>OW203897.1:0-5507500 GCA_934046635.1 Buathra laborator | reverse complement strand
AGCAATGGGGACGAACCGGTTGGCTCGATCAGCGAAAGAACAACTGGTTGAATCCATGGGGCGAGTATCCGTTCGCCGGTCTCGAAAGGGACGTGAAGGTCGATCCTGATAGCACAAGTTTGGATGACACGAGACCGAGAAGCGCGATATCGCAAGAAGATCAACGACCGGGTTCGAGAAATTTGCCAAATTCCACGGTCGATTCGCCGCGCGGAAATTACGTTCATTCGCCACGAGGACATCCTGTTTCACCGAGGAGCTCGCATCCCGGAACGCCAACGGAGAATTTTTACGCTATGTCACCGAGAGGCAACGCACATCCGAATCCTCAAGAACAAAAAATCGTTTCGCCCAGAAGCTCCGGTTACCCGGGAACTCCCGGCGCGGAAAGTGGCTACGGACTCGCCTCGCCAACTGCTCGGCCTCCTTATCAAAACATAGTGGACAACAGACAAGCGAGTGTATCGCCGCGGGGCAGCGCTGGTTATTCGCCCTCATTGGCGCATCTCGAAGCGCTGCAAAGAAACAATTCGTCACCGAGGATAGGTCATCACATGACTCCTCCCGGTCACGGTGAGGTTCACATGAGAAATCAATCGCCGAGTATGAATCCTCATCAGAGGCCCGGCGGACCGATTTACGATCAGCAGTATCAACAAAAAATGTCTTCGCCTCGCAGTACTCCCGATCACAATCTTCAATCGCGTTATCCCGTCAACGTGACGCAGAATTGTATGGATCCGCAAAATCCGGCGAGACTTCAATCACCGAAGTCGCAAATGGATCCGACTTACGCAGCGAGACTTCAACAATCGTATCCTATGCAACAATCCATGCAGACTCCGTCCAAAAATCCGGATTACACGAATCATTCCGGTGAAACTAATCCAACGGAAATGATGTCGAGCCTTTCGGGAATGCAGTCGGGCGTTCCGTGTACAGATAAACCTTACGGTGGTCCAAATTCCGACTATATGATGCACAACTCGTTGCAAATGCCGTTGGCTCAACAGCAACAACACGGTCAACCCGTCGATAATCAAGGATATGTAAACGACGGTAAAAAAATTATGAATCGAGGACACCGACAAGCGGACGTCAAATTGCCGGCGTTCAATCACTACGCACCCGCACAGCCCGATCAAATGGCTGCTTCCAACTGCGCTAACAACTGGAATCCACTGAATAATTGGCCCGCAGATGCTATGAAACCGTCTGATCAACAAGGCAATCATCATGCCGATCATCAGATGTCCGCCGAACGATCGCAGCAACACCCGGAACATCAGAAACTACCCTCGTGGACGGAAAGGATACCGCACTCCGATCAGGCGAAAAATCCTTGTTGGGATGCGCCAACGGAACCCTCGCCCTTCAGAGTACCTAAGGGAAGACCACCGTCGAGAACCGCCGGTGCACCGACGCAAAATCCATCGGAGCCAAACAACTTCCACAATTCGTTCTCCAAAACTTTTTTAAAACCTCAAGAGCCTCTAAAGAACAATCAAATTTACACAGAGAACTTGCCACACGGTTCCAAGGCAGCGATTAATCATAACAACAATAATAATAACAACAACAATAACGTCGGTAATCAGAGAAGAGCCGAGTGGCCTGAGGAAAAGTTGCGCGAAGGTTTTCACGAGGGTAATCGGCAGGAGTCCGGGAACCCGAATCAAAGTTGTCTCGCGTGGGCCGAGGAGATGAAACAAGTGCAAGATTTTCACGCAATGTCGGGATTGGGACACCACGCCTTTCCGCAATACGGTTATCCTAGTTATCCGGTCTTCGAGAAGCCGTATTCCAACACGTGGGAAGGTTACAATTATCATCAGCCTTATCATCAGACTCCTGAGTATCCACCGCAATTTTATCAACAACCGAAGCGCGAGCCGTGCTTTCATTCCCCGCAATATCCGTATCAGGGAATGCCACCCTATCAGGGATTGAATCCCGGATGGGCGCGATGGGACACTCCGCGTTGGGATCTCTACGGACCACCGTCATACTTCCCGGTTTTGCCGGAACCACCACCGAAGGCCGAGCCGCTCGGAGAGGTCGCCGACTTCTCCGATAACGAGGAGTGCTTCAAGGACTCGCAGATGGGCGGTGTCGCTATAGCTCTCGGTCATGGTAGCGTACTTCTCGAGTGTGCGAAACACGAGATGCACGCCACGACAGCGTTGAAAAAGCCCAATCGTTTGAATCCAACGCGAATCGGTCTCGTGTTCTATCAACATCGTAACTTGAACAGACCGAGACACGGATGGGACGAATGGGAGGAAAAGATGCGTCTCAGGAAGCTCGGCGTGACGGCGACATCAACGTCGACTACAACATCGACGACGAACACGCAAGCTTCGCGTCCGACGACTGAGAGTCCGGGCGTTGCAGGGCCCAGCGAAACAAAAGAACCACCACCTCCACCGCCACTTCCGCACATACCGAACGTACCGAGTTCGCAATTCATGATGAGATCACCGACTTACACAACAATGACTTGGACCACTCTGTTCCCCATGCATCCCTGCATGATAACCGGTCCGTATCAGGAGGGCGGCGCAATCGGATGAGTCAAAAACGAAGAACGCGATTCCAGTCAGTGATGATCGGAAATCGTTCGGGGAATAATTTAGCGACTATCAAGCCATTGAGCTTGAAACGAGTCCGAGACGAGTCTCATCCAGAGATATCGACAATGACTGTAAATCAATATAATTGCATGACATTGCGTAATTCCCGATTTGAATCCGACGACACGGACGTAGTTAAAAGAAAAAAAAAACGATGAAACTATGATAAAAATGAGGGAAACCGAACAAAAATTGCACTGCCATTTTTCTATTCCACGTTTTGCGTTAAATACCGAAGGGATTGTAAACGAGGAAAAGGACAGTGGGAGAAAGTGTGGATAAACGAGACGTATAGTACACGCATTGTATCGCCCTGATTTACGGGGCTTCCCATTTGTTTTTTTTTTTATACGGATCTTTTCATAGATTACCGTAACACAAGCGTAAAGTTAAGAGACGATCGCGTGCGCGCGTAGGATCGCACGCGTGTAATAATCTTCGCGAAAGAGGGAAATGAAAACTGTATGAAGCAGCTTAACGACGAGACAATGTATGACACGGGGAGGGGGGAGAAGAGGGGGCTACTCGTCGACACGGGGGTTGACGACGATGATCGCGTTCGGTCAAACGTAGCATCCCGGTAACACGCAACGCGATGACGAAACGCTGTGTTATTTCTCTTATCGTGCAAAGACTTCAAGATAACGAATAGTTTTAATGAACGAAGAAAAAAAAAAAGGAAAAAAATAAAATAAACACGTACGACTGTACAATTTAATTGGTAGAGTTATTGCGCGTTCATGCGAGTGAGAAGAAAAAAAAAACAAATAAAGTAAAAATAAATAGTATGCGTTTCGTGTTTTAGTAGCACTGTAATCTTATTAACTAGTCTACGCCCGAGCGACGGTTTTTACACGGGAGAACGCATATCCACGTACACACACACACACATACACGCATATTATTACACATCAATTCATATATTATTATGATTGCACTCAAGGGGAGGCTAAACCTTGTATCTCGACATACTGAGATAAAAAAAAATGTCAACTTTTTTTTTTTCTTTCGGAAACGGTTCGAGATCCAAGCGTAGGATCCGTCATTGCCTATCTATTACGCAAAAAAAAAACCGTTTTCATGAAAAAAAAAAAATGGATAAGAAATTTATTGAATTTATGTTGACGTTGCGCCTCCTTTTCATGACACAGTCAGACAGAGTAAACCGGAAGCGTCGTTATTCGTACTTTCGCACATCATCGTCATTATGTATCGTCATCCCCTCGCACGCGTCAACCCAATCAGATCGTCAGAACTTTTTGGTAATTTCTCAATGGCGAAGAGAGATGAGATTTCTTATCGTTGACAATTTGTACAAAAAATTGTACAGTCCGTTGTGAACTATCGCCGATATAGACAAAATGATTGAGAAATATAGGAAATGAGTGAAAAATAATCGGGGAGAGAAAAAAATGGAAAGCTAGAAAACGAAGATGATCTCAAGTTTATTAATTACGGTAAATAATTTTACATTTAAAACGACATTTGTACATTGCGCTTCGTTATCTCGTATTTATTTTTTATCGATCGCGGTCTTTTTTTTTCGCACTATAAATCGTACGAATATATAATACTAACCACTCGCAATCGTTTGCGAATGAGTACAAAGCATCTTTTTTCTAACAAGTTCTCGTAGACACGTACGAGACGATAATCGAACGACGTCTCGTTCACACTTTCTCGAGATACCGGGCGGTAAGGGAGAGAAGTGAGATATCCTTTTGTTCTTGATAAATATTATATTGTAAATGATATCCAGACAATGGATGAGTCCGCGGTGATTTTTCGCAAGGAAAAATAAAAGCGTCAATGAAAAACAATGAAATACTCGAACTCGAATGACTCGGATTTACAATTTTTCGCTCACTCCGAGAGTTAATTTGTTTCTTACGCGAAAGACTCTCGAAATGTTGTAAAGAAAGAACGTAGGTCTTCGTGTAACGAAATTTAATTTATATTATTACTCAAATTTTTTTGTTTCTGTACATATTAGATAACGTGTTCATCGCTCTCGGACGAAAAAAAAAAACAAAAAAAAAAAGCCCTTCTTTTATAATTTTTGTATTATTGAATATGTGTAATCATTTTGTCAAATATATACACAAGACTTTTCGATTTCGTAGAGGAGAGAAAAGGAGAATCGGTGCGGATCTAGGATCGGCAAAGATGAAAATAATTTCAAACTATTTATTTATTTCACTTTTTTTTTGTTTTATTTTATTTTTTATTTCGCGACAAGTTTATATTCCTCTGGCGTCGAGACCTCGACGATACAGATGTGTAGCATGATTTTAGACGATTTATAATTGTATCTTACGTTTAGCGTACCGTCGTTAGAGGTTTAGGTGACGATCGATTGTGGATCTTTTGCCGTATCTCGAAGACGAACGGGGTTGCGAGGTTACGAGGTAATAATGAAATGAAATTAATAGTGGCAGATAAAACTGACCATACGACCCGCATATCCCGTTCGTAGTATTATAAGAATCATTAATATATTATCATCCATTATTATCGCATATAACAATTAGTAATATAATCTAATTTAATTGATTATTTATTAATTAAGTTTGACAAAGTGTTATTGTACTACTATTACTACTACTACCACTATTATTACTGACTACTTTTAGCGGGCTACGGTTCGAGATCTAACGTCGATGCTCGACAGTGCTCCTTCAGCCATTCAATACAGAATATCTCCCAGTCGAAAGAAAAATAAATAAAAAATAATAATGACAGTGCTCTATCCAGCCTCGACGATCGATCTGGACTAATCCTAATCTATTCCAAAATTCTGTATAAGCTAAGTTCATCAATCTCAGTTTTTTGCATTATAGATCTTGTAAGGACGGACAGAGATATTCCAAGTAAAATACTCGACATTATTATTATTCACTACCTTCATTTTTCTTCCTTTGAACGTTTTTTTTTTTTTTGTTTCTTTTTTTTTTCTTTTTGTAAAAGTGAATTTCGATGGGCAAAGCCCGAACCGTAATAAATAAACAAAAACGAAACACACACTAATGTAATGTTTTATCGTGTATTCGCGAGCGCTTATATATGGCAACTACAGTACAAGAACCATTCACAAATCACACTCAGTCTTTCATGAGAAAGAATGAATTTTTCGAATAAAACATCTTCCGTCGCTGAGGCAGGAACGCCTCTTTTTGTTTTTCTATTGAATCATTCGTCGTGTTTGAGACGCCAGACACGCGATTTAACAGCTACGAAATCGAGGTAATTTTTGTTTTATTCTTTTCTTTTTGCGTTACAACTTCGGTTTTTCTTTCATCGTATTACGACAACGCACCGCACTTACAATGTATATGCCGTATAATCACACATTGCAGAGCCTGGACGGTAATTTCTTTTTATGGTTTCGCAAAGAAGCATAAAACAATTTAAGACGAAATCATTATTTTGGCGAATTCCGGGTCATCACGGACAATCGATGACAAATGGTCGTGCGAGTTGAAAAATTATTCACCCACGACGCGTACTTCCACGTGCCGCAGGAAACAAAGAAACAAAAAAAAATAATAATAACGCATACAGAACGATTAGTATGACTTTTTATAAAAGTTAAAGTAAAAAAAAATGAAAAATCTCGAAAAATTCACGCGACGATGCCAAAATAGTTGATAAAGGTAATAATTAGAAAGTAATATACTTGTAATAACTATAATGAAACTATCAAAGTATTTAAGGATGAAAGAAAAATCATTTTTAAAGTAATACGATTATCGAAAGAATTATTATGATGAATAAAAGAAAGAAAAGAAAAAACACTAAAAGATTACGATTGAATAAGTATGCAAAAGCGTAAGAAAAGTTGAAAAAAATGTATTTTTTCTTCCAATGCCAAAAAGATGCCATTTTGTTTTATACGAAAAAACGGATGAGAAAAGAAATAAAAAAAAAATAATAATAAATAAAATTAATGCAGAAGTGAGGAAAAAAAATTTAAGTAGTATGTAGCGAACGTATGTAAGTTGTGTAACATGACAAAAAAAATTGATGTGTATGTCTCGTGAAATAAACTTGTCCGCCTTATTATGAAGCAAAATACAATAGTGAAGATAAAAAAAAAACAATATTTGTAGAATACAATAACAGAGTTTGAAAAATAAACAATAGTAATAAAACGCAGCAGTGTCGAATTGTCCAATCTCATGCGACCGTCTTGAAGAATTGTGAGGGATTTTTCTATCGTGATTCGTGAATTCGGCAAACAAAAATGAACAAAAGTTTCGTGATATATCTCACGATTTTTCAATTTCGGTATTGAATATTTCCGAAGCTCCCACCGTAGGACATACGCACGTAATCAGATTAGGCGGAATATCAGTGAAATCGCAAAGCAATGTCGGAAAATAAGACTCATCTTTAACGTAAATGATAAATTCAGATTTAGCACCAATGAAAATCTACGATATTTGACGCGTTGTAACGTCGCTAAGATATTATTATGTATAGATGATAAAGAAATCATTATTTCCGGTTGATCTAAAAATGAAAGGTGTACGTTTTTTTGTAGATGCGTGTTGGAAGGAGATAAAGAAATGATAAAAACAAAAAAAATAAATAAAAAAAAGCTACTTACGATTACATACCATCGTAGATTAAGCTACGGAGACGGCAGCGAGAGTAAACGGGCGTAAGTATAGAGTCAAAGGGGTTATTAAGATACTGTCGATAGTTATTCATCGACATAAGAGTAATATGTTTAGACAAAAATACATATGTCACCTGTCATTGTGAATATACATAAGAAATGAAAAATTATAAATACAAGAAACTTTTATGAATAATTTCAACAGTTCTATATTCATTAACCCTTTCGTGATTACTGACGCGATAGAGATAGTTTATCCTTTAACTGGGAACACCTATACCAGATTTTTCAAGATTCACAGTTTAGCGGGGGTTTTCATCTACGTTGTTTTTAAGTCATAATATATATTTTTCGTTTATTCGACACTTTTGAATCGCCCAAACGTTATCATCAAGATTTTGGTAAATGATTACGATACTTACGACACATCGACGAGTACTGCATTTCTACCGCCAAACAGTCTGTTTCAGCGGGATATTCTAACATTAATAATATTGCATCAGCAATATTCGAAATAAATCATATATTCTCAATTCGGTGACTGACAGATGGCTCTCCGAGTGTAGAAAAATTACAAGGAACTCATACAAAAAATGTTCTACGCAAAAATGTGCTGTTGCAGCGATGTTCCTCACGCATCTTGACTATAATACACTCTGTGCACTACGCACTTTAGAGGCACGCAGTGACAGACACGCCGTTAAAGTTTAACGTTTCGACTTTACTACCCCCGCCGCGCGAGGCATTATTATTACACAGCAAAAAAAAAAAAAAATTGTCCGTCGCCGCCTCTTCAACGGCACTGTGGTGGAATAGAATTTACACGTCCAGTTCCCCGACACTTTATGGCTGCCAAACACCGTTGTGAGATACATTTTACGCCATCATATTCTTTACTGATCGTATAGTCGTACTCGCTCTTGGGGGACCCCAACGACTGCGAGCACTGAAAAAGGAGAAAAAGTGGTTCCTGAAATATGAGAATGCTTGGCAAGCATTTCGGCGAAAACCAGTGGGGCTATAGAAGATTCTGACGCTCTTCGGCGCCGGCAAAGAACTTTTTTTTTTTGTATCGCCCCGAAAAACATTGAAAAGGGTCAACTATTGATAGGCTTCGAAAAGGCAGATCAAAAATGTTTGTTTTTCAGCAGAAGTTATCTCACCGAGAAAATTACACCATTTTTCGAAAAACTGTATAAAAATTGAAAACTCGTGAAATTGACGTAATTTTTTTGTGACGCCACTTCCGGCGAAAATAAAGATTTCTCTACCGAAAATGATATACCAATAATAACTATTGTAACGAATATACCTGACTAGTTAACGGATGTAGCTGACTATTTATTAAGACACACGGTATTAGTTAGGTTGACAATAGACGAACGTACGGACGATCGATACGATATCGATCATCACGAAAAAAGAGTCTCTTGACCGAGACTTCAAAACGCACGAGCGTATCGCGATCGATTATAAACAACGAGATTATCAATTTGGATCTAATAAACATTTGTTTGCATTCCTTTTCGTAATAAAACGGTGTCCCATTTATTCCGTAATCGTAACAGTATATATATTTTTATTTCGATTTTTCCAACAGAAAATACTTCATCGAGAAAATCACTACATTTTTTCCGAACACCGTCGGAAAATAGGGAAATTTTCGTAATTTTTGTTGCGACTTCACTTCTGGATAGAGACTATAATTTTCAAATAGAAAGTGACGTTATCTGAAAAAGATTTCGTATTCGTAACGTATGTAGATTTTATATTTTTGCGAATTCTTTGGCTCCCATCAATCCCTGTCGGGGATATCGGTGACTCGTGATACTTTCGGTGAGTGAAATACTTGGCGAGCCGGTGCAGCCCGGTTTCGTCGGCGGATGGAGCCAACAAGAATGTCGGGTTAAAACGTGCATCGACAGTACAGCAACTGCGGCGGCATCATCGTGATCATCATGCATGCATATGAGATAAGGTGAACTCGGAAGACGTTGCCCGCGCAAGTATTTATTTTTCATCGACTGTGCATAATTGCCCATTAATATTGACGTCATTGCAGCAATTTGATTAAGTTAAAGTCTCTTCAACTACAAGAATTCGTTTAACAATATTGGGATCAACGTCGTCACCCCGCGGGCTTGTAACGATTTTGTTGAACTATTAAAAGAATTCCTTTTTAAATCGGTTCGAACTAAATGACCAACGAAATGAGCGAACGAAATGCTTACACGATTATTTCGTCGTTCGATCGTTTACCCTTAGTAAAAATTCGTGAATCATCGGACTCATTAGAGTGCACATTGAGGCCCTTTGCTCATTCCACGGCCAATAGCATCAGCAGCAGTTCAAGCCGAAGAGTTCCGAGTTAGCGATAAATAACGGATGGCCGGGGAGTGAACGAGCGTTCGATGCAATAGCTGCTGGCCTTGGACATTGTTGGGTGGTTTTTGCCCCGTACGCGCGCAATTCTGCCCTCTTCTTCTCGTTTTCATTCGTACGAAATTGTATGTGGAGACACACGCATGAGTGGAATGACACGAGCTGAAGATCCTTAAGGAAATTTCATGATATAAAACAAATACCAATATAAACAAATACCGAATGGCGAAATGCCATTCGTATATTTGAATTTTTTCAATGAATGAAAAAAGCCATCAAATATGTATACGTGATCCGGAAGTTGATCAAGTGGCAAAAGAATTGGTCTGAATTACCAAGTGATTAAAAAAAAAAAACGTGCTACATAAGTCCTTTTTTCGGAAATGAATATAAATGTCATTAACACTTGTTTCATTGTAAATCGAACCGTAATTTACCGAGTGTACGGATCATTAAGTTTTTTGTGCGTTATTAAAGTAGCACTGTCATTAAATTATGAGAAATTGAAAGAACTAGTCATTTGATAAAATTTATATCCTTGCATAATAACAAATTATACGATGATAATGAGTAATCAAGTAATTAATTTTTCTCCATTAAATAAATTATCCCAGACACGCTATTATTTTTTTGTTCATAATAATAATTTTTCAAGTAAATTGACGGGCTAATGACAGATCGTGTCGAAAAGAACTTTGGGTACTTGTCGCACAATTTCTACTCTCAGTGTAGTTTATACCGTATATTACCAAACAATAAAGTTCGGCAATCGTTCCCTTCGTCAGAGTTATACGATTCTCCTGCAATGGCTCTCTCGGTGACGGAAGAGATTTTCATAACCACTGCTTTGTGCGGAATCGTCGTTTTATTATTATTCTTCAAAAATCGAAGATACTACACAGAAGCTGCAAAAATTCCAGGCCCACCAATTTTTCCAATTATTGGTAACTTGGATCATTTCAACGGCAATCAGTCGCGTAAGGATCATAATATTAATGAAGTCGTATCCAAGCAACGTGAATGGGCGAAACAACTCATACCGATTATTCGCCTTACAGTGGCAACGAATCAAATAATAGAATCAGCGAACAAGTATCCTTCGCTCTATCGGTTATGGATTGGCCATCATCTACTCGTTATTGTATACGACGCCGATAAACTACAGGTACGTATAGTTAAATGAAAATTCTTATCTACTAGTGACTGAAGGTAAACCCGCTGAACATTTTTCTCATATCTGGAAACCGAGAACAGCTTTGACCTGTTTGAACAATCGACAAAACATCGGACAAGCCTAATAAAAACTCTGTCGAAGGCTACCTTCGTAATATTGGTCACTTTCAAAATAGCATCACTTTTGCTGCTCACTTCCCACTTTTGCCGCTGCAAAGTCATCCTGTCGCGTCGAACGCTTTGTGTTTAATTATTTTATGAATTTCAATCACCTTTGATACATTACTCAGGATCTGATATTTACTTCATAGATTATTTTAAACAGTCCGAAAGCGGTGACAAAAGGATTTGTGAAAAAGTTTGGTGAAAGTTGGGTGGGAACAGGATTGTTAACGGCTCCAGGTGACTTACTTTCAATTATTATTTGTGTAATTCCGAAAATTCGAATATGCATTGCATTCTCTGTGCAATAAAATGTATCTTAGCGAGTATCATTTGAAGTCGATAGACGCTTCAAACTATTTTGTATCTTAAAAAACTGCTGTACACCATTTTGTAGAAAAGAAATGGCGAGCTCGCCGAAGGCAACTCGCGCCATCATTCAATGTGTCTGTTCTGAGATCATTCATAGGAGTAATCGCTAAGCAGGCGGAGTTTATGACTTCCGAGATGAAGAAAGAGTTACAAAATGAATTTTGTATACGAGATTACGTAGGATTATGCTTTATGACCGTTATGTATGGTGAGCATAATATTGAATAACATCTTACTTTCTCCTATTTTTTGAACGACGCCATCGTACGCGAAAACTAAATCAAGCATAGTAACGTACTTTCAAGAAGTTTAGTTATATCCTATTCGTGTTGCACGATGCTTCCAGAAACGCTGATGAGCGCAGTTAATGTAAATGCGGAGAAGACCCGTCGGTATATAGAAGAAGCAGAATGGTAATGAATACTGCAACATCCGATTCGTCATCGGTACATGCCGGTTACATGATGTAACTTGTATAAATGCAATGGTTTTTTTTTGGTAGGTTGGGGGAAACGCTGGGCGCAAGACTATTTAAACTTTGGCTGCACCCAGATTTCATCTTCAATCGCTCTAAATTCGGAAGAGATTACCAAGAACACGTAAGGTACATGCAAGATTTTGCGCGTAATTTAATTCAGATGAGGAAAAACGCTTCCTACGATGTCAGTCAAGTAAAAAACGAGACTACACGTAAGTTCAGCAAATAACAATTTTTTCTTTACCACGATGAGTATAAACTTTACGGGTAGTATTTAAAGGGGACTACGAATAATTTCACAGATTATCGATCGGCCCCGAGAAAACCTCTCCTGGATCATATGATAGATCTTATGAAAGACGATACAACACTTACGGAGAACGATATTATGGAAGAAGTCATCACGTTCTTGACAGCGGTAAGAATCAAATTATGCACGTGTGGATATTTTCTAATCTATTCTTTTAGGGCTACGAAACCGTCACATCCGTCATCTGTATCGTTTTTCTAATGTTCGCGATTTATCCTGAAGTCCAAGTTAGTAACACACGACCACACGATCATTTCACGCGAACTATCTGAAAAAATTGTATTACCGAAATTCGACTTTCCAGGAGCTTGCATATCGAGAACTTTGCGAAATTTACGGTGAAAAAGTGTCTTCTGACGAGTCGATAACAGAAAATGAACTTAAACAGATGGAATATTTGGAGAGAGTAATAAAAGAGACTATGAGACTTTTTCCTGTCGTTTGGATCCTCGAACATAACATTAGCGAAGATCTCGATATAGGTTCGACTAATGTTATCGCATATTTATAAAATTCTATGCGAATTTAATATTTATTCTACACGCTCGTCTCGCAGGGGACGTCATTCTGCCAAAGGGATGCTCGGTGTGTCCGTTAATTTATAAGATCCACCGATCGGAAAAGTATTGGTCAGATCCTTTAAAATTCGATCCGAATCGATTTCTACCAACAGAAGTTGCGAAGCGTCATCCCTACTGCTACATACCCTTTAGTGGTGGATCAAGAAATTGCATAGGTATTGCATATAATAATGCAAGTCTTCCAAAGCTGCAAGAAGCGGTATAACGACGATTGCATTTGCAGGATTAAATTACGCAATGATCTCTATGAAAATGCTCTGCGCAACAGTTTTACGGCGCTACATTCTGCGAAAAGACGATATCTTGGACATATCGGATATCAAATTCAGAACAGATTTTACGCTGCACCTTGAAGACAACATCAAGATAAGAATTTCCGAAAGATAAACAACGCTGATGTTTATAATCAGTTAATAATATTTCAAATTACAGGCGCAGTAACGTATTTCAGATTAAGTAAGTTGCACTTTTAAAAAGTTGGTTTGTAAGGTTTTTTTCTCGAAATATATCGTATTGCAAGATTTTATATCGAAACTATTGTCGCTTTATTCGTGCCGTGATTGGTCGAGATTTGAAATCGCATCCGAAGACTCGTACAGTTCCGTAATAGTAACTCTGTTGACGCGGTCGAGAACTTTTAGGGGATGCTGCGTTAGGATGGACTCGCGTTCTCTTTACCGAGACATCTGAACACTGAAGATCCAGAGGACTCGTGTCTTTCATTGGGCGACCGCCTACGGGAGATTCGCTTGTCCAATCCAAGGATTCGCGATAGAGATTGGGATCGACTCGCGTCCACCATTTGAAGACTCTATATCGGAAATTCGAGTCTCCTATTGAAGACTCCTTTCCAGATTAATGCTTCATTTATAAATCATATAAACAAAAATCGCAATCTTCGCCTTTTGCATAAAGTATATTTCACATCACTGTTCGATAATTATTTATCGTATTACAGCGAATACAATGAATACTCGGATCCTCGAAAATGTTGCTGCGGAAGCGTATAGTTAATTTCATTTGTGTCCAAAAAAATGATGGCAGGGATGTTAGCACAAACGGTTGAGGTTGAGTGTTAGTCATACCGCGCCGGCTAGTATTTTTGCAGAGTCTGCGTCGCCGAAATCGTGTTAACCGTCGTTGTCATCGCACCATAAATATCGGGAAACGTAGACATCGCGTTATACGTCGCATTATCATCAGTCGAAGGAATCGCCAAAATTGCACCGTACGTCGTGAAAGCCGTGGAGATCGCACTGTAAGGAGCAGAAGTCACGGGCGTTGCATCGTTGGTGGTAGGAATCGTTGAAGGAATCGTGTCGGAGTAATCGCGGCAGAAATCGTAAGAAATATTTCTTGCGTCGTAGCACTATGACTTGATGCTTGTTGATCGATCTTTTTCATAATCGAGGATATAGTTTCGTGAGATTTTCTTTTTTTCGCCGGAAAGCCGCTGCTTTCGCTCGATTCTATCGTCCTTGTCTCGCGGCCCCTTTGTATCTTTCGCGCTTAATTTTTCTATTGATTAATATCTGTCTCGTAATTATTGTAGCCATCATCGTCACTATCAGTGTCTCGTGAATTCCTAATCTCGTGACAATCTGCTCAAATTTGCATACGTTTAATCGATTGCGAGTTTTCCGTCTCTTCATTGTCACCGATGTTTTCTATAGCATCCTCCTTCCGTTTTTTTCTTTCGACTTTCGATTCTCAGATCGCCTTTTTTTTTCTTCGTTCTGTAGATTTATTTCAGTCTCTGCTTGATTCTCCAAACGTCTCCGGTACTTTTTCCATTTGTTGCTTTCGATTAGTATTCTTCTGTGGACCATATTCAATGTCTTCATTTTCCTCATCGTTTGCCGCCTCATAGCCTTCTTTCTCTCGATCGTCTTCTTCGTCTGCGTCTTATTTTGAATATTTTCTTGTTCGACTTCATTGCGTTTCGTCTTTCTTTTCCGTCTCTTCATTTTCGTTCGGAAATCATGCGGGTTGGTGCGGGTTTTCTTTTTCGTATCGATTGAATCACTGGATTCTGTCAGTTTGTACTTCGAACTTAATCGGCAACACATTGGGTTGATAACGAGGTTCAATTTTTCTACCACGAACGCTGAACAGTTCTGCATCAGATACTCCGCGAAGAAATCATCGATTGAATAAAATAAATTATGATAGAACGTTGTTCCGACATTGTTACTGGAGAAATCAAACTTACTTTTAATAGCTTGATAAACTGGAGTAGGAATCCCTTCGCTAACTCCATCGGATCATTAGCGCACGTGTAAGCCAAATTAGACTCCCCAATAATGCACTTTAGCAATTTACGAATCATTTCGTTGGGTTTGCCGCAATAGGCATTCTGCATTGTTTACTTTTTGCGTCTTTGGCATACAAATAACTGTTGTGTGTGGCAATTATAATATCTGGTGGACCATCTTACTCCTTGGCGAACTTCATCATTTAGTCGGTAGATAGTGAACAAGCAGCGAGTTTCGCGCCGGCGAATTGCTCGTTGAGCACCGAGCACAAGGCAAAAAAACAAAAGGCAACACGCAAGTATCTCGCAATAATGCGTCAATTCACAATCTTTGGTATCTCATTTGATTTAATTCGCGAGTTTCACTGCTTCCACTGGTACATCCCTTCAATAAACTGAAATCTCGAAACATTATTCGAGACGAATAATGTTATCGAAGAGACATTTTTTCAACACTTTAAGTGCTGAAAACATTGGGATCAACGGTGTTACAGCGCGAATTTGAAACGATTTCGACGAACTGTTAAAAGCATTTCTTTTTGAAACCTTTGGAACTGAATTACCAAAAAAATTGACGTTTAGACGAACATTTCGTCTTTCGATCGTTTACCTTTAGCAAGAATTTGTGGATCATCGGTCTTGTTAGAGAGCGCATTGAGGCTTTGGGCATTCCGTAGAGCGGCCAATAGCATCAGTAGCAATCGAAACCAGAGAGTTCCGCGTAAGCGATAAATAATGGATGACCAGGAGGAGTGGCCAAGGGTTCGATGCAATAGCTGCTGGCCTTGGACCTTGTCGGGTGGTTTTTGCCCTGCGCGCGGCCAAGTCTGTCCTGTTCTCTTATTGTTTCCAGTGAGAGTTGTACGTGGATATATCCGCGATCATCAAAATGACGCGAGCTAAAAATCCTCATGTAAACTGCATCAAACAAAACGAACACCATATACATATATGTAGCATGTACGTGTATGTATATGTAGCATATATGTAGCTAAAACATAATGATAGAAAAATGTATTAGACATGGAAATATGGAGGTTAATAAAATCATACTGGAAAAATGCCTGGAAAATGCTTTTAAGGAAGTTTTCCCATGGAATTTTCGTGAGTACATGCAGATATGGTCACTATTTCTTCATTTATTTTTAATCAAAAAGGTTTAATGTCATCTTTTGGTGATTGATCATCAGATTTGTTCCGTGTGGCTTCGTGTAATTGGATGCACGCCAATCGTGTCATATAGTCCCTTTCGTACGAGTCGCGGGATCAGCAGCATATGCGAATAAAGTACGTATGCATGTACGAAGGCGGGAAGCTCGCGGAATGCAGTCTGCACCGGTCCGTGAGTCCTGCTGCGGGTCCAGTCTCCGCTGGATCTGGAAGGAAATCACCGGCGGTATAGAACTATACGTGGTGCGAGCGCCGTAGCAGGTAGACGATCAAAATGAAAAGAAGACTCACCCTCTTCGTCGAGGGCATCTCTCAGCTCTCTCTTTCGCCATATTCTTTTCTCTCTCTTAAATTTACTGGCCGGCAGCAAGTCAGCCGAGAATCGTCGGCTTGAAATCGGCTACAGACTGAACTTCTTTGCCCAGCGGCACGTTCTCCGCGGGGATTCATCGAGACACGCCTACTGTAACTATGCTGGTTCCATGTATATATACATCACATAGCTTCTTATTAATCTCCTTTTCATTTCGTTTATCGCGATTCTCTTCGGGAAACGATGTAATAACTATTATAAAGACCAGAAACAAAATTTCTTAGATTTATTATTAAGCGTTCGAAAGTGCAATGCCATCTGGATAGACTGACTGCGTACTACAAATGCGTTATTCTTCGAAAGTATATTTAATGATAAATGAATGAGAATCGAATAGTGTCATTCCTGTCGCTGGATTGTGCTCGTTGATCAAATGAATTTGAACTTGCGGTGGTAAAAGTGTATCGAGGTCGGCGTTGTCGTTGTCATTGACATGTTCTCCTCTCAAGATGTATATACGTATACATTACATACAGATCACGGGTGCGCGAGCCCTCGCCGAAGAATCCGGCAAGAGAAGTCCACTCGCGCCCGCAATCCCCGCGATCTTATCGATGCATCGAGCCGGCAGATCGTCGCTGGAACGCCCTTTCAAAATGGCGTAAAGAATCTGGATCAGCGTCAAGAGATTCCAAAGGGGACCTCTGTTGCTGTTGGATTCTTGGCTACCCGATGGTCTTCGTACGTTCGCTCTTAGCTTCTCGAGTTCCGGGGCCCTCCCGCAACAAAACACAGCAGTCATTCGATCGAATCGAAATCGTACGGCGCAAGACAAACGTTCACGTGTACGGATTGTATTGCCCTGTCAATTCGTTCGAGTCAAGTGTAATTGGGTGAAAGTAGTGACTTTATACTTGACGTTCCATCAATATATTTAGCCTTATCTGCTCTCTATCATAGAACTCTAACAGGACATGGTACCGTAAACAGATATAAAGGAGGGCTATATAATCGATGATATAAGTAAACAACCCGGAATTAAAGGAGAAACGGATCGAAAGTGAAAACTGTATAGAATTAATTTGTACAAATGCATTTAGAAATGAATATGTGATGATTTTAAGCCATTTTCGCTAATATGTATAGCCGAAGGAACTGCATTACTACCAAAATTATCCACGGAAACAAATATATAAAAAAAATGTTATTATTGCGGAAATTCAATATAATTCAAGCAAATATATCATTTTTGTCGATCAATCGGTAACTGTCCATTTTCTTTTTATTTTCCAACTTTTCATGCATTTTTCGTTTTAAATTAAAATTTAGCGATATTGAGCGATCGATACTTTGTAACTAACTTTTTGATTGCATCATCCGTTTGACTATCGGTTACGTGAACAAAATCGTCTTAATCTGGATCAGTGTCACGGTTTTATCTTGTGATTTTAAGCATCGAATCCAGAAGGACCAGTATCCGCAAAAACAGCAGCCGCTTGCACACCTTTTCGGTCCCTTTCAAGGTACGAGATGCATTTCGATCCTCTTCTTTTCTCGGTTCGTTTAGTTCGTTATATTCGAGACTTTGAATACGCGAACGGGGCGCGAGCGGGTTGCTGCAGTAATTAAACAGCATACCACACGGTGGGCCCCGTGGGACGCCCACGCCTCTCCCACGGTCTCTTCCTTCTTACCACTCGTCTCTTGCCACTTTATCCTCTTCCACTCCGAGTTCCTCTTCCACTCGTCGAGTTCGTCTTCTCGAGAGCATCACGACTTCTTTCCTTCGTCCTGCACTTCTGGAACGTATTAACGTGAGCGCGTTCTGCCGTTGCACGCGTTCGGTACTCTTCTTTCCCGGGACAGGAAAAAAAAAATCGGAACTCCGGCGCGCAATGAACCGGTCCTAAATCTTGTTCGCGGCACTCATATTCAGTATATAGTATACACGGCAACACGCAGCCTCTGAATGCTGGCGATACGTGCGATGAAGCATCGTAACGCATTGACAAAATGTTTTCGCCCGACGCGAGTGAACGTCTGCCATATACTTCTAAGTAAAGAATACGCTTCCGCGACAGCTCTGAAAAAAAAAAACTTCTCGATGGTTCCGTTTTTCGCTCGTATGCACGATTAGCCATAACGTATATGCAGATAACGCACAGAGCTAATCCCGCGCGACTTGGCGAGAATCCAGAAGAGTGACAAATCCCTTGAGGCATTTGCATTTTACCGCAGCGGCACGCATACAACTCTCAAAACCCGCAACAACGAATTCGACGGCTTGCTATACGATGAGACGAGCTTTTCTTCCGCTCGCGAATGCGTGAGAGAAAAATAATAAAACCAGTTGGCCGGTGTCCCTTGAATTTCGTAGGTTTTATAATACAACTACAGCTACATTCTTCACACCGTCTCTAAATTTTATTCTCGGGAAACACGTTGCTGAACAGGTCTCGCCGAGACAACCGTTTGTCCATGGGATCGTTATCGTTAAAAAAAATAAATAAAAAAAAATCATGCATGCGGCTTAGAAAGAGCCGCTTAAGGTGCGTTTTGCAGCATCACTCGCCAGGAAGGCTTAGAGCTGTAGAACTGTGTATTCTCAATCACAACGAGCAATACAACTACATATATAGTATTCTATATTTACAATTGCAATGTCATTGTAGCTTGAGGAAGTTGAAATATTCTAATAAAAATTAACAACTAAAATGGAAAGTTACAGAATCATGTAAAGTAAAGATGCAAAGTTCTATTTTGAATTGAACTTTAAAATTTTATCGGTCAACTGTAACTTTATGGATAGTGCTAGCGGATATGCAGGAAAAAAAAATCTACTCGATGATTCCAATAACGATACGTCAGTCTCTGTTTACCATGTATTGATAGAAACAAATATATTTCGTTTGAAAATGAGATGCCTTGTCGTGTGACATCTCTGCAGAAACGCACAACGTTTTTGCGTACACACGCGGGACAGGAAAATCGGTTTGCCGTCACAATAAAGATCGGTAAACGTACGTTGAAGAAACATGAAAAATGAAAAAAAAAAAAAAAAATTAATAGCCTCGGGGCTCTGTATTTATGCAAGAATTTCCATCGGAGCGTGCGATGGTCTATAGGGTATAGACGTCATGCAGGGATCCGCCACTAGCAATAAGCTACAGCACAACCGCCGCCACTCTCTGTCACGGAGAGGAAAATCGGTTCGACAACCCCATAACGATCGGTCAACTTATGCCTCGAGGCTTTATAGTATGCTGTTTCGCTATTATAATACTGAAACGATGCATATGTGTGCAGTATATCGTGGATGTGCGAGACGAAGCTGCAGCGGCATTACTCTCGTTGTTAGAAACAATAGCGGACAACATACGCAATGGTAAAGCGTGTGGGTTGGTGGTCGCGAACATTGGCCCTAAGGCGAAAAGGGTCGGACCGTAGCGTTCATTCGAGAACTCACGCCCGCCACTCTTATTTTCTCGTATGTTCTTCCGCGCGTTTGTATCTCGTGACGACCAAACCTCGTCATGCAAATAACGCAACAATCGATTGATTTTTTTTCTCAAATCGTCGTCTCTCGAAGGAAAGGACAAAAAAAATTATCCCCCTCTTACAAGAGGGGATTGATAATTTTTTTTATCGAGGATAATGTATTACGAATAATTTTTAAAAAAATAATTTTAAACCACCATTCGTTGCTTATAACGTTAGCGGTGGTAAATTGGTGCCGAGACCACACAAGAAACGTCGGAAGTCGACGCATTCAACTAGCATTCTCGGCCGACCATAGGTACAGTGTATTATGGTAGTTTCATAAAATTCCTTTTTTACAAAAACTTGTGCACAGTTACCGAGTTCCAGATTTCTTTTTCTTTATTATATGAACAATTACTCGAACCGTTTTGCATCATTTATGTCGGTACATGCCATTGTACGGGAGTGCACACTGAAGGATATCGCTCGGGGGTACATTATACTTGTTATTGTTTTCTCGTGCGTATGAGCTCCGGCATCTTTTTGAGTACCTCCGGTTTTTCTTGCATATACCGTTTCAGGCGTGTCCAAGGGTTTATGACTACGGTATAACGTTTCGCGAATGAGCCGAGAGCAAAAGGCTTTACGAGCATCGTAGACTAAATATCGAATGCATGCTGGAACCTTCGCGTCTATATGTGGCGAATGCAGTTTCAAAGGGGTATCAAAAAGTATTCACACTTGTGGCAATATCAACGTCGGAGATTTCGCGGTCGCAAGACTCACTCGCAAGATCCAATAAATCTCTCGTCAAAGTAACAAACAACGAGAAATAAGCGTTACGATGTATGCGTGTATCGAATATCTTGCAGCGCACGAAAAAAAACAGTAGTTAAATGAACTTAATCCGGTGATTAAATTTGTCTGCAGGTAAAACAATTAATATGTCCGAGTAAAATAGACGATTGGCAAAGTATCTATTCATATTTCGTAAAACTATTAACTCTCCTTTGCCAAAAGAACTGTTTGTTGTGTCGATTCTATTGTCAAAATCAGATTATGTGGAGCGACAGGTTTCGTTAAAAATATATATATATCTATGCAAATAGAATATTTACTACGAAATAACAAAAATCGTTTACGAAAAAAGATAATTTGCTTTGTATTAAGTTGGGTAAAAGTTTGACGGCAATTTTATTACTTGCTGATGGTTTTTGCGATGACCCACTGACAACGAAACGCGAGTGGGCCATAGAACGCACGTGTCGCCGGAATTTAGCATGATAGCAGGTTGGTGTACCGTGAAGCCCTGTCGCGAACTTCTCCAGGCGTTATTCGCAATCTGGGACCCTCTTTTGGGAGCTCACACTCTTACGAGCGAATCGCTTGAGGCACGCGCGACCGTTAACCTACCGTAACGTAGAAACGGAGGTTGGTGAAGAAGCCGCGAAAGAGCGATGACGACGGTGCGGGTGCAAG
This sequence comes from Buathra laborator, assembly GCA_934046635.1. Lineage (NCBI taxonomy): Eukaryota > Metazoa > Arthropoda > Insecta > Hymenoptera > Ichneumonidae > Buathra > Buathra laborator. Next base: position 5,486,092 of record OW203897.1, on the reverse strand, counting down.
CTGCAATCTACTGCCGCGCGGGTTCGCACTGAATTCTCCTGCACTTTGTAATACACGTTCGACTTTGAACGAACATATATCGTCGATGTATAACGCAAAAGCCGTACCGCGAACTTACTTACGTACCCAACGTTTCGCTGGCATGTACTCTTCTTCTCTCGTGGTTCCGGGCGGGCGATCGAACCAGATGAGCACGCGAAACAGACAAGTACGGAACACATACGTCACGATGCGGGTACCGGCATGCAGCAGGACACGTGTGTATGTGTATGCGCGCGCGAACGCACGAGAAGGCCTCCTTTTTTTTAACGACGGAATTGGGTCTATAGGTAACGCGGTTTGGGACCGCGATCGCGTTCGTTCGAGGTTCGCGTTACAGCGAGCGAGTCGAACCGGGCAGACTGCTGGGTTCGTGAATACTTGTCTGGAGTAGCTGCACACCTTGCGATTGAACATCAACCGTGTATACACGCATGCGAGTAAACCGAGCGGAGGGTCCACCGATCGAACTGCGTCTCGTCGATAATAATGCCAGTGGGTAAGTTCCCGAACGCGAAAGCCTTTTGCCAAGGATCGAGAAATACTTTCAAGCGAAACTCTCCACTTGCGGAGTGTCGCCGGAAAATATACCGCAAGACGGAATGTCGTGCATTCACATAGTCATGCGACGATCGATTATCGAAGGAATTTTTATGATATGGTGACAGGGTATTAATTTAGTTGTCTGCGAAAGAGTTACTAACTGGGTCGCTATAGGTTTTAGGAAGAACAGGATGCAGTAAAAAATCATCATAAAATTTGAGAAAAACATGCAATTGAAAAACATTGGTGTAAGCTGATTGTATTTACAGCGCTGTAGATGCGTATTAGATATACTTAAGAAACGCGATTTACCAAACAAAACTAAAAATAAAAAGTCTTCGCGGTGAGAATCTATGGCCCAAAATATTCGATTCAGAAATCATGGTGAATGCGAAATATTTTCTAAATTGGATATCCAACAAATGCACGTGAAAATTACGATATTTTTTAAATCGTAAAATTTCGTAATTTTTCTCGATTTCGTAACTTCTACCTTAAAAATATATATTGTCCACCGAAAGTGACATCATAGAGAAAATTACGAAAATTCGACGATTCAAACAAAAAAAATCCGTAATTTTCACCGCGACGTCACTTGCGATGGAAAACTGAGATTTGAAAACCGAAAGTGCCGTAAAAAAACCCGACATTTTTTTTCATAACTAAAAAAATGGAGAATTTCTTGTGATGTCATTTGACGAATGATGTTAAATGTTCGTTATAATAAAAAGAGCCCAACGCCCAACGAACTGCCGAATGGAGATAGAGTAGCAATAAATCGTATCGGGTAAAACTCCATTGCTTGCATCGAAGCTCTGGCCTGCAGTACAGCGTTAGTTCGTATAACTTTGGGTCGGACTAATGAGAAGGAGAGATCGGTAGAGCAGTCGCTCCCGATAGTCTGTACACTGTATACAACGTATATTCGAGGAGGATACGATGGAAGCATCGTAGCAAGCACTCTCGGATGTACTTCCAACTCGATACAAGTACGAAACGTCGAGAGATTCGCGCTGGCGCTGTTGCTGTTGCTCGTTCCGTCGCGGCCGGCAGTACATCAATACCGAGATTCCCTATCGCCGGTTGTAAATTCCAGTCAGATTTTAATCGTCGGACACGAGAGTGCTGTTGCGTTCGGCCGCGATAGATCGAACGGGAGGTCGCGCGGCCCAGCATCTCTCTCTCGCCCCGGCAACAGCAACCAGCGGAAGCCTGAGAGTCTGAAGGAACGAACGGGCGGGTGTTTTCTACACGTCCTCTTCTCTCGTCTCTCGGTGAAACTATCTTTCGCATTTGTATGGGCTTCAACGGAGGCAACCAGCGAACTTTGGATGCCTTGGCTCGTCGAATTATTTCATGGGAACTCGGTCGCCCTCGATATTACTCTCGTGAAACACCCGGTGAATAATTTCGTATTGAGTTATATAGCTTCCGCGATTTTTTTTACGAATTGCTTCATCATTGCGGAACTTATCGAGAGTCGAACGAAGTATAAAGTAATATAGAAAGTATTGAACAAAGTTTTTGTAAATCGCGCTGTAAGGTACAATATAAGCATAAGTAGATAAATCTATACCACATTAATGTTGTTTTTATAAAATATTTTTTCGTTTTTTATTTTCGTAAAAAAAAAAGATCGAACTTTATTTGCGATAAAATTTTGCCCGATGCGACGTCGTAACGAAGTTATAAACTTTTTTTTTAGTCGGCGAAACGTCGTTGAATTTTTATCAGTTTTACGGTAATCTTATTTCCGGTAAAACACTGTGATTTTCGAACCGGAAGTGATATCATCGTTTTGAAAAAAAAAAAGCAAAATATCTTATACAATGATACATGGTCAATGACCGGTACATCCATCCTACAATGTCTCTAGTTCTCTCTCGCGTAATCTCTATTTTATTATAAATATATACACACACCGAACGGAGTCTGTGGTACCGGAGACGCAGGGTTTCGTGTTTCCATCTCGAGCACGAATTACGTAGGTACTTATCCGCGTGCGATTACATACGTAGGCGTGGGTGCGAGCAAACCTTCGCGCATGCTGTAGTGTCGCACTTGGTTAAAGATTCGACTGCAGTATATATATCTGTTTGCTTATACAGTAGACGTAATGCGCTCGCAGGTTCGAGCGCCGAGGCACGTTTGCGGTGTCGAATGCACGAAGAACTTATCGCCATTGGACTCTCCTTCTTTATACTCACCTATGTACACTATATCAACGCTGTAATACGTTTCGCGAATAGTCGTCACGTTTTCACGTTCTCGCCGATCTCCGTGTACCCGAGATCTGTATAACGAGAATTACTCTGCCACGTCATCGAGTCTTTATTCACGGAAATTTATGCCTAAGATTTAATCCTTTTTGCTTCCCACAAAGCTTATACGTAACTCATTGGTTGAATGTGACTATTTATACTTTATTTGTCATTGATTTAACCCATTGTTGCTTGACGTTCCATTTATAGGCAAATTTTCGAAATACAGAAACGCGATTACTGTGGAAAGAAACGTTGCCAAATATTCGATAAAAAGGTATTAAGCGCATATGTGTTTCTCAGGGTGTCGTTTAGATTTTGCAATACTTTACTTCTAATCCTACGAGACATAAGGCTCTTTAATACGACAGTATCGATATCACGTTTCACATCGTAACCTCAATTTGTCATCTAAATGCAGAGTTAAAAAAAAATCGTTGTTGACTTTAACCAACGAATTCATGGGATGAAAATGTCGGAAAAAAAATAAGCCAATTAACTCTGCGCCATTAATCACAAAATGTCCTTTGATCATAATTTTATCTTATCTCGATTCGTTAATGAGACAATAACGTTTCTTCGAGATATCGTTGCGAGAAACGAGAAAAAAAAAGTTACCAAGTATTCTCGACCCGTAGATTTTTTTTCTTACAATCTTTCGTTACAAGAAGATAAACGAGATGCCTTATTATCGTTCGAGAATTTTCGTTGCGGCTAAAGAAAAAAAAAAGAACGTCGGCGAGGATTGACTTCAATGGTCAATATGCGGGCATCTGTTAAAAGTCTGTGACTCCCACGCATGTCGCAGATACACGGGGGACTGAGTCAGCGCGTGATATGCTCACTGCATGCTTTCTTCGTATTAGTTCCTTGTCGATGGTATCGTTGATTCGTACGCGATGGCGTGCGATCTGCTTGCACAGAAACGCTTGTTTCGCGATCGCGATGTTTGAATCGACAGGGATTGGCACTCGACGGCATTAGATCAATCGTGAGATCGATAGGTATGGCGGCACGATCTCTCGTTAATTCGTATAATTTATTGATATTGAACAACACGTACTCGCGCTATATACGGTTGAATTATTGATTACAATATATGCATTTGCTCTTTGCTACTCGCATGTATCGAAACAACTCGACGTAAACATGTCCGCAGTTCATATTCCGTCAATCAACGTTCTCGTAAGTGTATCGTGAGTTATACGGCAAAATAATTATCTAGTAATGTCAGAGAAACTCGTAATCTCTCGTTACTCTCGATTGATTTTAAATATTCGTAAGTTTGTACTAAACGGAGGCGTGCTGAGCAACAGGAGCACACGCCTTTGATACCTACTTACCACTGGGCGATCGGGCAAGAGTTCGAGTTCCCAGGCGCACCACCGAAGTCGAGTCACCCATGCCGTATCGCAACTGTGTGAGCGTTCGAACATTGTGGTGGCGACGGGATACAGATACCCACAAGAGAGTTTAACGTTCGAGTACATTCAACATGTCCTACCGCACGTCGCCGTGGCGGAGACCGGCCACAGCTTCGGCGCCCACGCGGTCCTTCGCTGTTCTTGTAACTTCTCTTGTAAATATTTCATTCGTGTTGCTCGACTGCTCGCAGCTCGGCAACAACGGCAGCCCCAAAGTCAGCTCCGACTTCTGATATATGATAACGACGCGTAATATAAACGAAACCGGAAATTTATATTTCAGTACTTTGTTCCATAGCACCGAACGTCATTATCCTCGTTAACATGTATTTCATTTCGTTTTTTTTTTTTTACTTACGAGGAGACAATCGTATTATTTCATTTTTTTTACTGCAAATTTGTAGTTTTATCGAAGGGGTTCAACATGATTAAAAATCATTATATCTTTTCCTGAAAAAACATACCGAATGAATTACTCTATCCTCGGGGACAGTTTATGCAGATGAGACGAGCGCTGTCGCGAGGTCAGCACTTCCGTACTTCTCACGACAAGCACATAGCCTAACAGATATCGCAAATCCGAGCAACCAGTCGCGTTAGCAGTGCGTGTAGAGATGCGCTCGACTCGCAGTCGGTGGGTCGTTGCTATCTCAGCTGCACGCATGAAGGAACACTACCATAGGAACACGACACTACCGTGTTACGTCCAGTTATGTCACGACTAGTTATGCCAGTCAACTCTGCTTCTTTTTATTTTATTTTTATTTTATATACTGCTCCTCTCAATTCTTGTTTTTTTTTTTTTTTTTTTTTCGTATTATTTGAACGCAACTCTATAGCGTATATAACTCGCGAGAGGGTAAGAAGCGGATACGCTTCTTCGTCGTGAAATTTATATCTCCGCGTATACTTATTACGAATGCACGGATTGCGTAACGGTATATTAATAATTTTTAATTTAAACGTCTTAGCGACGAGGATTATCGAAGACGTAAATGAAAGATATGGAAATCCTTTCGCGGCAAATGCAAACACGTTTATTAGATACAAACGTTCATTTAAATACGACGCGCGCTTTCCTGTGGGTGGTTATATTTTTTCTTTGTATATTTCTCATCTCGATATTTACGAAGATTTTCGTGTTTTTTTTTTTTTATCACTCTTCCAATTAGTGAATACCAATTAAAACCGTGAAGATCTTTACATCTCGCGCGTACGATCGCCGATTATATTATAGTATGTTACCAGTAAAGTACGTTTTATCATTTTCCTGGCGCGACGGTGAATACCTCCGAAGATCTTTCTCTGTGAAAACGTTATCCGACACTGTGAATCGATGTTTTGATAAAACCTTCGGCGTATCCGGTGACCGGCAGCAACAAACACAGCGAGCATGAATGACGACAATCGGGCGTTGCAATACGGCTCTCACGTGTTCACATCGTTCTTATGTCTAGCGTCGGTGAAGCTTACGTAGAAATTACAGAAGAACTGGAGATCGGCTTATAGATACATAGCTCCCGTAGCGACTACGAAGCATATGTAAGTCACAATATTTTCCGATGTATACACCGGATTCGAGAAATCTAAAGAAACAAAAGAGCATTCGGCGTTCCTGAAGGTTTCGTGTGACCCTTTGCGTTTTATCTTGATAAAGAAAAACTCGGAGTTCATTGACCGGTTTTTAAATGCAGTAAATGAAACATCACGAAATTTCGAGTACATATATCGAAGAAAAAAATTTCAAAATTATTTTCATATTGTCACTTCCGTTCTGATTTTTCCGAACGCTCCCGATAAGCGCGTCTTCGAGTTACTCGATATTTGGCAAAACGAACAGATATAAACTGTTTGTTCACAGCAGATGTGAAATTATTTGTCGATCTCTCCGTTCGTGAAATCTAACAATACAGCAGTTATATTGCCGTTTGAAACGGTTCGTGACACTATTTTGTTCTCTCTTTGTCTCATTCTTTCTAATGTCGCTTATAGTTTGTCGAGCGCTGGTTGACTGGTTGGGGTGGCTCTGGATTTCTCGATTCATTCACATAGAACGGATCCCGCATATCCGCGTGTACCGGTCTCTCGTTCCCTCCGACCCCAAGGGGATGACCCTCATCTGCAATAGCAACAACAGAGCACCCAGCAACATCAACCGTGATCTCGAGTCTTCGTGTGCTTCCCGGCATTGTGCACTTTCGTATTGCCCTCACGAATTGGGTCGTGTAAACTCGGGCTCTGGCGGTTGTATTGTATCGCAAGCCACGTTGCGGGCTGCTCTGTGAATCGTGTTCACCACGATATACACTGCGGGTATATTTCCCGTCTCTCACTCTCGCTCTCTCTCGTATCATCAGGCAGAGCCACGAATTGAATCGTGTTGTACCAGAGGCGGTTCGCTGCCGCTGTTGCTTCATGTGCACACAGTACAACTCTCCGCGGATCGTTGAATGCATTTCTGTTTCCATCCGGACGCCCCCGCGTCTAGACGCGAAAACGCTTCGCATCGAATGCTCGGGTAGGTATTCCATTTTAACACCGCTAGAAATCCCAGAGCTCCGATTCCATTATGGAAAGTGTTAAACGGATATATCGCGTGTAGAAACGACAAACACTTCAAACGAGTATAATCGACAAAGGTGATAGATGTAAACGAAGCTTTCGGAGATCGCGTTAATTAATTGAAGGAAAGACCGGGGTAAGTTGAAACACATGTAAAAAAATCAGAGATTTCGCAGAGAACGTACGATACTTTAAGAAATGAGTTGCTAGAGTGCTGTTATCGTTAGGTGGAATCTTCAAATTTCGTTACTGCATGGCTTTTGATTAACACCGGTCTCCTTTATATCTTCATAACATGCCGCATCGATACTCGAATTAAATAATAAAAATAATAGTATTGAAAAAAAAATGGAATATCATCCAATATATATCGCTTATACCGAGGTATATGCGCTTCTAACAGGATAGAGACGACCGTATCGAAAGCTCTGGTTATGCAGACTCTCGAAGTATTCCGCGCATTTCCGTACCCGGCGTGACTCAGCGATTACGAGTTTCACTATACAATGCGTATATTAGAAGAAGACTCGCGAGACAGAGACGTTCGCGTTTCCATGCGCGTGTGTGCGTACAGTAAAGTAACCAGGAAATCTAATACCATTTTCTTTCGTCGTTTATTTCATCGAGTCACATACTACTTATTCGATATGTGTTCCATATGCATTACTGGTTGGTGACGATGAGGAGGAAGAGAACGACGACGACGTGCGGGCGAAAATGGCGCAGAGATTGCCAACTTGTTTTTCTGCGTCAGTGTGTAAGGCTGCTATACATTCTTCGACATAAATATCTTCCGCCTATATATGTATATATACCCTATCGCCAGAGTTGGAAAGCAATAAAGGGCTCAGCGTGGAAGTCTCTCATTGCAGCTTTACGCACATCGTTTGCGTGTGTCTCTCGGTCGCCATAATGTGAATTACAAAATTCCATACGCACGCTTTTATATATGCACTCGCGCACCCGTTTTGTAAGGAGCAAAACGAACGCGCTATACGCGCACACATCAAGGGAATATATATATATATAGACGAGGGAGAGTTTCAGTGCAAACGAGAGCGCAGGGAGTCCCGCTGGGAGGAGTACGGTAAACGTGGGAGTTGGTATATTACGAGACGTTAAATCGAATTCGCTCGATTGAGATTCAGGAATGCAGGACTGCAGGAGTCAGCATTTTTAACACGAGCGTCGAGCTCACGAGGCCCCCAGAGCTCACCGACTTAGCGTCTGAACAAATGCTGAACAGAAATGTTGATTGTGCGCAGCGATCTTGCATAGGAAATATCCTATACGCAACGGCGCGTCGGCGAAATATAGACACGCACTGATACGCACCAATCCATGCGATACGATAGATTGATAGAAGTATACCGTCGAATCAGTGCCGTGGATTGGCGAGTAGAGAAACATAAACATATAGTCTTAACGAGTAGATAAATATAGTTAATAAAAAAATGAAAAAAAAAAATTAAACAACGTACAACGAGGTTTGTTCCGTAATTTGCAAGATATACCGCACGTGTTGAATATTCTCATAGCGAATAATAGTTTTTGCATGACGACAACTTTAGCGGATTCTTATGTTTACGACCGGCTATAAGATCGAAGTTGTTTTGCGATTTTGTGATATACTTAAAAAAAATTTTATCTTGAAACTATTTTACTCGAAGTTATAGGTCGAAAAATATATTTTTCATAGGCAATATTTGTAGTTTCTTGTGAAGTGGTAGACGTGAATAGATAAATAGATAGCATTTTGAAAAAAAATATATATATATAAAGTATATTTGTTCGTAAAACATGGTGATGTAAACGGTGAAAGGTTCATTCACTTCTCCAGTCTGCAAAATACTGCCAATATTGACTATTCTTATTAGTACATCCATTTTTTCGCGTGACTATTTTCGTCGCAACGGCAAACAATGCTCTTTACCTATGCAAGATAGCAATGTATGTTCTCTAAGGAAGAGCCAAAAGTCCGTTATTCGCGTACTTTATGCTATTTCCATCAATTGCATTGGATATACTAATAACACACTGTGGCGCCCATAACTATAAGCAATGCAATTCTTTGCTGAGAACCATCGTTCCGAAAATATATCTTTCACACTTCACATTACACTGCTGACGAAGTTAATACTGCGCAGTTGAAAACTACAGAGCAGCGAAGCTCTCACGGAGTTGTATAAACTGTGAAAAGTGCTTCCTAGTAAAAGAGTCGGCATGTGTTATATGTTGAGGATATAAACTCGTCGTGACGTACAGAGAGCCTCGCGTAAGCATACCGAGTGGAACGAACAAAAAGATCGAGTGACAGACGAAGAATCTTTTCGACAGTATTATCGTGATGTTCAAGTGGTGAAAAACCAATATAGTCAGACACGCCGATGTTTCATAAAAAATGGTTGTAAATGGTAAATGGTAAAAGCGCTTTTTTCGACACAAAAATTTCGCAGCCACGTAATTTTAGAATAATCCCTGAATGTCTCATGTGATTAATAATTAATAGAAAACAACTGTGAAGAAATCTTTAAAAATGTTTATCTCGAGGATATACGAGTTTATGATACGTGTTTAGATATCTATGTTTAGAAGTGTTCGAAACCCGACAATCTCATTTAAATGATGGGAAACGTATTATTACGAGATATCCGTCAATGGGAAAATCTCATCTACATATTATAGGTGAGAATGTACTGTTATGAAAAAAAAAAAGAAAATAAATAGAAATGAAAAATGCATATATTTTACCTATGAAGTGGAGGATACTTTGCCTCATCACAGCAAAAAGCGTTGTCACCGAAGGACATTTCAACGGAAGATCGTGCGGAAATGATTGCAACATCGTGAACGACACGGAGAACACATCGGAAGACATCATGAATGGGTTCGCACGAACGCCGCTGGCGAACCTGCCGACGGATCAACGACCCCCGCACGACGGCCACCGCTCTCCTGAGACACACACAGCCGCGTGTTACACGAGTCTCCGAGACAGAAGAGAGACACGCACGTACCACTCGCCAGAATTCACCGTGAACGGTGCCAGATGATGGCATATTTTTCATTCGCGCCTAGCAAGACACTTATGATTATCTTCACTGATACCCGTGGAATTGTCTTTACGTGTTGCGCAACCCATTTTCGTAATCGATTGGTTCGAGTCCTCCTTACACTATGATTGAAGTTATTTTCGGAATATTACTCATTATTTAGATTCTACTGAATGTAAATTAGTATCGAATTCTTTATCGTGGAATCAGTTTAAAGAAATTATAGACAAGATATAAGTAATCGAACGCTTTAATTTCTAACCAAGAAGAGGTTTAATTATACACCTACGAAGTTGGAGCAACAACGTTCCTTTTCAATTCGATAATTATTAATTGATAAATTATAACCTCAAACCGAGCGTGAAAAATACGGCTGCGAATACGCGAATCTTAAGATAATTTTAGATAAACAGCGATAAGCGAGTAATCGTTAATAAGATGATTAGAAACGGAAAAAGTCTACGTAGGAACTTAGTGCAGAGTAGTAATCACAAGTGAATCACAAAATAAGTCCAAATTAACAACGATAAGCTGGGAGTTCTTACTTAAACGATTAACAAGAAAATAATATAAAAAGTATGAAGCGAAACGCTAAGGATCGTTGGTATGTCTCGGACTATCCTGCTATCGCCGATTCTCCACGCAATCTACACAACCAAAGCCTCTGCGGTCTTCGTGGAGGAAGACGGGTCCGTATAGATTCAGGACACGTCGACACGTAATCAAGGTGCATACCTTCGCATAGATCTATCACACATTTTATAGTACTATACAGTGTATGCATCGTCGTGCAACGTGAAGCGAAAGGGGATTGAGACGACGAATGACGAGAGGGACAATGCAAGGTCTCTGTAATTTAGTGATATAAGAATTATGTAAGGAGACTCTCTGAATCGCATGTAGGTAGGAATTAATTTGCTTGCAGATGACAAGACGAGAGAGACGTATGAATGAAAAGAGGTGTGTGAAAAAAAAGGTGAATAACGCATGGAATATATTGACGGATACAACTATTTTTCAACTATTTTATTACAGTAGAATATGTTTTGCGGTCTCGAGTTTCATGCCTTTTTCTCTTTGACGCCTTTTAATATTCTTTTCAATACTATATACGTAAAATGGAGTCCGAAGAACTCGAGTTTTGCCAACGATAATAAAGGTATTGTGTCAGACATCGATGACGAAATATCCATATATTTTATGCGTTTGGGATTTTTCTTTCAACGATTGCCTCATAGGTCTTGAGCTATTATTATCGTCTCGAATAACAAGGACGGTTAGTTCTTTAATTAAAAGTGAAGGTTGTTTCGTAATTTGAATGACAATAGTTGCTAACTTCTATCGGCCAATTGCTGAAGATAAAATTACTTTTTACGTGTCCAAAATCTTAAAAAATTTCCACTATTTGCATGAATAGGACGATTGCGATGTGTATAGGGATATAGAATGAAATGTCGAGCAAATTGACGCATTATCTTTATTTCTATTTTTTTGTTATTCTTAGCAGTTTAGTGGAAATGGAGTCGAATCTTTCTAGTCGAAGGCCACAGTTTGTTTAGATACAAAATAAAAATATGAAATTTCGTAATTTTACCAGCGTTTCCCTTTGACGAATTCAGCATTAGTATAGAAACAACTTCCGTTCATTTTTATCTGTCGAAAAAAATCCATTCTTCATTCAAGATCTGCAGATCAACATATGTAACTTATTCAGCTACTGGTTGAAGTCGGTAGAACTGATGAGATCTTCAATTTTATTGCCATTAGCCTCGTTGTGAATGTTTTTTAATATCCTTTCTCTACTCGGGTCATTAACCAATTTATACCGCTAATTGAGTAGAATTGTGTGGGTACATTGCGTATAAGATACGCGTGGTGGTTCTACAGACTTTAATTGGAGTTTAAAATAGATCGAAGTGCTGGTCTTTGCTAGCTGAGTTGCAGCCGCTATTGCACAATGTACATAAAGGTACTTACATATATATTGCGGTATGTCGAGAGAACCCACCGTTGAGCACCGGCGAGCGTGAAACGTGTCGTTCGATACGTGTTTCTCTCCTCGACTAGCAAAGCGGTCTTCGAGTCTCTGACTGTATCGAGCCTTCGATGGCTCGGCGTCTTCGCCGCTATGCGAAAGACACTCATTAACGAGTCCCGTCGCACGCGCTAATACCGCTCGTTCAGGAAGCGTCGGTCCGAAGACGACGGTGTCGTCTGTATTGCACGCGGTTTACAGAACGACGCATCCGTTTCATCGCCATCGCCTCGAGCATTTTGTGTACGAAGAACGCATAAATTCGATCCGCCGAATTTGCCAGTGATTAGTCAGTATACTTCCCGCTGCTGTGTTCCATTCATGGATCTCGAACTTCCGGCACGCGAGGTGTAAATTGCAATTTGAACCGTGCATCGTGCATCGCGCATGAACAGTTGAGTCACACAGCTGGAAGTTGAGAAAAAAAAGATCTCGACCACCGGTGGATCGATTTTCACCCTGAAAGATCTCATTCTCTCTATAAGAAGATGGCTTTCCACGAGAATCCACATCCGGAACCTTCTCTATCCACTTGTGTATATCTAAGCCAACAATCAACACTCTTTCGAGTTCGAAAGAAAGTTAATTGTACGTGCTCCACTCATCCTCTCCTAGATTGGCTTTCCGAGAAGTCAGACGGAATTTCTTCATCCGACGTAACGTGAACTTAATTAACTCTTATTTGCGCCATTACGCCGGGAGCGGACGAAACGTGATGAAAATTTTGATAAATGCAGATAGCGCAAAATCTCCTCTCTAATACGCTTGACAATTGTACAATGTATATTCACTGGCAAGTGTAATATTAAACAGAGTATCGTGAACTATCCGAGCATATGCTGCCGCGAGAGAGCACGCCGAATACTCGGTAGTTCGCGTGCTCGCGCGAGACTGTAACGACGCTGAAATAACTATCGCGCATATGGGGACCAATTAAGGCGCGTGCACCGCATTCCACGGGGATGCAAGTGTGTCGCCGGGTTATATAAGGTTGTGCGGCATTGCTGGACTCCGCACGTAGACGGGCGTATAACGCACTACACTGGAAGCAGCGTATGTGGTCCAGTCTCGAGATATTTGCGGAGTTACTGCAGAATGTATAGCTATTAGACGAAACTGCCAACAAATGTTACATACTTGCAGCTGCCGCGGAGGGTAAAATTTGAATACAGGGTGATTTTTATCGAAACCGAGAGAGGCATGTCGATCTGACGATATGCCGCATCAAGTTGAAGTTTCTCCTTCGTCGTCGTCGGCGTCGGCGTCAACCATCGACGATCTCTCGGCATATCGTTAATCGTCACCCTGACTCCTCGTCTCGGTATCCTTTCTCACGCTCGAGCCATACTCGTTAGAGGAGAAGGCCGCAGCCTCTATTGCGGGGGGGTATCGAGTGACCGAGATAGGTCGCGCTGCGCCTAACGCGTATAGAAGACACTCATGGAAATCCGGGTGTCTTCGAAATAGTTTCTACTTACATCGCGGTGCGCAAAAGTCACAGCGTTAAAGGGAAACAACTCGAATTTATACATTGAAACAGATTACTTATGGATTGGGAAAGAGTAGAGAACATATAGCTAACTGGAACAAGCGATGGAATTATAGATGAAGATAGTGGTAGAAGAAGGAAAGGATGAGGAAAGGATTCGAATCGAATAGATTGCATCTATGCGAGATCGTACCTCGGGATAAATGCTACGTCTGGTGGATAACGAGGATAAGAAATTATGTATATCGCGTTCGATTGCATTTCTGTCGGGGTGAAGCCAGAGATCCTCCGCGCTCTGTGCGCCCGGCGATCTTCATGACTCCGTCGTGTCCTTCCGGTTTTATCCAACTGAGAATCTATCTTTCCTTCTCTTTCTTTAGGTTTCTATGTGTGTGTATTTTGTTCCACTGATGATGCTGATGTAACATTGCAAAGAGTGCAGAGCCTGAAACTAGATATCGTTTCTCGCGATAGGAGTGCGCATCGTCGTTGCTCTGCCGCATCTCTTTCAGTGATGTTTCACCGTTCGTTTGGCTGGTGTGTGTGTATGTTTGTGTATATTTGTCCCGCTAATGAAATTATCGCTATCACGAACGAATTATATCTATGAGCTCACGATACCCACGGAACTGTACGTATCTATAGTATCGTTACGATAGTCTAGTTGGTTGCGGCAAAGTGATGAGAATTGCCAGTTAGACAGACACAAGGGAGAGAGAATAAAGATAAAAAGATTCGAAGAACTATATATTTCTCGCGGTTGCATCTCGCCGCTCTTGGCAATGAGCCAATTATCGCCTGGCGGAGGTACATAGAGAGGAATACCGGCCGCCTCTCTGACGTCTCATCGGCGTCTCTTCTTCCTGTTCCTGAGACTCTCTTTACCCGCGATATCCTGGCCTCACGGTAAGACCTCCATGTGCTCAATGCTTTACCGGCGCGCAGGGCGCTAATGGCCAGCACTCCGCCGCGCAAGTTCTGTATCTATGGGATATATACCTCCTCTCTGTACCCCAACCTATGACTGTGCTGTTCTAGTTGGTACAATACACAAACGTATCGTTCGCGCACTCGCTAATAAACCGAACGTGCGAGATGCTCGTCGCGCGGCATGCCACCGTACGCTAATTAGCTGCTAATTAATCTTCCAAGTTCATCGGTCTGCTCACGTATGGAACATCTCACAGACGCAGTGCGCGTCTGATATACGTGTATGACACACGAACGTTAGCGAAACGTCGATGAGAGTTCTCCCCTCGCGAACGAGACTTCCGGCAACTTTCGTACTCTCTCGTCTCTCGCGTGACTTTCCACGCTGGTGTATATAAGTAACAGACAGATTTTCCTCGTATCGACGATCGTCAATTCTCTGTGTCTGCATACATGCTCTGTACCCTCGGTACATATATCAACATTATAGCGTGAATGTTTCAAGGAAGAGAAGAAAATATGTGCGTGTGTGTGGATGTGTGTTGTTGCAACGATGGAAAAGTCCCGTCCGATGGCTCTCGCGAGTTTCGAGATCCCGTCGTACTTGAATATCCCCCTTTCACGTTTAATAATAATTATTTATCGAAAAGATGAGCAATCGCCGGGAGGAGAACTCCTGGTCACGCGATACGTCTCTCGATAACCCGTCACCCGTTCAATTATCCTATTATGTAAAAGGTTCAATGATAAATCTTTCTCTCCTCTCTTCTTGTCTTTCCGTGGCAAGAGTCTCGCCGTGGTAAGGGAGCGCCCGACGGGTCTTTTGAATTTCAAAAGAAATGATGAACCGCCGCGAGATCACCGAGAGCGCGACTCATTGACGCGACACGTCGAAGGAGCGCGCGCTTCGAGATGCAGAAAATAAATCTCTCGACGAGTGTATATACTCGTTACCGCCTCTCTCGGCGTTGCCACCGATTCTCCGGACTTTTTATTTCACTAGAAATTCATTGTGCAACCGGTGCACCTCCTCAAGGATACTCTATTCGCACTGATCTCGTATATCTATAGCCACACGAGACCTCGCGAGAGTTATGCACAACGATCGTGTCGTTTTGCTTCTACGCTGCTACTGTCGCTGCTGTGTACAAAGTGCAAGCGCAGCATCAGCAGCAATACAGCGCAGCTTTTAGCTCTCTGCTTCTAACGTTACAGTAGCCTGGTTGGGTTACAGGAATGCAAGGTTCTTCTATGGTCCGCATGCGAAACATGCCACGTTGTCTCTCGTTATATTATAATATTCATCGTTGACACGATTAATTTTTAGTCTATCAAAAAAAATTTTTTGCTGCTAAAATCTTAAAAAAAAAAAAAAAAAACGAATGTACTAATGCAAAAAATTAGATTACTTCGAGTAGTGAAATGAAATCGATTGATATTATATATTCGTCTAATCGTTAAAATAAATTCGATGAATCCGAAAATAAAAAAGAAAAAATGTTCATTTTTCGATCTATTCTATAAGCAAATGCGGCAATGAGAGTAGAATAATGAAAAGTACCGTAGACCGTTACCTGCCGTGGCATCGATACTTTTATAAATCTATTTTCTCGCAAGGTCGACCGGTGCGAGTCTCTATCTCGGTCTCGATATATTCTCGATCGGTGTGTGCGCTCCCCTCGACATCGCAAAGAGTCTCGTCGTGTTTATGTGTACCTGTACCTGCGCTCATGTGTGTCCCGAAGACCGGACCGTGGAGACTCTCGTCGCCGGTAGAAAGTCAGTCGTCTACTGTTTCCCTCAAGCGAGTATATACCGTACAGCTAGTTCAGCTGCGTGTGCACGAGCGTGTTGCATCTCTCGCCGATAGATTTTGCTTTGTACAAATACGGAAACTGTCGTTCGACGAGACCAAGCGATTGGAGAGGGATCACCGCGCACGTCGACGAGGCACACAAGTCGACACGCGACAAGCTTGCGCTCGAAGAACAAGCGAGAGAGTTCCAAATGGGCTAAGAGCGCGGGAAACCGCTGCTCATCATGGGTTTCCACCGACTTACGGATGGATAACTTCGGAGATCTCTGAGACTTTTCGCCGAGTCATCAGACTCGCGGTGGCCAAAGCTCGCGACGACGTCTTGCGCGACGTGTGCATCCAATGTTCATCGCCGCAGCGGCAACGGCACACGGCGTAGACGTGACGTAGTCACGCGGTGATTAACGTTTCCCCTCTGTCACGATGAGACTTTGGCGCACTAGGAGTCTTGGGAGCCTATATGTAAACACCTATCTCATCTCGTCGTCTCTCGTCTGTCGCTGCGCTCCTACCGCGACGCGCCGCCTCTCATTTAACAATCCTATACCGCCTATAGTTGCATGTCTACAATATACGCGTTTACGACGATTTTCTCACAGCTGTAATCAAGCGTTGACAATGGGTCTTCGTTAAACGAACTATATTTCTGTGTCCTCATTACGCGCCGTCCCTCCTATACCCCCACTCGCGATGATACCGTAATCGATTCGGAGTCTAAGAGTCGCGAGATACTCTTACTGTCAATCATAATCGATCGTTATTCGCGATTGAGAAAATTTATTGGATATCTCGTGCGCGACAATTTTGCAGGGAGTGGATTGCACTAGCAGAATCGGGAGATTAGCGCCCACGGTGGGCGGGTATCGTCCTTTTGCCGATCAAACTAGAAAGTCCTGTTAGACATAGGCACGGGAGGTCTTTTTTACTTCTATCGAGTCGCTCGACACACATCATCCCGAGAATATGCTGTAGGTATAGATAACAATTGCGCGTGTGCGCTGCAGGTTATCACGGACACGTTTTGAAGGCGTCGCGATTCAATCGACGCCTCACACCTATATCGTTGACCCTCTCTCGATACGGGTATTAACGGCATGTAAATTCCTCGACCTTTGGCACCGCGAGATCATATATTTCAACCCTTAAAATCATTTGTCAATGTATAAACAAGCGGAGGGGCAGTGAGGGGGTTCAGCTTTTTCCCCGCTCGATCGGGTATGTAATCGTGGGACTTGTCCTCTGCCCGACGATGACAAATTTATTTCTACAATTATAAACCTCCCATGGGAATATAATATAACCGTTGAAAATAATAGAGTTTATAACTCATAACTGTCATAACTGTATAGAGGATGGTATATACGATTATTATATTGCCACGATGCACGTAGACTCAAATGTCCTGTCCACGATTACCGAAATGGAGGGGTTTTTCAACTGTCTACACTACACACCGGTCACGAAGTAATACCATCGCCCCGAGGACAATCGCGTGTCATCTTCGTCATCGTTGTCCTCGTCCACGTGTATCATCCATAACTATGCTATACCTTTACCTCTGCAAGCGGACTACGACGAGGATAGATGTACGCTGGTAAAAGGTAAAGTACACCTATACGTATGCTGAACGTTGCACCCGCGCATTCTCATCCGAACTGTGCACGTTGCACACTATGCTCGGGGGGGCCTCGCCGGAGCAACTAACGTTGAGGAACTTTGACCCGTTTCTCAGAGTAACGTCGCTCGTGTACCGTACATATATACTACTCGGAGCCTTCGTGGCTCGACGAATAAGAAGCAAAAGTTAGACGTTTCGGGTTATGGTGATGAATTGCCGCACACGAAATATGGTCGATTGCGTATGAAAGGTTCTAATGTGTACTCAAGGAGTAGAAATTTAAAAGTCCGATGTAAAAGTGCCGAAAATAGTTCGCCTCGACTTCCACAAATTTACGGAATCTCTTCTAAACTGAAATATCCGAGATTTCGCCGATGTTCTTTTCGATAACTCGTTTCCACACTTCTGCAGACTCTTTTTTCTATCTCAATGAAAAAAATCTAAAATAATGAGTGAGAGTCGCTTTGGATGAATTGTCAATACGTAGTGTTACGGGTCGATAATGAGAATCTCGGGGTTTCGCGACACTGTCAAGTGCGTCGTCAACCGCGTTGAACATGAGAGAAACTTCACTTGTTTGGCGAAGCCAATGTTTTCAACGGCAATTACCCGCATCGACACGGCGAATCGAAGGACGACAAGAGAGTCGAGAGCTGCAAGAAACTTCACCGTTTGAAACTTCGGTGTACACAGCATCTAGAGATCCAGGAATCCCCGTGAACTTTGCGGAAACTTCAGGGAAGCGGCAACCAGCGTACTCTCACACGTTGGTGAAAATGGCTTAACGTGGTGTACGCGTCTCTGATCATCGATGCGGATAGAAAGTATAGTAATCGATGGGAGAATCATTTGACGTAACGCGTTTACGGAATTACTACCATCAATTAGCGTGTTGATTAGTACGATGCTATCAATTCATATGCGTTTGGTAATTCCTTCGCGGCATTCTTCATCGTAGAAAAGCTTCCGCAATTCTGTTTCAATAATCTTTACCGCAATCGGATAAATCAGTTATAAAAAAAAAAAAAAAAAAATACAATCATTTTACGAAGATACGAATGGGAAAGTAATCTTACAAATGACGTTGATTCGCGTGGGAAAAAATATTTTCAACAACAACATTTCTGATATTTTTTAATCGTTGCGGATGGTTTGCGCGATCAGCTACAGACGATCTCATAATTGTCGACGGTTTATCTCTTCCGAAAGAAAGAATTTCAAGTATCTAAGTGCTCGTGCCGATGCAGTTGAGTAATGTGTGCACAACCAACTCCAGATTCTGTTTACACGCAACGAGCTGAGTAGACACACTATACTGGTGTACCCCGTTCTCCGTGAAGCTGTATATGCTTCTGTACGCTCCGGGGTCCAAAGACCTAACTAACTACACTACCATACACGCGACTCGCGCGGTACGTGCGCGACTTACAAAAGAGTGTTTTTTTTTTCATGAGATCGAGCGAAGATTCTCCGCGTTTGCAATGAAAATGAACTTAAGAGACGAAAGAGCACTTCATTAATCTCTCGCAAGACATTTCTAATATTTGTCAAGCATAGTCGTTGTGAATAGATTTTTAAATGCCTCAAATGCTTCGGCGATTGAATAAGATTTCGAGGAATGTCTATTTAATT
The DNA here is from genome assembly GCA_934046635.1 of Buathra laborator. Lineage (NCBI taxonomy): Eukaryota > Metazoa > Arthropoda > Insecta > Hymenoptera > Ichneumonidae > Buathra > Buathra laborator. The sequence continues at coordinate 5,466,690 of OW203897.1, read as the reverse complement.
AGACAATAACTTTGAGACTCGCTGCTGCTGAGACTCGCACGCGACATAAGCGCGAAAATCTCCGGCCACGTCGAGTGGTTCGGGTAGATAAACTTCAAGAATTTCAATTTCTTTCAAACGAGAGATTTATCTAACATCATATTATAGCCAACTTGCAGCTCCAGTTGATCTCGCGTCGATCGAAATGCAACGAGTCGCGGTAGCCGGAGTTGCGGCATACACGCGCGTTGATGTATTAAAGCCTCGTGTTCGCAAGCGATTGAGCTCGCGGGCATCGTGTGTGCATTATCTCGTGGGTTGCAAGCGGCCGCGTACCAGCTGAGTAAAATCGGAATGTCGTAGGAGCGCGAGGCCGCGTCGCCGGCTCTTTTAAATCTGTGCTAATTGCCGCAGGGAGTCGTTTGTCCCCGATGAAAAGATCGGCCGCGACTTTAACTGGCCGACCACTTCGACCGAAGCACGGGCTCTCGTTTTGTTCAACGAATATAATAGAGTGGAACGAGACGTGTATATTATCTCACGCGCTAAACCGTATTCCCGTTCCAGCGCACGAACATTGATAATGTTTATGCACCTGAGAACAACGAATACCTTAAACCAAAAAATCGCTCGAGCTTCTTATCTGTCGATAATAACGTAAGCTGTCGTCGGTTTTCCAGCGGACCGGTTGGTTAGCCTCATTTTCATCGATCAGTTAATTTCCAAATACCAACCGGTATCCAGGTGGTCGTTGAACGAGAATTGCGCCTTATCGGTATGTGTTTAAAAACTCTCACCTCACATTCACGAAAAAACGCAACGGCAACAGCGACGACAAGACAAGCGCGAGGTTCGCAAAGCAGAACCAAAAACGCTGCGATCCCATTATAAGGATACGATGAGATTTTCTCTTTCATTTTTTTTCTTTAAGCCTTTGCCGACTTTGATGTATCCACGCGACTTCGACAATACTTGGACTGTATGCAATGCAATGCTCTTTGGTGGATTATAATACTGTATGGATCCTTTTATGCATCTTGCGAAAGTCTCTCCTGTCTTCTCATCGGCTCGTCGTGAAACGATATTCTCGAATGGTATCTCGTTACGTTAAAGTTACGTATCATCTCGGTAGAGAAGCAACTAACTTTGGTTGGTACTGCAGAAAGGAAATCAGACTGGCGAATTCCCAGTCGCTATTCGCAAAACCACATAGCCATCGTTGTACTTCTGCATGCAAGGAGCCATTGTTCGCCATCAAGCACTTCGTCCTCCGGACCCGTTTGACCTTTAACGAGGAGAAGAAAAAGCGAGACGGAAAGAGACCCCAGACGAGACATCGACGACCTGGTGCATGGAGCATATATACATCCGCGATATAAACCGGGATGGAGACGTCGCGTCGTTGCACTATATATGCAGCTCTCACAACACTCTCACAAGGGCAAAGCACTACCCGGAGTCATTCTTGTACCTCCTCCTATTTATCTCGAATATGAAACGCGAATAGCGGCTCTCTTGTCGTCGTCGCGCGATTTTCTCTTCACTCGTCGAAAAAATAAAACTGCATGTGAAAATAAATGAAAGTTTTGTTATGATTGGCTGCTTTTTGCGATCGTTATGTGGTGTTTGTCCCGATCATTGACAGTGATCGGTAAGTAAGGATTGCCCTTTAACTTATAAGATATTAAATCCTAAACAAAAACCAATATATCATACAGAATACAGTTAGTTAAAAAACCTTCTCGTAATAACGCTCCCATAGTTACGAGGAATATTAGTAAATACAAATTGGAACACGCAATGAGTTCTGTTCTCAGCACGAGTTGCAAGGATGCGCACGAATTACCTTTGAGGTAATCATATTACGGTATAGCGAGTTAATACGGTACTTTTTTTCAGTAATTTTAGCCGACGAGCCGCTGAAACAACGTCTGCCATTTGGTTGGATTCACCGTGCGAAAGATGGTACAGTATTGAATATGTTTAATATCATACTTACCACCGATACTTTCGCCCTCTTCTCTCTTCTCGATACAACGTCGCGACCGACACCATTCACGATTGTGCTTTCATCCATTTGTTCATCCGGAACGTCCACGAGCTATTATGCGTAGAAGAAAAGATTATCGTCCCCCTGGATCTTCGAAATCTCTTCTTGCGATCTATGGACTATGTGTTCGCGCGAAAGCTCACGCACGAGAAATTAACGCGGAGGCGTTACTGCACTCTGTGTGTCTGGATGAAGATTTTTCTTCTTTTTTTTGTTTTTTTTTTTGCTTGCATCGCGGCACACGATGCAAGTTGTTCGCCTGCGAGCGGCTAGTACCCTCGTGCCAAGCCGCGTGTTCCTATTTCCGTGGCAGCAGGGGCGTTTATGACTCGCGTACGAGGTCAGTCGGGTTAGCGGAGTCGTTCTTCGCGCACCGCTCATCCATACCTTCATAATCTTGCAGTTGAGCACAAACCATGATGCTCGCGGTCTAGTGAGGCAAGCGAAAGGGATTCTCCGAGGATGAACGCGCGCGCGAGCCCCGCGAATCCATCGAGTCCACCTCGCGCCTCTAGTGCATCGTTCCACCGGGTCAAATCGCGATCTCGTCCCTCCCATAATAACTCGTGTACCGGCACTATCCTATTTACGAGAAGTAATCGATATAGATACTCTTGTACTATACTCACGCACCAGGAGTTAACGATCCATCTATGGTTTACGGGTTGCGCGACAACAAAAATTCTACTATAAACAAACTTATGTTCATATTTATTTGTTCCATTAATTAAGAAAGTAATAATAATTATCGGTATTTTTACGAAATCTCCACGTTTTTCAAGACCGCTATTACAATTATAGGTTTTGGTGGCAGAAAAATCGGCATATTTGTATTCTACAACTTACCTGTTTAGTATAGTTAATATAATATATGCGACGACGCAGGTACATTGCCAAGGAAAACTTTCTTTTGAAGCATACAAATCGTTTCTTCTTTGCTGTAATAGATTATAATATTTTTTATTAAATATGTTATATTCTTAATTTTTGCGGATAATTCGATTTTGATTTCTTCATTTTAATAGTATTACAAGTTGTGCCATCATAACAAATAAGCGATCGAATTTGGTTTGCGAAAGATTTGCTTACCTCGCAATCGTCGTGTTTCGTCTTCGTGAATTTCGATCGATTCAGCTTATGTTGTTCAATGACATCGGCAATTTTGGTCAAAACGGAATCCGAAGGGTTTTCATCCCTTGTCATGATCCATGCAAACTGATTGCTGGACAATAAACGATTAGAATGTTACTTCAGTATAGCCACACGGAACGTACTACAAGTACCGTCAGAACAACGATTGATAGCGATTGATAACAGTGTGTTAGCTGTTGATTGAAAAATGATACAAAGACAGTAGACTCACTGCATTAAACTTCCGTTGATGCAATTATAAGCGACTGCGTACGAGTCGTAATCTGTTGCCAAAATCGAGTAGTCGTTTTCCACTGGTGACCAAACGTATTTCTGTTTCATCTTTCCGGGTTCACTGGAATTTGGTATCTTGATGACTCCGGGTGTAGATACACGAATGCCTGTTCTGAAATGTTTCAACTTTATGCAATATCCGTTTAATAATATTGACCAATCTATTGACTTTATAATTGCATTCTTACCGTAAGGACATAATAGTTTCCACTCTCATTGTATTGCCGCTTTCATCGCGTCGCCAATCATATGTTACGCATTGAACATGGTCCATCGTAGGCATGAAGTACTGTTCCATTTCGTACCAAGTTCCCAAGAACTGAACAGTAATAATGACCATATTATTTCGGAAATAGCAGATTGGAGAACAGCTTAACATTCTGGACAAATACTGCCAGATTAATTGATGTATTTCCGTGCTGTACCTTGTCAATATCAAATTCTCGCATGGTTGCGATTTCTGGACAGGAACCCTTCGAGGCAATCTGCGCTAAAGCGCTAACGGAACAACAAGAAAATACCACTAACACGTGAAAATGTGTCATGGTGTACGAAATAACTTTTGTTTTGTTGATTTGTCAGTTGCCGAATCGACTTCTATATGTAACCGAAGTACAAGCTGAACTGGCAGTGCGCGTGTTATGTAGTTTTAAATGGTCTCTGCTCCTGTAACATCTTATGCAATATTGTCGGCCGCGTGATGCATCGCGTACAATAGAGCGCACGGAAGAAAAACGGATAGGATTCAATCGCATATTTATAGTTTTCATCTCTGTTTGTCGTAATAATTTTCTACTTGATGAACCTTTGTGCGATAACACCAGAAAAATAATATCGGCATTTCAATGTTATCAATAGCATTAAATTCGATGGCAATAGCGTGCAAGATGAACACAAAAGTCTATCAGATGTATTGTTTATTTTCGTAATTGAGGTTTCACCTCACAATCGTCATGATTAATTTTCGTGAAGCTCGTCCTACTGAGGTTGTGGTTCTTGATAACCTCTTCGACTATAGTTACAACGGCTTCTTCAGGTTTTTGTTCTCTAGTCAAAAGCCATGCACTCTCACGATATTGACTGGAATGCAAAAGACGACGCTTTCAAAAAATAAACGGTAATTGCAAAAAAAGAATTATATCGACTGATCATATATTGATAAGGAAAAATGGTTCAAGTTTAATGGGAAGCTATATAACGATTGTGTAACTTACCGCTTCTTCTTTCTGTCGATGCAGTTGTATGCGAGAGCATATGACGCATAGTCTGTTGCCAAAATCGAAATGTTCCGTCCCGTGGGTAACCAACTATATTTCTGCGTTAGGATCCCGGGGTTAGTAGGGTCAGGAATATCGACAATTCCTGGTTTAATTATCTGAATACAATCACTGAAATTAGAATGATCGAAATTCACTCAACAATTGTTGTCACGAAATTGATGGTTTTGTCAAGAAATTTAATGTATTGTCTTACCGTGTAGTCATTACGGTTGCTATTTGAACAATAGTGTCGTCGTCATTACGCTTCCAATCGTATGACACGCACTTAACACTATTGTTGATGGGTTTGTAGTACCGTTCCATCTCGTACCACACACCCAAAAACTAAAAAGAATTTTGGTGAAAAAACATCTATTATTATTGTTAGTTTCATTATTATTATTTGGCGTATCAATAAAAAATGACCATTGGAAATACAACAGTTATTTGACTTCGAATTCTGAAGAAGATTTTTATTATTATTTCGTTTATGAAGAGTGATTCTTTCGGCTCCTTACAAATACGAGGACTGTGTGTTTAGTGTCGATAGCCCACTACGGCAACAATAGTTCATGTAAGATGTTCGCGTAACTGTACCTGAGCGATATCGAAGTCTTTCATAGGTTCAACTAGCGGACAAGAGCCCTTTGAAGTTATCTGTGCTCGAGCGCCGGCAAATAAACAAAAAAAAAGAAAACCGTAAAGCACCATTATAACTTATTCAGTTATTATTAATTTTTAATATGAAATTATCAAATGTCGAGCCGACGTCTGTGACTACGAAATTCAAACTAAACTGGCAATGCGCTTGGTGCGCTAAGACTTCAATGTTTTCCTCTATATTATGCAATATACTATATTATAACACGTGACAGTCAGTGTAATAAATCGGATAGATGATTGTTACTTTTGTGGTGAAAAAAAGATACTATCAGGTCGGAGATGTCGCTATCGCAAGTTCCAGTATCTAATTGTTGTTATCACAACTAACATTTTCCATGTAACTCGATTGTAGTCGTGCATCCTGAGGTATTTAAAATAAAAACAATTGCGCCTCGAGATTTCGATATTTTCTTCAATATATCGTGTATAAACTTTTTTGTAGTCGGCAACAAAACATCGAGCAGTAAACTATTACGAAAGCATGTCTTCACCGTTTACTTAGTCGCTTGTACCTCGACGAGAAATATCAGAGAAAGCGGCGAATGGAGCAAAAATGAGGAAACGCAAAGCAGCAGACAGAGCGTGGAAACTAATATCGCAAGGTTAAGGTCAAGGCTCTGGTGTACTCCTCAGGAAATCATTTTCTTTTTGGTTTTTCTAAAATAAGAAGTGATCCCTAATCCGCCCCAACCTGAAAGACGAGTTGATCACGCGCAGTGCGCGCAAAGTCCCGTTCGCTAATGCTTCTGGTGTCAGCGTATCCGTGGGAGCAGCGATGCAAAAAGAGGAAAAGAAAAAAAAAAGAGGATCGGCACTGATAGAGCAAAAGAGGATGGTGTATATAGAAACGTTGGCGCTGATACAAGCAAATGCAAAAGAGAAGTTGGCATCGAAGCTACGCTCTGCTCATTCGTTGCCGCTTGCATACTCGTGAATACGGAACGTCCGATATATACATATACATGTATATGATTATGTCGATGCACCTTAGGTACATCGCAATTATATTGCGAAATTCTACTGCCCCTGTTTTGCTGCTTGTGCTGTTTTCCTTCGCGGACTCCGCTGAGCAACGGACGACGAGTTAGTAGGGCTGTATAGTTGGAATACTATAATGTACTATGTTACGTTATGTTTTGCTTGGTAACGGGTGCAAGCGGGGGATACCGTACACGCGAGATATATGTTATGAATTATATTACGAGGTACGGAGGCATTGGAATTTCATAAAGTCCCGGTGGTAGTGATGTATATACATCGTCCGCGGATCTTCCTCGCTACACGCGAATGATGAAGAACCGAAAGTTCCTATACTATTTTTTTCATCCCTTGTTTTCGGCTACCAATATAACGCCGAGGCATTCTTTATTATCACGGACTCGACAGTTCGAAACATTGCGCGGATAAAACCGGTGAAACATTGAGAAAATATCGCCGTTTTAACTATTTGCAATTCACGTATTTGTTGCTTTTATTAGTTCAAATACGAATCGACGACGATCATAAATCACGTCGTGCAAAAAAAGCCGACTAATGTACAGGGGAATCAAACGAAACTGAAAAGCTAAAATCACTTCCGAAAATTGTTATCGTTTTTCGCAAATTTTAAACAATTAATTATAAGAGCCGCGGATAGTACGAAAATTGCAATGTTCCGAAAGTAATTTAATTTTCTTCGTTCATTTTGCCCCACTGTTTCATTAAATCCCAGCCTCTCCCATACATCGCAAATGATTATAACGATCATCCAAAGCCCCGGGGCTCGAGGCGATTGCAAAAAGTATACTATACAAACTCTCGCATCGCTTTCGTTTCCTAACATTTGGGATAGCCTCGCGTGTAACGTCAAGCCTTTATGCAATGATTGGGTAACCACTTTGAGAAAAAAAAAAAAAAAACGAAAACCTCGATCTGCGACGAGCTAAAAGAATTTGCGAAACGTTGGGCGTCGTAAAAGTTGACTCATCGATCTTCACTTTTTCAAGTTGAACGGCGTTTCGTTTTCTTATTTTTTTCTTCTTCACTTTACTTCGTTTCACTCGCCTATCACTGGTCTCATCTGTATGCAGCAAAACCGCATACACATGCGTGCGCTCATTCCATTTTCGCACAGTGTGTCTAAGTTCGTTTCTCGGAAACGTATACGCGCGCGCGAATAGCACGCTTGTTAATTGATCGATCGTTGCCGCTGGTGTCCGATACCGGATTTAGCTGTTGCCGCGACGGAGACATCGTTGACGTTAACGAGGTCACTATCCATACTGCGCCTACTGATAGAGACACACAGCTAAAAGAGCTTGAAGAGAGAAAGATTTACGCGGAATGACTCGGAATATTTGTGAATTGCACTGAAGATTCCTTTCTCCTCCTTCTACACTCCCATGTCAAGAAAATTCACCTTCGACCTGATGCTAAAGACGACTGTTGGCTAAACGCTAAACGCAATCAAACTGCAGCCAAGTACATTGGTACCCGAGATCATTCGTCATAAACGGAACGTTCGACATCCCACATCGATGCACTTTGTAGAAGAGTACAAGTGAAAACTATTGGCAGGAATCGTTTGATTCGCATCTTAACTCTTTCGCTCTCCGCTCGAAAGCGAGGAAAATTCATTTCTGTGATCCGGTCAATAAGAAAAAAAATATGTAGAAGAGGTTAATTCATGTGGAATGAACCGACGCGTCTTGCCGTACGCCAGATACGAGCTTCGAATTGTCATGCATAGCAATATATCAGACATTCGCCAATAACTTCTACCTGTATAGATCTATTAAATATAAAAAAAAGAACATCCAATATTATAATCCTTCGTTGCGAGGATATGTAGATAAGCGTATAAACAAAACAATTAATCATCATATCTACGATGTATGTAAATTGTCCAGTAATACAAGTTGATGCAGCGATAAATGCGTGTGCGAGGAGCAAATCGCGCCTATAAGTCGCACGTTCGAATAACGCTGAAAAACTTTATCTTATTTCCTTTCTCTCTTTATCCATAATACAACCTTCTGGTCAGGAAATGAAAGAAAATTCCACCTTTGATCCATGCGTACATGGTAAAGGATTCATTGGACATATTATACGTGCGTAGTAACTTCGAAATCGACGTGAATACTAATATATTATGTGCACAGGATAGGCACATCAGCCTATCGCGGTATTGCTTCTGTATCGGTGTATACGGATCTATCAGTGGCACATAAAAGGATCTTACGCCGTTTATAATAGCAACTATGATAATCTACAGCAGCAACAGCTCGCGTGAAGTTGTACATACATAAGTGTGTATGAATTTACTGTTGGCGAACGTGTGAGAAGATAGTTTGATATATCGATGAGTGCAAATGTCTGTGATCTCTCGACGTTGAGAAGGTGCAGAATGCATGCATCGATGCGGCTTCCGTGCGTGTATCTTTAGTAAAGTGTGAGGCAAAGAGGCGAGCCGCCAGGAGGACTAATGGAAATCACCTTTTCCGGAAGACCTTGCATGGTATCCAACAACCTACATAACTATGGGGCACTCACTCTGTTCAATTGAAAAACGGGGTAATTCGGGTCAATGGGTACGTATTGCGATTTACTTCCATTAACAAAGGTTATCGTAGAGATATGTAGATAAGACTTTTTGTAACTCGTCACTGACGCCAAAAAAGACAGAGACGCAAAGGAATTTGTGACCTTCCAAGGTAACAGGGGAATTCATCTTACACCTTTGGAGTTCATTCATTAAAACTATTTAGTATCAATGAACCGCTGAATTTGCTATGAAGGCAATATATGTACGTTGTGTAAACCATATATTATTATGATTCATAATTTTTACCAGCATTATTAATATTTCGATGTATAATTTCCTCGAACGGATTCCGTGAAACAATCTCTTTTTTTCACAAAAAAAAAAAAAAAAGAACAGGAATTCATGCTTAGATGACCCGAATTTCACCGTCGTTCCTCAGACTATCAACTATTAGTTCTATCAACGAGGAGGAACGTGTAACTGTGAGCTTCGGAGGCGGCGTTGTGAGCGCGGCTGTCGACGATCCTGGCCACTTTCGCACGCTCGGAAACACGGCTTTCGGCCTCGTTAATGCGCGCCGGCACCTAGCCAGGTTTATCCCGGTTTCCCGGACGGCAGACACACACATACATACATATAAACAGTATAAGCAAGAGAGGAGACGGGGGACGCGAGAACACGGCGGCTTCGCGGTGAAAAGGTCGTGCGAGACTCGATCGCTTTGTCGGCCACGAAGCGTTACTTCGATCACCCGCGCGCGCGCGGGCGCACGGTGTAAGACCGTTTAATCGGCCCGAGGGTTCGAGGTCCCCGCGTGTATACGCTTGGGCTTTAAAACGATTACGAGGCCGAGACTTTTCGAATAGCTACGAGTGAAAGAACTCGTCGTCGAAGGGTAGAGGACGGAAAAACTGGAGCACCTTAGCACACAATTGTGTGGGCACGTTGACCAGCGATTTTTCCTCGATGCGAAACAGTTTCGTAACGAAATATTTTCGATCTCTCGTGCGAAAGCTGAACCATATCATTCGATGCACCGATCAATCAATCTTATTTTATATTGACTTTCTATTGACCTTCCACGATTTATTACCTAATAATCCTTTCACGTAATCGAGAAGAAGTTCGTGATCGCTATTAACGTTCGCGTAATATCCATAAAAGGTTTAATCGACAGCATCAAGTTCGAGGTCGCAATGAATGATTACTTCGAGTGATTGCAGTACAACTCTTCTACGTGTAGCTGTTGGTAACACGCTTGTAGATATATATATATAAACACGCCCGGCTATCATCAATACAAGCAACTAAAAATAAAAGTACATTGAAGTTCAGTGAAAAAATTGTAATTGACTAGTCTATGCGATCAATCAGGTTTCTCACGTTCTATTTATGCAATCTTTTAATTACTCGCGTGTTCGCTATGCACACATTGAACGGCATTAAATAATGTACCGGTGTCTCCTTGTTATACGCGACTGATCCTGTTGGCTTAATGGATAGTTAAGGACGTCACGAGACGACAATCGGAACCAAGGAAAAGTTCGTTTTAACGAGGCTCATCCCAGTTTCCTCACAAGGAGGAGAAAATCGTCGGCGAGCCGTGCAAGTGAGTTCGTGTAAAGCGAAGAAAAAGCAGTGATTACACTTTGTCGGCCCGAGTAGCCAGCGATGCGGAGACGCTTTATCGTCACGAAGAGATTCATTTGATCGTTGTCTCGAGCCTCGAGGTCGACATACACAAGGGTCAGAGGGTAAATGCGAATGAATTGTGAATAAAAAAAGCACCGATGCTATGGCGATTGGAAAAACGTTTTGCTTGCATCCGCTTATTTGCTAATCTCGCGGAAAATGATCGTGAAACAACCGAGACGACGAACTCGAATGTCTTCCTTTCTTTGTCACGATGCCGATCGAGATCGTATCTCCCTCGACCGGCAATGGTAACGCAATATACTTTCCAATAAATACGGGCTTTCAATCGGTTACGGGGAGAATGAGTCACACGGCTTCTATATACACACACGCTGAATTCTGCAATGACACGGATGGATGTAGAGTACAGTAAAGAGATATACATACCACGTGCCGATATATACCTTTCTCATCGCTCTCGTCGAGTGGAAAGGAGAGTCTTGCGGGCGTGTTTCGCATTCTAATGAGGATCAAACGAGGACCTTGAACTCGTCGTTGATTCACAAAATTCGGAACAAATACACTGGTTCTGTACTGCTGTTTAATGTGTCTGGCATGCAAATAAAGCCATTAGCTACACAGTCGCGACTTGCGCGACGACGCAATAAAATTCTATTCGTTGACGGAATTTAAATACAACATTTTGTTTTCATTGCATCAAACCTGCATTTTCTCCGCCGCGATCGCAGAGCCGATGTCATTTTAATTTTAGCTTCAAGATGTTCATCGTTCGGCTACAACGGGCAACCGGGCGGTCATTGACTTTCCGCGTAATGAGAATCAAGAAAATTTTACAATTTTATGAAAATAGCCTCTCAATCGACCGATTACTCGCAAAGCAGCACGGAAAAGTCAAATTGAATATTCACGATCTGATGAAATTGTTTGAATCGCTGGACCACACACAGCCGACTTCGGATATAACACTTTGCTTGATGCCAATCAGGCGGTTTTATTTTCCCATGCAATTTATTTTATTTCCCAGTGGGCATTTGCATGCGTTACGCTGTTTGATTTTGCATGATATCTCAAGTGACTCGAGTGTAATAAAAACGTCTGTCGAAAGTACCCTGAAGCACGTCGGATATACGCGCGAGTCTACCCTTATTTGTTCTTTGATCGCGGCATCAAGGTGGGGTGAAGAGCCGTTATCGATTGGAACTCAGCTTCGACATTTTCTCTCCTCTCTTCGTATATATTTGTTCAAGCGAGCGGAGGGGGCTTTTCCCAGCCTTCACGAATCCCCGGATCGGGAACTGACGGTCCGGGGCGCGAGTATAATCCATCACGTATAGATTCGAACGTGGAAAGTGGTTCAGCACGTACGTTCCGGGTGCGTGCAGTCAGCTCATGTATATATATATATATATATATACCGACACTATATAATGTATATACAGTATATACTCTGACTAAAATTACAAGGGTTTATCTTCTACGCTTATGCCCATCACATTGCGCCCTTCTGATTTTTTCGTCATGGGTATACATATAATCGTATTTTTGTTTTATTCCACGATATATAGTATCGAATTTCATGATCGAACTTGGATAACATTCGTCTGTAGTCCATTATCCCGCGACACGTGTTTGGTCGAGCAGCAAATTACAACTGAACTTGTTTCATAAAAGCTCTGTCGCTCGGAGATCAACGTCGTAAAATAATGCAGTAAAATCGATACCGCGAAGTATCGCATACCAGAATTAACGCGACGGTATATCGTTCACGTAACGTCACCTGTGCGAACTGGCGAGGCACCCACGCAGGTTCCGGGAATTCGTACCAATAATAGGGAATAATGTATGTCTGTATAGCATAACCGGGAGAGACTCGAGTGCAGATTCTGATCATTCGTTTATGTCTCTCTCGAGTAAACGCAGAAGAGGAATAATAAGAAGATGAAGAGGAAGAATAGAGAAGGAGAGAAAATCTCGAGAACCTCTTGTAATCGCGAGCGTACAGCGACGACGATAGGCGGAATGCAGCGAGGTCGGTGCGCATACAATGCTTGCATTTCTGCATACAAAGAGCGTACAGCCCCCGCGACCCCGCGGCGTCCCGTCGAGTCGCACGGAATTATCTCGCGTCTCTCGTGGGTGGACGTTCCCAACGCGTCATCGTTCATTGTCTAGGAATCTCCGAGATTTTTGTTTTTATTTTTTCGGAAATCTCGTATTGGATTTTTCGTCTGTCTAACTTACAGATATTTCTTCCGCGTTTATTGTTGGAATCGAAACTTGGAAATAGTTAAGAAAATTCTACGAATTATGAAATAAATGTTCAATGCGAATTTATATCTGAAACAATTATTCAGGTTCGCCATGCGAAATTCCTCAAGGGGCGGAGGTGGTAAAAAAAAAAGTTGTACTTTCATTTGTAACAAAAAAAAGTAAAAACTGTTTTTTTTTTGCCAGAAATTGTCGGAACTTTTCTTTGAAGGGCCAATTGCAGTACCATTGCTTATACCTAAGGAATAGCACCCTCTCGGATCACTGATGCAGTTAGCAGTTTCGTTGGCGGATATGAAAAGACGAGAGGAATCGCAATAAAGTTGCTACGTCCGGAGCGATATTAACGTCGCTAGAATATAGTGATATTCTACCGACGTTCCACGCACATCCCCCGTCTGATCGCAGAATCCATTCCGAATGATCGACTCTGGCTGTGCGATTAGTATCGCGCTGGCGCCTCTCGGCCCACGCGTGAACCTAACAGCAGCAGCATCAGCAGTCTCCTTGCTGTCTTCTTTCTTCTCCTTCTTCTTCTTCTTCCAGAGAGAAACTAACGTTGGCACGTGGTGTGTGGAGATCTCGTAAATGCATATAATAAATTGCAGGGGTACGTTGAAGGTACAGAAAACGCACCATAGACTCTTCGGCGTTTCATAGCGACGGCATTATGCCGATTGTACACGAAGAGACACATTGTAGATTGAATAAAACTTTTTGATTACAGGCCTTACTAAAGCCGATCGATTTACTTCGCTTTAGAGTTAAGGAATAATAAAACTGTACAGCAATTTTCATTATTTCTTCGCGAAACCAACAGCATTATTTATTGCTTGGCACATTGTTCTAAAACCTCGGGTTGTATAGTATACTTTGTGTCTTTCTTTCCTCTATTTCGCAGTCTCTCACAGACACTCTAAGGTCGCGACGTATGCCAAGTTATATATATATACGTGGATAGCGAGGGTGGTACAAAGAATAAGACAGAGTAGGTAGGTAGGTACTTTGTCGCGATACCAGTTATTATTCACTGGCATATTACGCGAGACGGCAATTATGTAATGGCAATATAAACTTAAACTCGGCTATTACTTGCATTACAAAACCCACCGTTTGCTAGTATACCGTTTGCGCACCTGGCAAAGCTCGAGCCACACGGCCAACTCGTACCACCAACTCGAACAGCGTAGGTACGTTGTGTCTCTCGCGGGAACTCGCGATTACATAGATATATACACACACGCGAGCAACTTACAAGCGAAGAGACGCACCGATACCGATCACGGCAAAGACGTGAGCCTTACACGCCGTGTTGCGACATGTGAGTACACGTACGCAGAGGTTACATAGAATCTTACGCGCGACGATTACCGAGACTCGACGGAAATAGGTTTGTCCCAAGTTCCTCGAGTTCTGTATTATCCTCGAGGAAAAACATTAGTAATACAAAAATCCATCGTAAAGCAAACAATCTTTTCGACCTTTCGACTGAACCGAGCAATGAGATACACGACGAAGTCTTCATTTTTTCGTGACTCATAAAAAATTTAATTTCGCCGTGAGTTCACCTGCAGCGCACGGAAATACCATGTAAATTGAGTCAGACGACGATTACGAATACCAATTAAGATGGTCTTCTGCAAGGAATCTTGAAACACCATCCGCTACCTTAAGAGCTCTATATTGATGTTGCAAGTATACGGAATTTCAGACAAAGGGACATAATCTATCGATGCACTCGAGATACCTATCGTATATATATTTCTTTATACACCGAACAAAACGGCGTCTTTCACCACTGACAGATCGAAATTCTAGGCAAAAGTTGGAACAGATAAAGGCGAGGAATCCTATCGTGTTGAAGCTTATTCGTGCCGCTCTTCCAATTCCACGAGGCGGCGGTGGCGGCGTCGGCGGTAACCGTCGTGAAACGAGTTTCATTTAGTTTTGCGGTTGGTCGGTCGGACCATTAGGCCTGATGAACGTTTGCGGTTACGTAATCCCCCCCTAGTCGTCATCAGTACGATATTTCCTTCAGCGGAACTTCCAATCCGCCCTCTGGTCTTAACTTCTCCTATCTGCTCGTTCTCTTTCACTTTTCTCGGCTGAGCTGTGACCATTTTGCTCGACGAAGAAAGAAAGGAAAATCTGGTATATGCGGCTCAGGGGTATATAGTCTCTAAAGAATAGCCAATGACTGCCATTGCCAACATACATTAATTAATGCGCCCCATTTTTTCAACAAAATGCATTAGTGTCCCCATTACGCGCGGACGAAACGTCTCGATTTTTTATCGAAAAATTCGACTTCGGAAAATCTAAGTTCCCGTCCTCGTGCGGTGATAGAAATGATTTGTTTGATATCAATAACTTTCACGATGAATACTGTTAATCCAACCCGCGATAATTCTACAGAACAATAATTTGGATTGCGAATGTACTTTAGCACACGAACGATAGTCACGTGTATGCAGAGCGCATTTCGTGAAGCATTAGATTTTGATCCGCGTTACCATATGCGACTGGACGGTAACGCGATTATGCGAGTTGTTCTATATGTACACGAAGAAGTCCGCGAGAGGAAGCGAAGAGCTGCGGTCCGCGTACTCGCTGCCCACGTTTGCTCTTTCCGTAACCGCTCACGGGGACGTTTCAGCGGATGCCCGGCGCGTCCACAAGACTTCTTGTCGTATACGTATACGAATTATACGCGAATGCGCATTCATGTACATTATATACTGACGTAGATACACACAGGAGAGTAAGATCTCAGGAACAATGGACTCTCTCGGGCAGAACTCCATCGGGAGTATAGTATGGCAACATACCTGTACTACTCGCGCGTACACCTACCTACTGCATCGTATTAACTGCGTTACCTTCGCGTAATCTATCAGAACTGACTGATAAAACCCCACAATATTACAGTTTGGTATATAAGATCAATTTCATGGTTGAATAGGATTCAATAACTATTGCGCCGGTCAAGTTTATGAGAATTTCATAATACTACGAGAGACGCACAAACACACACACGTGAGTAAATGAGAGATTATAGGATAGTGTTTAAACTATTCGTCGCCTAAAGGCTTTTTATAAACGGTTGGATATGAAGCGATCAATCAAGCGTGTCGCGATGTATCAATATGATTAGAATCAACCTGTTAATTGTTCAAGTACGAATAAATCTTCACCCAGCCGCACTGTGTGATGGTATATTTATAGCTTCTGCCTACGTAGCCGTGTGCACGACCGTTCTTGAACCTCTCCGAGGCCTTGAGGTACGAACAGACGAGCGCGCGCCCGCGCGCGCGTAAGGTATCTCGAAAAATCCATGAACTCCGCGCTCGAAACCTTGTCCCAGTTCATCAGGAACTCGGCACGCACATATTTGGAAAGCAAATAGGTAGCTTGTGTCTGGTCATAAATTTACGCGTTAAATTAAACGGCGTTAATTTTCGTCGATTTGGAAAGTTTGAGAATGTGCCGACAAGGCGATATCCATTTGTATATGTTCCGCGCAGAATGCAAGCTTCGGGAAACGCGAGAGTTCTTGAACCTCGTGCGTTGGAACAATCTTGAACCTTCGCGGCGTTTGTAACCTTCGGATTGCACACAGGGCTAGTCACGCGGATCCGTGAATCTAGTATACCCGAACCTTGTCCCAGTTCGTCAATCGTTTGTCGCAATATTTCCACGAACATTTGGTGAAAATTATGCATGGTAATTTTTTTTTTTTTTTGAGCGCATGTGCCATTAAGTTGAGCAAAGGAGTAATGGGGATTAATTTAATTAATGTGGCGTGAGAATTAACATTTTTATGGGAAGACCAGATCCCACAAAGGCATCGAATGCCGAATTTGATCATTGGAATTTGATGCTAATGGGTATACTTTTTGCAAGCATATTAGTCATTTCCTTCACGATACGAAACGAAATTCTTAACATACCGACAACCTTCGGGTGTACTGTGTTTCGGCATATTTTATGAAGTATCTATACGATGGGACGGATTAATCGGGAATTGTCGCTCGACGGATTCCCAGCGAAGCAAAATTGCTTTATATTCAAAATGTGTATTATTCGGTTTATCAGTTTTTATTTTTTTATTTTTTTAGAAATATAATCATTGTCCCTTAGGTGACCCGCAACAGCTGTACCTCGGTACCTTCTCCGCTGCATCGCTGCGAATTGCTCGAAGCTCGCAAAGCGAATGAAAGCAAACGCGAGTGAGCGAGCGTGCTCCCCGTTACCTTATACGGATTTAGCCTAATTTCGCATCTCGCAATGAAAGAGTGACACGAGGGAGAGAGGGATATAACTTCGTTCGCCACCTCGAGAAATTCTCGTTGGCCGAGGCAAGCGGAGTTTTGCAATGATGCGAAGTATTTACTCGCTCGGCCATCACTCTCTTGCCTTACCTTGCCATCAGCGCCGGCATCGCTCCCGATGGAAGGTAGTAGGTCGCGATGATGATAATTGTGTTCGTCTGAGAGAATTACTAGTGACACAGCGTATATAGGGACACTGTTTGTACGTAATTCTTCAAAGTGAATTTATGGTGCTCCAGATCGTCGAGAGTTTCAGTTTCTCGTAGAAAATATGTCACCAGAAAATTATTCTTCCATCATTCTATCAATGGACAATAATTATACTATTTTTTCGTATTTTCTTTCTCTTTCTCTCGTACCATAACACAGCCGTCTCGACGCTTTGGTTGGGTAGGTGTTCCAGTACGGAAAACATAACAATTTTATTTTAAATCCTAACTTTTCAGGAAGAGAGAACGTTTCGAGAAAATTGATCACGAGACGTGCGGTTCTCGCGGTTTGTTTGCGGATACGCCGACGAGTCATACCGACTCGTCTCGCCGTTTGAGCTCTCGATCTTGCGTATAAGTTACAAAGCTCACTGGCATCGGTGTCTACGATGCGTCTCGGGAAATCTTCCGCTTGTCGAAGTGATGCATTGCGGCACTCACACGGGCGCGTAGTAAACACGACCGAAAGATCTAGCGGGATCGATAGAGACCCCAGTTACGTTCAAACATGGATATAGTTACGAACTCGCCAGAGGAGTGAGGTGAAATACTCGATTTTTCTTACTTCTACTTCTCAGCTCTACTGAAAAGGAAATAAATCCACGTTTCGAAGGCTTGGGTTTGGCGCTATCGCTGGCCGCAACACGGAGGCCAAAGTCTTTTAACGGAGTGTATCTGTGGCTACTTTCCGATGTTTATGCCTCAACCCAAGTCAGATCTCGCGGTGGTCCACAGACACCGACGATTAGATTAAATTCGATTCACTGATTTTATGCTCGACTTACCAATTTTCTGAGCTCACCTTGCAAAAACTTAACTATTCCGGATAGTTTACACGGCGTTCTTTTATGAAAGTGATGTTACACCATAAAAATCATTGAAATTAAGCGTTAGCGAGTCCGTCAATGACGCGGCTTCCGATTCCGAAACAGCACGATGACGACACTTTGTTCGATTTTTTTTACGTGCATAAGAGATTTTCAATTGAATTTTCCATACGAGAAGTTTGCCAAGGAAATGTCCTGAGCAGTAGTGAAAAAAATCGCAACCTTCTAATCGTTCATTCTAATTTTTGTTTTTTTTTATTCCTAAAAATAACCCTTTTTATGGACAACGTCCCGTTTTTTTTTCGTTCTCCAATCGTCAATGCGGATAGTAAGCTATTTAGTCTACAATCGCCATTCGAATAACGGATCCAGAAAAAAACTGTGGCAGTACTATAATCCGAATGAGGAGAAGAAGAGAGGAAGTATACGAAAACATAAAGTCGGATGACCCAGACGTTTGTACCGAAAGAGAGGAAATAAATCGTTCCGAATGGTCGAAGTGTGTACGCTATCGCAGGCCGAGATACTCCGAGTCTTTCTTTGCCTCTGTTTCCCACAAAGTCTGGTAGACTGCGAGATGCAATTCGGCGTCGCGACGGGTCGGCGAACTCGAACTGCAACTGCAGTATAACAGCCATACCACACAGTAGTTTAATAAACTTCGATCGGTTATTCGGCGACGCGGGCCAACTCGATCCTTTTTTTTTTGCTCATATTCCATTTGGAAGATTCAACGCTTGATACAGGTGGTACGATTGCCTCTTTCTCCTTTCGGTTTGTCTCGGGTGTTTCTCGCTGCAACTGAGATAAGTTACACTTGGCAAGGACTGAGTTGGTCATCCACCCCGGTCTTTCGTTCGATAGCTCGTCGGCATCATTTTTACAGCCCAATATCTTCGTGTTTGCGGAGGGTCAGTGAACCGCATCGACGTTTAATAAAGTTTCTTTCGACAATATCCACTGTGACTCTCGACGTTTCACGTAACTCGCCAAGTTGCTCTTTCGGTTCTTATCTTACTGCTCTTTCGTACAGTTTCGCGGAGTTTTCTTACGAACGCCGCAGCAATGGATTTCCTGTTTTCGTCTATTCGTACGTGAAACCAATGAATACTCGTATCGGATATTACGTCGACTGCTATTCTCGACTTCTTCTTCTACTTTGTATTTTTTTTCTTTTGTTGCTTTTTTTGTAATACCAGCAATAACGCTTTCTAAAGAATCTTTTTTTGTTCGCGATGACATAATTTATGAATACAGTCAAAGGATTCGCGAAACAAACGAGGGTCCTTGTGACTTTTAGTGACTATTAGCTGACGATCTTATTGCTACATCTGTTGCGAGGAGTGTCAAGAGTCCTTCGAAAATCACGGCACACATCGGACAGTTTGTAAGAGAGAAAAAATAACGCAACGTATTAAGAGTGCTGTTGAGCGTTTGCGATGGTTTTTGTGTGCCGAGTTACGACCCACGCGAAGATTCTCGGCAGAAGCACTCTCAGCGATACAGTAGAAAGAACGACCTGACCTGTGGTGAGTATACGAGAGCGATTCACGGAAGAGTCGATCGAAATTTGCAGGAGATATACAACGAGTAGTCGATGGGAGTACCAAAGAGTCTCGAAAATCTTCGAGGTTAAATTTTTGTGTAAAAAAAATATATTATATTTCAATGAAACATTAATTGTGAGGCGCCGAAACTTTTTTTTTTTTTGCTAAATGAATAATTCATTGAAAATCGAATGACGTTTACGATACGATATGGAGATTTTTTCAAAGATTCGTTTTACGCAAAGTATCCAACATTAAAATGAATAATAACCCTCCAATCAAAATAAAAATCAATTAAGCTCCCGTATAATAATTTCTCGTACAACGTAAGAGAGAATTTACATGGCAAGTCCAAGGGGTTAAAGTACGCTGATTTAAAACGCTCGCGTGTCTAAAAAAAAAAAAGAAAAAGGGTTTTTTACTCCCCTCATCTCGTATAACATATCTTCCCAACAGCCCAAGGACTATGCTTCCTCGCATGATATATTTTCGGGCCCATACGAGCGCGTGCGCGAGGTCGTCCTCGCGTTACAGCCAAAAATCGCGCATTCCCCGACGAAGGGGATGGCGAGAAGATCGGGGCGAGGAAGGAGCAACAGTTGAAGTACCGCTCGCGGTACCGCCGCTTTCAGAGCCTTCGTTAAGGAACTTTAAGGGCGTACAGACCTGAACGTGGTGCATATACACGTGTTTCTCCGACCATACGTACAGGTATTTACGGCTGGTCGTAAAACGTCTCTTCACGGCACTTGACTTTGAGAGACTCGGTAGAAAGAGGAGGTGGAGGGGGAGGGGGGTTTCGGTCCACGGGGGTCGCGGGAACGAAAAAGTTTAGCCTCTTTCTTCGTTGGTCTGTTCTCTTGCGTATTTTTCGTTCGTAGCAGCGAGACGAAGAACCCGAGGTAACGCACACGAAACGAAGTGTAAGAAAAGATGAAGAAAGGCTAAAGGGAAGAGAGCCCGATAGTAGCGAAACGAGGAAGCCGAAGAAAAATGTGCCCAACGGCCTCGTCCTCGTCATTCCCGTCTCGCGTCTGACCCACACGATTTCTTTTTTTCTTTTTTTTTTTCCCGCAAAAGATATCCTCCGGTTCGTTCTTCTCACGTACGTCGGGGGCACACGATAGTTACTCGGCGTATGCTACACGCCGTTGGCCATCAGGCAATCTCGGAGAAAAGTCTCGGATGAACGGCGCCAGTATATCCGAACAAGGATCGCGCGACTTTTGCGCAAACGAGTCTTAAAAATACTTGACCAATTTCGGTAAAAGGGCTCACATCGGACTCTGGTGTTTAAGATTCATTGGGACACTGAGGCATGAGATGAACCGCGAGCAGCAAGATGTGCGTAAAAAAGAAAAAAAAATGAAAGAAAAGGAGTAATCCCTCTTCTGGTACGTTGGTTGAGAGAGTGGACAGCACGTCTTCTTCCTCTTCGGTACCTACTCACATATACCGAAGTGGTATACGCGCGAGAAGACTCTTGTATACCAGGTAACCGTATACCCTTTTGCTTTTATAGCGGCGGCGTGATTCGATTGTGGGCTCGCTGCGTACTTCTTCCCTCGAGCGAAGAGTCCTCGAGTCTTCAAGGAAGACGCACAGTGCCGCTGTTCCTTCTTCTCATTCCGCTTCCTTGTCCTCTTCATCTTCACTCCGACCGAAAAAGGACCGGCGTGTCGAACGAGTTTTAAAAATACACTTTGCCGAACTCGAACTTATCGTAACAACTCCACGCCGTTGCTTATAGTCCTGAAAGTTTTTTGCGATATTTGGCGCCAGTTTAACGAGAAAACCCGCTTGGTCCTTCACTCTGCCCCGCTAACCCCTGCCCGTCCCTTTTAGCCTCGGCGACGTCTACGTTTGGGCTCTTCGCTCTCTGTCTCAACATCCTCCCGAAAGCATCATCAGCTGCTCTCGAGGTGTTCTTCCTGTGTTGCTTGTTGCATATACCATATTACCAGCAAGTGCAACGAACTCTCGATGACGACGTCGCCGCAACGCTTCACTGGGAAACGCGCCGGTCGCGCGTCGTCGGCGAAATTGTCGCGGTTACAATAATATTACAAGTCGCCGGTATAACACCTATCAACGATTTTGTGCCTCATGGCACATCGTTTCCTTGGCGAACAAAACGATATTGCGGTTCATCGGAGCACTCTCTCTCGATCTTTTCTATGAATAATTTTCCCCCGTCGCTCATTCGGATGAGTGACGAAGTTTGCAATGTAAATTGTCCGGGAATTCAATTTATCCATAATTTCTCTTTGTGATTGCCTCATCGCTATGTTTGGATGATATTTAATCGCAATTCTACGGTCGCATATATATATATCCCGACCTAGATCTACTTTTGAGACACTTTCTATGGCGTGCATCGTAGTCTCTCAGGATTATGTGAATTTTCAGAATATCACGCGGTGTGTCGTTTGCTACATAGATTGTCATCGGGCATTATATCGTTCGTGAATTTCGGAGCGTTTTTATTATTTTTGTCAAACGATTATATGCGCGACTTTTGCGACTCGGCGACCAAAGATACGTCGCGAATTTTGAAAAATAAAAAAAACAAGACAGGTACGAGATTCGTAACCCCCCGCTGACACACTCGGTGTCGTTTGCTTCTCGCCCTACCCCCGTGAGACGGCGAACGATGCCACTCGAGATTTGCGCACGGCGCAGTCTCGCCCGCACGTGTACATACGATACGAGACACGAGTGAAAAAACCGGCGAGGATGGAATGGAAGACGCAAGATCGTAGAGTAAATGCTGGATGATCCCGGAGGCCATTCTCCAGTCGTATGTACCCGTAGCTCGACCTCGGCGTCGCTCGTTGCGGGCGCGCGTCTCCGCACCGGCGGTATAAGCCGTCGCATTGCGACAAAATCCTGCTTCCGCAAAACGAGCGCGGAACACCGAGGTAAAGAACAAGTAACCGCTGAAGGACAAGATTTTCACTGGTGATACAGTTTATATTTAGCAAAACGCGAAGTGCATGCCGCAGACCTTTCGCGACTTAAATTTCCTTAGATTATACGTGCACACGATTCTTTATTGTACACGTGAAAATTATTAATGCGAAAGTTACGTTGTTTACGCGCACGATATTGTTTTACTAATTCGAGTATCGCGTGCGATCGCCCGTGGGCTTGCGAAATAGCTCAGCGTAGAACTTGATTCTCGTATTTACATTTTTTTTTCTTTAGTACACGAATAGAAGTATGTCAAGCAACGAATGAAAATATTTCACCGGGGAAATAATAAATAGAACGGAAAATTAGAAGTCGAACAGCGATGAAAATAAAAAAAAAAAAAAAAAAAAAAATAGAATACATTTTGCAAAAATATAATTCAAAACTCAAATGTTCGGACTGAGATTAAAGAAAAATCAATATTTAAAGTTGATTGCGCGATATATATATTTTATGCTTTGAAATTATGCGCAGCGCCTATTCGGCTGTACGGTGTATGTATACTATACGGATTAAGTGCGCACACTTGATGAACTCGATGTGGACACTGTGACGAGAGCCTTATGCTTAAGTTGGAATAATAGGATGCCGGGTGTACTTATAAGCAGCGGGACATATTCGAGTCCCCCGTTTCTTTGCCTCTTTTTCTCGGCAGCAACGACCCCTCCGCAAACCAGTCGCAACAACAGCAACGTATTATTCAGAGACGCTTACATAAGCAGTTTTGTGTTACATCTCGTTAGGCAAACCGACGACGACGCTGACTTGAGTTACTACCGGAACCGGTAGAATCTCTTCTATATACTCCTCTTAGCGCGCTAGAAGTTTCTTCTTCCTTCAACACGTGTCTACGCATCGGAGTATCTCTAATGCGTGTACCAATGATACCGCGAACTGTTTACCATAAGAAGCGCGTTTACCGGAACTTCCTTTACGACTTAAAACTTACAGCGGCCCTCGATCTTCATAAAAGTTGTCTTAATCTTAATTCCAATCTAATTCGTAACATCAACACCGATCGTAATCGAGTGTCAAAAGCTATAAATCAGAATAAAATGGAAAATCGTCGGTTCCCATAAATCATCGAGTAAACTTCATGGGGAAAATATTCTCATCGGTCCATACGTTGTTCTCGTATGATTAGGAAATCATGAGTAATTGCAATAGGAAGCAATCGGCACGTTCTTCCATTATTGTTTTAACGCACTTGCTAACACGTGAGGACGATTATTATTCAACTAGAATTCCCACAGGACATTTCATTCGTACAATTCCGTGTATAATTTGTTTAGCCGTTAGTTAAACACTCGCGCGGGATATGGCGTGCATGTAACATTGGCTTTCGCCGCGTGCAACACGAAAGACACACTTCGGGGGGGAAGAAGACCGTCGAAGCATAAGAGACTCCGGAAGAGTTTGAAACGAGAGAGAATTGAAAAAAACAGTAACTGAGCTGCTGTGTTCAACGAGCGAATTATTCAGCGGCGTCGATACTTTCTAAGCAAGCGACCGAAGAGCTTCTCTGTGTTCTTTGCGTCGCGGTATCTATATATCTTTCTTTGTCCGTTTTACTGTCTGTCGTTGCTGCTGTGCGATGTCTGCGCGCGTTTCAAATACAACGGAGGTATCAGGAAGGCGGCCCCCCGTCTAAACGATATACGCACCACGGGAAGAACGTGTACGAAGTACACCTTACACCGAGGGGTTACGATCTCTCCGGCGAAACGACTATCCTCACGCACGTGCGATATGCGCACGTGTGTACGCGAACTTGAGTCCATCTCTCGCGGGTTTCATTCGGTGTGCTTATGCAAGCGCGGGTTTGTCCGAGTCAAAGGGGTATTGCGAGTCACCCATTTTAACACAATCAGAAAATATTTTCACGATTCAACATCGGATTAATCCGAAAACTAAACAACAGTCAAAAAACCTTAATTTAACGATTCGAAGAACTTTAGAGCCCAAAATAGGTACTGTAATGTTTTTTAAGCGGGTCGAGCAGTTATGTAACAATAGCCAGGAATTGCTGAAGTATAAATCGCAAATACATATTGATCTTTCGTCTTCAAGGTATTCCGACATTGCAGATTATTTTTCTAGATCGCGAATGACAAAAAAAATTCTTTATATTTGCGTATTATTTTTAGTTAATAATTCAATTAAGTCCTTCGAGTATTTTTCTATGGGAGTAACTAGGGTTCCCGAAACGTTTATTCGTTGATCCAAAGACGGATTTTGCTTTTGCAGAAACTTACGGATGTTCCTGTAGGTGATCCTCATTCCCCCGTTATTCTTTATGCCGCACTGTACGCCGAGAGTTCGCAATGTCTTGTGTAGGTGGTACTAAAATGGGTGAAGGCAGCCAGCACCTCGCACAATGGCCTTTTCCCCGACACAACAAGTGTTAGCCTACGCTCTCTCGTGGCTTTTGCATAAAACATTAATATATAAATAAACGTGACAATGGTTGCGTATAGATATTTATATATGTATGGACGTAATTCTGTGTTTGCGTTAAGTAGAGAGTCGCACGGGATTTCGCGACTCGGGTATTGCAGCGAGACACCGTACGACACATCGTCGAAAAGTTGCGCATACGCGTGCATATGCCATCCGCGTTTATACTTGTATATTGCAGTGGCGCTGTAACCAAACTGCATATCGTTGCGGTTAAACTACGTATCGAGAGATAGCCATCCCTGGCACCCGGAATTCTTTGACGTACCCTCCTCTCTCGCGCGTATAAACACAATTTTACTCTCGAATCGGAGAATCGTCTTTTGCCTCGAAGACTCCGGGAGACTCTCAGATTTCCAGGTATGCTGATATCC
This sequence comes from Buathra laborator, assembly GCA_934046635.1. Classification (NCBI taxonomy): domain Eukaryota; kingdom Metazoa; phylum Arthropoda; class Insecta; order Hymenoptera; family Ichneumonidae; genus Buathra; species Buathra laborator. The sequence continues at coordinate 5,441,149 of OW203897.1, read as the reverse complement.
TTCGATCCTGATGCAGGTTTCTAAATACGTTACCACGGGTATTTCCACGTTCCATCGTGGCTCCTAATGTCCCATAACATAACATTCCCGTAGTAGTACTCGGGATCGGCTTCTTCCATCTGATCCCGTAATAAAATCCACACACTGGCGTCCGATAATCGTATACGTACACACAGACGGGGATATTCCAGTGCACAGAATCGTTTCGCGAATATACCCCGAGTCCCTATCTCTCAATTCCTTCGATACTTTACGATACAATAAACGGCGAGGGTATCTTACTATGTTAAACAGAGATCTCGCAGAAATCAGCAGGTGGAATCGCGGTCGTGGTACTTATGGACCACTGGTGCCGCCAGTTGGCGAAGGATAAGAGAGACCCCGAAGTAAGACCGCAACTCTCATTGACAGTCATAGCCCCCTCGCCGGAATATTCTATCGGTATTGACTCCGGCAACGAAACTTTTGCATGAGGATTTCTCGAAGAGGAAAGAGTCAATTGCACAAAGTTTGCGAACAGTTGTGTCGGAGAAGAAGGCCTCGTCGATGTATACTTTTTTTCTCAGAGGACGTATAGGGATACAGAACATACACGACAATTCTTCCCCGACTTCATCAGCATATCGCACGATTTTCCAACTACGACGATCCTCTCACATGGACGATTTCTACGTCGGTATTTAGGTACGACATGGATTTTACGATCGAGCCTCGGGGCCGTTGTATCCTCAGCTGTGTGGGATTCTACTGTGTGTATACAGAACCATTACTGTGTTTGCGAGTATTGGAACTTCCAGAGCCGTAACATTATTGACGAAGGCAGAAGAATCTAAGGATCGCGAAATTTTCTTCGTAAAGACTAGAATCATCATCGTGTCTCACGATTCACAACTGGTATACGATATACGTTCTCACGTCAATGTTTTACGTACTGAGGGATACATTATTACGATATTATAATGTAGCAACAGAGCGGTCCAGTTAATTCTAATCCTTTCACACTCTCACTCGTCGAATAAACTTCACCCTTTCTGTCTCTCTGTGCGCGAACTTACCTAACATGCATCGACCCCCCCTGAAGCCTCACTTATCCAATTATCTGCATATAAATATCAAGTCCAGTACAGTTACACAGTTGGTTACCAAGATATAATATCCAAGAGTATGTAAGTATCGTAAACCGACGCAGACGAGGTAAAGGTGATGATACACGATATTCCAAGTATAATTTCATCGAGACTTTAAACTGCCTCCTCCTCCTCCCTCCCCTTGTGCACACCACCGTTCACGCGAGTTCCATAAAATAGCGCATTTATCGTATGCACACTCTCGAATATACTTTACGTTCGAGGGAACTTTACGTACATTTAATATTATTATACTGTTAACGTAGGAATAAACGCGGCGTGTGCAAGAGGTCCGACGCTTCGATCGCGACGATCTGACACGGTTCGCTGAAAATGTAATAGATTGAGGCAATATTACCTGTTCGTATAGCCTTAAAATGCAACGATATTGTGTATAATGTATGGAAGAACTAGCGGGACGAATAGAGTGTAAAAGTTCGTTGAAAGATCGCGAAGAACTTCGTGATGTACACCGGGATGAAGTTTCGTGGGATAGTTGAGTCACGATTAGCCCGTAGGCTTCCTTCGTTCTATCTTCTTTATATTTCATCCCTCCCTTTGTTATTCCGATCTTTTCTCTTTACGACATCTTTATTTCTCGTGGATGGGCGAGGCTGGCACTGCGCGCCTGGCTTAACCTGAACTTCCTCAGCCTTATCAATTTAATGACCGCTGTCCGCAGCTGCGACGAACGATCGACCAGAAAGAGAACGGAGAGGAGTGGAGTCATCGATATATCCCATACCCTCGCCGCTTTAGGTCTCTGCCTAGCAGTCTTCACCTCCGTCGGTTGTAAACCCTATGTCGGGCGATAATCGGGCTGTTATCTTCGCGTCACGCTCCCCCCCTTCGGAATCCTCGACAGAGAGAGAAATCGTAAATCACGAGGGACTTCGATGTTCGTTTCGCGATTCGAAACCCTCCGAGCTCACTGCATGCTCGCGTCGGCGAACGATTAAACCTTTTATACATTTTTTTTTCTTTGGTTCACAGGCGCGAGAAGAAGAATCGATGCTTCGGATCCTCGAAGATGCCTGGGATACAGTCAGCACTCCAAGACTGCCGATACTTCACTCTCTTCGGGATTCATCGATCATAATCATTTCTATCTGTTATAAAATGTCCTATAAAATTTACGGTGTTTTGCAGAACGATTGCACATTGCGATTATATAGTCGCGCTTTGACGTTAAAATATTTTCTTACCAATGAAAAAAAAAAAAAAAAAAAAATACTCGCTGGAAGTGTGAAGATCAACTTTTATATTCGTCAACAGTGAAAACAATTATCATCGATTTAAAGTAGCGAATATACACATTCAAAATTTGTTTCTAAATGTGTTTTTCAATTTTTTATTGTTTTGTTTTTTATCATTAAAATTGCTCTCACCGAAACATATATTTCCCAACGCAACAAAAAAAAAAAAATGAGAAAAGAAGAATTCAAATTGAATAGAAAAGGCGTCAATCGGAGAGCGTGAACATTGAAGAAAAGATATTTTTGCATCCATCTCGTTGGGTTCCTGAGAACTCAATTTCATTTTTCAATAGGCCATTAAACACTTTGTAATTCAATTCGCGTACGAAGTTAAATGGAGCACAGACACTCTGTCTGCCAACGGCGCGTTATTCTGTGCTACAAGTAGCCTACAATCCGATCTTATATACAACGATAGAAGCCAATTCACTCGCTTCTCTCGTCAACAAGCTCGATTGTCTCACGCTGTCTCACGTCTCGTTCTCGTCATCGCCCTCTCCGTATCCTCCCTGCCCCCGGCTCGTTTCCCGTCGGATCGCTTAGGCAATATTCTACCGCATACCGTACAACACCTTCGTGAATTTCTCACTGACACAGAGAGCTTACCGGTTAAGCGGTTTTTTTTTCCCTCCTAATCGAGATCGTAAGGCAAAAGCGGATTTCATTCACGCCGGCAATAACGCTTCACGAACGATGCACCGAGCGAGATACCACGGGGCTCAACGAGGGGGACAAAATCGCCGAGTGTACATTTGCTCGTGGTTGACAGGCGTACGTCGTCGACTGCGCAAGCGTCGAAGCGTCGAAGCGTCGAAGCGTCGATATCGAGATCACGATCGTCTCGTAAATGCTTCATGAGGCGGGGGGTGTTTAGATCGAAGACTCCGAACGATGCGCAGAGCCGTTTCAGCTATACACACATACAGACGAATTTTACAGTGCGACGAATAAGGAGCGAAAGAAAAAACGGGATAACGATCGATCGGAAGTCGTGGCTGCTGAAGACGTGCGGAGTCTGTGGCTTTCTCTGTGGCTATATAAAAATACGAATGGATAACACGAGTCTTCGGGGCGATTCTTGACCTCACTTGGACGGTTAGATACACTTCCACACCGTAGTACTGTGGAGCGTCTGTACAACAGCAATAGCAAGGTGAACTGTGTGAGCGAAGATGGGTCCGCATCGAAGTTTGTTACGTAGCGAATTGCCGCAGCGAGATCAGCTATAACGCTATATTTGCGTCGCTTCAGGGGCGAGAAAGACCGTTTCAGGGTCAGTGTCTTCGCGGTCCATGATCGAGACCATGACCCGATGCGCGACTCTTTGTGATACGAAATCACCGTTCCATCGGTTCCTGTTTTAATGACGATGATGACGATGGTAACAATGACTCGAGCGAAAACAACGGGTCGGTTCAACGTGTCAAAACAGTTTTGGTATTATGAGTCGCGGGGCTCTTGTCTATCACATAATCTACGAATCGATTGTGTAATGTTTATTGAGAATAATGTTTCGGTCTTCGGATATGATACCGTTATCAGAGAGTTTCTCTGTTGTTCTTCCTTCGGAAACGAGTCAATGGTTTGGGTATTGTATTTTCGTATCGATTCTGGTACGTGTTTATCGACGGCTTCGTTTGATCACAACAGATTCGATTCTTCTGTGTTGTCTTGCGGTAACAGCGCGGCCTATTGAAAGATTCTTAATGGGCACTGGATACACTTTTAGTGCTCGATGAATAGATGGCTCGCTCGAGAGGTCATGATTCTTTCGGTAGCTTTGTCCCTTTCTCCTTGCAGCGTTGCACACTGCGATTGCACGGGGCTAAGAGAGCTCTCGTCGTTGTTGTCCTTCTATCGGCGCAATCCGTTGCCAGTTGCGTCGTTGACTCGAGCAACAACGACACAGAGACCGGCTATTACGTGAAGAGGAAGGGGAGAGGGAGAGAAACGATAAGCGATCAACCCGACCGCGAGCATCGGGATTCGCTGCAACGCGCAACAACTGCAGCCCAGTAAAGGCAGACGAACGAGGCGCATCGAGAGAGAAAGTTCTATTAATCGTATGCACGGATACACTCGCGCGCGTATTGTGGAAGGACGAAAGAAAAAAGAAATGTGCTGCACGACCGATCGGTACCGGTAATCATCGCCAAGGGAACGATTCAACATCGCACGACAATGAATGTTGGTTCTAACTACGAGCGGTTGGTACAACAAAAAATTGAACGTCAAGAAGAGAATTTCGTTTTAACAAGTTCGCGAATTTTTTAGGAACAGAGAAATTTTGGTGCCGATTAAATAATTTCGTTCACTCACCATAAAAACTTACCGATCTTATTATGCAGTTTGTTCCCTACCAGTTTTATCATTCAAAAATCGAGCATAAAAAATTAAAAAACCTTTGATTCTGAAGCCTTCAAAGTCAAGACCATTGATCAAGGAGTTAATGAGAGCTTTGATTGCTAATCTGCCGGTAGATATGGGGCGAACGTTTAAGCCGATAACGGTATAATCAATCGCGTGTCTTAACGATTCGAAGATTCGACGTCTAATCCATCCTCAAAAGTCGCCGCGGACATATCTCGCGATGAAATTTAGTTGTCCACCGACTGCGACGACTGTACCCGGCGAGCCGCGGGGCGGTTTGAACGCGCATTCGCAATGCGATGGTCTCCACGCGCAGTGTATATACACGGTACATAACTCATATCAACTCACTTGTATGGCAAGGGTCAGGACCTCTCTTCCGGTCGACACGCGATGCAGCCACGAGCAGCTTCACCCGGCGAATATAAACTCAGGCGTCCTGCTCGCGTACGTCGCATAAGTACGAACCGTTCGCTCGCTCAATATACCCACAAGGCTCTCGAGCGCGGCGCGCGCGGGTGTTCACGAGTACGAAGATTAATAACCGTAGCGTGTGTTCCTGTGTGCAACGAGCGACCGCCTCGTACATACGTTGTTACAGGGCGACGGGGCTTCTCGTATCCGAACAGAATGGAGAGATCGACGATCTCGCAGCGGGAAAACCGGCCCAAGATCTATCTTCTCTCACAGCGGTATCGCCCGATTCTGTGATTTGGTAATTCTTATGCCCAACATTTCGCGGACTTTTATACATTCGTGATGCGATATATCGCATTATTTAATAAAAACTGTTGATCTTTTTTTTTTTCAATGGTATCACTCCGAAAGAAAAGATTTGCCTTTTACCCCCAAAGGTTTAGTACCATTGAAAAAAAGGGTTAAACTTTTTAAAATGTAGGGATTTCGTCACAGTGCTTCGAGTATCGATTTTTTCGTGACTCATGCATTGACGAAATTATCACAATGAGTCAAACGTCAAGTGAGAGCGGAAGTTGATAGTTGGGGTGTATGTCACTCCAACATTGTACAAGAATTGTGTTCTTCGTTCCATCGGATCGAGAAGCTTTTGCCCTCATGCGCGAGAGAGCGCGCGCGCACACACACACACACTCTCTCACTTGGACACGCCGCCTGTCCGGCGAATCTGCTCTGTGAATTAATGAGTCTCCTCGTATCATTTTCACGATGAAGAAAGAGAAGGAGAGCTACTTTCTCCAGGTGAGCGAGAATCTCCATCCAACAGTATATACTTGAATGCTCTCACTTGATGTTTCTTGTCTCCTTTTTCATCGCGAGTTTTCTCTATTCACCCCTTTGTTACGGTGTTCCTTTCGCCAGTAACACACAACGTACGGCATAAACCCGGCGGGTGCCCCCCTCTCCACCATTCCCCGAAAGATTCTCACGCACGGTGAATTTTCTACATACTATAGAGGATAAACATGAAACACGTATTCTCTTCGACTAACCGTATAAGATGTATACTCTCTTTCTGGCGAAGTTGTTGCTGTGCGCCAAACGTTGTTGCGCGCTTGACTCGTGCGAGCCTTCGCGAACGATTCTTCGTTGTGCCTTTGTACATTTAGTACATACCTGCGTGCATCTACTTCAACGTATATACATACCTTTATATTCGGATGTATACATGCATACTGTATACAGCTATTTTCTCTAATACTATGAACGTTACCGCGGTTTCTGTACACGAGCCGACGCCGCCGTATTCAAGAAGATCGCGAATTTCAGATAAGAACCTAATCTCTCCCTGATCGGGATAGGAGAAGCTGAGCAGAGAAAGAAGCCGCGTTATACGACCGACGACTCGCTCTCAAAGCACCCAACTATTAAGTAGCTTACATTATAAATCCGGAAATCTTGGGCGATTCGCGGAATCGAAACAACGCATCTATTAGATTAATTAATCACATACATAATACGATTGTATACTGTATACTACAGTATGAGTATCGTATGTAATATCGTCCATGCAACTTGGTCATTGATAAATCAGTAATCTCGAGAAACAAGTGATTTTTGTTACAGTAGTTTTTTTTTGTTCGCCGAGGTGTTGGTGTGTCTTTTGGGACAAGCGGATTTTTAGTTGCAATCTTAGAAATTGAACTAATTAAGGATATTAAGGACTATCATGCAATGAATATAGTTGTATGGATGATTCGGAGAGATGCTTCTCGTTGTATCAATGCTATACTTGAAAAACAACTTGTGAACATCGCGATGTCAGCGTATTATAACTGTTTCAAGACTCCGCCTTGAGATTATTCTAGTTATACTTGTACTGACTTCGTAGCGCAAACTATCGTCCCGAGGGGAATCAAGAGTTGACTCGTTGTCGTTCTCGTCTACACCCATCAGTGGGAATTCCCTCAGTGGTTTCGATGCTCATGTAGTTGAAGCGTCGCGTCCGGTGCATTAATTTTCACCTGCCCCGGAGCGCCGCCCGCTCGTCGAACGGCTCTCGCGAGTCTTCTATACGAAGGAGATGAGCAATACAAGCGTTTCCAGTACGTCGATCGCAATTAGCGAGGAAAACGCGTGCACCACAGGGATGTCCCGCAAGGGCGAAAGCCTCTGCGGAGTCGAGGCAATCAAGTTATAGCCGCTATGTTCAGATTTAAAAACGATTTCGAAAAATAAAAGAAAAAAACAGATATAGGAAGATCGCGGAAGATCACATATGGAATTTATCACTAATGAAGGTTTATAAATTCGGTCATCGGGTAGAGGATTCAGAATAAAAAAAATTGAAAATGATGCTTTCGTCTTCTGGCCGTCGCTTCCACGTAACTGATTTCTAATCTCAGCGGTTCCTCGGCCATGTGGACCAGAATATCGATCGGCCCCCAGAGCATCCGTCATATTAGTAGAAATGGATACCGCGTGTAAATAGCTTCACGCAACGACGAGAGGGAATCTCCAAGCTGTTAGCTCTCATTCCACCGCAGGTTTGTACATACCGTTGCGTGTGCCGCGCTTCGCGGTCTGTCCGACACTTTCAAGTTTCATGAATATGAGAGGTGAGAGATTCTAATTTCATAGGACACACAGCCCCGGCGCCGGGGCTTCGTGTGTGTTGCGGACGAACACCCGCGCGACTACCAATTATTAATAGTTATTTCATTAAGTTCCGACACGCTTGACGTTGGGCTGTGGAGCGAACGAGAGAGGGACGTGGAGTTTGACGCGCTTTGCGTGTGGCGGTCAAGTTTTCTTTAACTGCCTCTTACGTACGTTGAATTCTACTAATCGTTAGAAAATATCCTCTCAGCGCGATTTAATTAACCGTTGAGAGCAATTGCAAAGGCGCGCTTATTGAATATAAATCTAACCTAAAAATTCGTACTTCGTGAAGGGAAAATGACTTTATAAATGTCAATGCACCTCATCGTATGAGCCTTAAATAAAAATTAAAAAAAAAAAAAAACCGGAAAAAACTGATTCTAATCAGCAACACGTCACTTTCATCATATCTTTCATGTATCTGTGATTTTGCTCGCGGAACGGGTTAATTAATTTTTTAAACAAGAAAGTTCTATTGCTCAACTCTTCAATTCATCTGGTTAACTATCATTGGTGAACGCGAATGCAGCTTTCCGTGTACACCTGCGAGAATACACATGTCACTTTCTTTTTCCTGACTCAACGTGAAAAGAGTTAAATCCAACACCCGTGTATAAGCCCCGTCTGACTTTGGCGCCCGCATATCCGCCTAACGTGTGATTTTCCAAGGAGCGCGCGCGTGTGCACGCGTGCCTAATTGGTTCTTAACGACCCTCCCCCTTTCGGAATATAAAAAAGGTTCCGATTTCCGTCTCGCGAGTCAGAGAGAAGAAGTTATGCGCGATTCACGCAGCGAAGACAGGCCGAGGAAGGCACACGAATGAAATTATCCCCGCAAGAGTATCGCGATCGCATCCGAAGAACCGCGCAACACATATCTAAGGAGAGATGGAATTAAGGTGATTTTCACGGGTGACTCGAGTTCCGTGAAGACTGAATTCAGCTTTTCGTTGATCATCACCGACGTTTTATTGCGTGGCGTTGATGAGACTTTGGGATCTTTGCGGTCAGGCGTCAAGCCGTCGGGGACTCGAACATCGACATTTCTCCTGTTCCTACAGGCGAGAGAACGACCAAAATGCGGCGCATCAAAGCCGTCAGGATGGCCCACGGCGTGTCTCTTCGTGACTGCGGAGATTTTTTTTTTTTAACTTTATTATATGCCAACGCAAACGTTTCGAGAGAAGTGACAAGATAGAAAGGTGTCGGCTTCTCAAAAATCCTACAATGTCTTATATTTTGGATTAAAAAAGTTGCTCCCTATCTTTTTGTATAACTTGGGTGGTTCGGACCACCTTGCAGTTAAACAAACTGCTTTGCACTTTTCAGACATCTGACGAATCAAAATCGTCCTAAAGTATTTCACAAAGCAAAACTTCTTATCTTTTATCGAACATCTACGAAAAATACGATGCCTTTCGGGAACGAACACTCCGTCATACGCGCGAATCACGGGAGTCTGAAAACATTGCCGTTTCGTAAGACGGTGACAGTGAAATGACGTTTAAGAATGTCTTTTTTTTGTCGTATTACGAGGAAGTCAACGAATCGACAGGTAACACGTTTTATTCGCACTCGAGTCAACGCGTGACAAGAATCTTTGGACAGCCTGGACGAGAACGACGCGGTCACCACCGGGATATTGCGTCTTGGTCCACTCGTGGTCTGGGTGTCGAAGATTCTTCTTTTCTGCTTGAACGTCTAGCTATATTTACATACTCGCCTGAGGGGATTAATGCCCCGAGACGAATCGCTAAAGGTTCTGGCTGGATTCCGTTCCACGCTTCGTTGCGAATATGCATACCGATAGTGCGATAAGTGGCACAGTGGTTGGCCGTCCAACGGAGGTTGACAGGGACTTGTGGTGAATTATACGCTGGGATGCAACTGACACTACGTAGAATTCAAATATGAACGTCTCGAGGGGCTGATGCCTTTTTTATCCTGTTTTTCATGGCGGTGTTAACATTATTGACGTAAACCTTGACTAAGCGGAGTTCTATGAACGAATGGATGAACGAATAAACAGACAATTGGGCTGCGATAACTCATCGATAAATGCTGCACGGTTCGATGTGCGGGATATTTTAGGTTCTTTTTAATGGCTTAAACGCCACAAGGACATTTACTACGACCACAGAAATTCGCGTCAACGTCAAATACACAATGTTCATCTTTTTTCAGTTGCGTAAAAAGCCATTTGCCGTCCGATAATCGTATTTCGCGTGTTATTAGGCGGCCAATCATTGTACCACCGTCTATCTGCAGCTGGTAAGTAATATATAGCACAGATAAAGCCTATATGCACGTACGGTACGCACGGTTGGACGGGCATGAGTGCCTTCATAGTTTTCGCACTCCTCGTCCTCGGCCTGTTGCTTGCACGCTCCGTCGTTCCATTAGCATCCTCCTTATCCCACCGATAATTAGCAAAGTAATTCTTAACCATCTACCAACAGCATCGAATACCTCAATTATAACAGAACAAACGTAGCACAGAACGTGCTGCATAATACTCAATAGAATCCTTCATACAATATCGTCTTCTGTCGCGAGACCTCAAAAGATCTGTAAAACGACGGGCTTTTTTATACCGATGTCAGTGGAAGAGTCGTAAAAAAAGATGTAAAAGTTCTTTACGTTGAGCAGACGATTTAATAAAAAAAAGAATTCTCAGAACTTTTTCGCACCACGAGAATAATAATTTATGTAGTCTATATATCTTCGGAGGACTTTTTTTTTTTTTTTGTAAAGGTTAACGAGCCCCGAAATTTGCGCAATTTGTGTGCAACGATTTCGCGATCATATTGCGTGTCCCATCAACTTTCGATTTACCTCTCGGTGAATTGACAAACAAGAGAAAATGTAATAATAATAATAAAAAAAAACGTATTATCCAAATCGTTGAAAGAGAGTTGCGTCGTCAAGAACGCCCCAGAAGGAGTTTCGGGTCCTTCATCACCAGATTTCGTTGACGCTTCCCTCTCGCGTTGTATATAATACCCTCCTACCAACTATACAATTCGTCGTTTCGCGATGCTTACGCAACATTCGCTCGTTCGGAGTATAACGCTGAGCGATTAAAGCGCGAATTTTCTTGATTCGAAAACGAGGTAAAGATAGAGAGACAAGCTTCGCCGAGATAGCATTATAATTCCGTGATATTTTCCACTGTGTAATTCTGCGAAACGGGGCGCTCCCTCGGGCTCCGTTATTAATCGGCTCGAGTCGAGCTATCGTATCGGTTTTCTTGTCGCTCTCAATGACCGAGCTGTATAGCCAGCTGTGGAAACTTTAACGCCCGACGCACACGCTTCTCTCGCGATTCCATTACTCTTGGAGTTTAAAGTTTCGCCGCGTTAGATTCACCGACCAGAGCGTACACCGCATATATAGATATATATACATAATCGCGTTGATTTTCCGCAAAACATAACCGTTCGTCGATAGAACGTGGGAAACGAGAGATAAAACGCTCGACGGAATAACCATATCGCACACACATTCTTCGTTTTTATTTTATTTATTTACTCATTTGATTTTTTTTTTCCTTTATTTTTTTGTCCTTATTTAATTTTTATAAGATAATAATTGAAGCCGCGAAAGCTATAGAGCGCAAGCACATAAGTTTGCAACAGATACGAGAGAGTTTCAAGGCTGAAGAGATAGCCGTTTGCCATTTCATCGGAAGAACACATCGAGGTGTGTTCTCCCCTCCACCCCCTTAATGATTCGAGAAACGACGAGATATGTAGACTTTCCGTTCTCATCGCGGGGCCACACCGCTTCTCTCTCGCCTCCGGCTAATAAAGAAACAGTCTCGGAAAAATCATCCCCCGGGGCGTTTATTACGCACGTACCAAACTCCTTCAGTAGTCACTGGTATGCATAAACAATTTCAACGAGTTATATACTGTAATATATAATATCTCTGTATCGGTTTGAGGAGAGGCGAACCGGTTAAACTCGCGGGTGAGAGATATTAGTTCAATCCTCTCTCCGTGAGCGATATACGCGGCTCTCGGCGGTACCTACGATACCCGACGTTCTCGTTTCGAGAGATCGCGAGAATTTCCAAAGCTTCGCGTTAGTTGATACACGTGGAATAGCTAATAGAGTGTATAGTATACCAGAGTCCAGAGATATATTAATCGATCGGTTTTTTTTTTATTCATTTTTTTCAATCGCGCACACGTTCTCTCTTTTCTTTATATTAATTATTGTGCCAAGAGATCTCTCGCGCGACTCTCGAGAGGATTGCTTAGATCTTTTAGTTTATATTATAATACGGTTCTCCACGACGACGGCTTGTATATGTACGATCACTCGCAAAAGTAATATCACCTTTCTATAAAGTATACAAGCCGTTGCGAGCAACTTTCCCGCCCACTAGTGTATTCCAGGGTGAGCGCCATGTAGCAGTTAATATGGATAAGTTACATATACATGTACCTCATCGTAATATCTGCAGACTTCAGCCGGAGCACCCACCTTTGGCTGGCCGGTTCGCTCTCGCTGGCCAACCCGACACTTGCCCGTGAACACACTCCGCGGTAGTTATTGAACGCGATCGTCGAAGCAGGTGGATATGAGAAAACGTAAGAGAGAAGCCGATTTCACGTGAATAACGATGAAACGATCATCGTTACTCACTTATTTTTTATGCAAATGATATTTCGATACTTCGGTACGAGTGAACTTGCACCTCGACAACATAATGAACGCCGCGTACTTGGGTGCTGGTTGATATGCAGCGATCGGCCGTTTTACCAAAAACCGGAAGTTACGTACCAATTAGACAGCTGCAGAAAGGCGTATACATTGTTTCGATTTTCAGAATTTTTTTCCGTCGTCATTAATTTCGCATTCGATTATCTTTGCGGGCAATCGGCCCATTCGGTAGCGGTGACAGATCGTAAACATCAAAGACACGAACGAATATGCAGTTGGCAATGCTAAGTACGTATTTTCATCCGAGATTAAGCCGACATTTCAATAGCGAGTCTCTTGATTCCGTGAGTGATGGTGAATCGCACGCTCGTGTTTGTAGGTTGCTTTATTAGACGCTATAAGTGCAGGTTTCGTGCGGAATAGACGTGAGCGTTCCTCTCAGGATTTCATACAGCCGGCACGATAGGCAACACGAGGCTCTGAGAATAGCATGAGAGAGTCGAGAGCAGACCCGCGCGTTCGTCCCTCATCATCGACATCTAATTGGTGTGGCATGCATTTCCCAGTTATTAAACATTAATTGGTCCACCCTGATGGTGCTGCTGCCGATGCCAGCGCTCGTTCCCCTGTCCTCGTTCTGCTGGCCTACTCGTTCGACGCTCCTTCCTTGCCACGTAACCCGCAGAACAACGTGAGATATCTCATAGCTTATAAATTCTCAACGAAACAAACGATGTTGTACAGTATACTTCTATCAAATTATGACATTATTGTCCCGTAAGTGTAATATATATGTATATATATATATTTTTTTTTTTTTCACATTTATTTGTTGTCTCACGACGAGACGACAAATAAACCTCTACAAAAACGCCGTTACCAAGATATCGAGACAGAAAGAATGAGAAAACTTCCCAGAGAAACGGACGACAAGGAAACACCGTCGACGAAATGGCTTTGGATGCCGAGTCATGGCAAATTTCATGTGCCTCGTAACCGGGTCTCGAGGATCGATACCGTAACGCCCGTGTACTCCGCGATTATGTGGGTTGTGCCAATTCATGCGTGGATAATTGGGCACTCTTGTCGTTTGAGATCGGAGGCCTTTGAGTCATCGTTCTCGTCATTCCTTCATCCTCGTCGGCGGAATTCGCGTCTCTGACGGCGTTCGCAATATCGGGAGAAATCAGTGATCAGATGACATGTGTCGAAAGTTTTTGCTACGATTGTTCAATATTTGTTGATAGACATTTCTTTCCTTTTAAATTTGCGATCAACGGGAACAAAAGCAAAAGTGTTTTTGAAGCCTTAATGAGATTTAAATGAACTTACGAGAGATTGTGAATATAACAGAAAATATGTGATCGAAAAGTCGATTAGGGGTTTGAAATTCAGTTGTTTCCCACGAAATAATTTCAGTACTTTCTCCGTAAATAAGTAAAAAAAAAATGTTCGAAAGACATATAAAATGTCTTTTCTTCATTCCCTTTTCGTCACCCTTTTACCTTTCTCCATTTCATCATTGCGCCTTTTTGTTCCGTTTAACCGGGATTCAGGAAAGAAGTCCCGCGCGAGATATCGATCGGAAATTCGAGACTCGCGGAGGGCAAGTAAGAGCGACGAGGGTCCCCCGGGGGCGCCGGGTTTCACGTGTAAAGAGAATGAATGCGTACACACATGCAAAGTCGCGAGTTCCGGCGAAGCTGATGTTGATGAGAAAACGAGGGTAACGCGAGACTGGATGAGGGCAAATGCCCGGCGTATACAGTTTGTCGGTGGATCGGTGTTCACGTAAACGACGCGCATTAGTGAAAGTACAGAGAAGGGGTGATTATCGAAAGATAAGAGGTGTTCGTCGTTCTACGTCGGCCGAGAGAGTGTGTCTCTCGCAATAAAGTTTCCATCGCATATTCCTCTCTCGCGCATCTCTCGACGGCCAATCGATCGTTCAATGATTTATCGAACTCGTTATTCCGGCGAACGGATGTCGACCGTTTCGCGACGCAATTTTTTTTATTACTCCATTATATTCGCGTACACGCTTCGTACACGCGTGTGATTTATTACCAACGTTTTTTATGATCGTCTGCTGCGCCCGGACGTACTGACGTAAATTATTTTTTTTTTCATTCGCGAGAAATCGCGATGGTTTTCCGTTTGTGAAAAAAAAAACTTCATTCGTAATCAATTTTTTCAATCTCCTCCTTTCGAAATTTTCAGCTTGATTTAGTAACGTCGACATATTTCATGATGAAGTATCGAAAAAAGCTGTCCGAAGTATCTCAATTATTCTCCGAAGATTCGCAAAAAAGAAAACAAAGAATCTATCTACATCCGGTAATTTCTCGAAGAAAGTAAATCTGAAGACTCATATCGTTAATGTTTTTTACATACATTCGTATTACAATAACATGGTTAAAAAATCTGAAAATCCTGTTCTTTAACGAAAAGAATTCTCGTTCTGCGTCAGTGAAAGTACTTTCGATTCATTACAATCTGTTGAAATAAAATAAAAAATCTTATAGAAAGGAGGAGTAAATATCATCTTCGTAATGGCAATATCAGTGTTGCGTTGCGCGCGATGAAGTCGTTAATGCATTCACGAATATCGTAAAGTGCGCGTGACTCGTGAGGTTCAACAGAGATAAATCTGGAGGCGTTATACCAATTAACTGGTGACTTAACGCCGTGCTTTGTTGGTCTCTGTTCTGACGTGATGCATCGAGTACCGTGTGCCATTATAGTGCACATAGGGGAGTTAGGAATAATACGTAGAGGTGTGCTGAGGCGCCTCCGCTGCGACTGTCTTAATACGTAGGAGCAACGCTCGCGAGTGAATCGTTACAGCGCTATGGAAATCTTTGGCGGGATTAACTATCCTCCAGCGTCTCCAAGGATTCATATTCACCGCGAGAATGAAACGACGAACAAGATAATAATGTAACGCAATAATAAAGAGAGCCCGAGTGTTAATATTGTGTCATCTTTATAACCAGAAGCGTCAGACGAATGGGACTTGAAATTGCGAAAATTCTCAACAAAACGATGTTTAGCAATATACATTTTTTTTTTCTCTCAATTTTTCTTCTCATAGACCAATGCGAAAGGTTGGCAATGTGGAAATCTCGAAATGTTCAATAATACGAAAGACCAAGACGAAGAATTATTATAAATTTATTTAAAAGAAACTCTATATATATTGTACACGTAATCTTATATACCAACGTCGACTGGCCGACTCTGCCGAGACTAACGGGTGCATCAGCTACTCTCGCGCGCGCACGATGCAGATAAATGAACACCGAATACAAAACATTTATTCGTGGGCATCTCTCGTCGGCATTTGTTGAGGCGCATCGTGACTGTGAAACTATCTTTCTCGCTCTTCGGACTCACCGGGACGATGGAACGCCGCTACGAGCTCTTGTGGAAAGTCTCCAGGACGTCGTAAGAAACAGAACAACCGCGTTTGCTACCAGTGGGATATAGCTGCGTTGGTACGGTGTGTATCTTAGCCTACTGCGAAGCCTCGCGGTCTTTCGGGGGTAAAAGTAATATACAAACATATAGCAAGCAATATGTTTATATACAGTGTTTATATGCATATATAGGATGCATATATAGACGGTGAGCTCTCGTCGTGACGGGGATATCCATTCCGGAAGCTCACGGGGCCCGCCGCGGTGTCGGGAGTTACAACGTCCGAGATTAATCGTCGGCATTAGTGGGATTTATCGGGAGTGCTCATCGCGAGAGTTCACTCGCTCACTCGCTCGCGCGTTTTATACGTCCGTATACTTCTTTCCGGACAAACGTGCGCGCGTGGCTAAGGGCTTTCGATATTTCGATCGAATCGTTATTCAAAACGCCTGGGTTACGACGCTTCCTCGTTACACCGCGGGGAATCCCCTCCTTCAAAAGTACCATATCCCACATCTTCTCGCCAATAGAAGGAAGAAAAATGGACTAATACCAATGATCGATCGTCAAATAAATTGGTCAAAAATATATTCAATTTTTCACACAACCAGATATTACTGGTTCAACGTCTTTTCTCTGTGTAAAGTTGGGGCAAAATGAAATCAATGACAAAGATAAACCACCCAATGTTTCTACGACCGTTACAAACGCGTTAAATAAATTCTAAAAAAAAATGTATCATTGACTACACATATGTATTGAAATCCCGAATGAGCTTAGATTTTAAGTCGCAAACGCTCCGTTATGACGAAACAAAAGAGTGATCCATATTATTCAAACGAAGAATGGTCCATTATGCTGCATAAATGATGCGATTATACGGTAACGGAATTCGCTATTGTGTAAACGGCGATCTCATCCCTGCATAAAGGAAGATCAACAGAATTTCCCGTGTACTCCAATTCTCAGGATTTCGATCATTTCAGCGAATCGATTAAAAAAAAAAAAATGTGTACTTATTGGAGCCGCGGACTCGTGTACTATTCCTCGAACGCTACTGATGCGCAGTTTAATGCACTTGTCTTTTCTCGCTGCTGTCAGAATAAATATGAATAGACGTAAACGTTTTGTGTTTTTTTTTTCTTTTTTTTTTCTAGTTATTTCTTATTTGTATGCACATGCACCGGTCCATCTTAACTCGATGGGCCATATTTACCACTATTATCCTACCTATATTTATCCTAAACTGCTATAACTCTAATAGTATATTTCACGATGTAGCATTATTACCTTAGGCAGTGATCCGGGCTGCACTACGGTATGACCTCCGCTCGAGATCAGGCAAACGGTCGAACGAGCTTGTGAGTGAATAGAAATAGATATATGATATACAGTTAATAGAAGTGGTCGTTAGAGTAGATATACCAAGCTAAAGATCTTCTAGAATAACCATACATGAAATTGATTGAATGCGTCGATAATCATTACCATCATTCAAACTATCTCTCCGGCAATATTAATGATTTTTTTTTGTTTTTTTTTTTATTGTTTTTTTATTTTTATTTTTATTTTTATATTCTAAATATACCTCTTCTCTCGATATCGCCAGCGTTCTGTGTCGTGTTCTGCACAGATCTAGCACCTTGCTATAATCTCGACCACACATCACATAACCCCCACCCCCTCTCTAAGAGTCTCTTTCTCCGCGCACGAAGGTCGCCCGAAGCATCGTATACCGATCCGAGTGTTTATTAATTTTTTTTTTTTTTTCGACCAAATGCTCGAAGCTTGCGAGATTTCCATACGGTTTCTCGTAAACAAGTTTGACACTTTTTGCGCAATAAAATTTGAGTATCAAGATGAAATATTAACGAGAATACCGGCTTATCATTTTCGTAAGTGAAATGCATATACGCGGCTTGTAATTCATTTGCGAGAGACTGGCGTCCTTTTCGATATAACGATCATCGTCTGTATCTTCTTTTTGTTATTCAACATTACTACAGACGCGGGATATGTGTCGTGTAAAAAAAATGTATGTATGTCCGTATTGGCAAAGGTGAAGATGACGATACGATGCTCGGGTTTTGACCTCGAAGAACTCGTTCCCTCCATGGTGCAGCGAGGGGCATACAGTCTTAGAAAACGATCGTGTCGTAAAGGGTGCTCGTAAAAACGTGCGAGAGACCACGCGGGGTTCTTCGTTCTGCAGCGACGGGCGTCTCGACGTCTCGACGTCTCGGCTGCTTCGCGTGTCCTCCTTCCTGTTCCGCGCGTTCACTTGCAACGAGAGAACTCTCGTTCTATCGTATACGTCTGGCTTGTTCCTTAGCGCTGTCTTCTATATATGTATACATTATACCATTGGAATACATGTATAAAAGCTCTACGACGTTATACACAGCTTGTAACTGTGGGTCTCGTGAGTTCTCGCGAGACTGAATGTTCTGGGATCTACGCGTAGTTTAACATCGTCCTCGTGTACGCGCACCGGGCACTGACTGCGCTGTGCACACCAAGCGCCCGGACAAACTCCCTATCCTCTGTAGGCAAATGAATGAGAGATCCCAACGACCGAGAACGTTTCTCGTTTCCCTCGGAGAATACCGCGCCGTGGCCACCACCGACAAGTCCCAATGCCAAGGTTGTGCGCAATTACGCTCACGCAAACTCCGACCGCGAGAGTCGCGCGCTGTGCGCTCCGCCGGTCTCTTCGAATTGGAACGTTGCACTCTCGAGCGCATTTATACACAAGAAACCGCGCTTAGGTACACATAATAATGTGAATAGGAGAATACTTGACAAGTCACAACGTTCCTCTACGTGCGGTTCGCGATCTTTTCTCGAATTTTTGTATCACGAGAACGACAAATTTATAAAATTGTGTGACGCACATTCATAATTACGGTCAATCACCTTTGTTTTTCGCGGTTTTCCAAATATTGACAAACGAAGGATATATTTGCGATGTGAAAAAATAATTTTGAAGAAATTTCATTAGATCGAAATTTAGGTTAAAATACTACGATTTTGGAAGCAATTTAGATTTTCATAACGATAATTTTGATGATCGTTTGAATTCAACGCCATTTTCGCTTTTGACGATTGATAAATAAAAACAATTGATGCCGAAAATTTTTTTAAAATATTAATTAAATTCTTCACTTTATGTTTCAATTTTGTGCCGCTAAACAATTTACTTATCCGTAATTTCCGAAACAAATTTGCCTCTTTGAGAAAAAAAAAAACGTGTTTAACTCTGCAATGTACAACAAGCCGCACATGTGGAACAATGAGCGAAGAAGAAATTTACAAATGAGTGAAATTACAATATATAATTAATCACAAGAATTCCACCACGTTGGCTGTACTTACGCGAGTCGAGTAGGTTCTTTAAACTCTATGCAGTATCCCTTGATGTAAAAAGTTTTTGAGACAAAGGCGCATCAAGAAATCCGATAGCATCGGATGCGTGCTGAGAGCAACATCAACAATTTCACACACATATTCCCGGCAATAAAAATGCTTACGATCGAAAGTTTAGATGTAATCGCGTCGAATGTTTTGCGCTGGACGAAGGAAAGGGAACGGGAACTCGGATATACATTCTCCCCCGTGTACATAATTGAAACGAACGTCCTTGACTTCTCGAGTTCTCGTCGCGGTCTGGCAAAGGGAGGGTAAAAAAACGCCGAGCAGAGTTAATTAACTCGTCGAGTGAGTGTCGGCGACGAGGAGCATCAAGACTCGGTATGCAGTGGCGATGGGTCGGAGTTCTCTTGGCTTACGGGGTTCGTGGGTCGTTCGCTTTGCCACCGTTCATTCCGCACTGCCTTACTCTACATGTATAGCGTACTATATCCATATACCTATAATCCCCTCCTACCAACCGCGCGTGTGCTTCAAGCATTGTGGGAAAATTACGCGCCGGAAGTTTCTGCGATGCAGCGTAGCGTGGATCAGTGCGCTTATTATAACTCGTGTATTTCTCGCTCCCTTCTGCGTTATTCTTCGTAGCTTTTTCGTTCTTTCTCTACCATTCGGTCGTTCTACCTACAGCCTTATCCGGGCCCCCTGTGTGCGCTCACCGCTCGTACAGGTGGTTGTTGCGAGTCTCGAAACACACCGCTGTCGCAGGTGCATGAAACTTGGGCGCGCGCGCACACGCACTCGCGTACCAATGACCCGAAGTGCGACGGAGTATCGGTGAGTTTATACTCTTCAATTTATTCGTACAGGTAGAGGTACACGAGTGGTCATCCATATGGATTCGGCAGTAAACTCGGGTATACGGGTTGAATGGCCACTATATCTATATATACACAATATATGTTACATATGTATGGAATGTAATTGAAGCATTGAAGAGTTCCACGCCAAGCGGAGTGTATCGTGTTTCCGAAGTGCCGAAAAAATTTCGTATACCTTTAGGATTTAGTTCAATGTGTCAAGAATACAAACAGATCGTTTCAGTTTAATCAGTAACATTACTTACATTCATTTAAAGACCGTAATTCGTCGTTAAAATCAAATTCTGCATGAGAAAAAATTGGGCTTTGAAAATCCTTCAATGTCATTATGCGTGAAGAAAAACGTAATTATAAAAAAAAAAAGTGCTGTATTTTGCACGAAATTTGCATAAAAATCGTCATGATGAATTGGTGGATTGTTCGGCACGAAATGCCTCTATGTGGCAGTATACTATACATGTGTGTATACAAGAGCGATTATCCGAGGTTCGTGCATGACACAGATTCCCGAATCGAAGCCTCACCGGCAAGTCACTACCCATTCAAGCAACGGCTTGTATGGCAGCCATGGGAATCGCCAAGTTTCGATGTAACGTTACATAGAATATCGGGCCGATCGGGTTTCTGCGAGAGAACATAGCGTAACTAATTGACGATAAAATTCTATTGGATTGATGTATAATATTCCTCTGTTTTCGCGTATTTTTCCGATATTCATCAATGTCCCGGATTAATTGACAGGGACGGGTGGGGATTTAGTGAATAAAACGATTTTTGTTATAGGTCGCGCGTACACACGCTTTACAGCAGAGAAAAGTAGAAAGATGAGAACAGTTAGTTATACCTATTCCCAGTGAAATGGCGTGCCGCGCTTGTTAGTTCGACAAGTCGCGTACAAGGATTTATTTTACGACGAGAGAGATCCACGCCACGTGGTCACGAAGATATATATACACGCGTATAACAGAGGAATTCACGTTGAACCAATTTATACGAAGGCTTCTCTCGCCGCGACGGTAATCAGACGAGCAATCAATGAGACACATATATACCTTTCTTTCCACCTGAACGCCACTTTGCACTTTCATTTAATAAACATCCGTCGATATTCATTAAATTCTCGAAGATCAAACTCGTCTTCGGGGTTTCTTGTCAATTAAAGTGGAGCGCAATGTTGCTCCCCGAATACACGAAGGTGCAACCCCCGCGTAATTCCTTTTACGAATACACGAAACGGCGCGATGCGGCGAAGTTGTTCACCAAACGAAACCGTAGGTTTTGGCGTCGTGATCGCGGTACCTCCGTAATCAAGAGCAATCAATGCGATATATAGCTCGCGGGAACCCAATGTCGGAAAGAGATAAAGTGAAAAAAGAAAAGATTAACGAGAAACAGAGATGAAAGACTCGGCGAGAAGAAAGACGAGAAAAAAAGAAAACGAAGAAACGAGGAGAGATGCGGAAGAGCAACGAATTCGTACAACGCGGTACCCCGAACTCTTTTCGTGGGATGCCAAACCTTAATGATGCCAACGCGCACAAGGAGAAAAAAAAACAAAATAAAGCAACGTCAGGTCGCCCGCACAGACGATGAACGAGGGAGAAAGTCGTCTCTTTCGAGACGAGGATCGAGTGGCTGATTTTGTTCGATTCAACGGCTCCGGTTTCCTCGGCAAATTAGTCGGAGGCGCGCACCGTGCGAGAACCCGAAATTCAATAGATCGATCTGATATAGATAGTAATAGAGCATTCCTACTACCAAAAGATCCGACTCGTCCAATATATCTCGCGAGCATCCGATTGTTCTTCGGTTAGGATAAAGACGCGTTAATCAACAGCGACAGATCCAACACGCACCACGCCCGCGGCTTTGGCACGTGTGTGTTCCGGTTCCTCATGAAGGCCTGAATCTTCTGGAATTTGGGTCGACCCATCGTCGCTCTGATCAAATTCGCCATTCTTTTATATATACACACTTTAATGACTTCGGCCTGCGGAATGATTATTTTACTATGTGTCGATGGAAATGGCTTCCGTGAAACTGTCGGGTTTCTTTTTTTTTTGCAAAGTCTACAAATACAATAGAAGAAATGTCGTCTTGTCAGCTATTATTGAAGAGTTCAATAATTTTTCGATGTATTGCATGTACGGATCTTATTTTTTTAATTATGCCCTACTTTTTGTTTTTTTTTTTTTTTTATAATCGGCAATCTTGCAGAGACCGATAAAATGACTTCGTGATTAAATCAAATTATTCTGGAGGTCGAAAGCAGGTTTGAAAAATCTTCGAACGCGAACACGACGATGATGCCGTCGAAGTTGAATGATTCCGACACGTGCGAACGTTCATTCGACTTCGCTAGATTGACTCGCGAAGATAGTACGAGAGGCTTGAGGCGTTGTATTATAGTCGCGGGGGAGGGAGAGGGCAGAACGGCCGATTGACCGATCGCCTGAAGGTAATGAGGCGTAGTACGACTCGGGCTGAAAGCCTCGAGGATCAAGAGGCGAAGGAGATGGTGTAGCAACGGCAAGAAAAACGGCTGAAGACGTCTATTCACTGTTCTCGTGCCTCATCTTTTCTCGTCTCTCGCGCGGTGTAGAAGAATCAGAAAAACGCTCGGTCGACCGCGTGTACATTCGCTACCTCACGCCACGCTGACTCGAAGAGTTCTCGTTGCCCCGGAGGAAAAGGGCATTTCATTCACTATTCTCCGTTCGTTGAGCAGCTCGCGGAGTCTGCGCTGCGTTACCTATAAACCACCGTGGAACCGCCGCCTAGCTGTTTTGCCACGATTAGTCTCGAGGATCACGAGAGAAGGCGTGTTAAACGAAGAGCCTACTGGTCAGCGTTACCGGTAACTCTGTCTTTATATTTAACTTTTTTAGTGTAGAATTTTTTTTTTTCAACGATGTTTAAGCGTAGAACAAAACTTTAAGAGCCATTAGTTATAGTTCTCTTTTATATTACCGAGGAATTGCTTTTTTAACGCTTTCTGCAATCGACACTTTTGTTAAGGTATTCTCGTTTTCTTTACCTATTATTTTACTATATTGATTAAAATTTGACTGCGGTTAATAAACATTTCGGATTGGATTCACGATATTTAACTCGCGGAACCGTATAAATCGATTCTTAAACAGGTACCTCTTGTTTAACAGTAAAAAAAAGGCCATAACGTACGGACCGCTCTCTACTTCCGGAAATAAAGCCCAAAAAAGCGGCACCCGAAAAGTCCCTCCATCTCTTCCATTCTTTATCTCAGCTCCTTGAAACACCTCGTCTAGAAACTGTAAACCTCACCTCGGGCTATTCAATCTTTCGTAGGCAAGAGACGAGTAACACAGCGACTCTCGAGCTTCTCAAAGGGTCTCTTTGTGAGATACGGAAGAGACGAGAAGAACCGGAGGCGAGATACCCAGCGTGAGTCCGCATTGCGACGAAGAAATTCGTCGCAAGTTCGCGGGTCTTGAAGTGAAAAAATTCTTCCTGTCTGCCTTCTGTATTAGTATAATAGCAAACGTCCCCTCCTCTGATATTCTACGACACACGCGGAAGATTCGCGTACATAAAGTTTTCTACACATTGTCGAGAATTTCGAGAAACGCCGAGAGAACTAAGCCGAACGAGCGCGCGCGTACTTTTCAGAATTCCTGCAGTCGGTATTAGCCGCGTATTCGAGTCAACGCAACTTAGCAACTATTCGAGTCGCACGCTTGTATGCTTCGGTAATCTTCGAAATCTCGAATCTTCCTCGTTCCCTTTTGTGCGATGATATATAAAAAAAAAAAACGAGTAAAAGAATTACGTATCGTTAAACGGTGTACAGTGTACAAGTAGAGAGACACTGCCGCCTAACGGTGCAGATCCATTGTACTTAACACCCATTGTCCTGTATAGATTTTCCGCTGTGAAAGCAAATATAATGCCTCGTAAAATACTTAGTAAAATGTTTCATACTATTCCTACAGTACGTATATAGTACATAGTCGTAATGGTATATTCGATCGCAATCACAATTTTATTTTCGCGTAACAAAGGTTGCACGATCGATCATAGTCGCATTGCGTTTCGCGTGCAAACTCGTTAACATAAAACATTTATAGGAATAACTCAGACTATAACCGATATACTTACAGTAGAAACTCGCGTAAATTTATCGAAAAAAAATTCGATTACATTGTTTTCTAAAAACTTTTTTTTTTCGAGAAAAACGTCTTCCATGGATTTGAAATTACATAAAACATTAATAAATGATTGATCTTTGCTGCATGCGCAGGATAAATTTATGCGAACAGCTTGGATGCGAAACTGGGAATTTTTGCAAAACTCCACTGTACTTTACAATGTCTTCAGTTCGTATACTTCTATATCGCAAAAGCATTAATAACCTCAAGGAGGATCACGCTGGGCGCATTCCTCGGATGTAAGCAATACGAAGTCAAGGGGGCAGGAGAAGGAGGGATCTGCATTCTCTAGAAATCTACTGGCAAACATATATGCGACACACGATGGAGCACAACATCGTTGTCGTTGTCGTCGTTGTCGTCGTGACGTCCGCCTACCATGAAGTCGCGTTGTGTGATAGTAACATAGGTCACGCCTCTCTATGCTGCCGCGGGATAATGTCGAACGACCGTAAATTATTGCGAGAATTCTCAGCTCTTTGGCTCTCGCGAACTCGCGAGAAAGAGCTTCTCTCTCGCGAGCGATACGATAACGTGGGAGTCGCGTAACCGTGCTCCGCTATATTGGCTTTTGCTGCTCCGTTGTTGCTGCTGGTTTGCTGCTTCGTTGTTGGGCGACGAGAGGGGTGTACTCGTCCGGGACTTTCCCCGCGCGTTCGTTTATTCGTTCGTTACTTAGCCGGAGGGCCTCTGGAAGGCGAGCGCGGGTGTCGATTCGACGCGGCCTCGTTCGCGGTTCTCGCTTACGAAACGACCAAATTCAAACCGCGAGCATTTCTCGCCTCTTCCCCCCGAAAACCCCCTCGCTGACAGCGCATCCGCACCCACGAAATTACGCGAATTGTTTCGAGCCTAAAGAATCGCGTCTGATGCCGAAGTTTTTCGGTCGATGAAACGTGAGCGGTAGAGGAAAGGAGCCGTTTCATCTCGTCGAATAAAAGATCCTTTAATACCTTTCTTATTTCCAACACAGCTTTCACCTCTCCCTTAACCGCTGACAATAAGGAAAAAAAAGATAGATATACACATCATTTTTCACGAAGTAAGAGGTCATCGAACGATCGCATTCATAATTTGCGAGGTAATTTCGGTTTAGCGATTATTTAGAGAAAAAATCGAGTAAGTATTACGATGCTGTTAAATCATTCTTAGCTCGATATAATTGGCGAGATACCTATAATCAACGAGTTTCGGAAGTTCTCCCGCATGCGTAATAACGTATTTCTTTTTTTTTTCGCTACTATACTTTTTGTTCACGTTTCGTCGCGCCTGTCCGCGCACCGAGTCGGACAGGTATACCATATATATATATATATATGTATATACCTACACGCGGATCATGAATTTGTATACTATGTTCGGTGGAGAAAAACTTTACGCGCGTACTCTATAATCTTCGGAGGCCATCGTACTCTCTTCGCGGCAAGCAGAAAACCCACCAGATATCTTTCTCTGTCTCTATACATATATATATCGGCTCTTTCTCTTTATACTGCTCTTTCTCGGCCACCGTGCGTGACCCCGGTGTTGCGAGCCCAAGTCATGGCGATCAGCAGCCACTCTCGACATTCTCCACGTATGTATTTATAGGAAGGATACCAGATTAACTATACACACACCACACGCGGACGTATATGTATACGAAATATAGGCGTATGGCATATACTATATATGCCACTTCTACGGGATTATTCTTTGAGTTATTAAAGGAATCGCACAGTGTGAAGAGGTCGTTGCTACCACTAATATAGACGAAAGTATTCCACTCTGTGTATAGTCGTTGATAGATCGACGAGAACTTCTATTAGCTCGTCCAGTTCGTCCTTAATAAGGAGACCCGATATTCGCGACGGCTGACTGATGAACGGTATATATATCTCGAAGGAATAATTTCTCTACGCTCGGTATAGATCGATATACTAAACGATTGGACTCCCCGTTGTTTTCTGTAGCCGGATAGATCGCTCCATACATGAAAATAACTTTGCTACTCCAATAATCATCACGCTGTCATTTTTTGATATTTTCTAATAGGCTGCCGGTGGGTTTTACGCATTCCAAAATGCATTGAAATGCTTCTCGTTACTTTGAGACACAAATTGGATACTGGAAGAAGGCATATAGCCTTTGAATTGAAAATGCGGGCCGAGTTAAAAGGCATTTAAAATCGCATTATTCAAGTATCTAATGAACTTTTTTCTGTTAACGGAACATTAGAAGCAATAGTATAAATTATTGTTATTACGAGGATCCAATCATCAATGACGATTATAGCAATACGTTTTCAGTGATAGCATATGCAGCGGCATATAATTTCAAATAGTGTTACAAGAATGTTTGACTGTTCTTAAAGAATTTTTGGACACGTGTAGTTATAGCAATCGTCGCTTTCCGATCTGTAGATTACGCTGGCGCACGGCGCCAATGTAGGTGACCTGCTATCTTAATTAACCCGACCGAGCAGCACGGTAGCTCACCTCTCTTCGAGCGTCGCGATGCCCGTCTCTTGCTTTCCTCGCTACGAGTCTATACTATCAGGAATTTAGCTAACTTTTAGGACAATGAAGACGACGATCGTATTTGAAACTCGCAGTTTCTGCAGGAGTAGTAGAATAGGAAGCCGAGACTCGTAAGCAGTTTCTGCAGGAGTAGTAGAAGAGGAAGCCGAGACTCGCAAGTAGTGTCTGCGGGAGTAGTAGGATAGGAAGTCGAGACTCGCAAGTAGTTTCTGCTCTGAATGTTATTTGCAGGAAAAACGAGACAGCTTAGGGACGTGATAGCTTCATTAGCACCCGATAACCTGCGAATCCAGTCGTCTTGGATACTCTCCAGTATTCTATACTGCTGCTTATCCTTAGAAAGTCGCGCCGATGAGCCCAAGCGACGCGCGACTCGTTCGATCCTCGAACTCGATTAGAACGCGTGCTTACGGTGCCACATAGTTCTCATATACTTATATACAGATGATCGGTATGTAACTACAGCGAGAGGAAGGGAAGGAGCGCGTGGACTCTCGCACGTCCGATGACCTATCGATTTCTTATCGGTAAACGATCCGTGCCTCGGATGGCCGCTTGAATTTACGCTTACGTACACGTTGTGCACGAATTCCCAACACGCGTATGTGGATATATTTATCTGTATATTTGTCGTAAAGCGCACGGATCTCTGTGCACCAAGGAGCGAAGATCATCGGTGCGCTTGCATATAGAAAGTGCAACTCGCGCGCACAGATGATTCGCGCCGATAGAGTAATTCGATATGGTGCACAAGCGTTACAACTATTGCCGATCTCCTCGCGCCACGAGGACTATCTGTGTGTATAATTTCAGTATCGGCTATTCGTGTACTCGGCGACCCAACGATAAAAGAATACTGCGGCACGTTGGATGGATAAAAGATAATACGCGGAAATGACTGCATGAACTTTTGTCTATTTATAGATGGTGTGGTTTTTGTATGAATACTTTACGCAGAGAGAATTCTTCAGAGACTTGTCGTTGGAAGACTGGAAGAACAACTTTTTTAATTTTCAGCTAATCGTTTAACGCGAAAAACATAAGGAATCCTTGTAAATGTATAAATCTTTGTAACATTAGTTTTGGCGGAGTGCGATAATAAAAATACCGAAACAACTGTAATTTGAATCGTAACAGTATCGTTAGTGTCCTTTATTTTTATTATTATTTTTTCTTTATTTTATTTTTTAAACCACTCCATCGAAACTTTGGAATCTCGTGTAGAGAGAAGAGGTTTTCAGGATCGCGAACGCCTTTCTCCGCATGGCACATCGGTGCACCTGCTGCTTCTGCGGTTCACCGAGATCCGGATGACCAAAGATACCATGAAAGTGCGCTTTGGGATGTATTCCTCTTCTTTTCTTTTCGAGGGTATCGTTGTTACAACACTCGGGACGAATGAGACTTAAGACTCATCTTCATTCGCAACAAAATATTCTTTCGTGTATCCGATGTATTAATAAATTGGAAATAAATAGACACGCTGAATGTTAATCATCAATCGGATTACTGTATTTATAAATTCACTGATTGGTCATATTTTTTTTTTTTTTTTTTCGCGTCTTCGGCTTTATTTTGTTAATACGCAGAAATCGTTATTCCATCCGGATTAGCGTGCGCCTTCGTTAAAACGACCTCTTTCTTCCTCTCTCGCACCTGCCAACTCACTTGTATACTCGGCCTGCGGCGTGTGCGGCACACGCAGTATCTCAGCGCCGCCTAATATGCTGAATAAGGCCGTACGGCTCGATCGTTTGAGTCCATCTAAGCTTCAACGATAGACGAGAGCCCAACGCTTGGATATCCCCATAAAGTTAGCAAGAGGCTGCATGCGCAGTTGCAGTTTGCAATGTATCTAATCTGCGGACGAAGAGACACTGACGAGTGAACGCAACCGCGGTGGCCCGTGAAACTTGCTATGCGCTGTCTCTTAGTAGTTGGTATACGTCGTGTCGTAATTTAATCGGCTCGCACGCGAGTGCCGGCTTTGTAATACACGAGTTTTCGAACGAACGAACGAAAGAGCCGCGATGCCGATTTAGGAGGACGATTTCGCGAGAGACTCTATAACCATTTCGCGTGCATCCGTTAGCTTCGTGCACACGTGCATGCAACTCCACGATATCGTACGGACAACTAGCACTTCATTTTGTATGGCGATTAATCAAATGTCTCAAACGTTTCTTCCTTCCCAGCAATTTATAATGTATCGATGTATTGAAAATTTCATAAATTGCATAATATGCAAAATGATCGATAAGCGGTTACGAAAATGGGATAAAAATGTTAAATATGAAACATCATTTCTAAATTTGTACGGTAATTTGAATTTTTTATTTGACTATTAATTCGTCTGAATTCGTCATCGGTCAATTCTTTTCTGATAGTTTTACTTTCGATTAAGAACCACGAAATTCTTTAACATTCATTGCCACATCGGACTTCGATGCGTCGTTAGGTTTCACGTATGATTCATTCACAAGTATGAGACGTGTTCGACGAGACGAGAACAGAAGAAGTCCAAAAATAACGTGTCCCTCGCGTCGGTGGAACGCTCGAACGCCCATAGAACCCGTTCGGTCGATGCGAGATATCCTTTTTTTTTTGTTTCGCTGCTTATATACACGAGAGCCTGGCGGCGCTTGCTAACGTCTTTGAGATCGAGAAGACCGTCGTCGTCGTTCTCTCGCTCGTCGTCGATCCTTCGTCTGCGCGGTAACTTCTCAACTGTTATACCAGCGTGACTCCCCTCTTTTTTTCCCCGCGTCTCGTAGATCACGACGCAGCCCCAAAAAACCGAGAGATCGCGTGTGAACTTCCCGTTCCTCATAGATGCCGAGGCAGAGTCTTGAAATGCCAAGAGATCTCACCTTGATATTCTATTCTCTCGATCTTCGAAATCTCCGAAATTTCCTCGCATATAATAAATCATAATCGTTTCACGAGATTCGTGGAAATTCACCGGCAAATCGTATAGCAAACGTTTCGGTTTCGCTTCTAATAAGATTCGTCACTTTCACTGATGAATCTTACATCCATTCCCTCGTAACATCATATCCGGAGTCAAAGTTTGAATGCGATGCGTTATCGTCCCCTCCGCCGCGTCAAACCAAAACAGGAAACCGTGAAACGGAGCAGAGAAAATAGAAATCGTCCCACGCACGAGCGAGAATTTTTAGCCCGTAGGGAAATGACGATCTAACTGTGATGAGAGATCAAAAATAATATGCGAGAAGAATAAAGAAAAAAAAAAAAAAAAGTGAAGGCTAATTACTCATACCGAGTTAACCAGTATGCTTATTACTCCATAACGCAATTATTAACCGCAATTTTTTTTTTTTTCTTTAAAAGGAATAATTTTTCGGCATTCGTGTATTGTTTGTGATGTTAAAATTACAAACTCTCTAAAAGCGTACACACGTGCGATAGGAAAGTCATCTTTTGACGCGATACACACGGTGTAATAAATCCGTAGATAGTGTATATATGCCGTACGCTGTACTGCACACACACACACACACACACACACATCACATAATTCTCTAATAATGTCTTCATCCATGCATTCATCCGAGTAACAAGATATTTCAGCTCGATAAGAACACGATATTCTTTTGATCGTCATACACGAGGTACCGAAAGAGATCGACCTAAATACTATAACGGCATGGCGTATACCATAGTACAACAACGAGTATCGAAGACTTTTTGTTAA
Organism: Buathra laborator; assembly: GCA_934046635.1. Lineage (NCBI taxonomy): Eukaryota > Metazoa > Arthropoda > Insecta > Hymenoptera > Ichneumonidae > Buathra > Buathra laborator. Next base: position 5,410,556 of record OW203897.1, on the reverse strand, counting down.
CGGCAAAGAACAGACGTGTGTGTTTCGTTCGTGATCGAGGAATCTTCTTGTGCCGCGGAAGAAGAAAAAAAGAGAGAGAGAGAGAGAAGCGCTGAGCCTCGTGACAAGTCAACTAACGTGTAGTTTATATACGGTCGATCAGACTCGTCGGTTAGCGCGGGAGGGCAAAGCGATGTACATTACACATAACATTAACTGCGCGGTAAGGTTGTTCACCGTGTGGGCTATGGTTACTCCGAACAAACGAGTCGAGTTTTACTAGCGCGAGTTTACATTATCCGTAGTCGGAGGGCCACGCGTGTTGTCGCAGAACTCTTTTCCCTCCCCTTTCCCTCGGGGAGAACACACCGTCAGGGTGTCGTGAAGAATCTCGTCTTCGTAGCACACATGCGACCTCGTTTTCTTCGTCTTATTCTCCTTTAAAGACTCGCCGGCGGCTGGGAGAGCCTCGAACGAAGGTCGGGGCTCGTCTTCGAAGCTACGAGGTCTAATCGAGTGCTCACACATGTCGTACAACCACTTCTCGTCGTCAGCATCAAAAGGGAGGGCAAAGGTATACAACGAGAAATAAAAATTTATCTACTCGTTGAACATCGGTGAGAGCCTTTTTCAAGATTTTTATTTACCATCCTGTTGCCTCCGGAGTTTTCAAGTTTCCATTTTTCACATAGGATCTCATATCTTTGCCTCGGCTTTCTGGTTTATTTTTGTGTGCTGTGTACTCAGACGATCATTGACTCCCCTTGGTAGGCTGCTAACCGACGCTAATAATACGGGGACACAGAACATCCGGTCATTTGCGCACTATCTGCACAATCGATTACATTCAACGGACCCTTTGTTCATAGCAATATGAATAAATTGGGAAAACAATGTCGCGAGGGTGTATATTACATGTGGTACAACTATAAAGAAATTCTTCGAACTTTCAACTGCGAAATTATCAGAACTTCGCTTTCACCGTTGAAAAAGCTTGGACTCTAAGATACACGAAGAAAAAAATTCATTTCAAAAGTGAATCCGAGAGAGTTAAAGTGAAATTGGCTTAATACTCCACAATCGATCAATTACCGACAATGGGAAAGGCAAAAGGTGTCTTATCGTCGTACAATTAATTATCGCGAATCGTAATAATCATAGAGCGAAATTATAACGGTAGAGAATTTACGAAGCAGCTGTCCTTAGTACGAAAGTAAAAGGCGAAGGAGCAAAGGAATTAGCAAATAAAAGTAAAAATTATCACGACACGAAAGTAAAAGCTCTACGTAAGTTATATGTGTATAGGTGTGCGGGGGTTTCTGTCGTTTTTCACAAGTTCTCAGAGCCGTACCGGGGAGTAAGCAGAAAGACCTCTCGGTCGTTCGCGCGTACACGGAGGTCTCTCGTTTTATGCGGTACCGCGATTAGGAGGAAGCAGGAACGAGGGATCTTGACGTTATACTGTGTGTGTGGCGAGGCACACGAGTACTGTGGACCGTGAACACGAGACCGGGGATATTATAAATTAACGTGCGATATCGCTCGAGTTCTACTGAGAGTTAGAGCTGTACTACGAGAGCGTGCAGTACAGCTATTACTGTATAGCTTTATACATAGTATATCGCGCAGGGTAATCGATTGTTAGGCTCTCTCTTTCTCTCTCTGGAGAGAGAAAGAGAGGCGCGGGAGGCTGCGGGACGTACGTCCCTGATTACAGAGCGTTCACGCGGGCAGGTAGAGATCCCCCCAACCGGTGCAATATATACACAACTCCAGTTGCGATGCAGCGCAAAAGACTCTCCCGATCTCTGTACGCGTATTGCACGTGCCCGCTGCGCGTTGTTGGTCCCTCATATCTCTGATATGTACTTCGTGGCCCGCGCAGCCTCGCCCAGAAGTTTATGCTTCGGGTTGTACGAGAGACGCGAGCCAAGAGATGTTCGTCGGAGCGCACAGAGCGTAGAGAACATTGGAGGCCTCGGGGTTCTCGTGATCTCGAACTAAGGTGAGTGCACCAGTCAATGATCGACCACCGGATGAGAATTAATCTTTTTTTTAACATTATATCGGCCGAGAAATTAATAAAAACAAAGATTCATTGGGTGATAGATTGCGGGAAGGTAGTAAAATGGAGAGTCGTAGGGTAAGAGTGATGAAAATTGCGGAAAGTTGTTGGTATTGCTGATGATTGATTGAGGGATGAGGCCAATCGCTCGGTTGATATATATTCTCACATAGATGTTCATTACTTTGACTATACAACGTTTATCGATTTACTGATTGATTTATCTATTTAGGGTTCGGTGACTCTTTGATTGCAAAACTTCGATCTTTGTATCGATATATTCCATTAATGAGGATCTCCATTTGGATATTCTATGTCCTAATAGAAAGATTTGTTTTGGACTTAAGATCGGTAATATGATCGCAAAAAAACAGCTGAAGTTCCGATGAGCAGTAAAGGGTTAATTGGCTCTTGCGTTCCCCGGAAGCAATACATATACTCAATTCTAAAGTGCAATTTGAAGCTTAAAAAATGTCGCATAACCATAACCGGTATACCATTGCAGACTTAAAAAGATTAGCTGAGTAAAAAAAAATCCTTATTCACTCGATGTTAACTGGCCGCGGAATGATACCGTTTTCACTGTATCCGCTTTGCCAAAATAACAAAATCACCGTAGGAAATCATTTGCATCGGTAACGGAGTACGATAAGCTGTTAAACATATATCTGCAAACTGTGAAACGTTCGCATTCCGATGTGATATGCACTTTCCGATTATCGCGATGAAAGATTCGATTAGATATGTTCATTGAATTTTATTTCTTGGACCCCATGTGGTTTTAGTTTTTCTTTTTTTTTTCTGTTTTTTTTTTTAATTCTTCATTTTGTTTGTTTTTCTATTCGTTGCTTGGATTCCAGAGATAGTTAATGATACGAGTAAATGGATTGTGAATGCGCCTACTTTGTATTCAAGTACCTACGAGATATTTTAATTGGATATATTATAGTCGAGAGATCCGATTAGACTAAAAAAAAGCTTTGAATCGAACAGTGGAGCGTGAAAACTGGGTATAAGCCCGAGGCTCGGTAAACGAAACGGAAATTGGTATGCTTCGTTATTATGGTATATATAAGATCAGTTTAGTTACTTGAGAGGAATCACTCGAGATATTAGCATACACCCGTCTCGGCTTACTGTACATAGCGTGAAAATGTAATTCCCCGCGCTCTTCGTATACACAAACTCTCGACATAGGTAGCAAAACAACATGCAGCAGCCGAGCACTGTGCTCGTCCATCTAAGTCTCGCCTCTCTCGTATTAATGGATGAATAGCGAAAATTTATTAAATTACAAGACACGCGCGCCACGAGGCACTTTAGTACGTATGTACATCGTCGCACTCGCACTCGGCTCTGGACTTGTCGGTTACGCCGAGAGAGCTCACGACGTGCATTTCATCAATTTGCATATGATACATACGTTAGACGTCGTGAAATAATAACGTTTTCTAACTTTCATCGTGACGTACGCACCCTGCGCAGATCCGAACAACGGTCTATGCTAACGTTTTTATGTCTTTATTTTGATAGATGGATATCGAATTTAATCGAAACTCGTGAATATCTGACACGCACATTTTCCTCGCTCTTGTTGCGTGTGAAGGCAAAGAAAAAGAAGAAAAAAAAAAAAAGAAAAAAAAGGAAACGACAGTAAAGTTCCGCGTAGGTATACTCCACGGATATTTGCTCTACAGCTGTTTATAACTCGCGTTTACCCTTCGGGCACTTAATTTCGAAAGTGTATCGAGAAGAGAAAAAAATCGACTATTTTATACGCGTGTCCGATGGATACACGCGTCTCGTTTCCGGTTTACGTTCATTGTGTCGCCTCCTCTGTGTCTCTTTGCCATGAAATCGACGAAACTATAACGCGTGTAGCTTCGTGAGATACAATGAAAGTACATTTAAGAGTCTCCGATGAACGATGTACTACACGAAATCGCACAGCGACGAACGACGCCGACATTGTTGAATTTGTGTGACTCGCCAGTTGGCCAATTGCAAATTTCACTCTTTGATATGTACTTACCGCGGTGTTTCTTCCTTGAGAATTTATCGGCGTCGCGCGGCATTCGAACGAAGTGTACGAGTAGCTTTTTTCACTTTCGAAAAGTCCTCGGATTACGACGATCGAAGGGGTTACCGGCTCACGGTGTGCGGTCGTCGGCAACACACGATGCGTATGTCTAGCAGGTCGTCGCGATTCTTTTGAAAGGGAGATTTCGATGCAGATGAGAAGCGGGGAGGAGAAGGCGCACATTTTAGCAGCAACTCTCGAATCTGTAACGAGTAAAATTCCCAAAAAAATATTTCTTTGATTTCCCCTATATATATCGTCGTAACAGTAAATCGTAAAATTCAGTTCCCCAAAGAAAAAAAAATGTCATGAATCACTTTTTTTTCGCAACAATTAAACTTTTTTCATCGCTTTTACATAAAATTCGATTTTAATAATAAAAATAATTTTCAATACCAAATTTTTATTTTTCGTCTTCTCTGTTACAAAAGGTCATAAATCATTCTTGAAGCTCAACCTCAACCTCGCATCATCCTTGTAACGGAACCACAGAATAAAACCGGTAACATCCGACTCGTCGCTCGCGAAAGGATTCAAAGTCGTTAAAAGTTTACGACAAAGTATCAAATGCCAACAGTGTTCGATGAGCCAAAGGTTTAATACGATTTTGCGTTTTAAATGCGAAAGAAACACAAAGATCTTGGATTCTTTTTCTTTATTTCACTGAAATCTTTTCGCAAATGCTGTATGCACCGCTGGGTGCACTACAGGATGTTGTGTATGAGACTCCGTACGAGTCTTGCGCACCATTTCCCAGAGAGATTCCGCTCGACTGGCGTAACTACTGTTTATGCAAAGCATTTCAACAATTTCTCACCGACATAGAGTGCAACGACGTCTCCGCGACGAATATCGTTCGCGACGCCGGCGCTCTTCCATTGCCGCTAGGATTGCAAGTTAATATTATATACATATATATTTCGCTGGCAAGTGAAACACCAGCAGCAGGAGCATTCGTGCAGTTGCATCTGGATTGCCTTCCCAAGGAGACTCCGCTATCTATCGAGGACCTGGCTAGCAGCCAAGTCGTTCGCCTTCCGCGCGCTGCGAAACGATATTACATACGCCTGACTACGCTACGGCATATACACTCGTGCAGAGTCGGATACCTAACTATTCGCGTAGGAAGTTTAACCATCACCTATGGTAAGAATTAAGTCGCGGAGCGCATAACGCAGAAGGAAATAATTATGTTAATATCTCGAGTTAATTATAATAAAATATAACTACGGAAAATAAGGGAATTTAAAGAAATCGGGGGAAAGCCTGGGAACACTGCAGTTGTAATTTCCATGTCGTTAATATAATACTTAAACTCTTAATTTCAATAGATATATTCACAAAGAAGTTGACTCAAATATCCTCGATAATAATAATAATAATAATAATAATAATATAAACATAAGTATCGAGTACGAGTTGTTAAGTAAGGTTTACACGCGTGACTGGATAAAGTTATGCCAGTGGGATTAATTCGACATCGTTTGGTGAGCTGAATGTACATATATATTCAACGTAGTCATACCTGCCTACTGCTACCTGCTTCATAGGCTTTTGATATTCTCATCCCGCAGAGTTCTCGCACAGTAGGCATCCACGAGAAGCGCGCAACACGGGGGTCTCTCACGTTCGAAGAAGAGATTCCTATAGTAACCAAACTGGTAGCGATACATATGTTAATTTCACAAACGAGTTTCGATTCGACAACTCGGCCTTTCATTAACTTTATCTATGTGGAAGTTGTTGTTTTTTTTATTTTAACGGCAAAATTGTGCGAATTCTACGCACGATACTAAAGTTTCGAATTATACAATTTCGCCGAGAGAGTCGGTAGAAAATAGAAGTTTTAACGTCGGTTCTCTTCTCGTCTTGCGTTAGGGTATACAAGTGAATTCTTAGTCGCGTTCTCAGACGTGCCCGGCGTGGTGTAAAGTATCCGCGAGCTGCGTATTGTCTCTGAATGACGAGGCTGGAGGCGTTTGAAGAATGCACTCCTCGGAATTCTTTGGAGCACCAAACGGTGTGGCGTTCTTCATGCGCGAGTAAATTGTAGTATAATACGAAACCCCGAGATGCGAATGGCCTATTATAGTTTGGAAGAACTTGGGAAGCCGTTAGTGGGGTACAACTGGTACATACTGTGCCGCGGCGTACGTGGCCTCAGATCTCTTCACCGTGGAGCTCATCGCTTACGTGCGCGTAATGCTAACCCGGTGGCACGCTACTTATGCTAATTTACATCGGGGTGAAGCCGCACACCGACGCCGCCTTCGCTGTATGATCTCTCGCGCAATAATTTCGCGAGGGAATCAGGTGAAATAATAAAGCGGTCGGTCGGTCGGTGCCAACCTCGTTAGAAGATCCTTCGAAGATAGGTACTCAATTTCTCTAATAGCAACGCGATTATCATTGTGCTGCCGATTAAAGAAATCGTTAAAGACGCAAAAAGCGTTATTGAGGAAACACAGGAATCCTCAAAACATTTCGTGACGTATATGTATGAACGATAATGACGTTTTGAAGTAAAGAAAAAAAAGCAAACAACTTCGAAATTGCATACATTAAACGAGCGCTCGAGAAAAACAGTGAAAGACATTTGAATTAAGTCTCAAGGCCTCTATGTGCGTCAGTGCCTGATAAGTGCGCAACTTTGTTATTATTAACAACAAAACCACGTTGTTTTCTCGATATATATTCACGATACTGTATTATGACTGGAAAATCACTAATACGTTATAATTACTTTAGACAATCGTCTTCGAATCATATTGATGAATTTTTAAAATTTTTTTGCTTGAAAAATAATTTAATGGAGTAATTGAACGAATTTCAATTTCATTTGAATTTTACGTATGTTTATCAGATTTAGAGAAGATCCGTGTTAAAAATTCACTTAGCAAGGATCCCTCTTTCTACTTGTGACTTGTTTTTCTTCGTGTTTAATGAAAGAAAGAGAAAATTCTTATGAATTAATCAGAATAAGTTCCCACGTGTGTAATCGCGATTAAAAAAATCGGCGCACATGTTTGGTTCTCACAAGTGCATCTCTGTGAGATCCTCGAGCTTTTAAAAATTCATTTGATCTTAGCTTGGAAGAGTAGAAAAGGAGTTGATTCATTAGGAACATTTGACGAGAGCGTTGCACATCTCTTATATAGCCATAGAGAAAGAAACTGTTGAGAAAACCGCGTGAAATCGGCAAACGTTCGAGGTCCGGGGATCGCGGGACGATACGAGAAGGCGCATACGAGCACACGTCGTAGCTTCGCGGGCGAGGCCCGTGGTGTGCGCGTTCATCGAGTACATTGCCACCGATAGCTGTGCGTAGGGAAATACACGAGGGGCCATTTCTTCTCCTCTCTCGCCCCTTTCACGGATAATTTATGGAATTCGCGGAATCATTGGTGGCCCGAGAACATAAGATAGACCCATAATACTCCTGGTGCACTGCACCCGGCGATATAGTACCAAGAATGGTGCGCATTAAGCGCTCGTATACGTACTTACTGCCGACTAAATTTAATTTAACTGGTGCTCACGTAGATTGGCGGCTTCTTTCATTTTCCCACTTTACGATATTATGGCAAAGTTCTAATTTCCTATATCACCATATTCGTCATAATTTCGCTAAAGGCGAGAGTACCGATAAATAAAATTCGCTCGTTGATGATAGAAATTCGAGCGAAAGTAAAATCGAGAAAAACGGGGGTGGAATTTTTCTTCTTTGCACGAATGTAACTGGAATTGCACGTTCGAACTGGCGAAGGGGAAAATATCGTGCTATTGCGTGCATAAAGCGCGTGAACGCGTACTGATACTTAGGCTGTGTCGACGTATCGTGTTGGGGCGGAAGCGTAACAACACGCGCACGTCTATTCCTTCTTCTCGCCCCGTTTCACGGCTAATTCAGACATTTCGCTGGGGGAGAGATACATGCGATGGATACTCCGTTCGAAGAATCGTGCGTAATCAAGAAAAATCTCGGAATCAGAGCGTATCGAGGCTACGAATGAATTTGCCGAAGGGTGAACGAGATTGCATTATTGCTAATCCAAAAGTTCCAATGTGACGCATAGAACTCTTTGGTGGCGTGCATGTCGAGAACAATACTAGAACCCTTCTGCGGTTGGGTTCAGACAAAAAAAACGTGTTAATATAACGATTGTACGATTGTACTATCGTCTAGAAAATCGCATCATTTATGTAATACCTTTTGCTGCTACATCTTTGCGTGTTTATATTTATTGCCCACAGCGTCGCAAATTCGGCAGAATAAAAAAAAAATGTTATTAAAAGATCATTAATTTTTTACGATATTTGGAAAATCATCTTGAATTTAAAACCCATTGACTTTAGAGAATGTATACCGTTAGAGAAATGTCGAATAAAAACTAAAATGTCGATAATTATTTCACTTTTAGATCGTAAAATCAATCTTACGACTCGTCAAAGTGGTAATTAATTATTTTTTTTTTGTAACTGAAAAATTGTATAACACCGGAGAGAGTTAAAATCTTTTACAATATCACGCGACTAGACGGCGCTATGGAACGAGCACCCCATCAACGTCAGCATGAAGAAAAGCAAACGAAGCTGAGATCTGACGAGAGAATCCAAGTCTCTTGGTCTTAGCGAAGAAACGAGATATGAAACATAGCTCATTGGCAACGAGGATGTTATTAATATAGTATATACCCGTAGTTCTCGTATAGATCGCAGAACATGACGAGGATGTTTCTTTGATGGCGCCAGCAAAGATCGCGGCCGTGAGGGTGATCAGTACCTGTACGCACATACATTCGCGACTGTTCATCTTCGCGATGAATTTATGCTATGCATATGCACAGACAACGAGTCATCGCGATTCTCGCTCATAATTCACGATTCATAATCATCGAATGAAAAACCGCACTGTATTTACCGCGAGGACTATTAAAAAAAAAAATTTACTTCGACCAGAGAATTTCGCTGTTCCGCGCGTACGCCTCTCCGTGACAACTGTATTCAGTATTTTTTTTTTTTATTAAACCATTCAAGCCGCGTATTAAGCATCGTATAATGAAACCGACGAATAATCAAAGATCTTTATAGCCGATTGAGAAGTGTAAGAGTATTTAATTTCGGCAAACATACACACGAATATTTAATCTTCTTATCTTGCCAAATATGGTCCTTACGACGAGAGAAATAATTTTTGGAGTAAACAGATGTTTTCTGTCGCACGTTACGCGTTATGATAACGTGAAGACTTGTTTTCGCGGGCGCGTTATGCAATCTCGTCGCTGCTGGTTGGCTCGTAAAAAGAAAAAAGAAAAAAAAAAACAAGTCGTACGTTGAGAGGCTGATGCGGAGGAGCGCGTAAATAAATCGCAAGTTTTTACGTATTGCGCGTATATATACGATCATACCGGGCGGCGAAGTACCTACCTAACCAACCTACGTACCAACTGCAGACTGGACTTGGTCCCCGCGGTCCGTGTCCAATTCTGCGATGGTGTAATCGGGCGGCCGCGGTCTTCTCCTTGCAATTCTACCTCCTCATGTACCCGAAGTGCGAGACGCGCTTCCCTCTGGCTTTTTCGGCTATGGTGCAACCCAGGTGGTGCCGAATCGTGCCGGTCATGTTGTAAAACGTGTAGTATGCTCACAGAATGCCACCCCCCCCCCCCCTCCCACCCGCCCTTCTCCCCTCGACGCGCTGAACGGTGATAGTTTCAACTTTGTGAGAGCGTAACAGCCGACCGGGTATATATCGCGACGAGTATTTCACGGTGAGTGAAACTCGCGCTGCGCTCGGCGAAATGCAACGTCTGCAGTATCATCGCTGTATTCGCTATACACGCTTCGGCAACTCACGCACGTAAGAGTGTAAAACGAGCGACGTAAGCTTCACGCTGACAATTGAGCTATATATGTATGACGAAAAGTTTTAATTTTTTTCAATTTTTTTTTACGAAATAAAAAAGATCGCCGATTATTATTAAAGTTCGATAATTAGGCGTGTAATTCATTGCGTGAATATTTTTAAATAAATTTTATCATTTCTTGGTAATTATTTTTAAAAATAATTTCAATTTTTTTAATAAATAAAAAAGATCGCAGATTGTTATTAACGTTCGATAATTAGGCGTGTAATTCATTGTATGAATATTTTTAAATAAATTTTATGATTTCTTGGTAATCATTTTTAAAAATAATTTCGCCTTTCTACATGGATGCGAAAATATTTTCCACGAGGATAGAATATCCTTCAGCTGGTAGCGATGCCAAAAGTGTTCGTCAATTTTTTATTGTTACGGTGTCGTCAGAGGGTTTATTCACAGTGTATTGCGATTAGTATACTCTTGTTCGAGGGATCGGGGAGACCATAGACCATCATGCTTCCCTTTCACTACTATATCCCTATATTCTTGTCCTCTGTCCCAAGGGACATGCTCTCCGCCTTGTCCTTCTGTCTCCGCTAACACCGCACAGCTACTCACGATGTCTCATCTCTTCACGTTGATCTCATCTCTTCGACCATCGCGGCGGAAAATTCGTCGAGAAAATATTTTCGCGTCATTGCGACGATGTGCTCGCAAACACTATTCCCCGTGATATTTCGCACTCTGTTTGAAATTTCGCAAAAATCGTTTTATAGAATGCGATATATCACTCGGCAGTTTAATACTTTTTCGAATCGTTATGCGGTGCTTTACCAGAGATACTTTAATACACCGAGGGTTACGTATGCCGTTATATTATCATGATTATTAGAATCCTTATGAAGGAAGGGAAAGAAAGGGCCGAGGGGTGGTTTTATTTCTCCCTACGCTCGGCGCAATAGCTCGGATGTTATACTCCCCCGAGCATCGGGCAACATAGAAAGGGAAAGCGAAAGGGGGACGCGAGAGCAGAGTCAGGGTCGTGAGTCTCTCCATTGACTGTGCGTATGCTATTTCCCTTATACCTCGTTTCTCTCCCTTCGTATCAAACGCCCCATGGAAATTCCACCCACACGAGTGAAAAAAAAAGTAAACGTTTCTACGAGAGCCGCGAGTTCGAAGTGTGCATAGTGTTGCGCACACATAGGTTGCGTACCGCGAAAAGCTCTTCCACGTTGAAACAGCTGTCGATTCGAAGCGGAGGCGATGGACCCGCCGCTTGATCCCCTTCGTCGCCGTTGGAGCCACGCAGCTCTTTACAAATCGCGTTCGCGTTATTTTTATCGTCTACTAGGCGACGGAAGACACAACATTATTTTCTGTGGTTTGTTCAATGTTTTCATCACTAAACGCCAAACCGCAATTCTACGGTACACTGTTTTCGATGTAACGAAGAGCAAACGATACAGGCTGCGGCAGTTCGAGAAAACGAAACAGGCGAGTGATCTGAAGAATGGCTTTCACGAGCAACACGATATTTTAACAGCTGGTTTTGCTTTCAGAGGCGTTGTGTCGTACCCGTGCATCGGTCTTTTGTCTAACGGAAAGCTCTTCCGGAAGCCGATCAAAGCATTTGAATGATTTGTAGGTTGAGAAGATAGACGGAGAGAAACGAGGGAACAGAGGATATTTTAGTATTTTTATCGTTCCATTTTTCTTGTGTTTCCGTTTTGGGAACTTGCGAGCTGACAGAGGAAGAAACGATGCAAGACGTTCACTTTACTTTTGTTTACTTTAACAGGATGAACAAAGTTGTAATATCTTAACTCCTCGACGCGATCGTTAATTTTTGTTTCCTTTATGGCGAACCATGAAGAATCTTTCACCGAATTTCTTACATAATATGACTTTAGTTCTTTGCTATCCAAACACAATTGCAATCAATATTGTTTTAGGCGTTAAACATTTCTCAGAAGAATCGTTATTAATCGTTGAATCTTTAGATCGATTTGTTTCATTATTTCGTGTTAAAATTATAGTTCAACAGATATGGATGTTTACGAAAACAAAACGACTAAATTCTTATTATATTTTTATAGTAAGAGCCGATTTTCAACGCTAATTGTGTTGCCGAACCGATTTTTTGATTTTTTTTTTGTTTTTGTTCGATCGGAATTCATTGCGGTAGTTTTCTTCGAGTAGTTTTCTGAAGCGTTTATATTTTTAATTTTTTGGAAAAAATGTTTAAATTTGACGAAATAATTATTGTACAGCATATTCGACGCGCTCCTTTCTCAGTTCTGCTTCGACCGAAGGAGCGAAGTGTATGCCGCGACGGTCTGGATGCGTGTCTCTCGTGTGCCCTATCGTTGCCTCCACCATGCGAGAGAAGCAGCACGCCGGTTTTCCCTCCCACCATACAACGCGAGAGCCTCGGAGAATTCAACGGCGTGGCCGGCTTGGCTGGTTGACTGTCGCTGCGCCATGAGACCTATCCCCAGCATCGTGTCTCGTCGTCGGGGAAGCATACACACAAGAGAGCCCCCAGAGCAGCCAGTTTCCCCGTAACTCCGATCTGCCGGCCTCGGCCCGGCGCACCGAAGCGCCCCTCATCAGTACGAAGCCGACGATCGGACCGTTCGCATCCGCAGAGCTACACCTGCCGCGCCACTCGCTTACATTCTCGTTTCTCATTGCGTGTGGATCTATAACATTCCCTAACATTCATCACTCTCTCGCAAGTCGCGATAACGTTTACTCTCGCGAAAAAATCAAACATTCGCTGTTAACGATTGTTACAACAACAACAACAACAAAAACTCGGAAAATTGTTAAAATTCGTTATCTACCGAATCCGAGACACCGGAAGTTATTCCGGTGTGTCGAAACTATCATCATGTTGATATCAGCAGTGACGTGAAAAAGTTCAAACATTTATCCACCCTAAATATACATAAATCTCCATAAAATTTGCAACGCAAAAAAGGATTTACGATAAGGATGTTTTCGGGAAAATTTTGTTATTGAGATTTTTTTCGTTTGTTCACGAAGAACAACAATTCGGACTCTTCGAATTTTCGGTGGTTGAAAACGAGTTTTTTGGAGCGACGAAGGGTGGCTATCGGGGAGACTTCGAGTGAATAAATAATTGACGGACTACCGTGTAACAACGACGAAGGATACGGAACAAACTCGCGGCTCCCTTTGTTCGCCCGCGGAGGGTGGGATAGAAGAAGCGAGGAGGAAACTTCGGGATTTTCCCTTCGCGATTATCGCGTGGATATATAGAAATCGCGTTGCGCTAGTCTATACCCCCGCCGTTCGGTCGTTAAACGAAGTACCGAAAGGAGGGTTGAAAATCGACGGATTTTCTCCGACGTCTCGATTACTCTCGAGATCGTTTCGCGAGAGCAATAAAAAAAAAAAAAAAAAAAACGAAACGAAGATCCGAGTGGTGCGCGTATTTCTAGTTTTCTTTCCGTTTTTCTTTTTTGTCTGCCGTATTAAATACATATTTCGTGACTGTGCGCATATAGTACACTTGTGAATGATATACAATTGATATCGAGAAAATACACATATATATTATACAACGGGTGCGACGGCTTTGTGAAGATTTTTTTTTGCGACGAGAGAAGCTTGGATATCAATCACTAATCACTGGTGAGTAACTTTCGATACTTCATCCGCTCTCACAACGTTTGAATGATTTTCCATGTGAAAAAAAAAAAAAAAAAAAATCAAATGCATGGCTTCCGTTACACTGACGGCGAGAAATCATATATTTCAAGAAAAATATATTTGTTCGAGAACCAGTTTTTCGCTGCGAAACACCCCGTTATTCTTGAATGAATATGCATAGCAGATTGGAGTTAACGAAGCGCAGAGATTAATAATCTCGATATTTCCGATCGATCAACTAACGTCGACCGTACCTGTCGTCGTTTGTAACTTTGTTGTATCCATTCTTCACGCGATAATTCGAGCATAAAGAACGTACACGTTCCTCGCTAAAAAATTATTTTATGAAACTTTGTTTCGATAATTACAAAACTTAATTCGGCATTTATTTTTGGAAGAAACGCTTATGTGTAACAAGTTTCGGAATTTAGGCGGCCATATTAAACGCAAATGCTCCGTTATTAGATCTGTTGCGTAATTCCGTATTCAAGTCCAATGAAAATGTTGTCCTTTAAAAAAAAAAGTTTTTTACATAACATAGTGCATCATTCATAAATACGAATACACAGATTACCTAACGGAGTATCAATTGCATTTTGATCGAATCCGATTTTGTTGCTAATAAAATGATAATCAAAGGCTAAAGAACAAGTATTATAGTTCTCTCTATAAGTCCTCAAAATTTTACATTTTCTATTTTACGAAATCGTAAAAAAAAATTATTTCACGTATTTCGAAGTCCTATAAGAAATTCGACGACGAATGATTTTCATATTTCGCATCGATCGATTAGCGACGCCCGATTTCGCCGACCTTTATCTTTTAAATCTTTTTAATATTCGTTTTTCACGTCATAAAACTTAAGCGCAAAGTATCGCACTCGTCTGCAAGTATATCGTCTGCCGGTTTGATGCTCGTTGTCTCGTCGCCCTTCTACCTGTCGTTGTTTACGAGATGCGCGTTCATAAATCTTCGACGAGTTAAATCGATCCGAAGAATAGGTGAGGAGAGAAGAGTTCGATCGTTCGTTCAGTAAGTACCGCGGGGAGAGATCAAATCGATCCGCGAGGCGTGACGGAAATCGGCCTTGTGAATCAGTGCCGATGCAGAGCCCGTGTCCGCAGCGTACACATACACCGATATGTGTATATATATGAACCACGGAGTTTCGCTATATGGCGTTATTGCGTCAGTCTCGTTGTTTATACACACCAATAGTTCAACGCGCAAGAAATTTCAACTATATATACCCATACTATTAGTTACAATTGCCGAAGGTCGATATTTTTCGATTAACTTCGTCCGTCAATAGATCAATAGCGCGGCAACCGAAATAACAGATAATCGAATAAATAGCACTGGTGTCAAGTTCGTTGAGTTCCGTTCGTTCGCATACCCGATCGGTTCTTCAGTTCATAGCGAGAAACACGTTTATATAAATAATCCGACTTAACGGTGTTTAACGGAAGCGAAAGAGTTAAAACAGCGTGGCGGAAGATTCATCGTGAAACGAGTAAGAAACTAATTGACAAATAAGCCGCAAGCTATTCAAAAACAATTATTTTCTAACTCAATTTCGCCGCAAAAGATTAAATTGAATGAAATACTAACTAACGACTACGAATTACAGTAAACTCAACGTTCGTAATGACAATTAAACGACGCAGAAAAAAAAAATACGAGAAAAAAAAAAAACGAAACGTTAATATATTTTACTATGTAGAGAATAGCGCTGTTATTACGCGTACGGTATATAAGTACTCGTTTCCGGTGTAGACTCCCCGGGATACGTATCTCAAAAATTCGTTGAGAAAATTGGAGTCGCCCCGAGCGATATCTCCTTTCCTTCTTTCTTTCGTTCTTTCGCCTTATCCTCTTCTACCTCATCGGACGTTCTTTCAACGTTGGGACTGTGCGCGGTGGCTTCTGTGATGCATTGCCGGCCGCGTGGCTCACTCGGTGCTGTTCGCCGGGGCAAAAACGCGATAACTCGAGCGTAAATCCAGGATGTGGATGTCGGATGGTCATAGGAGTCGCGTTCACCACGAGGTGTACTCGTCCTTCCTCGCTTCCTTCCTTTTCTCGGTATTTCGCTCCGAACGTTTGTACATCGCGGGTCGCAAAGTTTGCACTCAGTTAAACAGTTCGATGATCACATAAAAGTAACACGCATTGTTTCACCGCGACGCGAGACGAGAAATTTGTTAACAATAATTATTACGATATTTCGTAAAAATAAGATATTCACGAATAATATATCGCAGTTATCCTTGTCATATCTTTTTCAACGCTGCTCCAGATTACTGTCGAAAAAGTCAATCTTCAGCTAAAAATGTGCGATCATTTCAGAGTATGATCGGTGCAGTTATTAAACAAAATTGTTGCTCATCTCCTGCATTAGTGTATAAAAACCATCGTTCTAAAGTGACTCGACTGCTCACTAAACAAAAGACAGGTCAAAGAGAAAGGTTCTCTAGTATCCAAGAAAGAGTGTGAAGACGGATAAGAAAGAAAGTTTCTTTTCTCTACGTGTACGCAGTAAACAGTAAGAGAAGTAGAAGGCAGTAGCGGTCTAGCGCTACGTTAGTATATATCCTTTCGAAATCGAACGAGGCTAATAGGGAAGAGGAACGCGCGCGCGAGTAGCACTCGACGTGGTAATTTCACCTACGCGTTGGTGAGCCCCCGCGCGCGAGTTTACGTGACAACAGAGTCAAGCAGCCGCAGCATCGGTAGCGGGCAGAAGTACAGTGAGAAAAAAAAGGAGGATGCGTCGTTGCGAGAGGAAGAGGAACGAGCGAGTTGATCCAGTCGTCTTACATGAATCTTCGGTATATAGAAGGATGAAACCGCCAATGCGATTCTACGACTGTTCTATAAAACCGGTAGGAGACATTATTGACCAGATATGGTCAAGGTAGTCATGAACCGCCGAAGAAACCTCGACTGACCGGTAACGAGAACGCGTGAGCCGAAGGATAGATATATATACACACACCGGTGCTCGTTGCAAAGTCTTAGTCACCGTGTTCGCTGTCTCTGCAACTGTTTCGTAGTCTCTTCGCCGAGACTCGCGCCGCCGCGCTCGCCGGCTCTCCGAGCCGAGGCGCTTTTCTACTCGATTAGAAATAATTGTGCTCTCGACTAGGGCGGGCGTTAGCGCACTGGCCACTGCTGGCTGGTCGTATAGCATCGATGGTCATATCTATCAGAACGATCTAAATCCCGCGCGACCCTGTTACGAAAAATTCAATCACACTGTATCCCACTATTCTTTCCAGTGTCCATATACAACACACACACAAAACACAGAATTTGCTATCATTATTTTCATCAACGAGAAAATCAGCAACGTCGCTTCCGAGGCGCCCCGGTACCGCGGAATCAATTCCTATCTGTGCTCTACGTGTATTTCAGGAAAGTAACGAAAAAAAAAAAATTACGTAGAAAGCATTTGGCTCTATAGATCCGAGAGTGCCGAGACCTTAGTTCGAATCGATTAGAATTTAGAGCTCCCGTGGTATGCCGGCAACTTGCTGTAATAATGGAATTATTAAAAAAATAAATAAATGAATCGGAGGCGAAGAACGCGAAAGTTCAATTTCTCGATTACTTCCGTAAGACATCCGGGATATACGCCGAGAGATCGCGACTTGGCGCGTTTGGTGTATTCTGTTTGCTATATGTATACACGCGCTTCGTGTGAACGAGAGAAAGACTATAAAGCGTGGAATCGGCAGCGGAGAGGGGGGAGGGGGCACCGCCAGGCGATTTCGTGGATTTGAAAGTTTCAATTAAAATGTTTCCGACAAACATTGCGCCGTGTGGAAAATCCACGAGAGCTCGTCGAGATTGGCGGAGAAGCTTAAGAGTCTCACAGCGGGCCAACGCGCTCGTCGCAGAATGACGCCCGACATCTACCTACTTGCTTGATGAGTGAGCGAGAAAATCTCAGCGAAACACGTGCCTTTTCGCTATTCGCTTATGTGTATATATACATATATGCTGTATGCTTATAGCACGCGAAGGACGAGCGACTAGCGCGCCCGGTTTCACCCGGAGAGATGGATCACGTATTTCATTATAGTGTTGTACAGTCGTGATGCTGCTGCTGTATGTATCCGTCGTCGTTGGGTCTCGTTGCTTGTTACGCGAGCCGTCCGTCCACTGGGATGAATCCTGTTTGCACAGAATTCTCGCGGCTAAAGTAGAACAAACTTACTTCCCGTCGCCGGTTCATCTCCACCGCTGTGTACGAGAGTGCGATCATTCTCGTTCGCGTATATAACTTGCCACGCCGGTTAGAGAATCTCGAATGCTTCGACAATATTTGTATTGGTAAATGGATGGCAATGTGTCGTAGCGAGGAATAAACTTGTAGCTTTGCCCGCACTTAATTAGACATACTTCTGGGTAGCATCGCGAGAAATGGAACGTGGAAAAATATCGCGAGGCGTCTGAGAACTTTTTTTTTTTTGTTTCGTATTTTCGTTAAGTTCAGACAAAAGTTCTGTTCAGTTTTTGCCAAAAATTCCTGATAAAAAAATCGATCAATAAAAAAAAATGAAAAAAAAAAAAAAAAAAAAAATTGACAATATTTACCACGGAAATAAACCATTCAACGAATGATCGAGTTTTTTTCTCAGTCTCCTCATCGCGAAACTATTCGAATCTCTTTCACAAATGTTTCGTCATCGCGAGCGCTAGATATTCGATTGTTAATTTTGTACCCACAAACCCCCCCTTCCACTTTCTAAAACGACTCGACTTTCATTCTTTATTAAAGTGGCAATCTTTCAATCGAAACATAGTCTCGACTGCTTGTTGTTTCCTTATACGCCAAGTACATTTTTCTTGCAAAAGCGAGAGTGCACACACGAGTGCATAGCATTCGACGTCAGTGGCAGAGAGGATTTAGCGCGAGAACGCACACCGGAAAAAAAAAAAGGAAGAAAAAGAACACCCGAGAAGCGCACGCCGCCGCTCTAATCAGCGACTAATTTATCTACAATTTAACAAGGAGAATCCCCCTCGCATAGATCGAGTATCTTACCGTCACGAAAGGCAACAACTTGCCACTTCCATATGACGTGAGAATAACGATCGCTGACGGTTCTACGAGAATTCAACGAAAACTCGAGGTTATTCACACACCGTGGAGCGATATAACGAGATGATATGTTCATTTGCGAATTACTCGAAACGTCTTGCCTGGAAAAACTTCATTCATTACCGTTGTAACAACAATAAAAGAAAGAAAAAACAATTAATATGCGCGTATTTTTCCGTTATTTTCGCTTCGGGAAATTAAACGACTCGGTGACTCAGACCAATTGCACTGATAAAAAAAACCGAAATAGAAAAAGAAAACGAGACGTTACTCGATGGAATAAGAGATCGAGAGACGCTTTAAGGTCGTAGCTCATCTCGTGAAAGCTTTTCCATCGTTCCTCGCTATTTCTCTCCTCGGTGTATATCTCGACATTAATAACCTCGTAGGATTCAGCTTGATGGCACGATATAAATTACACGCGACCCACCGGTCTCTACGGTGCCAGCACACTGTAGTGCAATTATTTTCATTCACAATGGCGGCTCCATTCGCGATGCTATATGGCGTCGCCGAGTGCTTCAAGCACACACCACCGATGTACATGAGAATAGTAGTAGTTACGAGCGCTTCTTGATCTCCGCGGCGGCTCGTGCGTTTCGAAATCGGCAACTCCTTTCGTCTTTCTCTCCGCACGAAAAGAAAAAAAAAAAGAGAGATAAGAGAGCACCGCGCGGGAAGGTGTGCTCGAGTTTAAAACACACACAGACCATACATGATGTTCTTTTCTCGTCAGGAAGTAAAAGGAAGAGAGTTACTCAATGGTCTGACTGGAAGGGCCCTTCATATATAGTATACATATACATATATTTCTACCTTCTATAAAATTAGGTCACTCCGTATGATTTCTACTTCAAAAAGTGCATATTACCAACCGGCACTTCGAACCACTCTCACCGGCAATTACGGTTGAGAATTTTCACCGAAAAGTTACGAGCACTCTCCGGGGGCGCTTACTTAATTCCGGGACGGGCTATATCATCCGCTGGTCGAGCTTCGAGAGCTCCGATGATGATGAGACGTAGTCGAACAATTTTTATTATTATATTACGCAATTTATCGGGGCGCAAGTAGACCGTAAAGTTTTTCGTGTCGAACATTTATTACGAACATTATCTCGTCGTTGAGTAGCGAGAAGAATTTTTTTTTCACCGAATATATATCTTCTTTTCTTTTTTACTGTGACGCAACGAGTGTATTATGTTTCCTCTTATCTTTCTCACTTGGTAGGCATTACAGGCCTATTCTCCGGCATGTAGGACAGACTATTATTCACAGCCTCTTTACCAGTGCGAGATGACCCTCTGGAAAAATGTATCGATAACCTCCTCGTCTTATCTCTGAATTTCCTGAGATGCTATACGCTATACGGAACGGAAGTTGATTTGGAATCTTTTACACATTTTTCTGTCATAAATCTTCCATCCACTTTGGGTATATCTTACACTACGCAGAATCACCTACTGCACGAGGCTTGTAGGTCGACCTATCGTATACGTTGCTGATGTAACGCAACACTTCTCGCTTCCACACGCGACACAGGATATCCTTGAAGCCTCGCTAACGGAACGGTGCGCTACGGCGTGCGAGAGAGTTCGCATCGTCGTCGTCACTGTACTCTCCACCGTCCTCGGCAGGAATTTCAATAACATTTTCCCACACGTGAGTAGGTTGCCGCGGCGGTGTGGCTGTAAGGCTCGGGGTGCAACGTCAGCGCGAACTGCCTTCTGGGCACATGACTCGCTCGACGATCTTTTGCAATGTGCCCGTTACCTCCATTCACGCAACACTGATCCATCCCGTGTCCTATATAAGATGTGCTATCATCGATGGAAGATTCGTAGATGATATCTTATTCGATTTAAATTGACTATAACAATGAACAATCGATACATTGATCGTTATATTTAATTTTGGAAGCAACTGTAGAAAAACGTTTAATTTTTTTTTTGCATTTCGCAACATTCAAGCGGTATTATGGAGATTTTAATTGAAATTTCGATCTATAATGTGAGACATAAAAAAAAAGTGGCGTGTAAAACTGGAGCTTGACGACTGGACAATTGCAATATATGAAATGTCTTACGCAAGGATTTTCATAAAAATCGCAATTTTATAAAGGAAAACCTATAGAAAAAAAGGGACCTTGAGCCAACAATTTAAAAAATAAATGTGTCGTATGCACGCGACGATTGCGTGCGTAAGTATCCGTGTACGCTTCGTTAAACCCGAGAACTTTTCAATAGCGATTTCTCACACCCAGTTAGGTACACAGAATCGTTCGTGCATTCGGTTGTTCTCTCGTCTCGGCGTACCGTTACGAATCTACCATTCGCGGGTTCATGTACCGACACACAGCAACACACACAATATATACTTATAGCCTCATCTTCGTCGTCGTCGTCGTCGTCATAGGTGCTCGGCACGCGTTATGCGAGTTTCCGTCGAGTTTAATACCCGAGAGGTCCGTCGAAACTCCAAAGCGAGACGAGTCGAGCACATGGCCCATTGTATCGGAAAGTCTCGTACCCGAAATTCACACCTCTCCTTTCCTAACTCATTATCCTCCCGAATAGGTAAACTACTACCGTATCGAGACTTCTGCTCGCTGACACTTTCGGACTGTCTGGTCGCCGTCGTCGTCGTCGTCGTAACTTTCTTGGAGGATCTTCCGTCGCTCTTCTCGGTGCTTTCGACTTCGTCGCCGACTGTAAGAGAGTCACGACGATTGTCCCCGACAACAGTTGAGACAGCAGAAGCCATGGCACCGGCTGGCGCGCATTATCCTCATGTAAATGGGGAACCCGGGGAGCGTGGCGAGGCGTACCACTATACTATATGTACTATATAGTCGGGGTACTATATATGTATTCTTCGATCGTGAGAATACGATCCGCTTTTATGGGAAGCCATTACTGACTATGGTTTGCACCAAGAGGGAGAGACATGCGGGACAGTATGCGCTATCATACTATATAAGTATTCTTACAGTACGTATGTATTATAGTATAGATAGAGTAAGTATATCCTACACGTACAATCTTCTTCCCGTATTAGATCTCAGGGCAGGAAAGTGGGCTTTGACCTTATATCAACATCGAGAATCTCAGCCAGGCGCACCACTTGTCGTTGTTATTATATTGTTGGAACTTCCTTTTAGCGGACTATGAGATATTCAGTCGCGGAAAAAATAATGATGAAAAACAGAAAAAAAAAAAAGATTCACAATCACATCAATCGATCGAAAAAAATGGAGTAATTACAGAAAAATAAATTCCCGTTATTACACGCGCAAAAACAGATTGTTATAAGCTCGACTTACAACGAAGTAACGATGGAAAAACCGTTATTTTTCACAAATACGAAATTGCAGTAATTATCACTGGTCAAGCGGCATACAAACGCAAAATTATGTTCCTTCGATTGAGCTGTGACGTTGTCAACGATAAAACACTCGAGTCTCAAGTGTGTCACTGTTTTCCCGAGTCTCGCGTATCCGTGTGTGTCGTATACTTGCGTAACGACCCCATCCATTCTTCTATTTATGTATATCTCTTTTCCTCATTCGTTCTTTTTTTTAGGCCACGACGATAAAAAAAAAGCTGTCTGTCCAGTTTTGTCTCGAGTATCGCGGTAAAGTCGATGAATATCACGATGAATAAGTATCAATGTTATCTAATAGAGCGCGCGAGATAGGCGGGAAATTCTTACGTAAAGTCGCCACAGAAATATGCATATTCGATTCCGAAGATGCACCGAAGGACGATTGCAACCACGAAGCGTTTTGCTAATCGATGAATTAATTAATTGACCGTACGTACAAGAAACGTCCTCGTCATTACCGATATATATTAATCCGTCCGACATTAATCAATTTGTCCGGACATGTATGGTCGGACGATTGCGAAGAATCGGATTAGAACGAACGGGGAAGAAATCGTAGCGTAGAACCTGATAGCTGCGCGCTTGTCAGCTCGTTACGATCGTATGTCTCTAACGTCGTTTCACTGTATACCTAGGTGTTCCTGGATTCGTGTCTCGTTTTAAACGAGTATTACAGTTGAGTGTATATATATATAGCCGAACTGTAACTCGTGGACTAATAGTCGCTTCGTGGCTTGAGGGCAATTTCTCCCGCGAAAGCGCTTATCAATATCAATCGGGTGGTCGATCGTTCGATCGATCCCCCGATTACCGGAAACATCTACCGACCAACGACTGTGTGTACCTTTAGCCCGGGTGGCCATGACAAAATTAATTCCCTAACGATCGTTATGTCGCTTGCGCAGATCTAACGGTCACTCGACGTTTAATCCCTCCCTCTCGATGGTCCGCACAGAGCGGCACTGTCGCGAAGTGCTTCTCTCAAGCGGTCCGCGGGAGGAGGAACATCGGAACAAGCAGAAGCAGCAACGGCGATCACAACCTCCGGACGCCGCGATAAATCGACGATTAAAGCACAGGTCGCGACCTCGCATTAGTTAGCGAAGCCTTAAGGCTACCACGACGTGAAGAACCGCCGATAGTCCTTCGCTCGATCCTTCCGGGAACGGTGCACGAGGCACATTGAACACTACGGTGTTTCCACTCGGAGTCTCTGTGACCTTCCCCACGCCCTCGCGCGAACTAACTTTTTTTGTTTTCGTTTTTTTGATCGCTGTACAGCAAACATCGAACCCTTCGACTAAATAATTGATTGAAAATAAATGGAAGTCATCGATCGTTAAGTTCGTTATGAATTCGCAAATGAATTAATTTGCTCCGAAAAATGCAATTTTATGGAATTATGAAAAAAAATGTATTCAATTAATTGTTCTAAAAAGCAATCGAAATTAGAGCCGAAATAAACATATTTTTCGTGCTCGTGTAACGTTTACTTGCGACAGAGACCCATTTTTAACGAGATATTATTTATTATCGTTGCCGTCGTTCCGTAGTGAAATATCGGCGTTATATCAATTTCGCGATATTTTTTAATTGCTCGACCCCGTTTACGTTTCCCTTCCATTGAAAACATTAAATGCCGAGTTCACTAAGCCGCGCGTACTATCGTTTATGATAATTCAAGAAGGTCGTAGCGCGGCAGTCATACAGAGAAGTCGCATTGCGGCCTTAATTGATAAAGTCGAGTGAAACGCGGCGCCTTGCTATACTCTCGTGTATACAGTCGTATGTATACAACACATATACGTATGTTACATTCACATAAAGGTATGTATGTATACCTGAGAGACAAGTCCTCTCCGACGCGCTATGCGTGTCGGCTGTCCCGTCGGGTTTCCCGCGAGAGATGCGAGAGCCGCGCGACTCGTCCCGCGGGTGTACATACGAGCAGTCTGTCGTATCTTGACTCGAGAGTCCTTTGCACTCGTTAGTTACACAGCGACGCCGTGCGAACTTGGTGGCAATGGAAGCTTCAACGGTGGCGGACGTCTTGCATAAAAAATGCAAAAAGAGAAAAAAAGAACGCAAGTTGAAAGATAGAAAAGGAATGATGAAAAGAATGAAAGAATGAAAGAAAGATCCTCGTATCTCATACGAGTCTAAGCGAGAAGAGTCTCTTTCGCGAGAAGCTTTGAATGCCCGGATCTCGGCCGTATGCAAATCGAATTTCATAACTCGTTATACGCGGCCGACACCACGGCGTCGCCGGAGCTAACACTATCGCGACTCTCGATCGCGAAGCCGCCCGTCGCTGCTCGATATTATTATATCTAACTAGCGTAAAGACTTGTACCAACTGTATATATATAATATATATACATATACATAGAAGTATATTGCAATCGCATTAGGTATAAGGTACTTGCATATTATCTACGATTCGCTGCTGGGTTCCGGTCTTCTGGATCGCGGGTCGAATGCAACAGATCGATAGTGCAATGATACTCTATAGATGCAGCGTTATAGTATACCGATATATTTATTCGTTTGATCTTTTGCACGTGGGTGTCAGTGGTGTCGATGCGATTTTTTTTTTTTTTTTTTTCTTTATTCTCGTTAATAATAACGATAGCGCAACACTGGGGCAATATTATCACGAAGGAACAACGACCGTAAGACACAGAGAACTTTCCGATCTTGATATCGGCGAAGTGGCCGGGGCGTCGATCTCGGTATAACGAGAAATCGCGCGGCCTCGCCTCGTCGTCTGTAATTATTACGTCGCGACGGGCTGGTAATTGGGTCGTGCAACGAGAGATGTACTCTCGCGATGATCGTAAATCGATATAGGCGCGAGAACTACGGCAATGGAAACCGTGGCAACAATCGTACCGATTCCATCACGATCTCTCGACGATGTCTATCGTAAGAGTATATAGTATATATAATATTGTAAGCGAAAATATTTCAAGCACTCGAAAGTTCTTCGGAGGTGAACCCGTCTAACTTCTTTCTTCTTCGAGGGGTTTTTTTTTATATACACGAAGTTATATTTGGCTCGGGGAGGCTGGACAGGATCTTCTTGGAATTTATTTCTGGCAGAGGGGCCGAAGGACTTGTGCGTCGAGGGTATTCACGGGCGAGACGCTGTTCCGAAATAGACGGGGGTAATGCGGATCAGTGAATATCATTTTTCAGACCCTTTTTAAACCCTTCAGATACGCAAGTGGCATCGAGAATAATATTAAGCAGCGTATCGCATGATATCGGAGGAACAATTATTTATTGATATGAATTATTTTATTTAAAGTCGTTTACTCTTTTACCTGTAAAAGAGCATATAGCAGGAACCTGGTAACTCAAATTATTTAGTTTTTGGAGCCAATCATTCGTATATAATTTAGTTTCGTATATGAAGTCAGAAACGACGTCAGAAAAGCGCAAAGTCTCCCTTAAGTGATCCGTATTGCCCTAAAATCTTTTCGAGGTTTATCGCCGTGATCGGCAACTCTTCTATTTTCCGTTGTTCCATCCTGTCTGGCGAGAAGCAGGCAATGGAACGGTTCGTGTGGCTTTCTGCTTATAGGCACCTTGTAACATCGAATTCCGAACCTATCCTAACGATCAGTCGGCAGGTAGGTAGGTAGGTAGGTATATTCAACTATAGGTCGAGGCCGAGAGGGATCGAAGAGTCGGGAAAGAAAGGGAAGAGATTAGAGTGAGAAGGTTCGAGATAGTGACCGGGTAGTCGCCGCGGGTGCCGACGGGAAACTACTTAAGGGGCTGCTATTGCTCGGCTGCATCGAGATCCCAACAGTGCGGGGAAACAGGTCCAGCAGCGTTGCTGCTGCTTTTGCTGCTGCTGCTGGTTGGCTCTTCCTTCTTCGCCGTTGATTCTTCGCGTACGCGATGCGGTTTCGTGCGAGCATTGCAACTTCTTCGTGAGATCGGACGGTGAGAACCTCATCCTAGGTTCCCCGGTCCAGCTTTGCCTCGGGTTAGGTTGGGTTAGCGTAGGGCGCGACCGGTGCCCGGCTTCGCTCCATGCCACCCAAGAGTCCGCGGCTCCGGGTCGCCCGGTAGAACCTGAATCTCAAGGGTTCTCATTACAAAGCAAAACTTCGACCCTGCAATTCCATTGGAAACAAAACCATCGACAAACGCTCAATGGATGGAAACTAAATGCGCCCTCGAAATTTCGTTCAAAAATAATCTTCGGTTCGATGAAAATCAACCGGTTGATATAAGAAGAGTCACAATGGTTTATCCAAACCCGGGGACAGGAAATCACGGTAGAAGTATCGTTGTATTGGAGAAACACGAAGTTTGGGTAATTGGCAATTTTAATGAATTAGTCGATGATTATTCGAAGTGGAGAACGATGCAACGGCGCGTTGCACACACGTACATCGATGAGCCTTCTCCGGCTTCCAACGCGAGAGTGTCCGGCAACTCCACGGTCTCTCCTCGCGGAACCTGAATCTCGCGGGTTCTCAACTATCGGACCGGCCGGCGTGGTACCGCCGTAAATAAGAAGAATGGAAAAGGCGGAGAGAACAAGGGAGAGACTCCGAAAGTGCGATTGTTGGCGAGATGTACTTAGCAGCCAAGTGTTTCGTATACACGAAGACTTTACGATGGATATAAATGCCGTGTGGTGTCCCACGTGAACGAGTCAGACGGCGCAAAACTTCTTCATTCAAAAGAGATCAGATTGCCGCGACAAAACTCCTACTGAACCATTTACGGTGGAACACCGCTGCGCCGTTTGCGTATGTGTACGACTTTTGCGTAACTCCGAGCCGATACTCGGGGAACGGCGACCGTAACGAGACAGTGCCGTGGCTCCTCGTAGCCTACCATTTTTGGAAGACCCGCACGTATGACGACCTGCCGGGGTATACCAGCGCAACACGCGCACTCGTACACTTGTGTTGCTCTCGAGTTTAATTATTTTTACGCGCTCTCTCGCAATGTATTCTCTTTGAGACGGTCAAACGCGAGCAATCAATTCTTTTGGTACAGCAACTTTTTATCTGTTACACGCTGCATATACTTTTTTTTTCATCACTTTGGCTACTTAACATTCCATGATTTCTTTCTTCATAGAAGTAATCAAGGTTAAGGCGGACAAATGTGGGTGTTATAGCGGCTGAATCAATTAATTTGTAACGTCAGCGATCGTTTCTTATAATGACACTTAATGAATGCAGCAATCGAATGAATGAAGAGTACAAATGATGTTGTCGACATGATAAAGTAATTGTTGACACTTCTCATGATTTACTGATAATAATAATCATAACTATGCATAAAAATCCACGATATTTATATTTCCGGCACTGGAAAACCAGGCAACATATGTTTGATTGAAAGCAGCTATTTTGAGACTTCAATAAGTGAAACATTGTCAATAATTGCAACGTTCGTTTTACCACGAATTAAAATTTGATTAGCCAAGTAATTCAGTGAAATAATTGAATTTATCTATACAACTACGAAATTAATAGCTTTTGGTCCACTCGAACTCGATGTATAGTTCATTCCGATTCAGTGATTTCTCGCGAAGGAGTTGGATAGATGTCTCTCACACAGCTCCTGCGGACTTTCCTTCCTGCTGCATTTAGGAACGCGTCTCTCTGACTCCGCCGCGTTGGAGAGACGAGACAGCGGTTGAACTTGAAGAAGGAAAGATGCTCGGGAAAGATAGAGACGAGAAGAAATTGGATGGACGCGCGCGTGCTCGCGCGCCCGTTCGTCCGCGAGAGTTGAGCAAAGAAGAGTGGGATTGCTAGTCGCGTGTCCACCTCTAGTCAAGATAGAAAGTTTTCCCGGTCGATCCTGCGTCTCTGCGGTCTTTCCTATCCTCGATAGTTACCTATAGCTAGTTAGTTTGCTCAATACGCGCGCATTCGCGACAAACACAATGTCGTCACGGACAATGTCGGACAATGTCTAGGCGAAGGAGGGGGTTAACCAACACGTGTATTTCGTATTTCTCGATTGAACTGACTTTTTCGTTACATTTAATTTTATCTCAGCAGAAACTTCAATTTATCTTCTATCAGTCATTTCGGATTGTCGACACTTCTATTATTCACCATTCGTATGCGTGATTACAACTGTATACAAATCCCTGAAGAAATTCAGAGCAACGATACACAGCGTGTCAACTGTCGTACGTCTATGTGGTACATATATATATGTTCTCAGCAACGCGATCGCTTTCCCTCATTATTTCGTCGCTTCTATACAGTAAACGAAAAAAAGGCAACAACCGCTGTTAATTGGAAATTAGATTTTTTCATACGATGAATTTTCGTGACTCGTAAGCTTCGTTTCGTAGCTGCGGTAGGCAAGGAGTATCCTTGATGGAATCACGCGTCTGTGGGGCTCCCGAGAACTTTCGTGAAATTCTTTCGACTTCCGGTCGTAGCTGATTTCGTTCGCTGAACTCTTTCGCGGCTGATACGAGTGCAGTGTATAAAATGCGAGCACATCGTACGACAAAATAATTGGCGTGGTATAAGATACCTCCAACCCCCTCTCCCCCTCTTTCCTATTGTTCGTAAAATTAGCCGGAGACGTTGGTAGGACTGCCGGTGTTTAATTGTAATTTAATTAGGTATTGTTGGAGACCGGGAGGTGTCTAGCGCCACGACACAGTAACAACCAACCAGTTCCTCTTTCGCGTCTCGAGATTGTCAGAGATAAGTTTACGATGCACCCAGCGTTGTGTCTGGCGAACGTCTTTCGCGCGGATCGCAACTAGAAACTAAAGAAGGAAACGCGCGAGAAGGAGAGAGGAGGATTAGCCTTTGAACCGCGAGAGACTTGGCTGGGAGATCGATATCACCGTGACGCTATCGGCGGCGCGAATCGATCATTCACGATCGCGCGGGAAACGAAACAGCGACTGGTGGATCCTGCGAGCCGCGAGAGAGACTCACTTTACCGATCGATTCGATCATCGATCGCATGCAGAATCTAACTGTGCGTATGCGCGATAGATCGATCACATGAGCGAATGTGCTTTCAGGTGATGGCACTATTAATCAGATGCTACGAGAGAAAAAGACTGTAAGCTCTCTTATCACATACATAGTATGTGAAAATGTGAAAATGGTTTTCGGTAAGAAAATTGTGTAAAAATAGAAGTTCCGATCAATTAACGCCTTGAAACACATTAAACACGTTTCCACTTATATCTTTAAAATTTCAAGGTTCAACGTTGTTTATCCGGTTGTTATTTTTGATACTTTCACTATGATCTTTGAAACTGACGGATCGATAACTATGTTATTTTCATAATTGATTTTAAGATCTGTAAATTGTTGGATACCGTTCAAATAAGATAAATTACCAGGCAAATGGAATGAATTATACTGAATATATGTAACATACTAAACAGTCGGTAAACGGTGAAATAATCGTGCAGTAGATGAAAATGTAGTACAGGATTCTTTAACTCGGCTAATCATACGCTTCTCGTTCGAGTACTCCGTGTACCATATAAATCGAAATAAAGTCTACCGCGTGTCTCATTTCGTCTCGCTACTAGGTTACCAATGCAGTCAGCGCACGAAGTCTCCTCGATCTCTCTAATAATTATCCCCGCGTGCGTTGGGGATGAGCAAAGTCTTTTAAAGCAGCACAAGGAGCATCGATCTTGACGGCTTCGAGTCAATTAACAATAAATAAATCAGCATCAGCGGCGGTGTACACATGAGAGATCGAAGATCTCGAGCCTTGAGATATCCTGAATGACATTGGGAAAAGCTGACAGTAGGCCGGACGTTAATAAATTTATAGGCCATTTACCGTTTCCGGCTAATCGCGCACGCGTACTGCGTTCCACGCTTCAGCAACGACAACGAGACTTCGTGAATCATATATGGGACATAAACTCGCGATGGTGTTGCCGGGGATGCATCACCACACGTTCGGGCAATAGACAACACACTTCGTTCCAGACGATAGAACTGAAATAAGAGACGCTTGAGAAAGGGAGTCGAAACGAGACAGATAATACCGGTGGCTCTCCAAGACGAAGAGACGAAGAGTATACGTTAATTGAGACTGCGTTTTACGGAGAATTCGTCGTCGGTACTTCCAAGAGGCCGCGCGAACGACGCGCGCGCTCTTGACTTTCTCCTTCGCACGCTCCGATCGCGCCACGCGTAACGGCCTCTCCTCTCTTCGATTGGGAATCCTCAGAGTCTCAGTTGCTGCACCTTATTGCTTGGTCAACGCGACACAACCCAACGACCTTTGGTTCACGACCACGCGATCTAAAATATATATTACCAAAGATATCTCCTTCGCCTACGCACTGTAAACGACCACCGGGTAAAGGTATTTTTGTACTTTTATAGTGTTTCCTGTCTTTCGTTTACTACTTATCGTAATATTGACATCAATACTTGCATTTTGGAAAGTGGTATTTATGCGACTAATTAGAATAATAAAGATTCGATTGGACTCTCATTGCTAATTAATTTTTAATATTAGATTAATTTCATCATTACCCATTCATCATGTACTCAAATACATGAATTAAAGGTGAAGTTCGTTTAACTACAATAAAGTTATCAAGGATTCAGTTAAAAACAGCTTCTTCAATATTAGATTAGGTTTACGAAGGTTTAAACTTAATAAAATTTCTACCAGATGCACATTTGACATCGATGAATAAAATGATAGATGAGCGTTCGAATCACCTTCTCGGCATTTTTTGTTGCCGCAACAATAACGGACTAAAATTCATAAACTGTACGATTTGATTCAGAAATTTCTCCAATCTTCAATATCTCATTATCATTGTCAAAACATAAGCAAACGATGACAAAAAAAATGAATAATTATGATGGAATGGTGCCGGTGAACGCGAACGTTTCGATCTCCGTGACCGAGTAAGCAGCGCGCGTCGAAATTATTTCGCGCTCACGGCACAGAAATTAGCGTAATCATTGTCGTGATCACAAGGCGCTTCGTTGAATATGGGAATATATACTCGCGACGCAACTGAAACGGTAGTAAGTAGAAATTGGCGCCCTCTTTCGCCGCTTCTTATACGGCTGTATATATATATATACACTCCCAAAAATCGCGCGCCCGGAGGTTCTTTTTCTTTTTTCGCTTTCGTCATATCTTTCTCCGTGAACGATCGCTTACCGCTCGTGGTAATTCACGCCAAAGACGGATAAGTGCGAATACAACAAAAAGTCCCGCGCCTTTCGGCGGAGAATCAATGAGCCCGCTGAATAGTTCTCGAGAGGAGCATTCAATCTTCGAAGCTACTTCTGCTTTACTTCAACGGACTCTCTTCCTCTCAGTGTGAGTTGCTCGCGCGGCCTCTCAGAGGAACTCTGGAGAGCCTCTCGCGTCGAAAGAAATAATGCTCGGGATGCCGCGATAAGATCGGGAGGGCATCTTAAGGCGGCCACAGCGAAGATTCAAGATCAAGTGTCACGAATAATAAATCTCTTCTGTTGAAGACTACTTTAAGCTTCTTTAAACTCTCGCAAATAGATCCTCTTTAAAAAGCTTCGTCGCGGAAGAGAGTTCGATAATAGCGGTAGTATTACTACGAAAAGAAAGAAAAAAGAACAAGTCAACTGCTCCGTTGCTATTATTCCTAATACAGTTAAACAGATTGAATGGATAATGTAAATCCCGGTTGGCGAGATATTGGACAGTCTCCTAGGGAAAGGATTAAACGAGATTATTCACCAAGGCGGCACGTTTGTGTCCGTCAAACTTTGTTAATTCCGGTATACACCGCGTCCAATCTCTTCCAAAATTTCGCGGCGTCTCAAATGTATACCATCAGACACTTTGAAGCAATTTGGAAGTTTTGGAGGATTCGCGAATCTCGAGGGAAAAACGTGACGCAGAGGAAGACATCGTTTATCCCTTAACACGACTATAGCTTCTATAGCTTTCCATGATTCTCAACTGGCGAAAGCAGCAAAAGTCGAGTTACCGCTCTACATGGAACTTAAAAACTTTTCTACGTCCCTCAAGGAACGGACGAACGCAAAGAGACAGAAAGGAAGAGAGAGAGAACACGAAACACACGAAAGTGGAAGCGAAGAACGATATTGAATTTCGTGCGAATTCCTGTGTGACTCGAGTCTCGCAATGTTCCTGTGTCTACGCGCCAAGACGTTGCTACTGGCTTTCTTGAGTTTCACGAATGAAACGCGTGACAAGTCGCAGGAGTCCACTATATAGATAGGATTCTTGGCGAACAACGAGACCTGAAGGGTCTATAGCCCATCAGACAGACGTCGGGAAACTTTATCGTTGGCTAAACGTACTTCGTTCGGCTCTGTCTACTCACAGGGGATCTGTTGAAATTTTCTCTTGAAATCTTTTTGAAGTTCTCTTCCCTTTTCTTTTTCGTCTTTTTCGTAAGAAAAATCAACGTTCAACAATCACGTGCGTCAGAAACAATTTGTAGAAAAGTTGAACGTAAAGAAATTTTTTTTTTTTATCCACGAAACTTCGCGACGATTGTTGGAATAATTGAATATTTTGTCTCAGCCCTGCGTAGCGAATGTAAATGAATGAAAAAACAGTGAATCTCAGTAATCGATTTATCAGAACTCTTTAAAAAAATGTCACGTATGAAAATTTATATTTGGAGCGCTCGGTCGCGTGTGCAACGAGATGTCGAAACCTCATTAAAAACTGTGTATCACGCAATACACGATTGAAATAGCAAAGAGAATAAGAGAATGAGAGATGAATAAGTTCTCATACTCCGAGACAGTTGCGGGTAAGAAGCGTAGGCGAACGCGAACGTCTCATTTCGCCTCCGGGCATCGATCTCTCGATGAGGGATGATGCACTCTCGTTGCCGCACCATATGATCATTACACTGGACCACACACGAGTCTATTCTCTTCGAGTTTATTGTATCATCTTCAATGATCGCGCTTCGCAATAACGCCGACCATTATCCTGTTTCATTTATTTTTACATTTTTTTTTTTATTATCAAGATGAATATGCATTATAATACTCCGACTTTGCATATACTCCATTATTCGCGTATGTATATTACCCCTGTAGAGTGTATCAGTTTTCCAACTTTCCAATTCGCGATATAACTCGTAAATCCTTCAGATCCGTAGTATAGCGACACATGTAACACAAGAGAAGTAATACACAGTCGCCGGGAATTCTTATCGACGGCGATATCCGGCGAGGCCGGTGTATACGGCGTTACCTCCGTCAACCGGGTGAATTTATATCGTTTAGTTATTATTCATTTAATGACGGGCATTAAATTAATCGAGTGTCAAGCGTTCACGACGGGATCCATGTATAATTCACGTTGTATACACGTGGTCAATAAACAGAGGGCGTTGGGAACCCTGCGCGCTGATGGCAAATGAATTATGAACGAGGAAATCAAGTTGCCCCTCACCCCTTCCCCTTCAGAAGGGAAACATCTTTTCACACGATTCGAAAACTTCGCCCAGAAGAAGTCGTGATGCATCCGCAGTGAAAAAAATAATAATAATAATAATAAATAAAAAAAAAATCTTGCAATCTCGATAGCCATTCAAAGAAGAAAATTACATTCGTCCGGTGAACATATCGAATAAACCATAGGAGCAAACAAGTTTGCATATAATATTTTCTCGTCGACTTTAACGTGAAATGCCGATGCAAATCATTCGATTAGCTTGGCTCAGGAGAAAAGTATATAAACGACGTGATACGCGGTACATCGCTATAGTTATCAACCTCGCTGGTTTGATAATAATTCTTCTTCTTTCACGGTGCGATCATCTCGGTGAGTATGTGTTCATGGATTAACAAGTTATTCTCACATCGGCACGGTTGTCGGCCACGACTCTCGCGTATTAGCAACGAGAAATCTTCGTGATACGTGTTGCACTATAGTTTTCACTCTCAGTATAAGATGCACTCAGCGGCGGCAACGAGCTCTTCAGCATTACCTAGCAGCTTCTTAATCCTAGCAGCTATCTATCTATTCATCTATCCATTTATATATATACATATTGTATACACGTATGTACGAGAGACAGATAAGTTAGCGCGTGGCAATCTCGTCAGAAGTGTTGTGGAGGGGCTTCACGCATGCAGTGGCTAATATGCGTCGGTCGTTTCTGTCGTCAACGATGTTCAATGACGGCTGATCCGGTGCGTGTTGCGGGGCTATAAGGTTACAAGGGAGGCCTGGCAATGAGTCTCCAAGCCAAGAAAGCTCGACCGCACGTAGGCTTCCCGAGGATAGTCGCAACTAGTAGAAATCACACCACGGGTAAGCAGCGCATCCCACTGCGAAACTGACGTTAAGACTCAGTCACGACAGTGGTGCGTTCCATGCATGCATTCGAGACACGCTAATCGAGCGCAATGGGCGTTAAGTGGCTTCGAGAGAAGGGAAATCGCGATTATATTCGAGACGAGAGACAAATTGGAAAGAAAATCTTTGCATGTATTATGAAAACAACGGTGACGAACGTTTCTGCGTATCATTGATACGATAAGAAATTTTTATATTTTACGAAGAGGCTTTGCGACGGCTGCTTCGCGAGAGTTTTTGAAGGTTATTTTGTTTCGTTTTCTTCGCTTGAGACTATCCTTCGCCCGACAAAGAGAAGAAACCCTTTGCTTTCTCCATCTTTCTCGCGCGTTGGTGCTACATACTTTCTATCTGTCCCCTTGTTTTTTAAGAATCTTTTGTTGTTTTTCTTCGCGTGAAATTTCAAGTGCAAAATACTTTCTACTCGGAAGCGACGAGACGCGAGTGTCAGAGTGCATCTTGAGAAGAATCGCGCCGGATGATCGAAACGAGTCTTTGCATCGTGGCTGACGCGCGCGGTCTCTCAGGAGAAAAGGGAGAGTTTGTTTCGGAGAATCATCTTTCACAGGTGTATCGAGATATTAGAGCGAAGGATCGTGAATTCTTCAGCGCATCGCTTGATCGAATGAAAAATAAGGAAAAATGGAATCTTGTTGATGCTAAACTTGCACAACCAGCGCAACAGCGCACGAGCGCAAAAACAAGAGTTGGGGGTTTTTTTTATTGTGTTTTCTGCTATAATTCTGGTCTGATGGCGTTCTTGGTTAATCGCGAGCGCGTCTTACGCGCGCACTGCCGGAAGTATCCGTAGGAAAACAGGAGAAAACAAGAGAGAGAGAGGGGAATCTGTTCAGCTTACGATTAACGGTTACGACGATAATAAGGACGAGTCTCGCGATCCAAGCGACGCTCGACACGGAGTATAGCATCGAGGGCTTTTTAGTGTTTCGCGTGTGCTTACCAGGTAAACAGCATGTCCACCGCCTCTACTTACTTACCCATCGCGCCTCGAGAGAAAGGCTTCCGGGGCTGTCCTTGACTGTGATGTGCAACCGAGCGAACTGCAATAAAAAACGATAATGCAATTCATTTTCACCTTCGATCTTCGATCTGTACATTGATCCAATTGTGATCAAGTTGGCGATTTAAGATAATACGTTTCCAATCGTTCTTTTCCCAAAAACATGTATCGATTCTACCAGTAGGATGGAAGTGATGGATACCAATCTACTTTAATGTAACCTTTTACCAATTTAACGGAACGCAACATCTTTTGTACTTAAGACTCGGATTCTTGCTGTTAATAGTTCGAAAATGTTAGCAATTTTTTTTTTACCCGATAGCTGCATTTTGTAGGCACATCTGGCAACACTTTACATATTAAATAATATGAGCTGACGACGAGTTCCATAAGAAAGTCATACATTTTGCTATTTCTTGCAAACGTATTCCTAAAACTAATCGGTAACGAATGCCACAGTAATTTCATAGGAGATGTCACAGACAACAGACATAGAATAAGACTCTGTTAAGGTCTACAATTATCGTATTACGAAATTACCATATCTACAATGCCTAAGCATATCGTAACGAAAATCGGCTTTTCACACCAATGATTTGCATCGACCTCTCCGAATCGAGACGATCACAATGTCGTTAATAAGTTTCTGTAAGAATTGAAGGACGAACGAAAGTGAAAACCTCGAAGATTTCTGTAATTCGCGTACCATCCGGTGGATCGATGGGAAGGTGAACGGATACGGTAGTATAACAACGCTATTCCGTACGTAAGTTCTGTAATGATCAACGTCGGTGCAATTAGGTCGAGAAGCGCCGCGGCCTCGGCCTTCTCATTACTTACCGTATAGGTAGTATATACGGTAAGTACACGAAATCCGTAATGACGTGCAATCAGTACGTGAGGTATCCGCGTGCGCGTGCCTCGTCGATCCTCTCTCGATGCTTGATGAAGACGACGTCGAAGAACGATGAGGACGTTGTTGGACATCGACGGTACTCAATTATTCGTATAGAATATAACGCACCCATCACTTATAAATAGATAGATATACATATACATTCATTCGCGGATATATAAGAGAATCTGGAATTAAAGTTTCTACATGATCGGAGAGTCTGCGGCTGCATGCAGAAGCTTGGGATGCTCTCGGATAAGCAAAAGCGGGAGTCGCGACGGGTGTCGAGAGACGATCTCCGCAAAGAGAACCGGACACGAAAGTGACGTACAGCAGAAGGGTTCAATTTGACTGTATAGAATTATATATCTCATACAGTACCGGTACAAACACGTATGTCTATCCCGTGAAACTTTACTTCCGTATTAAGCGCATGCATGCGCACCCGCATGTCATGCCGCGCATCTCCACATTATTATATGTATTAGCGAACTTTCCACCCGGGAGGTAAACGAACGCGAAGATATTTACTGTAGATACGACTACTTTAACACCGTTATTAGCTTGTTATTGTAGCTTTGACGGAATACATTATTAGATACATATCCCATGACGTGTATTTCTTTGTAGTATTTTCTTCAAGTCCGCAACTACCTTCATCCTTTCATATCGGAGTTATACGTTTCATGTTGTTAGAGAATTCTGAGGATTTAATTGTCAGTAATTTACCGAAAGATATGTTTTCTTTTAAATTTTCATTCCAACGATGAAAATTAAACAAATAAAAAGGATCCATTGAATTTTTATCGAAAAGAAGTTCGATGAGTTTTTTAGCAAAAAGTCGTTGCTGTTTCACGTATCGAATTCGGCCAATTTCTCTTCACCGGGTTTCCGGCGTTCAGTGGCGTCCGCGATTTATGATCCGCGACGACGTAGCGTATTATTGCTCGGTGACCGTGAGTCAGCTTCTTCGCGTAGTTGTCGCCGTCGTCGTGGCGCAATTGACATCCTTTAGCGCCGCTCACGAGAACGGAACTCGTCGTTGTCGTGCCGTTTCACGACGTTATACCGTTGCCCTTCCCCCCGTACACACTGAATCTTGTCTTTCGATTCGCCAGATATCTTTGTATCCGGACAACTTTGGAATATACGACTCTCTCCCGACTTCAACGATGTCTTTACTGCCGGCGGTAGAATCTTCTTCGGGGTATCGAAATCTACCTTACATTGTAACATCTTTCTTCGAGGGGATATCTTGTTCATTGCATCGAGGAGCTCTTAATTCGCTTAACGCCATTACTTCTGCAACATATTCCTCGAGGACAACGCACGCCTAGTCCGGGTGTGCTGACAATCTTGTAAGCGATAAGGAGATCGTGGGTCGACGAGCTCTCCGAGATCCCGTCGTCCTTGTTACATTAGTCGCCACGCATATCCACTCTCTCGTTACAATTCTACTCCATTTGGAAAAGTGGACGAGTTGCCACCATAGAGCAAGTCTCGCAGCCACTGGATATAAGATAGAACACAAGCCGGAGACCTCGCGAAAGAAATACGTTTCAGAACTACAGCCACAACAGTGTAAACTTGGGTGGTCGACGAAGAACGAGAGAGATACTAACGTGGTGCTCCATAGAGTACGTACACGATACGACCAGGGCTCGTGCTCGCGGCACTATATTCATAACGTATCCGCGGCTATGCAGAAAATAATATGCCAGGCGATCCATTATACAAGCGAGAGTTGCGCTGGGGCGCGAGCGCGCGCCCGAGCGAACGGACCTCTTGATGCATACGTACTGCATGCGTGTACTGTCGGCAGTACACTACCCGCCGACGCTGACCGTTTGCCTACGGGCGAAGGGAATGCTCTTCTGTTCTCTACGACGTCCTGTGCTCGTGACTTTTTTTAAGTTTCATTCTGTTTCCTCACCGTTTCAGTGAGCCTCCTGTACCATATGCCAAGGGCTGCACCGCAGTGTCTCATTCTTATCATTCTCTCGTCGATTGTACAGATACGATACATACATTTTTTTCTGAATGTCCGCATCTGGGAATCCTTCGAAAGTTAATATACTTTGCTTATCCGAGAGACAGAGGTCACATGTAATAGTTTTTATCATTCATTTATGAATGAATCAGAAATTTATTGTGACGAGACTGAAGCTGTTGAAAAAAAAAAAAAAAAAACCACGGTATCCAAGAATTGCTACGGTGATCCACCGAAGCACGTTGGTCTTAATGTATAAATGATTTTCGTCTCGATAAGGTCGGTCTTTGTCCAAAATTGTAGAAGGTGCTAATTGCCGGCAGTGATTCGTAAGCGCAAAGCAGCGTGCGGTTTTTTATGAAAATAAGTCGTTAGAGGGTCAATTGTAACATCACTCGTTATTCCAACAAGTAACAACCCTGCTATAGAGAAACCCGTGAGTTCTCGACTTTCTATTCAATCTGAACTTGGCGATTGATGTTTCTGTCGACCTTGAACCCAAGAACGACGTTCTAATCATCCTCGACCACGAAAGCGACTTCGTATTCGAAATGGGATACGAGATTAACGACCCAGTTTACCTGTACTTGAGAAAACGATATCTCTAGACTTATACAAACTCCTTCCTTGGTATTTCGCGATGCAAAAATTCAATTGAGAAAGCCTACGATCGGTTTATCAATAGTTCCTCATTGCCTGCCAAATTACTCTCCACCCTTCGGTTCGATAAGTAATCAAATGAAAATGTAATCGTTTATTGCATTTCGCCCCGGTCTCTCCTTTGTAACTATACCTTTTCGTATTTTATGGATTGACATGCAGCGATGTTTTGGCCGCAGGTAAGCAGATCGGCTATCGCAAAATTGATACCGAAAGAGAACGATACAGAAGGACGGACCGTCTGTATCGAATACGAAGATCGAACCTCTCTCTTTCTCGAGTACGAGTAACGATCGCGAAACCGGCGACTACACAGTATCGTATAGTAAAATAAATAAGTATGTATATAATATAACATACTCTCTCGGTAGATCTATACAGTTGAGGAAGAACTGGGACGAGACAGTTTAGAAATCTGAGATGGTCTTCGTACATGTGGCATGGACTTCATGCGTCTACATACATCTTTGCATGCCATTCTGTACAGATATACATATATGTCGCGAGATAGATAAAACGAGATGCTCGGTAGTCTCAGAATCGAGAAGGAATCTCGACGATCTCAAATGCTTCGGCAAAGACCTCAATCGTTGTCACATGTGAATCGACCGAGAGATGAGTAGATGAGAGGTCCACGAAGCGAAGAAGCGATGCGAGTCTGTCTGAGATGACTGAGGGTGTGTTACACAGACCAGGCAACCGCCTAACCCGTCATTATTTCCGTCAGCATTGGCTCTTCGTTGCTGTTTTTTTCCTCACTACGTCTTTCACACTCTCTGATGCACAGAAACGTTTTTACGGTTCGCGGCTATTTCTGAATTTATTAACAAATACGCAGCATACGTATCAAGTTATACTGCGTATCGAACTCATATACTTAGACGCAGAAGATATGCTTTACCTCTGTGTAGATATACGCGTAGATGTAGATACTTGTTTACCCGTACGTGTGGATAGAGCTGTACCATCGTACGATTTTTACGCTTGGCGAACCGCGATATATGCATGATGAGCGTGTGGGGTCCAGCTATACAGTAGTCTGTATTTGCGTGTTCCCTCGCGGATAATTCTATAGTTCATCGAGAGATCACCGCTAAGGGGACTTTCCGATAATACGCGGTGTGTGCGAGCACGTTGCAGCGCGTGTGTCGCGAACGGAAAACGATCGATCGCCCGGAGCACCTTAGGGCCCATACGTCGAGGGGAGTCGGAAAGTATGTGTACAGACACCGAGATTCTTGAAACACGCAGAGTCGACAGTCGTTCGATCGATGACAGATCACGTTGCGAGTTAAGGAGGAGGATAGAATTATATACATATAGATCCATCTATATATGTAGAGGGAGATGCACACATGTGCAGCACCTACTATCTACATACCAGAGTAGACTGGATGGCGTGCCGTCCTGATCGAAAGATCTTGACAGCTTAATCGCCCCCCTTGTCCGTTTAACTGTCCCGCAACGTACGGAATATATAAACGATTTTTTTCACCACCGTGCACTCGTAGCGTAAACAAAACCGGAAGAGACTTCACAGAGCAAAGATTGTTGCTGGAAGCATTTCAGAATTTTACATATTTTTTTAGTTTTGTTTTTTTTTTTGCGTTCGATCGATTTGGCCTTTAGGACATATGAAGCATTCTACATGACCGTTAATAAAATAAATCAACACTCTAAAACAAGAAGTGACTTTAATGGCGGTGCGTGAAGTTTTTACGCATATAAACTGATGGTACATCAGATTTAATGTACAATAGTGATGAAAGAGTAATTTACATTTACAGTGAAATTAAAGTAAATAATTGGATTTTAAGTACTTTTATAGTAAAATTAAAGTCAATTATCTCGAGGATTTTTAAAATACTGTATATTCGTTTTTCATCGTAATTGTACATTACATTTACTGCACCAGTTAATGCAAAAAACTTTCAGTACCGATACATTAAATTTTCAGAATTTTTTTTTTTTTTACAATGTATGTTACCAACAGTTTGTCTTTCGGTTCAAGAAACATTATTCGAAACACGCTCTCCTAACGTTTCGAATTCGAACAGAAAAAGATCTATGTTGATCTTTCAACACGATTGTAAACAAACTGTGCCAACGAGGTAAGGAGAACGATTGATCGATAGCGACAACGAGGAAGATGAACCAAGCGCTGTGTATTGCTCGGCGACTAGGTGAGAGATGGTTTCCAAGACTGCCGCTACTAAACGGTCTCTGCCTGGTGCCCAATACATTTTAGGTTCTAATCGTAAAATCTTGACAGACTAATCATTGCCGTGGTACTCTATAGCGGTACGGTTGAAGTATTAAAAGAGTGGTAAGTTATGAGAAAAGGGGAGCACGGGAAGTCGTGTCGTCAACTGAAGAGCCGAAGGGGGAATCGAGAAAGAAGAGGGCACAGCAAGCACTGCCCCGAGTGCTTCTTCGAATAATCCATAGCCATCTGGACACTTTAATAGACACGTGCATCGAAGTGCCAGAGTCGTACAGTGTCCAACCGACCCACACAGCGCGGGTAATATAATTCTCTTCGAATCCACGATGACTACGTCACATACAACAGTCAAAGGGGTCAGAAGCCACGTGTATGGATGTGTACGTTCGCCTGGACCGGATGACCAAGGACCATTACCAAATATCACAATCCGTTAGAACGTGGATGCGAGTTGGAAATAGGGGAAAAGAATTATTGGTCTCCGTCGCTGCGTTCGAAAGCGTTACAAGTCAAAGCAATCGGCACGGGAAGTTGAGGCAATATAGTAGATACGGCAGCAATTAGACGAACAGACAAAGAATGTAGATGGACTGTGATCGTCGTACGAGCAGCACTTCTATCATCTCCCGATGCTGCACCTACTTCGTCCGTCTAATGCACGACTATTACTACTTTTTTACGTCGCAATTGCTGCATCTTGGCTTCACTACTGGGACACCAAGTGAGTGTGGAGTTCCAACGTTCGAAACGAGAAGATGAGACAGACATACCGCAATCGCTTTGATCGGTCGTAACGCTTAATACATCTCGCGGCGATTATAAATTTAATAGCTATCCAATATGCATATTCGTGTATAATAAGATATTTGTCGGACGTACATTGTGAAACGGATAATCCAATGATTTATACTGTGAACGAAGAAGTACCTCGTCCAATCAAGGAATTTTCGTTGATAGAGACTTATTACTAAGGCCCATCCGACATCTCTGTTACTTTACGATAGCCGGGTTATCGGTTGCCTGAACCGGGAACTACGATATTCACCTGTTGAATGTCGGGATTGGATTAATAGAGAATAAAATTGATTCACGTGATGTACCGTTTGTGAATGAATCGCTAGTGGCTAAATGAACTTGAGATCCTAATTTCGGAAAGAGCAGACTTTCTGGTTTTATATTTTACGTTACGTTTTTTAACTTTCATTCCGTACTTTCGACGGAAATTTTTAATACATTAATTTTTAATTGATCAAATTACTGGGAAACTCTTTATAATTATAAGCCCTTAATAAATTGACTCGTTGATACACCGATTCATAAACTAATGTTTAAAAAAAAAAAACACTTTACGACAATTAAATTAAAATAGAATTGCATTGTCAATAAGACTGATTATCGATTATCCTTTTTTGTAGCTTTCAACTTTCAATGCCTGTAAAGTTTCGAAAAATGAATAATTGCCACAACCGATATATCCGTTCAAATTTATTCAGTGAATCAATCATTTAGTGCTCTTCTACCCAATGAACATTGGCTTTGACCACTTGGAGTGTAGTATATGCTGCAACGGAGGGTCCATTGCAACTATGATTTGATCGAGCCATGCCTCTCGCGCGCAGGGGGGCAAAGCCCGTTACTCGTAACCGAAAGGATCCGACCCCTGGGTTTACGACGAAGCGGCAATGCCGATGCGGGTTTAACTTGCAGCCCAAGAGAGGCTTCTGCTAGAATGTAGTAGACGAGCGAAAGAGGCTCGATACTCATCGACCCCGCGTCGTCCACCGGCACGTCCTATACGAAGAGAATCGCGCCGGATCGACTTCAAAGGCGCGCGCGTACGACCGCGAGTACCACGACGTTTTCCTTTCTTACCTCTTCTATCGCGAGTCCTCACAGCCTCCGTCTTCCCTTCTCATTGTAGCTAAGCCGCAGAAATATACACGAGAGGATAAGACTTAGTGCGTAATGCCGGTTACTGACGCGATGCTGATTTACGCGATGTTATAGACGACAAGATTGGGGTTAATCGTCAACTCTGCTGTTCCAATTTGCACGAAAGCCTCCGACTCTCTTCGAGTTAGCAAAACCGATATAGAAAAAAAATGCATAACTACGACAAAATAATTCTTGAATTAAAAATGATTTGTAAAAAACAAATCAACTTCATTTTGTCCATAATATCAGTCACTAGAAATTTATGACAATTTTTGCAATATACATCATGTCCTTGTAAGGAGTATTACAGTAGCCAATCACTGATGGATGTCTAACGTCTGTAGATCTTTAACCCACATCAACACTCTTTCAATGTGATCATTCTTTAACGAGCTGAATAGCATGAAACTTACCATAAACACAGCGATGCCCATCGTGTATGGCTTTCTGCATACATGGTAAGTGTCTATTCCAGTGCATCGTAAACATAAGTACGCCGTTAAGATTATAGAAGATCTATAAAAAGTAGTATCAAGCTACAATTTTTGTAGGGCTCTTAACGCTACCGGTACGCCCGGCACGGTCATCAATATTGTAATTGCCTACGCATTGCATACTTGAAGCTTAATCCAATATTGATGCAGTAGAAAAATCGTAGCGGATGATTGAGTTCTTTTTCGTTGAGGAGAAAGTACTGTTCAACGACGAACGTAGTCATAGGTAGACAACCTATATGCAGACAACACATACACACACACACACACCC
Organism: Buathra laborator; assembly: GCA_934046635.1. Classification (NCBI taxonomy): domain Eukaryota; kingdom Metazoa; phylum Arthropoda; class Insecta; order Hymenoptera; family Ichneumonidae; genus Buathra; species Buathra laborator. Next base: position 5,366,557 of record OW203897.1, on the reverse strand, counting down.
TCGATATACCATTACGAGAGATCGATAGATAGTAATTAAGAGGACTTGATTGAAAGGGCACATCGGGGGCTTTAATGATCGCTTCAAAAGGATATACGAGGCGACGATACTGATCGATGATCCAGTATAGATGAGATCGTTCAATCATTCTCACTGCGTCTTATGTACGCCTTTTACGAGGATGGAAACGATACCGAAAGAAAGAGATACACCTCTGCGTACACCGCGTTCATATATACCATACGTTATGATGTATGGAAGCATAGGGTATATATTAAGCAGCGAGAGATCTCTCGGCCTACTTTTTCACGCTCGATATCAGAACTCTTCTACCTTCTTTACGCCCACGCACTCGACAATATGCATATATCAGGCCCGGATGATGGCTTCGCAACCAAGCTAACGTTATCTTATGGGGTCCCCGTGAGACGAGTTCTGAAAATTGTGGATTACCCGTTTACCCGAGAATCGAACTCCTCTCGTCACTCGTTGCGTTCTTCACGCGGATTCTCGTCAGATTAAATTTCTCATTGTCCCGATTCGCTTCGTACGTGACACTGCTAAACTGTTACACACCGGCTTCTCACCGGCGTAACTTTGAGATACTTTCGACGCTGGAGACCAGAATGATGGAGTTGCACGGGCGTTGGGATTGACCGTTCTTCCGGACTCCATACGTGTATATATCACTGCAAGTCTTGAAGCAGCGCTTGACTGGCCCAGTTTAAAAGGCTCGGTTTATACATCGAACTAATGGCAACGCGAACGAGGTTCGCATTGGAAACGAGACGAGAGATCGGAATCAATGTATTTCTTTGAAGTTCCATGGTACACATCGCGAATGCATATTTTATCATGGAATATACGCTTTGAATCTGTGATGGAATTTCATTGAAATTTTGGGATTTTCAGTAAGTAGAATCACTCATGAATAAAAAAAAATTATCTTTGGCCATTAGCAATGTAAGGGAATCGCTGATAAAATTCAATGCAAGATCTATATTGATGAATTTCAAACAACAATAATCAGCCTCGATATTGAATACGTTGTTTTTCCATACAAGATATATTTTGCAATAGTAAATAAAAAATGGATTATACATCACGAGTCAACATACTTTCTCCAAATTTTATAAAACATCGAAGAAAAAAATGTAGAAATTTCAATTTGCGACTTCGCTTATTTAAATTTCTCATTTTTCATGACAATACGTTTCAGACTTGGATTGTACCGGGATCGTTACGTTAATAATGAGAAAATCGTAGTTCCGATTTTGTCTCGTGTTAGGATTCAGGGTCTATGGGTCAGCTGGCAATCGTGCGGTAGAATCGCCGATGGCAATAGGATTTCAGTCTGTATATAATCTGCGCACACAGAACTATATTATAGAATGTATCAGTAGTTATGGTACGTGCGCATAGTAAACCTGTGCAGGTTCCCCTCGTGGTAACCTGTCTAACGTACTACGACAAGCTGTACAATCGCGGTACTTACAACCCGATCGTCGTTGTCGTCGATACTGTGGCGCTAGAATTCAACCGCACTTTCTACGGTGAAAGCTCAGCGATATACGTGGTGGTGCAGATCTGTCGATTCCTCGGTACTCGATGTTACTTACGGAACTCTAAGGCGTACCACTGTTATACATTCGCACTGCAAGCTCCGGAATTAATAGAATTCCTCGTTGCGATTACCGATCAACTGGTCCACAAGAGCTGCTAGCTATGGCTTCACCGATGGTGATAGATGACGCGAAAGAGGGGGATATATACTTAGATATAGAGTACACACTTGAGATATATACCCGGTTCCATTTATCTTGTTGGCGCGTTATTATTACCACGCGTTGTGTCTCTCTAACTCTCCTCCTATCTTTATCTCGCTGCCTCTCAACAGTTAGTATTCTTACTCGCACAACCTATCCACCTAACGCATGCGATGGAATTCTCGCTAGTAGTTTCACCACCCAACTGCGACATTTCACATGTCAAGATACTTTCAACATAAATATATCGAGAAACTTAATAATGCTTCGAATAAACGTACTCGTAGGTTTCCAACGATCAAGAGAAAATAAATAAAAATTGATGGAGACACAAACATGCGAATGGAGTTGAAGTGATAAGACGAAGAAATCGATGCATTTAAATTGCTCCATTCTTTTTTTTCCCCGTTTGCCCTGAAGAAAGAAATCTGCAATTCCGAAGAATCGAGAGATTCCCCGTGAGACTGAATCGTGTCCTTGGAAGACGAAAACCAGGTGGAAGTTCGCCAAGATTTCAGCGGTTGGAGGGTAAATCGATATGGAAAACGATTACTATAAAACAGGAGGGAGGAGATGGTGGATAGAGAGAAAGATCGGATCGTCGTTTAAGAACCTTTCCAGTAGAGACTCGACGCTCCAAGAAAATCGGGAATGTATAACTCTCGAGAACGCAAGCGAGGCACGTAGAAGACTTTAGATCTCCCTACGACGTTATCTCCCTTTCACGATCTTTGTCTTTCGCTTTCTCGATCCGTTCTATGTCATCATTCTCATACATTCGAGTCTCCACACGCTCTTTGTCGTAATGTCTTTCTCCCCTTCGCCAAAATGCGTTGCCGCAGCAACAAGCACTGAGTTATTCTATCCATACGCCCTTTATATAGCCGCACTATTGTCACTTGGGGCTGAGGGGCGACATATTGAAGAGTGCCTGCGAGAGAAATTACGAAGGATATATGGGATGTGGAAGTGGCATTTGGTAATTTCGTTTTCAATGGTCGGACTTAGGTCTGTTTGCGGTCATCAAACTTTTCGAACAAACGTGCAGACAACCAGAGCGTAGGATAGATTCGATTAGGATAACTCGAGGGTACTTGGGACACTTTGCTTTCAAGCTATTTACCAAATTTTTTGAGATATTTTTCCTTCTTATACCATTAGATTTACGATTACATCGCAAGAATTCGGGAATAAATTTCATAAAAACGAAATTCGAATTACGAACTGCGATCTCGCTGTTTTTACAACTCCAAGCTGCAGGACTCTATACAGCGAAAAATGCACAAAAAAATATATAGCCTCCTATTTTTTTTTCTTTTTTGTTATGACACAATGATTCTTCACGGATTCGATAGGTTTTACCATATGCGAACAATTTTTCTATATTGCCCTCTGTTGATTCATGGCGACAATAACTCATTTTCAAGGATAACCGTTTGACATATTTATTCGCCATACGGACTTCTGTTGTACCCGTAACAAATTCGTCGTGGCTGCGAGGCGAAGAATTATAGAGGCAGATTGCGAATGTAACGCGGATCGATGGGTCTGAGTGTGAAAACCATTTGAGTGCTCATATAATCCGCAGTGTACCCGCAAGACGTTGACTCATCGCTCGGTAGTCACATTCTCTCTTTGCTGCTCTTTCGAAAGATCAGGCAGAGTGTACTATGGGTACTATAATACGTATTATAACTCGGTGTAAGCTGTTCCGGAGCTCGCAATCCTGTGTATAACGTCGAGTTCGATCGAGTCTGTGACCGCGGAGCTGTAGGGTCAGGGACGTCCGACGGCGCCAGCCACCAGAGAGACACGTCCTGGTCCCCCAGGCGCAGTCACAGCAGCCACGCTGCAAGCATGTTTCACGATTGCCAGGCCGTTCTCCTCGCGGGATAGACCGTGCGGTCCAGCAACAACAATCGCGAGCAGAGCACCCGTGAGTCACGCGACAGGAAGTCTTTTTTTTTTTTATCGATACGCTACTTCCGCCGAACCGCTTTAACTGGTACAAGGTGAAATTTTCATCGATCTCTCGATCTTCTGACTCGTCAATCCTCATTACTATTCAAGTATCTTTAAATTTGACATGAAAAATGACGAATGGTGTCTTATTATTCGATGACCCTTCACTTCCGTAATATCTTCCATCGCATCTCTTCACCGCTGATAATAAATGCCTCTCACTTACAGCGGAGATGTGAAAGAAAAGCGAAAAAAAAAATCTCTTCAACCTTATTTCGTGCATCAATGCGACACTTGTATTTGCACAAGTCGACGTCTAGTTTTATAATGTGTATACAAAAATGAAGGGCTTATCGAGTTTCGAAAGCGATCTCCTCTCAACTGGAGCAACATCATAGCGTTACACTACACGAATCTGCATTCGTTGATTTTTTTAAAAACGTATATATCGATGCTATACGAAAAAGCAAATAAATAGCGGCAATCGTGTCCTCCGGCGAGCGGTGCTCTCTAATTACCAGATGACCCACTTCCGCACGCACGAACACCTAATCAAACATCGCGATGTGTCGCGGCGGCTGGAATCGAGAGTTGAAATTATCGCGACGTGTTCGACACACGTCAAAAATTCAACGAGCAGAGCAATTGAGGCAAACCTCGCACAAGCGTCCACTTCCCGACAGTGTGCCTTTCATCGATGCAATAAATCAGTTCAATAACTATATCAAACGAGATGAGGCGCTGTGTAAACAAAAAAATTGGCGAACGTACATACGAAGTTGTTAACGTACGTTAACAGCGCAGCGAACGTACGTTAATAGCGTAGTAGCGAACGTACCTACGGGTTGGAAACGCCGCAGGCATCATCAACACGACAAAGTATACAAATAAAATTCAACAAACATTTGGCTTCGTTCGCTGGCATGTTAATCAACGCAAATAATGCTGACGATCAATGATCCGCGCAGACAACGAGCAAAAAACGCGAGACGTAATTAAACTTCAACGGATCCACAAAAAAACGTTAACAATGAAAAACGGAATTGGTTATTCCGGCTCCTTCCTTCGAAACACGCCAAGTTGGCTGTAGATTCTGAAAACTTGGCAAACGCCCGACTAAACAAAAAAAAAACGGCGGGACCAACGAACCCACAAAATACGTCTACTTAAGAATGCATTATTCGGTACTGCATTGGCACCGGAACTCTATATTCGGTCCAACGAAAAATCGTTTCCACTCCTTCAAGAACTGAGGAACGTCGCCAAATCAAACACGAAGTGTACACTTTTGAAGCGTCTGGAGGCTTTACTCAGAGAATATCATTGGTTTATCTAAACAAAAACTGAGGAAAGTCGAATTTTGCAGCTTTCAAAGATTTTGCAAACATTTCATGCAGTAGACGTAGGTAATTGAACTGTTTCTCGTTAAGATATGTTGTAGCTGCGATAAACATTGAAAAAGTTCGAGTCGATTGTTTTTTCTCCCATTACTCATCGCGTCGTTCCCCTTGATAACATAACATGCGAAGCCTTTCCCCGAACAAATATCCAGGAAAGAAGAGCAAATGATCATTTCGGGACAGACGGTTGGGTAGCGGAAACACTGCTGGGGCGTAAATCAATTAGACACTGCGGACGTGCGGGGCACTAGATGTTGATACAATAACCCCGAGACGTGACGAGCTCAACGAGGGACGGGGAAAGGCGTTTCTAGTAACTGCAATATAAGACATCCCGGGGTTATATGAAACGCGTGATTTTTGCAGCGTTGCAGAATTGTCGCAAGAAAAATGAGTTTTCCAACATTTCCCGAGTATTTTCTCAAATAGTCGATACTGAGTGAAAAAAATCTCTAGAACCTTGAAACCTCAATATGTTCGAAAGACCAAATTAAAGAAACAAAAATACGAATAAAAAATTTAAAAACCCGCCTAATGCCGTTCGAGAACCTGCGGTAAGGCGTGGATATCTTCTGGTAGCTTATGCTCGTAAAAGTTAACAACGACCAATCCCGGCGCGACACGTATAATCTTTGAGAAATTCGCTACAAGTCCCAACTGTAATTCCCTCCTTCTCCCGAGTTAAGTGAAAAGAATGACGAATGACAGTCGATCCAAGATTGACACACCCTACTAGCGAAAACGTGAGTCTATGTATGAGAGTCTCTCTCCCTCGTTCGAAGTATCATTAGACTCCGATAGTTCCCGTAGCATTTGTTATTAGTTCTCTTAATACACGATATTCGCAATGCGCTCCAATGCTACTGGCCGAAGGAGATCTCGGACTAATGCGCTTAGTGTTAATTACCGTCAAACCGTATTACCGATCGTAAGAAAAACTCCGAGTAATGGTGTCTACAACGGCGATATACGTCCGTGGTAGGCGTGGAGAACTCTCGGCAGAAATAATTAGTCCGGTGTGTGTAGATTGAATAATCCCCCTCGTGTTCACATCCGGTCTTGCATGGATTTCTTTCTCAAACCCGGTGTGGCCAGTCTCGCGCAAGTAGCAAATACTGTATGTACCAAGCGCACAGTTGTTATTCTACCTTGCAACAAGACTTTCCCTCGTATAAGCATTTGCGGCAATTCTCTTAGTACGCAGCAGTTCTCTCAATCTTTGTATCTCTTTGCTGCCGATAGAGTCCTGAGAGTCTCTTCCACTGAATTCAAAGGTTATAATGCGGCAACAAAGTAATAGCTCACGGTACAAGACTCTGAGAGTTGCAATGGTTAATGGTGAACTCGGCAGGACGTTAGTGGGTTGAGATGCATAAAGCAGCAGGCAGAAAACTAACTCGGAATAATACCGGAGGAAATGATGAAACTTCCGGGCGGGCTGCATTGCAACTGCTGTATGCCAGGCAGCGCGTCTGCGTTGCATTCTCGCTATGTGTCTCTCTCTCTCTCTCTCTCTTTCTCTGTACTTGCGCTGGGGATGGTAAAACGTGATGCACGGAAACATACAACGTGTACCCGGAACGTGAATCACATTGGACGAAATTGAAACCGTTTTCTCGTTGTTTTCTCGACAGAATAACTCTCAGCGGATGAACGTGAGATGATGCAGCAGGATCAGCGGCCGCCCGCAATTCTCTGTTAGCCGGGAGGGCTAAACGAGGGAGCGAGAACTCCAAGGCTCGTGAGGAATTCCAAAGGAGTTCGAGGAGGACGGCGTCGGGGTCGCACTTAGAAATGGCCTCGATGCTGGGAGACGGTACGGGCCCCGGTGGCCCGGGGCCCACGAGATGCCTGCTTCTGCTACAGAGGTCCTTAGCTATACAACTTAGCCGTGGACCACCTCCCCACGTACTCAACGCCGGACAACAGCATGAAACTACCAAGGAGCATCCAGCCGACGAGATGTGGATGTACGACAAGGGCTACAATCTATTCCAGGTAAAGTACTTTTGTTTTTCGTCCTTTTAGCAATACGCAGTTTCAGTGTAGAAACTTAAAAATTCAAGATATACCGAATGGTTGAATTTTTGTTCGATTACACTAAGATTAGTGATTAGTGTAATACATAACTATCAAGCGGGCGACATCATCGCTATTGGTCCATTATTACGGAAGAGGTACTCATTCCGGTAAAGAAGAAAGTAAATTCACTAAAACACATCGTAGATTTCGAGATTCGAATCCCTTAACGTAATAACAGCGAAGATTCAAGTCCACCATATCAATTCATTTTTTTTTTTTTTTTTACGAACGAGTTGGAAAATGTTTTTATTCTGACCATCAAAGAAAAAGGGGTCAAGAACCCAGCCGCATGGCTCTCCCTGCAATTAGGATTTTGAAGGCCATCACTGGAACGACGAAAATCCATCATCCAGACGAAAAAAAAACGGTGCCTTGTAGTAAACTATAGAAAAAATTAACTCTCGCTTAATTAATACGTGCGTCTGCATTGACAATAATGCAATAATGCATCATAATGTCTCGACGCTGTTTTTCAACCGTATTGCACCGCTCGTCTCATCTTTTTATCATCATCCGACTGTCTGATGGGTATTCCGGATATAACTACTCTGGTAATTTACAAGGGAACGACAAAAACACTCAATCGTTTCTCTTGTCTCTCATCTACCGAGTTTTTTTTATGTCTCTTTCAGAGCCTACTGACGCCGACACCGCAGTCGTTGCGTTTGCTAGTTCGTTTGCTCTCTTCTGTCGGGTCGCAAGTGAGGCACTATCGTTAAACGAATCGCCGTGGCAACTATACCGCGCCGCCGACGATATTATGAAACCACGGCGGCAATAGTCGGCTTTCCGACGGCGTCGAGAGTCTTTCCGCGTGTTATTACGGCGTTGAGGCTCTCGGGACGCATTAGTCGATCGGTAGTTTACGGCGCTCGCGCCACCGGAGTATATACCAATACCCTTAGCATCGCGTTGAACCAGAGTAAACCGCGACTGCGCCCGCGCGCAAACTCGGGGGACGCGGTAACACGCGCGTCCGCTTATGATTGCTCCTGGCCACACCGTTACATGCGGCCCGAGTGAGCGGCAATGAAATACAATGAGTTACGAGCAATTCAGCAAAAGCGAGGTGTCTCGAAGAACGCCGAACAGTATTTCTCTACTCATTCCTTCATTCCGTTTCCTATAACTTTTTTTACTCTTTCGCGATATAGTTGGCAATAGTTGGACTGTTGGTAAACGCCGGAAGCACATTTACCTCCTGAGAATCACCGCAGACTTTGTCTACTCTTCGTCTCTCGTAGCCGAGACTATTTTCACGTTACTTTAGAAGTCGTTCTTACGGTCGCGACTGCAGACACTATTGACGAAGCTTTTAACGGCTTTTGTGTTTCGCTGAAGTGAAGTAACACGAACAAAAATTGAAGAAACTAACGGGTAAATTCAAGTAAATACGCTTCGAAAACGATATGCAACATGTGCAACGATGCGTTGCACTCACTGTCTGATACCTCAACCAGTTTTGATTTTATCGATTATTCGCTTTCAACTAAATTCAGACTGATGCCCAAAAAATCAGTTCCCAAATATCCTTTAATTGACTTTGACTGATTGACAATGACTATTTTTTAACTATAGTTACCATTTTTTTTACTTTGTCTTTTTTTTCCCTCGAGTCACGTCAACAGTGCTATTTTTGGCAACTCGTCGTACCACGCGAATCCTCCAAAAATTGATCAAACGAAACTAGAGCACTGTATTGAAACCGACGAGAGTACTTGTTAGTTCGAGTCGCGATCACCTACCCTGACGAAGTGGATCCTCAACGTGGCTGACACGCGAGCAAAAGAAAAACGATGAAGTGAGGTATCGAGAGAAGCAGATCCCTGCGATGAGGCCAACGAGAAGAGGTGCTGAATCGTTCAATATTCATGACAATGGAACTCTTCGTCGAGTTCTCGGCCCCCCGAAAAAAAAGTCAACTAGAGGTACTGCATCACGTGTTTTCTATGTCGTCCCGGAATAAATAGCGGCTTTCGTTTATTTAAGAGAGCAAAGACCTTCCCAATGACATAATTGCGCATTAATGTCAAAGATAAGCTCGTAAATTATAAATTATAATAATTCACAATGGGGAAACGCGACAATTTTCATAATTTAATACACCTTCGGAAATTCCCGAGCTACAAATCATACCATCGAAATTATAGCAACGATATTCCGACGCGAAATCGCCAAACGGTATCGTGACGAGACACGGCGATTGACTCGCGGCTGCGAATGATTCACGCGAGTGTATTCGCCAGGTGTCGATGATCGATCGACAACGTTCAATAATTTAATATTCTCCATGTTAAATATTTTCCAAGAAGCTTACGAACGTCGGCCCCCCGGGTGTACGTAAAATCGCGTCAACTGTTTGAATTTATACGATAGCAATTTTACTATTGAATTACGCGTAATATTAGATTAACGGTGAAGTTAAACAACGGAGATAAACAGAGAGACCGATTGTATAGACGGGTAGAGAATAAACGATAGGATAAAAGAGAGATAAAAGACGGAACTCGTTCAGTCGAACGTCCAATGTTTAAGTCCCGCGTCTTCGAGTTAGCAATAAAATATAATGCCGTGTACAGTTACCTCGTCTCTCCTTTTCTCTCTTTTACCACGGTTATTTCGCGTTTCTCCTTTCATGCTCGATAAACTTATGCGTCCGCGGGAATAAAGAATTACACGTACGGGTGTGCGCACCTTAGGTATACGCGTGAGCGGGTCGGTACGCCAAAGACATTACGCGCCCAATAGTTACGCTTAATAAAGCGTTATCGGATACGGGGAAAATAAGAAAATATCTGTTTCGCTAGTGTGCCAAAGCGTAAAAAAAATCCTTTCGCCCGGATATTTATCTATTAAAAAAAAAAAATTAATAAACTGCCCGACGCTTGCAGTAAATACCAAATATGAAAACGATATTATTACACGAAGTTCAATATAATAAGGTGAACCGGAGTAAGATAAAATATCAATATATACGGCAAGGAGACCCTATAGATAAATATAGCATTTTGTTACGGTTTCGATCGCCTATCGTCGCCCCAACGGTGTCCTGTTTTTCGTCCAACGACTATGGCGTAATAATACTATATCTAATATCTGTACTATATATACATATATATCGTTCGGTTGCGTGCGGAGTTTGGCAAATGCAATAAAGCGTTATCGCGATGCGGAAGGACGGTCTGCGTGCTCTCTCGCCTCGAGGCCGCGGGGTAGGAAAGCTCGCAAGTTTCCCAGAGTACATGTATTGGTACGACGTGTATATACGTTCACACAATGCGCTGTGTATACGTGCGCAGCATCCCAGGGTGGGTGGATAGTTTGCTCGACTGCTTCGCAATCAGATAAGACTACGCGATCGATATCGTGTTAACGAGAAAAGCCTTATCTCCGCGGCACTGTGCGCCTGCGACAGCTCCACGTTTGTGACATGTGCTGATTTTCATATACGCATTTTATCGACGGAATAATAAAAACCTTACGAAGGCTATCGATATGATTATAATATCACATTTTTTCTCAAAATCTCACAAAATTTAAGAAACGAACATTATTTTCTTATTCCGTGGAAAAAAAGCGAAAATTTAATTCATTTGTTTAATGTTTCGATAAAACAGCATATTTTCGATTTTTTTTTCTGTCGCGAAAACGTATATTTGATTGTCCGACAATAAAAATCTTATGCTCACATCATCATCGTGTTTCGTTCTCGTCTTTCTGGGTTAGACGCCTTTGACATTGCGCAGTGCAAACGCCGTGACACGCCTCGTTGCCTCTTCCTACGGTCATCGTCGATACTCTCCTCCGCCTCTTTTCCATGAACGCCGACGTTGATATCGCGTGTCGCGATTTCAATCGATTCACGAACCGTAGAGAGAAAGCTCCGAGGACATCGCTCGTCACATTTGCAGTCACTCAACAAATTATCGGAGATATACGTATGTGCCAACGTTATTCTGTCGACAATGAAATGATTGTCGGGCGTCGAGAGTCTCGATACGCGAAACTTCGCATTCACTTCGAAATCTCACCCGCAAACGGTGATCAATGACGCGTTGCATGAGTCAGACAGAAACTAAACGAGAGATTCGTAACGTCTCCGATCGATCTTGAAATGGCATTTCAGGAAATTGTTACGCGATGAGGCCAACGAACGCGTTATGCGTCCGGTGAAAGAGTAAACTTTCTTACGAAAAAAAATATCGATAAAATCGCGATTTTTCGTAATTATAATCTTCAGATCTATTTATCGTTTGTTTTGTTTACGTTTCGAAAATAAATAAAAATATTTTAAAAAGAAAATGGATCACGAAAATGTGATGTTCCATTTAGCGTCGAAGTATGTCGAAGTCCTTTTTTTTCATGATTCACGGGTCATGAACCCTCATAATTCTTGCATTTCTAGTCGACTCACAGTTAATCAGACAAGCTTCGCGCATACTCATGGTACATAACTTCTATGGTACATACGAGATCTCGACGAGTGGCTGGTTAGCGTGTTCGGTTCCTTGCACCAGAACCGCAAGTGTTCGAAGAAGAGGAAGAAGAAGTTTGCTGATACAGCAGCGCACAGAGCCGCGCAGCAGCATCGTACTCTACGTGTATGCATAAAGATAAGAGAGGCGTCTCCACCTCGAAGGCACGCGGAATTTCCTACGGAACACCGCAGCTCTCGTTGAGCAAAGTCTCTATGCATATACGGTGAATAACAAACTGCAGGGTGAAGAGTTCTGCTGCCTTCCAGCACTCTTTATCTTCGTTTACCGTAAACCACGAGAGAACTAGTGAAGTCCAGAGTTCTCGCGGTAATAATAAAAATTTGTAAAATAGCACGGACGCTATGGGAATAATGAATACACGAAGCGATTCCATGTGAACTTCGCCATCGATCATTCAAGATCCCAATTTTTGTGCATATTGTGCGTCGAGAAATATTTCGTAAAAAAAAAAAAAAAAATAGATAATAATCGGAAAAACCAAAATCAATGATAACATTACTTTGAAAAAAATAAAAAGTTCAGTTAACATTTCAAATTGAATGTCCTGCCGTTTTTTTTTTTTTTTTTCATAGACTAACCGTTTTTTCATTAAATATATAACACGAAAGATACTTTAAAATTTTTTAAAGAATCTAACGACATTTTTTACATTACAAATTCCTTAGACTTTTTTTGTTATCCGGAAAAAAATGATGCCATTCGATCTGACATGCCTCGCACGGAGCTCGTAGAGGAAAAATAAGAAACTCCAGAATATATATTGCGACCCAATTCAATGTCAATATCTCGCGTTATATCCTGACCGATATTGGAATGGATGATGGAATTTCACTTTTGTTTCTTCCGTGCGCGCAGAGAGAAAGGAGTGTGATACGTGATCAATTAATAATACTCCGGAGCGATAGACATTGGTGTATTACTCGATATACATACTGTGTTTATATACACGAATAAAAGACAAGAAGAATTTGTCGAATGAAACCGCGGATTAAATGACAAGCGAACTAATGATTACGATCGTGTTGATTTAGTGAAAGGTGGATTAGCTATGATATTAATGTATAATATGTCTACTGCATTTGCGCTATGAATTGGTCCGGTAGGTTACAAGAAGTTCTCGGGACAAAACGCGCAAATCGATAGGCGGATTTTCCTTCGCAGTCTCTCTTTGCACCACGGTCGTCGTCGTTGTCGCGATAAAAAGCTTCTCCGCGAGAGTGACTTTCGACTTCGTGCGTAACGCGAATGGGGCGACCACGCGCTCGCGCGCCTCTCGTCGTCGGGGACGAAAACCGCGCCGCTCAGTGACTTTCGCCCACGAACGGGCAATAGCCATTGCCGTTACATTATAGTTTAGCAGTACGCGTCTAGTCTGAATCTCCAAGGCGTATGCTGATTCTCGGGGACGAGGCCGCCCGGCGACGCGCTGCAAAACCGCGACTCTGCGTCCTTTGGCTTCGGGACTACTCTGCGGCGACCGCGAGATAAGACCAGAGACGGGAGAGGTAGTCTGTGTCCGTTCGCGCCCGTTGACCGTACACAGGCTCCGCGAGTTCGCTGATTGTCGCACTTTCACTCGTCCCCTCGCGGTATAAGACACAGCGCAAAACTCGACGATATTCGATAATAAATATATCGCGTCGCCCTCTGCGCTACTCCCCTTGCGTAGCAAATTCAACGATAAAGTATACGGTATATCCATAATTGCTACAACGGTCAACGTCAACACTCTCTTGCAAATCGAATCTTTCTTAACGACCCTTTAGTTTCAAGCAAAGCGAAATCTCGTTAAGATAGTGACGCGTGTTTCAAATGATTCGAGTTCTGCATATGACCAGTTCTTTTTTTGTCTCAAATGTCATCGACATACAGTAGTGTCGTATGCAGTAGATTACACGTTGTTTACTACGAGATAGAGCAGTAATGCGAATTGCTAGACGATGCATTCAACATTTTTGTCAAAGATAAACTTTCTTAAAATAAACACACGCAGAGAAGGAATGAATGGGAAGGTTATACATGCACTCTACCTATAACGTAGAATCCTGAAACGAATACCTGGATCGTTCATACGAAAAGATATAGCGATTTTCGGGGACATCAATAAAGCGCTAACCATTCTTAACATTTTTCTTCTTAAAGTACACTACAAGTTCCGTATTTTTAACTCGACGGGACCGGACACACTCCCGTTTCTGCATTTCCCCTATCGTCGCTACTCCCGGTCAGTTGCTGCGAATAGGGGTGATGAGGGGTATACGCGTCCGTAGATACCGCTTGGAGTGGGGAGAACAGATTCAGGGGAAATACAGTTAAGGGAAATCGTTGCCATGGTAACGAGTTAAAATAAGGGAGCGGTTAAGTTAAGAGGAGTTAAGAATACGGAGCTTGGACTGTAGACAAATACCAAAGCTTCACTGTTCATTTGTCTTATAAAACCTTTTGCAGGTCTAAAGATTTGCATCATCACATTGACGAAAAAAAAAACTCTTTGATATGACTTCTGCTTCTTAATAGACCCGGTATTGTCGCGATACGATCTCTGTGCCGTACCCAGTATACTAATAAAAGCAGTGCATCGGTTAACTCTATATTACCCTTCCATCAAGTATCGTATACACGCTCGCATTGATTTATTGGTATCGCAATGAAACGACGGCTAACAGCAGGGGCATCACATGCCCTTTTCGAAAAAAAAAAAAAAAAAAAAAATGAATGCTGTCTCACAGACAGACATAACGTATGTGCCCTATGTGCGTACGTCGTCGGCGCCGGTGTAACTTCTGAATGAGATAGAAGATGATGGTTGCGCCATTATCCGGGACCGATGGACTTGCCTCCTGCGAGCTAAGGAAGGACGTCGTCTCTCAGTCGACTCGGTAAATCAACTCGATACGTATACGCATGTACCCGCGTGTATGTATGATAGATACCTACGATGTAACGAGACGCGCACAGTATGCGTATCGCGAACGAGAGGCTGTATTCCGCAGTTGCATGCATGAACCGAGAGAGACTTGTGTGCATTCTGGCGTTAATCTTTCGGTGAGAACTCGTTTCTCCGTCTCGCGCTGTGATAGAGGGTCGAGAATCTCCTTCCCTCAGTTTCTCATGTACCTTTACCTCTACGGAGCTTCTCCTCTGTGCGCCGCCCTTCTTTGGCGATCCTGTTCTATCGGTTCGCCGCGATGTAGTAATTGCTTGAAAAAAAAATCGCAACCGCCACCGCGGCGTCCGAGGGCCATCGAGACGCGAATGGGGCTCGTCCCGCATGGTCGTTGATATGCTGCGGTGAGCGGGGAAAGTCGAGCACGAGAGACGAGTTTACGATGTCGTTGAACGAGAGGTGGAGGACGTTATACGACCGTCAACCCCTCCACTCTGGTATCGTGTACCGGAAGTTGCCGACAATGTTTACGATATATAACTTTATAGTAAGCCTCCAGAACTCGTGTGTGGTCTGAATTAATTATTCATGCGTGTAAAAAAACGAACAAACCAACCGGTATGATCGGAATCTACAATTATCCGATTTTATGCATCTTTTTTTGTTTTCCATCTATAATTTTGAACTCATCGCAAGATCTCGGGATATAAAAACAGAGCGTTACTTTCGATTCGAAGAGATCATTTTAAAAAATTGAATGCAACTTTTTTTTCTCGAAGATTATTTCATCACAGCTGAAGTCGGATTATGATTCTTATGGAAAAATGTAAAAATCCTTATAATATTAAAAGTCGCGCGAAGATTCGATGTTTTCACGAATTGACTACATTTCCACAATCTTTTTCTGTAATCAAAATTGTACTGTAGAAATTCAGCACTTTTGCAATCAATGTTATGACGAATGATCTCAAATTTCTAGCATTTTTAGTAGGAAGAATTTATTTTGTGTGATTCACCAACGTTTCAGCTGTTTTTCGAAATGCCTAAACGCGACCTTCCAACTCTGTGCGTCAGACTTTACTGCGTCAAAGAATGTTTATTTCCCCGTTCGTTAGTGAGTACACAGAAGTGCGTGTCGATGAAACAACGATGAAATGGTTACAGACTCCGTTCCGTCGGAGTAAAAGCAGAAGGCGGTGGGAGACTCTCGTCAGACTCGACGAATACCAAAGACCGGGTATGTTACCTGGAGAAGCGGAGAGGCCGCAATGGTCAGACGAAGTACCGCGCTAGAGAGCGCCGCAACAGATACGAACGCATCACTAGCGTCAGCGCAACGCGCCCGCGCTGCAGTGGATCTGCAGTACAAATGCAGTAAGCGAACAGCCGCAGTAGAGTCGGCCGGTATAAAAGTACCTATGTACGTAGTTGCATACACACCGACGAGAACTTCGCCGATCGAGTCAGGGCGGACGCGAAACGCTCTGCCCACGTCTCTCGGATATACTGCTGCATTGAGCGCGTCCGACGCGTCTGAGACCGCTCGACCATTCCCGTATTAGCATATAAATTATGTTATCGTGATTTATGCTCGAGGCTAACACCGGTGCGTACGTACGCAGGTACGGCGCGTTTATGTGCAAAGGCAAGCGAAGAACGAACAAGTACGAGGCAAACGGTTCTCTCGGTGCCTCTGCGCGCACAGGGGTTGGTTGTTGATTAAAGTACCTTCGTTGGGTTTTGCAAGGAAGATAGATAGGAAACGAGTAAGTGTACTACTGGCAATCCTTTGCAGCCCCGGAGGCTGCCGAACGCCAATGACGGATATAGCGGCGTACGGGAATTCGACGAACTTAACGATCGCTACGCGGGTTTATCATATCTACTCTTTTAGCATATATGGCTATTGTACTGACCTCCTTTACTCGTACAACTACGCTGAAGCCATTCGCGCTACGTAAAGTCATCGTTCACATCGAGATAAACGAAAAAAGAATATATTCATACGACGGAATCATTGTGGAATGCACAGGGAGAGAATAAATGCCTAAAAACAATCGCACTGAAAATAATCGCGATCTTTTGGATCCGTAATTCAAATGAATAATTCGTTTCTCTGATTCACATATACACAGAAACTCTGGCGCCTATATTAAATTTCCAGATAGCAAAGAAAAAACATGCGGTTAACAAAACGAAATTTAAATAACTCGGTATACCGATGTATATCGGTTATATTCTATCTTTCTCTCATTCACGATGCCTCGAGCTCGCGCGAGACTTTAAAGGGTAATCGTCCGCGTGAGAGCACGCCGCGAGAATATTGCATAATAATTAGCGGGTATATGCAACGACCGTAGTCTGTGTTGCTCTACACATATACCATCCGCGTATAGCGCGGCCAATACGACTCGCGGCATATTCTCCCATTCTACGTATGGTGTATGTACTGTACCGGTGGCTACGGGCGGTCGCTGCAAGTTCATTGCCAGCCTGTGTGCGGTGAGGAAATGATTCGCGTATATACTTCGCACACGAAACGCGTTACGTGCTCGGCGAACAGTCGAGCGATTCGCGCTACCATAAAGTCCGCCGTGCACGACTCTCCCTTTTTTATTTTTTTTTTATTTTTCTTTTTCCTCCTTTTTCTTTTACTAGTTCTCTTGTTCGAGGATATGATTTCTTTGTTTTCTCGTTTCGTTTGCCAGCATAACACCAACAGTTTGACAAAACAGTTCCGAGATCAGAGCGCGTCTCGCGTGAAAAACCGCGTCGGCAAAAGCTATGACGAAAATAAACTATTTGATTCGAGAAGCATCGGGAACTTTACTGTGTAAGAACAATCCGTGAACTTTTCGGGAAAG
Source organism: Buathra laborator (assembly GCA_934046635.1). NCBI lineage: Eukaryota > Metazoa > Arthropoda > Insecta > Hymenoptera > Ichneumonidae > Buathra > Buathra laborator. Next base: position 5,349,097 of record OW203897.1, on the reverse strand, counting down.
CGTTGAAGAGCTCACGAGAGCTCCTCGAATAAGTTGAAGTGCTCTCGAACGAGACTTCGGCTTATCGATCCGAACCTGCGCTGAATGTGCGGCCGCTGCCGCTCTTCTACGTACGCCCCCCTTTTTGCTTCTCTCTCACGACTGTGTATAGCTCTCTGGTACTGACAACTTTGAAATATACTTTCTCGCACCCTACGCTAGCGCACTTCGCATCTCGTCGAATAAATTCTTCGAACTCTCGCGCAACTCCTGTGCCGCAAAAGCAATAAAATTGGACTCTAGAGCTTCGAGAGCGATGGCAGCGGCGGCGTCGGCTACTCTCGTGTCATTGAGTTTCAATCGAAATGGATTCTGGCGATCGCGGCAATCGTTTCCGTAAATGCTCGCGCCACTGCGACGGCTTTCGTGGAGAATGCTATGCGTGGGCGCCGAGAGAAGTTGGAATTCCGTGTTAGCTTTTGAGAAAATAATAAATGGTCTCGTGTGCGCGAACGACGGTTTCGTGAATGGGGCGGAATCGTCGAGGGTCGTAGTAAATAATTGCTGGAGTTGTTGGAGAAATTGAGAAGTTTTGGAAAACGAGGCAAAAATACTAAACTAAAGAATTTCAAAGACACTTAAACTTAATTATCGAAATAAAACAATTAATTACCGCCGTTCAATAACCTCAATTTTTTTGTAAGTTCTTATCAATCAGCTGATCCCATTTGTCGATAATAATCTCGCAACATCGATAATTCTCGGAAAAAAATTGAGTACCCAAAAAAGAATATGCAATCTATACACACAGAATAAAGTATGTTCCTTTCATTTCTCGTCGCGTAATATACTTGACACGTCTCAAAAATTAAATTATTCAGAATATCTAAATTTACGATATCGACATATTTTTCCATCAATCATCGTTATTTTTCTTTCCATTATACAACGCCACTTTTAAAATTCACTTATCCTCTCGAGACCTTTCACGCGCACTTTAGACGTCATGTTATTTTCCGAGATAACATAGCCAACGATCGAAGCTTTCAGCCTTTAGTTGATATATAGATATAGACGCGGTTAAACGAGTATCGCTGTACCGTGCTTTCGGCTGAAAAGAATCTCAAGGAAAATTGTGAACGTCTCAATCGACGGGGAAAATCATATGAGACTTCAAGCATCGCATTGAATTATGAAAGACAGACGGACTAACGCCCATTCTTTGAGTTTTAACAAACGACGCGATAGGAATGGAGAAAGGCCAGAAAGGAGTTGCCATTTCCATTGCTAACTGCTGAATGGTGGGGCTGACATTGCTGAGTTAAGTACCGGGCAGACAATCTCGTTTTGCCCCTTCGACCGTAACCTCTAATTAAACAAAACCCTAATCAGCTAGAAGAGAGCCAGAGAGAGATTGAAAGACGACGAAATAAATCGACACGAATTGTTCGTTTTCGAACGTTCGAACAACCGCGATGAATCGATGAGAACGGCTCCGAACTGTGCTCGGCGATGGGGCGTCGTAGCTATCGATAACCGGCTATCTTTCTCCTTTTCGATAATCGATCAACGTTGGCCACGGTGTGGACTATATATCTATCGCTAAATGACCGTTCTTTTTATTCGTCTTGGCAGCTGGATACATACATCGTTAAATTACCTACGCATTTCTCGCATTTATCGCCGCAGGTGTCGGCGTATACCGAACGCAGACTAAACATTTTCACTCGTTGGAAAATAATCTTGTCATGAACATATGGTGCGATATCGACGAATCGATCGAGTGCCCGGAGAGTCTGCGTAACGCCCTGCGATTGAACCAATTAATCTACGTAGCGAAATCAATTTATGATTGCGCAACGAGAGGAGGAAGGTAAACCGGTAATCTCTGACGCCGTTGTTCTTTAAAAGTGATTTAGAGCTTTGGAAAAGACACGCCCTTTTGGACTCGTGCTAATGCAGAATATGAAGGGGAAAACATTCAAAGAGAGTGTGAGTTCTTTGTATGGCGATACGATAAATTTACTGAAAATCAGAGATTCGATACGCTACGAATTGAATAAACATATCTGTAGTTCTATGAAATACATCGAAGCCTCTAATTAATCGTTTCTACTAATACAACAGCTGCTTTTGTAATTTGTTATTAATGACCAATAATGCATGAAAATTACTAAAATAAAAAGTAACGACCGTTGTTTTCTTCTTTTTTACGGATCCGGCGACAAACTAAAAATCTACGTTGCAACATACACATTCGGATCAAACAATGATTATCTACATTGCTTATGAATAAATCGAATGTACTCTCAAAGAAAACTGAAGAGGTTTCTAAGAGGTTTGGTCTTAAATCGATTCTCACGACTCGTCGCTGCTAATTCCACGCTTTAGCAGAGACCAAGAGGCCTCGGGGTTGCGAAGCGAACGGTGGGGAGCGTTGGAAGAGATTGGAAGGGGAATGGAAAAGTTTCGGGATGAACGCCGAGGAAAATGTCTTTTGGACCATTCTATCAGAACTGAGTATGGCAGTGCGAGCCTCGGGGGTTTTTACCCCTCTTGATGGGGGCCTCTGTGGCTACGGACCATAATGCGAATCGTAAACGGGCAGAGGGTAGATAAGTACCTACGCTTTCGACGTGAGACCGTTCTCTCTCAGTGGCAAGAAACTTTGCTACCGTAGCAAGAAAACGGGGAAGTGTGCAGAGGTTTCCCAGCTTATTTCGGGTTTCTCTGTCTCCCTCGTCTGTATTACCCACGTGTCCTAACGCTAAACAGACCCAGAGGGGTAAACACTTAGTGCAGCCATCGTATTTCACGAGGTAAATCGTTGAGATTCAACTGTGGCTCTTCCCGGTCGTAAAATCACACTTCCACGAGGAATGCTACCGAATCCACTGTTTTCTCACGGTCGGGACAGGGCATACGTGGAATAACGATAAAATATAATATAAACAGGGAACTGCATCAAGGCATTACGTGATAAGAGTACAAAACAAATATAATCCTCAAGATTTCGCCATTCGCTATATACAACGAGACATACGAGCATAAAAATGACTTATACAATGCATCTTGGTGTTTCAGAGTTTTTTGGAAGGAAATTCAAAGTGCTGGTGGAACGCTGCCCTCGTCGACGCGACGCGTCAACTCAGGTACAAGGGTCACGTATCGCCTGGAGTATTAATGGTCGGTGGACCACCCTGTGCCCTGGAGGTAATCAGGGCTGCCTGGTCCCGGAACGTCCTCAGACCGCCTGCCGACCACGCCATCACCTGTCTCGGTAAGTTTATATATTCCGAAAGGAATAATAAATCATTCGTGACAATCGATCAACCCAGAAATTTTCTATGCTCCATTAAGTATGTAGGTATGTGCGTTAGAGGATATAAATAAATATTGATAACGTCTCAATGAAGTGAAACGTAAGCTGGTACTCCAACGCTGTGTACCAGTAACACTTACTCTAAGCCCGACTATTTAAATCCCGTACGACGAAGCACAACCCTTATCGTCCCTTATCTTTACACGCTACGGTTTCCACGCACTTTATCGCTGATGTCGAGTACACGAGCGCGTATACGAGAGTCTTAGCGCGATCACCACGCCGAGATTCCACGTTACCCCGGTGTGTACATACTACCCATATACTCGGTGATTATTAGATATGCCCGGGTGAGAGTGAGAGAATAGCGACGATACTCGTGCTGCTGCTGATGCTGCTTCGCACCAGCCATTATATTAGCGCTCGCGCTCGCGCGCGTGTACGCCTTCGCGCCTACGCAGAAACGCGAAAACGTTGTCGCTTATCAGGTAGCCTCAAGCACAGCTCGTCGACTCCCATGCACCCGTGGGGTACCACACTCTCGCGATCTTTTCTCTTTTCTACCGTCTTCTTCTTTCTTCTGCGGTTCTACGCTTATTCTAGCAACTATGCTTCGACGCGCCCACGTCTATCCTCTCGAGATCGTTCTTCGACGCTCTTACCGGCAAACCAGCATCGACTTTTCGCTTTTTCCATCTCCGTCGTACACGTCTGAGAATCTGTATGTATGCCTAATGCAGACGCGGGAGTATATATATCTACTGTCCAGGGAAGCGTTTTCTCTGTTTATACGACTCACTCATCCTCGAGGTCTTCATAACTCTCTTTCGCTTCTCATCTGTTTCTTCTTCAATTATACCTTTGAGTTAATCTCTGACTGCGGAGCATTGTATTTCCGTTGTTGCTTGTCACTTGGTTATTTCATGACTGCGCTTCAGGGGTTTTCGGAGTTAATTGAGTCCGATTTGGTGTTCCTATGTGTTGTTTTTTGCTTTTTTCGGAACACACCTTTCCTACACAGAATTATCGAAGATTTGGTATTTCGTTTTTGACGTCAACGACAAGTTTTCATCACGTTATTTGTTTTTACCGATAAATAATTTTTCCTCGTCGTTACTGATCATTAAATGGTAGTTAATTGAGGGACCCGACAGTCGCATAAAAGAGATGTTGAATTTAACGTATAATTACTCAAGTTGATTTGGGTAGAATTTGCAACAACATATATCTTTATAAATAATAAAGTTATATATCGCATATATTTCTTATGCATATGAAATATAGAATCGTTTGATATCAGATGATTGGGATATACGGAATATATGTGTCACAAAAATTCAATATGAATGATATATTTTCCGGAAAAAATGTATATATATTCTATGTATGTACTTCAATATACACTTCATTTCCATGGGGATGACTACAATACGATAATCGTCTACATTTATCAAAGTCAAAGTTCGTCCGGCTTCGGATGCAACTTATCAGAAACACGTATGCGTAAGAGTTTGAATCGCGGAATAGCCAAAGGGGTGTGTCTCTCGAACGTCACGATTTTATGCCGGTTCGCTATAACGCACAATGTTATGCAGTACTATAAAGTCGAGACTTCCCGTGTAAGATACGTAATTGGTCGGCTGTCCGCTCGCGCCAACGGACAAGCACCTTAACTCATCGGTCGGGTTCTTTATAATACTTACATACCAACTATTATAATACCTAACGTTTCTTCGCCGGGCCTGTGGGATATATCGCCGTCGGGGTCTCTCTGTCCGACCGTTTTTCTCGTCTTCCGGTTCGTTCCTCCCGACAACAACGGCTTCTGGCTTCTCGAACGTTTCTGTCTGTATGCGGTATGCCGTTCTCGGTTTTGCCGTTCTTTGCGTCTCGTCATAACGCTTGTAACACACCCGCATCTTCCTATTTATTGTCCTCTCAACGTCCGATCGTATACTTACGTCGAGTCTGTACGCAACTTCGTCGTCAAATTCTTTCCTCGCAGCCTCCGGAGTTTCTTCATACCGCTGTCTCGTTTCTCGCATGACGCATATTTGTGTTATTCTTCGAATCGTGCGGATCATCCGTTTCAGAGGTCAAGAAACTTGACGAAGTAACGGCATATCGAGTATTTTTCTTTTTTTGTTCATGTTATTGACTTTGCCGCGTTCCATGTCTTTGAAACTTGGATTTCCCGCCCACAAATCAATACGAAAAATCATAGGTTCGCGTTTTTACCGTATACAACGTTAATCCTTTGAAATATGATTTTTCACATTTCCAAAAACGTTTGTGCGAAGAAAGCAAAAATGTTACATTGGTAAAAAATTGGCATTAATTATCGAATAGAAGATCGACCACGAAATTCAATTAATACAGATACGCCCGATGGGATTGAAGCAATATAATCAGTAATGTAAACACGCGGTATATAAGGAATGTATACACCTTTCGCATGCTAAGTCGCCGCGCCAGCGCAGACATAGGAAGGTGCGAGAATGAGAGAAACAGCTTATACGGAGTGGAATAATGTATTAAATCAGCGACGATAAATCACCGTGCTCCGCGGTGCACGACAGTAGCTGCATTCCCATGAGATTGATTAAGTCGGTAAGCTCGTCGTCGAGGGTAACTCGCGACAACGACTTCGCGTTTCCGTGCATAATAGCAACGGTGCGCGAGATCACACCTGGGAGTCGGCGTATCTCGGCACCTCTGGACCGCGAAACGTTTCTTACAATGATAATACCTCACGTAATAATACAGCGCGGGCGGCTGAACAAGCAATAAGCGAATAAACGAGAATCGTAGCTCCTTCACGCACAACCATTATCAACGTCTCCGTTATTATTTTTATTTCTATTATCGTTATTATCGTTTATACTCGGCTACTATGCGAATCGAATAGCCCAAGTATATTCCATATTATGATAACATTCCTGTTGTAACATTGCACTCCAACTCTTGACGCATTAAACACCTGGAACTGTACTTATCAACAAGTCCTTTTTTTTCGTTCGCTCAATCCATTTCGCAATGCGAACAGATACGCGCAACGCTCAACGCATGCGAGAGCGGACCTCGTTATCGTTTCTCTTTCTCAAGCAAACCTACGTAGATTTTTCCAAAAGCTTATTATCAATGGTTTTATATGCTTTTGATAATACGAAGTCTTCGAACAGATGTTTTAAGAACTCCGAAAAGATTAAGTTTGTCAATAACTTTGATAACGGACGCAATATTTAAGAAGAACATTAACTTATCGACGACTAAACTTCGCACCAATAATAAAACATTTCATTTCATTATTTCAAGCGGCGCGTCTTCATTGCGCGTTCTATACTCATTGACTCGAATACATATGCAATTCGAAAAATGAAAACGATAACATTTTTTTAAAAATCGAGTATTCAGTTCTGTTGCTTCGAAAACATCGATATCAATTATTGAGCGCAAAAATGAAAAATTTGGTATTTCATAGTTTCAGAAAGTAATCAGATGGTTTAAATTTCAAGAGAACACGTTGAAGTTTTACGACAGTTTCACTCACTTAATTAATTTCTCAGAACCCTACTACTCGATGAAAAACGAGTGCCTTCCGCGAGATAATGATTAGTAACGCCGATGAGAGCATTATGAACGTACAGGACGAACGATCCTTCGGAGATACTATTCAGGAAGAATCATTATATTATATTATATAGCTCGGCGGAGTCCAAGTGCCCGAAGGATATTCGTAAGGATGATCCCGAGAAATGTTGAACCTCCTGTTGGGACGTTCAGGATTCCTCGATGTATGCTTTTTGAGATCTGGAAGACGCGCGAGCAGTTCAGTGTTCGCACGCGCTCTCGGGCTCCCGCGATGCTCGTAAAGATAGCAAAGCACGCGGGGGATTTTTACGATGGTATGGGGTACTTGAGAAGCTTCACTGGATGAGCCCACAGCATCGAAAGAGTGCCTCAACGGTGGTTTCTATACTGTACTACGACTCTAGTCTTCGACTTCTCTATCTTTTCCTTCAACAAGCGCCTTGGCTTGCTTTGCTATATCTCTTGATACGCGCTGCTGCTGCTGTTGCTGCTGCTGCAGTTGCTAAAGATTCTCATTCTATCTTTTTCTTCTTCGGTGTGTCTACTATCAGCATGAAGCAAAGACTCTCACGGTGCTCGATTCGACGCGACGCGTTGTTCATCCCGTGTAACTAAATGTACTTATAGTTTAGAATAGAAACGAACGAAGATTTACCAAGGTACATTATACTACAAACGAGGCATATAACACCGGGGGAAAACTCTTTGGCGCAATTTCTTTCGGTTGTATATCTTCTCATAACTCTTCCTCGTCTATTTGCGCATTGAAGACCAACGTACAATACGGAAATAAGATAGTGTGTGTATGTGTGTTATGTTGTTGCTGTTGTTGTTCCTTTAGAAATCATCTGGCGCATTGCTTGGTATATGTGTTTCCATCGCATAATACTCGTACTATAAAGGATATACCTTACCTCTTAACAGTACGTGGATATGCGTTTGCGAGGAGAAGCGAACGAGGAGACAGCATAGATAAACTGTCGAGGATAAATTTACGAGACGCTAAGAGTGTTTAGACACGTTGGGTACTTCGTGAACGTCAAACCGTTTCTACTCATATCCTTGATATATCTCTGATTCCTGGGGAGAGATACAAACAAGCCATGCGGCGTCAGCGCACAGTGATGCCTTGGCTACTGGCCTCCGGGGTTGGGTTCTCGTCCTCGAAACAAATCTCAGCTCTCACGCTCCTTCGTATACACATGTATACAGCAGGATATAAAATTTACATTATCTAACGTAATATTATTAAATAAATTAAATAAAAAAAGGAAAGATTTCATGCGGAGATAATGTAGACTCTGACAAATAGTCATTCATTCTTTTTTTTCGAGAAGGACGTTGAAAGATATCCTAATCACGCTTTCTATTATTATTGTCTCGGACTTATGTACCCTTTCTGGGAGTCGCGTCTTTCGCACATAGGTGAAAATCCCGCGGATCAAACAGCGATAGAATTCTATTTCATTTCATTAACTGAGCTCCGAGACTCGCCCCCTCAGGCAGAAGAAGCGACCCTAGCGAAGAAAACGGAGAGACGCTGCGGAATGAGGCTCTCACGATCGCCTCAAACACTTAGTAATCCGCGACTCATAGGGCACGTCGTACCGTTATTGGACCTTTTAAGCCTTTAAAACACGACAAATTACCGGCTAACCCTGTTGATTCTTTGCCTCTCTGTCAATTATATTTTAAAGGTCATTATAGTCATCTAAAGAGCACCAAACGATACACGGAAAAAAGGTTAATTTATGGAAAAAACGTTTGATAAAAATATCCGGAATTCTCGTGGATCGTCTGTTTTTTTGCTCCGCGGAATCTGAGAGGTTGAATCATTATAGATTTTTTTTAGTTGATTCAGATTAATCTTATAGCTCAACATCTGCTCGTGTCGATCTTACGAGTGCTGGAATTCGTTTTTTGATACTTCGTTAAAATACTGTGAGCCTTAAGCGACTTACTGAAATGTTACCAAATTATTATGACCTCCTGGACTGCAACCTAATGTCCCGAACTTATGATTCAGTAGAAAAAGATCAACCATACTACATTGATTTTCTCTCGAACGTAAAAAAAAAAACAAATCACAAAGATCAACGAACGAGAAAAATCGACGAGTTTAAAGTCCGTGCGAACAGAAGAAGGTGATATCAGTAAAGGAATAAGAGAAGAGTCGAATCTCTCTGCGTCCTCGCAATGAGTCTCTCACGCTCGTCCCTTCGCATGTATATCCACTTTGTAACAACACGTGGGCACTAAAAACGTACATATACACCTATAGCCGCGATCGTTGTTTCTAGACAGCGATTTTCCCATCTCTCCCTGAGGATAAAAAGAGCAAAATGAAACTGACGACGACGACGACGACAACGATGTCGGCGGTGGTGGTACAGTCGAAGCCTCCGGGTAAACCGATGAGCGTTTGCGGTGTCTCTCTTTTCATCGGGGACGCGAGCGTAGCTCTGAGATCTGCCGCACTGGTTTTTTTTTTGGCTTTTTGCCTCGAGAAATCTTATAGGTAGAACAGTCGTGCGCCGCTTGCGCATCGCACACACATCGTGATGGGGAAACCATGCAAATTGCCGTGACTCGCCCGACAAGAGATCTTTTCTCCTTCGCGTCTTTCGCAAGGCTCTCTTACACTCATGAAAATTACGCGCGGTGAATCTTCCACAGTACCTTGTAGAGCAACTTAACCGCGCAGTGCGAATTGCATCGGTGTATCGATGAGAGAAACAATTCATATGATTTTCACGAAAACTAACATCAAATTTTTATTATTGCCGATTCGGGATGTTTATGTAGTTATCTCACGTACCGATACGATTGACATATCGAATCCAGCGCGTCAATCAATCGGAACGACTGATAAATTATTACGTTTTCAGTATCTCTGCTACACCACGTACACTGAGCGCGAGTTCGATTTTTTTCTCACTGCTTTTTTCAATTATTTTTAAATCAGATTCGTTTTTGAAAAACTTTCGAATACATACCGAATTATGCTTCAAGAGATTTTTTTATTTTGTTTTTTGAAAATTTAACCTAATTTCCGGAAGTAATTCAATTACTCGCACTTCTACACCAAACTGTGTTTGCTAATGCTTATCTTTTTTTATTCACGTCATTTTGACTTCGATATGCGTACCTATTCCTATTCCGGTAGGTCATTCTCGTCTCGTGTCGGAAAACATACACGTGTTCTTCGCTAAGTGGTGCTGACTGCAGAATCGAGTATGGGGGGTCCCGATGGGGCCTCCGAGGAGATCCCACGGTACCCACCCTCGCGGCGGCACGTTCGCTCGATGATCCGCGACCCCGACCCAGAGAGGATGGGAGGGGAGAGAAGGGAACAGACCCAAGACCCGTCAAACACAAGTGCCCTCTCAACGAAGAGAGGACCATGACAGAGGCGGTGAGCCCGCGTTACATCGAGCATCGGGTACATCGCCCATACTGCAGCATCACGACGCGCGTTGATTATGATAGACGTGCGCTCGCGCGCGGTGTTTCGCATGCATCTAGCGTCGAGTGGCGACTTCCTGCCGCGCGTTAAAGAAAAGAATCGTTGGTTGTACACACAGCAGGCGGATGCTGCAAGGCGTTTTAATTCATAATGTGAAAATTGTGAAATTCATAATTTCATAATCATCTTTGCGCATTACAGTAATATTGCATGAAACTTCTTAATTGTTTGTCTCGTGACAAATACAGTAATGCGAAACGTGAATTAATACGATTTTGCGCGACATTGCACAACCCCCCCCCGTCTCCCCCAGTTCCGTTTTACGACAATAATTTGATAATGAATGAATTCGTAATGGATTGATATTAATTGCTTCGACACGTCACGAACGGCTTGGCTATCGGATATTCAATCGAGCTATAAAGGTGTACGGGGGTATTAGTTGGAACTGTTGGATTAATCACGCGATATAGAAGCGAGAACAGCGGTTACATACTGTACACAGAATCCGTGGCCAGAGACCTAATTAGCGAATACTTTACACCAAGCTGTCTCCACCTCTCTTTCACTTCGCTAGGGGTTTCTCTAATCAATGAGAAATCGATCGTACGTATACATGTACGACGGCGTCGCTATATCGATTAACGAGACTGCTACCGCGAGTAGCGAGTGGATCGCGATTTCAATACAGTAGAACATCGATTACATGCGAACGGACGATACGTCGGCATTTTTTTACGTACCGATTAAAGTTTTCACGAAATTTATTTAACCCCATTTGCACTTTTTATTGTTCGCGAAGAATTCGGCAACGATGAGACATTCTAAAGCACAAATGAATGTCTCATCGGTTCTCATTAATTGCAGCAATAATCGTATGACGTAATCCGGGAAAAGATTCTCGAAGGAAACTTCGTCGCAGGTACCGCAAACTTAGAATACTTGACAAATACGTGACGTTCTAACTTCAGAAATGTTAAATTTTTATTTCTTCAAGAATATAATGCGTAATTGAGGTTTTACTGTACAGTAATTGTCCGCAACACACAGTAAACACGTACACACTGTATACTAAGTACCTAACCTCGTATGTACTGGATTCACGCTGTCTGCCCCCACGACACGACAAATCACGTTGCATATCTTCCCCGTTAATTTATCTACGCCATAATTCACCCCGTTAACGCTCACAGGCGATCCTACCGTGTCCTGCGCGCGCGCGATGCGCGTGGGCAATATACATTGCCCATCCCGAGTGCGTTAACTACGGATTAACCGAGCGCAGCGTAAATAGGTAGCTGATGGCAATATCAAGCGCGCCAGTCTCACACGCGACCCTCCTCGTGTACAGGAGGAGATTAACCACGGAGTGGTGAATACCAGACTCTTGTGTATAATGCGATGAAAGGGGGCGAGGGGTGTGTATAAAAGACGCGAAGTAAAGAGCGTAGAGGTGCTCGTGAAGCGACGATTAATGAAAATCACCGTGTAATTAAATGATTATTTAAGACCGGTAGCTTGCAACTGGTAGCTATAAACGCGTGTAGACCGTCTGCTCTTCGGTGTGCTATCGAGAAGCCAGTATAGCTTCGAAGGCTTGTGGAAATCAACGAAGAACGACAGACCGGAGTTCGTATAACTATCGGCTCTAACAGTACAAATAGTAGACAAGTAGATACACTGTCGAGTATTATATGCTCATGATATCCATGATAATGTAAGTGTACTTGCAAATATCCCCGCAATGTAAGACCCACGTAAATGCGCGCGCTTCTAAGACAACGATGTGCATGTACAGTGGTTAATCCAGTGCTCCTACTTCGAACGCTTCTGGATTGCTGCACATAAAATGTGCAGACCAATCCGCGTTGCATGCGCACACACGCGACTGTAGACCACTGTACAATCAAAGCGGATTAAGTAACGGATAATTGCGAGTTGCTAATAAATTAATCCCGCGTGGACCTCCCTCGGTCACGCCCACGGGCTAAAGAGCCTCAAGCTTGGTGCACCTAAGCGTATACTCAAGAGAGACGGCAAGAACGTTCGTAGTCGTGGCTCTCTGGGTCGATGAAACACGCCTAATCGTTTCGTACCTTCGTACGTTCGTACATTATGCAGCGGATTCGTGTTCTATCCAAGTATCAAAGTCGTTTGGTTTGTTACGTACCGTTAACGAGTGTCCTGAGGTCGTACCAGTAACGCTGACCATTTGCGATAGAGTCAGAGTTACGATTTAGTTGATGACACTGTCGTTTGTCGTCGTAACAATTTACCGATGTTCATATGTGGTCCCGACGCAATTATGTCATTGCTTACAACATTCGATTTCACTGGAGTTACTGCTAATGAAAATCTTTATTTTGAAAAAAAATTATCGGTCGATTGAATTGATTTATTTGCCGTTTAACCTTCATTTGTAAAGGTAGAAATTAAAAATGAATGCATACAACGACAAACTGATACCAATAGCATCCTTAGTGATTTATTGTGCTCACAAAACTCGTTCGAAGTCACGGTGAGATTCGAGAGAAGCTGAACACCAGCAAAAGGAAACGTAACGGATCCTTGAATAATTAAATACTCGAGCAATCGGATAAATCGTCAGGGGACACGATAACCGGGATTATTAATTGCTTACGAGGACCAGACACGGCTAGATGCCAGAAGATTTCATTTCTCACGAGATTACCGTACATAAGAGATTAGAACTAACGCATATAACTAATTGAGCCGGTTATATATCTAATGCGGTATACAGTTTGATAGTCGGTGAAATAACTTTGTAAGAAAGATATGCATTTTTTTTCTTTTTTTTTTTTTCATAGTATTCGTCTTTCGCGAACGCTTTCGTAGATAGTAGACACACACGTTACATATCCGCTATCGTGCGACTCGGCCGAAAGCCCTCGGTCCATGGTCTCCTAGTAAATAAATCGCTACGGTCGTTTTAAATCATCCAAGTTGATGTCTTCTGCAAGTTTTTGCGGCCGAAGAAAAAGCCGAGAGATACCGAGAGATACCGAGAGATCGCGGTGGAAACTCTTGCAAATCGTCGAGCCGGTTCCACCGCGAATGTTTATCGGTGAGAGTTCGAACACGAAGGGAGAAAGAAGGAAAAATAAAAGAAACCGAAAAAAAGAGACGAAAAATTCACGATAATCCTCGCGATCATCGAGTAATAACTTAATGAGACTCTCCGGATAAACGAGCAGCAGCTCACGAGATTACAGGGGTCCTCTCTGTGTATTATATTCTCGGTGATGCTTGCACGCGTTGTCCCGTCGTACATAAGGCATATACGTTACTTATAAACGACACATTCACCCCGAGGCGTACGAGGAACGAGAGAGGTACCCCCCTACAGCTTCTTTTGTACTGTGGATACTACGACTCGCTGCTCGCTTGCTAAATCGCGTGCAAAATAGGTAAATCGTCATTTTCGAACAATTGGTCTCGCTTTTCTCTGTGGCTCTAAGCTTAACATTATGAATATAGCCCACACTCATTTACCGGGCAATATTAGAACTATGACTGTTAGCGGAAGATCACGGGAACAACTACATACCGCAGAATCCACGGGGATATAACATACTGTTGTAACGTACATGTGAAGCTTCCGCGAACACGTGTACTACGTAGAAGATGACGAGGGATCGGGGAAGCTGCTGCACGGTTTGTGCAGAATGAGCCAATACACGTTAAGAGTTGTACTACGTGGTACGTGCGGCTCTCTCGGTTGTACTCTCTACGCGAAAGAGTAACTTTATACTATGCCGCCGTCGCCGCGTGGTTATCGTTATCTTAACGAGAATCGGCAATTTTCTGGCCGGCTTCGTCGCACGAAGAGCGTGCACGCTGCGTTCGCAGTATGTTACATACCTATATATATTTATATATGTATATAAAACGTTATTCTCTATCTATGTTTTGTACCTACGTCGAGAAATACGTGTAACTTGTACACCGACGTTCCTTAGAGAATCCCGTCTATTTCAGAGACCACTCGTTTGGTTATACATATACAGAATTAGACTGTGAGAAAAGATCTCCATGAACCGATTCCGGACGTCGCTCGTTCGCCAATCTAACCCGCGCCCGACTATACGACAACGCCGATGTCGTACATATATATATATACATATATATACTATACTCGTAATTGGAGAGAGTGAAAGCGCCCACGGTACAGCTTCGCTTGTAAACTGGTAAATATACAAGCACTCGTTCGTTCAATGTGGGAGATCGGAAGAAAAAAAAAAAAATTTCCGAAATTAAGTGACTCCCAAGCCACGCCTACGAAAGATAATTCGTTTTATCCGTACGAGAGACACATGCAACGAACGGTATTTCTCCGTTGGACGGTGAAATATACTCTTTGGATGTATGAGTTCGGTTTAAAGGGTAAAGGATATATATAGTGGATACAAGAGTGGCTCTCGCGAGAGCACTATGGGAACTGGACCGTTCCAGATAAGACTCGAAGACGTGTTTCAAACTCCCACTGCAAACACTGTTTGCTATCACTCTATCACCTCTCCTTTCGGTTCACCTCCGCGGAACTATAACGCTGAATAATTCTCGTTTGTCTAGAACTATTCGATGTTAGTATACACTCGCGCGCAATCTATGGGCAACCTTTTCCCCCGTTTGACCACCTACACGCGTCTTTATAAACATAAACGGATGCTGGATGTCCGAGAAGAAAGATAAAGTACTTCGAGTTCATAGAACTGTGTTCCTGAATACACATCGAAGTTATCCACCGCCACCACCCATGAACGGGCGTAGAAATTTCCATCTAACCAACCTTTCAATCATCCGCGCTCACCGCGCGCTCACGAGAGAATCTTTCTGTCGTTTCTGTTTGCTTACTCGCGAAACGTTTCATGATCCTATTATATACCGTGCCAATCTACCGCTCGTTCGTCTCGTCTCGTGAATCGCTGTTCATGGTGTTTGTGTCGTAAATATCGCAAAAAGATTACACTGACAAATTGATAACCAAGCATCTGGTACAGCGTTCAATTAAACGTCTTCCAATGAGTTTTAGATTGACCTAAGAACGAGTCGTGTCTGTGTGCAGTTAAGGAATCCATCGCTTTTTCAAATGTTAAGGACAGTGTTTCACTATTTGATCAATGCAAGTGAAAGGTAAACGCGACTGAAAATTGCGGTTTACCGGTTTTTTTTTTTTCACAATTCTCAAGTGAAAAGGAAGAGTTTTATGCATTGGACTTTAGATTCGAAATTAGGAATTTTTTTCACTTCATCGAGCGATGCTGAGCATTGAAGAAGAAATTCACGAGTTCCAGGAAAATTTAATACAAATCGAACAAAAAAATACCCGTAAAGTATCCTTAAACACGTTGAAAAGGGTGACAACAGTATTTTTCCTTAATTATCCGCGCAATACAGATAATCAGAGTTCTTCCGTATTCGAGTACTCTGTAACGAATGGCAGTACCTAACACCTGCAGATTTACATTCTCGCATACTGCACACACTCCGAGAGCGCGTGCTGAATATCCTCAACGATCCAAGTGGACCATAGATCACTCCTGAAATCTACTTCGTGGATCTTCGGGATGCATAATCTTCGCCTCTCGGTGTAGATTACATTATCTGAGCGGGCGTAGAAGCCTCGGTGGGCTTAGGGAGCTCAACCACACGCCAGGTAACTTTCCGGCGTATCGGGTGCTCTCTTGCGACTGATACCGACCGACTATTTTCCTCAGTGCTCGAGGAAGCGATCGTTCCCTCGGTCTGGGGATGAGCGCGAAGAAGTATATATGGGGTCTCGAAACTCGCCTCGCGTGCCCGGCACCTCTTCGAGGAAACACGTGTAATTGAGAGAGAGCGACGAGGAGATCATTGGTTGCAATTATTTACGTGGATACGTAACCACATAGTCGGGCCGCAGGTACTCGCCTAACACGTGTTCCAATACGCGTTTGCGCGAATATCACGATCGAAGATCCGCGATCGACGGTCCGAGGGAGTGGCGTGTGTATCTCGAAATATCGTTTCGCAATGAAACTTTCACCCAAAATCAATATTATTCAATTCATATAATACCGACTTTAAATACAGTCTCTGTTACGATTTCAAGGAGGATACGTTTATTATATCATCATTCATCGATTGTACTATGAGTATTATAATCCGACTCTTGTAAGGAGCCTCCGAAAGACTTGCATTGCAGCGAATCTACAACAGTACTCAACAAGAGATTCGCTGTGATTTATTGCGAGAGTCCCGTGCGTCAGCGAATCGATTCGACGAGACGCAACTGGCGGTTCGAAGAGGCAAGAGAGGCCGGCGTTTCAAGTCGCGAAACGATCTTTGAACTTTGAAGTCACCCTGCAGAAACTCTATCTGTGTATCTGTATGCTATATATATATATATATGTAGATATAAATTGTGTACTTGAGCGAGAGATTCCGTAAAGTCTTCTCTCACTCTCGGATGTGAACACAGTGTTGCACTCCCTGAGGTGCACACAACGCGCAACGAGGATGAGAAAGAAACAGAGAGACAGAGGACGTGAGAAGAGCAAAGGAGCAGACTTCACCGAAGCGAAACGAAGTAAATCGACAGACATGCACCTCCTATCCGTGTACCTGCGCCGATCGTCGATCAAAGGGAGCCGTTTCCTTTTGCCATCGTATATCAGCTATCTGAATGTATTATACGCCGCGACGCATATGTATACTTATACTATTATAACAGTGTGCGCACACAAATCAAGAGGGCAAAGAATCCTCGTAGTCGCGGATCTTAAAGAGTCTCTGAAGTCCGCGGGACTCGCGCTTGTCTTCCGCTCACTCGAGGACCCAACGGAGCTATTCAGTTGATCATCGACGACCCAACGACCACTTCGCGGCCGGAGAATAAACGATTCTACTGAAGTATTTGGAAGGTACGAAGTACGTTCAACTCTCTCTATCGCGAGACGTGCTCTCGTCCAACAGGTGACTATCGATCGTAGAAAAGCAATAATAGTCTTGATTGATATAGGTACGTAGGCAATGTTAGGTTCTCGCCAGTCACTCAGCTCCGTCAGTCCATTGAAGAACAGAACGACGGATTTATTTATCATGGAAATTATGTACGATAAAAATACGCGGGGCATTGTAGCGGAAATGCAATGAAAAGTAAAAAAAAAAGAAACTAAACATTTGTTCTTTCGGAATACGAGATTGTGGTTATGGAACGATTTGAGAGATGAAAAATTCCATTTGCTTAGAAAATTGACAAATCACACAAAAATTTAAAATTCGTGAGCCAAGTGACGCGGCGGAAATGGGATTGCAGATTACGGCTAAAATCATCAGGAGAGACATTTATACACATTTTTTTGTGAACTGCTGCGATAAAACTGCATCGTTAATTGGCTCGATAAGCGTCATTAATTGTTTATCGAGTAAATCCACATGCGCTACAAAGTATATCATTCCAAGATGATTTTTGTCACGGAAACACGCGCCAACTGCCCCCTCGGCAGGCGCGGCAAGGACGCGACGCGCGAAGAGACCGGGAGCAGAGAGTTTCCGAAGGACACGCACGCATAATATACACAGTGCACTACGGCTCCACTGACTTTGACCGGTTTAGCGTTGTCGGCGTTTGATACAAGAAGATTCCAACATCGAACGAGAGGCGAGTGACCAGCGCAGACTATACATTATATACATATACACACCTCACTGAATATATTCAAACGACGAAAGTATGGGATGTGTGTTCCCAAAGTCTTAGAATATCGGACACTCGCGTGTGCCTTCAACATATTCGTATATCTACGAATAATTTTAACAGCACTTTTGCTTTATCTCAAAGGATATCGAGGAACATGAGAGCGTTCCAGGGAATCAAGGATTTTCGACGGCTTTTGGCTCCGTCGCGGCGGTAGGACCACCTTCGGCTACTTTGACCGGCGAAGAGGGTCTGGCGAGGGTTCGGGATGAAAGATTTGCGCGGATAAGCCGAAAGGACACCGACGTGAACTAGAGGTCCACGGGGACACGTTGTAGCCTTTGGCTCCACAGGCACTTTCGCACACCGGCATTAGCATACGCAGTTTCGTTTGGTTCGTCGTATATCCTCGCGTTACGTTTGCCGGAGTTATATACCGCACTCGCGGAGCGCCGGGCGCTTTATCGCGGCGCTAAATCCACCTCGTTGGAAATCGTCTCGCTGCGAACCGACGACCGGCGGTTTTTCTTTTTTTTTTTACACATTCTTACTTTCTCACAAAACTACAGTTTTTACGAAGCAAGGAAAACAAAGTGTCCTACAAAACTACTGCGAATTATACATTTACACATTACTTTCTCATTATTTTCCAAGTTTTTCGGAAGCCACCGAAAACAGAAAGTTCACTGATGAAACTCGACTTTCTCGTAGAGAAAGTTTTGTCAGCGATGAAAAATATAGAAAAAAAAATCGATCATTTTTTTTTTTTTTTTTTTCGAAATCCCATTTTTCGACATTTTGGAGCATTCTGACTAATATGCTAATTGAAAAAGCAAAAATAATTTTTTAACGAATTATTTTGAACGATTGACTCTCTAAAGATCATCTTGAAAAATTGCTCAATATTTTTGTTTTTAATCAATAAAAACATTTCATCGAAACGAAAAAGATGATTTTTTAAATGTTGATTTTTTTTTTATTTTTCAGAATCGTGTGATAATATTAGCGTACATTTCGATTTTGCGCTTATATAGACATAGCAATAGCAGTGGTACAGTAAGCTGATAATATGATGGAGCGGATTATAAAATCGTGCCTAGGAATGTCCTTTTTGCTTTGCGGTCTGTGACAGTTCGTTTCTGCTGTACCTATTTACTGCTGCTGCGCCCAGTGCCGTACGGCCTTCACGAGCCTTTGCTAATTTCCTATGCGTGGGACGAGCTCACGAGAGTTCGATCGGTTTGGTCGTTAGGAAAAGCTCTTTCGTACACACATCGGGTAGACTCGAGAAACTTTGAATCGAATGAGCCCACGCGCGTGGGCAATATGCGTTAAAGAACTGCGCCTCCCATCCAGACTCGCGAGAACGAAATGCGTGTAGCAAAAGCGAAAGGGCCTTCTCTATAAAAAGAATACTATAGTCCTGCCTACGATCAATATAATATGAGAATTTGCTCCGATATACTCCGAAATCGTCGAATGATACTTCGCGAACACAACAAGAAACGATTCACATACCCCGGCGAGCTCTTTAAAACTCTGAAATATCAACCGGTCCGTGGAGAGATTCGAAGGACACTGCAGCAAAGGCGCAAAGACCTCGCGAATCCACTCCCCAACATAAAAAAAAACTCATTCCGACGCACCGTATACTCGAGAAACAGACGATTCCACTCAAGGCAAAGATCTTTTGTATCTGCACACCGTGGCGCGCATTTAGCGAGCACGCGCGGCGCGAAGCGTCGATTATTAGTCGGACACGGACAGCAAGGACAGCCTCGCCTAATTACTTCGGGTGTGTATCAGTGCCATCGCGGCAAGAGACGATACGAATGCAAGTGAAGCAGCGGCAGTTTGTGCCGACTTTGGTCTGCACGCAGAGCTCATTTGATTTTATTGTCGAAGCCGCGCCTCGCGTGTGTATCACTAAACTCCCTATAGCAAAATACTTTATCCTTGCTATGATGTTACCATTATAATAAAACCTCGAAATGAAAGTTGAACACTGTTTTCACGTCGCATTTCTTGCATATAAATGAGAGCATAGTATGCTAATCAATTTAGGTTTATACATCATTTTTTATTATTAACGAACATCCTGAAAGTCGGAACTAATCACTGAAGTATTAATGCATTTTTCCAAAAATGCTTTCAAAATTTAATAATCCGATAATAAAATGTTTCTAACTGTAGCGTTCTTTTTACAATACGGTTAAAGTTACGCGAAACAATCACCCGTACCTTCGCGAATAAATTAGTACAGTCCGCTTCCGCGTATACCTACTCTTCGTTGTCTTATTTAGCGCGATCTGCGTGACACTTGTACAGTGTGTACAAAGTACTTTGCACGGTGTAGAAAACACACGTGCCTTTACCAGTGTACAACAACACATGGCATGTAGGCTAATGCCAAGAAAGCATGACGAACCGCAAATACGACGTAGTGATTGATGATACCCGTCGTCACCCAGCCGACCAATAATACCTACAGGCCCTGTAATATACTACACACTGAACCTATTATCTTTAAGATACGCTGGTGTTATATATTCGCTTGCGCGATCCTTGTGCGCAAAGCTATCGCCAAGATATCGTATCCTTATTCTACGAAAGAGATCCTTTTGCAAAAAGGATTGATGCCATTGCGGCAAGAAATTGCGTGCGCATACGTATAGATATAACCGCTCCATATCCAATACGATACATAGATTTATGCGTTTGGGCGCAACATAGACAAATATGTTGGAACTTATAACGGTCTAATAACACCACGAGGCGAAGAAATGAGAAGTCGTGGGTGAATGAGATATTTTTCACGAGCTGTTCCACCGGCCGCGGACTCGATCACCGTTAACATAATCGATATATTTTGAACCGGAATCAACGCTTTTTTTTTTTTCTTTTTCTTCTTTTTTTCCTATCCGTCGCACTCGTCGAGAGACCGAACATTCTCGTTGGTCTGTATACGCCTCCGGGCCAATTGCACAGAACTATATACGTCGTACTGCAGTAGATCAACTGTACTGTTTCGATGTATATGTGTTTGTCGATGTGGAGTTGGCTGGCCAACCGCTTGCGTAAACTTATTTCACCCTCCGTCGATTTAAATCGATTGCGAATCGAGACTAGACACGGCGTGTCTGGTGCACACTCGCCACACACAGTACACACCACTTGATCAATACAGAACCGACCACTGTCACGCAATCGTCGCAAAATAAGAGAGGAGAAGAGGAAGAAAAAAAAAAAAGATAAAAAGCTTTAGAAAAACCGAAGTTAGACCCGCGGGCGTTAAATACTATACGTAATTGATCGATTACGTATCGGGATTTGCACGCATAGCTTCGGAGTCATATTATCCAATCGAAGTTCTCGTACGCGAAGCACGAGGCAGCAGAAACTCTCACAGCGTTTACGAGAGGTTCTCTTCAACATGAAAAACACGAATGACGTCCCGCTGTGATTTTAGTCAATCAATCCAGTCGATACGATTTTTCAGTTCCATTCGGCCGGCTAACTTTAGCGTATTCCTCTCGCTTTCGTTGCATCGAAGCTGATGCGACCAAACATGGAGAACTATAATTATTTTCGCAGATTTTATGTCGGTTGCGAAAATTTACTGTTAATCCTTATTCAACGAGCTGTTAATTTTATTTTTTGCTACATCTTCATCTTCCAGAAAAAACTGTTTGCTAAAACGTATTTTTCAAATACATTTTGAGTCTCGAAAGCGATGCTAAATTTATAGCACTTTGATTACGCGAACGATTGTCGTTATATAGCCGTAATAATTTATTTTCTTCCCTCAGTAACGTGTCTCAGAAATGGTAATTATTTCCGCACGATTTTACGAGTGATAGATTTTCGATGTTGTATTGAGATCGAAAAAAAAAAAATGATACCATTCGTCATGATCAACATCGACAGGTATTGAGAATTAACAGCTTTCAATGATATCGTCGAAGCAACTTTGCTCGCGTCTATGCCACTCTCTTTCGTGAATTTTCCATGAAAGTCTCTCTCGTCTCTCGATTCGTGTCGTGATCGACAGATAAAACGCTGCGACGGCTGAGTGAATATTCGCACGTGAATTAATGCCCTGAAGCTGCGTGCTATACCAGATACCTAGATATTCGAAGGTGCATGAAGCAAGGAAGATAGATCGCCGATCGTAGAGTCGATATGTCGTATACGAGAGGCCCAACTATTACGGACTATTCACGGTAAGATTGGAACATACAGGACTTGTGATATAAACTCGAAAAAGAGAGAATTCTCTCACCCGCTGTGCGTCTCGTTTCACCTGTCGTGCTTCGACGTATAAGCGGTTAACGGCTCACGCATTAGAATTTCATACAAAAGATCGAACTTTATTGCATGTATATTAGTTTATACATTTGCGTCCCGATGATCGCGCGCACATTTCCGTCTCACCTGAACGACCTGCCGTAAGATCCTAAGATATTCTAACGACCTTTACCTCGCACGCAACTCTCTTTCGCTCTGTCTACGTCCCCTTAACCACACGCCGATAGATTCGCGCGGTAATAACAAGCGTAATAACAATTCCGCGTTCTTATCGAAATATCAACAGAATTGTGCCTATTCGCTTCTTCTGTGTCTATGTCGTATACGTTAAATAAAAGTGGTAGAATATCGTCCCTCGGTAGTGGTGGCGACTCGGAGAGCAGTCACGACTTACGTCTATTTTCTTCGTGCAGCTGTCTCGCTGACCTTTTCGCATCACGTTTGTACGCAGATAGCCTACTGCCAGGTCTTCTTGAAACGAATGAAGAATATCAAAAAAAGAAACTATAATAAGTACCGTTTCGCTAGAGGGTTGGGTTACAGCGAGTAGACGAACCTCACGAGTTTCTTAACATTGGACACCAAGCAATATAGCGATATATACCTTTTCGCTTCATGCGTTTAATAGTGCGAACGGAATATAGTTCGAGCGAAAAGTTGTGCGCGCGGCGTACAGGGAAGAGAGCAACCAACGTTAGAGTGAGGAAAGAGGATAGGTGCCCGAAGCGTGTCGTCCTCGCGAAGATAACGCGGCTTGACCGATTTCCTCGCAAATTCAATTACACGTTGCTAATGCCAAAGCGAACCGACGAAGCGCCGGCCGTCGAGCAACTTACACGCCCACAGCGCGCCGTCGGCCCTTGTGCATCGCATGCATCCCGCGATCCGTAGAATAAGTAAGAAGAAGAAAAGGCTATTACTATATCTCAGATGTTTCCGACTCTCTTGTTTTAACGTTCGTTCTTTGGCACCGCGACAAAATGCGCGGCACTGCTATCGGTACGCGTAGCAACTCAGGACACTGGACACGCGAGTATATGGATTTACATGGACTCGAAACTTACGGAGCCGCGAGTGCAGCGAAACGAAAGAAACTATGAAACGAGAAAAGAGATATAAGGAGAATTTAAAAAAATAAAGAGATAGCAATAGCGCGTGAGAAATTAACTCTGACTGTATCACACGGCTCGCGTGTCCTAAACGATATTTTTGATTATTCCGACAGTTTTTATGTGACATTATTTCTCGATTTTTTATTTTCTTTTTATTTTATTATAATTAACAAAATTAACTTTTATTTCATGTATTTCTCGGTACTTTGAAAAAAAAAAAACTTTCGAAACATTTCCAAATGACATTGGTTTTTGAAACTCTCGTTATAATGTACGTTAACATTTCTTCGAATTGTATGGTATCCGTAAGCAATCAAATTTATGCGGCTTACATATTTTCGCATAGTTCATTTTCCCACATGCTGACGTACCATTCCATGCTGACGTACCATTCCATTCCTACGACGTTTATTCTCGTTTCCTCAATCTTACAAAAATTAGAATTCAGTTCGTTCCAATTCAAATTTTTTTTTTTTTTTCATATGTCTTCACATGTGCCGTTATAACACACTTCAATTGTCTTTCAACATCTTTTTTTTTTTCCTTATTCTTTCTAATGATAATGTAAAACTGTAATTGTGAGAGCAGCACGCGGGGAGAACCGACAAATTATATAATTAGCGATACGCTCTCGAAAATTCAACGTTTATATTTAGTATTCCCACGTGTGTAATATATGTTATTACTGTCCCAGTGGCGTGATACACCTTCGTTAAAATCTCATTTTCCATTTTTTTTTCTTTGCTTCAATTTCGCAACAACTCGAAGGATCACCGGTGGCGCGCATATCGAAACGTACTTTTCTCGATATCGTATCGTATCGTGAGCGGGTCACAGAAATCGTGGATCGGAGTGATCGCAAAGCGAAAACTGAATAGAGTTCCATTCGGTTATCGAATTCAATCGATCGCGATCGGAGGTTATAAAGGTCGCCACACGGTATAGAAATCGTATATCTGTAGCGTTGAATCGGTTTGGGAGACAGACGGGGCGCGTCATGATGGAGCCATTTTAATTGGAGTCCTGACTCCTTTCTTGTGATAGCGCGCTACCGACTATCGACGAACCATTTCCAAGCGATATTCACGACAATTGACAATGTGAACTTGCATCGCTTGGGAAAAAATGAAATAACATAGTAGTCGAAGGCATATATATATGCGGCGATTGGATTACTCGGGTTAAGTACGCGCTGGAGAATCACCCTTGTGGTTACCAGTTTTCTCACTGACCGCGAGCAACACACGAACAGCTTACGGGGTTTTAAACTCTCGTACACCAGTTCGCGAACCTTTTGCTTGTGGACACGTATGCAGTAATATTACTCCGATGTATATTTGTGTTTGTGTGCAGCAGGTCATCGTCATGAGAACCGGGTACAAGTTACTCCCACGCAAACTTTAACACCTACTTACGATCGGTCGGCCAACGGGGGATTACATCTGACCGTAACACCCAGTTAATGGTTGTTTATGATTCTCGATCGCCTGTTGCGCACGGACGCGGCGGCGGTGCTTGCTGGGTTCGAATTTATCTCGCCTGAGAAAGATCGTTGCCGGAACGACGGGCGCTAAGAGAGAGAGGATATGAAAACGAAGGGAGACTGTGGCACGAAGTAACATTTGCCGCGTAATTGACGCTCCGATCGTAAATTATCAAATTCAAGAATATTCTTATCGTCGTTTCGATATCGATTGTTCGCTCGTTACTCGATAATTTTGTGAATAAAAAAAGAGAAAAAAAAATTATTTAATTGGTAATTTAAAAGAATATATGTGAAGATAGAGTAACACGAGAGATCTTATGCGGCGTCATTTCGCGGGGTAGACGGCACCTTGGCCTTCGTGGACTTTTCTCGTTAGCGCCAGTGACGTCGCACTCGCCGCGTGTATACAGAAGTACGCTATAGAATCGAAACTCCAACATATACTTTTGTGTACCGCGTTAACAACGAAGAACTTGTCGATACCGTAATTGCAGCTTAGATGGAGAAAGATGCATATTTGGTTTTTTTTTTTTTTTTTTTTCATTGACTCGCATTGCACCATCTATTCGTAACGATCTTTCTCAGTTCCATTGGCAAAGTTTATTTCCTCTCTTGCGCTCGATGCCACTGTGGATAAAATCCTTTTGCTTTTATCTGGCAAAGAGGGGCAGAGAGCTCAACCGGCGCACGGCTATCATTAGGATCATCGCGAGATGCTTCTGGTCCGCTGTTCACGAGGCGCAACCAAGCGAGAGTAATCGCGCACACCCCTCAGTTCTCGTATTCAAGGTGCTCTGTGCCGAGAACTACCTAAGATACGCCTGATCAGCCTCTCTCACCTCATTCGGATAAGGTGTTCCGCTGCGATTCCCGTGATTTGTGAATATAGATACACGAGTACCAATGAACCGCTTCGTGAAACGAAAAATTCCGCTACTCACAAAGCTTTCACAGTATTTTCCATAAATTAATTATCGTTGGACATGAGATTCAATGTGACTTCAAATAAATGTAAAATATATCGTGCCGATTGATGGGTTCGCATCGCTCGATATTTATCGAAAAAAGAAATAAAGTAGAACGGAGGCTCGTGCGTCACGTCTGAGTAATGAAGAATTATAATGCCGGGATAAAAATTATTACGATTTTTTTTCTTTCTACCAATAAAATAAGTTGTATCGTGTCTCAAAATGACGGATCGCGTGATCAACTTCCCTTCGCACGATCGTATACACCATCGCGAGGAGTTAGGCAAAGTGTAGCTAACGTAGAGGCGTTGCACGTACGAGTATACGTACGTACATCTACCTGCCGTTGTAACAACTTCCCAAGATAACGGTCATGACACGTTTCGCGAATCCGCGCCGCTCGCGGAACACTCATACATATCAACGGCGGGGAAACCCATAGCGATGGCATAGTCCACGTGCGCGAAGAATCTCTATCTCGAGACGAGAGAGGATATTAACCGCGGGCGCGAGAGCTAACGCTCGAACGCTGTATACAAGCGGTGAAAATGTGTTTGCTGTGCTCGACGGACTCCACAGCTGATAGGAAACGTTCACGATGACCCAGTGACACGCTGAAAATTCTTGGGCGTCGATATACCATATACCTATCAATCCATGTTGGAGTTAACTCAGCTATGAAAGGTATGAAACTCGGCACTGCGAGGCTTGCCGCGATCCACACCCCGAGATTCGATTTTTAAAAAATATAAACATATATATCTAAATGTATATACATATACTTATATACACAGACGTGATACAGTACGAATGAAGGACTCAGTTCATCTCGTGCGTGTACTTGTTAATACGACCGGGATGTAGCGTGCCTTCTACGTGTTATATGAGAAAATTTTCTTAGCCTTAGGTCAGACCGCCACGTAGAAATCGTTTAGCCTACACGATGATATGTGTAATATGTATTTCCCACGTTACGGTTTCTCGGGCTCTTCGGCACTGGCACAGTCACTCATTTCAGTTCACGTCTTTCTTTTTCTCTGTCCGATGTGGCATATTAACACGCCTGCGTACTTATTCGTTAGTTGCATTACGGTTTGCAAATGCGAAATAAGAAAAAAAAATTAAAAAGTACGAAATCTGTTAAGACTGCATTTACCGATAGCCGCTTATCGACGATATAATGTAGACGCAAGTTTAAGGAGGCCGCTTATAAAAATAAAAAGAGTACCTATCTAATTTTTTGTTCGTTGTGGAGGTGGAAAATCCTACCATCACAGTCCGAACGTTGATTATACACAAGGATTAGAAATCCGCGGAGATATTTCGGAGCAGTTGCAGTCATATCGAGTATCCGAATGAATTCGATTTTTTTAACATGTTTTAGTTGTTAAAAAATCAAGCAAACGACAAATTTAGTCAATGGACGATATTGTAATGAATTTTTTATCGCGAATGTTGAATTACCGATCATTACCTCGAATCTCTATTCTGCAATTCTCTCGACAGAATTTTGATAGAATTCTCTTTTGATCGATAAAAAAAAAAAAGTTTATGCACGACAATTACGTGGTAATTTACAACGTCGAATCGTGTGCTCTAAGTATTGTATTCATAAATCAATACATCGATGAGCCGAAATCGGCGATACGGGAAGTTGTATCGATGTGTCATTCCTTCCGGTCAATTTTCACCGCGATATACAACGCCAAGATCTCCGCACTCTCACGGGGGAGAACTTTAGAGATATCGCTTTAACCGGAGGCAGGCGACGCGTGGGTGTCAGATAAGTCAATATATCTCAATTGAACCAGAAGTCGGGAAGTGTAGTAAACCTACTATCATCCGCTATAACATATTTACACACATACACACTAATGTGCTAAAGTATACGAAATAATTTCCCGGACATAGTGCGCGGCGTTGGGGGATTAGATGTTTTTTTCATGTTGTCAGCCTCATCCGGCAAATCCTCTCTAATAGCTCCGAGGCTTTGATATCAATGGGACTCGCGAAGGTATAAATGGGATGCCGAGTCCGCGTGACCAGGTGCGACTATTCGCGCGATGTGTACTTATACACCGGACGACGATGACGACGACGCCGACGACGACGGAGCGGAAAGCTCCCGATGTAGGAAGTCGAATCGTTGCGAGTTGCGAGAACACCGGAGCGCGAGTCCGTTCGTGGACGGCGATAGCGGAGAACGCAAAACGCACTGAACTCTCGGAAGGCAACGAACAGAAACGGAGAACCCGACCCACGCCCTCACAGGCGACCGACTATCGCCATAAATTGTCCTTCTGCAAGACCCCGCGTTATAGCGCAGTAATGGTACTCGCCAATACCTTCTATTCAGTAATATAAGAGTCCGGACGTGTATGCAGAGAGAGTGCGAGACGATCGTGTGCTTAAATTAAATAAATAAGTTACACATGTCGGAACCGGAATCCGACGTTTCGCGAGTTACGTTCGAGAAAAAAAATCAGTTGCAATATATGAGTATCGCACTGTCTATTACTTCGTGCGTCGTTCCCGGTTTATTATCCTGGCGGATGTACCAGTCATTGACCGTATACCGGCTATTAGGAAGTTGCCGATGTAAAACGACTAATCAAAAAACAAATTTCTTCGAATACTTTAACGACACTTATTGAATCAACGATTATTTCGTCGCATTACCATAATTAAATTATCTTTTTACGACTGTAAACGAATATCTTTCAACAAAACAACAAATTAAAAAAATTTCTTCGTCTTTGGGTTCTTAGTATATGGAAATATACATTGATATTGTAATTAGAAAAAAAAATACAAGACATAAAAAAAAAAATGTCAAATAAGAGCTGAAAAAAATGGACCTTTTCCTTTAGAAAAAATATAATTCCGATAACGTATCGTTGTACAGTTTTGCAGTACATCGCGCTAAATGCTAAGGGTCGGTACATTAGCTTGCAACATCTGATCCCAGAGATGATTTACACCATCGTAATAGTATCAGAATTTGTGCGGCAGGGCGATCAACTTTATTGCGATCGGTTAGAGCAGATATTGAATTACATATGTTCGAGTTTAATTCTCCACAAGATCGATTTTTTAAGAAACGAACTCTAAAAATAAGTGAGGCATTCAGGATTGACCGTTGGGGAGAACTTGGACACCCGAAGAAACGCCGATGCGGAGTCCCACGCAAAAATCGTCCTACGACTTGCCAGACGGTAACAGAACTGCATGCCAGCGAGTTATTCGCGTCGAGGACGCGGTCGAAGGGAACGAAAGAGAGGCAGAAAAAAGCGGTAGAGGGGTTTCATTCATTGCACTGGGTAATAATATAGTCGGACGTTGACGCGGGCCGAACCCCTTGACAGCGATAACGTATAGAGAAAATACTATAACCAGTGTGTTGCTATGGTATATCCTATACATCGTTGAGTTCGAGACTCGCACGTGGGTAACATACTCACAAGACTTGGATATATGGATCGTGAAATAGAGAATGAGAGACCGAAAAAAGAGTCAATTATATATGAACGGCAGTATAGAAATCGGTATGAAACTCGACCAGCTGTACAAACTTAGATAGGTTGAGTTATTTATATGGCAAAAATATCGAATGTGCGTCTATTATCACGAAACTTGGCGGTATGTCGTTTGGTTGCAATGAGATACTGTGTGGGTCGTCCGGTATGTCGATTTAACGAGGAAAAAAAAAAAAAAGTAAAAACGTTACGTCTGACGAAGAAACTGTGGCGTCGCCTCCGTAGACTTTTGAATCTCAATGTAAATGACTTCGACAGTTAATTAATATATTTTGTTAATCATATTTTTATGGTAATGCATGAGAAACTTTGTCCGAAGACCACCGCGGCGGTTTCTCCAGTAGGTTAACACACGAGTGTGTTATCCTCACCTCGTTGTCCGTTAATAACGATCGACCTCAGCGATTTAAACCGGTCATAGCACCTCCCAGAGAAGCTTCGAGAAGAGGAAACGGAACGGTTAACGGGGCGTCTGGTAAGTCTGGAAGCTGCGAGTGTTGCATTACTGTCTGTCGACAATGTTACCCGGGAACCACCGCGGCGAAGACTAAACGAATGTATACACAGTGTGCGCCACGTCCCTTTCGCCGTCTGTGGAGCTCCAAGGCTTTGGAACCTTAAACGATGATCATTAGGAACACGGAGGATCCTCAACGTAACTTCCACTCGTCTCGCTGGTTGTTCTCATTTTCGCTCGTTTGCGAAGCTCGACAATGATCGGTAAAGCGAGAGATAGAGAGAGAGAAGCGAGGGAGAGGCGGCCCATCGACAAGACAACTTACACCACATCGGCAACCACTACCGGTTACTTCGGACTGCGAATTCATCGGCGCCCGTTTGCACGATGAGACGACTGAGAGGACGAAACGATGTCCCGCGCGCGCGACCCGGATCCCATCGCGGAATTCCGTTTGCCACAGCGCGTGATCATCACGAACTCTCTTATTCGTTTCTGCGCCGCTTATGTTCTTCAATATGGCCCCCTTCCCCGCCCCGATCTATCCCGGTATTCCTAAAGCCTCTTCATTCTTTCCAATCCTCTCGTCTTTTCCCCGTGTAACGCGTCAATCCTCATCGTTGTCGTGATCATTGGTACTTCTAACGTTTAAAGCTACGAGATCCGAGAAAGTCGCGACGATAACTCGACGAGCGTTCTCCGGGGTTATCTAGGATATCTCGTACTATTTACATGAAATTTACATCTGGCAATGACTGCGCTTCCGCGAAACGTACTCAACGCTCCACTCGGCCGATCCGTGTACTCGAGGTTTTGTAAATTTGCCTGCTCTGGCCTCTGGCTTTTTTTTTTTTTGCTCGTTCGGTCAATGAGTACGACGATGTATGAGGCGAGGAGGATGGAAGATTGGAGGTAGAAAACGAAGAAGAAAAATGATCCTCGTCGCCAACCGGGAGAACCCATGAACAACGAATCCAACGAGGGGATATCCTTCTCGTATCGTGAACCCCGATGATACGGTGACCCACTGACACGTGGGAAAACGAGAGGCCTCGCGGCGAAGCCCGAGTGGAGAATAAAGAGAGACGAGAGAGACCATTAACGTGACTCTCCCTGGAGCTGATTCAGGACTCAACGCTTTACAAGAGAAATCCGTCGGGTCCACCGCGCCGCCCCGGCTTCGACAATAATCTACCTTGGTGAATTCGTGAGCTTTATACTCTCCTCCAGTTTCATGGGTATCCTTTAACGAGACGCCCGGGTTTGGCCATCACGATGCGCCAAGTAGGATGAGATCGAAAGGGGGTATTTAACTCAAGTTGCTTATTTAATTGAGGCCACAATGTAACGCGCGATCGCAATTAAGGCGGACGATTTTACGGTATAATTAAGACAGTTTTTTTTTAATAAATAAAGGGGTGTCAGATAAAAATGTAAAAATTTCAATCATCTATATATCCCTCGGTAAGAAGTGATAGATGATGAAATGATATGATGTTAAGCTGTATGAAATGTAGGATTTCGTCTGTGAAAGAGATTTATATCGCTTCTTAATTACCTCAGTTACCTCACAAAAATATTTTCAATTTTTATTTTCGTCGCGATTTCACGATTTTTATAAAAGTTCCAACTAACAGATTTGGGTTTTCCGTGATAGGATTAATTCTCGATAATAAAATACATGGATTCACATGGCTTTTTATCGCCTTCAATTTTTTAAAGGCATTTTTGCATATATGCGATACTTTGTAAAAAATTTAAATGCTTCAAAGAGAAAAGTTGATATGCAAGCGGTAGTCGATGATTCGGAAAATATGCATTCAGCAGCATAGAATTAATACGTCATTGAGAAGGGTTCGAGACATCGAGTCTTATTCCGTTGATTTCAGCCGTCGGCGTGAATGCCATTGTAAGCCGTATCCCGCGATAATATACGTATATAATTGTCTTGTACTTTATGCAATACAGTATCGTTCGTATATAGATATAGTAGAGACGCGTATCGATAGTATTTACGTTCCGATCGGTGCTCAACAAAATGCCTGACTGTTAACTTCGCTCGCTATTGATTACCCCACGGGAATACATAAATCCGATAGAGAAACGGTAGAGAATTACCGGGGACCTATGTGCCGCTATCTCGCACGAGAGGCCGAAGCTGCCAACAAATCACACCTCGATCGGTCTACACTCGCGAACTCTCGAGACACTTCTCTCCAATCTGGAGTGCCCGAGACTCGAGGTTTTACTACGAGATCATTCTTTCAAAGTTTCGACGTCTACATTTATCTCTACTAGGATGCCAAATGTTTCGCGGAAAAACAGCGAATCCTATGTTACATCAGAATCTTATGATTTGACTCAGCAACATATTTTGTCGAAGGAAATGTTATTTTGTACGTAACGGAAAAAAAATGATAAATTATGAGGCCGTAATTCGAAGGATTTGCTTTCGATTTTTTTCATTAAGAAACGATATACGATTAAACGGTTAGATTTGTTAGTTAAAACGATTAAAGAATTTCAATTCGGGAGATAAGAAGTTATCGACATTCGCAATCAGCGACACAATAGGTAGAACCGTCTGTCGTCGATCCGGGGTCACGGAGACCCACCTGTTTCTCCCGAGTCCTGCTACTGTCCCCGCAGCTTTAACGACGTATTCTATTATTAGCATAGGTAAGAGCAGCATGCGTGGCTCGCACACCTTTCTGTCATTCCACGAAGCTTTTGTATCGAACCCGGTGGGCTATGCGGTCCCGCAGCCTACGTAAGGCTGCCGACGAAGGTTTATCGTTGACGTGCCCCGGTAGGCGCGAGAAAGCCACGGAATATTATGAAGGCATTCGTCCATAACGCCCACGTGAATCGCCGCTTGAATTCACACAGCCGAAACACGGGCAATCCATTAACTCGAAGTACGATTTAATACGAGAGATATCATTATATCATCCTTTCTACCACAATCGATCTATTGGATAGCATTGCATGTCTAAAACTAAGATTGATTACCTTTATTGTACCAAGGAAATGAATTGAAACATACAATCCGTGTCTCGACAATTTAGAAATACCAGCAGCATAGGAGTGCTTCGCGCGTTTTCGATTCAGTAAATACGAGAAAAAAATCGGTAATTATGATGTGAAATCTTCTATGAAATATTGAGTCCGTAATAAAATGTAACAATGTTACTATAAAAAAATTGCGAGATATTTGACCGTTTATTTTTTTTCATGTAAAAATGCATGAACAAGCTATAGCAAACATTCTATGGCCATTGTGCACGCTGCGGAACAATACAAACAACTGTCGCCTTATCGTAATTTTTGTGGTTCAAATTTGCCTACGATAGTGTTAAACGTATCGCTTAAATGTCACTGTTTATCCTTATAACGATTGAAATACTTGTAAATCCAACGAGACTGTTACACTTTGAATGCATTTGCGTATGTAGATACAAGAATGCGCGGGGGTTATCGCGTATCCCTCGATGTTCAATTCAGTAACACGGACACAATAATGCACGATTCGAACTCATTGTATACGAAAAATCAATGGGGGTTATAGTACACGAAACGTGCGAAAGTATGCAAAGTGAACTCTGAGAGAAACAGGCATTAGATTCCCTTATCGTCGTGATCAATCGCGGGTATACGGTCGTAGTTGGGTCGTTCCCGAGAACGAGACCGCGTTCCGCCCGGTTATATGGATCGGGCGCGTTCATGGGAAATGGCAAAGACCGAGCGACTCGCGACGTTGAACACTTCGAAATCGTCTCGTAACACAAGACGACCTTTGAATCGCGGTCTTCGATGCCACACTACTAAAGCCTCAACGATCCCGATCGCCAAAGCACTCCGATCGCTGTTCTATGCAAATTCGAGGCGTGATTCCGGTGAGTTCTCTTTCTCCTCTATTGAGACGATCGAGAAGTATTCTCATCCTTGTCTCCTTTCTCCGACAATCTTTCTCTTTATACGCCATTTCACCGGTTCTCTATTGCCTGGTTATTCTTCTCACCTTTTTGTACCGTTCGCGCGCGAGAGATATACACTCAACGAT
This sequence comes from Buathra laborator, assembly GCA_934046635.1. NCBI lineage: Eukaryota > Metazoa > Arthropoda > Insecta > Hymenoptera > Ichneumonidae > Buathra > Buathra laborator. The sequence goes on along the minus strand of OW203897.1, from coordinate 5,315,110 downwards.
TTGTTTGTTTCGCTTCATTCGTTAGCTCCGACTATAAAATCAATTACCATTAGAAGTCGTCTTTATATATACCAATATTTTATTTCCTGTTCGCCCCGATAGTTACTATACTGAGACTAGCCTCACTACAGTATAATACCGCATAACATTTCCGCAATGTATCGACGCAGATGTACAACTTACAGCTTTTGACTACTTTTACAGCACTACTGGAAATTAATTAAAGTTCGGATATTCAGGTCAACATAATCTTTGTATTATTGAAATGACGATAAAAAAAATTCTTAATTAATAATGAGTATAAAAAATGATCACAGGTCATTGGAAATAATCTGTTACAAGACACAATAAAGGATATAATACGCTTCAGTGAACAATATTAATTACATGCAATGTCATTGAAGAAATAAAATGATATCGTATCGCTTTGCTACCCATCGAATTCAGCAACTTATGGGAATTTTTACTGTATAATCGTAATTTACTCTTATAATCGTTCAGTTCAACGATTCATCGAAACGACCACCTGCGCGACTTCCTGGCACTTTGTTTGCGATGCAATAAAATCGAAAGGGGATATACAGAAAGGCGAGGTGTGTGCGATCCGAGACGGGAGTCGATCAATGCTGTCGGGAAGCTCGTCGATCTCGAATAATGTTGAGGCACCTTACGCCGATGCATAGTCTGCAATTGAAAATCGATCGAAACATTCGACCGATCGAGATACCAGACATTACCAAAGATCTCTCGCTGCGAGTCTCACCGGCAAGCGAACGTCGCAGATCCCACGGATGTACGCCAATTTGAAAAAGTGAAAGAGTGATGTGTGCATAGCAAACGGCGGAAGTACAGCGTTAAAGCGATGCCGCAGGAAGCTAAGGACAACACACTTGCGTACTATGTATTCGCAAGAATCTTCGCCACTTCACGTTCCTCTTTATACTCAGATTGATCGAAACTTCCCCCGAGGATACGAAGACGATTTCGTCTGCGAGGCGACAGATTTTGATTGCCCACTTTCACGTTCGCACACTCGATTATCGACCGAGTCAACGATAGATAAAGAGAAAGAAGGAAACAGGAAGTAAATTGAGAGTTATAGCTTCGCGAAGTTTCCACGATCGTATAGACCGTTTCTCAAGGTTTACTGCTCCCCCCCTTTTTTTTGCAAGACAGTGCAAAAGAGAGTTAAGGATCAAGCGGAAGAAGCAATTTCTATTCACATAGATTAAAATAAAATAAAATTCTCTCGTCATCGTTTCTTTGCCGAAAACAAATTGAGAAAAATCTCTCGACGCGTCAGTCTTGAACTTCAGCGGAGAAACCAAATATAAGAGTGGAACGAATCCGTGTATTTGTCAGAGCCGTAATGAAATTTCAATAAATTTACATTCATTTGCCATAAGCATCAACCAGACGTTTCTAATTCACTTCGTAAAATTAATGTTCATGAGACTAATTTAGTGCAAATTAGTGTATCGCACACGGTAATCGTGCAGTAATTAGTCCTGCAGGCTTAACGAGTTATATGTGTGTATGTGTTCGGTTTTCGATGTGTGCGGGAATAATTTAAAGCCAATTTAAATCGGTAGCACGAGTCGAGGAACCGTGGAATATTTTTAACCAACTAACAGGATCTACCGGGAAGATTGGCGCGTTCGGATCAACGAACTTTTGTGTATCTCCCCGACGATTATCTACATACAGTTCGCGAATTGCTAGTAGTTAAAGGCGTGGCGTTTCGTCGTGTATCCAACTGCTGTTGGCCGTTGCTGCATGTCTCCGATACTTTCGCTGTACTATAATGTACACGCCGTGTTTAAATCGTTTCGAGAAAGAGATCCATGAAAATTGTGCAACGCTAAGACTTCTTTCTGCGTCGTCTTGTTCTCCGTGTGTCTCCCACGCGCGCGAGCGTATTACGCTCTGAATAGGTAAAGATTTTCCGGCTTATGGTGTATATCGACTCGGGCTGAGACAACCGCTATTGGACGTGTTTATGCATCGTGTAGGCACTTAAATTCTGTTTCTCCCTTGAAACGAAAGTCTTGTCTCTTAACGTCTGGAAATAAAGAGTCGCGCGACTCTAACACGACGACGACAATTTGTGGCGCGATCGTTCGTACGCATACTTCGGTCTTTAGACGCGAATCTCGTATCAATAAATCCGCACTACTATATGTATAAACAGCCGAAGAAATACGACGGCGATACAACGTTAGCGTGAGGTAAAATTCTAACGGGAAATTTTTTGCACAGACGTTATAATGAAAATTAAGTCTCATGAAACCCGATGGACTTTGATAGGTTGTGATGAATACGTTTGCTTTTTTTTATATGGTTTCTTTACAACGCCAAGGAATGTATCTAAAACTTCTAATGCGATAATCCGTAGAAATACAAATATTTATGTGTGACGAAGAAAAAAAACGTGTTAAACACTTAAAAGTATACTATTTAAATTTATTCTCATAAAAAATTGTTAAATATAGCGTTCCAATCAATTAAATCATTTTTTGCGTCAGGAACATCAATCGACCTGATTCCAAGTTAATTACACATTGCAAAATGTGGGCTAAAGATCATAATTTTCTTTTAATACCTCATGATGAAAGTATTGCTCGCTATACTCCCCGTCAATCCGCAGAAATTACGTCTCGATCGACTGAATGTATTTACCGATTAATTATTGCGAAACTCGTCGGGCAATCGCGAGCCTCAGCCGCCACCAGCGCTCGCTGTGGAGAACGGGGATGGGGGGGGGGGGGGGGGGGCATGGTGACAGATACACGGCCTCGCGGCTTCAGGGTGTCGAGAGAAACAGAACTTTTTTCTGCGGACTTTATGGTAAACGCGACGATCGATCGGTCACGCGTACCTTATGCACTCGTGTACACGGATCGACTTTTTAAAATTAATTTCTTAACATTTCATATTCTTACTATGACTTTGTGATACTGTGCTTCCTGTGGTATGTAACTGACACAATAATATGACAGGCAATCAGATCAGTGAAAATCAAAAACATGACAAGTTAACAGGATAAAAAATTATAATTATTAGTACTCTCCTTTCAGCTCAGGATTACCATAAGCTGATATCAGTTCGTATCGGTTTGTGGGTATAAAACTTTCGCGTCCATACGAAAAGTCACCACATTCGAAAAATGCCGTTAATTCAGATCAATCAATAATAACGATAGTTTTATTATGTTATCTCCACGCCGATTTCAAATGCAACCTTTTCTCTTTCTCCTCCTTCTCAGTCGAGTTTCGAATAGTTATAATTATTCTATCCGACTTTTTTTTTCTCATCATTTTAGCTTCGATCATTTTTTCCAATATCCGAATTCCCAAAGTACTCTCATTCTCTCTCGTCAATCGGTTTATAATAAAATCTCCATAAAAACAAATTTACTCGGATTTTTGCTCTAACAGCCGCATGAAGTAAACTGCTGAAGAGAGACTCCGGCAGGTAGAGCAAAATTGTCCAATAAAATCCGAGGCCAATCATCAAGGAACGGCGTTCGCGTCGACATCGCGGTTCTCTAAGCGCGGCAAAGTATTAACCACGATAGGTACCACACGAGGTCGTAATTCAAACAACTCGCCGGTCGATAAATACATCGACTAGAGACTGTGAAACGGCGCGGAGCTTTGGAGCAAAAAAGAAGAGATACCGATGGATGCGAAGAAAGGAATAATAAGGATAGCAGTACTTTCGATTCATGGTGAAGCGGCAGGAGGTTCTCTCGTATATCCTATGATAGCTTCTCGTTCCGCATACGTTCGCTATTCATCGTCGAGCTATTACCACACCCGTCGTATTTCACGAAGCCGGTTATCATCGCTATAGAGTCGATTTGAGAACATTTCATCGACGATGCAACCTCTCGTCGCATGTCGCTCTCCTCACCCTCTCACCGGCTATCTTCGCGGTATGGCGAATATATACCTTTCGTACACCTGCTATCCGACTCGCGGCGACTTGGTTGCAACGCACTATTCCCGCGGTAGCCGTGGTATCCGCTGCTGTATGTTGCGTGAAGCTATTCCGTAGCCGCGACGATACGTGGGTGGGCCGCTCCTCGCCGAGTTACGCACGAAACGCAAACGCGCGTCCTAACTGCGTTACCTTGGATAGCTTACGCGAGCTATGGATACGCACACCTATATAGATCGCGTTCCCCGCGTGTCTTGGCATACGTATGGAGGATATTTCTCATAGTGGAGGTACATCTATCCTGTCACCCGTACGGAGGGGGACAGTGGGTACTTTCTTGGACTATAAAAACCGGAAACCGAGAGTTCTGACTATCTTTCTCCGGCGATTCGATACGGCGAGTTGTTATTTATCGGCTCGAGCCGAGAGAGCCGATCTCGAGAGTCGCGCGGGGGCGTGCGAAAAATCTCGCATGTTTATCGACTTTCGTTGAATAACCTACTACTGCGAGGGAAGGGAGGACCGAGACGACGAAGCTGAAAAGATTTGTTGACGCTTTTGTTTTCTTCGGTTGGTCGCCGAGTTGAATATCCACTGGTAGTAAGAATTATTAGGCAGAAATTTTGATTTTACTCCGTTATAAACGGATTGATAACAAATTATTATTGCAATTTAGTAAGAAAATTAGATAGTTTGATACAGAGAAATATAACAAAGAAAGACGGTACGTGAACTTAAATTTCTTTAGATTCCTCCAGAGAATAGTACATGAAACGCTTTTTATTTCGCGTTCTCATGCACCTTCCGTGTTGGAGCGATGAAATCGCGCCATCGAAATAGATGAGACATATTTATATTCAAGCCGACGACTGAGTTCCCTTTATTGCCCTACTGGCGCCTCGCGGATTACCCGTAATCTTAACCCAATAAAAATTCTATTCTGAATATAAATTCATAGTAATAATAGTAGTAGCGGTCGCGACGAGAATGCGACATCGAAATAAAATCAAAGTGCAGCGTAAAAGTGAAAAGAGAAGAAACTCACCGAAAAAAATGTTATGCTTCGTTCACCAACTGGATATGCACTTTATTCCTTTGGCTATCCAATTCCTTCGCTCCTTTCTCTCAACTTCCGAAACGATTCTCACAATCCAAAGTCCAACAACAACTCTCTTACGATTTCTTATTGTTGTATCTTCGTTATTGCATCGAACTTCGATACGGCATTTTACGCTTACAGGTAAAACGTGGAATGTTTGCAAACTCTGAAACAAAAAACACCTTTGATCAGCCATTCAACGCCGTACAATCCTCACAAAGACATAATATCGGTGAAATTTAAATAGAATTTGCATAACACGAAATTCCTGCAATAAATGTTGTCAAGTATAATTTCTTACTTCGAGAGAAAATCGTATTGCGAGATTCTCCTTTGACTACTTCGACTGATGTTTATGATATTGAAAAAGATAAGAAGAAAAAGGATAGAGAAGAAGAAGAACCTCAGGAGAGAAGAGATCGCAGGACACTCGAGAGCACTGTTCATTGTTCGGTTTGCACAGCTCTACAGCTATGCGATCTCTCTTGCAGAAACTCGAACGGACTAAGGGACAGAGACTTACATATAGAAATGTACTACACTGGTATATGATGATCTACAACGCCGAAGCTCTTTGTGGTTCTTCGGTGGGCGCTTCACCGGCGTTTGCTGTCAGCGTCACTCATCTCTGTAGCCGGGGCGTCGAGTGAACAAGTTGCATTGATCGTTAATTGGCTGGAACAGAGACTCACTGTTCGGGATATAGGAGATAACAGCAGACGGCGGCGATACACAAGACGGATATAAAAGGGGATAAAAAGGCATATATAGCGTGGAACACATTCATCAACCGTGTCGCTTATACACAACTACTATGTCAGGCTTTGTACTACGTACATATCCTGTGTGTTTCCGACACAAAGAGAAGCGGCGAGGATCGTACAAGCCGTCTATGCCGCTTCTATGGACACTACACTGCAGCCACATTGTCGAAATTGAAACGACGACCTTGCAGTATCATTCCGGATCGACCCCACAGAATTCAGCCCTCAATCGTACACTCGCGCGGTTGCACCCCGAACACGTTGCCAAGAGGGTGAGATTTTAGGGGTGAAATGGATTAAAATGCAACGGAAAGCTTGGGGTACCGGAACATCCGAAGCCGCAACCCTACTCGTGGGGGTGAATTTAAAGAATTGCGAATCCCCTCATCACCGGGCCACAGCGTTTCAGTACATTATTCCATATTGCGCTATAGCCATAAACGCACAACTGACTATTCACGCGCGATCGAGAAAATTTTATGTGAATTTCAACACGGATAACTAACTCGTTGTAAAATGAAGGAAAATTGAAAACATCGATTCATAAACTTTGTTTTTGAGTTTGAGGAACGAATTACAATTTTTCACAAAAATCGATTTGTGGAAATAAGAAATATATATATATCGATAAGACTTGTGTTCGATAAAAAAAATTGAATAGCGCATTCCGCGTTTATTTTAAAAAATGGGAAACCGTCTTCGTTTCCGGCGGATCGTCACAGCAACTTCGATTTTCTACGATATGGAGTACAATACGAGATTTCTTTTTTACTATCTTCAATTTTTATGGACGACTATATACGTCTGAGAGTTACAGAAAAAAGTCTCCCGCAAGAAAAATTTTGCGCCACCGTAGTATTCGTCGTATCGATCTTCTACCATTTCTTTTTCGGAGTTTCCTTGTGCGACTTGGGAGTTTCGTATTCGAACCACGTTTCGCACCGACAGCCCCGGTCGGCGTACCTTGTGGAATTTTGAGAACGAAGAGGCGACGAGGACAGGCGCCACGCGCGCGGTCCGTGACCGTTCCGTGTGTTCACCTCTCCTCCCGGCTTCTTCTTTCCTTCGGTACAAAAATCCATACTACATCTCGTGGGCGTCGCCGTTTCGTCTAAGCGACGGAACAAAGATCGTGAAAGGTACTTTACGGCTTATCCAATAATAAACATAACTAATACGTGAGAGAGTCCGCGACTAACAACGGCGATAACTCGCCGGAATAATATATCGTATCCGACACGATTCTTCTGCATCTCGTCAGAATAAAACTACACGTACTCAATTACGAAAGTAAAAATAAAAAATATTAAAAAAAAAAGATATAAAACTCTACCGCGAGATGGTTGAGAAGAGGATACGCGATACACGGATTATAGGTGCCGGACCGCGTGTGATACGAAACGCTTTTGCATGGGAACGATCGCTTCGCGGGAGCGTTCGACCAATCGGGTAAACCCACTGCGGTACTTTCCACATCGAGCCCCGCGTGTACGCATAGCAAAACTCCTCGAGTACCTACATCTCAATTAATTATTATATAGAACGAGATTTATTGCGTGCGAATCCTTAGGTATCGAAGAGTTACTGGGAAGAGTTCCCCGCGGGAGCCGGCGCGGTAAAGTAATACCAATACTTAATGGAACAAGTGCGTTGAGAGACCGAAGAGATCTCTCCGCACCTTCCGATCTATCTATTGCCAAGATATATGTACAACAAATGTTCTATATAGAGTTTGTGTTACAGACTGGCATACTATCTATCTATAATATAACATATAGATATACACATAGAGTTTATCGATAACTATCCTCGTCGATATCTCTCGCAGATTTATTCGTTGCCCACGCTTCGATGCGTGTGTTATTATTATACTCGCGCACGAGGTAGTAGCGCCCTAACTCTCCGCGGTGCATTGGCTATATGCGCGTTTATTATTGTATAAAAGCCGCAAAGGTTTCGAATGGTCTCTAACATGCAACGGCAAAACTCTCGCTAACGAGATCTGCGAGAGAACCGCAATGTCGCGAGAGAAGGTGCGATTAAAAGCTATCCTACCCTACGCCTTCTACCACTTTTCTTATTTCTTCTTCTTTCTCTCTGTGCGTATAAACGCCGTTCCGCGTGTGATGCCGGTAACACTTATGGTTGTCGCCTGCACACCGGACGGGTTACGCGCCGCTTCGAAGCCGTTTTCCACATCGGCACTCCAACGGTCTCCGAGACGAAATATCGATGCCGATCGATATCTCTCGCGCGCATATAGGTAGCCGTGGGGTCGCAGAGATATGTATAAGAACCGGGAGGCGAAAAGAGGACGGAGGATTACTTCGTACACAATGTTCAACGAGAGAAAGATTTATCAACGCGATTTCGCGGGACTATAGATTCCACGAGGCTTTGGAATTTCTACTACCTGCTAACCGAAGCCGAACGGTGCACAGTTATTGACCACCGATTCGTGAGCAGCGAAAATCTTTGGTGAATGTGAAGAAAAAAATATCGTAAATTTTGTATCCCTTGGATTACGCGAATGTAATGCTTTACAAATTCTTGAATGTTCCAGCAGCTTTGGAATTAATTTAAGACCGTTTCATTCGGAGCTGTTAAAGGTCATTTTTTCATCAATGTTTGGATAAGAATTGTATAATCGTTTAACGAATGCAAGTGCTTCGGGAATCAGCGAAAATTGATTATTTGTTTCAAGGAGTACCCGAGAGGAAAGAGATGCTGCGTGTTAGAGACGCACTTGAGATACGAGAAGGGCGTTGGGTTGCGGACGATTGGTAACGCGATCCTCTTTAAACACAATCTCCTCTACCCGTATAACCGATGCAGTACGTTCTTCACTACCGTCGGCGTTTTGTTTTTATGAGTCCCAACCGCAAACACACCGACGCGCATTGCCGGTGTGTTTGGGTAAAATGTAACGCTGAGGAATGATCTACACACGACTCTGACGGTGTCGGCGAACGAAACGCTTCTCGCGATCGCGACACTATCCGGGGAGAGAGACTCTACTAATACACATTTGAAATTCGAAGCCAACTGCGTGTCATCGATGCTGAGCCGAGTCGAGGTCCGGAGATGCGGATTAGAAAGGCGTCGCGCGTCCTGTGTTGACTCGGTTCGCGCTTTTAAGATTGCGAAAGATTCTTCGCGTTTATAAACAAACTGGCGACAAGTTTTTCAAGTTATTTCACGACTTGTTTTCATATTTCCATATATTTCACGACACACCAATTTCTTCGGAAAAGATACGATTAAACGCTAATAGAAGACATATAATTTTTTTATAAATCGTAATCGATTTGTTTCTGCAAAAGTTTCGTAAAACATAAATCACCTCGGGGTGTATTTAGTTTTGTTATTAACATAAGTTAATATCCCATAATTATTATTATTATTATTATATTTGTTAAAGGGATTTCTTTTAGGACATATTTAGTACTTAGTACTTACAATGCTTAATAAAAAGAAATCTATTCGTAAAAATGTAACGAAATCGATTTTTTTACTTTAGACGATTTTAGTCGCGGAAAATATTAACGTTTGCGCTTTTCTTTTATTGTTGCAGGCGACATTGAAGACTGTCTGGTAGCGCCGGTATCACAAGGCCAGTTTACACCACTACCGGAAGCCCTGTGTTGGGCGATACTCGAGCTAACGTCGCAGAGGCAAGCAGCGACACTGGACACCCTTAGATCGGCACTAAGAAACGCCTTTCCTACGATGCAAAGGCCGAGTCGAGAGCTTGTATACGATGCTCTCGCGAAACTTATGCAGGAACGAAAAATCTATCATACGTCACAGGGATATTTTGTCGTTACACCGGAGACCCGAAGGCTCCGACGCGATTCCGGTAGTTCGAGAAGAAACTCACGTGAGGTTACCGGTTGCCGGGGTCAGGGAGGTATGCTAATGAGCAATGACGAGGCAATGGCACTCGTCCACGGCGAGATGTTAACCCTCAGGGACGGCAATGTCACACATCAGGCCGTTCAGACGAATCTCGCGGACGTTATTTGCGGAGGTAAGGAATAACGTTAATTTTTCTAAGGTAAATCAACGCGATTCAAACGAAACGAAACTTCGAAAAACTAAATTGACTAAAGTTTCAAATAAAATCGTAAGGGATATTATTTTCAGAAATAAAGAATATTATTCCACGCGCGCCGCTCGACTTAATATCATAATATAGTACCTCCGCGCGTACCTCCGTGCGTAATACGTATACTACGAATCGCGACCAAACGACTAGCGGATATTTTTCCATCGAACCATTCGCGTGAGTTGCCGCGTTGCATTTATATTGTCGACGTCCTTGCGTGGTCAGCAACTCGTCGCCGCTACCTGTAGTGCCATGGAATCTCTTGGAGAAATCTCATTCACTTGAAACAATATTTTCACCAGGAAAATATCGACAAAATTATTATCTCGGTAAACTCTTGAAAAAAAAAAAAAATGAAATTAGAAACAAAAAACATAATTTCGTTCGGAGATAATATCAAAGGCCGTTAAAAAAATTCGAAAGTTCTTACATATGCATTAAAATAAAGATGATAAAAGTACAAAAATTCTCTGTCGATGTGCAAATAATATCGAATTCTAGTAAATCGATGAAACTACAATTTTTTTTTAATGACTAATCGAATTGAACTTTCTCGTCACTTCGATTTCCGTATTTGTGACGCAAACGATCATCGATCCGTTGGCGAATTTGCATGTTTCTGCAATCGATGCGGATCGTCGAAGGTGAAGAGGAAAACACGCGAACTCGAGAGTAAAACTTACAAGTCTCGCGAGACATAGATATTTCTGGTTGAGTTCTATCAACAGCCCCCGGGACATCCGCAATTCCGTTGCCGCATACCATATTCTTCCGTAGTTACAAACGTCTGACTCAGAATACCGTGTTGGTAAGCCTCGTGTCCGCGTATATACCAACCCCGCGACAAGAAACTATGTGCTCGAGCCAAGAGCGTTTAGTACAACGATATATTAGCTATCGCTCACGACATTGTCTACCGTTACACGCTGTCGGGAATACGCGGAGGCCAGGGATCAACGACTACCACGTAGTATAATCTTCGCCGTTCTTTTATTTTCTTCCTTCAATCTTTTTGTTGTTCTTTGCCTCTTATCCTATTCGTGAGAATGCTTCATGCACTCAAACCCCTCCAAGGCGTTGAAATACTTTTCGAGTCAAAACAATCAATTTTTCAAATGCAAAGTCTTTCAAAATATCGCGCAATGGTAGCGAAGTCTTATTCAGAAAGAAGAGAGCTGAACAATCATATTATTCTCGAAATATATTTCTAAAATGCGTCGGCTTCGCGATTCTGCCGATCTTTAGCGCGGTTTCCTGATAATGTTGAATCACTCAAAGCTCGAAAATTATGTGTTGTCCAACGTAAAAAAAAATAATTCCACGCAAATTTTAAGACACACGATAAACTCTCAACACAAGAAATTGAAAAAATTCCGGTAATTTGATATCTTTGTTAGAGGAATTCATCGTTATCTTGAGTCATAATTTTAGTTAATAAAATATTAAATGAAAATTTTAAATAAATTAAAAAAGAAATTGAATTTTACATTAAATATGTTTAAACAAATTTTAAAAAATATTAAATATAAATATTATTGTAATTAATTATAATGATTTAAAAATTTATTCGTTGTTACTTTGTAGGTAACCCCAACGACAAGGTGCTCTTCGCACGATGCAGATCGGTACCCGGACGCCTTGAGAGGCGACATTCCCTAAGACTGTGGGGCTCGGCGAGACGCCTCCACAGAAGCGGAAGTTCACGGTCACTGCCACGAAGGCCGGACAGAAGCGATACTTCGTCGAGCGCGGAGTACGCGAGCACCGACAGCACGCCGCACAGTCCGACGAGTGAGTCAAAAATATCGGGGAAAGGGCTGTTTATGGTGATGGGGGAGGGAAATTATTATTTTTTTCTTCACAATTTAATTTTATAACCGCTGCGCACTGTAATTTTGTGGCTAACTAACAAATCGTCGATTCAATATTCTAATCCCAGTATACATGCAAATAATTATCGTTTTGTTCGAATCTAAAAAAAAAAAAAGTAAAATGAAAGCTATAGTGGTAAACGCTTCCGGCAGAATGTTATACAATGCAAAAATATCATAAAAACGCTTCTAGTATCACCCTTAGCCTTGGCAAGCTTTTCCCCGATCCTCGTCAATGACGCATCGTTAAAGACCATTCTATGACCTTACAGCGTCGTTGTCTTAAAGGTTTGTCCGGTATATTTTCAGAAAAAATTGGACTACTGTCGAGACTTTTCCGACGGAGTACGAGACGAAAGGGTGCACCGTTGATGGGTACTTTTAGCGCGCAGTATCCGCCCACGGAATGGTTCAATCCTCGGGTCGTTCATCTTCACAGCGTCGCGACCCAAACGAGAGCGGCAAGTCCATCGGTATGTAATATGCAACTCGGTACTACTTTAATCAGCACGATCTCCATTTTTTATCTGATACTCGAGTTATCCAGTGAGTGTTGATTCCAAAATATCGTTATTTCGGAATCAGTTGTAAAATATTATGCATCGCCGTTTGAATTCATTTTTGGATCGTGTATCGCGAGATCAGAGACTCATTATTTATTTTATTACTTCAGATGCTGGAAGGTTTGGATCAGTCACAGGCGAGTTTTCAAGTGTGGGACGATTCGAGTTCAGTACGTTCGGCTACACTGCCGAGAAGACACAGGCGTCAGCCGAGCGGTGACTCTTCGAGTCTTTTGGCAAATTCGACACCGAGAAGCTCGCGAAGGCACAGATCACCGTGTTCGACGTTACCGCGATCGAAATGTTCGAGTCTAAGCAGATGCACCTCTCGCGCCTCCGTTCTACCGCCGAACGCTAATCAGGAACCTTATCAAACGCGAGGACAGATACAGAATGGCAAACACTCGACGAACTCGTCGCCAAGCAGAAGCGGCGGAAGTTCCGGTTCGGTCAGAGCGACCAACGGTAGTCCGGCGAAAACAGCGACACTCGGAAGATCGAGTACGAGGCACAGCTCGCGAAGACCCAGTCACGACTCGACGGGAAGTGGCACCAAGTCTACGAATGGCTCGCCACAGCACAAGGTAACGAGCAATTGTATCAAATTTCCAACTAATTGAGAATATTTCGATTCTAATACGAAAAGATGAAATTTCCGAGTAAATTGAATCGCCTTAATCTCTTTTATGATACCATTAAGAAATTGAAAGAGATAGTAATGACGGTATTTTTACATTCTTACGAATATAGATGTTCTATCAACAGATTCTTCAAAAGACATCATCCGGCCATTCGACCCATTCGAGTGCTAAATCCATTTCGAGCAGCAAACTCTCCTCCTCACCACTGAAGACCTCGAAACTCACCGCCCAGTCGTCGCCCTTGAAAGTTATTCAACAAGGAGCTTTGACACCACTTCAGGAAGCGCAAAATTCTATAACTCTTCAAGTATCGACGAATCTCAGTCCGGTTAGCCCGCCGCAGGAGCAACGATCCATTCAGAGCAGCGTGACTCTCGCGTCAAACGCGTCGAGCACAACGACCATATCGGGTTCGCCCGGTACGAAGATCTACGTTCATCAGAACAACTCACCAATGCGATCGGTCATCACATTCGAAAACGGAACGACGAAGACCACGGCAACGACTACGACCGGCAACGCGGGCAAAGACACGTCGACGATTAACAAGGATAAACAGGAGCGCGAGCTCGTCAGCGAAAAAGTACAAAAATCGCGGATAGACGAGGAAAAGCTTTTAAACTCGAAAAGCGAGGAGGAAAAATTGCGAAAGCCAAGTAAACTCGACGACTGGAGATCAATCAAAATGGAAAGGCCGTCTTCGCTGTACACGAGCAAAGAATCGAAGCCCAGTCTATCCGAGAGCGACAAAGAGAATAAACCCAAAGTCGACGAGGACGCGCCGAACAAACTTAAACTCACGAATCGCTTGAACAACAGTCAGGCGCATCTAATCGACGGTACAACGAACAACGTTGACAAAAATTCTCTCGTTAACGCGAACGACAATCCGTCGGTTAATCTACCAACAACGAAGAATACCAACGACGCGATGAACAATTCCCGAAAATTGTCACTATCGTTGTCGAAGGATGCGCTGAGTTATCGAAATCTTTTGCGTCCCGGATCCAAGAATAATATCGCCTCGAATCCACCGTCGCCGACGAAATCATTTGACGGCTTTGGCGGATCATTCAACAACGTGTACATTGAAAATTTGGAGAGCGCCAAGCAACGAAGAGCGCCACAAGGTTCAGAACCCAATCTTGAGAAGACCGTCAGTCGCGGAGATTTGTACTCTTATCCGAGTTTAAGCGATATGCAAGTACAGTTCACCAGTCTCGCCGCCCAGAAAATCCTCAAAGGATGTCCGATCAACAGTGTCGATACACTCGTCGAAGTCAACATGGCCGCTGCTGACAAACCCAACAATCGTGACGTCACCGTTCACACGGACTTTGGTCTCGTCTAATATTCAATAATTGCGCGACAATCGCTTGAGATAAATTTTGTATTTATGACAAATTTTTCAGCGATCGATCAGAGAATTTTGTAATCGAGCTTTTTCGAGAAAAAAAAAAAAAAAAAACGATCGAATCAAATAGTAAACATGTATTCTCGCTAGTTATCGAGTCTCGGAGTCAACGAGCACTGCCATTTTTAATACTTCCAACGAATTTTGTTTTTTTTTTTTTTTTTTTTGAGAATATATATATATATGCATACACGAGTTTCGATCGGTAAATTTCGAAGTAAAAACTTCGATATCCGATCGTACGTTCGTCGAGCTTCCGACACTCGAGGCCTATCGAGGCTCTCCTCGGGATTCAATAAAAGATATCTTTTTTTTTCTCATCCTTCACCATCTCTCGTTACACTTTCGAAAAACCCAACAGCGACGAATTAAAGTTGAAGAGGATTGACGTTTATAGGAAGAACTTTTCTTCATCTGAATAATCCCTGCCGCGGCTTTGCGTCGCTTTACTTCGATAAAGTGATTCGTTAAAGCGACATTATTTTCGCGAACCACTCAACGGCGATCCGCGAATGATTTTTTTTTTCTTTTTTTCGTTTTTTTTTTTAACGTAACGTTACTGTGGATGTATTTTGGTGTAACTGCGTTGATCTTCAATGTAAACGAGGATTGCGATATTCCGATCATCCCGACAAGACGAGCCTCGAGTAACACACGGAAACCCTACATACTACGGAAAATATACATACGAAAATAATACATAATTTATATGTAACCGGAAACAGAAGAAGAAAAAAAGTAAACGCGTGTAACATAGATACGAGCAACGAAGCAACATAGTACCAATACAATAGAGGCATCCATCGCGAAAACGGCTCGAATGGGCATGTATACCACTTATTATCGCTAGTGCAATCGTAAATCTTATTATCTAAGTGCCAAAACCGTAGTGACTAATTCGAAAACGCCTTAGCGGACATCTCGCGCGCGGAAATTGATTTTTGTTTTTTTTTTTTTTTTCGATACGATTCCCACCCCTCCGAGACCCGCACTATACTTGTTATAATTTGAAGAAATAAAAAAAAACCCATAATCGTAACGCATTACGCAGGAGATGTCGGAGGATTAAAATACGAGATGACGAGAGGAAGGAAGTCGCTTTGTAAATGCATATCTGACACTGTCAATCGAGGAGACGGGCAATGCGGAGTCTCCGAGAAACCCTCGTAAACAACGCGACATCATTCTCCATTATATCTTCGTTTTCTAAATAATTCTTTTTTTTTTTCTCTTTTTTTTTTTATAATTAAAAACTAACTTGTAGCGACGCATTGTATAATCGTATATCTCGAATATATGAATAAAAACGAGGCAAATATACATGATATATATAAAAGATTATTAAAGAATTTGTTATCATATGTCTCGAGAGTTTTTGTAGCGGACAACGCTTTGGGTTTACTGGAAGCGAAATTATTGAGAGTTTATTGCACGCATTTTTTTCCTCAGCTACTGAGGATACAACTGAAAAATTTGCTTCTGTCGATCGGTAAGGAAAAAGAAGAATACGTTCGACAAGAGAACGACAGATCAGAGAAGAAGATCTGTCTTTCGTCTATTCGATTAATTTTACTGCGACATCGTTCTGCCGGTATATTAAACACGGGTGTTCTTTTTTCTTTTGATAATTGATGGTGGACTACGTAATTCGATTTTATATGATGGCGCAAACGTTTTACGCCATTCGCCTCGTATCGCGATTGATTCACAGACTGTTACAGCATGTTGCGAAAAAAGTTTCCAAAGAGTCGGCGATTTTCATATATCGCTATGTAAACGTATCGCGATGCTTACCATATCAGCAACGAATCACAGCTAAATCCTCGGAGCTCCGCATATTTCGATTAGCTTCGTTATTCACGGATGTTGCGTTACTGCCAGACGCTACCCGCCGTACGTAATGCTTGACTTTTCTGACAAATGAAAAGAAATATCATCGGTTATTAAACGACAACATTGGCGAAGATCTACGTTACTTGTGACGACGCGGAGAAATTCTACCTATTCGCCTATATACACGGAAAAAACTGCAAAGAAAAACGTTTTTCGCGTTCCGACACATCGTACAGCAAGAGGCCGACCTCATTTATCCCTTATCACTTCGCGTTTCGCTTATCACACCGCCACAGTGCAATGTCCTACTCGGGAGGCAACCCTCCCGGGAGGTGTCCGACACTCCGGCGTCATAGAACCTTAAGCATTCTTTGTTATACCAGGAATCGTACATCGATTCACTTGTTCTCAATAGCCTTCGCAAGAGCTTATAAGAGCCTTACGAGCGCTATGGATATACAAGTTACAACGGATCCGGAACATTGATGGCAGTGTAATATCCTGCGATGTAACTGAAATGCCTATTAAAACGGATTAGTAGGATATCGAATGAATCTACGGACGCTGTACCCTAAATTATTATCAAAGACTCTACGAACTTCCGAAAGCTTATTAAAACTCTAAACGGGTGTACATCGTCTTGTAACACCCTCGTCACAAAAAAGAGAAGAAATAATTCATAATAGTGCTTGTAGGGCGTTGAATATATTGGTTTTACAATAGCGGTGACTTTATGTTTAAAAAATCAATGTGAAGAAAAGTCGATGGCTTTGTGTACGTAGCGAACTATTTCTCGTAGAAGAGTAGAACTCTCCTACGAGTTTTGCCAACAATATCAATAGAAAAGGCCGGAAGGAAATAGTCGCGGATTCATGATACAAGATTATCGTGCGGACGAAAGATCAGTAGAGTATGAAGAAACGACGAGGGCAAAGACTGTGTACCGTAGAACCTGAAAATGGAAGAAAAAAGACTCACGATAACAAACGAAAGTCCTATTGAATTCATCCCCTTCACTAATTTTCTCATAAAACGCAACGCGAACGTATCAAGGCGATTCTCCAAAGTGGAGTCGCCTGCTGTATTAGCTGAACATCCTTGGCATTCTGATAGCCGCGTAAGGCGTTGTTTCTTTAGTGAATTAATACGAAGAACTATTTGTATAACTAACTCGAGGGTACAACGGCTTGACAACGCCACCGCGCCTCCCGAAAGCTCTTATCAGATTCTAACATCTAATTTGTGATTTTCATAAAAGATAAAAAACAAGTTAAAGATTCGAACAAAAGCCTCTAAAGAGACTAAGTACCGAATATCGTTTTTTTTTTTATTGAAATAATAGTAAAACGAACGAAGGTTTCACAATAAAACCGATAAGAACACCCTATTTGTCTGAAAATGCATGAAATATAAAACATGAAATACAAACAGAGTTCGGATCACTCGTGAAACGAAACGTTATCGAGAGGCGTTGCCTGGAGACCACAGAGTACAATTGCGGTTACTATGCACGGCCGATGGGGTAGAAAAAACAACCGGAAACTAACGATGCCAATGCAGCATCAATATATCCTCCAGCTACTGGCTGTACCTTCATTTTCCGTTGTTTTGCTGTCCTCTACTCCTCTACTCCTCACTTGAGAAACTTCTGCTGAAGAGCTCTACAAACTCTTTTACTGCTACATTTTTTTTCTTGATTTTCGTGTCCAAGAGTACCAGTTCAGTGGACATTCAACAGTAAAACTGAGATAAACAAAAAAAAATGAGTCAATTTAACGAATGGGAAATACATTTTTGCTGTACATATGAAAAAGTTATCGGCAGTTACAAATAGCAAACAAAAATTCTTACAAAACTATGGGTGCCTTTTAGCTATGTTTATGGTTTCTAAAGATTATTAACCATTATTTCTCTAAAAATACAATTTTAGCCAAAATTTTACGAAAGGATAAAAAAAAATGATATTCCTTTATTTTAGCAATGACGTTAGCAAATATTAAAAAATAATTTTTATAGAATAAAAACAAATTTGGTGCCTGAAAAATCGTCACCCGGTGCACAGATATATCTTGATATACTACAAAATTAACAATATCCAAACAACGACGAAGAATATTCTACGATACTTACTTTGACGAATGATACTTCTAAGTTATTCGGATGACGATTCCACAACAGTTTTACTGTTGCGTTCTCTCCACCGTTTGTCTCAGACAGCATATTGAAGCGATTGGTCTTTCGACTTTCTTTCGTCTTTGGTGGGATTCTGTCTCCATTGATGTATTCTCTGCAAGCAAAACCATTGCATTGATGGATAAAAAATTTTTATTCGGAAGAAAGGAGAGGGGGAAATTGTTGTCAACTCTTTGTTACGGATTGTTTTATACGTTGAAAGAACGATCTACATATACACAGTGATCGATTTCGGGATGAAAAAACACTTCTGTGAACGACAAAGAACCATCGACTATCCATTTTTCCAAAATTGCAGAAAAAAACAAACCGTCTAAAAGGAACTCGAGCCGCTTCCCACGCAAGACGATATAATGAAAGCAACGGCGTAAATATCGGACAGTTTGTATAAAATAAAACTCGAGTGGCCATTTTCGAAGAATTTAACACAACATGGTAAAACCGCGCGATTCGCGCGATGTATTGCATGCACGCGAAACCATACGAACGAACTGTACGTTACTTGATGTTAACCACGAAACAACTTCGACATTTGGGAGATAATCCATCTCCAAAGTTTTCTCGGGCTTAAAATAATGTTTATTGCTGAAAATAAACTTTGTTAATTACCGGAATATCGAGAGATTACGCGCCGCGATCAAATTCAAAGCTCGCGAGGTCGGGCCGGCAACTGGAATAAACACGCTGCGAAGCTGGCCGAACGTAACCGAACTCAGAGTTCGCGTATACTGCGCATGCCCGTTGTAACGTAGTGGGGGAGGCGTCAACGGTTTTTTGCCGCTGCAAATCAATCACCCAACGTTTATTTCCTTGATTTTGAGTACATTTTCATTCTTTTTAACTCACAATTTGCCGAATCCTTCAGCAATCCATAAATGCCAAGCGTTTGTCAAGCGTTGGAGAAATAATACCCTTTTGTTTTTCGGCTCACTTCATAAGGACCAATGGAAATTGCAAGATATTCGTTAGGACTACAATTTTCAACAACACGCAATAAGAAAGTGTGATCAAAGTTAGAATCGATTTAGTAATACATATAGAATACAATGATACGAATTAATCGACTTTTTTTGGCAATCCTGGGAGATTTTTTCAAAATTTCGCTACAACGGCCTTCGTTAATCGTGACCCTTGAACTTCCATTTACATGTGCAGAATAAAAAAGAAGATTTCACAATCTAATATTATGCTCATCGTATCTCAGCGAATTTTTGTAACACGCTTTTTCGTATTTTTTTACGTTTATGGAATTATACGTTATAATGATATACGTTTAACCCTACACCGGTACACTGGGGTACCTCGTTACTCCAGCGCGTCTTTAATCGATATTTTCAGTACTTAATCGGTAAACTAGGGCGCGATAAAGTATAAGGTAATATAGATTAACTATTTAAAGGCCCTTCAGCGCAAACTTCCTAGCTACTTGAGCGTTAGCCGCCGAATAGTGAGCATCTGAAGGCCGCCTGCGGTAACGAGTTCCCCCGGTGTACCATTAGCGGAAGTTTTTTGCGCTGTAAGTGCATTTTTTTTTTTTCAAAAAATATTTTATTTTACTTTTTGAAGAATTTTTAATAGTTATCAATGTCAATGTTGTTAATAAAAATGATAAAAATATTTTTTTTTCGTTTTTTTTTGTGCTTTTTAAAAGAATATATTTTTTTTGTTATATTTACTCAGAAATTATTTTTGATATCTAAATAAGATTTCCGATTTAAGTATAAATTGCAGATAATGGCGAAACGATATAACTTAAGGAGAACAGAAGATATGTTGAGGGGTATAACTGCTAAAAATACAACACTAGCGATTGATACGGTATCAGAGGGTGAACAAGACTCCGAATGCGACCAATTAGGGTCGGATTCAGAGGAAGATGCGGAGGATCCAACCTTTCATGCTTCTAAAACTGAAGAAGTCGAGGACAACGAAATCGATGATGTCGATTGTCAACCTTCGAAGAAACGTAGATCTGAGACACCAAGCGAAGAAACATCCCGTAAAGGACGCAAGCCGAGTATCGTTCGCGGAAAAAATGGACACCGTTGGTACTTAACTCCACGCACGAGAATCACTACGAGGACATCGAGAGACACCGTGGTGCACTTTCCCACTCGGATTGGAGCAGCAAAAGAGATGCATTACCGAGATGCAACAGAATCGACCGTGGAGGTGACTTTCAAGTTCGATCTCACCGTTGTGGAACTGTAAGCGTCTATTGGCCTATTGTATTTGTCGGGAATGCAAAAGACAAATAACACAAATTTAGAAGATCTATGGTCGTTGCAGTTTGCTCCCATCTTGTACCGGGATACGATGCCGCTGAAAGATTTCTATTTTTGTTATCGACTTTGCGCTTCGATGTTATCATCGAAGCGCAAACCAGAAACGATCGTCGAGCGCTTGATAAGTTCTCGCCAATCCGCGAAATATGGGAGCGATTTATTGGAAACTGTAAGAAGTATTACACACCTGGTGAGTACTGCACGGTTGACGAGCAACTGCTTTCCTTTCGTGGACGCTGTCCATTCAGGATCTCCATGCCAGCGAAACCGGACAAATACGGCATCAAGATCGTTATGCTGAACAATTCCCGGACATACTACATGATTAACGCTGAACCGTACGTCGGAAAGGTCACGACCAGAAATTTGGAGTCAGTTCCATCGTACTATGTGAGAACGATTACTGAACCAATTCACGGATCGCATCGAAATATTACTTGTGACAACTGGTTTACATCGGTCGAAATTATTGAAAGGATGCAAGACGAGTATTCATTGACAATTGTCGGCACGGTGCGCAAGAATGAAAGCCATATACCCAAAGGATTTAAGGTATCAAGAGCTGTTGGTTCAGCGCAATTTTGTTTCGATGATAATATGACGCTTGTGTCGTATACTCCGAAGAGAAACAAGATTGTTCTTCTACTTTCGTAATTCCATCACACAGGCGAAATCGATAACGCAACCGGGAAGCCAGAAATCATCGACATGTATAATATGACGAAAGGAGGGACTGAGACGTTTGATCGGCTTTGCTGCGAATTTACGACAACCCGGAAAACTCTTCGCTGGCCAATGCGGGTTTTCTACGGAATGCTAGATTAAGGTGGGATAAATTCGTATATACTGTACAATTACAACGATGCGAATACGAGGATGGATCGAACTTGTTATCTGAAAGCCTTGGTAATGAGTCTTCTGGAACCACAATTGAGACTACGTCTTGGAAAGCCGCAGTTACGTGGAACATTGCGTTTATCGATAGCCAACATCCTCAACATCGATGTCCCGCAGCCGACTCAGCCAACAACAGCATCGTCGAGACGCTGTTGTGAGTGTCCGCGAGAAAAAGATAGAAAAACGAAGGTTGTCTGTGCGAAATGCAACCGCCCTGTTTGCGAAGAACACAGGGTGCAATTGTACATAGAATGTAACTCCCATGATTGATCATTTTTTGTAATCAATAATTGTATCACGGTGTTCATGAAAAAAAAATAATAAAAAAGGATTTTCTAAGTTTGTACTATTCATTTATATTCTTTGTAGTATAATGAACATTATCTACCCGATTCATAATATTTTAGGAAAGGAAAAACTTGATTTGCGCGTCCATCCGCGCTATTTTCAATTTCGCCCATTGGCTATGTTCATCCATTGAAATAATGATACTTTTTGGAGCAAAAGCATCTGTTCTATTTTTTTTAGGTAGAATAGCATGTCTTCTTTATAACAGCGTTGAAATTTTTCGATTCTATTAATTTGGAAAGAAATAGCAAACTTTCATTCGAAATCTCCATTTTTTGCAATGTTTAGCCATTCATATGGCTTCAAATGTAGTTTTAACTAATTGAAATTCTGCCAATCGATAAAAAAAACGTATATGAATCTCTTCCTTATTGTTTAAGGAAGAGATCGGCCTTTACAAAAAGTATCTCGAGTGATTAGAAAAAAAATGGGAGACTAAAAGAGCCGTGGGGTGATGAGTTACCCCAGTGTACCGTTAATGGGTGGGCCCAGGATGTATCCTCATGTGGATGGATGTGTGTGTGTGTGTGTGTGTATGTACTTACTAGCGTGCACGGGCCGCATCTATCTCGATTTTCATGCGGCGGCCATTTTTATTTTCAAACACGGTGCTCTTATCGTGACTCTCTGCATAACAATTACTAAAATTACATGCCGAAGAACATTACTGATTATCTGAGTAATATAAATAAGCATGTTGGATTAAAGACGACGTAGCAACTCGCAACCTGCACGTAGTTTTAAAATAGAAAACTATAAAGTCCAGTTATTCAATTGGGTTTGACTAACAGGGGTTCTCGTATGCACAGGCTCGGCCTACGTACGGTTTCCTCATTTCCCTCTTCGACGATATTTGTTTGTTTATTACTGCGTACGACGTTGGATTTCAATTTCGTGCGCACTTTCCAGCAGTGAAGTAGTTATTTTTGGAGGTATTCGCCGTAGGAGGCGTTCGCGTCTCGGCCACCTGATAGCAACCCGAGAGAAGAAGAAAAACACGTCATCAACATATTTGAGTCCTATTCGGGGTGCACACTGCACGAGAATAGATTTTAATTGAATTGAGCTTTAAAAAGGAAATTAAAAAACATGTTAGTCTGTTGAAGTTTCCTGCGAACGGAAGTAAACCCATTGACCGGAACGGTCGAGAGAATTAACATTTGTAAAGAATACAAAATGATTGCGAGGAAAGTGTGGAAACTTTCTTAACCTATTTCACGATACTGACTTTATAATATTCAAAGGTAAATATATAACACTTAAGTTTATTTTCGATGCTTCGTTAGTAACCACACAACTATTACCAATATTGCAGACGCAAAAATGCTGGTTTGCGGTAATTTTTTACAACTGCCAATGCTAAGCTGTTAATGCATCGCAGAAAAGTTAATACATTAATTCATTTTTTTCTCATTGTTAAGCGGCATTGCCTCAACGTATTTATTAGCAAACTCTCCACAAGCAATATACAAATTAATGACGATGATCCTATCTTTGCAATATTTCTGATATGCGTTAATTTACGTGCCAATCAACGCCGCCAACTGTACGCAGGAGCGGTAGAAATTTTGTTATTTTTTTTTTTTCACTTTAATCCGTATGGTGAACAGCGCAATCTGCATAACCCCTAATTTCAATTTTTTTTAATGCGTTATACATTCCAAAATGATTGTACGTTTGGCCGGCGGTATAGGATTTAGAAACTCTCAAGACGTCAACAAAAACGAGAACTCGTACAAAAAAAAATGTGCATTATTTGATTTTCTGGTTTTCTGCTCTCATGTAAAAAAAAAATTAACGTTCTTTCAATTTCTAATTTTTTTTTTTTTTCAGACCAAAAAACAACATGATGTCCAATGGAACGCAAAATCCTACGCGGGAAGGCGAATCAAAGACTTCGTTAGGAAGTACAAATGGAGCTTCCGGTACATCGTCTACTCTGAACTCTCCGTTGATGAAATTATCGTCGTACTTCTTGGCGGTGAGACCGTGGTCTCTGAGCGCATCATTAATGCCGACTCTTTTGGGTTCAGCATTAGCTTACAGATTGACCGGTTTGGAGAGTTTCAGCTTTATAACATTCGTTCTGACATTGTATACAATAATATCGGTACACGGAGCCGGTAATGTAGTAAATACATATTTCGACTATATCAAAGGAGTGGACAGCAGAAAGAGCGACGACAGAATATTGGTAGATCAGTTATTGTCGAAAGACGAATTGGTGTCGTTAGGCGCGTTGCTTTACGCCGCGGGATGTCTGGGATTCGTACTTTTGACCGCTATATCTCCAGCGAAAATGGAACATCTTGCGCTCGTTTATTTCGGTGGTTTGTCATCGTCATTCCTTTACACAGGCGGTATCGGTCTCAAATACATTGCCCTCGGTGATGTTTTAATACTCGTTATATTCGGACCTATATCGGTTCTATTCGCTTTCATGGCACAAACGGGTTTTGTACAGTGGGGTACGATCTATTACGCGATACCTCTCGCCCTTAATACCGAAGCAATTTTGCACAGTAACAATACACGAGATTTGGAAAGCGATCGCAGAGCCGGTATCGTTACCCTCGCGATTTTGATTGGCCACACGGCGTCTCACGTACTTTACGCTTTTTTACTGTTCACACCGTATATAACACTCGTCGTGTTGGCTCTGAGGTATTCGATTTGGTTCCTGTTGCCGCTCGTGACATTGCCAACAGCTTTTAAAATTGAAAAACAATTTCGCAGTCCTCAAATACAAAGTGTGCCTAAACAGACCGCAAAGCTGAACATGTTTCTCGGTATTTTATACGTACTCTCTTGTCTCCTCGTCGAACCACTCCCATACTTATAATTTATACATATGACGACGAAAATCAGAGAAAAAAAGAAACAATAAATATATATATTCCAGTTAGTAAATGGAATGGTAAGGACAAAAAATTTCTACGAGAAATTTCTACTTGGCAGCTCGCGATGCCACAGCAACGCATAATCCTGCGTTGTTCATACTATCTCGACCCGTATTCTATCGAAGATTTTTTGTTTTTTTTTTTGTATACATCGTCGGCACGGCTGTGTGCAAAAAAAAAAAAGCGATATTTTACTTTCGTCACTGTAGCGACTTGTTATCCGAGTCGTTGAAAATAACTCGGTAATTTGGAGTACTTTCATCGCATCGACGTTTATGTAATTATATTGTTTTAGTACGAATGTACAATTCTTCGAATACGTAAGGCCAATTTTGTATCGAACAATTCTTTGTTTTTTTGTTTTTGTGTTTTTTTTTTTTTTCCATTAACAACGGTCATTATTTCGCAAATACCATGACTCTCATATATTATATAACAGGATGCGTGGGATGATGATATGTTAGCGATACCTACTTTTTTATGAAAAAAAAAAAGAACAAAAAAAAAATGAAATGATATGCGAAACAGAGATATTTAATGATCGTCGCTGAAACGTGAATATGTACTTATTTACACTAAGGTCATGTTTGGTTTTATATTAAAAGTAACATGGATCTGATAGTGACGTTCTGTATAGATTGCCTATGCTACTAAATAATATAAATCGTTGGGTTTTACACCGTCAAGCGAAAAAATTTACTGGAGATTGACTTTTTTTTACGAACAATTGAGTCCCTTCGATACCTAGGATATTCGTATTTTTTATCTACTTTTTGCTGGTTGATAAGGATTTTTTTTATCGCGAATTCTAGTCAATATTCGTGACGCCGATTGGAAGCATTTGCGTCGCAAGCTTTTGCTGAATAATCAATTCATACTTATATAATGCAATTCTTTGTTATTCGTTTACATCGAAGAGCGTTAATGACGTTGGGAATGTCAATGCGCGAATGTTTTTATGAATGCCAATGTAATTGGTGTCGAGCGAAGATTTTATCGAACTTTATCTCGATGACGATGCAGATTCATCTCAAGACATTGATGGCTCCTGGAATAGAAATGATGAGTACTAAAACTGAAATAAAAAATGTGTGTGAATCCTATGTGCCTCGATTCACGTGGAGACTACCGGTATATCAAACAATATGCTTACCCACCGCAGTTTCGAATAACTGCTGTCCTGTAACTCGGCAATAAATTTTTCAAGAAAACGAAGGCGTTGATATCAAAGCCATAAAATAAATTGTATATGAAATCCGATACTCATTTCATTGAGTCACTCGTTCCTCATTGTTAGTCTTGCGAGATGCATAAAACAAATTACTACAGTGTTTTAACAAACATAAAAAATATTTATTTTTCTTATACGCGAAAAACATCGTTCATCACATAAACTTAATGATTTTTTTTCCGGCACTTCGACAGCATCTCTCGTGAGTTCGAAACTTGGAGAATATTCCACTTATACAAGTAAACGTAATCTTTATCGTGTCACGCAAGATTGATACATCGAAAATGAATATTCGAGAGAAAATAAATCATTGTGACGAAGTAATTACCGGCATACATTTCGTTTCGGTTCTTTAAGAGCCGATATTTATCTGTTGTTACGAACAACGCTCGTCTACAGTTTAAATGAACGTATGAACTGTTTTTCTGATATTAATCAAATGCATTCTTTATCTCGCCGCAAACGGACGTTTCTTTCGTTTCGTCGATAAACTAAAAATCATATCTCGAAAAATGAAATTTATAGAAAAAAAAACAAAAAACTAATTTGATTAATTCTTATGTACTTTAGTATGAATACTGAAAAATAATTTTTGGATCGTGAACCATAGAAATGCTTTGGTCTGTTACTGAACTTAGAATTAATGTTCGTTTTCAACATTAAATTCAGTTTTTTGGCGGAATGCTTCCTCTTCCTCTGCCGAGTTTCGTCAGCTGTAGGTTGCGGTCCACAAGTGGTTTTCCACGACCCATACAGGCAGAGCTGGTGACGGATTCGATGTCTTCCACCGCAGAATCTCCAGATTCTTCCATCATCAAAGCCTCCGCACGTCCCTTCGGGGGTCGGATTGCCATAAACCCATTGACCGGTCGGTTGATCAGCCAGCTACTGTAATTAAAAAGTACAAATTTATGCAATTAATTTAATGCGTCATAGAGATAATTTTTTCAGAAAACTTACCCTGGAGACGGTTCAATGTTGCGATCCATCGATACATCAAATTGGCAAATTGAACCATTCGGCGTGTCGTTCGCAACGCTCTCCTCGTCCCAACTTTCCTCGCAGTCAATTACACTTCTGTTTTCCATTTCGTGCGGAGATTTGATGGATCCATGATTGCTATGCACTGAATGTCATGAAATGAATAAAAAAAAGTTAAATAAAAAAAATTACGCGTCACGTGTCAAGCGTCTTTTTGCGAAGAACGATAAGAATGTCTCGTACTCTCGTATATGCTTCTTCCATCTATTCGCCGACGATCATCGCATTGAAGGACATGTTTTTCAAGATCGCGTTCAAACAATCGGTGGGTCGCGTTGTAGGGACAGGATATCTTGTAATCCGGCGGAAAATTCTGCAAAAATAACGCACGTGTCCGATGTTCGCGCGTCGCATCTTGGGCCGCGTATTATGTACGCCAATTTTTATCAATGAGTGAAAAAAAGCGATAAATTACCCTCGAACATTTAACCAAATGTTTTTGAATCCGCGATTGAGCAATTCTGTGGTTGTTGTCGTAGGGACATATTACGGGACGATCGGGTTCGTACGGACTCGCCATTGTTCGCTTCCTTTGTTCTTTGGAAGAAAATTCGAAAAGACTGTATGATCTCTCTACCGGTTCGCAGTCACGACTATACTGAGCTCTGGTAGTTCGTCGTGACCGCATGCACGTGGGGCGTGCCGGTTGTGTAGGTAATGTTTTGTATCGTAAAGAGTATAGGGACAAAGGAAGTATTTAGTCGAACGGTTGCTTAGATCGTTCAATATTATATCTACAGTTTTCTCATTATCTAGTACTGGTGTGAAAAATCGAGGCTTCAATAAACTTGCACAACGCGATCACGAATGAAAGATGGATTGGGTATAATTATTTTTATTTGTTTAACAAGGTGGGTACACCGTTGTTTCAGAGGTGCATAGTGCGGTACGACTCTATGTAGCCATTAAATTTATTGCCGAAAGAGTTTTCTTTTCGATTATTTAAAGTTTGTTAAACCCAATGTTGTATTTGATAGATCGGAGAGAATAATTTGCGAGCACATCAGTCAGATTACGGCAATATTAATATTGTTTTCAAAATCAATAATGTTAATAACGATTATTTATTCATCATAAAATACTAATGAATGATGTGTACGATACGACAAATCATTAATCATCTGTAGTGTGGAGAGACCAAAGCGGTGCTCTAAGCTCCCCAACGCTTTATTCATCGGGGTATGAACGGGCGAGAAATCCATCTAGATTTTCGTGTTTTATGAATGAAACCGAAGCTCATATCAACAGGCGGCTCTTACTACGCAGCGCGATGCATCGATCTGGCACCGCCGGGGCATCCCCTCCACATTCGGCATGAATTTTCCGCCGCTAGGACCGTAGCAACCATTGAGAGGATGCTTTATCTCGTGACCCGCGTAAATTTGCTCGAAAGTATAATAAATCATTTTCATATACCAGAAAAATATATACGATCGCGTTCGGTGAGAAACATTTTTTTTTTTTTTCTGTAAATCTTTCATTCACCCGGAAATTGTGAAGCTATTTTTACAAAATATTTAGCTCGATTTTACAATAGGTGTGACTATATATCGACCTCTTACTACTGAATTTCGATGCGACAAAACGGCATGGCAACAAGCCGATATATCACGAGCCGCGCAATAAAGCTCTTCGGATTTACTTCCCAATTCCCATCTCGGAATTTGTTATGTTTCACGTATAATTATCGTTAGCTAGGGGAATAAGAAGTAATCAACTACCGAACCGAGGGAATGCAGCGCACAAACAATTCTGTATAGACCTGTGTATACATATATATATATATATATCTCAAGAAAGCGGGAATGACGTTCACGTCCCTGGAGTGGCTCGATCTCATACCCTCGGTATTCCTCTTCGCATTTCTCCCATCCCCTTCGCGGTGTTCGAGCAACAAGCCACATGCCAACACCGATTCGCTACCCGAGAAATTTATTGTCGCGGGACGTCAATGGTATATACATTCACACGGTTTTGCTCCCAAAGTACTTACCACGTGATCCAAAACGATGCAAATTGTACATTATGAAATCATTATCTGTTACATAAGATCGTGAACTTCCGGTATCGAAATTGCTTCGACATTACAGCCAACGATGAATACTGCCAAAGAATACTGCGCTATGAAAGAACCTCCGAAGGGCCAAATTTTAGCCCTTCAAAAAAAATCTCCGTCACACCAATCACTTTTAATATATTTCTTACAAATTCGCAACTATATTGTATATTTTCTACACCATTTATAATATCAGCCATTATTCAACTTCTCGATCGGATTCTCGTCTATTTTGCGAAGTATGTATACATTACCTGCTGAATCCATTTCAGATAAATGTCCCGAGGGTTTAGGGGGCTATTCGATGTTTATTGTGCCTCTTTGCATATTTCCTATTCATTCCGTATTTTTATTCATCGCGAATTCTATTGTGAATTAATTCACCCAACGAGAAGAATCCGTTTAAATCAGTCCTTTTCTCATCTGAATACCTTATATCGCGTGCTGTCAGCTCGAATAAAATTCTGAATGTGAAAGAATAAGTTAAAATTCCTTTCCGCATTTATCGCGTCAATCGATAATATATAAGAGTAGTGCGCCGCGAAAGGTATGCGTATATATATGTATACACATAGTATGTGGTATATATATATATATAAACCGTGAGTATGCATTCATTCACTGCTATAAAAAACAGGAGTTCGAATTGAAGAATACGGGCCGAGATGGTTTATTCGCCCATATGACTGTATATACGCATCGGTAGCTTGTCAGAGGGGCGGAGAAGTCGTGGGCGTTGGATTTGTGTTCGAGTCACGTGGGCGTTTAGTCTGTTGCGTGGGCCGCGTTGCCGGGTTGCGATAGCGCCCCAGAGTTTTCTCCAGTGGTGGGGTTGAATCATTCTCCTCCCCTGATGCTGCGGAAAACACGATATCCGACAAAAGAATTTTTTCTCCTTTTTCGAAGAAAATTTTGTTATTAACTATTAAACGAATTTAATTAATCTTTTTGTTACGAAGAAATATACGTTTCACGATAGATTGACGAATGAGCAGAGCAAAGAAAAAGATTGGGATTGAAGCAGATTTTGTGAACTATCGAGTTGAACCCGTGATATATAACGAGCTGCTGCGTCGTACACCCCTCCTCTCGGCTTTTTCTCCTATATTTTGCGATTCTCTTTAACTACCAACATCCCCTGTGGAGAAGGGGTTTTTCAAGGAGAGGGGATCCAGGAGGGGATGTTTCTCCCGGGTGGGGTTGGTTGATCGACCGTCCTCTCCGTTGAGTTTTCGACTAGCGTCTCGCATACCCTGACACATCCATTGCCACCCGGGCCGTCGTCCTGGAAAGGTGCGAAACGTTCTCCGGTCTCTCGAAACTTGTAGCAGCAGAAGCTTACTATTTGGAGTAAAGGCACAAACGCGTTGACGAGAAGGAACGAAGATTTATCCGTAAACTACCCAAAACAAATACACAGAATTGAAGGTGAACTATTTTAACATTATATTATTACATCGCATGACCTTTTTTTTTTTTTTTTTTCATTTAACTTTAGTCTCTTTTTACATTTTTATACGCCGTTGTTTGTGCTCGAAATTCTACGAACGCAAAAATGAGGTACTAATATTTGTCGACCCGCGTTTACACAAGTCCCACAGTCTCGCCGCGTAAAGTAACAGCTCTTGGTGGGTAGAAACAGTTTACCGAGAAACATACAGTTTCTACTCCACACGATATATTTCCTTGGGGAGACATCAATCCCTTGTGGAAAAACACTTCGTGGAATTTTTTTAAACTATACCACAAAATAATTACGAGTTATTATTTTCGGTAGCATTCCACAATATGAGTAAATCTTTCAGTAGTAATTAACAAATATGTATTTATTTGAGTATTAATATGAAGAATTATCAGAAACAAAAAAAAAAGCTTCTTATACATAAATTTATAAAATATCTAAAGAGAATTCGGTTACTGATCCGAAAATGAATGATTTTTATTATAAATAACAACAAATTTTTTTTTCGTGATAATTTCTATTCCCGTTGATCGTCAAAGTGCTAATGAGGCGAAAGATTCAACATAGTTTTAAATATGTGAATATACCGTAATAAATTTAACCAATTAATATCGTTTCGTTCCGTAAATTGTAAAATATAAATATTCTCCGAGGATAATTTGTCGTAAAATCGAATGCACAATCTGTTTTCTCATCGGTAAAAGACGAAACGTATTGAAAGACCATTTTGCCGCGATTCCGAATCTCTTATGGGGAGAGCCAACGGTAGCTGCAACAAGTGTCCGATTCTAAAGCTCCCTGACTTTCCGCACCCCGTAAACAGCAGTAGGCATCACAATTCCGATTTCGCGATGTTTTACATATATGTATATATAGAATGCAATGATATTTATATATTTGTTAACATCTGTGATGGATATTTCTGTCGCAGATGTTTAACGATTGCTCATGGATGTTATTCCTCGGGATACTGGTCGTCGTTGCCGAATCGCTGACGACCGGTTTGATGGAAGACGTCTCAAAGGCGGATCAGGCGATGAGACCGAAAGGTACCAATTTAACTAATATAACTACTAGTAATATGAAATTCGTGTTATTCGACATCAAAAGCGGGTCGATCCCCTTTCTCCGTATAAACCCTCAAATCACGAAACTCAAACGCACTTTCAGCGAAACGCGTTCAAGAACTTTTGATGTTCGGTAATCAGCAGAATCGTAGGGCTGAAAATGCAGCAGCCGCCGCGGCGGCAAACGTATACACGCCAAACGCTGAGAAAAGTGAGTTTTCACGTTTTTTCCGAAAACTCCGACAAAATAAATAGAGTCAGAAGTAAAAAAAAAATTAAACACAATTAATTTGATTATAATTCAGGGACTCTCGGTACGTCGGGTCTCGAAGATGTAAAAGCCGCGCTCGCCGAAGGCGAAACTTTCGCGCATCCAAAACAATCCGTAAACTCGATGTACGACAGAGAAGAAATCTCTCCTTACGAAAAGAATTACGAGTGAGTGTACAAAATAGAAAATAGAGCAAACATACCGTACCGGAATACCGTAACACTGCGGTATTCCAAATTCGAGGGTCATGAGTCACCCGGCAATAATCCAAAAAATTCCATTTCCTTTGCGTACACAGATACGGAAAAGTTTTGGCAAACGATATATCAGCGAGAAACTGGGACGTACCTCCCTATCCGCGTTACTACAACATCGGCGACGACCGTCGCAAGAGATCGGAGAAATCCGTGGGAACTCAAGTTTCATCAACGACGTTGACTCCGTCGTCGTCGGCACTTCCGACCACTCAGGCCACACCGGAACCGGTTGCCCAGGCTAAGAGAAGGTAAGTTCGCCACCTCACCCTGTTATTAATTTTCCATCGATAAAATAGTCCGTAGATATGTTTATGTTAGCGCGAGAGTCCCAATTCATAAACCGGGAGGTTTCCTCGTGACGTAGATAAAAATCTTTAGCATTAGCGAAGGGAAACGCGAGTTTCGTTCACGTAAAATATAGATATAAAATACATGTAGAATCGACGTGTTGTACGTGAACTGGATAGGCTCTCCGCTCGTAGAGAGCCCACCTGTAGAATGGTTATCCAGGCGCACCGACGACTAGCATCGATCTGTTTTTCCCGCGACCCTCCCTTTCACTTTTGTCGCCCACCCATCCGTTTGCCCCGCGATTCCTCCACTCGGCGTATTTTCCCCGCTTGATCGGGCCTCCAAAGGGCGTTGTTCCTTATCGGAACGATAATCGATCTGACGCCTTGCCGTCGCGAACGCGATGACCAAACTCTTGGAAATAATTCGTCTTTAACGAAGTCTCGTGCACTGCCTATTTTTCTACATTGGTCAAAGGATAGTCCCTCGGCTCGATTTTTCACGTGTATGCGCAACATTTTCCATGCTATTTTTATACGCTGTTTGAAATTCGTCAAAATTGCGGAGAATTCTGATAAAATTCTAAATTCATATCGCAGCAAATTTCGTCTTCAGCGTATGAAATGGTTAATTTTCTGTAATTTTTTTTTTTTTTGATAATTCGTATTTTTACAATTTACGTGAGACAAAAGTTGATTACTCATCGAATATTGGCGAAATGTTTAGTGGACGACATCGGCGCTGTTGATTATAGTGACTAAAGATTGACGGGAGGATGCGTCTGACCACAACGCGCTATTTCTACTTGACACTCGCAACCGCTTGCGGTAAAACTAATCATCGGCTCAATATACTGCTGTACCGCTATATTAAAGTTATTTGAACAATAAGTCCTTCAAGAGAAACATAAACTTCGCTATTGAACTTGATAACAAGATTCGTTCCTATAACATCAATAGCGAAGGTTTATTCATCCCTTGAAGAATAATCTTTGCCATCCTCTTTAATATTGTCATAATAGAGTTCCGAATTGTTGATTACTTGTACCCGAACAACGCTATTGACAAGACACAAATAGTACGTTTGGTAGTCCCACGATATCATGTTGTCGATGTATCAAACCGTATTTGATATAATCAACAGTGCCGCAATGTCGTTCGAACAACATTTCTGCCTCAAAGCGTTCCTATATGTCGAGCAAATTACGTGGGTAGAGGCCGCTTGATTGATTGAACAAACGACGCATGTCAAAGGTACCTTTCCCTTCTCATACCCCCGATGGTAGCGTGGATAGGGTATATAGCGGAAAGACGGGAAGAGCGCAGAACGGAATACGTGCTCCGTAATCTAAATAGAACCCGCCGGGGTCCCTCGACGAGAATGGGGAAAACAACGGAGGCATCACATATTTCCTCTATACATTAGAGGTCGCATGTACTTTATGTACAACGGCATCCATGTACTCCGCACAGCTATAATACTCTTGGGCCGGCGAGGCGTTCGATACCCGTGACGCAAGAGAAGCTTCACCGGTGCAGAGGGAGTTTGGGTCGGTCGGAAAAGCTGAATGGAAGTGAACTACCCGGGGAAACTGGGTCAGCGATATACTGCTAGTTTTGGCGAGCATCCAGCCCCTCGTATTCTCTCCCAACACCACCCCGTCGCGGATAACCCCGGAGCCAATTCACCAACGCCTACACGCGACAAGCGCACAAATGCCGCGCAGCAGATATCGTTAAAAAAATACATCGTACCTACTCCCGGTTCGTTTTGCCGCCGCTTTCGTTAATGGAATGCAATTCATTATCGAAGATGAAGCTCCTCTGCAGAATATAAATCGCTGGCTTCGTATTCTCAATCATGAACCGTTCATTCCGAGTCTATTTTGGCCGATGATTATCTTAATTGTTCATAAGTTTGGAGAGCGGTTTTCTCGCTGAATTAATTCGCAGCACGCGCTATCGATTTTTTTTTTTTTTTAAGGAAACTATAAATAACGATGAGGTGTAGGTAGTTGAGAAAATGGGGTCGCATTGAAAATTAAGTGATACTTTAGATACGAGAAGGATATTCTTCGCGAATAGGAAAGATGGGATGAATCGATCGTTTGGAGGATAGATTAAACTTTCATAGATTTCCTGTAAATAGTTGATGAGTTTATGATGTTTCGATTGACATCATCACATCAACATCATCACACCATTTTAATTATTTTTCATTTATACTAAAAAAAAAAAATGTATCCGGTATAATGCAGCGTCTTGTTACTTTTAGCATACCTGTTTACCAAGAATCCCGATATAAGCGCGCATTGGATCGGGAGGAGTTTCTTACCCTTTTGTCACTCTGGGAAAATTCACCCCGTAACCGGTACATATTTTTTTCTACTCAATAAAACCTCTAATGTTTTTTTTTTAATTATCAACCGCATTTCTAAAATTCGTCGGTTTGTAGAAATTGGCGAAACTATGGAAACGACGAATACGAGAATGTAGAAGACGATAGCAGCGTAGTGGGATTGGATGAAGAAGATCCAAGAACTGGTGAGATTCTTCTTCATATTGATTCTTATTTTTGCAGAATTTATTTTCCATACTTCATCGTCGATATAATGGGTTAATATTACTGTTTTTAATAAAGACGGCGCATGGATGGCGGTAGAACCATCTCGTCACTTCAGCACTTCTCTACACGGACCTCAGGCGCTTTCGACCTTCGATATTGGCATTCCTCGAACGCATCCGGTCAGTTCTTACGATCAGTATGAGAGTCAATATGGTGCCCCTTACGAAGGAACGCAATACGGCGCCGCGCAGTACGGTGCTCTTTACCCGTCGCAGACTTATTATCCGCCTGAGAAGAGATTCGTTGTCGCACGCAAACGCTTACAGGTTCGTAGACCAATTTTTATTTTATTATTATATAATTTTTTTTTTTACGGAAATCCTCAAAAATTAATTAATCACATTGATTGATTGATACAACAAAATTGATCTAAATTACAGGCCTACGATTCTTACAACGGTCGCAACGACTTGGCAAGTCTATCGCGGCTGATGGGTTCGCAGCCTCAAGTATACCAAAATTATCCCCATCGTCTCATCTATTAAATTCATCAAATTATTTGAAAAATATCGACAATGGAAAGACCGCGAGGAAGAAGGGAAATGGCAGTTTTCGAAATTGAAAACGTACCCAGACACTCGACCACGAGATAGAATGAAAAGGGGAAGAAAAAAAAAAAAAAAAAAAAAAACGAGCGATGAGCGATGCGCTGATGATTTTTTTTTTTTTTGGTAACGCGCCGTCGCCTGATGAACGGGTTCACCTGTATCGAAGTTGAGCTCCTATAAATATATTCATTCATAAATATAGATATAATATATATATATATATATTTTCATTTTCTTTTTCTTTCGTTCGATGACTACTCGAAAGAGATGGACTCATATATTATTAACTCGCGATCGTCAGAGAACATACTATATATATATATATCTGATACTAAAAATTTATATATTCCGCGACGCGCTTCGATCTCAGAGGCAATCTCTGTGCTGTTGCTCGCGAATTTCGTGTAAAGTTCCTCATCTTTTTATTCGCTGGAGAGTAATATATATATATATTTTTTCTTAAAAACTTGAGAAAAATAAGGTAGATAGACTCGCGCGTATCTTCGTGAACAGGTATTGTGAAAAAAAAAAATATATATAAACAACAAGAACATCAACTAAAAACGAAAAACAATCAACGCGGGAAGGAGAGAGAGAAAGAGATTAAGAAATCTGACATCATAAAATAGACATAGTTAATTGCTGCTTCTGTCGACCTTTCATGCGATAGACACAAGTTGAAAAAAAAAAAAGAGAAAAACTACTTTACAACCGAATCTACTTCCTGCTTTTTGAAGCTTATTTCTTCGCGATAAGTTTAACTTGTAAGTCGGTATAATTCTTATTGTGAAAAGAGAGAAAAACGCGATACATCTTGGCGTGTTCTTTGTCAATTACACCGCATAACTAAAGTATAAACAGGGGTCTGACGCGTCACCGGTCCGAGGGGTTGCGATTCATGATTATTCGCAAGATTTCACGCTGTTTCCAATTTTACTATCTCGCAGCGTATCCACCGTACATCGCGACACGATTTTTCGCGACTTTCGCTCGCGCATTTTCCGCAACAAAAAATAAATAAATTAAGGGTGAGAAACAATGAAAACTCGCGGATTTTATCGAAAGCGCGCTGCTCGACTCGTGATCGTCTCGTCGATAGACGACATTTTTACTCAGCTTTCGTGAAAAAATTCTCAAATGGTGATCTATAATAACAGACTATTATAGATTGTAAAATTTTTGCAAAATTTTATCCTGTATATGTCGATTATAAAATTATTCTAATATCGAAACGTGATTTCTTAAGAGACGTTTAACAGCTAAGAGAAAATATTTGAAAAAAAAAAAAAAGAAAAACGAAAAAAAAAAAGACGATAAATGCCGGTTGTACTATTGTAACGATTAAACGCGCAGCCTTCGTATACCTTTTCGAATGAATTAAGAGTGATAGGGGGTGTCAAAGCTCTATTTTATTCTTTCGATCTAATGATATATTTTTGTTGACGAAGTTATAGGTATTTTTTTAACGAGAAGAAAAAAAAAAAAAAAAGAGAAAGATACTTTAAACAAGAAAACACGTATAACTGAAATCTGTGTATTCTATTCGTTGGTGGGGAAATGTGTAATATACAAGATATATATATGATATATATAAAATGTATAATCCGATAATCCGGCATCAATGTGAATGTTATGACTCGTGACATATCAGCAAAAAAAAAAAAAAAGAAAAAAAAAAGATTGTTTTCGAACGAATACTATTATTGCTTAATAATCTTATTACAAATATATTTAAAAAACTACAAAAGCGACACTACTGACAGCGACGTCACATCGACATCGGATAATACACGAGATATTATCGGATTCGTTTGTTTTCCTCTATACGACTATCCAAAGCCACGTGGCGTTGATAAACTCCCAATTTTGGAAATTTCTCGAAAAAAATAAATAAATAAATAAACGGAACATGAAATTTTGTTGAAAAAGTGACAAATAGACAGAAAGCGAGAATTCGTTACAGCGTTATAAAAATAATCGATTGAATGACCAAATGACATATTTAATCCGCAATTATTTTCGAATCGTCGGTGCTTTACTTCAAGATAATTCAACACTGTAAACACGAGAGGAGAACAATAATAAACGACTATATTCTATCCATGCAATTCCCGTCTCACATTTTTTTACTGTCTGTAAGCCGCGCGACATTGAACTGTTGAAGAAAAAACGCCGAAGTAAAACAATCGAAACTCGCGATATGGCGGCGGAGAATCGGGAAAGTCGGAGAGCAGTTATCGATACGGTGGATTGGTCTAATCTCAAGAAGTCTCAATTGAACGCAACACTTCTGATGGCGTGTATGATTCGGGATTTGAATGTCGCAAAAACGGCTATCGACAACGGAGCGAACGTGAACTGTCGAAGACCCGATTTCCTGACGCCTCTTCACGTCGCCGCGGAACACGGAGACGTTGAGTTGATGCGATTGCTTTGCAGCGTTCCTGATATCAGATCAGAAGCGAAAACTATGCATGGTAGTGGGATTCTACCTTTGCCCTTTCGCAAAAAATTGCTCAATCGAATTAAAAATAATTAACAAACGAAAGCTTCGGTTTCAGGATTAACACCGTTGCATACGGCAGCTCAGCTCGGCAATACACTCGTAATACAGGAATTGCAGAAGATCGGCGCTGTTATAAATTGCAAGGATAATCTTAATCGCTATCCCCTTCATTACGCGGCATTGCAAAACAATTTGGATTGCGCCCGTTTTCTCATAAGATCCGGAGCTTTAATTCACGTTTACGACGCATTCGAGGAAAGCCCTTTGCACATCAGTGTATTGAAAACGAAGAATCTACCGATGACGAAACTTTTAGCTGGATATCGAATACGGTAATTCGTCGGAATAATTGTCAATTTAATATTGCAAAGTAATCAATAGTTGTTTCATAGAGGGATATTAACCTTTTTTGTAGCGGATCACCTTTTACCACCAAAGATTCGCAGCCTCTTCTTCTAGAGGCCGTTCTCAGTGCACGAAACAGAGACGACTTGGATATCGTCAAAACTATTATACACTACGGCGGAGATATTGTTAACATTCCCGACCCGATTGCCTGGCGCACGCCTCTACACGTTGTCGCGTTAACCGGATATTACGAATTAGCGGAGTACGTTTGGAATTTCAGAAGACTAATGAAAGAATTTACTCAATATGTTGCTTGGCGTTCCTTAGATATCTCATTGACATCGGAGCGGATATGAATGCGAGAAATCGCGCAAAACAAACGCCTCTACAAGTGGCTTTGAATTGCAAGAATTTTAACATTGTTCGTCTGATCGACGAAAAGTCGACGCCCATAGAGAATGAATAGAAAATAAATAAAATTGAGTCTCGCAGAAAGGCAACGGCAATAATTGAAATACTTGAGTCAATTAGTTTTTTTTTTTTTTTTCTGTATTAAATCGAAGACGGATGCGAAAATATTAAATATGTACAATCGAATTGAGAGGAACTAAATAATCGTCAACATTATTTGTTTCTGTATTCGTGTCGATTATCCTTCTTCCTATAACGCTCCTGCGATCGATCTCTGGACCTTTTTTCTCTGTGTCCAGAACGACTGGATTTTTCAACTTTGGTATCGTAGTCTCTGCGTCTATCGTCGTCGCGGCGCTTTTGCCGACGATCGGTAGATTCGTTGCCGCGTTTCTCTCGACTTCTACTGCGGCTTTCTCGTCGCG
The DNA here is from genome assembly GCA_934046635.1 of Buathra laborator. Lineage (NCBI taxonomy): Eukaryota > Metazoa > Arthropoda > Insecta > Hymenoptera > Ichneumonidae > Buathra > Buathra laborator. The sequence continues at coordinate 5,275,713 of OW203897.1, read as the reverse complement.
TTCGTCCGTCGGTACGATTTTTACTGTCTCTGACTCGATCGTTTCCTCTTCCTTTATCGCCGTATCTTTCTCTTCGTTTCTCGTGCCTCTCGTCACCGTCTCGACGATATTTCTCACCGTCTTTTCTACGATCGTATTTCTGAAATCTCTGTCTATCGTCGTGATTTTTACCATTGGTACCACTGTCGTATCTTCCCTCACGCTGATCGTTCGCATTCTTGCGTCTTTCTCTGCTCCCTCGATCGTCAAATTCGTCTTTTCTCTTACGACCATCGGAACGCTTTTCGTCATTATACATTATTCCCTTTCCTTTGCCTCGCCATCGCATTTTCGATACAGATTGCGAAAAGTCGACATGGATACGACGATCATCGATCAGAACGTTGTCCATCTTGAAGTACGCCTCCTCGCAACTCTTGCGATCGGCGAATTCTATAAACGCGTACTGTAACGAATCGCCGCTTTGACGATCTCTGATCACCTCACAGCTGCAAAGAAATTTTTATTAATGGAAACATCGTAAATTCGACTCTCGCCTATCTTTTCTGTAGTTTTTTCGGCTTCTAAAAAAAAAAAGCTTACCCAACGATCTTTCCGAATCTACTGAATATAATCTCGAGATCGTCGTCGTTAGTGACGGGATTAAGTTTACAAACGAAAAGGACATTCTCCGGCGGTGCCATATCCGCGTCCGGTATATCCCCGACGATCTCTAAAATCGTCGCACGAGCTTTGGCTTCCTTTGCTTTTCGCATTTCAGCTATTTCCTCGATACTCATGCCGGCTGTGTCGTCAATCGCTTCGTCGGCTCCGATTCTGTCGCTCTGAAGAAATAAACAAAAAAAATTATACATGTTAATATCTAACATTATTATTTGTTATTATTATGTTATCATATTATTATTGTAACTATTATTTTTTAATTCTTTTTTTTTTATTGGACACAACAATAATATATTAATAATAATATTGCTAATATTATTAATATGATTTTCTCGTTCGATAAAAAAAAAATTTCAAACAGCGTGAACAATCATTGTGGATGTAATTTTTAGCTAATGCCCCTATAATAATTACCATTAGCGCTTCTCTCGTAGCCTCTGGACTCCGATCCGGAACAACAAGCGTTTCAGGATCATCATACGGATCTTCCAATATGACGGTATGAGAGATTCGTATGTCCTGATAGGGTCTGTGGTCGCCATCGCAGATAGCCTCGTTAAATTTCAAAATGATCTCAAGTCCCTCCGTTATTTCGCCAAAAACGCAATGTTCGCCATCCAGAGATTGAAGATCTCTGTCAAGCGTAATAAAGAACTGTGATCCCAGCATATTGTCGCCGCAGTTGACCATCGACAATAAACCAACTCTGTCGTGTTTTATCCTCGGCATTTGTTCCGCTTCATAGTATCGCGCCTCTTCTCCTAACAACGTTCCATATATACTCTCTCCGCCTTTTCCTGTACCCGTCGGATCGCCAGTTTGTGCGATAAAATTGCTCTGAACGGTGTGAAACAAATTCCAGTTGTAATACTTGACTTTGCAGAGTTTCAAGAAGTTTCGACACGCTGCGAGCGAAAAAAAAAACAATGTTATTGTATTAACCTCAACTGCTCGATGATACAAAATGTTGTGACAACGAATGGTAAGACATAGTGAAAGTGACAATAACCCGCACTTACTCTGAGCCCTTTGATCGGTGTACAAGTCGACGGTGAAATCGCCGATCGTAGTTTCAATAACTACGGCCATCGTTGTTATTTTGTTTTCCGACGATTAACACAAATTCACCCGCGTCGCGAAAAAAATTTGTTGGAGTCGCGAATTATTATCGATAGTCATTGAGAATAGTTGTAGCAGTATTTACTTTTGCGCTTTAGACTAACGCGATATAATCGTCGGGTTTTTTATGTCATTCGTTGCGTTGCAACGAACAACGATGTTAAATCGGTGAGATAAACAAATTTTGTTTTTCATCACACATCACCGATCGACAGAAGAAAGAGGTTATGTGTTTGCCGCTTGTGTTAACGGCGTTAAAGCGCGACACGATCGTGCGCGCGACGTTCGTTTTACGGAATGATCAATTGGCTTGTCGAAATCGACGAATGGGGCGCCTTATAGGAGGTTTTGAAAGTGGATCTTTATCTTTAGTCCCATAATTCAGACTATTACAGCGAACAGGTATCGGGATTGCCGATCGCTCGTATTTTTGTGCGTCAGTCGAGGATTCGGTCGAAACGGTTTATCAGAAAGTGAATATGAAACGTTTGTTTGCCTGAATTTATTTCTTAACATCGACGAACATTACGATGTGTTTTTAAACTGCGATAGGCATGTAACTGGAGCAGTTTTATTCGTATATGTCTTTTACACATCAACGATTTGAGAGTCGTAATGTATTAGAGACTTCGCATGGATAACGTTGGTCATACGCAGTAGTTATTACACTTTTTTTTGCATACTTACCTGACGAATGTAGGAATCTGGGTTATCTACGCCGATAAAGAGCGGCGTCCGAACAAAAGTACGCGAATTTCGAACTGCAGGCGCAATGACAAAATATACTTTAAAAAATGAAAAAAAGGACCCTCAGTGCTTCCTAATTGTATTGTTTCACCTGCCGACGCCGTGAATGTTTCTATTTCAAGATTCTCCAACTGTAGAAAAGCATGAATACGATGTTTCCATATACAATGGATCACATTAGAATCACGCGAAAAAGTCAGTACGGTATAATTTCTGATACCGAAACATCTAGTTTTAGGTATTTGTTCTTAGAAACCATTAAAAACATTAAAAATCGAGAGGGCAAAACCCGGACGTAGCCGAGGATCTGTCGCATTAAACACGGATAACTACCGCTACCGGTTTCTTCGCAACGCTCGCCATTTTGAATGCCGCACAACTTCCGTTGCAAACCGGAAGCGATCTTCACGATCAAACGAATACTTGTTATATCGCAGAAAAAAATCCTAAGAGACGCGCTAATCAATAACAATGTCGTTTTTCGAATATCCACACAACCGGAAGTGATACATGTTTACTATAAAACCTTCCAAGGACGACATTCGCGTAGCCTCCCCCGTAAACTATAAAACAGTCTCTCGATGCGTTGAATTTCGGTAAAAGATAAAAATGATTTCTACCGCGCCATGGACGTGGTGGTAACCTGACGTAAACCGCTGGGTCAAGTATAACCGGTCTCTCGTCGTGATCGAGTATAGAGTAGATGTTTCTCGCACACCGGTCAGTCTACCGCGATGTGACTGCGTAGTGGTGTTGCTTTGTATCTCGGTAGACTCGGTGGCGACTCCGATGTGTTTCGATGGGAGTTGAAGTTCTCTGCGTAATAAAGATTCGACGGAAACAGCAACAACAACAAAACAATAAAAATTCCATTCTCGATTTTGCTCGTCGATACGATCGCTATAGTACACAGTATACACTCGTGTATACGGTATATCTATATTGACAATGTATCGAGGGGGTGGGGAAGAGAGATGGCAAAGAGAGGATTGAATAAAATACACGTCGAACTAAGGTGTGCCAGGCGTATGCAAACACCTTGGAAAGCCGTGAGCCTCTATACGCACGCATAACGTAGTATGTACATACATCTGTACCTTATATACTATATACATACTGTATACCGGTTAACGAGTATACGCAACGCTTGATAGGAATTTGCCCGGGGGGCCTACGCGGACCCGCTGTATATCTCGGTAGACTCCGTGGCACCGAATGCTGGATGCTGCAACACACTCGCCTCTCTTCCCAGTTCACGAGATATCTATATAGCTTCTGGTACCTCAATCGACAGGGAAATAATAACAAAAATCGTACATATCCTTCGAAACGTTTTTTCAAAAAGTAAGATTGATATTTCATCAAATTCAAAAGCTACGGATATAGATGTGGAAGTACCCAATTCATATAATCAGATAGTTTCTTCCGAATCATAGGATACAAAGGAAGAAAATGGCTTCTTTCGAACGAACGAATCAATTGATGTTCAATATTACGAATTGGACATCACGAATTGAAATATAGTTGAAGGAAGAATTCGCAGCGTATTCCGTATGGCAAAATGTCCATTAAAAACCCTGTGGATGTCCGCATCTCGTCAAACGAGTACTATAAACGAAGCGGAGAGCCTTCGGGGAGCCTCCGCTGTTAAGTTCCAGCATCGACAGAGGAGGCTGGTAGACTTGGTGGCACCTGCAGAGTGAACCGCGAGTAAAGCAAAAGTTACGGTGAGATAGTGGAAGGCGACGAGGATATACACAGAGAGAGGAGTATGTAGAGGTTGCCAAGGAGGAGTCCGAGAGTCGATCGCGCGTAGATATCTCTCATGGGACCTGCGGAGATATCCTATGCTCGCTGAGAATTCGCCTCCGGGGCCATTACCGCCCTCTTATCCTTCTTCCCACTTCTTTTTCTTTCGCTCGTCCAACTCTTCTCCCTCCACAAAACAAAACGTTATACAGGCAACAGCATCAGAAGCACCGGAGCTCTACAGCTACGACCCATCTACAGCTTCTTCTTCTTCTTTTCAGTTTTTTTTTCTTTTTTTTTTTTCTTCTTCTTCATCTTCTTCAGCAGCACCGACTCTCTCCCATACCTACATGCGTATACATATATTTACTTTATTTATTTTCTCGGATTCCAACATGGCTCATGCCGTATGTGGTATTCGAAGTGTGTGTAACGCAAAGACTTGGCGTATGCGTATGCGCTCACGTCGAAGAGAAGCGAATAAGAAGAAAAACTATAAAAGAAGAAGCGAGACGACACGAGGCAGCAGAGCGCGCCTGTCTCTTCCTGAGCGAGTTTCATCCTCGGCGCGAACGACGAGGTATGCACACGTAGAGACTCGATGAAGATTCAGGGCTGCGGATATATACGTCCATGAAACACGGATAAAGACCCGAAGAGCAAAAATGAAGAAAATAGAGAACGAGATATAAATCAGACAAAAGTAATTTTTTTCTTATTATCTTCTCAATCTTCGGCGCTACCGGAAATCACCGCGGCAAACAAGCGATACCTCAGCAACGGAAGCGATGTCGGAAGTTCGGAAGCTCCAAAACGGATAGAGGAAAAAATAAAAGGTACACACGTCGTTATCGAATGGATCGATGATCATCGATGAGTCGCCATCGCGATCGAGATATATTCAAGCAGCCCTGCCGATCGGCTTTGAACCCACTTTAGATCGGCTCGGTGTACCGCCTACTTCTTCGCCAGGGGCGGGTCCTATCTCTCTATGAGTCAGGAGCGTACGTCTCTCTCTCTAAACTTGACTCCGAGAACCTCTCGAGAAGGTTGCATACAGTAACGAAATATAATGACTCTCCGGGTTCTCGACCGTGTCTTTCGGGGGTATAAAAATAGTTGAAGATCGTTCATATATTCCTGGAAACAAAAGTTACCGGACTCCCCGCTGATTCTCGACGGTCTTAGGGCCTCCGGAGCGTAGGAAGAAGATTTTCCGTTGGGGCCGCGGAGGATTAAAGCCACGAGAAAGATCCTCACAGCGGGGAGTCCGGCTAAAACTTTGGGCTCTTGGATTTTTGTGCTCCGAAGTTCTCGGGCGCGCATCGTGCGTGGAGAACTTCTGTGGAACCCGAGGGGTAACGTACCACGGTGCGTACGCTCCTGGGAGGCGGTGGTGAGGCCGCGGAGTCCAAGACGGAGGACTCGACGTGGAGGAGAGCACCGGAGAGCAACCACAAGCAGCGGGCAACACAGAAGTGTGTATTGGTATACTGGGCGCGCGTGCGATCGGCCCAGACAAACAGACTCGCACTGGCGGTTCATTGCGGTGCCGCTGAGTCCCAGTGGTCACCGAGTTGTTGGTGCGTGCTGTGTGTGCGCGCGCTTTGCTCACTATATACTTTTGTGACTCGCGGGATTGACCACCGTTTTCCCTTTGCTTGTCGAGACCGGCTTCGAGATACCGGTGTTGATATCCGCTCGTCGTAACACGCGTGTGTGTATATCCACCGCAGCGTATACAGTGAAACTTCTCTTTGCTAATAATAGCCGTAACAGTGTGCCGGAAGTGAGTTCGATGATTTAACGACAGTTCGCAAGAAAACAAAAAAAAAATACCAAAAAAAAAAACAACGAACGTAAAAATAAGAAAGACGAATATCGGTGTCGACTATCGATTCTTCGCGATAACGAAGATCGTGAAAATTGATTAGGAAACAGGCAGTTTATCTTAACATCGAACTGCAACTGATCGATATAGACTTAAGATACAATATCGTCGTTTAGCGTTCGGAAGTCGGCGGAAGTGATACAAAATTGAATTTGATCGTCGACGACGTGGATCGCCGGGCGGAAAACCCGGGGGTGGAGGTGGTGGAGTCGGCGGAGGAAGCCGAGGAGGACGAGGACGAGAAAGAAAGAATATCTTAGTCCCGTCTAACGTTGACGAGGGACCACCACCCTGTATTCGACATGTATCTCCTTCGTATATTATCAGCGTCGATCGGAAGAAGACGAAGCTTTTGCGAACAAGCATGCAGTCTCGTTGTTTTTATCGCGGCGATCGTCGATCTTATGGATATCGCGAGTGCTGCGAGAATGAGCGGTTTATACGTGGACAATGGAAACGATCAAACGATCGTGCATCGTGTCGTTTCGCAGCGGGAGAAACGGGAGGTCGAACACGAAATTCTTAATCTTCTCGGATTGCCGGACAGACCGAGAAGCGTCGATGGCAAAGTGCCACAGGTCAAGAGGTCGGCTCCCAAGTTTCTTCTGGACATTTACAAGAACGCGCTCGGTGAGAACTCGGATAAACCGGTCGACGTACCGGGACATCGTCGACGGAACGAAGCCGGAGAGTTCGATCTTACCGGTCAGGATCTCAGGGCCATCGACCAGAGCGATGTCATCATGACGTTCGCAGCTCACAGTAAGCTTCAATTATAACAATTCACCGACCGTTTATATACGTTTTGTTCTTATCTCGCGGATTCCGTAGAGCTTCGCGCGCTCTTTTCTCATTTATCCCAATGATTATCTTTGATTTCACAGCGCAAATTGAATTTACAAAATTTCTCTGTTACCACTGTATTAATTCATTCGTAACATTATAATGGACGTATCGTTATGCAATCTCTGACCACTCCGATTTAATTTCTGCCTTTTGAAATATTTCTCTCTAAACTTCGAATACGTTTTTCATCTTTTCGATAGGAGTGAATTATTTCATCGATCTTTTGAAATATTGAAATATTTTGTCACAAATTTGTTCGTTACTCCAGTCAATTTCTCGGGGCCACTTGACCTGTTACGCTTACGATCGCGTCGCACGTGGAAGAATCTTTCACCTCTTTCAAGAGTTGAATCCTCGTGGATGCCTTCGAGATACCAGAAGAGAAATTTTCTCTGTAAGATTCTTCGTAGCTGCGAGGATATATGCTTAACTATTATATATACGATAAATCACACCGGGAGAAACGAACGCGGGAAGCGCGTTATAATCCTGACGTAACGAGGAGCCGAAGCTAAAACTCAAAGGACGATTCGTCTTCTCTCGTTAAACGTTGTAGACCACAGCTACGAGTGAATGAACGCTCGATGAACGCGCACGCAGCAGTAGCAGCAGCAGCAGCATCGGCGATCCCAAGTACGGGATATAATCTCGCGATCGGTCGCAGTCTCGAGAGAGAACGATGTCTGCGTGACATCCAAGAGTCGCGCTATTCCCGCGATAACGAAGAAGCTGTATATCCATTACAAGTGCATCGTTGCGTACGCACGGCGCAGGTACTTCATTCTCTATACGCGTACCCATAGTTCCTCTATGCTTCTCTCGTCTTTAGTATTCCTACGGCGTATTCCGCGAGCTATACGCGACACACACGTTTCCTCGTAATTTATATTCGAGGACTTTGTCGACAGATACGTGTTCCTGCGTCGTTAAATTTTCTTCGGTCGCTACAGCTGCTTCTTCTTTTTTCTTCTTTCCGTGATTCGCAGTCGTGTAGTCCTCGAGAAATCGAATTTGCATGAGACTTGAATTTTTTTTTTTTTTTTTTTTTTTTTAAGCGAATAAATTGCGAAAATATGATCAGTGTCGCGATCACATTACAAAAAAGATAAAAGTTTCCGCGTGTGGGATTCGAACTCCTGATGAAATTCAAGCAGCGATCGTCGTTTTTTAAACTCGTAAGAATTTTGTTTAACGCGAAGGAATTCGCTAATGAGACGAATGAAATCCTATCGGGTACCGGAAAGATCGTGAGATCATTGTAAGCCGTTATTATGGAGTCCTAAGTTGTATTTTTGCGGTGCGGATAACGCAGCTTTTCGGCCCAATTTGTCGACGGTGGTCCATGACCGGGCGTTGTGTTCTCTCGTTGATTCTCGAGGGATCACACGCACGCGAAAATTGAGCTATTCAAGATCGCTCGAGGCCTCCCGCAAGAGCTAAGAAGAGGTCCCAGGGCTTTCGGGGGAATCTCGAGTGCGAGAGGCCCCCTTTCCCCATTCCCGGACCCGAAACTCGCCCCATATATTATCCGCCGTTTCTGCGAGCGTCTTCGAGGATATAACTGCTCCACGAATGTATATAGATATATATTTATATACATATATATTCCTCGAAGGGGAAGTCTCATCGCGTCAGGGGAATGAGAAAGACGAGTCAATATCTCTCTCTCGTCGTATATAGTCAGCGGCAGCCCTCCGGCAGGTAAAAATGTCTCAACTTCCTCGGCTTCTTGTTCCTCGTATCTTCCTCTCGCTCTCCGCCACTTTTCTTCTCGTTATTCTTATTGTCTCGCGCGCGTCAATGGATATAAAATCTTATTGGCAGCCGGTGAGAACGGGATAGAAATGAGAAACGGGGAAAGAAGGAAAAGAAGAAACGGCGAGTTAGAGCGGAATCGATGAGATAAATGAAACATAGAGAGAGAGAGAGAGAGAGAAGGCTGTAGAGTGGGAAAGGATGAGAGAAGAGGTTGAAGGCAAAAAGAGAAGAAATCAGTGAAGAAAATAAATAAAACAAATGAAAAAAAAAAGAAGGAACAAGCGAAGAGAGAAGAGAGCGCAGTAAGAGAGAGAATGAGATAAAAAACAAAAATTGGAGGTGGAGAGAAGTAGAGATAAAAAACAAAAGTCCTCACGGCGCTCGGGGGTCCCAGAAACGGTTCCCGAGGGGCCCGAGCTATTCGGACCACCCCGAGTGGGCTCGTCGGCTCGCTCGCGGCAATCAGGTGCCGTTGGAATGCGACCTTCCAAGAGTTGAAGAGAGAAACCGAGAGACCGAGAGTGAAAGATCGTGAGGGTAAGCGAGAAGCATGAAAAGTGGAAGAGAAGAAACAAAACAAATTTTTATGCCCTTCTCCACCGAGGAACATTAGGCATTACTTAGCGAGCCGAAAGGGCCCCGACTTATATACCGAAAGTATAGTAGTAGAAGAGAAAGAAGGGACGGCGGCATAGAAGATGAGGGGAAGGAGAAGGAAGAGAAACGAACGAAGGAGACTCGGAGGGATAATGTTATATCTATAGGTAGCCAGGGACCCCGAGAAGAGAAGGAAGAAAGGAACGATTTCACGCTGCGAATCTTTCATGGCTCGTTATAGAATCAAAGATTTCATTTATATTAGTCGCTTTTTTTTTTTTTCATCTTGTTGATCGTTGTTTGTATCAATCTGACACGATGCACGAGGGCTGTCGTGGAAAAATAAACTTTGCGGTAGTGTCGTATATTTTGTTTCACATAGTTATTCTTTTATGTACTCTTTTTTTTTTCTTTACTCGAACAGATCATCACGTACCGGGGGTGAGACACGAGAGGGGAAAGAGACTGTGGTTCGATGTATCCGAAGTACCACCCGGCGAACACATTATCGGAGCTGAACTGAGGCTCTACAGAAGCTTGGAAATGAAGCATAAAAAAAATCGCGGCTCTTCTTACATGATTACGGCTTATCGAGTCCTCAGAACGGAAGATGGGTAAGCAATCATTTCCAACATTTTTTTTACGTTTTTTTTTTTTTTTTTTTTTTCAACTATCGAATATATTCGTAGTCGAAAGTTGGTTGAAAAATATTTTGTTCTGTTGTATCTCGAAATATCTGAAATTGGCTCGGTTTTCGTCTATAATTTTGACATCGTCATCGTGACCCCTAATTAGTCTTAGGTATATAGTCTCAACGGGATCTCAGGTATAGATTCTTCGAGAAGGATCGATATTTCGGGTCTCTTCCCGCGTGTCCTCGCTTTCTAACTTCATCAGTCCATTCTGTTTCTTCCATTACCGTACATTTTTTTCTTTCTTTCCTTCTCTCCATCTAAATACGTATCCGTTCTACGAGTTCACGAAAAAGAATTTCATTGCTGTCTATGTATTCGCGTATACAAAAGTTACGAGAGACCTTTAACGAGACGTCACGAACAATGGTACGTCCACCGTGTCTCTCGGTCTCGTCGTCTACAGGAAACGCTATTCCGTAAATTGAGGTAAATTAGCCGAGGAGACGTGTCGTTTGTAAGCGAACCTCGTGTTCGCTCGTGAAGCTACTCGATGATGCCCTCGAGTCTAGAGCGCGTTATTTAGCCTACGCAGTTGCTCACCACACATACACGCAGACGGACACACAGCTTCGCAGACTCTCGGTCGCTTCTCTCCTGCTGCCTCATCTCTCACGATCCTCCGGCCTTCCGTCAACGTTTCAACTCAGCGCGTGACGCATATCTTTCTTTTCTATACATATATATCCCACCTACATCTCATTTATTTCCTATTGTTTTATCCTTTACTTTTCCAAACTATTTTTGCACGACTCTCGTCGATCTTCCAACGACCATTTTTCTCGGTATAAATATTCGACATTCTCGACGCGGCATCATCTTCTTCTACGAAAGAATTATATATATATATATATTTATTTCTTCCTCCCTGAACAACGCTGTTGCGTGGATGTCGTGAGATTTCTTGCGACTCTTCACGAGACATGCCGGCGACACGATGTTTCTTATGTCACATACACATACGGAGACGCGCGATGCACGCATGAGGAACGACGAGAATTCCTTTTGTATGAAATATGCGATAGAATTTTTTTTTAATTTCGTTTCCGCTTACTCCGTGGCTAACGATTAATCTCTCTCTCTCCTGGAGATTGATTTTTGTTTTTTTATCTCGATAAAATCTCAATACAGCGAATCGATTGCCGTGATTCATCCATCGCTAACCGCAAGAATGTCAGGAATCAAATGATCGTCCCGCTCGTCGTTGCATAAGATTTGTACGCGCTGACGATTGACGTAAAACTGCAACTGCATCGACGATGCGTTCGCGATTGCGATATTGAATTTCCGAAGGTGCGTGCAAATTTAATATCTCTCATGTTCTTCTTTCGTTATTTTTTTCTTCAGAACTCGAGAATTGCAGTATGTGGATTCCGCGAATACGACCGTTGGACGAGAGGGATGGCTGACGTTGAATGTCACGGAAGCTCTTCAGCATTGGGTCAACAATCCTGAGGGCAATCGAGGATTGTACTTGTCGGTCCATCCGGCCGATCGTTCGGGTAAGAAATTTACGTGATAATTTAAAAAAAAATCTGGAAGACGAATAACGGGAAGGCGCCGATATTATCGTTGGCGAAATTGAAGTTGGAGAATTCTTCGAACCGATAGAAATACTCATAGTTTCGTCGTAGAAGAGGCAAGTCGAATTTTCAGTCGCAATTTCCAAACGCCTCGTTTGCGAACGGATACACGCGAGAGCCTTCCTTTCGCCAAATACATTGCCGATACGTGTTTATATATAGATATAGCATAGAAGCTGAGAAGGCAAAAACCGCCCACGAGTCTCGCATCGAAATTCTCTCTCCGATCGAACTCTAAATATAGCCTCTTCCGTGGCCAGCTGGCCGAATATAATTGAGCGCGCGCGCGCGAGAGTGCGGTTCTCTTCGCGTACCTGCGAAGCGTTTCGTGAGTCGGGAGAAAGGGTGCCGCTCTCTCGATTACACGGGCACACGAGCACTTTATTCAGCGGCAAGCCGTGGCAAGTGTGCGGGTTATTCGCGCGAGACTCGGAACAGAAACAGAAACATCAGTATCGAGAATCGGCAGTAGCCGAAGGATACAAAAGATCGATCGACAGTCGCGATCGCCAACGATTTGTCGACTCGACGATTATTCTATTTCTCGACTCTTCGGTCAATTTGCTCCAAATACATTCTGTTATATGGCGCACCCTTCACATAAATCGATACAGGAAATACATTTTTTTCAATAATTTTCCGGAAACAATTTATTAATTTTTTTTTAAATGATAATTGCAACAATTATCAAAATACGAATTAAATTAATTTCCATAGTTACCGATTTCCGTAACTACTTATCCGCGTATTTTGTGTCACATTTTTCATTCTTCCGTAGAAAATCTTTTTTACCGTTGTTATTTTTATAAGAGGAGTAAACAACCGCTCGGCATTGATTTTGTTTACTCTGCGTATCGACTCGGGTATTCAAAGGACTAATATGTTGCTTTACCGATTGCATAATTCATTGTGCGAATGAATACACAGGTGTTAAAAATAGATTTGTAATTGCATGAGACAGCAGGTTCCGTGAGTCTAAAAAGATCGCCTTCGGGGTATAAATAAAGAGATAAACCGAGTGATCTATGGATCAGATTTGCGTGTCGTGATAAATATTCCTATAAGGAAAAAACAGAAACTACTAAGAGAAACGAGATGATACACCTGTTATCTCGCGGCGTGTATCAAGACGCAAAAGTACTACCGAACGATAGTATACACCGACAGCGCGTGCATCAGTTTGTTGTTCGCCGCGCCTATATTATTTCGTTGCTCGGGGAATATTAATATTCGTAAGTTGCACACAAACATACATACGTAGATGGAATAAATTCCCCACCGCTCTGGCAACGAGAGTCCGTCACTTCCATCGCGTCTCCAAGTCGATGTTGCGGCTGTTGCTGGTTTCCCTCGATATCTCTTTCTCTCTCTCTCTCTCCACCTCTTTACCTTAATTCCCTCCACGAGGAGCCGACGTGCTGCTGGACTTCATCGGACAACCGGTTTACCTTTGATCATTCAATATATAGTATATAAAACACATGATCGCTCAGATTTATACGTATCCAGTGCGTACACTATAATATCCCTGTGATATTCATACCGATATAATAATATCAATAATAATAATGAATAAATAAATAAATAAATAAATAAAGGAATCGCAAGAAAAAAAAACGCCATAATAATCATTCATATTTCGACGGGTCGTTCGAAGAAAGAATAAATTTCCACCTCATTGATTTGCAAAGTGTCTTTGGAAATTTCCGTAAGTCCTCGGCGATACGACCGATTCCGAGTCGTTGTTTATCACTCGGGCACCAAGTTGTTGCTGTGGCTGTGCGATCGCTTTCGAAAGTATCTCTCAGCAGCGGGATAACTCTGGCCAACACCCAGGAGAGTCACACCTCCAGCACCCACGTATCGCGGCCGTTGGCTCGTTTCACTTGCGACATTGCAGCTTTTTTTTTTTTTTTCTCTTTTTTCTATCGCTTACAATAAATAATTCACAGTGCAACACGCACGAGACAAAGTGTTCTCGATCATTCGATAAAATGGTATATTGTTCGGTGATCCATATATATATATATATATAGCATTGATTGCGAAATTATATCGAAAAATGGGTCGACGCGAGTTTGGCACTCGATTTGCCAGATTTTCGGAAACTCTCGGTAACTAATTAACCGATTTGATTCGGCGGTTACAATTGTACGTGTGGTGTGCGGATGAATATATACATATTAACAGGGCGCGAGCGCGGACTCTGGTAGGGAACGCGTAACGGGCTCGGAGGCAGGTGTCCGCAATCACGGCAAATGCGCATTCCACGGCAGCCAATTTACCAGCTTTCACGAACTCGCCTCTCGCGGCCAGCATGCAAGCACAGCGTTGTCCCGTGCGGCGAGCAGCAGTCCCGAGGAATCATTAGCATATAGGTAGTAACACAGTCAATTCTGTTTCTCGTTGCTCTATACCCGATTATTATAAATAGTTTACGATATCTCGCGGATTAGCGAAATTTTGCCGATTCTCATAAATCGCGGAGATGCACCGTACAGGTGCTTCTTCGAGATATATATATATATAGATTTTTTTTCTCTTTTGTTCTTTCATCCACGTGCTGGCTGTGGCCCCGAAGAATCAACAGCAGAATATACAACGGAGTAGGAGGTTCCTCGCTTCGCCACTAAAACGAAGCACAGCCCGAGTCCTCTTAAGATCGGTTAAACGGATAAGAACAGTGGAGGCCTTTTCGGCTGCTGCCGTGCGCCGCGATAATTTAATGACAGGGGCCCCAAAAACCGCGTTAGAGAATTGCCGACGTTTCTTCAAGCTTCCGATGTTATATCTTCTCCGCAACGAGAGCCGCGCGTTGCGTGTTTCAAAGTTGTCGGGCTGCGACAGGGTTCGATTTTATACGTATAGGTATTGGTGTAAAATTATTTTTTACAACCCCCTCCGGGAGTTTCGAGATTAGATTTAAAAAACTGTAATTTTGTAATTTTGCGCTATTTTACTTACGAAATTTAATTTTACGAAAACGTAGAAATAATGATTGTTAAGCGTGAAAGATCGGGAATGGAGCTACAGAATCGACTGGAGGTCGTAAACTCATTTGACAATTTAATTGGAACAACACGACGGACAAGTTAACGTCTGAACGCGTAGATACGTGCGGACGTACGTACGTAGATTTAAAAAAACTGTAATTTTGTAATTTTGCGCTATTTTACTTACGAAATTTAATTTTACGAAAACGTAGAAATAATGATTGTTAAGCGTGAAATATCGGGACTGGAGCTAAAGAATCGACTGGAGTTCGTAAACTCATTTGACGATTTAATTGGAACAACACGACGGACAAGTTAACGTCTGAATACGTCTATACGTACGGACGTACGTACGTACATTTAAAAAACTGTAATTTTGTAATTTTGCGCTATTTTACTTACGAAATTTAATTTTACGAAAACGTAGAAATAATGATTGTTAAGCGTGAAAGATCGGGAATGGAGCTAAAGAATCGACTGGAGTTCGTAAACTCATTTGACGATTTAATTGGAACAACACGATGGACAAGTTAACGTCTGAATACGTCTATACGTAACTGCTCTTCAATCTGTGACGGTTATGGAGCAATGAAAGGAGTGAATGGTATGGCGAAGCTACGTAGCCGCAAAGTAGCGCGAACCGATCGGCAGCCCCGAGGGGGTTTCGAGATTCTTAAATGCTTAAATATTCATGAAGGTTGACTATTAATAAACGCGCACGTGACGGTCTTTCGACGTTCTCTAATGAAACGTTTCGCTTTGATACACGAAGAGTTCATAATAATTCCATGAACGTTGTGGTTAACGTTTGCGTCTTTGACAAATTATTTTCAATTAAACCGCGAAAGCTCGGAAAATTGTAGTGATATATCACTGATGTATTTTACGATATAAATTACTTGATAACATATGGTGGTGCCGCATGATTGTGTGATTACAGTTCACGAAATGAGACCGGAAGACGTAGGAATCGTCGGATTCCGTGGAGATGCCGACAAGCAACCATTTATGGTTGGCTTCTTCAAGAGTTCCGGAATTCGCGAATCCAAAGCGAGACAAAAGCGTGACGCGAGAAGACGAAAAAAGAGCGATTCCTCGAGTTTGGATTACAGAAATAATCCTTACACCGGTAAGTTACTTAATTCGAATAAAATGCATCGATCAATTTACCTTGATTTAGCGCCGATGTATCGGCATACGAAACAAATGGAAATATAAATTTTCCGACTGCCATAGCTGATTAATAAAATGGAGAAACGTTACGTAAAAAAAATGTGTTAATGTTTTTTTTTTTTTTCTTTTGTTTCAAGATCCGGCGACTCAGTACAACTCGAGAACCTGCAAGATACAGACCCTCTACGTGAGCTTCCGTGATCTTCAGTGGCAGGTGATTGCGCAATATTATTTTATGTCTCTTTGACTCGCGCATATGCTCATAACTCATTTTTTTTTTTTTTTTTTTAATCATTATTATTTTTTTTTTATTATCCTTGCATATTCAAGTATCGAGAGAACCCGAGTGGCATACATAACACGTGGCATAATTATGAATATTAATGTTTTTTTCACTCAGGATTGGATCATTGCGCCTGACGGCTACGACGCTTATTACTGCAGCGGTGAATGCAATTTCCCGTTGAACGCGCACATGAACGCCACCAATCACGCGATTGTTCAGACTCTGGTGCATCTGGTTAATCCCGGCAAAGTACCGAAACCCTGCTGCGCACCGACGAAACTCTCACCGATATCGGTACTATATTTTCTCGACGAGAGCAACGTTATACTTAAAAAGTACAAGAATATGGTGGTGAAGAGTTGTGGTTGCCACTGAATTCTTGTACACAATCGTACGTGAAATATTGCGAATTGTATCGATCGCCAAAAGACAGAAATCCGAATTGTTTTTCATGTTAAACAACGTTGGACACGTAATTTTGTATTTTGGCGGTCGATATGTGAGAAAAAAAAAGCAAAGGATCAAACAAGATTGTCCGATACTAATCAAAACTTCGACATTTCTTCGTCACGAAACGCGAAGGAATTTTGAAAATAAATATTTTTTTATACTTTTATGACGTCATCGATCGTCCATCATCCGCCATAAAGAAATAATCCAAGATTGCCATTAAATGTTATTTAGTAGTAGTGAAAATTATCGAATGGAGAGACGATGTACGAAGGGGTCGTGGAAATTTGGAGTATTTTTTTCCCCATTGCATGAGGAAGGCATCGATCTATTTCTTAGTTGTATCTGCGACAACGATTCAATGCAACAGTGTAGGATTAAGATAACGTAATTTTACTGTGTAGAACTGATGTTAAAAGAAAGAAAAAAAAAATATGAAAGATGCGTCGATGATCGAGATAGCGAAGGAGTGCGCGGATAGCTATTTTTTACGGATGATACGCGAGATGTATAGACCATCATTTTTATTATTAACCATTTTTATTCGTATTGACAATGTAAATACGTCGCTGTAAATACGTTCGATATTATAAAGTATACATCAATTTCATAGAGAAAGTGAATTTATTTAAAAAACCTCTCATCCCTGTACTCTTAAATTTCTTTATGGGTAGTTAAATTAAATGTACAAATTACAAATTGCTTCTAGATAACTGAATATCCGCTGTTGGGGACAAATTTAGAAAAATGGTTCAGTAAAGACACTTTTGGTAAATATTAAAGTATTTTGCCATAAACTGAATTCTATACGGAATAGTATTATACTCAGTCGGTTAACTTGGTACCTAATATGCCACAATTTTGTTTTTCTACAAATTATCGTTCAATTTCACGATCGTGAAAACGAAAGGCTGAAAACTAAAGATTCTCCAGTGTGTGAAAATAGGATTCCTCATGTTTCAAAAACTCATTTCATACAATACAAATCATCCTGACGAAGTTTATAATATATAAGAAATTGAATTTGACTGATATCTTTGTAAAAACGACTATAACTGCATATAATATTACTGCAAACCAAACAAATAACTTGTATTGCTTATCGGAAAAATCATAAAAATAACGATTCTTGTAGCTTATTGTGGCTGATAATTGTCTTAATATTCTGGCGGCCAATATAGTTGTTTTTTTGTTTAAGTCAAATTACGTGAAATTACGAAAAGTAAAATACGTTGTGTATATTTGATCGCAAGATTCAATATCGTCAAAGGTGTTCAGCGCCCAATATTTTCGGAATTAACTTTGATCTTTATAATTTGAGTCCGGATTCAGATAATTTACTCGTACGTTGATATATATACGAAGGATTGTTTGCTCACCTCCCCATTCTTTCAAATTCCACATTACTATTTTATCGCCACCGCTGCGCCAGCGTTGCCAGCCACACCAGCTGAAAACAAAGTTATCGTACATCGATACTTTAAATAATTTTATTATTGCATATTCGTTAACATGTTATGCTTACTCTCATGAATGCCTGTCTAGAATTCGGAGACAGGTGTGGCACAGGATAATATTATTTTATCAAATCATTCATCGCATTTTAAAACATTGTATTGCAAATTAATCTTCTCGAATTCCTCTAACCTCAATACTCATCAAATAAATACTATACAACACGTAATGGAGGTTAGGAAACATAGTACGCAAAACTTGAGGAGATAATGGTTGAAATTAATTTGTCTTCGATGAATAGATGATATTCCAATGAAAGATTAACGATAATATTATTGTTGTTAACCTCTGGCGTGCATGCATATCTACTATCTTTCTCAAAACAACACGAACGCGGTAGAATATCGAATGTTGTTTCTCTCGATTGTACTATCCGTCGATAGATCGACCTATACGTTCGAGTGGTCGTCTCTCGAAAATAATGTTTCGCCTCGTCGCCGCTCGAATCTCGACGATCGCGTTTTTCCACGATGGTCGGCGAACGTGCCGTGGTCATGGAGTTGCTTCGAGGCTCGTGCTTTTCGCTCTGACAACAGCCGACCAAGTTGAATTTACCGACGAGAAAAAGTTTTATCTCGATATTCCGACAAATTTGTACAAAGTCGTTGTAATCGTTGAATATAACTGGGTGCGTCCGAGAATCGCAAACATTTCATTGTTGCTGCTGATGTGCGCGAGTGCGAGATTCTCTCGGTGTGTGTCCTGTGCTGCTGCTGCTGCTGCTGGGAGAAGTGCCTGTTTCTCTTCTCGGAGTGTACCCCGTGGTTCGGCTGCTGTCAACTTCTGCAAAGCCCTCGAAAACCAATCGGTCGAAAATTATCTTTAACAACGGACTATTAATCAACCAGTGTTTCGTCGTGTCAGACGAGTATAATATATAATTTATTGTGAACAAAAAAAAAACAAAAAAACTGCGGATGATCGAGTGTCGCGAAACAGGTACGCCCATTTACGGAACCTCGCACACCGTATCACGACTGGCCGTGGCCGATTTATACGAAAAAAAATAAACATATATATATTTCGCGAGAGTCCAACTCGAGTTCCACGAATAATAATTGTCCTATTCCGATCTGAATCGTCAAAACTGTCGCATGTTAAAGCATTGATCCAAACTTCGTGAAGTGTGCCCCGTTGTCTAGGTAGAGATCTCTCGAACAATTCGCACGGCTGAGCCAGAGTAGTAAGTAGCAGCAGCAGCAACCGAACGTGCCAGTTTCGTTTGGGCGCAAAATCGATAGAGCTTGCACATTGCACGAGGTAACCGAGGTGTCGTGTCTCGCGATTGTAATGATAAATAACTTGTTGATAAAAATAGTTTACGTCTGTTGTTTTTTTGTTTATCGCGGGAATGTCTGTGAGACGAAATGCGAGAAATTAATAACGACGCGGTGAAAGTTCGATACGACCGTTGAGAAAAATTTTAAGTAAAATTAGTAAGCGTACCTATCCGTTGTTGCGTCAGGGATTGAAACGCGAGATTATTAATGCGAAATCTTCTTCGCGCTCTGAAGACCCTTTGGGAACAATGGAAGATCGCGTAGAGATGGACGATATAACTTTTGCACATTCCGTCGGTTTAGCGGACAGCGCACTTGGCAGTGTCAACGTACGTTTATAACCCGGCGAATATATATTCGTTGCGTTAGATTAGTCATCCTCCGGCCGGGATATATAAAAAAAGACACGACACATCGTTATTATTCCGGATATTAGACGGCGGTCCTCTCTTCGGCGTTTTTTTTTATTTCGATACCTACGCGATCAGCATAGCAAAAAAGATCGATGAATCGTTTGCTTGACATTCGTACGGTTATACGATGGGCACGAGGATCACATCGTTTTAGCAGACGACTACCTTGTCGACATTATTGTTTTACTTGTTATGTTTCACATCTAACTACTGTAATCTGCGATTTTATCCACTTCATTTTTTTTTCATACGCCGTGTCATTATTCACGGATAGGTGTTTGTGGAACTCGAGAAGCGACTCGAGTCTCGTCGGATCTCAATTCCCTTCGGGAATGCGACTGCATTATGTTCCGTTTCGATATCTATCTAACTTGTCTACGAGAACGCGCGGATGACCTTGTCGATATATATATATTTATTTTCGAACTTGCCAGTGGTTCGTGTACCAGTCATTGACCACGTTCTATATTTATCATCGAAATATTTGTCTAGTGATTATTTTTTTTTCTCAAACGCTCTATTTTTCGCGTGATTTTTATCAAAATTTCAATCATCACAATTTTAATAATTAAAATCTTTTTTTATTGGTTAGAAATCGTTATTTTTTTCGAATAAAATATTTTCTTCGTATCTCAATTTCATTAAGTCAAAAGGACGAATATTTCTTTTGATGCGTCAATGAATCGATCGCGTAAGTCATGCATTATTATTATTATTATTTTTTTCAACAGGTTTACTAACGATTATGCTTCCCAATTATTCGCGAATGTGCGATTAATCGAAAGATTAAAATAAAGTTAAAAACCGCGAATTTCGGCGGTTCGTGTAAATATCGTGAAGCGATCGAACTCTGGGCAATGACGAGATCAAGGAACAGTTCACGATTAGAGAAATAATAGACGTCGATGAAGCCGAGTTGAAACATTGAATGTGGAGTACGATATCGCGTCTCTTTGCTAAGAGCAAATCAACGGAGGAGGGCGAAGAGGCGGCCGAAGAGGAAGCCGTCGACGAGGAGGAAAGCAATTGTAGGGATAAGAAGAAGCGTAATAGTAAGAATAAGACGAAGAGGTCCTCGACCGCCGCTTTATCGGCGAGTCGGGAGTGCTACGAAAACGGCGAGCCGGTTGCCGACGTAGCAGCTGTCCATGTTTTCGTCTCGATGGAACGTAACATGGGCGATGACAGACGCAAAGGAAACGCCGGGGTTTACGGTGACCAGCAACAACAGCAAAGCGGTGCTGCTGGCGACGCCGAACACTTCTCCGACGCGTATGACACGCGCCTGGTAAGTCCAAATATTTTTTATCGTTTTCACTTACAAAAAAAATTTCGATCGAAAAAAAAAAAAAAAAAAAAAATCAAAAATGAAATTAAAAAAATTAATAAATGTACAGAAAAAACGTTGGTACAACAAAAAAAGATTTTTGTTCGAAAAATCTGTAACGTTAAAACAATTTTGATTTTTTTGAAAACAACATTGAATTTTCAATATTGTAATCGCGTCTATGACGATGTTATTCGTCTTCGCAAACACGAACAATCGATAGTTAGTCATGCGGTTCGGGTTATCAGCCACGTCTCATCCTTCGTAGGTTTGGCACGTTTCCAATATACAACTGGAAAAAGGCGCTCTTCGATTCTCTCGTGTATATAGCTAACCTTCGGTCTCGCAAATTCGCTCCGACGAATTCGCGAGGCGTTATAAAATCGGCAAAAAGGTGTACGCGAACTGTCGGTTGCCGCTTGTGTGCCTCCGTGCCAAATGGCAATTACACTTCTTTTGATAGTCACAAAAATCGATTCGAATTCGGAACGAATTGGATGATGTAGTAATTGCACAATTTTTTTTTTTTTTTTTTTTTTTTTCTATTAAATGTAATTCAGAGTTAATTATTGAGTCATGTATATTGGTGTGCGTATCCGTATTGCTAAGTGGAACGAATTCTAATGACCGTTGTTATGTTCGTCGGAGATTTATCACTGAAAAGTCTTCTGTGAAAAAAAAAAAAAAAAAAAAAAATTGCGAAGCCGTTCTCTGCCGAAGCAATTGCCATTAGGAGTGCACCTCTGTGTACACATTTATAATACTTAAACTCGCGGAAAGAAGATACATTATATGTGTATGTTGAGTTGATGCACCGGTGTAGTCGAGTCTGGAGTCGCTTCGGCGCATCTACCGAGCAACACGTTTTGTTTTTTTTTCCTTTTTTTTTTCAACTACGAAGCTTCTGCCATCTTTGCTTTTAATTAATTAAGAAATTAGAAGCGTTCGTAGAGCCGGATCTGCGGCCCGTTGCAATTGGAGCGTTGTGGGAGTGCCGACTACCTTGGACGGACCTACTGAGCCCCAACCTTGTGCCCAACTTTGAAGCATCTTGCATATTTTATCATTCGACATTCTCGATAGACAAAAAAAAAATTTCGTGCAGCTAAAATCATTACTTATTAAAAAAACCAATGCAGATGTGACGAATTGAAATTCGGTTCAGAAATTATTGATCGCGATGTCTCCGTTTTTTTTTTTTTTTTTTTTCGTAACCTCCTGCATATTTTATCAGAAGGAACTTTCCATATTCGATAAAAAAAGAAAAA
Organism: Buathra laborator; assembly: GCA_934046635.1. Taxonomy (NCBI): domain Eukaryota; kingdom Metazoa; phylum Arthropoda; class Insecta; order Hymenoptera; family Ichneumonidae; genus Buathra; species Buathra laborator. The sequence continues at coordinate 5,253,363 of OW203897.1, read as the reverse complement.
AAAAATACTTGTATTCAGCTGAATTTATTATTTATTTTTCGTATATAAAAATAACAATGCGCATATCGGAGGTTAAACAGCGTATTGAAATTCGTTATAGATAATCGATATTTTCGTCTATTCCATGTATTATCCCGAATATTTGCTCCGACGAGTCCATTGACGTTTGTATTAGAGTCTCAGCTCTCATTCCTCCGTCGGTTTGCTATTTCTCACATACACGATAGTCGACGATTTCGATAATCGATACGACCGCGTCTATCTCTCTCTCTCTCCAGCAACGTCCTTGTGTTACCCGTAAGCCACGAGCCGTTTGCCAATAATTATTATCGACAATCACCGCAGACTTCGCGGTAACTTTGCGAATACCCAGATATCCGGAGAAGTTACAGGCGAAACCGTTGGGTCGATTTACTCTCGTTGGAGAGTGAAACAGTACATTGAAACGTTTCTGCGATTGTCCTTGATATACTCTTTTTGTTTTTTTACAACGCTGGTACACTCCATTAACGACGATCGAAGTCCACGGTCGATTGATTCGCGATCGAGACTCCTTTCCGTTTCCGGTCTGCACGAGACATATATAGTCCTTCGAGTTGCATATTGCCATTTTGGAAAACTCGGGCGAACCGCGATGTCGCGGTGATTTTTCCTTATTCGTTATACGTGTCCCAGTATGCGCCGTCTCTACACTCTGCTCTTGGCAACACACATGGCAATAGGTCAACCAGTCGATTTCCGCATTTTCTCGTCCAGGCAGAGGCTAAAGTAAAAAAAAAACAAAATTATGACGGAATGTTGGCAACGTTTGTAAATTTATTTCAATCATCTGCTCTTTGAATTCATAACTCTGCTATCGTACTGTATCCGAAGTTAAAAAAGTTGATTCGAGGAAAAATCGTTTTTGATAAAAAAAAAAATAAAAAAATAACTTCGAGGGGTTGTTTTCCATTTCGTCTATAGTAACTTCACAATTTTTGCGTATTTGTTGTCCTGCTATAATATCGAGCAAACGATTATCATCAGGTAAACCATTTGCTTATCCAGTACCGGTGACTCACCGAGTTTACGGCAACGCGGTTACTATGTTTCTATCGTATCGCGGTTCGTTCATAGAGCAATGAATCACAGTAGCGAGTCTTCATTCGCCGGTGAACCACTCGCTGCTATTTCATCATTATTTCAGCGCTCGCAAACGTAATTTATCCGGAAACTGTGATATATATTTTCGTGAAACTTTGGATATTCGAGCGTAAAACAGCACCGGCCGGTGAACCCTATCTTCTCGTTTGTCCTTACGTAATCGGCTCCGTTCACGTTGACACGTGCGCGCGATGAGCTTTGAACCTACGGAACCGGGCACTCGGCTTAGATGCACGCGACACAGTCATCACGCTGCGTTATTACCGAAAATTAACCAGTTCGCTGCTAATGTCTCTTATCACTCAGAGTTCATTAAAAAAAAACATGAAAAATTCCCCGTAATTTGAAAAATGAATACTTCTGAACAATTAGAGTTTATTTTTGTGAAATGATGTCGTCGCATTCCACTCGAAGCCGAATTGCAGGTTAATTCGTTAAGCTATACATTTATATACTATAATATAAATAAAAATTACATTTCCGGTAAAGAAAATTATTAAAAAGTTTGAAAAATCCGAGTGAAAAGTAGTGAGACAATCTACGAAAACTCTTCGTCGCTTCACGTGAATTCATAGATTTTTTTTTTCGTGATGTAGCGAATTTTTATATTGTGGGATTCGAAGCTTCAGGGTCGGCGTGGGTGGGCAATACAGAGGCGAAAGTTTCTCATGTTCGGTGCACACGTAGACGAGATTGTATGTATGAATCCTCTCGAGTCTCGTACGATCGCTCCCGCTATGGTTTTCCCGTTCGCGTAGGTGTCTATACGCGCACCAAGAATGGGAATAAGTGGCCGATTTCTTGCGTGTTTCATTCAACTCGTTGCCGGCATCTCGGTGTGAGAATTTTCAAACTCTTCTCAGATGTGTACATGTGGTACCTGCGATTTCTTGTATCAGTATGCGTATGCGCGCGTCTATCGAGTGAACACACACGCACTTTATACCCGGTGGTCAGGAACTTCGAAGAAAACGTGTGTCTCGAGGAGTTCGTATGCTAGCAATGTCCCTTCGTGTTTCGTGCAGTAAAAAAAAACGTTCTGCACCGTTAAGACATCCATATATGCTGACGTGCAATTGTTAAATGTATGCTGCGTAAACGCGCGTAACTGCGATCGTGCGGACTGCGAGCTTTATTGAAAAAAAGTTTTACGAAGTTTCCGCGAAATGCGGAAAAAGTTTTACCAGGCTGCAGCGTCAGGCAACCGTTGTGCGCGCAATGGCGTGAGCTGATTTTAATATATTTTATTTCAATTAATTTTAAACTTCCGGTGAAAAAAAGAAAATAAAGATTATTCATTATACATTCATTCAGCTCGCATTGTACAAATAATTAATATGAAATTACCGAAAAACCGGATCGTCGGAATTTAAAATTTACTTTTTCATCTGTAGAAAAACAATATCTCATCGAATTTCGAATGTATCTTAAAGGGTTATGTACAGAATAAATCTTTTTTCCTCGAGAGAAGTTAATAAAAAAAAATTAAAAAACGTCTGTTTTCCTCCGTTCATCCAATCCCCATATATATCGGAGATCTATATTTTTGTCCGTGAAAAAAAAAACAGGAGCACTTTGAAAACCCCTGGGACATTGCAGCCTACGCGTGCCACAATGTCGTGTCTCGCCTCCGTCCTGGTATACGAACCTCCGCCAGCTGACTCACAAACGCTATGTGTTGTTTGCTCGAGAATCAAGGCTCGACTGGCACGCTCTCTTCGACTTCATCTCGTCTCTTTTATGTATCTCTCTCGCTCCCTCTCGCCCACGTTATTTCTCGTCTGCTCGTCGCAGCTCTCACTCAACACGCTGATGTATCTCTCTCTCTCCTTCGAAGAGTCTTTTCCTAACTCGATGCAGCAGCAGACAGACCGCGGCAGCAGTATTCGCAGCAGCAGTCGGTTCCGTTCTTCCTCGCTTTCCGCTTCGTTCTCGTCGTCGCTGCGGCTGCAGTCACGAGTCGCCTGTATCGCGCGACTTCGGCAACCAATTTGCATTTTCGTCAGATCCGAATTTGCGATCCTTCTCCTCGAGTTTAATTGCCAATTAATCGATAGCATGAACGATCCGTGTGTAACTCGTTCTATAAATCATTGATTTCGGATCCCCCATCGACGAGCAATTAGAAGTGTGATCCGTTGCTTTTCGTATAAACCGGAAGTGCATCCTTTGACAGTGTCCTTTGAAATGATTTCGTGATGTTTCGCACGCAGTGGGATTTCATTGATAAAGTGTGAAACGAATGAATGCAATATTGTGATGTCGTCGACGTGACGATTTCCGGATACAAGGATTACACGTGAGTGGGATAAAGGATTAAAAAAAAAAGAAAAAACGAGAGATCAAGGATATAAAATATATATCCATCCCTCTCTTGGTACGTAAATGGCTAGCGAGGTCATGCTGGCGCCGAGGACGGCGCCAAAGACGTCCTGCGACTTGGACATCGACGATGTCAGAGATGTCTTCAGAAACGCCTCCGTTACAACCATTTATGTGAGTTCGTTTTTTTTGCATACTTGCGGATAATAATAAGAATATATGTATTTATATACACGTATATAAATATATATAGGTCTATTTTGTACGAAACGAGAAATGTCTCAGACTTTCTCGGATCAAAGAGGAAATTGCTGCAGCTGCACTCGTCGAACGGGACACGACTTCTCTTTCGTTCTCTTTCCACTCCCTTTCGTTTTTACCGGACCCGCGAGAGAAAGAGAGACAACTGGCCGGTGTAGCTGACGATACTATTTCAACTTGTCCACCGTTTTCTTTCGTCTCACCGGTTCACACCGTGACGGAACGGAAATTCTCTTTGCCGTCCCATATCCGCTTCTTCTTCTTCTTTGGTCGTCGTCGTTGTCGTACGACGAGGCTTAGCAGAGTGACCACAAGACTACGAGATCCCCTCTCGTTGCAACTCTGCGAGAGCTCTTTGCCGCGGGAATTACTTCTGCTAACCGAGAAGATTCCGTACACAACGTTCGCTACGTTTATCGGTTTACACACGTAACGTTATAATACGCGAGACAATGTTTGTCTTTTGCTGATATTTATGATGCCGCTATCGCCAACGCAGCTGGGCGATCGCGGTCGTTGTCAATGATCAAAAATGAAGATCCCAATGCGAAGGAATTCTATTTACTTTCGATAATTCCCGTCGTCCATATATACCCGTATAGCATTGAATTCAAGCGATCCCTTGTGCATCGAAAGTCGAAAGGCTTTCGATACAAGAGACGAGTCACTCGAACGGATTATCGGGTATTTGGTTAATGCGATTAGATTAAAAAGAAGAGAGACCGGCAGGATGTAGTCGATGTATACTCTCGCTATCTCTTTACAATCCTACCTGATACGCCTCACCGTCTCGAGGAAATGCATTTTCGATATCTCTCGAGACATACCAACAATATCAGATTTTTTATCGATTACGAATAGAATAGTCATTTTTTTAAAGTACGGAACTTCAATATAGAAAATTCGTATATATCGCGACATGACGGCTTCTTTCTCGTGGAATTTTTATCGAAAATATATTTCGTAGATATGTTGCGTATTTTTTTTTTTCACTCAAAAAATGTATTAAACTTAAAAAAAAATTAATTTGGAATTTGAATGGTAAAATAAAGATCGTTTCATTGGTCTGCGTTTTTGAATGAAAAAAGTGCCTCTTATGCGATGAGAACCACTGGGAAAGGCTTTGAGAAGCTTGACGAATTATTAATACGTGTTACGAAACCGTGTGCTCCGTTGACCAGGTTCGTTGGTTCGTATGCTCCTGGACAACGTGGGTTTGTCCTTATATATGGCGCGGGTGAAGCAAAAGAAACGACAAACGTTTCTCTCGGGTTTGTAAGAGAGACAGATATTTGGGCGAGCCGCATCTTCCGGCCGATAAATATCCGGCGAATAAATCGACGAGAGGGTCTTTACAAGTCGCAAGAAGGCGTAGTCCCCTTTGCGTGTACTTTATTCTGGCTACAGCCGTAAGCAGCAGCAACGATCTCACGAGTCTCCACGAGAGCTTGAAGTATGTATACGTTCCACGAGAGCACGTAACGCACATAATATTACAGCTACATAGGCCCCTTTTTGCCGTTCTGTCTCGGGTAATAGCTTCGTAATTTTTCATTCCTCGCAATTTCCTTATGATTATAGATCACGTTACGTTGAATTTCCATGCGCGTATGATAATTTATCTATAAAACCAGACGACGCGACTAAAATTTGCCGTTGATACGAAAAGATTTCATCGAAAAGCGTAAAAGAGAGAGAGAGAGAAAGAGAGACCGCTTGCACAAGTAATTATTAGGTTGAAATCGTCACATGTTCGAACACTTTCTCGCGAGTTACAATAAGTATCGTTGTCGAGTATATTTCGCCCTCAACTCTCCATTTATCTCTGATGTATGTATACGTTACGAGAGACTCCCAGTCGAGATTGTCGAAACCGTGTGGGTTCGTGGAATGAAGTCCACCTACGTGCCGCAAGGATCGAGAAATAAACGGGTTCGAAGGTGGTCCCGTCCATATTACAAGCGCTTATAATTCATAATTCATAACTGATACATTAAAAACAGTAACGAGACAACGTACTCCGTTGGTTAACTGCACCAGGAATTTCGCTTCGCAATGAAAAAAAAAAAAAAAAAAAAAAAAAAATTCACGACGAAATGTTAAATGATTCAATAAAAACGTCGAGTTTCTGCCGGCGTGTACCCTTTTTCTATTTCGGTACTTCCTTCGGGAATCCGCCACAACTCATACCCGGTCGTCAGCTTCACACTCTCGTATGTACAGTCGTTAGTTTGCCGGTGTGGTTGAAATTTCCGCGAAAACGCTTTCGCGCGTCTGGAACTGAAAATATCGCAACCCTTTTTTTTCCTTCTTGGAGTGTACATCGCCCCCCCGCCCCCGTCAGGCGCTCATCAAAGTACAAGCGTTTTACTCGAGTCACTTCCGCGCGTGCTGCCCCCACGGTGCATTACCGACGTCAATCAGAATTAACTCGAAACACGGCTCGTTTCTTAAACCGCAGCGGGAGTCGCGTACCGATGGATCAACGTCAAACTCCAAAAATTAACACTTTGATAAACAGATTAATTTCATATCTACAAAAAAATCAATAAGCGCTTTATTATTACTAAATGAAAACGGCAAATTTGTTTGTCGTAAACTAACGAATGGTTGATATAAATCGTCACGTTGATGGAAAAAAGAAAATTGGTAAATAAAAATAGAAACTGCTTACGAGAAGGTTCCGTGAGATCGAATCATTTCTTTGTCGAATCGTGAGAACGGAGTAAGTGAAAGAGAAAATAAAAAAAATAAATAAAAAGTTGAATGGCGCAATAATGTGTACAGGTGAGAGATTTCATCTGTACGATAAATGTTTCGATCTTTGGCTTCACCTGCACTTGTAAAATCCACGTAATACACACGGCTACAGTCGAACGAGAACCGAGCGACGCGTGGGTGCCGGTGGGTGGTTATGAACAATGCATTATTATCATTTATCGCTGTCCCTACACGCGTTAAATGCGCGGATAACCAATACACGTATGTCACGTGAGAAACTGTATGCAAATACTCTGTATCTGCGAAGCTCCTCGGACTCTCCTCTCAACGAGAGTTTATCGTAAAATACTCGTCGGCGTTTGTACTCCGCAAACTTTCACAATCGTCCGACAAGCAGCAACCACCGATCTCTCGCCGCCCACACACACGAGATTTCCACAACACTCTGTACATCGAAAAATTCTCGTTAATTTGTTCACCGATCGCGACGCCGTGCGCCGAGCATCAACTTCATTCACACGTGTGAAAAACACGGTAGTTTTTCTTTTTCACTCTCGTGAACTTATTAAATTTCATTAAATAATTGGTTAATTAATTAGCCGCTCACACGAGTGCAGTGGCGATACGAGTCGCGTAGGAAGTTTTTTTTTTTTTTTTTTCAAGATCGTTCAAAGTTACGAAGCTTAACTAATCGAGATTTTGTGCAATGTACGCTATTATTATTTCGTCGAATCTTTCATGCTAATTTTTCCGACCGTATGATGAATATTACTCTCCTCGTGTGGGATAAGTAATGGTAAAATTTTTTTTGATAATTTGGCGTTAACGCAGAAATGTAGTCAACGACATTTTATTATCCTTTTTTTTACTGTTCAAATTACAGTCGTAGGAACCTTGAGACATGGAAAAACGTGACGTTCAAACTTGCGTGCTCGCTGGGCCGTGCAAGAATAGCGATTAGCTCGTGCCTCGCGTACTCTCGTGGCCGCGCCTCTGCAAATGTGTTTTCTCGTAATTAAGTGTCTCTCGCTCGCGGGCTCTTTTCCTCTCGAGTTTCATACTGCTACTCCGACACTAATTATTCCGTCACCGACGCAATCGTGCGACCTAATATAGTGGACATCGTACCGTACGTTCCGTACGTTTATCCGACGTCTATCGTTTCCGTCGATTAAGATAGCGTCGCCCACGAGCTCGCGCGCGGGCATATAGATCGCGCCAAGTAAATCAATCATCGAAATATTTCACGCGATCGTTAAATTGGATAAACAGAATAAAAAAAATTCGGAAATCGGTGCACGATTTGCGAGAGTCGGAATGTTTATTCGATATAACGAAACATGCAAATACGAAATAAAGTTTGTTCAGCGGGTGTTCGGAGTGCATAATCAATCATGTCTCGTATGTGTCGGTGCCTGCGAAAGCCTCTCCAGTGACTGGTAATGTGGAGCATAAGGATCGGAGCTCAAAGCCGGGACGGCGCGTTCGGCGCGAGGGACAGAGAGAGAATCGTGAGTCTCGCCGGTTCGCGAGCTCTGGGCACGTATGCGCAGGTGTATAAATAGCGCTAGCCGCTGTATTATACTACTGCTGTATAGCGTATGGGTCTCGCGGTAACTCGAAGTGGATCGACTTAGCAGCAGCAGCTTGGTCGCTCGCTCGCTCGTCGATCCCTTCCGCATTCGACCGCCTTACCGAGTTGCATATATGAAAGCACACACGGGACACTCCCCGGAGCTTCCGTTCGCCTCTACCGACGAAGGTTGCCTCACCGTCTCTCTATTGAGAAAAATTGCAAAAGTCGCGACCTCGAATCGACGATGTGAAAAGTTAACCGAAAGGGACAAACGGCAAAGTTTTCTTTGAACTACTTTAATAAACAATCCCCGAGACACACAAAGCAGCGAAGTATAAACTCACGAATAGACGGTGAAACTTATATATTTTTCGAGTCGTAAACACGAATTCCTTTCATCCGACTAATTTTTCGGTAAACATGTGAAATACATTTCTAAAATGCCATTCCCTTTTTTTTTCGTAAAAATGCCATTTCTTTTTATTTTCGTAAAAATTCTTGCGCAATTTTTAAAATTTTATTGAAAATGTACCGAATATGCGGTGGAATGATTTTTGACGAATTTTAAGGACTGGACTGAGCGATAGAATTTATCGAAAAATAGATAGTCAGTTTCGAAAATTTAGGCCGTATTTCTATTTTTTTTTTATCACTTTCACTGTCGTACATTTGCTATCGCTTTTGAAAAAGTTTTACACGCCGTGAGTCGGACGGGCCGTCGAGGAAAGCCTAAATGAAAGAATAACAAAATACGACATGGAAAAAGGGTTCGACGATAGACTATTCGATAAAGCGTGGCGATTCGTTGATTAAAATTTCCGGTCGACGGTTTACGAAGTATCGGGTGTGGAACGATGCGCGAAGTATCGAGGGAGTTAAGACTCCGAAATTCTACGAGACCCATCGTAACAGACTTTTGTTGTACCGATGTCTTCATCTCTCTCTCCGTCGTGATTGTCGAATCTCGAAAAATCTCTACTCTTCTCTCGCGGCGGACGGTCGCGCCGGGTGTGTATTATAAACGCGCGGAGATCTCGATTCGTTCCGTTCTTCATTCGTCAGAGAGTTATGCGAGAGCCTGTGGAGTTAGCCGGCACAGAGAGCGTGCGAAGCTTGGTCCACTTTCGCGTCTCCCAAGTAGCTTTCGGCTATTACACGTTTTCACGAGAGAGTCCCGCGAGACGGCGCCGGTCGTTAACCCGACAATTAAGGAATAAGTTAACGCCGCCACGGATCTTCGAACGTCGTCGAGGAGAATAAAATAATAGTTCGTCGAGACTAATACGTGATGTGTTGCACTCTTCGCGGTGTGATGTGCAACGATCATGGAGACGATAATGCGCAAGAATCTGCGATAAGATCGGTTGGAATTTCCGGGCGGCAACTGCGCCATTGATCCTACTGTACTTATACTGTATGCCTTCTTCTCGTTCATTTATTTTCTCTTTCTTTCACTCCGAAGATTCTTCAACGATATTGGATTAATCTATGTAGCTTACCATTTATTATACGACTTTGAAATGAGATGATACGTTCAATCAGTCACGGGCCACAAGTCTCGTCCCGTGTATTCTGGATAAATTGATATATTTTCTAACTGTATCGGCGTACGCGTACGGTAGCGAGCACACTGCAGGTGTAGAGTTAATATACAATGTATACGAATGCACACCGACACACTTTATACCGCATTTATTCACTATACCTTCACGCTTCCATGTACCCGGGTATGTGCACCTTGCCGTAACGTGTCAGAGGAGTGCTTCTTACTCGCATCTAGACTCGTGCATTATGCAGATTACGCGTCCGTGATTAGTCCAGCTAACTCGATACGTAAGACGTTTCAACTAATTCTCGAGACGAAAAAACAATATTTCGTTTTATTTCGAATAAACCATAATAATTTGCAAAATATTGATCATTTCACATTTCAATTTGCAAGTTATAATCTTTACGCAAAAAATGTCTAACGTGTGGTTAAGATCAGCTATACGTTTTTGCGATTTTTCTTGCGTAATGCGAACGAGAGAAAAGCGCGAAAACAGGACGTTAATGAATTTATTGAACATTTCTGTCGATATAGAATCGCGATGCATAATTCAAGTACTATAAGTTACTCTACTGTTCGTGGAAAGGCTTCAAACCTTACGGCCACTTATGGGTTTCGGAGTTTCCAATATCCGGTGCAAAGTGAACGGCACATCGCGCAAGCTGTGCCAAAAGCCCCGCCGGTCTCCGCGAAACTACATAGAAAGCGAGAGACTCAACTGCGAGCGATATATATTGTCATCCGATATCTCTTATCACTGACTCGTTGCTGCTGTGCAACGGTTAGGTATACCTCTATAATATCTTCGCGAATACATCGAGACTTGTATGATATCGCGAGGCTATATCGTCGCGAGTTTCACGGTTGCTGTTGCCGGCATATGCTGTGCCCACCGCGGGTATCGCGCAAACACCTTCCGTTGAAATCACCTCGACACTTATATAGATTCTCGGGTGTTATACTTTTAGCGATATCGTACCTTCTGACATTCGAACACCACAAACATTTACCGCGATAGACGGCAATTTCTCTTCTATTTGTCGATTTGTGGCACAGAAACTCGTTTCTCGGTATCTCTTTAACCCGCAACATCATTCACGATTGCAAGATTTTCAATTGATATTTTGCATGTACAGAAATCCGGTTAACAAATAAAATCAAATCGAGACCCAATCCATTACCACTTTAACGATCCGTTGGCAAAGATAGCTTTTCACTGAAGTATAATTTTCCGATTTATACTGAAAACAAGAAAAAAATAATAGTGATACCCATCTAATTTGTATTTTTCTTTGAATATTTCATGTTTGAATTATCGTAATTAATTGGTGCAACGACTTGATAATTTTAATAAAATAAATTGCGTCCTTTCCGGCGATCGTTAAAGACAGTAATCTTGTGGTTATAGCCATTATCGAGATACTCACCCGATGTTTTATCAAAGTTCGAAGCTCTCACGCGGGTATATATATATATTGTTTTTTACTTTTTTCGCAGCAAGCTGCACAGGTAGTTCGACCAAAGTAGAGTGAATGAACGATTAGATATACAATCAAAGTACAATTATTATAAGAGTTGCGTTATCCGTTACTATTATTGTTACTTGAATTAATGAAGGAATTCGATGCGTCCAGGGATATCGCGCGGTATACAAGAAAATCTCTTCCGATTCGTCTATCAGCCGAGAGTATAACAACCCCGCGTTATAAACGGTTAACGTGATCATCGTTGCGTGCACTGCGATCCACATACGAAACAGTGCGAGTTCTTCGGGCACGATGAGCCTCCCGTTGGGATTCTCTTATTCTCTACTCTCGGTGGAATAGTCTCTCGCGCTCGCTGCTCGTCGATTCCTCGCGAGTTTCCACGGGCGTTATACTCTTGCCAATTAATCGTAAAAACACCCCACTAAATTTCACCTAACAAACCCACGGTGTGTGAATTCGAACTCTTATATGTGATCGAAGATGTGTGGAAACGACGAAGCTAAAAGTTTGTGACGTATCGAACGGAGAGGGAAAATCTGTGAGAACGTGAGATTCTCAGTGTCGGCTGGATGATTTGGATACTAAAACTCGTCTTGGTAAATAAAAAATTTGAAAAAAAAAAAAAATTTAAAAATAATGACATTGTTTTTAATCGAAAGAATTTGGCTCTCTTGAAACGCAAATATTTTTTTGTTGTTTTCGGACGACGTGACCGGAATTCAAAGTTTTACCGATGCTCGGGTTACGATCAAAGTTTCGTCCTTCGACCCACGCATATTTTTCGTATCTACGAATTGACGTGGCAATAAAAACGAATGGACATAAAAGGAGCGATAGGTGACTGTGCAGAGTCCAAGTTTTCGTTCCGCAAATACTGTGTCCATTTGGTTTCCCGCCGATCTGGTTACGAATTTTGGCCGGTCTCTGGTCCGGTGCTTCCCTCGTTATATAAATATATATACAAAATCAGTGGTAAAATCGTATGTGGAACACTGTGCGCGAATGGAACGAGAACTAAAATGACTCGGGTCTGTTGCGAGGCGACCCTTTCGTCGAATCGTTTCGCGCTAATTATTCCGCAATTATAGAAGGGTGCCGTTGTCTTTCGAGTTGCGAGACAGTCAAACTCGTTTCTCGGATATTTCATGCCAAGAGTACTCGATAATTTCCGAGGAAGGACTGTCGAAGAGAGTCATGCAGTTCGAGACACGAAGGAATGCAATGCTAAGAAAACTCGTTCAGCGATCGGGGATAATTATCCGATAATTGCCACAGCGTCGAACAGCCTTCGTTACCGTTGATCAGACGTTCGAGTTAAAACCAAAAAAACCATTTCGTGCCTTTTTTTTTTCTTTTTTTAATAGCATCTGGCAATTCGTCTTGTTATTTTTATGTGAATGAAGAAATAGGCACTAAGGTTATGAAAGTAGAGGCGAAGCTTGGGATGCCGCGGTGCATTAGCTAAATGCCTCGCCGAGGTAGCAGGTAACTGACCTAGAGCTACATCGACGCGAGTCGGACGATCTCGAAAGTAGCCGAGTCCGAGCCGCAACAGCCCCGGTCGTCGTGGCAAGCGGTCAATGTACTCGAATATCTTATTAAAAAAGATATAAAACTTTGCGCAAAAAATCGCAATATAAAAAAAAAAAAAAAAAAGTATCGATAATCCGAGGCCTGTAGAAACGCTTAATTGCTATTGAAATATCTGAAAACGTGCGGACGATAATCCAATTGCCATAGGAAGAGATTACCTTATCAATAAATCACGAAGCAAATTGGGTCACTAATCCAGTTGAGACACGACCCACCCGGTCGCGTTCCCAACTCTCCCACCAGATGCATTTCTCGTTAACTTCGTTTCTGGATACTTTATTTATTTATCGTTTATCGCTTTACCTTTGCTCTCTGAGAAATCATAGCAGTGGTACTCGCGTTGGCGTTTCTCGCACGATTGCCAAAGCCCACGTACGGAATTCTGGAAGCGTTAGAATTTGTTGCTGGGTGCAGCTCTCTCCGTCGTATTGCCCACGCTATCCGAGATTCGACGAAAGCCCTCGATGATTCTAACGCAGAAAGAAGAGAAAGAAAATTTAAATTCCAAATGAAAGAAACACATTTACAATTCTTCCGTCCAAGTGACTTGCTACTTGCATCGCTTCAATATTCATCGAACTGATGGCCATGTGATTTCTACATTTCTAATATACATCGTTTTATATTTTGCCGGTTCTCTGTAAGTTCAGTCAGTTGCTATCGAGGGATCTACGAAGTTCGTATGCGTTTGAAAGGTATACAATGTGCAGAGAAGGGTTTCAAGCAGACAGCATTGATTTTTCTTCTCTGACGTTGAATGCCACCCCGTTAATGGGGAAGGGACTCGACGCAGTCCGAGGGGACCACAGACACCCCGAACCCCTTCATCGTCCTCTGTAGTAGAATGCACGCTTTTTTTTTTGCGTCACGTGCATATCGATTACTCTCCCCAGTTTCATTCTCCACTTTTCGTTGACGAACTTCCACATAAAAACGTTCACATCGACGTCGACAAAACGGCCTCCTATTCATTTCCTTTAAAGTCTCTTTTTTCTCTACTGGCATTTCAGCGATAGAGAGAATCTTATACGGTAACTCGTTCTTTCACGCGGTACGAGAGTTTCCAACTTCATCGCGTGCAGATCTTAAGTGCATTTCCGTATAAGCGTTAGCGAAAGAATTTCGTCGGTGAGGCGAACAGTAAAATGTGTACACGGCATTTCTATGATAGTCAGACCAGTTTTCTCACGCAAAGGCGATTTTTCGAAGGTTTTACGTGACGCATGTAAAAATAAATTTGTATTTGTACCAAATAGGCGGTTGAAAAATAGGGAACGAAAATGAAAGACTTCGAAGCTCGTGCTTTGCAGCGGAAAGAGATACAGAAACAGTAGCAGACACTGCGGGAAACCACACACGTGCCGCACTTACTCTCAACGGCAACCGGCATTTGTTCCTCTCTTTTGCCGGCTGCTGTGCAAACGATACAGTGATCGGCACTTTACGAAACGAACGATTTTACCCATTAGTGGGAATGCCTTTGCCCCTATTTCTCGTTTCAATGGGTGCCGATAACTGTACGATTTTCTCGAAACCAGAGAGTGAGAGAGAGTCATTGGGTAAACTTCGCGAAGCCACACAAAACGCGCTCTTCGATCTCTCTGTCGCTTTGCCGCGGTCGGGACACCCTGGCAACAGGGCGCACGTTTGTTTTTTCAACGTCTTCGTCGTAGTCGGACGTCATACTGGAGAGCTTTCCGTGACGTTTCGTACCGGCGACCGGATATTGTCTCTCCTGTTTAACTTTTCGACTTTGAAGTACTTGTGAATTCACGTTACAGCACTCGATTTATAATAGAATTTATTTCCAATCGTCGTATTCCAACTAAAATTTCATCGTAATTATTGAAAAAAAGGAATCTTATTCTAGAAATTATTGAAGTGCTTATTAACGTCATTTTTTAAAAATGAATCTTCTGATTTATTGAGAAAAAAGAGTTTTTTCCATCTATTTTCAATAGCAATTATCGTGAATAATACAATCTTCAGCTTATTTTTTTTGTAATAACTGATCTTTTTGAAGCTTATATCGTGTCTCTAACGGCTAAAGGGCGTACGCGCGGAGTATAAACATACATTTGCCTTTAGCCTTTAGAGATGCGATATCTGCATTTTTGACAAACGTTGTCAGGTGATTAAAAAAATCTTTAATTGTAAAAAACCAAATTGCAAGCGGTGATATACCCGCAATGGGGTGGATATGTAACTGCGCTTCAAAGGAATAAAGTTACACTTGAAGATAAATTTCCCTGAGGCAATCTTTGTAGGCAACTCATTGCTAGCGTCATCGTTATTTCTATCTGTATCGATCCCAACCAAGTTATTTGTTCGATAAAATTTTCTACAAAACACCGTTCGAATGTTAGGTGGCAAGGTAAACGGTATGAGAGGCCGTGTAATTTCGCGACACGTCGATGCTCCGAAAAAGGAGAGGCGGCCGCGAGATCCGTGCTGACGCGGTTTCCTTTACGATGTACTTTTCTCTCTCGCGTATATCCCAGGGGCAGGTCCCACCTTACGCGTTGCACTTGCAACACACGTATGTACGTGTGTACTAAAGAGTTATACACGTATAGCACTCCATGCTCCGTACGTCGTACAACCTACCGACCTACTCCGTAGGTTCGAGTATAACGTGTGCGCTCGACGACGAACTCCAGACCGAGGGAATCGTCAGCACTTGAGGCTTATCCGAGATTCCTCAACGCTCCCGGGAGATTTATCGAGAAAGCGCTTGAATAGCGGCACTCGCGAGTCTGTCGCGCAGTCACTCCTTTTTTTTTTTCTTTTTTCTCTCTTCTATCGTCGAGAAAAGGATCGAAGATTTTGTTGCGAGGGAGAATCTAGAATAGTTGTCTATGCGCGCCACCTGCGAATGCGATCTATGCTCCGGTTTCGCGACCGTCCACTATCTCCGGCGTGTAATTGAATACGGATAATAATCGGGGTATTAACGCGCTCTTTCGCGAGTAGTAATGACCAGAAGAGTTACAGTATCTAAGGCGATTAAAGCCGCTTTTACAACACGAATTCTGAACACCGGTTCGACTTATATTCTATAAAATATAATCGCACAAACGCATAGACCTTACGATCGCTACAAAAGTTATAAAAAGTCATTAAAGACCGTCCCGATAGACTGCCTATATTCGCCGAACTTGAAAAGAGTATCTGTATAATTTTTTTTACAATCAATAGATATAAATTCTTCGAGTTTGAAGACCGATAAATTTCCACAAAAGAGTTTATTTCCATAAACGATTAAAACTTTCATATCGCCTCGCCGGTTATTTGATCATAAATTGCCGTAGGAACTTTTTCCCGGTGAATCTTGTGATCTATAAAAAAAATTCCTATTCGAAAAATGTGTCCCCGGGCGACGATTTAACCAGTCAAATGTCAGTGATCGCGTAGATATATTATTGGAATGAACTTTCGACCTTACGGCAGATTGATACGCTGCTGAACCGAGGATACCGACCAGTAGTCGCATAAACATCGGAGAAATGACTGCGAGTCTAATATTAGCGGTTATCTGAAACAATTGTGTCGATCTGTCGCGGCGCGTTAGTTGCGTTAAATACAGACACAAGTGCCGAGAGAGCGCCTCTGGTGAATTGCAATTCGCACACATTCTAATGGTTTTAACAATGTGTGTACGTGTCGTGCCCGGCGATGCACACACGGGTTTACGCACGGCGTGCATTGTCGTGGGCAGTGTCCGTGGCCGGGATTCTTGTTGAACCGAGTACTACTTCTCGTAAAAGCGTTATACCATAGTTCTCAACGGTATAACACCGTGTCTGCGTAACTTCTGATAATTATCGTTACGCAGAATTACCTTGACTGACGTTATAACCTCGTGTGAGCTTCATTCCGATGTCTCGCTTCTACCTTAGCGATTACTTCGTTGAATATTTGAGAAAGTAAAGAATCTCACCGAATGCATTAATCTACAAAAATTGTCATCGACAAGCTAAATGAGCTTCCTGTTCACTCGTCGCGATAGTGTACTCCGGTTGGCAGACACTGCGCGTCCTCGATTCGAAATTATAAATAAAACTCTCCGTACTATAGAAAGTCCATTTGAGTCTCGTCTTTCTTCCCGAGACTTTTGAAGGTACGAAATTAAAGATAAGCTATTTTACTGCCGATAAGGCGCGATCGATTGAGGAAAGAGTACGATCGTTCGTATAAAAATTGCAAGCCACAGTGACCGCGTGTTTGTTTTTGAGAAACGATTCGTACAGCGCAAAAATGTTGAGTATATAGTTTCGGGACTCTTATCGAGATAAGCATCGGTACAAAAGAATGAATCTCTTTGTCAAATTGGTTTTCAATCGGTGATTGTTTGTTCGATGTTCGAAGTTTCGAAGATCGAGAAGATCGAGATGTCTGAGCCCAGAACGTGGGAAGAGATATAACGATCTTGCGGAATCGGTCGAGCGAAACATTGGCTCCGCCTCGATATATAAAATCGTTTTAACGATCTCGGGCCGAATTGCGTTACGTGCCCCTCGTCGACGTACGAGTTATTGTAACGCAATAGTAGTCGTAGCATAGAATTCGTCTATGCGCTGTCGAGTTCGGGTCGACGGTGCCGTAACGACGAACGCTCGCCAGGCCTTCTTCTCGCGAAGCGTGCGCGCCCGCGATGACAGCGAGTTCTTTTTATAGAATAAACTATTACACGTATGCGTCCAATACAGAGACTACTCTCGCATCTGGGTACATAATAGTTTATAAAACTCGCACACGCAGTTACCCCATTACGCGGGTGTTGCGCTGTTGTATAGGCTTCGTGCCGACGAAGAAACGCATTACCGACTTTGATTGCGCGTAAAGGCTCGTCGACTCATTCATGCGAGAGCGAGAGAAACGTTTCGTGTTCGAAACCGACAATAGAGACGGGCGGCATATGTACCCCTCGATAGATATTATAACGAGGCGCCGTCGTAAATAACTATAAATGACAACAACCAATAAAGGAAGAAGAATAATCAGGCGCATAATATGTCGAATGAATTTGCTTGAACGCTATAAAGATCCGATCGTTCGGTAAAAATGAGAAGGGGACTTTGTTCACAAGTACTGTTGTGACTGCGTCAATTCTTTTAAAAATTCTATTTATTATATACGAATATACTCATTCCTTATGCAGAACTTTCTATTTTTTATTTTTTTTATTTTTTTTTTTTTTCATTTGCTTATTTCCGTAATTCCGTGAATTACAGGAGCATCAGCTCCACGATACAACGAGTGGGTAATTGGCTGGTAAATTGTCCACGGACAACGACAATTTGAATCTTCTCCCACGACTTTTCACCTTTCCTATCGCTCTTGGTCGCTCTCTCTATCTCTGCGTTCGAATAGGAGTTTTCTTTTTCTCTTTTCCCTGTTATTTCACGGATGGAAAAGCTCCCAAGTGCATCCAGTGCTTGTGGAGCACTATACCACACGTTGATGGTCGACTTGAACGAGAAGTTTCAGATTGTACCGTGTGCGAACGGTTTTTCGAGAAGGATTTCGTTTTATTTTCATTTTTTTTTTTTTTCGATTTTTGTCGCGGAAAGACTCTTATCTTTTTTGCCCGACGGCAACTACTTCGCAAGTGCCTGTGGGAGTTTTTCCGCAACTCACGAGACTGCCACAGGCGAGCGTACAGGGCGAAGAAATTCACATATCAAACGATATGTTGCCGTGTGTGCTGTTTGCAAGGAGACTCGTTCACTGAAGTATTCCATCTGATGTTCTTATCCTTTCTCTGTGGCGAAAAGCGGAAGGCGGGCCAAGATCCACGCGCGATCTCCTGACCCGCTTTCCAAACTCAAAGACTGCCAATTTCAACGCGAAATCCGATAATCTTGAAGCATCGGTCCGAATAATCGGGTGTTCCGATCATTGGGCTTTTTTTATCGCGTGATCTACATGTATCCTATATGTTTTTATCAACTTCCGCTGTATCGTACATGTGTTCTTACAAGAATCGGAGTAAAAAAAAATCTTTATCTTCCGATGAGGAGAGGCGAGGAAAATAAAAAAATGAGGCGATGAAGCGAATGAGATAAGAGAGTTACTTCCAATTAATTTATACTTCGACTCTTAATTCTTACGTTAAATTAAATTGACTATTAATACACCGTTGCGATCGCAGTGAATTTTCGCAGCATTTTTTTAGTACCTTCTTTTTTATCATTGCGACTGTTTGATCGTAGCGAATTGTTAAACTTTAGAATTACCGAAGACAGAACACGATACACGATTGAATGAAAACAATATCAATTTTACATTCAATTTTTGTTCAATTTTTTTCAATTCTTACTATTCCTCCCCACGAAGCATACGGTTTAACTTTTGTTCTTCGTTTCCCTTTTTATCTTCTCCTCCATTCCGAGCTCTCAGGGGTGGATTCCGGCAGGCGGAAGCTATCCACAGTCTTTCCTTTTTCCCGCTCACTTCCCACACGATAGACGAAAAAGCTCGTTCCCCGTATGAAAAAAGTTCAGACCGCAATAACAGAGTATTGTCCGCAATGGTTGAGAAGCTACTACTAGGGTTGCCACGATGTCATTGGCAAACGTTTCTCTCGCTGTATATTCCACTTTCGTCGTCGTCGACGTCGCGAAGATCGATAATAATCGCGCAACCAACCCGCTACGTCGGTTCTTCTCATCCGAGGCGCAGCCGAATCCTCGGCTTCTCTCATATACGTACCGTGACACCCACTTGTGCTCTTTGACCTCCATTACGTTCAATGTACATACCACGAACCTTACGGGAGTAATACACAATTTTATCCAAACTTCAGTTCTTCTCATGGGAATATTATTATTCCGAGAGAAAATTATATTTCCCTCGGTGCGAATTATTAGTGAGGTTTGTTCGGTATATGTACGCGGAGACCGCGCTGTAAGTTTCACATTTGGGTATACGTAAGCGTGCTGAAAGCACATTAATTGGAAACGTGAGTGCGTACGGTACACAAGTCAGTGGCACACATTCTCGTCCGGCAACGTATACAAACGAGATAAATACGTGTTTGCGGATTTATGCCGTGTCTGCGCTTATTGTCCTCTCGGTATATTTCGTGTTATTGCCATATTGGACGTACGAATACGGGTGTACCAACCACATTCATATTTATTGGGTTCGTAGATCGTATATACGAGGATATTTGCGTGACGTACATTATCCCAATGGGATATGCATCCTCATATATAATGTATGTATATCTTTACGTTCGGGATATTCAGCATTGGTATGGAGTACATAGAGATATCCATATGCCGGAATCCTTTTGCCGCGGCGCTTCGACGAGCGAAGAAGAGCCCATCGCGCATCGACTTTATAGAGTACCGCTCGAGCGGGCAACTCTTCGGTCGGCCTAGTTGTCGACAAGATGAGAGACTCTGCTACTCCGAACGAAACGAACGAGGAATAAATTTTACGACTTTTCGCTACGCTCGTGTAACGTCGATCTTCGTTTCGCGAACAAGCCGTTGAAAAACTATTCAAGATAGTCATCGTCTTAACGCAAATTTATCGATGCATTTTCACTCGACGCTTCAAGGCTCGATGACTATATCACACATTAATATAATCGATTTTTCGAGCATTTTTCGGAGTACAAAGAACGCAAAAGTTTTTTTTTTTGTAAAATTCTTTAAGGTACACAAAAAGTCGAGGAGGTACGTGACGTCAATGAATAACAAAAAAAAATGTGTTCAAAGGGGAGTTTCGAAGATGCGAATTATTTAAGGTACGCTGAGGTTCGATGGTACACACGCTCGATGTAGTCTGCGATGAGGAGGAGCCCTATAGGCGTCGACGACGCGGGTCTCGAGAGACTCTCGACTAATTTATTTCGCTACTATGTATATCAAAGCTCTATACCGTAACTGTGACTATATACTTATATATCGGTGTATCGAGAGGGCTGGGAATGAGGCGCTAAAGTATGAAGGGCGAATGGCACGTGGTCGATAAGTGTTCTTTCGAGGTTCTTAATAGTCTCGAGAATGATAGCGTCCGACGGCGCTCGTGCCGTGAAATAATTATTAACATTGATTGCATCGAAGCTCCGTATATAAACGAATCTTTGATCTCATCGATGAGTATCTATTTTTCGTTGAGTTCTTAATTGTTATTTTTTTATTTTTTTTTTATTCAATGTTTCAGGCCAAACAACGTGCCTCCGTGAAATGGCTGCTCTCGAAGGCGTACAACAATCGTGTACCCGACAACCTCAGGGAGCCTTATTATCGTGATCACGAAGTAAGTACGAATCTTCGAACCGCTATTCCTATTTTTAAACTTTTCGGCATCAGTTTTGTCGCGAGTTCGCAAGCTCCGCAAACATCTTCTTTCATTCTACTCTCTGTTGGTTGTTTTTGTTTTTTTTCTTTTCCTTTTTGCTAATTCGCGACAGGATATATCCATCGCGAGAGGCTATCTAGGGATGCGGCATCGCTTTCCCGGACAACGAACGTTGTTCAAATGTCAGTTCTCTTGCGGTGTCTCTTTTGCTCGTCTGAGCGAAACTTTCGCGGAACAAAGTCAGCATCGAGCCACGCGAGAGTCTTATGCTTGTTTTGAGAAGACGCGTTACCAGTTTTAGTATATAGCTTTCGCGTAAGAAACCTTTTGCCGCGTTCAATCCCCGGGTGATAAAATCTTCGAGACTTTTCTCGGTAGAAATGAGAGTTGGGGTAACAGTTTTCTTTTTTTTTTTTCTTCCGCGTAACCACAACTTTGCGGTGTCTCGCGAATGAAAAGTTTTTCGTCATTCAAACTCGTCGTTGATTTGTTCTTCTGCGTTTTTCTCGGAAGAAGTTTGAATGTTTATACGGTCAGTAATGATATAGAGTAGCATCCTTATGTCGGTATGCATTTCTCTCTCACATCACTCGATGTCGAGACCAACTTTCTTCGAAGGCGGAGTCGCCTCGGGCTACTGATTCTCTCGCGTATATATATATATGTATGCGCGATATAATGCATCGTGGGCATCTCTCGAAGTCGATCTCTCGCAAGAAATCGAAGGTCACGTATTTTCCCGACTCTGCGACGCACGGGCAAACGGGTCGTTCGTGAATCGGGTCAATTTGCGGCAATAGCGAGAACCAAGTCTCGGGCGTTCGATAGAGTACCTTTGTACGCACGTGTAACCCCGGAACCTCGAGACGCTCATTCGGGCCAATTATGAAATACGTATCCACGAAATGAATGCTCTAAAAGATCTTTTATGTTCCTTTGCTTTGTAACGTCTTTTATAAAAAATTTGCACACGAATGGCAAAGACTGCATAACGAAATTATAATTTAAATTGCTTATTAGTAAATGACATTGTTCCATTCGTAAATATGGAGATAATATCTCGGGAGCAATTAGAGTTCGTCAAGAACTAAATCAACGAGAAAATGCGTTTTCTTCGTATTTATTCATCGAATTTGTAATTTTTTTATTTTTATTTTAATGCAAATTCACCGAATTTTTTTTTTTAATAATCGCACTTCTAAAAATCACGAATAAAAGCATAAATATGTTACGTAGTTTTTAGAATTTTTATCGATTTTTTACTAAAAAAAAAAAAAAAATTTGCGATAATTCGTTACACCGTTCGACACCATAACTACGTAAACAATGAAAATCCTATGGCAAAATTTCTTTTTTGAGGTAATAAAACTTCGAGATTTTCAAGCCATCAGCTTTTACGATTCACATGTTATACGCACGCGAAACCTCGCCGGTAGCTACGCCGATTGTAATTGCTGATCTAATTAAACCAATTGCATTACGCTGGGGACTCGATGCCTACATCTTCGTATGATCGTTATCAGTCGGTCGCGATCCCTCAACGAAAAAAGACCGTATCTATTCTCCTTTTGAAATCATGCGATGTGTCTCTTAGACGAATTTTTTTTCGCGAAACGACGTACTCTCGGTGTTTCTTTGGGAGTTTTCTTTCACTCGTACACGAAACTTTCCGCGGTCACGCAGTACCTTGAGGTGAATATAGCGTCCGTTTCCTCGCTTATTTATTACTCTCCTGCGATGCCATTTCGCTGCTTCCTCGTTGTCCGGCGAGTCTCGAGTTTCCAACGGACTCCTCTCTAACATAGAGGAGTTGAGAATTTTTCCTCCTGTTCCAGGAGCGTGCAACTCGAGTATAGTACTGCGATACTGCTGCTGATGGTGCGAGTAGTAGTGATTATCGTGGGTTTCGTTTCGTTTCTTCTTTGCACGGCATAGACCTCGAGAGTCTGGCTGCTCTCCAGGAGGTCGTTATTCCCGCGCCTCCTCTTCCACCTGAGTAAACTACGAAGAGAGAAAAGATATCACGGGGCATCGTCGTCTGGCGTAATTGATCATTGCTTCACCCTTTTCTACACTTTTGCTTTTCCTCTTTCGAAACATTACGCTCGATGATATTCTCTCTCTCTCTCCTTCTCTCTACTTTTTCTTTCTTCTCATGATCCCAAGGCATTCTTGTCTACAGCACCGTGAATAAATGAATAAATAAATCAATGAAAAACGGTAGTTCTACGTTGAAAATTATGAATGCTGAATTGTTTTAGTTGCTTTTAAATTAGTCGTCGCAACGAAGTCTTGATCCCAGTCAACGCGAATTTAACTCTCCCCTCGAGTCGTAGTGAAACTAGCTGTCGCTGTTATTAGCATCCTCCGACATCTCACGAAGGCCAATTACCTTACACCCACTTATTCGCTTCTAAAGGAGCGCCTCGTTTGAGTACTAAAACTCTCCGTATACAAATTGGATCTTCGTGGTTTGGACTTGACGTACGAGACGCTCGATCAATGTTTCTACGTGATGTGTATATATATATACAAAATCTCGTTAAGCTCATTTCTCTACCCCTCGTTTGATCTATCAACTGCATATCTCAGATCGTCATTTATACATCTTTTTCAAGGATCAGGAACATCTGAAGCCGCATATAGTTCACACACTATCAAATGCCGAACTCTACTGCATGGCGTTGGCTAACATCTACTCGGATCCCAATTATCATAATCAGAATCATTGGGGAATACTTCAGGCCCTCGCGAGAAAAGGTGTATACGTTGCCGAACCGAACAACACTCAGCTCACCGAGACGATTCTCATACAGAATTCACCACTTAAAATGGTAAGTAAGCTATTTGAAAAAAAAAAAAAAAAAAAAAAAAAGGGTATAGATTGATGTCAAATGGGAAATTAAAATGATGAAATGATGGTCGCTGTTCTTTTTTTATTTTTTTTAAATGTCTCCATTGCCTACTCTGTTACGCAGTATTTATTAAGCGATGACTTCGAATCATTGTGATTGTGATTTTTTTTTCTTAATGAACGGAGAACCATTGAGAGATAAATAAAAGCGTAATTATGTCTTTTTAGTCTGCGCATATGGCTGTGATAGAAGGCCTAATGGTCTTATACGCTAAGGAAGTGGTGACGAGTGATCGAGTAGTTTCGGCGATTCATCGCTTCGATCCCCAGTCGGACGTGTTGACGCCGTCGGATCACGAGAAGGGTCTATTGCTGTGGATAAGTCACGCGTCGCACGCGCTAATCGCGAAGATTCAATCGGACGAAGGTGCCGGCGACAAGACACGATTGCCCGAGTTACCAGCCGCGAAGGACTTTCAATCGTTGTGCGACGGTGTCGGCCTCGCAGCTGTCGTTGCCTTCTATTGCCCCGGAGAACTCAACTGGATGGACATCAGAGTCTCGAAGAGACCGTCGGTCGCCGATGCCCTTCACAATCTTTCACTGGTGCATGCGTTTTGCATGAGATGTCTACCCTATTCGATATTTCACATGCAGCCGGAAGACGTTACTTATATGAGAGGGTAAGAAAAAAATATCACGGTAAACGATTCATTTTTAATGTCTAAGGGGCTCTGTGCGCTTCAATTAAGTAATAAATAAAATGAAACATCAATACTTCGAAATATTGAAAATTGAATCGTTTACCTTATATTTAATCGCTTTGACGAAGATACAGATGAGTGCAACTGGTTTACTCTGGTATCACCGCATTTGTTCTCAGGTCCATGAAGCAGAATTTGGTAGTTTTTCTAGCTGACATGTACAACGTGCTGGAGATACATCCGGTCAAATGCGTACGTTATCCAGGAGAGGAAAGAGCGTTGCAGTTTTTAGATGGTATGTATGGTTCCGGTATCAGGAATAAGTACACAGTATACTATACCTTAAATAAGATCGACAAAGAGACTCGTCGAATTTGTATGTTTAATTTGTATATTTTTTAAACGTCGTCGCACCGACCCTCTACGTCCCGTCTTTGATACATATAAAAAAAAGAAAACAACAATGTAATTGGTGGCGGACTACTGTGGCGGCACCTGTTCTTCAACTCTTATCCGTTATATAATTTACTTTATATTATACGTTTATTCATGGAGTTCCATTGCGACTGCGGGCGGTTTTTTGTCTCGAACGGTGAGAGATCCGAGATTAATCCCCGAAACGGCGAGATTGTGCAGTCAGGCAATTGTTGACTAACTCGCGAGGTTTTTTTTTTTTTAATGATAGCACACACAGCACGAGTCTACAAGCTCACAGTCGAAATGGTATCACGCTTCTTATCAGTGTTAATACACACACTCGCCAGAGTCATAAGATATGAAAAGAAGAAAAATCCCCCGCCAACGAAACAGTCGAAACTAATAAACGTTAGATATCCGCGAGTCGCGTTCTGGAGGGTGTAACGAACGATAAGAGACGAGATTAGGACGAAAGAAAGAAAAAAACAAATAACGATTTATAAAGATTCTAATAATTATAATACACGTATAATATTTCGATGTATTTCTATGGCCTAAACCTTCTTGATGCTTGACAACAACGCTATCCTCGCCTTCTTCTTTCGTCAACCTCCGGTTTACCAATGAACCGAATATGGTGCGGTGACGGGTGCAGCGTGCCCGCGCAATAGTCACGGCGTAACTCATAAAAGAAGTCTACCGCAGTCTATAGCTCCGATACCTGATCTGAGAAGCAACCTCTCCGTGTCCGCGCCAGGCTTCACAGGTATCCACACGTTACCAAAAAAAAAAAAAGAAAAAAAAAAAAAATCAAAAGAAATATCAATCATCCATCCTTAGGTGGTCTCCTCTTGTTCATCGCGTCGGCTTTCGACGACACTTTCGATGTCGTTCACGGAACTTTTCTTTTTCTCTCGTGTATCTCACGTGACATTAGACATTGTCCTGAATCGCATTGTTCTCGAAACGTATTTCGCACGTGAACTATGATTTAAATGCTACGCGTCATATTTCATTCGTCATTCGCGGAGCATGAAAACCCGACATCAAGTACCGATGATGGCCTTGTGGCAGTGACTAGAAAAAAAAGGAATACATGAAAAATATTTTTCCGCCGCTTAAAATCGCAAAATTCATTGCTTACCAGCGTTTCGCATTTAAATCATAGCATAGATTTTCCAAACGATGCCTCGAATAAGAAGAGAGATAAAGTTTAGGCGCATTGCTTGTTTACTAATAATTATAATTTGCATAACGTGTGTGATCGCCGTCGTGTCCAGTTTGGGTCAGTAGTTTGTCCCTTGAGAGAGTTCTGCATGGAAGTCAAGAGCCCGAGGAAAAAAATATAAATGAAATAATAGAAAAATAATACGACAGACTTGATCCTCGATCGCGATACATTGACGGCAGCTTTATTGACATTCGCTTTCTCGATTCTTCTTTTGCATGCATTATCAATTTTAATTTTTTTATTTTTATCATTTATTCACTTTGATAATTAGTCGATGAAATACTCGCCGGAAAGGAGAGAGCAATTACCATTACGCGTTGCGATTATATCTGTATATTCACTCCATTTTAAGTTTGTTTGTATGTTTTGCGATGTATTCCATTTATATTTATTATCGTTTGTTTGTTATGTTTACGTATCATCTGTCTACCGATTATCCGAAACCGCCCTTTTTCCCACCAACTCCGTTTTTCGTCATTTTCAGATTTGTGATAAAATCCACGGTAACCCGTTTTAGAAACCGTTAGACTTTTTAGTAGGTAGTTCCACGATTAACTAACGATTCTTGCGTAACCCAAAAAAATCTACCGATGTACGATACTCGGGCTTCTTTTGTCTCTATCGTTTATTTATTTTTATGTTCTTTAATCAATTTTTTCAAATTTTTACAATGTTCGTTGGAAATTTCTGTGCGGCGCTAACAGGTCTTTAGGACTCCAGTGAGACATTTAGAATAGACGTGGTGACGCACAGAAATTCTTCCTACCATCTTATTATCATTGTTAATTTGTAAATATGTACGCGTTTTTTATGTATTATAAAAGTTCTCAATCTTTCAATGGAAATATATGAAATAATACTGTGTATATTTCTACGAAAGAATTTTTTTCTTCTACTCGCCAATTTAGTGTGCCATATTGGAGCGGCCTTAGTGCCTTGTAATTTTCTAACTCGTCATCGTTGAAAAAATTCACAATATTGAAACGACAAAATTTCAGTTGCGAAAGCTCCGCCGCCGAGTTCCGTGAAGAAGTCGCAGTCGTTGCAGCAAACTGGGGAGAGCCATTCGTACGATGATAGGTAATTAGTCGACCGTCGAATTCGCGTGTACCGAGTTAAAAATAAAAATAAAAAAAAACTCATATCAATTTGAATCATTTTTCAGGCGAACCGGTAGCGAAGAAAACTTCGTTGTTCATCGGGTCAAAGGCGTGCCGACACTTAGCTCTGTTGCTGACGATAAGTTTTCAGCCAGAGCTGAGGCCGCTGGGCGGCCCAGCAACTGGGAAGATCAACGACGAAGTTCCTACGCTGGAAGACGTTCCAGACGTAACAGCGTTACCGACGATTCTCAGCTGACCATCGAGAACTTTGGCGGATCTCAGGTGATTCAGTCCTCCGCGTCATCCGCAGAGTTCGAATAATTTCATAAGGATTCTTCGTACTAATAGTTGGACCTTTTTTTTTGTTCACAGGATAATTTGCACAATTTCGGTTGTGTACGAAATTCCGACAACGAGATAGGCGCCCATATCGGAAAGCGTACAACAATGGAACCGGCGGTTCCCGTGCGTTCGAGCGTTCAGGACGTTTACGGGAGCGGTGTACAGCACATATTATCGGACAATGGTTACAGTAACGAGGAACCGACGCCTCGACTGAGGAGGCAGGCCTCCAACTCCAGTCTGAACAACGTTGCACTCAAGAACATTCTACATTCCAGTGAAAACGACAGTACGGACGGAGAAGCAACGAAAATGGCGAGTTTTGCAAATCTCAGCAGGCAAACATCGGAGAAAGCAATCAATTTAAATTACACGGAACAGGAGCGCGAAGCTATGGCGGCAAAGTCGAATATGACTAACAAGAAAAATGGTCAAAGCAACGGCAATGCAACCGCAGAGAAGAAGACTACGTTTGCTACATTGCCGAACACCACCACGTGGCAACAACAGAGCCACCAACAGAGTCAACAAACGGAACATCATTCAGCCGGTAATTATCGGACTTGTCGTTAATATTCTAAAAAAAAAAAAAAAACTCGAATCTCTTATAGTTATTTTTTTAATAAAATTTGTTTTTTGAAGTTCTTGGCGCGAAGGCGATACCGCGTATCTTACTACAATTTTGATACACGCGAATTTTTATCTATAACGTATCGATTGTATAATTGAGATAATTGCTTTTAATAATCGACGCGATTTAATCTCTGTCATCAGACGAAAACGGTGGAAATACAATAATGGCCTCGGAGTTAATCAATATACGTCTGAAGCTCGAGGAGAAGCGCCGACGTATAGAAAGTGATAAGAGAAAAATGGAGGTTGTTATGTCGAAACAGCGTGAAAAAGTTGGAAAAGCAGCGTTTCTGCAGGCGGTGACAAAGGTAAGATTACGTAAGCGAGAGGCGTGAAACTACTCGAACGAAAATCATTATTAGGATCATTCATTTGTTCATTCGAGTGTCTCGTCAAAATCACTTTGTCATAATTTTTTTTTTCATCATTTTTTTTCCATTCCCCTTATCGCTCATGCATCAGCGTAGCAGTAGCTCCCCCATCGATGTTTCGTTTATCTCTCATTTGCTGATAATCGACTGTATGAATAACGTCTAAGTTAATTTTCTTCTCAGGTGGAAGTGCGTTAACATTTTTATTTTATTTTTACAATACAATTGCGTGGCCTGTGCTGTTTACTCGTACGTCTCAATTGCTAATCGTTGTAATCGCGAACAAAATGTGTCTCATTTTCTTTATTTCGAGACGGAAAAAAAGTGTATATTTATGTATAACTATTCGTGAAATTTCTCTATACCTCGAAGAAGGTGTTGGATGCATGCTGTTTACATTATTAATGCCCGAAGCCAAGTGCACTAAAAGTGTCAGATTAGAATCAAACGTTTATATAGACGATCTTTATAGTTCGGCACGCTTAACGTTCTTCGTTAATTTGGCATTCAGTTAGTAGACGGCATATAGCGAGACTGTTGCTTGTATAAAAAAAAGAGTTATTTATATTATTACACGGAAAACCGCAAAATCTTATGTTCCGTAATATCACCGGAAATGAATACTACGATATGATACTTACAAATGATTGTGAAAGAAATTCAAAACTATCGAAAAGTTATGAGAACAATGGATTTTGCGAATTACTGTTAACAAATTATCTTCGCTGCGGAGTCTATCTCGTCCCCATGGGTGTACGGTGAACATACGGTGGAGGACTCTGAGTACCTAACAGGGCACGCTGGTTGGGCTGGTTACAGGGTAAGGTTAAATCTCCTTCCTCGTCGACATCCGGGGGGGACAGTCCCGTGGAGCATGGTCCCCCTACCCCGATAAGCTCCGGATCTGCTGGAGACACCCCGTCAAGCATAGCCGAGACACCCCCTGTTGTACCCCAACAAACCTCGCAAGAAAAACCGCAGCGTCCCTTCTCATTAAAGGTACGCATTTATTTCCCCGGTCGCTTCGCGATTGTAGATATATAATTTTTTTATTTCCCCAAATTTATATTCGCGTCGTTATGCTGCGATTCTTCGATCGGAGATCGGCATACGCACGCTTTCACGAATGGCTTCCACAACAAAAATTTTGGCACATCCCAATATTTCATTCCCTTATTTCCCAAATATATAACCGAATAGTTTTAGTAAAATGCTGAGTACTGTTAACACGATATTAATAATTGGCATTTTACTTTAGGCTTGAAAACACTTTGCCCGTGAATCCTAGAAATTCGTTTAATCGTTATTCACTCTTTTTTTTTTTCTTTTATTCTTTTTAATTGATTTTATGTATTATAGTTTTCTTTATAATAATATACTTTTGTATATTATACTTTTTTTTAATTGGTGATGGTCACTTGACAAATTCATTTCATTTACAATCGTGAATTTTCGGATACTCACAATTATTTATTTATATGTGACACTGTAATATAATAATCACCGATATTAATTCTCACATTTCTATTAACATTCTGCGATATGCTGTTATGTATTTGTTATTCACGAGCAACAAAACAACGAAATGCCAATATATTTTGTATACAATATATATTTACACCCTATAGAGCACTGTGACAGAATATAAATATGTACGAGAAGAGACCTTGGTGACTTTCACAGTTACATAAGAATATGATATTATTGATCAAACAGATAAATGTGAACCTTGTCGGAGTGTTGTCGTAGACTTCATCTCGGAACGTTGCAAAGTCTCAATCGCGGGATATTAACGTAATGATGAGTAAATGCATATGGAACTGTTCAACGAATTTAGTTGTGAATCTCATCGATCAGGTTATTGTCCTCTGTCATGTCGCGAATGTACACCTTCAGATAACTCAAGATTAGGCGACAGCTGAGGCATTGACAAAAAAAAAAAAGCCAACGCGCACATCAAACCTCACTATCCGTCACTTTCGGCTCAACCTTCCAAATTCAATCACAACAACCATCAAAATTATCATCGAAATGTTCAGTCGTGTCGTGGATAAATTTTTTTTCGTAATTTCATCGATCTATCCGACTCGGTACAGTGTCAATGATAGAAATTTATCAAATTCTTCGAATTCGGAAAGTCGCGAGAGCGCCGATACTTCCATTGAGTTTGTTTATCGCCCGTCCGCCCCGAGAAGAATCGGCACCAATGGTTCAGCGGAATCGGTTTATGGATCAACCGATTCGCAGGAATCGGAGTACATCTCGATGTTCGGCAGCGAACATGATTTACGGAACGAAGAAAGCGGCAGCGAGATGGAACACGTTAGGGTTATTGGGGACGTTAAACAACGATCCAAATTGACCAAAAACGATAACGCGAGATTTCAGTATGGAAAAAACTTTGTGGCGGATAAAGATTTGATCGAATATTCAGCCAACGCAATAAATTCTACCGTCGAGTTGGACGGTGCAGTCTCCGAATTAAACTCGGAATTACCGAGCGAACGGGATGAGTCGACTGATTGAAAAAAAAAAAAAAAAAAAAACGCTAAAAGTTATCTGCAGGTGTACATTAAACTCAATTGAGGATATAACTATCGTAACAATATCAGGTTTTATTTTGTTTGCAAGAAAGAAATATAAAGCGATGGTATTTGGTGTATTTAGGAAATCAGTGAAGATGTACGAGACGTCGAACACAAATGGCTTGAACAGGACGGCAGTGCGCCGTTTATTGAGACGAGACGCACACCGGATATCGAGAATATGGACCTCGAACAGTATCATCAGTCCATATCACAGTCCGTGTTGGTTTTTATAACATCATTTACTCGTATAACGCCATAAAAAAATATAAATTAGCTATGAGATTATTTCAACATTCGTGTGTTCGGTAGAATGAACAGCAGCCTCAGTGAAATTCAGGCCGATATCCAGCGTCTTGCGAGTCAACAAAATCAGATTCAACAACAGCACTTGATGACTCAGCATCAACAGCAGATGCATCAACAACTTCAGCAACTGCAGAGCCTCAGTCAGCAGCATCTGCAGGTAAGAATTACTAATAATCTGTCGAAGCGACATACGAAAATCTAAAACAATTCGTCTCGTTTGAGATTTACTAACACTTTGCACATTATTTTGTTGTTGTTCCGCTGCTAATTACGCATCGCTTTACGCGCGTTCAGAGTTACGGCATGTCAACAATGAGCCCAATGCCGACTCCGAGGATACAGGATCCCCAACAGTCGCAATTTTATTTACACGATCAGCCGCAGATGCCTAGAAGAACGTGGGGTCGACCACCGCCCGCGCAGAATTTAGCCAACGAAATGGCTGCGGTTGGATACCAACAACCGCCTATGGATTCCCGATACAGTCCTCAGCCTCAAGGTAAGACGAGAGCCAACATCGAAATCATTAGAATTTTGTCGATCGAATTCTTCGAAGCGATACAACAGCCTTTGGGATTGTGTTCCATCAGTGTACCAACAAGATCCACGACTGTATCAAGACACGAGAACTTGGGGTGGACATCCGTCTCAACAAAAAGGTTTCGTTCTTCACGACACGTCACAAGAACAGAGGTATCTCAACGGTGGCGATCACAGTCTGTGCAACACGCAGATGCATCATCCGGTTCCAAGTTATCCGTCGGCGTCGACTTTGTTCAATCAGACACCACCATCGTCTGCTAGTCCACAACATCGAAATGCCGTAAGTTATTTGGCATACTAACAATTCCAGCGAAAATCAGAGTTGGACAATGTCTCTTCTTTTGCATTCCATTCCAAATTTTCTTGACGTTTGGGTTACGCCATTTGCAGAAACGGAATTGATATTTTTAGCGAACAACACGAACCATAAAAAGATTTCATTCACTTCGAATGTCCGACTCTGATGGGAACTGTACGGAATTTTGCTTGCCTTTCTGTTTTTATTTTTCTTACAAAATACAACGCGCGATACTAAAAAGCCTAATGATTGCAAAAAAGATACCCCGACGGGGGATTGAGACGAAAGAGGAGTTAACATAGTTGCCGATGCCGGGCAAAGGTGGACGATGATGTATCCTCGCTGTGCTCCCATCTATATATATATATACAGTTAAACGTATAGTCTCACTACTGGAATACTAAGGAAGGGAGCGCACGTACACTCGTTAGCGTCCGCGTGAAACCAGTTGGTGATGTAATGCACCTTTTTAGACACTCGTTGTTGACACCCAACATGGCAGCGTCTTCCCACACGGTTATTCTTTTACCGCAACACCCACGGTGCACTTCTCGACCCACCGTTCACCTTCGACGCTTTATTTGTTAATATACATAAGATGTATATGTTTTATTCGAAAATCATCGCAAGTTCGCATAGTTACAGTGAAAAGGTTCGTCTCTAAGAGTGGATGATAAACGTCGATGAAGCTGCGCTACTGCAACAAACGATTCATTTTGTTTCTATCATAATTGCCGTGAAAATTGTGACTGACTGACCGTATTCGTGATTCACGCATCTTCGCGGTGACGACAGTCGACATTTCTTTTTCGTATTCGTTTTGAAACTCTAACCATTTTAGATTTTGCAACTTTTGTAATTATAGATAATCGACAATGTTTATCAGAAAAATGGTGATACTTTGTAGGCGATTTGTTGTTTTGATCGTACGAAAGGATAGTTTTTCTAATCGGTATGTTTTTGTTTTCAGGTTCATCGGATAAGCCAGTTAATGGGCGAAAGCCCTGAATCTAAAAAGCCAACGATTCATCACATACCGATAACATGCGAAAGTCCGACGGAAAAACGACAGATAAACACTATTCTCCACACGCCGGTACCGGCTCCGCCTGTCGACGATATGGAACCGCAAAATATATCCTTTATCGGTGAGTTCTTTTTTTTCATTTCGTATTCTTCATTATTTGAGAAGAACTAAGATATTTATCTTAGTTACAGCAACTCGAGACTTAAAAAAAAAGTGGAAGCAAAAAGATTGTTAACATTTTTCCTGCGCTAAATTATATTTTATACGATAATTTGTAAATTTATGTTGGAAAATTTGTCTCGACAGGCAACGACGACGATCTTCCGCAAGGACTTCGAGCGTTGCACATAACATCGGGCAGTCGTACGTACAAAATACCGTGTCCCACGAGACCGTCGATATCACGGAATTCTTTCCAACCCCATTCGTCGTTACGAGAGACGTCACCGTCGCCCTCGTCGACACCGGAAGTAACGCCTTTGGATCCAACGGATGCCGGTGAAAAAGGTTTTTACATTTCGTTCGACAACGACGCGCCAAAGAAACCAAAACCATTGCTACGAGTGAAGAGAGCGTCGCCGAAGAAAGAACGCACCGTGTCTTCATTCATAGAACAAGAGGACTTTACCCTGCGGCCGGAGTCACCGCCGACAAACTCGGCCGAGCGGCAACGACAGCTGGAAGCTCAACGAGATTTGGAGAAAGAGAGACTTCGACAAGCTGAGGAACGACAAAATCAACGACAGGATATGCGCGACAGAGAATTACAGCGTGAAATCGAACGGGAGAGACAAAGAGATATTCAACGAGACAGCAGTGCCGAAGGAAGACAATCGGGCGTTGGTCTTGTTATCGGAACTCAATTAGCAAATCCTGATCCGGTGAGTTGTTTCTTTTAATCACGAAAAGCAGTGTCTCAAATTTTTTTCTCCGCAAACACCAAATCATTTATCTCTAACGCTGCAGATTCTGACTGAATATGATGGATAATCCTTTCTTCTTCGTGTTTAGAATTCGCTCGACGAAATGGAGCGAAGGAAGGAGCGAATAATGCTTCTCTCCCTGCAGCGAAGACAGCAGCAGGAAGAGTTAAAAGAGAGAAAAGAGGCGGAGGCCCAAGCGAGAAGAGATCGGGAGAAATTGAAGTTAGAAGAACGAGCGCGAAAAAAGGAAGACGAAAAGCAAAGAAGAGCCGCAATTTTGGAACAGCACAAGCTTAAGAAAGCTATCGAGGAAGCTGAGCGGGAGGTAAAAATAATATATTTTATTACGATTTACAAATGTAAATTTATATTACTATTACCTTGTGACTTATCGGAATGCTCTACATTCGAATGATCTATAGGGTAAGGTCATCGATAAAGATATCCTCAATGCCATAAAACCCACAAAGCTACGTAATAAGACTGCAACGAGTCGTCCGCGTCCCAAGACGATTCATGTGGATGCGAGTTCGGAATTGGACTCCTCCGGAGCTCTCACACCTAGTCGGGGGAAGAAGGGTTCTTCCTCAAATCTCAGTACAGGTAAGTTCGCCCGGATCACCATCCGACTTTGTACGGATCTTCGGTATATCTTGGAAATTAGAAAAAAAAATCCGACACTGTAAAAAAAATTTGCTGAAAATTCAATGAACCGATACTGGAAGTTCTAATGCATAACTGGTACATTAAATTTTATGTACAATTGTTATGGAAAATTACTGGAGAGTATATTGAAAACGGTAGTCGATACTTTACTTTTCATATTTTACTTTAATTTTACTATAAAAGTAATTTAAATTCCATAATTTGCTTTAATTTCATTGCACAATTATTTTTCATCACTATTGTACTTTCAATTTTTTTTTTACGGTTTACATACATCGAGGTATCGGTAACAATTGACTGATTTCCAAGATACACACAGCTATCGCTGTCGTAACATATTTGCCGGAACGTTGTAATAATCTCGAAACGTTTTTCGTCAATGTCGTAACTGCATCGATCTTTGCATGGCGAATCAAAGCAGATGAGTCTTTTTCGTTCACACTGTTTGACTACGTCGCTGTTGTTTTTGATTTTTATTTTTTTTTTATTTATTGACGTAAAAGATATGTTTCTTAGTTGTGTATCTCACTACATTTTGTCACAGATTCACAAGCTCTGAATTTTCTCGCCCAAACTAGTTTCTCGAGTCTCGAATCTCGAAGATTAAGCTAAAAGTGTCGCGCGACACGCGAATGTACGGGAAAAATCAAACGTTTGTTATTTCGGCAAATTGAAAGATAACTCGTTTGTTATTCAATAATTGCGGATCAACTAGAATAGGGTAGAAAATACGAGCGATAATTTTAGTTTTATTTTTTTCCCCCGCACTAACACACTTACTGTAGCGTCGCTGAGCTCAGCGCCGATGAGGCGAGACTACTACCGAGGCTCGCAGGACAGTCTCACTGCCGCCCACCTCGAGGATCGGCGATCCGGCCCCCTGTATCGGGGTGGCAGTCTCAGGGGTACGCACAACACGCACTCTCTTTCCACTCACAATTAATGAATTACAATAATTCAAAAAACCCATTAAAACAAAATAATGAAAAATTAAAAAAAAAAAAAAATAACACTTGAATTTACTGGAATCATATCGATACTTTATTGTTTGTTTGCAAACATTTTTTTTACATATTTTTAAATAACTTCGACTTTGAGTTATATGTTTGCGTGTATTGCACAATTTTCTTCCTTTCGATGTTAGCATGTTAATTGAGTACATTTCTAATATTTATAGCGCAAAAATAGCTTGCGGGGTTTGATTTATTAGACAAAAAAAAGTAAATAGAAAGTGAAAAAAAAACATCCAGAAATTTAATAGTATTACCCTTATTTTAGTATCTTCCGTAGATTCGCCGGACGATGGTAGAGGTTCGTCGCCATGTCGGAGCTCTAATCAACTCGGACGACGTGGTTCCTACAAGACATCACGAGGTGGGTTAGCCGTTTCCGTGTTTCCAATATTAACGCCTGAATGCAGTGAATGCCTCGACGCAAAAGTAGACCGATTACAGGACTTGGTCGCTGAATATATATCCGAGTCGGCTGAGTTTATCATCAAAAAAATCATTGGATCGTTCAATTATTTATTTTGACAATACATCCGCCTGCTGTGTTCTCGTACTTCTCGCAAGCGATTATTTATACTCACTTGCCGGACGTATCGATTATATATTTCTCTCTATATATATATACATATCTATATATTTGTTTAATTTATTTCAAGTAGCGCCTTGCAGTAGAGAGTTGAGTTTCAGTTGTTACAGCAACGTTGCTCCGCACCAAAAGCTGCACCGGCTATAATTGAGTTATTTATTTTTGACGTTACCTGTGGACATGGCTGGTAGTTAGACACGTATCTCTGAGTCGCCCCCAGTTCGTGCGATATGGTGCACGAACGAGAAGCATCGTACGAAAAAAAAAAAAAAAAAATTATACAAAATCGAAAAATGATTTATTTTAAAAACTTGTTCGCCCCGTGTTAATGGCGTCCGAGTGTAACAACGGAAACGTTGCATTATATTACAGATGCACAGGAGCCTCAGCAACAGGTTAGAGGCCGACCTAAATACCCGACTTACCAAAACTTTAAGGGGAGAAAGTCTAATTCGTTGATGAATTTGTGTGGTAAGAAGCACCAGTGACTTGGACATAAGTTTAATAATTATCCGATAATAAATCCCACATATATGTTTATTATATCTCTACGTGCAAAAAAAAAAAGAAAAAGAGAACAGTCTTTTTGTCTGTAAAGTTTTATCCCCCGTTTACACCACATCAATAATTATTAGGCAATATAGTTTACACGTAGACGCATGGTCACTGGCCGCGAGAGCACAGGTGGAAGCGTTATACCCTTCTCACAACACCGACACCAAATTTTAGCGCATTAATTTACAAAGCTTCGGAGGAGGGCATTTACTATCTGTCTAATTACTTCGTATTAATTCCATCGGAATTCGTTTTTACGTTGTCAATTGATGAATTTCAAAATTATTTGAATCAAATTACTCGTACATGCAGTTGTAATGTAATTTTGAAAGTAATTAGAACCCCAGTTTTTGTCCGTCTCTGTTTGAAAGTCACATCGGTACGTTCCGTTTCATTGATTGTATATAAACGGGTAGATTTTCTTTTTTTTTTACTTTTTTTTTTCATTAAATTTATCGAAGCGTTTGATACCGATGGGACTTTGTATCGTTATCGATAGGATAATTCATTTGGTATCATAGATACGATTCGGGCCGCGGCTTGCTGGGCTTCTCGTTGTTACAGCACTGGTTGTGGCTACTGGTATTATCTCTCAGTGTATTTCAGATTAATGGTTGGTGGTTCCGGTTGTTTTACCGATTAATCACCCGTCCCTTCTTCACCTCTAACTCACATTTAGGTATCCCGCGTCATCGATATTTATCCTTTCACTTATGTTGTCTAATACACTTATCCGCCGTATCGTTTATGTTTACAGGTAATAGAATAGCGCGTAACGGCAAATTCGTGTTGCTTTCACATTGTAAATAACGGGATTATTTTTTCGTGAACGAATTTTTTACTTTTTCATTACATACGGAGTGTGGAAAAGGCAAAGTACAGTTTTTCAATGGAAAAGTTCGTCTTCCCAAATCGCAACACGAACTCGCTGCACACGCCTTACCTGCGTTATCGTTTTGACGATTAGAGATTTTCGGTATTCTCAGAAAATAATAGTCTCGCCTACGAAGATCGTTTATTTATTCGTTGACGTTAGTATCATTTATAGCAAAATGAAGTTTAGCGAACTCTTACAGCATCGTGCGAATAGTTGTCCCTTTAACGTCCTTTCAAGAATGAGAAAAAAACAAAATACTTTTATTTTTGCTAAACACCAACCAGCATTAATCTTCGAAGTTATACATTACTTAACGAAAAAAAAGTCAAAAGGTCAATTCGTATTTTTTTGGCAGACGAATATTCTGAGAGTAATCAAGATCCGTAAAAAAAATAAAGATAAAACGATTTTCAACAAATAAAATTCTAACACGACGTGTAACAATCGTTGATAACTGGTGAAAAGTTCTTCGTGTTCATCTTACTCACGGGAAGAACTTCTTAACGGCGTAGGAACGTCGTTAAGATAAATTGGGCTTTTTAATTTTTGTTTAATTAATTTATTCCCTTATCAAAGCTTAATATTTGCGTATTCAACGAATCGATGACCAGAGCTTTTTTCTGTTTTATTCGATTTAGATACGGACAGCGGTTTGGGTCGCGCGACGCCTCCGAGAAGAGCACCGAGTCCCGGAATGGGAAGTATGCGGCATTTGACCTCTCCGTCGGGACACGGATCGCTACCGCCCGGTCTTATAACGAAGAGACGAGGGTACGACGACGGCAGCAGCGATATCAACAGTACGCCAATATCTATGATGGATTATAATGGTCACTACCCATCGATCAATAACTCAATCGCATTCATTGTAAATCCAATTTCGTTGGCATTGTAATTAATTTCGTTTTTTTGTCTAACAACGTTTACAGGTCCGCGTCTCTTCAAACAACCAGCAACAAAATCTAATCGCAGCATAATGTTGAATGCTGTCGAATATTGCGTCTTCCCTGGTACGGTTAATAAAGAAGCGAAGCAGCGGGTGCTCGACGAGATCTCGAAATCCGAGAGCAAACATTTCCTCATACTGTTCAGGGACGCCGGTTGTCAATTTCGTGCTCTCTACTCTTATTGTCCCGAGAAGGAAGAGGTTTCAAAACTCTATGGTACCGGTCCCAAACAGGTCATTGACAACATGTTCGACAAATTTTTCAAGTGAGTCATTTACCTCGCGTTCATAGACAAGAAACTGATAGATACAACAAAAAAAATGCGGAATGCACCGAAAGCCTAATGAGGTCGACTAACGTATATACGGTGAGTCAATATGCTTCCCTTTCATTTTACAGATACAATTCCGGGGGTAAAATCTTTTCGCAAGTACACACGAAGCATCTGACTGTAACCATAGATGCCTTTACGATACACAACAGCCTTTGGCAAGGCAAGAAAAATCCAAATCTACCAAACAAGAAGGACATGGCGCTCGTCATATAGTTTTACAAGTGTCACACCTAACATTACGCTAAAAAACAATGCCCTCTGTTGTTCATAGTTACTATTTTACTACAGGTCCATATTAAATTAATGCAAAACGTTTGCGTTCTTTAGTCAATTTTGTAAGGACAAACAGATCGATGCAGGTATCCAAACGCCAAACGAAACTCAACGACATTGCGTCGCCAATATGCTCGGAGTTCTTCGTCGTTTCTCAGTATGTCTTATAACAGTTTTTTCTTTCATTCGATCGCCTTTGTTTTTGTTTTTTTCTTCTTTCGTTTTTTTTTTTCTTTTAACAAATTCGCGTTGCCAGCATCGATCGAATAATTGTAAGAATACCAGTATCTACGATAGGAATTGTTTGTCGACGATTAGCTAATACCATCCCCGCCCTCTCACCCGTTCGCGAACTAACTCACGGCATACGTATGCTCGGCAATCATGCAAATACATTATATATATCGCCTGTGACGAAAAAAAAAAAAAAAAAAAATGGATCACGCAACGATTGTTCAACGGAAGAGAAGAAAAGAGATAATAACAAAACGCTCATTATGTAAAGCGACGGTATGGTATTCGATGATAACACAATTAGGCAAACAAAAACTAACTGGTATTACGATTGCGATGTAAATCGTTTTTACCAAATAAAAAAAAAACAAAAATTCTGTCATTCTGGAATGTTAGCATACGAATTGGCGGTCATCACGCACTTCCCGCCCTCGTCCCCCTCGAACCCCCGTCCCTTAAATCCACGACTGTTGACAGTTCGTGTGACTCCGACTATAGTGTAATTTGTAATTCGCTTGTTGAGATTGTGTATGAGCAGTTCATGAACAAAGATAGTTTTGTAAATAAATAAGTTGATCGCAGTACTGGAAGAAATACCAAATCAGCCTTACAGTCAATCTGGGCGTAAATATGTTTTTCTCTTTTTCTTTTCATTTTTTTTTTTTTTTTCATTCTTTTTAATTGCGTTCATCGAGTTGCGTGTCTCGTTTACGGCTTTTCGAACTTATAGCTGCGAAAAAATAGTAACAGCCTATTGACGAGTCACGCGTTAAATTGTTGTTCGGCGTTATTGTGCGCGCGAGTCAGTAGTATTGTCGCAAAGACGCGACGGTTAGATGGGCCTGGAAACAGTATTGACGTTAGTATTCTTTCCGATTCTTAGCAACGAAAAACGTCCTCGCAGAGTCGCTGCCTCTCCACTCTCTTTTTATCGTTAAAATGAACATTTTCAGGTTGAGATTCCAGGCGAACGTCGGACAAACGGTTTATACTATTTTTCCTTCCCGATGAACGATTAGCGCATAAAAAAAATAAAAGAACAATCAGTCTGTGCCATATTCATGATGTTTGATGCTCGTCTGGAATCGAAGTCTCTATCTGTTACAACACGAAAAGTAACGAAAAGACATCTTAATCGACACAACAACGCGATATCTGAAACTTAACTCTTCTCATAGACATCCTGTTCTGGAAAAAATGGCAAAATAGAGAATAGAAATAACGATTGTATGCAGAGGGCCTAAGAGAGACGACGATTTAAGCTTTGAAGTTTTGTAAAAAAAAGAACAAAAAAAATAATAATTGCGATTCTAGGCCCCCTGTAGAATAAAACAACGTGTATGGATTGTTATTGAAATAATTGTTCGACATATCGATTTTTCATGTTCTCTCCACACGATTAGTAAACATGCATTTTCGTTTATTAAAATTTATAGATGTTGATCCTCGTGTACGTGTGGCTAAGCCGAGCGTCTCGAAAAAAAAAAGAAAAAAAAAAAACGAAGAATTCAGTAAAATTCATTCCTCGACTCTCTCGTCTTTATTGTCAATGTATCGCGTATTTTCACGAGACGTAGACAAAACGTTTATAAACTTCGATCCGATTAAGGATAATGAATGAAAAAAGAAAAAAAAAACAAACAAACGGTCCGAAATGACAATATTGATTATGCGGTAAACGCCATAAATGATGAAAAAAAAGAAAAATGAGTTCCATTACGAAAGTGCGCGTCCCCATGAGCTCCACAAAGAAAAAAAATTACTATGTGGTCTATGCAAGTGGAGGAAAATAATAAAAAAAAGAAAATAATAGTCACTAATTATTAAGAGTTGGATGAAAGCCGACGGTGTCGATGGACGAAGGAGGAAGTCAACTAGGAAAAAAATTACGACGAATGGAACGCCAGTAGATCGGAAAAATAAAAATCAGTGATCGCTTGTGCTTCATATTTATATTTTTCAAGAGATGGAAAATATTATTAGTGAGCTCTACGAAGCGGAAGGGTGTAACGAGAGGAAAAAGTGATGAAGTATATGGAAAAAAAAAGAAAAAAAAAAAAAAAAACAAGCGATAAAAGAGGGACAGACAATTCAGTGCGACGTGTGTATATGTGTGATTGAAGTACGCTGCCGTAAACCGCGCTTACTAATAATAATGTTATTAATAATGAAAAAAAAGAACGATTACCCTTTATGTAATAATTCTTCGTTTTTATCGTCATCAAAACAAGAAAAAAGAAAAAAAAAATTGGAAAATCTTCGTCAAGTAATAATTTTTCAATTATCCATGTCTGTAAATATTATGTTTTTATATGCATACATATAAACGATAAACTACTACTCGATGATATATTTATTAAGTACATCAAGTAAGATTTGGGTCATATTTTACTGTTAGCATCTTGCAGCGAATGTCATCAATAAAAAAAAAATCAATAACCCATTGCCGACGGACTTTCATTGAGCGGATTTTTTGCCAGGAAAGATCAGGTACACAGACCGTCGAATCGTGTTTTTCACAATATTTGCATGTATTTTCTCTTTTTTTTTTTCACGCGACAGTCTACGCGTCGTCTTGTTAATTGTTTTTTTTTTCTTGTCTCGGCAATTACAATATATTACAATTTGTCGTTAATAATCTACGATTAGACGATATAAATATTACAAATACATATGCCGGATGAAATAAACGCTAAACGGCGCGAGGATCGCGTGTTCGAATTTTTCATACGATCGAAGAGCACTTTTTACAAGACACTTTTTTTTTTTTGTTCAGTCTACAATACTTGATGCTCTTGAGTCTTAATGCAATTTTATTATTAATCAAAACAGCGGTAAAAGAACGCGTACTGTTCGATCGTCGAATCGAGTCGTACCTATCGGTCACTCTATTTATCTCGTAATCTTCGCATCTCTAATATATATTATAAAAAAAAGTACAAAACATAGTCTCGTTTTTTTTTTATAATTTCTATTCTTTCGCTCGTTAATAATAGTAATAATAAATAATAACGTGTTAAATACTGATGTACAATGGCGGCTGATGGGACTCACGGTGAAGAATTGCAATTATTAAACTATATGGCAGTGAAATTTCTACTTACAATTAAGACCTTTTCTCTTCTACGCGATTATATATATATATACCTATTATATATATATATACATTACAAAAATGTGTGATGAACTTTTTATGCCAGTTACGCTGACAAGGAACTGGTTATCGTTCCTCGTATAAGCGCATTCACCTTAACAGCAACATTATTTTTTTTTTTTCGTTACGTTTTAGCATCTTTTGGCTTCGTTAAGTCTTACGGGTCTTATAAGTGTCAACGTCTCGTTCTACAATCACCTATGGCACTTGCGGCCTGGTGCAACCGCACTGACGGTAAAAATACCGTAGTCTCTTGTCCGCTGCACTGTTCGCTCAGTCGGATCTGAGACTCAAACTCGTCGACTATTCACAACGTCATATTGTTTGATTCACTTGATCATTGAACTGGACACGAACTGAGATGAATATTGTGCAGTTCCGCCATATCGGTCCAGTCTCGCCGCTCACCGCCGATCATAACGTTTCTGATGCAGCCGTTGAAGTGATCTCGAGTTATCAACGTTCCTTTCGGAGCGGTCGCTAAAAAAAAAGATATAAGTCAAAGATATGTGTTGAACAAGTAGAAGAAGTAATCGTAGACTCGTTAATAGTAGATTATTATTAGTGTTACAGCGCAACCCCTATTTTCTTAACTCGACGGAACCGGACGCATTCGCTATTCTGTATTTCCCTTACAGTCCCCATTCCCCGTCAATTGCTGCCGGCAGGAGTAACGAGGGGTATACGCGTCCGTAGATGCAAAGCCACGGCGTGAGTCTGCGCCTCTGCAGTTGACATTTGCGCACATAGTAGGGCGAGCGGACTCAGGGGAAATAGAGTTAAGCGAAATCGTTGCTATGGTACAGAGTTAAGATAAGCGGCGGTTGAGTTAAGTGAAGTTAAGACAAGAGGGGTTCCACTGTATACGCGTTATTCATTCGCTCGGTCGTTACATTGGTGTCAGAAGTGTGCTTTCGAATCTTCGCGGTTAACGAACGGTCATTACAATATTTGTTAATCTAAGCGAAGATCCTTTACCTGGTAATCCACCGATGTACAGTGGACTCGACGCTACCGATGCCATGAAATGCTCATTAACGCTGGTCGGCAAGCCGTATTTTTGATCGAGTTCGTCGACCTTTAAAGCCAATTCCTCGTCGTTGTAGACGGCTTGAATTCTATGCCATCGATTGTCACACATTGCGTAAGGAGTAGGGAAGTGTTGCTCCACGTAGAGCGGATTGTCATCACCGAGATCGCC
Organism: Buathra laborator; assembly: GCA_934046635.1. Lineage (NCBI taxonomy): Eukaryota > Metazoa > Arthropoda > Insecta > Hymenoptera > Ichneumonidae > Buathra > Buathra laborator. The sequence goes on along the minus strand of OW203897.1, from coordinate 5,209,218 downwards.
GGACATTATAACTTTTCCATTATTCAACTCGAGGGACAATGAGGGCGTACCGCCCGGTGCTGTTATCGACAGCAGAACACCGGATAGTTCGGACGTTCGAAATTCGAGTTGAAGTTCCAGCACTGCTTCGAGTTCGAAGTCTTTTTCTAAAAAAATAAAATGATGCATTTCAATAAATCGGTTATTCGCATCAGTAAATAACCATATCGACGGGCCTTCAAAACAAAATTGTTAATCGTTTGAATCATCGATATTTCAATGGTTTTACAGCATTTTACTTACTGTATATCGCGTACGCTTCATCCTGAAAGTAAGCACCACTCTCGACGCTCGGAAAGCATTGTCCAACGTTGTAAGCTCTGCTCGTCGATCCTACCATGTCGTATATGTTTCCATTGACTCTGAGCCCTCGGATGCAACCTTTGAGAGTCTCAAGCTTAACGACAACCTGATCAGGCAATGGGGTGCCACTCTCCGGTAAGCCGCCTATATACATCATCGATGCGAGACCAATTTTTTTGGGCACTTTTACGGTACGAGGAGTCTGAGTATCGACGACCAGCGTCAGCTTTCTCTCGTCGTGGGTAATAACTACGTGATGCCAATTTCCGTCGTTGAATGGAGTTTTGAAAAGTATTTCTTTCTTTTGTCTACTCTTCACCAACATCAATAGTTGACCGTCTCGTACTATCACCATGAGATAGTGTTTCAATCTGATCCCCTGAAAATATCGTCTTGTTAATTCAAATTCTGAATAATTCGTTTCGTAAACAGTTTGATACACTTCGCGTATAAACAATTCGACATAATCGAAGAAATGTGAGTGGGAATATCTTACCGGAGTGATGAAGAGCAAACCATTGGGGTAATACGTCCTAAAGTCGAACTCGATGACGTATTTCTTTTCCCAGAATTTCTTGAAATTGAGATACAATTGCGTGTGACTGTGTGGTTTGTCACCAAATTTTAGAGCTCCCGGCTCCAGCGAGTAGTAGGGAACCTTTTGGCAGCCTTCGGGTTGCGTGGACATTCCTCGAGAAAGAGAAGCCGAAGGTGTGTAACTCGGTGGATCTTTGCCCATACTGGGTCCGGCGCGACCTATGAGCGCGTGATCGAAGGTGGTAGCTTCGTCAAACCTCAAAATTCTGTAAGAATTCGTTAAACCGACATTAATATCGTATTTGATAGTCTCATTTTTGCTCGAAGATACTTACTCGTCGTTGAATATCGCATCTTTTATCGCACCATACAAAGGAACTCCTGTGGCTATCATCTTCGTATTGTTTATCAGCGCAGGTAGTCCACCGAAGAATAAACCTCCGTTGGATTCGGGCGCTCGCAGAGCTGCACCAGTGGGAAGCTTTCCACCGCTCTGATACGCGTCGTCAACTCTCAATTCTACTTCTTTTCTTCTCTTCGACACGGTTACCGAGTGATACTTTCCATCGTTGTAGGTATTGTTCGACTGAAGAATCAATTCGCCTCTACCGGAGTTCAGTCGCACTTCGACTTGACCACCGATAACCGCGACCGAGTAATAACTATCCTTCTGGAAGGATAAAAAAGATCAGCAACATTAATACCTTAGTATATAGACGATATTTTGATATTTTTGCGATGAATATAGAAGTTTTCAAACGAAAACCTTATTGTCTATACACTTTCTACTTTTCTACATATTTTTTTCCTATAGATAGAAAAAAAATGGTGTTACTTACATTGGCGTCTGAATTGCCGTTTTGAATATTATTCAATCTCTCCTCCTGCCCTTGGAAGGTCGACAACATAAGTACAGCCTCTTCCTGCATAGTTCGGAATGAGAAGCTTACAGTCGAGGCGATTTTTTTAAGCGTAAACGAGCGATGCTCCAGGTATCCGTCCCCGTAAAATCCAACGATCCTTAGAGCCTATGATCAAGAAGCATTTGTTAAAATCAATTCCACGATGTTTCTTCGACTGTTTTCATTCAAATGTACCTTGTTGCCGCAAGTCGGTTCAACTCCGTAATACTGTTCCGCCATAGGATCGTAGCCTTCCTGCACGACTACATTCGACATGCATCCAAGGAAATTAACTGGAGACGGCAGATGTAAATGAGGCGAACGGAAACTCGGCGGTACACCGCCGATATAATATTTCGCTTGTGCAAAATCGGGTATATCGTCCTTCTTCGGCTGCGGCGATGGTACGCCGATTCTCTTATCATTTTCGCCTCCGACGCTTAAACTGCACTGTTCGATGTTCTTGCGAAGTTGATACTGTCGGAAGGCATCGACTTTCGTCCAGTTGCCGGTGTTGTACTTAAAGGTCGAATACATGTCTATGCTGGCGTTGCCGCCATAACCGATGTGAAGAATGACTCTTCCTTCCCGCAGGAATATCATGATGTGCTGATGCTGCAGTTTATAAAAGATCGCGTTTATCAAACAGATACGTTTCTATGATAGGCAGTGCACCACAGATATAATTACTCACATTCTCCGGATTTATTGCAAGGAAAAGTAAAGCATTTTCGTCGTAAGTTCGGAAGTTGATGGACACTCCGAAAGTGTATTTGTTGTAAGGCCCCGAAGAAACTCTGCTTCTCACGGCGTATCCCTCGCCATTGAAACTGTATGCTATATCGTCTCTCGGGTCTTCCACTCTGCAGAAAGAGAAGATATTTAAGACGAAGCCTTTGTCTATCTATTGACTATGTAGAGCACAGAAATCCAGAATCTTAGTACGTATTATCATGTAAATGCAAATTAGCAACAATTACACTTCAACGTACGTCGCGTCGACACTATTTACGCGCAGTAAAATATGCAGAGAAATTACATTCGCGGCTATTTTTAGTGATTAGGCTTTCATTTATATATCGAAAAGTTTTTCCTTTTTTTATCTTCTTTGATTGGTTGTATTTGACTATTTTGATTATTTAAAATGAGAAATCTTTTAATAATGTTTACTGCTCGACATTACCCTTCGACACAAGCTTCGCATGCATTGTCCGGTGCCGATGTGATGAAATTCCAAAGTCCTATGGGTTTGCCATCCAAAATAACTTGATGAATGCATCCTGGCAATCCATTCATAGCCTTCAACTCGGACGGGCGTCTCTGAGATTCAGGTATCCCTCCGAGCCAAACGCGATCTGTAGTCATCACATCAAAACGTCCGAATTCCGAGTTTGTCGAGTTTATCACCGGAAGATATCTTCCGGAAGTTGAGCTTTGTTTGCGGACGCTGAGTTTTCCTTTGTGTCTCATTCTAAATTGGCAAAAGACAGATTCATCAAGTAATCATTGAAAAAAGTGTTTTCAAGAGAATTACCCGATCTTTTCTGGTTACCTTTCAGCTTCAATGCGGTACCAGAAGCCATCGTCTCGCGGATCACCATTCTCTATTACTTCCGGATGAGTTAAAACGCCCGTTCCACCGCCGACGTTCCACACGAATCGTATTTTTCCGTCGACCATTTCCAACGCCATAAAGTCGTCCTAAAAGTATATTTATTTAATTAGCTTCAATGATAAATCTTCATTAATTTTCAATCGACGGTAGTATCGAAGAAATCTCATAAGTAATACTCACGTTTACGCTGCTGGGTAAGTAGAACAACGCTCCGTTCTTTCGGTTATTCGTGATCGCAAAAGTCAAAACGATCGTAGTAGAGATCGATGGTTGAAGCGTCGCCGGTCTGTAAGACCGGACGCATTTTTTACCTTTCGCAGATTTCAGAGAGACTCGTATCTGTGACATTAATACAAATTAGTAATTGCTTTGTATTACGTCTATTGATTTATGCTAAAGAAGAAAATTGACTCACTCCCTCCGCTGTGTTTCTTGCTTCGGCGATTTTGTCTTTGAGCTTTTGAAGTTTTACCGCCAATGTGTCGTTCCACCTGTCGAATTCGAGTTGTCGCAGAGCTGAAGCAGTCTCCAGACTTATCAATTTGGCGTCAATCTTTTTGATGTTACTTTGCGCTTCGGTCACTGGGTAGAGCATAATTCTCATTAGTGCATATGGTACAATCGTAAACATCTTTATCATCGAAGCAATTTGGTGATATGTACTCACGTTTTTCGCTCGCCAAACTGATCTTCGTATCGCCTTCTCGCTTCAATTCTTGCAACTGCGGCTGCAATGCAGTGGCGATACCTTCTTTGTAGTCGTCGATCAGTCTTTGAGATTCATTTATCGACTCGACAACTATGTTCGCATCTTTTTTTGTCTTCGCGAGCTTTTCTTGGACTATAAACAACAATGTGTTACGCGAAATAGAAAATACAACACGAAACAGTAAACAACAGAAACTTACGGGTTTTACTGTCACTCTGGAGTTCGCGGAGCTTTACGTTTATCTGATTATCCTTTATTCCCGTGCTGTTCAGGGAATCCTTCAGATCGAGAACCGCCTGTTTTTGGTCATCCAACTGTCCCATCGCGAGTGAAACTGGAATATCGTTAGCTTTCGCTCTTTTCCACTGTTCGGTAGATTTTGCAGACATTTCCATAGCTCTGTCCAGCAACGACGTCGATCCCGATCCTTCAGGATAAACCTGCAGATAGATATTCTGTAGGAAAACGTTCTTTCTTTTTAAAGAATTTTCTGATTCTTACCATGTAGTAAGCTTCCAACGAAGCGTTCTTTGCTTCTTTAGCTGCAATTCTTGCCTCTGCTAAACTGTCTACGATATTTTTGTAGGCTTGACTCGCTTTTAAAGGATTGGCAGCTTCGTCACGACTTTCGGCGAACAATCTATATAAAAATAGTGAAGAATTAAAAATTGTAGATGAATTCGGTAATATATTAGTACGATTACTGATGAATTACGCACGACACGTATTGATCGACATAGTCGGAAAGATTTTGCGCGTGTTCCACCGCTCTGATGACATATTTATCCTCGTATTCGTAATTCAATTGGTAAAGAAGCTTCTCCTTCTCGTCGAGTTTTTCGGTCCAGAAACCTAATTTATTTTGCAGTTCCGGAAAATCCTGTGAAAACGGTATAACGCGATCGTAGTAACTTTTTTCAATATTGAAAAATAGGCAATAAAAAGAAGTTAATAGTACATCGTTTTTGTATCTTATTCATACCTGGAAATTATTCTGGCTATCAACGACGAAGCCTCGAGCTTCTTCGTTTAATTTTTTTCCCTCGCCGATAGACTCGAGTATCTCGATGTTCAGAAAATTTACTTTTCCGTATCGGAAATCGGCCTCATCGTAGGTCATGTTTATCTCGTTGTACAATCCGTCGTAAGTGAACAATGCTTCCATTGTGTCTTCGATGTAAGTACCGAGATTGTCGAACTTCAAAGAATGTCGTTCTGCCTTATTTTTCAGATTAGCGAGAGGCTCGGTAGCGTCGAAACGAGAATCCAACCACTCGATGAACTCTTCAGCTTCGCTGTGAACATTACAATTGCGATATTAACGATAATAAAACCCGCAATTTCCGTCCAATAGTCCAGAATTTCTTTCGATAATCGATAACTTACTCGATAAATGCTTGGCACGCTTTCGTCTTTGGTTCCAAATTGATACTTTTTATAATATTCAAGAGCATTCGCGCTTCCGTCAGTGCTTTTTTAACACCGATCTTCTCCACGTCGTCGCCGTAATTTCGCAGTTGATTGGTCGTCGCTGGAATCACAATAGTTACCATATTAACAGAATAGTTGAAAGAAAAATGATCTCGCAGCGTTTATACGAAATTTTTCGAAGGCAATACCTTCCAAGAGATCCCTCAAGTTTTTTATCTCCACATGAGAGCTGAAAATGTTGTTTTTGAAGTCGTCGCTCTTGGATTGCATATTTTTTGCTCGATTAATAAAATCAATCATCTGTAAAGAAAACAGTAAAAAGATTACTTATTAATTCGACACAAAGATATGGTTTTTTAAATGAAACGAAGTGCGCCGCGGTTACTAACATTCTTGAGTAATATTTCCGATTTCTTCAGTAGCCGACGATATTCGAACCACGGTATGTTTTTCACCCTTTGCTTCAACTCCGTTTCGCGGTTAATCTCAGAAAACAAATACGTAGTATTGGCGTCGATATAAGACAATTCTTCCCAAGGTGGCGGTATGTATCCGTTAGATATATGCGCAGTTTCGATCGCCAATTCTTCGGAAATTTCTGTCAGATCGTCCAGCAAAATTCTCGTGCAATTATCATTACATGCTGTAACGATAAACAAATTATTACAACGTCATCAGGAATTGTATTAGTTAATAAGGATTTTTCATATTACTTACAGGTGCAAATACCATCGATAATAACGTGACGAGGTGCCGTGCATTCCGAACAGTCTCTGCCGGTAGATCCGGGTCTGCAGTTGCATTGGCCCGTCTCTTCGTCACACTCGTCGCTCGCACTGCCGGCGACATTGCATTTGCAGGGAGTACAGCTTCCACCTGGAATACTCGGAAAACCGTAATAGCCGTAGGCGCATCTTTCGCACTTTTCACCGGCGTATCCTGCGAATTATGAACGAAAAATCAGCGATTAACAATGTTGATGGATATTGCAAATAAAATTGGAAGCAAAGATTTTAGTTACGAACCCGGCTTGCAGTGACAAACGGGTGCTTCGTCTGTACGGACGATGCACGTACTGGAGAATCTTTTGTCAGCGTGAGGACAAGGACACGGTCTGCAACCACCGAAATCGGGATGTCCGTGAAAGCTGTCGGCACATATTTCGCAGTAGGGACCCGCCGCATTGCCTCTGCAATTCTGTAGAAAAAAAGAATGAGTGGTCTCTTTTAACAGAATCATCATTCAGCAGCCAGATAAATTCTATACAAACTCTGAATTTTATTATCGTCGATTCATTTTTAAAATTGATCGATAACAAATTCTCTCGAAGAAATTTTTGCAAAAAACTTGAGTTTATTATACATATTTGAAGTTTATTTTACTTCCTCTACAGGAATTTATATTCTTGTAAAATAAAAAAAATAAAAATACATGCATATTTACTTCGCATAATGTGACATTCTATTTTAAACCTCATTTACGTTTCTCTACGAAAAACCTAAAAAATCGATCAAAAACCTTTCTCGTGAAAAATCTATAACTCTATATTCATGTCTCTGAATTTTATGGTCTTCAATTCGTTTTAAAATGCATTGATGACATTTGCTTTGCCATTGTGCAAAAAATTATAATTTTACACGTTAAAAAACGGGAGAAAACATTATATATTCGATCTTATAGTTCCCTACCAAGCAATGTCCCGTTTCCTTATCGCACATTTCCGATCTCCCGTTGCACTGGCATCGTCTGGCCTTCCCAACGAGATCAATTACAATTGTAGACATCACAGTTGTATTGCTGTACCACCTGTAATAACCATTGCTGGGATCCTGGCATGAAGTACTGTTGTACTCAGCGGGACACTGGCAAATTTCTACGCCGGTTGCGAGAGGCGGAGAATGCGTGGGTGTAAGGACAGCCGCGTCCAGAGATGCCTCGAGTAATCTTCAACGCGTTATTTATTAATTTTTTTATTTATTTTTCTTTCTCATTCACAAGAAAAAAAAAACATATAAAAAAAGTGGTCGTAAGTATACCTCTCGTTGATTAAACTCAATTTAAAAGGCTACTCACGTTGCTTCTTCGAACTCGGAATGATCAGAGGCTTTCAGCAGAATGTGTTGAATGTTTTGCAAGGCTACCATCAACACTTCGCGCGTTACTTTGTAGTCCGGCCGGTTCTGCATTTGCCACAGTGATTCGTGAAGCCTGAAATATAGTTAGTTGTACTGTGAAATGCTCGATCCTCGGATAACTTTGGACATTTATAGCAATTAATGGTTCAATTTAAGTAGTCTTACCTGATCTTGAAGTGATTGTCGTCCACTGGCGAGAGTTGATAATATTCTAGAATAATTTTGTCGTTGCCCTGAATTTGAACGACGGGATATCTCAGACTCGAACGCAGCGGGATACCGCCTATCGTCGCCGTTTTGAAGCGCAGGAATCCGCCGTAAGATACGACCTAAAAGGATAAATTGATCGTCGGAAAAAAATCAGAATTGACTAATGCGAAAAATAAAGCTATTGCAGCTGTAATGAAGCGTTTTCTCACTTTGTCACCGAGAAATGACTCAGGCAACTGCCAGTACAGTGGATAGCTGTAGTAAAGACTCGACGGCAAGGTAACGTCTCCGACGTTACTTGGTATAATCGACAAACCATTCGTCACGTTCAGACCACCGTTCAAGGACGGCAGGACTATCGAATATCCGAACTTAGTGATCTGATTTGAAAAGAAAGAAGATTAGCATAACTCAACTCTCGTATCAATCGGTCGCTTCGTGTAAAATGTTCCGGCAGTTGAGATTCACGGGTGACTTACAATGACATCATTGACCGTGTCGTTGATACGAAGAACTCGAGGTCGCGGCAACCTTCGCTGTCCCCAACTTAGACCCGCCTGCTGGCAGAGCGTCGATCTGCCGAAGCAGAAACATTCCGTACAGCCTTTCGGATTGTCCTCCGACAAACCGAAAGTTCCGTCTTTGCAGAGATTACATTGCCGGCCTATAGCATTGTCCTGAAAACGAATGGATCACGTGAAACAATTTGTCTTCAAGAGATTTTTTTGTTGTTAAAAAAAAAATCTTTTGTCTATAAGTATCTTTTGAAAGTAACGAAGAGCGTTTTTTAAAGAGATTTTCGCAAATGTGGAAAAAAAATTCTCTTAAAGAGACTTTCGCAGAAAACTTGAAGTTTATTTTGTTTACTCTATAGAGATTTATTTCTGTAAAAAAAAATATATGTCTATTTAATTTGCACACTGCTTTCTTCTTTTTGAAACCTCATTTGCGTTTCTCAACAAAAAATCCAAATTCGCTCAACAAACTTTCTCGTATAGATTCTTCAATCTATCCGCGCGGTATCAAAAAAATGATAATGTGACTGTAAATGTATTTTTTCGGCGGGAAATTTATTGTGACGTCATTTCTTAATTGCACTTTTCCGTTTTTCGGTGGAAGTGACGACAACAGCATTTTTTGTGTCGTAAAATCCGTCTTCTCTCGAAGTGACCTCACAAAGAAAATTACGAAATTTTTTGTGACGTCACTTCTGATTTTGAATCTAAATTTTTCACCGGAAATGACGTCACATAGATAATTACTTTCGGAAATTTTTCAAAAATGTTCTCAATTTTATCTGTGACGTCACTTCCGGTAAAGAAGTTAAGATTTCAAAAACGGAAATGACGTTACAAAAAATGTAAAAATCTTGTTTCGCGGAAAAAAGAAAAAAAATTTTGCGACGGGGGAGGAAAATTAATAGCCGATTCGGTCGATATAATAAAAAATTATCAAGTCTGCCATTCCTGTTATAAAAAATTCGCATCGTTGTAATTACCTTGCAGGGACATTGTCCATGGTGATCGCATTCGCAAAGACCATCCTGACATTTGATCGTACCGCCGTGATTGCAGTTGCAAGGTCTGCATCGCGGATATCCGTAGTAACCGGGTGAACAGCGGTCGCACCTGAGGCCGTCGAAGCCGTCACGGCAGGGGCATTGCCCGTTAACATCGCACTGAGATCTCGTAGATCCCGGCGTACAGGCGCAAGACTTGCAACCCACACCTGGTATGAGATCATAGGAACCGGGACGGCAACGATCGCAGTGCTCGCCGAAGCTGAGACCGGGACAGACGCAACGCCCTGTGTCTGGATCGCAGATGTGACCAGGTTTCTCGCAAACGTCGCATGCTGTACATAAAATCCGAGAACGACGAAAAATAAACATTTCGAGTAATGATTTAAAAAAAAGTTATACGAGATTTTTAGTGTCTATCGATCCTGCGAAAACTTACGCTGACAACCCTTATCGGAAAATCGGTAATATCCGGATAAACAGACATCGCATCGCGCACCTCCTACACCGGGTTGACAGTGACACTGTCCTGTTTCGTGATGACAGGAAGCATTGACCGCTCCGAGAGGGTCACAGCCGCAGGGTGCACATCCGGCACCTGCAGCTATTCCCCAATATCCGTTCTTTCCGCGACAAAAAAAATTAAATATCAATGAATATCAATAAGTATTTCATGGTTCGAATTTCGACGAATAGCTTCGCATCTACAACGATGAATATTTACCTCGCACTGGTGACACTGTCTTCCGGTGACGTTCGGTTTGCATGGACACTGCCCACTGACGATGTCGCATGCCATGGAAGTGGATCCAACAGTGTCGCATCTGCAACCTGTGAAAAAAGTGCAAAAAGAAACGGAGAACGAGATCAAACAATGAATTCAGGTCAGCCGGCATGCGGTGTGTTGTTTGTTCGTAGTCGTTGAAATTTCACGAATAACTGTACGGCGTTTATGTGTGTACGAGGTATGGGGCTCACGATGGAAATTTAAATTTCGGGGACGCACCCGCGAGGCACTTCGAAGCCAATAGTATATTCGAGTTCTCCTCTCGTTTCTCTGCTCCTTCGAAGTTTCGCAATTAGCGATGCCACGCGGTGCGAACCCATACGCATTGTATTCAAATGAGACGAAACCAAGCGAGAAACGATATAGAGAAGAGAGAGAGAAAAAAAAACAAGACGATCGGTGATTCGATGTCATGGAGAGTCCGAGGCGAATGTGTCGTTCGACACGTCGGATTTAGTGAGCGAAAAGGGTGTATGGTGTGCCGCGCGGCGATCTTTGTGACTCTCGCATTCGAAGCAGGTGTTCCCCGCCCGATGTATACAACTATCACTTATATATATGTATGTATTCACGATCGATCAATTTGTAATTATAATTTTCTTCCTATCACGAATCATCGAGATACACTCGTGAATAAGCAATCGTTCGTCATTCGTCAACTTTTGATGAATATAAAAAAAATGTGTTCCCTCACGTTCAGAGGCGTCGATGTACGTTATTATTATCATTATAATAATTATTATTGTTATTATTATGATTATCAACTTATTGGCTGTCATTGGCTAAGGATTGGAAATTTGATCGGATTAGCGTGTGGGCGTAAGAATTTCTTCGTATACGACAGGATCGAAGCGACTCATCAGTTAACGGATTATTAGTTAATTGAAAACGTCAGGAGTTTCTCTCTAATCGCCTGGGATACCTTCCGCCCGGAGGCTGAGGATCTCTCATGGCCAAGCGAACGCGACGTCTTCGTGATTACCGTGTACGCCGTAACGTGTCACTCGATTAATTTATTAGCGCCCCAAGAGCTGACCAGACTAGCCAGACGGGAGTGAGAGCGGCAAGTAGTGCAGGTGGTGTTCTGGTCAGACACGCTTCGATTTACTACTTACATCCGGTTCAATCTTTTTTTTCCATTTTCTCTACACGTTTCATCCTCCTCTCATAAACTCGATACGTTTTATTCCGATGCATCGGAATGTTTGGAAAATCGTGCTGCAATTATGTCTGAGCTCATCGTAATTTTATTGCCACGTCTGCTCTCGGCGAGACGTTTTTTGTTTTTTACGCGTGTCAATTTCATCATGGGGAGCGAGTATAGCACGCTTCATCGAAGATAACTATTAAGTTTCAGTTATTAATTATCCGTGCACTTACAGAGAGTCTTAGCCGGTCGCACACGTGCGCAACTGAACCTATTGCGTTCTGTGTATCGTACGCTCGTCGATATCGGCATCCACGGATAATGAGTAACGCCCGTTCCGGGCCTGTAATTTCGTCGTTTATAAACGAAACGCGCGATCGTCGTCTTCGTTGTCGTCTTGTGCTCTGTGCTCCGGCACCAGCGCATGTATATACGCATCAGGTAGGTTGCGCGTTCCTCAACGCGTACTCGAGGACGATCAGAAACGCGCCGGTTTCGAACGTTTTGAAGGTAGCATTACGCAGTAAGTGATACCTGACCGCTTTTCGATTTATCGATCGATAAATTGCACGCTATTACCGGCAGCCGTGAGCCGGGGACGATCGTTAAGGAAATCGATAAGTTCGATCTCCGCTATTGACCAGCGAGAACCCTCGGGAGAAAGTATAAAAGGGAAAGATCGAGAGGTGAAACGATTCGTCGATTGAAAAATGTCATTGCGTTACTGTGCGATCATTCTTTTTAATAGACGAGACGCAGCAAGAGGGCGGACGCCGAGCCTGAAGATACGAATGTGTATATATATCTATATAGCAAACGCTTGACATTTTTTTCTCCGTCTCGCTTGGCGCGTTGATAATAAAGGGTTTACGACTGCATTTAATATGCGCTCACGCAAGAGTAAACTGTACCGAACACACATAGCAGTGAGACGAGAAACGATAAGGCATCTCTCAGCCTCATGTCAGAATCGTACCGCATTCAGTCATTCACTTGCACCTTTTTTTTCCTTCATCCTTCACGATGACTCACACGAAGTCTTCTACGTGCTCAATCTCGATACGAATGAAGCAGTTGGGAGAAAAAATCAATCATAAGTCGTGCAAAAAATATTTTCCCGAGGGTCCAAATAGAAACATGTCGACTTCTGTAACGTTAAACATAGTCTTCTCGACCGCTTTCGTGCACGCGATTTTATACAAATACAGAAAGATTGTTATAATCCAATCGTCGTTTGCAATTTTTTTTCGTTTTTTCATTGACCCGCAGAAACGTAAACCGGTGGCCACGCGAGCAATTACGAGAGGAGAGATTGCTCCCGCGGTGGAAGAAGAAGCAAAGAGATCGAGCCAAGATTTAACGATCCCACCGCCGCTAATTGGACTTTCTCGGTAATAACGTGATCTCGCGATGGGTATACGCAGCGAGCCAGTGGGGTTCCCAACTCGGTACGATTCGCGACGATTTTCCTTACTCGACGATCTTAATTAGGAGAGGGTATATCCCGCGCGTACCGATCTCGTCGGGCGATACAGTCGAACAGAAGCGCGTAGAAAATGAACACCGCGGTACATTCTCCTGAGTGCGTCATCAACGCAGATCTCACGATCGCTTAAGATTCAAGGATCTCTCGCGTGTACGCGAATTATCCCGATCATTTGTAGGGAGGATTGACACGCGACGATGTTAAACACGACAACAGTGGTTTATTTAATTTCTTCAATCGAGTCGTCAAATTCGTTTCTATCTTACATAAGAATAGAGCAACACCACCCACACGAAGATTTGTTTACGGTTCTCGCTGCACTCATACAGATATATTATCGTATTTGTCCATTAAAAAAAAATTTGGAAGCTGGAAGAACAAACAATAAGTGGAGAGAGTTAATTGTTAGTTAAAGGCACCGATTTTTTTTTTTTTTCAAAAATTCCCCCTACTAACTGCTAGTTCTCCAAAACATCAATTTTTTAAGCGCATCTCGACTTGAGCGCAAACATTTTTTCGCAATTAATAATTCTCTTTGACGCCCAAAATGAAGTGAACAAATAAATCCGCGATCTTGGAAGTAACGGCTGTATACCTCGCGAAATTTTATTCATTGCTAGTCAAAGGTCGACATAACATCTTTCCGAATTGCTGGAAGCACGTTTCCACGTCGACTCTGAAATTGAGTCAGCATGAGTATGTTTATCGTTTGAAACTAAACTCGTAGAAATGCGAAATACGCGCGAGAACCAGTCGATTCTGTTGAGCACGACGCGCGGCGCCTTCCTCGTTTCCTTATCTCGAAATGCCACGAGAGACCACGGAGATGGTTCACTTCTACCATAGTAGGTAATACCTACTTCTGGTATATACCCAAGAGGATGTGTGATGCCGGTTGCTCGCACGCCGGCAACGATACACCTATCAAACTACACGTTTTTTTTTTTTGCTTTTTCTTCTTTCCTTCTTTACTCCGCGGAAGAGTACTTTGGCTCTTCTCATCGCGTCGAGGAACCGTAAAGATAATGCTCTGCCTATATACGACGAGGGAGATGGGGTGAAAGAAGGATATTTGCGTCATATATATTCGTGTGCTAATCTGCAAAGCGGCTCTTAAGTGGTGACACCGGTACCGCATCATCAACGAAGCAGATCCTCTCTCGTAACCATTCCGTTTTTACCGCGTGTCCAAAGGCGATTATTCCGATCGACGCGAATCGTCAGCGACAATTTGTAAGTATAATGGATTCAAGATAAGCTCTGTTTCGTCGAGGCATCATAGAGAACGGGACAGTTCGAAGTTACGATGAGTAGTCGGGGCTTAACGTCATTTTTATCATTCGGCGACAAGATCGAAACCCGGAATTTCTCTCGTTCTTACAAGATTCCCGTATCAGAGCTCTTTCGTCATTGGATTCGAGCCACGCGCGGATTCGTTACTCTCGAGAGAAATATAGACGAAATATAATATATCGATCGTTTTATCGTCTTTCAAACTCTTACACCACGGGCTTTTTTCTCGGGTAGTTCGGGCAGTTTTTTTCGTATACCCATCCGAATATTAAAATTCTCGAAACCGAGCCGAGGCTTCGACCTCGAGGCATAATTTATCAGAGCGATGAAAAATTGCGATAATAATAATCGTGAAATTTCGCTCTGTGTGCGCGTTAATATAATCGCTCACGGATTTACGGCTTACCGAATCGCGCGCACCGGCTCGTTTCTCGATCGAGAGCGAGCAGCGGGGGCAACCCCCTTCATCGCCGGTTGGTATCTCTCGAAAGAATTAATATCCGAGCCTCCGGAATATAAACTCCGTGTATTTGCCGAGAGAGCACTCTCGAGAGATATCGTTTAAACAGGGTTTCTAGACTTCCGTTTCATTCCGTCTATAAATCCCATGGGGATAATAGTCACGAGCGCGCCGTTCTGAAGTGCTTGTGGAAGACTTAGAAGAAATCGTGTGTGCGCGAGGCACCACAAGACTGCGAATACCGCCACTGCCGGCTGATCCATTACGCCTTTGATTATTTTCCTTGGGCACGTTACCGACTCTGAGGCTTATTTTGATCCATGGTTATCGGCGCCATGCGATAAACCCTCATCTACTGGCCTTGGATACAAACGGCTGAGACGATGAGAAAAAACAAAAAAATTCTTAAGATCTTTCGCGCTATTGCTAGACGATATGGTACAAATATCTAAGGCATGTGTTCGCTCTGAGCATCGAGATCGGGAATCACGTTTATTCGCGTATTCTTCTTATCCTTTGCCAGTCGAATTTATACCAACGGCGTTTGTACGATCGTCGATTTATTTTTTTTTCCATTCTCTCTCTCTCTCTCTCTCTCTCTCTCCACTTTTCCACTTTAGTTTCGAGTGCAAAATCCGCAAGAGATCAGACGCCGGGCGCTTGTATGGTATGGAGAAGCTGAAGCTCCAGAGATCGTTTCTTCGAAAGCTTCGATCTCTTTTGCTCGCGCACTCGAAGTGAATCTTCGCTATCGGACTGCGGATTTAACGATCTCGTCTCGATCGTCTCCTCGCTCTCGTGTCCCGAACGCTTTCACGAAGCTGCTACACACAGGCGCTAATCGTCGCACCCGACAGCGGCAGATATTTGTTTTATAGCTCGTTTCGATTCGAACGCACGAGCGCGGGCCTCTCGTCTCCACTCTATACCAATCGTTCGCACGTCAACGTTAGTCCCAACGTTTTACGGTCACTGCGAATTTTTAATAAGAAAATAAAGTATATCTTTACGATAATGGGCGAGACGACCGAGAGATCGTCGAAGTGCCGATGGGAGATCGAAAAATCGCCGCGTGAAAAAAATTGAGAACACACCATTGAAATAGTGTGTTACTCTCGTAGGATGCTGGGATATATCTTGGCGACAATGCGACACGCTAGATAGCAGTATTATTATTATTGTAGTAAGAAGCGTTAGGATCCCGGGAGAGATAAGCTCGATGCTAGGCGTGGGTGGAGGGAGAGAGAGGAATGATGTACGACAGTCGAGACTGTGGCTGCAACAGTGTTGAAGTGATCTACGATCCGCAAGGATTTAGCACCGATACAAAACCCACCCGTTAGGTAGAAATCGTACACTGTAAGCAACGGTAATTTCAACATAGTGAAGTTGACCCGCTTGCCACAATTTTTGCCGTAGTATTCGCGAAACATTGCATTCAGCCGGTCAAATTCATCTTGCGAACTGTTTACACGTATAGTATCGGATGTGTGGCGGTGATCCATCGATCCTTCGCCTCGGGTAGACGGAGAACAAAATCATTGAATAATTCATTATTAATCGAAGCCCCGAAGCGCCGAAGAGACCTCCTAGATTATCGTCAATGATGAGTTTTTTTTTTCTTAATTTTTTTTTTTTTATTTCTCAAGGAAGATTTTGGGCTCTGCGTAAAATTAATTCGCGAATAACGTTACGTGCCGATTTTCTCTTGTAAATTTTATTCGGTGGAGACACGTTGAGAACCAATGAGAGGAGACTTCCGGTACGCCTACGTCTCACCGATGGTCTGTTTCGCTTGGTCTCGCCGTTTCGTGTCTCGTTTCTCTTTTCCTGAGTAGGGCGCACGCGGAGGCCGTCGTTAAACTCTCGTTCAACGAAGAGTGCCACGACGACGAGAGGCGTCGCGGAAACAGCGGGGGGTATTTTAACCCACGAGATTGCACGCGGGACGCGGTTACACTTTATGCGGAGGTCTCACGATTGTACCCCGACCAAGAGAGGTGGACAGTGGCGGTAACATCGCGGTTCTTCGGAGACCGAGGGTAGAAGTTTGTAGCGTGGTATATCGAGACATTCGCTTGAATATCGTCGCTCGCGAACGTACCAAACATCTACCGCATCGGGAAAGCATAACCACAGCTTGCGAGCTCAGGAACGTAAATCTACGAGAGACACGCCGCGAACCACCAGGCATTCGCTCTCGCCGCAGATCCTGGCATCTCACACTGGGTGGATTCGCAGTATACGAAGTAAGGTATATCGCTGCAGCTAGAAGCTCGAGCTAAAGCGATGCCGACGATAGAAAAAAACGTCAGGTATACCTCTCGCACGCTTTATTACCACCCAAGTCGATGGCGGAATATATAGTATATACTCTCGGGTAATAGCTTGGCTCATCGCCCATTCCCTTGATAGTCTATGAAAATTTATTTCATTCATCTCAGACATAAGACGACAGAGATGTAAGAATGTTGCAAAATGACCGCGTAGATCACGATGTTCGATTCTCCGGTACTCGTCAATGTTATTCGAACTCACCGTAATTCTTCCGCGTCAATAAAGTTAATTGATAATCCAGCATCGATCATGATTTTAATTCTTATCGCGAATCTACTCGATTACGATCCGCGCGAGTGATAACGAAATAATTTGTCAACCTCCAGATTTTCCTGGGAGTCTCTTCGATATCTCGTTTTTTTTTCATGGAGTAACGTGTTCACTTATCGCAGGTAATAAGGGCGTGTCGCGACATACAGGCCACGGACGACGATAGAACAGGACGCGCAGACGGCTCAACTGCGTTTATACATTATTCTCATTATCTTCATCATCGTTATCGCGATCGGGGGTCTCTCCACGTTTAGCTCGACAAGCTCGTGATTGCCGCCGGTACGCGCGAGCTATTCTCTAAATTGCATTACGTGTTTGCTACGGCCAAGCGAACGACACAAAAGAGAAAATATCTTCGATCGAAAAGTAGTTTAATGCAATAACTCGCGGCAAGAGCAACGGTGTTCGACCCGGAACTTCTAAGACCACACGGGTTAAAAAAAAAAACAATATATAATTGTCTGCAGGAAAGTTCTGTATTAGTTGTAGTAGAAGCTAAATACAATCTCTACTCAGCCCTCGGTGAGGCTTGATAGATTCCAGAGAGCTTGTTGCTGATGGGAGGAGCCGAAACGTGCAATCCGTCAACCGGACAGAAAACAAGATAGATATAACCGCTGTGATGTCGATTTCGAGACGTAACAACCACCTATGCTACAGTGAAATATTTCACATCTTTTAAATCCCGACGGCGGGAAAACCGACTTAAAATTTTGTCATTAAGCTGTTGTGAACGGCGTCAGGAAATTATTCTCGGCTCACGATGCTTGACAGTGAGAGGCTCCACTGTATGCGTTTCACTCGAATTGGGTGTTAAAACTCGAGCCGATACACGCGCTTTGACGAGCGTTGAAAACGTCGTTAACACCTTCACCAAACCCGTCATTAAGTCATATATTTATAGGTAGATGTAGTAGCGCGTCCAGGGGGAGGAAGGTAAAGAGAACGATATAAAGAGGAGCGTGCGCAAGGCCCAGGGGCCGCGGAAACATTCATCATCGTCTCGAGTCTCAATCTGCATCCAGAGTGTATCTCAAACGAGCGGTGCAATAAAAAAAATAATTTTACCCAATCGTGTACCGCAATATCCAATTACATCTAATAATTTATTCCAGGATTCTATATTCAATTTTTTTAAGTCATTTTTTTATTTTTTTAAATTTAAATAGCACGATTTATTTATTAAGACCGCCGTCTCGTCTTTCGAGAAAGTTTCCGACATTATAATCCACATGGTTTTTTTTTCTCTTCAACACTAATCCATGCCGTGAGTTTACCAATGGATCTTTTTTTTTGTCACTCTAATATCCATATCAAGATCCCCGATCCTTTCATCTCATCGTTCGTCTTTTCAGTCAGCAATTTTCTCTCTTTAACGTCCTCTGCCCACGCGCGGTAACAGAAGCGCTCGCGAAGGAGTTGGTCGGTGGGACACAAGTGCCTTGGCGACGTTTCAGCTACGAAGGCGACAACGAGCAGAAGGCAAAAGTCGTATATATCCTGGTCCTTCGAAAGTATTGGCTTAATACGGATGAACGAGGGAACGAAAAGATGAGAAAGAAATACAAAAGTGCTGAAGATGTAAGTACGTCTCTCACATACGCGATACATTGCCGATGCTCAAGAGAGTTGGTTCACTCCGAGTCGTTATTCATTCATGCGCTTCTCTCGAACTCTCAAACTCTCATATGGATGTATGTAATAATGTGTGTGTTTGCCTTTCACACATTCTCGAGTATATAACACATAAATACATAAGCAAAAGCGTCGACGAGCAACCCGTTATACGCGGCACTCGACTCGTTCCCGTCCGTGTATATTCCAGTTACGAGAGGAAAATAAAAGTGTACACGTCGGGTATATATGTACATAAAAGCCGGCTGCTTGGGACGGACACTTTAAACTGGAACGACTATCGGAACAACGTGCCAGTACGGTCATTCCTCATTCATCCTCTCGCCCAAGTTCTCCTCCTCTACCACCTCGTCGCGGTCGTCGTTGGATCTCCCGCGAGAATCGAGAGCCTTTACCTTCTCTTCTTTCTCGCGTCAACACAGCTCTCTCTCGATCTTTCTGCTTGTAAAATCTCTCGATACTCCAAAGCTCGAAGCGCGATTGTAAGAACACCCCTAACTACTCAACGAACTTTACGATCTTGTCGAATATAGTATATTTGCGTGTAGGCTAACGTAATATAAAGCACACTATAAAGTAGAGTGGGTACGTGTAAAGAGCTCATTCAATCGTGGCGCTCGTGTCTCTCTGTTTGGTTTGCAAGGTGTACACGAATAAACAGAACAACAAAATGAATCAAAGATAGAGATATAGAATCGGAAAGAGTGGATGATAAAAAAAATATTGTAAATAAAAAAGAAAGGTATTGAATATCGATGTGGTGAACAGGCCGACAACTCGATCTCGTGGGTATCGCTCTGCGTGTTCGTTCGGTCGATTAAGATCGTAAGAGGATTGGACAAACGTCGATAATCGATCGTTATCGGTTGATACTGATGATATTGTACATTCAGGTGGTCTCGAACTGGCAAACATCATTTTCGTTTCTTTTTTTTTCGTTTTATCCTTTTACTACTTTCTCTCTCAGTCTCTCGACATTTTGCGAAAGCGACTAGGACTTGGCATCTCATCGAGAAACATGACATCGCTTCGAAATACTTCGAGAAGGAACATATATATTCTTTCATCGATACATGCGGACTCGCTAATTACACGCGTAAATCTTCGATTTATCGTTGCTGCAGGCCTTAACGTCCTGCGCGAACGTCTCTCAGTGCACTAGCGTTGCTGCTGCTGTTCATTCTTGTTTTTCTTTTTTCTCGAAACATTTACGATGAAGATAGCGGCGAGAATGCTTGATGGAAGAGTTTCATCGTTTTATCGCGAGAGCTATGTCCACAGTTCTCTTCAAGGTTCGCTCATCGAGGCGTGTTATAATGAAATCGTTAGTGCTACCGTAAAATTCTCGATTATAACGGGCCGAAACCTTGTATTCAACTTGGTTTGTTCTCCGTTTGTTTATTTTTGTTTTACATAACTTCGTGAGGACGACAGACAACATATGGTCGAATCCTTGAAGCTGGAGAATCCCCCTCGGCATTCGCGTTGCTTGAACATTACGGAGAAGTTGAGTCGAAACCGCAGAATCTCTGGTTTGAGAGAACAAGATAGAGGCAGCAGGACGAGCGAAGATATACCGCAAAAGGGAGAAGCCGAGAACCCGGAGGAGGCGTAGAAAATCGTTCTCGGTCGCTTCCTCGCGCCGAATTACGAACGTTCTCGCGTAATTTCGCCAATCTTATATCCACCGGGAGAGCCCTTTGCCTGCTGTCCGGCGAGCACAACCGTTCACCTCGGCTCTTCGTAAACGCGTTGCAACGCTTTGCAATCGCTGCAATTTTCTCTTCTCTCGTTTTGTGTACAATACAGTCCCAAGCAAACATTGACTCTATCGCAAATCTTAGATAAAAGAAAAAAATATATATATACTAATATATATCATGTCAAGAGCTTCCATCGTATTAATTTCAGGTGTTGGATTAGTTTCATTGTGAATGATGTGTACGACGGCAAAATTATCCGAGGAAGCTATAGAAGAAGGCACACGGCAAGCACTCGCGTGTTCTCTATGCATTAAGACACTTCGCGAGATGCTCACGATGAGTAGCTCTCGAGACGAGGCAACTAGTATAGAAGAGTAGTAAAGAATCTTCGTATGCCGTAGCATCCAGTACGCCTCAAGCCAACACACATGGGCGGCAAAGAGGCTTTATGAAGCCAGTAATTACGATCGATTGGATTTATCACGAGGATTGTCCGATACGACTAATCGTCTTGACCGTTGGACGTTCGTACGTAGAGCTTTATAATTGTCGATTGAAGAGAAAGTATCTTGGCGATGTATTGAAGAACGCGATTTCATTACAATACATCTGTGTAGATCCCTATACCTATATAAGCACTTATAAATAAGAATTAATTTTCATCGATCGCGTGTCTGTGTCACAAGGAAATCTTTGCGTAAAGAGGCCACAGTTTCGTTCGTATTCTAAGGGATTCAGGACTATGCATTGATAATGTACACCTTGCGGTTATACATTTTTCTATATTCTCTAATTCCTGGTAACATTATACGTTCAAACGATTTCGCGTGTCGTATTACCGTTTTACAAGACGAGAGATGGTCAGCGTCTCGGGCATTAAGCCTGATCTCCCTTGCGTTGATTTCTTGCTCACTCGGCTCGGTATATACGCGTACCAACTTGATTTTGCTACGTCGCTCCCGGTATACTTGTCAGCGCACACCAGAGAGAACCAGGTAACGAGATCGATATGTCTGCGCGGCGACCAGAAGCTCTCGAGCGTTAGCGAATGAAATAGAGGCCCTCAAGCTGTATCGGGTTTTATATTCTGCGCTATGCGTGTATGCGGTCCTTCGGGCGATAATCTCCTCGTCAACTCTCACTCAAAGTCTCGCGTAACGTTCTTTCTATTTTCTTGTCGACGTGTGTGCAAACAGTATACTAATTGTTAATTAATGAGCTCCGTGGTAACGACGATAAAAAGTTGCGACAACGATGATTGGAATTGACTGAAGTGCGAGAAGGGAATATACGTGTATAGCAAACGACGAAAAGGTCAGGTCTTTTGCGGTACGCGTTAGAAAACGACGCTGTTGGGACGAGTCCAAGCGGGACTAAGGCCCGGACGATAAATTTTCAACGCTGTCAGCGTAAAACGTTCGCGGCCGGTCCAAGCGCAACGCAATCGTCGGCGATATTATTCTGGCAGTGTGATGTGCGCTGCTAGGAAGCCTCGGGGATCGTAACTATGAAAACGAGACCACGTTCTCCAACATACGATGTGCCTCTCTGAACCTCTGTTCTAAGCTCTGTCGCCTGATGAGCTCAGTTACTTGATCTAAGCAATTTGTCGTTCTTTCAGTTTGCTTTTTTTTTTTATTCTTCGTATTGTGTAAACTTATACAGCGCTAATATTCGCATCACGTACCTGGCGTGAAAATGAAGAATATCCTCGTAATTCTGTACCTTGACATTTGTCAACAGCAACGGTAATTAATCGCTTATAACGGTCTGCAATTTTTTGGGACTGTAATATTTATTCGATGACGTTAAATTTTTTTTTTAACTACGCTAAAAAAATAACGCAGATCCTTACATCCATAAAGTCGTACAATGATACATAAATAAATTTTTTTTTTAGTTTTCACGCCGGTTTAATCGCTTTACGATATAAACTAAACAAGTATCGTGTCGTATTTCCTTCGTAGATAAATACACATTATATATCCTCGCGCTACAATGACTCACGCGGTAGTCAAGGATTCAGGAATGATAAAAAACATTCGATCGTAACTCCGCGGAAGTATCCCGGGAATGATTGAATGCGGTATATGTTATTCGGTAATTAGAGATTCCTGTGGTCCAGCGGTAGGGAGAGAGAAAGCGAGAAGGATGGATGTGCCGTAGGATGAAAATTTATGCGTGTCGGCTTGTGTGTTTTAATAAAAGGTTTCGCACCGAGGCATACACCACGTCGTAACGACTGGCACGTCGTCGACGGCCCCGATTTCGCTGCATATATACCGCCCGTACTAAGATTATTCATGCATTCATGCGGGAGTAAAGTCCCATGCTGCACGCGCTTTGAGTTGCACCGTTTGCGGAAGGGACCCGAACCGATGCTGCGGCTTCTGATGCTGCAGCGATCAGCGAGCGTCTCCTCCCTATTCTCTCTCGTCGGGTTCACCTGTAATTTGGGATTACGCGAGCCGGTAGTAGGCGGACCTCGAGCTATACTCAAGGGAGAGTGAAGAATCGACGGATGTAATATATATATATCTCGGAGGCGAAAGCAATCTCGAAGAAAACAAAAAAAAAATCTCATTTCCATAGTGAAGAATATTGCGTAGCGTTATTTTTCACATTGTAGGATCATTCACCTTACGAACGAAATTAGGTGCAGAGCCTCTGATTTTCCTCGCCGGAAAATAAGAATAGATACCTGAACACGTGACTTGTGTTTCGATGATATCTAAAAAATCCCATAACTCTGGAATCTTGTAGGGGTAAAATTCCTCTGTTAAAATTTAAGGGTAAAATAATACGGCGCTAAATCTGCCGTTGAGTAAAAAAAAAAAGAGGCGGTGCAAGATCACTGAATACACTACCAACAAGTGTGTTATTCCCGATATCCTTTGCATGGGAGACACTTTTTACACACTTTGAACGTATGTTATTAGTCCCACGGAAAAATGACGCGCTTCGAATCGAGTAAAAAGTGTTTACCATAGAAAGGACGGGGAGCAACATATTTGCTACACACTACGTTTTTGTAGTGTAGCAAGTCTGTTACGATCATCAATGATCAAGCAGAGTTCGTCTATACGTTGTTCGAACAAGTTTAAGGCTCTCGTAATTTCTCGTCCCGCTAGTGAACACAGCGCAAGATCACGACGATTAAAGTTGCCGCTTCGCGTATGTTGTATATCTTCGTAACAATGAAGGTCTACGGGAACTGTGTATATGCGCACGAAGGAACGCCAGTGAAACACAAAGCTTTCCTCGTTCCCGATATCCTCAGTCGTCCGTTTCCTCCAGTAAGAGCGTACAACTCTCAGGGTATATCTTGCGCACGTAAAGTATGCGAGGGAATGCAGATAAGGTAATCGATTTTAGATTGTGATCTTGCAAGTGCCGAAGCGGAGGAAGCCTGCACCGTCTTTTCCGCTGTGCGAATCACTGGCTATACAATAAATTGGATTTTCGATATCGCGATACTATTTTGAAAAACATTTTTTTTTCTATCGCCCGATGGAAGCTTAGAATACACTTGTGTGGCGCTCGGATAGCAGGATACTCGCAAAAAGATATAGTACCATAGTCCTCGTGTTGCGCATACGGGCGATTATGTAGCTCCGGTGTATAAGTACATAGTACACGTTGCTCTCCATCGTCCGGTGCATCGAGCGGCTCTTCTCCCCGATCGTATTTATCTTGTCTATGCGCCGTGTGCTTACAAAGAAATTCTCAATCTCGCTCACCGGCGAAAATATTCGTGTACGAGAATTTGAAGAACTCAAAAATTTCGCCCGAAGAGTTCGAACGATTTTGCAGTGAACATACTTTTGAGAAATCGCGTTTCGGGTTCACGAAATTGCCGCGTTATATGAATGACAGAAAGGAAGTTATGCGCCATGCGGAAAAGGAGAAAGATGTGGGCAAATGGCGAAGAGAGAAAGAGAGAAACAAGCGTGCGCCGGACACGAAAGAGATATTGCAACGATACGGAAGTTCAAAGGTACCGCTCGAGCCCCTGGAGCATGTATGGCCGAGCGTGCCGGTCCCGCGGCACCAGGGGCCCTGCATGCTCGCGATCACGACGACGACGACGACTACGCGGAGCAGCACAGCGCATTGTCGGAAGACCGCGCACGAAGACGACTATCCACTTCGACTCTTCGCAAGAAAGCTTCACCGGCAATTTTATTTCGTCGTTCCCGTCGCCTCTTCTTCGTCGCGTTTTTTTTTTTATTTTTTTTTATCAACTTCCTCCTTCGATTCCACAGCATCATCTTCTTATAACTTCTTCTCGTGACTATGCCAGATGCACGACCGGCGGCAGTCGTGGAGACTTAGTCGATATATTATGTAGAGGGAAAAAAAAATTCGCTTGTTCGCCTGTGTGTACTACCAACCTATTTGCGTTTAAGGATAATCTTGCCGTGTGTGTAATAACGTAATGATAAATGAATACCGATGTCGCCTATGCCTGACAGGATGAAGCATCTTTTCTTCGGAGGTAATGCGAAACACTGATTGATACTCCATATTATTCTGATAGGTCGTACGTGCATCCTGTACATAGGCACTGAGTTTTTGTCCTGAGGAATTTTTTTTTTTTCGGAACTACCAGAATTCCGTAGATGAAGGCTGCGGGAAGATTGTTCTATCAATTATTTATAGATAGCAGCTCTTCGCGAATGTCCCGCCAGCCTCGGGCGATTGAGAGAGTTTGTCATGTCAGGAGAACCGATCAGACGATTAGAATCCGATTACACCTACGCAATCTCAAAGGGAAGAAAAGATAATTCCTTCGAGGCAACTTTTTCGAACGATCGTTGATTTCTCAGACGATTATTGGACAATAGGCCATTGTGGTCATTATCTTCTTTTATCGCAAAAATTGTTCGTTAATGCGAATCCTAGAACTGCACATTAGACACGAAAGCCACGCATCTGATTATTAGTAACGAAAGCCTTGTAGGATTAAATGATTTGATAATTAATGATCTTTCTGACTGCTATCAATAAAGCCATTGAATGCCATTCAGTGTTTAATTTCGCTCGCAAACGTAATTGCAACTTTTTCTGCGGCAAATTGATCGTTGTTTGTCTCGAATTCTATCGTGTTGTTGCACCGCGAAGTGGTCGTTAATTGCCAAAGTAATGACTCGATTACTGAGGGGGAGAGGACGATTGGAGAGTATACAGTAGTGAGAAAGACATTTCTCGAACACGTCGAGAGAGTGTTCTCGTTTTCGTATCGCGTTCGTGCATTCTGTCAAGCCGATGGTTCTTGCACGTGCGTCATTTCTACTGTATGTGCGACTTGCCCAGGTGAGAGAGCGATTTTCTTCACGGACGTACGAAGAATACTACCGGAGGATACGCGCCTCGAGCGTTGCATACCTTCGCAATAATTACACAATTAGCACGTTGGATGCTACGAGAGAGAAAGACAGACCACGTGCGTCCGGTGTATGGATGTAATTTCGTCGATTTACTTTTAAAAAAAAACGAGTATAACGGCCATACCGTCACTCGAAGAATATCTAGATAATTTTTTCGAACGACTTTGCAACATCGCTTACACGGCAGAACTAGTCGTTACGACAATGAAACAAAAACAACAGTTTCGATCGTTTTAATGCAATTTTACGACGCTTAATTGATGTAAGTCCGGGGTGAGCGGAGAGTATGGATGATACCATTTTCAAGTGGCCTACCCACGTTGGACCTCCTTGGCGCGATTTTCTACGCACGATTACCGATTTTCGCGCTCAGGCACGCGCACACGACTGTGTGTTGCTCGGTAAAAAAAAAAAAAACAACATATGTGTATGAAAGAGAAGGCACAGAGCTCATCGTTGTCCGAGAAAACGAAACCAGACTGCGAAGGTCTTGGCCTATAATGATCGCATAGCTTTATGCTTCAAACATCATTGATAATGAATCAATTTATAATTGATTCTGCGAATATTACATCGTTGTCTCAAAGGCAAAATCGAAACTTTGTATACATTATCTTTAACGAGGATTTTTATTTTTTTTTTATCATTGCCGAAACATTGCTTAACCGAAAATTCGAGCGCTGCGATATTTTTTTGCTCAACAGCTATGCTGACCATCAAAGCAGATTAAGAATATACTACACGTATAGACTCGTAGTTCGCTGAGCGCGAAACAGATACGCGTGTCGATACCGCACGATATTTTTAGCACATTCGCTTCGTTTACACGCGCATGGCGAGAGATGGTGAATGACGAGGACGCAATCTCTAATGATTTGTCATGGATGAGTCGTTCGCGCGTACGTGCTTCAAATAAATTCTCTACGTCTCGCGTTTATCGTGCATCAATGGACCTACGATGGACCTATAATTCTACGAACTCACCGTACTTCAAACCGCGCCATTTCTTCGCTGGTTCGCGATATCTTCCACCCGGTGGTAAACTTATTCTCGGTGGTGGTGGACAAGGCTTGTAAACGATCATACAACGTACGCACTTTCGGTGTGTAGGCGGTTGTATAATCGACGGTTGTATGTGAACGTAAGCTACGGGTTTGTCCATCGAGCGCGGTTCGTAATATCGCGAATATCTTCCTCTTTCGTTTGGATATTTTGTCACAAGCGTCGAACCAGCAACGTTTGGACTTTCGTTGACCCGATCGTATCTAACGGCGTTACGATTTTTTTCACTTCGATACAATTGCACTGGCCAAGTAGTTCTTTTTGATTCGGTTTTACGATGGATTTTGTAATGATAAGGAGAATTCTTTCGTCGCGGATGCTCGTCGTAATTTATACTTCGTTTACGCAAATCGTGACTGTCGCTCTGGGCGGTAATGCCACCCGATGCTCGGTGAACATCGTTCGAGAGTTGAATTTTTATCGACGGTCGAGCGTACACTTCCGGTACTTGGATGGACCAAGTAGCGGTTGTCGTGCTCGGATGGCGAACGACATCCGAGTCACCGGTGCCCCGGGGACACAGAAGAAGAAGGGTCGTCGCACCGAGGGCCAGAACGCCCCGGGCCCAGACTGACCTTCCGGGGTACATAGCCGCTACCCCATAGTCAGAAACTGCACGACCGCCTCCTCTCGCGCACCCACGTTTGCCTCATCTTCCGATCTCTGTTATGCCATCAATTCAGCTTATTCCTCTCTCGAACAAACTTCTCATAAATCACTGATAATTCACTGTACACGGTAAATTCTGAGTCAATTAAAAAAAAAAAAATTACGAATTATCGAAATCGATGAGAACCGGCGCACTAGTTAAAAAAAGTGAATTGTTTGATTTTTTAGAATTTTTTTTTCATTGACTAGATTTTTTTTTCAACGGCGATTTATAGAGGAAGTAGATATGTAAGAGATAAATTTAATATTTTTCCACGAGTCGTTCGCGAATGTAACCTTCGTCGTCCGCGGCTCGAGAGACACTGTGGCTCTCTGCTACCATTACCATTAGCTCGGGTTCGCCCTCACGTCCTATCTGCTTCCCTCCTTCGCAGTCCCTCTCTCCATCGTCGTCGATCTCTCCTCGCTCTTCTCCTCGCCTTCCTCTCCGCAGAGCACACAGAATCCGAATCTCTCTCGTTTCACCCTACCGCCTCGCCGCCGCTGCCGCCG
This sequence comes from Buathra laborator, assembly GCA_934046635.1. Classification (NCBI taxonomy): domain Eukaryota; kingdom Metazoa; phylum Arthropoda; class Insecta; order Hymenoptera; family Ichneumonidae; genus Buathra; species Buathra laborator. Next base: position 5,181,084 of record OW203897.1, on the reverse strand, counting down.
CGGTGTGTTTATCGTTGAGAGGCACGTGGGTGTACGGGAACCGGCATCGGGAGCTCGAGACAGGGGAACCGCCAGGGCCAGTTGAATCGAATATCGACGATACTTCATCTTCGATTCTTATAGAACGAAGATGATGATGAGAGTCCCGATATACACCGCGACCGTAACGAATAATATACGAATCAACCGACCCGAAAAATAATGCGCGATAATCGAGGATGAAGATATTCGTTATAAGATAACTAAAGAAAAAACTTTTTTAATTGCTTCAGCATCAATGAGAAGGAATGCATCTGCTTTTAATTTAAGACAATTTTTTTCTTCTGATAAACTGATGTTTATCAGAAAAAGGCAAGTCAGTTTAGTTTGTCAAAACAAGTCAGCAAGTCAGTTTAGTTTGTTTCACAGCAAAGTCTCATCATTAGCTGTATCTTCTGAACCATTATACGAGATGACTTGAATTTGCTAGAGAGTGTAATAAAATCTTTATCACTTGTTAATTGCTCGTACACTCGGACTCGCGATCTTAGAATCTGTTTCCGGTACTCGTACCCGCGCGAGACACCCGGACGCATTACTTAATTTATGTTTGACTCGAGTACGCGACGGAGGATTTTCTCGGTGTGAAGTGCCGCGCAGCACGCGAGTAGACTTTCGGTTCCCGCTGTCATCGAGCGAAGGCTACAACGACGACGCGAAGATCGAAACTTCAATATTTATCCAGCAAGAAGATTCCGCTTGTACAAACTTTGCATTTTGAAAAAAATAAATAAAAAAAAAATTGGAAAAAATGAATTTGCAAAGGGGTATACTGTTAGCCGACGTTGACCTCGCAGAATCTTGTATTTTCTGTTGTATAGCCAGCGACAAAAGTTTTACAGGAATAGGATGCTAGGAGGCGCCTAGAAGTGAGGAGAAACCTCTACCGCGTTTTCGCACGAATATGCGTCGAGATATCTAGACCTACATCGATAAGAATTTATCTTCATCAAGATCGCGTTGTCACATTATCATTGTTTTGTCACAAGCGCCAGTGTAAACTTCCGCAGAAACAAAAAAAAAAGATTCTTATCGATACTACATCGTCCACGTCGGTTCGAGCGAAAGAGCCAACGCTCTCTCGATTAATTTCTCGATTTACTCGATTAATTTCACCGTATGAAATACTCTGAACTGAATACGTACTGTCGACGAGGAGGCGCGCGATACGAAAAGTGTAAACTAAAACTCTCGACCTGCCGCTGCGAATGATTAATTGCCTCTCTCCTCCGCGATTAGTAATCATAACGTTGAGATATTTAATTAAAATCGATTGAAAAAGCAGACGGCATGATTACAAATTAATTTCGCGTGTGCGGCGCGCGGCGTCAAACATTTTTTTTTCTCCTCACGTTCGATTTTTATTTTGCCAATTAAAAAGAATTCTAAGGCAAAGTTACATACGTTATTTGTCACGCAATAAACTGAATATCATTATTTGACGGAGGCACTTATAGCGTAATGATATTCCGCGGTCGAATTCAAAGAATTCAATTAATCTCTCGCGGCAACTGCCCGCGAGTACCGGCGAGTGGAGCGTACAAAACTTGTGTGCGTGCGACAAGCGAATAAAATGATTCAACACCCTCGGGATGAAAGTGAGATCGAATAAGCACGTTGAACGTCGCACGAACGAAGACCACCGTGATAAGTTCATAAAGCCTGTTGCTCACAATGAACGCCCACCGTTGTATACAGCCGGTGTATGCAATGCCACATACGCACAACGCGTGCCCCGTCTTTCTGGATTCAATTAAGCGTATATATACAGCAGGTCTCTCGGGCGGCTTTGTGTCGGCCATGCAAGCAGCACGAGTCGCGGAGCAAACGACAGGTGCAGCATGCAGCGAGTACAGCATCAGAGACGAGATATCGTTGTTTAAAAGGAACAAAGGCGTATACGCCAGTGTGCCGCTATGGATAGTTACGCCTTTCTGGCTTCGAAGTCAGCATTTCCGTGCGCACCTTAGCAGAAACGATAACGATACACGCCGATAATGCAACAGGCAAGACACACTTGCAGCGCAACATCCATATCGTAGCTCTCTTTGCTTTCCATTATAAGCGTTCAAATGTTTATTCATTTTACACGCATATGTAATATTGTTCGTAGATCTCATGCAGCGTTTCTCTCTGTGTGTACAAGAAAAAAAAAAGCGCAACAAGCGCGCGCCTTCATCGCGAATATCGGTGTGAACGTAAATACGAACTCATTCTTACTATGTTTATGTATGGACATTATAGGTTTATCGAGGCGAGAAACCTCGGCGGTAATCGCTTTATACGTATAGTTAGACTCTTAGTAGACGCTGCATTTCAAACGATTCTGACACGAATGAACTGCTGCGGCAACTAAGCGCGTGCCAATAACGTACCTCGCTTGCAACACGAGAAAGCCCCGTGCTGCCGTTGCCTGGCCTCCACTGCTCGATCGCTTAATCCAGTAAATAACCAGCGATTGTGGTCAATTCGAGTTGAGGCTTTGATGGCCCACAGAACGTTGCAAAGTTCCCGCAATGGTTAGGGATGTAAAGATGCGGATAACTCTCTACGTGCCGGAATCCCCGATACGTGAGATAAAACTGACCGACTTGATACAGAGTTACTTGGAGACTTTGTAGTTAGCTCGTCAGCTTTAGCGAAAGGATAGCGATATGGACGTATAGAGAGGAACGTGGCGATGGATATCTGTCACGCACCGATGGCAGTGTATGGTCAAGCGACGGTGGATGCGGTCAGTTTTACGACTCGGGTCGTAAAGACCATTGAAGAATACCGATGCTATGCACTGTGGCAACTGCAAGACAACGTTCGTACTTCCGGCAGAGAACGGTGAAAAATACGTTGCGAAATGACGCTACATCTATTTTGCAATCTTGTGACATCGGACCTTTCGTCGAGACGATTTCCGCGAGTTTTTGTATCGTCCTATTATCGTTTTTGCCGTTGTTAGCGTATTTCTCTCGCGAATAAAATACCTGAACTTTTTTTTTTTGCTTTTTTGGCAATTCAGTCGTATGGAAATATCTGGTAGCAAAATACGGAGATAAATTCGGGGTAAATAAAGTTTAAACATTTTTTTTTTTTTTTTTCGAGTCACTGAGGTCTCGTGATTACGAGCTATCAATTTCTCCGATGAAGATCGAGAGTGAATGATCAGAACGTGCGGTTGAGCTCGAGGAATTAAGGTCACTATTACAACAAGGCAAGACGCTGGTAAGGATCCCAGCTGGATTTCTCTGTTCATTGTGCTCGTCGCATCGTCTCCGAGCGGCGCTGTAGCCGGTCGATCTTCTCCCACACTCATCGCGTTACAACTAGCTTTGTATACTATATATCCTGCTTTAGCTTCTCGTAAAGGCACGCATTCATGTCCGGATGACGCTCCTTGATAATTTGCCCCGCGAACGACGCGTGTTTACACGCACTCCTCCATTATCAACAGCGTTGAATGAGATTAGGGATTCCACGGTCCGTAGGTAGCTAACACCGCGTGGCTAACGCGCAGCTTCCTCGAGAGATTGTCACGTGCATTCTCGAGCACACCGCGCCATGAATAATCTACTGGAACGACTTAACTTACAACCAGCCGCGGCGTATTACGAACGCCGTCTATTGCCCGTACGACATTAGAACGTTTGGGAAATATATCGATACGAGACGACGCGTGTTACGGATATTGGAGAAAGTTGCTAATTAAGTTGCAAAACCCAGCAAGTTATTAGTACCTGCTATACGATTTCTATGTATAGTCTACCTGTTCCTATGACCCTCGACCTTAAAATGATCGAAACAAAAAAAAAAAAAAAGACAGATAATAGAAATCTGCGAAAATAAACGAGTATTGTAATATATTCATTGACTGCAATTCATCTCTTTGGTATTAAACTGGTTTACTATAATAAGCGCAAAGAACCCCTCAACAGGTAGACACGAGTCTTATAATCATCGGCTCCGTTAACTAGATTGGAAAGAGATACTTTTTAATTGATCCTTCGCTTCACGTAATGGCACACCGGCCGCTCGTTGTGCGTATATATGCGTATACATTTAACGTGCGTGTACGATAGGTCTCTCTTTCGCATACCGCAAGCCGACTACGCTTCGCTCTTATCGATCCGCCGATTCGATTAATCGCGGGGCGGAGTTTTGCGGGTGCGGGAGACTGAGTGAGATTCTGTTTTTCGCGGCATCGTGAGAGACCCTCCCACCGTATTTTTATATATATACAAACATAATATCTGCGTGTGCGTTGATTCTTGGTGCGTGTGGCTGTTTCGTACTGAGTCGTTTCCGCGTTCGCTGCGGAACGGGTATAAGAAGCCGCGAACTCGCGACGTGACCAAATGAATTCACCAGCAATTTTTCTCGTTTCTTATACTTCTTGCTTGTAGTGCCTCTTACAAAGTTCTTTCGTTCCGTCGAGCAGGTCAGGTAGTGGGACTTTCAGAAGAGTCAAGAATAAGAAGAGAGAGTAGATGACGAGCAGATCGGTTGCGAGGGACGACGATTCACGCGACGGATACGAGACGCGCGTATGCGCTTTTTCTCTATTAAAACGGTCAAGAGAGACCACGTGCACTTGATGCACACGGTTGTGAAACGTCGACCGGAGATGAGCCTCAGATGAAGAAAGAATAAGGGAGCCGGAGAGAAACGTGGAGGAACCGTGTGTGAGAGCGCGGATAGTGAGCAACAGGACGTACGGAGGAGGATATATAATGTAAAAAGTGTCAACGTGGATCCACACGGGATCAGACGCCGCGTCCAGTGGAGACCTCGGACACGAAGCCGACTCTTATGCGAGACGAAGCGCGATACGATCAAAGAATCCCTTGTTCATGGACCTTCTGGCTCTTCACCTCCTCTCTCCTTCGCGTTCTATCTCATGCGTTCAGCGGCATATGTATACTCTCCCTCTCAACGTTCGCAAGTTCCTACAGGATGCAGAAGTACCGAGAGTCAAGATATTCTACGAGTGATGCGAAAGCATACGAAGGAATAACAAATAAACAAGACAATAATAAGAATTTTTTTGTTTATCGTCGTTGAGCTCAAAGGGTTGTATATCTTCATACGCTCGATATCGAGTAATAATAACATGAAAAAACGCTGAAACAACAGCACGAGGTGCGATAACCAGTAAAAGTTTGTCGAAGAGAAAAATAAGATGTTCGAATAATATTGCGTCGACTGAGAAGCGGGCTAAGAAATATTGGAAGTTTATTTACAAGACAAGATTTCTGGTTGCTCTCGTCGGACTTTATTGCCTCGAAGATATAGGCGATAGGGAGGGAATCGTCTATAGCGTTTATATTACAGGACAGCCAAGTTGTTCGAATCGCGTTATTAATGCGCTTGGACTCGCCCACGCTCCGTGAACGCGTTCGATGAATACTCGAAGCGACTCGCCGTGCAGATAATGCCGGTAATTACGCCCCTGAGAAAACACTCATTAAGCATGGCGTACGAATTAACGATCGATAAAACGAGATCGTCCGACACCAAGGAATCACGAATCGTAGTGTAATCCTTCGTAGATTGTTTTTTTTAAATCTTTTTTTTATTATCTTACAGAGTTTGTATCTTATAGGATACTTTATTTTATGCTGCATACACGCACCTATGCGTTGGAGAACGAGTGTATAGCAGCGTCTCTTCGATTTATGGTAACGAAGCCAGAGATCGCGCGGGTGTATCGTGCGGTTATAATTTTCATCGAGTGCGCGGAGCACGCGCGGTCGTGTACAAGTTACAGAGAACACGATGTTTCTCTCTAATTCTTTCCCTACGGATCGGATAATATTAGTCGATATTTGGCGGGTGCGCAAAATACGTTGAAACGTACCGGTGCGCGCTTTCTCATCGCGGCATCCTAAACACCTGAATTTGGGACCATTACGAAATATCTGACACTCCTTCACCCTCGGGTGATGAATTTGGCGATCGGTTCGACTACTACGTCTCGCCTGGAGCTATAAATGAAGCGAATGCGAGGCTGAAAAAAAAAAAAAAAAAAAGATCCAGCGGGAAGCTTTTTCGCGTTCTTTCGGTATTGCCGAAGAACTCGCAGTGTTATAGAAATTCGTTAAATTTCAAACGAAACTCTGTTCAATTGGCGGGTAAGCGGGTGGTCGGAAAAGCCGCCGGCCGGGGAACTACAGTGTCGCGTCAAAATGACTTAATACGAACGTAAGATGTACGACGAAGAGGAAAACCAATGGCGGTCCCCGGTGCAGCGACCACCCAGGAGGTGATTGCCACGGTGAAGATCCATCTCAAGCCGTTCGTTTGAACGTTCAGGAGAGAGATTCGCCGGACGGCTCGCGCTTCCAGCCGCGAGCTTATTCCCTCTCGTGCAACATTCCTAGATCGAACCGGGAGCCCACCAACCGGAAACTAATAGCTAGCAACGCGTGGCCCCTCACCAGTTTGCTTATACATATTATACTACCAGATATATGCATGCAGTAACAGGCTCTGGGAGAGACTCGCGAGTTTATCGTTGATAAAGTAGATTCACCGCGGGACATAAAGCTCGCGATGTTTATTTTTCATATGCGCGAGTACGAAGGGCTTTCTCCGTGCGGCATTGTAATAGATGTACAATTGAATATTCGTCAGAGTTTTTTTTTTTTTTTCCTCAAGGTATCCATTTATGAATAGGAGAGAATTTATGAATGTATGAGTATTCATTTATTCGCTGAAACTTCAATCACGTCCACACAATTTTAGTTTGACTCTATTTTCCAGTCAATAATTATTAATGCCTAGAAATACCGTTGTAAGAAACGAGCAAAGTGTAGCCTCGAGTGATGGCACACCACTGTGTCTTTATAGCTCTGTGGCTTTAACGGCAAAGCTCGGTGTGGTCCTCGAAAAGGAACGAGCATGACGATGACTCGGAAGACAGAAAGAAAAAAAACCGGGAGTTGCAGACGGAGAGAGAGAGAGAGGAGGAGGAGCGAAAGAGATAGGGAGGGAAGAAAAATTCGTAATCGTCGAGATGCTCGGCATACCAGGAAGCGCATACGACGATGGGGAGAACCAGAGTGAGTGCCGCCGTGCATGAATCAGTGGCGTAATATCGCCAACGATATTACACTCTAATTGCGGCTAATTAATCAACGTGGTCTTCGGGGTCTTCTCTCTCGATCCCAACAGACCGCACGCATGTTACAAGAGCAAGAAAAATGTTTGCGAAGTTATATTATATTTCACTCTCTTGATTTAGTCTCATCGATGATTGGACGATATATCAAACGGATTTCCGCGCAATTCGGTAACGAGTTTCGTTGTTCTCGGACTTGAAGATTAAGAGGGGGCAGCAAACCGCAAATCATTGGAGCGGAAAATTATTCGGAGAAATGTTAAGTAGCGACGTGAGGTGGTCTGCGGTGGGCCAATGATGACCTTCACATCGGTACCTGCTGATGGGGGGAGAGGAAGGGTTGATCTACTATTGTATCAAATTCATGCAGTCGTGTCAACCTGTTGGTATTTTAAATCGAGGGAGGGGTTGAGGGTGCCGATTGACGCCACTTACCCTCGACGATTTAAAAGAAAGTATCAGTCAGATGACAAACACTCGTCGAGAAGACGGTGCCAAGGAATGTTCTAGTCATCGGTAGCTTTGCCGAGGATACGCCGTAAACGTGGAGAAATATCTGATAAGGAGTTGTGTCTGGGAACCAGCAAGCAAAAAAATGATCGCTGCTACTTCGAATTCGCCAATCGATAGTCTGATCGAAAAGGTATGTAAGTTTTGATTTTCATGTTTTTTTTGTTGCTACTGAGATTCGCCGTGAGACTCATTAACGATGGAAAATTGTAATACAGCGATTCGACAATTTGTTACTCATAATTTTACTTTTTTTTGTTACAGAATTCGAAAATGGCGCAATCTACCAGTAAAGCCAAATGCGCAGTTGCGGTGCGTTATCTGCTGAAGAGATCGCACAGGTTTGGCAACGAATTTTTGCCGAGTATCAAAGCACAAGAAAACGGAAAGGAGCCTAATACCTCAAAAGAGATGAGCGAAGGAGAAGTTAACAAGGAAAAGCTGATAGAGCGTCTGCGAAAATTGGGATTAGCTCCGCGGAAGTACACCAACACAACGGCGCCACGTTCTTCCTCGTCGAAGAGAAAACGTCAAACGCCGAAAAAGCTTTCGAAAATTCCGGATGACGACGGATTCGCGCAACCGCGAGTCTTCGAATGCGACTTTTGCCCGAGGATATTCTTCAATCAAACTCTCTACAGAAGACACACGATAAAGCACTTGCGAGTTCGACGATGCGAACACTGTAATCAACCGTTCAAGGCGAGAGTCTCGCATCGAAGACATCAAGCCACCTGCAAACGAAGAGTATACTAGCGAAATAATCGCCCGTGAAGCATGATAAATTCTATTTATATTAATTTTCTATATATGACGCACCAATTTTGTAACTTTGATCTGTGATAATAAAAACTCGATTTAGTATTAATTTAGGATCTAACGGGAGTTTTTCGTAGTTATTTCGTCTCGTCTAAGTCTTCGAAATGTACCGGTAAATTTCGACAATGTTTCAGACTTTTTTTCTTTTCGTTAATTTGACTTTTTTTGTCATCAGTGCTATTCATTGAATGCCAAAAATTTGACATCAGTAAGCGTGTGCCTCGGTTTTTAACACCGTCAATATCTCAGAACGACTCGTGACCCTTGCGCCCGAAAAATGATTCATCGCTATTGTCCGGACGTTGATGACGACTATCCGCAAACACTGGTCGGTCAGGTAGCTAAGATTATTCGAAATGCTTACTGACTCCAGCGAAAAATCTTGTCGGCGCCTGTCGAGTTTTGGAAAAGGGGGCGCATCGAAATAAATAAAATACGTATTGTAACAAACATAGTTCTTGAAACTTTATTGCCAGTTAACCTCTTTGCATAATACTGCCGCCGTTTTACACGAACTTCCTAAAACTCAAGATATATCATTAATAACATCATTGTAATCATCGTATTTGTATTGTTTTTTACATCACATAAATGTAAAGTTAATGGATAATAAAGACAACATTTTTAAGATTATATATGACGGTCCGCATGAAAAGGTTCGCACTTTCGATTCTTGTCGTTCGTCGTAAGTATGTCGAAAATAATTTTAATTTTCTGCGATATATTTTTTCGTCTCCCGGTGGCTCGTCACAAGGCGCTCGATCTCTGTGCGGTATAACCTAAAATTTAACGGTATGGTGGTCGACTGACCGCCACGTAAAAAAAAAAAATAACCTCGAATTTACAATAGTGTAAGTCTCAGTTAAAATTAATTTCTTTAAAAAGGTTGAAATAATTTTTTTTTCAAAAATAAAAAAAACTCCCGACTGAATAAAGAGTGAAATAACAATTAATTATAATTATTAATTAATAAAATCACACAACTATGACATGTGAATAATTAATTGTTATTTCACTTTTTTTTTTTGTCATTCGGCAGTTTTCTAATTTTTGTAACCTTTTTTTTTTGTTTCTTTCAGTGTGAAAGCGAACAACTCCATAATTTTTAACATCTCGAGGGTTTCTTTTTTTTTTCTATTTCTAATATGCAAAAATATTTTTTTTTTTGCGAACGGCCACATATTTTTTTTTTAAATACAGACACGTAATAATTGTTATCGATGATCCTTATAATTAATACACTTCTGAATAAATAATATTTTTATACACGACACGATTGTGATTTTAAAAAACGAATCGTTCAAAGCAATACAGCATTTCTCTCGACAATCTTAAAGCCTTGTCGTCGCTGTTCGTCAGCAATCGAAAAATACTTCACGCGTTCTCGGTCTTCCATGATAATATTCCATGTGTCTTCTGAATGCACTGTTCGATCGCGATCTGTTGTTGCAATACGGGCATCGTAACGCCTTCTTCGCGTGACAGACTTGATGATGATGACAAGCAATTTTGCTATAAAATTTCGCGGGACAGTAACGGCAGGTATAAATCTTTGGCATCGCAAACGAATCGTCGTCGTCCATCGTTTTTGAATTTTTTGTCTTCGGAAATTCGTTCAAGTCGCGATCTTGTTGTTCCAAACGAGAGCGTAGTTCGTCGATTCGTTCGAGTCCTCGATTGCCGATAGCGCTTGTATTACCGCGAAGAAAAATATCTTCTTGTGTGTCTAAAAAAGAAGTTTCTTCGTCGAAATCGTATTTTCGTTTGACCGATGTTTCACGGCTCAGAAGCCTCTCCTCGTAGGCGCGAAGGCCCGTTCGCGCGTCTATCTTCTCGCTGAAGCAGTCGAGTGACAAAAAATCCAAGTCAGCTAAATCGAATTCGGTGCTCTCGTATCTCGCCGAGTAGAGACAATCGTGTTGTTCGTCGAACAACGCTAAAATCTGTGACAAACAACACAGCGACTTTAATGAAGCGTCATTTTTTTGTTTTTTTAATCGATAATTTAAAAAAAAAAAGCACTTACCTCGAGATTCATCGAAATTTTTTTATCGGTCTTCAATCCGCCAGCTGCAGTCATATTTTCACAAAACAATCTCCGCAAAGCCGTACGGATATTATAAACGAATTCGTAAAAAAAATAAGTTGACTGTAAGTGTTCGCGACTTCTATATTTTTCGTCGTAGTCGACGAAAGAAACGTCCGAATTGCTCGAACTTTCAGCGACAATTAACAAGTAGAGTGACGAATTGTTTGGAGTCGCTGAATTTGCTTTTGAACGAACTTTGACCATCCCTTAGACTAGAATAGTGGGGATGAGAGTGTCTTTATACCTGAAGGTAATTTTCTTGCCCATTGGACGATCGTTTCAATATTTTACCCTCTCCCTTGTCGAACAGTCTGTTTCGAAAATTTTTCCGAAACTTCTACTACTATTATTATAGCATGTTGTCTGGTAGCAGAGAGCTCGTAGCAATTAATCGTCGTGCACTTTTAATCGAATGTTAATCAGATCTTCGTGAAAGCTGCTAACACGACGGAAGTGCCTTCGATGCAAAGGGGGGCAATAAATTCGCATCCTTGTTTTATCAACATTCCCACGATGAGAATGACAAATATGATTAATGGAGATTCTTTTTTAAAATCGGCATTCCTGCGGTCTTCGTTGTACGCGTGTGCGTGCGTTTGTATCATGGAGAAGACGTTGCGGACATTTGCACAACGAATTACAAGACGCCGAACAAGGAGAGTCCACATTAATAAAGTTTTTTATTTACCAAAATCATTAGCGATCTCGTAGATAAATATAAATCATATTTTTTTAAAAACAAAATAAAAAAATTATCTCCAAACATTTTTATCAATTTTTTTTTTTCATCAAGCAATACCGTGAATTGTTGAGAAACGAGAGGAGTCAATTCGTTGTGAATGCCGCGTTAGCGTCTGCGGTAGAGGCAACTGATCCCTACCGTACGAATATAATTTGCATATCAGATTACCGATCGAAGTAAATCATTGCAGGTCGGTAGCCTCTGTGTAGGACCTGCCGGAAGGGAATCGGATCGTCCTCTCGACGATATTGATTCCCGATTGTTCTCTTCTTAATCGAGTCGATTCGTTACGCGTCAAATCGTAACCGATACAAAACGATCTACCTGTTGCGTAAGTTACATGAGAAGTTTCGGGGCAACTCCCGCTATTCAAGCAGTAAAAAAAAATCATGATGACCGACAGTATCAAATTTCATTCAACAACAGTTATATCACCGATTTACTATATCGTAGTGTGTAAATTTTCATCGTATATAAAATAATAATAACGATCTCACAGTTTCAACTCGATATATTTTTATCAAAAAATAATTGGCAGTAATGTTTGACAGATGAATATCGTAACGGCGTTCAATGTTATTACACAGTTTTTCGAGTGTTTCAAACACTACGAGAAGCTACCTGACCTGAAACCACCGTTTCGCTCATCGGGGCTATTGTGACTGTCGATCACCGATATTATTGCCCCTGACGTAGCCCCTTGGGTTTTCCCGGCCTCCATCTATAGTTTGAACAATATTATTTTGACACTTCGGTAGCAGTTTAAGGTTCAGGTGTTGGCGCGGTGTGACGAACAGATCGAAAAACATCGCTTCACCGAGGCAGGTAGACGGCGACACGTGCATCGTTGCACTTTAATTGCAACTTCCCCGGAGGCTCCGCGGGAATCGGTTGTACATCCTTCCACTACCTGAAGTACCGAGAGGAGGATTCCCCACGGAGATATTCGGGATTATTCATTCGGCCCTCGGCAACGCCATGATTCTTGACTTGCGCCAAGTACGATTGACCTGCAGTCTCGATACAGTTGATATATCGGTCAGCGTGGGGTTTAGCGATCATTATCACCCTTCAGCGACTCGTGCGGCTAACGGGGTTGTTTTGTTCTATTATAATGGTCCGATCGATATCTTATTGCGCGATTATACTTAATCGCCGAAAACAAATGTACTCCACGAACAAAAGATCGTCAGAAATATTTGCAGGTTGTTCCAGCATTACCACCTGACGAAAACGGTATTTCGTCAATGTCGTAGTGGTAAAAAAAATTATGATTCGCGTCATCAACGATCTGAAGTCAACCAATGAGTACTACGAATCGAACCGAGCGAACAATACTAATATTATATTATTTTATTTACAAGTAAAGTGTTTTTCACTATATTATACACTTTTATTGTTTTTTTTAAAGCTCGACATCAAAACGTTAACAATTACGTTACGTTTCGTATTGTTATACATCGTTTGATCTCAATTTAACTTCAATCTTCCCTACAATTACAGCGATGAGCGTAAAAATAATTTCTCTATTCTTATCCAACGGTTAAACCTCGCCGCGGTTGAACGATTTCTTCTCGTTCGCTTCCACCCCCATCAGAAACATCACATCGTCATATACTCTCCTTCGTTCATCCTCATGCTTTCGAACTGAAAGAAATCTCGTTCCTCGGCTACTTGATATACGCCTCTCGCCCGGAGGAAGAGAGGCGCGGACTCTCGTGCTGCATCGCACTACTTCTCATCGTCCTGCGAAGCCACAGCTTGCTGCAGTATCTGTACGCTTCGGCGTGCACCAGAATACAGTACAGTCGAGCAAAGTCGCTGCACAGCTCGTGGCGTGTGGGTGGAATGATTTTCTAGCATGGTATACTATAAGCAGACACGAGCGTTCTCCAGAGTGCACGCGGTACGTTACCACCCTGTAAATTAACCATCGAACGCTCGTGGGCGTACCAGTCGCATTATTATATTCCAAGGCGGTAAATCAGACGAAACGCCGCCGCCACCGCTAGGCGCACACTCTCAGTCACCAAGTTTCTTGTCCATAGAGCTGCTGACCAGTGTCCACTACTTCTCGTACCTGCGCTTTTATATACCAGCCTCACTGCTTCTTGCGTTTCTTCAGCGAATTCTTCGAGATCGAATTATATATTTTTCCCCGCAAACCCACGCGATCTTCGCGATCTTCGCAAATTTTTGTTTTTATCGATCTTGCGATTTTTTTTATCATTCGTATAAATGCTTTACCCGGATATATTATTTGGCTCATAGTACGCTTAGGAATATTTACGTTCGAAACTTTACCTATAATCCGAACCTAACGTGGGTGTTGCGCTCGGGCATTGACAATAAATTCTAATGAAGTTGTATACGAGAATTCTCACGCACGGGGTGTGAAGTATGTTCGTGAGAAGCCGACGGAGAGCTTTGTACGAGCGATGAGGAAAAAGAATGAAAGGTTTCTCTCTTGATAACCAAACCTAAGACTTCGATGTTGTGTATCTCGCAGGATTATTATAAGTATACAGGTGTATATCGAGAGGATAGATTGATCGTTCCCTGAGAAACTCGTCGGGATAAAATTGAGGGGTTGAGAAAACACGCGATCCTCAGGGTGATAGATATAGTATAGAAGATTTTCTGACGTCTTGTTTATACCTGTCTACGGCGTGCGCTTATAGGCGCTACGCTGGGAAAATACCCTTTCCTGACTATAATCCATTCGGAGATTAGAGTTGACGAAATCAAACAAGTGCCCAGAAATATCCGGCGAATAAAAAAAAATAAAAAAGATAATGCCAAAAACACTTTTGATAAAAATGCGACATACATTTATCGAAGTGAAATGAATCTCTTCACGTGCTCCGGTAATCATTAGAGAACGATTTGAAACAATGTGCCAGTTACAGCGAGACGGATTGTGCTTCTCTCGACTTTGCGAGTCATATCGCTCCGTAACATACGTCCGTTAGTCGGAGGGAGAAGTAGAGAGAAGTATTGAGAGAGGGAAAGAGTGCATAGGGTATATAGTAAAACGTGGCTTAACCATAAATCCCGACGCATGAGGCTGAGTATAAATCATATCGGTACGTTAGCTATAGAGAACGCTGCGGGATGCCCGGGGGATAAACGTTGTGAGCAGCCAGTTCAACGAGTATACTCACTGCTCATCTGCTCATCCCTCTATCGCAGAATCCTCCACTTCTCATCGGTGCACACACCGCGGGTCATCATACCGAACGTCGGAGTCTTCTCTTCCCGGAAATCAATGAAGTACAATGTACAGCGCGCAACCCCCGCGGGCTACGAGATATAGATAATGGTAGAAACCGCGGCGGAGAAGGAAAATTGCGAAATAAGAAGAATGAACAACGACAGAGGAAAAGCAACGAAATGTCAGATTAGAAATGTCTTTGGAACGAGTCACGTACGTGCGTATTTGGACTTTCGACACGATTGCATATCGGAGATCGGAGTGCGTGCGCCAAACAAGACGCAAGACGAGACTTCCAGTGAAACGGCAAGTTTCATACAGAAGTCGACATCTGATGCATGCACGTGCGCCGCAATCAACGACGATGCTGATGTATACGTGAGAAACGTGACGATCGAACCAACGACGACTAACCGGGACGATGTTGACCCGGGTCAGCAGCCCTAGTGACGTTTTCTCTGCAGCGCACAGTCGCCGCGGCGAGTATCCCGTTAAATTTATTCCTCTTACTAATGTGTACTATAATTATACGCTGAGAAATAATGACGATGGCTTTATTAACAGTTGCGAAACTCCGAGTTTAATGCATCACTCCACTTCCGTATTGATTTTTATCCAATTTTTTTTTTTTAATACAAAATATCTTTTATTTAAAAAAACATTTTCATCGATTGATGAAAAATTAAAAAAATAAGATTGTGATTTACGATAGTAGTTTATATGTATAATGCAGCTGAATATGTAAATAATTAGTTTGTGAAATTACAAAAATTCCCTGTCCTCGTATCGGATCTTATGCTTCACGTCGTGTAGACTACTTGCAAATTAGGTCCGCTTGAAGCCTATTCACGTCATCTCCGGGTGCACCCACAGCGCGTTTGTATGATCGCACGGAAATTACGACCGACCGTAAATTTTCTCGCATATAGGTATTAATACCACAGGTAGGGGGTTTCGCGCGTCCGGGCAACACGCACCTGGGAGCCTTTTAAAGGATAATTTTACGCAACTTCTCGCGGAAAAGCGTACCAGACGGTGATAAATACATCATATATTTCCCCGGTTCCTGCACATGCTTCGCAGTTGTTTGCGATATCGGGAGAATCACGAAGCTTTACGAACGGATGAGCTTGACGTATGCATACATATGGATAATCTACGATTTGATAAAGATTCATAATATTCGCGTGAACTAGAATCGCCATTTTTTTTTGTTTCTTTTTTTTTGTGTCTGTAGCATAAGTACGCAGTTGTCCTGGTAAATAAGCCCGTTGGCTTACATAACTCGAAAATTCCAAAGGCTTACCGAAACATGTATGTATCTCGTGCTCCTTCGCATATATACATATAGTATGCAACGATAATCCGAGTGCGTAAACTCTGGGATAATGCGATAACAGTTACGACCGCCGGAGCATTAATAGGGTAACTTGTTGGTAACTCTAGATGGGAGAATGCTGTCGTTGGTGGAGCTCGCAAAGTGCGGGCGTGGCGAATAGTGACTTCTGTGTGCCCCTTGTCTGGAGTTGCCACAACGTTCTGGAGTATATAATAATATCCGGCTAACATGTTGCTCGTAATTTACATAATAGAAAAGTGTGCCTCCAGTGAACTAAACTCGCGCGATCTCACCTACAACGCTCGGGAGAGTTTAGAGCTCGAAAGCGCAGGGAAAGAAGGAAGTCTTTACGAAGGAATCGCGGGTTCTACATGCGAGTACAGAGCAAGTTCGTGGTACAACAGAACACAACAGAAGGAACACGAGAAGAACAGGCAGAAGCAAGTTGCTTCGCTTGCATGGCTCGGCTCGCCTCAAGCAGGATCCCCGGCTATATGCGTGTTCCTTATTAACGTTAAATTGCCCGGTCGCCATAAACGATCGTGTGCGTACATATATACGAGGGAGTTTGTTACGCAGCGATACCCTTATAGACATGTATAGTCGTATGTATACATATACATATACATATACATATACATCGAAGTTATCGGTGGAGAGAACGACTTTGAGAATTTAATCCCCGGAGCCCGCCACGCAAGCTTCGACGAATCGATCGGGCCCATCGCTCATGGGCTAATCGATGAACGCACACTAACTCTCTCTCTCTCTCTCTACCTGATTTTCTGGCTGCACTTTGTGCACGAAATATATGAACTTGCTGTACCCCCGTAGTCGCCAATCGTGTTATAAGTAGGCTGCAATCGAGATTACATCCAAGCCTTTCGCAATGCAAATTTTTTTTACGCGAAAAAAAATTTCACAATTATTCTATCAATTTTTTGTTTTTTCTGTCTATATCAGTCGTTTCCTTCGAAGCCGTGGCAAATCACGTGAAGATTCACGCTAATTATGGAGACGTATGGAAATTGATCGTTGAGGACATGTCGTGCATGCGTGCGGGGGACCACCGAAGGCGAGGATGTCGACGAGAGGCGGCATCGTCGCATGGTTGTGTTTCTTACGAACTCGGCGCAACCTACGACGAGACGACAACGACGAAGATGTTTAGCACGAATAGGCTGAGACTGGAAGACGCGCGTCTTTATATCGTGAAACTTTTATATATATATATATACACCCAACGGTATATACTCGCCGGAGTGAAAAAGATTTGAGGCATAAAGTACATAGTTCTCGAAGAACTTTCGTTTGGGGTATTCGTAATTAGCGGGATAGATATTCCAAAGAGTGATGTTTAGGATTAAAATTAGTAGTAGCAACAAATTATTATCGCTTATGGCAATGTAAATTTTTCGTCGGAATGCTTGCAAGTATATATAGACATATATATATATAGATGTGCAGGAGGTCGTGGGATATTATGAAAGTTCAAAGGAGTGAGTAAAAGGATACTTATATCATAGTGGTTTAAATGTAAGCGACGTCGAAGCTGTAGGAGAACTGTATGCCGGGGGGTCGATAAACTCGATGAAATGCGATTTAGTATTATGCTAATTGTTTGGCACTGGCGAGCACGCGAACCTGCGGGGAGAGGACGTGATTTCGCCCTCCTTCTTCGAGATCGCGAGAAGCATAGCTGAGGCGGCATAATACACATATGGAGAATATATAACGAAGAAACACAGTGGTAGGTAAGCAGGCGGGCAGCAGGTAGACACAGCAATTCGCGTATCGCGGAGTTTATATACTGTGATTATGTATATATAATATACAGTGAGAAGCAGTAGCAGAGTACCCGAACGGTATATACGCTCGAGATAACGCGCTAATGGAGTTTCAATCCTGGAGAGCAGTTTGCTAACTAATTGCTAATAGGTGGAGGGGGGAGGGGGGACGAGGAGTAACAGGGAGAAAGGACGGTGAACGAGTGGAGGAGAGATTCTTAATTCAAACCAATCAGTTGCGATGGAAAAGTAGGCGTTTCCATAAGTGGAAAATGTAATACACTGCACAGTTCATAAACGCTTCAATACAACAGCTCGAAGCGAATTTAATGCTGAACTGACTTTAAAGTCAATTAATTCGATAGGAATAAAAATCTAATTTGTTATCTCTTTTTCTTCATATGTTTGATTTAATAATTGATTTTTTTTATTCAAAAGTTGCATAAAATAATAGTAGCGAAGAAAAAATTAATTTTTGTAACTCTTTTTGTATCGTTCGCGGGACTCAATTCAATTTTCTTGATTGACCAACGATTTTTTTAGCAGAATATAAATTATGTAGCGGAAATTATTGCCACGATGGAGAGTTAGCTTTTGATACGCGAGCAATTGCGATTGCGCGCGATGACTCCTCTCGCTGTTGCTCTCGCGAGAGAAAGATTCCCTGCATCCGTTGCACTGGAGAGATCGCCAGCTTCCCTCGGCAGGTCCATATATCTCGCTTATCTCGATCTCAACGGCGCGCGAAGCATATACTGCCGCTCTTTCGCATCCTTTTTTCCCTATTCTTTTTATTTTTCTTTCCTCTCTTTCACTCGTCTAAGCTGACTATTCGCTAGCGAGGATTCTCGATGTTTCGCGCGGAGAATCATCGCAGCGGAAACAGCAAAACTGGAGCTGCTTTGGTACATACGCGCGCACACACGCTATGCTAGCATTGCTTCGATTGCGATTAAGTTGCCACTTATTTTCTCGCACTTGCCAAGTGAGCTATAATGCACCGGCGCAAATATCTACCACGTGCATTCGCGCATCTATAATCAAACGCCGATTATTATTCCGGAAAGCCTTAACGTCCAATATAACTCACGTCAATTATTGATACATTCGACTGTATCGGTTTCGATATTTCACCCACTGCAAATTTTAGTCCCGAACGATTTTGTGAATGAAAAGTACCGTGGCACTGTTGCGAGAGGAGTTTGCATAGGTATAGGTACTATATGCATGTTATCGATGCAGCGTATACGACCCACGCATAACTGCACAGCTCACGGCCTCGCCTCGCGTGCAGAATTCGTTTTTTTTTTTTTTTTTTTTTTTTCGTATCCTCGAGAAGAATGAGAGAATTCAACGATCAGCGCTGTTCACGCGAGTTTCGCGAGAGCACAATTGTATCAGTATGCATCGCTCGCGACAATCGAACTCGCATAGCCGACAGAAAGAGAAAACAGACGGAGTCGAAATGAGATGGAGAACTTTATAGCCTTCTCCCTTCGTTGCTTTATTGTCGCAACTTTGTCGGCACGAATGCCGCCCTCGTTGCGCTACCTCTGTGTTCTGCTACCACCTACATAGTCGCTCATCCTTGATGCCCTCTTAGATCGACGATATACGATTTACTATATGCGTACCACGCTGGAATTATAATTGATTGAGTCACTTAGTTCGCCGACGTTGATTCACTCGTACGGTAATTGAACCGCACACCGAAGTTGTCGTGGGTGGACAATAGAAATAGCTAAATTTACGACGAGAGAAAGCACCGTCGAGATATCTCTAAGTGTTCGCGAATCAAATCTTCAAGATCCGTACATCGATTAAACGGATACTTTGGCCTTCAAAAAAATCGACGGAAAAAAACGATATGTGAAAATAAATGCATAAAATCTTGTGAAAGGATAATGGGAGGGATTGGTTCGAATGTTAATTCATTCATAAATAGCATCTCTCGAAATGTGTACCGAATGGGATATTGATGCTTTGTACGATGATAAATTTCGTAACCCTACGGAACCCTTACTATTCTGCAACCCTATCCTCTCTTCTATTCGGTTAATCGTTTGCAAAAAAGCAACTTCAACCTAAAGTTCATCGTCTTTTACGAAACTGAAAAAGTGTGCAAGAAGCTCGACGAGACTGGATGTGCAGGCGTTAGGGGAACGTCCCACGCGGGCCTTTGGCGAACGTTTCGTACGCTCAGGTGGTCAAGCAGTCTCGCAAGATTCAAGGATCCAGAAAGAGATGCCTAATACAAGCAGCAAGAATTATATACAGTATATATATACCTATATACCAGTCGGAGAAGCAAGGGGGAGTCTGGCGAGTGCAGTATCTGATGGGCCGATTGCATCATTAGCGAGTGTACGTGACCGGCGAAGAGACTGCTCTCGGAGTGTAGAGCAGCGCGTAAAGGGGTTGAAGGGAAAGAGGAAAAAGATATGGAGCACGCAGGAGCGATCGATCCAGATGCTTGGAAAATAAGATACAAAGAAGAACAGGAAGAAGAAGAAGATTAAAAAAAACGGAGACGTTTAGTGGAAAGCGGCATGCGGCCGTTCGTTAATTAAATCCGCGGTTTTCTGCGCTCCAAACTCCTTCCTGTGGCTTTCAATGACCGAGAGCCATTATAATGTATCGCACTGTATGCGTATGTAAAGAAGCTGAGGGATAAGAAAATTTTTGCAATTTTAGCCGAAAGTAGAGAACCAAATTTGGTGGTCCTTTCGCAGCTGAGTTTGGGACATCAGCGCGTTTCGTTCGCTATACGCCCGCCGAAAGATCGTCGGAGCCGAAAGTTTCGCGAAACTACATTCCGATGACCCGGTGAGTTTTTGCGAGGTGTCCACGAGAGGACCCGAAGGTGGACACAGTCGTATGGCATCGACGTAAGACTCCCCGGGATACGCACACTCGCGTGCGAAGTCTCGAACTCGAACGAATAAAGCGAGAAAAGGAATAAGGACGTCTCTGCTTTTCCCCGTTGGCGTTCTCGGCGTCACTCGTTTCTTCGCTACCGATGCCCGTACCGGGTTTATCGGCGTTTGAGATCGTCACTCGCCACTCAGTAACTCCGATGATCCCCGTGTTGCTTGCAAGAGATCGATAAGACTGCGGCGATCTCACGACTCACCAAAACGAATAATACAAAAAAAAATCATCGCAACGCAACTTGCGTTTTCTACGAGTGGCCACACTTTAGGCACTTTATTTCCCAATATTAAACACCATCATCGCAATATATCGACGCTTCACAACCGTAATAGCTACCGGTTCATTAGTCTCAAGTTAGAAATTCTAACGCGAACGATAGTTATTACGATCAATCGATTTCATTTATTTACACGAGATAGAAAATTCTCGTCAGATCCGAGAAAAGCAAAAATTCACAGGCAAAGATCTTTTCCCAAGATTCCGTTGAAATTCTCGCGAGTATACAGCTACTTTAGATTTATCTTTGATATAGTTGAGGGGCGCTTTTGCGAAATCGTCGACGATCGCTCCAACTCCTTATAGACGATCCGCCCACGTGGATATTTCTCGATGCGAAGGAACTATCTGGATTGGCTTTATATATATACAGTTTCAACTGTGCTACGATCTCGATTCTGGCGGCTCGATGCACGAAATAAAGCCGCTGTGTTTACTGCACCCCGTAGTCTCGTTAGCTCACGTGAACGAGATCGACGCGGGTTAGCGTGCGAGTTGCGAGCTTAAATCTCGCGTGAAGCGCGCCTACAGAGCAGAAAACTTTCGAGTCGTTCGCGCTAAGCACGTGGTAAACTATTCCGTGGACTGTATGCTGTTAGGTTTATATATATATGTCTGTATATACAGATATATAAACGAAGTGCCCATGAGAAGCCAGTCGGCAAGCATGTCGAGTTTCAGATTCTGAGAATACCTCGGATTACGAAGCAGTGGCGATGCATCCCTGTGCTGACTACGGCGATCCCAGGTAAAACACGATCTGGTCACTTCCGTGTGCCACGCCAGCGGCGTGTCGATCTCATTCCGATTATAATATACCGGTATCCTATAGTTATTATCTTTGCGTGTGGTCGTTGCGATAAGGCCGCCGAGACACATGCAGAATTGCAAGGACACTTCCGTTATCATAACGAAATCGCAAGATACTCAGATATTTCAATGGAAAAATTTCTTCAAAGCGGAAGAATGAAACGTTCAAATATTATAAAGGCAAAACGAACGAAAGTATATTTATGTTTATTTTTTTTATATTGCACATTTTTCAACTAACGATTTTTCATTTAAGTCGAGTCAATCAGGAAATACCAAACGTGCAATTACAGACCCCATCGCGGAAGAGAAACTATTTAAAAACCGTAAAACAAAACCTGTTGGATATAAGGAACATATGTTACTATGTTTCAAAGGTTACGATGAAAAAAAAAAAAAATTATTTTATAGCGAAGTTTATACGATGATGATAAAACGGCGATTCACACAGGTTTCGTAATTTTTCGAGAAATAGAGATTCGATAGGATCGATTGACGACAGTAAGTCATAGATCAGGAATGCGGCACACGCATCTCGTTAATTAAGCAAATTCTAATAAATAACATAAACGCCGGGATTCTTCCAACAGCGTGATGATATTTCCGCGGTGAGGAAGAGAAATTATTGGACGCGTGCGCGGGAGCTCGAGGATATCGGTGATCGCCGCTCACGTACCGGACGCACCGGTAAAACAAGCCTCACGTAAATCCATCTCGTTCTCAGCGGGACGTCCGCGAGAGGCGTAAATTAACGCTTCAGAATGTCGTGCAACTGCGCGTGTGTCTCGTGCAACTTCTCGCACGCTTATGTATATATGTATATACTTATAAATACCGATAGGCACCGTCGTCCACGTGCGCTTGTGCACATATCACGGGAATATATTATATACGATCTCTTCAATTTACCCCGAGTAATGCGAGAGCTTTGGGTGAAGCGCACACTCGACGGACGCCTCAACGGTGAGCGCATACGCGCACAGGAGAGGGATACTTCTACCGCCACCTTCGCTACGGCCAAAGTTCGAAAGGTTACAACGAGAGATTTCCCCGGTGCGATTCACCGACGGTTAATTACGAGACTCTTGGCTCACTTTTTTTTCCCTCTTCATCCTCTCTCGCATCCTTTGTATAATCCTCGAGATCTCGCGGGAAACCACTCTCAACAAGTCGCGGCGAAGTGGACGTTTAATTACAACTTCTCCGATGCGAAGAGAAAAGTTGCTGACGCGATATTTGCACAGGGGTGGCTCGAGATATTATATAATTTTTTTTTCTTTCCACTTTGAAATGTTGTTCCACTTCAGTTAACGGTTTATCTCGTCGAAGTATCGCTTTACACTCGTTCCAATTTAATTAAGTTTAATCGTATCGGATTAAAGAATTTTTGGCTTCAGACTTTTTTCGCAAATGAAGGACAGGAAATTAATTTTTGGATCTCGAAGTTTGGGCGGTTCTCGAGTGAATTTTCGAATACCGGGGATTAATAAATATCCAACCGGATTGTGAGGGGGTGAGCTGCTCGTGATACCCAATTCTCAGATATATCTCTCGTAATAACATATGTTATACGTGCGCTTGTCTCTTGACCAACCCGAGAGATACCGAGAGCTTAGCGAAGCGTGTCAATTGGAGGTGAGGAATAAGAAGGTGAAAAGGCACGAGAAGTCGAACGCACCTATATCCACTCGACAGTAGTAGGAAGTTAATTAACGTCTCAGACAGGTCGAAGTATAGGACACGAGACTACGCGTTGCCCACCCGCCCCTTCGCTATGACGCGAGCACACGATCGTTTGAAAGCAAAGTTATTCGGACGAGTTATTCGTACCATATATTTTTTTGCTACAGATGTTTCTTCTCCGATATCGAACGTTGGGCAGTCGAAACTTTAAACATTTTTTCTTTTTTCGCTTCCGACATTATATCCCGATGTTTCTAAGTTTCGCTATATTTTCGCTGCTTTGCTTAAAAGTATACGTATTTAATGTTCAAGACAACGATGAAATCAGCTGAAAAAAATGATAGAATCTAAATGCGATCTTCTGGACCAATAACTATTGTCATTTTGCTGAGTCAGATATTTTTTTCTCCTTCGTCAACGATAATTTTTCACGCGGCAATTAGACGAGATAAATTTTTAATTCATTAAGAAAAATTGTATCGAAACTCCTAACGCTTTGCCGCCACCTTGGAAGATGAATTCGCAAAGTGAATCATCGAGTACATAAATATCGTGAAATTGCCATTGCGGACTCGACACACCGGGTCGTCTGGATCGAGCGTGACTGAGGCAAAAAAAAAAAGCACGAAGCATTGGGTGTACGAAGTTCTAACACTCGAGAGACGCGAGTGTGTGGATTCGCGTACTCGTTCGATCTCATGGGGGTACTCCACACGTATATGCGGGTATACGCGCGAGTAACATTCGACGAGTTATTTATTAGTGTCTTATAACTGGTTAATTTCACGTTTGCGCGTGGGAGAGCCGTTTTAGCGCGCGTAGGATGGCAGACGCTGAGGAGGCTTAACCGAGCCGAGCGCGCGGCCCATGGCTGTTGGTCAGCAACGAGGTAAATTCACTCGCGGACACTCACAAGATCAGTTTCGACGAGTTAACGGAGCCCGGGAAATGTTATGCGCCTATAATGATACACTCTTAACCGTCATTAGCTCGGAGGAACTTCTGTAGCGTCGAGATTGTAATTCTATACCGCGTTATAAAAAACGTTTTAATTAATTTCAATCGACGCTCGAATTACGTTAAGATACTCACCGGTACAGCCGTTTATGTCCAATCCGTAGTGATACTGGTCGCACTGATCGCATCGATATCCAACAACGCCTGTAGCACAAACGCAACTTCCCGTAACCGAGTCACAAACTTCGTCGATCGCACCTATATCACAGTCGCACTCTTTGCAACCCGCCGTCACGTTGCCGTAACCTTCGATGCACGTGGAACAGTCGCGAGACGCGAACAACGGCAGACACTGACATTGACCGCTCAACGGATCACAGAGACTCGAGTTACTTCCCAAACGATCGCAATTGCAGGCTGAAAATTGTAATCATGAAAAAAAAAAATTAACGATTACTTGAAAATAAAATTGTCTTTTCTCCTCGAAGGATTGCGGGGGGGTTTTGTGTTACTCACGAAGGCAATCCTGATCCAGCGGATTCCCGTAGTGATTCTCCTTGCATCGATCGCATCTCCAACCTTCGGTGTTACCTCGACATTCCAGGCATTGACCCGTATCTTGATCGCAGGTTCCACCGTTGCAGGGACAAAGCTCGCAAGTACCACCGGGTGTCGACGGATTTCCGAAGTATCCATAGTCGCAGCTGTTGAAAGTATTGCGGTGCATAGGAATATTAATTTTTTTCTGACAATTGTAATTTACTGTTTACGATTTTTTTGTAGCAAAGGAAATACTTTTCAATCCATTGATGTTCTATTGACCAATAATACTCGATGGATTAAAAGAAAAAAATTATTAAAACTATCAATTCATTCATTAAATTATTATTACTATTATTTCTCAAAACGAATTTAAAACGCATTTAATACTGGAAATAAATACTTCAATGTTTCCTTCAAATCACCAGTACCTTTCGCAATGATCTCCAGTATAGCCGACAGGGCATTGAGTGCAAACGTATCCGCTTTCCGAATTGCCTGGATCGTCGAGTTGACAACTGGGACTGAAATTGTTGATATCCTCGATGAGCGGACAGGCGCATCTTTTGCAATCTTCATTAGTACCTTTCGTGGGATCACCGTAATAGCCAATCGCGCAACGGTCGCATTTGGGACCTGCCGTGTGATGCTCGCAAATCTACAACGGTATCGATAAAATCAAATTATCAAACTACAATATGTGTCAATCGATGCACAGAGATCTGCAGAACTGTTTCATAAACCGATGGTAAAATGATTCCCTATTCGTTCGGAAAAACAGCTTAAAGCATCCGCCATCTCTCAGTGAGTTGCGTAAACTAAATATTACCAATGATTGGTAAAACAGACTGTAGATCGCGGTCGATCAACGTCGGTGGCTCAACCGAAGCCGGTGTTACACAGCCAAAATAATCGCTCAATCGTACGCTTACTTTGCATTCTCCCATTACGAGATCGCAGGAACCAGCATGACTGTTGCAATCGCATTTCACGCATTCGTGATGATCCTGATGATCGGTACCGTTTGATATAATCTTCACGTATCCCCAGGCGCAATTTTCACACGAGAAACCCACATATCCCGCGGGACAATCGCACTGTTCGACCAACGATTCATTTTCTTCTGACGATTTTTCGCCGATCGGCAATATCGCTGATAGCAAACTACAATGCAAGAAAAAAACATAATTTATCCATAGAGATTGTTTACTCAATGAATTAGTTTAGTTTAGATAAAAGTGTTACATATCGGCCTCTTACCATCCTTCGATCTGCTCCGAGTGATACTGCGCCCTAATCATAACATGCTTGACGTCCGCGAGAATTCGCAACATCTGTGATCTCGTAACCGGATCACCGCGATACTCGGTGCGCCTCAGTCTTGTCGGCAAATCTCGAACTTCACTGCGCACGTGGTACCATCCCTGTTCCTGTAGCGTAACTGATATCTCGGCGCTTTGACCAGCGTATTGTTCTTCTCCGTAAGCGATTCTCATACCATTTTTTCCCTGACGATCGAAATTCACACCAAATATAATCGTTTTACTAATTAAACTTTTGAAACTCATTCCTCCATATTTGCCTTTGAACTACCGATTATTGCCGATTGACATGTGAACCTTTGGATAATATACTCACAACGAGAATTATGTTCGGTTCCGTGGTAAGTTTACCACTCGTATCGCCACGCATGACGACCCAAGTGACGGAGTAAGTGAGATTGGTGCCGTAGGAGGACAAGCGATTTCCGGCATAGATCTTGGGCGCCAGCCAGAAGGGGCTACGATACTCAACTTCGAAGGAAGACATGGTGAGCAATCCGGTGTCAGGATCCAAGATCACGTCGACCGGACGGGAGGCGTTCATGTCGGTTATCCTCCAACCATCCAAACTCGATATCTGATATTCACCATGAATAACATTAATTTCTAAGCAATCGATACATTGTTAAAGTTCCAAGAGATACTGTAGAAACATTGGTGATCGAGCGAATAATTCACGATCATCAGCTTGCAGTGAATATAACACGAATAGAAATCGTGGCTTTGCAAAACCGGCGTTGAAACGACGATAATAATAATAATATACGATATGCCGACTGGTGGTGGACCACTGTACCCTCCACCTCTTCCCGTTCCATGGCAGCGTTCACCGCTATTACGTATGTCCGAGTCGTTTTCTGCGACAACGTAATTGCCGGTTGCTCGATCGTTTTCAACCGCGAACTCAACGATAACATGGGTACGCGTTGATACATTACCGGCTTGATGGATAAGATACGTCCGACGTTTATCTGTCATCTTTCACAGAGATTCGTTTCTTTTTTTATTCAGCCGTCTAATTTTCACATTGAGAGTAATACCGAGTAAGACGAGTATTATTTCCGAATGATTTCCTTTTTTTATGCAACATTGTCGGAGAGTTAATAACGAGGCGCGGTTGTTTTTTCAATTGCTTTAACCAGAATGAGTATTTATTATTGAGAGATGTTTCATCACCGATATTTGACATACTAATCATTATAAATCGGACACTGACACTGATATACTGATCATTATAAACCGGAAATAAATACAATGCACGGCAAACAGCAAAATCGTCATTTATTAAATTGTATTATGTATTTTTTTCATTCCGTAAGTCAAGTTTGATGGATTTACGTTTTGTAATTTCTGACCACTTACCGATTCGTACGAAAGTTTGGCGGCTCTGCATTCATTAGTGATACCGAAACAATCGCATTGCAGACATCCCTCAAGATTATCCCGAGTCAAGCCGTAATATCCGGATTTGCAACGGTCGCAAAATTCGCCGGTAGCGTGCGCCTTGCACAGGCAATCCCCCTCGCAATCGTGAGCGGGAAGGATACCTCGAGAATCGCATGGACACGGCATGCAATCGGGAAATTGTCGATAGCCAGCCGCGCATTGATCGCACTTGTACCCCGAATACCCGGGTTTGCATTCGCAGGCACCTGTTACCTGCAATACGGACGATGTTATACCTATTCATTACAACTCCACTCGCTTCTCTTCGAATGTTGCAATGAGGAGATTTACCATAGAGATTTACGATTTATCAAAGAAAAACGCGGACCATACTTAAGGAGGGGATATTATTCGTATGGCTTACCTTTCCAACGTTCGTGTAAGAGTCGTCGGGTGTGCAATAACCCGTGCTACCCTGGAGGTTGCAGTGATCGCACGGCAGACATGGTTCATGTGCATCAGGCGATACGCCGTTTGGTCTGTAATAGCCGATCTCGCATTTTTCGCAATTGATTCCCGTTGTATGATCCTGTAATTAAAGGTGCAATAAATTAATTTACGCAGAACCGACTGTGTTAAACTCAGTTTTGCATATTGAAAGTACATTTTTTTTTCTTTTTACAAATTACATTTAATTAACCCTCTAACAGGCAGTAGAGAAACAGTTTCCCACTCGACTGTATTTTCATCCTAATAATAGTAAAAATTGACTACGATATCAAAATATTTTGTTTCTATGAATTGCTCTTTAGGTATTTCGAATTTAAAAAAAATCCTAATTTTTGTCTGCTAAAAGCTCACGAATTAAATCAAAGTTTTGACTATGTTGCGACTGTTAAAGGGCAGATTTTTCAACGTATTTTTATACTCACCGTACAATTTATACAAACGCCACCGCCGCGAAATTTTCCACGAATGTCCATCGACATTCGTCGCTCGGCTATTTCGTGATCGTAACGGCATGCATTAGCGTGACCGTTGCAATTGCATTTCTCGCAATGAAATCCCTTTCCGGAAGTGCCGGGTTTCCATGAAACTTGATTGTACATTGGACAACACTTTTCGCATCTCTCGCCGCACGTGTGGCGCTCGCATTCGCACTCCTGATGCTGAAAATGATAACAAAATCAGTTGTTGTGTGCGGGACAACGATAGATCGCGAGAGTTCGCGGATCGACGAAACTGTTCGGAAATTAGATGATATTAGGAATGGAGTAAGGAGCAAAGATGTATTGACAATAAAATTAGTCTCATTTCCGGCGGAAGTCGACGATTCTATTCTATTTTCTGTTTACATTACGAGAGACTCTTTGGAAATATTCTAATGACGTCGGAACTCGAATGATCTATGATCGATTCTATCTGTACTATTAACTCTCTATACCTGAAGCACCTATGTGGATTGGTAACTAAATGGAAGAACCAGCATCGCGCAACGCTGCGATCCCATTGCCTGGATTAATGTCGTGACCCTTAATAACATAACTCTATCGTTTACGACCCTCTTGAACTCGCCTTACACAAGAAAAAGTGGTTGATAGTGTGCAAGCAGCATCACCATAGAGTCGCAGACGAGAGAGAATCCTTTACACACACAAAACTAGCGGCGAATATAAAAGCGTGTTGAGGTAACGGCGGCGCACAAGGAAGAGAACAGCGACGAGGGCAATCATGGAACGGGCCCTTCGCTCTCTCGGCTTGAGACACACTTTATGGGAGGCAATAAAATTATCTACCGACGTACGCATCTCTTCATATTTTATACGTGTGTATGCGATTTACGCAGACAAAGACTTGTCATACAGTTTCCCATTCGAATGAATGAATAAATCCGAGAACAGCTCTATAGAACAAATACAGCAAAACTCAATGTCGAAGCACCAAAGGAAAAATTTTATTCCAATTCTGCAGTTGATTTCTTTGATAGATGCAATTAAATTCTATTCTCCGTGAAAAAAAAAAAGAAGTTTTTCATGATTACCAATTTTTTACTTGAGTTTAGGATGAAATATTGGATTCGCGCGGAGTCCGCTGATGCTACCGGAATTTAATAAACGCTCGCATTTTTTTTCGGTTAATTAAATGCCTCGAAGAATGAAAATTGGCTCCCGTGTGACATGGCCAACGAGGCCGACGAAGTCTCGTACACGTCACTCGCCATTCGACGAAATATAAATTCAGTTCGTTACCGCCGCGGTGTACGAACGGTCCGCGCAGGTAAAGACTAATTGCATGAATCGTGAGTCTGATTACTTCGTATGGAGTATATTCGCGTGTGCGTATACTCACACGTGTATAGGTCCTGTAGAGAGAACAACGCTATAGCGTAAGTATTGTTGTACCCGGGGGCCATTATCGAGACGGTAAATAACAGCGAAGGGTAAACGGGAGGATCGAGCTGTGATTCATCGTTTGATCGTTGAGCCATTAAAGCGTTTCAATGTTCAACCCAAGAGAGCCGCTCAAGAAGATCGCGACCACACGCGCCGAAATTGCAAACACATGCAGAAGTTGACTCTGAGGGCTCGAAGTGAGCGTTTCAACGCAAAAATTGTTGCCAATCGAAAATAATCTTTGATCCTGTTGACCCGCATCTTTTTCGTCTTTAAAGCGATCGATATCGCTGATGCGAAAAATAAAGAATTAAAATTAATCTACGATACAATTGTGACTCGTGATTGAACCGAAATATCTGTAATATTGACGGTCGAACAAATTGAGACGTAATTCGAGGGAAGGTATGAAATACCTGACGGAGATACGGGAGCCAAGAGATTGAAACAATTCGATCGCTATGCAATCTATGCACCTCCGAAGAACGCCGACCAACCGGACGGACGCGGGTATAAGGAAGACGGGAATTCATTGCGATGAGATCCGCTGCGGTCGCCAAAAACTAATTCAATTACAGTGGTCTCGAACGTCGCCATAAGTTGATTCTAATATCTGCTCGTTTCAACGGTCGTTCCTTCACCGAAAGTTTCGGCCAACACGGATGCTCGGGAATAATCCTGTGGAATTGACCGACGCACCAAACGCGAGATCTGTATAAAAAAGATTCAATAGATTCCCAACAGGAAGCAAGAATCGAATCGAATCTTCGAACTGTTATGGCGTTTATGGCATTCCGAATTGAACTTTATAGCAACGCGAGACATTATTACGGCTATCGGATCATCTTTCTTACGTCGGAACATTGGCACAGTAAATTTTACTTTATCTTTCGAAAGTGATTAATGGCTTTGTTTAGTCAAAATTGTTGAAGAAGTAGTAAACGTTGAAGATAGATATTTAAACATCAAATAAGACAAAACTAAATCATTCACATGAGATTTACTGCAAAATCGACAAAAATGCATCATAGATTTTTTATTTTCTGTAAGTACTAAGAAAAATCCGACTGGTGCGCTGAGAAAAAAAAATCGGTGGAATCGACGCGGAAAGCCGCGCTTGCGGGCGGTGAAACAAATACTTCATTCATTGCAAGAAAAACCTAATTAATCGTACTAACTGTTAATTAAAATGACTTTTTTCTTTATTACTATGATGATTATTTCGTTTAAGCAATCGATTTTTCGTTTCGTTATCTGCAAGTGACGATTTAGTCGATACAACCAGTTTTTTTCGTAGTGTGCGAATCAAAAGATTAAGGACCCCCAGAACTTGGTTGTTCGATCTTCTTTTTCTTAAATCAGTTCTCCGAAACCGCCTGCAGCACAGAGGCTTCTTTTTGTTCGACTGCTTACTGTCCCGTGGAACACGATAGCAAGTGGGTAATCCACCACTAGCGAGGATCGTGACCGATGACCGCGAAGAAGTGTTTCGCAACTGGTTGGCGTCGGTGGCTCGGCGGAGTTCGACAAGCCGCGAGAAACACGATGCGCGAGCGCGCGCGTCGATGGGGACCGTATCGGTGGAGTAATGTGCAACAGCAAAAGCGAAAAGAATCGATCTTGCATGGCGTTGCGAGAAGGAACACCGCTGCGCGCGAGTCACCCAACTTGGCAATGACCATAACCGGCCGATAATATGTTGTAGACACTTACTTATATACGCTGTACTACGGTATATATGTATATATAACCGTATACTTTGTGAGCAAAGTCTAAACGAAAGATACTCTCGAGACTGTTTTACGCCGCCGCGGAGAAAGTATGTTGAGGACAATGGTAATTAATGTCGATGGTACATAAAAGAGACTCCACTCCTTTAAAGATTAACTATCTTTCCTTGCGTACCCTTTCAACAATAGTCGGTAATTTTAACATTTATTTCTCAATTTATTATGCTATATTATTGATTTTTAAAAACTTAGAGCTTTTTGACTCTTTTTTTTAACACTGCAGTATTATTTCTATGGTCGGAATACGTTTTAACAGACTGTGCCAAACTTCAAAAACATCTTATTGTCGAAAGTAAAATTCGCTGCTTTGATTTGCACTCAACTTTTTTCGTATTAAAGAGGTTTTTCATATGATAAATAGTTTGCAAACGTTTAACAAAGGATATATTGCATGCAAAGGATAATGATTTTCTTACCCCATGTCGTGGACTGTAACGACATCTTGATGCATGACCCGAGCAAAGGCATCGTCCACCGATGCTGATCTCCTTTATCGAGTAAAATGCTCGTCGCTTGTCGGCAATAATGCCGCCTCCACGGCGAAGCCCCTGTAGACGAAGCTTCACGTATCGCGCTTGAGTAAATTCCTGAAGTGTAATCGTGTGGTTTGCCGCGCCAAGTCGACCGTTCAATAGATGCGTATGAATCTGATCGAGGAAAACGTTGTATCTTCGTCAATATTACAATAATACTGGGGACGAAGGAAACAAAAAAGATTCAACACGATTGTGGTCGACTTTGTGAGAAAATTGTTATGTTAAAGCGAAGAATTATATTGAGCGGAATTGATTGGGGATCGTTTAGAGGCGCATGCGGTACAACAACGACGGGCGGGAGAGTCTCGTCGCGACGAGAAGTAAATCATCCGCGAATGGTGCCGCGAAAGAACGAGTCTCTTTCTCTCCTCTCGCAAATGCGAAGTCGCCGACGAGGGTATGAGGCAGAGTCAGCAGGACGAGAAGCTTCCGTAAATGGTTCGC
Source organism: Buathra laborator (assembly GCA_934046635.1). Lineage (NCBI taxonomy): Eukaryota > Metazoa > Arthropoda > Insecta > Hymenoptera > Ichneumonidae > Buathra > Buathra laborator. The sequence goes on along the minus strand of OW203897.1, from coordinate 5,148,363 downwards.
GCGGTACCTAATACGGAACAATCCGGCGAAGCATTTCGGTAAGCGAGCCGCGTGCGCGCCGCGCCCATCTTTTCGCTTTTGCGAACGAAACGACAATCGCCTTTCAACAGGATCTCCCACTATGCGGCTCACGGTTAGTGTATTCTATTTAATGTGACGATCAAACAGTCGAATAAGCAAATGAAAATAGAATGATCAATTCAAAAAATGAACCCTTTGCATCGATTAATCATAATTTGGGAATATAACATTGGTTTAGAACATGTAATCACAATATTCTCAGATTTTTCTGTTTGTTGTCCGGAAACCGTATTCGTCAGAATACAAAATGTATGGTAGATGATTAACATGCATCTATAGGCATTGCGCGATGAATTTTCGTCTTTTATCGAGAAAATAACCCGACTATTACACCCCCAGTGCCCAAGGATCATGTGGGCGCAGTGGGTATTGTTTCCTCGGACGTAGTCACGATGCCAATATCTATAATTTCATTGTGACAATCAATGCCAAATCGATTGGAAAGTTGTCGATCATTGAATATTATTCTCGTGTTAGATCTTGTAGATCATACCGTTGTGCACGTGCGTCATGCAAGATCGAGCCGTTTGATCGACGGCGTATAGAAAATAACGTATCTCCTACACTTAGGTACACAAAGTGGTGTTCTCCAACGGGGCGCAGAGAGTGGGCAGGTAATTGTCTGATTTCTCGGAAGCCGAGAGGGGCTAATTAAAGGTCGTTGCACACGCGCGAACGGCGACGATCGGTTTCGTGCGAAAGCCCAGAGAAAGAGAAAAACATTGAAGAAGGGAATCTCTCTCGCGTGAGAGACTGAGATAACAAGTGAAGGCCCGATGATCGTGACGTGAGAAAGCAAAGATGAGCGAATCGGTGAAAGAAAGAGCGAGTCGAAAGAACAAGAAGATAGTCCGAAGAGAAAACACGTCGGTGCCGGGCGCGCGCAATGCTCCAAGACGAAAGAGATTCACAAGAGACGCGAGAAGGAAAGACTAAAGGAGCTGCCTGCGCGATTCTAGATGACAAAAAACAGGCGATCCCTACATTCCAGCCATGTAGGGTGATACTGCAGGACCTTGTAAGGGATCTCACGTACACACCCGTGGCGAACGAACGGGGTAGGAGGCAGTTGGCGCAGTATTGCGCTTCTGTACAGTGTCGACGAATGAAAAGAAAAAAAAAAAAAAAAAAGAACGAACGAACCAACCGGATCGCTCGTGTGCTCGGTTAGGCAAGTTCGAGACGAAGAGGGAATCTCGATCATGTGTTTCTTATGCAGAATAGAGTATTGATAACAAATTGACACCATTGGTTTCGTAGCATCAATAGAACAAAAAGAAAATCTGCTGACCGTAGACAAAGATATTGCTACGAAGACAATCCCGAGATTGCATTATGATTGAACTGGCGTCGCGACGGTAACAGACAGCCGGAAGCGCGTATGTCTCGACCGCACAGCTATCCCTGTCTACAACGGCGCTAAAACCGATAGTCGATAATCATCCAATCATGTAATTGCGTACGCGTTATGTATGAGCTTGTAAACCGGATGATAATTAATGATCGTATGCGCGTTCGTGTGCAACGACGAGAGAAATTTTCTCGTGGTCCACAACGAATCAGTTTGCTCTGCCGACATGCAGCAGCAGCTTGCAAGACCTCTTATTACTCCATTATTTTTGCTGCGTGTCCTACTTGTGCTGTTGCAATGTTTTTATCATGGATATATTTTTTTTTTCTTTTCCTAATATTAAGAGTATACGGTAAAGGTTTCTATCATACTTCGCCGTTTTCCATTGGCGTCTGACGAGAGTATATACTCGTACAGATGACCTCGTCGTCGCCGATGGAAAGGGGCTTTCCCGGCACCGGTGGAACCGAATATCTGCTCCAACACTCCTCGTCACTCGGTGCATAATACTGCCAGGGATGAAAAACCTCCCCGTCGACGGACCTCTCAAGGATCCAGGCTGCTGGTCTCGGCGAGTTGGCCGCCTTCACTATAATGTTCTCGATTTGGTACACCTGAAAAACGAAAAAAAAAAAAAAAAAAAAAAAATGAGGTCACGAAACATTTCATATAATGAATTAATCATTAAAAGATGTTCTGTAATTTATGGCTCGTAAATAAAAAATAAGATACTTAATATTTGTATTTATTTCACAAATTCAGACATAGCCTTCGGAAAGCTCTTAGGAAAAAGAATTATTAAACATTATTAAACTAGTGTTGTTACTTTTTTTTTGTTATACAATCGCCGATTACGTAATCATGAATATCATGAATAAAAATTTTGTAACAGAAAGACAGATGATAAAATGCCTTGGATACAGGAAATGCAGTACAAAGTCTCAGTGAATGTTTTGGAAATGGTCTGCGACAGGTACGATTAATATACGAAAAAAGGACCGAGATCGCGCTGGATAACCCGTAGTGCGACCCGACCATCGGGCCTTCGAGCTTTTGTTCGAGTTTAAGCGTCGCGCGTGTCGCGATCTCCAGTACAGATCGAAAAGGCCTCCCGTGGTGCTCGATCTTGCGTTCAAAGTCCGCGCATCTCGGCTATTATATCGTGTCAACTACACCGACACTGACCAAGCGAGAAGCTTTCACTATTTATTCCTGCTACGCATAAGCTCAACCTCCCCCGCCTCTTTCATAATGGCTATTTAGGTACGACGCTGACATGAGATCGAACGCAGAGATAAGGTTTTCTCCGATTATTCTTTGCCTCCCGAAGTTGAAAGGAGAAAAATGATTTACAAGAGTCATTCGGTAAATCCCATTTGACGCTTCTAATTTCAGTCCTTTCACAACGTTATTATTATTGTTATTATTGGCTTTTTTCTCATTATGTTCCTCGCTCTTCGTTGTCTTCATCTCACGAAGCTTATATCGCATTGTTTCTGCGGCATCTTGGTAGCCGCTGTGGGATGACGCCCACTTTCGGTCATAAAAACAGATCGCAACAGAACGATATACGCGTGCACTTGGACCACGACTCTCATCTCTCTCTCTCGTTCCCTGGCAACTGCTGGGTGCTCCCTTTCTGGTCCGAGCCATTTATGGAATTACGTCCGGAACAGTCGATTCGTCTGGTTAGCCTGAGTCGTTGGAGAATCCGCGTTGTGTTCTCGTGCGCACTCTTGCCGCAAGATCGCTTTCAATTATCTTGAGGCCCTTAGCGCGCTGCTGTATTGACCCAACGTGAGAAAGGGTGTGTAGGAGGAAGATGGCAAGAAAACAGAAGAGATTGAAGAGAACTACTCATCGAAAGATATACATCGGGCGTGCAAAGAAGAAGGGAAAAGTCCTCGGAGTCAGAGACGGTATCTCAAACCAAATATTTATACAACATCGCGGTCGCACGTGTTCCTAACGTTATGAATCACCGTTACGCATGAACCGTGGGTCGATGTAGAATAGATTCGAATACTTTCGATGCTGAGGTAGGTCGTGACGTTTGCAGATTGCAAGAATAAACGCCGGCGACGAAGTCTCGGGGAGCCAGGAAGTTGATAGTTCCCGAAGTAGGATAACTCTCCCTTGACAACGCGGGGAGTGTACACGTACGTCTCTCAGACGAGACTGGCGACGACAACGAGATCCAGAAGTAGCAGAGAATTGCTGGTACTGCTGTTGTCGCTGTTGCTGTTGTGGATTTGCCCGGTGAGTAGAAACTACTACAGAGGCATCGAAGTGAACTGGCTTTTGCTATGGCTGGATGGCAGATCCCGTCGAGTGGCTCCCACGATCCCTCGCGACGCCGAGTCGCCAGCTTCTTCGTGGCGAACTCTCATGGCGAGTGCCATGTACGGAGGCACCCGACGCCCGTGGCATTAGCATCGAATGACAGAAATGGCTTTATAGCCGAGAAGCTTGAGAGATGAAGAAAATCGATAATGGGTAACGTACGCGACAGAGCCCCAGAGTTTCTTCGATCGTTGATCTCGATCGGAACAGTATGAGGAGACCCCCGAAGGACGTGAAATGGTCGACGGAAAGAATCGATCGCGAAGTAGCCCAGTCTTTGACCATATAAATATGTGCGAAAAAAAAAAATTTCCGTTAGCAAGTATCGTCCGAATAAAGCCGTTGTACGGTATAATATTTTTTGATAAATAAAATAAAAGTATCGGCGAAATATCTAATGTCACTGCGAGATTCGTACTCTGATTAGAAACAATTTAATTAACGCGAATGCAAATGGTGAGTTAGAAGAACTGATACTTAGATAAAGCCAATAATTAGTGACCCATTTTTTCCTAAAAAGCAGTTGTCCCAACGAACCATTAATGCTCCCAACTCTTTTTTATTTCACTGTACGCTAATCGATTTGTGTTGACAACATTGATCCGTTATCGATTTCGTTCCGGCCGTACGAAAGTCATAATAAATTTCTCCGGAGTGGGCATTGCCGAGTCTCTGACTCACTGCGAACTCGTTGCTATTCGTCATTAGGATTATTGTTTGAACTCCAGTTGGCTTAGTCAGACGGGAATCGAACGTGCGATAATCGTATAAAGGTTTGCGATGATCGAACGTCGAAATCAGTGTTTTATTCGCCACGATGAATTTCACAACGCTTAAGGTGCTCGGCGTATTATTTGCGCTTGAAAATTGTGCACTCGCATTGATATCATCCAGAAGAAAAATATTTTTCAACTGCAGCCCATGGAAAGAGGAATTTTTTACATCCTGCTACATTGCTGCGTGCGAAGCGACGTGTGCCAATCCAACGGGCGCGTGTCTCGATGGATTTCATCCAGTCGCCGAGGACTGTCGTCCCGGCTGTGTCTGCGCTCCGGGATTCGTTCGCGACAATGATGGCATATGCACTGTGGCGAGCATCGCTTGCAGATACGAAGGTAATCATTGTAAATATCATTGAATTCCGAATTGAATGTATTCATTATTAAATCAATTTCAGATCTTGCTGCAAGCTTCTCGAAAGATCCACGATGGAGCAGCCCTATGAATTCCGGTAGAAAAAAGAGTCGAAGAAGGAGGCTGAGATATACTTAACTTACAAAAAAAACTACCGAAAATCGTGGAAATGTCGTTATACAAACATATTAACACGAAAAGTGATATCAAATCGATTTACGTAAATGATAAATGGGAAATAAAAATATCGAAAAAAAAACCATAGGTGACTTCGTTTTTATTCCATATTTTCTTGTACGCGAACGAGCAACGATTCTTTTAGCAGAGATTTTTGAGACTTAATCCTTGCGCCGATGAGAAGCAAAGATTGCATATGGAGCAATTGTTCTGCATACTCGTTCCTCGTTCGGTCAGATATATAGAGTCCGGCGTTGCGGTAATACGAGAGAATTCTTCGTTCTTCATAAATAACAATAAAGAAGAAGAAGAGGAAGCTGAGCGAGTCCATTGGGCTGTATGAGGCGTGGGTGCGCGCACGCCGAGCGACTTCTCTCCGTTGTTTAACAACGCGCTGGACACACGCTGGGAATGGTCAGGGTCGGCGGGCAGTTAAGAAGAACTCTCAGCGCGAGCTTTTGCACACGCTGTTACACGGGACATATCGTAAGAACAACGTGAAGCTTCTTTTGCTGCTTAGCTCTCTCTCTCGTATTACTTGGAACGAACTCCCCACTCGATCTCGCGAGACGAGAAAAACGGCTTAAACGTGGGCGAGTCAAAGGATACGCGTCCCAGTAGATTTTTTTCGAATGTTTTACACAGGTGAACTTTCTGAGATTCACAAGTACTCAGCTGGAGAATGAACACGATGTATTTTAATAGCAAATATTAAAAAAAAAGAATCGCGAAAGTTTGAAGAGAAAGTGGAAAATAGGTACAACGATACTTCAGTGATTTTTTTCTTTTTTTTTTCGTGATCAGACTGGAATTGAAGGACTTTCGGATGCTAACATATGTACTCCATAAACATTTGTTGAATAACTTCAAAAGATTAGAGGCGAAAAAGCCTTAAAGACTCAAGAAACCCCCTGGAGCACGCGTTCTCCAAACTCCAAGTTCAGCTTGCAACAACAGCAGCAAGAGCAGCGCTCTAGGTGACTCAGAGGAATCGAGTCGTTGTCTCGAGACTCCTCGAGGTTGTCCAGCTTCCTGGAAACGGCGAAGGAGTCGTGACGATAAAGGGAATGAACAAACGAGCGAGAAGAGCATCGCGAAAAGGGAACGAGAGAAAAGGAGTCGCGCGACGAGGTAGCGGGCGGGGACCACCGGTGCGCAAGCAACGTTCCTTCGCTCCCGGTTGCTCCACTTACTTTGTTAAGATTCTCACGAGCCGCCGGTTTGCTTGCTTACCTTCTCTCTTTCTCCTTGTTTTCCTTCTTCAGCTCCCTTTATGGTTAGTATGTGCGCACCGAGAGAGCGCAATACAGAACGCTTACACGACGCGGAGACCTCCTTAACTAAGGCTTAAGCCTTAAGGGCACCGCTAATAAATTGGCATCGCACGCTATCTCGCTCGGGCGTACATTCGCTGCATTTGTGTATATGAGAATATGCTTACACCCACGGATAGCCGATAGTGTATGTGAACGTACTGCAGCGGGAAAGGAAATTTAAAGGATAAAAAATCCCATAAATGTATCTACGATTGTAGACCAATTCTGGCGGTAACTTAGTTGAGTTTTGACAAGTTTTAGTCGCAGATAAAATCATATTACGAAACATTTCGAAATAATCGAATATCAAATTCATATCAATGTTACTTAATGCATCTAATGTGTGAGTGATATAGTTTTGTTACAACGTCGCCAGCAGCGCAAAAATAAACATGTAAATTTATGATGAAGAATATTCTATGAAACTCTTTAATTTTCACCAAAAAATAATTGCCACACGTCTCAATTTTTGGCATTTTTCATCACTTTGTAACAATTTGAAAAATACACTTCTCGGTAACTTTATTAGGTGGAATGTGTGGCGCATGTTTTCTTCGCAAGTCACGATAGACATTATTTTTTCGCTATAGTATAGTGTGAAAAATATCAAAGAACTCAACTGTATCCAAATGATTCTACGACGAAAATGACTGATCCTTCGCGTTTGTAAAGTCAGTATCATTCGAGAGAATCAGCCAGTTGTTTGTGCGCCGAAAGAAAAATAATATTATTCCGGGCAATTGCCATTGTTAAAATCGTCGGACTTATAAAAATGTACAAATAATCAGACGTGGAATAATAGCCAACATGCACAAGCTATGCGCTAAAGTTTGTGGGATGAAATTTAATCTCCGAGCTCTTCGCCGCTTCGCCGTTCAAGGGTGAGGATGCAGGCGCGGAAGTCCGAGCAGTATTTTATTTGTCGACTGGCGCGGTAGCAGCGCGGAATAATTAATCCGCCCATTAGCCGCGGGCGTAGCAGCCCAACGCTGGCGAGAGTTCAGGGGAGCCTCGCGTTCCATTCATTCATTGTCCTGCGCACCCACGGAAATCCTACCGAGCTAAAATATCCACAGTCCAGAAGTGTACAGCGACGGAATGAGAGAGTGCCGAGAGTTAGGGAGAGAGAATAAAGAAGAAAAGAATCCTGGAGATTCCTGGCACGTGACTCTCGAGCTCTGTCCAGAGTGCTGCCCACGCAGCACTCTGTGCAGCCGCGAACCCTGCATAAACGCAGATGCATGCAGCCGTTAGTCATCATACGCCCGAGTAACAACGGCCGACGATTAATCTTGACGTTGTCTCAATTGTAACAAACCCTTTTTTTAACTCCCGCTTTGCTTTGTACATACTAATTGTTTGACAAAAAATGCGAAAGATGCAATTTAATTAATTTCTGCATAAGCAAAAAATTACCGCCAATTGCGAGTTTCACATCTGCACATCGGGAATTGATTTAGCATAGTTAATCCAGCGATTGAGGCATCCCAAGGATCAAAGAATTGCATGAGTTGTGAAGTTATTGGCCAATGAAACACATTAAACGGAAAGAGACGAGAGTCTGCCGATAACCGTGCAGAATATAATCTAAGCAACAGATCGCGTGGAAAGGAACCATTCCATAGAAGCACAACCATGCGTACAGGACTATGGCGGTGACATGCGCACATAAGCGGATTACGTCGTCTCGCGTTACCTTAATTCCACCTGCAATTAATACCTGCCATGGACCAGTCTAGCTGGCGGCGTGAACGAGAGCACAGAGGGCCTCCGGTAACGCGATATCGCACGGACGAATCTTTCACCGTCGAGGAGCACAACACGGCGGTAGCCCCTGAGGACTAGAGAGGACTTTTGCACACGACGCAGACGAGAAGTCTGAACCCTCAAAGAAGACCAATCAAAAATGGAGTGAAAAAAACCACACGAGGTTAAAGAATGAAAAGATACTGCGAACCGAAACAGTCTCGAAGGAAAAACGAGAGTAAGAGACGAGAACGCGCGCGGACGTTCGCGAATGGGTAGAAGTGATCCTTCGAAACACCAAGGGAAGTACCGCCCCAAGCCAAAGGATAATTGGATCTCCTCGCTCCGAAGCAAGTTGCAGGCGGTAGGTAAAGTTCATCGGTCCTGGCGATGGAAGCTTTAGGGACTGAAGTAGAAAGACTATATTATAAACCCGAGTGAAAAAGTTTACTCTGTGCTTCTTGATCTACGAAAAAATCAACCCTCTGGCAGTCTCCTAAACTTGGAGCGAATTTTTTTTTGTTCACTGCATACGGTAGATCGTCGATTATCGCGCAACCGTCAATTATCCGAAACACGACTCGAAATTTATGTTCCGAACGAAACAAAAATAAGAAATGTGGAGTAATTTGACGATACTTTTGGCATTCAAAACTACTTGCTTTCGATTACTTTTGGCAATTTATGAAAGTACAGTGACCCACTTGACGTGGAATTACTTGTATGTACGAAAAAATTAAGTTGTGTCTATATACGCGTTGATATTAACATATGAATTGACAATTAAGAAGATGGAAACGGATCGCGCGTACACTCTGTAATACTGTATATGAACCGGGTGGTCCAGTGAGCATCGATTTTACGACGCGATTCGGTTACCTGGCGCGACCGCGACCGCGCACTAAGAATTTCTAAAGGAGGCCTCCAAACCGCAGTTTCACTACCCAGCTGACGACGCCTGTCCTCACTGATTGCGCGTGAGTTCCCTCTTCCTTTTGTCCCGACCGTAAACATGAAATTTACGAGCCCGGCACGTATATGGCGAATTAAAGAAGACGTTTTTACAATCTCAACCCATGAAATATTCTTCAACTTTTATTATAAATTTATACACGTATATGCGAATTAAATTGCATCCCGAGCATTGCCACTACACTTTCGTTTTTTTTTTGCATGATGTTTGAGATGAGAGAACGTTTTCTCGACTTCCTGAAATGCATGCGTTTTGCGGTATTTTCTATCGTCGAGTCTGACGAGTGTACACGAGTCTCGGCTTTGCTGTACTCCTGTGTTGCGCCGGTATGAGATAATAATTCGCACCAGCAATCTCGGGGGATCCGTGCCACAGAGTAGACGAGCAGTCAGGAAGAGAGAAAAGGAGAGAATGTGCGAGAGAAGGAGTTAAGAAGTAAATGGTCCGAGAAAGGAAGAGAGTGGAAGTCAAGAAGCGAGTCTCTTCCTCCTATACAAGTAGTCCGCGTGACTCGTTTCGCGATAGTCCGGACACAACAGCGCCGTCGTCGACGATGAGTCGGCATGCCGCAGAAACGAAAAGAATGCCGCGGGAGTGAGAAAGGGACGCGGAACGGACCCACTGGTCTGTAATTATCGCCGGTTACCGTGGGAATTGAATTACTCCTTTACTACGCGATTTGTACACGGAAGACTATAGAAAAGAAAAAGAAATAAGAAACAGCGAGTGTAAAGGCCTCAATTTCGTACTCAAATATCTCTTTGACCCGATAGAAAAAAAAAAAAAACAAGATAATTCCTACGGCAGACATTTCTCGAGTGTGTAAACTATCAGTTTGATGATACAATTTAATTCGAAAAGTTACTAAACTTTCGAAAGAACGAAAAAAACGTTAATTTGTCCGTTATAATCTGATGTTGCGCGAGGTGCGCGGTGAAGAGATAGAGTCGACAGTTTACACGGCGATTCGCGCCGATTATCCTCTCGAAATTTATCTCCGACGAATTAAATTACAATTTGAGATACGAAAGCTTCCTCGGTCACGACTGGCCATGCAAAGGCGCCCGAGCGATTACCGAAGTCAGATTCGCACTCGGTGAAATAAAAAAAGATGGAGAGGAAAGAGAACGAAACGAAAGGGCGACGAAAGGGTGAGAGGAGAGAAACGCTAATGATCTGGCAAAGCCTGCTGGTCATTCGGAGGGGATTGCCGCTCAATTAGCGAGCAGCGAGATTCCACAGATTCCACAGAATCGCTGCGCCATCGTAATTGCCGTGCGAGAAACGTTCAACTCGCTGAAGATCAGACTCGAAGCTAAATTCAAACGGAATATCCGAGGTTTCGCGTTAACAATATCCTTTTATTTCTCTCCCTTTTTTCTATTTCCTTCTGGAATAGACCTTTAGGTATCTTCTACTTTTCAAGATTCAAGATAAAATAAATAAACAGTTCAAGGAAACCCTTTGGGACTGTTGCCATCTGGCGCGAGTGTTCCGTTTTCCAAACACTTTCCAGACTCTCCAACGTGTGTTGTATCTCTAGGGAAAGTTTGTAGACAAATTTCCCTTCAGTTTGCGGAAAAGTCTACTTGGAGAGAAAATAAACGACCGGAGATTAGAAGTCCGGGAAGTACTCATCTAATGAAACTTCAGATTGGCTCTTTGCCACATTGTTTTGCCTCCGTCTAGTAGCGTGTCGTTTAATCGTACGGACAAGTCTACCGAAACGGAAAGAGGAGACGGGGGATGATGATTCATATCGCGCCAGCAGCGAGACCCACACACTCTTCTCTGTCAGGCAGAACTTTTCACCTTGGATCATCATCGCGAGTGAGAGTCGTGCAGCAATGAGAGAAAAGTCTCGATGAATTCTCTTTCTCTGGTTTAAAATCTCCCTTTACAACGCTCACACGAGTTTCTCGGTCTGTCGACTCGACTCGGTAATCCGTGGACAATGAGGATACACTCTGCGTGTGCCTGTCAAGTGTCGAGCATTCAGGAATCCTTTCACACCGGCAGGAGTTCAGCTCTCCCCCGCTGCCGCACACAGTGCTCTCAGGACACCCGCGCATACACGACCCTTTGCTCATCACGTCAACGTGAAAACCCGGATTAAAGACGACTGCAGAGTGACGAGTATGGGATGGAAAAAAAAAACAAGTCGTCAACGAGCGGCGACTCGTAAACCATGTAAAATTGATTCTGTTCTGTAGATAAACGTTCGCAAACAGGAATTTTCGATCTTTGAAGATTAAAAATAAAAATATAACGTCTAATGTGTATATCCAATATTAGTTATTTGTACCGATATAGGATGCTTTTCCGTGTTATTTCTTTTTTTCACCTTCACAAAGCTAATTTCGTAACTATTTCCAGAGCTAAAACCAATCACCTGGAATTATACCTTTTGGATAAAACAATAAGAATGCAATCCATATCATCAGCAGAGTCGTATTGATATAAAAACAAAAAAAATTGTTTTAACTAATTAGTTCTCAAGGCTGCAGCGATTTATTTACGTCTGCGAACTTTGTGTTCGGTATAGTCTCGTGCAGAGAGACGTCAAGGACCCTCGAGAGCTGCCGGTCCTCGAACGACACGAGAGAGAAGGCGAGAGTCGCAGTAGAGTCGGAGGAGCGACTTCGTCCTGGAGAATTATCCAATGAGTGTGGACCCCTCTCGCCAAATACGGTTGGTCTGCCGAGAGGCCTCGACACTGCTGAACGGGGGGGCGTCGGCTCGTTCGAGCAAATTAATTTATCGTTCGCTCGCGTGGGCGCGACTTCGTGCGGTTGATAGCCGTGGAGCGTTTAATAATGAGAAGAAAGGAAGGGTGAAAAAAAAGCACGAAAAAAAAAAAAAAAAATGGAAAACCAGACAACAAGAGTGAAGAGTGACCAGTGCCAACAGCGAAGAATAAACAATAACAAGAAAATAAAAGAGTTCGAAGAAGGAGGTCCATTCATTCATTCGAGCGTTCAGTAATCTCCATAGACGAACGTCCTTGACCCGCAGCTCGGCGCAAACGAGAAATCCACGAGCTCACGAACGGTCCAATTAAAGTCTGCCATCTCGCATACGAAGTCTAATTATAATATGCGAAACATTTTCATTCAGTCCAACGACATCGTATCTGTGATTGAATTAATCGCAGACCTCAAAGTCGAAGTAGCTGATGCCTACGCACTTTAGGTAATATACATAGTCACCACTTTACTCGTGTCAAAGTCATTAAAGAGCCATATGTTCTATTAGACCAAAGTATTTCAATTTTCTCTCTTATTTCGATAAATCGTTCACTTAACTTTTCGGGTTGGACAGTTAATTCTTTTCTCCCTTCTTAATACTGTCGTGGGATCGTCGTCCCGTCGTCGTCATTCTCGTATACCCGTCGTAGTTGGAGAGTCAGGACCCTTTAAGGAGTATTCGACGAGACCGCACTATAGTCCCATTACCGTGTGCGAGGCGACCCCCTTAAGAAAAAAAGGGCCGTGCGCGCTTGTTGGTCCGAAGAGATGGGGAAGGGCTCGCGCGAGCGCAAGGGGCCCTCGTTAAAACGTTATGCCACAGCTCGCAATTTGTAGGAGTGGCCGAAGAGCTCGAAGCTCCTTGTTGTGGGTATACCTGGTTGGCATACGCCGCCAAATTCCCGGAAAGGATCAAAAGATTTCTCTCTCCTTCCTCTCTCATTCTTTCTCTCTTCTTTATTCCTTTTTGGTCTTTGCTCTCTCTTTCATCTCTTCGTCCTCACAATCTTGCATCATTCTCATTCTCTTCTCGTACGTGTATACGACTCCAGCAACGTACTTCTTTCCGTTCACTCTTATTTTTATTTTATCTTTTTTTTCAAATCGTTATTCTTTTCCTTACTCGCTTTAACCATCTTGGCGTTTAAGAATTATGCGACGCAGCATTCCCCGTCTAAAACATGGGCCATGGCCAACCCCTTAGATGGACCACGAGAGGATCAAACCGACTCTCGTTCGTATCGAACAAATGAGGCGGGATCGGAGGAGACATAAATTCGGGATGGAAGGACGCACAATGCACTTTCTCCCCAAGACGCTTGGCTACCCTTCGATTTGAATGAGAGAAAGGCGTTCGACCCTTCCCCATCGAAAATTTACGATATTTCGGCTCATTTAGATTTTCTTTATGGATTTTTGATTAAAAAAAAGATAACTTGGACTTGAAAAAAAAAAAATTGTTTTCGATATATGATTTTTTTTTTTACTAACCTGTCGGAGATCGAGAACGATGGTAACGTATTCGTACCGATCACCCTGAGCGAGTGTCGGACTTTGCCACCATTTTCCAGGATCCGGATTGAGCGCGTGACTGATATTGTGTCGTTTTCCTGGATCGGGACTTCTCGCGTCGCACACAGCGCATCTTGCCGATTCCGATGGTTTGCAAAATGTTTCTGGTCCTTCCTCGCCGCATGTCGCGTTAGCGAGTATCTCGGCTTTCGTAGCGACGTTAAATGTCGATGGAAACAGACCGCCGTTCTTGAGGCTCTTACTCGTACCGAACTGATCCCCTTGACCTGAAAAAAAAAAAAGAACAAACGATCGGTGAATCGAAGATCATGCTGCGCGCGCGGTACTCATTATTATCCCAAAGAGCGCACAGTTTTATAATGAATAATTACAATCGGAGGGGAAACAGCGGGAGATAAATACGACGATAAATTAGTATACGTTGACCCGGTGAACTTGCACGATCGCGCCGGAGAATGAAGCGAATATACATGTGCCTATTGCCCGCTCTAACTATAATGTAGACCATTATTTATCTTGTTGCCCTCCATAATTTAATAGCATTATCAATATTATAAAGAATTCGTAAAATAATTCGAAAAAAATTAAAAAAAAAACAGATTCGTTCAGCATTACAATATTAGGTACAAAACACGATTATCAATAATGTTATACATATATACTTTGGAAAGTTAATTCGATGTATGATAAGCATATTGGCTCTTCGATACTACGATACATATTCAGTAATGGTTCAACGAGCAGCTCAAAAGATATAAAATTATAACGAAACGGCCAGTACTGTGGCGTGTAATTAACGTATTATTGAACGATACACGCCGTGTCGCGATGTGCGTTTCGCGAAAATGTAATCGAGAATCTCTCGTCGTTAGAGACTCGTCCGTTCAAGTGCCATTAGGGAAACGAAAATTAGCCGGCGTCGCGGTGTGTGGAAGAGCCGAGTAACGATAATTTTAGAACGGTGTTCGCCACCTGCTCTGCGTTGCGCGCACGGTATACGCGTAGATCTCCAAAGAACGCGCGAGATCTCGGCGAACCGCTAGGAAACGGATGTGAGTGTGCGCTATGGCTCGTGCCAGACTACGTGACGACTCTCATCGTTGAACTTTGTCGGACTGATGTTCTCCGAGAGAGTCCCGCTACAGAGTTTCTTGACCATTAGACATTTCCCATCCGGTCGATTCATCATATTGAAGGACGGTTGTTAGCAAACCTTCTCCGGAGGCCCCCGGATGCTCAACGAGGAAAACTAAATTTATGAAGCGCCAACTCCATGAGAGTTCATATCGCTATATGTTGTGTTGACGCATCATCCAAAACAGTCACATATGAAAAACAATATTCGTCTGAGTAATGGAATCAAAAACGTTACGGCATAATGGGGAACAAACGTTCCTGACTAACGGGCATTTGCCTCGATCCCGATGAACGGGAGGGCATTCATTCGTTCACGAACACCCAGACTCGTTCCGCCGGTATCATCTATTTCAAGATCAGCAAACAGCTGTGCAGATTCAGTGACAACAACTTCACCGAAGGATTCACCAAAGTTCGCGCATACCACGAGATCGTACAGTCGCTGCACTGAATTTCCGAAGATGCTCAGCGATGTCTAGGGCAACAGAAGCTGACTGGCTGATGCATATCCTATATGCACGTGTTGTGTCTGTAAAGCGCAAAGGCCTACCATGCTAAGCATAGCCAGTGTCTCCGATGACTCGGTGCACAACCACGAAGAGGATCTCGCGAGTCACCTCGCACGCGACACGGAGAATCACCCAGAAAACAAGATGACTATTCTCTCCTTCTCCTTGCTATACCCAAGTGACTGATGAGGACGAAAATAGAGTTCGTCCGGCTTGTTGGCCGCTAAGACGACGACGACGACGACGACTAGTTGAGACTCTTCTCTAACCGCTTGTATCGTTCCCCGCCACGTGCACGTGCGTGCGTCACGCGACATTATTCCTCGTCGCGGCGAGACGTTTCCAAATGAAGAGGAAAGTGAGAATTAGAATAAGTGGAAATTTAAGAGATTTAAGGGTATTTTTTTAATCAATGGAAACCCAATAGAATCCTTCGGTAACCGTTGCTTTGCAAATATGGATGCGAATGTAAATTTCCATTTGGAAACACCTTCAAGGGTCCCGGTGAATGTTATCTCAGCTCGGATGTGAGATCGATAGAAGTCTGCGACGAGAGAAGACTATGTTCTGATTCACACGGGGACCCCACACGACGTGCATATCAGGTTCACTCCTACTCAGCCTTATAAGGAATCAAGACTCTGAACTGTACAATGTGCACAAAAATCCCTTTCCGCGAAGAGGCCAGTTCTGCCTGCTCTTGAATTTCCATTGAAATCCTCGCGAAAACATTGCATTTTTTACTCAAGCATTTTTTTTTTATATAATACTGCAATAACATATGTAGGATCAATATATCGTCGATGTACGGTGGTATACAAGTTCCAGTTTCTCTTTTATAAGTACTTATACGATAAGAATCGGTTTGTTCGACAGAGAAATCCAATGGAGAGGGGCTAATGGCCCTTTACGATCCCTCTCCACAGTACGACTCTTATCCCGAATCGCTTCTCACGAAGCCGCGTCGGCCTCTTGTATGCCCGTCTCGGCTCTCGTGTTCACGATAACGTATTTACTAAACATTGGTCTTGGGTTATAGCGCGCACCCACGAGAGTTTGGATGGATTCAAGCGATGGGGTATTGTTACTGCGCGTTGGATCATAAGTATAGTTGAATTGTGTGCGTTAGACCCGTCGTCAACGCCCACGCCTTTAACCCCGTGGACACGCGCGGTGGTCCGCGTCAGAGGACCACCAGAAGTCCCGAAGAGTAATAGCCGTCGTGCTGGAGCCGAGCTTCTCGTAATATTCGTATTCTCACGAGCTATAGGTATCGAAACTATTTGGATAATGGAAATGAAATAGCTTCCTCACTCTGCGTGCTGTTAAATCCTTTTAGATTTCATATCTTCCACCTCGTTTTTTGTAGCTGATGGGCTGATGTACAATATTGTCGATATGCGCGTAGGTCATTCCGATCCCTCTTAATTCTTAAACAGCATTCATTTTTCAGCACTATTTTTTCAATACCTGATTTTTTTTTTTCAATAAATTTAGTTCAAATTTTACGACGGGCCTTTAATTAAATGTATACCACGGGATTCTTCTTACGAAGCCTATTTACTCCAAAAGTGCATTTTTTTTGTATCACTCTTATATTTTTGGGGTGAGTTTTTTTTTTTCCCGCCATTGCCTAAAAATTTATTAAAATATGTCGCATCAACAGCCGCGGTATTCGCCTTCACCACTTTCATTGCGAAGATTCATCTCTACGACGTAGGAATCGCTCGTAAAGCCCCTTCGGCAATATACGAACGACGCTCCTTCGGCTTCTCCATTTCTCCACTTCGGTGCCGAGTTCAGAAACTCGTTTGCTAATACATATAGCGAACCCTCGGGGGGTCCGTAAGTTCGTCGGTGCGATCGTATTGCCCACACGCTTTTCGCATATCGAGGCGTTGCACCCACGCACACACGATCTTGGCGCAGCGGGAGAAGAGTGAACGCAAAAGTAAGCGAGAGAAAATATATATCCGAGAGGATAAGAGTCGGGCGCGCCGGCGCCCGCGAGTGTGAATGAAAGTCATCAATGGGCCACTTCGCGCGCCCGCGCGGTTCGTACCACTCGCTTATGTATACGTAGTAGAGTACGCTATATAGTAGCAAGTAGTATTACTATAGTATTCTTCGCGTCTCTCAGCTCTCTCGGCATTGCCCACGCGAACGCCTCGCTCGGGTATTCGCACTTACGGAGGTCGCAGAGAACTTTAGACGCGACTGGCATCGCAGCATCACTAGAGTACGCTGTAGGTGCACAACGGATTTATACGACAATCTCAGGACTCTCTGCCTATTGCCGCGGAGGATCAAGCTAATGCAAATCATTCGACGTCCGTATCGTATAACCCGCTCTCATCCCACCGCTGCCTGATGTGTTAATTAACGAACAATGCATTTGCGCGATTATTCGCAGCTCCGAATTGAGTCTCACAATAGCAATGGTTGATTAAGTCGTTGATTGAGATATATATCTCTCTGACTATGAGAACAATTCATCCAGTTTAACAGGTTCGTTTATACAAATTGGTTTTGAAGTCTCGTCGTTTGGACTATTTGAAAAGATCTGTAGATCTTTCAAAAGGCCGCGGAGGAAAAAAAAACCGTGAAAGCGAGTATATTCTTTACTGTTCTATTCTCGCTTCTCTCGAGCGGGTAAGATGATTGGGGAGAGCACTCGAACGGGACACTGTTCGAACGCGTACAATGGCTTCAACAAGGTGCCGAAAATATACCGACTAGGTATACACACATATTTTTCCCATCGCCCAGGTAAACCCGAGCAGAATGGATACCAAGCCAGTGGCTGAGGCTTGTTCTTCGAGTGTAAAGTAACGGTGGATCCCGCAGTGTCCGCTCTCGGCTGGACGAACCGAAAAATCTCTAGCACTTCGAGAGAGGGTCGTAAAAGGTCCGAAGTGCCGCGGCATCGCGGTGTGAAAGGATCCTCGCCGCCAGCAAAGTAAGGAAGACCTTCCGGCAGCGGCGAGAGACAGAGAGACAGCACGCGCTACTCTACTCTCTACGGCTCTTGTCTCCCCCTACAGAAAACCTTTCACTGTATTTTACGATCGTGACGAATGCAAAAAAGTTCTATCTTCCATCGTCCAATGTGTTGCATTCAACAGGGTCGAGGTACGTTCACGTAATTGTTTACGAATCTTGGAGAAAAAATTTCTCGTCTCGACTGCGACAACGCAATACGATGCTAAACTACTAGGCAAATGTATGCGAACCCTGTATGATAGAATAGATTTTCCGTTGGACAATATTAAGGGGGTGTGTTTTTTCTACTCGTTGAAGAATATATACGCTGGAGATAAACTATTACAGCCCTTAAGTGGACGCCCGTTGAGCAACGAGTTAAATGAAAACCTGTCTGAAGGATAATTAATGCTCCGGGCTCGCGAAACTCCATGCCGATTAATCAGGGAACTTCCCTGTTCTTTTCTTTGGTACCCACCTCTTTTTCTGTGCGTTGGAAGCTTGTAACGAGGTTCAATATTAATGAACGCATACTTTAGAACTGTTCTTTGATACCCTTTATATTATTACCGTAAAAGGCGGTAAGTCCGGTAACTTATAATTTGCAAGTTGGATACGTAAATTACACGTTGTGCGATGAAGGCAACGCAATTTTCAGGCAAATTTTTAGCTTACATGTATTCAAACGTATGCTCTACAATGTCTCTATTTGCTATAAAAATCTGCGCATAGCTTACGATAAAAGCTGCTTTTACCTCGCAATGTGAATCGGTTCTCTCAACCCCCAGGAGTTCGTCACACACTGGCGGAGGGCTTTTCACGAAGAGCTATCCACCTGTTTTTCTTTTGGTTACAATAATTATATAAACATGTGTAATTGATTATTTTCTGCGCCATCAACGATACGACACTTCAAAGTACTTCCATAAATTTACGTACCTTTTTTTTGGAATTTTTTGGATACTATTCAAAGTGTTTGAAGTTTGCGAATCCGCCAAATTCCTGGTCTACATATATAGAGTATGAAGCTCTTTCGTGAAGGGTTAACTCTTTAACTCTTTTGCGTACAGAGATATTCATTTCAACGTTACCACAACGAGCCGAAACATCGGCGACCAGAGCTACTGCTTTCATAAGGGTTGCTCGTCACTCTAAACATTTTTTTCTTTACTCAACACCCTCTCGCACCTCGCTCTGCTGATTCCAAAACGACGGTAAGAGTGCGGCTAGGTTACCGACGCGAAGTTTGCCGCCCTCCCCCCGAGTGGCTGCTCGGTAGCCACTGGCAGTAATTCACTTCCTTGTGAAGCTCGCCGCGAGCTCCAAGAGACTGCTCACGTTACTCGTTCGTGCGAATAACCGCTCTCGTACGTTCGCTCCTACACACCACGAACGCACGTATAGAGAAAGAGAGAGAGGAAGGTAGGTATATCCGTGGTGTTTTATACGCGCGATTTAACGCCGCACAAGCCGAGTAGAAGTCTCTTCCTCGGCGAGAGCCCCTTGTCACCGAGTCTGGATCGTAAAGCAGCCACCGCGAGTGCAATATCGCTCGGTGTGCCTTTTACTATGCTTCTTTACTATAGGATACACATATATAAATACGTATGTATGTATACCACCGTGTGTGATCCCACCGCGATCTTTCGCTTTGTCGCGCTAACATCCCGAACGATTCTCATCGATCTCTTTACCCTTCGGTGTGATCGACGATTTTATGGTAAATGCGGGCAAAGGAATAGCGTTACACACAAGACGTATCAATATTCAACGAGGATAACGCGTGCGAGAGTTATGTTGGGTAAAATAGCGATAAGTGTTAAGCTTGAAGAAAGTTTCAGAGACCGTCGCCGAACAGAGAAAGACGATGTCGAGAGTGAAGCTGCGAGACAGAGCAAAGGAAGGGCGTCGGGGCGTAATTGCATTCCTGAGATAATCGAGCGGCAGCTCGGTCATTGTGCGTAAGTCACGAGCGATCCAATGTACGTGTATACATACTACATGTATACATTATACATACAAGTGCAATCGCATCTCGGCATACGCGCTTCTACTCTCTGCTAGACGGACTACTATAGGCTCTTGGATTGGAACCTTGGAGCGTACTACCGTGACAAGTGGTTCTCAGGCCGATAAGGGCTAAGAGTGTTAAGCTTCTTGCTGCCGTGCAATGGTTTTTTTTTTTTTGTGGAAGAATTATGGGAAAGCGATAAAGAGCTCCGCAACCCATCAAATCACGCCGGAAGTCAACTCGAACGTCTTAAAAATCGAACTCGGATCGGCATGAATTAACCATTTAATTTATTATTCAAAGAATCGAATTGCAATTCTATGCAGTCAATCGCTTATCGTTGAAACGATCGCAGATAAGATTACCGTTTTTTCCTTATTATTATCGAGTTTTACCGGAGAAAATAATATATTTGATAGCTAAATATTAATTAACTTGGAAATTTTTTTTCTGGCGAATGATAAAAAAAAAAGAATCGTCACACAGTCGATAAGCGTTTCGACTCGTCTGGCATCATTGGAACTCCGCTTGTGTTCTAAAAATGTTGAGAATTCCAAAAATATATCACGAGGAAAGCTTTCTCGTGGATTCTATTTGGTACCTCGGTTCCCTCGTGGAATTCGAAATTCTCGGTACAGAGAAAGAATTTTTCTCCCGCTGTGGCTTTCTATCATTCTTTCTCACTTAGTTTCTCCGATCTCAGTGTGACTTTTCTCGGTCGAAGAACCTTACCGTCCAGCTGCTACCTGTTAACTCAAAACATTCGTCGGCTGCTTATTACTATACTCCCTTCGAGGGACTTCCCCAGCAGCAGCGGCAGCAGCAGCAGCAGCAGCAGCAGCAGCAGCTAGAGTCAACGTTCTTTTCTAATTAACGACTGACTCACTAATGGTCCAGCTGTGTGTTACGCAATCGTGGGTCGCGCGAGTCTAAAAACGTGATTCTCTTTCTCTGTATGCATATGCACACGCTGCACCGGGACCGCCCTATACACAACACCGAGTTTACTGAATGGGTAAGGTGAGAACCGTGGAGACTTTTCTGTGGATCTCGATCTTACTCCGTTCCCTTGCTCTGCCGTGGAACTTATGATTGTAGAACGCGATTGTAGCTGCGTGTATGTGACTTTGCATCCGGTACACCGGTTACAATAAAGTATAATCAAAATTACGTTGCAGCAGCGACCTCAACTTCAGATTAATTCATATGTATTAAAAAAAAAAAATTATGCAACAACTGTTTTTTATCCGGACGAGACAATCGTCGGTCTCCCCAATGTATGGATCTTTTAACGAGATGCGCTATGAAGCCAGCGATGAAAAAAAAATTGTCGAACCTCGAAGAGACACGGGGCAAAGAAAAAAACAGCTTTTCTGCCCACTCTAGTGCGTTACGCATAATCGCCGAGAGTTCACGGTGTGTTCCAAAGCAACGACGAACCACCTACTTTCGCACGCCTCATTGTTCGGCGAACCGTGTGCATACGGGGCGCTCGCGCTCGGCTCTACGCTTATGTCCTTTTGCCGTCATACTCGCTCGCTCTCTTTATCCGTTTCACGAGGGCAACATGGAAATTTATTCAACCAGATTCACGTCATTGACCAACTCGCGTCGCGTTGCACGCGCTAATTTTGCATGCAATGAGTAGGAGGCGACGCCCGAGTGCGTGTTGGACGAACCGACGAAAGATATCAGAGACCTACGCGAAGATCGATTCCACTTTTTTTTTTTCAGGCCATTCTGGAAATGAGATTAATGAGATCCCGCCGACAGTCGAGACTATTTTTCAACAGGAAGCATGATTTTCAAAAATCTAATTCGATAGTTCAAAGGCTAAAGTACTCGTCGAGAATCAATAAGCAAAAATTACGATCGTAAATCCAATTCCCCTCAAGCTATCTGTTTGATGTATGAATCCATTGATCTATTGATCATAGTTGATATTTTTCGCGGAAAATCATTTTTATAAAATAAAATCCAATCGAGTAGTTTTGAGGTTAAGGTAACCGATGAATCAGTGCGTAAATAATGCAGTCGTAAATCGAGAACCTCTCATTCCGTCTGTTCGAACTTTAAATCGATTGATCAACAAGAGAAGGGGAGAGAGACGAAGAGAAGTCGATGGTAAGGCAAGTCGAAAGATCGAAGAGTCTGTTCGCGATGTCTACAGAACTCTAAATCAATGGCGAATATCCCTGGTAACTCGATGAGGGGAGAGAGGGTTTGCTGTTCAACTGTCGTGTTAGTCTCGAATCGTTTTCTCGTAAGCGAGCGAGAGTATCGCCGGCAGTCCGACAAAGAGTTTCGCCGACTACACGCTGTAGGAGACGCGAGGGAACGCCGAGCATGACTCTTGCATCCCTTTCAAGTGTCAGGAACATCGAGACGGGACGAGTGCTGCGACGACTGACGCCATTACACAAAGTATTCAACGTATTCCTTGCTCTTGTATAACTACACAGTGTGTGTATACCTACGCTATTCCTGCACTGCTGTGCATCGCTGAAACACCTCGCAAATTGACGGATTAAGTCCGGGCTTTTACCACTGCAAACCTTGTCGATCCTCGAGGGCGATCGAGTGAACGACGAGTAGCCACTGGCTTCCTCCACTTATTCCTTCTGCTTTTCTCCGATCGTTCTTCGAGAACGGTTGCGAAGTGGTGAACTAAGGCCACCTCTGCAGCGCAATATAAGAAATAAGAAATCGTAGCGAGAAATAACTACAATTCATATCGACGACGTCCCAAATTTTTGTTTTTTAGATTTTTTTTTGCATTGTCTCATGTTTTTTTTACTCTTTCATTCGTAATTTTGCTAACAATGGTTTAACTTCGCAACAATGCCTCGAAGGGTTAATAACCAGCATTATTTCCATTTCCGTTTCTGCCTTTTACAACTTTTTTTTTTTGTTGTATCTCTCGGCGTCATTGACTCGCTTCACGGTCGTAAACTTTCATACCAAAGACATTCTTCCGTAAATACAATGCGAGATAATACGTAAGTAACAAGAAAGGAGACGCTTCTCGTATTGCGCAACTTTACAAACGCCCATTTAACGACTGTCCCTTCCTTCGCAGCGCAACTATTCATTCTTTTTCTCGTATTTTTTATTTATTTTTTTTTCATAAGTTAAGCGAGAGAGTCTATATAGATGTAACGCGCATCTCTCGGAAGAGTCAAACCGCTAATGACTTGAAGCGACGTGAAAATTTACACGGGATATCGTTCGCACGAATCCACCCACTCGGCGCTACTCGCCTCCTTTCTCGTTGGATATGCATATACTTCCCCCCCCCCTTCGTGGAATGGTTGACTTTCGGCTACGGAAATCCGCGCTGTTCATTCGACAGCCGTGGAAAATATGTTGTGACGGACAATTTTCTCGCCAAAGGTTTATCGCTTTGTTGCGGTATAGCGAAAAAAAAAATAAGTAAATAAAAAAAAACCGAGACGAGAGTTGAGTGGACTCGAAGGAACGACGCTGTATCCCGATCGACGATAAGCCACACGGAGACGGAGAATTATTATTCAAGCCCCCGCCGCTCTATCTATCCTTCTTTTCTTTCATTTATGCATATATATATACATGTGTGTACATGTGCGTTACACATACTTCAGATAAACACAGAGCGATCACTGTGCACACGAGGGAGACTCGACGATTTCTCGTTTCCGTTCAATCAAGCTGACTCGAGCGAAGAGTCGCGGATTTGCTTATGCATGTGCATACGTAAATCTAACTATCTATCGTACAGAAGCCCTCTGTATGTATGTATACCGATCTTATCTCCCTATGTATGCCACTCGCGAGTCTCCGAGATCGTCTATCCCTCGGCGAGCTTAAGCTTCCAGCAGCACATTCGTATATACCAAGAGTTACAGGACAGGATCAACCGGATTAATTAACGCGACTATACATCGTCGAACGCGATCCTTGAATGGCAAAGCTTCCGCGAGCGTCATGAACATCTTTCGTTACATATCAGAGAACTCGTGGCTCGCAGTCGAGACGCGCGAAAGTGTTTTGGAAAAAGAAGAGTTTATGTTTTTTTGCGATACAAAGTTTTATAGCTATCGGCGTAATATCGGGGAATGTATCGTAGTTACATAGAATTGACGAGTGACGTCGATAGAAATCCATGCGAATATAACCGAAGGTTTCAGGGTGGCGCGATCGTATAATGCGCTTTATTACTATACGCCGAACGATAATAAGAACCCGGTGAGATAAAATCTGATCGCAAAGACGAGATCAGCGTTTACGCGCGTCGCAACGTAAAATTAGGAACAGTTATAGTCATTGAGGCTCGCCGGGCTCGCGAGCTCGCGGTAACGTCGAACTGTTCGACGTTTTTCTGCGTTATAAAAGTCACGCGGTCGTTGGCACGCGCATAGCGAATACGAGTTATAATATCGTAAAAAAAAAAAAAAAAGAAGAATTGAACAAACAAAAAAAAGAAAACGAAAGCATCGTCGAAGTTTGTAGAATGTAAAACACGGGCTGATGCAAACGGGAGTGAAACGATGGAGAGAAAGAATTCGTAATGTTTCGAAGGTCGTAAGCATGCGATGTCTTACATTTTTTTTTTATTTTTACTCTTTTTATATTTCCTTCGCGCAGATGTTTGTCGAGATGAAAAAAAAGAGATTTTCGACTATCATCATTTCGTGAATGATGTTATGATTCGCGAACATGTGAGGAGAGCAGAATGGAAACGTCGATAATTCCGGGTCGGGGTCGAGAATTCAACGGTCGAATCGACGATTCGTGATTCGAGTGTGTGCCGGTTTACCCTCTCGGCGCCCTGTTCTCGCTCGTTCGCGAATCGACCGTAATTATCGGCGGGCAAAAGTTCGATTACAGACTCGTCGGCGCTACGAGCACTGCTCGGAAGGGAAAGGTTGCCGATTCTTCGAAAGTATTGCGCATACTACACCCATCGAGCTTGTCGAACTTGCGACCCACATAGTAAATCTTTCTTTTAACAAGATGTTTGCACGTTTAGGGTTTTTTTTTTTTTTTTTTTTTTTTTCGACCTCCTTTTTTAATTACTATGGATGCACAATCTCGATGTTTTTCGATGCAAAAGGTGTGAACTTCGTCGGCACAGGACGCAGAGACTCCGTGAGTTCTTAACTTTTCTTTCAATCTTCCACGCGTTCGCGACAGACTGACAGACTTTAGTGTGTCGGTTTTGTAATTCGTGCGAAAGACTCGATTATCTCTCGTTCGCCATCCCAGAACACCAGCGAACCCGCCAATTTGTATGCCAAGAAACTTGACGTATATCCCTACGTTCGAAGTCTCATCGTTCGAATTACCTTTCGGGGCCCTTTAAAGAAACTTCTTCACCGAAGTACATATATTTTCTCGCCTCAATTACAATTCATTCGAGAAAATTTCTTTCGCGCATGTTTAACTAATTTGCGCCTCCTCTTCGCCGTTGTAATTAGCAGTGCATTATATACTCATGGATCCCCGTGCTATTATAATTTTCTCCATCATCGAGGCGCAAACTTGTTGAACAAATAAAAACAAGTCGAATAATCTCTTTGAATAAAAAAACCTGCGGCGAATGAACGAAAGAGAGAAAGAGAAAAAATAAAAAAATGATCTTCACCGGGTCGTTCGCGAAATTTCCATAATGCGAGAAGATGCGGCGCATACACAGCTGCAAGATCTCGCGAAGAAGACAGCTAAGAGAGAGCGAGAGAGAGAGCCCTTTCTGTCGAGGTCGAGGCGTCGACGAGCGTTGATCCACCGTCTCTCGTTTATTCGCCCGTGTAATTTCGAATTAATACGAGGCGTTAATGACGACCGAGGTACCCGAGTCGCTCTCGCGAACGACAGAGTAAAACCCCTCGTCCATCGATGTTGTTGCTCGATGATCGTGATCTTCGTTCTAACCGGGTAGAATATCGTCGAACGAGATTCTCACCGGTGCGATCGTTATCCGATCGTGTCAGGAGGCGCGAGATAACCGTCGCCAACACATTGTCGGAATACAAATTATCCGCGCTGTGGCGAAGTCTCGCCTCCGAGTTCTCGACATCGTTGGCTATATAAGTTTGCGCGGTTTCGACACGCGGGCTGCCGGTAACGAAAATCTGCATAGAAACGAGTCTTAGAGTGAACGAGATCGACGAGAGGCGAACAAGATCGCGACCGGTAGTGGTACACGACATATATGTATACATATACAATTGTAGTAGGATTTCTACGCGCACGAAGCGCGCAATAACGATATCATAAATGATCCATTCGAAGAGCGCGCGAGAGAGGGTCTAACGAGATACTTATCATAATCCACTTGGGACACAGTCATTAACCATAAGTTGTTCCCGTACGTTTTATATTATATGCATCTCTGCCATACTTTATCGGTTCTATACCTATATCTATCGCATCTTTGGATATATACATATCTACACTTAATAATAATTTCTTCGACCCCTCAGCAAAACGAGAATCCTCCCCCCTACAATCAAAGACTACATCATTACTATAATAATGATATTCGAATGTTCCTTCTTGCGACTCTTAATTGCAAACATGCTATTCTCATTCTTGCATTTCAATCCGGTGATACCCAGTGATAAAATGAGATATGATAATTGCCTAAGAGTCGGTATCGTATATCCTACGGTGTCTCCACTGTGTTATTATTACTCGCTTTTGCGTGCTCGTCTACCACCGGTATGTACAGTATAAATAACGGTCACGAGAAATTCCGCGGATCTTTTTCAGGTCAACCGCGGGCTGCGGTCTTTATTTTCCTGAATCATCGTCAAAGGGGTTTTCCTTTTCTGCTTTGTTGTTTTTGTTTTTCTTTCGTTTATCATATTCCCTTTAGCAAGCTTACTGACCCACATCCACTTCATTATAAAATCGATCGCGTTTCCATGCATTACGCGAGTTCATGTATGTTTCATACGGTCACTATAACGTCTGCGAATTGTCTGGCCAAAGAGACTCGACGATCTTTCAGACGAGTCGATTCTGTGTCTTTCTCTCTTCACTCTTCCCAGCTGAAAGTTCCACCTGCGTCGACAGAGAGACTCCCCGTTCGTAGCTCTGACACGCGTAGTCGAAAAGAGTTCGCGACCACCAGCAGCAGTAGCCGTAGCAAAGCTGTGGCAAACGACACGGCGAGTAGCAGCAAACGCGACGAGACGCGAGAGACTCCTCTGCTTGTTTATCGATACCGCGAAGAACGCCGATAAATCTGTCCCCGTGGACGTATGTGCGATCGGTTGATTCTACCGTTCGTTTGAGTCAACGACACCAGCAGGAGCGAGAAAAGAGAATAAGGATGATTCTGCCACGGGCTACGCCGGTGGCACTGATGATTAACAACCGTCGTCGGCGCATGCGTTATTCTACGTCTGCGTACGTTCTCGAATGTATATAAACATCTATCGGAGAAATTTCTGAACTTTATCGGCCGATATCGCGGTATCGAGAGATGTAAGAAAAAAAAAAAAAAAAAAAACGCCAAATAATCTTAATTAATCGCAATCGCAGAAAAACCGGTTAACCAATAGTTTTTTAGCAATAAATTCAACAAGAAGGCTTTCGTTTTTTTTTTTTTTCGTTCAGGGAATACGTGAAATGATTTATTAGTCTGTAGCGTGTAAGTAAGATTTCTTATCGAATCGGAGACGTTACTTCCGCTCGAATAAGGGGTTGATGATAAAATTGGATCTTATAAGCTCGACTGTCACGGGGGATTATACAATGCGAGGCGCAGACGTCTGGAGTACATAGTAGTGCTGGGCGTGCATTGGACCGGGTTGACAGCGAAGAACCCGAGCATACAGCTTGCCATATTCTCCACAACGACATCTCAATCTCCGGAGTACACCAGACAGAGCGAGAAATACGTATATATAAACGTTATGAGTGGTTCGCGCTTATTATTATATTCAACTGCGCACCGGAAGTGGAAGGTAACGCGGGTGCTCGCGAGACGAGATATACCAGTGTGCCGTTGTATATATTACAAAAGCGACGGGGGTACGAATATGATGGACGCGCGACGGTTCTAACGTCCGGCAAATAGGCGTATAAATAATGTCGCTCCGCTATGCCGAAAATCCACCGGAAGTCGTACGCCATCGCGCAGATGGACCCTCGAAAATATAACGCGCGAAATCTTATTGTCGTCGTGACGCCCACATATAAAGTTTTATGAATGGATTAGTGTAAAGCAGTGCATTAGAACAAAAAAAGTGTGAATAAATCATTTTAAATGGAAACCTGATATTCGAGAATTACGATTGATTACATTAATTTGATTATTTCTTCGAAACTTAGCCTTATGTTTCTATTGTTTCATTAATGTTCCGTATATTTTCTAAACGCCTGAATAAAACATTTAAGTAATCAGAAAATTAATTAGAGTTGTTCGAAGTATTTTTTAAAATCATTTTCCAATTTATTTTCCATGGTCTCAATTAACTTATTATCGTTTCGTCATTTTGATAGTGTTTCATGTGTCGATCAGCGAGCTTTAGTAAAAAAAAAAAATATTTAATTTGCCCGTAAATAAAAATTTGATTGGCTGATTATATACCTCAAGTGCGTTTAGTTATTTTGCAGTAGACACGTGAAAGTTCCCTAAGGCGTTTCGACAATTCAGACACTGTTTTTTGCTCGCAAACATACAAGAATTTTGATTTGGTTGACCCGCAATGCGTGTTCGGCTCGTTTCGCGCGGAAAGCGGAGAAAAAAGTCTGTCCAACAAGTCCATTCTCCATTACTCGAACGACGGTAACAATAATTGATTGAGTAATCACGCGTTTTTCATCGAAAATTCCGCCATCCGGACTGCCCGACAATAAATACAACCGACACAAGAGTCGTTCTGTCTCGCCGATGTGAATCAGTTGGGTAGTGTTCTGCGGAACGGGAGGAGAAACTCCAGCGAGCGGTAGCCGGTCATTAAAACGATATCTCGAGCTAATTGCAGTGTGTTCGCGTCGAGCCGCGCCTCGATGGCACTCGGAAGCTCGCTGAGAAACCCAACAGAAGCATCAACGGGGCAGTATGAGCTTCCGGGTTGCGGATGAGTTCTGCGACTCGAGCGGGTTGAAGAAACTTCCCTTTTTTATATGTATGTATATCTATATACATATACATTAAAACTCGGGTGCAAAAAAATAATTCCTAACGTTCTGCGAACGGATTCCATGGATGTTCGAATATAGGCACTTGTTACCAAAGTGGTTACAGCTTAACGGTCGAGACGGACGAGCGTTCGGCGCCGGCGATCTCAAGAATCCACAGACGTACGGGAGAGAAGCAAACAAGAACCTTAATCACTATAGTCTATAACTTGAACAGCGGTGTAAAAGGTGTAAAAGGTACAAAATCACGAATACTCTCCACGGAACGGTTTCTCGACGAGTTGCGGAAGGTCTCTTTGGATTCGGAGAGCGATGCTGCTGATGGTGCCGCGAGAAGGGAAGAAGCGTGGAAAGAAAGTATTACGGTATATCAGTGAATGAATAAGTACACGAGAATGTCTATCCGAGGGAAGAAGTGTGAGAGTAGTACCGAGGAGTACTCGCTGGAGTTAGGCGAGCAGAAATGGATTGAAGAGGGGGTTATTATCTTTCGAGAAAACGTCGGGAGCTATCGGGGACTCGAGGTGCTGATGCACCTCGCGGTCGAGCAGTCCGCGATGTAGAAGTGCCGATGAAAAAAAAAAAAAAGAAAGAAAAAAAACGATGACGACGAAGAAGAAGTAGCAGCAGAGAGCATAAGAAATGTACTCGCAGTTGTGTTACCAAGCTACTAGTAGGAGATGATAGGTGTCTGAGTCTGTGGTGCGGCTCTCTCACAGCGAACCCTATGCGCCCGGATGCATAGAAGTGGAAAATGCGAGGATACGAAGAGAAGGAAGCGAATGTAAGGGTGAAAGAGAAAGAGACGGGTGACCTGGTGTTAGGTACACTTCAAGCATCAAGCGTATGTAGTACCCATAGCCTTAGCCAGTATATAAGAAAGAGGAGAGAGAGAGAGAGCATAGATCGCAAGTGTACGAGAGTAAGAAAGTGGAGAGAGACGAGACTCGTGCCCGCCGCGAATAGTTATAAATATAACTGCTACGAGCACACGCCACCAGCTTCACGCGGTCTTTATGTGACATTGCCATCGAGAGACTCTGCGGCTCTGCTTGGCTACGGTGCTGGACAGAACCTCGTGTCCGAACTCATCTTAGACTTCTCGGAACGTCGACTAGTGGATCACGGATTCACCGTTAAGATGTTAATAATATAATGTAGTCATCTGTTTTTTATTACGTACGAAGATATTAATTGTGAAGAAATTAAATGGAACGGATGTCGGGTGTAAGGGAAATATAAAAAAAAATGTAAGTAGAAAAAAAAAGTGCGGCTGTAAATATCTGTGCTCCAAAAATTCCTTGACGAGTGAAAAACCCGTAGATCCAGTCTCGTTTCGAATGACGCGAGGGCGGTCGATAAAAATATCCGAAATATCTCTTTCCATTGCTCTTCGCAGTCCCGGAGTTTCTTTGCCTTTTTTTTGTTTCTCTGCTGTTCTCTTCTTTCAGCTTCACGGACTTTTTTTCTTCATGTCGTTTACTTTATTTTCCACTGCTTCTCGCTTTTTAACGATGACTACGCAAATACGCATGGCAGATCGCCCACGGAAGTGACGGCGAGAGAGAAAGAGTGTACACTTTTATTTCACCAATATGCGCGTCTACAGAACTCGAAGAATACGCGTAACGAGGCGTCAGATACGTGGACCAGGTGCTCGACGCGATTTCGCAGTTCGTTCGCACGCGCTACTTGCACTTATCAGATCCATTATTGCGGTAGCAAATTGTTACGTAATAAACAGCTTGAATATACAATCTTGCGATCCATTAGGTTTTAATGGGAGTGCGTCGGTAAAAAAATTGAAAGGGCGGCTTTACAATTCAGCATGATAAGCAAACACGGAGAGAGAAAGGTACAATCGTACTAAAAAAAAATTTCAAACGTTTCGACTTTTTTCGATATTGCAAAAAAAACGAAAAGAAAATTTCCAAAGAGTAATTAAAACACGAGAAAATCTTGTTTTGGATAATTGAGATAAATGAGATGCATTTTGCAACGTGTACTTTAAAAGAGTAATTTTTTTGTTTGTAGAAATAGAAGACGATATTCCGTGCAAAGCGAGCAAAAGTAAAGGATTACGCGCGTCCCTGCGGCATCGCGAACGTGAGAGAAAAGTAGAGAAGACAAGTGCGAAAGGCGTGACGACGATGGATACGCGAGTGTAGAAGTGAAGCATGATGAAAAAAGCATTAAGGAGGGTTTTGAGAGAAGCGCGGAAGCATGAGACCCATCATAAATCATCAGGATCAACGACAAAGTACCAAGATAATCGGGAGCGTCTTATATATCGTCCTTTCTCGCTTCGTTAAGACTCGCGGCGTGAATTTTCTTGCAACAGCAATGGAAGTTGCGCGCCACGAGATTAGCCTGTAAACACGGATTATCGTTTGTTAATGGGAACGCGACCTTAGTGCGCGCGAACGGATAAATTCTTCGGTACAACGAGAATCCTTTATTTCTGTCTCGTTGAATAAAAGAAAAATGATTTATCCTCGCGGAGGTCCGAATAAAACTCTATATCGTGATACAAGGGACTCCGGTGTTTTGACCGTCAAAAATAATTTTACGAGATTTAGATTCATGAAAGGGAGATAATTCCTCAATTCTTTTTTCTCCTCTCCTCGCACTCGGCTCATCCGGGACTCGTTCTATACGATATTCCTTTTGCTCCGGCGTCAAAATAACGCCGGCATTATTTTTACGATGCTCCGCGATCACGGCGAGCCAAGGAAGAACCCTTTCGGCACGGGTGAGAGATACAGAGAGAAGGATTCGCGGCTGAATAACGTGAGCACGCGCTCTCCTCGACGGGCCCTTTGGCCCCCCGCGGCAATGTTTCTTTATTGCCGCTTTATTATACGCTTCAAAAATCGGCGAACACGTGTGTACTACCCTTCCGGGCTCACGGTAAGCTGTCAGTCGAAACTTCGTCGAAACAAAATTGTAAGTCGAGGAACAAAAAAAACGAGGTGACTGAGAAGAAGGAATATAAGAGAAGCTGATATTTCTTGCCTCAAGTCGAGTCACTTAAGTAAGAGTTTCCTCTCGAAGGGGGTTTTTCGGTTATTTGTACTTTCGTGGCGATTGATGAGGCACATTCGTTACATCGAAATAATTTTGTTTGACTTCGTTTCTCCCGTTCTCTTGCCACTTACCGCGCGTAAATCGGGTCGATGAATATATCTCGTGACGCCGTTAGCTGGATACAGCAAAGTTTTCATCGTGTAACTCGTTGTGTTCGGTACGAAAGCTCTCGGTGGAACGATATATTTCTGCCCGACGCATTCGCGATGTACGACGACGAACGAGCGGAAAGGATAAATTAATTATCGGTCGCTCTCTTTGCGCTACTTTACTCGAGACGTCGGTCGACGCGTCTAATAGAAAGACACGAAATTTGTCGACTCTCGTCTATCCGCTTGATTTGCAAATTTTCTCTTAACCGCTGTCGTACGTTGATGTCATTGATGTTTTTTTTTTCGTCACATTGTTATTTAACATTTGCTATGTTAGTTTTCATAGTTTATTTTACAAGTCGCACGACAAATTTTCGATAAATCGCGTCGCCTGTTATACTACACAGAGATGATGGGTCAGAGTTTCGCCTTATTGTAACTTTTCTCGTTTCAAAACTGCCGACAGCTGACTTTTAAAAACCCCTGACAGACAGGAGCAGACCACAAACATCGGCGAAGCAGCATATTCGCGCCAGACGCCAGTGGGCGATAGCCGTTCTTCAGAGTCCCTCTCGCCAACTTCCGAAGATTCGCCGTTCTCTCCCTTCTCTTACATACTGTTTTCGCCGAAACTAATTACATTAAAGACTACTCGGAGCCGCGTGCCGAGAACGTTTAGATAACGCTATATCCTCGACTCGTCGGCTCTTTCTTCTGGGGAATCACGTCGAACGATGTAAAACTGTTCCAGATTTTTCGTCTCGGAGTGGCAATTGCTCCGAAACCAATTACGATCGATTTTTTTTTCAATTTTTTTTTTTTTTTTTTTTTTTTTTTCAAGTTAATTTATCAATCTCTGTAATGTTTCTACTTCCTAAAAACTATTATCAATGATTTTCCTCGTCACGCACCCCTAACATACGAGACTCTCGTTTTCTTCCTCTCTGACTCTCCTCGCCGTTTCATTTCACAGCCGGCGTTCGTTCTCGAAATAATCTCATTCTCGTTCCGCACCCCGTCACCTTGTTCTTATTTAAATACCACTGTCGAGAGAGAAAGAGTTATGCATGCAAAGTGCTACGATGCTGTTGCTGCTCTCGAGCAGACCGTCGGTGTCGGCGTCGGCAGCTTCGAGTACGTGCCCCGAGTAACGATTCCACAGCACGGGGCCCCATGGGCGCCTCCTGCCTCCAACGTCTTCAAGAGCCACCAGCCGCGGCAGCACATCAGGGGAATGCGCGCAACGAACACGCCGCGCGCGGCCCCCGACCCTGACCGGTACGATCGCCTTGAACCCCCTGGCTAACCCCCTCGATCCGCTCAAGATTCCTCACCAATTCGCATACTAACATCTGCGAATCGTCCACTATCGATTCACGCAACCTTTCGTTCTTAAGAAACTTCGAATTGTTCAACAGTCTTTATTTTACCGAGACTCGCATCAAATTATTTTTTTTTTCGCGATCGACATACGTAAATCAATATTATCGGATTATTTGTAAAAAATATCTAATATTCAAATAAGTTTAACATCAAAAGGGTAAAAAATCATGTAACCTAACCTCCCAAAGGTATTTCGTCGTTTTCGGGCTCTAAAAATAACTCTGAATTGCGCGAAATAATAATTATTCGAATCTATAATTAGGCAGATATCGATCCAAATAATTACGGTGTGAAAAAAAATTCGCTCAAGTTACTTCCGGTAGACTGTATTATAGCTGTTAAATTAGTATTTTTCTAATAGAAGTTTCGAAAAGTAAAAAAAAATTAACAGTTTCCTTTTTTTTTCAATATTTCGCGGTCGAATGTTCTTATAATTCGTTGAAAACTTTTTTTATCACCTTTGAAAAAATGTATAAAATACCCGCGAAAGATTCATAAATCGAACGTAGGAAGGTTAGCAGAATCAATTTGTGCGGCTAAGGATAATAGTTTACGATAAAGGGGAATTTTGTGAGGCAATAAAAAAACTTTTTTTTTTCGCATCTCGATCTCTGATGACGAAGAAGCGAAGCATCGAGTATAGCGGGAGGGCGGGCCAACGAGTGTCGGTCGCGATCTCGATATTACTTCTTGCCTCGGTATGGCATGCATGCTCGCTCTTCGCGAGAATGCCTTTCAGATCGTTCCGGACACGCCTACATGCGATATATATCGATCGTTCGAGAGATACTCAGCTTACCGTTAATTATC
Organism: Buathra laborator; assembly: GCA_934046635.1. Taxonomy (NCBI): domain Eukaryota; kingdom Metazoa; phylum Arthropoda; class Insecta; order Hymenoptera; family Ichneumonidae; genus Buathra; species Buathra laborator. Next base: position 5,113,819 of record OW203897.1, on the reverse strand, counting down.
GCGGTTTTATTCTTATTTAGAATCGAAGCGTATCGGTACAAGGCATACGTAGCGTACGATGCGTTGGTTTAATAATAATACACGTGATAACGCGGTCTCATGTCGATCTAACGCTCCGTCGTGTGACCGAAAATCGTAGCACACGATACGAAGAAATTGTTGAGAATACATCATGAGAGAAGAAAGTTAATTCTCGGTGCTAAAGCCATGAGGCTGTTAAGTATGAGTTAATTGCCTCGTAAACAAGTCTCCGCGGGATGTATTACTGTGTACAGCGATACACAGTAGTGGGAACGATGCTTGAACGTGTGTTCGATGAATATATGATACGATTATCGATTAGCATGAGTTTTTATACAAAGCTTATTTTAAGATCGAATCTGTCGGGATGTATTTAAATTTGAGACACACTTCGATCGATATCGAAGATAGGACGATTTTCGGACAGGTGGATGAAACATTTAAATATTTTTCTATCGACAAAAATTCGATCTTATAAACACGAAAAATAATAACAGTTATTTGAAAAATTTTATGGAATTTCATCTGAATGTCATATTTGAGGTTTATAGTGTAAGAAAAAAAAAAGTTCGACATGCTCACAGCACGACTATAACGGTGATTCAAACCCGGACGTTTCTGGATGATTTATGAATAATTAAGCAAAGATCAGATATAGCTGTTGGTTGAAATTCTGTTTTTTCTTCGTTCGTTAAATCTACACGATGAGAAGTAAAAAAAATCTCGTAAGTCCGCATTGGACACACGAATGAATCCGGACCTCCTCGAAACCAGAGACCATGCATCCATCGTTGGTGCCTACAGTCGCTAAATATAAATCGAAGAAAGCCGGGTGGTACGAAATGCCCCGGTCTTCTCGTGGCCGGTGTCACGACGACGAGCTTTAATGTTCACAACGTAAACGCTATGTGACCAACGACGCTATTGTATATAATAACAATGCCATCGTAAGGTTCTACTAATTCGACCTTTGATTTTGACCCCTCGTTAAGAATTATTCGCTTCGTTGAGTCGCCAATAAACACCGCGTGAATCGACACGCCCTCTATTCACCGATAAAACAATATGGAAATATTTCGTCTTACCGTGTTTGAAGTTTCGCTTGAATCCTCGAGCCGCATCGATGCTCGTTGCGCTCCAAAGAAGAATAAATGGAATGACGATGATGGCGTTTAACATCGAGGCCCTTGAATAACCTCGTGACAACATTTTTCGCGAGGTTTTTTTTCTCTCCCTCTCGAATTACGAATAAAAATATCTCTACGGCTCACCGTATTTAGAGAGCATGGCGATCTAAATACGCCGACTAATTTCATACGCTAACACGAGATCGATACGATTTACACGCGAAACTCGATTAAACTGAACGATGCATTAGATTATTGTATAGTAACAGAGATGAAACGTTATTGAACACTGCACTACACAACACTAGAAAAAACTTCACCATCAATATTCCATTTGTCGAATACATCGATCAATTCGTTTCTCGTTCCTCCTCGAATGTCTCACACCATATCTCAGCGTCATTTCGATGTAAAACTTTAATCGAGCGGCACCTTCGAGAATCCGAATTCCGAGTTGTTTGTTTGGTCGTTTGTAAACAACGATGAATACGACTCGACTTCTACTTTTTATCGTTATATATTTCGGTTTTATAATGCAATAAAAATATTAGGATTAACCGAATTGTCTTGCGGTTATTAAATTTTCTTTAGTTTCTGAAATCAGCGATTATATGATAGACGCAAGTGAGGAAAAACATATCCTCGTGGGTACGCGAAACGATATAAACCGGTAAAAGCGCATGCGCTCCAGTAAGAGACGGCCGCGCGTCGTAAGCGCCGCGAGCAAACTGAAGAGTTTGTCGCTCGGGCTCCGTGCCACTACCGCGCGACGTGTCCCGACAGCCACTCGAGAAAGATTCCAGCGTCGCGCTGCAACCCCCACCGACCCTCTGCTTACCGCGAGCATCAGGTAGACGGGACGCACAACAACTGCTTGTATTTTCTTCGGACACTCAAAGTTGAGAGACACGAACGAGATGAGCCTTACTTTGCTTTTTGGGGTTTCGAGGAAAAGGGCCACTGGAAAGTACGGCAACCCCCGGGTTCATATACTTTATTATACCTGAATGGTTGCAGACAAGTCGTTTTGTTTGCACCTTGCAATTTAACGAATGACCAACGATTGTGGAAATTTCGACAAGACAACTTCGTAAATTTCTGTTTCACCCAAATTATCGAAGAGAAGGAGGGGGGGGGGGGGATAAGAAGGAGGATAATATATTTTTTTTTTTACAATAAATCACACATGGTAGATTTTCCAACATTTTTTTACTAAAGAAACATGTCTCAGAAACGAACACACACGGACATATTCAGTGGTCGAACTAAATCAATACAATTCGCTAATTCATTCTCATTCTGCCCTCTAGAAGGTTAAGATGCTTCGGTTACCTTTGTTTTTTTTTCCCCTCGTAATTTTTTTTTTTCGTATTATATAGGAATATTTATGGATATAATTGGTTATTTCTTTTTTTTTGTTTTGTTAGATTACCAAGCGGTTCGAAGCTTTCCCTTTTTTTTTGCTTTCGTGACTCTCTTGGTTCGTCTTTATTTATTATTATTACTCCTTCGTAAAGTCGCGCGGATGGGCTGCTTGACTCCGCGAACGCACCAACAATAATTTTTATCGTTAATACATTACAGTAATACCTATTTTGTGTAATAGTCAGGGTGTATGTGGTTTTTTCTTTTCGTTTTTTTTTTTTTTATTTTTTTTTTCTTATCTTCGCGTTTTCACATTTTTGGCAGGTATCAAAGCGAGCCAAACAGCCGACTATTGCTTCGACTCTCTACACATTCACGCCCAAGTTGGCGAACTTATAGGTTTCGTTTTTTCTTTTCTTTCTCTTTCTCTCGGGAAGGAAAAAAGTTTCATTCGTGAATAGAGAGAAGATATGTTTTTTTTTTGTAAGCGATATGAGATGACAGCGAAAGTGACGTGATAGATTTTGCTCGTCGACACGATATTTTTTTTTTTTTTTTTTCAATCGAATTATAACAATCAACTTTCACTGATACAACGGGATATGCGCAGTTAGGCGTTTGATATGGCTTTAGGATAACGTCACAATGTTTTTTTTTTTTTTTTCACGTATACAACACACATATTTTGGATTAAAAATTATAACATATCCTTGAGTGGTTTTTGTGGTTTACACACAAATTTTTATGTAAAAACTAATGTAAAACGGCATGTGTACGTTCAGTGTGTAACAGCCTCGAAATTAATTTCGCCCTCTACATCCCATTCGACTAGATAAAAAGTTGGGCAAACTTTTTTTTTCTTTTTCTTTTTTTTTTTCATTCTAAAACATTATGAAACTCGTAGCTATAAATAATGAATATTCACACATCGAGAAAGCAAGTCGCGCATCTTTCACGCTGAATTATTTCTCCTTTTCAAGGAATACAATCGACTATTAACGAAACAGACTTTGCATTATCGCTTATCGCCGTTGAATTATCGCGAAACGATTTTTCATACTTCCTCCCTCCTTCGCTATTCTTGATCGTACCACGAATTGCTTGGTTCGCTCTCCAATGTGCACTGGCATTTCGCACGAGTCTCGCGCCTTTTCTATCGAGCAATTTTTTTTTATTTATCCTCATTTTTTCTTTATTTCTTTCTTGTATCGCATATCACACCCACGTGTTCTCTCTCTCTATGTATAATATATAATATACTTCTCTCTTGCTTTCCACTAGTTTTTCCTCATTCGTAATAAGTTTATAATGTCTCGAGGTGGACTCTTCGCAACGACTAAATTTACAAACTATAGAGCGCAACTCGTGTGTTACGTGCGATTAATGTTTTTTTTTTTAATGTCTGTGTGTTATTCTGTGTGTTTCGCGTGTATGTATGTGTTAATTGTATCAATAAATCCGCGTATGTAAATATACAGTATACGGGTAGACATAATTATTACAATCATACGTAATAACAGTAGTAAAAGTAAAAACAGTATGAAAAATTATTGTATTGTTTCCCCATTACTTATTGTTACGACTTGTTTCGATCTTAACGCCGTCGAAAAATCGACAAATGAGAGCGAATGAATTTTCACTATCGAAATTTCATACAACTTCGCTTGTCGAATTTCGTCAGCGCGGCCAACGAAACGTGCCACTTATAATACGAATTTCACGATATTGTTTTTGTTACGCATAAGATGAGACTCTACGAATGATAATTTGTTGCTTTATTGGAACGATTAGATGAAATTTTCTTTTTTTTTTATAATTATTTGATACGTTATGGTTGTCGAACATCATTTTTCTTTTGGAATATCGTTTCAGCATTAAACGAACGAAGTATTAAATAATAAATAAGAAAAAAAATATAAAAACAGTTGCGATATGCGAAATTCCGATGACACGAGATGAATGAATAATTAATATCGAACGGTGAATCAACGCCGGGACTAGAGTTATACGTATAATTAATTACATATATATGCGTGTTAATTACAGATGCGCGTATTTGCGAATGGATAGCACGATTCACTAGAAGTCTTGCATCGGAAGTATTTTGGTTTTTTCATTTTTCTTTTTTTGTTTTTCATTATAAGTCGCAGCGTCTCTCACAATGTTTTGTTATTGTATTGCATCTTTGTGACAACTTGTGTTACAGCGAGATGGAATGTAGAAATGCCGATGACCTAAATACTAATGAAACATGAATGATGATTTTTTAAAAAATGTTGACGCAATTGAATCGTCGCCTTTCATTCTCATTCACAATTAAAATCCCCGCGGGTAGAGTTTTATTCGGGGGAGAGATATAAATCGAGAGTAGATAGTTGAGTTGGTATTCTATGACGCAGGCCTTCATTTTTTTCCCTTCGATCGTACGTTTGCAGGCCGTGATGCGTGATTTGCATCTATCTTTCGTTTTCTCTCTGTTTCTTTTTTTTTTCTTTTCTTTTCTTTTTCTAAGCACAAAATTTTCAAGCAGCGATTCCGACTAACTACGATCATTGCGATCGGAAAAATTTATCAAGTTGGAACTACGACAATCGCACGCGAACTCACGTGCTGAACATATTTTTATCTAATATAATATATTTTTATATCTTGAAATATTCGAGATACAACAATACCTATAGTTTCACGTTGATTTCAAAAAAAATTTCTCCTACGTTATTTACACGCGAGGAAAAGACAAGGGTCAGTTCCGCGTTATCACGCATCACGTCAATCAGACTGGTGCTCATAAACGCTTTTTTTTCTCCGCGATCCCACTGTAAAAAGTTTTGACTGTGACGATCGAGTGGTCGGTGAGATTTATTGCAGATGAATAATTCGCAGGAACCAATTAATGCTGCAACTGCACAATTGACCGTCACAGTTAAATCTTTTTTTCCAGTGCACCGTGTTCTCTAATTGTCTTTTTTTTCCATTAATTAGTTGGAAATATGTGTCATAATATTAAAAAAATAATCAATGTTTTGCGCTAATATACGATGCAAATGTGGCGAAGCCACATAGTTATTCTTTGAAAAAGCGAGATATTGGAGCGCACGACGTCTTGTTGTGTATTTATACCGATTAGTGCATTCAAGAATATAAATTTAGCTGTTATCGTTAGTTTAGATATGTTCTTGTATTTTATTGACAGCGCATTTACGAAGCCAGTGGTCCGAATGAGCTAAATATTGTATGGTGTAAGTCAGGTTTCTCCAAACAATCTCTCGTAGATTCCTATCGTACCGACATTGAAGAGAAGTTTCCCTGTCCTCGCGACCGTCTCGACGGAGAGTTCGTTATCGACACCACAGGCCGATATATACGAGGCCGTCGCATTATTGCTAATGTAATTGACGAAATACATCGAAAAACGATTTCTTTTTTTTTTTTTCGCTTTACACGGTAAAAGCTTAATATCGTTTTCTTTTCACTATAATTGGCAATAAAGATATGTTGTAATTGTGTTTATGTTTGTGTGGTTTCCGAGTAACCGATTTATAAATTCTTGAATGCACTTGTAAAATATACATCGGTATAATTTTTTGGCCAATTGGTTTTTCGTGCTGTTTGTGGCAACTACATCGAGAATCGAGTGACCCGACGCCGAATACAAAAGCGTAGTAACGATTTTAGGGTCGCAGACGTCGTGCTGTCTCGTGGTTAGCGTGCGCTTGCGCCCCCTAATGAGTAATTCGTGCTGACGTGCGTGAGCCGGACGGCTCATGCTGCTCACGCAACTCGAACACCCCGAAAAATTCTCGAATTACAGACTTCGATAACTACGGTTTTTCATTCTCTCACGAGTCTCGTTACACCACGAGTCCCCCGGATTCCAAGAAAAATCCGTAGTTTTGTCGTTGCAATGAATGTTAAAGGGCGTTTCAAATTTTTCTTTTTTTCTTTCTTTAGTCGTGCAGAGCAGCTGGAGAAGTACCTTTGAAAATATAATATCAGCGAGCTTCTCGGAATCGTCGAATTAGTTAGAATTCACTTTTGCTCGTTTCAAGCACAAAATTTTTAGACTATCTTTACAATTAACGCTATTCCTACTGATGTACTATCCTACGACAATTGCGTATCCCCTCGGAACTCATCCAGACGAGCGCAACTTTTATTTTTCCTTTTATCTAACGTCTCGTAATATCTGCGACGCGAAATAAAAAAAAAATTATATCGATAGGTCATTAAATTGTCGTCTCGTCCGAACGAGAGCTCGTCATCGATTTTTCTATGTTTCTCATATACACGAAAAAAAATATGTAAAAAAATGGCAAAATAATTGTTACGAACACGAGTTTATGATAAACGAAGAGTCGGGCAATGAGAAGTAAAACGGGCAAATTTACATGTATATCACGCCTCACAGAGATCGCGTTTACTTTTTTTTTGCCTTTTTGTAAACGGAAAAACAATCATCTAACAAAGACTTTAGCGAAGCGAGTATTCTGTTTTTTTTTTTCTCGCGAGTTCGAGACGCGACCTAATAAATCTTATCTACGAAACGCAAGCCGACGAGAGCCAGTCGCCGCCTCAAACACTTCACGACTCTCGACTTATATATCTGTTTTTTTATCATTATCATTATTATTATTATTTTGTTTTTGTTTAATATCGTTTTGTTCGACCCCCTTAACCCGACTCCCAATGGCAGTTTAGCAGCTAGTAGCTTCCGTGTGTCCGAATATATCGAGAGATATATCGGATACCTTACCTCTAATCGTTCGGAGCCTCCGAGTTAACGAGGCCTCCGCATCCATCACACACTGACCTCTCGCAAACCTTTGCACTCACGAACTTCAATATCCTCGTTACATAATCTTTTCAAACACTCTTTCCATTCTCTTCCTTTTTCTTTTTCATCATTATTAATCTCTCTTTAGCTCTCATCATACTTCATCGCGTATGCGTGAATTTCGGTTATAAAAAAAAAAATTTAAATAAACAATTGTAAAAAATAAGCTAATCAATGCGACGTCGGAAGAAACATTGAGTCAATGGACTGCGAATGAGTTCGATGATAAATAGAAAAATGATAAGAAGATTGGCAGTTTGTTTGTTTTTTTTTTTTTTTTGCGTGTCGCGGAGATCCGACGCGGGCGATTTTTTTTTTTTTTTTTGGTACGGGTCATCGAGATTATTATCACGATTCGTTAATCGTCTTAAAATATGAACTATATTTTCTACTCAACATTTTTTTTCCTCAATCTCTCGTTTTCTCTCGTTCTCACTTGCGCGCGCACACTTACGCATATATATATATATTTATATTTATATAATTTCTACTTATGTGTATGTATAATATGCTTCTTCTCTTCGCTTTTATAATAATCTATGGAGACGGCACAAAGCTGAACGGCTAGTGTTAGATACAAGTATATTACAAGTACACGCGTAATTGAAGTAACTTCCTCGTTTTTTTATATCCATTATTCTCGTTTTATCTTCGGTTTTTATTATTTTTTTTTTCTAATTGATGTTATGTATTGCTCGTTCACACGCGATCGAGCACTCTGATGGCTAAATCCTCGAAGCGTATTCTTTGACTTCGTTAAAACTTGACTAGAGGAAAATTGGCAAGAAAAACATTATAAAAAGAAGAAAAAAAAGAAATTGGAACGAACTCCGGGAGAGACTCGAACGCGTACTCTCCTAACATCTCGTAAAATACATCGAAACACCTTGGCTTACGCGAAAAAATCTAACTACGTCAACGGATCGCGGATCCCGCAAATATGTTTGGTATTTTTTGTTTGTTTGTTTTTTTTTTTATACACAAAATCTCGATTCTCGTATCGTCGACGCACGGATCCTCAAACACTTCCTACCGCAATTATTTTCTTGTTACCTTAATTTTTTTTTCTCTCACATCAATCGCACGCGAAATACAATGTACAATCATACAAAAGTCATTCGATCCGTCGTTATTTGTCCGTATATTGTTCGTTCTTTATTTTACTCTTCGCCTATTTTTTTTTTTTTGTATTTTTTTATTTCGTCTCTCGTCGCGTGACCGTCAAAATCGATGATTCGTCTTTCATTCCTCAAAGTGATAACGGACTCGAACGTATATTTGTCGCGTTCGCGAGTTCGTTTCCCCCGTTTCGTGGCTTTCGCTTGTGAGTTTTTCCCAATACAAACCCTCGTCGATACCACCAGTTTGGATATATCTTCCGCAAGCCCCTCCCCTCGAGAAGTAAAGCTTTTACGTCAAACTTTGCCGGCTGTTTTGCGTGTGTATGCGAGAGTATGTTTCCGAGGACCCAAAAGTTTTCTGGGTCACAAGAGAATTGTGGGGGATCGTTCGGTTAGCACACTGTGAGGGTATACACATCGTAGTTGGTTTCTCCTTGATGGTACACGCAACGGGAGTTCTCGTCAGCGTCGCCCACGACGCTGATTGGCGAATACATATAGCATAGTACGACGACGACGTGGCGCTCGTCGCGAACGTCGTCGCGGGGCGCGGTGAAGGGCACCACCGCAATCCCCGTTTCACCCTGCGAGCTTTGGTCCAGGTCTGCCTCTGTAATTTCACCCGAAAAAAAAAAAAAAAAAAAAAAGTAACGATAAGCGACTTTAGTTACATGAGCACGTTAACTACCCGTGCGTAAAAATAATTTGCGGCCTGAGGACATTTGCAATTAAGGGGACACACGACGAGCACGAAAAAAAAGGAAAAAACAACTCTGTTGCGTATACGACAAAGGATGCCTTTCTAAAATTATGCTCGCGAGAATTACTCGTAAATTATTTTTGGAGCAATAAAAAAAATGTTCATAGGAATTTTTATTTTTTAGCTCATAAACACATGTGTCCCCTCTAATGTGCGAAAGTGTTGCTAGAAATAATTGCATATTTTGCGACACTCACCTACACAAACCATTCGTCTTTTTGGCTGGAGGAGATGTCACTGAAAGCATAATTCATTTTTATCGTATTAAAGAAGATTAAAGATTACATTTACGGTCGGTTGATGCTTTTGTAGATAATTAGTTTGTGCACAAACCTGTCCGAGCCGTGGCTCCTCACTTTGCCTGGCAGTAGAGGCGGACCCGGGCCGCGCTGTGCCCGAGCCTGAGGCCCGCAGGGTGTAGCCAGTTTCCCGGCCGCGGTAGGGTCGTGGCGCCCGTTAATCCTAGACCCGTTCCCATGTTCCCCATGTTCCCCATGTTCCCTATCGGGCCCAGGGTACCGACAGATCCCTTGAGCGTCGTCATGCCCACCGGCATCCCGGCGCTCGCTCCGTTCGATCCGTACATCTGTTGCACTGGAACACCGTCGAGAACATCAGTCCCGCCATACCACCTTCAAGCCCCATAAAGTCGTGTGCACATATATCATCCCACGATTTTTACACACAAATTACTATCGCAAAAAGAAAGAAATAATAATAACGTGAAAAAGGTATAAAGAGAGCAGACGACGTCAGTTGTAAAAACTTTTTTATTACTCGCATAAAGCGGCATGTGTGAGTGTGTGCGCTCGCGTCTCGTCGCGTTCGCAGTGGGTCACGGTGACAGGAAATAAGTAAAGCTTGCCACGTACCGACTTATTTTCATCGATAGCCCCCGTATGCTCCATTCTCTCTCGACGGATAAATAATACTATACAGTTCGATATGTGTGTACTTTGTATCCGAGAAATATAGGTCAACCGGATTTCCTCTGTGGAGCGAGAGGGCTTTGCGAACTATTTTTTTTTTTTTTCTTCTTTTTTCCTTTCTTCTGTATAGCTTACAGCTCCCCCCTCTATTGGCCTCGAGCATTCGCTCGTACGCTCACGTACAAAGCATCCGTATTCAAGCCTGTTATATGAAACTTCTCGAGGCGACCGAGATATGCCGCGAAATCTTTGCGAAAATGTAGCTGATCCCTGGACCTTCGCGGAATACCAATGACCATACGTGCAGATCTTTTTCAGAAAACGAGATTAGTCCTCGAACTTTATATATGAAAGAAGAATTTCCCACTTATTAAAGTTGTTAAATTGTATAAGCTATTCCGGGTTCCAAAGATTTAAACGAAGTATATGGTTTAATAAAGTTCAAACTCTCAATAGGATCATTTTTTCATCATTTTTTCTGATATCCATGAATTAAAAAGACGACTAACAATTTTAAAAAATCAGACGCTGACATTGGTCTGATGCAGAGTGTTTGCATATAGGTATCGTCAGTGTCGTGAACCGTGTTGTGAGATATTTCGTAAAAATTCTCATCAGCAGACTATTTCTCAGTGCAATTTTTGATCTCCAAGGATGCCGCGACTGTGACCGGAACGCATAGTTTTCCCGCGAGCTCTTAAAACTCGAAGTAGTTGTTGTTGCGCAAGGCGCGCGAGATGAGATGGCAAGCCTTGCTGGCGTTGAGGCCAAAGTGGATTTTTCGCGAAGGCGAAACCACGTAGAATATGTATGAAGCTTGTTTTGATGCTGAGCTTCGACGGTGGAGGAAAAAGGATAAGAAATACGAGAATAAAAAAAAAAAAAGTTGAACTGAGAGACACGGAGGGACGAGGGTACGGTGAACGAAAGGACGAAAGGTACAAACAAACACAAGAGCGAAGTATAAAATAGAGGGAAAATCCGATTCCCGCGGTCTCCGCGGAGTGAAGCACGAGTGGAGGAATGGTCAGTGGCAAACAGGAAGAGATATGACGACGGCCAATCGGCAAGGGGCTCGTGAAAACACCCCCGTGATTTATTCCATTGACGCTCCGCTGCTGTTGTTGCTGTTGCCATTGCTGGTGCTGATGAGAGTGAGGGTTTGCGTACGTACAACGTTGGGGGTCCAATGGTATAAACAGGTTTAAATACGAAAAGCCCTGAAGTGGGACGCTCCGGAGAGGAGTTCGTGCTGAAATAACGAGCCGTACAAACGACTCGATTGATCGTCTCTATGCTGTTGTATAACCGTAGGGCTGATATGTTCGCAAAGCCGAACCTACATATATACGCAGTACATCCGATCGTTCATTAATCGAGATCTCCGATCGGTACGCACTTCAATCCAATTTCAATCATTTTACTCCCATTTCTATGATCCTTTTTTCTACACTCGAGTGATATAAAAAAAAAGATCCGACTACTCGACGTACAAACACCGATGTATATACGGAATTTGATTGCTATTCGTTATTATTCAAGGATATCTATTGAATACGATTAGTTGCATTTCCGATTAGCCGCACGATACGAGATAACACGTGTGTACACATTTCTTATCGGAGTAACCGACTATCGAGCGCGAGTTCTACGATTTCCTGGAAGCTCGCGCGTGGCACGAGGGAAATGGCGCCGAAAGCTCATTATTTGTATGCAGTTGTCTCGGTTGTCAGAGATATTCGTGTAGCTGGGAATAAAAACCGGAGACTGGTGTTTGCGAGTGTACCTGGAAGTAATACGTTATTTACGCTATTGTCGATGAGGTCGTTCACACGGACATTCGCTTCAAAATCGATCGCCAGGCATATTCAATGGCATGAGATTGACACTCGAATTATGTTCAGTCTTTCTCTGTGCCTCTCATCAGTACCTCTACAATATCGTTATCATTGTTATCAACCAATCGGACAATTGGTACCAATGCTAATAACACGTTTGTTCGAATTAATTACTGCGAGGGTGTAGCTAATGTGTGTCTATGTATGTTCCTAATTATTCCTCGTACCACTCGATATGTAGTTGATTACTAATGAACCGGTGAGGTATATTCGCCGCTCGAAATCGGAAATATATGCGCGGCCTTGCAACCCGTTATTAGCATTCGTTCGCGTGAGCCGGCGCAAGAATCTCCTTGTCACGAATCCTTTTCTTTTATTTGTAATCGTGAAACTTTAAAAATATGTTTATTCTATTTTTTTCTTGACCTTACGTAATATTAAATAAATGGCTACTGATAAGAATATTCTGAAATAAGGTATAATCTACTCTCTCAGAATTCAGAGTTATAATCAATTCCAAACATGTGCTGATAAATTGAAATTTTCCGTACTGCGAAGTGAGCAGAGTTTTGTCGGTTGCCGGCTGCAGCTGCACGGGCTCGCAAATCTCGCTGGAGCATATCCGATGTAAAAACTTTTTTACCCCAGCTGTCGAATCGTCGAGAGGTGACGGCGCGAAAGGAGCAAACGCGGCTGTACTTTCACCGCACTTCCGGTACCCGCGTACCGCTTTCTCGAAGCAGCTACGTCGTGGCCGAGATTGGCATACTTGCGTACAAGCAACGGCAGCCGAAGCAACGGTACTCACAATTCTATCCGGAGCTTTCATCCCTTTTCCGCGAGGATCTCTCGGGGGAGGGTTTGGAGGATGGAACGTCGAGAGGCTTCGACGGGATATATATTCAAGCATCCGCAACCAGCCTCCGCTTCTACGACCACCCACTCCCGACAGCCCGAACTTTAAATTGTGTACTCGAGGAAACAGGGCTCTAAACAATTCCCGGTAACTTTTATAATATCCTTCTTGGCCAAGTTATATGCTCGGCTAGAAGAGCTCTCCCTCAACCCCGATGAAAGACGTTCGTCGTCACGCAATCGTTTATACTTTCTTTCGTGCATATAGTTTTTTCTACTTTCAGTTTTTCTTCTACTTTCTCTTTGTTTTTCTTCTTCTTCGACTTGTTCGTATAATCATTAAAATAAAGTATTCTCGAGAAAGATTTAACGATGCGAATCCATCGTACAATACCGCCGGATAGAATTACGAAGGACATAGTATGGATTCTAATCTATGACTCAATGTTTTCTTTTTTAATTAATTACTCACACAGGCATAGTTTGATTATCGAAAAGCCGATGTTTTATCGTCACTTTATTACAGCACATAGTTAATTCGCAACAATGAACTCACGAATATATAAGCGTATAAGAAGAACGTGACATCGGAATCAGCGAAAATTATAAAAAAAAAGAACAAGTTTATCACCCGATAGCGTAAATTAGCCGTCTTATCAGTCGATCAGACTCGGCTTCGACGTCGAGATATGCCTCTATATCAAGATCTTTGTTGGGGAATCACATGATGTTACCAATCAATCAAACAACACTTTGTTAAAAAAATAAATTAACTTAACCTAATCACTTTTGCGTCTTTGGCGTGTATTCGCAATACTCATTTTCTTTGTTATCACTTCGATATCGTTTGTCGATTTTATTTTTAAAAAAATCTTTAAGCACTAAGTCATGTCGAGATGACTGACGTCAAAGAGTCCTTCGGCAAACGGTGCTTCCGATTTCGTTTTAACGAGATGAAAGCCACGATATCTCTTGTCGACTGGATCACCAGCGAGGACAGCCGGAAATCTTGGTGGACATAGACCCAAAAGATACGCCAAAAATCCAGAACAAGGCCATCCCCAGAATCCAACTTCCGAGTTAACGGATTCAGCGAAATACATCGCGGATCGATGATGATTACAGCCGAAAGGATTTTTGTGTTCCCAACATCCCGGTTGATTGATACCGCCGTTCATGTAAAAATCAATGTGACCGCTGGTCTCGACTTTTCCTTGTATAAAAGCGTTCGTGTGAAAAACATCGACGAATTCTGCATCGCCGGCGTCCAATTTTTCATCGTTGCCAACGGTAATGAATAACGGCATAGCGGGATCGAGACCAGTGATACGCGATAATTTGTAGGGTCGAAGTACATTAGCGGCGAAAGCGGGAACATGAGCACCGAGACTGAATCCGATAACGTGAATATCTGTTGCACCGCGATCTCTCAATCTCTCGACCAACTGCGCCAAACAGTCGCCGACGTGTGGCACGTTGTGAACGGCTATCGGATAACACGGTGCGGTCGCGAGCCGATGCCAATCAACCGCGATGAGATTCGACACTTCCTTCTTCAAATATTCGTTCCTTATGTCGACCAAAGAGTCCAATTGCATGTCCGAGTTGTAACCGTGAACAATGATCTTCGTTGGTTTGTTTGGATCGAACAGCGTGTCGTTGAGATTCGACGCTGTTTGATTGACGAATACTTGAAATCCTTCGGTAGGATTATTTCTCGTATAGAGAAAAAATGTAACCTCGTCATCCGGACACGTTTGATTGCTGTGTATAAGACACGGGCCAACGAAGAAATCTCTGCTCTGATATGTCTCGTAATCCACGCGATCGTTGCTCTCGTAATTTTCGCGCAATGCATTTGAAATAACGAGAGTCTGAGACAATGCTTTGCCCAGCAGTGTTGTCGTGATGAGCGAACAAATCATGAGGAGGCTGAGACCGACGAGATGCCTTGGACATCCGTGACGATGGCGCCGAAGATGGGAACGATCCATCTGTGCCTCTTCGTCCACAAACCCTGGCGATCCCGACCAGCAACCTGTCGACGATGACGTTCCGATGTTGCTTAACTTTACCGTTATTATTAGTCTCAAACTAACTAATATTTTTCAACTCTTTTTCTATGTTACGATAATGTCTCGAATGATACGCGGACGACAATGGAGCCTCGACCGCGACCACGATGACAATGACGAGTGCGAGGAAGTCACTTGCGCTCAGTGCTCGCGTCGTGGTCTCCCCGATTTCGTCATCGTTATCGTCGTTAGTGGTCGACGATAACGATGTAGATTTCGAAGCGGGGAGAAAAGAGCATAGAGGTACAGGCACGCGAGAACGCGCGCGCGCGTGACTCGATGGACAGACGTTTCATGAATCCCTAAGAGCCTCTTACAAACTTCTCTGTCGTTTGGCGTCAAAGACGCGAAGACACGCGGTGACACTCCAAACGTGTAAAAGATTTATGCTGCCAGATAGCGTGTTAATGAGAAGTGAGAAATGGCAAAAGTTTCGACTAAGAGAAAATAAAGCGTGTACCATGGCGAGAGGTGAAGATTCAAGGGGGGAGGGCGGGGGGTTGCGGGACGAAACAGGTCTCCGGTCGACGGGGGATGAAAACATTACGCGGTTATTTATTTTTCATATTTCAAAGCTCTCGTATGGCCCATCGTTCTTAACTTCATCTCCCGGACGCGGCTTATCGCTTTACTGTGCGTCGTCGGATACGATCGTTGCGATTATAAAATAAACACAAGAGTACATATCAACAGTTAAAAGAGCGGGGAGACCTTTTAATCTCTTCTGATAATCCGCGCTGTGAAAAATATTGTAGAGGTAGCGAAAAATACAAATATATAATGGCTTTAATATGTATATTGTACAGTGCTAAAGTAATATTAATGTGCAAAGCCAAAATAATGATTTTTATTAAAATTTAATATCGCGTAACCTCGCAATTTGACTTTCCAATGACGACGGGGTTTCACGCTAATTGAATTTGTAAACATTTCCATCAAGCGAACCGCGAGATATCTCATATGTATATCGTATTCCAAGAAGAGAAAATACCGGGTCGCGTACGAAAGTACTTCCGACACGGAAGTGGGTGAAGGTGAAACGTGTACAATACGAGTGGCACGCCGGGTCGTCTGTACGCGTGTGGGGTCTCGACTTTCGAGACCCGTCGCTTTGAATACCCGACTGAATAGCGATAGGAATCACTTTTGCGACCGTTCTCCCACCGACAATGTCGGTGCGTGAGAGCTCGCTAAGTAGTACGCAAGTCGAATTGACGAAGAGGAGGCTTCATTAAAATTGCGCTCGTTTCTTTGACCCATTATAAACGAAAAAAAAAAAGAAAAAAAAAATACACGAAAAATCGCTCACCGAAAAGTCAATCGATCAATCAAGATACAAGTTTTGACGCGGAAATGACGGGGTAACAGATTTTCGTGAATGATACTCCGACTACTGACGATATTTCAGATAGAACCTCTCGCTTCTCAGAAATCAATGAACGTCGACCATTAAACCTATCGTATCCGCTATTTGTTTTCTAAGTGATACCAACATATTGTTTATTATACACGAGCAGCCAACAGAGGAAACGATATACAAGAATATGCAATTAGATCATTTTTAACAGCCGGAATTCCTTTGATCGCACCACCTGTTATCTGCGACTGATAAGATTCGATAAGACATTGGGCAGTTATTTACTATCATGTATGCCGCTTCAGTGCGGTTGAACTAAAGCATACAGAAAGGTTAGAATCGCAACGGCGTAAGTCTCGACTCATCCGTAGTATGATACGCCTATATCAATTTTAAATAATCGTTACTCGATTTATCACGCGGTAGGACCGTTTTATAAAAATTAAACATCATTGGTAGATTAGACTAAGACGACGACGGCAATGACGAGTACGATCTCGCGCTTCGCAGCAAACGATTTCGTTGCACTCTGGTAAACAGCTCTATAAATAGTGAATAGAAAAACAAAATTTCTCGACAGCGCCGCAACGATTACTGTTATTTAACGAGTCGTATATGACGAGAACATCCGCAATAGCGCGTTAGATTTACGCCGATGCAACGACGTACTGATAAAATATCGTGAAATAAAATGTCTCTTGAATTAATTTCTTTGTTAATAAAGTCGGCACACATCTAATGGCGGCGGAACGTGAGACAAGAGATGACAAAATAACAAAAAAAAAAACGAGGTGTACGCTGGTTTGATACAAGTGGGTACGTTTCGCGGTATTTCGGTTGCCATACAAACTGGAAACGTTTTTACCGTATAACTTGATAAAACGTCCCATCAATGCGACGGATGTTTTTCTGGAAACCGACCAGAACCTCGGGTACGAGCACCCGGACTGTCCGACGCTCCGCGTTCCACTCGTACCGTCGCTGCTCGGGAATTTTGTGTTTTACGCCGTGAATATCTAGCGTTTGCACAGGCGCACTACGACTGTGTATGTGTGTTTGCGTTTGGGGGTATTTTGTATGGAGACGTAAATTCACGAATGACGAGAATACGAGCGAAGTATATTATGATGAGTGGGTATAGTGGACGTAAATCATGCGGCGTGTGTAGTACACTCAACCGATTGGACATGTGCGAGTTTCACGAGTTACCTCGTTGGTACAAGCGATGGATTCGTTCGAGTGGGCAGTTTTCTAGCTGCTAAAAAAAAAAATAAACGAAGTAACGGCGCTTCTGGAGATTCGCGATTTTTGCGATTTACAGAACGTCTTCTCATAAATCATTCTGTTCTACGAAGATAAAACGGGGTAAAACTTGCGACGCAATTGTATTATTTGTGGAAACAGAATCGAAAATATTGAAATAATTAGACAAAATAACGTAATTTTCGGGTTTCTAGACTTTGATCGTTTACCAAAAGACGTGTTGCACAATATCCGTTATCCATAGATAAAAATAAGACACTTGTAAATCCCCGGGTATTAAGAAAATATCCATAAAACTCAGCGAAATCAAATATGAGTGGTTTTTTTCCTCAATCGAAGTTCAAAACAACGTGTGTATGTTATCAGCGCTCAATAAAATGCCGATATATTTCTTATACATCGGCAATTCGTAAATTACAGCATTCGAATGATCGATGATCGATAGAAGTGTTTCTCTTTTGTTTATAAATCAATCTTGTCAATTCATATTATCATACCGTATCGAAAAAATCATCAATGAAATGAGTTAACGAGCGTTACGCTGCATCTAAAAACGCTACAAATTTCAGCGATGCATTTTGCGAATTACGGAGTGCAGGGAAACGCGTTTGCGGTTCAAAGTGATATAATAATAAGAGATTGAGATGTAAAGAGTATGAAAAATTGCGGATTACAATGCTTCACCTCGGTCGAGGTACACCGGCATACTTTAACGTTACGCGCTACAATATCACGGAAAAACGTTTTCCAGTATCGACGAAATGCGCACAGAAATGTCATCTTGTCGTTTATTTGTATCGAAACACGACATCTATCATCTCCGATTATTCGCACTCGAAGAAGCACACGCGTAACTAACAATAACACAGTATTATGTACTCAATCATTTTCCATTGAGCGCGTGGAAGAAGCAGATAAGAGTTTCGGTAAGAGTCGGTATAGCTACTCTCGAGATTCGAACGTTCGCCGAAAAGAGGGCAAAAAGTTAGTCCCAGAGGGGAAAATCCGATAGGGTACACACAACAAGGAATTCGAATTCGTTCAGTCAGTGGAAGTTGGCTGATATAGTTGCGGCGAGACGGAGTAAGGGAGAGAGAGAGAAAGAGAGAGAGTGCCGGCGGGCGTGGATACGCGAGGCACGGCCGAGTGCACGCGCGATTCGCGGCGTCGTTGCATCGCCCGCTTTTCTCGCTGTACCAGCTTTGCATATACTATGCTGTTAACTATTACCAGCTCGTGGGGTACGTGTGTATACAGCGTGTACGAACGCATTTTGCGTGTATCAGAGTAGCGGGTGCCTATGGGCGTCGGTAAGCAAATATAAATGTAGCGAGTGTGAGGTATAGCTTGCAGGTACATTTATATATACGCGACGTACAGTGGTAGTAGACTGTCTACTAGTATTACGAGCGGGGAATGGTCTTTCGTCGAAAATTGTCCGTACGAAGGTGTAGGTGAGGAATTCACTGTTCGGAACATACGGTATGAACTGACGGCGAAGTATAGCACTGGAGTAAAGAGGCGAGAGGTGTACGGTGTGTGCATAGCTGTTGCGAGAATCAGCACTGACTAACACCTACGGCGAAATATACTTCGTGTTGTTGCTTATCCTACTGCTTTGGAGGTGTACACAGAGCCTCGTTGCGTGTACATACTTCGTGTATGAACGACGAGGGTGTTCATTGATTTCGCTTAGGTTTCCCGTATACGTAAGCGCCGTAGTGACGAGCATAGCGACGCTTATGCTTCGGGCGATGGAGTTCCGAGAGAAGAGAGCTTTGGATCGAGTTATCCGTGAAACTTGGGAAAACAAGCGAGAATCTCCCTCGAGCAAGGATACCCTCTTACCCTTCGGGCTTTCATCACAATCCATCCTATCGTTACCTCATCAATCGACAACAATATCGAAAAGCTTTTAATTAAGTAAAAGTATCGCTTCCGCCCGAAAGAATAAACTGGTCAACGCGAAATAAATATACTTTTTGTACGCTGTATATTTATCCACCGAGAAATTGAATTAATCGATAGAGATATTGGAAAGTTTCGCCACGATTCCTCGCGGGGATTGCGATTCTAGTGCCATTGGCGTAAAACGCTATTACAAAATTAATGACTCCTTCGAACCCCGGTAATTGGGAAGGATAAAGAAAATAATTGTTTAGCGCAAATTATTTATTGGAGTTCTATTCAATATTCGTAATTACGAGCTGTCCCTCTGTATATACGAAATACCCGAGAGGATATCGCAATTGAATCGTTTAAAAGTTTGAATGAACGAGAGAAAAAAAAAGTTCGCCGATCAAAGCCGCATCGATAGGAGAATCAACGTTTTACCAAAGTTTATCTTTCCTTTGTTTATCAAACGTTCAATACACATATCTATCGATGACACTCACTCTTTTTTTTTGATAAATTGAAACCGCAATGCATTTCGTTTTTTTAATTAAATTGTCAGCGTAAATAACACGGTATTAATATTCATTGTTCACATCCACGAAGTTCTGATTCATCGAAATGTAAATTTTCCATTTAAAAAAAATGTTTCGCTTCTTTTTTTTTTTCTTTTTTTTTTTTTTACTTTAAAGTGTATGCAATTCCGGAAGCGATGTTTGGTAAATCGTTATTTATCGTTCGAAAAACCAGGAGCCAAGTGACAAGGGTGAGGAGAGACTGGTATGCTTTGCTCTAAGGGTCAAGTTACCGGGGATCAAAAGACAAGGGTGCCACAGAGCCACCAGTGGCAAGTCGGGGCAGTCGCGGTAGTGGAGAACAGAGGCTTAATCTCCCAGTTTCGCGAATAATTCAACCACTCGGGCTGCCGGTACTGCACTCGAGGCATCCTCTCTCGCAAGGCTCTAATAAATCTTGCACTACCCCGGCCCGTTATCCAGTCGACACGCTCCATTAAATCGAGGCTTTGGGTCTCTCTGTAGTTTCTCTCACACTCGCTTATAACTTCGAAATCTACAGGGCGGTTTCGCCTTTTCCTTTATCCGAGCGATCGGATGCTCGGAGTAAAATCTCGAGACAAAGGAAGTCACCAAATTATTATGGCGAATTTCAAGTGTTGTACAATACAAATCCTCCGCGATCTTTGTCGGTACAGAGCGGAAACCCCGTTAGAAGCTCATCGAGTTTCAACGTAAATCGTACTGACATACGTTCTCAATTATAAAATCATTGTTCACGTTTCATTGTCAAGTTAATAGAATGGACTTTCGGCTTTAACTGCTAATGGGAACTGCTCGCCGACAATTGTTCGAAATAACAGAACGACATCGATGCTGTACCGTAGATAAAAATAGAACAACAAAAAATGTCAACTCCCGTTTCTCGGTCAACCTGCGACAGATTTTCAGCATCGCGCGGTTATCCCCCGACCGCGATGCGTTACGGATAACCGCGGGGGATCGTTCAATAAATAATATCCTCTGGCTACGTGTCCGAAACGCTCTATCGCGTATATAGTTATACTACATTCCAGCAGACGGTGCGGAGAACGAAACTGCTCGTGAACGAGAAGCACGCAGATATTATAATGGTATTACATAAAGCGACATGTTTACGAAAAATAAAAAAATACAATAAAAAGATGGAAATGGGAAAAATGGTATGATTTTTCTGGCCAAACATTCAACACCGAAGCGTAACTGTGCTGTGATGTATGTGAGATGAAAAAACAAAATAAAGGAAGCCAATCAAATACACTCGAAGCTTACAGCAACGGATGGCGTGAATCGATAACGTAAAATTGTTCTCTCGCTTTTTTTTTTTTTTTTTAACGATTACACAACACGTATGGATGGCAGATATGGCGTATATTTGGCAAAGCGGCAAACGCGGAACGAGAGATCGTACGAAGAAGAAACGAGTTTTTTTTTTTTGGTGCGTGAATAGATATATATGCGATATGCCGAGCGCATTCGTTCGTAGTATATGTGTCTCGTCGTGACTCACATGGGAAGCTGACTGGAGGGTGTGCCTGTGCGTTGTGCGCGTTGTGGGGATGCCTCGGGGTCGTAACGCGGTGACGGCTGTAGCAGAGAATTGCAGCAGCCACCAGACCCGCCAGACTCAGTACCAGAAGTACCAGAGCGACGGCGAACCACGTTGTCTGCATTCCCAGAATCGTTGATGCCTCTGTGTCTGCGAAAAAAAAAAACAAATTCCCCGATCGCGCGTTCAATAATAGATTTCAGTGACCCCGTTCCGTTGTCATGAATTACGTTGACATAATGCCGAGTAATGATAATAATCATCGAAAAAACAGACCGATTATTCATAGATTGTGAGTAATCGATTTTAAATATTGACAATACATGGTTTATGAGACGCTATCGCTGTTTCGAGAAAATACATACAATTTATAGATTCTTTCAAACGAAAAAAAAAAAAAAAAAAAAAAAAAAAAATTGCAGTGATTGTTGTTTTGAGCGGAAATTTATTTATGGATAAAACTTACTGGCACAGCGTTCGGAATCGGCCTCGTCGGATCCGTCCTCACAGTGATTGACACCGTCGCAGAGGAGATCCGTAGCGATGCAGAATTCGTTGAGTTTGCAACGAAAGTCTTTGCACGTGTGCTCTGAAATCGACGTGTACGTGATGTTAGTAAATGTACAGTATATATACACTATATATGTGAGAACGTGTTAAATTGCTTGCAGATATCAAGCTTAATATCTCGCATTTAGTGGTGCCGCCGGGCTTGATTCTCGCTTACGACGAGGTAAGAGGGGTTGCCGCGAGAGCTCTACACTTGTACTGCACTCGTGCGCCAGTTCAGAATCTCGAGGGTTCTTCAGCAGCGTTATAGCGGCGATAGGCCAGTTTCAGACGCCCCGAACACCTCTCGCGCTCGCAACGTGAGAATTTTCGAAAGTGTGATTTCCAGTGGCTCAGCCCCTCTTCGACGTTCGTACTTGTCGCACTTGTAGAGTTAAAATTTCGAGAGATATATATCTCGATGGATATAAAGTAGAAATGAGGACGAACGAGTGCTGGAGAGTCAACGACCGGGAAAATTTCTCATTTTCGTTATAAACGTTAATAAGGTCCTGCAAGTCGAGCCGTCTGGCCACCATACCGTTGGTCGAACGTACCACAAGATTTCCGGAACTATCGAAGCAGATTAAAAAAGTTGGACAACTTTCTTCTTTCTATCCGTCTCCACGCTCATCGACGTCACTTTCTTTTCTGCTATCGTAGATAAATCGACGTTTAATAAATCAAATATCTGCCACTTTGTGCGTCCATCCTAAAAGATTGTAAGGCTTCCTCCCGCCCGCAGCTTCGGAAAATGAGAATGAGATAAACGAGAAGACGAGCGCCAGGAACTAATTGCTTTCGCGTAATTACCTCCCGATCAGAAAAACGTCTGACGACCGAGGCAAATATCCTTCATCGTTCTCTATATATTTCATTATCAGAAAATTGTCTCTGCAAATTGTTGCCTTTCAATTTATCATTGGAAATGAAAAATGATCTCTTTTTGTAAGGTTTTGAAGAAATATCAAGATGGGCGTTTCGAAATATAATGAAAATCTTTTAACATCGAGAGAGAAAAAAACGAGGCGTTTCGGATAGTCAAAACGAAAGCGGTATGTAGTAAGGGAGAGTATTAGGACAGAAGCTGGAAGGAGAACGACGGAAGCGAATACGACGAAGAAACGAGCGGACGAGGGGCGACGTCGTCGTAATTTTATATAATTTAATAGGGCAAATTCTTTTAGACACCGTTTGCGGCACCCCTGTCGACTCTTCTCGCTCTCCCTGAGTCGCTGACTCGAGTTTTACCACCTCGGCGCTTCGATGTCCTTGACGACAGCGTCTCGGCACCGTGAATTCAGAGAAAAAAAAACACAGACGCCGATGGCCGTGATTAAGGGTGCGGCTGAGACTTGGCCTCAAACGTGCTTCGTTACGCTGTCGACGCAATGCGCCTTTCGAAGTTGTCCAGAATTTATCGGAAAAACTAGCAGCATCAGCGGATCAAGAATAATTCAAGCCCTTTAATGGCGAAATATAATATTGTTTTTTTTTTCACTTTCGACACGATTCGTGATTAACGTTTTAATGTTTTAAAAAATTGGAGTGCCAATGCAGATAACGCTTACGGTAGTTCACGATTTCTATAGACACGTGTTATTTATGTTCTCAACGAAGATAAGAATAATGAACGACCGATGGACTGATTAGAGGATAAACTGCGATTGGTTCCGCAGGTTCTCATTATAAACCGAGCGTAAATCGATCGTAATTCAGGGACATTTATACGACAACGATGAACTCTATCACACGCGCAATGAAGACACCCATCAGCGATACCGGAAACGGATGAAGGACTCGGCGAGGCATGTCTGCCCGTCGTCACTCGGTTGTTCTCTCACACCGAGAGTAAATGTTTGACTTCCGGCATTACTACCGAATCGTTTAACGCTGGATTAAACCCGCAATACCTCTCTGTGCGGATAAACGCGGTACAGATATAGACCAATGGCGCGTTCTCTCACAGTAACGTTCCCTGTGGCGTTATACTCTCAACTGTGCCCGGTTATGCCCGGGTAAACCTACGAAATTTGCGGTCTCGTACAACGAATTTATACCAACGAACACGCGAGCCTCAAACCTCGACGAGCGGACGGACGAACGGACACATGGGAACGAGCTACGCTCGTACATATAAACATAATGTTTGTAAGGCGGACGAAGAGCCCCTATGTTGCATACATGATACGCGTGTGTGCATTCCACACATTGACGATCAGAGTCTATACCATCGAGTTTGCTGGTGAATAGCACAGTCGATGGCCACATCTCTTTAGGGATTGGTAAACCCGTAGTGGATGATCTGCAAAAGCCTATAGAACCAAACGCGATAGCGATATGACAATAACTGGTTGTTGGATTGATCATGAAGGGCCAATGACTGTGCTGTTCAAAACTGTTCGTCCCATAGACGCTGCGTGTATGTAATTTCCACGGAGTCTATGTAAACGCTTCTATAATTTCATGTGTCTATATGATCGAGGGAGTGAGAGGCGAGTTACCGACATTCAACATACAGGGTTTCCGGTGCGCGTCGAAGCCTTTCTCCTCTCCCGCACTCTCATGCCTCCATACCCGCGGTGTTGAAATGTGTGTTTGTACACTCGCTAGGGGTAGTTAGGTTAGGTGTATATACATGTAGGCCGAGTACCGACGTCGTAATCGCGTACACGAGGACCAGCTTGTATTTCCAGCGTGATTCTCGTAGAGCTCAGTGCCAATGGTACGTAACGTTTAAGCTAATTTTATTAATTAATCGCTTGCCACCGCTGCGGCTTTTCCCGCACATTTGCTTGCTCTCCATCTCCATTATGCGAAACTCTCAGTGCTTTCATCTACCCTGTGGCAAGTAACACCCTCATCCTCTTTCCATTTTACTCTCTCGTCTGGAGACTCGAGTACAGATTTCAGGAAAATTCTTCTATAATACTACTCGCGGTTACCGGTTTTTGCAAATGGTACATTGCCACGCTGCAAGAGTTACTCGACACACACGAACTATGCAGCTTCAACATACCGTGAATTGTGTCTCTATCCCTTGCTGCTAAAATATTTCGTTGCATCCTTCCGCTCTCCAACTACGGATATTTCACGAGATTTTCAACGACCTCTGCTATGTGGCGCCGCCTCCCTTCGCGTTCCTATTATGATCAGCTTTAATGTTTAAATATGCAATGAACTTTGAGAATCTTGTACTTCTCGCATAATATAATTCGCAGGAACTTGAAGAATGATGATACTAGCGGTTTTTAAATTACGAGGAATATAGATTATGGATTATTGCGAATAGAAGACGCAGATGAATACATATTGATATAGGGAGTTAGGTATATAAGAGAGCGAAAGAAATAAAATGCTAAGGGTAAGCAGTAAGTGTACCGAGAAAGGATAATAACGACCTTTCGAACTTCTAGTATAACGTTATAGTCGCAATGTTTTGCGATGTAAAACAAAAAAACCCGCAGTATCAGTTGCTTTCAATGTTTAAACACGTCACGAAGTCTGAGAGCTTCAACTACACGCGCAATAAATTTCTCAGAATCTCGGAGAAATGATAATTCCAGTGGTAAAAATACAACGGAGTGGATGATACGATAGATTGAACGCAATGTTTGACGATGCAAAACAAAAGTTCAATCTTGTCGGTTGCCTTTTATTATGCAAATACTGGATTATACCCGTTTGGGCATTCGGTGAAAACAATTCTCGGCGGCAAAGAAAGTGCAGCGAGACCTCGCGTGAGGGGGTTGCGTGCATCCGACTTGTTTCTCATACCCGTTCAGAGATCCCTCCACCCACGCGGCCCAAGATAGCCGATTACCGTAATGACTTCGATGACGAGGCTAACGATGGTAATGACGACGATTGCCGTCGACGATCAACGTTGCCTCGTAAACAGGAGTCACCACGATCGTTTTACGATCCCCCGTTGCTCGTTCCTCGTAAAGTTTCGTTCGTTAACCCTCGTGTCGTTACTCTCTCTCTCTCTTTGGTCCCAACCCCCTCACGACAGTAGTTTATGCAACCACTGTAAACTCTCACCCATTAAATTCATTTTTTTCCCACCCCTCCAAACCGCGTGCTCTCACTTATACCGCGATGATAACGATATTTCGATAGTGAACTACCGGCATACGGCTCATTCGATTTCGATACGTTTTCAATGCTCGGCGCAGTTATGCACCAACGGTCCGTAATTCACGGACGAAAGAGTTAATGACGAGGCGAGAATTCGAGCATTGAACACACAGAGACCAACGAACAGCAGGGTTAGTGAAGCATTTCAAACGAGTGATATTCACTGCTGGCATGAAACAGGGGAGCGATTGACACGCAACGAATAAAGCAACGTGTTAAAAAAAAAGAAGAAGAACGCATCAAATCACAAAAGGCTAACGCGTGTATTTTGTACTATTTTTAGATATATCGTACGAAAAACTGAGGAGCGGCTATTAGAGTAATTGTTTTTTTCTTCGACCGAAATACAATGCCCGCAGTGAATGGTTTAATTAACGTGTCTCTCGGCGACCGTTATCCTGCACCGAGAAAATTCGCGGAGGCGCCGTCTGAAACGAATTCGAAATGAATTCTTTTTCTTTTTATCGATTGTATTGAGAATCGGTAGTCTCGCATATAGCGTTGGAAAATCTTTCGTTCCTGGAAAGTCGGTTGATAGGAGAGAAAAGCGAAGCCCGTGGCTAATCCCTCGAGGATCAATTAAGCCCGAAGTAAGATTGCCACGGTCGAGAGGAAACTCGGAAGCGCGAGAGAATCATGCCGGCCATATATATCCCCTGGTATATCCCCCGAAATCCATGAAATCGATCTTCGCGAGAGAAAGAAAGATAAAGAGAGAGAGAGAGAGAGAGAGAGAGAAACAGCACGCGGTAGCAGACAACGCAGATGGGATGGTTGGAGAATCCCAACAGTGAAAGGACGAGCAATATCGTGCTCTGGGCCCCGTTGCTGCTTCCGCTAAACCACGACGAGGTAATTCCGCACCTCTCACGGATATATCCCGCGAGCACCGTGGCGTTCGTGGAGATTGGCGATAACGCGAACGAATAGTATTTTCACGTGGCCCGGGGCTCAGCCCTCTCGCACGCTCAATCCTCCTCTTTCTTTGCTATGCCGACACTGCTACGTTCTTCTGTTCTGACTAATAAAGATATCGGTGGCTTAAGACCCTCCGAGTTAACCCCACAAACACTGCCGCTTTTGCCGTTCGGTCGATCCAATTTTCAGCTGGATATACAACAGTCTACTGAAGGACTTTTGGGTGATGTAGGATTTTAAAAAATTATAAGAACCCGCGTTAGACTGCTTTAAACACCGTCAACGATTCCGATTTTATGTAAGCACGGAATTTCCGTCTACCACCCAATAGTGATAATGAGTATCTCATCGGTTGCCAGAGCTTTCATCTACCCAATTGCCCACGCGACTACCCGGACAAAAACAATGCATGCCAATGGTAGTCCCACGTATTTCTTCACTGTCTATATCTATATGCAGCGCTCACCTGTCAACGGGTATGCACTCGGACGAGGCGAGAGAGTTGCGGTCTTGCAACTCTCGTCGCTCTAGCATGAGTTTGCCCTTCTCATCTATCTATATGTACGCTACGCTGCTATACCGTATCCGTACAGTAGGTAAAAGGATGCATGTATGCGCGTCTCCTACTCGGCTATACTATATGTCAGGCAGTTTGCGTGATGAATTGCCGGGCATTCATCCATTACAACGCACGGAAGCAACCCTCGGGCCGACTGCATTCTGGCGGTTATTAAGGGAAGCTGGTTATTCTCTAGCGGTTGCGATGGCGTCGAGTCAACGACTGGTGGTAGTGCGACGACGAGACTCTCTCCTGCTACCGTCACTTTTGCTACCGCTTCCCGTTTGCGTTCAGGGTCGATGGAAAATCGCGATGGTACCGAAGCGCGCTGTGATTCACACCCGACGCCTCTCCTGCCTGTTTGCTCTTCTATATACCCGCTACCATTACTACTAAAGCAATCGCGATTACGGCAACGGCCAACGCCAGCAGTTGCAAAACCGGAGAGGAGAGCTTCCATTTGTCCAATAACCAAAAAAACCTATTGGCGATTTTCCTCCAGGCGTTAGTCTGTTTTCCCCACGAATTGACAATCAACTTCTTGTTTTAGCTATCGTGATTTTTTTTTTTACGGCGAAAAACCAACATGTTTTTGGGAAATTGGACAAGTGCAATAGAGGCGTTTGACCTCTGTAATACGGGTAGAATTTTCTTTTTTATTTTGCACTCGTGTATTCGAACGCCAATTGTAAATTGTGAAGGAAAAAGGTTTGTAAAGTATCGCGTTGCGGAGTACACGAACTGAGCAATGAGGGTGAGAAGAATAATGACGACTGTGCGACGGAGCCGAAGGAATGACGTACGCGCTACGGCGTTGTTCGGACTCGTCGATTGAGCGACGTCTATTCGTCAAATTGTCCCATGGGGTTGTTGTACGTGTGGCATTAAAGTACGAATGTGTATAGCTGTACATTGTTGAAGTATACGAGACGTCGACACCCTTCTCGTGTCGCTGGAGACCGCGATCACCGGGCTGAGGGGGGAGGGTTATGGGAGAGATTGATACGTCGGCGTTAGCCGGTGCGTGTTGAAATGTGAACAAAACGGGCAAAGAGAGGAAAGAGAGCGAGGGAGGGAGTTGAAACTAGAGAGTCGCGATATTGAAAGGGCGCACATCGGAAACGAGTGCGCATTGGAATCAATACACGCGACTGTCGACGCGAATTCTGCGGGGATCGAGGAGAAAAGTGAACGGGGCGCGACGTCGAAGTATAGAAGATTGAAAGTACGTCCGTTTTCGCTTGGGCAAGAATTGAAATCGTCCGATTGAGAACGAAAAGAGAAAAGGAAAGAAGAATACCGAGAAAGTAAAAGAAAGGTCGCAAGATTGCAAAGAGAAAATGCTAAGAGTAGGTACAAGCAAGAGTGGGAGAGACGACGAGAAAATCGGTGTGGAAAACTGACATGAGAAAGAGCGAATGGTGTTAGAGCGAGAAAAGCAGGTGCCGAGGCAAACTGACGATCGCCTCGCCATCCGCCGCGCTTTCTCGAAGCCAGCATAGGAGAAGAGGGATATGGAGAGGAAAAGGATGGAGGAGGTAGGCAAGGGATGAGAGAAAACTGAAGGCTCCGAACGGCGTGAAACTCGAACGGAGCGGAAGTTGAGACGCGATTGCGCATAAATCATCGCACCCGATGGGTTTCCGCAGGCGGGACTCTCTAGAATGTCTCCGACAAGGGAGAAAGAGAGCAAAAGAGAGCCACTGAAAGCCGATGGCCTTTATTTGCCATCCGGGATTGAGATTATACCCCGGAGTCTAGGCAATTACTAAAATTGTCGTAATCCAAGTTCTACACTTTGCGAGAAACTATCTGTAACGTTGGACGCAATAATCTTTGAATATTACGATCATAGTTTTCGGTACTGTGCCTCTCTGCATTAAAAACAGATAATGCGCTCCAACTGTGAAACGTATTCACACTTTATTATACGAATTCTGTAGTACAAATCTATTCTGCGCTTGTCTTCCCGGCTACAATATATCGCAAGGCAAATATTTCATGCGAATGAAAAGCCTTTCATGAGCTCTCACGGCGAGAGAACTCTCGTATATTAAAGAGTAATTTTATTACGATAAAAACCGAGACGAAGGGTTGAAGTGCCGGCGAGTAAGAGGGCGAGAAGAGTTCGCCGGATAATGGATAATGGACAGCAGCACGTCGTTTGCGGACAATGTAACTCGGTGACGAGAGAAACTGAGAATGAGGAAGAATAATAAAAAATTGCGATGTTGGAGAGGAGAGAGAAGAGGATGAAAAAGGTTGAGAAACTGCTGGTTGGAAAAGCAGACCGCTCGGTAGCGGTGGGCGGGCGTACGGAGCGCTATCCTGGGACGCGAATTGAAATGAGGACAAAAAAAGAAAACCATGAAAATCTGTCGGCGACGAGAGATAACGGCTCCACCAAACCCCTTTTCTCGTTGCCCAGAGAAACCTCTGCCTTCCGAATGAAATCGCCTCGGACTCTATACCGGCTCGACCCACGGAGCAATTTATCACTGCGAAAACATTGCTCGGGTGGTCGCGAGAGAGAGAGAGAGAGAAAGAGAAGGTTTCTACGGAGATTCGACTGACCACACCGCGAAAGCGCCGAATTGCTTCTGGTCGCGAAACTAAATCGTCCACGTGAAATAGTTCGCGTACGCGAGAGATGAAAATTACGAGTTGAGCAAAACGCGGATATGGCATAACGTGATTCCATGTTTAGAGTATAGCGAGGAATACCTACATGGAATCTACAATCGCGCTGTGGGAATTCAGAATATAGAGAACGCGCGAATGCTATTTAGCGTTTCGCGTGAACGCCAACAGTTGACAGTTCGTGTTACGCATAAATGCATGAAATTGCGGTTAACGCGTTAACCCATCGCCCGGCGCACGGCACCAACGCTTCCGAGCGATTTACTATCCGCACATTCAATAATTAATAAAATTCAAATGCTCGATGGAAAATGAAACGGAAATTGTTTTCTACTCACTTTGATCTTTGATTGCAGTGATGACCAGTCGAAAGCCATTAGCGTCCGTTCCCCAACCATCGGTTACGTATTTCAGCGTTACGAAATTCGTCCGCGTGTAGATAGCACCGACGCCCAAGTTAGTGTTCTTGCATGAGAGATCAGCCTGAAAAATATACGACGATAATTAAAAGCGCTGTTATAATTGCAACATAGGTAGCTGAATACATAAACGTGTTAAACAAACAGGTACTGCGTATTTGCAAACGTTTCTGTAAAACGCAACGTTCATGCGACTCGCACGACTGTCTCGAACGCTAATGTGAATACGCGAGAGGGTACTCCATGCGGGTTGTACAGAGGCTGTAAATAGTTGGTTACAAGGCCGGGGGAGGGTAGTACGTAATTTGCTTCGAGAAGGGTGCAAATAACACTTGTTGCACTCGAGAACTAGGAGCAAACGGCGAACGGACGAAAGAGTCGACAAGCACGATTGCCTGTAGCCGGCACCCGTTTGCGAAGAAATAAAATAAAATCGACAAGAAGGATGAAAAAAAAAAAAAATACAATTCTAGTTGAATCGAAGTGTTCGCAGATCGTGCATCACTGTTGGCTTATCTCCGATACTGTTACTGCGAAAATAACCGTTCCACTTCTGCATATTATATACGATCGTCAAGAACGCATAATCGACACACTTTTTCTAAAGCTTTCTTTTTGTTTTCGACATGTTTTTCTCTCAAGTATTATTATACTGAATCTAGTGGAGTATTCTTGAGTCATTCGTTTATGCGAAATGTGAATGGTGTATTGTATAGTAGTTATTAACATGTTTACAGGTATAGCAATAGAACGTACAGATTTTTGCAGACGAGCGACTAGAGAATAAGCGCCCAGTTCGCCGTTCGTTCATTATGCGTTTTTCGACGATGAAATATGAACGCGATAAACATGAGAACGATAGATTCAACAAAAGCATCATTATGAAGAAACCATATACCTATCAACATCACCGCAGACGGAGAGTTATAATGCTTCCCAATTAGTGGATACAAGGCATGGAAATTCAACAACAGCCTAAGGATAATCCATATTTAATTAGCCTGCGGCTGTGTTCGCTTGTAGGATACCGAAAGCTGTCCGACCTCTCTAGCAGCAACGGCAACATCAGCGTCGTAGGCTAACATCGTTCTCTCACACCGTCGTCACCGCGACGATGAAGCATCCGATGTACGTCATTGTGACGGCTCGTGGCCGACCAACGTGTGGCTCTAGACATCCTATCTACTTGCAATGCTGCACACTGGTACTTGAATTGTAGAGTAACAGCAGGTAATTGGATCCGGCATCTTGAGTAGTAGGAACTATCTATAGTCCTAAGCAATCATCGCGACCTTTGCCTAACGGTATGTCCGCTATCGGCAAAACTATATCAAGATTTTTTTTCATCAAAGTAATGTTGAAAAAATAAACGATTTAATCCTTTTCCGACGCGGTTCTCGAAAAATCATTTTTCATGAAGATTCGCAATCTTCCATGTGAACGAGGCGACTATTAAACAATTTTTAACTGCTATTACTTCCCGTGAAGTTCGGAGTAATGAAAATTCGTTTACCACGCTAATCTGAAGCCTCAAAAACAACTACTCTCTGAAAGCAGTGAAAACGGAAGTACTATTCTTGTTAATCTCATTGAATCGAATGAACGTCAGGTGTGATTTACAAACTGTTTATACGATTTTGAACCGTGGCAAAGAAACCGTGATAACCCGTGATATAATTCGATAAGCAAGAGAAATAGGATAGCTTTGTGAGTAGTTCTCAAGCCAGCGGGTGTCTCAGTTTTCACTGCGATATAATGGCTCGAGACGGCGCAGCGCCCGCCTTGTGAAGCAGATGCAAATGGCAAGCTGCTCAAAGTATCTTTGGTAAACCAGCGTTGAGGATTCTGTGGACGGAAAGTGATTATTATAACCCCTGGTCACAGACCAACCGAATGGTGATGGCACAACAGGCTCACGGATTCGTTATCGTTACGTTATCTAACTACTGCCGGCTGTGTCGGACAATCGTAGCCCAACGTCTCGTATCGCCGTAGGGCACAGCAGCTTACGAGATATGTCAACTCCCTTCTATGGTATCTACTTTCATTCTCCATTGTGTATCTCGTTTATTTGATCATTCAAAAAAATCATATGATCCTTCTACCACCACCGGTGACATTTCAAATTTGTTCAAAAGTTTTTTTTTTTTTTTTGTGGAATTCTTCTTCGTTCATTCTTCTCATGTTTTCTCGTAACTTTAATACTTGGCGAAAAAAGATCGACCCTCTATTGTTAAAGCTATTTAATACATTTTTTCCTTCCAATAAAGGCACAAAAGAGATACGCATCGAAAGCTTAATTGAAACTGTGTCAATGGAGCGTAGGGAGCGTAATATACAACAAGTAGGAAAGAAAATCTCATTCGAACACACGCGATCTTTTGAGTCGAGGGTGACATTCTGCATTCACATCGTATATATGGCTGGTGGGCGAAGCGAAGTCAAATAAGAGCCATTGTGAGCTACGAATCCGGGCGAGCGCACCTCTCGAGCAGATGACAAGGATAAAGGATCGCGACGAGAGTCGGCGGTGAACGCGAAAGAGGGATTTCGCAAGGTATAGTACCAATGCCGGAAGCGAGCGTCGCTTCAGCGGTGAAAGGAAGTACCACGAGGGAGAACGAGAAAGAAATCTCCGCGTATATAAGAAAGAGATAGAAAAACGGAGTGAGAGAATGAGAAGAGAGGAAAGAAGGGAAAAACCCTCACGAGGATGCCGAGATGGCACAAGATTAGATCCATCTTTGCGAGCGAGCGACCGGAGCCAGTGGGTTCATGCGCCACACAGCCTGAATGGAACAGCAAGTCTAATCTACATTTACATAGACGTCGTCGGGCGTTCTTCTTCGAGAATAGAATATCTCTGGGGGAGGTGGATGGGGTGAACGCGTAAAGGGTGACTGCTTTCTATTTTCCATTCTCTTCTTTTGCATTGCCGCTTCTTTCCCTCGCTTCGTCCGTATGATATGCTACTACCTTCTTTCCCGAGTCGACGATTTCACGATATGGACGACGGCTTTTCAGCATTATACTTTAAGACCGGCTCAACAGCTTGCGGGACCGAATAAGGGCCGCTTCTTCCGAATTGAAAAAAAAAAAAAAAAAAAAAATATAATGAAAGACACGCGCGGTGCCGCTTTTACTCTTTTTTATGCAAGTCAAGCGAGGAATGGCGTGAATATTGGCTGCGTATATCGAAACGAGCGAGATGAACGCATGTAACAAACGTTTTGATCCGTTTTATCCGAAAACTCCCCTGGCAGCGTTTAAAAGGATCCCCGGGCCAGAGCTTCCCAGCTGGTACCAGTAATCCCCGCATTGTTGCCGTGTCATTGTATTTGTATCTCCGTTTTTTTATATTTTTTTTATATCTCGATATACTGTATTCTATAGATTACGAACAATATT
Organism: Buathra laborator; assembly: GCA_934046635.1. NCBI lineage: Eukaryota > Metazoa > Arthropoda > Insecta > Hymenoptera > Ichneumonidae > Buathra > Buathra laborator. Next base: position 5,079,645 of record OW203897.1, on the reverse strand, counting down.
GTTATACCGTCGCCCGAAGCCTTCGATATTTCACGCATTTGCCAACAAGAGATAGATAGGATTAATTAAATGAAATCAAACAAAAGACCCTGGTGATCCTATTAACAATCGACGAGCTTTCTGCACCGTGTCGATACGAGAGACCAGCGAATGCCGAGAAAAACGAATTATATCGCAGCGAAATGAATTATTGTGCTTGGGAAACACAAGTTTTGTGTAACCTGAGTCGCCCGGTGGTATCGCGAAAGAATAATACTAGAAGGGGACGAAGAGACGCAAGAGGGAAAATAAAGGGCGCAACAGAGAAAACTAGAGAGCATCGAGCGCTGAGGGGGTTAGAAAGTGCTTGGGCAATGGAACGGGGAGGTGACAGCCCTTGCGTCTCGGTCACGATGAATCAGCCCTCGGCAACGGATCGATATTTCACCCCACGTTTCCGTTTGCCAAGGGCTTACTGGAGAACTCCCCGCTCTCTCTTTTTCTTAACCACGCTACGTATATCAACACACGATAGGGACGAATGCGAAGTCAAAAATTCATGAGATAAGAAAAAAAAAAAGAAAGCGTGAGTCAAATTAGCTTCGAAGAATTCAAAGATTTCCTCTATCGAAAACTATTAGATGAATTCCCGTAAATCAAATACAAGGTCACGACGATGTTACATTCCGAGGATAAATTTAGAAGCTTTTTTTTTCAAGAACTAATGAGAACAACTTTTTTTTGCAAGAGATGAAGGTCCGTCGAGCCAAATAGAGATCTAAAGAGTCGCGTGAAATGATGATATATACATTAACAGAGGAGAGTCTTCATATTCCGCAAGTGTGACTAAATGTGCAAAAGCGATAATTAATTATCACAATTATATTATTCAGCGTCATCGTTCGGTTAATGCTTTTGGTCCACCGATGCCAGATTTACTCGATAAATAAACGATGAGCCCGTTAACAGAGACCGGGAAGAGATGAGTATACTAAAACGCGAGATATTCGCGAAATGTTTGAACCCCCTTCCCCCCGTCCCTGACCCTGTGAAATCGACCACAGATCGTGAATAAACTATTGACACGGCGAATGAAATATGTAGATACGTGGGATCACTGAACGTTTTGCGTCGCATGCCCTCATCGCATAAATTCTACACCGTTCAATCGTAAATCCTCATCGTTCGAGGAGTTTTTTTTTGGTGAATAAAAAATACCGGAAACGACACTCGCCGCACCTCCATTGATTTTCTCATTACCGCGGCTGCCCGATAAATCAAAGTGTCTCGGTATATTTTTTATTCCACCGAGCAAATTCGAAATAAATAAAAAAAGTTGGACACAATTGGAGTCAACATTTGTTTAAAGTTCTGTAAAAAAAAAAATGACTACACTTACGTCCCTGGCTTAGGGTCATTTTCTTATCGCGAACAGAGTCTGAGAGACCGGAAGATGCCGTTAAGAGTTCGGATGGAGAACGGCAAATGGAAAGTGGAAAAGGTGAACGTGCTTGTGCCGAGGCAAGAGTCGTGGGCAAGAAGAATAGCACAGTGGTGGAAGTAAGAGGGCGAATGAGAGAGAGTTTTCCGTGTACCTCTCTTTATCGCGCTCACGCGCTTTCTCTCGTCTCCGTTTTCCAGCCGCAGGCTTTTGTAAGCTCGCACGCGTACTGAAAGGCTCTCGGAAGAAGCTCTCACGTTTATCATAATTGCATCTCGCGGTTTCAAGACCCCCGCGAATCCCCTCCTCGCGATAGCGGGGACTAGCGAATCCAAACTCGGGCGGAAGAGCGAACGTGGGTCTCGAGTCTCTCCCTCCGCACAGCAAGCACACCATCGCGATCAACCGCTCTCCTCCGAACCCGCGTGAACAGACGAGGTTCAGTCGCGACGCGCGCGACCTCGGCAAATTAGTACCCAGCTACTTTATGCATGGGGGAATGAATTATGGATCCGAAGAGTAGGACCACACCGTTCATTCGCTATACCCTGCTCTCGACATTCGTCGCCGATCATCGCGTGAAAGTTTTCGCATAGTTCATAATGTTTTAACGTCACGAATTTATTTAACATTTTCCTCCTGTTTTTTTTTTTTTTTTTTCGTCTTTGTTTCATATAGCATAAATAATATATATGCTCATGACATTTCGAGAAAGATTTGCGTCGTTGCTTTGTTGATATTAATGGTTACAATACGTAAATACATAAACAGAGGCTGAAGTCGATCGAATTCGAAATAAAATGGTACACGCGAGCTGAAACATTCTCAGGAGAATTTCATCATCGATATATCCATTCTTTATGTTGCATGCAGCACACAAGAACGATTCTTTTTCCCATGGAATATACACTGTATTGTAAATCGTACCCACGAGACTTTTTCCGGTTGAGTTCGCATCGCTGGCTTCGCCGGTTGACCGGAGAGTTAAGATATACCGTGAATACAGAATATAGAGAAGAACGAGAAGAGGGTTACCGAGTAGCTTGATGTACTATAGACGTTGGATTTATCGTTTTCAACGATATATGGTATCGGGATCATTGGCATTTCTCGTATTCTATACTTCGCAGGCATTTCGCTCCGAATCCTTCGCAAGTCTCGGAGGATATTAGTTTTGTAACTCCGAGCCACTGAAACTCTATAGCTCTTTATCCTCGATATTCGCGAAACTTCGATCGCTGTATCTTTGTACTCTCTTCATCTATAAGTTCTTCGTCTCGAAGACAAACACTGGACCCACGGAGCTACATGAGAAGAATGTAGAGTGGCCATAGGCAAGTGGGTACAAAGTATCTACGCGACTATCTTCTCCAGCAACAAGGGGAAGGTGGAGAGTTGCTTTGTCGAGAGCCCCGGTGAAAGTGCGAGGGAGGAAGAAACTTGGAGAAGGCCTCGAGAACGCACACAGGGGATGCGAGAGAAACGCGCTTGGTGGGTATATGGGATTTAGAAGGCGGTGGCGTTCCAGTGTCGCCATCCGTTGGTTCTTGACTCGAGAGTCTTGCAGATTGATGCGAAGGCCTGATTCTCTCTTTCCGTCTCCCTTCAACCATTGCCTGTGCCAACCCCTAGGATATTCGTATAGTAAAACTTCTCCACTCACCGGCTGAAGGACGGAGAAGGAACAAACTTCCTCTTAGAAAGTGAGGAAAAGATAATAAACATCGCTGAGTTCAGTTAACCCTTCGCACGAGTAGAGCCTATATCGTCAGATGCAATCATCCTGAGCTTCAATTTCCAACGTTTTCTCATGCATAAAAAATCAATTTATCACGCCGTTATTGATGACACTATTTTTTTTACGTGTACGCGATACCCACGTCACGTACGGGGTTCAGATTTTATGGAGACTTACAGATTGTCAGTTCGCAGCCTTCAATTAGTTCGCGAAGATAAGAAATTGTATTGAAATCGCAATTTTATGCAAAGCGTCCTGACGAATTGGAATAGTTGAAAATTGAGTCTGAAAACTAAAGGGCGTTATTGCCAGAATCTGCTTATTTCCTATTCAATCCTCCCCTCTGGTAGTCTGTTACATAAATTCGGTCAACTTATAAGACGAGGCGACATTTGTGGAAACTATACCTCAATACAGACTTCGAAGTACGAGGGTTATGTAGAGCGAGTGAAGAGAAAGAGAAGAAAAAACGGTTGCTCCGTTTTATTCCCAGCAGAAGGAGCAACAGCAGCCACAACAGACAGACTGTTACACCAAGAGCCACAAACTTGAGAAATTCAACAGTCGACCGCAGGAAACCCTTTGCGCGTATCGTTCTCTCATGTTTTCCCTTCTCCTTCTCCTCTTTCCTGGTTCTTGGTTACTCTCCGTGGTTTCCACTTTTCAGGCGTGGGGTATAGTTTCTCCAGTGCCTCTCGAGTAAAGTCAATAACAGAAGCTCCGCGCTACACGAAGAAGCAAAAAAGTATACGGAACTCGTACCGTAACTTTTTACTTCTCGAGTGAATTGTCTTGTAAATCGGCTAACGGATTAGATAGTCCAGCGATTCGACTTATGTAATACACACTAATGATCTTGCGGTGGATAATTGTCTCATGAAATTGCTCGCTTGTTCAGTTAACGAGTTTGCACGAGAGTCACACTACTGCCGGGGAGCTTCGTCGGGATACGCGCAGCGACGATGGTGCGCATCGGGTCCAAAGCTTTGTACCGGAGCAGACTTGACTTAAGTAATAAGGATCCACCGGCGCAGTGTGCGTCGGGGGGTTGGAGGATTCGAGAAACTATGGACTCGGGAGCCCAACAGTGAATTTACTCGAGGCGTGATACACGATGTCGTTACAACTTCCGCGACGCCCTCCTCTGCAACCCCAACGTTGCGGTCGTCACGGTTGCGGAGGGCGGGTCGGGCAGCTTATACGAACCACCCTGGTGTACGCTAGTCTTCTCGCATTGTTACGGAACGGTTGAACAGTAGAGTAGTCCAGACGGCGCTCCCAAGTGTACAAAAAAGAAGAAGAATACTACGGCACGAAAGCGCAGCACGAACTGCTGCTACCGCTGTTGTGTTCCTACATCTCCGGCACGCTTTAATTACTCTCTTGTTTATGATACTATAATTATCGCCGCTCTGTATACCTTCGCTATGATTCTTCAGCTGTTCTTTTTTCGTTTTTTTTTTTTTTCTTTACCGAAAATAAAAACAGAGCATCCGAAACAAAAATGGTGGGACCATCGTCAGTAATTAGAAAAACGAACATTGAGTAATTGCAGAAGTGGAAAAAAAAACGTCGCTTTGTTCGTGAAAAAAAAAAAAAAAAAACAAGAAAAGTCGGCACAATTGTTTGCCAGATTGCTCGAGAAGCGAAGAGATTCATTAGCGGCACAGTACTGTGACTCTTCGAACAAGTTGCCAATCGATAAATCTACCCGAGTACTTCGATCCGGTTTAGTTTCGATGTCGGAGTTTCATCGACGCAGGATCGGATAGCGGAGAAGCTTCGATACGTAAATATTATTCTATCCTATCGAACGTGCGGTGCGGAAAGAGGTTTGTACAGAAAAGAGTACTGGACGAGATTGAAGCGGCATCCCACGTCCCAAACACCCCTCTCTCACCCTCTCACCCTCTCACCCTGTCTCTAAACTCGGCTTTTTGCCCGCGGCGAGAGAATGGCCGAGTCACGGTTTCCGCAACTACGCCAGCAAATTGAAAACAATTTGTCCCGGTGCGCGAGAAAGCCGCCTTGTTAATTTTTCACGAATCGATATTAGCCGCACCCGCGGCCACCCGCCAAAATTTCATTTTTTTTGTTGTTGTTTTGATTCTGTACCCACAAGGCATACGCAACTATCAATTATTCGTAAGTTTTTCGGCGTTAATGTATCCCGGTACCCTACGGGAATTACATAATTGTGAATACGCAGGTGCAGCGTGTTCGGTACAAAACTCGACGAAGCGAATAAATCATTTGCCAGTTTAGTGGCGCGATACTTCTCGGGCGGTTAATCAACACCGGGAATCTTTATTTAATCGAAAAGCTTCGAACGCACCGGGACCAATGCTTTGCCATAGCAAACGCTTATTCAAATTAATTTCCCCCTAATATTCTACGGCATTTCAGAAAATGAACAACAGCAGCGTTTTGCGAATGCGAGAAAATGCCGAGTCAAGAGATGAAGGCATGACGAACGATTCATAATTCTTACGCGAAAATTAGAGCATCTTAACCATGAAGCGAAAAGGTTGGTGGGCGATGTTGGGCGAAATAAGGATCGTCTCAGCGAGGCGAACAAAGTCGCTCCCACTGTAGGTGCTGTACTGTTTGAACAGAAGCAATAAAAACCACGCTCAACGGCCCATTACGCAGCCCATAAAAAAGATTAAAGTTAAACCGCCATTATGCAAAGTTGCATTACTCTTTGGCTCGGTGCCTGTGGGCAACGTCGGGTGAATGTATGCACATGCCTACAGGTATATATTCGTGTGTCTGTATGTGTGTAAGTATATAGAAATGTATATATGCAGAGTTACTCGGCTCTTCCTGCAGCGCACGGACACACGAGAATCAAGATATAGGACAGTATAGGAGACTATAATACGTACCGAAAGGTGCCAGAGGCGGCAGAAGCGGCATATCACACCATAAAGCGAAAGTCTATGCTTCGCATATGGATGTACACGTATACATATTTACACAGATACCACGACATTCACGGAAAACGCAGTGCCCTTTAGCTGTAATTGTATAAGTACGTCGTAGGAACGCGGTCCACCATTTCTCGTTCTCCTAGTTTACCCGTACGCTCAGTACATGTCTCATACACACGATACGTATGTAACGTTGGTATACACGTTCGAGTCACCGTCGTAAATGTAATTACCTACGTATGCGAGCACATTGTGCTGCGGCGACTGTAGCCTCGAGCCTTCGGCAGTACAGGGATCGCGTTGAATGTAAGTAGCCATGTTACTTCTCGTAGGAATAACTATAGACGTAACCGGAAACGAGGAGAGGCAGCGAGAGTTTCGAAATTTAACCTCGCAACCCTTGGATGCGTTACGCATTGCGTAAGTCCCATAAAATATGCTGAAGACGGTACGACAGAGGAAGAAAGATAGCAGTCTCGAAATTTTCGCATAGAATTGAAGATGCGAGAGGATACTTTTGCGTGCTGAGGGAACACAAGTTTCTGCTAAATTTACCGGCTGAAAGTGACACGTTCTTCGCGACGAAGGTAAATTCTTCGTCGTGTCTGTGTAATCCAGAAAAGAAAATAGACGAAGGAGAAAAAGAGATAGACAATGTCTAGCGGGAGAAGGGAGTGTAAAAGACGCGGAGGGTAGTTCAGGGGGTTGGAAGAAAAAAGGAAAGCCCAAGAACGGAACGAGAGAAGCCTCGAAGAAACGAATCTTGATTAATGGTGCAAGTTTCCAGACCCTGTCCCGTTTTCGCCTGCTCGGAATTTATAATGGTTGGACGTATTAAAATTCAACCTCGCGAGCGTAGGAACGCGCGGGACTTTCCCTCTCTCTCCGCGCGCTCGCCTCCCTTTTTTTTCCGTCGTGTTTCTCCACCCCTGTCTTCACTCCGCTCTGGTGAGTGTCGCAAACCGGAACGAGATTCGCGGCTTTGGTGACGAAAGAAAGTACGAAGAAATTATGTTTCTGTCTTCGTCTGCTCGCGAAAAAAAACGAAGAAAAAAGAATATCGAAGACAAATAAATTCCGTCCGGGAGATGATCATTTGCTCGAAATTTGCATTGCAAAGTTTGACGGAAAAACAATTCACCCTCTATATCAGAATTTTATTACGAGAGAAAGGCTCTCTGCCGAAAGAACGATATTCTTCGATCGATGTATATTGAAACTTAAGATGACATATTTCGAATTTATGCTCGAACATGTATCGCGCAATATATTCGATCCGCCGGGAGGTATATTCTTCGATAAGGCAAAGATTGTCGATATAAAAATGAATGGTAAATATGCGTATAAAAGTTCACGTCTGCGCGACAGTAAAGAGTCCAACTGTCCGCGAGTCAAGACGTTCGATCGGCAATGTCTCCAGCCATCTGCTTGTATTTGCATTTAATTCTGAACTGTGACGATGTTTTGCGAACGATAAATTCGATAGATACGCCGAGTGTCTCGAGGCGTTTGCCGCTCGATTTCTACGACAACCGAAAGGTAGTTGGCGACGAATGAAAAAGATAGATCGAAGTTGAAAAAAAAAAAAACGAAGAGAAGAGAATACCACGAACTTGGAAGATAATCGGTGTCTCGACGTCGGACGTTGCCAGCGATAACCGCGGCTATCCAATTTCGCGTCCTTTATAGCGCACTCGACATAAATCGAGACTTTCCGAGGCGCCCCCGAAGAAACGAACGAATGGACGTATACGAAGACGGGACTAAAGCTTAGAATGCGACGGAGATACGAAAAGAACGAGTATTGTTTGCGGAGAAGATGTGTGCGAGTCGGAGACAGCTACCGCAATGAACCCGTGGTACGAGCCAATTGCGTCCAATTGGCTCGTTAGCAGGGGGCGCGCAATGTAATTCTCCGAGCGCGTACACTGTCTTGTATTGTACGCAGTGCAATCGACTTTGTACCGCATCGGAAAAACATCGAAAATAGTAGAAAATTACTTGAGTTCGTTTTCCACCGATGTCTCAGAGTTTCATATCGGAATTTTCTGTTACTCGGTTTCAAATATTTTTATGGGTAATGAAAAAACATGGAATTTGTACATCGTTCTCATTAAAATTTTAGACTTTTCTTACCTTAAAGTTATCAACAGCATGCGCCCCATCGTAGATATAAAGATGATCGTTACAATCGAGTTGCAGTCTGTCGAATCGTAGCATGAATCGTTGAAGGATGCTGTGAGTCTGAAATGTTATCGCGCAGTTGAGATTTCTCTCGTTCTGCGAGGTCAGCACTGCACCATCGATCTTTCTGTATAAATCGTTCATGAAGTGATGCCTGCATACGACGCTCATCTTGTCTGAAACACAAATAAATATCGCGCACACTTAAGATTAGAAAAATTGTATGATTACGTTGTAAAAACGATAATTCAATGCAGTTAGCTGTTTTTCCTTACACTAGACTTCAGAAACTACGATTTTTTCAAGTACATCGTGCGCGAAAATTTATTTCCTTTTATAGCCTCAAGTTTATCCCCGTATAGGGAAAACAACAGATTTTAAATATCGTTGTAACGGCACGACGGCTAAGTATGATAATTAATATTCTTACATATATTTTGTACTTTACTTTGCGCAAACACTTTTCATCTCTTAGCTGGTACATCCGATTACCGCGCCCCCTAACAAATCCGACCCCATATCCCTGAATATATTAGGTCGGCGGGCAGGTGTACGCGTTGTTTTTACAATGGTTTATGTGACCAGTTATACTTTGTACAATGAGTTTAGCACGCGAGGCGTGGGCGGCGTAGTAGTACTACGAGAGGCCTATTCCGACTCACGTTAAACTACACGTAGTATGTATACAAGTGTGTCTATAGGAAAGGGAGCGTTTGAGCGGTTTTTTTTCTCACCGGTGAGTCAGGCGAGTATAGAACGGGAAACCGCGTGGGGGTTCAGCCGCGCGTAGTAGTACTCTACTACCCTCCGGTTTACACACGACCCCTTGCGCTTCGGCGCCGACCTACCTACTTCATTATACGTCCTATAGCATTCTCGCCCCCCCCCCCCCCCCCTTTTACGTACGAATCGTACATACGTAGCGCAACCGCGTGTATACGTTGCACCGGGCGAGACAGAAAAACGTGACCTCCCTTAAGTAATGCATTAACGTGAGCGCAGTCGGCATTCTGAACGGCGACATATATATAGATATACGTTCGCGAATGAACTCGTTCTACACGGTTGTTTCGATTCCTACTGTACACGCTTTCTTCGCTGCTGATGTTGCTACTGGCACTCTGTATGTTGGAAAAACTTTCGCGATGCCGCGTACCGGAAGAAAACACGCGCCGAATAGAAATAGTAGAAAATGTACTCTACGGAGAAACCATATTATACCTATAAAATTTTGTCTATATTGCACATTTATTTCTCCGCTTCATTCTTTTGTTTGTCTTTCTTCATTTTATATTTTCTGCAATGTTTTTTCCAGGGGACTGAAAAGCTTCGATTTATCGGGTACCGAGTACAATATTATTGATGTTTTTGCATAAAATGTTTACTATTAAAGTCGGCTATCAGATTTAATCAATTAATAGTTATTTGCGGAGATATCGAGAGTCAAGAGCGACCGCGCGTCTGATGGGCGCGCTAAGCAAGGAAAGAACAAACCGACATCAATACGTTCGCATTATTTTCATACATATCGAATCGTGACTTTTTTTTATTACAATAAAAATGTTCAACGACTGTGCATATCGTATTTCCGGTTTGTATACTATTTTCTCTGTCTTCGGCTCATCCTTGATTTTCTCGCCAGTCGGCACTTTGCAATTATCGCCATCGTCATCATTGAGGCGAACGTTATTACGGTTGAACGACCATTGCGATTCTACTGTGTGCACTACCCCTTCCGATTCCCTTCGCGCAACGCCGTTAGTCGTTATATTCCTCGATTTCTCTGTATATGTATATAGATATATATCGACAATATATACTCGAGTGGACGAGACATTCGAGTTTAATGCCTGTGCCTCTCGGCCATTGCCGGCAAAGCTCTATCTCTATCTCTCTCTCTCGTTCGCTCCCCGCGCGTCGAATTATCCGATCGATTGGCAGCCGATTGATTTGTGCCTCGGCGAGATAATGGCTCAGCACGTTCAAGTCCGGACGTCGGCCTCACTCTACGCTCTATTCGCGCGTTGTGAAACCCACTGGCGCAAGCTTCTCCTCTATACAACGCGAACCAACCCTCCGAATCCCTGCCGTTCTATGCTTGTGCTTTCGCGATTAACCTCAGTCTGCTGCCTTCGTGGATATAGTATATAGAGAAAATGCAAGAACCGAGAAAAGCTTAGTCTCCCTCTCTTCTCCCTACGCTCGCCACTTCTCCCTCGCGTTTTGTTCGATGGACCGTAAACGAATATAAAAAGGAGAAAGTAAACAAAAGAACATCTTTCGGCACTGAATAGTGAACATATTATGACGACAATTAAAAACCGATTAAATTTTTCTTGTTGTGCTGCTCAATTAATTTATTCATCGGAAATGATATCATCTCGGGTCGTTTATTGTATGGTTTTCAATGCGTATACGAAACGTACTTCGATTTATAAAGACATTGCGGAAAGGGGGTCTTTTACAGCCTGTCAACAAGGGGCGGTTTATCGATCGAACTTCAATTCACTACACGAATTCGACCTCTCAAAATAAAAATAAAAAAAGAGAGATGCATTCAACGACTATTATACAAATTTGAATATCTATGTTGTATAATGAACAATGCGTTCGTTGCTGGTATTGCTAGTTGGATGATGAATACGGCATTACGAAAGTGTACATCGCGGTACCATAGAATGAAAAGCGATTCAGCAAGTTTCTAGTGTTGGGTATCTCGTGACAATGGGAATAAGCACAGGCGAGCAGTGAAATCGTGTCAAGGGTTTGGGAGAGAGCGATAGTTTTCCGGATGCGAGTCGACTGAAAGCTCGTCCGTCGTTCCGGCATATGTAGGTCGAACGATTCGTCGAGGTCGTGGACTCTGTAGATGCAGAGGGTCGGGAGGAAGTCTGATGTCGGTGTGCGGTAAACGCTGCAAGGAGATGAGGTCAGGATTGGGTGAGATGAGAGATGGCATGATTTTCGAAACATCCCGAACTATTATAACGTTCACCTTAGCATATTGTTACCCTCACTCGTTATTTAATTAACTCGAAAAAAACAAAATTAAAAAATCAATGCAATTCAGGGATGTTTCCCATGTTCAATAAAGTAAATAATCGCAAATGAATTAAACTGTTGATATTTAGTAACTTTAATTCAGATGCAGAATATCAAGATTTTTTTTGGAGTGGCTACAATATTTTTTTGTTTTGTCTATCGAAAAATAAATAGTGCTGATTATAATTTTAATCGAAATATCTGCCTCAGCTTCGTGCCGGTCTCATTGAGAATTCTTTTGAATCCGTCAATGCAATTGAGAAAATAGTGCTGACGAGAAGTCGAGAGCTCACGTATATTCCATCGTATTTTCGTGCCGGAAATGGATAGCGAAGCTCGAATAAGGGAGGCCCTGGGTCACTAGACCGACTAGAGTGGCGTGCGGGCTCTTCTGCCGGTAGATGTATATATATCCGATGGTGGAAAGACGAGCATCGAGGAAGCAAGGCAAGCAAGCGGCAAGCACAGCCACAATGTCGGTGTACAGAACGAGAAGGGCGAATGACGAGGAAAGCTTGTGGCTGTGGTGACGAAGAACGGAGAAGGAGAGGGACCGCGGGTACGAAGGGAGCGAGAGTCTCTCTCTCTCTCTCTCTCTCTCTCTCTCTCTCTCTCTCTCTCTCTTGGCCCGCGGCCGTACGTCGACTCTCTGCACCCTCTACACCGTCTCCTGCCTCCCTTACTCTATAGCCAACGAAACCCACCCCCTCGTTCGCTCGCTCGCTCTCTTGCCGATGTAAGCCCCCGGCGATCAATATTACTCTCTTCGAACGTATACCGGCTCTTCGTGAACGGCACTAACGAGAGAAGAACGTTGCAAACGAGAAAAAATTGTGAGATCGAGACAAGTGTTATTTTCAACTTTTACAAACTCGTTTCGATCTCGAAGTAGAAAAAAAAAACCATTAAAACAAACATACACTCGCAATTTAGATGTCAACAATACACGACACTGTCGTTTAGAGAATCTTGAGTGCAGCTTTGCACGATGAAAAAACCACTAAATTATTCAGACTGTATACGTGAGTAAACGTAGCAACGCGGGGAATACCCTTTTTTTATAATTTATTTATAAAAATAACTTTGAACAGAGTGCAAGATATTTTAATGCATATTTCTTAAATATAATAATCGAGATAAACTCACAATTTTCATTTTTTGCTTGAATATGTCCGGTAAAGGTCCATAGAGCAATTAGGAGGGTCCAGCGAAGCACCGGAGGACCCCCCGAGCAACACCACCACATAATTACAACGATTAATTGACACAACGCGTAACGATAATCACTGGCGTCAGCCATACAGTCGTCATTGTTGGTTTATTCACTACTCTACAGTTGTTCATCGTTCTGCGAAGTGACGCTATTATCATCATCACTTCTTTATTATTATTATTAATATTATTTCAACGTTCCGCCACGAGACTCCAGATCAACCGGAGAACACGAGGTCAACGATAAATATACACGGAAGTAACGTTAAAAAGAGATCCGAGCAGCACGGCGCCCGGCGCGCGACTGAACTCCGATTTTACGCGCTTCCCCGTCGATCCTGTCCGTATACCCACAGCCGCTACTACTGATACTACGTATACTATGTTCTCGCTTTACGGGGACGTCGAGGCGCTTGCGCGTCACGAAATTAGGGTGGGTCGGACAAACCCCCCCTCCGTCGCACACCACTATGACGTGCGAGGACCGTCAAAGGGTCCCCATGTCGGGTAAACTCAAAAGTTTCACCCTCCCCCATCCGTCATATTCAATGCACTGTCATCGAAAGAAGAAAACTTGTTTTCCACGCACTTTTATTCAATCTCTTCATCTCTCTCTCTCTCTCTCTCTCTCACTTTCTTCATAATTCGTTAATAACTCCGCGACATTGATATACAAACGTCTTGCGGAAAAATATATTTAATATTTTGTCGAAGTGTCTCTGCTATCAAGAAGTTTCTATATAACCGTATACTCAGCATATATCCGGTACTAACTGCTAAAGTTCATTCTGCCAGCGTGTCCTTTTTTGTTGTTTGGATTGAAAGTTTTGCGCGGGTATAGAGCAACGAAGGAGGTTTGCAGATGTCATTTATCTGCCGGTGTGCTTCCGCTACTTGAACGCAGGTAGTTTGTATCAGCGGACCGTGAAGTTGGATGTTCTTTCGGGTAGTGCAACAGAGAAAAAGTTTACGTGATTCCAAAGCGCAGGCAGTACAACTAGCAGCAGCAAGAGTAGAGTAGTTGTAGTCGTAGTAGTGTTGGTACACACAACGCCAGAATTCGCGCGGCCTTGTAATTGCGAATTTCACAAGTCTTTTTCTTCCATCTGGTCGCCTCACCTGCCTGCTGGCTCCCTTCGCCATCGCGAGAACTCCTGCTTCGTTTTTTCGTTGCTTTTCGTTTCTCGCTTCCGACGAACACCGATACTTTTCTTGTTTTTTTTTTTTTTTTTCTTTTTTCACTTCCATCCTCTTCTCTGACCGATTCTCTCAATCTATACCATTCGAATCCCTCGCTTTTCCCCGTTGTACCGAAACTATCGACGATCGAAAGCTCTGCTTGCTGAACGTCCGGAACGTTCGAAACTTTTGGGTTCGAGTTTCACGAAGACGGAAAGGATGGGGGGCGGCTTCGCCGTTTTGGACTTTTTACTTCCTTTCTTTATCTATTCGAATCGTGTGGCTATCACGCGAGATAAAGATTACCGAGGCTCATCAGTCCTTGCAGTTTAATGTCATTAACTCTTTACAATTCCATCCTACAAATCCACGCGATTATGTTATATACGCGACTTTGAACATAAATAATTATTAGATACGGTGTGATAATGGTGGACAGGGACCGCGTCCAGGAACTCGACAATTTCTACTTCCTTTCGCGATTAAAATCATTTATTCGTCGTGCAACTCTGCATGACAACGCGACAGATGAATAGCGTCACTATTGAAATGTGTTACGTGTACGAACCAAATATAGAATAGCGGAAAGAAAAACATTAATTTCCGTTGCATGAAGTTTTAACGTTGAAATTTGACTGCAGAGCCTGCAAAGAGTTTGCAGAATGAAAAACTCTGAAAGCTAAATATCTAAAGCTCCAGCGTCATTGTAGTTTTTTTTGTCATTGTTGCATATTAACCCGTCGATATTATGGTGGCAACACGTTTCTTTATTATGTATTAATCCCTCAGACTCCTTTGATGCCTGGAAATTTCTATAAAAAATCTTATAGAAAAAGCTCTTCTCAGTGATCATTACGAACATAATAAGAAAAAATTGTTTGAATCGAAAGTCTTCGCTTTCTTGAATTTTAAATTCCCCAAGACCTCTATCGATTCTGTCGTCCAAAAAGCCTTTCTTTCGTACATTTCGTCGCCCAGCATGGGCTGCAGCTCTCCTTTTCTGCGTCCCTCTCTCTCTCTTTCACCACACCACATCGCTTTTTCTCCGGCCATTTTCATTCACGCTTTTTTTCACAGAAGATCAAAGCTGTAACCCGCAGCGGAATTTCGCGAGAAGCGTCTCTCTCGCGCGAGACGTTTCGTACAAAGTAAATGCGCACAGTCGGGTGCCGGTGAGACTATGACGTTGAGTATTATACGAGAAAAGGGCGAATACGGTAGCGCGCGCATTTCGTTCGCAAGTCGTCTCGAGGGACGTCTGAGAGAGTCATGGGGGTCGCACACACCAGCATATCACGATAGTACCCAAGGGAATATCGTCATCGTGAAATGAAAAAGAACGAACGACGAAAAAAAAAAAAAGATCCTTAAACTTTTCACTCTCGTCTCTTCTATCTCTGCATAGTTATATATACGAACGAGAAGCGCGATCCACCGCGAGAGCACGAACTCTTCCGCGGATTATCCTCACGCGAGAGGAAAATGAAGCTCGCAAATTTCCAGGATTCACTCGGCCGTCAGCACTTCCATTTCGTAGCATCAACTTTATATAATACCTGTGGAAACTGACGAGGCGTACGGATATACTCTATCTCACGTTCACCAGTGTGAAGATATACTATCTCTATCCACTCGTGGATCTGCGGCGGCGCCTCGCGCTTCAAGAGAACGGAGAAAAGAAGAGTGGAAATAAAAATTTTTTGGTAGGGTGTGAGAGTTTAGCGCTGTGAGGCAACGAACCGAGTAATTAACAAAGACTTCACTTCAAAGTGTGTGTACGAGCTGTTGGAAAGAGGCGGCAGAGACAGAGAAAGAAAGGACGAGCAATAAAGGGTGAGGAGCGTGAAGGGTCGCCGAAAACATTGTTTAAAAACACGACGTACATCCACCTCTGCTGTCTCCGTACACCATCCAACCATCTATTCGACTCCCTCGAATACACTTCTATATCTCTTTTTTTTTATAGTCTTTTCGCGCTCAAAACTCTTTAGGCAAAAGAGGGAAGCGGGATGATGCTGTAGGGTCGAATATACCGAGTCTTGCACGGTGAAGCTGACCGGCTTCCTGCAGTTTTTACAACCAGACCATTAGCAGACATTTCACGGTAAGCCGATAAACTTCACCGTGCGAATCTCGCACACGGTTGTCTGTCTGTTGCCTTTCGTCTTTCCTCCGCGATGTTTCATCGTTCGTACCCTCCAGCGTTTTACATATATCCTCGTTTTTTTCCACTTCCCAGTTCTTTATGCACTATTTTTCGTCGGTCTCATGCGAAAGCTCACGAGGGATATAGCCTCGTATTTTCCAACGGGCAAACGAGACTGCTCGCCTTTAATTAATAACTACGAGTCCCCGGAGGAGTGTAGATGAGGCCAAGCAAGCGTGAAAGCGAAAGCGTATAAGAGAGAGCCCCACAGGCGTTCTGTGTATGTCTCTGGAACTGGATTAGTGATCCTTCGCACCCTGACGCTCCGCACGAACTTCACATCTCATCGCATATATACGAGAGAAAAAAAAAGGTCTCGCAGAGGAAACCTGCTATTTTTACAGGGGTGTCACGTCGTGGACTCTACTGGCAGTAACTACTGGTCTACGGCCGAGTTTCTGGTATTTTTGTTCTCTGCCTATGTGTCCCTCGTTTTCTCGTAAACTGAAGTTAAAATACACACCGAGTTCCGACACACGCTTCCGCATTGTTGACGTGATACTATGAGTACCCCGGAAGCACGTCTGGCACTTGCCATTGCTACGAACCGTTTCAGATTTTTTATATCCGGTCACTACCCCCGTTCACCTTCTCAATGCATTTAAATTAATCCATCTGTATGATAAACTCTAAACCGCTTAATTTTCTCGGTCTTTTGTTGAAGAATTTCGTAAATTAATTGAAATTTTTTTTTTTTTTTTTTGTCGCGTTTAGTGCCTCAAGCCGTATTAAAGGGAAGTCGAGGATTAAACCACGAGAGGTAAATTTTATGAATAAGGTTACATAGTTAAGTTTCATTACAACGAGAGAATTGTCGAGAAAAGGGGGAAATTGTTTTCCGGCGTTGAGTCCTCGAGACTGTTTGGAGGGTACGACGACGACGACTACGAGTGGTGAGAATGGATTTTTCGGACTGCGGCGGCGTCGAGAAAGGGGTGAGAAAGACTTCCGGTTGTAAGAGAAACGGGTCTGCGTTGTCCGCGTGGCTTTCGAAATGATATATATACATGTATACATCACTGCAGCGGGTTCCTGACCTAGACGTTGCTCTACGGGCCGAGGAAGGAAGAGGCCAAAAGAAAGCGACGACGAAACGATTAAAACCTCTTTAGACGGGTAAATTAAATTACCGAAGCTACGGGGCTAAGAGATGAGGAAGCTGGACGAGGGTTCAGACCCAAGATATAAGGGTGTGGCCGATGAGCTGAGCTCTCCTGGGGTACTTCAAGCTCCGGCGTGGATTAAGATAGAAGTTACAGCTACCAGAAACGTCGAGTTGAATGACTGACAGAGTGAGTGGCCAGAGTTACTTTCACTTAGGAACCAAATGGTTGTCCCATCTCAAGTTTTCAAGTATTTCTCAACGATCTTTTTCCGTCTTGTCAACAAACTTCTTCCGATAAAAGTAACGAAGTTGTGTTTATTCGCGAAGCTCTGGCTTTAAGAACCAGCGGTACCGTCTCAGTTATCGGAAACGCCCTTCTTACAACTTGAAGGTATACTTTTACGAATCGAAGATATTCCTCGTTCACAGCTACCCCTGGGCAGAGAAACATATAGTCGAGGTGCCTACCCTGTTGTACGCAGCTCACCGACTCGCCGGTAGAACGCGACGAGGACGGAAGCGGGTGGGCAACTTGTCGTTAAGCGTCGGCCATTTAAATAATTGCATTCTCACGAACGACGGTAACGTTAACCGCCCGTTTCGGGCGTTCAAGCGAACGTCGTTTTTCCCGGTCGATGCACCTACTACCTACCCGCGCTTGCCGCAGGAGCAGCCCTGCCGGGTCTCGAGTCTCGTTTTCTCGTTTCGTCCGCGCCTTCTACGTCGAAGAACTCACCCATTCGGACGAAGAGAGGCAAGAGCCCGAGGGTATGAGAGAGAATAAAAAAATAAAGAAAAAAACGATACAACGAACAGAAGTTCGAAGAGGATAAAAGTAAAATGAATAAAAGAAGTACGAAAAGGATTATTGTTTCGGTTTTACGACCAATTAATTTTCGTCGACATTTTTACTAGCACTCACGAACGCAAGCGCGGCCGGGGGAAAAACCACTTTCTGCGACTCGCGAGACTCTCTTTCTCTCTCTTGGCACTCTTCCCTCACTCATGATTGATACACGAAGCTACTAAAAAAAATTACGATCTAAGAGAGTTCAAGTAGAGAAACAAACAATTGATTGCTCGGCTTATTTTTATTTTCTCGGAGGACGGGGTGCGGGAAGACGGACGTCAAGGTTGTTTTATCCTCGAAGATATCTCTGAGTGAAAAGGTACATAAAAAACTTCAAGATGATCGTGAACTAATTCCCAGGCTCTTCGAGTTCGGGAGATTAAAAACTTTGCCGTGGAATGCAACGATGCTCCTAGACATCGTATTCGTGCACGCGATATGCTATCGGAAGCTTTTTTTCCTCCCTTCTCCTTTCTCTCTCTCTCTCTCTGCAGTCTGTGAGACTCAAAGTCTCGGCAATTACGAAGTCAGATTTCGTTAGATCCGCGGGTGCCCGAGGCTCCGGTAACGAGGTCGATTAGCTCTCAGAATAGCGGGGATGAGAATGGGCGCGAGAGAGCCGTCGCCGCTACTGTTAGCCGTCTCTACGAGCTCATAAGATCTTACGAAAATTCTTACGGTCCCATTAAACGGATCATCGGGCAACCGCGAGTACGTCTAACGCTCCGAACGAAGCTTTTCCAGCGAGTAAAAAAGGGGTTCTAATTAATTCCTAACGTTCGAGGCTCCCGCTACCTATGTGCTCGTCGACGAGCTTTCAGGTAAAATTAATCCGGATATAGCGGACATCTGTAACCATTAGTCCATTATTCGTAGCTACGATAATGCGTTTAAAAACCATTTAGTAAGACCGTAACATATTTTTCAGCTATCCAAACTCTTAGAAGTTGCCTAACGATCGGCGTACCCCTTTGAGATAAGCTCGTAATTACTCTTGAGACTCTTCCAAACGATTATTGACCGAAACATTCCGCGAAGTTCGTACAAAAAAAATTTCTGAACGAACTTCATCGTAAAGTATACATATAGTACAGAATGTACAGTTCAAATCCTCGAATTCCTCGGTACTCGTTCCT
This sequence comes from Buathra laborator, assembly GCA_934046635.1. Lineage (NCBI taxonomy): Eukaryota > Metazoa > Arthropoda > Insecta > Hymenoptera > Ichneumonidae > Buathra > Buathra laborator. Next base: position 5,060,640 of record OW203897.1, on the reverse strand, counting down.
GGCACAACCTAATCGTAACAACTGGGTACGTTGACTCCGCAACGAGCGGAGTGGTTGCATACTCTCCTATCTCGTTTACACCAGACCTGCCGGGTATTTTCGATGTTCCAAAACACGCAGAGGACATACCGAAGGCTATCGCTGTATGACACACTCGACGCAACGGAGTTCTTGTTTGCTCTATGCGCATAGAGAAAACGAAAACCGTTCGTAAAATAAATGATGGCCCCGACAAGGACAAGGACGCCAACTGTACACGGGCCGACGAAAGGAAGAAAAAAGAGATACGAAACAGAGTCCGCGCGTTGGCTCTCGTACGGGGAGCCATGGCGAACTCGTTACAACTTCGTCGAGCAGTTAATTTGCCAGCGTGCTGATTGCGAGAAGGCTTCCGCCGGGGAGCCCGCTCCCATCCTGTCTTCTTCCCATCCGCTTGGGTTTCGGTGCACGGCGAGGTTGAAGGTGCCGACGGTGAGTCTTTGGGCTCCCAACAGTCATTGGCAAGAATGTATATAGTCAATGGCCTCCACGAAACATATTAGAAAGAATGAGACAGAAGTCTGCCAGATCCTAGTGTCTAGCCGCGTCCTAAAGGACCAATCACTGCATCGCTTGCGCTCCGTAACTGCTGCCGGCAGTAACCGGCAACAGCAACTGTAGAGAGCGACGCCGCACCCCTCCGGCGAACTTGGCCATTCCCTTATTTTCTCTCATCCCTTTGCTTTCCAGAGCTACGCTCTGAACGTTTCTGCTTTTGGCTCTAGAAGCGAACTACCGCACCTTCTTCCACTTCCAGCTTCGTTTCCTCTTCCTCTTCATCATCCCTCCCGGTTCCCTTCTTCAAACCCTTCTCTTCCTCCCGGAGTTCTACCGGCCTGCGCGCTTACAACATTTAATTAAGATGCAGTTGTCGAGCTTCTCTTCCCCAAACTCAACGACACGACGGCTCGTTTCTCTGTGTGTGATGCTATGGGTAAAACTGTCAGGGAGGAGCTTTATCCCGCTTTCTAGTTTTCACGACCAACTCGCCGTTGCTTAAATTACGCACCGTTACCATTACCGGCTCTTCAAGCAACGAAAGGCCAGCGGCTTTGGGCAGTTTCCTCAAATCGGCAAACGTTAATGATATTAACGAAATTATTTTTGGCCTTTTCATACCTTTTATCCTTTTCAACGAATAATGTTCTAATCCTTGACGGAAGTTAGAATTCTCAATAATGTAATGTGTTCGGGAGGTTCAAAGGATAATTAGTGGCTAAGACTGTTGGATACGAGGATAAGTCGATGCTCACGAAAACCACGATAGTTCTCCTTGCTCACTGCAACACCGAGCCTTTGACCCATCTCTGCCGACACAAGCAACAACAATACTGCGAGATCTCAAAGGAATATTCAAAATTACACGTATCCTCCGGCTTTACAAACGCGCAAAGAAATACTTAGCGCAGCTTACACGTAAAATTAACGTAGAATATTCGTGCGTAAGGACATCATGTCAGAGTGCAAGCAGACTTTCGCGTTTGTCGGTATCGCGAAAAAAGTCCGCCCACGAGCCTTGGCTTTTCCGTTCCATTGCCGAATGGAAATAGGCGGGCGTTCGGGATCGATGCCCGCGAGAGTTCAAAGGATCAAAGGACTACGGGAGCTTCTGCTGCGGGGTTTGGTCGTGTCGATATTACCACGGTTTGTAGGGAGTTGCGCCTGTGGAGCGACCGCGAGCGACTGCAAGGGGTGTGGAAACGCGTTGTTTCGTACAGCGTGTTTGAAATTTTTTATTTTTTTGTACCTTTTTCTGACTCTCAGATTTTTCACGGCTATGTTTCACGAAAACGTATGTTTTATTGTTATAAAAATCTTTTATTTCACTTGGTGCGAAAATTTTTACACCTTGCGAAGTCAAATTTTGTACGATACTCGTGCGAAACACATTTTCTTAACTCGTATAATTACAACACTCGACTTTGGCTCGTGCCGCAAATTCATACTCATCAGAAAAAGTTTTTTCCTACTTGTATCGTAATGTACTTTTCTAACATGATTATTCAATGCAGCAGAAAAAAGAAAATTGCAGAAATACACTGAGAAAAAAAAATTGGTTTAACTCACAAAAGCGGCGCTTGCGGGTAGCGAAATAAGTAATTCATTTGCTGAAAGAAATACTTAGTTGGTCTAACTGTTAGTTAAATGGACTATTTCTTTCTTTACTATGATCATTCTTTCTTTTACGCAACGGATTATTTATTTCGCCACCCACGAGCTTTTTTTTTTTCATTATAGCGGCTGAGAGTATTAGTAGCTTTTGATGTCACAGCCGTGAAACGCTCGAGAAAATGCACAAAACAGAGTACAGAGCGAATAATCGCGAAGGTGAAAGACGGAAAGCACTTCGACTTCGTGCTTCTAGAAGATGAAAAGAAGGAAGTATCCACAGAGAATAAGAAATAAGCGATTTCTGTCGTGCGAAAAAAGGCCTCGAGGCACGAGATAGAGCGGCATATGCATACGGGTTTGAGATATATGGTACGTACCGCGCAAGATACAGCGCTACGAAACTCCATCAACTCTCCGCTTCGCTATCTTAGAGCGCAATCAAATTACCTACTCACTTTCCGGGACATTATCGAACCGTGAGCTCTCGCGGCTGGTGCACGTTCACTCGGGATTCAGCGTCGCCTGATGTACAACCCATCTCTCTACCCAGTAGAATTTCTGGGTAGACGGATAGTGCACAAGATCCGGGATGCTGCCGAGACTTCCCAAGCAATCCTTGACAGCCCGGAAGGGATTCAATACGTAAGGATGCCGGAGAACGCGATAGAAAGCGAGCGCGAGGCGTAACGAAAAAAAGGATAGACCACAGTAACTAGAAACACGAAACTATTCGTTGAAACACGTTTAGTGAGTTATACGTAACAGAGCGTAGTGAACGACTAAATAGATCCGCGAGGACGAGATGAGAGGAAAAAGAAACACGACGAAGATCCTTTTCTACTGTAGCAAAGCAGTTGGATACCCAGGGGTGCGTCAAGCCGTCTAATTGGTTTTGAACCCTAACAGCCCGTGTCAAGGAGTTTTCGTGCCGGACTGCTTTATCCGGTGTGTCTTTGTGTCGACTACTTAACTACCTCTAGAATCTTCAACGGGGTAAAGCACGAGCCAAGAGAGCGGTAGCGAGAGGATAGTACGTAGAATGAGAAAGACACGGATTTCCGGAAGAAGCGCGTAGCGCGCGTATTTGTATCCCGCAACGGAGAAAGTGCCTGTCAACGTAACGACTAAGAAGAAGACGTATCGCTCGTTTCCGCAGCTCTCCTCTTCCTTCCTTCCTTCCTTCCGCTCTCGTGAAGGACGAATCCAATTACTTCTGCGGCTTGCGCGATTACTCGTTTATATAAGTTCACGGTTGTTAATTGAAGAATGAAAAGATCGACCGGGCACTCGATATGCATGGGCTGTAGAATTTCCGAATCGTTTTCGAAGCGTGCATTGTTTTAATCGCTATACTTATTTATTTATGGTAATTTTTTCTTTTTATAGCCATATTTATTTGGCACTGTTTTTCGAGGTTTGAATAGTTTAGCAATGAAGTCGATCGGTCAAATGTCGAACTATTGGCAAAGGTCGTTCCGTCACGAAGATAGGGTGTTATAAACGAAAGGAGAGGGAGTTTGATCGTGCGCTCGAATCGACAACAGCAAGGGGGGGTTTTGCCTGGCGGAATCGAACAAGGAGCCTGAAATACCTTTGGGTTAGTTACGTATGCACGGAAACCGCAGAGCCCGCCGACCACCTGCTCCAATTACGCTTGTTAGGGGTGGTCGAACGAGGCTCTCAACCTCGTACCCTCCATCACCATAGCAGCGTACGTCTCGTACGAACACGTTACATTGTATACCCTTACTTTCAACAACGGACATGTACATCGTAACTCTCAATTTCGTATTGAAACGAGAACTACGAAATATACACGTTAGTTCTTCTCATATTTCGTGGCTTCTCTGAATACTTTATGAAATACAAATCGTATTTAGCTCGATGATATGTTGCGCGAAAGCTCCCTCTTTTCTAATGACGTTTCCAAGGGGCGGTTTGTACAAATAAGAAAATCGAATTATATATTTCCCTTCCATATTCCATATAAAATATAAATAATTGTTAACCATTCATATTTATCTTCGTTAGCAAAAGTATCGACGTGTTATACAAGATGAACGAACAAGATAACTGTGTAGTTGACGGTAAAAAAAATAAAATAAAAAATTTGCGGAACAAAGCAAAGAGCGCGGTGGAGAGGCGACAGCTTGAAAATAGCTGTCTGGAATGGCCGATCCGGAAAGTGTGTAACCACTTCGGTCGGCATGAACGAACCCAGATGGTTTCGCCAGTCTCCGGCTCTCGGAGAGTGAGCACAACTTTTTTTTTTCTACCAACTTTTCGCGTTCCTGGAACGTTTCAGTCTACTCACGTCCAGCAATTGGGAAGTTCTTCAAAGATTGTTCGTGAAAGGAAGATGCTCACGGCGTTGGATAGCCTCGCGATTCTTATCGGGCCCCTTGCCCTCTTATCCTTACACAGTGACAAAGAGTTCTGTATATATAAAAGTTCCGGCACTTCTGTGGTATTGTGTGTTAAAATCCTTTAGAGAACACGTTTTCGTGTATCGTTCTTGATTTTTTTTTGTTCTTCGTTTCGTGTAAAATCGTGCAAAAAAAAACTCTGTCGAGATTTCATTCTTCGTTGAGAATCTATGGGTACGACGCGGACACACAGTAGAATCTTGAGACCGTGGTACGCGGCGATAATTCGTGAACGCTGCCTGTACGAGTTATCGCTCCAATTTCGTTCGATAATCGTCGCCTGGGGTTTAATTATCGGCACCGCGACGAGGACGAGTGGCGCGGTGGCGTTGCTACCAAGTAACCGCCAAGGTTTCCGTTCAAACCCTCAAGTTATTACAGCGAGGAAGGCCTCCAAACGAGGCCACGAAACTTACTTGAGACTTCGCGAGGGGCAAAAACGATTATCCACACGATCGGGCTTAAATAACCGTTAAATATATAATAAAACTCAGAGTGATGTGGTACGTAAACTGTTTTTTTTTCCATAAGTTCCGCAACGCTGGTTTTGGCACAAGTCGAAAGTATGCAAACGATTGGATCACTTAATAAAAAAAAATGTGAGATGTTCCTCTTTTAAAAATTCTAAAAAAAATAACACTTTTTAAAAATTCTTCCGCTTTTATAATCGATCACTCTGAAAGTATCGATAAATATAGCAATATTTCGCGGATCGATTAAAATACCGCCGATAACAAATTAAATTACGAAAAATAATCAGAGCTCATACACGAGTCACGCAGGCGCATGAAAATCGTTCAACATGCAACAGCCAGTTGAATCTGTTTCAGGTTTCTCTGCGGCCGTATAACCGATACACACGCCGCATGAGTTTGTCCCTTTCCATGCATACCACAAGTCTCGCCAGGGTGGTCGAAACCCATCCCATCCCAACAGTCCTTCCAACTGTTTCATCCCTTGGCGCGAGTAGTATTAGTACGCACGCCAAAGTAGGCACTTGCAATTTACCCTGAAGCTAACTTTCTCATCCCTCTACCCTGAGCTTCTTCCATGGAAACTGCCATCAAGATTTTCACCAAAGTGGTCCTCTCGCCTTACCTGGCCAACCAATTACCGTATTCCCTACAATGCTATATTCTCTATACTTGCTGAATCGCTTGAAGCACATAAGTCATCAGATGTATTCGGTTCCCTTCCGGCGCCTTAAGCCATGACAAATTTAAGTTTTGAGTAGTATTATACAATCATCTCGATCCTTCCGAAATTTGCGTCGTTTCAATAAGCACAATGATGGACTTTCCGTTATAATTGATTGTCAATAACTTGCCAGATATTTGCCCGAACTTCGAAGAACGAATAAGTCGACGATTTTAAATTGGCAAAAGTTTCGAAGAATATCAATCAATTCAATCAACGTCAGAATGCCCATTTCCGTTGATTACATCAGCTTTGAGTGGACAGATAATTAATTTTATTCCGCACCGATGCTCGGAATAAATTGTATTTTTGTCGTAATACAATGAACTTCGGATTCGTAGAAATTACGAGAAATAACATGTACCTTCGTAACATACCAGAGAAAGTAATAGTCAGTGCAGTAATAATAACCTATAAAAGTAGATATCCCCGCGATTCACCGGTACCCACGAGGTAATGTGATAGGACTCTGGAGTTCCGCTCCATTTACCTGTAATGGTGAGTGCAATTACATACACGAGGTTGGATTTTTCTTTTATTTTTTTAAGGTTGCGGTTAGGGATTTTCACGAGTTCTTTTCCTCCTGTGTGCAAGTGTGCGGTATGCATTACGCGTTGCGCTGCACTTACGTGGCCGGCGAGTTTCCATAATCGAAAGACAAGTGTCTGCCAGACTGCTTCATGAATTCGTAAATTCCGTGACGGAGTGTGCGCAGATGTATGTGGTGCGTAGTCATTTTCGCACGAGTACGAACTGGAGATGCTTGAATTTTTTATGTTAAGCACATAACCATAACATCTGAGAATACACATACGCGTATATATATAGATATGTAGAACTTAACATATATATCTAGCGCTTGAAAAAACGTAGATACATGAAGTCATACATGATCGCTAAAGTACGTCTGTCTGCAAGTCAAGTATATATATATAGCGCAGACGTGTCCGTATGTGCAAAGTGCTCGATGTAGCGCGTTAGACGTGGAAAAGTGGATAGTAGCTTGAGAAAGAACCACCTCTTCGTGACGTTGCACATCCGGCAGTTGGAAGGCTCGCAAAGACCCTCGGCTACTCAGAAAGAAATATTTGAGTATTTCCGTTGCTGGTACGCGACGGATCTGTCTAAAAAAATCACGAGAGTCGAGATTTTCTTCGGCCAGAGGGATTTTCCAGTTACCGGGTGATGCATCGTATATCCGTGAATACGTCATCGTATTACGCGACTATGTACACCCAATTTATGGGCTATTCGAAGGGATCGAAAGGTTTGATGAACATTTGATATCGCAATCACTTTGCGATTTAACTGATTAGCTTGGAATCCAGCAAAATCTATGTAATCATCATCGGATGTATACGTAATATACGTAGAATATTGGATACGCAATGCAACCGGTGAATCGATTGATGACCCACAGAGCAAGATTCACGATGTTAAGGGCAGCATAACATTGCCAACAACAGGAATTTAATTATAATAGGGCAGATCTGGCATTGGACGTTGCGGCAAGCTACTGAGCTTGTGGTAGATGCACTCCGAATTACGGCCGTGACGGTAATCAGCATCGAGAGTGAGAGAGACAGAAAGATAAAGAGAGGGGGAAACAGGCAATGTATGCCGCCACCGGTTTTCGTGATTGCCCCCTTTTGGCAGCCGTGTCCAATCAGCGATGCAATTAAGGCAAAATGTGGCCGAAGCTCCAAAGCTCGAAGCCGCGCGGGTCCGCGATTTTAATTAAAATGTCGCCACGCGGTCTCGGTATTCGCGCTCACTCCCGAAACATAATAAATATATATGTATATATACAAATACCAAAACGATTTTTGTACTCTTTCGACGAGTGATTTTTATTTATTTATTTTTATTGTTTTCTTTTATTCATTATTTCCGTTCGTTAATTGATAATATCTGAATGTAAAATATATTATCGTGTTGCGGATTAACGAACTAGCGCGGTGCAGAGAATCGTGTCAAATGGCTTTTCTGCTATGCACTTTCGTCGTTTTGACAGCATAAATAATCCTCGTGGATGCGATTTTTATTTTCTGCTTTCATGTTTACTGTGTGCATTACTTTATTTCGCGGACGCCCTTTCGACTCTTATGCGCGGCGCGTAGTTGGTACATCGCACGTTTTATGTAGCTATACCGTGTGAAAGGAAACGAGGCGCTCATCCTCGTATTATGTATATGCAGTATACACGCGTTGTGTGATATGCTTTCAGCGAGAGATCGCGCAGGTGAAATCTGTGGACATATGAAAAGTATTCGGGACTTGTTTTTTTTTTCGACTCTGCCCTCTCGTTGACTGGAAATGTTGATCCCGAATAATTTAATCCGCGTCCTGCTTGTCGCCGGCGCGCATTCACCGAGTATCGTTTTTTTTTTTTTTCGCCAGGATCATTTAACCCGTTTGGACCTCCATTAGATCCCGTGGATATATATTCACGTTAAAACATACCCATCTCACGTGAGTGACATACCGGACATCGGAAACAATAAATCACTGCGTGAACGGAATCAGCGTCGCTCGGGCAAATTAATGATTATACGTAATGCTCCTAGCGATGAATTTTTTTTTTTTTTATTAAAAAATGGAAAGAGCCACCGGAACGCTTTCACGAGGTAATCGATCCTCGCGGTACAAGAAAATATTTCATAAAGTCGATAATACCGCGATTCATATACCTCAAAAAGCTGCTTGCTATTGAAAACAAGCAGCACTCTCAACGATTGGCTGACCTCGACTCATTGAAGAAAACTGAGTAGTCGGGAGGGTCCAGCCAGAAGCTCGAAATATCTTGTGGCCGGACGCTTTCATCTTACAAAATTGCAGGACTTTGTTTCGTCTATAAGTAAAAAAAAAAGCCACCGGCGAACACAGACGTGAGTTCGGTCGTTTACTTTGCAGAAGTGACATAGTATAAGGATCGTGAAGAACGAAAATCATTTTATGATCAATTACATTTGATACTTAAAAAAAACTTAACACGAAGGAAACCGTCGAAGAAAAACTTCGTGCTGATTTGTTTGGCAAGAGTTCTATCGTTTCGCGTAAACAAATAAATCGATACTGAGGATCCCTTTACAGTATCTATAGACTAATTCGACGGGTCGGTTTAGTTATGCCAGTCCCGACAACTGGTGCAAACCAGATTCAGACTTAGAGCTTCTCGCGCGATACCTCGTACGTTGGCTGTGGGCGAGAGATCTCCTCATCGTTGGGAGAGTCTCAATGGTATTCCTTGCACGAGCGTACACTCGTATACTCGGATAGTATAAGGTGCCGTAAGCCGATACAGATATATGGATCTTGGCGAAGAGAAGCAGCGAGTCGGTGGTGCACCAGGAGGGTGCAGCGAGGATCCGAGGGATAGTAGTGAGACTTGAGTACCTGTGTTACGTAGACTACGTGCTGCGAGTCCAGGATAGCGAACGAGCCGGTCCAGCAGGCCGCCCTTCTCGCGCCTTACCCCTCTCTCCCTGTCTCTGCATTACTAGCGCATAATATCAGTAGATATCCACTGTACGGTCTGCTGTAGTGATCCTACCCCAACGTATATATGTTATATATAACCATATAACTACCCTTTGCGGGAAGTGCAGCTGGCGGAAGTGTGAAATTCCAGAAAATCCTTAAGGGAATCCTCCCGACACTTTTCTCCTCTCTACACAGTTCTCTACTTTCCTTCGATTGAAGATTGACATTATTGGTTTATAGATATCGATTTTATATCAACTATTACTGGTTTTCTTTTATGAAACTTATGTATTCCAGAAGTGACCCGAATTATCACCGAGATATCTTCAGTCTTCCGTTAACGATTGAAATCGATGAGAATGATCGATTATAACTTGATTATTCACTAAAACCGAACTATTATAGATTCCCAATAAGGCGATGTTTTATCTCCCGACGGATGTTACCGAGAAAAGGAAGGTTTGAATTAAGGAGGAGCATATTTATGTGATAGGACGTTCGGTATCAAACAATGAAACGAGTATCTTATTCCATTGCTACTATTGTAATATCGGATTAACGAAACGTACCCCAGATCTACAGTTCGAGAATACATGGAGAGAATAAGGACCGAGGGAATGAAGAGATCGAACAGTGGTGGCGAGAGGTACGATAGGAAGGGGAACGCGGCTGGGTAGTTAATAAAGCCAAGCCGCAGCGATTGGAACTCGATTGCGTTGCTGGTTCTACTGCTGGAACTGCAAGTTCCGTTCGCGATTCGAGAATCGGGGACCATCCAGGGACGGGGTTAGCCGTAGGGCTTAACCGCGGATTTGAACCACCGGCAAATCCGAACGGAGGGTTACGAGACCAGAGTGGAGTATATATGCGAGTAGAAACTGCTCGACTTACGTATCTATACACGTGTATATCGCATCTGTTATATGGTTATACCCCTATATAGATCCATGTGCTATAAATGTACGGTACAAATGAAAAGCCAGTGTTCGATCGAGAATGCGAGTTGGACCTATCTAAAATAAGCTCTTCTCCAGCTTACCGCTACTTTTTATACACCGTTGAACTCTCGCTCTCTCTCCATTAAACTCATACGCTTGGCACGGAAATAAACTCATATATTTGCATCGTGGACCGAGAGGATATAACAGTGCAGCTTGAATCACGTGAAATCCGTTGATTTATACAGGATTAATCTACAAGTCCAACACGTATGCAATTATACCATTACAGGAAATAATGTCATCGTCGACAATAGAAATGCGTTTATTAAATACATGCCTTGTAGATCTGTAAACCATATGTACCGGTTAAAGATATCATATCAACAAAAACATCAGACCAAACAATAAGAATGCTTCGTCATTAATGAAAGTCTATACCCTGAAGAACCACATCGTCGTCCTTATATGAAACGCGAGTAGAACATTCTCCGCGAAAAAAATTCTTATGGCCTGACGATAAAAAAAAGTTGATGATATATCATAAGCATTTTACGAAGTCTGTAAAGATACGTATATCATGTGGCAGAAGACGAGAGTCGAGAAAGGATCGAAGAAAAACATGCCGTGAAAAATACGAATACCGCACGAAGAGAACAGTAGAAGAAGGAGAATAAGCAGCCGGAAAGGCGGTGAAGGATCTCGAGACGTGTACGTGAAGAATGACTCGATATATTACGGAAAACTCCGGGTAGTACTTCTACTCGATGTGCGCTCATGAGTTTGATGTTCAATATGTCTGAAGCCTTCGAGAGTCAGAGCATCGCAGTGCACTTTTTCCCCTCTTGCACTCGCTAGGATCCCGGCATCTGCACACAGCCAACCCGGAATGTAGGTCAGTTCCCATGTGCCTGTGACACTTCCTTTTCGTAGCTGGGAAAACAGTGGGGCCCAGAGGCAGAGATACACGTTGCACATATAAAATGGTATACAGCAGCAGCAGCAGCATCAGCAGCAGTAGACTCTGTTCTATACAGCTATGGTAGAGAAAATATACTGTTCGTTGAGGTTACGTGAGACGAGAGGTACACACATGACTATTTCACATACATAGAAGACGCGAGCATTTTGAACACATAGTATATTGCTTCTCTATACCCATATGATACATATAATCAGCCAAGTCGTCTATTCTCATAAGCTAAACGATACAGTTGTTGGCCGCCCACGAAAGTCTGCCCACTCCGTCGTAGTAAATGCTCTACGAAGCTCAATGGGCAAAAAGCTATAGGATAGCATATCAGTAACTACCGTTTTCCCAATTTGCGATCGGTTTGGCGAAAGGATTCAGCCTTAGATATGAAACGTAGTTTTGCATGCCAATTGCGGTTGTTTGCTTCGATATTTGTTTGCTTCTATAGATTGAAGATAATCAATTGCTCCACGAAGTTTCATAATCGAGCAAACAAGTGAAAATGGAAACTTATAGTAACTTCACGATAACGAAGTTATTAAAATATTACGACAATTACATCAGTTGCTTTGGTACTCAATGATGAGAGAAGCGGGGATCTTACAACGTAATGCAATTGGCTTCGAGACGTTGTTAATTAAAACTATCGGTGCTGCGGGCGGATGCTGCATGCGGTCTACCGATCTTGAGTTTGCGAAATTCTCCTTGCAAACGCAATTATTCGTATGCCGGGTACGCGAAACTTTGATAACTATCGACAAGCTTCGAAGCTTTCATCCTTTCTCACCCCTCACTTGTCCCATCTATCACCCATTCCCACGAAGCGTGAAATGCAAACCGCCATCGAGTTGCTTCACGCGAAACTCGCGTTACACCTCGGAACGCAAAACGATGCAAGGATCGCGCGACCTTGACCCGTAGCAAATACCTATATAGATACCTCTCCTGCGGCACGCAGCGCTCTGACGTATTTCCATAATTCCTGAATTCACGAAATAATACGAATATTGTATGTACGCCAAATCTCTGCCGATTCCCCATCTGTGTATTCGACAGATCGCTCGATCTCACAACAATTGAGTTGGTTGGTACACTGCGCAAGATACCACGAAGATCGAGTTAGGAGGTACAGCACTCGATTTGGAAGTACGGGTTAGCGGTCGGTTGTGTGCTATAGCAGTCCGAGAACTTGAGCCACAGTCCATTCCTGATATGCATTGGGTAATTTGCATTTCCAATCTACTGCCGGTCGCGCAGACGTGGCATAGCCGCCGCGTGTCGACGTTGACATCGAGGATCGTACGGGAACAGGCAAATGTAGGATGATGCGATGCGACGGAGAACAGGAGACATGCACGTAGATAGAGCAAAGCAGGCCAAGATAGAGAAGGGGATCCGGAGAATACAGGACTCTGCGACGAAATTCCGCTTCTCGCCAGGGCGAACCTCGAGCTTCGTCCTCTCTCGACAATGCTGACGATCCTTCCCTTTGTCTCGACGGGCTCACGGGGCGCCGAGTAGAAAGCGGACAGGACAGGAGTGCACCGAGGTTGCGTCTCTTCGCCGTTGGCTGTACATAGGAGTTCTCTCGCTATGTATATAACTATACGATATGTACTTATGTAGTATACGTACGTAAACGCGAGTTGGCGTATAGCAGTGCGAGTTTACTATACGCGAGAGAAGCGCGGCGTGTCTGGAACGTTGCAACGGAGAAACTACGTACCATCAGGTTGCCACGGGACAAAGGCGGAAGTACAGGCCAACGGGGACACCGGTAAGGATACAACGTCCTGCTACTATGAGTAGACTATATCCCTCATGCCACGAACTCGCGGGATCTAACACACGAAAGCTTCGCGTTCAACCCCTGTCGTCCTGTATCCTGTACTAGTTTATGCGCTTTACTCATTCCCAGGAGAACCCGCGCGACAAACACGCGGTAAGGGGAGAGGACGCAGGGCTACGATGAGACGGGGACAGAAGGATGCGCTCTCTCTGCCGACGCCTCCGGGACTAAAGGGACACGGCAAGTCTGTCTTATGCTACATACAACCCATTATATCTTCCTCGAGTTTGAGATATGGGCGCCTCGCATGGGCGCGGATAAACGTATTCACGGCTTTATGTGCGCGCAATGCTTGCACAACTCGCTTGTCTTTAGGCTAAGCTTATAAGTACTATTGCGAATTACATTGGGGGTACGCAATTTCACTCATAATTGAATCATTCAATTCACATTTTCGGGATTTCCAACGGATTCAAGGAAAGCTTGAATGCTCGTAAAAACGCTCGGGACTACTAACTTAAATAGTACCTTATATTAATAAAAAAAATCAATAAATGTTCCCGAAATTGCATTGAGTGTTCTTCAAAGTCCGGAGCTGATAAAATTTGTAGTGATTGCGCGGAGTAGACTTCGCAGATGGTACAAGAGTCTCGCGGGTTATTTCAATACATCCCTCGTGCATTCGGTTATGTATGCATTACGTGACGATAGATGTACCCGTAGTGCATATACTACCAAGAATATAATGCAGTAGATGGATGCACTGCATGCGTTCGGTATTACGAAAGCGCCGAGGTACGGAGAAGCGCCTATTCGCGTATATCTGTACCGTACACCACCACGACAAGCGCCTACATTATTGTTGTACCAATATTTGCATCAGCCGAATGCACGACGCACCTCTCTCTCTCTCTCTCTCTCCCCTCTCTCTGTAACCTCGCGCAACTTCGAGAACGTAAATTTTCGAGATTGCGCCTCGATGCTATCCTCGCTCCGCGCTCCTCTGATCGCGCGGGGAAAATCCATGCACACGCGCACTCCGTACACACATTTCTATCCGTATAACACATAAAACGTACCGCTTTAATTTGGAACAGGACGAGAGCGTATAATTGAATTTATATTATTCGATACGGATTGAACTTGTTATTACATCTCGCCGCAAAGCGAAAGCTCGTCGATGAGGTCATGGACCATGATTGAAACTCGATTAAATTTATCATCTCGCTCTCGGCGTATTGAGCGAGTAAAATTGCGAAGAGGGCATGCATAATCATTGATTCGTAAAATTGGCCAGTGTGATATCGATGGAAAAAGCGCGGAGCGAAATATGATTGCAGTCGAATAACGAATAATTGATTATCGAAGAGTTCCAGAAAAATTCGTTGATTCGCGTGCAATGAAATGTTCCAGATACGTTTCTTATTTTTGTACCGAGGTGATGAGGGTGATCGTTGAATAAATTAATATTTTCGCGAGCCATTTCTTCGCGAATAATAAGGATGATCGGGTATGTCGAACGTCGCTAGAGCACTTCCAATTTTCGTACATTTCTCGATTGGGACACTCGCCAAACGGTAATTGGCCTCTCGTATCCGGCGTGTAGCCGGGGCGCACATGGTACGACATGATATTCCGAACTTTTCACAGGGCGCACACGAAACTGCATGTTCGACCTGAAGATTGCTTCGATTTTTTTTCTCGCTCTCTCTCTCTCTCTCGCTCTCATTTTAGTACGGAATACGATTTTCCGCCAGAGTTGGCTGAGAGGCTGTAACATCGAGAATCTCGTGTGTCACACCTCAGTGCTCTGCATTCATCCGCGAAACTTCATCTTCGTTGTAATACCGTGAGAGAAATACGAACGGGAAAATTCAAGCTTCAGTAAATATTATCGAAACTACAAATAACAATATTATGAGTTGAATATCCATAGAACGAAAGGGGTTCAAAGGCCACGCGGTTTAACATTATTTAAATGAGGGTCGTTAAATTTCCGCGGAACACCTGTGTAAGTATATACGGGACTATACGATTTGATTATCAATGCTCTCTCTCGTCAATATTATGCATTCAGAGGATTCACCGTCATATCCGGTAGGCCGGTGATGCTCTCTGCTCTCTATATCTTCATCTCTCGTGCTGCATATCGACAAAGTTATGGCAAAGGAAACGCGTTCGATCGTTATAACCAGGCGGCAATAGCAGTGTCGAGAGAGCGGCGCGTTCCCCCACGGCACAGGGAGAGAGAGGCACAGAATCGCCCAGTGAACACTTGAATTCCGAACTGGATTCAGTTCAGCAAAGGCTATGGGGACGCGGGTTCTCTCTCTCTCTCTCTCTCTCTCTCTGCTCGTGGCCGACGAGTTTTGATCCCGAGCAATTTCCTCGTTGAGATGGCTCTCGTAAATCCGGCAGTGTGGTGCGAACTACCCGTTAAAACAGACGTCGTCGCCGGCTCGCTGCTACCGTCATAAGGGGAGAGGTGATACCGAGAAAGAGAGGCATTGGCCCCGTACTACTGCTGGCCGATCGAGTTTCGACGACTTTTCTTTTTTTCAATTTTTTTTACATATATATATTTATCTTTTTACGTCGTCATTTGTATCCATTTTTGCGATATACGAAATATCATGTTATCTTGGAATTCGAAAAAAAAAATGTTTACTCCGTGAATTTATACTTTTCACATCTTTTCGATACCAGCACGGCTTTCCAAGTTCATTCTTGTTGCATTCGTCGTTATCAGAGGTCACAGTGTTTCCCCCGCGAAGCCTATAGATATCTCCGTGGATGTATGTAGGTAGATAGGAAGATATGGCAGGACAGAGAGACCATAACTCGACGGGCTTTCGTTTCCGGCGGCGCTAACGTTACAACACACCCCATAGGACACGAGAGTCGAGGAATTCCGCCTACGTTTCGAAGCGTACAGAGATGTAATTTATCGAGCCCCGTCGGCTCGTCGATGCGTACACGTTATAGAGTATATACGTATACGTCGGTAGGTTAGCAATGAATTATACCTTTCGGATTATCTGAATTACGCGCACACCAGTGACGGTGTGAGAGAGCTTTGAATCAATTCCTAACGCGTTCGTATGCTTCGCTCTCTGTTAAATTATCGTTTGCCGATCCGCGCTATTACGACGGGTTGCTATATAGCTCCCGTCTCCGCCGCCCACCCTCCTCGCCACAGTGCGAGCGCGGAATTGGAAAATGACCTCACGCGTAGGAAGCTTATGAGGAATACGAAATCGAGTTAACTCCAATGCTGTTTCGACGATGAATGAAGAAATTGAAATTCATAATGAATTAAGTTTCTTTACAATGGTTTTTTTTTTTTGTTCATTCTTCGATATTTTACCGAAACCCTCGATGTTTAATCTCTATTTGGAAGAGAAGTAAATCCAAGGTTCTCGAAAGCTTCGATCAGTGAATAATGGAGAATCTATTAAGAACGATGGATCCTCGTAGCTGACGGGTTACAAGCCGGCATTGGAGCGACTCTAATTAAGGACTGCGGGGATCACTCTCAGTCTCGCTTCGATTGACGAACAACCTGGGAGTATCAGGTCGAGGGTGATGCGATACTACGCGACGGTGGCGGAGGATAGAACAGCGTGTTGATCAAGGGTAATTCAGCCCCGATGAAGACAAACGGGGCGAACATGCACGAGCCACAAACTACCAAGCAGCTTACACCATACATCCTAATACAGCGAATATCACGCTCACTATACCCTACAGAATTTCAAGTAGCTGAATCTCAGTAAAAAATAATCAACGGTGAAGTCTGAATAATCAAGTACCGTGATTTTCAAGAATAATTAAAGTCGCATAGTTTAATTAGATATACGTTTCAAGAACTATTACAATAACGCGACGTAAAAAAGACGTAGAAAAGTGTACAACGTAACGAAATGAGAAAATTGAAACTTTATTCCATTATAAAACTTCAACTTTCGAATAAATTCTTACTCCCCGCAAAATTTCATTAAAATATTTTTTACTTCGTTTCACGCGTAGAATACGATTCCGTACGACATCGCGCGAGATGTACTTTTCGACGTTGCTTATCTTTGAGTGATATACGATATGGATGAAATGATAAAGACGAGAAAGTGAAGTAAAAATGGAAAGAAAGAGAGAGAGAGGAAAAAAAATTGTGGAGTGCGAGACTTGAGGCGACGGCAAGGGATAGTGGATGCATTATAGAGAGATCGATCGTAGCAGATACAAGGAAATGAGGAAATACGAATACCGGGTACGAAGAGCGAGACGAGCGTGGAGGATCTTCGAGGAAGCTTTGGAGCCCTACTCAACTCGCCAAGCTTGCGCCAGTGCCAAGAGGAAAGCGAGGAAGACGATGGGGTTGCACAGCCACCATCCCCCGACGCCTGGCTTCGGCTCAAGTGTGAGCAAGAGAGCCGGAAAATTCCTGGCCGTTGTGGGATACGAGAGGGTATAGGGTGGGACGAGAAACTCGCGCGAACTGTCGGGTGTAGAAGCCACTTCGTTTAAGAGGGGAATGCGGGTCAACAGCCCGCGGTGAGTACATCCGATCCTCGCGCCTATGCACTACACTGAATACCTCGTCGGTATCTCGACAGCTTTAACAATATATGTATGTAGATGGAAGGTAAAACCCGTACAATCTCGCGAATTCGAAGTTCTCACACCAATGCAAAGGAATCTTCGTTTATCGATCGAGTGTGCGTAAAAGCCAAAAAGTTTTGGGGAACATCAATGTCCTGAAAGTTTCAACTGTATAGCGGCACGATTTCCACAATGATTGACAGCCCTATTTTAAAGACTCTTTCATGAAACTGCTTAACGAAAAGACGATAAATTAATGTCGATAACTTTACTCCAGAAGGTGCTGAAAGCTTTGGAATTCGTAAAGGAGGTCATATCGAACTCGTATGACATGCAAAAAAAATTTGATTAATATAAATTTATGCGTTCAACGGGTGACGAGGCCAATCACTGTACCGTTGACCTTATGCTCTACTATCCTCGAATTTAAACCATAGGGCGAACGGAGAGAAACTTTCAACGGAGAGTTCAACCGGAACTTAAGAACATAGTATGCTTAATACATATAATATGTAGGTACGAAAAGTTTGCGGAAAAGGAAGCCAACGATAAGAGAGAATTTTGTACAGAGAAGCGAAACCGGAGAAATGTCACCCGTTGCGTATGACTTTAATACCGTGCAACTCACAAAAATGCGAATGTGGGTCGAGCTCTTCTTGCACTGTTCAGTGACGCAGATGTGCCCGTAGTGAGGCTTCGTTCTATCAGAAATACGACGTTGATACGCGGCTGAGTGTACAATTTCACGTAATAAAAAATAAAAAAAAAAAAAGGTGTAGAGAAAATTGTGGCAGATAAGGACGCAAGTTGAGAATAGCTCGAGTATAGTTGCACACAAAGACTCCAGAAAGACGATGCTTTTTCGCGAAGTGTACAAGCTACGAAGGTCTCCACGGACCTATCTCGAGTCCTATTACAATCAACAGCGTTATTGTTCCACGACGACGAACACTGCCGTGAAACGACGGTAAAGCTTCGCCAGCTGCAGAAACGAAGATTCAAGACTGATGGTTCAGAGTTGCTTGTTCCCTCGTATTCGAGTACACTTCATCCCTCGATGCTTCAGTAATCAGGCCACGCTATTACAGAAAGGGCTCTTCTTACACTTCTTTATCATCTTCTTGGTATTGTTTTTTTTTTGTTTTTTTTTTTCTTTATTTTTTCAATTTATCGCTCGTCGTAACATAGTGTATAACAGGCTGAAGTTCCTACAGCATTTTTTTTTTATTTGTATTTTATATCGCCAACGGGCGATAGTGCAGTGTAGATTGAGAAAAAAATCGAGCAGTAGGTGAAGCGAGAGCGAAAAAAAAAAATTAAAAGAGAGAATCCGGGAGATGTCGAGGCTGCACGACATACTCTATCGGTGCGCGGAATCCTCGTGAAGCGGGGTATATATGCTACAGTAACGCGAGATCGTAAAATTCCATGTTATCCGCTCGAAACGACGTGCTCTCGGGTAACGTACGTCGAGAGAAAGAGAGCAAGTGCGAAGCATAGAAAGTACGTGGTACGGAGAAAAAGAATGAGAGGAAAAGGGTTCGGAGTGCACGCGAGAGTCCAGAAAAGCATATATAGAGAGTGGGTTGAAAAAGGGATTAAGAGAGGAAACGGGGGAGATGAAAACGAGGTCCGATGGAGGAAAGAGAGAGGATTGGATAGGCAAGAGAAAATGTCGCGAAAGCGTATAAAAGAACGAAGCAACGAGGTAGGAGGATACACCGGATAGAAAGTAGAAGAGGCAACCAATGGCCAAGACCGACCGATGAATTTGGTGCTTGCGCGAGGTCCTCCGCCAAATTAGATATAAAAATCCTTACGAGCTCTCGGAACAAGGTAGCTAGAGTATTTTCCCCAGGCGCGCACTGCACACGTATTACCGAGAGAAAAACTTTGTAGTTTGTCGTCGTAGCTACCGATCCGTGCTGCTTGCTCTTCGGGTTATCCGTACACACAGAATCTTTCTCTCTTTCTCTTTGCAACTCCTTTGGGACACGAGTCGAATATTTCCGAAGCTTGCGCAACGATCCTCAGCAAATTCGATAAATTAATTTGAGTCCCGAAACCATCATGGTGACTTGTACCGAAATAACATTTGATATATATATCCCTGCGAGCGATTTAAAGATCTTTTATGAATTCGTTATTTTCTTTAACACACGTCAGGATCTCGTGTTCCATATCTCGGGACGATAAGGGTTTTGGCCTTTCCGTAGCAATTTGGTTACATACGAGGTGTGGGAGACCCAATTTGAACAATCGATCCAACCCTCTTAAGTGCATCTCGCGTGCAATAAACGTCCGAGAGGTTCGCCCATATCGAGTGCTTTAATGAATTAACCTACGTAATGCACTTCTGTACGTGAAACCAACACGAAGCTCCAAGACGCCCGGATTATTATCCGAGTCACTCGGGCCATAATCTTGAAAATTAATTACCATTGGCAGTCACGGGAGAGCCGTACAAATAACAATACTCTTCGGTATATATTCTTTATGCTAATGAAGTCGTATTTTATTGTGTCCAACCCCATATAATTTACCACACATCCATCATCGGTGACATTTTTTTGTTTTCAATTAAAGTGTACCTATTGACCCTCTTAACGCATTAAAAAAAAAAACAAACAATACTAACCTCGCGTGTCGTTGAACCAACGAAGCTTCTAAAAGTAAAAAATAAAATAAAATAGCATCCTATACGTCATCATGAGGAAAAATTAAATTCTCCCGTAAGACTTTTACGACCGGTCATAATCGTTGGAGGAAAAACGAAAGAGAGAGTACGAGGCGAGAAGAGGGAGGTCTCGATGTGTGTGTATGTACAGTTCGTTCGTGCAATGGTGTGGGAAAAACGGTGTAGAGAAAAGAGTAAAAAAAAAAGAAGAAATAATAATCCTTGGACTAATACGCTCGTAAAGCGAAGTCGCGAGAGGTGGGGGATATAAACGGACATGAGAACGCTCGCCTCGCGCTCAGCAGCACACATATTCGGCGCGTTAGCGCGGGCCCCCGAGTCGGTATCTGAGGGCAAGCTTCGCGGAAGGGTAGAAAGGGAAAGAGAGAGCTCGATCGTATGTAGCTTTTGCGAGGGAGGAATTCGGAACACCGGCACTAGCTGCTGTAGCAAAATGTGAAGGCCCGCTTGTAAAATACAGTTTTAATTCGCGCCAAGCTCTCTCTTTCACGTCTCTCTCTTCCTCTTTCACGGTTGAACACGAGCTTTAATATTCGCGCGGCGCGTTATGCCGTGTCGTCGTGTGCATAGCACGAACTAGCCGTGCAAGCGGAAAAGAGAGAGAGAGAGGGAGAGATAGAGAGAGAGAGAGCTGTTGTACGCTTCAGCTTTCGAGTATCCAATGTATCTGTAGAGAGTAGATCGTCGCGAGGAAGACGAAGAGGAGATGTAGCGAAAGGAAAGAGAGAAAAACTGGTAGTCGAAGCGGGATGAAGAGAGGGTGGTAAGAGGGGTATGGGGGGGTTAGTTAAATTACAGAAATAAATCACGGGCATTGTTGCACCAGCACGATTTTACGGTTTGTCCGAAACTGTATATAGCCCTTTCCACTATTTTCTCTACATACAACATCGCGCTGCCACTGCCAACGCCATCGTCGCTCGCTCTCTCGCGCTCCGCACGCTCTCGCATTTGTGTTATGCTCTACGTGCGTACGTGTTACGCGATTATATTTATACATGAAAATACATCGGTATATATGCGGCTATACATATAAGTTGTAGAGAGACAATGTACATGTATAGATATAGACACCGGTATAGAATAATATATGGAAGTGAGTATGCGGTTTTACGTATGTTTGATATATGCATCCGCGCTGCACAAACGGTATAAAGCAGAAGTACCTATGCGCCGGAAGTACCTTTGCCTACTGCGTATACTTTGCGCCGATATACACCTTCCGCCGTCGTTGTATTTTACGTATTATAAGTTTAATGTGCGGTATAGGCTACTCTACGATATAATTCAGTCACTCCAACTAAAACATATTTCGTTTATACGTATAGTGCAAAGTCCTGTATATATACGCATGTGCGCTGATTGTTCCGGAGATCTCTTGTAACTTCAGTAACTACGAGCCTCTCG
Source organism: Buathra laborator (assembly GCA_934046635.1). NCBI lineage: Eukaryota > Metazoa > Arthropoda > Insecta > Hymenoptera > Ichneumonidae > Buathra > Buathra laborator. The sequence continues at coordinate 5,038,979 of OW203897.1, read as the reverse complement.
TGACGATTATATATAGTTCCACGTTACCTAACATGCTCTTTGCCTCGGTTAACTACTGCGAAGCACTACAGTATACGTACACTACGCGGTGTAGCTGTAGTATGCACGCGTATATTTATGTTGGTACACGCGGTGGGCCTCCGCATATACATTCTAAACAGTGGCAAAAGAGAAAGAGAGATGGAACCGACCAGCAACCCCTTTCCCCCGCCCCAACAACTCACGACGATCTACCGCGAGGGTGTTACGTGCGCCGGACACGAAAGGCCGCTCTCTGTGGTGGTAGTCGTGGCCTCTCATCGATCCTCTCTTCCTCGTCGTTGTGTTACCGTTGGCTCCTCTTGCTACTCCATGCGAAAACGTGCGCGGGAGAACGAGTTGTGTTAGCCCTGTGCTGTATAACCTTCCCTGTTGTACATACGGCTCTGCGCTTTTACTGTACACACATAGCTCCGGTTACAACACCGACACCAACAATTGCATCCAGGAAAAGCTCTGTAAACGCGAACGGGCGCGTGCGGTCGCGCTACCTTTACGCTCGGTTAATCCCTCTCGCTTGGACATTGTCAGGCACCGCCGGTCTCTCTATCTATTTTCAAGCGCACAGCCGAACGTCGCTGTATACAGTAATTTTTATACGTTTGTTTGCATTTTTTTCTTGTTTTTTTTTTTCATCTACACTTGTTTGTTATTCGTTACATTGCGAATGAGCAGCATGCGCGCGTGTTTGATGCAACTTTATTTGGTTGAATCAAATAAAATTAAATTAAATGCCGACCTACTGGAGCATTTAGTAGGCTAAATTTATTGGAATCAAACAAAACCATATTGGGATTTCCTTCTGGCTGTGTCGAAAGATTAAACAGCGGAAAAGTTAATTGATGCGATTGATTCGCTCCGCTATTTGAGATAGCAGGACAGATTTTTTGCTATGGGCGTTCTCTTTGCGCTATCGAGTTTGCGAGAGAAATGGCCGTTTGATTAGTGGATGAGAGAGGGACGTCGTTCTCTCGCGATGGAAACGAGTTTCTTTACATAACCGTTCACTTTTTTTCCGAGCGTAGCCTGCGCGTTGATGGCAGAGCGTAGTGGGTACGGAGGTAGTATAAGAGGGTGGCATTAGCGGAGACCCGGGAGTGACGGGTGGAGTCGTTTTAGTATCGCTACGATTCAATTTAGATTGCGCGACCCTCCGTTTCAGCGATTCGTGTTGCTGTTGCTGCTGCTTCTGTATTGCTACTACTTCGGGTCTGGCAACCCTTCAGTCAAACGGTTCTTTATCGACTTTTCAGTGAAAAATCGACGCCTCGATTGCTGAATGGACTTGCGACGAATGCGCCTTGAGGAACGCGATGAAAGAGCAAACAAAAAAAAAATCGTTCGAAAACGCAGTCCGACAGTTTTCGCTATACCTTTCCTCGATGGAGATAAGACGCTTAGAAAAATAGTGCGTAAAAAAAGTAACGAATCAACGGGAAAACAGCAAATCGCACTTGGCGCGCTCTCCATTTCGAGTTCTTACTCTCGCGGGAAGGGAATCCTCTCTCATCCTCGGACCGAATCTGCTTCCGGGTTTCTACGAACAGACGTTCAACTTCTAAAACAATTTGAATCGCGATTCGCGACCCGCTACTACAGCTCCGGCACTCGCGTATATCTCCGAGGAGTCCATGGCTCGTTCGGACGTAGCTTGGGAAAAAGTCTCGTCGTTGGCTCGACGAAGAGTGGGTTCCTGGTCCACCGGGGAATCTCGCAGAGCGCGTCAACTGGCAAGCGACTGCCAACTCGAGGAATGAAATTTCGTCGAGTCTCCGCTTTCGTAACGCAAAACTCCGTTCGTGTACTAACTCGTTCTCTCTCTCTTATGCTAGCGAGCGGAAGTTGCTCTTTAAAAGTTCACGAGATTTTTCCATTGAATACTAACGTAAAATAATGGGGGAAAAAAAAATGGCAACACATACATTTCTCCTGAGAGAAAGTCTTACGCTCGAAAAGATTCTTTTCTTCAATTGCTGAAACAACAGCCTACTCTGCAACATTCGTTTGATTGGAGATTTAGCGAATTGGTGATTTAGCGAAAACTAAATTACATCGCTGTGTTCAAAGTGGTGGAGAATCTAATCTCGCTGGCCCTCGAACCTCACTCACTCTCATTCCTGATCTCTTCTTGATCCACGATTATCTCTCGCGATAAGATCCGAGGTGGAGAATGAAGAGGAAGATGCTCGCGTCTTGAACCCTCATCCCTCTCGATGCCACTCGATTACATCCAGGAAGGAGATAAAAAAAAATACAGTGAGAGGTAACGGAAGAACGAGTGAGTGATCTGTAGAGAAATTGCTATCGAGACCTCCGCTGGATCGCGTATAAACTCAACGAACAATTAAGAGAAGATCGCTACTCTCAAAATCAATTTTTTTACACACATCGGAAATAGTTTTCTGCTAATTGAAGCTTAGAAAAAAAGAGAAACTACTGTTTGATACAAGTGTACGAAGTATTGTTTAAAAATACTTCGGAACAAAGATTGTATCGTTTTACGTCTGCAGAGAAAAGCTGATAGATTTTTAAGCTTCGCCAATCTCTAATCGTGCGAGTTTTGAGCCGTTCTATCGTGAAACGTTCGATCCGGAATAGCAGTCGATATATATCCCAAGAGGGAGTTACCGGTATATATGCCTCATCGAGATTCGAGATTCTCTAGACGAAACGACGAGGTTTCCCAACGTGCTATACCCAAGCGAGTCCAGAGGGTTCGCGGGATTACCCTCGAAAATCCCCGTGAATCCTTCAGCAATCCTTCGGAAAGAACGATTCTCTCTCTTATATAACGTGTAGGCTATATATGGGAACTGCCGGCTAACCGTCCGTACGACAGAACGACACGAGCCATAGAGCGAAAGGATCTTCGTGAAGGGTCCAACAACGCTGGTTCCTCTTTATTTTTCTTTACTCGACGTAGCTACATGAAAGGGGCTGGTCATCCGTAAACGCTCGCCAATCTCCCACTTCTCCTCCCACCCCAAGCAAAGCGAACAGATCGTTCGAGTTTCGCAAATTTGTTTCTCTCCTTTTCATCCCCATTTCACCTTTTACCTCCCTCGGCAATATATATATATCTGTGTCCTGTGTCGAGTCGTCGTCTGCTAGTTATCGACAATAGAATTATGTTTCAAGTAGCGCGTTATGTACAGTTTCGTCATTATTGATGATTGGAAGAAAATCCTCGATGATAACTTTTCACGTTAATACCGTCGAAGTGGCAATATTTGAGTCGTAGTTCACCGAATCGAAGGATAATAATCGATGCTCAGCTTCGACGATTAAAAGACTCGAGGCGTAAGTGGTTCTCCGGGCGCTGACTCGGGGATTGTTCGTTCGACTGGTGTTTCTGTTAGCTGTCGGGCTCTCTATATATCCCGGTGAAAAACAACAAAACAAGCAAAGAGTCGGGGAATAAGAGAATGAGAAAAGAGCGAGACTAGTGTAATCGAAGCTGTGGAGGAAGAAAAAGATAAAGAAGTATAGAAAAAGAAAAAAAAAGAAATAGAAGAGAGAAACCAGTCCAAGGTAGTACCGGGACTCGAGCAAAACTCGAAGGTAGAAAGAAAATGAGAGTCATAGAAGAAGGGAGAAACAATGAGTCTGTAACGACGGAGTTCCGCTGTTTTGCTAATTATCCAGCTCGGTGGAGCCACCTACTTCTATAACCGTACTCCGGGACCTGGCCGTTCTCTCTCCGAACAACCCCCAGCAGTCGCTCTCACCCTCGTCCTCGTTCACAAACCCTCCATATCTTTCTTGCCGCTGCCAACTCTCGTCCACCCCTTTCGCGTACCTCCGTATCGCTTCGCGTCACGATAGGCTCTCGTTAGTCAACGATATTCTCGCAAAAGCTGCCCTCTGCGCGACAGGGTGTGGACACGTCGAATAAATTCGGAACCACCAGCGCCCGTAACATATCGCATAATTACAATATACACAGTCGTACGTTGATAAAATTATAATTCAGGACCATAAAACGAAATGAAAAATCACAAAAAACGTGCGGAGAATAAATTCTTTACATTATGTCATAAGCCTGATCATCGTGGAAAACGGAATCCGGTAACATTTCGTGAGATAAATTCATGAATGCAGAGCGTCTACCACGAAAAATCAATTGTCTCGCACACAGCGTAGCGGAAGGCAAAGTGGGATAAACAAGAATAATTCAACGATATCTTCTCCGGTATGGAAATACGTTTAAGCTTCAGCGTTGTAGTAATTTCCTTCTCTCACTCTACCAATGTTTCCCGTAAACACCGCGAAGCTCTGCCACACGAGTTGCAATTGTACGACAGCTCGAAGTGAGGGCGCGCCGTTCGCGAGCGCAAACTTTCCGCGGAAGGGAAACTTTATCGGAGGGGTGCCAATGATGCATCGTCCGGAAATGGCGGGGTGGTTCCTGACCGGAAGCACGCCTCGTACGTACACGGTGTAACATATATATAAGCGCCCTTTCGGTCATTTTCGTTCCGTAAAACCGCGGGTCTATCCCTATGGTACCTATATACTGTACTGTTTCAACTGCATAACCTGTATATATATTGCTGTACGTGTACGTGCATATTTCCGTCGTTTTTAACGATAGTGTAGGATCCAGGAGACACCAAAAGCTCGTAAGCGTATATGTATTGCTACACCGTCTACACAGCGCTTTTGGGTTTCCGATCTAAACGTCGGATTATCCTTCTGCCCTTTTTATTCTATGAATTATAGACAAGAATGATGACGCGTGTTTTCGAGATAACCCGAAATAATATTCATGCGGAAAACGCCGCACCGCGTGTGCGGAATAATCGATGTTCGAACTAAAGTGCCGCATCATCGTCGTCATCACTTCAACGAGGGTTCACACTTGACCTTTATATTACACGCTACTGTATCGAGAATCGCCGAGTTTGCAGTAATATCCGGCAATTTTTTTTAGTTACGAATGTTACACGGTTACGCGGTATACGTAGTTTCGTACGTAGTAGATAATATACGACGTCGTATAATCACGGTCAGGTGTGCCATCGCGATGGCGAAGCGTGCGAGTTCGCGTTTCGTCACGATTTACGACGCGGTCCCAGTACCGACTACTCGTAGAGCCCTATATACGCGTACAAGTTTACGTATTACGAGTTACAAGTATATTAAGATCGGGAGCACCGATCTAATGCTTTACCTCGGCCAGTCCGCGGAGCACGGGAACTCGTGCTCGCGTTAGCCACGATAGCTTATCGGACCGAGCTATTTCGTTGGAATCTCGGAACTCACTATACATTTCAGTCAAATAGTTTAATTTTAAAGTGAAAAATACGCAACGATTTTTTAGTTTTTTTTTTTTTATTTACTCGTTTTCTCAATTGGTTCAACTGATTTTACGATAGCATCCTACAAGTTTTTGCTTCAAATGAATATAAAGGCCTTGTTATTCGTGTCAAGGTTTTAATCAACTAATATCACTTCTTACCAAAGCGTACAAAACGACTTTTCTTTTTTTCAAAATTGCCAAACTGATTAATTAAACTGATGGCAACCACTGTATCTTGATTTAGCGATATCTTTTGATATAAATTTGCAATGACGATAAAAAAAAACTCTATTCCTGGCGCTTTCATTTTGACCTGAAAAGGTCCAATGCAAATGTGAAACCATTTTATATTGCTGTTAAATTGCCACGAGACATTTCTACGAAACGAGGAAATTCATTCCGCGGTTGAAATGCTACGGCGTGCTTTGCAGCTTCGTAGAGTCGAGACAGTGCATTTGTACACAACCGCGAGGAGACGTAGAGGCGGAAAAAAAAGAGGACCTTTCGGAAGGAATACCAAGAAAAGCAACCGCCGGCACGTATCTAAATAACCAGCTTGGAAACTACAAACTCCATTTTGTATTTTCACGGAAGCTTGAGCAGCCGAGCAACACGCGAGAAACACGGGTTTCGTCGGATGTAGAGACATGAGAAACGGAAAGAGTGAAGCTGAGGTATGGCGGGCTGTTTGCCACCCTCGCTGTGGTGTACTCGACGACACCCTGACTTGGTATGAGTTCTACCTATATTTTCGTAATGGGGTGGAAAAGTGGGTGCGAAGGGTGTCGTTAAGTAACGTAAAGGTTCGCTCACGCGAACCATTATTCTTGCGTCTATGATAATATAGCGAAAAAAAAAAAAAAAAAACAGACGTGGCGAAACGATTCAATTCTGGAAAATAATCCAAATTTCTTGCGAGCAAAGCGTATAGTTAAGTTTCTCTTCCTATCATAGCTCGCTATATGCTATTCTCCGCGACTATAATAACTCAAAGTAAGAATATTCGCAGAGTTTTGCTTCCGGGTTAACTTATCTTCATTAAAAATTATCTTGTTCCTCGTACTTACTTACGGCTTATAACCCCCCGCGCGAAAGCTTACTGTTACGATAGCTATTTCAGTACAGACGAAGTTTCTTACGTAAGAAAAGCCAAACTCACCTGCAACAGAAAATGAAATGAATTTGTCAGTGAAAATTTCACTGAATTAAATTATGAAATAAGAATTATTAAATAAAAAAAAAATAATAGTCTCGATGCTTGTTGTGTTTATCATTTAATTTGTTTTATAAGGATTCTGTTTTGCAGTGCAGATATCAGAAAACGAAAACATTTATAATTTACATTCATGAAATGAGATACAACAATGTCGTTGACCGCAGTCTTCGTTATTCGATTTAATTGAACTCGCTGTGGCTTCGCGACTCGTAGCTTCCCGTAAATCTCGTATAGGCTCTTTGATATCAATGTTTCCATAGAAAACTCGGAAGGATAAACAAGTTTTGGCGAGGCAACTCGGCCAACGTGGCCCGGGAGGGGATAGCGGTGGCAATCTACCACGCAATATCTCGACGGAGAACTTCAAACGGCGAGGTCTGGCGCGCGCGGACGATCGATGCCTATGTCGGAGGGGTTGCGCCGAGCGCTCACACAAACACACAACGACTAGGATTCCCCTCGGGGGTGAGCGTAAAGCAGCCTCGAGCTGTGCGCGCGACACCGCACCGCCAGAGAGAAATGAGGGAAGAAAAGCTGTTTGTTTCAGGAGAAGAGAAAAGGTTCCGGAAAGGAGGACAGTGTTACTACTACAGCCTGTCCCTCTGCCTATTGCAGTCTTTCGCGAAAATACTATAACCAGCCGGGAAGCTTTGCTGCCGGGTGAGTATCTGCTATATTCACAACTTCACATTTGTATTGTGCATATGTGTTGGACGGACGGAAATTGTCGGACGCGAATAGAGAGCCGTACCGTAGATACAATACGCGAGGAGAACTATAGTGCTTCTGCGAAGTACTTATAGGGCGCACAAGAGTACAACGAACTTCGATCCAATGCGGAGCGAGGGTGCGAAGTACGAAGTCTACCCGACCGGAAGCAGGTAAACGAAGAGGCGTGCAATGCAGGCCACGTTTGTTCGGCTAATATAAACGTTTTCGATCGACTATCTTATATGAACGTATCTAGTAGTTTGCAAGTTTTATTTCTGTTTTAGTAGAACAATTTGTTAGAAATCCTATTATATTTCTCGGTCTTCTTAAAGTTTCTTGAATTTTTTTTATACGGGTTTCTCTTTATACGTACGCACGCGTTGTTACTTTGCGCGTTTTCGTTTTGGTCGGAAATGTAACGGGACGATGTGGCTTGAATATCTTGAATTCCGAATGCACCCCTCGTGCTGGCAAGCAGTTTTCCACCCGCAAGAACAGCAACTACCGGCGGCGTCGTATCCGCAACCGTAATTCAGCGTTACCCAGTATCAACTTGAATTACATCCGGTGTACCGAGTTTTCATTCGTTGTTCGCGCGAAAAATACGCTGTATCGTCATATAACTGCCGGTAGTGGTGGGCGAGCAAGCAGGGCGCTTGAAACAGAAGGCGGAGAAATCCAAGCTTCGCCACTATCGAGAAGTACACGCTTTTCCAACGACCGCACAACTGAAACTACCACCCGGGGCTTCGTAGTTACAGTTTCCGGTTTCCTGTAACTCCGACTAACATCCCCGGGTACCTGCTAATGAATTCGTTCGAGCGGTAATCGAGTTATCCAAGGCCTCCCCCCCCCCCCCCCCCTCCCGCCGCGAATACTCGCGCGCCGCAGGGCGAACGAACCAACGCTCGTTTATAACGTAGCAATTGCGCGAGAAACAGGCAGTTCTGGGAGTTTAAACGTTCGAACGGAGGGAATGAGGCGGAGGATTGTAGAAGGTACGATCTTGAAGTCTAATGACAATAATTGTCGGACACTACGTAATCGACGTATTGCCGGAATAATCCATTGAACCGTTCGTTACATTTGTTTATGTTCAACGGGAACGGGAAATCCATTTAAATCCATTCAAGAATCTCGATCAATGTTATCGAAAAGTAAAAAAAAGTTATGAGACAATCTCGAATCACAGCGAAATCGACGAAAAATAGAACACAATAATGACAATTTTCTGGGGAAATGTGACTTCCCGTAATTGGAAAAATAAACGCGTAATAACACTAGGAAATTAAGTCACGATAACGTTTGTGCGATCAAAGTAGACCGCGAATATAATGAATATGAAAGACATAAATAATGCATTTTCAATCTTTGGTTACGTGCTGCTGAGAGAGTTTCACTTTGAAATATAATGTTTTATGGACGACCAATGCAGACTGCGACAAATTCCCGAGATTTTTCTTGATATCTGATTCCGATTTTTCTACATCCTATATATATATATATATCCAATTCTTTTCTCACAAGATAATTCACACGTACGCACGTGATTCATTTGCCCGCACGTTGATATTCGCGATATTGAATACATTGCTTCATTATTATAAATCGCGATCGACAGTTAAATAAATAGTGTGGATATAGTTAAGTTTAGTTAGAAAAATGAATTAAATTACATTAAATTAAAGGTACATCGATGCATCTCGGTGTTCCGATGTTCGTAAATGAAAAATGTCGTGTGTTCGCGCAAAGCAAACTTCACTTCAATCGAAAATCATCTGTCGTAAAAATGTCGTATGATTGAACTGAACGTAAAATTTGCCGTGACAAGTATATGCAGAGGAAGGAAAAAATTACAGTATGATTGTCATGATCGATCTGGGAGCTTTATTATGCTGCTTCGGAATTTGCATAGGTCTCTCGCTGTGCTGCAAAACGATGAAAGGTTAACTTTATTCTTGAATCCCACTTTCAACGAGGTGTTTTAGAACCTCCGCGAAAGACGCTTACGAGCAATTGGTTAGCTTGGGCGGCAATGACTCTATGAATTATGGATGTACCTGCTGGGTGCTATACCGTTAGTTTGGTATGTAGTATCTTATATCTATTGGAATACATAATACGCAGATGCCGGTAAGCCGGTGAGTTTCAAAGATAAAATGGAAGATCGAAGCTTCGGTAAAGAGGATAGTCTGCGATGTCGTAGAAAGCTTGGAGTTACGGAGAATCGATCGCAGTGCTCTCAATGACGAAGAAATATCAACGAGTTCACTTTCCCACCGATATATCCGGTATAGTACTATGAATTTACTATTCATTGACATGCGGTATTTTTATAACTTAGTTTGCATTTAGAAATTCATAATAATACAATCATTTATATTTCTTTTGCACAAATGTTACGTCTTTTTTTTCTATCCAGAGAAAAAGAATACGATGTAAGAGAAACATAGAAAAATACGTATAACCGAAGACAACGTACGAACGTCAGAAATAGGAGTTTCAATGCACGTGCGGCTAACGTCATTTTCCAGCTCTCCATGAAAAATATTATAATGCCACCGTGTATCAGACATGCATAATGCACGCCTTGTACCAGGATTTTCATGTGAGCTCTTCTGCAATATAATTCGCAAAGCAATATAACATCAACGGTAGACGCGTCGCGAGGAAGCGATAAAGTACCGACGAAGCTCACCCGCGATCTGTGAGATATTGTTTTTTTTTCATCTGAAACATGCATTAGTTTTCTTCGCATTTTCGTAAGACTTTCTGAATTACCGATGACTACGAGAGAAGAAAAACTTAATAGCAAAGTTATTCGAAGTATCTTTGTAATTTGTAACAACGAAGGTCTCGAAGACGCGATATAATTATGTAAAGTGTAACAACGTGTTAAAGAATTTGGTCAATTCTTTTTTTTTTATTCAAACTTCGAGACTATCGAGAAACATCGATTTTATTCTCCGGGGAGAGAAGAGACTGCCCTGGAACGATGAGTGGATCGGGCAAAGAGGTAATTATGGCACAGGCGTGCCTTCGGCGCTGTCGAACAAAGTTCGCAGGGGAATGAAGGACGCTTCGGTGTTCCCTTGGTCTCGCAGTCGAGGCAGGCTAATTTATCCACGCGCGGCACCAGGCTTACACCCTCGCCGTGTTCGTAAAATCAAAGCTTTTACCGTGCCACTGGTGCTGACTTCGAAAAGGGGTAGCGGTACGTACACCTCGCGTCGACGAGTTCCACCAGTGAAATCGCATTTGCAGCTTTGGCAAGAACCGAACGGCGTTTACTCTGCCCCTCATCCGCCACCTTCCTATTCTACCGAGGATCCAGCAAGCAGTCTATAGGCGTCTGTTCGGTTCGTTGCCGATGGGTTTAAGCTGTTATCACACGGGAAATTCTCTACTATACTTTCCCATAAAAAGAAGTGATCAATTCTCATCAAACTTCTTAGCACATGGAATGACGAAAAACCAAGAAACTAAAACAAATTCCCCGCAAAAAGTCTCAATAATCCAAAAGAATTATAACTATGATTATGAGACATAATAATATCATCGGAATTTGTACTGTAAATTGACTAGAATTTGAATTATAATTCTGGAGACTATTCCGTTGAGGTGAGATTAACGAAGCTGACGCGAATGAGATACTACGGAACTAATTATCATCCAAGTAATTTAGTATCTGCCTGCCCGACTGTACAGTACCTACGCGAGACTCGTCGATGTTTTCGTCGTCGCCGTCGTCGTAGTCGATTCTCGTTTTAGTCGTCGCATAGTCGGTGCGAAGGGAGGCTTAAGGGTTGCCACTCGCAAATGAGTTCACCGCGGATGTGCCCGAGAGGGATGAGAGATGGTAATGGTCCAGATGCTCCGGCAGAGTCGAGTAAGGTTTCGCTCGACGAGAAGGGGAACGAGGGAAGGAGTTGCAATGGGATCGAGCTTCGCACAGGGTTCCGCTGTTATACCGGTGCGCTATCGCCGTTACTGCTGCTGGGTTGAGGACGCGTCGAGGTGACTAGGAGTGACGTTAGGGGGTGAACACTTTATGCTCGCCACCCTATGATTAATACATGAAGCGAGCTGTCCTATCCACGCTGTACCTCCTCTCTCGGCTGCTTCGCAGTAGAAGCGAAGTTCAACTGCGTTTTCCCTGTCCCGATGTACGCTATATCCATCTCTGTGTACGAATCCAAAGCTACCTTCGCGATTCAACCTCCGGAAAAGGACATTCTTCGGGCAGCGAATTAATCTCCGAGTTTATGCGAGGTCAACAGGTGACGAGTATTAACTCTTTCACGAGGGAATTAATTCGGTGAAAACTAGACGACTAAATAACTGCTCAAAGCTATTTTCAACTTTATATGACGACTGAAACGGTAATTAAATTGGACATGTCGAAAAATTCTCATGACGAATTGTTAGCACTTCAAAAGTTTGAACGCATAGCATCGAGAAATATTCGGTGCTAGCAATATCGATCAAGATTCTGACCTGCAAGTGGCAGCGATGCCCTACGGCAGTCAGCCGACCTGCCAAACTCCTCTCTTACGGTTTCCTATTCTATACTAACGTTGCTATTTCACTGATACGCAACCCCTTAACGGAACTGCCAATCTTCATGGGCGATGCCTCGCGGGACTTCGACACTTCGGGAACTTGATACGACTTTGTCCTCTCTGTTGGGCGAAATGTCCGCTTGCTCCTTTCATTGTATGCGGAACAGTCTACAACAACACTGCGAGCGTACTATAGCATACAAGTTCGCTCGAGTTTAATCCATTCTCATGTTGAGAATTCGAACGACCTCTCGCGAATGCCAAACTAGATATAGGTGACTATTGCGGATGCCAATGTTACCGTTTCGCTCTCGTATCGCGAATTTAATCGCCGCAGGTAGCACGTGAAGACTTGCGGATGGGGAAGTGCATCACCGAGACAGTTCCGGTTCGTGTGAACCGAACTCGTAATAAATGCTGCGTACACATCGTCACTTCGGTGGTAAGGGATATACAAGGAGGCGCATAGCTACAACCGTTGGAATCGAGTTGCGAACGTTTCTCTCGGTTCGAGAGACTTTACGAGGCTTGAGCGGCCAGGGTTTACGAGCAGAAACGATCGACGCGTGCGGTGACTATGAACAAGGAAGACAGAGTGAGAGGACGTCCGTTCCTCCTTGACGGCATAAACCATCACACCGTGAAATTCCAACTCCCTCCTATATCACCTCTTTATACACGTTGAGATCGGCATATCCTGCTCGGTGAAGTTTCTCGTTTCGGGAATGCCGAAAACAATTTGTCGTTCATTTACGAAAGGAAGATCGGCACACGTGCGTAAAACGAGAGCCTCGGCCCTCTCTTTATTACTTAGGCTATATAAACTTATGGTAAAAGAACCAACTGACGAAAAGGATCAGACCGCACACCGATAAATCCTCTCGTTTCATTACACTATCTTTGGTTCCCTTCGCGGGGATAAGAAAAATTTGATTGACTGTTTTACGATAAGTTTTCTACCGCATAGACAGTTTCTCGTAGGTTAAATGTCCTGTCACTCGTAAGCTCTGACGGGTAGTAAGCCTCAGTCACGTCACGTCATAAGCCCTTACGGTTTGAGAACATTTGAACTCGATATTTCGTGGTTGTTGATATTAATAGCCCGGACTCATCGATCATGTATACCATAATACGAACCACGTATCGGTATTTCGGTCATTTCTCGTGCGGTTGACTACTGTCACCGTACGGGGCCCTCTCTCTATCTCTCTGCGGTTGAGAGAAATCCAGCAGATACACGCGAAGCAGTTTTACCTCTTTCCTTCTCTCACACTCGCTCCTGTTTCCCATTGGAGCGATATTAAATCCTTGGTGAAAGGAACTGACGCTCATGCTCACACCTCGAGTGACCCAGCCTGCTATCCTGGGGGAGATGTGAGAGGCGTGGTATGCTTCTCGGACCGCGACCAGTTATGAGGGTGAAAGCTACCTAAAGCTTCCGTGATTGCCTCTCCGGACGCGCGAGGGATCACGGCGGTTTTTTGTTTAATTTTCCTGTTACCTCTTCCTAGCAGGTCGCAAGCTCTCACTGACACAAGCGAAGTAACTGTAAAAACCTTGCGACCTTTTCATGAAATAGAGAACGACAATTTTTTCTTTGTTTTTTTTTTATCGTCTCCGCTGGATAGGCTCGAGCTTTGCGGGAATGAATAGCAAATGGAAAAATAATGCAGTTGAACTTTGCTGCACGGAGCGGTGGAATAACTTCCATAATGACAACGATCGAGAATGGATCGTCCGGTTTCATCGGCTGAGAAAATATATGAACGAAGAATAGACCGGAGTTCTGATGCAACTTGAAAAAGTTTGTAGTATCCAATCATGAAGGGATATTGTGGGATCATAACGCGATCTCATGGACTTTCAAGTCTTGAGAGACTGGAAAGCGCTGTATTCGAAGAACCAAGAAGGCCTTATCGTCGTTCTGTCTATTGAGAAATTTAGGCTCACCGTGCGCTCTTAATAAAAAATACCGCTCGATGAAGACATTTTCATAGTTCCACCATTTTTTAAAAATTTTTTAGCTTCTACCACTTGCGTGAATGAGACGTAAGTCGAAAAACGTGAGTGAAAGGAAGTGTACGAGAAGTCCGAATTGTCTGTTAGCATCTAAATGTAAAAATTTCTCACACATTTTTCCATGACTTTCGATCGGCACAAACTTTGCGAAGGGAGCACCTTTCAGGGTGTGAGAAGGGAGTGTAGCTGACTCGGCGAAGCCCTGCGCCCGATAGAAATCTGCTCGGGTTGATGCTGGCAAGGGCTCGAACGAGCGAAGCCCGCTTGCTGATTCCGCAGTCAGTGTCGCGAGCATTCTCCAAGAGGATCTTCGTATTTCTCGAGGATTTCTCTCGATTCCTCAAGGACGAGAAGAGTACGTAGGAACGCGAAGCGAATGTACTCGCTCCTGAGCCCCGCCCAGTGTACTTCTGGGAATCCTACATCGTCCTATGAAGATTCCATGGATCGACGTCGTGAAACCGGAGGGGTATCCATTATCCTGGAAATCTTGGAAACTCGTCCGTCATTGGCAACCGCACCACGACGCATCTTCTTCTTCGTCTTCTTCGGTACTAATTAAAATCTTGCTTCAGGACTGAAAGAAGCGAGCTAACAACACGGATCCTGCCCATGAACGACATCGAGCCAAAGGTCTCACCGAGGCTTAAAACCGAGGAAGATGAAAAAGACGAGGGGAGAAAGGGCTTTACAGACCAGCGGAAGGGTAGATTCAAGATGGCAGTCGTTTATCTTTGGCCAAATTAATTGCCCGCTGGTACCTATTTACTTCTACAAACTCACCAATGGTAGTCGCTTACTACTGGTATTAGTATGCGTAACGGAAGATCTCAGAATTTTTCAGGGGTGAATCTGTTAACTAGTCTGACGACGCAGAGTACAGTTCTGGGCAAATATGTGTTGGCGAGAAAGCGCGAAAGGGTTGTGAAGAAGTTCAAGTCGGAGTGAAGATGCCGGTGAAGAGCTCGCGAAAATGGGCGAGAAAGAAGAGTACGCCAAGTTGAAAGATACGACTTATCTGGACGCAAAGGATACCTCCTCTACCGCTTCAACAAATTTAGCCACTTTGAAAGTTTCCCGACGGTGGAGGAAGAGAGGAGAGGAGAGGAAAGATAGAGTCCAGAGTCCTCCTGACTGCTCTCTCTCCGTCTATCTACAGCTATACAGCCGTAACAACCCCTCACCGCAAACCGGGAAAGCTCTTAGTGAACCCTTGCTTTCCCAGTTGCCTCTGTCACCTGACTCCCGGTCGCGTCTTCTCGGCTTCTCACAATTAGAGCACCAGAGCGAGTCCTCTACGGGCTTCGAGAATGTGGCGAGGCTTCTAAACGGCTCTGAACGTGATTTCCCGAAAGTGTCATCATGCCGCGGATACTGTGCAGATTATAGTTGCTATTTCGAGTCAGGTCGCGTTACTCACGATCAAACCTCATAAGCTATTCCGTTAACGAAATTCGTCGAACCCACCAAGCGTCGCTCGATGTCCGTTTGAACAAAGCAGCACACACACAGATAAAAAGAAGAGATAAAATCACAGCGGAGTAAAACCTTATAGTCGTCGAGATATCGACTCGTTGGTAATAAAACGGAAATAGACCCGATGCACGCGATCTAAACCTGCTACGTTCTCCTTTTTGTGTTGTTTTTCGATTCACTCCGCCGGCATAGACATGCGAGAATTCAATAAACGAATTCACGGATCGAACAGCGAAGAACAAGGTGGAGGTGGCGGTATAAATAGTGGACACCGGATTGACTCCGGAAATAGCATGGCCTGTTAAGCATTTCATGGAGAATTTCCTGCACAATTTATATTCTGCGGCAATGAATTGTCATTTCAAAATATCGATTGAAACACCAAAATCAATGAAACAATAAAAGACGTGGAACCACCTCGACGCCATGTACTTAACATTTTAACGTAATGTTTTTACGTTATAAGAACGTTAAAATTATCTGATTATATGGTATGATATATAATACCATAGATCTTTTACAAGTATTTGTTGAGGCAAAAAAAAAGAAATTCCGGGTTGAAATTTACATATTTGAGAAGCACGTAAAACACACATAAAGCAGATATAATTTATTTGAATAATAACGCCAATATGAACAAAGGCTCTGCTCACTTGATGTCAAAGTAGCAGAGCACTTATCGCATTCAATTTTGAATTAAACGAAAGGAGCACAAAAATGTTGGTTTTGGCACATAATCAGACATATAAAGCACTTCATTTTGTTGGTCAGTGCGAAAATATACGATTTAGAATGAATGGCGAGAGAAAGAATTCGATCTCTTGATCTTTTCCAAAAAGTGGTATTTTTCCAATTTTTTTTCTCAAAGTCATAGTTATGACGATTGGCCTAAAAATGTTGGTACCGAAAAATTACTCTAAAAAGGTTTGACGAGAATACTGTCAGTGCGGAAATATACGACTTAAAACGAATGGCGGGGGAATGAATTCGATATCTTGATTTTTTCCACAAAAAAGTGGCCTTTTTAAAAAAATGTTTCTCAAAGTCATGGGTATGACGATTGGGCCAAAAAATGTTGGTACATCATTCTTTCATTTCTGAGACTTTGCTCAGCGAGCTTGACAGAGCTGGCTGGAAGCCAGACGCCACTTCGGTCCTCTTGTTCCTCGAGGGAGCAATAAACCGATCACGTTATCCTTATGCGGGAACTTGCGTACTTCGATAGCACACGAGACACACAAGAGGCATTCGACACTCGACCCTGTCCATGGAAACACCAAAACGGCAAAGACCAGATGAGAAGGAGGTAGTGGTTCGTGGGTCGAGAAAATACAACGCCGCCGCGGTCGAAGACCCCCTTCCTTGTGGACCACTTCGAGATCAGAGAAGAGAGATATCGGGTCGAAAGGTTCGTGTCTCTATGGCAAGGGTCTCTCTCATTCTCTTCACTTTTCGCAAGATCTACGGGTACTTTTGCAAGACCCTCTTGTACTCGCTGATCGGATATTTGTAGAGTGTTTCCAAGTCAGGCAACAATATCGATTGGCGTCTCGAGACTTGATTAGATTTATCGCAACGCGAGGCTGTAACGAATAAAGTTAACTGTCCGTGAAAACTCTTCGAGGGTGTTGTAACGACAGCTCGTCATCGTTCCTCTGATGAAACGAGAACGATTTATTGCCTCGTAAAAAGTGTGTACACAATAAACGGGAAGAGAAAAAATAGTCTGTGGCAAAGGGCGTCACTTTGACGGGAAGTGTACGAGATTCTCTACCTATCCCAATAGACCGGCTACCATGCGAGATAAAAATTGTTCGATAAAAAAAAATTGTCCGTGATAATGGCTGTCTGCTCATACATCGAAGAGATGAGTCGGCGTGGACTGGTCCAGTGAAAAAATGCCATTTCCGGCACATTAATTCCCAGTAAGGAAGCCTTTGTAGCGCACAGCCACTGCTACGGTTGGCTCAAGTTCAGATTCAATGGAACTTTTCAGACAATGGCTGTTCTCTCGCACGCTCGGGCTCCGGCTCTTGTCGTCGGCTTGATCCGAAGGGGTTGCTCGAAGGGCGGTCTGGTCCCAGAGTCGGGGCAGAGAGTATATAGAGGAGCATCGTGCAACTCTAAACGCAGCCAAAGTCTGCGAGACTCCCCGGTTGCCTTTGTGCCCCCTCTCACTCTGCCCACCACACCGAGATTATTCATTCGGGTCCTTAATTGATTTATCTCAGACCTGCGTTCTCCGCACTAGTTCCACGCGACGCCCACACCTTTAGAAAACTCGTTGGTAAATTTGCACGATACAACGACCTGGGGGGGTGCAAAGGGTTTCTACTCTACTGTAGATTCTGTCTGTACGTATAGAAGAGATAGAAGCTAAAACCGGTAGCACACTCCATTTGCAAGTATTTTCCTCTCGAAACTTCTCATTGAAATATTCATTTACGCGAAACACAATAAACCCCGTGGTAAACAATCGGGCGTAAAAAGTTTGTTTTCTCAGGATAAATCAGTGTATACTTAACGCTCTTATTCTCGAATGCTTCCGAATAGTCTATAGTTCTCGAATAAAAGGCAAAAGAAAAAGAATCACGTGGAAGTGACATCCCCGCAGGAAGGTGGCCAGATAATAATTGCTCTCGCTGGATCTCGAGGGTAGTTACCGACGACACGAAAGGAGTTGAAGTAAAGGACGATGGAAAAGAGCGGATGGAGGAAATCGCCCAGGGGCCTGAAGAGCTGGTACGAAGCCCGCGTGCAATAACCCCCGCGACGACTCTCGCCCGATGTCCCAGATTCAACACGGAGGGTAGTAGAGGAAGAAATCGAAGAGGACGCGAAAGATATTGGCTGTTCCGAAAGTCAGTAAAGGGGGGAGCGGTTTTTGCCCCTCCGTCGAACGACAGCGACGAGCCGTCGTCCACCCGACGTGGCCGACCCCGTCGGTAACTTCGGGTAGCTAAGGAGACGCCAAGGGATGAGAAAAGCTAGAATAGGACAACGAACCTTTCGTCGCGAAGGAAAAACCTCCCCTTCTCTCCAGTAGCTGCATTCGGGCGTTCGCGATGGGCCAATGAGACTGCCGGTAGGTGAGATAAAAACCGAACGAAGACTCTTATGGATCGAGGCGAACGAGAGAATTCTGGCTGGGGCTGCGAGCATCTTTACCTCTTCCCCACGCAAACGCTACGAGAAAACGATTCTATACCCCCGTTTTAACTTTCCGAGAGTTTTACGAGTCCGGACTATACATACCCAACGACCATTCGCTTTATTGCGGATATTATGAAATCGTTAACAAGGACTTTGCAATTCATTTTATAATAGTGTTATTATTGATTTAATTCTCATCGGACCATGAAATGAATATATATATATTTACAATATATTTCTGAGATCCACCAATGAGGACAGAGGTGACCGATGATTAAATTTGGTAACAATGTACGCGAATATCTCGGCTATTCTTGACGCTCGAAATAAAAATTAAATAAATATACCATTGTAACAGTAAAATTGCTCTTCAATGTTGACGAAAGTCGTTGGAAGGGACTCTGCAGCAAGAAGCAACTTAAATTTAAAATCTCACGACAGAGGTAAAAAAACGATGTACCCGCAGCAGCGACATACAGAATCGTGCTGTCCTGTGTACGCGTACGAAATATCGGGTACGGCGACCCAGCGAATTATAGATTGTAAGCGTCGAGACCACGCCACATCCTCGAGATATAATCTCACGAAACTGGACCATCGATTATCGATATTGCACAAATATCTACTACTACCTACTACCTACTGTACTAACTCGAGTACAAGGATTTTCCATTCTGGTTCCACAAACCGGCTCGGCGACCTCTCGTAGTATAGGACAAGCTATAGATTCTATACCCGTAGTCTCGAGATAGATCCGACTTTGCTCTCGAGGGTTCTGGCTACCGGCTTTACGAAAATCCATATCGATCTTGCAGTTTCTTCTTTTCATAGAACACCACGAAGGACACTCTAGCGACTTTGAGATCAACAAATTCTGTTCCTAATACAGACATTTACCTAACGGATAAATTTTTCCATTTTTTCGCCAGAGATTAACGACGAAGACCAGAAAAGTCCACCAGACCAGTACGCGTCTATATCAGACGAACCTTTTTTGAGACGCAATCTTTTATTAAAAAAATATTAATAAGCCTGTGAAATGAACCGGTATTCGAAGAAAAATATCTTTCGACATAAATTATGCAACGGTCACTGGAACGTTTTAAGAAATTTACATATAGTGAACATACGAATATCGTAAAAAGAATGCAAGTTTAGAATCGTTTTTTTCATAGAGTCCTTTTTCTGAAGATACTTTTCTTTGACCGACAGACGGTTAACAATAGACTAAGTTTTTTTTCTACTCGGTATATCGCTTGAGAAGACAAGATTCGTTACGATTTCTTCTAACAGAGGGACAAAAACGAGCGCCATCTCTCGGAAACAGTGATTACCACAACTGCGAAAAATATGAAGAGAATACGAAAAAAATATCATGTACTACGATAATTTTTTTTATCAAATTTCCCCGATACCTATATAGATGAGACAGTATAATTTACTAGTTAAGGGTATACAGGTGAACTACCGATACACAAGTTTTATCCCATTATGGCGAAACGCGATTTTCGCGGAAATACCACGGGTAAACTACGCGGGACATCGAAGCTCTCTCTGGGAAGGGGCTTCTTCTCCTCATTGCTTATTCCGATCATATCGATATCAGCACAGACCGAGAATACGATTCGTCGCTTGCATTCGCATAATCGAGTATTCGTCGAGTAAGCGGTCGAGACCTTCTCTCGGTACAGGAGGATTGTGGATGAATTCACGGTTTCGTGCCCACTGAACTCTCGTTCGAGATACGCTGAGGCCACGGCGCCGCAGCAGCAATTTGAACGAGAGGAACACCTTTGCATCCCGTAGGGACTCTGTGCGGGAATCGAATTTAGATTAAAACCTCCGAGCAATCTCGGTCTGTCCCGAATGAAACGAGCAGCAGCAACCAACAGAAAAGCAGAGACAGAAAAATCGCTGTTGGAAATTTTTTAACAAAAAAAAAATAAAAAATAATAAGTCCCGAATTATTTAAACGACTTATTTTATTGTCTGTATGAGTTTAAACTACAAAAATAAAAGGAAAATAATTTAAATTTTTTTACATAGAATAAAAAAAAAATTGTAGCAAGGCTGCGTGTTACTACCGGCCATTGGATTAGACCGGAGAACATAGCTAAGCACTCGCGCCTTTATATCCACAGATTAAAACGCCTCGAGTACGATTAATACGCAACCCAAGGAGCTGGACTGTGGCTTATATTTGACCTAAAGAACATTGTTAATAACTAGAAATCAAATAAAAACAACTTAAATTAAATTTCTTTTTTATTAACAGCGCCTGGGCTCGAACTCCCGTTCTCGCGTTTGGCGACACTGTGCGCTGCAGCGCTTAGCCCACTCGGCTACTACAGCGTTTCGAGAATATGTGCCTCTCGTCGTCCATATTTCTTACGGCACGGAGGGAAAATATTCCCGATAATGCAAAAGAAAACACTAAACATGTATTCCACGCGAAACAATCGATACTTCGTGACATACGTATTTTCTCGGGAAAAAACAGTTGAATTAGAGAAAAAAAAAAAAAAAACACACCTAAAACATGCAAACGTAGTCCGCTCGAGGCAGGCGGAGACTGAAATTTTTCCAGCAGCGAAAAGGCGTTCCTGTTATTCGATTTGTTTCTCCGTCAGCTACTTACCGGGTACTCGGGCTGTCGTGAAACATCGAGAATTCGTAATACCCGTTTCACACCTATACATAATGTACGCAAAGCGTACGACGTCTACCGTATATACTACTATATATATACTATATATTCCCACGACATTTATAGTTGTGTGCAGTGAATGTAGAGGTACTCTGTATATCTGTGGGTATATGCAGCTCGTGCAATATTCCACTTCGCTATAGAATTGGTGAGAGAAGGAGGTTGATTTTCGATGTGAATGTGAGACGGGGAGCAGGTATAGTGCCGATGGCGTGTACCATAATACCCAGGCGTGGATGAAAGGGTCTGACTCTGACGCGGTGCTCTGTTCCCGATTGCCGGAAGGGTTCGGGAAAGGACCGGAAAGTGGAAAGACAAGGAGCAACGCGCAACGAGTATTTTGGGATGGAAGTGATGAAAATGGGTATACGCAAGAAAAGCCCGATAATACAACGGAAAATGTGAGAGAATGACGGAAATCATAAACCCGATACGAAATCTCCAATAGCATGCGGTATCTCGCAAAATGCATCACCATGGAAACATTACATTTTCCACAATATTTTCCATCGACGAAAATAAGCTTATTCTCCATGACCGACAGTTTTTCAATATAATGCATTAAAATAATATAATTGAGAGTAAAAAATCGGAATAAAAATGGTTCATTGTAGAATTTACGATAAAAATATAGTTTTTTTTTATAATAAAAAAATGCTCACTCTCTCTTTTAAAATTTTCTGTGGAGAAAAGTTATTTCGAGAAATATGATCAATAGAGTGTTAAATGTATCTGGGAGTAAGCATACGAAGGCTACATCATGGGCCATGTAGCCAAGTCGGTGAAGTAACTGAGCGAAAGAGAAAAAAATTATATAGATATATATATAACAAATACGAAATTGTAAGAAGGGTGAGAAAATTCTGTTAGAGTCGTGAATGGATTGCAACGACGATAGATAGTTACTGTTTGGGGCCAATCGATTCCGGCGTCGACCCTGTCCACTCGACAGGACTACGACGAGACCGGCGCAACGTTTTCCAGAAAACCCATTTCCAGTACCGACTAGCCATTTGTCCGCGTACCGTACACCCGACTCATTCTATAGCTATCTTTCTACTTTTCTTTGCGTTCTCTCTCTCTCTCTCTCTCTCTCTCTCTCTCCCGCTCACGTGCATTCACCGAAACTTTTAGAGACGATACAACCGCGTAGAGTTCTTCTACCCCTCTCCCCCGCGCCTCTCTTCGCTTCTCGGAAACATCAAACGAAACATCGAAACGGGAAGTAGAATTGTGAAATTTTTTTTATTAAATCTTATTTTCATCAAGCATCCTCCTTCGTATAGTTTTCATTCCGTGTCCTCTATATTTCTCTCGCCGCTTTATCCGCACTGATGGGATGGATAGCGCTCGAGGGTTCAGAAGCAACTCGAAAAATTGCGACTTTGCGAAAATGAAATTCCATCACCGAGAGACTGGAATTTTAACGTTAAACGGGTAAACGCGCGGCCGTCCAGCTATCACCGACTACCCTATCAACGGCTCGATACTAGTTAAAAGCAACGATGTTCACGTAACGCGTTGACGCAGCGTTGAAAGATCGCGCGGTATTGCGTGCGAACGTCGGCGTATACGAGCTTCTCGTTCATCAGACATCGAAGGATCTATCGAGAAACTCGTAAACGATATACTTATGTGTCTTCTGTACAATTCCAGGTGGGGTTCTCCCAGAGCTGGAAAAACGGCCCACAACTTTGGTTGCTGGCAACCGAAGTACAGCCAGCAATGCTCTGGTGGTACTCTGGGCGGTAGAATTGCTTCAATAGTCGCTTGATAGCGTAGCACTGGCGTAATGAAATGGCTCAGCGCTAGAACAACGCCGTGCCATCGTCGGTCTGACAAACCGACTGGTAAACGAAATCGCTGGCAGTTGTAACGTTGAGACAATCAGTCTATCAAAGTACGCGAAGTACCGACGTCGCGAAGTTATAGGCGTCGCGGCGTTGCGTCGTCGTCGGTAGGTTGTTGAGAATTAACTAATATAATATAATTATCTATCCTCGATGTCGTGTAGGAGTGCAGGCACCTTACGCTCGAAAAAATCGCGATATTTAAAAAAAAAATATAATGTTGAAGTGCCAGTGGAGGAGCCGATGAAAAAGAAAAGAAAACTATATAAGCGAACACGTGGTTAACCATTCTCGACCATATATCGATTTTAGACTCGTCGAAAATGAGGTACGAGTGCACAGATGTAGCAGTGATACAAGTGCTTTTCCGAACGAAAGTTTTTTTCTGTGTCGGCGACTGGAGCGTCCCCGATGCGAATAATGAATTTATATCGCCTAACAATCGAAGTCTATCGGAATCAGTATCGTTTACTCGTATTTATTGCAGACGTACTAACAGACAAATTCGGAGAATCGTCGGGGATTTTGTCCGCCACAAGTTGGTGGCCATCCAGAGCAGTAGACCGCAATCACGGTAAAGCTCTCAGATAGTGATTGTCGACGATGGTATAAAAAAAGTGCACTAAATAAGACTGCATAAAAAAAACTAAAAATTATTTGATTTTTTTTTTTTCGTTTCTTTTCGCAAAGTAATAGAAAAACTACGTAAAGACTGCATAAAAACGAGTGTAAAAACATTTACTTGATTTGATTTTTTTTTTTTTTTCATTTTCTGATTATAAAACAATAGAAAAACTACGTAGTGACCATAAAAAAAGACTGTAAAAAAATGTATTTGATTTGTTTCTTTTTTCTATATCTCGTTTTTTGCGCAATAGAAAAAATACGGAAAAAAACATTAACTTAGTTTAATTTTTTTGTTTCATTGTCGATTCTAGATTTCAAATACTAATCAGTATTGTATCGATGTTAAAATCGTTAAATAAGTGTTAACAATGAACTACGAAACTTTAATAAAGTTTTAATGTCCTTAGTTTCGATCTTTTTTATTCTACAACATCCTATGTTCGGCTCGAATTTATAAGAATAGCGCAATGGGATCGCAACACTGATCGGCAAACTGATTGCGGACCAACATTGGTACTGCGCTGGAACTGTATCAGCCCCCGATGCTGGCGCAGTGATGGCATCTGACATTGGGCCGTTGTTGCGAACCAACGCAGCGCCTACGTCGTGCCAATACTGACGCGAGCTTCAGCGCAGTACAGAGAGACTGGCAACCGGATCGAGGCCAGTGCCGTAAACATTGTAAAATTCCACCTGGAATGTCTTATCATCATGATAAGCCAACAATCTCGCGCAATGTGAAACATCAAACAAAATTAATATTTTTCAGCTCAAGGAAAACACATATTTAATCCCGTCGAATAGTCCGGGGAAATCGTCTCGGGAAAACTTCAAACAATTCCCGGTAGAATTTCCATTCGGAAGACGGTGAAATACGTTGGAAATAAGAGACGAAGCAGAAAAAAAAAAAATAGAACGAAAATATATTCAGTTCGTTGGCAGTCGGTGCGCTCGAAGAAAAATCCTGGCGCTGGTCGTCGGTCGCTTTTATATACTCGGTAACGTATTCGATCCTAGTTTCTCGTTTCGCGTTGGAAAAAACGTTAAATATGCCCGTAGGATCTGTTTGCATTGCCCTCGTGCACCACGGAGGTGAGACAACATTTACCTAGTCTGCACCGACTGGTGCGCGCGGACGAGGACGTTCTTCTCTCCAGGGCCCCCGCGAGACGTCTCACGGTTTTCTTTGAGGTTTGTAGGGGCCTCGAGACCCTTGGTCCGGGGAACGCGACTGGTCTTAATCTCGAGTCCCCGAGTGATGCCATCCTCCGCTTTCTCTTTCTCCTCATCCGCCTCTTTCGAGACCCTATTAACCTTCAACCCTTGTGCTTTAAAAAAGCGCCTCAGTGTATAGATGCACTCGGAATAAAATTTTTCAAAAACCCCCTTCTAATATCGTTTGATGACTCCTGTATATTCCGTGGTTTTCATACCGCATTTCCGATTATAATTACAATTATTCAAATTTGGTTATTATTTCGAAAAAAATTTTACCGAGAACCATTCGATTCCATGGAAACGTTTGTGTTATTGTTACATTGAACAATTGAATATTTTTCCGTTAATGAAATGATAATGAATAAGCTTTGGGATCAATTTCCCGGTACAATAATTGGTTGCTTGATAAGTCCCATACGCGGTACATACAATCGTTAATTGACTTTCAATGTGCAATACAGAAAATACAATTGGTGTTATCAATGAGACGTCTAATTTCCGATGTTACGTGTATCACAGCGCGAGTCATGAACAGATTCATTTACGTACGCACGGCCGGTCTGATTAATGAAACAATGTTGATTATTAATTATCTCGTAATTACACGCTGCTCTTCCTCATCGCGGAGCGTTTCCAACCCCGTTATGTATCGCAGCGTTAAAATATATTTATACAACGCGTAACCAAAATAAAATTTGCCATCGCGCGTCAAAGTCGCCGGCAAAGCGGTATTAATTCATTATTTTTTTTGCGCTTCGCCTCTGGGCGGATGGAGGATCGCGATATCGAAGTCGCATATTCGCGACTCCCCCGGCGAGTGAAACAAAAAAATATATTTTATCCAACGAACGAGTACGCAGGTCGAGACTATGTGTTAGCGTAAGTATATTTTTTCGCAAGTTTGGTATATGGTTCCCAGCGGAGAAATAACCATATCCCGACGACCACAATGCAACGCGGGTAGAGAGACGTGGTTTGCATACGCGAGTGCAGTATACGCCGCAGCGTAATGTGCACGAAGAAAAGAATAAATGGAAAGAAAAAGATAAAGAAAAGAACGATAAAGGAAGAAAAAAGTATAAGGGTGGGTAAGAGAGAGGGAAGTAAGAGGCTTAAGTGCGAGACACCCCTTACCGCCGTTCAGGATCAAGGGATAGGATATTTTTCGCTCGTCCTTTCCCCATTTCCATTCTCTCAGCATCTTAACGTCTTTCTCTTCCTATCCGTTCACTCTATTTCGCCGTACTTTCTCTCTCTCCTCTGTCTTTTATCCCGCACAGGGTTGTGTACTCCACACCTCCTCCTTTCTTTTCGCCGAAACTCTTATATTTTTGTTCCTACCTTTGTTTCAAGTTCTTTTTTTCCTTCTTCTCCCCCCCCCCCCCCCCCCCCCGCCTCCTTTACCAAGTTCCACCCACTCGACCGGCTGAATCCATTCGCGAGGCCTGTGTAGAGAGACGCAGCGAGCGAGCGGTTGATTCGTTCGCAACGGGACGCTCGAAGAAAAGCTCTCGAAGCTTCGTGGGGTCGCGGTGAGGCCCGCGGGGCCGAGGAGAGTGAGAAACGAAGCAGTGAAAAGTAGTAGTAGTAGCAGTAGTAGTAGTAGTTTCAGTACGGTACATTTCGCCTCGTGCCGTGCAGCTTTCGAATCGATTGCACGCTCGAGCCAGCAGCGGAACAGGCGAACCGAACGAAGGAACCGTCCCGATAAGAGCCTCGGGGCTACACAGGCTTCCCCTATGCACCCTTCTTCCATGCACCCCGTAAATGCTCTCTGTTTCTGTCTCTCATTTCTCCCACCGTGCTTCGCGCGGCACAGGACGTCGTACGCCGGAAATCCTCGCCGCTGTCGGGAGCTTTTGCGTTTCTCTAGTTCATTCCTATACGTACACAGCGCAAGGGCTGTTACATAGGCGAAAGAGCTGCAGGGCAGAGAGCAAGGGGACAAAAAGAGAACGGAGGGAATAAAACGCGAAACGTAGAGGGTACATGGAAAAATTTGGGTCGCGTTTAAATATATATATGCAGCGTGTGAAATAGTCGGATAGCAGAGAATTGTAAATTCGGCGACAGACGAGTCTGAATTGTAATCCCTTCCATCAACGATTGTCCACTCGTCTATGTTACGCTATAGTAGCATATCTACTATTTCCGCGCACCATAGAGTAAATCTGTTACTGAATATTACAGTAACTTTCTAATGGACTGCGATTTATTGCAGTCAAACGTGAAGCGGATGGACAATCGACGAGATATTCATACAACAGTTCTCATACATTCGGATTGTCTCGTCTTTGTGACGTTGCAATCAAAGCTGTATATGTATGAGTTGTTCTTCGTGTATATCAAGTGGACGACAGTCATATTGAAGTAGAGTAGAATCGTCGTGTCTACGATGTTGAATCTGTGAGGTACAAAGGGTAGTTTCGCATTCACGATGTACACATCAGTCTCCATGGGACCGTGCAGTGCCGAAACTTGCCTTCGCAAATGGTGGAGAAAGTTTGGTGGGGAGAGACATCGTATTAGAGGGTACGTACGCGGGTTACAGAGATAAATTGGTCGCGATATAGGTACGCGAGCTCATCGAGGGAATGAGATACGAAAGGAAAGAGAGAAGACTGCCGAGAAGCTGCTGCTGGTTAACGTGGAAAGGGAAGAAGCGAAAGGTGGACGAGGCAGCGCAAAGTTCAATTACAATCGACGACGCTTTACACGACATTTCGATAACGATTGGCGATGGTGCGAGAGAGTACCAGCCTCCGAGAGTCCACGAAGTTTGACGGGGAATTGCGGCTTCCAATTTGGTCGAAAGTTTCATTCTCGCTTCACTGAGTGCATTGTCGCGTGGAGAAGGAGAAACCTGTGTGGTGTAACGCCTTTATATCACTATATATTACGTTTTCAAACTCGTACAGCACACGGAGAAGCACAAGCTTGCAATTGAGTTAAATCGATGTTGTAATATCAGCGACTGTCTGCGAGAACATTTTTTTTTTACTTATCGAAGAAATTTTGCAGACGTCACCTTTTATCGGGACAATTGATACACATGAAAGAAAATTGTTGACTAATAATGCAATAAACCGATAGCGAGCCAATTATTTAATTGTTGATTGATGAATGTAATTATATAAACACGAAAAACAAGAATTTTTTTGCACGAACGAGAAATATGTAGTGATCTCGCTAATGGCAGTTTCAGTGGTTTTACTGAAATTTCTTCGAAGTGTAGGAATTTGGATGGTTTGGAATTTCCGTTTAAGTTATTGCCAACGATAGGTAATCCCCGTAGAGGCGAGTCATTAGAGGAATGGTACGATCCCAGCTAGTTGTACGGTGTTTTAACGAATATCCGGAACGACGACTCGACCAACACGTAAATGGTGGAAATCCCATACAGCAGCATTTGCTACGCTGGTCGTCTGAAGCGGAAGCCGGAGAAGCGACTTACTCGTTTCCGGCCGCAAACTTCTTGCGTTACTCTGGCAAGTAGTAAGAGGTATAACGGTTGCCGGACTTTGGCAAGAAATCAAGCCGCTCCAGACAGTGACAGTGGCGCTTACAGACCGAAAGGGAGAAGGAGAAGAAGGGTTGGGTGAAACGTCGAGCTCCGCGATAGAGAAGAAAAGGGACGATGCACCTAAAGGGGCAGTTCGCAAGAAATACAGCAACTCGACTCTCCACTGCCTCACGGTTACAGTTTCGCCGGGTTGCCTCTTGTGGAAATGTTTAAACGCCCTTTTGCCAGGTAGAAAAAAGATGATTGTACACAGACGGACCCTGTTCCAAGCCACTGATATCCTTTCACTCCGTGGCTAATCCACACGGATGGATAATGTTGCAAAAAATAAAGCGACTAATGTGGCTCGAGGTATTAAAATTTCAGCTTTGCGTCGTGCGAACGATATGAAAATAATTGTAAAAAACCACAAGTTCTTATACGGTTTACAACGGACGAACGAAAAAGAAACGACATGGTATAAAATCCATCCGAGACACAAAGCTGTCTCGCGATCGCTCAAAAATAAATTTTCATCCAACTTTAAAGTGTGACGAGATAAAATGAATATGTAGCGTGGAAGTATTGAAAGATTAATGTATACCGCCGAGAGACCTCGGTATCCATTTTCAACGGGACGAAGAAGCAGTAGATAAAAGTGTAAAAACTAGACTCTCCGATTTTTAACACCTCTTATCCGTGTATACGAGGAAAAATAACGCCAGTGAGTTTGCATATATGCTATAGAATGAATTCACGGGGTGCTTTTTGGATGCGACTATGGTGGTCGTGGGGGTCGTACATAGCGACAGAAAGAACGGTAGGCGACAACGTATGTACCCCGACGTCATAAATCTACCCACTTCCGTTCCATAACGGAAAGTAATATTAAAGGTGCAGGGAGGCCCTCGGGGCGTCGGGCGTTGGTGCACGACGTCCGCGTCCACCCTTCCGGTGAGATCTCTCTCCCTTTCTCCCATCTTCGCTCACCACTCTTTCACTTCGTCTTTTTGTATGGTACCTCCGATCCCCTCCCCGCCCCTCTTCTGTGCGAAACCCTCCAGTTCCCTTCGGTTTTCCTACTTTTTCTTCAATGTCCCCCTCTATTTCGCGCTTTTCCTCGACCTCTGCCTCCGAGACTCTGCATAAGCGATATATCGACGTTAAAATGGCGACCGGTGAATCGACACGCCAAGCGAATTTATGTATACCTCGACGCTCTCGAAGCTCTTCTACTCCCCCACCCCTTCCCGCCCCCAAGTCTCTTCTATTCCGCACCCACAGAGAGCTTTCCTTCTCGCAACCTTGTCCTTTTGCCACCCTCACCCGCCCCTATTCGCCACGGCATCAGACGCGCATATTTCCTACCGGGCGGTTATGCCACAGCAACCCTCCGCCTCCCGTCCACCCATTCCCGCCTCTCGTACTACTCGCCGATCCGCGAGAGTCAACCTACCGTACACGACACTCGACTTCAATATTTCTCAAACGTAAAGTGCGCTGTGAAACGAGCGTTAAGGAAATTTTCCTAAAAGCTCGTCGTTTCACCTCCCCCCCCTCCCTATAAAGATATACATATAAACTATCGAGACGAGACATAGAAAAAAAAAGTAAATCGTCGTCTGTATGTCCTCCGGACGCAATACGTTACCTTTTACTTCGTCAAATTTAACAAGTAAATTGACGAAGCGAAAAAAAAAAACGTTTGAAGAGCCCGTGAAACGAGCGTTGAGAAAATTTTCCTAAAAGTTCGTCTCTCTTATTTCGTCTCTATATATACGCGGTACATATGCGAAGTATCGAGAAGATAAATAGAAACAAAAAGTAACTTATGTCTTCGGCACTGCAGAGGTATATAATGCATAAAATATTAAAGTGTTCCGTCTGCCTATCCGCTTAGTAATATTACATTTTTCAATTCGTCAAATTTCACGAATAATTTGACGAAGGGGAATACGGAAACGTTTGAAGGGGTCGTTGCCCGTTTGTTTAACAGCATGTAAAGCGTATGAGGTCGTGCGATACGGTTCACCTGCTACGGTGATCGCGTCAACGCGCGAAGATGCGTGCAATCCGCTTCAGCACTTTTTTCCGGCTGCCTTGACAACCCGCGTAAAGGTTGTCACACGGTATAAAAGAGAAAAAGTGCAGTCATATGTATGCGTGTGCGCGTGCGGGTGTGTTGAGAGGGAAAAAAAAAGCGACGCGAAGGAATCGACAGGAAAATACTTATGGGCTCAACGCTGAAGCTGAAGCTGCGGAAAACTGTATCAAATTCCGCGGTGGGTTAGCGGAAAGGAAAGTGCAAATCGTCTCATGGTTGTTAGTTGTTTACGCTCGTTAGATAACCGTATCATAGGACGCGAAGTTTCAACGTCGATGGGGCTTTTAAATTAAACGCTCGAGACGCCACACGATCGTATCGGTTTGCAACTCCCTTTGAGAGTAGTCTATTACGTTGAAAGTAACGCATTTTGTTCACCGATAACTTTGATCTCTATTACGCGAACGGATCGATTCTCCGTCGGTATGCTTTTGCAGCACGTATGATTTAAACTCGAAGAAGTGGGAAAATAGAAGGCGAAACTACGTGACTTTTGTTAGTGAACTTATCGAAATAATACGCGGGATCTCGATGTAATTACGTTGGTAAGCCGCGATTTCGCGGTGCACGCTGGCGCTCCAATTAATTAATTTCTGAAACGCGAGCGGCGGGTACGTGAGCGTTACGTGTACGAGATATAACGTTTGGTAGCGTTACGCGTCGAGAGGGAGCGACGCCCGATTGCCACGAGTACGCGGTGTGCCCGCTAATTTCGCTTTGTAATTAGCTTCGTTTATCCAGAGGCGTCTTCCCGGCAGTGAGTAGCTGCAGATGACTATGCATCGAGAAGCGATCCTTGCTGCTTCCTTATTCCATCGGAACAATTAACGACTATTGGCTAGAATTTGCCTCGTGTAATCACCGACCTCCTCCACGACTATCGACATTATAATAATGGAAGTATCGAATTTCTTGTCTATTATAAATTCAATTTTGTCGACGTCGGAAGGAAAATCGATATCAAAGAATATTGTATGCGAAATCAAAAGAAACGCTATATATTTCAGTTTCTACTTTTTTATAATTAACGCTCACTATTAATCAGCACTAATCAATCGTTTTCAACCTTTGATATTCGCAATCTCATCGTTTAAACGAAAACCCGTAATTAATTTTTTTCAAAAGTCGAAGTCTTTATAATCGACAATATCTGTAATCGTTTTATCAACTGATTTGTAATTTTCATGAACAATACATCGACAAATGCAATATAACGGAACGCGATGATAGAAATATATCTTCAGTTATTTTCACGTAATTAAAGACAATATCTTTGCGAATATTGTACAAACAGTACGACGATTGCAGTAATACAGCATGTGACGCGCGGCATCGAATGCATACTGTTCGTTAACGAAGTACAAATATTTACGTATTATTTATATCATGTATATATATATACAGAGAAGCATGCGTGCAGCCTATGTGAGGTAATGTCTGCACCGGAAACAATTCTGTTGTGGTTCGTTTAGATCTCTACGTAAATAACATCGAAACACTGGCCGGAGTGCCACGCGTGTTGGACAATTTGATTAAACGAAAAAAAAAAAGATTGTTAATCAACTTTCTAATGAACTTACAATGTTTTCCCGGCTCGCCAGTGACGCTCCATGGCAGCGTACCGACGACGAAAACGCCGATTGCCCAAATTAGAAAAATTCGGCTCCCACCGCTGTTGTTTTGCCGGGATCCATGGAAAGCCCGGCTGCGGTTTAACGAGCCCGACGACGTGGAGGACATAATTCCTCTCAGACTGACGGCTGCATCCTTTCGCGAATCATCGTCCCCAATTTCGTTGTCGTCGTCGACGTCGTTCTCCCATGATGCACCACCGCGATCTTCGTCATAACCTCAAAAGCCGCGATATTCTTTTTCGCAACTTTTCCCGATTTTTTCGATAAAAAAAATAAAACCGAAAAACAGTCTTACACTCTCGATCTACCTGTGCCCCACTGTCCGCCCCGTGCACGACACTGCAGTCACTTTCGACGCCTCTTGTATTACTTTAGCTCACCTGACCGCGAACAGGCTTTCGCGCAACTCGAGTGGATGCAAAAATAGTTACGTCTGTGTAATATATTCACGACGCGATTTCCACGATGGAAATTAGTTCACGCTCGTCGATCCTGAACACTCACCGTCGTTTAAAAAAATCATATCACCTACTCGTTAAGCTTGTGGCTTGTGTAGCCTCTCGATTATTTTATTTATTATTTTTTTCTTAGTAAATTTTTTTATACTTTAGACCGAAGCTGTTGACGCGTGCTTCCGCGTGTCGCGGATGAAACGACGTTAATGTTTGTTGGTTGTGTACGAATTTTAGCTCGTCGTCGAGGCAGAGGTTCACACAATTTCGAATTCGGCGCTATCGGTTAAACGGTAACCGCGACGTCGTGTTAGTTGTATTGTTTCTCAATTATTCGCCGGCGATCAGAAACGCGGGATTAGTGTTACATGATTATCGTTGCGAACCCGGCACCGTGTCACGTACGCTATTGACATCGAGAGAACGAGAAATGCGACGAGCCGCGATATCCTTTAGGGCTCAGGTTATCGCGACGACCGCTCGAGGCCGCGCGCCCTTATCGATCCGTCGGCCAACCACCCCGCCGTCGACCGTACCACGATGCTGCTGCCATTTTGCTATTTTACCGCCGTGCCACCCGACGTGCGGGAGGTGACGCATGCGCCTTGGCATATCAAAAACCTCTGTTCACAAAGATTGCGCGCGACACCATAGGCAGCATGACTTACGAAACAATTTATCGTTGCTACTTTTTTTTAATATTCTTCAATAAAAATCTCGAAACAAAACGAGGCTCGATCCAATTTATTATTTAGCGGTGCACCAGTAATTTTTCTGTAATTATTATTTTAAATCCGCTGACGAGTGATCGCTTAAGCGTCAACTGGTATGAGATTTGCGAAAGAATCTTAAGTGCACCGCTGCGTTAGTTCATTTTTTGTCGACACACTGGCGTCACCTACTGCACATCGTCAATCATACACTATCAGTTACGGTCACTCAGCCGGCAAGTTGCAGTTCTGATAAATTTCTCGTAGTTTCAGATGGTATTTATCAAATGATTAAAACACGATTGTTATATCATCCTCATGTGAGGTTAAAAAAATAGAAATTAATATCGAATACTGACCGTTCAAGTAATTTTTTTGTTTCGAAAAACTATTACCAGAACTTTACTGATCATTCGTTTCGCTATTAAGATTTATATATAGGTAGTTAAATTCAACGATTCGATAGATTATTACCGCTTCAATAAAAGATCTACCACAAGCGCGAACGATCGAGACAGACTTTTCCAATATCGCAGCTCACCGAAGATGTCGTAAACCACCGAGTTCGCAATCCAATATCCGACGCGACCGCAACGATATATATACATTTTTTTTTTTTCTATTTTACCTTTTCTTTTTATTGCATCTGCAAACGATTCTTCGTGATTTATCCGGGGAACAGCCGTATATCTGCGGTTCCTTCGAAGGTCGTGTTACATCGTTTCTATAATGGATATTGCTGGTAGTAACCAGAAAGGCTACAAAATCAAAATCGCGTTTTATGATTTCTCACGACCGTAAATCAATATCAGAACGACGAAGCAAGTATATCAACGAATAGTTTTCATGCGTGTACTATATCGAACGGTTATCCATAAGCGAAACGAGGTGCAAGGCCACTGATGCCATACACATGCACATCGATGCTTGGATTCTGTACGCGACGATATGCACGTATATATACGTAGAATATATGTGATGCGCCAGCTTTATCATCGATATCACTGCATTTCTTTCGCCGATAATACTCACCTCGATATCTCGATCGAACGCGTCAATTGACGTCATCGTCATGAATATTCCTGCTTAAAATTGCTCGAAAATTGTTGTTTTTTTTACGAAAATACGTCGAAAAATGTGACCTATGACACGAAAAAATCTTATGAAAAAAATGAAAGTCAGCTTGTAGTCTCGAATACCGCTTAGGAACCGCATAGACGAGAACTAGTTGTTAATCGTACCCCTTAGACCACAGGCTGACTGATAGAAAACGTTGAAAACAGCGAAGGTATTCTGCGTTCGATCGAACGCGCCGACGATCGATGAATCGCAGACGCGCCTCGCGCTCGATGTTGCCGTTGCCGTTGCGTATTAGAGAGATTTAC
The DNA here is from genome assembly GCA_934046635.1 of Buathra laborator. NCBI lineage: Eukaryota > Metazoa > Arthropoda > Insecta > Hymenoptera > Ichneumonidae > Buathra > Buathra laborator. The sequence goes on along the minus strand of OW203897.1, from coordinate 5,004,312 downwards.
TTCAAACTATTTGTAACTCCAAATACACCTCCGAATCGAAAATTATTCACGAATTCGTCCCGAGGGCATATCGCGGCTTCGCTACAGTAGAACGTTAATATGGATATTCTATTCCCATTATATCGGTTAACGGCATTTACAGTACGGAGGTCAGCGGAAACGCATGAGAATTCATAATCAAAGGGTACCGAAGCCAATTGTATGGAAATAATTATTACGTGCGAGTTGCACGCTCGTCCGCCGTATCGTGTATTACTTGCTGCATCGTCAGTTAGTCTTGAGGTTTTCACGTAAGCGGTGTAACGAATAAAAAATATGATTAAAAAAAAAACAAATTATATACATATATCATTGCTGAATCATTTGTCAATTACGTTGTGCAATGGAAGCTGAAACGTTCAATAATCAAAATCGTATCGAAAGAAATATGAATTTGCGCGTTGTATACGCGTAGTATTCCTGTGGGTTGTGTTATTGTCGGTGAATCGGGTCATCGTGTTATCTCATTAAGCGCTGACAACAGCGGAGGGAATGAAACGCGAGAGTCTCCCGTTCAGTCTGTCGTCACTCCTCGAACGTCGTTGCATCGACTGTACGCGTGTTGCACTAAAATAGGCAATCTGTTTCTTATTTCTTTTTGGTTTCATCGTCAACGGACAGACGGTACTATCATCTGAATTCAAAAAGTACGAAATTTCGCGAACGAAATAACAGCGATAACTCCGCGCGGCAATGTCGAGGTCGATGGCAATTCATCATACATATTCGAGTAATAAAGTGTCTCGTTGAACCAAACAGTACGAAGAGAATTAACCGAGCAATGAGTAACGCGAATGATTCATCGGCGGTCACATCCTAAATTTTCCGTATAATGGTATCATAAATGTAACTTTCAGTCGATCTTTCGATAAAAAATAATTAACGAAAAGCTTACCAGGGCGATGAATTCCTTGAAATAAACAAAATAAGTGTTGATACCCGAGAAGTTATACCGAGAGATTTCCGAAGATCCGACACAGCGAGGATTGAGCGCAATTGGATTAATGCGACAATTGGCTTCACTCGTCCAAGTAACGCGCTACGTGATATTTTTCTTACTGGAGTGAAGAAAACCAAACGCTTAACGACTTTCAACCTCGGAATTCTAATGTTCGACGATAGTGGGTTATTTTTATTCTACTGCATAACAAGACCGGCTTATCAGTGAAAGAGTAATAAAATTTACTGCGTTCTTAGCGCGCGGCACGACTTTCCTGAGGACATAAAACGATGTTTAACGAAAAAAAAAAAAAAAAAAATACGTTGAGAAAAATTAAAACCACTGAACTTAGAAATCTTACACCTGTTTATCGATGATTAAAATCGTAATTACCAGATTTTAACGAATTCTAACAACGGCAATGTAAAATTGGATATCAATTTTTTTTTTTTTTTTTTCAGTTCTTCTAATTTTTAATTTTTTCGTCAAAGAATGCGGGATTAGCCAAGAAAATATTTCAATTAAGTAAATGTATTTAGTTCATTAATAACACGGATTGAGTTCGTTTAGTGTTGAACAGTTAGTCGCCAGTTCGACGACTCTAAACACACACCCGGGTAAGATTATTAAATTAGCATTGCCGCGAGGAGGAGGCGGCGATGGTGGGTACGATAAGTGGCTCCGATGCTTTGCGGATAGTCGATGGCCGCCTCTGACCGGGTCAACATAGCGTCCGAGACGCACACAGAGTGAGAACCCCTCAAACGCCCCGGGGGTTCTAACCCACGTTAACGAACACCTCCGAAACTAATCGTTGATGGCTACAGACAAGAATCACACTATATACAGCTATCCCGGTGAATCACTCGTGTAACTTTTCATGAATAAACTTTATATCCCCGATTTTAGAAAAACTAAACAGTGAGGAGGAATAACTGCAGTCGAGCGAAATGACCGTAAAGGAGTGAATGAACGATGTTGAAAAACGGATGATATAAATACCGAAAAAAAAAAAAAAAACAATGAGTAATACGAGGAAATTTCATCCCTTCCATAACCGAATTTTACAGACCCTTTACAAGGGTCGCAACAAGCCTCAACGGGCCGCTATTCTAAAGAGTCATTCAGTCGAATTTGAGTCTTCGAAGATTTTAACAGCCCATCTACGCTCCGGAAATAGCAAAAGTGTCCTAAATCCATAATACAGTTTCAATCAACATATAAATAAGCTTTGGATCGAAGAATTCATCGAATCTGAACGGAGTAGGAGACGCGATCGAGGGACATCGAGCGGTTCTTCGATACAAACAAATACACGTAAACACAGTAAACGTGTATCAGTGCGGCAAGCAACTGCCGATTATTCGTTGTCGAGCGCGTGCTGTGTGGACACTCGGACAGTCGAGGATCGAGAGCGGCCGAGGTAACCGCGTGTGAAAACAAGAAACTCGTCTCACCACACGCGACAGATGCGCTGATGCGCTTGTAAATTTCATCGATGTGCCACAAACACTACATAACCGTATGAAGATCGATAATTATGCAATCGGAGTTTAATCCTCTATCGCGTTAATTTCGGAAAAATCGCAAAGAGAAATTACACATTTTCGCAAGTTTTTGAAAACTGCGAATGAAAATTGAATCGAAGAAAATGGCAAAATGCGTGAAAGTGATTTGCAATAAATAACAAAGGGGTAACCGTTCTGACGTATTATCGGCGTTCAGATGCGAATATCCGGTGACGAGAACGAGAAGGTGCAAAAATCCGGAAGGCCTCAAAGACTCCGAAAACGTTTCGCTCCGTTTTCTCTTTCGTATTCTTACTGTTGTGCGAACTTTTCATCGCGGCTAACCGAGAAGCCGGTGAAGTGTATATTAAGGAGATCGCGTACGTGAGTTATATCCCCGACACTGGCTGTTCGCGGCTACGAACGTAATAGGTACGTAGTATTCTCGAATGAGATACAGTGATACGGATGGCGGGTAATCGGCGACGTATACACTTACGTGTTTTATCCGTATATATGTGTAAATGCGTAAATGTAAAGAGAGTCACCGCACGAATAGATCTATCGTCAAGAGTGACGATGAGTCAAATATATGTATGTCTACGTATTACGAGTTGATAGCGGAGAGTCGCGTTGCGGACTCGTGCCGCGGATATTGACTTTCAAAGTTTCGTTTCACGATCTCACTTTTCCGATGTCTCAGTTGTGTTGTATTCACCGCAGCGCCAATGATTGCCCGGGTATATCATGATTATCGATATTTTTACGCGTAGCTGTGAGCACCAACTACGCAGACCAGAAATTACTCTTTACCGCTTCCTCGTTTCGATATCGAGTAACCGCACTCTTCAATATACATACAGTAAATATTGTTGATAGACAAAGTGGTCGCGAGAGCGAGAGATATATACGGTAAACTGGCGAAAGTAATATCGATATTTGAGAAAAAGTTTACATGCGTCGAGCGATCTCTCGAATCTCTATCGTCATTGGTTCAGTGAACTTATCACTTCTTATCGTTCTTTCGTAGTATCGTATTTATCGCACGGGATTCTTCGCGCGATGTTACTCAATGCAGATTCGTAGCTACAGACGCATCGATCTAATCACTTGTTTTTTTATTATCGTCGCGAGTTTGAATTGCATAATAAAAAAAAATTAAATGAGTAATTGTTTTAAGGAAGTTTCAGCGCTTCGCATAGGGGGGATAGACCGCACGACGCGCGGGGGCCAGGTAGGCAACGTGCGAGAGACAGGTATCGCGAGAACCCAAAAAAAACAAATATCAAATTTACGCATCACGCAAATGCGCAAATTTTGCACGTATCACGATTTCGTGGTTCCTTGCAGCATATTCAAATATTCAGACCTGAATCTTCTAATGACCAACTCGCTGAAGCTTCTTTAATTGGGAATTAGATAATCGTAACACATTGATTTGTTTCTCATTAACAGATAATTTAAAAAATCACTATGTTCTATCTGAGTGGAAGGGGCAATCTTTCCGGGTATCCGAAAAGCGATAGGCAAGACGAGTTCGGTTGGTATTTCGGAGATCAAGAAATAATCGAGGAGAGAATTTATAATCATCGAGATAGAATGGTCCGTTCCGCGAGACTCGATGGGCGCGTTAACGGTGTCAAGTCGTCTTCTTTGGGTTCCTCGACCTCGTTGCACACGGACTCCGAGGATACCGAGAATTATTCGCTCGTTCGCGACATAACGAAAGACGAAAACGCCGAGGGCGATACGACGGCCATCGAGAGTATCGAAATGAATTCGTTTAAACGGGCCGACGATCTCGAACTCGATCTGAATGTCATTGAACGCGACAGCGATCGTGTATTCACGTCTTCGATGAGAACGACGAGAGATCGTAGCGATTCATTCGGAGCCGAAAAAGAATCGGACGACGATAGTCCAAGAGCCGTTTGTTATACACCCGAGAGATTGGTTCGATGTCAAGAATATCGAATACTCACACCTTCACCAAGATATTTCTCGATTCCTCGAAACGCAACAAACGGTATAGACGACGCGAGCCCCAGAAGATATCGAGTCAATCGCAGACGACTTGGCGATCTTATTGATACGAAGCAATTTGGTAAGTACCAAAGTTCTTTTTTTTTTTACAATTTGCAAAGATCTACGTAAGCTGAGCAAATAAATATTGAAATTTGTTTACTCGAAAAAAAAAATATTAATAGTCTTTTAACTAAAAACAGGAGCATCGCAACTCGAGGCTCTTCTGGATCCAGGAGCACCGGAAGTACGCGTGCCAATATCTAACCGACGAAGAACGAATTTACGCGATCGTACCTCGAGCAAAAAAAGCACAGAACAGGGTACCGAAATCGATTCGCATGAGCCATTGACTATAGCCAATCGCGATAGTCCCGCATCCGTTCAAACGCCCGATCTCTCAAGCAGTAGATCGAGTTACGAGAGACTGGAGGCAAGTTGGGACGAATGTTCGAAAATCGTAAGAAGATCGTCGCAGGAAGATACTTCAGGGGTTCACAGTAATGACTGGAGCAACGATACGCCCAGCGACACTCAAACTCCTATGTGCCTCTGCGACGAACTAGCAAATGCCTCGAAGAGTTTCAGTAACATCACGGAATCGAGGGTAAGAGAAGATCTCTTAAATTTTTTTGTCAAAGCGGAAAACTTGATAATGGTAGATAATAATTCGATATTTCGATTTCATTTAGAGCCGAGGAGGTGCTATAAACAAAGTCGTATCGATTCTGGAGAGTTTAGAGAGGGATCCCGACAGAGCCGTTCTTTTACTCGATGAAGATCGATTTTGCGATACAACTACCGGTCACGATCATTTAACGAGGCTGGCCCTCTCGATCGAACCGGACGGTGCTGTACCTCCGGTTCTCGGTGATCCCGAGAATCTTCTTATTGAACTTCGACGCAAAGTCGAGAGACTTCAGGAAACGAGCAAAGATATCTTCAAGGATATCGGTGATCTCAGACGGGACTTTCAGGTGTGTTACTTTCGTTCTTCGGTTATAAACGAACCTCTGTACTTCGAAATCGCTGTAGTCACCGTAAAGCAAAGAAAAAAGCATTAAAAAATGTATACGTGTCGCGAATAATATTGGGGAGGTCAGTGCAATGCTTAATCGATGGAATTATGATTTCAGTGTAACGAGAGGAAAGTCGATGACCTGATAAACGGAACTGTGACTCTTCGGCACGAGATTAATGAAATGCGTTACCTTGACGATCTTCTTAATTTACTGGACGGTGAGCTCGAGAGGATATCGCGACGAAATTGGCCATTCGTATTTGGTCACAGCGAACACAGTTCCGAAGATATGAATCTTGTCGTTTGATCGAAGATTTCACCTTTGATTATAACAAACAAAAAAACGTGAATAATTTTGTTCGTTGTATTTGATTAATTTATGTGATCCGTCTGTTGGATCTTTGCAGTGCTTGATATTTGAAAAGTTCCTATTTCGCGAACTTTTTTTTTTCATTTCTCATTTCCTACGAAGTTCCGTGTATTTTTTCTTTTTTGTAATAAAACAATGCCGCGCAAGATGCGTTGATATATGAAGTTGATACGTCAACTGTGTCGTTATTGCGATTCAGTCACATCTTTGTTCGGTGAGTCAACAAGAATTTCGTGAAGCTATTTCGAAAAGTTTATTGAGAATATCAGCATTAAATACAGAAATAGAATCTATCTGGCGGCGATAAAGAATTTAAAATAAATCAGATCCTCCATCGAGTTTTTTTCATTCAACAAACGTTAATACAACAAAGAGACCGTAAAAAAAATGATTGATAGAGATTTTGATGAGCAGACATGATACAAATTTCCAGAATTGTTGTACGAATATCACTTTTCGTTGACACAGCAAAGATCCCGATTGTTTTTTTTTTTTTTACTATTGCGTATATTGCATCGTTTGTGGAACAAAAGTAATCCGGATATTGCTGTAATAATTAGCCGACAGACGTCGGTATTGGGAGTAAAATGGTTTTCGGTTATTCGCAAGGACATCGTTGCCGTTATATGCACGAAAAATAAATACACGTTACACGTATGACTCTGCGGTGTCTATGCGATATGGCACGCATTTTTTTTTTTTTTTTTTCAACGCAAAAAAAAGCACGGATTTGCGCGTTTGATTGAAATTCTTTGATTACTCGACGATGCTACCTTCTTCGTTCGCCTTTCTGGGTCTTTCGTTTTTCCTTTTTCTCTTCTTTCAGTTGCTTCTGCTTTTCCCTGAAAAAAAAATAAATAAAAAAAAAATTAGATAACATCGATAATAACAGCAACAGAGCAGAAAAATAATTTTTGGGTACATATTGGAAAATTTTGTTATCAATTCTATTCATACAAATGATAATTATTACCGATCCTCTTTATCCTTTTCCTTTTTCTTTTGACTCTCTTGCTTCGCCCTCTCGCGCTTTTCTTTCACCTGTGCCGCTATCGTAGCGGCATTCATGTTTTTCTCAAGTCCGCATTCCGCTCCGGCAACTTCTTCCTCACCTTCCTCTTCGCTGCCTTCCTCATCGGCCATTTCGCTGTACTGCGCAAGTATCGCTTCGCGTATACGTTTCTCATCTTCGGTGTAACTTCTCTGAGTCGTCGTCGGTAAGCTACGAGATTCTAACATACGCGCGAGGCGCACCTCTACATCTTCCGCGGGGCCAGCGGCACCGGCAACGTCCTCAGTCGGAAGCCATTCTATCCATGCTGCTAAAATTTCTGCTACATGCTTAGCAATGTTGTCTTCCTGAAATGACAATGTAGCGTCGACAATGAAAATCGAAGACAAATTTCGCGGTGTCAATGTTTATCAAATAAAGCTTTGATTATTGTGTTTCAGGAGCAATTGCAACGCTAATTTGGTCGAAACTAATATCTATTTTCGTCCTCAATCGCGTTAAGCGAACGCCGAGTCCATTCTAACCTCACATTCCAAACGGTCCTCACCGTTATCCCGGCAAGTATGCCTTCGAGGGCCTCGCTCTTCTCGTCCTCCGTCTCATCGCCCTCCAATATTCCTTTGATATAAGACCCGAATACACCCTCGTCGGTGTTCAATGATTGCAATTTCTTGGTGAGCCAAGAATCGAAGGAATTTATCGCCACCGCCATTACCGGAGAACACACAAACAGCGATATACAGAACGTGTTTCGGGGCTCGTATTCGCGGGGCACATTTCGTTATTGGTTTCAGGAGCTAGCAGCGGCTTATAGCTAATTCTCTACGAATGGTTTTGAAAATGAAACTTTGGCAAACTACTGCGCAGCTCGTTAGTAGAATTTAATTGTATTTTTTTTTAAGTTCCAATTCAATTGTCAATCTTTATTCGTTTCTTTCCCTCCATTGGATATACGCCCGTGTCAGCGAAATATGTAAAGTAGGAAAACAGTACGATTTTCAAATGTTTCGTTTCGAAAGTGAAATAAAAGCGCTACTTCGTCAATGGATTATTTACCGACGCGGAAAACACGCCGCAACATGATTCTCCGAGTAAACGTTCAACATCCCGACGGCGCTGCAATGTCAGAGTGGATTCTCGCGGAGTAGGTGAAACCCCCCCACCCCCACCATCTTCTGTCGGAGTGAACGTAATTGTCGCGGAGAGGTTCCGACCCAGGCTGTTTTTTGTAATCGCGAAATAAAACATGAACGTGATCGCGAAGTCGGCGAATATCGCGCCCTTCGCAAGGGCCACCACGACTGTCGTCTCAAATGGATCACGACCGGTCGCTGGAACAAGTAAGGCCTCCAAATCGAAGATAGCCGTGCCTCCGACAGTCAGTCGATTTCTAGGCTGGTCACTCAGTCAAGATCTTTCTCGTGGAGCAATTCGCGTTAGCTCTGGACCCGCAGGTTCGTTTCACAAATCAATTGAAAATCTTCGAACAATTGACGATACTTCAAATTTCTTTTCAATCTCCGACGCAATTCGGCAGTCTATTCTTGCGCTATTGGTTATGTAATGATTTTTCAAGAAAAAGTGCATAGTTCAACAGATTTCCGACTTATCGATACCACTGTTCCTATATAATACGAAAAATTGTCTTTTATTGTGCAACGATATTTAACTATATGCATTTTTTACTATAAATACGAGAGTATAGATTATTGTTGCGCATGCATTCGTCTTCAAACTGCAAAATTTGATGATTAATGAATACTCGACATTTTGAAACTGAGTTTACGATGATTTCTGTTTCAGCGAGCACTCAAGTAATTCAGGCGCGTTTGGCACACACTGACATTAAGGTGCCTGACTTTTCCTACTACCGCAAAGATGTCAACAAAGATCCGACGACCAAAAGCAACCAAAATCAGGCTGAAAGATATAACTTTTCTTATCTCGTCGCCGTAGGTAAGATTTGTTTTTGTTTACTGTATACCCTTTGCCAATGGAGTGCGATAAATTAATATCAATTGATGTTAAATTCTAAATTGAATCAAAGTTTTGCAATGAAATTCAAGAAAAGCCACGGAAATCAAACAAAACAGCTTAATGGCTAAAATTGAAATGCAATAGAAATCGGAAATACATTTTTTTAGATTCCCTATTTTGTATCAATTTGTTCATCTCTGATGATAGAACATTCGCAATAATGAACTTCAAACAATTTGATTAATTTACCAGGTGCCGGAACGGCTGGAGCTTACATGACGAAAACTATTGTCACCGATCTCGTGAGCACAATGGCGGCATCTGCCGATGTTTTGGCTGTTTCCAAGATAGAAGTTGATCTTAACAAAATACCTGAGGGACAAAGCATGGTCTTCAAGTGGCGCGGAAAGCCTCTCTTCATTCGTCATCGGTAAATTTTCCGAAGATACTACTTTTACTATTTATCCTTTGCAATTACCGTTTTTCATAATGATAAACTAATAGTAAACTACTTCACCGATTAATATAAAGACACCCTAATCGACTTAAAAGTTGTAGAGTTGCGCAAATATTTTTTTTATAATTCTTCAGCTCTTCGATTGTTCGTTGAATTAAATTAATTTGAATTTTCAGAGACGCAAAGGAGATTGCAAAGGAAGAGGCTGTGAACGTGTCGGAACTTCGGGATCCTCAGGCCGATCAGGAGCGCGTAAAGCGTCCTGATTGGTTGATCGTCGTCGGTGTTTGTACCCATCTCGGTTGCGTTCCAATCGCGAACGCCGGTGATTTCGGTGGTTATTACTGTCCGTGTCACGGTTCTCACTACGACGCTAGTGGAAGAATTCGGAAAGGTCCGGCCCCTCTGAACCTCGAGGTACCCGCGTATGAGTTCGTTGATGATATGGTTGTCGTCGGTTAATTCGCTTGAGAAAAAAAAAAAAAAAAAAAACACCGGCATGTAGTCGTAGAAGAAACAAATAACATCGTCCATTCTCCAAGGTGAAATACCCATCGTGCGCGCCAATTGTAACATCGCGTTATGTCGCAGTATTTATTAACAAATTTCAAAGGTGTTCGATGAAAACTTGAATTTTGCATCGTGTTTCATTCGGACCCTCGCGCGCACCTTGGACCGTCGAAAGATGCGAAAAAAACCAATGCTGTATAATTGTTATAAGTTGTACAGTCTTTAGAATAAATTGAAATGATGTGAAAAAAAAAAAAAAAAACTCGACGATATAATCGCATAAGTGTCCCGCGATCCTGAATCTCGACAGTGGTGAGACTGAAGGTACCGGCGAGTCGACAATGCAAGTAAGTTACCTATATATACTCCCTTTGTAAAAAAAAATTATTTTCTGATATCATTTCGATATATCGAAAATATAAATCGAAAAAATCGGGTATAAATGAGATTCAACGAAAATCGTATCGTCGATGGACGAATTTGCATTAAAACATCTGCACCACATTTACTAACAATGTGATAAATTTATGTAACCAATTTCCACGAAAAAGATGAATTATTACGATATTTGTGCAATTATCACTGCGGCACTTCGATCAGCTGCATCCGAATATCACATAAAACTCGCGACATCGGGGGTGGTTCTGGGAGTCTATAAATTATAAGGATAATAATAATAATAATCCAACGAACCCCGTAAGAAGTATCCCTTAGTACATCCGCAAGGAGGCGCCATGGGTTTGGTAGGAGGTAAATTTTCGGTTTCGCGCCCGGTGAACAGGGGCGTCCATGGCCCGCTCTAGGTTTTCCCCGTCGATTCACGGTTTTCAGTCTCCCTCGCTGCTGGCGGCGTACGGACGCGGAAAACGCGCTCTACACGAAATTTTACAAAGCCCGCGATATTAATCGACCATAAGAAAAGAAAAAAAAAAAATTAACGTTTCACACACGGGTTTTCGGACAAAACAATTTATTATCGCGATCGAGACTCTTTCGTGCTTATAACTTATTAACTTTCAAGTAACACGTGAAGCAAAAAATCTCCCCGAACTGCACAACACACCGGGTGAACCGGCAACCCTCGACCACCGAACGTTAACTCGAAAATACCCCCTTGAAGATAGGTTAACGCTCGTCTCGTTGCTGTGAACACGCGTTCGTTCGTAACAAATCATTTTTTTTTTTAACCAAAATCAAAGAAAACAAAAAACGTATTGAAAACAACGCGAGTAGATGCAGTGACCGGATATATACAATACGAAGTGGTGAACGTTGCACATCCGGTCGAAGAGGAGGGAATGAGTCGGAGGAGCGAGTGAGAGGATCCAACAGTCAAGTGAACTTCCATGCCAGAGGACTCGATCCGGTTTCCGTAAGCAAAATACACGTGCGTTATTTTATTCTCAAATTTCATTAAATTAACCGCAATTATTATTCTTTCGTATCCAACGTACGAATTTTATTCCTTTCGTCCGAAATGCATTATGAATTAATAACATTTTTTTAAAGCCACGAAAAATATATTCACGAGTGTGTTAAGTTTTTTATTTCATACCTTGTGAATTAAAATTTTGTACGATTCTCGTGCGAAAAACTGTTTCTTAACTCGTGTGATTGCAACACTCGTTAGAAAAAGTTTTTTCGCACTTGTATTGTAAAGTACTATTTTTTAACATTTTAATTATACAGTCAAAGAATATAGTTTATTAATCATTTTCGCGAAGTTAATCTCAAACGGCAAGATTGATAAATTTCGATTGGCATATATTTTCACGTATACAATCGTATATTCGTATCAATACAACAGTGAATATAACGGTAGTCTGATCAACATCTCGCCTTAGCCACTGCGCCTCGTTTAATCCTTAATTCCTGGTAATAACAACCGGTGAATCGTTCGGTCGTCACGGGCATCGTCGGGCGAGAGATAGTTTTTGCATATATACATCGCATACCGTTGAACCGCGTGTGTTTTCTTTCTGCACGTTTGGGTTTTTGCACGAATGACTTAACAGTTCGGATTTCCTAGTATCGCGTCAGTACGTTTTGCGCTTTGCATTCTATCGGCGGATAAGCGGACTCACGTATACGCGCGTAATTCAACGCGTGGGCTATATACGTGTGTATACATGCATCGGTGATAGTGCTCACGTATCGATGCCGAAACCCTCTCCCCTGTGTTTCGATTTCTGTAAATACAGAGGCACTCGATTATCCTGCTGACACACCGAGATGAGTGTGTTAGGCAGTAGAGAAGTCTGTGGTAAGGTAACGGAGAGAAACGCTGATTATGCCAGTGAAACTGTCCACTGCGTTTGACAAGCCTCTTAACGTTGCCTCAATGACTTACATACTATTTTACTCTCTCCATTCGTCGAATCTATTTCGTCTATCTGTCTCACGGAGATTCGCCCGTTAAATGAAGTCCTGTACGTTAATGCGACACGCGTATAATATCTGTGTCCTTGGATATTGTATAAATTCTCTGGTAAATCGAAATCAATGAAAAACACGAGTTTTCGACGGTTATCGGTAAACAGTCGGTATCATCGCAATCGCTTCCGTTATGACACGCATCAAATATATTTAACACGATTCTACGATGAAAATTTTCTCAAGGATGAGATATAGTCAATTTGCCGACTTGTAATTTCAAATTTTTCATTCGATGGTAATTATAGACGCATCATTTGCGACGATTTTTGGAACGATGAAGCTGTTTATCGACGATATGGGAATATATAGACGGTTAAATATTTGTTCTATGATCATGAGGGCTGTCGTTATACGTTGCCACATTGTATAGCTTACACAATTGTCGTGGCACACAATCTGATGTGCTCCCATGCGTTAATGATGACGTTACAAGGTAATTTTATTTTTTTATTTTTACGGCATAGGACAAGAGGATGCGTTAATCATTCTCAAGGTATGCGTACACGCGTAGTACGCACATGAACAAACATTCCATGATCTAACGTGTACCCAAATTTAAAAAAATGTCAACAACATTTATTCATTTTTTTTTCCATTTAACCCTTTTGGAAAATCGATCTATTTCGTCAAAAAAAGTCGTCTTTTTTTTTAACCCATTTTTTTTTTACAAGAAAAACTTAGATGATTTAACGCTTCGACGACGTTCCATACGTTCGTATCGGGGTGAATCGGTTTTCGCTGACACACGCATAGGTCGACGGACGTATACAATACAATATGAATAAGTATAACGAGTACCGGTCAAGCGAGTAATTCAACGTTATAAAATGTAACCGATATATTAGTAAGTGTAACTAGTCCAGCGAGTCTCGAGTGCGCGACAAGTAGCAAAAGGATATATAATTCACCGGATAAGTAACCTGCCGGAGTTTTTTTTTAAGGAGGGCAGAGGAGGGGGGGAGGTAGGTAGGTAGTGAGAAAAAAACCAGAATTCGAGTGGCGCTCTACAGGGTGCTCATTCCTATGCAGTCGATACAAAGTATCGAACGACGTTGCTTTACGAGCTCCGGTAGGTCCCATAGAAAAAAATATATGTATACCAGAAGGAAGCACAGCACGACACAGCATTCGCGTAAGTTCTTTGCAAGCTTTGTGTTGTCCAAACGTATGTAGAAGCCTCGCGTTATAAACCCCGTGCCGAAACTCCCGGGGCCTCTTTTGGAAAACGTGATTTTTTTTTAAAGTGGCGCACCGTGTACGCCATTCTAATTCTCAAACTCGAGGCGAATAGATCGCAGTCGATAGGAATGCATATATAGGAGGAATATACGCGAGGGTTGGAACGGCCGCGTACCTAAAAAAAATCCAGTTTTTCTTTTATCCTCGTTACGCGCTCCTCGGGCCTCTGCATGTTTGCTCGTCTAACCGTAGTGCCTGCATGCGTCAAACTTAACGATGTATGCGTGCGTGTATCAACCCTCCCTTGCATCGAAAAACCCCCAATCGTTGCACTGTGTACGCTCTCGTCAATCTCTCTTTCTCTATCCCTCTGCAGGGTTATATATAAGCGTACGCAGGAAAGCCGAGCGATTTTACTCGTACACATAGAATAGGGAAGCTCACGCACACTGTGCAACCCGAATGCGTGCACGAAAAGTGCGACCGCTCTGGAAAGCAAGCAGGACAGAGGCCTATATACTCCGAGAATGGCTAGCAGCAGCAGCAGCAGCAGCAAGGGAATCAATAGATGCGCGTTGCATCTTACCCCTCTGTGGTCCCTTTCCTTTTTCGGCAACTACACCCTGCGCCCTTTTCTTCTATCGTGCTCTCAGCATCGCCCTTTCACAAGAATCGGAGCGCGCCAAAAAAAAAAGTCGCTTGCAATCGGACTCGGAATATTGCAAAAAAATTATTAAAATGATCGATAATTTGGAGGATCGAGATGCACGAGTTTTAGAATTACAATTATCAACATTATTTTTGTTGGGCAATTGCCTTCGCGATATATACATTTTACAAAGTTTTTCTTTCGATATATCGAAGTTTGAGCTGAAGTACGTATTGCACAGGCAAACTTTTGTTGGCAATCATCGACCTTTTTGTCAAACATTATTTTCCTTTCGATCTTTTATTAAAAACTCGTGTAGCCATGAATTGTTCTTTCGACGAATTTCTTTATTTTTTTTTATCGATAAGTTGTCGAAACGAGCGACCAGTTAGATAGTCGATCGAAGCAATGTAGACATTAACGTTACGGAATTAATGACTTATAAGAAAATTGTCGCGATAGAGATATCGTATAGTTTTCACGAAGCTTCCTGAAATGGATAAGATCTCATCTGTTCGGAGAGGTCAAAAGGTCGCCCCTTTACCCGGTGACAGAGTTGCGCCAAAAGATAGTAGGTATAGCCAGTAGAAACATCGGTAGAGGCACGAAGGCGAAGGTTAAGGCTAAGATAATCGTAAAGGTAAACCCGGTTGCTGCTTCGACCGGGGGAGTTGCGGGCGTTGTTAAGGAATGAATTCGTGTGTATGTGTTCGTGCGCGTGTATGTACCGGAGTAAGGAGGCGGTTCGGAGGCATATAGCAAGGCAGAGTCTTTCGTGCTGGAGGGCAGGTGAAAGCGAGAGCGAAGGTAAACCGAGTTAGAATGGTAGTTCGGAAAGAGAGAAAGCTGTAGAACGGTGAGTGGAAGGAGGTTAATGATTAGTTGTTCCGAGGTCGGGGGCTGTTGCCGGGTGCAGGTTGCTCGGTTTCATCCCTTCCAACGGCGATCCTTCCCCACGAAAACGTCCGTGTACCTTATCACTCTCGTATCCCCCTATCACCCCCGCGTACTCTCCACCACCGCTTCGTTGCGCGTATTTCGCCAACCTTACGAAAATTCGGCGAACCCCACTACGAGAACTGGCGAGAGCGCCGCTACACGGACACATCCCCGTTTCTGCCGCAACGCCACCGGCGCCTTTACGCACGTCGAGGGGCGCCAGGGGTTGCAAGGTTGTTCTCCCCTCTACGCGATCCTGAAAGCCAGGGCCGTACACGATAGAGCGCATTGTACGTATATCTTCATATAGGCACCCCTGCCGTAGGAACTTCGATGCAACTTTACGTCGGCAAAAAAAAAAAATCAAATAAAGTGTGCAACAAAGATACCACGCGAGACGTCGACATAGATTTCTGGTAAATTTACTGCGTAATTCTTTGAGACGTATCTTCTCGGTAGATTTTTTAAATAATGAACGAGAGCCAAATTATTTTGCTTCGATGAATCGCTAAGAAATATTCAATAAAAATGTAACAGATTCGTTCGCGGGTTGTTAGTATTCATTGTTATAATGCGAAGTCTGTTACACACGAAATGTAAAAGAAACTACTGGGTTAATTAGTAAAGTTTTATCGTATATTAGTTATATGATAAAAATGGTATCGATAAAAAAAACATCCAAAGCGGCGGTAACGCGTTATTTTGAAAAAGTCGGCAACTGGCGTCTATTCAGATAGTAACATGTGTGGCTAAATTATCGAATTTCGATATATTTCACGTATTCAGCGAGAGCGATTATTGAAACGAAAAAAAAATGAAGAATGTACGGAACGAATGAAAAAAAAGCTCCTGTCTATGCACGTGGGCGAGGACAGCCCTGAAGGTACTTCCCCGCTATTGAAAGTGTATGTTCTATATAGTGGCGCAAGGGAAAGTGATGGCCGTGCGACTGGCTGCGTAGGAAAAGACGTCGGCCGGGGTTGCGTCGGAGGAAGCGCGGAGGCGGTGGTTGGTAGCCCCGAGGGCCGAAGCGCGGGAGGGCGGTAGCAGCGGTAACCTTGCAACCCCCTTTGCCCGCGAAAACTAGGAAGGGGAAACGGTAGGAACCCCGGGGTAGGGTAGAGAAAGAGAGAGAAAGTGGTCGCCGGCCGGCTCGGCGGGAACGGGGGTGCAAGCACGGGGTGCCAGTGACGGGCGTGACGTAGTCGGAGGAGGATGTACACCCCTGTCGGTGACGGCCCCAGCAACCAACAACCATCCCTGGTCAATCCATGGTGGCTTCATCCACCAGGTATTTCCAACCTTTGGTCTATCTCTCTTATTCTATGTTCATTCAAGGCGCAGACAATGCACATTGCATGTATGTGTGTTTTTTTTTCAACCCTATGACGCGATCTTTTTTTTTTTGTTTCACGTAACAAGGGATGAATTTAGGAAGGATAGTCAATTAGTGTTTTTGTGAATTCGATGTGTTTTTCTTACAGCGACGAAAGAGTTTGTGTTTTTTTTAGACTTGTGCTAAATCATCCCCAAGTTTCGGATTGATTAGAGTTGAGATATAGTTTCGGTGTTTACCTTTGTTTGAGTGAAAAAAATTCAAAGTTTACGAAATTCAACGGCACAACTAGGATTGCTTATATCGTGTTGCTTCTGTACGTTTCCGGATTTTTTTTTTTTTTTTCGCTTTCGTGAAAAATTTGACTCTTTGGGATGTTAATATATCGAAAACTTTCCGTTTGCGGTGAATATTGACGATACAATTTATAGTTGAAGTAATTATATATCGTAAGGGCAACGGGATAGAGGAGTTCGCTTATGGCCCCGTCGATACCTTGAAGAACGCTCGTTGCGTGATTTTTTTCATGGAGAAACCTTTCGCCGTCCCTCTTCCTCTTTCCATCGCCCTTCCTCACTTCCTCCAACATTTTAGCCTCCTGTCCTTGCGCGCGGGCACGAAGAAGGAGAAAAAAAAACGTTCCAATGAATTCCCTTTTCCTTCTACTAGGAACTAACCGGCGGTAAGGTCATCATGTCTCGGAATTCATAGCAACGTACTTATTCATGGTCACAGCGATTCTCAGGTGATGACTATTCGCTTCTATTCCTAACGTCGAACTTACTAACGAAACTTGTTCATCTACTTTTCGGTCGCAACATTATTGATATTCATTAAAAAACTTGAGCGTAAAAAAAAAAATAACACAATCTCGCGACGAGCAAAAAAAAAATAATAACCTAAGAATTTCGAAATTATTTCGTTGATATTTCTCAACTATGCAAAATAAAAGTCCGATCCCGAAGCTTCGAACGATATCATAATAGCGATCACGCATTCGTCAGGCATTCGTAAGTTAAGCGACAGCAGTTGAATCCCCGTACTAAATCAACTGTAACAGTATTAGTAGTAATAGACCAATGAGATATACCACCGAATAGCCACTTAAGCGGGACAAGCAAAACAGTTATTGGCATCCCTCCAGTGTCTCTCGTTTCGCCGCGATTCGCCGAAAAACTCTGCCAATCACTATGTCTCGTCCGACGACTGTACACCGTCGTTTGTCCGTCCGAATGAGTGTTAGTAATCGCATTGATATCATCAGTGAGTACCAGAAGGCGGCGAGTTACTACGTGCGTGCACACCACAATCACGACGCAAACCACATCCAATCCCCGAAAGCGAGGCATAGGGCCGTAGCAAAAGTTTGCCGACAGAAGCATACGGAACGAAAAAGAAACTAAAAAAAAATGAAACAAAACCCCAAAAATAAAAGAGAATCTAGTGAGTGCGAGGAGAGGTAGAAAAAAAGTAAAAAGTATCTTCGTGTGTGCGCGAGAAAAGGAGAAACCTGCGTCGCAGCTACGCTATAAGGTACACAGAGAAAGGGAGTTGAATGCGTCGCGCGCGCCTGCCTGTCCGTAAGAGCGAGACGGATATATAGGTCGCGAAGCGAACTAGAGAGGGCCCTAGGACAGTCAAGCTGAGATCAGGCTTAGTGTCAGGGCGCATAGGCCCATAGCCGCTCGCGCGTATAGGTAGTATCGTTAACTTGCGATGCTCTAACCGGCGTTTATCGCGATTTTTTCGACAACTAACTCTATATAAAGCTTCGGGAGTCTCTCGGGTTCCAAACGTCACGTACACGTTTTGTAGTTTCGTCTCTCGGTTCGTTCGTCGCACAGCGATCGCAGTGCGCGTCGAGTGAGCCCCCTATTAAGCTTCGCGTTTCCGTCCGGTACGGAAAAACCTTCGTACACGTATACGTACGAAGTATCCGTGGTCGAGAATAAACGCATGGGACTACAGTAGGTATTTTTTTTTCGTACAATAATCGTGAGAAGAGCGAGAGACCGAGAGATAAGTGGAACAAGAGCGAAAGAGTAGGGTTTCGGAACGCTCTCTCGGCTACGGCTATATACACACAACTTCCGCGTTGCGTTCCGCGGCGTCTTTGGGCTATGACGTGAGCCCCGAGAGCAGCGGAGTGTAGAGTTAGCCCCTCTCTGTCGCTCTCCGAAAAAAAAAAAAAAAAAAAAAAAAAGTTTATCGTGGCAGACGAGAGGAACGCAGAGGCAGTAGCTGTTTCTGCTTCTTTCTCTCCTTCTACCTTGTAACCTCTTCGCGCCGCTTCTTCCTCTCGTCTATACGGTTCCTCGGTTGCGCCCGGCGTCCACGTGCGCTTTGTTCTACGCTGCGCTGCGACTCGCTGCGTGCGCTCACTCTCCTTCTCTCTCTACCGTGCGCCACGAGCGAGTTTCTCTTTTAGAGTGAATGAAACACCATTCGGACTATCGTAGTCGAGCGCGGGGCGCCAGCGAGAGAACGAGTCCGTTCTCCGAAGACTCTGATAAAACGTATTACCAAATATATATGAAAGAACTGACGAACAAAAAATAAAGAAACTAAGAGGTGAAGTGTTGTTGTGCTTTTTGTTTTTGCTTTTATTACCGGTTTATACATGTGCTCGGGTATCGTCGAATGTGTGGCAGTTGGTTGATCGCGCCTGGCAGTGATTTCATTGATTGTATTCGATTCGGCAACGATCCGGAATATTCGTAAGTGTCTACGTGGAATTATTAATTTAACGTGACAGACGAAAAAAAAAAAAAAAAAGCTTATCGTCTATAAACACTGTCACTGGTAGATCGTACATAACCTATAGATATTTTTTCCATATAAACGATCTACAAATTACTTGTAATTCGTATGTAATCAACGAAATCGTGTATATGCTATGTGTTTTTTTTTTCACTACCGGTGATATCGCGAAGTAATATTGGCGTTGTTGTGTAAACATAGTTTCACCGCACGCCGGTCGGAATGTTTGAAAACGAATCGGTGAAACAAGGTGACGTATCGTAGGGAACGAGAGGGGGAGGGGATGAGAAAAACATCGTGTATAATCTTCGGTCGGAAATATTTTGGTGTTTCGGGATAATTCATGCACCCGTGGATACACGTGTATGCATGTGTGCAACGATGCGGTAACACCTGCTGGTCCCGCGGGCGGGCGAACCCAAACGCCCGCGCGCTCTCGCTTATGCCACAAAACGAGAACACTTCATTTCTTTTATTTTCTTTTTCGTTCAATTCGCTCACTCGTCATGGCGATGCCGCGAGAGAGCATCGATTATGCGCATAATAAAAAAATTATTCATGTACCTGCCAACTCGTGGCGTATAGGTTACATCCGTTGTTGTAAAATGCTCGCCACCAGTAGCCTTGTGTCTCCATTGTGTTTCGTCGCGTTTTTTTCGTGCGACCGTTTTTTTTATTTCTCCTTTTTTTTCGATTTATCACAGTTGCAAAAGTGAACGGAACGCGGAGACATTTCGCGCCCTCAAATTTTTTTGTAAAGTATCCAGAACCATCCAATTCAAGGGACATTCGATCGATATGTCTTTGTAACGAATTTCACACAAAAAGACGATTTATACACTGTATTTTCGTTTGTAAGATAAAAACATTTTGCGTTTTTTTTTTTTTTAACGATGTGTTGTCGATATAGATATACGCGTAATGATAATCGTGTATACGATAGAACAATTTACAAAAAATTCATTGGGCAAAACAATGTCCTTTATGAATTTTTATGATAATATTTCTCGATATCCGTTGGCTATGCCGCAGAGATACTCGGTTCCGTGCAAAATTTTCATCCTTAGCCGCGAACCCTTCCATCCCGGGATTCCGGGGGTTGCGTTTTCGCTCATTCCACCCTCCGGCAATTACACTCAGGGTTCCCGTGCGCCAGTGGCGTCAGAAGCTCGGCGTTCCCTCACTGGGCTTCTCTCGCTCTTTCTTTCTCGTACGTCCCTTGTTTCGAAAGCGCGCGGGGGCCGAGTGTATAGAACGAGCCGAGTTTTCGGGAGGGTTGAGGTATAGAAAAAGAGAGTGAGAGAGAGAGTTAGGGTAGCCAGGAGCAAGTGAGTCGGCCCCGTTGCATTATCGACTATATATTTCGCGGGGAGAAACCCGAAGCCCGTGTTCCCTCCTGCAGAATGCGAGTTTCCACGACGTTATCACCCTCAGGGGTTGCCTTGTTCTCTCTCTCGCTATATTCCCCTACAATTTCTCGATCCTTTCAATCTCTCCCTTCCTCCTCCAAACTCGTCGGGAGTCTGCTATCAAAACTATTGCAATTACTATTCGAGCTTTTTATTCATAAATCGAAAAATATTTTTTATTTTTTCGTCTTATGCGAATTGTCTGTTGAGAGATTAAAACTAAAAGATATTTATGAAAAAAACCGCGTAGAAAAAAAAAAACAATGTTTTTTTTTGTTTATCTTTACCAATAGCCGACTTGATTTTATATTAAAATCGACTTCGGTTTCGTCTACAGCAAAAAAAAAAAATACATGAGATTATTTGATTCAGAAAATTTTTATGAGATTCTTCCATTTGACGCAAATATATTGCTTCTCTGTCATGTTTTTTTTTTTTTTTTTAAGGTTTTCGTCACTCTGTAACACCAGACAAAAAATAGCTTTGCAATTTTATGAAGTACCCTACCTGGTGTACTTTTTCTCGGAGAAAACGATACGAACGAAACGAATCGAAAACGATAATTCCATCGGAAAGCAGAAATATCGTAGTTTGCAAAACATCGAAAATCGCTATTTTTCCGAAATAGATCATCGAACAAACTTTTATTGTTCGACGTTCCGAGCATAAATCCGATATATTTTTTCTCCATTAATCACGAATACGTCACTTAACTTACTGGTGGATTAATATTTTCATACAAAATTCGCGACCTAAAGTGAAAAAATATTATTCTTCGTTTTCTTAATTTCCCGAAAAAAAAAAAAAAAAAAAAAAAAAAAAAAAAAAAACTATCTCGCGGGTCTCGATGCCGCTGGTAAATAGCATTAAAAAAGTCATACGACACATTGAATTACACTTTTTCCGAGTGCAGTGTAAATTCTCGGAGGTTCTCTCGATAAGATTTTGTAACTGTATTAACTCGGTGACATAACGCACGTCGTGGATACATGCGAAAGCGCGACGAAGATAGAAATATCGTGAGACGAACACGCGAAACCTTGATATCGCGACAGTGTCGATTCGTCGTCGCCCCCTTCTCCCCCGATATTGCCTGTGCAACCCGAGGATCGAGCGCGACAGAGAGGGATATATATATATATATACGCGATGCTGCTGACATAGCGCGCGAAGAATAGCATTGGGTGCGATGGAAAGTGAGATCGTTCGGTAAGAAAAAGGACAGAATGATAGAGAAACATTATGTAGAGTTAGACGGAACGAAGCCAAAAAGTAAGCGAGACAGAGCCGGGAAGATACGCGCGTGCGTCCACGCGTGTGCGGTGCAGTTACTACACACAGAGTAGAAACGGCATCGGCAGCAGCAGCAACAGCAGTGACGCATGTGCGTGGTACTTCCCAGCTGTGTATGTGTCTGTGAGTTGGAGACGCGCGTGCGGCCCCGCAGTGACCTTGAGCTCTCCCACCACCGATTTTTTCGTCCCTCCCTGCACTCTTCTCCACCCAACCCTCTCTTCTTCCTCCCTTCTCTATTTAACTCTTCGGCGAAGCGGTCCCCACGCAAACATCGTCGTTTCGCCAATGCCATCTTCAGGTCTGCTTCATTTTCCGAAAAAAAAAAAAAAAAGAAAAAAAAAATTTCGTATTATTAAGGCGAATTGTTCACCTTTAAGTTAATTTTTCCCAAAAAAATACAATTTTCGGAAATATGGTAGTCAGCGATCGCTGAAGGCTATAGAAAAAACAGCATCGTTAAGAGAGATTTTTTTTTTTTTTTTTTTTTTTTACCGAGCGCTTCATTTTCATCTTCATATCTCGCCGTGCTTCTCGAATTCGTGCGAACCTTCGCAGCCTGAAGCGAATATCTCCCCCACTCGCGAAAAGATCGGCAGAAGAGACTGGCTGCTGTGCTCATGGCGCTTCACCACTCCCCGAGTCACATTCGAAGCCTGTAGTACGCCCCCACCTTTTTTGCAAGAGATTTTTCGCTCATGTGCGTTGGAAGGCGAAGCCGGGCGTTCGCCACTTCCACCTCCACGGAGCACAGATTCGCTGCTGGTAAGCATCAAACCGGCGAACGAGTCTCCTACTCTGGACGTCAAATGCCTCCCGCTTTTGACCACCGCCTCCTTCTCTTTATATTTCTCTTTCCCTCCTCCGACACTTTCCGTGTCCGCGCAACTAGCGAGCGTCTCTGTCGTCCGAGTGCAAGCTGAATTTTTTTTCGTTTTTATTTTCGACGGTCACCAGGAACGTATTGTCGCCTCAAGTTTTTGGGAGCAAATAGAAACCAAAAAAAAAAAAAGGAAATTTTAACTCTTCACCGGTGCGATAACAAAAAAAATGAAAACAAGAATACAACTCCGAAAAATCATGTAAAAGTAATAAATTCCTCACTCGATGCGCACAAAACAAATTGCCGTATGTATAAACGTGAAAATGTGTTAAACCCTTTCGTGAGAATGGATAAGGAATTTATATCTTTAACGAGATAGGAAGTTACTCCAGAGAGACGCAGAGCGCAGTTGCTGCTTGGCACGCAATGACGCAATTGCGTCACGGCCTTCGGTCCGACCGAAATGATCTTATGCATCCTCTCTTTCTCATCCATCTGGTAGCCCAAAGTATTATACCATAGACATTAACGTTGCGGAGTCGTCACGAAGGCGGGAAGTACCAGAACCTGTGACTTTCTCCTTGGAACGATGTAGCATTAGAAGAATCTATGTATAAGATAGTTATATAGCTACGGAAACACGATAGGGAAGAGGGGGAAAGACACAGAGTACTACACCTTGGGAACAAAATATTCGATGAATAAGATCTCCTCGCGATGGGCCGTGAGAGAGTAACAGAGATGTAGAATGAGAATGAAACGAGACGGAGGCCGGAGATCATCAACGCGCGTACCGCTAGGATCACACGATCGCGTTCCATAGAGAGCGAACATAGCGAGAAAAAAATTGAAAAAAAAAAAAAAAAAAAAACGATATAGGAAAAAAAAACCGAATAAAAAAGAAATAATAAAGATCGTCGACCGTAACCACGTGGCTTTCCGCGTTCACAGCAGTAGTAGTACTACTGGATTCTGATCATTACTACGATTTTAAATGACTCTCGAGACCGCGAACGTACCAAAAGGCATGAAAGAATCCATCCTGGATATTCGAAATTCTAGTGTGTAGCGAAAAATCCCTCTGTCGAAAAGATCATTAGCCACAGTCACGTGGCGCGCTCATCATCAAACGCTTAGTACCTGTCAACGCGGTGTCGGCGTTTGATGCTCTTGTTCTGCCCCTCGTAACTCTTTTTCTCAACGGTTCTCTCTATACCTCACGATTCTTCTGATACAAAAATTCTATGCAAAAAAACACTCCCACGATGGTAGTGTACACACAGCGCGGTTTGCTGACGTCGATTCTATCGCTCTTTGCTCTTTGGGTATATCTAACGCTCCAGGAACCTAACGACTGAACGCCCATCAAGGTCGGTGGTCTTGGAATGGAAGGCGAGTGAGAAAAAAAAAACGTGTCTAAAGAACAATTGTGCACGAGGTGGAAAAAAAAAAATAAATAAAATACGCGGTAATTAGAGAAACGGGTACAGCGAATTTTTGACTTCCTGAAGAAGGTGCAAAGGTTACCGGGTTTCCGAAATCGCATACAGAATCATTTGGGAACATTAAACTATTCCCTTAACATGTTACGACTTATCGAAATGTTTGGATATATAATATCGATAGAAAACGATCGAAATATCTGTGGAAGTATAAAAATATCCGTAGCGTTTCTCATATTTTCCATCGCTCTGTAGTGACGCGAAAAAAACCTTTTTATAACTTTAGCAATTACTCCTGTATCTTTTTTACGTAGTATTCGGAAAACTTCCGGGTTTTTAAAAATAATTTCGAATGAAAGTTTAAAAAATTGTCTCAATATTCATGTTATTGGGTCAATTTTCGCAGTCTTTGCCGCGAATCACGAATCTGTTACTTTTTTTACCAGTAGTTCGATACCTCAAATAAAAATTCCCTCTTAAAGTAAAAAAAATTGTATATTTGGTGTTTTTCGTTTAGAAAACGCTTCGAAACACGCGCATGCTGTTTATATTGATTAAAAAAATCTAAAAATCGGAAATTTTGCATGAGTGTTATTTCGCTGTTATTTATTCGAATCTAAAGTAGAAGTATTTTAGTTTAACGCATCAAAACTTCGCGACGCAGTGCCCCGATCCTCTCATCGAATATACATATATATATAAGAGAGACAAAGAACAAAAATGAAACCTTGGAACAGCGTTTCAGTGTCAGTGCGATTCGTGATCGATGGTACCGGTCTCTGGTGTTGCGGCCCTGGCACGTGTTAGATTAAGCCTCTGCCGGGGACACGACCGCCGCGTTATACACCTCAGGCCTCATTCTATCTCTACTATCTATCGCGCTTACACACAGTCTATGTACCGAGAGCGGCATTAGAGAGGCGAGAAGTGCGCGCGAAGCATTCGTAACCTCGTGAACGATAGAACGAGACGGAAAGGTAGAACGCATCGCGAAGCCACGCATTGAGCGCGCCGAAGCTCAATACGTTAGAGGCTGAAGAGACCGCGAGCTGTAGAGCAATAGAGTCCAAACGAGTGAGAAAACGAACGTCTATGTCTCTGTTCGATAGTGGAACACATATATACATATGAATATATGTATTACATATACATGCATAGAGTCGGATCGGATTTGGGACAGAGACAGCGAACGCAAACTGAAGTTCGGCAATCCTAGCCGCGGGCCAATTGCCCCATCCGCGCGACACTAGATTCTCTCCGATATCTTTATCTTCGTCCCTCTTAATGCTTCTATTTCGTATCTCTCGCTCTCTCTCTCTCTCTCCTGAGGGTTCCCCCTTCCTCGGTACAAAATTTACTCCTCCTTCGCACATCGACGAACCTTCCCCCTCGCAATCCTCACTTCTCCTCACGTTGAACTCCCTCTCTGTATCTGCCTATCTCGTTCTCTCTCCTCTCGTAGCTCGTGTACACGCACAACACGCTGGCAACACCGGCTCTCAACACAACGCAACCGACAGTCGTTTTTTCTTTTTTATCTTTCTCTGTTTCGGTCTTCTCTGTTTTTTTTTTTATTCCTCGGCCACAACCGCATTTGCATCGACGCCGATGACCCATATACACGAGACTCGGGCGCGCGCACTCTCCTCTTCGCCGCTACACCTACTATATACACAGTGGATTTGGACACAAGTGGTGTTTTACGAAATCGTATTTTTTTGTTGTTATTGTTGTTTTTTTTTTTTTTTTTTCGGTTTTTAATCGGTTCCGATAGAGTAGTACGCGATTTACCGTAGATTCGGTCGGTATTTCTGGTGATTTTTTTTTTTTTTCTCCATCGTAGTTTCGGAAGCGCCGTTGTACCTCCACCCGGCATTTTCGTAGTTTCGCGCTCGACGCCCCGATAGCAGCGGAGTTGTGGAACCAGCGGCCAGTGCGCGCGTGTCTGTTTCGAACGCGAGTGTCTTCTCAGCCACCGCGTGCATCTAATCTCTCTTACTCTTCAACTCACCTTTTTGTTGTTTCTTCATTATTATCGGCTTTTTTTTTTCTTCCGAATCTTCGATCGTGTATTTGAGCTTTTCACCCGTTCGAGTCGACACAACCGATGACCCGAAGAACGGACGAAGAATCCGCCGCGAACACGTGCCGAATTGTGTGCTCTCTTTTCGCATTCGATATTTGACGAGAGTTTTTGTTCTTTTTACGGTGCGAGGATAGTTTTTTACGAGGATAATCCAAAACACACAGATACGGTGAACACGTGGTGTCCGTGGAGATTCGACGTCGATTTGGATTTTCGTTATCAAGCGGAGTAAAGAAAAAAGAAAAAAAAAAAAAAAAAAAAACGAGACAGAGAAAAGAAAAAAGTGAGAAACGAAAAATTATAAACGTTGCGCGATGAATGAAAAAAGAAAACAAATTGATGCTATAATTCATACGTTGTTCTGATTGATTTTCATTTATCAGTGAATCGAGTGGATTCGACTACGAATCTAGGTAGGTGTTACCCGAGTAAAAGTGCCGAAATTATATATTTTTTAATACTAATTTATGGTATAAATTTGATTTTATCCCGAGTTCGGGTAGTCATGAGAAAGTTCACGAGAAAGTCCTCGTCCCCAAAATACGCGATACTTTTTGTTTCATGCGAAGGAGTAATAAAAACGCGTGTGCCTCCTTCAGAAATGAGATTTTTATCGTGAACATCATCTTTTATCATTGTAACGTATTCGTCGAAAATGTCGCGGAGAAAATTTTATGTAAATTAATTGAGGCTCCGCGAATGTATACATTTTTGTGACTCCGCGCAAGAGGCGCACGAAAAGTCCGAACGTAATACGCACGGATTATAATACAATGGGGGTCCGTCTGCATCTTCGGAAAGTCGAAGGGTCGAAGTGGGGGAAGTTGGAGATCATCATCATCGTGCATCGACGTAATGGAATAGATCAATAAGCCGATATTGAAATTTTTTTGTGCAGCTGGAGGAGCAGTTGGTCACGGGTGCGATCGAGAAGGGAAGAGCGTACTGGAGGGCGGTGGCAGTGACAGAGGTGGCGAGGGTCACGGGATTGGCCCACAGGGTGGCATCATGGACTCTCATCAGCAACAATTCTGCCTCAAGTGGAACAGCTTCGGCAGCAACTTGGCGACAGCCTTCTCGAACCTCTTCAAAAGCGAGAGTCTCACCGATGTCACCCTGTTCTGCGAGGGTAAGTTTCACAATTGATATATTATACGATTACCGACAGAATCTAATCGAAATGAAGAAAAAAATCGTTTTTAAATGCATAAAACGGAATATTGTTTATTGGAAGTCGCGTCAACGTAAGAAAAATCTTATTAAAATTTATAGATTCGCTGTTAAAAAAAAAAAAAATGCAATTCTGCATATTCGTAGATTTTTCTCTATTAGACGAAAGGTTACAACTAATATATTACACGATTGACGACAGAATCTAATCGACAAGTGAAAAAATCGTTTTTAAATGCATAAAACGGAATATCGTTTATTGGAAGTCGCATCAACGTAAGAAAAATCTTATTAAAATTTATAGATTCGCTTTTAAAAAAAAAAAAAAAATGCAATTCTGCATATTCGTAGATTTTTCTCTATTAGACGAAAGGTTGCAACTAATATATTACACGATTGACGACAGAATCTAATCGACAAGTAAAAAAATCGTTTTTAAATGCATAAAACGGAATATCGTTTATTGGAAGTCGCGTCAACGTAAGAAAAATCTTATTAAAATTTATAGATTCGCTGTTAAAAAAAAAAAAAAAATCAATTCTGCATATTCGTAGATTTTCCTCTATTAGATAAAAATTTGTATTTACTTCGTATTCTTTCGTTGGCCGAGTGACATGTATGCATGGCATACACGTGTAAGCGGAATTGAAATCGGATAACTCTATCGGTCGTTACGATCTTATCGATTTATCTGATCGCGCGAGTACTACAAACAAAATCGGCGGTGCCGAATATGTTGCGCTGACAAAGTTCCGGGAGCCACTATATCGAGCGCCTGGGTTATGCGTAGAGCGGCGTGATCACGTGTTTTTCTGTTCGCTGCGATCAAATATCACGATCCGACAATCACAGGCAAATGATCAAATTTTTTTTCTCGTTCGCCTGAGTGTTGCAGCTTTGAAAATAGCCGTCCGCGATATTTTTCGAGAAATTTTGTTATTTTTCTATCGAAAGATTACAACGGTTACAAAATGCAATGCTAAACGTGAAAAATAAAAATGAAATACTCCGATTGCATTTTTGGAAAATTGAAATTTATAAAAAAAAAAACCCGATATCCAATCAAATTTAATAAAATTTATTTCGCACACGCGTTGCATTCTCCTGCACCAACTTTGAAAAGTCGGTGAAACATCATAGATTTCACTATCGTGCGTTGAAATTTCCGTATAGCATTGAAATCGCAAGTTTCTCACCGCCCTGCAGTTCGCCATTAATCCGCACTCCTCCCGTTGCTCGCGGTTCGCTGCAGAACTTGCTGCAAGCGCTCCCCGCACAAAGCCCCGCTTGTCGCGAATAGTAGGAGTGCCGACGTCGAGTAAAGTGGCGTAGGATGCACCGAGTTTGCTTTTCCCTCGGCCTGTTGGTCGTCGTAGTTTCTACCCCGTCCAATCCCCGTTCAGCAGCTATACGTTCGAGCATCGCGCTCTTCCAACACGCGCGAATATATATCCACCAACGTGTTTCTTGCTGGTTGCATGCACACACCCGTTGCATCGGTTTCGCGGCGGGCGTTGCTAACACTCTCTCTCTTTCGCGAATAGCCTTCTCCGCGAATACCACCACACATCGTCGATGACGCTCTTGGGCTATCCGGGTGGGAAAATTTCCTGCATCGCATACAACGAGCTTCGAGCAACGCAACCAGTGTCTCGCTGTTCGCCATTGGCTACGGTGCAACGCAGTTGCAGTTCGCGAATTCGCAAAAAAAATATTTTGTAAAAAAAAAAAAAAAAATCTGAAAAAAAAAAAAAAAGATAACGATAAAAAAATGATAAACAGTATCAAAATTCAGGTCGATCGATCGAATAAACGATTAAACATTCCATCGAACGCGATCCGCTGGAAATTCCTGTATTTATTTTGGATGCAGTGATGAGGATTTGACGAGGTGATTCATCTTTATAAATTCTCGGAATATATCAGCAGTGAAGATACACGTATCATATACGCGCGCGATCGCACGCACACGCACACTCGTTAAGTTTAGAAAGTGCATCTCTATCGGGTTCGCCAGTTTCGTAACTCGCGTGGACGAAAGATAATTCCAGTGCTTTCGCCTTGATTCCTCCTTCGTCTCTGTCTCCCTTTCCGTCGAACGATTATCGAGAGAAGCAACCGTTTCGAGTGAATCAGCGGTGCCGATCTTCGCTCGGGTTATTATAATTTCGGGGTTTCTACGTCCAAAGGGGCTAATCATTCGACGCGAACGTCGAACGTTGAGCAATCGAAAGGATGCGCGGCAGTTGGGTAGATTTTTATACCACAGCTCTCTGCCTACACACCGACATAATATACAACATCGTCCGCTAGAGAGCTATGTAGGAATCGAGCTGAAGCGTCCGGCCTCTAAGTAGGTCTGGGTTACAGTTAGATCTAACAGTCAAGTGTGGCGCGGACGCTGGTAAAACGTGAGGCCCCGAATGATATTCGATGCACATTCTCGAGGCTTCTTCTATCGACGTTCAAACGGTACGAATACCGACGGGACTTGGAAGCCACACGTATAAAACGAGACGGAAGAGGACACAAGGCTCAGGGCGTTCTTTCAAACGCGCTAAGCTCCATCATCGTCCACCTCTATTCTAACGTAACGCACTGCGCGTGCAAGTGGCACAGAGCTCTGTGAACGTTTCGACTCGGTTCGTGCGTCTTGAACAAAAAAAAAGCAGTGAAAGAACGGCACCAGCTACGACTCGTCTCTCTTTATTCTTTATTGTTCAAAGTAGTTCGTCATCCTCGGGAATTTTCTCAGCCGTGAAAGAGAAACTGTATATGGTATTAACAGTAACGGAGTTGTTTGATATAACTGCAACATGCGCGCGCGTACAGTCATCGAGATTAATTAACTGAGCTCATTATTTTAATCTTCCTTCCTCTCTCTCTCTCCCTCTCTCCCTCTCTCTGTTTCTCTGTCTCTCTGTCTCTCTGTGTTCGATAAAAATTAACTGACGAGTTAAGATTAAACAGAGAAACGGTGCAACGCGGTATAGATTTCATCGGAACGATCCTCGAACGTTCGACGACGAAAATACATACATTATGTATATGAAATTACTTTGTGTGACATACGTCATTATCTGTTTATGGGTCAGAAGGGTCGTCCATGGTCACGAGAAACTGGGTCATCGACAAAGACTTCAGGCCACTCATCTATATACGCTATATAATATTTAACCGACCACCGTTAACCGTCAGCGCGAACGAAACGATTGCGTGTTGCAACGCGCAATCCGATAGGAAACACCCGCGCGCTGTTTGCCTGCACGTGTGACGACGTTGAATTATATTACAGCCGTCTGCTCTGCGTTCCGCGGTGTTCGCTGTTGACGTTTTGTGGCATCGAAAAGTTATGAGAGCCGCTGCGAGCAAAAAAAAAAGGAAAATTAAATCGGTTCGATCTAAATAAAACGATATTTCGAAACAGCGAAAGCAGCACGCGTATTCGTGTAAATTTTTTATTCGGAGTTTCTTGTGTAAAAATGCATATTCTCCAATTAGTAACAATATCTTTCTTTTTTTTAATTTTTTTTATTTTTTTTAATCGTCACTTTATCTCGTGACCTTTACCAATGGCGGGGATCATGGCACGCGCACATTTTTTTTATTAGTCGAACGGTGGGCGAGAGTTGTCGCGATATCGCATGTTTCTCGGTGACGATTGTGATAAGGATTAGAAATATTTTTGAGGGAACCTTTGCGGGGCTCCTCGACGTTTAAGGTATATTGGGTCAGGGATTCGGTGATTGCATCGAAACTTTGACGTCCGTCGACATCACGTAACGCTCGGGCTGTCTGGTTGTTCTTTAGTTTATATGAGTATACAATACACAACGCTCGCGTGCATAGTGAAATAACGTATAATATCGCAACAGTCGAATGCGTCAGCAATTTTTTTTTTTTTTTTCTTCCTTTCGAAAGGATTAAACACGCCCGAGGCAACGTCTTCACGGACGGAGGTTCAATGTTCTGGGGTTTTCGCTTGTTCGGCGATCTGCACGCGCGCGAACGATTGCCAGCAGAGTGCAAGGCACTCGCGAATGTTGGTACGAACTCTCTCTCCCATTCGGTCGCTCGTTCCCCGCGAGGTTCGAAACTTGGCAATCCCCGAAGAGAGGCCAATGAACACGTGGGCGAGCAATGTACAAACGTTATTCTTCTCGTACGCAAACAAAACTCGTTCGCGAGTTACGCGCGCGCAGTCGAGAGAACGACCAGCAAAGTACACTTCCTGGAGTCAAGGCTGACACGCTGATGCAACAGGACACGCCACAAGGCAGGGGGCCATTGACACTCTGTGTCCTCGAAAGCACGATAATATTTTTCTTTCGTTTCTTCGTGGCCACTGTCCTCCGATACATCGATACAGGTCGATTTTTTGCCGCTATACTCGTAGCAACGAGAGATACGAGGTTATTAAAAGAGTTGTAAACGTTCGCACAGCAATGATTCTATAAAGCAATGCGAGTGCATTGATAAGATCGAAATTCGTTGGATTTAAAGATTATCGAAAGATTCGACCTACTTTTTCCGCTTGCGACGCAATGATGAGAATGTCATATCGATGATACATGGCATACAAATTACGAGCGATAAGATATAAATTCGTCGATGCAACGTTGTTTGATTCGAGAGGCTTTAGCATGAAAAAAAAAAAAAAAACGATCTATCGACAAAAACATGTAAAAAAAAAAATCGTATAATATCGAATCATTTGAAAGAAAATCTCCTCAACGAGAATAACAATTCGTGTAAATTATTTTCTCTCTCGGAGGCTCGTGTACAGATTTATTCTGGTGATTATGTTTTTTAACTGATTGGCATCTCAAATCAGCGCATAGTTCATATTTGTTGCCCGATGGACGATCAAATGCGATAACAAGCGAAATGATATTCGCTTGCGACGAACGACGAATAAGAAGCCTCCAAACAAGTCGGCGTCGTAAACGAGTAACATCTGTCATGAAATGTCGAGCTCTTTGTTTTCGTAAAACAATACGATGTTTTGCTTGAATTCTTCAGTCGCGTTGAGAGTTGCAAGGAGTACCTTGAGCGTAACCAGCTTCACTGGTTCGCTACCTTCGTGTCCCCTCTTTCGTTCTTCCACTATTCCGTATCGGTCGTACGAACTCTCGCGGTTCTTCCTCGTTCCCTCGCCTAAAATTCTCTCTCTCCCCCCGGCGTTCTCCAGAGAGAACTACTTCCCCCCCCCCCCCCCTCTTTTCATCTTTTCTGTCCCCTTTGCTCGTTCGCCTTCATTCGTGTTTCTTCATTGGCTCGGGGCCCGTCCTCCCGTCGGTCCCTCGACCGCGTGTTGTTCTCCTCTTCTTCTTCTTCTTCTTCTTCTGTTCGGCGCTTTTTTTTTTGTTCCTTCTTTCTTATTCATCGTGCAACCGGGGCGGCATGTGCAAAGAGTGGCCTTGGTCCCACGCGGCCATTGGCCGAACACAGGGGAAGTCGAGTGTCGATTGGCCCCCACTCTCTTACACACCGCTCGTTCCTTTGCTATTGCCGTAGCTGCTGTAGAAGAAAAAAAAAACGAAAAAAAAAAGAAAAAAAAAATCAGCGTGCGCAGCGCGGGCTTTTGTACTCTCTGCAACGTCCTTGCGAGTTCGTTGACCCCCGGGCATCTCTCGGCACGAATCTTTTGCTTCCGATTGGTTCTCGTCAGCCCCTCTCGGGAGAGGGACCACTTCTCGGAATTACGAAAATTGAGCTGTTATGCGCATTTGACATACTTTATAGTGCGCAACTTCGCGCCACATTACCTGGCGATCATTTTTATTTTTAATGCATGGTGGGGGTAAGGGGAGGGGGAGCGATAAACTCGACGAGTTTATCTTCTATTCTATAATTATATGCGCGTAAATTGGCCGCACTGTAACTATTTTTTTTTTTTTTTTTTTTTTTTTTTTTTTTTCACCCACGAGAGAGAGTGTCTGATGAATCTATTCCTAAATTCATGACGCACGAAGTTCCGAGAGTTTCCGCGTGTCTAGTCCGTGTTCTTCGTGCAATATATCGCATATAACTTCGCTACTTCTTCTTTTTTTTTTTAACCCCGAGGCGAGAAGAGTTTTTCGTAAAAATAGGAGAGGTACCCGGTGGAGCCATTGGGTTAACATTGCTCGCGAGAGATTTAAGCGGGAGGATTATTTCGCGGGAGGCGTTTCTGTTTATTTTTTGACACGTATACAACCAGTCATCCGGAGCAGTCTGGTGGAACGACTCGTTTGCTGAAAACGTTTTCTCGTGTGTATCTCGTGTATACATACAAACGCTACCGGCTATGCAACACGCGTAATAAGCAAAGCGCCTGGCGAGAACGCTTTGCACGTGGCGAAACCTTTGGCCATCGAGCGCTCCCGAGGTCGCACGACTCTCTGATAACAACAAGCGTGTAATAACTATACTGTACCAATAAGATGACACTGCGATCCTCTCGGCATTACTCATTTCTCTCGTTTTATCCTTGAATAACATATTTTTTTTTTATTTTCGCGACAATCTCGTAAGCTATTTGGTAAACGTCGTTCGTACAGCAAACAAAGATGCACTTGACAATTTAAAAATATCGAACGATCGTGTGTATTCGAATAAAACAACAAACGCAAATTATAATGGATCATTAAAAAAAAATGTTTTATCCACGGATTTCATTGAACATTTATTTTTATATGAATTTTCGAATGTCTGTTATTGAGGCAAAAGTAAACTAGACTCGATAATTTTTTTTCATTTAAACTCAACATTTCGACACACAAAAATATCTCGGTTACGTTGCGTCCGCATATTTTATCAACAAATCGGTGAAACATTACCTAAATGGTCAATAGCTCTGTTTATAAATTATTTGGCTTTTCATTTCGAAACGATGCCGCATTCGGTACAGATAATTCGTCAGAGTCGAGTGAATTTTATTCAGTATTAAATTGTAAAAAAATATTGCCTACTGCGCACGATATAAAATGAAATAAATATGTTGACTGTTGTTCGATTGAAAGATACTGTAAACACCCATAAAGTGGATTTGACAAGAAGGAAAAAAAAATCCTTTCCGTTTGGATCAATGACGAGCGTCCGATTCGAAATTTCTTATGCATACGTGTTGATATGCACGTTACGATGGGTAAAATCAAAAAAAACAAAAAATAAAAAAAAAACAAGTATGCGAAAGCAGCGAGTGTCAGCGAAGTGGTTACGCAATGCCTGACGGAAAAGCGATTAGAGGTATAGGATAGGGGAAGCCGAAACGAAGTCTGCCATCAGAGCGAAGAGTACACACAAGCAAAGAAACTTCGACACACACGCAGAGACGCACACATGAAAAGATACGAACACAGCACACGGGTGCGTAGGCCAAAACGTTGGCCTTGAGATATGAATAGATATCCGCGAAGAGTGCACTGCTCCGTTGCGCAACCTCGAGTTTTTTTTTTTTTTTTTTTTTCTCTCGAATTCGCGTCTCTAATAACACGCTAAACTCGTAGTCATATATATCTCATACATATATATTCGCAGCATCCCGTTGCCATAAAGAATTTAAAATTTTTATATTTCTATTTCCATCGAATTTTCCAATTTCGAATTGTTCGCTCGTAGATAAAATTTCGGCATAATAGTTTTTTTTTCCAGATTAAAAATATTACAGTGAGACTTCACAAATCGTTCGCGAGGCTGTTACTTGCCTTATCACTAGACGAAGCAAGCATATCGATAAAACAACTCGTGTAGCAGTAGATAAAGACAATCCAAACTATATGAGGGGAACACGTGCTAATTCTATAGTTGTAACCCAAAAAAACGTACAAATTTAGTATACTATGATAGTAATAGTTATCGCTTATCAAGAATATTATCAGAGCTCATTTATGACCCGCGTCGATCGCTACCGAGTACTCTTCTTCATTTTTATTCATCTTCATCCCCCCTCCCCTTCCCTCCCCTTGCCGGCGACAACGAGGAGGCATATTAGAGTAACGTGCGCTCGTGTGCGAAATGCTCCTTGTGTAGTGAGGACTATATATATTTATGTATATAGTAGCATAGTATTATAATACGCCTACGAACCCACACGCGCTAGGGAGCTCGTTCGCGAGGCCTATCGACGGTCATTGGCCCCGTGCACGCGGCGAAACTCAGCCGAATGTGGCTCGCATATGTTGGCGCACTCGTCTTGTACGCGAGCATAGACCAGCGCGCACACACACATACATTAAACACGCAAGTTCTCGCTTTCTTGCTTCTCGTTACGCATACAATCGCCCGCACCATAAACGTATATCCGTTTAGCAAAAAAGTATGCGTCCACCCGCTCGCGAATACCTACCAGCACGACGCTTTTTTTTTTTTTTCTTCTCTCATCGCGCTCGAACGAACCCCCGGAAGGTCGAGTTCATAGCTCTCGCAAGTCTTTTAAACACCTGCAGTCGCACCGTGACGTTCGAGTCTTTTGCTCTACCGAATCTTAATATCTTAGGAATATTTTCAGTCGGGTCATAAAAGAAATTAATGACTACTAGCCTAACATACGTTACTTCGAATGTGGCTCCCACGTGTACTTGGACTTTTTTTTCCTTCTTCCCCTCTTTGGGTTCTCACACGAAATAGCTGAGCTCATTATCCATTCACACATCTATATACTTCTCGTAAGACTTCCCATGAGGTTAAATAGGCCTTTTCTCGTTACTTTCGGTTCGGTAAAAGACACGAGCCGAAAAGGCTCTCGATGTCGACCAATGGGTGGGAGCGAACTCACCGATGGTCATTACTCGATTTCAACTCGTTCGTAACTTTTTTTTTTTTTTTTTTTTCGGATCATATATACGCATGTAGGGCTTTCTACTGCGGTTGTGACGATAGACTTCCTTCATGATATACTCGCTGCCGGTGGTTCTAGTCTATCCGGAGTTATCAAGGCAGTAAGGTAACTCGATACATTTCCGAGAGGGTGGAGAGATAGAGAGGTAGCTTCCTGAAGACAGGTGCGCCTCTAAACCACCTGGTCTTCGTCCTCCTATCTCTTGTTCTCTCCCTCGCTTTCCCTTTCACTCCCCCTCTCTCATTCCGTCGACTTTTCTCTACCTTCCTTCGAGTTTCTCACACTCTACTTCCTCATTCTAACGATATCACGTTTCCGAGATCGACTTCTTACTATTATTTTCTTTGTTTGGGTCAAAGCCGGAGTTAGACGGCCGGCATCGGATAAACCACCACGTGCATCCCTCTTCATTATTAGTTTCTATGGCTCTATTTAGTATAGCTTCTCCAGCAGTTTTCTCGTCACCAAATTCAGCTGGACGATAGTTTGAATACATTTACTATTAACGCCTCAAGCTATAACGCGTTCTCTTACACGGCACGTTTTTTATAATCGTAGCAACGTCCATATTTTATCGCTCACCATCCATTGCACCGCGTTCTGTTTTTGCCGTTACTTTTATCCCTGAGAATTCGTTGTTTGTAATCGCCGTACATATCGTCGCAACGAATTGCTCATTTCTTTATTCTCCTCCTCGCGTTTCCTTTCCGTTGATTTTTTTTTGTTTTTCGTTTTTATACGCGATGATGCCGAGCCGAAAAACCCTCGAGTACCTGCGTGCCTTCTCGCGATATATCGCCGCGATATATATCGTATCGGCTACCTTAGGGTTGCGGACGGTCGTCACTGGATACGCGCTGGCATAGGCCGCCCCCGCCGCCTTCGCTCGAACTATATACTACTATACTGTGCTGGTATACTGTACGTTCGTGAAGCATAAATTATGAGATCGAGGCGGAAGATGGCCTACATAACCAGCGGCTCGCGAGAAAGGGCAGCATC
Organism: Buathra laborator; assembly: GCA_934046635.1. Lineage (NCBI taxonomy): Eukaryota > Metazoa > Arthropoda > Insecta > Hymenoptera > Ichneumonidae > Buathra > Buathra laborator. The sequence continues at coordinate 4,967,111 of OW203897.1, read as the reverse complement.
GTCGTTGTAGCTGCCTCTGGCTCCGCTCGCGTTCTTTATATTGCCCCTCGTTCACCGGTTCGTTCCTTCGCTCACTCGATTCTGTATATATATACATATGCACATGTATATGTGTATATATATATTTAACGCTATAAAAAAAGGGTTCGACGCTCGGTCACTTCCTTTGGTCGCCAAATACCATCGAGCGATCTCTCGTTCTACTAAAATAAAAGAGTAGTCGTGAGAAAACGAAATTACACGGATTTGGATAACAAATTGCTCATCTCACGACATTTACGTTATTTCGAAATTTCGTCAACTTAAAGAGAGAGTGATCGCGAAAATTCAGGCATAGAAATCTTTCAGAGAAAACAAAAACCGACGAAGGAAACTGCATCACATTTGCGATACTCGCACGCTATCGATTCTTATCGACTTGGCTCATCGCGACAGCTGCTCTATTACCTTTCCTATAGCGGTGTATATTTTCCAGCGATATTTTACGATATCGCTGATATATTTATGTTTTTTGGAAAGTTGTTTGTACCGCGCCGACACTCGCACAAACATTCACAGACCTTCCGAACATAGCTCCGCGGGCGTAGATCCGAATACGAAAACCTGCTGGTGTATATATAGATATATCGAGTGTTAAGAAGCAGAAAGACGTATCTCGCATCGTTTTACAATTGCTAAATGGTGGGGGATACGCCTTTTTGTTTCTCTGTACTCGATGTTTGGGTGGATGTGGGTACTCGTGGATAGGCAACGGGCGGATAAATAATACAATGAACGCGATACAAATTCTATGCTGACACGGAACGTGGGCGCAGGGGTCGTGCACCCCTCGGTGCATCGATAAATCAAAACTTTCGAGGATTTTTATAAACTCGTGGAAAGAATACGAACGAATGTGGCCTTCTGGTACATTGACGCGGCACAACAGGCCCTGTAACTCAAGTTTTCAGAAACACATCCTTCACCATAAGTTTGCAATGTTTGATATCCCAAAAGAGTAAAGAAAAACCCGCGAATTCTAATTACAATACAAAGGGTCAATTCATTCACTGTTTCGTTATTTCATTCGTGGGTTCATTATTTCGTGTCACGGAGATTATAAAAAGCAAAGAAATTCGGTGTTTATGCAGACTGCACGAAAATAGGGGTTAAACGATACTACGAAAAATTACCGCGCTTATCCTATATCATAAGATTTTTTTTACAGATTTGCGAGAATTAACTTAATGAGGGAATATGCGATTTGTTAATTGTTGCAGGCGTCACATTCAAAGCGCACAGACTTATACTCGCGGCATGCAGCAAACACTTTCAGGAGTTATTCGAGGGTATGCCACCCTCTCCCGCGGGTCTCATCGTCATTCTGGACGGTACGAGTGCCCACAACATGGCGTCTCTACTCGAATTCATGTACCGCGGTGAGGTTCACGTCTCCCAAGAGTCGCTCAGCTCTTTCCTGAAAGCTGCCGAATGCCTTCAAGTATGTACTCCCCTTGTGTCCTCATCTTACAGCGTATGGAAGTTTGATTCATTTTTTTTTCCTGTTTTTTTTTTTTTTCTCTATTATTAATGTGACAATGTCACAGGTATAGTTGCGTTATAGATATAAATAAGACGACGATACACAACGCGGTATTCTATAATTTTATTCTCTTTTTCTCTCTTTTGTTCTTTACTCGCGCTGAACGAAAACGAAACAAAACAAAAAAAATTTTAAAAAAACAGGTGAAGGGCCTGTCGATAGAGCACGAGAAGCTCGCGGTCGCTCACAGACACGCCGCGGAGAACAATAACTCCTCGACAGACTCGGGGACTGGTAATGCCGAGGTCCTGGAGGCTGAAGTCGCCGAACGAGTGATGAAGAGAGAACCAACCCCTGCACCATCACCGGCGCCAACTTACGCGGTACCCAATGTCTACAGTTCTGCTCATTATTACGAGAGTCCGCAGAAAAGGACGAGGTTAATGAGGTGATTTACTTGTTATTGATTTTATAATCTTAACATCAATTTTTCGTATAATTGATGATTCGAAGTGCAGAACAGTAAAAAAAAAAAAAAGAAATATCAATGGCATATTCGTATGATTTACACGCTGATAGGTCACCGAACGAAATGGACGCTCTCGGCAGAGTTAGCGTTCTCAGGGACGGTGCGGCCTTTCGACCAGCATCCGCGCCACATCCTATGCTCTTGGAAAATCATCTTTATCAACCGTTCACCCATCCATCGGACAATCCAACCCATCCGCATACGGCGCCACATACGCCCACGGAACTCGAACGGGAATTGGAACGCGACAGGTCTGAGGAAAGAGGAAACGGCGAGCACAAGGAAAGCGTAGCGGAAGGTAAGAATCGTTTCAATAAAATATCAATATATATGCAATGTAATCACTGCCTACGCCATCATTCAATGAATTTTTATGTGGACTACAATTCAAATTCAACTCAATTCCAATTTTTTTCTCAATTCTTCTCAGTGATTGATATTAATTATTAAATTACGTAATTTCCAAAACTAACAAACATTTTGTATCGTGTAAATAAGAAAAAAAAGTCGAAGGCACAATTTCGCAGTTTCGAGTATCAGAGTTTTTCCACTGGTATTCGGATACCGTAGCAAATGTTTTTTGTTATTTGGGAATCAGTAATGACGATTAACGATTTTATCGTTTTTTATAGATCTTCGAATAAAACAGGAACCAGTGACTCTTACGGATCGTGAGAGAGCGGAGAAATTGGCGGAGAGACTGTCGGGAGAGGTTTACACGGGTGGACGAAGTTTTGAACCGTCTAATTACGGTATAACCGGCGATCACAAGCCAAACGTAGCGCAATATGGACAGGGAATGGTGCCACTGGCTCATCCACCCACTCCGGATCTTAGTCCAGCACCCACAACCCCGGCGCGGTGGAATTCGAAAATCAACAAGGCGGGCACTGTCAGCACACCGGACGGTGAGTCAAGTTGATATTTTGTAAATTACGTTCATTAACACAAAAACGAAATGAAAGAGCGTTTACTGCTGGATCGCTCAGCGACTCGTTCGCGTCTACCTGCCATATAGCCAGCGAGGTGTAACGAGCCGAGTCTTGGCGTGATATCCAATGTTTCCACGCGATGACTTGGCATTTTTTCAATTCGACTCGAAAATTTTGTCGCAAACGAAAAATATAGTATTTTTTTTTTCATTCTATCAAAATCATAATCCTTTCAATCGACGGGGCAGGAAGTCCACTATTTTCTTTTCGATGAAAAAAATCTACTCGCATTATTTATTTTGGAAGTTTCAAAGAAAAACAAAGAAAAAAAAAAACAATGGAAATTTTTGTGAAAAACTTGAATGTCGCATAACATAAGAAATAATCTGATAATTATGCGGATACAAAAGTTAGAATGTCTATGTATCGTTAAAAGTTAATTCGAATATCGAAGCGTCAGTTCATTGATGGATTAGTTTCGAGCGGATCTCTCTAGCGTCGTACGTTAAAAAGAGATACGTATCGATCGTTGGGTGGCCAATAGATCGAAAACTCTCGCGCGTTCGCGCTGCCTTTGCCGAGTGTGCCGAAAAAAGATAGTCCCGAAGTTGAGCCGCGTAAACCGCGAACTCGCGCGACTATCGCATGCGAGTTCCAGGGTCGTTTGACGCTGCGGACCACCGGTGCCGATGGGGGCCGCGGAGGTGGGAAGGGAACGGCCGCGAGAGCGCGAGTGACACAGTGACTCACGAGTTCGTTGAACCTGTTGGCGAACGCACGCGTGCTCTTTCGGATTATCTACGTCAAGATGTGCAATGGCGGCAGATCGCGATGCGCAAAATCTTTGATTACGCGGAAGAAAAATAAAAATCGTGAGAGGATTAAAAAAAAAAATGTCCGCACAACGATTTTTTCTACGTATAGAAATTGCGTAATATTCTCTTATATTCTAATAGTAATTGCTTAATCCTTAGAGGGTTTTTAAAAAATTTATTCCAAAGCGTCTTTTTTTTCGTCGATTTGAAACGACGTAATTTTTCTAGTGGAGAGTCGTATCCGTTTATTTTTTATGACACAAAAAATGCGTGTATTCGAAGAAAACATCGTCGCAAGATATAATATCGTGATAGCCGACACCAACGATTGCCGAGATCAGCTTTTTGTGAAATTATTTTACGAATAGCTTCTCGCGTGGGTAACCAATTATTTAAGAGTCGCTATACCAGAAGCGTTAAAGAGCGCGTGGATGTTACCAAATGCACGTCGTGACTCTCGGAGTCCCATTACCAAAGCCACTGCACGTGGAGGCCGTTCGGTGTTGCAACATGTTTTTTTTTCACGCGCTCATCGCTGAGGAGGCGCTAATTGTATGGACTTCGAACGTACACTGGTGCAGTAGGATATTTACAAACTGCACAGATAAAATGTACAACAACTGTTTATGCGTCTGTTCAACTCTTTACTATCAAAAATATACGGAAGCGTTTCCGTAAATTTCTACGTGATTTCTACGTTTCCCTGCCTATCGTAGCATTTTCACGCTGCTGAGGTGGGATAAGATGGACTCGAATGATTGAGAAACGCGGCTCGCTAATTTGTCGGTAAAATGGATATCAATGGATAAATCGTTCTCAATCAATCAAGTCGCCACCTCGGCAACACGAAAATGCTACGAAAGGCAGGTGAACAATTGAACAGTGTATGTTTGAAGTCCGTACAATTGGCGCCTCGTCCCATAGATAGCTGAAGACGTTTCGGAATTCAGGCCGTTCAGGCTGTACCGGCGTATGGGATATAAGAAAAAAAAACAAAAAAAAAAGAGGTCGAATGTACCTGTAGGAGATACGACAGTGAAGAAAAAAGAGGAAAAGATAAGTCACAGACGACCGCAAAACGAGATTGTATAGCTATCACCGAAAAACGTTTTAATTACGTCACAAGAATATATTTTCATATTCCCCTGTATTCTCATAACTTCGCATCGTTAAATAAATCTTATTGAGAAATCTAATTCAAGCCATCTGCTGTACCTAAATCTGTTCTCTGTTGTTGTTTCCTCCGACGCGACAACTTGCGTTCTATCCTTCCAACTATTCCGCACACGTGAGTTTAATCCAAAATATCGTTCTGGTGTCCACTAATAGAAAGATGTCAAGATTGCCGGGTGTGTCTGAAGCAAAAAAAATGTACAGCTTGCCTTCTGTCTGTCTACAACGACAGCAGCGAGAGCAGTTGATCTTTTTTATACGTGGCTGAGATATCTATAACCAGTCATTATTCTCAATCGAGTTATATTCCAAGCGACGTCCCCGCGAATTCGATATAGCCGACAAAGATGTAATTTACCTTTGGCTCATCGAAGCTCCCGCGAGCGTTGGACGCTCGTGAAGTCTCGAAATAGTCGTTGCAGGATTTTGCGCGCGGCAGCTAATAATGGATCGTTACATAGTACAAAAGTGCCTCGAGGGTCGTTGGTATCTGCGCGATCGCGGTCATTCCGGCACGAGGCAGTATCTCCTTATATCTTTATGCATAATCATTAATTTCTCCTGAAATACATTTTTTTTTCGACTAGCGAATAGAAGCAAATTATTTGAATGTCGATACTTCGTTTTTTTTTTTTTTTTTCTACATACGATATATCATTAGATCAAAAGCATATATCAAAATGCTTAACTCCAACTATAATATTAACCGGAGGCAGTCTGTACCAGGAACCAAAAATTCTCATCGCTAATCTGAGAAACATCGTCGTATCCGAGTCTCTCGGCGAATCTTTTGCAGCGGGATTCTGCGAGCATTAGAACTCTCTAACTCATCTAACGGTTAATCTTTCAGTCGTGTCGAATTAACTGGTTGTTCACCGTTTTTCGCGTAGGTACCGCGCCGTTTCACCGAAAGGTGCAAAGAGAGCCTTGAAATTTATTTCCCACGTTGACTGGAGAAATACTCCCGAGAATTGGCGCATCGTCAATGGAAATTTTTCTTCCGCACATTAGCGTCGAGCGTTTATTCGTTACTCGGTGCGAAATATAATATAACATATAAATGTGTATTTTTGAAACGTTCACGGTATGCATAGTCTCGCGATGTATATATACATTCGTGCGAGCGGCCCGCCTAAATATTGACCGCGTCCGTTCTAACGGTGATTCGTACAGCCGAGTCTAACGAACGTTGAAGCGAGTCGAGCCGTAAACCAGCTAAGGAACGAGAGAGAATTCTAGGCGGTTCCTAATCCGTTTGCTATAGCGTCCTGTCGGCCTCGTTTCTAACGGTACATAATTCGACTGTTCTAACGATCCGACTGCAAATACGGCCCGCGCATCGTCCGTGAAGTTTGAAAATTAAAGAAAGAAAAATAATAAAAAAAAAACAGAGTTCATTACATCCTACGTGCTTTTCGAGTATAGACATCGGTCAAATACGTTGAGTATACCGCTTTGTCTACGTTTAATGAATTTTTAATTGCACGACGGATAAGTCCGCGGAAGAGCAATGAATTTTTATGCGTCTTCCTATCGTTCCTTTCTATCGTTTTTATTTTTTTCTTTTTTTCTTTTGGGGGCGTTTTTTTGTGTCTCGAGATATTTTATTGTATAGGAAATTTGGACATAAGGCACTGATGTATAATTAATTTGGACAGTGAATAATTGAAGAGATTTGTTTGGAACATGCAAACCCTCGATCCACTTATACGTCCACCCGTCCGTTCGATCGTCGACGGCCCTACATTATTTATAACCGGAGAAGTGCACACGTGCATCGACAATTTACTGCACGAGCGAGCGATAGTTCGCTGTGTAACTGCGCGGAGACGAAAACTTTGTGAAAATGCACAGAGCATCCCTTCGATGGACGGCAACACCCGCGCACACGTTTGCCGATACTTTGCGCGCTCGGTGTAGAACTTTCCAGACAGAGCTCTCCGAATGTGCACTCACGAGTTAGAAATAATTCGATACGGTGTCTCGGGCTCTCATCGTCCCTTTTTTTTTTTTGCTTTTTCATCCACCTTCAAGGGGAAAGTGCAGTGTCCATAAGGGTAATGTGGTTTCGTCACATTTTTGCCTCTCGCAGGGAGAAAGTGGAATGCCCGTTATTCAAACGATAAATTCATACATTTTGGTGGGGAAAGGTACCTTTTACTTTTTCAGCGGGTACGTTGCACACGAAATTGCAGGGTAAGACAATTTTTTTAAGGGTGAAACGATCCTTGCGATGTTCGGTAACACGCAAGACTTCGGGGATTATTTCAGCAGCTTTACGCAAAGCGATCAGACATATAATTAATGATCGTTCAATATTACGGCACGAATTGCCACAACAACGGTATCAATATTTTCGTCAACAATCTTTTTTCAATAAAAAGAGAATCTATTTGTCTGTAAAATAGTTTCGGAAGCGGATTGATAGTCTAAAGAAGACCCCATTGCTTAGATTTATATCATTTCTTGATAATCACGCGTGACTCGAGATTTTTTTCGAACGAATGCGACCGGCTTACCCAGTGACCATCGTAGTTCTGTCCCCGTTTCCCCAACCGCTAGGAATCTCGTTTGAATTTCATGCCATTTTTTTTTATTTCATCGCTAAACACGAGATCTTTTTTCTTCGCGAGTAACGGTACCCGATTCGCGAGGTCCCGGGAGATCTTTCCGCATTGAGAACGGCTTGGGAATACACGGGTTTGCGCGATAGATTCTTAGAATCCATTAGAGTTCGTTTCTAGCCTCGCCATTCTCTCGAGGTTTATGGACGGAGAGAGGGACGTACGCGAACAACCGAACGTTTGCTAGCTGGCCATGGGACGAACTCGCGCAACCTTCCAGCAGCACTGTAGCAACCCGAACAACAGTCAAAAGTGGTCAAAGTTCCCGAAACTCGTTGCTCAATGCATCGGGAATGTGTGGCTATAACAACTCTTATTGCACGGTCGATAGGCATTTAAAAAAATAACTATGGTATAATATATGTAAGAGTTGCCTTGTTGCCTCTCTCACGTTCCGTTTCGGTGTGGCCATTGATGCTCGCGGCGCTTGTTAACTATTTTATCCTTGGTGATTGCTGCTACTGGTTCGATGCTCGATATTCTGCGATCTCTTTTTCTTCTTTAATATGCCGACCACGCAGACCCTCATCTACTTCCCTTATTCAACTTTATTTTCTTTACAATTCGTCTTTCGATGGAGAAGAAAATAGAGTTTATCCATACTTTCGAAGCATTCGCACGGTCGCGTTGATTTTTCTCGCCAGTGCCGCGCAGTTTTAGTTGGGCACAGATATATCTTTCTCTCGCGCCTCTCTCGTTGTCGAGAATCAACGGCGATAAAGTCCCGCGTCGAGGGCAAACACGTACGTAGAAATGCATGCGTGTGTCTGACACGCACGCAGAGTCACAGAGCGACAGAGAGCCGAAGACACAACGACATGTGGGAGATCTAACGCCCCGAGAATTCTAGTCTACCGCGGAATGAGATGTGCCCGCGCGGCGGTCTCTGTTTGCCTGTACGACAGCACACTATCTGGGTCATGGTCAGCCCGGAGACCGCGTGACTCTCAAAAACGATCGACGATAGTTGGGACACTGCGTGCATCCCGTGTGTGGAAGCGTCGGCAGCAAGTGTCTAACGCACAAAGCGACGAGATCACGCCAGAGAGATATATACCGCGTAACTCGCCGTGCGCTACATCCCACAATCTCATTTCTGCCGTAGCTTCTCGTAAATCAATTTTTTTTCACGATTTCGATTTTTATTTCGAACTCAACGAAAAGATGATTATTTTAAAAAATCATCGATAAAAAAAATACATTTACATTGTAAACATTTTGAATATAAATACATTTCCGGTCTATTGCGAGATTCCGATTCTATATAGTTGCATGAAAGGCACTCGTCGAGAGTAAATCCCGCAAGAATTTGATTTTTATTTCGAGCTCAAAGAAAAGATGGTTATTTAAAAAAATCATCGATAAAGAAAATAGTTTCATTGTAAAAACGTTGAAGGTAAATACATTTCCGGTATATTGCGATATTCCGATTCTATATAGTTGCATGAAAGGCACTCGTCGAGAGTCTATCCTGCAAGTAGTTAAGCTATGGTTTATTCAGACAAGCGGTCCAGTAGTTATATACCGTGCACGTCGGCCCTTCCTTCCGTTTGGCTCCCTCGCATTCACGGATTCAGCTAGTCGCGCATCGAGAGTTGTCAGTGCCTGCATAGGCTGCGGCGACAAGTCGAGCCGAGGGACGGATACACGGGGTTGGGAACGCGTGAGTACGAGGAAGAAAACGATATATATCCGTACCAGTGGGAGAGCGAGAGATGGGCACGGTAGGCATCTCTCGCCCTGTGCGCTGCGTATTGATCGCGGCAAGGGCGGTGTACAGTATGCGGTGGGCCTCGCAGTAACCCGAATTAGACTCGGCGCACCATCGTCCATGCGAGCCCCGGCTCTACTAGCCATCGCGTACTCTAACTCCACTACAAACGCGCAACCCGAATTTCATGCCTCTATAGCTCAATGTAATTCTACGTAAAGTCGAAGTACTCTTGACCGTTGCTTCTTGAATGCAAGAGGGACAAACGTAGGGAAATTTGAACTATAATTAAACTTGCTGCAGATTGTTGATTGTACAATCCATTCGCTTCAAATCCTCGGAACAACGAAACGCACAGTTTTATCTTCGTTGCTTTATTTACCTGACGGAAAAAGGGATTAAACTCGATGCAGATTTTGAATGCGGAAATCCTATTTCACTGTAACTTCTTGACTTCCGACACCCATGACGCTGGCGATTTTTTTTCTGTGTTGTTGTCGGGCTGCGGGACTCAGCAAGGATTCAATTGACTGCACATTTCAGGCCTCGAAAAATCCATTTGGTTGTAACTTTTTCGCTACACAGGGGTTTTACAAGCTTCGAATGGTACGCGTTTTCGTACGCTGTTTTTTTTTTTTTTTTGGTAACGGAACGGAAAAAGGATTAACTCTATGTTGATCTTTTTAGGACCGAAAATCCAATTAATTGTAACTTTTTCACCGTCCGGCCAGTATTTTCGGCGACGCGACGTTCTGCTGCGTATACTTTTGGTTTACGAGATTGTGAAAGGATTAAACCCGCTGCAGATTTGTCTCCCTTGAAATTTCATTTAACTCTAATGCTTATCGTGACTACTTGGGTTTTGGGGAGCCTATCGCTACATTTAATTTTCCTAACACTGCTCGCTCGGCAGAGTTACCGGAAGCTTAAAACTCACGCGCGTATTTTGTATTCCGAAAATCCATTTAACTGTAATCCTTCGACGGTCTGATGTTCGACACCCCGACGCCGCGATTTCCCATATGCTTACTGTCCCTCGTTCACCAGACGTAGGGATTACCAAACTCTCGACCGCAGTGACTTTCATTATGTCCGACAACGCGGTGTGCTAAGAGTGTCGAAAAAGAAAAGCAATCTGCTGTACGCTCGTTTCATTTACAAATGTTCTACCATTTCCATCGACATAAAAGTACGCAGTTTCGGATTATTTTATGGATTTTTCCGATTAAAAAACAAAACGGAAATATGAATTGCAGTGAATTCAGTAAGAGAAAAATCGTGTTGAAATTTTTTCTCGAGTTGCCGATGTTGCGATTTGTGAAATCGTTTCGTCTTCGACTTTATCCGCTACAGCTGCTAGTCCGCTCGTTTCTTGCCGCTACTACTGCCGTCAGCCTCGGCCGATAGTTGCCCAAGATCCTTGGGGATCCCAGAAACCAAGAGAACGCCCGCGCTCCTTCGAACCCTTCTCTTTACCCAAGTTTCTCGCTACTTCCCCACTACAACATTTATCTAACACGCTTCAAAGCCGTTCGTCATCGTTCGCGTTGCGTGCCTTCCACACAGAAATGAAGAGAGAGAGGGAGAGAGAGAGAGAGAGAGAGAGAGTGAATGAGCACCTTCTTGCACGTTTGCCGAAAAACTTTGTTCCAACAAATATCCACCGAATTGTCGCAACTTTGCCATATACGTATAAACTTGCGTGCGTGACGCGCGGTGGCTCCACTGTATGCAAATGTGCGTGGATCGCGCGCTGCTCGAAATTCTCAAGCATTTACATATTTACACGCATAGATATATGTACAAAAGAGTATAACGCGAGTTTGTGTTACGTCCCTGAGTTCGCGCTTGTGTTATTTTTTCCACTTTATTCCGCGTCACGCAATATGGTCCACTCTATGCGTTATACGTGGACTATCGTGCTCTCGTCGATTGGCCGCGAAAGCCTGTGTAACCCGTCTGTTTGCTCTATCGCACACGAACGCATCGGCGAAACCGTCACAATTGCGTACGATAGAACCCCGTGAATCGCATGCAATGCCATATTCGGGTCACGATATAATTTACGATAAGGTTTGCGGTGGGATATGCCAGTCTCGCAGGGACATGGAGCTGCGCCCACTGACAGATAATATAACGGCAGCACCACGAAAAAAAAAAAATGTTCTCTTCCATGTAATGAGTGACTATCTCTTTAATACATGCAAATGTAAATGTTGGAACGCCAAAAGAGGTGTATAAAAAGTGAAAAAAAAAAAAAAAAAAAAACGAATTTTTTTATAAAATTTGAATCATTTGGGCGAAAATAAGTTTTCGACAAATCCTACTGTACGAATACGAAAGTCCATTTGGATCTTCAAATATTATTCGCCCTCGAAACACAACGCGGTCCTGCATTATACTTCCAGACTATCATTATCACTAAACCCATGTTTCGACCGCATCGCGTGTGGCACTCGCCGTTACTACGCGACTGCGACGAAAGCAAAGTGGTATTGTACAGTGGATTAGGTATACATATTTCAAAACGGACGGCCCTACAACTCTTTAATGATCTTCGATCATCCGTCCGTTTCAAGGCACCGCACAGTTATCGATCGTTTTTCATATCTTAAAAGCGTACCGAGTCCCCCACCTTACGCAACGAGAGTAGCGTACAATGCGTTATTCTCTATCGTATTCGTGAAATGCGGTAGCTAGGAATTTCCTTCTCGCGGTGAGAATTTGTTGTAACAGCATAAATGAAAACGAGGGTAGGAATAACGTAGTTCTCGTACCTGCTCCGTACCTTCTGTGCGCCTTTCCTCTTTCTTTCTTCGTCGTTCTTGTTTTTTCTATCCTCGACAAGGACAAAAGGAAGTAAACCGTCGATTGTCCTATATACAGTGTGCACGCATAGTACATTTGAAATAGCGTTGGAGTACCTATCTCTCGCTTATCGTACGAGCTTCGTGCGTGAGAGAAGGAAGTAAAGGCGAGTGGGTCAGAACGTGAATTTCATAGGCTCGTCGCAAGTGTATGAGTTAAAATAACGCACTCACTCACGCAGCGCAGGCTTATAGGCTGTGCTGTGTGTTCCTTTTACATGATTGCGTCACCGACGCACATGCGTGCGTTTCTGTGCTCGTACACGAGAGAGTGTACAATTCACGCATACGCATCGTGTTGCGTGCGGATGGCATTGCGAGAGCTTCTGGACGCTCTCGTAGGGCGACGCCACGTATTTCCCGGTTCTCTCTATCGTACCAAAACCGGCCAGAAGCGGGCAGCTCACGCACGAATCAATACCGCGCGTAAAGTGCGTATGCGCGCGCGGGTTTTCGCGCTCACCGCGAGTGCGAGTGCACGTGTCACGGCAGAGCAAAGAGCGAAAGAGCGAGATGGTAGAAGTAGAGAGATCTGGCGCTGCCACGTATGTATACGTGTGTATGCGTAGAGCTCTAACTCTATGCGAATGGTCGGCTATCGGGGCGAAGGCCTTATATAGCTTGCCGCGATGCGATAGCCTAATTTTTCTTTTTTTTTTCGGTCTCGTCGAGCTATTAGACTCCAGCTAAGATAATAACGCATGAAAAAATATGGGGTTGATTTTACATCGAATAAAAGGGAGAAGCAATGACTCAAATTAATAAAGTCGACGGCGCGACGAAAAAAAAAAGGCTGATAGAAATACGTAACAAATAGAAACGAATCAATCCCTTTACAAATATGTAATTCCTATGATTATTGGTTAAATAAACCATAACTTTTCATTTCGTTGCACGATAACTAGTAGTAATGCGATTGCATGTAATAGCATTACATACGTATTTAAAAGATAGATAGTGCGAATCGACGAAGGATTGCACGTCGCTCTACCGTCTTTCAGAAGGCTGCAATGAATGATTATCACGATTTTCAGGAGGGGTTGAAAAAAAAAAAAGAAAACAAAACACATATGACAATTCCATGGTAATATCGCGGATAAAGGTTGTGGAAAGTTGTCCGTTGTGCAGGTTATGGTTTTCTCGGTCGTTCTCTCTCCGTGAGGAGGGGAAAGGGACTCGACGGGGTAGTCCCGTTTCCCATGCAACGAAGGAGATCTCGCGATGGGGTAAAAAAAATCAGGCGTAAGGGCCGCAACGACGAGGGAGAGGTGTAAGGTAGAGGAGTGGAAATGAGAACCAAGCCTCCCTCGATTTCGGTGGGGTTGCAATCCACCCGCATTGATTTTCCTCCCGACTCTCACTCTCCTTCTCTCCTACCCTGTTGTCCCACCTTTTTTTTTCTCTCTCGAGGTTCTTTTTTCTTGGTTCTCTACCCTTCCCTGTACTCTCTCGGTGGATTATGTTTCCTCTTTCCCCCCCCTTTTCCGTTTCTACCCGGTCTAACTCACTTTCTTACTCTCCTTGTCTGCGTTTCGCGTTGTCTTGGACCCGGCATATCCTCTACCCGGAGAGCCCGCCCAACGACCAATTTGGCGCCACCGGGCGAAATGGGTCAAGGCCTGGCGAGAAGCCGAGCCTATCTTCTCTCCTTATCCTTCTTCTTCTTCTTGTTCTTCTTCTGTCGCTTCCTCTTCTTCTGCTCGCACTCCAGGCCCCGCATACACACACACGCACATCCACAATTCTTTACACTCCGAGCAGAAGCTGTAGTAGTGTCGAAGCATTAAGAACGCGCTCTTTCCCGCTGTCGGAAGACCATAGAACAAATTTACGGTAACGAGACTTGTCCACAACAGGCATAACCATCCCGTCCAATATTACTCCAAATTCATACATCACGATTTATCTACTTTTCTCTTTGTAACTCCCGAGTTTCTTACTGTATCCACGAACGAAAAACTGATTGACCTTCGTCAAACATCCGTAATAGTTATAGTCAAAGCTCGAAGAGTCAATATATACTATGTCGCAGTCGTACACGATTTGGCATCAACTTTGATTAGCGTCAAGGCCGATGTGCCTCACAGTTGGGAAAAAAGTTGACCGAGGCGCTTCGTATACATTCGCTTAGATTGGTCTCTGTATTTGAATTACTTTGGCCAGCAATCGTTTGCCACGATGAGTACTTCTATAGGTTGGCCTTCTCCTATGTGTATTCTGTTCTTCGTATATATAGTTGTTTTGTCGACTTAGCTGCTCGACGAGAGATGCCACTTCTCGAGTGGCGTATTATATATAGTATATGCGGGTTGCGGTAGGGCCGTATCGCGGTTTCGTAATGGTTCTTTATCCCATGTACACGTACGAAAATTTTACGAGTGTGAAACGGGAACCTCGAGAAAGGAAAAAGGGTCGTACGATTGTGGGTTCTTCTCTTAAAAAAAAAAAGAGGATGGGGATTGATCGAGACTCACACGCAGCGTGTATCTCAACCAACACACGGGCCTTTGACTATCTCGTTTTACGTCCTCTGATGCCGGTTCAGGCTTTGGCTGCGTTTCGTAACTTCAACCTTCGCATTTCCCTGCGTCGCTCGCCGCAGACTTCACCGGTTGCCTACTCCGGAGTCCCTCGAAGCATGGCGTTTCCTCCAACTCACCGTCTCTTCACTCCCGCCTCACCAAATCCAACCGACGAATTTACCAAAGCCCGCGGACTCGAAGCCCTTCGGCTTTGACACGCACGATGTGCGTTGCCACGCTATCGCGACACACACGCATCCGGGTCTCGTAACACACGAATGTTTATTGCCTCGTGTGTTGAAATTCGAAGGTCGATGCGAATCATCGCTGTTGCATGACGTTTTCATACTACATAGTTAGTCAGTTGACTTTTTTTTTTTTTTTCGTTTTTTTGGGGAACAGCGACATAGAGGTTGAAGCCCTTCGAGGCTTTGAGACACGCACGATGCGTTATTCGTCGTGACGAATGACCGAAGAAGTCTTCGCCACATTCGCGGATTCGCGATTTCTCATAGTTTCTTTTTCGTTCCGCGTGTGTCTGTATTCCAAATCACAGCTGGAAGCCATTCGTTCGGCACCTGGGGGCATTATTACTACCGGAGCGCACGAATTTTTATGGTTTCCGGATCTGGATGCCTCTAGGATAGAGCCAAAGAATATCGTTCTTTCGTGAAACTCCGGAGCGTTTCAGTATTAGGTATATATTGTGTTTCCGCGACATGGAAACTTACAGTTAGCAAAAGGACTTATGAGGTTTCGGTAAACGAAATATTTTTCCCTCAAATTCCGTATAGATATATATGTAAAAGACGAGATTCACGAGAGACCGCAATTATTACAATTATTTCGTACAATTATGCCCGGTGGAATCGAGACCAGCGGCTCAGTCTCGACTCGCCAGTAGTCTTAATGAGAAATTAAATTTTCAACATTTTCAGCCCCACATCATTTCGAGACGCGAGCTCCCGACTCGGGTCGATAAATAAAAGCCGGAAAAAAAAATAACAGAAAAATCTAACGAAAATAAAGTTTTGCAAATAAAAAAAATAAAAGCAAAAATAAACTGTTCGTTATTGCTCCATGCACGTGGACGAGCTGAATTTTACGCTAATGAGCAATTAAAATACGGTTTTCTTTGATAATAATCTTCAGAGCTTTTGGTCGTTTAGAAGCTTTAAGGGCGCAACACGCTTTTTCGTTGCACACAACAACGTGTCAACCCTCATCCCCCCGTCTCGTTGTCGCGATAGTGAAAAACCCTCTTCTTTTGGATCGTCCTCTCTGTGTCGTCGTCGTCGTCGTCGTCGCCGTCGTCGTCGTCAGCGCAACCGCTTCTCCTCTTCTCTTCTTGTTCTTTTTTTTTCTACTACTCTTTTCGTTTTTCAAGCGCACGTCTTCGAGCGCACGAAGAAGTGTTCCGCCTTTGTTCATATAGCGCGTCACATCGGCCGACCGCGGGCCGGTCCTTTGTGAATTTCATAGTCAGCTGCACGAGAAGCGGCTGCGCTAAGTGTGTGCGTGTTACGTATCTATGTGTGTTCTTTCCCAAATGTTATGCTTGTGTGTAGATCGCGTTCGCGAGCAGCGAGAAAGAGAGAGAGATAGAGGAAGGGAGTGAGAGAGTCACACGGCAGCACGAGCATCGCTACGGCCCCATTACGTTTTTCTAGGATGGTCGACGACGGCCTCTATTTTTAGGCGGTATCTACCGAAAAGCCTGTGGGGCTTTCGGCATCGTGTATACTTACGCGAAACGCTGCACACATGTTCTTCTGTTGCTTCTGCCGATGCTTCCACTAGCTATATGCCTTTTACTTCGCGAGAGAGACAGAGAGAGAGAGGCGTTCCGCATACACGTGAACATTCAATGCCCACGTGAACACGTCTTCGCATAGATTGAATCAAATGTGAGATAAATATGTTGCAATTTTTTCAAATGCCTAGAAAAACTTGTTTTTCAATGGCAACTTAAGTATTCGATCGTTAGCGTATAAAAGCAAAAATCAATTTCGACAAAAACCACAAAATATCGAATTGTCGTTTTATTGGTCCGATCATTTCGGATTATGTGAAACTGAAGTGGACCACAGGACCCAATAGTTTTTGTTGGCGCCAAAAAAAAAATTCTGAAATCAATATCTTTTCATTTCAGTTCGCGTTCGCACTCAGTGTAAAGAAATACGTAGAAATAAATTATCCAGATAATTTTTTGCGACTTAGAAATTTTTACGAAAAACATTTAGCGGTTGTTGTGCGTTCTAAGGGTACGCTGCATGTTGTAAGGGTATCGTAAACGGAGTAAAGTTTTTGTATATAATGCCGACCGAGTCCAGGAGTTTGAATCGATTGTCGATCTTTCGGAGCTGATAGATGACAGTTGTATAGCTTGTAAGCTTCTTTGGTCGATTACTTAATCGCGTCAAAGAGCAGGGAAGTTAATTATTCCTCCATGAGACTTTAGCCTTGCAGAAGCGAGCGCGCAGGGGCCGTGTAACTTCGACGAAGGCATTGGCCTGTTGCGCATTGCTATAACTACTTCGAATAAAGCGAGAGACAACGAAGCGGACAGAAACGTCGTCGATACGCCGGGCTGAACTCTGCGGTTACGTGGTATAGAGTAGAGATTCGTTTCTACGAAAGGGCCCACGGGCACATGGATAGCGAATGAGAGAGACGAAGCCGGACTCTTGCGAACCTGATGCCGCTGTCCGTTTTCACAGTGGAAAGGGAACTTAATGACTCGGGTCACGTGGAGTCCTCGTAGCTTCTATACTTCGCTGAGCTTAGTCTATGCTTTGGCATGTATAGGCGTCTCGCGTTCTATCGCCGTTTAAGATAGGATGAACCGAGAGAACGAAAGAGAGCAGAGTGTTTCGAGAGTATAGACAAAGGAAACGAGCGGGTTACCTGCGTCTGCCTGCCTTCGCGTTATGCAATCGCCGATTCATCATTTTATCTTTGAGATTCAGTCGAGATACTGTTATTATTCTGTATATTATTAACGCAATACGAATTGTCTTCATTGGCTTTCGTTCTACAAGGTACATGTATGCGCGTTACGTCACGAACGACGTCACGAACAGCGACTGTAGAATAGCATGGATTCATGACGCTTTTCAGTTGCTTGCGTTATAATACCTGTCGCGGCTTGTGGGAAAATAGGAGAATGGCTAGGAAATCGCGATCAGCCGCACGAAGTCTCTTTCGAGGTCTTTTGTCGCCAGAATAAGAAAATCGACTCGATGCTGGTCACGAAACGGTAGCTGGAAAAATGACTTTTCCATGTACGACTACCCTTTGGTTCTAAGAAATCTATTTTCTGTTTATACCGTGCAATGCATACACTGTCGAAAAAAAAACATTGTTTGTACGACAAATCTTTACTGATAACAATATTTATTGTTCCGTTGTTGCAGGAAAAAAATTGAAGTGTCCATTCTGCGAGAGACTCTACGGTTACGAGACGAATCTTCGTGCCCACGTGCGACAACGTCATCAGGGTATAAGGGTCTCGTGTCCGTTCTGTTCGCGTACTTTTACCAGAAACAACACGGTACGCCGTCACATAGCGCGCGAGCATAAGACCGAACTGAGCCTTAAGGCTTTCCAGCAGGCGAGTCATCCGGTGGCGGACACGGTGCCGCAGTAAAGTGTCCAAAATCCGTCTGTTAACATCGTCTCGTTTCGTGGATTTGCGCTCAACGACGCGCCGAATACGAAGATCCATGAACGCGCGTGTTGCAACAGTCGGCACTTGTGAAGTCCAATCCGGTCGATGTATAACCGGTAAAGCTGCGTATTATTGGAATTTTCCTCGTGCGACACGGAGGGACTTCACCGCGGTACCAAAATCTACCTTGCGACTACTACAGTTACCTGTGAACTAGCAAGAGTACAACAACTCCCTCGTCCTTCACCCTCCCGGTCATCCCGATCCCCCAACCCTAAAAATCGTCGCTGACAGTCCGCCGTAACCGCCTCCCCGGTCAACTTTCCGGGTGTGAAGAAAAAAAGGAAAAAAAAAAAGAGACAAATCGATTGTCCGGATGATGCGAGAAGGAATCTTACTGCGACAGTAAGTATTCGATTCTCATCGCATCTTTCTTACAAGAAAAGAAAAATGAATTATAAAAAAAAAAAAAGAGAAGATAAGAACGTACCACAGACCGGCCAATCGGACTCGAACAGTGTGAAATGAAGAATTCAAGGCGCCGAGACGATGCGTTATATACAAAAATATAAATGAAGAAAGAAAAACGAGAAACAAACCTGAACGAGCGTCAGGACATCGGGATTCATCGGACAACAGGTGCAACCGGAGTCCCGTCGCCGCCCTACGAAACGCTGCAAATCACAAAACTAGTCAATGAAAGTGCAACGGTCAAGTAAGGTTTATTAACTCTACTGTTAAAGAAGATGAAGAAAAAAAAAAAAAAATGAAAAAAAAAAAAATCATAAAAAATGACGAAAAAAACGATACGTTAGCGGGTAAAATGTGGAGAAGCTGCGAACACACGCGCGCGAGAGAGTGAAAGAGTTAGAAAAAAAAAGAAACAGAAAACAAAACAAACGAGTTAAATGAAATAGCATTATTATAGTCATTGAGGTAGCGGAAGCGTGTGTGAGTGTGAGAAAATGTTTCACAATGCGAATGTATGAGCGAATGAATCAGATCGCAACCAATCAACTCAGGTAATTAATTAATTGATAACGGTTAAAAGAATTTCAAAGGCGCGAATGTTGCCGCATATTTTTCTTTGTTTTTTTTTTTTTTTTTTTTTAGTTTACCTCGAGCATTATTTCCTCGCGACTAAGTAGTCCTAAGAGCCAATTTAAGGCGGACGACAGATATACGTAAAGAAGGGAAAAAAACAAATGGCGATACAAAATAATATCCTACCGCAGACTGCCGTAGATGAGAGAAATATTAATATTTAAATATATATATATACACACAACGCATTGAATATATACACACACACATATATAGATTATATATTGTACGATGTATAAAAAAAAATGCTGCCACAACTTTTTTCAATACAGAACCACAGAGTTACTATAATAGCCGCTGAAACTACCCGGTACTATTTAACTGATTGAAAGAAAACAAAGAGAGAAAAAAACAAAAAAAAAAAAAATAGCAAAGCCGCAACTGTTTATCTATTTTATTACAAATGTTGAAACACATCGAGAGCCTGGAAACGAAGTTTGCCGCTTCGTCTCAAAGGGCCCTAAAAGTTTTTTCTAGTTATGTCAGTTACCGTGCCAAAAAAACACAAATAACCGACTATTATTGATACCGAAGCTCTATCGAAGGCTTCACCGATAGAGGCACGCATACGGAGGCGACAAGTTTTTTTATACAACGCAGAGATAAAAAAAAAATCGCCAATACGGATTTTTCCTTTTTTTTTTTTGTTTGTTGTACGAAACGGCATACAGAACTATAGATACTACTTGATGATTGACAGAAGCTAACTTAACTATATAGATGAAGATAATCGCTGTCGAGATATTTGGAAGAGAGACAAAATCAATGAAATAACGCGATTAAGTTTTCTTTACCTCGCATAAAATCACTCAATCGCGAATATACGACGTGTGCTAATGTTGCATTTTTCTTTTCTCTTCCAAATATCATCGTCAGCGTTGTGAGACTACGGCAGAACAATCAATACCACTTTGTTACATATTTACAATGTTTAATAAACGGGCGGGACTTTTGTCCCGAGCAATAGTCGCTAAACGAGAATAGTACGAGATATTATAAATAGCCGAATGACCGATATATAACGAAGATAACGCGAATAAATAGAAAGAAAGAAGAAAAAAGAAAACGGGATATACAATATACAATTAACGTAATAGTTAGATTATTCCTAGTCAGGATGGCACCACGATATTACTTGTTGCAGTATTTATACAGTTTTTACGGATTATTCTTCTTCGCTACTCTTCTTCTTCTATAATCTTTTTCCCCCTACCTACGTTTCTTCAACGCCTTTCCTCATCTCTCTCTCCCCTTTCTCTCTCTCTTTCTCTCCTATTATTTTTGTTACAGAAGTTTTGAAGATATACCTCACAACGATATGCCTATCATAAGTTATCAAAGACAATAGATAATAGAGATTTATTTAGTGTTTACGACGTGGCGCGATGTGGAGTTAACATTTTGCGTTTACACTTTAATTTTCAATTTAATAGAAAAAAAAAAAAAAAAAAAACAAAACAGAGCAAACAAAATAGTAACGTAAATAACGATAAAATAAACATAGTGTAAAACAATACGTAACGTTTGTTACCGCAGATCTGCCAAAAGTATGAAATCACTACCTCATATACAGATAATTTTTTGTTTCTGCTAAAAAGAAGAAAAGAAAGAAAAACAAAAAAGAAAAAAAAAATACAGGGAACACAACCAGTTGTAATTAAATGAATAAGCCGATTAGTGTCGGAAACGGCTCACTCCGATACGGGGAAAGATAATTGACCGAGAATCTCGAGAGAAACGAAACCGCTAAACATTCCGAAAAAAAAAAAAAAAAAAAAAAAAAAACTATAATTTGTGTCGCTAAACAAGTTCACGGAGATGTCGAAATTTTGAGATTCTCGGGCACAACTTTTATATATGATATAACATTAACTAAATAGCTGTTTTTCTTTTTTACCGGAAACCGTTACACGAGCGAAATCTTAACTGTCTCTTATAGACGGAAAAGCACAGGGATAAAGTATGACGTGGGGTTCGGCTTGAGAGATGGAAATTATGATAGGCGTGAGCGTTATGTGTGACTGGATTCGATAATAATAGTGCAACAAAAGATAGAGAAAAAACAAAAAAAAAATACAAACAAACAAACCGAATGCGAGAATTGAATAGGAGAGAGTGATTGGGAATATAAGAGATTTGATTAAGATGAGGCTTCACTGTGAATGATAGGTAAGAGTATAGCGATTCGAAGTTGTTGAACCATAGATAATATTGTTTTTCTAACTGGTAAAAAAAAAAAGAAAAAAGCAGCGCGTTACCCGCACTCACGCGCGTTTCTTCGTGAGTGGAGTAACATCGTTAGTGATCAGACACGCGACATACATAAGCGACAACACACTCACATTGAAAAAAAAAAAAAAACAATCGTACTACACCCGGTGATTTGAGAAGTATCCAACGTACTGTTCTCATAATGCATAGAGCATTAGAATTAAACGAAATTCGACATTTCACGATGATTTGACGCACGAGAATGAGAGCGACAAAAAAAAAAACTTGATGGGACAATTGCACAGTTACAGCACGAAAAATGGCTAACTGTTTGATGATGTAAAAAGAAAAGAAAAACAAAAAAAAAAAAAAAAAAATGGAAATCGGACGCGGACAAGAAGGGGAAGGTTGAGAGGAGTAAAAATTAATAATTAGTGGAATAAAATATAAAAATTGTACGATCGGGAGTGAAAATTTTGGCGATCGCGTCGGGATTAATTTATAATCTATCCCGGCGAACCGGTGAAAAAAAAAAAAAAAAAAATTACGTTCAGGTTATATTATCGCATGTTGTCTCGTGATTACGGACACGATTAATGACGGTTATTGATCAACACGAAAACACGCAAAAAAAAAAACACACACACACACACACTACACAACATACACACAATGAATTGTCGGTGATGTAAATAATATTTCAAGAGTGATTAAATCGGGGTATGGAATACGCGATAATTGCATCTTGCTGACTCCTCTGCGTAGGCCAGGGTACGATTGACGATTGCGAGCTCCGAATCGATATCGGCGTGGAGGACGTTGAATTAATGAATAAGTATTAACTCGAAGGTACCATTCGATGGTTTGTTGTGACCGAAAAAAATATTGGAGCTCGAGATCGCAGAGTCGAGAAAGCAAGAATTTAATGGCTGTTTGCCTGCGCTCTATTATAAATATATATATGCGTGTTGTTTCGATACGTAAAGGGTAACAAAAAAATTGTATCCACTGGCACGATCACACCAGTTTATAAAGTAAAAAAAAACAACACTTTCACACGAGACACAACGTATAAACATACAAGAAGACACACACATAACACAGTTAACGCAAGAAGCGATGAGATCGACTAACACTTAAACGTGTAAGCGATCGATTATAGACGATTGAAGAATTCGGTTTAAGAGTTTTCCGCGGGGGGAAGTAATTTGAGACATGTACCTAGATAATCAATGTAGAATTATGATGAAAAATTTTTAGGATTAAAAATGAGAAAAAAAAAATGGGGGTTTAGGATTGAGAGATTTCGCGTATTGTGCTCGTGCGAGCGTTTAAAAATGATAAAACAACAAAAAAAAAAAAACCCACTGTGTATAATTATGTAAATGTATGTGAGACCGATAAGGTAGCCGCAGAGAGTTATGAGCGGCTCCGGATTTCGTTTTTCCTTGCTTCTCCCCCCCCCCCCCCCCCCCCCATCGTTAATATCTTCTTTGATTTTTTTTCTTTCTTTCGCAGTCATTATACATCATTGAATTTGTTCGCGAATGTCCATCGGACGATACTACCGTTAAGAGCTCTGATAAAATTCCTCCGGGAGGAATCACAGACAAAATTATGTTCATTTTTTTTTTTCTTTTGATTTGTATAACAATCAATTTTTTTTTTAATGTCGTGTAACGCAAGCATTGTTGGATTAAAATTTGTTTATTGATCTTACGAAAGTCGGTCGAATTCTCGCTTCGCCGTAGTTACGTTTTTTCCCTTTTTTTTTTTTTTTTTTCGTTTACTTTTTTTCCAGTTGGCTCGTGGAGTTATTCGATTTATTCTGTCTGTTTCGACGACGTGGTCGTTGCGACTTTTGTTGTAACTCGATTTCCGGTCGCAAACTCGTGTCGTTATGGATTAAACGAAATGCCGGTATATACCGCGACGGACAATTCCCGATCGACTCGAGTTAACACCGGATGTTTTTTTTTTCCCCGGTTTAAAGATACTTTATACATGTATATATACGATATATACAGAATTATTGTACCACTACGGCGTAGAGTAATATGTTGCATGTTGTTTATATAATATGTGTTTATGGATTCAAAATCCTCCTATAAATGTCGTGTGTGACACTGCTTTGGCGAAGCGTTCACACCGCGGTCTCTCGACGGGTTGGAAAAAAACAAAAACGAAAGCAAAATTATAATGAATAAATAAATCATGGAAGTCCTAGTTGAAATTCATATACTTCTACGTTCGGTAATGAAAAGAAAAAAAAAAAAAAAATTATCGCTTGACCGACGTAACATACGTTCGTCAAGTGCTTCTCGGTTGGTCTAAAAAAAATTAATTAATCGATCTGTCGACGATCAATTAATTGCGTTCCATCGCGGGTTAATCGCGGTGTGAACGATGTTTTCGAGTTCAAACCCTCGAACCATTTCACGATATTTACGATTAATGACAAAAAAAAAAAAATAAGAATCCTGTATCACACGGATTATCCACGTACAATGAGAAATTAAGATCGATGTCATCGCTGTAACTTACACACCGGGCACAGATGGAAAGAGAGCCGGACAGTGAGGGAGAAATGTTGAGAGAGTATAGAGAAGGAAAAGATAAAAAAAAAAAAGAAGAAATGCGCGCACTGACAACTATACAGTTTGATCGTATAGCTAGTAACCATACCGTAGTAATAAATGCGGAAAAAAAAAATAAAGTAAATAAATAACTAAATAAGTAACGTACGTAAACGCACGCATACTTGGTAAATTTAGCGGTCGCAACGCGGGGCTTCGATTCAGGGGCGAAGGCGACCTGCCTTTGGTCGCCGATTCATAGTACAAAGTTTAACAAACAAACAAACAAAAAAAAAACATAATAAAACTAATATTAAGACGTAACGACGATGCGTATTGAGATGACAAAAGAAGAAAAAAAAAAAAGAAAGAAGAAATAAAATGAAATAGAGAAACAATTTTTGTAACTTACTGTACAAGATGTGAATGTATGCGACGATCGTTTGAATCGGCCTATGGTCGGACCGCGAGATTCATTCATTAATCACTCGAGGAAACAGCATTCTCATTATTCGATAAATAATGAATTCTCGCCGTTTCGTCCATCGGCCGACGCAATAAACGACTCACAATATTAACGTCACACCAGTACAAATGCTACCTCAAGAAACACGATTGTAATACAGGGTGCACCGAGATGATGCTCTTCGTTGAGTATCTCTGTACATACATATGCGATTAACCACGGTATTCCACGATGGACGATAGCTCATTAACAGAAAGAGATTGTAGTCGAGAAAAGAAAAAAAAAAAAAAAATAGTAGATGGAAGTAAAACAGGATGAAATAAATAACGCGGCGATAACTCCGAATCGACGAGAAAAAAAGTATAGGAGACGAGAAATAATAAAAAAATAAAAAAAAGATATCGGGGCCACCGCGAGAAAACTGAAAAGGCTCGCAGCACGCGCTCCTGTATGAGCCCTTCTCTCAGGAATAATGAAAACCAAGTACAAACTACAAAGTATAATAGTCGTTAAGTAATGCATACAATAAAATAAAAAAATAAATACAAAAAACCGATGCAATAGCCAAGAAGAGTTAACGAGTAAGGAATATATATTCGATGGCGCTAGTCATCGTTTTTTCAACTTTCTTCGAGACTCGCGAAGATTTAACCGATTCACAAACCGATACACTCAAGTTTAATTCTCAATTTCGGATCGAATATCTCGCGTGTTTCATTGATAAAGAATAATAATAATAATGATAAAGGAAAATCTAAAAATACATCAACATCTCCCCTCATCTACATTGGCCGTTCTCTCGTTTAAGATTTAATAATCGGGCTCTTCTCTCGATTTGATTCGCGAACCACAAATAGAAACATTGATCATTGTTGAGTTGTTTTATCGTTTACGCCGAAAAAAAAAAAGAAAAAAAAAAAGATTATTAATTATTGTTTCGCGTACTCGGAGACAATGTGAGGAGGCAAGTGAAATGTTCGTGTTGCGTGACGTATATACATACTTATATATTGCGTACAAGTATACGAAACCGCTTTCTACCTCAAACAATCACCCGTACCCTCGTGGACATACGATATGATTATTATCATTCGATCCAAAACCCAACGGTACTCCGTCTCTGTCCCTCACTGATCCTCCGCGAGTCCCTAAGTATTATTCATTCATACAATAATTACACGACTGGGCTACAAGAATTGGATGACGTGGTGATAGCTGTGCCCTCAATAACGTAAGAAATAATTGAAAGAGAGCCACCAATTCTCCATACACCCTCAATTACAGTGTTCACAATTCTTACAATGAATTTTCAACCCTCCGTCACGAGTATGTAAATACATCGGGTTCCTCTCTCTTATAATTTTTTTTTTTTTTTTTTTCATAATTTATTTATTTATGTTTCTATGCGCTGGACGCGTCTATGTTACACGTAATCGCAACGTTAAACGAATTACCCTATTCCCTCTAATTGATAAACGAAGAGAGTACACTAATCCCTCGATATATATGTAATATAATAAAGGTATATCTAATACATTAAGAGAAATACTTGTTAGTTCGTAAGAGCCCCGATGTCGTGGTCCCGCAATGCGATGAGTGAACAAAAAGAGAAAAAAAATTATTGAAAAAAACAAAAAAAAAACAAAAAAAAACTCAACTTCGATGAACTCACAAAGAACCGGTGACACACGTCATCACGCATTAAGAGGGCTTTCCGAATCCTCGTTACGTATGGCTCCGATCTTCAATTTGAAAAATACGTAATCCGATTGATATGTTTCTTTGCAATTTTTTTTTTTTTTCGACGATCGTACATCATGTTGTGTTACTCGCGACGACGGAGATCCGAGCCCCACGAAACAAGCGACGAGGAATGCCTCGTACTCGTATACTAAGAAGTGGTTACCAATTTTGTTTAAGTAGAATGAAGATATTTACGTTTTTTTCTTTTCCCCCTCTGAATATCGGTAAACGGGTCGAGATAAATGGTCGAAGGAATTGCCGGAATCACCGAGGTAGAAAAAAAAAATTGAAACGAAGGATGATCTTTGACGTCGAAACGCAAATGACTTTTTCAGTGATTCCGTCGAGGAGATAATTTCGCTAGCGACAACCGAGATAAAGAGAGACAGACAAGTTTCTACGTTTAAACGCAAGAAAAATCCATAGTTGTATTTTCGAAATACCGATGGCACTCTTTTTACATTATTAGAATTTATTTTATTTATATGTGTGATTGACAGTGAAAGATAGAAAGTGAGAAAGAAAGAGAAAAAGAGAGAGAGAGCGCGTTGGAGAAAAACAAAAAAAGTTATGTGTCTGCTTGTGCGAGAGGAATACGAGTGATTGAGAAAAGGTAAAACGTCGAACTCTGCCATCACAGTGATTTCGGACCAAAGTTGGGATTATAAAAAAAAAAATTAAATAGTTCTTATGACTATTGAACGAATAAAAAAAAAGAATAAGCAAAGTTACGTAGAGAATTGTGGTTTCTTTATATCGTTCTTTTGTTTTTTAAATTAATAATCAGACATCAGTTTATCCCGAGTCCGATAACACGGTGGCAGAGATCCACGCTAATCAGTTGAGTGTAACTCACGATTCTTTTGTTTGTATAAAATTAATCGAAATTTCATTAGAATATTAATAACTGTTCAATTACTGTAAGACAAAAAATTTACCATTAATTATAAATTACAAAAAAAATACACATGGTTCGTCTCGTTAATTTGCCGCCTGATCCTTTCCTTTTCACAATGCGTCTTATCGTATAGTTAACAATCAGATATTGATTTTTGTAACAGATGCACTAAAACTCCCCCTTTTCGTGCCTGTAAAGTGCCTGTAAATAACACGCTAGTTACTTTTTTTCGCGTATTTATAACACGCTAGTGATTTTTCAGATACTGCATTGATACGTCGGTTATTTTTCGTGCACTTTCACCGCACTTTACAGGTACGGAAAGAGGGAGATTTTGTGCATTTTTTGCAAAAAATATTATGTGATACACGCGCAAAAAAGCGGACACTCGTACCACAGAAACACGAGCCGAAGGCGAATGCTGTCTGCGTTTCCAGCGCGAGCTTCGCAGCTCGAACTTCGCAGCCTGCACCGAATGCTCACTTTTCGGCATTTGTATCACAAAGTACTATGTCTAAATTTTTTAAAATCGCAACTCCTATGCAAGCAAATTTTCTATGACTTGGCAACTATAATTCAGCTGACCAAATTAACAAATATCAAATTCTGCGTTTACAAATCACAGACAAAATTGAGTCAGTTAATTTCTCTCTGTTTGTTTTCTTTTAGGTGATTTAACATCGTATCTCCGATCGACATAACGAAAAGTTGCAATTACGTTTTCGAATAAACACGTTGTGCCATCTAAAGTGAAAGTGTTGATAGATACAATTTTGATTCAACCTGTGACTTTGTCGATCGCGAGACTGACGAAACCTTCCTTTGCGACTGCTGGAAAGCCAACGATCGAGGAAGCTTCGTCGATTCGATGTCACCAGTTGGTATGGATACCATTTGCTCATAATTAATATTACTACTTTAGCCAAAAATGATAAAAAAAACAAATGATTCCGTACCAAATTCGATTAATCCGTGTCACATCGAGGTACTCGAATCGTGCAAAAGGGTCGTTTCGTTGAAGTACCCAAATCCACTTTGCTCTTTCCTAATGTTGTAGCTGATTCCTTTTACTCACGCTATCCTGCGCTTATCGTTCTATTATCCCTTAAGAATATTCTCATCGAAGCATAAATTATTGAAATGTGGAATCACGATTATCATGTCCCGCAGGATCATTAAAACGGCGTTCCCAGCTATTATGTTCCACTTATTAAGCAAATTTTCAATTATACTTTTTTTTGAACAATAAAAAAAAATCCCTTGATCCCTCGTCAGCTCAGCCCTTTTATCACTATACCTATCGAATCCTTTCAGCTTCAAGATGAAATGGCGAACTATTTATCGAACCCTATCCTAATATAATCCCTCACCCTTTAACCTTTTCGTCCTGTAGCTATGAATACTCATTATATACCCGTGTATGGCATAGAAAAAAAAAGAACGAAAAATAAAACGTAATCGTTACACCGTACATGGAATCTAATCGGACGTTAAATTATCGGACAGTGATAGTCGCCACAAAAAATTATGGGTAAACGTGAGAACGAGAATGCCCTTGTATATGGTTCGACGGTGGGGTTGTGCTGCCTGAGTATTGTTGCAGGTGCATGCGCGTTACGGTTATCAGGAACTAGGGATGACGGAGTCCTGGCGCGCCTGGATATCAGCCCGGGACAACGCGAAATTTTAGTTGGCCCTCGGCCCGCAAGGCACCGCTACGGTTGCCATCACCGAGCAATAATATAATATAAAATAAAACTGTAGTGAATCAACACGGCGGTGTTACATTGTTTAAATAAATTTTGCCACGCGGCTGAACAGCGCGGCGCATGGTGACCTTCGAATCTTCGCTCAGCGCTTGTCGAACGTAGGTGAACGCCTGTTGCGTACTTGTTACGCGTTTACGCAACACGTGCTACTCTTGTCGTAGAATAAACATAAAATTTTTCTCGCTTCTAAACGTGAATTGTCTGCGTATTACATCGAATACGATACCGTTATCATTAATCGTTAGAATTATTAAAAAAAAAAAATTTCTCATTCGTAATGACAATTTTCATTCTCATTCGCGATTCAACGTATTTTCACAGATGAAAAAAAATCTGATTGAGGATTACTATTTTGTCGCTATGCCAGAGAGCTCGGTGTTCAGTGATATATCGACCCTAACTCTTTTACTGTCGTTGAAGCGAAAAAAAAAGAACTGAAAAGTGTGTATGATTTATGCAACGACGAGTGTAGCATGAATGCCTGCGGTAGATGATAGATTGATTTATTTATCGCGAACGCTAGCGGTGTAGATTATCCCACCCACCCTCTCAATTATCTTTCCGAACGCTAGCGATAAATGAGTTAATTCTTGCATGACTGTGTTAAGAGAAATGTTTTAATCAGGAGTATACGACCAATATTATCGAGGCTCGATGAAAACATTAATGTTCCATACTATAGAATCGAATTTAAATAAAAAAAGATTGTCGCATCGCGGAGCCTTGATTAAGAGATCAGATGTGGTGGAGCATCGGCCTAATTACTCATAATTAGACGCCTACCGGGAGTCGTGGATAAAAGTTTCTTGAAAGAAAAAAGAGACAGACGAAACTAAGACGTTTCGGGCGCCACAGCGAGTCAGGGGTTCCCGAAGCAACCCTATTCACCCTCGTTGACCCTCCGTCTCTGAGCTTCGGTCGACCCTCGACAAAACTTTTGACTGACTCATAAATCTCTCGTACACATTTTTTTTTAACTGCGCACAGCGACTATCAAATGAATTACGTCGAGTTTTTTTGGAAGTAAAAAAAAAAAAGAAATAATCGTGAACCGATTGTCGCGTTATACGGATAACGCACAAGTGGCGAATGGCTCATTAATGTTGTTTACAATTGCGGAATGCAATCGAGTATCGATGTGTACACGGGTACTATTGAATCCTTTGTACCGCACATAATGCTAACTACATATCCATCGGAGGTAGAGAGGTGAATTTCGAGGGAGAAATTCATCATCGAGTCCATTTGCTGGTATCTAAATTCCGATGAATCGCCCGGGAAAATTTTCACATGGATTGGTAGTTGGTACGATGAATTCGTCAATCGGTCCACCGTTTCGCATCAACGATTTGTGAATGCCAAACTCATCATTTCCGGGTACTATCGGGCTACACGGTAATTCCGTGAACAGTAAACATGCATGCGAGCTTCCATCAGCGGTGACGAGATTTGCAAGAATGTCACGGCCGAAATTCACCGAACAGAGAAATAGACAGATCTATCAAGGATTATTAAATTCTGTGATTGCACGCTTTTCGATGTAACGGAGCGAATTTTCGATTAATCGATAACATAGTTCTACCGATGCATCGCCGAAAGTATATCTATGAAAAACGTATTCGATTGCATCAATGGAGTCCACAAAATTTAATCCTTTGAAGCGTATATCTTTTTTCCGATTCTTCCATCGCATCAATAGTGTCCGCAAAATTTTATCCTTTGAAGCATCTGACTTTCAGTCTATTTATTTTTGCCGACATTTTTGCGCCAAATCATCCACTGCGTCAATGGAGTCCCTAAAAATGAATCCTTTGAAGCGTATATCTTTCTTGCGAGTCTTTGACTGCATCAATAGTGACCGCAAAATTTAATCTTTCCCAGAATCTTTCTTTACGTTAATTTTTTTTTCTTGACAAAAGTAATTAAAATTAGGTGCAACATTGTACTTCGAAGTAATGAATCGTGCGGGTACTTCACGAAGTGTAATTGGAATTCTCTCGTTCGTATTCTCCGATTCTGATACGCTTAAACTATCCGCAAAACTATGTCAAATGGACATTTGTCCTTCGGGTATCACAGTAGAACTAATTAAACTCGTGACCCTGTGTTAATCCTTGTGTTTCAGATTCCCGGAGTCGTATAGTTTTCCAATCATTGACCAACTCTGCGCGCCGTTCGTACGGATTCATTACAATATTTACAAATGGGTACTGTGGTGTGTCTACCAACGAGCACCGACTCGGTGGTTCGTTTCTTTTTGGAGTGTCTTCCCCGTCCATCGTCATCGGGCTATTCGCCAATTTACCGACGGATAGTCCAACGTTCAGGAGGTCAGTAACAGCGTTAAATCGATGTTTATCGAAGTTTCCTAAGATACTTACCTATAGTTATAATCTCTCGTCTGAGCTTTCGACGCGTTGAAGATTTTCCATGAATCTTTCAAGCCCATCGCAGCAAGTGACAAAGGGCTGGAAAGCCCGAGAGAAAATGAAATAAGAATGAGGTAAACTCCATCCGAGTAGTACAATAGCCCGAGGTACAACCACCTCGGCATTCGGACCTCTGTGGAGGCAGTGGCAATTGCGTAAAAAGCTTTCGGTCTGCTCGTAAAAAACGGTCGCCCTGTGACACGCACATACATAGGAAGAGAACAATAGCTCGACGAAGATATCGCACGGTACTCATTCGAGTTTAGCCAGAAAGCTCCGGAGCGGTTTATACCGGTTCCGGTACCAAAAAAAAAAAATAATAATAATAATACAACCTTTGCCAACAAACAGACTCTCAATTAACGTCGGAAAAAAGTTTCGTCATAGAGTATTACATTCGAATCGTAATATTGAAATGCAAGGACCACGGGGCGAATGGGGATTGCAAAAAGTCTACGAAGTACAGAGAAAATAATACGAATCAACATTACTCCGAATTTGTACACAGAGAAATAAAAACCTGCGTATATATATGAGAACGAACCAAATAACAAAAAGTTTTCACATGCTACGAGATTCGTATTGCTTTGTACTTTGCGGAGAGAAAATGTGAAAACTGCGAGGCCACATATGAGTCACGGGACGAGGACCAACGGAAAGCTTTCGAAGCCGGACAGTTCTCGTTCAATGGGTCCGACTTGTAAACCTCGTTTTGTACCCGCTTCGCACCACTTTACAGTCTAAAACTTTATCCCATTTCCAATATATTTCTCGTTGGAACTCGATGGTTCCACGTGTGCCGTGCGATCGACGGAAACCCGAAGTATCCGTTTTCTTCAAACTTTGATTAAAGTATATTATACGTATATATGTGTACCTCGGTAAAACGTGTCTCGAGAGAAGCGTGAGAAGAAGGAATAGACATTGAGTAAGGATGGGAGAGGATTGAATATTGTAGGAGGATGGGCGGTTCTGTGGCGTGCCGGAACATCGTTTACCGTCTCAATTCCTTTCTATTCTAACCGCGCAGCGGCTTGTTCTCTCTCGTGTTCTTGCGAGAGCGCAATCTACGTACGCGAGCTATTCAGTCTCGAGTGGCGAGTTTCTGAGGAGCGAGAGAAAACGCGAGCGGGAGGACGTCGACCATCGACCGACCGAAAGAAGAGTGTATTTGTGTGGGTGGCAAAGGTGAAAGAAATCCGTCGACACCTTTACGATCGCTACTGTCGTTTTTCAACCACTTGATCTTCGGCTTTAGGAGACACGACGAAAAAACAAACACGATGATGTTGAGAAATCTGAGGTACAATTAGGATTCGCTTATCAGTAGGTACAGCGGTATTGTTAGATAGATAGACAAGTAGATAGTCGGGAATTTTCATAATTATTATTTATTCATTAACGAGTCTACATATTTCGAAAAAAAAAAAAAAAAAAATGCACTCTTTTTTTTACATTGTACTTACTTTATTGTTTCGCCTCTGAACTCTATGTCGAACAACCGGTTTTCATACTATTACGTTACGAAGCGAAATATTACGTTGAAGCGGAACGACGTAGATAATCAGTCGAAAACCCCGTTCGCCTTTTGCTCGCGAAGCCGTGAACGTGTTCGTTTACCAACCGACGGCTTCGATGTCGGAGCTTCCGATCCACCTCACGACCTGCCCAAAGTTTTAGTTCGAATCTTCTTTCGTTCTTTCTTTTTTTTCGCTCAGTATGTTTTTGTAGAATGCGCTCGAGCCTTGCCTTCCTCTCGACTTTTACTTTGAACAGTCGCGAGCGATCGGAAGGGAGAAAGAGAGAAAGACAGAGAGAGTGACTCGATGATAAATTGCTTCACACTTTTTCGTTAACACGATTTAAAAAGTTCAAGAGTTTTACCCTCTCGAAGGGAAGATAAAATATAAATGGTTTCTTTCAACCATTTTTCTTATTCTCACACTACGATACGTAACTGATGATTTGTATTGCTTTCTATGTTATCATGGCGTGATATATTTCTATTTCGGGTACACGGAGTCTATTCTATATACATCGTAATTAATGAAAAGACCAAATGAATCACCCCTATCAATTTTGGTGTAGTCCTCGATGGCCACGTTGCATTTAACTATTATACTACGTCGGATAACCGAGTATATATACCTCGGGCTCAATTTCAATATCGAGCGAGTTCTCGTCATGAGAAACCACGGGGTTAGCCTAACTATGTTCTAACTTTAATTGGATTCAGTGCTAATCTCACCGCCTACTAACGACAACTCAGCGCTAATGACGCCGCTGTAGAATTGGTGTTAACCCAGAACACCATGCGCTATTCGAACCAGTGCCATATTCCCATCAACAATCTCAAACTATGCGACTGATTATTAAATGAATTAATTCTAGGAAACGAGAAAATAATAATACCCCCCATCCCTCCCTTCCTGCACCGCTATTAATCTCTTATTATTTCATAAGCGTATTCGTGAAGAGAATAAACTGATTTAAAAAAATCATGACGCTTTAAAGTCTGTACCTCACCCCTGTGTGCAAATATCAAAGATTTTGAATCAATTTAAATAAAGGTCTCGGAGTATGAAATTCACGCGAGTTATTCCACGTGCCTCCGCGGGAAGAAATTTCCAATTCCCTCACTGCGCATAACTCCGACTCGGCGCGGTTTGTTGATTTTACTACGATGTTTTTTTTTGTACTTTTTCATTTGTACGTTTTGCTCAATTCGGTATCTCATTAACGATCCTGCGATGGGCTATGTTCAGGGGTCTACGCAATCGATCGGGCGGCCATCGACAGATAGTCATCTATCGCTGTGTAATTGATTGAAGCGTGGGATTTAAATGCCATTATTATTCGACCGTCCAACTTGCTTCGCTCGAGCGTTGTGGTATACCGATTTGCGGGTAGTATTCTCTCCGGAGTGTTCCGCAGAACTTTAATAACGGAAACTGGCGGCTCGAAGGGGGTTGGAAAGTGCGAGAAGATCAAATATATATATATAAATGACTATAGGCATGTATATATATATATAAGCGTGGGAAGAAGAGGAAGGAGGGTGCAAAGAGAGACCTCGGAGACAGGAAGAAAGGGGAACGAGATCACGAAGAGACTATACGCTCAAGGTATTCGGTAATCGAACGACAGGAATCTCCAATATGGGGTGGAATAATGAATAATTCTCGTGTCGTGCCGTTCCTTTTCTCTTTGACCTACCGGCTTATATTTCGAACTCGCACACCCTTCGCTCTGTATAGTCGCAGACCACACGGAATTCGTTTAAATGCAAGCGAACCAGAATTCTGTCGCTAAGGGCGCGAAAAAAAAAAAGAACTTCCACGTTCAATGTGAAAATCCGACAATACACGTAGGCGTTTTGGAACTTTGATATGCCAAAAGCACTATAAAAAAAATCAATATCTTACCATGCGATATGTGAAGATCATAAAAAATAAAAATCATAATAACTTTTAAAAAGCATTGCATTTTCGGGGAGATTGACGAATATCATAAAAAGCTTCGAGTGTCACTACGCCGGTCGAGAGTCGAAGCGCACGCGGTGGTACTCGACAGCGGTAAACGCGTACAATCGATAGACTCGGTGAAGGGAGAGAGTGTCTGTGCTCTAAAAGCTCTCGGCTATCGGTGGGCTTAAAATACGAGTATAGGAAATAGAAGCTGTACAGGTCGTGACTATAGGTACACACATTTATTTATATACCGAGGCGGACGTGATTCGGCGGATAGACAGAGTCGAATAAATAATTGGCTCCAAGTCTATAAACATTATGACTGTGATGTACATAGAATGTTTACACGAACGCGGCTAAAGCGGCTATTATGTACTATATATCGTTAATGCGGTACGATTATACGCGTGGGTTCCATACAAGCCGAAGAGGGCGATGAGGATTATTGCGAAGAGGATTTTAGTTCGTTTCCGTCTTTTCTCGTTTCTGTGTATACGGTTTGTGCACGAGAGTGCAAAGAAGTCGAGAGAGAGGAATAGAAAAAAAAGAGAAGAAAAAAACGCTTGAATCTTCCCTCCTCGAGCGAAGGCAATCCTCCAGACGGTGAAGTGATGGACGAGTGGGCCTCTCAGTTTTTCTCTTCCACGTATTCTCTTCGCTGTCTTCCCGCGATCCTTCCGGCGGTGGTTAGGTGTACTAAGATATATATATGTATGTATGTACATACATATATAGCAAATGATCCGAGCAGCTCTAACCCGGCGGCAACGGTGAGCAGCGTTCGCACACACAAGACTTGTGAAACGCGAGAGCGAGGAGCAGGTAGAGTTTTACATATATGTTAGCGAACGGTAAGGCGAGGCGAAAAGTCCGCGATACGGCACGTCTCGTAAAAAGGTGAGAAATAAAATACGCGTCCATATGCATTTGCGAGATCTGGGACATGTTATTCGACGAAATTAGCATAGTACGATATAATATATTTCAACGGCTTGGGGGTTCGTTGAATAACTCGTTAAATTTAAACAATTGAGATACCAGTACGGGAACAAGCTTTCTACCCGTTATACGCCACATTATACATACCGTTCGTATACATTTGTACGGAGACTCTGTGTCGTTTTTGTTAAATATTATACGGCCCAAGCGGTTGGGTGTGAGAGAAGCGAAGCTGCAAGAAAATTGAATTAACGTGAACGTTTTGACTGAGACAAACAGACGAAGGTATAAAGTGCGGTGAATTATACCGCGCATGAAAATGTATGCGGCAGTGGCTACTCTGTCGCCTCTCGCTTTTGCACTTCCGGTAATGCATCTAGGATACCTATACGTACTATACATAGTCTAAAGAACGTTTCACTCTTTCGCGCGCCGTGGGTATCCTTCCGCCACCTCGAGTACGACGAATAAGAAGAGGGCTACGACGACGGTAATCGGGAACGAGAAGTTTTCTCGTTAACTTTTACGACATCTGCCCGCCGGGCGTCTCACTCACCATCTCTGTCGTTTGCTCTCCTTCTCTTCCTCTCTCTGTATACAGCTATGGGTTACTTTCGAGCTTATACTCCCCTTCCAACGAAGGGCTTGCACAGTGTTCCCGAGGCGGTAGCCGGGATTCTTCGGATTCAGCATGAATCTCGGCTATGCGCAGAACACCCGGAACCCTGTCGATGCTCATTTTTATTCTTTATTCATCCTTCAACTTGTGACACGTTATAAAATTCTATAAATTCGTTGAAGTTTGCGCTCCGGGGGTTTAAGGATGAAAAATTGTAATATTAAAGAATGTCATTGCTCGGTAAAGTGATATTTTTTTATTTCGTTCCCTCGCATATCGTGTTCCAACCGTAATTTCCTGACATATTTACACAGCGAAGGTGAATACTACCGAATTTTCGATCTTTACGAATAATTCACGGTTTCTCCATTTTTAATTTGGTTCTCTAACTCGGATATAGCAGATTAATGATTGCGGATATCTCTGTGAATGAAACAAAATCTCTTATTTCAATGATTTACAACGATTGCGAGAGACGGAAAGAGAAGAAACGAAACACCTGACGTTCGCTTTTGTTGCGGATAACGAGAAAGAGAATATTAAAGAGGAGGACTCGGAAACAGAGGAGATCGTGAATTATTCGTGAAAGTTGAAAACTTGGCCGACCGCTTACGGGCTGCCGCAACCCCGGAGTCTTGCCGAGCCGTAACCAACTTCGCAAAGTACGAGTAGGACGTGCACAAGTAAGCCGTTCCTACTTTCGCGTGCTCACGACCCTTTGTCCGTTTTCTCGTCCGGGGGTCTCCTATGCTCACGGATTCTCGTTCGCGCCCTCTCGTCGTCGTCTGTGTAATTAACAATACCGGGTCAAGCACGGTGCATTTAATGAGATCTACAGTGCAAGCGCCCATGCGACGAAAGGAAAAGGTCGCTCGTCTGCCGTACGCGAATCAAGATGTCGACGATCTGTCTATTAGTTATGTAAAACTTGAAGAATCTCGCGCGAGGATGAAAATCAACAACTTTCGATACATGGAATTTTACAAAAAGAATAAATTTAACAAAAAGTTGCTTCTTGGAATAATTTCTCTTTGAATCGGTAAAAGCGCGTATCGGTCGATGTAACATTACATTTCTAAGAAAAAGTACTTGCGCCATTACAAAATAGAATATCGCGTTTCTCTTTGGCGTTTCCAATCGCAACGGCAAACAAGAAACCTCGACAATGTATCGCTCATCTCAGGATCTCCGACAAAACAAGCTACCGAGTCTTACATAAAACATAACGACGCCTCGCCTGAAAGCCCACGGGCACGAACCAGCAAAGTTTGTTCTCCCTTGTGTCGCGATGCAGAATATCATTACATGTATTCGCGTTACGGCGGCCAAGCATCAGGTCCGCTGTTGCTCGTTCAAAGAGATAGCTTCACTTTCCATAATTACGTCGCAAATCCCTCAGCTACGGTGAACTACATATACGCTGTTTGTATTTTACGCATCACGACACGTAGTTGATTACTTCATATTTCGATTTCGTTGGTTGCGTTATTGTCGGGTAAACGGGGTAATACACCAAAATTTAATCGCTTATACTTTTAACGAGATTTTGCACCCGCGAAATCGATCGTGAACGCTCCCGAGGCCGCCTACGGTAGTTGCCAGTGAACGGGGTCGGTCAATTAAAAAGTTATTATTGCCATTAGAACAGAGACCGCGAAATTGGGCGGTTCTAACATCAGTACGCTTGCGAGCGCTTCGGAAAGCTTTGTACATGACAAACACGAATGTTAATATATTTCGCTTCTGGCGCCGATTTTCATATGAAATATTGATTTAGGAATAAAATAAGAGATATATTCGTGATTAGTGGAAAAGAATATATCAAATTAGACTTGAATGCGTCGTTGACAGCATAGATCGATGAAAGAATAATGTACTACGGATTTTCAGAGTACGTAGAGTAAATATCAGTGTACATCAATTCGTTGAAAAACAGAGAGTTCCAAGAGCGTCGAGAGAATCCCGTGCTTTATCCCTCGCAGGCGACATTTTATCTTAGCCGAAGGCTTTCAACTTCATTCTAACAAAAGTCGAATGACAGTGCCTCGAATGCATCCACGTAGCGCCGTCAGACCGGATACTCAAACTGTTGCAACTTTTGTGTAGCTAAGTATACTATACGATACGATATATAGAATATTTATATATAGCATCGAGCGATGTATACGCATGAGGAAGCTTCTTCGAAGATATAGGCGGTTGGCGAAAAGCTCCTGGGATAACGGGGATAACGCCAGTGAACCTCGAAGCAGGAAAGAAGCCACCGTGGAAAGACGAACAAAGCGGTCCAATTCGCAAAAAGCTTTGTTTTACCGTTGCTCTGTTTCTTTTAGTCGTTACGATTCCGGTGCTGTTACTAGTATCGTTAGATAGAATACGGAAAAAGGAGCTGCGAAAAGAGTGGAGAAAGAGTGGTACTGAATTAAGCACCTGTTCCTTTCTCGCTGTTTTATTCGTTTTCTTGACTTTCTTTATTCTCTTCGCGGTCTATTGTATATCCTCAGCAACGAAACGGAAGATCGTAACCCATTTAATTTAACGTCTAAAACGACATGAGACACGATTTTTTGTTTCTTAACTGAAGAAGAATACGATCAATTTTTTGTCTTCACGCTGCTTTTCGGAGTGATCGATATTAAATTTCATTTGCATTGCAACGTTTGAAGCTCCAACTTTGAAGCCGTCAGAAGCACTTTCTATTCGAGGGGCGTTCATGAGCATCAAAAAACTTAGAGTAGAATTTACATTTTACTGTCGAAAAATGTTTGAAGAAAACTGCAGACCAGAGGCAACGAAGTTTTGCTCAAGCATATCTCATAGACCGTAAAATTTGCCGATAAGCGGTTTTATATTTGAAACTTCAATGGTTTGCTACGAGTATTCTTCTATCTACGTGTCTTTGAACACCACTACTACTACGACAAGCATCTTTGTACGAACTAAAGTGTACTGATACGTATCACATCAGTTCGTGCGATCTATATTCACGTCCTTTCGCGCGATATCTCTGGGGGTTTGCCACCTTCCCTATTCGCAGCTCTGCGTTTGTCGTCCGAAACCACTTCGACGCTTCTCGGCACAACCCTTTGCGCAAACGTGATATATACTATATGGTGTCCGCAGTGCCCACAGATTCTATGTTCACAAGTCGTTAAGCCCGTCTGCTGCGGTCAGATAAATCCCAACCGCAATCGTGATTGTTCCTAAATTCAATTTCCTGTCCAGTCACCCTCGATTAATAGCCAATCATACGGTACATTTTGCCATCGCGGGTTTTCGGTTTGTCATAAAATTGTCACTTGCCCGCGGTATATTTTATGTTCAATCTGCACATTTCATAAGCAACAGTTTATCGCAGCTGCGAAAGCGTTGCTATAATCTAAGAATTTAATGAGTGAAAGGACGATGAATAATAATTTGTCGCGAAGTATATTCGTTGCCAGGATCGAGTGAAATTGAAGGATTTTTTCGTGACGCTTGGCTTTAAGAAACTATTGCTTCGCTAGAGTATTCCCGGTGACAGTGAACAAAAAATTCCAATCACAGAGTCCGTCTGCAATTTTCAGGGATATCGTTTGCTCGCTCAGGAAGTGTTCACATCTGGCTGTGTGTAACCAATCCATCGGCTCTCTTTGCCGCCCGAGAGCCCTCGATTCACGTCAATGCTGTGATGAAAGCGCGAGGTTTTAATCGAACGTCGTTCGTGCGAAACTTATTCTCTTTATTTTCTTCTACTTTTCGTTCTGGATTCGCCGCTATCGGAGCTCTCGTTCGACGGCGAACGAGAATATATTTATAAGCGCGACGCGAACGAGTCAAGAGTATATGCGACGAGCGTACAGACCGGCTCGTCGATCGATGCTCCCGGAAGCCCTCGAACCTATTGAAAATAATAAAAGGGAGAAAAAAAAACTAGAGGCACTGTTGGTTATGGTAGTAGTAGTGATATTGGTCGTATAAAATACATGTAACCACGTATCTACGTGAGCAAAAAGAAAAACGAATGAGAAAAATGCACAGCGGCCAATTTTCCGAGATCAGAGGACAGGTTCTTACCAGCGTTCAAACACACGCAAAAAAAAAAAGTACGATGAGTAATCAGAACTCGCATCGTTTTTTCTCCTATATATCAGATAAAGTTTGCGAAATCCCGTGCTGAAAAATCACGGAATAATCCGAATTCGAGAATAATGAAAGATGAGCCAAGCGCTTATAGAAGTTGGGAAACTAAGCCATTAATCTATTCTATCGGAAAACTCATTTCTGAAACGTTTCCGGAGCTATTTATATCCAATAGCATTGTTGAGTACGTATTTGTGGACGCCTTAAGTTCCTCGCCGGCTGTCTCTCGCTAATGATACAAATAGCATCTCGTTACTCTTTAAAGCTGGATAGTGGAAATGGATAGGAAAAGCGACTTATCATCGTCAGGTTAAAATCCGCGATAAACCTTAATACGTAAGCGAGAATGCTGGGAAGAAAAAGCACAAACAGTTTCGACCGTCAAGAGCCACCTGTGCATTGGTTAAATTTTAAAAATCCCACCGTAAGAGCGACTTTCAAAGATGAATATCATGGGAAACTCGATCAAAAGGGGATTTTGCGCTCATTTCGCTTTCCGTGAATTTTGCATGTCGGATTATCATCCGCCCTCTTTGAGTTTCAATGTTGGCCCTCGCGTTTTTCTACGATGCCTCCCTTTTTTTTCTTTTTTATATTCTCTTTCAACTTCTACCCGATTCTTTTTTCCATGGCTACCCACGTCTTGTGTTACATGACACGTATGCCTGGAATTTTCTCTGTGTACATACGGATCTATCTATATGCCAGCGGATTTTCTCCAATTCTATAACTCATGCAGGAAGCGCGAGCTATAGAGTCTTTCCTCGGAAGCATAAAGCGAAAGCATACGTAGCGCAGCGTACATAGAAGAATGGAAAGTCGTAGTCATCCAAGCGTACGGGAGATGCGATGTTACATCACGGATTTTCCTACTTCCTCTATCGGATGTGTCGTGACATTTTTAAAAATTAAAGTCACGATCGGATTTCATAGAAACGGGCAATTAAAAAGAGATTTGTTATTACTTCTGTTATTACTTCTGTTCTCTGTTACTTCGAAGAGATGAATAATATTTTTAATGACTATTTTTTTTTTTTTGTGTTTCCAAAGTTTGTCCCAATTTTATAAAAATTCCAACTATGTCGCTGCGACTTATCCTAGACGTAAACGGGTCACATCTGCGGTTATCGCGTGTGACCGAAATCTCACGTGAAAGCCTTGAGGTGAATCAGCAGCGACGGATTCACGTTTGGACGAATGCACACATGTATACTTTCATCGAGCGACCGAAATTCCTCTCTCTTCTCCTTCGTAAGTTTCATCTCGGACGTTCTGTTTCTCTCATTCGCTTCTCGTAGATTTTCTGGTCGGTCGCGTGCATATGCAACGACCCGTCGTCGAACACTATGAATGTCATTGAATCTGCACTTTCCCCAAGTCCGAGGAGTCCGTGTATCGGTGAGCCCGCGATGCTCGGGCATCGTGTTGGGCTCGTGTACGACTCTCGTGCACATATGCATCGACGGTCGTTCGTGTGGTGCACGTTCCATATATAGGGAGTGTGGGAATGCAGAGTGGTCCATAGAAACTGTAGAGCCTGCAGCAGGTATCGAATATCGGCGAAACAGGATGCGGAGAAGGATGAAAGAGGAAGGAGAGCACAGAGAGAACTAAC
Source organism: Buathra laborator (assembly GCA_934046635.1). Lineage (NCBI taxonomy): Eukaryota > Metazoa > Arthropoda > Insecta > Hymenoptera > Ichneumonidae > Buathra > Buathra laborator. The sequence goes on along the minus strand of OW203897.1, from coordinate 4,924,785 downwards.
TATACGAACTAAACGAGCGAGGGATGCAATGTGCAAATCAAATGGTGCTTCTCTGTCTCTGCATATTGCAACTCTTTAACGATACGATGATGACGACGAAGATGAGAGACTAGGATCAGAATGACGTTCGATGTATCCTCTATCGCCGACGTATGTCGCGATATGAAGGTATCAGCGAGGCTGTTGCTTGATTTCGAGAGTGCTGTACGAATGGGCAGCACACACTCATACACTTTAGCCTCGAATGGCTCTTCCGGTGATGTACACATTTTGGGTCGACACTCACGTTTACTAGAACACACATTACCGCAGTTAGATGCCTCGCTAAACGAGTCGTTTGTCCACTGGATCGTTTGACTCGCTTTGAATTCGCGAATAGGTTCGCGAGCGGCTCGTCGGCCGTAGAACGATCTCTATCCACAAAGGTATATATCACTGTGTATGAGGAAATACGACATCAAGTGACTCGCAAGATGCTCCTCACGATCGCGTGCAACTTGCATTCACGAGTGTTGCTCTTCTCTTGGAATACGAAATAGTTCCGCTGAATTGAAGAGCCCCGAATGTTCCTAGTCTGTTCTAAAGTCATAGGGGGTGAAGGAACACATATATTCCAACACCCCGAGGCGACGGGAACTAAACCGGATGCTCAAGCCGGAGCTGCATATGTTTACATTATAGGATAACGGCATTATTACCATAAATTCAAAGTGCAATAGCCCAGCGAGAGAGTGAGCGACAGAGAGAATGAAGGGTTTATCTAGCTGAGGGACTCACAGTCTATTTACATAAACTGAGTTGCAAGCAGTGTTTGAAACAGTTTGACCGTAATGGGAACTAAAGTTGACCAGTTTAGTCGTTCCACATTCATTGGACGATGATAGTTTCAGTGCTGAATCGTATCTTGGATACGTACGCAATAACGAGCTCCCTCAGCTGTTTGTCCCGCTTGTAACTATATAACTATCATCCTATCTGCACAGAGCATGCAGGACGGTATTGGGGATAGAGTAATGTAGACCATGTTGATGCTAAAGCTGCTTGCTTGCCCTTAGCGGGATGTACTGGACGGATAACTCTCTGCCAGCGCGATCATTATGTACCTTTGCCATTAAAACATCCCCTTTAGTTAGCATTTCACCTTGCAGTTAGCGGTTCTGCGGATACAAAGTGTCGGGCAAATACACGGTGCGATGTCGGTGGAGGACAACACACGCCGATCTACCTATCTAGGGTTTGTAACGACGGGGAGGCGAATCTTACACGTCGCTGATCGACAAAGCGACCGAGCATCGTCACGTTGACGTATTAATATCTGGGGAGCCCCTTCATCGTCGTTCACAACACACCCTTTTTCTTTTTCTATCTCATCACTCGGTCACCTCTCACATCTCTCTTTCTCTCTATCAGCGCCCTATAATCCGTCCCGTCCCGTCCTCCCCGTAGCTCTGTACCCTCTTACTACCTCTATAGACAGGCATCTGGTGGAAATCTTAAGCCGCCCCGAACCCGATCACGGCTGATCGATTTACGTGGATAAAACTCGATGTCAATGCGGTCGCAGAGTCTGTCTTCTTCAGCAGTTCGGGTTCTTGCCAGGTGGATTATCGACTCGGGAATTGTAAGCACTCGCGAGTCGATGCCTCTTATCTGCTAGGCACTCGCGATAATATCGAAGTCTCTTTTATGCTTGGCGTACAATTGCGAATTTCGTTGAATTATCGAAATTCCGGATCTCTTGGTGAACCCTTTTTTCTTTCCTCGAAGGCAACGGTGGGAAGAAGAAATATTGAATTTATTATAAAAGTGATTTTATCAATGAAATCTCATGAATTGATGTTTAACTAATCAGACGGTAATTTCGATAATCTGTTTAATGTTTCGCGGCAAACGGCGAGAAGGATCGGCTCAAGAATAAATTGTTAGAGGGTGATAAAAGGGAGTGAGAGAGAAAGAGACCGGAGCCCGTTGCGCACGCAGATTTTCGCGCTCCCGCGGACTAAGGGGCGCGAAGGCCGGCAGCTGCCAGTAACTCAGCGCCAGTTTGTCGAAGTAGTCCCGAGTGGGACCACGTTCGTTTTCCTCGAGCATCGAGTCAAACGTGCTCTCGATATTGTATTTTTTTCTCGCCAAAAGTCGCGCCAAAAAAATTTTTTAACCCCATACAAAGATATTGACGTCATTTTCGATATATCAGTAACAACGTTTGTGTCAAATAAATTGATTTTCTTCCAATTTTTTTTTACGCGCTTTCACATTGACGCCTGTCAAGTGCAAAAATTTGAATCAATCTTTCTTTGGCCAAAGATTGATAGTAGCGAACGTGATTTTTCAGTAAAATCGACGCGAGACAGCCAGTTAATATTCGTCTCGCTTGATTAATTGCATTTTTTAATTTTCCTCTTTCCACCACCGCGCTAGTTGAAATTTTAATATTGCACATTCATGTCCAGCCGGGTGTGAGCTATGGGCTTATTCCGCTAAGTGGATCTTTTTTTCACCACTACCAATTGCGCATTCACGCACACGAGAATTTAAAATATTAATGGAAAGCCGGGGGTGCGTGCGGTCGAATTAAAAAGAGCCGCTGTTATTAGGTACAACAACAACAAAAAAAAAAGTATTTTCGCGCTGGTGCTAACCGAGATTGAGGCAAATTTCATCCGCCCGTACGCGTTTCGTCGTATATATATTCGCACATATTTCGTGTTTTGTAACAACTTTTACAAAGTTTCAATAGCCGAATATCAAAGGCGCACTGTCCGGAAGACCGACGGGGGTTTTTTTTATATGAATAAATAAATTCGTGATCGATCAAGATAGAGAAGTTTCAGGATGCAGTGATCCGGGGAATCTGTGGTTTACTCGGCTTGAATCGTGTGGCGATGGAGAAGGAGCGGCATGCTCGGGGTAAGTTGATTTTTATAACCTACTGCATTTTTCCCCCCTTAATTATTACAATATCGATAATCTTGCTATGGCAGCGATATCATATCTGTCGCTCAACGTGAATTGGTTTGTATATGTTCGGTACGCCAATGAGTTATTGGAACTCTCGCGATAATGATCGAGAGTTGAACTGTGGATGCTTGGGATGTATTGGACAAGTTCGACCTAATTATGATCGATGAACTCTCGAAACGAAGAACATTTACGAGGGTACAGTGTTCGTCCAGTCACTGGACTGCGGCCAATGCCAACGCGCGAGTTATCGGCAACTTATAATTGGGAAAAATGAAAAAGGAAACTCATCGATATATTTCTTATCGTCCACTTGAGTTTCCAATATACACTGTAACACTTAACTCTTTTCACATTTCGTTGCCGAACTTTATCCGGAAAAATAACTTTGCAGAATAGCAAGTGAAATATGATATCGCTATATCTACTGTTACTTCTCGTTACAACATAATTGAACGATTGTTTCGTATTGAATTGGGATACTTTTATTTACCGAACCGTTCACTCGTACCTTCGTAATTTATCGTCTCGACGAAAATTGGCGCGATAACTCAAAAAACTTTATCTCGCAGACCATCAAACACACACCTCGATGACTGTTCCGGACAGAAAGTAGTACGCACAGGGATATTAATCGCTCCAATTTCCCCGAACGTGTATACCGGTGAAAATGTTTTACGTGTTTCGATAGCGCACCGTCGACACGATATAAAACGAAACGCTTGGCGTTTTCGAGAGATGAAAAAAACAAGAGGTAAAAAAATGAATCGGTGAACTGTGTAACGATAGACGCTTTATGAAACTCGTACAGCTGCTGGATCGTTATATCAACGGCTGAAAAATGTTACGGTGCATGTCACGAGATTGTGTTTTCCAGACAGCGTGGGTTCACTTATTTTTGATGCAAAAAAAAATGGTTTCGCAATTCCACGGAATACTATTCGTATCAACACTTTCTATACTTCCGTATTACGTGAAAACTATACCGGGACAATCACATCCGGAATATGTTCATAGATCGAAAAATCGAATCGAATCTTCGATCCGTAGTTCCATTCCACACATAAAAATTCATGAGGAATAAGCTTGACTCGTAGAACAAGAATGCTATTGCTATACGCGGATCTTTTTTATTTCCCATGAATGAGACTTGGGTTAAAGAATCCGATATCGTATCGTATCTGGAATGGATAATAATTTTTTCACGGGAATACGAAATATCAAGGTGAATTCGCACCTTCTTTCGATCTAAAAAATGAATATTAATTCAACCTCAATTTTTATTCCAATCGGAATACAACATTTTGCAGTTTCAGTCGAACGCTCTTTTGTATCCGTGTATTACAAAAATTAGGGTTTCAAAAGTTTATACGTAAAACTTTGATTTTTAAAAATTGCGATCTATTCTGTTAGAGCGATGGCGTTGAAAAGAGCGTACGAAGCAGGTAATGAAGGGTGGGGCAGGGGGGAGGGGGGGTGGTGGGGATGAGAGAACAGAGGCTGAAGGGGAGAAGAGATTGACGAGTTGGAATATTGGAAAGTGCTTAGCTTGTAGCACGGTAAGTACGTGCCATTTCGCCGCCGAAATGCGCGTTCACGAGGAGTAATTGAAGCTTACAAGTGAATGTGGGGCCGAGAGGGGTTTGCGAGAAACAAAAGAGGCTAAATGAAAACGGAAGTGGTAAATTAATCTAGTGGATGAAAACACACTACTCTGCATTTTATCTTCGTGTTCGTATACGAAAGCTTAATGAAAACGAATGATGGTCATTCTCATTTAAATAACGGGCAACATTTTCTCAAGCCCCGGAGCCATCGAATTTCGCGAACAATTGGAATGATTCGTATTGAAATTCAATTTAACCGGTGCGTCACTATGTTGATGAAATATAACAAATTTATTGGCTGATGAAGTTTCGTAAATATGAGATATAAATTTCGATAAATTTATTTGGGAAATAATAATGAAAATAACAATTTACTTTATTGAGAAACTCGGTTCTCGTAATGGTTACAAAGGCCCGGGTAGCTAAAAAAAAATGCTGAAAGCCCTCTTCCGTAATGAAGACTAGGGTTACGCCGGCTAAGTCGTCAGCCTGAAAAATCTTCGTCAGGGATTTTACCGACTAATATTCTTTCGAGGTTATATGTATGTATATATAGCTTTCGGCGGTATAGGTGAGCTTTTCTTGCTCGACTATATCCCGAAGGGCTTTTTTTCCAAGCAATTCATCCACGCGGATCTCTGCACTTTCCTCATCAGCGAATTTTCCGCACGATTGTCTTCCAGAGGTCCATCGGGATCCTAGCGCTACTGCGACATAGGCCCGTAACGAAAGCTTTTTTAATTCGACTTCAGAGACGAGTCCAACGAGACTTTTTTTTGGTATCTCCAGTACGCTAGCATACGGATCTTAACTACCGCGATCTACCCTCCGCTGTCCCTCGAGTCTATGCGACGATTCGGTTTAACTTATTCAGCACGAGCTTCGACTAGATTCCGAGTGTTATCTCCTTCTCTCGTGAGACCCTGAAAGACGTTTCGTTCGTCTGCATAAGTATTACGGGAAGTGTGTGCTGACCTCTCATGGTCCCCGCAGCGATCTTTTCCGAGCACTTCATCAGCGTTTCTTCCACGCAATTCTCCTTCGGTGTACCCTATCTTACACCGGTACCCCACATCCTAATCTAAAACCGCACGCAGGCTTCAACGGAAATCTTTTAATTTTACCGCGCGTGAAAGTTTCTCTTGTTTCTCATCCGTCCCGTCCGTCTTTGCTTCACTCCGTTTTTTTCTCTTTCTGTTCGATTCGTTCGAATTCAGCGTAAATACAAATACTTTCTATGGCTTTAGTGAATGCCGTCTTAATTTTCGACTGAAATTTCTCGTGTTTTTTTAATGCACTTTTATATCGATAGTTCCATTTATTCTTCCCCTTTTGTAAGAAAAATTCATGGCACATTGAAATTCAAAGCGATCGGAATTCGAGATACAGATATCGAAATTTTGGAGTCAATTAAACAAATTTTTTTGGCGCCGCACATTTATCTGGGAGACTCGATGTCTTCGATTTACATTTATATATCGATGAATATGAATAGAGTAAAAGTATAGAAATTACGCTTTTTTCATGATACTTAAACGGCAAACTTGAAAGAATTCAAGATCTCGAAACACCTCGGCCCCAGCAGACCCACGTGTGTTTCTAGGATTGACGCGATAAATATATAGCTAAGCTAAAAAGCCGTTGCTGGTCAGATAAAAAATAAAATAAAACGAAACCTGTCGTCTGTATTCCGCATATTGGCAAACATTTCGGGAAATGCCTTTGTTTACTTTTATTGGTTACATAAAGCGTAACGCTCGCGACGCCATATTGCTAGAGACCCAGCTGACTGGTGGAGTGGGGAGCATAGGCTTGACGCGTTGCGTCGTAGTGAACATCGAAGCCAGTTGGCCGCTGTCCGTGCACCGTGTCGTACGGACCGACGGACGGCTGGCGGTGCGCGCGTGCGTGAGGATTTTATAACCGTTTCGTAAGTAGTCTCGCGATGTGAATTAGTAGACAATTATGTTTAACGAAGTGTACAACGGTGATAAGTACGAGTGATCGAAGTTTGACCTTTTCTGCAAACGATTCGGATTCAGCAATCTCTCGCGTCGGGATTTGACAGGACGGACTTTTCATTCCCCGAACGTATTCCGGTCACGAAGTGTTTTCCCAGCGATATTTTTATCCTTCTCCCACACGCGACAAAGTTTACGATAAAAAGACAGAGAGAGACGTCGGGCAAATCTTTCGCGGGAATGTGAAGTCGATCGAAGTTTGACCGTTGGTGTTTGATGTGTGGCTACGAGTCGTAAAACCGTTGAGGCTCACCGTGGGGGGACAACGCCGATTTTATGGTATCGTCGCGTTGAGGAAAACATCACAATCAAGGTACGAAATCTTTCGTTTGAAATTGCGTTCGCGACCAGAGGCGAATCTCGCTACGGAGCAATTGCTTTTTTGAGTATCACCGCAATTGTAAAAGTGATAGTTAGAAAGGGGGTTAATGGGTATGAGTATACGTGAAGCGCTTGCGAATCGCGCCAAACCAAGATGGCGTCAAGTTTGACATTTTCGATGTAATAGAAAAAAAAAATGCTCTCCGTCTGGATATACTTATTAAATATTCTACAAACAAAAAATCCGGGAAATGAAAATACTTCGACCGCATTTGCAAGTAAAAACTCCGCAGCTAAAGAAAAAGATGGCGTCAAGTTTGACATTTTCGATGTAATTGAAAAAAAAAAAAAAAAATGCTCTTCGTCTGGGACATACTTATTAAATATTCTACATACGAAAAATCTGGAAAATGAAAATCCTTCGACCGTATTCGCAAATAAAACCTCCGGAGCTAAAGAAAAAAAAAACCTTCGTAATGCACTTCGCACGTTTCTCACGACGAATTCTCATCTTTCTTCGCGCAAACATGAATAAAAACGATTGCAAGAGACGCACACGTGGAGACGCGAGTACATTAGCCGCGTCATGTTTCTGCGTGTAGACAAACTCTCGGTTGTTTGCACTGTGGCAGTGATGCATCGAGACAATTTCGGTGGATACGAGTGTCATCGCGCAAACTTGTCGCTCGGGCCGTCGGGAAATTCACACTCAGTTTTGAAATTAGGTCCGGCGATCTGACGCTGTACTGTGTATGTGTATAGTTGTGTGCACTCGCACCACTATCGTATTATACTTGACGTCAATCGAGTCTCCGCTAATGCCCGGCGCTAAAAGCCGAGATTGGCGGTAATTCTGCACCTACATAGCGTATCAATCAGCTGATCTCACGACCTGCCTCACCAATAGCTTGAATATTGAGCCCATTTATATCTTCTCTCGCGTGCTTCATCTCCGAATGGCGAATTTCACGCTGCGGCGAACAAATAGTTATCGTGTCTTGCACTCACGAAAATTGAGTTCTTTCCATTAAATTTGTCTCGCGATACTCAGCGCATCGTGGCGCATCGCAAGAAATATTTCGCTCCGAAACACTCGTGGCAACTTCGGAAAAATGAAATTTTACATTTAAATTCGTGAATATCATAAAAGTTTTTATTTTTCACTCCATTTTGCGTTCGATAGATTTTTTTTTTTTTTTCAATGTTTTTTTTTTTTTTTAATTTTATTTCGAATAGATTACTTTTCAGTATACAGAATTGAAAATAGTAGTTCGGGGAAAAACGGTTTTCGTTTCAATTCGCACCATTCGAAACAGTAGCGCGTAGAATTCCTTTGAATTTTTTTATTTTTCGTGCTTTTTTTGACGCCTCGGGTTGACAGCAAAGCGCGACGCTTTTGGGCTTCGTCCGCGTATCGCGCTGATGAGAAAAGAAGTGAATAAAAAATAGTGAAAAAAAAAAAAAAAAAAAAGAAAACGAAAAGTGGATCGTGACGCGAGCCAAACCTCTCGGCAACAGCAGTAGTGAGAATCGATTTCGAGAAAACAGTCCCTGACCGCGGCAAATTGAATTCTGCACGTTCCGCGCTCGGCGGCGGTATGGAGCTCGACGACGAAGGAGATGGGCCGGTGGGCAAGGGTGATCGCAAAAGAAAAGCTCGCCAAAGAGAAAAGAGTATGCCGAGTAAGAAAATAGAGAGCGAGAGAACGTGTGCCACTGGGGCGCACGGCTAAGAAAGCATCGCGCGGTTTTCGCGTGGCGGCGTTCGCGCTATTTCCGTCGTACGTGCGACAGAGTCCGAGAACGAGAGGCAAAAGTAAGAGACCGTGAAAGCAGCCACTCCGCCGTTCAAACTAACGTAGATAATACTCGCGTTCAACGTTTCTCGCGTATATAACCGATAAATTTTTCGATCTCTCGAAGTGTCTCGTGTGTGAATAACGCCGATGCTTTTTCCACGATCATTCGAAAGATTCGCAAAGTTAACCTTGAGCGATCAATTTTTTCCACGTCGCTCCATTCACTACGTAAATATACCGTCGCGAGCGTAAGATTCGCCTCGGTAAAAGCCAATTCCCAAGGAAAATTGGAGTGACGAATTTTTTTTTATTTTTTTTTTATCATTATATACAATAATGAAAAAAAATAATAATAACAACAAAATATATATTTTAAAAAAAATTTTAATTCATTATTAAAATTTTATCGGGTCCCAAGTTCATTATCCGAGGAAAAAAAAAAATGCATCGTCTTACGAGATAAAAAGTTTTTCCCCGAAACACAATAAGGATTACAGGTGCTATACATATATATCAGGTCGTCGAAGAAAACCCAATCTGCGAGGAAGTGAGAGTTGTGTAGCCTTGCAACGAATGTATCCGAGAAAATGTTCATTATCGATTTCGCGATAAACCGATGCTGCTGATTGAGCCCCTCTGCCACTGACAGACGTGAGCTTTCGCGCCCGTTCACTGGGACGTTGAGACCGAATCGTTAGATGGCTGATTAGAGCCGAGGGACGTAGAAGGCCCCCTGCTAGGATTCACATTTCACTAACGCGGTCTTCACTCGTTCTGACGCTACGCTTGATGAAATCTTCCAGACGTTTTTTTCCCCTCTCCTCCGCATTCTCTAGTCTCTTGTTATTTCTTCTCTCGTTTCCGAAAAGACGACGAAATTCAGTGCGGTTGAGAGTTGTGATGGACGGCTTCTATAGACGTTCTCCACTATATGGAATCTAATAAGACACTTATCAACGTCTTTTCGAGATAACATCACTGGCGGTGACACAAAGAAAAAAAAAAGAAAAAAATTATGTTCGACTATAAACATACGTTGAGTCACCTCCGGAGACGGAAGTTCTCACTCCTTCCACTCCGGGGTCCGTACTCGCGCTCATACATAAACGTAATCCTCTTAAAAGACTGGCAGCTGGCTTCGTTCCATACGTTATTGGATTATTTGTCTTCCGGAACTTCCAGACCTACGACCCCCTTAATGCCCGTACGAATTTTTGAGAAGCTTACAAAAGTAAACTTTTTCTTTTTAACGCGGCGTTATTCTCGAGGCAAGTCGTCTCGTGCGCGATTGACGCGAAATACTCACAATGCGGTGAAGATTTCGGAGTATTTCGCACCGATAAACGTTGAAGCTGAGAGGTCCTCTTCGAGGCTCTTAGGAACTTTCGGCGTTGAAACGGAATGGGCATTTCTCCTCATTTCTCTTCTTTGCTTTCCCCGCATATATAAACACGGATCGTCGATAGCTCTTTAGCTCTTTTTATATATCCAACGCTCCCAGCCTTTCTATCGAATTAAATTTGCTCAACTATGTTTAGAGTCTCGTTGGAGGTCGCGTTTATATTTATCGGTTAGGAATATATATCCTCTCGGAAGCAGGTATCGAGAGCTCACCCGGTACGTGACCGTGTCCCGGGAGTAATTGCTCTAATGGACTCGCCGTCGAACAAGCGAAGCGCACGGCGATAAATGCATCTGACGAACTTGCATTAGCGATTGACCAACGACCGTTTTTGGTTTATACGAAACAGCCTACGGGTAGATGAGGGGTGGAGGGGGGTGGGGTAAGGTATAACCCGTTAGCGATTGAATTTTGCAGGGTGCGGGCTTCGCGCGTCGTCCTTGTTTATCATCTCAGACCTTCTAATCGCTCGTATGGATTCTAATAGTTGTAACAGCAGTTACGATATAACGATATTCCCGAACGCTTAAATGATAAGAACGATTCCCGCTGATCGTCCATTATCTCGGACGTCAGTTATCCGCAACCTCCATTATCCGGAGACGTTACGCGATTTATTTTTAATTATCCAGACGATCGAAAGAAAGAAAGAAAGAAAGAAAGTAAGTGATGGCTGCGATTGGTTCGTATAATTGAGGCTTCACTCGTGCACCCCGTAAGCACTGAAACAAGCGACGATTTCTTGCGTCACAGCGCCAATGCCCCGGAGGTACTTAGCTGGGAAAAGAATTTTTTTTTATTTCACCATTTATCGCGGTTTCCAGAAAGGACCGATGAAGCAAATTGCCCCCGCGGGGTCTTGTTATATACCTTCGGCAAAAGAAATTCTATAAAATGAGCTTAAGATTTTTTTTTCGTTTTTAATTTACAAGGTTACAAGATTGTTACAGAGAAGATTGCAAGGGTAATTGATGTAAATTTATCAAAGATTGCATAACTCATCAGCATCAAAAGCATATTATATTGCTGCACAGCTTGAATGGAATTCCTTCAAATTTATTTCTCGGAAAATATGTTTTTATAAGCAAACCGCGTTATTTGACGCAATTTCATTAACGGTACTTCTACGAACGCGAAAAGATTCTTGCGAAAGATGTAACTCCTTTTAGTTGTATTGTAGAATCGTTTGGCGCTACGCAATGCCGCAGCGCGCGTGATTCATCGTCTTATCGGAAATACAGGTTTGATGAGACGTAACGAGCTCACGGGGATCAATTCGATATATTCACGTCAGGGGTTGACGGCCTCGACGACGTATCGAATAATAAGCTCGTTTGAATGTATCGAAGGTATATCGGTAGCCGATCTGCATTCTTTGCAAAAGAAGAGCTTATCTTTCAGAGCCGCGGGTACCGGTCGCGCGACCGCCCACCCACAGATAAGTGCGCGAGAGCTCCCGCCACTATGGTCCTCTCCTCTTGTTCCTCGTTCGCGCATAACCCCACTTAAGATAAAGCTATCAGTTTTAGTTTTTTTAATTTTATTTTTTTTTTCGTTTTCAACGACTTTCTCGTCTTCTCACAATTTTTCAATTTTTTATCGGCCGTCGATCGTATCTTAGGGTACGAAGGGAATATCAAACGCGATAACAATGATGTCACGTATTTTGATATTTTATAGAATTTTAGATTAACTGATAAATTAATTTAAATCAATGCCCGACACTTTATAGATATTTCGGCGAGTGGTAGAATTTAACTTTCATTTGTGGAACTAAATGCACGACGGTTGAATGGGCTCGTCGTGCCAAGACCACCGGTGGCGGAACATTGGTCCTTCCGCCGCCAGCCATAGTAGTGCCGATTCAGCAATGTTCTCTCGTCTACACCCTATGCAGAGAACTACTATCGAAGTCGAAAGTTCTACCGTACATTTGCAATCCGCCCACATTCGAACGTACGATCGGACGTCCGTCCGTACGTACGTACGTACGTACGAACGTTCGTTCGTTCGTTCGTTCGTTCGTTTGGTTCATTGATCCGCCATTTATTCACGCAGTATACCGTTCGATACGAGAGAAAAGAACTTTGAACATTCATTAGTTATGCAGAGCTACTCAACTTCAAAAGCTTTTTTCGTTAGGTCGACGTTGCATCACAATTCGGTACCTCAGACGATGCTTTCGAAGTTTATTTTTGAATTTATCTGATAATGATTCTCTTTGATTCGAGATCTTTTTTTATTGAATTATTAGTATCGCGAAAGATGGAAATTTGTTGAAAATTCGTAGAGAGTTTGTTTTGAAAAGGTACCGGACAAACTTACGTCGAAATAACGATATCAAAAAAGTAGTCTTTAAGATTTGCTACTTGGAAGGAAACGACGGAACGATGTTCTTTGAAAAAGCGTCCACTTCGAATTTTTCGTTCGAGGAACTTGTCGTTCTGCGACGACATAACTCCTGTGTAAACTTCGTCGGCGTAACTCCTTTTTATCGACAAATAGGGAGGAAAAGAAATAGAATAAAGAAACTTGAAAAATCTCACATCAGAAGTAGTATGCAACGTCTGTAGAAATTGATGAAAAGTACACCATTTGAAAAGGGTACATTTCGAATTTTCGGTCGGAAGTAACTTTCTTGATATGCGCAACGACCCAACTCCGTCGAAAAGTTCGACACCTTCATTTTTTGATTTTTAGCAGCATACTTTCGCGACTAAAGTTTCACATTCACAATCTCGGTATCTAACGTAAACAATTTACATAACTCAGTATGGTTCTGTCATTGATTTTACCCGGGGGGCGTGAATAGACTATCGACGAAGCTTATCGACACTTCCGCTTCGATAAATTCGTGAAATTTAATCGTCCGGAAGAGCACGAGATCGAATACAAAAGAGTCAGTCGATTAAATTGATATTTCCCAAGCGTCCCATTTCGATGTATTGAGGAAAAAAAAGAAGAGGGGTGTTGACTCTTTCCAGGTGAAACGTTTTGCCGTCAATCCGAAAAAAAATTATTCGTTATTCAGCTACGACCCCTCTGAGTCCAGAGAACTCAGAAAGTAACTTCTAATCTTATCGCTTCGAGTTTCCTCGATGTCCTCTAGGCGCGTCGAAGTATGCGAGACGTATGAGAAAAAAAAATCTGGTGTCACTCCGTCGTGTTAACTTAACCTTCGACACGGTCGAGCTGTGTTGGCCGATTCGATTACTCAATTAATCGATTTTCGTCAAAGTCGAACAGCACGAAGTACCTCTCCGCGACGAGGGATGCGGACAATCGAGTTTCCTCCTTCCGTCGCGTCGCGGAGAGTTTCCAGGCAAATCGACGAGACACGATGTCACAATAATGCTTTGACGTTGTCCTGTACTTCGCGAGATTTAGGGTTCAACAATTGAGTTTTCGTACTTTCGATAAGTTCGCGGAACTACGAGTTACCATACGATACGCAAGTTCCGAAGACATTATAAATTACTGCGTGCACTCGATGAACGTCTTTGAACTCCAAGACAATTAATATTTTCTTAGAACGATTATATCGAAGATTGATTTATTGCTCGCTTAACGTAATTATCGATGTGTTTCCTGACTCTCTAACGAAGTTATCGGCGCTAAGAATACGTTTTTTTCCAATAGTTCAAGTTCTTTCACCTCTAAATTAAACTTCACGAGAAGCCCGGCTTTGATGCACGAAAGCTGCTTCTAAGGCTATTATTCAATATTTGATAACTAACCAAGTATCTGCTTATATTCAATCAACATTTTTCTCTTGCCTTATTTATTACGGAAGGTAAAAACGGTACGGTACGGCACGGTACGGTTTGCAAATTAATTTTACGACGATATTGTAACTTGTGATAAATAATTAAATTAATTGCGAGCTTTTACGGGATGTAATTGATTTTCCGTGCGACCGCATAGTTTCCTCGGATTTACTGTGTACTGTGTACTACCATCGAAATCCCGAATTAACCGGAGCAAAACAGATTGTACGGTGCTACCTATTTATGTGCTGGTGTCGTGTCTTGCACCCTATCGTGAAAGAGGATTCTGCTTGGGAGATACACTGCTAAACTCGCCGTTACAATCTATGCGAGGGTTGCAGAGACGCGTTGGTGCACCCGAGATGCAACGGTACGGGCAGTATCTCTCTGACGGTACGTACTTCACTCTTCGTGAGAAACGCACGATCGATATTTATTTATAGACGATTTATTGTATATAGCTTTTCTATCGAGTGGTGTCTAAGTGACAAAGGTTGTATATGCATTGGAACGAAGAAGGGAGTGCCGAGAGTAGCGCGATTTTTCTCCGACGTGACAATGAATTTCCGATTCTCGTATTTCTCGTCTTGTCATATGTTTTTTTTTTTCTTTTTGATGAATCATTTCGAAAATAAATGATTTTTCGAATGAAATTGACCCTTTCGATTTTTCACACTTTTTTGTCGGTAATCTTTTTCACTTTTTGCAAATAATGTTTTCTATGACAAGTATAATCCTTTGAATTCAAATTGAAGACAATCTAAACTCTATAATATCCCGAGGGATATTATAGATATCTCGAAGACTATTTTCAACCCCTAGTTTATCATCCGAGGCTCCTTCCTTCACTGAAATCGATAGAGACGGTGGCTTTGGCCTCTTCTCTGGAAGTCGCTGTACCAACGGTTGTTGCTGAGCGCCATGAGAGATTTCGCTCTCGAGCCGGCGAACCTCGTTCCGTCGGTAATTTTCCTACGGTAGGATTGTCGTTGAGGATCAACTCTTCTCGAAGCTTTCAATTTTGCTCACGGATTCCCAAAAGCGCTTGCGGCGGTCGTTGCGTCGTATCTCAAAGCAAAGTATCACCGAGACGGTATATAAAATTATGGTACTTTGAAAAATTCTTCGTGCAACAACAATTTTCTCATCTCTACGCAAACATTATGAACTCAACTCCGTACAATTTTAGTACCATACCCAGGCGTTGTGTGCCTCGTAATATTTGAGCTTTTCGTTGGCTTTACGATTACGCTTCCGTTGATACGCAAGAAATTTTTTAATAAAGGATATTTTACGCCGATTGGAGCGTTGCACGTGGGTTGCGAGGAGCTCAAGGCTCACGAGTGGGTCGTTGGATCGGGTACTCTCGAAGTAAAAGTTTTTCAAAGTATTCGCGAATACCAGGGCCGATGAAAAATATAGGATCGCGACGGATGGATAGGATCTTCGGGAAGCCTTGGGTTCGCGTTTGTAGGATATCCAAGGCCGCAATAATCGGATTCTTGAAAGGTCTGACGACGTCGACATGTCGAGGCAGACGCACTCAACAGAGAATTCACCCCTTCTTACTCGTATTTCTTCGGGATCGAGGGTAGGAAGACGAAGCTTGTGCAGCAGCAGGGAAGCCGGATGAACGAAGTAGGAAAAAAAAAGTTGCACCGCCACTACGAGCCATTACACACGCTTCTCTCATACTCCACTTGGATTCTCCATTCAAAGTGCACCCTCCGTTCTATCGTAAAACAGCCCCCTCTACAGCCCTCCTTCAGCTTCTTTGCTCTTCCAATCTTCTTTCCTTTTGCTCTCTCTTCCTTATCTGACGCATATCTTCCTTCGCTGCTCTATAGTTGTTTCCTTAGTGGCAGGCGGCCTGCAGAGTACCAGGAGCTCTCCGATGTTGGACCAGAGCTTTGCCATCCGTGCTGAGACCTTTACAACGTTGTTAATAGCAAATGAGACCTCGCTAGAGGCAACAGATTCTTCTGCATCCAGCAAATGGCCCATATTTACTTCGTGTACTTCTTTTTATCACCGGCAGAATATAACTGAGCATTCTTATCGTTGTTTGTACACATTTGTGCCATTCATTGTCGCAAATAACAATCAATAGTTTTGATCCAATCATCGTATTTATTTCTATAAAAAAAACATATCTTCTTATGCAACGCATAGAAAACTTTGTTGTGTTGCCCCGGTTTCTTTTTTCCTCTCAATTATTGATGGCAACCGAGCTGCGGATACACAGCCTCCTGCAAAAAGTTAATTATAAACTCGACCGTTGCGAGGTTGTACAAGCAACAGAGAACACGCACCCTCACTAACACCACCCGCGCGCACACACAACACCGATAGATACCTGACACGTGAATACCGCAAATGGGTATCCCCTCTCGCGGTCGTGCAGCACACGTGACTGACGTCGACTGTGAGGATAGGGCAAATTTGCGGAGGATCGATCGTGGGGACTAACGGTTGTGTGGACTTTGGGGAAATTATACCGTATGTGGCAGTGACGATCTCGCGGCTGTGTTTCTCATTGTCATTCGTTGTGTCCGAACGATAGATAGATACGCGGGTCTGAAAGTGCGAACCGACGCTTCACGTAGGCTGTTGTGGATCGTATTTGGGACAATCCGTAACAGTAATTCATTTCTTTTCTTGCCGTCCATGAGAACATCTCGTTTCGTAAATTAATTATTTTTATTATCCGAAGCATACTTTATATGTTATACGAATTTTCTGTAGCACCCCCACGATGTTTCGTTCGATCACTGCAGACATCGCGCACTTAGCCGATCGGTTATAGTTCCAAAGAAATCGCAAACTCTCTTGCGCTTCGTGCAATTTCACGATTCTGGATAACGTCTGACAAATTTCGTCTTTTACTACTTCGCGCTACTCAGCGATTTCAGAGTCATGTTTTCTTTTTTAATACCGTCTCTTTACTCGACACATCTGAACCATCAATTCACGTTTGCCATTCGGAATTTTCTTTTTTTTTTTTCTTCTTCTTTTTTCCTCGTGTATATTTGCATATTCGAGCGGCAACTGACTGAGTGAACTTAATGGCGCATCGTGAATATTCCGTCAACATAAAGAAAGTGTATATGCAGACACATTTTACCTCTCTCCGATGCACCGAAGAGACCGCCGGCCTCGGTACGACCGAATAAACAAAACGCTAACGCTTTTATAATCCAAGCTTAACTGGGTCTGGTAACTCGTTGCTTCGCGTTAAATTTATACTCTTTCGGTGAAAGTAAGGATGCATTTTACATGTCCATCTATGAGACATTTATTCACGTGTTTTCGCGCCTCTAAGGAATTATACAGTGAGCATGGATAGGTATAGACAATTATTCGCACGTTCAGCAAAAATGAAGATTTACGGTTTCTTGTAGTTACTTTTTTTAACTTCGTTATTCGAAAAAGCGAGCCAAGATTTCCGAGATATGTTTTTCGCTCCTGCACTACCGGATGTTTTGGAAATAAGCCAAATACCGATGCACGATAATATTTTACCAGCAGGAATGATACATTTTTTTCTTCTACGGTATATAAATCAACGCCGGTTGGCGGGTGTCGAATTTTCGTGGACTTTACGATACCGGCCCTTTCGCATGTTATTGCCGGAAAGGAAAATATCAATAGAACTGAATACACAAGGTAATTGGACCAATTACGCTTTGGCAAATGTTTCTTCACAAATGTTGTGACGAAAGTGTGCGCTGTTAGCTTCGTCTACTCATTACCACCATGAATAACTAAATGCCCTCATTCTTTTTGTCGTTCCTTCTCGACCCTCTCATCCAAAACCCAAAGCATTCCATTTCATTTTCTACCTCTTCTTTCACTTTTACCTTTATCCCTTTCTTTCCTTTTTCTTTGACTCCCTGCAACCTCAAGGTCTCCGAGTTCCCGGGTGGTTCTCACGCTCGTCTTTCTTTCACTCCTACCTTTTTCGCTTCTCTTTTTTTTTCTGTCCTTCTTACACTTACGCACGCGGCGGCTCACTTTCTTTCTCTCTTTCATTTTCGTTCGTCGGTATATATGTAGCCGTCTCTTGCTCATCCAACCCTCGAATTAAATTACACCCCAGAGGTAGGGCGCTGAGGCACAGAGGCCTCGTCGTCGTAGCAAGGACACTCGTTTTCCCGGATCCCGTTCGTCCCTTTAACCATCCTGGAACTACTCCCGACGTCGTGTAGCCGTCTCCAATTTCTTCCAACCTCGACGATCCACCAGGAGAAACTAATTCTCCCAGTGTTGACGCGTCTCACCGTGCGCATCTGTGTATACGTATTTTTCCTCTGTACATTTACGAGATGCTGTCGCAAGTGTCCCGTTACTTTGCCACGTTTCTCAGCGTAAAATCCCAGTATTTGTCGATTCTGGTTAAAGCGCACAACCAAAGCCGACAGGTTGAATTCGTAGCTAAGGGAACGTCCGATTGCCCAGAGGGCAAAAGCTGCTGTATCGATGGTTTTGAAATTGTTATTGTGAACCCATTTTCTCAAACCCTCGTTTTTCGGCTGAAGAGCAAAGATGATAGGGCCATCATCCTTCGAGCGAATGAAAAGTTTTTCGACAAACATCGTTCCGCCTCCTTCGAAACGTGTATATACTGATCAATTTATTTGGCCGCTTGAAGGCGGGATATATAAGATGTCGAAAGGTTATTTTTAAAGGTGGTTTACAAGAACTAACACCACCGGACGGAAGTCCGAGCTTTTTCAACGCGGTCTTCAACACCATGAAAAACGATGAAGAGGTATAATTCTTTAACTCGCCGCAAGCCCAGAGAAGATAACACCCGGAAGGGGTCGCAATATTTCAGACCCTTCACGCGATGATTTATCTTAGCCAAAGCTTGAAAAATTATAAAAAAAAGGGGATCAAGATGACTCACACTTTCCTAGTCGTATTATCGGCGGGTAATGAATGTTTTCGTTTTGCATTCAACGGAAACTGATCGCTATACAGTCGTGTCAATCATAATTTCTTTCCCTGGCATTAATAATTAATCGGTGATCGAAAAAAAAAAAAAAAAAAATTATAATGAAACGCGACAATATAAATCCTCTAATTCCACTGAGATTGAAACAAGATTTAACTTCCATTATCTCCGTGGTTCAAGAGATCACTGTGATAATGAACGTGGATTAGACTCGACGAAGTTGAGCCTCGAAAATAAGTTCGTGATTGTTCGACGCAATGAGGATTGCGAAAGACTGAACGAGCGTCGGTCACCACTCAAGTTCGTCACAAATAGCAAATGGCGGAAAACAGTAGATGATTTGCAATTTCCGAAGGTTCCTTATTTATTGCTATCGTTTGATAGGGTTTTGGGTGAAGGGGAGGGGAGGGAAGGTTTCCGTCTTTTGTGTGGCCGAAAATTGCTGCACTGCAGAATTTTTCAGAAATTTGTTCTGTTTACCGCAGACGTGATCCTCACCGTATCTTCGCTCGTGAAATTGCCTGTAACATTCTCATAGATGGATCGTCGTGTCATATCGTGTCAAATGAAACTAAAAACTATTGATGTCCTTTGCATTGTCATTGCAAAGATGTGTGGTTTTTGTAGGAAATATATATGTATATTTTGTTACATCTCGAATGATACTGCCAATTCTTCGAGAAGCTGTAAATTTCTTGCTGAAACGGATAAATCGTTGGAACCTCTCGGTAGAGTATACCCCCGCGTTAGGGTGAATTCTGCAGATTCGCATCATCACGCAGGTCCGTCCTTGGTGGCCTCGGGGCTCTTCAATATCTCTTCGAGCTCGTAAAAGCCCGCAGACTTCCGAGGACCGCATTTGAGGCGTGTATAGTATATACTGTACCGTGCCATACAGTGTACGAAAAAGCTTCCTCTCATCCTCCCCTCCGGCTTTATATACCAAGCATCGTAGCTCCATTTATCTTTCAGGCTAACGTCATAAAACCCGACACTCGAAAAGGAGTTGATAGGGTCGTAGTTGCGCGAGGTTTGGCATCGTATCACTGTTTTATCGAGGGGCTTTGACGATTTCTTGATGTGTACCGGTGTACTTGGTTCTAAGAAACTGCTGCAAGAATTCGCCAAATAGCTAATTTATCTTTCCTCTCGTATATATAGGTAATTCTTTTTGTTGTTTTTACTTATTCGATGGTGCTACTGCAAGCGTCAATGCGTCAAATTTGTCGATTGTGGTAAAAATGGGAATGAGGGTCATCAAACGCAGAAAAGATCGATGGGGAGATAAGCGGCTCGTGTGAAAGTAATCGACACCAGTGCACTGTTCAACCGTGTTAGATTTATGCTAACGTGTAGGCACTTCACGATGAATTCTCGTAGTGATTCATCCCCCCGTAGTATCGAGAGACGATTGAGTGTGCTTCCTAAGAGCAATCCACTCACTCGATTGGAACGAGATATTGACTGGGAAATTAGATGTCTGATCGAAATCGTAGGTCGTAGCTGGCGTCTCATTCTGATGACGATCGAACGGTCGTCAACGCGGTCGTTGGTACGAAACGTTGTGTAGAAAATCTATCGTACCGTTACTACGTGGGTCGTCGTTATGACTCGTGCGTCACGGAATGATCGTAACTACTCTATTTCCAAGATGGTTAACGACAATAGAAACGCTCTGGCTTTTCGATCATCACAAAACAAGTTTACATCTGTTCGTGAAAATATTTGTTTTATCCGAAAATGCTTTCGCTTGACGATCGAATCGAGAATTATTTCTCCGATGTTTCTACCGCGTTACCATGGCATCGGAAATTTTGTCATTACTTGCGTGAAATAATAAGAGGCATTAAACTGGAACAAAAGACCGACATAAATGGGCATTTCTTTTTTTCATTCTAGAGTATTGCAAATATTTATTCAGACCATAATTTGAGGGTCACGTTTTCGTTGGTGTCTAATACTTTCTCTCTTTACATACTTTGTATGTGACGCGAAAGAAAACAAAAAAGAAACACGAAGTTGAACGCGATACGTGGTGGTACCGCACCTTATCGTCAATGATAAATCGTTATTAGGGAAGATTCCGAGAAAGATCAAGGTGTAACGTATATAGGCGACGTGCGGGTATGCGCCCCTCTCTCTCTCCCGCTCTCTCGCTTTCTCTTCGATTTATTTTCATTCTCTCGAACATACCGACCCGTGACCTTTCGTCCTACGAAGTGTACAGCATCATAGTCACCGTTATCCTCCGTTGCCTCAATTATTTTTCATCCCTTTCTCACGTATTTGTACATTGTATCCTCTTGTCGCATCGATGCCATCAGCATCAATGTCACGGTAAACACGGAACAAATAACGAAAATTCACGACAACGACCAGAAAAGCTAACAGCACAAAAGTTGCACGGAAAAAGGCATCCAAAAAATATAGAATAAAAGAGTCGGAAAAAGTGAAGAGATGTATACGAGCATAAAGAGCGCAAGAGTTACGAAAAAAAAGAGGGTGAAAAGTTGGCAGTTTAGGTAGGTCTCACGTTTGGCGCCGAGGGAACAGGACCCAATGTACCGTCTACTTTCTTCCATATTGGAAAAGTATTTCTACCGAACTATCTGTTTGACTTCTGATATGGAATAACCAGCGGTGGTGTTGCCCCTGGATTGCCTCTACTTGTATATCAATTCCCAACGGAATATCGAATATTCCATCGCGCAATCACGAGAAGTGAATAAAAGAAACTATACCGACACTCGTCAAATTCGCAACATCTTTGTTCCTCGGTTTATTCACAAATTCAATTGAATTTGCATTCTCCAATGGAGCTCAGGTTCGCCTGGCTGCGAAGAAGGGTGACTTCGGAATTAATAAGTTTCGGAGCAAACTGTGCAGCGAAACCGAACTTTGAAGAGACCAATAACGCCAGTTATTTGCTATGCATACATTCATTTGACACGTTTGATAAGCATTTCCGATTGCCAGAGTAGCTATTGACAATGCTGCGGCTCCACAAATTATGATCAGTGTGCCAATTTTTTTAAACCCTTTTTCACTCGATCCTTTTTTTTTATGCGTTCTATTAAAGTCAGTACTATGATCGCCGTGTTTGATTTACTAATAAAGAAGCGATCGTCAATAACCCCGGTGCTCATCTTTCGCGAAATTTACTCAAATTCACCAAAACATTTTTTTTTCAACCCCCATTTATTAATGCGTTTTTAAACCCCGTGCATTAGTTCGTAGTCTATGGTGGAAAAAAACGGTTCGCCGAACTATATATCACAGCTAACTACAGAAGGTGCACATCGGGACATAGTAGCAGCGAATGCGTGGAGAGAATGATCCGGAGAGAAATATCTCCGTTGGATTTCTCTCCTGCCGTTCACGCTCCGCGAACATTTCACGCGAGGTACGCGAGGAGGATCCACAGCAGAGCGATGTTTCCTGAACCGTGACGTTCTCGCTTCGTTGCTTTCAGCAGCTTTTCCGGCCTATCAGCTTACACCCCTTGTATTTCTATTCTCCTCTCACTCATTCATTCGTATACCCTTATAAGCTTTTCTCGCACTCGCGAAGCGATGCTTTAGTAACCCGCGAAAACATACATGTCACGTATACCCCTCGAGCACGCAACACATGCAAAAATGTGTTTCTCGACACTTGTTTTTCTCTCAGATATTATATTTCTTCAGCTCAAAGGCTGTAAACGTATTTTTTACATTTTTTCAGTTAAATTCTCATCGTGACAAATGGGTCACGAAAGCTCTCTCTGTCGAGCGTTTTGGTATGCTATAAGTTAGAGTGATAGTCCCCTCCATTCGAGTTATAAACATTTCTCTCGTTATGGTGTAGTTCATTGCGCGATAGATATCTGACTACATGGTTTACCGAAGCAATTAAGGGCCTCGTGAATAGTTTTACGTGGAATTTTATCGATCGCACGATCGCGCCTACGCTGCGGTTTGCTGCCCCCGCGAGCAGCGGCTCCAGCGAGGTTTTCTCTTCTGTATGCTCGTGCCGGGCGGTGCGCGCGTGAAAAGTTTCTCCGATCGGTCCGGCGCCACTTGCGGGAACCCGGAGAGAGTGAGAGAAAAATAGAGAGACCGACGCGGGTATATCCGCCCCCGGTCCGTTGCCGACGGTGCTTTTCACGCTTGCGCGACTTCGCGGACGCGAGCTCTTCGTACTTTGTCGTCGCAGCGAGGGAGCCCGTGGTATCCACGAGGCACGTGGAGTCGTCGCGTAACATCAGTACACGAAGTCTCGAGTCGCGCGCGTAAGCTTCGTTCCGTTTAATAAAAGAATAAACTGTTGACTTTTAGAGATCGAATTTGAAAAAAAAAATTATAATAATAATACGATGATAGAGAGATGAAGAAAAGAGTGGATAAATGCGTTGAAAAAAAATAAATAAAAATCTCACTCGGGACAATTAACGGGAGAGATCGAGATAGAAGCTATCGAAAGCTGCATTTCGGAAGTCTCGCCACCGTGGCTGAAGAAACGAGGAATCGTCCGTAAAAGCTCCGCAAGTTCTCCTTCAACTGGCACCAAATCCTCTGGGAAATTCGCCACAAACTGATTTTACCCGGCGTCTCGTTCTCCTCGGCGAATTACGTAATCCCAGTGAAATTGCGAGGAAAAGAAATTCGAAATCACCGACGAAAGGTGGAGGGTGAATGAGAAAGAGAGAGAGACGCAGTGTGAGTGCGTGTGCGTGTGGGTCTGTATGTGTGTATGTTTGTGTACGTGTTTAGGGGATAAAAAATTTAAGTCCCAAGTAAGCGGAACGTTGCGTAGAGGCACCGATCGTGGGTTATTTTATTCATGACTCTGCCGTTTGACTCGCGAGTAGAGGAAAAATCTTTCGTGACTGTCACAGTGGCGGAAAAAAAAATGTTTTTTTTTTTTTAAACCTTTGAAGCAACCGTTTGCCCGGCAATCGCGCCCGCTTTGAATATGTTCGTTTTTTGGTAATATGCTCAGCTGGGTGAAAGAAAGCTTCTAACGACCTGACCTGTTTTTTATTGGAACAAAAAAAAAATAAAAAAAAAAATAAATAAGCGCCACCGGATCTCACTAAAAGCGATCGGGGCGCAATTTCGTTTACTGCAAATAGAAGGATTATCCTCTTCAATAAGAATATATCCCATTGATATGACGTATATAGCTTCCTGTATATCCTCTGCACGGGTATCATCCGAGCTTTTCTCGCGAATGGCCCTCCCGCGGCACGAACATTGGATCGGATCCATGCAATCAAGCGAATCGCACCCCTGACTATAATTGCTCGATGCGAAAAACTGCAGAAAAAAAACAGAAATTCTTTCGCCACATCTACTAATGTACTATATAGAGAGATATCCCTATATATATATATATCCCTATATATATATATATCCCTATATATATATATATCCCTTATTCTTGTTCTCTCGGGATTCTTCGACATCGGGAGTCTCCTCAGCGTTTTCTCGCTAATCCTGAACTATCGTGAGCAAATCAGGTCGTTTGACTTTCACGCTTCTGCAGCACAAGATTGATGGACTTCGAGAGCTCAAACGTAATGCGATATTTGTCGAGTTGAAAAAAAAGCTCCCGCGCGTCCGCGATTACAAATAGAGTGGAAAAAAAGGAAGGAAGGTGGAGAAAGAAAGTAGAAGCTTCTGTTAGTCCCCTTTTTGGAGCATCATTCCCGGCAAATCTCTCTGGACTGTTCGATCCTCGTTCTTTTTTTGTTCGCCACTCTGGCCATGTCTCGCTAAGAGCACCACGAAAAAGGCGGGCTATCGAGGGTGTCCGGGTTTTCTTTTTTTCCTGACGATTCCGTCGATGGGGGTTGAATTCGAGATCATGTGGAATAAAGAGGGAAAATCCTCGGGATTCCGTGGCGCGTTTTCCACAGAGGTAACTTTGCACAGTCACGAAGATAGTTGTCAATGCGAATGGACTCTCGAACTCGCTCTTCATCGGTCTGCACACGTCGACGGGACCTGGTGTCACAGCACCGAAATCTTCGATAGCTCGGTAACAACGTGAGAGGGGTTGATGCGAGAGTTTTAGAGAATGATGGAACTACAGAGAGGTTCATGAGACTCGAGAGGCAAATACATCGCGATCCTGTAGTCGTATCACGACTAGGCAAGCATAGGGGGTTTTGAGAGGTGGGACAGAGGGAATGGTAGTTTACCGAACAATTCAACATCGCCAGATTTCTGTACAGCGTTTCCCCCGAGATCTCTTGAGTTAATATCGACATGCCGTCGATTTATTGGGTGGAATTCGGCGGATATACGTACGCTCACCAATTATTTCGTCATAGCCGGTTGATCCCCATCGGCACCGCTGCCAGAGATTCGGAGAGTAGTTTCTGCGTGTTAGCCACGTTAACAGACGATACACGTACCAGCATATCTGGCACGCGATCGCCCGTATCGTAAATAGGCTCCAGATTTGTACGAACTCGTAACTTTCACTGTTGTATTATATGCCATCGTTGTCTCTAAGAGTCTAATCTTTTCACCTAAAACATCCTCGCACGACATCCTCATAGCGTTTTGGCGACACGCGGGCGAACGGCTGGTACCGATTCTTGGGGGGTTTCGTTGTATTTCCTCAATTTACGACGTATGACAATAGGAAACGTGCTTCCGTCGTCGGTTATTACAAGTCATAATATCGCTTCTATTCCAATTCCTTGACTGCTATCATCTCTTTCGGCATACAGCGTTAGCCGAGAAAAAGGAATGATAATGATAGAATAACGTCGGTATAAGAATTTTTTTTTCTCGTGACAATTGGCTATCATCTTGCTCGTCGGTAGATTTAATATGAAAACTACCAACTATGGAGTGGTTATCCGTATAATATTATTGCAGAGGTCATAGAAAGGTTCACTCTGCGGTGGAAGACCCTTCAACATACATGACCGCGTTTTCAACCAACTCTCCGTGTCGAGCCTGTCGCGGCACTTCCTGGCAATAATGTAAATTAAATGCTCGTTCGTGACCGCTGCTACTACTATTGTGCGCTATAGCTTTTCACTTCACGAAACACTGAGACGCTATATTGCGGAACATTAAATCGTAATCGAGTAATGGTGGGACGATAAAACATGAGTGACAGAAGTGTGAAGGGTGGATCGGTGCACGGACGAGGAGGCGGAAGGATAGGACTGCCACCACCTCCGCCACCACCGCCTCCGCCCTATCCGCACCACAAGCTATTCAAGAAATGCAAGAGTGCGACCTTTCAGTTGGACGGAGCAACGTATACCATAGGTAATTGGTTTGTTCGAACTAAGTGAATATTTCTGTTTTAAATTAAAACATTCGTAGACTTTTTTTCCCGATTATTTCATAGAAAACAATAACAAGTTTGACTTTCAGAAACCGTTAATGCATCTCGAGGTAAATACACGAATGCGAGGTTCGCGAATACGCGAACTTTCCGAAATAGCGAAATTCGTTTAAAATTTATGCATGTTTAATGGAAATTTCAGCAGAAACTTGTGGAATGCATAGAATTTACTGAGTGTGTTGTTGAAGACATCGAATTTGCTAAAACCCCTCCGCCATCGCTGGAGAGTTATAAAATCATTATATCAAACACTTGATTTTTATTTTTTTATCCCTCTGCGATGATCCTAACACGTTTCTTCCATTAGATCGCCAATCTTAGTTTGATTCATTTTTTTCTTAATGCGAACACTACCGCGAGGGGCTAAATCGTGTCTGTCGATCTTCTTTATCTAATTCCAGCGAATAGGATACAATGTATAGCGATTATATGTAGCTAGCAATACTCGGTTCAGCACCGCGAGAGGTTAGCATGCCGCGTACGATTTCGATTAAGGTCGGACCCGAGCATGAAATAGTAAATTCGTTCGGCCACGCGAAGAGAGTCTTTCGCGAAAACCTAGGCTTCTTGCCAAAGGTATACACTTGAGAATTCTGTAGCGTAAATGTCGCAGGCGACGGAAGAAAAGTCGTTTCGAAATATGTACATAGTTATCTGTGGATACAGTGGAAGGAGGCCGCGCCCCTTTATGCCTGAACGAAGATACGCCGAATTGTTGTTTCCCCTTGAGAATTCCAAGAGTGAATTGCCCTGAGTCTGAATTAAGCTCCAGTGTATTTCGGACTGTATTCCAGTTGAATCTGCCACTGGCGTGGCTGTGCCGGCAGTGAAAGCGTGGAACACCCGTTTTCCCGAGAAGGAAAGCCTCTCGAGACGAAGTAGTCGGTGCGATGGAATTGTAGATTCGACTAAGTTATACCCTAGACGTCTATTACGAGAAAGCGACCGACGTTGACGAGAGGGATGAGAAAGAGGGTGGATGGATCAGAGCTGTGCGACATCTGATTGAGAACGGTCAAGGACATCACTAGCGACTCTAAATCCTCTTAATTTACATTATTATTTTCGCGATGAGGCAACGCCACGTGTACAAGAGAGTCTCTACGAAACCCGCGGCACATTGCAACCAGCTAAAACATGTTTTTACTGCCGGTTTTAGGCCCAACCTTCGCGTTGCCAATCAATGATAACGTGTCTTCGCATAATTAATTCTCCTCGACGAACTTTGGCTGAATGTTGAATTTATTCTTAATTTTGTACTTAAGCCCAATTACCTTCGGATATTTAAAGCTTTTTTGACGGAATTAATGTATGAATAACATTATACAGCTGATATATAAACCCTTTTACGATCAATCTGGATTACCTATCGAAGGATACATGTTGAAGGTTGAAAAAAAAAAAACAGTGTTAACTTCATTTGCACGAACGCGACAAAAAATATTGCGTAACATACATCTTCCTATCAGAAACTGTTGTACCGGTTAAATCAGAGACCGAGAGAGTTTGAGTTTTTACGGCATTTTACATCCATCATTTTTGCGTCCTCGATCCCGGATGCTCGGGATGCTTCGAGTCATCGCATCTCTGCCATGTACCTACTTCCCGTCCCCGGAGAGTATACGGATCAGAACAAATCGACGGAGGTCGATTTTCCCGAAATGCCTCATCCATCATGTCAATAAACGCGCTCTGCCGTGTAACGGGTGTAGGATCCGGGCGTACTGATCGGAATCCCCTATACTGATGCGGTCCACTGATTTGGTTTTTTTTTTTTTTTTTTTTTCGTTTGTTTGTTTTTTTTTTTTTCCTCTATCAAGCCAAGAGCAACCGATACCGGCAATATGTTGACTCGAGCCGACAATAAAGCACTGGTGGTTCCGGAGGGAAACTCTCCGGTGCGACAATTTCATTTGACGAGCCATTTCGCGCGTGAGAAATGGAGAGGAAAAAACATAGTACTCGTAACTCATTCGTCAGTCATCGGAATTAGATTTAATTAGTGTTTGTGAGCTTAATATTCGTAATTCGTTGCAGCTGTCGTATTCGGTCGCATTCAATATAGGAACGTAGCGCGCTGAACATTCATCGTTCTCTAATTAATTTTCCTTGACATATGGGATGTGCTTCCATTTTCTGTTTTTTTTTTTTTTTTTTCCTATAACAACGTTTTGATATTTTGGATTATAATTTTCTCATTATAACCGATGCTGTTCCGTTTTCATCAGTGCATCGTACTTTCGTAGTGACGTATTCTCGTCTGTACCACATTTGATGTTTAAATGAAAGGGGTAGAGAAATCGACAAAAGTCCGTTTGATTAAACGCGTGACATTTCCTGGTTATTGGAGAACAATGGTGCGCACGTTCAAGTGCACAATATTCACCGATATTCAGCGCAAAGGCTCCCGATACGATTCATCCGTTAATTATTTTTACCTGTGAATAAACGTTCCAATTCATCGCTCGGTTATCGAACGAATTTAATACGTATTCTACGGAAGCTTTTGGGAAATATATTCGCGGCCCAGTCTGGTTGCCTCACACCCCTGTATCCTCTGCTGCGTATAAAACTTTGCATACGACTGCGATACCACGTGAAATTGGCCGGATCGTGTGAACCAGTCGACGCGTTCGAGACTAAATTTATTTTACGACACCGCGGGAGGATGGGTCGCTTCGCCCCTCGCTATGCCCACTGCGGGTGCGGAAAACGAGAGCAAAGTCAGTTTCGCATCGTTTAACTTTACGTTCTCGTTATCCGTTTTTTTCCCTTATTTCGCGATTTTTTTCTTCTTGCTGTGGTACAGCATAAAGTTTCTTTTTATATACAGGATAAATTCGAAAATTATACAATAAAAATTGATCACTTCGTACTAAAGGGCTCTCGTTGGAAAACTATAAATTTGCATTCAACTGAGCGTACTTTTCATCGTTAAAGAACCGATCGAAAGAGTTCGTGAGTTGATCTCGAAAAACTCTTTGGCGTTTCGTGTCTAAAAGTTGCGAACTCGTCGACCGAGGTATACGTACTATACGCCTCCCGAGAGTTTTCTCAGCAACATTTATTTTACGACTGCGTCGTAACGGCCTATAGGTGCGAACGAACCGCGAATCCTGTGACTCTTGCATCGTTGAACTTTAACGTCTACCATTTTCCGTCGAATTGACAAATACGGACGAGCAAATCGATAGAACACGATAATAACGAAGTGTCTCATCCTCCCTTGTGCTGTAGTTCAGCAGTTGCGTTTCGAATGGCAATATAACGCGATAGTTCCCTAACGCTTCCTGGTTTTCTTGGGATTTTGTCGAGTTCATCGGAGAATCGTCTTGGCATTCAAATCTCGTGGTACACGAGAACCACGTTGAACTCGGCTTACTGGCTTGGCTCACTTTACGACACCATTGTGACTCGGGAAAATGTAGGTACACAGGATCCCAGCAGTATTAACCGCTGCGGCATCGCTAGCAGAGGCATATGCAACGCGAATAGTTTGGAGAACGTTTTACATGCTACGTGGCCTCAAAAATTGCGATATTTTTTCGTCAGATTCGAAGATTTTACGTTTTTTTCATAAAAATCTGTGGTTTGGTGAAGAGTTTCTATAGCTTCTTCTACATTCGTACGATCAATATTGGGCAATCGTTTTATTCATCACATTCCGATAGAAAAAGAAAAAAATTCAGTCTCGTAGCACCGGAAAGCCAGTCATCCGTTCTGTGGTTGTCCAGAAAGAAAAGCCGAGATTTGGAATGTTTTCAACTCTGTTGGCCTCGACCATTGGCGAATAATCGTGACCTTGAGATTTTCCAGTCTTCTTAGCCTTTGCTGGCATCTGCTTTACTGGGTGAATGTAAATTTAAAAATGCATGAAGAACCGCATACACATACAAGTACAGTCGAACTTTATTATGTGCTCTTGCACGTTCCTCCTCGCGTCTGCATATTATCTCGTTCCGCATGCATGACCATAACATCGCGCAACAACGGAAGATTGGTCGAACGTCTACACGTATCTCATATATACAACTGGCATTCTCATACCAACTTCCCTGTTGTCGTTGTATCCTGGATGAATGCCACGTTTTGCACAGGGATGCCAAGATCCTCGAGAGAATAGATAGAAGAAATGTACCGAGTGGTGGGATAGACGTTCTGGTACCAAATTTTCTTAAAAACGGACGAATAAGCGCCCGCGGCCAAGGTCGACGGGCGTGCGAATCGAGGACCAAAGTGGTCCTCGGTTACTTCTACGACCCGTCAAGATTTATCCCGTTGGCGAAGACCGCATTAAGAAGCTTTTCCGTTGGTCCGAAAAAAGAAAGCAAAGAAAAGAAAGACTTTAGCGAAACCCACTTTCACACGGAAGTTCGCACTTCTTGTTAAAAGAATAAAATATAAAAGTATACGAGTTCGAATTACAACCGAGTTGAAAGAGGATCTTGAGGTGAGTTGAAAAAATAATGGCACAAGTTCCGACAGTTTTCGAATTGGCACTTAAAACATGTTCCGGCTGGTCGAGGGTAGCGCTTGAAAGTTGAAGAATTTCAATCGGAAACTATGAGATATACGAAATTCCCTTTGAGAGCCTTTACTCGCGAGTCTTCCATCCCATTCGGAAAGTTGCCCTTTAGGCACGAGACCCTATCTATCAAATTCAAATAAAGATCAGCCCGCATCGAAGACGAAAGGTTCCAAAGATATTCGGGTCTTATCTTTGATCCTTCGCTAGAGTACCTCTTACATAAATAATTCCACAGTTATCGCACCTATTGTACCGTCGGAAGGTCCCCAAGGCAAACTCATCCTTTGATGAGAAATTCAACGGTCTCATTGCTCTCACTTCGACATCACTCTAGTGGTCCACTCGAGCTACTCGTTAAATTCTCGAGAATATATAGGTTCGGAGGGCTCTTTCCGAGAGAACGGTGGAAGAACAAATTTTATTGTCGATAAATGTACGAGCGGTATAAAAGACGAGAACCGTATGCTGTAAAATATTGGGATGCGGAGCATCAACAGAAACAGCCCCATCGACGGT
Source organism: Buathra laborator (assembly GCA_934046635.1). Classification (NCBI taxonomy): domain Eukaryota; kingdom Metazoa; phylum Arthropoda; class Insecta; order Hymenoptera; family Ichneumonidae; genus Buathra; species Buathra laborator. The sequence goes on along the minus strand of OW203897.1, from coordinate 4,893,553 downwards.
CTTCGAGGACCTTCGGCGCCGCGATAAAATTGGAAATGGTTGCTCGTCCTATAAGCTGCTGGCCGCTTGTTCACCAGTAATCGTTCATGTAATAGCATTCATTAGCAAACGTGTTTGATATTTCTCTACGCTGTACAGCGAAGGCTATACGAATTTCATTTCACATAAAATTTTCAATTAAAATGGGAAAACGATGTCGGCTGCACGGTCTCTCCCGATCACCGGCAAAACATCGCTTAATCGAAATCGTTGCTGCGCACCAGTAGTCGAAATCGAAACTCTGTCGTTCTCGATTTTAAATTCAAATTAAAAGTATTAGTGACAGTGCAATGGTCAATCTGTCCGTTTTCTGGTAATATAAAATCGGAAACTGTATTGTGTCCAAATGCACTGATCGATGCACGACAAAGTTGGCTGAAAATAAAAAAAAAAAACAGACAACGAATTTTTGACGCCGTACGTTCTCGTTCCCTGCGGAGAGATGTCGAAATCGAATCTCACGTTCAATGTCATGAGACAGTCAACGAAATTCTGACAATGAACGAAGTGACGAGAACGAGAGAACGAGAGTGACGGTGGTTGTGGATATTGGATCAAGGGAATCAACGTCCAAGCGCCGTCGACGTCCGAGCTCCGTTAGCCGATGAACTATATGACGTCTATATATCGGGGGAGAGATTGCCGACGAAGTAGAATGATTGAACGTTTCTGCTGGACGTATAGACAGTGCAATTTTTAGCAAAGCGTAAATTCGAGTCTATGAATCGAATGGCATGTTCATCACTGTGATAGATATATAATCCCGGGTATGAAGTATGATATACTGCCAAATAGTACAGTTGACGTTCATAAAAAAAATGAGATAAAGCCGTCCAGTAAAATCGATGTGATCAGTAAAATTCAAAATAAATATGACAAGGGACCCAAGTAGAGCATTGTTTGTTTTCTCGCCTCAGTTACAGAGCATTTTCAATCTTACCGTTAACGTCAGCTTTGCCAGAAATTCCATAATCGTAAAAATATATTACATATTATTTCAATTAAATTATTCACATAAGAATATTCAGCATTTGAGTCCTAAAAATAAACCTATTTGTAACGCAGAAATCGTGAAATGCACGTTGAAAGCCATTTTCTGACGAGTGATTGAAAATATCGAGATGCATGCCGACCGTCGGGTGATTTATCTGACCCGCGCGCACCCTTCGTCTTCTCTGTAAGAGATCTTTATATCATCGGTTACGATAATCTATTACCGAACTTTTTTGCGGATTAAGTTATATCGCTAATTTTTCTACTCACACCGGAATGATTAATCGCATGGCGCAGAACATTCTCATAATTGTCGGCAAGCCAAGTGCAATATAGCGTGGAGGGTGTGTACTCTCTTGCATGATGGATCGATGTTATTGTTTCTAAGGAGGGAGGCGCGTGACTGGTGGAAGTAAGTCAAACGTAGAACGGATTTGGTGTCGAGAATGTAAGGGATACCACCCGAAGGGAAAGGAACAATGGTGTGGACTGTTATGAGAAAAAAATTGATTGTCTTATTTATGCTTCGAGACTCTGTGTGCACGTCGAGGATTCGGTAGAGAGTGCCAAGAAACTTTGGGGAGACGGAAATTTTACTGGACGTGCATACATCGAGCGGAAAGTCGAGTCAGTCGTTTCTCGGACACATTGGTCGGATCAGTCGGTATTGGACACATCGTCTCTCGCGGGATCGACCTTGCAACGCTCTGCAATTTCTTTAATCTTTCTTTCGCGAAGTTTTTCTTTTCAATCTTCTCTTTATCCTTTCCGTCTTAGTTGGCCACGGAGGTTACTTGATTGTGCTGATATATTCAAAAGGCAATAAAAATGGCGCTTGGTGAGTGTCCTCTGTTCGTCGTTATTAAAGAAACTCTCTTATCGAACTGTTCAATTGAAATGTACAGAATTTAAGTTCGCGACTCTTTTATCGCAGCTAATTGCTATATTTAGAGAAATTGAATGGAAGCATTGTGCGCCATATTCTCGAACAAATAATCTTTTTCATTGAATTTTCGTGTCACCGCATTTGCTGTACAGTTCATAGAGGACAACGCGACTTCATCATGATTGCTTCTTCGAAATTTATTTCTTTCGTGTGTAGCATGTCTTTTTTCCACTTCTTTGTGCTTCGTTGGTATTTCTGTACACTTCCTCTGTTTTTTTTTCTCGTTATATTATTTTCAGTAGCACGTTATATAGCGTTATAAAAGTATTCGGAGTTGTTCGGTCTCTCTTCGATTATTGCTTCGGGCAAACAAATATAGTGCAGTCACGACATCGAGGGAAGGTAGACAGGAGAGAGTGAGGGTGGCAAAGAACGTGTGAGAGAGTTGGTTGGTATTGATTTTCCTTTTGGCCTCATAGTCACGGCATCGCAATGAATGCGCGAAGAAGACAAACCCGACAGGTGTCCGAGTTGCTTATCCTATTGTTTTATCCACCGCACAATCCTCCTTCCGTGCGCTTTGCATCTCTTTTGTTAAAATTCTTTGAACTTTTGTATGTTTTTTTTTTTTTTTTTTTTTCCAACCGGCATCACAGCTTCGCTGTTTAATTTAAACAAAGCGCAAGTGAGAGGGTACATGGAAACGTGTTGAGAGGAAAAGAAGGTGGTCAGTGTGAATTACTACCAGTACTGATACAATACGATTTAACGGCGTTCTCAGTTGACCGATGTTTGGAAAGGGGGTCTATGAATAAGCGTCGATTGAACCAAGTGAGTCACTGAGAGAGTGGAGAATAGCTTAGTTGAGTCTGAAAATAAAAGTTCGATTGACTGGGGAATGTGGCAGAGCTTGATGCATTTGTAACCTAATTTAACTTTGGTTCGACATACAACCGCATTGAATTTTTTTTATGCAAGGACTCGCGAACTGTGTTCGTATTTCTATGTATCTCCGCGGCATGTAAAAGGGGTGAAGTTAACTGGTATTGTCCAATTTGGCATGGGTCGGCGACCTTTACGATCGTCCTGAGTACAATATACCTATACACAGCCAAATAGTACTGAGGGAGGCTATCCTTGGCCGCTATGATTATCGTAACGGGCGTCCCCTTGCGCACTCACCGTCTTTCTCAAGCGCTAACGAGAAACGCTCGCGGGAAATGCGATCATGGCCCTTCGTCTATCTACCGCGATAATTGCCATTCTCTACCGTGTATATGCAAAATAGAACTCCTTCCAGTTCTCGTATCTCAGCTTCGTGTTATAAGGCCCTCTTACGCGCTGCTATGAGCCTTTAAGACCTCGACGCGGGGTATACATATACGGTCCGCTGGTATCGCTGTGTTGTAGTCAGTCTGCACATACATACGAAACTGTGAAGGGAAACTCTGAATTCATGGAGGCGGTAATTTGACTGTCGACATTCGCGTTTTAAATATTAATAAAAACAAAATCTTTACTTTTAGGGCGCTGTTAGGAAAGTTTTGTAAATTGGTATAAAAATTAGTATGGATAACGGTACATTTGAAAAGGGGTGACTTTTTCAGGGAACGGTTGAAATTGACCAGCGTTTTGTTGCTACGAAAAACGATTTTATAACGCCTGCTGCAGTCAACATACCGTATTATAAATTTATAAAAAAATTCATGAGCATCATATTGTTAACATTAATGAAAATAAAAAAAAAAGACAACTTCAAATCTTGACTGTACAGTACAAGCTCCGTATTCTTAACTCTACGGGACCGGACACGCTCCGGTTTCTGCATCTCCCCTATCGTCTCTACTCCCGGTCAGTTGCTGCAAGTAGGGGTAATGAGGGGTATACGTGTCCGTAAATACCGCTTGGAGTGGGGAGAACGGACGCAGGGGAAATACAGTTAAGGGAAATCGTTGCCATGGTAACGAGTCAAAATAAAGGAGCGGTTAAATTAAGAGGAGTTAAGAAACCGGAGATTGAACTGTAATATGTCGAAAGAAAAACAAATTGCGTGTTCGAAACAAATGGCGCTGTTAGTCTTGAATTGAAATTTCTTTTTCTTCAATTTGTGAAAGTAAACAGTAAATACGTTAATATTCATAACTCCATACGTGAAAAACGGGCCCCTTTCTTGCGGACGGTAACATATGATTTTTCTTTTTGTTTTTACGAGTTCGAATATCACTCCGGGGCGTGAGTTCATCCGGTGTAGATGGTTCGAAATTGTACGGAAACTTTGTTGAATCGATTCACGGAATGAGAATTGATCTAATGTTAAATTCATCATACGCGCTGTTCCCGGTAAAGACCTCCCTTTTCGCGTATAAGTCATAACAGTATATACTACAACTTGCGTTCGTAGGATTCTCATGCCGTTATACCTTATCTGAATATCCACTCGACGCACGCAAGCCTGACGTTGGACTCCGCGGGGCTCGATATGTGTCTGCCCTGTTTTAGTTCATCTCTTTTCCCCTCTTACACTTTCTTTTAGTGCGTAATAAAATAGATGGTTGGATTGCCGAGTGGCCAACACGCTTCACGTAGCAACCGCGATGTGTTATTGCTCCCCTTTTTTTTTTTAAAGGACATGCATATTGTAGCAGGTAAAAGTAAAACGTGAAACGACTTATATTTCTATGGTTGCAGCCGATCGTATGCACGCTTTTTTCATTTAACTTTTTTCGTTCGCCACCGCAAAGCTAAAAGAAATTGGCATTTTTTATATATATCTTTTTTTTACACTTTTAACGAAGTATTGTATTGATAGTATGTTTTTATTTCTTTTGGCATTCTTCAAGTTCTATACAATATTCATACAATTATGGAACGTGGTGTAAAAAGAAATTGCTAGATTCCTTCAAACCCTCCAATAAATATCTCACGGTAGAACGTCTTTTTGAATGCCTACGGGATAATTCAGCGTTCGCAGGAAGTTCTCGAATGAATAAGGTATGAAGGCTATCTTTTGAGAGGGTACGATCGATCTGCGATAAATATCGCACTTCCGGTCTATACGGCATAAATCAGACATTTTTTTTTTTTTTTTTTCACTTCGCACGCGGATCACTTGAGAGAGCAGGAGAGAGGACTCGGCGAATGGGATGAGAAAACTAGGGCCAAGGAGTCAGAAATAAAAAATATCGTGGTCGTCGGAGTGTAATGGAAAAAGAAGGAAAAGCGAGGGGGCGAATCGGGCCACGGAGGCCAAAGATAATTGGTTCAGTGTCCGGTTTCCTGATGGGGCGATTTCCTCGTAGATCCAGACGTAACCGTCCGACGACGAAGATATCTCTGGGACTACCTCGCCGTTTCTATTTCTCTTCTCATTGCGGGTGGGCTGGACAACGATCGCGGTAGTTTTTTTTTTTTTTTTATTCCGCCATTTCGGGAGCTCGACCTCTGGACCAATTACGGTGATATGTCGAAGAATCCCGTAAGCACTACGGATCCGTCATAAAAATTTACGTCCAGGATTAATCGATTGTACCGCGTCATAAACGCGCGACGATATCGGAACAATATCGGAAAACCTTTAAACCAGTAGTTTTTTTTATTTCGTCCTATAAAATTTGATATCACTCGAGATGAATTAAAACAAGCGCCGAGTTTCGAAAAGTCTACCGAAAATTCTCTGCAGAAGTATTAAACGCGAAAAGTTTTTACCGGAACGGGCGGACCAGCGTGATCCTATCTTCTCGAGCAGAAACTTAAGGCTTTTGCTTAATAGCATTAACGAGTTAGTATAGGATTATCCGACGATGAAAGTTACAGCTTTATTTCCAAGTACCGTAAGTATGCCGCTCGTGTGATTTGAATTTTCCTTCATAATTACTCGAGTCGAGTGACTCGACAAATTGAAAAAAGAAATTGCAAACTGAGATTTCAGTACAAATTAGTGATATTACCGGTAAACTTAATTCAAAAATTATCCCACTAATATATATTTAAATTATTCTACTCATGAATTCATCCGTAATTTCCACATTATTACACATAGTCTAAGACATCGTAACTCTAACATTCGTATCTTTTTAATGCTTCGCTATTTCGAAAAAAAAAAAACCCTAAGTAACATTGTTGACATAGTCGAGAGATTTGTTTCGTATGCAGAATCCGTTCGAGAAAATCATCGTAGGATCAAATTTATAGAGAATCTTATGTTGCAAGCGTATCACGAACGACGGTACGAGAAATGGCGGCGATTTGAACCGGTTTCACGTGGATCGTTCGTACATAAATCATCGTCGTATAGATGGGCATTAGCTTTTGCAGAACGTTTTATAGACGCTCGTATCTTCTCACCGACAGTTAAGATAGGACGTGCCAGGACCACGCGATTTTATCACTGTCCAGACAACAATTTATCGTTCAGTCTGCGGTGATACATAGCCAACGTTTGTTCGCGCCGTAGGGTCGAGAATTTCCTCCATGTCCCCTTATACCGCATACACATACGTGTAAGTGAAAATGAGAAAGGGTGAAATGTACACGCCCCGCTTGTATGACGACACGAAGCCGGGACACGGATCACGCACTCTCGCGCGTCCACTACGTCCGAGTCTCCGGCAGAAGTTCTCTGACCTTTTTTCTATTTGCATTCCACCTTGAATCTCATTATTAATGTTAGATGGGAACGATATGCAGCGTAGAATTTCATTCACTCACGAATATGCGAAGCGTATATATACATCGTGACGTTGTATTACAAAGTTATTGAATAACTCCCCTCGTAAAATCTATAAATACATAGATCAAGGGATGAAACCTTTTTTTAAACGAAACGGGAAAAATACGAAGAGAAATTCTCCGTCGTTTCTTACTCGGGAAAAGTAGGTAGCTGAAATCCTCGAGAGATTTAGAGTCAACCCATCGGGCGCTAGTGTACAGAGGGGTTAAAAGCGACAAATTGCTGCTTCGCGCGGAAAACCAATAAGCGTGTGTACGACCAAGAAAAAGGAGACTAAAAGAGAGAAGAAAAGAAAGTCGGCAAAGAATTCCACTACCCACCAAACGGGGTTTATCTCTCTCTTGAGTTTCATGAAAAATCGTCGAGAGAGTCAAAGTTGTTTCGCATAGTTTCTTCAACGTGTTGTATCACGTTCACTGTTGATATAATCTTCAGTGGTATTAGGCCATTCGAATCGAAGGAATACTGGATGACGTAATTGGCGAACATCGTCAATCGTCGCACAGAGTTCAGCGAATCGGGAGGATCCTATACAGTGGAGAGAACACAGTAAACTAGTGAAGAGCCCTGGGTAAGCCGATTGCCATTAGAAGTTTCACCGTCTGGCTTTCGTGCGTCTTAGGAGTCCCCGACAGAGCGATAACTACCGCAATCCAGTCAGCGAACGATTCAGAGTTGGATCAATAGGGAGTGATTAGAGAGGGTTCCCTGTGAACTCAAGAGACCCGGTTAAAGTGCACACCATCAGTCGAGTTTCTGTTTATCGTCGTCGGATCGACTTGTCGTCGGAGAATTCGATTGACTATAGAATTTCATAAGCGGACGGAGTTATTCGCTTGGGTGTGATGATTCTTTTATAAAATTCATTCAATTACAAGAAGAAGACCTTGAAATTCTTCAAGTGATATCGGGCGGAATATAAATGAAAAAGGCAACGAAGTCGGGGATTAAGAAAGAAAAGAAAAAAAAAATTCAATCGCGGGTTATGAAAAGCCATATCATCGAAGTTTCAGAAAACAAATTTGACCCCTCAGAGATAAATCCGGCAGAGAACTATAGATTTCGTTGGACAAAAAAATTAATTCTCCAATTTTCCGAATGGCGCAATCCTCTCGAAGCCCAAACTATCGTATTGTTTGCTCTATAGAGTCGCTGCCGTCGTCAGTGCAACTTTTGCCGCTATTCCTACTGCAGCCGCCTCCAACCAAATTGATTTCAATAATATGCCTTTCAGCCTCGCGGAAACGCCGAAGGCACTTTCCACGACTGTGGCATACTGCTCTCGCGCGATAAAACTTATTGTGAGAGGATTATACTCGCGAGGCTTTTACGTACCGACTCCGCTACATCTCATCGCACGCGAACTCGGTGGTTCTTATAATTTTTTTTTCAAACGAATCTAATTTTATACATTTTTATTCATATGTAAATAGTCATTTTTTTTATAACCTGCATCGTTATTATCCTATTTGAATCTACAAAACTTGGGCTCATAAAACTCGACGCGTTGTTGTAAACCCATTTTCACGGAGCTATTATTGTAATTTAATGTACTTTTTTTTTTATTTTATTTTTATTAACTGTATCACAGGTGGTGCGCTTGTAGTTCGAAGTTCTCGGGTATATGCCATGGGTCATCTCCCCTCTAGTCACGCCCGTCTGGGTCATGTAATTATGTTACGGTGTGACGGCGGAGTATGCGCTAATTAAGTTCCGTCAAAGACATTAACCCCGGCCTAATGTATCGAACTACCTTGGATGCCGGACGTCCTTCGCGTAGTCCAAGTCGTTGCACCTTCTCGAGAATGATATGTCGAAGATTCTAAATACGCCGATCCCAAGCTCTCCGCTCAATCGATCTAATATTATAGCTGTGATAAACTCCGACGAAATTACTTTGTTTTTTTTTTCTCTTTTTTGCAAGTACCTGCCAACGGTGGGGCGAGCCAACTCTATGCAGAGAAGCTTTTATGCTCATTACGAGTTCGGAAGAGCCCTCTCTCCCTTACACTCTGAAAATCCCTGGCGTACTTTCATGTGCGGCTAATAACACATCACGCGATCCTTATCTCCGGTTAAAAGTCCAAAACACGAAGACTCATATTTTTGCAGTCACTCGCGTGCACGTCCAACTTCCGACTTCCGGTTGCGAGAGGGGTTCCTTGGCCCCGGCATCGCGCGCACCGCTTTGCACTGTTACCATCGACTACCGTTCGTTACCGGTGTGTTGGTACTGCACCGCCATAGCATTAGCGTTTTCTCAACTTTTCTCTTCCCTTTTTCCTTGTACACCGCGCTGAAGTCAATGGCCCGAGAATTGCTACTAAGTATGCTTCGCTTTAATGAGAAACGTCGAGAACCGTTCCTGGTATTAATTTCTTACCCAACGGAGACTTGGAAAAAAACCCTTCCTTTTTTTTTTTTATCATCGGCAAACTCCTCGCTTGCTTCGTGCCGAAATATTTTCTATTTCCGCGACGTTTTTCGTTAGATATGTGAGAAATTTTTCTCTGAGGATGAAGATGAGGCCGACGCGCCAGGCGTCGCTCCGAGGTATCCTCTCAATTCCTCTCTGTAAAGTACCTTCGCGGCTCTACTTTGCGTTAGTGCCGTACGCTACACATGACACCCGAAGTGCAAGCTCGGTCGAGAGAGGGAGAAAGAGAGAGAAAGGTCGCTGGTAAAATCGTGGCAAAGCGCACTTTGGGGCCGTCGTATTCTTGCCACCCAACCGAGAGGGCGATGTGCCGTTGGAATCGTGCCAACCGAACTCGAGTAGCTCGTCGCGTGGGGTATCTCTACCCCTCATCGAGACCACCGATCGATACACAACGCCGATGTTTCTATTCCATCCGGGTATATTGTACTGCACGTATCGACGCGACCGACCGACAGCCTTGTCAGCAATTAGTTTCATCGGCAAGTGAAAAAAATGTATATATATACATATAGAAAGAAAAAAGAAAAAAAAAACCTATATTGCGAACTCGCATTTTTCATCACACGCAACTCACAATTATCTCATAAAATATGCAAAAACTCTCACACGTCAGCAAACACTCACCTATATTTTAAAAATCAATGACAATTTCTAACTATGCATATTTTAGAAAAAAAAAAAATTTCAAACGATTTTTTTATCGAGATATATACTCGGCGGATGGAAATGCGAGTGACCAAGGGGTAGCAATGCGGATCGACGTTAGGGGATGTGGATAAAGTAGAAATCGACCGAAGCGTTGGTTGAAACGCGCAGCGCTTCATAGTAGCGCGATCGTGAAGTTACTCGGTACAAGCAGAAAATTTCCCCACTATCCCGGTAGCTTTGCGGATAACACAGCGAACTGCTGGTATTCGATAAATTCGCCCCGTCCGCCACGTTGGTCGCAGGCTCCTTATCGTGAAAATTTATGATCTCGTTTCCCGAGGCGTGGAGAGCCATGGCTTACACATACCTCAATATATATATATATGTATGTAGACCGGCAGTAAAAATATATGTATGTTATAATACATAGTGAGTTCGTCTCGGATATAACGGCAATATCGTCGCTTGAATCTCGTAAGGTATTCGCGGCACGCTCGCGTTCACCACGCCGGTATATTATTCACGCGTTAAGGCCTTAATCGGGACCGTGTAAAGGATAATAATATGGTATATAGTAGTAGTTCGGCATCCTTGAATGTATTGCATTACGTTATATAGATATATTTATATTTTATTTCCTTTTCACGGTAGTTTTGCCACGATACTTCGACCGATTCATGTCGCGCCCCTTAGTTCAACGGGTTATTAAGTTACGAGTTATGACTGCGCGTTCTTGTATACGTAAAACGCATAATCGATTGACGCGATGTTAAATAAATCGATATTTTGCATATTGTGAAAAATGCACGAAGAGAGAGAAAGAGAGAGAAAGACAGAGACGGTGATAGATATTCCGTGTTGAGATAATAATCGCGCTTGTGGGATACCCCCGAGCTATCCTCCCTGTGGGGATTGACCCACTCGCATTGCAGTCTCGCGGTGTCAATTACGACACTTTCGATAAATAACTATATCACTATATAATCAGAGCGATCGGATCTGTACATTGAGAAAAATAAAAAATAAATAAATAACTCCGTCTATTGTAATACAATTTTTTTCTCTCCGCGTTTCTATTGTAAGATGTGAATTTTGGTGTTCTTATTACTACGGTTTCATGACTTACAATTAAAAATGCGAAAGAACGGGAAAATCTGTTTTTCTCGCAGTCTAAATTCATCGCAGAATTAATTGCCGCTGAAGCAGGGGTTACAAACGCGACCAGAAAAGCTTAAGCGACAATGAGGATCAACTTCACGCGGGTCGTGACATCGCTCCAACCTCTCTAATGGATCTCCTAGGGGCTCGATCAAGGCCGCGGCGTAGAGTCGTTCACAACAATCACTCTCGTTTACTCTCTCGTTCGCACCTTCTTTCTCGCTTTTTTCTTCATGCCCTTCTCGCTTTCACACAATCGGTCTCTTCTCACCCGCACGTCGTTGGCTGGTCATTGTGACGTCGAAATCCTTTGTTACGACGACGCATTGAGTGTGACGTGTCGACGAAACCCGTAATTTCCATTCGCGATCGATTAGGATGCAACGGAAAGCCTACATACCACGCATGGCAGTTGCCGCACCCGGTAATTAACGCGCAATCCCATTGACCCTCGACGAACCCTTGGAGGTCATCAATCAACAATATTGCATTGTAACATTTTGAAGCAATCAACTGTTCTTGTGTGAAGTTTCGTCTAATTTATGCGCCGTGTTTTCTGATCTTGAAAAAAAAAAAAAAATTAATATATGCAGTTTAAGTAATCGCGTGAAAAAAATCTGCACGTATTTCAATTACGTAATTTATTAAAATAATAAATTCAAAGAGTTCGGATTGTTTGTCGCCTATGCGAATCAATATTCATGCTGATATATATATAATAAAAAGAGACCTTGACTATTTCCACGGTCGAAATCACAGTAAACAGACAAAGTGGGATTATCTACTTAACCAATTCAAATTGCTCGAGCAGAACTGCAGCAATTCATTAAGCACCGAGTATCATAAAATTTGGTCTCATGCCAACTTCTATTTCGTCGGTTTTTATTTTTTTTTCGAGAAACATAGTCCATACAGTTGTTTGGTGAGAGATAGGATTGTAGAAACTACCGGTAGCGAAAAGATCCCCTTAAAGGTCAACGCATATCCCACAACGACAACTATCCATTGCTACTACTGTGGGTGGCGCGCGCTTCTCGTATACAATAATGTTAGCGCCGAGATTACATCGGGTGAAGTGTCCGTACACGAGTGGGCTACACGAGACTAAGCTGACGCGAAAGTTCGGAGTGCGGGTCACCGATGAGAGTTATTGCGTCGATGGGAACAGAGGGTTCGGGTGTATATACATGTGGACTCTAAACTGCTGCTTGACGGTGCGCATCGACCTATGAGTCTAATGTGCAACGCCCAGCACTGCTATGCGAAGAACGGCATCTCGCCGTGAAGATACGCATATCGTACCACAGTTCCTCACGTATATGCAACCTCTTCCTAATACATATTCGTTGCTGCACGTCCCACGCGATCCTATGACGCGCGGTAGAAGTTCGAGATCCATTTCCGATCAGCACCGAACGCCGGATGCGACGAAGGCCTTATTCAAGAATCTTTACTTCGTGCATTTACATGCACTTTCACAATTTAAATTGCGTCGCGAGCGCGGACCACGACAGCGAGAACGACGACGGCGAGTTATGTGCGTAACAGCTGCGTCTCGATGTCGCCTCGCTGTTGCTCAATCATCGAGGGACAACGCATGGCGTTTCAACGGCGACACATCGCTCACGCATACACACCTTGCGGTGTCTGACCTGAACGACTTTTCTACTTGCCGCCGGCGCGTCGGTGACCGCTGTACAGTACGATCGCCGCCGACCGCGTCTGGCCAATTTGATATTTCTACTCGCCCGAGCGCTTCCAAGATCGGCAGAGAGGGTTATTCGCTGAATCCGCGCTGCAGAGAAATGTAGGGTAGAGGGTCGTCAGCGTTTCTCGATATTGAAGAACTCGTATGAACTCTGCACATTTCATTCATATGAATTTCCATCGATAACTATCGGCGCGAAAAATAGTGGAGACAGTCCAATAACGATATATCGTTGTCTATCTATGATGAATCGTTGATATTCCGCGCAACAAAATAAAAGAGAAACTAATTCAATGCAGTGAATATGATATTCTCTATATATTCTCCGAGCGTCGACCAGTCTTTACTATTTTATTTGAAAAAAAAAAAAAAAAAAAGGTGAAACCGATATTATCGCATATAAATACGTATAAGCTGCTATTTCAGTGGACACGAGAACGTTGCAACAATGTTTCGTGCACTACGCCTACGTCTGACTCACCGAGTCCCCGCTGTGTCAGATCGTTATTTATCTTTCTACCCCGTTATCTATTATTTCTACTGGCCTGTGGCGACGCTCTGGCCTATGCACTTTATGGAGTTTTGCGATCTGCGGAATTGAACACACGATTGCTATATAAAAAAAGTCAGTAATGGTACGTGAGCAATCAATTAAGGACGTATCACGTACACGTATAAATAAGTAATCTCCGTGGAAGATCGATTCAAACTGCCACCGAGACCGTGTTACTTTTCTTCTCACATCAACGTGTCCGCACCAATTCTCTGTTTTTTTTTTGTTACGATGCGAAAATTGCCTCGGCAGCCTCAATGAATTATGGATTAAACGTAGAAAAAGAGGGGAAATAAACGGTGCGTGTGATGAACTCGATCTCCGAAACTAAAATGTAACAGCGAGACGTTTTCCCAAATAAAATTGTCCGATTTTTCGCGGTCGTCCCGATACTTAGAAATATATATGTTTCAATTACATTTATACGTTCGTATAAAGTCGAGTGAAGAAGAATCGTAAAATTCCGTCCGACCTGCTGCTTGTACGCAATTTTCCTTCTTTTTTCCTCGTCGTAAATTTCAATTTTATACGATTTGTTCCACTGACAGAGTTTTCACGTCCGTTCTTCGCGAACGTTCGAAGGACCAATAGGAAACTTTCGATAATCGTTAAATGCCGTTGGGGCGGCCATTCGTGTGGCGTAATTAATACGTTTAATTCCATAGCAATTGGATTATCAAGTTCACTATCCCTTTTAACACCCTGAGCGATATAAACTAACGAATGTAGATGCCACTGAGTGCACCAGTGGCTTTCTACGATCTATGCCCGCGTCGTCGCCTTAACGTGGCTCGCATTAATATTGTATTTCTTTTCCTTTTTTTGTTTCAGGTGAGTTATCATTAAAAGGCTGGCAGCAGGATTCCCTCGTTTCTTCTACGTTACGCGAGTATACTTTGCTACTTTACTTTACACTCGCTTTTCACAATTCTTTATACTACATACATAATTTTTCTTACGATTTTCCTACGTGGCACTGAAACATTATGGATCTCCCGGCAGGTCAACCGTAACTTATTTTTTCGTCGTTTCTAAACAGAGAAAAATAAAAATAACCATTATGGATATATTTCTTGCTGATGTATTACATGCGTTTAAATTACTCTAATCTCGAATTCATTTGAATTATCATAACTTAACAATAATCGAATAATGAGTGATGAACAATTTTCGAAGTATTGTCCGAACAATGACGATGAGAACCGAAACAAAAGTTTCTATTATTGAAAGATCAAAGCTTTCATGTTGATTGGCAATCAAATGCTCGTGCGCGTCGTCGTCGTGCGACTATACATTCCGGAAAAATAATATTGGCGATAAGGCGCCCGCGACAATGTATAACGTCGATGGTAATCCACCCGCCGTCCGTGAAAGATATAAAAGAGCATAGGTCGATCCTGACACTCGGGGGCACATCCTCCACGTTATTTTTCCCTCGGAGTTTTATGATTATGCGTTTAATTGGTTGGTACATAGTGAACGGTAACGATAGTGGGTTAGTGCCATTCCGTCGACGTTATATCATCGGTGTTCTTCCATTAACCAAGAACGCGACACGAACGGATGGCCGTTATACGACGAGCTCCTCGTATACTTTACTTCTTTTGTCATCTATTCGCATAAACCAACGAGAATGATATATATCCGGTGGTTACGCTATTGCTACCACCCGTTAAACGTTTTGTAATTTCTCTTTTGCATATCACAACCAGCGAGAAGCTTTAGTATCGCGCTTATATCGGTATTATGCACGCGCGAAGCTCTGAGCGTGCAGCGAGTGCACAAACGCTGCCGTTCTCGTCGCCAACAATCTCTATCGGTCGAACTTTAAACTTAAACATTCTTTTCGCTAAACTTTTGCAATATTTCTCACTGCATTTTGATGAAAAATTGTCTGTACGATTTTTTTTTTGCCATACCTTTGACGCTTTTGATTATAATAGTTTAACCACTTCGAGTAGATCAGCCGATCGAGGCCTCGAGACAATTTTCAAACTTTTATTCACCACGACGAGATAACAAAAATTGGTATAATATTGGATCGTGAAAAATCCATGCCACAACGTTCGGTTTCTTTTATAGACAGAGTCTCTCTCTCTCTCTCTCTCTATACGGGTCGTAGTTTCCTCGCGGACTCTGACGATTTTACAAAAGGACCTCCATTCCCATAACGCGATTGTGCGCGCGTTTAAAGTCGCGAAAGGTCGGGGAGCTTTCTTCGCTTTCTCTCTCTCTCTCTCTCTTACCCTGTGTTTCTTGTAAACCTCCGACGCTCCTTTTCCTTCCGCTGCGTCAATCGGGTACAGCACGTTCGAGATAGTATATACTTACAGAGTGTTATAGAAACTCTGCCGGAGGGGGCATCCCAACGTTTTACTCTTGCGTTGTGCGTCGCATGTCGGTCGAGATGGTGTATTTTTTCTCCCTTTTTTTATTTTACAACGCTCTTTGCGATAGCCAGTTTTATCAGAGACGAGAGAGCGTGTCTTCGCCCGCGACTCGAAGAAAAAAGGGACGTAGAAAAATCGAGACGAGACAAGACAAAAGAACGTATACATATATATATATATATAAAATAAAACGAAACGAAGGGTGGCTCGCAGTGGGTCGAATATCGTCTGCTCTGGTGACCCTCACACTCCCTCGTCGGATTAGATAGGAGAGTGGAGGATTAGAGGGTTACCGAATTGTGGATCGCGCCACGACGATGGATCAGGCTTACGATCACAACGAAAACGGAAAATAAGCCCAATTATGCTGACGTAACGACACTTTATTGCTTATATCGTGTTCGTTCGCAAACGTATTTTACGAAAATACATAAATAAATATACAAGCCAAACAACATTTTTTTCTCGTGACATTTTTATTCTTTTTTTTTTTTCAATTTTTTTTTACCAATTTTCCATTGGCTTTCATGTATTTCTACAATACGGCGGGGCGACGAAAAATATTTGTAAATCACTTGACGCTCGAACGATCAGAGTGGAGCAGCAGGGTTCCAGTTCTACGAGAAAATATTTTCAGCTTCTCAGTTCGGCTTTTCGTAGGTGATTTCGACATCCACCCGCATTCATGTTTATGCCTTATACGGTAATATACATGTAAGGGAATGGTGAGAGGTAAAAAGAACACTCTAACAAACATTCGAATAGATATCGCAAAATATCACGTTTTTTTTCTTTTCTTTCTATTATTTAGCGTTTATTCGTTATTTGTACACCCCAATATGGTATGAAAGATCGTGACTTTTTTGTGAATGCGTTCATTGTTCCATTTCTCAAACTCAGATAAAAACAGCATTAAGGTTCAACGAAGAGACGAAAAAGATAATAACAGCCATATAGGATTCTTTATTGGGGCAAAGGGCGCCCGAATGATGTCGTAACTTTCAAAATCGCAGCTTATTTAACACGCTCTGCTAGTGAATATACATGAGTCTTTCTTTTTCTCGCCTCCGAAAAGACATTCTCTATTCTTCAAACATCTCAGTGTTAACGCATTCACCATCATCCATCGTTAATTGTATTTTCCGGAATTTATCGCGTCTCCTTTATTTTTTTCCGGGGCGAAGAATTCTATATCGCCGTTCATTCTTATCGGATATAACGAATATTTCCGCGGTCCGTTTTGCCCCGTTCCGTTTGCAAATCTCGTTCAGGCTGTTGCCAGTAAATCTCTTGCCAACGTCCATCGATTTGATCACACGACGTTTGTTTACCGCGAAAGCGAAGTTGTCGGTGGTCTATATCGTGTCTTCTATCCTTCGACTCTCCCTCTTTCAATCACCGTTGAGCCAGTTGTCGAGGACGGGATCGAGTTGACGTTTTGGGTCAAAGAGAGTCTACGGAACAACGTATAGTCTCATCCGAAGACGATGTTTTTCCCTCAGGTGTATAGGCCGAGAGTAGAGAGAGGATAGGGAGGCAAGGGGTTGTAAATCAGGGGACTCCCGACATGCTTCCGAGGATTTCAACGAACAGCAGCAGAGAGAAGGTGCCTATGGAACAGCGTCAAAAGAAAAGAGGATATAAAGACACAGTGATGCAGATAAAAGGAATTCACGAGAAATTTACGTGCCGCTGAGATACATAGCGAGAGAGGATGAGGGAGTAGAACGCAGCCATGTGTACAAAGGTAGAACCTGTACAACAGTTATTTATGATACAAAAAGAAAAGTGTGCCGTCAAATTTAATTTTTGCAAAGACCATCAATCACTTGTAACAAGTTACGTAGATTGTACCTAAAATAAGAGTCAGAGTTTGTGGGAAATACGTGGATAAAGTAAGAGACGAAGATAAGATACGTGGATTACGAGACTCGCTGCAACAGAGCGTTTCGATTATCCAGGTCGATCGTCCGCAATACAGAAAGAGGTAAAACGATAGAGAAAGAAATACGGCGCGAAAACCCCAGACAGTGAGAGATAGAGCGAAAGCACGGAGAGGAAGCAAGAAATTAAGATTGATAAAGCGATGCGTTAGGGGGAGAAGGTTAGAAGAGCACGAGGCGCACGCGAGAACGCCGGTACAGTGATAAGCGAGAAAGCATTACGCGTAAACCGGATAGGATAGAGGACGATGAAGAAAGAGAGTCGGGGCGAAAGCACTGCGCGCGAAAGGTGAGGCAAACGAGAGAAAGTATGAGCGCCAGTATGCGAAACATACAGCGATGGTAGATAGGAACGAGCGAGAGCACGTGATATCGAGACCGGGATCGAGGAACGAGAGATAGAGAGCCCGCGAGGGAGAGTAGGCGAGGGCGAGAGCTCGAGAGACTCGGCTCGTCGCGAACGAACGCGCGGGTGGAGAGAGGGGAGGGACAAGGGGGTTGAACCGGTGGAGGATTGGGAATGGGTTCAGTTGTGGCGCTACCGCGGTTCGGGTCACACGTGTGTCCATTTCGCGCTATCGCAACGTCCAACGAGAAACGACGCGGTGCACACGCCGCGCGCGCTGCATGCGTCTGACTATACACGAGGTTTCTCCACTCGTGCGCTCTCACTCTTTATCTATTCTATGAGGCTATCATAAATAATATAAGCAAAAAAAATAGTATCTATCCTCAAAGACTGAAATAATTATTCGCAATTTCCATTTTTTCAAAGTTTTAAAAAGATGTCGTATTGTGAACAGTGGATAAACGACTATAATAAGAAAAAATAATGGCATGCAAACGATTGACTATTAAAAACAACATATCTCAATGGTGAAACAGAGATTATTTATCGAGCACAATGTTTGTAAATGGTTCCAGTGCATCGATAGTTTCATTGGATGTTTATCATTGAATTGAAAAGTTTCTTCAAGCAATAAATAAGCTTCGAATTAAAAGATGAAAGGACCTCACGAGTGAATGTTTCGACGCGCATGACGATTGTTTTTATTTGAGGGTGATAAGTGTCGCTCCCACGAAAGGTCATACCCGTCGTAAGTTTGACGTGACGCTTTCGTGTGGTCTGTGTCATACAATTAGCGTCGCCAGCGTACGTAAACAAAGGCCTTGGACAGCAAGAATACCTTAAGCCGCCGGTGTACCTTCGATCAACGAACGTAACCACATTGCAAAAAAAAGGGGGGGAGGGTGGGAGGTTGGCGCTCGCTTCGTCAAACTCCGGTTAGCTAGATCTCGTTACTCTCGCTTACACTCGCTGCGGTTGTCCTTCATTCCTATCGCCGGTTTAACGCTCGCCGTCCGGTCTCTGTATGTCGCCAAACAGTTACGAACCGACTTTTACGTATTTGACCCTCGGAGCTGTCGCGGCCTGACAGTGAAAAGGCCAAGGGTCGCTTTTTAAACAAGCTATCTCGCTCCAAAAGTAAACGCTCGGTTCAAACGTTTATCGTGTATTGTTTCACCCGCGAGCCACTGTGTTGAAAGCGCAAAAAGGCAGCCTAATATCATCATTGTCTCCACATTCAAAGGGTAGAATAATAAAAGAAGAAAAAAAAAAAACAAATTTGTATTTCGAGGAAATTAACTGAACAAAGGAGTAACTTGGGAAGTTAATTTAAGTGGGAGAAAGAGACAAAAGGGATTGTCGAAAGACCGGTCGGTCGTTGCAATTCATCAGGAAGACGCCAAAGCACACAGAAATGAATTTTAAACGTCGATAAAACTAAAGATAAACATTGAGCAATGGTCTCAATGTTGTACGGACATCAAGTCTTGAGTTTGAGCTACTCGTGGACATAAAAAATAATGGTTTCCCGGGCAAATATGGACGTCTCCCTTTACGAGCGCAGGGTAGAGCTGCCCGGACTCGGATAGGTGGGAGCGAGTGGCCTCGCGAGGTGTCAGAGACCGGTGTGTATACGTTTCATGAAAAACGAGGTACGCTATACCCGAGGAGAAAACGACAACGAGCAAAGAGCCCTGCAGCGTTTCTCGTTGTCCGTACACACGCTCTCAGTTCTTCTCGTCTGCTTGCAACGAATGAAGCTTTAGCCGGTACGGCCGTTACTACTAGCGAAGACTTCGGTCGTCATAGTCGGCGAGAGACCGCGGCCGCGACTGACTCGTGTCTGCCACCGGCGACGAGTGACGTATATGCAGCCGGGAATTATACTACAACGTTAAACGAGGAACGAGGCTCTCTCACGAACTATCGGATTACGAGTTGGCCGCGCGCGCGAAGTGCGTGCGGCTTCCTTTTCGATCCGAAGAGCCTCTCCCTCTCTTCTCACTCGCTCTCTCCTTCGCTCTGGCGCTCGTCGCGGAATATTGCACACATACCACACGCCTTTCCGCGACACCGCTGACCGTCACAAAGAACTCGAAGATATGTTACTCCGAGAGATATTTGCAAATGTTGGAAAAGTAAAGCACACATAAGACACGAATAATTCGCGCGATTCCTTTGCCAACGAAATAATAGAGTGAAGAGAATTCTCCGAGTCGCGAATATGATCGCAGCCAAGTATAACCGCTGTACCAGAAGAAGGGTAACGAAGAGGGAACACGGTGGTGCGTTGGCGAAGAGAATAAATCAGTACCCAACCGAGTCGTAGTGGCTCTTCGTAGAATATACAAGATTGAACTCTGGGGAAAAATACGTCTTCCGTGTGTTCGTACTCTACCGCAGCCGTCAGCCAAGTGGCGGAAACTTCGAGTGGTCCAAGTAGTTATAATTCACTACCACCGGACGCTGCGGGATTCTCAACCGGAAGTCTTGCGTCTCCGTCGTGTATACACCGGTACCGAGCGTTTGACAAAGTGAGGAAGTGCGATAGAGATACCAAGAGAATGAGAGAGTTGCAGAGTTAGACAGTAGAGAGAATAGCGGGACAGAGAAAGTGGTTAAAGGAAGCGTGCAAGCAGACGATCGGTCGATAGCACATCGTACCAGTCGTCGTTCGCGGCAAACCGCATGCAGGCATTTGTGTTTGCATAAACTGTGTGCCAGCTGCATTGTCGTAGACATATTTGTCCACGTGCAACTACCGTCGAATACGTATATAAAGAGCCTACCGTACATATACACACGTACCTTATCGGTGTACACGAAGAGCGTATAAACACGAACGAGCTGCTGCGTACGCATTTGTCTTTGAACAACCGAGTATACGTTTATAGCGTGTGCAACACGGCTGATCAAGTTCGTTCGTAGCTGAAACGTCGTTCGACGATGAAACGAGAGACATAGATAGGTCTCGCGAACGTTAATTTGTAACCCCTCGTAAACGCAAATTCCGCAAACGAGGCGTGTGCAGAACGCATCGAGGCAAAACGAGAAGGGTAGAGATTCTCTAACGGGAACATCGTATTGCGACGACCATTGGAATCAAGTAGTACAACCACCGGCATGTCGTAGTACGCTGTAGTACATCCCCCCCTCTTTCTCTGGATATATGCACCAGAAAGCCTCGGGAACGCGTCGGTTTGACTCGACGTGAGAAACGTACCCGAGACACGCGGAGACAACGCTGCACGAGATTGCCGAGTGTCGAGTCTGACTAACGAGCACCGTGAAGCCTCTTCGTCTCTCCTCGTTGCCCTCTCGTCCCCTGTCTTTCCACAGTCGTGTCACTCCGAACCTCCAGAGACCTTAGTTGATAGACACGCCGGTGAAACTTGAAGGGGAAAGACTTTTTTTTTTCTCTAGAAAACACCGCCCGGGTCTCGGAAATGGTACTTGATGCGAGTGACAAGATTAATACAATTAGCGCGAAGAGAATCTTGCCGCTGGTAACCTCGATGAAAAAAAATTAGTGACGCATTCATCGAGTCGAAGTATTTGTATGAATAAAAAAAAAGTGTGTGTTTGATCGCAGTTCAAACATCGAACACCTCGCAAGAGATAGAAATCGACATAACAAACCAATGAAATATACATATCGTATTATCAGTGAAACTAATAAATTACCGAAAACTCGTTTTCGTTGTCTGGTTTGGATTATCTTTGAGTAAACGCGTTTGGAGCCTGTAGAACCGATCAGTTATTATCGAACTCCGAGAAAGCGAGACGCTGAAGAGTGCGATCGAGGAGATAAAGAAAAGTGAGAACGAGAGTGAGGATTATTGGGAGAAAGGGAGATTCGGTACGGCTGAACGGCCTCGCGGTTACGGACTCGAGCGTCGACCAGAAAGCCTACCGGTTACTTTGAGGCCTCTCGCGTGTAACGTATATATTCCCCCGGGGGGCCGCGCGTCACGGACTTGCGGTTTCGGGGTTGCGGTCGAGTTTGTTGGTCGCGCAAAGACCAACGTACGCGGTTTCGTCGTGTACGACGCCTCCATCGCGCGCGTGAGTAGGCGTCGATATCGCGTTGCGTGTAACCTCGAACATACCGTCAAAGCTCGGACCGGTTTTTAGCGTATACACATATATGCGTACGTAACAATCGGGTAAAATTCGGGACCAAAAAAAAAATAACACAGTCTTCCTTGAACAATCGTAGTCTCGCCTTGTCGCATTGATGAGGGGAAAAAAGAATATTAAAAATAAAAAATCGATTTGAAAAAAACGTCAGATCGGAATCCATCCAGTGTCGTATTTCCGGTTGTTAAGACAAAGACTCGAAGCACAAGCCGTACAGCGAGATAGTGAATAACTCGAGTGCAAACGAAGCGACAAAAGGAGAAAGTGAGAAGGAAGATAAAAGAAGCTTAGAAGCCTTACTAGATAGCGAAGGCTGGCTGGGGTAGTTCGAGAACCGTTTATTCTC
The DNA here is from genome assembly GCA_934046635.1 of Buathra laborator. Taxonomy (NCBI): domain Eukaryota; kingdom Metazoa; phylum Arthropoda; class Insecta; order Hymenoptera; family Ichneumonidae; genus Buathra; species Buathra laborator. The sequence goes on along the minus strand of OW203897.1, from coordinate 4,871,231 downwards.
TACCACGGTGTGGAGAACTACGGAATACTGCGAAAGTATATAACTGTATAGTTATAGTATTATACAGTAGTTATATATATAACTTTGGCTTTGTCTTTCGCGCGCTTTGGGGCTGGTCAGGTCGGATCGTCGGAGCGTTTCTCTCGGGGTAGTTCGTTGCTCGAAGCACGACGATAGAAGCGAAAAGCTTCTTAAGATCAGACAACCAGGTCCGCTCGGCGTATCGGCGCGAAAGAGTGGTTACGACACCTTTGGGTGCCACTAGGAGTGGCAAAGCCACAAGAAAATCCACCGGAGGGGATTATCTCCCACGTCGTTCGTATGAATCAACCGGGAGTAGTTCTCGTGTGTTTGATAATAAGCCTCTTCGTCTATTTCACGGTCAAGATTGTGTACGCCAATATTATCAGTATGAAGTGATCCGGCGGAAGAATATACGGAGATACTTCCGGATTCGCTTGCGGATTCGTCAATAACAACACCGAAGGGAGAAAATAATGGTTGGGGATGAAAATATGCTTTGTGATAGAGAGTATCGCGATATCGCTTAAACATCAGAACGCTACGGGGGAGCGCAACGGGGAAAAAAGGAAACTCAGAGGGTGAAATTGTTAGGAACAATTGCTCCGCGGGGTTGGAGTTTGTGAAAGCCGCACGAGCGCTGAGAAAAGAGCAAATCGCGGTGTATACACCCGACGAATTGTAAATCACGCGCGAATCGAAAAAGCATTTTCACTATAAACTCCGACTTGTTCTACGAGCGCAATAGGCTGGCTGACGGTGGGTGTGGAATATCGAATGTACGGTCGGAGAAATATTCAGCGCAGCTATTTCGCGAATCTCGTCACGAACATAGTATTCCAGACGGGGTTGGACTGCAGCGGCGAAACGGCACGCCAAATAAACAATTGCACGAGGCGATGTGCTATCTGGGTGTTGTTGTACCTCGGTGTCCGAACAGACACCCCAGCGTCCAGCGGTTTGACCGGAATTTCCGTTGTAAACTATAAACTAACACACAAAACAGACTCGTGCTTAGCGTATTAACCTGAAAACCTCGTGTACGAACACGTATCTTAAAGAAAAAAAAGAAAAAAAACAGAGAAGTCCATGATCTCGTCGACCCACAGAGATAAAACTACTGAACTGCTCTTCGTACGGCACAGGAAACAGAACAGGAATAGAACGGTATAGAGTTTACCGGTGAAACCAAAGTTTCCTCGTAACTCAAACCGCGTCTACAGAAAAAGAAGGACAAAAAACGGCAAAAAGAAAAATCAGAAACGTAGAACTTTACGTGAGAAACATCGATAATGGACGTCTGGGATTATTTAGATCGAGATGTAGCGCGGTATCGCGGAAAGCGAAAGTGGTTTCAGGAAGTAATAGTTGTGGTTGAACGGTGTGCCGGATCGCCTCGACACTGCAATCGAGGCGGCACAGTGAAAAAAATAAATATTCGCCGATAAAGGAGAGAGATCGATACGGTAAAAAGTTGGAGAATCGAAGGAGGAGGAGGAGAGAATAAACGAAGGTTCGACAGACGAAGCCAGGTGAAGATGTCTAGACAAAACAAAGACCCGGTGCACAAGTGCCACTCAGATCCGGGAGCGGGTGCTGGCGCCATGACGCCGGCAACCCCTTATGCAGCTGGTAGTAAGCGGATTTCACGCAGGCACGTACTGCCTAGTCTCATCGGTTCGTCTGCCACTCGCAAGTGCGTACTCACCCTCGACGGGTACAGTTACGTTATTGGTAAGTATTCAACTAGAAGACGGCTTAAGGGCAAACTGTAGAAAGTTTTGATTTCGAAAACGGACGAGGATAATAATTAAAAATCATCGTTTTACACGTGTATAAGACGGTTTATATATGCCAACCGGCGTCTGCAGAATTCCACAAGTGTTACAAAATTGGACAAAAACGCTTTTCTATTAAAATAAAGAAAATTGTCACGAAATCGTAACAAAAGCGGAAATAATGATTTTGCGGCCCACGTTGTAATAATTAAAGGTAACATTTATAAGAACGAAAAGAGAATAGCCAAAAAAAATAAAAAATGCTCGAGGCACGAACAGGCAAACGTATCCTCAACGATTCTATAACCCACTCGCTATTAGTGAACCGTGATATCTTGTAACTTGAGTCCGTTATATGAACATATATCCGACCAGGAAGTTCATCCATCATTTTGTTATTGCAGCAAACACTTTTCTTGATATCTATCCCAATGTAACATCTATTAACAACCTCAGAATGAATAATTACAGCGCCGTCGGTTCTCCCTCTTAATATGTTGTTCTTTCTCGGCAGTAAGATATAGATATACACCGTATATACTATATATTGTGATAGAGCGAAGCGTGCTGGACATAATTTATGAAGGTGGCACTATAGGGTACTTTGGCTAATAGAGCACGGGCTCCGTTATCTCGTCGCATCGACGGCAATAGCCATTGGGTTGCCTCCTACATTCTTCTTCCTCACACTTCGCTCTCTCTCTCGCACTCTATCTCGTTGTTTTAGCTTGTTGTTGTCCGTCTCTCTGCCAATGCCGCGGGCACCATAGTACCTTTAGAGTAGTGCCTTTAGAATTTGGTCGACCGTTGGAGTCCCTTGCGCGGACTGTTGTGTCGATCGAGATATCGCGTGTATACTATATCGCGGCGCGATCACGAAAAATCCACACACGCAAAGAGTTCCTCGTGTTTCGAATGCGGAACGGCGTAAAACGCGAGAAAAAGGAGGTGGGGAGACACGAGGAGAGACACGAGGCAAAAGCGGCGTCATTACAGGTTGAGTGACGTTGCTTCGAACCACAGAATCATCAATGTGTGTCTCTCCGTCGTGCATCGGCAGCGTGCACTTATCTCATTTACGTTAATATTCGTCGGTTGTCCGATCGTTCAAGAATCCCAACACGAGCCCGTGGAACGACTGGCCAATATAAACGTTCGTCGCGTGACGCGAGAACACAACGTGCATATCGACCGTTTTGCGGCTATCGGTGCAACGGAGCCGTCATTAAGATAAACTCGTAATGGAAGGGAAATTAAATTAAAAGCCATTTGGCTCAATGGTTCAATAAGATAAAAGGAAGAAAAAAAAATTGAAAAGCGATCGGTACGACTCAAGGCCGTCTGTGCGGTTTACTTAGTAACCGAACATCGACGGATTATTGAATTCCCACTGGGATTTTATGTTATCGACTGCGACGTGGATTTCTATATTTCGAGCGTTCGATTGAATTCTCAGTTTCATTCGGTATTCCTTCAGCGTGTCCGAAGCTTTTTATTTTGAGTCTTTACTCGACTGAGGACTTCGTTTCGGAAATATGCTAATTTCTACAAAACTCGATTTTTTTTTAACATTTAAGTTTGTTGTTCTTTTTGCATTTATTACATAGTATGATTTTCCTGCATTTTTCATACATCCCGACTGAAGAGAATCCTTTGTCGTATGATCTTATTTCGCATTTCTCTCAACATCTCTTTATGTTTTCCCGCGTACAGAGTATATAGCATCTTGTTACTAATACGAAGCCGAAACGACTCTCGTCTAATCCGGATATGCAAAACGTTTCCATGCAACTCAAACTTGGAGTTGAAAGCGAGTGTGTATATTGTATATCCACCGAGAGCCGCAGCGAAGCGTGTGGAAAGCATACAGAGAGAGGCGAAGTGAGTTAGCAAACTTTCTTATCCAAGGCGTATAGTACGCGATTGTTTTCCGTCTACAGACCCGGGAGAAGTACCTGGGCGAGCAAGGCGCCCTTTAGAAACTTGAGCTGCGACCGCCGGTTGCTTTTTTGCGTCTCCCTGTAGCTTTTACACCGCGAAGAGTCACGTGATCCAATTTATTCATCCGCAGCTCTTAGCAGTTACAGTGCCCAGATCATTTCATCCCTCGACGCTTCGAATGCTGATTAGACTACTAAAGTTAGTTGTACAATCGCTTAGAATAAAGTTCGTTTTGACGAGTCATTTAACCAAAAAATCTAACATCTGTTCTGACCGCTTCATGTCAAGTAAATGGTAAATAAAATTCACGAAAAATCCTTTCTTAAAAAAGTAATGTAACGCAAAATAATCGAAAATTCGATATATATCGCGTAAGACTTATAGACGCATTGTGATTGGTTGCCGGGGGTATTTCGATATGCAACACACTTCAATGTGTTCTAGATGTCGCTGACGACCTAAAAGCGCGCGCGTTCAGATCGTCAGAGCACGAGCGAAGCGTGTGCACTGTTTTTAGTAATGTATAAAAATGTTGACTGATTTGGTAACTGATACGAGGAACGCGCACTCTCGCAAACAAAACAAAAGTACCACAACAGCAGCGTCTAGACTGCGAAGCTCTTGAAAGTGACTAATTAATGCACGGTGTGCAACGCCGCCGTGGACGTCAATGCTCTCATTAATATTCTATGAGAGAAGAGAGCACTTTTTGAACAAACCCTCATATATATTCGGTATTCGATGTTTTACACGAGTCGTTGACCCAGAAACCTACAGTGGTACACACGTTATATATCCAGATCGCCGCGCTGTACAAATATACGGGGAAGTGACGGAGAGCGGGGCGAAACGGACTTTCGAGACAAGACAGGCAACTGCAATTCCGCTGCAAACCAAACTAAGCCGCTTAAGGTGGATAAAATAGCACCTATTTATTATAATTCTTTTCTCATTTTCGCGCCACCGTGCGATAGAACAATTGGCACGTAGAGTTTTTTTATTTTTATTTTTTAAGCTAAAAAGGAGTAATCGATGCACGATAAACTATCGTATTGTGAATTGTACATAAATCAATGCCGTTCTATCGTTTATATTATTATAAAAGCAGAATTTGAAAAGCAGCTTTTTTATCTTTCTTTGCCTTAAAATGCGAATTAGTGTCGGTTTACTTTTTCGCTCCCTTGGCGTTATGTATTTGATATACAGGATGATGTATATTAGAATTTACCACGTGAAATATAGCCGTCTTTTCTGCAGTAAAAAAAAAAACATAAACGTTATCACGGTGCAAAGTTTTAGCGCAGCGATGATTCTTTATAACTTTCATCCTACGTCATATATAAACACGCGGCAGCAAATACCCGCAGAGTGTCGTTTATCTCGAGTTCTCCCTCGCGGCACGATACGTATCTCATCGTGTCAAGCTTCTCCAATATCCCTCATTATCCGTATACGCTGTTCATTCGCTAATTACGGATTGCTCACTGTACTGGAACGAATTTCCAGTCATTACCTCTCATTGCTTCTACTTGCAGGCACATGGATGCTGCGTCGAATGTATACAGCCGAAACGGTTTCAATCGTACGAGTATAATATTATTATTGTGCGGCGAACAAACCGGACCTATACAAAACATCAAAGCGAGTGAAAATAAATTATAATAGGCAGTGGAAAAGCTGAATGTTCGAAAATCGCTTGACTGCGCGTATGAAGAGAGAAAGAATAGAGTTGAAATCAGGCGTCGTATCAATGACTGTCACATCTAAAAAAATATACCTACACACGCATGGGGACAATTGGGCAATAAAACTCCGTGTAAATAATTGTTGTAATTTGAAAATTTAATTGGAAATTTATAGTCTACTAGTAAATGAACATAATTGTTGTTAATCAAATTAAATTTGTATCGCTACCGTTGCCATAACCATTGTTAGAGATTAAGATCTCGTTTTTGGGTCGTAATAATAACGAGGGAACTCTTCGCAGCGAGGGAGAGCTTCGAAAGATCCACCGATGCTCTGAAAAAATGAATTCGCAATAATTACGACTCATCCTTGATTGTCATGATATATAAGAATTCGTTATTGTAATCGAAGTAACAGAATTACCCGTAATTCAATGGTGAATTCAACGTAGCGACCTGGACAACGCCCTTTAAAGAGAGATTGTTGGGAATTACACTCGTCAGGTTGACGGTCAGAGTCTCGTTCGAAGTGAAATTTATCACTAGAAGCACCGTGTGATTTGCTACTCCACCGATGTTGTGTGTACGGAGAATCGTCAGAACTTTGTTGCTGTTCGTCACAGCTGTCGTGAGTGTTCCATACTTCAGGGCCGGTACTGAGCTCCTCAGTCTCGTAAGATTTTTATAGAGATTGTAGTGAGATACAGGTACAGTTTTCTGGGCCGCAAGGTTCAAAACGCGGTAGTTATTGTTAACAGGTAACCACGTTGTTTTGCTGGAACTGAACCCTGCAATTCAACAGGTGATCAATCGTTTTTATTTTTCATTCATAACCTTTGCAATGATTAAAATTTTTTTTTATAAATTACCTGCATTGGTCGTGGCATCCCACTGGAAGGGTGTTCTGCAAGGATCCCGAGACCTTTCCTTATATTTGTCTATACCAGCCTGGCAACCCTGAGGATCTTGTGTATCTTCCCAAGAAATATCATCTTTGTCTACCATTCCAATTTCCTCGCCATAGTAAGTCACTGAAACTCCCGGTAATATCATAGCGAGCATCGTCATCTGGTCGCCTCTGTCCGGATACCTGGTCTCGGTTCTTGAACGATCGTGATTTCCCATCTGCCAGAGAGAAATAAAATTCGCTTTGAATTTACGTTATCATTGAGTCACAAATGAGATGCAGGGGATCGATGCACGTACCACCCAATTAGACGTGCCGTTCCTTTTATTTGCCTCTGTTGTCCATCCGTCAATTAATAGTTTAAAATCATTGGGAGTCGATTTATTATTCACATCGGTGATGAATTTAAAGTTAAATGGAATGTGAGCTCCCGCGTCGTAGAACTCGACGACCTTATCGAGACTTGTATACGCCTCGGTCATCATTACCTATAAATTAACGTCGAATAAACTCGTCATGGAACACGTTCTCAATGGTTCAACAAGTAGTTGCGCTTTATTTTAATCATATACTGACTTTTTCATCGGTTCCTGTGACTCGCGCATACGTATCAAGAATCTCTCTCCAACTCTTCACCAAGTCGTAGGTTTCTGGTTGATCTTTGGTATATGGATGATCGAGAGAGGTGTAATCATCCGGCCATACTGCGCCTGGCGTATGCGACAACGGCTCATGTCTCAAATCCTCTACTTCGAATAGATGTGGCACAGCGTCGACCCGGAAGCCATCGACTCCTTTTTCCAGCCAGAACCATATTACTTCCTGTTTAAGAAATGTGTGACAAATGCAACTGACGGTAATCAAATAAATTGATGCGAGAACCTTATTTATTTTGTATTTGGCACTCTAATTGATTTCAAATAGTTTTAGTCAGTACAATGAAATACGTACGGCCATTGCTTTTCTCACTGCCGGGTTATTGTAGTTAAGATCCGGCTGTTTTCTATGGAACTGATGAAAGTACCATAGCTTCCGTTTCTGACTATAGGTCCACGCGAGCCCACCGAATACGCTGACCCAATTGTTTGGTGGTACCTGTGATGGAGCATTGCCATTTCCTGTTTCTCTCCAGATAAAGAAATCTTCGTAACCCGGTTCGTTAGCTTCACTTTTCTTGAACCACTCGTGTTCGTCTGACGCGTGATTCGGAACCAAATCCAAGATGACTTTTAGTTTTAATGATTTTGCCCTCGCAGTAAGCGCTTCAAAGTCGGCCATCGTTCCATAATCGCTACTGATGCCCGTGAAATTTGATATGTCGTAGCCGAAATCGACCATAGGGCTGGGATAAATAGGCGAGAGCCATATCGCACCGATTCCAGCGTCCACAAAGTGCTCCAACTTTGAGGTGATACCTGATACAGATTAATTGCTTCATTGTTATAGTTTATTCCGCGCGTTCCTTGATTTTGATTGCTGCGAATACGCGCTTATGATTTTTCACCTTTCAAGTCCCCAATTCCGTTCCCATCGCTATCCATGAAACTCCGAGGGTAGATTTGATAGAACGCTGTGTTCCTCCACCATCCTACATTCGATATCAAAGGCGCTCGTATGTTTAAAGCGGTTGTAAAGCCGAAGCCTAGAAGCAGAAAAACTACGTAGCACCCGGCACTCGCCATCGTGCGAAACCGTTCAATAACTGCGCTTCCAATGCGTGGTGAACTTCTTATAAAGCATACAATCGGCTGCAGCGGAGAAAGAATCGAATAGCGATAGACTATCGATAAGATGTTAGGGCAAATATACAAAAGATAAAAAGAAACAGACAGGTAAATGAACGTGGAATAATTGCTGCGAGTTATCAATAGTGCAGATATATTTGTGTAATTTTTAGGTTTTAAAAGTAATATGAATTTGGATATTTTTGGCCAAAACTCAAACGACAGTAAATTTGCGATTTACCTAAAGAAATGTATGTCTGTTGATGTACACTTTTTAAAATTACGGGAAAAAATGTTCACCTTTCTATTTATCTATCTCCCAGGATACTACAACGTTGTGTTCTCGACTATTTTTCTGTTAACATCGATAAGCCTTATCGGGTTTCTCGTTGTCTCAAGCTTAATAATAGACGGGGCATTGTTGCAATTTTTGAGTCGCCGCTATCGACGCTGACCTTTTCAATATCGTTGAGAAACTTTCCGTGGTACAGAATCAATAGTCGTAAAAATCTAGTATAGGATACACTATCTTACAATACAAGAAATCCCTATCTTATCGTATCCTATGTCAAGACAATCCAAAAATACGCTTAGTTCATTAAATCAATAGGCATTTTAAATACAAATAGTATTCGTAAGTCCACTTACAACTGGAAGAGCAACTGCTGGATGTATGCAGCTACTACGTGCAAGCGGGGAATTAAACAACGACAAAAAAGTAGTCTTGTATATGAAATTCGAGAGCGGGCGTTCGGGCGCGTCTGGCATTATGCAAATTGATTGCGAATTCGAGCCCTCGAGGCCCTCGTTAACGCCGTAGCACAGAGGGTCTCCCATCGGCTTCGAAGACGAATAGAGGTAACGGTAAAAAAGTTTCGAGCAGACGGGATCACGCCCCGAATCTCGAGACCGCAAGCAATTTTCAATTTCACTTGCAACGAGACACTCTGTAATCCACGTTGCCTATAGCTCTTCACTCCACCGCTGAAGATTTAACTTCGTCGCCGAATCTCTCTCGTGGTATTCGAGACTCGTATTGGGCGTTTCAATATGCTAGACTTTCATCAGGATTTTCCCGCATGAACGAGAATTTACCCTTTCGATAAGCTACACCGGGGATTTCAACTTCGACCCGTAAAATCCCGATCACGATATCGTGAAAACATATATGATCTTTATGGCTCTCAATTTTGAGATTGCGGGACAAATTCGATTCATCCAACTCAGTTCATTTTACCGGGATGACACTCGAGGTATGTGTTATATAGATTTGGCAAAATCCGGTCACGTATGGGATACGTGTCAGTGGTTATATGGATTCGTGAACGATCTGCTATACCCGTCACCTTATTTCGCTCCATCTCTCACTCTCGACATTGGTTTTTTTTCGCTCGGAATCGCCTGGGTCTGAAGAAATCACGGACATCAAATATCATTCATGGGCGATATAACGCCCCTCGTGGACCGATGCGTTTGCAGTATGTGCAGCATACCGCAAAGTGGACATTTCAACGATTATTCCGCATCAACGTTAACCTATTATACAAAAATCCTCTATATACTACCCTTCATCTCGTGCACCTCTGTCTTTTTATAACTTTTTTTTTATTCAAAGCATTTTTCGTAAAGCTTTCGCTTGCGCACAATTCGATTATTCAGTGCACTTCGGCACGCAACTACTGCATGAGGGATAATAGCGTTGCTTCATTATGCAACAAAGAGCAAGATAAAAAATGAAAATTTTATATGAAATGTGAGTCTACTCGATAAACGTTCATCCAGCGATATATCCATGGGATGAGATGAGTGACTGGCATTTTAACACGTTCCACCAAGCGTGTCGTTCGCAAACTCATCTCTTGACTCGGTCGATCCGACAATTCAGTTTTGTTATGAAAACGAATGTGCCAGATAGACGCGGGAAGAGACAGGGCATATGCGTGTGCCAATGAAATATGAAGAGCTTGAATTATCCATCGATTCGTTTTTCCTAACAAGGCCCCATTTACGTCACTGAGAGCCTGTAGGAGAGACGAAGAATATAACGGGTGGATCAGACGAATGAGAGCGTTTTTTATTCTCGATGTCGTTTTTAGAGAACATTTTTTCAACCGAAATTTATACACTCGATATATCGAAATATAATACCATACGATACCGTTTTTTTATCGTGCGATATGAATATCTTGAAAAAAATCGTAGCTGTTATGTCCACTTGTCGCCGTCGAATACACATGAACGTCCTGGTCACTCCGGCGTATGTATCCGTAGTTGTATATACGGCGAGTGAAAGAGAGATTCATTTTACGATTGATATCCACAATTGTCTGTACCGGGAAAGGCAAAAGAAATTGACGATAGACAACCCGCTTGAGACATGAAATACTACGTGGCTATAGAACATTATGAATTCATTTTTTTTGTGATATATACGAATGATGTACAAAAGATAATTTAGTGTTTCTCATGTACGATAGAGGTACTGCGCACGAGAAAAAAAAAGGTGCGTATTCATCGCCGTGTAACGGCATCTGTGTAGGTCGGTGTAGGCCAACATTGTTGATTCTGACACTGTTTTGTTTTACAGCATACAGTAATCATCGAGCGTGGAGTGCATACTTTTTTTAAGGATTAAAAATAATTTCTGAATGGCAAATTTTGATTATGGAAATTCTGATTTTCATCGTTCAGAGACATTTTTTTCTCGCAAGGTATGCGGAAACGATACAAAACAATGCGAAGGCGATTCGTAGACTGTAAAAAAGAGGATTGGAATAAGCGACCAAGTGGAAAATAAAGTAAGGGTATCGTGACAGTGAAACGTACACGTTCGTTTCTCCGGATGTGAGTCTGGCGGGTGAGAATTCTGCAATTCACACTTTCGTCTACCACCGCACGTTGAATACCAGGCAAATTGGGAAAAGGAAAATTGGATTCCCGTTTTTCGTCGGTGAACAATCTCTCTCCCTCTGCCAGGCAGCGCTTTTTTTTTTTACACAAGACTGGGTATCCCGAGGGATATTCGCAAGCGCCATCCCTCTCGTTACTCTTCTCGCTTTTATATTCCGTCGGTGTTTTTTTTTCCCATGGCGCGTCAGCTTATCCTTCGTAAGCCAGAGGCAGGTGAGAAAAATCCGGCTTTAGCGTAGCGCGATGATCGAGTCTCGGTAGCGTGGCAGAAAAACGTCGATAAAACTGCTTCTCGAGTTGCGACAAAATCGCGCCAAAATTTCTTAAATCTACGACTTTTCGGACAGGCGATATTTCACTGAACAAATTAATTTCCACTTGATTTTGAAACTGAAACGTTCGAGAAACAGTATACAGACAGGTCTTCCGGTGAAGTAAATGGATTTTGGTGAACGACAACGAGTAAAGCCGGATAAGATCGCTGTCCCTCGAGAACAAATGTGTATCATGAAAAAGAGAAAAAAAAATCGGACGAAACGGGATCAGAAACGCAAGGGATATCGTCGAAGAATCGCCCGGCGGTCGATGTTAGAAACGCGATCGTCCAAGCGCCGTATCAAATTACTAACATACAGTTAGACCTATCGTGCACATAGGCGCTGTTACATAAACACACAGTTATTGTTTATATTTTCTGGTAAAATAAATAAGAGTTCGTGTAACTGGGTTGTCGCAACTGCAACGGCGCCTTAGGAATTTATTATCGGCGGATAAATTAACTAAAAGTAATCAATAAGATAGCGGTCAACATCATAGTGGCCTTAGTAAATGAAATTGAACTGCCACCATCCGGCTCGGAATCGTCGTCGGGATCTTTGTTAGTTGCTCTTGCCTCGTCGGCGAGAATGACGAGTGAACTCTTCGGGGCGAGGTTGAGCTTCGTTAAATCCACAGATGCTCTAGATAATTAAATTAAACATAATAATTAATTGGGAGTGAGTTTCACCAAACCGGAGTATTTATATTAATATTTAAAGTTGAAGGATTACCCTGATTCCACTTTCGACTCTAACGTAGCCACTTGAACGACGCCCTTCAAAGCAATTTGGGTGGGTATATCGCTTGTTAGATCGACGGTCAAAGTCTCGTCGTCAGAGAAATTTATTACGAGAAGCACCGTTTCTTTTGCTACCGCATCGACGTCGTGTGTGCGGACAATCGCTAGAGCTTTGTTGTTATTCTTTACGACTGTTTTAAGCGATCCCGACTTCAAGGCTTCCGACTTAGCGTTAAGTTCCGTGAGACCTTTATAGAGTTTGTAGTGAGACACCTTTGCGAGCTTTTGCGCCGCGAGATTTAATTTATCAAAGTTACTGTTGACGGGTAACCATGTCCCTTTTACGTTGACACTGAAACCTGTGAATCGGATAGCAATCATATTCTTTATTAGCGATTTTTATATCGAGTACAGAATTATTAGCAGCGGATATATTACCTGCATTGAGTGTGCTGTCCCACTGGAATGGAGTTCTGCACGGATCCCGAGACATTTCTTTATATTTATCTTTACCAGCTTGACAACCTTGAGGATCCTTTGTGTCCTCCCAGGAAATATCATCCTTGTCAACCATCCCTATTTCCTCGCCATAATAAGTGACCGAGACACCCGGCAAGATCATAGCCATCATCGTCATCTGATCGCCTCGGTTCGGATACCTGGTCTCGGTTCTCGACCGATCGTGATTTCCCATCTGTTAACGAAAAAGAGGATTCTCTTAAAATTCATATTAATCCAGTAGAATCTGTTGTGACAAAAAATGAATGCACTTACCACCCAATTCGAAGTACCGTTCCTCTTATTTGCCTCTGCTGTCCAGGTGTCAATGAGTAGTTTAAAATCAGTGGGAGTAGACTTGACACTTACATCGGTAATGAATTTAAAGTTGAATGGTATATGAGAACCAGCATCGTAGAATTCGACGGTTTTCTCGAGACTCGTATACGCCTCGGTCATCATTATCTGCGAATTAAAATGCAAGATATTTTTTATTCACATTTGCACTGTATTGAGGGTTTTTAGCACTTTAATTCCGTGATACTGACTCTCTCGTCGCCCCCGTGGTAGTTAGCCCACTCATCAAGAATGTTTCGCCAACTTCTCACTAAATCGTACGTTTCTGGCTGATCCTTGGTATATGGATGATCAAGATAGGTGTATTCGTTCGAAGACGCTGAGTTATTCGCCTTAGGCTCATCCTTTAGGCTCTCGACCTCGAAAAGATGTGGTACAGCGTCAATCCGAAAGCCATCTACTCCTTTTTCCAGCCAGAACTCTATTACATCCTGTTTGTGAAATTTATGACAAAGGTTAGTGACAGTAATGTGGTAACGATAAATATAATACAAATTTTCGATTATCCCGTATTTGATATCCGTTGATACGATCGCCGCTATCTGATATACAAATCCATTTTAATCAAGCTACTGATCATAAGTCCATATTTCCGAATAGTCTCAGCGAAGGGACTTTCCCGGATGCGCGAGCGATAATCAAAAAATATGTAGCTAATCCAGTTACTATGCCAAACGGGAACTTTTTTTTTTCATGTCGCGTTGATAAACATCTAATCTAATCTACCAGCACCATCCGGTGTTGAATTGACTAAGTGTTTATTCTTTCCCTATCAATAATCCACCGATGCGTATTAGACACGGGGAACACGTACCTTCATTTCTGCTCTCACTTTCGGATTACGGTAGTTAAGATCCGGTTGCTTCGCGAGAAATTGGTGGAAGTACCATTGCTTTCGATCATTGTTCCATGTCCAAGCGGGCCCGCCGAATACGCTGATCCAGTTATTTGGCGGTACTTCTGATGGCTTAGTAGAGTCTTTTCCATCTCTCCAAATAAAATAATCTTTGTAGTCTGCGTTGGCTGGGTCGGCTGTGTAGTTTACACTCTTCTTGAACCATTCGTGCTCATCAGATGCATGATTCGGAACCAAATCCAATATGACTTTCAACTTGAGCTGTTTCGCTCTCGTCATCAGAGCGTCGAAGTCAGCAATACTTCCGTAATCTGCACTGATGTCCACGAAGTTCGATATATCGTAACCGAAATCGGCCATGGGACTGGGATAAATAGGCGAGAGCCATATTGCACCAACTCCAATGTCCTGGAAGTGCTCCAACTTCTGCGTGATACCTATTACATATTAATTAAATCACTGTTATGATTGTGAATCGACGCTTTATCTAAAAAAAATTCGCCGATCGATGAGGCAAAACACGGATCTTGACGATGTTCGTATATTTTGAACGTTCATTTGTGAAATTCTAAATGAGGCTTTATCCAATCAGAAGTTTGCGAATACTCCTAGATGCTTCTACATTTGATACTTGGATAGCCGTTTTTATCTAATGTATCTTTGCGTCTTCTATCTCTAACTATTCCGCTTCAATTAGGATTATTCAACATGATTTTGTTCAAGGTGTAGAAACGTATGAGATATAAGAAGTTCAAATTAGACCAGGTAGGATCGTGAAAAAAAAAAAACAAAAGAAGTCGCCATTGCGCGAGAGGATATCCGAAAATAGGTGCACATTATCAATGTACTCACCATTCAAGTCTCCTATTCCATTCCCATTGCTATCCATAAAACTCCGAGGGTATATCTGATAGAATCGAGTGTTCTTCCACCATCCTACGTTCGAAATGAACGATGAACGTATATTCAAAGCGGTCGCTAGACCGAGACCGATTAGCAGACAAACTACGTAGCAGTCGGCACGCGCCATAGTGCGAAAATGTTCAATCACTGCGTTTACAAGATGTCGCGAACCCTTTATATAGCATACCAACGGGCTGAGCAGCAAAAAAACATCTGGCAAAGATACGCTATCGATGCGTTGCTGGGATAAAAGAAGTAGATAGTGCCCAAAGCAACTCTGATTGCGCGAGAAAATCAATAGTGGAGTACGTTCCCGTGTACTTACTGAGATACTCTGAATTCACAGCAATGCCGCTGTACGTCGTTGAGCAACGCTTACTTGTTGTTGCCACTCAATTATTCACAGGAATCACGCTTCGTTTATCAATAATTACGATCATCACGGCTTCGTTAAAGTTCTAATCAACTTGTCTTGAACACACAACGAGCGAATAGCTCGACTAAAGAAAACTTTTTAACAGTATAAAGCCTGATTTTACGTTACATCGAACTGCTGGAACTTTGTTCGATAACTTCGTCCAGTCCTTCCGTAAAATGGGAAAAGTTTTGCATGGTCTTAATCTGTTCTCTGCACAAATATATTCGCTCTATCCATCAGGCAGTGATCGCCAATGCACGCGGCATTTTCATGATAGATATTGTTGCGTCACGCCGGCATTTAAAAGATGATTATTCGTTTCTAACGATTTTCTCGCCTAGTGAGCGTGAGTCAAATCGCGATAAGACGAGTGTCCGTACTAGCGAGAATTATTCTTTGTGCATTTTTTCTGGAATCGACAAGATAGATCGGGGAATCCTTGTTGTCTGGAGTGACTTAAGTTTTCGACCAATTTCTAACGCCTATACCACAATGAATTAGAAAATACGAAGAAGACAAATGACCGTAACTATTGGTATAGAAATTCATCGTGCTATCGTTACACATTTATTTTATTATTTATTAATCTGAGCGAAATAAAAATACAATAAAATAAAAAATGGTATTTAAAATAAATGTCGAAGTCTCCAAACCAGGCACATTGTCATCCGTATTCCATCGCTGCTCGACATCATCGATGAATGTTTTTCAATGCCGAGAACACGAACTTTCATTGTCGTAGCAATCACGCTGTTAGCGGCGTAACGTAGACCACGGCGCCCAGTGCAGGTACCGAGGCACTATAAGAGTATTGGCCTTCTCTATAACAAACAATGATTTAAATAATATTTTCATATGGATAACAGTATTTGATCATGAGGTCACAACTGAAGAACTGAATGAGGATAATATCTTCTACTTCATGATCGAATTTTATTCGTTTCTTTGATACTTTCGACAAGCTTTATCATCTTTGTTGTTGTTTCGGCCGCAATATTTGATTTAAGTAATTTTGTGCGAGAAACATTGCAGTACACAACTAAGATATTTCAACTATAGTTGCCGATAATACGTTAATCAAAATCTTAACGGTACTTTATTGCGGCAAATATTTTATAATTGGTAAATTAGTAGTAAGAAGAAAGTCTTACCCAGGAACAAGCATAGCGTCATGTTGGTAAGTTGTACGATAAACGGCGAGTACATTAGGGACATGTTCGAAAACACTCAGATCTACAACGGCTGGTTCATTTTTAAAGTTGAAGATAGCGTAAACAGATCTTTGACCGAGTGCTTGCCTGAAAGAGTCAATTTTGTAAAGCGACTCAGTTGCTTATAATTATAGCGAAAAACGGTCTGTTTCTACCTCGAGAATGCGAAAATATCGTCGTTGATGAGACGTGTGGTAAGGTTGCCCTCTCGGACCGCTGGCCATTTTCTCAATTCGGTGAAATCGATGTACATTTTGTAAAACGAGTCGCACACAAGCTGTTCATAGGCCAGGTTCAATTCCAAGTAATTTGGATTCACTGGTAGCCATGTGTCCGGATTCGTTGAGAATCCTATCATAAAATATTGATTACTCCCTGTATTACGAGGGTCTGCAGGTTCAAGAAAATAATAGTATTTGAATGGATTTACCAGCAGAAGTGGAACTGTCCCACTGGAACGGTGTTCTTTGTGGGTCTCTTGAAGCTTCGGCAAATCCTTCTATTCCAGCGTTACACCCTTGCGGATCCGTAGTATCCTCCCATGAGACAAAGGTGTTCACCATGCCGATTTCTTCGCCGTAGTACGTTATAGCAGCTCCGGGGAGAAGTTGAGTCATAATGGTGTTCATTTGAGAAACTCTGTCTCCGAAACGAGTCCGCACTCTTTTCTTGTCATGATTTCCAGCCTATACAAGTTCAACCATGATTAAACGTTCGTCCAGTCAGCAGGGGTGCGCACCCTTAGACTGTCTACCCAAAGACAATGGCTCGTGCAAGTTACGTAAGAATAAGAGACTCATCGTTCTAAACCTCTCCGTTATCTTGTTGCGATGAAAGAAAAAATATTGACCGGTACGGATCGGAGAATAATAGATAAAAGGAATGATTGTATACGTTACGGAACCATATAATCAATATCTAAGATAAATTACTGACCACCCAGTTAGGCGTGGCGCCTTTCGGCATCCCCGTCATCCACTTGTCTATGACGTTCATGAAATCTGCAGCCGACGAATGCTCGTTGAGGTTCTCGATAAACCAAAAGTTGAAGGGGAAATGTGCACCGACATCGTAGTATTTGAACGTTAATTCGACGGTGTCATAGGCTTCAATCATCATAACTCTAGAATGGCCGTCTTTGCTCGTGTATTCGTCGAGGACTTCTCGCCACTGCTTAACTATCTCATAAGTCTTGGGCAGACCCTTTGTGTAGATGTGATGGGTGTATCCGTAGCTGTTGGGGTCGTTGGTGTTTCCGGTCAGTGGCTCGTCCAGAAATCTCTGGTCCTCGCACATATGTGGCACGGCGTCCATTCTAAAACCATCGACACCTTTGTCCAGCCAGAACCTCAAAACGTTCTGAAATTCATTCATAAAAAATTCTTTATTTATCAGTGTGGGTATTTGTTATAAATATGTATAATAGATAATTCAATTGTTTATACTTTTTACTCATTTTAATACGTATTATTTTGATAATTTTTTGGCCATTGTACCTCAATCTCTCGTACGACGTCCTCGTTTTCGTAGTTCAGATCCGGCTGCTCTTTGGCGAACTGATGGAAATAAAAAGCTTGCCTCTCATCATTCCATGTCCAAGCGGAACCACCGAACACGCTGGCCTATAAATCGGTCGATCAGCAAATTGATCACTTTCAAACAGGATCGGATAATGCAGATAATTAGTGACACGTTATTCCTTACCCAGTTGTTTGGTTTGGCAATGGTACCATCTTCTTGAACAGTACCATTCTGCCATACGTAATAGTCGCTGTACGGCTTGATATTCTTAATACTTTTTTGGAACCACTCGTGTTGGTCGGAACTTCCGTTTGGCACAAAGTCGAGGATGACTTTGAGGCCGAGGGCGTGCGCTTCCACGACAAGGTTCTCAAAATCTTCGAATGTTCCGAACATCGGATCGATGCCGATAAAGTCCGAGATATCATAGCCGGAGTCTACACCAGGACTTGGGTAGAAAGGTCCGATCCAAAAAGCATCGACATTTATGGACTTCAGATAAGCAAGTTTGCTCGCGATACCTGCAAGAAAAAGTACGGTTGTTTACACCAGGCAATAATAAGATTTAAATTGTTAGTAACCTTGATATTACAATGCGTGCGCTAGACTACTGGGGTTTTATTGTAGTCGGCTGTGTGATTATGTAAAGGAGCGGTCTAGTTGTAACAAGCGAGACGATTGTTGCCGGTGAGTACGCGACAGTACCACTTCGGCGAATAATCAAGATTACTGCAAGACTTGCGGCATCCGTGGCATACGCATAATTGCATTTTTGTGAACATGACTGACACATAACAGTTGTGTGACAATTCGGTCGTCCGCTGACCGGAAACAATTATTTCACTAGCTGACGCAACGTGGTGCAACGGGAGTACACTTAACATCTATCGCTTTGTACAATGATGGGAATACTCTTTTTTTTATTTACTCTGGTCAACAATTCGAAGAAAATTGCGCTGTTGACTAATTACGTCAGGTCGATGGAAAAAATCATAAATAGTTGTAGACGTACCTTGGAGATCTCCTATACCATCGCCATTAGTGTCCATGAAACTTCTCGGATAAACTTGATATAGTGACATCGTCTGCCACCATTCTTGTTCCTTACTGAGCCCGAGACCGAGCAAGGTTACCAGAACAATTAATGCCGGAAAAATCCTCATGTTTGCCTACGAGAATCGAGTAAAAAATGTATCTATTTACCGAGATACTGATACACTGAAGTCAATCGATCGATCAAGACGAGATATAGAATCATTTTTAGGGGATTTTTGATATAAAGATCGGACAGGAGGCTCGGCGTATTATCACTAAACTTACAAGAGATTCCGATCACTTCTATCTTCGTGTACCACTGGGCGTCGACTGTGGCGAACGAAATTTTGGATTCCTCTTTTATACGAGTTATCAGATTATCTGCTGAATATTAGGCTGCGGAGGAGGGCAAACAGCGCTGATTTGTAAGTTGATTGCGAAGACTTTGGTCTTATTATTTTTTTATCTTGAACTGTAAATTCGACAACTGTGCGTCAAGTTTTGGAAGGGAACTCGCGGTATCATTAGAAATAACAGCAACAATACTCAAGGAACGAGTTCGTAAACATGTTGACTGTGCGACGTGGGTCGCGGTGCTAAAAAGTGAAAACTCAGCTTAGTAACGTGTTGATAATTTTCACAATAATTGTCATCTTGGATAAAAATAAAAAGCGGACCGTATATTTTTGCAAAACTATACTCTTTTTATTACCAATACACCATCAAAATAATTTGTTGATTGAATACAATTTAACAAATTCAATTTTTTACATTTGCTTAATATTCAAATGATGGCAATTGAGGAGTACCATTGGTAGTCTGGAAGAATAAACAGAAACGTTGAGATAGCGACGAATATACGCAAGTCAATTTGTCCATGTATAGGCAGTCACCTATTGTTACTTACCATTCCAAAAAGACAAGAGTTGAAAACATTTGATAAAGTAGTAAATGTAGCCTTTCGTCATCAACGCGATCAGGCAGTTTTGGGAGTAACGTAAATTACAACATCACCTCCCGGAATTCGGATTTCAGCAGAGTTTACACGATCTCTGTTAGAAAACAAATTAAATTACCTACGCGAAACAATATTGTTAGGCCTTATTCCCGAGAATATTTTCAATGTCATGCTTCTAACGTCCCGTGAATAGGATTACTTGTATGTACTTTAACTACGATTTGCTGCAAAAATGAAATAGAATTAAAAAATCCTCGATGAACTATAATTAACAAAGTCATACCCGCGAGTAAGTGGAGAGTTGACGGATGCACGATAAATATCAAGTGTAGTTGGCACGTTGTTGAAAGCATTCAAATCTACAATTTGCTCTTCGTCGCTAAAACTTGAGACGACGTAAACAGATCGCTCACCAGGATATACTCTGAAATCCAGAAATTGTCGTATCTTTTATCGATATATATAGAAAGCAGTGCAATCTGCCATACCTCGAGAATGCCAATACGTTGTCGTTGAGAAGATGAGTAGTGAGATTACCCTTTCGTAGAGCTGGCCACTTCCTGAGTGCTGAGATATCCTGATACATTTTGTAGAACGAGTCATCCGCAGCTTTTTGTGCTTCAAGATTGACGGTCAAGTAGTCTGCACTGACTGGCAGCCATGTTTTGGGATTCTTGGAGAATCCTGTGATATATAACTTTATTTATGCGATCATTTACAAGTTTCGAGCCATTTTTTGAAAATAACAATTCGTAGGAAAAGATCTTTGATAAGCTCAACTTAAAACTGTTCGTTTAAATTTACCAGCAGACGTCGTATTGTCCCATTGGAATGGTGTTCGTTCAGGATCCCTGGAAGCAGTCATATAACCATTTTTGCCGGCTTTAACTCCCGATGGATCCACGGTATCCTCCCACGAGACAAACGTGTTCTCCATTCCAATTTCGTCACCGTAATAAGTTACACCGATTCCAGGCAATAGTAGCATTAATGCGGTGACAGTCTGAGCACGTTGAATTCCAAAACGAGAGACCAATCTCGCGTTATCGTGATTACCAGCCTACGTTTTTTCAATGAATTAGTTTTGAAATTAGAGTTATTTGACTATATGGTCTATTTCCATTTTTCCCCATACTAACCACCCAATTGGCAGTACATCCTGGTGGCGTATCGGACATCCAACGATCCACAATTGCCTTAACATCAGCAGCCGATGATTGCGCGTCAACGCCGCCTATGAACCAAAAGTTGAACGGAAAATCTGCACCATACTTATAATATTTCATTGTCAAATCGTCGCTAGCGTATGCTTCCATCATTATAACTCTGAATCTGCCATCTTTTTTGGAGTATTCGTCGATAAAAACGCGCCACTCTTTAATCATGTCATACAGCTGTTGCAAATCTCGCGTATAGATGTGATCAAGATACGTATACACATTGGGATCGTCGGTCATTCCACTCAATGGCTCGTTTAATAATCTCGAATCTTCAAACAGATATGGCGTAGCATCAATTCTAAAACCATCCACGCCTTTGTCTAACCAAAACTTCAGGACGCTCTGAATTGAATATATAAAATATATAAAATTATTTGATCATGCGGAAAATGCCGTATTAATTCAATATGAACAGAATACTTCCGGTTTCGCACACCTTTATTTCTTCTACGAGGCCCTTGTTATTGTAATTTAAATCTGGCTGTTGTGGGGCAAACTGATGCAAATAATAAGCCTGCCTCTCGTCGTTCCACTCCCATGCCGAACCACCGAACACACTAACCTGTAAGTCAATCGATTAACTGACTATACTTACTACCGTTCATAGAATCTATATTATCCGAGTGTAGAATATAGCTTTTCAAGTATGCATTTTTACCCAATTATTTGGTGCGACAATGGTACCATTTGCCAGAACAGTACCATTTGCCCAGACGTAATAGTCGCTGTAAGGCTTGATGTTCTTAACACTTTTCTCGAACCATTCGTGCTTATCAGAACTGTGATTTGGCACAAAGTCAACGACAACATTGATGTTCAAGGCGTGCGATTGATCAACCAAATCTTTGAAGTCATCGAGAGTACCAAAAATTGGATCAACGTCTGTATAGTTCGAGACATCGTAGCCAAAATCTACCATGGGACTCGGATAGAAAGGTGAAAGCCAGAATGCGTCGACGTTCGAGTCTTTCAGATGCTGCAATCTGCTCGTAATACCTGTCGAATACAAGGAGTCTTGTCATTTTCCGGAGTGGAGAAGGATTGACGGCGCTTGTTGTTCCATTCCGTTAATTACATGATACATTTTTTATATACTTCGAGAATAGTACCTTTTAGATCTCCTATCCCGTCACCGTCGCTGTCCTTGAAACTTCTGGGATAAATTTGGTAGAGCGACATTGTTTGCCACCATTGCTTCTCACTATAGGCCCCGACACCAAGTACAGTCACCAGGACAAAAAGTCCCGGGAAGATTCTCATTATTGCTTCCGAGTATTAAGCTAGAAATATAAAAAAAAAATGTTTCGTACATTTTTCGACTACAAACAAGTCTGATTTTTCAAATATCTAGTATGCATAAATAAAAAATTTAATAGGCCCAAGATACGCATTTATTCTCGGTCCGCTCGTTACCGAGTCTGAGACCAAACTGACTCCACTAGTTTCTTTATACCTGAGTATATCTATGCTTGGTATAATATATAGATACTTCATGCGCTATGTTATAAATAAAAGATTGAAAAAGTTTGGTATTTTCACTATTACGAAACTCAGTTTTTTTACCTGCTTTCGAGTATAACTTGTACTGCGGTTATACTTGGTTCACGAAGTTCCTTTTTATATAAATTGCTTCAATAACAAAATGCAAACATCGGCGAATGAACAAACTTCATGCTATGATGCTCAATTGATCGATGAGTGTTATGCTCACAATTATTGTAGGTGATGATCCCATTAGAGTGGCAAATGAGGAAACATGTCGACGCTCTTTGTCCACCGCTATCTATCGTTCTCTATGTTATCATCCAGTGTGTTACGAAACACTTAAGTGCCAAACAAGCAATGTAATTATCGTTGTTGGTAATTATTCTTTTTGACGCATGCATGAAAAAGGGGATTTTTCGTTTCTACAGTCGTCGTCGGCTTGGACTCCATTCAACGCGAGCGGCGGACCGGCGGTTCGTAGAGAATTCGCATTTCCGCACTTATATCATAACAATGATAACGATGAGATTTCAATTCATAATCGTAGCGAGTATATACAATTTATTTTGAGTCCTCGTTTATAATATACGCTGCCGGTAGTATTATCAATTGACACGTTCATCTTGCACCAAGTAAACTTGCACGTGACTTGCTTGAGGCATTATGTGCGAACCCTCGCGCAGTGCATAAACTCCCTTTTTTTAATGAAAACAACAGTCGGCCTGTGATTTATTGTCAACACCCATCCGTAATGAACTTAGTGACTATTAACTGATGCCAATGCTGATGCTGTTCTTTAAAAGCAACCGGATATAACCAACCTGTACTTATAAACGTACTTGACATATATTTTACAGCGAAGATGTTCTTTTTTTTTAGTATTAAATTTGATTTTCCGTGAGTTCGCAATGTTTTTTTTTTCTCTGAAACAACATTTGCAAAAGAACATCAATAATGAATATACTAACGAGTAAATAAGACTATGATTTTCTCCAGTCAAGCGTGGATTTCACGTAAAACCACTCGTAGTACTAAACCACTACACTTGTTTAATTATTTATATTCCCGAGTCCGAGGTTTCAGACCTTTTTTGATGAAATGCATTTTATATTTAGATAGCGAGTGTTCCAAATTCGGTAAGTTCGGTTTCTCTTATCGTGGCTGTTGAACGAAGCGTATACATCGCATACCCTCGAGGATATAACAGCAGCATGTAATTCGGTTACGTTAGTACGTATAAAATCGATGTGTTTTACGTGGTCCGATAACAGGGAGGTAGTTTGTTACTGCTTCGAAGTTATACTTATCGCTACGACTTTCTTGACGCAGATAATTGTCGGCGAAATTGGTGAAATACTGCAAAAAACTCGGGTACTTAATTTTGCATGTAGAATCGTAACAGTGAGAAAAAGCTAATTCAGGAAGGTTGCGGCTGTCTGCAAGTGAATGAATTAAAGATAACAAACGCGTATCGTCTGAATCGCAATGGTTTTCGAGTAGCGAAGCAGTATCTGTCTCTTTCAGCACACATTGGCACATATATGCTACTAGCGCATGAACCGCATTCGTAGACGAATCACCAAGCGACTTCACGATAGTTTTGGAACTTTCACGAGTTTTCCCAAACCGCCCGCCTGTTTGTTGGTTTTATCGGGAAGTCTTATGGAAACAGCTTTGGCTGAATTCCAAAGAAACGATCGAAAGCTCCTTGAGTCTTGGGTGATGGAAAGCCTTTACCCGGTCGAACGCGATGAAAGCTGAGGCTGTTCTTTCAATTTTTATCAATGGAGGGTAAACGTGATTGTAGGTCTTCTCCGAAGCGTTATTAGTGACGTTGGAAATAGTTATTTCGATCATTATTTCAGGGTTTTTTGTTTCACGATCCCAACACTTTCTTTATTCCATATTTCACATATGAGGAGAAAATAAAGACTGTTTAGCGTGGATATCTTACACGCACGTGCGTGTGCACATTTTTTTTCTGCAAAGACAGAAACTTTTCGGCGCTTTTTTCCCACTTTACTATTCCGCAAGCAGTTGGCGTCTACGGGTACGGAGGCGAAGAAAACCTTTGGCGATGTTCCAAAGAAAATGTAGAAACTCGTTTCGAAGGAGTTTCTCAGTTAGGTCGGTTGGTCTTCTTCACTGGTCTCATCGTTGTCGCGTAAAGTCCTTTTTCGTTACGGTAGGAGAATTCTTCTGAAGCTTCTGACGAGTACTTTCTTCCCTTACCCTTTTCAATTTCACATTGGCACCGTCGACGTACCGTAATACCTTCTTCTGCTTCTACGGGCGTAGGAAGGTTGGGGCGGCATCCTTGCCAGCAGCAGCAAGGAATGAGAAGAGTACCGATGCGAGGGAGCGAGGGACTGTAGGGAAAAGTCAAGCGAGGCACGACGAAGAAGAGTGTGTGCCTTTCACAATCTTTTCGCGCTTCAGACACACTTCTTTTTTTGCTTTACTCTTCACTCTCCGTCAACCTCCCGAGAACTGTGACGATGCGTATGCGTAGGTCATTGAAGATCAAGATGAAAAGAAATCTCGAGAAAAATTTAAAGAATCGAGAAAAGCGAGTATAGCCATTCTAAGTTTTATTGTACTTGACTCTATGTCACTCACATTTCAGAGCCCATAAAACCAGTTTTTCCCCTGCAGTGTTTTCCCCGTTTTTGTTTCATTGCATAGAAATCATCTTCAGGAAAATCTTATGGGATATTTCGAACATTATTAAGGTATTTTCGGTCCTTTCTTTGTCGTCGAGATGTGCGACGAGTAGGCAAGACTTATTCGCGCGAGTGGTCCATGAATCATTCATGTTGGAAATGGTAGAAGAAAGCGAAGGACGGAGGCAAGCGCACAACGACTTGTCAATTCCCTCTCAAATATCCGTGTTTCGAAGCGTTTTAGGTATCACGAGGCCTTTACTTATTCCCCATGGCTCTCCGAGTCTTTCTCTGCCTTGCGTATTCTTATCTCCGCGCCAACGCTGCTCACTAACTCCGCAAAAAATGAAAGGATGCGCCAAAAACGGTGGAGCGTTAGAAGAGACGCCGGTGAATATTTTTTGTTCACCCTCTTTATTTTCTACCCGCTTTCATCGGCATAAAATAAATTTCAGGCAATGTCGATAGGCAAACTGATTTTGATAGAACGAAATGCGTATGGCAGGATAAGTTTATCATTATTTATTCATATAATAAAAGTTAACAAACTGAACAACGTGTGGAAATTACGTGCGCCTTTTTCTGAGCATTTAACTACGGAGGTTCTAAAAAAGATAGCGCTATAGTTCTTGTATCGCATCGCCGTGATATCGGCGATTTGCATCGTCATCGGAATTTTTTACACTGACCATTATCCACTAAAGAGATCGTACGATCGCATGCAAAAAAAGGGGCAAAGATCGATCTCTTGCAGGATTAATTTATTGCTGGGTTTAGCCGGAAAGACTATATTTCATTGGTTCTTGCAATGAAATATGTGCCTTCGAGTTCTGTGAAGTTTTTCGATCTTTGCGATTCTCACTCGTGGCAAACACAACGCTTTTCTCCTGAGGGAAGAACGGCGTGTGCTCCTACATCGCTACAGAAAGCAGCAAGCATGCTTGTCTTCCAAGGCATTCCGGAAAGTAAAAAGATACGGTTAAGAGAGCAGGGCAACCGAAGAAGCTGGATGTAATCTAGGATTTACAGGCTACAGTGGCTATGGGGATCTCGGGGTTTAGGGGTGGGATTGATGAAGGAGAAGCTCGGAAAGAAGCATACGCCAGCTACAGAGAAACGGGTCGAGCTTTAGCGGACGGTTCTAGATAGGATCTGTGTGTACTATACGCAGGTAACGCGCTGAGTATAATAGTTCGAGCGAGAGATTTACCTCTGGGCTTCTCCGACATCCCAATAATCAATAATCCAGGTGCACAGCACTGACAGTTATACCGTTACCGCGAGGATTATATTTGAGCTGCGTACGCTTACAAAGCAGAATGTAGATATGGTATATTCACATGCCATTAAAAATGCAACCTCACTTGAATTCCCGTACTGTTATAATTGCAAATAATTAGTATAACAAAAGAATATTATATCAAAAGATTGCATAAACAATCAAAGTTTGAGAAACCTGGATACCATTTTTTTTTTAAATAAAAATAGAAAGCTGCACATAATACGGCAGAACGGCAACGGTATATTCTGAACCGGTCGTAAATATACGGCGCAGGGGCAACGCGATATTAAACTTTTATTTTTTTTTCTTTCTGTGCTTTCGCTGTATAGCGCGGCAAAGGTCGGCGTGGGTAGAACGGTCGAGCAGAAAAAAACTCGCCGAAAACACGACTAATTATGGGCTCTCAGCCTCAGTGATCGTCTCTTCCCCGGAGGAGACCGAAATACGTGTCGTATTTTCTCGTTGCAATGAATCACAACCATACTTCTCCGCCAAATTCATAATTAATTAGTAGCCTTTGCCATCGGTATTCGCCGAGAAGAATAACATTAATGTATAATTTATTTCAAGCTTAAAGGAAATGCATTCTAATGAGTAATCGTCGAAATTATGGTAAACGTTTGACGAATTGACAAGGCATTTTCCTCGTCGATATGAGAGTTTGATAGTTTATCGAGGACCTGTGAACTGAATGAAAAAATGATTTTCCTCGACTCGCGTGTACACGGAATAACGCACAGATTATTAATCGACATTGTGTGAGTCTCAATTGGAATTACATTGAACGAACTTGGGCATCAGTTTTGAACTTCGTTAATGAAGCGAAGCCAATATTATTGGAAAATCGTTGTTCCTTGAGCGCGAATATAGGGAATAAATGCCTTTTACTCATAAAGAAACAATGTAGATATTTATAATAAGTTCACCGCTGTTGGTCACAGTATCAGTTGTTCAGAGTACTGTCCTATCAAATATGACTAAATCTGATGTATCAATCTGAATTGCTTTTAAAATTTTAATTATGACAATGGTTGACAACATTAATTTGAAGATATATGTATGATGTGAATGTGAAACGAATGGTATTGAAAACAGCACGTTCGAGATTATGGGCGAAGATTAAACGAAAAATGTGCCTCGTGTTTGTAGTTTTATCTATCGGCCATCAAATTTATAGAGATTAGGTAAGAGATATCAATCGATATAGTTGAAATCGGATTGCATCGGAAAATGTCCACGATGTGGGCCGATGCCGAAACCGAGATAATCGATCTCTACGTGATATTCTGCTTACAGCGAGTTAGGCACCACCGGAAGATTCGACAGAATCTTATCGGAAACTATGTATCAATAGGCGTCCGGTTGTCCAGCGCTCTATACCTCCAAGTTTCTGACGTCAGGATGGTTCCGGGCTTTGGGACTCTACAAATTTCGAACCCGGTTCCGTGATTGAAACTTTCTTTTAATGTGAAAAGCGACAGAAGTCGACAGTGAAATGTGGGGAATGTCAAAGAATAGACTTATAAATTACTTAGAATGATGACAATAATTGAACGAAAATCGCTAAAGAGTCAATGACCCTACTATTAAGATCTATCGATAATCCAGATGACTATAATTGAACTGCAGAAAAATCAATTATTTTATGGCTCGCAAAAACGAAGTTTATCATTGAAAGAAGAAATTAATTAAAACAATCGATCTTAATTAAAGCAACGCAAGGCGCTGCGGAGAAAATGAAGAAACTTTGCGCAATCAGTGCTGACGGAAAAAAAGTCTGCAGAGGCACGTCTATAAGTAAACACTGGTTTTCTTATCGATCAGAAGATAGTTCATCGCTCTGATAGTCGTCTTCCTACACACGCCCGTTATTTTCCTCTATTTTTACCTTGACGTCTAGAGACCGGCCTCCAATTTCAGCTATCATTACATCGCGTTTTTGGACATCTCACTGATTGAGATTCACGAGATAGCGGATCTTCGAGAATATTTGCGAGTAAAGAGCAAAACGTGATACGCACGTGATACTAACAATTAATTATTAAAAGCTTATCTGTCGTGTTGTCTGTTTTGTCAGTGAGGCAATCGCGTTAAAACTCGAAGTTCAGACGCTAAACCAAATGACTGTGACAGGAACAGAATAAGTATACGGGGTTAATATAGCACTTTGCGTACACGGTCGCTGTGGCCCACTTTCCATGCCGCGTTTCCTCTTAATCTCCTTATCTCTCGGAATTCAGGTTTGCACTAAAAGACTCTCTTTACCCTGCGCTGACGTATATCCTTCAAGCCAACATTAACTCATCGAATCTCACACTCATGCAGTCACGAATTTTCATTCACGACAGTCCGCGCACAATACTTCGCCGAATAGCGCAAGAATGTAGAAATCGAAAATTGACTCGAATTAATAAGAGAGTACAAGTTTTGTGGCAAATCGCGTGAAAAAAAAGAAAAAAAAAAAGATAGGAACCGGTAAGGGGAACGAAGAGTACCAACTTTCGCATAGGGGTTGAAAACTTTCCGTACACTACATCGTGTACCCAGACGATGGAACACAGCCTTACGGGATCCGGAGCTAATTTCGCGTTCCATTACCTAGTGAATTGTTATCCCATTGCGACACTACAGGGAGGCGCTTATGATCCTTAGAGAAGTCTCCTCGAAGAAAGGTTCACTTATTTAGTACAGTTCTACAGCAAACTGACAGTATTCAACGATAAATTATTATTTTTATCCGACAGAGACTCGTGTGAACTTGAACTTGAAAGTCCTGTCGTACAATCGTGAAACTCCGAGACTTAGAAAAGGGGTTCGAAGGTAGCGCCAGAGATCCTCCAGAGAATAGCATTGAACTTAGGGCATTCCAGTTCTATAGTTATTGCCGGAATACATTACAAAACTATTACTACTCGGATTGCATTACGAAGATTTTACATTTTAACATTCATTTTACTTCATCTAAGAGTTGTCGCTTCATGGAAACATTGCATTTTTAAAAATGAACAAAGCAATTTTCGCAATTAAAAAAACCGCCATCTGAAAACTTATTAATTAAAAGAACGACAAAAAATATTTATATTTTGGAAAATTCATAGCACTCGGATTGCGAACACAAAGCAAACCGATAATTTTAGCTCGACGTTAAACGTGTAACAGTCCTCTTTTCCATTCGGGTTTTACTGTGGAAATAACCGATATAAATTCTCTGTAATTCTATTGCAAATTGCTGAAGCATGCGATTTTTATTGCATCTCATTTCTTTGACGATCATATTAAAAATTCGATAAATGTCAGTCCTTTGAGAGTCGCGATTCAACAAATCCGACACGATATTAAATCTGACATCGCTTTGAAAGTTTTTCATCCGCGTTTAACAAATGCTTCGCTGCTGTTATGATCACATCTGGAGCGTATAATAATTAAAAGTTGTTCAGATATTGCAAACAGAAATAACAATTGTGAGATAATTTGTCGGATTTGTCGGGATTTGCTGCCAAAAATATCGAAGCTGTTAACTTCATGTAGTCGTAATTCTCCGGAGAATTAAGAAGCTTTGAAATTAATACGGAATTAATAAATAATGTGGCGCAAACGTTCCGGTAGTATAAAAAAACGAAATACGTGCAGCAGGTTATTGGCATACAGAATCTGATACGTGAAACATTATGACAGCTTAACATTTTCGGTTTTCGTAACGTACGGTGTAGGGATCGATCGGGCTTCGTCGAGCACCCAAATTATAGCCAATAAATCATTCGGCAGACGATTAATCGTTATAACTGGTGAGCGCCGTACAAGCATTCCCATCCATAAGTTCTCTCATGATAGGGATTTAGTGTACATGTTGCTCGACGGCCAATTGATAGTAACATTGCAGTCGATTAAAACTCAACGTACCACGTTTAGGCATATCATAACTACAAGTTATGAAGAGAGCACCATGAGAGTTACAATCTCCGCAAGGAATTAATCAGTATCAATTGTCCACATATATATTCATTGTGACCACACTACTCTAGTCAACGCGAACGTTTGATGTATTGTGAAATTAACATTTAAATTAGACTTAAGAGTCCGCAGCATCCTGCTACTTTGAAGGTTCCCGCAGAGCCAAACGCCTCGTGTGCTCGAATTAACGCTAACCTCTCGGCTCTTAAGTAGTTACATGCGGAGCCCGGTTATTTGTCCTCATTACGATTTTCAGTCGAGGGCGGGGCTTGTCGGTTCAAAACAGAGCGCAAGGTCTCGAAAAAACGTGTTTGGAAAGCGAGTTATGAAAAAAAAGTATGTAACGTAATAACGACGAAGAGCTAAGAAGCTGAAGGTGCGCAAATATCGAGCCCATTTCTCTCCCAGAAATTCTCCGTTCAGCATCCGATCCCCAAATCTGTAAAGCTTAAACAATTCGTGTAAATATTAAATTTCTCTAATGCTTCGGGCACTCTAAATTAATGAGGGATTATCTTTTCATATTTGTAAGTAGAGAATTTTAATATTTAAACTTCGCGTTCAGTAGAATTTGCGAAAATAGTTAATATGTATGTGTCTTTGAATTCATAGCTCGAAGTACCTTCGCATATAATATTTATACATTTCTTATGTTATATTCGCCGAGCGAAATGGTGAATGGCGAGTTCTGGGGTAGGAAATGTGAAATAATCTGTATCTACATATATGCCCTTCAGCTAAGGTTCGAGAGTGTTTCCGCGCAAAGGCAGAGCAAACGGGAGCACCGTTTCGCTAAAATTATTTCTCGACAAAAGGCTCTCGCCCTTAATTGGAATTATCACGATATCGAATCTACGTGTCCCGGCGCTGTAACCCGATCAAATGGAATTATCTCGATATTCGAATCTCCGAGAATCTCTTCCGTACTCGCGAATAACCAGTGAGACACTCGTGGTTTTGCCGAGTCGGAGTGAATCGACACTTCTCGTGGGTCGATGCCCCCGAACCTGCAACTGCAGCACGAGACGGTTCGCCTGTCGTTTATTCGGCGCTCTTGGCAAGGAAACAGTGGTTGCATGCGATACCTAGCGGTAGACCCGCACGAACGTAAGTATCTATATAGGTACTCATGTATCCATGGATACGTACATTTATATTTAGAAACGAAAAAATAAAACACCAATGAAAACTCGGATAATAAAAAGAAATCCGTTTTAATAGAAAGATAGCAGTGATATCGGCAAATGGGGAACAAAAAATTGTTGTATCATAGTTCACGCATGTGATTTGCCTGCGAGGCTGTGAGCTTCCGATGCTGAATAAAAAAAAATCCAATTTACGGCGCGGCACGTTGAACGAAATTCAGAATGCAATTTCGTCGAGAATTGTGCTGCATACACAGAAGTGGTCGCGACCGACGAACTCGTTGCTTTTCCCCCCCGCAAAGAGAGAGAGAGAGAGAGCGCTAACGGCAAAGTATATCGAGTTTTTTTTTACCGTGGTAAGCGCGGAATATAGAGCCGGAGAGCTTCCCTTTTCACGACTCAATTCCCTGGTACAACCGGGCAGAAAACGTTTCATATAGCCTTCGTAGCATTGTCGCTGTTGCCGTACAAATACCGCACGCCAACGTGGAGAAATATATGCAATTTGGACCGAGAGACTAAGAATGAAATAAGAAAAGCTCGTCGAGCAAACAGTGTGAGAAAAAGAATGCTTGATTTGGTTCTGTTACATCCGGGCGAACAACAATGTTGCACCTTTCACGATCGTCCCGCGTTTTCCTCAGTGGAAAATTCTCGAGAGCTTATATTCGCTGGAGACACTTTTCTCGAGACAGCACGCCAGTTTGTACAACGAAGTTCTTCAGGATTTCCGTCCTTCCTTCGCGCACTCACTTGCGCTTCGTTCTCCGTGCAGTCCTGTCGTTCGCTGAGGCAAAATTGCAACGTAGGATTGATTGGCCTCGTCTTGGAATGGCAAACAAGTTGTAACGTAAATACAACGATGATGCGCGCAAAGAGAAACGGAACGAGAGACAAAATATATCGTCGAAATCGCCTTTTTCCTTCAACTTCGAGAGAAGATTGGGATGTTGATTTTGCAATTTTTATATTTGTCCAATTCCTTCGTCTTCTTTGCAGATGAGATTCATAAATTGCATCGAACGAATGAACGAAATGCAGCAATAGGTTATATATGAATCTTCGTATTTCTATCGGAATTTTTTTTTTCGACCCAAACGTAAAGTGTCAGACGCGGTCCCCCACTAAATGGAGCGTAATATTATATCGATTCGAGTGGACGGTAGAGGGATTTTTTCTATTCGAGTGATTGATGAAATTTCACGAGTGATGGAAGGATCGATGGTTCAAGCACACCGAGGGAAACTATATTCTGGATACTGTTGATTTTTTAACATCGCTCTCTTAAGCCAATTAAAAACCTCTCATTCACGCAGTCGTAACTATGCAACGTGGAATTTTACATTTACCATGTCCGTTGTTACAGACGGGAAAATCCGTTAACGTAATTTTCTCGTTTCCAAACATCTCTCGTATCCATTGTGAGAGTAACGTCCATACAATGTGCGGTGTGTGTCCGTAGGAGTGTATGTATGCACACGGATTTAGACTGCACGCATCAACTCTCGAAATAACAGACAAGCGTATGTTATACGCATATGTGCAGAAAATACGCTCTTCTAATTTTGAAGCATGAAATAAAATAGCATCTCGGAAGTGCAGCCAGTTCATCTACAATAAAAAATCGTGAACCCGGAATCTCGGACCGTCTGTACACATTGGAAACGTGAACATCGTTCCTTTATTTTTTTTCGTTTTTCCATGATTTCCAAAATTTTAGGAACTTGAAAATTCCACGATATAAAATCCCCTAGTTATGTATGCCTATATTCAGATGATTCCATATTCTCTTCGCGCAAAGTTTCCCTGACGTTCACGGTGAAACGCAGTAAAACAGGAGATGCGAAGCGGAAGCACCATCCGCACAGCTATACCACACTTAATTATTCGTAATTGTACACGTATACGCTGTGGTATAATACAGTGGTGTATACACGATGGCAAATTCGCTGGTGGTTTACACTATAGAGATCGAGCGTAGACTATCTATCGTATCTATCGTATAACTCGCTGAACCGACGCACATTGCATCGACGATGAATTACCGTGCTAATCCCATAGTTACACACCGTGGACCACTTCAATGAGCCTCCGATAATTTAATCTATTATATGTATACACATATCGTGCGCAAATCGGTAACGCGAGATTCCTACGGTAAAACTTCGAATTTCAATAACGCGTAGTATGTAAATATTTCAAGATAAAAAGAGCGCCCGTACTCGGACCGTCTATAATTGCATCGTTGATTGATTACTTTTTTCCGGAGAGTTTTTTTCCATAGTTCCGGTTCTCTGATGAACATTCCTCTCGGGCGTGTTATCTCGCTAAACATCATTAACAAACCGTTGCGCATTTTATTGAAATTCCGCATGTGGTATTTGTTGTGCGACGGACATCAATTGCTACTATGACCACTGTCACCGTTGATGCTGCGAGAATTCAGAGAACAGCATGACTTCCTGTGTATACTAATACGATTCAATACTGTACCTGTTACCAACTGGTACGGTAATGAGCGTTATAAACAGACAATAATTATCGTTCCCTGTGGCATAATCTATTGCCGATAAAAAATTACCCAAGACTTTTTTTTTTACATGTTTTATCTCTAATTCCTTCGTTGTATAGCTCTCTGCCTGTACGCAATATGGAGTTTTTTCACAAATTGAATCGAGTGACGGAGGCCTGTAGCCCATAGAATCGTCGACTCGTTCACACTGTCACGCCTCGGCGTTAACGGCCCGTACATGTTTTTTAATCGAGAACGGAAGATCTACCCCCAGGATCAGGTCGGGCCTCTCTATCGCGACATCGACGGCTTTTCCAGTACAATGAAAGCTTCGACGAAAGCCGATTAGTTCAAGTCGATTGGTCGCGTTAACCTTACCCGATCTCGAAATACACCCTGCTGATACCCACGTTCGACTATACTCCTCCAGTATAGTTGGCACACCTTCATGCTTGCCACTGTTTTTTTTTTACGTGGGAGAATATATTTTTGTTGATTATTGTGATGAAAAAAAAAAAAAAAAAAAAAAAAACAACAAGAAAGAAAAACATAAATAAACACAACTGCAAGAATTAATTAGACGCTATAAAAAGTTTTCTCGTTGAATGTATCATAGAAAAAAAAGAACTGAAAAAGTTATGAGAGTTTGCAAACAGTGACGATAAGGACGTGGGGGGGGGGGGGGGGGGGGGTCGGATCGATGTCCGCTACGAGTAAAGAGTTGATGCCTCATCTAACTCGTTGTATGCACACTGTACAATCCTCCTCTTTACGAGCAATTAAAAATTCTTTCATTCCTCGGCAAAGAATGATTTACCATCGGGCTGTGGCCCGCCTTTTACGACCTCGTTGGCTGCCACTCATTTCTGGGTTTGTGTACATTTACCTATGCGTGTATGTGACACCAGAGAATCGCTACAGGGCCGCTAAGACCGCGTCGTTAGCTTTTGATACTCAATAATCCGAAGAGAGTGTCCACGATTGTAAAACTTTCTCGCAGTTCTTTTTGCGCTTTTCTGTTTTCGCGTTTTGCACAACTCTCTCAAGTTTTTTTTACTATACTCTCTTCGCTCTCAATGAAATAATGTTGTTAGATTGAAATACTTCAAGTTGAATACTGAGTAAATTGTAGTTAGTTGAATACTTCTAGTTATTTGCATCATTTCACCTATCTATCTCAGACCTGATGTCGACACTGAGTTACAAGTCGTCCGCTTACTTTGTAATCCAACTTCTTTCATCTGCTGGACGTAGCAGCGTAGATGCAATTTCTTAAGATATTTTTCTACTTCAAAAACGAGCTATTCTCATGCATCAAAAATGAAGTTTAATCTCATGTTTCTTATCCTTCTTATCTGCAAGATACTCATTGACTAATGTACTTCAAAGGCATGTGAACACGCAGGAAATTTTCTACTTTGAATCTGAGATTTATTGCAAGTGAAGTTTAATCTGCCATTTCTTGTTCGAACGATGGTAATACTTGATGATACAGTAGCAAAAATGTTATGCTTAAGCTGAATATAATGTTCATCAGAACTGTGCAATCTCTGAGAGGATTTTGTACTTCAATACTAAGGCATTTCTTGTAGATCAGCGAGTACAGTTTAATCCCTTGTTCCTTGGACCGTACGCATAATGGAGGCAGGACATGTGCCACCGACAATCCTATCCATAAGCTGCTCAAACAAAGCTTTCGTTTCAGAACTAATGGAAAATCTGTCCCCTCGGCTTTGAGTTGTTTCTGCACATAATGTATTCCGATTACGCATGCAATACACAAGTTGCTATAAGCAAAAAAGGAGAAAAAGAAAATGAAGCATTTAATCTTCCATTGCTGATGCTGCAACTGGCTTTGATATACAGCGGGTTTCCATTAAAGCTCGCGGTTCTATTGAGAGTTTTATGTTTCGTTTTCAAGATAATCCACAAGTGTGCGATATTACTTAATCGAGCTATCGAACAATCGGAAATGGAGTTACATCAGAACGTGTATACATATAAATATCTTTGATCCGAAAATTGTAGAACACCAATTTGTTCGATACGATCCACAGACGTTACAAACAACTGATAAGACCGTTATCGTATCGAATCGCGGTGGTCAAGAAGGCGAGAGGAAGGTGATTCTTGTACAACGTAAGTAGGACAGTTCCGATCATATCGAGTTTTTCGTGGTCTACTGGCCCACCAGTAGGAGCAGCAGTCTCCTCCGCCTCCGCAATGATACGGTCCGTATATTTCGTTATACACGTCACGTCATGCTGGTCGACCTCGCGCAATACAAAAGACGTGCACGACCTTTCCCTCGGAAGTAAAAGAAAAAAAAAAGAAAAAGGAACGACAAAACGAGTCGACATGCTCGTAACAATAGACGATTGCGCAAAGCGTAAACACAGAACAATTTTTTTTATCCCACCTTCCTTCTGTTTCTTTTCTCGTTTCTCTCATTATTCGGCTTCCCGAGTTCACGAGCGCAGCAGCAGCAGTAGTAGTGAACCTTCGAGGAGAGCCAATAAGCATCGTTTTTAAAGTTGAATGAAATCTTCATGAGACACGTCGCGATAGAAGGGTCGAAGAACGAGAGATTATGAATATAACATGAAGCGAGTAGCCGAAAAAAGAACCTCGGAGAACGGGGCCAGACAGGTGTTTTCGACGACGAGACGAAATTGTTCTCTCTTACTCGAGAGATTCAATGTTGATAAAAAAAAATAAGATGCCGCGAATACTTTATCGTCGTTATAATCTCATCGTTGGCTGCATCGATCTCGGAGCATCCAGATGTTATTGAGATAGATTAGACGACGCGCATTATATGATTCAATCAATGATCATTGACGTCAAGATCGATTTCTCATCTCGTGTTCAAATGGTCGTCGGAGTGGTAGTTTCAATGGAATGGCACATACCGATGAGGGCAGCCGATGTCTTGTACTGAAATACCGTTAATTCGAGTGTGTCGCCCGCAGGTCCAATCGATTCTCAGGGAATAAGCCAATCAACGGTCGACAATGGATTTGTTGTCGGGTGGGAAATCGATTGGGTTCGAATCTAATTTGCGGCCAACAGACAGGTGCTACAGATCAATAGGCATCACTCTTGCATCATGCAACCTCCCATATTCCTGTTACTACATCGGTCAGTTTTCTACCAATTCTCGAAACAATTCTAACAGTGCTCACGTCGCAGCGAACTCTGGTATTTAGACATTTATGACTCTGTTTCCCAAACGGTCCCATTGTTCGAAATAATTAAAATCCTTGACAGTCCTGTTGAATGCACTGTGCTTCTATCTGGAATTCATCTGCAAACCCGTGTAGACCTCCTGCCACGAAACAATGTAAATTCTCAAACATAACGTTATTTGGGAATTTTGATTAAATCTGCGAATATATGCATAAAGGAGCGCATATGTTCAACGCTACTATCTCTCGTCGCAAAAAAAAAAACGCATGTTTCATTTGTTGTTTATTACGCGCACAATGTATATTGTACAGCGTTGCCTCCTCTTCGGTAATGTAATACACACCGCGGATATAAATATCGGCTTTCGCCAGTTTCATCGTTGCTCGACGTTAGCGCAAAAATAATTACAGGATCTGCTGTATATAGAAAGTACAAAGTATTGGTTGGTATAAAAAAACATTTATACATCTCATGTGCAAAGTACTAGTGGTATGTGGTCGCAACACCGGCAGCAGCAGCTCGTTGGCTCCCATTGCAGCGTAGTCAATAACTTCCGTCAGGGTGTCAGGGCAAAATCGCTTCGTTAGGCTCACGTTCAAACTGTCGGCGGCAGGCGACGAGAACGCGTTACTGGCGGTGCTTGTCGAGAGAAGGGTTGTAAACGACCTTGTTTTCCTCGAGTACTCTCCGGTACACGAATATTCTGTTTTTTTTTCCTTTTTTGAAAAGTCTGCCCCCTCACGTTTTTTAACTCTTTTGTTTTTGTTGTCCTGATCTCGCGCAAACGTGCCACGCGCTGCTGTTCTGGTCGTTAGAACAGGAGAGTCACAGTATGCAATTCTGCTATAAAGAGAAAGAGCGTAATCCACAGCCGACAACGTTGTCGCGACGTGCAGGGACTTTCTAGTTTAATCGTCGGCGTCTACCGTCATCGTTAATTCGTTCGTCACTCTTCGCAAACGAGGTTGCTGCTGCAAGCGATTTTCTACTCGCGAACTTGCCGAGTAAACTTCGTCGCGAGTCTGCTTCGTTGATTTTGACTTCGTTGCAATAGGCTTTAATCTCTTCTCGCGCTTGCGACATTGCATATTTATCGGAAGCGTGACTGGTCGACACACGTGACGACGTGAACCATTTTAAATATGCCGAATTCGTAAAACTCCTGCAGGGAGACTACTCCATTTATTTATTATACGATTTATCGTAAGATAAATCGTTATAGTTGTTAGGGTACGACGAAGAATGAAAGATAACTTTTCAAAATAGATAGCCGGATATAACTGAAAGTTGCTTCTTAATGGGTTAAAGATTACAACGGTGAGAAAAGTTTTCATCGTGTCACGAATAACAACCCCATCTGCCGTAAAGGAGCGTCCAATTAGCGTGTCTAATTTGCCTGACGCGTAGGTAGATGCGAGGTTTCGTAAGGTAAAATTTCATCCCCTGTAACAAACAAACTTCCTGGAAACTTCCAGCAGACTCGACAACAAGTGACGATTGTTTCTCACTCTCGTCTCCTCATTCCCGCGAATGTATTTATAGCGTCGAGTCTCTTGATTGAAAGTCGATCCTTCTGGATGACGAAACTTTTCTAGGTTTCTGAACAACAATCGCTCGACGGACGAGTCTACGATTGTATATCTCTTCGCTCCATTCTGGGATCTTTCCATTTGCCGTTGAAATTCATCCGGTATCATTGTGTAAGAGTACATCTCATGCGATTGACAAAAGGTCGCAACAACGGTATGGCTAATGAGATTTAGCTCCTGCTATAACTTAATGTATCCGAGTTATCGATCTGGATACACGTGTATATACATATAGTTATCGACCTCGTATACACGCAACGCGCGTAACTTGGTTTCCGTATTGAATTCCGCATGGTCTGTCGCGAAGTACCGAATGATCGAATTACAACACCGCTGGTAACGGTGGAAGCGGATCTCGTAGCTGCTGGGTTTTGCTACCACTACTGACTATTCAGCCGTAACGGCTTCGGCACGCTACAATAGAATTTGCATATACGAGAGAAGAGGAGAGCGCGGAAGCAAATTCGTCCCACGTTCGTCAGTCACTCGGCTGTTCGCAGAACGGTGGAATAGACCGAGCGATAGGGAGGCGATGCGCAAGTGTATCAACATTGCCATGTGAACGTATATGATAAACAACGACGTCGACATTTCCATTCAGTAACGACGCACGGACTCGCATCGCTCTATAGGCTTTAACGACATAATTATAGCGATATTAGGGATCGCTATTCGCGACATTACTGCATTGTGGGTTTACGCGGAATCCATGCGCCCAATGTACATAAACGGAATGTGGAAAATAATGAAGGAGTTGTGGTATTTTAGGCCATTTATGGATTTTCTTAGGTGAAGCAGCTGCTGCGATATGTCGTACACTTTGCTACACGCAGCGTTGCAATCGAAGTGATACGATATCGCCATTGATTTTTTTTCTTCACGAAACGATATACTCGTATGGATGTAGCGTTGCAAGAGGTTTACTCGGAAATAGAAAGAGTCAGTTGTAACGAGGAATTTCATTTTTTTCCTTTCAGTTGCTTCGCCACCCGACAGAAGAGTCACAAGGGACGATATCGCGGTGGCGACGTCGGCACCTGCGACTGCCGCATCCGCATCCGCAATCGCAAACACAAATGCAAGCACGAGCTGCACAGGTGGCAGTCCCG
This sequence comes from Buathra laborator, assembly GCA_934046635.1. Lineage (NCBI taxonomy): Eukaryota > Metazoa > Arthropoda > Insecta > Hymenoptera > Ichneumonidae > Buathra > Buathra laborator. The sequence goes on along the minus strand of OW203897.1, from coordinate 4,831,306 downwards.
GTATCACACACTCGCACAATCCTCCTTCGCCAGGACGAAATGGCCAACTCTCAAGTAAGTACGGATTTTTTTTTCCGCACAGTATACAATACGATAAAACTGTTTTGGAGCGCTGCTCTCGGCGCAATCTAACAATAGCGAATGGAAGAATGTTTCGATGTTTATTAACTCGAGTCTTTCAAAAGGCAAATTGCTCCGAAATCGAATTGCGAGAAATGGACCGGAAACTCTTATTTCGATTATATACAGTTCGACTATTTATTCGCGTTACACTAAAAGAAACAGAGATAGAATATTGAACTGAAAAAAGTATGATTGCATGAGCCCTGTGTGAGACACGAATCCTGAAATGTTGGAACTCAAGGCGCAACCAATCACGCGGTTGTCTGAGGATAAGCATCCCCTGCTGTGTCGTGGTAACCGCTGGGATCCAATGATGGACACAGTCCTAAATGCTTTTCCATCACCTCCGGGGGATTCCTGGTTGGCTACCGAAGATTGGAATGTACGGCACTTCGATTTTCGATTTCACATAGCTACCATTTTTGCTTCTGTACGTCTGACAACTCTTATCTCTTCGTATGTTCACCTTGCGATAGTCACGAGCGTTCGATAAGTTTCTCCTTCTTACGGAAATACTTACGTTATAACAATCAGGCATTTTCGCGATACCTCGACTCAGCGGAAACGAACGCGTCCCCTTGACCGAGAGTGCGAAAACATTCGATCTGTACTTATCTAATCACAATGTCGAGTAAACAAAAAAAAACATATTCGAGAATGCTTCGTCCTATTCTCGGTAAATAACTTGTAGAAGAAAATGCTTATCTCTCAGGCAACGTACGTCGGCTTTTCTGCGGATTTTACTCAGCACACTGTCACGTGTCTGCGAAGGCCGTTTCTTAGGCGTTTTTATAAACGAATAAGATTATAAAATGTCCTTTATTGGTGACTGATTCACATACGGAGTCAACATTATCGTTTATTTATGAATTTAGATGGTTCTTCAAGTAATTATTCCCTATTATTTTCTCCGAATTGCAGAACAAGGCACACTGACGATAGTACGCCGTAGTTCTGGCAAAGGTAAAGGCGGGAGTGCAAGCGTCGACAGTCCAACCCCGACCGATATTCCCGATGCCTACTTGAGAGGCCAATCTGTAGATCTCGAAGAGTTACTCGATAATGTAGACCTCGAGACTGACTCTCTGCCAGCCGTCGACACGCCCGATGCATGCGACAAAGCTGCCCTCAGGTTTGTCGATAGGAAAAATAATAAATAAAAAGAAATAAAAAGAAAATCCTCGAAATTTGTCGTGTCAAGTAGATCAACGGCATGAAATAATGTTACTTGTATCTTTCAGACTCCGTTGTCTGTTGCGGCAGCTTCAGCACGGCGAAATCTCCGCTGATCTTCTTCAACGAAATCTGCATTATGCAGCACGCGTGCTGGAAGCAGTATTCATCGACGAGACCAAGTAAGTGTTGATTTTGATGAACAAAACAAAAAGAATCCAATAAGATGGATTGAAAAAAAAAAGAAAAAAAGATGAATTGAAGAATTAATAAACGAGTGACCAGAGAGGAGAATTTGAAGAGGCGTTACGAGGCATCGAGCGTCTTAAAGTATTAAAGTAAATGAGGGTTTTCTTCGTGCTCCGTGAAGAAATAATTGATTGGAGAAACAAGAAGAGTCATTGGAGAAGTGATATTCTACGGTTCGAGGGTTAAAAATTGAGGGAAGTGGTGCCTCTTTAGCTCAGTGGCAGAGCACTGGTCTCGTAAACCAGGGGTCGTGAGTTCAATCCTCACAGGAGGCAGATCACTTTTATTTCCTCTTACTCACTCTCTCGTGTCTCTCTTGCAATCGGCCTTTTGTTTTTCTTTTCATTAATATGTTATTTCTTCATCTCCTCTGCAAATTGCCTATTTTCCCGTGTTTTTTTGTCTCTTTTTTTGTGCCTCGCGAGAGTCACGTAGCGAACTACGTTTTTGATCACTCAACACCGCCCTCGTTCGTCCCCTCATTAAATGATTTACAGCGGCTGCAAAGTAGCCCTTTGGCCTTTAAAATCAACCTGAAATTATGCCGCGTTTCGCTGCGGTCCTAAACAATTATATTGTCCACCCAATGCTTCGCAGATGTAAATTTATTAATATCGTAATTGTGATCGTCTTCGATGTTATATTCATTCTCTAATATACACAGCTATGAAAATATAATATTTGTTGTTTCGATGTTTTTTTGAAGATTATATAATCTATTGATTGATGTGTGTCTCTATCAAACTTGCTCTCCTAAAGAGCCTCTCTAAAAGTTGACTAACTATCCAAATAAATATCACTGCTCACTCTCGCTGAAGAGATAATAGCAACGACGAAAAAAAAAAAAAAAAAAAAACAACAAAAAACATATCTGCAATGCATAATCACAGCTTTTTTCCTTATTTATCTTTGGTTCTCGTTACTCCTATCTCCTATCTGCAATCCTGCGGTAATGTTTTCACATTTGCGTTATCATTGCATTTTAACAGGGACAACGAAATTCAACGGCCGTAGGCTGGGAATAAAGTTACGAAGTATATGGCTATATTAACACCTTATTTTCAGCTATTATTTCGATTCAACGGTTAATAAAATTCGACGACAATGAGAGAATGTGAACTTTATTCGTTTTTTTTTTTTTTTTTTTTTTTTACGATATATCATGTAAACAATATCTGTCTGTTTCTAATTCCACGTTTGACTAACGAGCACTATCGCAGGGTGAGTTCGGGTGAGAGCACTCGGTCATCGCGTAGGGGGGCGGGCCACGCATCGACGGCCCTCGGGGGTGCCTTGGACACGGATGGACCACAGGGCCACGCGGTGGCAACCCAGAAACGGAAGCTTCGCACCCCCGTATGGGCAAGGTTGCGAAACATTAAATTCCACAAAAGCCCCTGATATCCGAACACCGCAAAACCCACTCATACCCCCTCTAAAATCCTTTCAAAGAACAAATTTCAAGTATTTTGATTACCAAAACAATCAACCCGCCTACAACCCGAATTCCCGACCCTCTCGATGTTATTATGATCACTTATGATATAAGTACGTGAATGCATTTTGTGTTCCATAAAAAGAGATTTTGCCACGCGGGACCGGGCGTCAATATTTTGCTGAGAGTACCGATTGGTAAATAAAAAATATTCGAAAAATATCGAATCGAGAAGCGAAATATGGTAATCGAAAAACGCGATTCGGCGAAAAATGTGTGTTGAAGAGGATTTGCAAAAAACGAGATAAAAAAATAAATACACATATATATATTTCATTGATCTGAATAAAATACTGAAAGTTAGTTTGGTTTCGATAGAAAAAAAAATCGCAAAAGTGTTCGTTTTTTTTTTTTTTTTTTTTTTTATAAAAAAATTATTTCGGCCTATCGTTGCTCTCAGCAATGAGACATATAGGATAATTTTTCTCTAGAGATCTCTAGACACCGTCACGACTTAACTGTGGCCTTGAAAAAGCACCCTCCTCTCTCTTATATAATATAATATCTATACTCAAAATTGCTTTACTTTTGCCTCTTGTCTACAATTTACAAACGACAGAACAAACCACCGTAATAGAATTCGGTTCTCACAATGTCGAGTAGAGTGATCTGAGCGATCGTAAACATTAGGATTCTTCTTAGTTCGGTAGACGCGCGGATAGATAACTTCGATGAGAATCACGATTTTGCTTCTATTGACAATTTAGAGGAAAAAATAATGTGAAAAGATACCGGCCGAGATTTTCGATAAGATATCGTAGGCGGTATCGATTATATTATCGCATAGTCGAGAGAACACACGATGGAATGAGTTCGCCTTTTAGTTCTTCGATTACACGAGGGTGTAATGAATCATCTATCTACACTGTCGAAAGATAATGAATATAAAAAAAAAACTAAAAAAAAAAAAAAACAAAATAAAAACAGAAAAAAATCCTTTTACACAGCATGATGATGTGGTCGTCCCTCTGCCTGCCTGTTTCTGTCTAACGGTGTCTTCTCTATCTATTCTCAATCTTTATACTATATATCTTCTATAGTTTCTTCTAGGTGTAGCCTGTTCGTTCTCGGATTCTTGCCCGTTCCAAGTTAAACATTGCATCAAAAAATTCTCGAAGAGTGTGTATTTTTTTAAATCCCGGAATCGCGATGCATGCCTACATGTACGATACCACTTAATCATCCTCGTTATCATCGCGACAAAACGAAGAAAGAAAAAAAAAAAAAAAAACAATGACTGTCACCCCGACTACCGGGAAATCACGATGTACATAATCTTTCTTCAAATTATACGATACATCATTTAACGATACTTCGAACACCATTTTCCTTACTAGATGTTTCATAAGAGTGAAAAAAAAAAAAAAAAAAAACAATATATATTTTTTAGATCGATGTGTAATGTAAGTGTGATGTTGTATTCCTTGGTGTTTCAATTGTAGAGATGCGGAACGTATGGAGAAAGCAGCCACCTGTCAGCCGAGCGTACGTCGTAGGTTTGTTCAATAATAAACGAATAATAATAAACAACAATTAATTTTCACATCCCACCTTGACTATCTCTATCTCTTCAATTCTTTCGCACGGATCAACTCAATTTACAATCTCTTTAGGATCATTGATAATTCTATACATATTTCTAGCTGCACAAAACTATTATCACGAAATATTAACAATTTTTGTTAAATTTTTTTTTTTTTTTAATCATCGCGAAATAAAAATAATTAGTCTCATAAACAGTATCAGTTCGACGCATCATTATCTATAGGCTTCAACAACGAGTGTAGTTCCAGTCATCATGGAAAGACGAAAAGCTGACTCAGAACGCGTGTCACGGCAATGTCGCAGATTCCTTTTATTTCTTTCTGTTATCTATATTTCCCGTTTTGTACAAAATAGTGTATATTCCCTTTTTACATTAACATTTTATCGTGCAACGCGTTAACGCAAGATCGTCTCGTTTCGTGTAACATCTCTTGCCCTTTAACATAATTCCAACTATTGTATAAACGTACGTGACCATGTATTGTTGCATGGGATATAAATACGCTATATACGTTGAAAATCCTTTCAAAGATATATACATATTCGTGGTCAGCGTGTGCATGTCTGAGTTTTACACCACTCTTGTGTATTCCGTTGTGTGCTCGCAAGCTAAAACACGAGCCGTGAATCATTTCCCACTTGGCCCCGTTACGTCCAACTCCGCCGTGTATAATTTAGATACGGTAAACTTTACGCTTTACCGAAATTCTGCACGGTGACCGATGTAACGGTTTTCCTTTGTTCAACTGTACATTTTGTCATTCGAAATAAGAAACTAAACAAACAAAAACCATAAATTTTCGAACGATGAATTCTTTTTCTGCTTCTGGGATTTGTTTGCGCTCGGTGAATGCGCTCGTGACGGGAAATGATGCGATATGTCGGGTCAATATGTTCGTTTGTTCAGTTATAGTCGATGACGCTAGCCGCGTGTATTGGCTCTTGCCGAACCGATAATCAACATTACTCAGCCGTCGTTCGGTTGATTATCGTCCAATGTGCTCGAATTACTTTTCAATCCACTGTGTTTCCACATCCACCCTGCCGTCCAACCCTCAACGGCTCCCCCGTCGTGCAATTACGCTTTCGTGTAACTCGAACGAATTCGCATGAAACGTTGTGTTTGTCCGGGCCGTTAGTCGAGTTATGCGGCCAATACGCGTCTCGTTCATTGTCACCCTACCAACCATGAACGTTCAAAACCCTCTTGAATTTGCATCGCTCACAGCTGGCGCTTCTAACGTGTGACCTATCCGTGCCGATTTACTCGTCCACCAGTGATGATTTACTCGTCGTTTGATCGAATCAATCGATATTGGTTTACGCTGGTGAAATTGCATTGTAACATTGCATTACCGTTTCATTTGCGTTCGGATTAATTTCGTCGATAGGATCTATTGGATCATAGATATGTGTCGATGAGAGAATTATCATCGCAGGCTATTACGCGCGTTCTCATTCGTGCATCGAGATAGCATACAGTTTTATGGCTTCGATCTCTTGTACACAATTTATTATCTGATTAAAATAGAGTATCACGAGAAAGTAAAATAACATTTAAAAAACAAACAAACAGAGAAATCATTATCGTGCGCAAATTTAAGTGAATTAGAGTTTCGTTGAAATGGGCGATAAACATTTGGCCAAAGGCTAATAGCGGAAATCTGGGCCTTCCCCCTCAATCTAGACGCTTGGCCGACGAAGATGACGAACTTTCGGAAGTTCAACCGGACGCTGTGCCGCCTGAGGTACGCGAATGGTTGGCCTCAACGTTCACCAGGCAATTGGCAACTACGAGGCGCAAAGCCGACGAAAAACCTAAATTTCGTTCCGTCGCTCATGCCATAAGGGCCGGTATCTTTGTCGAGAGAATCTCAAGAAGGGTTACCAATACCGCTCTTATGCAATTTCCACCGGATGTCGTGAGGGTTCTCAAGGTAACGAGAAAATGAAGATGCACTACAGGTGCCTTTTTTTTTCATCGATCGTATACAGTTGAAGTTTTCTTGATCGTTTTGGTTTTTTTTTTTCCTTTCATGGATATGTTGAAAAATGTCAAGACTCTTGATGACTGGTCCTTCGACGCTTTCTCGTTGAACGATGCAGCTATGGGTGCGCCAGTCAAGTATCTCGGCTATGACCTCCTCAACCGTTACGGCATGATCCACAAGTTCAAGGTTCCTCCGGTCGTACTCGAGAGTTTTCTCTCGAGAGTCGAGGAGGGTTACTGTAGACACAGAAATCCTTACCACAACAATCTTCACGCTGCTGACGTCGCGCAGACGATGCACTGGGTTCTGTGTCAAACAGGGTTGATGGTGAGTATTGTGTGCTGATTCGGCTCTTCCTCGATGTTCCATCGATCAACGACCGTCAGACGAGTAAACTAGTTCTCTTGAGATCGATTTAACGCAGCTGCAGTTGCGGCAGGACGCGAAAAGCACGAAATGACATGACTACATCAGTCAACCGTTGCATGCGTTGTTGTTTCACGAATCATATGATTATTGCAGAACTGGTTGTCGGATCTGGAGATCTTCGCTACTCTCGTTGCCGCGATTATTCACGATTACGAACATACAGGAACGACGAATAATTTCCATGTGATGTCCGGAAGCGACACAGCGCTGTTGTACAACGATCGTGCGGTTTTGGAAAATCATCACATTTCAGCGAGTTTCCGGTATGTCTCGTGCATTTTTAAGGCATATTCACTAATCGACCCAACATTTTTAGCTCAGTAACAACGTAAACTGGATCGAGTTAACGTGGATATATTGACCTGCAGAATTCTGCGAGAGGATGACTGCAATATCCTGCAGAATCTCTCGAAGGAAGAGTTCCGTGAGTTCAGATCGTTGGTAATCGACATGGTACTTGCCACCGACATGAGCTTCCATTTCCAACAACTGAAGAATATGAAGAATCTTTTGAGTCTCGCTGAGCCCAGCGTCGATAAAAGCAAAGCCGTTAGTCTCGTACTTCACTGTTGCGATATTTCACATCCCGCGAAAAGATGGGATCTTCATCACAGGTAGGAATAACCGCTGCCAAGACTTTTTATGGATATCTCAAGTATAAATATTTTTGGCAACGGTTCGAGTTTGCCGATCAACGATATACGGAAAAAATGGCTAAACGGCAGGAATTGATATGCTGCGGTTGATCACAGATGGACGATGCAGCTACTCGAAGAGTTCTTCCGACAAGGTGACAAGGAACGAGCACTCGGACTACCGTTTTCACCGTTGTGCGACAGAAACAATACCCTCGTTGCGGAATCGCAGATCGGTTTCATCGAGTTCATCGTGGAGCCGAGTATGCAAGTTTGCAGCGACATGCTAGAGGCTGTTTTAGGGCCGTTGAGCGCGAAGGAAAATTCCGAAGATCCGACAAACGGTAAGTGCATTAATTGTTCCGATGCTTCATTTAATTCGTAAACATGAATCAAATTAACATTTTTTGAAAACAGGTGACGAAAGAAGGTGCAAAATTCAAAAGCCGTGGGTTCAATGTCTCGCGGAAAACAAGAAATTCTGGAAGGAACAGGCGGTCAGAGGTAAACGATCGGATTAATTTATCGTTGTGAAAAAAATTAAAAAGACTAATTAATGCGGTAATTTCATTTTACTGCAGACGCTGAAGCAAAGGCGCAGAAGGAACAAGAACAGAAGTCCGAAGAGCAGCAGGAAGATGAATCCACGAAAGTTACACCGGAGGAATAAAGCAAATAATAAACAGGCGAGGAAGCAAAAGAAACGCAAATTTATAAAAACAAACACTCTTATCGAAGTCCGACCACGACTCGGGATTTTATTTCGACGTTCGATGCGTTAATCGCACGATGCGACGTTACTCGCGAGTCGACAACTAAATTACACTCGCAATAAGAATTTCGATTCCGTTTGAAAAATGACACGCTTCTTTCGTAAGTCTAATAAAAGAAATGAAACAAAAAAAAATATATAAGCAAAAATCTTCTAAGAAACTATTGTAGAAAAGGCGAAAAAAAAAAAGTAATATTGAAACGCAATGAAAGCTCTTTGTAAATATAATAAAAAAAATTAGATGTTTACTCCAGACGCGGAATGTAATATCTTAAAGGATAAAAACGATGACATAAAGATCTCGCGTTTCTCAGCTTTAAGAGATATCATGTATAATTCAGAAAGAACAAAAACAACAATAACAAAATTATCATTAGTATTTATTCGACATAATTGCTATTTTTGTTTCTTCGTGTAAATAATGTCGATGATATAGAAATGCATATTTTGAGGCTACCGAAAGTACAGAGGAAAATAAATAAAAAGTTAATGTCGGTTGGGTGCACGTGAGAAATTGACGACACTTCGAAAAAACGATCGTTATTAACGAATTTGTGAAATAACGAAGATCGATAAATTGAAGAAATTCAAGAGAAACTCAAAGTAATTTGTGAAGAAAACACAAACAATACCCTAATCTAAGCGATTGAACGGTGTAGTTACGTAATGTTCTAAACTCCGAGGTAAAACATATCTGTCTCACTTCACCTTTCTCTACCGCGTTTTCTCGTACGAATGGCGAATTGATAGTCACTGATGAAAAAGATAAAGACGAATTATCTTCGGTCCAAAAATGTTGGTCTAAGTGTGGCGTCCAGAATGCTGCGAGAAAATCGGGGTTGAGCAGCGCTTGACATGTAAATAGAAAAAAAAAAAAAAAACACCGGAGATTCGTTAAACTTAGTCTCGCTTGAGATAAAATTAGTGAATTATTGGATTAAATGGGTACAATTTAGAATGTGCTGTGGAAAGAATCGATGTACCTAATAGAGAGAACCACTTCAATACACCACCGCGTTGAAAAGAGAACAAAATAATAAATTAGCGTTCGATGTGACTTTTCTACGTTTTACCTCTGAGTCTGTGATGTTTAGGGAATCAAGGTGTGGCACCACGTACGTCCGATATCGACGCACCTATACTTCTGTTCCACCTTACCTCGCAACCCAGAATCAGATCATTAACATTGTAGAGAATGAAAATACCGTGGAGAACACCCTTTTTTTTTGCCATTCCTCATCAACTGGAGCCATGCATTGTTTTTTTTCATAATTCATCGTTCACGGTACAAATAATTACGACCAAAAAAGTTACGTTTCGTCGAAGAAACATTATCACAATTCCACAATAGTAAATTTTGTTCGATTTCGTCGTCTGTTCCCATTAGCGACTTAATTTTTTTGCAACAATTTTTCTGTCCGCCGCATTTTCGTAGTTAATGGATTAAGTGAAACAAACTCGTATTCACGGGTCACAATTAATGAAAGATCGATAGTTTTATTCGTATTAGGGAGCGTTTTACGAGCTCCCAATCGACCGGGATGATAGCTTTATTAATTAGGCATCCGCTGTGGCTCCGAGGCTGTTGCAAGCAGCAGCGAGAAAAAAAACTTTTGTTCTGTTTGAAACGCGCTGTATGCATATTATATTTCCAGATTGTGTCGTCAAATTAATTTCACCGTATGTACTTTACGATCCACGAAACGAAAGTTTTCCATTCGACGTTTCTGCTTGTATCGGTCGAGGGGCCAACTCGCGCAATAGTAGGTAAAACAAATTAAAAGAAAAGAAAGAATTTGGAAAGCGTTTTCTTTCGTGTAAATAATTAAACGCCGTGATAAATTAGAAACCTTCCTATCTCTCTATCTCTCTCAAATCTGCCTTTCAATTAAGCTAAATAACGTGTGTACGTTTGTAAATTCCGACCACAATTGTGCAAATCAAAAAAATCCTCACCCCCGATCGTTCCTCGGCGTTCGAAAATTATGCAAACCAATGCATAGGATATTCCTTAACCTCGACTCGTCTCGATTTTTGTAGCAAAATAAAAATCGCGTGCGTCAAATTTTCAGCAAGAAAGTCATATATTAGTAGAAGAAAAATAAATATATCGCGACGAGACGAGCAAATCCGAGGCACCAATACTTGACCAATAATTATTAACTATACCTTTAAGATAGAAGAGAATAAAAATAATAAAAGATTTAATGAAACAACAACAAAAAAAAAAACAAAAAAATAATAAAACAATGTGCTGATAGACTCTGAATCCGAGAATGTATTACCGTGCTGAATATGATGTAAAACTAACTAATCACGCGCATATGTGTACGACAGTGTAATTCGAGTTCGACTCGTCGTTTGTTTTTTAATTTAAATGAAAAATTAATGAAAAAAAAAAAAAAAAAAAACGAGATCTATCGGACGAAGAGAGAGAGAGTTCAGTTTAAGAAATTTTTAAATGTGAATCACAAATCAAATCGGACTGTACATTTTTACTATAACAATGTTATTATTTTCCAGCACAATTTAATAAAAAAAAAAAAGAGTTGTGTAAATATTCAATAAGCAAAGCACCATGTCCGTTTAAGTGTAATGTACATTAAGTGAAATCGACGAGAGATGAAATTAAATAATATATTACACAAGCAAATGAAATAAATAAACAAATAAATAAATAAAAATCTATATATACATAATATATGATTATTGTATTGTGCGTAACTCTGCAAGATAATAAAGATAATCGGTTAGATACATTTTCGGCAATTTTTTATTACTGACACCTAAAATATGATAACAAAAAAAATATATTTTTTTCGTAACCCGATAACTTCGATATTTTGTACCGATCGAGTATTGACCAATTTTTTTTCTGTTTTTTCCAGTTGAGGTAAGAAAGGAAGGCGTCGGTTACTGAGTTATGCAGGGTATTGCAGTTCGTTATCCAAAGTCGATAAAACAGTCGCGGACCGATAGTGAGTAATGTACCGTTCACTCGAACAACAAAGAATCGTTTCAAGGTTTTGTTAATAGATGGAAGCGATGCTTAGTTCGGCTTTTCGAACCCTACGAACGGGACGGAACAGCTGTCGTGGCTCGAGCCCCGAAGGGTGGTGTCTACTGTCAGATGCTCCGCCTATAAATCAACCCCGTAGCACACCGGAGGGGGTGGGAAAGACAGGCCGACGCCATGTTAACACACATAAACAAACGTTGCGCATCCTGACTGATAAACGGCTTAAGCAACGTGCAACAAGCGATTCCATCGCTTTAAGCCTCTTGAAAGCCCCACTAAATTCCCTCGCGATATTCGTACCACGCGTTTCATTTTATTCTTAAAATAGTTTCATTTTGTTTTTTAATTGCATTTTTTTTATCGAACAGCAAGAGGGTTGATTCTCGACGGGGTCTTTGGAGGTTTCTTTTTTTTTTTTTTTTTTTTTTTTTTTTTTCGTAGCGATGAAAGGTTGATACTTACTCAGCTATTTGTCGAAACTAAGGAGGAATCAAACGTTGGACTAATGATAGAGGACTCTTGTTTCGGTGTCCAGACGCGGGACTAATCAGCCGAAGCATTAATCTTCTCGGGGGATGTCGACGGGGACCCAATTTTCTTTCGGTCGAATAGCAAGACGAGGACGTTGATTGGATTTCACGTCAATCCGCGAGGATCTTGATCACACTTCGCTATCGTTTTGCACCTACAAGTTTTTTTTTCCCCGTTGTTTTTTTTTTTCCATATACTATAACGGGGTGTAGATTCACGGGAAAATAACAGAATGAAATGGTACTCATAGTTACAAATTTTATGTAATATATTATTCGAGACTCATTCTTGGAAGTTCGTAACTAAGCGAGAGAATCCACGAGTCCGATTAGCGCGTCTCTCTTTGATCTTCATTCGGGCCCTCGAAATTCGGCGCGGGAATAATAAATGGAGCAGGTAGCAACGGACCGATCCGACTTTACTCCACCTTAGAGTTCCGAATAACAAGAATATCTCGGGGGGGAGGGTTTGCGTTGTGATCGATCGTTCGACAGGCCAACTTAGAATTTCCATTCCATCACTCCGGCGGCTATATCTTCAGCACGTATCCAATTATCTGAAGCCACGTATCAATTATCCGTATTGTTTTACCAATAGTGATTAATGCGTCCACTACGCCATGAAAGAAAAGGGAATCGTACAAGAAAAAAAAGGCCGCTACCAGTAAATTTGCAATATTGATTCCCAAATAATCTATAAAAATATCTATAATATCGAGTCCACCGTAAATTTTTTCTGAATTGAATATAATCGAAATATAATTTCCCATCTTATTTTTCGATTGTACCGCTGTGTCATATATTTCATTGCTAAATATCAATTTTTTTAATCAATTTTTTAAACTAATTTTTTTTTTTTTTTTGCAATTTTCCGACTATTTGAAACTCTCGATGCACGAGTAAAAAAAAAAAGCGATAAATTTTGACCATTGTACAGCTGCCTGAACGAAGAGCGAAAGCTTGATCTACCCAAGTGACATTTTCATATTATGCAGCGCTCTGTGCTTTTATAGAGCTCCGATATGATTCACTATGATGTTGTCGAAGAAGTAGAATGGGACGAGTCGTTGTCGCATAGAAAGTAGCGACGTTGGCTTCTGGTGCCGGTTATCCGGCGGTGGTGTAGGATCATCCCTCGTTTTCGCAATCCCTCTCTCGTTCTATTCTATCGTTCTCTCTTGTATAACCCAGAAGCCGTTTATCATCTACGCCGCTTGGGCTCATCTCGTAGCGAGAACCGCGCGCGTCTTCACAGGCGCCGGGTCTGCTCGTTTCTCTCGTCCGCGAAGAGTTAAAACCTCAGCATGACTGGGTGCCGAGAAAGGAGAAGAGAGAGGGAGAAGCATCTCGGTAGCCGATAGACGTGTCACTTATGCATCGCACGAATCAATAGCCCGCTTCACTTTACACCGCGAACTCTACCGTCGGATCATCAGTCATTTCACGCTGAGATCCCCCCGCGTTTCATTGTTCCAACCTTTCGCATTTAACCGTATACTAAAATGCTTGTTCCTTATATTATACGATATTATTTACAATCGAACAAAGACAATATAAGAAGACCACGAGAGAGGGTTGAATCACTGTTTTCTTTTCTTTTTTAATTAATGAATGGAACGAGGGTGCGCCTCTGGGACTGGGGTAGCCAACGCAGGAGTGCCCGCGTCACTCTCGATTATAACCGATCGAACACTCGAAATCTGTCGTGACACGTGGCAACTAATCATCCGTAACGATATACCATATTACGAAATCACCAAATGCATATCGTTTACTCTCTCTCGTAGTTTCACGCATGCGGACAGAATTACATGCTGCAGAAACTCGCAGCAGAACTTTTCGTTTTTTTATTTTTTTTTTTTGTGGGATTAGTACAACTATGTCTATCGCCGAGTCTCGTTGGCCCGCGGCCGCGTATATATACAGTGGAGCTGCGGGATGTCGCGCGAGGAGGGTGAACACTCGTATACTCCGGTTCAACCCCGAAAAGATTTATGGACCGTGCCAAATCGGCGAGTAAACCCTGACCTCTTGATCGTCGCTGTACGCGCTGAAACGGTTTACAAGCTACTATTTCGTACAATCGACTATGATCATAAAAAAAAGGTTCTAAAAAAAAAAAAAAACAAAAAAAGAACTGAAGTGACTGTTACACTTGAATGTACGAACAGATAGAGTTAATATCCTTTCGTCAAAGTGAAGCGCGCATGTCACGGAGAAAAAGTAATGTGCTGTTTTATTCGAGTGCTATAATCAATTATAATCACTCGCTCGTTTTACGCAGTGGTTTCGTGTGTATACTTCGCGCATGAATGCGAATTTATTCTATTTTACGGTATACATAAATAGTGCGCGAGTTGCGATAGGAGTGCAAGGTGCGTTTCGGTATTGGAGTATATGCAACAGCGCAGTAAAGAATATATAACGAAGTGCTTGCCGAGCTGAGGCTATCCGCGCGCACAACAACAAGAGGCGTAAGTTTGCCGCGGTGCTGGCTTCCTTCATCTATCACGCGAACCATGACAAACCGAGGCTCAAAAGCGGCCGCCGTAGCCTCTGATTCGGCCTCTCTCGCTCCTTTTCGAGAGCTCCTCGAGTTCTTCGCTCTTTGCCTCGGCCTCGGTTACCATAGAGAGCATCGAAGCCTTTACCTGTGGAGCCGGGGACCCCGGCGAGACCTCTATCAAGCCTCTACATTTGTTAACGTTTAAGCGTTAACAACATTTCTCTGATGCCCCGCGCGCCTTGGCACTCTCTCGCGACCTCGAAACAAGAACGAAGAAACAACGAGGGCTTCCACCCTCCTCGACCGAGAGCCGCTGTCGTTCCATCACGTCCACTGTGAGACAAAGAGATGAATGAGAGACAACGAAACAGCCAGAGAGCCAGTCTTGCTTCTCTTTAATTAACTTCCCCGCATTGCTTTCGTTTCTTCTATCATTTCTTTACACCTGTTACAATGCAAATACGCAATACCGGTTGAATCGCGGAAGATGATGCATGCATGATTTATCTCTCCGATGAACTCTTTTCGAGGCAAATTAGATATCCACCGGATGTCGACCCACGAAAGTGATGCCTATCGTCGAATGGCAATTTGCAACCCTTCATTTCGTGGCTATGTCATAAAAAAAAAAAAAAAAAACAAAAAACTTGTCCGTTCTTCGAGAATTTTTTTATTTTCTTTTTATGTCGGTCTGCATATACTTAGTATGCAAGAAATCTGACCTTCCAATTTTTGTCACGCGAAATAAAAGGGGTTTATATCGAAATTCATATTTTCAAAGTCGCAAGGTCAGTTATCGTTCTCGAGGGGGAGGAAGGGGAGGGGGGGAGATTTTTCAAAAGTTCAGGTGAGAGAATCTTTGTCAGTTGAGTGTCGTGGGATAGAGATACGAAGTGGCGTGAAGTAGTCGTCCCTCGACGATAGTAAGATTTATTGTCGGTCCGGGAGCGTTCGCTCGGGGCAGCCCCCGAGGGTGACTAACCCTTGACTCCTACCGTCGTCCGGTTGGACGAGCCGAATACTCTCTCTCGCTCTCTTACTCTTCTCGCGACTTTTACCACTGGCTATATAGGTTGGTAGTACATTATCCGATAAGAATTATATGAAGCATCGCTTCACCGGAGATTTAACTCTTCGGCAAAAGAAGAATTCTCTTCGCATAGTCCTTCAATGCACCGAGAATAACGATGAGTTGGAACAACTGACGATTAGTTCAGATAACTAACAGTCAGTTGATGCAATTAAATTTTTTCTCAACATATTCATTTCAATTGACTATTATTTCTCCCGAATCATAGTTTTTTTTCCAGTGTATAAAATCTTACAAATACATCCTCCGGAAAAATCTGTTAGTCAAGTATTCCAAAGTAACGGAAGAAACGCATTTTCCTCTCGACATGTTGCTCGATTGGATTTTTTTTAGAGTTAATGACACGTATCACGATGACGGTCGGGAGGAAGGTTTACGAAGAACACGGAGCGGTATATAGCTCCTCCAGAGGGGTGAACCGAAACGTCGAACGATCTGCCGTACTGTTCGAAGAGGCGGGGGGGGGGGGGGGGGAGAGATCGTCTCGTGTTACGTGTCCAGGGGTTTGTGGAAACGCGGGGGTTGTGGATCTCGTCAGTAGCAGTAGCGCAGATGCAACGATAGCAACAGTTCGGTCGTGCGGTCGACGGCACGAAGGCCACATATGAGGTCGAAACCGTGCGGCGTCGTATGGGACTGACTCACGCGGGCATCACGCGCTCCCGGTCGACTCATCCATCATTGTCACGAATTCTTCACCGATGCACGCCGGGTCCGCACGAGCGTTTCCCGCCGACTCTCTCACTCTCTCTGTCTCTCTATCGTGTTGTATGCAACGCGCCTCCGCCACCCTCGAGTCTCGCGCACTCGCGAACGTGTACGAGTCAACCGACGTTCTATCGCTGGATTTGTCGTCACGTTTCTCTCTCTGTCCCTCATTCGCGATATAACGGAGAGAAAATTCTATTCACCGAAGTGGGGCTTTGGTTTCTCGTAAAAAGTTTCTTCTTCGTCATTTTTTTGTTTTCTCAAACGATAGCCAAGCTTCTTTTTTTTTTAGCGTGTTTACTCTAATTATCGAGTGGCCCAATTTAGCTGTTCGTATACTTACGCAGCCTGAAATAGAAATGTTTGTTAGTTCAAATTCTACGTATTCTGTCGACGGATAAAAAAAATACTCAATTAACTTGAAATTTTCTCTAATAATCTGTATTTGACAAGAGTGTGTGTCTGTGTTGGTGATAAAGTCGTGTCGATGAGTATGTTCGGTGGCGAACGAATGTACACGTGCGTTAATTTTTTACGTTGTTCCAAAAGCCGGTACCACAACTACAGCGCGTTTATGCATTACAGATTGATAAACATTATTTTTTATGTCGTTTTTTTTTTCCTTTTTTTTTCTCTTTAATATAATTAACCGCGCAACGTACTCGGGGTACACGAAATATTTATGTATATTTACAGAGGAACCTTTCATTATGTATAAACAATACGACGGTTCGCAGTTATCTACGTACCGGCGAATCAATTGTATTTTAAGAGTTTGCTTAATCAATATTATCGATATTACCTATATCGAAGGAAACGTGAAATAATCATAACAATGTAACGCAATTTGTAGAAAATTGACAGAATTTCTCTTAACGAATCGAGTGCTCTCGAGTCGACGCGGTCAATTTTTTTTTTTTTTTTTTATCGTCGGCAGTTATTTATCAACTATTATTTCATACCGCGCGTTCATTTTTTCGTAACGAACATTGAAAATTATTATCATACAATTTTATCGTGTACAATGTACAATCGCGCAGTCACAGTCACTTCGCGCGATCGTTCGATCTTTCTTAATTCCCTAAACTCACAGTCAAACTTTGCCCTCTCTCAATTCGATCGACACACGTGGATTGCACTTTGATTTATCCCGTTTAAACACAGTCGCTGAACCGTTGGCGTTGAAAAATCTCGTTGGAACTCCCACAGAATCAGTAAAGTTCGTTCAACAAGTATTGTTCCTCGTTCCAATCGAGCTGACATGTACGCTCGGCCTCCAGTTGAACTCAACTGAGCTGATAGTATTCGGGGGCAAAATCGTTTGCCAAATTGCTCAAAAAATTAAAATCCGACGAGCTGTTGCTATTGTCGGCGGATGCCGGTGGTGCCGCTGTTGCGTTGTGTACCTGATGATCGCCGTAGTAATTTCCAAAACTGTTGTAACTTTCGTTGTTACTGTCGGCTTGTCCGGTACTGTCCGGGGGAGTTATGACAGCAGCGGTGGCAGCAGCAATGGCAGTCGCAGTGGTCGTCATGCCTGGCGCCGGGAAAGGATCCGGCGATGAAACGTAACTGCTTGGTATGCTTGAAGCTTCGCCACCTTGATGAACGTGCAGCTGAGCGGTTTGCTCATAGTAAGGATTCGCATGACACTTTCCGGTTGTTCTGTAGTCACCGGGACTCGAATGAATCGGCGTTTGATGAGCGACGTACCCTTCGCCACCGTGATGCTGCTGATGTTGTTGTTGTTGTGGCTGTTGCTGCTGCGGCTGTTGTTGTTGAATTTCGCTATAGTAATGCTGTTGGGCAGGTTGCAGCGATACTGCAGCATGACCGTGTTGTGAGACGAGATTCTCGCCAGTTGCGTGATAAGTTCCGCTCGCTGGATAGCCGTAACTGCCGCCAGACATGTAGCCTTCTGTCGCTCCATCAGCTTGGGGGTTCGACCCGTAACTCTGTTGCTGATGCGACCCACCGGTAGAATAAGCATTCCCGGTACCCTGCTGCATGCTTCTCGCGTGATACGACGCGTGATAGGCAACCGCTGCTGGACCTCCTTGAGATCCGTAACCATTGTACTCCGCGGCAGCGTTGGAATATTGTGTCTGTTGCTGATGAAACTGCATTGACGAGGCGTTGTAAACCGGTCTAGCGGTAGCCGACGAACCCGTTGTTCTTCCATGATGCGCAGCTACTCGCGAAGCTACGACTTGACTCTGACGATTGTACATTGCAGGATGCATCTCGTTAGGATAAGACATGCGTTGCTGATAAGCAAGGTCTCTCGCACAGTAGGCGCTTTGCGACTGACTGTGCTGACTCGCAGCTGGAACGGTTTGCCTACTGTTGATCGGAACGCCATTTCTGTAGTCCAATGTTCCCGGCCCGCCTTGATAAACGTTTTGCTGCTGTTGCTGCTGCTGTTGAGCAAAATGAGCGTTCGCCGGAATACTCCGGGCTCCGTGAGGCGACATTGTCGCTGCATTGGAAACAGGATGGATCATGGACCCGGGCATAGTTCCCGGTACCGAACTCGTCGAGGATGGTGAACTTCGCGGTCGTTGCATGTATCCGGCATGAGCCGTCTGAAGACCAAGTGGACTACCCTGTTGCAATTGCACGGAGACCGGAGTCCCCGGCGTTGAGGACGGTGTCAAACTTCTCGATGATGTTTGACCTGCCAGGGCTGGAGTGCTCACCGTAGAATCCGGCATTGCCAGAAGAACACCATTGCTCGTAACCGCGCATAACTCTTTCGTGCTCGACGGTGGTGACTTCTTGCTAACCGTGATTTGATGCTTCGACGGATTCGGACTCTTGTGTCCGCCCTCAACTTTGATTCTAACTTCATTGCTTATACCGAGCTTCTTGCAATTAATGCTCGGCGATGTTACTTCACTACCGTCCTGCGATCTCGAATCTTCGTCGGCAATCATTTTCTCGAAGGAGCTTGAGACGCTGTTCGTACTGCCGACGCTACTCGCCCCATTGCTGTTCGTACTGAAACCCGCGTTGCTATTGTTGTTGTTGTTCGTTGCCGATGGTGTATTATTGTTGTTACTGCCGACCCGACCAGATCCGAGGTCGGTTACCTCGCCGAGAGAACTGCCAACGTCACCCACTCCGGAAATATCACAGTTGTGGCAGCTCTTCTTCTCGTCCTCGTCCATCGACAGCATCTTGTCGCTCTTACTCTTCTCCACGCCGTCCGAGGACGTTCCGTCTTTATCGTCGCCGTCCTCCTTGCTCAGTGTCTGCCTCTTGTGTTTCATACGACGATTTTGAAACCATACTTTCACCTGCGAACACACACGGTCGGATATTGCGATGAGGATATATATTGACGTAACAACGATCGGTAGAATTCAACCACTACGAAGAGAGTACATTTGCTATTCGATAAATTGCAGTTATTTGTCTCGGCATGATCGATCGTGTGTTACTATCAAACGTGTATACGAACAGAGAGAGGGAGGACTCGATGCGATCATTTTACGTAAGAAGAATAATGTGAAATCGTTCGTGAGCCCCACCTGCCTTTCCGTCAAGTCCAGCGACGCTGCTATCTCTATTCTTCGCGGTCGACAGAGATATTTGTTGAAGTGAAACTCCTTCTCGAGCTCCAAGAGTTGCGTGTTCGTGTACGCCGTACGTAATCTTCTTGGCAGGCCATTTTCTGCAACGAAAACATCGTCGCACGACTATTATAATATCACAATGTACATCGTCTTCATATTCTTATACGGATAATACGCGAATTTCAAAAGTATTTTCGTCGGTGGGATCCTTGTTTTTTTTTTTTTTTTCTGTCTGTCCTTTAGTGAAAAACAGTCCAACAGTGAGAACTTCCGCTTGGTTACGGATTCGGTAATTATCCGAGTCATTCGTGAGCCCGTAGCTTAGGCCCCCGTTAAGCATTGGGATAGTCGGGGTTTCTTACGCTCGCCCGCCGATATTTTCTTTTTATGCACGCACTACTTTGCTTCTCTCGGTGTCGCGGCACGGAGAGTTAAGGGTAGCGAAGCGGAGATGCTAAACTACCCCATGGCGTGCGAGCGGATGTAAGGGTGGCCGCCGCCAGCGCGTTTTCAGGATGAGCTTTGAGAACGCGGGTGAAAGGGAGACGGAAAAGAAAAAAGAAAAAAAAGCGACAGTAGGTTGAGGGAAGGGAAACGTCGAAGGGTGGGCCAGAACCATAGAACGAACGAAATTCAAACGCTAGCTGTACCGTCAGGGCGGTGAAGCAAAAGTATCGCGTGATTGACGTGGACCTCATCAGCATTTTAGTCTCGCCTCCGATTGGCTGGACGGACCTGTCAATCAAATATGATACACGCCTATTCCCACAACCCCCGGACTTTTCAACCCTGAAACTGTTACATCGGACTTCAATATTGCTAGCGCATTATGTGACTCGTCAGGCTAAAAAAAAAAATGGGACTCAACGTTTGAGATTAATTTTATTCTTCATTTACTTAACCATTCAATTATTTTCTCTCGGGGCGTTTCTTGAATTATTTTCAACTATTTTAATTAAATTATTTTAATCAGTTCTTATCTTTTTTTTTAAGATTTTCTTAGTTTACACTATACGAACACATGCATATCGAAATGTTCGATGTGTATACAATAAATTCATAGCCCTTGTAAATCTGCACACGCGCTAAAGAACAAAAATATCGGACTCGATGAATGTCTGCTGGGTCTCGAGTTTAGTTCGTTAGATACGAAGTTGGAGAGAGAAGAAGAGTACGGGTGTGTGAGTGTGTCGTTGGCGAGATGACGAACTGTCAGCCACGGACATGGAACGACGAGCGCGGAGTGACGGGATCGCGTGCGAAGTGAAATAGATAACGAGCTTAAAAATAGACCGAGATGTTCTGCGCCTCTTCTCGTCCCGTTACGCTTGAGAGAAAACGGTGTCGGTCGTACGTAAAGCTTCGCGCTTCTACAGTACCAGTTGACGAAATTCAAGCGTCACTTTCTGCAAAGATCTCTCGCTACATCCAAGAGAGTCAAGTTAAATTTAATTACCGCAGTTGAAGGTACTGCACCAAGAAGCTTACAACTGCCTCGCGTAAAATCATCGAGTAAAAGGAAAGTCGAAAAAATCATTTGGCAATTAATCTTCAAAAAATGTCCTTATCTCGATATTTCTTGCGTAAATTTTTAAAAAACCTTCGTTACCCCATGAAGCAATAAAATGACAGAAATAAAACTCGCGGAAAACGTTGTTGTTGCCTACCGCCGTTCTAAAAGCTCGGAAATAACAATCGACGTGGAGAAGGATGCGCGGGGGAGTTCTTCACGAAAGTGTATCGGTGTGACGGAGTAATATTATTTCGGGCAGGTCGTCAGTCATCGAGAGAAACGCCGTAGTTGAGGAGCCGAGATGCTGCTGTTTCTTCTTCGTTCTGGCGTTGTTCGGGGGCCGACGGCCGTCGCTTCGCGCGAACCACGCACGCCTCCGCTTCTCTTCTCCCATTGTGCGCGTGCACGGGTCAAAAATCTTCCGGTGTGGCCTCGCGAAATGACGATTGACGGCTACACCGACATATTGTTTTCACAACGAAATACTTCGTCTACTCGTATAGTTTGACAATTCAGACGTCCGGAGCTAAACAAGCTGAACCGGAGTGCTCCTCGCGCAGTCTCGTGCGAGGAATGACTTCGTGAGCCAAGAAAAATTCGAGAGAAGATATCATTAATTCTGTCCGTTGTATCAACCTTCGATCGCATGCAATTACCAAATTATAGCCCCGCGCTTGACTGACAATCTTACACATGAAATATCTCTATACAAATTAGCAATTTATGCCATTAAGAGATTCGTAATCTCGATGTATATTCTGAAGATGCGAAATCTAGACGCTCGACTTTGCGACTCCTCGTTTTCTTTTTTTCGTAAACAGTAGTTTAAATACCACAAAAGTATATTCATACACGAGACACCTGAGTAACTGGAGGCGCGAAGGTAGAACGTGAAAAATAAGCGTGTTATTTTTTTTTATTCATTTGTGTCTCGTTTAATTTCTTCCTCGCGGCCGCTCGCGATTGCGGTGAAAGAGATCGAGGGATGGAATGGAAAGGAGGTCGGGGAAAGGAGGTCGAGCGCATCGCGGTCCTTCGAAAGAATACTACGAGAGAAGGTGTAGCGAAGAAAGAGAAGAAGAAATGGAAGCAGACCGCGGGAATGAATCCACACGCGAGCCCGCAAGGTGCCTCTACTCGTTTATATATCGTTTCTTGTACACCCTTTTATCTCCCTTTATCTTAACGTATCTATCGCGCTCTCTTTATATTTCTATCCTCTCGTTTCTTTCTCTTCTGTTTCTTCTCTCATCAGTCGCGCGAGGAGAATTCTCCGTGGCTTCGCTGTATAGTTTCTATCTCACCGGTTTCTCGTCTCAGAGACGTACCAGACGAGAGGCGTTTCGGGCTATAGACAGGTGGGAAGGGTCACATGATGGCCGTCTCTCTGTAATTTGTCTTTTGTTTTCCCCCTCGTCGTCGACGTTGGACGTTGCCGAGTCGGCTTGTTTGCCCCCGTCGAGAAAACGCCGTAAGAAAACTTACAGAGGCAAGCGGACGCGGGGGGAAGAAACAAAGGGCGGAAAAGGAGGTCAACGCTCGGTGTCCTCGGGACACGACGCTAATAGTCCAGAGCAACGTCGTAAGTAGTCGTCAGAGAAAGACAGGGAGAGAAAAAGAGAGAGAGTGAGCGGTAGAGGGATGAGAAAATCGGCGATGCTGAGGTAAACGTATGAAAAATGAGTGACTACGAGAGAGAGAGTTTGAAACAAATGGCGAGGGGGCAGTTCACGGTTCCGCGTTCACGTTCACCTTTTCTTCTCGAACGCTTTACCGATCTTCCATGAGAGAAACTGTAGGATTTCATGGTACGTGCATAAAGAACCCCTGTAAGAGGAAAATTACTGGTTACGAAGATCATTAGCAGAGCTGGGAACGGTCGCGTCTTTCTAGATTATTCTATCGTGAGTTGATTCATGTTGAACTGATCGCTCAATAAACCTTAGACATATTAACGATGTGAGAGGAATGCATTCATTCTTTTACGGAGAGCGAGTAACAAGAGATTTCAATTAGTTTCTGTTATTCATCATTGAATACGTCAATAGCAATGATATTTATGAAAATCGATGCTCGATTGAGAAAAAGTCCAGCGCTATCGAAGTCTTTTTAATGATGGAATTATGAATTATTATTGAAAATTATTAAATGCAGATGAGAAGACTTTGGAGAGGACTATTCGGGAGCGGTTTACTGGGTAATTTGCGGCGAGTAGACACGTCGTTTCGTAGGCAATGAGAAAACCCGAGATAGAGAATATCGCCGTAAACTGTGCTTATTACAGATTTATGCACGAGCAAAAGGGAAGGGTCGCGAGAGTCCGATGCTAAACGGAACAAAACTGTGCTGTAATACACGGCATAGCCTCGGAAAGCTCTGGAGGGTGTTTCTCTGTTCATAGCTACGCGATGTTATGAGAACATCCGTACTACGCGAACGTGAAGCGAACAGTAGGGGGTTCGAACTATAATCAATTAATTATACGGAGGGTAAAACAAGAAACGCCGGAGAGAGGACCTTCAACACACAAAATATCGTCTATCGCGTGAATCCATTGGCAATCCCGTTGCCTAAAATACAATTTCCTCCAAATAGATGGCTACAAGCTTTTAATTAACCGCCAGAATCCTCTCGTGAACTTTAAACAATAAGTAAGAAAAAAAAATCAGTCAATACACTTAATATCCGAAAAATTAGTTTTCGAAATAACTTCAATTAAAAATTAAAGCCCCTGTCGCGTGGGTGCCTTTGAGAATCTCGAGGACACAGTGAAGCTTGAGGATCGGAGCTTTTTTTCTTTCATGGTATACTCGAGAGAAAATCCTTGCGTGGGCTCAGCAAAAGGGAGGAAAAGAAAGAGGCCAGAGATAGGAAGGGCGAGGATCAAGCGTGCAACCCCTGTCTTCAGGACCCTACGGCAAGAACCCATCGAGCTTGGCGACGGTGACGGTAGTATCTTCCCGGTCGAACGATAATCCCACGGAGGCCGTCGATTTTATGCAAAAGCTCGCGGTCGTCTCCAGGACGCGAAACGTTACCCGCGTTGTTATTACAATGTGACCGTAGCGAAGTCTCATCTTCCGCCACGAGCATTGAACAACTCTACGCTCTTGTGCGTCGTTGGTCTTCTGTGCTTCGTCTCGTTCTCTTCTTCGCCGGTACTTTCCTCGTCGTCTTTTTCTACCCGGCTTCCCTTCCCACTCTTCATCATCTTTATTTTTCACGAGTACACCGCTCGTACTCGCCTCGAGACTCTTGTCAAGGCGCCTGTGTATTTGTGTGTGTGTGCTGCCCTGGCATGCTTGATACATTAGCATAAAGTTTTACATAGCTATCTCTCCTCGTATCCTTGTAATAACAGCGTGCAACTTTATATATAATACCTTCGCACCGCGAGACTCACAAGTCGGAAAGCAATGACGAATAAAAAAATAAAAATAGACGCGAAAAAAAAAAAAAACCTTCAACGGTAGATGAATTGTTAAATTATTACGTAGCGTGTGATTACTGAGTTACGAAGCTCTAACGCGGTACCGGTAAATAATAAATGCATGATTACATAGACGGTTTTGTATGTATGTAAAAGGAATAGAAAACGAGAAAACCGGTCGTGACGCCTGTGGCTGGGAAAAATATTGATGAATCTACATAGATACATACCTATATATGTTCCCATATGAGCGCGAAAGCCTTGGCTTTCGTTAGGTATTATGCGTGTATACGCGTGTAAGTTTAGAATGATGATAATAATAGTTTTGCAACTGGCGAGGGTTTCGAGAGAGGAACGTTATGAGAGTGGGATGTAGCGTCCAGGCAGGTTGCATCGCCGGAAGGTTTGAAAAATATCGGTAGGCCAAACCGACCATGTACTACGGTATATTAGTTATGTATAGCATATACAGAGAAGATTGAGCTTCCCGGTGGAGCGGCGGCCATACTGCGGCCACGCAATGGTGAGCTCGTCGCTCGCGGCCTTTTGCTAACCCGTGATTATGGTGGTCGCGGTGTGTATCCTACACGCCTGCGAGGAACGATGTCTGCGCTCGTGTACACGTCCAGCAGGAAAATTGAACGGACGGGATACGCTTCGTGGCTCGCGAGGGCGAAGCCACGGATCGCTTGGGGTATGAGAGCCTTATATCCATATACCTATATTGTATACCTGGTCTGATACGGTCGAGTCAGAGCAGAGGCGGTACCGGTGCAACCTGCAATCATCGGGGTGGAGCGAAATGCTTCGCGCTCGACGACCCCTGCTCGCGCGTTTCAGGGCGAAATTGCGACTGTAGTATACAGGAAATTGGACTATCGGACGTTGGATATGAGAATTTGTTGTTTGAATATGTATTTCTCTAATAGACTCCGAAACAAAATGTTTTTTTTTTTTCATTCTTGTTGAAATTGTGATTTTGTATCAAGCTATCTGGGTAGGTAGCGAGATCAGAGGTTTATCCCTGTGGAGTCTCCATAACACGGTCCCGTTGGCTCTGCGTGCCGAAACCGCTTACGCGGTATGCACGAACATTTTGCGATCACGCGAATATATATACCGTGAACGATCTCTGCCCAGTTCTCTTGCTCCATCGGCATTCCGTGTTCTCCGATCGTACGAAATGTGCGCCTCAAGTTCGTGCCCACAGCAATCGCAAGGGATAATATCAACCGTTATTTTTATTATTATACGAGTAGAGGTTAGCGAGATTCATCGGATTAATATTCACGAATAAATCTCGTGTTGCAAAGCAATATTCCGAACATTTTTTTTTTTTTTTTTTTTCGGGAGCTCCAGAATCAACTTTGACATTACCTGTGTAGAATGTCAAAGATACGAAATCTCATGTAACTAAAAAAAAAGTTTTTGACCCAAATAAAAATCTATTTTCCGAATGAACGCGACTGATTTTCCGGTCGAAACGAAACCGAACTATCCACGTATTTCTTCAGCGAAGCGCAAATTTTATTCTTTCGCTGCTCTCTCCCGACTCTCGGAGATGCCGCACGCTCCTTTTTCTGTTCTCTTTTCTTTTTCCACTGAGGGCAGAAGGAACTTTGGCGAAACTAATTTTCTGATAATTTGCGTTCGGAAGTCACGAAGAGAGCGGACCCTCCCGCTCGGACGGAATCTCATCCCTCGACGATACGCCGGGCATTCTATATCTGCTTCTTGTTCTTCTTCTTCTTATTCGAGGCCCTCTTTCTCGCATTCGCTATGAATTCCAGCGAATCTTCCATTCGCAGCTTCGGCTCTTCGGTCGGTCGTGATTCTCACCGTTTTGTCCCCGTACCAAACTCGGGCGAAGCTTTCGTAACATCGTAGATTTTTTCCACCCTCATTCTCATCCTCCGCCATGAAGCACGAGTCCTTCCAGCTTTTCCAACGAATTTTCTCGCGACTCTCCCGTACGGATAAAAAACTTTATTTTAATCTTTACAAATTTTAAATCCTCCGCCGTTCTTTCCGCATCGAGAAGTATACCGTAGAAGAAGAAGAAGAAGAAGAAGCAGAAGCGGAAGAAAAGGTAGAAGCCCTGGAGAGCAGCCGCTTTCGCTCGTGCCGCAACCCCTAAATCTCGTATCTCCACCCTCGCGGCGAGTACACTCGATCCGCCCATTCCGCAATCTCGCGATGCTTCCCTTTCTCAATCGCGAAGCTATGAGAGACAGCAGAAAAATGTCTCTCCGTCGAGCGGCAAAATAATAAGCAAAATAATAATTCTTGATGGTGTTGATCCATTCGATTAATTATACAGAGGATCGTAGCTAAAAGTTACGTAAAAGTCGTTTTATTGTGACGATTGTTTCGAGACGGCAAGCAAACAACATCCAAAGTGCATCAAGGTTCAAAATAATAATGAAGCCAGTCACAGAAAGTGACTGCGACATCGTCAATGTTGACGACAACGAGAGATATTCGTGGGCGTACGATAGCGACGGGAGCATTATTATGGTGTCTGCCCACACTTCCTGTCTCCGGCCTCAAGGCCATTAAGGTGCGGATAGCTATTCATCGGTCTGTAGTCACTGTCGAGCCATCAGGGTCAAGGTTTCCTCGATTGCAATAGAGCGATCGTCGCCTAAAACGTCGGTAGCGCTGTCGACGTTTTGCAGTACCGAAGGACGTCGGAAGTGCAAATTTTTGGCGATTACTTATACGTTTCGCCGGTGAGGATCGAATAATGGTAACCGACGCCAAATTTTCGACATATCGACGCAACGGATGATTAACGAGCCAAGATAAGACCGGGTCAGTTACAGTTCAAACGAGAGAAGTGCGGCAAAGTAATTAGTAATCTTCGGGATCATCCGTCAGCGGGAGCTAATTGAGCTCTGCCGCGCCGCCACCATCATCACCGACGTCGTCGTTTCGGCCCGTACGCCCGAGTGAGTGAATATTCCATTTGTACTGAGGGCAGAACTTCTCGCAATGCGTCCGTACAGTAGGAAATTGACCGGACAATTAGTACAGTTATTAGGGATGAAAAGAATAATATTCACGGATAAAAATAACCGGTTCTCGAAAGACATGATTTCTTGACGCACGCCGCAGTCTTGTGAGACTCGTAGCGTGCGCGCCTGCGATATCGCAATTAATCACAATACGTCAGGAGAGTTCTCCGATCAACTTTGAGCGTTTCCACCCTCGAGCGTATTATACGCCGATTTCTAATAGTTCTCAGTTAATTAGTGGTACGCACAGTTCCGACTGCTTGCGCTCGGCTGCAATCAGAAATGGCGTTGCAGCCATTTTTTTTTATTTTTTTTTTATTTATAAGCTCACAAGATTTATAGACGATGGCATTATGGCGGTATAGAAATATAGTCCTCTATCATATTCTGACGTGGATGACCGCAGCTAATTCTTCCGTTGACTCTCTCACATTCTCGTTGTACATATTTCATGTTTATTTGTATCGTGACGGCGAAAGTTGTACGCGATTATTGCACGATGCAGGATTAATTGCCTCGGCTACGATTTAATAGTTGATCGAGGGGTTCGAATTCCTGTATAATTATAAAAATCTATCTTTGATGTAAAATACATTTGCTAAAAAAAAAACTTCATTAGCGTCATATAAAATTAAAAGGGTTAATTGAAATTAAAGAATGTCCCGATCTCTGTAACTCGTTGAAGCATCTTGATATACCGGCTCATGTACATTCGGTTTAATACGATTTTTAAAAAGTTTTTTTATGAATATTTTGGTTACTAGGAGATCAATGACTAATTTAAAAAAATCCCTATCAAATTTTCATTATTTACGTAGTGAATGTCGCAAGCAAACAAAGTTGAAAAAAAAAGCGTGTTTATACGACGCATGTATCCTCCAAAGGGTTAATAATATCTTCCGTTGTAAAAATGGAATCTCAAATGCTACAATCGCGAAAGAAAAATTCTCGATTACAAAACGGCACAATAATTCACAAAGCCTAACGAGATAAAGAAAGGGGTTCCTTTTCCCGTTGAAGGAATAAAAGATAAAACGTGACTAAAAATTCTTTGGTCCTCTTGGCGCAAGAGAAACGAGAGTGCTAAAAGGATACGTGTGGAGAGCAAAGGGATCGCACTCGAGGCAGGCGCCATGTGTATAATAATGTTAAAGAATGTTAAACGAGGGAAGGGATCGAGCGACCCGGGTCGCATACATTAGTTGTTAACAATGCTATAAAGGACACTCGGTCTTGCTCTCGGTCGGTGCTTGTGCCGCTGGTGGTGGCGCACGCCGGGACGAGAGAGGACTCTTGCGACACCCCTAGCACTTCGTTCCCCGTTTCGCGCATCGAGATTTACGACTCTGCGTCTCTCCTTTTCTATGCTCGCGATTCTTATGTAACTCGCTTTTCAAATGGGGGATGAGAGATACCTCGGTGAACGGGAGTAGACCGTTACCCCGATACGATTTTCGTGTCGGCAATTGCGTTCTCGTTTGTACCTACGATAAAAATTGCAAGACGCGAATTCCCCTTACAATCTTTGCTCCTACGAGATACGATAATTTACCACATGTCGTTCAGACTTTTCTTTTTTTTTTTTGCTAATGATTTTTTGTGATTGTTGGGGTTAATTTTAGTTGATTTTATTTTGATGGATTTACGGATTAAACTCATGTAAAATTATTGTACAGAGAAAATCCTTTAATAATCCTCGGTTGAGCAACTGTGCGAACACTTGACCAGTACCTCAAGCAGTAGCCTCGCCTAAGCAACCCCGGCAAAAGCGGGCAATAACTTATCACCCCTTGTCGCGTAGCCAGGAGCTCTCTCGTGAGCCGGCACCCTCCGAACCCTCGTGATAATTGTTTAAAGCGACCACTGGCCAGCGGCGAACCTTCGTCCCAATTCACTCGACTCCCATTTCCAGGGCCGTTTGTTCAACTCGGCCTCTCGACCCGACTCGACGCAAGGGCACACACATGTAAGTGTTAACCTACGATTCTCTCTCCCCAACGTGCACCAGCGGCCAGTATACCACGTCGGTGACTTACGCTTCGTACGCGCTCCACGGTCGGACCTAATTACGATCTAATCACGCGCGGTCCACGCTAGAAAATGTATGCTGCAAAATTTTTATTAAAAATGCAATCTCCGAATAGTCTGCTTTCGAATATAATATCATAAGCCAATAAATAATCACGAAAATAATAACCCTTCAATCTCGAAAAAATTGCAAATATTACCACAACCCAACTTCGTAGAATTTTTATTTTCTAAATGGCAATCGCATATCCCGCGAGACGAGATCAAAACAATTTTGATGAAAATAATGTTAAAAAAATATTAAGATTGGATGAAAAATCTCGTAAAGAAAAACCTCAGCAGAAGCATAGGGCAGTAGAAAAAAAAATGAAAGTACGAAAGTGCAAGGGGTAGAAATGATACTTGTAAATTAGAGGCAGAAGCCAGAGCCTGAAACGGCATGGGTGTCCTCCTGCTCTTTCGACGAAAATGTTTCCCCCTCTCACCACATTTCTCTTCTTTTCTCTCCATCTCTCCATATCCTTCGGAAGCCTCTTCCCTTTCCTCGAGGTTTCCTCACACCACATATAACCACAATGGATAAGGTTTTTGGACGGCCTCCAGAAAATATAGGCGAAAAGGCGACTTCTCTCGTCTCTGTCTTCGCGGGTCGTATGAGATGAAGAAGAAGAAGAGAAGAGCTTGAATATGCACGCTGCCGGGTACCAAAACGAACGAGAGGACTCTTGCGAACGTTTCTCGCGGTACGACGATAGGGAGCAAATAATAGGGAAATGATTCGCTCCTTGTTAGATAAAGAGCCGAGAACGGGAGCGATTTCTCGCGGGGGTATGGGACGCACAACGACTATGGTCCACGGCAAGAGGAAACGGTGGAGCGATGAAGGGCGCGCCGGAGTGAAGAGATGGAGGGACGAAGCGAGAGGGAGGGAAGAAGAGAAAAGAAATATTGCTCGACGCCAATGAAAGGAATCGAGGCAGGGAATGAGAGAGAAGCGTTCGCTTGTAACCGCTTCATCGACCGTAGCGGTTTTTCTATATACTTATGACTGGTTCATTCGACTCATTCCCGTGTGCCAATGATATATTATATGACTTTACGACTCGATTTAAAAAATTCTCCAAAAGACAGTCCAGCGAGATTCATTGTTTATGAGATTTCATACACGAAGTTATGCTACTGGTACCCAAATTGCTGTTGTAATCATAACAGGATTACATCGCAGTCGCGATCTATATTTTTTGTTTTATTGCCGAGTCACAAATTTCATCATTTTTACCGAAAGAAATCGGTACGCACTCCCCCAATAGCATACATCCCACCCTTCTGTTATCGAAACGATCGAACTGCTTGTCACGTCGATTATATCGCGGATCAATACATGATCATTTTTTTTTTATGCTCTTTATCGTATTTCATACCATTCCCTTAAAAAGTATTACATATCCTTGAATTAATAAATGAATGATCAACGTACAAAATAGATATTTTTTATAAAATTTACTGAAAATTTGTATCCGCAGTTCGTTCGGATAGTCTGATTTTGCATGAGTAAATAGTGAGTCGAATAGCTGGTACCAGCAGTTCACGGAGAAGGGTGCCCAGGGTGGCCCTTCGTCGCTGGCTTTTCCCGAGGGTTAACAATGCTAGTAAGAGAGATCTGTTCGTCGGTGTGCTTCGCCCGAGTCACCACTACTATGCATATAGTAGCAGAGCGTGGCAGTGGTGAGTCCGGTAGCGATCATCAATCAGGAAGGCAGTCAGCCGTCCGTTGGTCGGTCGGCCGTGTGCTCTCGCGAGCGTCCAGCATGCGAGAACCGAGCGAGAGAAGCGCGGAGTTCCCCGCGGCACATCGCGCGCGCTCTCCCGTCACAACGACCGGGAAAACCTTCCTCCGGCCAGAGTTCACGAGATCCGCGGAGTCACGCTCGACCCGCTATCCCGCTCACTCGACGATCGATCTCGTCCGGCTCGACCAACGTGACTATATCTTTACCCTGCAAAAGCAAGAGTGTTTCCCTTCGCATTTTCAATTACGATAATTAAAATAAAGCTCAAGTTTCATCGAAGCGGGCTTCGCGGTGGCGAGACGCCAGTCAAAACTTATCTGAAGTCGCACACCAGACTCTTTCAGCGTCAACATCGGAAGCATACGGCGAGTTTTCAAGAAAATTCTCAACACTGAAAAAGCTTTTTGGATTTTTTTTTTATTTTTTTTTTATAGAAAGTGTCAAGGAAGAGGTCGTGTCGCCTTCTGCTTTTTCGCGGATCTTTCATAAGGTTTATGAGCCGGTGAACGGCACAGAAGGGTGCGGACACGTCTCGAGGTAATTGCAAAGCTTGATAATGAAGCTGCTACGAAATTTTCACCCTCGCCTTCGAGAGTTTATAAAACCAACACTGCCTCTCGATGCTTTTCTCGCTCCTTTCCACCTCGAGGACCCAAAGCATTGCCGGTTCGACGTTGCATGACTTTTTATTGGCTTACTGACATTTTATAAACCGAGTTTCGCGGTTCCTGCGAAGCGCTTCTTAGTTCACGAGAATTTTATAGCGAATAGCGTTGTAAGTTAAGCCGTCGCTCTCTGCGAAAGCGAGAAATCTTCGAGCGGTACTGCGCGTCCTGTATAGCCGCTGCTTTCTGGCTTCAGGCTAATTACCCGCGGACAAACCCGGCGCCGTCGAACTCTCTGCACCCTCACTTTCGCTCATGACGACGACGACGACGACAACGTGCTTTGGTAGCCTGTACGCTACTTCCCTTCATTCCGGCGCCTCGCCGACGAGAAAAGCGAAGCGTCTCAAAGACCTTTTCGCACGGGACAGGGCTAATGTCCTTTCGAACTGATATGGACTCAATTATAAGCACATCTGGGTCCATGAACCGGTTGCGATTTTCTCTAATAATCGACAAAAAAATAATTACCTTCGTCTTCTATTAACAAATTGCAGTAATTAAAAAATCGCTAAAAATTAAGAGGACAACAAATAAATGGTACTGGAAATTCGTTATCAAGATCTTGTAGTTATAAATGATGGTTAGACATGATTCGGTAGTCCGGAACGGTGTCAATGTTCAGCCGAAGGATATCGAATCGGTTTCGTGCGATGAAAAGAAATCGAGAGAGGCGGAGAGAGAGAGAAAGAGAAAGCTGGATGATAGCGACGAGTTTCAAAAGATTCTTTTACAACGACGAAGAGTGGGAGATAAAGAGCACGCGGGCGCGTGCGATTGTGTACTGCGGCTCAAGCTTTGATCGTCCGATGACTGGCGAGTTTGAATCACAAAGCTAAACAGAGGCTGTTGGTGTACGTACGGCTATGCCAAGATACAGAGAAGAATATATATGTATTTATACGCTTTTCTTTGCGGCTTTGCTCGTACACAAAACTTTTTATCGTCTTGTGTGGCCCATTACGGTAGGTAGCCATGCAAGAAAGCAACAAAGACAAACATCGAATCACAAAGTTCGAAGCTTGTACTCTATGATGAACAAAAAAAGGGTTTTTTTTGTCAACTATTCTTCAAAATGTCTTATAAGTACTTCTTACAATGTCCAATGCCTTCATAGTTATAAAATAATAAGGGAGAATTCATAATTCAATTTAATAATTTCATATTTCGTCAAAATTGATCGTTCGTACGAATTTCGGAACTCTGGAAAAAACGATTATATAATCGTAAAATGTGACCGAGACTTGGAATTTCATTGATCAATGAGGAATTCTCTCTTTTGCCTCTCTGTATTCTCTTCCTTTCATATATGTATTTTTCGTTTCATCCCTCAACAATCAAGCGCGCGAGCGCTGTTGGATAGACTGCGATGCCGTCGACCCTTCGCTACGGCGGGGCAAGATTCACGGAAGGGAAAGAGAGCGTCACCCTCTCGGCATTCGTATGGTTATGTATCCCGGATCTCCCAGATCCAGGGGTAAAAATAATGCATTAGAAATTCAGATGACCGGCGTGGCTGCTCGCGTAGGTGGTGAATTCTCGCTCGCGGTTGACGGTTGCGAGAGCTGCTGCGTCGAGCTCACGCTTGGTCCACCGGCTTGTGCGCGATTTATCAAATAAAAGGCGGTAGTACAGTCAAATACCCGTTCGTCGTGTCGTACAGTGGAAGCGACAGTTCATTTTTAATATAAAGGAGAGCACAACGTTGTACGCTACACGAGTCACAGTCGAGAGAGAAAAAAAAAAAAAACAATCTTCTGGGAGGGAGGTATACACCACCGGCCACGACGATTCATGCTCCGTTTCTGCTTATTCTCCGAGAATTGTCATTCTCCTCCCTGCGCAGCTCTTCAGTAACCACCGCGGGATTTACAGAAAAAATGAAAGAAAAATCTTTTTCACCCTCTGTCATTCGCGCTATGCAGAGATTACTGTGCCGTAGATGATTTATCAACAGTTGAATTTCT
This sequence comes from Buathra laborator, assembly GCA_934046635.1. NCBI lineage: Eukaryota > Metazoa > Arthropoda > Insecta > Hymenoptera > Ichneumonidae > Buathra > Buathra laborator. The sequence continues at coordinate 4,797,053 of OW203897.1, read as the reverse complement.
CGAATCGTGAATAAATGGAAATGCGTCTAGTAGATTGACAGATTAAGGATGGAGAAAAATAATTAATAATAATTATAAAACCACCGTTTAAGGGTTCTTTCGTTTGACAAAAAAAATTAAAAAATTATCGATCGAGATAAGAAGATTTGATTGAATCTCTCGGCGCAAGAGCCAAAAAGCATAACTCAGAGAGGCCTTTGACCGAGTATAAGAAGCACTCGGTCGAATCCTCTGATGTATGTTAATAATATTCATAAATAATATAATTGTGAGCGCCTGCCGAAAAGGGTGAGGGGGTTTCGCGCGACCTGTCCACGTTCATCCATCACTTCTCCTCCTATATAGCATACCTTTTCGCGTCTCTCATCGTCTCGTTCCCCTATTTGTTATATCTCCGTCTTCCTCAAACGTTTCACGCTTGAAACTCTCGCGGGCTAACATCTCTTCCCTTTGCTCGGTCTCTCGTTCATTCTACTCGTCGTTCACTCCACCCGCAACCCAGAACCCGCGCCGTGCAGTCGTTTAAACGGTTTATAAACAGTCCCGCAGAGAGTCCGACGATTCATTAGCCCCCGGTACAGTTCGAGAGTTTCACTCGTTCCGACTGCCCCCTGCGTATGCTACTTCGGCTTCTTTTGCTCGCTCGCGCGCTAATCCACTTCCTACCTGCCAACCGTTTCTTCTTTCTTCTCCAACAGTATAACACTAACGGCAAGTAAACTCTTCTAATTTCTAAAACGCTCCCGTGTCCGTTACACAGTGTCTTAGAAGAAACGTAGACAAAGCTTGAGAAACAAGACAAGCGGTAGAGCGTGAAATTTATATCAGTGTTTCTGATAAAGCCTTACGGTACGTCAGACATAGAGAAAATCGGCGAAACGGATTTAGCTAGTGAAAGTAGAAAACTGCATAGAAGTGTATTAACTCGAGCAATTAATAGACACAGCATTAATGCACAGTAGTGGAATGAAAGGCGGTGAGAGATAAAAGCGTGAAGCAACGCTTGGGCTCCGAGTTGCGAGAAGATTCGCACGAGACGAAGAAACTCCGGTAGGCCGGATGTGTGTTATCGTCGAGTGATTTTCTTCTCGCAAAGCAACGGTAGCAAACGTTCAAGCCTCGGCTGTCATGTAAGTGGCAAATTATATTCGTTATTTCCGGGTTCGTTACAACTCGGCATTATTCTCGCGTATCCGTGGCTCAACAATGACAGAACGAATTAATTATCAGGAATGAAAATCTCGACAGTTGAAACGTTGTAATTCGAGACAGATTTTTGGAGACCTCTCTTTGCTACTATTTCCTCATCGTCGCGATGATATCTTTACACACTAACTTGCATTGTTGAGAGGCCAGAAATTCTCGGGTTCGGTAGCGTTGTACTTTGTATTATTAGCGAATTTGGAGTTATGCCAAAGTTACGCTTGTGTTAGCTGCCCGACAAGCGAGTAACAAAATAAAGTAAACGCGGCTGAACGTGTTTGCAATGTATCCCGTTTTCTTCGAGACGATTATTTTTATCTTCGATTTTGTTTTAATCGGTCGAATGACGAAGAGCGAAACTGTAGCACGATAATTATCGTATCGTTATAAGCAGCACTGGGAAGAGTGGCGAAGGTTCGGAAGAGAGGAAAAAAAGTGGAATAGAAGATTTTTGGGCGAACCACCCCTGTGGCGTTTCTCACGACGGGAGCCGCGAACTCCCGAGGGTTGGACGAGAGAGAGGTCTATATTCTCATCTTTCTCGGCGCACAGCACAAGGCGGCAACTCCCCCCGACGAAGCTTTTATAGCGGCCCATTTGGCGCGACAACGAGCGTGGAAAGTTCTTTTAGTATCGGGGGGTCCACAGATTTAGTTCAAAATATGTGTACGGTTATGGGACACGGGAGGTGTTTCCGGATTATCAATTTGTTGCATCGTGTTTATTATTTTCCCTCATCGTCGTCGTCGTTGGTAGTATCGTCGGCTTGCGGTTAACGCCACACTGTATATATGTGAAACGCGCTCTGAATATTCTCGCGATTCACAATGTTCTCTCTACGCCGGACGTGACTTCCCCGAGCGAGCTACGCTATATAATCTCGATGTATGTTACGAGAGAGTTTAGTGTCGACGGTAGTCGAGCAGATGTTTATTTTGGAACCGCGCTGGCTGGCTTACACAATGATACAATTTGAGGGCGAGTTTCAGAAGTCAGAAAATACAAGAAATTCTCATTTTTTCATCAAAATGAAGCTTTTGTTTCGGAGTACAAAAGTTCCAATTCTAAAGCTATTAAAATATAAATTATACAACTTGAAAAAAAAAAAAAGAAAAAAAATCGATTCACATCTGTGACGTAACTTTGTAGACGATAAGCCTCGAAAAGCTTTTTAACAACCTGCCAGTTTCGATATCGGACTTTGTTGGTCGGCTGGTCCGCGAATCCATTCTTCGTATCTCGTCCAACCGCTCTCTCTCTCTCTCTCTCTCTCTCTCAGTCACCGGACGTCTACTTGACGTGAGATACCAGCCTCACAATTTCCAAGATACGAAGACGACCAAAAAGCCGATGGGCGTACCAACGTCTTAAGTCGACGAAAGTGGTAGGAGGACAAGCAGGAGTGGCATCAGTTTCAACCCCGTCGTCGTTGTAACCGGTGGATGCTCGCCCGTTATTTCCTATCGAGAACGGTGGATCGAAGCCGTTTGGATTTTCTCGTGGGAGTTATCTCTAATTCAGCCCGGATTTACTCGCCGATGAATCTTTAAATTACATGCCCCCCACCTCCTCTCTCTCTATCTCTTCGCTTTCTTCTTCCACAATGGCTTTGCCAGTGGATTCAGAGTCTCGAACACTCGATCACGCATATCTCGAAATCGGCCGAAGAGGCTGACTTACGAAAAAAATTCTGCGTTCTCTCGAATCTATCTCTTCAATCAGAGCGAAATACGAAACGTATATCGATAGTTGAATAGATGAGGACTCGGAGAATCTTCGAATTAATGCCGCAGGATTTATCGGTCGTTATAGTCAAAAAGCGGAAATCCGTTTGGTGAAAGGGAAAGCAAGAAGGGGATGAAGTTGACCCCCGTGGTTGACCAAGATGAGAGCGGAGACTCTGATGTGCCCGTGTCGCATCCAAGTTTGCGAAGGACATAGAGATATGATAAGCCATCGTCGCAGCGGCTTCCCGAGGGACGCGCAGGGGATTAATTGACACATCGGTGCGGCGTCTTGGTGAGAAAGTGAGCTCAGCGAGGCGCACTTGGGAAAGGAGCATAGAGGTCTCTCGTCTGGTCTTATGCTTCTCAGGGTTTGCTCTCTCACCGTTCACCGTTGAGTGATGAGCCATCCAGAACGGAGGCGTCGTGAAAACACTTCACGAAAACGGTCAGTCCACTCTTTCCCTTTTTTTTTTTCGTCATTCCCTACGGGTGGCTGACAGGTCAGGAATCGTTGATGTCACGTATCAAACAAAGAAAAAAAGTGAACGTTTCGTGCATTTTTTTGTTCGTTTACGGGAAGTTTCGGTGGATGTTTTCGAGTACTAATCAGTTACTTGGCTTTCCCCTTGCATTTCGATTCGAAGGATAGGAGACGAGCGGCATATGGGATTTCCAAAATACACAGACACACATAGCCACAATTTGGATGATAGGACGGACGAGTCGCCGATGTAACAGATTGGAATTTAATGCGAGCCGCCCGGTGACACACGAAGGATGGTAGCGGGATACTGTAGTCAAGGTTTCCGGGGGGAAAGCACAGCCAAAGAGCGGAATGGCGAGAGAATGGGTACAATAGATTATGGATGAGAATCTTTGCGAAAGCGAGAGAAGGACGAACGAGCTATATTACTTGTTGGAAAGTGATCAAGTCTGGTGTGCGAGACGATGAGTTCTCGAAGGAGAGTACTTCCACTCCTTCGTCTCTCGTCTCGTCTTGTCGTGCGTCTAAAACTTTCCTTCCATGCGACGGCCATCTTAACAGTTTGCCAACGATGGGGTAAAACTCTCACGTATCCAAACTCCGAAGCAGGGGAATGTGTAATTTCTGAAAATCTCTTTTTCGTTGTTACGGAACAATGATTCAGTGCAAATAAAAGTGTACAGGGCATACGACAAATCGGCCGAGGGTGCTGAAAGCTCGAGCAACACCGTCCATAGGGAAACTCCCGACGCTCTTCAAGCGTCCTCGCGAAAGCTCGCACGGGACCGGAGTGCGCGTTCGAGGGTGAGTTATGGCCGTCCCGACGCGCTCTCCCGCATCCCCGACGCTCAATTTACAGATGATTCCGTGTGTTACCGCCGGCCAACGGCCGGTTAACCTCGCTCCTGCGGACACTCGATCTTCCGAACGGGCTCCGTCCGGCATGCGGTACATACAGCTAGTGCGAAGCCAGGCGTGCGTTCCGACGCCGTTAAATCGCAGCTACGTCCGTTACCTCATACTCCTTCTCTTCTCTATCTTCTCTTCGTCCTGCTGCTGTTCCCTCGCTCTCACCCCCATTTGCCCATAAACCGACTCCTCACCCTTCGCCGTTGCTTCTGGATCGTCGTTGGGTCGCGCGTATAGCGGCTCACCGCACGAAGATCGCGAGCGTGCCAGAGGACCTCCTGCCAGATTTATCGTTCTTCGATGTCCTGCCCTCACAATGGACCAACAAGTTGGTGGAAAACGAGCCTTCGACGCGATACTTCCACGTCGTAGGTCTTTTTTTAGATTCTTTTTTATAGCCGCTACAGAGGATTTGATTGAATCGTCGAAGTTTTCCATGAATCAGATACGAAACGTGACCGTTCGAACGAGCAATTTATTTCGAAGAGACAATCGTTCATTCGATTCTGTGTTTTTCAACATACGGTAGCAATATCGTTATTGAAAGGGTTTTCTTCGTGGTTACCGTTCGGTCAGGAAAACAACCACGTGCGGGCCATCGCTCACACGAGGTCGTCTCGCCAATTTCCACGGTGGTCCTCAATACTCATCGGTGAACGTGTTCGAGTCCCGCGGTGACACTTTTCCGCTGCACGATACGGACACTCGTAATTTAGTGTTGTATGTTCACTGCGCTTGCGGGTTGTCGGTCTTTTCATTCACCAAATGTTTGCAAATGCCGGAAAAGTGTCGAGTGAAAACGTGCGGTTTACCACCGCACGTACACGGTGACTCTATGCGTACCAGATGCGGGCTGCGGTTTATACTAGAGGGTTGAATATAGGAGTGGCTACCGAGTGTCATTAGCCGTCGGAGAGTCCCAGCACCCCGTTGTGCCAGTCGCGCTTTACGAACTTCTAATTTATACCAAATTTCCTGAGCTAATGCCTAATGAACCAAACAGAACTCGCCCGCTGAGAGAAAATGAGCTTATAGATCTTTTGCTGGTACCAAAGTAACAAACATCGACAGATTTTGACGGTCTGAATTATTGCGATTCTTGTGTCTCTTGTGTACTGTTCTCTTACCTTGCTGATTGCTCTTCCTCGTCGTCTTTTTTTCCTTCATCCATGGATACTCGGGCACATTGACGCCCGATGGATCCGCAACCGCGTGCGGATCGAGCATCGTGTGATAACCAGGATGGTGAGTTCCGGGACTCATGGGTCCGCCGGTACTGGGTGAATGCTGAAGAGGACCATCGCCCGCGAGTTGAGGCAATGCCGTCATGAATTCGGCCATCGATGGCTGACTGTTGATGAAGCCGGTCTCCGCGGGTACGCAGCTCGGGTCCATCGTTGGATGGGCACCGTGCGGCGGTAGACCGGCCCCGGTACCGGCTCCAGCGGCAACCGAGGCCAGCCAAAAGCCGCCACCGACTCCGGTTGTACCGGAGCACCCGTCGTTCGCCAGGACGGGTGTCGTCGGCCTCGTCTTATCAGTCTGCTCGAGCTCCTTGCCCTCGACAAAACAGCCCAGCTGCGCGAGCCGCAGACCCACGGTTGCCTGATGCACCTGGAGACGGTGATGGCTCTCTTCGTCAACGCGAACGGTCTGCTGCTTGCCTTGCATCAAAGCTTCTCTATCTTTATCAACGTTACAACGAGTTTATTCGATAAAATACGGTGATGCATGTGAAATATAGACTATAGACGTTATTATTGAATCCACTCTTCGTTTTCACGCACTTCTTCCTAGTTGTGCACACACTTGTCATCACTATAAATCATTATAAATAATCAACTCAATCACTCGATCTCTCTCGTCGTCCAGAAATTCCTCCGCACTTTTACGAACAATCAATTCAACGAGTATTAAACCGGTATCACGAAAATTGCACTTTTCGCAGCTTGTACTGCAGTTTTATTTTTCTTCCTCGTTCACACCGCGTTTTTTTGTATCACGTTTGATCGGCTCGATCCGAGAGTGTGATTATTAGAAGCAATGACGATGATGATGATGCGCGCGGTTACCGGGGGGCAGGCACTGTCACTCCGATCGGCCGGAACCCGGCGAGCGGCGTACGCGAAGTGAAGGAGGACACCGGTGATAGAAGATGGAGGAGGAGGAGAACGGAGGAAGTTGGAGGTGGAGAAGGCGTATTGTGGAGGTGGGAACTCCAGAGGCCCTGGCGCGTTCGCAGGCGGCCTGTGTACGAGACCCAGAAGAAGAAATCGAGTGGAGCGGGTAAGAGAGAGATCGGCAAAATACTTCTACCGCGAGAATAGAGAAACGGTTGAAGGGAGAGAGAGAGAGAGAGAAAGAGAGACCGGTGATACACCTCGCCAGTCAGGCAACGTCCAACGTTACAGACGTGAGATCTACTACTGGCGACGACCAGCAACGGATCTTATTCGTAGTGGTGTAACGACGAAACTGTGTAAAAGAATTAGAAGAAGGCAAAGCACTCGAGAATCAAAGACAGAAAAGGACAAAAACTTCTCGAGCCTTTCGCAGCGGTGGAAAGGCGATGGTAGTGGCAAAGTAGTGGGAGTGAGAAAAGACACCAGAGAACTGTGCTCCACTATCCACGTTCCCGCAAAACTCCACGATCTTCTTTTCTCTCTTATTATTCTTTATATTTCTCCGTCCCCCTCTATCCGTGTACTTTTTATTCGCCTCGTGTTTTTTTTCAGCTTTATCTCTTTTCTTTTTTGTGCTTCTCGTACACACATACACACGTACACTTCCGTTCCACCGGTAGAATGTCTCCGCGATTACTACTACTGCGAGAAGCACCGCGCGTGTCCCTCGCGATTCTTCTTCCTCCGCACCTCTTCGTCTACTTCCTGTTCTTCTTGTGCCCGATCCGATCGTGCTTGGCCACGACGTTGTGTCTCTGTCCCTTTCGTTTGGTTCACTCGGCGCGTTTGTCTGGATCACATGACCCCCGCCGCGGTACGACCGCCAATGGGAAGCCGGTATCGCGGGTACGCGGAGGCGCAACCCTCTCTTCGGCCTTCGGGGGCGGTCGCTACGTCCGACGTCGCGATTCTCTCTAAAGGATGGCAAAATAGTCTCTTTTCCTTCTTTTTCCTCTTTCAATCCTCTTTCTCGTTTTCTTTTCGCGGATCTACGCGTCCAGGTGTGCCAAGCGCTCGAAGTTGGGATCCGCTGAATGTGGACCACCGTTGTAGCGCCTTCTTCGGTAGTTTTGCTTTCTTCTTCTTTAATTCCTTTTATTTTTTTTTTCTTGTTTTGTGTTTTGTTCTGCGTCAAAACTTTTGGGACGCTGGACGCTCTCTCCACAACGCGCGGCCTCGATCCGGACGGCGCGAGTGCGGGCGGGCGACTCTCAGGCACATGCTGGCGAACACACCGTGCCGCCTCGACAAGGGCGGCGGCACCGACGTCGACAGCCCGTGGGCGGGACACGCGGCCGCGCACTTCGTCCTCGTTCTTCTTGCTCGCACTCACACGCTCGTCTATACATACGACTCGAGCGAATAGTGGTGGGGACTTTGCCGTCACGTGCTCCTCGACCACGCGGTTTTCTCTGGCAGGAGTTGTGATCATTCGAGATATGCCAACAGATAAAATCAATCGGATCGACATAGTAACTGAGCCGGTGGATTTCTGTTTGTTGGCTGTATCTTGGTACCTACGAATCGGTTTCGTTGATCCGCCACGGATTAATAATGTTTCTGTTTCCATTATTTATCAAGTTTTGTGATCAGATATACTCCAAATAACAAAGAAATAAATAACTTATAATTATTGGATGTTTGAGATGCAAATTTCTTCTAAAATACGCAGATCTTGACATGAATCTGCTCGATCAATCGGTATTGTATTCATTCAATGTTGCGTAATTGCAACAACCGTTGTCGCAATACGCATGTGAGGCCTAAATTTGAATACATAACCGTTCATATTCACCGTTGGTGGGTATAGTAACAGAAAGTGGAGCTCTGGATTGTCAGGGTCAAACGCAAGCGTGACGGTGTACAGGGATGGGTCGGGGCGCCGGCTGTTGTCACCGGGTAACGGCGCAGGGCAGTTTTGATGACAGATTACCCTGATCCGCTTTGTGGAGAAGCTCTCATTTCGACAGGCCGTTTGATCGAAAAGTTCACCGGCATTCGGCTGTGACACGCGTGGAAAAAAAAAAATTTGTCCCACTACCCCGATCACCCGGACAACGATTCATTTTGCAGACAGGAGCGAAACGTTTTCATCCGTTCGCGATCGGTGCTCGATCGTTGCTCGAAAAAGCGAACGTTTTTCATGGGCCTATAAATTCTCCGTTACGTCTACAAAGTTTGACTTCCTTCGAAGGATTCCCGTTTTTTTATTTTCATTTTTATTTTTTTTCCATATGGTATATATACTACGTATCGCTGGCACGTCATAAACAAATGACAGGTCGTATGGCTCGAGTCAGTTTCGTCCCGGCCGGGGGCTGTGGTGAAATATTTGATTTCCGAGTGGATTCGAGCGAAATTTAGAGAGAGAGAACGAGAGCGGCACTGGAAGCCTGCGAAGCTCAGAGAGAAGAGAGGAAGGGTAAACGCGACGGTATAACCCACCCCCGAAATACTCGCGCGGAGGGCGCCCGTTTACTCTCGAGCCGCGATGCTGAAACCGAGAGAGAAAGGAGAGAAGCAGCACAGCCGAGCACCGGCCACATCTGCCGCCAGATTTAACTATACATTACAGACACACGATATGTCAAAGTCCTATACTTCATATCGACTGTGCCATTTATTAAAAGTTTCATCGCACGCTCCGTGTACGCGGAACTCCGTCGAGCACACACAGGACTATACTATATTCGCTTTCGGTGAGCTTCCGAAGCTGTCGCGAGGGAACAACTTGCCTGCCTTATTTTCTTCTTCGAGTTCACGATTCGTATACGAAGAAAGCTTGGAAATATCGTCTCGAGGGCTGTCGAGAAATACTTGACAAAACTCTAATTCAGTTTGATACCATCTTTAAAGTTCAGTGGCATTGTTCAATTTGTTCATAACACATAATGCTCGATCGGAGTTAAAACAAAACATTGATTAACGGTCCCGAGGATCGGGCGTATAGTAAGATTTCGAGGTCTCATTCGCGAAGGAGAAAAGTGCTATAAACTCGAAAGACTGGAGAAACGTAGTGAGAAAATGGTTGAACGCGCCCGGCAAAGGAGTCTTCCGGTTGAGCCCCTTTTTTGTGACGACAGCCATAGCGCTCCGGTATTTCTATCTGCCAGCAGGCAGCCAACAGACCTCTTCTTTCCTCCGTCTGCCACCGATTGCGAAATGAAGTTTTATATTAAGCTCTGAGTTTTCTGTCTCGGCTTCGCGTCTCATCCCCCGCGTTTCCTACTCCCGCGAGTAGTACTCCGCCCATTTGAAACCCACCCTCTCTCTCGGGGACTCGACTGAGCTCGGCACAGTTCCCTCTCGCTTCGTCCCTTCAAATCTACGTCCCCGCTTCGACGTCTCACCCTGTATATTTACGTACCGATAGATCGTTATGTCGACGTTTGCATATATATTGACATTGCTCGATCTCCGTCTCTCTTATATAATCGAGCAACAGAATGTCTGTGCGCATATCCACAGGATAATCCACTGTACGAATGGCGGAAAGTCTTCGCGTGTCAAATATCACAAACGTTTTGACAAATCGCCATTGTATAATATTAAAAATTCGAGGGAGAAAAGAAATGGAAAAACACGGTAAAATAATGAAGACAATCATCTTCGTGTAGTATTTTCTTAATATTCTGGAAAATATAAAAAACTGAATTTTAAAAATCTCTCCGAAAGCAAATCTGAACAAAAATGCAAATCAAGAACCTTATGAACTCGCCGTGCTTGTTATTCGATCGGATATCGAAGAAAGTCGGTAGATAATGAGAAACTCGTTAACCTCATAGGTCGCTGTAATTAAAAGAAAAATGTGTCGCGTCGCATGCCGTAGCAACTGTGTACAGCCATAGACGATTGTATTTCCGCCATTAAAAATAAACCATGTCTCTCGTCGCCATTTTAGTGTAGTCTCGTTCGAATCCTCTCGAGTTCCTACTGCAGTCTAGCTGCTGGCTGTCAATCAACGGATCAGTGAAACGTTCATCCTGGGCGGCTGAGTCGAGAGGCTTGCAGCGTTGCCGGGGTAAGGCTCTTCCATCCCCCTAATATCCTTACTCGTCGTGTCCCGCGCCCGATACACGATTCCACAGCCCCTCGCTTCAACATTTTTTTTCCGCCTTCTCAGCGTCTCCTCGTGTGTCGTTGCTCGATACAAGCGAACTCGTTATCGGTAGAAAGAAAAATACAGTCGCTTGAGATCGTAGCGTGAAAGAAAAAATAGATTTTGCCAGTATAGAAATAAATTCCTAGAGGCTGTGGATAGAGCCGAGAGAAACGATAGAGCGAGTATAAGAGAAGTCTTAGACGGCATAGAGTCTTGTTAAACGGGAACTGAGGTACTTCTTGCGCCGAAGGAATAACCCAAGCGGCGAGGGTTAGGGTGAAAGCCCCGTGAGCTTGTGCTCTTCGTTCGCGAAGAGTAGTCTGAGGTTTTAATTAAGCATTCACTGTGGATGATATCGCCGTGCCTCTTTATACTTCATAGCGGCCAGATGTTGCTGCGGTAGCGTCGGTGGTCGTCTTACGTCGTACCGCGACGCCCTGAAGATGAAGACAACGAACACAAGTCTCTGCAAAGTACACATAGGAGAATAGCAGTAGCAATGGAAGAAGTAGAGACGCAGAAGCATAAGCAGCAGCATGGTTAGGTTTAATTATGCATGTTTAATTTGCTCATATTCCACTCATCCCTACCGCAACTACAGATCTACGAACGTTCCCCACACAGGCAGCGAATTCGGCGAAATTTACATTGCTATCTCGTTAATTTCATTCCCTTGGTGTGTGAAGAAGTATCAGTAGCACATACGACTTGTATTTTTTTTAATCCTGACACGAAGCGCCAAAAATCGAGACAAGGGGGGCTTTTACATCGCTGCTGGAGGATGTAACCTCACGAGTCTAACGGTGTAAGATCGAATGTGCGGCTAGTTGTAAGGGTAGCCGAGAACAAATCTACCCCGCATTCGAGAATATCCCACAGTCGACCGTGGCGAGAACAGGGTGCTTTTCCCGAGGGCAGCTTTCCCGACACTTGGCGCAAATTGCCCCAGTAAGTGTAGTGCATTAATCTTTGGTTTGGTCGGCCCCGGAGTCCACCGCGTGTGTTGTGGCCGCGTTCCTCTCGTCGCTTGTGGCTCTCGTTCTTCCCTTTCTATCTTCCTCTCGTATTCCTGTTATCTATCTTTCCTTCTCCTTTTTCGGTGTTTCTCATCCGTTGTGCACGAAAGAGAATGCGTTCTTACGCATTCTCGTACGTGTGTACCTACGTACGAGCATTTGCCCTCGAGAAACCAACCCCCCGGGGGTCCGAAGGTCCACAAGATAATGCGAATACCATGTCCTCGCGGGAATTCCGTATCAACCGACACTTTCCCTCTTCTTTATGCGATTATATAAATTGGTAGCGATTAGGTGTTACCCCGTGTCTCGAGTGTCTTTTCGTCGCTGGGAAAGAAAAACCGGGGCGAAAGAGGCGTGGAAAAACAACTACGAAAGGAAACTTTCTCAGTTGCCACGGATCGTGTCTCTTCTATACATGGATCCCCATGCAGTCTGACATGTTATATGCGAAAGCGGATAATCCATTTAATTTATCACTTCGAGACGTTTATTATCGACTACTTTGGACCGTTCAAAACGCATTTGCAAGATTCTCGCGCAGTGGCGGTTACCTGCGCTCACTGTCGGAACATCGCAAAGTGCGGTTTAGACCTCGAGAATTAGACGAAGTCTTACAGGGTTCACGGCTGTGCAGCCGGCCTGATATATCCACGTCCGTGGGCTCTATCCTGTATGCCCAGATTGCTCTGCAAACGACGTCGTAAGTCGAGAACATAATTTTCGTGAGTCGTTGCCGATGAGCTTGCGAAAGATACTCATGTATAGCACGTTCGTGCGGTTTTGATAATGGAGAAACCAATCGGCATAACAGATACGTGACTGTTGCATAGTCCAAATAAATATTTCGGTGGAATACACTGCTCGAGGGATATGGTTCGAATATCGTTATCGATCAAGTAGGAAAATTTCATAGTCATCCTTATCGCCAGGATTCACGTGTATATCAAGTTATTCGCGCGCTGGCCAAAGGCTCATCCCCATTTTTTTTCCAACGAGAGAACGACAGCAGCCCTCGACAGCCTGGCGCTCGAAACAACCCTCTGGTTCGTTTCTCGTCATCCATTCTCGGTACTGGTTGGTGACTTGCACGTGAATGACTCGGCACTCACTGGCAACGACGCTACGAAAGTTGGCGGACCATCGACCCACGTGTTTTCCGTGATCGTCCACGAATACGTTCGTGATTACATCACACTATACTGAGTAGTTAGTTTGGAATGAACTCGCCGAATTTATCGACGTACTTGATTCGTGTTGCTTGAGAAAACGATTCATCTATCCCCGCTTACGTACGATTAATATGAACATCATAATTACCTTTGAAAGATATCAGAGTTTTATTCGGGCAGCGATTCGATTACTACGAAGGTGTAACTGGGCAGATGCACAGATGCAGATGGAACCTCATCCGAATCGTCGACAATAGAGAATGGAGAGAAGAGCCGTGTGACAGTACCATGGAGAAAAAAAACCATCGGCACCGTTCGTAGCAGGCGCTGGGCGGTGGCGAGTGATTGCCGATTATGATGGACGAGCGGGTCGCACACAGGGTGGATATATAAAAAATAAAAAAAAATATTTTTGCCGATAATAGAGCACGCAGAAAACGTTCGATCGATCGATTCCCGGTATATTTTTGTCGTTGCGTGAGAATTTTTCAACCGGTGCAGACGGCTATTTTTGAATAAATAGTTTTTGGCCCTTTTTTTTTTGGTTAAAGTATTTCACCCGATGCACCCTTACCGCTGGTCGTGAAGCTCAATTAACTGGCTGGGTGACATATTTAATTTCCTCGGGATAATGAGAATGGGTTTTTTGGTGGTGGCACCAGAAGCCGCGGTTTCAGAGGAGATACGAGTGGGAATGCCGGATGTGAAGAAAAGACGAACGTTGTCTTGTTCGCTGGAAAAGCGCATGAACCGTCGGATAAAGAAAGGGAAAGGGTTAGAAATCCTTCGTAAAAATTTATTCGTAATTGTCAAACTTTGAATCCATTCTTTATGCTTACGGCACATTCGGCATCAATCCAATATCTAACAGTTTTCACATTATTTACAAGGAACAGGAAGTCGCGTCGTGCGGAGTTTTTTTACGATAGTCATCATTACCATCGTCTTACAAGCATTCAGAGTTATTTCTGCTTTCCTGACCTTCCCTCACAAGTAATAGCATCCAATCGATCGGTCAGTCAATCGATACACTCAATTTATTCTGATGGTCGACGTATGTCTCCCATACCGTAAAAACTAAGAACATATTTGTCCCCACAACCGCAGGAAATCGGCTCATAGACGATTCGAATTCCGAAATTCGCAGTCGCAGCAGGTTTTCGCTGGTTGGAAACTCTTATTCTCGGACTTGTCTTCCCAGCCACTGTATTTTTGTTCTGCTTACGTATGTCTGGCTGTGTTTGTGTGTTGGAGCGAATCGTTGCCGAGAACATCTTCACCGTACGTACGTTCGTCTATTTGTCACCGAGAACGCTCCGCGGGCTCACCAACGACGACTACGAGGACTACGTTGAACGTGGAAGTCAACGACGAGAGTATAGTATCCACAGAAGAGACGTAGGGACGACGATACTGCTTCGTCGAGCGCCCGTGATGCCCGGATGCTCTTTCTTTTCAGGGTCTGCTCACTCCCTCTCTAGGGACCACTCCATCTTTTCGCTTCGCTACTACGCTACATCTCTTTCTCTCACTCGATCCATTCTTTCATTCTCATCCTCTTTCTCTTGCTTCTATCGGGCGATGCGAAGCAAAGCTGGACAGAGTTCGGACAGTCTCTCGCCCTCCGACCCCCGTTAAAGAGGTAATTTGTGTCATGAGCAATCCGGAGGGTTTGTTCCGAAACTGTCCCACGCGTTGCCCATCCGGTCACTCTATACTTTACCGTTACTATAAAGCTTTTTCTTCTTTCGGTATATTCGAAGTGTCGACCGTCGAGCAACGATCTTTCACGATTTGTTGAATAAGGTATATAGTGGAGATAACAGGAAGAACCTCTTTTGATCAATGTTTCGGATACTTGGAGAGATTTTATTTCCGACTTTAAAGATATCGCTAGGGTGGCTCTCGTATAAGAAATGTCGTGGTCGCCCTTATGCGAACGGCCGAGGACCCTGATTTACCCCGGGATCCTTCTGCTTTCTCAGTTCATCCTCTCTTCCTCTCTCGCGAGAAACCTGCTCGACTTTAGAATAAACCCCGGGCGGAGCCAAATCCCTATTTTACTTAGCTATCCCGACTCGTAGCTAACGGCGGGGGAAAAGTCGGTCGTGTACTAAATTTAAAAGTAAAACCTCCGCCTTTGTAGGCGAATCCCCGTGCTGAAAGGAGCGAGCTGCTGGTCCTTTACCGTTCTTTCTTTCTCTTACGCTCACTATCTTTTGGCTAACCTCATTCGTTTTTCTCTCTCGCCCCTCGACGCTCGACCCATTCAACAGATTTAAATGGAGCTCAACCGCTCGCTCGCCTCGTACTTTTTCTCTTGTACTATATCGCTCTCGGCTTTTCATTGTCTCAAGAAAATTGAGTCCTCATCTCTTACATTTCGGCGAAAAAAAAAAATATATATATACATATAAATATATTGCCGCTCAACACTCGTTCATTAACTTCATTGCGATTGGATTCTTATATTTTTTTCGATTATAACCACGAGACACAGATAGCAACAACTGAATCTTTTTCAAATTTTAAAAAAATTAAGACATTGTATAATAGTTAAGTCAAGTGGGTTTCGGCGATTTTATACAAAAAAAAAGGGTGTATTATTGATTTTGAAAGCAGAAAAATAATCATATGGCTAATTTCAGACGATTCTTTGTATGTAATAGTGTTCTGATCGTGAAAAAAAATGCTCAGGTTCAAATATTAAATGTTGTAATAGAAGTGTCATTTTCTTCATAAAAAATGTGAGATATCATAAAAAAAAGTTAATCGATAAAAAAAAAAATATAACACGCTTTGTTGCTTGAAATTGACGAAATGCCGCCTTAATTAGATGTTATATCGTTTTACAAAATTTTTATGGATAAAAAAAAATATATTCCCCCAACCCGTCATTTTTTTGAATGAGAAGAAAATGTATCACAAGAAATGTTATTATTTTCCTGTAACGCATTATATCGTGAGATATAAATATAACATGCGATTACATGATTGGTTTTGGTTGTTGGGCTGTCGGGGATGATTCTGAGACGGTTATAGTCTCGACGGGACTCTGATCGTTGCGGCAAATTATCTGGCAAACGCCTCGGCAACGGCGATGAACGAGGCGGAGAGAAAAAAGAGTCGGTTTCCATTGTCCGACGCCTAATAGAAGCTTAATTCGTGGACAATGTAAAATATTTAGAGGCGCAAAACAATTACCGTGGCTGCTGTAGCCTCGCAGCTACCTGACTGACGCGGCTATTGGCTAAATGAATTCATAAAAGAGTCGTAATTAATCGTTTCATTGTGAGTTTAACCGACGTCTACCGGTAGCAGCTTTGGATCCATAGCGTATATAAATCGAAAGACCGACAGATCGAAAATTCCAACGTTGAAAGCTACAAGAAAACTTTCGTCTCTGGATTGCGAGAAATACGTGCATCGTGACTCGTTAAACCACACATTGCAGGAGCATAAAGCGAAGAAAGCTACGAGGCTAACGTGCTATCTCCCGTGTGCGGTTTCCTAAAACGTTTTTCTTGCAGGCGCGCCGGGACCACACGAAATTGCGGGCATATTCGTAACCCGCACGGTGTACATACAAAAAATACATTGTATAAAAAACTATAACCCTTGACCGCGAGCGACACCTGCTTCTGTCATAAAGGACAATGATATTTTTATAATTGAAATTAATTGCTAGCGCTTGTGTGGTCTATCTCTATTAGATGCGAGGCACATATGCCTTCGCCGAGCGCCAAGGCGTCGTAAAAGTGCAGAGGAAAAGTGGCGGCACACTGGTCCCTCGACAATTTCGACGGAAGAAATGGATAACGAAAAAAAAACCGAAAAAAAAAAATACCAAACCTCCTAATAGCCTGAAAAATAGTTATATCCGACGATATATCATTAAGAGTAGAACAGCAATGAAACCGTGACGCAGAACAGATTCAACTACGAAACTGTGACAGACAAGTCGATCCTTTGTCACTCATCGATACGAGTCTCTCTCCTAAAACTCCGCGGGAGGTCAGCGTTCATAATTTTCTAAGAAATTGAAATTCACGAAATTTCTTTAACCCGTTTGCCCGTAAAAAAAAAGAAAATGGGACTAATTTTTCTACGAACATCTTTCATCGGTAGCGAAAAAGAAAAAATAAAAAATATCCTCCAGCTGTTACTCTGACTCGGTGTATTCTCGGAACTTAGCAGAAAACAACAGGAGTTCACCATCGTCGAGAGACTTATCAAAAATTCAGTCACGATTACAAATATAATGAAGCATTTTTTTACTTAAATTCAGGATGCTTTGCCAGAGAGCCGTTGGGTGAAGAAGGAGAACGAAGAAGAGAGACGAGAATTATAAAGTGGGGTCCAGCAGGGGGCAATTATGGCCGCTGTGCGTCGAGGGTTGGTTCGTCGTTCGTGATACCTGTTGATTGCGCGAGAGAGTACTATGGTGAAAAGAGCGCTTCCCTCAAATGTAGTGAACGCACATTCTGGTATTACGATGTGTATGCGTATCCGTATTCGTAAACGAGAACAGCAGGAGGCTGAGATCAACGACGAAGAGTCGCTTCATATACCATGGAGCCCTATCGTGATGTTGGCGCGATGGCGAGAGCAAAGCCCACGGGGTCCCATAGACGATGTCGGTTCGACCGGCGCGTTGCACCCGATAATCAAAGTCGCATTTTCAAGCGTAATGGGTGTGTTTAGGGCCGGTAGAACGGAAGGGGGGAAAGAGAAACAGCGAGATGGACAACATCGAAACGAAGAATAAGAATAAAAATAAGAAAAAAAAAAGAAAAAACGGAGGACGAAGAAAAAGATAGAGATTGCCGATCGGTGCTGCGGCAAAGGCTGCGGGACGCCCTCGATCGTGATCGGGCCCTATAGCGCGGCCACAACCGCACCAATAATCATCGCTGTGGTCGCAATTACCGTGCCTGAGGCGTCCAATCGGACGGAGGTCCGACGCGCGTTCCCGCATCGACATCGTGGTCCCTTGACTGCACTCTGTTATTAGGGAATATTATCGTAATGAGGCGAGAGGGAAACTGCAGGATCGCAGCCCTTGCGCCATGTCAGAAATGTGCGTCCAGAGTACAGAAGGTAAAACGCTGTAGTAGCATATGAACGGTGTGAGGACGGCACCGATAATCGAGCCTCTATATTCCAGTGTTTTTTGTTGTTGTTGTGTTGCTTCGAAAGACCGTCTTCCACTGTTTCGATATTTCATAGTATCATCCAACATATAATATTTTTTACACTGCGTAAGAAGAAAGTATAGCAATCAAAAGCGTTGTAATGTACATTCGGACAAAATAATTTTCTCTCGAAGCTCTTCGGAAGATCCGTCGGTTAAAAAAAACATCAACCTTAGTTCACTGTCTCTCGAGTCGTTCGAGTGCATTAATGTCGGATCATAGGTGTTATAGAGGCTAAGAAGAAGGAATAAAACATCCACGTGGCCGAAGATCCTTCGCGTTGCTAGAGACTACAATCGGATTCGAGGTTTCCGAGAGCAGAATGAGCAGAAGTAGTAGCAGAAGAAGAAGGTTCGAGGGGTTGCTGTGGGAGAAGAGACTTCTATTTTCCCGCGGGGACGCGCTTCTGCGGGGAGTATCGAGGGGTGCTAATGTTCCCCGGGCAGGAAACGCCGTCTCCATCCACTCCGCTATTTCCATCCCTTTCCCGCTTTCTCACCAGTATACCTATTTGCCGCTGGTAGAGAAGACCCTCTATCGCGAAGCGTACGGGTTCTCCTCGCCGTTCGCCCGCTCGCCTATTTTTATTCGTCTTTATCTGTGCGACTCGAGTCGGTTCCTCTCCATTTCCTCTCGAGGACGAGCAGCCAAGGATAGCGAGAACCCGAGAAAAGCGCAGTGAAAGGAATGCTCGAAGTGTATCGTCTCTCTTTCTCACTCGATTTTTTTTTCTTCGTTTCTGTTCTGTCTCCTTTGCATCGTCGTCGAGGCAAACCCTCGAACCCTCCAACCATCCAAAAACCACCCCAAACCCCCACCCGCCCCCCGGGCACCGATGCGGTGACAACAACATGCAAACATTCTGGTATTTGCAATTCGAATGCCGCAAAACGGGAGAGCACTTGGCGGTGTGGGTTTTCCGAGAGAGGCGAATGGAGAGAAGAACGTTGCTACGATGGAAAACTTTATACGTGTACGTGAGTGGTGCCTATGTGTAAGAGTGTATCCAACCGGCGGCAGGGTTTCTATTAGGCACCGGTGGGTACGCGGTGTGCTGTTTGAGACTCGATAAGCCGCACTTTGGCGAACCTCCGAACCGATGGGTTTCGCGGCGTAGCAGTGATATGGAAACGCAAGAAAAGGAAAGAAGGAATGAGAATAATCTATAGGCAAGAAAAGCAGCACAGCGAGGGTATATACTCGAGGTACCGGTGAATTTCAAAAGCGGATCTCAAGCAAGTCATGGATAAGAAAGTAGAAAAGAAAGATTGTCCCTAATGATACACATTCGATAATGATGACTGATTTTTTAATACGCGGTCTCGCGTATTTATTTCGAAATTACGAATTCGCATAAGCAGTGTATAATGTGTGAAAGCATCAGTTCCGTGATCACACCTACAGCGAATGAACATTATAGTCTCGCGGCTCATACGACGCGTGTATACGAATGACTGTCAGCACGCTTCGTCGCCGGAGCAACGCTCGACACTTCCAAGTTTTTTTTTATCGCGTTTTCACGATCTTCAGCGGGATTATAACGTGTATACCGGTCATACAATAACGCGTTTTCTGGTGGTATCGCAAAGAGATCCAAAAACAACGTCGGTGACGGGAATCCCACACAACTGTGCAGTTTCGTGTGTGAAGTTTATGTGCTATAATATGTAATTAGGGATATTATTACAAGCCCCGGAGCGAGAGGCGAAGTCCCATGCCACGCAAGTGGGACAGAGTTCGTTGAATGAGGTGCCTGACGCGATTCGGGGTATCGCGCACCCGGGCTCATGCCTCGAATATAATTTCTACTAATAACTCGCACGCAGACGGCAGACTTCTCGTTCATCTCGAGATCGTATCGCATAGGTGCTTCTTACTGCTACCCAGAGTTTTTATACACATATATGGTATTTTCGAACTATAGATGTACCGCGGCGACAGTGACGAAGAATGGTGGGAGGTTCCTCGCGTGCGTTCGAACTCGAGAGTCCAACAGCGGTATATAGAACGATGGCGACATCGAGCTCGACGGACCCTTCGCTCGTGGAGAACCGGAGCCATTTTGTCCAGAAGTTCGAGGCCTATCGCGACTGGTATCATCGCACGTAAGTTTTACCGTAATGCTTTATGTGTATACATATTGTCGGGGGGCTCTTGCGGCTCATCGACCAACGACACGCGATCCTCCTGTAACTTTTAACGCGTCCCGTCTGATATCGCTGAGCTGCGATCTAGTCACGCCTGGTATCCCTCCGAACTTCCGGTCTCCTTCTCCATTGCACATTCAAGAACGGAAAATAATTCACGCGACTCTCAGACTAAAAGACGGGAGAATTTATAAGTGCAGAGAAAATATCTATATCTTATATATTTTTCAGTTATGAAAAACAAAACAAAAAAAAGGAGAAATATAGTATAATATTTGTTGAGGTCGGTTCTTTGCAAGGGGTAGGGAAAACATTGAAAGATGCATCGCGTGACTCGTGGGCGTGCCGTGTGACACGCTTCGTCGATCGAAGAAGCCGACCAACCGGCTTTGAGATACCGCCCTGCGAGATTTTTTATGCATGTAACACTAACTTTATGCATGTATAAACCGTCGAGGCAGAGAGCTTTGATGTTTCTAGTCACGGGAGCGCGTGTGCGGGGCCCTCCGAACGGCCGCTACACGAGTCCGATATCAATTCGTGATGCTAAGTACAGCTTCGCGTGCGTTCACACGAGAGACCGGCAACGGCGTATAGGCTCGAGCCTAGTCTGAGCGATGTTGGCCGACGCCATCGTCCAGGAAATTTGTATATTTTTCCGCTGCGTGTCAAAGTAGATTCAGAACTCTCGCGGAGACTTCTGAATCTATAACGAAAGTCTAGACGTCTGGAAGTCGCGAACCGTTCACCGTGAGACTTAGCTTCTGGCGATCGTCAAGCGCGTTATTATTAATAACGCTTGTCCGATTTATAAACATTAATGAACCGATTTATTATCGTAGCAAGAAAACGATTGGATGCCTGAATAGCATCATTCCCGATTGATGAAGATCCTCCGAATAAAACAAAAGTAACACCACGCGGTCTATATTTATTGCAAGTGAAAAGAAATAAGAAAAATAAAAAAAAATAAAAATAAAAAAAAAAAGCTTGAGATAGATAGCGAGAGAAAAAGGTAGTGGAAATAGCGACCATTTGATTCCCGCGGTGACGTATTAAATATGTGGTAGCAGCCACGGTGTCAGAGGATTGCTTTAATCAGTAGATTAATTCGTCATGGCCTCACCGTGTGGCTCGTCCTTTGTCGGTCGGCATCTCCTCTACTCGGTGCCCCGCTAATATACGAGAGACAGAAAGAGAGAGAAGGAGCTCCCGACCCAGAGCCTACGTACATAATCAACTATTTGTGGTAATGAATATTATGCGCCCCGGACGCGTGTCATTAATAACACCGGACCGCGTGCTCCGCAATTTTTTTTTTTTCCCTTTTTTTTACACCACACTTCTCAGCTTTCTTTCTTTTTCCCTTACCCAACCTGCTATCGGTCAAACTTTACGAATGTTCGGACACTGACAAAAAGTTTATCGAAAAAAAAGAAAAAAACGTAATCACATCTAACGTAATTTCTGCGCGCATAAATAATAGCGAAGAAACGGGTTATCGGCAAACGTCGCGACATTGGGGGGAGAAAAGTAGTAAAAGTTTGTGAGTTTGGGGGGGTAAGAGGATGCAGAAACAAGGGGGACACAAGGGTAAATGAGTCTAGTGGAGGACGAAGCGAAGGCCACTGGCCATACCGTCCCGTGGACGTTTCTCGACGTCCGCAGGGGTGAAAGGGCCATGTCGGCCGCGCCACGCCGGGGTGAGACAACCCCATAGAGTGTCAGAACAGTGCAGAGTTAGATGCTGCTCTTGTAAGCGAAATAGAAGGAGAGTAAGAGAGACACCGTAGTTGCCGGGCTCTCCGTTCTCGCAGTATTTCTTGCGGCACTCGCTATGCTCGCTGGTCAAACACTGTGTCGCCTTTGGTATTTATCGGGCAAGTTCTCACCTCAGGCTCATTTGTCTTCTGGCTGGTCGGTGCCGGAGAGGGGAGGGAGGTCGTCCCCGGGGTTGAGACCCCCTCGAGCACGAGCCAGCAGGACCTTCGAGCGAATGGGTACGAGCGCGATAGCCATAGTTACGAGAGAACCAAGTAAGCGCTGCTTTTGAGAACGAACCGCTATTACTCGCTGATTCTGCCGCGGCAACTCGGGCCCTTCTAACAGTCTATGGTCAACCTCGCTGGACAGTCTGTGAAATCTACTAAAACTTATCTACTATCGTTACCCTCTTTGTGGCAGAAAAGAGAAAATAATACATAGAAATGATCGAGAGAAAGAGATATGAAAATCATTATGCATGAAAGGGATATAAGCTCTACAATGAAATATTGGAGTAAATCACGAGACGCGGTTTCTTTCTGTATTCAACATATGTTAGGCTCGATATATTCGGATCAGGAATCGCTGTGCATATGAATCTCTGAGAAGATGAAACGAGGAAAAAAAGGGACTTTCGAGACTTTTTTAGATTCGAAGCTTTGCAGCATGTGCACAATATTGCTGAAAGTAAGTCTATCGTGATATATGCCGGCTGCATTTTTCATCATTTTCTTTTTTTTTTCTTTTTTTTTTCTTGGCAATACGAGACAAACTTTATTAAAATCGAGTATCCGATCAACATCCGAGGATGCGCCTGCAGGAAACGTATGTATGCGCAGTAAAGCGCAGATTTCTCGACGTAGCTGAACGATACAACTTTATATCTCGTCTGTTCCGGTGACAGCAGCAGGTGAAACATGATTCGCGATCTCGGCTCTCGAGCGATGTTATGCGACGATATTATAAAGGATCGGGACACACGTGTGTCAGAGAGATTAAAGCGAGATATAAAAGCTCCCTCTCGGCGGGAAGAGAGAAGTCCAGCTATACGTAGGTCGACCCGTCTAGAGAGCAGGCAACGCGAGCGGATCCCGTTGAAGCTTTTTGCCGTTTCGAAGAGAACGCTGCCGCGCCTCGCTTTTCCACCGGTATACCCGAGATGAAAAAGTATTCGTGTGCTTTTAGCCGAGGCATCGGAGACCGGCTATGGCGCATCATTTTTCAACGGCGCTAGTACGGTGTGGATCGTCGGCCCCGTGTGCGTCGAGAAGGAACGGGCCGAGTATGAGGCCGAACCACTGCCGCCGGCGACGTCAAACGTCAGCGAGCCAGAGAGCCCGGATCTAGCGCCGCGTCTTTTCTCATCCACTGAATATAATGTGCCGAGCTCTCTCTCCCTCTTTCTCTCTCTCGTTTCTGTCCATTCTTTTACGATGCGTCGAGACGGTTTGGACAGTCGAATATTCATGAAAATATTGTTATCGAGCGAAGTCCGCGAGATATATAGTAAAACGAAATTCGGATATATTCATACTTGTGTAAAGTTCTTTTTTGCATATAGGCATTTAAATGATGACAGAAGAAAAGTATACCAGCGTAAGGATTGTAAAAAAAAAAAAATTAATTTACGAAAAAAACATTTATCTTCGATGTTAAATAGACACAACGCTCCTGGTTGTGCTTTGCGTTTAAAAAAAATGACTAAACTATCATTAAAAATTGCTTTAGTTCTCAGTTTCTTTTACGAGAATTCGGCGATATCGTTTTGATAGAGAATGATTGTGAAGAACAGCAGGGAAATACAAAGAATTCGTGTGAACGATGGACATACGAAATAAGTGTGGTCGGCACACACGGATATTTGAGTGTAGGGATGGTACGGAATCGACGTATTATAGCCCGAACGTACGGTAGAAAAAGAAAAGCAAGAGGCAAGCAAGAGAGTATCTCGGTTGCTTTGGGCTTTGTACGTAGGGCACGTTCGGCCGGGGACACCGCCAATGTATGCCGCCCGCATAAACTAACAGGCGCATCGGATTTTACATAAAATTCTCGGTGAGGGGTGAGAGCGTACAAGGGCGTGATTTCAGAAGAGATGGACGGGGAACGTGACGGCCAACCGCCTCGGATCATCGGAACAAAACCGGATGCGCGTCCGTTCTTGAATTATGATTACGGATTACGAGCGGCCGTGCAACACATCGGACATCTCAATCATTCGCTTCCGCTTACTTCGATAAAAAAAATATGTATATATCAGAAGTAAAAAAACAGCCGAAAAACGTGATTACATTGCACTGCAATCTCTGCACATTGCGAAAACAAAAAACAAAGCAAATAAATAACAATCGTCTCGTTGGGTCTACGTGAACAACATTTCTCCGAGGCTATCGCGTTACATTTATTAATTTCACCAATTTCTCGTAAAAGTCACGTACCACTGCGGATATTATTTGTTGGGGAAAGGAAAAAATGCCTGCACCCATTTCCGGTTTCGTTGCAATTTGAGCGTAAATCGCGCCGTGAGGTGCAACTTTCTCGCGCGACGTACACGGGTAGGGCAAACGACAGGGAAAACGATGAAGGGGACAAGGGGAAGGCGACGGAAGGGTGTCCGGAGAGTCCCGTAGCCGCGATCTCCGCGGATGGATGGATGCGAATGCAATTGTTTAATTGGGGAAACGAGAAACGACGACGAGAACGAGGAAGCACGTAGTAGTAGGCCAGCAACGTGGAGAGAGAGAACGGGGGGGTCATCCATCACTCGTGCTGAGGCTGCGGCGCTCTCGGTGCGAGCACCGAGCCCCCCTTCTCGCTTACAGCGATATCAGCATGGCAAATACGGAACTGCAGGCTCTCACTGAAGAAAAGATACGGGCTGTGTTATGGCCTGTGTATGTGTGTGTCTGTGTGTATGCGTCCGGGGAAAAGGAATTAAGACGAGACAGACGGTAGGCACGCAGGCATTTAAATACAGAAAGGGTTTAAACGAGTTAGGAATGAAAATAGATAAAGTAGAAGAGCGATCTTGCAATGGATAGATCAACTGGGTTTCTTCTGCACTGACACGATTGTTGGATGCTTGTTTAAACAGTTTTCTGATGATCTCTATCGTATTTGAAGTTAATTCGAAGTTGGTTCATCGTGGAATATTCTAACGACCGAAATCGTAGTGAAGAAGCTTCGCCTACGATTTTTCCTTCGGGATATTGTTCTAAGCGCCTTGGAAATCGGACTCCAGGTTGCGGCAGGTCTGCATTCTCGTCGGCGTCGAAATCACGAACGTCCTGTATCGGCGTAGCGTACACGAGTATAAACTACAGCCGCGTAATAGGTTGAAGAAGAAGAAGAAGAAGAAGAGGACTCGTCGAGGCCAAACCCCGACGTGCCGTGCCGCCGCGGCGTCCACCCCTGGACTTTTGACTAATGAGCCGGCGCGTCCTCGACGTTATTAGATCGACCGAAGGAGTTTTTCGAGAGAAGGTTGGCGATGGCCGCAACTAACTGAACTGAGATGGGGATAGAGAAAGACAGGAAAGGCCGGTGCAACGATGTGCGGAGACGACGGACGAGGATCGCGCAACCTTACAACCGGGGAAGAAGATCCACGTCTCGGACCGCAACGCATCACCGAAGAAGCGGTAGAAGAGCCGGAGAATAAGAGTCGGAGCACCAACCGCACGCTGCACCGCGAAGGATGGGTAATGATACGCCTGGATCCCGTTTCTTATTTGTCAAACGTCAAGCACAAAAGCCATTGCAATGAGAGGGAACCTGCACGTCCTCGCTAGAGGTTCCTTTTACCTATCCCTCGCTCTTTCTATCCGCTTGGTCGTTTCGCCGTTTCGTTTCTCTCGTACCGAAGAGTCCCATTCTCGCAAGGATTTACACGCCGACATTCGTGATGGGCAAATTCGCAAGATCCTAATGCTTGAGAATCCAGGAAACACGGGTTCGCTCACAGGATAATTGGCTTCGCGAATGCATAATATGCTTATTAAATGCAAGTCGTTTTATTTTCTTGCTTTTTCGTGATTATCCACTTCCAAATGCAAATATGATTTTCAAATGTCTGTTTATTAGGTGTTTACATTATCCACTGACTCGATTGTTGTTTCGTTTCATTTCATGCCAAACGTCCATTCAACGTTTTTTTTTTTTTTTTTTTTTTTTTCATATTGCAAACTTTATACGAATAATAGAGGATCTCAGAATCAAGGTATTCTCGTGATTACATCCCACTCGCGAATGCATAATGTACACGGAGAAAATGTGGGTTGATCTCTCGTGTTTCATGAGAACCCAGAAACCGAGAGAGGAAATGAGACGAAATTAGGCGTACCTCAGAGATTGAAGGAAAAAAAGGAGAAAAAAAAGATTGAGAGACGTCGAACGGACGCGCGGAGCAGAATATATCCTCGAGGCCAGAGAATGAAATTGGTCTGCGGCAGCAATCGGCGCTTGCTTATTAGCGTTTGACGTTCGATCAGTCAAGTGCGCGGGAGATTCAGTCCCGCGCGAGAGCGTTTCGTGTTTAAGACGATGATTATTCTCAAGGTGCTCGTGAAGCGGGTGCAGAACACCGCCTCCCATTACCGGTACCGGGAACCCGTCTGGGAGTCTCGAGCCCAATGCCCGAACTAAAACTTCGTTGCCCCGAAGGTAGTCTATCGTCATTCGTCGTCCATTGAAGTTCGAGGTCAATCTTGTCTATAACTTCGCAAGCAAAGGCTCAATTATGTAAATTTGAAGTAAACTGAAGATCAAAGTTTGAAGCGTTGCAAATGGCAGTTTAAACTCATATTTTAAAAAATCGCAAGAAAATAGGCGTCGAGTGATGCGAAGTGTTGTTGTTCGACTTCAAGTAGCACAACACTTCGTCCGAGTAGACGTGTAACTGTTAAAAATCAATTAAACTAAAAGAAACTGTAAAAACGTGAGAAGTCTACTCGAATCGTCACAAAAGTCTCCGGTACAGATAGTCACCGCTCGCACGGTAGTGAACGGCGCGAATCTCGTACGACTCCGTGTTTATTCGTTATGATATCTCGTTCTATTTTCTCTCATTTTGCCTTCGGCAACGTCGACTATGCGAGAGAGTCCGTAATCGGTCTTAATGCCTGAGGGCGAAATGCGCGAGGCATTCGATGGCGTTGTGGTGTATAGTGTTGGGACGATATACGCGAGTTTCTCGCGTGCACACCGGCAGCACCTCTTACGCCTCTCGCCACCACCATTTATCATATTTTGTTGTCTTTTTTAAAGAGCCCCGCGTATTCCTTTGTCACCTGGCGTCTTTATACTCGCATCGGGGTTTATCGCGGCGGTAGGTATATGCGCGCTGAGCTCTCAGGTAAATTGTATAGCCACAGCAGCGAGTTCGCTTGCTCGTGGTACAAGTACAAGAGACCGCAGGCTTTCAGAACACATCCGTGTGGGTCCCGCGGCATGGTGGGTGTGAGAAACGTTTTCAATCCCGAATGAAAGTCTTGCCGGCGAGTAACAACTCGTGTCCGGCCACTGCCTACGAAGAATGGAGGACAAGGGAGAAGACCGATCTGACTTTATATCGAATAACATTGCGCAACGGTGATCTTTTATATCAAAATAGTATAACAGTAACAGTGAGAATAAGATTTATTTCATGAAAGACACGAACGAGATCGGGCATACGAAACTTTTTATCGAAAATCGTGCGACCGAGACAGATGGCATCTCACGGGAGATCTTTCTTCTGCTTTTTTATTTTTCTTTATATATTTATTTTTCAGAAAAAAAAGAGTGCTAATTTTTTGTTTTTGTACCGTAAGGTCGATTGGCGAAAAGAATAACGGTGCTAGTTGAGCACACGGGGGATTCACCCTATTACGCTCTCCTCGCCGAGCTGTGGCTCGTCTAATGATGCACCCGGTGAGTATCCCACGAAAGCTACGGACTCATCGACACGCGGTATCCGATCGCTGACCGCGCAAGATCCATCTCAACCTTTAACGATTCCGTTCTTTTCGTCGTAAAATAAAGAATCTTGTAGGCCGTAGCCGACGAGACAAGGTTTGCAGCGATGAATCCAATAAATTGTCGGATACCAAAGGACCCTCCGACGCGAGTAAACGAACGACATAGGGAGAGAGGCGGAATCATAATTTTTAATGAAAGTGTAGTCGAAAAATATACCGGTTTCGCTCAGCGACAAAAATAATGGTCAACATTTCCTGCTCGTATTATTTTTGCGGTGCCGGTATACGAGCGCTTGGTGTATGTTGGGTGCTTCTGCTGCAGTAGGGCCAAAGCAACCGGCAACCAGCAGCAGCAGCAGCAGCAGCAGCGGGATTTACGAGAAGCGAATGGAGGCAGAAAATTAACGATTCTCTGGTTACGCGGGGGAATGGAGAGAAAGAGAGAAACGACGAGAGAGCCGTAGCACAGCTAGAGGGTAAAGTTTTTCTTAGTGTTTTAATATAAATGCGGCTGGCGGTTGGCCGGCGCGACTTCGTCGAGTTACGCGGAGCGAACCATACCCAGTACCTACCCAGTGCAACCGACTCGCTTGTTTGCGGCAGTTTGTGCCAAGCAAATGAAGAATGAAGCTGGAAATTATTTGGTGGAAAACAGTGAAACAGGATGTGGAAACGACAACTTCTAGATTTACAGGCAAAACGCGCGAGCGCGAAGCTATACTAAGGGCCCAAGACTCTTGTGAGTATTTGCTCGAGACCCGCTATCACCGAATGCTAGAGACCGGGACTTCTTAAATGATGCTTTCGCGCCCCCTATTCTCTTAGACTTTTTAAAAACATGGTGTCGTACTTTGCTGCGACAAACGGTTACAATCAATCAACGTTCATTTTTCGATGACAACTATCCAAGGATAGGAAACTTCCGACGCTTCGCCCGTTCGCCACATCGCGAAATATTGTTTTCCAATTGGAAGAAATTTTAATTATTATCAGGAGAGGTGGGATTATGTATTTAGTTTTAGGGTTGCGTATTGATTTTTTTTTCTAATGTAGAAACTGATCGACAACATTTTTTTATTGCGTTATTTTTGTTTTTTAATTTGTCGTAACTATCATTTTGCATGGTATACTTGTTAAACCTATCGTGAAGGTACTCAATTAAATGTAAAGTAAATCGACTACTACCCTTACAATTGGTACAAAGTATTTAGCGAGTATTTCATGAGTTTCCTCGTTCCCCGTAGCTGCAAGACTCATTGCTCTATCTCGGATTCATCCCCTCGTGAAGTTTCCGAGCTCTTATACCAAGCAGTACCCATAAACGCTTTCCCAACCCTCCACTCCTTTTACTTCGTACTCCTCTCCACCTCGGATGAAATCTCTACGTTCGTTTTTTTTTTTATGGCGAACCAATAATGAACTTTTTTCGGTATAAAACTTGATTTGTAGGTCCGTCTCTCTCGTTTGCGTACGAAAATTCTTCCACGCTATTCCGGGAGCCAACTCATTCTTTTTTTTTTCATCCCCTCGACGTTTCTGGGTTTCTTTTCTTTCGCCAACGGAGCAAAGCCAGCATCGAGAGAAGTATCTCGGTCTCACTCGCGATATCACTCGCGGCATTGCTCATTACTCACGGCGCCTTATCGTCGTTGTCTCCCTCACTATGCCTCTTGCTCGCTCTTTCACTCTACTCGCGGAGAAGACTCCGAAAGAATACGGGGAAAGCCTGTTTTACCTATACTTACCCCTAACAGCCAGAAATTCAGATATTGCATCGCAATGTCATCAATTTCTGCTAACTTGTGTCGCGCATTTTTTAAAAACTAACTAAACAATTAACGAAATTATCAATCATTATCATATTTAACGGTACGATTTATTATTATGTTAATTTATTTACTCATCGTTAATCATGAAATCAATGTACAAAAATGTGCCGAAAAATACAAACTCCACGATTTGGAGTTTAATGATTTTCAACGAAGCATCAAAGATCGACGATTATTTTTTTATTGCAAGAACTGACACGAGAACGGCAGAAAACGATGCTGCTGTGTGCAAATCGCTCTCCAGTCGACTTTACTGCCACCCGGTGTGAAGAACACCTACAGTGCTGTGGCTCGGGTAGGGAAGGGGAGACACGATGCCGTAACTCTAGAAGTTCTTTCTCGATACCGCGACTACAGTATAGCAGCGACTACCCCCTGTGAGCCTTTACCGCCGAGATAGGAACCAATAAGTATTGAGCCGGGCGCTGTGGGGGATGCGATGGAGCGAGGACCGTGCCTCTGAGTGTTTCTTATCAGTGAATTAGCAACGCCCGTGGGTTGTCGACGAAGACGATGACGTCGACGACAACGACGGCGTTTCTCGGTTGTGTACGCGAATCGCACAGAGTTTTCGTATACTTCGCGTTCGCTCTGATGATGATGAGCTCGAGGTATCCAGGATGAGGACCCAGGGTATCAATCACCGACCATCTCCGGTGACTGCCGTTTCTCGATGACTTTCTGATATGAAAACATCGTTTTTTTTTTACCTCCGCGCCAACCACCGTTTGCTCTCACCTTCTCAACTACCTGTTCGTGAAAAGATTAAATCTTCTTGCGCCAAATAACAAGTTGCGAACTCTCGAATCGAGAAAAAACTATTGACGCGATTACCGTGTGATGCGCGGAGTCGCTTCGTTTAAAAATATTAGCATAATCTATCATAGACTCAGCTCGCCGAGCACAATAACTCAGGAATAGCGGGGAGACTCAAACTTTCTTTCTCACAGATCCTTTTTTCCCCGCGTTTCAGCAGATTTTTCTTGAGCAACCCTGTCGCCGCGTTAAAAGATGAAAGACTGCGACGAAAACCGCATCCCCGTATCAGTCTCGCGTGCTCTAGCGCGGTTACAGCATATAGTGGTATAACTTGCGCACAGCCCTGTGAACACTTCATTTATTATGCCGTTAGTTATCGGAGCTTTTCGTCTGATTTCCCTGGCAACAATGCCCGCCACTGCGGGCCTCACGGATCCGAGAGACGACGAACGGTCTCACACTGGTGACGTTTTCCCATCCAGCAGCCGAGCTTCCTGACGCTTTGCCATACGTCATCGGTGGCTGCAGCTCGAATAACTATCATCGCTGGTTCATGCTTTCAGCAAAACGCTTTTTCTTCTATTTTCTCATCCCTTAAAATTATTTTTCCTTTATCTTTTTTAAAAACCCACCAACTCGTCGTTTTTCTCTATTCCTGCGTAACATCATCGGTCATTCATAAAAATGATTATTATTTTATCAAACACGGTATCCGCGTCCCTCGACGCGTCGAAGAAAGTAAATCTTGTCTTCGTACCTCCATTGTATCCCATCTTCGCGCTTCGAATAATTTTTCAAAGATTTCTTATATTTCACGACAAATTTTCTCCCCACATGGTCTACGAGCAAAGCTCGAAGAAAATCCACGTTTACCCGCGAGTCAAAATCGTTCGTGTCAAGGTGCACGAAGTACACGAAATCTTTAGCCAGTTTGTGAGGTACAGAGTCTCGGGGAGAAGAAGCCAGCGAAGAAGAGCGTCGAAGCATTCGCGGCAAGTGTAGCTCAGCGAGCGAGAAGAGGAGCGACGGCAGAAGTGATGGATGAACGCCGGGCACGGCGAGCATGCCAGCCTGACATGTTTATACGCAACCTGTCTGTAGCCCGGGCTCCGAGATCTTCCACGTCGACGACGTGAAGCACAGAGAGTTGCTAGCTAGCAGGATCGGCAACGCACAACACCATACGCGCGCCTCTTTGTAACTCGGTCCACAGCCCGTGCCCACGATTTATCCCGTGAATACCCCAGAATTTCTATGCCTCGCGTTGCCCCCCTTTACCCGTACCGCGCTATGACGTACCGTACTTACATACTTTGTACGAGAACGCGAGAGCACCTATAATACAGCTCAGTTGTAACGAGATAGAGAAAGATAGCGAGTCAGTGAGTGTCTCACCGAGGCGGATGGTAAGCGGGAAATAATACAGTCGTTGTGATTAATCAACGCTTGCTCTTCTACCGCTTATAGAACCGCTGTGTGTGCTACATGTACGCAAGCGAGTATACGGTCCTTGGACCACCTACGAAGAATTCTCAAACGGTTCGGTCTTCTCACTGACCGAAATAGTCCGATCCTTCAGTTCCTTTTTACACTCATGCGCGGCTTTACTTTTCATTATATATCTCTCATATTGAATATAACGCAAGATACAAAAAGTACGCTTTGGATGTGAATCAGATTTATTATTCGCGGTGACGTTATAAATAGGATAGAACTTGACCGCTGCTCAATGGTAACGATCCCGATCGTTGGAACAAGGTATTCATGTGTTTGCGCGCGGGGATGTTTTATATGCTCGTCGTGAAGACTGAACTATATGTTTGAACTGTAAACGAAAGGTAATATGTGGACATACGAGCGAAGCCACTTCAGCCGGGGCGCATTTTCATTCAGAGCAAACATTTCATAGCTCGAGCATTAGGGGATGTTTGCCCGACGTTAGCTCATTTCCCTTCGGTTTTATTCTTCTTCCTATGTAGTTTTGCTATTATTACTTACCGTTTACAATCGACTGTCCTTTTTATTATCTGTTTTTTTTGCTACACAACGAGATGTTCAATGCGAGAAATTTTCATGGGAAGCATATCTTTGTTTCGCGATAGGTGCAATGAAATTTTTCATCAATCAGCGACTACAATATCGCGGTTGGACGATTACGAACAGTTTTATATCGTCGCAAAGATAGTTCACAATTCGCGACTTTTCACGAAGGATCATAAATATCTCACGTATTTT
Organism: Buathra laborator; assembly: GCA_934046635.1. Classification (NCBI taxonomy): domain Eukaryota; kingdom Metazoa; phylum Arthropoda; class Insecta; order Hymenoptera; family Ichneumonidae; genus Buathra; species Buathra laborator. Next base: position 4,764,371 of record OW203897.1, on the reverse strand, counting down.
CGGAAAGTCGTGAATTTTATCTCGAGAGAACGCAGTACGAGAACGGGATAAGTTGCATCGTTCAGTATAGAAGAAGTGGGGCGGAAGATTTTTGGGTGGGAGTATGAATAAATTCATCGACATTGCGGGGAACCGAGTGCCACCGATAGGAGTGCCGCTGTGGATGATTCTGGAATCGTAGGGCGAGGGAGAGATCGGGTCCCGGGTCGGAGAACACGGGGATGCGGTGTGCGCGCGAGCGGCCAAAAAGAGTTTGAAACTGCTCGGTCGCCCCTATATTATAAATATCAGCCATGAAAGATGGCGCAGACAGCAGTAGGGAGGCAATGCTGGAGCAATGGCTGTGGGGATGGTTGAAGCGCAACGCGGCTGGGTAAAGGAGTGGAACAGAACCCGGAATTAGCATAATCAGAATAATTTCCACCAGCTGACAGCGCCCTCATTCTTTTTCCGGGCGACGATTCTGCCCAAGCGCGTCCCAAGTGTTCCTTGCCCGGCGTTCTTTTTTTTTTCTTTTCTTTTTATTATTATTTTTCCGTTGTTTTCCAAGCCGCCTTTCGGCCGCCACCACTCCCAACCGCCTTTTCGTCGTCTCGAATTTCTCTCGCTATAGAAACCGATGTATTCAGATAAGATAACGATTTTTTTTTAAATTTGTTTTGTTCTCATAATTGTTATGAATTATTCGAAATAATTCCGTAAATCACAATAGTTCAGCCCGTTTCATCGGCGCGACAAAACTTTTTAAGAGACCGCCGGTTACCTCAACAGCACCGGCAGCAGCATCTTCACCCGGATAAGCGACTCAAGAATACCGCGTGAATTTAATATCGCTCGTCGTTATATCGATGTGTCGGGTGAGGAAAAGTAAGGGGAACGCGCGGGATGGGAAAGAAAGCAAGAGACGACGGTTAGCTCTGCCTCTCTACGGTAGAAAAGATGCTACCGGAAAAGTTGCAGGTCACGTATAGTTTGGATACTTGCCGCAGTATGGTGCCTTCCACGAGATTTTCCCCAACGTTCCCGAATATATCAAAGTTCATGCGTTTCTACCTAATATCACTCGCGTGTGCACCGCGCGCGGGAGTCCAGGCGGAATCAACCCTCCGTACGCTCCACTCTTCGAAAACCCTCGAGAGCGTTCACGAAGAACCGCTTCACGTACCGACCGCCAACGTTCCGCTACCCTTCGAAAGATTTCCTTTCCCGTTTTCTTTTCCCGATCTTTATTCATTCTTCGCATCTCCCATTTCAATTTTTCTGCGTTTTAACTGTGAGTCGACCGTCTACGAGGTCTCGCGCGCCAGGATGAATCTCAATGCGTGTCGCAAAATCGCGCGCGACTTTCCGAATTTCTCACGTTTACATTTCGAAATTTTTTTTTATGCAAACTTTATTCTTGAGTTATGAATCGATACTATGCATAAAATGCGTAACGCGCGAATTTACGCAAGGATCAGACCTTCATGAGCTCGATAGCCAATTCCTTTCGAACATTATCCATCCATTATTCATCTCTTGCCGGATAAAAGTCGTGCCCTTCGCGCCCGCGGACCGTATTCCGGGGTAAATCCGGACCGTGAGAATGCCCGATTCAGATTCAAATATGTATACTCGTGACCCATTCCACGCGGACGCTACGACCATCCTACCGTCGAACCATTGTATTTATTGGCAGCATACGAACGGCACCGAAAGCTTCTTTTCGTAAGAAAGTATATTATCAGTTGTCTTGAAAGTGGGCGGAAATCTACGGAATAAAAGGAACAATACAGCGTATATATGTGCATAGACGCGATCAAGAAAAACGCGAAAGTACTCGAGTACTTCGGGACAGAGCAATGAAAGGGGAGAAACGCTATGCGACAAGTGAGACCGACGTGGAGGTTGCAATGCGCTGAGAGGACTCGTGTACACATTCATCGATGAAACGTACAGAGCTACGTGCGTGTGAGTACAGGACGATTCAATAAAAATATACGTTGCGAATTTCGATATATTTATTATTTTAAAAGCCATTTTTTTATTTTCGGTTTTTGTCATCATTTTTTGCCGGGGTATCGTATACCCCTAATTTCTAAGAATAAACATTCTCACCGCTTTTTAATCCCTAAACTTATCGAAAAAAAAAATGTTTCGATAAATATCATCCATGACACATTGTCTGATTTTAAAAATCACGAAAGACACGTTCACAGCACTTTTTTGTAATCCATTTGAGTCGTTGAATTATGTTCTGCGCATATTAACCTTAAAGGGCAACGGTAACAAATTTACTTATTACCGTTACGCAAGTGAAATTTTCTTCGCAATAAACGGGTATATAGCGAAACGTCTCTATTCTGAATCGCTCTGTATCCCACGTAACCGGAGTTTCACGAACACACGTAACCGTGCAAGACTTGCCACGTCACCGGCACTCGGATCCACGTCTATCTGTCAGTTTCCAGTCTCAAACAAGATGGATGGCTGGCGAATGGAAATCATGGTTGAAACCTACCCGACCCCTCTCGTCCCGCGTTCACCCTCCGCCGACGCCGACGGCGGCCCTGGCACCCTTTCCTTGTGCCCGTACTCTCCAACGCATTGCCCGCGTTGTAACGCGAGATCCACACCCCTCGCAGCCCCTCCGACCGCTTATTCTATACCCACTATCTCGCTCTCTCTTCGCATCATCCAGTCCCCACAGCACCCAGGGCTCTTCAGATATAAATATATTTGTATGCCATATTATGCCGGCCGACTTACCTGCCTCCATTGCGATCGTTGAATTTTAGAAAAAAAAAAAAAAATCATGGATGTTTTTTTTTTTTTTTAAGAACAGTAAAACTTCGAATATTTTATCGAAAGAAGTTATTAGAATAAAACATTTTTTTTTTAATCACTCGTCGATCATATATTATATACAGTACAATTTTTTAAAAATAATTAATAATACATCTATATTTACATATTCGATTAATTAACTTGATAACAATAACAATGCAGAAAAGTAAACAGTTGATTCTTAGATAAATTGGTATATTGAGTTAAGTATACGTGGCACGATTGAGAGACGTATTTACATCGATTTTTTTAAGGCACTTCTTGACATCTACAATGGAAAAACATATAGTTGTCATCTTGAATTGTATTGCACTATATTTACATTGATTTTTTAGGCACTTTTGAAATGTACAACTGAAAAACATCAAATTACTAAAATATTATATTACAAGCCTCGTTTTCGAGATTACTTGGTAGTAGCCTGCTTGCAGGTAGATGGAACCACACGTTTAGAGATAATAAGTGAAAACCGGTATCCATGGCCTGTTTACATCTTCCATGGATCCGGCTAAGATTCTTCATTGTTTTGTGTGTGCGCGTAGTAGAACCACGCCACAGAGATTGCGGAAAATAAATTTCGAATTTTTTTTGTGTGTTTAATTAACATTTGGAAATGGGAAAAAGTCACAAACGTCGCCGTGAAGAACGTGATCTTCAGGGAAAAGAAGCGGATTGGCTTCGGAAAATCGCCCGATACAGCAAAAAAGTTCAGCAGCTCAAGGACAGGGATTCTGCGAGAAAGGCACATACTATGTCTTCGTCAGAATCAGGTATGTACATCGGACATCGGCAGGTTCGATCAATCGACAAAACCAATGCCGTTGTTCCGATTTCGGACAGAGCATATCCTCATGGAAAGACTCGCAGTCCAAGGATATTTTCTCTCTACAGATTTTCCGAACGATCAGAGTGACACGGAAAATCGTTTCGATGATCGCCAACGGATGTCCCAAGTTCGGGGCATTGTCTCTGTACCCTCAGAATCCTACGATCAACGATTATACGCTCGACGATTCCGCGATCAACGATTCTACGCTCGACGATCTCGCGCTCGACGCCTCCGCGCCAGACGCTACGATTTCGGATACGGCCGACGATAAAAACGTGCATAATCTCAACGAAGAAATTCTTCAAGCACTCGGCGATGATCCCTCGATCAATAATCAGCCAGAGACCAAGCTACACGGTACTTTGGAAGCTCGTTGGAGTATTTGGCTGGCAACGGAAATCGACAAGGAGGTTATGGACAAGACGTTGGGCAAATACCCGCTCGCGTCGAACGCTTGCATTTTCGAAGCTCCGAAATTAAATCCGGAAATCGCAACGATGTCCACTGAGGCCCTTACACAGCGAGACGCCAAGTTCATAATAACGCAGAACATGATCGGATCCGCTCTCGCAGCTTTGGGGTCTGCTATAAGCGATATCCTTCCGGATGAGGTAGAACTCGACAAGATCGATTTGGTCACGAAACTATGCGATGCGGGAAAAATACTGACGCAAGTACACCGAGCCATCTCGACAACAAGGAGAGCCTTTGTATCGCCGAGTCTCAATAAACAAGTTCGCAACATACTCGACGCGACTACTCCGGACAAACTCCTGTACGGCTCCGCTTTAGCCGATAAAATTAAGGAGGCAAAATCGTTGGAAAAAATAGGGAACGAGTTAAAAGCAGTTCCACCAAAGCAAGCGACGGCGGGTCCATCAGGACGTAATTTAAACTCGAGGGGCCCGTCTCTCAAGTTCAAGACTTCTCAGACGGGCAGCAGGACGAATTACCGGGGCCAAGGCAGGCCTTTTATCCCGAGAGCTCGAAACCAGAGTCAAAATCAAGCGAGCAACAGTCAGAAACGGGACTATCCGAAACGACAAGCGAGTCCTCGAAGTCGACGTCGAGACCAGAGGAAGTAGAGGTAACGGTACCTGCTGGTATCCTCCGGTTATTTTACAACGAATGGCAGTTAATTACTTCCGATCCATTCGTACTTCAGTGCATTGACGGCTACGTCATTCCGTTTGTTGAGCCGGTCCAACAAAATTTCGTTCCGATGGAACCGAACCGATCGGAAACTGAAACGGGCGAACTAAGAATCGCAATCGACGATTTAATAACGAAGGGGGCTATCGAACTTTGTAGGCCATGCGAGAATCAGTTTCTCTCGTCTTATTTTTTAGTCGACAAATCGAATGGCCAAAAAAGATTTATTCTTAACTTAAAGAAACTCAACGAATTCTTGGTAACGATTCACTTTAAAATGGAGGACCGTCGAACTGCTTCGAAACTAGTATCGCCAGGCTCCTTTATGGCCTCGATAGACCTTAAAGACGCCTATTTTCTTATCTCTGTCAATAAGGAGTACCGCAAGTTCCTTCGTTTTCAATTCAACGGTCAATTTTTCCAATTCACGTGCTTGCCGTTTGGTTTATCGACAAGTCCGTATGTGTTTACAAAGGTAATGAAACCCGTGGTCAACGAGCTTCGCTCAAACGGTTTCCTTTCTTGTATTTATTTGGACGACATACTATGCATCGGCCAAACCTACGACGACTGTATAAAGAATGTTCGCGCGACTATAGCGTTGCTTAGTAGATTGGGCTTTATTATAAATTGGGAGAAAAGTGAGCTTCGCCCGAGCACACGACAAGAATATCTCGGTTTCATAATAGATTCGAAGCGTTTCACCTTAGAACTAAATAAGAAGAAGAGAGAAAAAGTTCGAGCCTTGATCGAGCGTTTTTCTCCCGGGACAGTCTGTACAATTACAGAGTTTGCGAGTTTCATTGGAAATCTTGTCGCTAGTTGTCCCGGTGTCGCGTACGGAAACGTATATTGCAAAAATTTTGAAAGAGAAAAACAACTCGCTTTAATAGTCAATGATCGCGACTACGAGCAGAAAATGATAATTCCGAGATCATTCCAACAAGATCTCGACTGGTGGAAGGAGAACATTTCGATTGCATATAACCCCATTAGGACGATGCAATTTGACACAACAATTTTTTCGGATGCATCGATGACAGGCTGGGGGGCAGCCTGTGAGGGCAGTTCGACCGGTGGTTTATGGTCAATACATGAAAGAAGCAAACACATTAATTTTCTCGAGTTGACTGCTGTCTTCCTCAGTCTCAAATGTTTCGCGAAATCAATGTCGAATTGCGAGATACTTTTAAGAGTCGACAACACGACAGCCATTTCCTACGTCAATAAGATGGGGGGAACGAGGCTACCCACTTTTAATAAACTTGCGAGGGAAATTTGGCAATGGTGCGAAGAACGCCGTATCTGGCTCTTCGCATCCTACATTCCTTCACGCGATAACGCAGTCGCAGACCGGGAATCTCGAATTATCAATCTGGATACTGAATGGGAACTTGCAAACTTCGCGTTTTCAAAGGTCGTCAAATATTTTGGTAGACCCGAGATTGACTTATTCGCGTCACGAATAAATTCAAAATGTTATACGTACTGCGCTTGGCATAGAGATCCAAACGCATTTGCGGTCGACGCTTTTACAATATCGTGGACTGATTGGTTTTTTTATGCTTTCCCTCCTTTTTCGTTAATCCTCCGAACGTTGAGGAAAGTTATCTCGGACCGGGCAACCGGTATTATAATTGTACCCGAATGGCCGTCCCAACCGTGGTATCCTCTTTTCCTGTCGATTCTCGCCGAGGAGCCGATAAAATTCAGACCATCTAAAGAATTATTGCTTTCTCCATGCAGATTGGCACACCACCATCTAGCAGAGCGAACTACCCTGGTTGCGGGACGCTTATCAGGACGGCGTATTTAGCTCAGGGTGCATCAGAACAAACGGCAGATATCCTTATCGAATCCATTACGGAATCAACGCGGAAACAATATAACTCCGGTTTAAAACAGTGGTGGCTATACTGTCAAAAACATTCGATCGACGTATTCGCAGCGTCTCCGGACTTTGTACTCTCGTTTTTGACATCTCGTTTTCACGAAGGCGCGTCATACGGTACACTAAATTCAACGCGCTCTGCTATTTCACTTATATCCCGTGAAGACGTTGCAAAAAACCCGCTCATACAGCGTTTCTTTAAAGCTGTTTTTAAACTCAAACCGTCGAAAGCAAAATATTCTGAGACATGGGATCCAGACATAGTCCTTAACTATATCGAAAACTTACCGGAAAATAATGTACTAAAGCTCCAGGAGCTGACGGAGAAGACTATTACCCTATTGGCCTTAAGTACTGCGCACAGACCCCAGACTTTCTCGTTTATTGAATTAAAAAACATCAAAACGTCTCCGGATACAATCGAAATCGCGATTCCGAAGAGGATTAAGACGTCAAGGCCAGGTGGTTACCAGCCTTTACTAATATTACCGTTCTTTAACGAAAAACCGAAACTGTGCGTAGCAAGTGCGATACTTGCATACATTGAGAGAACTCGGGATATCAGGGTAAACGTAGAAAGTCTTTTTATAACAATTAAAAAACCACATCAAGCGGCATCGGCTCAAACTCTCAGCCGCTGGATAAAATCCCTCCTATCATCGGCGGGCATCGATGTCAATACGTTTTCAGGATACAGTACGAAACATGCAGCCACTTCGTCGGCTATGCTAAGGGGTATAGACATAGATACTATAAGACGTACTGTAGGTTGGTCTCAAAAATCGAACGTTTTTGGCAAATTCTACAATCGCCCAATAATCGCCGATAAAAGTAGTTTTGCTTTAGCCGTCCTTAAAGGAAAACCCGCGACTAAAAAATAGGATATAATGTAATTTGTTACATCGGTAAGGCGATTACTTAACTGAGTTATGTTCCATGTTATGTTACGTTGTCATTAAAAAAAAAAAAAAAAAAAAAATTGCGTAGTACTCTAAACATCTACCAAGTAATCTCGAAAACGAGGCTTGTAATATAATTAAACGATCAAACGAACTTACCTGTAAGTGAAGTTCGATCGTGATTATATGAAAGCCTCGTTGAGAGATTACCACCCACCCTAATTTCCCTCCCAGCAATTTTTTCTATCATCTCTAAATAATGAAGAATCTTAGCCGGATCCATGGAAGATGTAAACAGGCCATGGATACCGGTTTTCACTTATTATCTCTAAACGTGTGGTTCCATCTACCTGCAAGCAGGCTACTACCAAGTAATCTCTCAACGAGGCTTTCATATAATCACGATCGAACTTCACTTACAGGTAAGTTCGTTTGATCGTTTAATTAAAATTAAGAAAGAATAACGAAACTTACGAAATTTTATGAAAAAGAAAGTTATTACAATAAATCATATAATTTGTAATGACTTGTCGTTCGTATAGTACCATTTTTTTTTACAATTAATAATTCATCTTTATTTACATATTTGCAAAATTTACGTAATACCAATAAAAATACGGAAAAGTAGACTCGATTCTTAGACTAATTGGCATATTGAGTTAAGTATACATGGCACGACTGAGAGACGTTGGATTTTTTAAAGGCATTCCTTGAATTGTACAATTGAATAACATATAATTATCATCTATAAGCTCGTAAAGTTCGAGGTAACGTCGTGACTTTCCAGGGAATCGTCGACGCTGATATCGCTGTAATTTTGTTCGTTTATAATCGGTTGAACCTGATCGGGATTCTGTTGAAGCCAAGAGGTGAGATCCGGTAGGATTGGCAGAGAGTAAGAATCCAGTTGACCGTTGGCTTCGACAAACGAGTGGGGATAGTTGGGATAATTTGTGGGATTCTGAGAGTAAGCGATTCCCGACTGTTGAAAGCCGCAGTTGACCTGAGCGAATTGACTTTGATCATTATTCCATACTGATTGCTGGTTATGAAAGTACGTTGCCTTATCGCGAATCTGATTGCCCGTGAAGATCGCCTGCTGAGGCTGATAATACGAGTTCTGATCGAACTGCGGCTGATTCGGAATGAAACCGACATTTTTGTCGCAAGATCTCCAGTGATCCTGAACTGGCAAACAGTTTGTCATATCGCTATCGTACTGATAGCAAGAGTTCTCTTCTTTGATATCGCAGTCAGGAATTCTCTCGTATTCTCGATGAACCGGAGACGCTATGTTCGTCAAATTCATCTGATAATCGTTGTAAGAAATCGTCGAGCCGATTAGCGAAGTATCCTGACGATTATTCTCACTCTGCATCGTCCACGAAACTTGGGAATTCCTCGGTGGTATAATCGTCGTCGGGGATTCCACAGAGGCGATTGGTGATTGGCTCGGTGTATTTTTCGGTGACTTCGTTGAAACCGGACTTGCCGCGGATTTCGGATTATTGTGTTCCTTCTTGTACTTCATACGACGATTCTGGAACCATATCTTGATCTGTCTCTCGGTGAGACACAGAGCGGTGGCCATTTCGATTCTTCGCGGACGGCACAAGTAGCGGCCGCAGTGAAACTCCTTTTCGAGTTCTACAAGCTGCGCGCTGGAATACGCGGTTCTCGCACGTTTACCGTTCGATTGCTTGTTGCCACGTTGAACACCGACTGTAACGAGAAATAAGAAAAATTTTGCCTTTTAGTATATAGCACATCGTAACTTCTTCAACGTTGAACTTATTTACGTGATTTTGCTAATAATATACACTGTCCTCGAGTGAAAGATCACTTATCGCTGATTCATCGATGTAATAGTTACGAGCATTCGTGTGTAATTTAGCCGGAGTTTCGAGTCGGTTGCTAAAGCGCAATGAAATTTTGTATCATTAAAGCCGTTCGACGACGAGACACTGAGATCGAAGATATCGGTAAATCGTCGTTGTGTGACGCACTCGCGATGGAACGAAGTCGAAAAAGTATAACGAGCCTCATTGGAACGTATTAACTTGCAATTAGCGGAACGCAAAAAGTTTTGTTGCATACTTAACATTATTTTAGTGCAACACGGAAAATCCCCACTTAAGATTCGTTCGTTTTGTTCGCGAAGAATACATTTTTTTCTACCGCCGTAGATAAATTTAATTTTTAATAATTGAGTTCATCACCTTGAATGACAAGTGACGTCTTCATATTACCATAATGGTAATAACTATAAATAGTATATGTTACGAACGGACAGACTCGATCCCGTGCGCCTAGAAAAATCATTCCAACATTGCCCGATGGCGTCAGAAAGCGTAAAACTTGTTGAGGCTCCGGAGTCGGCTCGCAGCGGGGTTTCCTCGCCTGCCAACTGAGGAAGCTACGATTCCCGCTGGGCCACTCAAAGCCCCAAACACCACCAGTACGCCCGTGTGATATTGGATTAAACGGTTTGTCTCTCGTGAATTTACAACCCAGCGAGGTAGGTTTCGTTACAGATTTCCTTCGTAAACACCCCCGCAAAAGCCTCGCGATAACGACTCTAGAAGACATTACCGATCTACACGATTTCGCGAATCACCTCTGAGAATTCGCGAATGGAATTTCTAGTGAATTAGAAGGCTCAACGAGCTTGTGACAGAGAAATTTTACGACGAAGTTAAACGCAAAACATTTATTCGATAGAGTCGATATTGTGAAATGCGTTGAGTTTTGAATACGAATGTTCACAGGAATGTAAGATACGAGAGACGCGTCACGTTCAAAAAGTGCCCGAGGGCATTTGAAAGACTGTAGACACACTTTTCTTATCGCGTTCTCGCGTTTCGAGTATTTTTTTCAAAACGTACGACAAAGAAGTTCGGGTCATTGGCCCGATTTTATTGATTTGAATTGAATAACAAAGATGAATCGTTTAAAAAGTTACCGATACCGATATTCGAATTCATTCTGATCTAAATATAGAAGCAAACATATATATATTTTTTAACGATAAATGGTTGAAATTTCGTCGACAAATCTTGTCTCACGAGATGCAAAGTATCGATCGAGGAAAGGAGTTGACGTTGAATAGTTTAGAGATTATGTATATAAGGTTACGGTGAGACTGCTGGTTTTAGGATCTTCGAAGGAGATGGAGAGTCAGAGTATAAGCTACCGCGGGGGTGTCGTAACGAGGGTGTTCCCGAGGCGTTTAGGGGTTGTCCCGGGTAGGAAGCGCGGGGCTTCAATGTATCACGTACAAACTGGCGGTCTTGAGAAGGTACTCAATGACCTATTAGGACTCTGAGGACAGCGTGCTGCTGGTGGCCCGTTGACGGTGATCTTGTGAAACTTGTGAGATCCCTCGTGAACTCAACGCTTGTGCATTAACTGTATAGTCACTGTATACAGACCATACTATACTGTACTATACAAGAATGTATTGAAGCGGTCAATAAACTTGTCACCGCTGGACCAATAGCACATCATCTCATCGACCCTCGAAAGCGTAGGAAAATTGAATTCGTTCAATACATCGAAGCTATGCCATTCACTTTACAATCTCCTTTTACAATAAAGACTCATATTTTACGAGAAAAATGTTAACAACAAAATGTTGACTGCTGGACTTTCACTAACTACGTTAGCACGTACTCACTTATATAATTTATACGTGTCACGGAAAATAATTTGGTAACTAAACGGTTGCTCAACTATTTTGTCAGTGAAACAGCGAAAGACTGGAAAATTTTTCAACTCGAGAAAGGTGCTGGAAGTATGACGAAGTATTTCACCAACCTTGATTCGTAGTAGAAGTGGCATTCTGACGATTAGTTTGCTGCTTCACGCGAAGATCGTCCGTCTGCTTGACGATCGCCTGATCGTATTGTTGTTGATTAATCCGCGGAAGTTGCTGTTCCTCCTGCTGGCGACGATGCTGTTCGTTGCCAATTATCGTCGTTTGCACCTGTTCGACACTTTGCCACGAGGTGTACTGCGGCGGATCTTGACCGTACGAATTGTTGATCTGATAATTGTTGTAACCCTTCCAACTCGTAGTCGATACCGCCGATTCCACGCTCGCCGGTGATAACGGATAGATCGAATCCTCGGATGATGCGAGTCCTCCGGCGCGATGCGCGATGTTTGACTGTCCAAATTCGATCAGAGTCATCTTTCCTCCGCTGCTACCGATTCTTTTCTCGACTTTAACTTTATCGATTTTCGATGCTACGATCGAAATTTCGTTTGTCTCAGCGAAGTCTTCCGTGTTTTTGAATTTTACCGATTCACGTCGAGGTTCACTGTTCGAGTTACGCTCGTCGACTGACATGTCGATGATCGGTTACACGCCAATTTGTAGGGCACCGATCGCCGGCTCGTTCGACCAATCGGAAACGATCGGCAACTCGGAACCGCAACAGCGACAACAAACCCCTTTGTCTTCTACTTCCGACGGTCTCCGCCCCCGTCGTATACCTTCGGTATTAGTCGCGTACCTTGGATATGGATACTACTAATCGCGGAGACATTGACCCAGTCAACCGCGTCGTCGGGAGCCTTCGGTCTTTACGGCGACGAAGCACTTCGATGACTCTTCTTACGTTTTTACCTGAGTTATTCGCGCGACAAGTGCCTTCGCGCGCGCCCGCCCTCCACGAAAACGACGTCAATTAACGAACAAATTTGTTATCCTGGCGCGAGCCAAAGTGCACCCCCACTAAAAGATTATTCAATTCACTTTTCTTGACTCAGAGACCGGAAGCGCATCCACGAATTTTCGACAGTCATTTAGAAAAAAAAAAAAAAAAGATGGCAATGATAAATTATAAAAAAAATACGAAGAAAGTAACTAATCTTCGAACACAGAAGAGCTCATCAATTGAAAAACAAAAGACACTAATCCGTACGCTTATGCTTGTCAAAGCGCACTGTTCAACCTGTGACTTTCACATATCCACATCCATATTTAAGAACGATATTGACCAAACTGAGACAAAAATGTTCAGTGACCGCACAAAAGCAAGGTGAATGTGTCTATCTATATCGCCCAAAGGCATGGCCTTCCCGAGCGCGTCTGGACGACTATTATATTTTCCGTCTAAGACAATTCCTATACATCGACCATCAGGTCGTCACACTGATAAAACAAATACTCGGATTATTTATCCGTCGAAAAGAAAATGGAGAAAGAAGCAAAAAATGACCGTTCGTCTGTGGGACTCAGAGAGAAAGAAAGTGAACGAAAAAAAAAAAAAAAAAAAAAAATGTAGAAAGAAATAAGGGTGGATCGGTTGGTAGTCCGACGAAATTCGAAAGCGAGAGATTGATCAGCGTCATCCTGTCGGGATGTTTCCTCACGAGCCTTGCCCTCCTCTTCTTCTTCTTCGTCTATCTCTTTGGTCTTTCTGTTCGTTTCGTCGCAATACCTCCTCGTCCCATATCCTCTTTTTCTCATTCCCTCACTTCGACCTCGGCGAATCCAAGCTCCAGTGTACGACGATGCCCCCCGCCCCCTCCCCCCAGCATCGCACCCTCAGCGCGCTCGAGGTTCGCTCATTCCCCTCGTGTTGCCACGCGGTAAGGTGTGGGTGGTGGGTATATCCTCCTCACAGAATCAGCCATTCTCCATCCGCGCGAGAGCTGTCTGCAGATCCGCGCCACCGGTTTTCCGACCCACTCGCAACCCCTCGTCGCGCTAACGGAGCACCCTTGCAGCGAGATCTTCTTCTTTCCTTTCTCTCTGACGCTCACACTCTCCTATTCCCTTTTTTTCCTTTCTTCATCGTTCTATCTTTCTTTTTCTCTCTAATATTTTTACTATCGCCATCCCGGTTCGCTACTCGTCGCTCTGCGCTCTTCTCCTTTCTCATCTCTCACACGTCTCTAACCCCCCCGGTACACGACCTTCTTCTCTCTTTCTTTGTCGAACCCTCGCGCTCATTGCTATAGGAGAACCACCCTTCGAAGCGCTCACCATTCCCGCTGCGTGTTTTCCTTCGCCGCGCCGTGCCGAAACGTTTTTCCGCAGCTCCTTCGAGAACTCGGACGAACGGACAAAGATCGCAGAGCGCGCTTCCTCCTCCTGTGCAACCGTATCATCTCGCACGGTGGAGAAACTCGGTAGGGCAGAGGGAAAATCCCCTGGAGCTCTCGGTAAAAAAAAAATGAAAAAAAAAACACCGAGCCTCGAGCTGTTTCTTCCGCTAATTCTTTTCTTGCAATCAACTTTTTGCTAGCTTTTCCTAGCAGCGTTACTGGGAAGTTCGTTCCACACGTACGAGAGAAGCAACATACTAGATTACGAACGGTCTTATTTTCCGAGAGCTTAGTCACTTCCGGTGCAGTGATCTAAGAAATGTAGACAATGTGGTCCTTGTAACGCTGATGATTGTTCAAATGCAGGAAAAGAATATTAGGGAAAATAATTACGTGAGCGGAAATTACGTCAAAGTGCAGCGATGCACCCGAGGACCGAGACAGTGGGGATAAAGTAGAAGGGATAGAGAGGGAGTTATGGTCTGGCGCAACTCTTCGTAATCGTGATCCGATCGACGAGAGTAGAAGCGAATAGTGATGGGTATTTTTCTCCCCCTCCATCCTCGTAAGCTAATCCATACTTAGGAAGTTAAAACGCCATAAATTACGTGGAACGACAATCGTTCCACGAGGGCAGTACAGATCCGCCTGGACGTCGTCCACACGGTGACGGGACGCTTCTACGTGGATTAGGCTTCCGTTGATAAGACGTTTACGTGAAACTGAGAGGCTTACAACAAGGAGCGAAGCAAAACGAACGAATCGGCAAGGAGCTCACGTTCGACATTCGCGGACATCGATCTATCCCTGCGTCGTCGATTCGTCGTCGTTTTCGTAGCCGCTTGAGATTAAAGAAAGAATATGGAAAAGCAACGAATTGACCCAAATGAAATCGATTCTGAGAAACAAAATATCGATAAGTAAACGTCAATCCTCTCGGCGAACCTACGCAATACACAATTCTCAGAGAAGTGGATTAACCAATGTGGCAACATAATTTCCATTATATCCCTCCGTAAAATTGGAGCATTCGCCAGAACATTTTTAGATTTCAGACTGTACCAAAAACAATAATTTTTTTTTTCACGGATATCGTTCGAACGCAACTGAATAAAATTTAAAATATTTTTTGTACCAAGAATACTGAATAAAATAACGCTATTATTTGATTTTTATTTTCATGAAAGTAAAGCTGAAATACTCCATCGATCTTCTGGCATTGCAAAATTGACAGACACTTTTCTCGTGGTGCTTATATATCTTCGATAAATTTCTCCTAATTGAAACTGTCTCACTCGTTCGTTCCATCCAATATACTCTGTCGTATTCTTGAAGAGCCGGGCTCTCGGCTCTGTGGCACACCGGCTCACCGGCGGTAGATAGAACTTCGGATCTTTCGCGCGCGCGGGAAACGTAAGAGCGTATCTCCGCTTTTGTATAATATAATCTGGAAGTTTGACGGGGTTGAAGGAAAGACGAGCGGAGTGTGGGTTTGCAGAACGCGAGGACAGACAGAGAGGCGGTTGGTAGGGGGAATGGATAAGAGGGTGGGTTACGAAGGGATTGGTTAGAATATGGAGAGATAGTACGAGGGCAGAGACGCGGCTGAGAGCTCGAAGAGCATAGGAAAACCGGGTTGGGTTAGTAGACGGGATAGTCCGCCTGTATAGCTTCCCTGTGCTACTCTTCGCTTGCGGCGGAACGGAGTAACGTCGGAGGGTGTCACGAACGGACGGCCGCGGGGGAGGGGGAGAGGACGACTTGGCTGTGAGACAGAGAACGGCGATTTCAAGGAAGAAGAGATAGTGAGAAAGACCCGCGAGTGAGAGAGAATCGCAACTCGCTCTATGCGTTCAACAGTAACCCAAGAGGATTTTGGGAGAGGATGAGAGAGGGAGATAGATAGCGGGGATAGAGAAAACCTTTCCCCGCTACGACCCTTAGCGCTTGGCGCTATCCCCGGTGTGCGGTGGGCTCTCGCGGATAACATCGGCGGCTTCTCCCAGCGCAGGAAATGAAAATCGCGCCGACACTGTTTAATTTAGATAAAAGCATATGTTACAGGACGTGGCAGGAACAGGCAGCGGCGGTGTGGGGGGAGGGGGCAGGGGGGGAAGAGGAAGTGTTCGGCCTTATGGCGCGAATGCTAGAGCGCTCCACGAGCACGAGTCCCGCGAGAGGAAAAGCCACGGGAAAATCCCGTTGCGCTGTAGAGAATCTCGCGGATCCTTTAGCGTTACGCTCATACAATTCCCGGAGGAACTTTCGCGAATGTTCTCCGTTCGGTTGTGTTTTGCGCAAAGGGGGATGCAAAAGAAGAATGAGATAGTGTTGAAGATGTGAAAGTAAAAGATACTGCTTCTTTTTATCGCTTGTAGAAACGATGACAAAGTCTATTAAATTTTTTTATGGTAATTTTCTTTCGTCAATTGACAAGATTAATCTAATTTTTAAAAATATACATAATGACTGTTCATATTACCTCGATATTTGAATAGGTATATCGTATTTTATTTTATGCCAACAAATTTGTTTAAATTTTCATAATTATTTATAATAAATGTCGCATTTGAAACGCACCGATTGTTCTCAAACACGATCCAAAAACTAATAAACGATGGAAAGTATGAAAAGCTCGTCGGACAAAACGGTATCTCCAGCTCTCCGTACATCACATTGTAACAAACGCGAGAAGCTCCTTCACATCCGTCGAGAGCGGATCTTCTCTCTTGCACTCATACTTGCGTTTGAACGATGCCTACCCATGACGGATATGACGTGTTTTTTATCGGGAACGAAAGAACTCCCTCGGTTCGCCACCCCCCTCCCTCCCGTCCTTCTCTTTTCTCGTGTCATCTCGCACTCACCGAGATCTTCCCATCCCCACTCCTCCGGTAAAAGATTCTCGCGGCCAGATAGAAAAGGGCATCCCACATACTTTTATACTCTGGAGGTTAAAGTTTAGGAAGTTATTTTGAGTTTGCCGTGCGAAAGAGGGGAGAGAACGTTGGCAGGAAAAGTCGAACGCTCTCCCGTGGACCTTCGTCGCGGTCTTTCTCGTTCGTGACGGCCGTCTCGACGTCAGGGTGGTCGACGGGAGCGTCATAGTCACCCTTCAACGACGATACTCGCCACCCTATCTCGATATTCTTCACCCCCTTCTTTCTTCTTCTTCTTCTTCTTTGCTTTTCTAGTTTCCTTCGCCTTCTTCACTTTTTTCCATAGACGCCTTCCGTCCCGGTTTCGATTCTCTCGCCCGTAGCCAACGCGTGCGTTCGCCACGAGACGCGGAGCTCGGAGTCAGACGAAAAAAAGTTAGCAATCTTATAATAGAAGTTTGTTGAATACAAAATCAGTGGGCTGTCGCGTGTGCGTTAGCTCCTCCACCCGCGGCGAACTCGGATAGCATAATGGAACCGGCTTCGGTTCGCTCTTACGCTCTCCGCTTGATGCACCTCGAAGCTCACCGTTTTGTTACGATGTTTGCCAGTCGTTGTGCAACAAAATCTATAGCAAGCGGGTCAACTTCACGAAGAAGCGAAATTTCTACGCTTGATTAGTTGCAATGGAAATTTACGCCGGCGTATAGAAGCGCGTCGACTTACTTATCGGCGTGTGTTTACGTGAAAAACATTCATCATATACGAACGATACTGTTCCGCCAATTACAGCACTTCGGTATCTCGACATGTGTTCTACACGCTCTCGGGTAACTTTCTCAACGACTTCATTTACATATGAAGTATCTTTCGAATAGTGATAAAAAAAAAAAACATAACCCTCCCCGGAAGGCAATTTGCAATGGGAGGTCAACACATAAGATATTGCCATTTTGTTATTTCGAAGTTCGCACAGACGAGCGTGAAGATCAGAAAACTCAACGCTCGAAAACGAGCGATGATCCGCCGTAATAATTTACAATGGGGGACCGAAAATTCGGAGACTGAACCGATGGATGCCACGAAGCCAATGAGGTCGGGATACGACGCGCGGGATGACCGAGCCAAGGGTAATTCAGGGAATTTAGCGCGCTCCAGCGACACCGCTCCGCATCGATGACGTCCAGACGTCGCCGGACTAAGCGGCTGAGAATATAACCCCCGAGCGCGCAGGCCAGTACGTCAAATCCGCATTGCGATACCCCTCTTTCGTCTAGACTGTCGCGTCCTTTCGAATCCCCAAAAATGCGCGTGCGATTGCTCCTCGGGTCTCCATCGTTAATAACATTTCCATCGATAAAGCCGAATTTTTTTTTTACTCCGAAACGCAAAGCAATCCCGAAGGCATATATTTGTAAAGAAAACTTAATTGCACGGCACACAAAAAATAATCCACTCGAAAAGGCAACTCGATGAGCCGAAATACAAATTAACCCTTTAGACTTTAAAATACGTCGTTAACAAGCGCTTCCCGCTGAAAGTTTTGCCTTTTTTTTTATGATCACGAAAATATCGACTTTCCTTATCTCTCGACGCTTTTCATCACGAGCACTATCGGCCCAATCATGAGCTCCACAACACACAACCGAACATAATACCGTACATGTATATATGTGTATATTGGAGTATTTATCAGCGTTATAGTATTCAACCCTCCCTCATCTCTACTGAAAATTCAATTCCAGCCACGTTCCCGTGGGGTCTCGAAACACATAATCGCGTGTACGAAGATGTCTTATCATAATCGGGTGGTGGAGAAACTCAACACCCCCTTTCATGATGCTGTGTGTCTCTCTCTCTTGTCTGTACTGTTACGTAACGATATTCTCCTTCGATGAGTTTCGACACAGGAGCACCAAAAGCTCTCCCACCGCCACGCGAGTTCTGTTATATGCTCTACTCGCGTAGTATGTATTACGATGGTTTCTGATATTTCGATGGTGTAGTAACGAGCCGGAGGACTCCGGAGGCTGTGACGCTTTTACACAGCAGACAGCAAGAGACGCGAGTACCACGACTCACGGGGGTGGATCCCTCACTCTTTACTTCTCTTCTTTACTGCGTCTCGCTCCGTCTCTTTTGCTCTCGAGACCGCGCAGAGAGCTACCGCGGGATGATATATTATCGGGCGCTGTTTGCACTTTGACAACATCGCGCGGGCATAAAAACGCTGACTCATTTAAAGCGGCCCCCGGGATTGCCGTGGCAAAGCAGCTCGATCCGCGGACCACCCGAGAGACTCGAAGAAGATCCGCGTGCTGCCACGCTATACGCCCTCTGACCCCTTGTTTCTCATCCTTCGCGTGGCTCTTCTCCACTTCCTCACTATGTATTTTTCTCTTTTTCTTATCGCTCGGAGCCTCTCACTCTCCGTTCTTTCTTGTTCCCTTTTTCATTCTATATCGTGTACCACCCTGCCTAACGCCCACGGCACCCTTCGACGAGGCCTCGAGTTCGCTGCACCAGTCGCGAGCTCGTACCACCCTCGGTGACTCTCTTTTCTTCCACACCAACGGCAACAAAATATACCATTGGACTTATTTCTTCAAAGACTAGTACAGGACTATGTATACTACGCTATAGGCCATTGGGGAAACCCCTCGAGCGGCTAAACGTCGTTTATAATTGCGATTCTTCTCGTTTAATTTTTATTAAGTCTAATTAATTGCAATGGGATGTATAATTCGATTTGGCAAGAGACCGAATTCTCTATCTCCACTCGCTTCCAAGAGCCTTCGTTTCGCGTATATTATTTTTCTCGTTCTCGGAGAAAAGAGAAAAAAAAAGAAAATTTCGAAAATTTCGGAACGATACACTTCATTTCTGCTTCAATATATATTATTTTTCGATCGCATTTCAAGTGTTTCGGATTCGCCGAGAAACCGGCTTGAAAAATACATATTCGTCGTGAATATTTTTCGCGGCTTCAAAAATATGTCGAAAGTAACGCGAGCCTCGGCGGTTACACCTTAGATCGGATTATGAAACGGAGTGGAAGCATATATAGCTGTGGTGAGACGTATATATGTATAGTATAGAAAGCCCAGAAAGCGTTGCTTGAAAATGTGGGTCGCGGAAAAGCTCCGTCGAGTGGAGCCTCGTCGCGGGCTATTCAATGGGGTAAATGGAGTATTGCATATTAAATACGACGTCGGTGCTTTCGCGAGGGCGAGTGAACACGAGACGGGGAGGGGAACATCGATGTTTGGAAGCCTGCCGGATATAATACAACGAGGGCCAACGAAAAGCTCACGAGTGGGTGAAAGGAGGGCTGCGAGAGAGGGGAGAGAGCGAGAGAGAGAGAGAGAAGAAACTTGCGTGCCGAGAGAGCAATGCGTGTGTAAGCCGATGCGGTTATTGATTGCGGCCCTCCTGTCATTGACGACAGGCCGTCACATGCGGCTACATTGACGGGCTTTTTCGTGAATAATATTCTCGTCTCTTTGTATAAGTTTGAGTGGAATAAACCGACCGGCGAGAGAGCACAGCGCCGACGAGCAATTGCACGATGTTTTTTAGGATCCGATATTAAGCTAAGAAAAGGTTTAAAAAAAAAAAAACAAATATTGAAAAAAAGTGTCGCCGGTTTCTATTACCGTACACGCCGCAATGACTACGCGCCTTTTGTCGTTTCGACTCCGGAAGCCATGACGACAATGAGTATATTGGGCTGTATATAGTCTTAGGTAAAGTAAAGTGTATTCCTCGCCGTCGTGACGCCGTCAGCAGTCATAAACGATTTGGCACGAGCCGAAAAAGGTCGCTACGCGGTCGGCTAGCCGATCGTTCATCGGGTGTATTATACCTTTGTGAAAGGGAGGCAAATCCTGGCCCGTGCGTACGCCATGCTGAGACTATCGATGGAGGTAGAGAAGAGGGGATCGATGCGATGCTCTTGGTACTGGCGACTTTTACGCACTGTCGGTCCCAAAACATAATTGTCATTGTAGCTCTCTGGCACCTGGATGGCGACAGGATGTGAGGATCTGAGTAGCATCGATAACCCTTTATCCTTTGCTGTCCGAAATGGACAGTCGGCAAGCGAAAGCGACAGAAGAAATTTAAAAAATAAAATTCAGCAATATTTGTTACGTTTTTTTTTTTGCGCCTTTAAAAACAAATGGATGACGAGCGAAAGAGTTCAATTCTTTTATCGGATGGCCGTAGTATCGATAACCATTTATCGTTTGCTGTCCGAAAGGGACAGTCGGCAAGTGAAAGCGACATAAGAAATTACAAAAATAAAATTCAGCAATTTTTGTTACAAGTTTTTTTTTTGCGCGTTACCAACAAACGGATGATGACCGAAAGAGTTCAATTTTTTTATCGGATGGTTATCGATGTCGGTGAAAAAGGTTTTTTCGAATGATTCACAAATATCGGTCAATACAAAGATTAAGCACGTCTTTCGTGTCACTCGGTTTCGAGGAGAGAAAAGGAATGAATCCGCGACGTGTATACCATCAGCCAAGAAAAGGGTGAAAGGACTCACAAGGAAGACATAGACAGTAGCGAGAGAGACACACGCCAGTTCGTATCTCCAAAAGCTCTTCGAAGCGCCAACCTTCACTCTCTACGCAATGCTGGCTGCTGCTCCTTGTTGAGTGATGGCCGCTCAGTCGACCTCGTAACCGACGCCATACATCATTCAAGATGGCTGGCTTCTCACGCTACTCTCGTCGCGCCGAGAGACAAGGGTGACAAACCAAACCCCCTTCTCTAACAAAACTCACAGCAAACTGCCTTCGTGAGTCTATATCATGGTGTGATATAGACAACTATACCGCGAACTCGCTCGGCACTCTTGACTCGCTATATGTCTGCGCCTTCATTGATAATCCGATTAGGGTCTGTGTCGATTCTCAGGTGTTTCAACGAAATAAAAATTAAATTAAATCGAATTTAAATCAAAGCTAAACAGTGTTAATGAGTTATTCTTTAAAAACCCGCTATGATTTTAGTCTCCGATCGGATTCTAGTATATCTTAAGGGTCGTGTATAAGTGTTTTAAGAAAATGTGTATAATTTATTGTATTGTCATAGAACCCGAGAAAATCCCAATCTAAAAGAAGCACAGTTATCGTGAAACGTTTGATAAAATGATTGACGGTATTTTCGCAATTCTCATATACTTTGAAATATTTTCAATTTTTTTTTTTTTTTCGTAATTATTGAAAAAAAAAGTTATTATATGAGAATTGTCTGAAATGTATGGAAGCTATATAGCGAAAAGAATAATATGAAAGTTCGTTTTAAAAATCTTTTTGAAGAGCACACGTCTCATGGCGCTATAGACTAAAATATCTCGACGTTGCAATCTGATTGGAATTGACGTGGTCGACAAGCGTGTCGATTTTTTTTTGTATCAATGACCCTATTATTTTGCTTAATGCGCTCTTGTTTATATACAAAGCCACAGACGGTGTTTTTTTTCACGTATATTGCTTACGCGATGACGAAGGTTCTCGATATCATCCATCGATTGTACCGCAGTAAAACAGAATTTCCAGGCTGCTAGCTCTGTACGAGGGGTCTGTAGGATATATTCCTATATACAGTGATATTACGCCTATATATAGTGGTAAGCGAGAGTGGGAAATGTTAGTCCAATGCAAATCTCGGGTACGAAGAAGCGCGCCGAGACCGAGAGCCCTGTAATTCGGGTCTCTTCCCCGGGAATATATATTTTTTGCACGTCACCGGTGCCAACACGTGGCGCACAGATCGATCGAAATGTGGCCGGGATCCCCCGGGGTCCATGCCGCGCTCGGACGGCTCGGGAGATGCATAAATAAGTGGTCCCCGGTGTCCCTTTAATCCGGCATACCGCGACAGTACAGTGTAATGTCGAGCCTACGTTTTAATAGGATCGATTTTACGCGGTACAGACGAAATTTTAGAAAGTAACGACTGTGCCGGATATAGCATGAGGTTTGTGTACGTCGCAACCATCGGAATTAGTACATTACACGTTTAGCTTCTTCGGTTAAACGCGTGGACGCCAACGGGACATTCTGACTCATTTCCTACTGCTATAACGAGTAACGACTAATATGATGAGCTCTTTACAGACTTCGCGTATACGAAGCCCGCAGATAACGAATCGGTTTGCTCGTTTCGTACACGGGGATCGCTAATATTCCTTTCAAACGATATTATCAAAAACGTTCCAAAAACTTTACAACCACCACTCGCCGAGCTATCTAGAAAGAATTTTTAATGAGCCTTCGTTTAAGTGTAATCGCGTCGATCTATCGAATAGTATGGTGACATTTAAAAAAAAAAAAATTTTGCTCGTTATTATTATTAAAATAATTGCTATGGCGACGAAGTTTAGAGTTTTCCAAGGGGTTGAATAGCCCTTGTTGTACGCTATCTATCGTTGGAGCCAACAACCAAAATAGCTGTAGCGGAACGGAGGGTAAAGCGTCGGGCTGAATACAGAAAGTCTTTTTGCCGACGTCTGATGCAAGAAAGACTTTCGGTAGGAAACCTTTTCACTCTCGATGCTGCAGGTCTCGAACTTGTCATGGAAACTCAAAAATAAAGCTATAATTTATCATTCAATCCCCCGTGGCACTGTACAGTTTATGTTAATTCATTTATCACACGTGATACGCGAAATAATTACGATTTCTGACCTTTCACAACAACGAAGCCATCGCTCTCCTCGCGCTTGAACTTCAGCGACAAGAGATGACAGAGCGAAAACACGAAGGATAATATAAAAATTCTCGGAAATTTAATTAAGCCAAAAGCGCGGACGGGTCAAAGGGGAGAAGAGTACAGCCGCGTTATTAATATGACTCCGGGTCCCGCCGCTTACACATTTTCATTTCTGTAACCTCGTGACTCCGTTCCACTATATATATAATATTCTGTATAAGCTTTTCCGTCAGATGCTTCATGCGGTATTCCCACTTTCCCTCGTACCGACTCGAGTCGTTTACAATTTTCATAAGCCACGAGAGCCGACCGACATTTGTCCCTTTAACCATCGGACGATTCTAATTTAACAATCTCGAATTTAATAAAAATATAAAACTAACATCAGGATGCATCTCTTGGGTTGTTTTTTTTTTTGTTTTTTCTTGAACGTCGAAACGTCTTAAATCTCAAAGGCACGTGATTTTTTTCTAAAATAAATGGTTATTCTTTTCTAAAGACAATAACGCGTCGTCTATCTATCAAACGTCCAGGTAATATCAGCGCACCCATATATCGGTCGTAATATTGAAATTGTATTTTTTTCGTAATATGAAAGTTATTTATGAAACGTAGCAGGCGAAATATGAAGACTATGGGAGAGGGACGCGTAGAGTTTCGTGCCTCGCGTTTGGGGGGATTCTACTGAGCTGTGATATGACGCGACACGTGATGTGAAGAGGATCGACATTGTTTCAATATCTATATGTGTTCGCAACACGTTCGCAGATAGATACATGAGCAGATAAACATACAATTCGTCGCGAAAAACGGTAGGAGCGTTCGAATTTTTACTTATTTTATCCGGCGATCGAAATACAGAATTACGTAATCGTAAATCGATCGTTGAGAGAATCGTAAGAAAAATCGGTGAAAATGAAAAAAAATCTTATCGTTTTACGAAAAATTGAAGATAAGGATGTTATTTTTTATTTCTGTGAATCTTTCTCATTTCGGTAGCATCGTGTAACATGGACCGGTTTGAGCGCAACGAAGCGACAGCTGTTCGCCGGTTGGGTGTGCTATTCGATTGTCTCGCTCTTGATGATTGATGATCGTTTGGGGTATAGCCGCCGCTGTGCCTTGACTGTACATTCGGTCGCTCTCTTTCCATCCTTTTCCCTTTCTACTGTATTCCCCGGTACTCGGTACCTCTGTCTTTCTTGCCTTTACATTTCCTAGAGGTTTTCCGATTTTTTTTCCTTCGTTCTTCCTTCATTTTTCGCTCTTCTTCCGCCGAACGCGCTGTCCCGCGTGCGAACGACCGAAGTACCGAAGTATTTTCTCGGTAAAATCTTCACCGATTCTGTACGCGAAACGCTGAAGAATGTTGAAACTATTGTACAGAACTCGAGCGCGACGTTCAGCACATATACTGTATATAGCTGTGTGTACGCGAACGAGAAGAACGCCTCACACGACGCGCGTAGTCTAAACGAGTTTCGAGATTCAATTAGAAAGTATACGCTTCCAATTGATTAATCGAACACCATATACCGACTTGTAATTAACCCCGCAATTAACTTGTGAAAAATCACGATTCGCCAATGCTAGAGTCAAGCGGTCAAATTAGACACTACTCACATCCTTTGCACAGATTTCTTAGTTTCGTTTTTTATTTTTTTGCCGGTCAACTTTTTGTCCAATATACTTCTTCTTCTACAGAATTTCTTCTCACACCTCTATCTCGTTACCTCTATCTTCTCTGCTAAGATTTTCTTTCCACACTTTGCCCGGCTTTTCGTCGTTAGACCGCACGAGTTTTAATATTAAACTCCTACCGCGAGACGGACCGACCGACAGACAGACGGGTTCGCGTTATTACGTTACCGTAAAGGCAAAAAACTTCAACGCGCCTGAGCTCTGGCAAAACGCGTTGAAAGCTTTCCTTCTTTCACTCAGAAAAGCTTCCTTCTTACCCTACATTCTTCGCATTCCAAGTCACCTTACCGAACGGGAGAGTTTCGTTTAATACTTTACCGCAATTTTGCTCTATCCAGCGGTCGCTGTGGCTCTTCGGCTGTTTCTTGAATCACAAATTAATCTTTTTCTCTTCTATTATAACACTACAAAAAAAAATGATTTCAACGAAATATTTCGATTAAATTGGAGTCACGTGAATACGCGAGCTATCGGCAAAATTTCGTCTTGTCTCTATCGCAGTGATTCATATACTGAAATAATCTCGAGTCATGTACGGTGAACTATAGACAGAATCCGGAACAGCATCAGTGAGTTCACGGAACCGGCTGCAGTTGCACGAGAATAAGAGTGTTCGAGGCGTTAAAGCAGCTAGCAACCCTGCGGAGTCGTGAATGGTCGTCGTACCTGGTCCCCCCCTTTAAGATCATAAATCATCTCCCCGCGATACTACCCCTCGTATTCCGAAGAGCGTTAGCCCCGTACGTCGCCGAAGCTCCGAAGCGCATAACCTGGGGGCCTTCGACGAGACATACGCTGCTCACTCGTGATTCTGAACGGAACCAGTGAACGTCCGCAAAACGAGGTGAGTCAATTTTGTAAACATTGCCTTGTAATTGATATTATTTTGTCGTAGAAATCGCAGTTTTAATTAATTATAATTGAACAAATTTTGAAGCAATATTTATCGCGTCGGTAAATAGGTCAGTGATAGCATAGAATTGTATGGTAGACATACAGCGCGGAAAGAGAATTTATTGGAACGAACGAATCGAAGTGGTTTCTCGCCAAACGCGTCGTTAATGGCTTCAGCCGCTCGTGGAGCTGCGGCCCCTCGCGGTCCATGGCTAACCCACTCTGGTGGGGGACCATAAATTTCGGCACACTTCACACAGATTCAAAATGACCCCCCGTTATTGCACGATTCCGTCGGAGTTAGTTGTTCCGCGTCCTGCCTACCGAACAGTCGTACAACGATTCGCTTTCTTCCATTGCGTATTTTCGAAAAAAAAAAAAATGTTATTGCTTTACATTGTTCAGTTTTTTTTCTCTTTATACACAAACGTAACTACTGAACAAAACATTGCTGCTGTGCTACGTTGCGACTCAGTGACAATTTATTCTCCCACGAGAAAATTGCAAGTCTTCAGTGATATACCTTAAAAGTTTTCTTAACATTCGCAAACTAAAACACCGGTGCGTCGCAATACTTCGTGACATTTCTCTAGAGGGATGAAAAATCGTTACTACCACCTAGTGACGTCATTCAGCAAAAAGGTTTGCATTAGTGTCAGAAGGTATGTAGGTAATATAAGTAAAATAAATGGAATTTTGAATAATTTCGAGATCAAGAAGAATTGCAAATTTATGGTAGCGGTAAGGCCTATAGATAAAGTGTTTAAGGGTAAACAAGCGAAGTGTGCCTCGGCCTCAATTGTTTCCGCTATGCAGAAGGATGAAGTTGGTGGCGCCGCTATCGGCGAAAGTCAGAACTACCAATGTTCCTCGTAAATCGCAAAGATGTCTCTACTCTCGGCAGAGAAACGCTTGGCTTCTATTTCCAACCCCCTCTTGAAGGAGTAGGGATAGTCAGAATAGCAAGAGTCGGGATGTGGCCAATGTCCGTTCGAGATTCATCGTGTCTCGTATTTCAATCACAGCGTTTCTAATTTTTTTTTTTTATGATTATTATTGATACACAATATTTTCATCCCTTAAAAAAATAACAATACTGGTATATGTATTATGTTCTTCGAAATTGTATCTCATTGTTTTTCACTCCCGCAATTGTGGACCATGCGATCGAATAAGTTGACGCTCTTCTTTCGTTCAAAGATTCCCTCGAGATATCTCAAAGCCCACGCGCGCGCGTCTCATCGCTTTTCAACATACCGGGGAGATCGAAATGGTGCGTGAAAAGCGATTCGATATACAGTTTCAGCCATTTTGTATCTAGATTGCAAGTGTATTGATCGAGCCGACCAACAGCCCGACATCGTACGTAGTTTCGGAATGACAGGCTGGCAGATGGAATCGTGAACCCCTCGCGGGCTTCTCACCCCCCTGTTAGCTCTGGTCGCCTCACCAGCAGCCGTAGCGGCAACGAGCAGAACAGTTCTGCGATCTCGATCCAACCCCCTTCGACGCTTTCATCGCGCGTTTCCTGCCAACCCCATGTCTCCGCCTATGACTCCCCCTCCCCGCTCTGCCACACTTCTATATCCATATTCCTCTTGCGCTATGAGCTTTTCAACAGCAACGCTACCAGGAGTAACAGTTTCACGTTTTGCAACCCTCGCCAACCCACTCCTTCCCTAAACCCGCATCTCCGACATCCCGTTGCCGCAGACTTTCCACCACCCCTCTCCAAAATGTACTTTTTTAATTAAAATCGGACGATCATGCTCTCGCTCTAGCTGCGGACAGCCCACGGACGAACGGTCGCACAATTTCCTCTTTTATTGAATGGCTCGCAGGTCGAGTGAAGTTTAGACGAACCCTACGGGGAAAAATTACTGCCCTCCGAATTGCGAAACACGAAAAATAAACAACGCTAATGAAATTTGCACAATGATTTGCTGCTGCCTGGAATGCTTTTTGTTATTAAGAATATTAAAATGGCGTAACGACAAAGGAAATTCTTTTATTGACTCGCGATTCGTGTAACAAAGTTTTCCGACTACACTCCGAATGATTTCGATACACACGTTTATTTTCGTCGGTTCTTGATTTCTCCCGACAAACGTCTCACTCCCGGGACAATCCGATGGATTACCTCGGGGGATAGCGATAACGTGTTTGCGTCCGCATCCACTTTGCCTTGACAAATGATCACGTTTCCTTATCCCTTCGTTCTCTCCGTTCTCTTCAGTATCTGTGGGAATGCTCGAGTCGAGGAAAAAGACGTTGTGGCAACCGAGGGTAATAGAAGAAAAGAAAAAGGAATTCACTATATCGATCTTGTAGTTCTGGTTGGCATATTTTTTCTTTTATCGGCCGTTTTATCGTTACGTCGATACAGAAAAGTCATCAAATCATAAGAGTTATCTTCTTTTTTTTTCACATTAAAATTGAAATTACGAGTTCCGTATCGGTGTGAAAGTTGGCAAAGTCACGTGCGGCACCTGTTTAGAAACCTCTCGTACACGCGAGTAGCCTTATATGGGCCAACATTCCGATGAACGTGCCGACCCGTACATTGGACGCTCGGTGGAGCGAACAGTTACGCGGATGCGAGGAACTTCCGGTTGGCACGACGACGCGTGCCGTCCGACGGCGGTGCCGTTACCGTCCATGAATTCTTGAGTCCGCGAAGCTCATTCTCTCCTCGAACTCTCATACACGCCGGAAGCCGATGCTCGGTTGCATAGCCCTTTTCCCCACAAGCAAACCCTCCAAAACTTTCGCACTCCATAAATTTCTACCAAAACTCCAGCCAATTTCTCGCTCGTCAAACTTAATAAAGAAATACTTCTACACACGATATATGCGCATAGACGATGAAAGTGATAAGAGAATCTTCGGAATAAACACTAAAGATATTCGGTTGGATTCGGACACTGGTAGCAATATAACCTTTCATTGCTAGTCTGCTATAAAATAAGACTCTATTCGCTGACGTTCGAGTCTCATCTCTAACTCTCGAAAGCGGGAGATGCCGCAAAAAGAAAAACACGAAAAACGAAAGAGGATCTGTTAAGATACGGGGGCATGAGACGAGGGTGACGCCCAGCCACTGGTGTAGATGGATAGACTGATAGGAGAATCGCTAGATATATAAAAGACGGAGTGAGAAAGCATAGAGTGGAGAAGAGAAGCGAGACGGGCGGTGGAAGGTCGAAGAGAAAAAGCTGAAGAGCCGTAGGGAGCGACAAGAGTGAGAGAGAGTGGAGTGAGAAAAATGGGGCGAAAGAGGAAGGTGTGGGGGAAGTGGAACCTCGTCGGATGGCAGAGGGACGACAGGAAATAGAAAGAAAAAAAAAAAAAAAAAAAAAACAGCACAGAGAGGACGAGAAGAGAAAAGAAAAGTGGGAGGATGAGGTGGAAGAAGGGAAAGCACTCTCACCTCGGGCAAACGAGAGGAAAGCGGTGTGAGTTCTCGCTCACGGCTGTCCAACCCTCGCGCGTCCACAAAAATGCCCCGCGGGAGCTGCGTCAACGTCCTCGAAACGCAATCCCCCGTGCGGATTCTACCAGCCGAGAGACCCTAATAGCAAGATCGAGGCAAAAGCGTAGAAGCACCGAGGGATAGACCGACTGCTCCTTTTCACGTGAAACGTTTCATTCCCAAATCCTCTCGTCGTTCACTATCCACGATCGTACGAGACCCTTCGCTCTTCTCTTCACCGCTCTTGTGTCGTGAACTCGAAGACGCTTCAGTGGACAATACAACGAACGGCTGGAATAGCGGAATGGCGAGGGATAAATTGTTTTCATTGATTGATCTTTTTGTATCCTTAAACTATTGATTCAATCATCCAAACATGGAAAAGATGTTTTATTTTAATATGCGATTTGCAGATAGTATGTAACGATTATGGACTGAATTAATTGTTTCCAATTCTCATACGCGTAGAACGTGCACTGCTATCTCGATATACCTTTATGATTAATGGATGAATTTTTGATTGGGCGAGAGAGACAGGAGGTCGGGGAAGTACGAGGAGGCCAGACGGCAATATAATCGAGTGAACAACCGTGAAAGCGAACGCGTGATAAACCGAGCGGCGTTAACAGCAGACCCTATGAATAAAAGATACAAAATCGATCGATTTCAGTAGCTACGATATGGTGCAAGAACCATTTTTTTTTCTTTATGTACCACCTACCAATTTTAGTTAAATAAGAAACTTTCACCAATAAATAATGAATTTACCGCGAGAGAGGAAAATTTTGCATTTCACTGAAATTTAAATGTAGTCTTTTTTTTCGTGACTCGACTATCGGTTAGGATGGAAAACGTTTTTACGCAGACTTTTACGCGGTGAGGGAGCTGAAAGCTTTTCGGCTGAATAAATTATGGAGTCACGAAATATGGGGAAGCCGCTGTGGTGCGCTCGCGCTCATCGTTGTACTTCCGCTGAATGGACGACAGTGTGGGATATATACGCGGTTTCTGCGAAGCCACGAGGTAGAGTTTTGCATAAATTATGATTAAACATTATCCCGGCAAGTTCTATGGTTACCAGGGGGTCGTCCGGCGAAATAACATAGAGACAAAAGTCTGTCTCTTAATGTTTCGTAGCGCGCGGTATGTTGCTTTGAAAATGTTTCCCCTTTTACATCATTCCGCATTGATAATGAAAAGAAAAAAGTCATTTCGTTCTTGATAATTCATTCACGATTACTAAAATACGATTGAATCGATGTATTCATAGCTCGTTGGAAAATCTCCGCTCCCGGAAATGAGACAATTGGCAATGATCCAACATTGGCGGCGTTGATAGAAAGAAATTTCCGATAGAAATGGGACGCGGAGGCAGCGAGGGTACGGAAGAGGTCCAATCGGTATTTTATCAAGCTGCAGTTAGAATTCCTTAACGACGAACTTACGATTGCGATTCAATTTGCGGAGAGGGATATTTTTCGAGGGATCGACGCAAAAAAGCGAGTGAACCTAAATTCCGTAAACGGCAACGGCATGCAATTCTTCGTTGAGAAATCCACTCCGCCCACGGGCTCTCGGCTCATCTCAATAACATTAGCTCGGTCGTTTAAGCTTTTATTGCTACCGACTTATATATTTATTCCGCAAAGCTGGTCGATGTCGAGGATACTGCCTTATACGGTTTTGCATTTTAAGACTGCGGTCGGGCGTGAACACGAAAAATTTCTTTCGTACTTCGTTTTTTTTATTCAACACGCTATAAAACAGTATTATTCGTAGTCGTGATTTCAGTGGCAGGTGATCGAACGTTGAACGTTCGAAGAGAGTAAGATCGGTAGTTGGGATTGGCGCCGCGAAGAAAATCGCCGACCGAACGTCATTGATATTCGAGACACAGCTCCGGACGTTCCTTCCTCCTGCTGTAACATTCCAGCGTGATACAATGGCCAGAGACACTACTCGGTGGTAGGGTTTCTCGCCAGTCGTGCGTCTGCACAGTAACCGCGTGGATATCGTCGGGAGTCCGCAACAGCCGAATAGAAGTCGATGAAGTTTCGAGGTAAGAAACGCTTACGGAATTAAAAGAAATTCGAATTTTACTGGAGTGGTTGCGGCTGCAGCACAGTTTCTTTTTCTATTTCCATTGCAATCCAATGCATTCACTTATTTTTTTATTTTTCACCGTAACTCGATTATCCTTATTTTTTAACGTAATTCGTTTCATTTACTATTCTACGTTTTCAAAATTGATGAATTTTTGTCTCATTTTTTCGATATTGGTGATAATAACGTGGGAGATACAATTTTCATGGTGTAAACTCTCGTCGCATGGTGCATTAATCAATAAATACGTTTGGCATTAACTACGCTATACGAGTGGATCCGTAGTCGTAAACGTTGTCTGGGAACGCGGACACTTCGAGTGCCGTTGCACGTTGATGGCCCGGAATAAATTTGCTCGGGGTGTATACCTAAGTTTTTTTTTTCGCGTTATACTATCTCGTTGAAACTACCTGGGGTGCGATCGATCAAAAACTTGACTACTTATAACTTTCTTGTTAGACGTATAGATACCCCGGTAGTACGTAAACATACCGCGTATACCGCGAAAGAAAAATTATTTGCAAAAGGTTGCATTGAATAACTTATATATTATACGAGAATATTTATGAAAGAAAGAAAAAAAAAATCGCCATCGATACTCGACCATCTGATAAGTATCTGTTTTATGAAACTATTTTATAGCCCATTTTCGTTCTCTCGAGTTCAAGCGCGCCGAGGCCAGACCGTGAATCATATAACCGGGGATGATAACCTCCCTCCGCGCTCTCGCTGAAGGCAATAAAAATCTAGATTAACGGCCCGACGAAGAGGGCGATTGGAAAAATTCATCGGCACGCTTTAGCTTCACCCTTGAAAAAAAAAAAGAAAAGGAAAACTGTCGAAACGAGAGAAAATACCTTTCCGATGGAAAAAAAATGTAACCGTTAAAGATCTCATTGAAAGCCCTTCATATCGGCATTATACACCGCGAAATTTCTGCGCGATCGATCATTCGAACTTCACACGTTGCTCCTTGCTGTTATTTCGAATTGGTCGAATGTTCCGTGATGGCTTCGATGAAAATCGTTTGGTGTCCTCGGGTTGTCAAATCCGTGTGCGATGTTATATGGACGGGCGGTGGGTAAGTAGGGAACGACAGGCGGAAAGGCGGTTGAGTGGCATGCGACGTGGATGATGTTATGACGGGATGAGTGGTGTGGTAGCGATTTATTGAGTAGAGGCTTTCTCTCCTCTTCCATCCTCCGCGAGCACTAGTAGCGGTATGGGAAAAGCTCGCAACCACTACCACCGCGGGATATATCCCACGAAACGCTAAAGTTCCAACCCCTTAGCCGCTGCTCGCGAGATACCAGTAGCATCCCTCTCCCGCCGCTCTTCGCTCTTGCGTTCCTCTTCTCATTCGTTGCTCGATCTCACTTGCTCTTTCACGCCGAAACAGACTCCGGTTCGGGACCGGGGTCGATCAATACGCCGGGAAACGTAGAACAGCGTTGGGAGTTGGAGTGAGCAAAAGCGTTTCTGTGTAGAAGGGGGTAGGGGGTGGAAAGGAAGACGGGAAGGTAGAACCCATAGCTACTTTTCGGCTGGTCTGGACCACCGCGAGGTTTGAGAGCGCGAGACAAGGAAGACTCGGGAACGCCGATTTCTTGCAAGTCGCTCGGAGGGTTGCCCGCTAGGCTAGCCGCTTTACTGTTGAGATCTATACATATATATACGCCGAGTATGAAAGGGAAAAGATGATGAGACCGGAATGGAGGGAGTGAGAAAGAGCGAGACAGCGAGGTTGGCCGGGATCGCAGTCTCAGAGGGGTTGACAGAATAGCACGAGGGTACACGAACGGGTACGAGGTGGGACGAGCGCAGGAGCGTCTATCCTGACTGTAGAACCCGATTCTAAACTGCATTATTTACTGTACGAGTTGCTCAATATTAAAAGAACAGGTATGCGATTTAAAAAAATCTCATATTTACGAGATTTCGATACAAATAGGCTGAAACTTGTAGAATCTTTTCCACGCTTAAGTTCATTTCGATTTTTGAAGTGAACTATAGTAATTCGGAATTATTATTCTTTGGTTTTTTATGTTTAATTTTTTTTTATTTGCAGTATATAATTTCATTGGTTGTCTTATTGGAACTATAGATATATTTTTTTTTTTTTTGATTTTTTTTAGGTTTAGGAAATTATACCTTTTTGCGATGTTTTGCTAAAAATTTCTTTCAGTCGCCCTATCCAACGCCAATATTTTCATACGTTCCTGAACGGAGGCAACTCCGCACGGTGGAGGAGGGTGCGCTCGGTCCAATCATCGCAGAATCCGGGAACCCCCTGCTTTAACCCGGGCAGCCTCGACGAGGAGACGCCCCGCGCGCGCCTCGACGTTTCGCGTCGGGACGCCTTTCGCATCGCGGTGAAAAGGATAGTCGAGACACCGCGCGTCGACGAGGGGCGTTGGCCCGTGTCCTCGTGGAGAGAGCGTACGGACTCTCGCAAGTTTAGTCGAATATTCGTACGAGTTAGTCAAGGATTTTGTCATCTACCGTCGAAGGATCTTCGTACGAGCAGTGATCTGATCAACGGCAAGCAGGAAGTTTGGATTCTTCACGATTTATAACATCAATCAACAATCTTCTGGAATCACGTAAAGTAAAAAAAAAAAAATAACAATTTATATCGTTTATCGTAACAATAGCTCTCTTTATTCAAATATTAAAAAAAAAACTTTGAAATTGTATTCGTTGGTACATTCTCGCGCTGTTTTGTCTCATTGCTTGTTGCTTCTCGAAGTCAACTCTGCGTCTGACGTTTATATGTCGATTCTTTACATTTCAGAGTCACATGTCAATTGCGGATCGGTACTGCAAGTGTTTCCTATCTGTGTCGAGGAGCCTATTCGTCATCTTTTTCCGGCTGAGAAGCAATTTTTTACCATTTTCGTGTTAGTGTTTATACGTATACGTGATCGAAACCATGCAAGTGAACTCGTGTGCTTGTCCCGTGTTTGTCAACTCTTCTTCGACTGTTTCCTGACTTGTTGCCACTACATCGTATTTCAATGATACCGAATTCGAAGTCATTTTGGGAGGATAAAAATACTGGCCCTCCGAAATACAAATCATCGAAACGAAAAAAAAAAAAAAAAAAAATTAAAAGATTTATATATCCATCGCGAGTAAAGACTCGAAGATGGACGGTTTCCCGTTGTCGCGGGTAAAGAATTTCATAGCTCGTTAAATCCTCGAATTGCAGTCACGTCAGGTACACGCCGAATGAGGATTCGTGACTTCCTTCCACTGTATTGCGAATACTCATGCCGTGTCACGTTTCACAATCGTCGAACGTTAAAAACGTCACGTATTTGACGCGTGTTGCGGAACTGGATATTAACTGTACCATAATAGGCATCGACAGAGACTCGTGAATAATTTCTATTCCGTAAGGGTGCTGTCGCTGACTTCGCTTCGACGTCAAACGAATTTATTTGTTGTGGAAGAAAAGTTTTGTTACAGATGAAAGAAAGCAGGTGTTCGCGTCAAGAATTCAAAGCTCTACCTACCGCACGTGGATTCGAAACATTTTTTGTAATAGGCACATTCGTGAGCTACCCTGTAGATCCGGGCTTTTGTAGAATTGTAGATATCAGAAGCTCGTCTCTACAGGTATCTTACGGATGACACGCCACGCGACTCTGAATCGCTGACGGACATTTAGTGCTCAACGAAAATGAAAATCATTAAGTATACGAGATGATGTGAAAAAAAATGTAAAATCGGAAGATCGTAAAAGGTTGTATCATAAATTGATTAAATAAATATTGAACTGCATATACCAATAAATCCCGAAAATTTTCATTCAAGTTACTACAACGCATAAACATAAATAGGGAAGATTTACAAATTTTTGCAACATTTGTTCTCTTTTTTTACTATTGTAGATATGAGAATCTCGTCTCTACAGGTATCTTATGGATACGCTACGCGACTCTGAATCGCAAACGGACATTTAGTGCTCAGCGAAACTGAAAATCATTAAGTATACGAGATGATGTGAAAAAAAAATGTAAAATCTGAAGATCGTCAATGGTTGCATCATAAATTGATTAAATAAATATCGAAGTGCATATACCAATAAATCCCGCAAATTTTCATTCAATTTACTACAACGCATAAACATAAATAGGGAAGACCTACAAATTTTTGCAACATTTTTGCTTTTGTTCTCTTTTTTGCAATTGTAAATATCAGGAGCTCGTCTCTACAGGTATCTTATGGATACGCTACGCGACTGAATCGCTGACGGACATTTAGTGCTCAGCGAAACTAAAAATCATTAAATATACGAGATGATGTGAAAAAAAATGTAAAATCTGAAGATCGTCAATGGTTGCACCATAAATTGATTAAATAAATATCGAAGTGCATATACCGATGAATTCCGCAAATCTTTATTCAATTTACTACAACGCATAAACATCAATAGAGACACAACAAACAAACAAACAAACAAATACAACTTTCATGTGAAAAAATGTAAAATCTGAAGATCGCCGGAGGTTGTACCATAAATTGATTAAATAAATATCGAACTGCATATACCGATGAATTCCGCAAATCATTATTCAATTAACTACAACGCATAAATAGGAAAGATCTATCCATTTTTGCAACATTTGCTCTTTTTTCTGCGATTGTTTTCAAAACGACATAACTCTCTATTAAATTCAATTTAAAAAAAGATTGAATTGATAATTTTATAGATTTGTGTCTTAACATTTTTTTAAAACTAATTGAAGTCGAGACGATGCCGCGTCTGTCGATAAATATTTTCGAAGCATCAACATGAAAATTGGGGCGGATGGTTGTTGCAAGCAACTGTCGTGAAAATTGAACGACTGGTACAATGGCCGAGATTTGTGCATCGACCTTAACGATATTTTTGCATTGTGGTCTTTGATTGCTCGGGTGAAAGTCATCTACATTCACATTATTTATTTTACTCAGTAAATTATGATAACGTGTGCCTTATTGTCATTAGTAACACTTTCCTGTTGGTATTCGATACATTGATGCAATGTAGTCTTTGTCTATCACGCGCAGTTGCATCGGGTGGGATGTACATTGTTCCTGTACTTACTTCAATATTCATTTTCTTGTCGCGATAATATCAGAAATACGTGAAAACATTAAACTTTCACCCGCTCCCAATGATTGTAAATACAAGAACAGTCGATCACTCAATTCTGTCATAAGGTTGCAACTGTTACACAATTCTATAGTCAACCAATGTATTTCTGCCGGGTACCGAGAATCAGTTCCAGTGCGAGCGGTAAGAGGATCGAGGAAATCGGCACGTCCGATCACGATGTCGTTTTCTACTAGCTATTACGATAACATATGAATCCCGTGGGGGAATCAGGTTACAACGTCGAAGAAGTGGGAGTCAGGTGGTTCCTACTTGTAGATAGTAATTGGCCTCATCCCCACTCCGTCCCCAATTTCTACCCGTCGATCATTGGCTGACGGCCGGTTGCAAATAAGCGCCATCTAAACTAAACTGGCGGCAACGGCAAGCGGGATCGGTTTCCTACATTTCCAACTCTTGATGCAGTCATATTATCTTCAGGAAGTACAAGTCCTGAATTATGTAGAGTTGCGACTTTACCGACGTGGAAACATGAATTCCTGTAACCAATGAATTTCTTGAGATAGATGGCGCGATCGAAGTTCTGCTTTTAATACCTCAATAATAACGATGAGCGGGAGTTTAGCGAACTACGAAACGCTCGACAGATCATGCAGAATAAGAGACAAATCAAGTTTCCTTCATTACCCTTCCCAGATGGCATCGATGTCTCCCTTTCGACTCAAATAACTCCCAATTTCGCGTGCACCGAAATTAGCGATAAAATCTCGCTGATCTCACTATACTAAACTCGCTTGATGAAACAAGTGTACGCAATAACAACAGCTAGTCAGTGGGTCAAGAATATTCCAAAATACTTGAAAGTCAGCCGGAAGGACTATTTTCGCACTCCAGAGACCTAATACTTCAACCATATTTCATCCCAAGACTAGGGCAGAGGGTTTCGTATGAGAGTCCAGTAAACTCGTACAAATCTTCCGCCGCGGACAGTCTCGAGAGTCTCAGCTTTGAGAGGGTTAGAACTTGAGAGTTCTATGGTTGTTCTCATCCCCCCATCGCAACGTCGTCTACTCTCGACCTCGCGAGCTATCGCTGAAGGCGCAATATCCTGTTACTAGAAATTCTCGTTGCAATGCCAACTACCTATGTGTCTGAGCATTATAGTTACTTCGCGTGGTCCATATCCGCTCGTCTGCCTTGGGACTCTCGCGTTCCTTCGTTCTGTTCAGGGTAGTGTCACTAATCCAGAAGGATTAATGTTATGTGCCGTTAGTTCCCACCCGCTATTAATTTCATCAGCGAAACAATATCTCACGTAGCGTGATCGGGCGGCCAGTTTCCGTGGTGCATAACACTGGCCCCTTCGAAGCCACACTATTGGATACCTGTCGTTCTTACACGCGTGACGTTTATCATGTATCTATCAAGACGGGAATCTATCACGATATTGAGTCACGTTTTTTCTTTCTCTCATCAACAGTCTGATGCATATGGAAATGCAACGAAGACTGACCAAAAGTTACGACATGTAACAAGATTTCCATCACCGGTCGGTTGAAGATCGATACTTCTTTTTTTTTTTTTTGATTTTTCTTTTCGTGCATTTTTTTTGTTTTTGTTATTAATTAAGATTATAATTTCATTGCATCCCCGCAATGTTGAGGGTATATACAACTATGCAATGTAGTAAACCGAGTAGTCTTCGCAGATCGGTTCGCTACACGACGGCGATAACATATCCCTGCAAAGAGAGCGAGCACACTGCTTGACGGCTTTGACTGACGAGCTCCGAGAGAGCCCGCGCTGCAGGAGCACACGTCATTCGTGAGCACCGAGTGATATTTATCTCGAGGTAATTAGGAGTTGCTTGGAATAACGCATACACGTACAATCGTCGTTGTAGGCCTTTTCTCTCGCACTTCACCCATTCCCGGCGGCCAACGGTCTCTCATTTTCTGGCTATATACACCTCTGTATACCTATGGGTAACCCCTTTGCCTTCATCCTCGTCGAACAGACCCAGTCGGCAGCACCTCCCCGTCGTTCGCCGCACCGGTCTCGACTACACTCGCATAATATTCGCTATAATAATTATTCAGCTTCCTACTATCATTTATATTCAACTCTTTGCCGCGGCTCCCTCCAGACGTTGGAAACGCCTCGAGGAAGAGAATCGCGAGAAGCTGCGCAGGAAGCTAACTGCACTTTCGTGCGCGAACGAGAATTGCATCGCCAGCTATTTTTATCATTATATACACTCTGGCAGGCGTGACACAGGAATGATACTCAGC
Source organism: Buathra laborator (assembly GCA_934046635.1). Lineage (NCBI taxonomy): Eukaryota > Metazoa > Arthropoda > Insecta > Hymenoptera > Ichneumonidae > Buathra > Buathra laborator. Next base: position 4,725,547 of record OW203897.1, on the reverse strand, counting down.
TCCATAGCATGTTAAGCAAATTTTTTTTTTTTTCGAGATATTTTTCTTGAGAATTCTTCAGGGACTGAAATTTGCTGCAGTGAGGAATATCGTTTGCAAATTGTTCCCTGGAGTGCCGCAGGATAGACTCGAGGGATGTTTTGCATGCAGACCCAAAGAAAGAGTCGAACTATCCTTTGAGATTTTGAGATTCAACCCTTTCGCTTGTACGCAGCCTCGTCACGTCTCGCCAATTTTCTACACAGTACCTAAATCGCAAATTCTTTTTCATTTCCAGTTTCTCCGCCGGCCTGCAGGAGCAGAATGACGTATTTATGATTGCTGCTTCATGCGCGTGCAGTAGCTGCCTACACAGCCGAGACGCGTACGCATCGCTTCGCAGGTAAGCAAAGGGTCAAATTGGGGAAACAATGACGACAACCAACAGTATTTTCATGCGGTCGTCGGACTGACAATGATTTTGAAAGGGTTGTAAAATATTCTGTTTCTTTCTCCCCTACTGGAGCCATGTGCAACCGCATAACTTCATGCAGTTTTCAAATCTATAGAAAATGTTTGTACTTTCGACCAAAATTTTAGCTATACGTCCGTTGTATATTACTTCGAGATCTTCTCTATCGCAAGCTTTACGAATGCAAAGAAAAAATTGAATCATAGGACATTCGCGGTTACTTCTATCGTATCATTACTTCGCGTTTCTTCATATTATATTCACATAAGTGACGGAATAGGTAGTCTTCCGTCGTCAACGCACTTAAACCGCGCTACAGCACAATTCGCGTTTCCATCGAGAATATCCTCATAGCCATAACTGCCACTGCACCACCATCCCAAGTTCGTCGACATCCGGAGTTGGATGATGGGATGATGGTCTCTGCAACACGCGACTCACAAGGATATATCCTGCACGCGAAAGCATCTCCTGCGGGAGAGTTGGGGCTTCGAAAGCTTTCTCACTCTGTCTCGCGTCTTCTCGTTGGTGTAGTACGTACCACCGGAGTCTCCGCGTACGTATACCCTTAGTAAAGGTACCCCTTGGCTGCCGGCTCGGTACTAGCCGTGACACGAACGTGATTAATGATCGCACCGAAGAGCCATGCACCGTATAGTACACTACTATACCCCTCGACCTATATGTCTGTCTCTCTTCATCTCTCCACTTCTTTCTTTCTTTCTCTTGGTTTTCTACTCTTCTCTCTGCGTTCTCCCTTCGTTCTATTCCCTTGTACGCTTCGCGCATCGTCGCTGGCTATGTTCTTCTTCTCTATTTTACGCGGTATACCTCTCTCCGGCTTCCAACGTGCTTTCTATACTACTTTTACTCTACCGACAGCAGCAGCAGCGTGAAACCAACCCCGATGCAACTGGGATATGTGTACCACGGTGCGATGTATAGTCCCGACACACAACTGCCTCGACGGCTCGAAGAGAAGCTGCAGCAGCTTTTCTCATTCTCTTCTTCGCGTCTTCTGTGTACCAAAACCATCTGAAGGTATTATGTAGAGGATTCTCCGTAGAATGTGCGCTCGGGTTATATATAGAAAGAATCGTCTCTTGCCTCAACTTCCACGCATTTCAACCCATTGTACCGTCAGAGTAGGCGAAGATTATTAGAATCTAATTCTTCAGGGAATAAGCGGATGTACCTTGAAATTTTTCGGTCGGCTCTCTCGAGGATTGAGTTATCTGGAGCAGTCCTCAACGACCCCGATGGAAAGTCGTGAATTGGGTTACAATGCGTCTTCATGAACTTTATTTTTTCCCACGATAGAATTAATGTAAATGACAAAAATTAATGATTGTGGATAAACGAAAAATCGTAAAGAACAGCGTAAAAAAATTGTACATGCATTTAAAAACTGCGGGCTGAAAAAGAGTGTAATAACGAAATTGTGTTAACAAAAAAGTGTGGAATACCAGATAATTATTCGCATATTATTGAGTGTGTAAATGTCCCGACTATATTATGCGAATAGTTTTTGTTGCTTTATTCTTTTTTGTGATATACACCGTCGTTGTTGCACTCCTTTTGCGGTAGTTTTGCATTTTTACGTCTTCGTTTCTATTTCATCCTTTACGAAGGTAAAAAAAGCCGAACAGAAGTTATTATTAGAAGCAAATGAATAATAAACAATTAATAGTATGGGAATTCCGCGGCATATTATTTGGTGCATTTAAACTTATAATACACGAGTCACGAGTAAAAAAAAGATTCTACAACTCCGCAAATATTTCTATTGCGCACTGGAGTACGCAGTGGAGCTGTCAGGCCAATGATAGAAGAACTGCGATACTGGTCAATTTTTTTCGCCATATAGCCAATTTCTAACGGCCTTCGCCTCCACAAAAAATAAAAGAAATCACATTTTTATGATATCAACCCGAGAAACGTTTTCTATCGACGTCACAGATGCGTACTGGACGTCTAAAGGGAATACTCCAATCGAGGGTCCGTCATTTCAATGGACGGAGAACGTTCCTATTCGAATGTTGACGACGTTACGGAAAAACTTCCACTCTCCGACGAATATCGTTGACCTCCCTGAACGACAACAACGTCACAGAAGCAACCCTCGCAACTCGGCGGGGAAAATGCGCGCGAGAGAAACGAGAGAGAAACCGGTGACGCGTCACTCCCCGCGGAAATCAACGCCGATGTTGTTGCGACCATCGCACCCACCCTCTTTTCCTCGGCGATATATATCCCAACGCTGGCCTGAAATATCCGGTGTATTGTGCGCTCCACCAGGTTCGCGGCTGTGGAACGCTGACTGCTGCTGACGCGACAGGGTTCGGTGCAAAAAGCTCGACTAGCAGTAGTGCCCTCGATGGAAAGAGCTTCCCAGAGTGCTGCTGCGTCTGACAAAAAAAAGATGAGAATGAATGAGAAAAAAAAAAATGAAAAGAATGTCGACGAGATGTGTAGGATAGAGTTGATGGGATTACGATAGTAACGATGGTTGATCTATATTTTTCATTTGATTTGAATTTTGATCGGAGAAATTGGCCGTGAATGGCGGTTTAATTAATATTTTTATGAAGAATGTTCGGGTGATTTTTCCACCGAAGGAATCAAGAAGAGCCTTTGATAACCCCTTTTTCGCATTAGCGTGGATTATTAATTCATGTTAACCACAGAAGCGAGTCGCGTCCTGATCGTCGTCTGGAGCAAACCGCGTGTATACACGCGTACCAAAATCATATTAATTATGCGAACAGTCAGAGAGAGGGCAGGCGGTGTAGGTAGCGGCAGCGCTCAAGAGCATCGGAGAGTGTTGTTGTCGCTAACGATCATTTCATGCAAATCGAGTGCCAACTCGCTTAAAAGGCACAGCTTAGCGATAACGATTCTCTTCGGTGTTATCGTGGCGAAACATCGCTGACCGACAACGTGGGCTAACCGCTATAGTTCTTACACTCTAAATAATAAACATCGTACGTGAATTACATAATTTTATGAGCCGCTCGGGGCGTTATGGGAATTCAATAATAAAAACAATAGGCGTGACAAAAGACTAATGTTTAATCAACTGTGAGAATCTTATCTGTGGACACTGAATGCTGCGTGTCAATCTTGATAAAACATAATTAAAAAACTATATATATTCGAGGGATGATTAATCAAACTACCCAACGGCAACAGCGCCAGTTTGGCGAAAGAGGAACTGACTGTAATGGCTTTTCACACTTTTCCTACATGGTCCCGCAATAATGCGTTCGAATTTTCGAACAGTTGTGCGGGTGGATGTCTGTGCGCACGCATGGCTCTTTTTTTCTCTATTTTTATCATTTAATTCTTTTTTTTTTGCACACAACTCGCCCGAAGCGTTGTCGCGCCCACACGTTCGTCCGTCCCTCCAACGCGCGGAAATATTAGCCGGCACAGCACAGCCGGCGCTGTTGCGGAACCAGGCTGACTTTTACGCGTCGGGGGGGATGAAATACTCGGTGATATTAAACATGAATAATGTAACGGGCTACCACGCTCGGATCGCGATGTTTCCAGCAGCTCCAGCGAAGTAATGCGAAGCGATAAGGCCTCTTGTATTAGAAGCGGCGCGCAGCAACCCCTAAATCGCTTCACGTATTTTCTTTTTTTCACTTCGCCATTTTTTTTTTTCTTTTCATTTATGCGTAGTTTGCAGAAGCAACTTTTATTAAAATCATGGCGGCACGGGACGACAGAAAATATTTAAACTAAAATGAACAAAAGTGAGAACAAACGAAAAGCGAGACGAGATTCGATCACGTCGGTTATTCGTAAGCCGCAACAACAGGCAGAGAAAATCAGTGCTCAGTGACTTGCCGTTTTTAGTACTGCTGAGGGCACTATAGTATACAGAGCTGCCTACGCCGGCACGGGCCAGTGACTAAGTGTGAATTCAATTAACGGGCCCCGCGCGCTTCCAACATCTATCACAAGCCTCGTTCGAAGCTCGTTCATTATTTCGGATAACAAGATGAAAAATGTTAATTCGATGTCGATACCGGATGCATGCAGGAACTTCCGCGCGGACACCGCACTCCTGCTGACGCCGAGCGGTCGCGGGATTTTATAAAATAGCTCGATGTCGCACGCCATAGGTGACTGATAGATCGAAGCTGTGTTAATTATACATCGTGGTGCGGACTCTAATGAAACAGTGCATCGACATAATATCCGCTCAGGGCGTCGTTTAGCGACCAAATGAAGATAACGTCTTCACATCACATTGAAGCTATGCAGGAGTTCGATTTTTTTTTTATTTTAAATTGAAATGGTTTTTCTTTTTTTTATTTTATGTATTAATTGTCGAAACTCTATAAATAATCAAGCATCAGTTTTTAATCGTCTCGTAAGATAAATCTATAAGCACGAGTTCCACGTATATTCGTGAAGCATCCATGCCATAGAGGCAGCCATAAAGATTCGTTCGTAGAGCTCGAGGTAGAACAGCAGGGCGTAAGGGACGGGCCGGCCTCTGTCGAGCACGAAAAGACCCTTCTCCAATAGGCGAAGGCCAGCGTGAGTACGGGATGCTGCCGGCTCCTGCTGCTGGAACGTCGATGAAATGGTATGGGGCGGTTCCTCATCCCTGTTTCCCCTTAGGGTTCTTAATTGTATCGAGAGGGGGGTCTTGCCTCGTATCCCGCTCTTCGTGGCTTGTCGAGCGGCAAAGACTCGTGAGAGATGCCCGTATGCTGCGGAACGCAGAGAAACATCGTGGCCAACGGCGAACCGAACAACAAACCCGAACCGTAAACATCTACCATTTTATTTCGTGAGCCCTTTTCTCTCATATTCTCCCGCTGTTTCACTCGTATAATAATAGGATCGAGAACCAATAGAACCTACTAATTTCCTTAGAAATTTCGTAATTGCCGAACCGATTTTTCGTATTCGTTAGTTGAGTTCATTTCCTTGAATTATAAAAATAAGATTCATCCATTATCCGAGAAACACGTCGGTCTAGACTTCTACCAGACAAAGCCTTACGGCGTTCTGTACGCGCAGAATGCCTCAAGCATTTCGCATAGTCGACTGATGAATTCAAACTGTAAATAAAGTAGTTTTTCGTCTCGACACTAATTCGCATCTTCAAATAGCCGCTGGTATACCAGACATGAAAAAATTGTATGATGAAAAAAGTCATTGAAAAGAAGACCCTGAAATGGGTATTTCTCGTCTCTGCGCGTTTTGCGGTAAACAGCGATACAATAGATCAAGTTGAGAAGGGGAAGGATACTTATTTCTTTTCGGAGGGACTTGCCAACGAATGTCGAAGTGGTTATTATGGGTCAAGTCTTAAGATGAGATAAAGATCCAGAGTTTGAAGTATCAAATACGACCCTCTTGCGACACCAATCTAAGGACTGACCAGTGGCAGACTTACGGGATTAATTACGCCGAGGGCGTTGATGCCCGACGTCGCCAATTCCGGTGAAGAGGGGCTGCACGAGATGTTCTTGATGCAGCGGTCGGACGAGGGGCTGTAAGTACTGCCGGACGTGTGAAAATCATCCCCTCACGAGGCTTGACCCTCCGAGGATATATATATATTTAATCAACATCACGAGGACAGTCGTACTTATATTAATTTCTTTCTTGAATCGCGCGACAATTAATCGTAAACTCGATACATTATATTACGATAACTAACACTCATGACTGTCGCGTTGTTGAACAAAACAAGTAAAAGAAGATTTTCATCACGTGTTCCGAGCGTATTGAATTACTCGAAATATCTTCCAAGCAAAATATAAAAATTCATCATTTACCCATCGCAGTCGGTTTTCGATGTATGAACAACGAGGCAAAAAAGAAATTCGTCTTCGAGAATCTCGATTATTCATTCTGAGCATTTCAACATTTTTCCTCGTTCCGTTTCCGGTCTGCGGCACCACAATGCATCGATTAGAGAGCTGTACAAAAAAATGCAATTCTATGCTACGAGAGACCGTACAAGAAAGATCTCGTATTCGTTTCTTTTTTTTTTTTCGTCATCTGCTAGTCATGATGTGGTCATCGTTTTAACGTATTCCTTTTTTCATTCGCAATTTTTTTCCGCGTTCGCATTAACCACAGCGATTTATCGATCGTCCCGATGTAAAAGGGAGGATTCCTGCGGAGGACCTCCTGGTGCAGGATAATCTAAACAAGAAAGCTGCTTGCTAGTAGGGTTCCACGAGAGACAGTAGCTATGCCGAGGCGACGAGACCGACCGTTGTCTCATTGCTATTCCGAGCGAAGGGGTCGCAGACTACGCTCCACCGGCAAACACGAGCATCTTCGTCGCTGAGGCTGCGTCCGCACTCGGCGGGGCTCCTCTCTAAATTGAAAACAGAATCCATCACGTATTTCGCGGGGATGAAAAGAAAAAAGAATTTTAATGAATAATAAGAATCGAGCGTTCAAGATTGGCAGGCAATCCGAAGAAAATCGAAGCAACTTCTATTCTGCCGACAACAACGGGGATTTGGTATATTCTCGAACATTCAGGGAATAGTGTGAAAGTGTTTTCTCGCCAACGCGGCATCTCTGGAGAGACCGGATTGACCGAGTAGCAACTATAGCTGGATCTGCAAAGACGGACAGACGGGGCTCTCGAGACTAGCGAAGGGTTGAGGGTAGCTGCGAAAACGAAGCAGAGAGAAGACTTTCTAGTGGAAACGCTAGAGCCCGAAGCGCAAAAGAAAAAAAAAGTCCAAGAGAATGAGGTGCTGGCCTGACGAGATGAAGGGGGAAGAGAAAAAGAGTGAGGAGACCGAAAGAGAAGAGTTCTTTCACGAGAGACGAGAAAGAAGAAAAGAGGAAGAAGGAGCTGCTGATGCTGGTACTGGCGTTATAGTAGCCGCTTCTGCTACGGCTGCTGCTGCGGGCTGAGAGAGAGTTGATGAGAAGGGGTGGTGCAGAGCAGAGTGAAGGGAAGGTTGAAGGGGAGAAGAGGGTTTCCGAAACAGCTCGCCGCTATCTCGACTGATCCGATCAAGATTAATGAACGGCAGAGCTCGCAAGCGAGTAGCTTGCGAGAACCAAAGCTTGGCTCGCGCCCGCGAGAGACCGAGCTCTCCGGACGAACGGCACAAGTTCCTGGTCGTCGTCTTCGTCGTCGGAGAGAACGGACAGGTACCGTCGCGAAATTCTTGCGAATCTTCTTCGTTAATAACGCGAGATTCGCGAGTCAACTCCGTGATGTTGATGTCCGGATGTTCTGCTCGCTGATGACTTCTGTGTGGTTCGTTCTCAGCTACAGAATATCGATACCGCGCTCGGTTGGCAATGAGCCTTTGATGCGCCACACTGTGCAGCCAAAAGTAACTCGTCATTGACGTGTGTGGGATTCCTGCGTCAAAACACAGCTTCAAAAGTCTCGAAGCATTGAAGATGCTTGCGAAACTATCGAATAAAATATGACACTGAGACATCAAAGTAGAGATGCTGTTGTCAATCATTGTACGTCGACCGCAAACAGATGACTTTGAGACAGAACCGCGATAGTCGCGTAAAATTATTATCTGCAGGGTATTACAATAATTCAAGCAGATCGGATCACGTCAACGACGTTCGTCTCGATAGATAGTGTCATGTGCCCGTTGTCAATCATTACAAGAGCTCGAGCTCCTCTTGCAGATAATAAGATCTTATGAGAGTTCATCGTCGGGAAACGGGAGCATTCTACAGCGTAAAGGAAATAGAACATCGATGTATATACACTATCACTCTTATGATGCACCAGAAAGCATCTCCCGATCGAAGAAGCGCTTCTGGCACCACGAGCGACAGGTATATTATCGATAGCTCGACTAACAAGACTCCCGGTTGCTACCGAGACCCACACCCGGAGGTAACTGTCACCGTCAGCGGAGGATGCGACCGAGAAGACGCTTGGGCGCGCGCGCGATGATAAAAATACACGGTCCTCATCGAAGTTCTTCTCTGCTCTGAAGCTTTTCTCTCTTCCTACGCTTGCTTAATGAATCAAGAGGACTCGTGGAAGACCGCCCACGTCAACGATCGTGCGGACTCTTCTTCTTTGTTTATTCTGTCCTGTTACTGTTACATATTTAATGATTCTTCGTTGAACGATAACTACAGACAGTCCGAACAGCCGCAAGGGAAAAAAGTATAAAAAATCATAGAGGGCAATTGCAATTTTGCAATTTTTGCAATTTTCACGCAAAAATCGTAAATATGTAAAAAAATGTATTCTTTATTTTTTTTTCGCTCTGAACGGAACTGCCATATCAATTTTTGCTGAAGTTAAAGCAAAATATTATCATATATAGGCTGTGGCCGATAGAAACATATTTCCGAACTTTTACCTGCGCGAAGACTTCGCTTTTCACTTAAGTCGATCCATCGCCGCAGTCAAATTTCGGAAATGTGTTAAAGCAAAATATCGGTAATTCCCAAAAAACACGATTTTTCTTCGTTTAAGCGAACGAATAAACGAATAACAAGTTGATTTCATTAGTTCGATACATTTGGAGATGTGTACTTTTTTCGATACAAAAAAAAAGTACATTTTCAGACATGTGAAAATCCAATATGTGTCAAGGTATTTGTTGACTTATTAAACATCAGTTTTCGGCATCCCACGAATCGTCCCAAGCTATCTTGGGTTCGCATGTGAAAAAACAAAGAGGTATAAGTTCTGAACATCGCGGTTCATTACTTTTGAATCCTTTCTTTCCTCTCCGTTCGTCGTCCCTTTCGTTTAATTCTCTCACGTGCGATGACAGCAAGGAAGCCCTTATCTTCGTTCACCGTCCAGGCGAGAGAGAGGTGTATTTGAGATGCGAAGTTGTCGTTGCTGTGGGGGATGTCAGTCAAGCGTTGTGGTGCTGCCGCTAGCCAAGGCTCTCCGGGAACGGGTGACGAGCGAAACGTCAGGTTCCCGCGACCTCACCAAACGAGAGAGGGGTTTACGTTGGCGCGTGGTAGACTCAGTCAGAACGCGAGATAGAAACCCAAGCTTCTCTTTCCTCGTGTCAGTCGCCACGAGTGGAGATAGGGATGCTTTCTAATTACGAGACCTGATAAATGGACTCGTGACTCGTTAATCCCCTCCAATTACATCTAATGGGGAACGTTCGCGGATCCCGCCACCCGGTGTGATCTTTTCCACTACCAAATTCACCATGCCTCGTCGGTTATTTACGCAATCACTGATATGCTTCAATGTTGTGATACGCAAGAAACAGAAAAATAATACTCTGCTGTAAGTATCGCCGGCATTATCGATATTAATATTCAACAAGGGCAGCGATGACGTCAGTTCAGTCCCAAACAAAAATGCGTGCATCCAGTAACCTTTTCGCACAGCCTTATCATATAAAATTGCCATACTATCTGAAGTATTGAATAAAGATTTTTAAAAATATCCGTAAAAATGAATTATATAAAAATGAGGACCGGTTGCCGGCGCGGGTTGCGCGTGTCGATCGTATCGTCAAGTGGCTAGATGTGTGGCCACAAGGCCGGAGCGCCCGCGGAGCAAGAAAGATCGAAGTGTGAGAGGTGTGCTTACATATACAAATATAATATTCGTCGAGATATAACTGTGGTAACTCGCGTCGTTTCCTTCTGGACCGAGGGCTCCGGCCGGTTGTCGCGCGAACGAACCACGGACTCGACGCAGTGACTTGCTCTGTGAGGAGAGAACGCAGCATCAGCAGGGCTGCCAGAACCAGCAGCAGCATTTGATATGGTTGACCACCCATTTCACGTCCTGGTCAACGGACGGCATGTAGATCCAGCTACGATTGTATACCGGTGAGGGATACTGATAAAATAAGCAACGGCGAGAAGGCACCATTTGTCTCTCTTCCGCAAACGACAAAGACGGCGATGAAGAACGAAATGTGGGCCGGTGTGTTGATGCTTTTTCGAGGCTCGCGGTATCGAACGTGTACGTTGAGAAAAAAAAATGAAAAAATAAATAAAGGAGAGACCTGTTCGGAAGAGATGGAAAGTATATTATACTGTATACGCGTTCTCGTTTCGAAAGATTCTCTCGGCCGTTCTCGCAACTGATGATGTTGCGACTGGCAGGTAGAGCTTCTGTGAGGGTTGATGAGGGTACACACCGCGATGTTATATACCAAAGCTGTACTATACTGTACTATAACGTGATGCATCCTACAAACTATAGTAGTGTTATTCCTGTTATACGATATTTCGCAACACGGCAGAGAGAGTGGTGCCCATACCGTAATGAAGGATGTTGCGGTGAGTATCTTCGGTAATCGACTGTACAAGATTTCCCTGAGACCTTCATTAATTAGTAGAGATTGTCTTGTATACTCTATGAGGGACTTCCGTCGGCCTTCTCTTACAGAGATAGACTATCAGCCTACTGTGCGTACACTCGATCACGATACAGAGCAATGTTGAGCATATATAGTAGTAGGCGTAATTAGTCTTTGTGGGGGGCTGGAAAATGATGAAGGAATGATACGGAGTTCCGCTTACTTCTTTCATTTCTTTCGTTTAGATTCTTACGAAAAATTCTTACCCCGTGTTTCAGGTTCTCGCATTTTTTCGTTATTATTTACGTCTATATTGAAAAAAAATAAGTCGATAGTTTGATTCTTCCATTTCTTTCGTTCGGATTCTTAAGAAAAATTCAGTTCTTATCCCGTGTTTCAGGTACTCGCATTTTTTCGTTATTATTTACATCTATATTGAAAAAGAAATAAGTCGATAGTTTGATTGTAACTTTGATAACCGAAACGTAGGCCAATGGTCGAATTCAATGGCGGAGAAAGCGTTGCTCGTCCCGCATTCGCTTCTTCGGTACCACCCTCTGCTCGAGGTTAGCGACCATCCCCCTGCATGGGAAGGGTCCAAGAGGTTTCAGCCGGGGGAAATAATGGGAGAGCCGAAAGCGTTTCTAAGGAAGTGACCTCCAATTCCGATAAGGGCACCATTTTGTTTTCTCAATACGTATGTACGAAGTACGTGAGAAGAGAAAGGATAATAATTCAAAATTAATTCGTCTCTCGAATTATGAGTTGAAAACATATTTCACATGTTCTATAATACAAATGAACTATTTTTCTGGATATCTTTCGTTTTATCTGTTAGTATTTGCTGTCCGAAAGTACAAAAACTCTTTAAACAAATTACGAAACGAATCGCAATAAAACTTGTGGGTCTTCTACATAAACTTTTGATGTCGTTTTGGCAGCTAATTTGAAAATAAATCATCAGTTTGTTTTGGTTTTTTACTTTAAATGTGAAAAAGATTATTCTGAAAAAAAAAGTGAAATATTAAAAATTTTTTTGTTTTCTCGTAGAGAAAGCTTTGTTATCAAAAAACAGAATGTTTTTGAGATTCTCATTACGCCAATAAAAAAATGTACGCTTCGATTTATTCGAAGTGAAATGTGATTTTTACGTTTTATATTTTATAATCCGTCGATGCTACAAGAAATGCAAGTAGAGCGATATGTCGCGACACAGGTAATAAAACCGTTAATTTATTTTTTCACATGCAGCTGCATGATTTCACTGACCAGCTGCCGATGTGCTGCGACTTTGCCGAGTATATCAATATGTGAATCTTGATGAAAGTGATTGAACGTCACGGAATTGAAGACGTTATGATTGCTCGAACCACAGGAGTATAGGTATCCGGGAGTAAAAAAAAAGACTGAAGAAGAAGAAGAAGATTGCTTTTGTGGCCGCTGGACGAGTATAACCCGCATTCGCATCTGCAACCCTCACTGAAACGTCACTATACTCCCACGTCAAGAGAGCGGGCTGTTGAAGAGCTCGCTTTGTCGAGGAATCGCCCACCCGCGTTCTCCTGCTGCCACGATCGTGACTACTTCTACACTCCGCACCCCGCCAACCTCATCCCGAGGGTCACGAACGGATCCTGATAAAAGTTCCCCTTCCCGTAAGTCCGTTGTACAGCCAACACGAATATTGATCCTTTTCGCTCGCATGTACTGTTCGCCATTTACGTATTTTTATGGGGTTCCCTTCTGTGAATGGCCGACGGCCATTCTTCATGGCGTTCAATAAAATTTCTTTCGCTCGTCATAAAAAAAATTCTAGGAATCTTTCGTAATATCAATTAATGAGTCGAATAATCATTTTGTTTTTTGATGAATCGTTCCATTACGCTTTACTCAAACTTCCAAATGCCGCAGAACTTGGAATACCGCAGAAATGGAAACGACAAAACAAGTTATTCTTATTTGAATAATAAGAAGAAAAAAAATTACCAACATTGAGATGAATTCTTAATGTTGGTAAATTCGGATCAATAATCATTTGGCCTTTTTGTCTTACTATGTGCAATTTACTGTAATGAAATGTAATGATACGTTGATTATGATAATAGTGGAAACGATGGTTGTTAATAGAGTAAATTACGAATAAATTACGAAACATTTATTTAATCATTTATTCACGTATTACGATTGTATTTCATCTTTCCGATAATATTTCAATATAAACATAAGCACTGTCGCGTGTCGAATTACAATTCTTATGTTACAAGACTATTTACAATGGGAGATTGAGGGATTACAAGAGGAGTATGTGATTTTTCGCGACGCATAATATCTAAACGTATATTCAACGACCGAAAACTGAAGAATCTCTCGTGACACGCTAACACACGCTAATTCGACGCTAATTATGATGAATCACCGACAAGGCAATTAAACTCTGTTATACATCGTTATGTATAATGTTTCGCTTACACGCTAACTTTTTCGTATCAACTATTATGGTATTGTTTTGGTATATCGTCACAGCGATTCGCCTTATTCGTGAATCTCGTTTGATTTCCGATGAATGAGCGCGAATCTCGCTTTTCTCGCTCGATGAATGAGCGCGAATCTCATACGTACGTTTTATCCAGACACGTTTGTCGGGCGTCGTTCACTCGCTCTACTCTAGTATTGGTCATTGATTACGTTCGCGCGATAAAAATATATGCTATTTTTTTTTTATTCGATACTGTCGTATACGTTATTTACAGAATCTTCGTGCATCTGTGCTTAAATTGAACTATCATTGACGTTAAATATTTCAAAATTGATATTGATTTTTTTTTTTTTTTTTTTTTTCGAATGAAAAAGTACGCAGATATTGTGTTCAAGATTGAGACAAATTTTGCATACCGGGACGAAAATGAATTTTATTTTTCATTCATAAATCACACACTTATCGTTAGACAATAATGTAATGAACGTAAACACTGTGTATCGATAACGCGTCACGATAATACTCTTCTTAACAGACACTTTGTACAATATGTTAACGTCTACGGGAGGGTTTTTGTAATATTTACAACTATCCAATAAATCGCGGTAAATGCATAATAGAGTTCGTTAGACAATTAATTCAACGACACGGGTTTTGCGGTCTTCATTTTTTTTTTCTTTTTTTTTTTTCATCTTAATTTTTAAAACTGGCCTCGATCTATTTTTGTGTAAAACCCATTAAGAATGTCTCATTACCCGCAAGAATGGCACGTCTGAATTGAAACACCTGGTTCTTCGACATTTCTCACCGTAATCTCTATCGAAGCAAAAATAAAAGATAAACTTGCCGATCTCGTCAACGAAAGAAAGTACACTTCCAGGAACCTTCGATTTCATGCTTCTTCGTTTGCACTACGGGAATCTGCAACGATCATGTTACATTTCACTGGGATCCGCGCACCACTCTCAACAATCTTTCGTACACAATTGAGCTTCAAACACGCATCGTCCTCCGGACGCACTTCGTCGTTAGATTCGCAGATTTAGTCGTCTAACCTTCTAGAGCCACTGGTAATCCGGCGAGGACTCTTCGGAACCCACGAAGTTCGTCAGGTCGCACAATCGCGGCTGCATTGACGTCAACTTCGTTGGTTGGTGTTACAGCGACGTCAGATCATAGTCGGATTTGATGGCAGGCGTTGGATCGTAGTTGGATTTGATGGTCGGCGTTAGATCATAGTTGGATTTGATAGTCGGCGTTAAATCATAGTCAGATTTAATGTTAGACGTTAGATCATAGTCCGATTTGATTGTAGACGTCGATACACCAGAGTTTGCACCGCTCATACCCGGAGGACTTGTGGAAGGTTTCAGGGGACTTATGCTACCAGATCCCATGTGTCCCATCGGTACACCGGTGCCGTCTATCATTCCAGCCACGTGACAATGACTCAGCTGGGCCTGAAGATGTGCCAGCGAGTGTGGATGACCTTGGAAGTTAGGATGACTCGAATGTGAATGAGGATGACCTCCTCCACCGCTTCCAGTCACTCCGTGAACGTCCGGCAGATCCATACCGACGCTCCCATCCAAGCTGCTCTCCATTCCACTCGACGGCGAATGATTATTGTTCTTTCTCTGATTATTGTTGTTTCCGGAATTGCAACGATTGGCAGCCTTGCTTCTACCACCAGAACCCTTAGCTGGTTTGGACGGCTGGCTCTGGCCATTTGCGTTTTTTCTCTTAACATTTTTCGTGTTCGGCAGCTTGTTGTCCTTCTTGAATTTCATCCGACGATTTTGAAACCATATCTTTATCTGACGTTCGGAAAGAACCAATGTGTGAGCGATTTCGATTCTTCGTCGTCTCGTCAAGTATTTGTTGAAGTGAAATTCCTTCTCGAGTTCGAGTATCTGATGCCTTGTGTACGCCGTTCTCTGACGTTTTGGCTCCATTCCCGGCTGATACGAGCCGTTTGCTGTGAAAAATTAATATTTTTGTTATGTTATTGATACTCGTACGTCGTCTTTGTAAAGATTTTATAACAGGGAGGGAGATCGGTCGATGCGCGTTTCTCACGAGAACCATTTGAGGGGATGTGTAGGGCGGAGTGTACTGAGAAGTGCGTTACGTCACTTAAACCCATACCGCTCTCAATTGAAGTCATTGAAGCGCTAATAATTGACATCGTGTCGGCGTCTACACGTCGACGCTAGACCTCGACACAATAATATTCTATTCGTGTAAAAATTCATAACGTTTTTTTCGTTGGCCATAGGTCGATTCGATCATCAATAGGCCTGACTTGACGGGATCGTATTCATTATGAACTTACAAGCGTATTGAATGCAACTATCGATTATTTGCAGCATTCGCGAGACGGTGAAAGAAATAAAAAATTTTAGAAAAATAGTGTCGTTACACAATTTCCCGTTCATTATGCATATGCTACAAGGCTCGCTACACGTGACCTTTTCACTCACTCATTGTAATCTCGCAACTGTACCCGAGTTGCAGTTGGAACAGTCAAGATTCCGTGTAGCACAACTTTGTTCGTTCCCAATGCTATAAATATGTATAAAAGCGCAATTACTACTCTGTAATGCGTCCTGAATCACGGATGCACGGAGAAACGTTATAGAATGACGGACCGACGACTAACGAGAACATTGAACAAGTTTTTTTTAGGTGCGCAGCAGCATTCCCCGGAAAAATAAACGAATAAGCCTGCGCGGTTGTGTGCAAATTAGATTCGTATCAATGAGAACCGAGTGAATGAAACAGTCTAGTAAATTCGTCGTAAGAGGTGCCGTTTTTTATACGCTCCGTGCCTTGGAAGAAATGCAATAAACAACTGCGACGCTCTGTAGATAGGCCGCAAACTATACTATAATACTCAAGGCCGCTAAGTCGCGAGACTCTTGTGCCGCTTACCATCGAGTCGCTATTCGGTTCGTGACAATGTCCATGTGTTGAACGAAGAGAGAAAAGGAGGAAAAAAAACGTTTGACGGACGTGGGGATAATAGCCGATGCCGCGAGCTGTGGAGACGGCCGAGTTTTCTTGGTCTCTCGGCGGACGCGTGGACCAGTCTTTTGGGATGTAAGCATTTTTTTTTGACGTCCATTCATAGGACAAACTATTCGAAGACTGCGCAGAAGACAAATGCTCCGTCGAGTCGTTTCGTATCGATTCGAAAAATGCAAATTAAAATGTACGAGAAGAATGGAGAATGATTTCAATGGCGTCCGAAGATGCGGCACATGTAGCAGAGGTGTTTACTGTAAAACCATAGGAGAGAACCCCTCGGTGGTCCGGGCAAAAAACCGCAGGAAGTGAAGGAACGAACACGACTTTAGAATCCGTGCAGACGCATTCCATTCCACGTTGTGTGGACTGACCAACATAAACGACCCCTCCTCGCGGTCCGGCGTCCGGTGTCTGAACGACCAACGAGCCTCCGGCATTCAGAGGGGAGATTGCGTCGGGCGGAGAACCCGACGGCAGACTCGCATACCTAACAACGGATAGCCGAGGACCAACCGCAAACCGTAATCAAAGCTGACCAGAGAGCGTTCACCATACCCCGGGAATTCTTTTCTTGATTCCAAACGCGTGTTCGAGATGGCCGACTCTTCGATGGCGAATATGAGATATAATTTGAGAGGTTTTCATTCTTAGTTATGATAAAAGATTGAATGATGATCCAGTTCAGAGCAAACTCTACAACGAGTGTTATAAAAGTTTAGGCTCGCGACAATACACGACCAAATAAGAAGCTTTGTTTGATGTACCAAACAGAACTCGGTAGGATGAAGAATGATATATATTTTTCGAGAACACAGAAATCCACAGCCCCTTTCATACGTATCGCGGCAAATACTTGCAAGTTGGAATGAGTCGATACATTTTTTTCGTCATTGTCGAAAAATGGAAATGGTACGTAGAACGACTATGGACGTATAACAAGATGCGGGCAATTTTCAGAAAAATTACGTTGCAGAAATTCAAAATCTGTGATGAAAAGATTTCAAAAGAACTGCGGGAGACATTTGCTCAATCGTCGATATTGTTATGGATATAACAAATATCATTGAATCGATAGTCTATTTGTTTATTAAAGAAACAATGTCTTTCAATCAAACATCTTTGACGATATTACTTTTTACCAAAGTTCGAGAAAAAAAAAAAACAATCTGTGGATCGACCTTGGAAAAGTGTGATGAATTGCGTGTAACCGATGCCATGCTAAATCGGTGTTTTCTCACAGGTGTGTCGCGTATACAGGTGAGATGAAATGGGTGGCCGAGGAAACAAATTGCGCCTCATAAGTCTTCCGTCGGCAAACGATGGCCGCGCGCTCCGGGCAGCACTCGAGCAGATGAACGACACGACATAAATCGTAGCATTCGATGCGTACGAGGTGCGTAACTGTACCCTGAGTTTGACAATGGGTGGGGTCTCTCCAAGGGATGTTTAAACATCGCGGCAGAATGATGGAGAGTGCCGCAAGGTGTTACTACCCAAACAGTTTTCAAAAACCTCCCGCATTTCGTTACAAGTGCAGCAAAAATCACATGAACACAATGAGTTTCATTTGACTAAGGAGATGAATGTCATTCGAATCGAACTTACCAACTCCGGCAACATGAATCTTCTTCATCCATGGATAAACAACTCGATCGCCGTTTTCTTCATCATCCTCATCGTCGTCCATCATGCCAGGCGATCCTTCCATCATTTGATCGTCGTCCAGATCTTCCTGATCCGAGACTTCATCCATATGAAGCTGTTGCTGAGAATTTTGCATGTGTTGCGAGTGTTGATTCGGCGGCGGTTGTTGCTGAAGATCCGGGGAGTTGTCTCGATGCATGGAGCCCGAGCCCGTCGGACTACACGCGTTAACATCGTGCTGCTGCGACTGTTGTGATTGTTGTTGCTGCTGTTGGGTTGGAGGTGGCGGATGTTGCTGCTGAAGTTGCTGTATCGGATCGGGTTGTTGAACATGACTAGTCAAAATGGAGGGCGATAAAGACGTAGATCCTACGACAGTAGAAGACGGAACAGGCGGTTGTTGTTGCTGTTGTTGTTGCTGCTGTGGCGGAGGCTGCTGATTTTGCATGGACGGTGGACAAGTGAGCGGAGGTTGTTGAGCCTCCGGTGGCATGGCAAGCGCTCCAACGGCGTGATGATGAGGATGAAGACTCGCATGGTGAACCGCGTGAACTTGATGATGCGGATGATGAGGACCATAGTATCCACCGTAACCGGGATAACCTCCATTCAATGGAACCGCCGCGGCTGCACCATAGG
This sequence comes from Buathra laborator, assembly GCA_934046635.1. Lineage (NCBI taxonomy): Eukaryota > Metazoa > Arthropoda > Insecta > Hymenoptera > Ichneumonidae > Buathra > Buathra laborator. Next base: position 4,707,027 of record OW203897.1, on the reverse strand, counting down.
GCGTGGATGCAGCTTGATGATGATGCTGGTGGTAACCGTATTGCAACTGATGCGACTGCGGATGATTGAGATGATGACCACCGAAGAAATCCGCTCCGGTCGATGGAATGTAATTACTTTGACTGTACTCTTCACTTGGTGGAAACTTTGGGTCGACCACAACTGACGTTGCAGCGAGATGATGCTGAAGACCCGGTTGCTGATGTTGTTGATGATAACCACCAGACGGATTCATGAGGAAAGAACTCATTCTGTTTGCAACTCTAGCAATGCTTTGACGATAATTCAGAAAAGTAGATACGATCGAAGTAGACTATTTTTTTTAATGCGATACGCTATTCGACCATATAGAACACTTTCACACATGACACTGCAATACACGGCTGTCCATTTTTGATAATTGTATCTCTCGTTTTTTCTGAAGACAATGTTTTTAACTTTTCACTTTTTCATCGATTGTTATCCGATACTTGATGGTTAATTTTTTTTTTTTTACTATCGATAAAAGCGGATATTGGATCCTTGCTTGATCGTTACGAATTTGTTTTTATTTTGTTACTAAATATCTCGCGAGCGCACTTGTAGACCGCGAAACCGCGATCTTCCGTGTACGGGCAATAGCAGCCCGTTAGTCCCGACCCGTACGGGCTGCGGCACAAGAGAGACGAAGCTAGTCGCGGCACCAGCAGCCTCGGGTACCCGCCCACTGGAGACCAATTACCATACCACGTGATCCGACTGGTGAACCAATCAGAACAAGCCTGAGTCCGCGACCATGATGGATAACAGGCACACATGCAACATGTGAGTGTGGCGCCCCGCGATACCAATGCGGCAGGTGCAACAACTTCTGGCAATCTTTCTTTCTCTCTCTCACTATAATCTCCACCCCTTTACAATCCTTTGCAACCCCCACGTAACTTTATAACGCTTTTCTGATCGTCGGCACACCGCACTCAATCAATTTTCCCGTTTATTTTCGCGTTACGATCTTAACTACGATAATTATGCGAAAAAAATTGTCATTAGTTGCTGCACTCGATGAATTATATTTTATCGATTAAATAGTCCACTTTCGTTTGTATCCACCAGTTTTATTCAACATATTTTTGATTATCAGTGAAATGTATTTTTTTTATTCGAAGACACTGTACTACTCGAACTCATAAAAAATATTGTTTAACCGCGTTTTTTTTTTATTTACTCACCGTGAGTTTATCACGTTGAATTTTTTTACAAACTGCACTTTCATCCCGATGAATACAACGATGAACGATAACAACGAATTTTTTTTGAGACTAACCGAAGCGGCAAAAGGGTAGAGAGCCTCGTGTATCTCGGAGAGTCGCGCGGGTGTGTGAGCAGCTCGCAGTGCCTCGGCACAAACTCGTCTGGCAACTCAGCACGGTTAGCGAGCTCCCTCCAGCTCGGTTGAACGGCGGCTGTGGCGGCGGCAGCGTCTCTTGCTCGGTCGCTTGCTCGCTGGAGCAAACGTCTCGCTCCACCTCCCGTTGGTGCGATCCCCACCCTTGTAGAACCACGAGGCCAACCCCTGTCAGTCCAACGAAGCCCATGAGCTCCGCTACTCCTGCTGGAGCCGTGCTATCCTTATGTGCTGCAACCCTCGTGGCTATTCGAACGGGGGTGGTACTCCTACGCACGAGCGTCACCCTCTTCCCAACAACACGCCTACGATCTAGTTGAACATACCCCATTTTCTCATCAAAAATATTCTCGTACATATTCGAGACAAAAAAAGGCTCACTAAAGAATAAAATGTGAAAAATGGAATCGATAAAAAATAGTTGTATCATCGGCGTTCACCTATATTCAAAGATCTAGACGCAGAACGCGCTGCCTTGACCATCGCGATCTCATTCGCTCTCGTAACTTGCTCTAGAAAGTGTTTCTTACAGCACACTCGGCCAAGTACACCTACCCGTTCCGCGGAGAACAGTCCGCGTATTCTATACTCACTGTGGTACTAAGCGAAACCGCTGAGTCATTACGCAAAGAGTCGACTCACTCCGCGTTTTATATCGCGGCTCCGCTATACCTCCGCAGTTGCAGCGCGACTACCGCGGCTATTTAATACAATGCAGTATGTTTATAATCTGCGGCTATCATAATGCGAATACGATGCGTGCATATTATTTCATATAACGCCCAACTATGAAATTTACATAGATTAATGTTTGCGAATTACACGCGTATATATACGTATACAATTGTGAGGGGTAATTACATATACGATCCGTTACTAATTTTCATTCAAACGTTCGGTGACAAATATTTGAACGACGAGGACAATTTCGCATGCATTTCGCAAATCAAGAGATCAGCGTGAAGGAGGAACGTCGTTACAGCATCACCAGCGGGCCAAGTGTCCTGCGGGCATAACTCCGATCGTGTATATGCTTGACACACACACACGCACACAGTGTGGCGGTGACAGAGACCCCCGGTATGCACGCACAATAGACGCGACAGTTGCCGTGCTCGTCTCGCGCGACAAGGCAACCGTGAATAATACATATAAATTATTCTCACTCACGGACAGAAGTAAAAAAAGAGAAAGAGCGAGAAAAAGGAGAACACATATAACGCGCCCGCGTCTGGATGCTATCGATCCCTTCTGACGAATGTATAGAATAGACTTCCATAAGAAAGAACACGAATCCTTCGATATTTTTTCAACACGTTAATAATAATACAGAAAAAAAAATTAACAAAAGATGGAAAAATTATTGTACATCATTTTCTCATTTTTTATAATTTCTCGATCGATCTTATGTATTGATAATGATATCAATAAGTTCGACAAGACACAAATGATTTATGTATTACTTGAAGCGAAATTTTAATTCCCAAAAATGTGAATTTGCGAATTCGCGCCTTCGACAGAGATTCCTCGAGTTATATGAACGAGAGGGACTCTCAGAGGCGACGAAAGATACAGCGTAGTGGTCGAAAGCATAGAGAGGCAATTCAGCGTAGAGAGGCTGAGAGCGGCGTCACCTGCTTTTTGTTCGTATATACGACGGAGATGATGGCGCGGAGAGCCAAGTAGAAAAGAGATCTCGTTTTTTTTTTTTTTCATATTGCGAGACCCACCGACGTCCGGCCGCCCGCTCTCGCGCGGGTGTTCGCGACAAGACGCGTAGCCTTATTTCTATTTTTCTTTTGTCCATCTACTCGACGCCGCCGGGCTTTCTCTCTCGCGCATCACCGACATCGTTTTCTTCTCGTCCTCTATATGTCCTAAAACCCGAACGAGATAGTCTCTCGAGTTGAATCTGCTTCGGGGGCTGCGGTGGTGTGACGCGGCGATGGACCGATTTCTGCCACGAGGGCAGCAGACCGAGTGGCAGCGGAGACAGTACCCCAGCACAGAGACCCTCGAGGTTGATGTTGTCTCCTCGTTTTGCGGCTCGCAACTTCTCCCACCGTATATCTCCTCTTTACCTACTCTTATTCTTCGTCTCTATCAACGCGCGAGTACTGCCGATGTTACGGTCCCAAAAAACGTTTCTCGTTCTCTGAATCTTTCGTTGGCTCTTTCCAACGCTGCACGGTACACAGACTACTACAGTAGCTTTCATACTCTTTCCTGGGGGATGGAGGGTGGTACGATGGGTGTTCTCTATCTCTCTTTATACATTTCTCCGAGTACACGCCATGTCTTTCTTTTCTGCTTGTTCGCATTTCTCTTTCTATCTGCTCTCTATCTACCCTCACGAACGTCGGCCTCATCGTCGTCCTCACTCGCAGCCCGGCGCGTCTCTCCCGGCTCTTCCGGCGAAACACGATCAATCACTTCTCCGGGTCTTCGGGCATGACACCCCCTTTTACTCCCACTGCCACCCTTAGCGCTCGCGCGGGCGAAATTCGAGCGAAAACTCCTTGGCTCGAGAGACCGAGAGAAGTGAGAGCAGCTCTTCTCTCCGTCGTTCTATATTTTTGTTCTAGCCGACGGATCAGATATAACATCGAGAGTATTTCTCTTGTTACATCGTTCGTGGACTCGCGAGACACGCGTAATGCATAAGAAAATGAGAAAATCCGATACAACTCGATTGCACTTCGTCGTGCCGGAGGGGTGAAACGTGTCTCTCAACGATTCTTTTGTGTTCGTATTATAATAAGCGTTTTTTTCATAACTTCGGAATTGTCGATGTGATCGTTGCATAGTTGGTCAATGGACACAAAGCAAAAGCTTTCATTCTTTCTTCCTCATTCGCTCGCCTCTTTCACTCGTGATAATGATAAATGAAGGCTCGGCACGAAACGTGCCGGTTCACAATTTAATATCAATCTCGAAGGAGGAGCGGTACTCATTATAGCCCATTAGTAAAGTTTTAATAACGCCGCCGTGGAACGGGTGCCCGCGGGGTTGAAGAGACCAGCACGCGGCCCACCTAAAGCCATGAGCGCACCCGCGGTACACGGCTTGGCAATGGTGTCCCGTGCTTGTGGACGGCGATTTATCTTTTTCGTTCGGATTATATTTGGTAATATCGCGGGAATTCTCGGTATTATAACTTGTTGATCGGTCACACGAAAAATAACGTTCAGCTGGCGGCGATCGGACTATTTGAAACTTTACGAAATCGTTGCCTGTTGCGAAAAAGCTTGAAAATTTAATTAAGTCGCGCGACAGTGACAATCAGATGAATTAATCGAGGTGCAATTAACTCGATCTCGTAAATATTAAAAGTCCAAATCATCTGCTTACCGTCGCAGTGTATTTGCCGCTAAATATGGTAATTTGAAAATGATTTACTGCATTATGACTGTACCATGCTATCTGCGGCGTCGTTTAACTTGACGTTCCGGAGATTGATCCTCGGCGATCGATCGTTGGTCCACAATATTTTGACAATTCATCGTGAAAACGAACGAAAATTGGTATTTTCTCGATGAAACGTGTAATACGTGTAGAATTATTTTCCAGGGAGCGATCGCTCAGCTTCGAGTTTCACGCGTGTCCTACGCGATTTTCGGTTCATTTAAAAAAGAAAATAAAATATCGCAAACATTTTCGTATATCCGTTGTACCCTCTCGTGTATCGAAGAGAGGCGTGTTGGCAGTAGGGCGTCGAAGAAAAGCGCGTGAATCGCGTGAGAGGGCTGAAAGACGAGATGAGTCTCTCGAGATTCGATTTCCTTTGCTGAGTCACGAGATCGCGAGCGTATCCGCCCGCAGCCACCCGTGTCAGCGGGACGCGAGCGAGAACCGTACTGATCTCGAGGGACACTTCCTCTTCTGCGCGTTATACCTTCGACGACGTATACGCAGTCACATCTCCTCAGTGAGTTTGACCTGAGAACGTATCTCGCTCTGGAGAATAAATCTGATTTTCTTTGCTAACGCTGTATATGTCTCAGTAAAATTAATCCCACGTTATCCGAAATTTATGAAAATTTCAATTTTGCGAACTAATATAATATTGATAATAATTCATTTATATCTTTCATACTTTGTAAACACTGAAATTTAAAAATTAAAATGAATCTTATCTTTTTATTTTTATTTAAAGTGAATTTATTTATATTTTTTTATTTATCATTTTTAAAAAATTTATTTATATACTGAAACAGCATGAATATCGGATCCTGCTATTGGCTATCGTTTCGATGAACTTTTTTCGAGGCTAACAATATCACAAGCAAAATAAATTTGTAAGAAATTTCTTGTTATATTTCTGACTCTACTCAAACGCAGCTAAGGCTCGTCAAGATGATCCTCTCGAATACGAGGCACTCGAAACTATCAGTGAACTTCTTCACCGATCTATCGTCAGCAAAAACTTAACTCGACGCCCGGAGGACGAAAACTGCTAATTGGTGAGGGATCACGCGCATCACGAGACTCTCGCGGCAACAAAGTGTCTCGTCACTTTCCGGAGCCGCACTAACGACTGGTAATCAGCTCGTTGCCGTTGCTGGAGAGTCTAGTCTCGACGATGAGTCCGAGTCGCGCGCGACTCGATGCCTCAAGTGTGCCAAGATCTTTACTCGGCAATGCCTGACGAGTGAGCGTGTCAACGACGAAGAGTCTTCTTTATTTGTCTTTTTCCGTCCCGACACTGTTCAGCGGCAAGTGGTATGCCGCGCTCTGTTCATTATATGTACCATCATCATTGCTGCTCTGTTATTTGGTACTTCAAATCATCCAATCGCTGGAAAACCTTAACGCAACGTAAATTGCTTCTAACCAACGATCTTAGCGAATGAAACAACGTAAAGAAGAATTATATGGGGTTGTCGAATAACGTTTCCTAGTCAACGAGAATATTGCGAAATCTCGAAAAAGGTGAAGCATACAAGAAGGACCTTCATCGAGCGCCTTCAAGATACTTTTACTGTTTACTCAGCAAAAGAGGTAACGAGGTTAAGGTCAGGAATGGGTTCTTCGACCCGAGCAATTGCCGATCGGTGGCCTTCAACCCCTTCGCTCTCATCTTCACGATCTATTCGTTGCACTTTGCATATTAGCGCGAAATCGTCGTGCATTGTTCCTTTCAAGGCCAGCAACCCCCGTAGCTGCTGCTCGTAGCTATGACCCAGTTTACGTTTGTCCTACAGTACTAAATCGTCTTCAAACTATACTCGAGTACAGTTCAAAAGACGCTAAAGTAGAAATTCTCCCCATGCAACGCGTCTTCCAAATTCGATGAGTCAGCTTCCAGTCATTTGTATGGTTTAGAACAGATTCAGGGTAAATATACTTTCCAAGTGTAACTACTGTATAAAGACGGTACTTTGCTAGATCTACATAGTGAAAAATGTGTTTGAAACATTGCCAAACGAGACAAGTGCGCCTCAGGGTTAAGGTCAGCTTCCCTTTCGTCCGTCCGACCTTCCTGTGGCAATTAGGATACTTCGTGTCCTCGTTGCTGGCCACCGTCTGGTACAAAACGCGTTTGCATACATGAAAATCGTTTCGTATATTGTTCGCAGAAGGGTAGCAACCCCTGGTGATTCCGTTGACCCAGTTAACGTTTCCGAAAGGCTAATTGTCTTTTGCCGAGCGTCGGAGAGCCGGCGCGACCGATTCGCACGAGATCTCTCAGTTCGGTCGTTTTACATGGGGATTTCGACCGTCGCGCGATCTTTCTGGTCTTTCTGGAGTTTTTTCCGACGCCACGTCAGACTTGGAGATACATTTTTTTCTCGCTGCTGCGAGATCGTAAGTGCAAAGGGATGTTCCAAAGCTGCTTCTGGTTCTGCTGCTGTGTTCCTCGCTCTCGTTCTCCTTCTCCACTGCTCTTCGTCGGTCAGACTACTCTCGGTCGTCTCGCGAGCGAGCAAACGGTGCAGCATAACACGCGCTTCACCCGTCAAGATTAATGGATTCGCATTGTCGGTATTTTTTCAGGCCATTTTCGGGGCCCACTTTTGAGTCTGGAGAACGTTCATTTTTCAAAAAGTTCGTTCCGAGAGGTAGGACCCCGCATTTTCGTGTTAACTCTCGGCTCTCGGTCTTCTTTCCGATACTCTACCACGTGGCCCGGGAAAAATTGCGCCGACGATTCGCTCCCGTGCTAATGGTTTCGTATTAACTTCAAACATTTTTCGGGTCAAAAATTCTCGTGTGCAATGAACCATTGATGGGACAGTTAAAAGTTGAAACAACCATTTGCGTGCAAACGCGCAGCAAAAAACTTAGAAAACATATTATTCGTTTACAACAGTGTATTCGATTACTCTGAGAATTAAACAATAGTTGGTTCTTATTTTTTTAACAGTTGCTTGTTAGCGGTATTCAAAGAATCGCGTCGGCGCGAGTGAAAAGGAAATCTTGAGATTCTCTACGAGTCCCAAGGGAGCGCGGCTTCGAGAATAAGACGCGAAAACCAGGCAGGTTCGAGGGCGTTGCCGCGATTCCTAGCGTTTTACGACTCACCTGGGACATGATTCTCATTTGCGTCTCAAAGCGTCGAAAACCGGGCAATTTGCGGTATTTATTGTTAATTTGAAGGTTCGTAGGGAGGGGATTTATTGTGTTGCACAGAGAAGACACTGTGCGCTGTTCCTCGTAGTTACGCGAAGGTTTTTCAAGTAGGCGGGCGAGAAACGAGTTGGCGCCTTGGGACACCTCTCGTCGACGTATTCGCACGGGTCACGAGACTTGCAAACGACTATTCCGATGCACCCAGAGGAAGATCGTCGATGCACCGATCAGCCGTGACCGATTGGCGCACAATGAGCCTCGGCAAGAAAGTACCGCTAGCTTTTCACCCGTTGCTCTCTGCGATCTTACGATAGAGTTGCGGTAGGTGCGCGAATATCATCGTCGTATAGCTATGTCTCACAGCTTGAAGAAATCTTTCCAGTGAGCTATTCCATGTATTATGTGTTGCGTACCATTGAGATTGCTTGCTAGTGTAATTTAGACGGGAATGTAACCGGAAAAAAAATTGTAAAATAAAAATCTATTCTGGGAATAAGATGACTCTAAAGGTATAGATAAAGGTAAAGATATTCGTGTTCGAAGCCTCTGACCTACATTAGCCTCGAGCTTCGCCATGAATTTTCGCCAACCCGGGTTCTGCTGCCCGAATCTCTGCGCGGCTACTCTTCGAACGCCACACCCGCACGAGTCAGCAGGGTATACGGTAGTCAACAGACTAACCCTGCTGTCTGGCAGGAAAAAATTCGATTCGCACGGTAATAAATCAGTCGTAGCGTGCCTACCGACGGCATCAACCCTTTGGCTACTGCGGGGCTTGAGGCTACTGCTCTACCGCGTTCCATGCTGAACCATCCCTTCCGAAATCGACATCGGCCATTCGGCTACCGCTGTTTTTCGCCATTGTTGATTTCCAATAACGCATACAATGCCGGCTGGTTCCGCCTGATTAGAATCTTTATTTAAAGGCTGTAAATTATTCAAATTTCGAAAGTTCTCCATGCCATTTCTTTCGTCGTTGAATTTCTTAACTCTTTTCTTACTTTCAACTCTTTCTCCTGTATAACCCCCGTTCCTCATGCCTCTCTCGTCCTATCTTTCCCGCATCGTCTCATTTCCGAGAAAAGAACTTTCATTAAACAACTTTTTTTTTTTTCGAGGATTTTCGCGTGTATGTTAAATATTTGAGTTTTTACGAGACGCCCACGATTCGTCGTTGTGATCCATCCACTTTGCCTCGGCGATAGGTTGCCACAGGCAAACTCTTAAAGTTTCCATGGCGAAACTTTGATGAGTCTATCGAATGCCATTATTCCGCGACGGCTACCCTTGCTCTCTCCGCCTGCCCCCGCGATGTTCCTCCTTCCGCGTTCTTTAATCATTCAAAGTGAATCAATCACCGATCCGGCGGGAGGCTTCGCAATCGCCCAGTCACTCTCGGCTCGCTCGCTCGCTCGGTCTTACTGCTGTGTCTCTCTACGTCACCCCGGGAAAACTTTGTATCCCTTGTTCTGATATCGGAGTCGTGAGGGCCTCCTCCCTCGCGACGCGACGAAGACGACGACGTTATCAAAAGCAGGAAAGACCATCTTCTCTCGAGAGTTTCTTACGACTCTCCTTTCTCGAGACCCCTCTAACCACAGATGTCTCCAATTATGACACTGCTCGTGGTCCTATTTAAATTTTATTTGATCCAATTATACACGGCCGTTTATATATACCAAGAAACATCTTGTAAACACGAAAAGTTATAATATCATTGATTAAGCGAGCTTACAGCGTGGCTCAACAAATTTCGTACGAAGGGCGCTTCTCTTAGCAAATTAATGCTTTTCAAAAATATTAACGATCGAGAAAAAAAAAATGAAATTTCCTGTGCACAAGGAGTTAAAACACTTTGCATTTGGGAATTATCATTATAAAATTATCAAAACATTGCGTAAATTTCCCAGAAGCCCCTATGAGAAAACGAAATCTAGAGAACCGACTGGAATACTTTATTTTTATTATTCAAGTATGTTTATCGAATTATGTTTACATGATGCGAAGTTCATCTATTGCTTCACAGTCGTCGTCGTCTAGTCGTCCAATCGTCTAGTGTATTACAATTAAACCGACTATCATACCTTTCTAAGTTTCTGTTGGTCAGTAAAATTCAGAAATGTGTCTACTGTGGTTGGCAATTCATGGGGTGAAACAATGGTAAATATAGCCGAAGGCGTATGTTCACTCTTGTAATGAAGATACCAATTGTCAGACGAACGATGGAAAGTTCAAAGGTGTTTTGAAACTATCTGCACCGCCCCCGAAACACGCATCGTGACCGTATCGATACAGACAAGATGGGGTGTGAGACGCAACGCTGTTTATTACAGGCGGGCTTGCTGGATTGCCATGCTGTATTTAATGGGATATCGTCGCTGTCGCCTCGACAAAGTCGACGAGAGCGTATCGGTGGCGCCGGCAAATTCTATCGCGAGCAATATAGAACGTAGTAGAGCCGAACGAGGCTCAGCCTCGATATAAATGCGCATTTTATTAAGGGATCTCGCGCTATGCTGTGGGCTATCGACGGCCCGGGGGTTCGATTCAGCCCCCGTGGGGTTCCCGTATACGCTGCAAGGGGAACCCTCCGACGGTCTGTCGGCCGTGAGCCAAGATCCACGGAGGCCGCGAACCAATCAGCGATCCCTCGAATAACCCCTCGACCCCTCGCGCAACCCCCGCACGGCCACGCCTGCCAATATAGGGTACGTACCCTCGTCAGATCTCTACCCTTATCCTCGTCTTACTCGACTTTCTTTCTCTCGTTCCTCTCTTCCTTTCATCTCGTTGCTCTCCTTTCTCTCTTACCCTCGGGCATACGTCGGACTGAGTCTCATTTCCCAAAATGGACTCCGTGGCTATTCCCATTTGGAGCACAAAAGCGGACTTTTTTTATTCCTTATTGCCGATTGAAAAACGTTGCATTTATTAGTTATTATCACTGACTATGCTGATAGGCAATGTAAATCACAAACATTTCATTGTGAAGTCTTTTGATAAGGAAAAAATAATTTCATGAAAAACGAATGTATAAAATTGTACGTTTTTGCAATCGATGATTACGATTGAAGACGATTCGGAACGTTTTTGCTATTTTTATTCGATATCCATAATAATACGTGATAGGCTACTTGAGTCGCCGCTGATGCATTTGCTGCTGCACGCTGCTTCTGCTGATGGTGGCGATGTCGAGAAGCGGCTGAGCGGCCGCGCTGTCACAAAGGCATGCGCCACCCACCACGTCCACGAGGACGTGATCGTTAATCAACTCCGGCGGGACCCGAACTTTCGAGGTACCGATCCACAGGTATGGTCTCAACATCCAATTCTCTCTCGCATGGTCCCGCGTTTCACATAGACTACCCGAACCACTACCCGACATTTCCGCAACTCGATACAACAAGCCAATTCAAAGTTTCGGGAGTGTATCGGTTCACCGTTGGTACATGTAAATTGATAACTTGCAGTTGTCTCTTGAGAGACATAAACAAAATGGAAGAGATGATTGGAATGAATGGTTCTTCTTCATTGTACGATTAACTGTTGCGTTTCGAAAGATGTCGCAAATTGCAAGAAAAAAATAGTTCCAGCAAATTATATTTTGATTTTATTTAGTTATTTAGAGAATTATATTTAGTCCGTTGTCAACGGACTAAAAATGTACTCAATTGGCTGTTCTGTCGGCTCATTCAACTGAATTAGATAAACATTGAAAGAAAAAAGAACTCTGCAGAGCTTACGAGGGTTGCCTCGTTGCTATCGATATTACGAGTGGCAACGTATATTCACCAATGATTATAATACAGCGTTGATTGTCGCGTCACGATTTTTCGGGACTCCGGCATCTCCGTAACTTTCAATCGTTTCAATCGTGCAGCGCTGTCGGTGAGTCGCTGCCCGAAAGTTGCCATTAGTCATTGAGTGGCGCACGCCTCGCAGTCGGCTTCTTTACTTCAACGCAACACAAGAAGAGGATGATGATGACGAGGAGAAGAATAAGACGGACGGAACGAACGGAGTACACAGAAGAGTTATACCATGCCGACGCGGTGCTGTTGGTCCCGACAGCAGCGGCGGCAGCGCAGTGACCAATTGATTCTCATTACTGTATAGCCTGAGGATCGGCGTAACTCGTGCTGGAAACCCAATGCCCTCATCAGGTGAATCCACTGCAAATGGTAGCTGTGGCTAATAAACACCATTATGGTATCGCACCAAGTCTCTAGCATCTTTTTATCATTATTATTATTATTTTTATACAATTCTCTCCTATCGCCTTAGCGATTTACCGATCTCAACGATCGTCTTCTATTTTTATGTAACTTAATCTGCCGATGTTCAATTCGAGTCGTTACTATGATTATGATAAAAGGTAATCTTCAATCGATTCTTATTTTCCTGAAAATCGGTATCTTAACAATCACAGTGCCGCAAATTAATCATTGATAAAAAAAATGTATGGAATTCAGTAACTCAATAAATTTTCGCACGTTTCTCCGAAGAAAAATGTCGATTCTCTGTCTCTACAGAGTGTCGATCTTGTGCCGATGACAACGTCGATACAAGTTTACTTTAACATGTAGCTATGGACGATCCGTGTATACAGATCAGCTTTTTTCCCTCGGACTATGAATGTTCGTAAATAATACCAGTGTGCGTGTGCATCCGTTTGTATTATTGCTCGTACAATAGAACGTGAAAGTTTCGTGTATGAGGCTGCTGTTCCCGGTTCGGAAGCCCTCCGCAGTGCATACAAGCCGAGTCGCGATGACGACGCAAGTTTTTCCAAAGTCGACGGTGAATCGAGCCCCATCACCATTGCCACCGGGTTATATGGCTCTCGTACGCGTACGTAAAGTCCTTTCGAACGTTCATATAGAAGAAGCTAACCGCGTGCGCCGTCTGATGCCCGAACAACATTTTCGGCACACGCGCCCCTCGTCGATGATTTTCGTTTCGCTTGCGTGCCATATGGTAGCTTATTCACGGCCCGTCCAACTACTCCGATAAGAAACAGAATACAGTTATGCCAGAAATACCGATTAGCGAAAGGAAAAAACACAATCTCTTTAGCCGATGTTAGTCGGCGAAGAATTTAGATTTTTTTTTGCATGATTTCTTGAATTCTTACTGAAACACAGGTTGATTTATACCGTGTAAGAGCACAGAAGGTAATAAGAAGAATTGTTCCATCTGTCATGGCCGATTCTCTTCGCGCTCGTCTTGCTCTCGCTGTTGCCTCATAAATTCAATCTTCGAGCTCTCTTGCCACTGACTCGTTGAGGATATCCACTCGTGAAATGTGTGCAACATGGACGAGAGCTCGAACCGAGCAGATATCCTATACATCGCGGCGTTCTAATGCGTTTCTCTTGCTCGTCCACTGGATTCTCACTCGCGAAACTATTCAACAGCGGTGTAGACCGATGCCGGCATAAGCTCCGCGTGTTGTATTGCCTCGTATAGGTGTGAACAAAGAGTGAAGTAGAGAAAACGCATACATATATATACATTTATATACACATAGGTGCGAAAGTGTGTAATAGTATAGTGTGTAAGCGTGTAGATACCGTTAGCCATCTCTCTGCCAGTCGATTTATTATTCTCGACCGCTAGCTGCGCCCTGCCGGACCGCTGGACATCAGGGATCCCCGCGTCTCTCGCGTTACAACCCGTTCCCGGTGGATCACACATTTATTTTTCTATCACGGTTTTTACTATCGATGAACTTATAATGGAATTTCGTCGATGGTATAACTCGATACATCGTCACCTCGGCTGCGTCTCGTAGCTGACGACATTCTTTCGTTTATTTGGTGTTCTTTTAACCATTTTTTTTCTACCGTTCCAACAATATTCAATTGTTCTGTAGTAGATCTCTTCCACAATAGATTCCATATGAATTTGTCCACCAAAACCTTGTCAGAGATTACTTTACCTCGCGCACACGGCGCAGGTCTCTGTTCGATGACAAAAAAAAGCAATGGAGAACGCATAAACCTGAATCGAATAAGAAGATACGTCGAGGAAGAGGATAGTCAGGGGCATTGCCATGTACCAGATATGTATATGTACGCATAGAATATCTTTACAGGGTGAAAGGAAGAAAGCTCTTCTCCGCTCGGTCTCATAGCGCGCGGAGAACGAAGAAATGAAAGGCCAACGTCGCGAGTTGCGAGAAGCGTACCAAGGCGAAAGGGCCACGAGAAAGAGAGAGAGCCCGGGGGTATTAGACGGCTGAAGGGTGGATGCGAAGAAAGAGAGTTCCCCAGTTCTTTCTTATATATTTTTTTCCCCGGGTTATTCCGTAGCGGACGTTGCTTGGGAAAAGTTTGTTGTTTGAAGCGAGAGCGCGGTGTGGCGCGGCGCGGCCTGGGCCTTCGCTTCGTTCGCTCTCCTTGCCAGCTCTCTCGCGGATCCATTAATCATGCCCGAGTTTTGGTTTGACTAGGAGAGGCGCAGAGGAAAGCGAGAGAGAGAGAAACAGAACCCCGTGTGCTCGATCCAGCCTCGGTGGCTGCCCCCGTGTGCTCTCCTCGCCGTGCCACGCTCGGCTTCGGTTCCTGTTACGTACCGAACGGGCACAAGCAGCATCCACGGGGCCGCTGAAACGGCGAACGTCGACCAGAGGATAGACCTCGAGGGTTGAAAACTACGGCGATGGCAGCAACAGCGGCTGCGGGGTTGTTCCATTTCGCATCCCCTTTCGCTATGGTGATCTCTCTCACACTTTCATCCGCTCTTTTTTCCCTCTGTCCGACGGTGAAAGGATGGAGAAAGAATGAAAGAAAGAAAGAGGGAGGGGAGCATAGTACTTTCTTCCTGATGGGGGAGAGTGAATAGAGGAAGGGATGAAAAGAGGGAGAAGAACGAAAAGCTTTTGGCATCCCTTCTTCTGTGTGCACGCGGTGCAGATATTCCGCCGACCGAGACCACCTCCCGCAGGAGGCGACTATATACGAGAATATATTTGCGTTGCTCCTGTTGGCGCGGTTTATATACGAGGGTAACTTTTGCCAAAAAGGGAAACCTCTCCTTCTCTCTCACTCTCCCTCTCTCTCTCTGCACCTTCGACCTTTTTGTACGCTCGGCAACGCCATTTCTTCTTCCATCACCGAAGCCCTCTTCATATATGTTGGCTTCGATGCTGAATATACTTCGACTGATGTGCGCTTTCCTTGGTTATTTCTTACTACTTCTTGGCTCGAATCGACGGCGTGACAGCGGAACGGTTTTCCTTCTGATCGCCACTGAGGCGCTGGCAGAACTTTTTTCTATGCTCACGTATAATAATAATGACTTTCACGTTTCTACTCTTTTTCTTGCGTCGACTCTTCACTTTTTTTTGTGCCTTACGGACACATGACTCGAACATGGAAACTTTTTTATTTGCCATACGAATAGTTTTTTGAATTTTATTTATTTTTTTTTCACGGTTGCTAACTTCGTATTTTGTGACGATGAAGCAAGACTGATTAATCGTAGTTTTATAATAATCATTGGTGTAATAGAAAATAAAGGGCCGCGGAGGTCAATCGGCTACTACTCGACAGATAATAAAATGGCTCCGAAACCACGCTGGCGCGCTGGACACTCTCGTGTCTCTCTTCTTTTTTTTACTCCATTGAACAGCTCGAATCAATTTGTTCCCTTGATTAATCGTCCATTGAAGTCGAAGATTTCTTACGTCGCTCGTACGTCGAACAAACGTGAACGAACGAAATGCGAACGCGAGACGAGATTGAAGGATAATTTCCTCTCGTCAATATCGGCCCGGTTAGTTAATTCAAAATATTCTCAATTCACCAACGAGCATGTAAAAGTAATCGTCGAGTAATGAAAGAAATTAATAACGATGCGAATCTCCAGTTGGGTCAACATTTTCCGGCGCACATTTTGCAAATCTTATATGATAATTTGATAGCTTATCAATCATAGCGGTAATCACCGGTAGGCAGAGCTCTCGCTGCTACCAATCTTTAATCGTATGCAATTTGTTAAATCATTATAATAACTATAATTAGTATACGCGTTAGAGTGTTTTGCTCGCGGCAACGAAGAGGCGTAAAGACGCGATGTGCAGTTGCTCCAACGCCCGTGAGAAACATGAACGCGCGTGCAATCTTGATTTTCATTAGCGACCGGCAACTCACGCGTTAACCGATGCACACACTTCGAAGTATCGTAATTTCCTCCGACATTCGCGGGCTGTGGTTACCCGCGCGATCAGTGAAGAAAAAGTAAATTGTTCACGATCAACAGAAGTCCCTGATTCGCCTTACGAAATATCGCGGGTCACGCAATCGTTCTATCGAATTTAATACTCTCAGTTAACTCCATAGTTATCAGGATATCAAATTCAAAACGTTCATCAATGTTTTCGCGCGCACGATCTTAATGATACCGATCATCATTCCACTAGCAATTCCGTTCACGCAAAGAAGCGAAGAACGTCACAATCCATCTTGTACTCGACTTCAAAGTGAAGACAGTCGATGACGTATCGATAGATGTACACAGCCGAGACAAATCTATAAACACTCGGTGAATCAAGAAAATGAATCCTTCCCTTATATGTTACGTACGGTTGTTGGTTGGGCGCGATGCAGCGTCAATGAATATCGGCCGGATTACACGGCCAAATGGGATTCCAGCGGCGGTATCAAAGAGGCAGCAGGTGGTCAAAGATCCCTGCGGAGCAACGCGAGGTTCCACTTCTCCCGTCTAGTCTTCTTCTTCGTCTTCTACTCCTCTTCCTTGCCCCTTGCTTCGTCTTCTTCTTCTTCTTCACATAAGCATCATCGCAACATATATATGTAGTCTTTCTTTTATTTCGTTCGCGCGCATCCTACGTCGAGTCGAGTTCGTCTTTTCGATTCTCTACCATTTTGTCGGTGATCCTTGGGCCGAAGTTTCTCGTCTCGGGATTATTAATTGCTTCTCTATGCGTCGTATCCTTCAACGTCTGCGCGCTTCATCTCTGTTTATCGTTCTCGAATGGCCTAACCACGATTGTTTTCATGTTGTATCGATCAATGGACGGGAACTCACGATATTGGTTTCGAAATATAAATGCCTCTTGCGTCCTTGCAAATCTCGCAATCCTTGCAGGACGTTACATAGATCGGTCGAGAGACGAACTCAGCCTATCATTATATAGATCAGCTAGCAGGCGATATCATAAAAAAGCGTTATAAAAATGTGAGACACTCTTATCTTAAAGAGATTTCGATACACACTAGAGACCTTCGGACAGCAACGCCTTCGACCATTTTGTCGGCGCGCTAAGAACTTCTCACGGGGGTCATTAATTGCAACGGAGTTCTCGTCCAGGCGAACGACGCACGGGAGATCTCTGAAACAGTTCACAGATTCGTCGATGCGAAGATATTGCTACATGCTTAATGATACATCACCAAACGAATATCCCACGGATCTTCAACTTTACCCGATGAATCAATTAATCGAGTTCAATCGGTCTTCTCTAATTGTATCTACGCAATTACTTCATAGGCGATCTGTTTGACATAAAAACCCTTCGAAAGTTAATTTTTTTTTCTGTAGGATTACTTTGTAGGTTCTCGATGACTGTGGCTGAATATTTTTTAAACGTGGCTAAAAGACCATGAGATAGCAAATAATATAACACAGAAAGCACTGAGCTACGATCAGGTAGGTATAGATGCTATTTTATACCAAGAGTCACGAAATGGTGCACAGGGCAGCGAGGATCGAATCCGCCCAAACTTCGGACTCCACGAAAGAGTTAACGTCACGATGCTGCCGTGATGAGTCGTGAAACTGTTCGTTCTCGCATCGGCGAAATACAAAATTGCATCGGACTCCAGAGGACTGGATGCGAAGACGAGAAGTATAAGGAAGAGGCTGCTTCTCGAGCGAATGCGCGATGGTGGAGGTCGAGGAGCAAGAATGAGGGGGAGTTTGAGAATTGGACGAACGACGACTATCCTCGGTTGGGGCACCGAGTCATCATTAATATTGTACAGCACGGCGGCGTCGGCTCGTCACTCGCGTCAGATCTATGCCGACCTCTCTCCCCGTACCGCGGGGTCCCGTCGAACGATACGGGTCTCATTTCGCTTAGCCTCACGGAAACTATGCCGCATGATCCACCATTACCAACATATCTTTTGGTACCCTTGGAGATCAGTTTACAAAAACGAATTCTTTGAGTTAATTCCCGATATCAGAGGGTTACGCCACGACATTTCGTAATTCGAATTCTTCGTCCGAAGAATTAGCATCATTTTATTCGAACGTGTCCGCGCATAGTGCACAAAGCTGCGAAGGGTTGTGCGTAACAGAGTCAGGCAGTACCCACTTCGTGATCTTCGATGACATTTGGGCACGAAATTGCAGACGGGGAGCCGTCGGTGACGGACTTGATAGAGGAGGTACCATCAGTCACTCGACGGAGCAGTGAGTGGCAAAGAAGACTATATATAGGAATTGCTGTTCTGCGGGGACGCCGCGAGGCTGTTTGCGCAAAGAGTTCGTTTAGTTGAGAGTTTAGGGCACAATGTAGCTTCACCCTCTTTACGTGCTGACGCGGAGATCGCGGTGGAGAGTTCCTATCAGTAGAACGTTATCGCAACCCTTCCATCTCCCTTCAGCCAGCGCCTAGCCGTTTTTCGTTTGAAAAACTGATAAGTGATGCGAAAAGCACAGAACGGGGGAAGATAGTAGCAGAAAACTGACGAATCTTCATGGAGATCAGCCGAATTTATTCGGATCGAGAATTCTCGATCGGAGCTCGAAGGTGCAGATCGTTTTGTGAGAAAAGTTGATGTTGTAAGCAAAGCCTATTCCCGCGGGCATCTCTCTGCTTTTCTGGCCGCGACTCTCACATTCGCGGGAGCAGCAACGTTTCTCCCCCCTTGGCATCGGCAGACCAGCCGCGCGGTTCGCAAGCAGGCAGCAGCACCCTCTTCCCTTGTCACGTAAATCATTAATCTTCCTATGTTTTCTCACACACTCGGATGTGGATTTAGAACTGGAGTCGTGAGGATATCTTGGCACGACGTCTCCTCATTCTCTCTCTCACTCGAGACGATTCTCTTTTCCTTTGCACTCCTAAGATCCCAGCTTATGTGGACTACGTCTCACCCCTCGGGCTATTCACGCTCAACCGCGCAAACGTTATTCGCGTAAAACCTGACGCTTTCACGAGAGAAATTGGAAAGAATCTTTGGTTACCGCAATAGATAGAGTCCTCCGTCGGTTTGATACTTAGACGATTCGAAAGCAAATATCTTCCATAACGATGGATCAAAGAGGTGTCGAGCAGTTATTAACTTTATTTACATAAATTCTTGTGCCACAAATTTATTTTTCCGAAAATTAAAAGAAATACAAGATATGGAATACATTGAAATACGATATAGTAAAAAAAAACCTGCAATCGATAATTCTGCGTTTACGTTAAAAAATGTGGGTAAATTTGTTTCGATTAATATAACTGCATTGCGATTGCTTGCTAATAATTCTTAATAATATTTCTGTTTCCAAATATTTCATCGACAGTGTTGCTTCGTGACGAATAACAAAAAAAAAGTTTCTCCGACTCACCCATGACTTGTTTTTTTTTGCATCTCGACACATTCTCGGATTATCTTGTTACTTCGCAGCAAACGGATATCCATCGCGAATAGCAGCAATAATTTCTCTTCATTCGATGCCTTACAACTTATGTTTTATAATGAGTTATGACCTTTTTCTTCGATTTGAATAGCGGTGGCGAGTTGCGAAATCTAACCCATTACTCGAGACACCGCGTGAAAAGTGGACAAGAACGACCGACCGCGTATAGACCATGTTGCAGTCGTAATTACACCCGTCCATGCACTTCATTAGCAACGAACTCTACTGTTGCATAACGTTCCGGTGGTTGCAGCTACGAGGTTTTATTATAATGCCTATATTAAAGATCGATAGACATACCAGCGGTGTTCGTAGTCACGTTTTCAAAACTTATTTTCCTCATGCAAATTTTTTTCACACATTGAATCAATCAAACGACAAAAGTTTCTTCTTCGAAAAGCGTAATTTCGAAAATGGGAAAAGGTGTTGAGAGGTTTTTTTTATTGATCGTTTATTTATAATCATCGATGAAACCGCAATGTTCATTTGCAGTTATCTCCGGTATTTAATTTTTGATAATACCTGTAGATTGATGCATCGCTATTATAATACATATATATAAATACCATTATCGCACATCAATGCGTAATGGGTCGTGACTTGTGGGTGATGTCACAGCGCTTTACCACTGACGGATGGAAGGAAATACCGGAATTAATGATGTATAATTTTTGTTCTAACGATGATGTTTCCCTATAATATTGTGCCTGCTGTCGATTAGCGGAGATGGGTTCATTTTCTAATTGTTCTGAAAAAAAAAAATAAATAATCGCAATTCACGTCTATAATTCCATGCTATACGACGGTGTATCGACAAATTCTGTAAAGTGACGTAATTCGATAGTTATTACGATGTATTTTTATTTAAAATAATTCGAAAGTTAATTTATGCCTATTCCCGTCGATCTCAATTATTTGGTTGCTGAAATGTTGGAATTCTCATATGTTTTATTATTCACCTCGCGAATAGTCGCACAATTCTCGATATCATTAAATCGCGTCTATGACAGTTTACATCGTGCAATTAAGTACAATTAAGGTTAACAAACTATCTAATCACTGGACTTCTCGATCAATTACGGATATCGTTGTTTCAGACCACCGTAGCACTGTATGCACCACACAAACCTCTCTAGAACCGAATTTGTCGCCTCTTTTCAAACAAATTCGGATCTACAGGGTAGATGTAGAGCATTAACTGGGCCTTCTTCTCGCGATTGAATCGCATTGTTTATCTTTAACATACTTTTACATACTACGATATTACGCTCGTCGGTTGGCCCAGTGTCGCGTCAGTGAAGCGTTACCAGCGTTTCTTCAACGTTCCACTTCGATCCTCGGAGTTATCTGTAAATAAAAAAAAATCATAAATACCTCAATGATCATAGAAAAAAAAAGATCGACACATACAGTGGAGGCAAATTCTATTCAATTTCATTGTTTTGATCGCAAATCGATCACTGGCTAAACGACAAGGAAATGCGATGTAATTGGTCCTCTTCAGGGGCAAAGAGTTTATATATGTTTTTTTTTCATCTTCTACCGACCTACAGCTGTTCAGGGAATTGGCTCTTTTCCGCAGAGTCATTCAACACGGAAGGATTCACTACAAACAAACTGTCGGGTTCCGAGTGGCCTTCGCTCGGAAGAATACGAGACAGACGGCTAATCAACGATCTCGTCTCGAACAGCGGGTAGAGGAGAATGCGTTTTGCGATCCCAAAAACCTGTTTGATTTTCTACGCTACAGTTTATTGCTCGACTCGATATCGCGTTCGATCTCCGCAGCATTTCATTATATTGCGTATTCATGTTTGTCGGTTTGTTCGTTTCTTGTCTTTTGTCATTTTACATTAACTCAGATATTTATCCCTCTAATGCAAGTTGTCGGTTCTCACTTAGTAACGGAAATGCACTCTTTTAAATAGACTTCTTACTGCAAAGAGCACTAATCATCTAAATTTATGTCGTCACGAGTGCAACAACAGTATTTATCATTCTGAACATTGTTTCCAAAATCTAAAACAAGTGTCGATCGTGTAAAAATGCGCGAATATCGCGAAAAAGTGAATTTCAAATCGAGAATTTGAAAATAGCACTCCGAATCGATGAATTTTTATATAAGTAATTATTATATAAGTAAAGCATGCAATCGCGTTCGAGAATAACATAACAAACTTGTAAACCATGAAATCAAGTGGGCGATATGTGTGCAGTGCACAAAATAAATACCGAGACATCGACGATCCGAACGCAAAGCATGTATAGTGAAAGGCAAACTTGGGTCATTGCTGATCTATGAATAGAATTGAATAAATCGTGTTTGGTCGTTGCACTCGTAACTAAAATTACATATTCATGCATAGCGCGCGGTTCGACAAAGTTGCAGACACCAAAGATAATAAGTGTTTATCGAAATAATAAATTATTCAATGAAATATAAATTACTTTTCTACATCCGTTCGGCAATTGGTTCCGCCCTTTTGTCGTCGACGAGTGGATTTTACGATATCTGAAAACGTTCCATAGTACATTTCAATTATTCGACAAATCATTTTTCGAAGATATGTAGTTAATTGATACGTGCGCATGATCGGAGGTAAAATCGATGGAGAAATTCTGTCTCGTCACTTGGCACACTTCTTACCTGACGCGCAAACACGATCCAAGACTATCCCAACGCTGGAGAGAGAGATAAAACGATCGTTTCGTTACACCTGCACTACCGATATATACTATAGTGATTGATTCGGTCGGCTATCCACTCGCGAGCATAACGCGCCAAGCTGCGCCCTGTTAACGGCTTGAGGATGACACAGCCCGATCGCTGCAAGGTCGTGTTCATCGTCTCATCTTAGCGGTACAACTCTTTCCGTTCTTGCGTTGCTGTTCTCTATCTTCGCATCCGTGACGATGCACCATCGTGGCATCACTCCGGGGTTACTTGGTCAACGTGTCATCATCGAGGATATCTGTAATCGTATGAAAGTTAAACAATTATTGATATGCACAACCTGTTTTATCCACTTTACCGTAAACCTGATGCTGTATACGATTTTTCAGCCAAATGTTAAAAAAGAAAAAATATTACTTGCGAAAACGATATTATTCGAAATTATTTCGGAAGTACAGTTCTTCTGTTTTCCGCGCACAGAAAAAAAACGGATGCAAATGAATTTAGATACTTCGAATCGGAACGAAAATAATTGTTGCGATGTGTAAATACAATTATAGTAAATATTTGATGTCTCGAAGATAATCCGTATAATATATGTAGCAATACTTATAATACGTGATACGTACTATCCAAACAGGTATACTTGGTTTAAAAAACTGTTACGATATAATATAACAATAAAATAACAATATTAATATTATTATTTTATTATTATTATATTTTAACATGAGATTCCTAAAATCTTACAGTCTAATTAACTGTGTGCGATAGTCGAAAAGTAATTAACAAACAGATTGTAATTATTTTGCGAATACGCGTCATCGTAATTTAGTCGATTTGAAAATATTTCAAGATGGCCGACCAAATTTTGATTTTAACTCGAATATCTGTTCATATATTCTGCGTTGACAAATCGGGAAACAAAAAAAAAGCGTAACTGACTATTAACGCGAACGTTTTAATTGTTTTATCGCGATTTCTATTATTTCATTAACGAGTTTCTTATCTCCGAATCTCGATCACATTCGATTAAACGGTAGCTGAACAGAAACAAGTTGCCGGTATCGCGCCCTCCGCGTCTGGTTAGCATTTCGCTTTATCGACCATGAAACAAACTGCAGTGTTGTACGAGATTAAGGATTATCCGCTACGCCTGTGTACAAACCGAACGGATTAAAACGTCAAAGACAAGCAAACTTTGCTCCCTCCGAGGGATGCACTGACAAGTAAAATTTGGACACACCCCCCAGAAATTTGTAAAATAACCCGTGGATCGTGAATATTCGAAGGCCAATATTGCTCCGGGATTAGGATAACTCGTATTGTCCGGTCTTCTTGACATCGCAACAAATTTGTCGTATTAGAAATAAGATCTCGCTATTTAGCGAAGAGCGGTCATTTGCACAGCGTCCGTTGTCGACGGTGGTGAAAGTCTCAATTTTGTAAACGTACCCTTTAATCCGCTTAAACCGCCCTCCTCCGCGATGCTCGCCATTAGCTTCGACGAGGCGTCGAAAGCCTTCGGACGAATGTCAAAACACGTCTCGGCTCAGCGGGAACTTGACTTCTCGACCTTGCGAGCCCCAAAAACCCTTTTTCCCTTTTCCCCGTGTCGAATTATATGAAAACTCCGTCACTTTTGCGTTTGTGACAAAGATTTTTCCTCTCTTGAGGATTTAAGTCCGGAGTCTCCATTCTGGGCGGATATTCGTCTGCATAAACGCGCATGGATAGTCCCTGAGATGGAGTGAGCGAGAAGGGAGTGAGAGAGATAGAAGTTGTATATAGCAGGGTGGTTGCCGAGAGTTTCAGTTTCGTGGTGGGCCAAGGATGCTTGCCCGCTTCTATCGACCCGACTCTCTCTCCGCGGTACGACGCCATCGCGTTTCACGTACAAAACGCGACGCCCGACGCTATCGCCGCCATCTCAACTACCCCTCGAGTCGGCATATAATTTCCTCCCTCGAAATTGTTCCTTCACTTCTCTCTCTCCACTTTTCACAGACTCGAGAATTCTTTCATCGATCGCGAAATGCCACGTTTCCTTCTTCTGCAAGCGCGACCTAAAAAAAAAAAGAAAGAAAAAAAATTAATTTTTTTTTTAATATAACGAATTATTAGAGAGTAATAATTGTTTTTTGTCATTTTTCAATGATAAGCGATAAAAATGGGGACTTCGCATTTTTTAGTTGATGCATATTTCATTTTTTTAAATGCGTATTTGAATAATACATTTTGCTTAATGAATTTTTCCAAAAATCTTGAATTTAAAGTGAATTTAAGACAATTTGTGAATAATTATTTGTTTGCCGTGCGTTTTGCCAATAAGTTATGATTTCCGTACCTTGTGAATGAACGTCGAATCCACCGCTTTTTCGACGATTCGGCATTGCGGCTATAATCCGTCGATCCTTATATTCCCCTCCGAGGATCCTCGTTGGGTCATGAACACCGAGCGTTTCTCGTGGTGTAGTCACCCGACACAAAGAGACTCACTCTGTGTCTCGTTGCTTTCGGGCGGGACAGCCGAGCAGCAGCAGCAACGAGCCGGTCGCCAGTACCGACGAATAAACCAATAAACGGGGGCAACCATCTGCTCGCCAGCCGGCATCTCATTCCCTTCGTCCCACCGTTGCCGTCCACTGTATGCCTCACATCGCCACTTCTCCCTGCCTCTCGTTCTCATTTTATGGTCCCTCTGAAATGAGATCCACGAGAAACTGTAGCGGCATCAAATTTACTCGAGTTTCTTACTTGGCAAAAATATCCGATAGATAACATGAAAAAATAAAAATTCGATTAACGTACATCAAAGGAATCAAAATTGATTAAAAATACTAATTTTATTTTTTTTTTTATCGATGTAAACGGTATACAAATTTATCAAAAGTCAGGAGCTTTCCTTTTTGTTAATATTTCACAGTTTTTGTTAATTTTACTAATAACTTTACACGGCTACGGACTATAACCACTGAAAATTTAATGTTACTAGAACTTTGGAATTTACTCCCTACTTACATTAAATGAACATAAAAGTATTATGCAGTACAAATTTACAAGCCTTTCGTAGAATTAATGTACCATGAATATTAAAATTAAAAAACATTTACATGATATTTGCAAACCGTTATCACCGCTAAATCAACAGGATTTTATATTTGTAATGTACATTCATAATAAGAAACGTTTTTTGCATAAAAATGTTCGTTATTAAATTTTCAATAAAATACATTTTTTTTTCCACAAAGTCAAATTGTGTTTTATACACAAGCATCAATTTCTTCGTAAAAAATTGTTTGTGAAATCGAATGCAATACGATTATTAATTTTACTGAATAACTCTCCTTAGCAACAATATATATAACAAGCTAAAATATATTACGATTTAATATAAAAAATGTGCTGAAAGCCTCTGTCAGTTGCTTTGCGATAGAAAGATCACAGAATATCCGGTTGACCTGACCCCATCTCGATGAGGAAACCCGAGGTAAGGGTAGAAAGTGATAATTCGCAATGGCGAGAACGAGGGGCTGTCCGATCGATCGCGCTCCACCCCGATTCCACCCCATACATTGTGAGTGTAGTCGCTGAGCGAAATACTCTTGCACCCCAACTCAGCCGAATAGTCGAGCAATTTCGTTCCGGATTCCTCTCAATCCAATCTAACTCTCTGGCATTCGAACGAAGTCACAGTAAACTTGGATTCCCTTAATGAAACTTTTTGTTTCATCTACAGAACGAACCGTTCGTTTTTTTGCCGATAAATAATTCGGTTTCGAAGGGATCAATATATGATTTCGTAAGCCGTCCCTGGCTGTGATGGTAAACCGGAGTCATAAAAGAACCGATCCGAGGAACCGATGCGAGTTCGCCATTTTAGTGGGGACCCGTTAGAAAAGGGCCTTGTTACCTGCTCCGCAACAATCTCGGCATCCAAACTCTACGCTTTCAACGTATTTTTGCCTTCGTCGTCACAATTTTTAAGTCACCAAAAGAAATTTTGTTTCAATGTCACTGTATCAATTTTATACCGTTGTAATTGCAAGTTCAAGCTACGCTCGAGAACGCATCAACGAAGCGCGATAATCCTGTTGAATGCTCTCCGTAACATTGTACGAGCCAACTGTGGGAATTTACTGATCCGTGGAGCAGACAGTAAAGGAACAACCAGACCTCGTTTCGTCTCTCATGAACGATCTGCATGACGTCATGCCTCGCGGAAACGCGCCAATTTATGTTGCGTCTGTGGTCGGCTTCAAGCTTCGTTATACTCGACAGTGCATAGCGTATGTTACAACCTAAATTATAACAGCATTTCGCGTAGACCTACAGTCGCGAGGCGAATGTCCCCGAAAAAAAAGATCGAAAGTTAATTAAAAATTCATTAGATTGCTATATAAAACGGTCGATTGATTTTACATGATAAATTACATTTATCGCTGTCCAGACGCGAGCTAATTAGACGCTTGATCGATCGGTGTACGACATAAATAATTGAGATAATGGCAGGCGTGAAAGATATAGATTTTCATTGTACCCAATACCGCCGGCGTGCCTCCATGTAAGTCAATATGTATTTATTATATGTTCGATACATTTCGAACATCGGGGGCCATCGGCCCGACTTACAGAACGAACGCGACGAAAGAGCATCGATCATTTCAACAGACTTTGTCGCGTCATCGCGCGTGGCTTCCTTCTTCGTATCCATTAACATGCCGATTCACGGCTGCCTACACGGTATGTCAATGAGCGTTCAGCGTTGGCAGCTAATTGTCACGTTTAAACCGAACGCGAAGCGCCTTTCGTAAAGGGATTTAAAAAAAAGTATTAATGCAAACCGTAAATAAAGAGGAAGAACCGAAAAATTGTTGCAATCGATCGACGGAACTGAGACAAAAGCACGAGCGTTCTGTTACGATGGAATTTCTGGGCGAAACTGTAGCAGGGATTGGAAGGTTTCAGCGTGGAATGCGGGCGGAGCTGAGTCCTTGATTGGGCTCCAGCAGCCGGTTTACCCCTCGCATGCACACATATAAAGAATATCGCGGCACGGCAACATCGTATAATATCGACTTCCTCGAGATTATTCCGGCGATTTCACGTTCGATCGGAAGACCGTCTGCGAGTTCTACTCTTTTTAACCACTGACTATAGACCTTCATTGTCTCACGCGGGATCCGACGGTCCTTGAACTCCTCTCGTTTGCAAATGAACTTATGATAGTTAATTTTCTCAGAAGTACTTTTTTGGAAATTCATTTATATTAATAACGAGCCAAAGAAACGACTGCCTGTAATTAGCAATGATTGGAATATCGTATAATATGAAAATTGTAACAGAAATATAGCGCGCGGCAAAATAGTGTTACGGAGGGCTCACGGATAGGCGGCGCCGTGGCGTCTGATCGGTTTTCTTGAGCTTCGATCTTATAATGGATCCAATGATATGCATGTTCAGCGTCACTGACAGATTTCTTATCGCTCAGTTCAAGTGCTTCATGCATAAGCGTAATTCAGATACAAATTAATGGCATTGAAGTTAGCAATAAGCGTTAAGAGATTTACATCGTTCTAATCGCATAAATAGAAATAAAATGAATTATGTTATCGAATTATGGTAATCATTGCGACGAGAAATAACGATTTTTGTTAAATAAATTAAATATTAAATGTTCATAATGCAAACGGTTGAAAGATTATGAGCGTCATGTGGATTCGAATAAGATAAATGAACGTCGAAAGATTAATAAATTTACGACTGTATTGACTAGCATCGTAGGCCTAATTCAGCGTCCATCTAACGCTCGACGCAGAACGCGTTTGACTCGATACTGAAAACGGGAAAGATGAGAAAATGGTGATTAAAATGTGGAATAAAGCACCTCATCGTTTAACATTTCGAAAATACGTGAACAGAATAGTGAGAGCAAAAAATTGTCAGTAACCACCATGAAAAATCTATGTACACAATAGAGAAGTATAAACTAGTGATACGGTAAGTACCGACACAGTGTAAATCGATCGGCGTCGAGCAAACCCCACCTCTTAATTTACGGTACTGTAAAAAAAAGGCCATCATCCACCACTACTGGCGCCACTGTCGCGCGTGCTTTCATCCCCGAAATCTAGAAACATACCCCCGAATGCTATATACATCGCTGTCCTCTCATTCGAACGAACAACTATTGAATAATCTCTCTGAGACATAATCAACCCGTCAAAATTAATTAATCTCCAGCGATAGCTCTATATTTTTGACAATAATTATAATTAGTAATTGACTCACCTTAAATTTTACCGAAGATGCCTCGGCCCCCTTCCCCCCAACCGCGCAGATATGATTGATCCGATGCTCACGAAACATCCGGAAAGAGTTGTTAACCATCGGATCTTTCGAAGAATTTATCTCGAACGTCGCACAAGACACCGTTTGTCAATTACGTAATCGATGATTCAATTGTCCTCTGTCGTGATCGTTGCGTCGAATGTACGAATGATAGAGAGATGACGTGAGGCCAGTAGAAACACTCCCAGCAGCCGAGAAGCCGTAGTACCGTGTGCGTCAGAGTGTGGACCTTGCGTCGGCGCATCTTCGAGTCTGCGTGCAGGGGAGTTGAAGTCCGTCTGACTGCTAGGTTTGCTGGTTGCTGTCTGCCCGCCTGGGCGTCGCCATTGCGTAGAATTGAGAAATTGGGGGCCGAGCATTCGCGTCGTCGACCCTCGAATCTCGTGCGACGGGTAGGGGGGTGATTGAACATTTTACACCGCGGTAAAAAACTATCCGCAAGAATCTTGAAAGGCGCACTGAACTCTTGAGAGAAAAAAACGAGCATTTTGGAGACGTCAAGGTGCGCTTTACGATGGTTTCGTGGAACGTCACCAAAAATTTGTTTCGACGAATTTCTTTCGATAGAAAATATATGAAGTAAAAAATGAAAAAAACGTTTCGACGATTGGAGCGTTCCGATTTTTCAACAGTTGAACTAAAGAGACTCCGACAAAACGCGTCTGCGCGACACGACGACGACCTGAGGACTGTCTCGGAGAATCGGCGCGGAGAGCCGGCACGACGGTACGAACAGCCATTAACATAAATTATCATTGGCGACAGTTACCACCACCAGTATAACAACGCAACTGGCTATATAACATGCGCCGCGAAGAACCGGAGCTGAAAGCATTTGTACACAAACTGTTGTATACTTCTCACAACGTTGCTGCTCGTCGGCATGCTGTTACATAGTAACAACACACAAACGGTCGAAATCGAAATGAGGGAACGAGCCTGGCTGCCGCAATTCTCCGGCACTCCGGCGCGTTTAACACCGGTCATAAATCGAGAGCAGCCCCTGGAAGGTTCAGCGCGCTACAATAGCACCGAAACTTTGCCTCGGGATACTCGCGCACCGCGTACACATAGCTCGGCGCATCATATACCTGAACAAAGTTTTCCATCCTTTAGTCGTTATTTACAACCAGTTTCGTTACGAGCCTTGAAAAGATTAAATCTTTTTGGAGTCGTCGTGTATTGGCTGAACTCGAATTTACTCGTCTGCCGGAATTGTGGTGTTTCTCAACATTGTCAGGCACTTTGGGTAACTTAGCGATCGAGATAACTTACCGACACTTACACACTGACGGTTAGGGCTGATACCAAAGTCTTGTGAATTCCACCTCTTGAAATCCCTTTTACCATAGGTCTGTTACTGACCGGTTGCTCTCCATGGGTTCAAATATCGGCGGTGAGCTCTCCTCGGTTATCGAAAGCGTTCGAACTTATCGGTAAACTATGTTGTTTGCGAGTTTTGCCGCTGTAAGTTGACGGCTGTATTATCGTTTCACAGAATTAACTTCTGACAATCTTTGAAGCTTTTATTGCTATTTTAGAACATGAAAAGTTTCGTTAACAACGCAATTATATGTAAAATATAAAATGTAAAATATAAAATATAAAATATAAAATATAAAATATAAAATATAAAATATAAAATATAAAATATAAAATATAAAATATAAAATATAAAATATAAAATATAAAATATAAAATATAAAATATAAAATATAAAATATAAAATATAAAATATAAAATATAAAATATAAAATATAAAATATAAAATATAAAATATAAAATATAAAATATAAAATATAAAATATAAAATATAAAATATAAAATATAAAATATAAAATATAAAATATAAAATATAAAATATAAAATATAAAATATAAAATATAAAATATAAAATATAAAATATAAAATATAAAATATAAAATATAAAATATAAAATATAAAATATAAAATATAAAATATAAAATATAAAATATAAAATATAAAATATAAAATATAAAATATAAAATATAAAATATAAAATATAAAATATAAAATATAAAATATAAAATATAAAATATAAAATATAAAATATAAAATATAAAATATAAAATATAAAATATAAAATATAAAATATAAAATATAAAATATAAAATATAAAATATAAAATATAAAATATAAAATATAAAATATAAAATATAAAATATAAAATATAAAATATAAAATATAACTTCGCACATCATCCATGAGATTAACCGGAGCGCTTTTTTAACTTCTGTCACTTATAGAACCTTATATTGACAGAGAATACAATTGACTAGCGAAAACCCGCGGTTGACAAGCGTTAACAGTGCACCTCAAGGTAATCTGCGGTTGGTAACAGGTGCATGGAAAAACAGATTTCGAAATCTTGTTTCTCCGTACCACTGCTATCAGCCCAAATAGTTTTCAATTATTGTAATATTACAAATTTGAAACTTTCCTACTATTAATTGCAAGATAAGTATTGCGTTTTATATAATCGTTAATGTTAACTTTAGCTGCATATATTTTGTTGGTTTACTTTTATATCGATTGTTGATCGGAAGACCGTCGTAGACCATTTCTAAAACGGCGGGTGGCCGATGCAGGTCACGCGCGACCGACTCCACCCTTCGAGCCGTACGCATAACCGAGGTGGCCAACCATTTGTCACCCTCGGCCCCTCAAACTTCCACTCCTCCTCGACACCATGATTCATGATGGCTGCCTCGCGATTTACAAGCCATCTTTAAGAGTTTCTCGTAAACCGCACACGGACTCAGTGGAGATCTCGATAAAGCAGGGTGACGATGATGTCAGGTACAAGTAAAAGAGAAATCTGTTTTAAGCGCCTTTCGGTTCTCGCCGGACTGACAGTTTACGTCGTTCCTCACAGAGGGCAGAATTAAATTTTCATACCATCTGCGCGCGGCAACCGTGTATAGATAGACATTTTTAAAGCAAACTGTCCAAAGAAGCGCGGGATGCGAATCACAGTCCGGAGAAATATATGACCTTAAAAAAAATACAGAATAGATTTTTTTTTAATGAGGCATTTGTATTAACCTTCTGATGATCACGTATAAATGATATAATTCGTTATTGAGTCGTTTCAAGCACACAGTGGTTTCATCAATTAGTATAAATAAAATAATTGCGCGTTATAAGACTAAACGCATACAATCATTGAAATCAGACAATCAAAAATATTAGTAACGTATCGACTTCATTGCCCTTGTCGTAGAAATTGAATGGCGTACCGGAGCAAACCCTATCGTGTCATAACGCTCGGATAACCGTATAGTCCGTACTAGAAGCCCGTCGAGTCGTGTTTGCGATCGTCGAAACGTCATCCCCCGACGTCTTGGCTAACCCGGTAGGAAAAATCCCACGGGAAGAGTATTCTAGGATGTGAAACTGACAGTGGACGGGAAGAAGTTGAGTGTGACGCTTCATTGAAGGCGACGTGGATCGCGAGGCCCGCCTCTCCGCTGTACAGGTCACAGCCACCGCTGTCCGTTCAAATTTCTCTACGAAATTGTGGAACATTGTATTTTTTAATAAAATATGAAAACAAAGAGAGTAATCACCGTTTAAATCCGAATGTCTCATAAAAATTAATATCACAAAGATATTAATAAGATACTAGATAAACGATACAATATTAATGTTTCATATTCCCCATCGACTATTAACAATATAATATTCGAATTATAATATACTCATGAATTCTCATAGTTCGCGAAACGATTTTCGTAACTTATCAGCCTCGATGGCCCGATGAATGATTATGTATATCGCGTGTCTGAAACATAAATAATGATAAATCCACTGCAAGTTGTCCGCGGGACGTGGG
Organism: Buathra laborator; assembly: GCA_934046635.1. Lineage (NCBI taxonomy): Eukaryota > Metazoa > Arthropoda > Insecta > Hymenoptera > Ichneumonidae > Buathra > Buathra laborator. The sequence continues at coordinate 4,674,525 of OW203897.1, read as the reverse complement.
TCTACCGTACGTTTGCGGGGTCGAATCCCCCTATATACGCGATACGAGTAAGCGTCTCTTTTCTCCGGAAGCCACAGTCGAATCTCAGCACGTCACTCTTGCCGCACGTGATTGATCTACCGCTCCTATCCACTCTATCCGCAGTAACTATACGCAAGTCTGTATTCCACATATACTACACGCGTATACGTGGGCTGCAAGAATTAAAACCATTTTCATCCCTTATCACGACAATGAAATTTATTCATTTCTCCATGCAACGATAAATACAATGAGTAAATATCGATAAATTATCTCTACGCGTCCTCTCGATTTTTGCTGAATTCAACGAGTGGCGATATAGAAAAATGGGATACAAAGCAGAATGTGAAGAACGAAGGAGGGAAGAATTTAAAAATGAGCACCACCCCCATAGCGTTTGCGAGGCCGTAACCGTATTGCGCGAATGGCCAGAACTTTTATTTCCTGCCGTCAAGAGAAAGAGTCTTGAGTGACAGAACTCAACAAAGGAGAGCGAGAGAGTGTCTCTAGCAGTGGAAGCAGGCAGCACGTACAGAACGAGTGAGCGAGAGCCCGTTCTCCGTTCTTCGAATTCACCCTTGGGTTTCGCTCTTTTTGCCCTGTCTTTTCCACTGGTGAGTGTCGACTGGTAGGTGGAGGCTGGTGGTAGAGAGGGTTGGTCCGCATTCGCACTGCGTTAACCCCGCGTCGAGCAAAACTATTACAATTCCATGGCGTAGTCGGTTGAGCAAGGAGAGAAACAGAGGGTGAAAATTGGTTGAGAGATAGAATGAGAGAGAGGAAGAAAGCAAGATATAGTCGCGGTTGTGAAGGGCGCGCGAGAGGACGAGAGGAGAAGCAGCAGCACAAGTGTATAGGAAAGCGCGAGAGGGTCGTAGTAGAAGGGCTGAACTGTGTATATATCCGTCGCGAAGGAGGGAGAGACAGGGGTGGGTTTCACCATCGTACTCGCTCGCGAACTCGGGCATCGCGCGAACGTCAAGGGAGATTTATAGCAACTCGAATTCCTCGACTACTAGTCGGGCGCGGTGGTGGCTACGGTTGAGGCCCACCGAAGGCGAGGTAAATAGCAAACGGGAACGAGTGTAAGCAGGAGAAGTACGCCGGCAATGGGGAACACTCGAACGCTGCTACTGTGCGGTGTGTAAGCTTTCGAGGGATGACGGGCGTCAGTACGACGCTCTTACGAGTTCACTTGTGTGCTGAACCAGTACTACGTGTGTATGCTTTCTGGAAGAGCGCGAACACGGCGTTACCGTTAACGTCACCACCAACGGCCTCTCGTCACTATACGACGTGACGGTCACAGAGAAATACTGGCGGCTTCTAGGTGCTCGGCTGTTTCTGTATTTCTCTATGCCCCTTTTCTCTATACAGACTTTTCCCTAACAATCAAACGACCAGAGCGACGATATTGAAGGCTTTTCCATTCCAAATGAAAGCCTCAAACGAGTGGCGTGGAGACAAATTTTCTTTTAGATTCATTTGCTCAAAAGTAACGCAAACCTGATAATAGACGAAATTACGCTTTTTTATATAGCTGCAAATTTATTTCGTGTTTACGAGAGATGTTTGCGCAGATTGTAACCATGAGCATTTAATACTGTCGAGCCGACGATGAGGGGGCAAAGGTAAAAGAGGTTCGTGTTGCAAGCCACGAACTTAATTACAGACAGATCGAAAAACTTCCGACAGACAGACCGACTGGCACAGGACATTTCTTCATTGGTTTATTTTTTTTTTTTACGTCTCTTTTCTAGGGTTCCGCTCGCAGACATGAAAGTAGCAGGTGCCGAAAGAAAGAATCGGGCGCAGGTTGTTGGACGCTCAGGCTTCACCCTCGTTCTATACCCTACGGTGGCACGAGGTTCATCAAGTAAGTTGAATTGAAGTAAGTCTTATTTTCTTTGTCGAGATCGCCAGACGAGATACCTCGGGAGCTTGCATTCGATGCAGGGGCATTATCAACGTTCTGTAGTTTTTATACAGTGAGTTGCGAAGCCTCTTAATTTTCCGCTGCTGATCTCATATCAGCACCGACGATTCCACTCACTCGCCTCATTTTCGATCGTTACTCTCGTTTTCTAATCAATTCATCCATTTATAGTAATCTCCTCGTAGTCGCTCAGTCGCTACTCTCTTGCGAGCGTAATCGCGAATTAAGGATCGGACAATCTGTCGAATCGATCGTTTTTCGATTGATCTCTAATTGATCAGTGATTACATACTCGAGCGCTGATAATGTAAAGGCAATGAAATTGCAAAGGATAAAACCAGTGTGGAACGATGCAGCAGTGGAGAGGAAGCGACCCGAGAACAAACTCAGCACATGGGTACGGGAACGTAGTTTGGTGAGGTGGCACGCGGAATTTACGAGATAGCCACCCAACTTCACCCCTTTTATCCCTACCTACCTCACTCGGGCTGCTACTGCTGCTGCTTCGGTACCCTCAACAGGTGGTCGTTTTGCTCAACTTCTGTATTGTAATTTATAATTTAATTGATTTATGCCCGGAATAAGTAGAATCTCGTTGTAATGCTCGCTGAAACAATACATCGTGTATACATATCTCGACGTAAGATTCTCAAAGTTGAGAAACGATCGTCGTTCCATCACGAATATTTTAATTACAATGTAAAAATAATACGTTCAAATCAATTGAATTTCGATTACTCTTTTGACTGCAATATTTGCATAAATCGCTGAATAGGAGAAACTTGTAAATCATCCTTTAGTGAAAATTCTTGCAATTAGCTTACAAATATTTGACTAACAGCCCCATTGTTTGATTTATCGAAGGTCCTTGGCCTCTCGAGCCTAAACAATATTATTGCATACTGTTCTGTAACAAAGTCTACAGCACTTTTCGAACTCTTTCGCTATTGTTCCTGCAATACCCTTTTCGCATGCATTTCGACCGTCGCCCGAGATTGGCGCAAAAGGATTCGCCGTCGTAAATCAAACCCTCGCCGATGCAAGGGCATCGCCCAAAAGTTTCACTTTCGCAACGAATGCAGGAAGGAATTCTTACATTCGACGAAATGGGCGTGTAGTGTTTATGGATTTTCAAATTAGCACGTGGCGGACTATTCGGAGTTTTCTCTCGGAGGGTTGTTGACGAGCATACCGCGAATAAACGTATAATTGGGAATGCGAGAGTAAAGTGGTACAGCAGACGAGAGAGGCCAAGCCAGTCGAGACAGCGACATCGAGGGCTGCCAGGGATGATTAATTTTAGCTGGAGCACCCTTGGACCTCGTTCTCGCGCGTCTCTTTCCACCTTTTCCTCGTCCTTCTCGTTCTTTTCACCACCCCTTGAACTCCTAGTCTATGCTCGGCATACTCTCTTTCCACTACCGTCGCCGTCGACTTTCTCGTTTCGTTTGTACTCCAAGCGCGTCGTTCGTTATTACATGACGAAAGAACGCGCGGATATTTGAAATTCTACATGGCATACACGAAGAATTCTACACCAAGGCTATCCGGTAGAGGGAAAAACAGTTCATCGATGTTTTATTTCATATGTTAGAATTTTTTTTTAATTCCCACGATAAGGGAAAAAATATTGATCTTTGTCATAAATCAGCGCTTAGAGCTCCGATGCAGCAAGTCAGATTGAAACAACTTTCGCGTACAGAAAGGAAATATAATATAATTTGACGCACCTTCCCAATGAATGGGTTTCTTATAAATACATCGTCGAAATCACCCTATAAATCCAATGCAAGAAAATCTTGATGACCCGAGCAGGAAACACGGAATCGGACATGCTAAACGCACTGGGTGGCTTAGTACCCGGGACCGTTGGCAGAAAAGAGACAGAGAAAGAATTCGAGTTCCGTTAATCGAGATTATGCTGCCGGGCAACAGCGGAGCGCAACAGCAGCAGATAGCTCGCGATATCGACTATTTGCATAAAGGCTATCGTCCGGAGTCTTTGTCGAGAGAGTCAAGTCACCTCCCACGTACGTGCGCGAGGCTGTCACTCAGTTGGACTCAGGATTCTGCGGTTCTTCGCTCACCAACGATGGAAGAACGAGGAGGAACGAAAGAGAGTAGGACCTCATTTCCTCTTCGTTCCCTTTCTTTATTTATTTATTTCCTTTCTTTCTCTCTTGACTTCGAATCTCACTGGCAGAACAGTCTTCTCGTCGCACGTATACTATACTATATACATATATACCCTACACCCTGAGCTGCAGCCTCTTCTCTCCGCTATACCTTGCCTGCATTCCTGCATACCATTACATGCCAGGCTCGCTTACGCATTTTGTGCGTAACTTAGCTGCGCGTGCGTCATTTATTAAATTGAAATTACGGGTGGGGAGGGAGGTATACAGAGCGGTGGAAACATCTTGCTGAAAATAAAAATCAAAGCTACTCACTAGCATTTACGTACGAAATAAATTACCTTAAAACGAACGTCATTAAATCATTTTTTTATATCACAACAAAGTAGAAACATTTTTTTCTTTTTATTTGATTTTAATTTATCAATTACGGAAAGAATGAATAGACAAAGCAATGATAAGCTGTGAAATCTGCAGGATGCTCCATGGGCGTATAACTATTCTGGCGTTGCTCTCATCTCGCGCCCAGAGCGGGGTCCGCGAGAGATAAACGTAAACTGGAATGGGAACTGAGGGTATATAGCGAGATGAACGCCAGAGAATCAGTAGCAGTAGCGCATTAATAAAACATTAAGGGTTTTGTAGACGATGTATCGATGTAGTGTTTATATTATCTTCTTTGATGTCGACATGTGAATTGGACAGATTTGTTATTCAGACTACGTACATAAAAGTGGTGAAGTCTTGCTCCGCTCCGTTTGTGGACAGGAGCGGAATGGAGCAGAGAGAGCTCACTGTTTGCCGATCGGGAACAGCGCGGGCTCTCGGTCCCGGGACAAGCCACGGGACCAACCGTTGAACCAACCGTCGAACGAACGAACGGACGGACAGACGTGGACGTGGACGTACGGACGATCGGTGAAGAGTACGACGTGTCCCGCCTTATACCGCGAAACTTTCAGCTCTTTCTCTTTTCTCCCTCGATTGCAAGCCTGACAGCCGATACAACCCCCCGCGCGAGCTCCGCGAGGAAGCTTCATCCGGACTCGCAAACTCGAATCTCAACTCTCTCTCTCTCTGTCTTTTTTTCTTTCTCGCAACGTCGCGGTTTTACCGCTACGATCTTCAGGCATCGACCGTTTTCCATCTATAGATCGATCGTTTATATCGGCGTGCACAACGATAAAAGATCAGAGGTGCCGGAATGGTATTGGTACGTTTCTTCCAAGCGTCAAGTAATTTCTTGCGTACCACGCGCAGCTACTCCAGTTGAATACAGGTATAACGTGTACATCTTGCTCTCTGGTTGCTCGATAAAGCTTGATGTACATTGTTATTTTTTTTTTTTTTTCATCACTCATTCCCATACATTTTATATCTTCTCTTCCGCAGAACTACAGAGATCTAAGTTTGTGTACTAAACGTACGTGAAAAATATCCTTGTGTTCTGTATATTAATGTTATTTTTTTAATATAAGGTTATTGACATTTGATATTGCGGGTTATACAATTACTGTATATATTGTTGACGAACCAGAAAATGAAATTTGACGCGCAGCGGGACATGACTTGACGTCGTTTATATACACTTACGTGTGTACGTGTTACACTGCTATCGACATATCCTTCGCGATGTCGCGCGACTCGCCTTGACATCGACTTGTATGTCGATGTTACCAGCAATGCGCGCCTACGCCTTTTCACTTCAATTCTTTCTACTGATACTTCCACTACCACTATTACTATATATATACCATTATACCCTTTGCCATGATCTCGCGCTCCGCACCGTCGCGGTATCCAACGCCGCTGCTACTCGAACTCGGCGCTGCGCGATCACGAACCTTGACTCTTCATTAATCACTTTGCTCGACTATGGTTTCTCAAGATATCTTTGCCTCTCTCGTTCGATGCCACGATATCAATGACTGACCGAGTCACTCGGCAGGATAGGTGACGTAGAAGGATATTTAACTCAAATTTTGCGAAAAATCACGAAAGTATTATAGTTCCTTCTCTTTTCATGGTATATGTGTGTCAGGAATTAAAATAGTAACAGTGGCAAGGATGACGCAAAGAAATTGGTAACGGAGTAACATAACATCGAAAAATTCTGATTTAAAATAAATATCATCCATTGCGATATCGATAAATCTCATATATTTGTATACATGGGTAAAAATAATTAAATACAATTTTATCGATGAAAATAACCATAAGTAAAGAGGATTGGAATCGAATGTAATAAAACCAAATTTCGTTTTATTTCGATGTGAATTTATAAAAATGTCAAACCTCATGAACATCGAGTTCCCATTTACAACAGACCTAAAAACTTTACTGTTACATATGCGATCAATAACATTGTCGTGTATTTTATAATATAGTGTATCGTCTTTATAATGCGATATTTCCGTTGGGCAGCCGGTACTGTTGACATCGGATCCTTCAGGAAATATACTCTTAGTCCATTCCAGTATTCCAAACAATAATCATTCCAGTCAAGTTTTCTAACGTCGCAAAAAAATAATTCACAATCAATAGAACTCATCCGATCGATTGCTTTATTCATTTTCGATATATCTATCTTCCAACCGCCTTCTGAAAAGTACGACAGCACCATGAAAGTCATAGTCGCTTTTTTGAATCCCGATAAAGCTCTGTAAAGTAACGATTGCATTGAATTATTTATAGTTAAACGTCTGATTTTGTTACTCTTTTTTTTTTTTCTTTCTATTTCACCGATCTTTACTTACTGCATTTTCTTCCCAGTCACGAGTAAATATGCATCAATGATTAGCGCTGGTAAGAAGTGAAACACAATATGAAGTATCGCGAAGTACCAGATACATTTCGTTGTAATTGCAAAATTTGTCCATATCATTCGTATTGATGGAGTCTTAACTATAGTCGGATCACATAAATCGCGCATGCGCAGAATAGTAATTGGCTTTTCGACGCTACTTCCATAGTTATATACAACAGCGCCATTTTCGTTTCGCCTAAGAAGGTAATAGATAAATTTATCGAAAAGTAGTCAAATCTGTCGACTTAACATTTTTATTTTCTGAGACTAGAAATGGAATAGCATAGCTTATGTTTTCAATGCACTCAATTTAAAAAATCAACCACCACAGTTCCCGCGTAATACTTTGTAAAGAATTGTTAAGTAATGAGAAAGCGATGAGCAAATTCATTTACAGTTTCATTAATGGAAATATTACCTTTCCTTTACGGCATCCCACATCGAAACCAGAAGCGAGTTGATTGACATGTCCACGGGAATGAAATCCAGTGGTTTTTCATTGAGACATCCTGCATGAACAATTCCTAATGCGTATCCAATGAATAACAATGCTGGACCGTTCAAATTTCCACACCAACCTCTTAAAGGCTCTTTCCACGAGGACAACACTGCGAAATAAGATTTAGTTTGTAAGATCCTGTTCCTTGATCATGGAACAATTTTTTTTAAAGAAATACACATGATATAGAGGGGGTTGCTGGTTTATTTTTGATACTTGAGGACTTACCTATGGATGGACGGTAGACGACGCAAGGAAATGATATGTGTTTGCTAGCGTCGTTGACTAAACCTTCAGCGATACCCTTCGTAAAACAATACGTATTGGGATACTTGTCGAGAATATTCGAAAGAACCGCGCCATTTAGACCCGTGGGAGTTGCCAAATCGGCAGCTATAAAATCTTGTACCATATTTATATCCGCTGGCGACGGATACGCTTCTTCCATTATATTTTTTTTATAACAGTGAGAATATGCAGTGGACACATAGAGAAATCCTTCCATGTGTTTGCATTGCTTAGCCAAATCAAGCATCGCCTTTGTCCCGAGAACATTGATCTTCAAAGCGGTACTCATTTTCTCATTAAACTTCACATTTGATGCGTTATGAAACATTATATTCACTTCTTCAATCAACGTATTCTTAGCTTTTTCCGACAAGGCCATGTCGTCGTGCATTAGATCACCTTCTATCAAGGATATCTTTGAGATAAAGTCGGGATACATCTTCCTTATAGTACTGAATAGCTGTAATTACGATACACAATCATTACGTTTCTTTAATATGCTGCAACAAAGCATAACTCTTCAGTGATTAGAATAAAACTTGTGCAATTAATAGTGTGGAATTTCGAAAGGATTAATTTTTCAATGACACCATTTTCTGAGGGACATATTACCCTCAAGAAGAGCAATTTATTGAACTTTTGAAAACAAATTCAAGACAAACATTGATGACATTTTTTTGCAATTCGTTGTTATAATATCAGTCAATAAGGAATTAATAACTTCGTTAAATAACTGCAGATGGATGGATATTTATTATTCCTATGATAATACGATCATTATGTTGCATGCAAAACTTACAACATCATCGAAGTAAACCTTAATTCTTTCCTCGGCTGACGTCCCTCTTTTTTCTCTTACCATCACGTAAATGCGTTTCAAATCGGGACAACCTCTCAATAATTTTTCAACTAAACATTTTCCCATGTATCCCGTGGAGCCAGTGAGAAATATCGTTTTTCCAGCGTAAAATCTCTGAATATCACTTTCCATAGAACGCTTATTAACAACTTTTGTATCATCTTTAATCCATTTGTCAATATTCATCATCGTGAATCGTGATCAACGTCGAGATTTTGACAGAAGAAAACAATTAATAGCAATGAGAAAATACAGACGCAGCCAAATAGTTTAACCGAGAATATCTAAAAGGACTGTACGTCCGTTCTAATGCGAAAGCTCCGACTGATTGTCTCTAATCCAATCTTCAAGTATCTATAAACTACGTGATTGATAATGCACATTTTTTTTGTTTCGTTTTGAATTATTTTATATTTATATTCATCATATTCGTGTAAAAAACAACGACGACTTTTGTGACGCATTATTCTGTGCATTGTATGTATTTTCGCATGTTAAAGGCTTTATCGCATCCGATGTCTACCTGCAACCGACAACTCGAATGCGATATAAATATATAGTGAAACTTCTCAATAGTTCACCTCCTCAATAGTCCACCCCTCTAATATCAGCTTATCTAGCAGCGACCCATATTCTCACGATGTACGCACTCAAGCAACCAGTCAACCTGTTTTTTATAATTATATATAAATAATGCAAAAAAAAAAAGAAGTCATGAAAATGTCAAAGAGAGCAAATCCTAGCCATTGTTTTGATGCATTGCGTTAACCATGTATAGATCTGATCACGTGGAACATATTCATTAGATTAATTTAATCATCGTCATTATCATTTTCGTGTATGTACATACGAATATGATTCCACGATGTGCATGTGACGATTTATAGCAGCAGTTTCATTTTTTTTATCATCTCTAATAAAAAAAAAGAAAAATTCAACAATTTTTTATAACCGACCCGACATCCACTTTATTTTATTAAATACTAATACCAAAGCACTCGTCTCGCTCGTCCTTTATCAAGTTGTATATTAACTGCATCATGAATACGCGCCGTTTTAGTTAGGTTAAGCCTATTATATTTAGTAACCGTATGATCTCGGCGGGAACGAAAACTAGCTTCACGATCTCGATTCCGGTATAATATCGCAATATGATTTTTGCAGAGAGGATTTTTTGTCCGTGGGGAATGATATTTATTATTGTTTATTTTCTACAAATACACATGTCAATGAATAAAAGTAAAAGTATTCTCTTTATAATATATGTATAAATGGTCTAATATTTAACATCAAGACAACAAGATATCATCCCAATACGACTTTATAGCGTTAATGAATCGAAATATAAACTTTAATAAATTATTACATAACTTTGTAAAATTTCTGGCCGGTTTCGTATAACACGACGATTTTGAAGTTTTCATAAATTAGGAGACAACCACTCTCTGACCTTTCCGTGTTTGTACTCAGGGTATTTGTTTATCTATCTGACAATCAACGAGTTAACGCGTGAGTAATTAAGCATTAAACGGCACACATAAATCTGGTGGCCACGAGTCGTTTTGAGGAAAAACGTCACTTCTATAACTTCTACTATATCGATATTGCGCTTCGACGGTCCTCTTTTACACATCGTGACATCTTGATAGCGCTATAATTAAACTGTAAAATATTTATTTTCAAAACAGTTTTTTAGTAATGATGATGATGAGTCTTATGGATCTATGTGTGGCATTAAATCGGTACAAAAATATGTCTCATGTCTTAGGATTGAAGACTTCTTGTGGTTTAAGAATAATGGTTAATTTATCAATTGTCGATTGACTTTTCTTATGCAGTGATACATTTCATTTCACATACAAGTGTACATTTCGTAAAGGCTGAATGAGTGTTATACGTTATAGTTAAATATAAATAACTAGCAGGAGATTCATTTTCTTTATTGGTATTGCGTGAGTCAAGCTTACTGTCTATGGCCATTTCTTTTTTTTTTTTGTGCGTTTAATGGGCCATTTAAACCACATGCTGTTACCCTTTTGAAGCATAGGTTACGACGCAAGCAGTAACTATCATTCCACCTAATTCAATTTGAACTCTTACGATGTGCTAAATTTAACTTGAACTCCGCCGATAATTACAAATGCAAAATTTAAGTTCCTACAAGATCAATTATTATTAAAAAAAATTGCCACCACGGTTCTATCAGTTGCGTAGTAGTTTTGAAAAGGAAAGAAAGTCCTTGGGATCTTTCGTACCGGAACAGATCGATGCATTTTCATTCATGAAAGTTTATCTATATTGTCATTAAAAATTCGTTTATCATTATGCAAGTGGCTTCAAGTACGTCATGCTGACGTTGCAAAAAATGGTGTCATGTAATGGTGGTGTAATGGCGTTCCAAGTTCACACACCATATCGACGTCAAAAAAGATAAACTGAAATATGGTGATTTTAATATGCACTTCCTATCTTTCAAACATGGTGTACCAACCACGGAAAAAATACCTTTGCTACATGAGGAAGACAAACATCGTATTGAGACATTTCAGCAATTTGAATCAGTCATTTGTATATTTTTTTGGTAATCAAGGACCGACATTTACCGAATGGATTCCCAAAATGTAAATGTTACAACAGACCTAATTTCGACACGATTACATATACGATTAATAACATTAATATGTATTTCAAGGTGTGGTGTATTCTACTGAGAAGGCGCGCTTTTCGTCTCGCGGCGGGCAATGTTGACATCGGATCTTTGAGTACATATACGCGGATTCCGTTAGGGTAGGTCAGGCAATAATCGGACCAGTCCAATTCTCTGATGTCACAGAAAAACAGTTTCCGGTCAATTGAACTCATACGATCGAAAACTTTTATCATTTCTGGTATCTCTATCACCCACGTTCCGCCAATGAAGTATAACAGTAACTTATAGCAGACAGCGACCTTTTTGAATGCGGATAAAGCTCTGCAAAGTAAAAAAAAAATAAGTATTCTATTTAATTAAAAAAAAGAGCGCGATTTTTGTTTGTTTGGCGATTTTCACTCACTGTGTTGGCATTCCTTTTAAAAGAAAGTACGTATCGGCAAGTACTGCTGGAACAAAATGAAACAGAAGATGCGACAATCCGAATTGCCAAGCACTATGGGTGTCAACTTTAAATGGGTGCCATAGTTGCATGATCGACGGATTTTCAATTCCATCGCCGCCATGGAAACATTTTTCATTCAATTTCAACAAGCTCATTGGGTCAATGGAGCTACATGCATAGTTATATACGAGTGGTTGCGAAACATTCGTCCTGTAAAATGCGCAAATGAAGATAATTGTAAAAAAAACTAATTCTTATCATTATAATTTCATACTTTCATCATTCATTCTCATCATTTTCATACTTTATCGATATGTCACCTGTTTTTTGCGGCATCCCATATCGCAACAATAATCGCGTTGATCGACATGTCGGCGGGAACCATATCTAGTGGAGATGATGGCTTATATGCTACGTGAATAATACCTAATCCATAGCCGATTAATAGCATTGCTGGACCGTTCAAATTTCCGCACCAGCCTCGTATGGGCTCTTTCCAAGTCGAAATCACTGAAAACAAAAATGGTTATTTTTTAGAAGACTTTTTGGTTGTTATGCAAGCATCTTACAGAAAATTTCATATTCTGGGACTTACCTATAGACGGACGGTAGACTATGCAAGGAAATGATACTTCTTTACCTGCATCATTGACCAAACCTTCGGCGATAGCTTTGGTAAACGTATACGTATTAGGAAATTTACCAATAATATCCGAAACAACTTTTGAGTCGAAACCGTTGGGGGTTGCCATATCAGTAGCTATCAAATCCCGCACCCTTGTTAAATCCGCTGGTGATGGATATGCTTCTTCTTTAATTATTTTATTGTAACAATGAGAATACGCAGTGGATACATAGAGAAATCCTTCGATGCGTTTGCATTGCTTTGCCAAATCAAGCATCGCCTTTGTTCCCATAACATTGATCTTCAAAGCGTTACACATTCTCTCAGTAAATTTCACACTTGATGCGTTGTGAACCATTATATTCACTTCTTCAATTATCGTATTCTTATCTTTGTCTGATAAAGCCATGCCGTCTTGATCTAAATTTCCTTCTATCAAGTGTATCTTTGACCCAAAATCAGGGTACATCTTCCGTACAACACTGAAGAGCTGCAATTATGAAACAAACTCATTCATTTCTTTTGCTTTGTAGTTAAGCTTATGTTTAACGATTAAGTTTGAATATAGTAAACCTTGTAGTGGTTCGATTAAAAATTGCATCAGCCACTTAAAATCAAAGAAAATGCTTATTTTTGGCCCATAATAATTTTATGAACGTTGAATCAATGTATCACAGTTATAAATAAAAACACGAATGCACGATAACTCGATACATAGCTTTTTTTGATCGCCGGGGTTGACTAGGATTTACAACGATTTTGAACTACCAAAGCGTTATTTATTTGTTCTCGATACGGCAATAGTAACACAGCACTTGTTACATACCACATCGTCGAGGTATTTCTTAATTCTCTCTTCAGCGGACGTTCCTTTTTTCGGTCTGACCATAACGTAAATTAGTTTCAAATCAGGACAGCCCCTTAGCAGTTTTTCAATCAAACACTTTCCCATATATCCAGTTGAGCCGGTGATGAACAAAATTTTACCGGCATAAAACTTCTGAACTTCACTTTCTTCGTCACAATCCTCTGTTATTTCAAGGTCATCGTTCATCCTCTTATAAATAGTATCCATTGTGACGTCAACAAATTCTCCGTGTATTTGCAAAAACTAATCCTTCACGAGGAAATTAAATTCTATTTAGAAAAATGATTTGATCGCGGATTTTTTAAATAGACGAATACGCGTCCCAATGACAACGTTTCAAACGATTGAGCTCCAGCGAATTTGCCGCTATTTATAAGGTCTGCAAGCGTAAAAAAGCCATATTTTCCAACAGACGACTAAATTTTTTTTTTCATATTCATGTAAAAAATGATCAGAACAGACAATGCCGACGTCAATACGTGCAAAATTATGGATCAAGGCTTTGCCGTTCGGCTTATTGCGCTATACGCCTAACCAAATTGGTGTCTCACATTCATTTACGAAATATGGCATACTTGACCTATAGTCTTTACGGTATAAATTGCATTCGCTTTATGTTTCATTATTGGATGCCGAATTGGCTTTCGAAATTCGAATAATCTCTTATCGGGCACTTCGATGATATTTTGTATTAATATAAAAACATTGGATCCATCGCTTTACACGTTATAGTCAAAAGAAAAAAGTGGAAAAATACGACCGAAGAAGCAGTCGCAAATCGCTCATTAAATGTCAACACATTCGTCATAAATAATGTAAATGAACAACGTATATGAATAGAATGCCAATTATCACGAGCTGTACGGCTTTTGTTCCGCGATATATAATTTGACCCAATGATCTGATCAAATCTACAAATCAATGATGTAGTTTAGGTCAAATCCTAAAAGTATATGTTCATCATATGAATTAATCACCGTAATAAGCAAGTCACTGTAATGTACTGAAAACATGGGTATGCAATTCCACTCGTTGGTAATTCTAGTATATTTTTTATTTCGTCTATACAGATGTTAATGATTGATTCAAAATTATTATCGGCCTGAGCCTAAGCTTCATTCGGATGTCGTGATTATTGAATGTGGCAATGGCCACTCATCGTATCGAAATCATTGGCAAAAATCAAAACTGTGTAACTATTCATTCTAAAAAATGAAGCAAATGAACGAATAAGTAATTACATTAGCTTACCTCGCAATGGCTGTCCCTTTCATTGCAGCATAAGCCCTTAAAATCAAACTATTCGGAGGGTGCAACATTATATAATACTGCAGCCGGTACGCACACCTTCTACATTACTCAAAGAGAGATGTTCATAAATTTTCGTAGTTTGAGAAACTCAGCCAGGCGCCAAGATCGGCACGACAGTTACGCTAACGACCGGTGAATTTCGAACTATCCCAGCAGGATACATTAGTATTAATATTTATGGAATCGCGGTGCCGCTTCCCGCAACATACGCATATATACGAGGGGCACACCATGCGGCAGCAAATACGCACCGCGAACGTCGTATTACAAGCGGGAGAATCAGTGACCGCGTGACCGGCCGATGTGTGTGGTTGAATGGGTGCGAGTTTCACGTGCCTGCGCGTGGAAAAGCTCCACAGAAGAGCGAGAAAAAAAAAGGCAAGAGTGAAAAGACGAGCGAGAGAAGAACGAATTACTGTAAGAAGAAAGAGGAAGGTAGATACTAGCTGCTGCTGGTCAGCGGGGTGCAAACCAGCGACCCCGCGACATCCGAACCGTAAATAACTCAAGATTGCGTTATCTCGCCATACGGCCGAATATTCTACGATCACAGGTAGCTTTTAGCTTCAAGCGGTCGCTCGTTTGCTCGCATATACTGTTCGGTCATGACATCGCGTATAGTGCATTACCAATGACCGCAACTCTTGCGCGATGCGGCGCGTTTTCAGCGTGTCATTGCCGCGGTAACGTATACAATAAGCAGATATCGTGACCCTCACTCCCGCGCTGCAGTAACGCATTTGCTGGTTCACTCTTCTGGCTCTACTCATCGGTGCATTGAATCATATGCGTGTTGATTATAAACACCTCCAGCGATAGTTTCACACATCGACAAACGTGGCAAGCGCCTTGGATGAATATAAAGAAAACGCCGACGCAAAAAAAAAAATCATAATTTCAATCGTCGAGACACGCATCCAGGATTCTGCCACCGAATGATTTAAAGACATTGCGAAGCTCGTATTTTCATACCGATGACGCGAAACACCAATCTTAACGGAATTTGAAAATCTTCTCTCTGTTTCATTCCACAGGAAATATTTTTCTGTTAATAAACGTTTCGATGAGTTTCGAAAATTCTCGATGTATTACTAGCGGTGAATATTCCGCACGTATGTGAAATATTTTCTATATGCACGAGTCAAAGTATTTATGCAGTAAGAGAAAAAATATTAAATGGAAAAAAAAACGCAAAGTCGTATCGCAGGTTTTTTTTGCTTTGAATAATAAATAGACGCCAGCCATCGACTAGATTATATCTCGATGCTTGGCTCTCTTGCGTGGCTTCTGCTTCTTCGATGCCGTATAAAAGTTCCGCAAAGAAACCACCGCATCATCGTCCGCGGTAGCACGACTCTCATTCGATCGGACGCCGACGGAAAGTGATCGTGACTCGAACGTCCACTCCTCCCGCCTGATCATTCTCTTTTTTTTTGTTTTCTTGTTTCCTTTTCGTCTATGCTGTCGTGCACACAATTATAACGTGGCTTGTCTCTTGTATGGCTCACGCTCGTCATCTCAATCCTCTTTCTCTTCGAGGGCGTGAGTTTCCAACGCGCTTGCCGATGATGCTGGCTGCTGGTTGCATCGCATGGTCACGACCCCCCGCGGACGTCACGCGATCGTATCTCGATCAACGAGACCAACGTAAAGAGTCAGGGAGAGACGACAATCGCGATCGATGACTCAAGAGTCCTTATTGTTACCCCCTTCCCCCCGAACTCCGTATCGATACCTACTGTCTTTGTGATTCGATGATTGACGTTTGCCCTATCGAGAGATTGAACCTCTTAATTATGGCTGACTACGTTCAGGAACAATCTTTTTATGTGACGCCGTAAACGCATTCTAAACAATGATTTCGACATCACATTGACTTGGAATCAAATATTTACTTATTAAATCAAAAGTAGTTTTTCATGTTAATTTTTTTTCGTAATATAATTTATGATTACATCTTATGTTGCATTTCATGAGTTATTGAAACTGAAATATTGTGCCGATCGATTAAAAAAAGATCGCAATACAATGCTTTGTTAGCGATTCAAAAAATAATTTAACGATCTCCAATGATTGTTAAAGTTTTCAAAAAATCTGAAAAAAAAAAGATTTGATAAAACGCTGTTCTACAGAATTGCTACTTATACCAATTCATTATATCGCGTCATGCTTCAAAAACGAAGGTCTAATGCTTGTCCAGCATCGTTTTTTATCTGTCCCCTCGTTCACTCGGCTAATCTCCGCTGTTCCTTTGTATCAACGCCTCCATATACTATGTTGCGATCTCAGCAATTCATAAAGTGGACAGTGGAAGTGTGATGTACGGGCCGCGACGCTGGTCGAAAGTTCACATATTGTCGGTTCGATGATAATGCGAAAAGGAAAAACACACGCGAAATCGAGGGGGGGAATTTTACGATTATCAGCGACGCAATCACTTGTGCGGCAACAATAATGCGAAGACGGCTTTTTCTCTTGAATTTCTCGTGCTCGGAAGTCATTCGAGCGTTCACGGTGTCTGGTCCATTAACTTGCGCACGTATACGGAAGAAAACGAAGGTATAAAAAAAGAAACAAAAGTAGCAATACAAGTAGTGGATAAAGACCGGTTTTTTTTTTTCTTTACGTCATGCCATTTAATAATTACAATTTAAATTATATATAATTATATGATCTTACACGTGTACGGTGCTCTAGGTTTACGTAGTTCGTAGTAAGTAGGTAGTTTTTTTTTCTTTTTCGTTTAGTTAGACTATTACGTATATTACATGGAATGAAGTAACATTTTGAGAAGAAACGCTACGCGAACGTAATACTTGGGCTTAATTTAAGAATTTCCTTGTAATCGCGCTCTTCGACGAAGCATCGGTTTCTTTCATTTTCTTTATTATTTTTAGTTTTTTTTTTTTTTTTTCATCATTGTTTTTTATTCTTTAAAAATTTGTTCCGACTCGATCGAGTCGGAAGAGATCGGGACAAAGTTTAAAACTGTCCGCGAAAAGCAGGAAAATGTCAAAATGTAAAGAAAAACCAACAAAACAAACGTATATATATATTGATGTATATATATACTCATATCGATTTTGCAACGAAATAAACTTCCGGTCGCGAGTTTGCCAGAGAAGAACGAGAAGTCAAAAAAGAAAAAAAAAATTGATAATTGTTTCATTTTTTCGCATGTTAACGAGTTATTCGATTATTCTTCGGCGGCATCTCGTCTGCGTGTTTTTTTTTTTTATATAAAGTTTTAGGTACGGGAACGTGTTATCGTACGACACGTGGCGCGTGAACAACAAAATAGAATAAAGAGAGAGGAAAAAAGAGAAAACTCATAACGAAACAAATAAAATACAATATTAACACTGGACCGAGTCATCGGCAACAGACTCACTCGCGATATAATTAATAATAAAGACAATAATAATGATAATTTCAATAATGATATAATATCGATAATAATAATAATAATAATAATAATAATAGTAGTCGTCGCTATTCATTCATTTAAATACGTTCGTGGTACCAGGCGTTGAGGAATATAAGAGGGTCAAATTAAAATCTCTTTATCGACAGACAAGCTGAATAATAAATTCAGCCAATAAATTTACCGTTTTATTAACGGACATCGGTATATTATGATTATTATTGTTTTCTATCCCAAATCCTGGCATCCACATGAAACATCGCCGACATTTCGTTTCTTGCTTTGCATTATATATACTCAATTAATTATTTACAATTCAAATATTCGCCATACCAACTGTTTTACACGCTAAAACTGCTATTCGTATACTTCGTTAGATCCCTGTATGCTTCCGAATTTGCTTCCTCGTAACGCACGACCTCGTTTTACAATTATTAATAACTAAAACACGGAGCGACGGTTTTTTTTTTATTTATTTTTTGTTTTTTTTTTTTTATATTCTTCCTCGTATCACAAGATATTACATCCAATTACGCGCTCGCGCACGGAAGCGCAGCGGGTAAGAGAGAGCTGCGGGTAAGTGACGGCGTATTAATACCTTACACACCTGCCCCCTCGAACGATTCGCGCCCGGCTTAACTGGCCAATTTGTTCGCGAATTAATCGACCAATTAATGAGAGATAGAGATAGAGAGAGAGATACCATATTGCACTGCTCTAATGGCGCTCGTACGCAACGGCGCACGTGCTCTCACGCGTGCGCGTCTACCTGCTTTGATGCGTTATCACGTGGAACACTCGCACTTGTCTTGTACGTAATCCGTTATACCGAGAGCTTCGCGAGCTCTAGTCGTGACTTTCTGATGGCGACAAACTCTGGTGGAGTTTTGCCGAACTGTCTCAAGAGAACTTTATGTATCGACGGTATATAACAAATCGAAGGTACAATGAATTTTAGTACACCGCTGAGAATGAACATAACAACAGAATTATAACCTTACCACTGCTTGAACAATTATATTACAGAAAAAAAAGCTCCAAAAATGTACTTTTAAACTTATTTTTCTCTTGTCAACGTTTTTAAGAAACCATTGAATACTTCGGACACAAATGAACCAATACATCGCGATTTTGCATCTATCCCGTCGTACATAGAATTCACTTGAGATAATTCAAAAGTTACACGAATAAACTTGATTGCGTCGAAAGTACGTTTTTGTTTTTTTTTTATCCTTTGGATTTCAAAACGCGGGCGTGCAATATGGCGAAAATAGTATGGTATTTACAAAGAGCTCGCCGGTGCCGCACAGCTGCTCACCGTCGTTAACGTGAAATTGGCGGTTGGCGAATTACTGCCGTTGCCCGATGCCGCGCGGATGCATCCGGACCCCGTTGTTCGTCGATATCGATCGAAAAATAATAAAAATTGACGCAGGAAATTGTTTCGTTTCACAAAGGAAATTGAGACATTCAAGTTTTATATTAATAACCAGTTTACGCGGTAATACGGGGGGCAAAGGGTGTGGTTTTATTAATCGCACGGGGACAGAATACATCGCGGCATCGCGGCCACGACTATTAACGACCGATCACTATTCATCCGTCGACTTTGCTTTTTGGCCGAGAACACTTTGAGCATTAGCAGGCATTCTTAAACGCTAAATAATTAGGAGCAGAGAGAAACTTTATATAACATGTAGACAGAAACTACGTTTCCATTGTACACTTCTTCTTTTTTTTTTGCATTGCGCGTGGCGTTTTTTTGTTTTCTTTTCTCGCTTTTTTGATTCTACCTTTCACCCGTCTATTTATCTGAGTTTCGTTCTCGCTGATCGCTACATGGATTCGTGAGGGAGGAGTGGGGGGATATATATAAAAAAAAAAAATTAACTGCTTCACGAAATTCCAAACAAATAAGGTTATTGCTCCTTTTTTTAGTGCCGTCCCTTTCGGGATATTGAAATTTTGATTTATTGCAAAATAACGGGAGCTCGTGACGACAGATTCGATCGTTATAGGAAAATAAGTACAAATTACAATCGGACGTAAATCGAATCGTTTTTTTTTTTTTTTTCGATCTATCGGGACCCGCGAGATTCAGCGCGAAAACGAGAGAGAGATGTGCAGTCGGACAGAATCGGTGAATTCGATTAATCAGACGTCTATTAATATATCTACGACTTATTATCTAATGAGATTCGTTAATCTCGCCCGCTGAGTAGGACCCTTACCGCAAATATCGCGCGCGCGTTTTTTTTATTATTTTTTCTTCTCCTCATCTTTTCGTATATTTTCCGCGATTTATTTTATTTTTTTTATTTTTTTCCTTATAATCGATAACTTATGTAATTTGTATAATTCACGCGTGCGGAAGAGTCCATTTCTCGGAGCGTGTCCAGTCTCTAGGGTTTTTGTTTGGCGTACGGCTGTTACGCAAATTGGATTACTTCATGACTTTCTTTAAACTTCGTTGTAGCGTCGTGTTTCTCGACCCTACAGGAAGTACCCGCGCGAGTTTGTCTTTCGTCGTCGAAAAAAGAAATAAAAAAAAACAGTAATTAACGCGAAAGACAATGCCACAAACGCGCGAGAATCTCATTTTTTCGAGTGTAAGAAAAGCCTTTAGAAGTTCTGCTCGCCGTACATACCAGGAAACCGGACAGCGTGTGCCCCGAGCTCGGCGGGCGAGAACTCGTCCTATGTGGCCAGATGAGCGAACTGACCGGGGTGGGGGGCGAATTGGTAAGGATGTCCGTAAGGCGACATGTGATAAGGAACGATATTCATGCTCGCCATTTTGTGTTCCTTCTTCCATTTCATTCGACGATTCTGAAACCATATCTTAATCTGACGCTCGGTTAGGCACAGAGCGTGAGCGATCTCGATGCGTCGTCGCCTCGTCAGGTAACGGTTGAAGTGGAACTCCTTCTCGAGTTCAAGTGTCTGATACCTCGTGTACGATGTCCTCTGACGTTTGGTTTCGCCATTCGCGTTCACGGTACCTGAAACACGAGACAAAAAAAACCAAGACGTTTATTTCACGATATTTCGGAAAATTAATTATTCTAAATTACTGAAACGGCGCGTAAAATTCGTAATGTTTGCGAGAGTTTGTAACGAAGTTACACGAAGCTACTTGAGCTTCGATGACTTCAAGAGGGAGGCATAAGGATAGGTAACGCGTGACGAGCTCGTTAATTATTTCAACGAGTCGTGGTTAATGCCTCGCGGTGCCGCGCGCTCGCGCGCTACCGGATCCCGAACTGGTCACTTGGCAGCCGTTTTACCTATTTGCTCGACACGCCTCGACCATAAATAATTTTGCAAACGCTATTATTACGATACTCCGCCCTCTGTTGCACACCTACTCTACTCTCCGCTAGTCTACGGATAACCGGGAAGAGCTTCTCTTACACGGATGGTCCCCTTCTGTACATATTGCATCGCATAGCAGCTATCTATAAGCTCTTTTCTTCGGACCATAACACGGGGAAGAGATGCTACCTATCGCGTTGGCCTTAATTTATTTAGACGCCTTCCAATTGCCACGTAAATCATAACCAAGACGCCAATTTACTCGCCGTTCCTCTACCTTTCTCAAGAATCATATCGGGGCGCTGGACCATTATCCGATTATCGAAGATCTTCGTAGGTATATCGATGAGAGAATAACCATTACCTGATCTAATGATTCAAGGGTTTTGGTTAACCTTGCAAAATGATCAATAATTATTCGACGGATAGATATATAGATTAATATATTTATTTAATAGTCTAAGGCGCAAAAACATCGTGCATATTAACAGATAGTCGGGTTTTAATAATATTTGTCTATCAGTGCAATATCAACCCGTTAGTCATCGAAAACATATCGCGAAGAAGTTTCGATAAAATTCATATTTACACTATCCTGCGAATCAGAACTCTACGTTCGTATAAGTAATCATCGTCTCGGATAAATTAATCCAATAACGTGATAAAAAATCAAAATCAAAAATAATTTTTTTTATCATCTCAATCATATTTATTGATTCAATACAATCTTTAAATTTTTATCTATTTCGATTTTGCTATTTGCGTCTTATTCTGCGTTGCTATCAACTACAATTCGACGATTGAACAATCGGCGATCTCTTCGAATGCGGTTCGCTTTTGATAATCGATCGAACGTTCTTCAAAAATCGGTAAACATTGTCAAAAGTTGTGGCCATCGCAGGTGGTACCGGCGTTTCGTATAACAGAGAAAGGGTTGTTCGTCGGTGGTCGCGATTGAGTGCGGCTGGTCGCACGAATGCGGATATTAAAGAGGCGGTTCATTTACAGCAATAATGAATGCGCTATTAATACGCCGTCGCGAAGCTGTGTTCCCGAGGGGGACGAGCCTCGAAGGAAGCCGGTTGGTAAACGGCTTCGGCCGTATATGCTCGAGGGTATCTCGCCAACCTAACATCAACTAGTTCTTCTTCGTATTCGTCGTGCGGCGCCGCGCGAACGCACAAACGTCCGCGTGTTCGCGGCCAGCCAACGAAGAAGGAACTATATACGCCCGCGCCACGCACAGAGGGTTGTCCGACGTTTCATACCGAGAACGGCTAAACGCTCGTCGGACACTATGCGCACAGTTATACGCGAATCGTGCACTACAGAACGGCAATGCCGCCCCACAGCAGCCTTGTTCGCGAGAGCTTAATGACCGAACCGCGTAAGCGTTATCGCTTTCCTCCCGATAAAGCACACGCCACTCCGCGTCCGCTCGAGTTGGTCAGTATATTAAATTTAATTCTTCACCGTTTTCTACAAAAAAAAAAAACAAAAAAAAACAAACAATCACATTCCAGTTTCCGGGACTCCCTTATCATCTACGAGTACCAAATATTTTGTTTAATTTATTCCGCCCTCACGGTGAATACGGATCTCTTTCCCTCTCGTAATACTTGAAATAGGAATAAAAAAGAAAACAATTGTAAAGATGTTTTTGTTAGTCCCATCGGACAAAGGTTACATGCAACGCGCGTATGTCCGACACACACGGAACACTTATGGATGATTCCTTATACGATCTCGCGGTGCATTCAGTTAGCTCACATGCACGGATTCCCGAGCTGCTCGTCGAGAAGGGACTGTATCTCTTGGTGTGTGCGAGGGCATCCCCGATCTCATCGGTGATTAATTGATCCCCGTGTTCCGCCGACATCGATACAGAGCTCCAGGGGGGAAAAAGAGTAAGAGAGATAGTATAAGCTCCGCGAGGAGCTGCCGTGATAGCCGCGGGCAGGGGAAGGAACGAGTCCGTCGAAGGTTGACGGGTACGAGATTTTTTCCGCGACATTCCGAGCGAGCCGATTGAAAAATACCTTCTTCCGGACCGAGCGAACGGGCCGACGTATCTCCCTCTCTCGTAGCGGGGGAGAGCTCCTGTTACTTTCAATCGACCTTTTTTTTTTGTTTAATTCAATTTAGGGTCACGCTGCTTCCGGTTCACCGTCAACTCGGTCGAAATAAAATCATTCGAATATATCGTTGGTAAACAAAAAAAAAAAATAAAAAAAAAAACCGATACAAATCTAATATTAAATCAATGTTATTCAGCTCGTAAAATTATATCTGTGGCATGAATGAATTATCTATCGCGACAGCTGTAAATTTGTAGCAACGAAATAGTTTTCCACGTTGCGAGGTGCTGATAGCTATGAATAATCTTGGCAAGAAATTCAAATTCCACGTGGGATCGTTTGGACAGCCGAGAACTCCCTGATATTATACGCGCAGAGTCGCTCTCACAAACGGGAAGTGTTTCGAAGATTTTTTTATTTTTTGTTTTTCATCTGAATGAAAAGGGGTTGCATAGAACATTATTCGCCCGAGTCGAACGTGAAATTACGCTGTGATTTTGTACAACGTGCGGTTCGATGTATAATCGAACATGAGCGCAAGGCTTGGGCATTGTTTGGCCGGCAATTTTATCGTGATCGATCGACTTTCTTCGTGCTCTCAACGTAGACGTTGTCGTAAGTGAGACGGAGAGAGAGAGAGAGAGAACGCTTCAGCGTAATCAGTGGCCTCTCCGCACCGATTAAATTTCACGGGTGTCAGATCTCGGAGATTCTGATCAATATGTAAAGTAAAAAAAATGAAGAAAAAAAAAACCAATAAAAATAACAATAATGTAAGAAAAATTCGTTCGAAAGCGCCCCAATTTTGTTGAACTCAATTATTATCGAATATATATGAATATATATGCTTCTTATCGCTCGATTTATACATAGTATCATCAGAAGGTCGAGAGAGTTCAAACGCACAAAAATTACACATCCCATGTTGTGGCTATTTCTTATAATACACGTTTCTCCAATTTGCAATTGAATGTCTCAATGTCTCGTGTTGACCCGACCTCCGCGTATAATCCACCGAGATATCTCTCATCCGTCTCTAAACCCTGTGTCAGTATAAATCCACACAAAACGTAGTGATATCTATCACATTACGAAATAAAAATAATCTACATCCGACGTCGGATGAGACAAAAATATCAGTCGAGACGCAAAATCGATCGGTAGTGTCAACGTTGAACGTGTCGAGAGGATTCTCATTCTCTCTGTATACCGCAAGACCCCTCTCTCGACACTCGTATATATATTCTTTCTCTATGTTTTTTTTTTTTGTTTTCTTGATTTTATTTTTATTTTTTTTCTCGGCGAAGAGAACGTTGCGTCGTCTCGAGAGTCGCGCACTCTTCAGCAGGGTTTATCCCGTCGTCTCAGCGCGTTGTCAGTCTGGCAGGCAGGCAGGCTGGCTGGCAGACAGACCAAGCAACGGACTCTCGGTCGCGTTCTCTGCCTGACTGCCAGAGCGCCTCGATTCCCGTTCTTCTTCTTCCTCAGTCTTCGTCTTAGTCGATTCTGATGTTGGTGCTTCACTCTTATAGCCTGTGGTCTCAGCATATACGAGTTGAACATGAGCGACTCGATGCGAAATACAGGAGCAACGCGGGACTGACTATAGGCTCTATCTTTCCCTGCGTTCTATTAAGAGCGGAGAGACCGGAGAGTAGCGCGTTTACAGCATTGGGTTAGATATATAAGAGTCTCGAGTATAGAAACGAAGACATTTTACCGAGTGGATGAGAAGAAAGAGTGAGACGGTACGAAATGGGACGAAAGGGGGACCCCTCTGCGAAGAGTCTTGACGTGACATCGAGATGGCTGACACGAAGACACGGCACTGCGCTTAGACCACAAGCATGTTCGTTACCCCGCCGTTATTCGTTTCACTGCCCTCCTTTCCCTTCGTGCTCTATGCCGCTGTACGCTCACGCGAACCGACAACGGATGCCACACGCATTTTTACATCGGGACAGACGTATTTTTTTTTTTTTTTTTCAACCCTCTCTCGAGCCTCGGAGCTTTCGACGCACCGGGAGAGTACCGGAGGAAACGATTCCGCGTACTCGAGCATTCGTCCGAATAGTTTGGACCTTCATGCATGTGTCGCCGACAGCAGACGTAACTCGCTATCCTCGCACGCGGAAGATTTTCGCTCGAAGAACTTAATAATCCCATCGCGCGCCACGGACGGGGTTATAAATCTAACTGGGGAGGTTTAATACCGACGAGAAACGAGATGAGCTCCCCGACGGAGTAGACTCTGCGCTTTGCTGATCTCGCGTTGCTCCATTTGCGTTTGACCAGCAAAGCAGCAGCGGCCACGATGTAGAGACGGATTTCTTTGAAGATCTTCAGACTGCTCACTTTGAGGTTAAAGCGCAGGGAAAAGGGATTTAATTCTGTAGTTGATAGTCGTTGACGGATTATATCCAATTAATAATCGCCATTACTTCAACCTCACTGATGGCAAGTCGTTCCCCGGACTTTATTTATATCACAATGGCGAGATCGCGATTAAAGTGTTGCGACCAATGAGGAAGAAGTTTTCTCACGCTCTTGCAATCTGATAGGACAATTCGCGTTCTTCGCGCTGACGTATATGCCTGTTGCCGCGGTGAAGCATGTGTCGTGAAACGGGTGTGCGTATTAACGAACGTCAGGAACTAACTTGTCGGGACATTGAAGCGATTATCGACCAGTGAAGCTGAACGAATTAATAATTGGTTGATCGAAACTTTGTAGCGGAAAGTGTAGTACGATCGCGAAGGTTTTATATGCCAAGCGCTATAATTATCAACTATACGAAAAATATATAGCTATTGTCATGTTTCTTTCCCTTTTCATCCAATCACCGACAATGACGGAAGTACGGCTAACGACTGTGCCCGACCCTCGCGTAGAATACGGCTCCGATAATCTGATACGACGTGCGCGAACAACACGTATCGATTATCTCGATCTGCGAAGCCGAACGCTCGTACTTCCCTCCTGTATACAGAAGAGATACAGATATATATCCACAACGCAGGATTATCCCAGAGAGAAGGAGAACGCGTAAACCCGATGCCGGATCTCGATTTTAGCGACTTAATAAGAAATTTTATCAATCAACGTAATCTGAGATTTCATCTATGCGATTCAATGTGTTCGATCGCTAATATTATATATTAAACAGATGCAAATTGTATGGACAGTGAATGGATGCGTTGAGTTTTGACAACGTCTTGCGAGCAGAATGAACGCCAAAGTTTATGTAGTATAATAAACGACTGTAGGTACAGAGGATCGTTGGAGCCAATTATCGTCACAGTCAACCGGAAGCAGGGTGGCCACCGTTCGTAGGGCATCGAGCTCACGGTACAACGCATCGCGACGTCGGCGTGTATAAACCAAAACGAATGTAATACAGACGCGAGAGCATCAAAAGACACATCGATGTCTCTCATGCCACTATGATAAGTGTCTGAAGAGATTTATAATAGTCACTCATAAATAACACGAGCGACCGTTTACCAGATTATTATTATACAATTACGATTAAATCTCTCTTCGCTTCGGTGGTCTCTCCGTTATTATTCTAAAATATGTTTTTTTTTCATTCAGTCACAAATTAGTTTGCGGCTGGCATTCATAGCCAGCAATCAAGATTCAACCGTCTTGAAAATGAAATCTCGAGTCAACGATATCGAGGGGAGAAATTAAAAAGACAAAGTTTTGTGTACAGCAAAATTGGAGCGCGTCGATTTGTTTGTCGGACCAAAAAATGAATTGTTGCCAGCATGATGTATATTTTTTTTCTGTTTTCATTGGGGAGAATTTGGGAAGGGAGGGGGACAAAGCGTTAATACTAGCAGACGAGGTTAACGCGGGTCTCTGGCTCTCGGCCAGTCCTAGTCAGACCCGGCGAGGTGGGTAGGACTCGTCACCAACAGTAGCGGCAACAGCCACGGCGAGTCTTTCGCCAAAATGTCGAATCCGGCCGTCGTACTATGTCGCGTTTGCCGCACTAGCGATTTAAATTTACCTAAGCCCACGGGGTTTTGCGTCATTCGACTACGAAACAGAAGGAGATAGAGAAATTTAACAGTGTTGGGACAGGGCAATCGCGAACGCTAGAGACCGAGAGGGTCGCTTGCTCTGATTTGCGAGCCCGCGAAGAATGAACAGCTGTGGAGGCATTCGCGAGAGCCAGCGCGACGTTTCTCTCTTACGCGCGTGTACCACACGCGGCGGGCCAAAGATCGCGCCGGCGACGTGTGGCTCTTGCGAAATCAACGACCTGTCGACATTCCACAGTCGCGGCATCGAGAGAGGAAGCTCTTCGCAGGAACTTTGGCTGCATTATATAGAAGTATTACGTCGAGGTGGGTCGTGATATATCCACCTGTTACCGAGACTTTCGCTAAGCTCAAGATATCAAATCGTATAGTTGACTTATACAAATGTGAAAAAAAAAAAAAAAAATTAAAAATTAGATAATTTATTATTCTAAGAGCTCACGAAACTCGCTTATAATATTTGATCATAATTTGATTGGGTGTTGGTAAGATTACAATGAATAATATAAGACGATAAGCAAAGACAGCGAAATGAAATGTGTAGGACTGACGATCGGAAAGTAGCGTTAATTGAATCTCATGGTTTTCTCCACCCTTCATCTATCTCGGCCGCGAATATCATCGCCGAAAAGGGGTTTAAGAGACGGGCGGTAGTGGGTGAGAAACAAACCTATTTGCGTCGGAGAGCTTTCTACAGAACCACCCCCTGGGTGTAGATAACAAATGATCATAGGCGGGTCTCCCACGCCGACTTGTCTTTCTCCCACTCTGGATTGCTCTCTCTCTCTCTCTCTTCCTATCCAAAGCTTCGACCCTTCAACATTTTCGAGTATTCTCTCAGCCGCAACGCTTGGCAAAAAAACCCCCTCTCAAGCTCCGCTGTAACAACCCTCCGCTCCGTTCCATTCAAATTGGGAGAAAAACAATAATTTTTTTAATCTATTTACAAGCGTTGGGCGAATTCTCTGCAATCTCTAATGAGAAAACTCTCGAATCCGATTCTGGTGAAGAATTTTTTTTTTTTTTTTTAAACTAAAACGAAGAATTCTTCGCGACCGAATCGAAAGGACCGCCGATGCCAGCGCGGGATTACTTTGTATTATAAGTATACTTGAATTCGGGAAAGAAACGAAGCAATGGACGGAACCTTTCGGTTCTTACATTGGTCGTTTCTGTTGCCACTGCTGTTTGAGGGCACGTGAAACGGGAATAGCGAGGCAGCCAGCGGCCGTCTCCATCCATCACGCGAAGCCTCTGGCCCGATCGAGCTCTCGACACGCGCGCGCACGAGACTCAAACTGCGAAGTCCAACAATCTCGGAATGCATTATTCGTCGAGGCTACTTCGCGAAGGATGTAGAGAGGACGCGAAAAAAAAAAAAGAACAATCTCGCCGACTACGAAAATATAAATCGAAGGACTCTTCATCGATCTCGACACGATACTGCAATACATTTGCTTAATATTCTCCAGTAATATTCGCTAGATGTAGTACAGTATGAGAATGTCTGAGTGGGCTTTTTATAGTTATTTTAATTTCTTTCTTTTTTCTCGATTTACGTGAACTATTTTTGGCTGCGATTTGAATGATCGACGATTTAGACAAGAATAAGGAAAGTCAATATAGATTTAACGTCTCACCTACGAACAGCGGCACGCACTCTTATATTGTTGCATTCAAATGTCCCATTCTTCACTCGCGGGACGTCTTGGTGTCTACATAATGCAATACATAGTACACCTCGAAGAATGAACGGACAGTGTTCATGATCCGATAAAGCGATTTTTACATTTTACATCGCGACGTAATTTACATACAGTTGAAGTGCGAGACGCGTCGCAAACTCGTGGAACGCTCTTCGCATAAGTTGACCGTGCAGTTTTTATACCTGCACCGCACGCATTAGTCTTGCGTTTCTCGGTTTACTTCCGCACGGTTAACCTGCGAAGAACTCAACTGTACGCGATGTCGAATAAATTTCATCGATACGAGAAGAGATATAAGAAAGTGCACACGTGGCGCCCACTGTGAAAGGTTCAACTTCGGGACTTGACATACCGAAAGGACGAACGTTAAACTTGACAGACTCGACCGGAGTATCGTTACAGAATCGATAAGATACCGAGAATCCTCGTGCGCGATGGCAGACAAGACTCCGGCCGCACAGTCAGAGATGAAAAAAAAAAAAAAAAAAAAAAATTGAGGACTATTAATTGACAATGGTCAAGCGGACGTGAGCGTTTATGGACGATGTTGCAAGTTCTCTCGTGCGGAGGGCTTCTCTCTCGAGCTCGCGAGCGCCGCGCACACACGACGAGACGACGGGATATCTGGTGGACGGGCACCGACACCGGGGAAAATTAATGACTTACCTTCCACGCCGTGGAACAATACAGTCAGCTGGACGAGCGGCGAACACCGTGAGCCACGGAGTTTCGACTTGATGTCCGAAGCGCTCACGATGCTCTTGGGCCTAAAGGTCGTGTCGTGCGTGAGTAGATATGACTCGTGCACGAGAATACACTCATGCATCAAATACGCAACGCCAGTATGTCAGACTACTTACGCGCGTATATCGATTTATTTCGTATCGAGGCCACAAGCATCATCCCCCAGAGCATGTATAATTCCACGATGGCGTGGGAAGCGCGTCCCAACGCAATGAACATTTGCCCCCCCCCCCCCCCTCCCTCCCCCTTACGACTCATCGATTTTCCAGATGCGATAAAAGACTCATTAATAATATATAGCAGGAAGATCGATTTGCCCGTTGTACAGGCGGACTTCCGGTTACGTTAAGCTTCTCGACATGCCTTGTAGAACTCGATAGAACGATAATGAAAAAAAGGTTCAATTCGCCTAACAGACAATTGCGATAATTTGAAAATTGAACGACAGACCTTTGTTTTTGTGCGAAAAAAAAAACACTTTTCTTTCTAAATACCGCATTAGATCGACAAACGCAAAGTTAAATTTGTATGATTTTTTTTTTTCAGCATATGTCCCGTCAGAAAATCGTTTAGCTTGCATTTAATGTACTTCGCGGTTTATATTTGCCAGAGATACGTTATACAAACATAGAGCTATGCGCGTTATTTGTATTATTTTTATTTTTTTTCATTCGCGGATTTCGCAAGATTTCCTATCCATGAATCATGCAATGGCCATGTTTCAGGTCGGGTTGGAAAGGAGGCTGTCTGTTTCGATAGTCCGCGGCGTGCCTCCTGGTTACACGCGACCCTTTCCTCTCCGTGTCTTTAGCTTATACACTCTCCGCACCACACGTATAGCTGTTATCTCGAAAGCTCGGGAAGATGGTAAGCCTAGCCGGCCCGGTTTGCCGGCTGCACGGACGGCTCGCGCGCGCGAGCAGAGCATTTATTTATGGCCCTCGGGTCGTCAGGGTGCACGTCGGTAACGCCCCTACACCGAGCACTTCGCACCGCCGTGCACTACCCACGGAATGAAGTCGTTTCACGACTCTTTCGTTATGTATACACTCCTCGTCCTTGTTCTCGTCATCGGCATAGTGTCCTTGATTTTTTATTAATCGATCGACGATATAAAATTACAGAGGATGCAAAATTACATGGCTGCATTTTTCGGTTGTTTATTTAGCAAAAGCTTCGAGGATTGTCTCAATCTGTCGTTCCTATAATGTCCTGAGAATAATATATGTATTTTATTTAATTGGGTATATAATTCTGTGGGACGAAATTTCGAGATTTTGTAAACGAAGATTTACGAGGGTTGTTATTCAAGGGTATAACGAGAGAGGGCTGATTCGTTTCAATGATGAAATTATTGCCCGAGAGATAAACTCGCACGCCGTAAAATGTCACGCTCTCGAGAATACGAAGAAAGCGACGAATGAATAGCGAGCTGTTAGGAAAAATATAGAAAATATAAAGAATGGGGAAAGAAAAGGGCGCGCGCAACGTGGGACGTGGGGTTTCAAGGGTAATTATTGTGTCGTGCGGTCTTTCGGTAGACTCGTGTCGCGTTAGAAATCGCGAATTCTTCGAGAATGGGATCGAGCGGGAGGTCGAGTTAAAGGGAGGAAAGGAACAAGCGATTCCCCGGCCTCCATTGAGGCCACGCGGGTCTCGAGAGCTCGTAAATTCTCGAAGCCGTGGGGCCAATCCACCTCGGGGGGGTTTGTCGGCTGTACGGGGCTGTTTCTGCTGCTGCTGCTGCTGCTGCCGCTGCTTCTGCCACCAAGAACGAGTGTAAGGATCAAGGATCCCCGTGGTGGCGCCGGGGCGCAGGAGACCAGCAGCAACAGGCTGCGGTCCGACTCCACTACCCCCGAAATCTCTCAGCGATATACGTTCGTTCTTCTCCCGACAAGCAACGAACCTGTGGACCCACGTCCGCGTTCTTCTACAGTTGCTGTTTTGGCCCTCGAGAGTTCCACATGCACGATGAGAATTTATGGTCCAATAAGCGATTTGTATATTCTATATCGGGATGAGATCGCACTTGGGAAACGAATGTAGATGCCGGTTGTCACTGAATTCAGAATGAAATGCACAGATCGAGGGTCGGTGAGCCTTTCGAAATGATATGCCAACGGTGGCGATTCGCTGGGGAATTGAATATGGATGTTCGGGATTAATTTGTGATTCAAACTCATTTGTTGGTCTAAAATTGACTAACTACACAGTTTGTAAGTAAGGCAGTCGGGAATATATGGTGATAAAATATAAAAGAATGTGCACTGAATGTTGATACGAAATATAAGAGAATCAATTGAAAAGGAAAAATAAAATTAACTAAATTCCGAAGCATGCGATTGAAATGATTTTTCATTACAAATAAAAAAGTGTAAGTGTATATATAAAGTGGTCGTGACAATTCTTGACAAAGTTACAAAATGAATGATTTTCTGGTGCTCCGGTATGTTTTCATCGATAAGATTGATATATTAATTTGTATTCCAAAGGCGTAGGAATGACTTTCAATTGAGGTTCACTAGAGGCGATAGTTAACTTTAATGAACGCGGTTATTACCTTCTCCTACGCCAAGTTAAAGCGACGCGCTTTTACTTTTTGTAAAATGTAAACCTGATTAAAATGATCTAACGGTGTTCATTGCCGGTGCACTACTATCAACGACTATTGCACTGCTGGGATCCACGCGTGACTGGAGTTGCACGACTAACCGCGCGAGTTATTACACCGCGACTAGAGAGCGTTCACTATTACACCGAGCGGTAGTTTTATCGGATCTCGTGGTCTCTCATAAGCAAAACTTGCGATAGTAACGCGTGTATCATACAACGATATCTACATATAGTTATAAAGTGCGAAACCATTAGAAAATCTACTTGGCTCCGCGTTGTTAACTCTCGCGCGTTCTCTCTCTCGTAATTGCTATTGCTCGTCGGGCCACAGTGAAACCAGTTTCCGATAAAATTGACCTTATAAATCATCGTGTGAGACACACTGTTTTTTTCTATACACTGTGCATATGTAAATTCCATCGACGATAACCTCGCGAGATTGTCGGGTTATATAAAAAAAAATAAAGAAAAAAATAAAAATTGAAAAAAAAACAAACGTTTTATAAATTTTACGTAGAATTTTGAGAATAATTATGATTTTCAACAAACTCGCGCGTCATCGGTTCTGAATTTTTTCGCAACCCGCATCTTCCGAATGGGATGCGTAGGTCCGCGCGCGTCGTTCGTTCCGTTCTTAACGCACACACACACACACACGCGCACACGAATACATCATACCAGCTACCCTTGGCGCATAATCGTTCCGACACCGGTCAGAGCAGAGAAAAGCAGAGTAGATTGTATATGTATGTATGTGTGTGTGTATAGCGAAGGTTCTCTCGCTCGTCGTCCGTTCGCAGCCTTTATTTATGGCGGAATGATCAGGCTGTAATTACAATGCCCATCGACGAGAGCCTCGAAAGGGCCATCTTCCGCTTCCCTGTACTCTCGGCGCCCTCTTTCCTCTTGTATACCATCGATGGTCAGTTCTCGCAAACTCACATACGGATACTACCAAGTTAAAAGGGCTGCCGGACTCACGGTGGAACGTGCAAATACTTCGATATACGAGATCCGCAACACTACCGTATCGAAATACATAGATATATGTATATATACATGTCGATTCACTCAATTATCCAGAAACAATAAGAAAAAAACATTGGAAGAATAAAACCAAAGGAAAACATACTTCCACAGGCAGCCCTTTCAGTTCTCGTACATCGACCTTTTGCGGACCACTGAGATTTCTAACCAAAGCTCGATATCCGACGATCGAACTCGTAAAATTACGCAATGATATTCTTAGGGCACTGTAACGTGTGGATCATTTTTTTTTCTCGTGCCGCGTATAAAATGCTATGTACTCGCGAGAGAGACACTGAGCGCGACATAGTTGTCGGTAACTGTATGTATATATGGCCCCCGCGCGCGATTATCGCCCCATTCGAACGAACTACAAACGCGTATAACAACACTATAAATAGATTCGTTTCTCATCGCTCTTGCCTCTCGGCCCCTACGGTACGGAGCAAAGCTGCAAGCAGAAGAAGAACCTCCGGGGGCAGAGAGTCTGTGTCTGATGCCTGGAGTCTGTGCGCCGCGAGAGTAGGAAAGAGAGCCGCGAAATGAGACACATCGCGCGCTGTTATGTTTAATTCTTTGGGCCTTCGTACACGGTGAAATCTTCACAGAATCTACGTACACACTTTTGACGAAGGCTATGGCGTTGTAACGGACGACGTTTTGTTTGTTAGAAAAGTCAGTCCCGTGTCTTGACTGTACTATCGCGATGCGATGAGCGGTACTCACACTCGGCGATTTGTGGTGTACGGATCGTCGATGGACGGGTTAGTAAACGATACGTCGGCGCGTCTGGATTTGAAAAAAAAAAAAAGAAAAAAAATGAAAACAGTTCAGCAGACGAATCAATTATAAAGCTCTCCAAGAATTTACGGAACTTGTATTTGTTTAGAAACTCTGCCACGTGACTCGCGTTATTTTGCCTGTTTTATTTTAGTGAAAGAGAAAAAATAATGGATTGCAGAAATACTTCGAATGATTTGTTCTTTTTGTCTTCGAGTTTTCGCGGTATTTGAAAATTTATCGAAGTTACGCGGATATCCGTCGTCTGCTTTTTCATAAATGCTCAACAGCTTTTGTAAAAATGTTTTGCGAAATTGAATTGAATTTTGCACAGCGATGAACCCAACCTTGTCCTTCGCTGCATGAATGACGTCGATTGAAGGGTTGATCTCGACCTCGAAACGAATACCTTTGAAAAATATATTTCGCACGTTTCGCCCAAAAATCGAGCCGAACTGAAAACCGATGGGTCTTCGTAACTTTGGCATTTCGAACGAAGAATTTAAAGCAGACGTGGAATAGCAAAGGCCGGTGAGAAGTTTAACCTTGAGGTCGATCAGTCGGAAAGGGTGCGGGAGAGGTCTCGAACTGTAGCAGCAAGGGCGAGGCATTCGGATGGTCGAACGAGAGCGAATGATCGTGAAAAATGAGTTACTCCTTTTCGCACAGCGAAAAGGTAGACGTATTCCCAGAGAGGTAAAATCTTCACGAGGTAACGGAACGATTAACGCATTTTTCCGGAGTAAATATGCTAAACGGTTGAGAGACACGACAAAAGGGTCGTCCTTTGCCTTTGGTCAATGATGAACCTTCGGAGTTTCCGTTAGTTCCACTTTGTCACTGACGTCAACAAATTTTTCTTAACTTCGAATCTCGCAAAACCGAATACACAATACGAAATTAGCTTAACGCGAAGGGAGGAGTAAGGCGGGCGCGATAGGAACTTTGCATATTCGATGCTAAGGATTTCGTATTCCGTGAGGCCGCGGCTCATCGAAGAGCGGAGACAGAAGAAAAGAAGGAATAAAGACAGAGATAGGTCCGAGAGACTTTGGCTTCGAGTGGTGAAACACGCACGATGAAGAGCGATAGAAGAAGCTAAGAAGAGAGAGAGGATCGAACGGTGCAAAGAGTAGAGGAAGAAGAGAAGACGAAGGGAAGAAGAAAGAGGTGGCCCCCCCGCCTTACAATGCGGCCTGATTTATGGCCTCGCCGCACATACATAGAGTTACACACGATATCATAATACCATTAATTCTTCGTCAAATTCCCCGCTGACTGAATCATACCGGGTCGTGGCAGTAAATCACAGGGCGACTAATGCTCGCGCGCGAGCCTTGTTCGCGGTCGCGCGCTTTTAGTTCAATGTATCGTTCCTACCAGTCTCTCTGCTCAGTTGAGAACGCGAACGCTATCTTTTTCCTCGCGCTCCCACAGTATTCTCTGCTCTTTTCCGAACTGGCGCTGTCTTATCTCATCGCACAAACGTCCGAAAAGCCGCGAGGGCAGGTGGATTCGTTCGAGTACCGCAGCGAAACATCGAATTCTCAAGCGTTCGAGGCACGCAGATCGTTTTCGTATTTACGCTTCGGCACAACGATTTGTAGCCGGTCGACTCTTGGGAAGAAGATAAAAAGAAAAAATATATATATATATGAAAGGAAATAGGATAGAAACGAACGCGCGCCTCTTTCGAGACACGAGAGGCTCGTGCCCTCACGCGCTTTCGTTAACATCGAAGAAGAGAGGAGTCTTCTTTTCGAATCTCGGGGTTTACGAAACGGGTGACTCGAGTAATTCGTCCCGCAGGCTTGATTTATCGCTCGACCTTCTTTCGGTGGACTCGTTAATCGAGAGACACTGTAGTAATGCTGTTGCTGCTGTGATTTCGATGCTCGTTCAATCCAACGGATCATCCCGATATCTCTCTGTATTTCTTTTTTTTTTCTTTCCTCGTCTTTCGTACAGCGTGTTAATTTTTTCGTCATATCGAATTATATCGAAAAAATCGCGTCTCTGCAACACTATTTTTGCCATATGCGACGGGTTTCTGATCCTGTGATTTATTCGACGCGAGTTCGAACTCTTACGGATTTGGGATATTCAACGGGAAAAAGTAGAAAAATAATTTGTTTTTTCCTCGAGTCCGCTATATTTCTCCAATAATATTCTCGTAAATTTTCAAAATCGCGACAGCACACGTCCGTGATCATTCATTATCTTCTTATTTAGTGGGTATTTTTTTAATCGTTATTATTAAAACTGTAGATATTTTTTAATTTTGTTTTTTACCGTTGGCTAAACTTTTGAGGTCACGCGTGCATTGGATTTTGCTCTGAAACAGCTTTTTTTTATGCAGAGAAGAATCACCGTAATGTGTTTAATTGCAGCGCGATGCCGTGGATAAAAATTGTAATGACTCGGCTTTGTCGGCGAACATTATTTCTTTCCGGACTGTTTGCGTTTGCGAGAGACCGCGTCGAGAAGCTTCGTAGGCCCAAAAGGCGCGGAAGTTTCGTTCCATTGCTCGGGGGAGAATCGGCAACACACGTGGGCGTGTACGCGAAAGACACGCTCTTCCTTCTTCTCCTTCCTACTTGTTTTCCTTTTTTTTTTTTCCTTTTTCATGCGAGAATGCCTACGGCGAGATGCTTCTACATGTGGTTCGTACTTTCGTACAGAAATACGAGAGAGTTTCTCGATGGAATTTTTTTTTTCTTCGTGCGCACTGTTTCCTCTCGCGAGTGGCTAACGAAATTCACGGCAAAGCTCGCTGGTGGTCTTTAGTCCAAATGAATATCTATTTACTCCGACAATCTACTAGAACGCGTACCTATAGCTTCGTCGGTCTTTACAAAGCGCTACAGTGTTATAACACAGGAATAACTAAGTTACCTCGTCGGTAATATAATGACTGATGGGAAACCCGTCGAGAAATAACTTAGCTATCGTGACACATTAGCGCCTAAACGTTTTTTTTTCGCCTCCCTGTCTCTTTCTCTCTCTCCGCCGTGTTCTCCTTCTTCAACGACGCGATCATGAATCATAACGCCCACAATGAAAACCTGAGATCATCTAACATCGCACGAGACTTCGACGGGGTTTGTATAGGTGGGTTATTCGTGGGTCTAACATCGAACGCGCGCGCGCGCCTGTTCGCCGATCGTCGACCATCGCCATGGCCTTGTGTCTCTTCCATCATTCCATCACTTATCAAACGCTAAACGATACTCCTTTCTTTGTACCTTCCCATTCTTTCTCCTTCTATCATCTCAAACGAATAATATACTAATGGCGTAATCAAGCAATTCGATCCTAAATCATCAAGCTAAACGCATGCAAATGCCTAAAAATCATTTTTAACACTATATATATGTTGAAAGTAATTTTCGTTTATTTTCTTCATTTTCTATTCCTTTTTGCTACAAGAATGACGAGTGATGGAAACATCAATAAACGCCGGTAATTTTTGTTCTATATACATTTTGTATGCATCAATTTTTCTTCGCAATACGATAGGTCACAAATTGTTTTGTTCTATTAAAAAAAAATCTGACGCTGCCTGCTGAAGACTGGTAATAATCGCTAATCACTTTTCTTCGTCGGCATTGTCTTATGTATCCAATTTTCTCCACCGCGATACGTAACTAATTTTTTTTCGTAATTTTTACGCGTGCAAATAATCTCTCTTCCGATATGATTTCGAGTAATTAGCATTCAATATCCCTAATTTATACTATTCATAATTATTTATCTACTCAATTCTATCGAAATTAAGGTGTACAAAGAATTTTAATTACTCACTCTGTCCAATGTGAACCCTC
Source organism: Buathra laborator (assembly GCA_934046635.1). Taxonomy (NCBI): domain Eukaryota; kingdom Metazoa; phylum Arthropoda; class Insecta; order Hymenoptera; family Ichneumonidae; genus Buathra; species Buathra laborator. The sequence continues at coordinate 4,636,520 of OW203897.1, read as the reverse complement.
TTCATCCACGGATAAATCTGTGGCGGATTTCCCCCGCTGGCGTTTCCTTTATTCGATGAATTATTCCCGGTGCTCGATGTGCTTGATGTCGAGGAAGCCGGCGACGAAGCCGACGAGGCTGTCGTTAGCGTTGAACTGCCTTCACCGACCCCTCTGGAGCTACCGCTCGGTGGTGACGCTGCCGATGCGGCGATGGACGACCTGGACGAGCTTCCCGGTGGCGATGTTAAACCGGATACCGTTGCTTTCGATGTACCAGGCGTTACCATTGGTGTCGGACTGTTTCTCGATGTTCCAGTAGTCAAATCTTGCGGCGATGCAACGCTCGTCGACGACGTCGAATCGGCGTATTTGCAACTCGATGTTGAAGCCGCCGATGCGGCATTTGGTACTTGTAGAAGGGTCGTTGTCGGATCCTGATGAATCTGCGACTGTGGATGATGCTGCTGTTGATGATGCTGTTGTTGCGCAACCGCTTGCTGTGCCGCAGCGTGCATTGCCGCGGCGTGTTGCTGTTGCTGTTGCGATGTCGCCGTTGCGTTGAGCCTCGGCTGTGGCTGCAATTGCGTATAGTCTATCATACCGGTCGGCGGTGCGTGTTGCATACCCGATGCCGGTGTGGCGTAAGGATGCTGAGGATAGTGCTGCTGCGGCGAGTAGCAAGGCGTCGGATAGCCTGTTGTCGCTGCATTTGGATTGTAATAATCACCACCGGCGGGCGATGCGGCCTGAAGCGGTTCGCCAGGCGAATTCGGAGTCGGTCGCTGTTGCTGCTGCTGGGCCTGTTGTCCAGCGTAGCAGGAAGCTAACGAGTTTACGAACTGATAGGAACTCATTATCACCAACTGGCTTTTGTTTTTTTTTTTCCTTTATTTACTTATTATTATACCAGCTACAAGCTGCTTTGCGTTGTTCGTTTTTCCAATGATTATATTAACGCTTTCAAAGGTATCAAAGATCCTCGTAAAAGTCTCTATTATTTTTTAATACGTTGGACACTAACACCGCGCACTTTTTGTCACGTTAAACCTTACGCTTCATTTTTCGTTTTTTCGTGCAAATTCTTCGTTTATCTTTTCTTTCACCGTCGAATTTTAACGCATAGAACGAACAACGAAAAATCTGACATCACAATCGTAAATTGTTTTTTTTTTTTTTTATTTACGCGATACGACGAATTTCACCTATCCATACACCGGAAGAACGGGAAGCCCCCACGAGTTCTCTCTTCGACGTTAATCGAAGATTCGATAATGAACGACGTCAGGGAGGTTTAGTCGGCGACTAAATGGAGTGTCAGTCGTTGAACGCCGTGGCAAAACACACCACGAGTCAACGCGAGCAAAGCGCGAAGATGAGCGCGTGCTGGAAGTCTCTCTACAGTGGCGAACGCAGCGCGCGCGAGAGAAGAAGAAGGTGCGAGGGTTTGCTTGCTTTACGAGCGCCACGTGGGCCGGGGCTATAAAACTGTCTTCCGCTTCTTTACGACCTTACCGGGGCGCAATTACCCACGGGGAACACGGGGACCCACCGTGCTGCTGTTGATGCTGCCGATCCTGTTAGCTTTGCTTCCTCTTCCTCTTGCGTGCTCGTCTTTAGTACGTAGTACGGGCTTTGGCCCATTGATGACTCGGTGGACCATTGAAGAAACTTACGACGCGGATGATGAGGAAGAAAAAAAAAACAAAGAAGAAGAAGAAGGAGATAGAAGAGAATCGAATAAGTTCGCGCGTTAAGAGGGTTCAAAACTACCCTCGTCACTTGGCGGTACAAATCGCGAGTCACCCCGTTCGTATCTATCACACAGATCGCACCTTTTATCGCGATGTCAACACTAAATGTTTCATATTTTTTTTTTATTATTTTCTTCTCTTCTTTTATCGTCGAACCGAACTTCGAAACAGAAAAAAAAACCTATTCAGATGAGTTTCAAACTCGAAGAGAATACGTCGCTTGATAACCGAACACCAATAACGCCGTTTCTTTCCGTATCGTTGCTTTGGCCGTTGTTTCTTATTTTATTAACATTTGTTTCGTTGTTTAACAACAACAACATTAACAAAAAAAAACTGTCGATACACGCGTGAGTCTTGCGTCTGACTGACGTTTGCTTCTGTTATCTGTTTTGGCCGATAGTGAATTTTGCCCGTTGTAGCACCAGAGCGCGGTCCGGCACCGTGGCTCGTATCGAACCCGAGTGACGGCGTATCGTCGAGGACCGGCTCGGGTTACCGTCTCACTCCGAGAGTGCAGCACCACTACGCCGTAGGGCACACACTGTGAAACTACTCTCCACACGGTTAAGAAAGTAGGTGGTGTTCTTGCGGAGAGAAGTGGCGGGTAGAGCGGGAGCGCGAGCCACAGCAGCCGAGCGCAACACACATGAACGGACGCGCGCACACACACACTCACACACACGCACACGGATGAGAGCGTGGAGCCGAGCAGGCAGCAGCAGCGGCAAGCAAGCAGCGGCAAGAGAGGAGGCCCGCGCGCGAGCGCCCGTGAAGAGCCAAAGAGTGGAGTTTGCGGGCAGCCAGAGAGCGCAGAGGCAGCGTGTGTGACGGGAACCGAAGCGCAAGACGAAGTGAGAGGTGTATATAAACCGCGTGTTTTAGAACCTCGCGAGTAAGAGATGAACCGATATCAACGATGATAGCGGAGTAAAAGATAGAGAAGCGAGAAGGGACGAAGGGTACAAAACCGCGACGGTGTGGTTGACGGTGTATATGGTATAACCCTCTCGCTCGCACGTTGAGAGTTGCGTGCGCGGAGGGAGGTGGTATCGTACTGAACTCGCGGGATCCTCGTAGAGAGCCGGTGCGGTAGCTGTCACGTGCCCGAGCTGCGTGTCAGGAGAGCGGACCAATCCCCGTCGTTCGTCAAACCTTGATTGGTCTCTCTTGCTCCGCTGTATATTTATCTCCCTTGCACGCTCCGTTTTATCCTTCCTTCTCGTTCTATCCTCTTGGTCTCTTGTACCCGACGACCACGACCGACGACGACGCCGCCGTTGCTTCGGTTGGATTCTTCAACCCCGTTCCCTCTGCTTGATCCTGATGCTCACCGTCCGTCGTTCTAGTGCTACTCGTGACAAGGGGCCTGCGTGCGAGAGGGAGACGAGGAAACACGACGGGGTTGGAAACTTGTTGGAAAGGGATGAAACTAGGGGTGCGCTGACACACCAAGGCACGGCGGAGAGGGAAGCAAGAGAGAGAAACCCATCCAGGGGGGCCTAATGGAGAGATATTTGGGAGCTCGTCGTACTATCGAAGGTGGTGGGGATTTTTGCTTCTATCTTACCCTGTTTTTGGTCCATCTCTCTTTTCAACTTTTCTCTCTTTCTCGAATCACTTTTTTTTTTCTTCTCTTTCTACTTGGATTCTCGAGCCTTTCCAGCTTTTCCTCAGGGCATAAGGTTTTCCCCACTCTTCGCGAATGAGTATAGAGTAGAGAGACTTCCCTACTTGTCTTCGTGGTCTTCGTGTAGTTGACGACGCGAGGGGCAACCGCGCGCACGCGTTACCCTCTCTATCTTGTTTTTACTCGAATCCCCCCTCCCCCACCCCCTCTCTCCCCCCCCCAATGGTCTCACGGGTACCAAGTCTACCAAGCCGATGTCAGTCAGGACTGATCGTTCATGGAAGTACGATGATTTTTTTTTGTTTCTGGCACAGGAAAGATGCAACGTTTCTGATTCAATTCGTAAGGTATCAAAAAAAAAAAAAATCATCAGTACCTCGGTATACGCTGATTCGTATTTAATCTACTTAGGCTCACGCCGTGATAAATTGAAAATTATCTGATTTAAATTTTTTTCGAAAATTATTTGATTTTTTGTAAATTTTTCTTCGACTCGACGCGCTCGACTAGAGCTTAGGCCTAAATCTTTAACATTCAATTTGTTGTCGTGTAACACTTGTTCGAGTTTTTATCGGGCATTTGCCTCGATGCGATAATCATTTTCACAAAACTACCCTCTACCGAAAGGGTTGAACGAGAGGTACAACACTCGAACGGGACAAGCGAGGTGGCCGGTTGACGATGCAACGTTAGAGAAGAGCATACAAGAGGATTAAAGTGCGAAAGCAATAGGGCAGCTACCGTAGGAGAATGAGAGAAGGAAAAGACGGTCTCTCACATAAGTCAGCCGGGGCGGCCGCGGCTGACAGTTTTATGAGAGTTTGATAGCCTCGGTTGCTCTCCTCTCTCGCGCGGCGAGAGATACAAGCTCCGTGCGAGACGTAGGAGGGGCGCGGCTGAGCGCGGAAGGATAGAAAAGGACGGTGAGCTGGAATCACGAGAGCGAAAGAGCGAATAAGAGAGGAATGAGAGAGAGAGAGAACGAATGTGAGAAAAGCGAGCAGTCGGATCGAGAAGAGGGAACAAGAGAGAAAGGGATAGAGACACGCGCACTACGCACAGCACTCTTTATTGTCCCATAAATTCAAACCTGTTGCCCCGAACTCGTGCGAGAGAGTCGGATAGAATTGAAATTGAATGCGAAGAAGTGAGGGAGAAATATGAAATCGCAAGGTGAGTGAGAACCTTTCGGTACGTTTAGAGAAACACGAGAGGCAGAGAGATAAAGGATTGTGTTTGCAAGGCTGAAATCCTCTCCAATCGCGATACGATCGACGCCCCGTTATCGCCTCGTTCACCGAATGCAGAGGCTACTTCGCGTAATCCACGATAGAGAGGTATATGACAAGAAACCGGGAATATCAGAATCGAAGGTAAAAGAGAATGGATTGCCGTGGTGGTAGATTCGTCAGAGGCGAGCTCACCGCTCGAACGACCAGAAGCATGTGCGATCCGAGAACTCTCACCTAAAGCAAACCCCGGTGGAGGTCCCTGTGTGTGCTTCGTGCACGCTGCACGCTCACAGTCTGGCGGGGGATACACGCGGCTGTCGCACTCGGGGGCGGCAGCTGAGGCAAAGAGAAGGGGGAAAACGTGCCGTGGGGGCGGAGCTCTGACGCTTTGAACTTTGCGAATATATTTTGCTGTACGCAATCCTGAATATAGCGAAATTGAAAAAAATAAATCATTTTGGTCCATCGATCGATCGTTAATTATTTTACGCAGTGAATTAATGTTTTTTTTTTTTTTTGTTTTTTTCGTCGATAAAAATTAGCTGAGTCCGAAAGAATTTTTATTTATTTCGGAGCAGAGGGAGTTTTATTTTTAATGAGATTTGATGGTCGTAGGTAAAATTTTTATTTTAAAATTATGCTGAAAAGTAGTTGAAGAGATAGAGGCTGGTGGCAGTTGGACAGCAGATGTGGTGAACGCTCCACAGTTCTCGTTGAATTGAGGCTCAGTGGCGACCGCCCCCGACTTCCCCTTCTCGTACTTTCGCGCCTCCCCACTTTCGGTACAGATTCTCCCTCCATAACCATCCTTCGTCGTGGTCGGACGAGCGGACTCGACAAAACTGACTATCTCTTCCACTTGGCGCGGCACCGCTTTGGAGTCTGACCGCGATACGAGACGGTCGTCGGAGTTACGCAGCCCTTCCGACGGTTCACTCACCGGATGTATGAGTGGGAGTAATTTTTTTTTTTTTTTTTTGCTGACGTGACTTCGGTAGTCCAATTTATGAATCAGACAGATAAATCAATTGTTCGAAACTTCGATTTACTTTGAGACTCTTTTTTTCAACACAGCGTCAATTAACATTTTATTTTGGATAAATTTGCAGTAAGCATACATTCGGAAATCATAAACTTATTTGGTCGCATGACCAATAAAAATGAATATTCATAATCTCATTGAATTTGCCTAATGCGGTAATAAATTTTTATTAATACTTTTGCGTTATTATATTTGCCTCGAGCGTCAACTTGACTATAGAAAATTCGATTCGTTTAATAATAACTACCGTCGGAGAAGATTTAATAAAATTTAAATGCAATTTTATTAAATGGTAACATTTTTCAAAACTGGAACATTATTTAAATTCGTTAAGAAAGTCATCACGTCACACATGTTGGGGTAACACTGAACAGGACACAATAGCGTCAGTTTCGTTGCCATTTGCTCCACCGAAGGTTTTCATCGTCTCTCCACAGAAGCCCCGACGAACTGGAGCAAGAAATCTACGGGCGATTAGACCGTTTCGTCGGAGAGTAGGTCTCTTCTCGTCCCCGTTCCAGTTCGCCTCGGGCCTCTCGTGTCACTCTTTGCCGGCTGCCGCAATGCCAACTCGAGCCACAAGCATCCCTATTAGAATTTCTAATAAAGCCGTTCTCGTAGGTGTAAAAAACGTATCGAAACCTCCATGAATCACTTGTCGCGAAAGCGAGACGCTTGGACACATGTATCTGTTACGCTTCGAGACCGAGGAGATGCTTTATGCACCCTCCGTTGTCCCTACATGGTCAGCTCTTCTTTGCTTCCTTTCCTTTCTCTGCGACGACCTTTTGCCGCACTGAAGCTCTTCTCCTTCTCATATGATTCAAAAGAGACTTAAAACAATTATTGTCTCGCGGAATAAAATATCCTTGCGGATTAATCGAGTTTCTTCGAATATCCCAAGCGAGGGTTGGTATTTACAATACCCCAGTGAATTTTAGAACACGAGGGTTTCACCTCGTAGAGCTGCCACAGCAGTGGGTTAAACTCGCGAGAGTGGGGTCGAAGAGTGCCAGACCCGTCACACTCGGGCTGAATGATAGAGAGTTGAGGAAGAGAGGACTCGTTCGGAGCCGCGAGCGGAGGGTGCAAGTAGGCATCCCACCCTGGCTGGCGAGGGTGTTTTACGTGTAACCTCATAGCGACAGCTCTTGAAAAATTACCGGGATGCTTGAACTAAAGTGTCCGCTAATAGATTGGCTACAGTGAATGGTTTTGCATTATTAAAAGGTGTCTCCCCGTTTCCACGCTCGTCGTATCGGCAGACTATGCGATGAACTTTCGATATGCACTGAATCATTCAAGCGCGAAACTGATAAAAATTAACAAGCGAGAGCAATTAGAGAAGCCGAAGAGCGTGACTAAAGATCCTGCTTTACATCTATGCCGGGGAAATTATTAAATTCTATCAGATCATTATTAATTACGCGAACAACTTGAACATAATTTTTTCATTTATACGCACGTATAAAATAAATTATGAAAATATGTTTTTCCTGGCTTAGCAATTAAATAGATTTTTCTGGAGTCGATGCGAGTTTAGTACAAAAGAATATTTGAATCTAAGTAAGTCGAACGGATTTTAAAAACTGGTATTAAATAAATGATGAAAATATTTTTTTTACCCGCTTAGCGATTAAATAATTTTTTCTGGTGTCGATACCAGTTTAGTATAACAGAATATTTGACTTAAGTGAATCGAATAGTTTTTTGTATCATGATAAATACCAAAAAAAAAATTTCCGCTTCCAACGTGGATTATTAAATAAAATATTGAGTTATAAGTGTGTGCATTTTTTTTTCCTTTTTGCACAACGAATGTTCTAAATGACTATCTTGCACTCTCCGTAAAACAAATAAATTAATAACAATAATATTATTTTTTTCCGATAAATTTCGGATAGTTTTGTTTAGCTAGAAACAGCAAAGAATTATTTAAATAGTCAAAATGATACGCGGTTCGTATGGATAAATATTCGGAGGTATTAGAATTACATATATAGCAAGTGAAAGAAAAGTATTCAATTTAAGTGTAAGGAGCTAAGACGCGTAACGTGAAAACCAATACGTCTCCGCGGACCGGCCATGATGGATAGCCGGAGCTATGGGAAACTATCTGTCAAGCACAATATCGACCCTCGCCCTCCGCGTGTTCAACCCCCAGCAGAGCGACAGCTCTCGGGGTTCCCTTGGTTGCTCTCTCGCTCTTTATGCCGCGCGTCTACGTCTACGTTCTCGTTGCCGCGTGGCCCGGAGTATATTCCGTGCATCGAGTCGTGTGGGTTGTGCCACCCACACACTTGTACAAGTATCGTAGTAGTTCGGTACAAGTACAGTCTATGGCCCGCTCTCCACCAATCCTTCAAGCATCGTGCAAATACTCCGTCCCCCCCTTCCACTTCACCCGTCCATTCGCACACCCTCTATTTGCATAAAAACCGAAACTGAAACATATCCTATTAATTCTCGTCGCATTCCAATCCCATTTATAAGTAACAACGTCGCAGGAAAAAAAATTTTAAAAATTCGAAAACACCTCGTACTCTTACATGAATGAAAGGATAGACGACGCAGTTTCAGAAATAATTTATTTTAGAGCACAGAATATATATATATGTATGTACGCGTCGAAGTATTCACTTATATGCTAATTATTCGTTATGAATGGACTAGTTATTCACTTAGATATTACACAGCTAGAAAAAATATCGTATTCTCTATATCGTTATGACTCTTTTACTTTATCTAGTTGCGATGAAAAATAATAATCTAATGCGTTAAGTGTCTAATATAAAATTGAACTAGAAAAATTGTATCGTTCTTGCTATGTACAATATTTATCATTACAAATAGGAACTTTCACTATAAAATTGGCACGAAAGTTTGCAAGTTTTCTCGAGCATTTCGAGCGATATGCGTGACGAGTTAACCCAACCCGCGTTTACGGAAAAATCATTATATCGACCAACTTTCGGTGCGCTTCAAAGACTCTAATGAGTTGAGCGTCAGGTAACTTTTAGCTCGAGAAAACTTTCACTTCTCACTTGGTCTCCGGTTTTCCGGCGACTATTATTTAAAATACAATTTTTATACGGGAAAAATAAATCCGATTTTATAAATTAATCTTCCGTAGTTATTTGCAAATCACTATTTAACAATAACGTAAAGTTCGTGTTTACTTCGGCTGATTGTCAGAGTCACTATAATACTTTTCTCTATTAGCACAGCAGCATTAAAAAAAATTGACCGAAGCACAGAGCACTTGATTGTCAAAATTATTGATAATACATCATTCAAAAGAATAGTTGCTTCGATTAAACAGTAAAAAAGTATGAAAAAACACGAGAAACGTTCCACGACAAGCCACGCGTTCAGCCATCTTGTTTCCCAATGAAACGGCGCAGCTGCACGACGAAAAGAGTCCCCCCACCATGACCTTCCAACCCCTAACTTCCAACCGCCCGAATGGTTGCCCTATGTTCCTCTAAGGATATTGCGTCACACGTACGAAACTCGCAACGACACAACGTGATCTTCGTGCGTTCGTTTTTTTGTTTTTTTTTTTTTACACTATTTGGCAACATAATTTTTTGTTAAAAAATAATAAAAATGTTTAATGTATCCTCCAATCTTTTACGAACCCTTTAATAATCCCATTAATCAAAAATTGTATGAGTATCGGTTTAAGTCAAAATATTGTTCGAATGACTTGCATATTTCCGTTATTGCTACTTTGCAGAAAAAATCTGAAAGAGACCGAAGCTTCCAAGCAAAGTACAGTAATGAATACTACTGCTAAGAGCGCAGCGCAAAATTTGCCATGAACGCGGTAGTCCGTTGGAAGCAACGCGCAAGAGAAGAGCCTCGAATACCTGGCGTGGGATGCTTTCGGCTGTTTAGCCCGTTTAGTCCATAAATCATGATGGTTGGTTCCGAGTTAACATAGCATGGGTCAGCTGCTGCTGCTTTGCCGGGCCGTCCGGCATTCCCGTGCGCCGGCTTCAACTATCCTGCGTGCGAAACACTCCGCAACTTCTTTGGACTCTCCAGACCTTACCAAGTGCAGGATAAGCGGTACAGTTGTTGGCCCGCGTAAAAGGCCTTTATAGCTTCTTTTTAGAAAGAGACGCAGAGCCGCCAATAAACAGTCATTGGCCTTCTTGTTCCAGAACCAACCACTGTACCGTTTATTCGCCTACTTGTAAAGCGCCGATCTCGTGAGCCCCGTTTGTCGTTGCCTCGCGAATAAACCCTGAAGAGCCTCTCTTGTGCATAAATTAACTTTTCTGATGCTTCTAACGATAACTAATTATAACTGATGATAGCCGGTCCGTGGGTTATTCTATGCGCAGAAAGAATATTTCCGCTTCAGGAACCAGTGCGAAGTTCCAACTTAGCGGGATGTCCATATCCCAACATTTGTTGGTGATGTTGATGAGAATGATGATGATGAGAATAATCGGCACTTGGATACAAGTGTTCCTGTTGATGCTGATGATAGCTCAGGTACGCGGCTTGTAAGTTCTGCGAGTGCTGCTGCTGTTGAAGGTGATGATGAACAGCCGAATTCGTTTCGTGAGCGGTATGACTCGTCACCGAATGACTCTGATTCCCATGCATCATCATTGTCGGTCCAGTGGGCGATGACGCCATTTGCAAAAGCCCATCCCCAGACTGATTTTGATTCGGCGAGTGAACTTCGTCCGCGATCGGCATAGCGTCCATAGAACTGTATCCCCCTGTTTTGCCGTCCTTCTTCGCTTTCATACGCCTATTCTGAAACCAGATCTTGATCTGCCGTTCGGTGAGACGTAGCGACTGTGCGATCTCAATACGTCGTCTTCTCGTCAGGTACTTGTTGAAGTGGAATTCCTTCTCGAGTTCGAGAGTCTGAAATCTCGTGTATGTTTGTCTTGTACGCTTCTGTCCAACGCCGGTAACGTCCGCTGTAAAAAGGAATAAATTATTATTTTGTAAAAAAAAAAAAATTCGATCTCCATTTATTCTCCTCTTCAATTTGATGTATCGATAAATAATTTTATGTATTTAAAAACAAATTATTTTAATCGCCGCTTTTCTCACCATTTGCATAATTAGATTTCATCCACGCATAATCGGCCGGTCTGTGTGGTTGATCCTCGCCATACTCGCTGGCCTCGTGAGGACTCGTTTTTCCATTATTATTGTTATTGCTTCCAGTCGATGAATAGCCAAGCGGCATAGTTTCGAAGGGGCTGGTGGGAGAGGATGGCTTGATAATCGACGTGACGCAATTTCCGGTCGGTGGTTGATTAGCGTAGGCTTGTTGGTATGGCGTTTGCGTGTATCCAATACCGTTGGATTCGATCGAAGGGGTTGATCGACGGGTGGGTTGTTGGAATCTTTCCTGAGACGATGTGTCCATAAGGAGCCCACTCAGTGGCGAAGTCCTATCGGACGATGAGGAAGGGGTGTACGGCGGTGTCTGAGACGGTATGTGCGAAGTCGTGCTCGCCTGACCCGCATTATTGTTGCTCTTTCCGTTGGCGACGCTGGGATAACCCTCGCTGATGGCTTCCTTGCCGTGACGCAAGAGGGTTTCTAAGAGACTCGACGGTGGGGTGAGATTCGAAGGGGATTCAGGACCGTAAGACGATGGACTCGGCGGCTGATGCGGCTGTTGCCGTAAGTGCTCTGGCTGCGATTGCTGTTGATGGTGCTGAAGAGGGGTCTGCGGAAAACTATTCGGATGATACAGACCTGAATCGAATGGACGAATGTCACTGATCTGTTGATGATAGGGCCAATAGCTTGTTTCGCTGGTAGCGTAGTAAGCCGAGCTCGTCATCTTCGCAATTGCGAGTCGCTAGTTGTCGTAGGTAACCACGAGTACAAATATCACCCTATGACGCACTTGCGCTTCGTATCATAGGTCAGCCGTCAATAACGTCACAATATTCAAATCACTTCACAAATTTCAACAAAATCTATACACTTGAACTATCGTAGCACACTGTTCTCTCGGCTGAACCACTTTCTTCGAACGATGTAGAACTTATTTCGCTCTAGAGAGCGGTGATGACCGCTCGCGCGCCGATTCGCTTCTGCTCGAAGTGCGCGTGCAGACGGGACCGGGTCCGAGGAGAGTTTCGTTGCTTAGCTGCTGGAAGCACGACCGGTACGTACAATGCGATAGAAACGAAATGATTTGTGTGACCCCCGGGTGACGATTTTGTGCCTACGGCCTCGAGGGGGGCTGCACACCATACTGTACTGTGCACAGGGCAAAGTTATGGGCCTATGTCGGGGGTTGGCGCGCGCGTGCCAATGGGGCCCCCCGAAAAACTTTCACCGGTTTATTGCACCTAGTGCCGTAAATGCGAGAGTGCAACCGAGAGAAAAGCGTTTAAACGAGAAAGATGGAGATAGAGAATGCGAGATAGAAAGGGCGAGCGAAGGTGGAGGGGGTTCGAAACTACCCCCGCGTAGTAACGAACTATGCTTCCTCTGTTCCTACTCTGCAACGCGCGTACCCTGTAGTAACTTTCGATTCGGAGTGCCCCTATCAGCTGCTCGAAGAACCCCGAATTCACCGCGGGGCCACCCCCGACTCCGCTACATTCGCATCGATACGACCCCAAGCGTTCGCCACGTTCATTCGATCCGAAGCTAGCCGTACAACGCTTCCCCTCCCACTATTAACGCTATTGACACAAAAATCCTCATGATTCACTATAAGAGAAAATGAGATGGGTATGAAAGAGCGAGAAATCCCGAGAAGCAACAATGCAGCAGTCGCCATGTGTGTACTGGTAAAACCACCCTACGTGGATACGCCCGTGGATACGTTGCCTTGCCTCCCGCGGAGAAAAATCTCAGAAAATAATATTCAATGTGGCGAACATTACTTAGTATCGTAGACAAAAATTTATTTTTTGTCAAGTTTCTGAAATATTTATATTACGAAAATATTATTATTTTTTAAATTTTTATTATTTTCTGAATATTTACACTTTTATACGGATTGTTTATTAAATTTTCAAAAACAGTATGTAAATTACTGTAAAATTTAATTTTGATGTAATAATAATTTTTTCATTGTACAACATTTAATATGTGTCATCGGTCATTGATCTAAAGAGGTTAGGAACTCGTACAGTAGATTCGAGTAAACAAAAGCGCGTGCGATAGTGTATAGAGACGTAGGCAGTCTTGCGAGTGACGTCTCTTTCTCTCGAATCTGTCGCGGCAACGAAAGAGACGGTGGTAGAAGGAAGAAAGGTAGAGAGAGAAGTCCTCGCTGGCGTCGATTAATCAACCCTCCTTCTCCTCCCCAAAACCCCGTTATACACGTGCATTTAGCACGAGACCTCTCCGTATTTTCATTAATCCCACTTTTCGTCCGCTCGTTTCGACGCATCGCTCGGCTCGTTGTTTCCGTTGGGATAGAAAAAAAGCTCGCAGGAAAGGAAAAATACGAGAAAAGAGTAAACAAAAAAAAGATACATTTAGAGACGCGAGAGGGAAGCGAAGAAAGCACAGACCCGATGGCTTTCAACCGATCCGTTTACGCAGAGAAAAGCTCGTGATGACGAGCAAACACATCAATATCGTTCGGCGTGCGACAAAGTGTCAATGAAACTTGATGATGGGGTTGACGCGTTACGGACTTTGACGCCGAGCATCACGAAACACTTTAAAACAATTAACGCCAACAGGCGAGATGGTAATGGGCCGCAGACTGTGGGCCACAAACGGTGATACCTATATATCTTTATCTCGCTTCCACTCGCTGTTCACGTTCTGTACGTAAATGACCGAACGCCTGCACGGAAAAGTGATTGATGAATGTTTCGCCTGGTGTCCAACGACGACTGCGAAGTGGACGAGACGCGAACGATGAGAACACCGAAATTGTGCGGTTCACCAGCAGCCTGGTCTGACCGTATATACTGCGCTCGTGTAATATTACGCGCGCACGTACCAAGAAGAATAATAAAAAAATCGGCAAAAAAAAAAAGAAAAAAAACCATAATGCGAGTATCGATATACATGGGTGACGCTGATTTTCGCATAAGCTTCGTATCTGATACACTTGGGCGGTTTACCATGGGATAGATCCCTATCGTATGTAAAATTTAGCGCGCACGACGAAGCTGACCCATTTACTACAATTTTTTGCTACAGAATCGACAGCTTCACTGTGATAGAAGTGTTCACATACTAAAAGTAAAGCGATAGGAGGGCTCCCGGCAACGCGGCGCGACGATAATAAATAATAATTCGAGGGAAGGGCGATTGTGCTTTTCTGCGCGTACGTTTTTGCTGTGGGAAAGGGACGACCGAGAAATATAGAGTGAAAGGAAAAGTTAGATCTACCCGGGCGGGGAACGAAGGGTCCTGAATACGTGAAGGGCAATGCCACGTATACTATAAATGCTATACAACCATAAATGATTCTTGGCTACCGACTTCATTTTCGTCAGCCAGATAATCATTGACGTTGCCGCACATAGCATATTATACGTATATACCGAATGCAATGGTAGTACAAGAGATCGAGGTAGTGAAACGTGAAAAATACATTCTCGCGCCAGAAGCATCGCGCCGTCCGCGAGCGGATACGCCCACAGCAATGATATATTACTCGGTTACACGTTGCGTTCATTAATGTATTTATCTGGGATGCGAATATAACTTTATGCTCCAAGTGTAAGGTACACATGCATCAGGCCTGCAGATATGACTGGTCGATCTCGATCACTCATTTTTCGTTGCATTGCTGCTACCGAATTTTTCATCTCGCGCGACGCGTTCGCGCGATATAAAAGCACGCGCGCGCGCGCGTCTTTCACGTTGAAGAATGATAGAGTCGCAAAGAATTTTTGGTTTAAGCACATTTTTTTTTTTGTAATTCCCTCTCTCTACCTGGAAATATAGTGCTAAGTATGGCATACACCTGGATGAAAGAATCCTATGGGCAATAACTGCTTTCGTCAATATTTTATGAGGCTATGGGAAGCCCGCGTGTTTCCCCACCCGCCCCGACAGTCCCGGAGGGAACTGCGCGCATTTGGACAAAAAGAGTCGCACGAAACGGTCTCGGAGACACGCGCGGCCACGCGACTCTCTCGGAACCCTCTTCCATGCTATTCCCGTCGCAGTTTCGCCATCACTACGTTATATTAATTTTTATTTCACTTCTCCGAGGATCGAAGAGAGTGCAAACAAAATTATTGCCGGTCCTCGTCGTCATTCTCAGGTAAATCTTACGATCCTCGTTGCCTAAACTTAGTACTCGAGTTAGTCCGATTGGAGAGTACACTCTGTCCGACGATGACGAACAATAAACCGTAAAACTTTCTCTTCCGGAGGCTCACCCCACCGATGGAACTTCTTCCTCGGGCCTTTCGCTAGTCCTCTAACTTACCAAAATTTATATCCAAACAGCAGTCCGTGACGACTCGAGAATTCTCATCTCTTTGGGATCGAAGAAAATTTTCACGTTTACCTCGCGCAATTCGTCAAGCTTTCTTTCAGTTTACGAAAATATTTTGCCACCCAGTGGCTGTTCTTTTCTTTGGATGGACCTACAGACCTGTTTTTTTCGTTCGTGCTGATTAGTCTCACCTGAGCGAAGTGAGATACACATCGAAATCGACGACAGCAAAGCGGCGCGTTGCATTTCTTTCAAGGATATATCTGGGTGAAGGTCAGCCTCGGATAAAGAAAGACATTCTTTTTTTTTCAGGATTTCTTTGTGGGTTATAGGGTCACAGAGGGACTTTTGGATTTTGTCATAGAGACGCTCCGTTAAGTGCTGCGAGCGATTGGAAATTGGCTTGGATCGCGCGTACGACTCGTCTTGGTCGTCTCGGACGTACAAATTAAATCGAGGGGTTGTTCTCGTAGCGTGAAATGGCGCGGATCCACAGGGGTCGACATATGTGCCCCTTTTCGGTTGCCTGGCTGGCGAGTTACCGCGATGCTCGGGTTCTCGTAGATTTTTCCTTCTCTACATAGAGAAACGGAGAGAGCGAGAAAAACTGCCACAACGCCGACAAGGGTAGCATAGAGCCCCGAATTGCCTCTACGTAGACTCGAAAATTCACGGGGAGTATCGATGTTGGCAAAGGGGGCGGCGTTTGCGACCATTTGGGAAAATTGGGAATATCGGGAGCGACAGAGCATAAGGCAAAAGCACGGGCCAAACCGGTCACCTATTTATTGTATACGATTGATTTATATTTTGTTTGCGGTGCTCTGTGTACTGCTGCTGGATGAAACGACACGAAACGCCATACTGCGCTCTCAGCTATATATTCTATGCCGCTGTTGTATAAATCTATCTATTAGCTTAAAACTCACGATTCTTACCAATCGTAACTATACTGATGAATCAAATTTCGATCAAATATCGGAGAATTCATTTGGAAGATCCAAATGTAAATAAAAGGGTTCGTATCGACATTTACGCAGAACTTAAAATTTACTGACACCATATCGCGCGTATTTATGATTTATAGATTTTTTTATAAATGAACTTTTATAAAATAATTTTTTTTTATACATAAATTGTTTAGTTTATTTTAACGTGACATTTCGTATTAAATATTGAACCAGACGCATCTAAATAAATCGTAGCGTAGTGGAGACGAAAATACATGAGGCATAATCCTGAAACAACAAATGAAAAAAATTGTAATTTGATTGTTAGTTGTTTCGTCGGCAATATTTTTACTTCCCGACGGTATTTCGGAAAAACCCAATGGTCTATTGTGTTGATTGTGTTCTGTGGGACAAAATACACAAGAAAATATATTTTATTAAGTTTTAGAACAATTTTATTGGGTCATTACAAGGTAATGCGAAACGTCGCATGAAAGCCTTTTTTTGTGGCAAAAATGTTCCAAAAAGTGAATACATAATATGGCAGAAAAAGGCTTAACTTTTAACGATTGTCTATAGTACCCTTAAGTATAGTGTACAATTAAAACATTATTCAGAAAAAATCACATTAATTTTTGCAAAATGGTCGGCCATTGAATGATTTTATGCGGAAATGGTGTGACAAGAGTGCGTATATGCAAGCGGGCGTTCATGATGGGCGGAGCGCGAAAAGTGCTGATGCATCCTTGGATTCTCGTCAAGTATTATCCGACTCATGCTGGACACCATTTTTGTTCGCTCTTCGACGTTTCTCGATGTCGCTTGAAACAGAAGGGTTGAAGGGTTTAGGTAGGCTGGGAGTTCGCAATTGGTAACGACAGACGAGCCTTGGGAATTACCCTTCGCGCAATAAGAAGAATGGAAAGACCCAAACAGAGGATTATCCTTTTCGGCCGGTTGTATAGGTATATATAGATTGAGTATACGAATTACGAGTCCCCGGAGACTACGGCTTCGAGAAGATTAGCACCGAACGGAGTAAACATTGACACGAATTAGCTGCGCATCTCGTATTGTCACTGTTGGCATTGTAGCTGATACTCGATCGGTACTCCTTGAGTTTTCTCACCTTACGCCCACTATTTAAAGTTCCTCGGGGATTTGGGTACAAAGCGTCGGTAAGCAGTGAAATGCACTCTCGGGAATAGAGACCCAAAAACACCCCGTAAACGACCGCTCGAAAAATATTCTTACTATTTAATGTTTTATTTAACGACTTTGGCATTCAAAACATATTGAAATATTTTCATCATTCGGATCTTCTTCTCTTGAAATGTATTCGACGATAAATGGACGAAAGAAATTTTTGAGTATTCCAACCTTTTCATTTTCAATGTATATGAAGTAGAGCACGCAGAACGGAAGAAGATTAACAGTGCATAGCATCGTTGCCGGATGTGAGAGCCGGTGAAGCGTCGCGGTGTCTGCGGGGTTCGTCGTCGGTATCAATGCCGCGGAGATTGACAGTACGAGCTATGATAAACGATGTTCTCACTGGCGTGTTATACTATGCTCCCCGTTTTACGGTTTCGGCTTGGCGCCCCGACAAGACTCACCCTTGCGTACGGCGCTCCGGGGGTTGGGAGAAACTCTGAAAGCAGAAGAAAGACCGCTGTGTGAAGTAAACACGTTATACAAACAAAATTCCGAATCGATATAATTCATTTCGATTTGAAAATAATTCAGTTCAGACGAATTCAGATCGATTTCTCGAAAAAAAAAAAAAAATCTCGTTTTTTAAAATTGTACAACCAAAAAAAAAAAAAAAATTCGCGATTTTCAAAAATGTATTGAATTCGTATTTGCAAACGGCAAAAAGCCAACAATAAAGCCATCGGATACGTAGCCGCGTGCCCGGTGCCCAAAGTTAACGAGTCTTTTGCGTGTACCGGAAAGCATCGAGCTGTGCAACGTTATAGTATTCTGACGTGTGGCATAGGATAGACAGAAGGAACGGTTTCCACCCTACTCTTCGACCTCCGCGGAAGTACGTGTGTCTCCTTTTCTGATGCTTCTACGTAGAAGGGCCACGCCACTCCCTGGATAGGCACGCACGTTAAATACACCCGGCATTCGCCGATTATGACGCTCCGACGATGGTCAGCAGACCGAGAAACGGTGGCACTCTGCGAAATAAACTTTAATCAATAATAACGCGGCACAAAATTACAGAAAACATTTATCTTCACTAAAAACACTATGAATTATTCAGCAGCTAATTTATTCGTAATTTATACGAATATCGAATATAATTTAGTGAATAAATGGCGGAATGATGGAATTAATAAATTAAATTTTTATTTTATTAACCATTCGAATATAATTTGGCTAACGCATCCCGTCGAGAATTCATATCGGCCGAACGAGTCGACTCGACGCGTAGGCTTAATCAATTATTCTTTCAATTCTACAGCTGGGGACAGTGCAGTGATTCGAACTATGGGTAGAAAAAAGAGAATAATAAAAACGTTTTGTGGCGTTGATCCGTGGCTGGGCAGCTGAACGGCGATATCGAGAGTCGTCGGGCGTGCTGAGCGCTCTCGCCGTGCAATGCATCGTTAGCGAGCGAGCATATAGAGCCTCGGGTCAGATAAATGACGTGGTCGCCTCACGTCTGACGTGAATGAAGCCAGGAATGGCTCACCTACGCCTCGTCGACTGTCCGGCCCGTTCACTTTGGTCAGTTCGGTATAACCCCCGTGAGCGCGTGTCCACTCGTGTACCTCTGGTTCGGTAAAGCATCGGCGAAACATAGAGCGAAGCTGAACGGCTATCGCAATAAATGCCTAATGATACATTGAACGAGAAGCTGTGCTTCTCCCTGCAGCACCCTGGTCAAGCCTCGAAGAATTCTGCGGAGGCATTAATAAATTAAATCCGAACTGACCGTCCGAGAGCGTTGAACCCGTACAAAAATCTTCGCCACGCGATTTGTTTTATTTTTTTTTTTACAATATACTTCTTACTCGCTATAGCAAAGTAACAAAAAAGAATTAACTAACAGCTGAACCCTTTCGGAGCATTTATTTTCATACCAAAAATAAAAATAAATATTTTTAATAAATTTTATATTCAATATTAAAGGTGCCGTCAGCAAAGTTTTTTTTATACGATAATCAATAAATTGATAATTGAGTGAAAAAAAAAATATTGAAAAATTGGGTCATATGGGGTCTGCTGCGAAAAGGTTAAAAAGTATAACATTGTTATCACTAACGAGGGGCGTCATGCATTTACTCGAGAAAAAAAAAATACAGGCCGATCGATGCTCCGCTGAGCTCTCAGTGAGAAATCGCTGTCGAGTGTTACAATGAAATAATGAATTGTAAACAATTGAGTGACTTTATCGCTCGCTTTATTACCGAGAATTCGCGGTGCCAGCAATTCCAGTATCGCTAACAGTCGAGAGTGCAGGCATGCGTGCACCGCGAACTGTACCAGACGGAAGTTCGAGATAAATTTAATCGGTTATTGACTGTGCTGCCAATGAGATTAGTTTTTTATTGTTCTTAACATTGGCGAAACACTGCGAGTGCGAGTGCGTGCATCGGAAAACATCGTCATTGCTACATCGAACGATAATATTTTTTACACCGTTTTCTTTATAATTCGAAGCCTTTTGTTTTACGATGAGACAGACTCTGCGGTTACTTACAATTAATCTGTTCATTTATCGCTCGAGGAAAAAAGAGTTTATGATACAAAGAAATTTATCTAATAGAGTGGCCACACTATTCGCATTCGAAGTAAACATCAGTTACGAGTCACGTTTCTGTTTTCTTTTTTTGTTGCTTTCGTGCGGTCGTGGATAATTAGATGTACGATTCCCCACTTGGAAAGCAATTAATCACTTCTCGGGCGTTCTCTTACCTGTCCGAACAATTAGGTGCACCCTTTCATTTGCATCGGACATTACGAAAAAACGTTAACGCGATTACATCGAAACTACAGTGGCTGCGAGAATTCAGTCCACAGTAGTGCACACATTGTATTACAGACCGTGATCAAGGCGGTGTGCCGTTCCGTATACGAGTTTGTTCTTTAATTCGCGTTTCCGGTGAGCTCTGTGCAAACTCCGCGCGCAGTTCTCACCCGGCAAGCGGCATTATAACGTTTGAAGATTAAATCAACGCCGCCACCGTCTTTTCTCGCAATCGTTAGAAAATTATATTATTTGCACGTGTACATCGAACAAACAGTGCAAATACTTGAATTTTCTTATTTATACTAACCGCTTCGTTCTTTTTCCTCTCGTCATCTTTCACGAGATACCTCTCGTACGGATTCCATTATTTTTCTGAAGGGGTGCCTGAGTTTCTTTTTAGAAACGCCATATTCAACGAGAGATGAGAAAAATAAAGAAAGATCGCGAAAGAAAGAGAGACGGAATCTCTCGGGGTAACGGGGGCGAGCGCGTGCGCCCCGCAATGCCCAAATAGAAATTCAATTGATCTTGTCCGTTGGTGTCGGACTATCCATCTTGGTCCTTCCGACGCGGCTGGCAGCCTCGGCGTCTCTTCGCTAGACCCCCCGAGCCGGAGAGAGACTCGCGGCTTCTCTAGCTCGACGGTTTCCGCGTCTTCCACGCTTCGCCGCGACGACGTTCCAAACCACGGGGCAAAAGTATACGCGCGGAGAGAGACCCGCGAGAGGTTCAGCGCAGCAACGGACAGCGATCTCCCCCGTCCGTCGTGGGGTTTGCGCTAAGGAAAAAAGAGGACAGCTGTCCAGCCGACCGCCAAACTACCCATTAATTACCGAACCACTGGAGACCTTACTTGTTTGTCTTTCGCCGACCCCTCGTGCCGAAATAGCGAAACCAACGACCATCCAACTGTACCATATAAAATTCGCAAATATTCAACGGCAACTTCCCGAGAAATTCGGAAGTTACGCAATAATTGAATTATCGACATTAAAAAAAAAAAAAATCGTCTCGATCTTCTAATTCGCTAATAACGATCGGCACGTTTGCGAATACAATTTCTCGGGATCGCGGTAAGACTAAAGTTATTCAGCTCATGATCTTCACCGTGAACAACGCTTATAAATAATTTTCTCATCTCGCAAAAGAGAAAACGCGTAAAATCTTTATTGACCAATTGAAAAAAAAGTACATTGTACTTATATTATTCAAAAAACTCGCTATTAGCTCAAGGTTATTATTAAAGTATTACGGAAATCACCATAGAGATGGATCTCTCTCGTGAAATTCAGTATTATTCCATGAGCATGAAAAAAAATTATTCATGGAAGAGCGAATTCGCCTCTCTCTCTCTCTCTCTCTCTCGGTTTCCGACTCAACGATGCACGGGAGCACTGACGATATTCAACGTCGTGTGCTTCTGTCGGACAGTAGTTTTTGGTGCATTGCAGGGCATAAAGCGGACACATGAGCGGTCGCGTCTTGTAACGCTACTGGTATACGAAAGGGGATGCCTCGTTGAGTCTATAGCACCTTAAAGTGGATGAATGATGTATCGTAACGACGCTAATGACGATACGCTCGCTACCGCCCCGAGTTGCGCGCGAGGTCTTTTTCTTCTGGGCTCCGGTCGCTCTCTCGCTCTTTCTTTCACTCTGTGGCTTCGCTCGCTCGCGCATTACGCTAATTGGTGGTACAACATTATTACAATGCGTTAAAGTAATAGGCTCGCAGACGCGTATATACACCGTATTGCTGATGAAGTGGGAGAGGTAGAGGCGCAAGAGAGCCCCGGAGAAGAGGCGGAGGACCGTGAAAGAGCGCGTGAGTAACAGATTCGCGATTGCGATAACAAACGAGAGGGCCCCAGCAGCAGTACCCATAGGCAGCCATATATATACCGTGTACGTTGGGTGATTCGATAAAGCACCCATGAAGTACGTACGTAGCGAGTGAGCGGATCCATCTAATAGGCCGATAAGAGCCGCGTTCTCTACTTTTTTTTTTTAATACTTCGCTCAACGTACATTCTATAGTAGTAACCTACGGTCATACACTGTACTTTCGCGTATTATATAGTAGTTGTATATCCTCGATGCCTTGGGGGGGCGCACCGTACATCGAGCGGCCAAACTCGATAATCAGGAAACGAGATAACATCCTACCGGTTATATACTACCGTCTATTTATATTTTTGCATAAAAATAATATTACGCGCCTTTTCATCAACGACGAGAGAGGAGGCCAGGGCCAGTAGTCAAAGTGTGTATTATGGATAATATTTCAACGACGTTGTCGGTGAGTATGGGAAATTGTTGTAAAGAAGGGTGAAACGTGTGAGTCAGATGTGTCGAGTACAATATACTACGATAGGCGCGATATAGAGACTAAGCTTTCTCGCCTCGGCGGCTAAAGAATTATTGAAACATACTATAGCCAGAGTAGCTATTAAAGGCGAAACGACGCGTTAGGCTGAAAGTGATCTACGATATAGTCTCTCGCATAGTCGTTATACCACGAGCGGTACTTAAAATACTTGGAATTGATCCAAATACACGATTGCCTCATTGTTCAACGAGACCTCTGTGCGTCGCGATGCACACGATGCCGTCTTGCACTCTCGATAAATTAATGACTGTGAAATCGATCCATCCGTTAAATCGAGAATAAAATGGACAAGGTTCGTCGATGGGTTACATTTCAGTGAATTCGGGACGAGGAAGTTGCAGATTGATTGAGAAATTGACGGAGTGCGAGATGCGGGAATGTTAAAAGATTCATTTCGCTTTGGATGAGATGTTACGACCCTTTCGGCCGATATACGAACACGCATTCCTTTTTTTTTTCGTCAGGGAATCTTCTTTGACAAAGAACCTCGCGGTTCTTATAAACTCACATTCGTCGGCGAAAAAAAAGAAAAAAAAAAATGGTGCTACGTCCTAAACAGCCCGTAACGTAATTTACGCCGACACTCTCGGCCGACTTTAGAAAGAACTTTGAGTACAGAGTCACGCATCCTCTGGAAAGTCGCGAGCGAGCGACCGGCCAGTTCGCATATATCTCGAACATCACGGATCCGTTAAGAGTTTCGCTGTTGCTCTCTTGCGGTGTCGTAGACTCGAATACCCGGGGACACGTGTTATCGCGATAAATCGTCGATGCGCCCGACATTCGCTGTTTGCTTTGGCCCGAGCCGCGATGTTTAACCGACATTGTGCGGACCACGTGAGACACAATCGTACGTGTGTCTCACTGTCCTCGTCTCGAAACTTTGCTTACAGGGTGTAATATTATTCGGACGACTTTATTAAGTCCTCTTTTGCGGTGGAAAAAAATTGAAGTTATAGGCGATTTCGCCCCCACGGAAATAAAATATATGCTGGAAATGTATACGACGGAATATTTTTTGTCGCGAGATATAT
The DNA here is from genome assembly GCA_934046635.1 of Buathra laborator. Classification (NCBI taxonomy): domain Eukaryota; kingdom Metazoa; phylum Arthropoda; class Insecta; order Hymenoptera; family Ichneumonidae; genus Buathra; species Buathra laborator. Next base: position 4,613,108 of record OW203897.1, on the reverse strand, counting down.
AATTTATATAATTTTTTTTTAATATATATTTTATGTAAAGATATATCTTTTATATATTTTGTCACATACTTTTATTCTGTAGGAACGATGATAAATCGTTGCATGAGTATCGACAGTAAATCTCCTATACCACTTACGCCTTACTTCAGTTGTTATTAAATAGTTTAAATTATATATCAGCTTGAAATTATTATTGTTATAGATTATTAATATTATTCCGAGTATTATTCTTATTATCAAAAGTTCCAATGTTATTGATGTTTGTTAAGCTTATCGTAATTGAAAATCTTCGATCTTTCATATCGATATTGCAGACCACAATTTATGAACGACTAAATATTTTGTCGGTAAGTTTTTTTCACGATGAATCAATTAACATACGGAGTAAGCAAGAATTATGAATACACCCTGTAGTGTCGCGAGGGAGATCTTCGTGGCGGATGAAGCTTAGAAACGTCTTGAGAAGCATCGTCGAGATTATATGGGGCGCATCGGTAGCGCATATACGCGCACATCTCGCGTTCTCGCTGTTCGTTTCTTCCGCTCTTGCGGCGACCCGACGAGTAATCCTCAACGGCGAGAAAAGTATATCTCGGCTCTTCTGTGAGCCAGAAAGCTCCGCGATGTATGTATGCAAAGTCTCGCGGCTGAATCGCGAGTGCAAAACGCGGCTACGCACGGTTTACGCTCCACACCTCCTGGCCATTATTTGTTGCTTCCGTTCCCGCTGCCATATAGCGCATCGTATATACTATTTTAATCATCATCGTTGCTGAAGTAGTAGCACGCAAAACCGACGATTCCCTTGCCACATCCCGAAAGGATCCTATAGCATGTCTTCGAGGCTTCCGTGGCATCAAAAGCGCCGAATTTCCGATGAATCTCGCTCACCCCCTGTGAGGCCTTCTCGTAACATTTACTCGTCCTGCCGTTCATCGCGACTACCGTACGACTCGTTGCGACAAACGGGTACTGGTTCTCGGGTTATTAATAACGTTGACAAATCTCAACGATATTTTTACTGCTTAACGGCTAAGAAACACACACACACACACACGCGCACGCAGCAAATCTCGTGCTCCCTCTTCCGTCTTCCCGTATATACTTTTCTTTATCAACGTGCGAAGATACACATATATTTTATATCTCCCGTCGCCTAAGTAGTGTACCTAAATTAATAATCCAGGACAGAAAGAAGAAGCCGATATTTAACGAGCGTTATAATTAATACTGTTAATTTTTTTTTTTTTCTGTCGTGAATTTCTGCGTATAGAGCGAAGCGATATATGTATAGCGCCACGCGCCTTATCGTTCTGCTTAATCAAGCGATTGATTGCGTGAGGTAAATGCAAAGATCGTATGGAAAAAGAGTGCGGCGAATGATGCTCTGGAAATATACGAGGGCAGAGAGAACGGGAGATAGAGAGAGAAAAAGAGAGTTTGTTAACTTGGACACCGATGGAGTCGCCCTCCCATGCATTCGTACGGTATAGTATATGCCAGCGTAGAGAGTGGTGCACGACGGGGTTGACTGATTAACTAATTATCGGCTAGGCGGTGGGACCGCTGCCCCGGATCATCCTGAGAGTATAGTCATAAACCATTTCGAGAGCCACGAACGAGCTACAGGTTGTCCCGAACGCCGAACGCATTACCAAGCGGCAGGCGCTGGGCTCACTCTTCCCCTCTCTCTCGCTCTCTCTCTCTCTCTCGTCTATATGAAATCGCGCTTGCGACATTCGTTACAGAGTACGAGGGGTGGCTTTGCGAATTTACACATCCGCGACGAGCCGGTGGTGCAACCAACCCCTCCGCGTTTTAAAATCCCTTTCGAATATATTAATAGAAATTATATCGGCGTTTAATGGAATTGTGCAAACATCACACGTCGAAATTATATACGGCGACATTGAATTCAACCGGGTGGTATGTCTCGAAATGGGGTTATTGAATTTTCGAGGAGATCTCACCGTGCGATATCTATCCGGACCGGCAGTATCGCCGGCGGCGATACGCGCAACTCCCGCGCGAGAAAACACTTAACGTTCCGTTGGACTTTTGAAACGCGTTGTAAGAAAGTACACGCGAGAGACAAGACGATGCTGTGCGGTTTAACCCTCTCGCACACGACGTTGGAAAATTTATCGAAGGTGATGAAGCGACGCGAGACACGTTAAATATTGAGTCGGCTCGAGGGAGCAGCAGCGAGAGCACACGGACGATGAAACACGATTTAATGAGGCCGAGGGAACACGACTCTGACTCTCTCTCGCTCGGTCCTTCTCCTCGCCACAGCGGTATCTCTCGTTCCTCGGAGTGTAGAAACGCGTTTTACCCTCGATATCGCCCCGGTACCGCTCATTAGCGGGGGATTAATATGATCCGGTCTCGCGTTCTCCGCAGCGAACGAGAGTGCACGCCGATGGGACAAATGCACAGAAGCTTTTTTTCCCCTCCACGTCTACTCTTCTTTCCTCTCGTAGAAATAAACGAGAATTTCTGAGTCCTACGCGGAATGGATTTTTTGCGAATTCGTTCTAAAAGCAAAAATCGCATATTGTCGGACGAGATTTTACGCATCGCGAATAGGTAAAAAGTCGTCGGGAAGATGTGAAGAAAGAATAAGAACTCTGTGATGCGAAGAGAGTAAAAAAAAAAGAAAAAATGGCGAATCTCGACTCGACTGTTTGGGTTTTCGTGCGGAATCAAGACCTCGGTTTTTGAGGCCGGGGACACGCGGAGGTAATGGTGTGTGCATTATTCTGATAAATCGCCTACGTCGGTGTCAAATCTGACGTTGCGCAAGCCTCTGCACGCTCAGTGAACGTGAAGTCTGGTGAGAGTCAGCATCTCTATCCCCCGTAGATCCGTGGATATTGCGTCGAAAAAAAAAAAAAAAAATTGAAGAAATTTCAATTTTCCGATTTGTTTTTGAGAATGAAATTTTCATGAAATATGAAAAGACGTGTAAGTCAATAGTGTTGCTTGACTACGTATATTAGTTGTGACGAGAAACAATTAGTGGGGTGTCAATTGCACAGTGGCTTCACCACCAAACTGTCGACTACTTTGGATACGTAGCTCTGCGCGTTAACCAGTCGTTCAGTCCTCGATCTCACCAGTTCTCGAAGCGACGAGAACTCAGCGGACGAACGCCCGAGTTCGCCCGACGACGGACCATTAGCTGTTTAATGCGAGCCTCTTTAGCCACGACTAATTAATGACTGGATATTAGGGTAATTGTAATGAGTAGAAATTACGGCAATCACGCGGTCCGCCACTGTGCGCCGGGGCTCTTCTCTCTTCCTCTGTCCCTCTTCCTCTCGCTTATTCTTCCTCGTAGACTTTTCGTTGATTCTCGAAGGGGTGTGACGGGCTGCGCTCTCGAACGCATCTTTCCCCTTTTCCTTGAAAACTTTTCAGACCATCGGCTGAGCAACGGCCTGCGATGAAGATAATCGTAGTTGGAAAAGTCTTTGAATTATTCGAATATAATCGAGAAAATTTATTTTGTAATTTTATAAATCGTTGCTTCTGTTATAGACGAATGAGTTATATCGATTAAATAGAAATGTTATTTTATTAATATTACGATGAGCTTACATTTTTTTTTCATTTTTATTTCCCGAACGATTTGTTTACTGTAAAGTGCAAGGTTACGCTTGCAGTGAGCTCCCTTTCGTTTTACGTCACGTCGGTAATTCATCCACTACTCTTCGTGTCTGAGGTACATCGGGTTCGGTTCGACCCTCGAGCTTAGAGGGGTTGAAAACGTTTTCTAAACGATGAGCCATCTGTAGGAAGAACCTCGAAACTGCCGTCGGGCGGTCGCTCGGCTCGCCGGTAATACCGAGACGAGGAGTTATCGCGGTCGGTGGTGGATATGGTAACATCAGTAGTCGACAAATATCTAGCACTCCTCTCACTCGCCTGGGTATATACCGAATGCAATCAATAATAGGGGATGCGAGACACTGAATTATCCTCGGGACGTTGCGCAGCTCGAGAGAAGAAAAAAAAACAAAAACTGTTTATATAAATCATTCTAACGGCAAGATAATTTCTGGATCATCAAAGTGACGAGTACCAATATAGTTATTTGACAAATTGCTCGTAAATGGTGTGTGATGAAGACATGCGATCTAAAAGAGAAATTACGATAGATCAACAATTCGATAGTGCCTCGATAAGGAGGAACTCTTCGATGATCCAACGCGAATGGCCAGTCGTGAGCGATACGATCGAAGCAGAGAATTTCCATAAATTATCGCTTGCGATATCGACGAAAGTGCGAATCCATTATAAACTCGAGAGCTCGACGAGCCGGTATTATGTTTGGTTGTTTTTTTTTTCTTCTTTTTTTTTTATTATTTTTTATTTCTCGCTTCCGCGGTAACCGAGCGATCACGCTCTAATTATTTACGTACGTGCGAATGCGCCCACCGCGAGTGAGCGTCGAGAGCACAATCGATTTGCTAGCCAATGCATGCTCGAGGCAAATTGGCTGCGGCCGCCACAACCCCACGATGGACATTAAAATAATAACGGCCATCCGAATTAATGGCTTCTAATAATTAGAGAAATTCTTCCCCCGTTGAAAATTGATCCTGTGTGCGCGCCTGGCTACCGGCTTCGCTCGTTTCACTTACTCGAGCTTCTCCTTTCCTTTCTTGGCGCATAAAACTCGAAGGTTCTTATCGTTCCACCGCTTCCCGAATATTCAAAGCGGCAAATGGAACGACAAAATAAGTCACAAAGATCCTGAATAAGATATATCGTTTTTCCAGAAAAAAAAAAAAAAGAAAACGTTCGTTGTACTCAAACTATTCGGGAGTCCGAGAACGAGGTCGATCAAACGGACATCTCTCTGTTTCCGTTGCGCGGATAGTCGAAAAAGAAAAGGCGTCTTTGCGGCGCCGCTAATCTTTTCTCTCCACCTCCTCGCGACATTCTCAACCCAATTTTTCTTCTCTTCTTTCCGCTTTCGTAGTTTCACAAACCCTTCAACCCTTTCGCTTCGCGGCCTTTTTTTTTATCGCAATACCATTTGAAACGCATCCAAAAGTTTCTCGGCAACATTTACCACTGAGAAAATGTCAAACATATTCGGAACGAAACACATATTCTTCCGTGATTTATCGACGCCTCGTACTACGCGGACGAGGCTAATCGGTGAGTCTCCGCGAGCGCGATAAAGTTCGTCGAGTCGAAGTTTGAAGTTGTCTTCAAACTTCACGGTATCGTGGGTAAGATTAGACAAGACGTTCGAAAGTGAAGGCGAGAAAATTTTTGGCAAAGTAGGAACGCGTTAACCGGCTGCGATCAAAGTTCGTTACTGGATCCGTTGCTTCTGCAGCTACTGCTGCTGCGGGTCACGAGGAACGAAGGGCGTTTTAATGGGCCGCGATTAGTAAAGCGAGGCGCCGGGGAGTCGTAACAGGGTGGATCGTGAATTTCTCTGGGAAACCACTTTTCACACATCCGCGGTGAAAATCCTTTTCGAAAATTCGCTCCCCGGTACTGAGATTTAGTAAGACAGAAGAACGAAAGAGCGAGCACTTACCGAGTCGCTTCGAGTAGCTTTGATCGTTACTTGAACCGAAAACATCATCTCTGACCTCGTAGAAACTTATTTTTCGCACCTTGTTTTTCATCCATACGTTATGAACGCGCGTGGTTTTGACTCCAACAACCCTCAATATTCGCAGAGTCGTATATATCGTATAGAGGAAGGAAACAAGAATCGTATAATTTCCAATGCATAATTCACGAGAATTCGAAATAATTCGAGAACGCGCGCGGTTGGGAGGAGCACAATCGTGACTGGCGTCGAACGGATTCTATCCACCCGCACAGGGGGTGGTAACGGGAGATCCGGTTCTCTCTCGCTATACAGAAGCGATTCGCGAATAGCGTAGAGCCGTTCGAGCTCTCACGGAACCCAGGGAAATGTGTAATTCAAATGAGTTACGGGGATATCACACTCTTGGGAAGTAGGTGCTAAGCGGTCGGATATGCTGATAGAGAGCGTTGATACCCACCGCGGTGTACGAGAGTGGGCTTTTGCGCGCCGGCAAGGACCGCGGAATATCGCGATGGGGTTGCGCGACAGGGCCGCAAGAACAGCCTCGGTCACCTCGAGATATACTTTATTACTCGGTTGAGCAACTGAGATTAAAACTGAGATTAAAACAACAATTTTCCTCTTGAATTGCTCGAAATTGAGTTCAACTAAGCTTTATCTACTTTTCATTGAAATCCATCGACAAATCAATCGATACAACGATTTCTCAATTTTTTTTGTATGCTACAAAAATCACGTAATTATTCATACAATGATTTTACGACGCGATGAAATTTTTACTCCAATTTTGAGACTATAAAATTCATGGTAACGGAAATATCGGATATTGTCGACGATAAATTTTCCGATCGCTGCAGTAAAAACATTGTAGATTTTAAATCGCGTTGGTAGTTTACCAAGCTGTTCTTTGCGAGTAGCGCGGAACAGCGATGAGACACGGAACTGTGGCCCTGTAAATCGTGAAGTATCGTAGAAACAGAGGCAACGTGGCGGGGTTCTCTCTGTGGTCTGCACGTACCTACATATTATACTCGTTGCGATGGTGGGACGCGATGAGATGTGATCGCTCGGCGATGAGCTGCGGGCGACCCGATGGTCCCGACGCGCTCGCCCTCATCCTCCTCTTCCTGCCAGCGCTGTCTCTCGCTCACTCGTCCGCTTTCGTATCCAGTTACCAGCTACAACCCCGCGAGCTACACACACCCGTTCGCTCACACTTCCCATTTACAGCCTCGTTTAATTCCCTCGCCGAGCACCGAGCGCATACGTTTATGCATAGGTCAGGTGCGAGAAAAAAAAAAAAAAACGGTTCCGGCGCTTCCTATCTACTCTCGCGGAATTGAACACTCCATCATACGCTTGTTTTCAACTCAATCAGGTGTCGAAACACTTCGAACGCTTATTCCCCATTCGAAAAAAAAAATTTCGATTCTCACTAAACTTCGCGTAAATCCGTGTATAATCGAGATAAGATCGGTCGATTCTTTTGAAACTTTTGGCAGCGCTAATCAATGCTCGGAGGGAACGACGCAAAACGGCTTGACGAACGATGAGAAGTCTTACCGTCTATTAGTCACAGGCGTTGAAGGAAGAAGGGCAGTGAAATGATAACGTAATCAAGTGATAACGCCTGCTTCATCAATCTCTCCGTTTTTGCCCTGAAGGGCATCTCGAGAATATATATATTCGATGAAATTGTACTCAATAATTACAGTAATTATTTCGCCGACTCTCGTGTCCTCAGCGGCACCTTACACATGTGATGAGAGAGAGAACCAACCCGTTTCTTAATCCTCGCGTAGAACGGCTGAAGATCAGCGGGTCTCGTTGTCAGTGGTGCGTACCACGCAATATCCACCCCGTCGACTCGCCTCTCTGCGGCGCGCTGATCGTGCCGCGTAATGATGTTATGACGTGACGGGAGGCTACGGATAACGCAGTGAAATGACTCTCAATGAGAGCTCGAAACGCTACACGAGAAGACGAAGCGATGTTGTTGGGTTGTTGCAAGCGCAAGAACTCGAGAGAAACCAAAGAAGGTAAGAACGAGGAAGAGAGACGAGGAGAGGAAAAGCTTGTGCGCCGGGCGAGAGGAGAGACCAGCGGCGAATGTATCAAGTCCAAGTTAGGGCCTCAGTCGTGCCTCTCTCGCTCGCCCCTCCGCCTTCGTCGCTTATTATTTGTAACCCCGGTGTTCCAACAGAATCCATTTAATCTCTCTCAGTGAGGAGCGTTTCTTTGATCAGCGCGCGACCGCATCTGCCGAGCAATATCTCAGACTGGTCCCCGCGAACCGGGGGTACAGCGGGCGCGCGAGCTCCCCGTCTTCCTCCTCACCGGGGCATTTGTTTCTGTCAACCAAGCACCTCCGCTCCGCGGTGCGTGCCCCGACGTTACCCGCGTATTTCTATCTCTCTCTCTCTCTCTCTTTCTCTCTCTGTTACTTCGTCTCTCGCTTTCTCCGTATATAGCACACCCGCTCGCTCACACCGGCGCGTTTCCACTTCACGTTCACGAGAAGCATCGGAGAGAACCACAACGAGAGAGATTCTCGCTCGCGCAAATGCGAACCATCAGAGACAAGAGGGAGTGTTTCGCGAGGTAAGAGATCTTCGCGCGAACTCCACCGGTTCTTGGGATCCTCGCGAACTCTGGGATGGCCTCCGTTCTGTTGGCTACCTATAGCCACTGTGCAAAATTTTAATTACCCACTTGCCACGGCGTCGCGTGGAAAATTTCAGCGTGAAACTACGAAATTAATCGGCCGCGACGAGGCGGAATCCAAGTACGACGACGAGCACCTATTGTCGATGTGCAACCGGTTACGAGTCATTTATAAGTCGATGATTAATAACGACGATGGGAGTAAAACCGTATAGTCGAATGATGGGATTGAAAAGCCCCTCTCCCTCCACCCCCTCCCCCTTAGTCGGGTTAAAAAAAAAGAGAAACGCGGAAGCTCAATTATCGGTAAAGCGTGGAAACTATTATCAGTATTACGTAAATGTGATGACTGTATGACGAGACGGATCACACGAAGGATCCTTATCTTGTCGCACAATAGAATTCAGCAGTCATCGGTGAACCTGCAATTATCGAGCGTAACATTAATACTTAACGAGCTCAATATCTCTTCCGCGTATCTTATTCGCAGGTCGCTCGGCTACGGGAGATAAGTAAAAAAAAAATCAATGCATATACAAGAATAAAAAAAGGCCGACAAAACGCGAATTCTCGCGTACAACATTCGAGATTTTCGACGAGATCACGGATGCTCTCGGGGATTATGAAGAAATATAGTCAGTAAAAAAATTCACCCCGCTCTCACCCTAACGAGTCTCTGGGTTTGGAGTTGGAAGCACGAAAAAAAAAAAAAAAGAAATACGAACATTTTCAGTTTTTTTTCTGTTTATTGGCTAATTAATAAAGGCTACCGTTCTCGTCATGAAGGGTGTGGCGGAAGGCTCTCGCGGTGCAGTGACGAAACGGTCATACACTCTCGCGAATTTGCGAGCAACGCATATTTGTTTCGTTGCACAACGTGAAATAAAAATAAATATCGTGTATATAGTGTACGAGAAAAAAAAAAAAAAGTAAACAGCGATTTCACCGCGATAGTGTACCAACATCGCGATGGAGCGAGAAAGAGAAAACTCCGACGAACTCCAAACGAACGAGAGAGTCAGCGCCACGGCTCAGTAATATGTAACGCAGTTTGGAGTAATGTTACGTCAAATCCAGCGCCACCGAAAATATGAGCCGGCTGCCGAGCTTCCCGCTAATGCACCATCATTTGTTATGCTTACATTATTTCGGGATTATTAGTTCGGTCTCTACTGCTCTCAAACACCCTTTTCGCCTCTTCGTTCGTTGAATGAAAACCAAAAAATACCACGCGCGCGACTCGCAAGCGAAAGAACAAGAAACAAGCAAAAAAATAAAAATTAAAAAAAAAGGACGAAGAATCATTGAGATGAGAACCACCGCAAATTTACGCAATGTTATGACTTCTCATCCTCTCGTAGGATGACTGCGCACCGATCCTTATTAATAAACATTTGGATATATTTTTCAACGTTCCTCTTCGAGCACTGAGTCTGATTAATTTATTCCAGAAGCTACGAAGACGGGAAATAAATGTCTGAGAAGAATTCTAGGGCATGTGGGTATGAGAAGAAACGTGGTATATAATACTGTACAGCGTGAAGCTAAATCGAGTTCTCTGTGTGTGTCTCTCTCTCTCTCACTCTCTCGCGACAAGATTCGATCGAAGGAAGGGCGCGCGTCCATTCTTCTCCGTTGGGACTGTAAATATTTCAGCGCCGATAACAAACAATAACGTAGAACTGATAAGAGTCTGCGAGAGTTCCACCGGTTCTGCGGAGAGAGCGTATACATCGAAAACGGGGAACGGGAAAAGCATTCGAATGACGAGGGTCGCGACCGGGTGCGCCCGTTCAACCAAATAGAAAATGAACGGGTTTTCTCCTGCGACCAAGGAATAAGAATCGTTCGATCTATATATGTACATATGTCTCTACCGTCGTTCGCCGAACAATTTCGAAAGTCGCCTAAGGTATCGTTTAATAAAAAGAAAACGTCAAGTTCCCTTTACCGATCCGCACGTACGTTCGATCAGCCGAAACGAATTGAAATCAACCGCGCGTAACTTGTGCGGTGGGTTATCATATGGCAAACCGTTTTTTTTCACGGTATCCTTCGATCCCCTTGTTAAAAAAACTTACCTATCGCGTATCCTTTGTTCGAATTCTTCGGCAAACAAAAACTCGGCATAGTTTGTCTTCAATTATTTGTATTTTATTCGAAATTTTAAGCCGCACACACGATATTGTTAGAGTAGAAATGATGTTGTCGAGCTATGATTGAGATAAAATTGAGATTGACGAATAGTAAGTAGAAAAAGACGAACAAATACGAGATTCGAAAGAAAGAACGTGAAATAAGAAGCACAGGAGGAAGAGTATACGTCGACAAACTACGAATAGCAAGAGAGTGATCGTGAGGGAAGGAAGAGAGTGAGGCTTAGGTAGTAGGTAGCTACTCTGGCATCGTCGGGTTGAAACGGGGAGAGTCGACGTCTCTCGCGGCCTCAGTGTTTGCGCTCTCGCCAGGGAGCACGGAGAGAAATGGCAAGGTATTTATCAGTGCTCGTGTCTCTGTCTCCCTCGCACACTGGCTTCTCTTCTGTGGCTGTCTCTGGGCTCCAGCAGCAGCAGCAGCAGCTACCCTTCCCAGCAGCAGCAGCAGAAGCAGCAGCAGCGTTCCACATCCAAATCCATTCGCTCGTCCGCCATCAACCCCCGGGTATATACGTTCTCCGAGCGTATATAGGCTCTCGCAGTTGCGCGCGAGCGTTGCCCTTTTGCGCTTTGCGCACGTATGGATACTCAATCTTCCGACTGCCGACTTTGACAGCTGTCCGAATCAGCGTATAGGCGCCCGGAACTTCGTTCAACCCTCGTCCTGCGAGATGGAAGTCAATTCCATCGAAATTAAATTGGCTGTTTATCGTAAACAGGTCGTCATCTATGGCAACCTCTGTACAATAGTGTTCACCATTGCATGACATACACCAATGTACTCGCTGTCACACTGTTTTGAAGATAATTGCAAATATATCGAACAGATTCAAGCGCAAAAAAGGCCGGATACGCCTAAATGGCGGCCGTGTTCTTGTTTCATCCTCGGATTGGTTTTAAAATTGATGCTCAAGGTTTCTTCGTTTCGGTTGCTAATGGTACCTGGGTGGGGCCCCGCGAGAACCAATCGTCTTGTCGGGCCCCGACGGCATCTCCGCCGGAGATTCGTTCCCAGCGAGAGAGTTGCTTTTACTGACCGGCAACGAGTAGCATCAGCTCACCGACATCACGTTGGAACCAATGCCGTTGGCCTTTCCTCGATTAGTCGAACTCTTGAAAACCTCTCGCTCCACCGGCAGCAATTCGCTACCTGCTAAACGTCACTTCGCCTTTTTTACTCTTCGTGAATTCTACATCATCAAATTTCAATGATTCACCTGCCAAAATGATCCTTCATTTTATTTATTTTTTTATTATTTTCGACAATCTCCATTAGACTACAGATTTATCGGAAAAATAATTAATTCTTCAAGATTATGACAAATACGTCGTGTTCGATCGACTCGTAAAAAATCTGCCGTTTTAATCCAACGTTGTGGTTGTTCCTTTGTAATAAACTACAGGAACTCGCGAAGCGAAGAAAGAAGAGACTCACGTGTCTTGTGAGCCACAAGAGACGAGGGGCCGAAGCGTGCTTAGCGGTTACATGCCATTGCGTAGGCGTATTCTCTCGGTATACATATCGTACGGTATATATCCACGGTGCGTAGGCCAGCATATATATATACACCGTGGATTGAGACGTCAGACGCCCGCGGTGCTTGATGGATGCTCTTCATTCACCGGAACGAGAAGATATTCGCTTGCGGATGTTGCACCGAGACTCCCTCACCCGCAATCGCGAATTCGCAAAGCAACTCCTCTTCACAACTCCCACCACATTCACTGCTGTGTCTGATTTTCTCCGCTCGTCCGATTTCCACTTCGTTTTGCCAATAAAATTATAATTTGCCTGCTGTATGTTAAAAAAAGAAAAATCTCATTCCAATTTACATCGTAAAGAATTCTCATTATTGCCGGATATTCGGTATCGAGAGACATGAAAGTCGTGAGAGATTTAATGGAAGGTGAAAGAAACGTGGGAAGGGTGGAGGGGTTTTCTTGAAGCATGGAAAAGAGGATGAAGATCTAACCTACACATCTGCATTGTCTATATTCCAAAGCGCGTATACATACACGCTATACCTAGGTGAGTCCATCTAGCTGGCGCTTACAAATTGCCCCCCCGTTTCCTTGCATTTGTCATTTTGTATACGTAGGAGATACTTCTACGGTCTACGCGGACTACGCCGGTACCCTCGAGGTTCTTTCATTTCCCAAATAATTCCCGGTACCCTCATTAATAACGTAACGCGCGCTCGGACGAGGCGAGCCATCGGTAGGAGTCACGGCAGGTAGCGCGAGAGCATTCCTCCGCTCGTAGCTGTGCTTCGTGCGAGAAGCAAAAGCGCGGTGAAGCGTTGGCGTGTAGTTTTGCTTCTCTCGTGCCCCCTGCTTGCACGAGCAACACAACCAGTCCTTGAAAATCTTGCACGATATCCTTGCGCAGCGCTGCGTGTGTAACACTACTCTCGGCGGCCCTTTCCGAAGCGGACAATCGATTCCTATCTTTAACCCGTGACCGGACCGAGAACGATTCTGGGATTGAAATGTCTTCCGGGATTGATTGTCCGTTGTCAGGTGAAAAGAAGCTGATTATTGCCGGTATGGGCGTTCAGAGTCTGGGAAAGATCTTCCGGGAAGATGTTTTTTCCACATCTCCAGAAAATATTCACATATTCATGCCTTAACGATATTTCGCTGCATCTTGGAGTAACCCCGGCGGTTTACCCGACAGACCATTGCGCCAAGCCTACTTCGCACTCTGCAGCCAATTGAAACGTTTCGAAGAACGATTAATACGCCTGTCACTCAACTTCCAACATATTTTCCTCGTACAATATCTCGCCATTTTGAATTCCGTCTCGCCAACGGTCAGAGAATACAGTCGCGGGATGAGTTTGAGGAATCGTAGGCGGAGATGAAGGCTTCACGCAGCGCGATGGAACGAGAAAAGGATATGTGCGAGAGACAGAGCCGCTTGTGGATGATGTGATGCGAAGCGAGGAAGAAAGAAAGATGGAAGTAATCGGACTAGCAGGACAGCTCTCGAGTCTGAGTGGTGAGGATGAGGAGAACGCGAGAAGAAAGATGGCTGCGTATCGACCCCGCCGACACGATACCGAGGCGCACCTTGCTGTGCAAGAGGGAATCATAAGGGAGCGAGTAAGAAAGTCAGAGCCCCCCGCGTTGCTTTGTAACAGAGGTATACGTACGTGTGTTCAATGTACACTTGACTACTACCGTCAGTACTCGAACTAGAGACCAGGAAGGATAAACGCTGTATTATAAGAAAGGCGCGCCCGAGGCTTCATTTATCATCCAGAAGCTCATTAAGGCCGAATCTGTTGCCCGGTGATCGGAGTCCGCCGTATACACGACGAACTTTTGTTTCTCCGATCACTTCATTTCAAGTTTCATCGACTTCTTTTCTCTAAGATTCTATTTGCTCGTTTAATTCCACATAGCAATGAAGTATGTAATACGATATAACTTTTTGCCGCGTAGATATTGTATATATATCGTATATATCTTGAATATATCTTCCATGATATATCCGGCAAATATATATTATATATCGAACGTTTTGCCGTTTTATATAAAAATATATATCTTTTACATATGCTGATTTGATGCGTACTTTTTTGGCGATATACAATGAGTATTTGATTCAAAATAATACGATTATCAAGATATGAGACTTCAGAAAATTGATCCAATTCTGTCTCAGAGAATTCGTAGTTTACCAAAGGATCATGTTATCCAGCGGCGTTTCCACAATTCGACTCGGCCACGTCGACAGCTCTGAGTGCAATGTAAAAAAATTCGTGAACCCCATAGATCACCACTCGGGAACGAGATGTTCCATCGTCGCGTGGTCTCGTCCGCGTCACGAGAAAATAAGCTTCTTCGGGGCTCTTTCGCTCTCTCGCATGCTGACCTCGACGAGTTTTTCCCGATCCCGCCTCGAGCGAAAATCCCGGGGAAAACCGTTGGATATATCCCGCGCGTACGGTGCATTAAGCTACTCCTCTTTCTGTCGGGGGGAGGGTTCACCCGCGAGATCGCCGCGGCCTAATGACACCGACGCCGCGACCCCACAGGGATCGTTCGCTCGTGATTTCTTTCTTTCTTCTCTCAGCTCTCACTCTCCTCCACACCCCTTGGCTCACCTACGCTTCTTCATCTTCTTCGTTCTTTCATTGTACGTTCTTTTCTCTTCTTCGGATACTGTATAACCGTCGCTGTGCTGTACCACTTCCCGAACGAGCGACGAGTCCTTGAGTAACAAAAAACGCTCGTCCATTTCCGCAGTTCGCTGTTAGTCGATAAAAAACGAAAAATACGTTGAAGACAGCGAGATTCTTTCATCTGGATACGTCCGATCGACGATGATACGATTGAACCAATGGATTTCGTCAAGAAATCATTTAATCAACGTCTTTTCTTACGCGGTTATACCTCAAATTTTCACAGCTTTTCATACTTTTACTTTCAACTTTTGATCGTAACGTACGCAATTATCCTGAGCCACGGATGAAATTTAACTGTTCGCAACGTCGTGAATTCGCACCGAGAGAGAAGCTATCGCGAGGCATTTGTCCAGAGCCACGGAAAACACCGGGAATCTCTATCAACGTCCCGAACTTTCTTTCGGACGTAGTTCGCCGAGCTTCGGTTCTCTTTCTGTACATACGGTATACCCATATATACTATCACTGTGTGTGTCGGCGAACACGACTATACTACGATGTGCTCTATCGCTTTTCGGTTTTTGCCAGAGAGCCTTGCGCGACACTCACGCGGCCGTGGTACCCAACGTCGAAAAGAAGAAAGTAAGAATGAGGGTGAAAGAAAGCTCTGCGACAGAGAAGAGAAAGGAACGTCGTAAGAGGCGGTTGCTGCCTTGTAGAGGAACGACGAAGTAAAGCGAACAGACCGGCACCGGTGAGAAATGCAGCTACTTTTATTTTGCCAGTTCTCTACGCTAGCGATTTTTCCATCACCGCCGTACAATATTTCACCGGCAATCTAAGAGTCGCAAATGGAGTCCACAATGAGGCAGAAATGGCGCGGCCCACCCTGATGGTCCCTGCGATTCGTCTTCTCTACCGAAGCTCACCCCTTTTCCGTCTTATTCTTCTTTCTCTACTTTACGGTTTCTTCTTCTTATTCGTATTCCGACTTCGCGAAACATACGGTGTACCATGTAGACGGAGATGACAATGTCAGAGATTCGATTAAAAGGTGTCATGTCAATGTCAGAAATCTATTGATGCAAATCTTTGATGCAATTTCAGTGTAAATCAATGCAATGCTTTCGTGAAAACGTTCAAAATCTTTATTTGCATTTTCGATGTATTCAAACGGCAACATTTTTTCTTTTGGACGGAAAATCCAAATAACTTACGTAATTTTTGTGTTCTACGAAAGAAAAAACACAAAATCTGTTTTGCTATTGACAGAGCTTCGAAAATGGTTTTTAGTCATTAAATGGAAGAATTCAAAAATTAATTTTTTTCCGGCACGCAAGAATTTTTATTTTGATCCTAAAATCGAGCGGAACATTCAAAATTGCCAAAAACGTTTATTTATTCCAATTTCGCCGGTAGTAAAGGTTCTCACGAAAATCTTTCTGCAAGTCAGAGACTAATGTTATATAAACGATTAGACGAGTAACTAGCGCTATTAGATGCGATTAATGGAATAATAGGGGAAACCACGTGCACTACATATCCTTGAAATGAGAATTTCATATTTACTTCCAAATAAAAAAAATATGTCCGTAGGGTACATGTAAGACCTTGAAATCTGTACTCGAACCGCGTCCATCTTGCGCTTAGCCTTGTATCAGTGGTAGAATGTTGGTAGCCTTATAAAAGTATATATAGTACGTACGACAGAGAGTTGAACCCCAGCAGGGAGAAGGTAGCCACACGATTGCCACCAGCATTCCCGCAATTATAAGGCCATCAGCGGCAGGCGAACCACCGCGAGTTTTTGCGCCAAAGAGGAGAGAAACGAGCGGCGAATGTACGGTGATGTAGGGAACGGACGACGGGGGATACTGTTGAAGTCGGAACCCGAGCGAAACGTTCACTCCTCTCAAGCTTACCGCGATCGCTTCGGCATACTGCGGGGCTGCTGCTTCTGCTGCTGACTATGGCGACCTATAAGTATGCGAGGCGTCGGAGCGACTCGAGAAAGCGCGGAGAGAAGGTGGATAACCCTGGCTGAGCATCCTCCTGTTATACATATTATTATCCAAGCGTATCATAGCTATCTTCGGGGTAAAACGAGACTTTTGTGAAACGATGATGTTCTTTTAATCGCGACCAACGATATTCAAACCTTCAGGCTTTCTACAACGAGATTCGCAAGCTTTGTACTCACCGACAGCTTCCTTTGAAATCTGAAATACATAAAGTCAACGATTTTACCGGCGAATCTTTTGACTCAATATAAAGAAATTAAAAAAAAATGTTTTCAAAGAATTTCCTTACATTACTGAAGTACACTGTTATCACGCGAACGTTATACAGTTCTTGCGATTTTTTTCAATTTTTCGAGCTCCGTGTTCATTAATTGTAAAAAAAAAACGATATAAAATAAAAATCGTAAATACTTTTATTCACGCACGTTGGAAATACAAAGAACTGTAGCCGTGTATGAGAGTAACAGAGAGATGTACAGTAAAATAGGTGGTACGTCCACACGTATCCAAACGGCAGAAACACGAGAGAGGCATATAAATACGAGTGTCTCCGGCGGGCCCTCGTGTGTCCGTGCTGATCGTTATATCTCCATCTGACCGGTCGGCCACAGTGAGAAGGGAGCTGGTTGAAGGGTAGTTGTGCGGAGGCGGAGGTGGCCCCGCGGTCCGGTAATACATTCAAAGTTGAACGCCAGCCTCGGTGTACTAGCTGCAGAGACAGAACACGGACACGGAATGGAAAGAGATAGGATAGAGAGGTAGAAGCGAGTGAGAAGATCCGGAGGGTTTCTGTTGGTACCTTGATGGCGATGCCGGCGAAGCTTTCTACGGTATATTTGTGTGCTACAACGTTCCGCGAGCTTCTCGCGTGTACGAACGATGGTTTGTCGGGTGGAGGAGGCCGAGTGAGACAGCGGCAAGGGGAAGCACGGGGAAGGTTTCTCGTGTTTCATTTCCTGAGCTCCTATATAACTTTGTGCTCAACTCGACACCAGATTAATAACGGCCCCACCTATCCCACCGCGAGCGCGTGTTCTATCCTATCCGCGAGAATCCCGCATCGAACAACTTGGTGTATGTTCGGACGTTCACGATGTTTCTGTATACGTACCGCCGGAGTAATGAGGACGATGACATTCACGAATTCGAAAGTTACAACGAACTTTTATTCATTGTTCGATTGATTTTTTGTAAAATAAGGGGTTATAGCGCATTAACTACTAGACGTAGATGATAGACGACACGAAGAAGTGAGGACATCAATTTAATTCTATGCTTCATTGACGCAAAGAAAACAATTCACTATAGCATTACGAGTTTTCGTGGTGCTACTGCCCATGGTGTATATAAAGAGAAAATGATTACATGGAATGTATATTGTTTAATACACTTATAATTCGACGTTGACCGTGATTGCCGCGTTGCGTGCGAGAACGCGTGCTGTAATTCGTCAATGCGCACACGCCAAGCCCGCTAACGTTCTCTTATTAGTTTATTACTTATCCAAACCCGATGGTGTTCATGCTATTCGTGTTTCATGCATACGCATCACTCGGTGACGACGCCATAGCGTATAAAATAGTATTAGTGTACACGGGACTGTAGACCGCGCGATCAAGAATCGTCGACGTGCAGTCACGAGACAGGGGGTTGGCCACGTTTTCAAATACTGACGAGAGAGAGAGAGAGAGAAGGAGAGATAAGAGAGTGAGAAAGAACGAGCGAAATCGAGCAGAACGGCTTTCGGGGGTGGGAAAGCTTCGCATCAAGAGGGACGAACTCGCGGTAATGCGTATTTGATTACACCTCCGTAGTGCCTGACCGCGGCTAGCAACACGCCAAACCAGCCATTTTGGTCAACGGGCTTTACCGATTCGTGTTCACTCGCATCCCTCGCATGGTCCGCTATCTCCGATTTGATTAGCCACGAAGAGTTATGCTTAGTAATTGTAAAGGACAGCAAAAAGAAATGCAGGTTTCGCGGGGAAAAGATTAAGAAAACGACATTTTTTCAACTGAATAATAATTTTACAAAAATTCATTAACTCTCGACTGATAAAAAATTCCAATTAAAAAATTGTAAAGAGTGACATAAAAAATAATTATTTTCATATTATGGTCGGGCCATTCATTCGTCACTGAGTGTTCAAAGCTCCCGTCTATAAAATGGGAATAATCATTCGTTATTTCATTCATTTTATTCATATATTTTTATCACACTTCCGTTACAGTCGGGAATTTTAAAATTTTTGTAAAATAATGTTTATTTTGTCCTTTTTAAAGAAAAAAAAAAAAAAACAATATAGCTTTGCGCGCATTTGAGGTAACAACACAATGAGTTTCAGCACAATGGAGAGCTGAATCAGACGGAATCGTGAAGTTAATATCAATATAGAATTTGGGGGGGGGGGGGGAAATGGTCGTGACAGTTCGATACTTCAGAATACTTCCGAATAAAGTTGCGGTTATTTATTTATTTTTTTGGCAGTTCTGCATCTCTGCGAGTAAATGCATAATTTTCCGAGTTTATCATCTCAAAAACACGGTTCTTCGTTACTCACAAAATCAAGTACCAAATTTTGTCAAGACATATTAAGTTGTTTCAGCAAATATGAATGACAATGAAAATGGGAAAAATCATGGAACCTCAGGAAAAAGTATAATTCCCGTCTCTTTATTCCCTGTCGGGAAATCGAGTGTAAGTGAATTATACTTTATGGATAATCAATGATTCCGTAACGCCCGTTCTCTTCTTCTTACACATTTTTTTAACTTACGGCTGAAATGCAGATTTTTTTTACGGGTACATAATTATATTTAGACGGTACGCTGAGTTATACACTATCTAACAAAAAAGTCATTAAGACTTAATAAAATATTAGTCATTATATGTTTAATAGTTGCACCTGTAAGAAAAAAAATGGAAAAAAATCGCGTCTAAGAGGATATGCGAAATGTTAGAACGAAATACAACCAAATGTGATTACCTATATCTACGCATCGGTAGCCAAGCGCAAGCAACATGTAATGTGCGAGTGGAGTTAGCCTCACGGCGCGAGAAGTACTTGCCACTGGCAGTTTATCGTAGCTGCTAATAGCGATAGTGCGCAAGAGACAGAGAGAGAGAGACCAGCGGCCGACGAGCAATGTTACAACTGGGACGGTAGACGAGATGGGATGGAACGAAATGGGATGGGAGGTCGGGCGCGAGCGGCGATAATGATGATGATGTTGACGATGATTACCCGCGTGGTCGAAGCAACTCCTCGCTCGTTTCTCTCTCGCTGCAGCTTTGGACCAGCGGCTAACAGTGGCCGCCATCCTGTTTTGTGCTCTTCGTCGAATTCCTATTTCGAAAGAGTTTTAAAAAAAGTGACGATATAATAACAAAAAAAAAAAAAAAACAAAGTTGAAAATGCGCATGGATCGTTACGAATTTAACCAGTAGGTTCTACACAATCTTGAAACTCGATCTTTTCGAATAAATACATTTTTCGTCGAATGATTTCGCTCTTCTTCCAAGCAAACGTTTATTTTTCTGTGCAGTTTTGAATTCCATGATACCTTTCGAATATCATTTTTTCATTGCGTTTTATCGATTCTTCTTCGCGAAGATAATACGATAAAATAATATACATATATATAATTAGTGCTTCGAGAGTTCAACGAACGATTGGAATATTCGGGGTACCAAAAGAATTTCTCGACAGCGTCTCAATAGTGTACACCTTTATTTTTGTTATCTGGCTGATCCGCCGAAGCGACTCTCTCGTGTCTTCTGATTGCGTACATTTTTCACGCACGGAGGCCGTCGACGGTAAAAAAAAAAGGAACGAGGACCGGAACGAGAGAAAGAAAGGTGTAGCAAAGCGAGAGGACAGACAGAGGGATCGTACTTAAGGGTCTTCCTGGCGTTCGAGACCTGCTTCGGTCAAACGCGTTTATTTCACGACGATGTGGACACGCGCGCATGTTCACTTCTATAACAGCAATACAGTATAGCGTAGTTTACGATGGTTAAAGCCGGTAGCAGAGAGAGACATATGGCATTCGTTACTCGAGATACGCAAACGGATGCCCACGCTTATTAGTTTAATCGATTCTCGTTATAAGGGACGTATATACCTAATTAAGCACGAAACTAAAATGAACCTTCCGCGCATGCGATGCATTCGCATAGCGGAGAACTCGAATCTCAAATACACGCAAATCTTCGAACAGTTGGATTTTAAAGAAAGAACATTAATTCTCTAATGAACGCGATCTTATATCGCGTGCAACGATCGACGGAAAAATCGTCAGAGTCGTATCAATTATAATGTTATTGAACGAATTATTGATACGTCCGTCAAAACAATGAATTTAATATATCCACTTGCAAATTTACGACTCAATACAATCTGCCATTGTATTGAAGGCAATAACTATTGTTACAACGAAAAAAAATATTCATACATCTTATTTCTTGCGAAAAATTTGAGATAAATGAAAAAAGTGATGGTACTGTAGACTGACACACGCGAATTTAGTATTGTTATGTTTGTTGCGATTGAAGTGTTGATGCGACATTACGATACTTGACAATATCATCGTAATAATTATCATGTGAATCTATTGGACGATTATCTATAACCACAATGACATTCGAGTAATCAAGAAAACCGAGAGCGCATACTCAAATAATTACATCGGCAAAAGACAGCCAAGTGCACGACGTAAGCTCCCGGATGGCAAGACCCTTCGCCGTAATGAATTTGGAAAGTGCAATCAGTAGCTCCTCGAAGGGGTGGCGCCCCCGCCGAGCTGTTCCGCAGCTCGTAGAGTCGGAAGACTACACGCTCCTCTTGTTCTCATTGCTTCTCCTAGTGGTGCTCGCTATGTTCGGTTCCACCGGGAAGTGCCGGTGGTTGATGCGACGTTGGTACAGGAAAGGGAGAGAGAAAGATAGAACCGGGAGGCAGAGAGACGCAGGCGGTGGGTTCCGGCAGTAGTGGAGAACTCGCGGGGGTTGCTGCCGCTACCGCTGGTAACGCGCATGGAGGGATGAAAGAGGGCGGATGTGACGCGGAATGATGGAGCGCGGACCGTGGAGAAAAATGAGAGTGGCGGAAAGGCGAGGGTGGAGGGACGCTGATGGATCGGTGCTCCTCCCTCTCCGTGAGCATCATCCCCGCCGCTTTCTCGTGCTCTCACTCAACCCCCTTTCGCTTCAGAGCACTCGCGCACTCTCTTTCTCGCATTTTCGTTCCGACTAGCTCTCCGGTGGTTCTCCCCCCCTCCTCCCCGCCCTTCCTTGGTCTTTCTCGCTCTTGCGTTAGCGTTTCGTGTGTAGCCGCGCAACCATCGACTTCCATCCCCTCGGAAAACCCACCCAACCACCCATCCACCCCGACAGCAGCCTCCGCGCGAGTTCCTACTCCCAGGGGGTGGGAAAAGCCCCGCAATATTACTCATAGTCCGCGGGCCTCACTCGCTCCAGCCGCATTACGCTCGTCCTACGATGCTACCCCTATTATTTATTCATGTTAGCTACTCCGTTTGAGTTCTTCCCTTGTTGTTGTTCTTCTTTTTCCTTTTGCTTATACTCCTTCCTCTTTCCTTTCGTTTCCACTTCGTTTTCTCTTTTCGCTCTTTCATTTTACACGTCTCTCGCTACGTACGGATTGATGCACAGGCGTTAATGGTGATTGGTGATCCATCGAGTGTGCACAGGTACATACAGACGATTACAAGCCCACTGATAATTTGAGTGAAACATTAATCATTCTTCGAAAAGGAATAATGTCGTTTATCAATACACGAAATCGTCCGGGGGAGGGATATAGAGGGGTGTGTAGATTCACGGCTTATTTTGTAACTTGCGTGTGTGTGCGTTAACATTCACGGCAACGAGTAGTACACGAAACTCGCATCCCGACGTGCAAACGACGCTTAACGAGCCGACGGGCATCGTCGACAAATCCGCGTATTTATACGTCGCGTTTCATGTAAAATCCCCGGGGCGTATGTATCCCGTGAGTGCATATTATATGCGAATACATATATATACATACTTGTGTAACATCCGACCCGTCGCACCTGCCTTTTTGCCAATCCGATGAATTATAAGCTTGCGCTTCGTCGAAGCGGATTTTCCTCTTTCAAAATATCCGAGACAGACAGGTCCTCGAATTCCGTAACTCGGCGAGCTAACAGCAATGCTTACGTATCTATAGCAACACTTTTCTTTTTTTTTTTTTTCAAAATTTTTTCAATTTTTATCATTGAAGCTCCTAATTGCATACACCGATAATGCGTTCAATTAATCTCAAATATCCGTTCATTTTGACGAACATCACTCTTTCTGTTCTATTCAACGCGAATAGCCGAAAAGATTTTTGATGATAAGGTAAGGCAACGCAATGTAATTTATGGACCTCGGTTTCGTGATACGATAGTACTTCGTAATGTCTTTTTTTTCTCGCGATCTTACATGATCCCACGATGATAAATCGGATCTTACACGATGCATACGATCAAAGGATTGTTCTTGGAAATAATTGATGATAGGATTTTGTGTTTAGTATAAAATATTTGTAAGAATCAGCAAAAAATATATTTCTCGTCAACGACTGATTCTAGCTGAAACGACGACGGGAAGGGGGGTAAAAAAGCGTGTATCGGGTGGAAGGGGGTTTTGGAGAACGCGCGATGTCCGTAAGCGGGGACCGGGACATATAGTACATATATACAAACGTTCGCGAACAGCCAGCAGCAGCACAGGGCGATTCGGTGGCTCGACGGCTCCCGCACCGACCGCCATTACTCAACTATTCACTCGGTAACGCAATCATACGTCACAAAGGCCTTTCATTTGCAAGCGCATTGTGGAAACCGGGCGATATTAATTGCCGCGGCTCGTTACCCGCTCTCCGAGGCTTTCCTATCTCTCTCCCACGATTCTCTCTTCCTCTTCACCCCCCGCAAAGCCCCCCCCCCCTTCCTCCCCCTCCCCCGCCGCGGCAAACCCCTTGGCAGCACCGGAGAGAGAGGACGAGAAAGAGCACAGTCGTCGTGCCACGAGTCGGCTATTCCGCGTATTACGTATTCCACTCTCATGCGGCTCGACGGTCCTGCCTGGCAGCCACTACCCACCCACCCTCTCTTATACTTTTCTTGCTACCCTTGCCTTTTCCTCTATGCAACCGCCTCGCGTACGCCCCAACTCTCCGAGAGCGTTCTCGCGTGTGACAAATACAAACTCGAAGACGCCACACGGACGACCGGAGCGGATTAGCCTCCGAGGCCGCGGGTATATAGCCGAGTTGCTCCTACCCTTACCAACCCGCCGAGCCGTGTCACCCCGGTGAGGCAACCCACACCCCCAAAGACCGACGAGCGCGTGCGAGAAAAAAAATGGCTCGACCGAGCGAACGGCTCTCTCTTCTCTATGGAATAAAAAAGAGAAACAGTTGACGGGGGTTGGGTTGAACGCGCGGAACGGGGAAGAAAACTTCGAAGCTACAGAGAGAGATGGAGAGTCAGTGGTGTAGCGTCATTGCATATTTATGAAGGCGATGATACCATCTCATTTTAGTTTCGTTAGTCGAGTGCACGATCTTTTCCTCGGTATAACACACGCGTTACATCGGACAAATCGTGGCAATGATAAAAGAAAATGTCAAACGATAATGTAAACGCATACTGATTTTGTGATACCAACAAAAAAAAAATTCTCATGAATTAGAATTAAAATAAATTCGCCGTTTTTTTTATAATTAATACATAAATCATATAATGTTTTTATATTTCCGACAAAAAAAATTGCGTTTGCTGAAATATGTTCCGAAATTTATCGGAGTTATACGATTTTTCAACGAAAATATTTAGCTTATGTTATACATATAATTTATTTTTTTATAAACTTTTTTTTCTTTGTGGGATGATTTGACTGCGTATTCGTTTGGGATTATTCCTGTTTATCCTACGAAATACCCACGGACTGTATCGTGCGTCAGCGAAGAGAATATTTTCTCAGTGTCAGAACAGCCGGCGGCAATCGTCAAGTCGCGCGACCTCGAAACTGGCAGTCTCGATTGACGCGGGTCCACCCGTGGTGTTTGAGAAATGTCTTTTCGTCCTGTTCGTCTCTACAGTCTCATTTTCGCCACAGTGTCGTAGAGCTGTGAAAGAGAGGATGAAGAAAAAAAAACAGGCATCAGGCGGTCTTTGAATCGATGAACGAACTTGCTATACCTACGCGTATATCGACGAGAGCGTCACGCAGGCTCTTCTCGTGGGATTCAAAGTGGGACGGTATCGAAGGCGCGTCCTTGGTACCCCGGTTCACCATCTTTTCCGGGAGTTTACGCGACAGGGCAGCTGCGCCCTGCTATATGCCTATTGCTGCGATGTATATATATATACCTCTATTCCGTTCTCTCCTTTTTCTCGCTCGCTTTTCTCCATGCAGGCTTCACGATTCGAAAAAAAAGAGGGCTGAGCCGATCGTTTGACGTTTGACTGATCGCGGACGTACCGGGACCGGGAGAGCCTTCGGCTAGTTGCTGGAGGGGCTCCCGAGGGTTTTTTTTTCTCTGCGATGTTTCCAACAACCCTCCGCGCGATACCCCGCGACTAACCCCTCACGCCGTTCTACCACGCCGCCCGGGCGCTATCAAGCCCGTTGGGGCCCACGTCCAAGAACAAAGACATCAACTTGATTGATGCTAACACCGACCACGAACGTCCGCGCTACGTCGTTCATCCGCAAGAACTCTCGAGACAATCCTGTCGTCTTTTCCAAACATAGAAACCCCTGAAAAGGAATGAGAGCGAGAAAGGCCAATGACGGAAAGCGGAATAAAGGATCCACCCTTCCTCTGCTGCACTCTATCTCTGTACATCGACGAGGGGGACGCAAGCTTAGCGGTGCTATACGCGCGCGAACGCACTTCATTATCTGCACTTTCTTTGGGCTTTTCGACTTCTTTATCTTTCTCTCTGATTGATCCTCGAAACAGTTTGGTTTCAACTGCCGGGGAAAAGATGTATATCTCGCGATCGTCCGTTCAATATAGTTTCGTGAGAGAAACGCATCGGATAGTATATCGTTACGCTATCTGACGGAAAAAGGCCGAAGTTGCGCTTTGAGGGCTGATTTATGAAGCCGGAATGAAATTATGGCTCGTCATTTCGGAAAGAGTCCGTAACAATAGTGTCTCCAAAAGGGTGACTTTTGGACATTGCTCGTTCGAAAGGGTTCGGCCTTTTGCACCTTGCGAAATGTCTACAATTAGTGTATTTGCGTACTACAAAAGGAAATGCTATGTTTGAATTAGTGAAATAAATTATTCTGTCCAAACAGAACTGTTGGATACTTTGTTCAATGGAGAAATTTATTGACGTTTCTCCTTCAACCCTTTCAATGCGTTTGGTAGGTATAACTTTTTCACCCGTCTCGTCTTTATCGTTCTTCGTATTTAAGTTATAAATAAAATTAAACATTGAATAACAGGAAATTCACGAAAATCTATGGATAAATTTTGAGGAATAGCATTTTTACATTTTTCTTCACGCGAAACAAAATGGCATCAAAGGTGAAGCAAGTGCATAAAACAAGACGATGGTGTCCAGAGTGAAGTTCCTCCGGTACGTCAAAAGAGAAGCGCAGCCGTGCTGCCATGAGAGAACAACCCGGTCATCATCATTAGGTTGTCAGGAATCGCGTTATTATGCTTTATCTCAGTGTGGCGCCGCATAGCATAGGAGGAGCGCTCAAGGCTTCTCCGAGAAACGAAGTAACGACGGATAAAGAACACGAGGATAAGAAAAAGTTGTTGCGCGGTTAAAGAATACAGAGACTACATGACAGTCGATTAAATATGCAAAAGTCAAAAATTTAAATAATGGGATGTTGACGATAAATCCGCGTTGGAGAGAAACTGAAGCGCCTCGCAGTCTCGTCATTCGTGAGAGAAGACGAAGTGTCAGTCTCGTCTTTTGACGAGACGAGTCATCTGTGCATTTAATTAAATTTATCAATTTTCGGAGTGATCCAAACGCCATTTATTAGCTTGAAAAATAATAAAACACAATTATTTTCTAATTGGCTATTTTATTTTGGAATTTTTCGAACGTTTCGACGCTATACCACCGGCACTTGTCGTTGTGAAAGCGGCAGCACCGGCGGTATCGTGTTCTTCGCAGAGTGGACGTCGTGTCCAGCGAGTAATTTATATCTGTTCGCTTCCGTGTCGCAGTGGCCGGGCAGTACGTCGTAGCAGAATCATCCAGGAACTCTCCGCATCGCGAACCTACACCCCATTTCCAGTCCCGTCCGTACGTCCGTTCACCGAGGGGTTAGGCCGCTCTCGAAGCGACGAAAAATTTCAAGAAAATCGTCGTTCCCCTCGAGACCCGTCGACACTCCCGGCGTTTGATGCATTGCCACCGATAATTTTTAACGCGCGTCTCGCCCGCACTTCTCTGCACTTTCGTAACCCAGCAGTTTTCGCCTGGAAACGTTATGGCTCAACGCCGTTTTTTTTAACCGGCCTATAGCTACAACTCGGACGAAACCGCTACCGCTTTCCTACACTCTTCGTTGCCTGCGATGGTCATGAATTTCATGATCTCTTCGGATTCGCTTCCGGCACGGATCTTCAACGTGGCATTTTCGCTCCGGCGCCATCCTCTTTCCGGCATCGCATCCCCCCCCCCCACAGCGAACTTTTCACGAAACTTTTTCTTCTCTGAGTCTTCGAAATTTCAACTTATATCCTTTTTTTCTCTTCGAATTCATGTATTCTCGCAAGAAGAACGAAGATTATGAAAATCACGTTCATTACAAAAAATTCAGTTTGGAGAAAATAAATTGAATCGTACGACATATCACGAATATTTCACAACTTTTTGTTTTTGTAAGTGATGGAATTATGCGAAGTTTTCAAAATTCAAATGAAATCTGGTTAAATATCAATCAAGGGTGCGAAATCGAAGCGCAGACAGTGAGCCGTAAACGTTGGTGGTCGCGGTCATCACTGAACGGTCACAATTCGACTCTCCGTGCATCCCATCGGGAAAGAAGGGTAATGCCGGCGGTCAAACACGAGAGGTAGGTATCCGTCTCGTGAACAAGATATGCATAACCGACAAGGAAAATGACGAAAAGGGTCGAAGAATAATGTACAAAACAGAACAAGAGTTTCGTCTACGCAGCGATGACCTCGGAGCGCGATTTACGACTAAAGCTATTGTTCGCTGTGAGCTCGAATTTCCGCCAAAAATCAAGGTCGGTCGCCTTTCAATATAAGCAATGCATGTATGCTACTCGCCAAGAAACAGCGATTCCTTTCGCGCAGCGTGAAACGCGGTCCGCACTACCGCAAACACTGCGGGTCCACCATGACGAATGTGAAACGTTCCGAGATTCTTTTTCGCGACACCTATTGCCACGTGAATCCTTGCCCCGGACAACGAGAATCGAAGTTTCCCAGAAAATCTAGAGCAACCGGGAGGCCTACTGCGAATTGCTCTGTCTCACGCATCCCTCTGGCCTCCAGCCAACACCGTTCGTTCGATCGCGTAACACGTTACTCCAGAAAAACATGTTATTCGGCAACGTGAATCGAACTTCGTACTACATTTTTCGAGATATACCTTCGTAGTGCTTTTTTAAATTTTCATTTTTTTTTTACCACCGACTATTCGGTTTTTACGACGCCCGCGTCCGCGTGACAATTAATCAAGCTTGAGAAATATGGCCACTCGTGTGATATATACGTTTATATAGTTATTTGCTTTATTTTTTTATATTTTTTTTATTACCCTGTCTCCGGAGTGCTAGGAGAGAAGCGCAATTCTTTTTGGTACTCGGTGAAATTAGAATGATACTTTGATGAAGGGGTTGGTACGCTCGTGGACTGGCCGGTATGTCAGGTGTTGGGTTGCCGGGGGTATAGTGGCTCTAATTAAAAAGCCGTGTCCGGCGAACGGGTGGCTATATACGGCAGGCAGCCGCGTCACGGAACTCCAACCCTGGACGTGACCCGTTGCCACGTTTGTTTTTGTTTTTTTTTTTTTTTTTTTTTTTTCGACTGCGCTCACCGTATCGCGTTTTTTTCTTTTTTTAACTCTTCGTTATTTTTTTTCGCTCTTCATGTTTGTATGTGTGAATGTGTACGTATTTTTTTTGTTTTTTCGACTCTACACCATCAACGCGCGTTTCATTTTTCAAATGGATGCTGCGTGAGAGAACCAGCGCGCTTATACTATAGTGTAGAGGTGGACCACGTAGTACGGTTGTCCAAATGTTGAGGGTGTACAGGGATACCGAGCATCCCCCATTCGCACGTTCTCGCCAACGGCATCGGTCTATATACAGCCGTAATACGTACCGCGACTCTTGCCCGCTCGCGAGTCGCGCAATAAATTCTTCCACACCCTTTACAATTTCGGAAACAATGGGCAAACCCGAAACGAGACAGTTTCGGTGGTGAAAACTCACGCGGAACACGCGGTCCAAAGAATTTTTCCGTCGTTTCTACCGACAAACAAGCGGACACACGAGAACAAATGCCCATGACGTACGTAGAACAATTATCGCGTACGTCCTGAATTTTCCTGAATTTTCCAGGAAAAATTCTCACAAGGCATATGTCCTATTCTTTGACACTTAATATTTTCAAGTAACAAATTCTATCGAAAATGTCGGAAATAAAAATTCATATGATCATTAATTGAAAATTTATTCATTGATTAATTCTCGTAACAATAATTGATGCTGAAGATTTCAACTACGTACTTTTAAAGCAAAAAAAAAGTAATTTTAACATTTTTTTCGCGAGTATCCAAGTGTATACATGATGAATGATAAGTACATTGACCTTGCGTGGAATTTTCGAAAGAAAAACGAATGATAGACGAAAGAATTCTCAGGGAAATCAAGATGGACGCTGGTTGGGATCGAGCGCCATGTCGGACAGACGTGAGTGACATCCCCTTAACGACGTGCCCTTCCAATCCGTCGTATATACCGCACGGAGTCCTCCTCGTCGTCGTCGTCGTCGTCGGCGTAGTTTCCCCCCTCATCTCCTCCCCCTAAACTGAACCGAATTGAACGGAATCCCACCCCTATAGTATACGTGAGCCACACGGGCCACGGCCCAGCGGAGACCTACTCGTATTATCCACAGTGACAGGACGCCGGAGTTATTAATGGCCGCGACAGTGACAAATGACGAACTGTCGGCGCAAGCAAGACTGATATCATGGCGGCCTTCGCCTCGCCTCTCTTTCACTCCACTATGTCTTTCTTCCTCTTTTTCACATTCTCTAACGTTCGACTATCCTTGTCGTCTTCACTTTTTTTCTCGCCCCACGTTCTCGTCTCCACGCGCTTCGTTTCCTCCTCATTCTCTTCTTCTTCTGTCCTCAACCCCTCGCGAATAGTTTGATACTTTTCTTTTTCTATCTCTTTTCATGTCTATCGCCAGTCCCTCGGTCTCCACGCTTCTTCATCCCCTTCTCGAAACGTGCTGCGCGGAGCTGTTCTTTCTTTACGTCTGTTCTTCGATATTCGTGTGTTTGTTCGGTTGCGATATGATGTGCACAACAAACAGAGCAACTGTAACAACAGGAGCAGTCGAAGCGAAGGGTGCCGCAAAGTAGTGAGTTCCGACCGAATAATTTGATTGATCGCGGAGAGCTTTCGGTTTATCTTCTCGTATTAAGCGAGTTAGGACCTTCAATTTTCAAAATTTAACTGCCGATCCATTTGCGTACGTAATCGTGTCAGAAAAAATACGAAGAGCATCGAGAAAACAGAACGATAGCAATTTTTTAAAAAATTTGTTTGGGGTGAATAGATTGTAAAAATATCGCAGTGTCGTCTTGAAGATACTAACCCGAATCTCTCCCTCGTTCATATTCCTGTCTTCACGAATCTAGTGAGGAATCAGACGATCCAAGCCGCAAGAATGTCCACGTTATATCTGTGAGAATCTTCCATTCAGACGAGGAGAGGTGACTTCGGTATGGGATAAGAGCCATTGGTGTCCCCATAGAATCGAGAAATTCTCGAGCACGAAACCCCGGCGGCGTTCCTGTGCACTTAGAATCTCGACAGTGCCGAGATGCTGGTTATATCAAGGGCAGCAGAGAATGAGAGGGAACGCGGGGGGAAGAACGGCCGACCGAGCTGCAGTCGCCTCATTTATAATCCTAACTAGGAGCGGAGAGGGCGATCGGTTTCGAGTTCTCGCCGCGATCGCTCTCTGAAAGTAACGAAACAGACGGACACGACACATGTAAGAGTTCGAAAAAAAAAAAAAATCGAAAAAAAAAGAAGATGAACGAAATAAGAAAACGAGAAACTAAATAAACCGGGTTGTGTACAAAATCAAAATAAATATATTTACAGATTATCCACGGCAATAACTCATCCGCGGTTTGAATAGACGGCAGGGGGTCCCCGTCGTTTCTTCCTTCAAACTCTTCTCCCCCCCATCTTCGACCTATGAGGCTCTTCGCCTTCCCTTCTTTCTTCTTCTTCTGCTTCTTCGCTCGTATCCTCGCGCTACTCTTCCATATCATGAGCAGGTTTCGCGGCTGCTTTGTATTCCGAGTAGTTCGTCTCTTCGCCGCTTGCAAGCATCCCTTCTCGCGTTTCGGCTTCGCGCCAACCTCCTCGACTTTGGCTTCCACTTCTCGTCTCTTCGTTCACTTCGACGACGCTTGATTCTTCTTCGAGACTTGCGAACGAAAAATCCTCGATTTTTTTTTAGAGCACATATACAGTGCACGCGAAGACCATGGCTTGAGGCTAAGGCTCCTTGATCCACCCCTTTTTACCCTCCTCTGCAAAGTCTTATAAGGGTTTCACATATACGACAAGAAGAACCCAACGCTAACGTCACGAGCGTCTTTGATCCTCGTCGAGCGCGAGCTAAACTTCTTCGCCACCTTCTTCTTCGACAAAACCCGCTCGATCTCTTATCTCTTTCTTGATGTCCCCCGCCCCCCCCCCCCCCCCCCCCCCCCTCAAGTGGTCTTCGAGAGAAAGGATTTTCTCAAAAGAATTCATAACTTCTCGTACAATGGCCGTGGGACGAAGGATAGAGATTTCGCACATATTTGAGACGAAAAACTTGAAGACACAGCTCTCGCACGGTCGTATACTGAATACGTTTGTTGGAATAAATCATTCGGTTATGAGGTGCGGATAAGGAAGGTCATATAAAATGAAAGCTCAATTGAGACACAGAGAGGATTCATGGTTGCGAGTGAAATTTATGAGATACAACGGTTATGATAGTTAAATTAACGTGCAATGAATTGTATTAATGTATCAAAACGGTTTTGTAAGTGACAGAGTTTAGCCAGCCACTTCAAGGCCAGTAATAACAACTACTGTGGCGCAAGATCAGAGGGGTGAATGTCGAAGTTCCGAGGGATTTCGTACACGAGTGAGGGGTGCCCGCCGGGTCTTTTAATCGCCCTCGCAGACCGGACCCTCACCCGACAAAGAGAACAATGGATGGATTCTTACGAAATCATCGATCGGCACGCGGCCAATGTGGAAACACTACCGGCCCGCCAGCGTGAATCAGGAGTTTTCGGGTGAAGGGAACGCGAAAGAGGGAGATAGCGTAGCGCGGGGGTGGCGACGAAGGTCTCAGGGTGAACATGCCGAGAGCATAGAGAACCGGAGGATGGAACACGCGCAGTGAGAAGCACATAGGAGAAACGCGAAACGGCGAATGAGACAGAAAACAGAAACACGCGAACCTGATCTGCTCATGAGCGTGGAAATCCCTCGTGGCAGCCTTGGGGTTCCCGAAACATCAGCGTGATTGCGTTCCACGAAGCGGGAAGGGATTCCATTACCCAGCGTGAGAGAGAGAAAGCGGGATACCCTCGGTCCTTGCGTTACCGCCCTCGATGCTCCTACGGCAATGCTTTGGCTACCGTTTCCCCTCTTCTTCGTAACCACCCGCCTTCCCCGTCGAATACTTCGAGGCATACCAACCCCTGTCGCCGATCTATGCCAACCACTTTCACCAATACCCAAGTAAATACGAAACGATCACGAGCTATCCAATATAATCTCATCGCTTCTACACGCTGTAAATGTATAGTTACGACTGCGCGGGGGAAACAACGGGTTGATATTAGATTATGCGAATAGAGTTCAACGATTTTATTTAATAAATTGCCCTCGTATCGTCGAACTGTCGCAATCTATTCTGCAATGACGAGATACGAAAGAAATAATGGAAGCAAGTTGAGTCGAAGAAAAAGTATCGAAGAAGCGGAAAATCAATTGCGTCGCGCAGGAAAGGTCGAGAGCTCAAGGCTACATTTCATATCGATTCATCAAGATTATTGCACTTATAGAACTCGAGAATGTTGATCCACCATCGTGTCTCATGTCAATCCTATGCACCCAATCGTAGCTATAGAATAGACATACCGCGACTCCATACTTGTATCCAGTATGTATATCATTCGCGATACAACTCATAGTAACATACGATACGAGAGGTAAGAGTAATTGTGAATCTGACGATATGTACATATTGGCTGTGTACCTATGTCTACGATGTACATAGTCGCTCATCGACTATGTGAAACTGACCGGCTTATCGAATTCCCCGTTACGAATATCCACCGAACGTTCCAGTGAGTTTATCAGCATCATGATGTGAACTCAGTTCAGTGCCGACGATATACTCGATGTCTACGTATATACACTGTACGCCCGATTGAAACTCTGCATGCGCATAGAACGCTGTTTGCAATCTACATAAGTATACATAACTGCTTTCAGCTATGTACATGCGCACTCGTGATACAGAGTATCTATGTATCGCTCAGACGAATCTCTCGGTACATAACGGCCGTGTATGGAGCGTCGAAGGCAACGGCGATCGGATTCCGCGAGCGAGAGAGTCACGAACCGGGGGCGAGTCAAGAGTGGGTGGATGGTTGCAAAGGGAGATTGGTGGAGGGTGAGCGAAAGGGGGAAGGCGGGGTGGTTCGGCGAGGAGCAGACTCCGCGAACGTCGGAGTGCGGGTAATGGGGTTTGCTGGGAGTGACACGGGGCTAACCGAGCGGAATCACGAGCTCCCAGGAATCGAATCCATGCGTCACCTCGCCTGCCAACACCATCCGCAAGCTCGCAAGTTCTCGAGACCCCCGTATAGAATCTGGCCGCGTGGTACTCCTCGCTTTACGTCTACTGCTACGTTTTCCTTTGCCTTACTCCCTCTTTTTCCCCGCGATATTCTTCTTTCGCTGTGTACCCATCTCCGAGTTCACTAGTTTCACACTTACGCGTTTTGTCGTTGCAGTACTGTTTTGTTTAACTGTTACTTGACCCTAAGAAAAAATGTTAGGCGTTTGACTTCGCAAAGGTAAAAAAAAATATGTTCCATGAAATTTTAGGCGCAATTTATCGTTGCCTCCCCTTGTTGATTAATTCGTGTTAATTATTCATGCATATTATGATAATTTTGTGATTAAGACATTAAATCGAAACATGTTTTTGTCGAGTGGCGTGCACAGCGAAGGTAGAATCAGCAATGAATGATATTGTCAAGCGCGAAGAATCGCGGGTTTGCGACAACAAGAGCGAGACGTTGTATTTCAACCCCTATACTTTATATATACAGACAAGAGGCGCTATAGTTTGCTGCGGGCGCATGATACCTAAGCAACCATCAACCCCCTCGGTTTCTCGCTTCCGTCCGCGAGGCAGCTCCATTCCTTGTGTTTCGTTCGGTCTCTGCCGCCACCGGTAAATGATGGCGCCTCCGGGCATTATCTATTGTTGCGCCCATTCCATTTAATATTGTATTCCATAGCACAAACAATGGTAAAATGCGAATTAATGTGGCACGATTTATCACGCTTTTGTGGCGATTCGCTCACGTCGGAACGCACGACGAACGAGAGAACCGCGAATCTGCGCTCGGGTCGTTGCTCTACCTACCGTATATTACTCACCGTACATGTATAACCGGAGTTTCCATTGCCGATTTAACGTAATAACGATTTTATCAAAATTATCCTAAAATTGTCACTAAAAAGGTTTTTTTTACACTAATTTTGTCAGTTTGCAATACGAAAAGATATATTTGCCGATGCATTTTTCAGTATGCGAAAATGTATGGAAAACGTTTTCCTCGTTTCGAGACAAGGTTTAGCGAAGGAACTAGTAGCGGAACGAGGATTGGGAACCACAGCAGGTGACGCTCGTATTCTCCGAAGCCGCCGCTAATACTTGCTCCCTTTTTCTTTCTCGTTTTTACGCTGGATGTAGCCAACTAATCCCTGAAAAAGATGCTGCGCTGCGAAGGCCACGTTTTCCTCATTTCATTTTTGTTTTTACGCTATTTTTTTTTCATCATTGTATTGGTTCGATAGCCTTTTCGCGATCGTGACTCGATGATAGATTCGCGAAGTCGTGAAAAATTGGAGATACTGATGCACGCGAAGGGTAAGACGAAGCTTGGGGAAATAGCGAGAATGACAAGGACGTAGGAGTGAAGGTTTTCAAAGGGGCTGCAAGGGGATTCCGGGGTAGTGCGGCTAATGCGCGATGATTAAACTAACGCTCGCCACCAATCACCCTGCCACGAAAAGCCCAGTTTCTCTCCCTTCGCCGTTAGAGTAACCGTACATGTGGAATGCTACTGTAAGAAGAAGAGGTAAAAGACCAACCTGGAAGGTCCAATTTTTTTTTTTTTTTACGTTTTTATCTCTTCTACTCACCGAGCCCTTTGCAGTTTCCATCGACAAAAGATCGACCATCTATCCAAAGTTATTTATTGCTTTCCCGTCCCGACTCCGCAAACGTAACGACGCGACAGCGTTGACGTAACGAATGTGACTTCTGTCGCGAGTTACTAAACGAAGACGTTGGAATAAATTTTGATATGAAGCAAACTTGGCATCGATAATCCACCGAGAGCCGAAGCGCGTTCATTCATTTTCCAACGCGCGGCATAGGCGAGCGAAAAGCCAGTCGGAGCAGAATAATCATCATCATCATCAGGTCGAGGGTATCATTGAGGGCCAAGAGCCTCAACCGGATGGACAAGTGGGCAAAGGCTTGGTGAACCTGCGAAGAGGCCCCGAGGGAAACGAGAGGAAGAGGCGCGTAAAGTTGGGCGAGAAACGGGCGAAAGCGAGAAGTCTATCTCATACATTACATTCTCGAAGCCCCCGTCGACGCATCCTCGTTTGAAAAGTCACATAATCTCGAGTGATTTACTGCCTCGCGGGGCACACCGAGCGTCGAGGCGGCTCGGCAGCGTTCTCTTCTCGCGTTCAACGATTCTTGCCCTTGCACCCACGTCACTATATTGCCGCGACTCCGCTTCAACTTTCGGATTCGTATCTCTTGTCTCGTTGTTATTCTGCCGGGTGGTCTTTGCATCATAGATTCCCACATCGTGTGGGACAATTATAACAACGATCGAATGAATGACGAAAATATCCATTTTTTTTGGCAACGATCAGCTCAAACCTAACCTGTTCTTCATCGACAAAGCCGACAATTCAAGGCTTCGCCGATTGCGCGTGAAAAAAAAACCACTTTATCTGTTCACCATTTTAGACACGAGGCTTTCCAAAAATTGCGCCAGCGATCGGAAAGATGAAAAAATCATATATCTTCAAAATTACAAAATCTATAAGGAAAATAAGTATTCGAATCAATAACATCAGACATCGATGACGTGTGTTGTGTCGAGCGTTAACAAGAGTTTAGATCGCATCCACGTTATCCAAAAATCGCCCGTAGGGTTGATATCCGACAACAAAAGGCTCTGATGCGTTCAATCATTAATCAGAAACTCGGCAATGAGGCCATCAGCGGAAATTCATTTGGCTACTTATTCATTTATCATTATTAAACGCTTGTGAGCGGAGCTCGTTTTTTTTCCGTTTATTTTCCTCTCCAGGTGCGTTATATATTCTTCTCTTCTTGTGAAGGAGGCGCGTTGCGATCGTTCACGGACTCACGCCTCGCAGATGGCTTTCGTTTCGCGCCTCCGTAGTTACGCGCTCGCGCTCCCAAGCGGGGAAAAATATTTATCACACGAGCGTAGAATATATACGTATACATATACTTACGAGACAGCAACGATGAAGAATCCAATCTAATGATTAGTCCGTTCTAATGAGACAACAATCCGGTACGATATTAAGAGAACAATCGCGAAGTCTTTGCGCCGCTTCTTATTATTAACTGTAATTTATTCCATCGTTTCCTTTTGCTCGCTTACTTCTGTTTCCTGTGTGCGCGCGCTGCTGACAGCGCTTCAATTTCTTTACGCATTAGAGGGCGTCGCGAGATCTTTGAACGGGCGGATACACTCGATGAAGCCAAAATCTGACGCAGAATTATAACTTCGCGCACAGAAGCAGCACGAGTGAAGAGTCAAGTCACATCTTCCGAGACGCGCATGTATATGCATTATACTATAAAGCCTCAGCTGGAAATAAGCCAACTTACGTCGTGCTTATCCGTCTCTCGCTATTCTGCAAATTACTCTTCTCGCGCGTCAGCCTCTCGCATCGGGGCCTTCGTATTCAAGTGTAACCTGTTCATCTCTCGGTAATTTTCATAATTGTATCACAGAAGGACGTTTGGATACGTGACACACTTCACTGTCGTCGTTAAATACCATAACACAAGTAATTCAGCTGTGTTATTGAACCAATAGATCTTGTAGCTGAGAGATGAAAAAAAAAAATTAATCTCCGACGTTTAAGTTTGTCTCGTCTCTTCTTTTGCGAACCTCGGCCATGTCTCAAGGTCTTGCAAAAGAAAAAAAAATACGTACAGGAAAAAAATAAACTTCTTCTTCGATTGTTGAGCAAAAGAAACAGCCGCGGCAAGAACAGCTCTCGCCATATACCGCGGGCTCGTATCCAACGTCAACGCTGAGTTCGTTGCCAACTCCGCCAACTAATTTTCCGCTTCCCGAGGTTATATGATTTTCCGCTACGCGAATACGGTCAACTCCGAGACATTGATTTTCCTCTCCCCGTCCTTCTCGAGCGCCCGGGTTCTTCGTGCCTCGGGTCCTTCTGCTGGCGTCAGGTTTACTCGGGTAAACGTGAAACTCGAGATACGACATATACAGCTCGAGACTCGAAGAGTAAACGGCTCGCGACACGAAAAAGAAATGTATCGAGTTATAGTTATTTGAAGTATAGGAATACACGCGATTCTTTCGTATAAGAAAAGGGATCGCTGTCCCTTGTGTATGACACTTTTCTTTTTTTTTTTTTCCTTTTTCTATCGACGAAGAATTTCGGTAAACAGATATCGAATTTATCACCGATTTTTCGGCAAAAGTTTACACACCGTCATTCGAACTTTTCGCGTTTCTACACCGTTGGGCGATATTCTTGGGGAATAAAATCACTTGACCCGCGAAGTCTCGTGACACTTTCGGCAATAAACGCGGAATGACCTGCTTTTCATATTTTCGGGAGAAAGCAGCGAATAACACACGAAGACGTGGGACATCGTCAGTGACGTTTTTTTTCACTCGAAAGTCTTCGAAAGTCACGGAAGAAATTTCAGCACACGAATAACGAATTAAAAAAAAAAAGACGAATTATTATTTTATAGCAAAATCTGCAGGACAAATCGGTCAAATTAATTTATTTTATCTTCACAAATAAAATAAATAGATCGTACTTTACTGAGATGAAATTATTTAAAACAAATAAATCATTTCCGCGGATGGGACAGTCGAAACATCACGTCAGAAGTGTAAGTTGAAACCCAAACAAGAAGTTTCCACGCGTAACCGAACCGATTTTCCGAGTCCGCCACATCCGCAAACGTTTCGCAAAGATATCAAAGAGTTCCGACTTAGCCTTGGATTCGTTCTAATACACTCGGCAAGGGCTGAGAGTCTCGGCGCAGCAGAGACCTGAGTACGAATGTTTAAATTTGCAGGATACTCGCGTGAAAAATCCCATTTCTCTTCTCGTATATCCCCTCTGTTAAGGATCTCTCGCCTCGCGTTCATTTCGAAGCCCGAAATTCCCACATCCGCAAACCCGCTCTCAATCTTAAAGACGTTCGGTGTCCTTGCGAATTCATCGTAACTGAAGCAGAACGAATTTTCCTGACGGGATCCTGACAGCAGGATGCTCGCTCGGCACAACAGTGGCCGCGCGGCAACCGGCCTGCAGGACGAAGGGTTTCGGAGCGGGTGTGCTGCGCGGCTACAGGCCGAAAGTTACAAGGGTTACGCGGTTATGCAAAATACATGCAAGAATCCCTTACCTGCGCCCTATATATTATACGCAAAGACCGTTTGCGACCTGCTCCAGAAAGTCTGTACGAAACTAAAGCCTCGACTGGCGATCGTTCGACGCAAGGTCTCTCCATCGGAACTGGCCGACGGCGAATATCCTTCCGGCGGAGAGTTAGCCGCAAATGCTAAAAGAGAGAAAGGGATGCACCTAGCGAAACCGGGGCACTTTTGTTCACCCTTTGATTTACGGCATCGTCTAAATGGACTTCTAAAAGGCTTCGAAGGAGACTGCACTTTTCTTGCCAAAATTCCAAGCATCTTCGACTCTATCGCTTCCGCACGCAAATTGCGAAATTCAAGGCCACTGAAGGGTTCTTCTCTCGTAACTGGCGTGCAGAAATTCTAACCAGATATTACCTTAGAAGATATACCTGTGGCTCAGTTGCGAGTCAAGTGCGCGAGTGGATGGACGCTGTTTTGCCTCATCCGAGATCTCAGAGTTGCGATAAGTCGGTGAGGAGTTCGCGAAAATAGGTATACAAAAAACAAACAAAAAAAAAACGTTGATATTAGTCGTGTAGTGAAGCACTTGTGATATAGTGTGTTTCCTATGTAGTTCTTGCGATGAGAACCCGACACCGGTAATTCGTGTATCTTCACAATAGCTCTGAGCAAATACGTAGTTGGTATATCGCGAGAAATTTCTACGTTTATCGTTCAACGACTCTGACGGAAGTAGCATAGCGAGAGAGATGCGCCGATCGCGTGGCATGCATTATAAGCTCCAGTCAAGAAAGACCTCGAGCATTGAGCCAATTGAGCTGCTGGATCTTCACGGACTATACCTTAGCCTCTGTTATCATGCTTTTCGATAATCCAGTGAGTCGTGAGCTCAGCAAGTTGTTCTAAGAAAAACAGCGCGAAATATAATTCGCGCGGAACTGTGTTCTGTCAATCCCCTCAAGGCTTCCGGCGGGTTTGCGTTAGACGAATTTCGCGATAGTACAGAAGCCATTGCCGTGGCTCAATGTTTCGGTATATGGAAAACGAGATCGGTAACACACGCCTCGGGTATGCGAGAAAGGATTTTTATCTCTTCAGCGTATCCGTTCAAATTCAAAGAGTGCTGTGCACTTTGCGAACGCCGGTTACGTGGCTCGATCGAGCCTGCGAAACGGCTTCCCGTTCGTATATTCCGATCAAAAGCTATGAAATTATATCCTCAGGCTAATGAGACTTAGAACTATCATTATCCAACGACTCACTTACGCTCCGGCCTTCCAATAAGTAATTTCAGGCGTATTACACTGCCGTTTACGAGAGGTCGGGGGGGTCAATCGTACTTTAGTTTTTACTTATTGCTGCTGGTTAAACGCTCCTTCGCCGACTTGGCGGCTATTCCAGTTTGGAAGGGCAAAGCTGCTGGGAATTTACGATTAAGTGCATATCAGCGATGATTTCGATTCGTCGCATTCGATCGCGACGATGCCCTATCGATATCGGAACTTCGGAGCCCTCGGCCCATTCTCTCTTCCAACGCGGTCCAGATAACGGACGGGAAGTCATATTTCGGCACTGCTATCCATCTTCCGCCGGCGGACAGCGTACCGATTGTGCCGACGCTAACTCTCCCGTTCGTAACTCAAACCGCTTTCAAACCATTCGACCATTCCTCTCCTCACTACGATCTACTATCCGCTATCATCACTTTGTAATATTTCTCTAACTCTGGTGCAAAGCTTCGCTGAATAATTCGACAATGACGACGCTGCGAGTGATCAAGATGATGTAAATTTTGAGAAATACATTAACGAAACATTACGAATGAGATATTTCGCAAGCTTTTCCATAAATTTCTACGTTATCTGTACAAATATTAGCGAAACATAAATACTAATTTTTATTTCGGGACGATTGAGTTTTTTCGGCAGTACATAATTTTGCAGAAACGAAACTCACATTTTTTTTCGAATGTGGAATATAACACGAATCGCACATCTTTATATTAAGTCAATAGTTAAAGAGTTTACGTCCGATGGATAATACGATAGTTACTCTCAATAAAAAAAGCATTGTATTTGCTAACTTTTTTTAACTATTCTTGGAAATGGGGTTAATGCAGCAATGAGAACTTGCAGTTGATAAAATGATTCCGCGTTCGAATTCCCAAAATTTAGTTTTCTTTAGTATTAAAAATTTGAATTTTATGATTTTGACCCGTCGCGATCTTCTTAATCGACGACTATCACTTTGAATATTTAATGAAACGAGATTACGTTCGAAAAGAACAAATTGTTTTGTTGGATCACAATTATCCGATCAAATTTGCAAGTGCAGCGACTCCCATTGATCATTTCTTAGAATGCAAATTAATCTCGACGAAGCATTGAATATTATTTATCATCGGGTCGCGACTTTCGTTTGTGAGGAATGACGAAGAAATTAATCGGTTCGAGGTCAGCAATTCAGATTCAAATTGACCGAAGATCATCGTTGCTCTATCCGGACTCAATCGTACGTATA
Source organism: Buathra laborator (assembly GCA_934046635.1). Lineage (NCBI taxonomy): Eukaryota > Metazoa > Arthropoda > Insecta > Hymenoptera > Ichneumonidae > Buathra > Buathra laborator. Next base: position 4,571,758 of record OW203897.1, on the reverse strand, counting down.
ATTCGAAACGATTAATATTGAATCTTAGATAAAACCGACTGTAAACAGACTTCCAGATGTTATTTCTCATAGATAAAAGATTTTTCAAAATAATATCTTGGTGCTTCAGAGAAATCTAATTTCGTTACGCCTTTCAACTACGATCGCAGGCAAATTTTTCGTGTTCCCGACGACAGCGCGTATAGAAAGAAAAATGAAAAAAAAAAATTAAACTAACATATATCAAAAAAATTACACGCTCTCCTGTAGATCTCTGTTATCGCACGAGAAGTCACGCTATAGTACAAGCCTTACAAGCCTCGGCGTATAGCGATAATACTGATAGTCATACTTATAATTAGAAGAATCACGAGTTTGATTTATGCGCACTTGTCACGTGGCGAGAAATCGACTTTTCTACTGAACGTCGGGACATTCACGTTCTTGTCGTCATTGGAACGTAATTCTTTTACGAAATTTTTTTTTTTTTTTCAACTCGAAAATAGGTTACCAAGTAAAATGGATGAATCTTTTAAGTTCGAAGTTTCTTTTCTGTTAAAAATCGCATTTTTCTCAATTCCTCGACAATATTCTCATCCAATATGTCTGAAAATTTACTTTATCGATTTTTACACTTTAATAAAAAAATATTACGATGAAATCATATTTGAGAAAAATTCCTTAGCATGCAATACTATTCGATGAACGTTTCGGGATTTTTTAGATTGGTTTTCTTATAGATATTTGTAAAAATAGCTGTTTCATCAACGTAATACATGTGGTAAATTAAATATTAAAAGATTAATACATACCGTTATGAAATAGTGAACTGTCTGAGCTAATTAAACGTTCTTCCGTTATTTTTTTCGTTACTAAATTCGTTTTTATATTTTGTTTGACTGTAAAAATACCAATAACTCGTTAAATCAGCCGCCTCTGAAAGTTTTAAAATATGCAAAGCCGCGAAACTACAAATCTCGTGAAAAATCGTTTGAAATTTGTGTAGTAACAAATCTGTGAGCGACGGTACAAAGTTGCGAAGATCGCGCGTTCCAATGGTGGCTGCGGATGCTGGGGCCCCGGCGCGAGTCGAAGCGTCGGCCGACGGGCGATGGCGGGTCCCAACGCCTCGTTACAGAATTCCTTCATATATACGCAGCACGCGGATCACGTACGCCCCGTGAAAAATGTCGGTGGATTTCAACGGTCGCGTCTCGTTAAAAACGACACTGTCGACGAGGGTCCTCATCTGTGCACCTAGTTTTCTCGTCGACGAGGACGCGAGCGCCACAGACTACGACGATTCTATTAATAACGAGAATATATTTTCGTCTTTCGATGCAGCCACAGTTCGGCTTCGCTCGGCCGCCTTTTACTACGGTAATATTAATCGTCGCGAACTTTCATACGAATCAGAATTAGATGTGGAACTACAGAATTCGAACGAAGTAGAGCTTCGCGAGGTATTTTTTCATTTTTTTTTTTTTTTTTTTTCATTACGTTGGCCTCTGTGTAGTCTCGTCGCAACCACTCGGTGCCTCGATACATAACAACCAACGGGTGTACATTCAAGGCTGATTGAAATTTGCGCACAAATGCGCAACCGCGAGAGTAGCAATTTTCAACCTTCGATATATGCAAGGTCTCCGTCTCGAACCGAGAGATTTACAGCGTGAACATTATTGCGATTGAATTTTCTACGCATTAATCATTTATCACGGAGATAACTAGCGGTTGCCAGGCCCCGTACATGTGCTGTCTCTCCCGTCGGCTGGCACGATATCGGACACCCGCCTCCTCTTTTGCGACGGAGGCGGCGTATGTTACAGAAATGCAGCCTCACGAAAAAAAAGAACCCCCGGAATTCGCATATCTCTCGGAGTATAACAATCGAATTTAAATGAAGAATTTTTCTTTTTTATCATAGGCCGCGCCGACATGTAGTCGCAACGAGAGTATTATTTTGTTTTCCGCGTACAAATGGTAAACGAGAAATATCTCAGATCGGAGAAGAGCCGCCGATTTTGCGTATTCTGTTGCTACACACTGGATGGAAAATATTCACATTTTCGTGAGGGTTTATATAAATGCGCGTACATCTATTAAGGCCACTCATGGCTCCCCCTCTCTCTCTCTCCCTCGCTACCAACCCTTTTCTCCTCTCGCGCGTATATATACGCGCCCGCGAGAGTTGTATTTTGAAATGAATGCCCCGTGACGTGGCACCGCGACGCTGTCGTCGGAGCCCCGCTACGAAAAGTGAAATATTTCCGTCGTATTTTCACGTGTGCACTCCCGCAACCCCCCCTCCGTTGGACAAATGGCTTCGGTGCGTCCGACGGGTACGCGACGCCGACGCGTCGTTGCTACCGCGTTTCGCCGGGTTTTTTCGTTTTTATTTTTTATTTTCTCCTTTTTTCTTTTTCGTAAAAAATATAACGTCAAATACGTTACTCCTTTATCAATTACGTTTCGTAGCTGAATGCGGGGCCTTCGTGTCAGCCGAAAAAAGAAAGAGCAAACAGTGAGAATAAAAAAAAAAAAAAAAAAAAGCTCACGTTTCGTAAACGTGAACGGGAGAGCAAATAATACCGTCAATTTGAAATCAGGAAAACCTCCTCGATACAATGTTGTAGCCTATTATTTCACGGATTCGCCAGTTCAAAGATCAAAAATCGCGTGCGGTCATACCGTTGCCCAATAATCAAAGAGACCTTGTTCCCTCACTCGATACCCGCAAATCGTGATTCGTCTTTGTATAATTTCTTTACATGGTTGATGCCACTCAATTTTCACCGGATTCAGGTTTTGATGAATACTCTCGTTCAGTATTATCATGCATGGAAATGGAAAGAGGAGGGCACGACCGCAAAAGCGATTCACTCCATTAGAAACTGAAATTGCTACCGCGCTTGCACGCGAGATGAAAGCAAGGTAGCGGATAATATTATCGTCTCGCGTCACCGATATAATAGTCACGGTTCCCGTCGATGATGATACAGCAGCTGAGAGGATTGCACTACTTGAAAAACCAGCTATATGCCTCCGATGCCTCTCTATCGTCATTATCCGCTTCTTTGTTTTATACTATACATAAACCCGTAGTGTCGGATGTTACTCGATAAACCGAGTACCTTAAGTACGTACTAACTGCCAGTTACACGCGATCAAACGACTCCTCGATCCGCGTAGAAAATTCGTAAAAATGCATAATCAAGATTCTCCTCCAGTACCGGTCAACTTGTACATGAAGACATTACACACTACACGATGCACGTTGGTGATCATCGTCGATTGATGCAAAAAAGTAAATAAAAATAAAAATGTCTCGAGAATCAACAATTTTGAGAATAATTCTTGATTATTACGATGGACTGCGTATTATCGTTCGGAAAAAGGACAAAAAACTATACATGTACGAGAGGGTTATTCATACACGACGTGAGAATAACAACGACACTGATCTGGTATTGCTCATCGCCATTTTGAGGAGAACACAGAAGGCTTTAACGTTGGCCGAGGAATAGGAGGAATAGTGTTACGAAGAAATAAGAGGAAAGAGGAGATAGAGAGGCGGGCTATCGAGAGGATAGCGTGTTCAGGCTCTCCGGTTCCATGGCCCATGATGGGTCCAGCAGCGGCAGCGGCAACGGGTATCCCGCCGGTAGACTACACGGTTTACAGGATCCAGACACGGCCTGGTGGTCGACGCGGCCGAGTTGCTCGGAGTGACCCTCTCTCGCTCGTTCACGATACGAGAGAGCTGCTGGGGCCCCTGGTCCGGTTCAGCCGCTCGTTCGAACGGAGAGTTGCCAGGGGAAGAGATGGATCATCCATCGCGGTAGCAATGAATCATGGGAGTGCTAGCTGCCGGCTAGAGAGCACCGACGAACGCGAATGCCGCGCGGCCTCGATGTGGATTCTCGTTGGTTTACCGAGGGGAGGGTATACGAGAAGCGCGAGGAGAGCGGGCAAAACAGGAGGGTAAAGAGTAAAGAGGAAGAGAGATAGAATAACAGAGAGCTGAAAACGAGGGAGAGTACTGTGTGGCTATTATTGTATACGAGTGAGTCGAGGGGTTGCTGTGTATCCAGCAGCACTCCCCGGTTCTCTTGTGTATACAATGCCGCGTAGGAAGGGGCCGGTTATACGGGGGGGTGGCTTCCGGAAGTGCGCACGGTACATTTTTCAAAAATAAAACGCGAAACCACAACCCGCGTCCTGTGTACACCCCGTGGTCCTATTGTTTCGATTGTCGTTGTCGCAAAATACACGTTCCTCGCTGACTATCGCGAATTCTGTGTGATACACCCAATGCTTTCACATACAATTATATTAGGACGAAAGCATTCTTTGTCTTTCAACACGAAATTTTCAGAGAGAAGAGATATAAATCGTCGCGTCTTCTGGAATAAGAAACTCTATGACGTTTTTATTATCCGACTAAAAAAAATATTGAAAATTGAAAAAAATATTTTGAAGGTACAGTCAAAAGGAAGAGCCAATTAAATTAGACAAAAATATTTATTTAAAAAAATGTATTGGTAAAGAAAATCGTATCGTTGCTTTAATGATGCCGACAAGAGCGTCAACAGTTTTGTGTCCTCGGATTCGTAGTTTAATCGAGAAATGTAACTCCTCGTTGAAGAGGGTAGTATAAGCAGAAGTTGACATTCGAGACATGCTTATCGTGTTTCCGTGTTAACGACGACGACGTAGCGTCGAGAATGAGATACAACTTGATTGCTCGAGGCTTACAGTGACGTCGCGAAGACGCGACCACTCTCTCGTGTCATATCGGACGTGGCACACTGACGACCTCTCACTCTCTCGTCTCGGATCCTTAGCGAGCGCGGATAATTAGCGCTCCGTAGATGCTTCATCAGTCAGCTGAGGGCAGAGAGACACATCAGCGTCGTCGCAACCCCTCTAGGTTGACATTTAATCGCGGACGTTATTGCTCGTCGCAGCTTCATTAGCAAGCGCACTCGCTCTCTCGCGGCCTTGAAACTTTGCACGACAATCCTCCGCGTGTTTATACTTAACGTCAATGTAAAATCTGTATCACAGATGTGAACAAGAATTTCATGCAGTTTCGTTTATTGCGTAATATCGTTGCGAAGAGACGAGCAGATGATTTATTATCGAAATGCGGGCGAAAGCCATTTTAGAAAAGTGCGTCTCGAAGTCGCCCCACAAATTTGCATATTCACCCTCAGGAAAAAATCTGGTTTCGACACCAAGTCTGGCCTACTTTTACAAGCTTTCTCTTGGCTTGTCTTTCCCAAAATATATGCATACCGAAAATTTGCCGAAGATAATACACGTCGCTTTCTTTTTCTAAGTGACGAAGTTTTATTGCCGTTGGGGTTGCGAATTGGGTTTGGCTACCGGGGAACGAAACTTTTGGGACTAAAATGGCCCACGTGTGAGAAAATTGCCATTGCGTTTCCTGCCGAGGGACAGGGATCAGAGAGACTCGGTAGGAGAACAGTAGGTGCTCGCGTACAGCTAAGAATCACGAGTGGTCGTAAGACCTTCTCGAGGCCGGATCTCTGACCCAGTTGCGTCACGTCACGTCACGACACGTCACGGTAAATGGCACGTATACAGGGAGAGACGGAGACAATGAGACCGCGTTCCCGCAGGGACCATAAATCCCTGCCCTTGCGAATCTGCCGGTCTCATCAGCTATGCTGGTCGAATTGAAGACGCTTCGTCTTCTATCTAAGCTCCTCTATCCTGATGCAAGGACACGGTAGCCTCAAAACGATGAGCGACAATATTTTATTCTTCCCACAAGTTTTAAAAAAAATGTACAATCTTCGATATTCAAAAATAACGATATCTTTGCTCCGTGTGCTATGGTAAAACATTGAAAAAATATGGCTCTTTCCGGAGTTACAGAACAATGCTTTCGATCGTCTACAGGGCAATAAAAAACGTAAAAAAATTATGATAAATATTTATTTTGAAATTATTTTATGGTTGCAAATTTTCGATAAAAATGGAAATCATCGGAAAAATATTTTAATCTACACGTTTCCATGTAAAAAAAAAAAAAATGTCTTGTTTCCGGTGTGATTGAAATTTTTTACAAATGGCTTCTCCGTTTTAGCGTCATCTCCGATGATTACACCGGACTGATAAAATGTTAAAAACATCCGTCGATTTGTTTCGATAAATTTAGTGACATCGGTTTTTATTTTGATCAGTAATACAAAGACAATTGCATACAAGATATACGGAAGTGTCGGTAAACCGGGAAAAACACGAGAACGCAGTGTTCGCGTATCTAAAGGTATCTGGCACATCGGGAATAGGATTGCGGGGGAGTAGCGTAATGTAGGTGAATCAAGGTCGCGTTTCGAGGCGCGCCCGGTGGCCGTAGTATTATAGTACGGGTATGGAGTAGGAAGAGCAGAGAGCGTGAGCGTAAGCAATGAAAGCCAGCAAGCAAGCAAGCAAGAGAGCGAGCGAGCGAAAGCTGGAGTTCGCGCGCGGTAGCCAGCAGCAGCAGCAGCAGCAGCAAGTGGCTCGTACGTCAGCCGGTGGCTCGTAAACGTCAGCGGTGGTGCTCGTAAACGTAAACGTGATGCTATAAGGGGGATTCACGCGCGGGGGGTTGCTGAACGAGTGGCCGTGCCGTCGCATAACCGCTCGGCAAAGGCTCGACTCGCAGATAGTAGCGAAAGAGTATGTATAGCTCTATCTCTTGCCTTTACGTTTTGCGACAAGGCGTTGGCGTGCGAGTGAATTCAACTCTCTCGCACCGATAGCGCGACAAAGCGCGAACTGCGAGCGCAATCCATCGAGAAATCGAGGACAACCCTAAACCGTAAAGTTGTGGATCTCTCGCTCTCACTTCTTCAGCCCCTCGAAAACAAATTGAAACTCGTCGCCGATTGAAATCTCGACATGATTTATAAGATGTTCGTTTGTTTTTTTTTTTTTTTTTTTCACTCCTTAGTTTCTATGATACTACGAATATATTTTCCGCATAGAATTTCACGAGGGAGTTATCTGTATGAAGTCGCTAGCGAGGAATTTTTCGAAGCTAAATATTCCATGTGGATTCATCATCGTGGCTCGTGAATCGCGCGCGGTCATAAGTATCCGGTTGGTTCAAGCGCGGCGGCGCCAAGGCATTCTTCGTTTTTATTAGTTTTTGCAAAAAACCTTTTACGCCATGGAGAAAGAGAAAGAAAGATAAAGAGAATTCTGTCGGGTTTAACGTGTGCGTAGAGCTGGCGCTCGAGGCTTTTGCTTATTCAATACTCGCGGCTCGTCGCCGCCACGGCTGAGAACGTTTCGTTGAAATTCCACGACGAAAACATTAATCGAGGTTGTTAGCCGTCGCGAGCTCGCTGCGAGTCGACCAATAACCGTTCGGGGTTGGGTTAGGAAGTCGATGCTTTACAGCCGAATGCTAGAGTGAGAATCTAAAATCGCGCTGCTGATTCCTCGACGCATTAATCCCTCGCACGGCAATGATTAACAATTAAGTCTCACGGTCAGCCTCATCATGACGCGGAAAAAAAACCGAGAAAGACAAAGAACTTCGTTTCTTCTGGTCCAATAGGTATTTTTCCGCAACGGAAACCGCAGAATTGATTCGAAGAATTAGTATTGAATCATTATTCTCGACAGTGTACCGTCAAGATAATTATTGTTCTGTCCGTCACAGGCTTCGAAAAGACCGATTAACAATTAACTCTCGACAGAACGTCTGCGAATCTACGCGGAATCAAAACAATGAACGCGATGAATTCACCGAACGGTCGAGAGAGAACCGAGCGACAGCAAATCGAAGGGTTGCGCGAAAGCTCGATGAAATTTCTCCACTGATGTCGAGGGGATGGCTTTCGCACCGGGGCGCGCGAGTTATTGAATGGCGTGAAGGAATGAGCCACGCGGGCTTTTCACAGCCGGGGCAGTGATTAAAGCGGGTTGGAACGTTCGACGGGGAAGAAATCCTCATACTACATCGCGATGCGCTTGCCCTGCGCGATGGTACCAAACGCGAAAGGATGGGCGCGGGGGTGGCTCACGGGGATTCGAAGCAACGGCATTCCATGTTTAATCATGTCTGAGGGTCGAAAACGATAGATGGGGAGCGAAGGTCGGAAATGGTTGTGGGATTTGCATACAGAGCAAATCGTGAATCGGATGGGTGGTTTGCTACCATCAGCCTAACAGGACGGAAACATCCATTCGCGAAAGATAGTTAAAATCAAATCGAACATCGAATGTTTGTTGTTTTTTTCTCGATGAAATTTTTTCGAAATTTTTCTTCTATTTATATCGACGATAAATCATTCCAATTTAATCCACTCGTTGTTGAGTTAGATGCGCCGTATCTTCGATCTTTTCAGCAATCATTTTACCGATCATATAACGATAATCCGAGGGTTAACGGAGCTGCGGGCTAACTACTCAAAGGTAATGCAACTCCCGGTGAATAAGTTGAGACAGAAATAAAAGTGGATGCGAAAGTGAGAGAGTATATCGGAAATAAAAAAAAATGGAAGCGAGATATCTCAATCATCGATAAAACGCCGGCGTGCACGCGGCAATAATTTGCGACGACGAGGAGACGCGCAACCATCGCAGGACGATGATTGCGTGACGACGCCAGAACCGCGCATACGAGGGTATAACTCAATATATAGTATATAGCATGGACTCTGGAGAAGCGGCGAGGCTGAAACAAGAACGCATCATGCGGGTCGAAGAATAAGAGAAGGAGGGAGGGGGGGGGGGGGGAAATGCCTAAAATTATGATAATGATTCACAACGGTTTTCAGTTAAGACATTAGGCGACGTGTGTAATTTTGGGGTGAAAACCAGACACGTGAGGTATACTATACGCGGGGAATCGATTTCACGCCGGAGCACCGGCAAGCACTTCACCTTCCAATTCATTCATCGCTATCTCTTTCCTTCTCTCGTCTTGTTTCTCCCTCACGTGCAACGATATAATAAACTTTAAAGCATATTATGCAGATGGCCGGTGGTATCCGCGACGAGAACTTGACTGCTGGCCTCGATAAGTTCTATCTTTAATACTCCGGCGGGACTACGGGAATTCTCATTGACGAGAAATACTATACTGTGTAATAAACCGAGAAGTCGATTGTGGCCTGAATACACTCTGGCGAAGCCTCGGGAAGTCGCGAAAAATATGGTGTCTTCATCACAATGATTTAGTTTCGAAAGCAGTGTACTTTCACGCTCGACCGGCAACCACTTCGTTGAATTACCCGGTAAATGTCTCAATTCAAACGCGAAAACGTCTTTTTTTTTTTGTTCTAAACGGTAACGGCGAAGCGTAAAGAAATAGGTACAGGGAATATCGTTGTATCATAAGTCGCGAGTGGTTCTGTGCGTGTTTCGCTTTCACTCCGAAATGGACCGGAAAGAAGAAACTTGGCATGCCACGATAGAATCTTCGTCCGGTGAGAGCCACCATTTTTCAGTACGTCCACCCTCTGACCAATTTGGCGAACGTAAGGAGCGTAGGAGGGCTCTGGTTCACCTCCCTGGGGATGAGGAAGAGAGGGAACGATGAGAGTTCGAGGCGGCGAACAGGCGAAAAAGTGAATGCTGAGAGGCAAGGACGAGGGAGACGTTAAAGGAGGAGAGTATATAGTATATGTAATAAAAAAAAAAAATAAAAAAAAATGAAAAGTGAGCTCCCTGCTCTTCTTTTTCACCGCTCACTTTTACGAGAGGCGGGGGTAATGATGCCGAGAGGTCTCGATCGAAATTATACCCGTCGATAAATGAATAGTTTACGAGCAGCGAAAATCGCTCGGGTAAAATATCATCTTCCTGTGGCGAGAGGAATACGTGCCGAGGCCCCTCTCTCTTCTTGATGCTCCCTCTCCGAGACTGAGTACAACATAAGCTGAGATCTACAACTCTTTTGAAAGCCAACCGCACGTGTACGTGACACAATCTTGAATAACATTGTACCCAAAACATATTCATCGAGCTCTATGACAATTAATTTTATAGTTTGCAAATGCGCTGCGGTGTGCAGTAGACACGGAAATTCAAAGCGTATATCTTGTTCTCTTGAACATCAAGAGAAATTCTCGAACGTTTTGCGGTGTTTGCGAGGCTTTCTCGGCACGAAATGATGATGGTAACCGCACGCCGATTCCGCATGAGGTCTGCCAAAAGAGCACCGGAGAAAATGAAAAAAAAAAAATAAGAATGCGAAGATATTGTAGACTCTCGAGCACGACTCGCGGTACGAAAGTGCTACATGCACGAAACCGAAAACGAATTGACCGTTGGATGCTTGATGGACGTAGCGGGTGGCTCGTTATAGTCCAACCAGGACGGGGCAATCAAGAAGGATTCTTATATACGAACCGCCCGACGTGTCGCTCATGATGGAGGCCCACCCTGGACAGCCATCCATCTCGGCTCTGCCTCCTTGTTTGCTTTGTCCGTCGTGTTTTCTCGGTTCGTTCGTACAGGGCGATTCATAATCAAAATGTGATTTCGCACCGGCTTAATCGACCCAACTTACTTTCCACATTCGTAACTGATCGATAACCTGTATAAAATCGATTATCGATCGGTATGAAAATGGCTTCTGCTGTATACCAATCGAGTTTTCCTCAAGCAAAATAAAAAAAAAAAAAAAAAAGACGAAAGTAAAGAAAGAATAGCGAAGTCAAAAGAATAAGAAGAATCAGAGGAAGAAGAGCGATAAGACAGGCTGACTATCTTCGGTTGTGGAGAGCAAAGCACACAAGCGTTGTGCTGATGGATGACAAATGGCTTCTCCAGTACGCGTCACTCCGTTGGATGCACATAGGATGCTAGGGGCTCCTCCTATACGTGATCAAGCGCGGTCCATGGTATGAGAGCGACGAGCTCAGGGAAGCTATGGCAGCATCACAGCCTGGTGGAGAAGCAGCTTGGAGGGTTGAGAACGTGGGGGGGTTGCAGCTCTCGCAATGCTACCTATAGACATTGTCCATTGGAATAGTAGTGGTGGTTGCTACAACGTCGGTGTAGATGGAGGCTGAAGGAAGAGAGAAGAAGGGTGAGGAGGGTGGCGAACGGGTCGGCGGAGATAAAGTGGGACGTCTGATCCTCCGACGAGCGAGCAAAAAGATCCTCGCGTTTCGCGTCCCGGGAGACGGAAGCTGGGAACGAGGAAAAACTCCCCCAACGCTTCGAACCCAACCATCTCGCCTGCTCTACCCTCCTCGTGCGCGGCCTTCCAGAGTCTCTCACACCCTTCTGACCCGCACTCTCATCCACCTCTTCGAGAAACGAGAGCGGCAGCATGGGTAGACACCCCCGGCCGCGACCGTGCAGAAAGAAACTTTGAAAGGAAAAGAGTCTTCTTCTACCAGCTCTACACTCTTCTTTTTTCTTTTTTCATCTTATTCTTTCTCTCCATTCGTCGTTGCGAATTCGTCTTTTTCTAGCGTTGCACTTATTTCCCTTTCTACCGCGCTAGCGTTCGGCTCTAACTATATCCACGAGATATAGTCATAGGCATCATCTCGTCTTGTTCTCATTTCGTTTTATACGCGAGCGAATCGGTCGAACCACTGCGAAAGACCGCTTGCGGATAATCGTTCCCTCATCTAACCAACTCGTTTGGTTGCCCGGCTTCATCGAAGTGCGTCATTAATGAGTTAAGGCCAATCTCCTATAAATAGAATCGGCCAGACCCATATATGCGATGTGGCAAATGGAGCCCCGAGCGAATGATTATTAATGGTCGATGCTAATGTTTCTTTTCCAGGGTTAATGCCCTTACACTAGAAAATCTCTGTCGCAGAATACTCCAGTAGTAGTAAATGATTAAAGAAAAAAAGTACTAAATTAAACATCTCGAATCGTATTGATTGTCCTAAAGAAGTCCGGTCACGATAGCTCTTTCACGAGAATCAACAAACGTTCCGAACTCATGGGCATCACTCGTCCTCCGGCGCCATTATCAAAGCTGATGGGATTTGGAATTCTCGACAGAATTCTTGTCGCGCTGGTCCGGATATAATACGATAGAAAAACTCAATGTACCTGGACGCGAATTCACGTCGGCAAACCTTCGCTCGATTAGTACGCCAAGAATGACCAAGCCAGCGGGATAAATCTGATAAGTAGGCAGCGCACGATACCCTAGCGCGGTCGCCACAAATCCGCGGATAAGCCCTGGAAGCGTCGAGAGACTCGAGACTACGACGTTCTCTCTAGCGTACTCCGCTCTCTCGTTCGCTTTACGAAGCTGGACGGAATGCAGTATGTGCTGGTAGTAGAAGCGACCTGGATATAGTTGTGGAGTGGAGAAAATCGCGAGGGAGTGAGAACAGGACGACGGAAGAGATAGGGTGATCACGTGGTATAGAGAACAAATATATATATATATATATATACGTGTGGGAGAAACCGAAGAAGGATGAACGGCTGATCGAACGTCGTCATTACAAACGACGTGACAATCTGGAACACGCGGTTGTGTACTATATGCCCTCTGTATATATATTGCTTGTTACGTCGATTGGCCGACGCGTGCCCGTGGGTTTCTCGGCTATAACAGCATCTCACCGTGATCCTTCATAAATGTCAAGCAAGACCGAGATCGTGAACGAGCCCTCGAGCATTATAACGTACAGTCGCGCGGGTCTAGGCAGTTCGTTCTCCTGTCTCGCTGTAAACGGAGTTAATGAAGTGCGAACTACCGCGAGTCCTTTCTAAAGCTATCGTGATAAGGAAGTTCATGAAAAGCTTGATAAAGGATATCACTACGACGTAACAATAATATTAGGGTCGTTAATTGATTTATTAAATTCCCATACGTTTCGTCTTGTACATGCAATGATTTATTTTTGTTTTATTTACATTATCTATAAGGTAACAAAGTAGCATTTATATAGCATTGTAATGGAAACCGCGCAGGGTGAGCAACTCGGCGGCCATGGCATCTTCTGCTGACGCAACCTAAACGCGTGACAAATACGAGCGCAGGAGGGTGACTGACGTAGACCAATTGCACCCCTATAGAGAATGCCACCATCTTGGCCGTCCCTAGACGACGCGGAACGCTGTATGTGCTCTACCTCCTTCCCAAACGTTCCGGCATACGCAGCCTGCGTGATCTCTCACACGCATACATACACACCATACATAACGTCCTCGAAGAATACACAGACAAGACGAATTCAGGTTCTCCCCAATGACCCCAGTGAATCCCGGGATCCATCCCCTATTTTCTTAATTCGTTTCGTTAATTCAACAACAACACATGTGTACAGAAATAATAGATAGCTCGATCGTACAACGAACTTTCTTGCTAGAAAAAAAAAAAAAAAAAAAAAAAAAAAAACGAAAAAAAGACACCCAAATGAAACAAAAAAATTCTTTTCTCTTTGAGAGTGTGTTCTATAAAGAAGCGTAGATCCGTTGGATGGATAACACGAGGGAAGAAAAGAGAGTCCTCCGAGAGATGGAAGGAGACGAGAGGAATGAGAGTGTGCGGAGATCGCAAGGGCTTCGTCGTCGTGGAACTCACCTATAGAGAACGCGATGGGAAATCTGTAAGCGAGTCCGTGGGGGGGGGGGGGGGGGGGGGGGGGGGGGGCAACAGGGGGGAAGGAAAAAGAGGGGTCTCAGGGCGACGGGCGTCATTAATAAAAGTGTCAATGGTGTCAGTGGACTAATGTCGGTAGTCAGTCGCGTTCCTCGCTGTGCTGCTGGGCTCGGTCGACGGGCTATGGGGGCTATGGGTGGTAGTGCGCTGCGTCCCTCTATCCTATCAGGGAATTCCACCCTCTCGGGGCGAGCCATCTTCCAGCAGGCGCGGCTCCTGGCTCCTCTCTATCCCCCCAACAGCACACACCGTCAGACTGTCGACTCTTTTATCTCTTTTTCCTTCTTCTCGCGCACTCTTTCTCTCGAATCCTCATCTCGGTTCTTTGTAACACGTCCCGCCGAACCCTACTTGGCCCTGTACACGTGATTCTTCGCGTCATTCGTTCTTTTTTTTTTTTCCTACCCTATCCCACTTCTCTTTCTCGTCTTTGTCTTTTTTTTCCTCGGCTCTCTCAGTTTTTTTCTTCCTCAAGCGTTCGCAAAGAGCTGAGAGAGCCTGCGGAGATCTTCATCCGCGAGATCCCAAAAGGTCGACGTCGATAATCGTGAACACTGAGAGAAAGAGTGTCTCAGGGATATGGCTGTGCATGTGTGTTTGTTACGAGAAATAAATGATTGAGCATTTGAGGAAATAAGGATCGTTGTATGGAAACTACTTAGTGGACGTTAAGTAATTCCTTTTCACGACTGTGAGATGAAGACTGAGGGACTGAGAGTGAACGGCAAACACGACGACAGCTGCGCCTCGAAAGATCCTTTGATCTTCGTTGCCTCACTTCCTCCCAATTTCTCTTTCTTTTCCACACATTTGGTATATTTAATTTCGTCACTTAGGACTTCACTGATGTGAAAAAATATGCCGAAGTGGTTTTTCGAGGATACAGGGACAGCCAGTAGCCAGGCTTGCGTATATACGAGGGTTCTTCTCTAGGTGACTCTGAAAAATTGCTCGCGCCCGCGTTCGCATGCTTCGCTTGCTCCCCGGGGAACGCAAATAGCTATAGCATCACGTTCGAGTGTACGTATACATAAACCCCGCAGGCCTCTTTCTTCTACACACACATACAGACACTCACTACGGCACGGAGATCGATATTGCACTTGAAGCGGAAAATAATATTAGAAGGAGAGGTAAAAGATCGTCACTTGTGTAACGTGTATAACCAGTGAACGCTCGGAAATTTGTCAGACTCGAAGAGCATCTTTGTCATCGTCTCGAAGCAACACAATCTTCGGCGACGTGTAACGAAGAGAAGCCGATGCCTCGGCGTAACAACCAAAAGAACGTCTAAGCCATTTAACTAGAGAAAATCATGAATGCAATTCCAGTTCACAAACCGCGTCGTAAGTGATTCAGAGAACGTGGCAGGGCTATTTCGCGCGTACACGAGAATTTTTTTGCAAAAATTCGAACACGCACCTTGACGTTAGGTATAACCCGCGTACAAGTGCATAGTTTATATTCTGGCATGGAAATTTATCGAACGCTCGAACACGCCCTCTCTGTCATCATCATCCACTATAGCATTGAACCCAGCAGCGCGAACACCCTACACTCATCTCTCGCTCTCTCTCCTCGCGGCATCCGGAGCATCAACGAGCGGAATATATCACCTATCTCCTTCTATCCGTTCGAGACCGCGCGCGCGCTCACCGGGAGCACCCTGGGCAGCTAAAAAGAAGATGATAGCTCTCCAAGCTAAAAGAGAGTGGATGCAATTCCATGTTCAATTACATATCGCGCCTGCGGTTAAAAGTTCAAGAGAATAATAAAAAAAAAAAAGCACACACAAAACCGCACGTCCGGCAGAGTTTGCGAGGAGGTGAAACAGAGATAATAAAACATCGAGAAAATAAAAGATTGAAGGATCGACGATATTAGAACTGACTCTCATGGGAGTTTAATGTGAATTGTCATAAAAGAAAAAAAAAAAAGTGCCCGCAAAAAATCGACCACACTCGAGGCATTCACCGAAAACTCTGTGTGGCAGAACGACTCTTAACTAAATGCAATGTTAAGCGAACTTGATGCAAAATCCGCAAGAATAAAAAAAAATGTATTGGAAGCATTACGCAGTATCGTTTTTTCGCGTTCGAATATAGTACATTGCAGAGATTCCCATTGATTTTTCAATTCCCAAAGCGCATTAAACATTTGTCGAGCATTTTAAAGTTGTTAACAACTCGATCGCGGTATAAAAAAAATCTTCGATGTACAGAGACTGAACGTTTTTAAAACGTTGGAAAAGAAGCAAACTGGATGAAAGTGGTTTGCCGATAAGGGTGTAAGGTGTATTGACGTAAAGCGAAGGGCGTGCTCTCGGGACGGATCGAGCAAAGACGAAGAGGGCCGCGAGAGGGTGGTTGGATACTGCTGCTGGAGGGTTTGAGGGAATGGGGGATGGTCTGAGGAATATCTAATAAGAGCCCGGTGCTCATCCATCCTGAGCGAGAGAGGGCACCCGGGGGCTGTCACCGTGGGCGTCAGCGTGGCGCAAGGGGATGAGGAACACCACCGGGTGATTTACATAGTAATAATATCGGGTCGCCCCGTTGAGAGAGCTCGCGCGCCTCGAGGACGAGCGTCCCGCATCGCCTGCAAAACTCTTAGTACACCATTGAGCTGCCTTTCGCGAGAGCGCGCAATACGCCGGTTACCCTACCGGAGTACGAATCTCGATTGCGTGATTCGAAGAATTCCCAACAGGAACAAGAGTAGTTTTTTCAACTTTTATACAGCACGAAAGAAAACAATATTGAGGACCACTTTTCGCGACTTTCTCGCTGCTTGTTCAATAAACGAGCCCCTTGATTTTTAGTTTGAAATTTCAAAAGATTTTAAAAAAATGGATATTAGATATCTTTTTAATTGCCGGGTAGAAGCAACCCTTCTTTTTTCGACTCACAGTAAATACAGTCTTTCGACGAATATGTATTATTTATGAGACCATTCGAGATAAGATCATGTCTGTCGGTTGTCTCTACTTCGTCGATTGTCTTAATTTCTCGAGAGTTGACGGTCTATCTTGAGGGAAAACGCGGAGAAAGATTATACATAAGGACAATGAGCGATGAGTACAAGAGTTAGGCCTCGGGACTCGATTAGAATATCAAGCTACCAAAGAAACACCGTTGTGTCCGCTCGCAGGCGGCAGGCAATAAACGAGAAGACGACGATGAAGAAGAAAGAAGGAATGAAGAATTAAGCGAGCGATGAATAGAGGGTGAAGGACGGGTGTGCCGTCGCAGGGGCGCACGCATCTCGCATAATGATCGGGTGAGACTAAACAACGAAAGGGTTGTCGCTGCCGAGACTAAAGGGGGTCAAGAGTGAGTCGTATACTATTATGCCGATGCCCCCGCTTTGGTAACCCTGTCCATGATTGTTCCAAAGCATCACCAGAGAAACATGCCGACATTTGCTTTTTGACGTCTCACTCGGCCGAGCGCGGCAATGTTAATTAACGAGAGATTCACTCTCGGTGATGCCGCATTCGTTAGTTGCCCGTTGTGTACCGGCCTCTTGGCAGACTATACGTGTTTACCAGCGCTCCTTTCACGTTACAAAACGTCGAGACGTGCGTGCATGAGAAAGATAGAAGGGGGCGCGAGAGACGTTCGAGAATAAAACGAAGACTAGGAAAGGGTCCTCTCTATACGGTGCCCATCCATGGGCGCCCACGTGAAGACAAGATACGAAGAACAAGAGTTCAACAGTGAGATACGCACTTGCGCCACAGCAGCAGAAGCACGCGGGCCTCAATCAACGAAGGCATTCATGTGCCCGACTTCTTTCTTGTATTCGTTTCTATCGCGTTTTACAAAGAACCTCCGCCATGATAAACACGCGCGTTCGCGTTACGAAACTATTTCCCGTCCGACCATTCGCCAGTTAAATCCTCCGTCGATGTCTCGTCTTCCTTCGAGTTCTCCTCAGCATCTCTTCACAGCTTCCATCATCGTACATGTTTTCTCTTGGTTTCGTTTTTTTTTCTTTCGCTCATCTCCCTCGAGCATCCCTCGCTACTCATTCGCACCCTCGCTAAGATTTTTTTTCTTTTTTTTTTCGAGGTCTATCGCCCTTTGTCCCTATTCCTTCTTTCAATCGTGTTCTTTCGCAGTCTACGAACAGAATTTCCCGCACGATGTTACGGCGTCACTCGAATACGAAGCTGACGTTGTATTTCGCGTTTAGGCTAAGAGCGAAAAGCGCTATGCGTTGGAATATCGTAGGAACAACGTAGTCGAAGCTATACGCACCCCGACGTCGCCTGACGCGCATCACTAACGCCGCGACCGGAGCCGAGATTAATGGGCTTCGGACTCTGAAATCCTGGAAAATAAATAGCGGGAGAGCTCGACCCGACGGCAGGAGAGCTCTTCACGGAAAAGAGGATGGAACCCGCGTAGAAGAAGGGCGCAGAGAAATAGTGCCGAAGAGAGGACACGGAGCGAAGGACACGACAAGAGAGAAATAGGAAGTTAGGAGGGTAAAACGCGACTGAGCATTGCGACACTTTCCCGAGGGAACTTCATGTCGCCATTGCACGCCGAGCTATTGCCCGATAGTTATGTAGCTGCGGCTCCTTTTGTCGTTTGGGATGTTACTACCCTACTAATCTTGCAACACTCATTCCTTTCTTTCATTGATCATCCAACGGTCGCACCGGATCGACTTCTCTCCATCCCCCGAATATGGGGTATCAGAAGCCCATTGACGCTGTATTCGCACACGTGCCGTGAATAACGCCGATTTAGCGCGTTTGCTTAGACAAACCCAGAATTTCGGCTTAATGGCGAGTTAAGAAGATATCAACGATTTCATTACGATAGTCATTTCTGTATCAACTTATTAGAGGGTCGAAAAATATTGCTACTTATACTTTTTTTTTGCATTCATCACATTTTTATACAAAAAAAAAAAAAATATGATCAAACAGAGCATAATTTTCTTTACTTTCAATACTGGTATATTAAAAAAAAATTATTCCAAAATTTCTTTTTTTAATTACAACGATTCTGTGTTACGGAGACCTTGAATCGTAAAAGCGTGTAAACAGATACCGCTGTAGATGTGTATACAAAATTATTATTACGTGTGAATACAGCAATTATTCGCACGCCGCATACAGTTCAGCCTGAATTTGTATTAAATACTAAATGACCAAGCAGTGTAAGGCAACGGTCTAATTGTTGCGTCGTTTGCATAATGCTCGCTCTGTAACTGCTCTTCTCGCAGGCTTTCCTCTCGGTTCCACTCGTCGCGGAGACTCGTGTAAAATCGTGTGTATGTATAACGCTGTGTTGCCGTGTTTCTGCAACGCACGAGTGTCTGCCATAAGACCGGTACGAGCGAATGCGCGTGTAGTTCATGCAGCGAGAGAAACAGAGAGAGGGAGAGACTGGGCGAAAGATTAATTGCTAATTCTTGCTACTGCAGCAACCAGTTGCTGCTAAACTAGCGCAGCCGACTGGACACGCGGGTCAGAGCTCCATAACGCAAGAATTCCGCAGAAAAATTCATCAAAAATACAATTGAAAAGTCTTTCGTCATGCAGTCCGGAGTAACGTCTCGGGACAGATTGATCGATAAATCGAATAGTTGGTTCTCGACTGACGAAGATAAGCGAAGAAAGGGGGTGGAGAGGGCCAGATAACCTCTCGTGTACGATATAACGCAACAGCAATTTAATCGATTCCGTAGCTTAATTATAATTTCTTGCTTCTCTTGCTATCGATCAACCGCTGCCAACGGCTGGCTGCCGGGCAACCAACCCGATGATTCAATGACGTCGAGACGAACTCGCGTTAATTACTTGGACATGAATTATTTCGTATCCTGGTGAGAAATCAAGGCCTCCGAAAGACTCGAACTCGCGAGTTGCACCGTGAAACAAGTCGAATTACCTATTGCATCTTATACACCTTTTATAATCTTCATCGTCATTACGCAAATTTTTTATTCTTTTTTTCTTTCTTTCCGTTTTCCCATTTGCATTTTTATATTGACGTTTTGTTTTAATCGAGATTAGAGAATAAATAGGGTAAATAACGTTGACGAGACAGGAAGTGCAGCGAGAGAGCTTCGCAAGAAAGATGAGAGAGCTATAATAAAAAAAAGTAACTAATATAAGGAGAAAGCGAAGAGGGGTGATGGGGAGTCACCGGGACTACGACTAATATTAATAACGTGGCAAAGTTAAAAATGTTTACTCTGTGTTACAGAGCACCGATATGAGGAAAGAAGAGAGGAGTGTGAGGCAATGTATAGAAACTCTCGCGGCGGGTACCGGGCTGCGCTCACGTCGTGATTGATCGGCCACGTCTCCGTTGCTGCTTCGCTTCTCTATCCCTTCGCTCTTCGGGGTTGCGTCGCGTACGTCTCTCGTCTCCGTAGGGATATTGCCTTCGCACAAGAGCAACAGCAGCACAGCAGCAGCAGCAGCCACGTACGTGAAGGTTCTCGCTGCTTCGCATCGTGAACCAACAACGCACACCCTTCCCGAACAACCCCCGTGTGTTCGACGTCGCTCTCCTGCCTAACGGCAGACAACAATCTCTCTGCAGTACACCGACCTGAGAACCGAATCGAATTATCCTCGTCTCCTACTTCTCCCCGAACTGCGCTCTATGTTCGAGAATGATTCACGCTTTATCTTTCCTACTTCTATCCGAGTGGAAAAAGTATCGGAAAATTCGAAAATTCGGAATATTTTCTATTTTTAAATACGTGATAATAATAATTCTTTACAATTGAGTTTAATAAAAGTCGGAAGTTATACTAAAAATTCTACAGATTTACTGAATTTTAATAGATTTATTTTTTATTTTTTTTAGTTGGCAGTTCTTATCGAAGAGCTCATGCAATATTTATATATAAAAAAACACTGTACTTTTCGCGATTTTTATGATTGTTTGTTCATTTATGATTTTTTTTGAGGCTGTAACCGAAATTCAGCACGGTTGCTTTGTAGTTCCGGATTGGTGCGAAAGTCTTTTCGTGACGTTCGACGAACGACCCTGGAAGTTACAACGAGGTCGTCGAGGGTTGTTCGAGAACATATAGCTAAACAGGGGATGGAGAAGACGGGATGTTCTCCAAGGATCCTTTGCCACACTCTCCGCACGGTCGTGCGTCATCTTCAAGAAGACGGTACACGTTGCTCGCTCGTGTAAGCCGTCACGTGGAGTTTACCCGTGGTACGGACGGGGAGTTGGTGGGCTTGTTGTTGGCTGTTCCAGCGCAACGAGATGTCGGGGCGAAGTATAGTATACAACCAGTACAGTGAGCCGCCACGTCGTATTACCGGATAGGAAACAACAAACAACAGAAATCCCGCTGGCAACCCCCCCGCGCGCGCTCGCGCGCGGAAGATGAGAGCACCCGACAGAGCCCCCGACGAAGAAGCTCTCGTGGCTCTCTCGTGCGTCTCAACTCTCGCGCGTCCCGCATGATAATCCGGATAATATTAAAGCACCGCATAGCGGCGGTGTGCACGACCGCGCGGACCGACGGGGAGGCGCGTGGGAGGCCGAGATATTGCCAGAAGAAAAATATGCCGGTCTCCATGGGGTTACACGACAAGCAAACGAAGACTCTTCTCTCTCTCTGTATCCTTCATGCCTCCACCAAAGACTGATTAATGGTACGAAAAAAGTTTGACGCGCGACGCGCTCGGAAAAACTTATAAATAATTTTATAGCCTTGAGACGAAAAGAAAAAGAAAAAAAAAAAAACGATGATCAATCAACCGAGTTGTAGTTGACTCAACTTTTTTTTTTCAAACGAATACATTAAAAACCACTTAACTTCTATTCGTCTCAAAAAAGTACGAAAAACCTGTACAAAGCGGTACAAAAAACAGCCTGCTGTAAGTACAATCCGCGTATTTTTTTTTTTTTTTCGACGTCACGTTTTTGTACGATCGAACGGCGAACTATATAATATGAAAAATTCGAAATTATAATTGTGCAAACGAGAATGTAATTGTCTTATCCCCCGAGAGAATCTTCGCGAACGATATCTGATGTAATATAATTCGACGAGGTGGATTTATGAGCTACTTGTCGAAGGATCATATTTCACCGCTGCGGAGATCGCTGTGGATAATTTCGCGCGATCGCGATAAAACCGCCCGAATGTCTGTATCTGTCTTGGCATATATACCTACACGGGGATCACCGTGTTTCTTTAATATCGCAATTTTTATGAGAACACGAGAGTTTGCGCGGCAACGTGCTTCGGAGCTTAGGCTATAATGTAAAACGAGGGATAACACAATGTCACGACCGTCTTTGGATAGCGTCTTTCCGTGGTCTCATGTCATTCCCACGCAACCAGCGGTTGGTCCGAGAGCTAACTAAAATCGGTTTTTCGGAACGATCCGTCACAAACGATTCTCTACACCTACTTCTGTCCCGAGTGAGTCGTGTTGTTATAAATGAGCGACGATAAATCAAACGCGTTGCGTAGTTTCAGAAGAATAAAAAAAAAATCTTTCACGTTAGCTGGACGACGTGCCGCGCCTTGCTGTTCTTTAATTCGAACTTTTGGTCACCGGCCAATGATTCGTTATATCTTTTCACGAAACAAATAACGATTTTTTTTTAGCTTCATATTCAAACGAGATAATCACTGGTCGTTCACCGGTTCATTCACGTAATAGTTGAATTCTTCGCGGTACGAAGAACCCCCGAGAAACACTCGTAACGATGATACACGCAGAGTTGGCGAGGGAGTGCCTTTTCGTTAATAAATTTAGAACATTAAAGGCCAATAACTCGTGGCTCTTTATCGCAAATTGTTACGCTATTGAAGTAATACGCGCTGTTTGCGCATATTACTTGTGTGAACTTGACGACGATGATGAAAAAACACGTTTCGTGCGGTGCTGGTAAGATTAAGTTGTTTTGGCCGGTAGCCGGCCACTAGAAACTGTCCAAGTAGTCATTAAAGAATCATTAATCTTAATCTCGATCGTTGCAACTGTGTTGTACTATTTATTATCGTGTCTACCGAAAGAATCCATCACTCGCCGATCAAATCTCGATCGATGCGTCAGGACGGTTAACGATAATCACGATTTTTCGGTTGATATGCAAACGATCGAGTACTTTGTTTCGATACTGCGGCTCGAAAGAAAGTTGTATGGTAAGTAATGCAAATGTGTGCCCTCGAGAAGGACGTTAAAACTTCCGGCCCTACGAGCCTCAATAACAATACCCTAACTACGTAATGTTCCGACTCCGAGGCAAATTTGTATTGTTCGACGTGTAACCACGTGGCGCGGTACGGGGCCAGAGACTGCAGATCCCGAAAATTGGAGCAATTTATGGCCTTCGAGAAAAATGTTGCAATACTGGATCGCCGACGTAGCCTCGAGCCGTCGGCAAACCGATTTTCGTCTACCAACTACAGTTCTCCGCATGTTTTTCAAAATTTTAACGTATGCAGAACGATTACTTTATTATACCATCGATTTATTTATTTTCTTTTACAACATGCAGCCAACATGTGAAATTCCGCATTATATTGTTTGTCGGAAGGTTAAGAATATTTGTGAGGTTAATAAAATATTATTGCGTTCTACCAGTGACGATTGTACAACATGTAAATCATTTTTCGTGCATTTTTGTACTTACGAAATCGATGTTTTCTTTTTTCCTGGCTGTCCTCGAAGTTTTTTATTCCTGCAGCTCGGTCTCCGTAGATCGCTGGATCTGTGTGTTTCCGCTTCAAACTTTGACCCCCTCGACGGGATGATGGGGGACCAATGGATTCTTACCGATTTCCACGGAAAAATATCGCGATCGCAACGCGTTTTCGGCGAATAATCGTTAAAAAATCGCGGGAGCAAACGACGCAGCGTCCGTACGCTTGAAAAAATCGATATGAAATGCGAAGGTTTAGTTCGTGATTTCGTCGTGGGGGTGCAGCACCTCGCCACGATTTCTGCTTTACGAAACATCGATGGCCGCATTTTTTGTTTCGGGGGTGTTAGATTAGGCTAATGCGATGGTTCCCGATGAGATATTGCCTGGCGAATGAGAGAGCCCGGTCGACGAGGCAGGGGCGTGCCGTACCCTGGTAACGGCGTGCCCGGGGCCACAGTCACGACGTGGACTAAGTGCTGGGTGGAGCCCCGTCTAGGCACTACCTACCCGGACGATGGAACCATCATCCTCTTGCGTCCCGGTCCCGTCGAAAGGTCCCACCGCTCGCAAAACCTAATGGCCGCCTCGTGTATATTCACCACTGTCACGAAAATAACCGCCAATTTCAAAATTTACCACGACCTTCGACAACACCTGAGAGACATGTCCGATCCTAAAAATAATCAACCGGAAGCAAGCAATTTGTCATTTGCGAGCAAAAAAAAAAAAAACAAAACGTGATTGACATCGTTTACTGGATGTTGTTACATATGCATCGATGACTGTACAGAATTTGATTGTCCGATAGGGGTTGTAATCTGGACGGATGCCAATATCGTCGAATTTTGATTTCGATTCGTATCGCTACCGTGTCTATGTATTTTTCGATTTCCATGACCCCTCCCGACGAGCAATTCCAAAAATTGGATCCGCAGCACGATTCGTCAGCTTAATTTTTGTTTTTTTTTTTTTTTTTTTTTTTTTCATTTTTCCTGCTGTCTCGTTTTTCAATTCGGAACTTGTCTCCCCCTCCCCTATACCCAATCTACGCAGCAGTCCCCCGAGTTCGTCGGATACCGTCCACATAAATCGAATAAGTTTTTATTATTTAATTTTTTTTTCTCGCTCTCTTGGAATGACGTTGCGTGTACGCGAATTCGTTCGCTAACAAAGGTGTTCGCGAATGGAAAGAGGGAGGCGCGAGCTTTTGGGCTTCGCGATATCCTACGCTTAAACGTACACAGCTACGTAGCTTGTGCAATGAGAAACTCATACAGGCGTAGTTTCCCGGGGCAGAGGGCGGAATATAGCGACCACCTCTCATGGGAATAGCCGCCAAGTGTCATCGGGACATCCGGCTAATTGCGAGAGTGTTTTGTTACCCTCTCGGAGGCCCGCGAGCGAGTCGCCCTTACAAGCTTTTGCATTTAGCCTTTGTCGGTCGTCTCGTTGCCACCGCGACTACGAGTCTCAGGGGCTGTACACCCCGGCCAGGTATACAACGCACTACTAAACTTTGCTCTTCCGTACGACCGTTTTCAACCCCTTGTTTACCGCGTTACCCTCAACTAATATTGGATTATTGAACTGAAAGTTAAATAACGACGAAATGAAAAAAAAAAAAAAAACCAATGAAATTTTGTCCGAGGTATGGATATGAATTAACGGGAGTTCAGTTAATGGAGTGCAATGTGGTATTGCATAAAATTCGAGAAGCCAACGGAGACGCGAGAACATTGATTGCGAGAGAAACGTCGGCGTCGCGGAGGTTGGTTTGTAGCGGCAGCGGAAAGAGGAACGAGGGTAGAGAGACGCCGGTGTGCTGGCAGAGAGTGTCGGTGGTACAGCAACAGAGGGGATGGGATTCCGCGAGGAGCGGTGAGAACGGGGGTTGCGATATTATTGATTTATGTCCCGCTCCACGTCACGTATATCCAACGGGTGCTACCGTACGGAATATGATCCACTCGTAGTTTATTCGAATCTCGAAACGTTCGAACAACACTATAGAAACTAAAGTTTTGATCGTAAAAATATTTTTTTTTTTTCCGGAATGCCAACTTTGCTCGACAATTAATTAGGCCTTCAAATATTAATATACACCCAACGAAGGTCAATAAATTTCGAAAAAAATGCCGGAAAAAAATATTTCGGAAGGTCGTAAATTTTGAAAAAATAAAAATGTAATTAAAATTTAATTTAATTAATGAAGTAGGATAAACAGAAAAAGGACGAGAAGATCAGCGGAAGATATACAACAGTATCTACTGTCATGTTCACGGAAAACGATAACAACGCTATATTCCCTCATCGCTTCTATTTATAGGGAGCGGACATGAAATATCGTTCCTTACTCTCCCGTTCACCGCGCAAGTACGTATTTGTTCTCTTTCGATTCGACTTTAGCGTCGGGCGGGGGAGGCGGCGGTACTTAAAGTTGAACGGCCGCCTGTCCGCGCCGTTCATAAAGATTCATATCTTCACCCTGCAGAGAAGCTCGGTAAACACGAAACGACGTACGTTTGCCTTTGCCACAAAAAAAAATGTACCCTGTCATACAGACGATGATAATCCAACTGCCGTATAAGTACAAGAGAGATAAGTTGAATAACGTTTCGAAGGGTTGAAAGTGCGAACACGGAATTACACAACGCGCATTCAATTATACTATCCGTGGTATATATAGTATTAGATATGCATGAACAGCTTTACGCTGATGCATACATACATAGATGCGAATACGAAGAGAGCTCGGAATTGGCTCGAGTGTCGTAGCGGAAAGTGGCCGTCCCGAAAGCACGGTTTCCACTCAATGCAGAATGGGGTGGACGTTTTGCGAGGGAGCAAGCGAGTAAGCGAGGGTTGGTAAGCGCGGGCAAGTGCCGAAAATTGATGCATTCCCTATGCAAAACAGTTGAACGACGGTTGCCGTTGCGGCGTACGACTCACGCGAGGAGAGCGACACGAGCTGACGCTCGATTGCTAGCTGTGTATAACTGATGTCTATAGTATATCTATCGCCTCATCCTCTCTGCTCTACACACTATTCTGCAACGTCGTTCAACCACACTAAAACATAACTGTAAGCCTCCTCCTCCTCCTCCTCCTCCACCCCTTTGTATACGTATACGATTATAGTGTTCAGCTACATCTCATATATATGTTCCCTATGCAATTCTACACGCTTCCGTGAATTCAAACACCAACTGTGTGTACGCATCCGTATATATTCTGCAATACAAGTGTTCATTTTAACACCCAGCGTCGGTAGCGATGCAGAAGCAGTGTGAAGGACTACAGGCGGCAGAGAAACACACCTACTCGAGTCGGAATCGAGTGGTATAGAAGCGGTTAACACTCTATTAACACTAACGACGCTCATACATAACATCTCGCGGTCTCGCTCGATGGCACGTTTCGCCTCTCTCGCGACTGCGAACGCCGGTAAGGACCGGGGCACATAACGCGCCGCGCGGCTTGGCCCCCACGATAAACTCCGTGAGCGCGAGCGAGAGAACGGTTTGGAATTTATGGTCCGTTAATGGGGGTTACTTTATGCGTTCCGGCGCGTGCAAGCAGTCTTCGTTCGTTCTCGCGATGTCAGGTATAGTGACGTAAATTTTTACGAGGCTACAACGATGCAAACACCCGCGAATGCCTTTCTTTCTCGTCTTTTCACTCTCGATTCACCCCGCCAATTTGTCTATATCAATGATATATTCTCGAGTTTAAAGGAGACGATCGCGGAGCTGAACTCGACGCTTCGTTTATCTCAAAGAGACACAGTTGTTCATCCCATTTTATTTTCGTTGTACAATCAAACGGCCTAATTGAAAACCGCGAAAATATAAAGGGTACTTTTCTTTTTTAATTTAATTTAAAAAAAAAGAATTTTATTCCATTAGGTTCGTGGAATAAAATTGATTATAATGGTGAAATCGGTGTTGGAAAAATTATACGATATCGATAGCGGATTGTCAGCTTCATGTACGACGCTATATGCAACTGCTTTTACACGTTCCGTCGTTGAGAGGGAAAAAAAAGATGGGAAAGAGACTACGGAAAACAGGGAGTCTCGTTCTCCGTCCCGCGAATCCAACAAATAATTTTAACCCGCCTGTGCTGTGGAATACATCATCTACGTATATACGGTCTGTACGCTCACGGGCAGCGATCCTCATAATAATACAGCAATTTATGAGGGAACGATGATGATAATGATGATAATATAGACATCGAAGCGAAAGAAGATCAAGCGGGAAGCAAAGGCCGAGTTACACGTACTATGCGGACGATGAAAAATATAGATATATATCTATATCGAGAAATAAAGAGGGCATCGCAAAAGTGTAACTACTTCCTCGATATATATATCGTGGATACGTGCAATTATAATAAGAATTGAAAAAAATATCGCGTTTAACCCTTTGGATGTTATGCCATTTGGTACGATGAACTTCATAAATTTTTACAGCTACCGCATTGATTGCACAATTTTACTCGATATATATATATTTTTTTTTTTTTTCAAATCCCAACAGACAATTTTTCAATCAATTACAAACTATAATTTTCATTGTAAAGGTTGAAGATGAGATAAAAATGATATCTCCGACAGTTTAATGAAAAAAAAAAGAAAAGTTTTAGACGATTCGCAAGCTGAACGAAAGAGGCAGACAGTGAGCAGGGGGAAGCGTGTGTCGTAAGACTGGCACAAGGTATTCGGGGTTAAATTCGTGCGAACGTTGAAGTTTCAGGAGTTTCTCACCTCTCGTCCTTCCACGACGTCGTCCTCTTCCTCGTCGTTTCAAGAGTTTCCGAGCTGCTGCTTCGCGTACAGCCGTGGGGGAGGGAGAAAGGGAAGCCTCGCAGAGAAGACTCGAGTGCCAAAGTTCATAGTCGGGGGAGATCCCCGCGTGGCCTCCTCATCCTCCTCGTGTGGCCACCGCGGCGGTAGACGGGCTCGGCAAGGCCGGTAAAGTGATAAAGCGGCCATAAATTCTGACCGCCGTGCATCGCAGCTAGAAGCGCGAGAGGGATAGAACACAACCCCTTCAACTCTCTCCCGTATACCCGCGAGCCGCGAGAATCCTAGGCGAAACCTAGGCGAACGGCGAGACGAGAAGCTCGAGGACTTTCTCGTTTTCCTCTTGCATCATCCTCCTCTACACTTCGCGTAATGTCTTCTACTATTTCTCTGTAAACTCACCATTTTTTTTCGCACTCTTCGCGACCTTTACGATCGTTTTTTGATAGCCCCCTTCTCCTCTGTCTATATCGGAACGGCTGAATCCCTCCGGCGATCTTCGTTCGAGTGACCCATCTGCTCTCACCCCTCTTACGTTCCATCGCCTCGGGCTCCGTATTCTCGAGTCATTCGAACTACTTATACGAATACGAAAGCGCGATCGTCGTATCTTTCTTTCACAAGCGACAGTGGACAAGGAAAACACTAACGGTGTTGGCTTGAGATATTCATAGTAGTCGAAACAGTCGGTAGAATACGGCATCGAGAAGCGCAATATTTGCACCTGCGAGAAGCGAAAGATTGAGAATGTTTATGATTGTGATGACAATTTTCAAACACAATATTTATACACATTTTCAATAATTTGGATCCGTAATTTTTTAATCTTTCAGCTCGTCAAGTCGCACCTGTAACAGACAGTTTTCTTTGTAATTTCGCTGATTTGAAATTTATGTCTGAAGTCACAGCTTTCCTTGTGTGACAATACTTACTATGCACCGAAAAATTTCGTAACGCGAAATTTTCGTTTTTCCAAAAAAAATTGGTAACATTGCTGGTAGAGATCCTCCAAAGTTTCTTGTACACATCCAGGCGTTTGTTCGAGTCTTTCGCTGAACGCAAAGACGGGCGGCACGAGGGGTCAGAGACGGGAATTAGGTCCAAGAAATACTTTTCTGCCGTTCCATAGGCGTAGCGCTTCGGGTGTCCGAGATTTTAACCGTTTGTACTCTATGAATTCTACACCACATTGCAAAGTCTCGCAGACCGAGGGAAACCAAGGGAAAGGAAAGCAGCACAGCTGTTCGGGTCGGTCAGAATTTCGTGAGGGAGTCGCCGACTCTCCGCTTGTACATCACCGACAAGCGCATTTCCTACCTATCTAGAAAGTGTGAGAAAGATATAGAGAGATGGACATAGAGTGAAAGAGAGAAAGAGTAGTAGTAGTAGTAGTAGTAGTAGTAGGCACGGCATGTTCGGTGTGTGCTGCAGGGGCGAACAGACAGAAAACCCAATAAATCATCCCGTCACGAGCCATGAGCCAAGGCGGAGCCTCTCGCCTCGTATTAGCCAATAATAATCCTCTCTGAGTCGGTGGCCATCTTGGATTATACAATGGTTCCTTCCGCAGCAATACGTATATAAATGCAAACTCTAGTGTTGAGCTAGTAGCACCCTTCAGTCTGGACCCCCCGCGACCTTAACGACTTTTTTCTTTCTCTTGAAAAAGAAAAAACAACCAACAGCTCTGCTTCCCTTTCACTGTCAGACGCATCTCGCATCATTGGTATTCATTTCACGATCGGAATTAAAAAAAAAAAAAAAAATTTTGAAAAAAAAAAAATTATAAAAAAATAATTGGTATAGCGAAAAAATTGGATTAACCGCCCCAATTAATGAATCTCGACTACGATGTCATATTCAACCACAATTTATTTCTCGTTTCCAAACACAGTTATTATAATTAATGTCGTTATTATTAATATGGACAGACTCTTAAATATAATACAATATGGTTTTTGTTTTAGACTCGTCGACATAGTAGCCATTAATACTATTATCGTTATTCTTCCTTCGTAATCGTTCGCTCTCTCTCTATCTGTCTCTGTCTCGTTAATATCTCGGCGCGCGCTCGACAGTAGTACAACTATAATAATACTCGCACACGGGGGGTCGCGAGTCATCCACTCGAATAATCATCACGTTTCGATTTACTTTTTTTTTTGTGTGTTTTTTGTTTACTCTCTCTCGTACTTGCAGCAATTTTTTTTATGCAGGTCGATAGTAGTCATCGTCGTACTCGCATACTTTTTTTTTTTAATGTGTACATTTAGCTTACGTACTGCGGGGAAACTACAAAATAATTGTATGTTTATCGTACTCGTAATTATATCATTTGTATATATAGATTTATTTATTTATATATTTTCATTTATTTATAACTTTTTTTTTCTCCATCCATCAATAGTCATTCGGCAAGTTGTGAGACCTGTACAGCGTCTTGGAATTACCGAGAATTTTTTATTTTTATTCATTTCTTTTTTTTTTTTTTTCATGTTTCACGAATAAGACGCATTATTATGTTATTACGCACGTTTCCGCTTACGCGTTATACCATCCCACGTGAGCGCGATATAACGCGTTTACTTGCGAATCGTGCGACCGTACGAGCTTCGATGAGCGGATAGAGCAATTAGGACGCGAATTAATCCATCACGCGGTATCGATTAATCCAGATGACGAGTTCAATATCCAGAGACCATGGTTGACCACACCCCGTTTCAATTAAACTCTCGCGACGACGTTATATTGAGGACAGTTTTGGTAATTCACTCCATGCCCCATCGAGATGACCCCTTTTTGCGACCGCCGATACATTGCATTCGCAGCAGGTGAGTCTGGTATCCCTTAAAATCATACTTTATTGACTTTTAGCGAATGCAAATTTAACGGGACTCTACTTAAACGAAAATTCACCAGTGCGAGCGATAATTGCAGAGCATATGGTCGCTTTCGCGAAAATATTGTCATCTCTTTTGCAAAATCTAGCGCATTTTTTTAAATATATATATATATATAAAAAAAGAAGAACGAAACCATTGCTATGCGATCGATTACGCGCGAGTACTACAAACCCCAACCCCTTCTGCGACGCGACGCGCAAAATACTTTTTTTTTTTACTTTCTAATCTCACATACGAAGTATGTAAATAAAAAATGAGAGGGTTTTAATTTTTAGTCGTTATGCTACGTTTTCTTTTTTGTTTAATAAATAGTGGCATAATTTTTACAATACACCCGTGCAATCGTCGTTTTTCGTTTATTCTAGAAAAAACAGGTACCTACTTTACCTACGCGGTATCGTATACAGAGTTTCGCGGTTCGCGAATTCAGCGTCGCAACGTCAGGCGTCGTAGCTGTTCGGATTACCCCAGTCGATTAGAAAAATTCTGTTTTTAATAAATTTTATTATTT
Source organism: Buathra laborator (assembly GCA_934046635.1). Classification (NCBI taxonomy): domain Eukaryota; kingdom Metazoa; phylum Arthropoda; class Insecta; order Hymenoptera; family Ichneumonidae; genus Buathra; species Buathra laborator. Next base: position 4,540,278 of record OW203897.1, on the reverse strand, counting down.
TGTGTTTTAATCGTCTGTGTTTGCTTTTTTTTTCGAAGATTTATTTAATTAATTTTTTTTATTTTGTTTGACCTCCAAGTAATTCAGTCTTTGTGTATTGTTTACTGCAAGAGAATTTTATACTGATGATCGATAACGACGATTTAGGTCTCGTTAATTCGTTAAGACGAAGTGAAATACACGTCGGTTAACGTATTTCGGTGTTATTGCATGAAGGTGATCCGGTGATAATTTTTATTACCCATAAGAAACAAAAAAATGAAAACGACACCCGTTATATCGTGAGAGCGACAGTAGGGCGAGGAACTCTCTTCGGCGTCTAGCGAGCGAGGACGTTGGCTGCCGACGAGTATATACATTCATCGGCTCTATCGCAGCGAATTTTCGTAACACAATGTACCTTCCGATGTATTTCATACTAAAGTCGGAAATCAATGATACTAAAAATAAAAATAAATGAAGAATAAAAAAAGGTAAATTGAATTCGTTGTACGATCGAAAGATTCACAAAAGTACACAACGTTCCGTTGTAAAAAATATTTATTACACATGATAATAATTCGGGTGAAAACAAAAGAAGAAGTAGAGAAAGAAGAGAGGTCCATTTAAAAATAATAATAACATTGATATAATGTATCAATAAATACTACGCAACTAAATATAGTATAATGAGTCCGACAGCTTGATCCGCACGACGCATTATATTTCTCTTCGTTTAGATTTTCATTTTCTTTCTTTCGACATTATCATTATTATTATTATTGTTATAATTATTGTTTGTATATCCCGACGCGTCGTCGTTGTATCCCCCTCTCAGTAAAATATTAAACTATGTACATCACCGCAAAGCCCCGCGCGGTCAATCTTTTTTTTTCCCCGACGTTTCTTTCGTTCCGCGGCGTCTCACTCCGCCCCCTACGATTATCGTGAAACAAAGAAGAGAGAAAAGAAAGTGCGGCTTTCGGAGGGTCGATCGAATTTCTTCCGAACCATCGCCCCCGCCCGCTGCAACCGACACTCACGTTTCCTTATTCCTACGAAATCTTACGCGAAAAAAAAAACAAAAGAGAACCTTATAGAAACTTTAGACGTTATTATTATTATTATTATTAATGCCGCTTTCATTTTCAAAATTTTTCATTTATCTCGTTATTCCACGACTATTAGTTGGCGTCTAAGACACCCACATACGCACCGGCTTTCTCGATCGTTATTAAAAATCTACTTTACACATTACCCACAATTTTTTTTCTTTTTTTGCTCAATTACGTATTTTTAGGTTTTTTTTTTTTAAACATGTTTATCGTTTAATATTCGCGATCGCGAATATGCTTTTCTATACGTGGCTATCATACGAAGTAGAAGTAAAATATATAATTTTCATTTACACCAGATTTCTTGTTTTTTATAATTACCAAAATCAGCCAATTCTTTGTTCTCCTCATTAGCCACGTTTTTCTTTTTTTTTTTCTTTCTTATTTCTAGTAGACTTTGTTTTACGTATATCGGGTAGTCGCGATCGCTCCCTGCAACGTGACGGGAATTTCTCGATGCTCGATAAAAAAATGTGATTTTTTTTACGAAACAGAAAATGTTTCATAATCGTCGACACGGTGGATGAAGTCGGGACACCGAGACGACACGAATTCTCTCTTTGTTCGTCGAACACAGTTTGCCGCACCCTGCACGTCAATGCCGCCATTAATCGACCCACATAGATTAGATCGGCGATTGTTTCGCGATTAAACGCTTTCGCGAACCTGGGCGTCGACAAAGCCATTTATGTACCGAATGTGAAAATTGCTGTAAATGAAAGCGTCCGGGAAACACGAAAAGTAAGAGAGAAGAATAAATAATCTGTCGACAAAAGTTGACTGATGCGTTTTTTTTTTTTTTTTTTTTTTTCAAGATTATACATTTATTTTTATTTTTATTTTCGAGATATCGAAGATTGAATATCGAGAAATCATAAAATATTATTCAACGTTGTACAGCAGGGGAGCTACTCGAATTGCACTGTGAATGCCGCGCGAGTTGCAACGAGCGATGGCTTGGGCATTAATTTATCGCGCGTCCAGAGTGGATACTCTTTTGCATTTTTTTTTATTATTTTTTTTCTTTAACTCTCACGAGATCGCATGAGATTCACAATAATTTTACATAAATAAATCTCTCGTGAAAGAAAGGCCGGTCGTGGCGCGGTCATTTGAGAATATGATCGCGCCGAGACCTCGTATTACGTATATCAGTTACCATTCAGTTCTATATACTTCTCGTACAAACTCGCGGGGTTGTATTGGATCGTTGAGGGTGGTCGGGACTTCGTTCAACACGCTGAACGCCGCCCCCTTCCAGCGCACTGAACTCTCTTTCTCTCTCATCGACCCATCTACGAGTTTTCGTTAATCATCTCTCATGTTTTCTTTTCGCTTTTTTTTTTTCTTTTTTTTTTTTTAAATATATATCGTCGTTTATTTTTATAATATAATATTCTTCGTTACTTATATCATTATCGTGCGTTATTCAATCATAATGATAACGTTAATCATAATAATGACGATAGAACTAAGTGTTGAACTAATTTTACAACACAGCACAGAATTCGCCGCGGCGCGTCGTGTTTATTATTCTATTACGTTTTCTCGCTCTCCCTTTCACTCACTTCGACTATCGGAAACCGTGAACATCGTTTGCCCGTTATATTAATTTCAATTTTTTTTTTACGACGCAAAAGGCGTTTTTTTTTTTTTAATTGACTTGAACGAGAATACGGTTCCCGATGGCCGACAATTCGTTCACTCGCACAACGCGCAAACGCATGGCACTCTCGCGAGTCTTGCATTTACCGAATATTGGAAAAACCGGCTGCGAAAGTAAAAAAAATTTGCACGGACGGTTTTTTTTTTGTTTTGTTGTGCTTATTCAGCTTTATCGTTTATTATCGAATGAGATAATTTCATTATCTGTTCGTCACCGGGTAAAAAAAAAGTTGAATAAAAAAATAACGATTTTGATCGTAGAGCCGAAATTGAATTGATATAAGTTTTTTCTTATTTTTTGACGATCGAATAAATAAACGAGGACGGTTTTACTTTTTTTTATTTTTTTTTATGAATCCGAACTAAAAAATTGACCTTGAAAGTGCCATACGCATCCGCAACTTCCTTATACTACACTATTACGTCACTGGTAACTTGGCCTCGCGTCCGCGGAGCAGCGGTATGAATTTTTTATGTTTTTCTCTTTTTCTTTCGTTCGGTCAGAATATTATTTTTCTTTTTTCGTCGCGCGATTGGTATCCAAATATTTCGATTCCGAATGGCGATTCAAAGCGATAGGCAAGAATCGTAAAAAGATTGACGAATAGAAAAAAAAAAAAAAACAATAAAAATAAGTCACGGATGTGACACACGTTTACTTTTTCGTCAACTCAAAGAGAAACCCGTAATTCTTACAGGACTGACCTTGTCTGATGAAGATCGACGAGGTGAATAAATAGCCAAAGTCGATGCGCGCCTCTCTGCCTCCGTCCATGGATTCCGTCTTTTTCTCGCTCACTTTTTTGTTTTTTCTTTTTCGTTTCATCATCAGATCGCGGAATCACCCGACGAATTCACAGTCCCACAGTCCGCATAATGATTTCTTTTTTCTTCATTTAATTTCACTTTTTTTTTTTTTTAATTCCGAAACGAAATCGTTGGACAAAAATATCCGTTTCACTAATATTCACGCAATCACCGATTTTCACAGTGACCCGTTAATTATAATATTTAAATTCGCGCACTTGTTACTTTTTTTTTTTTTTCTCGTTTCACTAGTTACGCATTTTCGACACGAAATTTTTTATGTTTTTTTTTATTTTGTTTTTTATTACCAAGGAATTTATCCCCGAATTGCACACACCGTTCCCTCGTCTCAGCCGTAGAGAGTAGCGAGAGAGACAATCCATGCGAGCGAAGAGGGAGGAGGGCGCGTCGAATCCTTCGCCGAGATGGGTTCACACACTGCATTGGCACGAATCGCGAATCTTTTATCAAAATCTTCTCTGACCTCACCGAGCCGCCGCGGTTAGTGGATATAATCTATCTAAACGATTCATCTAAAGGTTACTATAAACGTTCAATCTACGATTCTCTATCAGAGACGCAACCGGGGAGACGGAGGGGGGTACTTCTATATAATCAATTATTATTTTTTTTCCGTTTATCTACACTACCGACAAAACGCCTACGTACGCACTACGCAATTTACACGTACCGACGTAAGAGAATAAATAATAGAAACGCTTCTTAAGTTTTGTGTGTGTGTTCTTTTTTTTTTTTTTTTTGTAACGCAAGTTTCACTCGTTATACCAGTTATACTCTCAACACTCTCGTACATAGCTGTCTCACACGCACACACACACACACACGCATTCGCACGTTATCGCGTCACAGTAGTTTACATACACAATCATAATAATAATAATAATAATAATAATAATAATCCGTTTTACGTCTAATATAGGCTTTAGTAAATTACATTCGATTAAACGTAATAGAGGTTAACGCGGTTCTGATTAGCATGGTGATCCAGTTTCATTACAAACTCATTCGCTCGATCTCTCGTTTTCTCTCGACTTTTTCATAAAACTTCAGATTCCTATGTTTTTTTTTTTTTCTAACTTTTTTATTTTTATTTTTTTTTGTCATCTCGATTAGCATTGCGCATTCCCGTAACTTTGTCGGATCGACGACACGCGGTTCTCACACCTCTCGCGTCTTTTTTTTTATTTATTTTTTAATTCATCATCCTCACAATCCTGCATCCTCCCTGCATCTTTGTCATCTTTTTGGTACGAGCAACTTGATTAACATGAACAAGATAAGCGTCATTGCTGAGTGTGTTTCAGTTTGTATGCGTATATGTGTGTCAGTGTGTGTGTGTGTGTGGGGGGGTTGTGTATAGACGTGTTTTCGTGGGTACTACTCGGAGGTCATCGCGTTGGGGGCTTTGGGGCGTTCGGCTTGGCTGCTGCTGGGGCATTTCTCTGCTGGGGGCGGTTGGGGGAGGGGGTGGGCTCTTGCTGTCGGCTCTCTTTAACTCGGTTCATCGTTTTCGGGTCTGGAGGTAGTGATGCTGCTGCTGCTGCTGCTGCTGCTGCTGCTGCTGCTGCTGCTGCTGCTGACGCTGCTGCTTGGAGACAAGAGTCGCTGGACCCTGAGAGAAGCTCTTTGGAAGACCTCGGGGGCATCCTCGTCGTCGTCATCGTCATCTTTTTACTTACTTCGTAAATTTTTTTTTTCTTTGTTTTTTTTTTGTTGTTTCGTTTGTTTTTGTCTTTCAACCCTGTGGCGATGTCTGAGGTGAAATGTCCGTGTCGCCATCACCCGAACCAGGTTCACCCTTCGTTTTGTTCTCCTTCTTCCACTTCATTCGTCTGTTCTGAAACCATATCTTTATCTGTCTTTCCGTTAGACAAAGCGCGTGAGCGATTTCTATGCGTCGCCGCCTCGTCAAGTATCTGTTGAAGTGAAACTCCTTTTCGAGTTCGAGGGTCTGGTATCGGGTATACGTTTGTCTGCCGCGCTTCCTCTCTGCAACAGATTAATACGACAGAAAATTATCACATCGGAAGAACGAATTTTTCCGTTAAACTGACAATTCTTAATTGTTATAAGTAAAAATAGCAATGATTTATGGGGCGTAATATAGAAATGCGTGAAATTACGAGACAACAAAGTACATGAATAGGTTTTATAGAAAAAAGAAGATATGCAACGACACAAATGACCAACAGATTAACATGAACTTTGGATCATTGATCGTATCGCAGTTCAACTTAGAATTATACGGCGTCCTTCTTTTTGTTGTTGTAATTAATCAAAATGACTGTCAGACGTCAGACACTTTCTTCAGTAAATAATTGCCAACGCGTTTAATTATCTATTGCTGATGAGGAAATTAGTTTGATGCGCACTTTGTAATGCTTGTTTCGACGATTTGGAGTTTTTTCTAACGCCTTAGGAGGGTTAATTCAAGCGGTGTGCAATGCTTTCTCATCGTATAGTATACAGCACGTAATCACGGGGGGGATGAGGTCGAGCTGTCAGGATTGTTAGAGGGGATGGTGGCAGGGATGAGAGTGAGAGAGAGAGAGAGAGGGAGAGAGCTCATGGTCCATAGTACGGGTTTACAGGACAGCAGGGGCACGAGGAGGGACGGGCGAAACGCCAAGTGGAGGAAGAACGAGGCGGATGAGAGGAAGGCTCGAGAGGAGGATTGGAACGAGGAACGAAGAGAAGAGAAATAAAACGACCGAAAAGAAAAGATTAAAAAAAGAAATAATAAAAAAACGAATAAGTGGAGGAAGACTGAGAAAACTTCTCGGCGAGCATTCGAGGCAAACGCCGCCCGTCGCGCTGTCGGCCGATGAAGACGGATGGCGGTTCTACTCGCGCGGTAGAGAAAACGCGCGCGGGATCTCGTGAGCGTACAAACGAGCGAGACGGAGAGAATTCTCCGGGGGTAACGGAATCGCCCGACGTGAGATAGAGACCGAGTGAACGAACGATACGGATAAAGAGGGCGAGAGAATACGTGGAAGGAGGATCCGCAACGACGTCCGGCAGAGAGAGAATGAGAGATAAAACGAGGGAGTGACGAAGAACGAACGAAACTCTGGGAACATGCCTTGCACCCCGACACTGCCCCCGCTCTCTATATCTCTCTCTCCTTCGCTCCACCCTGATTCTCTTCCTCGGGCTACGCTCTCAAATTAACAGCATACCAATCTCTAGCTCTCGCTCTTCGGCTCATAGGAGGCTCTCTCCGACCTCTGCCGTCCGGAGATCAGCTTCCATGGGTACAGGTACCAAAACACCTGAGAATTAAACGATTCGCCAAGCTGGTTATACAATGAACCACAGCTTGCAGTCTATACTCGTCGCGGCTCATTCATAATACGAGAAATTCTAATATCATCCGCGGATCGACGTCTATCTCCTATATATTTATAGGTGGCTTTTAATACTTGATTCTCGAAGATTACCGCGATAGTGGACCATAAGTGCGCACTTTGCCGTGCGGCAAATCGCCACGGTCCGACACCCGTATTACGAGACTAAGCGAGAGAAAGAAGAAGTTGAGATATACTGAAGTGTAGTACACTATACAGAGTCATTCACAATCGTATCATTTTATTATTACCTTCATTTCGAACCGCAGATTATTTAATATCGTCAATTTTATTCTTTTATTTCTACATGAATTTTACCACTGATTACTCATTATCAAGATCCGCCAAAGTGAGTAAGTATTTTGTCGGTATTTTTCATTTTTTTTCGTAGTTCACATATTTCAGAGATTTACGGGAAAAAAAATGTATTTTTTTTTTTGATAATTTATTTCTTTTTTAATATTTTTTTGGAGTACGGAAATGCTTTGGATTGTGGATCAACGTGTATACTTGCGTAGAGCCCTCCGTCGTGGCACGCGGGGTTAATTAAAGAGGCAGCCGGCTCTCCGGTTCGCATTCGCCAGCAGTGCCTATTAATATGTGTGTGCGAGAACGCGGTGGCGGTCTCGAAGTACCAGGATCGGGCAGTCGTGCTGAGAGAACCCGACGACCGGAGGCATACCACGACGGCGACGAGGTTCTCTCCTATCGTGAACTATACATATACCCCTATTACATCGAGCCAACCGCATAGGAACGCGAATGTTTCGTTTTGGCGAACAACCTAAGTGCCCGAAGGTAGGCGCGTCTCGTACCTGTCCGACACGCCAACTAGTCAGCACCGCGAACGAGACTTCCATACACACATGCTTATCGCGATAAAACAACGACCTTGTAGCGTTAAAATACTTATTAATTGCTCTCGATCTTCGTGTAACGGCTAAGAATCTGTTATCACATTGGAAGCAATTAAAAAGCATCGAAAGCATGTGTTAGTCATCTTAAGGAACCCAGTAGTAGAGACGGAAAGAAGTAGTCAGCCAAGCAAAGAAATAAACGGCACAAAAGCATCGCGTATCAGCGAATTCACAGCTCAGTTTCAAGAATTTTGAGTCCCATTGTCGCGTCACGCTTCGTCTTATTCGGATCGCCCGGGAGAGCCGCGAGGGAGAGAATTCTGCTGTCGGACCACCCAAACGGGGTGCCGGGCGACGGCGGGTCAAAGCAAAAAAGTATGTATGTCGATGTCCGGCGTTTCAGGGGGTTAGCATAACTCTATCCGAGAGAACGCGGCTCGTGTCGCTTGAGCTATTTTCAGATAGCCGACAAGACGAAGAAGTCGCATGGGGGAAGGGGGGGAGAAGATCATCGAAAAGGGTGGCAATAGCCCTATTCTCGCTATTCCTCTTTATCCCACATCCTCAACTCTATTCCACGGTATTCTTCTCGCGAATCCATTGCGAGAACGAGCCGAGAACGTGACTCACGCTTGAAAACTGGTGGCTCATGTCGGGGGCCAAGTGTGCTAAGTCTCTCCCTCTCGATAACAAGAAAACCCAGTCGCCGGCGTTTCTCTGATCGCGGGCGAATGTGGCACCACCACATTTTCTGCTGCTTATGCGGCTTATGCCGAACGCTTACTGATCCCGCCGAGTGTCCGTATTCCGTGGTACAGAGAACACAGAGCGAAGCAAAGCAGAAACGTTCCTTCGTTCACTCGTTGCTTATGCTTGCTCGCGCGTCCATGCCTTCCCGCGCGTACGGAGGTGACTTTAAACGCGGGGCAATAAATTAACGGCGTTGGGTTACGCAAGGATCAAATGTCCCCCCGGAGTATGCCCGAGAGATTTATGGGTCTGCCTTCACTGGCGTGCGGGCATGAAGGAACGAAACGGAACAGAACAGAACGTACAAGACCGTTCGCTTATTATAGGCTACTCTCGGTGTGGTGCTGTTCTCTCTGCTCTTTCTCACTCTTTCTCTCGCTCTCTGTCTGTATCGTTGCCTTCTTTTTTTTCTTTCTCACTCTTCTCCGATCTTTTCGTTCTTTATCTCGGTGTTTCTCTCGGTCGGCAAGCAACAGTCGCCACTGCCCCGGTCTACTGTACCGCCACCGCGGCCTCCACTTCGGCCTCCGCCGCCTCTCACGCGCTCCCCGCCGCAGGACACGCAGGACTTTTCAGATTAACAGCTAGCCGGATGTTGTAACCCTGGCTAATAAGGCGCGGCCCCTCTATACTGTCCCGCGTACCCACTCACACACACGCCCGATCTATGGGCCCCAATTAAGCTATGCTTTTCTAAAGGCCACCACCTCCAGGGTCTTTTGATACAACCTTGAAACGCTTCTCGATTAGATATCCAACGTACAGGATTCCGGCTCCCATTAATTTCGTGGAGATCCTATGTTTTCTTCTCGATGTTTTTTGTTACCTTTTTTTCTTAGTTATATCCTTTCTTCTACCGCGCGAGAATCAGATTGATATAGAAATTGAAGAATTCCGTCGTAAGACGAGAAATATTTGAGAGGGTTAGAGAGGGTTAGAGATGAGATTGGAAATATTTTTAAACCCGATTCTCGTGCAATAAATCAATTTTTTTTTTTCGTCAATCGTCGAAACGCTAACCAGGAGCACTGTGCGCCTACGAAGAAGAGTATCCACACGTTCGAACCACTTCCTTTCACGTGCGTGGCACACAGATGATGAGATTTATTTTTAGCGGATAGGATCAACCCGCGGCTGCTGCACTATGGGCAACAGCAGTTAGTTGACGATGTTTTTTTTTTGGTATTTTTTTTCTTTTTTTTTTTACATTTAGTTTCCTCTCGAACAGTCACGTACATTTTCGGTACATTCTGGGAATTTCAGGGAAGCAACAAGAGACATATTATACATAATAATCCCGGCAATCTTTCTCTTTGAGACAAACATAGATTAATGAGCATTTTCGATAATGATCGAGGCTGAGCCATTTGTAGAAAGGGTTGAAAATAATTGAGTAAATTAATGGATAAACTACGAGAGAAATTCTCGTGATTACACTGTAATCCAGATCGCTCGGTGTTCGTTCTCGGAGAACCTAAGAGAAATCCCGAATGCGCGCTTCTCTTTCTGTGTTTCTCGAGGCTCGACTATGGCGGCCCTCAAAAGCAAACGGTCCCGGAGATTCCGTGGATCATCCATCATCGTCAGACGTCCCTCCGCCTCCTCCGGCTCAGGCCACGGCTGGCCAGACTCCCTCGCTCCTCCCTCGTTTCTATCCTCGTTCTTTTTTTTTTTCTTCTTTTTTTTACCAACTTCATCGTCACTCCGACTCTCTCGTTCTATCGGGCCTTCACGCTATCCCCGCATATACTTCAACTCCGAAACACTCCATCGACCACCATCCCTTTTTGAATTTATCCCGACACCGCCATCGCTTCGTACCGTCGTCAAAAATTGTTAGATTACACGATATGCAGCTATCGCGATACACGGCAAAGCTTTTTTTTCGACCTAATAACGTTAAATTCCTAACAGCGTTAGAATTTCTATCGACTTATCCTCAGTAATTTTCCAAACTTGAGCACTGAATTCCTGGGTTCTTACATTTATTCGGTTAAAATCATCAGAAAGAGCGAATTAATTAATTCTCAGAGTTGGTACACATCCAGACTGTGGAATTCTAAGATCGCTTTGTAACGACGCCAAGAGATTTCCGTCTGTCTGGCGTTATCTGTGTTCATACGCGTCTCTTCGTTTGTGTACCGAGTGATTCATATTTGCTGAATAAAAAAAAAAACAAGCGTATCTTTCGATTGCAGAAATCGATTATTGATATTGAAAATTTATTGATTTAAGGTGGTGGTGCGTATAGAGTTTTGCAAAAATGTCTACACGACGATCGGCGAGACTCTGTAAGCTCCCGGTACGATACCGAGTAACATACTTATTCACCGGATAGCCTATTCGATCGCGTGCGAGATCATAAATCTTTCCGCGAAGGAGGATTGCAATTATCTCGCGCATATTAAAAGGTTCGTTGGTGTACCGAACGTTTTCCACTCTCGTGTCCCCCGCCTTCTTCCTCTCACTCGCTCGCACTTGCCGATCGCTTTCTCATATATTTACTTTTTTTAATCTATTTCATGTTGGATATATAGTTACAGAATAATTTTACAGAATTGTACGCACGCGAGATCGTCACAAGGTCGATATAAGTTCCGTGGCAAAGCGTCGATAGCGGTGGCACTTACATCGGCAATACCATAACATTAGTATGCAATCGTGGGTAGGAAAGATCGATATCAAATTAAACGGTGGCTACATTGATGCTGAATACATTTTGTAATCCAATTTTCCCTCAGCGATAAATGAGTGGATGCTCGAGAGTACGCCGAGCTTGAATTACTGCCGGTTGAGAGACTCCGAGTCCCGTGATTAGAGGCGTAAACGATCACTGCGGGAATTGTAATTAAGTCCGCTGTGCACCCGAGTGTGTGCGCGCGTTGTACGTTGATACACGAGTTTTTTTTTCTGTATCGCGCCTCTTTGCGGCGTTCTGATGGGAAATTATGAGGTCACGACTAGAGTTACGCGATGATTGCCGGAGTCGCCGAGTGACGCCTAAGCGGTGATCACTTCCTCGTACAAGGAGAATGAGATTTGCACTGATAACGCTGATCAGAGAGATACCGTATGAAGCGACAAAAAAAAAAGCTTCATCCTTCGCGCGAACGTGATTAATTCATTTCGTTCGCCTTCCTCAATTCCCATCAAATTCATATGGTTATCGGAAGAAAAAGTGGTAGCAGTTGTTTTCTTATTCAGCTGTTACATATTTTTTTCCGCGGGTACTTTCTAAGCGAAAAGATCAGACGAGCAATCGACGCAACGACACCGTGCTGTTTGACATATAGCGACCAGACCGCTCGTTCGACCGTTTCAATTTACTGAACGGACAGCTTAATGGATGCGAGTTCATAAAACATAAGGTTCTCTCCGCGGGGAAAAAGAAGGAATAAAAAACAGAAATATATAACGGGGATATTCATCATCGGGCGTGCGGTCCGTCCCGGCAGTCATCTCGCGGACTCTTTCAGACCGATCCGATTTATAACTCTTGTATCTTTCACGCGGGAAACTAAACGCACGCGGGCTATTGCTCGTGTGCGTCATCTAACTCGTCATCACCTCGTTCGCGAAATTTGTGAATTTACGATATTTCATTTAAAATGAAAAATCATCCGTTTTTTTCGTGAGAAATAAATGATCCAATATGAGAGGCCTTCTGTACAGTAATAGGCTGACAACAATTATTAGTACTTGTTGTGTCTCGAAAAGCCAATCGCCGTTGCATTTTCCTATACGTGTAACGCTCTCGAATTTCCCAAGCCACCCCTTTACACCGCGACCCACTGGGGACTCAACACAAGCCAAGCCAACGGAATCTCAACGTTTTCACCGATAAATACCCGTGACGCATGCATCCATATAAAACGCGAAACGTTGCATTATTCATGGGGCGGTAGCGAGCGCGCTTACTGCGCGCTTAGTTCCCTCTCGCTGTGTTTGCAGGCTGTTTTGCAATGCAGCGTTATGCAGTGTACCTGCAGGTTCTCTCCCGAGGATCCTGCGACAGTCGCAAACTATTTCCAAGCCTCGGAGAAAGAACGCGAAAAGTGAAGAAAGAGAAAGGGAATTAATAGAGAAAAGATGAAAAAAAAAAATCGATGGAATTGCAACGATTCGAATAGAGACGTTACAGGAGTACACGAAGAAACATCGATTTACGACAAGAACACCACGATTAACAGGATTCTACCGACATCTGTGAACCGTTGTCGAGACCACGTACTCCTCACAAGCTCACGTTATACAACACGATTCTCGCGTGTGCAACTCGTTTTCCCTTCCACCGTACCCGTCCACATCGCGAGCACGCATACGTACATTCACGTCGGCGACTCTCCTTGAACCAACAGTTGAACACGCTTTATCGGCCAATCTCTCGTGCGGCAAGCGCTCGTTCAACACCGGTGTGACCAGCAGCTTCCAAGCACAACCGAGAGATGGTACGAGATGTTACAGACACACTGGTAGAAGGATTTGAGAAGGCAGCGGATCCACGCCAGCAGGATTCTACTTTTACGTTCAAAGTTGATAACTCGATTTTACATTATCGGAGAAAAATTTAAGAGTCGAAAGAATATTGGAGAACGCGAAGTTGCACCGTCGAAGATCCGAGACGAACTGACGCGAGGTCCTGAAAAGTAGAAGAGACGAAACTCGAAAAAAAAAAAGAGACCGAGAGTTTTATTGGCGATGCAGATTCGGGTTTCCTTCCGAAGACTACGGCAATATACTATATCCGAAGTGATATTTCTTACTGTTCCGGGAGGACCTAGCAATATAAAGACCCGGGAGGTTGACGGAATAAGAGCAAAATCAACGGGGGGTTCGTAGGAGCAACCTGTGCCTTCTCGTCCTCACAGCTACCTAAGCCTTAGAGTCGTCGTCTCCGATACACGACGGGGGTGGCCGCGGGACCCAAGGTAAGTTACGGCCGGGCCTATTATCACTTCGTTATAGCCGTCATAAATTCTCGTCCGGTTACGTCGTAGTTCCACCGCTACTATGACCTGTGGCGGCATCGAAAATACACATAGCGCACTGCTGAAATGCGAAAGTACGAACCCGAGCCGAATTCTACCTACCGGAAACTTTGAACTACCTATTCGTAACTCTTCGTGACCTTTTCTGGAAAGTACGAAAAAGGCCAAGACGCAGGTAAATCGATGCTGCCAGGTTGTCGGAGAAACTTTCTTCCGATTCTACAGAGCCACTATTTCTCGTTCATTCCTTTTAATTTCGCTGCAAGACGTATCTAGTTACGTATTCTTTCAAAATTCTCGCGTTCTCGAATCGCCACGTGAGTTGAATTACGTGGGAACTCGAGCGTAAAGAAGCCGCGCGAGTTTGAAAATCGCGGGAAAAATAACGTCGGCGATTGTTGTCTACAGGTGTGTGGAAGTTGAAGAGACCACTTTTGTAGGGGTCATCGTCGTTGTCGTCGTGGAGTGTCGGTACGAACACGCGGGCTATAAAACGAGCTCCACGACTTTTATGGGTCCAGTCCGGCTCTTGGTATACATATAGGTAACGCGTGGTGAAACTGGAGGCCAGAAGTGGAGAGGTCAGAAGCGGCAATAAATAACGTGGAATCGCCTTCTTGCGTATACCTAGAAGAGACCCAGAAACATTTCCCGCTGAAGCTTGTTCGCGAGACCGGCGTCTCTCGGGTACGAAAAGACACGAAACTAGTGTACTTTGACACAAAGACATTCTCTCTCCTTCTCGAATTGCATAAATCCACGCAAGTCCTGATGACCCCAACTGCTACCTGTTCGCGGGAAGCTACGTTATCGAGATCTCTCGAAATCTCTCTTGCAAAATTTTGCGTACCCATTATTTTTTAATTCTGCAGTTACAAAGTAAAAGAGACGGCAGCTATGTTGAAACTTTCTCAATATACTAAGTCGCCGACGTGAAGGCTTTGCTAACATATATCCATGATATTCTGGACACGTAATTTGGCATTCGGCAGAGAGAACTCTAAATTATACCGGCTATCTATGGAGAAGTAGAGAAACGCCACTCACCGAATTGACTCCTCATCCAAGGATAGAGGGGACTTGGTAGGTTCGCACTAGCTGCACCTTGAGGCGCGCCCTGTTGCTGCTGTCCAAGCGGCGACGTGACGACACCCTGGTGTTGCTGCGGCTGCGGCGCTTGTTGCGGATGCATACCACCAGGCGGTTGCTGACTATTCGTCTGTTGTTGCGGTTGTTGTTGATACATCATGTGTTGCTGTTGCGCCTGCATGTGTTGCTGATGCTGTGGTTGTTGTTGATGCTGGGCTTGCTGTGTCTGCATGTGAGGGTGCTGTGGGAGCATCTGATGATGCATTTGGGTATCGACGAGGGGAGGACTGTCGGGACCATCGAGTACGCTTCCTTGGTGATCAACGGCTGCAGCTTGGAGCTTACAGCTTGCGTAGACGATCGGCGTGGATGGATGACCGTTCGGCGTCGGTGTATGACCCATGTGGGCCATCCCCGTACCCGGTGACGTCGATCTGTATCCAGCCATACCGTCCATACTTCCGTGATCCTGCTGTTGTTGATAATACGCCGCATTTCTGATGTCCATTCTGTCGTACGGTGGAAACCTCGGATATGGCATACCCTGCTGTCCTCCCGTTGCACCATAGTGATGACCCGGTACGCCCTGCCTAAGCATAGTTGGGTCGCACGGATCGGTGCCCTGTTGCGGCTGTTGCTGGACGCTCTGACCCTGCTGTGGCACCTGTACCGCAGCCCCATAGTGCTGCTGGTGCTGATGGGGATGTTCAACCCCGCCATTGCGCAGGTCCGGGATATACGAATTCGCGAAATACGAACTCATGCTACTGTTTCCACACTTTTATCCACACTCTCGGTCTATCTTTATCGTTTCTCGTTGCTTATTTTTCCGCTATCTTGATTTATCAAGGAATAGTTTTACTTTTTATCTCGTTTTTTTTTTTTTTATTCCCTTGTTAATCCGTTCTTCTTCACCACGTGTAATTTCACTGCACTACACAGTTGAAACACACACACGAATCACACCACTATTAACTGGAGCACTCGATGCTTTATTTTCTTTTACTTTTGTTAACTCGTTGAGAGATCACTGTCACACGCATATATAGATCCAATCACCCTCTATTAACGCCTTTTTTATATCTTAATTACGGTCACTTATCTCACGCTCACGCGCACACTTCGTCTCGGCGATATTCATATATATATATATATATTTTTTTTTTTGTTTAATCTTTATGTATATATTTATATATACCTATCACACTATGTACGCCGGGATCACTCGATCATTCGAATTATCACACAAGCCTCACCCACCGAACGGATTTGTCGGAGCACTCTATTTATCAATATCGAAGCTTTCGAGGGACGCGACAAATTATACACGTGCACCGAGGGGATCTGTCTCGTATAGCCGTTCCCCCTTTTGCTTTCGTATTTTTTTTTTTTTTGTCTTCCGGTTATCTTTTAATTTGTTTTATTTAAAACGGCTCACTGGTCACGCAAGTTCTTCTCGTTAGCCTACGGTCAGTTGATCCCGTTCAATGTCCCTCGATGATGACGTGGTCGATGACCCTTTCCGATCTTCCGTCCAGCTCGCTGACGACGCTACGCCGCACCTGTAACAGGAAATCAATGCGTACGACATGAGTTATCGTTGTGCAATCGTGTTCTTCCCGCTAGAATTGATATCTAGCGCTCTTCATTGTTCATTTACATTTTAATGGCTTTTTATTTCAGTTACAAAACGGCGCTTCCATTTCGATGGTTTGTATTTGAACGCACAGCGACAACACGCAGTTTTACTCTCGACATCAGTAACCAAATGAGAGGATTGTGTGGCCCTGGCGGTTCCCTGAGTGACAAACGGCTCGAGAGGTACACACGTGCTCGTCACGGTGACGGCCATCGCCCAGACGTTAACGTCGTCTTGCACCGGCTAACTTGGAAGCCGCGTGTGGGCGGGCATTCGGATCGTTAAATCTCAGAGTAAAAAAAAACTTTCTGGTTGTACCCATTAGCCGTAACATGGCCACCGTGGTGCTCGAACTTTCCATAAGTAGAGCTTCGAATATCTATCTTATCCCTTAGATCTTTTAATTGCGCGCTACTTGTTACTGATGTGTTTATTGAAATCGCTTGAATTTCTACGCTCGTAATTCTCTCGTGTACAATATTGCGATAGGGTTGAATTAATTTTATATGCATCATTGTTGCGAATCATGAATGGCCCAAGTATTGAGAACACTTGGAGAGCGAACGAGCGTGCCAAAAGGGGTTGATTAATGGTCGCGCACGCTCGAGTGTCGAGCGATGGTGGCTTAAATAATTGCTCTTGAAAATCGGTGAGAGCTTCGTGTTGGGGGATACACATTGACTCAGTGGAGTCTGTTAAAATCGGCACCGCGTACCGGAAGAACGATGAACCTTCTTGTGAAATGGGGCCCGTCGATCTCATCGGTTGATGGAACAACGATCTTCCCTACCGACGCTACGACTTTCCGAAAATCTCCCCCTGTACTCTGTACTTCGCTCGGGCAGAATTAATACATTTTAAAACAGCAACGACACGTATGAAAAATATTCTTCCATTCGTTAACCTTGCAGAAATAAAAGAACAACGAATATTCGGAATTTGCACGGGTAGTTTTTCGACGTGTACATTATTCGTGCGATCGCTGTTTTTCTACCGTCCACCACCCCTTTAAATTCACGTTTCACCTGCGGCCATTGAAAATAAAAGTGGTCAATGCTCTCTTTGTTGCTCTTGGTCGGTGGGTTGTGTTGGATATCGAATCGAATGGAATATACGCGTGGCGTTGTTGCGGCCTCGTTGGCGGCGTTCGTACGGGGGTGCCGAGGGTGGCAGCCAGCCCTTGGGAGTTCGCGGTACACGCGAACGCTTCGGCTGCTGCTGCTGCTGGGCTCGGGTCGGACCCGGGACGATCGCGATTAACATTCCGGCCGCTGGCTCGCTGTTCG
Source organism: Buathra laborator (assembly GCA_934046635.1). NCBI lineage: Eukaryota > Metazoa > Arthropoda > Insecta > Hymenoptera > Ichneumonidae > Buathra > Buathra laborator. The sequence continues at coordinate 4,522,732 of OW203897.1, read as the reverse complement.
CGCGGCGCTTTCATTAATTCCAGCGTATTGATTCCCCGGATTGATGAATGGCCGCCGATAGCGATTCTATGCGCTCCGTATACCCCGTATAAATTTTACCCGCCTCCCTTCGTACCACCCTCTCGTTCTCACACTACTGCTCTTTCTCAGTTTCGTCTCTCTTTCTCTATAGGCGTACCTCGAAGCATTCAACACTCAACTCTCCTCCAAGTTTGCGCACGAACGCTACGGAGAAGACTTATCCGACTCTGCCGGATGGCTGAATCAATGAGTTTTACGCGAGACTGGGAAGAATCGTACTATTTTAGATAAAACCGTTTGAATTTGAAAGGATTGGTAAATTTTGTGCGCATCGAAACTTAGTACAAAAAATCTTTAAAATTTAATTTAATTTTTCGTTCCGAAAAAAAAAAAAAAAAAAAAAAACAATCGAAAAACGTTAACTTTAATATTATTTTCGAATGATTTTGCTGTTTTGGTTATACTTGTTGCCGTGACTTTGATTAATTGAAATCGTATTATTTATTTTTTCATGTGCGAGAGTTGATTTTTCGTAGGACACCGTTTATATATCGGACCCCATAGAGAGGCGGCATCCACCGGAAAAACCATGAAACGACTGGCCCATTTGAAGATTGAGCTGTGCCCGATATAACCGAGAGATGGCAGCATAGATATAATATCCGGGTAAGTTGCTGAGTTGTAGGATTGGAAACAAAAAAACGGGGTGGAGCGTGGCTTGACAGCTGGGTGGGTTCGGGGCCAAGGTGATTGAAAAGAGGGTGGAGCGTCACGTGACGCCATAGCTGGATATGGAACACGTGACGTCACACTACTATGATGGCCTCTATTTATCAAAATGGCTTCGCGGCTCTCTTTTGTTTCGATCGTTTTGCCGCCTCTTAAAAGCCAACTTGTGGTCAAGTCTTATCGTGATTATCGCATCGCTAGAGATTCATCTCGTAACATTCCGGGAATTTTAACGCTTCGTCTATCATCGACCTTACAAGTTATCGCATAATAAATAAATCTTCTAGTCGATATTCATAGCTTTCACTATGTTCACGAGGACTTTAAAAAAAAAGAACCAATTAATTAGTACGTTGATAAGGAATGTGAATTGTACGAAAGAAATATGTCGTAGATAAGAGTGACGCAAGATACCATACCCATTTTTCTTCCCACATAATGAAACTTGCATTCTTAACTGATAGCTGGTAATTGTTTTATCGTAGATCTATAAATAAAATCGTATAATATATTCGTAAGTATAATATTGACCATAAAAAAAAGTGTATATGTTAAAGACCCGTAAACGCGGTGAGTGGGACATGGAAATGGGATTCGCGCGAGCGAGAGATCGATGCGACGGCGTTGTGTAAGCGCGGAGAACAACGCCGATAAGATAAACGACTCGGCGTCGCGAACAGCTGGGTCCCTAAACTCCATTGGGCTCCATAAATGGCTCTCGGATGTGACAGTTATGGGACGTCGAGCTCGTGCCGGCCGTTGGCACGCCGTAAAACAGTCATAAACTAAGCACGTCGTAAACCAAATTAAAAGCACCGGGACCGCGATCCTCTCCCATCCAAACAACTACGGAGGCGTGTAAAAAAGTTATGCACACGGTGGTGGCGGTGGTAGTAGTAGCCGTTTAGTAGTATAGCCACCGAGTATTATATTTGCCGAACAACCCGTAACTCCTGAGTGGTTATATAGATTACAAAGTACTTTCCCTACTGGTCATTCGCCATTTGAATATCTCAAATAATCGACAACTATAAATATAAAACCGCTTGACCGACGTCACAGTGATTACCGAACGCAATGTTTTTCGTTTTTTTCTCTTTATTGTTTCACCATGAAATAAGCGTGCCGTAAGAGAATTATTACGGCAATCATTATGTAGTATTGCGCGACTCGAAACGTTTGGATTTGCGTATCAGCAAACAAGTGAAAACAAACGTAAGCAACCCGAGCTCACGGAACGTTTGGCGAAACGTCAGAGTCGCGTATATGCGCGCGCGATTAGCATAATCGAGCCGAGGGACGGGTAACCAGTTTGCAAGGACGCGTTTGTTCAAAAGCGCAACAGAACTCGCCGACAGAGAGACTCACACGACGGCAGGCATACACACGTATAATCATATAAGTTTACGCAGTCCGCTGACCCAAGGCGCACGTTCTTCTCGTCGCTTCGCGGGTGCATCCGTAATTTTGTTTCCCCTCTCTGGGGTGCCGATCGCACGACATATATGTATTCGAGAGAGTCAGCTGACCACAGTCCAGAAGCGGACAACCGGCTTTTGGTAGAATGCGCTGTGAGCGGGTTGATCTCATCTCTCGATCGCGAGAAAATCGAAACAGGTTAGACGGGCACGCGGGAGCCCCGCGGCCAAAGGTATATCGATAACGATTCGATCTATACACGATCGATATTAAATCTACGTGTAAATCACTTCCTTGACATTGCATATCAATATCTTCGATTAACATTTCTCGTCCATGAGAAATTTTGGGATATTTCGAATAACGTGATATTTTTGTTTTTTCGTAATGTTGGTTAGAACTCGGAATTCGCGGAGATCGTAAAATTTCGTCACTGTATACGCAGCTTTACCGACCACCGCGGTCGCTATCTGTATTCCGGTAGAACACGAACTGTATATATCGGTCTTCGCCCGTTCGCTCTCCCACACAATCGCCTATCCGTTCAACCCCTTCGCTATACAAGCACCTCGACGACCCTTGAACCGTCCCGTTCTCCCTCTACTCGACGAGATACATTCACTGAACATATAGACATATTCACACACGTGTAAGAGATAACTCTCTCTGATACTCGCGTTTATTAAATACGACTTCCAGTTCTCAAACCCTCGTAACCAGCGCTCGCGGGTTTCCGAGTCGGCGCGGCTTTTCACGTGTCCAGATAATAATCCTTACTGTACGACTTTTCACTTTTCACTTTTCAACTTCGCACCGATTTATTTTCTTCCCCCAAAGGGTCGACAATAAAAAAAAAAAAATTCCATTTTCATGTTTGAGAAATATGAGAATTATAAATTTTCAATTTATATATTTCGTCGTGAAAATTTTCCCGTGGCGATCGACCGCGCTCGGTAATTAGCTCTCGTTGCAAACGCCCACAGGCGCCGAATAACAGCGGGAGGACTACCCGCGAAGCCTTCGGGAAGTCGAGCGTTGTGGAAACGATAAGAGCGCGAGAAGCGAACTCTGATATAACTTGTTCATCCTCGGCAGATAGAGCTATGTACGATTATAAACGTATATCTCTCACACCGACGCGTAATTATCCGTGCGAAGGGATTAACGAACCGAGTTTGCACCGCGCGAACCGAGAAATCCGCGCACAGTCATTCGAATACATAATTTCAAAAAGATTGGTGTAATACAGTTCTGTCGTCGAATATACGCGCAGAACGACTAAAATCCAATGAGACTGTTATGCGCAGAGCACGAAATTCCTCTGGGGGTGAAGAAAAAGATGAACTGAGATGCTTACGGATCGTGAAACACGAACGAAGGGAAAGTTGCGCAACCGGGGTGAAACCTTTTTTGCGCAACTTTCGCGCCACAGGGAGTCCGACACCTTTTGAAAACAGAGCAGTTCCGATGTCTCGTGAAAAATTCTCGGTCCGTATAGAGAAGAAGACACGGCGTAAGCAGCCGGCGCATCCAAGTCGGACCGTTCCTTCGGGATCCCCGGTCGAGTCCCTCAACTTTCACATTTTTTCCTGCTGCTCCCGTATACGCAGTGGCGATGGTACGAGCGCGCGGACCTTTTTTTGTTTTCGATGTTCGACTCAGGGGTACGGGCCGCGAAATTTGGGACGAACCGCTTTCACCTCTCGTCTACAATTCGGGAGGTAAACGAAAAAGCGTCCGAGGGGTCAGTCGCCGTAAAACTGGCGTCAAGTGAACCAAATTTTGTTTCTCACTCGGTGTTCCAACATTTTTGTTCGCTTCTACGACGAAGCCGGGACGTCATAAAAGTCATAAAAGTTTCAAGTTTTCACCGGATGACCCCGCGGCGCGGTACGGAGTTAAGGTTGTTTTCGAGACACGGAGCCGAACAAACCTGATCCGGTATAACGAGTGAACGCCGCGCGACTCGAGAAACTAGAATTTATTTTTAACAGAATAAAAAAAAAAAAAAAAATGTTTTGACGGCTTAAGGAGATTCATGCAGAAAGGGGCCTCGAGGATCTCGGAATATAAATCGTAACTCCTCTCGAATCGTGTTAACCGGAACTGAGTGTTAGTGCTTTCTGAATGCGAGTATATACGTTGTTGCGGAGGGGTTAATTAGGATTCATGAAGGAGTTGGAAACGAGGACAGTTATTTTCCAGAGGGACGCGGAGCACGGGAGGTCGTCGTCGTTGCCGTTGTCGTTGTGCCATACGCGAGAATAATTTATAATTTACGCGTATGTGGGTGACTGCCGAGATTGAGATTATACTATACGCTGGTACACCCCCAGCGTCGAGGACACATATTCTCAAACCCCCTTCACCCTTTCACCCGCACTGGTGATATCAAACTTTGCCTATTACACAACTTAATTGAGATACTTTCTCGGGCTGTGATGCTTCGACACGACCATAAACCGCGAGGCGTTACAAACTTTCATTTCGTACGTAAATATCCCACGAGAATTCAACGGTACGAATAGTAACGACGAGTTCAGACACCCCTATTAAAATGCCTATCCGCGAGCGGTAAACTTCGAAACGTGAGAAAAACTGTATCCATATATTTTCCCCTCGCTACTGGCGTTGCGTAAAAATATATGTAGAATTTTCACGTTATTTTATTTTTTCTTCGAATTCTCAATGTTTGAAAGTTAAGAGAGAAATAGGGAAAACAGACTTGATATCGCGTGATTCTACATCCGCGACTCGATCTCATTCACGTGTTTTCACGTCGTTGAAATATACCGTATTCTTGGCACATACCGTCAAATATTCACGTGGTAAATCAACCCTGCGCGCCGTTGACACCAATCAAAAGACTCATTATTTCTCAGGCATTAACGACGACGCGACAAAGACCTTTGAATATTTACGCGAAAAATTTATCGCTCAGGCTGACATAGCTAGTCGAGTAACACGAAGATAGAGATATGTAGATATATACGCGAGCCGTTCGTAGTTGTAGAGAAATAGACCAAAAGACGAACGATTCGTCGGAGCCGCGCGGACGTGTTCGTGTTCGGCTACAATGGGTTGTTCGGCCTAAAAATTACGATGGGCCTTTATTTCGGGACGATAGTGAAACATCTAAAATAGAAGATGGATAGAATGATCGTGCTGAGAAATATGCACGAGGAAAAGGTAAAAGAAGAAGACAGAGAGTTAAAAGCTCGATCGACGGAGAATGAACGGAAGTATGAAGCGGAGGGTTGAAACGGGTGAAGAGGACGATGGTTAGAGACACGGTGGTGCAAAGTTTTGACGCCACCCCGTAAATCAACCACCGCAAATACATGCATACGCACACATTCATACATACATCGTAAAACGCGAAGCAAGCAGAAAGAGCGAAGGAGAGGACCGAAGCCGAAATGCTGGTGTCATGCGAGTGAACGAGAGAACACGCCGAGCGGTTCTTCGGCGCGCACACGCGAGCTATAGCATGCCGCTTGGTTCTCTCGGCTGCAGCCAGCAGCACGCTCGCCGTATGTCTCTCGCTCTGCCAGACACGGATGTACACGGTGAGTCAAAAATTATAGTCGGTAAAACGGTACTCGACTAGCTGAGGGTTTAGTCAACCGAGAGCGAGTGCGAGAGCGCGCGTGGCCAGGGCATTGGAGACCTCGAAAATAATTGCCACGGCGAATTTATAACCGAAGCAACGCCCTTTTATCCCTCTCTGGCCGCTTTTATACAACCGCAGCAGCATCAGCAGTCGTGTTAAGCGGCGTCAATTAAAAAGCTTGAATTAAAATCGTTGACGCTTGACGAAGCTCCGGCTCTCTCTGCTGTTTTACACTGCTGATGTACCAATGATTGCTACAACGTTCACTCGCGTACGAGGATACGTAGTGCCAATTAAACACTAATTAAATCCGTGTCTCTGTATACCGAGTATCCCTCTTTTAGTGTGAATAAAAATGAGATCGTTTCGTCGAAACTAACATTACCGGGCGTTTATCTATCGCTGCGAATCTCTCCTTCATTTATTCGTCTAACGGTCTATCGGTATAATTAATTATTTCGAAAAAATGTAGAATTTAGCGGGTTTTATTTTACGTGTTTCTGTAATGGACACGAGTTTAATGATGTCGGGGTTATCTACGTTTTCTCTACGATCGGTGGGAAATTTTAGAAAGCGTTTTATTCAGCTAGAAAGGTCTGTAAAAAAATCATTACAAAGTATTGTACAAAATTATGCGCTTAGCAATTTCTTTTTTAATCTTTGCAATGCATTATTTCCATTCCGTTTCAACGACTGCACTGTTTCCACCCCGTAGAAAAATCGTGTAAAAATAGAAAAAGGCCAAAGCGAGAAACATATCGCGTGGATAAAATCAAAATGTCGCTGTTCTCTGTCTGGAAACCTGAAAGATACGCCCTTCTGGTTATAATAACGCGATATGGCATTGTGAGGTACAAGCGATTTCATGCAAATATCTGTTACGCGATTGTGCGGCCTGTGAGCCGACGGTGTTATATGTATATACGTAAAAAAAAAAAAAAGAAAAAAAGAAGCTACGAGCGCGCAGTGTCGAGGCTGCATAGTAGGCGCGCTCGGTTATAGATATCAAGCCGCGATAATCATGGAAATATCCGCCATATACGAGGGGAACGTTTAGTACAACTTCGTCTCTTCGTGTATTTCTACCCGTCGTCCACCACCGACAAACTGGTATACTACTTTCGTATCAACCGTGCGTGCGTGCATCAAAGTACGAGATTATATGCATTTCGCGTGTATTAGTATAAACACGATAGTCAGCTTTTACGGGTATGAATTTTACACGTTCCATGGCGAAGCCGCCGTAAAAGTTGCACACATCGACTTTTTTCTCTGCCACTTTGTTACTTCATAATTGCCGGAATGTGCATTACATTTCTACGATATAAAAAAAAAAAACAAGAAGTTGATGTGTAACATTAATGCGCGTGTCGCCTCAGCGCCGCGTGCGGGCAGAGACGACCGTTTCCCACAGTATATCAAGCGTTGTCCGTGAGATATCACGAAATGTCTAATGAAAATTAGGCTATCGAGAGATTAGATGTGTAATGCGTTGCTGTCGCCGTCTTTCATCGCCACGAGCTCTGGGTACACCTTATACGAGAGCTTATAACGCTTCGGGAATTTATCGAATTCTTTGTAATTGCCGAGTTCGCTTGCTACGGTACGTACCGTTGAGCTGTTGCCACCACCTGGATCAGGTGTTCGACTTTGAAGAATTACGTAACTCCAGTGTAATGATATCTACAATTGTATCTATACCGAGGAACGGACCTTGAATCGAAGAATAAAAAAAAAAAAATTAAGATCGACAGCGAACACGGGGCATTGATAAATAAGCAACTAACGTTAACCAGCAAAGTAAGATGTTACGGAGGGTTCGTTCGTTTGATCTTAGATAATACTCGCCGCGTACCCTCGCGACTCTATCACGAACTTCCGGGATTGTGAAACTCGTGGATAAAAAGAAAATATATTAGAAAAGTAAACGAATTACGAATGAGATATGTTAATTGATGGTCAATTAATCGTACGGTGCCGTTACATGTTAATTCTCGATGTTGGAAAACGAACACGAGCAACGGTGATTCTTTTCTTTATTCTTGGATCGAAACGACAGAAGTAAAAAAAAAACGAAAAAAAAAAAGAACCTCATGGCAGCTGCCCTCGAGGGCAGCTCCATTCTGGCTTATTCGTCGCTCGCTTCGACCTTCTCTACTCTATCCTATTCTATCTCACGCGGCATGGGAGGGTTTGAGAAGACTCCAGCGAAGCAAAGAGAAACCCGTGGGGCGAAGCTGCCGCAGAGAATCAGACGAGAAAGAAAGAACGAAGACGAGCCGATGCAATGCCAATGGATTGAGAATGAGATGGGGAAGCGATATCGGAACGTAGAATGGGAAGAAGAGGGAACTGTGCGGACCGGAGAAAGCAGGCATGGTATTGGATAGCTGGCGAGTCGAGCGCCGCACTGTACGGTAGGGGTAGTTTGACAACTTGACAAGAGTACAAAGGGCGAACTGCTGGCCTAGACGAAGGTGGATAGGGATGAAGGGATGGGTGAGTGCAGAGGGAGGAACGTCGCAAACGGAAGGAGGCTGAGATAGGAGAGAGTAGGAGGCGTCGCGAGGCTCCGCGGAAGGGTAGGTCGAGCTAACAGACAAGGGAGGAAAGCGCGGTCTCTCCGCACCAACCCCTGCCGCTCGTATGCAGGGCCGTGAACAAAGGGTAGCATCGTCGACTACGTACAGCACTCTCGTATTCCTACGATCTCGCCGTTCTCTTGGCGCACGAAACTTCGATGAATTTATTCGTCCAGTTTTGTATAAGTTATCGATTAATCGACGCTAACTTGATTCACGATATATTATTATTTTTTTTCTCTAACTATATTATTATTCGACTTATGAGCATTGTGTTGCGTGACAACAAAGGCCCACGGTGAGTTTTACAATAAGCTTAACTGGTATAACTCGCCGATAGAATCGACCGACCAACAACAGCATCGCGCGGAAAGCCGATGATTTATCGAGTTCTAAAATAACCCTCGCGGTATCGTTAAAAAACCTTTTGCTTTTGATTCGTGTTTCGATCCGATAGTTCATTCAATCGTAGATTGAATTCACGCCGAGATATTTGGCGATACAATTGGAAGTGAATGAACGGAGGCGCGAGAGCTTGCGAGCAATTCGATTCGCCGATAGATATGGTAGATTAAGCGGCGTTTTTTTTATTTCTTCTCAAATTAACAATCGTCATCGCTTGCGTAACTCAAGGAAAACATTTACTTGAGAATCGCAAGTTTTTGTGAATACGGGAGGAATATTGAGCAATCGTTGTCGGGAACACGGAATAAAAAAAAAATGTATGTCAGTTGCCTGTAGCGAGACCAGACGAAATATGTGTGTTTTTGAGGGCATGAATCATTTTTTTTTTCTCCCAGACAGACGGTAACTCATCCGTTCCTTTGTTTGTTATTTGTAATTCACTCCGAGCGTCTACACTTTTGTTAAAAAATATTTCTACGCAACAAAGAGAACGCGAGCGCAATAAAAAATAAAAAAACAAAATACGAAGAAAAAGAAAAATAATCTGTATTCGCACGGTGGCATGACGATACGAGGCACGAATATACAACATGCCATGTTTACCGGGTATCGTAGAGAAAAACACGTTTTACAACGCTTTAAAATAATTTCAAGGAAAACCGCGCGGCCGAGAGTATCATAGCGAAATTATAAAAATAAAAAAAATCATATGCGGAAGATGATTCTTGAAAAAAACATACGAGAAATTCATAAAAACTCGTTTCGCGCTCGTTACATTGCGAAAAAAAAAAAAAAAAAAAAAGTGCAATCATGTCAATATTGATGCGTGAGATAACCAGAGGCAATAAATTAATTAACCATGAAAACACTGGCTAATTGCCATTTATGTTTTGAATCAGAGTAAGTCGATCATATGTGAAAACGTAAACGTACTGTAAATTGCGTTTGAAAGTGAGGCCACGGAGGTCGACAACTCTTTCGCACCTCTTATAAATACCCACGCAGTTAATGTATGCTATAGATCTTTCGTATATACAACACAGAGTCTGTTTGTGGTGTATAATTAACCAGGATAATTATTATACTGTGGCGTCAATGTGGAGGAGTGCGATAATTACCGATCCGAGTGTAATCTGAGTCATCGGACGATATAGCGATACTACTCTCTTTGCGGCAGTTTATTTTCTTTCGCGGTTCCGCCCTGTCCATCCGGTATCGGAGTCAACCCCTCGGGGTTGGGTGTGTATGGACAACCCCTCCGAACCCCGAAGTAACCATTTCTTGTCGGACGAGCTTTTGTTCGATCTAATATTGCGACGAACGTTGATGCGGGCCTCGGGTTCATCCCCTTATGGAAACATACAGTAGACCACTCTGCGGTGTTACTGCAGCTTCGCCCGGCTTCCCCGACGACGAGTTTTCGTATACCCGCACCCGTGAACCCCTGCGCGACAGAGAAGCGGAGAGAGAGCCACCCTCGCAGTCTCCAGTAAATCAGAAACGCAGCGAAGCATCTTCAGCTCGAGTCGACTCGCCCGTGGTGATGGCGGTGGCTGGTTTGGCTGGATAGCAAACTGCTTGCGCACACAAACACACACACGCATACACACGAGAGAAAGAGAGAGCTTCCAAACAGTAGCAAATCGAGTCATCCGACTTTGGGGTTTGCGTGCACTTACCACCTTAAGGTGGATCGCCCGTTGAAATAATTCTCTCCTCCGTATCCTTCTCCTCCCCGCGCGGCTCCCCAAGATAAAAGGGTAAGTATATAAATGGGCGATGGAGTTTGGGAAAGTCGAGTGTCGACGTTTCGCGAAGAAATGAAACGTCGCTCTCAGACGATAATGATTTTCGTTTTACACTGTGTATATATATATTGAAAGACAAGCCAAGCGAGTTATCGCAAAGCGTTTGCGAAACGGAAAAAAAAAAGGAAAGATATCTGCCTGTAATGTTCGTAGATTGTGTGCAACTTGTGTGTCACATAACTTATCCGGTGCATACATGTTATGAATAAAATGTCGTGAATATGATATCTCGGAATGTTAACGGCTCGTCAGCAATTCGCGCCGCTCGGTGACAAGACCCCGTGGATTCAGGTTATTCTTTTTTTTTTTCTGTGTTTTTCCGTGGAAAGCTCGTAATCGAGTGCAACGATGCGGTAGAACCGGAAATGAGACGGTAGGGACCAGAGTGCGTGCAATCTGGAACTGTGAAGAAAGAGACGAAGAAGAAGAAAAAAGAAGACAGCAGTAGAAGGGGGGAAAGGGCGGCGAACGGTCGCGGCATTATTATGCAAGACAACTATGTTATCTGGCGGGTAATGAAGTGACCCGTTGTCCTTCGCTACCAGGTTCCCGGCGGGGCACACACCGGTATTCCCGCTCGTCCGGACACACACGAGTCTGCCGCCGTATCCTCTCTGCATACGGCAGCAGCGCGCCGAGTGCTGCTTCTGCTACTATTGCTGCTGCTGCCTCGGCTTCTGGCCGCCAAAGGGAAACGACAGCCTCCTTCTCTATACCATTGCTTATACTACAAGCCGCGTCTCTCGGCGAGATCCCGATCCCAGATTATCTCGCGGGGGTGTCGCACTTAGCGGGACATTTGTCTCCCGGAGTACCGTTCGTTCTTTCGTCAGGAAAAACGTTGCCTTCGGTGCGGGATGCGTGGACACACCGCGATTTGTTACATAGCCACGCGCCATCGAGAAACGAGTGGCGGAAGTAATGAAATAATTTTTTTTTTTTACAGATGACATTTTTTTGTGTTCGATTTTTTTTAATTTAAAATTGATCAGTTGATGGGAAGAAAAATGATTTCATTAAATCGCACGTTAGAGAATATTAAATACCTTTCTTTTTCCGGTGGTGTGTATCCATGAAATTTCGTCTTGAGTTTGTTAGAAAATTCGTTTACCTCATCGACGGCACATGACACTATCGCGTGGGCGCGTGTGAGACGCGGCATGTGGACCCACGCATAAACTCGTAGCCAATTTGGCAAAGCTGAGCTATCTACTAATTAACATTCTCGATAGACAAGAAACCGGCGAGTCGCGCTTCGGTAATTTTTTTCTTTTTTCTGTATTTTTAAATATTAATTCTCGTTCTACCGTTTACTTTCAACTTTTTTTTCCGTCTCTCCACTCATACGCACATTTTATTTCCGTGTGCTACGGCGAGCCGGCAATTACCACGAGTGGCAAGTATTCCCGCGCGACGCCTTATCGTCGCGGTTGTCGCCGCGACGCGAAAAGCATCGGGGCGACTGAGCAAACAATGCCAATTACATGTACACAGGTGTCGATTGGTCGTCGCCGTCGTCGGCAAGCCGTTTGTTCGACCCGTATCTGTCTTTCACGTTTTTTCTCACAACGTGTGCACAAGTATTTTCTGAATAGCTGCGAGAAACGATCAATTTTTTTTTAATGAAAAATTCAATGTTAATCGTCAATAAAAAAAAAAAAAAAAATGTTCATTCAATTCACCATAAATAATTAGAATATTGATCAGTTAATAGATTAAAAAGAAACTCACTAAAAAATTATTTAAAATCAAAAATAAAAACAAAAAAACAATTGTCTTGGAAGCCACGTGGATGTGAGATTTCCATGTAAATAACTAATCACCTTGAGTTCATTTGGACACTTCACTATATCCCGAGTTTCCATCGACCGGTTAATCGACTTAGTTCACTAATCTCCGGCATCGACATGAAACCTCAGTCGACTGTCACTCGTGTACGGAAATAAATAAATAAAACAAATCGTTCGTTGTCACGAAAGGAACTTTCACTACTCGGAAAAGTTATTACATAAAAAAGAGTAAAAAAAATGTCGCTGATAGTATTCGCGAGGCAAAACAAAAGAGAAAATAAAAATAAAACAACGTCAGTTCGAATAAAATAGCGCGATCGCGAGCGCGTGTGCTGGATGAGCGTCGAGACGCCGATTCGACGCAGCCAGCGCGACCCCGTGTGTCAGAGCTTCTGACTCTCTCTCGGTGGAGAGTTGCAGACAGAAACGGAGCTACGCCGATATGACGGTCGAAGCTACGTTGTAGTAGACGCGTTCACACAAAACACGCGCGCGCGTTGGCACATGTACACGATACACGCGCGGAGAAAACACCGAGACACGAAGAGTGAACGAAGGGAACAGACAGAAAGAGCGTGAGAGATAGATAGCGGGAAGGCAAGCGCGTGATCGAAGGAAGGAACGAGACAGGAAGAGGGAGGGATAGAAGCGCGAGAGAAGTGAAGAGAGAGAGACCGAGAGAAAAAAAAGAGAAGGAGAGGGAAGTTATAGTAGAGTTGGCACTGACACACACAGACATTCACAAGTTCGTGAGCACTTCATGGTTACCGACCAATACACGCGTGTAGCGATATTTATAAAAATATATATACACGCGTTTGTGTATTGCACGCTGGTTTCGTTTTGGCGGATTTTTCCATGTATTAACATCACACGAATCGAACGCGTGCACGTGTTCATAACGCACACGCGTGCACACGCGTGTATGTAACCGTGAGTGCGCGACCGTGAATGTGTGCATAGAGCCGTATCCTCCCGTCGAGCGTACAGCAGAGAACGCGCCGGACGAGAGCGTCGAGCTGTCAGCGCACCCCAACCCAACCCCTCGATTCCGGCGGAGCCAACCCCCTCGGCAATAGGCAGCCTCCTACCCCCGTACACGCTTCGGCAACACAGCAAAGCACAACCAGAAAAGCACCCCCTGCTATGCACACGCCATGTCCCTTTCCATCCCTCTGGTCTCTCGTTTAGCTCGCACTCACTCGCGTCCCTTTCCCCCTCCCCTGCCCCCCTCTGTGACCAACCCCTGTGAATTGAAGAACGACGGGAAGAGGGAAACTGGGAAAGAAACAAAAATGGAGCGAACAGGGACTTTCAATTTCCGACTTTTTTTCTTCCATTCGACGATTTTAAGTTGTATACTAATAATTATTGCGCGAACGATTATAATGGAAATAAAAAAAAATGAACCACGAGTTATTTTCTTTTTTTTTATATAAGGTTGAAAAAAAATTAATAATAATAATAATAAAGAGGCTGAAAATACTTCGGTCGCGCGTATGAAAAAATCAGTGGTAGTTATTAGTGAGCAATAAACTACGTGTTATGTTACGGTTTCCTTTTCAAGATATATATTTATGGTTTGCTTTACGACTCGCTTAGTTGTTCCGTCCGCTTCGGATGATGTCTCTGACTTGCTTATGGGTCGAATAAAATATTTACTTATGCAGTTTACACTGTTACTCGCAGACACGTAGACACAGAGATCAGCGAGTTTGAAAAAAATATACTTTTAACATTGGTACACGTAAAATTGCGTTTCAACTTTTTGTTTCGGTCGCATCTCATTTTTTTTCTTTTTTTTTTTTTTTTTTCAGAAATCCAATATCAACAGTCACGCGGCTGACTTCCCCATTTCATTCTGTCTGTCATTCCGTGGAACAAGAAACGTAACAGGAACCATCCCCGCGGCGATCCGAGAATCTCTCGGTGTCGAATACCTAAGCAGCCACTCTCTCCTCTCCTCTGTTATATTTCTTGTTTGCTCAGAGGGTGTCTTTCAAACCCGTGTGCGTAACGGCGAATCTGCGTCTGTGTTTGTCGAGCGAAGAAACGTGTGGGAGTCACGCTGCCAAAATTGTGAAAGATCTATGGCCGTCGCGAGGGGAAGGCTGTCCTTAAGAAACGACGCGAAGAAAAAAAAAAGCGAGGATTGACGAAAAAAAAAAGCTATAGACGAGCGAAGCGAATGAAGGCAAAGAAAATTTTGTCGCAACGCCGCGGGGGTGGATCCGGTAACCTTGAGTTTTAAAGTCCAGTCTCTAAAAAAAAAAAAATCTCTACGTCTCAACTCGACTCCTTGAAATTACAGTTTCCTGCGGTTGAAAATACTTCGATTGAGATGCGCCACGACTATCATTATAATAATTTTCTCGTAGCATTTTTCCCAATGGGCGTAACAGAGTGGCCAAGTTAATTTTTTTTTCCTTTTTTTTTTTTTTCCTCGAAAGGAAAATGAGTTCTGGGGTTGTTTCACGAGGGGTTACCAGAGACCGCATGTGTCTGATGACTCTATCCAATCGTCTAGCTGGATTTCTCGTCCGCGTTAGTTCCCTCTGTTCGATCGGTTCGTGGGCGCGAGTCGAGCGAGCAACGAACGTTATACGCGGAGAGGGAAAGAATAAATGAACGAACGAACTGAACGACCGATGGAGAAAAGGCCAAGCGCGCGCTGGCGAGAGGGAGAGAAGCGCCTATGATTTATGGCGGCCATTACGATCCCGATAATTATATGCTGCCCCATAGCCGCCCCCCCTTCTCCTCGACGCTGGTCGAGCAGCTCACGAGAGCCTCGGACGTTGTGAAGAGAGGTATGTACTAGCGTGGTGTGGTATAGATGATATCCTGGGTTCGCCTGGTTGCATGCGGCTCGCCTGCCAGCCCTCACTTTTATATATCCCGCGTGTGCAACAGCGCAAAGACGAAGAGAACTTTGTGAACTCCGCCGAGTTTGCGGACGCCAGCCGTACTCGCACCATTCGCGTTCGGCATGATTACTCCGATCCATCGAACAGAGAGAGAGAGGAGAGAGAGAGACTCACACGTACATACACACGTTGTGCGGCAAGAAAACACCCCGTAAGAACGTATCCTTCGGTACCCACGATATTTTACAATCCCACCCGATCCGGCGATTCCTATCTGACAGGGATATGTATGCGGTTGCAACCAAGCCGCGAATTATCGTGTTACTTTATAGAGGTGTACGTATTACACGTTCAACTGCGCTATTTGCTGTGTCAAAATTTAATTCGTATTTCGTTCTTCGGAGAAAATAAATCGGTAAGATCAGTTTATGTGCGTAGTGAAAATTAAATAAAAAAAAATGTCTGTCCGTTGGGCAATCGAAGAAGGGTGATCATCGACGATAAACAAAGAACGAACTCGTCCTTCTCGTTTCTCGTTGAGGAGAGAAACGAGGGTGGGAAAAAAACGAGGCTGTACCATCGGTGTACGTTCAACGCAGGGCTCATGAAAATCTCCACCCTCGTGCGAGAGCGTCGGGTCTCTCATAAATATTGCACCGAGTTTCGGAGGCCCCGAGACCGTTGCGGGCAGAAGTTGCGTAGCCGGTAGAAATATACACAGAGCCATCCTTCGCGCTATTCCCGGTGGACCACTTATTACCGTCGAATCTTCTACCCTAATCATCTAAGTATTTCTTAACAACGTCCATTTCTTCTCGCCGAATTACCGATAAAATGCCCGTAACGGCATCTCGTGCGATACGAAACGTACCGTAACGCCGTTGGGAATCATTTAATTTTCGCGATCGAATCAGAGAAGCGAAAGAAAAAAAAAAAAATGTCATCCATAAATTGAGACCACATTCTGGTTCGCCTCGGTACTGCTGTGATACAACGCTGAGACTCGCATATAAAGCATAACTGATTGAGACATTGCTGGCGTTGGTTAATGCGGCGTTACGTCACGCGCCGGAGAACTGTTACAATAATAAATCGGCGCGGGCATTATTGTCTTCCTCGTTGCGTCCATAACTCGAGTACTATACAGTATGTTATGTGTCTGACGTCCGCACACACGAACACCGAGACGCAATTGCCCAGTTACCGTTCACGGATATATTCGAGTCTAAAGTGACCGGGTATACAGAGCATAGTAGGCGAATCGTGTGTGTGTGTGTGTGTGTATGTGGTCGTACGGGTGAGAGCGGTGTGGGTCATTAGCATAACCGAGAAGCAGCCAGCAGCAGCAGCAGCAAGCCAGTCACAAACGCCGGGCCATGAAACACTCGCACGGGTACAACGCTCGGCCTGTGTGTAACGCGAACGAACACACAAAGGTCCGCTCGGTTACAACGTGTAAACTTCACCGTATCGTTGCAGCAACAGCCATGCGGTGAGGGACACAGGGAACCGTGTGCGCCGAACACCACGCGAGGAGACCAGGTGGCCACCTCAGGATCATGATCCTCCGGCGAGGCGGCTTTTACCTGATGCGCATCGTCAGTTAATAAAAAATAATTAAAAAAAAAAACGACTTTTAAATTACGATCATATTTTTTTTACATTTGCTACATTTTTACAGTTCATTTGTTCGATAATCGTATTTTTTTTTTTTTTTTTTTTTTTTTTTCGGACTTTTTTTTTGCAATTTTTTATGCGAAATAAATCATTGATTGTACTGCGAATATTATTGCATAATAATCTAATGAATTGATGTACGATAATTTGGTTGGGCGTTTAGAATTGAGTCTTCTACGTCTAAACGCGATAACTCACTAAAACGGTTTCTATTTTTTACCCCAAAGAATGTTAGGACCTATTTTCTCCGCGCCCAAGGTGACCGGAATACGGGAAGGCGATAGAAATCTGTCTTTTCCGATCAGACGTTTCCTCACTCGTGTGTAGCGGCAGATGAGAAGAGAAGAGTATAGAACATAGGACACCGGTGTGCTGTTGTTCGCCGCGTTGCAATTAGCGCGCCATAAATCCCCGGGATAACGAGACACACGGCGCCCCGAAGGCGTCACGATGCTCTATTCGTTCCCGAGGGCATGAGAGGATACCGAAAGAGAGAGAGAGTAAGAGTTTTCCTTCGTTCGCCAACTCTTGGGGCTTCTTGTCTTTCCTCTTCTGGCTCTATAACTGTCTTTCTCGGTCGCCCTGGATACGCTGTACGCTTGGCGTTCGCGGGCGCTCTCTCGTCTTTCGTGAACTTCCAACTTTCTTGGTGCTCTCTCGCGAAGGGAAGACGCGGGCGGCATGAACCGTGGGTGACATGCTCGACGTCGCCGTTCTCGACGACGACGCCGTAGTCGGCTTCCTCTTCGCCGACCGCTCCCTCCCCCCCCCCCTCACCCCTTCCTTCGCCTCCTTCCGTACACTCACTGTCCCCCTCGTGAGTCGTCCCACCGATTCTGTACCCGCGGAGCTTGATGCAGCCAGAAAACACACGGACCATCCATCTTGTGCCACTCGACGAAAATAACTCGAATTTAAGAAGTTTCGTCGTCGCCGAAGGAGAATCTTCGTTGGTGGAGAGAGTTAGCACACGAAAACAATACGGAGACGAAGCTGTGAAAGCAAAGCCGAGGACTCTGCCACTCAACCTCATCCCCGTTGCGCAATGGCCGCTATGTGTGAACGGAATGGCGGTTTTCTCGGAGTCATCGTCTTTCCTCAACAATATTTCTTTACTCAAGTTAATAAATCTCTCTGTTAAGAAAAACCCGGTGGTGATTCTGGTATTGAGAAAAAACAAACTAATTCTATCTTTTATAAACGATTAATACCTCAAAAAAATCTATGGAAATGGCAATTATATGCCGACGATTTATTTATTACAATCTTTTTAAATTCACAAAAAAAAAAAATACAGCGCGTCAATCGTACAGTTACGAATGGATGTTAAAAATTTTATTAACTTTCCAGTTCTGATCGATTTTTTTTTTTTATAAACTATAAATCTTATTGACTCCATCGTCTCTGGCAACATGTGTACAGAGTTAGGATGAACCGAGAGAAAAGGGGGTAAATACGGGAAGTAACAACGTGAAAATTTATTCGCCATTGATGTCCATGAAACGAAGGTCGTTAGTAGGTACTCGTGCGGTCAGACACATAATGCGATTCCCGCTGGGTTTTGACTTTCTTAACCTCGGTGCGGCCAAAGTGAGAGTCGGGGGGGATTTCGGCGTTTTCCACGTGACACAAACCGGCGGAGAAGGGGGTTTGCTCGCTGCTGAAAAACCCCTTCCCTCTATATTCCATCGTTCGTTCTCACTCTTTCCGCAGCCCTTCCGCCGGCGTCCGTGATTTATCGCGGATGGAAAATACGAGAAATGAGAAGCGAGAGGCAGCAGTAGCAGCAAACCCCGAGAGCAACGTCACTGCGACGCGCGCCCTCCGGAGCTCTCTGCTGCTATACCACCCCTTCGGCATAGCCTCGTGTGCGCACAAAATAAAAATACAAGTAACGGAGTAGCGCGAGCGACTGCGACCGCGAACAAAAAGCAAAAAACTTCCCCCGTTGCTAGCGAGCTTTTACCGCCCAAAAATTCACCGACGCCCGACGACGGCTCAAAATATTATTATTGTTATCATTATTCTCGTGAATGACGTTAACATTGTGAAAAAAGAAAAACACCGAATGTTTTTCGCGGATAAAAGTATTTTTCCCGGTGCGACTAAAAGAGAATAGCTATTTTTTTGCAACTTCATCCATTCGCGTACTATTTACTAAAGAGAATTAATTAAAAAATGCAAGAACAGCCGGAACTGCTGAGGTACAATAACGGAAGGCTCCTTCTCCTTTTGGGAGAGTCTTTTCCGAACAATAGAAGTTAGGTAGCTGGGTATTAGGTGAGGTGTCACAATAACCCGGACCCCGACCGTGAACCTCGAAGAAAAGAATAAATATATTCGGCACCTCTTAGGCGTGAATAATCGCGCAGAACGCAAAATCGGAGCAAAGACACGAGAAGTTATATATACTTCCATAGGATTTCTTTCTGCCGAAACCAGAGTCGGTATTTCGACCACTTTCCAAAGTCTCTCCATCCGAGGCGTTCGAGTTACACTCGGAGGTTGGAAAATGGTACGAGTGTACGAGAAACTCTGAGACGCAGGGAAATCGAGTGAAAGTTTGCGCAACGGCGTAGTGAGCCCCTTGGATGGCTTTGTATTCGCAGGAAAACGGGGAGAACAACAGCAGGAGCATCACGAAGAGGCATCGGAAATAAAAGAGGAGCGAACGAACGAAGGAACGAAGGGAGGAAAAAAAAGAAAGTTAAAACCTCGTGAGAGTATTGTCGGTTGCGTCACCAGCGAGGGGTAGCTAGCTGAGCTCTGAGTTTCCCCTTCAAACTTCAGCAAGGAAACATAGAGAGAGAGAGAGAGAGAGCGAACGGGAGAGAAACACAGTGAGTGAGACTTGCCGCGCGTATAATATCGAAATTTATGGCCATAGCCTCTGTTTCATTTTCGCTCGTTCGCCGGTATATATAAGGCGCACGGTGAAGTTGCGCGACTTGCGGCCGCATGTCTGCAAAGGAAATTATCGTAGCTGGTCAATTTCACCGTGAGCCACATCCGGCATAGCGGATAAACGGTGCAACGATTGGCTCTTTAAGAACCGGCGGAACACCGGTTATTCGCATAGTTTTATCCCTTTCTGTCGAATATGTTTCATAGACCATTCGGTACAGAGCGGCCAATAATTGTTGCCTAACGGATCTGCTATTATCGTTCCATCCTTCGACCCATCTTCCGTTTTACCGGCAGCGTTTATCCAACGTCAGCTTTAACACAGTATTTTCGCGCGGGGCTTCTTCATCGTGTATCCTACCATTTTAGCGAACTACAATGCTGCAGCGTACCGAACTTTTTATTCGACCTATGATTTACCTCTTTCAAAAGAGTAGCCGATCGTCAACATGATGCGAAGCATCAGATTTTGACGAGGCAAGGGGCGATCGTGCCTTACACCCCGAGGAAAAAAAGGGAAAAGGATGAGAGAAAGTTCCGGCCCACATGCCGGCGGTTACCCGGAATCGAAGCGGGGTTCGTTCGCGGATTAATCGTTCGATAACGAGAGGATGGCGTGACTAATCGACCCGATCGAAATTGCCGACCGATCGATCGTCTTGTAATTCTTTGTCTCGCTTTCGTTGCCTCGAGGTGAACGGAAGAGGAAAAAAAAACAAGAAACAAAAACAAAAAAGGTACGATGCCCCGAGATAGTGTCGGCGAGTCGCGTACAAGTACGTGCGTTCGCAAACGCGGCCCATGGCCGTGTTTATCTCTGTATATTCGCGTACAAAATAATAAATAATATCTATATACATGTGGACGCAGCGAATTACCGGATGATAGGCGATATCGATCGTCTCACCGCTATAATCCGCGTACTGACACATTGAAAAATTAATGACCTGACTTTTTTCGACAAGGTGAAAAGTCGCGCAAAAGTTGTACACCGAGTTTTATTCCACATATATAGCGATTACTCGGTACTAAACCGTGAATTTTAGCCGAAAGAATAATGTTAGCGTTAACCCTGAAAATTCGAGGGAATCGCCGGGTCGAGAGTGTAGAGAAGGCTGAATAAATGGAAGCGTTGCCAGTAGAAGAAGAAGAAGAAGAAGTCTAAGAGAGAGGCGAGTATCACACTTGCACGGAATAAATCACCCAGCGGTGCCGGAAGTGGCGGCTCTTGAGACCGATATAGCCAAAGCATAGAGAGAAGTAGTTTCAACTTCTTCTTCGGATCTCCGTCGCTCTTCTACAATAATATACACGTATACTTTATACCCACTCAATAACCATTTCTCAAATATCTCGACGAATCACAATATTATTCTGTCGTCAACGAAAATTTCTCCTACTTTGTTACGACTTTTAACACAAAATCTCTCGAGTCAATTTCCACTTTGTGTGTCATTGAATCTTCATTACAACGACGAAGTAAATAACTCCGGTTGTCAATATTGTTCGCGATCGTTGTATACGTGTGCGGTTATGCACACGCTTCGGAAATATGTCGACGTTAGTTTGCGTGAGGCAGTTGGGAGGTAATCGTTATAATGATCGGCGCACGGCGGTCGAATTGACGTATCGCCGAGGATAATATATAGGACGTTAGCGCGGTCGTAGCACACGCATATAGGAGGTAGCAGATGCGTTGCACACCGTGTGACGTGGTCTAACGCGTCATTGATAGCCCCCTGCTCTCCCAGTTATCTCTCCTCATCCTCTTCTCTGATTCTCTCCTCATCCTCCGATTCGTCCTACTCGTGTGTATATATACATATATTCTCTATATATATGATATTGTAACCCTGATGCCGCCAAACTCGACCCTCTTTTGATTCTCCGATCTCTCCTCCTCTCTTCGCTCATTCCGATATCTCTCTCTCTCTCTCCCTCTCACATACACGCTGCCACCCTCGATCAAATTTTCCAATCACCCCCCCTCCCCCCCCCCCCCTCCATCCATTCCCTTCATTTCCTGCCTCGTCCGGAACCCCTCACTCCTCACTGCTCGCTGTCGCCGTTGTCGCCCCTCATCCGCCCTGCTGACGCGGACGGAAGGGACGTAATACGAACACGCGAGGGGTCCACCGTCGTCCACCAACCAGCACGATGGCATCGCATCAAGACTCAAGAATTCCGCCATCTCTATTTTCCTTCCACCTATTCCAACGTTCACAGCTTCGCTTCGCTTCGAAACATATAAATGTTTCGTAAACTTTAAATATGCGATCGTGAAATGGGTGGTTTTCTCCCATGTGCGCCTTATAATATTAATAGCGCAATTTATCGGAAAAATATATATTTCATATCTTCATTCGAATAACAGAACAATAATATTTTATTGTAACTTCGACATTGAGAAAAAAAATCGGTTGGATTGACAAAATCGACGCATGCGGGTGGCGAAACAAACATTTAATTTGCTGAAAGAAATACTTAGTTACTCATACTCACTGCTGATTTATTTAATTATTTCATTTAGAGAATCGATTATTCATCTCACCAACCGTGAGCGGCGATTTAGTCGGTTTAATCGATTTTTTTTTCTTTGTAAGTAATACATATTGGGAATTCAATTAAATTGATAAATTTCAATTGTTATGTGTTTTGAAAAATAAAAAAATGGATCATATAAAGAGATATGTATATTATGCAAAATGGAAATTTCGATGAAATAAAAATGAATTTTATTCAGTGAAAAATGGCGCATATAATTGGGGCGGAGAGATAAAATGTCTGATGCTCTCGTCACTCAAGATCTCTATAAATTCGAAACATGAAATATCATGTTCACTTGGCAGTAATTCAACAATTTTTTTTTCTCCAACCAATGCGTACAATAAGTACAGAGAGAACGAGTGCAGCGTTTACAGGACAGTGACTCGCGATGCGTGTGGCCGCGGAGGGATACGCTCTCGTGGAGCACGGAGAACGCGCAAATTCATAGGGGTTGGGTTGCCGGCACCCTCGTGGAATTTGATTGGCGCGTCGATAAAATTTGTTGACGGTACGCGAGTAAGAACCGAAATTGTAACGCGCTGTTGAACGCAATGCGAGTACAGGATACCCGGGGGTCTTAGGTGCGTTTGGCGCATCTTACAACGCCGCCACGACCACCGCCGTCGCGCGGCGGCGGTTCCACAGCGAATTGCCGAGCGCCGACCCGGTGTGTGCACAAGAACCCCGATGAATTACGGTTAACAGTGGAATTCGTGTTTCTTGCTGGTTGCGCGTGAGTGCCGAGTAGTAGGTAGAGAAGAAGTAGCTGTAGGTAGTATAGAGTGACGCGGCGTTGGCGCACGAGTATAGAGGGTCGCGCGGCACAGGTCCTTCGGAATTCAACCGCGGGTACAATTACAATTAAGAGCGGTTAGCGAATTAAGGAACGCAAGGCAGCAACAGAAGCCGCAGTAGACTGGCCGGCAAAGGCATCAGGCACGCGGCGGTTGTGCATAGCACACACTGGGCGGGTGAATTCCACGTATCGTTGTGCTCCAGTCGTTTCCCTCCTCCTCCTCCACCGCTACGTACATATCTCGGGAACGATGTCTGAGAGATAAGAGATCTCTTCGAGTCGTGACGGACCTACTGGGAGGCCGCTGAACGACGATTTTCCAAGCGCACTTGCGTACAACGCTATGTATACGATGCCTGTTACGACTCGCTCGCGAGTATATAACCCACGTGCTCGCCAACGCATTAACGAATGAAGAACGAGGCACGCAGCGAGACGAGAAGATGAGCTACTAACTCGGGATTAACTTTGAAGAGTGTCCATCATTCTCGAGATTTCTCATATACGAAAGATCAAAGCTTTATCTTCGCGTACGCAAATCGTACATTTTTGATTAATATAAACTAAATTAATTATGAAAGAATAATAATCAGCGATTTATGGAATTTCTGACAAAAATACTCTCACGTCTATATATACTTTTGTTAGCAAGAACCAATCGTAGATTCATTAAAATAATAACAATTTATTGAAATATTGTGATAAAATATCGTTACTCATTTCTCCGCGATAATTCACTTGAATATTCCAAATCTTTCGTATTATTCTTTTTATTTTATTTTTTTTATTTTTTAAGCCGTTTTCATAAGATTCTACAATTTCGAAGAAAAGTTAGCTAATCATTTGAAGTTGTTTTTTTTTTTTTTTTGAGGTGCTCACCTCCGCCGCTTCTTTTTCCGTCGTCTCCGTCGGCGCCTTGGCCTGCCGACTCTCCCTCTGATAGCAGAGGGAGCGATAGCTCTCGGCCGCGTCTTCAGGGCCGTTGCTACGCTCGCCTCTGGATCCTCCTCGTCGTCGTCGGCCTTGTATCCCTGCACCGGGGGCCTTGTATTCGCCCCGGCGCCGGGTCCCGTCGTGGCTGATACTCGCTCTTCACCGTGCACCAAGGCGATTCTACCTTCGTCGGCTTTTGCTTTTCCTTCTTCTGCCCTTTCCCGTTCACGATTCTCGTCGTCGTCTTCTTCTTCGCCGCTCGGACACGCGTCTCGACGCAGCCGACGCCGCCAGTCACCGTTCCAATCCCGTATCTCTTCGCGCGATCTTCAAAGACTCTCGCCAGGATCGTGGCACCATTTGTCTCGATCGTACGATCACCTTTTCGCTGCTCTAAAGGCGCCCAGGCGTTCGTTGACCCATTAACCATCACCTCGGCCACTTACTTGGTCCACCCTTTTGCCACGTAAATCACTGAATTACCCAAAAACCACCGATCCACCTTCTCCCCGTGCCTTTTGTCTTATCAAAATATTATCTTTATGCTTTCACTGTACGCTCTTTGCCATTTTTACGACATTCAATTATTACTCATTCACTCTCCAGCACTGATTGTCCTCGAGTTTATTGTTCGCTCGGATCTAAATATTATCTCTGAATCTTCACGAAGCATCGTTTTGTATCGTTAAAATTGTTATTTATTGTCTCTTCGTTACATTATACTCCGTGTCGTTGTGTCGTAGAAACTTTATGTTTTCTTCTTTTTTTTTTTTTTTTCGTTACGTATATGCGTTATGTATATATATTTATATATATGTATCCGTTCTGCAATTCTTTGATGATTATGACCCACTGCCGCGGCTGCCGATGAAGAATAATAAAAAATAAGCGAGCGGTCTTTCTAGCGGATCATGCGGCGATCAGGTATCAATTTTCACAGTCTCTCACGATCGAGAAACTTCAGCGATTTTTTTTCTTTTACTTATTCTTATTATTTACGATTGCTTATACGTTCTTTCGTGATTTTTGCGCTTTCGCGAAGTAATATCCTCGTCACGATCGTCCATCGGGGTTCGCGAATTGTCGTCGAAACTCACGTTCGCGCGATTCCGTGCTGTGTAATATCCGGTCAATCCACGCACTGGAACACTTTTTACTCGAGTTCCGGAGGCTCGTCACGAATGACGTTGACCACTGACAGGAATTCTGACGTGAGCCTCACATCGGGCGCTCTCGTGTAGCAGCAATGCTCCACGAGTATCTTCTCCCTTCCATTTCGTTCGCAGTTTTTACTAAGTCCCTCGTTCCGTTGTACGTGCGAAAGCGAAGTCGAACGATTTCGCTACTCCCCACCTCTGGCTTCCTTTAACCCCCCGGTACAAACTTTCTCCAAAGAACTCCGAGGACACGCTCAATCGAGCTGCTAACCCCCGAGAATTTTTATTTATTGGAGCAAATGACGATTGTGTATACACGAGGTCAGAGTCCCGGCTCCTTTTTGTCCGAAGTCAACTTTCTCCCGGGCATGAAGGCCGAAGGGCTCTCGAAACTGCAGGACATTGCGCTTAGCTGTAGTTTTTCCTTCCTATTCCCTTTTTTTTTTTCTTCTTTTTTCTCGGTAGACTCGAAAGCAAGACGCGCGAGGGTTGCGCTCGGACCCCGAGGACTTTCTCTCGCAGACCGGGAGACAAACGCCAGCCGCACGTGCTCAGGTCTTTCACGTATCCGGTTGCGAGGCAATTAACTCGAGTCCTTCAACAATTTCAACTGATTCCAGTCGACCTCGTCGCGTCAAAGTATTCGCAACTCAAAGCACCAAAACTTCAATCGTTAACGAACCAATACGAATATTTTCACAAAA
Source organism: Buathra laborator (assembly GCA_934046635.1). Classification (NCBI taxonomy): domain Eukaryota; kingdom Metazoa; phylum Arthropoda; class Insecta; order Hymenoptera; family Ichneumonidae; genus Buathra; species Buathra laborator. The sequence continues at coordinate 4,496,780 of OW203897.1, read as the reverse complement.
CTTCGTGGTACAAACACAGTGACGAAAAAAAAAAAATGCACATCATAGCATCATCGTCCTCGTTATATCCTCGTGAGAGTCCAACATGTTCTGGGATTGTCATAAATCACTTTCGCGGCAATACGAATGTTCGAATAGTCCTATTTTTCATTTCACCACATTTCATAACCGGCGATAATAATTATTCGACGACAAAGGCTAAGCCGATATTTCTTACGTCTTCCCGCGCCGATAGATTCTATAGGATACTATTGTATATAGAATATAAAAAAATAATTATGTTTTTTTTTTTTGTAAATTTTTTTTGTTGTTTTTTATTCTCGGAATGCTAAAATGATCACGATCACAGCGTGTATAGAATATTACGATGTTATTGTGTACATAGAGACGCGCGAGGTACCGCGGTCACGTTACTTTCCAAGAGATGGGACGACTGTGGATCCGCGAATTCCGTTCTGGCCGCTGCCGCTTCGCAGCCTCCGCGCGCGCGAGGGGACCAGAGCGCCGCTAGGCGCCCTGCACATGCGTTGAGGCGTCTGCCACCCACCCTGTCTCTCTCGCTCTCTGCCCGTGTCGGACGGAGTTGCCTCCCCCCCGAAGCCTCCACCCACCCACATTTTCACTCGCTCTCTCGCACACTCGTGGAATTTCTCTTCAGAACCGTTCATTCCATGTCTCACCCTCGATTTTCCTTTTTGCTTCGACTCTCTCTTCCACCCCCAACGTTTTCCGATGTCTCGTCTCTCGATCGAGCCCCGTGAAAGCTTCGCGCCCCGCTTCGTGGCGTGGTATATCCCATGAAAGCAGAGGACTATCGCCCGCCGTCACGCCGTTCCTTTGTGCGTCAACAAAAGCCTGAGGCCGTACACCACCACCCTTCTCCGAGGCACCCTTCGTCCTCGGCAAGCAACCAACCAACCAGCCACCCACCGAATCTCCCAAGCGGTATAGAAAACCCCCCTCCCGCGTTCACACGTACGCGTGGATTTGTGTCACTGCCGGCTTCCTACGTTGGTATTATATTGTATACCCATATCGGCCCTTTCCGCGCGAGAGACACACGCAAACCGTGTCTATACTTCGATACTCGCAAAAGCTGTCGATAAAATGGCCGTTTATTTTCAAAAGAAAATACATCTACGAGAATTTCGATAAATATCGTCAATATTTCAGGAATATTTTTTACAACGATAATTAAACGACACGATTATTTGGTCAATCATTGATTACATTCGAATTCATTATTTCGATAATTGTGTATTTTTTTTTTTTTTTCACTAAATACAATATTGCCGATTTTTGTTTTTACGTTTTGTCGTTTTTTTTTTTTTTTGTGAATTTTATCGATAATCCAGTTATTGGAAAAAATACGATAATATTTGAACATCAGTCTGCGTAATCGATACAGTGCCGGTCGATAGACTGTTTTGATATGTTGAAGCGTTTTGTCACTCGTAAAATCGTACAAATGCGATTCATTCGAATTGAGTCCGTTGAAAGCCGCTATTCGACGCTGGTACAAGGATTAGAGAGGTGAGAGACAGCCGTGGACGAGTCTGGAGCGAATCGAATCGAGCACGAGAACCTCGGCTCCGGTACGTGCTCGGCCTACGCTCGTGTCCGAGCCGGGAAAACCTAGAGAATCCGGTACAACCTCGAGTCTTACACGCGATGGAAGAAAAAAAAATGAAAAAAAAAAAAAAAAAAAAGAACCGAAGGAAAATTGCGAGGAAAATCCCAAGTCAGTCCACGCGCGTTGAACCGCTGACGGATTCGACCGTCAATCTTTCGCCGAGCGTCGTAAAGCTATCGCGCGTCTGCTGCTGTTGCAGCAGCGTCGTCGAGAGGGCACAGGAGCTGCACCACGTCGTCTCGAAAAGTCGAAGCTTTCTCGCGAAGAGAAGCTTTCATGGTGAGAGCGTCGAGTAGCTCCGATGCAAGAGCTATATATCTATCTTTCGAAGCGTCCCTGACGAACCCGCGAGTTTTGGTACGACAAACGTGTATGTGTGCGCGCGCGCGCGCGAGCGACAGAAAATCCTCGAGAGAGCGAAAGCCCCCATTATATAAATAGAATTGTAACGCCTCTTGAAGCCGCGAGTGTACGCGCGTCGATGAGAAATCCACCTGTGTACAGATTTCATCGTTCTCTGATCTTTCGAGAGATCAGACGGCATGGAGCGCGCAATTAGCAGAGCGGCATTCTCAAGACACAGTGCGACATTTTCTGTTACGCTTCCGGAAACTTATACGACTTGCAAAATACACTTACCGGAATATCAACATTGGAAATTGTTTCTACGAATAGGAGAGCGAGAATAGGAACGGAATTTATTCCGAAGTCGAAGAAGATTCTTACCTGAAACACATAAAGTAATCGTAGTCAATTAAATATCGTGTAAACACATGCATAGCTAATTGATTAAATGTATTCGCGAACTCGCCGCAAACGTATAAAATCGTAAAATAATGGACATAACAGGCATTCGCGGTTAGCTGCCAATGTGGATATAAGATAATTAATGTGATTTTTTTCTCCTCTCCTATGGATGATCTGAATATTAATTAAAGTACAGCACGAAGAGATAGACGGACTGTATCGCGCGCATAGAAATTCTAGCAACGATTGCCCGTTGTGCTCCAGATATCACACGCACGCTTGGTCTCTGCCATCAACTCGCATATAATGCTATAGACGTATAATGCCAATTTTCAAATGTATCCACCGTGAGAGGTCAACGAGCTCTGTTCTCGCGAATCAGCATTTCATTATCACGATAAAATAATTTATAAAGATACGAATCGTAAAAGCGCCGTATTTCGTCTCACCAATGTATGTTGGTTATCACCGCATCGGACCCCCTAAATTTTCATACACCATTTTCTAATTGTACAAAAAAAGGAGTCGGAAGAAAAAAAAACATATAAATATATTGTTCACGCCTCGGCTAACGAAAGACAATCGGATATTTCGCGGCGGCAAAGAAGCTCTCGGAGAGGCGCGAGATGCCGTGGAAGCGTGACAAGCCGCCCGAAGGACCCGCCTTGCGATAAATTACTCCGACGAGCACGCTGCGACGTCCTGTACCAGAGAACGAACGTACGTACCGAGAGCTTCCGGCGTGACGGGGGATATTCTCCACGTTCCATGGCCGCCGAATTTCCTCGAGCGATCCACTTCGATGTGTCGACGACTATTTCTCAGAAGAATTTCAATAGAGAACGAAGGGAAGAATTTTTCACGCTGACAATTAGACATTCGCGTCGATCTATCGTAAGTTTCTCTAGCCGGGGATCTCCGTCAACGTCGGGAAGATGGGTGAGATAGTAAAAAAAAAAAAATCAGGGTGTCGGAGATTTCGTAAGGCGAGAAATCAGCGAGACACGTTGCGCCGCTGACTTTTCTCGGTAGCTGAGAGCAGAGACTAGTAAAGCAGCGGGGACCAGGCGAGACGAGACGGTGCGAAGCTGAGAGAAGGAAAGAAGGAGAGAACGGAAGTACGCGGCTAAGGAGAGAGGGCCCAACGGCCAGCGGCCGTGAAACAAAGGCGGTAGCCGCCAGCCCGTGTAATTGGACTTCGCGGAGAGCTCACTTCTGTGGTTATTCTTGTTTTTCGTATCATCCTTTATTTTTTTTATTTTATTTTTTGTTGCTTTTTCGCTTTTCACTGCGGACATAAGGGCTCCACGATTGCTGAGTTCAGCAAGAAACATTTGGCATACAAGACGCATTCCCTCTGCGTACTGATAGCGCAAAAAAAAGATCAATTCGACCCTTTAAATTCCAATTTCTTTCGAACAAAAAATTCTATTCCTCAATTGAATCCAAGGATCCCATTGGGTGGCAATTGCCGTGTGTAGTAGCAAAGTCGTAGTGTCCAATCTACATGAGCATCGCAAGCGTCTAGAATCTCGAGCCACAACAGTGGGGAATAGCCGGAGAATCATGTACAACCGTATAACCGGGAGGAGGAACTCGGTGGCTTAATATCACACAGCGAGTAGTAGCGTTTGTCCAGCCGGCGGCGCGGTCTCCCTGATCGCTGAGACACTCCGACTCCGTGACTCTCTCGGCACCATAGTTTCAAGCTCGTTGCTGCCAGAGAACCATCTCCAGCTCTGGTTATATATCCCTTTCCCTCCCCCGTCCTCCCCTTGTCCTCTTCTTCGCCGCCACTACTGTCGTGAGCCTCTGTCTCCGGAGTTCCTGCTGCTGCTGCTGCTGCTGCTGCTGCTACTGCTGCTTCGTCTCCTCTTCTCATCCTCCCTCCCTTCTTGTCCAACTCCTCTTCAACCCGACGACCCATAATTCCTTCCCCTCTGATGGCTGACACCCGCCGTATCTCACGATCGTAGATACGAACACGATGTCTGCTCTGCCATGGGACTATACTACTACAACACATAACTATAAGGAGTGCCACCGACGTGTACTATATAGCTTTTGGTATAGCAATAGCATATGGTGTATATATGCCTCATGAGCGCGGCATACATATCGTTGTAGGTATAGAATAGTTCGTGGTTTATCGTGATGACCGTCTCCCAGAGAATTCCATGCCGGAGACTCTCGACGCTCGGCTATGACAGAGTGAGAGATCTGACCCAATTCATTGATGACGAAGAGCATGTGACCTCCACAGCGATCCGGTATACTGTACAGCTGAGCCCTCCGCTCGTCGACGATAAATGCCTCGTGGGTATTATAATATATGCCTTTTATATCCAATTTAACGGAGCCAATGATGCGGTATTTTGATTCTATTTCGATTACATATGTTACAATTTTGAGCACCACTGGGACACTCGATCGGTCCGTGGCTCGCTCGGCCGTGTCGTTTGCCGCGCCAACAAATTCGCATTCGGATTTCATTATTTTCAATTCGGACCAACCGGCCACTCGTCGCGGGTATCAACCATAACAATTCTCTCTGTAACTATTCGCTTCCGAGATTTTCTTGAGTTTTTTTTTTAATTTTTTTTTTATGCCGAAGCATATCTTGTATCACAATGAATTATTTTTGTCATCTGTACTGCCGCTTTCTTCTTTTATCGACGTTGAATCGATATTCCTGTATCTATGAAGTTGATGACAATGATTTCGATGTATTTTAACCGGTAGACGTTCATTCGCGTGTACGTTGAAAGACCGGAAGTTCACCGAGAGTGGAGTGTAGGAGGCTCTACGGTTTCTATAGACGTCCGGCTGTATCGCCACTGCCTACAGGGTGCGGTATAACTCGCACCACAGTTGCCGAGAGGGAACGCGTCTATAGAGAGGAATCCTAGCTTTAGTAGGGAACTCTCTACAGGGAATATCTCTCTCGCGCGAGTGAGGGAACGAACGTTGGAGGAGGCCAACGTCGGAGGTTGGCTGTAGGCGAAGCTACCGGGCGAAGTTTCGCTCGAGAGCGTGACGGCGATGGAACGAGAGAGTGTGTGAGTGAGCAACGGTAAGCTATGCCGGCGTTCTACGGAGCTGCGCGGGGGTTCGCGAGGATACAGGGGTGAAAGGAGGGCCCTCCCAGGGAAGCGGGAGGGACGAGAGTGGCACGCGGGGCTAACGGAGCAGGGGGCAAACTGGTCGACGCTCGCTTCTCGTCGGTTCACGTTGCCGCTGCTGCTGCTGCTGCTGCTACTGGCGTTGTGCCGTTGCTGCTCCGCGCGGCAACGAGGGTGGCTAAGGGGGTGCGCGCGCGAGGGGATGAGCCCCCGGAGTTGGAGCGATGGCAGAGTATTGATTTAGTGGGTTTCACCGTCTCCTTCTATTTGTCTCCTCGCCTACTCCGTTCTACATCTCTCGCGAGAAACCGCCGCTCTTCGCCGACACGAAGACGTACGTAACCGACCGCCCGCCACGTCTGCGACGATTCCAATGACTACCGTGAGATATACACTCAGTCGTTTTCTTTTTCATCCTACGATCTGAAAGATCGACAATTTTGGAAACGCATGTTACGCACCTATCGCAGTCATAAGAAATCTCAAGGAGCTCAGTCGACGTTATGATTTTGCGTTGACATAAAAAAAAAGTTAGGGATCAAAGAAATATGTTCGAGTTGGCGTTGCAGGATCAGCATGTCGGTCAGCAATTTCATTTCTGGCAGCGAACAGTTGGAACAGGCAAATTTCGTATGGAAAATAACGTTTAGGCAGATCGCGAATCTATGACGATATTTTTCAGTCGGTAAATCAATTAAAAAAAAAAAAATCGTTAATGAAATAACATGCTAGTCCCGGATATTTGTATAGATAGCGGTTTAACGAATTGAGTTGCGTATCAGTTCGTCGGAACGCGAACTATACAAATTTCCGGGCCTAACGCACTGATCAAAATAAACAGACGGTATCATCCATGACGCTTCGCACTCATCGTTCGCGTGGAGGAATTCCGAATAAGGCTACAAGGTCGAACGAAATGGAAAGCATGAAGAGTATATATAGATCGTTGGAATACGACTTTGTGACGATAGCCGTTACACGACTTGATTGATCAGGTGGTATACGTCGAACGCGTCCCTCAGACAAATCGATAAATTTAGAGCGTACCGAAGATAAGAACTGTCGAAGAAGATATATGTGTTCGATGCTGAAATTTTTTTTTCCGACCTATTATATATACAATATTGATAATAATTTAATATGCGTTTTTCGGCAACATTTGAAAGGCGACGATTAATTCACCTTTCACTTATTGCACATCCCCGAAAACGTTTAGGGGAAGAAGAGCGCACGGCAAAGGGACCCACCAGAACGGCTAAGAGATACAATCTCTATATAGTTAAGAGGTGTTTACAACTCCGACAGTGAATCTGTGGGTAAGTGGGAGAGAAGATGGCAGTAAATATTCCTGGAGTCCTACAGCACTTCGTGCGGCGCTTTTACCGCTGCTTCCATCCGTTCTCCCTTCCCTTTGCTTTTCCCAGCACGTTGCCGCCCGCGCGCTCTCTCTCTCTGTCTATCTTCTTCTCGGTTTCTCTCTTTCTATCTTTCTCTGCTACCAACAACACTATCGCCACCCACGCGCGCTACCACCCTGACCCGACTGCCGACCGGGACACTCGTCGAGTCGCGGAATTCCAATTTACCCTCTTCTCGAGTTCGCTCACTCGCTCTCTCACGCTTGTTGTATCATTCTCCGCGTTCTCCATCCTATCGATCGCTTGTCACACTTCAAAATTAAAACAATCGATTCATTGCACTGAATTTTTTCACCCTCGTTCTTTTTTTTGACATCCTTGGCGCGTACGAAAATGTGCGTTTGCATAATTTTATGCAACCCCTCGTGGTAATGTAGTGTGATAAAAAAATTTTGGGATCAAATATGATGAAAATTTTAATAAAAACATTCGATTTAACAATAAACTGTTAAATGGTATTTGATTCAATTTTTAACATCATGTTATATAATTATGTTACAATCATTTCTCTTCAGTAGGAATGATTGCAACGTGTTCCTTTCGCTTCACAAAGTTTGCGAAGAATTTCTTTACCCTCGTCGGGCTCAGGTGTAATTTCCTTCGGAAGTTTTGTTTTCCATTACACTACATTACTCACGAGGGCTGCAGCACTATGTGCTCGACAGCTAATAGTTGTGCGCCACAGTGAAGGAGGGACAGACGCGGAAGTCGACGAGGGTGCTGACGCAAAACGCAAAGTTTCCGGGTCTCACGAAATGGGATCGCGAAGTGCTCGACTGAGCTCTGGAGAACGCAATTTGCTAATGGCGTCCGACGGCAAAGACGGCAGAAACTACCCTGTCGGTTGTGTGCCTCGCTTTCCGTCGCCGGGAGAAAGTCGAATATCGAGGGACAAAGATTGAACTACGTATATAAGACACCGGGGCTAAACTTGCCGGGATATGAACCCTCGACGTTTCGGAACTCCGGAGAAAGTTATGCAAGAAGGGGAATTGTACCGGAGCCAAGCTTTTTGTCGACGACGGATTATTAAACATTCCAGGATATACGTTATGTTCGGGTCAGTACGACCCAAATACCAGCAGTATACGTTGTCTGATTCGAAAAAAGCAGAAATAAAAAAAATGAAGAAAAAAAAACAATAATAAAAAACGAACCGCAAGGTTTTATAATTTTTATTATTATTTTATTTAATTTTTCAACAGTAATCTAAGTAGCTACGTAATTTTCTTTCTTAGATTCATAATAAAAAAATTCTAATACAATTAGAAAATGGGAGTTGCGAATAGAAGCAGAAAAAAATGAATAAATTTAAATATGGGAGTTGCGAATATAAATAAAAAAAATGTTAATAAATTTTAATAAATTGAATTAAGCAACGTTGCCTTATAGAATTTTTTTCTAATCTTCATCGCCACACGACAAAGCTGAAGGTAGGGTGAGAGTGAGATCTGTAGAAATGTGGGAGTTGCGAAGCGCCGCGGGATCGGCGCAGCTGCCGGAGTCCCTCGGGTAAAGAGAGAAACCGAACGAACGGTCTCGCGCCCGCGCTCGGTATCGGCACACGTCGTGCATTCTGCTCCGATCGAGAAAAGGGGGATGAGAAAACGTCGCTGACGGCACGGCGTGTTCGGCCGATATCGACTGAGTATATAGTGTTCCGAGGGAACCACCACCGCGCTACGTTGCTGAAAATGAAAGAGCAGCCTGGTCGATGGGCGATAACTCATTCGTGAACCGAACCAGTCAGCCAGCTGAATCCAGTCGATCTCTTTCCCTCCAACGGCCGCAAGCTTCGGCGAAGCTTCCAGGAACGCGAGTTCCCCGAGTTCAGGGATAAACATCGAATTAAAAATCCCAATCATGTATAATTGCAAATAAAAAGTATAATTGCGCTCTTTCGTTTTTTTCTTTTTCCACACGACAGGTAAAAAAAAAGAGACGCGCATGGTAAGACCGTTACATATTCTTTTTTAGTCCCATGCCATATGTATCGCGGCTGCAACGAACGAAACGAGGGTTTTTCCATCGAGTACATGGGGAGGAAAAAAAAGTCAAACTCTACGGGAAGTCATTCCATTGTGGGGGTACGCTGCGTTTTTCCGTGTTTGAAAAGAAAATAGAGAAAACGTGAGGTCGCAGGGTAACATTGGCCTCATGGTCGCGACCCTCGGGACACCGAAGCCACGAGACTTTCACTACCATAAAAATATAAAACTGACTTTCTTTTTCTCGCTCGTTCTTTGCTCTGAAACTCTCTTCGCCCGCTTCCGAGGGTCTTGCCGCGTTTACGTAAATCGGGAGCCCTAAATCTTCACCCCCACTACCCAAGGAACTCCGGGGAGAGCATTATTGTATACAAAGAAGTATATAAGAATAAAAGTTATGAAAAAAAACGTGTTATGCGAGTGGCGTCTCTATTAGCCGTAAGCTCTGAAAAACCAAATGTACCAATACATTTATTTACCAATAAACAATATATATTGTCACCCGTTATCGAACGCGTGTGTAGTTTAGTGACTTTTTTATAACAATTTTATTAATTATTTTGCAATAAATAATTTATTTTTCTTGATTTTTATAGTTCATACTGACCATTGTTGTTCGATCACCGAACAAATTAATTCTCAACAATTAAAAAAATGAAAAAAAAAAAACGAATTGTAACAGAAAAATGATAAATAACGTTGAATAAAATCCTTTTATCTTGAATAATTTAATTAAATTCCAACTAGAAACATAGTTTTTTCGAGGACATTTCAATTTCGCGTAACGTCGATGGACACCCCTGACACAGTTGAAAAAAATTCTACGGTCGACTGTACCCCGGAGAACCTCCCCTTTTCAGAGTTTCTGCATGGGAGGGGTAGTATACGAGGGACCGTTTCTGGCTGTAAACGTTTGTACAGCCTCGGCAAAAGGGCGGGGGCACGCGGCATGAAAGGAAAAGGGCGATTTAGACATCATCCACTGATGTGTTCAGTCGTTTCCACCCTCTCCTTCCATTCCCCCCAAAGAGTTTCCCCGCTCTGACCGCTCTCTTTGCCGCCGCCTCAATGATAGACGCGGTCAGAGTCTTATGTCGGCTAGAAAAGTTCTTCAAAAGTGATTTCTTACTCGCGGCACAGCGTCTGAAATAAACACAGTCCGAGGAACACCTTCGTCATCTCTATCCGAGGTTCGTATATCATTTAATAGAAAAAAAAAAAAAAAATATCCCATTCGAAACTACGAAGCTTACGCACTGTGGAGCTCAATGAAATTTCCCGTTGGCAGTCGCAGATTGAATTATTTTTTCACTCAATCAAAAGTGTTGCTACGGCAAGCGTGAGCAGCGGGGATGAGAAAAAAAAAACTTTTCTATTGGCAAACTTTCGGCCTCTCTCGCGACATTAACGTTTCAAGCGGAGGGTGAAACACGCGGGAGAGTGAGTCGATGAGAAGACTTTTCGGGTGGCCGAGCATCGTTTCTCGCCAAATGAAACGGGCGTATCGGAGCTCGAGGGGGGGAGGGGGTTTACGCTGTAACCTCCGCCTCTGCTTACTTTATATATCGAAAATAAGAGAAGAGAGAGCGCCCTAAATTTTCGACCGGTGCCGGGATTAGCTCATCCAATCAGGCAAAACATTGGAAGGGCGGGCTTAATTAAAATCCCCTTCGGCGCGGCGGTATTCTTCGTCGTCGTCGTAGTCGTCGCGAAAGCTGCTACTACTATAAGACGTTCGCCGTCGCTCGCCCACGGATACCCCTCCGTACGTACAACGAAGACGACGACTTTGCCGCGCTGCAGGAGCGCAGAAAGAAAGCCTTAAGTCCTCCTGTCTACGCGGGTGAGCGATTGTATTGAATCTCTTTCCTTTTCTCGCCTCTACTCCGAACTCTCTCTTATACCCTCCGCGGCTAAACGAAGATTTATTCTCACGATGAAATTCCCGTCGATGATCCAGGAGAACAATTAGTGACGGGCCCAAGGTAGCGCGTGTCGTGGAGCTCTCTGTGCGCTCGGGTCAAAGGATTTATCGTTTGAAAGCGTTCGGAAAAAAAAAAAAAAATACAAGACGCCGTATACACGCGGAAGACTCGCGTGATCCACGTGAATCGGACAAAACTGAAGAGAAAAAGAAAAAAATGAGAGAGAGAGAGAGAGAAAGGAGGAAAGAAGAACCGACAAACGCGTACAAAGTCAGAGAAGACCTCGTAGAAACTAAAGGCGCGTATTCAAACGGGGGTAAATAAATTTACATATCGTTTGCTATTCAAATGGCTTGCAGAATTCGCTCTTCTGATTCTCAATGAGGGAAACAACTACAAGCATTTGGTGGACGGTGTGGCCTATCCTGTCGTCGGATTGCCGCTGGTAAAATGCTATCTATCTGTATATACAAGAGTAGAGTGTGTCGACGTGTGTTGCTGACGATAAATTATCGTTACCTTATCGTGAGAGTAAGAGAGAACAAGAGAGACATATGGATAAACGGATTCGATGCCATTGCGCTTCTCTGACGACTATGAACGTCATTAATAAGCGACAAGAACGATGACAACATTGTGGGTGCGGTTAATTATAGTAATCGGGAAGCTTCAATGTTCAAAGTACAATTCATATGTATACAAACGTCAGATCATTAACAATCAACAAAACTTAACGTCCTATACACATTTATATATGTATAACGTGCCTCATTCGAAGTCAAATAAATTCCCACGTCCTTGAAAATATGTTTACTTTCTCTCTCCCGCGATCTCAACGTGGATAATTATAGGCTCGTCGATCGAACGATTAATCAACGCCCGAGAGTTTTTATCGTCGGTGTTTGTCTCTCGTATGTATGTAGAATAGCGCCGAAGAACGGTGTACGGGGGTGTCGATTATTCTTCCATCGTTGTAGTCTCGACGGGGCGACCCCTTGTGTGTACGCGATGATCTCTCGTCCCGACCCACGAGGGAAATCGCACCGGCGAGAATGACCCAAAGCGCGGCAAAGGGCGCTCAACTTTTGCCCTCGCGGTATGTGTGTAGCGAAAAAGTGAGTACATGAAGCCGAGAAAGGTGGATTATTGGTTCGACGTATATCCTGGATGGATGCGAGTGTCCGTCGGACTGGGAGGCATGGAGCTGCACGCTTGACCATCGGCAAATCTCGCGTAAGTGGTACTATAAATCGCAATTCTTTCGCGATCTCAAGGCCTATATTTACTCTATTATGCATTCGAGTCTCGGGCGCAATGCTGCGATATTTTGTAACTTCATTTTTTTTTTTTTTTTTTTTTCAAGTTTTGTTCTTTTATTCTCTCTCTATCTTCAAAGTCATTTTCCATATTCTTTTTGTGGTTACGAGATAGAGCGCGTTTAAGTTTAACGGCAAATAATCGTGCGGAGATGCCGGTTTGCGATAGTAGGAAGGTCCATAAATCGTTGAGGGAAGAGCGAGTCGAGAGGGGGGACAGACCGCGAGCGAGAAAGATAGCTCCGTTTCGCCGATGGCGCGAGGGACACGCGCTCCTAGGTCAGTGCCAGCAAGAGAGATAACCAAATGGTGTGCCAGCAGCAGCAGCAGCAGCAGCATCTCTCTGAAGCGAGAAATCCCGGCATTCCCGCCACGAGGTACGGAAGGTTGTCGTGCACAAACGGCTCTACAACACTGTGAAACTACCGTCGAGATACAGCCAAAGCCTGGGGAGGGTTGTGGCTTTTACAACCGCCCATATAACCGGCCGGAGTAAAGCGCCAAGCTACCATCAGTGTACCGGATGTTGAAACGCGGAGAACCGCCATCTCTCGTATCTCACGGGCAACCACCCGTCTCCGGGTTTCCGTGAAATTTCTCCAGAGGGCTGCAAAAGCGCCCCTGTCGCAACGGGAAATTCGTGAAACTTTAACCGCGCCGGAGTTTCAACCCCCCGGTTCGCGAACCACGCGGTCCGTCGTTTTCCCTCCAAGCATCCGTAGTCTCATTTTTTTGTACGTACGATCGATGGGTTCGGAACATCGAGAGGAAAAAAAAAGTTCGGAAAATCATTGCGAGTGAGTTTACGTAGTAATAAACATACCCCCTTCATTCGAAACGGTACTCTACATAACAGCATTTACGAAGCTGAAACAAGTTAACCGTTGCCGGGAGCGACGAGTGTGCCGTTACTGGTGCAGCGCCAGGATCCGTGAGTTATTTTTCTCTCTCTCTCTCGCACCGCTCTTCGTCAATTACATTCCTCGTGTTACACGGGCGCGGGCGATACAAATCATTCTTGCGTATGTGGTGTATACGAGGAGCGGGACACTCGCTCACGTAGATACCAATTAGCATCTCACGAAGCCCCTCGGGGGTGGCCTTCTGGCGCGTGCGGTAGTCCCGAACGGAACGAAGAGAAGAAAAAGGGTGGGCGCTGCATCCGAGAAGTTCATGCACACGGTACACGCGGATAATTGAAATAAGAGCCCAAGCGACATGGCGATCTATGTGATTCGATTGAACGCAAGAACATTAATCAACGTCGGGTTTCTATACGATAAATCATAAAAAATCAGATTTACGTTGAATCGATGAATACGGAATTGAAAATTTATAGAACTCATAGATCTATGCGACTTGCGTATATAGTTGGTGCGTGCAATGTTTTTTTCGCACGAAAATCAACTGTAGGGACCTCCGTGTTGCCGAGTGCATCGAGGTTTACCTGCGGGCGATCAACGCTCGCCTTTTCCGCGTCCGCGAGGCGCGTGGCTCTGCTTATCAATCGATACGATCGGTCCTACCTTCTCATTCGTTCTCGTAATACCAATCAACCTGGACGCGCTCGTGCCTATGGGTAATATAAAATGTGCGGAATATATATGAGGACGGTAAGCTAAGCGCAGCGCGAGTCCTCTCTGAAAGAAAGCTCGGACGCAGCAGGGGAACGCTGAGATATCCACGGGAGAATGGGCGTTTGGGTGGTCCTCGAGAGCTCGCGAACCGGCCAGCCAAGGTGCCAAGGTCTATTATTACACGGGTTCGCGGCACGTGAAGGCACGTATACTCGCTCTCTTCGCTTCTTTTGTTTTCATTTTCGCTTGTCTAGGTAGCGAAAGAGAGAGGGAACTATTAAATTGCGACTATAGGTGCGGAATATTAATTGAATTTCGTACGAGTGTATATAGTATATAAAATACATTTTAACTTGTGCGACTCAGAGAGATAGTCGAGGCAGTACCGAGCCTCGAGGAAGTATATAACGTCGGGACAATACGTTTGAATAATCATACGTGTATCATCTACGCACAGAATGGTCACTCGATGACAGCGTTAATTACGATAAAAAAAAAACCCCCCACGCGGAAACGTGGAATAATAGAAAAGAGACGCGTTGTTACGATTTCAGTCGGATAGCCCCATGGCAATTAGACCGCGATGTATATACGCGTATATATATTACTGGGATCTAACTGTTTTATCAACGGCCTCTCTACATCCGCACAGGACGCGGACGAGGAGAGATTTTTATCTTACAAACGACACTGCTCTACAGCGAAGTTATAAGCGCGTTGACGACATACTCGCGTCACCTCACGGTATTAAAAAATTGTGACAAACATCCAAAAATTCTAAAAAAAATTTTCATCGCCCACTCTTTTTTTTTGTTTTTTATTTATTTCCGAAAGAATGGTCAGTATTGCGTGACATCAGTATAGTGCCATCGTAGCGTTTCACGACACCAGTGACTTTTTTCAAATAGATTTAGTTTTTTTTTTTTACACGTTCGGGTACTTAAGACCCGATCACTACTTATTTCTGATAAGAAATAATTTTCCTTCTTTACCATAGAGGTCTACAAATTTTTTTGCACAAAACGACTGTTTTTACCGAGTAATGGTTGCATCAAAGGTTTATATAATAATTTTTAAAGATGAATCATCTATTTTTAGTTATAGTTGCGTGAATAAAATGTTAGAAATTTTGTTCTTTCGTCGTACTGCAAAAAAAGCTTTGAAGTTTATCGCGTTATAGGTGCTGGAAATGCTGGTGTAATGGTGGATCTCGGGACTGCGAGAGTCGGCCGTGCCGAGGGCGTAAAAGGGAACCCGAAGCGGCCGCCTCATCATCCGTCAACTGTCAGACGTCCGGCCAATCCGGCACGCCGGAATAAGAAGCGCAGCGAAGCATCGGTCTCGCGGCTGCTCCGACCGGCATATCAGCCACCCACGGGCCCCAAAGGCAAATTACTACACCTAACTTTGCCTCCTCAACCGTTGCCGTCTTCTCGACTCGCGTGGTGCGTTTCTGTTCCTATATACGAACCTCTGTCGTCCACATGTACGCACACATAAATTTTTAGACCCATACGCATACACTCACAGTAGTAAAACTTCACGCAAAAATTCTCGACTAGTGAGAAAAAAAAAGAAAAAAAAATTAAATTTCACAGAGGCGAATGGAATAAGAATGCGGACGGGTTGATTTACCGACAGCCGCGGGGCTCCGTGAGAAGAGAGAATGCCAGAGAAAATATAGTAGAATCCAGGAATAAAATTAAGAAAAGTGGAGTTTCGCATAAGTTACCCTTTTGTTTTTCTCATATAAGAAATTCGTCTATAACGCCTGCAGCAAAAGTCGCGAATACCTATGACCAGAAGCTCTCTGTCGTGCGCGAGTGAAACCGTATATATATAGAACTCGTGTGCACCGGTGGAGCATTGCATCACGTTGACAGGTGGTCGTATATTTCGGGAGATCGGTATTCTCGATCTTATTCGAACGTATCGTGGAAACTGATCCCGCAACGATCGGTTTTCTCTTCATCCAGTGAGAGCGAATTTCTCGGTAAGTAAATTGTTCGGTACGCGAACGCGCAACCGCGTACGCGAAACCGGCTACTTGCCGATATCTCGCGAATCGAGCGCGTACGCTTCGAGCAAAACTATGTAATGCCTTCCGAACATCGATTATTTGCGTAGCGAAGTAAAGAGAGATGGATTTGTTGTCGCAAAGAACGCGTTCGCGAGCATTCACGTTCGGTCGAACGAGTAGTTTTAACATTCATTTCTTGAGACGATAAACGAAATAATTGCTACCAGTTTGCTCGTGTCGTCAACGTCATAGCGTTGTCGATTACGTCGATCAATTGCAATTTCCTTGTAACATAAATAATACAAGTCTTAACGATAACAGCGGAAGCGATACGAGAGCCTTATGCTTTACGAAGTTCTTTTTTACGGCGATACGTCGCAAGCGTCGTCCATTACGTCGATCAATTGCAATTTCTTTGAGCATAAATATTGAATAATCTTACCGGATAACGGTGAAAACAACGAGCACTGGTCTCGCGAAACGATTGTCTGCGGATGTCTTGGCCGTTGGATAAAAAGGATAATATACAAGCGAACGATCCAGAAATCTTCGGGTCTCTTGAACTCCTCGCGGCACCTTTCACGTGTGCGCTCACTCGCGATTCGCGCCGGCATCAAGATCCAACGTTCTATCGATCTATCGATCCGTGAATCCCTTCGCTTTGCAGACCCCCGCGCGTTAAGGTCGATCCCGCTGTGCACCGTTGGTAACAGTACACCGCGAGATCGTCGGCAATTCTTCGCTCGAGATTACGAAATACACGAATCACGATTCGATCGCGTCGAACGATATAACATACGAAACACATGAAATATCTCGCGAAATAGAGATAGAGGCGCTTCGAAGCAACTGGAAAGACAACAGGACAATCTCTCTCGATAGTGTGAAATATAAAAATGATATGTTTATCGTCTCACTGATGAATTTTTTAGTTCCATTGATTTACATTTCGCACACGTTTTTTTTTTATGTTTCAGATTCATTCACCCACCACCACCCGCACCCACTGTCATTCCCCAGATAATGATAGTTAAAAGTTCAGATTTCCGAAATTACTTCAATTAATAAAAAAAAAAAAATTAAATCCTTTCACTGCAATTGTTCATCCGATAGTGTCGATACTCGTTTTTTTGAAGATTCTGTATTGGCATTAACTGAACTCTCGTTAAAAATGGCGATGATGTGATATCGTAAAATCGGGTTAAAAGGTAATTTTGAATTTCCGGATTCCCGTCCCGACGTAGTAAATTTGGAGCCGTTGTGGCTACTATAAGGTAACGGATCGAGACGCGCGGAAACACTGCTGCGGGGTTATGAAGTGCGATGTTGATACGATAGCGCGGCGAGGTGAAGGAAGCAGGCAGGCAACAGCACCAGCAGCAGCACCGATCGCGCGCGGGAAACACACGGACGTGCACGCAGCACAGAACGCTCACATGAGCGGCAGCACGAAGCGGTGGGTCTCGGCTTTGCTGATATAGTAGTATATATACACCTACGTAGGAGGATCGAAAGAGAAACAGAGAGAAACAGCAAAGAGCAGAGAGAGAGAAAACGTTAGAAGAGGATAAAACGAGAGATAGAAAGGAAGCAGAGAAGGGATGAGAGGGATAGGAAGATCGGAACGCAAGGGAGGCGAAGCTCGCGAGTAAGCGAGATAGTTATAGGAGAGTAAGTTCCAGGGTTGTACGCGCGTTTCCACGGGGTGAACACACGCAAAGATCGCCCCCACGGCAACGAGGTGCACGTGACTAACGCACCAACACACTATTTGATCGAAACCCACCGACCAAGTGTTTCGGAAGGCATGTATGCGAACATATGGTTCTAATACATTTGCGCGTCCGTGTGTTTCGGAACCCGATAGAAGCCTCGGGACTCACCAGGACTTCACGCTGGTGAACACAGACGCACATATATATTTTGCAAAGGACTGCGAGATTGGGATATGCGGCTAAAGTGAAGGTAAGATAGAAAGTGCACAAGAACTTCTGGATTACATCATTAGATCTCCGTTTCTTTGTCTTTCAGCAATCTTTTAACACTGTTGGTCACTCCCCCGTATTTTCTTTTTGTTTCCAATAGATTGTACGAAAGAAACAACGTCGAGGGCGGCCGGGAGGCTGGATTTCACCCCACGAGGAAGTCGATCTACCCATTATCGTTCTCTGGTCAACTCGCTGCTCGTTTCCGCTTCACACGGAAAGCAAGTGGCGTTTTCTCGATTCCGGCAAATTCACCGTCTACTCCGCCATGATAGGGTCAGAAAGGGCCGTGCGCGGTGGTATATCTGTAATTACTTCGGTAGCGGGGAATGCTTTTAACGCGAAAGAGAAAGATTCTGCACGGGAAACACTGGGCGAACGCGTTTTCGGGTTTCTATGACGTGCTTCGCGTTAATAGATTTCCGGGATTTCCTCTCTCAACCGGAAGTGGCTTCGCACTTGGCGGCATTCGATTATCCAAATTCCTCATTTTACACATAATACAAAACTACAAATAATAACCAAATAAGAATTAAATTAATTTTCTATAGTCAGATTTTTTTTTTGTCACGAAACTTCCGAGCAAAAAACGAATCGGCAGCGGCGTACGAATGGAGTAAACAACTTTGGGGAAAAGTCTAAGCAATCGATATTTATGGATTCTGATGTTCTCGCGCGTGGGGATGATCGTCTCGTAGGTGGGTTGGCGTTGTGAAGAATAGTAACCGTAAGAAAGAGAGGGAGAGAGAGAGAGAGAGAGAGCGAGAAAAAGAACCGGCACGTAAAATCGCGCGCAGAGTCGGTAGTAGCAATTACGTATCGCGTGATTTGTGGCCGTAACTCGTCGCGACGGCGGCGTCGTGACGCTCCCGGTCCGCGTGGTCCCGTGCAGGTGGCCACGGCACGAAGTCATACATAGTACATTTAATACCTAACCAAACTATACATCCTCGACGTAGGTCTCCAGTTCTCTCGACTCCAAGAGACCCCGCCGCGGCCTCGACGTTTTTGGGGAATATAACGGAATATTATTTCGGGATATGGAAGATATGCCGGTGTAGAACATTCAGCCTTATAACGGAATATTATTGCCGTTGAAGCAATGGAAAGCTAGGAGAACGAGATCGCGCGTGTTCCGGAATATCGTACGAGGCCTCTCGTTGGCACAGAAAAACTTTTAAGACCAGTAGTCGGTGCATTATCGAAATGGTATCTCGTCTCGGTTATTCGTCGTTACCATTCATGATTATTTCAAACCTCGAGAGATGTGTCGATGGCGCTGTCATTGACCCACAAAACAAACTAATTGATTTCTCGACATTTTTTTCGCGATATGTTATATATTATCGAAAATTCACGTATTTTATTCATTTATGTTGAAAATATTTCGTAATAATAATAATAGAAGATCGACCGGAACGACGAAGATTATTTTTTAAATAATTTTATCAATAACTATGTTTGCACCCTTGTAGATTGGCGGATCGATCAAAAACTTCCACTGTTTATTCAAATGAGCTTTCCTCGCCGCGAGAGTCATGTGGCCCCTCAGTAAGCACCGTTGTCTCCATGATCTCTCTCTCTCTCTCTCTCTCCCTCTCTCTCTTTTTATCCGTTTCTCTCATTCTCCGATCTTTTTTTGTTTTTCTCTGTCGCTACTCGCTATACTTCGCAAAAGGTGTGTTGCTGTCGTGTCGCGCGAGCATTAGTCCGTCCGGTTTCGGCATGTTCCCAAAAGTGAAACAGAAACGACTACGACGAGTCTGGCGCACGCCACATTTATTACAATTTATATGCCACCTGAGTCGAATGCCGCGAGGTTTTTCTTCGAGTAGGAAAGGTCGAATGACTATAATACACATTCTTATCGGTGAATCGAATATGTTCGCGTTGACACGTCTCTTGGAACTACGGCACTTACAATAACATCGCATAAAAAAATAAAGTTCTACAGAAAAGTAAAAAAAAAAAAGAAGGGGTTAATTCCCATGAATTCGAAAAAAAAAAAAATAAATAACGAAGGAGAAAATGCTATGAGTATAGATAATTTGTAGTCGTGAAAAAAGTTGAATAGAAACGCCCATGAGAAACGGCTGAGTCTTTAGAAAGTATAGTCAGCAGGATGGAGGATGCAGTCGCATTAATTCATTCACCGTTAATTGAAAACGTACAAATTAACGCACCGCTCGAACTGGTCGTGCGATGAAAGAGTCAGCAAAACGATTTATAATGTCGCCCTAGTCGACCGCCGCGATATATTTCAAATGAAAGAAGTTGGAAGCAAAATTGAAACGATGCGCGTGTATATGCGCTTCAGTGTGGAATCGTCGGTTATTAAAATTCGCGAAGGACAAGTAGTAATATAACCCCCTCTGACTGCCACGCTTCTGGTCACACGAACGGACATCGGACTCCCCGCTTCGATACCTGTTCTCAATCGATTCTCGTAATCGATCCATCTTACCCGGAAACCAACGTGCACCACGGCATATCATATTTCTGCAATGGGATTTCAGGCGAACGTCAGATCAATAATTATGAATTCCTCGTAATAAAAATCCGTCGAATCATTCCTATCGTGTAATTAATCGAGTTTTATTATATGGAATGGAGTTTATACCGCTGTTATATAGAACCGCGTCTCGATATCGTTCATAAATAGGCACTAGTCAAGTGAGATTCGTAATAAATTGCTGTTCGGCTTCTAGTCATTGATCGTAAACTATCATACGATGCGAATAGAAGCCGCGCAAAGAAAAGTCCAAACGAATAAAACTATTAATAACTTCGTCGATGACAACACCAATTATATGAATTCTAACTTCGTTCGATCGGTTCGATTTCGTTAATTTAATCAACGACTGTGGAAAGTTATGGAGAACCATCGGAAATAGACTAATAGTCGAAGACTTTGGAATCATTTGAATTCGTATGCGTTTACCGGTCGCGTAAAGTATATCGGTAACATCGAGCGATGTATGTACACAAGAGGCGACGGGTACGCGGGCGGCGTTCGCCGCTCACGGATAATTATCAAAGTCCATTTGTGGGGGTAGACAATAATTATAATGATTATATTGAAGTTGAAGGGAATGAAGGTAGGCGTCGAGGGTAGGGATGGGAGGGCGGCTCGAGTGAAGGAGAGTGAGGCGAATAAATTACTGGTTTGCCGGTTTGCACCGACGAGCCTCTCGCGCGAGGCGTATATGTTCCTCTAGTTGTTCGCCTCTGCCTCCACGACATACAACAACGCGGAATAGGTCGGTGCTCGCGCGCGTTCGATAGATCCCAATCGCTCGGAACTCGACTGGCGGCTTACGTGCGATATGTACGGTACATGTGTTTGCGCGCGCGTGTGTGTGTGTATTCCAGTCCCGTTTTCAGGGCGCCATACGTCCAGCTGCTTGACTGTTGCCAGTTTCCGCACACTCTCTTTCTCTCATTGGCCACACCACTATCCGAATAACTCACCCTTTCGCATGAGAAAAGTAACTCTCGTATAAAACCCCTCACCCACGCGATATATAAACCGACTGCGCGGGGGGGATATCTGACGGTCTATGTGGCTGCCTCCCGGCAACGAATCGGCGCCTCGTGATTGCTGATTGCCTCGGCGCAATCATCGCGAAATTCGTAGAAACGATTTGAGACACTAACGTAGCATAGCCTCCGGCGCTCTACCTATATCACATTATAATACGACTCAAGTCTCCGTGTGTTACAAAAGCCGATCAGTCATTTTGTTTCTAACCTACAAATTCTAACTATTTTTTTTTTTTTCGTAATTCTCGAACAAAATGCTAACAATAAACTACGTCAGCTATTATAACGGCGACAAAGATTTATTGGGAAAAAATAATAACAAAATTATTGCTAAATATCGAAAGATCGTAAATTAAAATTCAGTATTTAACTAAAATGTCGATAGGGAGATTCACGACTCTAATGCTACAGAGTGTTCTCTGCTCGCTGAGATTATTCGATACTCAACACAAAGAAGATAAATGCGCCCGAGTAAGTATCCGACTCAAGATATATAATCGACGCAATCTCGTCGGATCGACATATTCGCACGATCTTTGAAATATTTTTATATTTTATATACCACGAGACATTCCGTGAATCGCGAGTTGGGTGAGAAGCGCATTACGCGTATCGAGATGTATCCGATAGGTGGTACACACTCTTTCGCGGGAGATTTCAACGAGGCTTTTCTGTATACTGCATATACACTGCGCGCCCCGTCTGCCACATTGGAGAACTCGAAGTGTGTACGGAGTGCCGGGAAAGAACGAGATTCCGGGCGATACCGTCGCCAGGACTGAAGCGGCCTGTACCAATGTGTCGTTTCTTCTCTTCTCTCGCTTTGCCTCTGACTCTACTTCCCTCCCGTTCGCGATATTGTGCAGTGTTGCACCGAGACACCTAATTATACGATTGTCGTTTGTTCGCCTTAGAGAGTCCTGTGCGGTTGCTCCGCGATATCGGACGCCGTTGCGTACGTTACAACGTTCTCTTAGACAGTTTCGCGGTCTTACGCGCATCTTCCCTCATCCTCCTTCACGCGGAGCCTCTCTTTACCCATTCTCTCCCCTACCCGGTCAATCCGGTCGTCTCTTTTGCTCCCATATCCTCTGAATCCTATATAAACCCGCGTATACACGCTTCTCACTTTCCGTACTGCACACTTTATTTGTTTCTCGCTTTTTCGCGCCACGGCATCATGCTGGTCCCGCACGTCGAGGGCTCACGCGCGCGCGCACGAGCTCTCGTCTCTCTGTGGGCCTAAGGAAGAGTCCCCGGGTCTCTTCGCTGTTCGGGGCGAAGATTGTCGCGCGATTAGTCTGGGGCCCCGATGTCACGCCGCGAAGATGCATTGCTACTCGTGGACTCGACCCGTTACATAGGCGCATACGACTTTACCGCAGTCTGTTGATCCTATGTACTTCCATGTATTATATCCACATATCCACACTCTGCCTACTTGTGTGGATATGTATTGATATATATGTATATATTCGCATACGTCTACCGTCTTCGTTACTTATTCTTCCTCTTCGTCTTCTTCTCCCGTCAACGTTCTCTGCCCCTCCCCCTCCCCCCCCCTCCCCCATCGGGAACCACCGATCCACCGTTTATATACGGTAACGCCGTAAGTGCATAATCGCCGATCGCATCTGCTTGCACTTTGCGTCAAGGATTCCCGGGCACCTTGTGCGTATGCCTCGCAATGCGCGATGCCAACGAGAACTCGCGCTGTGACTCAACACACGGAATTCAACGCATCATTTTTTAAAATATTTTCACAAATCTGCACATGTCGATGAGATTTAGATGTGTGCATTTTTTTAAATTAATTAGATTCTTACAATAGGAATGTGATATTGAAATACTGAATACGTAGAATGCGTGGCTAGAAAAAGCTGGAGATGCAAGTAAACATCAGGTGGAGATATGCATTTTTGCGATGTCGAGTGCAACATGTTTCTTGCATTTTAAATCGATAAGGGTAAAGTATGTGGGTACTTAACAATTTGTTGATGAGATTATGATGATTAATTGAGAGCAGATGGAAATTGAGCGGTTTAGTTATTTTTATATGTGCGAAAAACGAGGTATAAATATTAATGGTATTATTTTTTTTTTGTTTTTCTGTTTGGCAAAAAATGATTTTATTAGCTATATATATTTTTTTTTTTCAATCAAATCAATGGAAATTACTTTATAAAGACCTTTCTATTGATAAAATCAGGAGAAAACCTGTACCATTGACCGAGACATTCACCTCAATTTTTTTTTTTTTTTTAAGATTCTCACGCCCTCTCTGAATCAAGATTCCCAGGATTCCGGAGCGACGAATGGTACTGCGTTAAAATATTCGCTAGCGCAACGTGTGAACGTGAAAATGCGTGAATGACTTTAAAGTTGAGTTTGTATGGGGCGGCAAGGCGAGAAACTCCAAACCCGTGAATTCCCACCCTATTCTGTGTCTGTTACTCGTTGAATACTCGTACCAAAGAAAGGTGGTATACAGAAGCCAAGGCATATGTATATTGCAGGGACGTTTGTATGGCAAGACGATGGCAGCTCTATCGCGCTCTGAGTTTCTCGCCTTGCGTTCTCGTTGTCGCGGGTTATTCTTACACTTTGCGCGAAATGCCGTCTTCGCACTTCGTACCATCCCCCCCCGCCGATCTCTACATCGAAAAACTAAAAATCTACGCAACTCGGTGCCGAAAAAAAAAAAAAAAAAAAAAAATTCAACAGAAACCCAATGAAATTTATGTACACCCCGTTTGAAAAAGTGACTCTAAAGCCGCCAGAAATCGAACGCGAGCGTAATGGTGGGGCGCAAAAGAGAGAGAAACGAAACGAGCGAAGTCTGTGGTTAAGAACGACGACGGGGACCACCGCATGATTCACCGTCCCTCATTACTCAAGCAGCTTTTTTACTTTAATCACATTAATGAAGCATTTAATCTCACCGCGTGTTTTACAAGTCAACCGGTGTGTGGCCCATCCACGCTTCGCTCTTTGACGAGGCGAATAAATATCTCATCCCGGGCCATTTCTTCGTTCTGTTTCTTTGGACACGACTGGCGAATGCCCTCGTCACCGCATTTCATTATATTTATCCTCTTTTGAATCAAACATACAGGTTTACCGTGCGCGTTATCTTTTTTTTCTTTTTTTTTTTATAGCTTAACAAAATATTTCTTCTCAACGTATAGAGAAGACGCGCGCACCACCCGCGGTGATCCCTAATAACAGCATCTCGTTTAAACCCGATTTACACCTGTAACGCGTAGGTAGGATACCGTCCCATTCACCGAGATGTTTTATAGTTACCCCAGGCGCCTCCGAAGCACCCTCCGTATATATCGCGAGCCTCGCTCACCCCTCCCATTATCATAATATATTGTATCAAAATTGATCCGTTTATCGCTAAATTATGTGCATTATCTTTACCCCGATTTTCATTATTATCATTATTATTTATTAATTTTTTTTTTTTTTTTCGTTAACTATCGTACGTTAGTGTGTCGATTTACGGGGTGTATCTATGTGCCGTTGCGCACTTACATTATGCCGTGAATGGCGGATGCTCACATGTACGATGCGGCACTCGGGGCGGTCCGACGTCACTTACCTGAAACAATAAATTGAAGAGAACATCGGTTAAACACGACGTGCATATTATGCGCCTCACATAGACAGTTTCAATATGATTTATAGCGTTTCGGCTCGACGCACAGGGCGTAAGTGGTCGAATATCCTTGCTGTTTGTACACACAGTCGGATGTATTATAATTGACAAGAAGAAGCATTTTCTCCAAATTTCGACAATGACGACAATTGTTACGATAATAAGTCAACGTCACGCGTCGATGTCTCGAGGACTTTTGCGGTATGTATATATCTACGAGACGAGACCGATAAAAAACTCATATGTAATGGACAGTTATTATTTTTTTTTAGCGTTTAGATAAATATATTCGTCACATTTACCAAGTAATTTCGAACTCGTATACTCGTCCGGTGTGTTAGATAGATAATATTAAAACGAGGAATAGCGATGATGGGTGAGTCAACAAAGGAGGTTAATAATGTACGGCTAACAACGACTCCCAGGTGAACAATCAACGGTAATTGTTCAGTTATTTTAGTTTCCGAATAGCAATTTTTTTTTTTCCTTTAAATTGAAGAATGTTTCACTTCACATTTTTAATTCTGTTTCGTGTTCTTCATCGGCGTTTTTATTACGGCAATCGATTACGTAATAGCGCGCGGGTAATCAATTGTCACAATCATTGCACAATCGTAACGGTTCGGTAGGAAGTATGAAAATATTATCGAACAATTTACCCATCAGATTGTTGGAATACGATATCATTGTCACTCGATTGTCTAATCGCGACTTATGAAACGCGGAGTTCATTTAACACGCGAGTTTCGGTGCACTTGGCGCGCGAGGACGTCGAATGATCCGATTGGCCACACTGCCACTATTCGTCCCCGCGCACGTTTTATCGCAGAGATGCACTCGAAGCTCGTGCACGTGGTGCCACACAGATTTTTACTGGTACGCTGCATCGGCTCGAGCCGTGCATGTGCGCAATTCGTCACGTGACACGCGCACTGCACCACTCATTCTCGCATTAACGACGATATGATACACGTGCGATTGGCTTGAATCATTGAAATTCGATCGGAACTCATTGATCTTTGATATTCTTTTTTTTTTTTATATTGAAAACAAATTGGTGATAGTGGTACTTCGATTATGAAATAAGTAAATAGCGTTACGCGCGTAGTCCGTGAAGTGCAACAGAAGCCGAGACGACTGTACAACGATAAACCTTCCTGGCCGCGAGCCACCGCATAAATATAATAGCAAGGTAAGCCGCGGCCGCGTGATGGTCGGTCGGCATTGCCCGCCGAACCGTCACGAGAGTTCTCTTTCTTTCTCTCTCTCCAACATTTACGTTTGCCTGCGATGATAGTAGAGGTATAGAACCGATGGAGGGGCATTTTGCGCGGGGGAGTTGGTAGGGATAGACAGAGAGATACGAGGAGCAACCGTGACTTGGATAGTCCTTGGATAGAATGAGAAAGATAGCTGTGTAGTTGAAGAGGATCCAAAGAATAGCCGGAGAGAAACATAAAAGAGGGAGATAGAAGAAGAGTCAGCGGGTATGCACGATGCAACTCACACGGCGGCGTGAAACACGGGGGAAACGGCGGAATGATCGATGGGATTCTGCGCTGTGGAGAGCATCGCTTTGAATCTTCTGCTCCCTCCCCCCCGCCCCTCCCCCACTCTTATTCATCCCCTCGACTACTACTACATACTGCTGTACGTATGACTTCCAGCTTTGGTTGGCACACTCGTTTCTACGAACGTATACACACGAGAGAGAATTCAACACGAAGCTATTTCTCTCCCACCCCGTAGAAACCGGCGCGTAGTCATCTCTCTCGCCGCCGAGAAATAATGTTGGTGGGGAACGAGCACGTGGGGTTGCCGAACAGTTTCAGCCGAACTTGCAGAGATGTCGCTAGCGTAGATTCTACGGGAACGCCATCTTCGAAGAAGCGGCTGAAACTACTCGCCAATAAGGGGCTGAAAAGGCGGGAAGGGTAGAGATACACGCGAGTATGGAAATTTACACTTTTTTTTTAAGGGTAATATCATCAATTTTTGGCTGAATTTCAGAAAATAAATTAGCAAATTGTACGAAGATAACGCTTTACGCGACATAGTTTTTTCTTTATGGCTGTTAAAATCAATAACTATTTTTCGTGAATTGTATAATTTTATTTATTTTATCACGCTGAATACTGAATCGATATAAATTATTTTGGCACATGGGCCATGGAGCCGTATATGCTTAACGGCAGGTATGACATTGAAGTATTGCGCGATATAATTTTTTGCGTAACTAAATGTCTTTGATTTTAACCTCATGCGACGGTCAGTGAGCGGAAAAAATAATTTGTAACAATACAGTCGATTATTCTGATACATTTCGGGTCAAAATTTTTTTAGATAACCAACTGATAATAATTGAACACTTCTACATATTTATATTTGAATAGAAAATGCATTTTTTTTTAACGCAAAGTCCGGCATTATTTAAAAATAAATTTTGGCGCTAGGATTGAGCTGTGTTATTATTGTTTAGACGGATAAATTTGTATTCATTTCATATGCGAGTCCGTGAAGTGGCAGAAATTAGCGAAGACAATAGGCCGATCACGGTGGCGCCTACTAATCGTCGCGTCATTATCGATACAAATCACGTATTGGTATTCGCGCTTCTCCGTTTTAACGCCAGAAGACATAGAGAGAGAACGAGAGAGAGAGATAGCGACGGAATGAGGAATTGCGCGAGTGCGATAGCATTACTCGTCAGTCTTTCGTAGTTGTCGCATCGTCGTGAAATTTAGTTGGACGACGTAGCGCGCGCACGCGCCCATAAAACAAGAACGCGTCGAGAATTCGCGAGGGTGGACCACCCATGGCTTTCAACGGTTACCTCGTCCTGCAAGAGTACCAGCGGCAGCAACGGCGAAGACTCATTATTTTAATCACTCCTATACTTCGCCCATTAATTTTCTCCGTCGACGACGACAACTACGACGACGAACGTTGCAGAAATAGCACGCATACACACAATCACACAGACGTTCATACACACCCGTCGACTTTATGAATCTTCCAGATGAGAGTTGTATAAATAAAAATTCGTGTCGAGAACATTATTTAAATAGGCGGTGGTTTCACGCAGAGAGTATCATGCGCCGGAGTATATTGCGCGGGCGTAAAGAAACAAAAAGTTAAGTGTTAATTTCCACGGAAGGGTGGCAAGCGGACGTAGAAATTGCAGGGGAGCGAGCGAGAGAAGGCAAGAGGAGGCATAGGGTGAAAGCGGAACAAAAAAAAATGGCATTCCCGTCTTAACGATCGTTATATAATTAGTCTGACTCGCACTGGGCTCGCACAGCGGGTCGTATGCCTTCGTTTTAGCAGTATAGAAGCGGCAATAGCATAGTGGAAGCACTAGTGGTGTACGAGAAATACAGTGAAGCAGTCGCAGTTATATCGCTCTATAACCGGTGCGAAAGTAGCGCAAAGCATGGCGAAGCAATTGATCAATATAGCGCCAACGCGCACAACCCCTCGCTCTCGCATTTCTCTCTCTTTATCATTCCGTCTCGTTCCCTCTCGAAATACAATTCTCTCCTTTTTCTCTCTCTACCTCTCTGTCGCTCCCTACGTTTCGCGCTGGCGATGTGGTGCTCGCAGCAAGCAGCGGCCTCCCCGTTCCGCGAGCATCGGGGAGTCCCCGGGAGTCCCACAGCGGCGCGAGAGGGCCAAAGAAGAGAACGCACCCCCATAACAAGTTTCTTACTCATCTTTTTCGTTCAATAACTCTCCATCCAAGATGGCCACCGCGGTCGTTCCTCATTGGCTGGGGATGAGGTGGTCGCCGCGGAGCTCTACGGCCGCTATAGTATAGTATACGATCCTCGGCGAACCCAAGGGGGGAAAAAGGGGATGGTGAAGCCAAAGAGAGGGCGAGGAAAACGAACGAGTGAGACCGAGACCGACAGACACACGAGGGAGATACGACGCGGCCTTCGAACGGGGGGGTAGACAACGGGGGGGTTGGTGCGGAGAGAACGCAGTGACGCCATCTATCTTCCGTTGCCTTGGCTCGGCGTAACATAAGGCAAGATAAATTGCGGGATCTCCCGGGTTCTTGAACCTTTCTGGCAAATTGCATAAGAATATCCACCGGTCCCTCTTCCGCCCGCTTGGCCACCGCCGACCGGGAGGGCTCCATCCGCAGCCCACCTCTACCACAGGCTCCAATGGAATTGGAATTAACTCGAATAAATCACCCCCAAGGACTTGCAACGCTACGGGCTCCACCGTAAGAAGAAGAAGAAGAAGTAGTAGAAGTGGTCGAGAAGGAGAGGGTTGAAATTTTCTTACGTTTGTAATGACGCGCTGTACGTACCTATCTCGCGGGATTGGGTCTAGCGATAGGGGTAGTTATACGGGCCGAGTCGGAGAAGGAAAGAGCTATGTCTACGCTGTGCAAGCCGAATAATTTATGACTATTCACTATCGTACAAAGATTACAACGCAAAAGAATGTCGAGAAATTGCCCCCCCCCCCCCCCCCCCCCCCCCCCCCTCTGCATCCAACAGTAGATTTTATTAAGCGTGAAACACAAGTGTCGTGACGAGCATAAAATCTGTACGACAAGGATCCATGCGGGGAGATAAAACGATTGAAGGAGTTAACCACCGGCCGTTTCGCCGAGTCATAAAGCACTCACGGCATCTGGCGGACAATCGAGGCAACAAACGAAACAAGAGTGAGACCAACCGGGTGAGATAGGGGAAGAGAAACGAGCGAGCAAGAAACTACGGAGGAGTGACAGAGATGAAAGAGCTCGTGTGCGCGCGCTCCCTATGGCCCATTGATCGGAAGAACGTATATGCAACATGGATAAAATTGTCGAATAAAGAAAGTGGGCCGTAAAATTCTCGTCAACTCGCGAATCGTTTCGGATGCATACAAAACGATCGCCGCATGAAAATCAACTTTTATTTATTACGATGTAAAAAAGAAATCAGACGCAAACCATCGTTGAACGATCTCATGTCAATTCCTGCAATAACCGTCCTGATAAATTACAAGAAATGTACATTGTAAAGCGACCGTATAACAGAGAGTTACAATATTCGTCGAGATAGAAGTGCGCGAAAAATGCGATCGAATCAAATTCTTCCGGTATCGTTGTACGATGAAGTCGCGTTGTACGAAACTCGGGTGCGTTGCACGAGGTCAGTAAATCCGAAACCGAGCTTTACGATTTGTTTACCCCGGTAACTGGGTGATGGAGCCCAGTTATATAGCCGTAGGTATGCGAAGAGCCATGTGATCACAGCCATAAACGCGGCTGTTATGCGCTCGTAAACCGGGCGGGGAAGAGGCACCGCTGTCTCTGTCGCACGAACGGCGAGATATAACCGAGTGGAATATTCGTCCTTGTCGCACCCGCAACCCAAGCCGTGGGGATCGTAAAACTCTTGCTTTACGATTGCCGGGTATCGCTTGCGGTGCCGCCACCACGTGGCATTCTCGCCAAACTTGTCTGACTGCTCTATACCTACTCTCGCTTCGCTCCACGTGGGTGCCGCGTTCGCGCGGCTCCGCGCACACATTGTATCCACTGTCGTGTGTGCACGTCCGACCAGGCGGTTTCTACTAGCCGCGAACCAACTCGTATATCGTTGCAGCATGCAAAACGATGAAGTGCAAACGCGTAACTCGGCACTCTCGCTTCTCAAACTCAATTGAAAAGAAAAGGTCACTATAAATTATCGTCCGCGTCGGAGTTTAAAAGTTAACAAATTACAAATTTTAAACATCGCATGGCTAAGATCCTAATACGATCTCTACTCGACCTATTCCCGTTGGTAGCCATGTCGGTGCATCAGGCCGATAGCCATCGCATTGCTTTATCGCCGGTATGAGATAAAATAAATTGCATGCTGCTTCTCTGGTAGTCGATATATCTTTCCCCTTTTGTAATATCGGCTCTACGTCATCGTGTCTACTTGCTACGTCACGCATATCGTCGGTAGGCCGTATCGTGACGTCAGCGTTAACGAAGAGAGGCCGAAGCCCCGATGACGTAACTAGTTGAGTGTTGCCCGACTGCCAGCCATGCTGAGTGTATACGTTTCGGGGTAGGGGAAGGAAGAAAAGGGAGCCATTATAGAAGGGGCGCGACTAGGCTGAATCCTCCCCACCGACCGGCCCACCGAGGGAACAGCTGTCAGCTGCGTGGAGTGCGGGACCCACCCTCCACTCTTCTCTTCTCTTCTCTTCTCATGCTTGCTGCTGCTGTTGCTGCCGCTTCTACGTCCCTTCCCCTCCCCCTGTGTACCGATCTACGTATGTATGTGTGAATGTTATGTGCGCGCCGATGTGTTTGTGTAAAGCCCTGGGTCGCCCTTCGACCGGCCTCGAGCAACACACCGAACAAGCCGTGTCGCATACCCGAAACCCATCCGCCAGCGAGCCTCCAGCACCGAAAGCCACCCACCCCAATGTTAAAATATTCCGGTGGGCGAGCCGCACGGCCCGCGCGCTCACTGCACGGGAATAGCCCGACGAGAGTTATGGCCGACTCCGAGACTCAAATAACTCTTTAATCCGCCGGGCGCGTGTACGCCACAAACGTCGAGCTCCTTCTCACTTCCACTTGTTCCAAATCGCTCACATTCGTCTTACTCTATTCTGTGCATCCCGTTTTCTGCAACGCTCGCGAGACAGACGCCGACTATTCCTTGAATCTTGTCACGAAGTAATTTCAGTGTCGGAAGGGCAATAAAATTCTTTTTAAAAAATTGTAAAACTTTTCGAAGTCACATCAAAGCTCACGATTTTCGACACATTTTTTTTATTGACAGTATTATTTATAATTAAAAAAAAACTTATTAATTTGAGGAAAAAAAAAATGTTCGAAAAATTTTAATAAAATTTGAGAAATCTACTGAGCTTCCGGAGATATGATGTAAATTTCGTAGTTGATTTCAGGAAATTAATAGCGCAATTTTGCGAGATAAGTTATTGTACGTGAAATAGTTGAGTTTTTTTTAACGTATCTCTGTCAATAATTTACGAATTTTCGGCGAAAAATTGTAACTTTAATTTTAACGATAGTTTACATTGTTTAAATTGAGTTGCTTTGCCGCGCGAGTGTATACAGCAGCGAATCGGCCGGAGTTAGTAGATTCGAGAGTCCGTAATTTAATCTGAACTCACGCTGTACTTTTTTTTGTTTCTCTCATTCGCATGGAAATGGGCGGCTGGAACACACGTGACCGTATACGCGCATAGCACGCAAATTAAATATCGGTCACGGGCGAGCGTGCTTCTCATCGTTCTTTCTCTCTCTATCTCGCGTGTGCGCGTATATATGTGTCCCGATGGAAAAAAACACGCGTTTCTGCAAGGCGACGCCAAGATAAATCGCGCCATCCTCACACTAATTTGTTCCTCTCGTGCGCTCGCGGATATCCATTATTAGGTAATCTGCACGAGAACTTTTACTCCGTTCACCGCACGACACACGAATGGCTCGGGGAGTAAATTTATTACCCGATTCTCTCACTCATACAACGGAATCTTCTTCGAGTGGTGTATTAACAACGTAACGACTTCACTTCGAAAGCGTTCGCTTATATTACAGCCAAAGCGATGTTAATTAAAAATTTAAAAAAAAATTATTTCGATCTCGAAGAGCTTGAAATGCCGACTAACGAAAACATATCTAAAGTCAAATTTCAGTTAACAATTATTTTCAGTGACGATGGAAATTTTATTTACAGATGTGTATTCGCGTCGAGTCTCATTTTTCTTCAAGAAAATACAGGAACTTATTTCAATGATATATTAGACCCGCTTGCAGTTAATAAAAGTCAGAATTTTTTGCCGAAGCCAAAGAACTGAATACAATGTTCAGGAAGGTCCAACCAATTGACTATTGGAGTTTATGAAAGGTACCGAAAAACTAGCAAAGAACGCGTACCGTTAGGTCCGAACGCTGTTCGTATTTCCGTACGATTTTTATTGCCCGCACTCGCAGGTACAGCGAACTCGGGTGTACAAAACGAACCGTCGAGTTTCAATGCTGCCGAAGGACGCGTAGCGGAAAATAATGGAGAGTAAAAAAAAAACGCAAAGCCGAGAAGCTTGTAGGTACATAGGATCGCAGTGAAGGCCGAGCAGTATGCAGTTGGGAACGCGAGCGAAGGGTAGCTACGGCAGATAAGTTTCGTAGAATTTGTCACACCGGAAGCGAACTGGAATACCAGAATTGGAGGTCCACGTGAGAAAGTCTCGGACGCGCGATCCTCAGCTTCTTTGTCGCTGCAAACACTTGTGCATCTTATTGACGAAGGTCAATCGATAACGTGGTCTTTGCGTAAAGTTAACTCGTCGAGAAAGAAAAATAGAGACCACAGTCGGTCAAACGTGAAACTATAAATTCACTCCGCGAGCTTTTCGAGAGGCTAAAGAAAGAATAATAAAAAAATGTAAACGAGGCAAAGAAGAGTCAGACGATCGCGCGTTGAAAAAAAGACGCGAAGAAAGAGTTGAAAAAAAAAAAAAAACAACAACAAAGCGGTGAGTAAGAAATAGAGAAGAAAAAAAGGGGAGAAACGTGGAAGATGGGGTTTGCCGAAGGTTGGCGGAGTCCGAAAAACCAGAGTCGCCGTCCAGCTTGTTATAAAGCGACGACGATACCGCGGGCCAGCAGCCAACACAACACACTCTTAGGTGAAGTAGAAAAGCGAGTGCATCGCGGATACGAGAGAAAGAGAAACGAAGGTGGAAGACGCGCAGCAAGAGAGGAGACTCTCTTCACGAGCCGTGGAACAATGCGCGTCGTGGTGAAGAATGCGGTCCGTCGGGGCCGCCGGGACTCGAACGCGAGACGCACGAACGCGTCGCGCCGAACCTGCTGCTTTTGCTTGCTAAGACAAACGTATATACTAGCGATGCCAGAAGGAACTGGGAACAGGAACAGAAGCAGCATCCGTCGATAGTCGACGTGAACGACGGCAAAGAAGAACGAGGATGGAGGGCCGCAACCGACCCTTTCTCTCTTCTTGTGCGTAACATCGAAGCAAACTCTCGACAAATCCAAGGGTCGTGAAATTTACGGTTTCCATGATCGCGTTGCGTCATTTAAGAGTTCTTTGGGTGAATTTACTGGACGATCGGACAACAGTTAATTTACCGATCTCACTGTGAATATAAGAAACGAGAGTCGTATATACGTCCAAAACAATCAGACCTTACATAGTCCAAAATTGATGTTTCACTTGCTTAAGATTCATACGATTGTCGATATCGTTTTAACCATTTTTTTCACAAATAAATGTTTCTAAATGTA
The DNA here is from genome assembly GCA_934046635.1 of Buathra laborator. NCBI lineage: Eukaryota > Metazoa > Arthropoda > Insecta > Hymenoptera > Ichneumonidae > Buathra > Buathra laborator. Next base: position 4,462,559 of record OW203897.1, on the reverse strand, counting down.
ATGAGAAAAAAGAACATAACAATTAGTAAACCGTACGGCTGATTATGCTGATTGTTTTATAATCGTTGACAGTGAAAAGTGGTCATTCCTTTGAGTATGAAAAATGCTGTATTATTTATCATCGCGATACCAAAAAAAATTATTTTCTTACCCTTATCAAAATCATATTACCTGCGATTATACAATTTTCAGACCACAAACTTTTTTGATAATCTCTCGTGATCGTTTCCACTTAAAATGTATCGTTCTCGAACATCGCTCGTGAAACGTGATCGTGAAGTAACACGAATAAAGGGGGATCGTTGAACTAGTGAAGAAAAAGGCATTTGCTAAGTAATAAAAAAGAAAAAACAAAAAAAAAACGCGTCGATAATCGCCTCGAACATGATTTCCGACCGGAGGGTCAGGCGACCCTGTGAGAGAATCAAGAAGCGCTTTGCGTCTTTGCTAAGAGAGAGGGGATCGAGACACGTCGCGGTATTACGAGTGCGTGCGTGTTCCGTGCGCTGAATGAAGTGTCGGGTTCACAAGAAAGAAAAAAAAAAAGCTCTTAATTAATATCTCAATTGCCGGTCAATGGCGCGCGTCTCGAGTGAGATAAAGACGTCGGCGGCTCATAGAGTGAGAAGCTACACACTCCCACGTGCATATTAGTATCCCAGCACTGTCGTATATCATCGCGCTATGTATCCAACATAGATTCATATATCCGTGTAACATATACACGAATCTACATTCCGTGTGGCGAAACAGAGATGAAGATATTCGATGGTAAGCGTTCGCGACCCTCGCGCCGGTTTACCATCGATACTGGACCTCTCGCGCAAACGTTATCGATATAATTGCAAGATACATGCTGATTTATGGCCCGCCACGGCTAGTACTTCTTGCAGAACTCACAGTTTTATTGCCTATGTGTTACCCGAGTTCGAGATCGTCGGCACGAGAGTGTCTGTGCGTGAATCCCAAACAGTGCTATTCGTTCGATAGTATGCACGCTTTCTTCTAACCCCCTTAGCTGCCACTGGTACGTGTAAAACCGCGTTTTATTATGTACAGACTATTCTCCCTTTGTATTCGATTTTATTCTGGTGTACGTGAGTTTTAGTCTGTGTCAACGAAGAGAATGAGAGAACGAGACGGAGCTAAAAGAGTGCGATGGCGAAACTCGTGGATGGCCGTTAGAATCCAAGCTTTAAGTAGTATAGAGAGAGAATTGCCGCGGCAGCGCTAATGTCACCCCCCGCGCGCGTTTCGCTCGCTCTTCCGAGATAAGAAGCTTCTCGACCATCCCCCCGCTCAAGCGTTGTCCGCTTGATTTATCGCCACGATTTTTATTATTCGCGTACCTCCCACTTCTTTTTCTTATTCCGTTTTACCTCTCTTCGTCTTTTTCGTTTTATTCTTCCTCTTCTTCTTCTTCCTTCCTATCGTGTCGTTCAAACTCCCCCTCCCGATATGGCAACGGGAACGAGAGAGACGAAGCTACAGCAGTTTTTCCTATCTACGAGGACGACGGCGACGACGACGGGGCTCATAGGCGCCGGCTGTCTCCCTCTCGCTGGGCAGAGCCGGAATGCAAAACTTTTTCCGGAAAAAAAGCCCGAACGGAACAGCGGCATCGAGGAAAACTCGTTCTCTCCCTTACACCAGAGCCATAGCTATCCCCTCGCGGTGGAGAGTCCCATGAGGGTGCAACGGGGAAAGGCAAACGCCGAGGGAAATTCCCGAAGAAAACTATCGCCACCCGCCACACCGGGCGCGTGATATAGCTTATCGAGAGTCTTCGCGTGCAAGACGAACTCAGCCACGGGAAAGTTCGTTGATTGGTGGGACTACGTAAATTACCCGGTGAGACGACGCCTAGGCGGTGAAGATAATAATATCGGTGCGACACTATATAACCGGAGGTTACATTTCTCGATTTATAAAGTTCACGACGAAACGAATATATTTTGAGGATCCATAGAACAATTAAATATTTCACTCGCATTATTAGACGCGCATCGTTGCACGAAGAAATTCTCGAATACGTAGAGACGAAACGAGATAGTTGCACCAATCGATCTTGCAACGCTGCGGATTTAAAATTGATCATCCGCCGATCCGCCATCTATGATCGTTTCCTCGTTCGCATTAAATGACAAATTAATTATTCCTCTATGCCAAAAATAAAAATCCCAATGTGACATATAAAAAAATTACAATACTAACGCTAACGCGTTATGTGGTTAACGTCCTTCGAGCAGCGATCGTATAAACACAAATTCTTTCGATAATATTCACACGTTTTTTTTACACGAGATTTCGTCTTCCATGGTTAGTATAGACGGGATTGACGATGAAAGTTGAGTGTAGAAAAAAAATAATCTTTAAACTGTCGAGATAACGCGACGATCTCGAATAAACATTGCGGCTGTAAAGAATCGTGGCGTTAAACAAATTGTCGAGCGTGCAAGCGTCGTCGCGCTATGTAATACCGTTCTCATCTCGTAAACGCGTAAACGCGATCGTTATAGTTGTACGGCACGAACTCACGTCCGGTTTCCGGTGTATTAGAGTACCCATACGATATATAGTGTTGTAGTTCACACATACGTTCAACGCAGGCGTAGGTACACGCGCACTTTAGGTCCACGAGTGTAGTGCCGACGCTCGTGTGCTACTGTACGGTACGTATTGCTCTGGTGTACTACGGGGGCATACAGTATAACAGTGTACAGTACACACCGGGAGAACGTCCACGCGCACGTTTGGTACGCGCGCCAAGCGAACCGGCCGGAGAGTTATGACGCCGCACAATTAGCAGTTCGTGTGAGAGAGATCGATCGCCGCCGCGAACATACATCAGCCGCGTAATGCTGGGGACCCTCTCGCGGCCCTCCTATATATCCCCGGCGTTCACCTATAATGCACTCTCTACCTCGTCCGCCTATTTTCGCCGATTTGCCAAACTCGATTCTCCCTCTTCTCTATCTTCACCATCTCTCTATCCAACGATTTTACCATTCCTTCTCTCATTTCGCGCTCTCACCGGCCAACGCTCCCCGGTGGATTATGAATTTTCATTTCGGCACAAATCGTTATTTACATCGAACGGCCACGGATACACCCGCATTCCGGAAATTGAACTACCGTTTTCATGGAAATATCGCGTCGCCCCAGTATTGCTCGAGTGTTTGTGAAATTTAATGCATTCAGAAAACGATTTCTTCAATCCTACGATTCTGATATTGAAACAATAGTTATTTTCTTTAATCGCAATCAATTGTTCGATTTTCTCTTTTTATTTATTTTTTTTTTAATTTAGTGACTATAAAAAAAATTTATTCGACGATCGATATTTACCTGTTTGCGAAGCCGAAAAAATGAAGCCGAAGGAAATGCGATAAAAAAAGAAAATCCCAGTATGTTTGAACAATGAAAAAAATACGTTTCACGTGACACCGCGCATACACTTTTCCAAGAGCAACCCTCTCAGGTGATATGTGTTGACCTCTCGGGTTTTCTCTTCACCGGGACAAGACCTCCCCGGTTAGTGCAGATAATATGAGGTTCCACCGTTGCCGCGGTAGAGAGAATCCTCGTCGTGATCTCCGGGACTATCTCGTTCACGTGGGCGCGCGTGCCACGCCGCCGCCTCCACCGGCCGGCTAAGTTACGAGGCGTTTATGAGCCATAAGCGATTCCACCGCGTGGACCCCGGGGATAGAGTTACCTCACCGCGCGTTTTCGTTCCCCCCTTACGAGTCGAGTAGAGCAGTCACTTTATTTCACTGGGTTCCTTCCTTACTTCTCGTCTTTACCCTTAACCTTCTTTAACCCTTAAGATACTTTCGGTAGATCTGAGAGTTCAGCTTTTTTTTTACGACGATTTTTTTTATTTATTCTTTCACTTTCCGATTTTCCGATTAGACACTGAGCGCTGTGACGATTGCTTATCCGTGATCTTTGAGTTTCGACTATTATAACTGTTTTAACTTTAGAATGTTCGCAAGACAACTTGAACAGCGAAGAGAGAAGCACCCGAAGCTTGAGCAAAGGCCCTACAGGGATACTCTCTTCGCTCCGGAGATCAGAAGGACCGCCTGCGACCGCGGCTGATTTACTATGGCGGTCTCGACTCGTCGCTTGACTCCCGGAGACCTGTCCGACACAGTTGAGCCTCGTACTGCTTCCTCCGGCAACTCACACACCAAACTCCAGTGATGGGGTTTCCCTGGCAGTAGTTGTATGTTATACGGGGGTAAATGGGGGATGGGCCTATAGAGGGGTTGCGTTTTCATCGAGGGGTGGGGATTTCTCCTATATCCCGAGGGTTAAACCGTCGGGAACCCTCTCATCTCTCGCTTCTCGGAGCTCAACTTCTAAGTGTGCGTGTATGGGATGCTGTACAGCTTTTGCTGCTGCAGCAGCATCAGTGGTATAGACACGAGGGGTCCCCTCACGTCCCGTATAATCGTTTGACTATGCACCCGATTGGCCGGGGACTTCCAAACACCAGAACACTTTGGTATGCAAGACGTATGGCGCTTTATTAATACGCCCTTAAATTGATGGAGGTGAAATTTTTCGTCGTGCGCATTTTTTTAATCATATTCGAGGGTCACGGAGAGGCGGAACTCAACATGAGACACGTGGATTATTACAAATGGAAATTTAATAACACAGAAAGAGCGATTCGACCATTAACCAGGCGAATCATACATTTTTATGGCAATTGTTAAAAAAAAATTAATTTCTATATTAATAAAACGGTATGATCCGTGAGAGACGACGATTATATCTATTTTTTAAGTCGACGCTCCGAAAATCTTTCGAAAACAACGTGGGGTGGAAAGTTCTATTCTTCGCAGTTACTGAGCTTCGCCCTCCCCCGAGCACGTCGACTCTGCAGGGGCGAAAAAAAAAAAATGCGTGACAAAATAGGGTCGAGGTATTGGCCAATGGACGTGAAGACTTCTTCGTTGCTAGGAATAATTTTTGCCTCCGTTCTGTATTATAATGTAGAATAGAGTGGCTTTTCACGGATCGGTGAATTCGTTCGGAGATATTAATTGTATTTATACATGAAAGGAGAAGCGAGTGACGAATGGCCTGAGCCCTTTTCTCTATCGCCCAAAACTCCGATCCGCCTATCGCATCTTTGCATTTGTATCGTACGGGCATTTTATTTTTTATTTCGAGGGTAGAAATGTTTTCAAAACACCATGCGAGACTGATTCTCAACGGGTATTCGAACTTCGGGACAACACAACCCCATCGATCCTGGCGAACAAACCTCTATTTGCAAACGTAATCAGCCGGAAGTGCCTCACGACACAAATAGATACATTCATTCCTTTTTCTTCGTGTCAGAGAATAATTTAGGATGGTTTTGTGAACTGCGATTCTGCGTGGCAAGCGAAATCCTCGAAGGATTTAGATACCCGAATAATCTAACATGTGCCCCATGGAAAAAACTTCGAAAGTTCTTTATTACGAGAATAAAAAAAAAAAAAAAACGAAAGACTTGAAAATTTTTATTTTTTCAAATATTTAATTGTCTACATTGACAAATGACGATAGCGAAGCGCAAACGTAACCGGAAACATGTGTTTGCGCTTCACTGCAGCAAAAACTAGTAATCACTAAATCATCAAGTTACGAAAAACCATAGTGCAGTGTCACAGATGTAAAAAAAAAGTAATAGCTCCGCGTCGAGAATCGTTCGGACTGCGTGCGCACGTGGATTCAATCGTTGTTCCATTTGCAATTGATCTCGATGAATACCCGGTCCGCCGTAGTGGCATATATGCATCGAGTAATCATAGAGTGGCGCTATTGCTATTACTATTGCTAACGCATAAAACTTTTTTTTCAATCACAAGGATTCGCAATTTCCATATACGCATCTCACTCACCGGCGCCGGAAGCGTGCAATAAAGTTCTCACCTTTATGAACTCTCGATCGCTGCAGTACTATACAAACCCTAACAGTAACTTACATGCGTAACGTGTATTATTTAATGAATAATCAAATGCTTTATAACAGAAAAAAATCCGAGAAAAAAAAACTCACAGCATTATCGAAGCTGTGTCTCTAATGAATCGCTCGGTGGTTCATGAGAGACCAAATAAGCGAGTTGGTTGCTCCGCTTTATTCATACATTAGTCGGTGAGCCGTGAATACAAGTTCGCATTGCTAGTTCGCGTTCCACAGTGGAGTTCCTATCAACGCAAGAGAGAGAAACCGAGGGGCGCTTGATTGGCTCTATTACAATTACATTATTCCGCGCACGATGAGGCGTTGGGTTGTATGCCTCCGTTCTACGTAACGTCTATACACGGTGTGTAATGTTGTTCGTACTAACGAGGAGAAACCAGTATATTAACTACGTTCGCGCAGCGGTAGCAGCAGCAGCAACAGCAGCAGCAGCAATACGAGTAGTAGGAATAGCCTCGGTACAGCGAGAGGTGAACGTACACCGCGACAACGAGTAATCCCGGGGTTGGAGAGGCCTGTCAGGTTGGCTCGCGCGGTGCGCGCGCTCAACAGAAGGGCAAAGGGAAGTGTGCGCGAAGGGAACTCAAGGTACGATGGTTATAGTCCACGCGATGAAGGGAGAACCCGGGTTTATGCACCCTCTGGTTGGTCTACCAGAGAAGGACAGGATATAGGAATGGAACGATGGGGGGTAATATGGCGGCAGTGTATTACGCAACAGTACACTCGCTCCAGGCTCGACGCTGGTTAGGTGCCACGTGTACACCTATATCACAACGACGTCGTGGTGCACTGGCCGTGAGCCACCCGAGAGCACGTTGGTGTAGAGAGGACCCGGGGGTTGCGAGCCCGCGGGATATGCACGAGAGACAGATAGAACGCGCGAACTGCTCTCTCTACACGAGTTGAGTAAAGCATTCGCTAGAGTGAGAGATATCCAGACTAGCAGCTAGCTAGCTAAAGCCGGGGGTTCTCGTGATGAACGACGTCACCCCAGTTGGCCCGGCATCGCTATGCTAGATGCATAACTGTCATCACTAGTCTAAACTAGATCAGCCGCGACGTGTACCTCTCGTGTGAGCCTCTCACCAGTCCCCACCAGTGTAAACGCAGTACAGATCCGTTGTGCCAAATTAGCTGGCGCACTGGCGGCCCCTGTACGCGCTTCACAGCTTTTCACATTATTCTTCTCAGCAATGAATTCTTAACGCGAATTTAGCTATGTGTGTTTCATTGCGAAGTAGGAGCGTGTTAGACACTTGATTTATGAAGGACTTTTATTTATTTTTTTAATAAGAAGGCAACAAGGGTGTCGCAAAGATTTATATTGATTTACGTTGGAAATGGATTGATCTACGAAATCATCGAAATAATGAAAGTTAAAGGATCTGCTTAATTTACGGCATTATTTGTCAATGTTTCTTTTTAATTGCGAAAGATGTATAGTTATGACTATTTCAAGAATCATCGGCGTTGAAAGAAGCAAATTAAAAAGGGCGACGATGACGACGGCGACGATTTTGACGATTGACGATTTTTTTTGGATTTTATCTTTACTATAGAGTGAACGAAAATAATGATTTTGGTATAAGAAAAGTAGCGTACTGTTTTATAGAGTATGCTGGCGCGTGAGTAAGAAACGCAAGGAAAGGTTCCGAGGAGCAATAATAGGGCGAAGTAAGTGAACAAAGAGAATAGAGAGATGGAATGTACGAAAAGGCTATAGGTAAGTGTAACCGCAACCACAGTGTGGGAGGTGAAACGAGCCGAGTGGCGTGGCTTTTAATGGAGTGAGGGAAACAACATTAAGTTTGGAGGGACACCGAAAGGAACCAGAGAGAGAGAGAGCGTGTAGGAGTCAGAAAGTGAGAGGTAAAGGGGTAAAACGAGAATACGGGGACGGGGTGAGAATTACACGGAAATAGCAACGGGTGGCGAAGTGCCCCGGCTGTATGTTGGTGGGAGAAAGGGTGTTAGAAGTGAGAGGGTTGCCGGAGGATACGATTCATAAAGCAGCAATTACCCAACCAGCAACCCCTCCTATGCCTGTAACGGAACTCGGTCTCGCGGCCTTGAACACTGCACCTACGATCTTCCCTCTCGCATATCGGCGTTGAGTGCACGAGACCCAAAAAACAAAAACATTTTTTTTGCAACACGATTCTTTGCTACATCGGGATTGAACATTAAGAATCGATCGAAAGGCCACGCAGGAAATCCAAGCCCATCCGCAGATCGATCGGCTCGTCGAGCATTATCGATCCACTTTGGCTCTCGACTCGTATTCGATTTTTTTTTTCTTGTTGTTTCCCCGCACGTACTCACCGTACTCAACATGAAACTTGATTCCATTTGGATTCCTTATTCGATTTATGTTCACCGCAAATTACTTCGGCAGTTTATCATAACTCCGGAAATAATAACAACAACAATAACGATCATAATAATCGTATCTTGATGCATATAGGCGCGCACGCGTACGTGAAGCTTTTGATTTCTCGAGAAAGTCACTACAGCGCTTGTACTTGAAACTTTGGAACGCTGAGGACAATTCCCAATTCGTCGTTTAATTATGTCGATCGTGGTGATGAATCCCAAACGGAAACAAGGCGAGCGGTGGTAGATTCGAGTACTCGCGGAAGCGAGTATACAGACGATATTGACGTTTCGGCAGGAAGTGGCTTGATATACGGTCGCGCAATTTATCGAATGATAAATTCCGTCGAGATAGGATCGAGAGCGCCGCGGCTAGATTAAACGACAATTCCTTCTCGGGATCTCCGATGTGTATGTGAGCGATTGCGCGTGTGTGGATAGTGAGTGAGAATTCGTGGAGGGTTACCGCTACGCCATCCGCCCCATTCACACAGAGAAGAACCACGAAACTCTACGCGCCAACGGCACAAGCGACGACGACTCCGACAACGATTCCTTCGCCAGGCTCTCGCTCTTTCTCTCGCGAAATTAAATATAGGGTCGAATTGCAGTTGTGGCGGCAGCGAAGATATAGATCCTCCACCCAAACCCTCTGCTTCTCTCATTCTCCTCTCTCTTTTCTTCCGCTTGCTTTCCGCAACTTTGCGATCCCTCCCACAATTCCGTTTTCTCAACGTTTTCCTTGTCGCAACCCCTCCGGGCGTACAACCGCCCACAAAGCGCCACTCTCGCTCGCTCTCGAGTCTTATCTGCGACCGCAGACTTTGCCTCCCCTACCCCCGTTTCGTTCTTCTTCGCCAAACCATCTCGGCAAACACCGGCGTGCACCCTCACCCTCTTTGTATCTCGAAGCTACTGGGTCCTGCCAACCGCCGAAAAATTCATCCCTCCTCGGTTGTTCAACGCCCCAGGCTACACGCACAAACGCTGCTCCGAAAAGCTTCTCGATTTTTTTTTCCTCGTGGCTATATCTTTTCTGATAATCGAGGGAGCGAGAGAGAGGGACAGTATTATTAACGACGTGTTTCGAGTGCTTTTGCTATCGTGGCGTTTGATAAAAGTGGATGGCACACGAGAATTCAAGAGGATATACAACGATCGCGTAACGTATGGAGTCATACTAACGGTCAGTATTTAATTGAATATGCATTAGCGCAGGAGAGTAATTCTGAAAGAGCTCCAAGAACGTTCGCGTATACCGTGCATTGGGTGGGATATCAAGGGATTCCTCGGCAGCCTACACCACTACCGCTATATACTCATTGACAAGGAGGTCTCGCGGCTATAACCTGATTAAAAGGAAACGAACCTGAGTATAGAACGCGCCGTGGGGTGATAAAAACAGGTTGGGCTACTGGCGCGCGTAATTACCGTGTTCAACGGGAAACGTGTCTACGGAGTCACACGTGAGCTGCACAAGAAACGCCTCGATTCTATGCATCACGGGACTCGTAACTCGGAAAAGATTCGTCAAAAAGAAAAACAAATGCCGAAGAGTTCATTTATTTCTTGATAGGAAATTATAATTTTTTTTTTTTCGTCGTATAATTCAGGGATGAAATTTGCGCGAACATCGGTAGTGACAGCTGCGTACCCCTCCGCCGTTCGTTCGCGAAATTGAGAAGGGAAATGAAAAAGAGACAAAGCACACCAACCCTCGGTCCCTACTCAGTTTCACGATTTAATTGCAACCGCGTCTTGGGAGCCACCATCGGCAAATACGAACAGTGAGAGATTCTCCTTTGGTAACAGCGAAAAGTGGATGGGCGCGACCTCGTTATGGCGGTGGGATGATACTAACTGTTGGATTCTCGGTGTCCAAAGACCCTTTGTTTTTTAGAAACGCGACAGCAGTTTCTTTAACGTGTTGCGAGAGGGAAGAGGCACTTAACTATTTCGGTGCGATTCATCGGTAGACACACCGAGGCTACGAGACCCCGGAGACACGGGAGACAATATACCACTCAGAACATACACTGCACCCGTTGACTAGTGCGTTTGTGAATGCAAAGTGCTTTTGAGAAAAGAAATAATAGTGTCGGAGGAATTCAAAGAATCGAATTAAACTCTGACCCCAAGAATGAGATCATCGCTATCTTTGAAGCGTCTACACTAACGAATAGCGAGAAAATAACGTCAATGAGTAAGAAAGCGATAACAATTTTTTTGCATTTTTAAAATGTGTTACCCAACAATATTTCAAAGATTAAGAAATGATAGTGCGTTTTTGCACTCATGAAAAAAAAATGCGTTCTTTTCAATAAACTCACAATTTTTTATTATTTGCAAAACTATCTGATAGTCGAAAATTGTATGTTTGCGCGTAAAGTGAAAAATAAAGTAACAAATAGAATAAGTTTTAAGCTTAAACCTGTCAGCGCCTAACAAAGTGAGTTAGAAAAATGATATTTCAATGTGTAAGCAATTGCTCCTAAATTTTTCGTATTTTCTAAAAAAAAGTAGCAATACTTCACGGATAAAGTTGCATTTTAGAATGATCGTCTATCTATATGTGCTAAGGATATAAAACAGTTCGTTCCTTTCAATAGATTAACAGCCCTTTTTATACTCACAAGTAACTAAGGGTTGAAAATTACGTGTTCGTGAGTAAAGTAGAGCTAATTTCGTGGGTTTCGCGCCCTTGGATTCCACTTGGATATGGCGGAAGGGGGCGGGGGGGTGGAAAGAGCAGGGCTCACGTTGCTCGCTGCTTGTAGTATTCCCTGGTAGACACAGCCCCTTTGGGCAACCAACCCCTTGATGGGGTTTGAGGCTGAGGGCGGCAAGAGCGAGACGCCCTGCGAAAGGGGGTTGGGTTGGACGAGTGGAGCGTACGACTGGCGAGAGTCGGAGCAGAGCAGAGCAGAGTAGCAGCAGCAGTAGCAGAGCAGCAGCGTGCTGCCCGCACCAGGCGCCCCTTCGCATATTTCACCGGGAATTTACGAGCCTCGATACGACAGGGAAATTGCAAGAATGGCGGAGTAATCTATCTCTCCTTGCCTCCGCGGAGCGCGCGCGCGCGGGCTCTCTTCTTTTCCCGGGGTTTGCCTCGCTCTCACCCTCTCGCGGGACTCCCACACTCGAACATCCCCCAAACCCACCTCCCTCGACTCTCTACTTCTACCTCTACACTTCACCCTCTTCGCTCTCTCGCACACACACACATACATACACGCCGACTGAAAAAGAAGACTGTAACACACAACCGTCTCTCTACACTCGTACATATATCGTGTATACCCCGTACAGAAAAATACGAGAGAAAGAAAACTCTCCTCCATCTCCCTTATAGATAAAAGGGATTTGTCCTTTTCGGGGTCTCGGAACTGCCAGAAGGCCTAATTGTGTTCTTCTCTACGGATAACCCGCGATCTATCGCCTCTCGTTATACTATTCCTCCACAAGAGAGCCTAAACCAGCGAAGATATCCATCGCCAAGATCTCTCGAGGGTTCTCTCTCGCAGATGGGGGTTGCCAGCGCCGTTGAATTATATATATGTCAACAATTTTCGGCTTTGTTCCTCTCAACGCATCAATCAATTGGGGTATTAATAGTTTAGACCCGTAAAATTTACGATTTTATTTTTTTGACATATATCGAAATATTATACCGAATTTCGTGAATATATCGTCCTTTAGCTTTTCTATCATCGCCCAAATCGCTCTGCGTTTCAGCGAGGGGAATTGTTCAGACTCAATCGTACAGTTCGTATGTAGGATATATAACAATGCTGCAAGACCTGTACCACTCCGAGCGGGAGTGACGTACTGCTGGTACACGATCGTTCATCAAGGTCTCCGGGGGGTGTGTTGTGCGCGTTACCCCCGAAAATCTACCTTCGACTCTCGGCTCGCCACAAAAGTACTCCGCCGTTCGGAGAGTACATTGCTCGTACGTGAGCGTTCGCAAGGGCCTTTATGCCTCTACTTCGCAAGACTCTCGTGTATTCGCGGATCGGTTTCTCTAAATCTCGATGTTTTAGAAGAAAAAAAGTAAAAAAAAAAAGGCCCAAGCTATTTTTTTCTATTTTTAATTTTTTTTCCAAGGCAGAGAGCAAAAGATCGCTAATAATTCATTTTTCAACGCGATTAAATAAATAAATAAAGCTTTCATCGTGTTATTCTTTATTTGTCTTTATATAGCGTGAACTACTGATATACCGTGTACTACCGTTCTTTAATTTATCATTCGCTCTCTGTATACGTGTGTACGTGTGTTTGCACCGCTGCGCGTTGAATGAAAACTCTCTTGAATCAGCGAACGACCACTCGTGTTCGAGTTTACGAGCGAAGCCACTCGTGATGAATGAACATAGTCTCTCTCAATGCCAGTCGGCTCGTTACGCTCGTCTCGCTATCAGTCCCATCCAGACTCTCCGGAGCGTGGAACCAGTGTTGTGAGCGCCAGAGAGACAGAGAGGGAGAGAGAGCGATCCGAAGTCATGGAATGATCGTGATAGAACGGGACGGCAAAAGATCGCGTGAGTGAGGAACGATATAGGGATGAATGCATGTAAGATAGGTATTACCGAATGAATGAAAGAGGATTTGGTTACGAAACAGAATGATATCTGGTATAAAAGTGGTAATTAAATATTACAGTTAATATCTACGTGACACGGCATTTTTCTAGACTCGCAAAAAAAAAATTAATGTTTGTTAATGTTCGGAGTCTCGCGTTTCGTGACAATTTTTTTCTTTTTTTCCATTTCCGTTTCTCGGAAAACGGAATTTTTGCTGTATTATACGTTCTTTTTTAATATAATGTATAAACGCGATGTATTTTTAGTATCGAAATAAAAAAATTGTACCATTTGTTTTTAATTCAATTTTATTGGTTAATGGCGCTATTACAACTATTACAACACAGTTTTTACTGTAATAATAGTTTCTACAATGGAAGCTTCATAGTTCTCTGTGGTACAACGTATAACGCTGTTGAATGCTACAAAGTATTATAAAGCATCGTCACAGTGAGCAGCTTGACCCCTCTGTACTCGAGATGTACAAGCGCTACTGTTATACGATGAAAAAACATGGAAGTATTATATAGCGAGATAGAAAGCGAAAGAGAAAGAGGTGTACACCTCTGGGCGGCTGTGCACAGAACAGAGCTTCTGCCGGCTATATCTACATGCCGCTACAGTACCGCGCCGAGCGGCTGCCGCTCGGTTTAATTTAACACAGCAGCTGTAATCCCATCCATTACGCCCGCGGTAATATACGATCGCTCGAGATTCATACTCCGTTTTTTCACTAATTAACAGACGGGACAAATCGCTCCGGCGGATCCCTCCCGCCCCACCGCCTCTCGACGGGTCCACGGGTTTGCTGCTGCTGCTGCGCTGCACCCGCCACCCTCTCTGTACGCTCGCGAAAGAGCGCAAGCGGACACAACCCGTTCAACCCTCTTTTTCACTTCCTCGCCTACACGTCGGCGAAGGTGAAAACGAGAAGAAGCCCCTTCGAGAATCAAAATTCCGTGAAGCAATGGCTCTTGAGGATAGCCATTCGTTATTCTCGAAAATTTATATCGAGACGATTCTGCATTTTATTTATTAGGCAATTTGTGCAATTAATGAATTTACTTATTATTTTTAGACGATACGAATAAATTCGAAGATTTTTTTCGAAAGTGTTACTGAGAATTTTTGTTTTTATTGTTTGTATTGTAAAACAGCCATTTTAACAGCCATACTTGATTTCCGTAATCGGCACCAATCTGGTTTCGATATCAGCCATCCGTTAAAATAAATAACAAGTTTTTTTTTGTCCATATATCAACATCATAACTAGTATAATAAATCAAATTTATAATTATTGTTGTTTTTTTATTCTATGTCTTCATTTTCACGGATGAGAGCGGCGTTGATAGAAGTATTACAAGCGTAGCGCGGAGCCACATCGGCTTCCGTGGAGTACGAAGAAGAGTAGAATGAGACAAAATAGTCGCTGCATAGACGAAGAAACGAGAAAGGATAGTAGTTGGCAATTCCCGGTATAAGGCGAGCAGCTCGGATGTCGAGAATCGCGGTGTATTCGTAGCGCCGGCCACCAGACCGGCATCGCGTACCGACACGGTAACCGGGGATTTAATTGGATGGACACCATCGCAACGGTGCTTAATTAACTAATTAATTTCACGCGGTATACGAACACGAGAAGATACGAGACCGCTTCCCTCGTTCAACGACCATTTCTAATATCCCCCAAGAACTACGAGAAGACAAAACTATTTGCTTTGACTTGTCGTCTCAGTGGACTTGTAAAATTCGTTAGATTTATCAGATTAGAATGATAAATCAGTCGGTTGCACAACTCGCGTACAAATCTCAGCGTCCAACACGAAAAGCTTTAAGATAACGCGGACGCAGCCAAATCAATTTTCTACAAGATTTCGTACGAGAAACCATCTAATATACAGTATCGCGTATATAAATAGATATATATCGTGTGCGGAGTATCAAACGTGTCACCCGCACCACGTGTTACCGCTACACTTGGAGGGATGGGGTGGGTGGGCGTCACCAGCAGCTCGACCCCGAAGAGACACGCACACACGCAGACAGGACAAAGTGGGTTGGAGTTAGCCGCGCATAGTGAGGAAGGATGAGAAGAGGCGCTACAGGGTTTGGGTACGTGGCCCACGTGGGGTGCCGACGAGAATCGCCAAGGGTTGCTGCTACCAGCGGTGGTACTGCTGCTGGCACGAGCGAAATTTGCATTTCATAAAACATATGCCACGGAAGTGGAATAAGAAAGTCGCTTGCTCAGCTCGACAGCAGCGTCGACGACGAAGAAACGGCCAAGAGAAAAGAGCGAGAAAAAAGTGTGCGAGACTTGGAAGGAACAAAAAAAAAAACGAAAAGGTTCGTCGTCGCTTCTTACTTCGCCCCCCGGTCCCCTGCGAAGGATCTCGCACACTCGCGCTAGGGTTGTTCTCTCTCGGGAGGCTGACGGAAAGAAACTCCAATATATTACCGAGGTGCCAGTTCTTTCTTTTTCAAGCGAGTTCTTTGCCTCCCCTCTTTTTCTCATTCTTTCCATGTCTCTCTCGTGGGAGGATTGGAGGGTGGGAGAGCTTCGCGAGAGAAGAGAGATAGGAAGAGAAATATCCGGCAAAAAGGAACGGGCGCGTGATGTAGTGAAACAAATCGACTGCTCGGATGGCTGGGGTTTGTGCTGGCGTACTCAAAGTTTTTAGTGGCTTGGCTCCAAATATTTGGCTTCGGGGTCGTGAACAGCGTCGGGATGAGACGAGAGTGTGGAGAGGAACGTTGAATCTCGCCGAGGCAAGAGGACCGACGGAGTCACACTCGCGAGACTCGTGGACGGATATACTCGACCCGTGGAAACACGGTAGCGACTGACTTTAGGTATATAACCAACGAAGAGGAGAAAGATGGTAGCAGTTGACGATAGGCGAAGTCAGAGAAACGTGGAAAACGAGAGCCGAGTATCTCCAGGCGGCGTTCGCATCTCGAGAAAATCAAGAGAATCAGATGCACTGAACAGGATCAGAGCTAAAGGGAGAAGAGCGCGATGTCGCTGAGCTTCCGCGCCAACTAACCAACACTGTCGCTCTTTTGGTTAGACGCTTTCATAGCATTGCACATGTCGCATGCCAGAGCACAGTTCATACTACAAAGACGAGCAGAATCGTCGGTTTACCCACAATGATTGCCCGGCGAAAGGCATTGAGTGGAAAAAGACACAACGATGCCAATAACTGATGCTCAGTGTATCTTGTCTTTTAAAGTGAAGGGCCATCGAATATCGCATTTCCACAGTTCAAATTTCGCTGAAGAGTGAGAAAAGGATAGCAGAAAAAAACGAGAAGAGCAGCTCGTCGCTTTAGTGCCAAACCCTACAACCAACGAAGTCCAAGTCGCCTGCCAAGAATAAGCTGGAAGCCACTTCATCACGCGCATTATTGTATGTTGGTATAACTCCGCGATATTGCGACTGCATCGTTTTTGGCTTCGTCTTACTCTCTTGTTGCTCTTTTTTGCATTGTCTAGTGTCGCCATGCGTCAAAGTCCGTTTGCCTTTTCATGTCTCCTACGATCCTACAACGAGGAATCTCTGCAGCGCCATAGACCACTCTTTCTCCGACGTCTTTGCCGTCGACTCTTAGCTCATTGTTCCGTTTTGGCAATTTCTTTCACTAAATTTCACGGAGTATCAAGGGATTATGTTTTTGGCTATGTGCTGAGAGAATCTCCACGTCATCATCGCAACGAAAACCTCGTTACGGTTGATTATTGCACGAGAAACTAGATGTCGAGAATAAACAACGCAGTTCATAGTAACGAATGCTAATATGCTGTGTGTAATGTATACACGGAATAGCGACGAGGCTTCTCAATTATCAAAACATTTATGCAAATTTATGGAAATATATTTGCGATGCGTCTGCAAACTGGTGGATCACTTTGGCCCCAACGCGCTAACGTATAGTAGGCGAGAGACGAGCTCGCGTTTCCTTTTTTTTTTCTCTCGTTCCGGTAAAACAACGCTGAAAGGAGAGAGCTTTACCGAAGGTAAAGAGTTACCGAGACTATCAGGGAGAAGGGGGGCCCATTTCTCCGCCGAGGAACTTGAAGAAGAGCGATTTAATTTCGCGTTAGGGGGATGATGCGAAAGAGAATTCGGAATAAAGGTTACGGTGAGGTATAACCGTAACGTTAACCCAATTTGAATCGTCGAGCGATAAATTTGCAAATTCGTGGTCTAGTTAGATTGTTAAATTTTATCTCCCGCCGCGTTAATAAAACGTACTAAACTGGCAAACAATTTCAAACTGTAAGTTATATTTTTTTGAGGGGTAAAAAAAAATTGTATTCTCTCGTGCGGAAATATTGGATGAGTGCCCGTGTACGCGAATGTCGAGTAACAAAAAAAAAACAAAGTTTGGAAATTCAAACGGCGTTCGAATAACCACATTCAAAGGGGTAAGGAAAGCGAACGGTACGCGCCATTTGCAAATGCGCAAAATCGAATTCTATTTACAGACGGACGAACGAAAGGGAGACGAGGAACTTGCGAACTAAGCAATGCGTCCCCGGTGCTTTACCCGATGCGCTTATGGTGGGGTTGAACGGGACACGCCTAATTTGCCGGCACAGCTAACGAAATTCTCAAAGTAGTGGACGAGCAGCGAGTAATGGAATGGCGATGCGAAAGCGGAGAGAAGTCACTAAGCATTGGTTCTAACGACCGGATGAAATTATTAACATGTATAAGGAGAACGATAAGAAAGTTGCGCGCAACAATCGCGAAGTCAAACCAAAAAAAAAACAGTTTTTTTTATTAATTTTTTATTTTTTTATCCCATTATAAATTATGCAAAACTCTGAACATTGTTTTCAATGTGTAATAATGAAAACCATTTTTTTCACCCGAAAAATTTGTGATGCATTGATAGTTCAAAAATGGCGGCCTACAAAACAATTCTACTTTTTATTCGCGCTACAAAACGATAGCGTCGAAAAAAAATCGCTGTAACACGAGAAAACACAGAGAAACACACTGAGCAATATATATCTTTAACGGATAAGTGGTAAAGACGAATCGGCAATAATTCACTTTGAAAATACGAAGGCGCGAATGTCGTATTGTGACAGAAGGAAGAACCGCCGTTGCCTCGCCCATCAGCGTTTAGCGCAGCATCGGTAGCCAGAAAATTCGGCAATTCGTTTCGCACGTAGACGCAGTAAGATTCGGTGATACAGAAAGAGCGAAAGAGACGAGGTGACTCTCGGAGATTTGGCGAAGAGGCGCGAGAGGATATTTATTAACGTCGCTCCGACACCTTGGTAGCAGCACTCACATCAAGTACATCGCGCGCAGGGCCACTCGCGAGAAAGACACTTCGAATACCAGACGCTTGTTCCTCCTCCGAAGCTGAGGCAACGCGTCAGCTGACGAATGGAGTGTCTTTGCTACCACATAGTATGCTTGAAATATATATATCTTGACCATCGAGGGTGCACCGAAACGGACGGAAATAGGTGGCATGAACCTGCCGAGTACGGCAGATGTCTCCTGCTTTTCGTCGTATTTGTCGCAGTCGCGTCGTTACAACCCGCGTAGGCTTTTGGGAATTTTTGCTGCCGTGACCCTCGATGAATTTAGGGATCCCCCTTGCCAACTTCGGGACCATTTAACTCAAGCAAAAAAATTCAAAATGATAAAAGAAACTTCGAATTCCCAGAAAAAAAAGAAACTGTGTGATTAATTTTCGATGCTCATAGTTTCCGAGCATTTTTTTCGCTCTTAACTCTTCAGTCGGTTTGCTTCGTCTCTGCTGGCGCTTGAGAAGGGATTTAACCGCGAGATCTTGTGCACAGTGCAGTGAATAGCAGCAGCCAAAGAGACGAAAGAGGGATGAGAATATCAGTAGAGAACCAAAGCCTCACGTTCGGAGCAAGAAGTTTGGTAGCCGCCGGGTTCACGGGAGTCCGCCGTCGCGTTGGTAATCTCGTGCGGCGGTGTGCCGACGAAGGATAGCCAACAGCAGCAGCATCGGGAAAGGAACACAGCGCATGGAACGTCCGCCGACGCGACGCCGCCGTCGGTCTGTTGCGATTTTCTCCCATCCCCGGTCTCGCGGACCCCTACGAATGTGTCGGGGACCACTCCAGGGGCGCACAAGCAGCCACAAGAAGGCAAGTAGCTACAAGGACCCGGCAACCATCGATCAATGTTGCCCGTCCCGACGGATAAAACAATACGATGTTGCCTCCATAATTGACGGGAATCCATCATCCAGACTTTCGCGACTTATTTCACTCTATACACATACCAATACGGCGTTTATATACTCTCACTCACTGCTTTACCTTGTCACTTTCTCATCAGTCTACACTCTCGATATTTATGCTATACAATCCTCGTATAATAAACTTCGCAATCATATACAATTTTTGTATTTATACATCCTCCACGCCTCTGACGATCAAGCGCCGCTATTCGATCATATAAATCAACGCCGCTCAACGATCGACTGAATTTTTTTTTTTTTTTTTCTTGAAATCTTGTGGAAATTTTATAAAACGATTTGTTGAGAGAGTCATCAGAATGGCAATACGATTTTATTACAAAAATTTTGTCCCAAGAGTATCGAATTCTATCCGTGAGATCTCTTTGGTAATTCTGGTTTTTATTTTATTATTTTTATTTTCTCGTATTTTTTGCTCGATTCGACTGAGATTGGTGTGTGTTTAGGAGCGAGTTGCAGGTGAAGCAACGCTCGAGACAGACTCAAGGGCAACAAACACGATAGTCAAGCCTAAAATCCTCACGAGCTCTCGATACTAATACCCCTCTCTTGGTCGTCGGGATCTACCGGTATGACGTACGAGCGTTCTGGTCTTCCGGGGCTAATTTCAAATAAATATTCGTAATGCAGATTACGCTAATCACCCTGCCTATGCTTGGATGCAAATTAGATAGGGTGTGCATAGAATACAGTAGTTTATGTATACACCATAGTATATTACACAGTATATTTGACTTAAGTGTAGCCTGCGACAGCGTCCTTGGCTGCTTTTTTTTCTTTTTTTTTTTTTTTGTACCAACGATGTTTACTCATTCGGCACGTCATCAATACCTACCGCAACATCGTCTTTTCACTCGCGTGTCGAAAGATTACAAAATTTATAGCTTTCACCGTACGCCGAACAGATAACACCGAAAATTCGTTAAAATTCTATAAAGTCAGCGCGTGATAAATAACCTTCCGTGTATTCATAAAAATGTTACTCTGTTCCAGTAACATGTTTCAATAAAAAAAAAAAATTGTTAAATGCAAAAGAGTATTTTAAAAAAAATCACCTCGTCTTGAATTTTCATTTATTATCGTAAAAAAAAAAAAACCAGCGCTTCCAGCATAATAAGGAATTGAAAATTTGTTCAAGTAATTTCGTTTCAAACGATAAATACTTAATACGAATTTAATTAGCACAGTATCGATAACAAAGTAAGAGAAGTTAATAAATTCAGTCGAGAAATTCAAATCGATAAACAGAGGCGAACTGCAATTTGAATGTTGCGAGGTGGTAATATATGCAATGGGAGGGACGAAACTTGTATTCGTACACACAAACCGACATTCGCGAATATAAGGAACATTCAATTTATGTACTACGAAAGAAGAGTATAGTGATAGAGAATCGGTGTGAAACTTCCGGTTCTTACTAATATAACACATCGTTAGAGCACCGTGTGCGTTCGTGACTGAGTGAATAACGAGCGCGAGGTATGGTTTTCGAGGAGTTGAACCACACAGCAAGACTACGGCAAGATGACTTGGGGGTCCCGCGGACTGTGTCCTAAGTGGCAAGTAGGTAAGTAACTTGGAAGTCGCATATAGCTAAAGCTTCGCGGTTCTCGGGGTACTATTCTCCGCAGTTCTCGGGGTATACACTCTCGCGGTTGTACAGAGACCTAACCGAGGGCATTTGTATCGGGCGAAGCCGCCGCAAGGTGGTCACGAGTGCCGTGTTACCCCTTCGCCGGCAAACACTCGAGACACGGGAACGGGACAAGGACGGTACATTTACCACCCTCTCAGGGGGGGCCCCGGAGTTTACCTTGGCGGTAAAGTCTACTGTATATAGTTAACACGTTTGATATATATATATATAATATATATAACTATATGTATACACTCGGTACCGCGAGTAGTGCGCGAACTCCGCTCCTAATGCGGAGTAATGTTGATTTACGCTCGCGTTGGTCTCGTTCTGCCAGCTAGAACAGTAGACCTATCTCCTTCTCGACTAAGCAACCCCTTGGCGCGGCGCCTCCTACCATTTCACCCCTTTGGAAGACGACACTATGCCCGCGCAATAATTCTTCGAGACAGGAAGCAGCAAGCTTTACCTCCCTGCTTACGCTCAAAACAAATGTTACAAACATTATTAGTAATAATGTAATCATCCCAATGATTCGTTAGGCATATAACTCGCAACCCTATTTGCTACCGAGACACCAAACTTCCGGTATGAAAATTTCCCCAAATACGCTATTTTTCTCCGTAACAATCATCCAAAAAAAATGTTTTCAATGAGGTCGAGGAACACTGGATACTTCGTAAATGTTAATGTACGAATCGCGGTCACGTGTCGCGTGCCTCGACGTACGGAATTGATCGAGGTGTCGCGATATTCGATTGGAAATAAGATTGAAAAGGATGTGGGTGACGATGACGGTGGTGGGTAAAAAAAAAGGTGTCGAGTAGGAACGCGGGTTCCAGACTCGCGTCTCGAGGTGCCGATGAGAGGAAATAAGGCACAGACGCCTTTAATGGGATCTCAGGAGGATCGCGCAGCTCGATCTCAACCGCGAACGCGCGCGCGCGCATACACACACGGCTCGGTTCTCGGCTGTTTCTCTCATCCGGTCTGCCGTTTCGCTGATGTTCCGAGGAAAAAAAAGAAGGCGTCGCTTCCTAACGCGACTCTGATCACAACACCGCTGCCCCGACTCGCGTATGCTACAACACTATAATCTGTACCTTACTCTCTGGCTATACGCGACCTGTAATCCCCCGGCCTATATAGCGCAGGCGATACTAATTGAAACGAGAAATTCCAGGCACATATCGCGACAAACACGCGCTGCGAAACGTCGCCCGATTCTTGTCACGAGAGTTTAATACACGTACGCGAATTGCAGTTGTATTTATTGCACATCAACTGCCTCAGGGAATTCAGTGCGGGATATATCAATATATATATATAGATACACACACTTACAAATGTAGCCTACAACCCCGTGGCAGATCACGCGAACTCGCGGTTGTTGAGACGACGCGGACAGCAAACTACACTGTTTGCGGCTGTTGGGGTTTGTTGGCTACATTTTATCTCATATCTGTTCCTCTTTTACTTTCGCTTTTACGTGTCTCTCGTAGGATCTTACGTAGCCGAGAGACGGGTCGGCTACGTGTTATCCTGTAGAATATACGTAGGTACTTCATGATATTCCGGGAGATAACGATAGCAGATCGCGGCACGCACGTCCACGGAAGCAGCAGAAGCCGAAGCGGTCAGCTAAATCGAGCGTAATAGAGAATCGATCGAGGTACGAAGAAAATCTCGGCGTACTACAAAACGTTGAAAAACTCGGAGAGAACGTTGAAATCAAATAGAAGTTGCTACCGAAGTACCGACGAAATGTTGATCGAGGGAAAAAAAAAAAAAAAAAAAAACGCTGAATGTTGCGCCGCGCGTACGCGTGGGTAAACGCTTTATCGCGAGACTTCATCCTCGCGTAAATCCACACGCGGAGTTCAGTTGGCCATTCTTATAAGCCAGAAGCGGTTTGCACCGATGCGATGTACCATCGCAGGTTGCAAGTGTGTATATACGGTACACTCGCGTGTAACCCGGGCACACGTACCGAGAGAGGTTGCAATAATATACGGCCTTAAGGCTGTGTAACGTCGTTGTACTCTATAGCGTGTACTCGCGATGTACACAGCGTACATGTTCCTTACCTACCTACCTACCTCCGCGGTATATCGGGTACGTATACGTTTGTTGCACGTAGCTTTTGGAGTCGCGAGAGCGACTCGCGCCATGAAGGAGCGGAGGAGAGATTCGCGGCGAGAGAGCGGGCGATACAAATGCATCAGTTTCACGGCTCGTCGGACAAGACAACGAGATTCATGCGGACTTGTGCTCATGCATGAATCAAGAAACCTTTTCCATATTTACATAACAACGCACGACGAGAAGGTGGACGACAACGACGACGACGACAGCGACTAAGATCGTAAGTCGTATGTTCACGTGCGCGGAGCTGGTGCTGCTGCTTCTGTTGTTGCTCCGCTCTCTCTTCGATACCACGAGAGAAGAAGAAGAAGAAGAAGAAGAACGAGAATGGAAAGAACGAAGGAAGAGAGAAGTCTCTTGACAGATTGGGACTATCGACTACCTCCTGTCCTTCGCAAGGTCTTCGCACGGAATCGGGAATAAGAAGAATTAGGGAAGGAGATTGAGAAGGAGAACGATCTCTGCGAACTTTTCTTCACGAGTTACCGAAATCGAAAGGCATTCAAATTTCATTGGGTATCGGAACTCGCGAAGTTTAAACTTTGTCGACGTTCGGAGTAACGAGGGATTTTCTATGAAAAATGTTTACAAATTTACAATATTCATATTTTGTTGCATTAAAAAAAATGATGTCGCGTGTTTTTTTTTGCATATGTTGATTTTGGGGAGTTAATTAATGTATTCTGTGGCATCTCACGGGCGAACAACTTCCGAGCAAATAGATATTGTTGGTACGGCATCATGTAAATAAAATAAGATCGCCAAATGCGAAGGTCCGAGATCCGTGGATCTGCTTACGTAGCACGAAGGACAAGAAGGATGAAGTAATCCTCTTGTTACGGAACCGGTACGCTTCGCTTTGACTCTCAGTTTTCACAGATTGCCTCTACGCATATACACATGTACCACGCGTTAACCTACTATAAATGTTGTGCACAGCCTTCCGCGCCGACAGAATTTCAAAATGTAAGAAATCGTAAAACTCGCCCGGCAATGAGAGACGCGGAATTTTATAGAAATAAAAAGAAAAAAAAAAACAATCCACCGATGTGCGGCAAAACGTTTCTCGACTATCGAATGAGATCGACGAGTGCGTATTAAACTTCAAGTGAAAACTCTTTGACACAAAATCGAAGCAATTCTTCTCAGTAACGATCAAGAGAGAGACTGTGAGGAAAAAGAAAAATGCCACTCTCGACAACATTGTACTTCCATATTATACGCTGCGTCGGAATTCGATAAAACAAAACGTTTCCACATTTCGTTTTCATATACGCCCCGATATGTTTGTCCTCTCGTTTAACTCGTGACTTTTTTTGCTTCGAGTTATTCCGACGAGACCCGAGAGCGAAGGGTATAGAGAACGGCAGGTCCTCGTCGTCGCGAGAGATTGAGGATTGCCTGTGGGATCGGTATAATACACAACACAAACGTATATAAACGTGCCGGGCCCCGTGAGGCTCAGCACGAAGAGCGCGAGAGTTGCTCGAGGAACGACGACGTCGACGACGACGACGACGACGACGACGGCGCTCGATCGTCCTCGCTTATTCCGCGTGTGCTGGTGGGCAAGGAAGGCAAGGCGTGACACGACTGCGAAGTAAAAGGAACCAGCAGCAGCAGCAGCAGGAGAATCGAGCAACAGCAGCAACAGCAGCATAGAGTCACCCGCGCAAAAGGGTGACATGCTGCCGAGCCGGTTACGGCAGGCGAGCGCGCGGTGCGGGGACTCACCCGATCGCGCTCGCGACCGACGACGAGGCAGGTGAATATAAGCTCGATTCCCGTACGCGTATATACACGGCATGCATTTCGTATACCTGTATAGTATGACCAATACATACGAGACGAGAACTCTGCGTACCGGGGAGCGAACGAGCCTCTGTTTCGCAGCACACACGTCGTTATTCCCCCTCTCTCTCCTCTTCCTCCGTTCGTCCCTTTGCGAATGTCGAGACATTCCCCTATCAACAGTACTGCTCATACTGTTGCTTTGCCATTTACACGCGTTGATGTAGGCACACGTGAGAGCGTGAAAAATCGTACGAAAAAAAAAGCGTATCTACTTACAACTTCGTTCGTTTCTTAACTGATTTAATTAAAAATTAAACGTAAACTAGCAACTTCGTGAAAACTGCTTTCAATTTTTTTTTTTAAATTTTTTTACAGACTTCAATAGGTTCTTGAGTAACTAACCGTAAATGAAGTGTAAACAGTGTATACATTATTTCGAAACTCTACAAGTTGTGGCCGTTTTTCTTGTCCGAATCTATTCTCACCGTAAGTCATTATCGTTTTCAAGAAAATTGATCTCGAAACACGACTAAGGACGCAAGATAAACGATGCAATTAGTTAGAACCGGGTGCGAGCACATAATCGCGTATAGGGACGTCCCCATCGTTGCGAACGTACCGTACAGTCTCTCTCTCTCTCTCTTAGAGTGGACTCTCCAGCGTCTCTCGAGTTCGCGCGCCTCGCAAATTACACACCTCATTAATCATTAAGGCAACTAAACGTCTAGCCGACTCGTGGATCTCGTCTCATGCACTCCTAAATTTTTTCTCTCTCTCTCTCGCTCTCTTTCGGTGAGTTTCGCGAAAAAGTATCGTAGCGAGAGCCCCAACGATTCTCTTTTGCATCCTATACCAAAGCGGCTCGCGCCAAATTCAGCAGAAATTCGCTCGGTCTGGCAGCAGGCGTGAGTATCGAAAGATTCACCAGGCGATTGCATTGTGGAATATAGAATTCACTTTATGTACTTCGCAAGGCAGTATCACGCGAAAGTCTCGAGATTCTCTATTACAGAATAAGCGGCAAAACCTCGGTGGGGAGAGAGTTTGTAAAGATAGAGCGACGAAGATAATAACACGAAATTCTCTTTATTCGCTGATTTCTGAAACGAGAGAAGAGAATCGTTTCGCGAAACTGGTTTTATAGACAGTCGAACGTTTGCGGCATCGCTTAGCCGTTGCATAATCGAAAAAGCTAATTTATAACTACGAGTCCTCGAAGTCGTGCCTGGCACGACGTCGCGACGGTAGCCCCGAACGTCTGAGTGAATCTTCGGTAAACATAGCCCATCTATGATTTCCTTCATTAACGGTTTAATCTATGCAACCCATTATATCGGCTTTTTTTTTTTTTTTTTTTTTTTTTTTTCGGGACGAGTTAATCGAATTATTCTCCCGTAACTCACGTATCTACCCGCTATGCAAGAATCGCGGCACGTGTGTGCATATGCGTACTGTCCCCCCTTCACACGTGTTACGCACCTTTAATCGATCCTCGAGTACGTGACCCATCCGCCGGTACACTCGCTACGTCAGCGTGCGACACACACGCGTTGACGCGCGCGTTTTGCCTCCGCGATTTTATTCATTTTATAATTATCATCGAATTGAATTAACTGCGAAAATTTCGTATCTGACAATGTGCGTTACTACGTGTTAAGAATTTACAGTTATTGGAATTGGAAAATTTCCGAAATTTTGAGCGCCGATTCCATGCGTTCGAACGTTATATTTCGTTAAGTCGTTGATCGATAAAAGATCGCGGAAACTTTTGGGATAATCGATAAAATTTTCTTTCAAAAGGTAAAATTGCGTTCGCAAGAAGACTAAGAGATTCTGCGTGAGAGCACTGGTCTTGCGTATTCCCTGTTGCGTGAACGTTATAGCATTGTATCGTATTCGAACGCACAGACATTGATAACGGGTTCGTTGTAGCAAGATTTGTGTCGGAGTGTGCGTTTCATAGTATAAATTCACCTAGAAACAGAGGGGAATACGTGGAACGGCGATGCGAAAAGGCTCGCGTACATAGGATCGGCTACACCGAGTCTCTGGCTAACAAGAGACCCCGGCAAACGGCAAGTAGGTTACTCAAATGCAGGTCGTGCGAGCGCACCACAACGGCATACGTATAGGTATATAGTTATATATACATATATATTGAATATATCTCAGCGACGTCGAGCGTAAATATCATCGGTGAATCTTGAAACGCGAATCGTGTAATTGAATCAAAATTGCTAATGGTCGATGGCGCGTTTGTGCGCCGCCAAATCAATAATCTCCCGATATTCCATTTAATTTCAAAATCTTAAATAACGAGAATCTATTTAAAAAATAATAAAAAAAAAAAAAAAATTATTATTATGAAACAATACGATTTTCAACGTTATTGTTTCATAAGCGTCGGTAAGTTATCGCAACGAATTCTGGCAGCACATTTGCAGGATATTAAAATAGATAAAACAAACAAAGCTTCGTACGCAATATCATCTTATGATTTCACTACTGAACATTCCAAACCTTGGAGTCAATAATATTCCTCGGAATAATATACCAAAGAATTTTTGTATTTTTTTTTATTATTTTTTTTGTCTCCACTTCGTCTCGCGTCGAGTTAGGATAGAAGATTTAGGATGGGCCTTCATCTTCTTCCTCGTGTCAGAATGATAAAGGTAAGAAGAGAAAGACGAACGACGAAAAGATGGCCGCATCCAAAGTCGCCAACCGGTTGGACCCGCGGACTGAATCATCGCCCCGTCTCTCTCGTGTTTACTCTCTAAGTTCTTTGGTCGCGCATCCGAAAGATGGAACGAACGAGGCGCCTGCGGCCGTGGTGGAGGCATAACCGGGCCGAATATAAAACCCACCCATGCGACCCATACCTCAAAGTTCTTCCCTATGGCCACACAGCGTGTTCTCAATGGTGAGTTAGTTGCCAACCCATAACATCCCTATCCCGTGGCAGCGATTGCACCAAATCATCGAACTGTATATCTTTGAATATTAAACTCAACGAAAGACGGGATCATTCTCATCAACCCGTGTAACAAGATAATCAAAACGAGTTTTATTATGCGCTATATAATTTATCCTTTCTTCAACCGGTAGCCATAATGTCCCAATGAAAATTAAGAACATTACGCAAATTACATATCCAGCGTATAATCATAATACTTTATTTAAATACGCAATTTTGCAAGTTTGATCATCGCGAGACCGCAGGAAGAAGCAAACCACAAATCTGCGTGTTCTCTGTTTCTGTCCCTCTCTCTCTCTCTCTCTCTCTCTCTATCTGTCCCATTCCACTTCTATACCACCGCCGCGATATAGTATAGTAGAGTTTTCAACGGATCCCTCTCGACTCTCTTGCCAGCGGCTTTGTGTGTCCGACAATTCGAATGAAATCCACCCATGCGCGGTACTTCGCCATACAGCGAGAGAGAGAGCGAGAGAGAGCCCTCCGTGTTCCGGCAGTGCAGATATCCAACATACACAAACCCACGGAAATACACACAAGTCTTGTCGAGAGTCACCGTTTCCCAGGACCGTTTTAACCCTCTGCCGGAATCTCTAATCCAGGCGAGAGAAGAGCGTATTCCCGAGTACAACGCACACTACGATTCTCTCTCAAGCTCTCCGTCTACCGACGGCTTGACTGCACTTACTGTAACGGCGAAGCGCGGCATTCGGAGAAGAGCCTCTATCTCCATTCTATGGTCTTATAACTATATGTGTATCTATGTGTATTAGATATATCTAAGGTACATATAGTGGTCTTTCGGTTGCAAGAACTTTACCCCGCGACGCGAGATCCTACACCATCTAATACAACAAGAGCCGACGGTAGGATCGGAGAATCTCGGTCTCTCTCTCTCGACGGTGATATCGGAGCGTCCGCTTCTACGGCTACTTCTCTTCCCGTTTCCCGGAGGCTTTACAAAGCTTCGAGCTTCGTAGCTTGTACCTTAGGCTGTACTTGTACTTACAGCGTGGTGTTGCGCCGGTGGTCCCATTGTGCACGGAACGAGGAAGAACTCTCCCTTCACTTTCCGAAGCTTGTCCTCCACCTCTTGCTCTCTTCCTCCTCTTGTGTTTCTCTGCAGCAACAGCCGCGGGACTCTCACGTCGCATTCACCGGGGGATCCTCTCGATCGTCCTACTACCCCCGAAGAGATGTTCGAACGAACACGAGGGTCGGTTCTAATGTCTTTGAATCTTCGGCGAAACTTTACTCCGAATCGTACATCGACTCTTCGTTTCTCTAATCCTCGGCAAATCTTATCTTTATGTGTTTCGATTGTTAATTATACCGAATCCCGATTAAACGCGCACTTCGTTAAGATTATCGTTTATATGGAGAAAAGAAATTTAAAAAATTTTATGTTAATTCTAAAATTTATGAATGTACAATTTTTTTTTTTTTTATCGATGATAAAAGATAATTTCGTTAGAATTCGACTGGTAATTAAAAGAAACAATGAATCCGTCGAGTGTTTTCCGAGAGTCTGTCTAAGATCGCTTAGCCATGCCGAGCGGCCATAATGCACTGCGGGTTGCCGTCAGACACAGCGCGGCAACGGCACAGAAACGAATAGGTCAGCACACACGAGGCCCCGCAAGCGGTGACCACTCCCCCTCTCGTGTCGCTCTCCCCTCGCACACTGTCTGACCACCGGCAGCAGCCCCGGAGAGCAGAGCGCTCATCCCAGTGTTATATTGCGTTCACTTTGCACCTACACCCGCAAAGCTTCGTTCGTTTTGCCTCTCTCGTTCCCCGATCGCTTTCAGCATTTACGATCTCCTACTCCCCCTTCTCTCCTACGTTTCCTATCCTCGTTTTACCGACTACCTACTGCCTACGTTCGCACACAAGACTGCAGCTTGCGAACGGCATGAAGACACCTTCGGTCTCTTGCCGCCGGTACTGCCGATCGTTAATTCTTTCCTCCTTCAACACACATTGACGCTCGCATCCAACAATCTCTTCTCCTCGTGCATCTCTCGCTACTCCATAATCTTGAAACGCCGCGCGCGAACGCGAACCTTCTGTATACTTCGCCGATCGGCGCAACTCGCGGGCTCCACACGATCGTCTAGTCGCCAATGTCGGTTTACCGGTGGAGTAATATATTTTCCTATCGTCGCGCCGCACACAGTGGCCGGTAGAATCTGCTTCGGTGGATTGCATTGGAGCCGCCGGTGAAACTATCGCAAACCGCGACTCCCTACTTATATCGATCAAACTGCTATTATATCGGCAATGCGCGCGACTCGTACACAAATGTACTGAGATCCGATAGCGGGGTACCGCAGTCTCTCGGTGGCTACTGGATTTTGATTACGAAAGATTTATCGTTTGACTCGTTGTATATATCTCTGTATAGCATAAGAATATCACTCGGTTTGCTATTTCATTCATCGTGATTCACGACTGTGAGGAAATTTGTCCGATTCGATGAAACGGTAGATGTTAGGATCGAAAGGAATTTACTATCGCAGGGTAAATGTCAATCTCGTAGAGCGTTGAAATGTAAAAGAATTATTATTTTTATTTTTTTATGTTTTTTTTTATTCGTTCGGAGTAATTTCTGCGGAGAGAATATAACCGGCAATCCAGAAGCAATTCGCTCTCTCCGTGAACTGATTTCCGTTTACTTGTTGATCAGTCCTGCGCCAGTCGCGTACTTTACTCTTTCAAGGCTCTCAATCCTCGGTAGGCGACACCAACGTGTGCACATTTGCACACACATACACGCACAGGACACAGACAGGCCGCATAGAGCGATCAGAGAGAGCAGCGCGGAGTAATACGGAGTCGTTGGTAGCCCCCGACGTAGCCGATGGGGGAAAGGGAAAGAACAACGGCGCTCGAGTGTGTAGCCGACGGAGGAGTCGACGGGCGCGCGAGCACGAGGATCTCTCTCGGGAACCAGTTTCATCTCTTGAACGCTTAATTAAGGTACGGCGAGTGGTGGAACGGGCAATGCGTAAATCCGAAGCCAGAGGCGAGGGCGACGGAGTAGGAAGGAAAGCGCGGTCTCGAGTAAAGAGCGAGCGGGATAGGCTAAAGGATCTCGTACGGTCGAGCGTACGAAAGGAAGCTGATGCTGCTGCAGCAACAGCATCAAGGAGGAGAAGAAGAAGAAGAAGAAGAAGAAGAACTTGCGTAAGAGAGACGTCGATAGGCCGCGTGGCGTGGAGGCTCTCGCGGGACCACAGCTTTATTCTTCTTTCGTTCATTCGTTCTTTCGTTCGTCCCCATCGGGACGAGAAGTAAAAGAACGGCGCGAGAGAAGGGAGAAGCGCCCATTTCGCGTTCGTTATCGTTTAACGGCTTTATCGCAATCGCCAACGCTGGAACGAACCCGTTTCTTAGTTTATCGGCCCGACCAACGAGCACACGGTCCCTCTCTCGCTCTCCCGCGCGCGTTATAATACTCAACCGAGCGCTGAGTAATTATTGTATCGGTACGTATGCGACTGCCCTGAGACTCGGTCACACAGGTATATTTATATGTTTGTTACTCTTATACCTTTGCAAATACGTGTGTGTATGCGTGCGAAACTCGCACACACGGCGCTAAGTTGCACGCGCGAGTATAGAACTCTACGCAGTGCCATAATTAGAATCGGGTTAAGCGAATGGTAACCGAGCAACGCTACTTCTGTTACGTACCTTAGCAGTATTTGCGGTATATATGAACTATACTCGCGCTTCTATGCCGCGTAGATGCATTTCGCGTGCTGCGCCGAGGGGAGAGCCGCAATGCAACTTTACTGTATGCTGGATAAACCATTTGAGGGAAACTCCATAAATAGCAACACCTGAACACCCGAGACACGGCGTACTCGACGAGCGTATATACTGCATTATACAGGAAACGTTCCACTCCGTGATTACCCGCTGAAGTGACTACCTCGCGCGATGCATCCAGACGATACCTCTGTTTGTCTCTTATTTCCGCACCGTCTCGCGCCTCTTATCTCTTTTCCAATTAATATAATTGTTTTTCTATATGTGCATTTATATATTTGTCTAACGTAACAAACGGTACTTTTTATTTTTTATAATTGCGCGTCATGAAATATCACGACTTCCGGTTGAATGTATAAAAAAAAATTAAAAAAAAAAATGGCAAATTCGTTGCAAATGGAAACTCGTTATGTTTATTTTTAACTTTATTTCATCGTATAAAACTGTCGAATAGTAAAACATTTTTCTACGCGACCGAAACGTAGACTCGACGGATTAAATAATTAAATAATCGACATAACTGTACAAAGGCGCAGAAGCGAACGCGTTCCCTAACGAGCCTATATAAATGTCAAGTTATGTATACCTGTGCGCTCCTCGACTCACCGGTGCGGCTAATTGTTTAATCAATTATGTATTAATTTTCTCTCGCATTGCGGGTTCGTTCATTCGGCGTATAATATTCGTATAATGTACATCGGAAACGCGGGTATGATAATTATATATCTTCGATAAGTTATCCCCCACCGCTTCGGTATAACGGCTCGTATATACTGCAAGTTGCCGCTTCTGTATTACGCGTATATGCAACTGTGTGCCTCTGTATGCGTAATATTATAAAAGCGCTCGTTAAAATTAGTCTAAATGAAGAAGAAAACGGATGCTTATCACGCCTGGCTAACGTTTTGCCAAGCGGCGCATAATACGAATGTGCATATAAGATACTGTGAAAGAAATGCCAAAGAGCGTAGGTGAAGCGTGAATAGCAACGAGAGAGAGAGAGAGAGCGAGAAACCCATAGCAGGTGCAGGTGTCTCGGAGTCCCTCCCATGTTAATCAACGAGATATAGGTACGAAACGCTTCGTCCATCTCTCTTCGACTACTGGGATTCACGCGTTCGCTATATTTTCGCTTACAACGGCATCCCGGATCCCATCGACCAACCCTGTGCGTTGTCGCTGTATCGCCGCAGCCGCGGTACTGGTGCACACGTATGCAAATACGATACGTATTCCAACGCAGAGGAGTAGAAGCTACCGGTGGAGAAGCCCCGCGAAACGGGTCCGCGGTTTCACGCATGAGAGAGGGTCGAGTGATAAAACATATTTTCTATTGCCCCCCTCCCCCTCCCCTCAACCGGAGTCGCGCGGCCGCGGCGAGTGAGAGAGTAAAGAGAATTCTTTCCGCCGTTCTATGCTCGCGATCGCATTCGCGACGATTTATGCTACTCGCGACCGGAACAATTATGAAAAGTAGGTATATCAACCGGCGCGGGATATGTTTCACTGCGAAAACGAGTGAATATCTCAAGGTATATACCTATATTCCCTGTATTCGCGAAACAATCAACGTATCTTTGGCTCACGACTCGCTCGGGTTAATACAGTCGAGCAAACGGACATAACGCTGGTGCATTATAATTTCATTTACGTTTACAAATTACAAATTTACTTGGGTTAACTATGATTAAGTATACGAGGGGTTATTAATGGTTATTTTATTATCCAGTTGTGATAAGTACGTCGCGATAAAAGGGGGGAAATCTACGCATCGCACGGATCGTTGGGATCGTTGAAGCCTTTTTATAATCTACGACGGTAAAGTATAAACTTCGAGGGAATTTCATAGTTCTTGCGTCGTCGCAAACGCTTCGATATACCCTTTTGAATACACAGCATTGATGAAACGTTGAGTGTTATAGTTAGTGGGGTTTAAAAAGGTGGATATATACAATGCACTGCAAGGTGATATTATACGTTTATCTTGCGAAGTCTTGTGCGCGATTATGGTTAGTCATGGAAGTGCGGAATGCGGGAACGCGGCTTTTGCACCCACAAAGGGGATAAACACCGCGACCAGGAGAAGTCAGCAATAGCGCGCGCGAGAGAGCGAACGACTTCAACGCGGTAAGGAAAAATCTTCATAAATATTGAAGGAATTTTTCTATCTCGCCGGAGATTCCACGGAGTTTACAAACTTGCGATGTTTATATGCCACGATGAGTTGTAATAGTGCGTGCGAGATAAACGCTGATACAAGCTGATTAAATTCTCGCATATATATTTTTTTTCCATATCATTTATGCGCGGAAAACCGGAAGTTGAGTTTATTAAGCGATACAAATTTGTATATATAATTGACGATTTTTTTTTTCTCTGCTTTATTATAATCGATATTATGGGAAAATTTAGAGGCTTTAGGCGATTGAGAGGATCCTACGCTTTGATTGCGCGTCCAGCGCTGACTACGCGATATACTCCGAACGCTCGTTAATTGACTATGTTGACAGACGACTGACAAGTTTGAACAGTTTTCTTACGTCTCGTTAACTCAGCTATAGCCTGTTTTATCTATAAAAGCTAAATGCGTTGGATGTTGGGAGAGCCGCACAGCCGCGGACTCGAAGGTAAAAGAGAGGCCGCGAGAACGTTCGTGGCTAATGCGGACTTATTATGAGAACTATCTTGATACACGTAACCAGAAGGACACTTGAGTTGAGTCGACGCTCGTAAAGTGTATCGGACAATCTACGTGTCGCATCGCGACAACTCGGTGGGTTCACAAACTACTATACCGTTGAGGCGCATGGCGATTGCTCGCTCGATGGTTGAGTTCCGTCTCATCTAGCGAAGCGCGATCCTCGTGTCTATAGTTTCGACTTCCGTTTGAGCTGTGAATTGTTTTTATTCGTTGTTTGTCGGTACAATGAAGAAAAATTGGAAAATTGTTTCGAGTCGAAAGAGAAGAACAATTATTGCCGATAAAATTTTAACGAACGAAGGATATAGAAGAAATAGTCTCGCGTACGGCAAACTTCACGAAGAACATCGAGAATAGTCATCCGAGAAAACGGATTTTACCGTCGTGCGACTCTCCTCTCGGTGACATCATCGGTTACCTATGTCGTATGCTCACCGTCCTCGACGCGTTCGTTCAAAGATATTTTTTTTCGAATCAACTCACGTACACGCGTGCCGTCCCAATATGAAGCTTATTCATGCTTCGAAAACAACCGGATAAGATGCAAATGTATTTGAAAAAAAAAAAAGAAAAAAAACATAGCGAGAGGCGATGTAAACGGCGAATTTACTCATTGAAATAAACTTACAAAGTAAAGATCCAAGATAAATTTTTTTGACAGAAGAATTTAACGCTCTTCACGACGATATAAATCGATGTCAACTTCTCAACAAAAAATATCCAATTATCGATTATTTTTCGACGCTTCGTTTCCAAAATTATTATCTCGACGATCGGGTATCGATGTTTCGATACACGTTCGACTTCGAAGCATTCGACACAATAAAAATAAAATAAAAAATAAAAAAAAAAAATACCAAGAATACGAAACTTTGCGAAAAGTTTCGTACGATTCTCTTTCCAAAGAACGGCAAAGTCCGCGAGTTCGTGTTCCAAGAGTCACGAAGCCGAGAATTCACCGGGTATAGAAAATACGTTGACGAAAAAAAAAAAAAACAATAAAAAAAACCTTGAAGAGACGAAGAATTCGAGCAAACTGGAGCCCTGAACGTGACCGCTCGCCAGGATGTCTCCGGCACTGTTCTCTCGGTTAGCTTTGCGAAAGAGAAGCTAAAACCTCGTGCGCGAGAGAAACAGAACTTGTCGAGGACGGTAGAGAGAAGAGTCCGAACAGAGAGCGGAGTCCATGCGCCTCTTGCACTCTCGCGATTCGCGACCGAGGACGCCCGTTACCGTTACCTTCTAACGCACTCCGTGTCGCGCAGTTTTTGTAGTATACCGAGGATGCTGTTTTTTTTACAACTGCGTGCGGTGCCCCCTCAGTAATTTACGGTCGGGGGAGAGGAGAGCGCCGAGGTTTGCAATGGTCAGGGTCGTCGGTAGAAAGAAATGAGTGCTGAGCTCCTTGCCGGTCACAGGACTTTTACCTGCCGACGAGACCCGGATGCGCCATAACCGCTCCTACAGGTGACGCAATTAAGCAACGCGCGATGACCTTGCAATCGAAAAACATTTTTCGCACACCGGTAGGAACAAAGTAACCGTGAATTTTCCTCGCGGACCTACCTGTGGGCCTTTAGCTTTGCATATATAATATATATCCTCACGTTTGCATTTCGTTGCGTCGGTTTGACCAGAAAAAATTGAACACAAAGAAACTGCTTTCCTTCGAATGTACACACAGACCGAAAGTGAGAAATTCAAAGATTTATTGGACAAGCGTACGACTACAATTTTGTGGAAAACAATTTTTTTTATTTTTTTTTTTTTTTGGAGCAAAACCGATGCACGAACGTTTGGATTACCGCTACGACGCGATTTTGTAAGATGTCGTGTATAATAAATCGGATCGATAATTATTAACGTTTTTATTCACCGAGAAAGCGTCAATATGATAAATGTTAATAACTTCATCGATTTTTGATCCATTATTCATCGGAATAATAAACACGATGGAGTCGAGGAGGCAGTGAAGCAGTCGTACGGGTGCGTTAGGAGAAGGAGAGAAAACGGAAAGCGCGTGGATCGCGATCCGACGGCCGCCATGCCGTTATGGCGGTGAGACCGGCGCATTTAAATACTCGTAAAACTAACTCTCTCTCCGGTGGCGAAGTCCGATCGCGAGAGATACATACATAGATGTATAGAAAGAGAGAGAAAGCATACAGTTCCGTGGACCAACGGGACTCCGGTGCAGTCGCGTCATCGTCGCACAAACCTCTTCGATATATTCGCGCGCATTTTCGTATTATTCTCGGCAACGCTATTGCACGGTCGTTCGGCCCCCTAAATCTCGTTGATTTCGGTATTTTTCACTATTCCGCGGTCACCGAGACCCATATAACTCGTTTTCGAGTACTCTACTCGTTCTAATCTCTTCGATACATTCGCGCGCGTTTTTCTATTATTCTCGGCAACATTACTTATTGCACATTCGTTCGGATCCCTACATCGCGGCCCTTTCGCGATTCTCGTTTTTCCACGTTCGCCGAGACCCACATAACCCGTGGCGAGTACTCGGGTAATACTACCCGACTCTCACTTTCCCTGATGATCGCGAACGCTTCTCTCGGTAACGACTATCGCGACTCGCTTTGTCTCGCCAAACTTCGGCCTTTTCTCGCAACGTTCGGAATCACGCCGAGTTCTGCTCGAATGCACTCACCGTTCAAACATCAAAACAATTGCGCGCCGGAAGGCCACCGCGGTAACAGTCACTCTATCGTTTTTGCACGGAACGTGCGTTTGCATCGATAAAGAACTCTTTATGCGGCGTTTTTTTCATTTTATAGATGAAAAAAACGCGCAATCAATTGTATACAAACAAAAAAACTTCTTTCATTATTATTTTAAATACCGGGTGTTTAAACGACGGAAAAAAATTATGGCGATTCACTTTTCTGTTCGTCAAAACATCGTTCGTAAAAAAATGAATAATGAATACAGGTAATTTTTTTTGCGTTTTAATAACGACTTTCAAAGATTTTTATTCATTTTTTTGTTCCACAAAACGATCGCAAATATAATTTATGCCGATGCATTTTTTTTATCGATCAAACTTCATTCACGAATACATCAATTGACTTTGTTTCATTAGGTTGATATTCGAGTTATGTCCGAATGCAGAAGACATTCGATCGCTCGTGGCGCATCGATCAATCCATTAATTCAATTATTGTGTCAATGTTACGTGAATCAGTGAGATATTATCACCGTACGATATTCAAAAATATTTGAACTCATCCGTTTGGCGGGCATTTGTTTCGATCGTTCGTGGAAAAGGGACCCAAACGTCTTGGAAGCTCATGGCGCGCGATGCCCGAGGACGATGAAAGTGGGATCAATGGAACCTTCACGGCGGCGCGGTCTCACGAACGATAAATTTACGATAATTAGTGGTGTCGGACGAAGAGCCACGGAGACGGTGGACCGGGGAGATTTAAACTTAGCCGATGTAAATCCGCACGCATTGCGGGATCATTTCGAAAGATGTAATTCACCGTGTGACGAATCTCCGGCTGGTCATCCGCCGGTATTAAAAATAAAATTAATTCCTTTCATGTCCACCTGCTGTAAATCGATGTTTTTTCTTTACCTAC
This sequence comes from Buathra laborator, assembly GCA_934046635.1. NCBI lineage: Eukaryota > Metazoa > Arthropoda > Insecta > Hymenoptera > Ichneumonidae > Buathra > Buathra laborator. The sequence goes on along the minus strand of OW203897.1, from coordinate 4,424,725 downwards.
CAATTCATTCGTATTATCTAATTTTTTATTGTTACTTCGATCGTTCCGGGACAAGGTGAATTCTCATTTCCGGTCGAACGATGATAAAAAAAAATAAAAATAAAAAAAAATTGTTCGAATCCCGTTTGCGTGTTCGTGATCTCGATAGCCTCTCCGCGCTGCTTATTCGCGGGGATCTCGTGGTTCTCGCGGATCCCTCGGAGGAGGGGTGGGTTACATAAATTTTTCGACACTACCGTCCGAGTTTACACACGCGGTGCGCGGCGCCGCGCAACTCGCTAATTAATCATGATTAAAGACGCTGCACACGGGGCAGCGAGAGTGGAACGAGAATAGTATCGCCCTGACAAATGGTACCGGGAAAATTCTTCTTCACCCTCCGAAAAACCTCCCGGTGAAAGAAAAGGACCAACAGAAAAAAAGCATTCGAAACGACGCTTAATCCAACATCCGCTCGAGTGGAAGAATTATTCGTAAAAAAAAAAAACAAAAAAAAAGATAAAAAAAAAAAACACACCCCGCATTCGAAAATATTATTCTGCGCGAAAAAAAAAACAAAATGAGAACAAAATTATGGTTTCTGCGTCGAGAAACACACAGACAAAACTGCAAAGTTTTATTCGCTTCTTCTTTTTTTTTTTTTTGGGTTGATTTTGATCGAGAAGTCGGTCGCAGGGCTCTTAATCATACAGCGGGGGTTTGTTAAGTTTCAGGCGTCACTTATCTCGCGGCCGCGGGCATTTTCGTTGGTCTCTTCCTCCCTTCCGCGAAGACGAAGAGAGATAGGGAAAGATGCAGAGAGTAGAAAGCCCGAAGCAGAGAGTCCGTAGCGTGAATGTCGAGTTGGCAAAGGGGATGCAAGGTGTCGCGAGGGGGTGGCGGAGAACCCACCGTGTTGGACTCGCGTTCTCTTCCCTCTTTGGTACTCCGGAGAAAGCGGAAAGCGAGAGAGAAGCCAAGCAGGCGTCGGGTGACGTTGCGACGCCCCTCCGGGTGGAGTACGTACCGCAGCAGCAGCAGTAGCAGCAGCGGCACACACCAAGTTCTCGAAAGTGTCGGGCGGGGGGATGGCGGGGGCTAAACTGATATGAGAAACGAGCGTTTCGTGCTGCCCGTAGGGGCCAACGCCGCACGGCGACCACCTATTCGTTATATTCCTGGATAGTACGTCGCGGGGTGCGTTGTGCCCCGTGTACATTTCACGTTGTAACAACGGCAGAGACGTGTTAGATATAACACCCCCAACGCCGGTAAACGTGACGTCTCTACTTCAGAAACATTGGCTATACTTCGTATACTCGTTGGCGAGGAAAAAAACAAAAGAGAGAAGAAGTTTGAGGAAAGACAATAAATTTCGAAACTTTGAGTTATACTTTGTAATCCTTCGCCGGAAGTTCGAAATAGCGTTTCGATTTTCTTTGTTATTTTTTGTTTTTTTTTTTTTTTTTTTTTTTTACTTTGAGAAATAAAAAAAAAATAGAACTAAGGAAGTTCGAAGAAGTTTTAAATGACTTTGGGATTATCTCGGAATTTATATGGATGTTTGAACCAATTAAAACGAATCTGAAATTGATAAGGTTGATTTATGGATCGATGTTCGGCATTGATATAGTTATTTCACCCCTATTGTTGATGGCGTGATGTGGGAAAATGTGGAAGAGACACTATAGACTTTTTGCGGTTTTTCTGTCGCGTAAATACTTTGAAAAAAGTATTGAGATATCGTAACGTAGGTTAGCGAAAGAGGGTGGCGGAAAGGTCGACGGAGAAGACGCGGAAAACCCGATTCGCGGGGGTTGTGTGGAGACGACGAAAGCGGGGAATGAAAGAACGCTATCATCGGTCGCAGCCGCCTCCGACCGTCGGATCCTTATTTATGGCCTCCGTCACAAGAGCCGGCGAGAGCGCTCGATACATCGCAACTATTTCCACTGGCGATCGCGTTCCCTCGCCTCTCACGATTTTTCGACTATTTTGCGAAATATTGACGCGGATGCTTCGAAATACTATTCGCGATGTCGATAATTAAATAGGTATAAATTAATTAATCGACGATTTTAGTCAAGTCTCTCGCGCATAAAAAAAATTTTTTGCATATTCGTAAAATAAATTTTGGCGTTTTATTAATTGATACATTATTTGCCTTTACGATTCGGTGTCAAAATTAATCGATATTTATCGATGTATTGCGTAAACGAAAGACCCGACTGTACACGAACAGCGCGCACGTGGTCCGCGTTGCAACGTCGACAGAAACTTATTGGAATATAATTTAGTATTGTCAATCATCGCGAATTGATGAGAAGATCGTTCGGAACGATTGGGACTTTGAATGAAAGAAAAGCGATGTCTTGTGTCAAAGTTATTGAGCATCCGACGGAGCGATGTGCGCGCGGCAAATTGGCGGGAGGATAGCGAAACGTCGAAGACGCTGTCATCGCGATATTCTTAATCTTTGTTTCAAATTACTACGTATCATTTGATCGATTTATACGAAAAAAATTCGTTCGACATTATTTTTCTATTTCTCTCACGATTACGATTATTTTTTTTGAACTTTGATATTTTTTTTGCTACGATTTATCAGCTGACTTACCGTTTTGCGGCGAAGTCGAGTGTTCAGCGAAACAGCGTTGCCGGTTGCGGAAGTAGTCTCCATTCCCTCCCCGTCATAGTGTGATTCTCTCCACGTTATCAGTGTTCTTCGTCTACCTCGTGTTTCGTTTCCGCTCCAGCGAATCGCCTCTTATTCGCCTCGTGTGTAGTTCTAATGTATCTTCAAGCTTTCATTCTTCGCCTCCCAGAAACTTGTCTCTTCTCCGTTCCGACGTTAACAAAATAAAAATCCCGTAGAAAAAAAAAAGAATAAATATATCGCACGTTTTCACGCGGCAACGATAAAACGAGAAAACCTCACGATTCGCGGAGGTTACAGGATACGCGACGAAAGTGACCGTTAAAAAAAATAACCGTAGTGTACAGTACGACAATAGAAAAGAAAACAATCACGAGTAAGATAAATAGAAATGTCCTGGGAGCGTGACTCGTTGCGTGAGTGAGAGAGAAATAAAACTCGATAACGAATAATTCGTTTTTTATTATTATATTCTAACACGATCGAAAAAATCCGAGCGACGACAACAACGACGAGAACTGCGACGCAGGATCGGAGGTTAAAAACAAATTTTTAGGCGTTTATAACCGCTTTGTCTCACCCCGAAGCTCACGGACTCCTGCGGGGACTCGCGTTACGCTCTCTCGCGGGCCAAAGCAAACTTGTCGGATGGCAATACGTGAGTTAAATGTTCACCGCGGATGGTTTACGGCCGATAGTCCCCACCACGAGCCACCACGCGGCGCTGCCTCCGTCGTGCCGCCGTGCCGCCGCTTCTGGCTAGGCTATCCCGCGTGTGCTCGTCCCTCATGCTGCTGTGCTGCTGTGTCTCCCCCCTCCCCCTTCTACCTTCAGTTCCCTCTCTCGTGCCGCGCGGCCGTTAGTGGTGTATGTTCGCGCGCGCGTGTGTGTGTATATATGTGTCGGTCGAACGGGCGCGCGTAGAGTTTATATCTCTCGGCAAGTGCAAGCGAGACAATAGAATCGACGATTCAAACGTGAAACTACCTGTGCACAAGAGTGATGCGAGATCTCGTGGTGAACAGCGCGACGGAGAGAAAACAACGGCGAAACGACGAGGACAGAGAGAAAACCGAAAGGATTGCGATGGCACGATCGAGCATGTGCGAAGGTAGGAACGAGCTGAAAACTATACGAGTGATAAAGACGAACGATTCGCGCACGTTCGAGAATCGAACGGAGACGAATGTATAAGCATAGACTTCGTGGGGTTTTACACAGTCGCAGTGAGAGCCCATAGGCGTTTCACACAACTATAGAAACTGGGATTTATATGCGAGGGCGTTGTTAATGGAAGGAGGGGAAGCCGCGCGCGCGACTCGGGAGGGAGTCGACGAGCGTTAGAGTGGAGGACACTGCCGACCCGCGCGGTGCCCCCCCTCCTCTCGATCCCCTCGACCGTCGCGCTTCGTCCTTTGCACGACCATGTTCCTCTTCAGAGCTCTATCCCGCTCGATCGCATTTCGCTTTTTCTCACTCATGGATTTTCGAATCGTATATTCGTTGTCCCGCTCTCGAGCTTTCGTGAATGCGGGACACTGTTGTGCAAGTAGGCCATTCGATTATTATTATTTTTTTTATTTTTTTTTTTCATAGAAAAAAATCGATCGATGAACAAAATTTTTATTTTTTAACCTCGAATTTTAATTTTTTTCGTTGCGCGGCAATTACGATTTTAAAAATTATTGCGAGAGAACGGAGAATTGAGATTGCGAGGGATCTTCGCGATGTGTGCTGCAGCGATCGATGCACTTGCTCTTTTCTCCGCGAACGCTGGTTATCATCACATGCACGCGCAGGATTGAGCCATTACCTGCTGTTGAGCTCAAACGTTATAGCTATAATTATATAGCGTCGCGATACACATCGAGTAATGGTGATTTGTTGCGTTGCTTCGAGCGCGTAGCCACATGTACCCCGAAGGAAGTGGACGTATCTTCTCTCCTCTTTACCTCTATCTCTCTTTCTATCTTGTACCTACGTATACACGAGGCTACGGCAGAAGTTGCTCGTTTATTGCGTGAGCGGTTGCTCACTCTTGGCGAATATCCCTTTTTCTCTGTTCCGGTTATATACATCGCGCTTCGTTCGTGTTGCGAGAGCCCCACACGTGGTATCGGGGGGTCCCGATGTATATGAAACACGGCAATAGAGATACGAATCATCGATGCTTTCGCTCAATCGTTTTATTCTCTTAATCATTCGCGCAAAAGAAGAAAGGAGGGGGGGGGAGAGAGAGAGGATTTTAAAACGCGTTTATCTTTATTTTCACGCCTACCGAGCAACAACGTATACATAAGAGACTCCCACTAAAGCGGTAGCGATCTTCGTTTATGATTAACCTTTTTTTTTTTTTTTATTCAACGCCCGAGGAATGGCTGCGCGCGAACATTATTGAAAGTCGTTGGCAATGGGGCAAAAAAAATGGCGGTTTATCGATAGATCGATTGATAATAGGCTGATTATGAGATTTTAATTGAAACACTCTCGACGGGGGTTTATTATTATCGATCGACGAGAGATTATTTCTGTGTTTGCGAACACCGGTACTCGCGCACTCGTTTTAATTGAATTTCCGATTAAATTCGCCGTGCGAGTCGAATTGATTGCCATGTCAATTTTTTGTTACGTACGCGTTTTTGTTTTTTGTTTTTTTTTTTTATTTATTTTTTTTTATAATTCATTTTCTGCCGCCACACGCACAGGAGGTCAGTTCTCGGATCGCCACTTTAAATTGGATTGACCGGGGGGAGGGGGGATTCGGGTTGTCGGAGGTTTCGCCAGCCAGCAGTCGCGAACGAAAACGTGAAATTGTGTTTTTCAACCGACACCCCAATTTTCAACGGTACTACAGCGAATTTTGAATCGCTGTATGTCTCCCGGTCTGGATGCACATAAACTCGCATGAGGGGAAAATTTAATGCCGAAAATACGCGTACCTCGGTATCGCGGTGATGGATTCGACCGCGTATACTTTATGCGTTATTTATTTTAACCGGATAACTTCAAACGTATAAAAAAAGCAACGGTCGGCGCTTTTTGCAAATTTTGCGATTTCTTTTTTTTTTTTTTCGTAAATATACCAACCCGCGATGTTCTTTGTCATTCAGCATAGAGCAATCTGATTTTTTTCTTTTTTACCTTTTAATGATATTTTATTATTATAGACATTTTTTTTTTTTTCAATTTACGAAAAATATTTGTCGACGTGATATCGATGGGTTTCGCGATTTGCGATATTTTTTTACTTCCCCTTAACGATGTATAGTAAACAATTTCGTTTTTATCCAATATCAACAACATTATTATCGTTTTATTTATCCACAAAATGGCTTGTCGATGAGAATAAATTTAACATTTATTAATGGAGAATCTCGTGAATGAATACCGGTATTATCGTGAGCACGTGAAACGCGCAGTTTTAGTAGCGCCACGTGCTCCGTTCGGTCGGGAAAACTCCGTTGGTGCGAGTGGGATCGGGTTGGGTACCGCGGCAGTAGTACAGTTGCACGAGTGAGCGCACATTCGCAGTTTGACGGAATGTTATTGCGGTCATAATCGTAGAGGCGCCAACAGGTGCGAGCTGCAGCAAGCCTACACGTTGCGGGGGTGAGTTCTCGCGTATACAGGTTCATCCATAATCGAAGCTTTTCTTTTCCTGATTTTACTGCAATGCATTTATAAAAATTCAACAAATTTTTTTTTTTTTTTTTTTTTACGAAAGAATTTTCGATGTATGGAATACGATTTTTTTTTCGCATTTCGAACCAAATATCGGAAAGCCTCGATGATTTATTTTGAAAATTGATACCAAATAGATTTTAAAGTATATTTTGTACGGAGAAAAACCACAGTAAGTTTAGCTGCGATCCGCATTTTCTTCGACAAACAAACTGATAGAAAATGCTTTTTTGCATTTCACAAACACCGTATATTCAGACTGCAATCCGAGAGTTGGATTTTTTTCAAAACAATACGCAGGCAAACAACTGTTTACGAAAAAAAAAATTATTAAAAAAAAATGAAAAATAATTAAATAAATAATAAATCGGCAATAATACATATAGAATTATTCATATGTGATAAGTAAAGAAAAAAAGAAAAGTAAAGAAGTTGAGAATGAAAAAAAAGTTCAAATCCGAATGCTTTTCATCATTTTACTCGAATTCATGGATAAAAAGTCAACAAAATCAATTTTTTTTCGTAATAAAAGTTTTTTGGTTCGCGCAATACGATTTTTTTAGCGCATTTTGACCAAAATCCCGGAAAAGCACTATAATGAAAAATAATAAACCAACAATAATTCATATGTAATGAAATATATAAATAAAAAGAGAAAGAAAGAAGAAGCGTTCAAATCTGAATCCAACAGTATTGGAGTCCATGAAGCGTATAGCGTAGGTGGCGCGAGATGATACCTTCGCGGGCCGAATATATCTATATGCATTTCTTGTCTATCGGTTTATCTATAGACAATAGCGGCTCCGGGTGTCTATAATGTGTCTCGGAAACAATAACTAAACAGTCAGTATAGCTATTCCGTGATTCTGAAGCGCGGCAAGCAATTATACGAGAAACTTGAACGACCCATCAACTGCCGTCTACAGATAGTACGCCGTACTATTAGTAATCTAAACCGTGTGTTCGGGACAAATACAGTATTAAGATAGCATTCCCATTTCGAGAGTTCATTTATACGCTTGTAGCATCTGTAGTACCGGTACTTTGAGAAGAGATCTTACAATATTGTGACAACTTGAAACGTCAACCGACAAAAGTAGTTTACCAAAAGTATAGCCTCCGGTCATCAATCTCATCCCTTCGGCGGCCGACGCAGTCGAAACTCGTCGTCACCCAAGCAGTAAAAGTGAAAGTGAGATGTCTCTCTCGTGAGCGTTCCGAAAGGGATAAAACTTCGACCGTCTTGACTACCTGTCGTTGAGCAAAGGATAATTACCTCCCCGGGGACCGTTTTTCCCAAAATCTCGTAGTTTGCACCTCGAAAGTCGTTTGCAACTCGTTTATACCTGATGTACTGCAAACTACCGGCAAATATTTTGACATCACGAGTTTCACGCTTGTCGTTTCGTCGAGAATCAGCGCCTTTTCGCAAATCTTTCAATGCAAAATCTCCAAAATCTGCGGGAGTCAAGAGAACGGCGTGAACAACCCTTGCGAACGTTTGCGATTTCGTGGACTTCGGCTACCTGACTGTATGGCAAAGATACCGCATGGATGAGTAAGATAAATCGTTTAAGGCTTTGCAACGCATGCGGAGAGCCATTGTCATTCTATTATGCTGAATAATATCCTCAATAATCACTGTTGAAAGTAATACCCAAGACAAATGCGCATTGTGTACGAACAAACGAACGCGCTATATTGACCGCGTCTTTCGTTACGTTTATATACCTATTCAATATAAAAGGAGACCGTGATCTTGAATCCTGTGTATCCCCCATAACCGCTGTGCGGATTCTCTATGGTACAGAGAGACCGGTACACACGTGGTGTTCGTTTCTCCTTCTGTTCGTGGCATTTGCGCGCGTTCTCTTCGCCGGAGTTAAACTTCTTCGATGCAACTGTAAGCGCGCGAGGCTCGCACAACGCCGGCCGCATACCTGACGCGAGAGGATTTTCCCATATACGTAAGAATGGCTCGCCGCTCGAGCTATCGGCAGTGTGTAAGCTGCTATTTCTATACGACGTTGCGACTATTTGCCGACCATCTATAAACGGCGAGGTGCAGTCCGGCCGGCAGAAGTCCGCAGTCCGGAGGGTACAGTCGGTTTCGCGTAGTCTTCGTCGTAGTCGATCGCAGAAGTACCGCTTCCGCGAGTACACGCATAGCTTATATGTATTTTCAATGCTCTTCTTCCAATGCCTCTTCTTCTTCTTCTTCTTCTTCTCTCGCGCGCGCGCGAGACATCGAACAGCTTTGAACGATTTAACCAATAGCCGTATGTGTGTGTAAAGCAAAAGCGAGAAAGATGGGAAGAGGAGACTCACGCACGCGATAGAACGTGTCCGCGAGGACAGCGGAGCCTTACTTACTATCGTAAGTAGGAAACAACCGACGGAGTTCGAACGAATACCGTTCGTTTGGGTTTCCGTGTGGAACGCATATTATCTACGGGCGCACCTCCTTCTCTTGAGATTGTCTCGGTAACGTGTGCACATTGATTTTGCACGCGAGACTCTGATTTTTTTTTCGTTTTATAAAAGCAGATACGCGCTACAGTGAGTCACATACTGAATAGATCAATTTACCAGGTATTCGTAAAGGTTTAAGTTAAACAGTTATAGTTTCATTCGCATCCCAGTTGTGCCAATGGGCTTTGGTTGCTGATTTTTTGTTTCGAAAGCAATGACGTTATTTTAACCGTTTTATCGGGAATTCGGAATAAATTATTTTTTTCTGTATTTCACGAGTCTCAAGAGAAAAAAAAATTTGGAATGAAGGAAAATTGCGTTTTTGTGATAATCGATTTTTCCGCTGACAGTTAAAGGATTTGAAACAAAATCAGTATCACAGAAAAATGAAATAACCTTTTCAAACGCAGTGGCGCAACGGATAAAAACCGAAAAAAGAAAAAAAAAAAAAAAATTGGCCGTTGAGAATTTGGCGATTTTGATTTCAGATCAGAATTTATAAAAAAAAAAAAAAAAAACGGTGTTTTTTTATTTTTATTTATAAATATTATATAAATATTTATTATAATTAAATCAGATCGTAATGAATATATTTTTTCTACAAATGTACAATGTGGTAATCCCGTTTAGCGTTATACTGTGAATCGTTAAACAATAGCGAATTTTTTAAATTTCACATAAGATACAAGAATATTGTTTGCAACGTTAAAATTGTGTACCGGTAAACAAGAGTGAGTTGAATTGCGAGTTTAGCGATAGTATTCGAGTGCCAACGTCCTTATGTGTACAGTATACATCTATAGTATAAAGGATTCCGCGAGGTATCTCACCGACCGATCTACTTCCTTATCGTGGCGAAATTGTCCTGCCCGCCAGTGGCAGGTTCCTCCGGATTCCTCGAGAACGCCAGTACCGCGATAGACGACAGAAGAGGGAAGGGGGGTGGTGGTAGGGTAAAGGAAAGACCGAGAAGAAGAGAGACTGCACTTCCTTAGAGCGACGGAGAAAACCCGCAGAGAAGCCCGTACGTCACCCTGACGAAAAAAAGACCATCCGCGCGAGACGTTTAATTTCCGAAGCCCTTCCGCTACCTCCATTCACAATCCCCGGAGCCCCCTGTACACTATACCCTCACCTCCTTTTTCTATCCTTCTTGTACACTCAGCCACCTCAAACCTCCGACCTTAACCACTCCCGATTCTCCCTCTCTCTCTGCTATACCCACCCCTACCGTTCGCTCTTACGTTATATCTACTCCCCGACGTACGCGAATATACACGTAACTCTATACATTTATTCAACTGTACACGTATTCCGTCATTCCGCGGAACGTGAAATAGGAACTTTGTGCTCGGTGAACGACCCGAGACGATAGATAACTACAGTTTGAAAATAAAATACCGTTCGTGACTTCTCCGTCAATATTCGAAGGATCTTTGTTCTTGTTTCGGGAATATCTCGGGTTATTGCGGATGGGTCCACCTTGAATATTCATTGTGACGAAGGATACGGAAAGGGGAGAGAGGGGGTTGGCGAATATTTCGAGGTTTTCTAGCTTCGGTGAATTTCACTTAAACATTATTTTAGGGTGTTTTCTCGAACGAATGGAATTGGTAGTTCTTTCTCGCACCAGTGAGCTAGAAATTCGCGGGTACGGTCATGAATTAGTCGGAAGACGTTCGTTCGCTGCCGGCGGCGAACACGTAAAACAACCCCCGCTGTTGCTGTTCCTGCCGGCTCCTTGCGTATAGCACGTAATAGGTATCCACAAGGATCTCTCGGTATATATACCGTGCTGTTTGGCGCGTAAGTCTTCGAGGGTCTCCCGTTGCCTCGTAAATCCACGACTAATTCGGTAAACAGGAAGCGTCTTGGATTGGCCCTCCCTTCGCGAGAATCTCTCGCGTTAAATAGTGCGTAAGGGGTTGTACGACAGAACGAGTCGAGAGAACGCTTGTGTTGGAATGAAACAGAGAAACACGCAACCCCCATCCTCCTTGACGCGCTTAGCCCTGTTGGCGCAATTGGACTAAGCCGTTATGGCGTCAAAAAAGCCTTTTCCCTCACAACAACGCGTCCATACTTTGCAACCCCCGTGGCTTGTTATTCCTGATTTACCGTGCGAGTCTTCACCGAGAGCTTTAAGCCTCAGAAATTACCGACATTCTAATCTTTTATTTGCCGACCCATTTGCGATGTACTTCTTTGAATAAAATGCATTTTAAAGAAAAATTCGAAATATCAAAGGGTTGTTCTGTTAATTCGAAAGTCATTTATCGGGGAAGTTATTTATCAGTCACGCCTCATTTTTTTTTTTTTTTTTCAACGCGATTCATTATGTTTTTCTCAAATGTCGGTAAAAAAAAGTTCTATTCGTAAAAAAAATACATTAAAATATAATTAGAACATTTTTGAGAATTTTTGAAGAGAAAAAAATGACAACATTGCAAATTACAAATGTCATTTGTTTTTCACTATTTTATCCCTCTGTAATGACACAGCGGAGTTTGAAATTGCAGTAAATACATTATCTTGTGTATTAATTCTCCAAAATTTCATTAAAAAACTAAAAAAAAATTTGTAAAAAATTCGAAATCATTACTTTGTACAAAATTGCTTAAAAAAATTTGTTTCAACAAATTATTGTAAACTTTAATTTCAGGCTATGTCCGATCTTTTTTTTCACGCTGATCACGAATCCGCTACTTATTTTAATCTTCACTGAAAAAAAAACTTACGTTTTTTTATCACGAGTTTCAAATTACTCCCGAAGGCGCGTATCGCGTTGACGAAAATAAGTAAATAAAAAAAAAAATTTACTTTTTTAACATGAGATCTATTCGCATAACGCGACGCAATTTCATGGACGAATAAAAGTATCACGGATGACTTACGTCCGTCTCATCTCGAATCTTCGAACGCTATAAATTGCGGCCTCGTTTTGATTTGAGTCGCGAAGTAAAATCCGACGTGGCACTTTTGAATATTGGCTGATCGCCAGGAACGTGCTAACGCGTGTCTTGACTCTTATGTATAGCCTTAACTCTTTTCCCTTTCCCTTGTGACTCTGCTTACCAAGCAAATTTGCTTATCGATCTTTGATATTCCAAGCGTTCGCCGTGCTCGCGAGACGTCGCTGAATTCCTCAAGTTTTTGTCAAACGCAGCGATACGTAACGAGGAATCGTTTTACCAGATGGATTCGACATTATTGAAAATTTTTCGAAAAACGCGATTTCGCACTTTTTCTTACCGTTCGATGACAATATAATCATCAGTCTTCGGTTGTGTCTATTAAAACGCTCGTTGCCTCAACGTTTATCTCAACGTCAAGTGTTAACGTATCCCGAAGATTTCCGGAAACGTTTTCAAAGCCATGAAACGTAACGACGCTATAAAAATTGAGAGTTGAAGTTTCGCGGGGGTAGCACGCGACTCGCACGTTGCCCGTAAAATCCCCAACCCTCATCCCGCGAATGGACCACAGTCTCCCTTCCCTCATAACCGGTGTACGACCTCCGGACTATTTTTCCGGCTGGCAAGAGTCGCGTGTACGTTGAATGTGGGTGCTGCGACACCATATACCGCTCGTTTCGCATTGGTGTTCCCGTATTTCCTCATCTGCCCTTCGTGTTTTTACAACTCATCTTTTATATCGCAAACTCACGCGCGCGCGAGTTACGTGACGGATGAGCGGGGATGAGGTCACAAATCACGCGAAGCTCACGGTTGCGCCGGTTCCATGACCACCGGTTGGCGTTGAAGCTCTCTTCTTCTTTTCCCTTTTTTTTTTCGTTTTAATAATTTTTTTATTTCATGAATGAAATATCAACAAGCGAACCGCGAATATAAGCGCATCAACACCGGAAACAGCGCATAATAAAACAACTATATTAAATTATCATTGTCTTCGACGCATTTTTATTTTCTCGGGTCGATTAGAAAGTCGCGATTAACGACCGGAGATCAACAAAGAGGTGTAAGTATGCCCGGTGACCGCGACCACCCTCGATCGTGCGAATGCCACGCGTGCCTCCGGCTAATTAATTGTCGGTTAAAAATTGCGGGCAAGTAAAGCGCGTCTGCATTGGCCACACCGGACCGAGAGTACAATCATCACTGTGTACCGAGAAGCCAATGGAATTTTTGCACCGTGCTTCGCTCCGTCGTGCCGCGTTTCGTTCGCTACGGTGGTCGACTCTTGACCAACATTCGCCTGTGGCTTCATGGAGACGCCGAGCTCGTGGCTCGCCCACGACGACGTGGCTCTCTACTCTCTATTTCTTGCGCATAACCCACTGAACTTCGTAAAACTAAAAAATAAAAAAGGACCGAACGTAAAAAAAACAAAAAAAGAAATACCTAATATACTTTGGCCTTTCGATTCGTACGTAATATCAAGAAATTCAACCACGTTGTAGATGTTGTCTCGCGTGTATTTCTCACATAGACATTCGTTCACATCCACATACACATACATGCGGTCGACGATTTTCAATTATATCCTCGAGACCGTTCGCACCGGAGAAAGAGGCGTCTCGGGCATATTGCTCGCGTGAGACGACGATATACGTACCTCATACCAAAACCCCCATGCAATATTGTACGTGGAAATATGTAAGTTCCATGGCGTTGGCGTTAAGGGGAAGTCGCGAGACAGAAGCTGCAGAGCAGAAAGGGGGGAGGTGGTGGCTCTGTAGGGCGTGCTGCAAGAACTCCAGTACCGGAAGCGTGACTGATATTGCTCGTGGAACGCGAGATCGCTGAAGGGAGACGATATCTCCCAAGGGTCGTCACCATAACCCTCGTTGCCACTGGATTTATCATATATATTAACAACAATAAAACTTAATAATTCGACTTGAGCCAACGAACTCGTGGATGAAAATTAAAATGTTGATTCATACAATGGGTCACACGGTAAAGGCGATAAAAAAAAGTTCCTTCAAATTTACACAGCGATATCTCAGTATACCATATCTATATAGTATGGAAAAAAAAACTACGTTTGGACTAAACATACATAATTATTATTTTTTATATTTTTTTTTATTTTTATTATCACACCTTTTTACACCATTTTAAAATTCTTTTTGTTTCTTCTACGTGTTGTGAATTTTTTCTTTTTGTATAATTTTTTTTACACAAAATGAATTATGAAAACACATGATATGGAGATGTGAATCCTAATTATTTTAGTTGACCTGTTATGTTTCTTGTCTTTCGTATTCTGTGGTTTCTAAAATTTGCCAAAAGCACTCTTACAAGTGAAACGTACAGTGTCAAAGTTTCGCGAACGCACGCGCGGTAGAGTGATAAATTTTGGGTAGAGAAAGCCGCGACTTCAAGAAGTAGAGAGGGGAAGAGGCGAGAGGGGTTTAAACAGTTGGATCAGCAAGATCCCTAATGAATCCTCGTTGCGAGAGACCCTCGAAGCGAAGCTACCCACTTCTCTGGTATTCGGTCTGTGGCTCTCCTCCCTTTCGACTTTCGGAGGATCTTCTCCGTGAAACGGCAACGGCAAGTTTCGCCAGTCCTGCGGCTTGTTGGTATCTCTTCAGCAAGAGTAGAGTGAACCAAACCCCTCGCCCCGTTTACCTTTCCTAACACTTATCCACTCGAGCGGAGACGTACACTCGCCGACTCTCTCGTGCAGTTTCCAAACAACGGACATACGCAAACTGCAACAAGAAGGCAACAAGAATCGAGGTTTAGGAAGGATAAGGGGAGGAGGAACCAGTGAAGGAGAGAGAGAGAACATGGTGAAGAGCGAGCAAAGTTGAGGAGTCGCCACAAGGGAACGGAGCACGTGCTTTCCGCAGTGGACGCCCGAGTTTCCAAGCTTTCCTGCGAGATCCTTGCGGTTCCACCTCGGTAGAGTACTAGCGAAGAGCCACCGAATAAGGCTTTGCCGGTAACTGTGTGTTCGCCATACGAATCGCCGAGGGGCGCCGTTTCCTTACCCTAAAGTCATATAGCACATACTGTCCTATAGCCTTCTGTGCTCTTCGGCCTCTTCTTAATAGTTCTGGTATACGTACCTCGCCACTGACCGCGCGAGCGCGCGTATGTCCGTTTTCGGCTATAGTTGCGAAAATAACTGGCTGGTATCTGCAGTGGTATACGGCTGACGATGGTCGCGTTACGGTAAACCGAGCGATTTGACGCCCGTCCCAAGGCTCGCATACGACTTGCCCCAAGATGCGACCGCAGGCAGACGTAATATCCGCCACCGCTCAAGCGGCATTCAACTACCTATACCCCTATACAATGTATATGCTACGTCTTCCTATACAGTTTCGCCGTCTTAGGTTTTAGTCAGAACCTTCGCCAACCAACAGGGATAAACAACGGTCACCGAAACTTTACTCCTACCGTGCTTTACTACTTGTCTAATGCTTCTTGATATATATCGCACCCATGGGGAATATTAGTAATAAATACGCTCCGTTATATATGTACCGAAGGAATTATATGCAACCGAAAGGTAAATGGAATGTTTTTTTTTTTTAATGAATAGAGAATTTCAACAATAGGACTGAAATTTATTGCTCTCTCGAGTGGATTATGTATATATGTATATATATATTTTTATTCTGGATAGAAGCCATAGTTCTTTCACGAGCGTTCGTGTTGCGTGCGCGCATTTCCCTTTTTCGATCTCATAGCCGTGAAAGAGATCGAGCAATGGGGCTTTTGCATCCCCCTTCTCATACTCCCGCAATGTTTGCTCGAACTAATAAGCCGAGGATGCAGGGGTCTCGAATCTGTTCTTGGATCGCCTGAACAGGTACAGGCTGTACATGAAAGTTCTGCCTGCTGATGCTGCCGGACATCATAAACCGAAAATGCTGCGAAGCTCAACGAGACGGTCCCAGGTTCGTCGCTATATAACTATCACAAATATAACTATACACGTAGCTTAAAGCATGTGCGACACTCATGAGAAAGATAGAAAAGCCCACACGTGTGTCTGAGAGAGAGAAATGAAACGCTGAGCGCAGGTATGGCGTGGTAGCGATGGCGGCGTGTTGGTAGCGATAAATCATGGGTTACCACATTGTAGCCCAGTAAATCATCGGACGCGGGGAACGCGAGAGCTTCCCAGCGTGAAATGAAACGAATTCATCTCTGTCAACCCCCACTACGTGCTTACAATCCACCTCTCGCCCGCACCTCTCCTGCACCTCTCGCCGCAGCTCTTTCGTTGGTTAACTCGCTCTTTCTCACCCGCTGCTTTTTGGTATACGTATACGTACACATTTTCTCTCATTCTCTCTTGGTATTTCTCTCGCTCTCTTGTACCAACTCCCGCGCCCCCCGCTCTCGCCACTAACACTAACACTCCTTTTCTATACATCGTCAGAGAGTCCGCCCGCGATCACCGTTCGGTTCTCTTTCTCTCGCGCTGTTTTCTATCCTTTGCACGCACCAGGATAGGTGGCCAACTCCCAGCAGCCGGAACACACTCTATACTCTTTTACTATGTGAATGGCCCGGGCAGTTGTGCTCTGTCTCTTCACCAATACCGAGAGAAAATTTTCCGTCCACAGGATATAATATAACACAAGCATGGAATCTCTCGTTGCTTCACGTGTGCTCGAGAACCTTTACATTATGTAGCTCTCTGTAGATATATAATCTTGGTACCACCCACCCCCTCCCTATATGCCGTCGTATCCTCTTCTGGGTATAACAACGCGCTCACTGCGCACACTTATTCGTTCGCGTTTTACTCCGTCTCTCTCTCTGATGCCGCGTACACTCCCGAAACTCTCTTTCACACGCACGAATGTATTCTACCGCCATTCGAAACTCCATCGCGAAACCATTTTTTATTTCGGTTCATCGCGGCATTCGAATGGTCACTGCATACTAATAAAGTGGATTTTTTTTGTTGTTTTCTTTTTTTTTTCGCTGCGTTCGCGCAATTTTTTTTTGTTTTCACATCAGATACTATCATTTTTTGCCCCCTATTAACGCCCTTGCGTGGAGAACAATTTTTTTGATAGTCAGTCAAAGGGTTGAATTCGCTGTAGAATTTGAGATGAAAGGTGGATACTTTGTGGATGTGGATGGCAAAGATGGATGGAGGTTTGCCGGTGAATTCTTTCAACCACCCCAACACGAAGCGGGGTTGAGACCAGAGACGTACGTCAGTTCTGGTGCGAACGCCCTCGCCAGGCACACGTCGACGTTCCCATTTTATTTATCGTAATTTGATACAAGCGGGGGTTCTCCCACTGCTGCTGCTGCTGCTGCTTGCTTGGTCGAAACAAAAAATTACAGGGAAGCCAGAGGGAAAAGCGGAACGGGGGAGAGAGAGAGCATAGTAGAGGGATGCGCCCATAGATCCGCAGCAGCTCAGACGCAGCCGCGCCTCCGACCTTCGCGCGCCCGGCCATCCACTTCTTCTCCCGCGCGCTCTTCCGCTCCGCGCGCTATTTCTCTCCTATCTATCCATCTCCGTCCGCTTCTTTTTCACGTTCATTCTTTCTTTTTTTTTTGTTCTTTTCTTAGCTCGCTTCCATCCGCGCAAAACCTCCCTCGGTTTCTTCGACTATCCGAACTCTCTCGAGGTACTCGAACTACCCGCGCCCCTATTCTTCTTTCGTATACCGTTTTTTTTCTTCCTTCTCACACGCCCATCCCCAAGTTTTTTTTTTTTTTTTTTTTTCTTTGCTTTCTGCCCACAACCCCCGTCGATTCGTCGTTCATCATATAAAATAAACAGTCCAGGAGGGTTGGACGCCTACCGGATTAAGCTTGGCATTCGACGGTCTCGATCACGTACGAATAATCCTATGTGGCAACCTCGTAAATTTACTATATTGGAACTTCTTTGACCACTGGGCGCGTTTTTTTCTTTTTTCGTTTACTCAGGAATTTTCTTATTCGTTCGGCTCGATAAAGAAAGAGAACAGGTTTCAATGTTCATCAGTTTAGTGAACGCTTCTCGTGTGTACTGGATGTTTCACGATGAAACGAAGAACTGCAAGCTCAGGTTACTGCTTCGTCGCACTCCGGGAGCTTGTCGGGAGGGGTGAGAGGTTTGAGATTTTCCTCTCGGAGTCTCGGCGCTGGGTAGACTATTACGCGAATCCCATAAATCGGTCGCGACACCTTCACTACGGGGTTTACGTAACGATAAATCTCACAGACTGAAATAATGCGCGCACCTCATTTCGTAAATGGCATTGTACTTAAAATTGTCTAGCAGTACAGTTACTTGTGCATTGAAAATAGTGCATCCCTTTCTTATACCGTTTTGTCTCATATTCGAAACATTTGTAAAAATATATTTATACAAAAGGAAGTAATACATGGTTTTTAGTTGAATTCCGTAAAAAAATAATGTTAGAAAAATTTTGAGAGTGTAATGAATAAACTGTGTTAACAAAAAAATACGTGAAGTAACAAATAATTATTCGCATATTATAATCGGGAGATTTATTTTTCGTTAAGTGTGGGAATCTCCCGACTGTAATATGCGAATAATTATTTGTTATTTCCCTTTTTTTTTCGTTAATACAGTTTATTTATTACATTTTTTCTTTCGCTCGGGAGTTCTTTTTTTTATTTTTGTAATATTATTTTAAATTCATCCTTTTTGCGTGATAATCGCACCCACCATACGTGGCGATGAAATGCTCATGCAATCAGTCATATAGCTCTCTGGCGTGAGATGCGAACGAAAAAATAATGACGGCATAAATCGACGTAATTTCGATATATTCAAGTGCATTATTTGTTTACCCCTTTACCTCTGTCGATCCTCAATTAATCATAATATAACCGAAAAAATGACAAAGATCGCGGTACAAAGTAACAGTGTGCCAAATTTTGTTGAGACATTTTCAGACGTTTCAAAGAACATCAAATACCAAAAAAACGTCTCGAATTCAAGATATGAATAAAAACGAAAAAAAAAAAAAAAAAAACATTCAGTCGGGAGAAACTTGTATTTGGTAAAAACTGGATCAGAATTTTCTTTTTTTTTTTCTTTTACGCAACTCGTATTTCACGAAGAGGTAAGAGAGATGAAGAAAAACGATCGATATTGCTCTGTGGATTTGGCCTCTATGATTTATAAAGCACCCTCGAGAAAAACTGTCATGGCCGACTGTTGGCCCGGGGTCACGAGCGTCGTCAGGGGGTTTGGTTTTTCGCCTCCTGTCTTCTCTGTCCTTCCCTCTCTCTCTCTGCCTTTGCTTCCTTATTTTCTTTATCCGTCCACCAATTCTCGGGCCGCTCGCGCGCGATATTGCGCCGCGGCGATAACTCACGGGTTCTCTCCCATCCTTCCTATCAGTCTGCTCGCGAGACCCGGCCAACCCCTGTGCAACTATCTCATTCTCTCTTATGCATCCGCTCTCTCACGCTATACTGTGTTTTCACCCCCGCGTTCAGCTTCGCGTAGAGTTCTCTCTCTCGTCCCACCCCTCGGCGGAGCCGACTGAACCGAATCCAGAATCCACCACCCTTATAGTCGACTTCATTGCGCGCCTGGCGCACGTTTGTCTCCCATCGTTCTCGTCACACCCTCCAATACCCCCTTCGAATTCGCACCCAACCTTTCTCGTTTTTTTCTTTTGCTTTCCCTCTTCGCAATCCCTCAGTCACAATTTTTTTACTCGAATCCTACGGCATACACAGGCGCACGCATGCTCGTTCGCCTTCCCCCAGTATAGCATATTCTCGCCCACTTTGACTATCATTACTCTCCTGTCGAAAGTAACGAATAACGTAGCCAAGCCTCCTAAGTCTCTATTTTCGCCCTCAACCAGACGTTCCTCTCTAATGCCCACCATTCCGATTGGTCCGAACCGTCTATCTTCGTTCCAGAGATTCCTCCGGTATACGCACACGAGGCTTTTATTTTATTGACGTTTATGTGCGCGTTGCGTCCCGTTGAAAATTTGGATAAATTTCGATAGGCTCCACGGCGGCCGTTTAGCTTCATACGTGGGATCTTCCGTGACGAATTTAAATTATGTATTCGACGATTCTTCGATTTCTTACACTTAGAATCAACGCCATTCGAAGATTGACATCATTCGCTCGAACTTTATTACGAAATAAACGTTAATATTCTCACTTCATACGATAGACGACCGTTCAATATAGTCAGCAACATTCTTGCGGAATGACCTGAACAAGATGAACACTTCTTTTGTTTTATATCTTTTCGTTACGTATATATATATATCATGAACACGGAATTCGATCGAACTGACGTGCGGCATAACGCAAAAAGAAATTCTTTCCATTATCGCAAAGAGGGTGAGGCAAAGGTGGAAGAAGAAAACGAAGGCGAACGCGAAGAAGTACGAGATAAAGGTAATTGGTTCGGCAAGACCCTCCGATGATCTCCGAAGGTCTCGAGCGCTCCTATGCCCGCAGGCAATTTAGCTCTTTGCCATGGAACTAATAAAAACCCCCGGGACGGCGAAAAATATAAGGCATCGCGAGTGGGGGGAGAGTGTTCTCTCTGCGTACTCACTGCCAGTGCCCCTCATGGCGCTGATGCTGTGGTTGCTCTGCGGTACAGCGTTGTGCTGCGCGAGACAGATAGGAAATCTAATTTTCGGAGCACGAGGGGTTCTGGTACAGGTTCAGCGTTAGCGGGGACGAGCCATCTCTCACTGTATTATTTATACGAGGTCCGAAATTGGTGCCCTCGCATGCCGGGCACGCGCTCATCTCTCGCCTATACTCACTCCTCTTTCATTGTATGGGTGATGGCTATGCTGCTGGCTGCTGGTGGTTCCTGGTCACGATGCTTCTTGCCACCAGTCGCGCACTCGCCTTTCTCCGCGACCGCCCACCAAAAAATATATTACCCGACGATAAAATATTCCGAGCGTTGACGTCATTCGACGACATTTTCCAAATAATTTTCTTCAAGAGATGGGAACGCGACGGCAATGAAATGAATACATTCTCATGCGATATATCTCGTGTAATGTGAAATTCTTGAGAAATATCTGTCTATCGCGTCGAGCTATGCATAGAGACGCCAAAGCAGTCCAGTTGCTCGGGATACCTTATACAAATAGCAGATTGCAGCAAACTGAGTGTCAGGTCATTTAATTTTTTTTTTTTTTTTTTCTTCGCGAATAGGAAACCTCCGTAAAGCTTATATTAATGGAGTCTCTGTTTTCTATTCACCCTCCTATCTGGCCGACGTTCATGCCCCCGCGTACAAATGCGTAAAGCCAGTAAGCGGCTCGAGAGCGCAGCATCAGCTTTTGTTTCCATGCAAATTCGTTCGCTTCGTGCCATATCATAAGACGCCCGAGTTTAACGCCTCTTTCTATATGGTACTTCGCCGCAACAGCAGCACCAACATCCCATTATCTGGGCAATAATAATCCCTGCGCACGGAATTCTCCGGGAACCCCCCCATTGTTTCGCGGGATTGGAACGACTCTTGAAGCATTCTCTGTATATGTACATGAGCCACAAACAAATTCAAGTACAAACCGATAGAATCATTATAATCTTACTACGATAAAGCAGATACGAGGGTAAAGAGGACACGAAAGTTCGAACCAATAAAAAATGAAAAAAGAAAAGACTTTGGTGGGTTATACGAGTGAGACACGTCGAAATTTTTATGGCGGCACGTGTGTACCCGTTTAAGTTCGCATCGTCGGAGAGCGTAAAAGTCCCGCAGACTCCTGTGGGATCGTGAAGGTATCACGAAGAAGCCTACAGATTCCGTTTCGGTTGGTTGTATGGACCAAGTCATATATACGGAATAGATCCAGTGGGATAAAAAAAAAACCGAGCAAAAGAATAAAAAAAACGAAGAAAGAAGAACGATCGAAAGCCAATAATTGGAATAAACTCGGCGCAAGGCAGTTATCCACGAGCGAGAGTTCGATAGGGGGTTCCCCCATCTCGTTTCACGCCTCGATTCTGTCACGAGCCGTGAGTTTGGTGAACGGGCATTACTCTCACGATCGCTATGGCTCTCCGCTCTCTCACTATCGCCCGAACGGGTCGCGAAGGGGGGTGGCTGCGATAACTAGAAAACTTCTTTTCTCTTCAAGACGCACAAGCAACCAAGCAACCCTCAAGACGTTCAACTCTCGCTGCTGCCTCATCCTCTCGCAACCCTCGACGCGTTCAACTCCAACCCTCACTCCTTGTACACGCTACTGCGAAGAAGTCGCGCGCGGTGATGCTGTGTGTTACATAGCTCTCCTATACGTGGAATCTCATAGTTTCTCCCTTCGTTTTCCCGTTCATCTCTCGCTCTGGGGAAACGTGGCGGCGCCCGTAGACGTGTTCCACCCAAATGCGCTGTTAAAATTTTGGACACAATCTCACCATTTGTCTTGGTGGGTCCGGAAATAAATCTCCGACGGCTCAGCCGGCTAAGAAAAACGCCGCCGTGCACCCTCTCCCACCGACGTATATAGTATACCAAAGAACCTCCGTATAGGTGCTCCTTTCGCCTCCCCCTCTTGCCACCCGTTCTTTCTCGCTTCTTCGCTTCGTTCACGCCATTTTCTTTTCTTTCTCTCTTCGCTACCTTCTATTTCACGCTTCTGTATGTACCCTTCGTCTCGTACGAGTTTCGCGTCTTTTTCTTCATTTTCCTCTCATCCCCCTATCCGCAAAACTAAACCCTCTTCTACGTTCCGGCTATAGTGCTCCACCTCTCTTTCGATGTTCTATCGATAAATCATAATATTCGTATTAACATTCCTACCACTTTCTTCCTTACTCGTTCTTCCACTGGCGAGTTGTCGACGCGAAGCGACCTTTCAGTCGATATCTCTATCGATTTTTCGGACGAGAGTCGTGAAAATTTTTTATTCTTCACATCATCGATCGATCGGTACACATGAAAAATGACGATTCGTGAAAAGCTCTCGAATCTTAATGTTGGGCATTTAATTTTTTTTAATTTTTTTTTTCCGATAGTCACTTTCTCCATTATTGGAAAGTGCTTTTTTGCTTGTCACCGACTCTTTCCTACAATTATATTTAATGGACCGTGTCACAGCTGCGATTAATATTTCACATCGAAAGATTAATCAATCACCTCGACAGATAACCGTTCACCGATTATTAACAAGAAGACAATTTTGTTTTTTGTAGCGCGCAACATATGACTTCATTAACTGAAAGCCTCGATACAATAAAACACGGTATTAATCTACATACAACATTGCCCTCACAATTCTCGGCCGCGTCCGAGTGCAGACAAACTAGCGCGCCGGACCCACAGCCGAATTATTCATCCGCGACAGATTCGCGCACCTAAATAATTCATTCGTTGCGATGCGATGAGCCGCGGAGGAGGGGAAAGGGGGGGGGGGCGGAGGGCGAGTTACAGGGCCGCACGCTTTGCGCGCAACGAGAGCAATCTCCACGCGTGCGTCTCTCGTAAATCGGGGAGAGAGTCGAGGTCCCGAGCTCTCGCGTTCGCTTGTCCGCACCCGTAGCATATCAGGCAGCCAGCAGGAGAACGAATCGATGTACGAATCGACGGGAGTCTCGAAGGCCAAAGAACCATACGAGATCCGAGTGAACGGCAATCTCGTCGATTAATCCCTCGAGAAGGTCTATCCAGTTATACCACTCCGATATATATACCGTTTCGTTCGGTTTCGTGATACTGGAACCAGAACTGCAAGTCTCCACGGATCGAAAGTGGGAGGTCAACGAAAACAAAATAAAATAAAATAAAGAAACGTATATATATATATTTTTTTTCATAAGGGTAGTTGATATTTGATCGACGATCGTTGGGAGTTATATCGAAATCGTTCAATCGTTTCTTCTCTCGTCTTCGGTATCATCTTCCGTTTTTCTTCGTGTACCTTGCGAACCGAATGAATGAATGAATGAACGAGTTCGCGCGCGAACCGATCGACCGAAAGCGAATGAGAGTAAACGCGAACGAGAATGAATGAATGAATGACAATGATGCAGTATATCAAATCGACGGCGGGGCGTGTTCACTCGGTGCGCTTCTCTACCTGATGCACACGCGCGTATATTCAACATGCCTATATATCTTTTCTATATTATGCCCACATAGTATGAACACTCGTGAATTATAACTGCAACACGCGCCCGGTTATAACGGTGGTACAAGTTGCGAGAGCATATCGATGATTTCTCACGTGTATGCAGTCGCGTTGATGCACACGAGATCTCGATATTGCTGACGGTACGGCTGAACACAGCGCCAATGCACCGTGGGGTGCCCACACGAGCTTCGGTGCGAAGGAACAACGCCGCGCTGTCACTAGGACATCATAATGCGTTATTTATAATCGAGTGTACAGAAAAATAAGAATAAAAGACGTTCGAAGTCGACTCCCAATTCGATTTCGCAATGACGATAGAATTCGCATGTATTTGACATTTCCATTGAATCCCCGACGAACGATCGCGAATACCGCGAGTAACTCGGCAGTAAAACGGTAGCGGTTGATATCTCACATAGGTAAACGCAAGCGGTGTCTATTACATAGTTGAGGTAACGCATAGCAGATCGAGAAAGGAACGAGAAGAATGAACGTTCAAGAAACGAGCGAATGACAATGACGCAGTAAATCAAATCGTCGTGTAAACTCAATGGCGTTTCAAGTATGTAATCCTCCGGTGGATTCTACTATGGCTTTGGTAATACGAGATACAAGTTGGAAATCGAACGATTTCTCACGTGAAAGAGGAGCGAAGAGGCCGCGAGAGACACCGGCAGTGAGAAGATCGGAGGAAGATCTCTCTTTTTCTCGCTCTCTCGATCGCCAAGTGCAAAACCAAAGGAATCGGTAACGCTGGGTGTATGTAAAGGAGAGCGCGTGGTCGTTCGCGATACACGACGGGCTCTACCACGCGACGTGGTACACCCTCGCCGACGCCGACGCGGCTTCGTCGGAGCATATGTAGACCTCTGCCGTTCGCCGCATAACCAAGAAGACGTATGTGCGTTTTGGCGAAGCGCCTCTGCAAGACGATATAATTCAGAATACGCGAAGATCGTATGTACATGTATATTATAACTATACATATATATGCCGTGAGCGTTGCTGAAGAGAGCCAACGTAAAATATGTGTCTGGTATCTTATTCTTCACCCAGTTCTACGGGTACGCGTTTGCCCGACGGAGCACAGCGAAGTAGTAACCGCGAGGAGAGGGTTATTTCTTTCTCGAAGCGTATCACGGTGCATGTTATACGTATTACGTTGCGTTATACGTTTATGATACATGCACCATAGGTTAGGATATTTCTTTCTGTTATTCTCTTCGTCTTCCTCATTCTCCTCGTACGCGAAAAAAGAACGTTCGCATGGACTCCGTGACTCAGTGCGGATATTCGTCGAATCCTTTTTTTTTCCTTTTTCATTTCATCTCTTTTCTTGCGACACAATGAAAAGAGACGGGAACTACTGTTGTACATTTGCTTTTTTGTCGTTCTATGCTACGCGAGCATCGCGAAACTCCTCGTGTTTCCGGTGAAATTATTATTATTGTGCGCTACCGGGGACGCGAAGAGGGCTGGCTGCGGAGAATGTGGCCGCTGTCACATTAGCGTCTCGCTCGCGGGCATCAAGGGTGGACGCTTCGGTGCGTCCGCGTGCCTCGTGAGCTCCCGGAGAACTCGAGAATTCCCCGGTTCGACCACTTTTTCCATGGGATGAAATGTAACAGCGATTCTATACATTCGACAATGTTTCTTGCTCGTTTGTCATGTGTAATTTCAGACCAACTTTTCTTTGCTTTCCGATATTACATTAAGTAGACTTACCATATCAGTTGGAATTAAACCGATTGATCGATTATAAGAAATCATTCTCTTCAGATAAATTTAGTAGTATTCAGTAAGGTTTACATTCTTTCATATTCAATGGATGAATGCAGTGCGGCATCGATAAAAAAATTTTAAATAATTTGTTTCAATCGATACAAAATTTAATTTACTCATCGGACAATCTACGCAGTCATTGGGCTGATTTTGTGGGCCAATCGGATAAAGATAATCAAGCCGCAGGGTGCGCCAGGTGCATCCCGGCGAGGCGCGAGTCCAGTAGCACATTCACGAGGTGATAAGTTAGCCAGGATTTGGAAGGTTGAGCGGAATTTGGCTGAAGCCCGGTTAACGCATTGGATCAGGCGCGAGAGCGAGGGAAGCCCCCGCAGTACCTTATATAAGGTTCCAATGCATTACGAACGTAGGATTGCACAGGCTGCAAGGTTGATGGCGAACGAGCGAGCAGACGAGAGTGAGGGAGAGAGAAGCTCGTAGCGATGGTGGTGGAAGCTCGCGCGAGCACCCCGGAATGGAGTCGTAGGATAGCAATTTCGAGCGAGCAGTAATAAAGCACGTCTGCGCGCCGAAATCCTGATGAATGGCCGCGCTTAGGCTTGAAATGGAGAAGCGACGAGCCACTCGCACTTGCTCACTCACTCCTCTTCCCTTTCCACTGACTCGCTCAATTCCATTTCTCTCTCTCTCTCCGTTTCGCACACCAATATCTCTCTCGCACCACTTGCGTACAGAATCTGCAAATTCTCCATTCGTCCCTTTCCCCTTTCGCTCTCGGTAACCCAACTAACTCTCATCCCTACCCGTTAGCGGCTCGTGGATAGTCGCCTATCTCCAGCATCCCGTGGACCATGTTGCAGAGAGAGAGAGTCTCTATTGTAGGGTAACTTCAAACCACCCCCCTCCCCCTTCCTAGGAATTCCCATCCCCTTTTTGAATCATTCGCGGTGCCAGTAGTGCCAAAATCCGCGTCCCACTCTTGTGTATGGGGACTCAGATTTTGCTTTTGCAATTCGCGCGAATCTTTCGGTATACAGTTGTACGCAACGTGAATGGCAAAACTCGTGTGAGGGGGTGAGCCGGTGAGACTGCGCGAAGAGAGGACTCTCGTGAGCTCCAATAAATCTGCTCATACCAAATTGAGAATGTAAAATACATGCGGAACGTCCCGGGGTCTCTGGATGCGCGATATACCCGCGGACCGTGCAAACGCCGCTTGAATATCCTCCCTTGCCTCTCGAACTCTCTCACTCTCGTTTGCGTATATGTATTTTTGCATGCATGCGCGATGACAGCGAATACACACGTGTTTGTAGACCCCGCGCGTGTATTGTACACGCTGCAGAGTGTGAGAGAGTGTTAGCGAGGAGCTCGAAGGGAAAACGCGTGCGTGTGTAGGTAATACGTGGGTTTTATCAGGTCCGAACCACGATGGTCAGGTACTGCGTTTAATTTATTCGGTCCGTGCGGCGAGTTAACGTGTGGAGAGGGTAGAGAAGGGGTCGAGTCGATATCCCTCTTCTCCTTGCCTTCCACGATCTTGATATTACGCCGTCTTAATTCGAACGTTTTTGCAAAGCTCCTCTTCACTCGTATAGTCCGATCGAGCATTTAAAATCACTGGGATACTTGTCGCTTGGCGCCGGTCATCGATTATTCGCAACAAATCGACAGTTTGTTTGTTTTTTTTTTTTTCTTTATTCTTTCGTTTTTTTATTCGTTACTCGTATCTCTCGCGAGAGAGGGAAACGTGCGACAGATGATGACTGGGGAAGGACTCCCGACTGACTTATGGTGTATTATAGAGTTCCCAAGTGCATAACCACCGGGCCACGGGGTACAGCGCTCTGTTCGCTCAGGGAACGGCTAGAGAGAAGGTGAGAGAGAGGAGAAGAGGGCCACCACTACCTATAGCACCGACTTCTGGGCCTCTAAATCAGCCTCCGTGTCGTGATTCATGGAGGGCAACCTCTCGTCCTCCTCTCTCCCCTTTCGTCTTCTCGCTGCCTTCTCCTCTGCTTGTTCCCTATCCCTGTTGCTCTCTCTTCGAATCTCTCTCGCCCTCACCTTCGAACATTCGCCTACCCTTCCCCGTACCCTTCCTCGTACCTCGAGTCCGCCAACCCCCTTTCCTCACGCTCTTACCACTCCTTCGGCAGTGACCTCCCGGCACGACCCTTTTACCTCCACACACTTCCACCTTCGCTCGGCTTCCTTTCGCTCTGTTGTGTAGCACACTTTCGTGAAGCGCGAGCTCCACCTTCCACACACGATATGTTGTTCCGTAACGTACGCTCTTCGCTGCTTCTTCCGAGGGAACCGTTACGCAGTTGCTTCTCCACAGCATCTCGCAGTGGACCAAAAAATACTTCGTTTTTTTTTTCTTCTTCTTCTTTCTTCCTTTGTTTTTCTCTTCTATTTACGCGTTTTTTCTTTGCCACGTCTTCTTAGCATGTAAACGAGAAGCATCGTATGCGACAGTTTGCAAGATGGAGGATCGTTTATTATATACCCGCGGGCTTCGCGTACACACTCGGCTGGTCCTTTATTGCCGGATAAATGGCAATCCGTCAGTCCCGGGTAAACTTATAAGGGGAAGTACATGCATACAGTGGCGACGTTAGTGTTTCACTCGGCGTCCGGATAGTCGTGTGTTCTACAGCCCTAAGGAGCGCGTCTTCCGGAATACCCGAGGCTTCTTTTATTGCGCTCGTCGAGCCGAGTGTCCTTTGCCATCGTTTTTCCGCGCAGACTCGACCTTTCAACGTACGTTCCTCGTACGTTTACGGGAACATAAATAATTCTCCTCAACCATGTGCGAATGTCGCTAATGGTGACGCTTTTTTAATTTTTTTTTACGCGAACGAAACACCAATGAAAGCGAACCTTCGAAAAATATGAACATCTGGATCGTCGAAGAAGTGTGAGAAAGAGACGAGTCTCCGGGTCTGTTTAATCCCATTGCCCAAATATAACGAATGAGCTGTCCACTTATTTTTTCGAATGTCTCTCGCTCATTGACCAACAGCCTCTCGGCTCTCACACGCCATAATAATTCGACCGGTGCGTAAATTCTACGTTTCTTTTTTTTTTTTTTGCTCAGCATCAGCATTTAGGTAAGATATAGAGACGCGAGAGCGCGCCAAAGAAACACATGCCGTAGAATCTCGCGGTTGTCTAGAAAACCGGATTGTAGATTCCTCTGAATGATAAGAATTTCTAGGTTTGCGTGAAAAACGGTTTCGCGAAATCCATACATAGTGTGAGAAACGATGAATTAACATAATTGAATAAATGAATGAGATGTTTCGTTAATGAATGAAAGTCGCTCGACGAGTATCGAAGATTCATCGACGGTATAAATGTACAATTTACGTATGTATTGCGCAAGAATGATATCTTGTTAGAAGAAGTATGGGTCATTCGTGGCCTTCATAAAGTATACGCCCTTTACACGATGTCCCTCCAAGATATCCGTTAGAGAAGGCCATTTTCGGGCTCATTGAATAGACAGCTATGATTCTATGACCGCGAAGCGTGCCAACTCCATTGTAACTCGCCGTCCAACACTTTATTCGCTTATTCAATCCTCTTCACCGACAATCTAAGCCTTTTGCTCCTCGCGTACGTTATTTGAAAAAGATATCAGTGACAATTATTCACCATCGGGATTGAAAAATCGTACGTTTCGTATGATAAAAGATTTGTCAAACAAATACCACAAATGTTCTATGATCCATATATATATTTTTTTAATGGCGATCGAACGTGAAATTTTTGTAAAAAAAAATAGTTCAAAGTACAGGGTTTCAGCGATTACAGAGAGCGCGGCAATCGTGGAAGATAAATCGTTTTCGAATAATTTTGCGCATCTCCTTGCATAGAATATATATATTCGTGCGCGCAGACGGGGAATACGTTAAGGAAGCGAGGCATGAGCAATGGCTGGCAGGGGCTCCGTAATAATGTTGTCTTCGTCGATTCGGTTTTATTTTCCCGACGGCCGCAAGAATGTAGCCTACAGTCAGGTTCAAAATTCGTTCGGTCGGTTGCGCAACGCCGATCGTTCGAGTGAGGAAGGAGAACAGAGACCGCGGCATTGGAGAGAAGACGACTTGCCACGAGTGCACGACGAGAGATATATACGAAACATGGCTACGTGAGCAGCAAGGAACGGATGAGGGACGAGTATATTACGTTGGAGCATCGAACTTGAAGAGGCCAAACGTCGTCGATCTGCATCGGAGCGAAGAAACGAGTTTTCCGGGTAAAATATACGAAAAAAAAAAAAAAAAAAAGCGCATAGGTATTCGATTATCTCGAATAATATCTCAATTCTTTAAATTCGAAAAGGATCATTACAAATGGTACCCGGGGTTGAATTTGTACATCTCCATGCTGTGGTCTCAAACACGTACTTTAATGTAACACTGTGTGGGTTTGTGTATACGCGCGTACATTACCAGAGGCGAGTAAACGACAGTGGGTATCCGACGATCAAAACGCCGTAACCGTAGATCATACGGGGGGATAACGATGGGAATTGGCTCTTGCAAATACATTAGGCGGCACACCAGCGGGGAGGTGGATGGGCTCCGGAGGGTGAACGGGGGAGAGGGGGCGGAGGCGAGATCGTGAACGAGTGAGAGGGAAAGTGGTCCCATCCGAGAGTGAGGGGAGGAGGGGTTGTGTAGGTAGTAGTTTGATATCACTCTGTGCTGTTGCTGCTGGTGTTCGCACAGAGATAGGAGAGGGACGAAGAAGGAAAGCAAAGAATATAGCGGTGTACTGCGATGCGAGGAGATGCCGACGTCGAAGAAGCGAGCATGGAAGCTCGAGGCACCAGATAAAAATGGAAAAATCGTCAACGGCCGAAGGACGCGCGGGTTTCTCTTGCGCAACTAAAGGAACGAAAAGAGAGCGAAAGATCGGGGCGGAAAGGGAGGGGCGGGGGGGAGTGAGTTGAATTTCTTCGCCGGCCAAAAAGTATAAATTTCTTTAATGGCGCTAATAATTTCATATCGCATAATTTACTTACTGCGAAACGTAACGCCAGTAGCTACCAGAGGCATTAACGAGGAGCCTAATATTTATGTGGTACTCGGTCGACCGCCACCCAGATAACACCCTTGCCGCACGGCCTCTCCTCATCCTCTCTCACCCTCTTCTGCTGCTTCTTCTGCTGCTGTGTGCGACTCTATCTTGCTATGCTCTCTTCTCGCTTTCTTTACTCTCGCAGCAACGAGATAAAAAAAAATAAAGAACGAAAGAAAGCGCGTCCCTCCTTTACGGGGGAGATAGGTGGACAGGATTGGTACTTTGGCATACCTACGCTTCTTTTGCTTGAGAGTTTTACCCCTATTCTTACGCAACCAACCCCTCGCGAGACCCTTCCAAAATGATCGTCCGGGAAGACGCGGGACATAAAAAAAGACGCGCCACCTGGGACCGTCTCTACGTTAATCGGCATGAAATGCATTTGATTGGAAATCAGCTCGACTGTATATCAAAATACGCGCAAAAAATTGACACTATTATTTTAAAAGTGATGATATGGAAATTCGAATATTATCTGCTATTGAATATCGAATATATTTGGTTATGGAAAGTTGATTATGAAGCGCCCGACGTTAATCTATTGCGAAAAGTTAAATAGTCCGCAATGATAGCGGTCGTAACTAATGAATAAATTAAAATGCCAAATCGTGAGTCGACAAGCTGACGCATTCACCTATATACATTCGGCAATTTGTACCCAAAGCGCAAAGTGCCGAAACTCGCGTACCAAACGTTGCAAGCAGTAACACCATGAAACCCGTAGGATAGAGAGAGCGAACGAGCGAATATGCGCGAATGAAAAAGCTTAATGTACCATCATTTACCCGATAGTGGACAAGCAGTTCGCGTGAACCTCCGTGGCACGTGTTTACGCGTTCATAACGAGCGCGTGACGCGAGAGTTTGCGTCCCGCGAACGGTTAACGTGTGCCCTCTGGGTTCGTCGTTTCGAGAGGAGGGGGTTATAGTACGTATGTATGCGGTACAAGCGCGCATTATACTGCCTATATCTCCTGTAATGCGACTCATCCCTCCGCGAACGCCCCCACCTCCGTTCTACCTTCGCATATATTTTATTTAGACTCGACGTCGTCCACCAACCACCGATATTACGCCCATAATTAATGAAACAAAACTATTAATTTAAATTCCATTGTTCCATTATAAATAATTAGCTGTTAATAACCCTTCGGATTCGCGGGATCGCGGGACGGTAGGATAATGTGATCGGAAAACCGAACGTGCGCGCATTTATATATCGATGGTCTACTCCTCGCTCGTTCATTATAGGGATTGACCATTTCGAATCCCCATGGACCATCACGCTGCTTATAGTGTCTACTATATGTTACAACTATCAATAAACATTTAATTCCGTTGCGACGAATATAGCTGTATACTATCAACGTTCGCATTAACGACGAAAAGCCCAAAAAATATGAGCACCAAAAACAATTGAAAATAAGTGAAATTCTATCGAAGGACTCTATAACCTATAATCCAAGAAAACTGATCAATTTTGTCGGTTCGCGTTATTCTCTCATTGTTTTTTTTTGCACACTGACCACGTGACGAAACGATACAAAAAAAAAAGAATTCCCCGCAACTGTTGAGCGATCCTTTCCAGTCGACTCTTATCAAGATCGCTCGTCGTGTCGTCGCGGCGCATCAGAGATAAAACCTTCTGCAGAGAGCGACGGAGAGATCGAACTCTCGAGGGACACCTTAGGCCGAAGAAAGTGGCCGTACACGGTTCTCTTCCTCTCGTCTCTCGTGTACGTGCCGCGTCATCGTCATTGCCGTTCCAGCAAAGCCGCCAGCCACGGATATAGGTACGTTCCCTCCATCGAGCTCACGTTTCAACGTTCGCCCTTTGCGCGCTTCTTCGACTGCATGCGCGTATCTATATATGTGAAGTAAGACTCGAGGTTTCGCCGAGACGCACGCCCAACTACGTCTTTCTTATGTGTGTCCCCGCGCGCCATTCCGCTCTCCGTCCTTCTCTTTCAGTGGATTCAATTAATCAAAGGCGAGACGGCGCTGATTACTCTTGCGATGCACTTAGTCGCGTACATGCGATTACACGCTGTGAGATAGACGGATGATGCTACGTGCCCGTAGTTAATCTTCGGCACGTCAAACCCCCGTACCGAAGCGAGGGGGGGACACACAAGTGTACACCGGCGGATTCTACAGTGACGAGAACGTACCGACACGAGTTTCCGATCGATACAAGTACCATTGCTTACTTTGCTCGTGGCTTCTCCTTGCTTACGCACGTGTGTGAGTCACGTACCACGCACACAGCGAACTTATATATCGATTCTTTATCCATGAATATACGCAGGCGTGAAGCATATGTATTATAGTTGTTACGAAGTGTGTGCGTAATAATGCATTCGTGTACATTCCTCGTACACGTGGTTGACGCTTTTTCATAAGCTCATCGACACCGGCGAATTTCGATAGCGAGGCATCCATACCAAAGAGGCATAGATGACTTATACATCCATCGTTGAAACTCGCCGTGTCCTTCCTCGGTATATTATGCTCCGTAGAATACCGGTAGTCAGGAAATCACGATCCGTCGTGGCTCCTCTATACACCTGGTCTGTCCGAAGTCGCCAGGGCCACTCATTGTTCCGAGAATAACTTATTGGCGTCCGGCGTTTCGACCGCTCTTCGAGGAGGGCGAACTCTCGTCGAACTACCATCTACTTTCTTACTCTGCAAATGTTGCCATACTACGAAAAAAAAAAAAAAAAAAAAAATGTTTCACGATTGCCTGTGTTCGAGTTTAGTGTACGAGAAACTTTTATTCGAACTAATTCCCGCAGGGCGAGTCTCCGGGGTAAATGCGATCGAAATTAGTTCATTCGCGATCGAGAGGGAAAGTTCTCGTTGATGCGTCGTTTCCATTTCACAGAATATACTCCCGAGAGAAAATTTGTTCGACCAGAAATATTAGCGAATAGATAGTAGAACGGGGGTGGGGTAGTACAGTGACTGGAAGAGGACATAACGAAGACGCAGTGGTGCTCCGGCAGGAAAAGAGAGATGGGAAAAGAGTGAAATGGTTGGATAGAGGGAGGAGAAAAAAAAGAGAGAAGAAGCGATACGAGAAGGCAGCGGAGCGCACCGGCGCCCGAACCGGCTCCGTCGAGGCGCCGGCGTCACTTCCGCCCTCCGTTTGGTCCCCGTACCGTTCCGCGACGAGACTCTTCTCTATATCGTTCTCTTTCGCTCTGCACACACAGTCGCTTACGGACATTCGCCTGTGAAAATTCTATGCTGCTTCTGCTTCTGCTTCTGCTGCTGCTGGAACGAGCAATGCCGAAGTTCCAACCCCTTTTCAACCCGTGCCGGGGAGGGCTTTGAGCGCTCCGGTATAACCCGAGAGGAACGATTGAACGAGACCGCTTCTCGCGGGAAACCCGCGCCAGAATGCTAGAATATCCCTTCATCCCTCCTCTTCGCCCTCGACAAATAAATATAATACGCGTACAGCTCCGTGGCAGCCACCCCCGCTTGCTACGACTCGCTACTGAGGCTGAACCGCCCGACGTAACTGTCCCGGGGGTTGTTGATCCTGTCG
Source organism: Buathra laborator (assembly GCA_934046635.1). Classification (NCBI taxonomy): domain Eukaryota; kingdom Metazoa; phylum Arthropoda; class Insecta; order Hymenoptera; family Ichneumonidae; genus Buathra; species Buathra laborator. The sequence continues at coordinate 4,390,490 of OW203897.1, read as the reverse complement.
TTGCTTGAACACGTACCTATATATATGCATCTCGACAGGGGAGTTGAGAAAAAAAAGTGTGATATATACACGCGGAGAAAGTCGAGGACGAGATTTGAACTTTGGATTTAATGGATGATAATAATAATTCATATTTATAGCAGTACGTTAGACGTTGCCGCGGTTTTAAACTCGGAGGGATCATTCCGTGAGGATTTCTGTGCGCGGATTTCTTTTTTTTCTTTTTTTTTTTACGTAACACACTTAAGCTTCGCTGGTCGGAAGTAATTAGCTCGAGATGATTAATCAACGTTCGTTGAAGGAGAAAAAAAAACATGTAAGCGAGAAGCATACAAGAACGACTTTCGAGCGGTATTACCGAGACCTTGGGTTATATCCATCTGTACAAACTCGAGTTCGCACGAGAATTACATCGTGACACCGCGAACCGCGCACTGCTAAGGTGCCGTCGTGAGTCATCGCGACGGTCCCAGTACAAGAACGGAACGAAATGGAACACGTTGCGAAGAAAGAGAAATAGAAAGAGATGGGGAAATGTGACAACGACGAGAAGGACGGACGAAGCAGAGGCCTTTGCCTGAAACGTTTATACACGGGCGGTCTCTCATATACGCGGGGGTTTAAAGCAACCGAGTGCCGAGGCGCTCGATGAGACACAGCCGAGTGTCCTGCATGCGAAATGAGTGCCAACTCGGGGATAAATAACCGACGGCAATAAGCTCGCGTGAAATTATGAATCCTGTCATCCGTGCCCTCTTTCCTCCGTTTCATCCTTCTCTTCCCGTTCACTCCGATCGGGTACACTCGCTGGACAACCCTTTATCTCTTTTCGTCTCCCTCGATTATTATTCTTTAAAGCCGCGAAGGGGTTGACAGTGCAATGGCCTCGTGTGAGTGAAATCAATGGAAAAAGTTAACGACAGTTGAAAATTAAAATTTGACACACTGATCACTATGAATGAAAAACACCATAATGGATGTGAATCGATAATAAATAATCCAATAAATAATATATAAATATTGCAGCCTTATAGAAAAAAATCCCGAAATTTAATTGTCTATCTACTGAATCCGAAATAGACTTTCATGAACATTTCCTTACGTCCAATTAACAAAAAAAAGGTTAATATTTTCATTAAATCAAAATGCCTTCTTTTTCATAGATGATGTTCGATATATTATATTTAAATGTGAAAATTTGATGAGCGCTCATAAATCGAAAGATAGTAAAATTTCAAACGAAATATCTTGATCGATTGCTTATTTCTCGTAATCTGGCCAGTGGCCATAGAATATTATAGTAGATCTAGCAGGTAATAATAGTGTGTACCATATAGTACTTGGGGTTACTCTCCAGGTTCCTGAATCTAACGGGCAGCAAGTTGGCTACCGCTAGTCGATGTCGGGTCGGACGAAGCTGGAGGTTTCGAGGCGTTTGCGGGGGTTGTAGGGAACCAGACGCTGGTAGGATATTTATCGTAACGAGGACTTATGGCGACAGATTTAGGAATTAGGGTATCGCGGCAGGCCCGGCCCGGCTCTCGAGCGTTGCTCACCGCTCGCGTCCCCGCGTCCACCCCTCGGCGAACCCGGTGCCAGCACGTACCCCGGACGAAGGGGTTGTTTCCAGTTGCGCGGGGTATGCCCCTGCTGCCGACTGGCTGGCAAGCCAGCAGCAGTTCGTGCGAACATTGCAGGCTGCTGTGGCGCGAGACCGCTTGGACCGGGCCTCGTGAGCGCATGGAGCCACGTGATACCGCAATAATCCACGAGGATTATCCTCCGTGTTCTGGCGGGCGCGCGTACTCTCTGCAGAGCCAGAGAGTCAGAGAGAGAGTGTGAGTGAGTAGGAGAGAACGCAGAGAGCGAGGGACTATCGGAGAGCTCGGTGAACCGACCGAATATTCCTATCACGGACACAGAACCGAGCAACGAGAGAGCGGTTTCCCTCCGGTGTGTCGCACAGACGCAGCTTCACATATACAGTCTGCGAAATACCTAGTCCCCCGGAAACGGACATACACCTGCACGCAAATAGGTCTATGCTTTGGTATTCATGTACCTACAGCGTTCAATGTACTTGTGAACTATAGATGTACAGTAAAACCATCAGCTATTACGTAGATATATATGTAACCGAGCAAATAGGACCCGATAAATCTTTCGTAACTGTAAATCGTCGGACGTAAGTAGGTAAACCGGTGAAAAGCCAAACTGGACATTGTTGAGTCGGAGGGTGAATCGGAATAGCTGATTTCACGGAGATATCGAAGCTTCATTAAATTCTTCTCTTGTATTAAGGGGGGAAGGCACCATTGAGATAGCGAAAATGACGTATGACAAACGATCCCGGGTGTTAAACGTCGAGAGTATATATGCGTATAAGAGTTACGGAGAAAGGGAAAATGCCGCGAGGAGAAAGAGAAGGGGTTGTATAGTTGTCCGTTCACACCTCTATTCGCTCGCCGCCAATTTATAACCGAGAATCTCTCGCGCCTCTGATCCGGCAATCTGTACGTTCTCGCGGGCTTTATGATTTACTCTCGACGTACCCGCGGCGGCACGATCACCCCCTGGGCTGCTTCTCTCTCTCCGCTCGCGAGAGAAACTCCGCCCGTGCGGCTTCAGTGTCACGAGGCGATAGCGAGAAAATTTGAATCGTATATTCTTTGTTTATTTTTTTATTTGTTTTTAACTATTTCATTCAACGTGCCGCACGATCGAGAGACTCGATTGAAACGACATCAAATTTTATATTTTTTTTTTCTCATCAATCGCGAAACTATTTCGAGTTCATAAATCGTTGGTACCATCGACCCGGAAGAGATTCTCTCAATATGCATCCTTTCGTTCGGGAGGTTGAAATAAAAGTGAAGAGCTGAAAACAATCGACTATTTAAATTGCTTCTCGATTGAGCCATTTTTTTAAATTTATTGTCGATCCATCTAATAATTATGGCATCTCATTCACGCCGGGGGAAAAAAAAGAAGTATGAACACAGCAAAGAAGGGTGAAAGAAAAAAAAAAGAGTGGATTCACGGGTCCCGAATGCGAAACGATCGGTCCATAAATTCTAATGAACGTCTACCTGCATCTAGTTGTTCGTGTGTACGGTACGGTTTTATGCAGGAATATAAATAAGCGTCGAGGGGGTGTCGGTTGAGTATGTGAGGAACGAGAGGTGCAAAGCGGCAAAAAGAAAAAAGAAACCATACAGCAGAGCGGTAGGCAGAAAAATAGACGAAGAGCACAGAGAATGGAAAAAAGAGAGTAAGAGGCCAAGAGAAAAATGAAGACGAGTCGTCGGGGTGAGAGGGGAGTAGAAGAAGAGAAATACGTCAGAATGGCGCATGCGTGTGCCGCAAACGAAACGCGAGCACAACTTCATCATGGGTCGCGCACGATGGAGAGGCCCTCGCCGTTGAGGCACAGACACACCTTAACTCTTTCACAGAGTACATACAGTAGAGGTTCTCGTAAATTAAAAAAATATATAAACTAATTCTTACTATTTATATTTAGTTAAATTATCGTCTTTATAAGTAAAGAACTTTCGAAGAAAAAAAAAAGCACAGATGGCGTGATAATTACTTCAAATACTGATAAAAAGAATAAGATAACAAAACTGGGAACATTGTAAGAGAAAATTTAAGAAGGGGTGATTCATCTTTCGCAATCTCGAGTTACGAGAGTCTCGACTGTGCATATCACTGGCTCCCTTGCTTGCCTAGACGTTCGCGCACGTACAGTGTACCTAGAGGTAGAGAGAGAATCGTTCTCGCAATCGTGTACGCCAGGGGACGAAGAGAAGCCGGCAGAGAAGCAGACAAGAGGGTGGGAAAGATGGTGGACGGGGACAACGGGGATTGCGGGGGATGGGAGGGGAAGGGGGGTACGACTCTGCTTCTGCTTCGGCTGCTGCTGGCTCGGCTACGTGAGAGAGAAGAGCGAGAGAGAGATAGGAAGCGACGGAGAACTCGGTAGTGGGGGTGTGCATTGCGGATTTATTCCCGCCAACACATTCATCATGGCGGATTTAGCTGAACCCGTAACGCATGGCCGTGGATATATATCTGCTACGGTATCCCCCCCTTCCTCCCCTCGGTACCACCCTCCACCTTCCCTCTGCCCTCTTGCCTCGTCGAGCAGCCCTCCACTCGCGAATCTCTATCCTTTATCTCACTCTCTCTCATTTCTCTCTTAGTTCTCGTCGTATTCGGTATTCCGACGACGCCTCAGCTCTTTCGATGACTCCCGCTGACTCGACTTCTTTCGAAAAAAAAAAAAAAAAAAAAACATACACACACACAAGTAATGCTGCCAGCGGTGCTGGCCGCTATGCGGCTCTCGAGAGAAAGAGAAATTGGTAGTTTGTTTTGTTTGCAGTTTCGATGCATTATATTTATGGGATATAGAGTGAGAGTTGGAGACATATTCGAGGCGAACGTTCGATGAAAGGGGATGTTTGTTTCGCCAAATTTCAATGCACTCGGACACTCTTTCTTCCGGCCATTTTATGTATGAATTCGTCGATAATAAATCCGGTGATCTCAATCGTCGTGAGGTAGAGATTCGCAAGCGTATACAGTCTGTGTAGTCGTGCTATTCGTGAAACGCACTCGAGCAGTGCCATCGATCCGGACACATCCCTCTTTTCTCGCACCACATAGACCCAGCGTTAGTGGTCCTCGGATTCATTGCTTTGGCCAACAGAGTAATTCCACTCCCTCCCCTTCCCTTGGACGATCACGGTCCTGCTGCAACGACAAACAAAAACGATGGAGGAAGGAATTCACTAGTCTTATCTCGAGCGAGACACCGGGACCAGCAGAAATCCCTGTTTTTGCGGGAGGTTTCTCTTCGTACAGCAGGGGCTGTGTCTCCCAACTCGTGAGATTGCACCGTACGAGGGGTGTGTTTACTCACAGTAGCTGCTGCTGTGCGCGCTGACCGTTTGCTGCAGGAAGTCTCTTCGTAAATGCTTTCGCCTTTAATAAATCCCCCCCGGAGGTCGAGTGAGAACGCTATCGGTAACCGATCGACGTGCATCATGGGCCACGAGCGTTGACAGACCCTTCGAGGTATTTTCTCAGCTATCCCGATACGCCTATCGTACTACGGTCATTGGTATCCAACCAATGATTGGCAGCCTCGACCGACTGACCCATGAAACCCCACAGAAAGGAAAGAAATAGATACATGCCAATGACTGCGCCGATTGGTCCACAGTCTCGAAGCACTTTTTCTGTATTCCCCGTCTTCCTCGCTCTTCAACCCTCCGCGCAGTTTCCACCCCCGCCGAGATACGATATTACCAAGGGATCGGAATAAATCAATGGCTCATCCATCCACATTTTATCCCCGTCGAGAGAAACCAGGCTAACCCTCGCGTACGTAGACTCTCGCACACGTGCCACCATCGGCGTTTTATATTCCTCTTTCTCTTGCGCACATGAAGGACCTTCAACTCTACCGCGATTCACCGGCGTTTCTCCCGCACTATTCGCGACTCTCTCTCCCACTCTCCGTCGCTCGACATCGGCCTATCCCAGTCGCTTCTTTCCCCGGGAAAAGACGCGGAGAGATTCTTCAAATCCGATCCAGAGCTTCGCTTCTATCGAGATTCCAATAGCCCGGCCTTATCGAGCCAACGGCTTTGTGGCTATGAGGGATCGCGGCCGAGACGCCACTTTCCCCAAACCCCGTCCCGCAACCGCCCCTCTCGCACACCGCGTTCGTGTCATCCATATTTTACATTTATTATCATACTCGCGAAGAGCGATCGTGAATCATACCGCCTTTATCAAAATCATACGAGACTAGGATGGTACAGTCAATTCTTAATTTTAAGGAAATGATTTACTTAACTTTAATTTAAAAGGAAAACCAGTTGGACGAGTGTAACCTGCGAAATGATCGTGAAAAAAAAAATGACTCGAAATTGCATCAACAGAACTGCACGATTTCATAATTATAACATTTTTCCAATGTTCACCAATAGATATATATCAAAATCAGATACGCTTTACGAAAAATGTTCCTCTTAGTCGTATACAGAAATATATCCAAAGTTACTCTCAATCGTAAAAGATAAACACACCATCACTTTCTGTTGATTTTTTCTTCTTTTTAACGTGTATGTTAATTAATTATTCTACGTCGAGCGATTTATATCCTCTTAACACGATACAACGGGTTGTTCAACTGTTGAAAGGAATTAAATTGAGATATACTTCCGAAATTCATTCTCGTTACCCGAGTCAACGTGTACTGAGACGAACGTGTGAATTCTTCGAGATCTCGATGCTAAGGCAGAGGGAAGGAGGTTCTTCGTTAAAGGTTACAAGGTACACCATGCGTGTCGCATATTCTTCACGAGGTAGCTGCACCCTGACCCTACTAACGAAGCGGCGATTCGCATCGGGGGGGAGATTCAAGCGACAGCTGTTCGTTGGCAACGTCGTGCGATGCATCCCTCCATCGGCATCGCACAGAGGGGTAGATATATACAAAAACATATAAGGGGCGAGCGATGAGGTTGAGCAAAGGGACCAACCCCCGAATCCCGCCCGACGGTATCGAAAAATGGCCTCAGTCCACCTTATTCCTTCCCTTTCCACCATGAAAAAGCGGCGGTACGCGGCAGTAGTGGAATAGAGTAAAAGTTATCCCAAACTTCCCGACGGCATTCAGGTCGTCGTGGCAAGCCGTGTATCGTAAATTTTTCCACACTTTCCGGCTATTTGTCGGAGTTTGAATAAATTCACCGGCTATAGAAGGGTGGAGTTTGTGTATTCGATTCCTTCGACTTTCCATCGGATAGAATTTTCATGAGGACGCCGCGGGACCACGAAAGCCAGAAAACTATACTATAGTTATCCATCTACTCTGCAGAATCCATATACAGAGTATATAACTATCCCGCGGGGACGAGGAAACAACACGTTTGGATTCTTCCGCGTCGTTCTCGCTGATCTCGCGGTCACGCAGGCACTCGTCTAGTTTTTGTTTGGTTTTTTTTACGAATCTGGAATGGAGTATCGCGAAAGAACGACGAAGGCCCGACCCGAGACGGAGAGTACGGAGTCTTGTATTGAGTAAAATAAAACGAATAAGACAAAAACAGAGTGAAAAAGAAAAATAGCACGAGGAGAGGCGGGAGGTATAGCGGAGCTCTAGGCACAGACTAAAAAGCACGCAAGGATAGAGAGATGCTGCGGAGATTGGGAAGAAAAGAGATCTCACGACCCAAATCTGAGAAACGCGGAAAAGTTGGCTCGTCGATCAGCCGGGCGGAAGGAAGGAAGGAAGTTCCGGGTACGCGAGAGGACAGAAGAGCTGCGCTGTCGCTCCTACTTCTTCTTCTTCTTCTTCTTATTTTTTCCCGTCCCTCCCACTGTCCTCTCCTCTTTTCTCTCTTCGTGTGTATCTTTATTCTTTCGTACAACTTAGTCCCGTGACTTTTCGTGTCGTTCACCGTCTCTCGTGTACGCGGAACAGCAACATCGTACGGTCCTCCTCAGTGCCGAAGAAGCAAGAGCCACCGGCGCACACACAGGCCAAAGTACCAAGTTTACCTTCCTCTTCGCTACTCCCTTATTATTCTTCGCGGAAGTAAACTTGCCACTCTTCCTACTCTCGCGTGCATGCGGACACAACTGCCTGTACTCTCGTTCGTGTACCATCTCGTCCAGTCCACTACTTAACTCATGACTTTTCTTCCCTCATAGTTGCCGAGAGACTTTAAGCTACTTGAGAGTAACGTGATAAGTCACGTTAGATGATAAACTTTCGAGTCGCGCCTCCCGCCTGGCTGTCTTTCGCCATCTCGCATGCATTCACAATCGATCAAACTTCTTCTTCTCGAGGCCGACCTTTCTTTTTGGTCTCCCGGCAATCTACGCGTTAAACCGGAGAGCTCGCGGTGACAACGGTAAAAGAAATTCCGTTCTAGGTGTTGAAATAAAAAAAGCGACTGGCTAATCGCCGCGGCAATACAGATCGATCGTAGCAGGTAGGCTTGTTACAGGCTATATAAAGAGAATCCAACAGGTATTGGAAACGATAAAACGTGCTTCACGCCCGAGATTAGACCGCGCGACGCGAAACCGGACGTGGGATCATCAAGTTTTTCCTTTTTTTTTTCGTTTGTCAAGAACGCTCTCGAGCTCTTGGAGACGCGACGACACGTACAGCGCCGTTGACTCTCGCGCGAGATCGGCGAGATCGACGCGGCTACCAATGTTTCACAGCTCTCATTCGAGATCCGCAGTCTCGACAAATCTGTCTTTTTCTTCGAGTTTTAACCTGCTTTACGTTTCACATTGACATTACAAACTGGTGCGAGACAAACCGGTGGAATCTCCGCGTGAATTATAATAACCGAGAAAAAGGGAACATAAAGAAGTATCCGATGCTCGTTGTGGGAAACACTCCTCTCGTGGTGTACTTCACGTCTCGCAGGAAACCGGCGTTACAAGAGCAAGATAAAGGGAATAGATTGAAGGGAGTTCAACGTGAAGGAAAGGTAAAGAAAGACACGAACTAAACGAGATATCCATCGTCCGTTATCCTTGGTCGTTTATCACTTGAACTGAACGTTCGTCCTCGTAAAGCATAGCCTTGTCTCATCGTCTCGAGCGGTGGGTGTACCTAAATCATTTTTCCGACACGAACGAATAAAAGTTTCCACGAAATTCGATGGTAGAGGGTTCCCTCTTCGTGACCTTGTGGACCCTCGAGGCACACCGGGAGGCATATAAAATAAAAAAGAAAAAAAATCTATACCACTATACGTTTCGACGATTGACCATTGGATATTTTACATATTCCAACGTGTAGCCTCGACCATCGGCAATGGTATCGTTTATAAAAGTGTAAACAAGAATAATAATAAATAAAAGTAAAGCGAGTTAATTTCGTCCGGCAATACAGCGAAGGGGTTGTTGAATTGAAGAGGCAGACGAGAACCTGATGCAGGATCCTTCTCGCCCTTGGTTACCTCCTCTCATTCTCTGCTTCTTTTTTCCTCACCTCCCCTCACTATCTGCGGAGTCTATCGGGCAGTAAACAGCGAGCGGCAGATAAGACCCGGAGATATATTATGGACGCCCGTTGCCGTCTTGCGGCTGCTGCTTCTGCTTTTGCTTCTCTCTGCAGGAGAAATGCCCACGGGCAACAGGATCGTCGTCAGTGCGAAAGAGAGCGCGAGAATGTAGAAAACGACGTTGCGAGATAGAGAGATATTCGCGAAACTATATATACTGTTCATCCGAATAGCCAGATAGAAGAAAGATAGAGAAATACTATCTATATAGACGACTCCGCTATACATTCAGCAAGAGTCTTTTTTGGTCGTCCGCTCTCGCGCGAGAGGCACCCCTGTTCACTGCTCTCGTTCGCTCACGTTACGCTGTGCCGTTCTCTCCTTCGCGACGGAAAAAAAACTACCCTCCCTGAACTCGCATCCTCAAACCATCCAAAGTGAACGAGTAAAAACCCCGACAGCGGCGTCTGAATAGTCGTAGAGAGCGGCTTCCCGAGTCCGCGCTTTCGCCTTGATTCCCCTGCACGAAGGACGGAAGTCAGTTTGCAAGCCAAGCACGGGCCAGCGGCGCCGAACAACCCCTTATTTTCCTTCTTACTTCGTCGTACTTTCGATGCCCGCGAGTTTGCGGCGGTCGACGTCGAGGCTTCCAACCCCCTTCGCGTTCTTTCTGTTCTTCTTCTTTTGCTTCCTCGTCTCTTCTTTACTTTGTCCTTTCGTTTCTCTTCGATTTCTCATCCCTCTCACTATTCCTTCGTTCGTCGGTCGCCATTCGTTATTGCCAGCGAGCACCGGAAGAGTGCGAGAGGTCCTCTCTACCACCCCCGGAGACACTCTTCCTACTCTCGAATCCCAACTTGGCCGCCCTTCGATAGTATCACCGACCATCCTCTAAGAACCCTCTCGATCCTCTCGCTGTACTTTTTATAGCGACTGCTGCTGCTATCATAAGTCACCGGAGGACATAGAGCGCCTCGGTCCCGATACTCCTGGACCGGACTCTCCCGGACATCGACTTCGTGTACTTCCGCACAGTTCGTTCTTTCCTGTTTAAAATTCTCTTATTTTTGTTTTTCTGTATCCTCTTCATTTATTGAGGTCAAACACTGTTTAGTTATAGTTTCTGCATCGAAAAAAAAAAAATGATCTGACATACAGTCTGCTGTATGACAGAGATAGTGGTTTCATTATTATTTATCTATTTATTTATATTTAAAAGATGAAGGTATGAAATTTATTGCATTTTTAAATTTTACCAGACGAACAGCCTCCCGTGAAAAATTGACTTTTTTATTAACTCTCACTGCGAAACGATGGGGTGAGTAGACGAAAGGGTTGTTGCCTCTAATTTTTGGCGTATTTTCGGGAACACTGCGGCGTGCCACGCTCGTTTGGGGAGACCCCGTAGTTATTACGATCCTGTCAGCCGGCATACCATACCCTTCGTTCCTGATCTGCATAACCATCATGGTTTCATCCTCTCGTTCACCCCATCCGCCACTCGCTCATTTCGCTATTTTCTTCTGTCCTTCTTCGTCGTGTTCTCTCGCTCATGTTTTTCTGGCACTCTCCCGACCGCCCCCGGAGGACCGTGTACCACTCGATAGAGAAAAGGCTCGCGCGCCCATTGGCTCAGCCACGAAAACGATTACAAATTAACTCTCTCGCGGTCGCTACTTCTCGACCCGTTATTATTAACTTCGCCGGTCCCCCGGGAGGTGAGCGTTCTCTGCCTGTTCACCGTAAAGGGGAGGCACTGAAAAAGCATTCCCCCTCCATCATCCCGTTACAATTATTGCGCTCTTTGTTTCGCTATCAAACGACACCGAATCGCTACACCCGACTTTTTATACACGGCAAATAAACGTACGTAACTAAAGTGTTGCGCCATAGTTCTTCCATTTGTGTGGACCGTCGGGGTATCGAGTTTCCCGAGCAATCAACCAGTGATCAGATGGGCCCAGAATAGTCATTTTCTCATTATTCATCGAGAATAACTCATCTTATTCAGATATTGATCTCTAGAGAATTTTCTTCGACTGCTGTTAAATGTTGAGAGAAAAAAATCTCGAGTCGCAGATTCATTTCTCTTCGCCAATGTGCGTTGTATATTTAAAAAAATATATTTTTCATTTACGTCACACAATTTTGTATAAACGTGAAATTTACGATATCGAAATTTTTTAGTGTAAAAAAAAATGCTGAACATGTCGTTCTCTAAAAAAACTCGTGAGCGGTGGGTGTAGCAAAAAAAATAGGGAGAATGAGCTAAATCCCGGAAAAATAAGAAGGCAAATGCAGAAAAGTGCCGAGTCGGTAGTCGGGATGCTCCAGATTTACGACGTGCGGTACGTCGAGAATTCGTTCCGGTCTTCGTAAAAATCGGAGCAACCTTCTCCATTTATTCCTTCGCACTCTGCCCTTATTTAGGGACAATAGATCTCACCGGTTTTTTTTTCCTGTCTCGTTTTATGCATGTCGTTTTGTAAAATTCATCGCGGCTAAAAGCCGAAAAAGAACATTTTCGCCGTGGGACACGAGCCGCGTGACGGAGCGAGCCGGCCGCCGTTTCCGCAAACACTCGAAAGGACCACACGGTCGAGATACCGTTAGGTCGTACGGCATTTGTCCTATTAGAGAGGCCAAAGTTCCACAAGATCCTCGGACTGCGAGACTTGGGGTCACGATGGGCCATCGTGGGCACCTTCGTCGCCATCCAAGGTTTTTACAAAGTTACGCAAAAATCGTGCACGGCAAGGCGGGTGTATCGGTCAGAGATGCGTCGTAAAAATTGACCGCGTTTATTGCTACGGCTATGCGACCCGGAAAATCACCATACCGCGGGCCAAGTCTCGAGGCCGAGACCTTGTCGAAAGTATCGTCTTCTACTGTAAGATATACACTTAATATCGCGAGAAAAATGCGCGTTTGCTCTATTTTTGTTCGACGACCTGTGTTGCCTCATTGTCGAGTCCGAAGACAGTTAGGTACGTTTCACAGGCGGCACAGGTAGACTCATTTCGCAAAAACCTTCGAATCTTTGGCCGAATCGTAGATGAGAATGTGCCTCGACACCTCATACTTAAGAAAAAAAAAAAAAAAAAACTTCGTGACGCCGCAGCTGCGCATTCCAAACTTAACGCAAGGTCTCTCGGGCGAATGATCCACCGCTTGTTTCGGGAAGTAGTCGAGAAGGTGAAGAGAATTATCGTCGGGTTCGTGCGAAATAGGAGAAAAAGAAGAGAACGAGAAAAGAAGAAACGCCTGCGATCGAGAGAAGCGCGCACATGCATTATAATAACCAGGCGACCCAAAACCGGAACTTAATTCATAATTAAGTTCTCGCGCCGGGTAACGGACACTTTGCGGCCAATATAATCTCTAATAATTCTAATAATTCGCGTGGGGCCCGGGAGTCGTCGAGCGAACACGCCTCTTCGCGTCCACCTCGCACCACCATCTCGCCCTGGGGGGGTGAGTATACCCGGAGGAACGAAGAAGAGGGGTGAGGACGTTTCCTGGAGAGTTGCCCGCACTACCGAGGATGAGACGAGAGAAATCGGAAGAGAGAACGTGAGAGAGGGTTATATAGAGTGGAGAATAGCGAAGGAGAGGAAGAACAAGAGGTCGAGGAATGGAACGAGGAAACGGAGGGAAGGCCAATTAGAGGGCGGGAAGATTTATCTGCGGGCGACGGGTGTGCGGATAGCAAGGGGTAGAGCTTTTCCTCTTCGTCCTCCTGTGTACCCCTCCCCCTTCCCCGTATTTCTCTTTCCATCCCTTTTCTACCCTTCTATACGGCTAATAAACGCTCTCTCCTTCTAACTTTCGTTTCGCGTAACTCCCTCGTATTATTCCTACGGGTTCGGACAACCAGCTCGCCGAGACAACGTTAGACGTGGTCCAGCTGCCAATGTCTGATATCGAGTGCTCGCAGTGCAATGGCACAACGTTATACCAAAGATAAATCACAATTCCTTTTACCTCCAATTAAGATTAAAAATTTGTTGAATTCGTTATAAACGAAATAAATTTAATGCGACATAATGATCATTTGCGGCCGTTTTTTTTTTGTTTTTTTGGCGTCGGGATAATACGTTCAACACCTTATTAGGTACTTCATGCGCTGATCTCAGCTCACCGACGTCAACACAGTCAATTCCCGGAAGCAAGTTAATTATTCGACCCGAAAAAACAGTAAGAAAAATACCAGTATTCCGTCACTTAAATTACATATAATCATACAAAATTACATACTGGTACTTGAAACATACATAATACCTGTACGAGCACCGAAATTTAATTCAAGGAAATTAATGAATTATTCCGTGAATTTCTCGATGCGGAGAACGGGCGAGTATCGCGTTTACAAGGTGAACGAACGTGCGCCCGCTGCCGTTGCTGCTTGTGCGAGAAAGCATTTCGCAAAGACTCCGGGATGGTTTGGTTGGGGAAGAGGCGAACACACGGGCCTTCGTGGAAGCGGCGAGACGACGACGCCTCGCCGCGATACAACCCGAGGGCCTAAATTATTTTAATAAGAACGGCTGACATCTTAACTGCTCGGATAAGCAGATCAAAGCGCCTTGGACCAGGTGATGCCAGCAGCGTACTGTATTTACACGCAAAAAGCACCAAGAAACGAAAGCGTGCGGAGGTTCGTGTGTTAGCGTATGCGTGTCCCACGCGTATACGTGAAAGCTGAATTCCCGTTGAAAGTTCGTAACCCTCACCTCCGAATTATCTTTCTTTCTTTCTTTCTTTCTACCTCGATACTTCTCCTCGCGGTGGCACATTTCTCGCGGCATCAACACGACGTTTTTATAGACTCGCCTCGTACGAAATTAGAAACTGACGACTCTCGTCGGCGAGAATAAAAAACAGAGGGGGAGAGATATCTCGACAGTAAAGTGAGATCGAGGGGTCTTGTGGAAGTTCAAGGAAGGAACGGAGCGAGGGGAGAGCAAAAGAATCCGCTTTGAAAGCGGACACGCCCAGCGAGTAAGCAAAGCAAGTTCGTCGTTCTAAGTTGGTCGCGCGGATATCTCACACAAACGAGGAAAACTGTGCTGAGCGATGGCGATGTAGAAACTCACTGGATATATACGTCGAGACTGATTTAAGGGAGGAACATCTATCGTTATCGTGACGTTAATGACAAGCAAAGCAAGCAATTGATCTTTTAAAGAATTGGGGAGGTAAAATAAGCAGTTGCCTACAGTTTGGACTGAATTAAGAACGGTAACGAGTTTGGATCATAATTCATTCGATTAACAATCAGCCCTTTGCTGAAGCTCTTGGTAGCAGGGCTCGTGGAACCGGAAGCCAGAAGCTCAACAGACTCAGCGGCAACGGAATATCCTAGTACTCCCACTCCGTCTCATCCTTCTACTCCTCCACCGTCCTCATCTACACTGCATCCACCCCTTGCAGCGCCAGCAGCACGCTTCGTTTCCGTGTTGTTACATAATACACGCTGCGGCGCGGTTACGCGGATGAGGGATGAGGTGCCGCGTTGCCTAATAACCTCCCTGCTTCCCTGCCAACCCCCTGTTCCTCGTCGCAGGAACGGCCTGCGTTGACCTCCCTCTCTCTTTCTCTCTCTCTCTCTCTATACATCTCGCCTTCTCTTCTCTCTTTGCTCGCGTTGCATGAGAGATACGACGGAGAGGTGAACTCGCGCGGCGTGCACGTACTACACGCAACCAACAGCAGCAAAACCCCCTCTGGTTTTGCTGTTATAGTAGAAACGCCGAAGCTACCCCTCTTCGTCGTGGCACTCGGCACTTCTCTATACTACCAGGCATACCCTCCACGTACCGGTGAAGTAATTATATGAGGGCGTAGCACGCTACCAACACCCGTCCGCGTGTTTCGCAACGCTAGAGACGAGAATGGATAGAAAATTCTTCAAGACCGAGAGAGGTCTTTGCTCCGCAGACAACCCAAGATTTGGATTGTGACCATTTTTTTTTCTGAAATAAGTAATAGTTTTATGGAATAAGTAAAAGTAAATAATAGTTTTTTGTTTTAATTTGTGTTCGAAGTGTTAATTGTTCGAAAAGTAATTGATTTCGACTGTTTTTTTTTTGAGACGTTTCATACTTGTTTTTTTATTATTTTATTTTCCATACAAATCCATTGGTTTCTCTGTGCGTTTTTTTCTACCGGAAGCTGTTCGCTGTTTTTCGTCTTTAAGAATTTATATTTTAGACATCGAGCTCTGTAGTTTGTTGAATTTGTGTACACAGCCTTCGCGATTCGTGACGAAGTATCGCGACCTCCCCGACCTCGACTGGCACTTTTACCGGCCTTTCTCGCAGTTTCGGACCGAAAAATGTTCTCTGCCAAAACCATCTTGAAAAGCTGTTGTAAGAATCGTAGTAGCCGAAAGAGGCAAAGGCAAGGGAATTTTCTCCCCGGCGTACCCGTAAATCGTGGCTCGCTTTATACGACAGTATGAATACACAAAATGTATTCTGATACGCGTATTTATCTCGCCCTAGGCGCAAGATGGAAGATTGCCATTTATTGCCTCGAATATGTGAAATTCTTGCGGACTAGGTGTGTTTCTATAGAAATCCACGAGTACTACACGCGAGTCACCCGCGCTATATATACGCTGCACGAGGGTAGAGGCGACGTCGGGGGTGCGGTGATTCACGTTACATCGTTTCCGCCACTGGCTTCGATAAGAGCCAAGATTTTTTCTCCGGCCTACCAACCCCCAATAGAGATGGCGAGAGAGAGAGAGAGAGAGAGAGAGTGAGAAGGAGAGACTGGAAATTATTTGAGTCTGCGTAGAATATATTTCTCATAGATCCTCGAGTCTCGACGATATAAAAAAGAAAAATAGAAATAAAAAAAAAAATTAGTCAACTTTTTTTTTTTTGTTTCACTGTCACGATTACCCAGTGAAATTTAGCAGTAAGTCCAAAAGAAGCGAGTGCTACACTATAGATATGTATGAGTTCGCACACGCGGGGACTTACTGGGATTCAATTACCGCAACGTCTGCGAAGCACGCTATATTCCCAGAACCCCTTTGCTCGAGCGCTTGCGAACGTGAGGAAGCGAGAAAGATATAGAAGAGGGTTGGTTTCGAACTCTCTTTCCCCGTATACCCGCTGCCTTTGCGCGCCCATCTTCTCTCCAAGAACGAACAGGTGCTCTCTCCTCCGTCTGCTGTAAATTGCGCCCCGTGTAATCCAAAGTAAAGCGGTCGTTTTATCCCGGGCTCCCGCGCGCGACGAGATGGATGCCTGCTACGTCTTCCGGATAATGGCTTGCGCGCTTTACGCAGTCGCCTCCGCGACGGCGTATAAACCCTCTCCTGTATCATCCCGCGGATATAAAGAATCCTCATTCTCGAAAAACCATACTCTCGCCACTTTCCCTCTCGAAAACAATTACTTTTTGACGCAGAGACACATTTTAACTCGGAACGTCGCTGAAACCAACGATGATTCTCGATCACTCTTAGCTTTTTTCCCCGCGCTGTATTTTTATCGCATTACATACGAGAGCTGGCAACCAACTTCATTTTTTTGTCACTAACACCGCGAACCGGAAACAACGTGCTTGGCGAGGGGAGAAAGGAACGGGGGTGGGAGTCATGTTATAGGTATCGCGTGTTTCTGTCGTATCGCAATTCGATCGCTCGGGTACATAATTCATCGAACGTGCACCATTGTCGGTAGCTTCATTAATACAAATGGCGTCTGTTGAATTTTACCCCACTGCGCTGCCTGTATCCAGCCGCAGCACGTGGAACCGTATACACACTCGTGTGTCAACTGGACTCATCGGTGCACTCACCCCCGTCTTTCGTTCGCGACCTTCTATATGTGTATTTGTGTACTCTGCACGAAGTTTCGAATGAATCTATACGAGTGTATAAGGGCGCTGCGGAACCCTCCGAAAAACTTCGACACAATACACACTTCTACGCGGAAAAATACATCCCTCTCCCTCCCGAACCTCGTAGCACGATAGCAGCTCTAGAGCTGTATATCGAGACATATTTTTGGGCGGTCCTTGTCGACTTTCATGAGGGCGTCTTTTCGCAATAACATATTAATATCGTGGATATACCCGCCGCAAGCTTTTGCTTCCTCGGACTTTTTTCGCGGAGACTTATCGGTTGGTATATACGCGGATATACCGCAGCTAGAGAAACCTCGTGACCTCAGGGTGAGATTCTCGAGGAATCCGAGCTCTCCTTCGAACATCCCTTGCCTTGGATCAACGTTGAGAGAAACGCGCTGGCCATTACAACGAGACCCGACGTCGCTCTCTCTCGGTCCATTCAGCGCAGATGATTTTAAGCGTCGTAAAGCGAGCGTCCCACGTATATCGGCTTCCAACGCTCTCGGACTGTCCGAGAATTGATAACACACACGGGTCGGTATGTACAGCGTCGACAAGAGTGTCGCCGGTGGGGGACCGAAAAACGAATAACGAGAGAGTTTAACGGCGGAAAAAGAATCGGTAACAACGCTCGACCGACTCTCAAGGGATTGCCGGGGATATTCGCGTCGTCACTTTTATGCCTTGTTGCCTTTTGGAATTCAGAGATACGCGAACGAGAACGATACTGCTACTAGGAATTTTTAGTTCATCGAGTTTAAGATAGTTTATTCAATTTTATTATCAATATCGAGAGTTCTGTTTTAACTCCCAAAACCGATTGAATGAATTATTTTCTATATAAAATTTTGACGATCGTTGTCCAGTAAATCGTTTGTTCGTTCGTAATTTAACGTAAATAAATCGATTGCATTTTTTTTTTTGACATTGAATTTCGTGATACTTTTTTTTTAGAGGATTTTTTTTTTCGTAATAATAATTTTTTTTTTAAATGCAATATTGATACTTTGGATTTGAAAAAAAAAATGTATCTCAATCAATTTTTCATTGAAACTTTTTGTTAAGTAAACAAAATCAACGAAAGTTAATAAAAAATGAAAAATTAGGCCGTTTACCTTGTGATGTTCCGATTTTACGTGAATAAATCATGTAAATAATCCAAGTGGAATTGGTAGGATGTGGTTGTGAGAGGATATAAGCTCCGTCGGCCTGAGCCACACGAGCAAATGAATTACACGAGACAAAGATCGTATATTCGAGTTCAATTCGTATTTATTGGTTTTTTTAGCAATTGTATAATCAGCGTAACAGTATAATGGCGTTCAGAACGGCAACCGCCCCTATATCTCTTTTAGGATCGTCATCATCATCATCATCATCATCTCATGCGGTTATACACACAGCAGTTTTGTTTTTCTTTTATTTATTTTTTAATTGTTTCATTTTCGTTTTTTTTTTTGTTTTTTTTTTCGTAGGTACAGTACGACAATAGGAAGCAGGTGCGGCTCTGGCCGCTTTGGATACATACATCAGGATCAAGTCGGTAAACAATTAATACTCTAATATATTACAAAAAGAAGTTAAGAGGGAGTTTGAGAAAGAATATTATTCGTTTTTTTTTCTTTTTTTTTTCGCACGTTTACACGTCCACACGAAACACAGCTACCAGGCATTATTTTTATTCGTAGTTTTCGACCCACCGTCGCTCCTAAGCGGCGAAGTGTGTGTCACGCTAATTAAATCTTTACCTACAATAATTACGTATAGTACAGTGGAGCGATTAGAGGGCTCTTTCGGAGATCCACAAAATAAATAATCGTTAACATTACAGTCCTCTTAGAAATACTGCGTTTTGTTTATTTTTTTTACTTTTCATCTTCTTTAACTAAAGTTGTTTCTATGTCGATTCTCTCTCATTCGATACCGCGCACGCATTTTTTTTAATCGTGCTTGGCTCACGAAAAACCCTTTCACACGGTTTTCAAAAAATTTCTCGCGGGGTTCTCACACTTAGCGACTACTCGTATACAATCGTTAACTAGAATAAAATTACTATTAGAGTATCGCCACCGTTATCCTCGTCTTTTTTTTTTATTTATCGTTCGGAACTCTGGCGTCATAGGTACTAAGTAGGTACGTACATAGGTATTTTCCTTCTTAATTTTGTGGTTTTTTTTTGTTTTGTTTTTTGTCGTTTCTCGTGCGATTGGGCAATTTTTTATTTTTTTTTCGTTTTATACTTCATCGAGGACGAGGTCTTTAAAACTCCCCTTAAATATCTCACATATATATATATTTCATTCACTCATTCATTTATTTATTTATAGATTTTAGTTCCAAGGAAACGGGCATCGGATTCGAAAGCCGCCCAATCCGCTACCATCTTTCGTTTAGGTATTGAGCGAATTTTTCTTGTTTTTCTTTTCATTCGTTTTTTTTTTATACATAATAATAACAAAACTTTCGAACATCAATATACATATATGCGTACACTGAAGTGTACACATACAGTTATATAATATCTCGCGACGATCGAGGCACAGCGCGCTTTCGCTATGTTCCATTTTCGGCCAAAAGCCGCTTCGGGGCAGAATTTCCTTCGAATAAATTCATCTTCGCGACTGTTCGTCGTATTTTATACGTGGCGCGGTGGAATATCGTCGAAAGCGAGATGACACCGATCGCGGGCAATATATATATAAAAAAAAAAAAGATATAACAAAAATACATAACATCAACAGCAGTCGTCTCGCATATAGTTCATTCGTTTAAAAAAAAAACGGACGCTTACGGCCATTTGCAAGTTTCACTGCGTCTAAGCAAACCAATAATAATATTAATAATAATAATAAGAATAATAATAATAATATCAATCAATAAAAAAAGAATGAAGATCTCGATGACTTTGTACACCGATCCACTAGAAAATATATCCTATTTTTTACCGGGATCATATCCTCTCGCGGACTAAAATCGCGCGTTTTTATCTTTTTTTTTTTGTTTTTTTTTTCCTACACGAAAAAATAAAAACGTACATTCTAATAAATTCCTAATTACTTAATCGATACTTCGTAGCCTTTTGTTTAAATTAATTTAATTACGTATCTCGAGTCTCCTCGTTTTTATCATCATCATTCGTTATCATTATCATTATTACGTATATATAATATATATATATATTTGTATCGACGCGCAGCCGATTGACACTTTTTCGCTTGTCTTTCATTCGAGTCATCAGCAGCGGCACTGACGCCCGTTCGAATTTCGTTGCACGGTCCCACAATTTCGATGGCGAATCACGATTTACTTTTTTAATTCATACTTTTTTTTTTCTCGTTAATCTTATCGCGTCGTAAAAATTCATTTTACTATGGATGTCGATGCACTACCGTGATATAGAAAATTGAAGAATTATTCTTCTCGCTTAATGCATGTTTTAGGCATTTTTTGTGTCGTTTTTTCGGGGTGTGTGTATGTGTGTGTGATTTGGAATTTATATTACTTTATGTTGCGAGTGTCAAGTTTAACTACGAGAGAGTGAGTCCGGAGTTGTGTGTTGATCACTCACCGGGTGCAGCATCCGTTCGCCGCAACCGGATATACGTATTGACTATCATCTCGCACGGACGGTCGGCACGCACATCGACATCTATTTGGCATTACAGAGACGCTTGGAGCAGCCTGCCACTCACCTGAAACAATTTATGAAAAAGGCAAAAATTAATATACATCGATTTATCAAATCGTTAAATTTTTCTTTCATATTGACAGTCATTTGCATCAAAGATTAAGCCGTAATTATAAGTACGCTGATTTCCAAGATCCGTCGGATCGTGAACTCAGCTTCGCCACTCATTTTATAAATAACGCCTTTAACCCTTTTTTTTTTGCTTTCCTACTTTTTATTCCTCTCGTGACTTCGAGAGGTACAGTACAACCCCCTTTCGCTGTTATTATCGTCGTCTTTTTTTATATCGTGTTCCTCTACAACCTCTCGCGCGCTCCGTTCCCTTTTTCTTCCATTCTTCGGTTCCATCACCCGTACCCCGACGGATTCCTCTCTCTCTCTCCCGAACAGCTCGGGTTATATCCCCCGTCGCGGCGAGTCTCACGTGGCGTGGCGCGCCAAACGGACCGCGACCAAATATCCTCCGCGAAAGTAGAAACCCCATTACTCATCCTTAGAGGCGAACGCGAAAAAGTTGTTTGTCCTGCATCTCTCGGTCGTCCGAGGAGTGAGAGCGAAGACGCGGGGGCGGCGTCTGGCGGCTCCCAGGACGATGGAGGAGATGGAAAGAGGGAGAGGGGGGAGGGGGTGAGTTTTCGCTATACACAACGACGAAGAGATCTCAAACTCTTGGCAGACTCGGCCCATTTTACTGGCCTCGCGGACTCGCGCCAGCGCTCGATTCGAGGCTGCAACCCCTTTCGATACTCGTTCCAACATCAACCCTCCAATCTTTTCCTACCCTCTCTGAAGTACATTTTTCACGAGTAAAAAAAGTGCACAATCAACCGTAGATCAACAAAAAACAGCTATCAAAAAGTCAACTGAATCGTTCTTAACCTTGTGGGTGATAATAGTTCTTTTGTAACTCTCCGAAGTGCATAAAAATTACCTGAATACATCGAAACGATTAGTCCGAATAGTAATGAGAAAAATAGTCATCGATAAGCCGTTTCAATTATTCTCGAGGTCTTGTAAAAAATTTCAACATATATCCGGAAACAGAATAAATTTTCGACGAAACAAAACACACACCAGTCGCGGAACTTTATATCGTCCAGCTTTGGGAGCAAAGATGCTGCATGACAGTCATTACTTTTCAGTGCCATGAGGTGAGCTAAGAAAGACGAGAGAGGGGTAAAGAGAGAAGAGACGCGTTGAGGACGGCGCCGGAAGGCGCCTGTACAAACATTCACGACGAATGGATTAACGCTATTAGATTTCAGCTGCCGAGTGAAGCTCCGTGTAACGAGAGGGGGAAAAGCTTCCGTAGGTCGACGAAGAATTTGCGTCGACAGAGTAAGTGGAGTAGCACTCTTGCCTCTCGAGATCTCGAGCGGCATCGCGTATAAGCGTTCTCAGTGCGATTCAAGGAACTACGATTATTACGAATGCTTCAATGTTTGTACAGCCTCTTTCGCCCGCTTTCGCGAATCTTATGCATCTTTTCGTTTATTTCGCGAATCTCATATACAGCTCAGTTTGAAGTTTGCTCTTCGGCTCTGGAGCCACTTTCCTCGACGTCTCTTTCTCTGTTTCTGAGCGTCGGAACCTCCCAGCAATACCAATGGCACTAGCAGTAGCAGCAGCATCCTCAAGCCATCCTACCGTCGGCTTTCCATTCCACGGGCTTCTCCTATACCGAACTCCGCCATAGTTTCGTACGAGTCTCGCTCCTTCGCACATTTATCAGGATTTCAAGGGAGGCTAGACTTTTTAAGCCGCAATAAATTCGTTCCCTCACGGTACAGTCGTGGACCGAGGACGCGTGCGCTTCTCGCTCGCTCAGGAAGAGGCCAGCAGCAGCGCACCAGAGCGCACGCGGTGTCTATATAACGATAGTTTAAAGTTCCACAAGGGAAAGAGAACGTCGTACGTAGACGCTGGCGTTGCTCTACGGCCGAGGATAAAAAAAACGCCGCCTCGAACTATCTGCAGAGCAGTAAAAAAAAAAAAAAAAAGAAATTCGATGCTTTTTGCAAGATTTGGAAATAAAAGAGGTCGAAGAAAAATATGTTAGATTATCTTGGTTGGCACGGGACGGTTCTGAACGGCTATAACGGTTAAAAATTCGTGTGAAACTGATGCTTGTGTTCAAGGGCAACAGGAGAGAGCCTCGACGAAAGATAGAACGAGAGAGGCAATGGAGATCCTCTGGTAGGTGTGCCGGGTGGGTGGTTGAGCACGAAGCGGTTATTATCTATCGCTCTCGTTACCACAGGTTGCTCGTAAACCGGCCACATCAGGGGGATGGGACGGCGAGAGTGAGAGAGCGAGAAATACCCTCCCGGAACGCGTACGTACACTATATATACGCATACGTATAGAACAGCGTACAGCATAGGTAGTCGTCGGTAGATGTTCGTACAGCGAGTTCCCCGGGACCCCATGGTCGTCCGACCGTCCCTCTCCCGGCTCTCTTCTCATACACGCCGGTAGCACAGTCGCATGCCACCCCTGCAGAATATTACGTCGAGCGTTGAGTGAACGTGGATGAAGAATCCAACACACATCCGTTCTGCCGTCGAGGGTGTAGTTCCGAAACCTCGGCACTTCTATTCGACGAATTGCCCATCTTTTTTTTTTTCCCTCTTTTTATTTCTCCGCTCTATCAATCTATTCGACCAATCCTAGCGCCGCAAATATAATTGAAAATAGATTGGAATCGATATAAGTGAAAAAAAAAAAAATTTATTATGTCTCAAAAATTCCGGAATCCGATCGCATTTATATTTTGCCAGTCGTGTATTATTATGCGCTTAATAATCGCGGCCGTCGGGGCCTCTTGCGGATAATAATATCTCGCGGTAGATGTGCGAGAGAGAAAGGCAGAAGGTTTGTAAAGCGTGTACGAGAGGCGAGAGAGTGAGAATACCGTGTAGGAGAAAAGAAAACGGGAGATAAGCGAGAAGGGAGTATACAGCGGTGCGGCTTGATGCAAGCGCGTTGCAGTCGGTTCGGAGGTTCGTTCTCTCTTGCCGAGGGATCGGATTGAGATCGAGTCCAACTTTTTATCAGCGGCCCGTTGCATGAGCGCGAATTGCGCGTAACCCCCGCGGGGTAACAGCGTGCTGTCTCGACAGGGGGCTCGAGCTCGGCAAGTACGATCAGCACAACGAACGAAAACGACCAACACACTGGCGGATTGTATTCCATGCATTTCTCTCTCCCTCTGTCTCTCGCGTTTGCTGCACCAATACTCGCGTGTGTGCATCGTTTCCGTGGCGCACCTTCTGCCGACCTTTCACCAACACAACGAGATATCCTGGCGTGCATAGTCACACTGCCGGCCAGGATACAGGGGTCGGGGTGAACGCGAGAGAGCGGTATCAGCACAGTACCAGACTACCAACACCATGCAGCTGACGACACCGTTACGAATACCATTTCGATTGCGTATACACACGTAACTTCCAGAATATGTATGAGTTATTCGAACACGTTGTAGCCGAGCGGTGTCTACCACTACTACGAATCGAAAGCATCACATGTGCGCGAACCAGCCAGCCAACGAGTACAGATAGATGTACGCACACACATACGTGGCAACGCGAGATGCAATACAAATGCAGTGAACACAAGCGCAAGATCACCGACACCGACACCATTCTACTGGCGATATTCTGTGGCGTGTAGTTGCTTCGAGCAGCCGCTGCAGCCAGAACCCATAAATCTCTCAGGATATAGATGGCTCTAGTGTCGCGTGAGCTGCTGCAACCTACCCTATGCGATGCGGGGTGCCCCAACGCTGAAACGGTACGCCCCTCGCAGCTCCCTTTGCCCGACGGTTGCAGCTACGAGGACTACCCATCGCATCCCACCCACTTCTAAACCATTTCCGTCTCCGTCCGTCCCGTAGAGGCTTTCGTGTTGCAGAAACGAAAGAGCCATAGAGATAAAGACAGAGAGACGAACGGTAGGAAGGTCCCTCGAGGTTCTCTGACCGAGTTATCGGAATCCCACCTTTCCGGCTATAAGGACAGGTCGAAGGTAAAACCTGGAGGGATATTACGAAGAAGAAATAAACGCAAGAAGTTGGAAGACGGAAACGAGAAATTCTTAAACACAGTCTTGGGCCGTTGGTTCGTGAAGGCACCGGAGAGAAATACCGGCGTGGGAAGAAACGGTTGACTTTGACTATCATCGGTGCACGAGCTATGGAAGGATGCGAGGAAATCTCCGTTAGAGCTCGTCGATGGAAGAGTAAGGTACACGTCGACCCGGAGCCTCACAGGGAATTAGATAAGATTGAGGAACGCATAGACCATTGGAAACCTCTCGTGTTCCGTGGCTATAATTATAGAATGAAGAGAACGAAGATTGTGGAAAATTGGAAAAGATGGGGCTATCTATAGCGGCGACGTATATGTGATCACGAAGAAGTATATACCTGAGATGGATATATTCGAGAAAGTAAAATTCATTAAATTACATCAGGAATTGGATAAAAACGATGTTACCGGAGGAAAAAATGAAAAAAAAAAAAAAAAAAATCCTCGATTCCATACCAAAATCAATGCAATCGAGGAAAAGAAAAACGGTATCGGTGGACTAGAAATCGTTCGAACCCTCGTGTGCTACCGCAGCGTTTCATCGTTTCTTCGTCTATTCTCAAGAAATAAGGAACAGGAGACACAAGCGGCAGTGTTACAAGAACGAGAACGAGCGAAAGAAGAAGAAAGAGAATAGCGAGGTGGAGCGTTATCCGAGGCGGGCGTCCGAGGAAAATATTACTGTATCTCTTCATGCCGGTGATATCGCGCCGGTGATGCATTGCCTGAGATATTTTACAACGACTTTCGCGTACCCACTTGGCCCTCGCATGGTGGGTGTAGTCGCGCCATTATATACGTGGTACACATACGGAGACGACTTTGAGAGTGTAAACGAGGTCGCGTAGGTGTGACCATCGTGGAATCGCGCGCTCACCAAAACACACGAACGCACGAATGCCGGCAGGCGACTATTTCTCGAGCCGACACCGTTGGCGGAAGGCGACGTTGGCGAAGATGACCAAAGGCGTTTCTTTCTCTATCTCTACGTTGGATATTGTAACAACGGGTAACATAGTTTCAACGAAAAATCTACAAACGACAGATACTACGACGGTTTAGTCGCACAACATGATATTAAGGCTCCGAAGAATCTCGCCGGATAATCAACGATTCTGTTGTGTGATAAAGGAGGTGTACCTTCGACCCGATCAACTGGCGACCTTCCAGCGCCTCTTTTATAATACTTGTATGTAACGAATACACGGACATCGTTTTCTCCAGAAGATACCCAGCTGCGCGAGAGAAGTTTTAACCCTTTTGCTCGTTCGGTCGAAGCGCCCTGCGGTGTACACGAGCTCCGCAACCAAAAGGGAAACCCCTCTCTCAACTCTCTTCTCATCGTCGTGGGAGTACAAAACGAGTGGTACACCGAATAAGAGGCCCGATGCCGTGAGAGAAGTACCGCGCGATTGCGGCTCACCGGGATCCGTGAAGGAAAAAGAAAAAAGGATAAAACGATGGGGTGCGAGGCGGCAAAGCAAATGAAACGAAGGTGGGCCAAAAGAGGGAACCGGTGAGAGTCAGAAGAGGATTCAGCGGAGGTACCCGAACGCGCAGCGTCGGCGAACGAGACTCCAACTCCAAACTCCAAACGTCGGGACGACCGTGGCGAGACCGGAGAAATGAGAAAGACAGAGTGTTGTTCGGGGCAGCGAGAGAGACGAGAAGAGGAGGACTCGAGAGAGAACGAGGAGACGCCGATGATGAATCACCCGCCACGAGTGCAGCAACGCGCTGCGGGTATATGGCGCGGGGAGAACCGAAGGGAGGCAACGAAAGGGAATGAAAAGGAAAAGACTGAAGGGAAGAGACAGAGAGGATATCGCTACGTCGGTGGGTTGGCGAAGTGCCCGCGGGGTGAGACGCGAAGAAACGAGAGAGCCGGAGAGAAAGAGGAGCAGAAGCACCAGCAGCAATGAAAGGACGTGAAGAGGAGACGAGAAAGACAAGAGGATAAAAAAAATGAAGACGACGAAGAAGGAACCGTGAGTTCGCGCGCGCGCTGCCGACGAGGGAGAGACGCGCTAGAGCGAGTCGGTAACTGACTTATCTGGACGGATCGTGAAGCAGGGTACACCTCTTGCTCCTCCGCCACAGCGAGGTTCCACGTGTTTCTGATACGTGTTGTATGCCGAGATAGCGCATATGTGCTGTTGTACAGCCGGATAGGCATAGCACCGCAGTCTCGCAGTCAAGATGATGCCGAGAATTCGAAGTGGAGAGAGAGAGAGAAGCGTGGAGGATTCCATCATGAACAGGACACGCGTTTCACGGCTCGTGAATTGAGTAGATTTTATATTTTACGAGCAATATGTTTATGGACTTTTATGCGCTCGTAAAAGAACTTTATCGTTGAAGATTTCATCGGTCACTGATCTTATTTGTTATGCCGTATAACGCTTCGGCTATTTTACTTGAGATTCTTTATATAGCGCGCTTCTGTATCATTTAATGATTCAATTAAAGTACTTGTTATTCTTTTTTTATCAGTAACCCCATTCACCTTTCTTGCTTCGAGTGGTTTCTTTTTTCATACAGGTGGCTAACTCTTCTGAAGGAGAAGCATCATCGATCGATACTCGTAGCGTAAGTGTTGTGAGTTAATGGAGGACATTACGTCATTATGGATACTCCATGAAATCGTTTTTTGCACGAGTCCGAGTCTGGCTATGATATCATGTTTGTACCGGTGGATCGTGAACTGGTCGAGAGGCAAAAGCCAATCGATGCCGCGGTGCACGCGGAGCACGTCCGCAACACCGGAGAGAAAACGTGGTTCAGCAACGCGCTCATGGAAACAGGAGGTGAGACCCCCATAAGAGAATCGAAGAAGTGCGAGAAGAACAAAAAAAAGATGACGTTAGAAGAAGATCTCGTCGTAGTTGTCTTGAAGAAGAAATTGGGTTTCTTCCCGATTCCATGCGGCTATCACGGTCGACGACGACGGGCTCTCGCGAGTGGCTGCTCATGGAGTGCTCTCGAAGTGGAACTATAACGCTCGCGACTCGATCCTCGCGCGTCTATACCGTTTGTAAATCCCGAAAGCGTCCAAGAAACGGAGTGAGAAAACGAAGGAAATAAAGAAGTTCGGTGGAGTATCATCAAAGTCGGGCGTATACGGTCTATATGGAAGTTGCGTTCGCTCGGTCACGGGTAATGGTTTTACGAGCGTCAAGGGTGATATAAAGAAAATGAAAAACACCAGCACTGCCAACATGCACGAGCTTCGCGTATAACTAACTACGTTGTCCTCTCTTTCTCTCTCACTTTATCTCGTTTCACTACTTTGCTTCATTTTTTTTTCATCTCTCTCTCTCTCTCTTCTTCTTCACTTGGGCTTCTAGCGCTCGCGCTCCTGTTCTCACTCATCCCTTAGCTTCTTCTACTTCTTCTCAAGTTATACCTACAAGCCAACCCCTCCGACAACGCGTTTACCCCGTACTCTTCCTCCAACCGGCCGGCTCCCCGCGGAGTGTATCACAATTAGCTCGCGCGGCACCCTCTCTCACGCTACCACCCACATTCTACCCCTCGCGAAACTACCCTCTTCGTTGCTCTACTCCTCTGAGCCATTCTCTGCCATTCTTGTTTCACTTTTTGTTTTCAACATTCTCACTCACCCCCGCCGCTGCTACTCCGAAAACTCGCCGCGTAAACTTTGAAAAGCTTATTTCAATATTACGGTGAATAAGTGGAGCGTAACGGAGGCGCGGGGAGCTCTGCCGTTGTTTCGTATAATATACAAGTTTATTACTCCGCGCTGCGTTTCTACACTTGGAACCGTGGAATAGTAGTCGCGTAGAAAAAAAAGCAACACACACAAAAAAAAAAAAAAAAAAAATGGTGGAAAGATAGACGAAGCGAAGAGGGAACGAAAGGTTGAAGATAACTCGAAGTAGACGGGTGACCGTGTATTTGAGCCGAGAAGGGGAAAGAGGAGAAGCCCACGCCCGCTCACTCACGAACTTACCGAGACAGTCGGACGTCTAATGAGCCGGCATTAAATTTAACCGAGCTACGAGCGGAGTCGGACGTTTGCGTAGGTAAAGTTGAGCTTTAGACGAGGGGTTAACGCACGTGCGTATACACACGGCTTGTAACGCGTCTACTTTGGGTTGTCTCGCCAGAGACAATATTACGCGTTCGCTACACTCGACAATTTATCGCTCTACTCTTCGGGTACCGCTGCGCTACGATACTTGGAAAGGTTTCTCTCACGCGCGCGAAGCGGAAGAGAGAAGAAAGCTCTGCCGGAGGATAAAGTCTCAAGAACCGATGACAAATTCAAGCGGAACAGTGATTAGTGATAGGAGAAATTATACTGCAGAGATTGTTAAGAGTGAAAACTATAAACGGAGGATACTTTGTAAATGCCTCGTTTGTAGATGATGTAAATCTCTTGACAATTTTGCGATCAGACAAACGGTAGCTACGGGAAGAGTAAAATGTGTCCGGTAGCGACGATGACTGAGAGATTTTGGTTGGCGGATCTGACATTGTTGCACGGTGTTCATAATTCGACGCCCGTCGGATGGCAAAATGTAGCGGCCGTCTTCTTCGCGTTACGCTTATATCTTCGCGCGGTAAACGTTAGCGCTACTATTATATCTCGAGCATTTATATACATCGTTTATACGATGGTGCAGCCATACGGGTTTGTGTCTCTCGTTAATTGAACGTCCCCCAGAGGACGGGCAACTAAGTAGTCGGCTCGGCGACGCGGTGATAAATTGAACGAGCGATATTTATTGAGTAGTCGTAGTAAGCGCGCGAGCGCAAACGAGTGAACTACAACCAGGGAAAACGCCGGTTCGAATCTCTCACCCGCGTCAGTTTAACGGTTGCTGTTGCTGCTGCTGGGAGAACGCGATATAAAGAGGCTGAGAGTCGTGGTGATGCACGCGTGCTGCTGATTCTGATTGCTGCTGGTCCCCGACGGTGGTCCGTATAAATATAGCGCCTCGTGGAAACTGGACACTCGCGACAGCGGCAACAGCAACGGTCACGAGAAACCTTGACCAATCCAACTGCGGTGACTCTTCGCGGACACGAGAGCGTTCTCGACGGAGCGCTTAAACTCGCGTGCCCGGCGCGAATTTAATTTCTATCTCCTCCGCAAGATCATTTTTACGTTTTTTCTACAAAAAATCTCAGCAAAACCGGTCGTCGGACTGTTTTTGCCTCCGACTAAATATGCAGGAAAATTAGCGGCTTATAAAAAACTTAGACATTTAAATTGTCCAACAGGCTTATCCGCTCGATCGGATTAACCACTGATAGAATGATATATACGAGAATTTTGTAGGAGAAGATTTATTCAGTAAATTTCTTAGATTGGAGAGCGTGAAGGCCGCGAGATTAGACGTTGAAACGTACCGAACTTCGCGAGCTCACGCACACATAGGGGGCTCACGAGTTTGCGTTATCAGAGCCGATAACTCGGCTGCGGAGACCCGCTTAACTCAACGCACGCGAGAATGATGGATGCACGCCACCGTGAACGGTGTGTAACTCGCGCGTCGCTCTTTCTCCCTCTCTGCGCCGCGGCAACGAGTTAAGCCGCACACGGTGAACCAACGCTCGCGTTGCTGGTTACGCTCGATCCGTTTTACTCAACCCGTTTCCCGCTAAATTACGAGTGGCCTATCCGACACCTAAGTGCAATTCACGTATTATAGCCGCAGTGCAGAATGGCACGACAAAAAAAAAAAAAAGATTCTACGTTTACCGGTGGCTTGTGATTAATCGGGACAATAAAACTTGGCGGTTGATTGAATTAACAGCGGCAATCTCGTGCGTTACACCCAATGCTCACGTTTTATTCTATGAAATCTATGTATTATACCTGTGGCCACGTGCGCTGAACGCTGTGAACAAAAGTGCACACACGCAGCGACACACACGCACGCGCGTGAAATGTTATGTATCAGTAGCAACAGAAATATGTTAACTCGCGGGCATTCTACCAGATTTATTTGCGATTCTGATCCAACGGAAGAATAATAACGTAAAAAAATCGTCGCGAAGTGTCATCCCTCGCCGAATGATAGAGAAAGAGAAAAAAAAAAGTCAGTCCAGCCACACGGGGTATGTATACGGAATTTTAATCTACTATACCCTGCGAGCCGTGTCACCGGGGTGTACAACGGGCTCGTGCTTCGCTCGGCGCTGTGCTCGCATTTCCGGGCAATTAAACTCTTCCGCTCGTTCCATCTCCATTATAACCCATATAGCGTGTTGTAACGCGACGACCAGCAGCATCAGGAAGGGCCTATGGAAAATATTGTACGCGGGAAATGACTTTACGCGACATTAGGGACTCACGCGTCGATAAGTTTCTACGTGACGAGAGACGATACGAATATAAATGCAGAAGAAAATTGAGACATAGGAAAAAAGAAAAATGAAACCATACATATCTCTTATATGTCTGAATTTTCGATCGATTGAGAACATTGGGCGATGGAGAGATACGATTTATTATTCAAACGATCGAGCCGCAATTATGGCAATTATCACGACGCGGATATTTCTATCTTAATCGAATTATCGCTTTTCTCGGTGATATTAAGTGGTCACGTAAGATAATTTGGCAACGTCGCCCTCGCCGCTTCTGGACCGCCATGATTCTCGGGTTCGTTGGCGGCTGTGGATGGCTATACGACCCAGCAGCAGGCGTTGTTGAGTTAGAAATATCTATGCGAGAAGCGGTGTGAGCAACGATCGAGGACCCGGGGTATTGGGGAGAGAGGAGAGAAAGGAACGTATGCTAGGCTGAGAGAGACTAGTCTCGGTTCTCGCCGAGAGCCTGAAAAACCCGACGGAGGGGAGTAAAAAACGAAGGCATTGGGTTTTCTCCGTGTATCGCTGACTCTCGCACACGCATGCTGCGGGCCTTCGTCTCTTCTCTTATTCTCTAGCCGAATATCTCTCGCGCGTTGTTGCGCCGTTCTACCAGCCGGCGAAGACCGATTCTTTGTTTCTCTTCATCTTCCCCCGTATCTCGCATTCTCTCGCACACACTGGTGTTATAACAGAGGACTGTGAAATCGTCTACCCTTTCTCTCATTTTGTCTACTCTATTCTATCTTCGTTGCTCTTCTCGACTACGAAGGCTTTGGGATTCCGGGGAGTTTTTAGAGTGTGCCCCCCCCCCCTTCCCTCACCTCCTCCCTCATTGTTGTGTAAATGCAGGACCAATGGCGCCGCTAGACGGGGCACTACTCACTTTTAAATGCTAATATCGTCGCACTCTCCAAGCTTTTGAGAATTTCGTGTGTTGTACGCAGAATAGAGCGAACGTGCGAATCCCCTCTGCGGCAAAAGGAACGATGGAAAGGGTTGCCCGAGCATACGGGTCAGGAATACGACGATGAGGGGATGAAAGTTTTCTTGCTGTATAATTAATTGGCTTCGTTGGGAAAATGTTAATTTTGAAAGGCAACCAAAAAGTTTCATTCAACTTTAACTCTACGTCAATGAAGTGCGGAAGTAAATATATAAAAAAAAAAAGGAATGAAATAAATTTCATGGCTTTAAAGTACCGCGTTATCGAAAAAAAAAAAAAAAAAAAAAACAGCGCAACATCGTCTGCATCGACACGGAATGTAAACAGACACTTCACGGTAATTGTATAACGAATTATTGATTTTAAGCAAAGTAATCTCAGGATGATATGGGGTTAGAAAAAAAAAATGTATGATCCGCGAAAATTAAAAATATATAATTATTTCTTAATTTTCAAATAACAAAATAATTTCAACTAAAAGAAATGAGACTCACGATGTAGCATGGCGTTTCTCGTTTGTACTCTGGCAAAACTTACGAGCGCAGTCTAGCGGACAATCGTTCAAACCGTAAGCCTCCCCACTACGTGAAAACTTTATGCGTCTCCCTCCCCTTGTCGGCCAATCCCCCGCCTCCATTCAAGAATGAAACGACTCGGACCGCAAAGGCGTAGACTTTACGATCTACGCAACGACTTGTATCCACCTAATAATGACTCTCGTAAATGTCACGATTAAATCAACAATGTCGAAATTTATCGTCGGTAGTTTCGCATAATGAAAAGGCGTCGAAAAATAATGAAGTATAATCAAAACAAATCATAAAACTCGCGAGTGAGAGTTACTCGAGTGCGCTTGGGGAACCAGTCTCGTGCTCTTGCGTACTCATTGTCAAGGCCTACCGACGTAATATCTTTTCATGCGCGTATTACGAGGAACGATAAGATTATGAACTTCCTTTCAAAAAAAAAAAAAAAAAAAAAAAAAAAACATTATCTATGAAGCTACCGAGTTGACTTGGCCAAGTGATAGATAGAGAGAATGAGAGAACGATGGTTCCGGCGCGTCAACTTTTTATAGCAAAAGGGTATCGTCGGGGTAGGTCAGGGTCTGATTGCAGGAAGGAAGCAGTTAGGCCCGGTTAAAGTCGTTAAGCCAAGTTTACGAGGTGTTACCGTGGAGCGCAACCTGTAAATCTCGAGGCGGGCGGGCGCGTGCCAGTGGCCGCCCTTGGTGCGCTCCGAAACTATAGGGGTAGGGGTAATGGGTTACGTAACGCGTTGTGAGAAAGAGAGAGACAAGCGTAAGACCCACCGAACGTGGCCTTTATGGATCGTAAACGTCTTCCTTTACAACCAATAAAGATTCTCTTCCTTTTGCTCTCCCGACTCGCACGAGAAGCGAAAGCACAGGCTCGCTTGTGCGAGTTCAACGTCGCCGTAACCTGAAGGCATCAATCCGTCGGAAGCGTCTCGGTTTACGTTAGGTAATAAAAATCACATTCGCTTTATTTTGACTCGTAGCGTCGAATTTTATTGAACCCATTGACCGATGGAGAAGAGTCAGAACGAGAGAACGAAGAAAATGTGGATAGTAGCGCGCAGTCAGCAAACTCCGTTTCGCTTTGCAACTGTGTATATATATGTAGAAGGTTCGCTGGCTCACGATGCCCGCGGGGCACCCCCCACACTATCTACGCTTGAAAGCTCACCGACGCGACGCGAATGTCTGCGTGAACGACTTCACCAGGAGTTACTGGACGACCGTCGATAAAAACAAACCATAAAGCGTATTACGGACGATCATCGAACTACCGAGCTGGACGTACGAGCTTCGCGGGTAGGGGAGTAACGCACTTCTGAATTAAGCGATATACCGATCGAGAGCCGGTAAAGCAGGTCGTACAGACGATACACAAGTGGTGTGAGTCCTTTATGTAGAGCTGCCACCTGTCGTACGAATGGTCAATAAGTAAAAGCAGTCCCTGGCGCGCGCGTAGTAATACCGGTATATCTACTATATACGTTCCCCCTCTCTCGCGATCAGCACACCTCGTGTACTGCTTGACAAGTTTTAAAGAGCCGTCACATATCTACGCGAAAATAAATATCTCTGGCGAAAGAACAAACGTGAATGAGATTTCATTTTTTTTTTTTTCTTTTTTAATTATACATTTGCTGCAATGTTACGACTATGATGGTAGTAAAGTTGTATCGCGGATTGCCTACTATGCTGCATCCATTATTTATCCCCGCCCACCTAGCCACGCCCACGACGCCCCGAGGGGGGTGAGCAGCCATAACTAAGGTGAAACGTCGTTAACGCCGTTAGATGGCGCTACTGGCACTCAATAACTCTCGTTCTCGAGTGAGAGACTCCGCGAAACTACCTCTTTCAACTCTTCGCGCTGAGCTCTCGTTCTCTCTCTCTCTATCTTTCAACGACCACGGTCTCGACTTCTACGAGGACTTTTATCGGCGCCTCGACTGATTTAGACGAGCATTGTGACGTGACTTTAATTGATACATCCAACTCCCGGCAACTGCTGGTAACAGCGGATGTTATTCTTTTTGTTTTTTTTTTTTTTTCATTTTTTTTTCTTTTCTTTTTGCCTTTCTGTTTTTCTCGTTGCACCGCACCTCGTCCAGTTTCGATCGCTCGGAGATAGTTGTATCTTTTAGCTATGAATAATTACGAGATTTTGAATACAATGGATCGCGCGGCTATTTACTTTTTGTCAGCGCACGCGGTGTACAGCACGAAACAACGCGAAACAGCTCTGGCGATACAACTTTATATACTCGTTTCAACTTTTGTTTCGTACACAGAGCAAAAAGTTTCGAAAGAAACGACTGGAAAATGTAAGACGAGTCTGTTTTCCATTGCATAACATTTTATAGACATGGATATGAATTCTTTCATAACAATTCGATAGAATTGTAAAAAAATAAGGCCCAACGAATTAAATTTAAATATCTTATCTAAATCGATACACCTATAAGATGCAATAGATAGCTGAGAATAGACAATTAAAAAGAAATGTTTGGACTTAGAGCTTCGATCGATCATCGACTGGAATAATTACAAGAAAAATTAAGTACTGCGATTGAGGAAAAAATATCTCACTAGTCGTAATTTTTTTTTTCTTTATTTCATCATTATTTTTTCGCTGTTAATATTAAATTACTATTGCGCAAACAATGAACATTGCAATAAAAAAATGATCGGAATGTACGGGAACGTTCGTATTTTTTACCACGTATATCACGACAGTCGATGGATTCCGTGAAAAACGTTGAGTCTTCCACCACCGTACACTTCCTGCCGAGAATTGTCCCGGAGGGGACCAGACGGATAGTTAAGAAAAATATTCTCAAGACGTATCACTCTTCCCCTGGTCGGTCGCACGAGTTTCGCATTAATACGGTTTTTTCGTCGAGTGTTTGTGAGCTCGAGAGGCCACCGAGGTGCGCAGTGTTCTTATAGATGCGTGCCACGTTTCGTACCCGACGGCGACGGAAGAGACGTAATAACAGAATGGCATGTGCGTTCGGTATACACAGGATAAACTTTTGTGGAGACTTCGAATCGACAGTCCGTAACTCGTATAGTCCGTATAGTTTCGTTTCTGGCAAACATCAACGGCCGTACGTCACCGATCTAGTCGTGAACTCACCGACGGAAGAGATTCTCAGTGATGCGAACCGGAGTTCGGTCGGACATAACAACGATTTACATCGCCAACGATCTTACGGATCAGTGAAACGCAATGAAGTCTGCGACAGTCGTTTCTATCGGGCGGCATTCTAAGTTATGCAAAACAAGTGCATACATAGTAACGATAAATCGTTTACTCGCCGCCGTTTCCACGTTAGAACTAAACCGATCAATCCAATTATCCTCGATATTCGATGTACAGGAAAAGAATAACAGTGTTCGCCGTACGTGAGACTCGAGATTTCTCGAAGCCGAAGTACCGAACAAGTCGGAGAAGTTAGTATGACTCCAATTGGAGTACCTGGTTCGCCAAGTTTCCTAAGCAAAATAGGAAGAGAAAGAGAGACTCCCCTGTGTCGGCGACTAATAGACAAGGGAACAAACCAACTGGTATTACGAACTCCTGGTGAGCTCTCGCGCGAGCCACAAGCCCCGCGGAAAGAGACTCTCGGAGAGACTTCGTCGGCGTGGAGCGTCGACCAGTGGTCGCTCGTTAAGCCACCGAGGAGAGCCATTTCTATACCAGCCCTCCACATCGTTGCGTATAACTGGTCTCCAATACCGGCGACTTGACTTCTCGGCTAACCCAACTCTCTCGAGCTCTCGTAGCCACCGCCGCTACCGCCGCCGCTATCTCCGGAATGGCCTATTACTTCGATTGCGCAACTCGATCGCAGATGGTCTTCGATATATATATAAAGTCTCGTAAGCGCGGCGCGAGCCGATAAGTGAGTTTAATTTAATCGTACACGCGTTGGTTTGTCGGGATACCGGCGGAATCACATCGGCAACACTCTTCTCCTTCTTTCCTTTCTTTTTGTTTTTTTTTCCCTTTTTTATCTTTTCTTTTTCACTCGCACAGCTCTATATCTTTCTTCGCTCTTTCGCTATAATCCTTTTTTTTATTGGAGTGTAGAATATATATGTTATGCACACCACGCGCCTTCGACGATTCTCTCAATGGAATCTAATTTTCTCGACGCGAAGCAAAACCTGATTCGCTTTTACACGATGTAATGTGTATACATCCCTATCTATCTCTCATCTGGATTGATATATACAGTGAGAGTAGGTATGGCGTTTACGTACGAGCATTCGTGTAACGAGATTCGCACGAGGGGGGGACGACTCAATTATCGTCAACGCGGAGTATAACCAGAAGACTTTAGATAAGGCAGAGAGGACGCGACACGACGCCGATGGGTCGTCGCGAGACTATCATCTGCGCATTGGATTGATCGTTATACCGACGAGATGTGCGTTACTGATTCATCGTCGAGGGACGGGGGGTAAAAACTCGCTACCGTCTATAAAAGCATCAACGATGCAGAATCAATAAAGATACAGGAGGCAGAAAAGCCGAAGGCGCTTTTCTGTCGATTCCATTAAGCAGTGGCAACTTCTATCAGGAGCTATTCGATTTGTATTAAAATATACAAACTTCCGATGGATTCTCATCACTGACTTTCTTCGATGCTATAGAAAAGATCTATCGGACGAGTTAATCGATTGCGAAGTCGAATGTCTCAATAATACCAACTGGTTGTGCAGATACGATTTATCGAAGTTTAAACGAACTTTGGAATATCGTGTTTTAGTGTAAAGCGATTGAATTGAGAAAAAAATTAATCAATGGAAATATACACTTTGAGAATTGAAACCAAAGGCGAATCTTGTCACGAACTACCGTTCCTCATCGGATTCCTTTCATCGTTCTCATGCCTAACGCATCCGAGCGAATAGTCTCGTGACGATTTCGTGGCACCAAAAGCTTGAAACGTTGTCGATTGAAGTTGTGTGCGGTTGCGATTGTTTGAGGAATTTCCATAAACGGCGAACGATTCCATCTGCATAAAATCGCGTCGAAACTGCAGCTAGATTGGTAACAAGCCTCGTTTGGCGTACCGAGCGATTTTCGCGAGTCGTTTTATTGTAGCGAATACGAGACGGCGAACAGCGGGGATGGCACCGGCCGCTCGTGTCTCGTACACCGGGGATAAAACGATAGTACAGGAACGATTCGAACTGTTTTGTCTCTCGGTTGGGGCTCGGAAATAGATATGGCGGAGCACGCGTCTCCCGGCACCAGGATACACGGCTTCTACCACAGCCGAGGAAAGAAAGGAGAGATATATAAGCCGCACTTATTTCAGGGTTCACGAGGCGTAACACAAATCAGTCCCTAAACGGGACGAGAGATCGCGTTCTATATTTTTCAAAGTCGGTCGAACTCCGACAGTCTGCCGACGATATTGAGGTCTTTTTTCGCTTCGCAGCCCTTTTTTTCCTATTACTATTTCGTTTCATCGTCGTGAAAGAGGAGAAGTCACGTCGTTAATTCTAAAAACATCTGGAAGTAGCGTCGGACTTCCGACGCGAAGAGAGCCGACACGGTACACAGTAGAGCCGAAAGAACTGCTAGAATAAAACTGACTTTTGGACCATGAAGAGACCCGATGACCAGCCGATCTTCCTGGTTAGATTTTCCAGTAAAAAGTTTCCTTTTTTCTCTTTCATTTTTTTTTTCGATCTTCTTGACTGCATGGAATAGCTTGGGGCTTATAGTTTCAACTAGAGTCCGGCGAAAGTTCTCGGAGAAAGTGCGGTACGAAGGCGTGAGGAACCTTTTTTTTACGGGTACGCGAAGGGTGTGTTGTGTCCCCCGGGCGGAACGAAGGGTCATTCTTTTTTTTACCCGGGGAACGAATGGCACTCGGGTACTGCGGGGTGACCTACCCTGCTGTTACGAGAGAAACTACCCTTGTAAAAATACAAATTATAGAGAGAGGAAAGAGAGTCTACACAACGAGGATCGCTCGTGGAGATAGTACCCGGGAATTGGCAGCGACGTCCGAATTTCTTCTGGCGTTTTTTTTTTTTTTTACCTGCGGGTAAACTTTCTAAAACACGTTTGCCCCATTGTATATATCCACAACAAGCGTTTCGTTTGCTACACTACGCGAACTCCGAAAAACTCATACTGTGTGTTTTAGCCAATTTTTACGATGTTTCCACGAACTTTGCCGAGAATCCGCGAAAACAAAAGTAAAATAAATAAATAAATAAAACAATAAGTAATTGCATTTAAAAACTCGGTACTATGTTTCTTGAAGAGAATTCCTTTCGTTCGTTGCGTGCAAATGAGAGATGGGTACCGTGTTGCAGTGAAAAAGAACTCGTCACAGGAGTGCATATAAAACCGCGGAGAGGGCGAGGCTAGTGAGCTCGTCGTGAAATGATAACTCTTCACTTTTAACAGTGCAATGTCAGTTACAAGTAGGTACGTAGGAAAAGGGTAAACGCTGAAACCCGAAGGTGCAACTATCGTGGAAGCTCCGCCACGCTGCCGAAGTGTAGCCTTCGCGAGAGTTCTCTGCACGTGGAATCACGAAGCTGCAACATTTCAACTTAAAACATAAACCGCGGTGGTGCCCGAGAGCTCGTTCGCTATACGGCGAGAGAGTTGCCCGAAGAGCTCGACTATCTCTTTTTAGGTACGTGTTAAGCGGGAGGCGTACGCGGCCGCACGCGAATGGAATAACTTAGCAAATTATGAAGGTGCGCGGCTGACTGCACGCTCGTGCGCGGTTTAGCCTCATTAGATATACCGTCGAAAGATATATTTCGTTGTGGCCGGACGGCGCCGGGATGCGGTCTTGGTACATGAGCACGGATAATACATAATACTAGAGAGATCTCTCTACCAGAGTACTTTTCATCTCACGGACTATTGCCGCCGTCGGCGTACCGTCGTCTCGTTTATCAAATTCAAAGACTACACTCGCCTATCGCGTGTGATCGATTTATAATTAATTTATCGACGACAATAATAATAATAATGATAATAATAATAATAATAATAATATGAATGGGCGTTATAAATCGTGTCGCGTCGAATTTGTCGAACGGCAAACCGTTCGTATAAGGAAATCGTTGAATCGAATCGGCGAAATGCTATTAATTCATTCTGTCGTACATTGCCGATATCTGTGTTAACTCGTTAACGAGCAGATTTATTTTCTTCACGGTGTTTATATATAAAAAAAAATTTAAAAATGACACAAAAAAATAAATTTTATAGATTTTTTTTTTAATCGCGAGAAATTGAATACAAATTGCTAAATAAAATGTATTGAATCGAATAAAAGGCTTATAATTAGGGATTTATCAAACACTCGGCCACAGGAAGATAGATAATTTGTTAGAATGATACATTTTTTATAAATTTGTATTTCGTAATTGGTAAGAAAAATTGTAATTGCGATTATGATTGATGAGGTAATAATGGAAACTTACCTTAGTATAGCTGTGTACATTGCGGTGCTAGGAGAGGATGGTGTGGATTGGCGTTTGGGTGGTCAGGGGGGCTCCGGTGCAGGGCGTACCCCTAGTTGCCCCCGTCAGGACCCCCGCCACCCCCTTGCTGTTGATGCGCTGCCGCGGCTGCTGCCGCCGCAGCTTTCTGCGCTTGCGCCTGTTTTTCCTGCTCGTTTAATTCCTTGATAGCTTGTATCTCCTTCTTCAACTTCATCCGTCGATTCTGGAACCAAATTTTGATCTGTCTCTCGGTGAGACATAGCGCGTGAGCCATTTCGATTCGCCTCCGCCTCGTGAGGTAGTGATTCGTGTGGAATTCCTTCTCGAGTTCGAGGGTCTGGTAGCGCGTGTATGTCTGTCGGCCCCGTCTGCGCAGGCCGTTCGCACCTGAAATCATTAAAAAAAAAAAAAAAAATGAGTTCAATGATAATGCGAAGAATGACACGTGACAAAATATTCTTATTTCATACGATAAATCTTCATATACCCTTTATAAGTAGGAATAGACGAATACCAAACTCGTCCGTCTCAGAGAGCTTCATTTGTCAATTTTTTTTTTTTTTAAGGAATTTTTTTTGTTTATCTCGTATCGCGCAGTCTTTCGCGGTTATATGTCCAATCCGCATCTCTCGTTCTTGTATGCATCGTTGTGACT
Source organism: Buathra laborator (assembly GCA_934046635.1). Classification (NCBI taxonomy): domain Eukaryota; kingdom Metazoa; phylum Arthropoda; class Insecta; order Hymenoptera; family Ichneumonidae; genus Buathra; species Buathra laborator. The sequence goes on along the minus strand of OW203897.1, from coordinate 4,349,817 downwards.
GTATAGTATACGAGAGAAGCGTGGTACACTCGAGCGCAGCGAAAGAGAGAGAGAGACGCGGGAAGAGTGTCCAAACGACATCACGCAGTCTCCAGGATAGCTCGTCCGGCCCCCGTCGGTAGTGGCCAGAAGCAACATCCGACCTTCTCTTTCTTTCGCGAGGCGGCCCTGCGACAACTTTCCGAATTAATTGGCCTTCGAATTCCAGGGTCCCGGGGCCCCGGAGGAAAATGGTTGGCTCTTCGGGGCCTCTGGGCCCTGTTGGAATCGTAAAAACATGTGCGTCCAGCCGCGTTGCAGACGGATAAATCATTTTTAATAAAAAGTCCATTCCGCGTGAGGAGTAGCGAGATAGAGTAGATTTACACGGGATAAAGTCTGCAGAGTTTCTCGTGTAACGACGAGTTAGTGAGTAATCTCGGTAAAAGAGTACAGAACGTTTGAATGCTATGAAGTGGCGAATAAAGTCTATACATAGTGCATTGGGTGGGGAAGAGAACGAGAGAAAGTGAGTCGAGAGCAGAGGAAAGCAGAGAGTACTACGGAGAGTGAGGCCAGAGTAGCTGCTGCTGGTGCTACTGCTACCAGTGGTACTGCTGAACAGCCACTTGGGTGCTGTAGCGAAATAAGCCCCGTCGGGGCGCGAGCTCACCTTATCGGCCGTTACTGCCTCGTAAAACCCCCGTTTCGCCTCTGCTGCTACGATCCCGGCAACCCCCAACCATCCACTCTACTCCAATGCCGTACCAACTCCCCTTTTACTGTATAGCTGTTGCCTTTTACTTTCGCGAGAAGCTTGTGCGCCACCAACCTTTTCCTTGTCGCTTTTCCATTCACGGGTAATATCGAAGATATCTTTCTCTGTATGCGTTCATACTATTCGAGAAGATTTTATTCATGTGTCAGGGTACACGTCGGTTTTACAGCCGAGAATTAGGGGATGAAAAACAATCGACTGTGATCATTATTATACGAGAGAGATGAAAAAAAAAAAAAAAACAGAATATCAAACCGCGATTATTAACGGGATTAAGCCCGTCGTGCGGTAGCGCGATTATAAACAACCCCCCCAAAATCGGTCGAACTCGTAAAATTACAACGAAAAATCATGGAGCGCATAGGATGGAAGTGCGGGAGATAGAGTGAGAGAGAAAGTTATCGGTGATAAACAATCCAAAGAACGCAAACGTGACCAGTTCGATGATTCCCGATTGCGATTCCCCGCGGTGTGTCCACCAATCACGGACTGTATGCGCGGGACCGCTCGATTTTACGTTGATACGGGACCAAAACTCATAGACACACGCACAAACGGACCTTGTACCAATAGACCTGAATACGAATCATCCTCCCAATAAACGCGTCATATTTACAATCGTATCTGTGGCAGCGATCTGTTATTGGCAGAGAGACAGAGGTATATACGCAAACTCCTGGGGGCTACCAGCGTATACAATGTTGCGATATTGCATTGGTGTAAGTGAGAACAAGATAGAGTTTCGACGAGGGGAGTGAGAGAGGAAGAGCGTGGGTTTAGTTCATATCGGCGTCATGTTTATTATCGCGACGTAATCAAGTGGCCCGACGCCCAACCGGCCAACGTACGCCTCCGCTATTCTCTATCCTCTCGGCGAGCCGAAACAACCACCCTCCGGTCCACCCCATGATTCTCATTCCAGGTTGTCATGCCCGCGTCGCGAAACGCGCGGGGACCTCGAGTTATGGCGCGGCGTTTATAAGGGTTATTTGTCACCCCCTCGTGCGCCGGAGCGAGCTTCGCTCTATAGCGCTTCGCCACTGTCGGAGGAAAGTCCTGGAGGAGGGTTGTTAGAATGCTCTTCCTTCGTCCTTCCATCGCCCGGTTGAACCCCCAACCCCCACCCCTTGTACCAGAGAGCTTTTGCTTGCTAGCTTTTGGGGTGCACGTCTCTCGGCGATAGACTCCCAAACTTATAAATAAAAAAGGAGGGGCTTTCCCCCCAATTAAGACGCCTCCATACGTCTCCGCAAAGTAGAAAATGTGACAGGTCCCGAAGCTCCGAGCTTCGACTTACGTGGCGTCAGCAGGTTTCTCTTATCGTTTATTTTTTTTCTTCGCTATACATTACTTCGCAAACTTTTATCATTCCTGTTGATTCGCTCACTCTCAATAACAATAACTACCGTCGATTGTCTCAATTATGCGATAAAGTTTCGAATTTTTTTATTTACACGATACGTCTATAACGTCTGGAAAGTTTCCTTGGTATCTATTCCCTAACAGTTATATCTTTGAATCATTACTCTTTCATTCTCTCCGGTTGTTTTATTCAGAACATCTTTCTTTCGCTCGCGGCTAACCCCTCGAGAAATGCCACGCAGGACTCATCCACCATCGCTACCCTACCGCATGACCGTCTCTTCCTCTCGCTCTTTCTCTCTGTGTCTCCTCCTACGCCCTCATACTATGTCAGTCGATAGAAGTTTCGAGTTTTACCGACGTTCTTGCGGGCGGAATAAGAGAGAAGACGCGGAAGAAGGCGTGCGTGAGGCTGTTTAACCAAGGGGTGGATAAATTTAATGCTAAACTCTTGGAACGTGTTTCATCCGGGTGGGTGGGACCCACCAGCAGTAGTCCCTGTTTCTCTCATACCGTGAACGCCGGATGAAAGAGTATATATTCCGGCTACACTAGCGACCGAGCTTTGGGTATCAGAAAAGGAGGGTTTAGCAAGACAGAGAGAAAGATCCAGAATGTAAAAGAGGGTAAGAAGGGTGCGAGAAACCTTAGGCTCACGTTTCCTCGAGTCCTAGCGGGATGGGGTAGGGCCGGGGAGGGGGGCGGGGGGGCAGTACCGAAATATTTTCTACCCTCACTCGTTACTCGTACATTTCTTCAGGCATACTTTGCATTTTTCTTCGTCTAAGACTGTTGTGTAGCTTTCGCCCGAAACACCGAATTCCTTTCAAGAAATTATCCTCATGAGTTGTATTTTACAACTGGTAAACTATTTTTCTCTTGCGTTCTTCTTTCTCCGAGCTAAAATACCGAGTGAGTTATGTGAACTCTTAGAGTGTATGAAAAATATTGATGCATCCACGAGAAAAATATACTGCAGCCAACAGTTGCCAACTTTAATAAGAAGAACCAATACGTTGATTGTGCTGCGTTGGGGGGAACATAACTCGCGAGCGGATACGCGAATTCGCAAAACACGATGCCAAGCCTCCCTGCATCCTTGAAATCGACCCCTCAAACCCTCGAGAATACGTGCGTGTAGCCCGGAAACCGGATCATACACGAAGCCAATCAAATCAAAGTAAGTGAATTGGCCCCGTGAACGAACAAGAGCCTCTCGGGGATTTGCGGCGAGCTACGACGTCGGAAATACATTTCCTTCGGAAGTCAGCTTCACCAGACGGCGCTTGCTGTCTCGACAATTTCGCATCGAGGCCTAAGGAACACAGCCGTAGGTTTTCGAGCCAAAGCTCTCGACCCTTCTCCTCGTTTGCCCCCCCCCGAATCTTGTTCCGCCTGTGCGTATATACGCCTCACTGTTTTTGTTTGTAAGATTAGCGTGCTATATCGCGACAGGCTATGCGTCATTCCATCCCTTCGATTCTGCTACCGTTACTACATTACGTATACGCGGACTCTGCGAAGTTTCCTCCGAATTGCGAGATTCGACGAGGCGTAAGTTTCTTGCGATACCAATTTGTTACGGAACCGAGATTGGCTTCCCTTTTGGAATCGGCGAACCAAGGGGAGGCTAAAGAGAAATGGGAAACGTGATCGTGATCATATTTACGAGTTGTCGTGAATCGATACAATCCTGAAGCTTCAAATGAAAGAGCATGAATCGTTCATTTTTTTTTTTTTTTTTTTCGTAACTAACAATTTTATTCTATTAATATACGCGAAATTAATATATCCTCCAATTTTAACACGTTTTAAAAAAATTTTACGATATGGTTATGATTTCGATTTCCCCTACAGAACGACGACGTTAGACGATGTCGCCGTAATAGTCGCAACTTTGCACTTTGCAACAAAAAAAAAAGTACCCAATAATCTCTCAACGTCTTACGAACTCGAGAGTGGGAGAGGTTTAGAGTCGGCTTAAGCGAAAGTCTTTTAAATATCGATGAAACGGAAGCCGCAAAGCCTACGAAGGTTCCCCCCCTTTCGTTGATATTATACGGTCGCGAGAGAAAAGCAAGATGGTAGCCAGAGAGAGAACTTGAGGGGTGAAGCGAAAGACTGCTGGGGTGTTCTTACAGCTGGCCCTCGTTACCCTTATATTTCGTACATAGTGTACGCGAGGAACGCGAGCCCGGGGGTGTTAGACCATCCCGCGAGCGTATTTATGGCGGACGGGCATTACGTCACGGGGTCGAGCCAGGGGTGTTTTCCCTGGGTTATGCTACGGGGCTGCCCGGGTTTCCTGCTCTGGTGTTCTCTCCGCGACCCCCTTTGCAAAAGGTGTGCAACACGTTCCGTTAGGATCTTAGAAGCTTTAAAGCCTCGGTCCGCCTACGGTTTCCTCGTTAACTACACGTCGACTGTACACGACTCTCCTTATACTTGTATACCGTTACGTATATAATATTACATGTATATTATACATCTACATAAGTTATTAATTAGAGTTGACTAATGCGCTCCAGCTGTGCCGCGCAACGGCCGGTATCTTTGCTGAAAACACCAGCACGGCGGCAGCACAACTACCAGCTCACGCACGGAGAGTCTTCAACCCCTCATCCTCATCTCCTTCTCTTGCCACGCCGCCAACTTCTTCTCTTTCTTCTCTTCCCTTTCCATTTCCTTCGCTTTTCTCCGCCTCCGGCTTGTCCAAGAACTTTCTCCCATGAAAGCTCGGCATCTACGCGAACCAACCCCCTGAGAAAGAGCACTGCGAGACTCGGGAAAGAATAAAGAAAGAACGAAGGAACTGGAATAAGAGGAATGAGAAAAGCGTCCGCATGCTGCGAAGAGCGAGAGGCAATGGGAATGAGTTCTTGCGTATATTCGAGAAGGAAGTGGAACGGGGTGCCGCAATGGGACGAGGGTAGTCCGCTCCTTCGAGGGAAAAGAGCGACAGAAACGAAAAGAAAGCAAAAGGATGTAAACCGAGAGAACAAAAAAAGCAAAGAAAAGAGAGAACGAAGAGACGAGTGAGCCGAGAAGACAGGTACGAAGAGAGAGTAAGGGATGGCGAAAAAAAAACGAAAGAAGGAAAGAACAAAAAGAAAGATAGAGGAAGAAAGACAAAGATAGAAAATAGAGGAGAACGAGAGACGACTAATACCGTGGAAAGGGTGGGGGAAAGAGAGGCAGGGATGAGGGTGAGAGATGAGAGGGAGAGAAGTGGCGCAAGGGACGCAAGGCAGTAACTCACGCCCCCGAGAGGATTACCTCTCTCTACCTCGGCAAAGGCTGCCTGCTTCTGGTGCTGGTGTGTGCTCCTGGAGAGGAGGGTATACGTACCCCAAGTTGAGCTACGGTCTTGCTGCGTAGCTACGCGTTTCTCATACCGAATGTCTCCGGCTCACGAAGCGAGGTTTGTCGTTGCCGTTGCTTCTCCTCCGCTTCTCTCGGTGCTATGGCTTTTGCTCCTTTTCTCTCGTGTATAAATGCATACACACTACAGCCGATGTACATGAGTGGGTAGAATATACGCGGAAAGTAGAAAGGAATAGAGAATGAACGACGACAATATACATATATCTGTATGTATATATGTATATACGCAGGATTCTCTAGATAGGTATGTACCAACGACGTTCCCCGGTTGTACCCGTGGGGACAACAGCCAAGAGAGGAAAACGAACGGAATAACACACCCTGGAAAAGCGTGTACGGGGGACACGCGTTGTTCGCGAGCCACCCGCAAAACTTACGATACGCGAACGAGTTCGGGTTCCCTCGAGCAATAAGGGTGCACACGCGGGGTGTATGCCTCTCCCGAGCACCAAACCCCGAAAGACGAAGAGGACGAAGAACGAGACTTCTCGCGCCACTTTCTCCACCGGTTACAAAAGGGTAAGTTTCGCGTGGGAGAGAAAACCGAAATTATCGCAATTACGAGAGGCCTGGCATCCAATTTGTGCGCTTTCTTCTTGAGTAAAGGCGAGAGAAGGGTGTCTGAGAATTTTCTTTCTCTCTTCTCACCTTCGACGCACTCGAGGCGTGTTGCGAATCGTTTTAGATAGAACGGGTATTTATGAAGTCGTTATATTAATGCGAAGAGGGACAAAGAAATTTTGAAATTAGATGAGCGACTCTGTCCGCTCGATGTGTGTGTTGCTATTATAAATTGTTGGATTTCTTCGACTCGGTTATTCGCATTCGTGTGAAAATCATCGCCTCAAAAGATTATTACAGTATGGTATGAATATTTCTGCGTGTGTCTTCGATCGCGTCGGTAACACGGGTTATAGCGGTGCTTCTCCTGGTTACTGGTCCATATAGTAGCCAAGAGCAGCAGCATCCAGGGAGCCCCGAAGTTACGCGACACGAACAAGAATGCCTCTCCCGACTCGATCGCTGAGAGTCACCGAAGAGCACACGCACATTCGCACACAAGTATCGACTTCGAGCTCTCGGAGAGCCCATAAGAAGAACGAATGGAACGTCCCTGAATAAGATATCGGCTTTACGTACCCGGCCCTCTTTTTGCCACCGCGTGCTCGGAGCACACGATATATATATGTGTATATATACTGTATATATGTATATTCTCGCAGTAGCAAAGCGTGCGCTCGACCGGACGACGATCCTTATACGATCAACGCCGATCGGCAAACACTGCCATACGTGGCACGTTCCAGAGTAAACCGGCAAGATTTTCTCGATGTCGAATCGCGTATTATCGATCGAACCGACACTGAAACTCCACACCAACGTAATTTCTCTGAGAAACTTATACTTTTTGCGGCCGATTTTTCCATTCGCTAAATCGAACGAGCGCTCGCGTGCAGCTGGATATTCAAGTTTTTTTTGTTTCGCAATTATAACGGTTGATCGTTACTGTAATTATTGATTCTCACTTTATATATCAACATTTAATTGAAATTACACAATGAACAGTTACCAATGTTTTTTAGAGGTTAATATCGGTTATTTTTGTAGTGCCAATTCTACGAGGCGATTTATTGAGAAGAATTAACCCGACATTCACATCGTAGGTCTTTGAGTTTCATGAGTGGACGACGATGCGTTATTCTCTTCGTATACCATTGGGGTCGTAGTATGTAGCGATATAGTATATTTTGTATATAAGCGCCGCAGGAGCGTCGGGATATATCTATCTATCTCGTCGATGTTGCCCCGGGAGTTGGGATATCCGCTGTATGCAAGAAAGCCGAAATTTCCCAACGGGCTTCATACGTCTCTCGACGTAGCTACCTAGCCAGAGGCACTCGACTCTCAACGTCAGTGAAAAGTTATACTTCCACGAGCTCTATCGCTATCATACTCGCTCTCCCGTGCAATAGAGAGAACGCGTCTGGCTAACAGACGGGCGAGCCGTTCGAGAGAGCGAGAGCTTTGCCGACACCTTCTTTCAAAATTCTTTTTATCTCGTCGTTTCGCGTCGAGGGACCAAAATGATTGAGAAAAACAGACAATAATTCAAAGACCAAAAATATCTCACAATGTTTTGTAAAAACATATCGTTCCGACAGCAACGACGAATTTTTAGTTCGAGATGAAAAAAACGAGAATAATTAAAATGCCGTGTCGACAAGTTTGGCTTTGTAAGTACTTATGAAATTTGAATCGAAAAGAATTAATAAAATAACACTGTTACGATCGCGATATTTATATATATTTGTACTCAATCACTGCCTGCGGGCTGAACATCTCTTGCGACGACAGTCTCGCGTGTCTGCCGCAATACATGCGAGAGAAATTTCATTAATCCTCGTGAGAGAAACTTCTTTTTTCCATAGCGATGCCAGCGATGCGTAAAATCACGCATCTCAATATATCGCGTGAAATTGAGTAAACAAATGTAAAATTAAAGAGAAAAAAATCGTCGAAAGAATTCTTCGCGTTCACCTGTTCGAGACTCCAAAGGATGTCAACGCAATAATTGTAACAGTGTAATAATTATGCAAAGCTAGCGACGATGAAAACGGTGAATTCCAGTTATTTCCGAGGTCCATGACGGTGGCAAAGAGGCAACTCTCTCGATCGAGTGGAGGGGCCAAGAGAAGACGAGAAATAAGAAGAACGAGACATTGGACGCGATGGAACGAAACGCGCAAAACGAGCATTCAGAGTCCGAGATGGTGGAGAAGATGGCATGCAAAGGAGCCTCTTCTGGGCGCTCTTCGTAGGTAAGAGAAGCGAGCCGGTTGTAAGGCGACACCTCTCGCTTCTCCAAATCTCTTCTCTTCTCGCTCGCTCTTCGCGTTCCTTCGTTCTTCAACCAGGTCCTCTACCTTCGTTTCACCGACAAAACTTTTTATTTTCTCTCATTCATTCCTCTTACTCACTCGCACTCTCGTGATCTCTTCCCGACCTGTGCGGACCTCCCTCCGACTGCCGTGTCTCTTGGTGCGCGTCCTTTACCCTTTCCTTCGCGTTCTTAACCTTTCCTCGTCTTTCACTATCGTTCCTTAACTCATGGAACTTTTAGATCGCGTTCCCAGCGTTCGCCTCGACTTTTCTCGCTCGCGAAAATTTGTGATTCACGACACGATCACCTGCGCAAGAATGAAACGCTTCGGAAACCAGAGAAACCGTTGTTGCCCTCGAGACCGGAGGTTCGCGAGGTTTCGCAGAGTAACAGCGAGCGATAGTAGATAAGAAGATGAAACGTATAGGAAAAAAATGGTTGCGAGAGAAAATATGGAAAAATCGTATGCTGATGGGGTAGAAAAATTGTGCCGCACATTGATACAGGTGAACTATAAAAGGGGCGGCACGACGAGCCCGTTAATCGAAACGGATCATCTGTCTTACTTACTACACGATCAGCATTCATGCAATTGCGAGTCAAAGACGTGTACATTTATACACTCGTAGATCCGTATACGTGTTATGTTAGTATAGTCCCGGTCAGGGAACGGACACGCAGCGCGCCGCGACCGGGACCGACCCAGCATCGGTCAACAGCCATATATCTGCGTCCTAAAAGGAATTCCAGAATATATTTTACATATGCTTTATTGTCGCCTTATTTTCAGCTACGTGGTGGAGAAGCGTAGTCGGTGAATCGGCTCGGCGATAGAGAGAGAGAGAGAGAGAGAGAAAGATTGAACAGGGTGCGCGGAACTCGCATGCAAGCAGCAGCCGGGAGACTACTTTTCGAGATCCCCGAACTCCTTGTCGTACACATGCGCCATCAACGGGCACAAAGGGTTGGGCCCACCAGCGGCACGAAAAGATTCAAACTAAGTCCCGTAAAGACGAAAACGAGTAACTTATCCTGGTAATCTTACACTCGGATAAATTTTTTCTAATGTCCTACTGTGCGCGTCTTCATAGTAATTTTGAAGAGTAGCAACGAAAAAGAAAAATTATTACTTAAAACTTATAGTAGATTTTTTTTTATTTTTCACAAAAGAATAATGAAACACTACGCAAGTCAATGAATAGTCAAACGGCGAAGGAAATATGGCTTTGCGAAAGCGAAATGATAGTAAAATGTTCAATTTATTTATTACACTTTTACCTTTTGTTTTTTATCGAAGAATTTCTTTTATTTATAATGTTAATCTGAAGGCAGCGTTTGCTTTTTAACGAAAAGGAATTCTAAGTGCTGAAACTACGGTTGTTATTCTTCCTTCGAGAGTAACCTGCTCCCGCGGTTTGTTTCAGAAGCCCCCATAATACCCTGTTGGCTTGCATACCTATCCATAGTTTTCCATCTTTCATTATACACCGTTGTTACTGGTATCTCAGCGTAGGGTTCATGTCGAATGCATAATGCATGTCCCGACTTTGCGCGATGCACGACTGCATTCCACCGTAATGACTTAACTTGTAGCGTTTAACAAGTATCGGCTAGATGATTCGATAATTTGCAATTTCTTTGGTGGTGGTTACGGGGGGAGGATCTCAACAGTTTTCCCTCTTTGTCGCACACCTTTCGCAGAAGCAACGGGGGCCCTTTTTGCTCCCCCCTTAGCGTTTCTTCCTCCCTCGTTTTCTCGTCCCCTCGCTCGCTGGACCTGCTGGAGGCTCGTTCGATCCATGCGAAGGGCAGTCCCTAGCATCGGCCCCGAGCCCCCCCGGGGCTTGACTGGGCCCGGGCCTCGAAATCCCGAAGCTAAGATTCAGTAGAGGGGAGAGCCGGTTCCACAGCCGAAACCGAGAGACGCCATCACGATCATATACTAAACTTTCTGCTTCCTCGCGATCGCGAAAAACTATCATTACGGTGAAAAGATATCGGTACACCGGAATTCATCAATTTTACATGTTTTCCAACAGCAATTTCACGGAATCGTAAAGGAATTGCAAAAAATTGGAAATCGTTATTGAGCGAAGATTATCAATAGTTTATCGAGTACTGCAAGCCTACGACACCTATAATGCGCAACGTCCATATTTAATAATCCTTCAAAAACCAGCAATCACGTTTGCGTTCAGGCGATAAATTCGAAATTTCATATCAATCACACTCGCGATTTATTCGCAATGATTAAAGAATGTGGTGTTTCGCGTCCACCTGCGTAATATTTTCACAATCTCAGCCAGTATACCAATGCATAGCGAGGCATAGCGAGGAAACTTTTATCTTCCCCCTTCCATTATAATTCCCCGACGAATATACATGTTAAATATATTCACACTGATTAGAGAGAGCGATCGAAAAGTGTGTACCGCACTCGGGTATTATTTTTTTGCCGGCTTGAGCGCGAGATCGATCGAGTGCAAACGAGATCATTAGGGATCCGGTCGAGTTGCACGTACAGCTATATGGCAAAAGATCGATATCGATTAATGGGAATCGCTCAAAATTTTGCTTGCGTTCCCCTACAGAGGTTGAACGCCGACTCTCCGAGTCGTTAATTAACGCCGCGATAAAACGAGAAGAGTGCAGTGGCGGGGGTTACTAAAAAAAAAAAAAAAAAAAAAAAACACGACTTCGGGAGGCCCATTATTCAGAGTGCCACGGTTCTCTTCGTGCCTCGCTCTTTCTGCGTGTTCGCTTGTGCTATTCGTAAAAGTCTATCTCCGTGGCTGTGTGTATGTGTGTGTGAAATTCTATACTATCACGTTCCGAGTGTATATACGTGCGTGTAACCGCGGAAGCGGCTGTGCCTCTCTCGCATCGTACAGCCACGATTATTCGTGCACGCAGGAGCCGCGCGCGAGAAAATAATAATGAACTCGCATAAATCTGAAAAGTTAGCCCGAACTAGTTTCAGCGTTCTCTTGCGCGCGAGCTCAGCTACTTCATTCCCGATCCAAAACGGCCGGCAGCAGCAGCAGCAGCAGCAGCAGTGGCAATGCCAGCGAAAAGAGGCGCCCCCGCCCCCGGGGATCTCCGATTCGCTCAGGTAGCTGCCAAAAATGCGTTCCGGGTCATCGTTTATTTTATTCGTTCTTCTTCTTCGTGTATCTTTGCCAGGATACACATCGAAAAATGAAAATATTTGGCCGAATTGTCCCGTAGTTCAGTTATGATATTTCAAGTACGCGAAGAGAAGATGGAGACATACCAGTGAAGTAGGGGAAGCATCGAAAGAAAAAGAAGCGGTTCAATGGTTGAAAGGAGCTACGAGGAGAGAGCGTGAACGTGATGTTGGAATAAATAAGTTGTGCGGCAGGGTAGCACGAGCGAAACCTTACATACACCGAGCGGCTCACTTAATACGCTTTGTATACTCGATCTGCATACTTCCCGTCCCCCTTCCCTTCCCTTTCCTCCTCTCCGAACGGAGACAATAACTATTTTAACTACCAAATGATCATGTGCAATCGGCATCAAACCTGTTTATACAGTAGTCGAAAATGCTGATACGCCATGAGAAAGTTCACTTGCCGATGAAGATCAACAGCCATAGCGACTCTTCGTTTTCTCAATGAAATAGTTAAATTTTTTTCGATTTTTCAAAATTTCATAGACGACTTCTAATCTCGAGACTACTTTTCCCACATCAATCCAAAATTCAGAAAATTCCATATACCGCACGCATATTGCAATAGAAAAAAAAAATTGCGAAAACAAGAGGATAAGAACCGAGAGGATCGGGAAGATTCTCTCGTTCGTCTGTCTGTTACGTTGTTATAGGTTGCCGCGTATACACCGCGCGGAGAGAAGTCCCGCGTTCGCCAGTTTCTGCTGCACCGGGTCGAAGACGAACGAGGCGGCGCGGCACGAGATCTTATCCGGCGCGGCAGCGGCCACTGAATCATCCGCTTTGAATAGAGCTCTGCCTCCCTCTCGTTCCTCCTGTTCACCCATCTATACCTATATTCCTACATATACACCTATATATAAACCTACAAGAATCGTTATTATAAGTATACATACTCGGCGTGCGTGAACGGACAACACTACGCCTACGATATACCTGTAAGGGTTATAAATATGCGTTTAGTTACTACAGTACCCTTCCCTCCCTTTCGTCGCCGCTGAACGGATTTGCACTGCTCGCTCTCGCGTTCGCAAGTGCACGAATGCGTGAAAGCTCTTCGGACGGGCATATCCCACTAAATTAAGCTAAGATCGACTATGCATTGGGGGGGACGAGGTGGTGGTTTCGCGAGTGAAATTCACCGAGAGGCTGCAAGGTATAGGTTCGCTCGGGTATTTCCTTCGTCGAGAAGGAGCTTGCAAGAGGTTTGCGACACTGTCGCCTCGGCAGACCGCTATAACAGAACCCCGGCTCGGCAAGCTCTCCATGACTTACAAGTTAACGATAACGCACGGCTACCAGAGTCTTAATCAGCATAAATCATAGCGACAATGCACGCTCTCTCGCTATACACCGTAACCGCGCGCGAGAGAGCACACCGCCACTATACGGCCTTCCCTTTGAATCCTCCGTAGAATTACGTGCGGCGGAGGAGAACAGCATCGTGTGCTCTGCAGAACGCGCGGGGGCTTCTCGCTCTCGCAACGGCGTTTCGCTGCTGCTGCGGCGAGACTATCGACGCTGCAGGTAGATTCACAATATAGCTATGTCCTCGTTTCGTCGGTGTGTGCCTGTGCCACTGTTACTATATGTATAAACTCGCATTTGTGTGGATGTATAACCGCGGATACATGTATGCAAGGGGCTGCGCGAGTTATGCCTGTGGACTCTGAACAAACTGATCGATCGTTGCCTCGAGGGCTTCGATACGACGCGTACGCGCGCGCGCTATAAACGTACGTACGTTCCGCGCGTACCTGCTGCGAAATCGTTTATCATTCCGCGCCGCAGTGTAGATTCCTGCGTTCACCACAGGTCGACATGTCAGAATAGGGCGAAAAGGGGGAATGAAGATAAAGCTTTATTAGCAAATTTTTAAAGTTTCGTCAAGTAGATAAAGACTGTAATAGAAGAAACGCGTATCTTAAGTCGAAAATAATGTAAAGCTTTCAGCGGGACTTAAAAAAAAAGGAGAAATTTCTTCGTTCGCGCAAATAAAGATTGGAAAGAGGGGAATCGAGTGTAACTCTTCGTCGTGTCACGACTTAATTCATAAATTGTTCTGTAGCGTGTGCACTTCGATATACAAATTAATCGCCCTCGCGAATACTCGGTTCGCGGGTGTAACGTTGGATACATAGTACAGTATATACGACGAGGAACGCGATCGCGCACCGGCCGACATTCAATTAGCTCTCGTAGGCCGCACGAACGTCGATGTCGAATATTTTTAATAGTTTCGTACATCATCGTTAATTAGCTCGGGGAGAGGGGAGTTTGGACGACGATATGCAAAAGCAAAAGAGAGAGGGAGAGGAGAGGGCAGGTGGGGGAGGGGATCAAGATCGCTGTCGATATAACGACGTCGGTTAATGAATTTTAATATGCACATTAATTAACGATAATCGTTTCGTCCTTATGGTAGCTATAGTGGGTATATATAATATATATATTATGGAGTTGCCATGTTACGGGGTATTAAAATATACCTACGATCTCTTATAATTAATGGATTCCGAAGTTTATCGCGGAGTCAGTCGTTCGACGAATTGAGTAAATAAGTGTGACGGGAGATATTCAAGAAACACCTAAAAGCTTTTTTTGGCACTCACGGTATTGGTATATATGTATATATAACGCTATAGTATTTCCGCGACACGATCACTATCATGAATCGCGTTCCGCACTCTCTCGGTATTATATATATACCTTTCGCTTTGCGCATTCTAAATGTCACGTACTAAAACATCGACTTCGCTCGATACGGTTTCAATCGGATACATTATCTGCTTACGCCGTATTATGCGCCTCTGTGCACCGGCACGGAATAAGCCTCGAGACCTCTCGCGCGCTCCCGGAAGATCGAGCGCAGTTTAATTAAGCCGATACATAATAGGAGAGGCAGAGAGAACGCTTCACCGAGAGTTAATGGAAGGTTATTGGCAGTGAGCAGGCGAGTTCTCCGAGGGCTTCGATCTCCTCACCCTCTTCTATCCCTTTGGAGCGCCGACTGTGGCGCGCATAAAGCAACCATCTATAGCGAGCTTTCGTGCTCGTGGTAGCATAGTGTTAACCTTTGAAGAGCTAAATCGACTCTCAAAAAAAAAAGAAAAATAGAAAATTCGTCCGAGAAAAAAATCATTTTTTTTTTTTTTCTTTTGAAGGGTGAATATTGTGTCAGTTTACACTTTTAGATTTTCTTAAACTAAAATCATCGTGGTATACGGTTTTATTCTGTTAATGAAGCAGCCGGTTGGCATAAATCTCGTCGCGTATCCCTCCCCCTGTAGCATCAGCGCACCGGCACGAAGGATTTGGGTAACGAACACGTATCTCAAACGTGTCGTGTACGCGGTCCAAGGAGCTCGAACCATTTTGGGCTCCGGCGTGGATACGGAGGCTGTTGATCGCGTGGGTGTGGATAATGAGATGAAGTCAGAGTCGCGCACGCGAACACGCACCCAGCGTCTTTTCAACGCTTAAGATCTGGTGAGAGTACGAGATATACATACGTGATTCGAGAGTTTCGTTGTGTGTATATAGTTTTGCGTTTTACAATGAAGGAGACGAAAAGAGTGAAAAGAGAGAACGGACTCCGAGAAACGAGACGGCTGATAACGTCGTGGGGGCCTCTTCAGCTCGTTTGCTGAAGACCTACGAGGACGATTTACACCCGCGAGTAACGCACGAAAATTTCGAAATATCTACATACAACCCGTCTCTCTTTCTCTCGTAATGAAAATATATATATACATAGATACACACAGACCGTAATTGTAAACATTGGATTAATGCAAATGCGCGCTTAAAAGCTTAATTGCTTTTGATAAAGTATGGCGAGGCACTGTGCTACCGTTGCTGCTGGGCTCGGTGAGGCGGAGGACAGAGATGGTGGAGTGGTTGATGGGAGGTGAAGAGGGTGGCGAACGGGGAAGGGCATTAAATTCAAATGCATGTAAATTCATTCAAATTTATGAGAAATAGGTGGACGCGGAGCACTTACAGGGATACAAAAAAAAAGAAAGAATGAGAAAGAGAGATGAGAGGAGCGGAGAGGAACGAGATGGAAATAAAAATTAGTCCCCGCGGAGCGACGAAACTCTTTGCTCGTTTCTCGTCGTTCGTTCGTTCCTACGTCGAATATCCCCGATGGCCCTTTTTTTATTCTTATTTTTTCTTATTTACATGGCTTTACGTTTTTGTTATTTTTCATCTTTTTTTTTTTTCCCTCATCGGGCGCCATGTTGCCAGCGAGATTGGGCGACGGGGCATGCGAAATTTACCCGGCAGCTCGTGCACTATATTTACGGTACATCGGCGCTTCGAACTTCATGTATATCTCACTCACTTGCTTCGGGAATTTCTCACCATTCGAAATCCCGGAACGCTTCACCATACAATAAAAATTCATTTCGCCGAAAAACATAAACAGAAAATGACGTGTCACGCTTACGGAAAAAAGAAGGGTTGTTATTGTATAGATAATAAACCGAATAAATTCGCCCAATTAGTTTACATTTCAAAAAAAAAATAGAGAGCGAAAGAGTAATCTTTATTGCCGGACTACCGAATAACGAGCGAAGTCTATTACTAGACCGCACCCCTGTAATTTTTTACTCCCGCGTCGAATATATCGAAAAAACTCTTATATGGACGCGTTAAACTACAGCCAAGCGGGGCGATCCCGGATGATTTCAGATGAGCAAAATCGAGTGTGGATCGAGCAAAAGATGATTAATTCTTGTTTGAGTCGATGAGATGGAGCAGCGGTATAGATCATAAAAAATGAAGACGTTAAAGATTTCGAAGGCCTTCCGCGGGCGGTTTCGTTTGAGATCACGAGTGGGTGAGTGACTCGAATCGTTCGAAGCTGCGGTCTCTCGGGCTGTTTCACGATCGAACCGCACGACGTGGAGAAAGTTATATATTTCGTTGATATACACGATCGGAATGGAAATAGAGGTTAGCATCGTCGGGAAAGGATGAGAGAGGCGCTTCGTCGATCGAGAAATATGATTGAGCAACACGTCTTCATCGTCGATTGAAGAATTCGAATGGTCAGTGGTATATATAGCGGTCAAAGAGGAATATCGAGTAAATTTCTTTTCAGCACTCTCGAAATCATTGCTAACCACACTGTACGAATGCCAGTAGTTGTACTTTGGCGAAACGCATAAAGTTGAAAATCTCCCCCTCCGCTCGCGTTTGTATCAGCATACGGTGTAATTACCCCGGTGCAACTCAAGATAAAGCTCGATAACGAACGGGTTTAACCGTCAGTGAGAATAACAGAGGATATTCAGCTCGGCTACCGCTCGTTGTTGGTTCTCTTTGGAGGCGAGGGGTTCACTCGTTTACCCACTCGCATACTCCTCTATCCGATACAATGCCTCTCCTCTCCTTTGCCGTGCACTTTCCGCGCGTAACCCGCGCATCGACAACTCTTCGAGCACTTTGCGTTATACGCACTCCTCGCTTAACCCCGTTGACCCCCGGCTTGGCGATCACGCGAACAAGCTTAACTCTGCTCTCTCTCCTCGGCCTTAATCGCGACTACAACCTTCGACGGTGTCTCAGAGTTTTCTTCGCAACGAGATAACGAGCCGCGAACTAAATAATCGTGTGTACCTCAGACACACGCATACAAACACATTACATATATATATGTATATATCTGGGGACGAGGATCGAGGGAAGAGAATATAAGAAATGGTCGACGACGAGGATCGCGGTCGTGCCAAGGACGTCGGGTCGATTCGCGGATCGGTATATAATGGCGAACGTGGAGCAATGCCGGCAGGCTACTGCGACGGCTATCAGGGAAGCTAAGGGGATCTCTCTAGCGCACACAGTATAGAAACGAGTGGTACATGTATCTATATACACCGACCAGTACCTTTGGTATATCTATACAGTCGGCTCGGGTCGTAGGTAGTCATTAGAGAGAAACCCCCCCACGCCCAGTACATTAAGTTCTTA
Organism: Buathra laborator; assembly: GCA_934046635.1. Taxonomy (NCBI): domain Eukaryota; kingdom Metazoa; phylum Arthropoda; class Insecta; order Hymenoptera; family Ichneumonidae; genus Buathra; species Buathra laborator. The sequence continues at coordinate 4,332,261 of OW203897.1, read as the reverse complement.
TAGAGATATCTTTAACCTTTTCTCACTGGCCGCGCGAGACAGAAAGCAAAAAAAAAGTAAGATGATGATAATAGAGAAGGCTGCCGTTCTATAACCTTTTTCCGTGTCTCGGACAATCGCAATCGTTTACGACACCGCGTATTGCCGGATGCGACTGGCACTTGCACGACAAATTTATTCCTAAAATTGCATCTTTATAAAATAAAAAATAAGAAAAAAAATATCTGCGGAGAGCTGAAGAACGTATGAGATTATCTGCTACGCCTGCGTGCCATGCATTCCAAAAGCACGCTGAGCGTTTCATCTTTATTAGAGAGCCGACTCTACACGCCCAGTAACGTTTAATTTCAGGACCTTAATTATTAATATTGTTCGACATCGGGAGCATCGTTTAACAACGCGCAGACATAACGAACTCCATACGTAAGCCCCGGCAGGGGAGCACACGACAACGCTCGCATGATGAACAGCAAACCTCTTCGTGTTCGTTTTTTTTCTTCCTCTTTGCCACAAGTATATATCTTCCTGGCGTCTTCCATCGCTCATCATCCTTCCTTCTTTCCGTCGCTCTCGGACGTTGTCACGCGCAATATCCGCGGCAAAATATGCTCTCGTCGGCCGAGAGTTCGAGGGACGACGATGTCGACGAGTCGCTTTAACAGCAATTACCCTCCCTTCGTTCAAACCTTTCATTCATTCCCTACGCGTTTTGCCTCTCCTCACCATTTTGTTTCTCTCTCGTTGTTTTCTCCGCACACTTTTCTCTTTGCACGCACCGTGAAGTCTCTGATATCGTTCCTTCGTTATTCGCAACCTGTTCGAAAGCCACCATCTCGCGAGAATACCCCACTATTTCGCTGTGCAGCCGGGTCCTCCCCACCCTCCCCGCCTCGCTCCGGTCGCGCTCCCTCACGAATTGGCCGGTTATACGCGAGCAGCCTTAACTAAAACTCCCTCCTTGGAAATTGCCCGTTATTACCGAGGTTACGTTTATCGATGCAGCGATTGCGTTTACACGCGGTGTGCAACGCTGCGCCGCTGCAACGAGTCGCGGTCTCGCCATACGAGTTCTTTCTTTCTCTTCATCGTTCATTCACTCTTCTCCCCGCCCTAAAATCCTTTTATAACCACCCTGCGAAATGCCGTCGTAACGCGGTCGAAGAATCGATTGTGAAAATCAATTTGCGAAATAATTTCCGAACTGATTATGATACGAGGCTTTGGATTATATATATATATATATATGTTTTATTTTTTTTATGAGTTACGAAAATTAATTCTTCGGTGGTCCATTTCGCTCTTGAAGGTACTCGGGCGGCTGAACTTCATTCTGTCGGCACGTGGATGTGCAAACGAAGTTCTAAATTAAATTACACACCTCCGCTCTGATGCTGGAAGCTCGCTTTCTGCATCCTTTGTCGAATGTTTTCTTTTTTTTTTTTCATAAACAAGAAATCCTTTTCGTTCTGCATTATCGCGAGGCTCGTACGTGGAGAGTATTAATGCAGCGCTTCCGGCAAAAATTCCTCAAGGCGATTCGATGCGCGTTTTTCTCGGCGTCGATCTTTTGCGGTCTCTCGGCTTGGCTACACGCACAAACCTTTAACCACACCGAAAAGTACTGACAGCAAATTGCCCGGTTATTACGTGCGTTACACGTTTATCGTTGAACGGAGCAGAGAGGGGGGAAGCGGGGGGGATAAACATTGCGTTATATTCCCGTATGCCCTGCACTCGCGCCTCTTCCTCTTCATGCATTACTCTGCCTCGGATGTTATGCATGTAAACCCCCGTCCTTCCCTCCCTTGCCGTACGATTACTCGTCCTGACGAATAACAATATCGAGTCCAACGATCTCGCGCACTTCGCGGCACGCTACATACGCGAATCGATTTCCAATCTTTTCCAGCGTCAATCTATATCGCATCCTCTCGTGCGGTCTTCTCTTCGATCGGTCACATCATACTATAGGCGGCTGCTGTGTATTAGTCGTGTAAAACACGTTTTAAGTTGAGAGTCTCGAGGAACGAGTCAATAACGCGTGATTCCCGGTATTCGAGAAGATAATAAATAAAAAAGAAGATTAAATATTACGAGGCAGCAGCTTCCGATAAGAAGATAAAATGGAAATACACATGTAACGCATGTCACGTGTGTAACCTGAGCTAAATGAATCTATAGAAGGGCTGTCTAGAAAAAAAAAATGAACTCTTTTGCTTCTGTTGTTGTTGCTGTTGCACGTTGGCTATTTTCATCGGCATCGATCGCAAAAAATATTAATACTGGTTCTCTCTATCTTTCGCGTGCACGTCTCGTCCCTTCTTTCGGAACTTTCCAGAGTGTGTTCGGCAAAAATCGGATTTAACGGCCTGTGCGCCAGGCGGGGGTATAAGGCAAAAGAGTCTGCGGGAGCAGAGCACGCGGTCGCAAGGCACGAGAAGAACGAAGGAATGGCAGAACCAAAAATAAGAAGAAGAGGACCAAACGAAGTTTCAGAGCTCGAGACGAAGATGAAGATGGAGGTGGTACGGGTTGAACATGGGGATCAAGCGAGAGGGAGGGCGATGGGAACGAGAGAAAGATAGAAAGAATGAAGCGTGTACTGTGTACCGGAGAAGAAATGGGAGGACGCGCCGTACCGCTGAGCAGCTTCGATGCTGTTGCTTGCTACTCCTGCTGCTGTTGGGTCCGATCGAGCATGCCACGGTGAACAGGGTTACCGGGAGGGAGTTAGGGAGTTAAGACTGCGGAGGGGCTAAGAGGGGGATATCAAGAACGGACCTCCCAAGACGCGGCGAGATGGCGGATCATCATCGTCGCATCATCCGTGAGCCGAATACTCGAGAGGATGAACGAAAAAGAACGGACCAAACGAGAGTGGCCCGCGCCTCAGCTCTTCTCTCGCATTATAAATTTTCGGGAAGTCGATCATCCCTTCTCCTTCGTTTGTGCTTCCTATGGTCCGACTTTCTTCTCGCTCTTCGTCGATCGCAGACATTTTTTTTTCGTTATTCTACCCGAAACCCGAGAATCTTCTGGTAATCGGTACCGTTATTCTCTCTGCTCGTTGTGCCATTTTGAATCAAATTGATCGCTGCATCCGCGAAGGCGATCCGTTTGATCCTGCGAACCGTTCAATTTCGCGAGTATGCAGCTTAAACAAGAGTGCAATGGCCTCTTGTAAAGTATGATGGTTCTGACGATATCCGAGGAAAAGTTGAACGACGAAATTTACGGATGATTTATCCACGTCGTTTTGTATCGTTGCCTCGATGAATTTTCAACTGATTGGCCAGTACCATTGGGGTATGAGCGTGCGAGCCGCACATATGGGCACGAAAATTGTTTTCTCCGGAAGTTCGACACGCGATTTGAACGTATAACACACATGTTCTCTTCGTTATACGCGCATCACACACGATCACTGTATATGTTTTCCCATCGTTGATTTATCACACGCAATCACTATTCGCCTAATGGAAGTTTAAAAAATAATAATAATAAGAATAGTATATATTTGCCGATGCCACCGTGAGGCTTAGCAATGAAGTTCTTCTGTTGGAGAACCACGGTAGGCGCTACGCGAAGATTGCTATGTTCGCACGATAAAGCATATCCTGCGCTCGTCGCTTAATAAAGCTTACTATATCTTTCTCTGTGTCTCCCTCTCTCGTTGGGAACAAGTAATTCCGTCCTTTCATCATATTATACGCGGGTGTGCGCCAGCGAAGCAATGCAATCGGGATCTCGCATGCAGTCATATATATCTATACATATAGAACCGTAGAGAGCTCAGCATTCTCCTGTTCTCTCGGAGCTTCGCTCGGCGACGTATGATATTGGTCCAACAGATATTAATTTTGGGGATGTAAGAGATATTTCGAGGTTGGTTCGGTACGTTTCCCCTGTCGCTCGAGAGGGACCGGGCGGGCGTGCAAGGGGAAGATAAGGCACCGCTCGCTCTGCGAGGCACGAACCGTAATCAATGGCCGACTGTGTACAAAACTCACTCTCGAGACATTTTATCGCTGTGCGAACGAATACTCGAAACGACTTTTTTTTTTACAAGAGATCGTTTACAATAAAGATTTTCCTCATAATTATCAACAATTAGTCTAATGTAATTATCTCATTGTTCACTCATTATCGCACTACGATTGATTGCATACGATTAACTATACGAGTTTTTACAGGAATACATTATCTCAAAGATTTTTTTCTTATTGATTCCTTATGATTTTCTATCGTTAAACTCGACGATTGTTCAACCGTTTAATGTTGATTAAGCGAGCGTGTAATTTATGGAAAAATATATAGATACATATAGATTATAAAAACGTCGAGAAAAGGCGTTTTGATGAATGAGAGATAGAAACCACGAAAACGATTGGGTGTGAAAGAGATATCAGTTTTGAATTCATTATATTGCGAGGCAGAAATGCAATATGTCGACAGGGGTGTGTACCAATCGACGCACGGAGGAGAGCAGAGAGCGATATAGCAGTTGGAAAGGGAGAAATAAAAACGTAGCGGCAAAAGCGAGAGCTGAGGGAAATGTAGAAAAGCGAAGCAATCCACGATCCACATCGGGGGAGAGATAGCCAGCGAGAGAAAATGAGAGAGAGAGAAAATTCGAACGTGCAAAGGGGGATGGTAGCGGTGAGGGATGTGCAGCGCATATGGCGACCACGATATAGTCTTTACACACGTTGCGCCCGTTTTGCCGGTGCGGCGACCGCGTGCGATGGCAGCTTCGATGCTTTACGAGTTTTTCGGGTAAATTGGCGAATTGTAAGGCCGGTGCGCGACTCTCCAGGGCTAATCAGGGGAATTGTTGCGGATGTGGGCGTTTGTTAGTGGACCGAACACAGCAGCCCCGGTAGCAGACAGGGAGTCAGTTGCAACTAGGTAACTCGATACTCTCGTATTCTCGTTAACTCCGACGAGCGGCGAGTGCACCAGATCAGCCTCTCGTTCGACTGCTGACGGAGTTACGTCGGCAAACAACTGTGGACCAACGTTGAAAAGCATTCCAGAGGGGGTTGGGAAACCTACCGAAAGCACCCCCCGAAGCTACGGACGGGCAACGATTGCAATGAAGAGATCCTTTTTCGTCCGCCGGGACGGGATGGCGCCCATTCGACATCTGTCGTATTCGTTTCCACGTCAAAACCATTCCACATCTTACGAAAATTTAGTAACCCTAATTTTCGAAATGGACGCTTCAAAATGGCTTCCCCAATTCAATTTCAATATCCACACCGATGTACACTGGGAATTTTTTTCCATGATTTCGCATAATCGAACGATTTTTATTTTCAATCGAACGACTGACATCGAGATGATCAAACAAAGAGGGGTGGATGCAGATTCCGTTAAACCGCGATATTTAACCCCCTTCACCGTTTATCGACGCAAACTTCGCGAGCTCTGCGTGCCGATAATAACACAATGAAGTCCATCGTTATTTCACTCGGTCATGAAACAATTTGTGGTGAAATTATTAAAATTATATTCCGAGCCATTTGTGGAAAGTCGGCTTTAGAACGAAGAAGATGTCGAGAGTTTAACGTGCGCGGAGGAAATTTATTATACCACCACTCGTGTTTACTATGGGCTCGGCGAGCAGAACTCCTTAGACAATCCTTCGGTGCAAACTGAGGTAACACTGAATACCGTAGAATCGTGTCCGTGCTGTTGTTGGGCTCTCTCACGGCATATCTAGATGTGAGCTAACCTCGTGTGCCTCTTCCCCTCCACCACGATATGAATGTCTTTATTAGCGAAATACCGTTTATCTTTCTCGTTCTCGCAACAACCACGTGAGGATAGAGAGAGAGAGAAAGTGTGTGTGGTGAGCGTAACAAAACGTTCCTTGGAATCTCAAACCACTGGGTTTCTGACTTCGTAATAAGCCAGCGTAGCCCGGGTAAAATCGACGTAGAGGCAAAGGCAAAGAGATACGGTGAGGCGCGAAGGGGTCGAGTAGCAAGCAGTACCGGCACGAGTATCGCGTACAGCCGGTCGGCTCGGTCAGTCGAAGAAAAGGCGAGAGAGTGTCGAGAAGAAACCCGAAGAGATCGTGGAACGAAAGAGGCGAATAAACGTACCGGGAGTCTCCGCGGTTGATGCACGAGAGTCGAGGGCTCTTCGTGGTCACGATATCGAAAAGGCAAATCTCTATCCCTCCACATGATGCTCTTACTCTCGGGTGCATACATAGAAGTCGCGAGAGAGTTTCTTGCACGCGGACTCGCGCCGAGTTAGTCTCTCACGAAGTGCAGATCTGCTTCGCTTTTTTTCTTTCATCGTTTTTTGCTATTCCGCGCTCTGGTACTCGTGCGAACAGAAGTGGAGCATACGCGGTAGCTAATAAATATCGAAGTCTCTTACACACTCGGGTAAAACGCGATAAGTATTGAAAGAAGAAGAAGTAGAAGAAGAAGAAGAGAAGAGGAGGAGCGTAAGAAAACCGTGAAGTGTCCAACTTAATTGGTATACGCGTGCGATTATATCGCGAGTTTAATATATGAGAATAGCGTGAAGAGTTGCCAGGTGCGACTTGTTAGCTTTCCGCGATTGCGAGGGCCTCCTTTTCTAGGCAATGCTGTTTTACCGATGACGTTGCAAGGATGACTATACGACTACGAGACTCCCTATCGATCCGTCGAAACTATAAGAAGAGAGAAGTTTGCCATGCCTACTGAGAGAGGACGAGAGCGATGGAAAACAGAGAATGAAAGAAAGATCGTAAATCAGCCATCTTCTTGGTCGTCCGTAAAGCCAGCAGCAGGCGTGCGTGTCTTGCGTTTCAAAGAAACTCTCTCTGTCTTTTCCTTTCTGTTCATCCTCATCGCAAAACCACAAACTATATTTATGTACCTCCGGCACATAAATACGCATTGTACAGTCATTGGCGTCTGTCCGTAAGGATCGTTCGAGAATTCCTCTAAATCAACCCACCCTCGTAAAAGTCGTAATTAGTATTAATTATGGAGAGTTCCATCTCTGCAAGATGTGTACCATATATGCTTACTTTTTTTTCCTTTATGACATTCCATTTGTGTCTCTATTCGGTCACTCTAAATCACCTAAAGATGCAATCACTCTTTCAACACCTGTATTATAGTTATTCTCATTTACAGCTTCATATAAAGTTATTCTTTTTAAGAAAATTAATAGGAATCCGACGTATATTAAAATAATCGTAAGTATTCGTGTCGATTTATTTGCACGTTCATTAATTGGCGAACGGGAGTCTGATAAATAGAATAAAAAACCCTTTTTTTCGGAAATTACGAATATCCGGATGAATTACAAAGGAAAACTGTTATTGATATCGCTGATGACATAAAAGCTTTAGCATTTATTACTCGACTGATCTCGGGAGGGAAGACATCAGAATCTAATTCATTCATGTTTATCATCCCGTCCTGCTGTCTCGTCGAGGCTGTACAATTAATGTATCATTCAACTCTCTGTATCGCTGTCTATGTTGAAACTCGCAATACGTTAGAAGGGCGGAGAGTTGGGGAACGCTACGGGGCGTTGGGTGATCATATTGTGCCCATTAACATGGCGAAAAGTTGGCGTCGGAAGCGCGCGGTAGCGAAAGCACGGAGAGGGCCACGGGAGAGAGCAACCGCCAAGCCTTTAAGCCGCGGCGGGAAGTTTCCCACTGATCCTCGGCGCGGGGTAGAGACCACCGCACCAGGTTTGCTCGAGCTCTGTACCCCGCGCGCTCGCGGCTTAAGCCCCGGGATTCCGGAGTTACTGCCGTCATGGAACACCATGCACCAACGGCCGAGAAGGACGGAAAAGATCAGTGCGGGTGCAAGAGAGATAATAGGTCTTCCTATAGATATGTAACTTCTACGTTCGTATATATATGTGTATCTATATCTACACATATATAAACCTACATAGAGCTGAGTTTGCTCGGGTGTATAGCTACGCGATGCACCACGGCTGGCTCCACTCCCGTTCTCCAGGACACTGCACACCGCAAACCCCGCCGTAGGCGTTGGATATCCCAGTTCTACTGCAATCCTCCACCATCATCCCTCTTTACATCCCCCCTCTCTTGCAGTTGCCGTTACGTCGCGCTTTCCCCATTGCAACATTCTATCGTTAGGTCGTTCACTTACAAACGTATGCTACCCCAATCCTGCAACCTTCGCTGCCACTTTCTGTGTATTTATCTATCCCACCTCGATAAGCAAATGTCTGCACGAAACTACAGTTATTTCCTGGTCCGTAACCTCTTCTCTTCGTTGCACGCGAAATAAATGTTCCAGAAATTTGGCAAAAGAAACGGCAAGTCAGTTGGAGGATAGTGTGAGTTTCCATTCAGTCTTTGGTACGCCAATTTTTACGTAATATCGAGTGAAAAAATGATATTAAAAGGGTGAAATTATTGACTAGAAGATTTTTTTGTATATTAATTTTTTTTTTGTCGGACACGTTGTTTTCAACGTATAATGCCAATTACTGATAGAGCGCCGATGATTGCACAGCTTTACTGTCTCTCGATTTTACCTGCAATCGCCATAACCCAGTGGCAGTAGCGGTAGCACCGGCAGAAGCAACCATCTAGTGCATCCCTATCGCGACAACGATCGTTCTCCGCGGCGGGACTACGGTAGCCGATATTTACGGGCGTTTATAGTATAAACCCACGTACACCAACATCGTTTCACAACGCTATGGAGCTCGACTCGTGAACGTTGCCGCGCCTGGCGTATGTTGAAGTAGTTAAATTGTCGATAATAAATGTGCGTTGGGGGAGTGATTACCGGGTGGCGAACGCGAGACTATGCGACTCCGAGGGTCTCACGTGTTTACGCGTTCAGTTGCCAACCCCCACACTTCTCTCTTTCACTCTCTCGCTCACTGTTTGCTCCAACTCTCCTCGCATAAACCGAGTTAACGCGTTTGACTTTTGGTCGGGTCAATATTCACCGGGATTTCGAAGCCACGAATTTTCAGATTTCACTCGTCGATGTTATGATTTCCGAAAAGATTTCGCGACCGGGAAGTCGTTACCGCGTTTCGTGATGTGAATATTATCAATTATAACGGTTATGGTATAAGGAAAAAAAATGTCGAGACTTTGGAAATTGGCGTGAAACACGAGATAAATGAGAGAGAAAGAGGAGAAAGAATACGTCGATTTGATTTTATTTCGGGAGGGTGAAAATGAGATGAAGTCACGGAGCGTAGCAAGAAGATCCATAGTCTACCATTAAAGAGTCCCTGGTCGAGATCCTGATGTGTTCAGTTGTTGGTCCAAGGGTCGAGGAGTTCAGTCGAGGGGTCGTCATTATCGCGGTCAAACGGGGTCAGTCCAATTACGCGCGGCCTGAGCACGGAACAGCACACATACACACACGATTTCTCGTACAGAATTTCGTTGGAGTGAAAGAAAGAAACGATGGACTTTAACTGTACAAAAAGTCACGCCGGTTCGCCCTCTCTTGGCCGTCTCTTTCTTTCTCTTTCTCTCGTTTCCCTTTCATCCCGCACTCACTAATTTATTTTTTTTTTCCTTCTCTCCCCACATCTTTCCCATTCTCGTTTCACCCTCCACAAAAGAGACCGCTAGTTTATTTATACCGAATCAGCGTTGCGTACCAAAGATCCGTGAGGTCCGATAAGAAAAGCTCGCGAGCTCTTTCTCGATGCGCGAAATAAAATATACTATAAGTACGTATTACATAGGTATAATTTATTCCTCGAGTGTGTATATACGTACGTACGAGTTCGCTTATTCGGTATTGGCCGAGAGCCTCTGTCTGTAATTAAAGTACTTTACTCCGACGGCAATTAAAAATCGGCGGTTCGCGCGCGATATTAATCAGGGACGCGTTATCGCCCGGTGGTCGAGGTACGTGCAGTGGCACGTACCTCGGTTGCTTAACTGATAGAAACGAAGAACAAAAAAAAAAACAAACAAAAAAAATTGAGAACGTCGAGAGAGCGAGCAAACCGGAGCAATGAAGAAAGGTACCGGAGAGAGCGAAAAAAGGCTGTAAGGGAAATCGCAAACAATCTGATTACATTTGCATGAGACACCCGGGTCGTACGAAATCTTGATAGGCACCCGCGAGTCGAGGGCGCGACGGGGGCTGCGTCGTCGTTGGTTCGCGACTCGAGAAGATAATGCACGATGCGTGGAAAGGGTGTAGCGAGAGGCTTATAAGAGACGAATAGCGAAAGTCGGAGAAAAACCGTGAAAAAACGAGTAGAAAATAGAGAGTGCCGAGAATTTAGTGAAAAGTAAAAAGGAAACAAGAAAAAAAGGTCAATGAAATAGTACAAGTGCCTATTCGTCCTCGTGCGCTTCGCCAGGCTTGAGAACTCCGAGCGACTGCTTCGCCAACGCCGTGACTCTTTTCGCGAGTGGAAAAGAAAAATAGAGCGAGTTGGGTAGATCGTGGAGAGCATTCAGCGGCTCTGTAAGCTTCATGCAAGGCAAATCAAGCTTCTCTTTCCTCTGTGCTCTCTTGCGCGCCCTCTCACCCCCTTCGTCTTTCTTTATTCTTCTTTCTTCGGCGCTCGCAGAAGGCGCGGCGAAGCTTTCGCTATTCCCGGATTGTGTGCCACACCAACAGACCTTTTACTTATATTTAAATTTCAAACTGCGAGAGAAAGGGCAAACCCGCGAGAGAGCGTGCCGCTCGCACCCGTTAGCCAACGAAGCGCAGAGAAAAACGGGTGGTCTGTTCCTCCGTTTTCTTTCTATCCTTTGCTTTGGCGAAAGATTCTCACAGTGGTCTTTACACACTGTGTATGCGTGTCTGTGTACTTCTGTATCTATACATAGCAGCCCTATGCCATGCATTTGCAAACGAGGACGAGCCTCGATTCTACTGGTAGATGGAAGGAGCGCACTCACTTCCTGCTATCGGCCCGTGTCTCACCCCCGTCGAATCGACTTAACCCAAATGGAATCGGGATACACTTAAACAAATTGCGGCACGTGAATAAATCTTCTCGAGAGATGCCCGTTGTGTACACAGCATATATCGTTAAGAACCGCGAGAGGTACGGGCGGCTTGATTTGCATATACGATGCAGAGAGAAGGCGTCGAGGGTTGCCATTATCGAGCCGCGTCGATCGGTTGTATTATCGATGCTAGTCGTTGAGGGAAGTCTAAAATCAGTGGTACGCGCTCGGGAGCACTCGTTGCGATTGGCTGCCATCACTGTAAATGGCAGTCTAAAAAAAAACTCCGCAATGTCACGAAAGAAACGATAGTAAACTGCCTTTTTTGATTTATCAACTGGAGACCTCTTTTATTTTTACTCGAGGCTAAGTAAGAATTATGGCTTTCGAAGTTTTGCGTTATTTGATTTTCCCACTGAATTATTGTGCAATTGCCGAGCAAAAGCAAGAAAGTGATCGAGGGGTGGATTTTTCATAAAATGGCAAACACGCGGCAAGGGTCGAAGAAAATGGTGCACGGTTTTAACCCCTCTGTGTTCCATCAGATAGTGAAGAATCTACGAACACACCGGTGGTCACAAAGTGGACCTCGTAAATTTTATTGGGACGCCATCACGCACGACAGAATCGAGTATTTTGCCGCGGACGCACGCCTCCCCGAGAGGGGTATTACAACGTCCAATATCTTGCGGTCTCTTCGACGGAGAGAACGTCTTTTCAGTGGAAGCGTAGCGACTAGCGTATAGTAATTAAAGTGCGCGTTATGTCTGGGGAATCCGCGTAGGGGTGACGCGGTATAACGTCGATGCAACAGCAGCAACGGCAGCAGGTCCATTGGGGGTTTCCAACATAGCGATGTAGCTTTACCGACACGGTGAACTTTGCCAAAGGGGGGAAACTCATCTATCTGCTTGCTGGGTTAGCTTCCCCGAGAACTCGTGCGCGCGAGAGAACCCTCATGGGTGATGGGGTGATGTATCGGCCAATAAACTGACGCGGCATTCGATGCCCGAAATGGCCGTAGGATCGACGCCATTATTGGATTAGCCTCGACTGGCACGAGAGTTTCTTCCTACTGTATTTACTCGTATACCACTATCTCTCGGAGGGTTCCTCGGTGAACCGCGAGGAATCCCGTTGGACGAGGAACAAGACGAAGAGGAAGAAGCAAACGTCGGCAAGAAATGTCATCAGCGTGAGAGAGTTCGGCCCGAGGGGTTGTTGGAATAGAATAAACTTCTTCTACATATAACGAGGAATGAGAACGGAAAGAGTCGAAAGAGAAGACTTCGTATATCGTTTTTGCTAACTGCTCGATCGGAAATGGTCTTGAAGAGTAAATACGTATATCGTACAGAGAACGAATTTCAAGAGTCTTTCCATTCCGCGAGTCCTTCTGGTATGGGTTAAGAATGAACAAGGTACAGCATTGAAAACACCGCACTGATGACTGGGTTCTCTTGCTTTGTAAATCATAAATAAAAGATCCATCCTACCGAAGCTTCGAAGAGTTTGCACCACTGCATAATATACCCTCAGCCACTCGCGGCTGCTGCAGCGCATTTAGATCGAGGGCTCGGATGATGACCAAAGAAGTCGATCGGTCTCAATTATCCCAGGGAGCGCGGGCTTCCACTGGACGAGTAAGAGATTATTCGTGAATGGCATTGCACCGGAACGATTGCGACTAATTAAGCTCGAGAGAAGCGAATGATCCTGCCTGCTTATTATGGCTCGAACGTTCCGAAGTACATTACTTGAACGTTTGCTCACGCTGCTTCAACGCGGTTATTACGCTTTCGTTGGTACTCTATAGCGTACGAAGAGGGTCTGCCGCGGTGCCTGCTTACGGAAAGACGTGAGAGGGCAGCTGAACCTTTAGGAACATCCATAAAAGTATGCGCGAAGCTTCTCGAAGTTTTTTTTTTTTTTCTCTTTTTTCTCGAAACTCTAAAATTGACACTGCGAGTCATGAAAAAGGGCCGTAGTTACTCGACAATAAAAACGCCGAGGTAAGACCGTGGAAAGTGCATCGGCAGTTCCTGAAGTTTCGTTCTCACTCGCCGCTCGAGACACTCACCGCTGGCGAAACTACCGAAGACCCAAGGAGCTCGGAGCATTTTCGACCCCTCATAAATTGCCCAACGCGCTCTCACCCCCGATGCCGCTAGTTCTCTATCTTCCGGATTTTCTTTTTTTACCCTCGTTCGCGCGAGCGCTCGCGCGCGCCTTCTGGTAAAAGAAGAACTGTGTGCACCGCTCGGATCGCCAGGACATCGGTGAAAGTTGCGGAAACAATGCGCGGAACGCGTCGGGTATAACGAACACGCACACAAGGAGATGGAAGAAGAAGGGTGCTTGTAAGGCACGAAGAAAAAAAAGATGCGTGACTAACAAGGGATAGGCGAAAGGAGAAAGTAGAGAAAGTGAAAAAAAAAAACACAACCGTGTTACGTCGAAACGAATGGAAGTCTGTAAGTCTTATGTATCACGCCGTCTAATTTCGAATAAGATAAAATTCTAAAAAAAAAAAAAAGACTGCCGAATCAATTTGTCAATAATGAACAAGAACTTCATAAAGAATTGCGGATGGTCAGTGTAGATTCGACGAACCCCGTAACCCTTGGAAACTTGAATAGCAAAAAAAAAAGCTACAGCATGAAGAATGGAAGTAACCTTCTAAAAAAAAAAGAAAAAAATAAACAGCACTATGAACCCAAGCGAACAAAAGGGAAGGTCTCGACGTCTGGGTGGACGGGTGAGAAAGGGGTTGGTTCACCGCGTGCAGCCGGTACCGGTAGTTGTGTAAAAACTTGAGAATGGTCAGGAATACGAGGTGGTTGCAACGACGGGGTCTCTCGGAATCCTTGTGGTTCACGAGAAAAGCACGCGAATGGGGTGTTCGCGTGTGGAGAGCGAGGAGGAGGCAAACAAGCAAAGCAGCCCTTTGGCCTCAGAGGGATTTCATTGTGGCCTTCCTATCTTCGCGTCCGGCGTACTCGGTTGAAGTCCCAGTGGCTCTGCGACCATTATTCAAACGTCCCGAGCAAACTATCCACGGGTTTGATATGTATAGCTTCTACGACGCGAGTTGCCTCGGAGAGAAGCACGAGAGGCCCCAGAGCATGGCAGCCGGGCGTAACCGACAGAGAGAAGAAGGGAGACAGAGGAGACCTACTATAATACTTCTTGATGTGTATAGATGGTTATACACAGAGGTAAAATAAATGAGATACAGAGTGCATTACACTGCGACACAAAATTGCAACGATCGTTAATCGCGAATCTTTCGCCAAGGAGTATATTCCACGCTCGTAAAGCGTTCGGGTGGTCTCGAGGCATCTCGTACCCGGTACATACACTCGATAGAGCTTCGCTTTGGACGAGAGAAGTACGAGAAAGGGCTGGTAACCGATAGATAGAGAAGGAAAAGAAGCATCATATGAAAGATTGAGACAGAGAATGATGAAGGGTGGCGAGAAGGGAAGAAAAGCGAAAGAGGTACAGATAAAGATAGAAATAGCCCGAGAGGGGCGGTAGAGATGATTTGTGAAGAAATGAAACGGTGCTGAAGATCGTGGGAGGGCGGAGTTATCTCTCTTTCTCTTACTCGCTCTTTTTCGCCTTTCGTATTCTTCAGCCCTCGACGGAGAACGTGCCGCACACCTTGCGATCTGAATCCTCCTTGAGGGGGCAACGAACGTTGAAGGATGAACAAACTAACGATAGTCGTCATTCAAACGAAGGCAGAGAGAGAGAAAGAAAAAAAACTGAAGAAGAACAAGAAAAGGAATGAGAACTAATGGAGTTCCGAAGCAGTGATGAACTCCGGAGAGTATATCAGTGACTACTCCTCACAGAAAAAGAGTTTTATTGGATGAAATCCATTTATCTTTTGTTTACTCTGCCGATCAGAAGTCATCAAATTATTAAATATTAATATTATTAATCTATCAATCGATTATTCGACCGACGACATCAAAGAATCGGAGGTCAAAGACACTTACGTTTTCTCGCTTCCATCATTATTACCGTATATACTACATCAAGATGACCGGAAGGCGACTCGGTATAATTTTATTTCTTCCCCGGCGGCAAACCAAACCCTTTTACGATCGTTATTGGTATCAGGTGACACGACGAAGGAGAGTCGATTCGCGAAGCCCTTCGGCTTCGGCTTCCCGTATGTGTGTGTATGCGCGCGCGCGTACGAACACAAAGGCAACAAAGCCAACCAGTCAGCCAACGAGGCTCGTCAAAAAGCGCACGAAAGAACACAACGGAGAGTCAAGCGGAGTCGAAGAGTACGGTTTTGAGATACCTGCACGAGTGTGCCTCGGAGGCACGCAATACACTTGGCCATGCTGGCCACTCGTCGTTGGATGAAGAAAAATAAATAAATAATCGATGACCCGCGGCTGTGGCGGCGCAGTGGCTATGGCGGCTGAAAAGCCAACGGCATCCCGGGATCCCTTCGACACAGCACGGTCTCTTCTTCTTCATCTCTCTTCCTCTCTCGACGCGAAACGCGCGGAGCCCGAAACCCAATTAAGAAATGTTTTGTCCGCGGCGGTTAAGGGAAAGGGTATATAAGACGCAGTGGGCACATACGCGAATCGCGCGCGACCGCAGAATCAGCAAGAAGAATAAGAAGAAGCTAAAAGAAGGAGACCAAGGAGGAAGGCGAGTAGCAAAAGTAGCCAGCAGGGGATGAGAACGACGTCGTCGAAGTAGAGAAATAAAAAGTCAAGGAATAAATCAAAGTAGTGGGGGTTGCACCATTCGCGACGGAGAGAGATGGCCGCACCGCTTCATCTTCTTCTTCGCGTGCTGAGCTAAAGGGAAGACGCGAGAGAATAAGAACGCGATGAAAGAAAACAGAGAAGCTTGCGGGCGGCTTGTAGCATCAGAGACGACTTGGAAAAGAGCATCAGGATCTTAGCGATCGAGTATCACAGCGTGATGCCTCTTCTCGATGCCGCTATTACGCTGCGGAAAAGATCGAACGAGAGAAGTCTATATAGGATCGTATGTACGTTCATGGATCCTTGAGAATACGAAGGATCGATGGCTGTATCTCTCCTCTCTCGGTGCTCCGTGCTGATGCTGAAGGTATATAAAGCTCTCATTCTCGCGAGGCGCGGCTTTCACGGTCTCGCAGAGCAGCGAACGGCAGCTGTTTGAGCGAGCAAATTAGTAGCCGGCGCGTGATTGGCCCGTTGCCGCCCCGTCTATATCGCAAGCGATACATGCCGCATCGGGAGAACCCGGCATTCCCACCTCGTAGTATCATCCTCACAAACACATAACGTACATAAGAGAAACCAGCAGAAGGACCGACGAAAGAGGCGAAAAGAATGAAAGAAAGAGGCAGATAGAAGGAGAAAGAGATCACCAGAACATATATACACACGGTCGCAATTTACTCCCGATATCTTTATGCCGGGATTTACGAGCAGATAATAATCGGAGGGATGTTCCGGCATTTTTTTCACGGCCAAATTATTATTATTTATATATTGAAGAGAGCTGGATGCCGGAGTCAGGCTAAAGGATATCCAAACCCCTGGCGCGCGGACATCAATTAAATCTTCAGGGGCCTTCATACCCTCCTTCGATATAACCCTTTTGCAAATGACTCTATTATCGATCTCGGTTACCTTTTCATTTCTTCGGCGAAGAAACTTCACCGGAGAGAATAAAATTCGATATTTTGATACGCGCAGGAAAATAATTCACAATACCGAAGAGAATCTAATTTCAATCAATGGAAAGCTATTCGATGCAATTAGTGCTTTCAGCGACGGATGGATAGAAGTCCGTTTGTATCCTATCAAGCGAATCTAGACAATTAACTGACGTGAAACTGCAATGACATGAGAAAATGAGACGGGCAAAACGATCGTCCGGTGAGACGGACCGTAGGATCGAAGATGAACGTCACGGAACTTCATGGACCAGAAGCAGAAACAGCAGCGTGAGCCAAGCGGTGGCACGACTCTTGGTGAATCTCGCGTTGAAGCCACCGATCTACCTATCTAGATGCGATACAGGCAGCAGCGAGAGGAGACATAGCAATGCTCGCTCTCCAGCGGCCACCTCTATAGCCGATGTAATCCCATTGGCGATTCGATCCTACGGGTCCGTGCACCGGGATGAGAGTAGCGTGTCCTGTGTTCTGTACACTGTGAGCACAGCATCCCAAGCGCACAGCACGGACGCTCAGTAAATCCTCACTAGCTGCCGTCACGGAGGCTCGAACCAGCTAGCAACGAAGCAAGCCACTACCTAGCAAGCTGTCCTCTCGATTCTCTCCGCCTACTCCTCTCTACCTCTTCGTCCTCCAACAGCATCCTCTCGAATCACCATTCCCTCTGACTACTACTGACTATAATGTAACTTGTTGGCAGAGGAGAATAGGCACGGGGATCGTCTATCCTCTCATCGACTCTTTCAGCGATCGTCAGCGTGCTGTGCTGCTTTTTTTTTTTTTTTTCAATACGACTTCCCTCTGTTTAAGTGTTGAGAACTATGCGGCACGAAGGGATTTATGAAAGGTGAATTTATGAGAATTGCAATATTCTAGAATTGAAAGTTTGTTGATTTTTGTTTTTATGGATAATTTTTGTAAAATGTTCTTTTTTATTATAACGATCAAAGGCTTGCTGCCGACTTGCATTATTGACTACGTTCTCATGCACAGTTCCTGCGCTGCACCTTTCATTTGAATTTGTTTTTCTTTTTTTTTTTTCAATAGTTCGATTCTCGTCTATATTCCCTTTGTCTTCGCATCGTGTATTCGATTAGTCACACCCAAGGCGCTTAGAAATACGTGTATTATACGTACAGTAGTACAGTAGATAAGAATGCCGCTCGAGGACATTACTTTGTTCGCCGGGGGGGCCGTCACGGTTCACAAGCAATGGTTAAGACCTCTCACAGTAACCGATATAGTGCGCAGTAACAAACGCGATTTCGTAATCAAATTCGAATCTACCGATTTGCGCCGAGACGATACAAAAATCGATGTTTGCTGTTTTTTTTTTTTTTTTTTTTTTTTTCACGTAATTCGATTTAATGTGCGTATGTAGTGTATTGTATTTTCCTACTCACTCGCGCTGCCCGATTATCTCACAATACCTCGCCGCAACAAGTTGTTACTACAAAATAACACTTGATCACCCGTGAAATCCTTACCTGAAACAAAAATGGAAACGACAACGTTAAAAAAATCGTTCCCACCATCGCGAGATCGATACAATTGGCAGGATACAGCGAGAGCGATTAAAATTATTTTATATACGAAGCAATAACAAGCAAGCTTTTTCTTTACAAGAAGATAAAAACATAAGAATACGGTAAGAATAAACTGTGTAGAGTGGAGCGTAATTAACAACAAGCGACTCAATCGGCTTTTCCAAATGAAAAGCGTGCTTCTCGACAATCTCATCCAAAGGTAGCAGCAGCCACGTACAAGCGATACACCTCGGCTCGAGGATGAAATTCCATTACGGTTTGTTGTGTGTATGTATATATATAGCGAGAGATAAAAGTAAAAAGAAAAGAGCTCAACGATGCGACAGTGTGAATGTAAGAAAAGCTCCATCAAAGAGTTTAGCGCGCTTCATGAAAACCCAACAGCCAGCGCGTAAAAGGCTCGCGAATAGCTTTGATACTCTCATTTCTCTCCCTCATAGCCGTCGATGTCTACCCGCGTTTCCATCCACACGTGTCTCTTCTCGAATCATCGCTTAATCGCTGTTCGCGAGCCTGCAATGGCCTCACATTAGGATCGTTCTTCAGTTTGCAAGTAGAATGCTCCAGAGTCGCGCGAACGAGTCAACTACTTTTTAAAGAAGACTTAAGCTATACAGTAACTATTTCCAGATGACGATAATACCATTTGCGACGCGTAGCAGTTGAGATGCATCATCGATACGTGGAGATATTGAATTCTTAATTTTTATGCGCAGTTTCGACGGATAGAGAGAAATTCGAATATTTTGATATTAATATTAGAAATTGCATAGTAGGAGTTCAGTCGGTCAATAATTACCGCATAAGACGCCTGATTTCTTCGGGGAGATCCGCGATTAGGCAGGTGTACTCTTTAAGGCGATTGCCGGGGGTGTGTGTGTGTCTTCGTGACACGAGGGGAGAGACAAAAGAACATATAGAAAACGACATTCATCCCGATCCGAACAGGACCACCTTTCGCTAAGTAGCTATTCGAGGACCCGGTGTAGTCTCCAATAAGGAAAAAGTGGCCACGTAGGCTAGTTGCCGTATTGGCGGTCGTGATGGCGATCACAAAAGTCGAAGACACGCAGCAGATCGGGTTGTCCGGTCGGCCATCGAGTCGGTCAAGCCGGCTGTTGCTTCGCATCTTCTATAGTCGCAATACTTCTCCTTTTCGCGATTTCACTTCGGTATGGCGGCTTCTTTCGATTCGCGAGGGAACGCCGGCGAGCGTCTTAACGAAGCGACTGGAGGGCGGTGTGCTGCCACAGCAGCAGCTCGACGTTGTCGGCGTTCCGGTGAGAAAAAGTTGGACGAGCTCGCGAGTTGGATTGCGGAGTCACGAGCGTGTGGAGTGTGCGAGTGCGAAGATAGGAGAGGGGTATATAAGGAGAGAAAAAACGAGAAGGGCTGAGGAATGGGCGGAGAGAGAATTCGAGAGCGCAAAAGGTGGACGAGGCAACGACGACAACGACGACAACGACGACGACGAAGGATAAAGATAGAAAGAGATGAGGTATGGAGGACGCGACGAAAGATGGTACAAGAAGCGCAAGAGTGCAAGGAACTTCCCCTGATCTTAAGGATGGCCGGTGAAAGAAATCGCCTGTTGCCGCGTGCTCTCGTTCCTTCACGCAGGCGGAGTGAGTCCGAGAGAACACCGCAAAAGGTGGGTTACTTCAGGGAAGAGAACCCATGGCATCAGGAAGAAAGATATAGAAAGTAAAAGAAGAAGAAGGGGGTTGGTCAAGGGGCCGGGGCTAATGGGACGCAATTAAACGATTCGTATCAAAGAGCGCCGCAGCATGCGTACACGGGAATGTCGCGAACTAGAAAGGCCTGTATTCAGGATCCCCCGGACGAGGCGAGGACGCGCAACGGGGTCTTGCGGTCCCCGGATGGCCGAAGAAACAGCACTTCTTCGCGATTCTCTTCTTCGTTCAATGCTGACTTTGTGATTTCTTCGCGGTGTTGGTGTTTGCTGCGGTATAGTTGCGGTGGCGGAGAACGATCGTCCGGACGAAGGGGCCGCTGACCAGGAGAACGCGGCGCGGACCCCTCTAGAAAAATCTCGGCCACGTCCAATTCCATCTCATTAGCGAGGAAACGGCAGCTGATGCTTGTCTCCGTTTGCGCTCGCGCGCGCACACGCTCGGGAGCTCGGGGTCTTAGCGCAAGAAGAAGAAGAAGCCTTCGGTAGCCATGTATGGAACCGGTCCCTTGCTCTCTTCTCTTCGGGAGTGCGAGAAAAGGAAGAACCGAGAAGTGAAGAGAGAACGAACCGTTCACAGCCCTATACGTTATATACTGTTGAAGTATAGTTATATTGCGCTTGAAGACATTTCGTATACCGGGTGTCGTTACGCCCCTAAGACAACTAGAGAACAGTCTATGCGAAAGCTCTCGCGACTACGGTGAACCCTGTAATCTCTGAAATTCCATTGGAGCCCCCGAAGTATCCTACAAGATCCCGAAAATTCAATTAAACCTTCAAATTTTTATTTACCCGCGTTTACCATCGTCACTTCAATCCTATTCCGGCCATTGTGCTGTTTCTCCTGTTCTTCCGTCTCTCCCTGTGTATGCGCGGCGACCAGAGCTCCAGAGATTCGCGGATAAGACACGCCGTTTCACCACACCTGGTCGACCGAGAGAGCTATATACCCTCACTATACGCGCGACCGACCAACAGCAGAGGCGATTAATGTACGAGATTCTAGCCGGTGACTCGACGGAGAGACTGCGCACAGAGAGAGTGTAGTACTTATCCAAGCGCATACACAGATATCCAAGAGAAACGATCGAATTCTCACGACTTCGACCTATCGAATTTCCATGCTTTCGCAACTGTATCAATGATACTACGAGTTCGATCAAATTCTTGGATGCTTTTCCAAATACATATATATTATTTATCGCGTTACTCGTTGGAGTTTGCGCGTCTTTTTATGCTGCTGCACATGTTAGCTTCGATACGGTTCCCTCGATATAACAACCAGAGGAAGGGCATCGGTCGATGCACATGCACCGCGGAAAACAAAGCGAGCTCGTTAGGAGTTGCATCGGCAACGAGTACGCGAACGAACCAAGGGACGTTCTCAGTCCCTCGTCGAGCAACCAGAAAGGAACATCCTGCTCGCCCTCAACGAGACGGTTAGCCAGTAGCGTTGCATGCAATAGGAGACCAAGCGGTGGAGAGTTCTTCGTGGTCTTCGCTCGGTTCCTTCCGTGGCACGGCTCTTGAGTTCTGAACCCAAAGGAGAAAAGCAACACGAAGAACGGAGAATAAGCAAACTCTCCACGGTATAGGTACGCCCGCGAGAAGAGAAGAGTTCTCTCGACGTTCAACGAGCGAACCACAGCAAGCCGACAGCACGCGCAGGCATCGAAGGTTTATACACGGACACACTTTCGGGATCTTCGCTCTCTCGGCAAAAGCAACGGAAGATCCGCGTATCCTCTACCTACGTATACGCTTTAGCCATCCAGCATGCAACGTTCAGCGCAACCGTCTGGCTGGTATGGCTGCCATGGATAATTGCCTCGGAGCGAGGCGAGCTCCGCGCACGGTGGCCGGTACACAGCAACGAGAGGAGAAAGAAAGAGAGAGAAGCAGCGGTCGCATACACGCCAACCAGAACTCTGTATATTCTCGGTGAAGAAAGAACTCTCGACATCAGAGGTAGTCGCAGGGCTACCGATCGTGCAACAGATTCCAACCGAGCTGAGCCTCTGGAACTCGCACGCTCTTCGCTGCTTCTGACTAGCCGCGATAATGCGAGCACATTCGCACACCCGTGAACGCGATGCTACGGTTGAACAGAAGAGGAGAAGAAGAAGAAGCTGCGTGACCGATCGAATCGATATTCGGCCCTCGTGTCTCTGCTTCTCCTTCGTGTCTCTCTGAGAATTGCACACCCTTTGTTCTTGAGAAAGGACAGTAAAGGTGTCGGGGTGCGAAAAAAATCGTAGATAACGTTGTGTGAACGATTATCTTTACGTTTTGTATGAGTTTCGTTCAAGAACCATCGCCTTTGGATGATAGTTTCTCAATCATAAAATTTTCCAAATCGATTGTCGATCGAAGTCGCTAATATCGCAATAAGGAAATTAATAAAAAAAAGTTATCGCCCGACTACGGAATCTTAATGCGTCAAGGATATTTTGCGTGAGAGAACGAGAACACTCGTTTGTGAGATTGCAAATTTTGAAAGTAAATTGATCGAAGAACGATTACCGTCGTCGACAGAGCAATTGCGCTAGACGATTAAACTGAAAACCCGTTCGCGTACTTGCTGCTGCGTTTCGCATACCGTCGACAACGACGACAGAGACGACGACGTTGCTTCACGGGTGGTTGGAGATAACGAGATCTATACTCACGATCTTATCTTGTTACACGACAGCAATATACAGATAATTATTAATCGTCGATATACATTTTAATGAAGATACAAACGGCGTGCTGGGCTTGTAACTCGTACCAACGACAATAATTTATACCGGATATATAGATATTCTCGGAGAAAACATATGCAGCCGAGTTGCATGTGAGTATCGCACGATGTGTGTCGCCGCTGTCGAGATTATTGACGCTTTGAAAATATCCGATTTCTAATCTCGTTGTTATATTTTTTTTCTTCTTTTAATTCAAGAGAAAACGCTCGAGTAGAACAACTCGGAAGCAGTTGAAAGAAACGATCGTGGCAAAAGAGTCGCACGGAGTTTGTAGCCCACATATAAGAAGCATAAGGCTTGAAGAACGCGCCTCACGAAACGCTTTAGTTTCCGCGTCACGTTGCGGCAGTTTGAGATCGTACAAGCGTCCCTCTATGGGGTATTCGATATGAAATATGAAGTCGGACCACGTTAGACTGGTTATTGGCTTTTCTCTCCGCGGCAGCATGCATTCCATACTGGCATCACACGGGCTGCTGTGACGCGATCTAAGACTACGTTATATTACATATATATCCCTATCGTTCCGTCCGGCTTCTCATACATCTTTGGTATTAGGATACCGGCGATACGGCGTATCCCTATACGGAGGAAAGAGAAGAGACCCGTTACACAATAATACGAGAAATTCGTGCGTCACGATAACTCCATTCGGTTTTCTCCTCATTCACCCAATGGAGCTCCGCCTTTTTCACGATATATAAAATGGTTGGAGAGAGTTTCACCCGGGAGCAAGAGTTACTGAAAAATAAGAAGAAGAAGAAGAAGAAGTTCACGAGACACGGAGAGGATCGAGTACCACGCACGCTGTTGCTTTCAATCCCACGCACGAAGGCAGCCGAAGCAGGCGGGTTTACCGCGGCGGGAGGTGAGTTCCGATGCTGTTAGAGGTATTGCCAGTTTGTACCTCTTATATGTGTATAATACACGAGAGGTACAACTCTCTCACTATCGTTCTGTCTTTCTCTCGCGATAAAACCTCGAAGACTGAATTATTGGCTTATTAATGCCGATCGCTTCATTAATGTCCGGATATTTCTGTGTATCTGTTTCAAGCGTATAAATGCGTTCGTTCTTTACACGCACGGTAGGGATCTCTTTTTCATTCCGCTTCTTTCTTTCTTTCTTTCTCTCTCTCGTAATTTTTCTATTTTTATTTTTACCTCGACGATCGACCGCTGAACGAAAACGAGGCCGGCGCACGTTCGTCGATAAAGTGCGTGCCTCATCGCGGGATCCTTCTTCATATATGCGAACCGTGAATGCATATGAGAGCATAAATTCTTTGAAAACCGGCACGACCGGCCCAATCGGCACTCCGACCGCTTTCCTCGACTACCAGAATTTGCTTCGGTCGATTCTCGACCCGCGCGCATCGCATTGCGAGAGAATATACACCAGGTACGACGTGGAACGAGTCGTGAAATTATATTGAATGTTAGTGAGTGCGAATTGACACTTCATTCTCATCAACGTCGTCATCATGGGCGATTATGAAAATCAGATGGGACGCTGATGGCGCGAATGATATCATCGTGTGTAATATTCCCGTCGTTTTATTAACGACGCGTATATCTATGTGTGTATCACACATCGTCGTTGTGTGCAAAAAAAATAAAAAGAAAAAGCGTGCGGGAGTTTAAGACCTTCGAGCAGAGAGCCGCGTCTGTTCGACGAGGCGATATATTTTTTCCTCACGGTCGGCTTACCGGAGAAAGCATCGAGTGTGTGCCGGAGCACGTTCGCCGATAAAGAGCCCAGGCGCGCTCCGGAGGGGCCCAGGATCCTTCATAAGCGCGGCAAACCGCATAACTTCCCCTCGCAGGGGTAGCGTCCCCTTGAGCTCACGGCTCGGCGGCCGCAAGATCGCGCGCCGCGCTTCTCGCGGCAAACGGAGACAAGGCGGAATAAGAAGAAATATGGAAGGTGATCGGCCTCCTCTTCTCCGTTGGCCCAAGCAAAGTTCTCGCGTCTTTGCTTGGCTTCCTCTCTCGGTGTGTCCCACGTTCGCGGAGCGAGTCGGAGGGCTCATTCGAGAGCCCAGTGCCAACGGAAACACGTCGAGAGGAAGGAGGAACGTGAAAGAATAAAAAGTATAAGGAGTGAAGAATATCTCAAAGAGCGACGAGAGATAGAGGAGACGAAAGATATAGAGAAAAGGAATGAACGAAGGAAAGAGAGAAAAGAGTTGAGCAAAGTCGAGTGAGATAGCAATGCCAGAAGAGATGAAGAGAGAGAAAGAACGAGAGGTCCGTATGCGCCGCGGACATAGCTCTTCAGCTCCGCTCCGCAGGACGAGTTTATGCGATTTTTACACTCGATCTGATTTTTTGGCGGCACGGCGCGCGGGGCTCTTGCTCTCGCTAGCAGGCCCCGTTCGCTCGACTCGAGACAGATATATGTCCCACGGCGTACAAGAGAACCTGGTCGCGCGTATAAAGACATCGAGGCGAAGCCAACGAGAATTCCTCATCCCATTCCCGCCCGCTCTCCCTCTCTTCTTTCAACCGCGCACGGCGCGTACACAGCCCGTTCTCTGCTTGCTTCGGCTATATCGCTTGCCCCATTCCTCCCTGTCTCTGTATACCAGCCCTTCTTTCTTTCCTTTTGCCACTTCTTCTTATTCTTCATCTCGTCCTTCGTGTTCCTTCTTCTTATTCTTATTCTTCTTCTGTTCCGGCTCTTCCGATGCGCCCCACATCATCCTCTCTTTGCCACCATACTTGGTATAATACCTTCTCTTCCTTTTCTCAACTACTTTGCTCCTCTTATTTAGCTCAGACCCACTCTTTATTCTCTTTCGACTTTTAAAATCGTCCGGAGACGCGTTGGACCGCTGGCATGCACCGCGCGCTCGATCCACCATCCGAGAATATCGAGAGAGGCAGAGGTGGACGAAGAGACGAAGAAGAAGAAGAATAAGCGAAGGGCCTCGCCCATAACCGGTTCGCTCTCTCTTCGTCATCGCTCTCACTCCTCCATACCCCTCCGACCAACCCGAGTGTGTGCCGCTGCTGATCCTGGCTGCTGGTTTGTCCGGCCGGCCGAGAATCGCTTCTCGCTGCATCACGTATACCTCGGAGAGGTATGGACCACATAGACATAGCCATATATATATATATATATATGTGTATATATTGCACGTTGCTCTACTACAGTTCGTGAGGAACTGCGCTGGCGATAATGGACTCCCAGCGGAGTGAACCGAAGTGTCGGATACGTATGGGTATCCGACATTATTTATTTCCACTTTCAACAGTCTCATTGTTTCCCCAATATATGTAACCCAATTTCCAATGGAATGATAATTTCACAAATGATTTTACAATAATGCGAATAGATTTTCGTTATTCGTTTATAAATGAAGATTCATCGTATTGTACTATGGTAGTCGGTAGATTTTCGTCGAACGGATCCATTTTATGCATACACCACGGGACTCACGGGACCCCTTCGGCGATGGCCACTTTTCTCGTTTCGCATCCCCCTCGTTCCTTTGGCTCTCTCGCGAGGACTACGTACTCACGCATGCATGAGGCGAAGGGAGACCAACGGACGCCCACCGGCGCACACGAACTTCTCTGTCTTCTTTCATCTTCTTCGTCGTCTTCTTCTTCTTCTTGTCGTCGTCGTCGTCGTCTACGGAGAGCGCAAAAGGTGCACGACTACCAGAACAACGATCTCCGCAGCGGAGTCGCACGATCAGAACCGCAGGCGTGTATGTATAAGTATTGTATATAGTATGCGCGTGCAGCACGCCGTTTCGTCGGGGGGCCTCGAGGAGCCCGAGAGAGAAAAGGAGAGTGCAAAAGCGAGGCAAAGAGTTAAAGAAGAACGCTGGAACAGCATCCACTCATCACGCGGCGTGTAGCCGCCTTTACATAAGCGACCATGCCGCCCGGCGGCGAGACCGAACGCTTTTACAACTCAATGCGCCTGAGAGCCTAAGACTCGGCCCGAAGGCCCATCTCTTCTCTCTTCTTCACCTTTCTGCTTTTCTCTTCTCTTCTTCGCGACGCACCATCTCTCTTGTTCCGTTCTCTGCATGCGCGAATCCCTGCGGCCCTTGCGAACCCACGAATACGTTTGTTACGTAGGTATAGTCCACAATCGCTGGGGTGAGAGAGGGATGGAGAGGGGGGGATATATCTCTGTATGCTCTGTGTGTATCGAGTACCACGCAGCTTCATTCCATCGTGAATTCATATATATTCACGCGATGTTTGCGCTCTTTCGCGTTTCGTATGATACACGATGTTCGGGGAATATATTTACGGCAGAATGTGAAATATAATGCGCGATCTCGTGAACATTAAGAGGGGGGCCCACGCTGTCTGAAGATGAAGCGGTGAGACTAGAGGTTTTTTTAAGTCTGAAGACATCTTTTGTTTTTTTTCTCTTTTTGCTTATGACTTATTCTTAACGATAATTGATCGTTGTGGAACACGAGGATGTGACAAAAAATCGGGTGCGTTGGGAATGAAAATATGTTTTGGACATAACGTTGAGAAGGGAAAGGAGGAAAAAATTGGATGCGCTATATACACGCAGGTCCTTCGGAAATCTCGATAAGTTTTCTCAGAATCGACACGTTTCACGGCCTACAATCCCAGAACGAGAGTCCAGCGAGGGAAGAACAAACCGGTGTGCTTCTATCACCGATAAACATAGATATAGACGAGTACGTGAAAATCCTGCGAAACTTTCAATTTTCTCGAGGACGCCGGGGGTTTCGCCTCCCTGCAAGCTGCGACATTCACGGAAAGGGAGACAAAAATCGATTGAGAGGGGGGTGTCTTCTTCTATGGTATATACTATTCGAGAGGACATATAAGAGAACGAGAGTGTGGCCTCCTCGTCGTTATCCGGTTATCCAGGGCGGTTCCCTAAATTGATTTCCAAGTCCCATTCTCATTCCCCAACACCACGCGGCAAACTACCCTCGAAAAGGTATATCCTATTCTATGCCACCGAGAAACGGCGACGAGATAGGGAAACTCTTATCTTTCAACATCCCTCGAATCTCTTACGATCACTATATTCTCGATCTTGCAAAAGGTTTTCTTCATTGTCCTCTCCGCTTTCAAACCTCAGCATTGAAGACATAGATTTGTTTTTTTTTTGCTCTTGTCTCTCGCCGACTGTTCTGTTCGTCTGTAAGATTCTCGAGGTCTGACCGAGCCGTTTCCGTTCGAAGCCGCAAAAGGCGGAGTGTTGTCTCGAATAGATAGTGTTATATCCTCTCGTCGGTAATACACCCGCGGCGATATACTACTATGCCGCGCGACCGCGATCACTTTTAGTTCCGCCTGCACGCAGATCAATCTTTCAATTAGAGAGAAGATTTACGAGCAGCGGGGTGCTCGACTGTGGAAGCCAGCGGTATATAAGCCACACGCTTGCAGAAACACGTATTTACTCGAATACCTATACTCGCTTGGTATACGTTAACCATAGAGCTACGCGGCAATCCATGCAGCAGCAGAGATATGCTTTTCAGCAGTAGCATAAGGCATTGCGGAGATTCGTTTATTCGGGAAAGCAGGAGAAACGGCAGAGAAGAGAGATTACGCCGGACCGCGTATTTTAAAGAGACGAAAAAAAAGAAGGTAACAAATGAAGGGATGAGAATCGTCGTGCTGCCGCTATGAGATACGAATAGCTACAGTAACCGCCCCCGGGGTAATGAGATGAAAATAGAAGTTTATCTTGAACGTTACAGTTTGTTTTTCCCGTTATTTTAACGGGACAAAGCGTATAATCTGAGAACGAATTTAGCAAGTGCAAAATTTCTGGATTACTTATGATAGGACTTCGAGGGAAACGGAGATAAGAAAAAGATTTATTGTTGCAATTGAACGAAATTTTCATAATTCTTTATTCTCGTGGCTTCGTGATATTTCGATTGTAAAAAATATTTCGATATCGATAATTTTCCGCGAACAATGCCACTAATATTTTTTTAAGGTTTGTAAACTTCTTAAACATTTTTTCAGCATCGATGATTTAAAATTTTCGCGTTAATTGCGAAAAAAATCTCGAGATGCATTCAAAGCTTCAAATTTATGATTTTTCGATGTAAAGTGTTTACATACTGAAAATTGTAACATCGGATATAACGATATAAAATAGACAATAAATTGGCGAAGACGTTAGGACTTTGATACCATCATTTGCATCATGTAAATCAATGAAACGTTATCGCGAAACATTATTGTTACATTTGATGGTCGATCTTGTGAAATTATAATTAATTATTTACGATTCTTCGTTGAACGCGTCATGTGTCAACTTCGAACGACAACAATGACCAAAATTACTCGAATAAAGATATCGTTCATTCGCGACGACAGGATAATTGAAAAAAAAAAAAAAAAAAAAGAAAAATTATTGTCACATCACTCCGGTCGAATTAATTGATTCGAAATGTTGTGTTGTGGATAAATTGATGAAATTAAAAAATATATCGCAACGCTCCGCCTGTCTCTAACCCCCTCGAGGTTATCACGATAACTTTGTTTGGCCTGCGAACCCGTGCATCTATCTCGTCGTTCAAACTCTCGGGGCTTCTATATAGCTGGGATCCGACGGCATACACCCAAGTCACGGGGTTGCGCGGTTTTACGACCTCACTATTTCGCCATTCTCTTTCTCCCTCTCGCTCCGTGTACAATGCGAAATTTCGTTTTACAGTGTTTACACACTATTTTTCACTCACTTTATTTTCATGAACTGAATTCGTCAAAATATATCGAAACATTCCGTTACAATGTATACGCATAGCTGCGCAACAACGCGCTGCGCGTTGATCAAAATTTAACGTTTTACCAGACGATTTTTTAATATTATTTTCTTAACATATGTAACGTTAATTTCTCGTGACTGAGATTATCGATGTTTCAGAATTGAAAAAAAAAAAAAAAAAAAAAAAAATTCCATTAAAAAATGATCGCTATGAATACCGTCGGTAACAACGTGCCAAATCCTAACCAGCGCCATCGCATTGATTCTAGTAATTAGATCTTGTGTAACAAGGTGGAAAATTCCGATATTAGATAGGAAGATTAAAAAAAGAAATTAATTTGTAACGCGCCGTATCGTGCAATAAAGACGATTGAGAAAACAAGTGTGTGGATAAGTAAGCGAACTAATAAGGCAGCGGGCGATGCGGAGACTATTATCAGCGAGGGTCAGGGGCAGTTTGTGTTCTATGTGCTTCAATTATTCATCAACGTGGAAGCGAATTGTTTATGAAACGCGTCATTAACCTGATAGCTAAAGCGTCTCGGGTAGGTACGATAATTACTCTGTGTGCTCGCTATATCCCAGCAACAGCAGGAGCAACAGCAGCAGCAGCACTTCACCGGAGTGAGTAAGCGAACGGTGGTCTCCGCGCATTGTCTCACGTCACGCGAACCTAACTCCTCTTCATTCCCGACTCGGCCTCGTAGAAATTACGATATCCTCATTAATGTACTCCGCTCATTTAATCGAGAGCGTTAACAGGATTCCTCAGGCCCCCCACAATGCGCTTCTGTCGCTGATATACAGAGCGCACGATCGTACAAATAAATCGCGACCTCTGACACCGTTATTTTATGTGCAGCGCAACATAAGATTTTGCCGAAGGGAGATTCATAAATAAATCGATAAAATAACCGATAAAAATAAATTTAAAAAAAAGCAAATTTAAAAAGGACAAACTATCGAAAATTCGTCGTAAAGACAGTGGAACGAAAAATTAATCGATCGATTTACCGTTAACTGAATTATTCATCGAACATTTAAAATAAAATAAATGAAATTAATTCGAAATCGAAAAAAAATTAATTAACCTTCGACACGTGTACCGCCATTCAAAGCGCATGAGCGATTGAAAATTTTGAAAAAAAAAAAAAGAAAACATCGACCAAAATAAAGTTTTATTACGCACCAATATTCCCGGGTAGAAGAAGACCGAGCCTTAGTTCTGTGGGAAATACTTCGCATCTCGGTAAACATCTTCATTCGGAACTTCTCAAAGCGCGACATCAAAGTTTGTGATAAATGACACTGGTATATGTTATGTCGTGGAAGACGTAGGGATTTCGGACCGCAAAAAAGAACTCGCGTTCGTTGGGATATTCGAATGCGATAGAAAATAAAGAAAAGTGTATTTAAAAAAAAACTCAGAAGTCGAAGAAGCATCACAGAATCTGAAGAATGAGTCTCGTGTTCCAGCTGTCGGGTGGCAGTATTGGGAACAGTATGTACACACACGCACACGTGGGACACACATAGCTATGCACACACGTGGGGGGGAGGAGGGAGTAAGAAGTAAAGATGGCCACGAATATATCCCGGCCTTCTCCGTACTTTTCACATGTCAAAAACTCGATTACAACGATAAACGGTGAAGAGTCACAAGGTAATTCACGTGTGTACGTGGATCACGTTGAATAATCGTTGAAAAAACTTGTTTAGTCGCGACGTAACGTTTGAAAAGTAAAAAAGTGCGGAAAGGTCTGATGCCGAGAGCCGGGACGCGAACGGCAGCCATGTTGAGCCTCGCTGATCCCCACCCGGCAAAAGCCGATGCGCGGTGAGTAACGAAGCCTCGAACTTCGCGGCGCAGGCGTTCGGAGGCATCGACCGGTTTTTCTCCCGTGGTATAAACGAACGCGACTAGAGACCCTCCGGGATGCTGTGGCGATGACTCGCGCGGCGCGGCGGACCGCTCGAGTTCGACCGAACTGCGCCGACTCCGAGGGTTCCGACGCCATATTGAAAAACTAGCCGGCACACGGTTCAGTGTGTGGCTCGCGCGCATCGTACGGCGCCGCCCGTGTTTACGTCGCGACGCCTACGTCGTCAATTGGACACAATTTTGTGTACGAAAAACGCGAAAAAAATTGCAGTGAAAAGGCGCGATTATCAAAGATTAATAAGCGATAGCTGTTTACGGCGAGTAAATACCGCGAAACGAGGGTTTCGAGAGGCGAGAGTG
The DNA here is from genome assembly GCA_934046635.1 of Buathra laborator. Taxonomy (NCBI): domain Eukaryota; kingdom Metazoa; phylum Arthropoda; class Insecta; order Hymenoptera; family Ichneumonidae; genus Buathra; species Buathra laborator. The sequence continues at coordinate 4,300,630 of OW203897.1, read as the reverse complement.
AAGCGTAGAATTTTGTGCGAGAGAGACAGAGCTATGGGAGATACGCGACGGCCATGATGGCCACGACGATACTCCGCGCGGATTTCGTGGATGATACCTCGTACAAACAGCCTCCGGCAGTCTCGTATTTTACACATTTTCGTTTTTTTTTTTCGCATACAAAACTTTTCAGACAAGCGATATAATACACTAGAATTTTAGACACACCTGCGCGTACACCTCGTCGTTCGGATGAGTTTGCATCATCGACGTGAACTCTCTCTCGTAGACACTCATACGGGAGCTCGACACTTCGGCGAAACTATACCACGTTCGCGGTTACTCTAGTATCACGCGTGGGTGGTTATGTGCGCGCGCATCCGTACCAAGTAGCCGAGATTTTCGTATCAAAATACCATTAAATTATCAATGAATTCCCAAAACAAAACGATAAATAATTACAATAAATAGAAGAAAAAAAAAACAATTTTTATTTTTTTCATTTTTTTCCATTACTTCGGCATCAAAACATTGTAGAGGTCCGCCTCGAGAACAGAATTTGTTTTTATTCATCGAAAAGTTTTCGACTTTCATCGAGTGATCAGGGGGCATCGTAAGAAGTGAAGAGGGTCGTCTAGTCTGATCTACCTGAAGCGATCTATCTTCGCCTCTACCCTTCCAATGCATATCTCGTTCGCGCGTTAAATTAATGGCCCATGCATCAATGCATCGCGAGATAAAGCGACTAAAAGCTTTTTTTCGTTGTAATTCAGACACTCGTTCCCCTCGTTCACGGCAAATTTAAATAGATCCTACGCCTCTCTTCTCCGTAATCATTCAGTCGCTCGACTGTTTTTTTTTCTCCTTCAGACAGAAACTCTCGGTTTCTTTGCCCAATGACGAACTTATGGAGCTGAATTCTTTACTCCGAACAACGAGTTTGCAATTCCTTGAGAGTCCGCAGAATCGACCTTGAATACACGTGTGTATATATATGTATACATGTTACATTGTATTAGGTATATATATATATGTCGATCGCGGATCGCAACGAGGGTTCCCGCGTGTCCCATCGGCGACAACATCGCGACGTAGTAAACCAGCATCTAGCAGCTTCCCAAGAATCGTCTTTGTATATATAGTCGATCTTAGCGTGGCAAACAGATGAAAAAGAAACGAAGAAACACATCGTCGCGCGATAAATATTCCTCGCGTGCTGCCCCCGCGTCAAAGAATTTCCGTACGAAACCCTCCGCCCGTTGTGCACGCGTCCGTTCGTCCTCCACTCCGCGATGTATCGCCGTAAATATACGGCAAACAACTTCGTTTCCATCCAGCAGCACATGCAGCAGAAACCTGCGCGAGCCCTCCTCGAGGTTTGGTCATGAAACGAGAATGAGAAAGACGGCGACGGAATAGATCGCGAGAGAGTTTCGCGTGCGTCAGTCCGACACTCGCCCCGATATACGAAACGCTACCGCGCACAGCTTTTGCTTGGTGCGCGATGCGTGTACAAACGGCTCGTGTGTTACGAGACCGGAATCCGTAAAGCGTTTGCCGAGTACTCGAGTTGGAAACCGTATGTTGAGGTTTCGGCAAGGCCACCGGATTAGAATTTCGCCGGGCGACGAGTTTATTCGACGATCGCACGCAACGACTTCTCTGTATTTTCAAACATCATAATTTTAGAATTCGTAAGCTTGGATTAGAAACCGTGTGATGCTGTTGTTTCTAAACGTCGTAGCGTCGTATCGAAGTTAATAATAAAAATAAAAAAAAAATATATATATATATATGTGTTATCATTATATTTCGTTCGCTTCGCGGAATTTCTTCGATACGATTGAAACGAGAAAAAGGAATCTTAACGAACGAAAATTGAGCGATCAATCTATCATTCTGTCTCGCGGCGCGATGTACGGGGACACCCTCCATAAATCATATCTTACACTACAGTACAATATTACTCGTCGACTTTCTCTTCCACCATCTCGCCCACGAAGGATCTTGAACCCGCGGTGAATTCGTGAACGTCTGTGTAACGTCCTCCCTCTGCGGCGACGATAGTTAGATTCTCGACGTTGTAGGAACGAAGAGAACTTGAATACATGAAGAGAGATATAGAAGGAGAGAGAACGCTCGGATAGTTTCCGTGGTGCAGAGGCTAATTTACGCGAAGTCGAGCAATAAACATCGCGCCTCTCGCTAGAGAATACCGCGAGAAATATATGTATATGTATATATGTATGTATATTTGAATGCCCAGAGGTATGTGTGTGTGTAAAGGAGGACAAGCGAGAAACCCCGCAGAGAAGCGTAGACTACAAGGCATTCGCACACGAAGATATAAACGAAGTGTACGATATATACATACTATACACATATAGCCGTTGCGATATATAGAATGAGAGAAGAACGACACAGAGATACATAAAGGAGCGACAAAGTGCGTTTGTGTGTTATATTGTATATATACGAAAAACAGAGAGATGAAGAAGAAGAGGATAGAGAAGCATACGCACGTAGCAGCAGCACGACGGCGCAACAGTAGCTGTAGCGCCGGTTAATTAGGGTTTAAGTTTATGAGGTGCAGGCGCGCCCGGTCCCAACCTCCTCTGCGTCCGCAACCCCGTCGGCCTCTCCACCCTCGCGCTTCCTATGGACTTGTGTTGGCTTTCGCCCACCGGCCGCTAGCAGCCCGGAGAACTCTCTCGCTTCGGCCAGAACACAAGAGAGAAGCCGAACAGCACACATAGAACTTGCAATCTCTCGTTGCCTCAGCACTTTCGACGCAATGGCATCGTTGCACCTCTATGCACTTATTTCTTCATCTACTTTCCCCGATTCCCTACTATTCGATACTCGATAACGCGAGATATCGGAGGATTAATTGAATCGAAGAACGCTAAGATTGCGGGACGAGATGATTTATCGGGAAGATAGTCGAATTTTATATAAGTAATTGGAAGTACGATAACGATAGCGATTTTCAGAGACTGAAGGATTAGCCTCGAGAATGCAGACAGTTAAGTTTGAGATGAAATTTCACCGCAAACGGACTGAGAATTTTCAAGCATCAATATGTATATATATATATATTTATATATACAGATTTGTCTGTGTATTATAGTATATGTATATATGTATACTATAGTCGGAATGTTTCTGGCTAAAAATAACATTCGAGAGTCTGACCAAGCGGAGTGGAGTATGTGCTCGTGCCGTCGGAGCTCAACCGAGCGGGGGAACTTCAACGGCAAACGTGCCGTACGACACTCACCGCCTCGAACCTACTAAACCTTCGCCTCAGACTCGCGCCGGACTTTGTGCTTATAATGCAGTCGAAAATACTCGAGGATCTTCGAGGTCTCGGCTAACGGATAACGAGAGAAACGCGAAGGCTCGAGGGCGCCGTGACATATTCACTAATTAGTCGCGATACTAATTAGTTCGGACATACGAATAGCATTTTTACTCGATTCGGAAAAAAAAAAACAGAAAATATATATTATATATTTTTTGTTTTTTCGGCAAAACAGAAAATATATATTAAAAATGTATATATAGAAAAAAAAAGAAAATATATATTATATATTTTCTGTTTTGTTTCCGAATCGAGTAAAAAATGCTATTTTTATGTCCGGACTAATTAGTATCACGACTAATTAGTGAATATGTCACGGCGCCCTCGAGCCTTCGCGTTTTAAATTTTAATACCAGTTGACTTTGACTATTGAATCGAATAGACATTGCAAACGACGTCTAAAAATATGGATCACGCGAACCGATCGCGTGATATCGGAATTTTGCTTCGGAGGCTTCATCAATCGAAGTTAATAAGAAAATAAGATGTGAAGGCGGACGGGGTTCGCAAGGCGAAGTAGTAAAAGTGTAGTAGTAGTTCGGGTTGTTCTGCTATATGCACGCGCGAAGGGAAAAGGCAACGGGCCATTGGCATGAGAGAGTACAGGGGCTTCGCGTGTTCGGTTCGTTCATTCGCGGTCGTCCGCCCCGGTGATATCAGTTCGAAATCTCTTCTGTGTCGCACAGGTTGAGCGGTTCCGCGCGAACTCGGCCCCTCGCGTGTTGCCATGCAACTGTGCCTCTTTCCTCAACGTTTGCATTCGCTTCGGGTTTTCTTCTTTGCCCTATTGCTACTTACCGACTCGAGACTGCAGCGGAACACTGCACAGTTCGGCAAAAAGCTTCAACGATAAGGTCGAAGGACTCTTCGCGATTTTGCATAGACGTTTTTTCGACCAACTTCTTTCGCGTTGCTAAGCACTTCGGTGAGGAAAAACCGCGAAACTTTGCTGGTTTCGTGATCGAGAGCGATATAACTTCGGTTAAGAGGAATACTAACAAAACGGAGTCGCGTTGCATCCCGTGCGGAGCCACGCGGCGTAACGAACGTCGAAATAAAAAACCAGAAATTACTTCATTGTCAAACATTTATGCCTATTTTTCTTTTCCATAGATCACTGTTCCGAAAGAAAAAAAAAATCTTTCTTTTTTTTTTTTTTTTTCTTTAAGTATCTTACAATCGAATGTGAGTGCACTGCATTTGTGACGAATGTTCATTACGAAATTGCGATCGTGACGTACACATAGAGCAAATGGAATTATATATAAATAGAGGGGGGAAGAGGGCTACACGAATCGTGTTCGCCCAGCGGGGAAGTCCGCTTGGACGTGAAATAACGTACAGATATAAACCAAACTGTTCAGCGCCCGTGTAATTAAATCATGCCGACGGTTTTGCAATTAAACTCGATTATTTGCTCGTCGCCGGCCAGCCCCGTGCTTCCTCGTTTCCTCGTACCACCCTCGATTTAACTCTTTCGATCCCCGCGACACCCCCCCGGGATTCTCTCTCTCGCCCCCCTTAAATTCCACCGATTCGCGCTCCACGATCTCTCGCACCCCTCTGCTAGCACTGACTTAGTCCCACAGCAGCACCACCATCACAATATCTTTCTCACTCGCGTTTCCGAACGTTTTCTCCCAACTCTCTCCCCGTTATAACTGGGGGGTAATATTGCCGTCCGAACGAACTCTCGCGGCGTGCTGCGCCGATTTGGAAAAGTGGAACTCCCGGAGACAGAACTAATTATAACGCCGGATGAGCTGCGGCGAAATTAATTGGTACTCTGGAGCTCGTATCTCATTGGTACAGTAAACTATATATCGCTACGGTACGGCTAAAGTAACACAGACCACCGTGGATATTACAACATCAGTTAAGCGGTTAGAAACTGAGGAAGGCACGCGATAACGTTAGCTAAGCATTAGTTTTTTTTTTTTTCTTGCACCCTTAGCTACTTTGGTTCGGCCAATCAGATATATCGACAGGTACTATGGTATAGCGCATTAGTACCGTACTAATTCGTTCTAATGGCAACCGGGTGAAATGGTTTAGTGTATCCAGTATGTAGCTTCTACTCTGTATATACCTACAGTGTTGCTTGTGCCACTAGTAGTAGAGAACTCGTATATTTCTCAGTCGTGTTTCGCGTGTGCGGGCTCTTCCCTCTCGCTGGGCTCGTTACTGCAAATACCCAGCAGCAGCACAACACCGCAGCAGTTAACGTATCTATATCTACCCGTACCTACCTCTACCTAAAGCTACATCACTGACGAAACTATGTAGTATTGTGTAGGCAAAGTTTACGGATGCAGATTGGCCAGATATAACTTACAGCCGCATCCAGCCGCTCTCGTGAATCCATTTCGCGAGGATTTATGCGACCGAAAACTCGACTCCGCGCGAACGTTGAAGAATATATATAGTTACTCACACGTATCGATGGCTTCGCGTTTTGCAAATTCACACTCTTGCTGACACGTGATGAAATTCAGTTTGACGAACTTTCGAGAACCAATTTTTTTTTTTATCGATTTTTTTTGTTTGATTAGTTTTATTTAAAAAATTTTTTTTTTCGACATCGAGAGGGCAATGCCGTTTCAGCGGCCGTGGATCGTAGACTGTTCGTTGCGAGAAGCAGCTGACCTCCGAGGTTTAACGCAAAGTGAATTGCCGCGGGATTTTCTGGTTCACGGTCTGTTGCGGAACAATAAAACTATTTGACCGCACCGCACCGTACCGAAAGGTTCTTACCGCAACGGTCTAAATATAGGGCAAACAATATGCCACCCCTCCAGGTAAAGGAAGATACCGAGGAAGACGAGTATCCCGACAGTGACTTCTTTGGAAACGTTTTCTTTTGCATAATGATTAAGAAAAAAATTATATCGGTTGCAAATTGAAAGAAAACTAAACTTACTTTACTTTGCTTTGCATTAACTGCATGTTTATCGAATAACATATCGGATAAAATTTGAAATGAAAAAAAAAAAAAAATTATTTGGACTCCGAAAAAAATGTATTGTAGTAATTGGGTGCTTCACAAAATTAAGCAATAGATCGAAGAAATAAATGTCAAATTTGTATATTTTTCGCGTCCGAACAAAAAAAAAAAAAGAAAAAAAAAACACTCTACTGATGTCATCGCATTTTTGGCTGCGAAGCCTTCCCGCACCCTCGAACTTTCACTCGAACATTTTTTCTCTCACCCCGGTAAAAATTCCAGAGAAAGCTAAGGGCAGTTGAGGAAAGAACTTTCACCGATGACCCGTCGACGATTCGGTCTTTTTACAGCCCCTAAGTTTCCGTGCCGCCCGTGCACAGTCCTCGATCTCGCGGACCGTGGCAGTAGGCGAGGTGCACTAAAAAAGAAAGTCCCGGATGCTCGAAAAAGGCAAAGTAAAATCTACGTCGCTCGTAGTGGGCCCATAAAAAAGTAAAAGTCGACCAAAGGTTCTTTTGTATTACAATTCTCGGTCCTTCGGTAAAAAGATCCTTCGTACCGAGATTCCCGGGGTGAAAAAAAGAGAAAATAACAAAACGAAAAAAAAAAAAAAAAAAAACTTTCACGATAATTGGACTTTCGGGTTTAGGTAGAACGTTCCTCGGGACACGTAGTCCAAGAAACTCTTGTCGGTTAAAGAGAAAGCTGCGTAGAAAAATATACATTGCTACTTTGCGACACTCGTCGCGAAACATCTGCCGGTCGAATGCAGTATAACGCCGCGGTTATTAATATCGCGTTGAAATATATTTCGCGACAAAAGCTCAAACTTTTATGTAACCGTTGCAGTTTCTCAACTGTTACATAGTGCGAAAACGGCTATTGCTTTAACCCGTCGTGCTGTCTGTACCCGGCACGCCGAGCCACACAGTCCTCGTCCCTCAGTTGCGGGTAGAGAGAGCGTCGAGAGCAAAACGGAGGATGCGACAATATCCGGCGCCCCGGCGTCCGACAACTGATAACGGCGGAGAGGGATGTTTATGCGTCCGCGTATTCGCGTTACGTCGCCCGCACCCTAACACCCCTCTCAGTCCTCAACCCTTCCGTTTCTGCCCGATCCCTTTATGCGAGAGATTCGCGAAAGAAGAACTTCGAGCACCGCGCGATACATACTCCTACACGCCTATATAACCGTCACGTATTCGATAGCAATTATTCAACTAAAAACCCCGAAACATTATTCTCCCAGCCACTTCCCGCGGCAATAAACTTGTCTTGTTTTCCACCGAGAAGGAGAGAGAGAGAGAGCGCCTCCATCGTATCTGTATGCAAATAGAGCCGAGAAAATATTCTCTTCCGGGGGGGAGAGAGAGAGGGGGATTTCGTAATTTAAACGAAACGTGTAGGGTGCGCCGATGCGAAGAGGTGGTTTATCTCCCAGCAGGAAGGGGCCACCACACAAGCCGAAGCCGAAGAAGAAAAACCCCCCTTCCCGCTCACGAAAAACCGCGTTCTCCACAGAGGATCGAAACTCCATTTACCAAAGTCTCTCGAATAATTCACGACTTTACGAAGCCACATAGCTGTCGTATACTTCTTTCGTACATCCCGAAGTACGGTCGCTGCTTCATTCATTCCCATTTACATAACGTCTATTCCTTTCGACATCCGAGTGTCCGCACTGATGTACATCAAAGAGTTACATAAGAAGGTTGCACCGATCGGTCGTTTGTCGTAAATCATCCTACGAACCTGGCACATTGCTGCGGCATCGATATAAAATAATAACAATAATAATTTGATATCTGTCAAGCCACGCCCAGTATTGTGAGCTCACGTATTCTTTCGTAGCCTTCATGTGCCAACTCCAGTAATTTTTACGTTTACGAAGCTTCGAATGTGTGCGCGCGCGCGCGCGCGCGAGCCATGCACGTCGGCAATGATATATTCCGGAATATATATAAGGGTACATAGAGATATATTTACGACATTGCGAGAAGAGAAAAGAGTATGAGAAGGTGAGACGTATATCTGTACCGAAAGATAGAATGAATAGAGAGAAATGGAGAAACGTGGCTGGGGCTCGGAGATAGCGAGATACGAATACTGAGAGAGAGAGAAAGGGGGAGGAGGGAGGACGGGTAAAAGAGCGAAGCTTTCGGAGTGTACGGAGAGCTCCGCGGGGGTGGTTTCGTTCCCGGTGAGAACGCCGGGCTGGATGAGAGGATGCTGCGGGATAGAATGAGATAGATATGGACCAGGAATGAGAGAAAGCGAGGAGGGGCGAGTATAGAGGTGGATTCGTTCGTTCCTACGTCCCCGCAGACGTCCGACCGCTGATCTATGACTCCCTCGCGCATAGCGTATAGCGGCATATAACTTTTATCTTATACCGGCTCAACGTGATCTTCGCCACTGGGGCGAGAGAATACCGGTCGGAAAAGGGCGAAAGAGAGAAAGAGACGATGGAAGAAAGAGCAAGAAAGGTAGATAGATATCCCGACGATATTACCAGCACCTAGGCGTTTTGTAGTGGTGGAAAATGGACGCCTCGTGCGACTTCTCGCATACCCCCGCGCCGCTGGGGCTCGAGCAACATCCCAGGAAAGCTTGCGAACACCCTTGAACCACCTACCCGCCCGCACGGAAAGCGGGGCTGTGCGAGGGAACGGTTAACGCAGCCATTTCACGCCTCGAAAAGCATCCAGCTTCATCGTTCGCTTACCTCATCCAAATTCTGGAGCAAATCCACTTGCGCTACTTTCTACCCCCTTTGAAAATATGGACGTATAGCTCAAGTTTTTGGGGACATTCATTTGAATTCTCAGATCCGATAATGTAGAGTTTCACTTCGTCGAAGTTTGCAAAGCGAAAGAAGTAGACATTTTTTTTTTTTTTTTTCGGGCGATGTTATCGTCGATTTATTCGTTTGATGAATTGATTATTGCAAGAAACTGACATTATTCGTCAGAAAATTTTTTTGAAACAGTTTTATTTCTGTAAGTACGAATGTCTTGTTAAAGGCATGAGGCGGATCGGTATTACAATTGGATGAAAAATGATAGAAGAATAGTATACCGGTTAATAAATCAGAATGTGGTAAAGCTATGTATGCTGCGCGTACCTTCATATTGCTTAAGGGACGTTTTTTTTTTTTTTTTTCATTCATCGACCAAGGCGAATAAATAATAGATTTTACGGTAAAAAGAGTGTCCGAGAGAACGGTCCGAAAGCTTGGTCACTGCTCGAAGAACCATTTGCACGCTCGAATGAAGACGGGGGCGTGCGAATGGTTAACCCAACGATTTCACGCTCCGAGAACTCTCGCGCTGGATCGTTCCATCATCCAGAACACCCAGCGGTAGCAAAGGATCGCGTGTTGCTTATAAGATCCGCGGGAAAATGGCCGATGTGTACGACAGGATTACTGTCTGTATTTTTTTTCTACTTTTACTGTACAATGGAAATGGCAATAAAAAAAGGATCTGCACAATGATAAAAAAAAGAAAAATCATATTCAATTCAAAAGATCGTTTGAACAATTCTAACGTTAAAGGGGACTTCTTTCGGTAATGTGGCCAACGTATTAGGAGAGCCACGTGCGTTCGATAGAATCGAGAAAGGATAAATATGAAAATAAAAACACAACACGCAAGCATAACGAAAGAAAAAGCAGACGGTCTGGCAAATCGATTTTTGACGAAGCCACTGCTTCAACGAAATCGGGATGAAATCGTATCTCGATTCGCGTCCTGATCCCTCGGGTATCGCCGGTGTGTTTGTGTGTCTTTTTTTCTGTCCGCGAACCAGTCGCATATCCACACATGTCGGTTCGGTATATACACACAAATATATGTATATACACGCAGGACGTACGTCAGTGCGTCGTTTGTCCCAACTTTTACGACAGGCCCGGTGCGGCTCTCTCGGCTCATAAATCCTCGAGCTCTCGCTCCTCTCATTGCTCTCGCTCCACTTTATCCCTCCTGCTCATGGCCCTTCATTCGGTACTGGCAGTTCCAGCCAATTTTTGAAATCGCGAGAGATCACCTATAGGCTCTAAAATCGAGAATGCCGATGGTAACATTCGCGCGATGTTCAAAGCCGAAGTAACCTCCCTGAATATGTCACCGAAATGTGGAGGATATGATGCACCGACAGTGGAAACTCTCGAGGGCTTAGAGAACACAGAGCATATTTTAATGAAAAAGGGGTAATGCGAGTCATCCAAAGATCGTCATGAAACTAAACGCAGCTGCATTGAGGCAAATCCCAAATATCGAATGCGGTAGCTAGCAAACAAAAATTCAATAAAATTCTGATATCTCGAAAGACACAAATTTCAAATTTTAAAGTTAATACGACAGACAACTTTCCAACCATATTTTTGATTTTCGACAATGAAGTTTCGTAAATATAATAAAACAAATATTTATGATGAATGTTTTGTGCAGCAGATACAATAGTTGCTTCATACGGAATTATCGTATATTTGGATGATGAAAAATCGTGGGGGATGATGATTTTTTAAATAATGATGATTCGCATTACCCACTGACCCGCATTGTCCATCGATACGAGTGGAGAGTATGGGGTATCGATCAGAGGTCGCGGACGAAATTACGTCGAGCGTTTCTCGATTGCCTATACATCGGGATGTCGAGAGGGTGGAAGGGGGTGGTGTGTGTGGGTTAGAGGGAAATCGACAGAGAGGGCTGGTTATATCTGCCATACGTCGTGTGCGAAGCCCCGTAGGAAAGGGGGCGGCAACCGCAGCACGACTGTCCTCTAGCCGCCGCCGACGCCACCGACGCCAAGCTCTCTCTACCCCAATTCCACCGGCAGGCATATAACCCCCTTCGCGTTCACCCACCAAACTCACGACTTTCTCTATCTCTCTCATTCACGTTCGACAGCCAATATTTATTGATCACCCCCGAAGGCATCGTCCCGCGCCCAGAGAGCACAGACCGTTTCTGCGCTCTCGCTATGTGGCAAACACGCCCTTGGAAAAGAGGGAAAACCGAAAGAAAAAAAAAAAACAATGACAACAATAATAAAGAAAAAAAACGTCGTGAGAGGATCGTCGACGAAGTGACGCAGCTGTTACTTTCTCGCGGCGGATGAGACTTTTTCGTTCGTCCTATCTTCGTACCAATGAAACTTTTGGGTGGAAAAACGCTGAAAGACCCCTCGCCTTGAAAATTCACCCCTCGACTCTTTATTCCTGGAACGTCGTGCGGGATCACTCACTCTCTCTCTCTCTCTATTCTCGAGGCCGGTCGGGAGGAGTCAGAATCAAAGAGAGGCAGGACTTTACGAATTTAGAGAAAATTTAAGAGAAATAACCCGAGGGGGTTATAGGCTGACTGAGCCGTACGTGAGAGAAGCTGAAGCCGGGTGTGGGCCTTGCGGACCATCGGCAAGAATCGCTCGGTATTAAAATCTCATAAATCTCTAAAACCCTACCGCTTCTGCACATTGGCTTCTATAGTACCATATACTTGGAGCTCTTAAAGTCTACTGCTACTTTTGAAGAGATTTTTTTTTTTTTTTTTTTTTCAAGGGGTGAACGAGACTATACGTAGGGATAGAGAGAGTGAGAAACATAAAAGCTTCAACGATTTTGTTTGCGAAAATTATTTTGCAAAAAAGCAGAACTCACCTTGCAACCATGTCCAATGCGGCTTAGCGATATCGTCCTTACCTGAAAGCACAAACAAAATATTCGCTCAGTATAAATTGTCGCGATCGTCGTTATCATCATGATTATTATATACTTTCATTGGCAAAAAGAAAATGCCAGCGATGTCATATAGTTTGAACCGCGAGAGCAAGAAAGTGAATTACCGAGAGTTTCCAGCAACTTGCCGCGCTCGTTTGGATCGCCGGCTACGAGCGGCCAAAGAAAATGCTCGCGTTAGTTCGTAAATGCGAAAGTCGAGGGAAAGATAATCGGAGAGTATAGGGGGGGAGGGGGGGGGGGGCAACGACGTTGGAATTTTCAGTGTGAATCAATCTGCGCGAGTAACGAGAGGCCGCGACTACCGCTGGTGGCTCGGGAGATACGAAACTCGGATAAAAAGTGGTCGATTCTCTTGCGGGCGCGAGGATATCCGCAATTGCATCGGTCGACTTAGCTATGTCTTTCTTTGCTGTGTCGCGAACAAAAGTCGTTTTCCTTGGGAGTCCTTTCTGGCGGTGGTGTTTGCAATAGACTCGGCATGACAACCCCTTTCCGCGAGGGATCGTGGTATCACGATGGTAACGTCGCATCGTTTGCTCCGGTGTTACTGGTGTACGCGATATTACGATACATACTCGTTGAACAACTAGCTACTCGCGTCTCACAGCCGCGGGCCGCCAAATGATCCAGAACACCGGTGGGAATTGGTTTGGCCGCGATGGAGCGGCTACAGCGAACTCTCGCTATAACTCTGACCCACCGCCTGATCTACGACCTGTTTAGTAGTTCTATATCAGCAACGTCGGTGCGCAACGCGCCGCTGCGGCAACGTGCTATGCTACGCCACCAACAAACACGCCCGTACGAATCAACCCCTCTCACACCCTCTTTGTATTTACCCACCCTCTCCGACCCGACTCTACGCCCAAAGTTTCGATGAGACTTGGTGTTCATTTCGTATTTATAGCTCCAACTAACTTTGGTAGAAATATTTTCCGGAAAATCTAATAATCATATCATTTAACGATCTTGAGTTCATTGTTAGTTGTGCAAAAGTATGATATATATATAAGTAGCGATATATATATAATTAGGTAAGTCGGTGGTGATATATATATAATTTTTTTACGGAGATCATATATTTTTTTAACTGTTCATCTTAATCATTTGTGCTGTGATAGAAAACGATTAGAGAGTTTGTTACGTGCAATGGCTATCAGCCATTTTCTTTCCACAGACGTTATTTTTTTTCTCAACCAAAAAAAAAATGGGAGCTTACGATAAATTGCGGAAAACTGTAATTGGCTATTTTTATTTGTATTAGTATTTAATTTATTTGACTTTAATTCTTTTTTTTAGAACTCCAGTTATTGTGAAAAAATACCTATACAGAAAAGCAGTGTTCAATAAATATTTTCGGAATCTGAATAACTTTTGCAATGTGCTTTCTCTCCTTTCGTTTGATTAATCTCCAAAAGGCTTCGATTCATAACATACGAGAAACTAATACGAGAAAGATAACGAGAGAATGAGATTCTGGCGCATTCGCCACCGTACGAAGGTTATTGGTTTTCGACTAACGTTCGGAAATCTGTGAAGACCGATGGCTCAGTAGCGGCATTGGTACCGGTGACTGGTTATTAGATTATTGGCGGTATCGACAGCCCATGCATTGGCCAATATATACCGAGCGTCGAACGTTGGTTAGGGGACGGGGTAGATGCAGGTCTGCGACAATGTTCCCGCCAGAGAGTCTCTCGCGTATACGCACCCATCGTGTTTCGCTCTCCACGTATACAAATAGACGAGAGTTGCGACAGAGGGGTAAAGCGAAAGCGCCATAGAAGGATATCTATATACGGTACGGGTAGGGATGAAGCAGCAGCGGCGATGGTGGTCGCGGGGATTCGACGGGGGAGGTCAGGGAGGAGACAAAATGGGGAGACCGTGATAACGATAACGTACGATCGGCATTAGCTGGCGGCTTGCTGCCGCTGATGGATGCGCTAATTATCAGCAAGCAGGAGTTACAGTGTTTCGCGTCGTTCTCTATGCCGTGCCAATGCTGGCCCCACCGGAGTCTCGCACCAGGCCCTACACTCTCGTGCATTCGCTCGTTCGATCTTTCTCGACAAACGCGTTATTTTCGGTAAAGGGATTTTACCCTCAACAATTGCCGGTAGAATTCAAACTCTATGAAAATGTTTTCTTTTTTTTTTTCAACGAATAAAACATCGAAAATTTAGGGCGCTCGATTAAATAGTACCATTGAATGTCCCGTGGTTTGCAAGGGTTCTGCATGTACGATTAGAATACCGCGCAAGTAAGTAGTATCGCAAGAAATGCTCTATCGTAGGCGAATTTCTCTGGGGCCAATTTTCTCTGGTTTTCGTTGTTCCTGTCGCGCGGTCCGAGTATCGTGAAGCATATAGCTGCAGCATGGAACTATCTCTTCGTATATATATCTGTAGTATACGCGTAGACCGCAGTCCGCGGTCTAAGCCCTAGACAGCGGTGGTATGGTTCTAAACCCACCGCGCGAGAGTCACCCCAACAACGTACCGGAAGCACGTGCAGTAGCATGAGGATCGTGCATATACAGACACGATTTGTCTCTCTCTTTCTCTCTCAGCGTTGCAAGCGCGATCGGAGCCGGTCCGTAATGAACATGGCGCTTGGTTTATTTAATGGGAAATTCGGTGGCGCCATAAAGCTCGAAGAAGCGCGAGGGAGTACCAAAGAGAGACGGAGAGAGGAGGCTGCGGGTGGCCGAGAGTATAGAGAGAGAGATATATATACTCATCGCGGTGGGTGGGAGTACGCAGGGTTGAAACAGCTATTAAATTTATGTTTTCGGTTTACCCGCACTGACGGATCGCAATACGCGACCGCGCAACTCTGGAATAGTGAGAGCGCCGTGGTGTTTACCCTATTGGTAGTCCAAGGTAATCCAAACGCAGATATATATCCGTCGGCGGGGGTCGAAACTCTCGAATGTCCGATGAGGGGTGAAGGGGGAAAAGGGGGGAGGGGAGGGATATAGAGTGGAGGTGCGATTGCTCACCGGTCATCGGGAGAGACTCGAGGAGGGTGAGTTTGCACATCGAAACGCGTGACAGACAGCGCAACGTCAGCGCGTAAACCTTCACACACGTTTCTAAACGCCATTACTCGGGCGTATACACGGGAAAATTCATGAGTTCATGATGATTATAGATTATCGCGAAATCGTGTATACAAACCAGCGGGATCGTCTGATTCCCATATTCGCTCATGCGTTGAACATTGTATCGGTCATTATAAATTGTATTCTGGTCAATCGTATCGTCGAATATCTATTATGAATGAATTCGGCTGTAATGTAGTATCTTTATTCGTCTTTTTCTTCTTTTATTATAATTCTTCGAATTCTTTTGTTTAAGCGAACATCGGTAACACTGTTTAATAAGAAAACCCTTCCCATCCCGCGAAGTGAATTAGAGCTGATAGGAGGTGAATCCATGAGAAAGTAGAAAAGTTGTTCTCGCGATGTGTTATCTCCAACTCCGGTCTCTTTTCCAACGAAGAAATTATTTCCTCTTGGGCGGTGGGAGCGCTAAAAGTTTTCCGCCCTTAGACCAAGCGACTTCTATGGGTGATTCGATGCGCGATGGCGAGTCTTTAATCTCAATGAAATAACGCGAGTATACCGCGATCTTATACAAGTATACGAAAGTAACAGCGCGCAGCTACGGTTTTTCCGCTCAGTGCTCAATCTTCGAAAGACCCTAATTACCAAATTTTGTTCAGCCTTAATTTAGTGGTATAATTGCTTGCCGACCCCCCTGACGAGGGGTTGGACCGGTGTACCAGGGGGAAGGAATCCAAGACACACCCTTATAATATTATACCTCGCTGGCCCGTTCGTTCGCTCGTGTTGCACAGCACCAACCCCTGCGTGAAACGTTGAACCACCCCTGGCGCTCTCCACATGAATGGCAGAGTGCTCACCTCTCGCAACGCTACTACACGCAGCAAGCGCCCCTTTGCACGTAGAGTTCACAACTGTGCCCTCTCTTCCTTCTGCACACCCGAAAACCTCGTATCTGTCTTTTATCGTGGAATTTCCTCGACGAGAGGCTTTAAATTCTCGCGAACGCGTGTTTAATCGAGACTCCACCGATCTTTTTTTTTTCTTTCTTTCTTTTTCGCCTCTTCGTACTATCTCGACGGGGGACCCCCTCGTGGTACTCTAGTCGATAGCTCGGTCTCTCGCAACCCCGTAATCGACGAAGTATAACGGGGAGTAAGAGAGAGCGTAGTTTGCTCAGGAAAAGCACGATAAATAACAAAACCACCGTCTCAGAACCCTCAATTACAATGAAATAAGTATATTTGAATAATCTTTTTATCGCTACTGAACGGTGCTGCGCACAGTACCGATTTAGATATTTTTTTTAATTTTATATACGTCGAGCGAGCGGTTTAACCGGATAATGAATTGCTATCCAAATGGTCATTACTATCGCGAGGCAAGTGGGTGAATACAAGGCGCAGCGAGAAATTTTCTTAACGTCGATATACTTCCGCCGAATTATAATTTTATTCGTTTCTGATACACATATATATATATACATCGGTATATGTATATCTCTTAAGAGGCGATATTCAGCGTTGACGTGCGAACGAGTAGTGCTCTCCGCACGTGCGAGTACATTCAGTGAACTACTGCCCACACTGTTTGTCACGCAGTCACGTCTCGGATGGTGTTTACGCAACATCGATAGCTCGTTGCACGTCGCACACGGAAATCCCCCTTCCCTCTCGAGAAACGCAAATCGGTCCTTATGTCACTGCGCAAGTGTGGACGGTATTCGAACGTTTCTCGAGTTTTAGCAAAGTTCGCGCGATGCAATAACACGCGTGCAACGCGGATATTCCTGGCTCCGCGAGAGCTTGCGATACCATAATATAAATTTCTCTGTCCGAAAAAAATTTCAGCGATGCGATCGTTCGATATTCTATTAAAAAACATATTTTTCACATATATATATATATATTTCGTATATACGTACACGTTAAACTCGTAGGATAATACGATCGAAAAAAAAAAAAAAATTAATGAAACGACACTCGGAGTAATAAAAATATAATAAAAAAAAGCTTTTTACACTATCACGTTTATTCTATTTTATTCAATAGGTTATAACGATAAGTTTCAATTTCAAATTGTTCGAAACGATAAATGGATAAATCGTCGAAGCGGTAAAATAACGAAAAGCAAGGAAAGAGCTTAAAACGATTTCGTCGTTCGCGCTGGTTACTGGTAGGATGAAAAGAAATTTGCTGAGACTCGTGGAAAAATCGAGGCTGCCGGAGATCGCACGAGGGAGTATCGCGAATTAAGGCCGCGACGGAGAGAAGAGAAACCGGACGAAAAGAGATGAGGAAGACATACACGTGTATATAGTATGTGCCCAATGGAATAAGGACCAGACATCGTACGTCATCGAGTATATTCAGAGGGTCGATATAATTTTGGCACGCGATTCGCGACTCTTTCCTCTTCCGGTTCTTTTTCTCTCTACCCGCCTCCCCCTTTCTCCTGTATCATACCGCTCGCACTTTTATCCATACATATATCCGCACTCACACGCACGTATATACTCACGGATAGGCTAAAAAAAAAAGAGCGACGCTGTATCGCATATATAGCTCTCCGTTGAAGTATAATACGTAGGAAAATGTAGTGGCTCTTTGCGAATGTACTCGTGTCCATAAAGAGTACTGTATACTTTTCCGTATATATATATATGTACTATATATACATAATATATCGCATACACTAGCACTTTATTTGTATATGTAGACGAAAGAGTCTCTCGCGCGCATTCGGCATTATGTGCCGAGTGCTGCTACTGCCGGGAAGTGTATTATGCGCGTAGCGAGCGACGTCCCGGTGTATATAAAAGTCGGTTTACTTTACGTTACGTATAGAGCCGGGAGCGTCGGGTGAACAGAGAGAAAGAATAGAGACGTAGTATAACTAGAGAGTCGCGGTGGCGGCAGCGGCAGCAGTATCCACGTAGGTAAAGCGAGCTATTCAGAGACTTTCTGGTGGCTCTAGGCGAACGGGGGGTGGATGGGCTGGCCGTAGACAACCCTTGCGCCTCAACATCCTCCCTCTAGCGGAGTGGGAATCGCGTCGCCTCCATCGTTGTCGTTCTTTTCGTCTCGTATACGAGTGAAGCTACACGTTAAAGTCTACCAGACTACGAGAAGGACGGATGTCGCGCGAGAAGAGAGACTCGATATTCTTCGAGAACATCCTTTTTTTTTAAAAAGATATCGAAGCGAATAAAGTCTCGAACGTTGAACGACTGCTCTGGGCATCTCGGGACAAGAGTTACACTTTGTATTTTCTCCCGACTATATAGATCTCGTCTCTTTTTTTTTTTCTCTTCGGCACTGCCGGAGTCTAGACGACTTTGAAAAGAAGGAATGAAAGAAAACTGGACGGTTGACCGTCCAGCGTGTACGAAGTTTCGTACAGAGAGTGTGTTGAGCGATGTTTCACCAGAGTCTGCAGACGGTGGAAGAGTTACAACACTCGCCGGAGATACGAGCGCGCAAAAAGGAAGAGTATAACATCAACATTGCCGCGAGGAAGTGTATCAGGAACCGCGCCCACCGCGAACTCGGGGCTTCCCGCAGATATGTACCTCTCAGCCACCTCGGACTATACACTCTTCCGTGGTATTCTGTACGTCGAGGGGTTTGTAAAAGTTGGCAACTACCTCGTTATTTACGCGTCATCGTAAAGCTTCGGTGGCGTCTTCCAACGGCATACGATGCCGAGGGAAAGACCCTTTCGAGGAACGTCAGCTATTTCAACGACGTTCTAACTTTAGGGATACTGTAACGGAGAACGGTGGAAAGATCCTTCATTGCCATTCGCCCTCTGTCTCGAGACTCCCTTAACGATTCCGAGCCTTAGTCCCTTGTAATTATTCGTTGGAAAGGAATCATCGAGATGTTTCGCGTGCCTCGAAGAACCCCCCTCCGAAATGAAGCTAAACCCTCTTGAGTAACCAAAATTGCTTTCTTGTATTGCACCCCAGAATTCGAGGATCTCTCGTTGAATTTCAACGTTGGCGAAAATGTTGTCGCGCGATATACAAATCGTATTTTAAATATTAAATCCTCTTTGGCTATTCGAAAATTCGCTTCTCCTCTCGCGCGAGGGGGTTTCTCGACAGAAGTGAATGTCTCCGCGTCGTCCGTGCGGTTGGTAAACGCGTGTAGAGCAGACGTACGGGGAACGGGGGTTTAATTCCCTTGAAGTATTGTCCACGTTAGGTACCATTACACTCGCATGCCCGTGGTGCAATTAGCAATGTAAATGCCGGGGGTTAGTTAGTTAGCGTGTTCGCCAAAGCCTGCAATAGGTTGAAGAGGGGAAAAGCGGGTGCGGGGGGGAGGGGGGGGGGAGGGGGTTGGGTACACTGGGTGGGCAGTGTCGGCTAGCGAGATAACGGACCTCCCAGGCGAGCGATCATCTCAACTGCAGTGTTGATAACGCCCGGGAAACATCGATGCTCCACGAACTTTTATTGTTCTCTGGCTATACCGCCACTCCATTATCACCCTTTGATCTCTCCCCCTCTCCCTAACGTACAGCAGTCGAAGTATTAATATTAAATTCATAATTATTTTTGAACTTCGTGTAAAAACAGAGAAGAAAAAAAAAAAGGTTTACCGTGATGCCTCAATCATATCCTTGTCCCGTCGGCGCATACTATACTAATACTATAAATAATTCTCTGAAGTATTACTCAGATGTATCATTACGGGAATACCTTTTAGTGAAATACAGTCGTCATCCAAGATTTTATCGCTTCCGGTTGGATGGATTTCTCTCGAAAAAGAGATGTATAACGACGTAAGAGAAAAAAAATTCCCAAGAGCCGGAGTCACTTCCGTCGGGTTGTTTTCTCTGTCTGCCCCTTTTTTTTTCGATGGACGAATGTGTCGTGTCGCACCGGCATTGAACTATAGCTTCAGCTTTCGTCGAACCGAGAGTCCGACAACGACGACGCTGAGGACTGGAACAACCGAGACACGATAGTCGATCACGGCACTTAAGGCTCGAAGATAAAACGTTGCTTGCACGAGGCTCGCCCTCGCGTTTCGTTTCTATACTGTCCTCGGCGAGCAAACGCTACAGTATGTGTACGATGTACTACCCGCGATCCCTCGGACTTTCGAGAGAAGAGAACGCTAACGAGGTTGAAAAGCGCTCCAACGATACGTAGTCTTTTCCTCGCGTACCTACGAACCCGACTATCTTCGATGTACTGAAGGATTTACAACGGTTCTCACGTATATGTTATACCATACGTGATGAGATGCTCCTTTGATTCAAAGGGGGCTTTCCGTATTCGACGTTTGTCTCGCGACGTTAGGATTCGGCGATGCGGAAAGAAAAAACACGTACCCCCGGTAGATGTAGAAAGTCGCCAGCCATGCTGCCTCGATGAGTCGCGCAGGTATGGCCGCAGGGGTGGTTCCTGAAGAACCGAAAGACCTGCCCCCTTCGAAACTCTCCGCAGCTGTTCGCCGGTGTCGCCCCTAATAATCTTTTCTTCGGCAACCATAATGCTATACACTCGCAAACCTGTTCGCGCATTGAATCAGACGCTTCATCACCTCGTCTACGTTATTCGATCTCATCGACTAATTTCTCCGAAGGTGTCGAATCTCTCGGAGAAAATTTTGCAGTAGCATATTTTTTTTTTTTTGTGACGTTATCGGTAATCGAGTTTAAATTGCATCTGATTGCAATGTAAATTCAATTGAATATACACGCTTGCGACTCGTGCCTGGCTCCGGGTATTACTTTCAATCGTAAACCAGCGACGAAACGAGCCTCGTAATAATCGAGGAAGTGCTGCCGCGCGGATACTACCGCCCGTATACATGGGGAGGAGAAAAGGGGGAGGAGGCGGGCAGCAACATACAAACAGGAGTTCCGTGAGACGGTGCAGTAAAATCATTCCGAGCGTCGCGAATGACAGCCGGGGTAAAAGGGGAAAATGAAGCGATTCACCGCGGTTTATAAGCGTGGCTACTGCGATAATAAAACGGTAGGGGCGATCCCGCGGCCGTTTCCTTTTCCCCCACTATCGTCGGAAGCAACTCCATTGCCTCTCGCTACCGCTATAAAGCCCGCGACCTTTCGGACGGCGTTGAGTCACGAATCAAAGGGGAAACCCTGCTTACCGACCGACAATTCTAGCGGTCTGTTTAATCGAAGCATCGAACGTTTCGGACAAACGGGGAAGGATGGCGCTCGCGTTCCTGGGCCGCATCCGAGGCCCTTTTGCCAGAGAGCTCGATGTCGCCAGGACCACGTGCTACTTGATGTGTCTCACGGGTCAGGTTGGGACAACTCGAACGTCAGATCTTTTGTTTCTAATGTCATATAATTTTTTTTTCAGTGATCGATTGTTCTATGAATTGTTTTTTTTGTTGTTGATGATTAAAATTAATAAAACGTAATAATGATTACGTATTGGCAAAAAACATTATATGGCTTTTCAGGTTATAAATCTGGTTGAATATAATTGACTTTAAATAAAAAATGAAAGTTAGTTTGTCCTTTAAAGGTCATCCGTAACAATGTGTGTATACAATGAGACTCCGAGAACTGGGACATGAAATTGTCTACATACCGGAAGCAGCACTCTCGCAGACCGGGCGTAGAGAGAGTGGCTAAAGTTTCAGAGGTACGATACAATGCCCGGGCAAAAACTTCCCCCAGGGAAATGTCTGTGTCATCTGACATTTCTGCAAAAGTAACCGCGAAAAAGAGTAGACGAATATAAAATTCACAAAGTAATAAAGACGCGAAAGGTATACGCGTAACGCAAGGTACGCGCGAGAAACGAGACGTGAGAGACAAGCATTTTGACATTAACCGCTGTTTTCGCTAAAAATATAGTCGTGTAGCAGAGACGCGGTTTAATAAAACGCGATCGGAGATTAGACTATAGACGAGTTATTCGTCGAAATGTCTTCCGGTCGTTGGATTCTAATGGGCACTGGGGAACGAGACCGTCTCGCGCCCAGTTCAGGGTCACGTAACGGGTGACTCTTCTTCTTTTATTTTAACACATATACATACTTTACGATTGTTTCTTCATTCTTTTTTTTTTCCCACATATTTTTCACCCTTTTTGGCCATTCTTCTCGGGATCCCCTTTCTTTTTTCGCCCCAAACACCGAACGACTATAAAATTGACGTGAATCGTTCTGCCGGTAGCTCGTTACGGGAGCCTTTTCTCTTGGGTTTCCAAAGGCCGTCGAACAGCACGCGTACGCTATCCGGATCGTGACGAAATTAGGCTGCTACGCAAAGCGTTATATTATTTTTAGTTTCGACGTCGCTTCGCGCTGAGCCTTCAAGCAAACCCGTCCCTTTTTCCCTCGCAGAACTCGCGCGACCGAGAGGCAGTAACCATAACTTTTCGGGGTCTCGCGTGGCGTGACGCTGGCCATCCACTCGCTTGCTCACGCATACCAAACTTTGTCTCTCTCATTCTCTCTCATTCTTTCTCTCTTGCATCGTGCGTTTTATCCACTTCCAGAACTGCCGGCTGACGCCGGATCTAACGCTCGTTCTCTCACTCCTCCATTACCGGCCTTCGGCACTTCACTTCGTCCTCCGTGTTCATCGGCTATACCCCTCGCAGCCTCACGAGCGCGAGGAGGGATCGCAAGTGGCGCGAAGAAGGAAGGAAGCGTATCGGGCAGCGCGAGATTGCCGACAGCCATCAAGATCTTCGCGGAAAAATATGTGTGAAAATATGTTCACCACGTAATTCTACGTGCAATAAAATTCATCACTTGTTTTATTTATTAATTTTACTACATGTTATCCAATATGATTTTCTCCACGGAAATAAATTTCGATAATTTAAACAATACAATAAAAATAATTTCAAATATAATAAAACGAAAATAATTGTTCGATAGAAATTCGATCGAATTTATGTTTGTTTGAAATTAATTTTATTCAAAAACATTTGCGGTTCGTAATTTTACAAAAAAAAAAAAATATCGATAAAAAGTAAACTACTTAACACTAAACGATTTTTTTTTGAGAGATTTTAACTATAGGCGAAAATCCATATCTCGTCTTCCTCTTCATTGCTCCTGCATCCTCCGTGGTCCCTCTTCCTCTTTCCCTCACACTACACTGTAGTAAGTACACGGCTTCCTCCCTATTCATCGAGGCAAAAACCCGCGGGGACGCTTTACTGGGGCAAATTTATTCAAACGAAAGGTGAAGAGAGGATGTGCGGTAGAGGGAGGCACTCGGGAAACGGTCTTCAGCTTCGATCAGGGTTACCAGTCTGCCTCCTCTACGTATATTATACTATAGAATAACGTGTGCGCACACATACACATACACAATGCTCCAGTCAAACGCACGTGAGAGTTTGGGTGTTGCCGAAACCCTGACCTTCCGCAATAGCGGACCCGTGCCGAGTGTATTCGCGGAGGCAGTGCAACTCGATCCCGCACACGCCTGTGCTTCTTTTTGATGTACGTACATTACGCCTTGCTATACATATACGTACTAATATACACCGTGGAGAAATATTCACCCTTTGCAAAGTGATCGCTCCGGGGTAACCCTCCTGTGGCTATGAGCGCGATGAATGAGGCCATTAATAAACGCCCCGGTATAGTATACCCCAGTGCTGTGCGTACTACACTACAGTGTACACACTGTTATACCCACCGGCCATAAACGTATGTGCTAATGTTCCGTCAGCAACGTTGTAGATTTCTCGCTCTCCGAGTGTTAGCTCGTCGGGCCCGTAGACCGCTTCGGAGATTGTAATCAGGTGTCATGATCCCTCGGAAGATTCATCGTATCTATTCGTATAAATTTACAATTGCGTGTGTATTATTTCTTGAACTCTATCGAAGCTTCGGGGATTCCCGGGTTTCTTTCGAGTTGTATCATCGCCGATATACAATCAATTCGCGAAGATCGGTCACGAGAGACGCACGAAGAGCGAGGGATGTTGAGATCTATTTACTGAATGAACTCCTCGTATTCTGGTAGCAGTGGAGAATATAAATGATAGGATCGTGCGCACAATCTCAACGACGGGTTCTTATACCTCGTAATTCGTTATTACGCTCGATACTCCCATCGTACAACTATGTAAAGACCATCCTCTCGACTTCGGCGTGGTGGAAATACCGCGGTACTCAGAGACAGGCGCAACACACTCGAGTGTTTGCAGGATGCTGGAACGTATAGCTTGGTAGGTCCGGAGCGAGTATCGCATGCAAGAAGTCACGACGGCGCACGCAGCCGCAACGAATAAATGCCAAAGCTCGCAAATCATTTCGATGCATCACAGCCGCAATTACACGGTGAGGCTTCATTTAAATTCGATAAATAATCCACTACTCATTCTGTAATGGCGATATCTCGCGTGAATGCGGGCCTTGTGTATACAAAGGGCAGAGAGTGAGAATGTGAGGATAAGAAGATAGAGGGACCACAGGGTGAGAATGAGAAATAGAAATATTAAACTCAAGAACGAGAATTGAATACAACTGGTATAGCGATTTGAAACACTGTCGCGTATTAGTGAGCATTTCGATGAATACGAAGATTAACATTTTTTTTAACCCGCAGAAAAATTATTATTTTTATTTTTTTTGTTGAAGAATCTTCTTTAAAAGGATTAGTTACGATACTCGATCGGTTGTATCGACACTTTGTAAATTTTACGCAAATATTTTAATGTTTTAATTGAGAAGTTTCGGAGTTGTAAAAAATAAGAATTTTTATTGCTTCTATCTTCGGCATATTATTTTCTTGTCCTATTTTGTCAAAATGGATGCAATCGCCTATCAGAAGAGGGACCGAGAAATTAGATGGGTGAGAGAATGAGTACATTACTCGGTGGAAATGCGGACAGGAAGATTTGTTGACTGTGGTACGTCGAGAAATCTCCGATTTAACTGGTCAACGGAGTGTACAATGACAGTCCTTGGAAAGTCGTTGAAGATATCCGGTAGTGAACGATGTCAGTGTCGTCAACGAGAACTCTGACGATGGAAGCGTGCAGAGAAGCCCTTTGATGTCGGACGATCGCGCGCAAACCACAGTATCGTACGACTCGATCGTAACCGACGCACCCCCTATAAACAAGGGTTGCCAGAAAGAAATCGCAATAATTTACAGCACCCCGGGCCACGAGAGAGCCATGCCGACGATCGCGTGTCGCCGGTCGAGTCCTCGTTCTCGCTACTGACTAATACCACCCGCGCTACTGTATACAGAAACGTATTTTCATATGGTACACAATCGGAGCGAACGCGTTACTGCACTGTAACTACGTGGAACCCATACGTTCACGCTATATGGGGAGTATATATGTATCTACTTCGATGTCCCCTCTGCTTTGCTCGATCGCGAGTACGTCACCTTAAATTACGTCTCGCGAAACCGCGACGAGTTAACTGTAGCAAAATAACTATGCAAATCATTAAACATGTTTTTGTTATATTGTCGTCGAGACACTAACTGGTTTCTTGAAAAATAAAATATACAAAAGTACCCGCATTATCCGTGGGAAAATGAATAAAACGAAAAAAATGCTTTAAATCGCTTATCAATTTCCTGTGTATAATTAACTTTTTTATCGATAATAATTTTACATATTCGTTTAATGAGCGAATGTATTACAATTTAGCGAAGCCAATTAATGATGATTGATGTCGATGATACTCATCCGATATAGTTTGGGGAATTATGATGGGTGCTCGATTGTCCGTCGAACAATAAAGCTCCCGGACTACTCGCGTCGCGCTAAAGGGGGTTTAACTTTATGCAAATTGAATTCGCACGGACAGGTGAGAAGACGGGCAAACCTCTTTCTCGCGCATCGAAGAAGGTATGTCGACGATGGTGGCGGCGAAATAACAGCAACACAGCACACCTTCTCCGTCTATACGAAGATTACATGGACTTGTTTTTTGCCTTTTCTTTTTTGTTATCTTTCATTTATTTCCTTCGTATTCGTTCCATGGGGAGGGAGGGAGGGAGGGGGACGCGTGATCCCGTTAAGGTGCAATTAAAAATTAATAATCATCGCGGCGCTCGCTTGCCCACTGGCGATTTCGCCTTCGATGGTCTTCCTTCGTATGCGTAACGGCCTATACTCAGAAATCGTGCTGCCCGGGTTTTTTTTTCAGTCGAAAAAGATCCCAAGGTTCGAGTTTAAAAAAAAAAAGGACCTTTTTCGATCCCACATATTGCACCGTTACACCGCTTCGCGATGGGCCTACAGTGCACAGACATAAACATAATTTGCGGTGTAAACACGTGTCTGGTTATGTATAATTATGATAAACGCGCCGGTAACGTTACACTCAGATGCCCGCTTTAACTATTTGGGTAACTGAAAATTACTCGTCCGCCAACGAAACATGCCAAGGGAGGCGCATCGAGCCATCGCAAAAGCATCGTACATCTGCACCGGGATCTTGAATTATATTCTTCGCGCGCACTCTTCATCATCTATTCTATTATGCAACTTTATGCGAACGCCCGACTCGAACTCGCTTGCTTGTCGGTAACGAGCTATATGGATTTTTTTAACAAGTGCATATAAGAAAAAGCATAAATGATTGTTCGCGCTGAGCAGGTGAAACGAAGGTATAATGACGGTCACACGTTTTTAATAGGAAATTTCCAACTAATTGTTAGTAATTTTCAACGAATTAGTTAACAATAGTAATTTTAAACGAATATTAATGGCAATGAGTTGATGTAATTTAAAAAAATATATATATTTTGTCGACATTTCTCGATCGTTTTACATTTTTATTTACGAAATATATAAATTTGATTAAATTTTCGATATGATTTTAATAGGAAATGGGCAACTAATTGGTAGTCATTTTCAACGAATTCGTTAACAGTAGTAATCTTTAACGGATATTAATGGCAACGTGTTGATCTAAGAAAAAAAAAATTATATATTACATTTTTTATTTACGAAATATATAAATTTGGTTAAATTTTCGATACGATTTTAATAAGAAATTGTCAACTAATTGGTAGTCGTTTTCAACGAATTCGTTAACAGTAGTAATCTTAAACGAATATTAATGGCAACGTGTTGATCCAATTTTTTAAAAATACTATATTTTGTCGGCGATTCTCGATCATTTTACAATTTTTATTTACGAAATATAGATATATATTTTTTATATTTTCGATACGTAGCCTAAACAAAATTATAACATATTTTGAAAATTCTCAAAAGTGAGATAGTCGCTCGTAAAGATTGCGAAAAATTATGGCCAATTCGTAGTCAGAGAGCATAGAAGAGTAGGCAACAGCCTTGCGCTCACGAAAACGGGGTACATATACACGGAGACACGGAGCAGCGTTGCGAGGGGACTGAATAAGTAATTAATTACTTCGCAATTGGAGTAAAGCCAAGCATTCTGGAAGACGTCCAAAAGCTTTCCACGAGGCGGGTGTGTACGGAAGAATTCGTCCCGACTCGCTCCCGCCATTAAATAATATTCTCCTTTCTCTCTTCTTTTATTTTACCTTTTTTTCCCAATTTTTATTGGTACGCGATAAGACTCTCGCAGGTGGAGGACACAAACAGAAACGAGAGGGGGTTCGCGACAAATTGGTTGAATCTTTACGATCATTCTAATGGGCCCCTATAAGATTACCATAAAATATCCCGCGCGAACAACCAAAAGACTCGTGTCGCAGATAACGACACGATAGCGATTAATCCACCGTCAACGAATGACGAACGAGTATATGCGAATAAAATCTACGAATATTCGTGTGCGTTTATTAAAAATAAGCGGTGCGAAATTCTTCGTGATACGTATATAATATCGCGATGGCCCTAGAGAGAGAGTTCGGCTATCGGCTCTCGGCATTGGTGCCATACGGGGCCCGAAATCCAGGGTGGTCCGGCAAGTTTAAACAAGAGGAATGCAACGTAACAGGAATAGTCCTTCTAGTCTCGTTCTTATTATGTTTTGTTGTTATTATTTTTTTCGTTGCTTCTTCGTGGATCCGAGACCTTATAGCCTAATGGAGGGCAGTCGAGAGAAAGAGTAAAAGAGATAGAGAGGAGCATTTCGACGCGAGCAGACGGCAGCATGCAGGAGCGGAAAGGAGGCCGAGAGTGCTGAGGACCACTGAACCTCGAATCGGCTCGATACGTGCAACCGACAGAGACGAGAAGATGTGCAAAGAAAGAGAAGGAAACACGTGGCAGAAGAGAGGGGTGCGGTAGAAACGCGGGGCCCACATATGCGTGTAACGCCATGCATCATCCTTCGTTCTTCGGTTGAGAAAGCAAAGGCCACCGCGGGGTGCGTTACCTTACTCCTTTGCCTAAGACGCTTTTTGGGCACCCAAAGGCGAACGCGGACGTTTCGCCCGCGATGCATCCACGAGCACAGCGAGTTCTTTGACTATTTTTAAAAACTAGAGAAGTTCGTTGAGTTGTCGGAGAATATGATTCATATTGTACTTTAACATCGAATAAAATTGCATGCGAATTTCATCGACGAGTGCGCGAAAGGAATGAAACGCCGGATTCATCGGCGGTGCGCAAAGGAATGTGCTCTGGATCGGCGCGAGAGTTCCTTCGGCTCGGAACGGCTCGGTCGAACGGGCGTTTTCGAAACGCGAATGATACGAGGATGCGCGGAGTCTGGCGGACGATAGGGGGGCCGCCTCTGGGTGCCCAGCGTGGTACCATCCGGGGATCGGGTAATGAGACGGCCCCCGACCAAGAGGACTCTCGGATAGCCCCAGAGCGCTCCGTTACACGAAGCTTCTTCTTCGTTTTTTTCTCGTGTATCCGTAGCCTCCAGCGGGCTAACGACCGAGAGAGCCTCTCTTTCGATGTATTTCTCTCCAGCATATTGCTCATACTTTAGAAGATTTGCTGGGGAAGGAGACGAACGCGCAATAAGGCTGATTCGTTGCAAACATTGTGACTCTCGTTTTCTCACGCAGTTTTTTTTTTTTTTCAGTACGTAAACGCAGTGATCGACAAGGATACAGTGCAGAAATTAAGGTGGTCTTATTATTTCGGAGTTAATAACAAATCGTCGGTGTATAGCGGCCAAAGGAGAAAAAAAGGGAGCAGAGGCTCGTTCGACCGTTGGCCAATTTAGTTAATATCTCGTGCGCACCCATGTAGCCAAAGCGAAAGACGATGCGGATCATGAGAAATTAGGCTAAACGCGACTCGCATTGCGAATTAATCTTGATAAGAGTCACCGCTCTTGAACGACAAAATTATCTGCATACCGAATAAATTTCTTCGTTTTCGTGTGAAAATTTCTTTCATCTGTCGTAAAGGTAGAAGTTTCATTTATAAATATCAATATATGCAGTGATAAATAAATTTAAAAAATATGTTTCAACACCGAAAAATTTATTTTCAATTCAAAGATAGCGGTATGATAAAAAAAAATATATATATACACCGACAAGATTAAGCTAAAAGCGCCAAACTCACGAATTTTATTCGCCAACACCGAGCGTTTTTCTCGACGCCCCAGCAGGAGGATTGGGATGCTAATGCACGGTAAATCGTCGAGCAGAATGGGGGAAAGAGGGAGCGGACTGCTCGGCAGCCAGGTATAATATAAATGGCGCGTTGCCTAAATGGCCGAAACGTTTTTAGACCAGTTAATTTTTCTCACCGAAGCCATGCGCGCCAGCGCCGCGTAATTGTCGATAAATAGATTTGCGATGGCGCCGAAGTACGGAAACAGCGTCGAGCAAAACTTTTATTTGAGAATATAACGTTGAAATCGATCTTTGTTATGCTGCGAAATTTTCTTAAAAAAAAAAAAAAAAAAAAAAAAAAAAAAAACATTGCAAGATCTTCCAGAGAAAGTTTGCCGTATCGAAAAGAATAGGTGAAGATAATCCCCGTAGATAATTCGAAACGATCTCTCACTGAGCAGTCTCTGCTGACTGCCGCTATAATCATTAACGACGACCGACTGACATTATCGGTAATCGTTTGGCTGATCGGCTTCGATCTTCGTGCTGGTCAGGCGCGGGGTCTCTCCTCTCGTTCAGAAATCGAGGAAGAACGTGACCTCGTACGATATATCCAAGTCTCGGTTCCTGCGCGGCTACTCTCTCAGCTACTTCAGTGGGTCTCATCGGATAAAATATTTTATACCTCAGATTACCTTTCATCTATGTTTCCATCTCTGTTCACGAAGATAAGAAAACGTATTACGATGCTGCAGGTACATCGTAACCGTTCAAACTCGCGTCGTGTTCGGAGATTTTATACAAGCAACGAATTACCTTGGAATTGAACCCTCGCGGGGCGATACTTAACTATATCGTGTAAATTGAATGAATAAGAAGGCACGAGCCTCGAGGCGTGCATTCTCGCCAGTGTGACAAGAATATAATCGACATGTCGAAGAGCGGGGCTCTCACGATTCTCGAAAAAAAAAAAAAAAAGAAAATATCTTACTATGAAATCGTGTAGCAATTTGATCGTTTAACCGCAAAAATTATTATTATTGAGAGAGCTGGCCAACCGCTCGAGATATCGATACATCGCAATTAAGGGAACGGAGCGCGTGTGGCCTCGTGGGCTTATTGCACGTATCGAAATGTTACGCTTTGCGTTACAATCTTCGGAATTATTGTAATAATGAAATCGCTATTCAAGATTCTGCGGTGTCACAGCCTTGAAACATAAAAAAACTATTAATTTTGCGGTAGAAAAACGTTTTTTTTTTTTTTTTTTTCATGAATATATCCTCCATCGAGTCTAGTAGATTGCGACTATCGCCGCGACAGATGAATTTGAAACGATTTTCAATCTTTCAATCCTCAGTGTCGTGCGATAACGTAAAAACGAAGTACATCCCTTCGCGCCATCGCATTCCATAGGTCGTCGGCGCGAATGGGAGCAAAAAGAGAACGAAAAATAATGCGAGAAATAAAAAGTAGAGCACGAAAAGAGAACGAGACGGAAGTGAGGCGAGTCAAATCGCGACTGAGCTCCAGGTTACACTCAATATTGTGACCGAATGAGTAACGTATCGCATTCTCCGGTGTTCCCCTTAGCGCTTACAATCGTTTATTCGTCTCTTTCTCTTCCGTACCAAGTGATTTTATTTATTTTCTTTTTTCTCTTCATTTTTTTTTATCATGTATTCCGCGACGCGGCAGCGTTACCCAAACTCTTTCACCTACGCGACGCTCCCGCCCCCCTGCGTTTCGTAGGACTGGTCAGTGTAGCCGCACTCGAGGGCTTCTCTCAGCAGCGAAGCGGCTCTGCGGCACGATCGTTCGGCTAAGATATCGTGGCGAGCCGAAGCGGCAAACCTGCCGCGAAGCGCATCGAGCAAAAAGCATATACATAGCCTGGAAATCGCGAATCTTCAAGATGCAGAATTCAACCAGCGCAGAGAAACCACCGCCGCACACAACGTGCGGTTAGTTGAGTACACACGACGAGAGAGAGAAGATGAAGAATAAGAAGAATGACGAAGAAGCAGGAAGAAGAAGATACACCGCGAAGGCGTATATACAAAACGCATGAAGCATTAAAAATTTTCATTTTACGTACCACCCGCAAATTTGCGTGACTCATCGGAATCTCGCAAAAAAAAAAAACATTCGCATACGCATAATTTAAAATTATAGAGTATGTTAGATTTGCCGAAGAATTTACATCAATGGTCACACGAAAAAGAAACGCGTTATAATGGACTGAGTTCGGGGATAGGTGAGCCTGTGTCGAGGGTTATTTCGCAGATTTAGTGGACACACAAGACCCCTTGAACGTGCTGATAATGCTACTTCGACTGGACCGGCATATATGTATCTCTCGCTACCTCGTAGCATACCACATATCTCACCGCACTCCAACACCTTCTCGCGACCCTTCGTGAGGAGTTCCTATGCTGCTTCAACCCCTCCGCGGGACATTATTTTAAGCGCTTCTTTTTTTTCCCGCAAATTAGTTCTCCCGCTTTATTTCCACAGTGTGAAACACTGGTAGACACGCTTGGAAAATCTCTTTCACATCCTTCTTCGAAGGGACAATGAGCTATGATAGCGTAGACGTGTGCAACCCTTTGTCAGATAGTTCGCACCCAGCGGGGGTAACTTGAGACTTCCTTAATAATAACCTATCGCCGAGCTTACAGAGACTGTGGTTGCAGCAGCGAAGAAAACAAGGAGGCAAAAAGTGGTCTTAATTCCCAATGATTCACCGATACTAGGATTTTTATCCAGAAGGATTCTTAATGATACAGTTGTTATCGTTATTATAGACATAGTATGTGTTCTCTATTGCGATACAGCGCCGCTTGGAAATTAACCTAACTGCACTATCGGTTTTTTTTTTTTTTTTTTTTTCATACGACGATATAAAAAGTGTTTAAAACGCGAATGCGGTCTCGATACGCGGCGACAGGAGAAGAGTCTAAAGCGGTTAGTTGTTGTGTTTATGATGTATTCCGAGCAGTAAGAGAACTAAGATTCGCGAAGGAGATCAAGGATTTAAGTGGTGTTTGCACCGTATCGGTGCCGGGCGCAAGCTCTCTTCGAGGCCACAATTATGCAAACGGCGGCGTGCGCTGCTTTCAGCATCCTCCAGATTGAGGGGTTGGTGATCTCTTCGCTGAGAGGGACGCAAGAAGAGCGGGGAGAAAAAGTAGTGCCTATGCATAGCGATTTGTACGAGCGTCGCTGTGGTTAAACGACGTCGGTGCAGCTGCACAATGCGAGAGATAAACGAGAGTAATAAAAATAGAAAAAGGTAAACGAGATATTCAGACCGCGGGAGTTGAGGTTGGTGTGGCGTATAATTTTCGCTGCCGACTTCAACAGTTCTAAGTAATAATTCAATGGGAGATACAGCCAATCAGGCTAATAAGAATTATAATACTAACAATTACACTACATTTCAATAACGTTTACGTAATTATGCGTTCGATTTGTCTTGCAATTTTTTTTTTCACAAATCGCGTATTTCTCAGTATTATTTTCCTTGCAATAATTTATTTTGAAGGACAATACTATTATTTTTATAATTTTTTAATAAAAACACATGACCTTTAACAATTGAATAAATGATTGATTGTTTAATGGATTGAGAATGAGACGCAATTATGGAATAAAAAATAAGGTAAAAGGTTGCGAAAGTTTGCATAGTGAGAATAGGACTGGGCGGGCGATATTTTCCACCATCGAATGGTCAGCGAAGCAGCCGAGACGAGTGGAAGAACAGCATGCAACGGGGCCTACAGCATGGGCTGAACGTAGCGCGGAGAGAGCGAGAGAAGCCTATCGAAACAGAAAGGATCAGTAGAGGTAGGAGAAGACAGAGAACTGGCCGCAGTACGGATATACGGGAAGAGAAGCAGAGGATACACAGAGTACGAACACAGGGAAAGAGAGAGGTGGGGAGAACGGCAACCGGCCGTTCAGCAGGCCAGTGATGGACGTACTCTACTCGCGTCCCGGACGCTCCGACCGCCCAATAACTTGGTACGTCGGCTACTCCGAATGGCATTCGGATCTCGCGATAGATATCGTCGATTCTTTTTTCCGTTTCGCGCAGGTGCCGTCGTGTTGGAACTCAACTGACACGGGAGATGGTGTCGCGTTCGGAGATACTGCGCTATAGCGTCGTTCGAGAGTTCGGCTCACGGGGTCCAGTACCGGAAACTCACCAAACTCGTATGAAAATAGTTTACAGTGAGAACAATCTATCATCACAAATCATCGCGACGTTCACTCGTCTCCTATGCGACGAATCGTTGGAAACTCGAAAACAATTCTACGAATAAAATTCATAGACGTAAAGATTGTTTTATTTTGTCACAATGAAAAAAAAAAAAAAAAAAAAAATGGAAACTGTAAATTCTTTGTTTTCATCAACCATTACAATAGAGCTTTTTGAATAGAAAAAAAATAGAAAAAAATCTATTCGTATATCGTATATCGATCCCATCTTATACGAAATCTCGACTATATCTCGTTTAATTAAACATTTTTGCAAACTTGTCTACTGAACTAAAAAAAAAAAAAAAATCACCGTTTTTAAATAGAGCAGTTGTATAAAAATAAAAAAAATGATTCATCTATTTTGATCTATTTTTATCGATCGTATACATTTTTTCGCCTCATCTCTGTGGCTCCGTTTTTTTTTTTTTTTTTTTTTTTTTTTTCGTTTTCTTCCGCATTTTGCCGATTCGACGATGCCGAATCAATCATTAATGTAGCGCGGGGGAGCCGCGTGGTTCCGCTCGCGCGTTGCAAAATGTGTTTCTCTGTTGCTTGTACGGGGCATTCGTGAGCCTTAGCACAAGCGGTATGAGGTCCGACGCGCGCGCGCCCCGTGTGCTACAGGGTACGTAAGTTCGAATTGAATACCGGCGATAGGTAGGTATGTAAATCAGGCACTGGGATAGTTCTTTTTGGTAGCGTCCCGCTCGTAAATCGATCCACAGGCGTATATACCCGCAGTCCAAGCTACAGCCGCCGACGACGCCGTTGCTTCTCGGTTGATTCGCGTTCCAAAAGCAGTTTGGAGCCCCAGTGCCTTTCTCTCTCTCTCTTCGTGAGGGCGAGAGATATTCTTCAACGACGAGAACGACGATCGATGGCGGCCGCGGGCGCTCCGGTTCCGCGAGCAACGGCCCGCAGGTATTTTTCCTGTTTCTTTCACTCGTTCCCTTGCGTCTTTCTTGTTCATTTGTTTTTCCACGGAAGAAACACTGACGTTTAATGCACGAGTACCACGCGACACACGCAGAATTTCAAGTTCCACGTCTTTTCTCCAATTTTGTCGAACGCAGTAATGATAAAAGTCTCGAATGGAAGGAAAAGTGTAAAAGAAACTCAGAATTTCTTCTAATAACAGACTTTCGCGACTGATCGGGAATCCTTGAATTTCTTTACATTTCCGCGAATTTTCTATATCCTTTTATGGCGTGTCGTGATGTCGAGATAATTTGTCGTCGCGCGAGCAGCGTTTGAGTTAAAACAGAAAAAAACGAGAAAAAAAAACAAAAAAGACGAGGGAAAGCAGCGAGAGGAGTGAATATAATAGGGATCGTGACCTGGCGTAATCCGATGCCTTCCTCGATACCTACTCTCGATCGGATATTATATATTTATATACGTATATAGATATGATATACCAAACGAGACTACGAGGAGTTCGAGAGAACCTCTCGGCATTGGATGAGAGAGGAGAGGAGGTTCGTCGACGAAGGTCGCTTGCAGCCTCTTCTGGCAACTCTTTCATCTTCGAGAGAATACATCCCACAGAATGAAATAAGAAGAAAATCGATAGTCTCGAATGAGAGGAAGAGGTCGGGTGTGGTAATCGATCTGTCCGATTTTTCTCTCATCTATAATTCTTGTTGCTCCGATTCGTGAAACGAGAATGTTGAAAAGCTGCAATAGTCGAATCTCCTCTTGCTGCAAGCATAGCGAACGAGCGAAACGGCAATGTTGATACGATAAAAAAAGGGAAATAAAAAAAGAAATAAAAGCGGCGGCTCTATTAGCATACGATTGGCACCGTCCATCTTAATGCCCCGGCGTTGTCCCGCTCTCTCTCTCTCTCTCTCTCACTCTCGCGCGTCCTCTCGCGTGAACTGCTTTCATCCTCCCCCGCGCCGTACTCTCTCGTATACGTACGCGTATCTTTCCAACAATGTTTATGCTCGTGTTCGACGGTGTCCCGGCTGTAAACCGCGCACGCGCCCGCATCTACCATCGCACGAGAGTTACACATCGTATGTGCAGCGTATATATGCGTTGAAGTACACTTGCATAGCAGGCAAATTCTCTCTCTTTTCCCCCTGTCTCGTGCGAACTCGGGCGGTCCTTTTACTTGCTTCAACTCTTGCAGTGCACACGTGTGTATATTTGTTTGCTGTGCTATGCAGCATGCGCCTGGGCCGCGCGTATGCTCACCGGGCCAACACACGTGGTCTGTTGTGTATCCGCGGCCGGACGCTTTGCCCGCTTATCTAATACTTCACGTAATAGCTTCGCACTGTTGCCTCTCTCAGTTAACTCTCTGTGAAGTTTCCTACACAGACTACCGGCTCACCGTTCGACGCGAGTACGCTTCCGACTTTAATAATCGCGCACTTGTGAAACAAATTCAATTAAGATGCGGCATCTTTGAGATCCCTACATCACGTTATTGCCCCCCCCGTCTGAGTTCGTTGAAAACTCATTTACATCTTTGAAGAATGATGTTGCATAAATACAACATAAATTAAACATCATTGATGAGTACTAAAAAATATATATATATATTGTATCTCGGAAAAAATTGTAAAAAAAAAAAATCGTAAAAAAAAATTAATCTCTTTACCGTATACATTTTTGTGCTACGAACGGCCGTATAATTCCGGGTAAGAAGCCGTAACGAATGTATAAAGATCGTGCGAGCGCGTCCGAGGTCCCGGAATTCGTGATAACTGGATGTCCGAGAAATAAGCGCGATCGCCAAGAGGCTATATACTCATTGCTCGCAAAAGCGATTCTATGAACAAAACACTTTTGTAGAGTCGTTATTCGTCCCTTTAGGCGCTGAAGGCGCTTAAGGATTCGAAGATTTTAATCTTACACGGGTATAAGTACATAGCAACGATTTTCTCACTGAAGAAAATGAAATTGAAGAGACGCATAGAAACTGGAATTTGCTCCGGCGTCGCGTATTAGATGCGTGCGTTTATTTTTTTACCTTCTTGTACTCCACATGCGCGTACGGCGTTTATCCCGCAATGTGAAACTCTTGGTTTTCAAGGGGCTTTATCGAATTAATGTGGAGTCACGAACTCGTTATGGCAACGCAAGACGGATCGGGATACCCCATCCTATAAAACCACTTGCTTTTGCCCCGTGTGCGCGCGAAGGGTGGGCCGTCCTAACTGGTTTACATTTAGTTCGGCGCGGGTCCCTGTATCTATGGCTTACGTGTATATTTTTCGTCGTGTAGAGTGTGTTGTGTAGCAACCTGAAGCCTCCTCCCATTCCAAGCATTCTACCCTTCGATCCCTACGCTCGCGTCAAGGCATTTAGAATTTTACTTCGTGTAAATCAGAAACTACGGTGACGGGAATAGCGTTCGTGAAGCGCGTAACACATTGTACAAGGGAAGAGTCCAACGAGAGATAAAGTTTATGGGCATTAATGCAAACGACTGTTGAACGATCCGGAAACTAATGCCAACTACAGTAATGGGGTTATCGTGATAGCGGAGGTGTTTTATAGCACAAACAATGCGTTTAAGAATCCCCTTTCATTACTCCATAACTCGCGCGATGATAGACCATTCGAAACAATTCTTTTGCATCAGAAAAAAAAAGAATAGATGAACATCTAGTATCGCGATAATGCAGATTGCATGTCCGTTTGATTATGTATAATTTTTCTCGTAAAGTTAATTCATCGATAAAAGCTTATAATTTTATTAATTGAATCTTTGTTACGAAAGTGAATTATTTACGAATGAAGGTAAGTACTATAACGAATGTAAACTATGGGGGGTTTACAGTATGCGAGAATGTAACCAGCATAAAGCGGATAGAAACAATGATGGAAGGCAGAGAATAGCGAGCGTATCCGCGTTCGTGGCGCCGGGAGACCCGTTCGCAAGGAGTAGTAGTGCGCCTAGAGTAGAATGAGGCAGTTCCGACGACGAGCGTATCCAACCAGCGAGCAAAGGAGAGAGGCTCGGGCAAGCAACCTGGCACTTTCGTTTCACGCAAATTCCAAGTTCCACGGAAGAAGATTACTGGGTGGAAAGGAGAATCGCGGCTTCGTGCCAGCCAGCGGAAAGGAGTCAAGGCGCCGTGGAGAAGCTGAGGATAGAAAGAACGACGGAAAGATAGAAAGAGAGAAGAAGGGTGAAGAATAAGAAGAAGACGAAGAAGAAAGAAGTGGAAGGCGAAGAAGCGCTAGACGCGAACGAAGCTGGTGCATCACGACGCACACGTAAGAGTCTAGCATTACACTCGATCTTGAGGTATGGAGAGGAGTGGTCGAGACCGGTCAATCGACTGCCTCTCTCGTTACGTGCATCACAATATTTTGCAAAGGGATCGAGAAAACGAAGAGAAGAAAAATAAAACACGCGCGCGCGCGATACATCGGAGAATCTGTTGCACTTGCGGATAGTTGTATTCGTTCGGCATGGAAAGATGATAATACAGAATGAAAGGGAAAAAATGGAGGTATACATACAGGTTGATGAGAATGGTAAAAGATGGATGAAAGCGTGAGAGACGAGAACGCTGAGGTGTAATCTTATGAATCCCCGATACGTATGGTGAGCAATGATGAGCAATGAATAGAGCGAAGAAGTTCGTGCCGATAGAAACAAACTGCCGTGAATTTGTGAGTTGCTGGTAGATAACCAGTAACCTGATAGTTTGTGGGTTACTGGTATCGCGTAGAGGTTTAGACTGGAAGGTAGAAGACTAAAAAAATGAAATAATGTAAATATTTTTTTTTTTTAAATATCGATATCAGCTTTTAGTACTTTGCACTTCCCCATGGGAATTAAATATATACTAAGATATTTGTAAAATTTAGAACTTTTTTCTGCGATATATATAATTTATATATAATTTTTTAACTGATATCCGATATATATCTCTTCCAAAATATATCAGATATATATAAGAGATATCAGACAATTTCTGTGTCATTATACATAAAGATATATATGCTATGTATTCTCACATATTTATTATTTCTTTGGAAAAATACGCTATCAATAATGCTAATACCAATTTAGCAATCAACTGGACTTAAGGTCCTAAAATAACCTCTCCTACGGGATATGAATTTTATAGGAGTTTTATTCCGCGAGCTGCGGTAAGCAAAAAAAATGTTTTTTTAATAACCCGAAAAACTCGACGTACACATATTTCCGTGAAGTCAGAGAACTATTAACGCGTCGTAACTTATTAACGCGTCTATCACGATTTTCGCCGTCCGTCGGCACGGCGCGTTACTGGACTCGGTATTCTATCTCGTTATATTATACTCGCTTTCGCGCTCGTTTCGTGTTTAAATAACGAGAGGCTGAGTATAGTATGGAAAGGGACGAGATGAGCGTTTAAGATGCGAAGGTACGGCGATAACTGTGTCCGGCGGAAACGCGATTAATCGCGATATTCCTTTCCTCTGCCGCTATCTTCACCGCGAAGACTTTAAAACCTCCATCTTCCTCTTCATCATCGGCTCTCCTACCACCTCTTTGGGGCTCTTTCTTTCGTTCCTTCTTCTTTCTTCGAGGCCACCCACGGCACCATTACATAAGTGAGCGCGAGCTGGAGAATGAAAGACGGTGCTGGGATTCGTGCTTCGGGACCGCGGGACCACGCGATGATGATGATGAAGAAGAAAGATGAATAAAGAGAATGCTTGTGAGATGAGTTTCGGAGGCGAATATAACGAAGCTGCTGCTGCTGCTGCTGCTCGCTGCTACTCCTGCCGCTGCCGTTGCTTCGATGATGAACGATTGCGATTATCGTTTGTCCGTCCGGAATCCCGTTTAACCAAACCCGTTTCTCACTCGTCCGGTCTTCTATTCCTATTTTATCCGACACGCTAGTCTATGCGTAATCTCGTTAATTTCTCTTCCTGCATTTCTCCAGTCACCGTCTGTCCGATATTTATAAAACATCGACGAGGAAGCGAACTCCCACTTCGGTTGTGAATCGAGTACAGTCTCTGCTCAACGATCGGCGCTTGCACGACGTCGCGCTTGGAAATTCTTGTCGATGGGCGTAACTCTCGGTAGAGTAATGTTCGCCAGACTTACTCAATCGTTTGGAGTCCTTGGAAGATATCTCGACTCGCGCCTCGATCGCGACAAGATAGTTGGCGTCGGAATTAATCGTCAAAGACTATTCGTCTTTATTACTTGTTCCGTTTCCTTTTCGTTTTCGTCGTTTGCGTCAATAATCAATTTTCAATGGTACGAAACTGATAGCTCTTACTATAATACCCGATCGGCATTCTCAAATCTCATTCGGCCCTCACACGAAACACCGATTGAATTATTTCTCCGATGTTATCTCCAACGGAATAGCGGCGAACGAGAATTTACAGCTTCGACCTTTCTCCGGCAGGGTTAAGCCTCGACGGATTGACGGAGAAGGATTCGCGATGCGAAACTCCGAAAAAAAAAAAAAACAAAAAAAAATCCTCGTTCCCACTCGACATTAATTTCCGGTCGTACGCGGAATCGAACGCGATCTCGATTAACTTCGCGATTTTGTAATAATAAAAATAGACACTGCGTGGATTTTTTTATTAAACTATCAAAAAAACGACAAGCGCGTTTCGATCGACGCGATCGAAGCACCTCGGTGGTTTCTTCTGGACTAACCGAAAATGAAGACTGGTCTCTGTGATCGACGAGAAGGAAGTTCGTTGCCGGAGGAAAGGAACGAGAAGAACGAAGGAGAGGTCCAGACTTATTGCCCGGGGGTCTTAAAAGAGACTCCACGGACGCGAGGGGATTCTCTCTCTTCGGTATACAAGGTATAGTTTAGTTGGTGGTTGTATAATATAAACGAAGTGCGACGCGCAAAGGTTGAAAGTAACAGTTATTCCATTTTCCATTGTCGCGCCTCAAAACGCTTCGTCGGGTCCCCTCGTCGGACTCGACGTTTTTACGACGTTTTACCGTGGTAAAAAAAAAAAGCTAACGGTAACGCGAGAATCGGCGGTGGTCGTAAAACGTTTATTGGCTATGGGGTACGAGAGAGCGAGACAAGTCGAGGTCCAGCTTAGGGTTTGGGCGGGTGGCTTTAGCGCCTAGCGGTACATATGCAAGCTATAGCATGCCTTCGCTGTCTCGTGAACAAGTGGACTTGGAGAAGCCGTTGGAAAGAGCTGTATACTCGTTGACCGAGCATCGAAACGAACGAGAAACGTGCCTCTGTGAAAACGAAGCACCGGAGATTTTATTGCCCCGGGTGTGTAGTCACCGACGAGCCGAATTACGAGCTCATCCGACGCTTCACTTCCTTCTGTATCTCTTCTTTCTTGTCTCTCATTCTATTCTCTCTGTCTCTCGGTGCTCCGCGGCAACCTCGAAATACTCACGTTCGCTCAGGGATTTATTGCCGAATTGCCTGAGGTGCAAGTGCAACGAGAGGACACTCTCTCTGCCTGTCTGCGTTGACCAGCCTCGGCAATGATACTATGCTAATAAACGTTTTGCTTGGACTGTCACGAGCAGTGTAGACATTGTTGTACCTACATAGCATACGATGTATAGGTGATACATCGTCTGCGTGACATTTTTTATCACCGTTTTTTTTCCTCTACCGTATGCCATACGTCTCGAAGAGTCTCGGAGTCTGTGGAACAGGTCGATGACTTATCGAGGATTCAATTGCCACAAGTGTGCCGAGATTAGTGTTAATTGACCGTCGTTGCTACAACGGGGCAATGTTTTGAATAGAATTTCATGTGACATAATACTAAACAAGCTGTACGTTTCCGTACACATATATATATACACACATACGACTGTACAACATGTATATTGTATAATGCCTGTGATGCAAGAGATTCGCTCAGTCGCGGGGCGGCATCAGCCTCGTCGATAAATCTTGCGACTGACAACGAGAAGTTTATTTATAGCCGATTCAGTTGCAAATCTGTATATCTCAATACTCGTCGTTTCGATTCATTTCCGGAAATGAATTATCGCCTAATGACACGTTCT
Organism: Buathra laborator; assembly: GCA_934046635.1. Taxonomy (NCBI): domain Eukaryota; kingdom Metazoa; phylum Arthropoda; class Insecta; order Hymenoptera; family Ichneumonidae; genus Buathra; species Buathra laborator. The sequence goes on along the minus strand of OW203897.1, from coordinate 4,258,817 downwards.
CGAATGCGCGGATAATGCTTGAATATCAACGAGCTTAGGATGAATGAAACCGACAATATTTGAACTTTTGAATAATGGACGCAATTTTTTTTTTCTTTTTTTTTCTTGTGCATACATGAAGGCACGAGAGGAGAGTCGTATAAGTTAGGAAAAACCTGTTCCCAAAGAGGGAAAAACGGATCTCCCGAGGCTCTCTCCTGTTTCTTTTGCGCATAACCTCCGGTGCCTTTTAATGACGATCCGCTGCTGCTTCTATAACGCTGCCGGCGTTCCTCGCAGGGAACCGACCGCAGTGTATCATTATCAGTGCCATTTGCCAATTTCGTCGAGACAGTCATTTCTACCTGCGGTGTGTGTATACAGCGTACGCGATGCACACGTAACGCTCGATTATATTCAGCATAATCCAGCGTATACGTACGCACAACGGCATCCCAATCAACTCGTGTAATAATATCCAATGACCTGTGGCTCTTCGATGATTTTTTTATTTTATTTTTTTAATCTTTGTTATCAACGATACGAGGGAATATCGGTATTCATGAAGCGATCGATCGAAATCGGATGGAACATAACGGACGCGTTGTGAGCGTCGAACGATCGTGAAAATACATGGGGGTCAAACTCTCGATAATATTGGTTATCATGAATTCGCGGATGGGCATCGCTCGTATCCGTGATCGAAGTATCTCGTATTCGAACAGTTTGCGGCGTATGATCGGAGAAGAATCTTATTTCCGCGTGTTGGCCGCACGTATCCTGTGGCCCCCCCGACGTACCATTGCTCGCTGGTTGATTCAAAAAAATGCCCATCCGATTTTTTTATTCGTTATTTTTTGTTCGCTCCAATGGTAAGGACGGCGTGCGAAGAGACGAGCAAGGAGAAAGAAAGAAAGAAATAAAGAATGAAATAAAGAGTGGTGGTGCTGGCGCTGAAGAAGCGCGAGACCCGAATGCAGGAGAGCGCGGACTACAGGCAACAGCATAAACGCTATCGCGCGAGCCGCCTCTCGTAAATTGCTTTGGCTAATGGCGCAACGTTCGGGCGAGTCGTATAGCTGCTGCTTGTGGCCTCCACAAAACCGACACACCAGTATGCTCATCGACGTCGACACTGGCACGACGTTTGTCCACACGCCGTGGCGGCAACGGCAGCTCGTAATGTCCGTTAACGCCTGCCTAATATCGCATCGTATAGTTTCGCTCTTTCTTGCTTTCTCTCCTTCACGATAAATATGTCGTTCGTTTGTACTTCGTCATAACGAAGATAGAGGAAAAAGAAAGGATCGAGAGAGGAAGAATGAAAGGACTCTGGTGGCTCGTAATTTGAATCTTTTGGAGCCGCGAACCTTTGCCCGATCCCTACGAGGATTTGACCTTTGCAAGGGAAAATAAAAAGAATTATCTTCCTATAAAATCGTTTCTTTATTGACGATTTCAATTATTCTATCGTCCCGATTGTCTCAGCAATACTATATCGTATGTATATACATAGTGTATACATATATAGCAGAGTGATAGATATAGTAATATTGGAAGTTTATAAAATTCTATCCGTGAAGCCGAGAATTCGATTGGCGACGCTTCAATGCGATTTTCATTTCTTTTTCATTTTTCCAATATTCTCCCTCGGTACATGTTCAATTCACCGCTCTACACTCCGGTACTCCGTAGAATCGAGAGTCGAGAATACACGGTTGGGGACTCCATCGAGACCAGAGTTTACGAGAGTTACGCGCGCGCGCACGTCAAACGAGGCGCTTAATCGCTGGCACAATGCGAGAGAGGCGACCACCGTGGTCTCCTTCGTGTGTATGTGTGTTATGACTATATGACTATGTGCCTATGTGCTCTCGGTGTCTCTCTGTCTCTCGGAACGCATATCGATAAAACGACCGTGGCGTGGGGCCCCCGCGTGATGAATGCGTAATTCTCACTCTTCGCGGTCCCCGCGAGTCGTATATACACCGGGAATATAGTACAACGAAATAGCTTCGGGATTTTCACTCTTATACGCATTGCCATGGATAGCCACGAGTCGTCGGGTGAGAAATGAATGCTCGTGATGTGCGTTCGAGACAGAGTCCAGTAACCGGCATTACGCGCGCGCAGACAACTCGCTTTTTTTCTTCTTCTCTACTTTAACGATCGGTTAATTTTCTCTTCGAGATTCTCGAACGCACGGATTATTTCACTCAGTAATTTTCCAACGGATAATACCAGACTAGTCGCACGTGCGAAAAACACTCGAAAAAAAAAAAAAAAAAAAAAAAATCCTTTACGGCAAATATTCCGCCAATTGTATTCGAAGAAAACTTTAAGTAAAAACGCCGTTCATTCGTTGAAATTGAACCAACAGATTTTCCGCGCGAAATATTTCTCTACGAAATATCGAAGCGGATTACTTCGATTATTTCGCACCCCAGAAACTTTCGAAGATTCTTTCGTTGTTTCGCGAAGGGTAAGCCGATGATGTACCTGCCGCATCGACAAGGCTCTCTCCTTATTATTTTGACACTTCAAAGTGGCATCCAGCGGTGTTTGTAACGATGATCCCTTCGAGAAAAGATCCGTCCAAAGGCGTTGATCACTTCTCCTCACGGTTAAGGGGGCAAAGGGTAAATAGAGTTCACAAATAGCGAAGTAAAGAGTATAACCGTAGAAGGTAAATTGCCCCGGCGCTGACTCGACAACCAGGTATATATATAGGCGTTACACCCCAGGTACGCTCTCTCGTTCCTCTCCCTCTATACAGCTCCTCTGCGTCTCGTCGAGAGTAAAACGTAATCGGTTTTAAGGTAGCAGCCAAGTCTTTACTTCGACGTGCCGCGCGCCAGCTTCCAATTTAACGTGGTTCATCCCGATGTCGAAGTGGCCTCGACGTAACCGTAGAGAGAGAGAGAGAGATAGTATATATCGATGCCTCAGGCGAGATCGATGAACACCGCGGCGGCACAGCACGCCGACGAACGATTTATACGATCGGGAAGCCATAGGAGATATTTTGCTTCGTATAGGCAGAGGCCACTCTATATAGCTTGATATGATGCTCCTGGTACTACTACTCGTCTTGGAGGCCGTCGATCTTTCGCGTAATGCATCGAACGTGCTGCGAACCTTTCGCCCGATCTCGTCTACTTCTTCGCGTACCTATATACGCATCGTGAGAGAAGAACCAACCGGCGGGAGAATTCTACACGGTGGAAAACTCGGCGCAAAACTTTGCTGCGGCTTGAGCCGCTGATCGATGACGACGAGGTGTAGCACTGGAATTTGTCGAAGAAGAAGAAGAAGCGGAGCACTTTCGACGTCGAGAACGAAGGGGGAGAAAACTGGCATAGAAGCATCTAAGTGCACACGCACATTGTGGTCAGGTCGCACGCACAAGTTACCGCCAGGGTGGCAGGTGTTGTACGTAATGGCCGCGGCTGTGCAGACGAGCGTTTTGCACAGAGGCTTCGCCGACTCGCGTTGATCGCGAGGGCACGGTGCGCACGGCGCATACGGCACAAAAAAATAAAAACGAAATGAAAGGAAAAAACTTATGGGCTCGACGAGTTATGAGCGGAGCTCTCCTCGCAAACGAAATCTATCTGTAGGTATTATTTTGCCGTGGCATGACTTTGCGCTATGTGTGAGTTTGCCAGGTAAGTATATGTACGAACGGAGCTCTCCTGTGCCTTAGCCGATTACATCGGGGCGTATTAATTGAATGCGGGCTGCTTGGCGAGACGTTGAGCCGCGTAAGCACACACGGGGTTGTTCGGAGGGGAAAAAAAAAAGTAATGAAATAGTATAGTTGAAAGACGACAGGAATGAGACGGAATGCTTTTTTATTACGATTCGACTGCTCAAGCAGCTCATTTAGCGAAAACAGTAGCCGACCATTTACTTTTGCAGTTCTGGGTAACGATGTCCTTACAGATGAGTTTTCGAGATTAAAAAAAAAATATCGACGAGGGGTAAAATTTTTTTTTTTTATTCTTTTTCGTTTTTTTCTTGTAAAGAACGACACGAGAGACCATTGTCTACTGTATTTCGTGGTGTACGTAGAAAGTGAAGAGTTTCTTCTTTTGGCCGCTACGACTTAATTGATAGCGCAGGCTTAATTGATAGGAGTCCCGACGACAGAACTCGGTCGTCGTAGTACAGAATGAATCTCGAGGCTTGTGGTATTTGTACGGTAATGTCTTGTCGCGACGATACAGTAAAGGGTATGTGTGTTCGTGTATATACCGTACGACGGGCTCAGCGTGGACGAGACATAACTCTTTTGCCGCATGAAATTTGCAAAACGGCGAGATAGCGAACGAGCCGCGGAGTCGTGTATAACCCGAGAGCTAGCAGCTCGGGACCGTACATGCGAACAGCTCGTCCATCAAACGGAGGGAACGTTGCACCGCAGCCGGGCGTTACATACAACACACAAGTATAAAGCGTATACCGTGAGAGAGATGAAACTATGTGAATTAACTAAACGGTGAAGCGAGATGAGAACATGGGAACAGAGAAAATAATACCATACAGAGAAAAGAGTGGCCCGTGCGCGATCAGTGACTGGACGACGAGCGGTATATACCACGTTACGCGCGCGCCGCTTTTCGCGGTCGTTTAAAATACACCGAGTTCGCGCTTTTATTGTCAACCATACATTCGTCGTGTATATAACCCCCCTAACCCCCTACTTTACACGCATAATTCTGTTGGAGGCTCATTGCAGGAATTTCAAACTCTTGAGAAATAAAATAATTCGACGGTAAGCCCCGCCGTGGGGATTAATGGATTTCTATAAAAGATATAATAAGATCGAAAAATATAAATATTTTTTCATCGTTTTCAAAATTGTCTGCTAATTTTTTTTCAACCTAAATTTCTCGTCAATTGAAATAATTTATTAATAATTTTTTTTTTTCTATTTTTTTCGATTGAATTTCTTTCATATTTATTATTATTATTTTTTTTGTTACAAGAAGCAACTCCAAAGAAAATACTTTGAAAATAAGGAACTATAACTTTTTTTTTCTCAATACCTCGAGAATTCTTCCGAAGAGTATACAGCAACTATCCGATTATAATGTATACCTTCATTTTTCGTGAGAGTACCGGATGTTTTTTGGACGCGCAGTACACGCGGGCGTGGAGAGAAGGGAAAAGGGCGTAGTAAGTCATACGGAGCGGCTCGTACGTCATCCTCCATCCGGGCCGCGGAGCGCGATCGTAACACATGGAACCGAGCCTTGGGATACTCCATGCAGGGATACAGTGGTGTGTGCGCGAGCGCACCCACTCCGGGGCTGCCTCTTTAGGTCGGGGCCATTGCTATGGTTGTGCTCCTGGCCAGGCGTCTCCTTCTCACTTTTCTCTCCGAACTCTATATATCTCACCTCTTCTTCTCATTCTTTCTCGCTATCTCTGCACCTTATATTGCCCAGAGGCAGAGCCACTCGATCAAATTCAGCGGAACACGCACGCCTACATTCGACGCGAAGATCGCACATATTATACTAACTATTTGAGATTCGTTATGCATAAAAAAAGAAAATTGAACCCGTTACAATCGCGAGGGAAGTATTATTAATCATTTGCCATTGACGCATTTGTAGAAACTTAACGTCAAAACTTATCACATGTGCGCCTTCAACGCTTGTCAATAGTAAAAAAAATGTTTAACGATTAGTTATCCGCAGCGGGTATAATAATCGTCGAACTCTACGAAGATAGGCAATTGGAACAAACGAGCCGGATGAACAGGTAAACAAAAAAATGCCAACCGGAAACCATGTTGATTGCTCGAAGTTTACGAAATGCCTTCCCTTTACGCAACTGTCGATGTACCCTGTATCAGTATGGCAGGCAATTAAGATAAGCGTGGCGCCCGCGCTGCTCGAACTTACGCTGAGGTAATTCTCTTTATGGTTACCCTCGCCGACTATAAACGATAATACGGGACGTCAGAGGAAGTATCCTTCAAGTCTTAACTCATTGAAACGGTAAAATAAAAAAATTATCGTCGACCCATCAATTTCACACGACAGAGATATGAAATGTGTTTTTATCTTGAATAATTAAACGAGAAGAAGAACTTATTAATAATTACTCGGAACTTGTAGTTTTTCTATCAACAGTCCATTGAGCAACTGCTCCTATAAATTATTAATGCCAATCGGCATTGAATTGCAAAAAAGACGATTAAATAAATAATTGGTGTAATTAGAAAAAAAGAAAAGAAAAAAAAAATTGCCGAGTCTGTGTGATCGCTCTATTTGAATGATCGAGGAGGAGAAACGATCGTAACGATTATTCGCAATTGACGACGAGAACTTTGACCTCTCGAAGTCGGAAAGCGGTCGTACTACAAGGCGCCGCGTCGGTATAGTTCCATTCCAGCAGAATTTTGCCATACCGACAGATCGTGTGCTGTGAACGGCAAATACAAGAGAGACAGAGAACAAGAGAGAGAGAGAAGAACCTCGTAGAGTTGGGAAAGGCGAGGCGAACCCAAGGGTGGGAGTAAACGACCCGAGCTGCGATTTCGTCGTCGTAAACGTCAGCGTTACGGTTACAGTGGCTGTTCGTTGCTGGTTTATATTGAACGAGGTTACTCCCCGAGGTACGTAACACCTACTGCAACCGTCGCGTGGAGTACCGAACACTACGTATATACCAAGAGGTGTGCTATACAAGTGTATACCGTATCTACACTGTACGCTTATGCACGTAGCACAAGCCGCGTGCTACAAAGGCGATCTTTACCACGTGGCATTTGCGCGGGAATTTTTTATTTTTTTTTCATATTTCTTCCTTCGATTTTTATGACTAATAGCACCAATGATCGTCGCGCGCTCCAAAACGTTTTATTAATAGCAAACGTAAGATACGAGGTTTTTTTTTATGTTGATGCGGATTTTTAAATCACCATATCGAGACATCGTGTAACGGAAGTTTGTTTCGAGACCCGTTTTTTGAAAAGTAGCGATTTTTGGTATTTACAAACAGCGACATCTCTGCTTCCCGATGGTATTTACGACGACAGCCTATACAGTGTTCTATGGGAAAAAGTACGCAAGTTGGGACAGTCGATGTCGGCACAAAACTATTTTTTTGGGTCGTCACAAAGCGATGAAGAGCCTTTAAAAAAGGAGATACCCTTGACGATTTTTTTTTTTTTTTTTTTTTTTTTTTTCGGAGAAAATAAGAAAGTGAATGAATTCTTTATGAACATCTGCTAGTTTTAGGATAACGAGATAGCCAATCGGCAAAGAAATACATTTCTGAAAACACTTTTGCTTATTTCGATACAGTTGAATGCATTTATACCTTCAAAAATTGAATTTTCCTTTTTTTCTGTTAATTTATCGCTTTTCTAAGCTTTTTTTTTTTCAGATCGAAAACTTCATACTAAGGAAAGCACGTTTGTAATGTGTTGTTGAACGACAAAAAAAATTCAGCCGTATTTATCCGACTAATAGTCACAGGAATAACGAATGAGTTTTGTAAATTTAAATGTGTGCGCCTTCCATTATCGCTTGTCCGGTTTTATCGCAAGACTTTTTTTTTTTTAATGCTCTTTTTAAAAAGTACAGTCAGCCCGAAGTGTAACGAGGCACTTGAGTTTCGCAAATAAAAGACGGGTGAGTAAGAGAAAAAGCAAAGAAGCTCGAGGGCGATGTGAAATCAGCGTGACTTCGGAGATAGTGCGGTCTACCCGAGCCGTCGTGCCGATGGTTTTCTCGCGTCTCTGTTCCTCTCGAGCCCTCTAATTACCCTATAGACGGTCCGCCCGTCCACAACCCCTCAATGAAGGGCACAATAAATACGCGCGGTCACATCTGCGAGAAAGTCGAAACGGGATACACATCGGTGAAAGTGATCTCGAACTTGCGGAGAGAGGACATTGTGTTTGTCTCCGCGGGGGTGGAGAAGAACTTCAACGGCAATTGTATCGTCTGCGGTAACGAACGTCTGAGAACGCAGTTAGGTAAGGAAACTCTCGAACATTTTCAAGCAAGAAATGCGACAATCGTTTCGAAAGATTGAAATCCTATAAATTACTCCCTCCACCTTTGAGTCATCGAGAATGCCGATTGCGATAAATTTGCCTCCCCGGTAGATAAACCATTGACGAATTTTCCATCATTAACTTTGTAACTCGTGCCTAAGGTGATATTTATTTAATCTACACGCGAAACATGAATTTCAAACGTATCATTAGACAAGAATGTATCACACAGTATCCATTGAAGCGTAGATAAACTCGAGGCTCGTTAACTCCAACGCGGTAAACCTTGACATTATAGACAGAAGTATGAAATCGCGTTTACCAGCGTGTGGGTATCAAATACTTTCGATCGTATACACAAGCGAGAAATAACATATAGTTCCGATATCGGGTGGGATAACTCTCGCGATCTCCGGACTCTGTTAACTCGACACTACCAGCTCGGTAAACTTATACAACTTCCATATCTGTACGGTTATCCTATGTACTATATATGTATATATATATATATCTTACAAGTTGCACTGCATCAGTCCCTAACCGGGCGGCATTGGTGTGAGTCGAAACTATGTTTATGCTATAAACATACGCGTTTATACATAAGTTTCGACGCGTTGTGTATCGATTAACGAACGATCGTTGTACCAACACGACGGTGTACGGGCGCGCGAAACGGCGTATCGAAGAAATGACTAAACAGCGATAATATCGCGTGCCCAGCGGCATCGCGGAGAGATCTTCTCCGCTCTCGCCGAACCAACGACCAACAGCAAGACGAAGACCGCCACTAATACTACTTCGCACTGGTTGCAATCGTAACTGCTACGAAATGAGTCAATGACTCTCGATCTCGGTAAGTACATGAAACCCGTTTCATCGTCGAGTGCATAATCTGCTTATCCCGCTCGTTTAATCTTCTCGCGATAGCTTTCGTTAAATGAATAGTGCCATCGAATAAAACGGAAATGAAAGATTCATGACGAATGCTTCAAATTATTTTACATCGATTACCATTCATTAAATAAATGAGAGATGAGGAAATAAAGTGTGAAGAAACGATTTATGACAAGTTTTTTTAATTTATCTGTTCATTGATTATGGAGCAATTAAGTGTTTTTTTGTGCTTCTTTTGCTTCTTCATTTTTGTGCACTCGAATAGAATGTGTCAAGGACCAACGGGAAGTGGAGGAACCAGCTGAGCCGCCCAGCAGACTCTCGTTTATGGGACAATACCAGAGGACATTGCAGACGATGCAGCGAGAGTGACGAAGAAAACGATGAAAACAGCTGACTACCGGAATCCGGGTGTTCCGGAGGGAGCGCGGAGGCCACCACACGTAGGGCGCGACACGATCCGACTAAAAGCACTCGAATATCTCGCTCTCTCGCCCCAATCGTTCTGGATACGACTCTCGCTCCCCATTATATCCAGTGTACCCGACGATTTTACACGCACTTGACTCCATTCTCTCTCCTCCTCCTCCGCCGCCTGGTTGTACAAACGCGAAGTGGGTAGGGACGTTGGATACGCGTTTCTCGTATTTCGAAGGGAAAGGGGTGTGTGTGTTGGAGCGCACGGGGCGCGAATAATACAAACGCCGCGCAGTGTGCCGCACCGACTGCTTCCTGCTCGGTCCAACTTTTCGCGTGCAACCCTATCTTTTACCGTACTCCCTTCGCTACACCACGTGCTTTGCCAGGTACCACCGCTGTATGCCATTAATACAAAGCACATATATTACTCTCGGGGACTTTTGCGCGATTCGTAGGCACAGCGAGACGGAGAGAGAGAGAGAGAGAGAGCGAGGAAAAGAAAGAAAGAAGGGAGAAAGGTGAAGGATCTCAGGCACGCGAGGGTTGTATGGACACGAAAAGGCGTGACCCGAGATCTCGTATTTATTTATTTATTTATTATACTTCCATTATTCCGAGATCTCGTCGTTATTGCCGAAGGGGAAGAAGAACATATAAACGAGATAGAGATGTGAAAGAAGAATTTTTTCGAGTTTAAAATTGAGGCGAAGCAGATGCTTGTATTTTTTTTTATTTATGGATGGCAAAGAGATCGAAATCGTCGTAATGTTTGCTTTAAAATTACGGAGAAACTCTTTACAAAAATTTTAATGTAACAATTTTTTAATATCCCTTAATTTTTATGGTTTTTTATTTTATCTTCTAAACCTTTTTATTCCCTTCGATGGCTTCATAATTTTTCAGGGCCGTTCAACGAATTACGAGGCGAACGCGAAACGTTCGAGTTACGCGACAGTCGAAACGGCTGCTGGTCTCACTACATCGACTGCTCGTTTGGGCGCTTTTCGCTTTTCCACGTCGACGTTAGTTATTGCCATTTCGCGGCCCCCGCGAGAGTTTGGGGGCAGTCCATTCGATTCGACGCTTGTACAAACTATCTATATATACATGTTTCATATACATATAAACTCGGCGCCATTCGCGTGTTTGTAGGTGGCGATGGAATATTTTTAGTTTCGGGACGGTAGGCCGCGGTGAACCTCCCCCACGAGTACGATAAATTCGTTATAGTTCACCTACGCGGCTTTCGCGTATCGTGGTGTGACGGATGTGTCGTATTTCAATTGGTACCGTACGAAAACAGAACAAGAATGAAAAAAAGAAGGAAAAAAAAAGAAAATTCCTATCGAATGACGCTACGCGGAAAAATCGACTCGTCATATTTTTCATCGTATTTCGACCAAAGTGATTGTAAGCAGGTAAGGGTGGTCCAGAAGATTCTTCTTGTTTCGGATCGTCTACACGCGATATAAACGATGCAAACTGGTTCCCTAGCCTCGGGAGCCAACGGGGACCACGTGCTCAGTGTGTTATATGTATACCCTCGCGTTTTCTTTCTCGCTTATTCTCCACTCCCGTCGATCCTATCCGCCTTCTCTTCCTCTATCTCTTCCAGTTTATCTCTCTCCTTCTCTCTCCCCCCCGCATCGATAATATTTCATTCCGGCAATTATGATAATCGTTCGTTGACTCAAAATACTTATAGATCTTTGTCGCTAATAAATCAATAAAAAAAATGTTGAGGAAAAGAAAATATATCGTTTTTGGAGTATATTATGTATCTTATCATTGCTCACCTGCAATGGCCATCCAGGGGTAGAAGGTATGGTTGGCGGTGGGTTGTTGGTGGAGTTGAGTGGCGACCGGTTGGCTAGCGCTCGAGTTCAAGCTGCAGGTGTTCCACGAGGACGTGAGGGACCTCGAGGATCCGTTGTTGCCGGGACTCGAGGCTGGATCGCCGCCCACGAGGCCACCGTAGCTACCGACCCTCGTGCCTTCAGGCGTACACGCTGACGGCCGTACGACCGGGTTGCTCTGTCCATTCGACCCCGAGGTCGCGCTCTGCCATACGTCCTTCACAGCGGCCGCAGCCATCACCGCCGCATAACCGTTCTGATGGGCCGCCGCAGCCGCTGCCGCGGCTTGTTCCTGTTGTTTGCAATCTTTGCTTCCGGTACTCGAATATGACGATGTCGTGTGACCGGTAGCTTCCGGTGTCGATGAATACAATTTGCACGCAGTTGCGACACTCGCGTCGTACGGCGAATCCTGCGGTGGTCTCGTGTTGGTACCACCGCCCGGATGAATACCGAGACTGCTGGAGGTGTGATGATGATGTTGGGTCGAGGCGTACGGTGACATACCGAGACCAAGCGGAAAACTACGATATGCCGCTGCCGTTGCGGGATCGTGATGCTGTCCCGCTGCTCCGGTCTGATGATGGTGACTCCCGTAGAAGCCACCCGCGCTCTGCTCAAAGTACGAGTTCATCGTTATTCCAGGTATCTTGGAAACACTTTACACTCAAACAATCACTCGGAAAAAAAAATTCAGTTAATATTTTTTATTTTTTTTTTTTATTTTCGTTATTGTTATTATTAGTATCGTTAAGATTCATGTGCGATTGGTTGCAATTTTTTTTTTTTATTTTACGAAATTTTTTTCGTTTGCACGGGTAAATATTTCGAACTTTGAAAAGTCGTATGCAGTTTGAATTCTGTTCCCGCGGTAACCGCGTGCCTCTACGGTCCCGGGACCCTTCTACTCGAGAAGCTCGGGAACTCTATCTGCCGTCCACGCGACACACGCGAGCCCTCGACCCTCGAGAGAGGTCGTCGATCCTCCCTTCTACCTACGCTCTTCTACCGATGAATTTCTTTTTAATAACAAATTCTTCAATCTTATTATTTCGAGGATATTTTCGTAATTTTTTTTTTTTTTTTTTTTTTCTTTCGTTTTTTGAGAGATAATTTTATTTTTACAACCGAAGGTTGTCAGAAAAATCGCGTTAAAATTGTAAAAATCATCGGCTAACCGATGATGTCTGACGGTTTCCCCCGCAGTTCGGGGACTTTTGGTCAATAGGCCGAAGGTTCTTGACTCGAACTTTCAAGGAAGTTCATGACGAAATGATTTTATGGTCCTCTGATTTTTCTTTTATTATTCTTTCTCTCGGCCACTACTGCCTGACAGTCTATTTCGAAAACACACTTCTTCGACACTTTACTTTCTCAGTCCGTTCGGTAGTTCGGTAAGTCCCAAAAATTTTAACTGCCCGTTACAACCACCGAACCCACTTGTCCGCGGTTCCCGAATCACGATCTTCACCGTTACGGACTCCGAGTCGTTAAAGCCTTTTTAACGACGCAATAAAAAAAACCGTCGCGGCAATGCGTGCGCCGGGTGTTTTTTGCTCGTAAAATCTACGATGTGTAGCCTCGGTGGTCAACTAACGTATTTCTGAAATCAGCTTCCGTTTAGCAGATTGCCGGTGTTACCGGAGAGGTGTTTGTGTCTCGTGATGTTGTATCCCGCGCGCACGGACTCCCGGCCGGCACGCGACTTATCGTCACCTACGACAACGACGTTAGCCGTCAAACACTTCGAATATATTTTGTCGTTTCACTCTCTATTTTCACCGAGAATCTCGATCACCGATTGTCAAAATCTCGATAAATATTACAATTATTCCGAGCACCACTGTCAACAATTTTTCGTATTTTTAATGTTCACCAATTTCGTCGAAATATAACGCGGGTAAAAAAACAAAATTTTCTTTTAATTGACTTTTCGGTCAATAAAGTTTTATCGTTATTATATTTTTATTTATTAATAATATAATATATCCGCGTCGCGTATTTTTCGAGACGTAAGAATCGACGATGTTTATTAGTTTTGATTTTTATTTTCGTTTTTGTTTTTGTTTAATATCTCTCACTCTCGGTTGGGGAGCATCGGCTCTCCTCGATAAAGGTCTTCACTGCACTAGCACTCTCGTGGATATGATGATACGACGATGACGGGGTATCGAATAGAAGTACCGAAGGGGATCGTAACGAGCCACGGTATGCCAGTGCGGTGGTCCACGGCACACTACTGCTTTTCTCGCGCCCCGTGTACCGCCACTCTGTACCGCGCCGTTCGTCTCTCGACTGTCTTCTAACCTGCTCTCTCTCTCCCTCTCGCTTCCTCTCGAAACGCAAACCGTTTTTCCCCCTCGCTCGCTCGTACACTGGTGTGCGCCGGGAGTTCCACGGGGATCTTTCTCACTCCCACTCTCGGATCTCTGTTGTGGGCATATCTCGCGCGCGCGCGTGGTTTACTCTCTTGCTCGCTCACGCGTACGAGGCGGACCTCTCTCGGGCTGCTCTTCCACCCGGGGGAGAGAAACACGGTGTGTGCGGACGAGGCGCGCACGATTACTGATCTCTTTGTCTAACTCACGTGGCCGCGAACGTTTCTCCCTCCACGAAGCACCGATAACCGACTCCGCTGTTTCGTCTCTTACTAAAACTCAACTCTCCTCACTCGCGCTCTTCTGTGAGCCCCTCTACCCGTCGCTATCGTTCTTTCGCTCTTTCTCGTGCATAAACGTTCCACGGTTGTATCCCGTGTGTGCGGAACCGAGCGCGGTACTCGTCTTCTCACTCGCTCCCACCCTCGTCGTACACCAGCGGCCGGAGCAACCAGCGTGTGCTTCCCCTTTCTCCCGCTAAAGCTTTCTCTCGCTCGTCCCCTCTTTCTCTTCAACAAAATATCGAGGGAGAGAGAGCGAAAGAGAGACTACGCTTGTGAGCTCCGAAGCTCTCCCTCTCACGTTTGCTCAAAACTTTGTTCCAACTCTCGCGGCGAGGTGGGCCCCCTGTCGAGCGTTCCCGGTAACTCAACGAACGTGTGCCGCTCGGATCAAATTCGACTGGAATAGGCCCAACCGTGATGTCCCTTCACGGTTACATGCGTTGGCTAGCGATACCTCGAGAGGCTGTGCAGATAACGCAAATTCTCGTAGAGCAATTGAGAAATTACCAATTTTTTAAAAACTAAGTCTCGTAACGCGTTTATTCGAAATACGAATGGGGGGAGGGAGAGAGGGAGAGGAAGCAGAGCACTGAATTCTACTGTATCGAGAGATGAAAAGCCAAGTCGAGAGAGCGACCGAGACGGCAGATATAATAGTCGTGGAAAAGTCTCGTGGTGGGAGAGAGAAAGGGAGAGAGCGTTGATCGTGGGCTTCGTGAGGGGAAGAACCGGAGCACTGTAGTATAAAGGGTGGGGAATGGAGGGTTATGCTTAAGGACCAATCAGAATTGAATTCGTCACGAGCGCGCAACGGCCCCGCGGGACTCTACTACGCTCGATGAAAGTAGTTCCGCGCCGGAACGACGCCCATGCAACGTCAAGGACCGCCCACGATTTCCCCCACCGTGGCGGCGAATATTTCGAGACGAAGTTTGTGCCGCGGCTCTCTGCTCGATGCTGCGGGTATCGGTCACGCGGTGTGTGCCGTGCTGTGCGGCTCGCGTTCGCACGGCACGGCATAAGCACTCGCATAAAGCCGCGCGTGCCACAGCCTAAGCACAGCGGGTACACGAGAGGATCTCACGTCGTTTCGGCTTTGCCGGAGAAGAGTAGCACCGCGCGCAACGCGCGCGTGTGTGCGGGTGTGTGTATGCGCGCGGGAGCTCTCCTCGTCGTTGTCGAGCCGAAGCAAACGAAAAGCTTGACGGTGTTTTTGGAGCCCTCGAGAGTGAGAGAAAACTAGCGGGGTATCAATGCCGCGCCACCTCTTAACGAAACGTCGAACTAAACCTTGGCATACCCATTCGGACTCTCAAACTGCGAGGTTCTGCGGGGGTTTTACTACTCGTTGAAAACGATTATTGGGCCATCCACGAGAGAATCGTACTCCGCGTCGTTCGGGGAAATACCTTTTCCCGATGCGAAACTCACTTCATACTGTACCTTGCATGCTGTTGGCTTTTCTCTGTTATACCTGTTCCTCGGAGTCTCCATCATCTTAAATAACTGCTATGAAACTTTTGTCGAGATCATTAACATTTCCGTAACGCGGAATTTCGGCAATAAAATTGAGAAGCTGAAAAGATGAGACGCCTACGCGTGAAAAAAAAAAAAAAAAAAAAAAAAACAAACGAATACGTGAGAAATCGTCCGACGAGTACTAAAGAAATATCGTATGAGCAACCGGTCGGTCGGGATGAAACAACCGCAAAGCCATTGGTGTATAGCGAGCCGTGGCTATACTCGTTTCCAAACGATTATTGGGCAATGAAATGAGAATCTTGCCGCTTCTGGCACGAGTTGATCGCGCCGCGCTCGAAGCTCTTCGCAAACACACGGACACACAAGCGCAACACAAACAAACACAGAGGAGAGTCATTCTCAGAGCCGGTTTTCTTCGAGCCGATGCCGATGAGAGAATCTTCACGGGGCAGTAGCTGCTACCGTACAGAAATTTCGCTCTCGTGAAGACGTCATCGGGACAATCATCGTCGTCGTCATTGAAGCGGTGGAAATGAGAATGCTAGAGGTTCTCTCTTGCGATCGGCAATGCGCGCGTAACGCTGAGACGAAATAATTGAGGGGGACTAACCGGTCGAGCAACGTATCGTGCAGTCGCGAACGATGCGCGGAAAATTTACGAACACTTATATCGAAGCTTTTGCCGCTTGGTACGGATCCCGATTGGAGTTCGCGTTATCCAAACCGCGAGGGAGCGAAAGCGATCTTTGGATACCCCGAGCAATGGTGGCTGTGCGTTATCGTAAACGCTTTTACGAGAGACCCTTTATGCTTTACTGCCCAATTAGACGGTCATACAATTAAAAGGTCGTAAAAGTTTGAGAGCGCAAGAGAGTCGGAGAGTTAGAGCGTAGCGATGAGGAGTCCGAGGAGAGACGCTTGGGAGAACGCGTGGCGTGTGTGCCCGCCGGTATCGGAGTGTTTATTGGGATGTAAATGTCGTTGGATTATCGCCCCCGCGGTTCGCACCTCGTAAATTATTCCGTAACGAGCCGAGTAATGCCCGTCATAAGCTGCTCTCTGGCCGGCTGGCCATTTGCGTCCATTCTCTCTCACACTCTCTCTCTCTCTCTCGCGAGAGAGAGAGCCCCGGTGGCTCACGCGCCGCTACCGTTCTCCATCTCGCTTGCCTTACCCTCCCTTAACCCCCGTTGTAGCTCTCATCTCGCTATTATGAATGTTTAGTGTTATCCACCTGCTTGTTGGAGTCGGAGAAAAGGAAACTGTATCTCGAATAATGTCATTGTCTTATATATCGTTTCTTCGTTAAAAAAAAAAAAAAAAATACATCGCTGAAAGATAAAATTCACACTTGAAAGAAATCGCGTAGAGTTAAGCGATCTTACAACGCTGCAGGACTTGGGGTAAGAAATGGAATTAGCCGTGAGGTATGAGAATTTTTTTATAAGCGAATAAAGGTTCAACCTCTCGAGTTGTGTCAGAGGTTAAACAAATCTATCACAGAATATCGTCGATAAAAATTATAATATAAATTAACAAGATTTCCGAAGTTAACGCAGTATCTTCGACGATAAATAATAATTCAACGATTAAAATTAATGTTACGATAATTGAGACATTTGTGACAAATCTATCGACGATAAATTTCACACTCAATCGAAATACGTTGGTTTCCTGATGTAAGCGAAACGGATACGGAGGGTATACGATGATTTTTACGATCGTTGAATAGAAACGAATGGTCCGAACATAAATTCGTCTATACGTTTTGTTTGTTTTATTTAGCCATCAGGCATTGGACATAAAGAGGCTTGTCGAGTGTGTGTCAACGAAACGGTAGGTGGAGGATGAGGAGGATAGCGAAGCTCTTCGTGATCGTGTCCTCTCTCTATACACGCCAAGAGGCAGCGGCCACAGTAGTCATTGCTCAGCAGTGAATGAGATAGAGAGAGAGACGAGTCGTGGGGCTCCGACAGGTGGCAGGCAGTTTGCTCGATAATCATGACGGCAGTAAACTCGGGTTTTATGACCACTTGAACAGAATCGTAAAAGTCAGGGCCTTTAAGCCCGGCGTGCGGCTCGCTGTGGGGCGCGTGTCGGTTACGGCAGGCGAGGCAGTCCCAGCCGCGTTCACCACGTCGTCGTCGTCGCCGTCGTCGTCATCGTCGTTGTGCGAATAGCGAACCGGGGGCGTGAGAGGAAACCGAGCAGATTAGCCTGTTTCTCGTTCCCTATACACTCGTTCCGGCGAAGAGTTAGTTGAATTGCCAAAAATGGGCCTTATGCCCCATTCAAAGCTCCATCGAAGATACCGCGGCGAGACGCACCGGGATTCGTTTAATGCGCAGCAAAAGAAACGAGCCGTTGAGTTCACGATCTCTTATCCCAACAGCGAGAAATCCCAGACGCGAGACCCCAGAGCGATAGTAATACGAGATGTTGTTTTTTTTTTTTTTTTTTTTTTTTTTTTTTTACGAGCCTCTGAAATGAGTCAAACAAAGAATTATCCTAATTTATTCAATCTATATGATTCGTAAGCTCGGAAGGCGTTCGTTATCTTTACCGATCTAATCGGTAATACACTGTGAAAAAAAAACTCATGTTACTAGCGATGGGAATTTATTTTCGGTAGCGTTAATCTTTCGTCGGGAGGAACATAGTATAGCAACGTTTCATCTCATCGTCATATCATAACAACGATGGTTTTTCTTTCCGTCTTAGAACATCCCAACGTGATTCACAAGATGGAATATTTACTTGGATATATTTCAGAGTTAGCGCGCGAGCCATGAGTCGAGCAGTGAGGAGAGAAAGAATGTAAAAAAAAACTGTACGAAAGTTGGGGCGGGTGGTGAGAGGGGAGGAAGGTGAAGAAGGAGATGGCGAGAATGCTGCAAGGGGAAAAGAAAGCGATCGAACTTCGAAGCAGCGATGGATGATGGACGTTACCCTTGGGTGTTTCGAATAAAACTGAAGCAAGCAAGTACTGCGGTCGGGTCCATCAGGGCGAGGAATTAGGGGCCTCCGAGTGGCCGCAGTAACGAGTAAAGGGAATACATACGAAGGGAGAGTGAGAGAAGGAAAGAACCTGCCAAACGAGAGAATGGTAGAAGCAAAAAGAAAAATAAAGATGAAGAGTAGAGACGCGGAGAGGCAGGACGGGAGGGTAGGGACGGCATACGAGCGATGAAATAAAAAAAAAAAAAGGGAAAGAAGAGGAACGAAGCGAAAGGGCCATTGCACCCGCGAGTGAAGCAAATCTGCACTCTTGCTAAACCAGCATCCATTCTTCATTCCCGAGAGTCGACGCCGGGCGTCGCGACGCCACGTCTCTCGCTTTTGCCTCCTCTCTTTGCGGTGTCTTTTGCCCCTTTTTTTTATTTCTCTTTCTCTCGGCACACACGAGGGTTCGACGATAATCACCGAAGATCATGAAGCTTCAGGCTACTCCCGAATTCCTGATGTATATAATATGGCGACGGACCATTTTTTTTTTCCGCCGATTCTTTTGGAAGAGCCGCGCGATGGCGGGTGCGTTAAGCCCTTTGGGGATCTATCGGCAATATTCGAGGGATAAAATTCATAAGAATTGCGCGTGCGAGATGTTTTTTTTTTCCTACTGTATGAATCGTAGGATAGGCGTTTCAGAGAGTTACCCCGCAGTTTTGGAAGACATTATTTAAATGCAACGATAAAACGTTTTTGGGGTGAATTTTTGTAACGTTTAATGTTCATCTGGCGATCCTGCCGTTTGAATTCGAAGCGTTTTTTAATAACTATCGTACTCTCCAGAGGAACGGTACATTTAGATTTGGATGTTCTAGAAAATCAATAAAGGATTTCGCAACGCAGAATGGTTCAAGAAAAAAAGTGCAGTTGACTGTAAAACAAAATTGTTTTGGAGTAGAATTTGAACGCGAGTATCGACCGGAGGTGGAATAAAAAAATAATAATAAACATCGTACAGACTCCTGAGTCGAAGGACCAAGTGGAAGCAATTCCCTTTGCCATCTGGCGGTTGCGCGACGCATCCTCATGCCATTTCTGCCTGCTGCATCCTACTTTCGCAGTTCTCTCGACCCGAAGGATAAAACGCGACGAGTCGTTTCGCAGTCGATATTTTCAGACTCTTCTTCGAAATTCCTCGAGAAAAGTAAATGCCGTGTATGGCAAGTGTGGGATTGCCAGTTATCATAATCAAGTTACCCGCAAGGTGTGTTAATACATTTTTTTTTCATTTTATTCGTTATAATTATCGCGATATCGTTGAAGTGGATCAAACTTTCGTATACAGCTGCATACTTGCAAATCAAGTAATGCGATAAGTCGTGTTTGAGTCTCCGGTACATGAGATCATTTTATTAATTATCGAGCACTCAGTGGCCAGCAGCGCATATAATGAATAATGCGCGATGGGTTCTGGAGTCTCTCAAGACTCACACGGAAAGTGATCCGAAGCTTAAAGCGATTTCTCCCGTGAGAGCACTATACTCTCGCGGACTCTTCTCGTACGTCCACCACCGAGGTAATTGGCGACCAATTTATTTAAACGCGAGTTTAAAACTCGTTAAAGAGCGAGCGAGAGAGCCTGTGGCTGAAGCGCGGCCTACCTTACCGGTCGCTCGCCCATTAAACCGCTGCAGGCCCCGCGTCCGCTGCAATTTACCCCGAACGATTCGACGCGCTCTCCGGACGCTGCGGCCGATAGTCATCGTAACAAATTCGGCACGAGCACCTGTTTTTTTTTCTGTTTTTTATCATTATTTTTTTCATATAATCAACCCTCACGATCAGTGTCCGAAATATGTTCGATTAATGTTCACTTCTCCCTGACCAGCAGGGGATAAAAATGGATAGTTCAAAGTTCGCGATGACAAGTAGAAAAAAAATCTTTTTTTTTTTCAAAAAACAAAAAATCGAAATTTTAGTCGTGCAATTTAATACCAGAAAAATCTACGAGCGTAACACCTGCGTAATTCATACAACGCGAGAATTAAGGGCGGTGTTGAAAACTACCGTATAATAGGCCATTAGAGAAATAATAAAAAAAAGTTGACTCTGAGGGGGAGGTAACACAGAGAGAAATAACGTAATGGTGTATACGGCACGGAGGTTTTGATAAGGATCGCTAAATCGAGCCGGTAATGCGCGAGCGGACAATAAGTAACTCGGACTCGGGGGCTCCAGCAGCTCTCGTCGGCTTCGTGGCTGCTGTACTCGAGAACTCGAGAGAGGGTGTCGGCGGCGAAGGAGTAAGGGCATAATAATGGGTACTTAGGTGCTATGGGCATCGCTCGAGCCTCAACCGTGTGCGCACCGTTCGCATCGCATCGGCCGGTTCAACCAAACCGCTCCCCACCCCTTCACCGTCGAATGAATGAGTGGCAGTTTGCATGTAAACAAACAAGTATCAATGCATCTAAATTGAAACATAAAACGAAATGAACGATCCCATAAATACACGGAGTTAATGGCAGGGTGCCTGGAAAGCTATTGCTTTCGGCTCCGTCGAGAGTTGCGCGCCATTTGCCATCGCGACGCTCCGTGTGGACGCTAACGCGACTTTGTTTAGACACTGATAAAGGCATATATTTAAAATGAAATATATTGCCAACGCGAAAATATAACGGTAAATCGAGGATTGTCCGATTCCTCCACAATTTTTCGATCTTTTTTTGCAGCGTAAATAAATAAGACGAATGTTCTTAAAATTTTAAACCTCAATTGATATTCTTGATTAAGTTTGAAATTATTACCTTGAATTATTCGATGGAATCTTCGTTCGCTTTCATCTTGACTCGCTTCGATCTGTTACTTCGATGAGATTCGTTTTCTTCGCAGCGAAACATTCTGAAAGCAAATAAATTGTTCTCCAATTAGTGTCTGTCGCCGGAGACCCCCGGGAGAGACAATTACGGAGGGTCAATCTTCGCGACAGGCATGTCAATGATCTTCAACGATGTCCAAGTCTGTCCTCTAATGAAGCGCAAAATTCGTTGCCTCGATTACAGCGGAAGTTTTGTTTTTTTTTTTAATCTATTTTTTATGAGTCGGTATCTCACGCCAGAGGACTACAATGTTTTCCATAGACTGCGGAGATTTTTTATAAACTGAAATCGGATCGAATCGACCATCAATAACAGAGACACTGTAAACGCAATGAACCGATTTCATTTACGATGTTTTTTCTTTTATGAAGTGCTCGCGATAATAACTCGCGAGGATAACGGAGATGTTTATTCATGCGGAAAGAAACAAAATCTACTATGTGGATACATCGACGTATGGACTCTAACGTATAATAAACTGGTCCATTGAATCCTGCAGGCCGTGGATCCGACGTATCGAATAAAGAAACCGATTGATTCCGCCCACGTACAATGATTTTGCTGTTTGGCAACGAGACACACTGGTCCTTTGTTCTCCATATTCCTAGTCGTCTTGTACACGTCAACGTTGATCGTGATGACATTAATATTCCGGGCGCCGCGACGGGCCACAGGAATGATCGAAGGGCTATCTGTCGACTCGTCTCCCACATATTTTTATTTCAATCTCACGCGCCATTTAAAATTCAAACAAAACGTTTGTACACGCTGCGAAGATTCTCGTACAGGCTGAGTTTTTCATCATCGCGAAGCGTCGAATCTACGATCGGGCGACCCATACAGTTCCGGATAGTCTCGAGTTTCGTTCGAGGTGAAACTTTATCACTCTTTCCAGATGAAAAAAACTCGAAAAAAAGTACGAAAAAAAAAAAAAAAAAACGTCGAAAGAAATAAAAGGAGGAAGGAATCTCGGGGATATCTGTTGTTACGCAACAAAGGATATCGCGGGTGTGTATCGATAGACGGGAGGGAACTGTCTTGCATACGAGAGAAAGAGAAATAGAAAGATAGCCGGAATCGAGAGTCATGCGCGTAATAACGACAATGCCTTGCCGTAGTTCAAGACTCCAAGGCAGGGCGAGAGAGATCGGCTGGGCTACACACTCTATACACTCCTTCTTCAACTATATAGTGAGTACACGACACGGATTTGCAATTCAAACGTCCGCTGGCGTATAGTACGCATAAATCGAAGTGTTGTGCTGCGCCTGGCTGCGCCGGGTGGTAGAGAAAGGGGGAAGAGATAAAGAGAGTCCCGTGAATTGTACAGCGAAAGACGCGAAGCAAGTTGAGAAGGTAACGACGGGAGAGAACGGCGAAATAAGAGACGGCGAAATAAAAAAGAATCGACGAGATTGGGATGAGGGAAGAGAAAAAGAAAACTGCGAGTTCGCGTGTTGTATAAATCCAAATCTTTTGCTCTCGGGCCCGGAGAATAATGAGATCATTGTTCGCGATGAAAGAAATAATACACCAACGTTTTGCTGCCGTTTTGTATAGGAAACGACTGCAGATTCGCGCAAACAAAAAAGCTTCAACAGTTATATTCCGTTCGGATAAATAAAGCAAACACTGCATTGCGTTAGCGCGTCTTTGATGGTATACTGCTAAATAATACTGGAGGGAAATGTAGTGCGCGATGCTTATGCGGTTAACGTTGAACAGTCTGCAAGGCCGCAGGACGAAAGGAGGTAACTTTGGGTCCGGAAGAAATGAGGGGAACAGCCGATAGATAGTCCCTTTCTTGAACGGGGATAGTCTGAATATTCTTCTCGACGACGACGACGACGACGACGACGACAACGAAGAATCGAATAAAGAGGGACCGAATGAAGAATGTCTTTATCGAAGTATTTTATCGGGATGTATCCAACTTTTGTTAGGGCCCTCTTCGTGCCACCGTTCCCTTCGTCGTAACACCAACGGGAAAGGAAAGCTTTCCTTCGTAATCGTACTGTGTTGCATCTCAACACAGCTACGCAAAACTATGTACACTGTATTTTTTAACCAAGTAGTTTGATGTCATGTGGTCATGAAACGAAAGGATAAATAGAAAAAAAAAATACAACTCACGCTTGCCATATGCTACGAGCTGTTGATGGCGAAGAAGCATTTTCTTTCTTCCTTTCTTTTCGGAGCAATATAACTGTCTTAAATAATAAACGAGAGCTACGGAGCTGCGGCATTAGGTAATTAGATCGTTTGTTCCAAGAAAGGGCTCTTCGTTCCAGCTGCGTAACGGGTGGAAAATGAAAGGATCCCGGGCTCTTCCTGTGCCGCGAAGAACTTCGAGGGGTTGCCACCGAAACGGCAAAAGGGGCAAAACCTTACCGCCGATGTTCATTCGTACGTATCTCTGACAAACGATGGATCCTTTTTTTAAAAAGTTTACAACGCAACACAAAGGAAATGAAGAATGTCTTTATTAGATGCCGCTCTTGAATCGAATTGGGTCCGCAAGCGTTTCCCATGGCGAGGATTGCCCGGCCTTTCGCTTCTCGTCCATCCACGAGACTCCAATTCTCCAACATGGGTGCCCCCCTCGTCGAGGTGGTCGACTCGGTGGAGCCTTTCTCCACGCGGGCTCCACGAGAGGGCACTCCCTCGATGGCAAAAAGGGGGCAGGGACTAGAGCAATTCGTCGGAGTTCGAAAGATACGTTTCTTCCCTTTGACGTGAAATTCTTTCGCCCGAAACGAAATTTTCAACTTTCTTCGAATGACCCCATCTCGCGCGGATTGGATACAGGTAAATTTCCGCGCTACGGACCACAAGCCACGCCAAGGTCAAGGATTTAGCGTGACTTACGATCGTTCGATACGAAAAAAAAAAAAAAAAAAAAAAAAAAAAACATTCTATGGTACAAATACACACTGGAAATGACGTACGACAGTCCGACGCGTTGTGCGTGGTCACTCGATCGTGCGGTTCGTAGGATCTTTCGATTCGTCGTACGTCACCCTGTATTTCTAAACTGTTGGAGACAATTTTTTAAATTTCATAAGCATGAGCGACCGGAAAGTAGCTAAATATAGATAGGTGTGTAGCCCCCCGGTACTCGAGAGAATCTTTAACATAATGTAAACTGTTCGTTGCATGATCGTAATTCAACGAAGGAACCTGCGTGGTTTCTGACTAAGAGCGGACCAGCCAAGTAGTACTGGAATAATCTCTAGGATTTCTATAAATCAAATGTCTATTGCGCAAGTATAAACGCGAGTATTAGACAGGGTATGAAGACTGCCGAGTCTTACGAGACGTCTTTCGTCATCGTCTTAAAAGTGGATTTTCGCCTTCGTCCCGATAGAAGCCCCGAGCTACCGGAAATATCTTGTTCTATGTAACAGATTTCTGTTTTCGTAGATAGCGCGAAAGATATATTCGAGTTTTGCGCGAAACTCAACGACGAAGAACAGTTCGTACGAAATCCCCGCGGCAACGGCGCTCCGGTCTAATGGAACAAAAAAATCTCTTCGGGGGGAAAGCCGGCACAAGGGGTAGGATAAGCTCGCGGAATACTTCGAATATTTTACCTCACCCCCGCGTCGTCGGATTATTTTTCCGCGTTCGCCGGAAGAACGCGCCGAAGCGATTAAAAGAGCCCTTGGCTCCGCGAAAGAATAAATCCGCCCCCTGTCGCAGCGGGATTTGAGACAAAAACACAGCGGGAACTTGAACGTGGCGAACGGGCTAAGCGGCACACATACAGAGGGAGCGAGGGTGGGAACCACAGCGAGGAATGGAGAAGAGGCAGCCGAGAAGTGGGTGATGAATAATGGATGGAACGCGCGAACGCGTTTTGCACATATCCCTGTGGTTTTCTCACTCCCATTCCGAGCCCTTTCGCTCTCGACGAATATTATCTTCCTCTTCTTCACCTCGTCGCTATCCGCAACGTGGAAAGTACACAGAAACTGTTGCCAGATCGAGGAACGCCTCTCGTAAACGACCAGTAAATTGGCGAAGCCCCGCGCGCGTGGACAATGAAATTGCCGCGTTCGCCCGTGTAAGCTGTCCCGTTATTACGCATTTCTCTTGGTCTTATGATTATGTCGCGGACTATCAACCCTCCTGCACGTACGCGGTCGCTTTACCTTCGTCTCTTTTGGACCCCATCCCCGTGATTCCTCTCGCGCTGTTGATAGTCCGAACTTACTGCGAACGGTAGCTTCAACATTGCTACCTATAGGAAATGTATACCACACTAGAGTCAGCGAAACTGGATCGTCGAGTGGCCGATACGACTTACGAGAAGTAGCCCAGAGCTTAACCTCGGCAGGGGCAGTAAGCGGCAGCACGTAATTACGGATCGACGCGATCGTTATCGTGCCTCTCGTCGAAGCTATCTAGAGCTGTATTTATACGTGTTAGCCGGCGATGTGGATTCGCCGATGGGCATTGGACGGAGTAGATACGTTGCGAGAAAATCGTATAACGATCATTAATCGGTGATAACGCCTCGACGAGAGGTTTCAAACGTTTAGCCATCGGCTGACGTCAAACGTTCCGTGATCGATTCTTCATCAACATCTCTCATTCTCGAAGATAATGGGGATCTAATCTTCGGAACGATATAACGACAAAACGAATAGTGTAACACTGAACGTTGCAAATGTTCCGTACATAGTAATCATTGGCAAACAAAAAAATTCGAATAATTTACAAGATAAATCACAATATTTCGAAGGGAAATTGATCAAAATGAAAAAGTAGAATCTGCTGTAGGCGACAGTCATCTGAGAGTCATATTCTCGCGGAGAAATTGATTTTTCACCCTTGGAATTTAGAATCATTCAACACTATCTTTCGAAGATAGTTGATATAATCGAAAAGAGACAAGAAGTAAAGAATTTCGTGATTAGAATAACCGAGAAGGTCGAAGAAAGTGGAGGAAGGGGGAGAGAAGATACACGCAAAGCGATGGTACTCGCGTGGTTTTGGCCGTCGGCGGACGAGATGGCCGCCTGCACCACTAAGCAGCAGCAGCAGTAACACCAGTGTGCCTCTTTTTCTCTTTCCTTTTTCGTTCCCATTTTCCGCACGCCGTTCCATAATTTTCAATTATCTCCAGCGCCGTTTTTATGGTCTAATTATTTTTTTATACGAGCTCACGGGACGCTCACGCTGGCTACTTCTCTTCCCCTCGGCGTGAGTACGTGTACGTGTGAGTAATCGGAATGTAGGTTGGCGATTACGAAAAGTGGTCTCTCGCCGAGAGTCTCGGAACGGTCGAGTCTCGCACGTTGAATAAACGTCTTGCAATTATAACGCGAATATATAGTATATAGGGAAGTTCATCTCTCTCTCTCGCGCTCGCGCGATTTTCCAATCAAAATTAATGGCCGTCGCGACGCTATTCTATATTTATAATGGTTGTCCATAATAATAGCGAGCAATGATTATTTATAACTCGTACGTGCGATGTATCTTATCGAAGTTGGCTGTCTTATCTAATAGGAGGCGAAGACTTAGCATGCAAAAGAGCTTTTGATAAATTGTTTCAAAGCTCGTGTTGCGCGTAACGTACACATAGCCGTTACGCGAAACAGTGTAACATGGGAGTACGTTAATTACTTTTATGTTGGAGTACACGCTAACGTATGCGCTACAACATCGCACCTTCCATTATAAACCGAGAATGATCGATGGACTCGACAATACACAGCTAATTTTACACGTCGAAACTACAACGTGTCGATGTACAACGAAGTCGACGATTTCCCTAATCAGCATTCCTGAGAGCTAAAAGAGTCTATTGAACCCGCGGATTACGTGTAATCTGTGGTAGCAATGTCTCGAGAATTATCAAACAAAGCAACAGAAAAATACTGAAAAATATCCAAACAGTACAGTCAAAATTAAAAGCAGTCTCTCGAAGAATTGCTGTCGCGTTTAGTGTACATCATATCTACTCTAATTTTTTTCTCTATTTTTCGCGTTGCGCACGCGAGCTTTGGGCACGAAATACAAAACAAAACATCGATTATTGAAGTACGAGAGGAGCGAGAGGTACGAGAGCCTCAGGGGTATACGAGTTTGAAAAGCTTTTAACGACGCGCCGTGCGCTCGCGCGAGTCTTGGATCGTATTTCGTCGTGTTATAGGGTGAGGGGAGGGGGAGGGGGCTGAGGAACGTTGGGTAAGAAACGAACGTGCGAGGGAGAGAGGAGAGAGAGACGGAGAAAGATCGAGCGAGTTAATCTCTTTGGAGGGCGAAAGAGCAAGAACGAGCGATACGAAGGAAGCGAAAGAGTAGAGGGTGGCCACTTGCAACGTGCGCGCATACCTCGGTGCCGCCTCGGGCCCATAAGTAACGTCTCCTTAAATTATGACCTATCTTATCTTACGGTTACTTATGCGCCTGGGCGTATGTTTATGCTGGACGATCGTGAAACATTTCGGTGTCCCTCGCGACCGGATCACTGACCGCCTTGCCTCAAGAGGTACACGAGCCTCGCATGCTTCAACGAACACTGAAGTTTTACAACACATTTAAAACTTCTACATTTTATAGCCGTACTTATGTGAGATCGAAAGAAAAAAAAAAAAGAAAAAAAAACGATTAAAAAAAATTTAATCACCGTCATTTGATACTATTATTATTAATATTGGAACAACGTCGATTGAATTAATTTGAAGTGAGCAGTTTAGTCTTGTTACGAAGTTTCAATATTGAAACAGCGCGTATGCGGAGAGAATCCGATACGGATGGAGAAGCCATTTTTTTCGACCGCCATAATGGCATCGTTGATCGAGGGCGGTGTATTCTCAGGTAGTTCGGTGCCAATGTTCACGACGACAGAAGCGATTCTACTCGAAAGTTCTCTCTCTCTCTCTCTCTCGCTCTCTTCTCTCTATCTCCCGCAGCAGAAACGAGTCTGTTTGCCGTTCGAACACGCGACCGAGTGTCCTATACCCAAAATGTTTTGACAAAGTCACACTGCTGGTGGCAGGTATACCCAATTTCCTTAATACCGTATGCAAATTGGCGCGGCTGAAAGCCATTAGCAGCTTCTCTTATTGCGGTAAAACGCCGAGAGAAGTAGCGTGACGACGAAAACGGTCGCTCCAGAGAATATTTTCAAATCCCCTCAAACTCCGGTAGTCCGAACGGACTTTTGCCATTTCGGCTCGAAGTTATATGACCGGTACAGCAGGGGCACCGCACTATGTATATACGAAAAACTACTCTCCCGCATTCTCGACCTATTTTTCAGAAGGAACCCCACATGATAGTGGGTCCTTCGGGAATTCTGACAACCGCATCTTGTCAAAATACGGCATGCTATCTGGTGGTCAAGAAATATAGTGTTCTCTACCGTAAAAATGTAGAAATGTAGTGTTTTTTATGCAGACTTCCGGTTTACAGTGAATATATTACGAATTATTTATCCACATACACGAAGTATGAAAATGATGGATAAAACGTTGCACGCAATAATTATCTCAGTGCGCTAACAAGCGGTCGGTCGACGTCCTGCCTAATCACTTGGATCGTCTATTTTGCTGTTCAATATTTAATTCGCCATGCAACTTTAGGTTTACATGAAGCAGTGGGTACGCATTTATGGTCGTTTATAATTATATTTCCCTGTCGTATAGTCGCACGTTAACACCGTGCATAGACTCGGTGACTCTCAACCAGTACAGCTACACCTACTTAACACTGAACGCTGTTGAGGCTGAGCGTGCATGATCGTCGCGAGAGCTATGCCTGAGCGTATTAACGACGGCGTGGCGGTACGATAACCTCGCGGGGGCCACTAACAAGTGCAACGCGCCGATATCCTCGGCCTTTTAGATTGGGGAGATAAGCTGTACCCCGTGCTTGCCAACGAGTTCGTGTCTGTTGCCGGATTCGTCTGTGTGCGTGTGTGCGATAGTGAGTTTCATACGTGTACTTCAGACGAGACATGGCGATAGTCTTTATAAAGTTCTGAATCTTTGTCACGATCTTCGTTATTAATTTTTACCGCAAAAAAAAAAAAGAAACACGAAATAAAAGCCTTTCGTTTAATTGCCTATTTTTTGCCACATACGTTGATAATTATAAATTGAATATTAAAGCTAATGGTCAGTTGAATTTATTAATTTTTTTTTTCTTTTCGATGTTTTTTACCAATTACAGTCAGCAACATAGTATGTTTGTAGGTATTTTTCTTTAACGAATTCGAGGCGCGATCACTGAATCAAATAACTTCGTTAGCTTATTTCGGCTGGAATCCCCATCGTACGCTTAATACATGATGCAGAAGTAACTTCGCATTGCGCAGAGGCGAGTAGCTTGAGCTATAAACAGTCTAGTCGAGAAAGCACCCGGGAGAGCGTTATCGGCGATTCCCCGAGGCGCGAGTGAAGCACCGGCAATCGCCCAGTGAGATCGAGTAGAGGACCAACGAGCACATACTCGTGGAATACGAGCGATTCACCGGGAAAAATTTAGAGAAGGAATCTCGGCCGGATGTTGGGAACGCCGGGGTTCCTCCTAATACCCGACGAAGGAGAAGCGTAAAGTAAAGAAAAAAAAAAAAAAAGAAAAAAAAAATATCGGCTGACATCGTTGACTCGGTTTCCAAGATGCAGGGACTCAGTGCCAAAGTAAACAAAGACGCCACTCAAAGCTTACAGACTCTCTGTATAAAAATATGTGTCGTCGCGAAACGGCTGTTTACCAACTTTAAGCGTCGCAATTTTTCAACCAATATTGAGCAAATATTTCAACGATAGATGGATGGAACGAATAAACTGCCGCGAATACACGTGCCGTATCTGCTTATGTAGCTTCAATAAAGTTTGAAATATATGCGATCGTATATGCATATATATATATATGTATATATATCGAGCGAATGCTGCGTTGCGCATTCGAGTTTCAAGTAGATCTCTAAGGTTTGACGTTGGTTCTTCGCCACGACACACATTATATATACCATTTGCCTGGTGCTTCTCTGGATTTCTGCATCTCTCTGTCTCTCGTCTGTATATAATACTGTTGAGCGCGTTTCATCAAGTGAGTTCATCGGGGCCAAGAAGTCTCGGGGAATGCGAGCTCTCGGCTACGATCTAAAGAAGCCCTCGCGCGGAGCTCGGGTCCAGCAGCATCAGTTCACTGCGAGTCGAGCCAAAAGCCGAGAGAAGCGCTGCCGAAAGCACGAGGACAAACGCCAGAGACGACGACAACGACGACGACGCCGGCAAAAACACGTTCGGTATCGTCCTCCACCTCTTCCACCATCATTTCGATCCCTTCTTACCGCTCACCCTTGCCTCGAGCTTTTCGTCTCACTCGGCGATCTTCTCGCGTTCCTCATAGCCTCTTCTTCCTTCAACCCGCGTCTTTCATCTTTCTTCAAAGTCCCAAAGCCCATTTCGCATTTGCTGCTTCCCTTTGGGGTACCTTCGTTCTCTCTGGACGTTATCCAGTTGCAAAAGAATCCTTTTTCCTCCGCTTGTACATCGTCGCACCACGGGATCCCGAACGGCGATCCTTCTTTGCTCTCTATCTCTCTTTGTCTTCCGTCGGGCCTCTGTCCACTTCGAATTCTTTTTATCTCTATTTTCTCTTCTCCTTCTTCTCTTATTTCTTTTTTTTTTCTTCATTTTTCTTCGTGCGCAACGAAAGTTAGCCTTCCCTGTGTGCTGCACCATCGCGTTGCTCGTCGGATTCTCCTTTCAGGATCCTCCTACACGGGCCTTCTTCGTCCTCTTACGCTCGCTTGTTCGCTCGCCACGAAGTGGGTTCCTCTCTCGTATGTATATGCTGCATCGCCGCGGAGAGGAACGAAGGAACGCGGACGACGCTCACTGATTAATATCCAGATCCACTCCGAGAGATAGTTCTTGTTTGGATGAAGCAATTCCAGCCGGTTTTTCTGACGATATCTCGCGCCGGCACGATCTCCCGGGGTTAGCCTCTACGTGGTTCTCTTCTTGGGACTTCGAGAGAGATAGAACAAGGGATACCATGCACAGCATTGTAGTTTCATCTTCCTTCTATATCCTCCTCATTCTATCATTCCGTTACCGTCCGACTCCCGTGATTTCTACGCTCGCATATAGGGGTTTCATATACTTTAGGATTCAACATATACGTCCGTGAATGTCGGTGTAGGTATGTACTGATCTTGAAGGCACATAGCATATACCTACAACGCGCATTGTCGGCCATATTAGTTTCTTTTTGCCCTCGTGCCTATGGTCTCTCGGCCTTTCTCAGTCATCGCACGGCTCGCCCTGACTATGTGAGCGTTTATAAACGAAGGTACCCTGCTGAAGTAAAAAAAAAGAAGAAAAAAAAAAGTAACTGGTAGCCAACAGCGCAATGCCGCGGCACTCGTATGGCAGAGGAGTGTGCTGTTGCTGCTGTTGCTTGCCGTGCACCGCCTGGAAAATGATCTAAGGATCTCTCCTTCTCTGGCTTTACCTCCGCAACAATTTATTGTACTCGTGATTTAGCTACGGTAGCTATATACCTACTGTGCTGTTGTATCGGTTATTCCAATCGATATACACTCGATCATTGATCAATCTTTGAAAATGGATTTATCGTATGGTTCTCTTATCTCATTCCCCCGGATGCTCGACAGTCATACATAGTAGTCTCAGTTGAAATGATTCACGCGACTGCCGCGTATATAAAACGGATATTTAATCGAAGATCTAATCTCGTCGTTGCAAGTAGTTTCGAATTTATCGACGAGGCAGTGTACTGCGGTGCATGAAGCAAAAAAAAAATGCAAATTACTGGAGTAACAAATATTGCTACAAAGGCTTGTGGTTCATCAAATATGTCCATAATTCAGATTTTTATCGAAGAATCTTTATGATTGCCGGTCGCATTATGTGCTCCAAAAAATTATGCAGGTTATTATTGATACGAAAATCATTATTTAAATATTTACGGTTGTTTTTTTTTTTTTTATAAGGAAAGTCTTATTTGCGAGTCATGACGTTGCCAATCTTTTCTTTTGACTTCGATTAATTGCGCGGCAGCGTTTATTCACAATGCCTTCGTGAAAAAGAAAATACTGGATAGAGAATCTCAATTGAGACGATGAGCTTCGTGTTGGAGGGTCGTTAAATATCTCTCTAGGCTACGAAAACGGCCGGGGGTCACAATGACATTGGCCTAAGCGTAGCCAAAAATAAATACGTCGTGATTCCTCTCTACGTGCTAAAACAGTGTGTCAGCTTACACACAAAAACGCAGACACACGCGTATCTTGTATAGACGCTAATAATGGAGTGAAGAATCCCGTCAACAGGAGGAAACAAAAGAACTGTTCGTGCATCGAGTTATTATCGCCGTCGACGTCTGACTCTCTCACCCTCCGGAGGGTGGTTAAAAATAACTCTTAACAACGCTGAAATGCAGCGAAGGCATATTTCGGACGTGAAGCAATATCGCAAGCTGGTTCACTAAGCATGAGGAGTAGTTATGCCAGTAAATCAAAGTTGCACGATAACTACGAGATTCCGAGTCGCAACAAAAGCCACGATAATACGGACGGTATATTAAACTTGAATTCTTGACGGGATCTACACGGTTGCGCAGAAATTATTTGATGAAATCGAGAATTCAGAGTTCGTAGGGGTTGTAAATAAAGTGCGAGTAGGAAACGCGGGTAAGCGAGTGGGTAGGGGCCATTTCTCGCGTTCTCGCTGTGATTAAAGATACGAGAGAGGAAAGGAGGCCCCATGTAGGGGGTGGGGAGGTGACCGAGTCCGTGGCGCGATCTACTGTACAGTCGCGATGCCGTTTCGCGTCGTCGGCGGGACGTTGATCGTTAAGAAAACGCGAAAAAGTCACGGGAGCGAAAAATGGGGTTTGTCGGAGATTCGAATGAGAGAAAAAATATTTCGGTTAGTTTAGGTATGAAAGAAATACCTGAACGATGGCGTCAGCCGACGGCTCGTCTCGCGCCGGTTTTCTACAGTCTCGCCGCGGTCGGCCAAAGCAAACCGCGCCAGTTCATCCCGTTCTCTTTTCCGCGGCACTGACTCACGTGGTGACGCCAAGATGGCCGCCCTCTGCCTTGGGCGTGGCTCACATGTCGCACACGTATTATCTCGTCTCGCGTACCTCAAACGGACACCGAACACCTCGTCCACAAATTCATCACTCACGAAACAATTCACGGTTTTTGTATTTTTTTCGTTATCAATTTGCGGAGCGTTGACGAAAGCCGCGAGTTGACGACGTGGATAGCGCGGGTTAAACGTGGCCATCTTGATTTTTGTTCCCCTCCAGCGCGCGGCTCACCGCACTCGGTCCAGCTGGCAGCCTCCGTTCGAAGCGATGCCGCGCCTCGATTCGGTACTTCCGCCATTCGTGAACGACTAACTTTCTGTCTCACTTTTTCGTCTATCTGTATCTGATTAAAAAAAAATCAATTATTATTATTTTTATTTACGATGAATTTTTTATAAAGTTATTTTTAAAAAAATGATGATATAGAAATTTATTTTCGGAGAGAAAATACGATTGTTTTTTTTAGATTGAGAGGAATTTAGAGTATTTCGGACGACCATTCGGGCTATTGTAACGAGCAGTATCTATTGATTTTTCAACCCTCTGATATCTAATAGCTAAATTATTTGCTTTTACTTCGTTTTTCCGAGTACTGATAAATTTTGAAGCAAATTGTATTTGAATAAACAATTTTTGTGCAGTGCATTTCGAAATGATTGCAGATTTTGATCAAATTAATGTGTCGATAACATTCCTCCCCTCCGTAGGATGCTCCCCTACCCTTAAGCGTCATCCCTGCGCGTCGCTTAACTTGCCAGCGTCCCAAAGTAACCCTGTGCGCGTTCTCGACGTTTGCGTGCGCGTCGCTCGCGGCAATCATTCAATCGTTATAATGATTTTTTTCGGGCAACAAAAAAACAAGAAAAATGTTCGTAACATCGGTGTCGAAGAACCGCGAAGATAGTGGTGTAAGTTGGTTAAAAATATCTTTGTGGGTAAGTGAGTAGAATCCGAGAGGGAAACGTAGCTAGAGCGCGGGCATCGTGTGTCGAGAGTCGTGTCACGTTGAGATAGACGATCGGTGTGTGTTGGATGCCGAGAAATAACACACGATGCCGAACTCGTGGTGGGGACGCTCTACGGCCATCTTGCCTCGTATGCGAGCACACGAACGACCATGGCGCTCAGCCGTCGGCACGAAACTACGTTTGCTACGCCTGCGCAAACTTTACTCTTTTCTTATTTTTTCGTTAGTTTATAATCTCAATTTTTCAACGCTCTACTCTTTCCGGTGGCGTCCTTCGGTTATTATCGTTTCTCTTCCACTATTCCAATTTCCTTTGCGTCTAATGTAGTCGAGAGTCTTGTGAAAAGCTTATAGTTGCAATGACACGAGGAAACACGTACTGGAGGATTGCATGATTTGGAATCGAGTAAATTCAATTATATTTTCAATTTAAATAAAACTTACGAACCGCCGATATCGCTTTTTTAAAATTGACTTTTATAAGGCCATTTCTCACTTTTATTGAAAACAAGCTGTAAATTTTAATCATTCAAATAGAATTATAGTGTAATAAAATTTACTGAGCGTTATAATTACGAAATGAATTTAAAAGAAATAATTTTCTGATAGCTAAAAGTTGCGCGTACATTTGTTTACTATTTTTTGAATTCGTAAACGAATTCCTGAATAATTCCTGAATTGTTGAATAACAATCAACAATTGTCCAGCAAAAATATGCAAAAAACTTAGCAAATTGTGGCACTGACAAGATTTAAATTTATTTATCAACTTTTGCTCGTTATCGGTATTTTTTTTTATCTGTATTCAGTATAATTTCTGTGTACTTTGATTTTTCTCTATTTGCGTAATAACTATGACAAGCTGAAAATAGGCCGGAAATTGCTTTAGACACATTATCGCTTCGTCGTTTCGTTTGTAAACGATAAAGTCACAATAGAAAAAAAAAATTTTCCGCTAGTTTTGAAACTATTGTAGCAAGTTGTAGTTGAGCGATTACAGTTAGCAAGGTCTCAGCAGGTCATAGTAAAAAGGTCGCATAATCGTGACAGTTCTCAGTGGGTATAGACTCTATATTGGTTTTATCTCTCAAATAAGAAATAAATTGCAATAACGAGAGCTGATAATTACAATCTGGTTACATTTAGCGAGAAAAAGAAATATAATGAAAATTGCACGAGTACGTCGTGTCAAGAATGATCGACCCTTGACTTCGCAATCGATGAACTCCGAAGCTCGGTGTGCCTAACACTCGGAGAAATTTATTGGATTTCACGATTGAAACATGTTGTTCTACGTGCAAAGTGTCAAATACACTGTACGATGCCGTGCGTTCGCTCACGTGGACCAGCCGCGGCGGCATGGACACCGCGACTAAGGGGTGAGAGGGTCGAAAAACTCATCGGTTAAGTACATTACAATTAGATGAGACATCCAGAGGAGAGAGAGAGAGAGAGAATAGGAGCTAATATCGTAAATGTATATTCGAACGATAAGCGCAACATTTGTTATGCGCTCACGCTAGGAGAACCGACACAGTGCCGCCCGGCCCGTCGCTATGCAATAACATTAATTTATTCCATCGTGCTCGGTGCACACGCGAACGAGAGAAAGAGAGGAATAGCGAGGCGAGAGAGGTTTCGCTTGTACGCTATGCAGTAAATTGGTTTCGTGCACAGATGTATCGGTTACGGGGCACACACAACTAATTCGATACGCATTTCAAATAATTAATTGACGATACGAGTAAATAGTGGTCTAGTCGTGTACTCGTATGTAACGAGTAGAACTCGGATATATTCTTATTAATCGTTGTGAAAATGAAATCCTCGAGGTGCTTAATAATAATTCTCGGTGCGAAAATGCATATCTCGTAGTCTCCCGACAAACTATGATTACGAGAGAGCCCTTGGGGTAACGAAATCTCTTATAAAATCTCTCATACCCTTATAAACAGAGAATAACCGACCTATCGTCGAATCTGCAATCATCTACATATCAGCGAAAAATCTATATATCCCGGAGGTTAAATTCCGAACTATAAAAGAAAATGTTTATTCTTCTGCTCGAGGCGAAAAAAAAAAAAAGTTATCTTATCGTAAAAAAAAGTCCATGACGTGTATCGAAATAATCGAGAATATTATCGTCGAATAATTCGTTCACGCGGAAAAAAAATTCGACATATTTTTTTTCTTGGCAAAAATCTGTCACTTACATTACTCTCAACCGAATGTGAGTAACGTAAAAATATGAAAATTACGAAGCTAAAGAAATAAAGTACGTAATCTATTATTTAACAAAAGCCTATAAACGCATTATTCCGCGATAAATAAAAACGATTTTGTTCAATATTGAACTTGAAACTCTGTGAATTGCAGAGTCCAGGTAAACTGCATATACGCTATACATCAGCACGAGAAAACTTCTTGCAACGAAGCAATTCTCTCGCTCGCGGGAGAGAGAGCAGTAAGGGTGTTGTATATAGGCTATACCGAAGCCATTTTCGTTTTTCGTTCACGAGAGCGTTTCTCCATTAACCCGTGGACGGTCCTTTCAGACTTACTGCATATTGATCCCATCGATCTGGTTCCCCCTCCCCCCCCTTCGTTGCCTTGGCTTCTCTCTCGCCCGCTTCCCCGCATCGCGACAGGGGCTACACGCTATCTTTCTTCTTCCCTTCTTCTCTTGCCCTCCGTACTCTCGTTCTCTCGTCCTCGTTGCTTCGATTCCCGAAGCCAAAACCCCCATCCGGAGAGTGAGAACGAGCGGCGAGAAAAGTGTATAGTAGTATATCGAGTATAAGCGAGAGCTCAACTCAACCCCCTTAAAGCACTCGCCGCGCGGCTGCCCACGCATGAGGCCAAAACGAGAAGATAGGCTTGGCGAGCGCGTCGCCAAGATAGGAGGCCCCGCGATCTTCGGGGTTTACCTACACGACCGTTTCGCACTCTAAATGTATCTCGAGACTATAAAACCCATAAAATTTCGCGTAAGTGTCTGCCACCGCGGTCACTCGCGTCGCGTCAAGTGTACACAACCAATGCAGATGAAGAAACCGACAAATTTATGGGAAGCGCGAAGATGAAATAAAAAAAAAAAATAAAAAAGAAGCGAAGACATTAAACAGAGTTGAAGACGAAGCAGAAGTTTTTCTGATTCTTCTTTTGCTCGCTGTCTTTGCTTCTTCTTTTCGTTTTTTTTTTGTTGCTTTTTTCATCTTCAGTAGTCAATTTTTCTTTCTCAAGTTTGTGTTTCTCGTTTTTTTTTTTGATTGTCTTTCTCATCGATAAACAGTGCGTGTAGTATGCATTCTGTTGTATTATGAACTGGCAAGCTGACTCTACCTCTCTACTCTTCGTTCTTTCACTCATTCTCGACTCACGTGCCACAGCGGTCCAATAAAAAGTCGTCTTTGTTTGATAGCCGGCTAAATCGACCTGCCAACCCCCTAATGCGTCATTACTGTCGGTCTTTACGGTCGACTCGTATCATTTCACTTAGGTATATTGATATGGCAACGAGTTCCCGACCTCGTCCAACGCGCAAACGGCATACTTTCTTCGAATGACGCCGCCGGGCGACGACACTATGGTCGAGAGAGGGGTTCGGGGGTGGGAGGGGGGGGGGGGGAGAAGCTGATGCACACTTCAACAGAGCGTATACACGACTGGCACGACTGGCCTATCCGGATTTTTTCGCTTCCGCAATTCTCTTACCTCGCGGTTCTCACGCCCGGCCATCGACTTCATCGTGCTTCCGGTACCCGATTATCGACAATCGTTACTTGAACGTTGTTACACGAGCGTTGACCAGATTGCTTTAACCATAAATTGATATTGCACCATCGTTAGCGGCTACTGTTAACGCGTTTAACACGAGAGAAATATCGCGCTACTCTATAAGGATACAATTTGATAGATCATTTTCTTAGACGATCCGAGAGAATTTTAATGAAATCGAAAGATCCGAGAGGATGGGTGTTCGGTACTCTGAAGAAAAAGTTGCGCGGGGATTGAAAGTTCTCGGACGAGCGGAACGAGAACGGGTTATGTTAAAGCGGACGTTTTTTGAGGCTTAAATATCTCACCTATTCGTTAAATCCGTGATTTTCTTCTAGTAGAAACTTACTGATCTCACTGGTCGAACGGTCGGAAGGAAACTAAAGTCTCGAACGCAGTTTAACCCCACGCTAGAGGCTCTGTAGTCCGTATACAACCCGACCATCGTCCTTCGAGGCGAGCAGCACGAAAAAAAAGTGCTGGAAGAAAAAAAAAAAAAAAACATATTCCAACGGGGCCCTAAAGTGGGTATTTGTGGACTATTGCGAGGTCACACCGTTTGCCAGACGCTTCGTATACGCGCGGCAAAGTTTAGCTACCAAGAAGTTTAACGTCGGGGCCCGGAGGTCTGCTCCATCTTTTACTCGGGCCCCCGAGTGATTCGACTTGCACGAAGGCTGTCGAGCTCTCACAGGTTGCTAACCCTCTGTGTGTCCTGGTTATATGACCCTTTACAACGGTGGTGCGTCTAAAAAGTACACCCGCAATAAACAGCCTCGCAGACTACCGGTCTCAGGGTCACCCCGTTTAGAGAACTACGTTTTTTAAGCCCGACTCCGCAGGGTCACGTCCGCTCGTTTTAACAACCCTTGAGACCTGCACGGAAACCCGCAGAGTCAAAAAGCCGCACTGTTGCAGGAAACGCCAAAGACCGAGACGGAGCTATTCGTTAGCTCGTGTTTTAAGGGACACGGCCTTGAGATTCCTCGCGGTCGGTCTACGACGATACGCTGTTTCATGCTTTTTTTAAGGGCCGCAGGTATTGAAACGAACACCGGCTTACGTTTTTTAGTAACGTATCGTATCGAATACATCGAAAAGTCAAAGTTCTATGAGTAAAACTGCATAATAACAATAATTATTTAATTCCATTCTGCAGTTCCAACGTAAAAAGAAAGTTTGCTTTAAATAAAGTTGTTTTAAAGTAACTAGCGATGTAGAAGGTTTTTGAAATATTAATACTCGTTTTAAAAATGAGTAAAAAAAAGTTCAGTGTACAGTTTCGTGTACTCGGTAAAACGATTCGTGTGCGCAGGTTGCCAATTCTCAGGTCACCTCACGACGACCCTTGCAATTCGCAAGCGCGCCAAAGTTCCGAGAGGTACAACAGTCCTCGTTGCAGCCTTCGTCATAAAACCCAAAGCCCGAGGGGGGGTCACCCCGTTAAATGCTTTTTTAAGTCGAATATACTCGACGCTCGGCGTTCGCTTTTAACAACCCTTGAGACCTCGGAGTTGCCTAGTTTCCGTGACTGTGTAGATTGCTGCTACTCTATACAAGTCCGGCGACGCGACAAGTAAAAAAGCCGCACTGTTGCAGGAAATGCGAAGACCCCATGTCTATTGTTCGTCGGCATCTCGCCTTTTTTAACTGCCTTCTCCGTACAGCCTTGAAATTCTTTACCGCGTCTATGTCTCGCTTTTTTGAAAAAAAAAAAAACGAGTGAACACCCGCGGAGACTCGCCGTATCCCATCGAGGCAAGGGTACGAGCGGTAAACCAGCACCCCGATCGAAGACCCTTCGACGTCCTTGACGAGACGCTGTCGCCAGTTCGAAATAAAATTACGCAAAGCGTGACTCACTTTTTTACGAAAAGGTAATTTGTCCCCAACGCACAGGTAAAAAGACCCAAACAGTCGACGACGATTTTTTTTAGCGCAGTACTGTTTGCACCAGTCTCGTGGCAAACATCGTTCGCGTCGCGTTCGAAAAAATCTCTCGGCGTCTTACGATTTTTTCAAAAAATAATTAAATCCATTGATTTTTATCGATTATTCCCCCTCTTCTGTTGTCTTCGCTACATATCGCTACAATTTTTTTTTTTTCAAGTCGTTTAAAAAATCCTGGGATCATTAATATTTCAATTATCGAAGAATAACGTACTAAAAAAAAAATTATCGTGTTGATATTGAACAACAAAAACAATTTATAAATCGATAAGTTGTCGACATTGAAAATTTACATCGGGTCAAGCGTTTCTCGTCATAACAGGCGGGTCAAGTACTTGAGTAAAACATCACGCGTTCGCTCACTGGGGCGTGCCGTTTACTGTAAATTAGTTTGAACTTTAGTACTGTATACGGTTGTACACGGCGAGTTACAAGCGAAGCTTAAGCATCGAATGAAGACATATTCTCGAGGAGGCGCACCGCGCGGAGAGACTGGCACTCAAGATTGATCATGCCGCGGTACGGAGGCTCGGCGTGACGGACAACACGATTACAAACGAGAAGCACAGAGATATGCCTAGAGCTCAACCCCGGCGCGTCGTAGGACGCTCAACTTTCAATAAGGTAATGATCCACGAGAGATTGTAATAAACGAACTCGTCGGCAAGTTCTCTGTAGCTTAGCACCGTTGATGCATACTAATATATACATACGCGATGCATTCGTGAGAGTAGCCATTATGTATTATTCAGAGACGTCGGCACGAGCCCCGTGCAATATAATCTTGTGAAATTTTCACCTCTACATTATTGCGAATTCCGCTCATTTCAATGGCAGTCCGATCGCTCCCTTTCATTATTTGCGTGAGTCCGCGATATGAAGAAAAAAATAAATAAAACAAATCGGCAACAATTTAACAACTGTATATTCAACACACGCGACATTAGCGTGCGGCGTAAACGCGCGTGCTGAAAGATTCGCGTAATTGAATAGTAAGATTCGCATCTGTGTGTGTTTCGAATTAATTATTACGTAGTCGACGCGCTTGTATACTCATGTGCATTACAATCATACGACGCGGAGTCGACTACCGCCACTGTGCAGTTGTTGTATAATAGCAGACGTCTCATTACGATTCGTTTAGTTCCAACTGGCGTGTGTCTCTCCCTCCAGTTACGTACTCTCGTCTAACAAACCACTACATTACGATTCGCTTCGTAAACTCGAATATCATCTCTCGCTTTGCTCCGTGTCCCTTCGTTTATATATCCAATTCATTCTGCTCTCTATGATTCGTTACGGTTAGTTTGATCACTCATTGCCAACGTAAATATACGTCGAATTAAAAATAATTTGAAAATGTAGTCTGTAATCGAAACGACTGAATTCGATGGGATGTCCAGAATCGACTAGTGATCCCTGAGGGTCGCATTTGGTAGGGACGTCGAACAAACTCACCCTTCGAAGGGCATTCGTATCGACAGTTATCGCACGTGCTCAGGTAGAATAGCCTCCCTCGGTGTACACATAGCTGGTACTATAGTCGCGCACTATCTACAGTGTCCACGTCGTACTGGGAACGAACCGCATAGCTTCCATATATAGAGCTCGGTTTCTGGCATCGCTTGCCGCTAGCGGGAGAGCCTGGTGAACCAGCTAGCCGCTGCCTAGGCAGAGGAAGCCACGTTGTTGGCCAACTCTGCACAGCTCTGCGGATTCGACCGATGCTCTGTCGTACGGCAGGAACCAACGTTCGCGTTTCCCCGGCGTTCTCTCTCCGTAACACGAAGCACCAAGGCAGTAACTAACCGGATTCCGGGGTCGGGCAATGGCGACCGGACCACCGACCATACAGCGTAGAATATGGGAAATCTATGGGCTCATATCCACGACCAAACTGTACACTAGCCAAATGGACGCGGCAATAACGGCCCGTTAACGCTAATTCGCGGAATTCTGATTGACGATGGACGCAGAGGGAGGTGGTGCACGTACCAGGGGCAACTCCACTCATCCCCTGTGTACATATAGTGTTTCTCCGCTACTACCGATCTCTCGTTCCATCGCTCGTCGTCCTCGCATGTTGTTTCTCTCGCTTCCGCTACGCCAGCATCCCGACCAACCACCCCCTGGGCGTTGCGTACCCTCTCCGAGTTCAAACACCAATACTCGTGTACGAATAATATACCGAGGTATGGTATATCGCAGATAGGGGTAATGAAAGTCACCCTTATTACCGAGGATTTAACAGAGATAGAAAGATCAAACTTGTTCCAGTTTTTTTTTTTATTAATATCGAAATTAAGTTAGTAAACTATCATACAGCAATTACTGCATATATGAGAAATCGTTTTCAGCTCTCCTTTTTCATGTATGAAATATTCATTTTTCACGTAATAATTACAATTTTACGTAATCTAATATTTCATTCACAAGTATCAATGGAATTTTCTTTTTTATTTATTTTTATTTCACATTCCGATACGTCTGAATCGATGAATAAAAATATTTTCGTCAGAAATACGGGAATTTTCTGTTCGATGAGACGCATTATCGTCATTTCTACAATCCACGCACACGAAAATGCGGAGAGCCTCGTTTCGTATATCGCGACGTAGTTCGTGTAATGGGGTGACGATCGGGATAGCCCCGGAAGCCGAGGGAGTTCTGCACCCTCCATAACACGTCGTGTCCATCTATTTTTTCACGTGTGCCACGTATGTCCTCATTGACTCTATATTCGTGTTGTACGTGCGTGTGGGTGCCTCTTTCTTCTATCCCCTGTTCTCTCTGTTTCTCCCTTTATCACTATTCGACTCCATGGTATATCGAGGCTCAGCCAACAGCTGATTTATCACT
This sequence comes from Buathra laborator, assembly GCA_934046635.1. NCBI lineage: Eukaryota > Metazoa > Arthropoda > Insecta > Hymenoptera > Ichneumonidae > Buathra > Buathra laborator. The sequence goes on along the minus strand of OW203897.1, from coordinate 4,216,034 downwards.
GCGCCCGCGGTCCAGCCCCTCGTTCGGGACCCTCGCAAACTCTGTCCGTTCAACCCCTCTATGCTCCATGGTTTCTAGATCACGTTGCTTGATACACGCGTTATAAGAAACGCCTACAAGCAACGAAATACAAAGAACGACTTGTACGAAATTCAGACTCCACTGTTCTCCCTTTGCGCTACCGTCTTATTGTTGGTAGATCATAATAAAATAGATTATTATAGGCCAATGCTAGAGAGCAAATGAAATCTCGAGTAGAAAATATTAGAAAATATTATTGACGCGTGTCTACCGAGGGCGGGGGAGGGAGGCATGAGTTTTCATTTCAGTAACACGATGCGTCAGTTGTTACGACACAGGTCGATGTTTTACATACGATATCACGTTTTTTATTGCTCCGAGACTGTCGGAGCATAGCGGGGAGACCTGAATTCCCATTAGAGGCACGTTATACTAACGCGAAACTCTGTAAAAATGATCTAAGACGCCGTATCGCAGTTCGAAACACTTGCTACCCCCCTCGAAACTATGGAGGTCGAAGCTATTTGCATTTTTTTTTTTCGTCTTCCTCTTTCGTCGTACACACGCAGGCGGAAGATTTCGCGTTTTTCCCTGAGGAATTCCGAGGGGAATCAAAGAACTCCGGCAACGGCACGAAGTTTATCCGACGCTCGGAGGGTGCCGAGAGCAAAGGGTCTTTAATATTTTTTCATCTTGCGCCGTATACAACGATCTTTTTTGCGCGCAAACGCGACCAGAGGAATCGACAAAAATATATCTAGTGTTTAAAAAAAAAAAAAAATGAAAAAATTTAAGTTGTTTCTCAACGAAACGATCATAAATTCTCGGCTCCTAAGGACTGGGACCACTTTGTCCGAATTAACATTAGTACTATCCGCCGTTTCTTCGGTCTCGATGATGAGATCATCGATCGTTTTAAGTGAATTCCCGAACGGGGCACGTAGTTACGAAACGTTTGCGTGCGCCAGAGGCATTCCAATTTAAGTCGCGCGTACGTTCGAGTGCAATTTCGCCTGTTTATTTATAGGCGTACAATTATCACGCAGGAACACAGCAGCTCGCTTCGATTATCATCCTTCTATCCGCAGTGAACGCTCCAGTACGTTTGAACGAATCGTATACACTCCTGTTTTCCAAATACGCTGAACGCGAATAATTCTTATTATTAATTATACTCCGTTGAATGTCATTGAAATACATTGATTCAAGCAATAATTTCAACGGCTTAGCAACGATTTATAATTCATTGAGCAATATCCGCGTCAAGCGATGAGATAACAATTTAAACGAGAAACCGAAAGCTATTGAGAAAGTATCAAGGGCCGAAAGTAAAGGAAAGTCGAATTGGCTGCTGCTAATGCTGTAGCGCTGAGACTCGCTGGACCAGTCCGCCATCTTGATCTCTCCGGGACTTAGCTGCCGTTTCGTCGGAGTAGTGAAAAACGAGGATTACGAACTTCAACGCCATAACTCTTTATGCGCGAATAAACACGTAAACAAAGTTTCAATTTTCATCTCAAAAAAAAAAAAAAATGGCGAATAATTATTACGAAAAATTCTTCTCTCATATTGTAAGGTAACCAACCAACAGAGTGTTGCGAAGATGTGCAATATTTTTGGTAAAATGTAAAGGCGTTGCTGGAATACAATACAATTGTAAGCTGTTTAGGTATTTCTTAACAATTTCGTAACGTTGACAACAATGAGAAAAACCAGCGTGTGTTAGCAAGGAATAAAACGGTGTAAAAAAAATTCTTATTAGTTCGCGAGCTCGAGTCCGTGTGTAGCACCCTCGAAGCCGCGAGTTCCTCGCGTAGTGCCGCGTGTAACCAGCAATTTTGGGATTGCCGCCGGCTGCAGATTAGGACCCAGAACGGGGGGTGTGTGGCTCGCTCGATGGCTCGTTGGCGGGTGGCAAGTGCTACCCTATCGCCGAATATTGCTGGATAAGAGACCGGACCCAATTAAAACGCTAATAACAAGCCTCAGCCGACAAACCGACGAGCATCACGCTCTGCGTTTCGGCGTCGATTCTCTTGCCGACGGTAAACCGTAGTGGCGTTGGAACTTCTATGCAAGTTTCAACCTATTCTTTAGCTGCTTCGATGAATGTTGTTGATCTTCTCGATATTGTAATAGACCATTCGTGTTTGTTTTTTGAAAAAACATAGCATACGGTAAGAACATGAGTGACAAGGTAAACGGATAAAGCGAAAAGCCTGTTTATCAAACGTGACTGCAATTTCAATTCGCGCGTTATCACATCACACTTTCCAGATCTGTGAGAATATCGGTAGTTCTCAAAACGTACGATGCTTCTAAATTTCAAATCAATGAACTATCGAATCTTTTTCTCATCGATTTGACATTCGTAACTGCACTTCCCGTCCGCGTCGACGCGTTTCCCAGGTAGGAAAGTTCATCGCACAATAGTGCACGTTGCGATGCTTTGAGATGTTCGAAGAACACGGGTTATCCGTTTGGTAAAAAAAAAAAAAAAAAACTGAGAGGTCGTGTGAACAAAATATCGAGGAAGTAACGCGCCTCGACGAAGGATTCGATGCCTCTCACGTCCGGACACTGTCGTGTTTCAAACAAAAGCCTCTCAATGTCCCATTCTCGCCGGAATCTTATTGCTTGTTTGACTCTCTTCTCAACGCACTTTTCTCGAATAAAATGATCTTAAACTTTTTCACATTGGGATTAAGATTGAAGCAGAGATGCTTAAAACTGTCGGCAAAGTTTTCGTGAAAGAAAGGTTTGCGTGCCATCGCTGTTATTGTAACCACTTTCTGGCGAACGAGTCGAGCGTACCGTCGGAAGATTACGAGAATCGAACTGCGCGAGCAAGAGAACCGGCGCCGATTCCAAGCGTCTCATTAATATTTGGCTGGAAGCATTAGCGTCGAAGATTGTGCTACGAAAGACGAAGCAAATTCTGGATTGTCGAGCGACCCGAGAGCTTCTCGAGTCGGCGAGAAAGTCACGATGATTAGAACGTCGAATAAAGAGTGTTGGCGAGCGAGGGAATGAGCACAAATGTCATCGTTCGATAGCTCAGCTGCAATTGAAGCAGCGGAGCAGAGAAGTAAGGTAATGAAGCGGAATAATGCTGTAGGTCTATGACCTATTCGCGCGATTTAGCGTTTCCTCAGGCTTCTCCAGACTCTCTTTGACCCTTGCAGTCGCTCGAGCTAACCTCGTCGAGAATCTACCCACGTTCGTTTTTTTTTCTTTTCTTGTCTACACAACCCGCCAAGCTGAGGACAGAAAATCGTCTCGAATAACGTAGAAAGGCTTACGTATGTGTAATAATACACACACGAGATTGGCACAGAGGTTTCTTTCTGCGAAACCACACGAGAAAGACGAGACAAAAGTGCAGAAGCGCCAATCTTATCTTACCACTCGTTTCGGAGACGTCTGACAGCTCCCGTGTGCAAATTCAAGATTCGAGACTTTCCTTTTTGATACCCCCTTAACCTTCGTGAAATCCTCGAGTCGTCTTTAACCGTTGAATATATTCTCTTTTTTTTTCAATAAAAATTATTCAATATAAACGTGTATCTGCAATCTGTGGAAGGTTTTCGGACTTTTTATTCGTTTTAGTGAAACATCTGTTGAGTTTCAATAAGAGATACGCGTTAATCGAATACACTGGTGAAAATAATTTTTTTTATAATAATTTATAATTTTTTTTATCAAAAAAATGATTTCTACGAGGTCAATGAGCAATGTTTGCTTTGTAAATGATCTTTGCTCGATATCTACAAACTTGCAATTTCGAAAAATGAATTTCACTCTCGATTTATTATCGTTACAAGCGCGTGAATGGTGAGACGAAAAAGACAGGAATGCGTTTCGTTGATACTCGATGAAAACGGTTCTCGTCTGGCGGTAAATGACTTTAAAAACTGGTCCCTTGATGAGCTCGCGTTCGCGACGGAGAAAACACATTTACGAAGTGCCCTACGTTGTCTTCTCATTCTCGCATTGGCATCGCGCGATTCATCTCCAAACACGAGTTCTATGTCTTCAACGCTGTGGCACTTGGGAATCCTTTGCCACCGGGGTGTGGACGATCTCTCATTAAAACCAAAGCCTATATACAACGCGGCAAGTTCACCCTCGCATTCTTTCCGAAGAAAATAATCTTCCTTCGTTCGATCACGATACGTGACGGAATTCTATCTGATGTTTCGTTTCGCGCCATCAGAGACCGGCGCTACTTTCTGTTTTCGTTCGTGAGATAAAAAACTCGTCCTCGTCATCTCACCTCAGCGACATTCCTTCGATCAACGATAATCCAGTTGGCAATTCTCGAAGTCGATCGATGCCTTCTGGCCGTTTCGCTTCGTAAACTTCTAACGTAAATTGGCACAACAGTCGATTTAGGTGACGTCGACTCGTTTATATAGTGTTCCGAGTAATTAAAGCCTTACAGCATCCGCGGCAAGTCGCTCAATTTAATAGAAACTTCCCGAGGATACAATCGCGTAATCGTGAGGTATATACGATTGGCGGCTTTCTATAAACATTCGTGTTCGTCTCTTCCCCGCGTTGACGATCAATAATCATCGGTTCCGAAGGCTCGGATGTTCATGAATTAAAAAAAAAAAATGTTATCATGTGTGCGATGTTTGTTCTTGTAAACGATTCGCTTCATTTTTTCGCTGCTGAAATTTCATCTCGAAGTATTAATAATACAGTCGGGTAACATCGAATCTTCTTGATCGCGGGACTCGGTAAGTTCCGCTTTCTGCTGCGCTCGGAAAGTGGATATATACACACGTACAGCGATGCAGACACGAGGTGCACACAAAGCTCTCGGTCGAGATTCCCTCGCTGATAAAGGGGTAGAAAATCAGCGGTGTGCACGTGCAAGCAAAGCCCCTCTCTCTCTCTCTCTCTCTCTCGACGAGCCACAAGCACAGCTCTTATGCCTGCCTGACTCTTATTCGTCTTCGTGTCTCGTTTACCTATAGAATGCATTTACTATACTTTATACTACCCTCTATTTTCCTCCCGTTGTACGTATGCTTTGGTTTAGCCCACGTTTCACGAAAGCATTAATCACCGCGGGGAACTCCGAAGCGCAAAAGCTTAGATTCTGATTCGTTTTGTGTGACTGTTTTTTCGAATCCTATTCAATTTCAATGATTTGCTTCATTCGCATCGTGATCTTTAAAACAGTACATTGTTCGACACAGAAAAAATCAGGTTCATCGTGCGGTAAAAAAAAAAATTTCGTCTACGAAAATTAATATCGTTTCCTGTACTGCTGATCATCGCCGATCGTTACAAACGCAATTTAACGCTAATGAATAATTATTTTCGATTATTTTCGAAAGAACAGAAATGCCGATCTTCAGAAAGCTCGTTACACCTGGAGTCCCACACAGCCGTTAGCAAGTTAATGCAATTTTACAAAAATGTCAAATAACTTTAACTTCCCGGGTCCCACCACGTGGAGGTGACTGCCTTGGGACCCACCGACGAAGCTTGATCCCCATTCCAACGCCGTTTCTAAAAGGTACTGTCATGACGCAGGCCTCTCGCACTCTTCTCGATTATATTCTCTGCCAGTCAACGGAGTAATCATGAATTTCCTACCAATGATTTACCACTACGATTTATTTATATTGCGATGGCATACTTTTGAACTTTAATTCGAAAAGATATATCAACTTTTTACACGACTAATGTCGCGATATGCTTCTGTCTCGTGTCCGTCTTTGAAAGAGGGTGTGCGTGAAGTGTGAAATGGGACCGGGCCAAGGCTCGTTCAGTGTCTCGATTCATGTTTATACATAGAACGCTCGTCTAGATTCTCGACTCTTCAACGGTAACAAGCGGAGGCTCGTCTCAAGCGAACATGACACGCGGCACTCGGTTGAACAATATTAACGAAAAGAAAAATCGCGAATTATAAAAGCACTCTCATGCGAAGCGACCGATTCGCAGAACGAAATATAATTACGGATATCGCCATCGCGCGGTTCGGCCGGTCCATTTCGTCGGGGATATCAGGCTACTACGTAGAGTAGCCTATAGAAATCTCCGTGCATGACGCAGCGCTACTCGCTGCTGGACCACAGGAATATATATACACAGTAGGTGTATACGAAAACCAACTCCGAACCGCGGCGCAACTTCGCTTCTCGATGAATAATTCAAACGCGCGAAGCTGTGCGCGATCTCTTGCGAACGAGAGAGCCGGTATACGCGCGAGAGAACATAACAGATACTCCGTCTGTATCTCTCCTGCGTTTCGTTTCATTCTTCTATCTCCGTTCGCAGTTTCTCGCGCGCGCAGAACTCAAGCCAGCGAAAAACGACGAAGCTCTGTACGAGGCGAAACGCACGACAACGACGACGAGAGTATGAGCATTCCTGCACGCATTCGTTCAACCGATTGTAAATCTTTCTCTCTGAAAGGAGGGAGGGGGGAGGGGTAGAGGATGAGAAGAGCCTCTCGTGGGTTATACACAGCACACTCGCGATGTTATACGCCAATGAGGCCCCGGCGATGAGATACTGGCTCTTGCTTTATTATATTGGCTTTGTCGCCGTTTCTCGCGACTCGAGAACCGCCGAGACAGACGATACCGAGGAGAAGAGAAGAGAGAGATACTCGCGCAGTACTTTTCAGTTCATACGACGTCGCTTTGCGGACTTTCTCAGGCTGCTGCTACTGCCCACTGCCGATTTTACGCGGCTTTATTGCACAGGTACACCCTGATGTCGGACGATCATCGGATTCATTTCTTTGCTTATGCCAACATACAGAATAAATGGCTTGCGTGTACATTCGGCATCAGCGAGTGGCTCATCCACTGTAGAAGAAAAAAAAAGTCCGAGAAAACGTCCGCTTTGGAATATCAGCCAAGTTTCCGGATTGTCGGAGAAGAGCTCGAAGAGCTAAAACGCTGCCAACGACACGAATAACTTTGAAGACGGCAAACGTTCATGAGACAGAATTCGAGAGAGAATCTCTTGGATCTCGTGACACCCCAAATTTAGTTCAAGTCGTGACGAAGCCCGCGGACAGATATCGCATGCGTTCTATAATCATAACTGAGGAAAACATAGGTACTGAGCTCGAATTTATGAAAAATCGTTTAGGCTGTGTATGAAAATAAATTTTGAAAATTGTCGCAGTGAATTTAACATTCGGACACTTGTGTTCAACATCTTTCACGAAATTGTTCGCTATAACAAAGATTTTCGTCAGTTTTATGCCGAAGTAAGAATCGTTTCGGAGAACGAACGATCGCTACTGAATGAAAATTTTCATCGATCTTTCGCCGCAACAACTTCGATAAAGCCGTCAAAGAAAATTCATTCATGGGTGACTTCATCCACTTCGTTGAATAAAAATAATCGTTCGAATAAATTTCTTCGGAAACTTCGAAGGCACCGCGAAGTCGCCGAATCGATCGATTTTTGTCTCGATATCCTAAACTTCACACCGACACGGAATTCCCAGAGAGTCCCCGGAGTTCGTGCGATTGCACCGCGCATATATACAGCCGTAATATCCCATGCATTCGCAATCGGAGGTTACGATACGAGAAGGAGAAGAGAGCGAAGTACCCTCGGGAACGAGCGAACGATAAATAATCGATTCGCAATGGCAGTCCCCGCGAATAAATCTCTACTTCTTGCTTCATTCGTCCTCGAGCGCTGGTGTTGGACTCTTGCGGAAATATACGACATGCCGCACGATGAATAAAGAACTCTAGCTACGAATGAACAAAAAAAAAAGAAAAAAAACAAGACGCAAGTGTAAAATCGCGTGGGATCAACCCCTGACCACATTTTTCCTTCATTCATTCGAATTCAGTCGGAAATTCTTCCATTCTGTCTATCCATATACAAACCGCTGTGCGCACGTATGACACGATCATATATTCCTACGAATCCCCCATGCGCGATCACGTAGAATGCACGAAGTGGAAAGCACATCGCGCGAGATCAGCGTGCACGATACGTGGCGGTGTACACGACGTTGAAGAGGGTCAGTAGCGGCCGTAATTTCTCGTCTGGCACATGGCAAGCGAGAGAGGAGTAAAGGAGAAGAGAGAAAGAGACTAAGACCGAAGTGGTGTTTTCGCGTGGTCGAAGGTAAGCCCGGATCATATTCTTAACGAGAGTGCTTTACGACATGTAAGGTCCTTTATCTACGGCGGCGTTGCGTTGCGTTGGCGTTATCCGAGCCAAAACGCGAAGGTGAGCCCGTCGTTCGATGTGTACAGCATATGTATATCGTGTGTTGTGTGTTGTGTGTTGTACACAACGGTAGGAAGGGGTTAGCGAGAGAGAACGAGGTAAAAGATCGCGTCTCTTCGAGGATCGAGGAGCGAGTGAAAACGCAAGAGGGAGAAAAAGATCTTGATGTATTTCGCACTTAGCCACGCCACGCCATTCTTATTCCAGGGTATATCTACTACGTGTGTGCTCTTCGCTTCGGGCAAAGCTTTTGCTTACTTTCCAGCTTGAGAGAGGCCCGTAGCCTCGCTCTTTATGTCCCTTGTCCGCTTCCATGTACGGCCGCGTTGAGTATACATACGTACCTACTATATCCAGTACCACCACCAAAGTACCTATATATCAGAACGTCGTTGATTTCGTAGTGTCTCTTATTCGCTCGGTGGTGTTGCTCTTTCGCAATCATTCGTCCACAGGACGACGAGGGACCTACAGGGCTTGTAGAAATACACATGCACTTTGTTCCAGTGTCGTTGTTACTCTGTACTCTCTCTCTCTCTCTCTTGCTTTCCTCGTACGCCACCGGTGACTGAGACCGGGTGTATATGTTTCATCGAAGACCGTGCAAAGGGGGGGGGGGGGGGGGGAGCTCGTGGGCCGAGCGTCGAGCAAGGGTGCGAGAGAAACTTGTGGCCCGCCGCTGGGCTCTCCCATCATTGGTATCGTAGTACCTCGTAATTTTCCACACGAGAGGGAGACGACACTTTATATATACTATGTTATAAGTGCCACTAGACTACTGGAGGTATTTCTGGGGATGGGAGCGCCGTGTTTGATGCTCCGTCTATTGTTCGAGATGAGAAAAGCGATTCATCTAATGAGCACGTTAGGGCCACCAATTCTATCGATCTATGTTATTAATAGTGGAGCCGGAAAAAAAATGGTTCGCGTCTATTCGACTTTCTTTTTTTAGACACTAATTCTCTTATAATTAACCCTCTGTACCACTTTTTATCCCTGTAAAACTTTTTTATATCGCGTATTTGCACTTTATTCGAAATATTCATTATTTGAAAAGTACGAGAGCATTTTTTAAATATTATGTAGATGATTTGTTCTATTTAATTAAAATGTCATGTAAAAAAAGCTTGAAGTCTCGTTCTCATGGTAGAAGATGTGGAGAACGACGCGAGTATAAATTCTAATCTGCATAAAACAGTGGCAAAGCCACAAGGATGCCCGCGTGGTGTCTCAGCTACCCGGTAACCAGCAAGACGGCCGCTACTCACTACAGCCAACAGCTCCACCTATAAATACCCTCTCTTCTATTTATCTCTCGTACCATTTCACGACACTAATTCCTCGTAATAACTATATTAACTATACGCAACGAGATAACTCGAGGTGAAAGAGGCGAACCCGTGAGTTTCGTTGAGGCCTCTGTTGGATCGCTTCGCGCTCTGAAAACGCTATAAAGATACCAATACACAAGCGCATAGTGCTATAATACAAGTATCGCTCGTTACCCATCTAAAAACCGCCTTCATCCCGACCTTGCTCTGCAGGCGAACCGGCGCACGATCGTAGGGTACACCGGCTTAAACGTACGCTGGTGCGTTCGCTAAAGAAACTCTCCTTGCGTACGATCTCTTCCTTTTATTCCCTATCGAATCTCGAGGGGTTGTACCTCTCTCCGTAGCATGTTCTCTCGGCCAGCGATGTTCGAAGCTCGGGTTCTCCTCGAGATCATTCACCCCGTTGTGTTCTCTCGCACGTGCAACACGGATAAGATCCTCCGCGCGGGCTCTCAACTTCGAGTACGCTAATTTGCATTCGCTCGGCGAGAAATCGCACCGATAGAGACTCTCGACCGATGTATCCCCGTTCTCGTATACGTGTGGTCTCTCCTCTGCAGGCATCGTCGATCTCTTCGGTGTATATCGTTGACGCTTGCTTGCGCGCCGGCTGTACGTCGTCGATGAATCTACGTAAATGTTGTCTCGGTCTCCCGTATGTATTTTCTCTCCGCAGCATCGCGGTATAGTCTTTCCGCGTGAGTATTACAGATATACGGAGTGCATGATTTTGCATGCACGGGGGTCCATTGCCGTGTCCTCGGTGTGCGCTCGAGGGAAAGAGGAAAAGAGAGACGCGACCATGCGAAGAACAAAAAGGGACGAAGCTTGCCGTGTAACAACGTGCGAGAGCCTCTCCACTCGACAGGACATCGCTCACGTCGAAGCGGCAGCGGGAGCAGCACTCCCCAAGGGTTTCGCACTGTGCGCGAAAGACCAAAGTGCACGGCGCGGAGAAGGCACACGTGAGGGGTTGGGGAGGGCAACTCTACTCGCCTCGTTCTCGTACTCTTGTACCTTCGTTATCCACTCTCCATTTATCCTTCAACGGTACCCGTGTCTGTGTGTACTCTTTCTTTACCGCAGCTCCGCCTCTGTCTTTCTCGCTATTCGTTTCTCTCCTGCATGCCCTTTTTTCCCTCGACTCGTTTGTTTCCCTTTCCCCCACGAGGTCGCGGGGGACTCCTCGTAACCGGAGACTCGCGAGCGCCATTACGCTCACGAAGAACATCGTCGGAATATTCGTACTATGGTAGACTAACGAAATCGTGTAGCGAAGATGGATTCTTCACACTATGTTTGTAGTTTTCACGTCTATTTTTATGGCAATAGATCCTTTTTATGTACGTATGATAATTTTGTTATCTATTGATGGACGATTGTCGATCGATAGGAGGTACCGCGGCATTTTTTAATCGAGAAAGATCGTTCGAATTGCACGTTCGTTAGTGTTGTCATAGGGAGCTTCCCTCGTGATTCAAGTGGCCCGCGCAATTACTCTCGGCCGTCTGGCCCCTCGACGAGGCCCGCTGCAGGACGGAATTTCTTTTTTCGAATTCTTTATTTAGCTCACTGATTAAAGATACCGACGACAAGTGCTCGTTTATCCGGAGAACGTGTTAAACATTAAACAATCTCGAAGCTTCCCGTTCCCAGAATTATCTGCCGCTCATGGGCGTTTCAGCTTTCACACCTTCGACTGGGAGATTCAGTGAAAGATTTTCCTTCGACAAGACCCTCGGACTGTCGTCGAGGCATTCGTCTATTCGTAAGTTTTTACGGTAGCCTTTTGCCTCTCTTGTCTATCGAAGTTTCGAGCGGTTTTTCCGAGAGCCGTTGCGGTGGGCCATGTGGCAAAATCATGTTGCGGTTGCAGTTCTCGAAAAAAAGGATCATTCTCGCGATTCAATGTGTCACAACTGCAGTGGCAATGCTGGAAGCTAAAGAATCCCAACAAACTGAGTTACTTCCTAATGCCAGGATAACGGAGAAAGGACGAAAGAGGGTTGGTTTACGAGGTAATAAAACGAGCGTCGCGAGAGAAACAGAGACGCACACACATACGAAGCTAGTAGAGAAACGAGAGTAGAACTCACAGCGAAACACACCTTATGCGGTCTCGTGCACACGCCCGGTATGTTCAACTGTGTGTTATACTGGTGCAAACTCGCCGACTACTGCCACTTCGTATAATGGATTCACACGGCTATAAAATTAGAGGCTCGGACAAATTTACGGCGCCCCTTCCCCTTTCCCCCCGTATATACCGCAAGGCGTAAGGAGGTAAGAGAGCGAAGATACTGGAGTGCTGAGACGTGTGTGCGCTACAGCCACAAAGGATTTGATGGCCGAGGCGCGTGCCATCGCCAAGGAAAGTGATTTCCCGAAGGATTCTTAGCGGAGTTCAATGGCCTATCGATTGGCTCCGTTATAGACACTTTAGATACTTCAAGATTCAGAGAACACCACCGCCTCTTCAAATCTCTCTGATCCGCATTACTGCGAAAATAACGAGAATTTTCCATTTTGCGCATAACCACTCGAGCGCCTCGTAAATTCGTGCCTTATTACCTCGTTGCGAAATATAAATAACGTTGTCTCCGAACGAAATGAGAGCATATATCTTGTCTCTCCCGCCATTATGCAAGACCGTAGTAATGATAATAATAAGGCGTCATGCCGCGGATTAGAATAGAGTCTCTTGGCGTCCTTATTAAGACTTAAATTGGAAGCTCGAGCTTCGGTGGAAGATATTGTCTGTGTGTGTGTGTGTGTGTGTGTATCTCGGCAGCGAAGATATATAGGATCGTAGCGGAGGATGCTAGAAGCGAAGCCACACAGGGATGATGGTGGTGCATCGGGGCGACGCGCAAGGCATTATGGCCGCCACCGACGCCGTACGACGACGATCCTCCAGTTTCGGAGGGTCGGCCTTCGCCAACCCAGCTTCTCTCGCATCTCTACCGGATAATGGTGGGACGGGGTCGAGGACATCAATCTTCCCCCACTATACCCCCGTTCTCTCACCGTATTCTCTCTTTTGCCGCGAGCGTCGCCGGAACCTTTCCCCTCACCGCTGTGACCCCCTCCCTCTACCGTACGCTCCGCGATGCCGTACGTCCCCAACGTGCCCCCCGCCCCACCCCCCTCGTCCTTCTCTTCCCCGCGTCAGGGTTCTACAAACTTCACAGCGTACGTACATCTTCGGCCAAAGGGGAAGAACCCTTCGTCTTTCCAACTCTTGCCGATCCCTTCCACCAGCCATAGAGTTGACTTTACACTTCTCCCGCGGGGCCCTGTAGATATATATTCTTCCTGAACCTATATATCTTTTACTTTTCGTCTCTTGGCCTTCGTGTTTCGATTCTTGAATATATTTATCGAACTTTCTTGATCTCAAGCTTAACGCTTTGCGCACGAGAGTCAAATGGATAACCTCGAAATACATTATTGTCAATCTTTTTTTCGCGATGATAAAGGAGAGAAAAAATTATTTTGCAACATGTATTTTTAACTGCCAATTAATTCTCGCGTCGGAAACAGTGCACACTTTATTATTCGACCATGAAGAGTACCGTCAGCGGTACATACGCCGCGCTTTCGAGGGAAGCCATTACCCGCCCTCCGAGGCTTTTCCTTCGTTATTATGCAGCTCGTGCAACTCTCTCTCGTTGACGAGGAGACGCGAACTTAATCCCACGCGTGATTCATCTACCGCGGCTCCCGTATATCTGGATTATCTGCCATCATCTACATATTTACGAGCATCTCTGGGGCTAACCTCTTTTTCTACCCCTCTCGCGATCCGCTGCAAGTTCCCCTGGTCCAGGAGCACTTTTGCTAGCATGCATCTCGCCTTTGAATCAACGTAGCCGAGAGCTCGTTCGCGTAGGACGTACACACGTTACAGTGTATGTTCTCTAGTATACGAACAAACAGTACGCTTCGAGACCTCGATGTACCCTTATACGATTTACCCACGTACATCGTCGAGTTATAATGCGACGAGAGAAAATATATGCAAAAACACCGTCGCGCGACAACCTCGTTAAGAACTCCCGAAAAAGTCTCGCAAGGTTTGTCTCGATACGAAACATTATTATTCGTAGCGCGTTGTTCGTGTTGTCGAACGATGTACACCAGTCGGAAGCCCGAGGACGATAGTCGCTGCGTTGCATTTTTTTTTTAACAGCCTGACGCGAAGTTTAACAGCATCAGGGCGAAGCGTTAAGGAATTTTTCCACATTTAACGAAATATTTTCTTTTAGCCGTCGCTCATTATTTTCCTATTTTTTTTGCGACCGTACGAGAAATACAATGTTTCTTCTTTTTTTTTTTTTTTTACAGATTGTCGCGTTATCTTCAAGGCAAAAGCATTATCCTTGTCCACGACAGTCAGTCGCACCGAGGCCAGTGCGCATTGAATTGGGTCCAGTTGCACGTCCTCCGCAGGCACGGTAAGCTTAGTAGATTTTACGAACCGCCCCCGCAGAACCCAATCACGTTGCGGATGAGTAACGCGTGCATTCGAAACCAATCTGCGTCGGGGCGAACTAAATTGGAATCAGCGAGCGTTCGTTGCGCATTATACCTATGTATCGTTTCCGAGGTACGCTCGACTACGGTCATTGTATACGAGCGGTTATGCAGTACAGTGTTGAGGCTCCTCGTGTGCGACCCTAGGTACATCCGATATTTTTCACGCTTCGACGAAACAACGACTCTCTCCGACGTTATGTTTCGATGAGTTATACGTATTTCCTCGAGCTATATGAAAACTCATAGGCCGCAGCGATGTTTCAGCTTGAAATAATAAAAAAAAATCGCCGGTGATAAATTTGCAGATTGCTTTGACCGAAATTGTAAGATCGATTTACGATCGAATAGGACAAGGGATCGAAAAAAAGACGAAACGATGTAATATCGTATGTATTTGCACACACAGCTGTGAATTATGCTAGAAATACCTTTAAAAAAAAAAAAATCTCATATTTCGTAAATTTGCTGATAATAATAATAATACAATATTAATACTATAATGATATTATTATTAATATTTATCAACGGATTGCTTTTTTATAATCAATAAAAAATTGTACATATCAGTTATTATACGCTCAGTATTTAATTATATGTTTTTTCGTCCGGCTTATCACTACACAAAATAATATTTGGTTGATAAATTCTTCAAAGATTCCGAAAAGAATTTAGTTAAAAATTCCTTGAAAATTCGACACAGAGCTTTTGCTTTTCAAAATCAATATCTCTCCGTGTAACTGATACGAAAATGGATCTTAGGTTCACCGACCCCCGTCCAACATCGAATTTCTGCTCCATATGTAATCTGCTGGCGTTAATAACTTGTTTTTTTTTTACCCCGCGGGATCGACGCAAGTCGACTGTTATATCAAGGAAGTTTTTCGCCGCATCGGCGTTTAACCCGATAATACGACGTTGCGGCGCCACGGGAACTCGTCCGGTTTCACGGACGAGAAACATATCAGCGAAGCCGAAGAAGACGAAGTGAGGAGCGCGAGGCTGCGTATCCGGCGCGCGTTAGTTCCGCGAAAAAGATAATCGCTCGCGCTCTCCCTCACACGCGCGGTGTCCGAATGAGTTGGCATGATAGAGTATAAACGCTCACCTGCCGCGATGATGGTCGCTGATTAATTCCCGATTGGCCGACAGCGAAGTTGAGAGACCGTGGACGATCGGCGAGATCCGCAAATTGGCTACTCATCGCGGTAATAGCAGCGACGTGCCGCCCGAAGCTTAACGAATCGGCGTGCATTTCAGAGGCGTTCACACAACGCCCCAAAAACACTCGGCGTCATTGCGTTGCAAGAATAACAGTGAAAGCAAAGTATCTTTTTTTTTCGAACGGTCTTCCGTGATCAGAGTTTCTTTCGTAATCGATTTAAAACTACTATCTTCATCGATACATTTTTTTTTAACACTGACATTATAAAAAAACGAGATCTCGAGCTGTGAAAACCACCAAAGTATAATTTTCGACATCAAAACTCATTGGCACTATCATAAAAAAAAATTTACAAAAATTTAAAAATTCCCGATTGAAAAAAAGAGTAAATAACAATTAATTATTCAGATGTGCGATTTCTTCGTCATTGAGTATGGAAATCTCCCGACTATAACATGCGAATAATTAATTTTTATTTCACTCTTTTTTTCAGTCGGAAGTTTTTTAATTTTTGTAAAATTTTTTTATTTCATCTTTTTTAAAAAAGACAAATTGTAACTAAGATCTAAACAACCGTGAATTTGAGGCTATGCCGCACAGAGATCGAGCGCCTTGCGAACCACCGCGCGTCGAAAAAATATATCGCAGAAAATGGCGCCCAATTTTCGATATATCTAAAGCACTATTCCGCAAAATGCTTTTTTCTCTACGAATATTCAACTTATTTAAATGCCCCATTGCAAACAACATTGACCGTACGTCATATAGTCGCTGTATCAAATTCCGTTAAGTCATTTTTAGCCGTTTTCGAGAATATACCGGACAACGAAATCGCTCGTCTCCGTGAAACGCATAACTCCCGTCTTTTTGTCCTTATGGGCAGTCGGGAGTTAAAAATCAATATTTTGTATTTCATCACATTTCGGAGTTTTTTACGTGTTTGCATTGTGACGCGAAGAATTTTCGTCAGGGGTGTTAAAATCGTTTTTGTACGGAAGATAAGTTGTACCTATGTTTGGATTACTCGTGCGGGAAAAAAGAATTGGGTTTCGTAAGACAATATTAATAAATTCACATTTACCACATTTTCTTCGAAGCACACATTCGGGTGGCGTTATCGCGCATATCATCAATCAGCGTTGGCCCGTTATTTTCCAGTTGGTTTTCCACCTGCAATGGGGCGCAGTTTAGTCAACATTCGGAAGCCATACCATTTTATCACGGCCATTCAAACCCCATTGGCCGTGCAGCGGAGATACCGCACATATCTATACGCCAAGCGTCTATATACTTCGGTCTGGTCGACGTTCCACGGTATGTATACCGGGTGTTCGCGAAATTTCGCGTTTAAATTTTCATCGCGTACGGCACATTCGCTCTCTCGGCCACGGCGGCTTTCGACTCTGATTTCAATTGGTTCTCTAGATCATATACGATTCCGCAAAGATCAATCGATGCCGTGTTCGTCCATCGATTTCTATGCAAGATTAACGAAGTTCCGAGTCTCAGTACGCGTGGATCGTGGCTTCTCGACTGTCCAAAGAGGATCGATGGCTACTGACAGGAAGCGGTCTCGTCATTACTCGCCCGCTTCGATGACATAAAGATAAGGAACAACTATCCATTACCTTTACCCGATACACTGGTCACAGATACCCGCTTATTATCTCGCGATCTTTGCAACAGATAGTGATCTCTCATGCGTGAGCCACGAATCTTAAACCACGTCGATTATAGAAACGTCGAATCAACGTGCCCGCATCGCATTCGATTTACGATCGATCTCTCGTCATTTAATTGCCAATCGTGTGATTCAATTAAAAATCATATCGACTAATTTTCTCAATTCATCTGAACGCAGTGAAATTGGCCTGACGATTGTACATAATGTTGAACAAAACGAATGTCACTCCGTAGAATAATTAATGCATACGAAACCGGTCGACCGGACTGCAGCAAATCGTTACCGAAGCGTCTGATCAACGAGAACATAAATCCCTCACAATCAATCCGCAAAATGTGCGACGGGTATGTAAATCTCATCTTCCTCGAAGGCCAACAGTCTGTGGTTGTTGTATCGTGGCTCATAGTACCTGTCTGTAATATAATGCACAGGTCGCAATTACAAAAACTTCCGATATCGATACTGACTGACATCAGACACGCTTATCCTCTTCGCCGAACCATGTAAAGTAATGTATTCATGAGTCGAGCGATTTTTACGAACTGTTAATATCAGATCGAAGAATTTATACGTACCTCATTCTTTTTCCATTCTATAATCGAGATTTCTCTTCATCCTTAAGTGATATTTGGATCTTCAGTTTCGAATTGAGAAAAATGAGAGCCATTGAAAGTCAATGAAAAATCATTCGAAAGGTCTAAATTTCAATTGGAGAATCGGAGTTACATTTAAAGATATTTTTTATTTCGCATTGGAAATTACCCCCAAAGAAATAAATTGTATGTCAGAATCGATAAAAGATATATCTTTATATATCACCGCAAACATTTCTATGTATTATTTATATTTTATATATAACATATATTTGCTAGATATATCCCAGATATATGGGATACGTATGTTGGATAAATATAATATACATAAAAAATAATATATACATTCTATATCTTGTATATATCTCAGAATATATTTAATTTCATGGGGATACCTATTGAAAATAACCCTTGATTACCTCTGACCGCGATCTTTTATTGTACAGTTTTTGCACGCTTCGTACGGATTACAGAGTAACAAAATGATAGCACGCGCATTTGATTAGTAGCAAAGTTGAACCTGTTACGAACGTGAAACGAAGAAATTCGTAGTTATGTAACGGGCTTCACGTTTAACTTCGTTTTTTTTTTGCGCGTTTGCCCGCTGGATGAGATGGGAACGTGATGGCCGCGTGCTATATAGAAGCAGCAACACACACGCTACTATAGAATCGCTCGGATCAGCCATTATAGCGTGGCGGTAATGGGCCCCGAGAGGGAGTCGACTCTCCACGCTTCCAAGGTCGACCTGTCGGGTTGCCCAAAGCGAGCGAGAAGACCCAAAAACTGCTCTCTGCCGCTCGCGTGAGAGTGGGGATAAGAAGCGAAGCATAGAACGAGGCCCTGGTCTGCAACCGAGCAGCAGGGCCGCCAAGAACTGAGAACTGGTTGTACGCGAAGCGAGACAGCGGTTGCGGCTTATACAGAGTTGCCTCTGAGCGCAGTTTTCAAGTCTGGAACGACTCGTAAGAAGAACCTATCGATAGCCTGGACAAGCTTAAGCGCCGATAAGGGGACAGGCTATGGCCTGTTGGTCTATTGAGAGGCGTATCTTGAAAATACTTGTCGTCGTCGAAAGCCGACTGCGTGCAGTCGCCTCGTTCCGAACGGCTTCTCCTTAGCCTTCGTATCCTCATGCGGCCTTTTCCGACTCTTTTTACGGATGGACAAAAAAACTAACAACCCGAATGACCATTTATTAAGAGATGTCATCACTCTATTTATCAGTAATATATGCGTCATCGAGCTATTCGCGTTTTGGTATTAGTAATTTTTTTTTTTTTGTTTTTTTTTAATATGCGTATATTTAGTTGATTCGTTTTAATGGATTATTTGAATATGTATATTAGGAAGAAATTTGAGACTTTGGTTGAACCTCACTATGCCCGATTTCGTACAAATGTACACGCGAAGTGGATCGCGTGTTTCCGTGCATGTTAGGCCGGAAAATACATTAGCTTCGAGCATAATTTCCCGAGCTATATCAGCCCCCCCAACACCGGAGCTTTTACCTTCCTCTCGGGTTCACCCTCCGAGTTAGACCTGCAAGAAGATTCACGAGCTCGCTTCCCATACCCATTCGCCGATAAACTTCGTCGTAAGCGCATGGCGTTTTCACAGCCATTATTATCGAGATTACTTAATCTCTCGCATCGCATTCTTCGAGCTTTATTTATTTTTTTTTATTATAAATGTCTCAAACTTTTTTCTTTTTTTTGTAAAATCGATGTATTTGTTTTTCAAATATTTGCACAAGAAAGAACCAATAGCGAGGTAGTAATGGAGGTCTACGCGAGGGTGATGCAAAAAAAAGTACGATGAAAGCAAAATCAACCCCCTGTTTGAATAAGCCACCCCCAGCTGATTCTCATCCTTCCGGTATCCGGCAGACGTTGCTGATAATTCAATGCTCGACGAGTGCGAGACGATTCGGATCGTCCATTGAAAAGGGCAAACGTTACGTAGGATGGGTGGGTACCAAGAGCCATCCGACCTCTCGTACCGAAACATCGCGTTGGTGGATAGTCGTTTCTCAGACCGGAAACCGGACGCGAGTCCGCGGGCTATATGTACGTAGTTGCCGACGGGCGTCGACGACGTGCCACGTCAGCGAGAGCCATTCACCCTTATGCCTCTTCCAGGATTCCCACAAACGTGTCTTTTTTTTCCCTCATTCCCCTTATTGCCGCATCTCCCTTTCTCCGGCTGGAACCGTTCGCCTCGTTACTCTTTCCTTTCTTTTTCTCTCCTTTCTCTTCACTCGTCAGTTCACCGCTATCCCGAACCCGAGTACCAGAAACAGCCATAGCAAATGTCGCTACTGTCATATTTATTCGTCTCGCACCCTGCCGTCCTGTCGCGCGTTGGGTCACGTGAACAGAAGAATATCCATAGAAACAAGAATCTCGAGTTGAAATACTCGGAACGCTACCGGAACGTTATCCAAGTGGAAAATGATTTGCTGCCTTTGACGAGAGAGACGATGATGAACCAGCGTTCGACTATTCAGAAGAACGTCTATCAACGAACCATGAACAAACATTTCGTATCTTCCGGTCGACTATCATCGTACTCTTCTTCGCTATAACGAATTACTGTGTACCATTTTCATGATTCACGGAAATCATTGATCAACTCCCATTGGCTCTGCCGAGCGTGAGAAGCACAACGTAGCGATAATGCGACTTCAGCTTCGATTTCGTGAGACATACTCTTTAGCGTAAAGGGACGAGAAAATTTGTCGAATCTTCTTTGCTAAATGGTCAAAGATTTTTCCCTGACTCGTCTAAACCTTTCGGCAAATAGTATAGGAAAGAAGCTTAGTAGATCTCGGCAGCTGTAGACTAATACTGTGAGAAGGAAAAAGGGGGATGGAGAATAGAGAGACTTCGACTTCTTGATTAAAAGCGAACGACCATTGTCATCCACATCGTCGTGGAGAGCATTGAGAAGGATGCTAGTGAGAGCTGAGACCAGCGGATATCTGGCTGGTTTAATGGCGTCACACCGAGCACGAGGTCGGCAGAGCGTGAAAAGCGAGTGCGCGAGAAGCTAGGCAATCGCAAATTTAGAAAATCTTCTCTCGCTGTGCCACTCGCTACTGACGCTATGGACAGAAATCGTGGAAGAACCGGGAAAAAGGCGGCAGAGCTTCTGCACGTACATACGCTATATATAGTACGAGAGGGGTAACCGTCGGCAAACGTTCGCGAAGGTGGTATTTGCGCGGGCCAAACGACGCAAATAGAGAACAAACAGCGAGCGAGGGTACACACACAGAGACAGAGAGGTAGCGGCAGAAGGAGAGAAGAGAAGTAGCGATAGAACGAAAGCAAACGATAGAGGGTTGAAACAGAAAGAGAGAAACTCTATGTGAAAGCACGAAGGGGGGTGGGATAGGGGTGGTTGGGTTGCGAAAAGGGAGGAAATGGTGCGCGTTACGGAGAAATGGCGCGGAAACCGGGGATAGTGACGGGCAATGGGCTGCTCCGACTCCCGAACCGAAAACTCGAACCCAGCAGCAAAAGCATTCGTGGGAGGAGTGCAACGGCAGTCTCGCTATACAGAGATCCACCAGAAGCAGTCTCTCTAGTTCTTCGTTCTTTTTTCCTTTCCCATCTACCACGTAACCCCTACATCCTACTCTATGTTTTTTTTTCTACCTCTCATTCTCTGGCTTCACTATCCCTGACGCTTTTTCTTCAATTTTTCGTATTTTTCCCCAAACGCTCGTTTTCCCTTCGTTGCACTTCTCCGAGCTCAGCGAGAATACCGAAGGATATATATTTATCGATGAAATTTGTAGCCGGTCTATACGTACTATATATTTTTCGAGATCACGGGATGGGTAAATGAAGTGAGTTGAGCTGCCGAGCGAAGGCATATAAGCTCCGTGTTCACTCTTATTTGTCCTCCGCTCATTCTCGTGCTCTGAGACGAAAATACTCGGAGGAAAGATCGAAAGAGGGATCGCAGGGATGGGGTGAGAATCGTCCACGTCCGGCATTGCCGTCGTGGTCCGAATCGAGAGAAGCTCGCAGACTCGAGGAATTTCTATCGTTCACTATATCGAGGCCGCAACTACGACGGGAGAGAGGCAGGCGCCCGCACCTCTAAAAGCCGGCTGCTCCCAATGGACCGCAAGAAACGATCTGAAATATTTGCCAGGGGTCGAACGTCTTGTCGTGTGTGTTTCATGTTTTCCGCCCGACCTTGAGTCTCCTTACACTATAAGTACGGAATAGCCACGAGAGCCAGTAACCCTCCGTTGTTGTACAGACCAAAAAAGACAGAAGAACGAGGGCTGCGCTGGAAACCCGCGCGGCTAATCGCCCTCGAGAAATAGTCTCTCGGTTTATCAGTCTCTCCCACGTTTTACTCGGATTTCGCGAAGGTTCTCCTGCTGCCTCCCATCCTACGCTGCGCAGTTTCTATATATATCGCAGGATTAAATGGCCTGACTGTGTATCTACCGTCGGACGAAGCCCTTCGACGATTTGCTTATGGGGGATAACTTACTACCCCCGAGACCACTTTCCCAAATCATCCCTAACTCTCTATATGATACTACAACGTGATTATTTGATGAGCTCTGCGTCGCTTTGCCTCAACTTCGGAAGCCCCGATTCCCATTCCAACGACCTTGACGATTTTTCAGCCTTGTCGTCGCTGTAAGAAATCTCTTTCTTAAGCGCTGTCGAGAGATGTCCGTTGTATTTTTACGATCGTCGAGTCTCAATTCACTGTAAAAAGAGGCACAGTATTTCGAATCGTATCGATCCGTTCTCGAAGCCGGAGGACCAGGTATACCGTGCAGTATTCCTCGTGGTAACGGCAGAGAACGCTGGTAAACGTGCCGTCATCTATCGGGATACGTTTCAACTTTGCATCCCGAGAAACGTTCGGCAGCGGAGAATCGTGTCGTTCGATTGATATTGAAGAGGATAGTGGATCAGTTATTTCGATGAATGAACTGGTGAACTGGTATTCTCGAGATACTTTCGGCTCATTGGAGAACTTAATTTTTTATAAAAAAAAAAAATGAAAAACATAAAAACTGATATCCGATGACGATGAGTCAGATCGCGATGGGTGGGGAGTGTCTGGCAACAACGTGACAACGTAACCGTAGGAGCAGAGAGGTCTCACTGCTTCAAAGACGACCTTGTTGCTGCTACTATATACTGCGCTCGTTTTCATATAATAACGAGGCGCCACGAATGCGGCGATAGATTAAATTAAGATTGCTCGACGCTCGCAAAATGAGCCAATTATGAATTAATTGCGCGGGGTCCAACGCCGGTAGCGTTATTAGAGTCTTAATATCCGATTACGTCTTAACAACGTATCAGCATCAGGAGAGAGGTGCCTGCAGCACCGATACAACCGGCTTCTACGTCGCTATATCTACACGAACCGTATTGCGTATGTGTTCCGCTTTTGCACTGGTCTTCCGCAAGGTGTTGATGATCCTCTCGATTTCAAAATTAATCGACACCCTCCGTTCGATTGATAATTAACATTACAGTATCTTTCGTGGATTAACTATTATTAAAGGGTGAACAGAGTCCCGCTGGTACCTTCGGTTGAATTACCATTAATTCAGACTTAGTCTCGTTACTCGTACTTTACAAATTTCTATAAATTGTGGAAAACGATGTAAAGCAGCTGCGTAAGGAAAAATATTACCGAATGCAATTTAAATTTTTTTTTATTATTAATTAACCAACAAATTATTTAGTCTACGTGCAAAATTGTGCTGCAGTCATTTAGCAGACACTCGGGTGCACACAATTCGTACATTACGCCGTCGCCTCTCGCCACTCTCCTTCTCTCCGTGCGTAATTTTGCTAATTATGTCTGCGCGAACACGGCCTCGAAGGTCTCTCTAGCGCTACCGTCGATGTCCGAAGGGGGAGACCTCTCGGTATCGACGTAACGTACGGTTTCTGAGGCTGTAATTATTCGTTAGCGAGTGGCTAACGCACATATACGGTAGAAATGTATGGAAAGCTCGAGCCGGCAGCGAATATTCGCGACTCCGACGACACCGCATACAATCCCCCTGTGCGATATCTTTACATTATACGTATCTGTACGATGGTGTGAGGGTGCGAATACAGGACGAGAAAGAGGCGAGGGTACGCTTGCCATTACCCACCCTCTCGCAGCGTTGTACCCCCGTGGAAACCCTCCCGTCCCGTTGAATCTGTCGTTATGTTTGATCTACAACCGCGACCGTTATTCCCTCGCGTACTACATCCTCATATACACAATTTCACTATGCAATACTGTACGTCATCGTGCATTGGCTGCGCGTTGTCTCGACAAAATAACTCTAACTATGCGTTCGCGCGAATCGTTCCATCATAATTCTAAGTGAGACGCGTCGAGCGAAAATCAGATTCGTCGCAGGATGGTGCAAGATTTTAGGTGACACGGTGGTCGACGAGCTCTTCCAACATCCCATAAATTATCTGTACAAAAAAAAGCGGAAGGGAAATTCTACGGAGGTCAGAGGCTTGTAACTCGAAAAAGCTAAAAAAAAAAAAGAAAAAAAAATCTCGAAACGGAAGGCACGAGGCTAAACGGGAAAAGGGTCAGAAGCAGCATTGTTTGACCGCATGGAAGAGAGTTGAAACTTCGAAAAGACGCACTGCAAAACTGCACGGCACATGAAGAGTCCGAAGGATATATCGAAAAAGGGGCCTACCGTTGCTCACGTATATATAGCCGCGTAGGTATAACGGTACTTCCTCGACTGCATTGTTGTAGTCTCAAACTTTTATTGCCTTGCCTCGAAGTTACTGGCCTCGTCACTGGTGTGTGTTTTTTTTTTTTTTTTTCATCGCTTCTATATGTATACCGTTCACCCCCCGTTTTTTACGGCAATGTGAACGGGTGCCCGTTGACTTTTACAACGAGACGACTGCGACGACGAGTCGTTTATGGCGCTACAGTGAAGCAACGAGATCGTAAAAAAAAGGAGCGTCCTCGAAATGCGCAAGGTCAGGATAGCCTCCGAGTGTCGTATAATACAGTATAGTATAGTTCTCTTACACTGGACTTAATTTCTGCAAATACGATGCGAGTGAACCTTCGACTAGGGTAGGTAAAAAAAAAAAAAAGATAAAAAGTCGTAAAAATCGAAGGCGTTCACCGTGGGCTTTGGACAATCGCGAGAATGAAACTTCGAGGTTTCTGCGAATGCTTTACTTGGAAAAGAAAAAATCACGATCTACGATCCAGATTACAGATAAATGAGAGACTCGCCGACTGTGTGGCCATGAGTCGCCTCGAGTTTCGTGAAAGTTGAGCTCCGTAAGTCATTCCTGTTTCCTGAAATTTAATGCCAAACGAAAATGTGAATGCAATTACGTTGACCCAAAAGCACGTGCCATGAGGCTCATAGTTCACTCATCACCAGCGGCCCTTGGAGGGCGCGTGTGTGTGTATTACATGAATTTTCAGAGCTCAAGCCCATGGCGCCCCGTCGGCTTCGCTGAACTTAATTATTTCCTGCCAGTAATTATGTATTTTCTGTGGTCAGCGCAACATCTGCGTGACGATACTCGCGCAATTTCGTGGTATCCCGGACCCGCAAAAAGCACCGGATCTTTTGTTTTTATCGAGACATGTAAGAATCGTCGATAACCGTCTCGATTGCGCTTCTCTACGGTTCAATCGTCGTTTCGTGCGGAATACCCTATTTTCACGAGCGTCGAGCCACAAAGACTGCGAGAACTGGATACTCGGTTGCATTATTTATGAATCACGTAGCGAAGCTAAAGCGTTAACACCCGAGATTTCAGCTGTGTGCATCGGCAACACACAGAAAAGGAACTTTTATCGAGAAGATAGAGGACGAGAACGAGCTTCCCGTCGGCTCAGACTCGCCTAGAGATAGTCTCGCCGAGAAAAGACTGTGTATACAGTCTTTCTAGTAAAAAATAAAAAGACTTCGGTTCATTCAAATATCAGTTGATACGCGATAAAAAAAAATGATATGCACTCGCAAAATTTGCGCACTTTTAAACAATTACAAATATTGAAAAATTAATAAAGATACTGAATGTACTATTGTAGTAATAGTTTTAATCGTCGTTCCACGACGCGAGAACATACGACTGACTTTAATTAAAATCTAATACCTCCACTCAATCCTCATGATAATAATACTAAAGCTATGACTACAATAAATAGCATCGTGAAAGCGTGGGTACGTACCAGCGTGTTATACATACGTACGACGGCGCACACGGTACAATAGCTATACTAAAAGAAAACAAAAAGAAAAAGTGCATGATACACGCCGTGCCCCAAGTCAGCAATGTATACGAGTGTTTAAGCGCACGAAATCATATATAACAACACGCAGCGTACGTACCAACGCAGTTCTGTATACGTACGCTGTGTGCGCAACTAGATAGTGGTTAGTAGGTAAGGAAATACATGCACAGACAGACCAGACATGCACACTGCAACGCGATAGCAATACGAACACGAAGGGACGCTGGTATAAGCTGTACACCCGCCTTGTGCCCGGCGGCTTGCGTAGAAGTAGCAGGAACAGCACGACGAAGGCACACCGGGGTTGCATTGCCCATTGGTTGCCTCAGCAATGGCCTATTTCGCTCAAGAGTACGACCCATTTCGTGCTAAGGGGTCGTCCTTCGCCTTTGCCTTTCCTCTATACAGTCCTACGTACACGCTGTACGATATACCTATACGCGTGTGTACCCTGCGTACATACAAGAAGGTGTAAGGGCTATTTCGTGTCTCTACACCACAGTATATGTACGTAAAAGCCGCGGGCCCTTCGTAGGGACTTCGTCTCACTCCCGAACATACCACACAGACACCCTTATCGTTCTCCATTTCTTCAGGGAAGCAGAAGCGCAAAAAAAAATGGAACGACGTATCACCGAGTGAACGAAATACCCCCGTGACTATCAAACAACCCTACGTTATAACCGCGTGATATTTTTGCCGGATGACCCAACTAGACCGAGCGTGTCTGAAGGGATCTTTGGCATACGATTTGGATATGGCGCATATTTTAGACTTAACCGCAGGGTGATTGGTCGGATAAAAAAAAAAACAACGTTGAAGGGCTGTTATTTAGTTCGCCAATTTTTCAGGATAAGTGTAACAGACGGTGTACTATCTGTACGACTATTTAATGACATTATTATTTCGTTATTTATGACCTGGGAAACGTTGCTCGAGTTACTAATTTGTCCGACCACCGATAGGCTTTGCGAACGCTCGAATATGTTCGTTCGCCACGAAGCGAAATTAATAATTCTCACATGCGTACGGCAACACACGGTATACGCATACACACACACGCGAGTGAGAAGGCGGGGTTAAGTAGCTTTAGTTATTTGTATCGAGGGTCAGCCACGCGAAAGAAGTATATCGTTCAATACTCTCTCTATCACTCCCGCTCTCTCGATCGGGGGTTAATACAGGTTAAAACGATTTTCCTCTCACTCTCACGTTTCACTTCTCTTCCAAGCTCGTCCCGTCGGTGTGACTCTCGTTTCACACGTGTATTCACGCGACTGGCCGCACTTTATGCGCAACATTATCCCGACATTACCTGGGCTGTTGTACTTCGCTCGCTCTGACCCCTGTGTCCAGTCGACAAGGCCCCTTCCCCGCGCGTCCCGCAAGCCGCGAGAACCACACGCTCGGAAAAGCTCTCTATCCTATATGTTCGCGCTTGTTTACCGCGATAGAGCGCTTTCGGTTACTAACCACCGTTGGTGATTAATCATCCGGTCGCCGTCGTGCCGGCGGTTAATTAATCAGATATCCGCGGACGAAATTAGCGAACTCGGGAGTCCTCGGGCATACAGTTCGATCAGTGCCAGTCGCGGTTACGCAATCAATCTACAATGTCGCTTGAAATCCCAACTCACGTTATGTACGCGTTACAGCGGGGACGAAACGTCGGGCTGATTTGTTGGAATACGAGAAGATAAATTATAAGCTACTCCGGTATATACAACACGCTCGACTCTGATTTCGCGGTGGCACAATCGAGAGGAATTCATTTTCATATATCGCACACATATGCGTCGTTCCGTGGTTTATATTTATCGACTCGTTCGAGAACTCGATGGAATAATAAAGACGTTCAGCTCGAATACCATGTTAATGGAAGAACTTTTTTTTCTTTTATTAATCCCATAATTCCGTGGATACGTTACCGAATGTCATTCATTAGTGATATAGCGTAAAAATAAAAGAGGGCGGAAGTTTATACGAGATGAGGTTAGCAAATTTTTTAATTTTTTTTTTTATTAATTCACGAGAACGCGCGCGCGCGCGAGTGCGACCCGGTGAGCGCTGCGAGGTACAATATCGAGGAGTTATTGGTCCATTAACATAACGCCGAATGGACACTCACGAACGTGTTAATTACCCGGAGCTCTTGGGGCGGTAACGAAATTCGTTATACGATAGTCCCGAAAAAAAAAAGCTCGTATCTCATGACCGAAGCTGGGAATGTATGCGATATACCGGAAATTCCTCTTGCGTCGGCATTCGCGCAGGAATTAGGAATATCTGTATATAATGTCCACCCTCGAGTGGAAATAGCACTCGGAATATAGAAAGAAATTTATGAGCTCGCAGAAAACGAGGAATTTTCGATAGTCTCACGACAAAATTATTTATCGACGTTATTAACAGTTTTGTATATACGGATTAAGAAACATCTAACGACGTTCATGAATACTGAATATCCTAATTAAAAAAAATTGACGAGAATTATTATTTCATCTATGCAAATTGTTGCGAGTATTAGATTTTCATATTGACATTTTTTTTCTAACAACTGTCTCGTAAGATTGTCAACGCAAAAAAAAACTATCGTTCGCTCGTAAAAAAAAACAGTGTAACCACTCTATCATCACGCCTCTCGTATCGACTGTTCTACTACACTTGAACCCCACTGTTTTGATGGGCAGAGTTGTAAAACTGCAAAAAAAAGAAATCAAGTATACAAGAGACGGAGACGAGAGCGAATCAACGAGGCGGCAATAACGTAGATGACGCAGTGTCGGGCGTGTTTGCAGGACACTCGGTACGTGGGATAGCTTCTGTATAGTTTTAGGGGTAGTTTCGCGGAGGATGTCCCGCAGCAGTAGAGGTAGAAGAGCGAGGGGTGGATAGACGGCGCAGCCCCTTCTATGCCTGCGTAACGGAGGGAGTTGGCGCGATTCGATGTCCGGGTAGAGCTGTGAGCATGAAAGGGATGGAAGCATGCAAACAGTGAGAGGAAGAGACAGAGATGTTGGGCTTACCGTGTCGACGGGGCCGAGGGAAAGGACGACGGCAGTGACTGCGGTGTTGGAGGGCAAGCCAGGGGTAGTACGGCAGTAGCGAGGGTAGTTGAGGGGCGCATGAGCACCACTTTTATTGATTCCGTAACTGCCGCCATGACTGCCGGGCGCCGCTAGGTGGGTGGAGAGTACGACGGTGGATAGCAGCAGCGGGGATGGCGCGCGGAAGACCCGGGAACGGGAGATGGCTGGTTCTGTGGCATAGGCAACGGCAGAGAGAGCGAGCGAGAATGAGAGTGCGGGGAAAGGCGAAGGGTGAGTCTGATGGGGTGGAAACTCTGCGGAGATAAAAAGGAACGAGGGTTGGTGCCGCGGGAAGCATGGTCCGTCCGACGGCGGCGGCAGCGGAGCAGCAACGATGCGGGTTGGAGGTTCCTCGCTTTTACTATATATATACATACTATCTATATATTTTCGCTGGCCGGAGAGAGCAAGCGAGCCTGATGAGGAGGAAAGAGAGAACAAACTTCGTCCCTCTCTTCTGACATTACATATCGGCGCCCTCGTACTCTTTCTCCTCCACGCCAGATATCAACATATCTTGTTGCAAAGAAAAATACACAAATGAAATATGAATAAATTTACGGTGCCCGGAAAAGTAACAGAGGTAATGTTCCGGAGGCGCAAATGCGGACACATAGTGTGTAGATTTTTCCTCGTTGCTTTTGCGAACTGTGTGTACATGTACCATCGTACATATACGAAAACGCGATCGTATTTCGAGACTATGTTTATGCAAGATGAATAATAGAAATTCCCTCAGACTTTAATATATATTTTTTTTCTTTGAAAATGATGTCTCGGACCGAGTATGAGAGCATCAAGAAACGGAAACTTATCTCGCTGAAGGGATTACTTTCTATCGACGATAAACGCGAGGCTGTCCGTGTAACGCTCCGATGGTAAAGGGTTGAGAGGGCGAAAGCCCAGAGATATGCCGAGATAATTAAGCCCCGTGATCTATGGGCGTTTCGCGAGTTCGCTCGTTATCTCCCGGGTATACTCACGCTCCCCGTTGGCCGTTGGGTATTTAGGTCTGAGTTTCGGATATATACGCAAAATCTGCCGGGGTCTGGTAGTGCGGTCCCGCAAACACAATTCCCTTCTCAGTCAAGCTATTGCTGGCCCCACGATACCCGGAGCGTTCCAGCGGGTGGAGAAGCGAGGTGGAGAGAACTCAGAGCCCAGAGGTCGACGTTCAATGGTCCAACATTTTCCGTCTCCAACCCCGCGATCCCTTTATCGCGTGCCTCTCCCTCTGCCTGTACCTCGCCCTTCGGGCCCTCGCAACTCTATCACCCCCTTGGCGTTCGCTGTTTTCTCTACTCTCCTCTCGTTCTCGCCCACGCGTCGATTCTGCTCCGTTAAGCTTCGCTTCCTCTTTCTCTTTTCAACTCTATCCTCGACCGTTCTCCGACTGCTTTATTGTCTGGAGCCGCTCCATCGAGGGTGCATCCCATTCCCGGCCTTTAATTGAGACATAAATAAGGTTTGTTTGGCTTCGCCCAACCCGCGAATACGACGACCAACAGCAGCGGCATCGAGCGAGCGAAAATGAGATCACGATAGGATCCCTGGGAATATTCGAGGAGAGTCTTAATTCTGAATTTCTAATGATATACCTAAATTTCAATAAGCGCAGTTTGAATAATAAAATAAAAAGAAATCACCCTTGAAGAGAATAATTTTTCAACCCTTCTTCTCGTCTTACATTTTTTAATAAACTGAAAAAAATGATGATTTGCGAGAACCAATAATTGGATGGGAGAACTACTTGAAACAAAAAACAAAAAGGTTGCATTAACTAACTATTGGTTCTACAAACTGATGATTTTTTTTCAGCGTAAAAAGAAAATAACTTAAATTCTCTTGAATAAAGCATGAATCATCATAATTACAATGATATTTAATTACTTTGCTTAAAGTTTATTAATTGATCTATAGTCGAGTAAAACAAACGAAGAATCGAAATGGTTATCTGATAGTCTGGAGTACAAAGTAACGCAACGCTGATTACCAAATGAGAATAAAAAGACTGTTGAAAATGTCGTTATCACATATTCCACTCCGACATAATTCATAGTAGAAGGAGCAAATAATTCACGACCACCCACGTCCGAGAAACCGCATTTGCACTTTTCTCTCTGGTGAATCCTTTTGCGCATAATCTCCGTATCCTCTATTTCTCTCTCCATTCGTAGCGAACGAGCGAGGGATACAAGGCGACCACGTTGAATTATGAGAGTCAACGTTTAACGATCGGACGACGAGAATCTCGTGGCGTAACTAATCCGAGAGCTCTTTCGGTCCCCGTGAGTTCTATCTCTCGTGCAATACATGCGGTATTTGCGGGTAGGCGTGTACGCGAAACCGGCGTAGGCGAGTATGGGCAAAAAAAAGGGAGAAAAGTGGAGAGAAACAAGAGAGTCACGGAGAAAGAACAGGAGAGGAGAGGAAATTAAAGGGAACGCGATGGAAAGAGAGAGCGAAGAGGGATAAAAAAACGAAAAAGGAGAAAATGATAGAGATAATAGTAAAATAACGCCTGGAGAACGAGAGATCCCTCGGCGAGTCCGGTGTGCTAGTAAGATCGTAATTCTCGTTGGTCCAGGTATCTCGTGGGACTTATGAGCCACCTTTGTGCGCCGACTATGGGGAGGCAGCGAAGTGCCAAGGGTGCGGGGAATTGTGGCGAGCGGGCTTTATACAAGTTAATCCAGGAGACTCGTATCGGCCCGGAGCAACCATTGGTTACATTTTTTTTTCTGTACCACTACACGCTACGCGAATGCACACAAGTTAAGCTTTGTTTTGCATATGGGTTGGGTACATCCGCCTCTCTCGACTGAGCCAAGTCCACAGAGGTTCTCTCGACACTCTAGGATTCGTTCGGAATTTTCGTGTGTAGGTTTCTTTTTTTTTTCGTGCTCGTGGATGCCTCGTCATTCTCTGTGACTTTTTGTTTCTTTCTCTCGTTTTACGTACAGGATATATATCTCTCGTTTCCCACTGTGAATTTTTTCATACAATTCTCTGCTCCATCCGACCTTTTCTGGTACTATTCTCGCTTCGATATATTCAGCGGATGGTACGTACACAGCGAAAGCGCTACAGTATCCAAACGCTTGAGCCCCGCGGTACTTGTGGGTTATCGAAAAAGCCGCACGACCCCGAAAAAAACGAGGCGAGTCGGGACGGTCCACAGGGATGGTAGGATACTGGGGAAAAGAGCCATCGTTCGTCACCCTCGGCTTAATCTCGCCTCTCATTAATGCCGCTGCGAAAAGCGACAAAAACAACGCCATTCTGCCCACTCGTCGGTCCGACGGTGATTCCGCTGACGTATCTCGGCCATTGGAAATCCTGGCTGCCTTTTGTTTCGTTCATAGCCTCAATCCTTTGTCTCTGTCGATCTTTCGTATATTTGATGAATTTCGCTTCTCGAATGCTTTATTTTCGTGAATCAATATTATGCTCTCATTGTCACATTCAGTCTAAATTTGAAATAACAAATAGAAACTGAGATGGAAAAAGTTTTTATAAAAATTATATCTGAGACAAATGCAATATATTTTCGTCGATATATGGTATACATGGTGGAGTTATTTTATGGATAGATTTTAAAATATTTCTAATATATTTTATACATATATTTTAGAAATATCTCTAATATATTTTATACATATATTTTAAAATATTTCTAATATATTTTATACATATATTTCAATTAAATGTACAGTAAAGTATTTCGAATTTTTATAGCTGTTTTTGAACACGTTTTGAGTTAACAATTTTTTTCAAACAATTTTATATTTCTCGCTGATATTTCACGTACGATATATGACCCGGAGATGAAGTGACGTATGAACGAACGTTGCGCGGACCACATTGAGCTCAATATAAGTCGGTGCGGATACCGCCCAACCACCATTCCCGGGATTCTAATCTCGCTTCGCAGCTTCCTGCTCACTCCTTTAGCGAGGCTCGGCGCGTTCGCCGGTTAACGTTCGTAGCTGTTCTACCGTCGGCTCCCCCGCAGGGCAAAGCATCTTCCGTTAATGAAACGCGCCGGTGAGCTACCGCCGCCGCGTGCCACTGACTCTTGTGTTCTCAACGTTATCTCCCTTTCTCTCGTTTCGTCGAGTCTACGTTGTACATGTCTCGATCCTCCTTGCTCCCCTTGCCTCAACGAAATTACAGGAGGAAGCTACGGGCCAGAACAGGGCAGTATCCAACCCCTCGATGTGACTCCCAGCGAGAAGATTCCCCGTGGCCGTGTCTGCAACCGGCAGAGCGCCACAGCACTGGGGTGCGGAAAATTATATTGAATTTTCTTTAATTTAACTCCCCGAGCCAAGAGGTAAGAGGCGAACGAGAGAAAAGAATCGTGGGATTGTCGAACGAGAGAGAAGACGAAATCAACGAAGTGAACGCGCGGTACCTCTCCCGAAGGAACAAGAACTGGAGAACTTCGCTTGCCCGTGCGCGCGATGACCTATCCACGAGCGAAAATTCGTATTCGCGCACGTGATGCACACGCGTGACCAGAATAATACGAGACATCCGGGATTTGAAGTCGCATCAATGATATTTATACCGTTTACCGTAGGAGAAACGGCAGTATACAACAAGAGGTTTCCATCTAGAAATCACGCTATGCGGCCCTTCATACTAATTTCACAGCGAATGATACCGTTCCTTGACCTTCCCCGTCTTTTCTGTTTGGGGATTCAGGGGTATTCGCGTCGATCATATATCGCAATACTGCTTGACCCCGGGGTCAATTCCGGCAGGGTGTGCAGACAAGAGTATACGATATGGAACAGCACATCCTGGGAACGAAAACCGCAGAAGCACGTGAAACGTGAACGTGATGAACGGAAAACGATTTTCGGAGGGTTACCCTCCTGACAGGGAGATTGAACGTTCTCGTCGTGGCGTTTCTTCACCTGCTGCTAAACACTGCTTCTGGTGATTCCACTCTTGGCGCGGTTGTTCTCTGGGGGGAGGATTTCGGGTATATAGGCCCATCGCAACAGAGCAAGACTTCTATTGCCGATATATCAGGGTTACGAGCGTATAAAGGCTTTGCCCGTCGTATAAATACGCGACTGGATCTTCATTACCGAAGAGAAAAGCTTCTGTTGCTCGCAGAGAGTATGGCAGGACGCTGTATTCGTAGGTTACTGGTAGCGAAGGGCTCCTGGACGGGGGGTGAGTCCTACGCCGGACGTGACGTACGCGCGACAGGCAATAACCGCGTTAGGATATGTGTGTGCGGTTTTCGCTTGGAGCATTCGCGCGAAAGTGAGCTCACAGACCGATCGTAACTACGGATCTTCCTAATGCTAATTTAGTACGTTCTATCGAACGACGACGTTAACCATATCTAATGCGAAAACGCGAAAGCTTGGAAAGGTGGGAGGAACGGGGGAGATAAAGGTATATAGTTGCCACACGGTAGTTATACTGTAGATAGAAGAAGAAGAATAAAGTTCGCCTCTCTCGCGGCTCCTCGAGTCTCCGCCCAAAGACGCTTCGCGAGAATGCTAACGTGTAAGAGTCACAGACGCACGCCAATACCCCTGAAAAGTTTTCTCATTTCCGATTGACTCGAATCCGAGAACTCTTGCCTGAGACTCTCGATATTCTCTTTCTATAACACGAAAACGAATTTCAGCTTTCTCACTCGTCGGCTTCTGCGTCTGCGGGCTATAACGTTGATTTACACTGGAAACTCGCGCGGAATTCTACAAATGGCTCCCAGTCATGAATAACGTCTCAAAAACTAATTCGATCAAACATTTTTTTTTTCTCGTTCGTATATTCAAGAATGCTCTTCCAGATGATAACAATAATGATAATGAGAGAAGCTTTATGTGTTGCAAATTGCTGGGAAACACGTCTAAAATTTGAGATTGTGCGTCCCTTCTTCGTGATCGCGTTAATCCTTTCCGAGTATTCTTGACTCGTCCAATTAGCCACCTCGGTCGACGAGGAGGGGACGATATGAGAGGTGAATTCAACGTTGGCATTTAAATATGCAATGGTGGTCGCACGGGTGCCTTGCATATCTGAGATCCCGAAGGAGTCCTGGCGCGTCTGAGCGAAAGAGTCCAGAGAGTACGAAAAGGGAAGAGAAGGCTAGTAGCTTTTCCAAGTAGCGTCGAAGATGGTGGTGAGAGCGAGAGAATGAAAAAAAAAAAAAAAAAAAAAAAAAAAAAATAAGAAAGAAAGAGGAGGAAGGGCAAGATGGTGGGCGGTGCGATGTATGTCGGGCACGTAGCCGCGGGGATTGCCTCGATGTGCCATAGAGGCAATCATGCTGGCAATGCAGAGGCCCATCTCGCCGCCTTACTCGCCCGCATATACCTATCCTCTCCTCATTCCCCTTTTCCATCCTCTCTCGTCGTGCTATCCCGTATATATCCGGTGTCTACCCTCACTTTCCAACCCCTTTCCACGTCGGTCTGCCAGCTAGAAACTTCTCTACACCCTCGCGCTACGAGCTGCTGGTACACCCAAGGGCTCTTTCTGAAATCTCCAAGATCGACTCACTTCAATTCAAGGCATCTTCAATATTCCAAATATCTCCCGGACACGATAAACTGCTTATGCTTTCCTATCGTCTATCCTTCGCAATGCAGTTTGTATGATTCTAAGACTCGTGCGGACACTCTTATCAATTAAAAGGCAGTATAAATTCCTAGAGACGACTTTAGAGTTGGTTGAAGAGTGTACGGGGATGAGAAGGATTCCAAGCACGCTCGGCTATAAAAATATACGAGAAGGGGGTGTTGTAATATTACAATGATACGTGCGGCACCCTTTTCTTTAGCTCGTGAACGTGCCGGAATTCTCGCGTTTAAAGATATCATGGGTTTTTCGTGAAAAAAATCTATACATATATATATAAGAGTATCAGGAAGAATGGGGATCTTAGGATGCTGGATGTAATAACCATCGTATATTCAGCCAGTTGTAGTCTACAGTTGCAACAATGGAAAATCAAGTGACCCACGTATCGTTTAACGAGGTCAGTTTTACCCACATGGGCCATTCAATGAACTCCGAATAAACCATTTAATATATGTGTATACATTTCTTGGCGTTGCGAAAAATCCTGGCAATCCTGATAAATCGAGCAGAAAGATCAGCCAGCCGGATATGCGATCATAAATTGTGTTTCATTACAGAAAGCGTGGGCTGTAGTGAACACGAAGCCGGAGATCCTGCTACTGCTGCTGCTGCTGGGAACTTGGAAGCGTATCAGCATTCAAAGTGCTCGACGGGCGTGCGGAAAGAGAAGAGTAGAAGGACCGCCCGTTCGAGGGCGAAGCCACTTCGGCACAGAGAAGAGGAACAAAAACCTCTGGAGAGGAGGATGTTGCATTAATATTTATACGGTAGAGAAGAGTGCGAGAGAGCGGAGCCCGGTACCGGTGTGAGGGGGATGGTTAGCCGGAGCGAGGCAAGTGAACGGGGACGAAATGAAATGCAAATGCCTTAACGAGCCACTGAGGGACTGCCGGAGTACCTTCCAGCATGAGCTGGAGCAGCAGCTCGGTCACGAGTCTACCTCTATCCGCTTTCTCATCAACGACGTCGTCACAGTTGTGCTCTCTACTCTCGACCCGAACTACGGATCTTCTTCCGGTTATTCACGGAATTTCCGTAATTCGCGCGATGTTCGTGATTCAAAATAATAATACAAGCCAACTATAGTTTTGACTTATCACGTACTTCCACCTGTACGTTATTTGCGTATAGATGATTTTTTTTAAAGGGTAGTAGAGCGTGGAATTATTATAATACGCAAGTGCACAATTAAAAACGGCCCACGAGACGGTCGCAAGCATAGAGAAGCGTCCAACAGTCGGGTGTAATTGAGGGTAACGCCATTTTCGCAAATTGCGCGCCTCCTCTTTCGCGCCAAGAAAGTGTCCAGATATGTATAATAAAGTATCTCCGCTTGATACGTACAGTAAAAGCCCCTCTGTAAGACATAGGCCAGTCTTAAAAGATTTCATCGTGCGTGTCTCGCGAGCATTGTCCATGGAAGCGTCAATTTAATTAAACAAGCCCGGCTTTTAACGATCTTCCGCGCCTCTTTCGCGCGCTTGTCCTACACGCAGATGTGAACATACTGTATCCGCCAGCGGTGTTCGGCTCATTAAGCGGTCTATCCTATCAGTTAGCTGCAAGAAAGTATAGAACAAGGGATACAGGTGCAACGTCTGCGCCTAACGCAAATTTATTTGTTGCCCAAGAGATGCCATCCGGGTGGTCCGACGCGGGCTTTCCTACACTCTCATTGTCTCTGTTCGCCAGAGCCTTTGTTCCCAGGGTTAGATTGTCGGATTTGCTACACCGATACGTCGGTGTTTGCTGCTCATACCACTGGTCGTCCTGCTAGTTCGAAGCAGACGCTCCAAGCGCCCCCGTGAATATAAGCCGGTGTGATAGGCAAACGTTTGTTATTTGCAATTTCACCCGTGGGATTGCGATGGGGGTAGAAAGCCCGCGAGAGGGCGAAGGTTTAGCGCGGCTATTATACAGATCACGTGGCGATTGGATTCCTTCTCGAGTGGAGAGAAAGAGATGAAACGCCTGAACGAGGTACCGAGAGCGGCGAGGAACACGAGAGTGAGTTGCTATCTCGTCGCTCACCAACATACTCTCTTCGCTCACCGGGTTCTCTCGGCTCTTTCGATCTCACTCCACGGAGTTCGGAAGCGTACCGGGAGGGTTGCACTACCCTCACAAATCCGAGTCCAACTCTACGGCTTTCATTATAAATCCAACCCACACTTCTCCGGTGAACCCGGAGAGGCCCCTTCAAACCCCTAACTTTCAACCCCTCCAATAGCAGCAGCAGTAGCAAGCAAGAGCACGCTTCTCTTCTCGCGATCCATTATATCTTTCGGCTGGCGAACAAGCGAGTCAGCTCCCTCAGTTTCTTCTCCCGTTCGCTCTCGCTATCCACCCTCCCCATCCTCACGAAAAGAAGTCTTCCACCCTCGTGCAAAGAAAACATCGCGAATGTGTTTTTCAATTTGGGACGGTGCCAGTTGGACGTTCGAAGTTCTCTTGCACGCCCTCTCTCTTTTCGACTCTCGGAAAAATCCCATCAGTGCTATACGTTCGCTCCACGCTTTCTATACATTCTCTTCTCTGTTTCCATCTCTTTTTCTTTGTCCTCCGATGAACGTCTTGGCACGAAATTACAGAAGGAAAGAAGGGAGGTAAAGAATACACAACGATTGCCAATCGGAATAGAGCTCGCGGATCGATAGTCTTTGAGTTTGATTAAAATTGTTACCCATT
This sequence comes from Buathra laborator, assembly GCA_934046635.1. Taxonomy (NCBI): domain Eukaryota; kingdom Metazoa; phylum Arthropoda; class Insecta; order Hymenoptera; family Ichneumonidae; genus Buathra; species Buathra laborator. Next base: position 4,177,788 of record OW203897.1, on the reverse strand, counting down.
GGAAGATGATCTCCAATAATCATGAATAAGTCTCGCAATGAAAATAGAAACTCGTCGCTCTTTCGAGACTGTATCGAAAACAACTTCGATGAAGTGAAGAAATTCTGTTCGAACCTTTGACCGTAAACAGAATATTGGTTAAAACCGAATAATTAATCGATATTCCGTACAACGAGTTGTACAACTAATTTACATTCTTGGCTTGGCAAGCAGGTAAAATCGGCAAGTCGTGCATCCGAAACGAATCCTTGCCCGGTGTCCCTTGGGTGCATGATTCTCGATCCTTGGACCCACGGAACGTGCCGTTGATGCTGTAGGTTGCGGAGATGCGCCCGGGGGATTTCTCAAACGAGCCAAGTGTGCAGGAAAAGCTGTAGCACCCGTTCGCGTTCCACTCTGTAGATGGTACAACGCCGCATGGATATGCCGAGTCTGCGGATGAGAGAGTACAGAGAAGCAGGGAAACTTCGCAACTGCGCTTTCCAATTTGGTCGGTTGCCAGTCGGTCTCGGTAGCCATATGCAGGAACGAACGTGGAGGCAGAGACGCCGCACACCGATCGTAACGCATCTTAATATCCGTTCCCGCAGGCTGAGCGGGTTCTCGGGGGGTTGCTTCGAGGAATGATTTAAACTTTATAAGGTGCTTCCGTCTCCCTTCCACTCTTTGGTCCTCGTAGCACGAAGAGGATAAGCGCCTTTGGCATAGCTAGAAAGCCCCTGGTTGGCAGTTCAGTTGGCGCTGCCGAGAGATCTTCCGCAGGATTCTCGGCAGGGAGTGGAATCGCGCCGGATGCGCGTAACGACGTCTTACCTACTCCATCGAGAGCGGAGGAAGACGCGGGCAAAGGGGGAAACAGGGCTTATTTTTCTGCCACCCCGAACTGCCTTCGCGATAGCCAATCTGCTGAGGCTAGTGAGAGAGCGAGAAAGCCCATATCAGCAGACCCCTAGCTCGCACTCGCGCCCCATACCCTACGTGAATCGAACACGTGTTTCACCTCCACTAATCTCCACTCGGCTTGCCGTTTAGACGAGAATTTCGAGCACCCCGTATCTCGCATATATGCGCGGTTCCAGATGCCGTTACACGCTCAACCGAGCTGACCTCAACGTTCCTGAAACCGCGAGACGACAGCCAAGATATCTTCGAGAGAGGGGTTGTAGGTCAGCTGCGATGTAAGTGTGATCATCATCGGCGACTGGAATAGCTACTTTGATAGGGTTTTAGTTACACTCGAGACCTGTATGTACATGGGTAACGAATTTAAGTCCATACATTTGTATCTCTTCGTCATGATTTATACAAACGTCCAGTTTAGTTCTGAGACGGGATGTTCATGATATTCTACTGGTGGTGATAGTCCAATGAGAAGACCATTCGAGATCTTATACAAGAGAGATCCTCAGGTATATCTTCTATGTTATTCTAGAGTGTATACAACACTCGCCTAGCTAGATATTATTGTCGCGAGTTCCCAGTTGTCGAGTAGACTCTCCCCGTTACCGGTGGTGTGACGTTAACTAGCGAAGGATAGGGGCGAGAGAACAGAACTCACCACAAGCAGAAACGGCCCGCGGGCTCACACCGATGCGAACCGTAATGGCACGGTACTAAAACCAAATGGGTCATTTGATTCGGAAGCGATATCTCCCTTATGAGGGATCTATCTATATGTGTGTATACATACCTGCTAGCCGCGGGCTGGCCACGCGGTGTACGACTGTAGGCTGCATATATATATATATGTTGTTGGCTACTGCTATTGCGAAAATATATAATGTTCCCGATATCAAGGGCCATCAACGGGAGCGAAACACCCCTTTGATGCGAAGCTTCTCCACCGGTTGTGATCTGTTGGCGTTGGCTGCAGTATCCAGCCTATTGCCGATTGCATTCCCCACCGTTATTGCACTTTCTGGAACCATCAGGAGAACCATATAGTGCATTATTGCTGCTTTGTCTAATTGAGTTGCATATTTGGCAACGAGATATTTCGAATTATAACTACCTGAATATTTCAGGAAGGCCGACGAATATGGAATGATTCCAAATGTGGAACGCAGTTGAGCATAAAGCTTGCATAACGCGCACGTTTAGTTTCCTCTTCGAAATTGTTTTTTACATCTGTCGGCTTGCCTCTAGTTAATAAAGTAATTAGAAACTATAGAAATTAGATGGAATTTCAGGTCTCTTAGGATTCGTAGATTGGCAGCTACCACAACCCTCCGTTGTCTCCGCCGCAAACCCTTACAGCAAGTAGTACGAATTCGAAATCACGCGGCTGAAGGTAGAATCTCGTGCACATATCAGGCCTAAACGGCATTCGCAGACTATTCCCTAATTCCGGCTGACCCCTGGTAGCCGGTGACTCGCGATAGTTGACGAGGCTTAGCGAACCCTATAGCATTTTGCCCCCCGGCAATGCTGCTAGCCACGAGAAACGCCCTGTTCCAGTGGAGTAACGCGGTGTTTATCGGACCGTATACCCCGCACGCCATACCACCAGTACCAGCTACCACTCCGGCAGCTTCCATAGCTGCCCCCGCTTCGGTGGACCAGTTGCAAGGGGTTACTCGTAATCCCCCTACTCTACGTTGGCCATCATGGCCACCATTTGTTACCCCGTTACTGCAATTCCGCCAAGATCTCTCGAGCCATTTCAGGATAGCCTTGCACTCGACTGCGCGAACACACGCACATTGGAACACAGACACACGAACACATTTATAAAGGAGTCGAGAAACGCTCGACCAACTCTGGAGTACTTTCTCTCTCTCTACCTTCGTTCTATCGTCACTCATTATTCACATAGAATGCTTTTACCAGAGAAAGCATTACGCAATATTTATTGTACGAAAGATGTAGAAAACTGCATAACCATAATTTATTTTATTGCCTTCTGCTACTCTTGTAGCCCGTAAAATCGGACGGTCTTCTCGTTTTTATTTTTTATTTTTTTTCGGACTCTTTCTATGCCGTAGAAATTGTTACTAATACAAGGTATATATGTAGATTGTCCAAGTGGGGAAAGTGAAAGATTCGATGAGTCAAAGAACGGATACTGTTAGATTCACCAGACACTCGTTCGTGTTGTCGTCGATGGCTCATTAAGCGTCGATCGTCAACGATAAGAGTCACCGGCAAGTGAGCCGGCGGCCTGCTGCACAGCTCGTTCCAGCGAAAACTCTACTTTCGAAACATTGGCTGGAGCATTCTAAACGATCGCGCCACCGATTGGTACCTGGGCGTTCCTTAATGAGCCGATTTTATAGGGTTGATTCCACTTTTAAAACAATGTCAATTAATTGCCACCACTGGGTCGCCCGACTACTTATTTGTTGCGAACGCGAGACCTCAATGGCTGCCTTTATCCCGCTATATCAGGACAAACTTGTTTCGTGTAGGCATATTCGCTGTCCTAATCGGGCAAATTGTACGCAATTATTATTTTTAAAAAGTCATTCACGAATGGACACATATACGACCTGTTAATAATATATCAGTATGATATTTATCAATAAAATAAATAATTCGTTTTCCATTCAAACGTGCAGCGTCGATGCGCGTTGCGCACTTGACAACAATGTAAAGTTGGTAATGACCAAAGTAATGTATTTTTACTTCTCCGCAAAAAAAAAAATGCAAATGTAGTGTTCTACAGGGAAAAATAACAAAACACAGTGTTTTGAACGGAGTTTCCCGTTTTTTTACTACGTACAAAGTAATGAAAAAAAAAAGGCACGGTAGTGAGTAATGTAAACCGCGTCATCTTGCGTTTTTTTCATGAAATCGAACGATTCTAAAAAATTGTTCTGCCATTTCTATCTTATTTCAGTTTTTTTTTAAATTTTTTTAATAGTAGCAATGGCGCGATGCGCGCGAGTATCCTTATCACTCTTTTTAGTTTTTTCATTCCACTTTTTTAGATAAATGTTATATATCACACTGTCATAGTTTGTCAAAGAACTGTCAAAATACAATCAAAATACAATATGACTGAAGCTCCTTGATCGAACGATTCCAGCTTTAGACTCCTACGACAGCCAATCAGAAAACGAATAAAGAGACATGTAAGAAGAGGATATATATCGAAAACGCGGATAAAGCATACGTGTATCGAAAATGCGAGTTATTTTAGCTGCGAATTTTTTGAAGAGGATAATGCAAATGACGCTGTTTTGCTGTTTTATTCAGTAAACTTTAATACAACGTTAGTAATCGCGAAAAAATAATTTTTTTTTCGGAAGCGATAGAAGTACGTCATAAATATGTTCCATATTAAGTCTTAATTTTTCGATATTTTTTAGAATATGAATTATCTTAGATGGAGTATTTTACAGCTGTTGTATTGGAAATACGATGAATTACGATCCTTTCAAGTGTGCAATCATGGCGTTAGATCATCAATCGATCGGATTACCGCGTTTAACACGATCAGACCGTAATTTTCTCAGTCCGACATGTTTATAGCGATTATTTGTGAAAACAGCGTCCCTGTTGGCTTTGTGTTACGAAACGACGAAATAGAACTGTATAACGCCCGTTGATATTTCGCGTATGCACTGCCGACATAACTACGAGTTGCATAAATTTACCGGCAGAATGTTTATCGCGCCCGAGCGTGCAATGTAACCCGGTGAATCTCTCGCGGGACGTTTGTACACGTCTGCCATCAGTGAGAAAGTACGCGCTTCATCGTGGCAAATTTTCGCACAACATTCGGTACCGCACATTATTCGGAGTTTGACTCCTATTTTCAGCGCTATGCGATCGGATCTCTGCTGAAATTCGAATAAATCGATGAATTATTGTACTACTAAAACGCGCGCGCGTTAAAATAATTTTCATAAATGCTGCTTCGTTGGAAAATCTGCGTCATCGAGACTCTGTGGAATAAATTCGAAAACATTTCGTATCGACACCCTTTCAAGTTCACACACGAGTACCGACGAGTTTCCGAAGCAAATACCTGCGGAGGGAGGATAGGGAGGAGAGGGAGGGAGACAGCGGGAAAATTCTCGTGATCTTCTCACGTACGAGTCCCCTGGCGCCCTTTCGAGATCCTGGCACCGGTATCCGCTCGCATCCGCGCTCACCGAAACGCGCGTAACACGCATTTTTATCAAACGTTACGAGGCCCCGAACGAGCCGGATGAAAACCAATATCTTACAGCCGCATGGGAATTCGACCTCGACATTCGCATTCGCCGGTCTCCTTTTTTTTGTGTTCTCCGTGTTCCACTCTCATTCTTTCCGAACCCCGTTTACTCGTTTTCCCGTAGCTATCAGCCGGCGCGAAACTTTTTTCCTCTCTACGGGCTCGTGTAGAATTTTCAAATTCTATCTTCGAAAAAAAAAAAAAAAACGTCGTCAGAGATGAAAAGAAGAACGGATAAGAGTCGTTTATTCCGACGCAACAAAAGATGACGTTCGGAAATACAATGTATAGTCTGCATATATCTTAGCTGATCTGTACGAAGCTCGTATAAAAAAATATACTTTTACAATGTCCTTAACGATACAGATGATCCTGATAAAGTAGAATCGTCGTCGGTGGATTTGCGTAACAATAAAATAGCCCGAGGTTGTTGGTTGGACACGTTTCCAAGATTCTCGTTATTCGCTTCGAAGTTTTGAACCTTAGGGAAGGTTTCGGGGATTGGTACACGGTACCGTGGGAGGGGTGAGCGATTCTCAGGGGGTTGAAAAGCGCGTGACCGCGTATAAGAAGTCTCTAATCTCGTGCCTCGAGGCGAGAGGAATTCAAGTCGGTAGAAGTAGGGAGGGATTTGAAGAGTTCTCGTAACGCGCCCTTCAAGTGGCAGTTGCCCCTTAAAGGACCCTTCTTGCAAGGAGCAGGGGCTCGCCGGCCCTCGGAGTTCTGAAAGTTATGCTAATGAAAACGCGCACGCGGACACAAGCATTCTCTCGTGAATTTTTTTTTTTTTTTTCATAGTGAGAGGGTGGCGTACGCAAATGTTTTTCATCTATCCTAATGCTGCACGATAAATGTCAAACAATTAATTTCATGGGAAAAAAAATAGCTTCAAATTCTTCTACCAAAAACATCGCGGCTATTCTTTTTTTAAAGTTTTTTATACGGATTCAGCTTCAACTTACACGTATTAAACACACAATTTTTAATAGACTTCAATATACGATGACAGTAGAACTGATATATATATGTCCGCTTCATCCGAACGCTGTTCTCGTATCTAAAGCCTCTCGAATAAATGGCAACAGTTAGAAAAGCTAAACAAAAAGGAAAAAAAAAAAATCGCGCACAAAGCTCCGTACCAGTCGCGTCGCATGCATTATGCGAAAAAGAGGATTTTCCTCGCTTTTGCTGTGAATATAATGCGACTCCCTGCGTTTCGAGGCCGCGAGACACGGAGTTGCTCTTCGCACGCATACACATTCGCGAAAAGTAGTAGAAGGAGTACAGTAAAACCGAGAGGACACCGACGTCGCCGCTGCCGACGGGGGGATTTAAACTCGAGCGTGGAAAGCTTATACAAAGCTCTCAATTTATTGGATGGAAATCCTCTGGCGGCATAAGCGTGCTGCTGGGTGCAACTTTCTGGTGCTCCGGAGAGGAAAAGAGAGAAAGGGATACGAAGAGCTCGGGTTCTCCGGTAGCTTTGCTATACCTCTCGAATGCCCAACAAACTTGCTGGCTACTGGTGCTCGGAGAATGCGAAGCGGATTAACACTTTCCTATCTCCACTCGACTCGATGCCGCGGGGGACTCATCGCGCATTATACACGTAGCCGTATTCTCGCACGTTCTTCTCGTTTTCCTCGAGTCTGACTCTCGCGCGCGCGCGGTAACACATAGCATTCCATGAAACAACAAATCTTTGGTATATAAGAAAAGTTCGAGAGCTTCCCTCGGCACAAGCGGCAGAACATTCGCTATTCATGAGGACGATAAAAGAGCATCGTTGTCGCCCGCGTGAGGGCTCTAGCCGGTTCTCGACTGTGCACGGGGAATCCTCTACGCGACGGCAACAACGACGAAGAGAGCGACTACTGCAAACGGAGATCTAAAACGACCGGGTAAGTCCGAAGGCTCACGGGAAATATCTCGGAGGATCTCGCGAAATAGTCGAAAGAAAACTGGAAGTTCTCGGTGCTTCAATTTCATACCGAAACAACGCCGTGTCGAAGAGAACGGCAGTCTATCGAATGCTGCAAGTGAGTTTCGTACTCCGGTGCAATTAAAAGGAAACCGAGTAATTTTCACCCTCTCACAACAATCCACTCCCTCTCGATAGCGTGAGAGTTTCCCCAAAAGAGCTCGACACTTCAGCGACTGTTATACGAGACCATCAGCAAACGAAACTGCAACAGCCTCGGCTATGCCAACGAAAATCGTTCCGCAGTGGTGAACGTGAAATACGCAACGCGTTTCGGGCGAAACGAAGCGGTAGAGGGTTCGGTGTGCTTCCAGCTACCGACTATGTAGCTTACTCTGGCTGGTCGGCGTATAGCCCGAGGGTCCTGCAGGTTCATCAATTGCAGTTGCAATAAACGGAAAGAACGGGCGCGTGGGCCATGGTGCTGGAGAAGAATACACGAAACCAGCACCAGCAGCTATTTCGCTTCGGTATACGAGAGGATGGCGTAGATATCCACGGTAAAATTTGCGTCCCCGGAGTCACCAGTTTCCACCCTGTCCCGCGTTTTCCAACCCACTCGCGAAAGCATACCGATCTATATGTGTATAGTGTATTATGTATAGTACATATATATACAGACTATATAGAGATATAGTAGAGGGCGTTATATATAAGCGTAGCGATGTTGGCGTCGGTACGGCGTCGTCTGCGTCGTCGTCTAGGTGCACATAGCCGAGGCGCTCTGGCAGCGAATAAACAAGATATATACTCGGTGCCCGCGCACTCCGCACATACAATTATCGTTATAATCGTATTTTTGCGCGAACCTCCGGGCCCCGGGTCCATGACGCCGCGAAAGCAGAAAAGCCCGCGAGAGAGGAGAAAAAGGAGGCTGAAGAATGAGGGGAGGAGGCAAAAAGGAGGAAGGTATACGGGAACGGTTGGAAGCGACGAGAGAGCTACCGGAAAACTTTGCCGCGAGGGATTTGGGAAGTGAAGCGAAAACGCGAGATGCTAGCTTCACTGCTGCCGCGAGACGCGGGTACGAGGGGTAAGAAGGGGACGAGAGAAAATACTATCCGCCTCCGGGGGCCTTCCCCGGGAAAACGGAAAGAGGCCAGCAACCCTTCCCGCAGCCCCCATCGGGGCTATCGCGACGCTTCTTCTACTACCTCACCGCTTTCTTCGTTTTTTCATGGCCATCCAACGGCGGACAAACCCTTTTTCGTTTGGAAAATGCTCCGGAAATGCCGGGTCGACGACATATCAACGGTGAACGCTCGAGGTAGCATTTCCGAAACTGGCGATATTTGCTTAAAAATTGCGGATTTATTGAAATTTCTAAACTCAGCAACAATAAAAACAATAATAGGCTTCCACGTTTCGTCGTAAATTTATGTCAAGTATTAAGGTTTAGCACTGCTTTTTACACTTTTTATGACTACGAGAGCTATTAGCACATTTTACCGTAAAGTGTACCGTGAAATCTATGTTTTCTGTAGCCTTAAGGTACAAAAAGTGAAAGATATTTCAAACTGAAATACGCACAAAGAACATTGTCCTATGTTTTCTCCGAGTTCTTTTGAAAATGATGACCCTCACCCTCGTAAAGCATAGTCAGATCGTAAAGCGAAACGAACCCTTAATTACAGGTACACCTTTAAACAGGAGATCCTAAACATAGCCAAATCTGAACTCAGGTCACCCTCGGCGTTCTTCATCAAATCTTTTTTTTTTCTTCCTCGTCTGCAGAAGGACTCGAGCGTAGGAGGAATTGTCCCGGCATTTATGGAGTTAACGTTTCTAAAACTCGACGACCCGGGGTTGCACCCGCGCGCTGGAAGGAGCTCTCGAAGCGATAGCGGGAGTAAAAAACGAAGAAGAAGTAGAAAGAAAAGAAATAGGAGTAAGAGGATCGGAAGAGTAGAGAGTGGGGAAGGGGTAAGGAAAGGGAAGAGAAAAAGGCCAAAAGTTGAAGGGTATGAGGAAAATGGTAGCGAGAGGAGAAACGTCGAGGAAAGAGAGTAGAGCGAGATGGTGGAGAAGAGAAAAAAGAAAGCGGAGAAAGATAGGAAAGCGCGCGCAAGAGCTAGGAGCCCCTGGTGCCGTCGTACCAAGAGAGCCGAGCGCGAGAGCAGAGCGGCCCCCGACGTCGTTGGTCGGGGGTAATGGCAGTCTTGGAATTGCGTTATCAATCTCCGGAACCCCGCAGTTCCCCGTTATCCCCCTCGTCGACGATTCGTTCGCTCGCTCTATACCAAAGCAAAAGCCCTACGGCACTCTGCGTCGCTCGTCTCGACTCCATTCCATTCCGCTCCAGCCCCCGGGATCCCGGTCTCGGTCCGGAACCCTCGAGTCTCTCCCGCTCGGCTCCCTCTGCCCTCTGCAACGGGCCGGAGAAAACCACCCCGTCAAACACGGAGCTTCCGGCGTGGAGCTGGGTCGCTCCCGCGCAAGTCCGCTTTCCTCTCTCACCCCTTTAGCGCTTCCTCTTCTCAGCGCTGTAGTAGCTGAGATGGCACAACTATACTCGTTGCAGTTGTACAAACGCCGCACGTATACACTGTACATATGCATACAAAGAGAGATACTACTACCACTGTCATAGAATGTAGACGAGTTCGAGAACGTTCGACCGTCCAAAGAATACCACCAACACACTATTATAATACTATGCAAGGGGGTTTCGAACACTCCGCAGCACTAACACGAAGATTTTTATCATCCATGAGTATACCAATACCAATCACGTAGGAAGAGATGGTACGGAGGGAACGTGGGGTGAGCGTTCGCTCGTAGTAACCAGGAGGAAGTTCGTGCCGAGAGGCGTATGTACCATCGTCTAGTTCAACTATAACCACCCCCATATACCGACGCCGCTACCACCGCGTTTGCCAAGAACCCTTATTGCATTTTATATTATACATCTATTTCCGTTCTATGCCCAGCATGCCGCCACCGAGACCCCGAAGCTCGCGACTTCGCATGAACAGAGCAGCCACAGCAAAATGCGAAACCGCAGCGTTCTCGATCAAACGTCTTTTCATTCTTTTTCCTTAGCTTTCCTACCGTCGCTACTTTCTTTCTTAGTCTTTCTTTTACTCTCTACGAGAGAACGGGGGGGACAACGCACCCCCAACCGACTGAAGATGAATCGTAATGGATATGGAGCGTGGTCGAGCTTTCGCGGACTCCACTCTAACTCGGCGCTCCCATTACGCTACCATCGCGTTATTAGCACTCACGCCGATTGAACCTAATAATCGTCCTCGTAACTAAGGACTTTGTAAGGCTGCGGGAGCACGCTGAGTTGTATACGGAGTAGAACTGAGTCGCGAACTTTTCCCGAAGAAACTTGGACACAAAGAATATTTTGCGAGTAATGAAATATCTCGATGTAATGAATATCCAAGTATCAAGAGGGTAATGAAAATGAAACGGAACGAAACAAATCAAATCAAGCATCGGAGAGAAACTGTCCCTAGTGGCCGTTAAACATATTAAATAAACACTTCTTTTTTATCAGTAATAACTTTTCAGTCTGTAATATAATGGAGAATAAGTCGCGTGGCGCTTCACCCTCGCAATGTTTACCCGGAACCAAGTAAACTCTTGTTTCGTAATTCAACGCGATAAAGTTTTTCTCCGTAGGGAATCTTCGACCCTACTACGCCTGCCTTGCGGGATCTCGAAGCGAAAAATTTATCCTAAAGCTTCCGGGTGACAAAGATAAGGAATGGATAAGATGGGCAATGGTGTTTGGACGATGACGCCTACCGTATTGGTCGTTCTGGACCCTTATGCGCCCGTTGCTCCCGGAAGACGACGCTGCTGAAAATTAAACGCCACTTCTTTATACAACTATCTTTTCTCCTTTTTCTAAACGACATTCTCTGGTAGGGAAAGGATAAAAGCGAACACGAAAATAATGAAGCAGAAGAGAGCAAAAGTTAGCCAAAAACGTCAAACTAAAGGCTCAAAAGCGAAATCGAAAACAAAAAAAAAAAACCGAAGAAGCAAAAGGGCAGCGTTCACGAAAGTCCGTGAGATCTTTTCTGTACGGCCCGTTGGCCTCCGAAGAGGGCGAGTGAGCGCATAGTCGATACCGTATCGCTTTCACAGAGACCCAAAGGTTACCGAATCGTTTCGAGACTATCTTAATGGTCGGATAGATCGTTCGATACTATGGCCGAGTCGTAAAGGCTATTGCTCTGGCCTCTCCTCAGACCCTCGACCGGCATCCCCGGTAGCGGCAGCAGCAGCAGCCCCTTTCTTGTTCGAAGCCACCCCTTCCCAGTGGCGCCTCAACGGTACGACAGCATCCGAGCAGCAACCCTTAGCTCCCGAGGAAGCCGGCTTAGCGCCACCCAGCATGGATACTCCGTATCCGCAGGACCGATGAAACTCACCCAGACTCAACTATCGCCATCGCCCTTCTCTTCGACAACCTCTACTACGCACCTCATTTATCCCCCGAGGCAATGTTTGTGATGACGGGGTTCGCAAGCACGTTCTCTTCCTCCTCTACACATACGCACAATCGTTCGACGATCGACTTCGTGCCATGCGTGAGTTTATTACGCGCTTTGGTAATTAATTGTTTTTCTTCGAGAGCTCATTGTCGGTTCATCGATGTCGCAATAAAATTCAAGTTTCTTCATCGTCACTTTGCGGAATAGCTCTCGCACAGTACGATTAAAGGCCGAGAATAGTTGACGAACGAGAACAAATAAGTTAATTAATAAGAGAGCAGTAATTGAAGAGCTTTTTTCTTTGCGTGTAATAGAAAATTCATGAGTCTGCGAAAGTTTCACGAAGCAGCGAGGAGTCTCGTGGGGTAGAAACATTGAAGCCAACTAATGCTCTCGTACTCCGGTGTGACATTAATACGTAGCCGAACAACGGGGTACGGCGTGTAACTTAATTAAGTCAACGACGCAGAGAGACCCGCGACCACGACTCTGCGGCTGCTTTCACCCCCCGTGGTAGTATACAGAGACCCTACACCCTCCCAGTGTTTCTCTATATTCCGTGCAATATTATCCCGACCGCGGACGACGGCCGTGGCGACGATGCTCTTCTCTTGCACTAGGTGCGCAATGGCCGAGACGGAAATTGTATTTGTTGCGTTCTACGTAACGATCCCCTTATTCTGTTAAATATATTTCTCTATTGCAGCTACGGGCGCGATACATATGGTACGGAATTAGTCAAATTTACAAACTATACATTTTAATACGCATGAAGAAATGAATTTACACGAAAAAAAAAAATCGTATCACGTTTAAGCGGATATGATTTACGATGTTGCGAACTATTCAGCGAGACGTTACGAGAAGACGAAGCAAGCAGAAGCGAGATCGTGGTCGCCGAATGGTCGGCTAGAGCGCCGTTCGTCCGGCAGTACGCATAACTGCCCGATTAAAAGTAACGACCGAGGCGTAAACTTGATTTACGGGCAATCGTGTGGCCGCGCCACCAACGCCTATACCAAAAGCATTCAGACGATATCCGAGAGACGGAGAGAGATGACCGAATGCTCGATGGCGTGCGCGGCCTCTTCTCTCGTCCGCGCCCCTGTCATTCAAAGAGGTGTCAACAGCAATCGCTTTTACGAGATACTTATTAATTGTTACGGCGCTTTTACGACGGCATAAAAGTACGCGGGACGAGAAGGAGAGAGCGGAGAAGGGAGATCGAGGAAAGCCACGGGAAGGGGTCACGGTAAGAGAGAAAGGGATCAGCGTACAGTCAGACAAGGCGAAGATCTCGGGAGGGGGGGGGAAAACACACCGCGATGGGATTATATTACCACAGCATGAATGCATCGGTGGGATGGTATACGATCGAGGACTCTGTAAACACCGTCAGGAATACGAAAAGAGAGGGGAAAAACTCGAAGCGAACAACCGAGTTGTCGGTACGAAAATGAAAGAAATAAGAGCGAACAAGGGAAGGTCGTCTCGTGTTCTTGTGCTGTAGCGGGAATCGAGACCACACACGAGACGCTCGCGTTGCACGCAAGCACGACGTGCTGCATACCCACAAGGGGCCATATAGAAGAACACTCGAAACTCCAATAAATAAAATAAGCACAACGACGTTTGATCTGCCGATTAATCTACTCGACGTATTCTCGTATTCTTTCGAGCTTCTGCAATTTTTTTTTTCTCCCCTACGTTACGTGAGCAAAGATTTAAGCGCAGAGTTTCATTATAAACGTGAAATAACGTTTGGAACGATGAAAATGGCGTGAGCGAGCGTTGAGAAAAAAAAAACGAGATCGTGGATGGCGACTTAAATGATGTGGGCGTTAGGGGTGGATTCGTGAGAAAAGGGGAGGGGGTGCGATTTTGCCGGGAAGGGTCGAACTTGGCTTTGGATAACGGCCACGTCGAGGCGACGGTAATGCGAGTAGCGCGCGCGCGAAAGTAAAGGAGAGTTTTTCTTTTCCCTCCGGCTTTTCAATGGGCCTCTCCCCCGCCTTTTTTTCTCTCTGTTCTCAACCGACACCAACCCCTCCGGTCGGAGAGAGCACAGCGGCGGCTTATCTATCCACTAAATCCAGCGATTTTAATACGCGTTCTCTCGGCAATTTCCGCGCTACCTACACATTCCTCCGAGTTTCTCCCGCCTGCATTCGCTTTTCTCTCAACATTCTTTTTCGCTCTTGTAAGGTAAAACGCGGGATGTTTCAACCCTCGCGAATTCATACCCGCGCCACCCTCTTTGTTCGCGCTTAACTTTATTCTCACTGCGTCGTTTCAAAGCTTTTTTTTATTCTCCTTAATTCATATTGCGTCTTCGATTTTTTGTTTCAGATTCAAGAAACATCCGGACTTATTGGTACATAAGATATACAAGAACTATCATCAATAAAAAAGGAGTCTTAATAAAACGCCACGACCGTGACACTTCGGGGACACTGGCAAGCTTCGGAAACTTCGTCTCTCCTCCCTCTGCGATGCGGGAACAAAATTGACTCGGATTTGAGTTATTGAACGACTAACGCGTTCCACAACCCATGTGACGCAGTAGCTGTGCGACATCCCCCCTCTGTACACACAAATAAAAAATGTACACACGCACAAGCACGAGGGGTTGGACACCCTTTTCTACTGTCGGGACGTTCGTCGCCATTATCCCTCGTGATACGATGTCGAGGAGAAAAAAAAACTTGTAAATAAAAAGGAGTAACGGGGAGAAGAAAAAGCAACGTATTATCGTATATTGTCTCTAGGCTGTCGTTTCGTGGTCGAGGAAATAACACCATTGGTTTCTTCCTTTCCCACTCAACCCTCGATACGCGAACGAGAGCGAGACGAGGGTTAATAAAAATCAATTGTTTCTCGGTAGTTTCTCTCAATTCCTCGTCTGAGAACCGATAATTGTCACTTTTTTTTTCCACCATTCCTCATAAGTCACGAAAACTACGTAGAAATAACATCGAATTCTCTGCCGTCAAAGGTCTTAATCTACACCGCAGCAATATCTGGGGTTCAATAAATAACGATGAAATACAAGTTATCGTGGGTCAAGGTATCAGCTATATTAGCGGAATTTAATGGTGAGCATTTATTCTCATGGCATTCGTGTAGCGAGGAACAGGTAAAGCAATAATTAAGATGTCTCCGGAGCACAGTACAAGAAGCAAGGAACGACCCTGGTAATAAATTTGACGAATTCCCACGTTGGGGTTCTCGAGAGCACAGAAGAGAGAAGGACCTTTCGAATATATAGAGCCGAGGTGGAGCTCGTATAGGTAGATACGTCGAGAATCTCGGGTATTCATACATCCAATCCGGTCGAGTATTTAATCACAAGAGAGCTCAGAGCGACTTGGTTGGATGGCATCGTCGTCGTCGTCGTTGTCCCAACGCTGCGAGCAAGTTTCCAACGCGTGATATAAATTCGGCCCGGCGGGGCAATCACTCGCCCCGAGCTCTTGGCATGCTGTGCTGACTTGAAATTAAAAGAAGAGAATTCCCGAGGCTCTCCTCGGGGTCTTCGTCGTGTTGCGAGAGCAAACACGAGGCGGAGAGAACAAGGGGAGTGGAAAAAACGAAGGGTAAGAAGAGATGAGATAGAATAAGAAGTCGAAACAAGATGGGACGAGAGAAAGAGAGATGTATACGTTTGAGAAAGAGATGAAGATAAGAGGACACGCAGTCGCGCGGCAGGTAGGCGAGGCGATAAATATGATTTTTGTGTGAAACCGGCTGTGCCGGAGCGGTATACCTCGATCTCCAGGGGTGGTCCACGTTCTCGTACGTCACTCGCAGAATCTCGATCCCGGGGTCTCTTGATCCTGACTCCTCCTTCTACGTATCCGCTGGTCACCAGCAACTACGAGAGCGAGAGTTGGGTGAAAGGATCACCGATCTTGTCGAGGGTTCCAGATTCGAGTCTCGCAGCACCGAGATCGTACGTTACCTTGCTCGGCAAAAGGGAGAAGGGCGGCTTCCTGGCATCTCTCTCTTCTCGCATCTTAATCTAGATGTTCTTCTTGTATTATAGTATTCGCCTTTTTTTTTCGCTTTTTCCTTTCTATCCGTTTCCATTGTCCCCTGCGTCACGACACAACCCCCTTTAGTCTTCACTCCCCATACGAAGACCTGACGCACTAATCCTGAAGAGGTCCTGGCGTTACCCGAAAGTCTTTCTCCTCGAATATATATCCCGAACACTACGAACCCAATTTTTTTCTTCCTTTCTATCCCGTTGATCCGCTCAACGAGCTTCTCTAATCGAGTGTACCATGAAGTTTTGTCGGTATTTCGATGACTCTTGACCCCCTATACTGCTTCTGGTATACACGCTGTGTATATAGCAAGAGGATTATGCGCGACAGAAATGGAACTTGGCAAAACGTTCACGGGATTTTCGCCTTTGTCGGGGATTCACGTGACCGCATGTTCGATCTTGATTTCAATACGTTACGATCCACAAGAACCGCCGGTTCCCGGTGGATTCCAGTACCAGTCGAGAAATCGTACATCACCTGCAATCAGCCAAAGGGGATAACCATATTTCTCACCACCGCTGGACGCATCTTGATGTAGATGTGTCCCAACCCCTCGTTAAGGATTGTCGCCCCCTTTCGGCATCTATCCCGAATCACCGCGACTAACAGTTACTGGTTACAATGTATAGGATACGAAGCTTCAATCTCTTCATCGTCTGTGCGCGTAACACTGTTCTCCGTTTAAGGACAGTTCACGCGTTTTCTTCTCACTCGGTTCCTTTCTTTCTTTTCCTACCTTTTCTCCTTTGTGTCGCTTCATAGGCCAGTTTAACGAGTTTCTTGTGCTCGGAATCAAGCAACTTCGGTTCCGCACCTTATACCCCGATACCAAGGCAAACGATATCTATCGACGGCACCGAACTCGGACAAAGGAGCGATACCACGCTCACGTTCAACTATGTATGCGTGTCTCGGAAACCAGACAAAGATCTTAACGATCTCTCGGACCGAGCCATCGGGTGATACAAACGCTTGTCCGGGGATATGAAACGACTTGTCTCGATTTATTGCCACGAGTCTTCTCAACGCCTTGATCTTGAGTGCTTCGCGCCCCGTTTAGATTGAAAAGTCACCGGGAATTAATTGACCCGACGACACAAGGAAACTTGATCATTATACCGATCTGTTACGAGGAATGAAATGGCGCGTACAAGGAATACTCTTCAATGACTAATCTCATGGTAATCTTGCCAGTAGAATCTCATGTAACGATGTGTGTAATGGACGAATTGTACACCTGTTATTGTATAATTGTAATGGTTTATAATTAATTGTCTCGTGATGGTAATATTTAAAATATATTTGTTCAACAGCATTAAAATATTAATATCGTAATGTATGATTCTTATTTGTATGTAGGGAGACAGAAATATGAAAATTATACATGCAGTCTGATAGTGCTTTGCATAAAGTAATGTACTAAAGTCGCGCCGCGCAAGGACCTTGCCGGGTAAATTATATTTAAAAGAAGAGTGAGGGTAGTTGAACGAAACTGGGTGCGATAGGAATATTTCTCGGAAGTTTCGCATTATCTATCCTGCAGCAGGGAACCAACTCTCGCGCTCTCGGCGTTGCAGAGACTGTAGAGAGGGGTTGGAAGTAGAGGACCAGAAGCAGAGACAACGCGAGTGTGTCCCATCCCCGCGAGAGACCATAAGATTTACGGAGGCCGGTATAAACATCGAGGGAGATTACGCGGAGAGTTCGCTCCAAGTTTTAACGAGATTCCCTCAGCGCGGTGTCGCCGACATTATCAAATAATTGAGTGGTGTAACTCTCGGGCCGTGCTATCCCCCGTTGAGGATCTCCGGTTCTGGAATTAACTCCTCCTCCGCTCATTTCGAATCGGTACTTTGAAAACGATCTCTCTCTCTCGCTCTCTCATACTCTCGTCTCTTGCTTCTTCACCAGGTTCGCGAAAGGACCACCCAAAACTTTTTACCTATTAATGAAGAATTCAGCCGATATGCAAAACTAATTCTGAGACCTCTCGATCATCGACTCTATAAACCACACCAAAAAAAGGAACTCATTAAAGCGATCAATAAAGGGGAATTATACGAAATAAAATCGAAAACTCGTAGTTTTAATTCATGTCAGACGAGGCAGGTAAGAAGAAGGAGAAGAAGAACAAGAAGAAGAAAAGGCGAGAGGCACTTGTAGATTCACGAGTCTGGCAAAGATTTGATTACAATTTCAAACGGGCATCAGGTATCTTGGGGCTGAATCTTTTGAGCGCGTTCTCTCATTTCTCTGTCTTTCCGTGTGACCAAGTAGAACGGAGACAACACGAGCTGACGGTGCTTCACTGGCAAGAGGTAAGGCGAGAATTATAAGAGGAAAGAAGCCTCGGTGAATACGTGTTTGTGTGTGTGTATGCGAGGAAGAGGAGAAAGAGGATTCGAAATAAACAAGCCGACGGTAATGCGCCCGTACATCTCAAGAAAAGATTAAACAGTTAATAAGAATAAGAGTCCCGTGGAGTCTCCTCGTACCATCACGGCTACCACTACTATCGCTGATATTCCAACACACGTACAGCAGTCGAGGTTCCCGCGGGTTCCCTTTTCACCCACACGCAACCACCCCCGCACGTTCACGGACGTGGCACACGCACATGAGGGGCAAAGGGGATTCCCCCCCGGGTGGTTGGAGGGAAATGGCGGCCATCTTTCCCGCTGGCTCTTCTCGAGAACCAATCGCCTCTCTCCAACGGGCGTTAAGGCGGCAACTCCCGCTGAAGAATTGCCTCTGCCACGTTAGACACATTTTTCTCGCTTTTCCTTTATTCTCGCCGACGGTGCGCCCGCGAGCCTGCAGAGCTTCTATTTTCTCCATCCCTCTCATCTCCCTTTTCCCTTTACTCTCTTTCTCTATATACCTTTCCCCATTCTCCGACTCCGCTGTACACCCCGGCGAAGCTTCTCTTTCTACGCCATCTCTACAAACTCTAGATGCCGGTGCTCTCGTCGTTTCGCATCTCTTATTTTCTTTGTTCCGAGCGCAACGTTCAACGCGACGCCTGAACCAACCCCGTCGACGTGGAAGAGTAGATCCGTGGACCAAGAAGTGCGCACACGTAGGCAACACACGGGGGGCTTTGACGCTAGGTACCTCTATATACGCAGGGATATAATGGTCTTCATCCCTGAAGTGAGCTCTATCGAGCGCGGCAGGTGGCTGACCTTAATAACGCCGCACATAATCCAAATAAAAAAAATGAAGCGCGGAGAAGAATAGAGAGAAGAAGAAAAAAAAAGAATAATGTTGAAAGAGAATGTAGGCACCCGAGGAGAGAGAGCGCACGTGTGAGACTCCATCGTACAACATTGTACGCGGTGGAGAAATGTCGCCTCGTCTTCATGGACCCCACGACCCTCCGCTTTATTCTTGATGGATACCAGCGAGATTTACGCGAGCCGAAAGACCAGTGAAAGACTTTCGTTCTGAATCGTGTGGTGGGAAATAACGCCGTTTCTGCGTTACGCTTACACACCCTTAAGAACCCGTAATGGGTACCCTATGAATGTACTATTGCATTTGTCACGAATGGCAGAAGTGCGTACTATTCTTTGAGCGAAATGTTTATTTCTTTTTTATTTCTATAAACTTTCGTTGGTGGCATCTCAACGGTCCATTGTAGTGTGATATTGAGTTCTCGAGATGATGGGCAACATTACTCGATTCAGAGGATCCCAGGTGACGATCGCGATACTCCAATCCATAACTTTTGAATTACTCGTTGAACGAATATGGTAGTATGACTAATGACACGTACTCTCATTGCATAGGGTGAAAATATATTCCGAAGGAGAGGGTCCCGACCCAGACGTATCCTACAATGGCACTTCGATATGGCGGTTTTATTCACGTTTTACGAGTTGTTTTGCCACCGGTGCAAGACATTTCCAATTCATGAAAGAGCCCATCTATAGTCTCTGCGGAGTCGAGAGCATACTGTGACGTATTTTTCATCTATCGTTACGCGAAACTCAGAATCGAATCGGAACAGCAAAAAACGAAACTCGAAAACTCAAAGCCGCAGGACTTTAAGCGCGAAATCGAAAACGTCACCTTCGGCCGTCCACCCTCGCGGATGCATCGGCGTCCCGGTGGGCGCCAGTTAATTTTGTTTCGCCGGTGTTAACAACCGGACTAATCGGGAGGCCGACGGAACAACCCGACCTCCGTAAGGACGAAAACGAACGATAAAACACTAACTAAATCTAACACCGGTATACCCGCGAGAGCGAACGGTAGCGGAGTGCTCGGTTGCTCAGGATGCGGGTTATGGTAGGAGGGTCGCGATCCGTCGCCAATAAAATAGCGCGCGAAAAATAATTTTTGTTGGCTTGGAGCCACGGGATCTCGCGCACGTGCATCGCGAGTACTCAGCTAATCGAGGGATCGAAGCGAGACAAGCGACGACGAGCGCGACACGAGATCGATAATTCCAATAAAATCAAAAGACTCACCGAAAGCGCGTAAATTATCCAAAAGGATCGAGAACTGCATCCACGGATGCACGAGAACTTAACACAGATGCACCAGAACTCGAGAGCGTCAAACACGACGCATCGATCGAATAATCGACTCGAAGAATTCCTTTCGGAAAACTCCGAGGATAGCACACACTGGATAGCACGAAACACACGAGACTCGATCGCACTGACAGGTAGCGAGAACCCGTGAGAGCGAGCGAGACACCGATACTTCGCCGAGAGCGAACGATAGGCCGGCGTACGCGAAGCGCGACTCGAGAGAGACGCACTATACGACGGCCGACACCAGCGTAGCGGGAGCGCGAGAGAGAGCCCGAGTCGCCTCGAGGGCTCCTCGCGGTAGACTGATTTGCCTACGATAACGTACCGAGATCGTTATCATTATTATTACGGGAGCCTTGACCGAGAGCTACTGCCCTCTCAACCGTTACGAGACTTATCCGAATCGAGGCAATACTTGAGCGGTAATTTGAAGTATCTTCGCGATCGCTACCCATAGTCAATGCGTGAGATACAAGGCTCTTCTTACTCTAATGCAGCGCGAGGTGTTCCGTCCTCGCCTGTAACTCAACTCTCCGCCTGATCTCAACGCATTGCACTTTGCTGTAGGGTGCCGGGTTTACACCGGACTTTAGCGTGTTCGCGAGACACTTCGTCGAGTCTCTCTTTCCCTTGGGCCTTTATTTTGCTAACTTTACCCCACCAAGGGAGTTCGAGACTTCGACTAACGGAACGAAGCTAAAACGGTAACGGAATCTATATCAAAGGTTTAATTACTATTGTCTGGAAAGGTTTGTAGATTTATGAATTGCAATGCTAGCGTACTGTATCGGAAAGAGACGAAATAACTCAACCGATATCTCACGAGAGTTTAACGGTACCTTTAAGTCGCTGGGAGAGGCAGAAAACGGGAACGAAAGCGTTAGTTATCAGAATTTCCTTAGAAATACGATGGTCTTTTATTGTGTGACGGTGATTCCGAAAAATCACGTCACAACTCCTCACCCCTTAGGGGAGGTTTCGAACTAGAGTTCGAAACGGTAGTGGATGTGAAGGGTGCGAGAATGAACTCAAGCACCTTCTTCCTTGAGTTTAACCCAATGGGGTTGCGGGAGCTTTACGAGATCTTTACCTGGCGTAGCAGGTAACGGGAGCCACTGACTTCCTTCGCGGGGATCAGCGAGAGTTCGCGATCGCCTTCACGGAAAAGCAGTACGAGAGGGTTGCGCCTCTCGGTACGGGAACTGAGGTCGGATCGCGGCCTGTCTGTCGGTCGCCGCGATCTCTTCTCTCACTCACTGTTACATGTCGGTAGCCTTTTTCGTTTGTGAGTGAGACGGGAAGCTCGCGAGAGGCGGTGCCTCAATCGCGGCACGAGAAAGTAGTTTTAGTCAAAAAAAGGAAAGAAAAAAAAAAAAAAAAAAAAAAAAAAAAAAAAATGTGCAATTTCAGGGACGACACAAGTAGTCAAAGAAATTGTCTACGTTACCATTCCTTCCCGGCACGTTGTTTCCGGCGGTGGACGGCGTCGTAGCGGGATCCAATTCCCCGGGAACTGGAGGTGATTCCTCCGACGAGATCCAAGGCCCTTTCGGCCTTTTAACGAGAGCTATGGCGGCTGCCATTTGCGGGAACCTGGACGTTTCCGTCCATTTGTCGAGATCCGAGCCCGAAGGCTCATAACGGGAGCTTCGACCGAAGTCGTGTGCGAGAGCTTGACCTCCAGCTGCTCGATCGCCGAGGCCAAGGGCCTACAAGGCGAGAACGGCGAGGTCCGGACCCCTTGGGGGTCCTATGCGGGAGCCTGACGTCCCGGTTTGGCCTTCGACTTGCCTCGCCTCGTGCGTCGACGCCGGGTGCCGGTTTGGTCGGCGGGGAGCACGGGAACCGGCAACGCAGTTGGTTCCCTAGGGCGTGGGACGTCGAGGTGACCTGACGTTGGAGGCGGCCGCCTTAGCGGCTGCGCCTCCAGCACCACGTCCCAGGGGACGTTCCTGCCCACTCGCGGGACATATGGTCCCTCCCGCTCCCAACGACGACTGCAGAACGGGCAGGTTCGCAAGGTTTTACCCTTGCGTCCGCACCGCCGGCAGAACGTCCTTGTAGGCGGTCCGAGCGGGCACTGCGTGTACCGGTGCCCCTCTCCTCCGCAACCCCAGCACGCCTGTGCCAGCACCCGAGGCAGGGGGGCAACCGGCTTGGCCGGTTGGCGTTCCCTCTGCGCCGCTGGGCGAGTCCGCGAACGAATCGGTCCGACCGTTCGTCGCGTGTCCTCTAGCCCTGCGCCGGTATTCTTGGCGACGGCCGCAGCGTATGTCGGAGGCGCCGGGATCGCCTTCGGTGGCAGAGGTGCCGACGGGAATTTCGGCGGTACAGGTACCGCCGGACGGGAGCTCCTTTGCGCACCGTTGTGTCTGGCCACGTTGGCCAGTGTCAACGGCGCGACAACGGGCGTCGCCGACTTCGTCCGCGGCACTTGCGCGGCCGATCGGGAGCTTGCCGGGGTCGGCAGGGGTGCTGGCGAGGGCCTTGCCCCCTCCGCACTCGGTCCTGCTCGACGGCGACGTTGTCGGGGCCTCCGCGTCCTTCGTTGACGCCGTGGGTCCTTGGAGGTAAAACCTCCTGCCTCCATAGCCCCGACCGGGATCAGGCGCGGCACTTCCCAGGTGGAGCAGCCCGCCAACTGCTCGTCTACGGGGACTGGGCTCGGTGATCGGGGGGAGTAGACGGCAGCATTGCCGACTTTCTCCCCGAACGTCCTTACCGTTTCGTCTCCCGCAGACGGGACAGGTGGTGGCGCTTCCCCCAGTTGCGCGGTTCCCGTCGAGCCCTCCGGCTGGCCGAAGCCGGCGACAACCAGGCTCGGGGACCGGGATCGCCGACCAACGGTCTTGTTGGCCAACTCCCCGATCGTCCGCACCAGGGCGTCCGCCGACTCCGCGCTCAGGTGACCCGGGTGGGCGAGGGTCGCCGCGCATGCTTGCGCCAATTCGGTAATTGGAGGCCGCAGGAAGAAGTCCTTGCGGTCCTCCATGCTCAAGGTCTCGCGACACATATGGTCGAACCATTCTGTCCCGTCCTCGATCTCCATCACGTCGTCATCGGGGCGCGTGGAGTTTTCCATGGTGGACCTGTAAGGGGGAAACGGGTTAGACCGGTACCTCCGGTGGTCGATAGGGTTTCAAGTCCTTCACCGCAGATTTCCCCATTGATCGCCCATCGAGATCAGTAAGTTCGTATACTACGCGGGATATCTTTTTCGAGATCATGAACGGCCCTTCGAAGGGGGCGTTCAACGCTGCCGAGATGTGTCGGGTTGCGTTCGAGAGCGTGTGGGATCTTCGTAAAACGAGATCTCCTACTTCGAACGTACGATCCCGGTGACGGAGATTGTACTGTTCGGCTTGTCTTCGGAAAGCTTCATCGAGAGCGTGGGTGAACGCCGTCCTCAGGGTGTCCAGACGGGCCATGCGCCTCATCCATTCCCCGGGAGGACGCGGTACGACCTCGAGATCTCCTTCAACCGCCCGTCGTAACGAGGTGGCGGATGGAGGCTCGCGACCGAAGTTCGCAAAGGCCGGGGTGGCTTGCAGCGAACTATGGAACGCGGTGTTGTACGCGAACCGGAACTCATGCAGATGGTGATCCCATTCGCGATGATTTCCTTCGAGAAATGCGCGGATCATTGTCTTAACGACTCTGTTCACGCGCTCGGTAGGGTTGGCTTGTGGGTGATACGGCGGTGTCGTGTCGTGCCGTATACCCACTCGCTCGGTCAGTTGACGAATGTCCCGGTTAACGAATTCCGTTCCATTGTCCGTGAGCAATACTCGGGGTGCGCCCCAGCGAGTCACGATTGCCTCGTCGAGAACCTTCGCGATAGATTTTCCATTGGCCCTCCGAAGAGGGTAGACCTCAATCCACTTCGTGAAGAGGTCTTGGATCACGAGAACATATGTATGTCCCGTGGACGCTGGCGTTAGCGGTCCCATGATGTCCGCTGCGATCGTGGTCCAAGGACCGTCGACCACGCGATGACCCATGAGGCCCGCGGGAGCTTGTTGCTCTACCTTGCAACGTTGGCAGGTTTCACACTGCCGAACGTAAGCAACAACGTCCTTAAACATACCAGGCCAGTAGTACGTGGTGGCTAGACGTCGGTACGTCTTTTCAACACCTAAGTGGCCAGCCTGCGGGAGTGCATGACACTCTTGGAGAGCGACATGTCTTGACTCGCGGGGAAGCACTAGCTTCCACGCGTCGAGATCTTCGAATTCGAGATCCGCGAGATCCGCTGGTCGATGGAAATATAGTCGATTGTCGACTATCTTCCAATCCGGGAACTTATCGGGTCTTCGGGTGACGTCGCGAAAGCGCCGTCGATACCACATATCCTGAGTGTCGCGAGCGCACCTGGCAGCTTCAGCTTGACCCTCAGGGATTCTCGAGAGCGCGTCGGGAACATGGTGCAACGCGCCTTTGCGATGTACTATGTTGAAATCGTATTCCAACAGTTCCAAAGCCCATCTGGCGAGTCGACCGGTGGGGTTCTTTAAATTGTGCAGCCATCGAAGACTGCTGTGGTCTGTAACCACGGTGAAAGAATACCCCTCGAGATAGCAACGGAACTTTCGTATCGACCATAAGACGGCCAGACACTCCTGTTCCGTTACGGAATACTTCCTTTCGGGATCCGTCAGAGCACGGCTCGCATAGGCGATAACCCGCTCATGACCTTCGATCACTTGCGTAAGGACGGCACCTATGCCGACCCCGCTAGCGTCGGTTTGCAGCGTGAACGGTAGCGCGAAGTCTGGGCAGGCGAGCGTCGGGGTGCTCGTTAGCCTCCGCTTCAGCGTGTCGAGAGCTTCTTGTTGGGCCGGACCCCACTCCCAGGCTTGGGCCTTTTTGGTCAGCCGCGTCAAGGGTTCTGCGGTTGTCGCGAACTCTGGTATGAAGCGGCGATACCACGACGCCATGCCGAGAAAGCGGCGTAGCTGTCGGATGTTCTGTGGGGTCGGAAAATCGAGAACCGGTGCAACCTTGGCGGGATCAATCTTGAGTCCCTCGTTATTCACAAGGAACCCGAGGTACTGGACTTCCGAACGACAAAATTCGCTCTTTTCGCGATTAATCGCGAGTCCAGCTACCGAGATCTTCTCAAGAACCTTCCGAAGCCACACTAAGTGTTCTTCGAAGGTTCGAGTAACGATAATGATGTCGTCTAAATAGACGAACACGTGCGGATACATTTCCGCACCGAGAAGACGATCCAGCATACGCTGAAACGTCGCGGGAGCGTTCGTGAGACCATACGGCATTCGCTTGAAGTGGAAGAGGCCTCGGCCTGGGACCACGAAGGCGGTGATCTCACGAGATGCGGGATCCATTGGGACTTGCCAATAAGCTTGGCTCAAGTCCAATGTCGAGATGTAATTGGCTTGCCGCAACTCATCGAGGATACCCGTCATATTAGGGATAGGATAAGCATCCTTCTTCGTGAGTGCGTTAACCTTTCTGTAATCAATACAGAAACGATACTTGCCATTTGGTTTCTTAACCATTACCACGGGACTCGCCCAGTCACTGCTGGAGGGCTCGATAATGTCGGTAGCCAACATCCGGTCTACCTCCGCCCACATGGCGTCACGGATGACCGGAGTTACGGGATACGGCTTCTGCTTGACTGGGGTACTGTCGCCTACATCTATGTGGTGAGCCACGAGAGAGGTGACTGCCGAGTCAGCAGGGATATCCGGTACGTGAGCATCGAGAAACTCGCGTAAGCGAGTTGCCTCGTCGGGATCTGGAGTCCGTAGGCCGCAGCACATGGCTACGCGCGGTACATCGTCCTCGGGAACAAAGGTGTGACGTATCTCAGGGGTCTCACGGAAGTGCCATGATTCCCCGAAGAAGTCAACAACCATTCTGGCGGAACGCAAGTAATCCAACCCAAGAATCAGCTCTTCGGAGAGCGACGGTAGGTGGAGTGCGAGGACGTCGGTACGGCGATCCTCTAGGATCGCTGGTACCTCGGAAGCCGCCTCTATAGTCTCCATTTGACTATTGGCGGTCATTACTGACCGGGGCGGAATCCTTCGGGCTGTTAGGCCGAGACTGGCAAGGAACTCAATCAAGTTCGCGCCGAGAAACGTCCTGGTCGCGCCAGAATCTACGAGAGCTCTTACGGTACGACCGTAAATGGTAACGTCAACCCGAAATGCGATCACACGACTGTGAGCAGCCGCGTTCACGATTACGTCGTTTGACGACGAGTCGGGAGCCGGGTTGATGTTCGAGAACTGCCTCTGTCTTTTCTTACGAACGGGAGCATGGCGACAGGGCTTCGATACACGGGAGCTTGGCGGGAAAATAACTTTCGGGGCGAGGCTTTCGGGTCCAGGAGGCGCGGGCGGATTGCTCACACGCCTCACTGAGCGTTTCCCCGGTTGCATGAAGTGCAACGGGCCGACGTCACCCCGGAAAGGCCGCATCGGTAGCAGAAGAGTCGACGTGACTCCTTGCAATCCCGATGGCGGTGACCCGGCTGGTCGCAGTTCCAGCACTGGGTGTTCGCGGGAGCTCTAGGGGCCTCAGCTCCCTGGTTAGGGGTTGGCGAGGTCCCAGCGGTAGCTTCCCGTGGCGGCGGGGTGCCGCGCGGGGGTTGCGGGGCTTGCGGTTTCTTCGCAACCGCACGGGAAGCGGGAGGTTTGTTCCTCCCTTCGGGAGCTCGCCTCCGCTGGTTGCGGGATGGGACGAGAGCTTCGAGGAAGTCGAAGGGTCCCTCGACCTCCTCCGCTGGGGGCGGACTCTCAGCCTCCACCTCGCGTTCCTGAGCTGCACTTACTCGTGCGCGTCGAGGAGCTGGCGGTAGCGATTGGCGGGGTTCGCGGTACGCGAATCCGGGGCAGAGCGACGCTTCTGGTTTCGGAGGTGGACGACGAGAGTCCAGACTCCGGATCACCTGTTCACGGCGACCTGCCTCCCGCTCGAGATCTTTCATCGACAATCGGTCGTGAAACGAGATCATTATCTTGAACGGGGGTAGCATATTTCGGTATGCATACCGCACCCGTTCCTGCTCGGTCCAGGGTGGACTGAGGCGCGAGAACAGTCCGTTCATGCAGCTCAAATACGCGCGAACGGACTCGTGAGCACCCTGGGTCCGGAAGGCTATCTCTTCGCGTAGGGCGATCTGATAGTCGGGGTCGGAGAAGCGCTCTCGGAATGCAGCTTTCGCTGCCTCCCAACTCATTAAGAGGCGGCGCTCCTCCCGATACCACATCCGGGCTATACCCGTCAGGCAGAACGAGATCGTCTTCAGGAGATCTTCGTCCTGAATCGGGATTAAGGCACGGCCCTCCTCGATGAGGGAAAGGAAGTCTTCCACATCCTCATGGGGTTGGCCCGAGAACGATACTCCCCAGCGTCGGACCTCTTGGAGGACGCGCTGAGGCGAGAGCCAGCGTCTACGAGGCCTCGGTGCCTCCGAGTCCTCGAGTTCTGCGAGATCCGTGGGATCCAACGTTAGCCGCCGTCGGATCCCGTCGGTAGGTGGACGTCCGCGGCTCCCTCGATCCCCCATGGGGTCGGCGGGAGCGCCAACGTGTCCCTCCGGGGCTACGGGAACGTCTGCGTGGGCCTGCGGAGCGGCGGGAAGGCCTGCTGGGGCCGGCGGGGCGACTGGGGGTACAGCCCCCACAGGCGGAGCCTGGAATACACCAGCTCGACGCCTGAGTCGCGCCTCACGCGCGGGATCGTCGGCTTGCAGCCGACCTCGGTACCTTCGCGGGGGGTTTCGAGACCGATCGTGTCGTTCCCTTCCATCCGAATCTTCGGAGAGGGATGACGCGGCGTCGTCTGTTTTCCTCCCCCGCGTGTCGTCGGGAGCCTCCTCCCGGTCGTCCTCCCGGTCGGTTCCTCCTCTCGCACCGTCTTGGGACATGGTGCGGGGGTGCTACGACCAGAGTCTTGCGGGAGTGTCGCTACGGGAGCTGTTTAGTAGGCCAGGAACCCGAAGGGTTCTCGTAACCTCGCCTACTCGAGATTACTCCGATCCGTGAGGGACCGGAGTGCGAGAGCTGATCGGTAGTGGCCTTCGACGGTGAGCAAGGGGGTTGGTCGTACCCCTGCAAGGTCACCGGAGTCCTTGTTGCACCTTTCAGCGAGCCGGGAATCCGCCGTATCCCGGCACGATCGCCTACTTATCGGTGTGGAGAGGTTTCGAACAGCGAGAGTCGATTCGCGTCCGAGGGCCGAGCCTCCGACTTAGCGAAGACTACGTCGCGTTCTGAAATCTTAATCCTCGAACAACGGGGCTAATCCGTGTTCGGGAAGCGAGAGCAATTCTTCGAACAACGGAGGTTACTTCGTGTTCTGAAGGCGGGATAATTCCTCGACCCACGAAGGTGATTCGCGTTCGGGAAGCGGGAGCAACTTTTCGAACAACGAAACTTAATTCGTGTTCGGAAGATGAAATAAATCCTTGAACAGCGACAAAGAGTCGCGCTCGAGGAACGGGAACACTTCTCCGAACAACGAAAGTCAATTCGTGTTCCGAAGACGAGACAATCCTCGAACCGCGAAGGTGATTCGCGTTCGAGGGGCGAGAACGAGAAGTCGAACAACGAAATCCGATTCGTGTTCGACAACGAGAGCGATATCTCGAGCGGCGAAGATTGATTCGCGCTCGAAAATAAAATAATTCTCGAACAGCGGAAGTTAATTCGCGTTCGAAAACGAGAGCGAAAAGTCGAACAACGAAATTAAATTCGTGTTCGACGGCGAGAACGATATTTCGAGCGGCGAAACTTAACTCGCGCTCGAAAACGAGATAATTCTCGAACAGCGGAATTGAATTCGCGTTCGAGAAGCGAGAACGATATTTCGAGCGGCGAAAATTAATTCACGCTCGAAAACGAAATAATTCTCGAACGGCGAAGGTTAACTCGCGTTCGAGAAGCGGGAACGATATTTCGAGCGGCGAAAATTAATTCGCGCTCGAAAACGAAATAATTCTCGAACAGCGAAGGTTAATTCGTGTTCGAGAAGCGAGAACGATATTTCGAGCGGCGAAAATTAATTCGCGCTCGAAAACGAAATAATTCTCGAACAGCGAAATTTAATTCGCGTTCGAGAAGCGAGAACGATATTTCGAGCGGCGAAAATTAATTCGCGCTCGAAAACGAAATAATTCTCGAACAGCGAAATTTAATTCGCGTTCGAGAAGCGAGAACGATATTTCGAGCGGCGAAAATTAATTCGCGCCCGAAAACGAAATAATTCTCGAACAGCGAAATTTAATTCGCGTTCGAGAAGCGAGAGCGATATTTCGGGCGGCGAAAATTAATTCGCGCTCGAAAACGAAATAATTCTCGAACAGCGAAATTTAATTCGCGTTCGAGAAGCGAGAACGATATTTCGAGCGGCGAAAATTAATTCGCGCTCGAAAACGAAATAATTCTCGAACAGCGAAATTTAATTCGCGTTCGAGAAGCGAGAACGATATTTCGAGCGGCGAAAATTAATTCGCGCTCGAAAACGAAATAATTCTCGAACAGCGAAATTTAATTCGCGTTCGAGAAGCGAGAACGATATTTCGAGCGGCGAAAATTAATTCGCGCTCGAAAACGAAATAATTCTCGAACAGCGAATTTTAATTCGCGTTCGAGAAGCGAGAACGATATTTCGGGCGGCGAAGATTAATTCGCGCTCGAAAACGAAATAATTCTCGAACAGCGAAATTTAATTCGCGTTCGAGAAGCGAGAGCGATATTTCGAGCGGCGAAAATTAATTCGCGCTCGAAAACGAAATAATTCTCGAACAGCGAAATTTAATTCGCGTTCGAGAAGCGAGAGCGATATTTCGAGCGGCGAAAATTAATTCGCGCTCGAAAACGAAATAATTCTCGAACAGCGAAATTTGATTCGCGTTCGAGAAGCGAGAACGATATTTCGAGCGGCGAAAATTAATTCGCGCTCGAAAACGAAATAATTCTCGAACAGCGAAATTTGATTCGCGTTCGAGAAGCGAGAACGATATTTCGAGCGGCGAAAATTAATTCGCGCTCGAAAACGAAATAATTCTCGAACAGCGAAATTTGATTCGCGTTCGAGAAGCGAGAACGATATTTCGAGCGGCGAAAATTAATTCGCGCTCGAAAACGAAATAATTCTCGAACAGCGAAATTTAATTCGCGTTCGAGAAGCGAGAACGATATTTCGAGCGGCGAAAACTAATTCGCGCTCGAAAACGAAATAATTCTCGAACAGCGAAATTTAATTCGCGTTCGAGAAGCGAGAACGATATTCCGAGCGGCGAAAATTAATTCGCGCTCGAAAACGAAATAATTCTCGAACGGCGAAATTTAATTCGCGTTCGAGAAACGGGAACGAAAAGTCGAACAACGAAATTAAATTCGCGTTCGACAGCGAGAGCAATATTTCGAGCAACGAAATTTTATTCGCGTTCGAAAATAGAATAATTCTCGAACAGCGAAATTTAATTCGCGTTCGAGAAACGAGAACAAAAAGTCGAACAACGAAATTAAATTCGTGTTCGACCGCGAGAGCGATATTTCGAGCGGCGAAAATTAATTCGCGCTCGAAGATGAAATAATTCTCGAACAGCGAAATTTAATTCGCGTTCGAGAAACGAGAACAAAAATTCGAACAACGAAATTAAATTCGTGTTCGACAGCGAGAACGATATTTCGAGCGGCGAAAATTAATTCGCGCTCGAAAATAAAATAATTCTCGAACAGCGAAATTTAATTCGCGTTCGAGAAACGAGAACGAAAATTTTATAACGCGGCGGGAGAAACGGAAAAAAAAAAAAAAATATATGTGTATAAAATAGACAAAATTATTCTCCGCGAAAGTTTTAAAATTTTCGAGAGCTCGCGAGGGTGAATTATCTCACCGAAATCGCGGCGGGATCGATGGGCGATCAAGGGTACTCCCCGGTGAAAGCGTATCGGTACCTCGAGACGAGGGTACTTACGTGAGGTTGCCAAGAAATCGACTAAGTCCAACGATAAATTTTCTGAATTCTCGAAATAATCACTAGAGCACTGGTGACTGTTCACGACAATTATTCACGATGAAATGATCGATGGATATTCGATTTCGGCGTTCGAGAGCGAAAAGGGCGAGGAGTAGGGATTCCTCAAACTCAAAAAAAAATTGTTTGTCACAATTTTCGAGTGCCTACGTGATCCTCGCCGAGGCTCGGCAACGGCCTCTCCCCCCACCCCAGCACGCGAGGCGCGCGAGCGTCGAGGGCGAGAGTCGGCCGCTAATTTTCGAAAATTCGAAAATTCGCGAAAAACACCGATGCCGTGCCGTCAAGGCGTCTCGGGAATTTTTCGGGAGTCGACCAGACGAACGAGCAGAAAAGGGAAAGGAAAAGAGGGAGGAAAAAAAAAAAAATTTTTTCAAAAAAAAAAAATTTTGTTAAAAAAAAAATTCTTTTTGAAGAGAAAAAAAAAAATGTTCTGCCGTTCGTCGATGGTTCTCGGGAGCGCGTGGGCTCGTGCGAACACCCCCAGCGAGAGCGCGTTCGCAGGTAGCGCGGGAGCAGCGACGAAGAAAAGAAGAGAAAAAAAAATAAATAAATTAATGCATAACATTTTTGTCGATCGGGATCGATATTTGTGAGCTCCCTTTCGGCGAGAATTTGGGAATTTTCTCAAGCCAACAGGGGTCTCAAAACAAAAAAAAAATTTTGTTTTTTTTTTTTTTTTTTTTCTAACAAAAAAAAAAAATATCACGAGAGCTTAAAAGGCTTTTCACGAGAGCGACTATTTTATTGGCGTGGCCCCACGTTGGGCGCCATTTGTGACGTATTTTTCATCTATCGTTACGCGAAACTCAGAATCGAATCGGAACAGCAAAAAACGAAACTCGAAAACTCAAAGCCGCAGGACTTTAAGCGCGAAATCGAAAACGTCACCTTCGGCCGTCCACCCTCGCGGATGCATCGGCGTCCCGGTGGGCGCCAGTTAATTTTGTTTCGCCGGTGTTAACAACCGGACTAATCGGGAGGCCGACGGAACAACCCGACCTCCGTAAGGACGAAAACGAACGATAAAACACTAACTAAATCTAACACCGGTATACCCGCGAGAGCGAACGGTAGCGGAGTGCTCGGTTGCTCAGGATGCGGGTTATGGTAGGAGGGTCGCGATCCGTCGCCAATAAAATAGCGCGCGAAAAATAATTTTTGTTGGCTTGGAGCCACGGGATCTCGCGCACGTGCATCGCGAGTACTCAGCTAATCGAGGGATCGAAGCGAGACAAGCGACGACGAGCGCGACACGAGATCGATAATTCCAATAAAATCAAAAGACTCACCGAAAGCGCGTAAATTATCCAAAAGGATCGAGAACTGCATCCACGGATGCACGAGAACTTAACACAGATGCACCAGAACTCGAGAGCGTCAAACACGACGCATCGATCGAATAATCGACTCGAAGAATTCCTTTCGGAAAACTCCGAGGATAGCACACACTGGATAGCACGAAACACACGAGACTCGATCGCACTGACAGGTAGCGAGAACCCGTGAGAGCGAGCGAGACACCGATACTTCGCCGAGAGCGAACGATAGGCCGGCGTACGCGAAGCGCGACTCGAGAGAGACGCACTATACGACGGCCGACACCAGCGTAGCGGGAGCGCGAGAGAGAGCCCGAGTCGCCTCGAGGGCTCCTCGCGGTAGACTGATTTGCCTACGATAACGTACCGAGATCGTTATCATTATTATTACGGGAGCCTTGACCGAGAGCTACTGCCCTCTCAACCGTTACGAGACTTATCCGAATCGAGGCAATACTTGAGCGGTAATTTGAAGTATCTTCGCGATCGCTACCCATAGTCAATGCGTGAGATACAAGGCTCTTCTTACTCTAATGCAGCGCGAGGTGTTCCGTCCTCGCCTGTAACTCAACTCTCCGCCTGATCTCAACGCATTGCACTTTGCTGTAGGGTGCCGGGTTTACACCGGACTTTAGCGTGTTCGCGAGACACTTCGTCGAGTCTCTCTTTCCCTTGGGCCTTTATTTTGCTAACTTTACCCCACCAAGGGAGTTCGAGACTTCGACTAACGGAACGAAGCTAAAACGGTAACGGAATCTATATCAAAGGTTTAATTACTATTGTCTGGAAAGGTTTGTAGATTTATGAATTGCAATGCTAGCGTACTGTATCGGAAAGAGACGAAATAACTCAACCGATATCTCACGAGAGTTTAACGGTACCTTTAAGTCGCTGGGAGAGGCA
Source organism: Buathra laborator (assembly GCA_934046635.1). Classification (NCBI taxonomy): domain Eukaryota; kingdom Metazoa; phylum Arthropoda; class Insecta; order Hymenoptera; family Ichneumonidae; genus Buathra; species Buathra laborator. The sequence continues at coordinate 4,144,354 of OW203897.1, read as the reverse complement.
GAAAACGGGAACGAAAGCGTTAGTTATCAGAATTTCCTTAGAAATACGATGGTCTTTTATTGTGTGACGGTGATTCCGAAAAATCACGTCACAATACATTTCCCTTGGTGTGTTTGCAACATTTTTTTCCATTCGTTATTGCAACACGAACAAAAAAAAATTCAACGATGTATTAATAATTTCGCGAGCAGAGATACGCGTCGGAGCGTCTGAGCGAACGAATGCCAAGAAATATGCACGATATTGAAATGAAAAACAAATTAAAAGCTGTAACAATTGTATGATTAATATTACAAGCGAAGTCAGATTGCGTGACTAGTTCTGCTCATAAATAATAATTCTACCCCACCGCGTCCTTTCCCATGGGAAAATCGCACTGAATAATAAAGACGTAACACGAGAATGTGCCGTGGATAATTGTTATATTCCATCTTTTCGACATTCTCGGGTCTATTAGCGATTATGGGAACGATCATTGGGCAAGTGGGTACGTAAATGTCAAGCCCTTTTGCCGTCTAGGGGTTCGCAGACGGGGGAAGCCCCCACTGGTCTTTATAGTGGCAGTGAACGGCTCGTCCGTGCTCTCTGCCGGGGTACCCCGAAGCCCCGTGCTTGGGATACCTCCGCGCGCACGGTCGTCAAAGTCTTTTACGATCGAGTAACGGGATTTAAAGTGACGATGAGGCAACCTCAAGGTACTCACTCTATCCTTCACGGCCTCGTAAATGTAACTGATGACATTGTCAGATACCCCGGACTTGGTTCACTCTTCACGCCTCTCTATATGTATGTGAGTTCTTCTCTCTCACCCCACCGAAGAAGAAACATAAGACGCGAATAAAATTTAAGTGACCTATTGCGGATTTACCACTTCATAAAATTCGCGATTTATCCATAAAAAAAAGTCGAAATTACTTTCCAAAGTTAGCCAAAGCATAAATCGTGTTGAAGCTAAGAATACGCCAGAAATTCTATTTATTGCGAATGATAACTTTTTTTACGAATAATTGTATATATTTTATTAAATAATAAAAAAAATCGAAATACCATTTATGGTAGAATTATAGAAATTGGGACTGCAGTGCCACCTTGAGCCATTTATAGCGGTAACTCGGTGAACTGTCGAGTTTAATTGATTTAGCGCCCAAAAAGGACCTTGTGGCGCCATCTGCCGAGTGTTAGGTCCTTCCTGAGATTTACTGGAGATGGCCCCACAATATTCGTCAACAAAGTTTATTCGAATTGCCATCGTTTGTGGAAAATGCTTTCATGTTAATAGCTTATATTTTGTGAGTTGTTGAGCCACTGTAGGACTGTATGTTCGTTTATCGTTGGTTGGAATGTGCTCTACAGTTGAAATAAATATTTTTATTATAGTAATAATTTCCGTTAATATAAAACTATTTATATCCTTCCCCTCATAATTAGTCTATTTTCTGTTCGGCTACATTGACTTTCGTTGATTTTATCTTTCATTAAGACATTGATACCGACGGGGATTATCCACAAATCTGCCACTCCATCTGTGAGCATCATTGGCTAACTCTCGACGAAAACAGCGACAGCATAAATCTGCTTGGAGGGTAACACGAGTTCGATGCCAGATGGTCAAATGCCTCCCGGTTTGCCGGGCTGCTGCTCGCAACCACTGAAAGTGCCTTTCCGTCGCAGATTTACGATCGAATTAAAACTGACAATTATTGTTATCGTCTCGTCATATAAGGAGGTAACAGATAATAAATTCGGCCGTAAAACGTTAAACTAGTGGCTACGTTTTGTAGGGCTGGTTTAGTGCTGAGTCGCGTGCAGCGGCGCTCGTTAAAACAGCCGTAAACCGACGTAACCGTCAGTCGTGTTGCCAGTCTGTACAAAATCTCGCACGAAAAATCACTCCTTTTTTTTCTCGGACACATCTTACATGTAGAACACAACTTCCGTTGTGCATTAGTTTGATTGTTTCCCTTTTAAATCTTTTGAACGATTGAGTAACGATTATTTCGCGTGCTTCGCGGATATAGTAAAACAACGATGTATCCGTCACAAACCGTCGGTAATCCAGAGAAACTCAATTACACCGATGTTAAAAAAAAATTACCTATAGATGGTTGTCCTCGGCAACCCTTGGTCAAGGACCCTCCCTAATCGGAGGCTGTGATCTAGTTTAAGCGTCGGCCGTTAGAGTGACGCACCATCCGATTCTTAAGTAGTCAATGCTGTTGTGGTCCAGACGACTTTTTATTCTCTTTCCTCAAACCCGTGAGACAGGCGTCAAGTTTTAATTAAATTATTACAAAAAAATATTCATACAAATCTTTTCTATTATTTATTAATAAGAAAAAATATTACCGTATAAATTAAATTATACACTATTTCGAAAACAATTTTAATTAAAATTTCGAACGTATCTCGTCATTTTTTCGTAAATTTGCAATTAAAAAGAAAAAAAAACTAGATAGAGCCGGAGATCACAACTGCAGCATCCACCGTTAGGAGTAGTGGTGGTACGACCATTCCACCCTTAGCACCCACCTTCGATTAGCTAAATATAGATTTACTACTGCAGTCAAACGAGTTTCTGTAACTAAAAAAAAAAGGTTTAATCATTCGAACGATTTTGTCATTTACGCGACAATAACGCGGTAGATTTATGAAGTCCAGTGATTCGATCACCGTAACTAAAGAATGTTGTCGATTAAAGGGTGTCGTTTAGAGCGTCGTATGATTTGCGTGGTGACGCAATTTCAGCCAATCGTAGTAACGTAATGGCCGTCGCGGGGGAGACGTTTCACCGCGTTACTGGTAGATGTCGGTAGTGTCGAGAGTCATAAATCGCGGTGGGATTCCCGCCCATTGCATGCTGAGAGGCGGTGCTTGGTCTCTCCATGACTCTGGCTTTTCTCCCACTATCATCACCGTCCTCCCCACTCCTCTAAACGAGCCCCTCCAGTAGTTTCTCCCCTTACTGAAACTCCGTGGGTACCACCATCACGGTCATCTTCATAAATGCGTGAAGCCGTTCGAAATGGTATCGGGGCTAATTTAAGCCTCGCACACGAGTGATACACCGTTTGTTTATCGCTTGTTAAAACGTTTTGGATTAAATATAAAACGTTGACGAGCGCCACGGCGTCTCTAAGCCAAGCTAGTAGACTGTATGGCGCTAACCGTCGGGAGTCAACGATGACCGAGTGAGCTGCTCGCAACTCCTCGATATACCTCGGCATTACAAAACATCTGTGTCTCGAAGTCACGTCCAATTTTTTATTTCCCATCTCTAACTCATTTTTCAAACAGCCCGGAAGTCGTACCATCCGGAGAAACATCACTCCGTTTCTTTGAAATAACGATACCCCCTTCATATCCATCCCGATGAAATTACCCGTAGACTCACAATATATTGAGTGTCCGTCGGTAGATAATTATTCTTTCGAGAGAAAAAAAAAAAAGTTGCGGGAGATCGTCGATCGGTTTAACTGGGGATCAAAGACGAAATGTCCACGTGTCTCATTTCGAAAGTCTCCGGTACGATCTACCGAATGTCCTCTATATATATTCGAGTCACAATATTTCCCGTGAAAATTGTGTTTATAGGAATAATAAAACGTATTCGTCCCCCGGGAAATATAGACCTTTAGTCTGGACGCGAGAGTTGGATTGAGCGTATCTTCTGCTGCTTTTCTCTCCTGCTAAAAAGATCAATACGCCATCGCGACCGCGCCGAGCCCTCAGCTTTCATGCTCGGCGCTCTTGCGGAATCCACAGAGATATGACGCGCGATTCTCAACGTGTATCGTTTGCTATACCTCTGTATTATCTATACGAGAACATTGTATTTGTTACAGCTATCATAACGTGGCAGAGGGGCGCCTCTTGAAAGGCCTTTACGAAGACTCTTGCACCGTCTTCTGAAATTCCCAAAATAAATTGACTCTCTCGCGAGGAGAAGATCCACGACGTCGTCTCGCGTCCAACTTCGGCTTCCAGATGACTTCTCGAGACATCGTCTACGACGTGTATTAACAACGTCGATTTTTACATGTAATTATTTATATCCACAAAGCAAAAACGTCGATGGGAAAATGAATAAATTTCATCGGAGATTCGAATCACGTGCACCATAATCATTCGAAACCTCTAGAATGGAAAATGTTGACGACGACAATGTCAACGTAATATATATAGATATATCTTTTTTTTTGTTTCTAATACCCATCAGCTGCCGAGACTTTTTTCCCCGCTGCGTCCCATGGCGCAGGATGTATTCCGCCAGCGAGAGGAGAAGAATACAAAATTTATAATCAAATTAAGACCCCAAAGGCACAGGCCGTGCGAAAGCGCGCGGGCGCACACGGCTGGAGAACACAAAACGTGAAGGCATGGTAGTCGCGACGGTTCCCCGTCGCCGAACGTCGGACCGCCTTTCGAGAGCTAATCTCGTCGGCTACGCTCTTACAAATTTCTTCTCTTTGCATATTAAGCCCCAACGGCACGGCGTGCGTTACATGCTCGATGCGATATTACGCAGTTTGTTTTTTTTTTTTTTTTTCCTCAAGAGAGAGAGATTAGCACCGCGTGAATATAATTGCAAAGCCAAAACCCAGCCATTCGCTTCGCGGGGTCAGAGACCAATCGAATCTTCGTACTATGTTGCGAAATTTAATTTCGTCTGCAACGACGATTGAATCAACAGAGATTGAAGCATTTGAAAAAAATCGAAATTTCATTTTTGCGAAATTCAATAGAGAAATTCGTAACAGGCGTTAATTTATTCGCTAATATCATAGGAGAGATTCGGTAAATAAAACTTATGCCGTGTGTACATCTGCTCCGGAATGGCGTGCGTGCTTCACCGGCACGTGTTTAGTAGCGTAGCCTTTACTACATACTACACACTACACAATACCGCACACTACGGGTAATAAATGGTATCGGTCGGAATGGATGTTTTCGTGCTTTTACGACTCGCTTATTATGAATACAAAGTGTCAGATGTATAAAAGGCCCCACTACGCGTCTCTCGCGAATCACTTGGTATAATCTCACCGTCTCTCTTCTTTTATTTTTTTTCTCGCTTCAACTCGCGCCGCAAACTTCACTCTTCGCGTGTATGAGCTGATAAGTGTTTCCTGAATGAATGTGGATCGGTATAGTGGCGGTTTCGCGTATTCGCCACGCCAAAGAAGTTATTATTCATAAAAAAAAGAAACGAAGCAACAAGGTCCTTCCCTATCTCGGCGGTCGAATCTTACAACGCGCGACTCGTAAAAATAAAACTCATCCCCGGTAAATCAAATTTTTGCTTGACGATGGGGGCGATGCGGGTCATATGGTTCATTTATGTTAAGCAGGATGTAAATACGATATCAAAATGGAACGCAAGCGCTTCAAATGTGTATAAATGACGTAAAAACGTCAACCTATCTTCGTATCTGTTCTGTGCAAAAAAAGAAACATACTTTGAGTAATTTTCCCATTTTTTGCCGTGTAATAGTGAACATTAATGTAGATGATATGCAAAGGTATCGTTTACAAGTGAAAAAAAAAGCGCTTCATTAAAAATATTCATTTTACAAAGTTCGAAATGCTAATTCACTATTTTACTCATCAACTAGAAGAATATTTTTTTGTTCGTATGATATCAACAGTAGTCTCCCTCATCAATATTCGTTGATGAACTTTGTGTAATAATAGTAAAAAAAAAGAAAGAGCTTTTAAACCAAATCATCTTATCACTGAGATTTTCCACGAGGACTCAGTCACTTCTAATTAAGAAATATAAGAATAACGATACACCTTTTTTTTTTCTTCCTCGTCTCGTCGTTATCGTTAATGTAAAGCATCGGCAGATACAATTACGGTGTCGTTAGCATTGTACTTGAGCTCATCTAGCTTCGTCTCGTTCGTGCGTTATTATTATTATTATTATTATTCATTATTTATAAATAAAACGTTACCGATAAATCGTGTCTGTGCCCCGAGGGACGGGTATATCGCGAGCAGCATATTTACCGTATATGCAACCAGTTTATTTACGGTGCGTTCAGCTCTGCCGTAATCGCCATCGAATCGGCTGTCTAATGCCGGCGTTAAATGTTTATGATACGTGAAGAGGTTATATGGAGAAGGAGTTGAACGAAGAGGAGAAGCTCTCTCTGATATGCCGGCGGCAATGTGGACGTTCGGCTCCTTCGTCGGGCAGGTTGGTAAGTGCGTATGTCCAGATAGTTTCGCGGCAAATTTTCACAGCCCCCTATACGCATGTGTAATATAGTTTCGAATTCCTATGAGCGTATCTTCACGCATGGTAGCCACAAACTTGCAATCGCTTCGCGAGAACTCCGTTCGCGAACGGTGGATCCCAACTATCGCGATTACGCCCGCTTAATCATCAATCGCGTCACATAAATATGTCCGAGAAATCAAGATCGCACCGTTTCGCGGGATATTTATTTTCGAAATAAGTAATTAAAAATTACGCTTGAACCGACACTACGAAAGCGTCGGTATTCGTATCTGAAGAAAAATGAAAAAAGCTCAATAGCACACTTCTTTTACGCATCCATAAAACTTCGTATCTTTACACCGAGTTAAGTTGCGAGACAAAACCTATTTGTACCGGAACAATTAGCGCAAAGTGTGTTGGCGCGACAACGACGTGACGAGGACGCGTGTACTCAGTTAGCAACATCTCTGTCGTAATCTACACGCGAGCTAATTCTCGTTGTACGTAGATGGTTCACGCGCGGCCTGATGCCTTGTCTTCTTCTTCATTGTATACAATTGAGCGCACGACGCGTCGGTCTCAAAAGAAAAGAGTAATTTGCGCTCGAGACAAGTGTCGCGTACGTCGCGTGTCGGAAACGTATGTATATAGGTCTGACAATGCAAGGTCTCGCTGCATTATGCAAATCATCGTTGACAATCGAGACCGTTTATTACCGCAGGGTAAAACACTGCCCTGAATTATGAACGACTGTTGGAAAAACTGTCGTTGAAAGCGACAATTATTGCGTGAAAATGTCAAAATTATCGGACACTCGAAAGATTATTTATAAATAATTATTTCAAAAATTAAGTCTGAGATGTAAACACAGCCGAATCACACTTCGATGTATTCCTTAAAAAAAAAAAAAAAAAAATCAAACGTATGGAGCAACACTGCGTGACACTGTTCACCGTTTACTCGAGAACTGAAAACTCTTCTGGACATTCGTAGCTATCGTTGCGAACTGCGGGTGAAAGACTTTCCCCGACGGTGAAAATAACGTAAGAACCTACGGGTGTGCCTGGGCGCGCGCGGAAAAAAGGTAAAGAAGGGTATAGAGGCATGTAGGCCTCGTAGAAGGGTGGTCAAAGGCTGAAACTTTCACCAATGGACGCTTCAAAAAACCTGAAACTTTTACGACACACCATTGGTATACAACGGTCGGGGTGAACTTTCCAACTTTCTTTTTCGGATCAATCTCCATGGCCTGCGAAGGTCGAGGCGCCGATAAGGGGTAAAAAAAAGAAGACAGTTTTGTATCGTTGAACTGCTTGTTACAGAAGAAATATTAGTGCGGCGCGAGAGCAGAACGTGTGACTCTCGTGCTGAATAAAAAAGTTTGATCCGAGAAAGGGTGGAGGCGCGAGACATTGGCAATGGGGGCCGAACACCACACTCGTATTATATACCAGTGGTTGAGAGTTATGACGGCGTAGGCGTATGTGTAAAGGTGCCATCGAGAGAGAAGAAGGAAAGGCGCAGGTATTTCTTTGTAGGGTAAACTGCATCGCGAGAGACGAGACTTACAACTGTGCCGGTATTGCCACAGCAACGGGGTACGCGTATCCTCGCATCCTCGTGCTTCACGGTGATGTAGCGTGGGAGATACAGCCACGAGAGAAAGATACCGATTCGGCTGGACCAGAAAACTCGAATGATAATCGTGTCCCGCGCGATCCTAATAATTTACCTCACTGCGTCGACTATCTCGAAGCCCATCTCCCCCTCCCCCCACCCCCCACCCCCGTTTCCCTCGACTCCCTCTATACCATCCTCTGGATTCGATATGGTGAATCTAATTCTACATTGCCTGAGACATAAATATATAAAATAAAAAATTAAGTACATCGGTCAATATTCTTCTAGTTTTCGTTTGTTAAAGCTTCTTTATGACTTGAAGGGGAAAAAAATAATTCCACGATTTGGATAGAATTATGAATGATAAATAATTAAATCAGAAAAAAATTAGATAAATCAATAAATTCGTTTGCATCGATGTTTTAAATAATGAATTTTATATATTTTTTTTAGTTCATGTGACGTTCGATTTTTATTTCAACGAAATAGCTTTCATTCGCATTAATTAAATACTATTTGTGAACTGCAGAGATGAATCCAGATGCATAGTTTTACGACTACGCGTCTTCGTTGACGCCGACCCTGCGCTCCGCCGCAATTAAATACGTCAAGACGGGGCTTTTTATCTTTTAACTGTGCGACATATCCAACTGAGTAGAAATGTGATACGTCGCGGGATCGCGGTGTAGTATACAGTTCGTGGTTCGTAAGTAAGCGGGTGGGGAAGTTGAGAGGGGCAATGAAAAGTCAAGTAGACACAGACGCAGACGGAGTTGAGTAAACACCACACTCTTACCCTCGGATATTGCCGTCGTCGTGTACATTTTCCCTCGCAAAATTCGTCTCGTCGCATCGTCATGTTTTGTGACAGTGGCTGCCGTTGCGGAGAGAAAGCAAAAGTTCAGAGAAAGGGATAAATGGAATTCCCTTCGAAACTGGGCACAGAGAGGCGGTGGCAATGACGATGCCGTCGGCTTTGTCGTCGCGACAACCGTCCCCTACCTCGCGCCTCAGAGAATCCTTATCTCGCGAGCCTCGTTACATTATCGTTGCGGTTATCGCGCCGTCTACTATACACGCCTTGCTGCTCTGCTCGGCCTCACGAATCCTCGGGTTACTATATACGGATTCTCCCGCTGCTGGTTGTAACCCGCTCGCTACCTCCAGATTGATCTTGCGAGATAATTACGCGTACGCGAATAACTCTTACCCAAACCTTCGAATATTTTAACGAGCGTGCGTGCGCGCATTCGCAATTGCGAACGAGGCGTTTTGCTGGTTTTATTTTAATTCTCTTTCGAAATGTTGACCGACTACTTTCACATGGGATTTCGGATGAATTTCGCGAGGACATCGCGCACGAGCGGTCGTTGCATTTCTTTGAGAAAATGGAAACAAAAGTAAATTGCCAAAGATCTAATTTACTTCGTCCGGAGAGAGAAGATTCGAGCTACGAGATTCGTCGAGCTTTGTAGTTATTTTTTATCTTTGCTGGTTTTTTTTTTTTTTTTTTCGTTTTCGGTTTTTTTTAACGTGAAGAAAATAAAGACGAAATGTTAAGAAAGAGCTTCGGTCTGGGTAACGTAGGTGTAAGAGTTCCGCAGGGAAAAGATGGTAGAGACGAAGGTAAAACAGGTCCGAATAGATCTTGAATAAATTGCATGTTTCTCTCTTTGCTTCTTTTTCGCCGAAATTTGTTTGCTTTATTTTTTCTACAACTCTCTTAGTTCTTCTTTTATCTTAGGCATCGACGATAACGCGGGTATGGCAATATCGTCGTGCTTTTTCAAGTACAGTCGTCTTTCTCGATGTCGTAGAGACACACGCCAAGCTGGACGAACGATACGAATAAGCGAGCGGACGGATCGTAAAAGATTTATAGGTAGCGCGAGAGAAGCTTTCCGCTCGGAAAAATCGCGTCGCTACGTCGTTCCGGCAAATTCTCACTCCGCCCCTCCCCCCCCCCCCCCCCTCCCCCCTTGACTTACCCGGAACTCCGCTACTGACAAGAAATTATATGCGCCGTCAACCGTATCTCATCTCCAATCGACCAGAGAAAATTTAATGCCGTTAAAAAAAAATCGTCTCCCCTGATTTTTTTCCCGTGTTCGTTTGATCCAAAAATACACAAATCGTTATTGACAAAAAAATAACATATTTCTCGTCATCCCCTCATTAAAATTCACCCTTTCGAAATCTTGCATATGTCTAAACGAAAAAATTGTTTTCGACATATTCGTTCGTTCACACCTTTCGATTTATTGATACTTTTAGCGCGGTGTAATATTACACAAGTGATTTCTTTAACCCTCCCAAAGTAAGAGTGACAGCAGAGAGGATATGTTACATTCGTGTTTCAAAATCTTAACGATGTTGATGTACCCTCGGGGGTGAACGAGAGCAACGAAAAAAATAAAAATAGAAAAGAGAAAAAGGCAGTGTTGACGCAACTGTAACAATGATATGTCGAGCATTGAACAAATGGAATCACCGGTTCCCCTCCATTCGAACTCTCGTATATATATCTTTTTTTTCCTTGGCAAGAAGGTCCATAGGGATTCGCTCTCTCTCTCTCTTTTTGTATCGCTTTCTTTCTCATTCCTTTCTCTATCCTACACGCCGTTCCGTTGGATATGTATACAGGCGCGTCCCCGTTGGGTCCTCCGCCTTTCTCTCCTTTTACCCCGGTGCTCGAGCGCGGTAGGTCCATCGGCGAAACCAATAAGTAACGCAGAATGGTCTCTGTCCGGGGGGAAAAGAAAAAAGGCTGCGGAAAGGAGAGGTGCCTAGGAGTAGAAGTTGCAGGACGAAGAACACCGGTGGAAGAAGGTCCGCGAAGACAAAACGAACGAGAGACGATGGAGGGAATGAGATATATGTATGGCTCATCTCTCCTGCGAGGAACTTAGCCGCACGAACCCGGAGAGTACGTTAGTAACCCCTCAACCCCACGCATTAATATTTTATTCGCATCGCTTACCGGAGAGACGGGCAGATTGCCAATGGCGTACTAGAGAGACCGCGAAGCTCCAGAGCTCGATTCCTCTTACTCGTCTGAATTGCGAGGATGAATTTCGGACAATGAATGAATGAATGAATTGGAAGACCGGAGGAGGTTCGGCGAGTTCCAGCGAGATTCGAATGGTCTTGAAGCCTACCGCTGTTTTTTTTCATCATATTCAATTTATCATCGACCAACAGACCGCGGTTCTGCCCATTCCGCCGAAATATCACTGATCAGTGTGGCCTCCCATGAATCTTTTTGTTCCTCGTTTTTTTTTTTTTTTTTTTTTTTTTCTTACACTCATCTGTAGGATTTATGAAGAGCTGATATTGATATAAGATGGGCCATCGGTGTAGATTCGCCGGTGAGTGGTTCGAAAAATCAGGATTCTCGAACGATCATTCTTTCAGCCTTTCACGGGATCCACGACTGTGCGCGGAGGGCCGCCAAGTTTCGGACAAAGAAGCGAGAGGACCAGTTCCGATTGCGATTTATTTTTGTTCCTCCTATCTCTCTCGTTCAATTTATCCGTCAGAATGAAATTCGCGGGGTCTCGAAGCCTCGCCCATTCGGTACATTCCGTTGAGAACGAATCTTTCTACCTACGGATCTACTATTTCTCACGCAATGATCGGTCGACAGAGAAAAAGATACCGAAAAAATCATCGTGTTTCTCGGAAACGAGTGAAAAAAAAAATCGAAAAACCCAAAGTAAATTTTTTCCAACGACTAATGAGTCTTCAAGGATTTCCAGGATCGAGCTAAATAGAGTCACAGACAACGGCATGTTTTTACCGTTAAATGGGGATGAATAATCGTGGAAGTTATTGGCAATCTCGAAGCCGATTGGTATTTATAAATGAATTTTTCGCACGTACTCGATATCGGGCAATACGTCCGTCGAGACCGCATCAAACGAGATCGACACAGAGGTTAAATTGTATGCAAAAGCGATATAAGCATCCGCGAGGCTCGCTTTCGAGTGAACGTTTCACGAAAAAGTAACGAAATGTATCGGCGCGATATTCGCCGCTACGACCACCCAACGTCATGACAGCAATACGAGGCACTGATGTCGTGTTTACGTTATTAAACGTAGCAATGTGGCAGAGAGAGGGCTTCATACTGAACAGGGTGTACTATGAAGAAGAGAAGAAAAGTCGAGAAGACGCGTGCATGGGACTGTGGAGCGAAGCGAGGAATCGTGTGCCGGCCAGGAATGTCCGATCATACCGCGGATCCCCAACAGTATTACCTCTCGACACGCTACGACGTCTGTTTTTCTCTTCAACCTCATCTTCTCCTGTCACTATGGCTTTCTCACTCCGGTTCTTTTATTCTTCTTTTTTTGTGGTACGATCTTTCACTCGGCGTTTCAGCGTTTTTCATCTGGCAGCTGGATACATCATGTTCTTCGTCATTGTTTTCATTATTATTATTTTTTTTTTCATTTATTTAGCTCTACGATGACAGACAGTGATTACAAGACAGAGCATTATTTTTTGTAGACTGTTTCGGCGTCAGATATATTTCTCGATCAAACGTAGACGATCTACGCTTTGCCGAGCACGGAAAAGAGACGAAATAAGATTTATAGGAAGTTGTTCGGCCGGCGGGCTTCGTTAAACAGAAAAGCGTCGCGACGCACGACCCCAGCATCCGGCGAAGACGTGACCGCAAGAACAACCCGACGACACGTAAACGCGCGTCAAGAGCTTTATTCGCTGTGCTGCCATATAGGTTCGCTCAGATCTCGCGCAATGTCTTTTCCAAAGTGAACGTAAATTTAGCGCGAAGATCTACCGATGCCCGAGGGTACATATTTTTTTTAAACCCTACAAAATTATTATATGCATACGCGTGGCTATATAATCAAAGGGAATTTTGGTTGCGTACGTGGGTAACGCTTCGACCACGAATGAGCATTGTTCAAACTCCCTTAAACGCAAATAAATGCGCACTTTAACTCTGTACCTTATGTCCATACAGTGATTGGCGCGCTGAAAGAATTCCATAACTATAGCCATTGGCACATCCGTATCTCTTTTCTATTCAAAGCATCTCGTTGGCCAATGACTGTAACTCCGCCGGAAAATTGTACGGCGTACCCTACTCTCGAGAGGTGGTAAAGTATTTGCCAGCTAGTTCCACCACCGCTCCGGCAGTTATTCGACGTATACCTTTTTTTTTTTACGGGTCTTTCATCACCCACTCGGCGAGTCGTAAATTTTTCGAAATCATTGCCCTCTCGGACTTTCGTGTACGCGCAACGTTAACACTGTAATTTACCAGTATTTTTCATCTCGTTCGTTCGACTCTTCGTATGTACACGTTGAGGTACATTATATATATAATGTGTAGCGACTGTGCTTTCTATACTTTTTTTCTTGTCGTTTTGTTTTCCTCAAGCGTACTGTCGTTTCTCAAGGATCGCCGTCTATTTCTCTTACGTCTCCCTGGACATCGTCGTCGAACTTGCGCGACTTCGCGATACAAGAGTCGAACTCGACAAGTGGATATCTCTCTCGAGACGAGGACAACCTTCGTCTTTACCATCTGTTTATACTCTCCCGTTACACTGCAAAACGTACTCATTAATAATTTATTTTACTGCGATACCCACACTCTTGTCGCTTCGACTCGGTTAAATTCTCAAGAGCTTATTCTCATCTCGTGAATATTCGAAAAAAAAAAGAAGAAAAATAAAAACGAAGGAAGATTGAAAGTAAAATTATAAAAAGAATTCTCCGGCTTGTCCCGAATAACAATGGGCGGAGAGATTTGGCGCTGAAGAGTTAAAGCATTGATTCACCGAAACGGGGACAGGGGGACGCAAATTTATTCGTCTCCGTTGCCGCGAATACCAAAGAAAAACGAAGCTGTGACGGTCATCGGGTCATCCACTCTTGTTGCAATGATTCAAACATTGAAAAAAAAAGAAAAATAGATAATCGGGTAATTTTATTCACGAAATCAGTTGTACCGCTTCAATATTCTTATCGTCACGTACGAAGGTACGATGTGTTATCGCAGTGGAGAGTTTAGGGGTTTGGTAATAGTTCGAAACAGACCTCGAAGTAATAATCTAAAGGGTCGAAACACATTTCGTTGGTCGTCTTCGCGCCGGTATCGGAGGCAGTCGAAAAGTAACATACACGAAGGGGGGGCCTAAGCTTATTCCCGGAATATCCAGAAGCGGAAGCATATACGACGGGTTTCCATTTCAATGTTCCGCTCGTCCGAGCGTAAAAGTGGCGAAAACGTTATCTCCCGGTGGTCACGGTACAGTGATGCTGCTTCTGGTGTTGCGAAACGAGAGTGAGTCGTCGAGAGGGTGATGGTGCAAAAGAGAGCTTTCGCTGCCGTAGCTGCTGCTGCTGCTGCTGCTGCTGGTTGCAACGCTTTTCGCGAGGGCTCTCGACTTCCTCGCACCCTCGCAGGACCCCTCTCCGCGTGCTCTGTATCGTGATTGGAAAGGATTTCCGGAAATGTTTGCAATCGCACACGTAAGCGCGTCGAGAGAGCGTCCGAGAATCAGCCGAGGGTAGTTTCGCCACGGAGGGAACGAAAAAAGCAGCCCTCGACGATGAAACGAGTTTGGTATGGAGTCTGGCGAAAGAGCATCGGACGATCGTGTTAGTTCGATAAACGTAACGAAGATACGTACAGATAACTTTTATCTCTTGCAACTACAGTTCGATGCCTTTTGCCCTTTGCAATCAATTGATTGCCGTTTAATGATTATTCGTCTTTTAAATTATCCGGGGGTTTGGAAATGGGTGTTGGGTCGTAAATTCATTCGATGAAAATGTAAATAAAAATGAATAAAAATAGTAAAATCGGTATTTTAATTTACGGTACGCTTTTATTTCGTTTGTATATCATAGATATAGCTTATGAGTATAATTCTACATCAAGTGTTTTCGAAAAATGGATACATTTACATTCATTGTCAATAGGTTACTCTTCGTCATAACTTGTTTCTCGGCCTTCCTCGCCTCTTTTAACCCCCCCATGCCTCATTCACCTCTACTCTTGGTAATACTAATTGTTTTTTTTTTTGTGGTTATGTTTTTGTTGTTTTTCATCATCAATATTCAGTATAGACACGAGATTCAGCGTCGTTATGGGTTTCTTTTTTAACTTCTTTTTTTTTCACCTTATTTTTCTTCCCCATCCCTTCACTCTCATTCTTTCTCTCGGTTTTCTTTTTTTATTTTCGTCACTTTTTTTCTTGTTTACTATATATTTAATATTACTTCTTAACGCGGTAGTTCGGTATTGTAGGACAGCTACGCTCTCTTATCTTTATTAATTAATAGTTGTTACATTTAATTAGGTGACCGTGCGCCTTTCGAAAGGAATTTTTATTTTTATTGTGCACAGCATTGGCGCGCATCATGCCCCCTTTCTCTAGCATGCTAGATTCAATATTTACTATAGTTAATGTTAATATTTACATCGAGAATTCATGAAGTAATAGACGAGGTGGGCTCGACCCCGTCTATGGGGGGTAAGGTAAGGTAATAGCAAGACAAACACGTAAGACGAATCTGCACGCTGGACAGAAATATTAATATCGTTTTTTGCGTTTTTTTTTTCCTTTATCTTCTTTTTATTATTCCATATTTCATAATCGACCGATCACATTATTCAATTCTGCTTTTTAGCAGTATTGGCTCGAGCGATGGCAACTGTCTTTGTGAGAACGGGGGGCTAGTTAATTAATTACTAGTTTTCTTCGTCACTTTTTTTTATCGAGTCGTAAATTAAGCGTGTGTACTGACAGCTTTGCTTCAATAAAAATCTACGCCTCGTTCACCGGGGGGATTAATTAGTACTACAGTCGTTCGACCACTCGTTTTATCGACTTCGATCCATGATCGTTAAGCAACACATTATCAATCTTCAGGGTCATTTATAAAATCATTGTCGAGCTAAATTGCATGCACGAGCAACACGTACTATAAATAATAAAAAAAAAAACACCTAAACGCATCGAGAGTCTGTCGCGAGTTCGAGTGCCCTAATAATGTAAAACGTTGAGCTGCTCTCGTTTTCAATTAAAATAGAACAAAAAAAATATATGCAACAAATAAAAAAAGATAATAATAATAATAATAATAATGATCAAAACGTGAAATACTTTATTTATGGCTTGAATCCTCGATCGGGATGTAATATGAAAAGCGAAAAACGCTAAGCGATCCGCGAGAGAGGGTAACAAAAGCGAAAAGCGAGGTCTCTGGGCGAAAGTTTGCGCTCGTAGTACTTTCAATGTTATTCGACGTAATTTTCTTTTTAAATAGATTAAATTCGCGTTAAAAGGGACAGCTGCCTATGAAGAAAAAAAAAAAAAACAAGATACTCCGTATGAGTTTCTTGGTCGTCCGTAACGCGTACACGCAACTGTTGCATAAATTTAACATGTGCGCGAGCGCGAAGATAAGAATTATATTACAACCAGTCATTTGGCAAGAAACGATGAAAGTATTTCGTGTATCGTCCTGTATAAATGACGCGCGCTAACGCTCTATTCAACGCGATTAAATAATATTTTCAATTAACAATGACGAGTTTTAGTTACGTATATGTGTATTTTTTTTGTTGTCGTTTATTAATTAATTATCGTTACAATTATCATTAATTTTTCTCGCCCCGAACGCGATTGTGGAGCGCACAATTGTATTTATAATTCGTCAACGGAGACCGACACGAAATCACGATCACCCGCCTCTTCCAAGTTCGCAACATTAAACTTCTATATAAGTTTGGAAACAGTAAAAAAAACCATAAGCGATAGTCACACTACACTGCTATTTTATACATAATAATCGTTAATAAACAAAAAATAAAATAAAAAAGATATCGTTTCGTCAGTACTTCGTCACTTCTCGTCTCACATTAACAAAAAACAAATACGAAAGAAAAGAGAAAAAAAAAAGTGTAATACGTAAAAATTAAACAGTTTCATAAATAAACAATGTATCTATAAGTAAAGAAAATACAATAACAAACAATTTTATTTAATTATTAAACTTCCTTTTTTTTGTGCGCTCCGTGTGACGGATTCGGCTACTATTAAAATTTCTTATCGCTCTCACTCTCTCTCTCTTTCTTTCGCTCTCTGTGCCTTTCGTACTATTCGTTACGAAATTCAGTTGCTTATACTTTTAATTATCGAGGATTATATCTCTAATTCACTGGGATTGATGTCGCGTCGAATTATTTATAGTACGTAATCGACAGTCCGAAACACAGATCGATTGATTCAGACCTGACTCGTTGGCTTTTTTTTTTAATTCCTTTTTTTTTTTTAGCCGTTGCGCACACGGGTCACGAGTACCGACAATCCACCGTTTCTTTAAACCTCTATACTTTGAGTTACTCTTAATTCGGATGTGAGAAGTTCTCGCGCGATCGAAAATGCCTCCCGAATTTGTTTTTTTTTTTTTTAACAATCCGGTTGAGTCGATTTTGGATCTGCGAGTTTGGCAAGTCCGGCACGTTGTACTATACTAACGCATCGCATTCGTGTTAATTAAAAGTTTATAATAAATCGCTTATGTACTTATAAACGGCTTATGTATAATATCCACTTCGATATAATACATTTATTATTAATAATATCGTAAGTCTAGAGCGAGACAAGTGGGAAGGGAAATAGAGGAAAAATGGATTTAGGAAAATGGGGAAAGGGGAAAAATGACGTTGGGAATAGTTTAAGAAAGTTACGTGATATGATTACGCGTCGCTATTAACTAGTAATTAATAATCATCCGAGTGTCGGAACGCGCCGAGACCGGTCGAGAGAAAGCTCGAGTGTGTATGGGTGCGTGTGTATGTGTTTTTTTCGTGTGGACGGCGTCCGCTTATTTTTTTTTTCTTCTATTTTCACAATTTTTCATCATCGTCTACTGTTTCATCTTCTTCTGCTCTAAACTCGAAATTTTTCTCTCCCGCCATTTGTGGCACTTTGCTTCGACCCGATCAATAATTTTTTCATTGATAAACGTGACCGAAATTATACTACTTTAGAGCACAGTTACCCGACCTTCAATTAAATTACTAAACTTAAATGAACGATTGTTCTTTTTTTTTTTTCCTCTAATCGAACAAACAAAAAGATTTGTTGGTTGAAAATAATAGACGCAATAAAACGGCGGGATACACGCGAACGGGAGTACGTATAAAAAATATCCTATCATTTTAAGTAGGCGAAAAGTATAGCTGCAATTGCCAAAAAATATTTTCGGCTTTAAATTTCGTAACGAAATGAATGTTCTGCTGTACAAATGTTCGATTAAATTTTTTACATACGTTAATTAAGTTCCTAATCGTACTCGCGTTGCGTTAATTTAACGGCATATAACATCAAACGTAACTGGCAATAATGGGGTCATTAAATATAAGTATATCGATATATAAAGCTTTCTACAAATAGTTATACACACCGCACGTGTTTACGCGTTGTTGTTATCTGTTATCAGCAGATCCCCCCTTAAAACATCTCCTCGTCGTTCTCATCTAATTTTGCCGTATACATTTGCCGTGGATTTTTTTATCGCGGTTTTACAGGCGCTGTGGATCACACTCTTTGACGTCGCTTGTTGGATTTTTTTTTTTTTTTTCATTACTTCACGAATGTCAAAACAAAACGAAAAACGCTCCTGATCATAGAGGATTAATTATAGTTCATAACTGAGGATACGCGGAGCGGAAAGAATATTCGTAATTGTATATAATATAGATTCATATTTATATATAATATTCGATATTTATAGCTATGCCTGTGTTATGTACGCGTTCAGCTTTTAGGTATTTATAAATGGGTTATGTCAGTTTCAATCTCAGATCTTCGCGAGTTTATTAAATTAACAGATCCAATTGCGTCGGACGAACGATGAGACAGTTTTTAGTTGAATGATTGAAATTTTTTTAGCGTAATCATTACGTTTCACCGGTATGTTTTTTTTTTT
This sequence comes from Buathra laborator, assembly GCA_934046635.1. Lineage (NCBI taxonomy): Eukaryota > Metazoa > Arthropoda > Insecta > Hymenoptera > Ichneumonidae > Buathra > Buathra laborator. Next base: position 4,125,528 of record OW203897.1, on the reverse strand, counting down.
TACATTAGATACACTTCGCCATGTTCTACTCTTTCCGAGGCGTTTTCCATCGATTTACGTGTATTGAATTTTTCTGCTCTAATTAGATATTACACGAGTATATTGTGCACCAAAAGTGCTTATTTTGAACGCTTCGGTAAGTTAACTCGTACCCGGTATCCTCATTTATTGAAAATCTTACGGTTCCCCACACGCGTGGAGTACATTGTGTATAGAATAATGTACTCTTTCATTTTTTTAAAATTCTCTCGATAATATACGGATACCCTAAATATTGATTTATCTTTAATTTGTAATAGTTTTTTTTTTAGCCTCGAATGAGTCCCGTTCCCTGAATTCTGACCTCTGTTTTGTTTTTTTTTTTATTACGAAACAAATATCGGACTCTGTCTCGAGTCTGCAAGTTTGTGTGTTCGCCAATCAATGAATATCCGAATTTAGTAGATTATTTTTTTTAGCTATCCAATATTTCCTGACGCGGTCCGAATCAGGGAATTCAAGACTCGTCCGTACGCGAGGGAAAAATAGACAATAATTTATTACGATTTCGAAATGTCGCTTATTTTGATTAACTTCCGTTCTGTGGGTTCAGAATTTTTAATAGTTAGGTAATTAGGAAGTTAATACCAACAACAGGCTTTCTATATCTACGGAAAGGTCTACCCTGACACCAAATTACGTATTTAATGTACTAAGAGTGAGATACTCGTCCAGGTTTTTTCGTGTGCCCCTTCGCATCGACATTTTTGTATCTACGACGGGTTCACGATGTCCGGTAGGTCTGTGAACAACGTCTTCCTCATCGAGGAAAAACGGGAGAAGGATAGTTGACAAAAAGTTAATCAATAAACGAAACAACTTACGATCGAATAAATCAAAAGTAAATAACAAAAAAAATCAACAGCTAAATCAACGTGAACGCGTGCGGAAGTTGCTACAAACGATTCTATCCAAATTGAAGCAGAAGAAGAAGACGAAAACGCATTGAAAAAAAAAAAAAAAAAAAAAAATACCTCGAAAAGGGTTATACCATCGAAAATAAACGAAAAAAGAAAGTGACTACGAACCAACTAACTTGAATACAACGAGACTCTCGACAACATAATTGGATATCACTCAATGACAAAAAAAAATTAACATGGCCGCTTGTGAAGCTAACGCAGAATAAACATAAAGAAAACAAAATTGAACCGGGATTTGTTGCATTTTCTCTCTTTCTTTCATAGAATTCTTCGTCTTTGTTTTTTTTCTTTCTTTCTTTCTTTTATTATTTTTGTGTCTTACAACGCGGGCGGAAACGTTGCAAGGTTTGGACTTGGAGGGACTGTGCTTAATACCAATCGGTGTATTAATTGTTTGTTTTTTTTTTTTTTTTCGTTATTTCGTATTGTTACGAATGAAACTCATTGGAGATTCACTTGTGATTTATTCATTTCGCTTTGGGGTGTGCTGGCTATTCGACTCGCTTTGTATTCGCACACAAGCGCTTGTTTTCCATGTGTATTAATTTCATATATGTGTCTCTATGTGTACACCACCCGCCTATATGCTCGCTTCGTACAGCACTCTTGTGACTCTCTGAGATTGTTAGTTATGCGCGTTTGTGTATTTGTGTGTTTTATACGTGTATTACGGTTTTTATTTATTTTTTTCTGTTCGTGTGAGCGTCGGCAGCGTCGTAGCCGTGTGGCTATACGGGCCGCGATATCGATGTCCGAACCTCTTCGGGGATATCAAAGAAGCGGCCCACCTTGAGAGCCCGACGTTTATATGTACACCCGGAGAACTCGCGGCGGTAATCGATACCGGGACCGGCCTTCGAGGATCCGTGCTCTCTGCCGACCGTGTGCGTCCGCGCGTGTGTATTCCCGCCGCCACTTTTCGCCCAAAGTTCGCGTGCAGCTGCACGGGAACACCAAATCCCCCGGTGACATCTTCGAAACTTTTCCTTCATTATTCTCTTCTGATTCACCGAACGTTCACTCGCGAATATAGTTTTGCTTTTTTTTTTCTTTTTTTTTTTTCAGTTCCGGAACTCGCGAAGATGAACACTGGGGACTGAGTCAGACACGATTTATATCGCGGTGGCACCTGTTTTTCGCTTGTCTTTGTGAATATTTCCACGAAACGCGGAGATTTCACTCTTCGGAGACGCAGTTGACATCGACAGTAGCACGAGACTCCCGGGGACAGCTGGTTTACCTTCGAACTGACAGCGCACACACCTCGAACTCACAGTTACGAAGCGTAGTTGTTTCGTAGCGCAGCATCGCTCTCGCACTCTCCCCACTTCCGGTCGGTCTCATCATCATCATCGTTGTCCATTTCCCCTCGCTTTTAAAAAATACATTCTAGGAATCAGTCAGGCGTGGCTCCGGGTACGAACCAATATGGCGGCTCTTCCACGGTCAGCCAGGTAAGTACGTAGTCGAGGGTTTTTTTTTTTTTTTTTTTTTTACTTGTTCGCCGATAACTCGCTGTCGTCGCGGCGTTTCTCGTAGCGCTCACGGTGTGACTCTCGTCTCTATCTCTTCCCCTATTTCGCTATTATTATTATTTTTTTTTCTTTCGTTTACTTATTATTTTTTTTTTTCATTTATAATTAATCTTCTACATAAACGAAGGGAAGAGCGAGCGCCACACCGTCTTCGTGGCCTCCTATGTGGGCACCTTACTGACTGCCTTGAGTAGATCACTTTGTGCCTTATCCAGAGCACCTACGTGATGCTGCTGATGCTGAAGAGCGTTCTGTTGCTCTTGCTGCATCTTCGCTTGCTTTTCCAATTGCTGCTTCTTCATCTGATCCTGTTCTTCGCGTTCTCGCCTTGCCTGCTCGTTTATCTCCTTTACCGCTCTCAATTCTTTCTTCAACTTCATCCGCCGATTCTGAAACCATATCTTTATCTGACGTTCCGTGAGGCAGAGCGCGTGGGCGATCTCTATTCGCCGCCGTCTCGTCAGGTAGTGATTGAAGTGAAACTCCTTCTCGAGCTCAAGGGTCTGGAACCGCGTGTACGTTTGTCTACCCCGGCGTCTTGGACATCCGTTCGGACCTGGAACCATAAAATCTGCCATTAGTTGAGCATTAGAAAAAATGTAAAAAGTATCATTGATTTCTTTTTAATTTTAAATTAAGATGGAATACATGAAAAAATGGTACATTTCGTATTCGTTCGATATCGGCATATATGGCAACGAGATTCTTCCGAAATTTCTTTTCAGTTGGGAGAAGAACCAGAAGAGAGCGGAAGGAATGGGATAACGAAAAAAAAAAAAAAAAACGCTTTTCCTTCTTCTGCGTTTACGTGCCTTTCGAAAATCGTGTACATCCTTTTCGGAGTGTCACAAATCTTAACTCTCTCTTCACCCTTCGCTTTCTCCACCGGCGAAACGACAAAAGAATGATTCTGGCGATGGTCAGTTTATTGCAGGGGTTGAACGCGCGAGAGACGCAAAAAAAAAAGAAAAAAAAAGAAAGTTTCTTCGTTGAAAAACTCGTCGAAAAAGTTGACCATTATGCGCTCGTAGGTCTCGAAAACCCTTTTCCGAACAGGCGAAAGAAAAAAAAAAAGAAAAACACAACGTCGCTTTTCTCGAGACGAGCACTGCGCGGTGCGCTGACTTTCTCCGCGGTCGAGTCAAAGTCGTAAAACTCTGACACGGTCGACCACGGAGCCTTTTGCTAGCTACGGTTTTTTTTTCTTCCGTTCGTCCTCGTCATTTTATGGTGTTTAGGTAGCTATCTAAGTGTCAACGTGTAACTCGGTGTCTCGTCGGGTAAAATTTTTCCGCATCACCAACGTCTCATACCTGAGCAAAAGTAATTCCGTAAAAATCGACTCTTGACTTGAAAATTTTTTACCAAAGATTCCAAGCATTTTCTTGCCTGTGACTACAGATACAATATTTTTCATTCATCGCCGTTTCATATTTTTTAACTCAAACCAGCCGAAGTCAAGCTGGAGGCTTCGATAATATTAAAAAAAAAAAAAAACTTTTATTTTCCCATTTCAGCGCAACTAATGTTCAGCTTGAACGAATAAATAAATAAATCGACTCATAAATCGGAATAACGGATTTTTTTTTAGATGGAATTATCATTTACCAATATCCAGACTGTCGATTCAGAGAAAAATTAATGATTACTCTTCGGACTTTTTCAACCGTCTCAGCAGCATTCAGTTGTAACTAATGACCGTCTCTCCGTCAATACCAATGGACGGCAGCGTAACATTTTTTTTTTCTCTTTGCCACGTTTCAAGACTGACATTAGTCTTCTCAAGACTGACATTAACGCATCGCTACATCAGTAACAACAAAACGTACGTACTCCGATTATCGATCTCGAGAAAACTGCGACAACGTACTCTACCTATACATGAAGTGTCGCAGGCCCTCGATGTAAATCGTGAATGATAATTGGATGTGTCCGAGTGCAAAGTTAGACCTGGTAGACAGCGTCAAGTCATATGCCAGCGAGTCCGGGCGACGTACTGTCGGCCGCGTGACAAGCATACACCTATTTCCTGTCCGTACGATCTTTATTTGTTACGACGAGTGCGTTCGGTTGCGGCTGTCTCGTATATGCGTTGTCTCGTCGTCTTGTTGTTTTCATCGGGTGATTTTGTCCACGAAACGTTCACCAGAGTGTCCCGCCGTTTCTCTATGCTCGACGTTGGCTGCGCATCTCTCCCGCGAATACTGACGGTCAACCGGCACGCTGGCGGTCGGTCGAACCACGCGCAACTCCAGCCTCGCGTAACGTCTCTATGCAAAAGCGCATCTTCGCCTGTATCGCAGTCCATTTGCCGGTCTGAGTTACGAGCGAAGAAACCATGCTGAGTGCCAATTGGACGTAACCTCTCGTAGTATAAGCTCGGTGTGTATATCCCTTATTCCATCCTTGACTCCCCACGCCAAGCATTCATTCACGTATTTTCCACGTATCAATAAAATACCAGCAAAGAGAGGTCGAACGAAGTATACTTTACTACAGTATTATCGAAGCATGCAAAACTCATCGACGACTGTATACGAATAGAATATACCCTGTTTCCCTATCCCGAAGACTCAATAATACCACCACATTACTATGCCGGTCCGTAGATCGTACCACATATCAAAGAGAACGATAGATAGAAAAAATAAAGAGTTCACTCGAAGACCTACACGTTTTACTGATATCGTACTATTTCACTTTTACGATCGACCAGAACATAAGTACCATCAAAGAATCAACACTGTTTTTTTTTATTTTATACATTGCGTGAGTTTGCGAGTGCACTCACACGTATGCATAAACGAGTCAGAGAGGATGAGAAGCATTAGCCAAGCGCGCTTATCGCCATTGGCAAAAGCGCTCGTTGGCTCGGCTCTACTCGAAAAAAAGCTCTCGTGGAATCCGGAGAATGCTGATATTGAATTCAACATGGCCGTTGCCCAGCGATCCGTAGGATCGTGGGCCTCCACAACTACATCTACGCGCTTCTAATACCTCGACGTGAATTCTAGCGTCCATAGTTAAGTTTTACATCAATATGGGTGCGTGTTCGTCGCATCTGTGTGAAACGAATCTGTATAGCTGTATGGCAATGGCGAGAGAGCTTCGCGTAGATGGAGTGCTGGCTGCGCCGCCCGGGGTGGTTTGCTGCTGCTGCTGCCGCTGTTGGCGCGTAGACTCGCCGCGTAGGGTGGAAGCGAGAGCCTAGCATTCGAAGGGTGGGCCATAGGTTACCTTGGCAACCCCCGGTTCGCAGGGGGGTGGGGAGTTTGCGAAAGGGGGAAAACCATTCCGTCCTGCTGACGGCGTATCACAGGCCAACCGAAACCCTTGGCTGCATCCCTGGTTTCCTTCCCTTGTACGGGTGGTCATGCTGCCGCGTTCCGGTTCTGTACCCGAAGGCACAGTCACAATCACCGACTATCTACAGCTATACGAAAACACGTTCGTGTGTTTTGTATAAACACGAATACACGTTTCGTAAAAGATTCTCTGGCGTTCTCGTCCAGTAAGCTCCCGATGTGTGAAGAGTAACCGAAGCGAGCCTCGAATTCTACACTCGAATACTATCGTGTAGCATGATTTTGAGAACGTGGCTATCATGGAAAATCGTCAACGATATTAGCGTAACGAGAGATTTATTCGAAGGCCTTCACCCTACGGGACTACCCCCGAAGGCCCATTTCGCTGCCGTTATGCCTCGGTATACTGTGAAATAACGTCGTTCGAGTGCGGTTCGCGCCCTCTCGAGTACCCATATCCCTTTCGCGCCCTCTTGAACATCAAGGGATTTATCGTCAATTCAGCTCGTCTCTTTATTTTCTCTCGCATGATTGACTTTGTCAGTCTCGTCTCTTGTCTCCAACCTTCGAAATGTCTGGCCAAGAGGCTCCCCGGACGATTATTCTTCTTGTTAAATGATTTATTTCGAACGGTAGACGGATCGTACGGTATATAACGTGTTGTGTTTGATGCTCGCGAACAACGCTTCCTACTTGGCTTTCTTGAGGTCTTCGACCTCGTCTCCGACGTCCTCCGTCTCATTCACAATAATTTTCCAAGTCCCATTCATGCGAAAATTGCGTTAGCCACGAGACAAGGCCAATCACCGAACGTTCTTAACTTACTCACGCGACAAACGTTTCTCCCGGCACCAAACATCGGAGGACTTGAAAGCTTCTGTGGCTGTATGGATATGTCCAATGAGACTTGACGGAAGTTAGCGTACAAGTATTACGCATTGTACGAGTGAAAGTCGAGGTAAACGACACGATGGTGGTTGTGCTCAGTCATCAAGTGCGCAGCTTTCTTGCTGGTTAACGGAATTCTGGGTTCGATTTCGACGTCAGGGTAGCGATTTACGCTTAATTGCATTCATACATTGAGTTTAATATCTGCTTCAACGGCGCTGCCCGCCGTTGCACTTTGCAGAAGCCGCATGATTATCGACAGAGTTTCGTGGTAGTCAACCGGTCCACGAGCTCCGAGTTAGATATTGAAGCTATCGATCACGGAGCAGTGATTCTCAGTGTTTATAGTAAATCACGCAGCATACACGGAGGTCGAATGGTGCCAATAACTTATATTTTTTCGTCTGTTTTGCGTTTACTCCAGTCATTCTCATCATCGACTGGCGTCGATGATAAACGTAGGATATAGCTTGCGATAGTACAAAATCTTCTCATTTTGTCCTTTTCTATGCTTTCTTTTTTCTTCTTTTTGATTTCGCGCTCCAGCAAATAGCGGCATCATCGAAGCACCGATCAACCGAGCGACCCCCGAGACGCTGTTGACTACCGTTTGCTTGTGAAGCCATACCATATAGGAGAATCTCGAGAGATATCTAGAGGACCGATAAATCGTTTCGCAAACGGTTAACGTCACGACCAGCTCATCCGTCTCGCATCCCCATTGGTAAGATTATAGCTTCGGCCATCTCACACTCCCCCAAAATCTCAAATTCGTTCTGCTCTCCATAAGAAAAATCGGGAGATTCTTCGTAGGGTGGAAAATCTTTATCGTTCGTTGAAGAATATTATGGCAATGCGAGATTTTTATTTTTACATCTAATTTTACATCTGCGATCAAATTTTTAAATGTTATCTAAGAGAGAAATAATAACAAATGTATAACACACAATATCAATGTCTTTTTTTTAACGTTGATATTGATCCGTGTCTTGCATGTGCTTTATTTCGCGCCCCGTCTGATTTACATATCCTCGCACTCTCCGGATAAGATAACGCAATTGTTTTCAATTTTGAATTGTTATTGTTAGGCTGGTTGAATCCCCTGCGTTTCTCTCTCATTCTCGATTGAGGATCCCGAGAGAAGCGATACGAGACGTCGCTCTGTGAACGTGGTATAGCGATGCGACGAACGTGGCGATAGTACACAGTCGTGGCGGGTTGTCGAGCCGAGAGAGCGCGGGGAGAACGCTCGTAAATCTTGAAGAGCGATTAAACGTCAGGGCAACTCTCGCGTTAGAGGGCTCCGGCGCGCTCTCTCGTCGTATCGTACTCTCTCGTCCTGCGATTTCGGCTGCTTCCTCCGCGCCTCCCGTCCATCCATAGCAGTCGCCCGCCTCGATGCGGTCAGAAACAATAACGCGATTTTAACGGCCGTTTAAAGCCGTTCCGGCGGACATTTATACACTGACGTTTTATCGAGGCACACTGCCTTCGACCAGACCGTGGAGTGAATGGATAAAAAAAAAAGGAAGAAAAATGACAGACACGACAACGACTACGCTGGTAGTTAAAGAGAAATAACCAACTCGGCGAGGTTCTCACACTCTCGGACTCTCTCTCTTTACCCCGTTTAATCTCGAGTGACGACGTTGCCTGTCTCACCGATATAACCAAAAGATTTATTAAAACGATGCGTGTAGTGGTGCGACGTCCAATCGAATTCACAAATCAAACTAACGAAGGTAAATTATAGAGAGATTATAATTGAGCTTCGCAGTGCGGGTTGAGTTGAAAGGCTTGCATATCATATTTTCACTCAGAGGTATCGGCGCATAGTACGTATAGAACTCAACGTTGCGAAGCTATAAGGCAGATCGTACGCTTGTAAGATAATTCAATCGAGCATTAAGGATAACGTAATCGAGGGTCTGTATCGGTACATCTCCCGTTTAAGGGGCAATACGATTTAATCGTAACCCGTTTCCACGCGCTAGTCTGCTATATCTATACCGATACACGCACACACAGAGACATACATATATATATATAGTATGCTGTACCTACGTACGGAACGATCTGAGATGTAATTACCCGCAAAGAGCGTCACGCTTACAATTGTCGCTAATGAACTTTGCGGCTTGTCTCGAGGGGTCGACAGTCAAAACGTATTTCACTCTACTTCACTCCGAAACGCTCGTAATTATAGACGGAACTTTTCTCTAACTTGTATTTCTCAATTCAAACATTTCCACGATTATAGCGAGTTAATATTGCTTGAAGCTCTGCGAAAGAATAAGTGTCAAGGATGCTGCAATATTATTAAGGAAGACCACCCTCCGTGTCGACCTCAGGAAGCTCATAGTTTTTCTGCTTTTTTTCTCCTTTTTTTCTTCATCTCTTTGTGAAATCACGAAGAGCCGACTGTACCGAGGCTCGTGTCGATGATAATTTCCAAGCTTTATCGCCGAACGGTAAAGGGTTAAACCTGCGCTGAGGTAATTAATAGATATAAAATGATCGTTCTTATATAAAAGCGGCGGATTGCGAGTCGATTAGCGACGAAACTGCGATACTTAAATGCTAATTATATTCCAGAGATTTTTTTTTTTGAGAATATTATAATTCTAAAATTACCGGAAATAAGAAAAAATAACCTGCAGCCTATTGTGACAATGTGGAAAAACAAGAAAAAATTCCGGCAAACGAGAGAGGCTTACGATATTCGGGCTGTACGAAGTGAAACCTTTGGCAAACCGGCGTGTGCTGCGTTGCCGCATAAAGTAGAGACAATTTTTATAGCCAACCGCGAATGAAACTGTCGACGAATCGATAAAACATCAGTTTGCGTTAAGACCTCGTCACGGCGGTTTTTGCGAAAAGGAAAAGATTCGTGTTCGCGAGGAAGAGAAACACGTTGGGATGAGAGGTAACAACGTCGTCTGGCCGCACTAAAGTCCATGCTACAGCAGCAGAAGCGGTTGGAAGGCGAGAAAATTATGTTCGTGGCCTCGTTGCACACCTCTCGATTGATTTGCACGCATCCCGGTTGCAAGCTACACGTGTGCAATGGCTTGTAGAAGTTGCACCGAGCGCTAGAGTCAGCGAGAAGAGAGTCGGAACGGATAGAAGTTATCTCGGCCATTTTTGCTCCTTTCGGATGCTGTTACTCCCCATTCTGTTCGACTCGCTTCGGTTCTCTCTCTCTGTGTCTCAGTCTGTTCTGCCCCTCGCCGTCTTCTCCGAGCCAATACCTCGCGATGACTTTCTATCTCTCCTTCACAGACTCGTTCGCTCGAGCGGTCCTCAGTGACCCGAGACGCCGATCGAGCGGGTCGTGGCCATTCCATATCTTCTTCTCTCTTTTCCTCTTCTTTCCTCTCCAATTCGTTTCGTCGTACTCTCTCCCACAGTCATACGTTTCGCTCGCTACAATTCCTTTCTCTCTTCCACCCTCTCACCCATCTCGCTAACTTATGCGTTTTTCAACTGGCCCCGGAGAATTTTATTCCGCGGCAGCGGCGCGCCGCGAAATTAAGCCGTTTTGAGATATTTATGAATGGATGTCCACTCCGAGCAGACGATGGCGCGGGAGAGCGAAGAGCTCTCCCGACCCCCGGGCGAACTGATCTCTCGCGAACAAAGAGATCCGCGGAATAATGCGAAGCTTCGTATCTCCCGCCGGTTTCTTGATTTGCAACCCATACGACATTATTCATCGACCCCGCTTCGGAGTAGATACATTTTTCTTTTCTTTTTTTTTTTTGTTCAACAATAGTCGAATTCATTTTTGCAAATTGATCAGATTTTTTTTTTTTTTTTTTTTTCGTACTACGAATAAGTATGTTCTCGTATCGAGGAGTCATATAGGATTCGTATTATAGAATATACATCAAAGAGTGATGTAGACATAGCAGCATCGTAAAAATAACGTTAAAGTCACCAGGGGCTCTGAAACGTGAACGGTCGGGTTATAGCATGCATGTATGTATGTATGTATAAGTATATATGGTGTGCGGTGTGGCACACGACTCGGAGTGTGTAACACGCCCGGTATTCTCTCTTTCTCTTTCACGGCGTTTATAAACGTCGCGCATAAAAGCTCCTCGCGTCTCCTCAGAATGACCGATAAAACCGGACACTAATTGAGTGCGAATATCCTCATAATATTCGGAATAATTATACAATAACGCTTTCTTCGGCGTGAGCCGCAATACAAGGAGATAGCGAATCAACGAATCAAAGTACAATTCTCGTTGTTCGATGATGACCCACACAGACACACACACACACACGTTCCTTGTCGTTTCTCCGGGCGAAAAAAAAGTATCATCCATAGGTCCCGGCGGAGAACAGGAAAGACAGGGAATAAAAGAAACCTGAAAAATCTTCGTAACCTCGGTTCAAAAATAAATCGGTCTCCTCGCGGATTTCACCAGAGCGAAGCGGCTCTTCGCTCTAAAGGAGAAACAAAAGAATAATAAAAAAAAAGAACAGTCGTCTTTGCTCAGAGCGCGACATCGCGATAATTCGGATTTATTCTCGCCGGTATCCGGCGACAAGTATATACGCCGCGTCCGACTGCGAGTTTCTCGAGCTCATGCTATCGTTCTCCGAGGTAGAAAATCTCCGAGTGCCGCGTTTAACGCGTTAATCTCGTCGTTCCCAAGATCAATGGGTATCATAATTATCATGACTCTTCGAGAGAGAGCAGTCGAGAACGCGTTAAGCTACGGACAGAGAGTAAAAGGTGCACGAATACGAACGCCCGTGTGGGTGTACCAGCGTCGCAGACTTATCGCAAATATTCCCCGGTGCAATTTCAACCGCGTGAGAGTCCTCGACAGTTACAGCCTGCAGCGAAATGTATAACTCAGAACCGTAAGAGATTCATACAAGTATAGATATAACGAAAATCCACCAATACAACGTGTATTTACTTCTGCGTGTCGATAAACTCGTGTTCTGGTCCGCAACAAAGATATGTGCGTCCGGAATGAGCTTTCCGTGTAACCCCCACATATCGCTATCCCCCGAGCGCAGCTACGGCGAATGGACTATGTATATATTGCGAATATATTGGACAGAAAGAAGTATGCGCCAACACACGCGTGTATCGAATAGATCGAACAATCTTTTATGCGTGAAATGACATACAAACACTGCGACACCATTTTTCAGATAAAGCATAAAACCGGTGTTTGCGTACATTAGCGTTATATGTATTTTTCGCAAAAAAAAAAAAGATGTACACGCGTGAGAGAAGTATAGCAATGGCTCTCGTATACCTCACGCGCATAGGTGCGGCATACAGAGCTACGCAAGAGGACCCATATTTATGCGTGCAGCTTTGAGAGAAGCAGAGAAGCAGCAGTAGCAGGAGGAATAGAGCGAGAAGCATTGCAGAGGCGCTCATTCGTTTCCTCTGTGGGGTTTCGGTTCTCTCTGCGTCCATCGCGGCTGGCAATAGACTTAAATCCTGATTGGTTGGACAGTTCATTCGGTCCGCGTGTACGCAAGGTTCACGTATGTGTAATACATATATGTATAGAGCTATACATGTATATACGTAGGACTATGTGCTCTTGCATTATGTAGAAGTACATAACCTCGGAAGGTTTAGATATAGATGCACATATATGTACAGATACATACATGTACATAGGGATGTCGGTCGTACATACCGGGTGGTAATAAAGGATTCCGACAAGGATGGATGACAAGGGAGAGAGGGGAAGAGCGGAGGGAGATTCGTGCGAGCGGCACTCTCCATTGTTCCCCGGTGGAATCCAAACGCCATCCATAAGGGTGCCTCCCATTATCCTCCGTGTATCTGCCAGTATCCCACACTCACTCTCGATTACATACGAGCGTGTATTATACGGGAATACACAAACTTACCGTCGCAAAGCAGACAGATAGCGAGAGGTAGGACCACGCATATACTATACACACGAAGGCCTCTGGGCATTACAGTACCGAACGGGAACGTGCGTGGATCGGCGAACACCGTGGCTTATCCGAAAGGAAATTTTTGCCAGAGTTGTATCGTAGAATATATACACGAGAGACGGGCCGCGTCTCGTATTACGCGAAGGACTGTGGGTGTTTTTAGCTCTAAGGAGATATTAATCGCTCGAATAAAACGTCGGGTAAACAAGAAACATGAATTTATAGTTCAATCAAAATATTTCACGTTATTTAATAGTTTCGAAAAAAAAAAAAAAAAAATACGAGGCCCTTGGCTCCGGGAAGTCGCGAAGGTCCCAAGAGAATCGGCAAAGGGGATGAGTGGGGAATAAAAAAAATATGTCGAGTGAAGAAATCTGGCCAGCGGGTCATCGTATGTGCGGAAGGGATGAGAAAAAAAGCGAAAGCGTACAAGGGTAACATGGCGTAGTGTAATGTCAGCTCGAAAAGAGATCAAGAGTATTGGAATGGGCGAGAGGGCACGAGAAAAGGGGGGTGGGAAGAGGAAAAAGAAAACAGATGAAGAAAAGGAAGAGAGTGCTGTCGGTGGCCGGTACGCAGTAACTTTGAATAGAAAACCAATTTATCGCGAAGATAGAGAGGGGGGCTGGAGGCGACCGTAACAATCGGGTAGTACAGTTCCGGAACGGTTCATAAAGTTTTTTATTACCGTCCGCGGCACGGTGTGCAAGATAGGTATACACCAGTCGTACTACACAGTCGCGCACACATTGTAGCTTGGAGGCTTACACGGAGGCCCCTCCGATCTCGATCTATGGCTCTCCAGCCCCGCGCAGACACACTTATATATAGAGCTTGTACACGTCGCTATAGACTATACGCAAAAGTATATACAGCGACCTATACATATACACGTCGTATAAGCCTCCTCGTTTCTCTCTTGTGAGATATATCTCATTGTCGTCGGATTCGGGTGAGCGTGACTTTGAAAATAAACCACTCTCTTCGGCAAGGCGCCAGACTATAAGTAAGGGGTAGCGACGAAGAAAGAAACTTTCTTACTTCGCCATCCCTTCGAAATAAATGTAATCACGCCTCTATAGGAAATATCTCCCTGTGGAAGCCTCCCTCGACCCACCCTGTGCGCCAGACGTGCAGCTCTTTGTAACGCCCTCAAGAGAAGGCGATACGACCGGATTAAATTTTAATTCAAGAACAAAGGATGACATATTGAAACGACGTTGCTGCAAATGTCGTTGGGTACTCTCGCGCCCACCCCGAGGAGAGAGCCCTGCGACTGTAAGTTGGGGAAAACAGGGTGAAAGATGAAAAGAGTCCCGAAGAGCAAGCGAGGCTTAAGTTGCGAAGCAGAAAACGCGTGTTGCAAGAGGGTAGCAACCCCTGACGTACTTGGGCAATGGCGGTTGCTACCGAGACGCCCTCGCGGACTCTCTCGTTGTTATATCCCCTGTAACCTCCTCCCACACTACCCCGTGGCGCACGACGACGAGCCATTTCGCGGAACCCCGAGGCTCTAATTACGGGCTGCCTCTGTGCTTGCGTTCTGTTGCTGCTTCTGCCTAGTCTCGAAGAGCAGCACAACCCGTATTTCTATCGCCCTCCGTAGTCGTTACATGCAAATGCCACCGCGTTCTATCTTTCTCTGGTAACAGACCCCTCGTCTCTCTGTTTCTTGCGTCGAGGCTTCATTCTCGTTGCTCTAATGTTTGCATACCCTCACTCTCTCTTTCTCTCTCTTGTCTCACTCTTTCCGCCAATAAAAAGCACTACCGGCCGTCCAAAATTAAGGATATTCCACTCGCGTGCCCCCGGTCCTGTGCACGATATTGGAATTCTTCCAATAAAGCCGTTCCTCTCGTCGCTTAAAAACAACAAAAAAAAAACCAAGATTCTTCTCTTTTTTTTTACGTAGAAAAATAAAGAAAAAAATCAAGACGAACTTTTATTTAATACGAATTTCACAGGCAACTATCTTAATTGACCAATTCGTGATTCGTGTAAAGAGAATAATAAATACGAAGATTTTTTATTATACGAAATTTATTTTTCTCGGTGTGAAATTTATTTATGGACCAAAAAAACAAACGGGAATTAATGCAGGCGAAAAATGTTTTCTACATTGGCGGCGAAGCTCGATTGAGCTGTTGCTTCATAGATGAAGAATAATCACACAACGGCTAAACAAAACCCCTCGTGATATATGCTGCTACACTGTTTTGTAATAAATTATCTGAAAATTAGGGACGAGGGAAGCGACACTACCCGAGTTTATAAACGTCGTGAGTCTCCGTTACGTTCGCGCGATTAGGTTCAACGACCCAAGATACAGTAGTGTAGTCGCACTTTGTGCGAGAAAAAAAATCTTATTCGCCTGTTTCACCCCATTTTTGCCTACGAGGGAAGAAGGGAATCGGGGGTGTGTATAAGGAAACTCGTGGAACCCACATAATGTTTAATCAGAGCACGTTGCGGCTTTACGATATTAGCCGAGGCTGCGTGTTCGCAGCACCCTCCGTAGTCCCATATTCCATGGACTTTCCCCTACCGTAGAGTCTTTCGATCCCCTCAACACTCCCTTTAGCATCCCTCGCTCTATCCTGAGTTTCACTTCACAAGATATTCTTCTTGGAAACAAATTTTTTCTACCGGCTTCCCGCGCCACTGAAAACGCTGGTTATTCGTACAATTTGATTTTTCTCTGAAGATAATGTTGCATGAACCATACACTATCCAATAGCCAACAACTATCGAGTGGTCAATGACTGTATCGGTTCAGTTCCGTTACTTTTTCAACCTCCGATCGCCTCACATTCGCTCGACACGTTTCCTCGCCGCCAGCTTGTTTTCCCATCCCTTCTTCGTAGTCCATACTCGCAGGGGGGATTCGAAGAACCCCCGCAAGACCTTACATATTGGCGGAGCCATTACTGCTCCATGAAAATGTCGTCACCCCTGTGTTTCAATGCACAGCAGGGTTTCCAGTCCTCGAGATGTAAACTTTACAGAGAAACTTTCGTCGTATCGGCACTGGATGTGCAAGAGAGACCTCACGTGGCTCCAAGCACCATAAAATATGCATCAATCCAGCGATTGTCTGCGAAAAGAGATCTTCCATTTCTTCTTCTCTCATCGACGCTTCTCAAATCTATTGAAACAATCGAGGATACTACCAGCTTCGTGGAAAGACTCTGTCGGCAGAGAACCCCGAGAAATCGAGACACGCACGTACTCAGTCTGAAAGCGAACGAGTGATCGAAGCAGAAGTTACGACCACTCTCTTCCAGAAGTCTTTCGCTCTATCCAGCACCCTTCTCGGAGCGCGGATATTTTTTTTTCTCTTTCAAGAATCTCAGGATTGATTTTGCGAAACGCAAGAGAGCTCTGACTTCTCGAGTAGTTCGCAAATAATGCAGCTGGGGTTCTCGTCGTCTAAAATAATTGTTGTTATTCGATCATTGCGAGTCGAGAGGTGGTGGCCGGGCGGCCGTATATGACCCACTCTTCAATTGAACGATCTTCATCTCGCACGTTCAGTCCGAGGCTCATTGTGTCTGATGACTCTATTGAGTTCAAGGCACATAGCAGAAACACGTCTCCCGCTGAAGAGACCCTGATTACAAAGACCTTAATTCGCCGACGTTCTTCAACGCCTCCTGCGCTTTTCTCGCGTCGCCCTTTCACTCTTAGTATATATACTACACCTCATAATGCTTAATTACTAATTGGCGGAACATTCTTCTCGTCTTAACAGTCTCGATCGAAATTTCTCTCGATTAAACTATCAAAGATCTCGAATGACTAATCTCGACGAAGGTAAACGGAAGCTTTGGGTATGTAATAAATTGCCAGCGATGTTAGATACAAAAGAAAACTCGGTCGCTCTTCGGTGCAGCGCTACTAACCCTCGAGGTATCCTGAGCAGACCGGTCTCTCGTCGCTTCTTCTCTTATTCGTCGTCTGTATATTCGGCTCTAGGGCTGCTGTGAATTTTCCGGTTCGCTTGGCAGAGAGGCGCGCTTCGCTAGTTCTTCGTGGGAGAGGGGGGTGGAGGGCTTTCCTGAGAACGCGCACGGTTGCGCTCTCGATCCCGAATTCACCGAAGAACGAAGGTAGTAGGAAAAGCGGGGAATCGTTACGAGACGATTTCATCGAAAGGTATGATCATCGTCCGTGCAAGAGTCGTGTCGTACGTTGGCCCGAGAGCCCTCTCGTACGACACTGCCAATTCGGCCTGTCGCACTTCGCTGCGACTAGCTGGATTACGTTTACGGACGACGTAGAGGGCTGTAGCCACTGAGCGAGCACCTGTACAGGGAAAACTCTCGTACATACTCATAGACGCCATGTCGTGTCGTACATAGTAAAGCAAAGAGAAAAAAAGGCCAACCAGCAAAAACAAGCATCGGAGAGAGAGAAAGTTGAAGCTATGTAGGAAAAGAGAGAAATAGAAAGAGAGACGAGGTCCGCCGTTGGGACAAACATATAATAAAAGCAATAAGATGGAAGCACTCCTGTGGGAGCTCGACCTCGTTGGCTCCCTTGCTCTGGGCTGCTGTGCAACGCGCAGCACCGAAACTCAACACACATACATGGAGCTGTGCTATCCACCGTGCGATGGACAAAGGGGGATTCCCCGCGCATGCGTTTCTGCGCTTCTTGCCCCCGGTAACGATTACACCCCCCGGTTTTAACCCGCCTCTGGTGCGCTCCATCGTCTATGTGCTACATGCCCGGTATAGTATGTTACCACCAGCGCACCAGTGGGTACGTACATGCGCTGGGGGGGGGTTTCAGCCTTCCTTCCGATTTAGAGGTACCACTACAGTGATAGGGATCATTCTATGTAGCCGTTATACGTATTCGAGTGTGTGTTACTCTTATGTACTGGAATGCACACACATTCGCAGGTGGATTATGCGGTATCTACATGTTTTTCACGAAGGTCACTGACACAGAGGGAAGGCTCTAGTGTTAATCCGAAGCTGGATCGAGACTCCGGATGGAAGCTGCGCGTTTGTCTGTGTTGCCGACACGTACGGCACTCATACAACCTATGATTTCTCTATGCATGTTTACGTATTCACCGGAGGTTCCGGAGCTGGTGGTGTGCATGTTCAACGACAACGTACAGGAAGCCCGGATAGGCTGGTTTTCACCTATCGGTAGGTCGCTCAGTCGCATGTACATATATAACGCATATATGTGTATACATAGATGCATATAGAGATCGACGCCGGTCGGCGACCACGGTCGCGCTTACAAAAGCTGGAAAATGGAGCCTTTAGTTTTTATCGCGGGATAAAGTCGTGATAAGCTATATCACGAGAGCTCGGTAGAGCACACCGGTGTGAAAGAATGAGAGAGAAACGAGGGAAACGTATGCACGGACCACCGACGTTACCGAGCCGATATCCCGCTGCGAGACGAGCGCCCGATCCGGCACGCTATATTCTCGTTTCACTGCTTCTGCTCGCGGAAACTACGAGGAATATAACCTTTAGCCGGTGCATTTTTTTTCTGCGGGCTGTTGACCATCGCTGAACGAATAATTGTGTTGCGGTTCCCGTTTTGCATGGTTCCAAATAGTCGTTAAATTCGTTACTATTTTCACAATTTTGCCCTCACGGACGAAAGAACTCATCGTTGAGATAACTAAAAAATTAATGTCTTGAGAGATTCATTTTTTAATTATTAGCTATTGTATCCGATAGAACTGAATAAAACACTGTTGTATCTTGTATTTTTTCTTTAATAAAATATTTAAAAAAAAACGGCTTTCGTTTATCAAAAGTTTCGGAGTGATAGTTCTTTAAAAATAAAAAATTATGAAATATTTGGAAACAAATCAAATTTTCGATAATATTAATGATTTAGTTGAAATTCATTTGATTTTTGAAAATAGTTTTTTCATTATTTTTCCGAAAATTATTTGATGCTGATGCATTTAACGAGTTCCCAGCGGCGTGAGCTTATTGGTAACAATCGATCTCGTGCGAATCCCCGGCGAATTCGCCGAACGCAAGAACCGTTCTTGAAGAACGTTTTCGCTAACGATCGTCGTATGCGATAAAGGGAACCAGAGACTCTCATCTCGAAGTGTGTGGCAGCTACGCAATTTACTGTGCCATCCAACGAGCCCACAGAGTAGTATATCATCTCCGCCTATTACTCGCGTCGCCACATCGAATATATGACACGAGTACTATATACCACAGTTAACAAACGTTAACGCCGCAATTTCACCGACAGTTTCGGGCAGTTGGCTGCCGGGCTATTGCTCAAGGGCAGTCCCGATGAGAGATAGACGAAGAACAAGACAGATCCTGTATACAAAGTTTTGTTTGTGTCCGTATCCAAGAGATTTCAGCGGTGAACGAGCGTGAGGTCGATGAGACCGAAGTCAAAAGAGAAGCGTAACGATGGGTACGGAGCGAGTAAGTGTGCTTGAGGGCGAAGCTGGCGAACGTTGAAACAGAGATAGAAAGTGGAGTCATGGAATGGCACGGCAGTACCATTCGGTATTGGCTATATCTCGAGCGTAGATTACACAGGAGCCCTTGGGAACGAGAAGCACCAGCAGCAGCGGCATAGCCACCCTATAGCGCGACGTGCACAGCAGCGAACCCTGACCGATCCCCGCTTCTACGTACTATCCCAATATCCCTTTGCTACAGCGTACACACCGAGGTTGGCTCTCTTCCCTCCAGAATAGTAACATACACCCACCCCGTAGGCACCCTCACGCTCGCCGAGCTCTCTGTATGCTTTCTATACTCTCACGCCTCGATGTTATATCGCGTCTCTTGCCCTACAGCTAAAGGTCTATATCGCGCACCGTCAAACCTGCCTGAATTGCTCGTCGTCGTGTTATGCAAACGGCCACATTTGTTACGATAGTAGCCGCAAGGGGCTCGTTCTCCACTATGCTTGTCGTGCCACCCTGTCGTTCGCTAGACAAGTCAAAGTGAGCGACAGAGCTAGAAAACGTGGTGGAATGGGCACCAGTATATGAAATAGCCGAGGGTCCCAACTCCGAATGAGCGAGAAGGCCGCGCGCGTACTGTTATATCCAGTCGCGACTCCCGGGGCTTAGGTCGCGTTTATTTGGGCGGCAAATACAACTACGATGACGACTACGTCAATGGGGAGGACGTCTGGACGTCTGAACTGTTATACTCTACGTCATCGCTCTTATCCCTTTCCAACCCTTACCAACCTCAATTTCCTTTCTCGCTTTTACTCAGTTTCTCTCTAACTTTTTACCGGTTTCTCGTGAGTTTCTTTGCAAAGTTTCCCCCCTTTTTTTTTCTCTCGAACCGAGCAGTTCGTTCCTATCTTAGTTTTTTTTCTAACTCTTCTACTC
The DNA here is from genome assembly GCA_934046635.1 of Buathra laborator. Lineage (NCBI taxonomy): Eukaryota > Metazoa > Arthropoda > Insecta > Hymenoptera > Ichneumonidae > Buathra > Buathra laborator. The sequence goes on along the minus strand of OW203897.1, from coordinate 4,105,526 downwards.
TGTTGTCCCTCACCACTCAGACTTTAACTCCGTCAGAGGCCAACAGCCGCAAAGTCGCGGCTTATTCCCTTCGTACTCTCGTTTTTCCACGAGAAAATTACTCGGAAAATTGAATTCGATAAACGGCCACTGCCTCTGCTGCCTGTAAGCTTTACCCTCCCGACAGATCGGGTCTCTCTCGCTCGGCTAGCGATGCGCAAGATTCTCGACTCTTACTTCGTAGACTTTAGATGGCGTTTTCGCGCACGACGAAGGGCAATTGAGAGCATCTAAGGAAAAGTCTTTTAGACTCGCTATGGACGGTAATACAGTTTTTGGCCCGCGTGGCTTTTCTCGACGCTGTATGCGGGCATTATTATGGCATGGAAATGTTTCGAAAGTGGTCGGATTATGCCGTGGCACGTTTGTCGTATACACCAGTGTGCATCTTCCATGTGTGTGGACATTCGTGTGAATATCGTACCGGCGATGAGACATTGGTATGGATGATATCGGCGGTAAGATATTGTGTTGCAAGATGACTTCGAGATTGAGAGAGCGAATACCGACCGGTGTTTCTGCTCGCGAGAGGTCGTCAACATCCCGAGCGAGACGCACACGAGGCGATAAGAAACCGTCGAGTTCTCTCGGTCACTGCGTGAGCGGCTCTTGCCATCTGCTTGTGTGTATATATACACACATATATATATATTTAAAATATACTACTGCCGAGCGTGAAGATTAGAAGCTTCGACTAATGTACACTTTACACGAACGAATGAACTGTAATATAGAAGTGGTAGGAAGAAGTCTAAGTGCCAACTCACGCTGCCAGACGCAGACGGCGCTATTAACGATATAATGGCGACAAAATTGTTGCATTTCACTACACCCCAACTATCTTGCTACTGGCGTATAATATAAATTACATCATTATCGAGCTCATTTCAAAGAGAGAAGTCTCGCCAAATCCGGGTGAAAATTATATGAAAATTTTCTCTTGGCCTCAGTGAGCCAAAACTCACTCGGGCCTCGAGAAGCTCCTCCTTATCTCTCTATCAACTACGCGCATTTATGAAACTGAAAAGTTTTGATTGAGTAAATTGCGACGACCGGGGAGGAGGGAGGCGATTCTGTGCAAAAGGGGATGCGCGAGATAAAGTAAAAAAGAGACGGACAGAGTTCCGACTGCCGCGGATGGCAGCCATTTGTAGTCGATAGCCATTTCGCTGGAGCCTGAAATAAGCCGTTCTATTACCATAATCGCGCGGGCGCACGCTCTCGTCGGAATATATACTTTCAGCCTGTAAAATTATACCTCGCGACTCTCTTTCTCACTCACTCGATACGACGAGAGTTTTTATTGCGATTACTCACGGTTTTGCTCGCACTATATATCCACGCGAGTGTTCAATGCGTCTCGCTCTTGCCTCCGCTGAATTTTCTTGAAGTTTCTCGTCTTTCTCGCGAGACTGAGGTTCCTCGCGTGGCAGAAATGGAGATACCGTGGAATGTCCAAACGGCGAACTCGTGCGCTGAGAAATTCGCTATGGCGAATACCGAGCAGCATGGAAAGCCCTGCCCCTCGGTTGCCGGATCGGTCGGTTCGAGAGTGGTAGGCGAGAGCACGAAGGAGAACCACGGACGGATAATGACCGCGATATAATTACACTAAATTGGTCCGGCAGCCTGAGTCGAGCCAACGCGCACGAGCTCCACTGCTGCGAGATATAATAATTGCGCTCTTCCAGTTACACGCGTATACAACAACGAATAGCCACTGACAATCATAATAAAAATAAAAAAGAAAAAAAAAAAGCTTCAAGGGGAAGCAATTAAACTACTACCGCTTTCTCGGACAACGCAACACAATTAATTTCTGATCATTGTCGGATAGTGAAACGTGTCGAATAGCCATTCGAATGTCGGTGAAACGATGACGCGACACTTGGCTCTCTCGACGGTACCGAGGTGTGAGAGAAAACTGAAGTCTCGAAGTCGATTCTCCCTCGAGATATCCTCTAAGACGAAGCCTTTACTTTCACCCTGAGCGTCGCGCGAGAAATTTTCAAGGGTGAAGACGCCGCGTGATTTACAAACTCTTGGAAGAGTAAAAAAAAAAATAGCCACGTTTTTACTGAGTTTCACTTCGTCTCGCTTATTTTTTTCTACCGCTACTTCCCCGAGAAAAACAGCTTCAGGTAAAACTTTATTGCTACCCCTTGACAGACGAAGAGCGCACGAGGAACAGAATGCCCGCGAGACATTGTGACAAAGGGTGCGGAGAAAGTTGCGTCGGGTTACCGGACGAAAAAAAAAAAGGAATTTCCGCGCTTCGAGACCGGAAAAAAAATTTCGGGTGAAAGTTCGCGTCAAAGGGGCTCGAGCCGAGTGATCGGGTTGCGTTGACTTTCTAAAAAAAGGTTTTCTATACTCGAGTTTCTGCATTGTTTGCCCTTCTTTGGGAAATACTTTCTCCCGAGAGGCGAAATGATCACTATTAACAAAAAAAAAAAAATGTATTTAAACGATTTCGAAGATTATTGTAATAATATACAGTTACTTTTATTTATTATGAGAAGTAAAGTCTCTTTAAGAGTACGTAAAATCCATTATTTTTGCCGTACGCGGTGTTTTCGAGAAAATATTAATTAAAGTTACGAAACACTGCTGTAATTGATTCCGGAATAGCTTCTAATTGTCTTGTCGTAAACTCGGTAATATTTCATTATCTACAATATTTATGCCAGCATTTCAATTGCCGGTAGATGTTAAATAACAGAAATATCAATTCAGCAAACGATTTTAAAATAAAATAAAATAAAGATTCCTAGACAGAGAATTCCACGGGATGGTTACATAGTTCCGCGAAGATCCGAACGGGATATAAAGATTCGTTGGCCAGAGAGGTGGGGGTCATGAAGAGGATCGACACGTCGAACACGACGGTGGTGAGGTGGTTGGACCTCGGGTCTTCGGGAGTATGATGGCTCCGGCACGCGACAACGGGGTATACGCGCCACGCCGAGCCTCTCTCGCTCGGCGCGTCGTATGACCATAAAATAAACGTTTAGGGTGGTGGCACACGGGCGAAGGCACAACCTGGCAGCACATAAACACTTATATAACGGCAATTAAACTGCTTTTAAGGCCCCATAAAACTGCAGTTTCAATAATCTCTGTGACAACACGATTCTGACCTGACCGGGGCCACCTTCTCGACTAGGTCTCTCCTGCTGACACAGTTCGACCAGACATAGCCTATAACTTTGTGATGACTCTCACGATATCCAAGGAAAAACCTTCGATTCTCAAAGCCGATGAATTGACAAGCATTTCATAGGTATATAGTTTCACACGCCGCTGCACGTTTTCATCTTCTTTGACCGAACATCTTAACCTATTTTTTTTTTTTCATGAAAATCATTATTATATCAATTTGTGCGTTCATTAATAACGACCAATTTCCATCAGCGCGATCAATAATTAACTGGAACCTCGTTAGTTTAATCTTCTCTCGAGTGCGTGTGTCATCAATTTTTCCCAATCAGGCACTCGATCTTTTGCCACATAATATACGCCATCCTCTCAGAAAGCGAAGAAAAAAAAGGAATATATATATATAATACACAACCTAAGGACCACTGGGATATACCGATTCTATAGAAGAAACGATATTGTTGATTGGTTCCAGACGTTTTCGGGAGAATTTGCGGCCTCACTTTGGGTGATCGAAAGAGCCCGCGAGAGAAATGGTGGATGCGAAGGGGGATGCCCTCGGTGAGTGGGAAAGAAAGTTATACGCTATCCACTTGAGGCGCCGTTGAAGAGCAAGCAACGGGGCCCCGCGAACACACCCTCGTCCCATATGCGTTGCACGCACACATCCGACATAACGAGGGTGAGCGAAAAAGAGAGAGAGGCCGAAGGGCCGAGCAGGGCAGATCAGGATAGGCAGGGATCGAGAACGGTGAAACGGGGGATAATGTTGGAACGTCGGTGCAGGACGCGCGCGGCAGCCATCATCGAATGCTAATGAGGGGTTGGCGGACAGCGCTTTCGGAGGGCGTTGAGGATCCGGTTGGGCTGTGCATCGGATAGAGAACGAAGGGGAACCCACTGAACGCCACGCCGGATCGGACTGATTATAAATTATGCATTATCTCCAACGTAGCTAGAGACCACGTAGGTTATATACCTACGATGCCGAAAATCGGGACGGAGATAGCTGCCGCTGTCGCTTCGGACCCTCCCTCGCGCCCCCCCGCGTATAACATACATCCCGGACACAGCACGACTTATATGTACGCTGGACCCTGTCCAATACACCATACTGGAAAACGAGGATAATCTATCGTTTCTACGTGCTTGGACACCCTTGATCCCGACACGGTATGTTATATAAAATGTTTCGAACACAGCACATTCTGAGAGTTGGGAAAATGTGTTGTCTGAAATACGAGGGGATTGTAATTAGTTACAATACCGGATTGAAATTAATGTTTTTCGGCCCGATGTTGAGGTCAAGCGGGATAAATATAATCGTTTTTTTACCATAGTAAAACAAGATATGACGATGTCAAGCGGCGTCAAATGAATTTTATATTTAATTTGTAAAGTCGATATCTTTCGTGTTTTGAAAAATAAGGAAAGAAGCGCCAGGATTATGGAGTGATTGAGTTGAATCGATAATGTTATTTGAATTTTCCTCGACGCATCGTGATTGCGAACAAAGGAGATGCATACGCCGTGGCATGGAGGGTGAAGGAGAACGAAAGGAAATTAAGAAAAAAAAGTAGAAATAAAGAGAACCGAAAAAAAGAAAAAAGTTCGAGACAAGCTGGATGTCGAGGGGATGGAACGGAGAAAGACGGTAGAGTGAGAGAGAGGCGGTCCGAGAGGAGTGGAAAAATAAATAAAGGAAACAAGCGTGTTGCCGGCACGAGCATAATGGGTAAAAGAGGTTAATGGGAACACCGCCAAGCAAAAGAAGCCGCTAAAGTATAGATATACGAGTGCTATAGTACGCACACATTTATATGGATCGTGATAAAACCGCAAGAATGCCATTATGCAAATGGAGGTGGGGGCAAGAAAAAGAGACACCCTCTCGAGTTCGGGAGATATTTTGTGTGCTGTATCACTCTATCGTTATGGTTCGATTGACTTTTTTCGCTACTAGATCTACTCTTGAATTCATCCATCTCCGATTTTTCGTTTCTGATTTTCCTTTCTAATCACAAATTTTTTTTTTTATCGAATCCAAAGATTTTCGTATAATAACATATAATTACCGAATAGTAAACGGAAAATACAATTAAAAAAAAACGCAAATGAATCTTAAATTTTTGTTGTTGTTTGCGAATACAAAATATTTTTAGATCCTATTATTTAATAATAAAATATTTTTATATTATCGAAAGGCATGCATTTTTTTCGTTTTTTTTCGGTAATTTTGTAGGAAGCAATAGATAAATTCATTGACGTTGATTTTTTTAATTCTATTGGCCGAAACAAACTGCTAATCGCTCAATGCTTCATGCTCGGTGTTGAATGGAGAAAATAGAAGTGTCGTGGGTCGAGAACAAGGTGGTGTGTCATAAAGTAGTATATATCTGGACTCTCGAGAGTCTCCCGAGTTCCTCGCACCGTCAGATTGGTTTACAAGGATCAGGTGTGGTCTACGAAGGCGTAAAGCTCGTCGCCGAGGACGTAATGATTTTATGAGGTCGGGCAGCGGAAGCGACAGCATAGAGCGTGCGACGTTAGCTCCTCGCCACCTCGTGATCGCACAGAGATCCGTGGGTGCTGCTCTGGCTACTACCCTCTTACTACCAATTTCGCTTGTTTGCTTGAACAGAGCGCTTTGGAAAGTCGAGCTCTTCTCTACTGGCTGCTACCGGATACCCATTATTAAACACGTCGTATAAATGCGACTTTGGAAAACCGCGAGATGCTTTTTGTATGTAATTAGGCTGAAATCTTGACGCCACTTTATAACACACTTGTTGTGTTTCTCATCGTACAACCCGCTTTGATTTTCGTCAATAAACCAGTTCGGTAATGCCAGACAAATTAATTTGTGGTTATCATCAACACGCCAAGGCGAATGTATATTAATCATTCGAAAACATAACACATCCGATCAGATATGTGCGCTCGGAATCGACATCGACACAGTGTTGTCGACTCGATGGCGCCGGTCACCAAGTGGGAATAAAGAAACTGCCGCGGTCTTATAAAGAGCTTGAATAATTAAGTAGCAAACGTGGGCTCGAGAGGCTCGAGTCGCGCATACAAACGCACGAGCATCAGGATACATATATATGTATATATATAAATAAATGTGTGCATATATATATATACTGGTACAGAGGCTTACGCGTCGACGACTCGCAGGCGGAGGAATTATGGTACCGACGAATTAAACAAACCATCGCGATAAAAGGGAGACCCATTGCGAAATCTTAATTGTGTTTAATCGTCATTCACTGTGGCCATTGTGTGCCGGCAAATGCTACCATTAAAAGATAGGCAAACCGAGGGATGGAGAGAGCAACAGACGACTATGCCGGGCCATGCTACTCGCACAACGCTTTACGAGAGCGACGACAGGTACAGCCGACCACGTAAACGTGCCTCTCGCGTGCTCCACAAGCGTAAGTATTAGCTATATTATACCCAAGTCGCACTCTTGTGCGCTTTGGTGGGCGCTCAGGCTTGTCCAAATGTTGAACACTCACTGGCGCCCGGTTTCGTGCAAACGCCGGAAAAATTACTCTCAAGACGATAATGATCCAGAGTAAAAATTCAGTGACGATCACGAAACAAAGGCTGACCACTTTTCGGTAATTTGTACGATTCAGGCTACGAAATCGCCGAATTTATAGAATGATAAAGAAAAAAAAAGGTTGGTACATCATTTTGTTGCTTAATCAACGACAGATTCATTTTTTTAATACCGATTGTTCGCGAAGAACCAAAAATAAACGAATTAATTCAGTCAATTAGGTGCGCAATGGGAATGTCCCGTGCACTCAGGGCGCAAAGCGAAAGCGCCATATCCGACAACATATTCCCCGTAAGAAATTAATAACGCCAATTATATCGAAAGCCTCCGGGACCAGCAGTCTTTCCGAGAGCCTGGGTGGCCCGCGTCGGTGTGGTTCGCGGTCGATACTTCCGAGGATTAAATCGAGAAGAGCCGCGAGCGGGCACTCGGGGAGTGAGCGAAAATGTGGTAGCCACATGTGCCGAGAGAGCTCCGCTGCACCAAAGTCAATTTCCTTTCTTTCGTTTTTTTTTTGCCCCCTCGCGACATTCGGTCTCAACTCACTCGCTCTTTCCCCCTCTTCACCTGCCCGCCATTTTGCAATATACTCCAATATTACGCCCTAAATTCGTCATTTAATGCCATAGGCGAATATCGATTAAAAAAATATCTTTAATTACGCGCTTGTAAGTGCAAATAATCATCGATGTTTAATGTTAAGATAAAGAAATAACTGTAATAGCGTTACAATAATAATGATATTTCAACTCACCGCATACGACTCTGTCGAAGGGGCTTATCCAGTCTGCAAAAGAGAAAACAAGAGAAATTCGTATTATTCCTTCTGTTTCAAACTCACTGAAACAACGAAGCGTAATTGGACGTCGGGAAAATAACATTGACTATGTGGTTATAATATATATATGCGGCGTGTGTACCGTAAGAGAAGAGTTGAGAGGAAAAGGTAGTGCGAGAGAAAGAGGCTCGTAGTATATGTCGGGCGTGGGCGTCCATACTACTACTGTATTCTCATTCAAACGGAAAACGCATGCTTCTGGGGAAAGGGGGTAACGGCCGGAAACGAGGACCCTGACGGCGACGACTCGGTCTGCCTGCCTAACTATTACCAAGAGGAGAGACGCAATTACAAACCAGACGAGAGATTAGGACTTCTAACGGGTCTATAGACGCAAAGCTTCGCGCTCGAGCTTTGTGCACAGCCATTTTCCAGCACCCACGTATAAGACCAAATGGGGTAGAAGTTCCGTAAGCTATACCCCTCAAGGGATTGCATCTCCGGACTCTCTATATACCTTTGCCAAAGTGACTTAGACACTGTCGTAACAATAATTATTCCAAGTGGGAGCAAGAATTCCTTTCGAACACCTTGATTCGGCGACAGTATATAAAATTTATGAACTCAAGTAGCAAGTAGCATAAAATTTTAATCGACACTCGAATATCGCGGGCAGGTGGCGCTCGGCGTGCTGATCGCATGCATGTAGAGAAACGTCGCTTGACAATAAAATTTTTGTACATCGTCGTATAAAATTACAGCTTGCACAGTTAACGGTTCGATATGCAAAGTTCCAAGTGTCCTGCAGTTAGATCCTTACGATATCGAACGCGAAATGAGGTTTCACACACTCGGACGTCTTGAATGTGCGACAACTACAAGCTAAAACTATTAGCATATCCGAGTGCCGTTAAAATTTAATCGCGATAGATTTCGTAATCATCCAGGTCCTCTTGTGTGTCAGCCAAACCTGTATATCTAGCTTTTCCTCTATTATATGCTCCTCAACGAAGATCTCGTGCATATTTTATTGCCGTCCGGCAGTGGACCACTTTGCGCGATAATTATTCACGATATCTCTGCTCGGACGGAAACTGGCTATCAAGACGTCGGAAAGGAGGCTAAGGAAACACACAAATTACACCTTGATTTTTAAAGAAAAATGCTAGCAATGAAATATCGAAAAAAAAAAAATGTACGCATGAATTTGCAATGTCTGAATAGTATCGTCTCATTATATGGTTATCTATTCTGATGTCGGCATCGAAAACAGCGCGCGTTCGAAGTACCGAGCAAAGGAAAAGCGGTATCGCTATGAAGAGACTATTTAAACAATTAAAAAATTTCCTCAACGACCGTGTTGAATGTTAAATGTGAAGAAATGGCGTCGACGGCCGGGATTTCGATGGCACGCGTTCCGTCGGCTCGGAGCCAACATGAGCGCGAAAAGCTGCATGCATGCGCCCGCAAGTGCCGAGCGGCTTCCATTAATAGCTCGAGCTCACACGACGGAGATTGGAATTCAACCACTAGAGAGATCTGTGTGTATATCTGCGATCTGCCATTAAATTTTACGCGATTGCAGAGTGATGTATTGGCAAGATACAACACACGTCGCACGTTCGGCTGTGTTGCTCATGGCGAAGTACGAGGAGAAAGCGTCCTTCGAGCCTCGAGAGAATCCTACGAATGTACGCAACGGTTACTGGGAGCGGCTGGGAATAAAGCGTCGCGACGGCAAGAAGCATCGAGATGCGACGGAAAAGATTTCGTGAACGATTTCATGCCTCGCGCGCATCGTCCCCTATCACCCGGAGTTTCGAGCGAAACGTGAAGTTAAAAATATGAAACGACAACTAACTTTGCAACAAGCTATTGTGCCGGTGGCAAAGGAACGATTCATCATAACAAAACCTTCATTATTAATAGAAAAAAAAGCAATGCAGACAACAAGACGTCACGACATGTTCCACGATGAGCCGACATTTCAAGCCTCTTAATAAGATCCCAGAGAAGTATAGGACATTCCTGGGAATCACAGAACGAACGAATACCCATAATGCAAAATGTATATTTATCTTCTAGACGTCTAGACATCTAGTTGCGAATCTTAAGGATGCGCATGGCGCCGGTAGTGGAGAAAAGGATTAATGTAACTGTACGATGATCTCGCATGCAGTACAGAATACAGAATAGTGGGATACAAAAGTTTCTCATAAAGCATGCTGATCGACGACAACGCACGAGAAACCAAGAAAAATTGTATGTATAAAGAAGAGAACTACGTACACAACAAAAGACAAATGGATTTAAGGTGTGTTGTTTATGAACTCACCGGTGATGGACATCCACGGGTATCTCGGTATGTCCGGAATGCCAGGTTGTCCAGGATTGGTGGGTTGTTGACAAGAGGTGAGTGGATCGACGACGCCCGATGCCGCCGCTGCTTGATGGTAGAATTGAGCTGCCGCAGCCATCGATGCGGATGCTGCGGATACGGCCGATGACGCGGATGCCGATGATACGAGTCCACCGGGTGTACCGCCGTTCTGATGATGATGGCTCAATGTATAGTTGACCATTGGATCGGATGAGCTTGGCGCTACGTTACCCGTTAGACTCGCGGTATAACGACACGATTTGTCACCCGTTGCCGCGTCGACGGCAGCGGCAGCGGCTAGTGCCGCGCTCGAAGCCGCCGATGAACCGAAACCCGGTACCATCGAGGAGGTTGCACCAAAAGCAGCAGCGGCAACTGCCTGCTGTTGCTGATGATGATGATGAGCCGCCGCAGCGGATACGTATGGATACATGCTAGATGCTGTGCGCGCGGCCGGTGACGTTGAGGCTGAACTACCGGAGTGTTGAGGACTCGAGCCCGTCGGACTCGGTGAACTGTGCTGTGCGTAATTCGCGGCCGCAGCCGCGACAGCCGCTGCCGATAGGCTCGACTCGAGACTCGACGCTGAGCCCGGACCACCCGAACAAGACTGACTCTGATTAGATGCACTTGCGAACAATTGTTGATGATGAAATTGCTGATGATACTTCGGTAGCATACTATCGATTATGAATTTCGAACTCATTGCTGGACGGCACGAGCGCGAGAGGATACACTACTGGCGCACGCGGGGGAAACAACGGGATGCAAGGGTGTGCTAGGCTACGTCAACACCCGATGCACTGATTATGGACGCGCCCCTGGTGCCTCGCCATCCTTGCGTTGATTTTTCCTTTGCTTTTAATTATGCTTCTATTTTTCTTCTTTAATAAATTTCACAGTTGTTAATGCACCCACAAGCACGACAGTGTTTCTCTATTTGTTTATCACAACAAAAAATTAACGTTGAGCCGGTAAAACGCACGTTCGTCTCTCTCTCGCTCCCTCTCTCTATGATGCAGTCGCTATACACACGTACCACGCGCGCCGTTAACGCAGAGCCACGGGGCTTCTCGTGTTCCAGGTGCGGGTTGCACCCGGTACTCGCGTCGATTTTCCAGCGTGCGCTCGACGCACCGCTTCCGAAGCCACAGAAGAGATCGGAGGTGAGGAGACCCCCTCCTCGACGGATACCCTGGTCCACGTTGCGACCGCGAGGATGACTCCCTCCACGCAACCCGGTCTATGTCGCTTGGCTCTCTTTATCGGTGCCTTTACCCTCACTTGTTGTTTCTTTCTTTCTCTCTCTCGGCACCCGTTCTCTCTCTCCCTCACTCTTTCACTGTCTATGTCCCTCGTTTTTTCCTTTATTCTTATACGTTCCTCTTCGTCTTTTATTGCCACTTACGCAACCGGCACATCACACTGTACGACGAACGACAACGATGATAACGATGACAGCGTTATTATACCGCGATCGACCTTGATGTCCGGACGGGAATCCTTTCCCAGTTTTCTTTTCGGCCTCTTCCTGGTCCAAGTTTCTGTGTTCTCTTAAACTGTGCAACGACCGTGTCCCTCATCCGTGTGATGGATGTCGGTGATGACCCATCAAGAAATGGAAACAGCAGTAACAGAAGAAGAACAAGCGGAAGAAGAAGATGAAGAAGAAGAAGAGGGAAAAAGAGGAAAACGTTTCGATGCACGATGATGAAAGCAAACTGGGTTTCCTCGTTTAAGATCCCAGGGTTTGATGTCAGCCGGTGCAGCTGTTGTCACACACGAGCGATGGTGACGATAAGCACAACGATAAGCCCCGAATTTTTTTTATGTATTTTGTATATTTTTTTTTCGCGCTGTTTATTGAACGTGCCGATTATTAGTATTATCAAGTGGACGGTGACCGCAGTGTATTCGTTCGTGATGGAAAAAACACGACGGGAGAAGGAAAACGCTACGGCGTAGAGAGCACGGGGCGCGCGCGTCAGGGCCTGTCAGGTGTTAGAAGCCGTTTCTTGCGTACTTCTCGGATAGTCGACGAATCCTTTATGGGCCATGCATGAAGGTACTATAGCCCCCTATCCCGAACGCCGCGTACTACACACCACGGCCAGCTAAATGTAACCCCTTACAATAATGGCGCCGCTTGTCTCTCGACGGGCAATCCCCCTCTTCACCAACCTACTGGCACAGCTGGTAAACAGAGCCCGCCAATCGGCTCGCGGCCTTACGAAACGTTGGCCAATCCCGTTGAGGCTAGGCGCGCCAAGATGAATGGGTCTCCGCGGTACTTCGTCTGTCTTCCTCTATCTCTTACTCGTTCTCGATTTCCAACTCGCTCGTGTTCTCTCACCCCCGCTCGCACGAGCGACTCCGAGTCTTTCTCCGTTTCTCTCACGATCTTCCACCCTCCGAATTCCTGGATCTTCGCTCTCGCTTCCTTACTCTTGAGCGTAACGGAGACGGAGAATCCCAAGCGCGAGCGAGTCCGCCTGTTAGCTCTTTCTCACTTGAATACTCACGACTCTCTCAATACTCGATCTCACTCGCGTACAACCTTTCACCGGCTGCGGCTATCTTCCTCTTGCTTCGGTCTGCCGCCACCACGGCTGTTTCTACTACCGTCGCTGGCGATTCTGACCGAGCGTATACCCGGCTCTCTGCGCTCTGCCACAACTGGCTTCGAGCCTCACTGCTCGTTGTACGTACGACTTCTCTCCCGAAACTCCACGTCTCTCTTTGCAACGGGGACTTCTCTCGCTGTTGTGTACTGTGTGTACACTGCTATATTGCGAACTCACGACGATTCCACGGACGTATACCTCTCTCGTCAATGCGCACTGCCACTATAGTTACGCGTTCATTTTCTCTACCGAAAACTCAACTCCGTCTGCGTTATTGTTGTAGGTCGTTCCTTTTGCGAACCGCACGAATAGCCTAACCTCACTGGTTATATCTACTTCGAATGATGACTCGAGAAGAGTTTTCCCTCCCTGTTCACTCGACGTAACGCGCTTCGGTGGAGAGTTTCTCGCTATCGCTCTGGCTAGTTGCTTCATCCGTTCGCTTCTATCCAGCATGTTCGCGTTAACACTTTCCCTCGACATCATTCGTCTATCATATACTGTAGGGAGTATGTTGGCAATTATATGCTGGTATATGTCTCTCGCTGTTGCAGTACAGTCGTCGCTTTGCGCGATCCAAACGCATACCACGCGGTCTCCTCGTTCAACGCAACCGCAACTTAATACCGTGAAACAGTGTTTTATGGTATACATGGGTTCGCAGCAACAAAGATAGTCCTTTGCCAACACCAAGTCAGTCTTTTCTATGTCTCAGCTCCGCGCCAACGACCCGCTCATTTTATTATTTCTTTTCGTTTGTGCAATTTTGGTGGTGCTACTACCGCTTTCTGATCCTTACCTCCACATCTCCTTTTCCTTCTGCTTCACTCTTCAGAGTTTTCTGTCTCTCCTACTCGCGGCGCATCTCCACTTCTCTCTTCATTCTTCTGTTTTGTTTTCTCTCTTCGTTCTTCAGTCGGCTTTACTTTAGTCGTTTTTTTTCTTCTTCTCCGTCTCTTTCTATCTTTCCCTCGGCACACACTCGTGAAATATCCTACCACGTTATTGTATGTACCCATTCCATTCCAAAGATCGTCCACCAGCTCGCTCTTTCTCCTTATCTTTTCGGTTTCGTTCCAACTCTCTCCTCGTTTATTTTCGTTCTCTCCGTCTTTTCAACCCTACCCAGTCCTATCGTTTGGTGTGCTTTCCGTTTCACTCTTTTACCCCCTTCTCTTTACCTTCTCTATTTCCCACCCGTTGTCTCAAACTTCGGCAACAGAGAGAACGAGTGCTTTCACGAATCCCCAAGGTTTCTGCCGTCTCTCTCGCGCTCACGGGATCACCGTCGGCATCTGCCCGGTATGTGTACGACTGCAGCTCGACGCCACCGCTCGGATATCTTTGCCTCCTCGTTCAACGTGTTCCCTCCCCTCCTTCACCTCAACCCCGTGACTTTGCCCAGAAATCGAGCTATGCCGCCTCGAACTCTCGACTTCTTCCTTTGAATTCTCTCTTTCTTTGCTTTTTCGTACCTCGATGCTGATCTCCGAACGACTCGCTTGCCCGATACCATATCGCACTTCGAACTTCCAAGCGATTCTTTGTTTTTCGACTTACTCACTCTATACGAGAAGAATAATAAATGCGGTGGCTGAAACTTTATTTTATACTTTCAGAGTTTGGATTTTTCGAAACGAAATGCTGATCAATCGACAGTAAAATTTTTATTTTCAATTTTAAAAAAATATTATCACGCGACGAAGAATACGGGGATTCTATAAAAAATATTACTGTACATTTTTGTCAATTTTAATTTCGACTTATGACTAACGGAAACGTTTCGCTCGGGTAAAAAAATTAACTAAGATCTACGAGATTTGTAATTTCTCTGGATTGCGCAGCGGAGCGATACTGAACTCTTCTATTTTTCACATTTAGTCGTTCTTTTTTTATTTTGCAATAGAAGCATTTCCCCGGTGGGAAAAACACCGAGATCTTGGCAAAAGGCAAACTCGTCCCTGTTGGAATATCGAGACGTCTTTCCCGCTCGCCAACCGACAGCGGCAAGCGCTCACTCCCACTCATTCGCGGGATCCGTAGAAAAGGAGAGAGGAAGAATTTGAGTTGGGAGCAGCAGCAGCAGCAGCAACAACGTCTTGAAAACGGTGAGCGCAGAAGAAGAGGGACACACCGCGAGAATTGTTGGTATGAGGGGGGCATAGAAAAAAGGTGGGGAGAAGAGATATAGGGGCGGGAAAAACCTCCCTTGCTAAGGGTAGAGTCTCGATCTTCTCTTCTCAGTTCGTTCCCCCCCTCTGATGTGACCAGCCCCATTTTTAATACCCACTTTCGCAAGTCTTCATCCGACAATTCACGAGGCGAATCGTTCGTAAATTTTCTCGACGACAGATAAATTATTCCCTCTAAATCATACAATAGATTTCAAACTCCTTGCTTGTCTCAGGAGAAAAATATATTTTCAAATAATAACGAAAGGCTCGATTGAATTTTTTTTTATCTTCATTATTATCGAATGTAACACTGATGGAATAAATAATTGGATATACGTGTCGTGCGTACTCACCATTTTGATCGTTGTCTCGCTCTGAAACAGATATAAAAAAGAAACGACTATCGTGATTATTTAAGTATTTATAGCATTAATTAAATTTAATACTCTATGTTTTGGCATAACAAACGTACAAGACAGATCTAATTTTGAGGGTAAGCTCGTTAAAAAGGCTCATAAAAATCCTCACTAGAGCCCGTTCACCACCTGTGGAACAAGCGGTGATATACCTGATGCCGGTGAGAACTGACATCCAGCCAAGAGCTGAAAATCCAAAGAAACAGGCGTGGTTGTCAGGTAGGCTCGCAGACCCGAGTCTCCGGAGGGACTCTCACACACCCCGCTATGCATAATATAAAAAAAAAAGAATGTTCCACCCCCACATCCTTTCCGACCCATTTTTCGATGCCATTTTCCTGTTTCGTCCGAGAGACCTCCAATATGATAGAAAAAAAAAATACTAATAAATTTTCCACACTGTAAAAAGCTTTCCTCTGCGGGAGCCGCGCTCCCCCCCGTAAAAAAATTACACCCAATATAACAAGAAATAACGCAAGAAAAATCTCTTGGGATTCTTTTGTGTAGTTGAACACAGCGTGTGCGGATGATCTACATTCGAGTATAGCAATATGCGAAGGTGAAGTAGAGACTCAAAAGGGGTTGGCTATTTTTCGAGGGTGCAATTCGTAGCAGGAAACAGTACAGCCCACTGGTAAGAGAACGGGGAATACAACGAAGCGGTATGGAGATACGTTTCGCAATAAATAAGGGATGTTCCGGCTCTTTCGAGACCCGATTAGGTGAATAATTCTCTTCGGAATATAATTTAAGAACGGCAAGAGCCTCGGTAAAACATCGAGCGAGCGAAAAAGATAGCGTGTCCTTTCTCGTTCTCTCGCTCATTTCTTTTCGTCTTTCTCGTTCGACGATTTATCGCGAATCTTGGACTCCCCTCGTCACGCCCCAACTCGCTGCGCTCCGGCCCTTCGGGGGCTTTTCTTTGGTCTTGCCTTTGGGTTGAAGCATATAGTATAGCTGGTATATAGGAAGAACGTACGGGGCAAAACGTATGAGCCATCTGGACTTCGGGTTGGGGCCAGCGAAACGCGAACCTCGCAAGGAGGGAAAAACTCGTGTATGGCTTGGATATAGCCTTCGCCGTGAGTTGTTGGGATGGTGTGCGTGTTCCAAGTGCACCAGCAACATCGTAGGCAGCGAGTAAAAGAGATAGATAGAAGAAAAAAAGGAAGAAGAAGTGAACTAAGACGAACACGATGGCGTGCCGCTGCAGCGAGAAATCGTTGGAGGGAGGGTGCAATGCCCCTAGGAGTTCTTGCCGATGGCGCTTATAGCCACCCATGTCGGAGCTTATATGCGAAAGAGCGAGGAATATCGTGGCAGAGCAAGCGAGAAAGAAAGAAAGCGAGAGTATAGAGCTGAGCGAGGGCTATCCCCTACGTGACTGTCAGTTACGTGATAGATAGATCATTCACACCGTCCCACTGCGAATTCGCAACACGTAGATCTTCACTCGGTACCGAGTGCACCTACCGCAGCTACATCAGCTCTTCGACTTTTTTACTTTCCAATTTTTACCATCTTCTTTAGATGAATTATATATACAAACATACGATAATAAAAAAAAAAAAAAAACAGAATTATTTTTCTTAAAAAATTATTGTCATTTTAATTCGTGTTTAGATTTTTCTGACACTCCGTTTATCAAACCACGACAGGTTATTCGATCTACTAATATCGTGTCCAACTCCGTGGAGTCGTAAAAAAAATTTTTACTGCCCTTCGATGTGATTCGAAGGGGATTTGGACAAAGCCGACGCGCGTGTGACCGCTGGCACGTAAGGCCCAATGTGTTCCGTGCGATCACGACGGCAAGTGATTTGTTGCCGGCCCCCGCGGAACGTACCGCCACAGAAACCAGCAAACTCGACTGGATCGAAAACCCCGGGAGATGCGGATTCTGGATAACGAGTGTGTCTAGTCTCGAACTCTTTGGAATTTCGAGGATCTTGCCTAACTCTTCGTTCCTTTCTTTTCCTTAAAAAAAAAAGAAAAAAAAAAAGAAAATAAATATTTGGGGGACAGCAGCCTTGAGCGGAGGTGGATTTGATGACGAGGAGGGAAAAAAGTGTGCAAGCGGAGAACGGGTGAAAAAAAAAGAACGTGAAAAGAGAGATGGTCGGTGGTCCGAGAAACGAGACAGTATCGTTCCGCGGGCAGGACTCAGGACTCGAAACTCATCGTAGCCTCGGGGAGACGCCCTGACCGAAGTTTCTGAAAGCGACACCGAGCGCGCCATCTTCTTGCGGATTGTGGAAACTTCTCGTTTTCCTTGTCTTTTATTTTCTCTTTTTCTCTCTCTCTCGTTGTTGGATCTTTGCTGTCTCTATCCTGATCCCCAGCTTCGGGTTTCTTGTCTCTGATCAGCAAACGAGAAACTTTATGACATACGGAAAAATCATCCGGATGATAGTACCTGGTGATATCGCTATTATCGTTCACCTGCCAGCGAAAGAGTTCTTCGATCCTCTAATACTATATATATATTTTTTTTATTCGGTAGCAAAATTGCGAGATCATCGTTGTTTCAATGGGACGTTAAGTTGATGGCATCGCATTACCGGTGGCTTAA
This sequence comes from Buathra laborator, assembly GCA_934046635.1. Classification (NCBI taxonomy): domain Eukaryota; kingdom Metazoa; phylum Arthropoda; class Insecta; order Hymenoptera; family Ichneumonidae; genus Buathra; species Buathra laborator. The sequence goes on along the minus strand of OW203897.1, from coordinate 4,087,813 downwards.
TTTACATCGACGACGATTATTAGGCTCGCATAAATATTGATATTTGTAATACCGATTCTATACTCATCAACGATGAAGTAGAACAGGAAGAAAACATTCGCGCTATTCGAAATCCCGTTGAGTAGGCGACGGGTATTCAAAACTTTACGATCATTTTACACGCATCTGTTGCACGACTCCGCATATCGTATAGCGGTGCTCGGAGCAGAGTTATCGGATAGCTCTGCGGCGCTGCGGTGCCTCATAGCACTCAAGTGCCTTCGAGGCAATGAATCAAAGTCACCGATCTGCTTCGTGTCCGAAACGCTACAAATGTCTGAGTACCGAAAAAACAGTCACTTCACGAGCTGAAATATGTTATTTAAATAACCATGCGCTTGCAGAATTGAATATATATGTAGATATTAAAATGTTCGAGTCGATCACGAAAACGTAGTAGTAAATTTTTCAAGAGGATTTTTTTTCCATCCCTGAGCTCTCGTTATTGAACAATCGTTAAAAATGGGTCTTAAAAAGAAATGTGAAATTCGCGATTCGCTATATCCGAAGATCGAGCAAACCGGTGCTCGTTCGCCGGGTTACCGACCGCTTCAGCGCAGGTTTCCAGATGAAGAAATCTGCTGCGTCACCTGCGGACTCTCGATTTGCATCCTTCGACGGTACGTTACCAACAATTTACCCATTCACTTCAGTCAGACCAATGTGTTTTGCCATTCAAAAAATTTCATCATTTTATTACAAACATCTTCAGTGACGAAAACAACGGAAATAATATGCTGCTTGAAATAGTTTTTATCTCGAAGAAGAAAAAAATGTCGAGAGTTTCGGCTTTCGGGTTGATTAAGCAGAGATGCGCATCGAACCCCTCGTAAAAGTGTTGGTAGCAGATCGGGACTTAACTGAGAATGGCGCGCAATAGTGCGTCTCGTGGTCGAGCACCCCGAAGATTTTCTATCCGCGATAAAACGTTAAACGCAAACGATCGCGAGAGAGGGTGCGATCTGCCACTCGGACGACCACCCCGAAGGAAGATTCTGACTTTCCGCCTTTTTTCATCTCCCCGACATGCGACTGGCGAACGCCGACGAAGCACAGATAAGGACTGATCTCGTTCGAAGGCCGCTCGTTCGCAAATACAATTTTTTTTTTCTTCCTGGTCCCTTCGAAATATCGACAGTCTGTCTGTGAAGTTTCTGTGGAAAGGTTCGCAAAAGCTGTGGCAAATTTCTTTTCGAACAATGCTATTTCGTATTCTCATCGCGAGTGAGAGAAATCATCGTGGCCTCGCGCACAGGTGCGTATCGATTCGATAATTAACAACACGCAACGTTATTTCTTTACCTGGAACTAGCCTGTCATTACATCCCATTATCGTCTAATATGTTCGCGGAATGGAAGACACTCTTCCGCCATTCGAGACTCGCTTAAACGCTACGGAGACCTCTTCCTCGACAAAATTTACCATCCCATTGGTCATTTTTACTCATTTACAAGGAAAAAGTTTACGATAATTCCTATCATATATTTCCGTGGCACAAAAATAAAGGCTTAGTGTCTAAACATATTCTCGATAAAACATTCAAACGCTATTTTTTTATTATATACAAATAACAAAAAAAGCTTTAAAGTTTTTTGAAATGTAACGAATCAAAGAATGGCTATAAAAGTATCGATCTTAATCGATATTAAGATTGAGAACATTTGATAGTAATCGGACACAGTTTCAAAGTTCATCAAACGTTAAATATATGAAGTGGAAGTAAACTAAAAGTCAGAAGTGTCCTTCCCGGAGACTTCTGACGTTTAGTACTACCGATCGTTCGGCACGTGACACCAGAGGATCGCCGAAATCCCGTAGTATGACGTAGCAGCGTCAAAGTCGTCGGGAGAAGCGTTTGTGAGAACGATAGACAGTGAGACAGTGTTGGGATAGCGCGCGCGAACCATTGCCGCTGTCGGGCCACTTAACGGCATCAGCTGAGCGGACTTGTGACTCGATGCGTTTTACTGCTGCTTTACGTCGGTTTATTGCGCCATCAAAACATAAAATGCCGCGGGGCTCGCTGGGTTTCGTCGACCGAACGCGTGTGCACGCGTGGGTACAATCCCTCCCCCCCCCCCCCCCCCCCCCCCCCCGCCCCTCCACTTTGACTTTAACCACTGACATCGTCGCTTTCTGCAGACCGCCGGGATGCATTTGACGATTCTGCGATACGGGTAGACATCGAACCACGAACAGGAGCAAAAAAGAAAACACAAACAGATGTGTCAAAAAACAAATTCAAATTCCGCAAATTTCCGTCCACTGCTTTGTTGATCGAATTCTGCAGCGGTTTATTCCACGCGACACTTACGTGGGAAGCCGTTATGCATCCAACAATCTCATTGTTCCTTGAAATACCACTGGAATTTTTTTTTTTCATAATTTTCTTTGCAATTTTTTTTTCAAAGGAATTCGAGAACAGCGGAAGATTGGGCTTTTACAAACTTATGTGTTTTCAATATTGCACCAAGTGTTGTAGTTTGGGTATTTTCAAAGTTTAAAAAATGCAACGAACGGGAGAAATCGTAGCGGTGTGCGGATTCGAGCTTTAAGTTAAAAAAAAAAAAAAATAGCGTTTACCGAGTAGCTTCCATCGTACTGGGCGCTCGGAGATAGCGAAGGGTAGCGAGTCCTCTCTCGTGATGGGGGGCGGAGGTTCACGCGAAGCTGAGCTTTCTCGCGGAAATCAATAACCGCTCTACGGCTATATAGACTGTTCTCTCTGTCTCTCTACCTCTCACGTACTCTATAAACACTCTGTCCACGAATCTCGAATGCTCGTACGATGAGCATCGTTTTATTCTATGAAATTCTCTCGTTTATTTTTTTTTTACGCAGTTTCGTACCGATAATTCTGAGTTGACGAGTCATCCGTGAAAACGGGGTCTTAAACAAGTGCTTCGGGAAGAGGTGGTCAATAAAATATTTCATAGCAGAATCAAATGAAAATGACGAGGGTGCTGTTGCGGCTCGGGATGACCAGAGGGTTTTTTGGGCTCGTGGAACAGTGGCGTCATCCTACGTAGGGTTGTTCAAACTACGCGCGTGTCAAACTGGGCTCGCACGGCCCTCCTGCAACACCGACCGACCAACAGCAGGGGCAGGACGGCCACCATTGGCAAAACCCTCCCTTACTCCCGTACCCCCGACGGCGAATCTACAGGCTACAAGCTTTCGGGGGTTGCATATACCCTCGGTGGTACGTAGTTCCCTGAATTCACACCAGGGTTATGACGCATTTTCTTTCTCTACCATGCGCAATTATTATCATTGTGGAACATCGTGACAATGCTTATCGCAGAAGCTCCGAGAAATACTACCCTTCATAAATTTGCTCAAGAAACCGCGATAATGTTTCCTTTGAGATTCGTCTATAAAAAACTTTCCAGATATTGAAAGAAATTAAATACATCGTGTAAAATAAATATCTGATTTTTTTTTTTATTACAACTTTTGTGATGCACCGTGAATAATAATTGTTACCGTTGTAATTCTTGTCGTGGTTAATCGCTCGCAAATGTGCAATATTTTATATAGAAATAATTCTTCACTAAATTTAAGGTACCGTGTGAAAGAGCTTGCAGAGAACTCAAGCAACAAAATTTCGCATGAGAACTATAAGTCTAGTTGCGCCGTGTGCCTGACCTTCCCCTGAGAGTAGCTCGTGACATCTCTCGTTGCGTTGCAGAAGTCTAAGGGGGGTTGGCCCGATCAACAATGCAGTTCGTGCTTTCCGACGCGTTTCCCTTACCCTCAATAGCGCACCCACCCCATCGTCTACTGTTACAACGTCCGTAAACCGCCGCTGCTTAATAAAAAAATATTACGAGCCGCGGGGGCGTGAGCCACTGAGAGCGAAAGCCGACTACTGGGGCACGAGTTAAGATTTTGTGGCTCTCCTCACGTGCCGGCTTGTTCACTGGGCAATCTCCAATCCTCAGACACTCAATTTCGACGCCAACCCCTTCACTTTTTCAGAGTTTGCACTATAAAACGTTCTTCAATAATCAATATACCCCACAATGTTGGTTAAGAGCAGTAAATTCTTTATAGATGGATGTTGAAATTTCTTTCTCATAGCAATACTTTATATATAATCAATTAATATTTTCTATATTTTTTGCGATAATGATCTTTTGGTGAAAAAAAAAAAAAAAATTAATTGAAACCAGTTTTGCCGAAAAAAAAAAATCGTATGAATAACTACAAAAAAAATTAGAAAAGATTTTTTTACTTTTCTTCTTCAATTCTATAGAAATTTCCAACGTTTCAAACTAAATTCGATATTTATGATTCACGATTGAATTTAATCGGTGTCCATTCAACGAAAAAGAGAATATTCGTGCTGAAGTTCTTCGATTCTGTCGAAGTCCGAGACTTCGGCAATTTGCGAAGGCGTGCACATCCTCCATCGCCGTGTTTCTTCGATGGTTTGAGTATCTTTTTTCCCTCTATTGAGACCGACTTCCAGCAGAGTTCCATAGTCCTTTTGGAATTCTACGTTATTTTTGTTCGGCACGTCCGACGCTCACGCTCGGCGCTTTTGCGAAACGTAGACGCTATCCATAAGCACAATATTTTCGTTAAAGAAATCGTCGGATTATGTACTTCTCGAATCTCCATCGTAACTACCAAACTGCCGCATATCCCAGTTTAAAACGAGGGAACAACATAATTAAAGGTTACGGTTCTGAGCGCGCATTACCCGTGAATATCACGAGGGTTGAGTCCTCATACCGGCCTCCCCGTCGCTCTCTTTTCCTCTGATCCTGAATTAATAAGAATCGCCGAGTGACAGGATAAAGCGTAGAATGTAAAGTGAGAGACATCGTTTCAATCGCTGTCACGTGGAATTAAATCGCGAGAAACTTGACTGAAATTTCGCGAAACGCACGCCAACAAGTATAAGAATAAGAATAATAAAACGTGAGAAGATCGTGCGATGGCACGTTCGCACTTTATGGAACTCGTTATGTCTCATCCGAATGTTGGAAATGCCGCGTTAACTAACACTAAAAAATTACACTACGACTCTTCTGCCTTCCCGGGAATGCGAACTTCACGATATCTCTGATTATTATAATAACCGCTTGTTTTTCTCGAGTATCTTTATCTTTCCTGAACCGATTATTCTATGTGTAATATCTAATTTTTTTTCGTTTCATCACATCATACGATCTTTCGCACCCCATTCTAAAAAAAAAAAAAATGGAATATTGCCAATTGCAATTTTTCTTTCAGGTCGTAGAGTTAAAAAAAAAATCTTCGATCCCTTTGGCTATCGCGATCCTTTCCGTAGGTTCAAGTTATAAAAGAGTAAATATCAAGATTTTTTTTTCTCCCAGCATATCCAGCGGAATGAAAGAAGGGTATAGTGTCGGAAAAAGACTATAAGAAAAAGACAAGCGTCGTGAAAGAACAGCAGCAAAAGTGGCTTGTATGGAAGGGTTGGTGGCGGTTGGCCTTGGAGGGCCATTCGCACCGTCACTGGTCAAAGCTCGATTCCCTTTCCCTTCCCCCTTCCTCTTGACTCTATCTTCGCGGCAATGCTGATGCTGTTGGGTATCTTCTCATTCGGGTAGACCGCTATCCTCCGTGGAATGCACCAAGATTTCTCGTGCGGTTGATACATACTATACTGGTAACACTATAGTAACGAAGGCGTAACGCGCCAGCGAGCCTTTCGCGTATTCCGTTCGACATCGTCAGGACACGCAGTTCGTATATACCTTCATCCATAGTTATATACATAGCTTAACCATACCATGTTGGTCATCAAAGCCCAAGAGTAGGGATGGTAGAGAGTCGTACGTGGAAAATCAACGGGGACCACCAACCTCACTGCCTCAAGTCAACGGTACGGCCGCCGTGATCGTTCGACGAATACCATGAATGCATACATGCATTTATGCATACATATGTCCTCCTAGCTTCGCTGCATCTACGTGTTCACACATACGAGCGAACTTTCGCCGATTTCCACTCCCCTCCGAGTGCTCAGCGACCACATCCTGCATTCACCGATTCGTTTTGGAATTGAATGAGGGTTGGCCATTGCGAGAAAGCGCGAAAGAGAGTGACGCGATGTGCATGCAACTCTCCTAGCTGATGGCGAACAGCGGCGAATGAGAGAATGAATAGTCACCGCTGCAACGGCTGCTGAAAGTTTTGCCGGTTATTTCAAACTACGATCCACGGCGATGGGAGATATTGGAAATTTCGTAGTCACAGCGATGATTCTTGCAAATTCTGCATTGACGATTTCGCCGAAGTGAGTCAAAAGGTGTTTTTTACATTTTTTTATTATATACCGAATGTCCAGTGAGGCATTAAGGTCTTCGTTCAGGCATTTCCGTTTGTGAAGTAATAACGATCGTGTTTATTGTACCGGTTACATTTACTGTAACTGCTTTAACACGAGAGCTTTACATTTACTAAATTAGATTTGTAAATCGGTGGGTTATTTAGGGCGCATAAAATTTTCCTCGGTCTCTTGAAGCAGTTAAGTCTTCGCATAAAAGGATTAGGGACAATTTTCCGAGTATCTGTGCGCCTTTGCTATTCGGCGCTTTTACACAATACACGGTGATTATCACGATGCCATTAGACACGCTTGAGCTACGAGTCGGCGGCAACGGTTACTGCGATATCATGAACTCGCAACTGTCGTAAATAGTAGGTACACATAGGTATCGTATTGTTCGAGGATGCGTGCACAAGCTACGTTTTCCTCGGCGCGGTATATACTCTGCTCTACTGTATACTATACTATATGTCAAGCGATTACTCTCGGTCTACGACCTTTTAAAACTACATGCCAGCGGCGTTTTCTCTATCTTTATCTCACCGCGCGCTCGCCACGGAGTTCCCTCAGTGAACTTTTTTTTCTTTGGCTCTGTGCTTCTCTCCTTCTCGCGCGTTGCACTGATAGTTAACCTAGCAATGGAGGCACGACGGTGTCAAGGAGCGGAAATATCGCTTAACACGCATACTATATGTTATTTATTTCACTCCTACGAGCGCTAGCGAGACCGGTATGCTTTTTATCACTCACTCGACACCTACAAAAATGCGTCTATGAATGGAGTGTGAATATCGTTACTGCGAATCTTTATATTTTCCTTTTGTACAACATTTTTCACCTTTTTTTTTTTGTTTTCGTTTTATTATTCATTTTTATCGACAATTGTCACGAGGGGAAAAAAAGTGTGCGACACGATAGAGCTTACGTTCCGAAAATGGAATGGAACGTCAGGGACAAAAATATTATTCGACCGCTGTATTCGTCTTCGTTGAAAGAGACGGTGAAACTGCGAAGCTAGCGATAGTACGACTGTGGGATAAAAATATCTCATACCAAAAGCGTCTTACATATCCGTTGTACATTCGTCATTCGGTGTTAGAAGAACGACGACGACTACCGTCACCGGAGGAAGCAAAACCAAGTGAGATCCGAGCTAAGAGAGACGAATATATCGCTGTACGTGACGTCTAGTCACTTTTACATAATGTAGCGGTTACCGTGGCCAGTCGCTCGGACACTCGGCGTGTATACGTACATACATACGTTTACATAGTACATAGAACGCAGTATAACCAGTCGAAACGTATGGGCTCTCGAGTCTTCGCAGGATCGTAAATAGTACCTTGCCGGGTGTGTGCGTGCCAAACCCTACTTTTGCCTTGGGTAACCGCGATTATTTTCGTTCTACGACCCTTCGGGACGCGGAGGAAAGACCCCGAGACCTCGGTACAACATACCTTACAAGATGCGCCAACATATATACTGTCCTACCTCTCTATTGTAGGAAAAAGAAAAATCCCTCGCAACAGTAGCATTCGCACACGATACCCCAGATACCGAAATCATGCTTTTCGGCACTTCAGACACAGAATAACCGGCACTACTATTATTTCTTCCGTATAGATTTTTTTTTTCGATCAATTGAAAACTGAAAATCACGAGAATTTTTTCGCCGAAGCAGAAGCATTCGATTAAAAACGAGAAGTTAGACCACAAAAAAAATTATCTCGACGACTTTTTCCTACAATTTCTTCGACAACAAAAGTAAAAAAGCTGTGATAAAGTATCGGAAGGTCCGCAGACATCTTTGCTAAATATCTAAAGAAGAAGAAAAAAATTGTGAGAGGAAAGAGAGTGTAGCACAGTAACACGAGTCTCCGCTCTGCTGCACTTACGCGATAAAAGAAAGAAGAGACTAGAAGAACGAAAAAAAAAGGATGAACGAGGAAGCAGGATAGACACGTTAGAGGGGGATGAGGTTAGCTGCTGAAAGAAAGAAGTAAAGAGAAGTCGGAAGCGTGTGCATGCGACGTTGTCCGCCGGCAAGACAGAAGTTACGAGGGTGCGAGAAGAAAAATGAGGGACGGGGGAGGGACGAAAAAAAAACAGAGAAAACAACGGCGATGGAGAGTAGAACGATGTTTATACTCGTACGAGTTGGGCCATAGCTTTGGGTGAAGAAGGCCCCGTTCGATAAGGTTGAGAACCCCGTGGATTTACGATGCCGGTCGAGGGATGATTACTCGCGATTGCCGTATAATGCACGGCCTTGTGTCGTAAAGCGACACTGCCAGGAGGATAAGGATGAGGAGTGAGAACGAACTTTGTGTTGGATACTTCTGTCTTCTATGTATATACATTCGGGGTGAAGGATAAAGAAGGAGAAGATGATCGTGTGCCGGTGCCCTGATGCCCCTCACATCGAGTCGAGTCAGCGTGGAGGAAGTTGACGATGAACGAAGTCGTATAGAACGTGTAGATCGACGACGAGGCTCGTTGGAAAGCCCCAATGAAAATAAATATATGCAAAACTAATATTATGTACGCAGAATTAAAAAAAAAAAAAAAAAAAAAACAAGGCAAGCCTATTACGAGTGCATTTTTGCAAACAAGTTGACATTTAGATTAACATTCATATATGCAACGCGTGTGGTGCATCGACCCCTTAAAATATATTTCTAATTACTTGAATACTAATTATCGCAATTAATGAATGATGATTAATCATAATGTCAGTATCATTAATATTCATGCGTTTTATTGTACAACCTACTGGAGAAAAAAAAAAAAACAAACATTACCATTTGGGTGCAACCGTGTATAATTTTAGCCCCATTTCCATTCGCAGTTACATCGACGCCTTTCGTTTCCATAGTTTATAGTTCGCTTACAGCGTCTATCCGACGATCGAACGGTAGCACGTGGTGATGTTTGGAAGTACCGGATACGCGACCGAGACATTCGTGGGCGGAAGAAGCTGTGAGTTTGAAACGAATAGAAAGCAGAAACGGTGAAGACCGATGGGAATGTCGTATGGTACTGCGAACACGAAGATTACTTGTTTACAGTCCATCAAATGCGTTTCCCCGCGTATCTCAACTCCTTTCGTACTCGCAATCCCCGTGGTGGCATGCGCATCGATCACTCCGTGTGCGGCATCGAGAGTACGCTATGTGGGAGGGCTTTCGTCTCATGGCCTCCGGAGATGCCCCGCATCCGAACAGCGCAGTTTGGCTCTCTCGGTTATAGCTTGAGAAGACGAGAGTCGAACGACCAAACGACCAGCGAAGAACGTGTCAAGGTCGGCTTCTCCTTTCTCACTGGGTTATCGCTTTTAACCGAAGAGAGAAGAATATATCGTTGCGATCCTAAATTTAATTCAATGAACAACGACCGAGGAAATCTCGGCGATCAGCGATAGCACGGAATTCAATACGTCTTTTTTTTTGTTTATAATCAAAGTTGAAAAACAATGTCTCCGACAATATTGTTCCGCGGTACAGAAGAAACTGCATATTGAACTCGGATCACATATTACAAGATATGGAGCCCTCGACAAGCACCATCCGAGATAAAACAATATCCAAACAACGTTTACGCGAGATTCTGTTTGCGTAGGTCAGGAGGAAAATCGTCAATTCCTACGGTACTCTGAAAATGTTTCTAGCTGTGTTTTTGGACTCTTCGTAGGACAGCCACAAAGGACTTTTGAACGGGTAGATAGAATTCCCTCTAATCGAGCCCTTCTCTGGATAAAGTTCGCGGATGAGAAGATTGCATTGCACTACGAAAAAGGGATGCAAAAACCTACTGTATGATAATGCGCGATGCTTCGGTTGCGCTGCTGATGCAGACGAAGGATGCTGCGAGAGAGTGAGAGACGGAAGAAAGAGGAAGGGGAGCTAAACTCCTTGGGGTTGGCCCGCGCGGCTCTACGTATAGCTCCGACGGAAAACGAAGACAGGAAGATCCGGGACTCGTTCGCTGCCGTGGTTTGGGCGTGGTACGAGAACCAACCCCTCCGCTTTTCTCTCTTTCTCGCTCTTGCATTCTTTTCTTTGGTAGCGGGAACGGGCAGAGGCAACGCGACCCTATCTCGCTCCCTTGCTTCTTCGTTTCTCGTACGCCCGTGCGATGCTCAACCCTCGTTCTCGTTTTGCCCACAGTTTTGCTCTCCTATCTTTCTCTAGCAGCAGGATACAGCAGCGGCAAGCTCTGCCGACCCCGGCGTCGTGCCGTTGGTCGATACTACGGGGTCGCGTGTGCTCGCCGCCGCCGTCGGCGTCGCGACGCCGGAATTTCTACGTCATGGCCGCCACCAAACTTAGTGATAACTCCAAGCGGTGAAATGCCGAGTTAAACGACGATTTTCTACACTCGGAGAAAACTGGTGAGTTACAAACTCTCGGCTCATCTATGACTATGTATACATATGTATATACATCTTATTTCTTCACTCCGACGAAAGGACGAACGCGAGAAAGACGACTGTCGATGTGTGTATATCTACCTATACTTACGACTGCTACGACTACTATTTCACCGGCTTGCAGAGAGTGACTTACGTTTGAATAGAAATTCAAGAGGTTGAAGGCCGCGACACAGTATTTAATCTGAATCTACATTGCGATCGTAGAATCTCGAATGTACTGCACTTTTATGCATGGATCATGAAACGTTAAAGAGTTTAATGCGGTATATGTAGCATGTTGTAAAATTCCTGTAATTCGATGCCGTAAATCTCGGAGTATTCGCGGCAAAATATTGGTGTGTAAAACGGTGATAAAAAAAAAAAGAAAAATTAACTATCAATTTTTTCATTTTTGATATAAATGAGACAAGAAAAATATCAGCCGCTCAAAATGACGTTATAATATCTTGTGTTCCAAACAAACCGGAGATATTTAAGCTTTTATTTGACGGATGGAAAATAAACGAGAGATAATTTTTTTTCCGAGAGCTATCTGGATAATAATAAAAACGTGACGAAAGGCTCTTGAGACAACAATAAAAAAAAAGTCAATAAAATATTTATAGACCGGATTTCTAGACAACCCAGTTGAAGGGTCAATTTAACGTTCGAACTTTCGTGAATCGATGAAAATTGATTTAAGAAGTCATTTAGGCGAAGTTCGATGATCCGAAGGCATTAGGAATGCCGCAATTTGTTTTTATTAATGCTTCGAACGATATCATGGTTGCTGACGAGCGACGAGGCTATCCGCGACACTGTCAAAGAGCAGTAGTCGTAGTCGGCGAACGAGGAGGGTTGAGCAAAGCAAATTGGCATTGCGTCGTTCTTCGCGGGAAGAGAATAAATCACGTGCCGGTGGGTGATGGCTGGCTGGCCGGCGCTGGCGCTCTAAACACGTACGGGGAACGCGCGCGCGCGTTATTTGAAGCACACGCGAGAAGAAGAAGAAGCGGCAGAAGCAGCAACAGTAGAAGCAGCAGAAGGAGGAGTCAAGTTGTTTATTTGATGGCGCCATAAAAGGCCTCTTTACGTTTATCTCCCGTTTAAAACGCTCCCATAAAACCGGCGACTGCACACACAAACCATCAAATACGCATAAATCATCTCGCGAAACGGTCGCGGGTAGCTCTTCCTCTCGCGCGCGGCGGACGAGCGCGAACCTCGGGACGATGCCGACAACCGCCACTGTGCTTTGACTCGTACGCGTCTCGATCTCGTTTTTCAGAGAAAATTTCACACGCGACGGACCGCGAGAACTGCTACAAAACTTCGATCGCTGTATATTGCATAACGTTTCGACTTCATACGATGAAACTTCGCTATTTCAAAATTCAATCCCACGTTTATACGAAGCTATTTATCTATCAGAAATTGGCACGCAAGGTTACTTGATTTCGCGAGATTTCGAGAGAAAAAAAAACACTTTTCGTCGTCGACACGTCCGTACGTTTCGTAACACTGTAGAAAAGTGGATTTTTTTTTCTTCAAACTTCGCAGCTCGAGTCACAGCCGATCGTCAGGTGGAGGAAAGGGAGTAGAAGCAATAAAAATGCGTACGACCTTGTCGAGAAGGCATATAACAGTAAAACAGCCGGCGGGGCAACCCTTCTCGGGCTCGATGGACTCGAGAAGCAATTTTTACTTCTCGCTTCGTACAGTAGTACTACTATCCGCAGTGTATCCGCTCAGGTAAGAAAACTCGGAATTAGTATGACCTCGAATGTCTCGTCTCGTCGCAAGTGCACGGCGAAGGCGAGAATAGAGGAAAAAAATAAACTCTTTTTTAAGCCCCGTTCGCTGGTCAGGTAACGCAGCGAGTAGAGGAAAAAAAACACTCGGGTACGACCTTCGAGAAGATCGTTAACGCGGGGCAACCCTTCTTTCTTTCGTTCTATCGCGGGTTGACGCTCGGCCTTGAGCTCAACCCTTACCAAGTCAATGCGCGGACTACGAGGGTTGCGCAAAGAATTTTCTAGGATGAGCGACGAAAATTCCTTCTAAAGAAAAAAAAAAAAAAATCAACAGAAAAAAAAACAGTCACGTACGTTTCGCGAAGCGAGATGTTAAAGAAAAAAAAAACGAAAAAATATCTCGCGCTCGTTCTCTCCGTGGGCGGTTATGTGGAATATAATATCACGAATTTATTTGTTATATTATTATCAGGCATACCCACGAGATCTTGGCGCAAACCTTTTTTTTTTCTCTTCCTGAAATTGGACGAGGGAGCAAAATTTATCCGAGTTTTTAATGCGTTCCCTCGGCGCGCCAAGGCACTGCGAGAGATGAGCTCCCAGAGATCTTCCCCACCGCGCTGGTACATGTACTTTACTACGACGTATATTCATTTCCACGCTTCGTTAAGACGATGTGAAAACTCTACTTTACTGTTTATCTTTTGATTCAATTATTTTTCATCGTAAGACCGAATAGAATCAATTTTCTCCATCGACTACATACAAACGAAAATCGAGAAAAAAAATCACGTGTTTAATAATTAAAAATTCGTGAAAAAAAAAAAAAAAATTGTCTGCAACAAACTTTTTCTGAAACGTAATAGCACTATCTATCCTCCGAACCATTAAAACAATTGTTTCAGACAGGGTGCGCAGTGTTGCGGAGATTCAATTAGATTTAATCGGAAATTCTCTTTCTACGTCCCCTCGTACAATATACCTACATTTTCCACGTCAGCTATCCGGATGAGCTTTTAACGAGTAAACTTCGAAAACTGCCAGGAGCGTAGTTGTCACGAGCGTAACACATATACATACTCTGACCATCAAGTCGAACGGAAGCTCCGTTGCGATCCTCTCATCTTTAAACCGCATGCAGACCCGGCCGGGAACCGCAGTCAAGGTCGGCAACCCCCCTTTGCTACGTAGCTCGCACGAGGTTGACCGGAAAAGGGTTGTTTTGTGCGTTTTACGAGCTCGTCTCAGGCGGCCAGTTTCGAGATTGTAACTTTTTGGTATATACACGACTCTCAAGGCCGCAGCCTTCGTTTAATGTCCTCCACGCAGCAAAGCAACCCTTCCTTCCGGAATATAAGGAAACTCTCCCGTAGAAAGAAGCACCGTTATTGTCCCTCGAACCCGCGGTGCGTCAGTCTTTCGTCCCGTCCTCGGAGTAAGCACTCCGCGAAGGGTTACCCCGCGCTCAGCCGGTGCAAGAGCGATGCGGCATTCGGAATTATACGACGCTCTTCCATCTCCTTCTCGGACCCTCTCATTTTTTTTCGCCGTCTACCTGACGCATAGCGCATCCAAAGAAGCGCCCGAAAAAAAAGGCTAAAGTTGCCGGAAGTTTTTACGAGGGTGCTATACGCGCCAAGGACTCGAACGCGAGCTTCAAGGAAGCATAGAGAGCAAAGGCACCGTAAAGGCACACCGGGACCTTGTGGCTCGTCGTAAAGGGGTAATCAGCCCTCGGCTCGCGGACCAGTCCTTGACTCTAATGTCTCTCAACCCTGTGACTCTCTTCCCCGCGTCTGTTATTTCTTCTCGCTCTCACACCCGCATCATTTGAACTCTGATCTCGCTTCGTTCCTCGTTCCTCCGAGTGTGTATATCTCTATCTTTCTCGTGAACTCTGTGACGGGTCGGCTCTATCCGTCTGTATTCTGGCCCACTGTCATTCTCGTCTCGAAACTTGTCTACGAAACAGCTCGTTCGTTCGAGCACACGAATTTCATTTTGCTTTCGTCCAAAGCTCTAATGTCAAATCCGTTACATATATTATAAATTTGTATCTTCAATGACGTTGCGAATGTGAGAAAAATTGCGTGAAATCAGTTCGAAGTTTTGCGAAGTGACCTGCCGTATAGTAATCGCAGTTGACATTCCAATCCGGAATATGATCTTACGACAATCTGTGTGTCATGTTCTTAAATTGTTATTGGTGTTTACGTGTGTCTCCTGTGTGTGCGGTTATTCGTGTGTATAGAGCGTTCGGTTGACACGTTCGTGCGGAGCTCAAGTGTGGGCTTTTCGTTCAGTGTGTGTCAAACTCCCGGCGACGATCCTCCGGGATCTACGGACCAACTTTGTCGTGCTACTCTGAATTTTGCTTCGTGAATCTTGCTGACGTATACCTATATATTATATGCGATAGCGAGAGAAGGAGAAGAAAGCGCAGCAGCAGAAGAGGCGAACGAGCAGCCGGTAGGTCGAGTCGATAATCGACCCATGCCGCAGCCCTGGTGGCCATTTTGAATTCGTGCCGGTGCTCCGATGCTGTGTGCTCTCCGCGAACTGATGCTGCACACTTTGGACCGGGAAGACGACGACGACGAGAGCCAGCGACGTGTCAACGTTATATTCCATTAGACTCGTACGTATGCGCGATTTCATCGTAATTTCTCACGAATTTTCCTCTTGCACTTTCCTTCTCCTTCTCTTTCGCTTCGTCATCAACGACGACTTGTGCCTTGCGGAACGCTACTGCCGGTTATACCACGCATCGGTGTTACACAGAGTCTAAAAAGTCGCCGAAGAGTTATCGAGAAACAACGAAGGGGATGCGGGAGAGAACCGCGGATGGTTTCGCGCGTCGCTTTTAGTACCCGCCAAGAGCGCAAGATGATCTCGAGCGTCGTTGCGGTTTAGTTGTTTGCCCTCGGATTCCTCTTAACGCCCCGACGAGATTGCTCGCTAAGCGGTTTTGTATATCTTCGCAGTAAAATTCTTTCGGTTTTTCTTTCTACTCCGGGCGATCTGTACCAACAGACCAAGAGCTACCGAGAGAATTCGAGTGCTGTACTGCCCTTCTCGACGTTGCAGTTTGGCGAGTACAGACCGTCTCTCGGGCTACTGAGTAATTTGAATCCTTTTTTTTTGTCTATCCTTTCGTTTTGTTTTCGTTTGCTGCCAACAACTCGCGAATTCGTACTTCTCTCCTCTTTCGCAGCGTAATAATGTTCGTAATGGCGCATTCCCTGTATACTATAAACCGTTAGGTGTACATCATCAACAGGCTACAGAGGAAAACCCTAGAAGCGGATATTCGCGCCGTTTCTTTTCTATCGCGTTCGCAATGGTATTCCTTCATCCATAATGCTACCACCGAGGATAGTCCGCTAAACTGTTTCATAACCGTGGATTCCTCGAGATCAATGTATCAGCCGGCATAAACGAGAACAGACGAGAGCCCCAGTGGCTTGGGTCCGATACTAAAAATCGATTTGTTCTTCGTCGTTCTACCTCATCGACGCGGCTACTCCCAAGCGGCGGTAGCGTCACGGCACTTCTCTTCGCAGCATTTCTTTTCAAAGCTCAAGTTTCCACGGTATATTTTACACAACGCTGCAGAGAGCTCTCTCTATCTCTCGCTTGATAATAATACCAACAAACAAACGAGTGTACGATCCTCGTTAAATACGAAAAATTATATTCTCTCACTCGTGTTCCCGGTAGGGATCGCGTGTCCGCGTATCGCGGTAATAATTAAGGCTCGGAAGAGCGCGGGTACGGGCGCGCGAACGCAATCGGTGCAATTTCTGCCGCCCGTCGCGTCTCGAAGAATTCTGGATAAATGTTCAATACGAATGAGAAAAAAATTTCGTGCAGATCGAAAAAAACCTCAAATGCGTATAATGCTTCTGGCAGAGACGATAAATCTTCATGCCTCACCCTCATTTATGAATAATCAATGGAAAATGTTATGGGATAAAAATACATTGGAGTTTGGATAATTAATCGAGGGAATTACAGTGTAGTTAGTAATTACAGAACGAGAAATCGTATAATCGTTATACCAGGAATAGCTTGCTCGTCGCACCGTTAATGCCTCGTCGTTCCTCGGTGCGTGTGCGCGACTAATCGATAACCCATCCGCATAATTGACAGGCGAGCGTCGGACAGCGTGATAGTAATTAATTATCGACGGTATAATGACAAAATCGTTTGCGTATTCCGCACGGATATCAAGAATGATGACGCCACCCGGCGAGCTAAGCTAGAGAATTCACTTCACGTTCGGTAGTTAAAAGCTTCGTTTCGTGTTTCATACGAAACCACATTCCGCTTGCAATAAAATTGTTGAAACGTACACGCAAATTGGTTATCAAGAGAGATATTCCACCGATAGCCAGATACATCCAATCGAGCGATCCCTCGAGTGCTCCATCTTTTTATCGATATTATTATTATCAGTTATTTTTTATCGTTTTTTTTTTCTTTTTTTTTTCTTTACATCGGTAATAATATCTGTGCTATTGGCGAATGTTGGATAAACCCCGGCTTACAAGGCATGTACATTGATAACTACGCGGATTTGCCCGGTGTATGGTATATGGATTTCCTGGTCAATCGATTCAACGATGGGAGGCCATATGCCATCAGACGTCCGAGAAGAGCAAACGAGCCGAGAGAGTCCAGAGTGTAAGGAGCGTGTTTATGAATAAAGTGGCTCGTATCGTTCGGTACATACTCGTGTCTCGGGACAATGGCCAATTCATTCCTCTTACGGCGAGCATATAGCCTCTAGCTAGCTGGTTACGTGGATAGCAGGCTAGCGTAGCCGCCACGTTCTTCGAAGAGTGACCAGCGGGAGAGAGAGAAGCGCACGGCCATATTTGCTGGGAATACTGTAAAGCGCGTTGGTCGAAGCAACGGCAGATTCCTCAGTCACGCCCTCATCCGACCATAGCCAGCATCGCTTATGCTCGCGGTGGCCGTCTCTCGCCATACTCTTCTTTGTCGTCTCCCGGTTTACTTGTTTTTTGTACTTTTCGGCAATTTTTCGTAAACACAAGATAAACGCGCGTATCATGCAACGAAGATACGCAAGAAAATTAAACTTGTTAATTTTTTTAAGAGAGGAAAATTAGAAGAAAATTAGCAAAGTGAAGAGAGGAGCACGGATCGGAAATCAGGATAAAAAAAATACAGCTTCATGCTATTTAATATTCCCCATTTCGATAACTGTCATTTTTTTTTACTAGGAGCGAATTATATTTATTATTTCACTCGTAATTTACGAATTCCGACCACAAATTTTAGTAAAAAAAAAAAGATATCGAAATGAGGCTATAAAAATGGACGGTTGAAGTTATTATTGAAATCCATTAAATTTTACACAAAAATTAGTGTCAAGTATATAATGGTTGAAAAAAAAAATTCAATTTATCGATCATTTTTCTCCGTCTGTGCAACTTTCGTTTGCAAATCATGAGCAATCGACTATATTTGGGTGTAAAAAAAAATAGCCGTTCAAACGCAAAGTATCACGCGGTTGAACGAATGAGTTATTCTATCGATTTGTTTCGATGTTTATACGCGACACGTTTCTCGTATTTCGACGCAATAGCGGATCTTACCCGTGAGAAAAATCCCGGCGTTCATTACACTCTCTACATGCGTTGTGCACGACCTCAGCATCGAGGGATTTAATGCTCCGGGCTGTAAAGTCTAAAAGTCCGCTGTGAGAAGGAAATCGAGCGAGTGTACTCGAAGTTGTTCACTGCCCCGACATATACGCGACGACCGTTGCATAATTTATGCTTTCGCGCATAGAGTATCCGCAATGCCCCTGGCATCGGAGGTGACTCTCACGTTTAGGAGCTTAACCGCTTCACTAATAGAACATTCTGCGGAGTATATTTTTAGACGTGAATTTTCCGCTTGAATTGCAAGTGCCATAATGAAAATTTTACGATTATTATTATTTTATTTTTTATTTTTTCATTGTAAAACTAAATTAAATTATCTCTTCGCCCGTAACGAGATCGTTATGCGTCGCGTGAAGTTCGATGCGCTGTTAGCAAAGAGATTTAACGATCAATAGAGTTACGATTGCCGGGATTATTGCGAGCGTGTAGTCCTTCGAAGATAAAAACAGAAGCAAAGCAAGTTAGCATGAAGAGACGGCGAGTTCTCGAGTAGATTACTAATTCCTTAATCCCCGCATCTGCCGCATGCGCGTTACACTGCCAACGTCGCCGATCTCCAAGATGCCCCGAGGCATTCGTATCTTTTTCTTCGTCTTTTAACTCGATCGTGAGGTCGATATACCGCACGGACTTACTATCCACTTGATACTGCTGATGCCCTGTGAAAATGCGAGATAACAGATAAAAGAGAAAAGCGCGCGAGCGCACACACACATACACACACGGGGGCGTCTGTTCGTACGAGAAAGATAACTGCAAAATAAGGCGAACTGCTCTCGAACGAAACGAATGCGGCAATCCGCTAGATCTCTCTTCTCTCCATCTCGCGAATTATAACCGCGAGGGGAACGAAGATCGTCAAGCCGATCAAGAATCGTCGAGTTTAACGACTCGAGTTAGATCTCTTCTCTGCGGAAAGCCGGGCAGCGTGGAAAATGCCTCTCTTTATCTGACGAATAAATTCTAACGGTTTTTATCTCGGCTTTCGCAATTTTTTTTTTTTTTTTTAGCGTTGTTTTCGATCAATTATCTAACTGATGCATCGAGAAGTTGCACTCAGATGCGTTACAAAGTGTATAGATTTATGGCATAATAGACCTCCGCGATTCTGGTCAGCGTGTCCATTACCAGTACGGCTAACGCTCTACTCTCAGTGGAAGAGTACATATGTCCTCCTTGGAACGACCACCACTGAAAGCCCGCCACATTTAATGGTGTAAGACGTTGATCTCACCCGTCAGTCAGTCAGGCCGACCGACCGGTCGGACTTGGCAAGTCGACTTCTCGGTCCATTAGCCTCTAACGGCTACGCACATATTTTTCAACAGATCCTGTTTTCATTTTATATATATATTTCCCTTTCCACTCGTGAAATTGGATCAGAAGCCACGACAATTGGCGAAAGTGTAAATTCAGGATTAATCCCACGCGTCTGTTCGGGACCTTAGGTACATTAAAGCGAAGAGATACGAGACACGAGTCTGGACTCAGTTGTCATTGTGAGTCTTTGGTACAACGGTACTTTTCTTGTCGATGGAAGAAAATTGAAATTCGAGGAACACTGGAGATGTCCGGGCTATCTGTGTAACGTCACTTGTTGGGGGATAAGGTACTATCTGCGTCGTGCTTCGAAACTCTCGATCGTCTCAAGAGTACCTACTATAGCTGGTATTAGAGTTTCTTCTCATCCCTGGACGATGTCTCTCACGTTCAAGCGACTTTGCAATGCCATGCACGCCCACACGACAACTGACCCTAACGCAATCGTGTCTTCCTTTTGACAGAAACATTCTCCCTTGTTTTCCTCGATCCTAACACAAGGATGAGAATTCGCAGGACACTCTACAGAAAATTATTTTTTCGTGAACCAAACTTAAAAATACTACTTGGGAATGCCGAGCTGAAGCATTCGAAAATAAAAACAGTATTTAAAAAAAAAGTCAAATAATACATAAAAAAAATCAGCAGAATTTGAAAAAAAAGTCGAATAATGCATAAAAAAAAAATCAGCAACGTTTGAAAAAAAAGTAAAATAATGCATAAAAAAAGATCAGCAGCATTATAAAAACATAGCGAAAACCTACTTTTCGCGCTACCATTCTGCAGATATCGACCGCTCGCAAAGACCGGAAGAATCGCAGCTACTATTTACCATAATGAAAAGGTTCTGCGAAGTCCCAAGTACTGATCTGTTTCCTCTATATGTTTCCGCAATCATCCCTCGAACAATCGATGGTCAAAACTGTACCTCGCTATGTAGGTCAGTACGAACATCGGATGAATGGATAATAATGATCGAAGTAATAATGGCTCGATTATTACTCTACCACTGTTCGAAAACCGTAGAATTCGAGAATCATATTATTGCCTTAACGACGGTGAGAGAATATCGAACGTTCGTGAACAATAAAGCTACGAATATCGGAAGTCGGTTTCACGCTGAGAGCCGCACCATGCTGGGCAGACCGGGCCACAGGGTAATAATGGCATTTCGCGCAGGTATAATATCCCCAGGCGAAGGGATGTCCACGACTGTGAACGAGATATAGGAACTTCTAGAGCAAAATTACCAGAGGTGGACAAGCACACGAAACGCGGGACGAACAAGAGGAGGTCTCGCCTTTCCTCCCTCTCTCTCTCTAGTCAATGTTCGGTCGACATATTCTGCCATGCCGATAGGTTGATCGTCCTGTGGAGTATTCGCGCCAGCTAGTCTCGCATTACGACGCGCCCGCGGCCTCGTAAATAATCCGGATAGCAATTAGTGCAGCAGCAGCAGGATGGAGGAGCAGCAGACGCAACGTGAGCACAAACCGGGGCTTGTATATGCCGGGTTCGCCAGATCGGTATAGCGTAGGCGCGGCTGCACACCCCACAATTTATCCAACCCCTCTGAGCCGCTCGATGGTGTTTCTCCTCATAACGCTCGCCCGAGCCTCCATCGCTCGTTGCCATCGCGATCCGAATATAGAATTTGCGCAATAATCGGTATTATACGGAGTTATATAGACCGAAGAGGCTGGAATATGTACTTTCGTAGGTCTACCGTGACGGGTCTATGAAACGACAGTCGTGCTGAGGTCGAGACCTCTTTTGGTAACCGTATATTCCCGAGGGATAATATCCAGAAATCGTGAGCTATTATATAAGGGATTCTACGCACTACCAGCCGGCTTGGCTATAGTATATTACGATGATATAATGACGAAAATTGCGATTTCGATTGGTTGGCCATGCGGACGACATTTGCCACGCGAGACGCTCGAACTTTGCCGAAAGAAAAAAAAAATGGAAATTTATAGCGTAGTGGTTTTTGGTATAATCCATTCCTTTGACCCCCAGCACGTGATCTCTTGATACATTTATATACATATATACACATATTTATTTACGTGAACTATATAAGTAAATTTCTCTCGGGATTTGGACGTGCGTCCGTGTATTACATATATATATCTATCGTTTGTACCGCACAAGAGCTTTCGATCAAATGACGAGTTTACGAGAAATGGTTATGTCGATATTTCATTGATTTTCATAAATTGTTTTTTGGTTGCATAATCTCGTTGCTGTTTTAATTTATTTTCACTCTCGCGACGATGACGGTGTGTTCTCACGTTGCGAAAAACCGACGCCAGAGGTTGAATGAAAGCCCGGTGTCGGCGAATCGCTCTTTTGTCGTCAATTTATTAATATTCGATGACTCCGCAGTTGAGATCTCGCATGCTCACTCACTCGGGAATCTCGTCTCCCGACCCGATGGCGAAAAAAACGAAAAAAAAAAAAAAGTAGTGGACGTGAGCGAACTCGGAGCATAGATAATACGAGACAAGACGCCACGGCTCAACGTCGTTTATGGCTCACCGGAATAGCCTTGTATACATCGTTAAATGACGTCATCTAACGAATCGTGTATTAATACAGTATTTATAGCTGTTTCCATCCAACTCTCTCTCATTCCCGACAGCATCTTGGCTGCAAGCTCGTTAAATCTTCGAGACCAAACCGATAAATTTCGAGAACACAAATACATCTCCGCGACGCTTGACGCTTTCGCACGAAAATAAGAAGCGTAAACTAAAGTGTAATTTATATCCAATTACCATTCCGGATATTACCATATTAATACATTAATTAGTAGCTTTTTTTTTATTTTTTCGAGTCATTAGAGAACCCGATTTTGTTCTTCGCAGTGGGAGATCGGAGACGAGAAGGAAGTCATTTGGACGAGGCGAAGTTTCGATTTTTGCGAACTCTCTCAATTATAGAAGCCAATCGAGGCCACTGTCTCGTACGATCTTGCTTCGCTGTTCGGTCGAAACTAAATAAAGTTACAAGCAATAAGAAGCTCTTACTAATGCTATTTCCACTACATCTGTATAAAGCCGACAGTGCTGGAACGACTATACGGACAGACTTTTTTTTTTTTTTTCTTACTTATCTTATTTTTATAATATTATTCGCTATCCAAGTTTTTTTTGTATAGATATACCGAGGCTAATACCGCGTAAAAGTGTATTGGTGGAGGCGGGAAAGACCGGATTGTACGTCAGTGCAAATAAGGATGGGGATAAAGCGAGTTAAAAGATTCGAGTCGAGGCATTCCATCCAAGAGGTGTATGCACCGCGTTATATTCTGTTTTTCTTTTTTCATCTCTCTCTCTCTCTCTCTTCTCCATCGGTCGCTCTCTTAAATCCCGTAACTTAAGAAAGTAACGACACGCGGCGGGGCCTCGCGAGAGGAGTGCTGCAAAAGGGGATGTCGAAGAGTGGAGACGCTGCGGCGATCTTCCTGCGAGCAGAGGTCGAGAAATCTCGCTTGAGCGCCAGGCTCACCGACGTCGGCTCGTATCCAAAGGAACGTGAAAACGACGATGGTACACGCTCGCGCGTTACGGGGAGAGGCGAGGAAAGGTCGAAAGGTGTGTGGCTTCGGCGAGTAAGAACGCTGAAGCTAAAGGCAGTGAAGAAGAGAACCAACAAGAGAAGAAACAAGAAGAACAAGAATGAGAAACAACGAAGGATGAAGATAGTTCGGTATAAGGGGAGGCAGAGACGAGAACGATGAAGAGGAAGGGGAGGGGGGAGATTCGTGAAACGTTCGGGGGTAAGAACGTGTAGCTACGTTGTTGTACCGTATAGTTTGAAGGGTAGGAGGCAAAAGTTTTGGTCGTAAAGCGAATGGAGGCAAAAAACGACAAAATTACATTAAGAAACTCGGGTGCGTCTTGTTGGGAAGAAAAGCGAGAATAAGGGCGAAGAAACATACAGTGTACAATAGCCGCGAGGCTATTCATATATAGCGAGACATCCTCGCTGTTGTTGTTGTCATTTGTATTACGAATTTTCTCACTCTCAATTCTGTACCCGTTTCCACGAGAAACCGTTGCTTCAACATCGCTCTTGTTTTGCGAAGCATTTATTTTCATACCGTACCATCGCGACGTCTACGGCAGCATAATAATTCAGTCATAGTATAAAATATCACGAGATCTGAGGAATAATGGGGAAGAATACTGAACACGAAAATTGAGAACTTCGTTAATGATGAGAAGACCGAATCTTTTTTTTTTTTTTTCTTTCGTCGACAAGATCGCCTCTTCTCGAGAGCGCAAATCGAGCTTCTCCGGTCGACGAGGAAAGGGAGATTAACCCAAAGGCAGCTTGAATATGGAAGAAGAGTGGAGAATGGTTGGAGCTGAAGACTCTCGTCTTCTGTACATTTTCTAGCGCGAGATGAGAGGGTAAAGGAGAAGAAGGGATAGGGATGTACGCGTTTCCTCACCTTGCCTCGCTGTACTTACGTGTATAGTATGGGCTCTCCGCGTATAGAAAGAGAGGGTTGGTCTGCATATAAAGTGGATGGGAAATGAGACGGGGCAACGTTGGCGCTTCAGGCGAGAAGATGCAGCCGCACTCTTTGCTCTTGTGCAGCTTCGCGAACGAGTTGCTCTTTCACTGCACGACGTTGTGTGTATACATTTGCCCGGGCGCATAGATAGACGCTGGTACTCATGCTTCTGGATAGAACGTTCCATACCCAGTCTTACGTATCGCATGAAAGGCGTAGATTGTCGCGAGACACGCTTCAAGACTATGTACACAGTATAGATATATATATATGCACATAGACAGTAATATGTTTAAGCATATATTGTACTCTATGTACAAACATATTCGAGTTAGTTATGTATACATGACATGGTTCCTTGCGTACGTAAATATACGGAATTGGATATCATACATACGCTATATACATGGTAGATAATACAAGTTACATGTACAACCTTTTATGTACGAGTTGCTTGCACAGTGGCGATATAACTTGTATACTCTTTCGTCGTGTAATAGGATATAGCACAGGGCCTCCACATATATATACGCACATATATAGCAGAAGGATAGAATGAGCACAACGCAAGAGTCTGCGGAAAAGGGGGTGGGCTATCGGCGCGCAGGGTGCGCTCAATGACTGCACAATTTTCAACTTTTGCCATCGTCTCGCCGAGAAATGGAAAATGGAGGAATCCCTACAGAAATCGTTGGGCGCGCCGGGATAGAGAGAAAGCGAGAAGCAAAACCCCTTTTCCTTCGTTGGCAAAGTTTCCGGCCCGCGACCGGAACGCTCTTAACCCCCTTCTTCTGCTCTTCGCTCCTTTCGGAGAAGCACCGAGAGTCGCCCTTTAACTCTCGCTTCCCCGCACCAGCCGTCCCCCCCCCCCGTAACCATTCGAAAAGCGCAGGCATTCTCAGACTCGAAAAGCACCAAAACTCACCCTTTTCTCTCTATGTATAGAGAGTATTAGGTATATATCACTATGATATTTTCAACTGTATTTCGTCGACCCCATTTTCTGCTAGCGTAGCATATCTCCGAGAGTTAAAAATTCAATAATAATCTCAACGAAGTTACGTATGCCAACGTCGATTTTTTTTTTTTTTTTTTTTTCAAACTTTCGGCAAATGGCTATAACCGCCTATCTTATTAATAAAACTGCCTCGTCTCCTTCTCAATGGAGATTTTCTTTTATCTTCGTTTTTTTTTTTTTTATCGCATTACCCCTTTTATCGCGAAAACTGGAGGATGATTGAGTGCCCTATTTGTCATGGGTCTTTATTTATTTGGCGAACTTGGAAGAATTCAGGGAGAATCGGAGAGGAGCGTGGATGCGATGTGTGGCGGTAGTGCTGCCGAACCATCAAAGTCGCAATAAATTAACTGCGCGGCTTCCTCGTTCCCGGGGATCGTTAAGTGTCCCACGTTGCGTCGTCAATCATGCCAGGCGGTACGCGACGCCCGCTTGCTAAAGCAGCATCGTCCCTTGCCAGTAGTCTCCTTCTCCGTTTCTTTAATTAAGAACGGATCAGCCCGATTCTCCGAGAAACTTCGTTGCGAAATTTCTCGGCTGTTCCCGCGTCCCGCGGGGCGAAGAAGTTCGACGAAAAATATTGGTGAAGAACATTGAGAGGAATGACAAAAAGTTTCTCGAGTCGGGGCAATCGTTTCTATGTCGATGTAACACCCGGCAACCCGAAGGAATGATCTTCTCTCCAGTTGAATCGTCGTTCTTGTCGTACCGGTTCACGCTGCTACCGTTGAGAGAATTGCGTTCGCTGGAACCAGATGCTTTCCACGACCCGTAAGCCACCCTGTCGCGCGTGCTGCTAACGCGCGAGCTTCGACCATGGAGAATTCTAGACGGATAGAAGATATAGAACTCTTGGGGAGAACGAACCCTGTGCTTTCCCGAAGCGCCTTACCGACGATATAACGCTCGGTGACTGTGTAATCTAACGGGATCAATGTCGCTAACCGATTTTCTAAGCTTCTCCTATCTCGTAGCAATAACTGCTAATGACCGATTAATCCTGGAACTTTCCAAGATCTCGAAACAGTCCACCTGAGACACTAGTCTTGATTACATTATCAAAGGTTAAAGTAACATTGGCCAATTATCAAGTTATCGGATCGAATAAGATTCTTTTTTTTTTTTGCTTGAAATTCCTGCGATGAAATTCCAATGGTTATACGGGACATGGTGACTCAAATAATGGAATGCGTGACGTTAGTTACGTTTCCACTGTTAGAATGCAGGGGTCCCAAAGAACGGGCGAGTTGCTGGACAATAAAGGGACGAAAGAGCTCGTTTCTCTACATGCGTATATTATATGTATATATATATGTATCCACTGCTGCCTGATGCGCAGCACATCCCAGAACGGTGGAATCGAATTCACCGGAGCGCGTAATCTCGACGTAGCGACTTTGCAAATGCGGATAGACGGTTATTGGCAAACGCAATATCGGCGCACACATGGATCGACAGAATCGCGTCACTGACTTTTGGCATTTGTGTTTGTGAGTTTTGGATGACGCGTGTTCGCCTTTCCCTTGAAAAGCTTTCCAAAGCTTTTGATGCTACAGCTCTACGCTCGCTGGCTTTATATATATGGACGAAGAGAGTTACAGGGAAAGCTCCACAGGGGCTGGTGGTACGCTGTTTCCGCGAGCGAACGAACGCGGTGGTGACTCGCCCGCGGGAAATGGAGCGGAGTGGCCATAAAAGTTGCTATCACAGACGCGATAACGGCGATACCGTTAGCGGCTATCCGGCTACCGGAGCCCTGAAACACACTCTCTTTCTCTCTGTTTGTCTCACTCACTCTAAGCGAAATAGGATTCGGATAAATCCGTAACCTTTCCCTCCGGCATGACTACGTACTACTGCAAGGACAATCTACACACCAACCTTCTTGTCGCTCTGTAACTCCTTCGCCGAATCTATGGCAGCTAAGATGTGACTTTCGACAATTTAGATTGTAAAACGATCGTATGTTTGATCGTTCGGGAAATTGGGGCGCTATCTTCCCTTTTTTACTTGAAAACAATTCATACGATACTTGATAGGAGGCTATTACTGTGATATAGTGTTTCCGATATATCGTAAACTATTTTTCTGCACCACAAAACGTTTGTGTATCTCACACTGTGCTTTGTGACATTATAAACATTTTAAAACATCGTTACATTAATATATTATGCTAAACAATAATTTAAGGTGGAATCAGACGGAAAGGTAGACGAAGCGATTGTATGAAATGTGTAAATTTTAAAGGGTGGGATGACAATATTGCAGCGGTAAAGGTCGACCGGAGCTTTGTTCTTCCTTTGTGTGTTACTTTCCCCCGTCCGCAACAATGTGAATAAGGTTGCGAAGGGCGCGGTAATTGCGGTCCTAATTGCGCTTTCTCGCAACTATTTTGCGTTTCCGGGACGATATAGGAGGTCGCCGACTCGTCTACCTCGGGTTCGCTCGCACCAAAACGTTCGTTCTATCGCGCCTTCGATTCGCCAAGGGCTCTCCAAAGCCATTTTTTAAATTTAACCGAACAAAATATGCAAATTATACCGAGCCCACGGCTGGCGGGGAAGCTCGACGCTCCACTACCTCCAAGATTTCGCGTTGGGAAGCTTGTCATCGTGTGGGTGTAAGTTCCTGTGTGAGAAGGACTGTGTGTATCGACGAAGGAAGCAAGAAAAAGAGATGAAGAAGAAGAAAAAAAACGATGAGAAGATCGCGGGAGAGAGACGAGAGGAAGAACGTAATCCTCCTCGCCTACTGAAGATTGTGGGAGGCTGGAATGAGTCGAGGCTAAAAGAAAAAGAAAGAGGAAAAACGAACGAACGAACGAACGAACGAGAAAAAGAATACAAAGTGTGTCTGCCTCGGGAATATACATGTATGCATGTGTAGTATACACAGTCCGTGTTGTACTTCTATATACCTACACAAGCCGTAGTATATGCACAAGAGAGTGTCTGGCTTTGCGTGTTCAATGCGGTATATCGAAGCCGATCAATACCCATAGAGAAACCCACAGTTGAATAGAGGGACGTGCTCTGTTCGCTTTGTACGAAGTCACTGAACCGCGAGACTTTTTTTTTAGTCTACAAATTACAATTTTATATATTCCAATCTGATATCGCGTTATCGTTATTTTTTTTTTTAAACCCTCCGATGGTTTGGCGAAAAAAGAAATTTGCACGTGTTGTCTTATGGGTTCTTCGTCGCATATTTCTTTAATAACGAAATTGAGCGATACACATTTCTTATAAAAAATTACTGACGATATGAAAAAAGTAAATTCAATTACTTACGATCACGTCGGATCAGTGGCTCGTGCATTTTTACTGGGAACGTTTCGTTAATGATTATGGTTATTGTAGTAAAATCTGTAATTATTAATTATTATTATTGTTAAAAAAATAATCATGCAAAACCGTAATCATAAATTGATGTTTTGCATTATTACTGTTTACAATTATTACGGTTTTTTCATAATTACAACTTGCACGTGATTTACAATTAGTATGTACTTCAAAAAATATTTTGCGATCTATAAGACGCAGAGATGGTTTTCTCGCAATTAACGAGAATATATTTTTGCTGGTAGTTGTGAAGCTTGCGAAATTTTAGGAAGTCCCCTTCGGTATCTTTCGAGAAGGAGACTGCGTCGAGTATAATAAAGGTACCTGATAATTGCGTGGTGCACGAAAGCATGATGGCGGAATAAGGCGGGGCTCCATTGGTATCCTTCGCGCTTTGTGCGTCCCACAGTGGGGGTGTGAGTGAGAAGGAGAACAAGGAGAAACACCAACAGCGAAGAGAGACGAAACGAGAGAAAGGTACAGTGAGACAGAGAGAAAGACTGGACCGCTGCAATCGTCCCTCGATTTAGCCTCGAAAGAGAACCCGTCCTTCCAATTCCCGGAGATCTGCAACGCACTCCCTCGCCTGCCTCGTGCTGACTTTCTCGATTTTGCTGGTTTAATTAAAAGCGCGTATGCGTGTGGGAGGCTCCATAGGCGACAACATAGTAACGTATATATTGCCTCTACATGTATTTGCAGCGTATCGACTTGATGCTCGTGAATATTCGTATTAAATGTATGAACATTGGGAAAGATCTTTCGAGATATGCTAATTAAGAGTCAAATTTAAAAATTGGTCTTTTCTTATCAATACAATCGATCGAAAGTAAAGTTACGATCTTGTAATATCGCCCACACTGTCGGAACTTAATCGATAATCATCTGAGATACAATCTCTGATCTTTTACGAACAGTTCTCGTTCAACGGTAACGAAAACACGTAAACAAAAAATAAAACAATTACGACAACTGCAATTAAAACAATAACTACCGCGTTTTGCAAAGGATAGACATATAAAAATGGTGAATAAATTTATTGTTAAATAACAATTGAAGATGCAAATTTTATCTACAGGGATGAATAATGTATTCAGGGCCGAGAAATGCGACCGTTTATTATACTGTGTTTCTACCAAAACCCGAATAATCCACATTTAACCGTTGTGACAACAGTCGAATTGCTTATCGAAAGAGGATCATCGTCGGGTCGGCACTTGGTCGACGAGTGGCGGATCCCACCCTTGACACTGTTCGATCAAGAGAAGGGAGGTAGACACGGGGAATATAAAGACGAGGGTATTGGTGTCGTGGGATGGCCCATTCGGCGTGACCATCGTCGTGGAACCGAGTGCAGTCGAGGTATCCAGGGTGTCGTGAGGGTTGGCATATATCCCTTTGCTCTCGGTCCGTTGCTGTCGCTCTTCTCAACCCCCTCCGTCGTGTCTATTCCCGGGGAGTCCTATGGTGGAGCTTATTGGGAGGCTGGAGATCGTAAGTGGAAGAGCGTGCGAAGAGGAATATACAGGGTGGGCTCTTACGGCAGAAGCCTGAAAGTACCGAGGGGTTGGAAAGGAAAGGTGAGGTTCTCATCTACAACGAGGGAAATGGCGAAAGTGCGAGCGAGAAAGGAACAAAGGGAGACAAAAGTTAGAACACAGAAGATCGAGATAACGCGGAGAATTTTGATGGAATAAAGGCAACGAAAGTGAGAGAAACGAAGCAGACGTAACAGACAGAATTACACGAGTAGGAAAATAGGGTGAGATGGAATGATAACTCGCGAAATTGCTTCGGATATTAAAGTATCACCCACGAGGTCGTTGTTCAAATAATAAAAATGAGAGGAGAGTATGAAAACAGGATATCGGTAATCGTCCGCAATAGCGGCCCTTCGGGGCCTCGTGGGCACACATTTTCTCGTCTTTTCGCTTCTTCTTTCTGCACTTCTTTCTCCTTTTTATTATCCACCCTCTCTGCCTCTGCGCGTCGCACGATGCTGCAGACCAGTCTCTTTCGCCGTTCTATGCTTCTTTCATTCTTTTGTAGGTATACGACAATACAGTTCTGCGATATAGTTATAGTGAGCGGTACTTTCTTTTGAATCTACCATAGAATATTCATATCGTCGCTGGCGCAAACGTCCGAAAAAACTGCCTCGCTACAACCTTTTTCTATTAAACTGTGTGTGCCTTGGACCCTGTGTACTCGACTATCACGAAGACACTTGACGCTCAATTGCTTTCGAGTATACTATGTGTACACTGAAGGGTGTTCTTGGAGCGGTTGGTGAGAACAAACAAAAAACTGTTTCTCCTGCAATCAGTTTGGAATACTTCTGCCGCTGCGGCTGCTCCCCTCTCCTTTTCGTTGTATTCTACATTTGTTTTTTTTTCCTCTCTTCGCTTCATACATATTTAAAGGTCCTGGCGAATGAGAGAACGCAAAATTGGTGCGGATGTCTGAGGCTATTTCGTTTGCTACTGGTTTGGCTATATACACGCGCGTACAATTCGCTGACGAAATTACTGCCGCTTAAATTGCATCTCTTGCTATTCATTCAATATTTGCATCGAGGCCGCCCCCTCCTTCCTGTGTTATTCGACAGCGTGCGCGTAAAGCAGTAAACGTAACCCCGGAATTATTTGGTGGAAGGCAGACGCGTTATCGCGTGTAATTTCATCCGCGAAGATAAAATAATAAAAAATTCGTTATATCAGAGACGCTGAAAAGTTGCAAATATCTCGCGATATCTTCGAAGTTTAAATTGTTCTTACAGGATACTAACGTGGTAAATACACCGAGTTGTATTTACTTCGATTACAGATGTTTCGAGAGGAGCGTAAAGCTTGTAATGCAAACCGGTGGGGATTCGCGCCATTCTTGGAGCAAGAAAACCCAATGCCAACTGTACCCGTCAACCGGAGCTGCGGGTATGGCGAAGATATCCGAACAAATATGGATTCACTCGGATTGCCCCATTCCATGCTTCGGATATTCTTCTACAGCATAAAAAGTGTGCGTTACAAGGGTTCTTTCACGCTTTTGTGGGAACTCTGACGTTCACGTATAGTAAACTTCTCTATACTACGGTGGAATGTAGTATATGCACATAAGCTTATACTTCACGGCGCGGCATCCAAAGCTGGCCTCTTAGAGGATAGGAAGATTATACAGTCCACCAGTGTGCCTGTGGCGATTTTTTTCTCTTGTTTCTGCATCCTCTTATTTTCTTCTCGTTTTTTTTTTTTTTTTTTTTTTTCTCATGAACACTTCCAGCAATAAGGAAGATAGCGATAGCATTAAATCGATACCTTCTTAGATTCGCGGACCAAGCAAAAACTCCGTAAGTGAATCAGTTAGATTGCACTGTTATACCGCGCCCCACGGACCGTCGCGCTATTAAAGCCCAGTAAGAGAGACCAGAGATCTTGCGTTATAAAATGTAGAGTAGATTTTATAATGTTTCTCATTGGCCCACGCGGTTCTCTTATTTGCATCATGAGAAAACTGTGACGCTCTCTCGCGGGTGAAAGAAAGAGCAAGAGAACCGGATACACCGCGAAAGACCGACACACAGAGTCCGCGAAATAAGATATTATAATCTCGCGACCGGCTATAAATATTATTGCGGCGACGCCTGCATTACCCGAGGCGTCGTAAAGCCGGGGAACGTGTTGCCCCGAGGGGCAGCTACTCAACCCCGGCGCCGTCGCTCCTGTCGTTGCGCTGTTGCTCCGCACTCTCTGCGAGCAGTACACACCGAACGAGCACAACGTACGTGCATACGGTGCACCTACTACATACTTACGTTCGCGTACGTAAAGCTACGTTAAGCTGCGAGAGACCAAAGTCGCATCGATGCCTCTGGGCTCAACGACATTTTAGGAAGACCTCCTACCTTATTACAAGCATAAATATCATTGATACCGTCAGCCCGATTACGAAGTACATCGGTAGAGTACCCGCCCGACCTGAAACCCGGTGAACCCCCCGTCGACTTGCATTGCCGAGTTAAATGAAAAAAACTTGAGAGAGACTGCCTTATCGTCAACGTGCCCGAGGCGACCAGGCGGAATAATTATCAGATATCTAAATGAATTGAACCAAAGAATCTCGTTGACTACCACGAGAGCCTTATCCTTCCACGTGAAAATTCATTAGAGAAAAGACTTTGCCCAGAGGGATTCGTTGAATTCATAGAGACGTTGAGTCTGCAGAAATAAAGTTCTTTTTATTTTTTTTTTTCTCTCCGCTTCATTTTTTTACACGACGTCATATAACGCCCGACGAGACCGCGGACTGCTTTCGGTGTAATAAGAATGTAAGCGAAAATTCTTCGTCAGCGTACCGCACGCTTCGCGCATAACAGCAGAAACCGCACCGGGATCAGCCGAAGGATGCCTCTTGCAGACCTCGATTTTCATTGTGGAACCTCCGGCCGAACACCGTTGCCCATTACAATCTATATTCATGCGTTTCCAATATCGTCGTATGCATGCGAACCCTCCAGCATCTATGCTCTCTCCTTTCCTCTTCTATCCGCATCGACGTACACGAATTTCGTTCCTGTGTTACCCTTCGTCTCCAATGTAATACAAGTACTGTTTCTACGTACACGTATAGCTCGCGTTCTTTAGCTTCGCGTACGAGTATGCAAGGGTACACCGATACGTGAAAGAGGAGCTTCGACGGAACGTATATACCGCGGGTTATATGTACATGCGGATACCGCGAGCCTCGGCTCATCTCTATTCCGCATAGCGCAGCTTCGATGGCGCAGCGAAGCTTTTTTGCCTATCCCGCCGTGAAATGAGACTGCGGCGCGCTGTCCGCTCTGGTTCTCTCTCAACCCACAGCTATATCTTTCTTTCTCCCTTTCGCCGCTCTTCTCTCTTCTCTATGCTCCCCCTTTTTCCCTCCTCCCGTCCCCCCCTTCTTTCACGATTTTCTTTATTTTTCCACCCCTCCGCGTCAACCTCGTGCTTCAAAGGCTCCCCCTCTCCATACTCGTTTTCCATCGGTTTTCCCCCTCTTTGGTTTCACCTATACAAACGTATTCTCTCAACAGAAATATCTTTCTCTCGCTCTCTCGATGGATTTTCCTTCTTTCTTTCGCCACAGCGTTCTTTTATTCTCCGCATGCTCCTCGTGGCATACCTAACCCTCTTCACTGACTATGGCTGTGTATCTCGTTATCTCACTCTTACACACAGTCGTCGTCAAATATCTTTCCTCGTTGCGCTCTTTCCCGCTGAGCTGGAGCAGCACTCGCTCCACCCCATATCCAGCCAGAATACATATTTTACAGACATTCATGATGGCCGCCGCGCATCTGTGCGAACCTGTCTGGCTCGTCGGTGCTGCTGCTGCCGCTCCGAGTTTTCTCTCTCGCCTCGTTGCCTAGCTGGCGGACTCCCCTTTCACAGATACCGCGGACTGTCCAGCCGACACACCGATACTTGTCCACTGTGCGCGAAGAGATAGAGATAGAGGCCCCTCTACTATCTCTTTCTTCGTTTCAGCTTCGCCGGCTGGTCCACCACGATCACGTTCACTCGAGTCGTTTACCTTCCCTCTCTCTCGGCTTATGCGTGTACAGAGTGATTCATAATCAAGCTATTCAAACGATATTGGAATGTCTGGGATTCTTGGTTTCAAGTAAAATTAATTAACGCCGAAAAAAAACCTCCGTTTTATGGTCGCTAATAAACGTTTTTAAATTTTTTATTGTTTTTTTTTTTTACGATTGTTCGCACGGCTTATAATTATTTTAATCGATATTTCCGATTATTATACATTATATTATTTTCATAAAAAAAATTTAATGTACATTTATTGCGAAGTTAATTTCGTTCTTTAATAACGATTGTATAAGTTTTTTCCTTTTGAATATTCGTGGCGAAATAAAAAAAAATCATTCTATTTCGAAAGCTCAAATCGTTTTTTCATCCGCGAGGAAATCGTAGATCGGATTTTCACAGAAAAGGGATCCGGCAACGGGTTAAATTGCGCGGGTTATGAACGTTTCCGTAGCGATATTCTTGTACGAGGATAGAAACGATCGCAGTTCGGTTGCCAAAGTGGTTATCGTCGAGAGGGGGAGATTGTATAGCATTGAGTGACCGAGACGTTGAACCTGAGGAAAGTATGACTGGTCATAAAGATGGTGGGCCATTCGCAACATAGTAGGTAGAAATATATACTTTGATATTCCCGATAGTATCTCGTACATGAAAAACGATGTATTATATACATATAGTTTATGCCCATAGCCGTTTCATCGAACTATTCTCGTATCTATAAACTCGGCACTTATCTCATCCTTACCGATATATTATGATGTAATTAATACATAACAATATCGTATCTATATATACACCAGTAGCCATCTATAAACCATTTCTTCTCAGTTACGAGAACCTTAGAGCTTCATATGCAACAGGCATATATAGCAGCTGATGCGTGCTGAAGGAAGCTTGACTCGAAGTTTACATCGCGAACGTGGCATCTTTGCTCTGCAGCACATCAGCGACTCTTGGAATAATATCCCCGCACCGACGAGAGGATAGGACGGATGTATTCTCGTGTAATGCGACCAAAATTACTCGCGTAATTGCGTAATAAGCCCTCTCGTATACTCGCTGACTATCGCGCCTCGCGAAGAAACCAAGAGAGTTCTCCAGTGCAAGGCAGGTCGGGGGTAATAAGGGTGTATGCTTTACTCAGGTCTGCCGTATGCCCTCGGACTCGGACGATTTGCAGACCGCGGCTACGTGCGCGCTGCGGTCATTATAATAATTATCAAAGCCGTTCGTACCCATTGGTCATTATGCGAGGGCACCGGACGAGAGAGCAGCGCGTTGGGGATACGAGAGAAAAGTTTCAAGAGAACTCGAGAAGCAAAGGGGTAAACCGATGTGTGTGTGTGTGGATGTGTCTATGTACGCGAGAGAACGAGAGAAGAACCCCGGACGAGTCGAGCAGCTCGTGCTTTACGACTCAACCGTGTGCGATGTGCTTTTGCTGGGCTCCTTTCGTCTCTCTGCTGGCCGTGTACGTTGCGTGCGAACTTTACTGCCACGATTTTATAGGCCACCTTGCCTATGACCACCACCAGCAACGGTAGGACGACACACTCGAGTTTTCTCAAACCGATTCTCGCGAACAGCTTCGTGAGTGAACGACAGATTTCCTTTCTGCGCTTGTGTATTCACTATCTGTTCGAACCGTCGCTAAAGTTACGCCTGTTAAAGTTTCTCCTCTGATACCAAGGGATTTTCGGTCTGATCGGAAGAACGATGTAAGGGATGAACTTCGAAAGCTTTAATCCGCGCTCATTACCGTTCAGATACTAAAGTTTCTCTCTATCCTCGACGAAGTTTGCCAATTTTCACTAAGCACGCCGAAATCGCGCTGCGAATACCGAAAACTTTTGAGCGGTTCGTCGATGCGATTTTTTATTTTCTTTATTGCCACGGAATCCATACAGTCGGGATAAACGACGAGTTACTCGAACCTTTTTTTTTATTCTCTACCTTTTTTCGCTTTCTTCTTTCTCTCTGAATAAAATGTACCTGGCCTATGCGCGTCACGGCTATTCGACTTACACCGGGGGGGAGCGATCGTAAAAAGTAATCCATCGGTGAGGATTAAGGAGTCAGGTTTACTCGTTTTATTGGCCACTACGCTAGGAGTACTAAACGCGATGCTCACGTCAATAGGGTTACTGCTTCGAATTGTTTTATATGACTGCAAGAACGTTAGTAGTAGGGAACGAAAAATAAAGTTAAGTTTTGTCTGTCGACGACATTATTGGATGGAAAAAATTCTTTTGCTTTCAGACAACTTATTTTCGTTAAGAATCGACGAAATAACCTCAGGCAGCCACCGTGGATTCTTCGAAAAATTGAGCATTTAATCGATGGATTCATTCGATTGTTTCAAAGTGGAAGGGATTCAAGCCAAAGATTCTCTCTCCGACAAGAGTGTACCCACCACCATCATGCCAGCCTTTGGCCTGACCGTCGGACTCACGAGCCAAGGATTTTCATCCCCTCCACATAGGCAGTTCTCAGTTGACGAAAAGACCTGAAGATGGCATCAGCTAGCAAGAAATTTTGCGCTACGGGTCGACAGCCGACGGCGATGGCAAAAGGTGATAGCCACGACCTTCTAAATCATTAACAAGAGGTCAAACGATCGTACGAAAAAAAAAATAACCTTTGACACAACCCCCGGAGATAAAGGGTCATGCAACTCCCCATCCCTACACTTCATTAATTATTGTCTATTCCATGTCAAGTAAACGTTGCAGCAATAAACATTAACGAAATTTTGAAGGGTCGGAGGATCGGAAAAAAATGACCCCTTTAAATAAGTGAGAAGAAAGGTCATATGATCCCCGAGAAAATTATTAATTATGTATACTTCATGCTAAGAGAACGTTGCAGCGATAATAAAAAAATTCAAAGAAAAAAAAAAAGAGATTGCGTTTCGCGGCTTGTTTAGCAGCTCCGGAAGAGCGTCATTACGATAAAGACATATTTATGGCTCTGCGATGAGCCACGCTAATTTATATTGCCTCTCGACTCCGAGCCAACGGCCGAAATGCTATACTTGTATATTTTTTTTTTTGTTATTTAACACAATTTAAGATGAAAACTATTCATGATTGGTCGATCGTCGGTCGAATAAAGTAACCGCGAAAGGTGGACAAAGAAGAGGTCACTAACTAATATGAATTTCAGAATGCACCGTTGTGCGCCCGGGAGGAAAATAAACGAGTGGGACACGCGACGTGAATCAACCGACCAGAGATTTCTCCTCCCGCCATAACAGCTTAACTCTTACCAAGGTCTTCGTGTCTCACCGAAACTAGATATGATAATACTGAGAGACTGAGAGAGAGCGAGAGAGCTTCGGTGTACGAGTGTCTGTCTCAGCATCTTGTCTCGAGCCATGAACATTCGAGGAACCGCCAAGGATTAAAGGGGAATAACAAGAAAAGTAGATTCCACCACGAGATTCGCCACACCGGCCGAGTTCGTAATGAAGTAATATTTTCACGGATTCGCGTACCACTAACGCTGACCAATCGCAACATTCCTTCTCGAAGACTAAGCCCACAATGGATAGGAAAGTCGATCCTCTTATTTGACTAATCTTCATTCTAACATCATGTATGTCAACCACTAAGCCTTCCATATGTTCTACTCTTTCGATAGCAGGTCGCCATCTGATTTCCTGCGTGCAAACGCATGAACGTCAAAAGCTTTCGGTTGGAAGACTCATCGTCCACCCTCTGAAGTCCAGCGACAGCCGATCCTTCAATCCTCCGGTACAACAGATTCTCCGGAATTTTTCTTCGATCGCCCAGCATACATAGGTGCGTCTTTCTCGCGCCGTCATCTTCAAAAATGCGAGAGAGCATTCGGCGAGATGAGACAGAGAAGTCTGGAAGAGAAGCTTGCCGTTGGTAACGCAGGGTGGCGCCAGATTCCATTCTGGTCGAAGGGGTGGCTAGGCATTCGAGACAGGCAGCCGAAGAGCGGCGGTATTCCAACCGACCAACCAACTAACACATAGAGTTGACCCCCGCAGGCGTCGCCGGCAAGGGATGCTAAAGGGGGTGGCAGCGGCGCATTGCGAAGGGAAAGATGGACGCCGCGGGAGAGAGTTCGAAGCTTATTCCCGTTTGCAGTGAGAGGGAGATGAAACGTAAAGAGAATATACCGAGAGGGGTGGTTCTCGCCCCTGCGCGTTATCGAGTCTCGCCCCTCCCGGCGTCCGGAACGGGATCGTTTTCACCCCCGCGGTGCTAGCATCCCAGAAAAGCTTCCTCGTGCAGCTCGTTCAGCGTCGCGGCATCGAGCGACGAGGGCGAGTCCGGAGAGTCGACGAAGAGAGGCCAGCAGGACACGCGCAGAGAGCGTCGCCGCGTGGCTTTGGTGCCTTTACGTCAGCGTTCACCGGTGCACTACCAACAGAACCATCGTCAGCAGCAGCGGTGGTCGGTCGTCTGCTGTTGTCGCTGTCTCGAGATACAGAACAGAACATCCCGGTGACAGAGACGTCAGGCAGCGCGTCTCTGTGAGAAACGTCATCGTGGAGGAAGACCAACAACAAGGGGACCGAAAAGAACGAAGAGATTGTTGTACGAAGTTGAGGATATCGTGGAAAAGGAACAAGGACTTGACCCAAACTACTGCAATCTGCTTCTATCACAGGCCCGT
Source organism: Buathra laborator (assembly GCA_934046635.1). Classification (NCBI taxonomy): domain Eukaryota; kingdom Metazoa; phylum Arthropoda; class Insecta; order Hymenoptera; family Ichneumonidae; genus Buathra; species Buathra laborator. The sequence continues at coordinate 4,049,160 of OW203897.1, read as the reverse complement.
TGCTGATTCTCGCGAGTGTGACGTGCTGCTGTTACTGCAGTACCGCCGACAAGCACCCCGGTCGACGTCGCGATTCACTCCTCCCTGGGGCCGGGTCAGAGCCGCGGCTACGCGATGTTCCCAGTCGGACACGAACCGCGCGCCGAGCATGTTGGACTCATTCGTACACATTATACCAAACCTCACGTCCACTTCACAAATACGCTTACAGAAGCAACGTGAGTTTTATATCTGGTCAATCTTCGAACAAAACGAAGAAGTCAAAGTATATTTCAGCGATTTTGCACAAGGTAGCCGGCAGTTTAAATTAAACACCGGTCTCGATGATACTTCGTCGTGAATGACATCGAGAGACTTCAGCACCGATCAGGTGAACCTGTCACTTGGATCTGTCAACGTGACTGGATGAGACGCATACACTCGGGTGTTTAAAAAAAGCGAAGCGAGGGAGAGATGAACTCACACATTCGAACGAACTCACTGACAGGCGTCCGAAGCTCAGCCCATGATGACGTCGAAGGGAGAGGGAAGCAGAGTGGGGATCATAGTCTCATAATCCAAGTCACGTCTGCAGCGAGAACTACGGAGCTTCTTCGTAGAATCGAGGTTGGTCCTTTCGTACCTTCATTCTATCTGATATATGGACATTATTTATGTTAATATTATACATTGCCGTACGATTTTCTAATTAGCAAACTACCGATTTGCATTGTTTTGTTTGTGTCTCGCTGCTTCGTCGTTTGTTTTTTTTTTCTTTTTTTTTTTCTTTCGTAGTTTTGACAAGCGACAAAGCTGCAATACCGTGTCTAAGTTAACACGGTGCATGTATACTGCACGAGGGAAATTATCGATCGTCCGCTGCCATTCGAAAGGCTCGTAATTCAGTGAAGGGTGGCGTAAAAGAGGAAGCGAGATGGGAAGACTCACCGAACCGACAGGCAACCGGTCGAACGCCGAAGCACGATGGGTTTCATCGTTCCCCGGGGCATCCACACAGCCGTCAACTTTGCTTCCTACAGCTATCCGCCACTTTTTCAATGTGTATTCGTTTTAGCATCGAACGGAATTACGAGAGCGCATTGATTCTCCACTCTCTATCTATATATTCTACAGGGAACGATAGAGCATTAATTCCTTCCTACACAAGAGCGAACAGCTTCTGTGTTACTGCTATTGTATACACACACGAAGGCGCCCGCTGCTGCTGCTGGCACATCGACACGCCTATCCCTTGCACAACGCGAGTCGTTAATAACACGAGGGTGATTTATGTTCACAGGCAGATGCGAACTCGCACGATCGAGTAGTACCGAGTCTACTATCGATATACGAGACCCGGCTGTTGATGATGCACGTGCCGGTCTACGCAAAATATTGCAAAGGAGGGCAAAACGCGGATACCGGGAAATTCACGATGTTTACCGATCAACAAAGCCGCTACGAAGACATGGGCACTTATGGATTGTTTGCGGTAAGACATTGTTGCAAATGCTTGATGATTTAACTGATGAGATTTCGAAGAGCCCGAGACTTATATTTTTTTCGTTTTTTTTTTATTTTCAGATGATCGACAGCAGAGAAATGTCTTCCATATGGCGTTGTCTTCCACGATGAGAAATGTGAGACCCCCTGTACGTATACTGAATGTATCCTGAGTGTATTCCTTTCCGGTATACCTTCAGTATACGTAACAGGAGGCTACACTGTTCAACGATGGACCAATCGATGATCAACGAACTTCCTCTGTTCGCCACCTGTTTTTTCCTCGAAGATTGCGATAATTACGTATAAGAATTGTAAACGAAATGAAAATTGTTTTGTCGATAAATATTGTTAATTTAAGATTGAAGTGAACAATATTTTATAAGACTCTCGTAAAACTGTGAACATTTATTCATACACTTTGAGATTATATTTAGATCGTAAAGAAATGTTATGTATAGTGTATGTAATTGATAATGTATCGTAATATATTATGTCAGTCCATGAAATTAATGTCTGAACTGTTTTTACGCAATATTAACTCGAAAGGTACTTATACTTTTGAATAAATATTAATAATAATAAATTTAAAAAAAAAAAAAAAAAACAAGTTTTTCAAGAAACCGACTGTTTTGGCATTTCACTTTGTTTTTCAAGCATGTTGGAGGCATATTATCTCGGAAATATACGAGCTGCGGACTTACTAATTTTTTTTTTTCTTTATGAAGCACATTAAACATATGAAAAAGCGATAGGGATCGTGTTATCCAAGCCCGGCATCTCAAAAATGAATTTATCTACTGAGAATGGACTTAACGAGCGGAAATTAAGCGTTACGTCCGCGCCGCGTTGCAACTCAGCTTAAACGTGAATGTTTCGTGAAAACAGCTATTTTTACCAACAATCTTCAGACGATCGACGAAAAAATTCAGTCGTAAAACTTTCACCCTTTGAGCAGCACAACAAAAAAGGGTTGTAGTGGGGATACGCAGGGGGGGTCCTTTTTCGTTTACCGGCCAAAATTTCTAAAAGGGTTGGAGAAAGTTGACCCGACAATAAAAAGAGAGAAAAAAATTAGAAAGTTTTCCCAAAAAGGGTTTCACAGCTACCGGTAGCGAAGGGGAAGGGGTGAAATTCATCTTTTTTTTTTCGCATCTTCAACAGTCGCAAAGAGTCGGTCAGTTTTTTCGGAACTCGCGAACGTAAACGAACGTGTCTCTACACTCCGTGGATTACTTGGTGCTATCTACGCGGTTATTATACCATGGGTAAAGGAAGTTAATCGTTCGAGTTGATTGCCTCGTAAAACCATTTATAATTGCGGTGGACTCAGTGAAGAGTTCTCGAGGGTCGGTCTGCGCGACGAAGTGGAAATACATTTTTCCTACCGATGCAAGCGGTAAGACGATGTAGTTCATTTATTTCTCCGTAGTATATTGCTATGAAAGAAAAAGAGCGAAGTATTTTTTTACTCTGCAACCGGAAACAAAAATCTTTGCGCACGGATAGATACATTATGCATTTTTTTAACAATCTTGACTTCCCATATCTAATCGCCAGTCTGTCTCGATTGCGTACCCCTTTACCGATTCGCAACGGTACAAGTCTTATCATTAATTAAATTCAAATTACTCGGCAAAACATTCCGTCCAATTGCCGGTTTGTACATGCGGTTTACGTAGCTAGTCAGGTATTTCGAAGCGATAGCGGAGACCACTTGAAGAACGAAAATTGCTGGTCGGCGAAGAGGTCGGAAGTGGGTGGTAGTCGACAAGGGTAAAAGGGGGGTGAGCTTCGAAATCCGCGAAAGATGGCTCTGGCGTCGGAACGTGTCAGTGACACGAGGGTAGCGAGGACCGTATCGAGGGTGGATGATACCAAGGGGTAAAAGGGACGAATCGGCTGTAGACGGAGCTCGCGGTGAAAGAGAGTAAAATTGAGAGAGGAACGAAGAAAGAACGATTGTCACGAGCGTACGAACGAGAGAGAAAAGCTAAACGTAGATTTCAGGGAGCAGAAGCGAGAGATAAAGAGCGAGAGAGATATTCTTCCAACGGCCAATGAGGCAGCTGGCTGTTTTGGTGGCCCAACCCCTGGGCCAACATGGCCGCTTCCAAAGGGAAGCTTGAATACGAGGATCTCTCGTCGAGAGACCTTTTCGAGTACAGATTTTCTTTCTCTCTTTAAAAGAAAGATAGAAATATAGTGAATGCAAGCGAAAGGGAACGGTGTAGAAAGAGAAGAAAGGTGGGTGAGGTTTTGTCGTCCTCGCTGCGTCAGCCATCATGGGATGCTGCGGGCTACGAGAGATCCGAGAGTATGAAAGTAGAGCCTCGGGGAACAAAAATCTACAGTATGTAACTCTTTATCTCGCAAACTACCGTCATTAACCCGGGATCTCTTCTAATTTCTCCATAAATTATAAATTATGAAAGGAAAAATAAAAAAAAAGCGGAGTGGAATCAAAGTGTAGATTTTGTCGTTGATTAGTCAGATTGTTGGTATGTTCGGATCGAATGTCTGGGGGTTTCCGCGATAACGCGTTTATTAATATGACCCGACGTTGTATGCGAGTGTTTCCGCAATCTCCGCGCGACCGATGTCGGTTCTAGTACTTCAGAATTGTGGTCATAGTCGTCGTCGTCGACGCTTCTCCCATCTCGTTGGCATTTCTCCATCACGCTTTAAATCTCATGTCGCTGGCTTGAAGCCGAGCAAAAGCACGAAAACGCGCTCGACCGCCGCGACCGTCAACGCCGACGCTTTATCGCGAGACTAGCTTCCATACCGCGCCCTCGGGGGAAACGGCCTCCGGTGCACCACTCCCGACGCTCTGGAATTGATGGCTTTACGAGGGTGCACCACTCGCGTATATCGCTGCAAACGCGAGACGCGTCTACCACGAAATCGTTTCTGAGATAGACGAACCCCCAAGTACTATTGTCTGTGTCGTCCAGGTGAGTGGTCATTCCGCACCGTACACGCGAAAATACGATCTTCGGTCAACAAATTCCATTCAAGAATTTGTCACTTTGTCAGAGTCGCGTTCACCGTTTATCTGAATTTCCGTACCCTATGAGCGATAAGACATTTTTTTTTCGATTCGAATTATTCAGAAACTAAAAGCAAAGACTATGTTGCACCACCCACGCAAAACTACGATCTTTGGTCAACAGATTTCATTCAAGAATTTGTCACTTTGTCAGAATCGCGTTCTTCACATATCAGAATTTTTTGCGGCTAAAAAGTTCCAAAAAAAAATTTCGTTGATTTGAATTTTTTTAACAGAAAAAATACTTTTTCTCTTAAGTGCCTGCGATGATGTTGTGCCACCCACGCAAGACTACTATAGTCGCGTGTTTATTGTATTCGCGCGGATATCTCGTTCTTTTTCGTTGCTTCTAGCTATTTACATGATTCTCAACGATATCTATATGAAACCCTCATATCGGAGCAAATTGTTTAGCACGCAAAACATACGTCCGAACATTTGTGTACAGATGTACGAGGATTTTTAACTTTTTTATTCCCGTGATAAGAATGTCGCCGTCTGTGATGCACTTATGAATTAATGCTTTTTCCCGCAAGTACTCGAGATGCAGACATCTCGCAAAGTCTGCAATTGGCGTGATCTATCTCCGCGATCTCAAAGGACCTCAAAGCCAAAGGCAAAACTCTACTCTCGCGCCCCACTCGAAATATAACAACTCCGCAATGTAACGAGAAGAGAACGGCAAGACTGGGGAGCAGTCATAGTGTTCGTCGTATAAAATTAAAGGGACGCGGTACCGGGTTATTAATTTCAAACTTAACGTCGAGCACCGTTTGCAATCTACTGAATTTTCGGTTTTATTTGTTTTAACTGTTTGAAGCGCATCGGAAGAATCGTCGGGTCAAACGCGAAGTCGCAAATACGAACGGAGAGTTGATACCGCGTTTCGAGATTTTCCCGGTTCATTGTGAGGAAGCTAAGTGGCCATTCGCAGCCACGAGATATGCTCATTAATATTTTCATGCGAAAATTATTGTACTTCATCGTCTCTGAGTTGACTACGCGAAAAGGCAAATATTGTCGCGTCGCTACGCAGGTTGTGTTTTTAGTACATAGCCCGATGCTGCTATTAAAAAAAAAGAAAGAAAAAATACAAAAAGTTGCCGAGGTGCAAAAGCAATGACTGCCTCGAACCGTAATAAAATTATCCCGTTCTCGCTGCACGAAGAGTTAGTCTCAAGGGTCGAGGTGGTTAACTGGCAACCCCAACAGCGTCATAAAAACTTAGTGAAAAGTCAAACTACCCCTTGTAATCCGTCAATAACGGTAGAGTCATCAACGGAGTCAACAAGAGCCTCTTTAATTTTTTTTTAAACTATATTTTTCTCGCTAATAATAGGCATACATCGAGTTATTAAAAAGTAACTGTAGATAAAAAAGATTCTGTCATCGTAACGATTGTATTTTGAAGCCTTCGCAATGGTATTCTTCTTCATATATTAATTATTAGTGAACTCACCTCTGCAGGATGGGCGGAAATCGCGGCTCGGCATCGCGCCAGTAATCTGCAACAACAAAAAAAAAACAAACAAATTGAAAAAATATTCAGCTATTTTTTTTTTTTTTCGTCGAAAGATGAGAAAGGGTTTTAGAGATTATCTTCGGAGCGAGTGAAAGAAAATGCATTGCCGAGAAAACCCCGGAGTCGGAGCGTCTTGAAAGAGGTAGAGCCCCAGCGGCGGTCCGCCGCTCGGAGAAAGTTTCTCGCGCTTCGGCTTCTTGACTTTTCGGTAAAAGGGTTGGGAGAAAGTCGCTCGATTTACAGCATGCTGTAAAACTAGCTGAAAGGGTTTTTTTTTCCCTTCCGCTGCTTTCTCTTGCTCTCCGTCGTTCGACTCTTTTACCGAAATCTTTCGTCAGTTTTCTAATACCAGTCGTCTCGGAAGAGCCGGAAATTCTGTTTTCATCTCCGCGTGTCCAGTCGGACTTTCGTTCAGTTCGCGAGTGGTTTAGTTTCACTGGAGTTCTCGAAGATCGTAAATTCGCGGACTTTGCCATACGGTCGAAGAAGACGGGGCGCATCGTCGAGGATATATGTCGGACATAGGTATGTGTGATAGTCTCGCGTGCTATGATCATTAAACTCGTCACCAAAGGAGCACTCAAACTCTTCGAGAATCGCCGTTGTCGTTCTCCTCGCAATTCTATCCCGAAGAAACGACGATGTTAACGAGATCGCAGACACCCTCTGCCGCGTACACGGGGAGAGAGGATCCAGGAAGATAGGTATCTCCCGTGAAAATTTATCGGATTCCATCAAATGACCGTAACCATTTTTTTTATTTTCACGGATTTGCAAACGGTCTATTCTATCTCTCGTTTATATTATTATTGCACTCCATTCAAGTGACGAGCTCTGTCGTTTCCGTTGAAAACAACACTTCTCGACCCAGTTATTTCTCACTTAACGGATCTCTATATTTCACGGACTCCGTATAGCGCGGAGTGTATTCGACTTCGGATTCACTACATTGTTGCCAAGTTCGCGACAGCTGGGTGGGAAAGAAGTTTCAAATTTCATTCGCGAAAAGTAGCAAACAATGACGTGGGCAATGTGCGCAACTATTTTACACGACGATCCCCTAAGAGCGAATCAACGGAAATATTTGAGATATAAAAAAAATGCCATTAAAACCGTTTGAACAATAATTTTTCGAGATATTCGCCGCGACAAAAAACACGCACGACTACTTGGCAAAAAAATTTGCATAGATAGCTCGTCATTTACAGATCATCATCGTTGGTTCGATGTTGATGCTGCAGAATATTTTGCGTTCAGAAAAAGGCATTCGTGAGAATCTCCATACTTGCGCAACCGTCAAGTGTAAATTGAAAAGCCTAAAAAATCGTCAGATAACGCTCACGGGCACATCTGATGTGCAGTTAAAAGCGCGTATTACGAGTCTCACGATTGTGAACTTTATTGCCAACGTACGGCCACTCGAAAACGATACCGGCATCTTGTCCCTCGGCTCTCACACCGAGCATAAAATACGTTATTGAAAAGGAGACCGCGGCTCTCTTCTCGTGCGATTAAGAAAAAAACAAAAATTAAAATAAAATAAAACGATTGCGAAGGGGAGTATCCGCTACTCGCCATTTTAACGGAGAAATCTCGCCCGATTACGGGGTCTCTCGCGGCTCGATCGAGGCGAATTTCAAAATTCAATTAAATTGACCACAAAGTACATACCGCTGTTTGCGATACGCCCGCGGCAAAAAGTATCGAGATATTGAAATCTCGGCAAATCAAACTGCGCCGCGCCCAAACGAACTAATATCGTAAATAGCCGTCCAATTAAGGTCCAGTCAATTTTTTGTTTTCTTAATTATCGAAACGGAGGATCGGTGTACGATCTTCGCCGGCGGTAAGGTACGGATCGTTCGATAGATTTTCAGATCTCGTTTGTTCTCATTAAGTGCAATTTATCGATGGCGCAACGACGAAAAACCCATTTGCAAAGAGTACATAGGAGTGAATCGATGACAGCAAGATAGAACGAACATTGCGAAAGGAGGTGATGTAAATTTTGGTTTTTCTCCGGTATAATTACAAAGCTTGTGGTTGTGAGAGTAATAATATCGGATAGCTGTGGCCGGGTTATACCGGCAATACACAAGTGTTTACAGCAGATTGGAGTAACGTATTACTCCACGCGGGAACCGGGCACCGACAGCAGCGCACGATCGAAATTTATGCGACCAGATTATACGACACGGCAGTAAAAGTGAATTAAACTTGTTTTTATCGCTGTTAGCATAATTTATTTATGCGCCAGCGGAACCCTTGCGTATGGGGCCTAAGTACACGTGCGGAAGGTCGCAGATATCGCGACGATGGTACGAACAATCGAGAATAGAAAATAGAATATCGGAGCAAAGCTCAGAGCGGAGCATTGACCGATGAATCTGTTAAAAAGATGCAAAGGAATAAACGAGATCAGCGCTAATACTATCGGCAATTAAAACTTTCCCATATGCGTGTCATAACTCAAGTAATTTTTGTAATTTTTATTCTTCCATTACGAAACGATTACCATGCTAATAAAGACACCGATTACCGTGTATGCTCCAGTTAGTATTAATGAAGTCGATCGAAGCATAAAACGTGAGCGAGTTGTGCAATGAATCGCAATTGCGCCCGTCCGTTCGGCTAGTCGCCGTATCTACTTAGACAATTCTTTCCGCTGCAATCAAGCCTCCGCGTGCAAGACTTACCAGTTGCGGTGGGTCTGCGAATCACGGGACGGAGGAGTGTCTTCGCCATGTCTTCGACAGATATTTATGCGTCCGTTCTGATCAGAGATTCAAGTCCCGCTACTACACTTTCAGACGCTAGCAAAATGCGAACCTCAAGAGTTGAATGCACAACGTATCGAATCGAACATAGTGCTAAATATTATCGAGTTAAAGAGATACGAGCTGTGGGTTATTGTTTTAAAAAAAATACATATTAGTATATGCCATCGTTAATCTTAATTACCTTAGATAATACCGCGAGTCTCGCGACATTCTCGTGCTGAAATATTTACGGTCTAAAAACTTCTGTGTACACGTGTATGCATATACGTCGGTGTGTGTGGGTGTCGAGTAATTTATATTTACGCCCGATATCATCGCGATTTCCTGGCTCGTTAACACCGAGCAACGATTAATGTCACGAATACGTTAACGCTGCACAACGCGCGTAGTTGAGAAATGTGTAACCAGTTCCCGCGGTCTTTTAACTCGATATTCATAGAAAAAAAATTTGACCGATGCAAGTCCAACGACACTGAACACAAGTTTAAACTCCGCTGAAGTAATGGAGCTGACGAATGTAGAAGCGGGCGATAAAATTCAATGAACAGCCTCGTTTTTATTGTGTCGTTCGCGCCGTTTTACCCGCCGCTAGCTCGTTTCAAACTGTATAGCAATAGCCCACAGCGGTGGCAAAAGTGTCGAGATAAAGTGTGTGTACAATCTCAGTATCTCTCGTCAACATTTTACGAAGAAAACCGACGTAGAGAGCATCCCATGCCGCGCATCATCTAAATCTTTTTAAACGATAATTCAAGTCGCAATAAAAGTGACGACCGATGTGACGAGAAGTGGGCAATAGGTATAGCAGTTGTATAATACAAACGGCACGGGTGCGCTCGTTCGCTATGTTATATATCTTTTAACTCGATCTCGAAACTCCCGGGCGCAGTCAGAGTGGACTGTGCTTCGTGAAGTTCTTTCTTGACTCGCATACGAACGTGATTCCGAGCTAAAATTGTACGATTACGCAACTTAAGGTCGATGTCCCTGTCGTTAAATATATTTACCAGCATTTCAGACGTAATATGACGTCAATTGCATTTTTCTAGGTCCTTTGCTCCGGGGAGTTGTTTTTATCGTTACTTAAGACATTTTTTTTTTTTATAAATCCGAGCTGCAACCGAGTTGTAACGTTATCCAGTTCGATAAATCTGGGACCTTGAAATATGAAACGACAATCAAAATACCGATAAACGGGTACTGCGCGACAGTCTTTTATCGTCCAACATTATTTTTTTTCGCACGTCAAATATTTCACATAACCAAAAGCATAAGTGGAGTTACAACGTTGAATAACATACAGTTACAATTTTATTACGCAAGCATTTTGAATATGTCTATGCGGCACACACAGTGTAGCCGTCGAGAGGAAGCGATAGTGAAAGCAGTTACGGGGTCGCGTAACTTCGCCACGGTCTCGAGAACGGCTTCACCATTCGCCATCCCCGTCGGTGGGGTTGTAGCTCGCAACTCCTTTGGGGTAAAGCGGCCATTTCCTAGACCTAGACACGCTAGCTAGGTAGGTAGAGACCATGGCTGATGCCAGACTGCCTTTCACCGTTGAGGATTTATCGCTCCCCCGTCTCACCGCTCATTCTCCCGGGCATGTCTCGTCGGATCGTTCGAAGACGACGACGACGACGACGACGGGGACGACGACGACGGCAACCCTCGCCAGCCGTCTCGATTCCAATCCCGAGCTTCCTGTGGCATTCACAAGAGTTCTCGCAAATATCCCGGAGACACGCCGTAGACTCATTTTCATTCTTAGATCAACGACGGGACTTCCCCGACGGGGGCACAGAAATCACCCTGAATAAACTCTACCGTCTGACTAAATAAATCTCGTGAAAGAACCCAAAAATAAATAGAAAAAAAAAAACGAGACCACTATCGTTAAACTATTTTTATCTCATTCGGTACGATTTTTCTGGATGGTTTTGGTAATTCAGCTGTCTGCTAGCGCATATTATTGCTCGTTGTGGTTATTATTTCCGAGAGTTCTTCTCATTATTATTATCTCGAATGCGTATGTGATTCTCGTTTAATATATCGACGCGATATACAGTTGTTGGAAAAGTTGTTCATGTCAGTCGTGTGCGTTATGCGTTATATACGGTAATGTATCTACACATACACGCATAAGACACTTTAGGGTTCGTCGTTCGGAGAATTCGTGATGATCTGCGGAATTGAGCGAGTTTGAGGGCTATATACTCGATCGAGATTCGATGAGAGTCGGATAAAAGTGTGCGGTCGCACCCCGCGCAACAGAAGTACGTGGATAAACCAAAGCCTTCATGAAATATTTACCATCGCAAGGATATTGCGTTTGATGCTGTTTGGTGTACCGAAGGAAAAGCAAGGAAAGAAACGAGAAAGCGAGCGAGGAAAAGCTTTCGCTTCCAGCGGGAAGGCAGAAGATATTCTTCGCACGTGCCTCCGCGCAGCACTGTGTTGTAAGGAAAGAGAACCGCCCCATGGCTTTAGCCCGAGGCTCGTCCAATATCGTCTCGAGCACATATTCCAGCTTCAAAGTCACTATAGCAACGAACGGTGTCCATTACCAACACCGGCTACATTTATATCGTATACCGCAAAAGAAAAAAAAATGACGATGCATCCCTCGAGCAGCCAATATAAAATCCACCGAAACCAACGTATGTGCACATGCATAGACTAAAGAAACTTCATGTAACTCTCACTTGGATCGCCCTATCGTGGAATAAAAATCTGGGTTACGATATATAACCGTCGAAGGAAAAAAATTTGATTGCATTGTTTGCTACGGAGGATGACTCCCTGTACGATTGGATTATTTTGTACAGTATACATGTATCCGAGAAAAATTCATTCGCGATTCTATCGAAACTTCGCTACGACGGAGATGACTGTTTACCGAAAGTCTCGGCTCGGATTACTCTATATCCTCCACGCGAGAGGCCGAATATTCAAATGAAAATAAACATTCGAAAAGTACCTTGAAAAAAATCTTAATTCCACTCGGTTGAATTTTTATTTATTTTTTTCCTATTTTTATCTGCTTTTAGCCACAGTGCTATCAATTAAATATTTCTTCATTTTTATTTTTCGAACGTGACGGTCATTTAATATTGATTTATTTTAATACGTTTTTCCTTGAATAATTCTTTTTCTCGCTCAGCCTTCCAGGCGCTTCTGTTTTCGTAACTCTTTTGATATTTTTTCGCTAAAATCAGCTTGACGATTGTACCTCGCATGTTTACACCCTCAGTTTCCTACGTTCATCCCCCTCGTTCGCTGACAACGGTAGCATCCTACATAGTAGTTCTTCTCGTCGGGTACCGGATACCACGGCCATTTCTATCCTCCTCGGCAATTCCGTACACATACAGAGAAGCGTCTCTGAAATACTCGCGGGGGTTGGCGACGACCCCACAGTGGCAGAGCGGTAGCCCGGTTGAACCGAGCGGCCCCCGACGTCCCTAGAATAATCCGACGTATAAATTGGATTGTGCGACGGGCGGGGATGGGTAACCAAGGGTGCGAGCGGCTACCCGGGCGAGTCAAGAGCGCCAGCAGAGAACAGTCCCGGGAGTTGGCACGGTCGTGAGGGTGCGGAGAGTGAAGAGCTTATAACACAGAACGTCCGTCGCAGGCAATTTCAAACATGGAAGATGCGCATATGTACCCTCTCTCTAGCGGTTTCATGCAGCTTGCGAAAAATCGTGAAATGTTTCCGAGACGAGTTAAAAAAAAACAGTCATCCGCCCAAGTTGATTATTATCGGAAAGAGGAGTTTGTAGCGATCGCTTAACGTTAGTTTTCTGGAAACTCGATCGGTCGATACTCTCGGCGGAATATACAGTAGGGTATAATATAATTCTACGAGTTTATACAAGTCGTTTTCGTAAGGACACGCGGTGATATGGCCGAGAGAACGGTCTCGACGTGCTTTGCGCTCCACAGGCTCAATTCAAACATCCGCTATTGAGAATTTTTGGAAATTAGGTAGTGTGTTTATGTCTGGGACTTGAGGCAGAAAGAAAGCCGAGTCTTTGTATTCCACGATTCTCGATACTGCGCGCGAATATGCCCGCGTCGCGAGACCGCCCTCGTGCGAAGAAACCGGGTATATCGTCTCCGTGGGGAATAAGAGTTGTGTACATTTCGACGACACCGAAGACGATATATAAGACAACGGCGGACTTTGTCGTCATCCTCTTATTCTTCGCTGGTTGGGAAAATAGTATGAGGATATAATCTCTCCTTACGGGCGCGAGTAACGCGCTGTCAAGAGTCTGACAAGCGTTCCGTAAACATTGTGGGTCTATGGTCTCTGCGGCAATGGCCACGCACGAGCAATATTTCCATCGTGTATATCCGTTCTCGCCTTCTCCGCTCTCTAGCCCTCTCCGTATCGTCTCACCAGGATTAGATTAAGGCTTTCACGTATAGCGACAACCTCTTGCCGCCATTGAGAGAGATCCGGCAATTGGTATGCGCGAACTTATCGAAGTAAAAACTTAAAAAGAAAAAAAAAAAAAAAAACCCAGGTAGACTGGTTATTCGCTACGTGCATTTCCGGCTATCTCTCCCACTATCGACGAGAGCACTCAGTGCGCCAGAAGTAATAAGCCACACCTTTTTGGTGGAGAGATCGAAGCTAGACGATACGTTATCCTTTCCTTCTACTATAGAATATTGCGAATAGAGAGCATAGCTATAGGTGTATCCGTATTCACGCCCACTTCAACATCTACTGTGGATCCTGGTGCTCGTTTGCTTTTTCAACCTATACATTTTCTCGAACATACAAACCATTGAGCTCGTATGTTATTCCTACATAGCACGTAGCCGACGAGCACCTCGTTCTTTATTCATGTACGCGATGCTTGCCCCGGTTTTTTTTATTCATACACCAATATTCTGGCTACAGCGAAAGCAGCCGCGTGCGCGCGTGTGTGTGTCTGTGTTGGACATTTTCGCGATCCTCATTTCTCTCTCGCACCGAAAGTTCAACGGGCGGACGAGGGCGCGTGCCCCTTCTCCTTTTATTTCCAACTCCATCGCCTTTTATAAAGCATAAGCAATTTCATACTTTTTGCCCCCGATGTCCATGCCTGGTCGCTGTGTTCCCCCAGTGCCTAGACGACCCGGCATCTTTACGACGTGCTCCCGTCGTCTCACTGCCACTCGAGCGGCGGACAAAAAACTACACGACCCCTCCGGATTTAACAAATTTTCCAACAATCTCCCGCTGGTCACCGTCGCGAAATAAATAATAATAATATTCGTGATTGTAATCGATACAATCGATACGATTGTAAACGATAAAGAAAAAAAATACGTATATGCGCCGGTCCTTTGGCCCGATATTTTTCTCAAATTTTCGAAATCCGTGACCTTTTATGTAATTTCTTCGATCGACGGTTTTTTTTGTCTGCATTCTTATTGCCGATAAAGGGATACCGTCACCACTATATGCTTGTAAAACGCTGCTGATACCACAGTTTTCTTGGGAAACTATTTAATTCCATTTCTCCCGCGGTAATCGTTCCTATCGTCTCTTCAAACAGTGAGAATGCCGTCTGAGATATCCCATTTGCCCGAAGGATAAAGCTATCGCTGCAATTTTATTCCAAAAAAATAGAGAATAACGAGAAAGAGTCGTTGCGTTACTCTCTAAGAATAGAAAAGACAAATGAGAGAAAAAAGAAATATATATATAGGGAAAAGGGATGAAAGATAAAAGAAGGAAAGACATCGAAGTACCGAGTTTCGGATTACACATAAAGTTCTAACCCGAGAGAAGGCTATGTGCAGACTTACATCAGCGTATCTTTCGCTACGTAGCTAAATAGGCACTTATGAGTTGCACAGGTACGTGGAGGCATACTGTATATAACATCGCTCTGCCGAGAAGTATAGAGAGAGTGGCAGAGGGAATGAAAGGGAGGAAGGTTGGATTATCTTGCCAGACAGCGAAATGGTAAAAGTTCTGCACCGATAGAAGCGTACGAAGAGCCGCTATGAGTTTCGCTAGCGCGAGGAATGAAAATGGGAGGATGGAGGAGAAAGTGCTGGGTTCACTCTTGCTGCTGCTGCTGCTGCTGCTGCTGTAGTGGAGCGAGAGGACTGGGGTTGGTTGGCTCTTTCCGGGGCTTCCGGCTCACGCTGCAGACGCAGCTGCACCATCATCATATACCTATATATACATAGTCTCTCCGTGTACAGCCGACCGAGTTGAGAGAATGAGAAGAGAGAACGAGAGAGGAGCTATGACCATCTTTGTCTCTCACCCTCGCGTTCAATCTTCACCCCTTTCCTCATCCTCTCTTGTCCACAGCCTCTGCGCACGTCCAGCTCGCTATCGCGAGGCGAAATAGAGCTCCAGTTAGGGTAGGTTTTCGTGTGTGCGGTTTGGGCAGGCGGCCACCTCGACGCAGGTCGATTTGGCAGCGCACCAGCCAGCGGAAACAGCAGAATCCCCGAAGCCCGGGGCGCCACCGTTGCCGGCTGATACTGCTGTACCGTGTGTGCCTTCCTCCGACTCTCTGCGCCGCGTTTCATCCCTCTCGCAAACACTCCCTCGTCGCTTCAAACCCACTCCTCCAACCACCCCTCGCCTATCCTGGACCACCGCATCGAGCCACCTCTCGCAGCTCTGCCAGCTCTCCGACGATCGATACGACCCTCCGGTCGACACCCCGACCAGCGAGACTGCTGGTTCCTGCGATATTCTGCTGCTGCTGCAGTGTTCATACTCGCTGGCTCGCTATTGGAATTTTTAGCAGGCTTTGTCTGGTCCCGCCAACCACAGATAAAGACCATTTTTACGATTAAACGATGAAATTTTTTTTTTTTTTTTAAGTCCTCTATGCCCTCATTTTATTCATTAATCGATCCTACTCTTGATATTTCATACGAGTCGACTTAGTAAAAAAACCACAGTACTATAGAATACCTTTCCATTTCGATGCAGTAAAATTATCAAAGAAAAATATTTAACTTGCGACAGAAACGCCTTCGTTTCTTGCGCGTAGTTGGCCTGTAAAAAAAATATATGCGAAGACTCGTTCTGCTGGTCATGTGGCTCGGTGAAAAGATATCGGGTATTTTATAGTGGACAACGGTGAACTGTATCGAATTATCGAGTAAGAAAACCGCGTGGTTATCGAGTGCGTTCCATTAGCGAAGCTGTTTCGTGTTTCTCCGAGTACGCAGGAGGCCTCAAGCTCTTCCTCTCGTGAGGTCGTAAAAGAGTCTCACGATGTACTCTGTGCTATTGATGATTATAGCGATTCATGTCAGTATACATATACATATATTTATGTATGGGTGTATACCGGTGGAGTGTTGGCAGAGGCCAATGTCTGCGAGCTGTCGAATCTTGCAACGATACAGCCGACTCTGACCAGTAAGATAATTCGCTTCGTCATTCGACGACGCATGCACGAGATATTATCCCCGCGGGGTGCGAATGTCGACGGCAATGAATGACACTGAGATAAATGTTAATTCGTTTTAGTTACCTAAATCGATGGTGATCGACGTTCATCGTATTGTTTGATCGAAATTGACGCGATGAGTGCAATTCTACGTCTGTGGGCTACGAAACGAAAGAACCAGAAAAGCTCGATGAAGACACTATCGCAATCGCCATTCGTGAACAAGCAAATCGTCGCCGCATATATTTTTTTTGTTACACTATTTGTTTTGTAAAACGTGCAACGATAGAACATATGTGTCAGGTATTTCGAGGCTCGCGTTCCGAAGAAATAAAGAGAACAAACGCGCAATTAGTTTTGCTTGGGGACACGGAGACGTCCAGAGAAAGACATTGCCTCCGGTATCAAACTTTAGGCTCGTAGACTAAGCGAGTCTACGATAAAGGAACGGCACCTACACACCGTACGAAACGACGCGAAATTACTCGCAATGAATCTTGGCGGAAAGCCCCCGTCGCTGTCTCACTCATTCCCATTGGTCTCAGTGGACTCCGCTTTCCTTCTCGATCGTTTCGTAGCTCTTCTCGTAGTCTCTTCTCGTGCGCGCTAGCGAGAGCTCGTCCGTCTGAGAGAATCTCGCAATTACGTCCCACGAAATTGTCTATGAACAAAGCATTAATATATCCTCGCTGTATAGTCGCAATGAAGTTCCGCTGCTGCCTCTGACGTTGCGTCTTATGGTTCCATTTTCCTTCGTATGACGCGGAGGGAGAAAATAGAGAACGCATTTTTGGCGCACGCGGGTGCAACTTCGGCTAGTAAATATTTGCTCGAATAAGAAGCATGTCGCTCGAGCGATCTCGTTAGTGTACTTCACGAGACTGAGATCTATGAATTATGGATACCGTCACTAGCCGGATCATCGTACGATACACGTAACGTATGATGCTTCGTATAATTCTGAAAGGTCGTTTTATGTTTCAGATGAATCTACCAGCGGAATTATAATAACCGGCACTAGAGTGCACTTATATTGGTACGTATATTTATAGATATTGTCCAAAGCTCCACGATAATTAAGTGGCGTCTTTATATTTTCGTTGACACTTGTCATTACTTCAAATTGTAGATTAAAAAAAATTCAAATTTGGCATGCAATTTCGTATTAATAATCGACGAAATTTCTATCTCTCTCTTAGCAGAAATGCTAGAAAAACATTAGGAAATTATCACAATCGAAAAATATATATTTTGAAAGAGACATCGATTTAAACAATTTAGACAGGGAGAAGCGGCTTGTTTTAAGATGCAATTTTATGTTCCAGCGATGGAGAATTCGTAAATGGAGGAATGAAAGAAGCGCGGATCTGGAGTGTACGGTGTGTACGCGCATTTCGTTCTTCGTACCACTTCTATTAATAGAAAACACGAGGAAGATGCGCCGACGCAGTTAAGAGCCGCTTGAAAAAAAAAAAATCACTGGAACCTTCTTCGCGCGTAATCCGGTTAATCCAATCGCGGAGTCGCATACCAAGCAACGGCATAATAACCGAAGAACCAGTGGAATCAGCAACGCGCCTACTACGAATCGTCTACATCCGCGCGCCTCCCACTTGGTTCGCGACCCGCCGGCGAGGACGCAGCAAAATAAATATTCAAAGAGCGAAATGGCGAATCAGCCGGTTTTTAAACGACCATCGAGACTTCCCTCGGGTTCTTATCTCGAAGCGAGTTGAGAATTCGCGGATCTCCGTTGCGAAGAGCGCGAATCAACTGCCACCCGGCATATACGAGGCCCTCTCGACCGCCTTTTCTCGTTATCATCGTTATATTCACCAATGTATTCGCGGATACGACGAAACAAGAACGTTTCTCTTGTTTCTTATTTGCGCGATAATCCTCTACAATGTATCGACCCGAGTCGAATACACGATGGAAGATCATTGAACGGCCTTCCCCTCTCTCTCTCTGTCTCTCTCTCTCTCTCCACTAAATACAATTTATTCGCATAAATAGTTGCACAAAAATAAGACACCGCGATAGTATCGGCGAAGATATGAAGATTGAAAAAATCGTCGAGGTAACGCGATCTTAGTGGAAATCGGTACTCAATCGAGTAGAACGTTCTCATTTGTTACACTTCGTAGTACCGATAAATACAATTACCATACCCGTTGCCATTTTTTTTTTTTAAATTTATTTCGAGAAAAAATTTAACCACCGCTCGCAAATGAGACCTCCATTTAAATCATTACGATAATCTTCGACTGCGGGATATCATATATATAAGTGTTGATAGCATGTAATTGAGACCGACTGTAATTGATCTGCGAGCTATTATAGTCAATTTTTGAGAACTTCTACGAAGAATTATTGCGCAATAACAATTGCCACATGCGATCGAGAGAATTACGATGACTAATCATCGATTTATGTTGAAAGTATAGCTAAAGAAGCACTTTTGGAATGTCATGCTATTTTTCTCTTCTTTAGAACAGGTGCATCGAGGGATCACGAGAGGTCCCATCCTTTCTCAGGTATTTTATGCCCGTGGTTGGTCGTGGCCGCACGAAACTGTGAAAGAATCTTCGTACAATGGCTATCGGAACGTTCCGAATGAAGAGAAAGCTTTTTTGCCAGAACAAAGTCTAGCTACCGATACGTCTCAGCTATTTCAACGACGATTATTTTAATAACACGTTAGATTGCTCGCGATTTCGCCTCGTCGGAGTTTCTTGGTTTCTCTCGCAATTATGTACGAAACCGACAATCATTGGAATATTATAGAACAGTCAAACGAATGGGGAATACAAATTTTCATTCTCTGCACACCCGTTAATAATCGTCTACCTAAAACTTGTCCAATATAGTTTTGAACTCTCATTATTCTCTGATGCAAGAAAATTGGTAAAATGCCAGCAGATCCAAATTTTTTTTTTTCTTGAATCTCTGCATAGGAATGACAGAAGTTAAAAGTCAGGAGCCCGCCAAATGCACTAATTGTCGAGTGGTCGGCAGAGCCGCGGAGAAGGGAGGTGAAGGGAACCATGCAGCCGATGCTTCAGCGACGATCGAGCCAAGAGGATATTATACTTCGAGTGCAACATACACGCACAACCTATCTTGCTTGGTTAGTTGGGCTCGGTGACTCTAGCCGCAATCGTTTTATTCCAGTTTAAAGCTTCAACTTGGTAATTTTATGACGTCGTAAACGAGACGCGCGGGTATAGTATCGAGTTACGTGTCAAGCTGACGAGTGCGCCGGCCTGGGCCCGCGCTACGCGAAGGAGACAAATCGTCCATCGTACGGGCGACTGACTGTCTCCCTTTCACCCCCGTTTACCCGGTACTTTCGACTAACTCTCTCGTACATTCTTTCTGAAATAAAATCCAAATCACCGCAACTCTTATCCATCGCTCTCGTTGTCTGGCTCTCTTTATCCGTATAATATCTTTGATTTTTTTTCTCCCCTTCGCTTTTCGTACCGAGGTAATTGGCCAGAAGGGTGGATACGTCATATCAGTGAATAGCTTGCGAAAAAATAAATTGCGTCGAGCAACAGGTACGCTATATATCCGCTCCACCGTCTTATCTTCGTACATAACTTATACTTTCGTAAAACCAGTTCTCTGATTAGCGAAATAAAATGAGAATCTTACAGTCTCGTGGCTCTACGAGCCATCGGCCGTGATTTTATTATTGTATCTGTACCTTTTTTTCTCTCCGTTGCTACCTCATTTTTTTATTTTTTTTTTCCTATATTTCTTCCGCTTTAGGTACGCATCTGCCACGAGGATACGGGGCGGCGAAATAAAGTCGAAAAAAGGGGGGCGGAGGCGAGCGACTCGTGGAAGAAGCGGACGGTAAAATAAGAGGAAATAAAGGGATGCAAATCCCACGGGGGAAGACACGACGGTGAGGGAACGGGAGAAAGTAGCGAGCGAACGCAAAGACTGCTGCCAAGAAGAAACGAGAAGTTTATATCGCGTGCCGTGGGCTCACAGCCAAGGGCGCAGACTGCTTGTGTCTAGCAAGGCAACCAAAGGAACCCCCTTTGCACGAAGCGAGCGTTCCCGGGGACGTCTTCGCTAAATTACCAATCTGGTGGCTCCGGGACTGCGTGTCCGGACGATAGGCGAACGTGCGTGGGTATGAGAAGCTTCCCCCTTTACCATGTTATTTTCCCTCTTCGCCGAGAACACACAGGGTACGAGCTCACGAGAGTTCTGGATGACGTACATATACGTGTACATAAGCGGGTCGTCGTCAAGGTATATATACATAGGGGAAGACTCGTTATATACCCGGGAACCTTACAAACCTGCTCTCCGATGTACATAGCTGTGGGTCTACGATATAAACCTCTCCGAGATATTTTACCTATGTGCCTGCGGCAGGCATGTGGTCGTTGGCGCATACAACTTTGAATCAAGGATCGGACGAGAAACAATTCCTCCACGCGGCCATCATGGATTCCAGCCGTTTTTCGATATTCGCGCATTCTCTTTTTTTCGTCTCATGTGTACTTTACTCGGGAACATCTGATTAGCACTTGGGACAACGTTGAAAAATAATTAGAGAGAAGGCATATTCCAATCTCGCGAATGGATAATGCACGAAGCCAATTAAACTCAAAAGATACTTCAGGAATTTAATGTTGTATAGGAATTTAAAAAATGCAAGAATCGTGAGAACGACATTTTTGGACTCTCGACTTGAACAACAGCCAGGTACAATCATGAAGGCTTCTTCGACATATTTTATGAGGGGTGACGAATGGTGAGAAAATCTCGTTTTTGGCACCGCTTCTTTCGGCCAAATACGATGCACTTGTCCACGGCGTTGTAATATTGTACTCGATCGTCCAATCATTCGGTAAACGTCTCCGCGTGCTTGGAATAATCATAAAATCGTGAGAAGAATATACAAAGTCTACGCCAGCGGTTCAATCTTGAGGTAAATTCGGAAGGTAAGACTGAAATTTTCAAAAAGAGAATCTTCGAAGCCGGTTCTCAGTGCCAGAGACATCTTTCGGATAACAGGCGAAGTCGATGGTGAAGAGAACACAGCGATTTCCCGCCAGAGCGCAGGACCGTCCCATTTTGCTATGGCCGCCGTGGGCTCTGTCGCGATTGGCCGGATACTAGTCGGCCATCATGGAAGCCATGATGGCTTGCATAATGAGGCAAATGATGGCCGACAAACGGACCAATGACTTCGCGGGGGTGTGTCATCCAGAGGGCGCCGAGATTCAAAAATGAATGGCACAGGGGCGGGGCGACGGCCATCTTTTAACCATATGGATCGTTGAACCCACCCCCTTTCACAATATTTTCATCTGTGTTTACTACTATTTTGTATCAAATATGGGACAATGTACCGAATACTTTATTTTCGAAAATATAGAAAGATACATCAATATCTATTCAGTTTGCATAATCTTCTAAAAATTGAATGATTTGTGTTTTAATACGAGAAGATACCTTGTTTACAT
The DNA here is from genome assembly GCA_934046635.1 of Buathra laborator. NCBI lineage: Eukaryota > Metazoa > Arthropoda > Insecta > Hymenoptera > Ichneumonidae > Buathra > Buathra laborator. The sequence goes on along the minus strand of OW203897.1, from coordinate 4,027,399 downwards.
TTTATTCAAAAACATAAAAATGTACTACTTGCACCGATCGTTGTCAGCGTCTTAAAGCCGTAACGATGTAATTAATACTCCAGAATGAGTTGCATAAAAACAAAGCGAGAAAATAAAAAAAAATAGGTGACCCAAGAAATCTTCGTATCCCAGGTGAACAGTCGGCTTTTATGACCCGAAACGCAAGCGTCCGTGTATAAATAAACGAGTCTATAAAGTGGCGGAAAGAGAAAGAGAGATAAAAGGTCATGTATATAGCGTGTTGGGAAGCGCCAGAAATAAATCTCGGACGGCGGCCCGGCGAGACGTCGTTTCGCGCGAGAAATGAGGAGGCGCGCCTCCAACTACCACTGTAGGCACTAGAGCAACCAGCGCATCGTCGCACTGCCACCGTTGAAGGTCGTTACGAACGAGCAGGCACGCAGTCGAGGTTCGCGTAAAATTTTTTATGATCACGACCAATAAAGTGACGTAACGTAGAGCGCGGTGGTCTAGAGAGCGTTGCTGCAGCTACTACCGGGACCGTTTTGTGACGTCAGACCGGAAGTCGCGCGTAAATGCCACGCGAACTGATAGAGGAGGCGGCTGGTGTGACGTGGACGCTCGGCTATTCTAGAACACGACAAGGACCAACCGGAATGGATGAGGAGATCGAAGGGGGGAAAAAAGTAGTGACGAGACGAAGAGGGGCTGTTGCTGCAGCCTTCCTGGAGTTTCCTGCACGCGGGGGCAAAGGAGTCTCTCTCACTCTCTGGGTTGATGGTTTACGGCATTCCGTTGATGGCCGGCGCGCGCGCGAGCGCGTAGTGGCGTAGTAGTGCCGTTGAGCCCATAAAAATGTAACGAGCCTGTAAACGTTCGTTTATATTGCCTTGCCTTTACGCGCGTTCTCTCGTCTGCTCTCGGATTGGGGCAGGTCGCGGCCTCCCGCGAACCCGACGCGTGCGAGAGTGACGCGTCTCGTCTCTGAAAAACGACATCAGCATAACACAGACACGCGTCAAGTTCTCCCCTCCCCCCTTCACGGCAAAACGTCAGCTCATCCATGTCAGAGACACACTGTTGTCCACTGATGATCAACCCGTTCGCAGACTTCTGAACCAAATGCTAATCGACTCCTTTACGAGCATCACGAACTACGTGATAGGAGTTGTTAAATTTCACATTAGCAACACTGGACTGGGAAACGAGCGAGAGTATCACAGTCGCGTGACCATTAAATTGATCGTAAATCATTTTTCTATCCCACTCGATACGGAAATCATTCTCGTACACCCACATTGCCCAGATTATTCCCAGACTTGGCTCACTACTTTCAATAACTCTCTCGCTCTAACTCATGACCTCGCCAATGGCTGAACTATACGTAAAAGCATCATATATGCTATATAACAGAGAGCAGCGAGCACCAAACGACCTCATACAGACCGCGAGAGAGGAGAAACCGCGCGTCGGGCTCTCTCACTCGGTTCCCCTTTTACGATCATCATTACGCAACGTGTATGGTTACAACCGTGGTCTCGCGGTCGTTCGTCGTACACCACACGCTGTGGCATGCGCGACCTTGACACCGATTACCATCTATAATACCGTGTTATATATTCTGCCGCGTATGTACCGCCGAAGTTTCACGCGTGATTCGAGTTCTCTTCTTCTCATCTGACGCTCCTATCTATTCACCGGCGGAAGGTTAAGACAAGCGGTTCGGAATGATAGCGAAAGCTTATTCTGCTGGTCGTGAATCCAGCTAGCATGAGTCCAGCACGTACGAATGACCGGGAAGATCACGCAGAGGGTCAGGCCACGATTTCGCCTCGTGTCTTTCTATACTTATCACCTACTCGTCTTCGTCTTCGTAGTTTCTTAGATGGCACACTCTCGGACACATCAACCGTGTGCCGCACGCTTCCCGGCCGTCTCAATGCCCCGGTCTCACCGCGTTTTACTAACACTTAAAACTTTATTGGCGGCCGTAAAAGCGAACGTTTAGCTTCATTTGGGGGGTTGCCCGTTACGAGGGGGTAGATATGGGTTACCACCTCATGGGACTCGCTTCCTCGCTTGTGCTCCACCGCGCATCAACATGAAACGCCTCTCACGGGTTTATATTGTTTACACCTTCCGACTACTCAAGCTATATCTATAGTCATTACCTATAGTTAGGTGCAACCGGTAAACAGCCTCGCTGACGTAACACACGCTAACTCTTATATGAGTCTCTACAGATTCCGGAAGCCGATAGTATGCCCCCAACTTCAGTCTACATTCAAGATTTAACTGATTCGAGAATTGGACCATTAACACTCCATTAAATGTCTAGGATTCTAGCCTCATTCCCCAGGCCATCATCAACATCATTATTTCCAAGCGTCACTATCTTCACGAGATTGGCCTCGAGACTCTCGTTGTCGTGACCCCTTTTGATCGGTGACAATTTATTCATGTTGCAGCGATCTAACGACGGTGACGAGACTTGGATCTCATCCCCAGTGACAGGACCAATAGGCGTGAATGAAAGCTCTCGTAAACAACACGCATCGATGCGAGCGAGAAGGAGTTACCTATAGAGAGAATACCTATAGTATTCACCGAGAGAGCCGACGGTGCTAAACCTGGCGGGATTCCGAGCTTTATTAGCCACATCAATGTCATCACCGGGGTCATCGTTGTACCCAGAGTGTGCCGTTTCTGGTGTCTGTGATATGTGGGAGATAGAGAACTCTGTGAACGAACACAGGCGTTGCAATCGTTGTCTGGGGACCGTCTGTCTAAACTGGGGATACTTTGCTTCGCTCGTAAAATGGCCGCCTCGCGTAATCGGCCTCGCGAACGTTGCTCACGCTCCTGGTGCTTCTCTATACCAACAGCCACACCACGAGCATCGACGGAACCTCCCGTACAACACGATTTCATTCATGCTACTTCGCAAGAGCTTCCCACATCATCGTCGGGAACAGCACGCGCCAACGACACGTACAAGACTTTCCCCGTGAACGTTCTTCTTTTCTATGGTCCGCTAGAGAGGGACGACCAAGTGTACCGGCACACTGGTAGCTACGTCCGAAGGAATTTTATACTACCCCTCGTAAACGGCACGACGATGCTCCCCTACTCGCACCCCTCTACGCGAAGCTTTACGACGAGAAGATCGCGATCAGCGGCGAAGACCCGCCGGCATCCTCGCCTCTGACCCTCTTTCTTCACCCCCATCCCCCCGCCGCAACTATCCAAACGCTTGGTCCGAGATGCGACGATCGTTCACGGACGGCTTCGGCTCACAACCCCCTCAGCCTCTGGTGTTATCATCGACACTACTGAACATTCGCGCTCGCAACGAACGACAATGACCAATTCCGCAAATTGTATATAACATTGCGTTTATAAAATAAAAGAAATACTATGGAATCGGTTCACATCGGGCCAATATCACCGAGGTGTCGATGTACTTCTTGAATTCTCGAAAATTTACAGCTTTCATCTCCGATTATTATCACAGACAATTTAACGATTTTTCAGAAATGCATTCTATATTAAGATCTTGAAGAGTGACGGGATGGCCACTCGCGTATTAGTGAGGTCATGCAGCCTGACGGCGAACATCTGAGGATCTTCGAGGCCCGCGATCAAAGTCGAAGTTTATTGACACTCGTCGATTTTAAAATGGTAACTTGTACCACGATTTCGCATGCGTTTGAAACTGAGTGGAAATAATCCAGTCGAAAACTTGTTCGTATATTTTGTCGCAACATGTGAGAAAAAGAACGAAAGGATGTAAAATTTTCTGTATAATACCTTGCAGCTCTGGTGGCTTTCTGTATTTTGCAATTCATTTCATTTCGACAGTTAAAGAGGCGCGAATCGAAGTTGCAAAGTTTCCAAACTGATGGTTATAGAAGCGCATTGGTAGAATTCGCGCAAACAGAAACCCGACATGGAACGTATCTTCGATCTGTCCTCACCGCTGGCCTTTGCCATCTATATAGATCATTATCGAGAAGAAGGTAAACTTACCTCTTCGCGGAATATACACCAAAACACGCCGAGCATGCGAACACACCAACTGAAACTTCTATTATCGCTCACGAAGGCAACCGAGGTAAGAACTCCAATATGGCAAATGGAGAGTCGCTCATGGCACTTTTAGCGACAGAGTTACGCGGAATTCTCGTACAACCGCTCGGACCCGACTTAATCGATAATGGGATCTGCTGCGGCGATACGACGCTGAATTTGCGATTCCCCACGGACATATAGAGGATGATTGAACCTTTCTACCTATCCCGAGGACAAAAACAAAGAAGAGTGTATACAATACGATGTACGTTATCTGCATCCCGCGATAAGTTCGGCTACGAGATGAGAACCAGTACGTGATATTCCGGGAATGGTGCAGACGAGTAATGCACACACAGAAATGCATACAGAAACACGCCCATTGGTTCGACTGGGTTATTCGGAGTAGTATGAACTTCAACATATCCGGTTTTCTCGTTCAGCTCCGAAGCCGAGGACGAGCCGTTCGTTCTCGACTACGATGAAAAAAAAAAAAAAAAAAAAACTTGGATCCCTTTGTTCAAGCTGTGACGCCGAGGATCTTCCCGTAGCAGAATCGAAGCGCCGCGGGACTCCATTTCGTTGCTGAACGAATCGCGACGCGAATATGAGAGTGAAAAGAACAAAACGAGACACGCTCACACGAGACGCGCCACCTTCTTCCTCTCGGCATCCATATTAATACCAAAGACCCGGGGGTCTCTCCGTAGTCTACAGATATTTTTTTATTCTTGCTTCCTGCATACGTGATCTCGCAGCTAAAGCGAGATCACGTTTTCGTCAGTGGTTTTCGACGAGAAGCGTTGCTTTTTTTCCGTACGAGGATAATTATATACAGGATATACTCGATAAAGTTTGCAATTCATAGTCGTGAATGAAAACAAAAATCCTTCGCGATGCGTCTACGATACTTGGAGTCTACCGCATTAAAATGGATGCAGAAATATTTTTTTTATTCAGAAGAAAAACAGACATTTCGAGGATTCGATTCACCTACGGGATAACATTAAATGAGATTGAATCGGATGTTTTGATAATAAAGTCGTGTCTGCGAAAAACGTTTATTGATAGCTGATTACGGAACTGAGGTTCGATGGCTTCTATGCCTTTAAGTTGCATCAATGCCGACTTTTATCCCGGTGAAAAACTTCGCCGTCATCGTAGTCGCGCCCTCATCGTCGTGTACTTTGCTCTCGTGCAAAAGGCATCTCGGAAATCTGTTTCGAGGTTTAGTCGGAGAGGAATCGGTGCGTAGGCTACGCTATACTCGCCTCGACGTGAAGGCTCATAAATATTCTTATACCCGTTTAAACCCATAAAGAAACCGCTCGCGGCTCTCGGAAGGGTTAACGCCGAACGCGATAGCCTTCCTTTTTTTCACGTTTGACCGAAAGAGGTAAGGAAGAAGAAGAAGAAGGTAACGAAAAAAAGTAAAGAAATGTGCTTCTTGCTACGAGCGAGCGGTGAGCGGCTGATCTCTATGCCGAACGGTCATATAATATAAGTCGAAGGACATAGGGCCCACTGTTCGTTGTAGCGAGAATGTGCCGAAAGGGTTACAGAATGCCGCGTGAACCGCACGTTTCGTGCAAGTTTTCGGTAAAGGGCCCAGCGGGGGAAAAAAACCTCAGTAACGTCACGCTTAATTTTTTGTACGGAGATCCTTTTTTCGCGCAGGTACATTTTTTAAAAAAAAGTAACACTGCTGTACGAAGCACTTACTGTCGGTTAAGAGAAACGAAATCCTGATTTCAGGTCGCATATAATAGCATTTTATTATTCGATCACTGCGATATTATTGATCTTTCATTGAGTCGATTAGAGAGCGATGAAGAGAGTATTGGCTTACGACGGCGCTCTCAATAGGACGCCTGAGTACTCATAATTTCATGGCCTACGTAGGTGGTATATCGAGTAGGACTCGATGGGCAACCAGAAGAACCTGCAGCAACCGACGAAGGCCTCGGCGTACGCGAGCCGCGCGCGAAGGGCAAACGTGACCGCCTTCATTGACTTTACGAGCAGTAAAACGGGGCTTTATAGTTTGTGGGGTCGTTCGCGTCTTCGCGTGTGGATACTTGTGTCCCAGTCTATCTTTTTCTTACTCCCTCACGCTTACACTCTCACTTTCAATATGGTGCACCGAGTCATATGATGCACCGACACGCGAGTCTATTTCTTTCTCTGTCTTCCTGCCTCCCCTCGTAAGAATTTACCTATTAGGTGCAAATGACACGGAATTTTTCTACTGCCGAGTTCTCACCGCTGTTCAGCCCTCTCCTCGAGTCATTAGCGGTATTTTCATGGGTACTTCAGAGGACGTAATAAAAAAATATCGAAAAAACTAATATTTTTCTTTTTTTGCGATGAAGAATATTGTGCTTCACTTTAGAACAAAATTATTGTCGGTTTCTTTTCATCATCGTGTCAGGGTTCAAAAAAACAACTGCGAATCTCGATAAGTACGTCAAATTTCTCGATAACCCGTCGAAGACATAAGAAACTGCCATTTAAAAATACCGAAAAACGTTTCGCAAAAAAGGTTCAATATAATTTTCTTTTTTTTTCCGATCGTTATTAAAGTCAATATGCGATTAATTTTTTATCAACTAATCACGAATCTGCTGCTTTAGTCGTAATCCGAACATCGATTAAAGAAATCCGCGACCGGTTGGAAAAGTGCTGTAAGCGATTGCTATTTTTAAGACCTTTTGAGCTGAAATCTAGCAGTTGAAAAGAAACAATCGTTGACAAGATACGAAAACGAACAAAACATTGCTAGCAAAGTGCTCTTCGTAAAGTGCCTCGAACCTTTTTTTTAGATGGCACCTAAAACGTCGTTTCGAACGACTCGACGAAGGACTCCACTACCCCTTTGGCGCTATAAAGCTATAAACCGCGCCGTTGAGCTCGAGGGATCGGAAGGGTTAAGGCCAAGGCGGACGCTGCTCCGATGCCGAGACTCGGTCGACCCTGGCGTGCACCTCTTTTAATCTTACTCCTTTTTTTGTGTACTCGACCTTCATCTAAAGTATCGGAAGAAGGCTCTGTGAAGAAAATCCTATGGTCGTCGGTAGAGCAGCGGAGATGGCTGTCTAGTAGTCTATCAGTGTTCGCGAGCGAACGAGCAGTTCCGTTTCCAGCTGCTGCAGCTAGTTACGCGAGGATCTCGTACAGGCGGTGCATTCGCGCGAAAAACTCTATTAAAATTATACGAGTTTCAATTTCGAGGAAAGCCAGCAAACACTGACGAGGCCGCGACTGGAGCCGCGCGAAAATATTCGGAGAACGAAAATTCTTTTTTTTTTTTTTGTTTACTGTGCATCCATTCCCTCGGGATCTCCAGCTCGTGCTCCACTAATAATACCGAAACTTAATTATGGCTGACGTGCGTATGCGGGAACTACGGGACCGAGGAGGATGAAGAGAAAACGAAAAAATAAATAAACCAACGGTTAGCAGAGTACGCGAGCGAATGAGGGAGGAATGAAAGAGAGCTGCGACCGTGTAGCTTTCGGCTACAGTAGACGGTTTCGTGTGAAGTTTGGAACGCGGTGCCAAGTCTGGAAATTGGAACGTTTCGCGGTAACGAAGAATTCTTTCTCTCTCGTTCGCATAAGCGCCGACAACGAGGACTCCCGAGGGAATATGAAAGAGCTGAAGCACGAAATTTCGAAACCGTGGAGGCGGTAACAACAGCAACGTGTGTTCGTTTACGTTATAACGTCTCGTTGGGAGAGAAAAGCAACTGCGGATACTTGCGGAGCGTCTAATAAGAATCATGCACGGGGGACCTGGATCCAAGCCAAAGCCAAACAAGAGCTTAAAATAAAAGGTATAACTCCAACTCCTCGCCCCATTCTGCTGCACTATTATGAAAAGCTACATTTTGCTACATTATACGACTTGTCCACGTTAGTGCCGGCAATTTGGCGCGGATATTCTTATTTTGCGATAATATTGTTCAACAACTCTTTGCCAAAATGTGTCCGGAGTCACACAATATACTCAACGCAAATTTAACTATCGTACACGATGTTATATGCGCTCGATATTTTCGTCGATATCGGTGGCATAAATATTGAGAAGTACAGAGTACGGTAGTTGTTATTCATGTGGCCAGAGAAATATCGGAGAGGTCTGAGAGTCAACGAAGTTCGAGAAGCGTCAATGGCGCCGCTGTTCGCCGTCGGCAGATGAGAAAGCATGTGAATATATACAAAATGAGAGGGAAGGTCTCATAGCGAACGTGTGAACCCTCGGCATACAATTCAGTTTGAAATTGAAATAACATCGCCGCTCCGTTGTGAGAAAAATACCGAATGAGCTACACTGGACCATAGTTTCGCCGTGTTTTTTTTTGCGTCTTTTACGATTCTGGATACCCAGTCATCCAGACAAAAAGGATGAGACGGCGACAGAGAGATGGTACAAAGTTTCTTCATACGCGAATATGTACTTTATGCGTGGTGTGTGTGTGTGTGTAGGGTATACGAAAATCCTCGTCGAACAAAAAAGAGACGACCGTTTCCTCGGAAAAAAGATTATGTAGCATTATATATAGCGTTGAAGAAGATATATCCACATTGGTCCGGCAAACGCAAAAGTCGATTTTTACTCTTACATTTCGGGTTGAACGGATGAAAACTTCACTCACATTCTCTTTCCCATATTCCATCAGCTTCGACTATTTTTCTCTCGATCGTATATCCATCGCTTGCACGCGATAGTACGAGCGGAAAAGTTTTATACATTTTTGGAAAAATTCATTCGATCACCAGTGTCCTTAATCGATGCCAGATGGAGCAGAGTTTTATTTCAAGATGGAAGTCGTTCGGAAGTAAAAGGTAGCGAGTCTTATAGGAAAAATATCAGATATACGGATACCTACCTCTACCGAACTCTACATTCTTTTTTACTTTTTCTATTTCAGACTCCACTCCAGGGTCCGGTTTCGACGGGATCAATAATTAAGTCATGCTAGCAGCATCCACGTCTGGCTGAGAGATCGAGAAATCGAGAAGAGCTCGAACGCGCGAGAGAACGAGCCGGGATTGGATTGGTGAGATATATATACGCCCGCGCGCGCGCTCTCTCGCGCCCGACGTTCCCGTGGGAGCTCGGCACAGTCGGAAAATAAATTATATACGCTCGTGGCCTCGAGACTCTCGATGCTGATGCTGTTCCCAGCTATACCCACCGCCCAACCTCCTCTTCTTTGATGCCCAAAGTTCGAGGCCCTCCAGACAAAATGGTGCCCCGACGACGCCGCGAGCCCTCGAATACATTTGAGTAAAAATTCTTAAACACGCGAGGCACGAGTCTTTGCAAAACATTTAACAAACTTTCTTGATGGCGTGCCGATGTATTTACGTTGGAAAAATTAAACTGTGTTGAAATTAAAGTACCTTGTATAGATTTATCGCTTCCTCGCTTCCATGTTCGAGATATTTTTCATAGATAAAAACAATTCCAAACGCGTTGAAAATTTTGCGAACAATATATAAGTTAAAAATGAATAATATCAGTTTCGTTACTTCAGCAAAAAAATTAATTTCAATATAAATTTATTGCATGAAAAGTGAAAAAAAATCAAGTAAACGAAACCGATTGTACTTTTATCCTCGGCAGCGGATATTTTTTTTTACTTCAGCCCAAAAATGTATTTCTATAGAGATCTATTAAATAAAAAAAAAAAAGGTTGAAAAAAAAAACGATATTATTTTCATCCATCATTTTTTTTTCTTGCCTGCCAACAAATTCTTTTTCATCGCGAAAAGATGACGACTATCGTATGGAAAAAAAAATTATGCGCGTAACGTGGTACGTGAGTTTTATGAAACTTTCGGAACTTCGAAGCCATTGGGGTAAGCCTGAGGGGGGAAGGGAGGGGGGAGGGGTGGCCAGTATGAAAACGACTAGGAACGACAACGATAGCGAAGGGAGAGAACAAGTTGAAAACTTCTGCCGCGCGCAAACGTTCGGCGAAGGGGGATGGTTTTGTCGGAGGGGCTTCAGCGTGGTTGAAACGAAATGGCCGCGGATATCTTGTCGTTTCGCGAAAAGCTGCAGCAAAGCCACAAGGCGCTACTATCATAACCGGCGAGAGTTTTAATTGGACGGATCTTAACCGAGCCAGAGATCTACAGACAGTTTAATAAAAGTTGCAAGCAGTTGTTGCACCGTATCCGTGTTCGCGGAATATAATCAAACAACTCAAAACAACGCCAGCGGCATAAGCTCCATGCGACACTCGACATACAAATGTAAGCTACACATAATTATTTGCAGTGTCTCGCGATAATAAACGCGCCGGATAAACTCGATCCTTTCGCGAAAAATTTAAGGCACGTTGCAAACTCGCCGGCGCAAGTGTATTTTTTCAAAAATTCCGTGGCAAACTTCAGAGGTGCGCCCGCGCAATCTTGCGTATCGATCTGAGTCAGAGACGATTTTGCACGGGTGAATTCAGCTCGTATTTGTATATATAAATGCGTGGCGCAAAAGCGTTTCAATATATTCGCAACTTTTTATTTTTATTTTTATTTTTAATGATACGCGATACAGAGTAAGAACACGCCACGCCGCGCCACGTCGTTATCAGCCGGGTACGCGAGACACTCGAACCCGATATTCCGATACTCGTTCCGATCTCGCAAACGCCACACAGCAGTTGTAACGCGAAAACTCTATATAATTGTCTGATAAAATCGTCTCGCCTATTCCCTTTTCCAGCACCTACGCACTCCGCCGTCACCGGACTATCTCGACGAAATTACTTCCTCGATACGAACCCGATTACATCGATGCACGGTACGTGCGTAGGCACATGAGAGCCAACGACTGTCGGAGGACGCCTTCTCGCAGACTTTAAGTACTGCCGGAGAATATGATCCTCTATAAATTTTCATTAGAAGAGTGAATACCAAGAACACGATCTATCGATTGTTTTTTTTTTTTTTTGCGATTTATTCACTCGATCTGTAGTGATCCAAGACAACTGTTTTAAAACTTTTGCGGATTTATAGGATATTTCTATTTATATTTGGTTTGGTATAGGTATCGATAGGATACATTAACATTCGACATGTATACACCCAGAAATATCTGTTCGAATTTTGAGTGGTTCGTGGGTCAGAATTTCTACTACCTATACTATAAAGGCGGTACACTCAGACAGCAGCAGCAGCAGCAGGTTTCCTCGCCGCAGAGCCTAATTAGCGCCTGATTGGCACTCCGCCCTTCAGTCCACCAACCTCTCTCGCCCCCTCGTGTAGCTTCATTCGGCGTCTGCATAGAGCTCTCGCTCGATTATCCCTTTCTGCTTCCCTTCTCCTTTTCTTTTTTATCTGTTTTTCTTATTTTTTATTCTTGTTCTACCCTTTGGCAGTCTGCCATGCGAGAGACTTCAGACCCTTTTTCGATGATTTTATTTTTCTGTTCATTCGTTCTTCTCCATCCGACAGATTTTATCAGAGTCAGACATTCGAATATTCGAGGCGCATCTTCACGGCAAATGCCTTTGGGGAATATTTTTGTGCATATAGGTATATTTAATTCTTGGGCTCAGCGCCATTTCTCTTTCTCATCGTCAACCCGATTACACGCTCAATCTTCTTCCTTCTCGTATATGTAATTGTACGAATTTCACTGGCGCGCCAGTAATTTTACTCTGTTCCTCTAATTCGTGCAATTTTGCGAGCAAAGGGATCTTTGAGAGCTCACGGACGAGCCGTCGACTGCCGGCAAATGCAGCATTACATTTCGGGGGCCGAGCTGCGCGATAAGCTCCTTTTTTTCTCTTCTTTTATTCGCATATTTCTTTGTCGGTCACTTAAAAAAGGGTTAAAATGTTTCTTAGCATGCGATATGCTTTATCTCGCGCTGCAAAATGCTCCAGAGCAGCTGCGCTTACTGATAAAAACAATGAAATCAAAATTAATTCGTAAAAAAAAAAAATCGATAAAATAGAATGATCATCTGTTGCTCTCAAGAATACGTAAGCGCTGTTCGAAAGGCGTTAACCGGTCCCCTTTTCCTTTTGTTTCTATCACTATCGTTTTCGTCTCACCGCAATAACACCCAACGATCACTTCCCAAGCCTATAACTCTCGCGCGATCGTGGGTAGAATCTCGATACTCACGAAACAATGTGTGTCTCTATATGGTCGGCGTTTCTCATGAAAGATCCCAACCAATGAGAAAATTCATCGTGGGTTCGATAGGGCACTTGAGAAACAAAGTTCGAAGGTCCGTCGCCTCGAGTGGACGAGAAGGCGCGAATGAAAGCGATACACATGCAACTTCGAGCGATGTAATATCACCAGGGCGTGTTGTATGCATGAGAACGATGGAGTCAGAATTCGAGAATACAGCGCGAACAAGAATACAAAAACCGTACACTCCCTGAAATGGACTATCATCTATATCACGAATATGGATATTTTGTTATTGAGAGCTGTCGAAGTGAGTTACGACGTTGAAGAGGAACAAGCTGATATATTTTTTTCTCTCCAATCCCATCGATTCCTTTATCCTTTACTCCTTGTTATTCATTAGCATAAAGCATTGCTTCACTTGATAGAAAGCACATGATCGACGGCAAGCAGTGAGTCCTTCGAGTCGACCACCAGGGAAATATGAAACAAGACTTGAAAGGACAAGATTTACGACGCCAAGCGGGCAGAGAACAACGAAAATATGAAAGGTCTCTGGTTGGAAACAAGTCGATGTTACTTTTCGGAATAAATATCTTACGAGACATTCTTTCTTATCTCGATTGTCGGTGCAACGGTGAAGTGGACGATGTGAAATATGAGTACGAAATATCCAGTCGGGTCTTATCGTTTTTAAAGTTCGTATCGTTCGTTCGTTCGTATCGTTTTCTGTGTATAGGTTGACTAAGAGAAATAGTTATGTGTCTTTTCCTCCAATTCTAACTAACAGGACTAACAGGATTCTCTCATCGTCAGCCTTCGATACGTAGAAATGGGTGCGGGCTATCCCACCCTCTGATCGTCTTCTCATTACCGTATCGAGAAGCGGGGAGTTCGATATACGTTCGCTGTTATCCGCAAATAGAAATTCTTTCATCTTTCCTTCTCAATAGTTCGATATTCTCGAATAGCGTAGCAGCATCCCTTTCTCATCTCGCGCGTATCGGAATTTTTGCAACGCCCGGAGTAGTCGAGCATTTTTTTTTTTTTTTCTTCTCTCTTCCGTCGACGGGCAGAACTCACGAACTCTCGCGGGGCTCGGATATCGAATAAGTTACGAACAGTCGGGTCCGCTGTTGAAAGAGAGAACCTGGAGGCCCTCGCTTATCCCGGTAATAGCATTTCGTAAGTGGCAACCAAAAACCGAGAGGACTCGAGCTATATGCTCATCTCTCGCGAGGCGTCTCTCTCCGAGGATCCGCGGTGAGCCAGGATCGTCGTGGTGGACGATATCGGACGTTGTGACTTTCTGACTTTCACGTTCGCTCTTCTGCCCACCCTCCCTCCTCCCCTTCCTTCCTTTACCATCGTATCACAGGAAAATGGACCAAGGGAGACGTTAAAACTTTTCTCATCTTTCGTTAATCTTGAAAAATGCTCTCGTACCAAGGTACAAGGTATAGAACTCTCCCGGTGACTTCGAACGTCACCGAAAACTTCAGCTTCCCGAAACGATCGTCACCGCAAGTATGGCTCTTGGCTATACATTCGAGGCAAAGGATGATACGAAAGACGAGGGCAATAAGAGTCACCGTTATCTCAAACGATGTAAAATTATTATCAAAATGGAAATTACTGTTTTAAAAAAAAATGTAGAAAGAATCATAAGTTTAAGTTTTTTGCAGCTTACAAAATGTTAAAACATTCATCGGCCGTGACGCCATTCTTTACATTCTTCGCATCAGTATTCGTAATTAATTATTTTTTTCTTAATTCCATGTTGAACATCATTTTAAAATGTAAATATGATTCTTACGCACGTTGTTCGAAAAAAAAAAACTATCGATATTTTATCGCCTGTATTTTTTTATGTTTATCAGTAAAAATATCAATAGCAACTTTCCTTTTAAACAAAAAAATTGTATTTATGACAATAACATGCATTTCTAGGGACCCTTATTATCCTTACATTCTGTATGCTTATATGTAGAAATGTTCAGCAGTGCTGCAACATATAGCGAAACGGCAAGGGAAGTCGCCATCATTCCTTCGTGTCGCATCCACAGTGGGAGAGGGTAATTACCCCCTGGGGATGGACCACTCCGCCATGGCGTATTATTCTCGTTGCAGAAGAGCCAACTCGCGAGACGAGCTCTCCCGTTGCCCTCGCGCACCCCTCACGAGCCCCTGTGGACTGTCGATGTTCCCGAAACTTCGCCTACCCTTGTACATTCGCACCAGTCCACGTGCGGTTTGTATGCAGCTACCTTGCGACTGTGAGGTTCCACGGATACTGCAGTATCTCAAACTACCCTCGAGGAACGTTCCCTCGTTATAATGCCGCAATGATATTCAAGATATTTCTTGTGTAAAACTAGGAATGCTGTTTCTCTCTCTGTCTTACTATCCCAAGGGAATACGAAATAAGGATTCACTCGTGTTTTTATGTCTACAATTGTGTAACGAATTTTACGAAAATAAATTGGGGATTGATGAAAAACTGAAATCGCGTATAAAATAGTTTTGTATCAAAAGTTGTAGAGAAACTTTTTCTATATTGCTTTGCCATAGCTGTGTGCAAAACGTCCATTGGATAAGAGAGATTCTTCGCCCGATGGAATTTCAGCCCCTCGACGATTGGAACGGACCAGCTGCAGGTGAGGTTTTTTATGGTCTTTGAAAACGCCCAGACAAAATGCATTTTGGAGAGCATCGGGTGATAGCGGAGATAGCTGGTTCGGGAATCCCCGCCGAATTGCGATTAAGGGGTGCCGCGCTTGGCTATAGGAGGGTTGCTTCAAACCACCTCGCATCCCCCTGGTGTTCCGTGTTATCGAACAGCTGCGCGCGCAATTCTCTTGTATAGTAGAGATTTCGATGTATTAGAGAGAAGCCAAAAAGAGGAACGAATGGCGATGTGTAGATATTATAGCCTCGAGGCTTCGCATCACTGTGAGAAAAACTTGTATTCGGTTTGGTATATATTTATGACGAAAGGTAAACTACACTTAACGTCGCGCGTGGTCATCCGTTCGGCTTATACTTTTACCAGTATCAACTGTTTGCTCGATACCGCACACGTACCCATTCGTGTTATGTATATTACGCCTTTGGGAACATGTAACTTCACAAACTGTCGAAAGTTACGTTACATCACGGGCGTGATGTAGTATCTGAACGATGCGTGCGTCACAATTCAGGAACGGGACCGATGCCGTAATCGATGACTTATATGCTTGACGAAAGATGAAATTTCGTCGAGGCCGCTTCCATCGACATATACGCTTATTTATCTCGCGGTAAAGTATAAATTCATTTTTTTTTATCGGCAAAAATGTTAACTGAACTTTAAAGTTAAATAACGATCGTTAATTATCATCTGGGTAAATTATTAGTCAGGATTATTCGATGATAAACAAATAGCGGTAAATAAACATTATCGGTTAGTACAACCGGAGACCTGTAGTTTTTTCTGCATAAAAAAAAAATGACGTCGTCGGAGTCAACTAAGCAGAGAAGAGGTGCTTTATGCTAGGCAATCCTTTTTTTTTTCTTTTTTTTTCGAGAATGCCTGAGTAACGAAGGTCCGAAGCCTTTTTTCGCTTTATAACCCTTTTCCTTGGCAATCGTCCGACAAGCGTCCATCGGTCAGCGTAACAGCCTGAGCAATTGGTCGTTTTAAGGTGTAGCAGAAATGCTATTCGGGGTCTATGCTCGATGTTTCACCTTGACAATAAAACACGCCGGAAGGGTTTAGGTCTCCGGTTCTCCCCCGAGACGGTGTAATAAATCGATTGGAAGAGTGTCTCCGGAGGTAAACTCCAGCAACGCGAGAGCAATATACACCGTTCGGGCGTTGAAACCTTTGGACATCGTTGTGTAGCTATATACATATACACGTTTTGGTATTCTTGGCAAAACACGAAGGAATGGAGAAGGGGATGAGGAGAGGCCGACACGTACCCCTTTCTTAGTGGCAACAAAGTAAAGGGGTAGAAGCGAGAAGCAAGATTTTTTACTGTTATCTGAGACGAAAATCGTCGTCGAGGCCGGAAAAACCACGAAACGATCGCCAGGTGAGAATGGCACTGCACGCAGTCTGTCGCTTCAAGGTCTCCGAGAAACCTCGAGAGCGCGATACTCCGGTGAACAATCTTAAAAGTGAACTTCTATATCTATTCTCAAGGTTCTCGCGAGAATTTTTTCGTAATACTCCGGTGACCTCGTACCGCTTCGCGGGATACCCGCCTCACTTCACAGACACTTCAACGATATGTGAGTCACACTCTTTTATCTTTTGACCATCGCCGCCATATTTTTTACGCAAATTAGCCATATATAAAGCGCATCCGTTGAAAAAAAAATATATACTAATTAAGTAATTATCAATTACACAGTCTGACGATCTCGAGGGCTATCGCGCGGATATGCGCGCAGGAAACATAGTAGATCTATATCCCCTCTTCTTTGAAGCCGCGGCATTCAGCAAACAGGAATATATTATTATACAGATAGTGTATAGTCAAAGTATCGCTACAACAATTAACTTTCATGGTTATCCGAGAACGTGGGACGGTATTGTTATTGTACAGAGTCGCGCAGAATCGATAACTAATATTTATAATCAAATTGCAAAGTTATTTCAATCAAAAGATTAATCTCATAATAAAAATTGATTACTGAATATACAATGATTTCGGGTCCAAGAAAAACATTAGTCAATAAAAATAAATTATTTTTTTCCGTCTTTGTAAAAAAAAAAATTGATTTACAAATTTTAATTTTTTGAGAGTTTAGATTAGTTTCCAATAAAATTGAGTTAACAGTATGAAAAAATTCCTGAAACGAAACAGCAATAAACAATTTTTCACGTGATGGTGCATTTAGTTTTTGCATCATCCTGTAGCCCATGAAATAGACGGCATTTACAAAGTCGCGGCCTGTATTATCGAGCGTCCATGAAGTTTCCAATGCAAACTTGTATCTACGGTACTTGTATGAAAAAGCAAACTACGGTCCACAATTTTTCCACCTATTATACGTGTCTTATGCTAATTAGGCGACCAACTTCGATGTTTTTCTCCGTAAGCATTGCGGAGTCGAAGCTCAGAGGTTCTCTCTGTCCTGTATTTCACAGCAGAGAATCCCTTTACGTGTTGAAGCGTAAGGGATATGGCTTTTCCGTGTTTACCGAAGCCGACCCAAACGATTCCATAGATTAAACCTCTAATGAGTGAAACTTCTCGAGAAGCTTTGAGGAGAGGGTTTTGCTTTTCGCTCCGCGTATACAGAATTATCGTTACTGCTGCGTCATACGATAGTTGGTTAGTCTTGAAGGGGGGTAAATATAGCACGTCTAGTTAAACTAAGCGTATGAGTCTCCGCGCAATGTCTCGTGTACATAACGTCCCGTGCTCTCTTCGTTGAATCTCATTCGCGTGTGTGTACTCTGCACGAGCCACGTGCTTCGTAGCAACACGAATCGCTCGATTATTCGTACGTGTGCTTGTGTGTGTTTTGGTTGCGCGCGAGAGGGGAAGAGTGTCACGGTAGAGAACGTGGGCAGTACGTTTGAACAGTATACACGAAGGTCCGCGTAATATACCCTCAAGTTTATTATAACGTTCATCGGGCGGTTCTTCGAAGCTCTCAGGGGCTGCCAGTACTACACGATTGCGTCGTGCTGCGTTCGCCGTCTTGCGGAACGCCTTGCACGGCTCACGGACAGAGGCAGCTACCGCTGCGGGTGGCTATACCCACACAAGCGCACACATGGTTCGCTCCTTTCGCATATAATATAACAGGAGAACCCATAGCCGACTATCGGCCGAGCGAAACCCACGAATTATCCTTGAAATATATTTCTCTCGCGAGCCGAAAACATCTTTTCGAGAGTGCCCTTTACGTTATTTCGCACGGTTTTACCCCAAACAAAAAATCTGGACAAGTGTGTGAAGAGAGGAGAAAAAAAAAGTATGCCATTGGGCCGGTAAGGGGGACGGAAGAGCAACGAAATGAAACAAAGAAAAAAATGGAATAAGATAGTTAGGAGATGAAAAAAAAAAAAAAAAAGTGGAATGAAATAGAGGGGTTGCAGAGGATTCACCGGCGAGCGAGACTTAGGTACGTTGATGTTGTAGCCTTCGCTAAAAAATATATATACCCATACATACTCGATAGAGGGCGGAAACAACAAAAGTTCAATTTCGGCGGAACGACGACGGAAAAATCTTTCTCGTGTATTTCGTTTTTCGCCCCGGCGGGCATAGCCGCAACTCATCGCGCGCAATGTATGGCCACGAGAGAGTCTCTGTATCTCCCGTGTAACGCGTTGCGGTAGAAAGAGGGAGGGATATATCGGGCTCCGCCGAGAGCGAAGATTCTGCGGGCAAAAGCGATGCTCGTACGAGGGGCAGGATTGGAGGTCGAATTCGCAGAGGCTGTCTCGCGAGAGCAGGGCTTGTAATTTTTTCTCTCTCTCTCGATCACGCACAATTTTTTTCCATCACCATCTTCGTTCTGTTCCCTTTTACGCGATATTACGAGTGGGAAAAAAAATCCCTTTTCGTTGCCGAGTGTACGAAAAAAATACGCGCGTACATCGAGCTTCATTTGCGTTCCCATGGAGCGTACTTTCGTGACTGGATTTACGAAGGGCACCGAGAGAAATCTTGTAAAAATATGAAATCGTTGAGAATAGAATTAAGAATTCACCTCGGAAAATTGTTGCCCGAAAGGGATTAAAAAAAATAGTCGCAAACGTGAGAATCTTATACATTTTACCGACCCGGAGAAATAGCGAACTACGAATTACCGGGAAGTGAAACGAGGCCAGCATTGTAGATGCTGTTGGAATTTAGTTCTGAAATTCAAGGGAGACTGGGAGTACAGAGGAGAGAAATAACTGTTAACTGTAGCGAGGGGTAGAATGCTAGTAGCCGGCTAATTTAGAGTTCGTGTTGGTGCATTCGAGAGGATTTCGCTGCGGAGCGCGCAAGCGAGGCAACATGGCGCCTGTAGATACCGCATCGACACTGCGGATTCTCTCTCTCCCTTTCTCTGGGATAAACACATAGATAGGTGCGTCTTTCGTAGTGATAGGGATACCGTCAATTTCTACGTCGAAGTTGCACTGTCTGCACTTTAACCGCGTTCACCGACACATGCGGCACATTCCACCGGTTAACCCGAACGCTGTATGCTTTTGCTTGCTTTCGAGCTCTCGGTATCGGGGTATTCCCTTCACCTCCTCTTTCGTGTCTCTTGACTTCTCGCCGCCCTAAACCATCTTTCGCGCTTCCCTCCGTAGCTATCAAGGCAAAGGAACGGGGTGAATTTTAGCATAGCGCAGTGTAGAATGTAGAATACGGTTTGGCAACGCCATCCTATACACAGGGTGTTCAATGTCCGTATGCGAATTATTTCATCTCCAAACGAATTTCTGTATAATTGAATTCTCGGAAGTGGAATACATAATCATTTGATTGAAATGCCACGAAAATTTCAAGGAAGTTGACGTAGAAAAGAGAAAAATAGAATTTGATTACTCGATATATATTCATCAAACATACTGTCCTGGATAATTAATCTCCTTATCAAAGTTGTTAACATTTTAATCACTCAAAAAAAAAAAAATTGAGTCATTCATCGATAAAAATTGAACACCCGTTGCGTATACAGAGCATCGAGCATAGGATGTACATGGATGAAGTATGGATGCTTCTGTCGGCTTTGCTACTACTTTTGTGCCAAACAGCGACCGAAATATATATGTATATACCCCTACCTACCTATCTAGCTGTTGAGAGAACAAGTAGACTAGGGGTATAAGCTACTGCTGTGCTCGCGAAGCTCGATGAGACGCCTGGGAAAGTAGCTTCGAACTCATCACGCGGATACCTACGTACCAAAGTACACGATCTATCTCGCCCCCCTTCGCTCTATCTCATTCTTCACTCCTATCCTTTCTGCAAAAGCCTTTCTTGTTCCTCTCTGTGTCTATTTATCTATGTATATTCCCTCATTCTTGGTTCGCCCCGCGCGAAACGTTACGGACACGACCCTCTCGGGACCAACATCTTCGCACTTTCTTCGCTTCACTCGTAGAGCACGGATTAAACGCAGATTCGACTCGTCTTTACAGGGTGAAAAGTAAAAAAAAAAAAAGAAAGGAAACAACGAAAGGTGAAGGAAAAAAAAAAAGTGATACAGCAAGATTGCGCGTTGTATACTTTCCATCTACTCTGCTCTCGTTTCGTCCCGACCCTCACTCCCCTTTCCTTTTACCCGTCTGATACCCATCTTACGCCGAATTGAATAAGTTATTTGGTGTAGCATCGTGTATACTATATGTGCATATAGTATACGAACATTTTTCCAGAGGAAAATAGTACGTATTTGGATGCAGAAGAAGTTGCGAGTGAAGAGCTCCGGGAGCTCACGTGCTCTTCCGGTTTTGAAGGCACATGCAGAGTGCCCACGAGGAGAAAATGCTACAGATACATCCGGATAGCACAGACCACTGCTATTTCCCCATGGGAATACAGAAAACTCGCTTTGCTACATTTGTAGTACATATTTGCACATACATGACGAAGGACGGTAAGACGAATATAAGAACGGAGGGAGAAAGAAATAAGGAACCCGAGAGTAGCCCCCGAAGCGAGCTACGAATTCTGAAAGGGATGTGCGAGGCAACATCAGACGAAAAATGGTTTTTGAAGGCTGATGCACACACGAGAGCGTATAGCGACGAGAATTTGTTATATCATGCATGTAACCACTTCTCTGTGAATGTATTATTCAAAATTGTCTGGAATAACCGAGGACTTTTGAAGAAGTAGAGGGAAACGAAAGCAAATGGTTTTGGGTTGTCCGAGCAAAAAATTTGAGGGAATAAGGGGATGTTCTATGCAAAATTTACAAAAAAAAGATCATGTTTTGCTACTGTCAACAGATTGGAATCTTTAAATTAAACAAAAAAATTATTTTGGAGATAATAATTTAAAAATAGGAAAGATTGAAGAATATTGAGGCATGCGGAATTGAACAAAAGATTTAATTTTTTTATAGACTGATGGAGACGATAGCTCGACATATACCACAGTGAAAACTAATTCGGCAAAAAATAAAAATAATAACAATCATAAAAGAAAAATAAAAAAATTCTTCCATTATCCCGTTTTTCGCGAAATATTTAATAGTTTATAAAATCGAAGCTAAAGTACACTTTAGGTGCAAAGTTTGTTGCATTTTCTCGATGACTTCGCGTGACGAAAAATATTTTTTCGAATTTGTGTGAAGGGGTTAAAGGCAAAGTAGAATTGGGATGTTTCGAGGTCGAAACAACCATAGTGGCCGATGCCGTCGGCCAGCGAGCGCCGAGTCGACAACAGACTCTCGCCAAATTATCCAGAGAGCCTGGCTGATGGTCCCGAACTATAAAATTACCATTTATCGACGATATACACGCCACAGTCAATTACTATTCTCTCGTCGCAGGATAAAAGACTGAGGAAAGATTCGATGTATATTTATACTGTTGTCCGTGGAACGGCAAAGTCTGGGAAATGAGTCTGAAAGAGTATCAATGCTGAAACTCTCAGCATGACGCTCGCATCTTCGAAGAGCGAAGTATCGTCAATACGCGGGATATACGATCGGCGAGTAAGCGCTGTTGACGATTTCTGCGTAATACACTCGGGACTCCGAATTAAATTCATTCGCTGTGTCCACTCTGTCGTCGAACCACATCGCCAACGCAATACTTTGTTAGCTGAACGGCCAAAGAAAGACAATTTCACTCTCTGTAAAGCGACTCTCGTTCGCGATGAACTTATGCATATCGCGGCGGCATCAAAGTAAATGGCATCGAAAAAAACAAACCCGCCAAAGTATATTTTCGCCCATTCATACACGGAATTACTAAAAATAATTTTTATAACGACTCCTCCTATCTCGTAGTCCAACGAAATTGACTCAGTCATAAAATTAATGGAAATATATTCTTTATAGGAATCGTATCAATTAGGATTTTTTTTCACGCGACTCTCCATTAGCCATCCGCAAGATTGTAGTCAATCGCGTGACTATTTAAAATTTGCACGGGGTGCGCGTATAGTAACTCTACGATTTGATACAGGGAGACGGGAGGGGGTGGGAGTGAGTATTAACTAGATATTCTCGGGTTGATGTTCACAGTGATGATAAAAAAAAGCAGAAAAAAAACTAGCAATGCTTCCTCTCGTTGGTATTCAAGGTGGAAGGTACTTTGAGAGCTCCTCGCGCTCAGTCGCTCGCACACGAGACTACCAAGAAAGAGCCCCTTTTGCCCGCGGGTCCCAGCTGAATTCCAAAATGCGAGGATCGCGAATGCAAATGGCGAGAGTGAGCGGAGCTTGTAAGCCACGGCTTGTAAGCCCCAACGTCGAACGCGTCTGGCATTCCTGGCTATCGTGTACTCGCGCACTTCTCGTCTTCCTCTCGGTCCCTTCACGACGCCGTCCTCTCTCGAAGACGACGGCGACGGCGCTGGAAAGCCGCACGGAAACTTTATATTTTCAACCGAAGAGTCTAAAATCGTCTTGCACGCCTCGCATAACTGATGCGGGCAGCACAGCTGCTGGTTACAAGCTTCCGAGGATTATTTCGTCGAATGAAACATTTTTCGTCTTCGCGTTTTAATAATAATAATCGTGGGGCTTATCGTCGGCCCACACGTTTGCTTCGAGGCACCATCTGCGCTAACGCGTACCTTCGATATTTTTTTTTCCTTCGAGAAACGAGAGCGAGAGTGTGATTCATGTGCGCTTGCGACACTTCCGTCTTATGTAGAGTTTTGCTCTGGTTGTTTGCCGTATCGCGATCGAGAGGGAAAAGAAGACGCGACGCCTTGAAGGACTCGGACGTTTTTGGTTTGGACGTCGTGTTTACGCATAATACGTTGTTCCACCGGCGTGACTTAAATTATTTATAGTCGAAGATGCTTCAGAGTTCTCGCGAGATTATTTTTTTTTCTCTTCCGGTCGGCACAGAGCTCAGGAGAAGCCCCAGGTGATAGAGGCCCTTCGAGATCGTTTTCGTACCTTATAGTACTTCGTTATACACCGAGGATCCCCTTGTACTCTTTCGTATATTTACGGTCAGGCAGAAGCAACGCTAGGGAAACGAGCAGAGCTCGTGGCAATAAAGGGGGAACCCGAGTGAGAAGAGACCGTAAAATACCGAAAACCTTAACGGGTTTAATTAGGGGGCAAAGTACGCAGCGTCCAAGAGACTTACAAGCATTACGGGTCATTTTGGGTGTTGTGTACTACACAGCAAAGGTACATTTTACCATAGCACGGCTTTTGATATTTATATTAAATGAGTCGTTGCCAATAAATTTTCATCTGACAGAACAAGATATTTCCTTTTTCTTATTTCGACGTATTATTGGTATAAAATTACATTAAACATGATATTTTGAGAACTCCATATAATCTGTTTAGACAACGAAACTCGTGAAAATTCGAATTTTTTCAGTAAAAAAAAAATGTTTTTTTCAAGATTTTCGAGATTTTTTTTCGAGAGCAGAAACGTGACGAGAATGTAAACGAGATATCGTTCATCTACGAATTTATATAAATATCCAGAAGGGTTGGGTGATCCACGAGATACAGGAATGAACCGAGCGTGAGTAGAAAACGTGTGGCAGACATGGATACCCGTCGGAGCCATGCTTGGTATATCTCCGTAACGGCAAGTGCCTCTCTCGCTGACTCGAGAGCTCGGGTTGGATCTCGCGTCTGGGATCACCCGGTTGGACCACTCCGGCGAAGCGAAACCGACCGACTGATTCGTGTCGCCATCTATCCAGAAACGGTTCAAGCTTTTCGCTCTCGGTCCATGCTACACGATTCATCGCCGCGCAGTCTGATCGCTGTCCCACTTTACTACTGGCTGTTTTTAACCGCGATGTTATTTTTTTTCGTCTAACTAAACTTTCCTCGATTAGCCGATAAAGCGAGAAACTATCTTTCGACCGAAAACGAATCAGACGTGAAAATATTTCTTCGAATTCTGGGCGATTGGAACGATAGAATTCCAATGGAACGATTAGAATCTATGGAGATTTTGTTGAGTTACATTCCCATTTGAGAGATTGTCTTAATTGGATTGTATCGGTCCGTGAGCGTTCACACTTGAACGGAGTGAAGTGTTACCCGCTTATATTCTATTTGCTTAGCGTAAAACACGCGTGATAGCAAAAAGACATAAATCGTACAATTTATCGGTCTGACACGCGAGCTCGAGAGCAATCGTATAGTTGTATGTTCTTTTTTAAGTTTAAATACCATCGGCAATGAGTCGAGTAATGCCGCTACGAGGCGCACCAAGCGTATGTTGAAATAAACTAAACTGTTTATGGCAAAAATTTATTCGGCTCGTAAGACTTTCCAGTCTTCTTGCGCAGCCGTTCGTGTACATCCAATTAGCCCGGCGCTCCACGGCAATCATCCGGAGATACTCATTACAAATCTTAATCGTGAGGGACGCCCTTCAAACGTACTTTGAATAGACTTTTTCCCGTCGTTTATCTCGATCTACGAAATGAGATATCAAATTACCTGACTTTTTCACTCTCTTGACATTTTATAATGCAATATTTGAGACCGTTTCGAAGATTGTTTACGAGGTACGATTAACGATCATTAGCAATAATTAGTTTCATCGAACGTGGAAATAGATCGTTCTTAAAGCCGTAACGGAGTAACGGAGCGAGAACTTTATTATATCTTTTTTCGTCAGTTCTTTATTTTTTTTCAAGACTGTACCGAGGCAAATTCGTTAGGGTTTTGGACGGGTCTCGGGAAACTGAATCCCTGGGCAAAGATTTTTGGGTATTCGGTGCCGGACTCGTGTGACCTGTACTCCCGGATCGATACCCGACAGCCAAAGAACCGACCCCCAGTACCAGCACCGTAGCGAGAGAGCGTAGGGAAGGGATGCGGCACGAGGGTGGTCCAACGAGTTTCGACCGAAGCGTTCAGCCCCCTCCGCACCGTTTCCGCCCCTCCGTCGTTTCTCTACAACATGGGCTTCATCCCCCTCGCGTAACGCGTCCCGAAAATTGAGTGAACAAAGTTGCGAGAGATGGCGCCACGTGGCTCGACTACATGAAGAATCCTCGACAAGGATTCTGATCAATAGGAGTCCTGATTCCCGGACTCGAAGGTCTTTCGGTCATGCAGACAATTTTTTGAAATTCCCTTTCGAAAATTTGATCATTTGTACTTTCTTACGCACATAGATTATAAACTTAGAAAAAAAACGGGAATCTATTATATTTTGTAATGAATTTACCCACAATCGCATTATTTATATTTTTTCCAGTAATTACCATCTCCATTTCCATATTGGTCACCGCGTAATTATGTTTTGTACATTGTAGATTTTAACTTCTCCATTGTACGAAATTATTCAATTCAATAATGCATATCACACTTTACACGTACAATTATCTCGAACAGCATGTTTTGTTAAACAAATTAACCGCTATCGTGTAACTCGAGTATTCCTCGTTTCTTGT
The DNA here is from genome assembly GCA_934046635.1 of Buathra laborator. Taxonomy (NCBI): domain Eukaryota; kingdom Metazoa; phylum Arthropoda; class Insecta; order Hymenoptera; family Ichneumonidae; genus Buathra; species Buathra laborator. The sequence goes on along the minus strand of OW203897.1, from coordinate 4,001,620 downwards.
AAACCAGTCGAAATAATGAGAGTCGCGAAGAAAAAAAAGCGAGTGAACACATAGCCGCGTTCGTTACTCGCGTCGCTGCATTTATTCATGACGACGTAATGACGATCTTGACTCGAGATAGTACGAGGCGAAGCTCGTAACTATAATTCAAGGCGAGAAATCGTACAAAAAACGCGCGATACCAGTAGGACATCATTTTGCAGACATTTTTCTGCATTGAAAAAAAAAAAAAATGAAACGCACGCGACTTCTAGATACGTTTATATAGATTCACCGTAGCAGTTATTTAACCACGAGAAGTTCAAACGATCGGTGTTGTATCGCGAGATAGCAATGGCCGGTATTCTCGATTTTCAGGCGTTATGAATTTAACACTAAGCGAAGCGATATTCGTGTTGTCGCCGTAGCCGACCAACCAACGACCGCGACAGGAACGGATACATTTTAATCCGAGTTAGTGAAAACCGGTTTTTCGTCAAACCGTCCGGGACGCGTAGGAATCGAAGCGAACGAAGTGGCGATCGCGAACCCGTTCATTCGCCTGAAAAGATCTTTATTGATTTGAGGAGGCGCATCCCAGCTTTTGCCTCGTCTCTCGATCTTATAAGTAGCTATATATATTAACGCTCTTCGAGACAAGGTGTGGCCGTTCGTAACGCTCGGGTGCATCGAACCAGCTATGCATTTATTCATGAAACGAAAAAAAAAAAAGGAGAATGAAAAAATCAAACGATAATTTTATCAAAAGTTTAGCATACAAAATTCTATATGATCAAAATGCTAATATAATACACAAAATGATAGAAAGTGAAAATAAACCTTATCGCGTCTCAAAGTAACATTCATGCGAAGTATCGGTGAAATCAATGCCGAACGGACGCACCAATAATCAATTCGATTTTCTCATGCAAAATCCATTAATTTAGCTGTTTTATTTCTTTACACCATTAATAGCGGTGGCTTACGAAACTGTGTTTCTAGTTATGAACTCCTCAGGATTGCCACATTTTTGCACAATAGAACAAAAATCTTTGCAGAAATCTATTATTAAAGTTTGAATTTAATTCCATCCATGAAAAAAATATATATATTACTCTCGTTATCGGCTCGCTGCGGCATCGCAAGAGTCCATTGAACCTTTCGTACTGAAGGATTCTTCGATAAAACCCAATCGAATCGCACCCATCTTACAGACAAGGAACACAGCGGGTATTGAAGAGAGGCGGGTAGAGTGCATCGAGAGTGAGCATCCATACGCGTTCCTCGCAAGTTCAAGATGGAGCCGGGTGATTAGCGAACGAACAAAGGCGCCGACCGCAGAGAGTCCGTCGTGAGGCTGCTGGGCCTCCTCCCTGGCATTCCTGATTACCATACGGCTTATTACGTGGAATATAATATCTACTTTAACGTTGTGAACTCACGAGAGAGCCGTCGATGCGCGCTCTCAGTGCTGCCGGATGAGCAGGCGTGGAAAAAGACGAAGAAAAACGAAGAAAAAGGGTTGAAGGCGCACATGAGGAGGGGAACGACAAGAGGACTGGATTATGTACTGTAGTATACGGCTGGAGCCCTGACTCGGCAACGAATCGAGCCGACGGCGAAAGAGAGCCAAGAAGCAGCAACGCGCACAGCGTGCTATATCCGAAAGGACGTTTAACCGGTTAATTCATTGGTGGGGCCTTATTCAGTGCTTTCCCGCAAAAGAGAGTCTGTCTCTGCATTGCTCGTTTGCATACTCTCTTCCCTTCGTATCTTCCTCCAGCACTCGTTCCGTCCACTGGCCGGAGAGTACTCATTACACGTGAAGCCTCTGCCTGCTCGTGTAGTTCTGATAATAAGTATAATATAAAGATGGAGAGAAGGTAAATTGCGAAAGAGGAAAAAGATGGTTGAGGGGTGTGAAGAACCAACGATCCGTGAAACACCTTCCGTCACCACTCCTCTTAATGCCATAACAAGGCCGGCTGTACGAAATTAGAATCTCATCGAAGATCGATAATTTTTGACGATCATTTATATAAACATCAGCCTTATCGAGAAGAATTTAGTGCCCGAATATCGAATATTAATTTGCCAGTCCGCGCGGAAATGAAATGTACGCAAAAAATATTGGAAATGTATTAAATTCAGCGTTTTTTTATAATGAATATATTCGTCATATACTTTTTCATAAATTTGGTGACATATATTTGCAAAAATATATTTTAAAATATATCCGTTTATACCATTTTTCGATGAAGATATACAGCATATACGATCGATATGTTAGCGATTTTTTTTTTTCATGTAGGCATGCTGACTGAAAATTGTGAATGATTGTTCGAAGTGAAGCAAATTGTTTCCGTACGATCGACGAAGAAGTGAAAGAAAAAATATATATATAAAACTCGGCGTATTTTGAAGACAGGATTCCTCTGCGAATTGTCGATGTGGGCGTTTCTGCCATTGATCAGTCTATAATTTTCGCAATACTTCAGTGGAGTTCGTCCGGACTAACGTCTACGTTTGTCCTTCTCACACTCTTAATTTTCATTTGAACCCTCACCCCGCTCGACCCCGAAGAACGGTTTCTTGGCCCTGGCGAGATCTCCGGTGCGTGCTCTCGCCATTCTTCCCCCCTGCGCACCGGCAGCCCCTCTTCCTACGGCCGTCGAAGCTGACTGAACGGAGAACAGCTCTCCAGCATCCAGCAGCAGTTTCGTCGGCGACGAAGCGTCGAGAGCACAGGAAAGGCAACGAAAGGTTCCAGCGGATTTGCGAGTGAGCGAGTGAAAGATGGAGAGAGACTTGTCAGCCAATCGGGGTAAAGCTTTTCTCATACCGCCAGGCCGATCAATGCTAAGGCCCTACGTACCGACTCTATACTTGCTACTACTGCTCCTGCCGCTGCAGCAGCAAGCCCTGTCGGCTTGCCATACACAAAGTTACCCGCTACATGTACAACTAACGAAGCCCACGCTTCAACCTTTGCTTCACTCGTCCCTTTCGTCTTCCCTTCGCGCTTCACAGAATCTTTCTCTTTCCCACGAAGTGTCAAGCTCTGCTTTACCACCGAATAATCCGTGAATCTGGATTGGCGGATAAGGGACAGAGTTTCCCGGATCCCGTCCGCCATTACACCTCGGCCCTGGGCCATGGAACTTCACGCAGCAAAATCGAGTCGATTTTCCCTACAGCTATGACACTGTACGATGAACTCTCGCCTCCTGGCTGATAGCACGACGAAAATTAATGCCACAACCTCTCCTACCGTTGCGCTCAGGAACCTTTGAAATTTAACGGATGATCGCCAGATTCGGGAATAGAGAGAAGACAGAGTTCGTGATACTCTGCCGAAGTATATACCAAACTTCGCTGCAGACAACGATCGCCTGAGCTTTTACCAAACTAGTAGCAAATTACATGGAAGTGGTTACGTGTCTTCCTCACTAAATTTACAACCTTTCCTACTCTTCGTCCTTACTGCTGTACTTGCACACGAATCTTCTATGGTTGATAGTCTTCTATGAATTGTACGGAGAAATATCAAATTTATTGGATTATTTTGGAGATGTTCAAGTATGATTCGCGCTTCGTGCTTTGACTTAGCGAAGAAGGGTTTTTATTTCAAATGGTATGAGAAGAAAATTTGAAAGGATCGCTCGAGTCGAATAGGGAAAGTCGATTTTTATTCCACTATCGCGCAGAGTGGTCTTTTGGATTTTGACCAAAATTCATGGTTGAGCAAATGCCGCGCGAGGAAAAGGTTATATATTACGTTAAGCCTTTTCTGAGGTCGTGGTGGACTTCAATGTCGCCAATCGCCATCTACGCTCACTCTGAGAGAACGCGGTTTTTTTTCTCCATTTCTCTCTCTCTCTTTCGTCTTGCGTTGTGTGCGCCACGAATCCGTTTTTCCACTCGAAGAGAGGGTACACCGTAATATCGCCATCGTCTTTTATATTTATCCGGTCCAAAAGTCGGAATCCGGACAAACTACTGAATTTACTCATACAATATATAATACGAAATCCGAAGGCGTACAAGGTGACATTGACTCAGGTCGATGGGTGTCTTTGGACATTTTTTTTCGCAGCAAACGAGCAATGCTTACACGCGATTTCTATTTCTATCTACGTGACGAAGCAACCGAGGTCTGCACCATTTTCATTCCTCGTCGCCGGAGTTGAGTTAATTACTATCCTCGCGATCGTTATTGCCAAGAATGTACTAATGCAGTTGCAGATTATCGTTCCAAGGACGAGTACACGCCTCTTACATGATCTTACATTACAGATTAACATAAAATAATACAAGTAAACTTCAATCATTTGGCGTTATCCTCGCGTCTTATCGAGAGTACGCAATTATCGTGAACCAGTTCTGAAATAAGATATTGCTATACCCTCGTGTTCATTCGATCGTCCTTTCGTGGCTATCGAAGGAAATTTTCATCAGTCGACCCTTCGCTAAAACTTGTTTTCACGATCGAGCGAAGAATTTCGCGGATGAAAGAATCGCGGCACTGGGAACAAACTAGTTAACTTAGAGAGCACAGGCCAGTTGCCGATAATTCGGGTGATTTTATACCAAGAGCGTAGAGCGAGAGAGAGAGAGAAAGAAAGAAACAGAGGGATCTCCGGGAGACCAACAGTAGCGGTGGAAAGATGTAATTTGTAAAAAAAAAGAACGAATAAGGCGCCGTCGACGTTTTCTCCCTGTCACCCGCAGCACATCTAACGTTGATGTGCAGTCGCCGTGCTCTCCTATTGACACGGTAGAATAGAAATTGCCCTCAGGCGAGAGGAGATACGGAACAACGAAGAAGAGACAAATACGAAGCGTCGAAATTGAATTGATCGGCGAAATGTTTTTCGAGAAAAATTGACTGTACAAACTTACCCATTGGCCGCCGAGCCGCCATCTTCCTACATGTCTCCGCCACATCTGAAATAAATAAAAAAAATACAAATTGTAAACAAGTAATTGTGAGATTTTATTTTTAAAAAATTTATATATACATTCCGAAAAAAAAAAAAAAATAGGTACCGTCTGAATAAAGCTTCGTTTTTTTTATCATCCCGGAATGCAAAGACAGCTCTTTTCTTATTCAAGTTTTCCAAAAACTCACGCTTCTCCTAAAGAGAATCGATAAACCTAATCTTACGAAAGATAGAGAAATCTTCTCCTGCCAGACCCATCACGCACACGAGTTACCTTCGAGCTAAGATCGTAGCCTGAAATGGCGGACCCTACACAAAAGCACTCAACGCCTTTCAACACAGTGAGAGATGCTATGTGATTGTTAGGAATTTACGTGTTCAATGGAATCGAGGGGAATCTTGAATCGATAGGGAAAATTATCCGAGACGTGAGGCCGTTATACTCGCGAGCTATCTATTCCCAGGAGTCTCGTTTACTAGCGGCAGCAAAATATAAATCTAAATTCAAAGACATCAAAAAAAAAAAAACAGTTTTTTTTTTTCTGTTCACTACTCTATTTTGCTATAAAAGTGTCAACGAAACTACGAGTTGAATCGGTAAAAATAAATGTGAAATCATATCTCAGGTGTTCAGAAATAAGATTCCGTAATAAAAACCGCAACATTATAATAAAATCTAATAACTTCCCTGTACGCCGATAAGAATTACACGGCAATTCGAATGCACGCGTTAAATTAACGCAACCGGTACAGCGCGAAAAAAAATATAGAGACTTGGCGCTGTTGCGCAAAATGCTAATCTTATACAAAAACTTATACAGTGTTATCTAATGACAAATATGAGGTAATAAAAAAAAATCTTGTTACAAAGTCGTATGATAAATCGTTAGATATTATCGCAGTTCTATAAATTAATCGTTACCTCATTGTCGGCACGAACTTTCGACCGGAAAAATGATTTTCCATCGATCGACAAAAAGTTAGAGAAACTTGCCAATCGTGCCTTTCGTAATATAAATTGATTGGACATTCTGTTGGATCGTTGCGCAAAGCCTACCATGTCAAAACTTATCCCATAAACTTATATCAATAAATTTTAGAAGGAATTGGAACCATAGCTGATAAGACAAAAGAATTCGATCGTTGTGCACCGAGTCGTTAATTACTTTCACGGCCGATCACTCGGATAATCGAAGTGCGAGCGTGAAACACACGAACGAAGATCGTCGCCGCCGAGCGTCAAAGATTGGTGACCGAGTTTTGCAGCGCTCGACAGGCAAGGCTGGCGCATTTATTTTGCACGTTCGCAACGAGGTCAACTAAACGAGAAATAACTGCATAGAGCAAGAAGTTTCCTATACGAAGAACCGATTACATCAGTTCCATGGTCTCTCCTCCATGCAAGTCTCTAAACTGTTCAACTATCTTTCAAATATGGAGTCTCATCAATTTGTTTTTTTATTCTCTCTCCGATCTCAAATTCCTCAGTTCACATACACTGAGAAACGGAAACTACTTCCGCGATATTCATCCCAATCGATCCTCCGCCATTCGTAGAAAAATATTCGGAAAAATAGGATCCGCGGTATAAATATATTCGGAAAGTAGATACACGTCTACCCAAACCCCACGGCTACTCGGATGAACGGGGGAAGACACTGTTTCCGTATTATGGATACATATATAGCGTATACCACCCACCTACCACGTGTTGGTACAGCGGATATGTTGTTGATGCCTAGACATTCGCCTCCTCACGTAGGATCCGGAGGTAAACCCATATCAGAGAGTACATCCACGTACCTCTATCAGTATACTACGTTTCTATATAGGCAATGTTGATGTACAACAGTTGTGTATATCTGTATCTGTATATTTACGGAGGGGGTGAGGACGGCGCGGAGTTCTGTGGCGCATTTATGAGGATAGCTTCGGTCTGTCATAGAGAACGCCCGGCGGGCAATGCGCGGTGGACCTAGCCGAAGAGTCGTCGTGAGATATGGATACAGATACCATACGGATATGGGCTTCCAGTGTTTAGGGGTCGAGCCACGGATCCTACGACGACGGTGACGCGAAGGGGTCGCAATTCCCGTTGGTTTTCCTACTGCTCTTGGAGAGAAGCAGGCAATAGTAACGAGCAAGGGTAGCCCCTCTTACAGTGAAGAAACCACCTCTTGGCCTCATTCGTGACGGAAACACCCGGACATACCATACCGGCGAGCTTCAATATTAGCTCGCTTTCTCTATCGCACTAGTTTCATCTTCGTTCACGTAGTCTCGTTCTATTTCAACCCCTCCCAACTTATACAGTGATGGCAACTCTGAGTTCACCTGCAACCCGCCTCGAGAACCCACAAAAGGGGATGGTGGAGGAAGACAGAACGGCAGGGTAGATAGGTATAGGTACGGAGAAATAGGTAACCCGGGACACTAAGGGAGGTCTGGAAACGTGCCCATTGCTCGGCTCTCCACAGCCATTGCTATCCTCCACCCCTCGACATCCCTTCCCAACTCGACTACTGACGCAATTCTCTGCAGCAGCCATGTTTCCTATATTTCTCTCAGAGTTATTCTTCTTAATACTTTCTTATGAGAAAAAAGGTTGGGGAATCGTACCATTCAAGAAAAAGAAATTATTATCAGTCTCGTACTTTATGAAGTTAACAAATTCGTAACTTTTTTTTTTTTCAATGTTGGATGTGTTTGTGTTTAAAATCTATTACAAAGTTTTAAGGGACGCAAGGATAAAGTTTTATTCGCATCAGATTGTCCATGAAATCAGTGCACGAGTTTTGTTCGTAGGGAGTTTAATTTTAGTGTGACGATGGTTCGAGGAGACCGAAACTCAGCTGAGTCGTAATGAGCTGTTGCGGTGTGGATCCTAATTAGAAGATACGACATTTCTGGTGCACGCAAAGTTCGAGAGAATCCGTGTTGTAGTGTAATACGTAGGAATACGTTCCCTCGAGTGCCGCACACATAGAATATATATTTAGTCGCTGTCCCCCGACACCACACTCACGAAAACTCTTACAGTGCAGAAGTGAGAGTGTAATATCTGACTATTATTACACGAGTTTACAAACTCCGTTATCCAAGAAACCGCGAATACTGGACATAAACAAATGGAAGCAATAAAATATTAAAGTTTCCATAGCACAGGGAATATTTTGTTCGTACGCGCAACGCTTGAAACATACAAATATATCGAGACATCGCGTAATGTGAATCAATAGAGTAAAATATCAACGAGTTCTCGCAGAGATCAAAAGAGCGATGCCACACAGCCTACGCGCGATGCGGCTTCGTATATGACGCTCGAAATAATCAAATGTCATCAATATTATCCAATCAAAGTGCAAGAGACGGCGAAGTCCGAGGACGCATACGTAATTGCAATAAATTGATATAATCAAGCGAGCTGAGTGCAAAACGGAGTGAACAAAACTTGCCAATCCTGTCGTTCGAGAACCGAAACACGCATGTCGATGTTTTGTATCCATCGAGTCGAAATAAATATTGCCGCGACAACGTCGTTGCATGCCTAAGAGACCTCAGCGTATCACGATATTTTCAACAAACGCTGACTTCTATCAATACCTTATTCATTTATGATTTTTTCATTCATTATATCTATCGCCCGTAGTCCGGTATCGATGGCCGAGCGCTGCAACGAAATTGGATACCCGCAATAACGTAGCAAATGGAAAACCGATGCTCTTTTTTTTCCATTATTATTATTATCTGCGCACGCGATGCCGCAGGACGTACGCGATTTGACTGCAACTTCTGAGGGAGGAGTGTATACAGCGAGAGATATTGCCAGGTATCCTAACTATATTATACCGCTGTACGACGAGGCTTTCCACCACTGTATTTGCTTAAACGAGTTTATTATTCCGGTCAATGTATCGCGCGGCAACGGGTGCTCTCGGCATGATCGCCCGCTTCTTTTATCCCCATGAAAACGACTAAAGAGCCGCAGGAAATTTGATACCAGGAATGTGAAATGCTGAGATATATGATTTATACTGTTTTTTCGTCGGATTTTCATTTTTGTTATTTTTTTTATGTAGTTATAAATTTGTTGACCACGAAGTACCGATAATTAGATTCTGTTTTTAATAAGTTTTGTCGACGAAATTCATTTCGATTTTACAAATGTTCATGAAGCATAGAAAAAAAGTTACTGCACGAAATATGGTTAAACATGTTTCTCCGCGAGATTTTCTCGAGTGTTGGAAATTTTTATGGAAGCGCACTCTACATTCTTGCCACTCTCGTACGGAACAACGAGGACCCGAAACTTTATTTTACAGCAACCGCGCGAGAACCAGCGGCAGAATAACTGACACCATAAGCATGAACAGAAAGCATTAGGTGAGCGCACGGAGGATTTCACCCCCGTTGAGCGAAGCGAACCTCAGCCATTATACAACCCATTGGGGATGCGGTGGCTCCCGGAAAACCGAAGAAAATGGGAGCAAAAACAGTTGCGGTGCGACGAACGATGCCCCGTAACGCGACCCTTCGCTCCCAGCTTACCTGCACCGCTCGAATGTTAGGAATATGGCGGCCGCGAGAAAAAAAAAAAAAACGAAATTCTCTATTTCAGTCCTCGGCAAAGAGACACTCGGCTCCGCGATCCCGTTAGGTCGTCGCGCTTCTTTTTTTGCCCCTTTCTATTCTATTCTGTATTTTTTTTCCCTCTTACACTCTCGTCGCTTCACCCTACGCGATAGGGATCGTGTCCGCGCGTTGCCAGATTCACCGGGAAAGTAAAGCGCTCCAGCTTTTTTTTCTCGTTTGCCCTTTCGTCGAAATGAAAATGGAAAAGTCCGGTAGAACGAGAAAAAATCGCGGAGAATTTGTCCCTCGACGAAAGTCGGATGTTAGTGTAACCGTCTTGAAAGGAAAGAATAGCCCTCGGGGGCAACGAAGTGGTCCAAATTTTTGTTGGGGTAAAAAAAAAATACGCTTAATCTCGATGACGAAAAAAATTCTTACTCCGCACAGAATTTTAGTAGATAGACGAGAATGAGGAGAAGTTGAAAAATAAAAGGGAACCAAGACGTCTCGAAGGAAAGATAAGATTTCTATTGTTTAAGACGCCCCTGTTTTCTCTCGTTTTTATTTTCCGGGGTTTATCAACACGAATACAGTTTTTTCAGTTTTTCGAGGCCAAAAAAACTATATCATCGCGCAAATAATCACAAATTTATGGCTTACCTCTGGAGAGGTTTGAACACGCGTATCCGCCTTCTCTGTCTTGTCAGCACCGACATATCCGCCGAGCTACGATTTTTCCATTTGATCCCCAATAAATAGTGCGTCGTTATCGTCAACGAAGTCTCTGCCGATGGTGTACAAATCGGGCACTGCATCACCTCGTACTCGTACCGGGTCTCTTATACTTTCAGGTACGCACTACTGCCTATTCGGTGTGTCAACTTTATTGCCACTAGATACGCCAGTTATAGAGCTTTACGCTCGCTTATCGGCACAAGAAGTGTAGCAGGGGAGCTTTGCGATTATATATATTTTTCTTTTCTTCGTTTCGACAACGATGAAACCCCACCCCAGCGCGTCGGCAACTGTTGACGGCGACGTATAATAGGCGAGATATATAGCTTAACTGGGGCAGTCTTAAGAACGCGCGAAACTATTGCTTCGCCTAGCGACTTGCGTTGAGAATAATTAGAGCGCGATGGGAAGTGGCTATTGTGAACGCAGATTTATTATTAAATGTGCAATCGATCGGTTCACATATACCATTCACATATTCACACACGATAAAATTCACTTCAGAAAAGAATCTACGGTCGCTTTATAAATTATATGATCTTTGACTAAATGTCGAACGATTCCCAGTAAAAATTAATATTAAATAATAATAATATTAATTAATATATTATTATTGTTATTATTATTATTATTATATTTAATATTCTAATTATCTCATTTAACAGTCGATGAATAATTCATTATATTATCAAATACACAAAGTTGAACAATATACAACGGATCTCGATTATCGATCGAGTTTTTCTTGTTATTTTTTTTAAGAATAAAATTTGACGATGTTTCCTCAATTTATTTTTCAGACAATACAGACGCGTCAACGATCTGTGTTAGGGATTGGATCGTCATTACATCGATGTTTCGAATACCTATATCGCTTGGATATCTCAACACGTGGGACTCGCGCTACACGGACGACTCAACCAAACATCGCTATCCTCCATAGTTTGCGATAACAGCGATGCTTGTAGATCGACTCGAGTGTTGCTGCTCCAATAACATTGCGCAGCGACGGCTCGATATTGTCCGTTCGCCGATCGGCCGTGGATCGAAAAGTAATTTCTTATCGGGTGCACAGCCAGCAGCACTGCTCAGGAGCAGAAGCAATTTAATTAAATTCATCCGTGCGCGCGAACGTAAACCTCGTTACGGACGCAGCATCTCGAAGTCGGTTCAACAAGGCTTCGAGACGCGGTGGAAATCAACTCAGCGCGGTAGAGAAAGAATCATAGAGTCGTATATTGCACAAGAGTAATATTTTTCTACTTGAAAACCAAGAGAACGCCTACGCACTTCCGTCGCACTCTGTGCTTCTTTTACGACCATCGATCCCAACTAACCCACTAACCTCGAGATAAGTGAAGGACCGAGAGAACACAACATAGGGACCACGCGTGATTTATTTATTTCCCGTGCGGAAGTATACCGCCTGTCGATATAACGAATTCGACGTTTAAACTTGTGAAAATATATGTAGAAAAGAAAGAAAACATTTAACGCGTGCGCGTAAAATGATCTCATGAGAGTCTCAAGTGTTGTGAAGATAAAACGAACTTTATGGCGTCAATACAAACGATAAAATTATTTTTAGTGATTTTTGTAGGTGCGTTACGGTCGAAGTACATTGTTTGTAATATTTGTATGATACATGTTATTTATTGTTAATATTTGTTTATCTGTGAGTAATGTGATTATCGATCGTTTTTATTTATTAATTGATAATTGTTTTAATAAATTGACTTCCGGAGAGGCGGCGAGAGCGTCGCACAGGTGCGACGGACGGTGTGTAAAAAGGGGTAATCGATCTTTATATACCGAGCAAAACTCGAAAGAGCAATAAACTCGTTCTTAATGGCAAACTCGACGAGCGAGTGAGTCAAAGTAGATTTTACTGTCTGTCCCGCGGGCAACGCTACCATCATACAGAAGTAAACTGTTTTCGCCCTTTCCCTTCGGCAACCGTGAACCTTCCCGCACCGAAGCCTCAACGCGGAACATTCACCACACCGGCCACTCTTCCTCTCCCTCACTCGAAGCCTTTCGATTTATTGCCACTGGAAGATTATACGAACCTCTTTACGACATTCAGAGCTCGTATAACGATAAATATACTTCTCATCGTATCGCCGTCGAAGAAATTATTCCATGCACGTTGCACCCGAAATCTTGCCGTATAAATATCCAACTTCATTTTTGATTCATTATTTTGCAGTAACGAAAAAAAAAAAAAAATCTCTAAATAGCCTTTTTTTCTCGTAATTTTTGTTGCCTTTATTTTTCAATCTGTTACTTTCTTCTAACCTCGAATATTTTCTCGGATAATGAAAAACGAGATTTTTGTCTCTACACGTACAGATATAGGTAGTACCAGAAGTCGTAACGCGAAATGGCTGGTAGCAGGGTGTCTGAGAACTCGATGTTTCTGGCAAACAAAGGTAAAAAAGCGTGCGCTCCACCCGGAACGAAATGGAGGACGCATGTGTGTGTTTCCTTCCATGTTTTCCGTAATACGAGCCGTAATATCGGATCTGAAATAGAGCCCCGGATCCCTCGGGGAAATATGGAGGCATACGTGGATACGCGCGTTTTGATGTTAGCGCAAGCATAGGTGTACCAAACCCCCTCCCTTACCTGCGATGTAGAGGTAATTTCGTTCATATCGCACAGATATATATTCCATTCGTATACTTTCATATGGCACAGCATCAGTTACTCGACTTATCTATCTCATAATACACTGTGGTTTTCCGTCTGTCTCGATCCTCCATTTCACGATGATTCGCTTCTTTCCGTCGGACGAAAAACGAATCACGAAAGTGATCAGACTCCGCGCGCGCTGTTGCTCCGATATTCCCACCCATAAAATCTCGTGAGCTTCGAGTAGATCAGAAGTTATAGACATCGCAGTGTCTCCGAAAGTACCCCTCAATCATCTCGGATTATTGTAAGATTGAAAAAATAAAAATATATAAAAAACATCGAAGGTGAGAGTGATGTTGAGAAAAAAAAAGAAAGACGAAAAGCTCTTAGCAGTCAGAAACTCGCGTAACCTCGAGCCAATATATTGAAATCACCAAAGTTTTACAACACTCGGTAACACAATCGAGCGAATACAGAATAGACGAACTTTGCACACTGAGAAATCGATATCGCTATTAACCGTAAGGGAGAAGGAATTTCACTGCTGCGTCGCCAAACTTTCAGCTCGATTATCCTCTCTCCGGCGGTTTCGCCAACGATCGACAGAACCCGCAAGTTCGTAAGGAAATTACCATAATTTTCATCTTCGACGTTCGTCGATATAAGGGAAAGAGGACGCGCGCGATTTGGCTTTTGTCGTCTTATCGATGGCGAATGCGCCAATGCACTTTTTCATGATCTAGAAAAATCCTTCGCACGTTCCAGTTGTACACACCGTGTGGGCAACTGGGCACTCTACTCTTGACGATGTTTCTTCGGGGGAAGGGGAGGTCGGGATGGATTGTAGGAGGCGAATCGCATCGATAGAGATCTTTCTCGCACACGACGAAAGGCTTCAATGTGCAAAAGCGCCGAAGCCCCGACACGGTCTCGATTCTACTCTATGGTGAGTATACGTGACCGCGGTGTAATGAACGCAGAGTATTGGATTGCCGGCGTGTAGTAGTGGGAATAAGACGAGGTGGAGCGTGAGAGAGTCGAGCGCAAGGTATAAGCGAGTGCAGAACCAAGGCACTGTAAATACGTATATATATATACTTACTTATTCCCCCCTCCCCCCTTCTCTTACCTTTAGCTCTCAGTACCGGTACCCATAGTAACTTCCCCGTAGCTTGGTATACCTGTATGAACACGTGGAATCCGTCTCCCGAGGGATATCGGTGAGACCCTGAGATCTCCGCTGCCATTTTATCCAAACGTGATCCTTCGGTCAAATACGAAAATTCGTACGTGGCCGAGGTGCATAAGCAGCGAACCCGATGTAATATTATCTTAGCAAAAAAAAGTTTCGGCAAATTTTCGGCAGAAAATATTTAACATCGAAGAAAATAAAGAATATAAAATAATTTCGATACGAGAATCGTCTTATTATTTTAAAAAAATCGAGAGAAAATATTGTACTTTGTTTCTTTCTTCGCATTAAATATTTGCACCTGTCGATATATATGTATATATTTTAGGTGCAGTATCGCCGTGAGTTGACTACTTATAAAACGGAGATCGCAGTGAGGGCTTTAATTTACTATCGTGCACTTGTCAAGCATATTGCTTCTTTTTTTTCTCCCCGGGGGTAACGAAGAAGAAGTTGGCGTGTCGTTCCGACGTTTCGTGGCTTTCTCGTGGCGGAGCCTCGAGCTTCGAGTTACAAATTACAAAGTTCAGTACATTGTGGCCAAAGGCTCATACATATTTATGATGCGGTTGTCGGAGAGCAGCGAGTGCGCGGGGGCGACAAAGCAGGGAAAGAGGACAAAAAAAGGGCCAATGCGGATGTATATGCGTGTGTAGGAAGGCAGCGAGAAAAAAAAAATGCACTACTTATGTTGGATACACTCTGCCGCGGGTAGATAAGCGTGTACTCGTTGGCAACGAAGCATATAGGACCAGTTATGCAGACTACACTGAACACTGATCGTAGTTTTAACTTTGAAGAAAAAAAAAAAAAAAAATGTACAGTTATTGACAGACTTGTATCTCTCTCGCGTTCTGTTCAATATATTTTTCGGAACATTCGCTGCTGACGCCAATGGCTGTACCTCTTATCCTGTTCATCAAGAACTGCGTGGGTGAGTTGAAATTGGGGCTGCGAAAGACTAAAACGCGAAAAAACTGCTGTGGAGAGGAGGAGCCAAAGGTAAGAAAAAATATGGGGTTGTCGAGCGAAGAGTAACGTGAACCCGGCGTCGAAATAATTCTACCATTTGAGGGAAAACGGTCTTTGAAAGAGAAAAGAACAGAGTTGTAAACTAACTAAACTGTTCGTTTTTCGGCTATAGCTCACGAGAGTCTATAGTTTTTTTGCGTTCAAACTATTAACTGGACTACGTATCGGCAACTACGGCATTTAATTTCAACGAAGCTTTCTAATATCTTGCGACTGAAGGGATCTGCTACATTGCAATTAAATTATCCTGCCGAGCGTCATTCATTGATAAACTCTTTCGCTTAAAATTAATTTAACGGTGCGCGATAACGAAATAGAGATACATTCCCCATCACGCGAGAAAACACTCGAGCGAAATATTGCTCGGACGACGAACTAACTCGGCGATAAATGCGTTCGCACCCAACGATTAGTAGGAATGTGACAAGAAGCACGTAATAAAGCAATGATCGTGGTTTATGAGGCAGTATACCACGCTCGTCGAGGCATACTATATAGTGTACGTTGTACTCATACTGTGGCACGTTATACGTATATACCATGTATAGCGTATACAGCTACATTGGCGCTCACACGATTTCCTCGGATGGTTGTGAAACCGCGGATGCGGTTCGCGAACAACTCGACCATCCGCTCGCATGGCTCGCGCGCGCGCTCCTTCGATCCGCCACTTATCGTACAAAGAACACTTTGTCCGCCGAGGTGCCGTAAACGCGTAATGCCTTGTAAATTGTCACTGTGCAACGCCGAAGCGTATTCTACATTCTCGTAAAAGATGATTTAACTGGTCACGGGATCTAAACGATATGAATCTTTTTTTTTTGTCAGATTTGCATGGAAATCATAACAATTTATTTTTTATGCTCTGCCCTTTTCAGTGCAAAGGCTAAATTAATGGTAATTGTTCTTTATGGTAAAAAAAAAAAAACAACAACAACAAATCATCGCAAGTCGTTCAATTATTTTCGTCGCCATTGGCCGAAGCACATCAAGATCCGCCCTTATCTCTTAATTGTAAGGATTTTTTTCGGCAAAACTTTATATTGGACGAGTTTTCTCCTTGACCTCACCGGAGCAATCGCGCCGGTGAGGGCGTCAACTTTGTCGCGTCTAACAATTTCAATCGGGACAGAGCGAGAGAGCTGAGCTTCGAGAGCCGCTTGAGGGCTTTAACCCGCCGGCGACACACCCAAAACTTTTTCATCTCTCGAGTGCTACAGTCGAGTTGAAGTGTATATAAGAGAAGTATCGAAGTAGAATGAGAAAAAAAAGAAGTGGAAGGAAAGCTGAAGAGGTCGCTGGCAATATCAGATGATTGCTGATGGCGGAGGAGGACCGCGAGGATTTTATGCCGAGTCGAAGAAACCGACGAGACCCTCCAGGGATCGGGATTAGACGTATCGCCCACCGAGTCTCGAAGTATCATGCTTATTTTTTTTTCTACGCGAAAAAAAAAAAAAATAAATGAAGCTTTTTCGTTTGATGAGTCAATTCGTATACGGTTTTCGAAGTTATTTCCTCTGGACGGACCGCAACCATGTGAAACATTTTTAGCCACTTACATAGTTAAGAGGTATACCAAAATTGATCCTCCGTCAACTTCTATAATTGGCGGTGTTGGAATTTTAATACTATATTTTATCTGCCGGCCGGATCGAACTTTGCTC
This sequence comes from Buathra laborator, assembly GCA_934046635.1. Taxonomy (NCBI): domain Eukaryota; kingdom Metazoa; phylum Arthropoda; class Insecta; order Hymenoptera; family Ichneumonidae; genus Buathra; species Buathra laborator. The sequence goes on along the minus strand of OW203897.1, from coordinate 3,984,863 downwards.
GCATTCACCGGGGAAAAATATCGTATAGCTAATAAAGTGTATCGCGAAGAATTATCTAAATAGACGAAGAATACGCGACTCGACGTAGATAGAGAGTGGACGTTGGGCATACATATAAATATAAAGATAAAGATATAAAGACAAAGTTTGTTATCCGGGTAGAACCAGTACCCTCGAAGTTCGTTGCCACGAAATGTAGTTTAGAGACAAAGTCATACGTAAAGCGAAAGAAAAGGGTAAGAGAGTGAGAGGGAGAGAGAGAACACTCGTTCGATGTATCGAAGAAGATCCGTTGGCGCGGAGATCGTCATTGGTTGGTTCGAAGAGACGAGATTGGCTTCGGATGGAGGTGGAGGTAGGAATCTCCTCCTTCGTCTCTTCGCCATCTGTCTCTTCCTTTCACGAATGTTCTCCAATGTTTCCTTCTCCCTTCTTATTTTGCTACCTCACGTTTCTTCCTCCGTCTCTTTTCGTTTTTCGAGACTTCTCGCTTTGCCTTTCCTTCACGTGGAATGAGAAAATCCACGGAATCTCCAGAACCTTTTACACAGTAGCGGCAGCGGCAGTGGTTTGGACCTTTCGTCAATGTCCTCAACGCTCTGTGTATGTGTGTGCGGCAAGTACAACACACAGAGCGAATCTTTTCTCGTACCAAAGTATTGGCGCAAACATGATTTAGAGTAATGCCGTTGCCGAGCGAAGGAAAGGGGTTGGAATAAAATCCGAGGGCAACCGGAGCTCTCGATGTTGAGCGAACAAATATCTTGATATTTCGCACCGGGTGAACTTACTGCTACTACGGTAGTCACCACGGCGCATGGAATATCTCGACATTCCACGGATCTAGATTTTCTACTAGGTATTCTTGCAGCTATAGGACCCTCCACGGATCTCGTCGCATCGTATCAGCGAAAACGTATATTGCTATTTCGCGTTTCCACGCCTCTTACCCTTTTACCCCTCTTTCTCTCCCTTATCCTGGCCCTCAGCGCCACAAACACGCCAGCTGATGGGATTCTGCAAATCTCTCGGCGAAAAATGGAAAATATCAAATTTTCTCCGGTAGCTTCGAGTGCTACAATATCCAGATGAAAATAAATACATTTCGCCAATAATACACTATATACAATGATTCCAAACTATTGAAAATTTATTTATTTACAACTATATTAATTGCTGTACGCATCAACTGATCGCGAGTCGTCGTTTTAATTCGTGGCATCGAAAAACTTGAGATGAAATTGATTGGTTTTAGGCGGAGCTAAGCGAGCACCGGGTGACGACGAAACTACCTTTATGCCGCCGGAAAGTGTTGAGCACGGGGTGCCGTGCGCTGCTGTTGCTGACGGTAAATGGGTTAATGTGTTTCATGGCAACAGGTGGCCGCGCTATTGGACCGCGTTCAACATCGCGGTCGGCTTTACGGCGCGGCTTGAAATAGCATTTGTCGGCGAGGCACACGGGTGCGCCGCACGGTGTTCTACACCGCTATGCGCTCAGCGCGCTAACTCACCGAATCGTCGTTCAACTCTTCGCCGCGAAATTAGAATCTCGTATAGTCGAGTGATCGACTTCTAATCCGTATGTAAGTGGCGTGCGCGAACAATCAATATCGAGTCTTGAATAGCGACGAATCGGAAACGAGAATTGCAGACTGAATGCGCGGAGCGGTTAACCCCAAGATATCGCGTCGATTTTTACGCCAATAACATTCTATTTACGAAGAACAAGCGCATAGCGATTGAAAGAGTTTATTGTTTTTACCAAAGGTAATCCACAATGGAATTTATAATTCGCGGTTTCACTTTCAAAGCAGTGAAATCCACGGATAACGAACAGGAAATAGTTATGATAAAGAATCTGCCTTACTGCCAATTGCTTCGCTGATCTTGCGAGAGTAGGTATGACCTTGATGTATTTTTTTTGTCGAATAAAATTATGATTCTGAATAAAAAATGATTGCTTTGTTGCTAAGCTGCAGTACAAGACAGTTCAAGGACTACGGTAGCCGAATTGTTATCTACAATTAAATTAAACTACGCTTTGAAACTTCCGTTTCCTCCACATTCCCCCCTCACTTCTCGCCAAGTCACGCACTCGGACGTATCAAAGAAAATGAGAGGTCGTCACGCCAATGTATGAAGTGCGCCGGAGCACGAGTGTGGATAGTCTACTTTGTATCGCGCCAGTCGGGTTTCCCTTCTGTTTTTTTTTTTTTATTCACGGCTTATTATTATCATCATCACCATTATCATCATGTATGAAGGCTCAGACAAGATCTTCCCTACTTGTCGTGGAAAAAAAGTGAAACATAGCCCTTCTCTGTACAGACTCGGGAGAGTTGCGTCGTGAAGAGCTTATCAGAAAGATGATAGACATTATCCGCGAGTGAATTTTTTTTTTTTTTGTTTTCCAAGATATACAAGATTCTCCTTATTTCGAGAATAGAATAAATTTGCGTAAATTTCCTCTGGTATTCGCTTGGACTCGTTACGCGTTCAAGAATTACCAGCAGTTTCGCTGACCGGACCAATAAGATTCGATCGTTATATTGCAGCGGCATCTGCATGGCGATCATCGAAATAGGTCGTAGATGGTATGGCCGGTTGAATGCGAACTGCTGGTCCATTCCGCTAACGGTAACGACCCTCGCACGGGTTCGAGTCTCGGCTAAAGCCTTCAACGACCCAGGCGTGGTCCATCCCTTCCCACAGGAAACTTACTCGCAACTCGCTTCTGCGCACTGTACACTTACCAACACAGACAAAGTGTAGCGAGCGTGTGGATTTTTATCGACGCATGCGCTCTTCCAGAAAACTTAAGAGACGAAGGGGTGGCAATAGGACGGCCGGAAATACCCGAAGGTAAGATTGAACGGGGCGACGAATGAGCCCGCCGAATCGACGAAGGGTTGATAAGGCAAAAGGGAACCGGGGGAAATGAAAAATTTACTTCGCCTGGGATAAAGTTCATATTTACGATCTCATGAATGATCGCATTATGAAAAAATTAGATTGCCAAGTCATATTTTGTATTACAACAAAGTTAAATCACCAATTTTTTTTTAACTTCAATATTTTTGTATAAAACACATTTTTCTAATATTTCAATGGATTTAAGCTTATTTTCTGTGTGGATTTACTAATATACAGAAATACAGAAAATACGAAAAGTCCGCTTTTCGCGTTGGCACAGTGGTTGGCCAGTGAAGGTCGATCCGAGGATCAGCGCTACCGCAGGTAGTTGATGGGCCCATTAGGAGGCTGGTAGCAAGTCGTGATGGGTATCGAAAAACCATCTAGTCGCTGCCGGTAACTTCCATTCCTCGTTCGCGACGGGTGAAACGGAAACTGAGAAGTCACCCCGACAAAGCGTTCTCTCCGTTACCGACCTTGCCATCGATTATCCCTCGTCCTCAAGCAGCAATGAGGACAGCCCTGTATCCCCGGAGCTCGGAGGGTTCGGAGGAGCGACAGCAATGATCAACACAGTACTTATCGTCATGAGCACCCAAAAAAATATGATTTTTTAAAAGGAGTTTATAAAAATGATTGCTACTGATCGGACATAATAACTGTTTCAAACAAATTATTCGTTGTGTTTAAGATTTTCAGACATGGATGGACATCTTGCGAATGATTCACGCTTATTATAGGTCTCTCGGATAACTGTCTGCAACAATTATAATAAATTCAAGCCTCATAGGGGGTTGTAGTTTTTGCAACGAGCAAAAGAAGAGCGAATTTAGTATCTGAACAAAACGATCGCGGCGACAGATGCAGTAATGAATAATAATTGAATTTTTTTTGCATACTGATCAGATCTGGCGCAGTCGCAATTAAAAAATTACAAGTCCGTTCGAGCGTGGAATTTCGAGTTGCCTCGAAAAGCATGGCTCCTATGCCTCTCCGATGCCGGAGATCGCGTGCAACGATCACATCGGGCGGTGCGCTCAACCTGCCAGCACGCCCGCTCGACCCCTTCCTACCACAACGGCATAACATAATTCATGCAAATTATATACAATCTTACATACCGGGGTCTCGAGACTCGTCGGGCCGAGAGGCGAAACCGTTTCCTCCAATGAGGCACCGGAGCTCTAATCGACCGGCTCGCGGTGAGAGGCAATCGACGAACTATACACGACGAGACGAACCGAAGAGACCAAATGTAACATAGATTCTTCCCAGACAAGAAAATGACGCTATATATGAGATAATAAAGAGATGGAAAGGATAATTTATTTAATAAATAAAACACAGATCCAATAGACAGCGTTTGAATTATCTGCTTTCGTTACACCAAATATGCTAATTTTCAACGATTTTTCACGATTAAAATGCTTCATTGCCGGCTGAACTTATCCCCGACCAATGACAGCTACGAACACTTGCGCATTACGCAGTTTTATTTTGAATTCTCATTTTTTTAATCATATAAATTATAGATCGCGAAGTAACAGGATATTTTTTTTATTTCTGTCTATACGATCGTCTCGCGTCGAAATGTGTCGACTCATTATTTATAAGGAAAAAATTGACACGAGGAAACGATATTAATATTATGAAACGCGACGTTTTCGGATATATTTTATTCAAGTATTATCATCATTCGGGTCGGAAAGTGAATTAATTTTTTACAAGTGAGAGAAAAATGAGGTACGAGTGATGCAGTGACAAAGGTGGCTACGACGTTTCGACCTCATTTGCCTCGTTACTTTGCGCTAACTGGACACTTCGGAGTTATTTATGAGACGTCGGCGCGTCGTTCACTCGAAAAACTTGCATGGGGTCTTCTGGCTCGTTCTCGCCTCCCACTATGCCGACGGTACCACGAGTAAATAGTTACAAATTCAGGAACGACGCTCGAGGAACTTGTCAACCCCTCTCGAGAGTATCGCATAAATAATCGAATTTGCCTGTGACAAGTTGAAATTGTTACAAAGTATGGTAGTGTGGGCAACATATGTTACGAGAGGCGTCGGTTTTCGTAGTCCTGGAGGTCGAAAAAAAAAAAAAATATATGGAAGAAACCTCGTCGAGTCGACAAGGGTTCGTGGAGCACGCGAGAAAAATGTCTGGAAGAATGGTAAATGGAAGAATCACGTGAAAAGGGACGCCCTCATGAAAAATAGGGTGGAACAGCGAGACTTTTTCTCTGATTGCCCAAACGAAAGGAGACACTGCATTTATGAAATTCTTTTTATTTTTTTCGTCAATCGTCGGCGCCTATTCTCCGTCGTCGCCTTTTCTCCGGTACTTCGAGACGAAATCTGAATTAATTGTATTAAAATAAAATATCTTTACACTCGCAATTTTTTGAAATTTTGATTGACGAAAGACTGTCTTTGAATAAACGAGGTAGCAGACAATTTTTAGGCGAAACTTTTTTACACAAATATAGGCAAAGCAGAGTCTGAAATATTAATTTTCTTTTTTCACTGCATCGTTCAACTGACTCTGCTCTCCACTATACCCAGAAACCCTCTCAGCTTTCGCGGCAAAATACATATACTTTTTTTCTCAACCCATTTGACCCGACACCATTTTTTTTTTGTGCCCTGTTACATTCTCGCTCTCTCGTCTCCTCGCGCTGTCGTCGTAACCGCCCATAGGGCCTTGTGGCACATGGCCGCGTCTACTTTTGTCCTTTAGAGCAAAAATTAAATGACACTTTCCAGAGTGTTCCATTGTCCCCGAGAATTCACATATACAGCAATAATTTATCAAGACTAAAAGAAAAAACAGGTAGCAAATTACGAAAAAAAAAAAAATTCCATTTCGATGTATCGAAAGATTTCTTTACTGTAAATCGTATGAAAGTTCGTGACTTTTTATCAAAAAGCTATTGTATCTATTCGTGTATCTATATCAGAACCGCTCTAAAATTTTTCACAGAGAGTACAAAAACAGTTTCAACATCTCATACATATTTTATATTCGTTATCACGCATCTCCTCCCTTTACCGATCCCGCACGCTTGAGCGGTTCTCGCCGTGCAGATCCTCAGCGGAGATCGAAAGAAGTTGCAAATTTTGTTGCGAGCGAAAAGCTTGGGGCAATCCCCTTCGCGAGTGATTTAAATAAGAGACAAAGAAGCGAGATGCAGAAGAACTCCCTTCAATAATAATACTCCAAGTGAAATAAGATTGACAGAGAGAAAACACATTTGACTCTGACCGCCGTGATTGCAAGAAAAAAAGCGAGAGAAGGAGAGCGCGCGAGGCAGAAAAAAAAGGATCACCGGCGATGCTCGCGAGAGCAGTCGTTGGCTTCCGTTTATTGCTCAACAGAAGCACTCTTTAAAAACGCATCGTACACTTTTATGGGGCGGCGATTATGCCCTAAACCCGTGGCGGGCTGCAAAGCTTCCGCAGCCTCCACAATATGCTCGCTCGTGGTCCACGTCTCGACGAGATCTCCGTCGAGCCACGCAAACATTTCCACATGCATATCTCGTTCCAACGCACAACCTGTACGTCGATACTACACGCATATCTGCTACATAATGCATAAACAATCCCCTGTATGATAATATATTTATAGTCGTACGGTCAATCCATCAACGTTTTATATCGCTTACATAGTTATATATCATTGTCTTGCCTTTGCCTGCGAAGAAGTAAAAATCGTCGGGGTTCAGCTGCATCTCGTACAGATGCCGGATCTCTCGAAAGATCGAACCGATCATTACGAATGCGTTATTGCCTGCGGTTACAGTGGATCTTCGATACGCTATCGATTACCTATGTAAGAGTTTTAACCTCGTAACACGTGCATCAGCGAGTTACACGGAAGCTACAAGTATGAGCGACAGCTGTATCGATAATATCGCAAGGGTTACGACGGGTCAAACTGCTTATCCACGGGATCAATAATAAAAATGACGAAACTTTCGCGATGGTCCGACGAGAACTCGACTCTCTCGCATTTCTACTGTCGGTCTTATTAAATTTTCTCGAAGCAAAATACCAATCGATAATTGCTTGTGATTGAAATCGATTATCCGCGTTCTACTGTTATGATTTCGATGTGTGGTGAGAACAGCGGACGAGCAATCGAGACACTTTTCTCCTCGCAATTGTCGTTCATTAGCATACATTTATTATGTCCACCATAGGTTGTCTCGTTATTCACTTTCGACTCGGACCCAAGCAGTCAGCCAACACGTCGAAGTCTCGACCAATGTATTCATGCATATTACATGCGGGGTATTATAGCGGCCGCAAGAATTTGCCGTTAATACCTCTCCGCTCCATCGCGCACGAAGTCTAAATTATCCTTTCTCAAGCATACACCGTTGTTTCGCATTCAAGTTTGCATGTGTGTCTGTACATTCGACGGTCGATCGATACGCGTTGTATCATAAGCTCGCCGTTGAATATATACTCATTAATTTACGAAGGATTGTAAATCAATCATTTTCCCTCGCGAAATTCATTATGCCGCGTGAATGTTTCAAATATTTCAAGGTCGTCTGATGCACAGTGTGTGGAAAATTAGTATGCAACGGATGGCATAATGTAGCGGCTGACGTATTATACTGAACGATAAAACCTCTCGTACGGTGAATATAGTAGGAGTCGAGAAAGGTCAGTCTCCCGTTTGACCAACGGCTATGCATATAGTTGCGCACAGGAAGAAATTTTCTCGGTAGAAAATCACGATGTAACATCTACCCGAGGGCACGCGGGTTGCGACTTAGCCGCAAGTCCGTTACCTGACTGTTTTTTTTTACTCTATTCTACAATCGGTTGAAACACAGTTTTTTTTTAGTTTCCGAGAAACTGACCAAATCGGAGCAAAAACAGCCTTTTCTTTGCTCATTGTCGTTTGACCCTTTACCGGGCCGGAACGAAGCAGCGGCTAGTGGAAGACGAGGAGATACCGTTGGCAAAAAAAAAACGTACCCGACTTCGAAGAGAACTCGGCGCTCTGGCCGCTCGGTGCACAAGGGAACTCCTTCAGCTCTCCGCGAAACTGCTTTATGACTGCCGGTGTGCAAAAAAAAAAAGGGTTGCGAGTTCTCTACCTCGAACGCTATTGGAAAGCCGGGAATCTCTTGGCCCGAAGCCGTTACGCCGCTTTGCCTGTGTTCCCCTGGTACCTCGGAACACAGCCCTATGCCGTTATTACGCGAACTCGAAATGTCGTTGCTGCTGACCGGTGAAAGACGTTGTTTTCTCGCATTTGTACTCGGGCTCTCGATCGCGAAGGCTCCGGATTTCGCCGGGACAAAGTTCTTCAACGGTAGAAACCGTTTGTCGCTGTTGCGCGTTGTCATCGATTTTTAGTTTTATCGGAATATAATATCGGTGGGAGAGAATATTGGTGGGAGAGCGAAGGAAGAGGGAGATCAATCGGTTGGAATATCCATCGGAGAGATCCTGGTCAAGGCAAACCGGTAAGTCCTAAGCAAAAGCAAACATCGCAGCCCGGCGTACGCGGGAAATTTTATTCCGATAAACAGGCGCAAGTATGTATGATGATTGGCGCCAATTTCGTTTTCTATCAACGAATAACTGATTTAGGATATTTTTCGTCAGAATTATGGTCATTTTTAAACCCTGAAATTCCCGTAGGTAAAAATATTTTTCACCCAACATTGTAATTATTAATAGATCGTTCTCTTCGCGCAGCGATCGTTTCTCTTTGCTGTATGTATTTTCCTTGTTGATTTTTTTATTGCTGTAACAGTGGGATGACGTGCAGTTATTAGGGGTGACGATGGTATCGGCATCAGGCCACGAATCGGTCGGTATATATGTTTTGAAAAAGCAAATTTTTTTTCGAACGGTAAAAAGGTGACGCGTCTCCGCGCATACTGATGCGAGCTCTCGCGACCCCTCGTTCACCACGCCCTGACTCGTCGTTTTTCGTCAACACAAAAATATTATTCTCTACCCCCACCTCCTCTTGGCTTGTCAGTTTCACGAGGACCACCCCCCCCCCCCGTAAACGTTACGCGCACACGCGCGAAAAGTTATCACGATACATAGTTTTTATGTAGCAACGCGTATAGTTACATGAATCCGAATGGAGAAGAGAGAGAAGCGAGCCGGTCGAACGTGGAAGAGCGATAAAAGTAACGGGGGTGAAAGAAACACAAGAACGTATCAGGGGGTGGGATGAGAGACATGTAATGAGCGGGAGAACTAAGCGAGACGTGCCGGCGACAGAACGCGGATAGGGTGATGTCGGATTCTGTGACATCGCGGAAATATTTGCCCAATATTGGGGTAAAGACGGCACGTTCCGAATTTCGCAGTTAAACAACCCCCTAAAATGACGGTGACACTGTGTCACAATACACTAATTTGTAGTAATTATACGTACATACAATTAGCTCTCATTATCAGTCCCATTGTTCTTCTGAATATATTAATTATTCAACGCCGAATTATTTATTCATTGCTTACACGTGTCGATTATATCATCACCTGGCGTATTTATTTTAATTGTTTTTCTTCGTAAAATGTATCGTGTAAAAATATATCGAGGCTATCATATAGAAGAGTAAAGGGAAGGGAAAGGTGCGTCAAGAAATAACGCGAGAGGCGGATCTCTCCGTAATATCTTCATTTGCATTGATGAGGCTCTCCAGCGATTGGGTTTCGGGACCCCTGTCTGTTCTCGTCGATGCAGGAACTCGAGTAAAAGCGTAACTTTCGTGGGAGGAGATTCGATTTCTGATATACCGTGAATAACAGCGTTATTCGCCATGATAATAATCGATCGACCGGACCGTATAAAAAAGAAAAAGATAAAATCGTTTGATGGTGGAATCACAGAAAACTTTAAGCTATTTTTGTTTATATACCAAAGACAGCAGACTAAACGCTGTTTCGTGGTTAAAAAAGCTTCGATCATAGTAAACCTTTCCAATCTCATATACGCTTCATCATCTCATTCCTCGCCCCCCGTTCGGTTTTATTCAGCCTGCTTTCGTTATTTTACGATCTACCCGTAAAAAAAAAAAATGAAGAAGAAACGGATAACGCCTAAAATTAGTTTGAAACTCGTATCGCGACCCACGTGGTTGCAGAGAGAGACCCAGCGGGGCTCACCTTATAATTCCCACGCGCGCGTTCGAGCACCCCGCGTCGATTGCTTTCACCTTGACTTTATCTCCAGACTCGAAAAGGAGCTTTAATAAGTACGTTACTTTCTCGCGACCCTCTCATTATTAGTTACCAAACTCTCGTCGGCCAAAGTCGAAGCTCCGGGGCATTCCATCGATATTTTTTTTTTTTTCTCCGAATATCCGTGGAATTTTTTGATCGTGAATTTTCGTCTCAAAATCACGAGATAAGACAATCTTTCGATTCGCAGAAGGACATGGGAAGAATTTGGCGATATCGCACAACGAAGAAGGGACTTGACTATAGTCAAGTTTAACCACATCCGACCGGATATCCGGCGTCTACAAGCGTGCAGCCAACGAACAGCGCGGAACGCAAACCTCGCCGTGTCGCGAGCGTTCTTCTTCTCGGAAATGAATTCCTCGTTGTCGTATTCGTTGAACGTAGCAGATGTGGAACACAATGTGTGAGACATATCGCGAAAGGGTAAAAAGAAGGTCGAAGGTCTGTCGGCGATCTTCTTTTCCTTTACGACGCCGCGGGTCGTTAATTTGTCTCATCTACGAAGCTCCGTTGTGTATCGGTTGCCGACGTAACATTGATTACTCTCGATGTACGCACGCATTCAACAAGACGGAGCTTTATTCTCTGCGAGTTACAATTTCGATCAATCTATTGAAATGATTTCTCGGAGATCACGTATCTTTCTGGGAACGGAAATTGTGCCGCTCGCGCGCCAACGGAAATTCGTTGACGATAAGTTTTCTCACTTTAGGAGAAAAACCTCAGTGAAGCACCGTTGAGGGAAAGACAGTGTCTCGAACGCGAGCAATTACATCGGAAGGACTCGTCTCTGACTAACAAGAAATCTAGAAGTACACCGGAATAGACGAAGCGTGATGGATCTAGGATAGTGACCGTTGTGAGTGTTGCAAAAAGAGAGAGAGAACGAGAACGAGCGAGATAGAGGGATGGTACCATCCCCTAACGAAATAGAGCTCGAGGGTTGGCGTCTATCGACCGGCCGGCCGACGCGCGCAGCTTCTATTCCTGGCGAACTGAGATACGCGTTGAGAGAAGATCATGGCGGCCCCGTCGGACGCCGAACACGAGATAGCTCCGTCATATATCAAAATTTACAACGAAATAATACTAAAATTAAAAAAAATATTGGGAATTTCGTGTCTGTTGGCATATTAGTTAAATTCTTTTGAAAAAAAAATTATGAATAATCGGCTTTAGAAGCGAGAAAAAAGGAAATCTCTACAGCGATCGATCGAGGGGCGTCCGACGGCAGCAGAAAATCTCAAGTAGGTTTTACAATATATATTTCTCAAAACTCTAAAACCCACGAGGGCATTTATCTAAGAGCTTTGTTCTCGTCTCCCTTAATCTCGGAACTCTTCTGTGTAACACTGGAAAAGATACAATGTAAATTTGGTATATGTACGCGCCAAGTGTCAAGAGATATAAGGTCTTTATCGTCTCGTCTCCCCTTCCACGAACTTATGACTCGTGAGACTAGATTACTCGGGTGTATGCAACATAGTGCTGCACACTTAAGCACTGGTATGCGACTGAAGCGCTAAACTACAAATTCCATTTCCCTGAGGCATTCTCAAAAAACGGAAAATATTGTTGTTTTTATGAAAATTGGAAAATCTTTAGTCGGTTATAAAATGTTAATAATACATCGATCATTATTGAATTTTTTTTTTTTGGTTATATCTTAAATGTTTCGCGGCTGTATTATCGGTGGAAGCATTTGCGAAAAAACACAATTTACATTTCTAAAAAAAATGCCGAAAAACTCCCTCAAATCAGTTATTACTAACCGATGGAAATTTGGGTTTTTTATTTGATTTTTTTCTACTTATTTTCTTCCAGATCAGTGTAATATTTTTCTCAACCTATTGTCCCAACTATACAAACAGTCTGCATAATTTCGCGTGTGGCTCTTAGTAATAGCATCGAGCAATGATCCCAGTCTCATCCCCAACCACCTATATGTCTACAGTATTCACAGTAAACTCCGAGAATATTTCGAAAATTCCATTTTGCCGAAAAAAAAATCATCGTTTGTTTTTCTGCCCTCCTTCGTTCGTCTCGGTCGACGAGCGAAGGGAAAGAGCACAACGGATATCGCAGGGTAGTGTACCCTGTGCACAGCTTTATCAACTCTCTGGGAAACTCTGCTTTCGCGCGGCTCGACGATCGCGGGGTGTACGCAAGCTCCGCGGCACCTTTACGACGGTCTTCATATCGGAGGCCAACGGTCCACAAAATTGCAGAGCATCTCTTTTACTCTCTTTCTCTCGCATGCTTCTCGTTCCCATTCTTCTCTTCCACGATTTTCTTGGGAGCGGACTAGAGCTTCGCGTGCCCCTTTGGTATTGCCTCGTAGCGTGATTGTCCAATCCCGGGGCAGACGTTCGTCCGGCGAAGAGGTAGCGAGCTCTCTGTGCCCACGGTAGTTTCTTTCTCTCTCTCTTACGTTGCCTTCCTTCAGAGTGTATTAGATTGGCTCCAAGATACGTGACCTCGCTGGAGAATCAGCTTCATTTCCACCCGTTTCCCCTGCGTCACCTCTCGCTGCGAACTTCTGTCGTACTCTCCTGCTGAGATACGTGAATTCTATTCTACTTTACCTCACCCTTTCGCCGTCTTCGTATTTCCTTTCATTTGCTCATCCACGTTTCGATAACGCAATTTTCATGGATTCTTCACCGTACTTGTACACCGTACTTCATATTCACGCACACGTGTACAGGTATCGTCTGGACTTCCAAACTGTTTTTTTTTTTTTTTTTTCGATAGAAATATTATGGATTTCAAAGAACTTAGATAACTGGTCAGTGGCCTCAGGCAACGCCGCTGACCCAATTTCCGATCGATAACTCGCAACTTCGCGATTTCTGAGAATAACTAAATATATAACTTAAAGTAAAACGGTTGTTGACGTCCCAACCGATTCGAGGAACGACCGAAGCGACGGTTCTCCAAATTTCGCGGAATTTACGTTACGTACATAGAGTATAGCAGCCACGGAACTTTTAGGGAAATAGTTTATCGCGTTTAAAAAAAAAAGAAAAAAAAACAGCTTCGCGAGAAGGACAAAGCGAGGTGGACGTTTACTTGCGTTACCGACAACTCGACGTCCCACAGTGCTGACTTTTCTCAGCTTATATTCCACGTCAATCCCTTCGCTTATTTCTTCTTTTCAAACAAATCCGACTTGACAGTGTTCTCGAATGTTTACGAGAGGCCAGCAGCGGGCTTCATCGCAATAGGACTCACTCTCCTCTAATTTCGCTGAGAAAAGCTTCGGAGTGAAATTTTTACGGCGAAATTCGGGAATGTTTGAAGCTTATACTCTTTCGTTTCTCGGTGAAATGAGAGAAGGAGAACAAGAATTTTCGCGAATGCGATTAAGCGCCCGGGAGGGTACAACGTCGACGACGACGACGACGAGATGGTCGACGGTTTGTTCTGTTCAGCTGTGTGTACAGAATGTCCTGTGTAACTCTGCAGCATTCGCTACAGCGGCCCCGGATTCGTCGATGATCGAAACGCGAGACGGCGTACGGTTGTAAAAGTTACTTCTTCTTCTTCGTTCCTCACGTACGTCCTTCGTGAGAAAACATCACGCGATGTTTTTGCTTCTACATCTTTCGTTGTCTCTTTCTTGCTCCGTACAGTCCAGTGCGATTTCGAGTTCTTCAGTAGAGCTCGATATGTGTTCGATACCGTAGCACGCTTATGCACCGAGAGCCACTGGGGTTGTATACACGACGCTTTAGGCCAACGTAGCCATTTCTATTCCAACGAGATTCCCATAAAAACGTCTACCCAGTCTCTCTCTCCCGGTTGAAACAATGTTTAATATATTCGCCTCAGCTTTCAACCCTTCCCTTTCCTCTTCTCCTATCTGCATTATACCTTATTTTTGGTTTTTTTTTATTCTTTTTTTTTTGGTTTTTTTTTATTTTATATTTTTTTCGATCTTTTCGTAAAATCTCCTAGAGGGAGAAAAATACATTTCACGATTTTTTTTTTGTGTTCTCTATTTTTCCTCTTTTGCTTCACCGGGGCTCTGATGGAGGAAAGGGTGGCCGCTTCCTGAATACAACATAAAAGAAGCTTTTCTCCGTAGCAACCCTCTCACTCAGCTCGATCTCCACCCTCCGAGTCTCTTCTCAGCTAGCCCTCTGTGTGATGTTCGCCAGGGCGCATTCGCCAACCCACCCAACCCTCTCTTTCCCTCCCGCTCCGTCGAGCCATTTCCTTGGCCCCGGGGGGTTGGAATTCTTACATTTTCCGCGAGCTTCAACTTTTCATGACTCTGTCCGAATCGTCCTTTTCCCTACCTTCTTACGGCTCGCTCTCTCGTTTCTTCGAGGCAAAGCCCCGTCGGTGGGGGATACTGCAGTGTGCACTCCGTACGAACGGTAGAACTTACGCTCTCTCGCCGGTTCTCATTTCCACAAGTCCGCAAGCTCGAGATCCGCGCCTAACGAGGAACTGGCGCGTCACGAGGCGTCGTGGAGAAACCCGTGTATATAGATATATACCGTATCTACAATGTTATACTTCCATCTCCTCTAGTGCCTTTACTTTTTCTCTGTACTTCTACGCTTTCTCGAGATATATACATGAGAGAAAAGCCTGAAAGTCTCGTTGGCGCATCCCACCATTTCGTTATACTCACCGGCAAATTCTCAAGGCGTCCAAACGCTTCTTTTTTTTTTCTTCTCTCGCTCTCTTTTCTTTTTCATACTTTGAAAAATTCTTTTTCTTAGCCCCCCGAGCAATCTTACAAAGTCGTGGTACAAAATGGCTTAATCTTATTTCTGATGAAACTTCGCCCGAAGGAGGGATATCTTCCAGGATATTTGTCGGGAGTAAAAAAGTTGAAAATAAAAAGAATGCGCCGGGATAAATCTATTCGAATGAAAGAGAAAACTTGTGTAATAAATATGTTTATACCCTTTCTTCTCTGCTTATGCGTTCTTTACTTCTCTATAGAAATGCACAAAATAAGAATCCAGAATTTGTTGCATCTGTGATCGAAATTTCCAGTTACTTCATGTTTAGTACTAAATCGTTTCAAATTCATTTTTAATAAAAAACGTTTCCGGTTATTCTGTCCCTAAGTGCACGCAAATAAAAAAGATCGATCTCGACAAGTGGATAAATCTATTTGTACAAACACTGAACACCTACAGGATAAACATAGACGGATATCCAAGCGTCTCAATCTCGTCGATGATAGCACGAGCATCTGGAGATCGGCGAACCAATCTCAGTTTCTCCTCTCATCTCGCTCGTGATGCAGTTTTCTCGGCGTGCAGTGTAAACATAAACTATGATTCAAGGGGAAGGCGTGCCCCGCTCGAGCTTGCAGCACCATAGCCGTGCGACACACGAGAGATAAATGATGGGTGGTCTTGTCTTATTTTCCAGAAGAAGATCACGTTCGCGTGGCGCGCAAACGAAGCAAAAGTGTAACACGAAGAAGCGCGTGTTCGTGAGACGACAGGATGACTTTGAGTCGACACGAGTCATCCGAGTCACGTGCTGTGTGTTGCACGGCCTCTGATGCCTCGAGTTACTGCCTCTGCCTCTGGCTCTGGAGAGCAATCGTCCACGACGAAAAGAGGAAATGAGGAAAAAAAACGAAAACTCGCAGTACCACGGTATATGGTACACGTGGACATGAAAAGAGGATGGTACACCGGGCGTACGAAAGTGTCGAGCGACAGTGTCGGGTAGGAGCCATTCGTTTATACACGTGTATATACGTGAAACATCGAAATAAAACCGGACTCGTGGAAGGTTTGCTCTCCGTTTTAAAGGGCGAAAAGAGCTGAGCCAGAAAAATAGAACCGGTGAAATGGCAAGAGATAGAAGTGAAGAGGGCAGAAAAAAAAAATAGAAGAAGAATGAAGTAGGTAGAGGCGACGAGAGAAAATATTGGGACGCGACGAAACGAGACGCGCGGAACTCTCTCCATCGGGAGAAACATCACTGGGAGTACGTAGATATATGGCAACGGCGTTGCGGATCTAATCATGGAAGTTGGACTCGTGCCAAGCGAAGCAAGCGCCAGAATGACGATGGAACATTGGGAGGAGAGTAGGTAAGAACGAAGGCGTAACGAAGCTTTTTGGTACGGGGGACGATGTCGATGGAGATGGATGAAGGAATCCGGGTTACGAAATAGAAATGGAAAACATGAAATTTTTATCGAGAGCCACGAATTTCGAGTTAATTCTTTGGATAATCTCATCGTATTTGATTGATGGGTCTTGTGATCGATGTTCTCCAGAAATGTTCGGTCTCTCATTCGTTGTGAAAGATTTTTTTTTGGAAGTTACAAGGCTCGTGAATAACTCCTCGCTGGTATTATTTCATCTTATTAACAACTAATAAAAAAGGCAATTTTTCATCGTCGTATATCAAGAATAATGTTAAAGTTTCGACAGACTTTCAAAAGAAATAGAGACGGCAAGATCTATCATAGAGAAGTTGTTCGATTATATTCCGAAGAAATCAACGTGAACGGATAGACTGTACAGAAGTAGAAGCGAATAAGTCGTGGATCGAGCTGGCAAAGGGTTTCATCAAGAACCAATTATCGGCTGCCCCGAGGGCCTTATCTATCTTGAAGGTTATATAGACGGAAGCGCACAGGCTGGAGCTATCTAATCCGTTTTCAGAAATTGAACGGCCAACGAGAAGGCTATCGGCGAGGGTAAAAAAGGGAAGAAGACAGCGAGCGAAGAACGAAAAAAAGGAGTTGAACCTGGCGAGTGCGAGCGAAGGTGGAGTAATGGAAGGGTGCGCTCGCAAGAAGGTGAAGAAAAAAGACGAAGGAGAGAAGAAAAAAAAGGAAAAATAAACGGGAGAAGGAAGAAGGTGAAACCGTTCTCCTATAAATGGTCCCGAGCGTGAGCGGCATACTCTACTCTCTCTCGACCCCTTTGCTTCATCTTTTTCTGTAGACCACTCACTCGCTTCTTGTCTCCCTTTCCTTTTCGCGTGTGCCCTTCTCCACCCACCCCCCCCCCCCCCCCCCCCCCCGTTCTTGCACACGGCGATTCAATCTCCTGAAAGTTTTCTTGATACGTGGAAAAGAGAGAAGTATATATATCTATGTCCTCTTATCCTCGAAGTAACTCGAGCGACACGAGGGACACATGGATAGAGATATATAACACAGAATGAAAGAAGTGATGAGCTGGAGAGCTTCCATCACCTCCAAGCGAACTCTTTCTGATTAGACTCCAGAAATCGTGGTTTTTTTTTCTTATTTTTATTTCAATCGCGTTATAAGATTCGTCTCAGTTACGGAGAGCGTTTTAGCGAGAGATATCGGACCATTTCGGAATCAGTCATTGGTACGTCCACTCGGTGTATTTTCT
Source organism: Buathra laborator (assembly GCA_934046635.1). Taxonomy (NCBI): domain Eukaryota; kingdom Metazoa; phylum Arthropoda; class Insecta; order Hymenoptera; family Ichneumonidae; genus Buathra; species Buathra laborator. The sequence continues at coordinate 3,967,358 of OW203897.1, read as the reverse complement.
TTCAGAATTTTAGTACTTTGCGCGAAGACGAGAAATGCGTGTAAACTTCAGCTAGAAGGGATTTTCGTCTGTCGCAAGGGAAACTGAAAAATTCAGCACGACAATCGCATGCCGCACGAACCGATGGGACGAGCAAAAAAAAAGGGTTACAATTTTTTTTTCTAGCGGGCCGTTAAGAGACACAAAGCTGAAAAGTTCTCGAAAGACCAAGCGGAGACTGTTTGTTTTTTTCTACATCGCTTCGGCATTGGGAAATTCGTCGTGCAATATGTTTTTCTATAGCAAAGTTTGGTCTGCCGGAGGTTTCGATGCCGCTATGTCGGTACTGTTCTTCTGACGCGGGAGGAATGGAGCGTTGAAACCGGAGCAAAAAAAAGGGTTAAGCTGCTCGCCGCGGCCAGGACACGGGGAAATGGACAGTTTAGGATCGGTTGTGACCGTTCGAACTTCCGGAGCCGTACAGTTGTACAAATCGTGAAATTTTTCAAACGAGTCAACAGTCGTCGCTCGGTGTTGCATTGGACAGTATGTTTTTTACCGCTCTTAGTTTTTCGAACGTAACTACTAATATTCAGGGCGAAAACTTAATACAAATCGCGATCAAATGACGGGTCTAGTGTTGCGAGCGGCAATAATATTGATAACAGTTGAACTCTGTGTCACAAATTGTGTGTCGACGTCCGAGTTTAGCAGGATATTTCTGTGGATACCTGTATTTCCAGTAGCTGTTTTGGACGAACAGATCGCGAAATCTTGAGAGGTAAATAACCGAGTTTAGCCAAAGTCCCAATTACATTTTTTTAGCATATGTCACTGGTATGTCTTTACTTATTTTTTCAATTACATATGATTATTATTCATTATTCCTTTGAACATTATCGACCTGCGTGCAAATTGTAGTTTCTTTGTACCCCTTTACTATGAGACTCTTACGCCAGACACGAACATTCATTAGTTTATGCAACAAATAAACTTTATTAAAAAAAAAAAAAAAATTTCGAATGAATAAAACAAAAAAATACTTATTGAAAAGTTGTAAAAAACACGTTCGGTACAACTGTGAAGGATATATCGGCATTGCGCAAAGATAAAATTCCGCGACGTTTCCGACGTTCGATTGTCTTTGCATCATTTCCAAACAAATGATGGTCGTTCATGAAAGAGTTTCATCATGTTATCGATAAAAAAAATGTAACTTCGAGATATGCGTCTTTGCAGAGCCAATCAACCGTTACAATGGAAAGTTCACAAGTTTGTGGGAGAGAATGACACGACGGGAAAGAAAAAATACCCATACATTGCTATGTCGAAGACGTACACATAGTCACACCCGCGCTATCGGGGCGTCGTATGAGGGCGAATGAACACTTTTCTTTTTTTTTTTTTTTCATACCCCATCGCGTCTCGGGAGGCCGTGAAGTCGAGCGTGAAAACCGTAATGTCTCGTGGGGCGCACCCATTTTCCGTGGGTTCTCAATGATGGTTTGCCGCAAGGCAGTGACGCACCGAGCATCAGTTCGAAACTCTCTCGTTTGGTATTAGATTACTTCGGAGTCTATCGTGCCGCGTGAACGAAAAAAAAAGAATACATTGTCTCGACCGGACTGGCAACGGACGTACCGGCGAATAAGCGCGTCGAGTGGAAAGCTCCGGAGAAATTATGGATAGCGGGATCACGGAAGAGGGACGATAACTCGAGCGGGTCGTATAACCATAAATTCGAGAAGTCTCAATGCTCGCAGAAGACTTCTTCCGTGACGCATAATTTTTCTTTTAAACAAAATCTGGTACTTTGTAAGATCAAAGAAACCGTATTAGTTTTCATAAGTAAAAGGTCTCGGCGAGTGTCATTTTTATTTCTGGGCGGTTCAAGAAACGATTTAATTTCATTATTCAGGTCCAAATGCGTGACAAACTATTGGAATTTCTTTCTACATTGTAAGCAAAAATAATGAGTATTTCTATCTTGAGAACGCGATTAGCGATGGGTTATTTGGAAACAAAATATTTCAAGTACCCGTCCAACTTCGGTTCTTGTTTTGCTCACATTTTCACGATACTTGATGAGTTATTCTTACTTTTTTTTTTCCTCTTCACATATAACAATCCACGTTTTCTTTACTGTCTGCTTTGTTTCACGCTTCTCTTACAATGTTCTGAAACGTTCAGCACATTTGGCAACGTCGAGACAGACAACACACGTACCGCATCGGGTTTCGCTCGCTTCGTCGTGGATCGTTGACTCGTTCCCCTTCGCGAAGATCACGAACTACTGTACCAAAAGTCTCCTCTTGCCCGGGGATCCTTTCTTTTGCTATTAACGATTTCGGTCACGTATCTTCCTCGCAACACTGGGCTCATTCCCTATACGACTCGTCTTATCGTATTTTTCGCAATCGTTTGGTTTCGCACTCAACACTGCGCCCCATCTGCCTGTCTTCTCAACGAAGCACGGAAAAGGCGACAGTATTCGTGGTACGTTTCGCCATTTTACTTTTATGAAAACTACCGTCGCACTCCCTTGAACCGTCGGCTACTGCACCTTGTGTTACATTATAAGGTGGATGCGATCGTTGAACGTATAGAAACGTCTGACATCGTCGTAGGTATTGTCGGAAATATTGTGTTTCCAAAATTTGCCAAACAACCATAAAAAAATTGTCACTTACTCGATTAATGATAATTTTACCGTCTCGATCACCATTTATCTTTTCACCACCTCGATATATTTTTTATTCTCTCCAATGGCACTGTATACGAAAAATCAAGAAATTTACGAATTTTCAAAGACGCGTCAATTCATAAAATCTAAAAGAAATGACACATTTTTCTTTTCTCTAAGCCTTTCGACTCTGTCAACTTCTTTTATGCTTCATTCAATGTCTCAACGAATGAGATATCCACCGTACACGCTTCTCTGTATTTCATTCAACTGTCTCGTACCCGAGCGTATTTTGACTGTTCGAAAGTCACGAGACTATGCGACAGTCGCACCAGTCTCGGGCAAAATTCAAGGATAAAATAATCGAGTTTGACTTTGGCATGTGCGTCTGTATGTATAGAACGCCAAATCTCGTAATAATCATTGTATTTTATTTTGTTTTTCGCAGCACCGAAGTGGAATGAAGTGGGACAAGAGAATCCATTTGTGGGATATATACGCGATTGTTCCAGAGGGCGACCAACGAGGCAACAGCCCGGCATTGACCTTGAGGCTAATAAAAACCAACGAGCATCTACCATTCCACCAGTAGCAGCGTGTTACTCTACCACTTCGAGAGTAATAGTTTGAATCAGCTGACGCCATAGAAACTCCAGCCTCCGCGATAAAGAGCACATTCTCGAGACTCGGAATAAAATAATTCTTGGAGCAAATGTACTATTTATTTTTTCTCGCGACTTCGAGTTAAATATTATCATGAATTTCCATAAACGTGTAAATTGTCGTTCAATGAAGATTTTGTCGTATTTACCGTCGATAATATATGCGCGAGGCTCCCGTTGAAAACAAGTCCGACGAAACTTTAGCAGAAATGCTGTGCCTATAAATGCGATCAGTAAATTGGGATGATAGTATGAATTATTAGTCAAGACGGGGGCGTGATGACGATGGAGAAGGCGTGCATGAAATTCTTCGTAAAATTCCGGTTGCAATGAAAACGAATGAAGCCAACGAAGAGGAGGCATTCTCTGTCTGCGATGCGACGGTAACTGCCGAATAGCGAGGGAGGAGAAACAGAGAGTTCTGCAACTTTGTTCGTGCCGGACGAGCGAGCGAGTGAGTGCTTGACGCTTCCCTCGTAAACCAACGAGTTTGTTGCGAGAGAGGCGACGTTCGTCGTTTTATTCCAACGAACGAAATCGCGAAACAAGAAAAATACTCGGCGGATTGAAGAGGGAACGAGACGAAGAGAGACGGAAAGTATGACAATAAGAAAAGCGAAGCTGCTGACGTCGAAGAGGGATATACACGGTGTGGGAAATACGGGAGACAGAAGGAATTTCTACCCACGGTACGAATAGCTCTGTGATTCCACCAACCCATGTATAAATCGTACATACAGTAAACTCAAGCAAGTCAAGAGAAGCAGCAACATTTCTATCTTTGCACTATGTACATGTATATATCATATATTTAAACTGTGAATATAAAACGCTGAAAATAAAATTAACCACCCTTCTACGATCCCTCTGTTATCGCCTTCAATCTGCGCCAAATGGTTAAATTAACATAAATGATATCGTAATACGAAAAAAAAAATGTTGCAAATTGATATTTCGTTGATCGCGACCACTGGACGCTGCGGAGGGTCTTTAAGTTCTGACTACAATCCGAGTCACGTTCGCCTAACCTACTCACCACTTATGCCCTCATTGCCATAAGTGGATCCATATAAATTCTTATACATAGTTGTAAGATTGTATACAAAGTAGGAGTAGTCATTGGAGTGCTGAGTGGTGAACGAATGAGATAAAAGGTTGGACCGCACGACAGTAAGATAGAATCTATTTGGAGGGGATGAAAGTGGTATGTTAGTGGTAGTTTCTGCCGATGCAGGCGTGGTGGTAGTATTCACTGTTCGGCAAGAGGGGAGGGAAGAAGAAGCCGAAGGAGGGGCCGTAGTTCGTTGACGAGGAGGCCGGTAGGAGCGACGAAAGAGACTGAAACAGTGTTACCAACCTGGAGAGTCAGCTGGCAGCGAGATTGCGAGATCTTGTACCGACGAACGAGGTTCACAGGTGCTTCATCCTCCGAGGTACGAGGTGGGGATGCAGACGAACAAGAAGAAGAAGGTCGTCAATCGTCACACGTGGTATAGTTGCACGTTGCACGCACATTCAAGTTCGACACGTGTTCCTCTTCTTCAAACTCGATTCTCAATCACTCGCGAATGACTTTTTTTTTCGCGCAAGCCAGTGAGGTTCTTTCGTTGCTAAACTTAGCTTGAATCCGGTAAGAAATACGTTCCGATAGACATACCCGCGACTCTACTGTAGTAAACATCGATGGTGGGAGGTCATCAAAGTCACGTGGTCAATTTTATACTCACAGAGAAGAGTGAAGCATGCTCACCAACGACAAGATATATGCTGTACACGTGTTAGAGTAAATTCTATTCTACAACAGGGGAAGAGGGAGATACACGATGGTATACGCGTGCGCGACGACATCACGCACTCACGCACGCGATCCGCACAGTAGTCGGGTATTTATGCGGCGAGACATCGTGCGCGGTGGCAAAGCGGTAGGGAACCCGAGGAAGTTCGAATTAATGTATGAATTTCACGTAGACAGGTTCGTACGTCTGACGAAAGTCTATTAGTCGAGGAAGAGCGTTGCGGCAGCCACAGGGTTTGGTGTCGTGACTCGCACTGCTGTCTCTCCTGCAGGGAGTTTCTTGCCAAACGTATATACAGTAGAAATACACAACTACACAAAATAGACGAGGATAAGGATAGCTGTACGTACGTAGTTGCTTACAGGTGGAGAAGCTTTGCAATATGTATAAGAGATCAGCTTTGTGTATAGCCAAGGGGGGTACACGATATGCCCTGTTGCGTGTGTAAGCTCAACGGGGCTGTGCACACTGGACGAGAGGCTGTCTCCTTCTCTCTTCTTTCGAATATAACTTATACTATGTAGAGGGAAAGGGTATACTTTGGATACGGATGTATACTGCTCTGGGACCCGATAGACACGGACACGAAGAGTGCCAACAACTTTTCATGGCTGCTGGTTATACTATATACTGGTATACATACTTCAGTATAGTATAGTAAACTGTAAAGAAATATATAAATGTAAGTCGTGGCACCGGTGCTGCAAAAGGTCTGGGAATAGCATGTACGTTCGAAGGGTGCAGCCAAGATAACTCCCTGTACTACATGTACTTTGCAGGAAAGATGTAGAATGTTGAAAACGGTGGGTACACATAGAAAACACTCGTGTATACATATATACATAGATGTATAAACCATTGGTGCATTCGAACCGGAACGAAAGATGCGGATAGACGAATGAGTAGCAGTGCGAGAAGATTCAGGAAATAAGGTAAGTCAAATCTCCTTAGCGAAGAGGAGCAACAAAGAAAGAACGGTAGAGAATTGAAGGGGAAAGGAGTCGAAACGACGCGAGTCGGATAATTCGCGCGGTGTGTTTCCACGGGCCGCAAGAGGAGCACTCTTCGTGTTCACCGCAGGATGACGCAGGAACTCTCGCCGTGCAACTCCGTGCCACTGGATGGCTGGAAGGAGAAAAGCTAGGCTGTTCCGGGATACTCAAGAATGTTCGGCTTCTGGTGGTGAGTAAATGGGGTCGGAATAACATCGCGTCGTCGTGGCTGGTAGAAGAGGCACTAGACATGGTGCCTCCTGCACTCTTCGAGTATAGAGGAAACCATCGTGGTATAAAGCGAGGCAGTCCAAGTGCGGGTGGGTTTATGGGTTTGCATCCTATGTGCTCCACCGTATCTCCCAGTTATTACCGGGTCTCTCTTCCTCAGTTGCTGTTTTGGTGCCCGTGAATCAACCCCTTTCCTAGTTTCCCTACTTTGCTTCATTTTCAAGGAGTATTTTGTATTCTCATGTGCGACATTTGTATTCCTAATGATTATGATACAAACGGATATAGATAACAATAACGGTATGCTGATCAGTGTACTTTTTAACTCTCTTAGAATTATCTATGTTGCCAGTTGAAACGTACGAAGGATGAAGCTTTCTAGATATTTCCCTTTATCCTTGGAAGCATGTAACTTGTTCCTTCGCAAGAGTAATGTAAACCAGGAAGAGGATAGCGTTGAACGAAGCTTGGTTATGGAAGATAGAAGAAGGTAACTCCCAACGAGGACCCACAGCTCGCAGTGGGGCTTACTTCTACTCCGAATGCGCGTTTTAGCGAAATTGAGTTCCTCAGTAGCAGCGGTAGATGGAGGAAGAGGGATGGTGGTGGGTCGATGAGGCTACCAGAGCGATGGGTGCCCCTCTCGCCTTTCAGACTACTACTACTACTACACTCGACTATCGCTCTACACAGTGTGTATATGGTCTACGCGCGTGCACAACTATATACGCGGTGTATGGTGGTTGCCTGGGCTCTTCTTCTCGTCTTTTCCTATCCCTCAGCTTTACTCTCACGCCCAGATCTCTCTATTCGTACGTACCATGAACGTAACGAAGTCTCTTCCATCCCCGGTGAGATTGCGAACTGTGCTATATACCCGACGATATAGAAGCACCGTAGAAAACGGTATAGATATAGCCGCAAGGTGTATATGAGATTATTTTGATCCCAGGAGGGAAACGGAATCACACTATATGAAAGCCTGAGGCGCGTGGGCACGCGTATAGTATAGACCCTAAGTTTTGAGAGCCGGCTTTGGGCGTTGATGAAATTCGCAAGAAAAAAAACGAAGGGTCTGAGCTTTATATTTTTCGTAGCAAGAGTTGCGAAATATAATATAAGTTTCAAGTTGGTTATCTTACCTAATATCGGTGGGATTTTTGCGTGTCAGTAAAAAAAAGTTACGTCTGGATGGAGACAACGATGAAGAAATCTGCGAAGCGCGTACGTCAAAATCAAAGCCACGACTAAACGAAGTTTCGCGCGCTACGAGGTGAAGTTCGGGGGAGAAGCGCGCTCTCCGACTGTCTCTCGGTTAGCGTCAATAGCGCGCAACACACAAGAGCATTAAACGCACGCGGCCGGATATATAGCTTAACCATATAACAAAGACTATTTCGCGTTTTGATGGATTTGTAACCAACCAAGTGTACAAACGACGTTTATCGCTGGAGCTCGATAAATAAGCCAATAAGATGACCCCTTAGTATCCATATGCATGTATGCATGTTTCTCTATGTATGCGTGTGTGCGTGTTCTCGCCGCCGCAGCGTCGTTCTGTACTTGCAGGTTGCCCGGCAGCGGCGTTCTCCTCGTTGCTATGGGAGCGGAAATGGCGGGAAGGCGCGCAAATCTTTCCGTTCGGTCGATAAGTCTCGCGACCGGCTTTACCGACCTCGGAATCCCGCTCGCACCCCCCTCAGGACCGAACGGTTGAGTCGGGAAACTTGCGTAAACGCTGTACATTCTCATGCCAGCAATCACGGAGTCGTTAATTACAGATTTTTTTTTTTTTTTCTTAAGACAAAAATGCAATATTATCGTATTTTTGTACGGATTTACAGACAGTCGATTAAGTATTTCGAATGACAGCACGCTTGATTTTATAAGCACCTGAATTATCTTATTGCTCGCACTTATGACTTGTCGTTGGCCAAAATATCTTCATCATGTTTTAATATCCCTGCGGTGGATGTGAAAAATATTAATAAAAAAAAAAAAAAAAAAAAAAAATTTATCGAAAATAATGAAAAATTTGCAGGACTATTTGCGTCCTCTACGGAACATTTATTTAATTGGAAAAAAATATTGTATAATTATTATATTAATTGTATTGCATTCTTCGTACATTATAGGCGGCAATCTGTTCAAAAGAATCGAATCACCGTCGATGAAGTGTTCGGCTTTTTTAAAGTAGAAAGGGTAAACAGCAACAGCATCTTTCACGAGAACCTGCCCAGCGGAGTTGACTGAATGCACAGCGAGGTAACCCTGCTACAGTGGAGGGGAAGAGGGGAATGTACCAAAGTATCGTGGAAGGGGGATGGAGCAAGGGAATTCCCAGGCAGACGGCGGCCATGATGCAACAACGTCCAATCGGCGTGCTCGCTTGTTCCGTTACGGCGTAATGGCCGCGAGGCACCGCCCCGTATAAAACCTGGCGAACGTAACGTTCATTGGACACGAGAGAGTTAAAAATTTTATCGCCAACCCCGGCAGTTACACCCGCCTAGGAGCCCCGCCATGAACGAAGGCATTGCGGGACCCGACTATTTCACCTATCTCGCCTGTACCAAAAGAGCTTCGTTGGACCTCGGTAAATCGTAAAATCTTGCAACCCGTTGCTTCTAGGTACGCTCCTGCTGCGAGAGTCTTGTCTCGCGTGCCCCCTGGTCGACGCCCTTCGAAACTCTTCGGGGCTACCGATCACTTCCGTCGGATCTCGTTGTTCTTTTTCTTCGCTCATGTCTACCGCGCGTGTTTTTAATAAATATGCAAATAAACAATTTTTTTTACAACTACGCTCTCGATTTTTTCCCAACGTTTCCTCCATCTTCCTTCTAATGTTAAGAGACGATAAAAAAAGAAAAGAATTGCGGTTGGAAAACGACAAAAATGCATAAACCAGAGGATAGGCTTTACTTTAAACAACCGCTGATGACACCTTTTCAACGGAAAACTCGTTGGTCCGTTGTTCTTATCAGATGTTCCAGTGTTCACTCGAGCATTTCGCTTCCGCAACAATTACTCTATCCGTTAGACCGTTCGTCAAACTATGCTATTTTGCTTGAAGTGCATTCAAGCTCTGCACCGGCTACGATCATTGTTATATCCTTCATACGCACTCGAGTCTAATAACTATAATACGCACAATAGTGTCCACATACACAAGTTCTATCCACTCATCCATTTTTTAAACTCAACCACTTTGCTTTAGTTTTTTTTTTCTTCACTTTGCACATTACTCCTTTGACAGTAATTGCTGCAGTGATCGCGTGCTAAGGGACATAATATTGTCCAGCGTGTCGGTAATTATTTCTGGCGGTTCGTTATCATGTACAGGTAGTATGCGCGGCACGAGTTTCGCGTAGGTAAACCCACACGTCCGGCATGATGACCGGCGATAAGGCACACACAGCCACCGATGGAGAGTACGGACTGCGATGATTAGCGTACGCGAGTGTGGCCAGTGCGACTAACGGCACCTCCGCACGACTCCTCGCATGACGTCACGTCATTCACTCGACGCTGGCCGAGCGTTGTGCTCGGATCAGCCAGTACATTCCTCTTCATCTGCGATGTGTCTCGTGTGCAATATCATTGCGAATCAAGATCGTTTACAATGAAATACAATGTCAGAGGATGTGGGGATCATGAAACCAGCTTCAGGCTCGATGATCTTGACCATGCGACCGTGCGGATCAAAATAGCATCTCATCGTACATTGTTACATTGTACTACATCAACGAAGATCGTAACATGTCAGAGTCTGTCGTTAACTTGCCACTTGGCAGCCCAAACGAGTTCAATGATCTTTGAATCTCTTCATTGAAAGCATTTTCATTTCTATCAATAATCCTGCGGTGGAGAGCCACTTGGGAGCTATTGCAGTAGCAAAAACGTTATCTATAATCTTACGAAGAAATAAATGCATCTCTGCAGCGCACAGATTGAAACCCACACACGAGTCTTCGGCTTCAGCAGATGAATTCAATTTGACGAGACAAGGACGGGTACAACGACCCACGCGGGACCTTGAAGACTCAGACTACTGACCATTCTACCGCTATGACCTCACATATATTTTCCGTTGAAAGCAGACATTGAATAATGAGTTTTGTGGAGACAAAAAAATGATATCGGAACATTTATAAAACGTATTGTTCGTTTACCTTGACCCTGACAATAGATACTTCGTCGTCGACGAATGTTGACGATTTCTATGGTAATAGGAAACTCGTGACAAGATGTAACTTGACTCAACTTAATTCTATATTGTTTTTTTTCTACGGGTTAATCAATTGAAAAATAAACAAAAACTCACCGAAGCGATGAAGAAGAAATGGAGAAAGGGGGGGATGAAAAAAACAAGGAGAATCGATAAAGGTTGGTACCACGATCACTGCACTCTAGTGGACCAAACACGCAACCCCTTCCGCCACCTCGTCAACGTTTTATCGCATGTGTACAACATAATCTCTCATGACACTCCGGAGAAGTAGCGTTTGTCATTCGTGACGAGACAAAAAACACGCTCCACTCTTTTCACACCTGACGTTATCAAAGTTTTTTTTTTACCACGATAAACATTCGTGGCTTTAAACATCCTTCGCGGCACTGATCTCTTTGCACTGATTGTAAACTGTGTTTTTCGATGTATATACCAAATTCACAAACAGAAAGTTACCTCCAATAATGTAACAGTTTTAAGTTAAAAAAAAAAAATGGCCAATTCCACTGGGAGTTCGATTTTTATTCCGCGCAACATGATGAATGTATCGTAAGTGTATTCGAAGCAATGGCCGATTCGAGTAATCGTTGCGCCGTCACTGGTATATAATGAGCACTGGAGTAACGAGCCGAAGAAAGCGATAGGCCGAAAGTGCGAGAAAGGGAGAGCCGCATACGGTACCGGCCGAGCCGTAGGTCAGGACTGCAGCAGCCAACATCAACCCCCTCGACGTAGCACCAGCAGCAGCAGCAGCTCTGCCGCTGGCGGAAGGGGGTGGCTTCGCACCCAGCGTCCGGGAGGGTAGTAACGTTACAAGCCGCCGTAGATATCCCTCTCTTCTTCGATGTCTACATATGCGCGTCGATGGATAGATAAGACGTCTTCGTATAAAACAAAGATCGAGAAGTGGTAACCATGTTTTTTCTCTTAAGTGAATCACTGACAGTATAAAACGAATTGTTTCCCGTACGCGAATTTCCATTGAGTCGGAAAAGAAGATAAGACAAGTTGAACGAACGTTCAACATTCCGTTGAATACCAATGGACAGAGATTGACGCGCGGGGGTCGTGCCCGATGACGAGGACGACGACGATGACCGACCATGTGCTCCGTCAAACCTCGCGAACGTCACTGCGCCTGCGTCCACGGCTTCTGACCCTAAAGTAACACGCAACACACTAACTCTACTTGCGTCTTCGTCCTCGTCTTCGTTGTCGCGATCCATCGTTGTCGCTTTTCCCCCCTCACGTATGTGTAGCAAAAGGTACGGCTTGTGCAACGAAGACTCGAATGTTCACGCGTGTGCGAGAGCTTCTTGTTTCCGTCTTTGTTGCGCTTGTCGATGGATACGCCATAAAACCCCGTGGAGTCAACTGTTACAACCCTCCGTTCGCCCATTGGTGTGCCGAACGAACGAGAAGCTTTAGTGAGTGATACCGAGTGGGAACGCGGTATATACAACGGAGGGTGTTCGAGGGCTGTTCCTCCCTTGCATGTGAACTGCACTCACTTTGAAACTCCCTTTGTCCTTCGAAAGTGTGTACACCTGTATGTATCGGTCTTTAGATAGACTTTGTAGAAAAACGGCGTAACGGAGGTGGCCATGGTATCGCGTTTTCAACGTCTCATGAGGGTACGAAGGCATGAATTTGTTTTTAGAATGCAAATAACCTCGCGAATACGAAAGAAGATGAAGATGGCAGACAGGGAGAAAGTGAAGCGACTCGTTCACTCTTCGTGTCTTGCCGAAGAACATCGAATTAATTTGCATAATTTATGAACGCGATAGAGACATAAATCTACAGGGCTGCAAATGTTCTTGCCGAAGGAACACTCTTTTCTCGTGTAATATACACCATACACGATGTTGCATCGGCTAATACACTGCGAAATGTTGACTAAGTGAGTCCCCGATGACGGTTACACGCATAGAAGTGTCGCGCATATATTATGCTGCCCCTATAGCTGCACCGGGGCACCGACAATGCGAAACACAATGTGAAACAAAATGTGCAACTACCGACCTAAAGACTCGTAGGATGTTTATTTCACGTTGCACGACATCGGCGGAGCGCAGCGTGCATTTATTATAGTGTAGTGTCGGGAAGCGTTGAAATCTTTGGAAACAGTCAGTGAGTTTCTTTGCGTCGATACAGTCCCATGGATATTTACAGATGTATAAAAAATCATTTTATATGAAATTTTTATAATTTAAAAGTAATTATGTGACTTTTTCAAACGTTATATAAATGATCTGAATATTATGTCGAGTGCACTTAATGTATATATATTTTTTCTTCTGAACGATATTTCGCTAATTGCATCCGGTTTTCCACATTAGAAAGTTATTTTCATGGATTAGGCAATAATGTTATATAAATCAATCGCTTTTTATCGACGACGTAAAACGCGTTTTTTTTTTCTCATTTCTATAGTAAAGAATTGTCAGAGAATTTCTGTCATTCGTCTGTTCGTCGAAACGCAAATATTGTGGCAAATGTAGCAGTCAATGGAGCAAATATTGTGTATTCGTCTCGTTCGCTTACCTATCAATACGATGTAAACGCGGAATGCGTTGCAATTTGCAAAGTGTTGCAAAGCGCATCGCACTCAGATGGAGTCTCGTGTGAATACTACGGCGATGAAGTTAATGCCGAGACGACGATGAGCGTGAAAATGCGATAAATCATTCGCATGCGGCACCGTTCGCCAATTTACGCTCGTATGCGTATCGCGTACACAAGATAGCAGCGAAACAGTGAGAGGATGTGACGTACGCGAGAACCGTATCAGAAGATACTGTACCGACGAGATATCATTGGCGCTAATTTATAGATTACTATTTCATGAACCGTTAAACGACTCGCGATAGATTGGACAAGCGGAGGCACGCGACTATTTAGCGTCTCCGAGAAGCGCTAACGACGAGTCCGGTGTTACACGTGCGGTGAACTCTCTCTTCGTTTGCTTTGGAAATGTTTCTCAATACTCGCGAACCGTATAGCATGTAAGTGTATTATCTGAACATCTAAGTATCCATGGGTGGCACGACTAAGCGGCTGCGAGACTCGTAAATCCTCATGTGAACGGAACTACATATCGGCGGGTGGAAAAGAACACATATAGCGAAGAAATATACGGAAAGGTAGGACTAGATTACTAGAAGTCGCTGGTTCCAGGATATTTGATCTCGTAACGCTCCCGAAAACCCTTCGACCTCTTGGAACGGGAGAGAGAGAAGATCGCTCTCCGAGAACACCAATAGGTATTAGAAACGAAAAGGAAACATTCCATATCTCCCGAAAAATTCAAAAGTTGACCTACTTTCTCCGGCGCGGACGGCTGCTCTCGAATAGCTCTCAGGGATGAAAAAAAATTCGGTATATACTGTAAGGTCTATGGGACGAAGCCGCCATCCCCGGAGCAAAGAGAAAGTTTGACGCTTCTGGAGTGAAAATATTTGGCTTGTTAGACACAAAGCCTCAGGGTGAGAACCCCATTGACATGAAATATACATTTCAAGAAAAATCTTCACACATCGATCGATCTTATTTTTACTTTATTAATATATAGATTGGTTGCCCCGGACGCTAAGTTAAGTCGAAAGCGATTTGTGTGGATTTTTAGTCGCGCAAAACAATTTAGAAAAATAGTAATTTCATGCGATTATAAATTTTCAGCTATAATTTTTACGACAAAACATGAATTTGTATTTAAAATGAAAAACGAAAATACATCGAAAAAAGTGTACAAAAAAATTTGTTAGCGCCGTTCGCTTCGACGAAAAAAAAAATTGTTGTTGTTAGTCATCGTGATCTTTAAACTATTCTTGAACGGTGACGCTGCTAGAGTACCACAGAAATTACATGGAATTTAGAAAATAGGCCAAGGCACAGCACGAGGCCCTTTCGACTCTGTTGACCGCTCGCTCGCCGGTTGGGAAAGCGAGAGAAAAAAAAATTGAACCCTTTCGAGAACCGAATATTAGCCTCGACGAGGTGAAAGTCGATCGTGTAAACGCGAGCGCACGAGTCTTCTATGAGTTCAGGAGTAAACAAGGGATGAAAAAAAAATCTTAGACCCTTCCGGTCGGTTCCGAAGAGAAAGTGGATAAGTCCAGTGAAACACGCGAAGAAAAAACGCGACCCTGCTGCCCTGTCCAACCGCACCGGATAATCACAGACGTCGATTTCTAAAAGCGATTTTCTTATGCTTGAGAAACTGGTACCCGAGGTTAGCCTACATTCGGGGACTCGTCGGACTCTTGCAAAATACGTGAACGTTTAAATTTACGGGATATACCGCTAGCGGAGCATTAGTATGCGCAAAGCATGTCGATCTTCATAGTGTTATCTAAATATAGATTACATCGCACGCCGCACGTCGCGCTACTCGTGTTTTGTCGATTATCGTGATTCTTGACCACCCACACAGCCCGCTCCCGTTTTTTTAAATAATAAAAAGCTGAATCTCCGTTCGGGATAACATTTTAAACGATTTAAACGATTTAAACGATACAAAATTGGAGACCAATTATCGAGTGTATACTTTAGGTGATTTTTGTTGCATAAGCGGCGTGCGCAGGCTTATCGCTCAATCCACTCTCAATCGCCCGCTTATTTAGCTTCAGGCACGCGCCTACGCCTAAGCATACCTTTTATGCTGTGTGTTTAGTTCATCGGTAATGTTGTTAAACGCGCTGATAAGGGGCACACGAGTAACTCGAACGATCAAAGGCGATTATGTTACGCCATAAATATTCCAATTTTTTTTTTTTTAATACACGATTGAACCTTTAAAAATCATCCGATACAGAAAAAAAAGCGTTTAATTACCCCATTTTACAAAATAATTTTAATAATTTTATTTCGTATATATTTCATTAAGATGTTTCATGTAACAAAATTCTATAACGGAAATTAAATTCAAATCAATTCTGAATAAAAAAAAGTTATGGACATTTTTTTACGAGCGTTCCATAGTGTCCGCGAATTTTGGAGAAAAAAAATCGAATACGATTCGGTAAAAAAAAAAAAAATTGTTTGAAATGATTGTGAAAAAAAGGGAAAAAAACGGGAAATAACGTTTGAGAATTTTCATCGACGATCATCGATAATAGTGAGAGTATATTAGAGTATCGCGAGTACATATTCAGCGTTGCATCGAGAGCTTTGACGGGAAGAAAAGCGCATGGCGCTGGCGCGAAACATAAATACACGCGCGCACACATAAACGCGGCAATGTGTCGAAGCGTCGGTGTCAGAGTCGTCGTCTCGACGATGGGCGTCCCAGGACTTTTTACGAGCTTCAAGCCAATCGATAGCGAGAGATCCCCTCCAGACTCGCGATGGAGAGCAAGAGAGTCCATGAGAGTCACGGGGGCTTCGCAGCCTCGCCCGGCGCTCGGCTCTCACGTCGTCGTGGAATTCAACGAGATTACTCTTTCGTTCTTATGTCCGATGTATATTTTCATCTCTTTCACTTGAAAATAATGCCAATTAATTATCCATATTTTGTACGGTTTATCTGTCGTACATTTGCGGATAGAATGATGCAAAAATTCTCGGCGTAACCCTCGGAGGGAGTCTAATTAGCGAATACTTTTACTGTGATTTGTCTTCAATCCTTTCCTTCTCTTTCCCTCTTTATTCGTTTTATTTGCGCGTTTCTTTTCAATTTTTTTTTTTTTTCTATTCCAGATAACTACTTTGTTGAAATATTTTTATCGGTACTGCAGCTCGACGTCTGCAGGATTACTGAACCACAAGCTTATCGCGATCTTTGCGCCTAACCTTCACGGATGCTGTCGTATTATTATTGTACCTCCACTGAGCCCTCCGGCAATGCTGAAGACGAGGATGGAGAGAGAAAACCGAGAGAAAGGTGGAGCCTAACCTAACGCAACGTTGAAATAATCGATGGCTATGGAGACGTAGCCTCGAGATATCGAGACAGTTAATACGATGCTATTTCCTTCATCTCGAATGTACGCTCTCCTGTTGCTTGACGCTTCTTCTCTATTTACCGTTTGTTTACTATACTGTTGCCGACTTCGTCGTTCTTACTACTACCGGTCATTTCTTCGTCGTTCGGGAATATTTTTTTTGCAGTATTCACATATACATCCGGTATGCATGCAATTAGAATGTTCTAATGTATCGCGAGAATTTTGTCGAGTAACAGGCTATTTTATAAGAAAACATGCCACGAAAAACACGCGAGCTTTTCTTTTACATATAACATTTTTCGTGCACTTGTGATAGTAATTTTTTCGTTCTTCTATTAACAAATTTAAACATTGACTAAGCTAAAACGAGCCGTTAATTTTGCAACGTTATAATTTAACCTTCGGGAACTACGTGATTTTTTTTCTACGAAATTACTCGACAAAAAAATATAAACGACTTTAAAATATCAAATATTTGTTTACGTCAACTCGAGTATCGGAAAAATTTGGCTTTTGCGACGGGAAAAAAAGAAAAAAAATCGCGAAAGTTACATAGCCTCAAAATTTTCGTGAATCGCTTACCGAGAAGCCCGCTGTCGTTTCCATCGTCGTGGAATTTGCTCCTGTCATCGTTGAATCTTCCGTCTTTTTCTCCTCCTTCACACTTTTCTCTCAAAATCATCGTGAATCACATTCGCGTCACCAAACACTCGACGATCTTTGGCTAACGAAAACTAAAGCAAAACAAAAAGAAAAACGAAACGTAATGAAACACGAGGCTCCCGACCGGTCGATAGCACGCGGCCGCGACGAACGTCAGACTGTTACCAACGATAAGACGAAAGCCGACAGTCCGACATACACACACACGCGAGAGAGTTCGTACACGATTTCGCCATTTATCGCGTACAGCAAGATATTTAATTGTGTATAACCTCTATGTATCTATTATGTCACCGCGATTTGAAGTACGAGAATACACGTGTATGACTGACATTGCCACATATAAGTTATAACAAAATCAACGTACACGATTGCGAATTAATCGAAAGCTACGTTCACCCGACAACGTTCTCGACACGCCTGTGGCTCCGTAGCACGTGCACGGGGTTTGTAGAACGCACGCACATGCACTCCTCTGTTTGTCTCTCAAGCCTCTCCGGGTTCTCGCGTTTGCGGACACACAGCGCGAATAGGTTATGATACCATCGAGTCTCAACGTCCGCCCGACTAATCGGAATACATTCGCGATTGATATGCGTACGAAAATAATTACAAAAAAAAATACGCGAAGAAATCGTCTGGAATCACGAAGGATCGCGATACCGTTCGCGCAACGAGTTGTGTTCGGAAAAATCTTTTGTGCAACTTTGTCGTGTTGCGTCGCAGATAAACCCGGCGAGCGCGCGACGAATGACAATTCTCTCTCCCAGCGGCCATGACGGTACAGCGGCAGACTAGAGAGAAACACCACGGGTGTAAAAGGAGAGAGCGGCGAGAGCCGCCGGCATCGACGATAGAGCCACGCGCGCGCTCACGTCACCCCGGGGTTTGTTCGTTGCCGGGTCACGCGTCGCGGTGTGTACCCATTAGAGAGTACAATCATTTGACAACGGCTATCAACGCAATATTTATAACGTTCAATGATAAAAAATAAATAAAAAAAATGTTTAAACTTGTCTCGAACGCGACGACGTTGTTTTTGTTTCTACTTCGATTTTTTCGATGTTTTATATACGAGAGATGACCGAAGCACGACGAACTCTTATCGTTTGCTCTCGTTCGTTCCGTAACACTCTCCGGATCTCTTCTGTTGCTCATTCTACTTGGAATAAGGTGGTTAAAGGTCTGTCCCGATAGGGTATTGGAGAGAACCCGCGATATGGCGAGGCAGCCAGCAGCAGCCAAAGGCACCAAGAGAAACGAGAAGAAGCAAACGAAGAGGCGATGGCGAGCGTGCAAACGAACGAACGGAACGAGGAACGAGGTGCTGCGGCGTCGGCGGCCGCGGGAGCGGTGGCGTCGGCAACGGACCCCTACCGGCGCAGCCGTACATCTTAGTATTATGGGCAACTCACATTGGAAGATACGCCATCAAGCATAGCCCTAGCCGGAGCCCGCCGAGAGCGGGCGAGAGACCGAGAGCGAGCCGAGCGAAGCGATTGTAAAAGTTTTAGGGACACTTTGCGAACACCCTCTCCTCTCTCCTCTCTTGGCCGTCCTCTGCCACCGCCGACGTTGTCGTCGTCGTCGTCGTCGTCGCGGCATAGCGCGACCGCCGCCAACGTCATTGCGATTGTGTGCTCCCTGCTTCGCGGTCTATATGCCTCTGTTCCGATACACTTCTCTCGCTCTCTCTGTGCTTCTTTTACTCTCTCTCTCTCCGTCGTGGTCCTCATGCCGCGCCCTGACTTCCGCCCGCCACTTCCCCTCTCTCGGTTGCGACGTTACTACTGATGCTGTTGCTGCTGATGCGGCTGCTACCGCTGCAGCAGCATCCATGTCCTGCGCCCCCTCTCGCGACTTCGACCTTCTGCTACCCACCGCCTCTTATACCATCCCCCTTATACCGCGACTCGTTCCCTTTGGACTCTTCTATATCGTAACCCCTTCATCGTTATATGGAGACTAAAACTATGTGTATTAATAGACGAGGGTGGATGTCGAATTGTAGGATTATAGCGCCGAGTTTAAGCGGTTCATCACTTTTTTTTTTTTTTTTTCATTTTACGAAGCAACGTTCTCGAGAATAAATATATATCAATTTGGACCTTACGGTGCCAATAGTATTCGATCATCTGCCGAAATTGATTAAAAAAAAATTGCTTAAACTGTTGATTTTCTACAAAAAGAGGGTTAATTTAAGATTAATTGTGAAGTCATTGAACTTCGAAGATGTGAGAAGAAATTCTACGTAGTATGAAATTTGGGCGGAAGGGATGGAAACTTCTTCGGGGTTCGATGCTGTACAGTACTTGCACCACCCCTCCGTGTACCTTTCCGACCCTTCTTCCGTCGTTCTTTTTCTAAACCCCTTCCTCTTCTTGCACGATGCTTTCCATGCGCACCGCTGAGCTCCCCTCGATCGAAAGAAAAACGGAATGGCGTGAGAGGAGAAACAGCATGACGAGAGGGGCTGGTATACGGTAGTACACGATTGCAGCATGGGATGAAGTTCCCTTATAGGTACATATAGCAAGGTCGACGAAGAACCGACACTGTTCAGTGGCGCCCTCCGATCGCTAAAGTAAAAGAGAACTTTTTTCGCGAAGGAAGGCAGAGGATACTGCAACGTATTCAGCTGCGGTCCAGCGCTGATGCTGCGGGACAATACAGACGAAATTGTCCTGAAGAGACTCAACGTCATCGACGCAATACTCTATTCTCGCTTTTCCATAGATAATTTTTCATTATGCGTTCATTCATTTCCATTGCCTTCCTGTGTATATTTATCGCTCAAAATTCGAATTCTATACGATCGATCGATTTTTGGTTGATTTTGTTAGAATTTACGAGAAAAATAAAAAATTTTCTTAGTGACTTTAACATATGGACAGTGCGATTTTAACTGATTTTAATCTCGTTTACGGATTATTGGTTAGGGCCGAAAAAAATACGGTGATTGAAAAGCCTGCGGCTTATCTTAGTTCCGATCGCTGGATCGGTTGGTTGGGTACCTCGTAGATCTATGCATTTATCGAGTTATTTTCGTCTCGATGTCCAGTCAAGTGCAACAAAGAGAATGCACGATGAGTCTCTCAAGTCTCCGGCGTAAATAGAAATATCTGCATTTCTTGTGAGGACCAATTTTCGCACCACGATGTTTCTCGACCCGATAAATCCTCTTTCGCGTATTCTAGTTTTTTTTTTAGTTGAAACAGGATTGCACCTCGCACGCTCCGGCGATTTTTACTGTACGCCTCGGTAAGAGATCTCTAACCCGTCGGCTCTTCTTTCGTTACTCGCGGATTAATGTCTCAGCTTTCTCATAGCTTCGTAATGTCACGACATTATCTATCTAAACGTTGATTGATTAAACGAATCAGTGTCGCGAGTCCGAAATTAAACGACGTAAGAACCGCAGGTAAATCGGTACTCAACCGCTTTCATTTACGAGAATAATCTGATCGGCAGTAACAGCACTCGAATGGTTTTATCACAAAAGACTGTGGAATCGACACGAGAAGATCGTGACAATTTTTTTTATAATCAATACAAAGAAATTCCTATCGAAATTACGTACCGATTATTATTGTCTCCGTTTAATGATTCACAGCCGACTTAACATCGAAAGTTTGTGAGAATAATCGCGACGTTTTTAACTATAACTCCGAACGAATCCTCCTCGAGGATCAGCCGGTGCGTATCGACTGCGCCATTTCAACGATCAACGAAGATGCTGAGCAAAGTGTCAGAGACTCTCGCCACCATTGCGGTCTGCTCATTGCCGGTCTGCGGGATGGACCGGTGAACGAAGAATTCCTTTCTCTTCCCGAAAAAAAAACTCTATTAGTATCTCGAAAATTAATCACACGAGATATTAGCTGTACGCATTAAGAGAGACAGAGCGACTAGGTGGGAGGCGAAGAATGGACGCGCTTCGGACGGAGTGATGAATAAATGAGGAGGCAGACTTCCCGGAACGATGGACCAACGTGCGAGGGTGTAGTCTCGTCTTTTCTTCGTTCTAAACGACTAACACTTCGATGAATATCTTTCTCTATCGCTTGCCATCTTCTATATACATATGAAGACGATTTTTTTTTTTTTTTTGCGAAGTCGAAAGAAATGTCGGGAGTGGACATAGCCGTGGAATTGCCGGGTGGAGAACCGACAAGGACGATTCAAGCGTTCTTGGACAGTGAGTCCCGGGCGGTCTTTCCATTTCTTCCTCTTACTTCTTTCCCATCATCTTTTTTCGTTTTTTTTTTAGTTCTTTTTCCTTTCCTCCTGTTCACTGTCCCTCCGAGAGATCCTCAGCCGCCCCTCTCGCTCCTCCTACTTCCCTCATAATGCCCCATATACTCGTCAATTTATGCGCCGAAACGTATTAAATACTCGAATACATTGTACAACGTGTGTGCGAGAGGGTACACCGCTGTGGATCCGTTGAATTTCTCGATCTTTCAAGGCAGAGAGAAGGAGCGGCCAACGAATGGAGAGAACCGCGAGGATGGCGAACGTCCGTACTCCAGGCCAGTATATTAGGGTTTAAATTTTAAACGCTGCGACCATCTACATTGTAAATACGGGTATTTTGTTGCGAGTTGAACGACGATTTCTAAGAATAGAGACCCAAACTCCGTGCGAACTCGTGTGATCGCGGAGGAAACACGAATAAGAGGGAGAAAGATGTATCAAAGAGGGGAAGAATTTTTGTTCGAAGATTTCGAGATGGTGGATATGATGTCTTTCTTCGTCTCGTATTCGCTGTCGAGTTTCTTTCATGCACTCCCCCTCGGAACTTCATCATCCCATCTTATTACTTCGCCGGATTACATTTTCTTCGCGACTCTTTACATTTTATTTTGGACGCGTTTGTTTTTCATTTTTTTTTTGTTGTAATAATATAAAAATTCTTGAACTCGTACTCGAGGAGCGCTAAAAGACGACCGTGACAGCGGGCTTGGTGTATTATTTTTGGAACTTCAGGCCCCCGGGAATTTGTAAGAAAAACGTGTGTTGCCGCTGCATTTATACAAGCAACGAGCCCTGGTAAGCAACGCGGATCAGAGCCGTTGGTTAAACGGGGACAGCCGCTTACGCACCGCTCGAAGATCCATTCTATTCTACGATGGCGTTGATCCAGCTGACGCGCGGTTCATCTTCGAGACTCTGGTTTTTTTGCGTTACTCCGGGGATCGTAAAGTCCGTAAACGTCGTTCGGTAAATACAGAAGCTCGAGCGATCATCGTAAGCGAGAAGAAAAAAAAATGAAATGACTATTTGGTGCATTCGCGACTTAATGCTGTTATTTTTTTATTTTTTTAAACACGATTTTCAAAGACTACGGAAAATAACCGGTCAATACTATATAAAATTCACAAAAAGAACTGATAAAAACAAATAAGAGAATTCAAACATATTTTATATATAATTTATAACTCCGAACGAGAGATAATTTTTAAATGTCGAATGTCTGACACAATGAATATGAACGTTGGTAAAAATACTCAATTATTTTTCGATCCAATTTTCAAGCAATAACCAAAATAATGATTTTTGCAAAGATATTAAATTCTTAAATTCCTATCAAAGGTTAAATTAATTGTAAAAAAAAAATCGACGCGAGTGAAGGTTGATTATATCGGGACATAGAGTTGCAACCCTTGCGCGCAGACTCGCTATTCGCGAAGGGGGGTAGGTTTCCATCGTTCTCTGTTATACTATTCTACCGTGTTTTTCCCTCTCGCTCGGCTTTGCTTCTATATCACTTTATCTCCCTTTCTCGTCGACGTCTCAATTCAGTCCCAAGCTCACGTCGACGAATGCGATTCGAGCTCTCGGATAGTTCTTCGACCCCCCCCCCCCCACCCGCTCCGTTCCTCTCTTCGCGGCACGAATCGTTCTCACTCGTCCGCCTCCTAATGGAATTGCCGCGCAGACTATATACCAAAGCTCTGTCAAAGTGTGTGCATTATATATATAGCACTGTCCATTTACTCCGTACTGCACATATACTTGTATATATGAGAATATATACAGAGGAAAAACTTGTACAGCTAGACTTTCATTCGCGTCTATAGCGCAAACACGTAGAAAAGGTTACCTATACCTTCATTCGCCAAACAGGTTTATATACTCATGCATATCCAGTACATACGCGTTTCTATGTATACATAAACCATAGTATATATATGTAGTATAAATGGTAGACTAGAAGCAACGGAACGGGCCAACAGCCTAAATAAAAGCAAACGATCCGTTCCCACTGTCCCGAGAACGAATCTCCCAGCAGCTCGCGTAATCCCCCGAAAGTGTACGCTTCGCTACGTTTCACTCGCTGGCCTCTAGTACTCTCCCTCTATCTATCTATCTATCTCTCGCTCTCCCTCGATCTCTGTGTTGCTTTTTCTGGACCATTCGTACGGCTATTTGCCAACGAACCAGCCAGCCAGTCGTACAGAGCAGAGCAGAGTTTATATAGTACGTGGGTAACCTACCCTCCGCGCGACCTCTGCTCAACCCCCCTGAGTCCGACAAACTCTTCTGGTCTCACTGGGAAAGCGCCTAGCCTCCGCCTCCCCCCCCCCCCCCTTTCCTCACTCCCCGACGGTCCATCGGGTTCGGAGGAACTCCGAGACGAAATTCAATCTGCCGGACGAGAAATAACGAGATGAAGGAACGATGGGGTGAGGCGCTTCGGGGGTATATAGGCCTCGACGAGTTTACCGAGTTGTTTGCGCTCACCCACTACCATTCTGTAGTATATAAGTATATATCAGATATCGGAGAGAAATATATTTGTTTATGTTGGAGATATATAGAGAGCGATCCGTGTTTGTACTTGTGCTGCTCGGGTGGATTCGCGGAGCTGCGCGAATGAGTCAAAGGTAAATGTGCTGGCAAAATGTAGCCGGGATTGTTGTATATATAGAAGGCATATATGCCGAGTTTACGAATGAAAGGACGGAGGTTCGAACGTGGGCGGAGGTTTTTCAAATGGAATGAGAAACTCGGGACTTCAGCGATCACCCGAGTGGACGCATTCACCATTGCGAGGATCCGTCGTCCATTTAGATTTTTTGTTCTTTTCATACATTTTAAATCGATAAAAACTCTGAAATCTTTTTAAACAAATATTTTTCTCTGATTCTTTTTTAATGGCACTATATCCGTGGCGGGTATATGATGGAAAGATATGTTTGAATAAAGTGGTTATTTTTTAATTATTTGTAGAATAAAAGGCGAATATTCGAATCTTCAGCACGCATTTGGACAGTATATCTACGATTCAGCGACGTTGAAGGTTAAGCTGTTCATACGGGAAACAGAAAAAAAAACGCATACGTCTTAATATATATTTTGTCGAATAGTCCGATCGATTGTCTTACATCGTTGCAAGAAGACAACGTTATTTTTATCGCTGGTCTTCGAATAGACCTTCAGCCTGTCGGACTTTGGCGTTTGCTACTCTGTACGATAATTTTTTTTGTCAAGGCAAAGACGCAAGTCGTAACAATGATTGACGCAATCGGTACTTTGCGTTAAAACAAAGAATCTCTTGGCAAAGACCAGAGAGTAAAGTGTAAAAAGATTTCAACGTTGCAGCGGGTAAAATACGAAATGTGATAAGAATCCGATAAAAATTTCCTCTTCGTCCACTTGCAGTTATTTTTGTTCCACTATCGATAGTTTATGCAACAATTGTATGAAACATTGATACGTTCCTCGGCGTTCTCGTTTTTTTTTTTTTTTTCCAGCAATATCCACGATTTGAAATGTATCGAAATAATCGAAAGTATTTTATATTGATCTTTGGTTCGTTGATACACGTGATCAATCGCAAGAATTTTATGTACTTTTTTTTTCTACGACACTACATTCACGCGGGGTTTTCCGAATTTCCACCGGGAAACTAATGCATCGCTAACTGAACATACTGCAAATAACTGCTCTTCCTAAGATGTATCTTAAAACACGTTGCTGTTTTAAATGTGACTTATTTCACTTATAGGTTATTACGGAATATTTCATACGGAAATCGGCACCAGAAGCAAAAAAAAATGTCCGCTGTACGATTTATGCACGAAACGTTGCAGAGCGCACAAAGTACTTGAATAGAACTGATCAGATTAATGATGCCTCATACACTGTATTCATTCGGCACTCCACAAAACTTTTCACACGTTTCACGGATATATTTCGCGATGAAATATTTTATGTATCATGTCGTTCAATTGTTGACACAATCAATAGAAATCGTTATAATTGTGATGTAACATTTTTGGACACGCGTTTACGCATACGACAGCCGAATTTTGCTGCTGACCACGGACCGGTTTTCGACAAGACTGCGGATTCAAGTAACGGTTCGACCGAATTAGAAAGTTACTGGGACGCTTTTCCAAAATTTTTTTTGTGCATTCTCGATGGTCGCGAGGGATGCAGCGTCTAGTCGAAGGGTTAACCCATTCGAACTGTACTGCAATATAATTTTTTGCTCTCACCGTCGGCATTGTCGACCGTTTACCGAGCGCTCGACCGTGCAACAATGTCTTTTTTTTTTCACACTGTTGTTGGAAAGTTAGAAGCTTGACCCAGATCTTGGCATGTCGCACTTGTCCGTTCTTTACGTACAGAGTGTTTCA
This sequence comes from Buathra laborator, assembly GCA_934046635.1. Classification (NCBI taxonomy): domain Eukaryota; kingdom Metazoa; phylum Arthropoda; class Insecta; order Hymenoptera; family Ichneumonidae; genus Buathra; species Buathra laborator. The sequence goes on along the minus strand of OW203897.1, from coordinate 3,941,525 downwards.
GGAGACTACAATCTTGTCTTAAGGCTCGAAGACGGCAAGGCGTAATTAATCAATCGTGAAGTGGCTATCAGTTCCTCATTACTCACCGATCTAATTACCGATTTATCCCCTTTAAATGACTAAAAAAAATGTATTTGTCCGAAAGACAACTATTTAAATTATTGGACGGTAAAGAATAGTCCCGTGTTATGGATCGTCCTATAAGCACGCAGCGTTCCAGCCGCTGACTTAGATACTCCCACAATTACAGTTGTACCGTTTCTCAAGTTTTCTTGCCGCTACGAAGCATCGAGGACAAGATCGCGAAAAAAAAAAACGAAAAGAAAAAAAATGGCCGTTCACTTATAAATCTCTGGACTATGAAAAATTATTTATAAATATACTTGAAAAAATATGTGTAAAATGATCATTAACTTCACAACTCAGGATGTGAATGTATAATATTAAACAACATTCGTTTCTATAATTTGATGAAAATGGCAGTTGAGACGATCGGCCGATGCCGGCAGAGGTCTAAACTCCCTACGTGCCTCTTGCGTTCCTCTCCGATGAACACTGCGAGCTCCGTAATTATCCTTTCCATCGGGATAGCCGCCGAGACCTCAGAGAGAAAGAGCTCACCACTCTATTGACACAGCGAGAAAGAGAATATTACTTTCATTACTCCATCTCACCGTCTTCTCGGTTCGCCGTTCGTCCGGGATTGCTAATAAAATGTTAAATATACTTCGCACGTTGAAAACCCACTGTATATTTTAACATAGATTTCCGCAGGTTAGAGCTCTGCGTACAAAATTGCGTCAAGTTAAATTCGAACTCTGATAAATTTTCATCTTCACGTCCGCGAGGTATAACACTGTACCAAAAAGAAAAAATACAATTGTTCCGATGAAATAATTGAGAAACAAAATTTGTGAAAATCATTATTAATATTATTTTTATTTAACTTTTTTTTTTGTATTTTATAGATGATTTCTACTCCAATGTGCGCAGGTAGAGCTCTACGTACAAAATTGCGTCAAGTTAAATTCGAACTCTGATAAATTTTCATCTTTACGTCCGCGAGGTATAACACTGTACCAAAAAGAAAAAATACAATTGTTCCGACGAAATAACTGAGAAGCAAAATTTGTGAAAATCATTATTAATATTATTTTTATTTGTATTTAATAGATGATTTCTACTCCAAGGTGCGCCGGTAGAGCTCTGCGTACAAAATTGCGTCAAGATAAATTCGAACTCCGATAAATTTTCATCTTTATGTCGGCGAGGTATAACACCGTAGTAAAAAGAAAAAATGCTTGAAAAACAAAATTTGTGAAAATCAGTATTAATATTATTTTTATTCAACTTTTTTGTTTGTATTTAATAGATGATTTCTACTCCAATGTGCGCAGGTAGAGCTCTACGTACAAAATTGCGTCAAGTTAAATTCGAACTCTGATAAATTTTCATCTTTACGTCCGCGAGGTATAACACTGTACCAAAAAGAAAAAATACAATTGTTCCGACGAAATAATTGAAAAACAAAATTTGTGAAAATCATTATTAATAATATTTTTATTTAACTTTTTTTTGGTATTTAATAGATGATTTCTACTCCAATGTGGACGGTCACTTATCGTCAAATTTATCTTAAATCGAAAATTTGGTTTTGCGGTTTTTCCCTCGTGAATTTTGTATGGTTGAAAACGGTTCTTTAATGCACTTACCTACATCGATAATATCCATAATATCATTTAACGAGCCAATACACATTTCAACGAGTCTTTACCTACGTACAGATATACGAGTAAAGTTACGAGTGGCAACTTGTTGATCCTTCTCGATGTCCCACGCACTAATGTTGGAAGGACGATGACATTGCCGCCCCTCGGGTTCTTCGTATTCTCGCCACAAATCGTCTCGACGATTATCACCTTTATGGAATTTTTTTATATTGTAACGTAGATAAGATAATATGCCTTTATTTACAGAGATACACGTACATTTATACATACATTATGTTCGGACAGCTAATCGTAGGCTGGATTGTATTTTTTTTCTTTTAATTAACGGATAAAGGGATTTTTTTCTCGATATTCCTTAACTACTTAGAGCTCTTTTCCCTACGGTATCAAAAAAGGAAATTCTCTCGTTTAAGTTGGATGTGTATAGTGGATGTAACGCTTATAGACTCGTCGCGGGTGTGGGCATCGTGCCTCGGGCCTAAAAGACTCAAAAGTTTCTCTCTACATCGATTCATCTTCAATGCTAAGTATATGACAGACTATCCGATAAACGCGATCTTACGCAGCCACTCTTTTCGCGCGTTAGAGAGCGTTTGCGCGACATTAATCGCGTTCTTCCATTCTATTTAACTGTTTATCATTATTTACACACGAATTACGAATCATGAGTTCGAACCCATCAAAAAAAGACTTTCCGATATTATTTTTATTACAACGGTTACTTGTTGAAAAATTGGCAAAAAAAGATAGAAATTATAGGCTCTTTACTATACTGATAAAACTGCAACGGACTCGACCCTCGAGTTAATTATCTCGTCGAAATAAATACTAATACCTACAGGGCTGAGTACAGTTGCATCTTGATGAGTTATTCGAGATCGTGACGAGTCGCAATAAGACCGAGAAGTAACGAATAATCGATAGCGCAAGTCCTTTGAAAAAGCGTTTCCCCCGGTCTGAAAGACCAACCCACCCTCCCAACCCCCCCATCAAAAACTTCACTCCGCTTATCATTTACTTTGGCACTAATTAAACATACTTTTTATTATTGCACTTCGATACAGGAGTGAATCGTTTCTCATTGTGTTTGTGTGCACACGCGCGCATTTTTTTTTTTTTTTTTTTTCAATCTTTAAATAGTTTTATTTACAAGAAGACTAACTACTCTAATTGTTGTGATTAAAAGTTCGAGTATACTACGAAGAGAACCTATTTTTTTTTTTTTTTTTTTACGTGAAGAGATCTATAACGCAGCTGAAGAAAAAAAACCCGTGAAATACTTGCCAAAGTGTGTGTGTGTATTTGTGTGTATGATCTGCATAAATTCCAGAAATCCGTTTTAACTAGCGAAATTTTTCTTTTCTTTTTCTTTTCGATCCCAATTTTCATGTAAATTCGTAACTAGAGGGTTTGAATCTTCCGCGCGCACGATCGTACAGAGGAGACAGGAAAGAGGAAACGGATTATTGTTTTTTTTCTTTCTTTTTCACCAATTGAACGCCGCAGCAGGGAGTTTATGTACGCTTATGTCAGAAACGGCTTTCAGCGGATATCAAGACAATATACACATTTAATAACACGGTTGTTTTTTTTTTGTTGTCTCCTTTATGAGTGGATTCATTGTTTCTTTATCATCATCAAATTCATCAATCTTCATCACCATCTTCATTCGTTCGTTATATAGATAATAATAATAATAATAATAATAATAATAATATTGTAGGTTTCGATAGGTACATACAAAAACAACACACAATAAAAACAATAACATAATATTAACGTGACGCTCACAATAATAATTAATAATCATAATTAATAATCTTAATAACCTTAGAATCTTGTTAAACATTGTCCTCGACATAATAGTTATCACTAATTACAATTGTGGTTTTCATTTTTTTACTTTTATTTATTTTTTTCTCGTTTAATGCTGCAAAAGCTTAGCGATGACTGGCTCGCGAACGTTTATTTCATTCATCGCACTCACACTCCACGCGCCCACCCCGTTCCACATTTATACTTCACTTATGTACCGTATTATTAATTAATAATATCTATCGGCGTGTTACACAATATAATCCATATTTATCGTGGCGGAACTATACAGCATTTGTCAAATACGATTTCCAGTTTCACGGGTCTCGTACTTTCGTTCTTAGTCCTTCTTTTTTTTGCATTTTTTTTGTCGTCGTCACTGTTACGATTTAACTGACTCACACGCGTCCACACATACACGCACACGAAAAACACGCAACGCGAGAATATATACTTGAGAGGGTTTTTTTTTTCCTCGAGTTTTCGTTACAACGACAAACTCGAATGAAATTTCGTTCTTTTTAAAAACGTTTTCTATTTTGAACTTATTAAAAAAAATTCCATTTTATACACACTTCAACGGACGTTCATCTCTAAACATTGTTTTTTCGTCACCCCGCTTTTTTTTTTTTATTTAATCTAAAATATTTTTTTGTCTAACTGGATTTCATCGCTTCGACGGAGTAATCAACAAAGATATATATTTTTTTCTCGAAACTCGCGTCTAACGAAATTATTATTAATCACCGGGTAATTTTCATTCACCTTGTTTTTTTTTTTCTCTCACGCTATTTGCCCGAGAATATCACACAACTTTTAGCACTTCTTCAACGCCGCGCATACATCTGATGGACCCGACGTCGTCATTTTTGCACTGCTTTTTCGAAAAATGCATTTTTTTGAGTTTAGCTGTAGTAAAATCGAAACATAAAGGTGTAACATGTCAATATATTAAAAACAGTTTCAAACTCTTTGAAAAATTATTTGAAAAAAAGTACGAGTTTTCGCGAAATTGACTCGAATTCATCAGACGTATGTGATATTCCAGGATTAAATAATTCCGAAGCAAAATTGCGAAGCCAACGAAATATCCTGCACCACGAGTCCGATCACGAGTTTGTTTTTCACCGGTGTGATCATATCCCATCGATTATTATACTATTAATGAAGAAGAAGAAGAACGAGAGTTGCATCGGCTATCGACTACCGTTATTCCAGTTGTCCCCACGATAATCGATCAATCTTTTGCCGTGGCCCGTTTTTTTTTTTTTTTTTTTCTTAAGTACAAGTTATTTATCTCATATTCGTTATTATCGTCTTATCGACAACCCGTCACGAGTCTCGAAAACACGGAGTTGACCAAATTATCATTAATTCGAGATTGAAACATCGAACTCTTTTTTTTCTTTCTCTTCTTTTTCCCCCATTAAAATTGCATTCATTGGTAGGCGAACGAGTACGGCCGGTTGCACGGTGAGAGCTATACTAAACAACGTGCCTGACTCTCCACGCTCTCTTCTTTTTTTTAATCATCGCGCTTTACGATAGATTTAAAAATTTTTCCCTTAATTTCCTTTCGCTATATCATTAATATCTAAGTGTAATTGTGAGTGGCTGGATGATCGAGACACGAAAGGCTCCCGCTGCGCCTCTTTTTTTCGAACAATTTCCGAGCAAAATGTAGAAAGGAGAGAAGGTCTAATTGTCGTACGCCTCCCTCGGGGCGGTGAGAAGCTAACAATCTCTATGAATGGTATAAGACTTTCCCGGTATGAAATGATGAATGGCACAAGCGCTTTCCTGGTATGAAATGATGAATGGTATAAGGAGTTTCCTGCGCAACGGATAGCGCACCGACTTCAGACTACAGAAATCGCGGAACCGCGAACCCCTTTGGCATTTTTGCTCTCTTTCTCTTACTTTTTCTCCCGTCTCCTCCCTTTTCTTTCTTTTATCTTTCGCCTAACTCCGCTGTCTGTTTAAAGCGTCGGAGCGTAAACTCTCCTCGTCACGGTGTTGTGCACCGAACGAAATGGCCAACGAGCGACCCGATCGCCCCACAGCGGCACTCTGCTTCGATGCTAGGCGTGTTTCGATTCTCATTTTATGTATTAACCCTTTCTGTGGCAATTCCAGAGGAAGTTTTGAAAATATTATAAATCTTTTTACAATCGCAAAACACTTTCTCCCATTTCAACGAAAAAAAATGGCAATAAAAAAATTACCGATTTATGTAATTTATAACTTTGCTTTGACAATCTAATAATCAACGTGGCTATATAAATCGACATGTAAAATGTACATATTTAGTTGATATTAATCGCTATAATTATCATTACTAAAATAAATTTTTTTTTTTATAAACTCAATTTTACTTTTACGGTCTTTAGATTACAGGCCTCTGCATTGGTGTCTTTTTCTCCATCGATGGAATGGAATTTTTATAAAATCAATGCACAGGCAATACAAGAGATCGAATGATTTAAATTGCCGATAAAAATTCCCACAGAAAGAGAGTTGCGTCGATCGCTGCCAAAGGGGCTAACAGTCGAAAGTGTGACTTACTTGACGAACAAAAATGCTCTCTCGTTCGGACATCGTCTTCCCTCCGGTTCATCCAGCCACGAGAACTACGTAGCGTTCCGTGTTTAGCTCGGCAACCCGGGCGTTGGGAGTGCCGAACACGAACGTCGAAGTAATACATTACTCTCATGGGTTACGGTGTCTTTGTGTCTCTCATCGATGAGACAAGTCCACCGATCTTTTTTTGTCAATGGGGCAAAGGGGGACAGACGGGGTACAGGGGACGACTAATTTTACACTATTCAATTATAACTCTACGTTCGTTTAACTATATGTATAAGTTGGAGGAATACTATCGAGTTACGGATTGGACAGATTGCTCGGAGGTCATCGCGCACTGCACTGCACTGTAACCGATCCGACGTCTCTCACTCTCTCCCTTCATGCACACGCTACTTTAATTGTTTTTTCTTTCTTTTTTTTTTGTTTTCTCAACTCTCATTCACACTGGTATTCTCTCATTTACACGCGCACATTCTCTCTTTCTTCATTTCGCTGTGTAGCGCGGTGCAGAATTCGATATAATATTATTAATTGTCTATTAAGAGTGTCACTCGACAGAGTCTCTCGCTCTCTCTCTTATTCTTTATCGCGCGTTTTTCATTTTTCTTATTATTTCGAACCCGCGTTACGAGTTTCACGTGCAGAGTCCAACTCGATGCTAGCGACGTATGATGACGATGATCATCATCATCATATATATATATATATAATATTTTATATATATAAATCCACATATACCTGTATGCATAGGTGCGCATGTGTACTATACTAGAAACGTTTGTTTTTTTCTCTGGGGTGTAATCGTCAGAAGCTGCATCTTCTTTCTCATCTCGTCTCGTCCTTCTCGAGTTTTACAAATCTCGCGAACCGATTGTCTCAAGCCGCAAGTCCGTGGCTCGTCTGATGCTGCTGATGGGACACGTGCGCGAGCTGATGATGACTGCTCGTGTGATGCGGATGATAGGAGTGTACAGCAGCCGCAGCCGCCGCGACGGATCCGACACCGCTACCACTGCTACTTCCGCCTCCTCCACCTCCGTTGGTACTTCCGTGAACCGTCGACAGTTGAGTCGGAGGTCCGTGGAGACTATGGCTATGACTCGAAGCTACGAGGCTATGGCTGCTACCGGTCGCAGCACCGCCAGCGGCACCGGTGTGAATGGACGACGAGGTGTGATTGTGCGGATGGTGTCCAAAAACAACCCCAGAGAAAGCCACGGGTCACTGATGATGCTTCGCCGAGCCATTCGCGTGGTGCGCCTGTCCAACTTGTACGTGATGACTCGACGGACCGTGTCCACCACCCGGATGATGATGACTACCACCACCGCCACCGTGATGATTCGCGTTGTTCGCGCTACTGTTGTTGTTATTGTTATTATTGTTGTTGTTCTGTTGCTGCGACTGACGCTGACTGTTCTTCTTGTTCTTCATACGACGATTTTGAAACCATATTTTCACCTGCCGCTCCGTTAGATTCAAATTTCGCGCCAATTCCCAACGTTTTTGTTTCGACACGTAGGCGTTGTAGAGAAACTCTTTCTCGAGTTCGAGAGTCTGATACTTCGAATACGGCTTGCGTTTCTTTCTTACCGTCACTTGACCCGTCCATTCCAATGGATTCGATGCACCCACACCCATTCCCGTTACACCGACTCCCACGCCGACTCCCGCCAGCGAACCTGCGGGAAACAAGGAAGATGGGGAGGAACCCCACATCACTTAACACAATTAGTATGCCGATCATTGGTTTTCCTTATTTGCTCGATAAGCCATTTTATTTCGATGAATATTGCAATTTATTTTCGTATTAATAGTTTATTTATGCTAATTGGAAATAGTGAAAAAAATGTTTAGGACATGCGATTAATCCCGATGATACATAAGATATAGCGATGTCTCTAATTGTATATCATTTGATAAATTAATAGATAAATTGATTTCTGATCCGCGATTTAATGATCCCCGACTATAAATTAGATGAAATTTACGATCTAATTTTTACAGAATTTATAATCGTTTTATCAATAATTACTGTGATCACATGTGATTGCATAATTTTTCAAAATTCTTTAGTTGTAAATAGAATTCACAACGCTGTGATTAGAAATAGTAAGTAACTGTTATACTTATACGATCGTATAAGAGATTGTTTTACATTAGTATTATCATATCGGGTCAATTAGCGGATTAACAGAATGACACAGCGGGATTACGATTAATATGACATGCGGTAATAAAACGATAGGAAAAGTATGCGAGGAAAAGTGATATTTGTCGTTCTGAATTCGTCCGAAAGGGCGCCAGTTGACAGAGCCGCTATACTGGACCGGTTCTATCAACTTAGCAGCAGCGTGACGCGCGCTGCTCCTCATATCCAACTCTCTCGGAGACGATTTTTGGTTGAACGGTTAGTAGATACGATTTAGTTGCAAGCGGACACACACGGAGTCTCGGCGCAACTAAGTAAACTCGATACAGTGTGCGAGTTTGAGAGCGACGAAAGCCGCACTCGCGCGTGGATATGAGGATAGTCCCGAGGGGTGAACGCGTTCCCTCTCCATTCCCCTTCTCGGCAACCGAGTGATCTCGCTTCGCATCGTCTTAAATCGAGCAGCAAAGACGAGATAGAAACTGTAACTTGCACGTCCGAGATATGATGGTAAGAGACATTCCAAGACGTACTGAATAAGTATACTTTTTCTCATGGCGTGTAAAAAAGAGATCGAGTTTCGTTCTAATTAGAAGGACCATTCATTCAATTGTTTTCGGAGTGTTGTTCTATTTTCTTGTAACTCATGGTGCTGAAAAATATACTTTGCTTTGTTCGGAATTTCTTAATGACGGCGAGAAAAATGAAAAAAAAAAAAAAAAAAAAAAAAAAAAAAAAAAACAGTCAGAATTCAATCACAAGATGTATAAACGGATTGGTTATAATAATTATCATGACATTCAGCGCAATTAGCTTTTCTAATTATGAGAAACGAAGCTGCTTATTTTATCCTGACGATGATCCGGATGAACAGCAAAACTCGATCGAGTTATATCGATCTCATTGAATACCTGAGGCCCCCTGATATCCTCAGGCAAGCGGGTTCTTTTGATGTCGGAGATACCATCGAGGAACTCAATTTCGAATATCGACTATATCTATATAGCGTCAGAAAGTATGCGAAAAGTTACAATGTAATAATTTGTATCGAAAGAAAAAAAAAGGAAAAAAAGATAATATTCCCGAGCAAATCAACGTATGATATTTATTCTCATATTCGCGGCTCCGATTCGCATATTAGCTCCCGGTGAGTAAACCGTCCCATTTTACTGCCCTCCTCACTTCCCACTGGATTCGCCTCGTTCGCGTCTCACCGTGAATATAGTTTCGTGTCTCACTCCGGCACCCACCCGGGCTGTCTACCGCGTTGCGATTGCCTAAGCGGCGGGAATTTATTGCCCACTAAAACGTGGAAATATGCAAATTATTTAACAAAGGTCAGGATTCACAGAGAAGCGACGATGGCCTCGGGGGCCCGAAGCGGACCGCCCGAGAACTGCCATCCAGATGAGGGGTGGGGGGACTTCGCTTTTAATCGAATAACGAATCAATTAACTCGACAGTTTGTGTAATATCGGTGAAACGTTGTTTCGTGAATGCTATCGTTTCTCCAGCACGGTAATTATTATATCGAGAATCCTTGATTAATTGAATTCCGTATTAATGCAGTGTTTCGATAAACAAAAAAATATCCGTAAAAAAAAAAATGATCCACCGATAACACGATTATTAGTATCCAATTTCTCGATAATTGAAAAATAATATATACTATCGCATTGACCCAAAGCACGAATAAATTAAGAAATTTCTTCCATCGTCGAAAAAAAAGGGTTAAACGGACCAAATAAAAATAAACACGCTAAGCGTCAAAGAAAAGCAAATTTCGAACTATAGTCACACGGTGTATCTAAGCTGTACATTCTAGGGATAGCCTAGGGGAGGACTAAGAGAATCGTATACCAAAGTGTAAGAGGGTTCATCCCGTGAGTGGGGTGGTCGCGTGAGCTGCGAGCGTAATAGCCATTCCGACTGAGTCGATATCCCCTTCAAAGTTGCAATGCTCTGCGCTCCGGTATACTTTCGTTACAAAAATAAGAAAACCTCATTGTCATTCCAACGAAGAAAACATAATAAAAACTGTTGAATAATTCCTAAAAGAAACAAATATACTCCGTTCTATTTTTTGTGCGATGAGCAAAACCTATTATACACCCGTAAGCGACAAGGGTTCAAGGGAAGAACGATCAGTCTCGAGTGTTCTTCGACGAGCGAGGTGACTGCAGTTTCAGAAATAAATTCATACGACTATCGCGCGGTTGCAGTCCAAGGAGATCGTAAATCGTAGCGAGACCGCTCGAGTGTAGTAGATTGTGTGTGGGTACGAAGATCCGTAGCGCGGAGAGTCTCGCTACTCGTCGCGGCCCACTTCCCGTGGCCCCACGGTCCCCTCAAAATACGACAGACGCGAAGAGATAATGCAGCTGCCATCTATTGGCTACAAGGAAAAGCATAGGTCTCACTTTACTCTGTAGTATATATAAGCCTCTACTTCGTAGCATTATCACGATCCCCGTTTATACACGAGAAAAGATCACGAGTCGTTGGACTTCGAATTCCGAAAGTCGGATGAGGATATTCAGCGGAATTGAGCTCAAGCCCGTTACCCGGGCTACACGAAAGCAAGAGATAAAGAATAGAAGATAAAAAAAAACGAAACAAGAAAGAAAACGGTTGAAGATCGTCCGCAGAAATCGCGAAGAAAAAAAAAAGAAAAAAAGAGCGATTTGAAGTAAAGGAAACGTAGTTGTAGCAGTTGGTAGATCATTGTTTCGCGATCCCGTAGAAACGAAAGGGCAATCGAGGGCAGTCCGTTCGGTACGGAGAACGGGTAAAACAACGACTATACCTACTACGGGACTACTACAAACTCTATATAGTGTCGAGACCGTTAACAGAGGAAGAGAAAACGGAGGCCCCCGTACGGGTCATGGAACGGATCAGCTGATCGGGAGGCGCGCGCCAGGGTTTACGAGTTACGGCCGCCAATAAACCCCGGCGCGGCAGCCTCTACACCGCCTCCTCCAGGGAAAGAGGCTATCTCTCGTTCTCTCTCTCTCGTTGTTGCTCGTGCGACGTTCCACGAGTTGGCTGTGATGCTCTTAGAGTACACTCTGGGTAGCCGTTAACGGTGAGACACTCCCGCGAGAAAATCGAGATCGCGCCTAAACGCAAAGATTTATTGAGTCAAATGCGAATAACCGAGCGTGTAAGTCGTCTGGTCCGTTACGCGATTAATTAAGATTGAGGAAAAAGGTGTTAAATCATTCACCGTATACAAATTAACGTCGTATTACCGGATACTTTGTGCAATACCTTCACCGAAGGTAGCAAAGAGGTGGAGAGATGGCAGCGGAATTTTTAATGACTTTACGTATATTAAAAAAAAAAAAATTGCATTACACCTCAAAGGATTCGATTCTCGTTGGCCGTTCATTTCAGGATCATTAATCAAAATGCCGTGGGGGGCTAAGGTAACGCGCGGGGCGCCAGCGTAAAGTACCGTATATATATCTAAAGTATGAGAGAGAGAGAGAGAGAGGGAGAGAGAACAACAACTCGCTCGGTTGAATTACGAGGAGGAAAAGCGCGTCGAGAGTTTACGACCCCGCGCGTTATACTGCAAGGGTCTCTCGAGTCGAAGAGAGATGCTGGAGGGGAGAAACCACGCGGTTCTGGTCCACGTTGTCCTCGCATACTTTACTTCTCACGGCTAACGCACACATATCGTTTCTGTATTCATGCATATATAAGAGACTATAAAGGACGTGCACAAGGACGTTTGAATGGGAATGGAAGCATTCGAGGATTGTATATCAGTCACGAAGTTGATGCTTACCTGGTGTCGGATATGGACTCGACGTGACCGGTTCCGGTGCCCCGTAATTCCTCAATCCACCGTAACCGTCGTGTGGAAAAGCTCCCTCTGCAGCGACCATAGCAGCCGCGACTCTCCCCCGATCGTCGGCCGCCGATGGCGTCAGGTACGGTACACCCGCTTGCGAATGGGGATGATGATGGGCCGATGTATCGACACCGTGATGATGCCTCGCTGTCGCGTACGGCGAATAATTGCACCAGCTCTGCGAGAACTGATGACAACTGGATACGGCTGGATCGGTAGCGACACCGGTCGACGCACCACCGGCCGACGACGTAGCCGTTGCCCCTCCACCACCGGAATTGTAAGACTTGTATTCGGACTTGTAATCCGATGATGCGGTACCGGCTCCAGCGGCTGTCGAGGCCGCTGTAGCCGGTGACCAGAAGCTCAATGGTCCCGCCGTTTTTCGGCTGTCCCTCGACGATACCGAGCCTCCCGTTGCCGGGTCGGCAGCGAGATTGTAATAGGTCGGTGGGTTAGCGCTTCCGTATGCTTGATGATGATTCAACGGATCTCCGGCTGCGGTGGACGAGTAATGAGCCTCTTGAGGATTGTGCGGACTGTAACTCCAACCTCCTTGGGAACCTGCCGACGAAGAGTGCGAGTGTCTTATAACTCCTGCTGCACCACCTGGTGCTCCTGTTGGTTCGACACACGGAACTTCTCCGTAGGTGGAACCACCGGCCGGAGTCGCTGTTAGTCTTTTCGCCGGTATGTGAAGTGGTCCGGCTGCGCTGTTGCTCGCTACCGAGGAGGCGCTCGGCGAGGTCGAACTCGCGCTCGCTGTTGGTGCCGGTGCTGTCGCTGCCGTTGCCGAACTCGGTGCACCCGGTGAACTCGGCGTTGTCGATTGTTGTTGCTGCTGTTGCTGATGCGAACCTGGTGTCGATGTCTGCTGTTGTTGTTGCTGCTGATGATGCTGAATCGAGACGAGGGACGACGTAGGTGGTACAGGCGGTGGACTCTCCTCGTAGAGGCTGCTGTTCATCATGGCCCACCAGGTCACCCCGGTGGAATTCCCCGCTCCGGTGGCTGTGCCCATTGGCGTGACCGAGCCAGGGTGGCCCACGCCGGAGCCGCATAGCGGCGCGGCGTGCACATTGTCGTACAGCGTCGCCGTCGAGCAAGCCACGTGTTCGGCGATGGTGCAGATGGTGACGATTTTTGCACGGCACAATTATAAGATCGTTAGCCGCGATCGCGTCACGGTTGTCCGTTTTTTCGGGTTTTTTTTTGTTTTTTTGTTTAGTTTTTATCGAACACCGATTTGTTCGGATGGACAATAAAGATCGATCACGCAAAGTCCAAAAAAGTTTTTGGCGAGTCAATGACGCAAAGACGCGAAGTTTTCGAACGTTGTCATAGCCAAGTGTGTATCGGTGTTAATGACGAACCGATGAAATTCGAACGATGGAACACGAGTAAGTTGTGCGAAAGCGCGTGCGACCGGTTTCGAGTGGGGATGAGTTTAGTGGGGAAAAAAAATACGAAGATTCGGGAGAGTGTGTGGATAGAGATGATCGTATGTGTTCGGAGAGACAGAGTCAAATTCGGTTGTCGGGCACGGAGTAAGGAAAGAACGAGGGTAAGAGCGGGACGGAGAGTCGGGAACGTCGTGTGTATGCGAAGGGTGAGAAGGAGAGGGAGAAGGCGATTCGGTTAGCAGCGCCGGCGGAATGACCGAAGGAGGAAGAGAGACAGAAATAGTCAGGGAGCCCAGGGTAGGGTTACCCGCGTGCGTGTGTGTCGGCGACGTACACAACACCCAGAGCGTATGGCAGTGTGGGTTGATGATACGTACAGATGTGTGTGTACGTACGTGGGTATGCGAGGGCGCCGCGCGCGTAGCGCCACGGCAGACAGGTGGAAGGGTGGTAAATAGGGAGGAAGGGAGGTGCGTTGAAGACGACGACGGACGGTCGGAAATATCGGGGGTGGGGGGAGAGTGAGAGAGGTGAGGAATCGAATCGAGGTAAAACGACGACGCGTGAGTAATCCCGAGACGAGCGGACGATGAGAGAGAAGAAAAAAACAAAATACGAGCGGCGTTTGACGGAACACAAAGTTGTGTTTAACCACGTGCGATATTCATTCGAATACACGATAAGACGTTTCAAATGTTCATTTTTTGCATTTTTACGAATATTTTTTTTTAACGGTCATCGATCGGTCGATTTTTCAATTGATTTATTGTTTGTCAGATCGTAGATAAGGTCCAAGCGGTATATGTAGATCCGGTTGGTGGGTTGCGTTGAAACCAAAAATAATAAAAAAACACAGCGCACTTTAATATCGCAATTCACACACGATGTGTTATGGGTCGTGTGAACGATCTGTGTATATGTATATATGTGTCGTGTGCACACGTCGTCTTTAATAATGACGTTTCAAATGATCACTTGTAGTTTGTATTGTGTTAACTTTGTTATTTTTTTTTATTGGTTCGGAGTTATCGATATAGGGTAACACTTGGCAATCTTCGAAGATCTCGAAACGTTGTTTGTCTCTTTTAAAATTTTAAAGCAAATTGATGTTAAAGTTTGTCGTAACTCTGCTTGTCACGATATTTCGAGAGAACGGCGACGACCTTCGACGTCGTCGTACGGCACTACGTGCGACGAGCGCGTCGAGATAGTCACTGGCGGGACAGCGGGAGCGTCCCGCGCGTAAACCACGAGCCGCTTTTCACCACCGCCGCCTCCTCCTCCGATGACGACCCTACTGTCGTACTTCTGCACAGCTGCATTACAGTGTCATGTAGAGATTCGCTCGCGTAGCCACCAGCGAATGCGAAATAAACAAAACTAAACTCGCGCTAAAAAAAAATATGTTCTCAGTCACGAGAACACTGGACGAAAAATCTAATCGAATTGTCACTATACCGTTTCGATTCAGAGCGCACAATGGTAATTAATCACAATCGTTAAATTCTATCCAGTTTTAGATTACGCAATGAGAGTCTCGATCACAAAAAAAATAAATTCAAATGGCGATCGAACTATTTTTTTTTTTTCCACCAGTAACACTCAGTAGTACAATTATCGTAGTGAGTGAAGTCACGCAGCGAGTAGTCACGGCGTGGATGACAGCACGAGACCGGAGGACAATATTTTTTTTTTGTGTTTCGTGTCTCTTTTCAACTAGTATACAGCGGAGCTATAACACGCTGTCACACTTCGTACTTCTATCTTGTCCTTCTCTTCTCCCCATATATATATTTCACGTCCCTTTTCCAGGTATGAAATTGTGCACCGAAGGTTAAAATTTTTTTTGTTGTTTTTTTTTTCCTGTCTTTTCTCGGAGTATTTTTCGTTCTGTGAACGGCAAACCGAGGGGTTGCAGCCGTGAGCCCGAGAGGGTGGGCTCTTCTATTCGTAGGGTTTTACAATTGATATGACACGCACACGCGGACGCAGTAGAAAGAGCCGCTGACGTTCGAGCCCTCGCACGCGCATAGATTGTAACGAACAAACCCCTCTTTCTTGTCGGCTGGCCTCGCTGAGCCGTACTGAGCGACAACTGAGCACTGGAAGCGGCTCGTAGCCGTCGGACTCGGACGTCGTGCCTCGAGTGGAACCCGAGCGCGATCTCTCGGCAACTTCGTAAAGCGTATGGGCTCTCACACGGCGTGAGCCGCCGACGTCGCCGCGCGGACTTTTCCCCACTCCCGTTGCCGCGGACGCGGCGCGAGCACACAATCCCGCAGCCAGTCGCGTTTTCAACAACCCCCGCATACCCGCCGAACTCGTCCCGTCGACGAGACTACGCGACTCCCGTGTATATCGAAATGAGAACCTGACTCTATATGTTTCCCTGCCGCGGGCGCACCTGCATCCCCGATCTCGACCAATCGCAACACCGATATGCTGTCCAAACGATGGACTATCAGGAAAACCCGTTTTCCTTTAATAATTCAATCGGTTGCCACGCTTTTTTAAATTTAATAGAAACGCCCTCTCAGATTTACGACATCGATGAAATACGTTCGCGCTACGAGTCATATATTATTTTTTCCCGAAAAAAAAAAAAAAAAAAAAAAAAAATTTGCCGCGTTAATTCGATTTCAATAATTTCCGATCGAGCGACATTTGGCCTTTACCCTTATATGGTTTTTATTGCTAATTATCCGATTCGTAATTGGAAAAAAATTATTACGTATCGAGATAAGCAAGAAAAATTGAGAGGAAAAAAAAATTATTCGCGTGTCAAAGTTCAGGTGACAAAAACTCTGATCGTTGATCGGTCGTCTCGTGGTGTCCGCAACAGCATCAGCAGGATTCTCCCGTTAGCCATACCCGCGCGTATACAACAAAACACGAGGCCGTTCTCTCACTGTCTCCCTCTCTCCCTCTCTCCCTCTCTCTCTCACACTCTAGCTGCTACCGGGGGCAATACGTCACGGGTGTATTGTGCAGTCTAAATCTCGGTACTTTTATGGGCACTAAAGTAAAACGGTCTGACAACAACTCGGGGCAGCACGCCTCCGTTCGGATCACCCGCGACCCACGCACACGCCCGACCTCAACGGGATGGTAGCGCG
This sequence comes from Buathra laborator, assembly GCA_934046635.1. Classification (NCBI taxonomy): domain Eukaryota; kingdom Metazoa; phylum Arthropoda; class Insecta; order Hymenoptera; family Ichneumonidae; genus Buathra; species Buathra laborator. The sequence continues at coordinate 3,924,861 of OW203897.1, read as the reverse complement.
GCAGAACGCGCGGTGAGAGAAGAGGCAGACCCCCCCGATCCTTGCAGTGGGGGCAACTCTGTCGCGGTATTAATTGCCGACTAACCCCACGGTCCCGAGTTACGGGAGCCACTCGACACCTACTATAACGAGAGACTCTACTCTCGTCGTCGTCGACGTCGTCGTCGTCGTCGACAACTCTCCGAACCGACTCTCTCTCTCTCTCTCTCTCCCCTTACTGCGCGCTATTATATTACCCCATGACTCCACTCACTTCCGACAATCGTAGTACTCGCGAAACGACGATACCACTCTATTTTCATCTCAATTCCGTCGCGAACTCGTGTGTCGATGTATTACTGAATATTCACGAAATTTGACTGTTCCATCGCGATACTTCTTCACATAGATGTTCTTTTAGATATAATTATTTAACGTGTTAATCGATTTTTTTTCTTGTTATCGGTTCGGTTACGTAATGTTTATAAATAAAATCGAATTTGTATGAAATTTGCAATTTAAATTTGAATCCATATGGATAAATTTCTTTATGTAATTGTGCTAAGAATTTCATTTATTGAAAATTTTTCAACTCGAAAATCATTTTATTTTTATTCAAAGAATAATATCTTAAGTTTGTTGCAAACCAGTAAAGTTCTGTGTTAAAGACTCGCGATTGCTATTTTACTCGTAAATAATCCTCGCAAGCAGTCGTCGCATGGGAACGCTGGTTATACCACTGGGGAGAGTCTAACGACGATTCTACTACTTGGGAATCTATATGCAGCGAACTATTGCACACTGTTGATTGAGAAAATTGTAAATTCGACAATTAATTTCTACACATCGTTCGATACTCTTTTTTTTTTTTTCGAATGCAAATATTCGACAATTATCAACTTCTGTCGAGAAGTTAATAGAGCTTATATACGACTGTTACGCCCCACTTCGACAAACGTCTCAATCGCTGTCGTTAAAAGATACATAAAGTTATCTGATTAGCCTGTATTAACCACGAATTCTTCGAATTTGTTACAACTGTCACGTACTACTTGTTCCTTGCGTCGGAATTTTGTTAAGTCCGTTGCGTCCACGCGGCAGTGGCCGCGAAGTGATAACCACGCGCTCGAGGTAACTCTCTCGTACAGCTGTACGGGTTACGCCGTTCGTTCTACGCCGCCGTCGTTGCGATCATGAATGGGGAAACTTTATAGCGATCCGTTTACTCCGCGTTCGTATATTCCTACACAATGTGCGCGTTTACCGTTCACATAGTATACCTGTGTACACTTTGCGATATCACCGTAAACGTTTACTCGACTTCTATATCTCATACACGCGAATCGCCGGCTCGTCAACGTTAATCGTCTTAATTCGCGATTTTCGAATTGCCAAGTGTGTGTTTATGTGCGGATTTTTGTAAGTGAGTGTATTGTATTTTTTATTTAATCGAAATTTGATAAAAATGTATGTTTTGTCGTACGAAGTATGAGGAGTTATTGATTTCAAGAGCGGCACCTACCTTGTAAACCGGCCAGTGTTGCAGACGGGAACACGCGGGAGAGCCTGTAAAACGAGAGAGAAAAAAATAGTCAGATCAATCGCGGAGCGATAGACTCGATCTCCGAAGGTCCAAATAATATATCGTAAAAGTCAGGCGCGTCGAGCTTTCCGATAAGCAAATACAACGAACGATATCCGCGTAAATGCGAGTCCGAACTTTGTTATTTCTGGAGAACATCCGGCAATAGCACAAAATTCAAATTCGGCGCTTTTTTTCTTTTTTTTTTTTTTTTAGATCGAAAGAAAAAAAAAATATAGAGTCGACGGAAATAAAAAACGTAGAGACCTTCGTATATTCGTGGAGACTATGACCGAGTTATGGACTCACCTGCTGCACAGCTCGTACGGGTGGAACGTCTTCTCCACGGCGCCGAACACTTTGAAGCCTTTTATGCAGAAGTTCGCGAGGGAAAACGTCAGCCTGCAAAAAAAAAACATAGACATACATGTATCGGTTCCGAAAGAGTACAGAACACGAAAAAGCGATATAGAAAATAAATACAAGTATAAAATTTTGTATAATAAAGACGAGTGTATGGATGGGATGTATGTTCAGTTCGCGAGCGTAATATAATGGCTCGTGTCACCGTGACTTTTATACGAAATTTAATGTTTCCTGTCGCGCCAGGTATAAAGTTCCATTGCTTGTACCTCACGGTTAATAGGCACCATCCCATAACACGCGGCAAAAACAACCCCTGCTAAATCGAGCGCCGCGCGTTCTTCCACGTGCAGTGGCGGTCAGTTTGCATCTTTGTTCTGTTTCACCAATTAAAATCTCAGCGACATTGTCCCCGATAATTCGCAAAAAATGACAATTCACTCATATGCATGGGAGACTTTTTTTTTTATTTCACAGACAAATTCAAATTTTTTTATTGAGATAATACCGACTTTGGTCACTTCGTAATTCAAATCCAAAAAAAAAACCAATATTAAAGACGACTTTTTTTCAAATTCCAGCTGAATATTATTGATTTTTGTTTTCGTGAAATAGAAACGAATCGACTGCCAATGATTTTTATCGTCCAGGGTCTTTGGTTCCGAGTCCCCGAGCCGTTTTCGCCCCTCTGTATGAATGTTGAATCGAGAAGTATACGATAGAATACGAGGATCGAGAAAGCTGAGAGTCTGAGGATTCGAGAATGGATGGTGGGTGGATGTCATGCTTTCTCACTCGCTCACCAGGGTCGCGACGAGTGAAGTGCAGAGGCAAATCTCTCGGGGGGTTGCCGAGTTTACGGGCACATCCGTCGGGGGTTCGGGGTTCTACGGCTGCGACGAACGGAACACTCGCGTGAATGGAGAGAGAAAGGTGTTATGTGTTCCGAAGTCCCCAGGAATGTATATATGTGTCGGGTACCGCATTCGCACACCCGAGGAGGCCGAGAAGTGCTCTGTTAACGGTTAAAGGCCTCTCCTCGTATATAGTACCATATACTCCAGAAGTTCGTAGGGAAACCGAGAAAGCTTAGGGCACGAAGACTTGTCTGCAGAGACTTCACCTCTTGTGATGAAAAAAAAAAAAAAAAAAAAAACCATTCGACATTTTCAGTCAATGATACGCAAATCCGTTACGTTTAAGCATTTTTTCGTGAATATCGTCCACATACGCACACATTGTATACGGTATGTTAATAGATCAATTTTCAACAGCCTTCAAATACAATATCAAAGAGGCGGAAAGTCAAAAAAATATTTTACTTCACGGTAGAAACGGGGCGTAACGTTTTTACTCGAGTAGAAACTGAGAAAATGATCTCTCCGTTCCGTACTTTTTCGTATACCGAAAAATGCCGTAGGGGCTGCTGATGGATTATAATGGAAAGCGACGGAGTTCACTGACGCAGAACATCTTTTGAATTTTAGACTCGAGTGGGGAAAAAATGTTTTTATTCACCGACTCAAAATGGTGAGAGCGGCAGTGGTGTGTATGCGTGTGTGTTTAGCTGTTCTCTTTCACTCTTCGCTGCAAATGGAAACCCTCGGCAGGGGTTATTCGCAAGGGGCTGTCGGGGGTTGGCATAGTCGTGACACCCCAGGGCAGCGAGAGTCGCAGTGGCATGCTGTAGGCCAACGGAGATTGGTCGGTGACGACGCCACTATAGCCGGACACGAGAAAGCTCTCTCTTTGCTTCCCTTTCGTGTGCGACTCGAAATGTTAGCGAGGGTTGGGTTCGAGGTCTGCGACACCTCCGAACTCGACAACGAGTGTCTCGGCACGTACGCTGTTTCCTCGGGACAAACGTATACCGTGTGCCACATGTATCATGTTGAATTATCTTTCTCGTGTCGCGCACAACGAAATTTCGGAGAAATAACGTTTTTTCAGCGTTCTTTAATTGGCACGACGATTCAATATAAATCACCGATGTAGCTATTGATGATTAAAGTAATCATTGAATAACCCTAACGATATTTCCGCGAAAAACGTTTCGCTATTCGATGAAAAAAGTTTTTTTTTTTAACGCATATCGCACAGTGTCCACAGAATAAATGAAGAAAATAAAAAAAATCTCAAAGCGACTGAACATTCTTCAGTCTCCGTGAAATATGGTCGAGAGATGTTTTAATGATTATATGCGGTCTGTCCGACGACAGGTAATAGCCGTCACAGTGATCACGATAGCCAAATAATTCTTAGTTTCGACTGATCATCTCTCATCGGTTCGATGGGATTAAAAGAGGCGTCAAGATACTCGCTGCTCGCGGGGGGCGGGAGGGGCAACCTTGACACACGAAGAGAACGGTGTACCACAGCTGACGTTTACTGTCCTCGAAGTGACGTTAACGATCGATCTCGATAAGGGCGATGAACGCTCCCCGGACAGCATCAGACCAGACTTCCTGGTTCACATGCGTTCGCCCGCGATATTTATCGGTCCTGTTATTGCTCTCTCCCTCCATCACGATTATAAAAAAAAATGATGACGTGATCGATTTCGCAAACGAAGAATTGAGATTGCACACTTAATAATTGTCATACTCGCGTTGTTACAACGCGTCGTTGAGGTACAATGATTTTTTTTTTATTTATTTGGTGCGAAATAAGCGGAAGTATATTTTTGCCTGTTTAGTTTTCATAATTATCACACGGCGCCATCGATAAAGATGCATAGAAAATTCCTTCGCGAGTTTTGCTATTTGATTCCGCGGTGAATAAACACCGAAGTAATGAGACAAAGTTCGGGAGCTCATTTAATCGTATCGAAATCATAGAAAAACCCAATCGAGCGTTAACGGTAAGCTTTCGTGAGAATGCGTTGCCTACCGCGTCCCGCGCGTTCTCTGGCGCACGGTGCAAATTTATCGGTGATAAAATCAAACCAGTATTTTACGAGCCGTTGGTATGTTTGCGAGACTGGCGAACGCGCCGCGATGAGCTTCCGTTTCGATCGTACGTGATGGCTAAAGCGATGGCACCAGTGGTATACATACAGATACGCGTCGAACGAACATCATTCGATCAGTGCAGCCCGGCGAAGTTCGTGATATGTATATTGGGTCTTAATTAACGTTTAATCGGATTCGACTCTGTCGGTGGAAACAAATTTATACTTCCGACATTAATGTAACAGAAATCCCATCCCAATTATACGTATATGAATTGCAAATATTGGTTTTCCTATGAGAAAACCAAGTTTGACCTTTTCTTCGATCGTTTTCGTGAAAACTGCGCAGATCGAGTTGGAGAAAGACATTCATCGTCATACGGGGGAGGAGAGGGATGAGAGAGATTAATTGAGATGGGAACGCGTAAAGGGAGGAAAACTATGCCGGCGAAGTGAGAATCTCCAACACGCGCGTTTACTGCGTGGCAAAACCCGTGCGCTCGTCCAACCGTTTCCTCTCACCGGCAGTGGCAATATAACGCGAGAAACGTTTCCAAGTTTCCTATCTCATCCACCACCGTTTCACCCCTTGTAATCTCTCTTTCTTCTTTGACCCCCGTCAACGCGGGGTCGACGTTTCTCTTCGGCTTCTCCTTCGTATGGCCGATTCGGCACGCACAACATTCGGCCAATGATATAGCTATGCAGAGATATATAGTTGTACCAAAAGTCAGAATCGTTTTGTCCATCTCCCACACCACCGTAAACTAGACGATAAAATTCTTTGTCAACTTTATTTAATCTTCCCTTTGTTTGACAAAAAAGTTTTTTGAACTTTTGGCTCTCGTCCAACGAGAAAAAATAATGAAATGTTATTCGAAGCGAAGAAAATACAATGGTTCCATCTCGTGGCTGAGTGAATTCAATTATACCGACAGTCTCATGGTCTTGATTAAAAAAACTGCATCAACAGCGGCGGCAAAAAAATACATGAAGCAACCCTTTTTCATTTCGCTAAATGAGAGCCAAAAAAAAAATATCTTATTTCAGCGAGTTCTCCCGGGCGAAAGGGAGAAAAGAACGAGAGTGGGCAAAATTAAAATGTATCTCGCGAAAGCTTGCCGCTCGAGTATTATAGTATTCGGGCAGCGGAGCGGCGGATTGGGTGGTTAAGTCTTCGTTTCTCGCAGGGAGGTTTCTTCTCCGCGAAACTGCGGAGGACCGGAGGGTGAAGGGTGGTTTTGAAATAGCGCACAGGGACCGTTGCCTCGACGCTAGGGTGAGTGAGAGCTTCTGGCGAGCGTAAAAGAGGGAGGGAAAACGTTTCGCGTTGGTGGGTCGGGGGTGAAGCGACGTCGAGGCAGAGGGACCATAACTGTGCGATGTGACGCGTGCCGTTTTCAACGGGGCGTCGAGACCGCTTTCGGCGTTTCAGCTATACAGTTCATATACTTTCGTCTCTTTCTCGCACTCTTGGCTCATTCTCTTCCACGTTCCTGGGTTTCTCGCCGTCCTCGTCACGGTTATCTCTGTCTATGCCATTTGCTCTTACTCCCTTTCACCCTCGCTGCGTCCCCTTCTCGCTCAGTATTCTCGACGGATCTTTCCTCTCGCTCCGCGCTCACCCACTCAGTCGAGAACGACGCCCCCTCGTCCCCGTGCACCGGCTACGGCACGAGGACCAATGGGGAGCCACGCAATTCCACTGTCGAGCGCCACACAGCTCTCTGCGTGTGTTGAGTCCAATATGGCAGTGGGACCAAGGGGGATGAGGGAGAACGCTAGGATAGCTGCTAGCTCTCTGGGAGACACACGACTTCGTCGAATAGCTCGTCTCAACTTTTAAGTGGTCCCAGAAATTCACTCGCTCCGGGTAAAACGCGCTAGGGTACCCCGTATCTCGAAGCATCGCAAACCGGGGGCTTTTTCATCCCCGCAGAGACAGCAGACATTTGCCCTTTGCTCCCTTTTTCACCCTTGGCGAAATGTCTACAAATTCCACCCCATGGTTAATGCTAAAAGCTTTTTCATTTTTTTTTATTTCGTGGTTCATATTAGTTGATAGATTGGATTAGATACATATGAAATTTTTTCTGCGTAAGAATCTCGATAAAACACGAGACGCATCGTTTGGGCGGGAGAAAATTTTGCGAATCGATCGACAGCAGTCGCCAAGGAAAAGTTGAGAGACCTTTATACATTTTTCTTTTCTTCCTCGAGCCGAGTCTGTTTCAAGACGGGAGAGAATTATAGGGAAGGAAAAAGGGAGGGTTCGGTATATACTGTATATTATACGGGAAGGCCAATTTCATTTTCTCGTTCCCTCGTGACTCTCGGCAGTCATCTCGAGTCGGATAGGAGAAGAGTGTAGGAAAAAAAAAAGAAATCGGCAGTTTGTATTCGGTGGCACAACCCGAGCTGTTGGCTTTTGCTTCCGCGACGGCGGAGTTTCACGCGATGGAACTTGGGGCAGCTGGAGCTGCAGAAATGGTCACGCGGCCCGTCAGTGCTATTACGTTGGGCAGCAGTTGGCACACGGGGAAAACGTTCGGCAGAAAAAAGAGGGCGAACTAGATATATAGAGGCTGCGCGAAAGAAAGGGGAAACTATGAGAACAAGAGATGGACATTCACGAGAGCAAAGGGATCGTCGACGAAGTTTGGATGTGGACATCTCACGAGATATATATATTACGAGAACGTGTTCGAGACAGTCAACTTGTCGTATTGAGACCGTGTGGCAAGGATGCCAAGAACGCGAGCACGAGATTATCCTCGTCTATACGTTTCTTGGCCGGGGGATTGAAGCGGAGCGTCTCCATGGGAACCGTCGTTTTGATCGGTGTCGACGATGTTGTCTTCGTCGTTCGGCCAGAAGCACCAGAAACAAGAGCTTCCACAGCGAGCTTCCACTCCCAACTCTGTATTTCTGCACAACCGCGAGATTCTGGTATCCGCATTGAGACGATTTCGAGAGCTTGCGGCGATGTCTACGTCGACGGTATGCACATGATAACGTTCTCTCTACCTGAAGAACGTGGCACCAATGCAGTAGGAATGCAAATCGTCTCTGTTGTTTCGACTATAGTTTATATTCCCACCGGACATTTTGGAAACTATTCACGACCGAAATAGAACTGTCTGGTGGGTTAAGCTTCGTTTCATTGAATCGCTCGAAGTTACTCGGTAGAGCGGTCGAAATATATTTGTTATAATTTTTTATTACAACAAAAGTAAGTAAGAAACTTAGGATAAGGAGCATCGAACCACCGTACGAAGAAATGTTCAATTCCTGATTTATATTCGACATGGAATGAAACAAAATAAAATAAAATTTCGATAAAACTTTTTCCGTCCGTCATCCGAAATGAGAAAATTTATGTAAGGATATCGAAAGAAAAAAAAATGAACGATGTCACAATTTTGATTCGAAGCAAACCGAGCGAACGAGAACTTAGCTGAGCGTAAAACAGAATTTACGGAGCGTAGATAATTTATCTGTCGCGATAGATAGCGATTACCATTTCGTAAATAAAGATCTCTTGCTTTGCTTCCTCGCTGACGTACAGGCTGCATAACGTGCCTGTAGTGCGGTAAAGCTGTATGGAGATGAGGCAGTACAGCGTATATACGCGAAGCCGTGAGGATATATATACAGCATTTGAGATGAAGACTATAGGAGAGCCCGGAGCGAGAGACTGCAGGCCACGCCTTCCGGACCCGAAATATCCAGATGCCTTAAGTCTCAGCGGAGCCAACCAAACCCCCTTGTAATCTCAACTGTACCAGAAATATATCGCTCGATACCTCCTCAACCCTCCTTATCGCTGTTGAGAGTGTTCGAGCCTATTACGGAAAACTCCACGAGAGGAAAAATGAGAAAACAAATTTACATCGAACGACGTCACGCGAACATGAACATGAAGGCAGACGAGAGGACGAACGTTTCAGGAATGTCACGAACACGGAGTAACACTCGGAATTGAAAGTCCAAAAACATTAGGAGGATAAAACAAATTCCTTTAAAAAAGAATGCGGACGAGAGTGAGAAACAAACAAAAATAAAAAAAGAAAAACTGATCTCTCCTCCTTCGAGAGTCTCGTCCGCGAAGGCGGATGGACGCTCTATAAATAATTCAACTAAAATAATATGATCCCCTCGCCGGAGCTTCAGACTCGCGTCTCCTGTATAAGATCTCTCGCTGTAAAGTACGCCGAAGAAAATACGACGAATAAGAAAGGAAAGCTACGTAGCATATAATGCAGACAGCAATTAAGGTAGAAAAGGCAGGAAACATTGATGACAATTCGAATTGAAAAAAAAAGGGTAGAAAAAAAAATTAGAAAGTCGGTGAGCATCGGATGAGCATTGAATGAAAAGGGTCTTGGAGCAGATTCACCCTCTGCGGCCGGCAGACGGTGACCCAAATTCTCGGTGAAAATTTCTCCTGAACTTTTTTTTTTGCGTAAGAGAAAGCTGAGGACACTCTAGAGGTATACAGAAGCGTAGCGGCGACCTATGAAGGCACTACTTCGTCATTCCATTGCGGGCCTTTCGTCAGTTCTCATGTGCACTTTTCTCGAATACGTTTACGTGAATGTACAGTGTCCTGTTGTAACTACTTGATGCGCCATTAAACATCGTGCAGTGAAATTGCTATAATTTTTATAGATTCGTTTTTTTTTCCAAAGCCTTGGCAAAGCGAGCAAAAACAGACAAAAGCAAAGCGGCTTATGAAAACCCTGACGCTTGATCTTTATTCTATCCTCAGTTTCGCTATGAATTTTTTTTGTCCATAAACTAAATTGTAAAAACAGTGGCAGTGCAAGTGTGGAGTGTTCAATAATTCATTCATTTATCACCCGATCAGAAAAATTGCTGGTATAAATAATAAATAATGAATGTGTAGAGGGCAAAATTTACGATTGCCCTCGGAGAATCGGTGACCTAATATCTTGACACGGTATCAAAATCCGCGTTATAACTGCGTATAAAACTGGGACTAGTTGCGTTTGATGAGTGCGATTGCATACGCGTTATATCTAACGATACTCGGCGTGCAGTGTGAAAAAAACTGAATAACTGCGTAACCGCGAGACGACCTATACCACGAGGTGATGATGGATTTCACGTGTGAAACAGTAGAAAAGAACCGCGGATAGGACATGTCGTAGTATCAAAGTCCGAACGCAACGAAACCCTTTGGCCAGATGTGCGCAAGAAAGCCCCGCGGGGCTCTGGACGAAGAGAGTCCATATCCCGGGTGCTGTGCACCGCGACGAGGCCAGAAGCATACAACGCCAGAGAGAGGATCGACGGCCGCCGCGCGTCCATAAAATGATCGTAAAAACTTAATTTTACGAGAGGTATAATATATTTGCCACTGCGCGCGCGTTCTCGTGCCCTCTCGGTTGCTCTTTCTTGCCAAAGTGCAAGCAGAAGCTCTCACGCGCGCGAGAGCATTGGGGGTTGAAATTTTGTAAACGGGCCGACGGTACGAATGGCTAATATAGCCCAGTGGACGAACAGGTACCACTTGAAGATGAGTTCAGTGTACGACGATTGAGATTCAAAGGCATAACCCAAACGGCAAGATGAATCGAAGGATTATATTTACAAATGTACTTTATGATCGACAGCGTGTATTATTACAATAATAGCATTGTGTTTTTTTTTTTTTTTTTTTTTTTTTTAAGGCAGTCTCAATGTTATGCTTTCCGGTGGATGCATGTGCCCGTATCGCGTACGAAAAGGTCTCCAAGAATTGAAGTGTGCGCGAGCTTTCAGGATCGTCAGCACCGTGGCTTTACGACCAATTAGCAGCGGTTAAAGGAATATACATGTGCCCGTACACGCATTTGTATAAAAAGAAAACGAAACGTCACGAAACGAGGAGAAGACAAGGGCGAAGAAACTGGCAGAACAAGCGAGACGATGAGAGACCGTAGGAATCCCTCTTACCTCGAAAAACTCATTTCAACATTTCTCCTTAATCAAGGACTCGGCATTTTTTGTTTTTTTTTTTCCGATTTCAGCTCTCTCGGTAACGGCCGTCCCACGGTTCTAATGAGAGGCTAAAACGATGCGGTAATCCAAAGCTTTCGTAGGACGAGAGATCAAAAGAAGGTTCTGTATAGGTAAGCGCCGATTGGAGTGGATTCATCGCGGTAAGAACGCAATGTCCGACGACGATACCGTGTGCTGATGGCGTGCAGGTGGGTGGTCCCGACACGCGCTCGCGAGTGACTCCTTCGGAATGACTGGCGTGTCGTGTTCAACTCGCGTTGAATACCTTGACCGTCGCGATGGTCAAGAGAACGAGGCAGACGAGGAGAAGAGGAAACTTCGCGCACGATTGCACAGTGTGCGGCTCCATAGTCGGCACAACAGAGGTAGACAGAGGAGAGAGGAACCCGGTATTAAGTATTATGAATCAAAGGCCGACAGACGCAAGGAAAACTACTATCTTCATCTTCAATTTACACGAGGACTGCATCGCGTATACTAATAATAATCATACTATCAACGAACTCCGTTGGAATTTCCTCGAGGCAAGTGTTTGTTTCGATTATTTTTTTCGTATTATCATAAGAGAGGAGGATTTTTTTACCTGTCCAGTGTTGCCGTTTGATTGAAAATTATTAGCTGAATTCGGATAAAAGAACGCAATTCGACGGGCGATAAGAAAATATGTTTTTTACGGCATAATAATCAGAACAACATTATTAAGCTAATTGTTGATGCGTGGATCGATAGCGAATATCAACCTCGCAGGTAGACTGAGTTGTTGCACTATGCCGACGATGTTCCGCGTGTGCTCGGTATAAATATTCTCGTGACCACGCGGGATTGATATACGAGGTATGAATGGTCGGTAGCGATTTCGTGAGTCGCGTGTCGCCGGATCCCCACCCACCGCACCCCAGTCGCGATCCAACAGCGGCAGAAACAGCAACACCAACAAGCAAGAGTGTCTCTATGGGCGTCTATAATAGGTATACGCAAACAGTACAGAGGTGCGACGAGTTCCAACATCGCGATGGAACAGAGATGCAAACAGCCCTCACACCAGCAATTACTTTAACGATGCATATTAATTGGCACAATAAAGCCGGATGGTTACGAGGGTTTAATTATAATATTGAATTATGACCGACGTTTATTCACGTCGCGCAATATTAACGACGAACTCGCGCGAGCTTCAAGCGCACCGATTTGCTTTCTCGCGCTCTCGTCGTGTAACTCGTACACTTTGAACGGCTCGAACAGTTATTTAGCTATTATTGCATATTTTCTTGCCTCGACAATGCGTAATGAAGCCGAATGTGAAGGACAATGTCGAGGGTCGTCGTGCCACTTGTAGACTTTATTTGAATTTTTTGCGAAGACAATGTCGTCCTTGGAGAACGATCTTACATGACCTCATGTCAAACAGGATAGCATCAAGCCGCGAGGACAGGTGCAGATCCGTCAGCAAACGGCATAGATGAGCTCTTTGGCCGCAGGAGCAGCAGCAGCAGCAGCATCCAACAGCAGCCGAGGACATTAGCCAGCAACAGAGTGCGGTAAGCGAGAGTCTTGCACGGAAGCCCGCTTAAGCATTTTATGGGGTGGTCGGCGTAATTTGATGGCCCATAAAATCGCCTGGTCTAGTTTTGTTTCATTCTTTTTTTTTTTTCGTGACTCTCAATCTTCTTGGTGTTGTTGACTGTTGCCGTCTCGTTCGGACACGCATTTCATCGTTTATCATATGAACGTCAGAAATCCAGATAATCTGAACAACCAAACGATTTTTTTACGCTCTCCCGAGGACCCTCAGGGGAGGCGGGATGGGGGGACTCTTCGGTATAATGAAATACCCGAAAAAGTGTAATTTCCAATTTCAGATCTTTGGACGATAGGGTTGAAAGCTGTGTCTGCACGATTGGGCCCGGAGGTCGGGTTTGACGATATTCATCGTTTTGTATGAAATCCCTCGGTCACTATATACGAAGGACCAGGGGTGGTTGAACCTGGCGAGCACGTCCCCGACAACGGGGAAAGAGCCATCGATGTGTTGGGGATCCGGGTTCGTGCCACCGGCAAAAGGAAGTCGCAGAGCCAGCAGCAGGAAACGGGAAACGTGGTGGAAATTGAAAATGTGATGGACGACGCGAGAGAGTGGAGAGCACGAGAGGAGAGCGGGTGGGCAGAACAGGGAAAGAGGAGAAACGAGGATCAACGACAGCGATGTCGGAGGGACAGCGCGGAGGTCGTCGGGAGCCTCTGCGGAAATTACGAGAGACCCCGACGTCGGGGACACCCCGCCGATGGTGGCCGTCGTGTTCCCAGATTAACTTGCGCCCCTCTAGATAAACGGTTCAAGCTTTATTTTTTCAATGCTGGTTAACTACGAGTTTTTACTATCTCGCGCGTATAACGTCTACATCATGCGTCGATAAAATGTGGGGCTACGATTATCATTATTGTATTCAGTGATTTGATTGCATTAATAAAAAATTATTTCCGTACCAGCGATCGAAGCTGGAAACCCGGATATTTATTTATCGGCACCGCACTTGATAGGTTATGTAATTCTTTGATTAAAGCGATTAAACTACTGGAATTTACGTAAATATAAAAATCACAGATCGACGAATGGAACGTCAAGTAATTCATGGAATAATATTCAATTTTATCAGCAGACAATTATGAAATTCACTCGCGCATATCGTTAGGTGTAAATGCTGTGTAGAATAATACAATAATTTCTCATAATCTTCATCAGTCGAAAATGTTCAATTTTTTTTTTTAAAGCACAGTTTTTCATAGATGATTCGTTGGCCAATTTTTGTTTTTAAATTAAAGCCGTTATGGACTTCTTCAGTTGTATATATAGACAACAGGATTTGACAACGAAATGAGCAGAGTCTCTGAGGGATGAAATCGTGCAGTAAACACGCTATCGGTAGGATTCGATGCGGCTGTAGGACGGTACTCCCGCGGGGAATGCTAAGGGAGAGAGTCAGATAGCTGCATCGTCGCCCATGTTGTATACAGTGATCTCAGTTGTGTTTATAGCTGCGAATATGTATGCATAGCAGTCCGACGGCGGATCATGCTAGAAGCAGCTAGTGCACGCTGAGCCCGAGGAACTCATTACCCCGCGTCGGAGGTATTAGCATATTTAGAGGACGTCCTTCGCCCCTCGTCTTGCTTCGCTCGTCGTACCGGCAAACTCACCCTTCGCCACACCCCTAACTATAGTCTTCCTACCCTAGCTGACTTCCCCCTCCCTACTCTCCCTGCCTACTCTTGGTCGCCCCGACTATATAATAGGTTGCCTCCATCTCGGGGACACACGTATCTAAACGTATTATGCAGCTTCCGCCTCGACGACGGGGGCTCCTGGAAATTGAGTGGGATCTCTCGCTCGCGCATGATATCCTACTATAGAAATTGCTAAAACCTTCTACGAAATATTCCAATAGGAAATATAAACTGTTTATGCAAGAAAGAGTTAAAAATAATATACAGATTGAATTTGATACATTCTCAGTATCTCTCAGATACTCAGAGCGACACATGAAATACTCGAAAAAAGGAAAAGTCGAGAATGAGACATTGTAATTCAATTTTTTTTTCATATTTCTAAGTTTATAAATGCAAAACCGATTATTTATTTTGAATACTATCTCTTTTTATCTTGAATACTATCTCTTTCGGAGCACAAAAATTATGAAGTGCTCGCAAAAATTTCATCTATGATTAATTTTAATGAATTTCATTTATACACTACGAGAAGCGCCTTCTACCTGTGAAAAGTAAATTACTAACGCTATAGATATAGATGCAAAATTGTGACGAGACGAGATCCGGAAAGCGTTGAAAGATACGAGTCGGTAGTCGAAAGCGTAGAGATAGAGCGAACGGATGAAGAGCGTTGAAGCAATGGTATACATATATATAGAGGACATCGTTCAAAGGCTGCGAGAGCGAGAGAGTCCGAGTAATTAAGGGAGCTCATCCTGAGAGACAATTTAACTTAATGAGTTCCAGCCCCCGTTATCCCGCCGTCTCTCTTTCCCTTTGCCCCGCGGGCTGTTGCCTCATATACCTTTCTCAAAGCGAAGCTCTCGCGTCTTATACGCGATGAGATCCCGCCTTCGCCACCCTCGTTCCATTTTCACCCGATCGTAGCGTCTGCAGATCTCTCGCGCGAAGCCCAACAAAACGTTTTACGCGCGAAAAAAAAAAGCAAAAATAATTACCGTACATTTTATAAATTTTTCTTTCAAGTTGCCTATGCAACAAGTTGCACTGTATTCCATATAGTCTAATAAGACTAACTTCATTCATTTTTCAAAAAGGCAAAAATCTTACTATCACATCATTTTTTTTTCGTTTAAAATCGTCTACAGTACAAATTCGACACCGTATCCACGCCACAGTCTCGTTAACCCATTCGCGTGCGATATTTACATAAAGAACAACTTGTATAAACTAAGATAGGAATCCAAAGCTTTAGCAAGTAGAACACATGTAGAGTTGCTCGTAGGAGTCAGAAGTTGCGTCGAGTCGTCGGTGATGCGGGGTCAACACGGCGGGAAATGCACACCGATGCTTCGTATATTTACGTTGGACCTCGTCAGCTGCAATGCGCTTATCCTCGATGCACACGTTTTGCCAATATGTGTTTCTTCCCCATGCCTTCGCTGAAACTCTAGTTGCCACGAGTCCCAAAGGCCATGTACGCAGTCAGCAGAGTTATAACTCTGACTGTTAGCTGCAAGCCAAAGGTTCAGCAAGGGGAAGGGGGGGGGGGACGAAGTAGGGTGCGAGGGCGTGAAAAGTGGCCAAGCGAAATGCCATGTAGATATAACACAGAGTCCCTTGTCTCCATCGCCCTTCGCACTCCCTGCGCAACATCATATATATCCAAGTGCATCCATCAGAATCTCTCTCTCGTGTATTGACCCCTTGCCCCGCGCGAACCCTGGTGTTCGCCAATGGCCCTCGCGTTATGACTCACTCGACTCGACGATTTCGAGACAAGTCGAACACACTCTGCGCTCAAATGGTCCTGTACTCAGTTCCTCTCTACAACTATCGCCGCACGACGAGCAGAGCCGATAAAGTGACCGATGTTACAAACAACACTTGGCGGAAGTGTACAAATGGATGTGGACCACCCAGTTATTCCTCGTTTCTCGCATAAATATCGATGATGGGTAAACCAGTCTAGACAAAGCGTAGATAGAGTCGCCTCGATGGGGTATATACTTTTGAGTATAGTTTGTGATCGACGGATGGGAGTGTTCATGAAAAATGATGAGGATGTTAAGGGCGTTTCGGGAACGAGCGACGAAATCACATGGATTCGATTTCGTCCGCGAAAGAACTCGACGTATTCATATACCGAGGGCCCATACCACACTGTGTGCGTAGTAAAGCGAGTAAGAGGACACGTGGAAAAACGAGGGTCGACAAAACTGACGGTCGGCCGGTTGCGCGCCGGGTCGATTAACTTTTTACGTCGCACTCTACGAGCGAAATAGTCGTGAAATAGCGCAATAACGTTCTTTCACACTTGTTGCACGCGTTCGACGTTAGGTACCCACCGGGAGTCTGTACGCTGATGGTGGGCTTGGGTTGTCCCTCCGACAACCACAGCTTCGTCTGCATCGTCGTCGTTTGAGATATGTAAGCGTCGCGCGAACGGGCGCGAGAGTTATGGGGAAAAAATGATTCAAGGATCGGTACAGACTTGGATTTGAAATGTTATCGATGTTGAGAGGTTTAGAAAAAAAATGTAATTGTCTAGCGTAAGGTGGACGTCAATGTCAATTCTATAGCATCAATCTAACATAATCGATATCCTTTCAATGATAGTTTTAACCCTCTTGTGTAGCGGAGATTTTTTTTTATAAAGTTTGGTATTCTTTTACGATTAATTTACTCAATATAAGAAAAAATGATTAAATTAATTAGTCACAGATCGAAAAAATTTATTTCTTATTTAAATTCAAATAGAATAACGCCGAAAAATGTATGCAATAAATGAGCGAAGAAACGTGTTAAATAACGTAGAACACAAAGGCTTTACATGACTCAATACTTTTCGTCTCTGACGTTTTTTCGTTTTTTTTCGAAACAAAAGCTATATAAAAACCGCCCGTAACCCATACATATTTCATCGAGATAATATATTTCCTCCCTAATATAAAAAAAACACTCGTAATACCGGGCTGCAATCTGAGATAAGCAAACGCGGAGGGTCGGAAAGTGAGACGAGAGGAGGAATAAAAACAAAACAAAAAAAGAACATTGAAGCTGCGCGGAGTAGAAAAAAAACCGCTTCGTCGTGGCGAAATAGGAGGAACGAGAAATATTTTTGGTAAACAGCCAACGAGTCGGGAGTGGTATGTCGAGCACGTACAGCAGTCGAAAAGCCCGAGGGAGGATTTGGTCGAAAGTATATACGGTACTATGGTGGAGCTGTGCGAAGGCCATGCGGGGTTGTGCGCGAAGGGGTCGAGGCTCGCGGGTATGAGGGAAGCGCGAAAGGCCAACGATAGCCGGGGTGGAGCCTCTGCTTTTCTCTGTTTGCTTGGCTCGTCGAGCTTCAACTTTTCCGGCGTTGTTTACGGCAACTCGCGGTGTGGGCGGGAGCCAAGGCGTTTGTTCTCGTATTCGAGTTCGCGGCGACGGAGCTGCGTGCCGCATTAAATAATGACCGGAAAGCATGCGGGAGAGTTTGCATTTTTTCTTTGAACTCCAGGGGGTTGACGAGGTAATGGGCAGGGAGAAAAAAAAACATTGATGGAGAAAACACGTGAGCGGGAGAGAGGAGGGAGATGAAATCTCTTTGAAAAAGTAAATTGAACGTTCCGCGGTTGCGTGAGCGGTGAATTAACGTATAGGGTAGAAATGTACGGGCGATGGGGGTTGTTTGTGAGTTATGTTCGCATGGAATTACTTCATTCTTAACATCGATGTAGTTAATTTACCGTCCAACTGGATATCGATCTCTTACATTGAAAAGCACAGATACACGAAATCTAATCTTGTATATTGTTTATACAACTCTAAAATGCGTCAATTATTAGGATCAGTTACGTTGCTGCATAGCCAAAAATTTCAATTTCGATAATGTACTTCTATAATTACAGTAACGATCGATATATTTATTAATTTTTTTTTTCTTTTGTATTCGCAAGCCGAAGCATTTGGCAACAGGGATGAATTTCTATTCTATACGTATCTCGAGGCAGCTTCGAGGAGCGTTGTGCCTCTCGTGAAGTGTTCGAACGCGGCAGTTCGAGCGTCGCACCATCTGTGTCCGGACAGCTAAAACCGTAAGCCAAACCGTTCGAGTTGCTTCAAAGGCCATGAAGAACTCTGGAAAAAGACCGTCGGTCGGTACGAGAATCTCGAGAAGCGAGAATGGAGCCAACGAGGTTTACATATGTACCCTATACCGCGTTTATATACTACGACAAAAGTGCAGTTTTACTCTCGCTTCTTGAAACTTATATGTATGTATTATGGAAACGTATAAAGTCCGAGAAAACTCAGGGATAAAACGATGCCCTCGCGGTGGGTATGTCTCAGAGTTATATGGAATGGTTGTATAAATAAGAGGGCGCGGATTTGCCCACTAAGAAAGATGAAAAGTTATTTCTTCGCTCCGTGATGCCAAGCGAGATGAACTACGAAGTGAGATAACGGAGAACAAACGAAGAAGGACCGAAGAAGTAGGCGACGAAGAAGAAAAAAAAATACCGTCATAAATTTCAGACGCCTCTCACATAAACAAAGGGTGAGAGACGCTCCCGAGAGTTGAGATTGCATTAGCTAAACATTGTGTCCGAGAAGCGGATTATTCCGAGCGGAGATGAGACTTTTGCGCTTCTCGCTCGAAGTTTCAAATTTCAGAGAAAAATTTGTTCAACTACCCCCGTCGAACAGTTATTACGCCTTCGCCAAATATTTCGCGTTTCGTATCATTCGCTCGTGTGCACACGTTACAGTTTCGCTAAGTACTGGTCTCGAGCTTAGCTTGTATTACGATGAACGAAGCGAAGTCAGCTACGCCTGGTACGGATAATGACCGAACAAATGCGCGAGCACGAGAAACCCGGTCGACTGGGTAGATATACGGTATAATAATAACAGCGAGCATGAAACCACACCGAGGCTTGGTTGATGCATGTTTCATGCATACGGATGTATATACGAAACGCGAGCGGGGAACTAGTAATGCTGGTTGGTGCATGTAACGTTCGATGAGCTCAGCACGCATCCCCATAAACGACGATACGGTAATTAGTTACTTCAGAGAGCCACAGTCTCCGCTGTGTGGCAGCAACAGCAGGTACCTGTTCGAGCGCCAAACGAGTCATACCTGCTGCTAAGCTATTTTTTCCCTTCCTTCTTATTTTTTTTTCTCCATTCCCCCCGTAGACTTTTAAAGTATCATCACGGAGAGTCGTTAAATCTGTTCATCTCTATGAATGTCAATGTAGAACTCTCGTCGCTATATATAATATACTAATATGCCAGTTGCTCGGCAAGTTCGAAGCATGAATATTCTAGTGGTCAAGTGGTCACTCATCGGGAGGACACTGAACTCATCCCCTCGTATTCTCGTATATCTCAAAGTATAATCGCCATCAATTAATTCATTTGTCGCAACCAGTTGGCCAATCATCGCTGAGAGGCATTCAAACTCTGTGGGGGTCAATGAAGACGAAGTATACATTTCGGGTTCTTGGTTAACGCGATCGCGTGCAACGATACGAGCGCAAGAAGATTCGCTCGAAAGTTTGACAAATACCACGCACTTTTGTCATTGGCGTGACGCACACTTATTCCGCTTGAGAATCCAGCAAAGGAGTGACCGAAGGCCGATACAATTTTTTTTGCTCCAATAACGATTCTCCGAGCCCCGAGCCATAAACCCTGAGCAAATCGAAGGTCGTCGAAGGGTCCTCGCTAGTTCAACAGTCGTTACAACCCTTGTTGCTTCTCTCGAGCGACGGCAGGATTCCCGAGCGGACATGGCAAAAAAAAAAGTAGCAAAAAAAAGAAAGAAAAGGCTTCGAGAAAACTAATGACCCCGAGCTATAGCTCGGAAATCCTGCGGATGTTCGATCTCGGGCTTTCCTGCGTTATACATGTATATACACAACTATTATGAATGGCCGGGTAATCCTGTGCAGCGTGTATTGGCTGTAAACGCCGGATCGGCCTCGTTGAAACCGACCTGCGCGCCGCATAGTCGTTGGTACACGAACGGGAATGTATATATATATCCGCGTCGTGCATGCGTCGGGAAAGCGGCTGAACCGTCGGTGCGTTTATCTCGAGTCCAATTATCGGGAAGCCTTTACCCGCATCGGCTTGTATACGAGTCTCTCTCTCGACTTCGACCGGATCGAAGCCGTTCTTCTTCTATCGTTATACTATCCCGCGGAGGATATATACGTAGCGCAGTACTAAATTAGCCTCAGTGTACCTAATACCAGTTATTTCATATTCCAGAGATAATATCAACCGTACCGTCCATCCAACCCCCTCGACTATGAAATATTTGACTAATAGTATTCATAGCTTCAGGAACATACAAAGAATTTCAAACGCACGCTATCGATGCCTATCGTTCGACATTCTACGTCAACTATGCCATATACGTATTGTATCGGAGGATATATACAACTCAACCCTTTCCGTTCGAGAGCTTCGTTCGTCCGAAACCCATGAAATGTCGAGAAACGTAAAAAACCCCAACAACAAATTCGTGAGTTCCATTTCTCTGTATATATATCTCGGCACCGTGCAGAAGAGAACACGAGAGCAGCTTCGTTCCCCCGGGGGATGACTGTAACATCAACTATCAACAATATTGCTCCAGGGGCCTCGCTTTTGGGTTTTTTGACATTGGAAAAAATAAAACTACACGAAGCCCGCTGCGGGCGGTGCCTCAGCGTGTGCATCTCTCGTGTTCTCTTCGGGAACGCGGTTGGCCCCGCGCGCGCGTTGTCGGCGTCGCCGCCGCGACGCGAAACCTTCTGGCTTCGGAGGAATTCAAAATGGCTGACCCGGTTTGCTGTGCCCGGTATGCGTATATACGAGCGATGCAACGGCGGTGCTGTTCGTACGGCATATGGACGGCGCACGTATACACATACGAGAGCAACACAGATTGTATTGTAACTTATACCCATGCAGAGGCAAAACATGTACGAGTTGAGAGCGAGTTTCTCACTCGTGCCACGTATTTCTGCGGACCTCTCCGGGCGCGTATATACGTCTGGCCTCCTTGCCACGTCGCTTCGCCTCGCTGGCTTTCTCGTATCGGGTTTAACTTACGCACGGGGTTCTCTCTCTGCTTCTCTCTCTGTGTACGAGAGCCTTGTTTCCTCGTGGCACTCCCGGCTAAAGCCCAACGCATGCAACGCGAGTTTCGTGAATACATCGCCCGAAGAGAGAAGGGAGCAAAGGGGAAAGAGAGATGCATTGCATTGCATTGCGTACACTCCGGGAGAGGTTGTCTGGTGTGGCCTCTCGGATCGTACATATTATATGTTCGAAGCTAAGAGGATCGTCCTGCGAGACGACCCGCAGCTCTCTCCGCATCTTCCACTCGACGTCTTATCGACTTCGCCTCTTGGCCCCCATCCGCGTTGGCGGATGAGACAAGACGAGGGAAGCCTCGAGGTTTCGACGTTGAATTCTACTCACTTTCGAGAGGATTATTCTCTCCTACGACTCCTTCGAGTGCCAATAAGGGTTTTTTTTTGGGTTTTAAGTAATGTATAAACATAGATTTCTCTTGGGAAAAGAACATTGAGGATTATTTTTTGCTGAGGTTCGATAGTGACGGAGAGAGCGTTGAAACGTTGAATTAATTCATGAATTTATAGCCTCCATGGAGAAAATCTTGAGACTGTGTTACAGGAGTGTAGCTAGCAAAATTGGAAGATTTATCGTGGAGATAAGAGGCGCATCGTTGCTGGAATATACACACAGACCGGAGATAACGAAGCAATGAGATTGGCGAGAAGAAAGAATGAAAAAAGTAACTGCGGAGAGAATTCGAGGAGGAAAGATGGCGTCTGTCGTTTATTGGAGACACGACAGCGAGAGTATATACGCCACTCTTGCAGTTTCTTTCTCAACCAGTTTAGGCTGAGTCTGCGACACGGAACGATATTCTCGACCGTATTGCAAAAGATCCAGTTGTCGGGCCGAATCGAGAGTCGCGGGCACGTCGCTACAGAGTCCAGCCGCGCGACGGGGAAAGACGAGAGGTAAACGCTGAACTCCGGGAGGAACCAACGGAGGGGTAAATACGTGCGCCATCGTCCGACGGCAGCCATGCTGCTTCGAATTCTCGATTTTCTCGTGTACGTTCCGCGTTTCTCTCGCGCGTTTCCTGCAGCTTACCGTCGTCTCCGATATTCGACATTTTTTTCGTTCTACAGACTTCCTCGCCGCGATGGCGATCTCCGAAGATTCGAGTCCAATTAATTCGCATCGTGAATTAAATTGTATAGAATCAATAACGAATAAAAAAAAATAATAATAATGCACCTGCCGCGAGTTGTCTCGTTACCGCATCAAATTTAATAACCACCAATTTTACTGAGGCGTACTTGCAAGCGTGCACCATCCGAGTTACGTATACTTTATCCCCTCCCACATGGGAAACATGGAATTTATCTTATTAAAGCTCATAAATGTGGCGCACAGTTCGCAATGCTATTATTAAACAGTCATAAAATTGTATAGTCAAGAAATATATTTTTTTACTAACTCGTTATATATATATATATCAAGAGTATTCGAAAAATCAGATATTTTTTTTTTTTTTTTGCACGAAAAAAGAAGTTTGCCTGATTATTAATTTCAAAGGACATTGCGCTGTATACATTTGGATAACTGTTTTTAATATTTAAATTCCACGTATGAAGTTTAATCGTTGAGCCACATTTTTGCTGCATATTGCGATGAAAGATGCGAAGATAACGTTTATATTCTTTTTTTTTACAACGTTTCTAACGCGAGAATCTTCGTCCTACGCGGCGACATTTTTTCGCAAGATTCACGTAGCGAACGGAGCACAAGAGAGAGAACGAGAAAGCATTTAAGGAAAGCAAAGCTTCGCGAGAACACGCCTCGCGATGGCCGTAATCGCCCACGCGTGTGTTATCCGACCGCCTTCTTATTTCTCTCTAAGACCACCCTGCGAAATCCCTCTCGCATTTTTATTCAAATTCATCGTCAAGCGGTTTTGCCGCTGCACCTCCGCGATTCAACTACCGCCATCCATAGCGTTGCATTACGTCGTCTTTGGACATTTATTCTGCCTCCGACGATTATCCATGTGCTGTCTTCGAGAAACGCGGACACAAGGATCAAGAAAGAAAGAGGGCTCTCTTTCACTCCATTCTTTAACCTTTCCAACGCGGAGTTTCCATAAATTCTGAATTTTATTCGGTCCGTCGATTCGACGTTTCCCCGCATCCCCTTCGCGTCTCTTTATCCCGTTGCGCGGCCGCAAAAGCGAGATTTGCGGTTGGAAAGAATATCGTGAACCAAAATGGTCGTCGGTTGGTGCATACGCTATATCTTACGGCACAAGGTGAATGTTGGATATAATTTAGATAGCAGCGTTATTTTATACACTTTATGTATCAACCGAGTCGACGCTCGGCAGCTGAAAAAAGAATCGTACCTCCCTCTCGCACTGTGCGACGTATAAAGAACGAGAAGGAATGAGAGAAAGAGACAGAACAAACGAACGCGAAAGGCCACGGGTGTTCGTGGCTTCGGGCGTCCATGAACAAAATAATGCTGAACGGGCGTGTGCGCGAGTAGTAGAGCTGCTGCTGTGGTCGCAGCCGCCGCCACGGCTGACTCTATATAGGTAGAGAGAAGATCGTAAAACTGGGGACCAAACGAACTGCTCGCGTTGATAGTTGGGCTCTACACACGCGTCCGCCATCCCTTTTCCGTTCTTCCGTCTCCTGGACTCTCGCGCGCGCACACAAACCCGCGCGCTCTCAACTCTTTCATTCCTTCTTTTTTCTTTCCCTCTCTGTCCACTATCCGTCTCCCTCGTTGGCCCAGCTAATGAGAGACTCGCTCTCGTCCCCGTTGGCTCTTTCGCGAAGAGAATTTTCAAGTGACGGGGATCCCTAACGAAGAGATCGGAACGCCACGATCCCCGAATGCTCGATTGGCCCTCCTCCCGTCGACTTAATTTATATTGTATAAATCATAAATTATTCGACGCACCGCGGCTAAATATCGAATATTCGAAGTAACTATGTTGCGGAATTATATGAATAAATTTTGTATCACTGTGTGCAAAACCCCACGAGCGATTATATACGGTTCTGGTAAAGGTGTATCATTAATCATGTCGCCATCGACCGCATTCCCCGGGGGATAAACCTTGAACGACAGATATAACTGCACCGGCTCTACGCTATCCCAGCATCCACGAGCATAGACATGCTTTTTCTTTCTAACTTTACATATCGTCGATTTTTTTTTATCGAGTGTTCGCCGATTATAATTATTATTTTACATTTTAAAAAAAATAAAAAAAAAACCCTCTCGACTTAACTGAGGACAAAGTTACGCCCGAACGGCGTGCCGCGCTGGTCGATGGAGTTGCAGCAGTGCAGAGAGCTGGCGCGAGAGTAAAGCGAGAAATCGAGCGCGATCTTCGAGTGGAAACGGCTCAAGTGGAAAAAGGAAGGCGTACTCGAGAGCTCGAGCTATGCACCGAGCCTCCAATATATAGTAATAGTAGTAGATATATAGATATATATATATATATATATATATCAAGTCGTAAAAGTGACTCACCTTGCGGCTGTAATGGCGGCGCAGAGGTCGCTCTGTTGGATCGACGACGACGACGACGTCGGGTGGACCGCGGCGTCGGGCGTCGCTCTTCAACGTTGACGTCGGCTCGATGGAGAATAGTTCGATGCCTCCGTAGCTTACGAAGCTCAATAGACGCTCGTGACCTTTGTAACAGACCTCGAAGAGCCTTCGCGAAAGGCTAGTCCATGCCTTGCGGCTCTTCAAACGCTGAAACAACCAACGTAAATTCTTTTCACACTCGGCAACGATGATCGTTGCGATTTTGCCTTTTTGTTTATATCCCGGCTGATGGTACATCGGTCACGCGGAATGTACTCAGTTCTTATTTTCTCAAGCTCGGCATTCGCGCGAAACATTGTCTAGGAAAACAATTAAAAGACTTCTAGACACACCGGAGAACTTCATGGAAAAAATGAGCTCCGACGGTTCACCCACTCGGGACGAGAAAAAACACATCTAAAGTGGAAACTTTTCCAAGAACTTGTAAGCGTTTATTTTTTTTAAGCTTCTCGGGGATGCAGCCGAAGTTTCAGGAGTCGTTAGGGCCGAAGCACTATAATGGTTGAACGCGACGCTGCTGGAGCACTTGGTACCATGTGGTCCATCCTGCTATTCCGGCAATAATTTCCCGCTGAGCTCTCCCCGAGAGCGAGAGATATCCATACGTGTATGTGTGCTTCGAACAGGGATGGGGCACAAAACCGCGCGAGGACCCCCGATATAGGCGAGCCGCGCTGCCGACGCGGACTTTGAATCGGTACTGCTTGCCGGACTCGCGTTCTCTATAACACTGTTTCGCGATCGATGCGAGTTGTGCGGTAAGCGTGTGTGCTCAGCACGCGGGTTTAACCCTTCCAAGTATAATGTGAGCTCAGAGAGAGAGTCTCGTGTGCACAGTAGGGTACCCGGTTGTATATACTTCGCCAGGGCGAAGAATCACGCGCACCCAGAGTTGTGTGTTGTGGTGCACAGAAATGTGCTTGCAGTTCGATCGCAACGAAGAATAATCCTGGAAATCCAATTTTTTCTTGTTCCCCACTGACAAACCCACTGCGATCGCTGAACTTTCAAAGTTGTAATTCGCGGATGAACTACACGACGAAACTTATTTGCAGAGAACTGCACTGGGAAACTGTTAGTCTTTCGCGTTTGACTGCGGAAGATCGATAGACCCCCGTCGTGTATAGTCGATGCACGAGCGTGAAAGTCCTCGCGGTTCTTCGGTTCTGGGGTAGTTTCGTATAATACAGTTTCCTCGAAAACCTATAATATACAGAAGCACACCATAGGAGAAGGGGGAGGGTTTGGGTACGAGAAATTGTAATTTGTAATGGAGGAGTGACTGTAGCGGGATAGGGTGGCACGCGAGCCGGACACTGGAACACGCACTATACGAGGCGAACGAACGGCAATGGACGACTTGTATATCCTATAATGATCGTGTCAAAGTGTAGGCGTATATATATTCGTCGAAAGCCTGCTATCGGAGAGAACGTCGTAACGAAGGGGTTGCGTAAGGACACGCCGGTTTTTTTCTTTTTTTCTTTTTCACAGTATTTTAATTTTTTTTCGTTCTCGATCGTTGGCTAAGATCCACGGTTAATGCGCGCGACACGCGAAATATTAACGCCACAATATTACTACAGTCGTATACGCGGCGCTGAACAGAAATACTCTGACGGCAAGACTAGCTTCTCACTCCCTCGAGAGCAGACTCGCAGAGTTCTGTGTTAGCCGTTGCCGCCGCTGCCGCTGCCAAAGCTTGGCAGAGAGCTCTAGCTAGCTGGCTAGCGCGGCAAAGGAGAGGACTATAGTCGTGACGGTACGGCCTCGTGTGTAGGTTGAAGGGAGAGCCAAATGAGCGCGTTGGAGAACCCACGAGACGACGATGGGCAACGACGACGAGAGCTCCGACGACCAACATGCCGGAGAAAGAGGAAGGTTCGAGGGAGACGAACAGATTTGCGGATATGAAGTTGGGAAAGAGTACGAGAGGAAAAGGAGAAGAGACCAACGGGAATTATTATGCTCGAACTATACCGAGAGCGAGCGAGAGTGAGGCTAAGAAACGAAGGAACGAAAACGTACGCCTTGAGTTCGCCGCGCGAAACCGAGCTCTCTCGCGGGAGCTCGGTTTGCTCTCGCTGCCATATTATCTCTCGTTTTTCTTTTTCAGTTTTTTTTTTTTTTTTTCATCTTCATCTCTCCTTCCCGTATCGCGGGGCATATTTCTTCTCACTCGTCTCTCTTCTCGCTCTCCGCTTGCCTTTTGCACGCTTGGGCTCTGTGTACGCCATAACAGTAGGCTGGAGAACGGTCGAGCGTAGCAGGCCAATCAGGCGCCCACCTCTCCGTATCTCTCGTACTTGGTATATACCTGGCGAACATTCGTCGCTGCGTTCGGTCTCTCTCTCTCTCTCTCTCTTAATCTTCTGTACTGTGTATAGCACCTGCGGCAATACCGATGCCTCTATCGTACACAGCCGAGTCCTCCCTCTTCCTCGTCCGCAACATCGCGGCGGCTTGTATTTTGTACGAAAGCCGACGATTTTTCGATGACAGATCGACAATCTGTTGTTCACGTTCACTCGATTGATACGTCAGATAAGATTACAAAAATCGTTTTTATTCTTCCGTAAAAATGTGTGCTTCGACAAGGCTATATTGTTATGCAAAGTATTTAGCACTTAAAAAAATATATATATTTAAAAAAATTTACATCGAGAAATTAAAAAACCAGAAATATTAAAGATTATAATGGAATTAAAGGAATTAGTAATATCGAATAGTATATATAGTTATAATAGTATTAATCGTATTATATACTATATAGCATAGTAATAAAATATTATTATAGTATTTCAATACTCTTATTATTATATAATTTATAGGTATTTAACATTTTTTTTTACAGCGTTCTTAAAATATTTTGGATGAATAATCAAAGATCGATGCAAGATAAATCGATTTATCGTTTGATTGAAGGGTTGACGCACAATTAAATTCATCTTATTGAGATATTCGATACGGGACATGAATCATTGAGTTTCCCCAGTGCAACAAAGCAATCGAGATGAAGATGAAAGAAGTCTGCACAGGCGTGAAGATTCGAGGGGATCTGCAGGAGATCCGTGTCGTTGATGGTCGTCGCGACGCTTCGCTGATGGTAGACCGAAGTTGCGATTGCTCGAGAGAAATAATGGGATACAGCACCGGGGAGATGAGCAAAAGAGAGAAGAGAATTGCCGATTGAGTCACTAAGCTCGCCACTCGGGGCTTTCAGTACCTCATTGGTGTTATAGTAGTATACTTTTTCTCCGTTTCTTCCTTCATCTCTGTTTCCTCATCCCTCGTCGCCGGCTAGCAACTGCATCGTTCTCTGTCGTTCCTTCGACCGCTTCTTCGCGCTTCGTACCGCTTAAAGTTTCTTCCTCGAGAGAAGCAAGAATACCTATATCCCTGCTGTGGCTGGGAGACAAAGGTCCGACATTGATTGAGCGCTTCCCTCTCTGGGAAACGTTTAGCGCCCGCCGCAGAGAGCAGCCAATGCCGGAGCGCCGACACACGGGGTAATCCTTTTTCTCTACAACAACTCTTCGTCTCTCTTCCGTACTCTTCGCGTACTTCATTTCCGCGAGTCTCGAAAGAAGAGAAGTTAATAATCGGCATCACTGTACTTCTCATGTTTCTCGAGGAGAATTTTAACCAAAGATTCTCAGCTCTACGCTCAGAGAGCTCTTTGCTTCGTTCGAACAACAACAACGCGAAGCGCCGCGATTGCACCGAGGTAAGAGCAACGGTGCGCCGGCATTGCGGCGGCAAAAGAGCCGCATTTCTTCCGTCTCGACGCGACCAGTATTTTCCGCAAGTACAACTCTGCCTGTACGGAACAACGCAGCAGCTTCGATTTCTTCTCTCCCCTCGAGTCACAGCTGCAAATGCTCCCGGAAGTCTACTATGCCGTGGCTTCGCCTTGTGGGATCTTTGCGACTGCAGACTAAGCATCAGCATCGACGTTTAAATTGCAGTTGCATAGCGGCGCGGTAGTATGTCTGAACGATGCAGAATACTAGAGACCAGGCTATTTATCATCGGTTTTTCTCGTTCGAGAAGATACGAAGAGAAAAAAAAATGACTGAGCTTTCCCACGGAAATAATCGTAACTCGAGAGTAAGAAGCCAAAATATTTGGCCCCGGATATGATAAATTGATGAAAGTATAGCCGGAGGTCGGTTTTTACTGGTTAGTTGTTCGCTGTCGCTCAATTCGGTGACCCCGAAGTCTTTCTTGTTATAACCGATAGCTCGTATATCCTCATAATGGACCATCCTCTTGTACCGCCGTAGGCAACCCCCTCTGTTTTTCTTTGTAGCAACAATAAGAAGCGGGCGAGGCTTTCATATCATACTATGTCAATATATGAGATAGGGGAGTGTCGTCGAGAGCTCCTTTCTCACGAATCTATGCTCGGGATAGAGGATGCGGATTATAGAAGAGCGTTGTTATTATTATAGCAGGATACACGGTAGACGAATAAAAGGGGGAGAATAACGAAAAATGGTCGTTCGTCTCGACTACGTTTGGTCGATAAAATTCCGAAACCGGAAGACCGCGAGGGCGCAAAATGAGGGCATTTATTTCGCAGGGGTTGAAGATACTTTCCTCTCCGCTCGTGCGTTCGCCAAAATGGTAATTATATTCGGTACAGAAAAATAGCAACGGGGCACACGAAAACGATAATGAAAGTAAGCCGCTGGTCTTATAAGCCGCTACTGAAGCTTATTACATTTCTCATTTCTTTTACCCGCAGATACAGCATGACGTGATCAGAATAAATTGTCTCGTCGTCCTCTCATCGTAACTCTGATACATAGAGAAGATATTATTTTATTGGTCCCCGGGCGAGGAGAGTTATAAATATGACGCATAATAATAATCCCGAGAGTAGCCAACACCGCTGCAGCCTCTTTGGGCGCTCATCAGATTACCCTGAGCGCCATTTTTTTTCTTTTTTTTTCTGTATGTCGTTAAAAATATCAGATATCTTAATCACTACGAATTCGGTTGCTCCACGGGTTCGGTTTACCTCTAGGAATTCTGCCAAATTCTCGTAATTAAAATGAGATTTCTGACGAAGATTTCGTGGAGATGCGTAGCGGGGCGGCTTGCGAACACAGGAAACTTGTAGAAATTCCTACGGTCAAAGAACATTGTGGGAATTCAGCTGAAGTCACGGGGGATCGAAAGAGGAGTAAAGAAGATGGAGCATGAGGAATCCAACGTTAATCTTAGCGATTGGTCGCTCGACCGGAGTCTGGGAGCAATTTTCGTGGTCCAGCCCCACGAGAACGCGAGGGATCCGATATCTTAATTGGCTGCGGGTTCTCTTGCTGTACGCGAAGCGAACAGCCCGTGTTCTCATCATGGCCGCGATCGCGCGAACGATGGACCTTCTCTCTCTCTCTCTCCGTTTATCTTTCTCTCCCTTCTATACATTTCTCGACCGCTCTTGCTTCGCTGTTCCTCTATCTCTCTCTCTCGAATTCTCGTTAATCCCGTTTAGTTGCCGGTCCAGCAGCGAGCGAAAGGGATTCGTGGCAGACCTCGCGGGCTGTTCGTGCCATGGCGAGGCGTCGCGTCGGGCCAACAGAACTAACAGCACAACCACGGCGTTGCTTCGCTTACACATTATTTCCATCACGTACGCATAGACCATCGAGGGTTGCGTGCTATAATTCCTCGGGACTCGAGAGAATAGAGCTGGTGAAATCGGAATTTGGATCGACTTTGTGCCCTATGTATGCGTTTAGATCCAACATGATTTTCTATCCATACATACAAAACTCATCGCTCGCGGCAGATATACACAGCTTGTTTGTAAAGACAATTATCGACTCGACGTCAACCCCATCAGTTTGAAAATCGTTCACGCGCGTTTTATGCGTTTATTACTTTATAGCGGTCTAATACACGCCGCGAAGTATATACACATAACACGCGATATATACAGAGGCCTCGATGCTTCGATGCCTTGTGCGTGCTTCGCTCATGGTGCCCGAAACGAGGCCCACGACTTATTGCCGCTGGTGTTCTTCCGCTCGTTTAAGTGGCGCCCCACGGGTGTGTGTGCGTGTGTAAGAGAGGTAGAGAAGAGGATATCTTCTCGCGAAGCCATAACTTATAGTCGATCATCGTTCGTCAACGATCCCTGTAGGTCTATGCCTCTTAAGATCATACTACGAAGTCCGAGAGTATACAAGATCGTGTCTATAAAGTTACCACCTCAGGGATTAAGGGCAAAACGTAACTGTCGAAGTTTTACAGGTTTGTATCTACAGTAAGATTCACAAACGTGAGATATACAACACTACGGTTTTACGCAATGCTTATCACAAATTTAATCAAATTCTCTTGTAATTAAACATAATCCGTTGTGGTAATATCATTTTTAATTAACAATTTTTTTCCGGAAATAAGTTAAACGCTGCTGTTTCCTGATATTCGATAATTGATGAGTCAATAATCAAGAAAAAAAATGTTCTGTTGATAACAAATAATTATTTGTCATGTAATATATATTGTTTGCTGCTGAAGTCAATTATATTTGTAAACTTCGGTTATCATGAAATACATTTTATTACGTTTAAATACAAGTTACTTTTTTTTCCTGAAGCGTTTTAAATCCTTTTTCTAAATCTTCGCGTATTATCGTCTTCCCGTCCACTGAATTCCTATGCATTTACTTTTTTCATCGATCGCGTGTCTATTAATTGTCAATAAAAATACTAAAACGGAGTCGATAACTCCGAATGAAAGATTAATGGTATTGTAAATTTGCGCATTCTTTTATCCCGTCGAAATAACAGCGGAAACGAAATGACGACAATAAATAGACGGCAAGCAAAAGAGAGGGTTATACTATGTCGATGAACGTAAAATACCCGGCATAACAACTATAACAAAGCCGTTGTCGATCGGGCATTGAACTTGAATAGTTGCCGTGGTTGTGGGTCTGTAGTACACCGTACACGTTTCGTTGAGTTCATAAAAATCTTGCACCGGTATACTCTACTAACTCTCTCGATTCGTCGTCGTCGTCGTCGTAATCGTATATAGCGCAACTCTTTTTATTATTCATCGCGTTGTGCATTAACGATCCTCAATTGTTGGCGGACATCTATCACATTTATAACGGTCATTCGGCTGCACGCCACTGTGTGTCGATTTGTCTTGAGGAGGTGCGCATTTCGAGGTATACACGGGTGTATTCCGGTTGCACACACGATGGCAACGAGCGGTTAACGTTTGCAACGTATCCGAGATTGCCGGAGCGCTTTCCAACCCAGAAGTGCAACCTCTATACCCAACGATGAACGGGGAAGGAACTCCGCCACGGCACGAGAGAGAGAGAGGACACGAGGCGGGGGAGAACATAAGAGCTCATAAATGCGAATTTAAGAGGCGCAATAAAGGCACGTTGAAATCGAGAGTGAACGAGCAACCGACGGCCGCGCGTGCCGAGGAGTCGAGAGAGCGTCACTCTCCTACAGACTCAAACTTTGCAACGGGGCTTTCGCGCTTCTCTCTTCGTTAATGTCTCCTCGGTACTGTCAAAACATCTTGAACATATCTCGAACAGTTGGTAACATTATGTAATATTTTTTTTTTTTGTGACTTGCGCTTTTCGTAACTAAAACGAGGTGCTCTAAAAAAAAAGGCTGTTAGCATTGTATGGGAGAGAATACCTTTGGATAAACCGGCAGGCAATGGACTGAACCATTAACCCTTCGACAATAGCCGTCTCCACTCCCTCGCTTTCCCTCTCTCGAGGTTATGCAAAAAAAAATTCAAACCCTTAAACACTGTTTACACTGAGCTTAACGAGTTGTTTCGCCTTGAATTTGTCACGATCTCGAAGTAACCGGCGATGGGGCACATTTTTTTTTTCAACCCTTCGGCTTCCTTAAGCCTCGAGGGACGAAAAGACTTCAAGGTTTTATGTGAAATTCCGACGATTTGGTTACATCGGGCACGAGACTCGTATCTCGAATGTTCTCAAAATACTGTTTTTTTTTTAAAATATTTCAGCAAACTGAGCGGATCGAGCGATAGTCACGAAATTTTGACTTTCGTCGGATCGACTAAACTCTGAAATAACGCTGTGGAACTTTCCTGCTACTGTTCGCCCTGTCGACCGCTAGTTGGGGCAATTTAACTTACAGCTTTGCCTTATAATATTCTTTTCAGCATAAAATTATCAGTCAGATACAATCAATGAAACTGCGTTACAGCAGGCATTCGATGGCTTTCATACGAAAAATTCAAAATTGCTGAGACACGAGCTACGAATCCTGAAGGAATTCTGACACAAGAAGTATCACAATGAAGCGAATTTAACAATTCAGAACTGAATGAAAGAGGAAAACGTTGTTGCGCCTATGTTGGCAAGTGGTTTGGCGTACTTATAGCCGAACGACCGAGCGTGGAAAGCCCGGTGCTTTCTCGAGTGCGGCGCATATACTCGATGGAGCGTATAGAGGAGGCGGGTTCCTCCAGGTACCTAAGCGGTAAGTACGCAACGACACTGTACGACGAGTTTATGGTCTCTCAACGTTATATCGCCTGTATATTGCTGACAATTCGTTGCTAATGTCTTTACCATTAGTTTCGATTGGCAGATATCTTCGGTTTGCGGGTAAAACCCCCCTTCCGCCCTTGTCACCTTGCCGCAAATGCAAATTTACCGTGACGGACCGTTGTTTAGTAAAAAAAAAAAAATACAAAGATGAGCGAAATGACATACAAAGTGGTCATTTATGCGAAATATGACAGTAGTTAACAATACAAACGTTAATATACGTTCCCCGACGTTGAACACCAATGTCTCCGCGAGATCTTCATTAAAGTATCTCCAGAAAATGAACACGACAATTCACGTAAATTCTCGTTAACGGGAAAAATTCCACTGGAGTGTCGCCGATATCAGCAAAGAAAAGTTTCGCGTGAGAACAAACGAGAGAAGTGCAGCGGGAGAGAGTTGTAATGGGCACGGATTCCGGGATCTCGGTGGAAAAAAGAGTGCACTTAGCGAAAGAAGCGAGGCATCTAATGGATGTGAATATATCGCTGTAATAAATTTCGCAAAAAGCTGCAAGGCCTCCGGGACGCGACGGGCGCTGGCTTCTCTCGCGGGTAGAGAAGAACGCTTCCGAGCGTTCGTCCAACGGCGAAGAAAAGAAAGAAAAACGACGACAAGAGTGCCGAGGAGTTAAGCCGAGCGTAAGAGAGAAGAAAATAACCAGAGCGGAAAACGTAGAAAAGAAAACGAAAGAGAGCTCTCTGATGTTCACCCGTTCGCCGGGTCTCAGGCTCCTGCGGGTAGTGAAGGGTCGACGACGAGGTTTTTTTCAGGTGGTGTGTCGGGTGATGGGTAAAAAGAAAAGCCACCCCACCCCCAACCCCCTGGCAGAACGAAGAAAGGGTAGCTTATTTCTCTCGGGGCCATGAGCTGGCTGGCGGAAAGAGGAAGCTCGCGGCAAAGGGATAAAGAAAAAAAGAACAATATAGAAGAGCCAAGGGAAGCCGCGCCCTGTTTCCCCGCGCTCCACGTCCATCGTCAGAGACTGCAGAAAAGCATCACGTTTCCGGTACGTGTCATGAAGCGCGAGCGGCCATCTTTCCTCTTGGCGGCCAATGGGAGAGCTCGAGATAGCGACTCGGTTCAGAGGGGTGAAAGCAACCCCATCCGGAGCCCCTCCTTCGTTTCTCGGAGCACCCCGGACGGATCAATACCAGAGGGCGAGAAGCTAGCCTCGACCGCGCCTACAACCCCCCGGAGCGAACCCCACACGGGCTGTGCAACAATGATGGGCAAGGAAACCGA
Source organism: Buathra laborator (assembly GCA_934046635.1). Taxonomy (NCBI): domain Eukaryota; kingdom Metazoa; phylum Arthropoda; class Insecta; order Hymenoptera; family Ichneumonidae; genus Buathra; species Buathra laborator. Next base: position 3,890,220 of record OW203897.1, on the reverse strand, counting down.
GCGAGAATTTTACCGCACCCTCTCCGTCGCCGCGCGGTTGCGCGTAGCTACCCTTACGGTTCCGCGACTAAAGTCATCTCTATCGCGCTCGTTGCTTCTGCATGATATCTGTCTTCGTTCACTCTGCGCAACAATGATGGCGAAGGAAACCAAACTATCCTTCGCACGATTGAACCACCCTTGGCCCCTGTCATTTCTCTTCGACAGAAGAGCTCGAGACTATGTATACCTATAGAAAATAGCTATCCAACGAAACTTTGATCGAACTTGCACTCTACTCGCTCCTATAGCTTACATAGGTATACAGAAGGTAGAAGGGGTGATACAGGGGAGAACGCGGAATAAGGCGAGAAGAGCGATACGCGTGCCAGAAATTTCGATGAGAAAACGCACACTTGGATTTATATCCGTGTGCGTTTACGTGTGTGTGTGCTATGGATAGAATTGCGCATTCCCTGGCTCTCTTCTATCGCTATTCATCGATGGTTCCGTCGGTCTTTCGAAGAGACACGGGAGAGGTGAGAGGGAATTTAACGAGAAAGAGAGGTTTTCGCACCCAGAGAGGTAAGCGAAGCCGGAAATAAGTTTCGCGTATTTCGATACGGCGGAGCGAAGAACGGTATCGGATCTAACGGAGAAGAGGTGTTACACGGAAAGCCTGCGCGCAGTCTCCAGGGTAGTTTCCGGAAGGTTTTCCAACGTTGCTGTAACTATTACCTACGGTCACCGTATCACTTTCAGACCTTTCGATATCCTGCCTCGATACTTTGTCATGCAAGAAACGCGTCGAGATTATACGACTGGCGTGTAGTGCTTTCGATATATTTGAGCTTTCAATCTATTCGCACATTCATGAGGACAGAGAACGGATGGAGAAAAGACTTTTAGCATATCTAACGCTTCAGGTCCGAGTATACCTCGTCACTGTACTTTTCCGAAACGGGTGAAGGCACGAACCTCATTTCATGCAGTTTTCTTGATGGAAAAACAAATCTTAGAATTTTGATAGCGAATTTCCAAGCAACGCGCGAAATGTAGCCGCAACGAAATTTCAGAACTACGAGCATCACAACGATGTTCATCCCTCCAAGAAACTTTCTCACTCTGCCAACAGTACAGCTAATAACTATACATCAGCAAGGAGTAAAGAGAAGAAACTTATCCCCATAGCACGAATGCTTCTCGAGTACGAAGTGTACTTTCGACTTGGTCTAACGAAGAAGCAGCACTATCGGAGTCGTTGAGTATGTGTCTGCGGATAAATTCCACTCGCGGCTGGTTCTCTCAAACTTTGAGAATTTCGACTCTCGCACACGACCCGAAGGAAACTTGGCTCGTAAAATAAACTCTCGTGCCCACTCTCGAGCCGCCCCCTTACCGTTCAGTCCATGCGACTCACGATTCTCAGATCCTATATCGAGACTCGATCCAACGAATGGCGAGTTTCTTTCTCACATTATTTTGTCTCCTGTTTGGTTTTTTTTTTGTTCCTACGTATCATTCGACGAAGGCGAGGAAGAGAGAACTGGTTGGAGAAACGATGAAGAGAGGAAATAACATCGACCGTTCGCGGCTCCTCGAGGAGATCTCGGAGCGAATCGCGGGAGGAAATAAGAGAAGAAGAAAAGAAGCAATGATGCGAATATCAAGAGAGGGGCGCAGGGAAACGAATGAAAGAGGCGCGGAACTCGAAGGAGAGAGAACTATCTCGCGCGCTCTGACTGCATATGGGAACCGCTCTTTGATTATCCGCTGGTTCGTATAATAACAAGTTCATAAAGACGTCGGTGCGCCGGGGCAAGCACCATCGCAGCAGCGTGCCCCCGGCCCGCTCGCTTGCAGTCTGGCGATGAGAAAGAGATGAAAACTCAGAGAGGGAGGTATACATAAGAGATATCGCGGCTAAGAGCACAAGGAACTTCGAGTCGAAGGAACGAAAACAGGAATGAATAAAAGTGAGATGAAGAACGAAGAAAGATAAGAAGGAGCCTTCTGCACTCACATGCATTTGAATAATATGACCATTTACATACTCTGGAAGAGGGCAGAACTCGTTGTACACAGCGAACGGTTCGTTTTTCATTGTTTTTTTTTTTTTTTTTTTCTCCAACTCGATTCGAGCTCAAGCTGAGCGCGGACCGCGGCCATTTCCGTTCCCGCGGTTATACTCTCATTTAGAGACGAACCCGCTTCAGAGACCGCGGATCTACCTCAAGCTCTGCCATACTCATCAGAGCGTAGATTATCCTAGGCTCTTGGCAATTTAGCACAGACAACATTGCCTCTTCATCATATCCTCATCTAATAACAGAACTCTTGGGCGGTCTTTAAACTACACTTTTCTCAATTGCATAGAGAGCACATCATAAGAATAAACCTACTCCTGGGGGATCTTTCTATCCGCGAACCGACGATGCCGCCCCTTTTAATATTAAATGGAAGGTCGGAGAGACGAATTTACATTTCGGAGATGGTGCGAAACTGCGAATTCCCAGTGCAGAACTCGAAGTCATTTACTTTATTTTATTTTTTCATTTGTACAGATGAATGCGCGCCAGAGGCCGTGGTAGTTGATCGTGATACGGTTGGAGAGTGTAACTGCTACCTATAAAGGTAAAGTTAGACGGGACTCAATGGCATACAGCGGGTACTGGGCGATGTTGGACCGAAGACGTCTTATTTGAAACAATGTTTCTTCTTCGCCTTTCTTGCTATCCCGCTCGCTCGCTCGCTCGCTCCTGCGGACCGACCGTAAATCCTCATTTCGAATCCCCGAGACTCGTATAAAATACCTCGATGTGCCAGGACCCCGCGGAGCCCGCGTAGCCCTTTCCGCAACGCGAGCTCTGCAGAGCTCAGCGGAAAGAGCACCCACACCCCGCCCGGTCTTCTTGCCACCGCTCCGCTCGCTCTGGCGTGCCAACTTACTTCCCCACCGCCGCGGGGAATACGCCTTTGATATATCACCGCCCGCTGTATGTAACACACCTCTTGCTCTTCATCTCTCCGACAGAAACGTACCGTCGTACTTTTGCTGGATTCGTGATCTCATTCTGGTCTCGGGGTTCTGGCTTTTAGAGTTCTGGCTCGCGGGTTCTGGTGCCAAATCGAGACTGACGGTGCGACGCGTATGTTTCTCGTACAAAATGGTACGATCGTGCATCGTTATAATTTTGGAAAATTTAACATCCGTATTTCTTTGTATAATCAAATTTATCTATTTCTATCTATTTAGGAACACCATGGAAAAAAATATATCACAAAATCTGTCTGTGATATATTTCATTTTTTTTCCGAGAAATGGTATATTAGGGATATAATTCGTAATATATTTCTGTCAATATATAAAAAATGATATACATTATTATTATATATTCCTAATATTTTTTTTCCATTTGGGGATATTCGGAATATTTTTAAAAATATCTTTTACCGTGGATCAGGAAGCAAAAAAAAAAAAACTTTTACCCGCTTAATTTCCGATTTTTTCAAATCGAATCGATTTCATAGATAAAATTCAGTTGGAATGAAAATACGTTTCATGAATGTACGTACGTTTGATGGAAATATAATAACTAATGTTGTAAAAAAGTAGTTAAGCTGATATAGAGTTTGGTAGTCGACAATTAACCCTTTATGAGAATGAAGTTCATAAATTTTCCTCAAACTTTACGAAAATTTGCGAGTGAAAATACAAGGCTAATGACCCCTTTGAAAAGCGTTGTTAATGTTGTTACTTTTAAAATTCGTCCCGTTTTAACATGTGAATTGGCCCGAGTCAAAATTATCGCAAAAAAAAAAGTCACAAATTAGATGCGGTGCATCATTCATCGCACACAGATCTCTCGTTCGCTCTCTCGTGTGGCAATAAATCAAAAAACGCGAGTGTGCGAGGTGGCGCGCGGGGCCGCGACACGAGTCGTAATATTTAAGTTAATGGCTCGGTATAATAAAGTTAATGGCTTTATGATAGCCGTTCAGATGGGAGACGAGAGAGAGTGAACACAGCACATAACGCGAGCTTTGTGTATTCTCTGCACTCAGTAGCACTTGAAACTCTCGGGGGGTTTTTGGGATGCGCGAAGGTCCAGCCGAGCGAGAGGAACTCCTCACCGTCGGGCGATTTCCTATGAGTTAGTCAAAAGTAGAGCCAGCAGCATCGAGGATCACGGAGTTATTTTAGAGGACGCGGTTAGATAGCCGCGAGGCGAAGGTGACTATGGTTAAAGGCTCATCCCTTTCTCGCACTCACCGAGACCTTTCCCTTTATCGCCTCGTAAACTTTCTAACGATTCTAACGTACTAGTAGTATATATAAAGCGTCGATCGGCCATCGGGCCAACAGAGGCAGAAGCACGCGATCGAGTGAAGAACGATTACCTGCATTATTACCACTGCCACAATCGATGTGTCGATGCAACGTTCTTCGTGTCTATTATCTATCGTCGATATATAAATTTTGTATGTGAATGTGGATTTCCGGAAATCGCGCAAGCGGAACGGAATTTAAGAAAAATGCACAACTATGACGTTTTGTGTCTCTGTCATGAATAGATTGTTCAAGCATCTAATGAATCGTTAAATGACTTTCAACGGTTACTCATGCAGCAATTATTAATAGGCATTATTCTGCACGTGAAAAGAAAGCTCGGTGTCTACCTTCTCAAGGTGTATACCATAAGTACACACAGATACGCACACACACGAAGGTAGAGTGCTATTCAACTGTCTACAGAAGAACGCGTTTGTTGGGAGTAAACCCAACGCCACCGACGCCGCGAGATTATTGCCGTTTAAACGAGCCACACTTTTCACCGCTAGTTAACGTACACACATCTAATAAACATGAAATATAGCGACAATAAAACAATCACCGTGTAATACCGAAGCAGCAACCAGCAACAGCTAGCGCATTGCTGGGACGCGCCACTCTGAACATTGCCGGTCAAGAGGAAAATTCAAAAGACTTTAATTATGTAATGTCGTTGTTTTTTTTTTTTTCGTACCTTTTTTGAGACGAGATTACGAGGATGAGCCGATGATAGGAGTTCCTCTCCAACATATGTGAATTTCTGAAAGGAAAACATTGGAAATTTGTTGATTTTACAAACGAAAATGCAAAACACTATTGTGAAATTTATATAAATTGTTCAATAGAACAACTGACGACGCAATGAGAATTTATGAAGTTCTTCAAATAGTAAATCATGAGAATAGGAGTTCGAGTTGTAGACGACTATATGGAAATAACGGTCGTACGACATCGTCCGGTAATCCAACGCTTCCTCAAATGACGTTCCATATTCATATTCAGCTAAGCGCGTTTATTAGTGAAACAATAGCGGCCACTCGATGGGCAACACCTCGTAAACCGTGCTTCAGCGAACTGTTGTAGCACGCGCTCTGCCCGATTCTGCTTTCACGCGGCGGTACACCTACGCATAGCTAAGCTCCCTTTGTCGCCGTTATAAAACTCTCTACAATTTGTTCGGATGCTTAAGAATTGTTAAGTCTCGAATTGAATTATTTGCTATTGTAGTTACTTTGTCATATACTAGTAGCAACAGCAGCATTAGCGCGTTCCGCGCCCGTGAGAATACTTTACAGCGGACAATGACCGAAAATAATTTTTTTTCTTTGTTTCTGTCGCGAATTCGTATCAATTTAAGATAGAAATTTTACAAATTATATATTTGTGATCAACGTGAAAAGTACGGACAATACAGACATTTTATCAGAACTACAGATACCAAGAGCTTTGCTTAGTGAATTTTTATAGACACTTTTACGCGAATTAATGATCTTTGGTATCTTTAAGCATCGATATTTACGCATCTCTTTCGTTTTTTTTTTTCGACGAATAATAATTTGATAGAGTTTCAGAGTCGTTTTCAAAGACTTTCAAAGGACGACGAAAAAAGTAAAATTTCTTTTTTTTAACGCGTTAAAGAGGATAATAAGATCTTTGATATTTCGAGATCTTTCGTAGCATATTTTTCTCAGACAGAATGTAAAACTTGCATCCTTTTTGTTACTGTAATGAAATAAATCACTGTTTTTTGAATGACCATTAGTTATTATTGGACACGGTATTGTTATTGACTTTGGCAGTGGATATATTTGATAAAAATGTAGTCGCAATACTGTTGCAGCAAAAAAAAAACGACAACTTGGAATTACGATAAATTCGCGATTTATAGAAACTTCAAGAGTTGCCATGAGAACAAGGTTAACGTGTCAGCGCTGCACGGTTATAGTTGTTTTCGCATCGAGAGAACACGAAAGAAAAATATGATACAAGATTCGGCTATCCGTCGGACGAGAATCCGCGATATCGTGTTCGCGAACACAGAAAGATCTACGAATGGATACCGTTTTCCTTCACACAGATGTTTTTAACATAGTAATTTTCAGTTTTTCGAGATTTTACCTTCTGCATGATATAAAAAATAGTTCTTCGAGTTAACGTATTGGAGTGAACGAATATGATTACGGTTATCATCACTCTCTCACGCCGTCGGCGCCGGATTTGGGCGCAAGCGACTCGAACCGACGTAACTACGCGATGAAATGACATACAACATTTTTTTACCACTAAATTTCGACACTATCAACGCGAACACGCGAAATCGTCGACGAGCGAAGACTGCGTGTCAGTCCGCTGCGCCGTCGGAATCGAAACTGCTGACTAGAATAGAAAAAGAGCAGCGAGAGACAAACTCTTCGACAATCTTTTCGGACAAGAGGTGTGGAATAAGAAGGAAAACAAAAAAAAAAAAATAACTACCCACGGTCGGTCGTAACGACACGGCCTTGGATCAGCATTATAGTCCCCCGCGTCTAATAGTCGCGCAACGGGTGAAGTGAAAAAAAAATTGGAGTATTGACGGAAGGGACTGGTCCTTTGCGGCGAGGGTGCGTTCGGTCAAAGGCAGCAATTTCAAGGTCTCGCGAGGAATTCCTTTACGATTGAACTTACAGAATTTTATTTGATTCGCGTATTGCAGTCCCTTATTGCTCTCCTCCGAGATGCAGAGCGAAATACTGCTAAATTCGTTACAAATTTAAGATCTGAAAAATCAAATATTCAAAAATGTCTCCCTCGAGATCTTTGCAACGAGAAACTGGCCGGAGCCTTCTTCAGAGAAAAAAAAAATAAGGCGACTCTGTGTCGTTACGACACGGCCTCGAGTCTCTATTAGACCCGGGAAAGGCGACGACGACCGGCGGCAGAAAAAAATTGGACTATATTGACGGAAGAGGCTACCCTTTGAGGAGTGAAAAAAAAATGCCATTACGAGGGTTCGAGTGTCGGCTGGCGAAGTGACCTTCGACAACGCGAGCCTTTAATTCTCGTCTCTAAACCCATAGCTTGGAATTCTAGTCGAATACAAAAGCAGAACAGTCTTTGGGAAACGTTGGACGGGAAAATATTCTTGAAAAATAAAGGTTGGATATTCGAGCCAAAAGTTGTGGCGCGTTTCGGCAGCTTTCCGTCGGCAGGAAAAGCACGAACGCCGGCCATTTTCGCATGTTCGTTCTCGCCGCTGCAGTCGCCGGTAACTCGCTGATATCACGGGCCCGTGACTTTGATGGCGTCCCCGAGTTCCGATAAGGGTTGTTTCCACCCCCCCATAATCCTCGCGGCCATACGCCTGCGTCTTTCCCAAAGAATCACACGGGGAAAAGTCGAGCGAAAAAAAGGGCAAAGGCAACGAGAACCGATAGAGAAAATCGCGAGTGAACGAGAAATCCCACCTCCTACGCTTGCTTGCGTCGCGTTTACCGTTTTTCGCTTCTCGTCTCTCGTCATCCAGAAAAGCAATCGTCCTGCGACCGGCGTGACGGCATAAATCGAAAGCCATAACGACGACGGCGCCGCGACGCTAGGTGCCACGGCGCCCGGCGTCCTCGTCCCTACAATTTTCCATCCCTTTTTCTCACTCAATCGTTCGCAATTCTTACCCTCCTCTGGTCTCCACCTCGTCGATCATTCGGCAACGGGCGAGAGATGGAGACCGCATCTTATTTCGCAACCCTCTACTTTTTTGTGTGTTATTTTCCTTCGTGCCCTTCTGCTCGGTATCCCATCAAAGACGTTGGTTCGTCGCCTCGAAAGTATCAACAACAAATACCCATACAAATATTGACTCTTTTTATTCTTATTTGCGCCCATAACACCCCTTCGTTTTAATAGACAGAAAGAACACTAATTTTTGGGCATACAAACGTAAAAGTTGAAAAGAAAATTAGCAGCTATAACTCAACGCTCTTTTGTAAATGCCAAAATATAAATAAAACATGAAAATAATTCTTTTTGGCGTCCGCTGTTGCCATTGCAATAAATTTTTTTTTTTAAGTGACACAGTGATTTATATAAAAAATTGCTTTTACTCAGTTTTCGGGATAAAGCATCTAAAAATTTCAAATTTCGCAGTGAACGCGTTTAGAAAAAAAATCACGTCCGGTAGCATGCGAAGCACGCTCCAGCGAGGCAAGCTTTTGCTCGCACCGTGGTACAGAATTCTTCCATCGCTCGCTCACTCGAGCTTTTCCGTAATATACGACTTTTGTACGTTGATGGAATATTCGAAAAATCCGTGCAATGCGTAGCTGCCGTTGGTTGTGACGATAAAAGTATGAGAGACTGAAGGATCGCTTTTGCCCTCGCGAGTGAGGAAACGTGACGTTGCATCGATCGTATATGTTCGACCAAAATCCTCAGTCTACAATCCATGTAAATATTTGGCGAGTAATATGTGCATTTGCGATACGCAGTATGACTTCTATGAGTCTTTCCAGCTTCTTGTCGTTGTTCCAAGTAATTTGTCTCGATGTGATCGCCATCGCATCATGTTCATCGCCAAAATAAATCGAGCAATACTAACGGATAATGAACGTCGTGATTTGTCCTCTCCACGAGTAAATCACTCTGAAAGATTGTTCCATCGTTCTTCTCCAATGAATGTGTTCCAATTCATTTTGATTTATCTCGATGCCAAACCTTTAATCGCGTTATAGCGGCACGGCAATGAGAATAAAACGAAGTTTCGCGTGTGGCAGCGCGATCTCGTTGAAAATGTAAATGCGAACTTCGAGCGTATAGCCGAAGCGCCAAAGCGCATAAATTTTCGTATCCACTATAGTACGAAACCGGCGTGTCTCTTTCTCCTCATCTACCTAACATTCCTGTTAGGGAATTCTCGACGGGCGTTTGTTCTACGAATCAACGATATATCATACAGACCGTGTATACACATATGGAAAAGCGAAGCTCGTATCAGAGGTGCGCTCGAACGTGACTCACGATCCGATAAGCTCGTTAATCTCCTCGCAAACGTTGTGTTATCTACGGACGAACTCGCGGCCTCGTGTATACATTGAAGCGCATACGCGATTTCGAAGCGGCATACAAGAAGCGTATCCGAACCGCGGAGCAGCTGGCAGAGTTTCGATAGTTTATAAAGATAGAAATAGACCGATCGACCGGATGGGATAACAGACGCAGGCGCGACAAAAACATCCGAGCAATTGGCGGACTCAGGTGCGGAGTTAACGAAGCCGCTCCTGCGAGTTCTAAGCATAATATAGCAGATAATCAAACGTATGGGCGGTTCAAACATTCAGACTATAGTTGCCGAATCGCTTGCCGCTTCGTTTGCGAATACACTTAAACATCTCCCTGCGTTGCTCGTGTAATATTGTCTTTTTGACTTGCTTCACGGACCCGGAGCATAAAACGTCGAATTTAGCAGCGTGTTTGCAACGTAAGTCGACTGGATACAGTGAAACTCTGCACTCTTTTTTATACGCCATTGGCGAGATACAGCAGCATATACTCGATGTTGAACGTCGCGAATCTCGAGAAAAATAAATAGCGTATAAAAAGAATCAGGCGCTCTTCAAGACCTGAATTACCGTTGCCGGTTTGAGAGTCGTCTCACGAATTCGTGCGGATAATCCGAATGTTTACCGGCCGGATGCTGGCAGCAACGGGATAACGTCTTCGCCGGTGGACACCAAACCAGATTTGAGAAAAAATAAGAGTAAATGAAGATGCCGATGCGGCGGTACCAGTAAAAACGAAAAAAAAAAAAAGAAAAAAGAAATCGAACGAAAGTCAGTGCTTCTTTGCACGTTAGCCAGTCACCAGGCGCATGGATATATTTTTAGATCGTCAATCAGACTTTTTCATTTTTTTTTCGTCTTTTTTGAGGTCTTGGCAAAGATCTTCAACCGGGCTTCGTAGCCGCCATTCTCGGGAGATTCAAGATCCGAGCAACCGCGAGGATACGCTCGAGTCTCTGTCGTTTCTCCCATGTCGCAACCCACCCTACAAAGCCGGAAATGTTACGGATTATAAATTTTCCTTTGCTGTGACGGATCCCCCCTACGAATTCTCTTATTCGACGACGACGACGACGACGACAAAGTGTACGAGGCTTCCGCTCGGGAAGCGGAAAGGAGGCGCACCCGGGTGACTACACACGTGAATACAATTATTTCTTATGTATACGCGGCAAAAAAGAGATTGGACGATATATTTTTTTTTGTATGCCAGATCCTTTTTTGATGGGGGATATAGGCTCACATGTTATGTTGCGTTCACGAGATTTTTTTTCTCCCTTCGCGTAGTAACCCACCCCGTTTGTGGACTCGAGTCTACGTACGTAGACTGTAGTGTAATCGTATTCCCGTGTTCGTGGGACGAAGCAGGCGGTGAGCGGGGCGAGCAGCGAGAGAGCGAAGAAAAGGGGGAAAAAAAAGAAACCCAAAGAAAAAAAATTGAAGAAAAAGACGACAAAGAAGAAGTAGAAGGAGTTGAGTGGGCGGGGTAAGACGTTTTCTCAGTGGGGAAGCGAAGCGGCGAAGGAGGTATGAAGGGTGGGGATGGTTCTCGTTTCTGCTGGAAGAGCAAGGAAAACTCGTCTCGTCTACAAAGATCTCTCTCGCTCCCTCTTTCGCTCGTTCTCTTGGAGTACATACCAAACATATACATACCTATATTCTGTGATATACCGGCTACGAAAGAAGTGTGGGTGGGAGATACGCGCTCGTAAAATACGAAGCTCGCGCGCACCAGGGTCTCCAAAGAAAATACGAAATTACGAAGTTAGCTGTAGAGACGAGGACGAGGACGTCTTGCCTCTGCAATTCCAAGAATTTAAGTTATTTCTTTCGTTTCTGTTCCCTCGTCGAATAAGAATACCAAAAATATTACATTACGCAAAAAAAAAAATCTTCTGTAGTTATTTTTTTAATAACATTCCATTTCAGTAATCTTGAGCGAAAGGTTTACAATTGTGCAAAAGTGCATAATCCATCCGAAAAATTGGTCGATTTTCTTTTTGCCGATGTTTTTTTTTTATTTGGAGATAAAAAAATATGACGAAGTTAATTTAGAAAAAATGAGACTAAGTTGATTTTATTTTGGAATAAAAATGGCGGATTATATAGTCACTGATACCAGACGGGGTTTTTGTAAATGCCAGGGATACTGTATACATCAGCTCGGCCAACCCCTCGAATTTCATCTCGACCCTCGGATCCAGCGTTAACTGTAGATAACGGCCAACCCGCAACACGATACTATGCTACAATACCAATGCTCCCGCCGTTGGATGCGAGTGCGAGAGGGTGGTTGAATGTATTTGCCAGTTGCGGTTTCAACCCTTTCCATACCCGCCGGCATTGCGATACCACCCCTCGACAATAACTCTCGTACACTCGGGCGCTGTGCTATGCGGATCCAACATTGAAACCATCGTGTATACTGTACTATGCGAGAGGGTTGCCCACCGGTCCGGTGCTCTTGTCTCTCCCGACCGTAAAGTCCACGTATTTAATTTACTGAATAATTGGAATCAAGCTGCCTCATTTGTGTGCGGTCCATGCGTCCCGGGGCTAACTTCGTCGAGCTATCTGGCTCTTCCCCTGTACGCCATAGCAGAAACGAAAATCCACCCCTCCGGACGCAATTTCCAGAGCCAGCATGAGACCTCACTCCCGGGAGGGTTGGTAGCTCTCTCGGTGGTACCCGTTCAGACCTTGATTAGGAGATTTCTACGCCCTCGTAAAAGGTGAGCGTATATATATTCATCGTCGAATCCGGTTGAAAGGGGTTCCCGAGCTACGGCGTTTCCCGTGTAACATTAAAAACTCGCATGGTTTCCTCACGAATAATGTTTGCGTCGCAATTCTCCCAGTTGCGATAAATCAACAAGGGGGGTATATGGCATAAATGAATCTTAGAAGAGAGCCGACAGAGCGAATGCGCTTCTTCGGAGAACCATTCTGGAATATACTCATTGGCAGTGACGTTAAACTCTGCCTGTATTTAATTTACTGAATAATTGGAATCAAGCCTGCGTCTCATTTGCGTCCAGACAGCGAGAGTGAGCGAGCTACATGCGCTTGAAACAAAAAGCACCCCCCTAACAATTTCCAGACAACGGGGGGAGTTATCCAAACGGCGCAGCCCTTTCGCCGCTAGGAGGATTTCTCGCGTTCGAGGTAGACAAGCCAGTGTCGGCTGGGATCCCGCTCGGCTGCGGAAGCTTGATGAGGAGATTTCTGCGCCCTCGTAAAAGCGCTCCACCCACCTCCCCTCGGTATACCCTCGTTCCGCGCCACCATGACGGTGAGCCCTTCTTCGTATCCCTCGCTCGCTCACCGTTCAACGGGGAAAAGCCATCCCCCAAACCTATCGGACCCCAGGAGGCTTGAATAAAGATGGCCAGATAATGCCACGGAGGGTTCTGCAGAACGGATCTCAAGGAAGGGATTATCAACGAGAAGGCAGTAGTCTCGTGGTATCAGTGATAGTAGAAAAGAATATAAGAGGGTTCAGTTCTATATATACGTGGATTGAATAAGACAAAAATATATATATATGTATACCACAGAAGCTTTTGCCACCGAAGAATTTTCTCCAACTTCCAACGAGGATCAAAACTATTTCTTTTTATTCGTTCTTTGTCCGAGAATTTTCAAGCACTTTTTTTTATCTTTACACGGCGAAAAACTTTTTCAAGAAGTAGCTTTCGATGAAAGGTTGGAACGAGGCAACCTGCCCGTTTTTTTTTTTACCATTGAAGCCCAGAATCCTATCAAACTTTTCCAATATAGGATGAGAGTATACCGAAGGGTCCAGGATAAGCGTTACCACAGATAATGGAAGTGCAGAGAAACTCTATGGCAGAAGCTTCGAAATGATAGGGGTTGTTGGAGAAGCGGAGGAAGCCTCAGGATCATCGGAGATGGTGCTCGGTTGTTATAGACAGAAGGAGAGGGTTGGGTTTCTGGATTAAATAAATGGCAAGGGGAGGTTTGAGAGGATTGCTGCTGCTTATATTTAGATGCTGTATATCGTCTCCCTGCGCTCAGGGTACATGGTACGTGTCCCTAATTCAACAGTGGTTCCCGGGGGCGCGTTCCGTGTATTCTGGCGAATACATTCAGAGGCTTCTTTGGGATGTGTGCGCTCTTCAATACAGTGCGGCTAACCACGTTGCGCCCCCCCCCCCCTCTCCTCGCCCGAACGAAAGACCCGAGCGCAGGGAGCAGCAGAGAAAGACAGAGAAGCCAGTGAAAGAGGGAGAGAAATATTGGTACCGGGGGAATTAGAGGTCCAAAGAGTGGGGAACGACGTGGCATCCCTATATACCGGTTTCGTGGCGCATGCGCTTACAACAAGCAGAAACAGAAATCGATGGCCGCGAGAGGTTTCCCCCTCAGGTTCACTGGCTCCGAAAGCCGGCACATAGTATAGCACATAGCTACCGCTGAGGAGATGCTGCTATAGACGTAGCAGAGAAGAGGAAAAAAAATGAAGGGTCGGAAGATCGCGCGGCGGGGAGGAAAGCAGCGGAGAAGGGGCGTTCTCGAAGGCCTTCTGGATTCATTCGATTCTCTCGAATACAAAGTATCTAATAAACATTTCGAAAAGCGAATCCGATTTCAGGCTTACCAAAGTGAACGTCCTGATGAAATATTGATTGACTAATAAACTTCTTGTCGGCTAGATGGTATTCAAAAGACGCCTAGACTATGTAAGGGAGACAAAATGTGAAGAGAAAAAGGGTTAAGAAGCGATACAGACTTTGACGAGGGTGTACGAGCCATCTGAAGACCCTCCCCCAAAAATGCAGCATCCCGAAGGAAGAAAATTATTATCTCGCGAAGCTTGGGTGGTCCTTCGCGAGTATGTAAACCGGTGTGAAGGCACAACCTCTCCCGCGATGCCCACGTGGGAATAAATATGAGCTCGACGAACTCTAACAATTTATTTTTTTCCCCACGTTCGACTCATAGCATTAAATTAGAACCAGAACCAGTATCGGTATAGATTAATCTATTCAGATCCAAGCGGCTTTACCACTATTTTCGGCTTCCTGCGAGTCTAGATCCTGGATACTCTACACGTCCTGGAGCTTACAGAATTATTGCTATATCGCAGATTATCCTCAAGCTATATTTAGCCACTATGCCTCGACAGCGTACACGCATCTGTACATAGCGTGTATTAGGTACGCTGCACATGACCGCCAGGGTAAATGGGAGTTTCGTGTAACGGGGCGTAGCAAAGCACGAGTTGAGTAGATGCTTCCATATGCCAAATCTGTACGGTGAAGCTAATCGGGTTGCGGTGGTTTTGGTTACACTGTTTACAGCAGAGACTGTGGAAGTCGATCAACTTCACCGTGTCGACTCGATATAGCTATGTACGATTCAACCCTCCACCCACGTTCTCTCACATTGCTCTCACCAAGCCCCGAGGGATTCAGATACCTGAGCACATACGCAAGGTATGTAATGGCTGGCTCCGTAGTTACTACCAATGTAGGAAAACACACGCACATGTGACCAACACGAATTCGCAACGGGTACCAGGCGAACGCCTGATAACGCCAGGCAACAGCTCCGGCAAACTCGGTAATTACCCCTACTCCGATGCACCGAGCTCCAACAACTTCGCCCTCGCGATACGCCGCCACCGTGTATGGCCCTCTGGCTCCGTCGACGTTTTGCATCATTTAATACTAAAATTACGAGGATAGAAGGCAACGCCAAGTGCATGGGAGTCACGTCAGTATAACGTCGTAGAGGTAGCTTCAGTGCTGAACTATTATGTATTATAAATGACTTTCCTGGAAAAACTGGGAAGCTTTTTTTTTTTTTGTTTACCGATAAAATTTCTCGTTTTTTCACGTTTTACGCGTGAAAAGGTGGAAAAAAGTAAAGATCATTAACCCTTCAGGACTCTGTTATAATTTTACGCCGTCAATTATTTAGGGTAATGAGAAGACGAAGAATTAACATTCTTGCCTTGAGAATATTCAACCCTCGAACAAAGGGATGCAAACCCGCGGCAGAGCAACGCTTCGGATCGATAGTCGATCGGAGAGCTCCGCGTCCTGACTCGGCAGTTCTCGGAAGCTTCTCGCAGGTTCACTGACGTCGGTACCCCGAGACTCCTGGAATCTACCGCACAAACTTCTTTACCAACGAACGCCCTTTGCGCGTATATCGGCAAAAGAGAAGTAGGAAACTTTCCTACGCCGCGACAGCTATCGCTTGAGGGGTTGACTACCATCGATATTGTAGCTCACAACCCTTAATGATATCTTACAAGCCGATTCAAATAACTATGAACATTCAGTAAAAAGAAAACCATAGAAAGGTCAACGAAACGAGAAATTTGTAGGGTAATGAATTTCTCATTCATAAATAGTCTGAGAGCCGTTGTCAAAGGTCGTAGCATTGAAATCGAATGTCTGGCAAGGGTAATCGAGATCTTATCGTTCGAGTCTCTCATAACCTTTGTTACCGTTTAGATTTATGAACGATAAAAGGTGTAAATTGTAATAATAAAAGCCCACGGTTTATACGTGATGAAATTCCGTGTAAGTGCGGCGTTTCTATGTTTATTGTACTCTATTCCTGGCTTGCGATGGGGGTCTAACGGTGCGAGTAATTTGCCGGCTATGCATGTTGCTCTTCTACCTCACTCGTAGCCGGCAACGCAATTTCCTGAACCATCGACTCCCGGAATGTTCCTCTTCAACCCTTCATCGACCATTTATCTACCCTTAAAGAGCCGAAAAAAATATGACGTTTTATATGAGACTTAACTTTCTAAACTGCGACTTCCAATGATCTATTATGTTTTTTACAATAAATAAATATTCACTAAACTCTTTCATCAAATTTTGACTCGGCAAACGAGTTATGTTGTCGAGGTTTCACGAGACTTTCCGTTTCAGGAATAATGATTTCTCATAACTCCTTCGACTATGTAGACAAATTTGTGCGTATGGAAATTAAGGATCATCTGAAAAATATGTACACGGTGTCTATCCGGAAAGCTGCGCGCGCACACTAGCAATGATGGCCGCCGAAGTTGGCCGGGAACGCGATTGGATGAAGCTGGAGCTCGGTTCCCGGGTAACCCGAGGGGAAGACCGACGTGATCCAGGAAGGGATGAATGACCACGTTTGAGATACGCCATTGGCAGAATTCCCATGGGGCGAGGCCTTTATGCCTGAAAACATCGTGGTTCGGCGGCCATCATGAATTCCAATATGGCCGGATCTCGCGAGCTAAGGTATATTCGAATATACTCTTCCTTAAAATTCGACAGTAAAATTCTGATGAGTCAATTAATCAACTCTATAAGTCTCATTAAACACGTTGAAAAAAATGTATTTTAAAGTAAAAAAAAAATCCTATCGCTAAAACCGCGGATAGCGTAATTTTCAATAAAATTTTTTTTGCCCTTTCAAATTTGACTGTTTGACTGTTAATGCCGTATTTAGTAACTTAACTTCTAATTATGTAGCCGACGAAAAAAATTAAATAACTATATAGTAGAAGTGGATCAAATTTGAGAGTTCATAAACCCATCAGTATAAATATTTGATTTTCTCTCTTAACTAAAAAAAAAAAAGGGATGATACAAGTTCCCACTTCGAACACAGATTACAGCGCAGGATATACTCGAGTCAAACTAAAAAAATTATCTATCCCAGTACAGTCCATTGGCTCGGTTGATTCTTTCAGCCAACACTTTACTTGGGCTCTTTGACACTCATAAATCAACAAATATTAACTCACTAGCGATAAATAAACATTGGCCGACTATGTTTGAACGGCCGGAGGGAACAGGTTATCTACACATTTTACACGAACCCGTGTGCCACTCGCCCACATTCAAGCAACACAATAGAAAGAGAAATCTTTCGAATAGATTAGAATTCTTCTACAACTCTCCGTTGCAGTTAAATGTGATAATTCATCGATACAAGAAATAACGTAACAACGATTCTTTCCTCGTTATACGAGAGAATTATTACCGGTACTTGGGATACTCGAAGGAAAATTACGATGTTGATCGGTATAAACCGATCGTTCCTTTACTCCTCTCTTACTATATACGACCCTCTCTCCACTTACTCGATTCTCGTTCATTCATCGTATTCCCCTGTATTTACCAATTAATAGATCGTGCCGCGAGTAATCAACATTCGGTACGACCTCGTTAAAATCCAACAACGTTCTGTTCATACTCTACGGTATACGTATATAGTTATACATACGAACAAACATTGGCACTATCGTGAATACTGATGGCCAGAGGTCTTTTCGAGATCAAGTGACAACATTTTCTCATGAAAATTTTCCGTCTATCGCGACAATCTCAACGAAGTAGCATCCATAACGAATAAGATTTGCATGCGCATCAGCAATAACATCAGTGTACGAATGAGAAAGAGATGCGCACAGTTGCACGGGCGTTTACGATGGAAAAATAATAACAAAACTTTATGGAGCTTGACAAGCTAACACGAGAGCCATTACAACGCCTCGTAATTGTAATTATTATTACGTGTCATGATTATGCAGCAGATACGGCAATGCTTCTGCCTCAAGAGTTGCGAATGCACAGTGAGTAACGCATATATGCAGTATTATACACCGCGTTATGCTTATTGCATTTTGAAATTGAGTTTACTTGAAAATGAGAATTTTTAATGTAATTCGTTCACGGGAATCGTTTTTCGAGTTGATGATTTATTGATGCACGCATGCGTAATTAACAACTTTGAAGTCTAATTAAGGAGAATATTATTGCGCGAAAACGACAAGTGCTTTCAGAGCGTTGGCGAGTTTTATTTGTTTTCCCGGAATACTATATCGCGCTTACGCATACCACTACTCTAGTTTTTTCGTTTTCAATTGAGTTGTAGGGGTGCGCGTATGTATGCAAATAGTGTATGAAAGGAGAGTACAGTTACGTGAATCGTGAGAGTTCAAGTTCATTGATCCGCGAGTTCTCGCCGCCGAGCCGACGAAATGATATCACGCTTACTGAGTTTCTCAGAAAACGCATAAAGCTCGAGGCGCGAGTGTACGAGACGTACGTGTAAGAAACCGGGTGAGCGAAAAGGTTCTCTAGCCGTCGGCGTGAAATATGGAGCATAACGAAAGTCGAGTCAAAACGGCGCCGACTTCGCTCGTATCGAGAGAGAGAGACTTATCTTCATCAATTTTATCCCGAAAGTGCAACGCAATTGATCCGCGATCAAGAGACGCTATTTCCAAACAACAAATGATCGTTGACCTCATCTAGCGATAATCGAATTGTTTTATACACAAGCGAATTATGCAAATGCCGTCTGTATATTTTTAATTTTCGTTGACTAAACTCTGATTATCTTTCAATTGCATTTCGACAACAATTTATAAGTGGATTTAATTGATTCGATTGTGAGAATAACGGCTGATGAATTATCATTGAATAATTGGATAACCCAATCGAATAAATCATTAATTCAACTGCCCGTCGGCCGGCAAAGCTCATCTCTGACAGCTTCAAATTATTATCACAATGTCTTAATACGCACAACATTTTTTTTTTTTACATACCTTTTCTATCCTTGGTAGGGCATGGATTTTTCCAACAAAAAATCCTGGAAGTCGCGCGATGAATAGAAGATATTTTCGTTTATTAAAAAAATTAAACCCGTTCGCGAGTATTAAGTTAACTTTTATAACGCAAAACGATTATCATCGTTGTCACTGACACAATAAGCGAGTCCGATGATTCGATACAACTAATCCTCTTCCAGTCAATGAGGACGATCGTCATTCTTGTACGAGTAGAATTTCACGTTTCTCTTTGGCAAACCATTAAAACGATATTCTCACCTCAAGGACATTCACCTCACGAAATTAATTGCCTATTGACAAATTCCGGTATTAAATCGTGTTAAGCCTCATCGATAACTGTCCAAACTTCCCACCTGATGTATAAGCACCCGAGGTTTGCGTGGCTTTCGCCAAAACTGGCTTATCGTCGATCGCGAATTATGTACGAGATATTAAATAAAATTCAAGGATCATGTTTCCTTCTCAAAGTTTAACCACCTTGCGTATTGAAATGTCGCTCGGTCCACGTGGTTATCGATCATTTCATATATGCAAATAAAAAAAAACAGCGATAAAATAAAATTCAATGATTAAACAGATTGATTACCGACTCTAATCGCGTCTCGTTGTCACGTTTGTTTTCAATAGTAACTTGTATATTTGTGGACAATTTAAGAGCGTATTTAATGGACACACGAGCGAAGAGCCCTTCGTCCCGACGTTATCCGTCGACAACGACAACGAAGAACCTCACGAGAGTATAGTTTCAAGTTGCTGGGCGCGTGCGTGCCGCCAACAATGTACGCGTCGCAGGATACCACAATTTTTCGAGCGCATAACAATGGGCCACCGCCGGGTTTGTGAAACGGGGCTCATGGTATCTGCTGGATGGAACGCGGCGCGCACTGAGAGAGGACCCCTCGGCTTCCCGGCCTGCGCATCGCGGCGTCGCGGCGCTCCACCCTCCTTCCGGCGCCCCTCCGACGCCACGTTCTCTTCGCTTTGGTTCGGGCACCGTCGCGAGAACATCGCGCGCTTTTTCCACCCCTTACGCCTCGGCTCTTCATGGCTGCGGCTCGACCGACCGTCCGGTTCCTTTGCTTCGCATTGCCCTCCCACGCCTCGCGCCTTGCACCTCGAATCCGCGAAATTTCACGAGAACCATTCACAACGAAGCACCGACAGTGAGAACCAATAGCGCCGCTGCTTCGTCTCCCTACCCATACCGCTTAACTTTCTGCCCGGATCCCTCCTGGCCTTCCCCCCCACTACCCAGGAGTAACAGCATCGACTAGTCAGACACCGACGATGCCTAGGCGCGCGAGCTTTTCCTAGTCTACAGTCTATCCACGTGTGGATTTACCTGTATATGCGTATACGAATCGCTGTCGTTTGCGAACAAGATTGTGATTTATTCGATGTAGTATCTTATCAATCATGTATGCCGCATATAAAGTCGAGAAATGTATTTTTTTACACCATAGATTCATGGATTTTAAATGAACCTGGGAAAACTTCGCACCTGTTCACAACGATTATTTTATCCTTTTTATATTGCAATAAATTTTCTTTTTTCTAAACCAACATTTTTTCCGTCAATTTTAAAATGCAACATCTTTTAACATCGACGGTTTAGGGAATTAAACAAAAAGTTCACTACCAATTTTTTTTTTTTTTATAAACAAAAAGATCGAACGTTACGACGAATAACTCAGTAACGCCGAAAATTGGGTTCGTTTTTTTTTTATTTCGCAATATGTTGGCCTTCGTTAGTTCTCGTCATTGTGGAATTTCACAGCGTGTTCCGAGCTGTAGAACATATCTTGGAGTAAGAGATACTCGAAAATACAACTCTAAAGGACATTAAACGAGGCCCTCTCTTCGTGAAGCAACGCCAAATATAGACGACCCTCGAATATCCAATGCGAGGATAGCCCTTCTCTCTGGAGAACGTCTGTACCAATTACTTGTCACACCGGATCTCTCCAGAGAGAATCCCTCTGGAATATTATACGATGACCGGATGCCCCTCGGAGTTCTCTTCTACATTCTCAACGTGTACGCTATATATACACAGTCAAAAGAAGATATAGAGCTCTGTGATGCTGCCGCTTCACAGAGAAAGAGCGAGTGCTGTACCGGCTATATAGCTACGAGTATTCTCGCAGCCCGCGTGAGGACCAAGCGAATCGATCGACTAGGAGCCGAGGCCGGGGCAAAAGCCCGGGCCTCTCTCCACGCTAAGTCTCGTTTCCGGCGGCGCGCGCTTTGGCTCACTCCCACACCCTTCGAATGAACCGTCGGGTTGACCCTTCTCCAAAGTCCTTTTTATTCTCTCAAATAATTTCGAGATAGAAAATGAAACATCGAAGTTTCGTACTTCAATCCAAAATTTTGCAGAAAAACAACGCGATATCTTTTTTTTATAAGCCATACGGGAGATTGATGGGTATTTTCGAAGATGATTGAGTATCCGAGTCAAAGTGTAATAGAAAAGCATCGTCGCGTCTCTCGCAAGTACATTCAAGTTCGTAACCATCCGCGTGTACCAGAAGAGTTGATACCGTGTAATACCTAATACGAGAGAAGCAAGACTGCTGTTAGTGCTACCGAAGAGGGGGACTATCCTACGTCGACCTAGAGTCGTTGTTATATTTATCGAGATACTCAAATACGCTTTACGATCTATTAAACACCGCGTCAAAACGCTTCATGCCGCGGCGGGCCGAGTCGAGGAACGCGAACCCGGCGCGATAGTAGAAGACCTTTTCAAACCGCCTCGCCTCGCTTGCTTTTTCCTTCGGTGTATATTTATATCTATAATGTACATATACGTTTATACAGTATGTATCGAAGGTTATAATACGGCACGGGATAACACACCTAACGCCCCGACCGACTATGCGAGCAACCGGCAAGTACTACTTTGCCGCGAAAACACTTTCATTTCGCAGTAATATAAAATAATATTAAATCGACGCTTGAATATGATAGTAACTGCGATGGTTAAATCAATGCCAGAAACGAGACGTAAATTTTCTCATAACTCGAACCGAATGGCGATAATTAACGATTCCTCGCGCAAACGGGGGAGCAATCGGCTCGAGACTCACGCGCAAATATAGTGCTGCAGTCGTACGCGGAGAAGTTTCGTGGAAACGTCGTCGAGGCACAGAGTTTCATCGGGCGAACAGGCCGGAGAAGCCTGACCTACGACGATTCATCTCGACGACGAAGTAACCGTGAAGTGCGACTAATCACGTTTATTTCGTGAAATTTTAAGCGTGACGCACCGACAATCAGTTTATTAATGGAATAATTCGAATCCATGTAAACTATTTCTGTTTCGAGAAAATTGATTTGTATTTTACTTAATTATTTATTTATTTATTAATCAAAGAGTGATAGCAAGAAATTATTATCGAAAATCATAGTTCGTACGTTGGTCTCTAAAGTCAGCTTTAGCCTTCGCCTAGAAACACTTCTATTATGTGTTTGAAGGAGCAATTAACACCTCGCCAAGTGAACCCGCTGGTTTCCGTTACTCGCGTGCGTCGGCTGTGAGCGAAGAACCGGCGAAGACGACTCGACGAAAAACACCGGCTGTTGGAGTCTACTCGCGAGTTCCACCTGTCAATTAACGCATTTGTCCTTCGCTCGGTGTCTTTTATTTCATTCGCTCCTACTTTCCCTCTCGAAATCTTCGCACATACATTTCCCTTTTGTCAGTTACACGTGGATTCCTTAATTAACATTGTAGCTGATACGGTACTCGATTTTTTAAAAGCTCGACACATGTGTCTGTTTTTAAAGTGATGTAATGAAGTTGGACAAAGCAGCTGCATTTTCAATCCACGTACGATAAGGGGAAAGTAATTCATTTTTTTTAACAACAAAAAGTAATTTTCTAACTAATATCATCGTTGATAAAACATCGCGCGATTTTTTTTCATCCAAGTTACTGTTAGGTTTGTATTAATCCCTTTCGCTCTATTGACGGAACAACATAGAGAAGCAGATTCTTCAATATCCTTCTTTGGCGCGTGAGACTTCATCGGAAATATATTTTTTCGTTTTTCAAACTTATACTGCACCTCCAAAGGGTTGCCGTATATCTTCAGAATGCACGGTACCTTATCGCCCGTACAGCTTCGCAAATTGCTTCCGTGTTCAACCGCATTTTCCTACCCTTTTTTTTTCATCGTTTCTTCCTAACTGACCAGTCTCGTCGTATAAGGTTATGGCGAGGCTTTCGAGGGGCTGTTGCGTTATAGGGCTCAGCGAGCGTCTCTCTCGTCAATCTCTCAAGCGTCCATCTAACTACCCAACGACGAGAAAAAGTGTGACCCGAGACACAAAGGGTCTGCGGTCGGGTTGTTGCCGGAAATATTTTCGGTAGCGTGGCAAATCGCATGTACATGGACGAGAGGGCGAATGAAGCAAAAAAAAATGTAACACGGGAGAGAGAAATCTGGGTTAAGGTCCCGAGAAACAGAACTCAGCGAAGAAGCTTCAACGTTGCGCGATCCCTCTTATGCAAGTAATAAGATCTCGCGTAGGCCAGGCGCCTTCTTTGTTCAGGCAGTTTGAACCTGCAAAGGGTCAGGCAGAAGATTTCACTCGGGAACAGGAGAAACGCTTCCGCGTTCGTAACAAAGATTTTTTTTTTAAGTCCCTACAGACCACCAATATAACCCCCGGAATCGGTGGAATATAATAGAGAATGAGAATTCGAGAGCGCTGAGGGTTTGAAAAAGTGAAATCGTTTCTGAAACTCGTTCGAAAAGACGAATGCAATTTTTACTGCGCGAGACGCGAGGATCTCATTCGAGACTTCAGTTCCTCAGGTTCGCTGATCGGACTCGCATCGGTGTGCGTGGAGTTATTTACTCAAGTTCCACCGGATCCGTTAAAACATCGCGGATAAATAAACAAGACTATGGTGATTAGTAAACACCAATAGAATCGAGTATAGTGACCCGCATAACACGGCGTTAGTTACGCGTGATGTGTACGGGAATCGGTCGAATCGTTGTAAAAATATAGCGACGAGACTTTGGCGTAATTACATATCGGCGCGATTACGAACCGCGGGCAAACGCAACTTTAACGACCGCGATAACAAAATCAATCTGCAGCGTGTACAGTCCGGACGCTCCACGGAGAAAAGTAGACGCGGTCTTAACTACGTTCTTCGCTTGTGAGAATTGATTTACCTAATGTACGTCGGAAATCTTTGCTGGTTTACGATTTATCTATGAAAAAGGGTGAAAAAACAGTTTCCTGTGTGAGAACTTCAGTGTCGTCGAATCATCAGACTTCTCATAGGTAAAATGATAATAATTGTATTGCTATTACCTACGAAAATATTACTTTAAAAAATCAGCAAAAAAGGTTAAAACGTAATTTGCACTTCCGGAATAACTAACTACATTAGAAAAATATATTATTTATGGTTCAAAAAATTCCGAAATATAATATGAGTCTATCGGCTGTTTTTCTTGGGTTACGAAATAAGTTAAAAAGTTATAGAGTTACGAAATAAGGGATTTATTAATTTTTTTTATTTTATTGTGTATGAAATTGGTTTACTAACAGATCGTCAGAGATATCCCGACCTGCCGCAATTCAGCATCTCCTCTTGCATTGGCATTTCCGAAACAATGTTAGTAGCCATTAATCGAGTAATGATTCGTTCGCGGTATTCAATTCCCTTCGAGTAACCAATGATTCGCGCTGCGTCGGGACCAGGTGACCGAACTTGCATCAGTGAATTATCGCGTTACCCAGTGGACGCGACCAAATTTTATCCGCGGCTCGAGCTTTTACGCGGGAAAATTTTGAACGTTTCTGCGTGTGCTGAGTGACAGATTTATCGCTCGCGCCGGCACTTCCATTGCGTTACGATATTCCGCGTGTCCCGCTTGGCCAATTAAATCTCCGTGTTATGGGAGCATCCGTACGGTGAGTTGTTCGTGTGCTTTCTACATATATACGTGAATAACAGGCGACGGGAAACGATCGTCATCCGAATGCCATTTTAGCGACGTTGCACTCCGCGCTATGTCCCTCCCCCCCTCTTACCTCTCGACGGAGTTGAAACAGAACGAGTATTCGCGAGCGAGCGAGTTATCAATCCGCACCGGTGCATACACTCGGCCGGCGGTGGGCGGAGAGTGCTGGAGAGATATGTTGCTCTGTATACACGCGCACCTCGCACCACCATTAACCGCGCGACGGCTAATCACCGACAGGCCGGGCCTATCACGACTTTGCGATTGCAAGCCGTGCACCTATTTTCAAAGTTAAATCGATCGGGTTTGCTACAAAGGGGACGCGATTAATTTGCAACGCAATAGCAAAGATGCGTTTAGCCGCGTCCGTTAAATTTTTATTTTTTTTGGAATAACTTATCTTTAAAAAAAAAGCATAAAGTACATATCATTTTCCGAAATATACAAATCATGCGAAACGATCAAATAAACTCGATCGTCATAGCAAAAAAAGGGGATTTACAATTTTATTAAATTTATCGCAGCGCACTCGTTTTTCTTTCGTGTGCTGTGTGATTACCGTCACCACACATCGAGACGAAGAGAGTTTTTCCGTTTAAACAAAATAGTATCACAATTTTTCTGTTCTTAGGATCGAAATGTTCGTATTCCACTTGATTGTTTAATTTTTTTTTTCGTAGTGAAAATCGTGAGACGATAACAGCGATAAGGGGCAGAGTTCTGCGAATTGAGGATACCGTAAGCTGATACGATTTTTTTTACTGGATTTTCGCCCGTTCCTCGTCACGATTTTTTTCCACGTGCGGCACGACTCACGTTCTGCTTCAGATAGCGGCGCGAAACTTTTCTATTTAATGTTTTTTTTTCGTGTACGATACTGATACGTATGCAAGACTGCGATTATCCTTGGTTCCGACAAACGATAGAATTCACTCTGAATTTTGCGTCGAATATATATGTATGTAAAAAATGATTACGCAAATATTTCGCGAACAACGAATAGACTGAAGTAATATTTAGCGCAGGCTAATGTGACTCACCGTTCAATAGTCCCAGCAGTGAGAGGATCCTTCCTTCTCTCCCCTCGAGAACGGATTACTCCGCAAATCCTTTCTCTTCCTCGCCTTTCCTTCGGGTAGCGAAACGCGTAAATATTCACTCGCAGTAAAAAAAAAAATATCGAAAACTTCTTTTACAACACGAGAAACCTAAAAAACTACTCTATCGAATCTCTCAAAGAAAAATCTCGCTTTCCTCCCTCTCGACGAATCATTAAGAAAAAGATGAAACGAAAAGCAATTAATACGAGAAACATATAAGACAGAAGAATGGAATAGAAAAAAAAAGTTTATACGACGACAATGCGTGAAATAAATTGTCTTCGCGTCCCAGCCATGAGGTAAGAGGTATCTCGTGTACGCGACAAGTAGGAAAATGGATTTGCGAGTAGCCCAGCGGCCGATCTGCGAGGGTCCGGGGAAGGGGGGCAGTGTCGAGGATCCGCGCGCGGCGTTCCTTTCGCGTCGGCGTCGGTTCTTCTGTCCCTCTGTCCCGTCGGCGTCGGCGTCGTTCTCACTATGCCACCCCCCGTGCGCGAAACTCGCGGCGCATTCGTCCCGCAACCACCCGTTTTCCACCCCCGCAATTGACTATATACCTCGGCCGAGGAACCAGCACTCCGCGGAATTACGAGTGAACCCGATGTGTACTGGGATACAAACGCGGCGCGCACACATTCGTGAAACGTTACTGCACGTACGTATATACGCGAATCGCGAATGCGTGCAGTGGAGAAAAGCTCGAGAGTAAACTATAGGGATGAAAAAAGTGAGAACGAACACAGAGAGCTCCGGCACCCTCGACGAACTCGCCCTTATCTCTCCTTCGTTTCTAACGCGCTTACACTGCAACTATATAGCTACAGAGATCTTCCCTTTCTTCTCTACTTCTATATACAGCTCTCCCTTGCTGCTACTGCTGCTGCTGCATGTTGCTGGTGTGGCGATCGCCAGGGTGCAGCGAAGCAGCAACACTCCGGCGATCTCGAAGACTGCAGGCCACTCCCTCCGACGAAACTAACAACAGCCACCAACAGCTTTTTTCTCAAAGCTCGGAACGACCGAGTGTGAGAAGTTCACGAATGCGTATTATCGTATAAAAATGCAATAAAGGGTACTTTGCCTTTTTTTTTTAAAATCTTTCCGATTGCGGGAATGGATAGAAAGAGTTCTCGTCGGAGCAGACCGGCATGGTAACTACCTACGCGTATACTTTATCTTGAAAACACGAAAACGAATCTCGCGGGACAGCAGTCGATTCTCGGAATTGGAAATGCAAAGACTCCGAGGCGTGAGAGACAGAAAATGCGTGACGCGAAAACGGATACGAGTTTTTCGAATTAGGATTATCATTGAAGACATTTTTTTGGTCGAATGCGGCGAGAATAGGGAACGAATGATATTGAAGAGAAAAATAGAAGAGACAAATGTGCGCGCGTGTTACTGTACTAGAAGATTCGGAGGAAGACTCGAGAATCTCGAGAAACATTTGTTTTCTCAGCGGTGTCTAGCAGAGGCCGACATGCTGATGGTCACACCGACCGAGAGTTCGCGTTTCGTTTATAACTTTTCGTATCGCGTGCGTCCGGCGACGCAGTTTTTTTTTATTTTTTATTTTCGGAGCACATTTACGTGTCCTGGATCTCAACTTTGCTCGAATCAACGCTACGTTGCGTGGCTTCGAGTTTCCGTACGTTCACACGGTTATACAGAAAACAGCACGATTTTTTTTTGTTTTTTTTTTTTTTTTTCGAAAGAAACAAATTACTTCAGCCATCAATGGCTCTTGACACTAATAATTTTTTCTTTTTTACGGAGCGCAAAAAAACACCAAGTTAATCGTAGAATTTGTGGAGTTTATCGGAATATTTGAATCAGTGAAATGCAACGTGAATGGTAAGCTTCATCGATTCTCTCGAATCCCCGTTGCCGGTTGCATCGGACTCGGCTTCTGCAACCGGACAAGAGCGCAGCGTCCACAGTCATCCGATTGACAGATATTCGGTAACGTTCATTCGCGCGTTTATGGCACGTGTTTACGATTTTATGTTTCATCGTAAAGCATCGAATAGTTGGACGGACGAACGGCACTATACGCTATATACTACCACCCTCTGGAGCACACCACGCGCGCGCGCGCCCCCCGAGAATATAAGTATACAGTATTACCCGCCGGTGTGCACTGGAAGCTACGAAGCCCCGCAGCTAGACAGCTTCCACATGCGAATAGAACATACCTGCAAGCCAACTTGCTTTATAACCAACGACACCGAAATTACGACGTTTGTTTCACGATAAATGTTCTACGGAGAAATGCGAGGAAGTTGACATTAACATAAATCCATCGGAAACTG
Organism: Buathra laborator; assembly: GCA_934046635.1. Classification (NCBI taxonomy): domain Eukaryota; kingdom Metazoa; phylum Arthropoda; class Insecta; order Hymenoptera; family Ichneumonidae; genus Buathra; species Buathra laborator. The sequence goes on along the minus strand of OW203897.1, from coordinate 3,861,863 downwards.
GAATTCGTCTATGAATGTTATGTCATTTTCTATATATATATTTCTAATTTACAAATTACCATTGGTGCAACGGATTGGTATGAATTTCTATTTGCTATACATAGATATGCAACAAAAAATAACATACACAATTTTTTTTTTTTTTACGTCGCATAAATAGAAATCCATAGATAGATTCCATAATATTCCATAGATTTATCCCCAACTCAACCCCTTCACTTTTTTTTATAAAATTTATTAATCGGCATAACAGGGTGCGCAGTTGTTCGGCAAATTGAGTATTTAAAAAAAAAAAGCTACTTAACTTTTTGAAAATAAAATTAATCCCACAAGCGTGCATCCGTTTTATCCATCTCTTTATGCACTGGTATTGTTCTGCACATTAGTCTCGGTAATTTATAGAAGAATTTTTGAATTTTCATTGCCGCGCTGTGAAGCGACGGCCATCGCGGTGTCTCGCATCAGCTCTTGTAGAGCGAAGCTTCGCTTTACTCCGCGACTCCGTGGCTTTGTATATCATCTGTGGACCGAATATGGATGCGGGAAGGTGTACAACACCAGCAGAGAACGTTCTCTCGCCAAAGTTTTGCAAGCTTTGTTAAGGTTATACGGTGTTACACTGTATAATCCCTGCGTACGTAGGCAGCGCTGCTACGCGCGCTCATAAAATTCCTGGGCACTCTACCCGTTTTCAGTTTTGACGATCGGGAATTGCGCGTAACCAGCAACTACTATGTACGAGAGATGGTTTGTTGCGGGCGACGGATAACAACATAACGCGAAAAACGCGTCTTGCGTGCACTCTCGGCACGCAGTTGGAAGAGTGCTGACTCGCAATTTTCCCGTAACTAAATGAATATAAATTCTCGGTTGGCGAGCTCGCGGGGTGATTGGGGCTCATGGTATTCGCGGATGTTCGACGGTTCAACGGGGGCCAACGGCAGCAGGCGGTATCTCATCATCGCTCTTCGGTTCTCATCCTTCCTCCTCGAGGTACAGGAGAAAAAGTAATAATAAAAAAATAACACTGCGGATAGAAGAAGACGGAAAGAAATCGGTTCGAAGGCCTCGCTCTCTGGTTTGGTTCGAGTTTTACGAACGCAAATTACAGAGCCTCGGCGACCGCCTACCGGCAACACCGACGCTCTAGGTGTTCGTTGTACGGCCTCACCAAAAGTTTTTCGATAATTCTCCATGATGGAGGTTTTGCGCCTGGTATTCCGAGCCGAGAGAACGACGAACAAGCGCACGGGTTCGAACACCTACGAGCACGAGAAACGAGGCAGAGGATACTCGAGATCTTTTGTACCTACCTGCGCCCCCTCCGAGTACCTACTTATATTAACGCCGGTTAGGTACTTATAGACATCGGCCACAGGGAAAGGAAAAAATTAAATAAAAAAAAAAACTGTGCCCGAAGTACGAGAGCGTCTTTCTCGTCCTTGGAGGGGAAAAATTCACCGCCATTATTATTTATTACCATTTTCATGGCTGTGTACCCCCCCTCGGTACTTCGAGGGTTACGATTTATCAATTGTTTTTTGTAATATAATTGCAAGATTACACCGAAAGCATGCAAGTATTCTTGGAGATAAATTACGAAATATTGCGTTCGGTAAATTCTGTACGTGGAACTCTCCGATCGATATAAAACGGCCCTCGGATTTCTGGTGTGTACTTTGGCAAAGGGGTAGAAAAAGAGAAATTGGAATTGTTCTTTCGAAGGATATTAGCGCTGTTACCGTTTATAAGTACGCTTTTAACTTCGTATTTCGGAGTTACGGTTTATCGATTGTTTTGTATAATTGCAGGTTCAACGTCTTCTTATGGATAATCTATCGAGGGATATTCCTCCGTGCGCGAGGAGAACCAACCGATCGAAGACGATGCCGCGGGGGAGACGAACGTTTCTGCTGTGTTTCCGATAGAGAAGAAGAATAAAAGGGAAAAAGACGAACGGAACGCGCCAGGCACGCTAGGACCGCGAGAGCATCGTAAAAGTGCGGCCCTTTCCCGCGGAGAACGATAAACCCCGATGTGCGCGATGTGATGCTCTGCTCGTCGCTGTGCGAGAAAGCCGTGGCAGCGATGAAATACTATCTCTCTTTAATTATCGTATCCCCCGTCGAGTCGTTCGCGCGAAAGTGAGGGCTGCCTCTGCCCGATGAAACACATCGAGAGAGCAAAACCCCCGCGAGTGAGATGAAATTTCGTTAACCAAAAAACGCTCGAGATCGTAACTGCAATCTCGAGCACCGTCGTCCATGGTAAATGCTGCGTTTCAACTTTACAATTTAATCATTGGCATATCATATATGTATCGTCATAAAAATGGCACTGCGGCTAAAGTATCTCGAGCTATTATAAACGTTATTCAACGTTTCGAGAGTGTCGATGAAAATACAATTTTAAACGCACAGAGAATGGAATAAAAAAAAAACTCTTATGACTACAAATCTCATGAATGCTCTATTTAACCATCCGAACTTCATATGACATACATTTTCGCGATAAAAAGATCATTCCTAACGACATCAACGGGACTGCTATTGTAATTTTTTTTTATTCGACCGTTACAAGATTTTGACTACTCTGGAAATTGAACGGAAGGGATAGCCGAGTGCTCTCCATTTTCGAATCGGGAGGGTAACTGGAAAGGACCAAAGGCGGAGTCTGAGAGGCTGGGAGAGAATCCTCCCCTCTTTGGTTCTCTCCGAAAATATCGAAACCGACATTCCACATTGGTTATCCATTAATCCTGAGAATCATCTTCTCCAGTTCTGATTTGTAAAGCAACTTAAATAAAAACTCTGTTGGAACGTTCACGTCAACTAATTCTTCAGCCATACGAGAGTCATCCATTGTGAGAGGATCAATTTTTCAAAATTGCTGGGCATTCTGACACCCCGTTTCTTTCTTTTCCTGTACCTATATCACCTGCCAACCCCTCGACAGCAAGACACCCCGGGCGTCAGCTCGTCGCGGCAATAATTCTTCTCGTAACGATCATCGTTCTTACTGTCTCTTTCTCTCTTACACATTTTTTTTTTATTTTCTCGTTCCACGCTGCTGACGCGCTGTTTCGTCCGGTAAGGTGGGATCATCTCGCGGCTCTCGCCCCGGTATCATCGCCAACTTCGCTTTTCTCTCGCTAACTCTTTATCCTTCTCAAGCTTCTCGACTCCTCCTCTCTTCGCGCGTTCGCCTTCTCGGACGCGCGAGAATCCAAGCGCACATACATGTCCAGTATATGTTCAGCACGCCTGGCCAGCAACTAATTCATGGCCACCGGCTTGTGGTGTGCCTCCCCTTGCCTGAGGATATCATCCTGCCTGACTAGTCTGTCTGTCGTGAAAACCGAAAAAAGAGGAGGAGAAACAACGCTGAACAGAAACAAAATGAAGAAGAAGAGGAAGAAGTAGCCATACGTGGACAAGGAGAAGAAACGCGATACTGAGAGATACACGCGTCTTGTATTTCTACAGCACAACCATAAAGTATCATTAATTGGGACGACGTCGTGTAGGTAAATATCTCTCGTGGAACTGAAAGTCGGTGATTTCTTCGGTGTTTTTCTTTTCTGTCTTCATGATGATCTTTTTGATAGGGTTTTTTGTTAAATCTATAAATTAACGCAACGCGTAGTGAACATGTTGGTTTCATTCTCGATTTACGAAACGATGTGAAATTCACATGATTGGAGAAAAATTGTCAAGAAGTGTTGCAGAAGAAGAAATAGAAGAAAAGATATTTGTAATAAGATGCCAAGAAATAAGGCGAAATGTGTAATGTAGGAAATAGACGGCCTTCGAATGTTTATACAGATAAGAAACGTTGGGGAATGGAGGGATGTCGGGAAGGGCAAAGGGAGACCGAGGAGAGAAAAGACGTATCGAGTCTCATGAATAAGGGATGAGGCGAAATCCCGTGCAGTATAAGTCTCTCGCGAATGAAAGAGCCGCGAAGAAGAAGGAAGAAACCCGCCGAGTTGACTCGCGCACGAGTCTCAATGACAAAGTCTGTCTTTTGTATATGGCGTCACGTATACCATACAGCTCTTCTCTGCGATACATAGAGAGAGGATTGAGAAGCCGCGGAGGACCGAAGCGCGCACGAGCTTACGGTGCGTCGTTAAAGTAAAATAAAGTTCGCCTTATCCGACTCGGCTCTCTCGTGCGGCTAGCCTGGCGGATCTCTCTTATGCTGCTTCTGCCTTTTCCTTTCTTCTGCCACGTCGCGAAGTTATATATTTCTCTTGAACAGTGAGCTACAGCGCCCAACACCACGATGGTAAATTTCGCACATTCTGAAATGAATCTACGAGCCTTATTCGCGTTCTAAAGAGCGCGGGATTATCTAATAAAACGATTATTTTACTTTTAGCTCAATATTTCAAATTAAAAAAATTTCTTCGAACCGAAAAAAAATTGGTGTTTATTCTTCACAAAATAATCTGTAGTCAATATAAGTGGAGTACCTTTTCTTGAATTGATACTATATATTCATCTTTTTAGCTATTTTTACGGCGCACATAATTGACTCAATGTGCATCACAAGACTAGTGATTAGAAAGCCGAAATAAAGCTAAAGATTTTCAAAAATATAGAGGAGACCGGAGAAAACGTATGGCAAAGTAGAAATGTAATGAAAAAAAAAACAAATTCAATGCCCAACAAAGAAATTTCAGGACATTCCAGGACTTTTCCAGGACAAGAAAAATTCAAGGACGTTATTTGCAGGACGTCTATGAATTTCCAGACCACTGGACCCCATGAAAGTTTATCAACTATTGTTTAAAACCCGAAATCGTATCCAGTGAATCAATTGTAAAAAAAAAAGAAAATACTTCCAATTTTCCAATCCAATAAATGATTTCCAATATTCTTTATCAGTTGATTCTTCAAAAATTTATGTTCAAATTCTAATCCCAAAGTTAATAAATTGCAACTGCAAGAGTTCCAATGATTTAAGACACAAGAGTCCGACAGCTCATTTAGTCTAACAAATCGTAGACATAGTAATCTACGATTTAAATTACAGCTGCAAAAGGTACATCGTCGTCGTTTTTGCCGTTGTCACGAAGGACCGTTCACCGTTCCGTAGCCAATTCGCATCAACTATCCGCGTACCAAGTGAGATAGCGCACACGCGTCGTGTCTTCCGTGTCGTCGACACACAGACGAGGAAGAACCACACGCGGCGTTGAGTCACGCAAAGCAATTACTGTGAGTGCGCGGTGCACGTTGTACGTGCGGCGATGCTATCGCCATGGACACCTCTCGGGTTCTTAGCCACGGCATCAGAGAAAAACCTGCGAGCTGCTAGAGTCTCTGCGACAAAGAGAGACTATATCGTCGTGATAATTTCAAGTGTAAATTCTAAACATGGGCCACAGAGAGCTCAAGTTCCCAACGTTCCCACAGAAACGCGACATTTTTTTCAACGCAATTTTTCCGTTTCACCGAGACTTCCGCATTTGTATGATAACATTTATTTTGCTTGGATAAATATGTTTTAATGTATATCTACCCTTTCCAGTATATTTTATACCACGTTTAAACCCAAAAGCGCAGTCATATAGTTACGAAATACGAAATTAAATTACGGAGAAGAAGCGCACAGAGGGTGGCAATGGACGAGACCGCGCCGCGAGAGTATAAAGACGAAAACAGAGGAAATCATATCGAGCATAGCCTGGGCGACGACGTACGAAACACCATGATTCTATTAGCGATACCATTAACGACTCGGCTTTATTATGCTTCGCGCTTCGCGTTTATAGTTACAACTTGTAATATATATATATTTATCCATATAGCTGAACCCCAAAGAGTATGGATGCTCATCGGCCGGGTTACGCTATATGGAATGGAGGAAGAATATAAACGAGGGCCGGAGGGTTGCGCCCACTGACGTCAATTAGGTTTGATATAGATGTACGCCTAGTTATATTCTCCTTGCTCCATCATTCACCCCACCCCTCGCATAAATTGTACATAGTCGTTCAGCAAAACGTGTCATGTGGGATCACGTAACTCGTAGGACATCAAAATTAATTGATTTTTACTAATCTTAATGATCAATCAAACATTGTTTTCAATTTTTTTGTAGCTGTTTTCGTTCGCTTTTTTTCATTGCAATTGAGGCGTACGATTGATTTTTCAAAATAAAAAGCTTCAAATTGGATAAAGTACAAGAGGCCGTATTCTGAATCACCTAGTACTTGGTGAGACAGCCGGTTCTCTCATTCGTGTTTGTTCCTTCTGGGGCAAGGCATATAGTTACGACTGTGTGCAGGCGTCCCGGATCCTTCGGCAATGTGGGTTGGTCTGCACATCGAGGGGTGTTTTAGCTGCGAGAGTCAGGAAGATAGAGAGCGCCTAAAGCTAGGAGGGTCGTTCTCGAAAGGAGGGTCGGATGTTTCGGTTCGTCGACGTCTCCGTAACTCCGAACGTGAAATGGATTTGTATGTTCAAAAGGGAGACGCAGGGGGGAGGGGATGCTGCGAGCATAAGAGAAATGGCGACTTCGTAGGCTAAGGGTGCTTCGAGCTTTCGAGGGGTGTGCCCCGCCGGATATTAGCCCCAACGTCACGAGTATTATACTCGTGTTACACCAGGCAGACGAGAAGGGTCCTCCACGATGACGCGCGGTATCCTCTTCCATCTGATCTCATATATACCAGAGACACGTGGGACGCATATAATAACGTCGAGCCAAAGTAAACCAAGAACACGATCCACCCTTCGATCTATATCACCAAAAAGTTCCCATACTTCGTACAGAATTCTTCTCGAGGCTGGACTCTTGGCTTTTTCGCTCGATTAACTTCGCGACGAACGTTATTACAGAGTATAGCCAGAGCTCTTCCTCGTCTAGCTTCGCTAACAACCACACCAATATACCGAAGTGTGTTGTCCGCACACGATCGAAGATGACGACGGGGGCTTGAGACCGAGACGCTGGGATTATACTTATAGATATAAAATAAAGTCGTATAACGTTGGGTATATATGAAATATTGAGGGAAGCTTAACCGAGAACACGTAACCACCCTCTCGCTTACAATACCAACCCCTCCCAGTGCCTTTCCTCTCTCACTGGTTTTCATCCCTCTTTCTCTCGTCGTGCTCGATAAATCTCCCGTCTCTCGAGTTTATTTCACGGCGCTCCAGCAACCCGCGGAACTTCCTTTTCGTATATATATATCTCTCTGTATATATACAAATATACTATATACGCAACGTTGAACCGTGAACGCGCTATGGATCGTGGGGTGAATCCGCGGCTCTACCGCCGTACTCTCATCGCTCCGGATCCGACGACATTCGTGTATAACTATATTGCACAGCTCTCGCACAACAGCGAAGCAGGTTTACGATTTGGCGGACTATTATTCTATGGTACGATTCTCTTCCATACACCCCCTCGCGGATTGGTTCGCGTCTTCGTCGTTCGCCATACCGGAAAACCCGGGACAGAATTGAAAGTGCTCCATCCCTGTGTGCGTACCGGGAATCCGGGCTAACGCTTTTATAGATGCGACCTTCGGCCCCAGGGTTTGGCGAAATATATAAATATGACGGGACTTTCGCGAGTTATTTTGATTGATACCGCGATGGCGGGCCAAATAAATTCTGGTGGGATTACTCGCGAGGAATTTAAAAAGAACCGATAACTACTACTGCGGTCCAAGCGAACTCTCGTAGACGAGAGAAATTCAACGATTATTCGTAACTGCCGAGTCATTTGCTCGATTTGACGACTATGTAGATGCGACGGAAACTACTCCGGGGAAATCGTATTGGAGGTCCTGAGTTGCGGTATACGATACTCATAGCATTCGAGTCGTAGAACGTCCACGCAGGACACGACATTCATTCGCATTCCGGTAGCTTTGGGACAACAGGGAAATGGGGGGAGAAGCTATGTAATGTCGGAATCTTCATTAATAACGCTGGACTTCGCGTCGCGGTCAAGTTGCGGCAAATATATTTGCATCCAAGCGACATAGTCTAAGCAAAATCATCTTCACGGAAATGTGAGACTCATTCAGAAGCTATTCGCATTCCAGGACTCGGGGAGAAAACTTGATGAAGAATCCCGTGGTAGAAGCGCTGATGGAGCGACGAACGAATCACTGATTTTTTTTTTTCTTTTCACGTTGGACCGGAGCATAGAATACACTGAGTCGGTACATACCTTCACGTAGAACGAGAAGCAGCAACTCTACCGAGATTATCGTTCAAATCCCCACTTTACGAGACCTTCGCTCTCTCCAGTAGTGTCATAAACTATAAAGGCACCCATCAACGAGCTATCCGAAATGTAAACAGTAGGTACGACGAGACTCGAAATTGTGGATTGGGTAGCGAGGTAGCAAAAAGAGATAGAATAACACAGAGGAAATGTAGACAGTTCTCTATGCGTGAATATGATAAGATGATTACGAAGGAACGACAAAAAGAGGTTTCCAGAGAAGAGAGAGAGAGTAGAAGTTTTCAGTTCTATATGACCAAAAGTATAAGAGACGATGTCCATAGTGACGAACAGTCGAATAAGAACCTCTTCGCTGAGATTGCTGCCGGCAGCAATACAAACATATAGGGTTTGAAAAGGCGATGGAATGTTATCCATCTGGTATAGACGACCTCTTTCAAACCCGGAAACTCTCTCGAAGAATCGAGCTATGTCTTTGCTGCAGGCAGTGTTCGGTGGCGAGTAACGTGCAAGAAGAACAGCAGCGAGCTACACCCGGAAAGACCCTGCTGACCTTAATTGGTTTATTGCCCCGAGGATTACGTTCTGGTCTGCCGACAGTGGAACCTTTTTTTTTTTTTTGCTCAACGAATTTTAAAAGGTTTGCTGCATTGGCTGCATGCTGAATTACGCCTTTTGCTCGGGTTACTCTGTGGCATAACAGGCAATGCGAGACGCAACAACCCTCAATGTTGCGGGACTTTTCATATTTTTTCGGTAGTAGTAGCGCGGCTTCGCCTCATTTTATGCTATCCGCGAGTTCTCCTAGTAGCCTAGTGGATTCGTCGATCTGTTTGTTTCGCTAATTCAAAGCTGCATCGCGTGTAGACAACACCTCCACTTAAGGGAAAAAAACATGTTGGTTAACGCGTGGGCGAGTGGTGATTTAATGATTCAACCTCGGGCACCGTGGTAGTCGGGATGTTTTATACTATGCGTGTACCTATGTCCACATACAAACACACTGTACAATTTAACAGCGGAGCGGAGTGTTACGGCTGCAATATATTTACACGTGTATTTACGACCGGCCACTTTACCCTTTACCAGGGCAAAACGAATCAGCTTCGCTCGGTCGCTCTTACACTCTGAAAATCTAAACTCTCAAAGCTCTCGAAACCCATCACCCACACGAAAATACTGCCCTTCCGAGAGCGTTGCAGCTTCTACGTTTTTCTTTTCCCTACCATTTACCTTCTCACCACTCTGCCAAATTATACAGCACTGTTATGGCTCCGTTGAAAATTGTTCACGCGATCCATATGGATTCTCTTGTCGATAAACAAAATTGACGCTATTTTAATGCTTTAATAATGAGCGCGCTATTTATTAAATATTACTGGCGCGAAGTCTTTTCATGCGAAGACTTTCTCACCTTCTACATTGCAATTTTGTACTCCCCAATTTGCCAAACAATGAGGTAATAAAAAAAAGCTTATACGTTTAAATACCATTTTACAGTCTTCTAATTGAAAAACGTAGACAAATTGTTTGAAATTTCATCACTGCATCGTAATTTTTTAAAAATATTTTTTTCACTACACCTTTCTCTGGGGTTTGGACGCATTCGCGAATACAGGGTTTTCCCCGAGTGCACCGAAACCCAATAAACTGCGCCCTATACGTTACGTAACGTTATATACGCACAATATCCCCTCGTAACTCACTCGCAGTAATAAAGAGGTGTCCGTCGCAGGTGCACAGTTTGCGTATGTGCATATAGGAGCCGTACATACGAAAGCTTAAAGCGCAGGTATATAATATCTACGCGTATACCTATGCCCTGCCGAGGGTAGATACTCTCGCCGGAGTTATCGATTACTCGGAGGGTGCGGACTCGTCCTGGACCTCTGGTTTCGTCGTGGCAACCCGGTGTTTCATCGCGACGACCGAATCGCGTGAAAGAACGAAATTTCGTAGCTCAGCAACAGGCGAATATTCCCGCAGAAATAACGACGAACGGGTAACGCTCACTTTCATTTCTTTCCGTTTTTATTTTTAATACATCTATACCTTTATCCATTACCTTACAATCCGACAGTACGAGAATTTTGTTAATACTTAATCTTCCATCTCCCCATTTTATGCTGCCGACGACTGATGTTACCGCGTTATTAAAATATTAACGATGCTCATTAAGACATAATTAAGGAGATTTTGACGGCGTTCTTTGCTTTCCTTTATGTTCAACGTTTTCATGATTTTTCGTTCGCTTAAACAGATCGCGCGTGTTTTGTTTTATCATCTCGATGCAGCCATCTTGAAGAATTATTTTACATTTTTTTAAAGAGAAATATTCACGAATGGGGAACGCCAAAGAACAGGCCAACCCGTGAACATCGTATATATTTCGAAGCCTGGCGAAGAATATTTTAAAGAGGCTGAAAAGTGAGTAGAGGAATTCCCGACACTCCCACGTATCTGGTTGCACGTCGACTGAAAACGCTTAAAAAGAAATAATCCCACCAACGAACGATTCAACGGTGTCTTTTTCTCCTGTCCTTCTTTTTTTCGTTTTTTTACTCTTCCTCCCAGTTTACCCGCCATCGCGCGATACGAAAGTCCTGGCGAACGTCGGCGACGACCAGTCTTCGCTTCAGGCGAGAGCAAGAGCACAAATCACTCCGGGTCCGTGCAGAGTGCCACTCCTTTTTAATGGCTTTTTGCTCGATGCGAGAGACGCGCGAGGACGATCGCGTTAAAAGCAAGCCGCTCCCCCTCTGCGTCTCTCGTTCTCCTCTTATTCTACTCATCTCAACCCAAAAAGCTCCAATTCCCCGATATTTTTTTTCTCGACGAACGGCATGAAAAAAAATCATCGAGAATTTAGAAAAAAAAAATCGTCCACTGGTCGCTTTCAGACTCGTCATAAATACACTTGAAGAAAAACAATTCGATACGCCTCTAAATCCAAAGTTGTGGGTAGTTCTTTTTATTTTTTTTTATTTGAGGTTTTGAATTGGATGACCAGATGTCTTGCGGAGATTAACTCTACGAGGAATTTCGACTATGATAATACTCTGTATCCAATTGTGGGATTTATTCTCGAATCCTCGTGGTTTCGCCGAGCAGATCTCGATGACCACCGTGTCGGCGCGGAACGCTCCAAGGCACTTATGTCCGATTGCGGAATGACGGAGAAACAAGAATACATATACGGAACGAAGGTAAGACCGAGAGACGACGTTCGACGCGATAGAAACGAGTCTCCGAGTTGGCAACGAACTGAGTGTAAGAGAGTACAAGAGGTGAGGAGGGGAGGATGCGACACCGTCGGTTGGCAATAAAACGATGACACGAGGACATGTCCTCGTGGAGAGGAGAGATCTCGCGAGCCGATAATCGTTTATACGGTTAAGTGCGGTCCTATATAGCTGACATAGCTTTAGCTCGGTAACTCTCTCATAGCGTCTTTCGCTTCATTCTGAGACCCGGTTTTCTCGTTTTCTTATCGCGAAGTTGGAGATGACGAAGCTGCGTCGACAGAAAACCTTAGAACACCGGTCGTTCTTCGCGGTCAGCGTCGTTTGATAAGAAGGAGTATACACGCGAGAAAACGTCGAAGTTCTACGACTCGCATTTTCATTTTATTTTTTCTAACTTCGTTTAATTGGTTCTCCGGGGATGAGCGAACGCCGGATAACGTTTTTGCTCTGATAAGTAGCAGAATGTAAACGAATAAGACATACATCAAGTTAAACTGGTACTAAAATCAGGAAAAGTCCCATGAAAAGCTCGATCTCCCAGTTTTTCTATATCATCAACACGTTACATCGCGATCGTAAAGTCCGTTTTCGATTATTTGTTTTGCTGAAAATCATGTTTTTTTTTATCCAAAAAAAATAGTAAGCAAACGTAGAAATGAGATTTCCAGAATGCAAAATTAAAATCTCACAGCGAATATTTAAAAAAAAATGGAAATTTAATGGATAGCTATCTGCAGTGAAAATATATATAATGATAATTATTCTCAAATATATCAATTTTAATCTTTTTTGAATGCTGGAAAAAAATGTAAAAAAAGATCGATGGGTGAAAATTATTTCGATACTGGATGCATCTTTAAAGGATGCTTTTGCATGAAGGACGAAAGACTATTTGGGGCAATGTCAAAAATCACATTAGCGTGTACGAGATAATTAATATGATGAGATGATTCTTTGTCTTGCAAAGTTTCTTTGTCCCTAAATGCTAAAGAAGCCGAAAGCAGATTCCCAAAGCTGTGTACCGCGATGGCGGCTAAAGGGTCCACGAGAATGGGCACATCGGGGGTATGAGGACAAGAAAAAAAAAACGGTACAAACAGAATGGTCTCACACTCTTTCCATCCTGGCATCTCGCGCGTTTCGTGCTGCAGCTTATTCGTCCACAACCAACGACGGTAGCATTTATGGCCGTAGCCAGCGCGTGAATATTTATGCGCGGACCATTATTGTCTACATAATAGTGGGTATGCCGGGCCCGTGCTTCGCGGCGAGAGAAGGAATACGCGAACCGGACGGCTTATGCATACCGCACAAACCATTCGATAGCCCGTGTGCAGCGAATTTCTACCTTCGAACGCGCGCGCGGGAGGATAATACGCTCTCACGCATACTAGCAATTTCGCCGTCGGATACACGCGAGTGAGGTACCAAAATGGAGGCGGGTATTATTGCAGTATGTTGTGGTATACGGCTACTGCATCCAGGAGCTACACGAGAAAATGTGTTTGCCGCCTGAATGCCTGCGTAAATGCAATGGTGATGGAACATCCCTGGTTCAGTCACGCTCTAAAGTTCTCTAAAGTTTTTTTTTTTTTTTCGAAGATTTTTTAAGTTTTTATCATCAACATGTATAATTATTAATAATTTCCATCCGCAGAAAAAGAAAATAAAAAAAGACAACGAATTTTTTTTTTCGACATTCCTTAAACTCCGAAAAACTCTAACCACAAAGCGTCTTCGATGTTCGTATACGCGGCAAAGAAAAAAATGAAAATTAAAAAAAAAAGAGTGAAGAAAGCCGAAGGAGGAACGAGAAAGACAAGAAACGCCCAATGGTGTATAATCGCGCTTCCCAAACGCGGATAGGATCTCGAGGGGGGAGGTTCTCAGCTTTCGTCCACAAGGATGAGATATCCCGTAATCGCTGCTGGAGTGTTGTTGCCCGCAGCGCGCGCACCTTAAGCCCCCCAAGGATCCTAAATCACGTTTGACTCCCCCTTAATGGGTGAAGAGCTGGTTTCTCAAGCTCCAACGGTATATAGCATCCTTTTTCTCGCCGAGAATCGAGAGAATATCCCAAGAGAGACAAGAGAACGAATGAAATCTTGCTTTGCGCGCGCTCTCTTTCGAATAGTAAATCTCCGCGAGTGACTTTTTATTATTCGTTTCTTTCGGGGTCGGGGAACACGAAGAGGCGTTGGTATATATAGTGTATAGTTTATCCCTCTTCGAAGCTCGATTCGTATATTATTCCATAGTACTTGTCTGAAACGAGTCTGAGAGACGAAGAATTTTATTTCATACGATTTGCTTTGCGCTTATTATTTTTTTTATTTTTTCAATCCAAAGCAGGATTAACCACGAGAGTCTGATTTATCGTTTCTCCGTTTCTCGAGAGATTGTATAGTCGTAGTTTTTTTTTAATGCGTATGTCAGGTGTTGCGCACCTGTAGAATTTTTTTTTCTCATAATTTCGCCGATAGAAATTCAATTATCGCTTAACCTTAACTCCAGAGTACTTGCAGCCATGTCGATGCCGCGGGGAATGATACACCTGCGAGACAACGTCGTAGAACAGAACTATCAAAGCAAAGTGAGTTGAGTTAAAGTAGCCTATCGAGAGATCCATGTACAAGAGAGTACGGGACAACTGCGACGAGCAGAGAAGAGCACCTCTCGAGTTATACGACGGCCAACTAACGCAACGAGCAAGAGGTACCGGTTGTTGTCGCTGAGCTGGAGTCGCCGTTGCTTTCGCTCGCAACCCTGTAAAGAGGCTTTTATTTAAGAGGCTCTTGTCTCACTCGCGTTTATACAACACATCATCTCCCTCGGGGAAAACTGGTAGTTCTATCCATCCCTCTCCCACTGTTCGTCAACGAGCCCTGAGAATTTCAAGCGCTCCAGACGAAGCGAAGACGATGCGCGGAAGGTTTTCGTTTGAACGTCCAAAAATATCGAGGGCGTTTTTTTTTTTTAACTAAAATACGACATCACTCCGAAAAGCTGTGCGCGCATCTCGAAGGAAAAACTTTCGAAAAAAATATCGGCCGCCTTTGTGAGCCTTTTGAGGAGCGAAACTGCTATGAGAAGCGAGTAGTAGCCCTTCCGCGTGCCAGGAAGAGAAATCTAGGCCAACAGCATCCCATTTTTACAACCCCGCGGGAACTCTCTCGCCGAGAAAAAATAACATTGCCTTCCGGGCTTCAAGTTTTTCTCATTTTTTTTTCCTCTCACCCTCACCACTTCACGATTTTAAGGGTTTCCTTCCACAGTCGTAAACTATATTTCTCGTAATTTATTCTCGCAGATATTTCAATTCATAAAGTTGAAAATAAGTGTCTCAAGTTGCATGTCGCAACTTTGTAAAGTACGATCATTCGGTTGAAATAACAATTACCGAGATACATCGCGATGTTACTGTATGACTTTTGCCGAGTCGTTATTGTTGGAATTAAATCACTCCAAGGGCGGCAAATGAATCCTCGGGTAAAACGAGCGTCGAAGAAAGATATGAGAAGGACGGAAGGAAGATGAAATACCGAGTCGTAGCCACAGACAGCGAACGGGAGAATAGGCCTATATAGTTTGCTGTACGAGTGCCGAAGCTGCTACACAGTCCGTGAGTCTCGTTTCACGTGTTAATAAATAGCCTCGCGTTATTACCGTCAAGCTAATTCCTCGGCCACTCTCTTCATTTAACGAAGCCAATTATGACAGGCATAAATGTAAGCAGTTAATAGTTGTGTACACACCAGTGAAGGTAGAGGCGCACGCGCCCGCGCGTGCTTCAGCAACCCGCGAAGCTCGGTTAACCCGCGCGTTCGACGTTCTCTCTCGCGTCCGACGATTCAACGGTGCAATTTCATTCTTATGCACGTTTTCATATTGCATCTCGTTCGAGAGTTATTACACTTTCTTCTATCAATTCTTTAGGCAATATTAAAAATCAATAGCGACAACGTGTACTCCTAAAAGAGCTCAATATTAACCAGCGAAATGAAAACCTCCTAACTGTTAACAACGAATAACTATTTAGGGTATTTTTTTCAAGATTAAAAACAAACAAAAAAATCACAATATGATGATTGATTTTTATTAATTATAATTAAAGAACTGCCCAAAAAATCGAGCGATCTTTCATCAATTGTGAAAAGAAAATTTACGAAAACCCTCGCGTTGGACAGTATCGGAATTGCCGGTTCTCTCGTAATGCCAGTCCACCTTCCCCGCGAGAATTTTATCGTTCATTAATTTCAGCGATTGTCGTTACAAAATCAATTTGCCTCGATACTCGTAAGATCGTAAAATTATTTAACGTGTATTATAAAAACAAGACTTGTGGCTATGTCGTTGCTGCTGCTGTTGGAGATTCTGTGCGACGCGCTCGGGGGGCCTGTGCCCCTTGACTTTGCACTCGCGTGGCACTCTCGTAAATGCCCGCGAACTCCGGTCCGCTCTCATTCACTCGTATATAAGCTCGTTATCCATATAGTTGTATACTCACCGATGTATATAATGTGTAACTACTGCTATACTTTGAAACACAGTAGTGCCCACGTTTCATCCACCATAATTTTCGTAGTAACACGTATTTTCGACTATAACTACTTAAGCGGAGATATTATTATACGCTCCGGTATACAACGCACACGCTATACATATTGCCGTTCTCCACCATCCATGAAGCGCTTTTCACACGCTACAATTCTAATGGCTCATCGTTATAAGTCATTTTAGTACTTCGCTTTGTAAACCTTCAGACAAAAATATTGTATTCACACACCGGACGAGAATTTCTTTTCGTGGTTCTCCGAGAGAAAGAAAAGGAAGACATAGATAAAAAAAAAAGTGGTTGCGAACCGAAAGACGACGTTCGACACCCGACGGAACTATTCGGAGTTGGGATTCTCGCGGCTCTCTTGTTTGCGCAATTAGTTAACGCGCTCGAGGCTCTCGTCAAATAGCTGAGACGAATAACCGAGAGAGTGAGAAAACTCGTCGACTAAACCGAAAAACGACCGCACCTTTCGTGATATAGTGGCTGTAGTAAAGCCGAAAGAATAGTTAGTAAAAAAAAGTAATAATCATTTTTTTGGATGATGAAGTTACTTTGGATTATAATAATTGCGGGAAAATGTGACATTATCATTTTTATTTAGAGAGACGAAAAGTTCGATTGAATTTTGTTAGTTTTGATTTTTTTCCATGAATCGCTTTTTTTAACAATTTTGTAAGGATGAGAGAAGGCGATGTCCGCTACCCCTCTATTCGGGGGAAACGCAGCTTCGCCACCTGGGCGAAGTTTATGGAAAACATTCCACCCTATTCGCTGAACCTCTGTCGGGCTCCAGGGGTAAGTCAGGAGCCCAGAAACATGCAGCGACCTCGGGCGTCAACGACCCCAAAAGATGGACGAAACTTACCCTTAATATTTTACCGGCGTGTTACGGATACTGCATCAGGATAGAGAGCGTCTATTTTTACGATTCAACTGGTAATGAACTTTTGGCGGTAGATATATAGTCAATCATCGACCGATGGTCAATTTTAAAGTAAGAATACTTAAAAATCTATAAAATTTAACCGACGACTGAAAACACTTCATCTGTGATGCTGCGGCGATATTTTACAGCATTTTTTTACCCGACACTGCAGTTTTTTTCATCGAAATATTAAGAATACTGTCGCTCCGTAATTTTCATAGCCATTAGGATTACATATGGTTTTTTTAATTTATTTAATGCTCTTTTTAGCCCAATTCTAAGTTTTTGATTTTTTTTCGAACCTACGATTTTTTTGTACTTCTTGAAAGTGACAGAAACGGTTATATTTTTATCGATAATATGTATATATTGAACAAAAATGTTGATTCAATAAAACAGTCGGGTGAATGGTGTCGACGGCACATTTTATATTTACCATTGTATTTCTCGTTCTTACAATGTCATATTTTTTTCTTAAAGTTGAAATCATAAAATATGACGTTGACACCATTCACTCAACCGTTTTATTAAATACATTTTTTTTAGTGTGTATATATCACCGATAAAAACGTAGCCGTTGTTTCTGTATCGTTTGAGAAATGCAAATAAACCCCAAAAAAAAGAATGATACGCGAAAAAAAAGCTCAAAAAAAGATTTAAAAAAATCAACATTTTATTTAGGATGAATATTCTTGAAAAAATCAAGTAATTTTCATGGATCATCCACGTTCTGTACACTGAGAAGATGACTGTGTGTCCTTGCCACACAGCCATTTACTAGATGCGATTCGCATCAGCCATTTAAATGGTTGTGTCAAACAATTAATTGCGCAAGCAAAACATTGTTTGATGCACCCGTTTAAGTGTCCGGAGTAAATTTCTCCACACAAATGGTTATCGCAACTAAACCGTTTTCCTTCAGTCTTCAGAAAGTATTTCTACTCTCGCGATATTAAAGTACAAAATCGGTACACTGATTAAAAAAATCGGTTAAACCGATAAAATCGACGCTTGCGGCTGTCGAAACAACTATTTCATTCACTGAAAATAATACTTACTTAATTATACTAACTGTTACTTAAATGAACTATTTCTATGCTTACTATGACAATTCTTTCTTTTAAATACCGATTATTTGTTTCGCCACCCGCAAGCGTCGATTTTGTCGGTTCGACCGATTTTTTTTCTCAATGTAAAAAAAACCGTCGATGTATTTCTATGTTTACCGTACATAACTCAACGCGATCTGATACGCTGGTCTCGTTATAAAACTGCAACAATAATACAAATTCGGATTCTCGGCAAACGCGAAAGAAGTTTCGTGTTTTTTCCGACGCGTAAGGAATTCATCTTCACGGTTAGAGAAATTTATTGTAGGTGCCAAACACGGTTCGGCCAAAAAATACGTTATATTACGCAAGGCGCAAAACCGTTGACCTGCACGGGTTACACTTTTTTCAACTTTTATTGCCCTCTTTTTGAATTCTTTACGACGCGACCGACGAAAGGGTGGTAAGAGTCTTTCTTGAATTACCCGCAAAGCCTTTCAGCTCACTACGCGCTTATGATAAACCGTTTGCTTCAAAATATTTTCGTTTCAAAAATGTTCGAAACCCTTACGTACGGGAGACTTTTTGCCGGCAAAGTCGAATACTAATTTCGTTTACTTGTAACAAAAATACGCAAGAGCCTAAAACAAAACTCTTTGATCCATCGAAAAAAAAAAAACAGTTCAATGTTATTTTTCAATTAAAAAAAAAATCGCGATGTTTCGCGATGTTAAACGGGATATTTGAAGGTAACGATCGATCGAAAAATTTGGGCGTATATTAACGTCCTCCGTACGCGAGGGATTAACTCGCTGGTAATATTCAATTTTATAGCAATCTATACAATAATCTTCGATATCTAATTAGTATTTAATTTACGAGAAACAACGGAACTGCATTATTTTCCCAAACATTTGTCGGCCGATTTGCATGTACAGCAATTTAAGTTACATACAAAATTAACGACGATGACTCTCCAAGATGCTCACCAATGCAATTCATTAAACGAAAAAGCCAATAAATTAATGACCACTTAACACTGCATCTACAGTCAAAAATCTATTTGTCAATCGCTTAACACCGCAATTTAATATGACTAAACCGTACAACTTGCTTTGCTTGCAACAGTCACGGTATTTATTTTAATAATACGAAAAAATTAAATAATACAAATTTTCTGAATACGAATTGTTTAAATAAAACGAAAATATGACGATGGAGAACACCATCTTGTAACTTGAACATGACGAAAAGTCACCCTGATATTGGATTTTCCGCGTTGTCGAGAGAACGAGGGGTGCGCTTTCGTATCAAAAGGTACGTGAGTTCGCTGGTTGGACGAGGGTAGAAGTCGCGAGTGTGTACCACGCCTATAAACACGATGGCCGCTATCGTACAGGGGTCGTATCCATGGAGACGCAACCCCTCTCGATAGGAAGCTGGTATGGCGAAAACTCGTCAAGGGTTGCTACCCTCGAGAGAGCGAACCCGCTAGCGGCTAGCGGGTCGAGAGGTCAGGCCGCGATATCTCAAGCGAAGCGTTACGAAACTCTGCGATGGACTTTTCTCGTCTTCGTCGTCGTTGGTTTCATCCGCGCCAGCAAAGGCTCTTAAGTTACGTTTTTTTTTATATCCCGACTCTATAAGGGTAGACGCGACAGCGCGGTAGCAGCTTGGTAGCACTTTGCCGCTGCTTCGTCAACGGGCAAATGGCCACTTTGATACCACACGAATTTGCAATACCATCGGTTTTATTAGATCGTATATCGAGTAGCCATGCGGATGACCTATGGCTACTCTCACTCTGTACTCTGGCGATTCGCCCGGTCGTATAAAACGATTTCAAAGATTTCGCAGCTCGTTTATCCACGCTACGGACGTTTTGCTCTCATAATTGTTCGTATCGTGTCGCCATTTGATTTAAACCATTCGTGATACTTTTCCTTATGTTTGGCAGTTAAATAAGTCGAAATAGATGAACAATAAGGTAAGAGACCCAGTTTCGGACGCTTTTAGGTTACCGGTCAATCATTATTAAAATATTAATTTTGCACGTGTCTATCGAGGTATATCTTTTGCATGACTCTATAGGCGGAGATTTCGTCTATTCAAATCATCCTTTACTTATTGTTTTCAATTAATTGAAAATATTATATTAATAAAAATATGGAAGAGTTCCAACGTCCCATTTTCGGAACAGCCTTATTGCCTATTGTCCCAATCCAATCCAGTTTCTTCGCGTGCTCAGACGCTAATTTGATTTTTATTATTTTCATAGGAAATGTTCGACACCCAATTATAATTGCACGATGTACATGAATATTTGGACTATTTGCATGTACCCTAATATAACTGAATTCGAAACTAATTCTTTTAGTATACGCGGAAATACGACAGCAGCGTCCGAAACAGGGACGTGTTCCAAAACTGGGTCTCTTACCTTACTCACTTTAATCTTGAGATTGGCAATGCGAATGAGAATCGATACATTTTTTATACTGTTTATGACTTTTTCTGCGCAGATAAATTTGATAAATGATTCGAGTAAAATTTACTAAGTATAAATTACTAAGATCGATGCAAGATATATGTATACACGGAAAAAAAATCAGTTGATCTGAGTAAATCGGCACTTGTGGGTGGCGAAACAAATAATCGGTTGCTTAAAAGAAATAATTGTCATAGTGTGGAAAGGAATAGTCAAGTTAACTAGCAGTTAGTATTATTAACTAAATACTTTTCTTTCAGTGAATAAAATAGTTGGTCCGCCATCCGCAAGCGCTAATTTTGTCAATTCAACCGATTTTTTTCTCAGTATACACCATAATAACTGTTGGGAATGTAACGATTATATAAGAAAGTCATGCGATTGTACATCGGCGTCCGGAGTACTCTCACGTATATACGTGGGAAAAAAAGTGTAGGATTTTCTGAATCTCAAAAAAGCTATTGTTACCGAAGCATAAAAAATATAGAAAATGATCGCATCCTCACAACAACAGTATGTCTAATATTATAATTCACAATAAAGCGCAATTGCAGAGATATGATGTCTAACATACGTAATCCACAATTACATGGACACCTGAATAGTTGTCTTATCGCTCTTAATATCAGTGCAAAGTCTACATTTCCAGCCACAAGTTTTTTTTACACTTTTCAACTTAAAAAAATTTTTTTACCGTTCATCTATACCGTCTTCCGTGTTTATCATCGAATCTCTGTCATCCCTTATTTTCACCTATCGATTAAATTTTACCGACGGAATCATAATTCTTAATCGTGAACTGTTAATCGCTGAATTTTTAACGCTAAGCAGGAAAATAATGCCGCATACGTAGCATACGACGCGGACTGCTCTTGTTATTGAATGTAAGCCATGGAACGAATCCTTCATGGCTGCTGCGATACGATTTTTTTTCATTAATCAAAATTTATTGACCATATTTTGTAGTCATATGACTAATTTAAACGCCATGTTGCGCACCACGACAACGGCGCGGTAACTTTTTACACACGAGTCTGCATCGGAGTATCGTAACGCGGTTTTTCGTCTACATAGTTGAAAACCATCAGCACAAGTGCCGATAAATTCATATTAATTCTTGAATTTCGAACAATTGTTAAGCATCTTTTTCGGCTGCGAGAATGTCGCAGTGGAGACATTTATTTCAGCGATCATTGCGAAATCAGAATTTTTCATCATAATTGCAGCAAAAAAATGCGCATCTTTAAAATACACAAAGATTCCCTGCAAACAAAATATAACGATAAAACAGTCGAATCTTCACTAAAAAAAAAGCTGACAATTGGAATAGACAGGGAACTACTTTCCAGTCATTGTTTAAGGGGATTCGATAAAAACTTATCGTCGGAGAAAATGGGTCGATCGAATAGATAGAGAAGTCAATGTTCAAGAGATAGTAGCGCTATTTCCAGCGACTCGCTCGACGTTAAAAACTTCATTGCACGCCACCAAGAAAAAACAGTTCGTTTACACCATCTCCTGTAATATTGAAACACTGCAGCTGCACGTACTCCGGTTAATGAACAATTTCCTATCGTCAAACAAACGACACATGGGACCTTCTTATAAAAAAATCAGCCAAACTATAGCAACTCATTTCCCGCACATGTGAACCGTCTATCGAAATGACTAATCCAATAAGAATTCTCATTCGTCATCCAACAATTCCAAATTCATTTCCGCATCAGCATATATTTGAAGAATGTTAAAGTTCCCTATGTATACCGAATTCTTTCATATATACTTCCTATCCTTTCCAATCAACTTCTCCTTTGTACGACTGTATAAATGCTTCGATGCCACACGGTGCAATTCGCTTCACAGCCGTTTCATTATCTACATTCGGTAACCGACCGTCTTTTCGCCATTTGATTTACAATCCCTGAAAGAAAGAAGAATAAAATGCGAACGCGTACGTGTTTTCATGAGATGGTATATACAACGCGGGACAACCTTCGAATCCCGCGTGGATGCGTGGACGCGTAGTCACGCTGCGCGAGAATGTTGTGTGGTTTTATGGTACCAAAGGGGGGAGGAGGGAGGATGAAAGATATACGATAGGAAGCGAGCGTAAGGATACTGGTCCGGGGAGGTTGTAAAAGGCAACGTTACGAGGCCCTCCGGGGTGGGATTATGGCGGAGGGACCAATGCAACGAGATTGACAAAGGGGTGCAGCGCTACCGAGCGCGATCGTCATCCACCCCCCGGTAAGAACCAATCCACGCCTCGCAACACTCTCCCCTATGTTTCTACTCTCTCTCTCCCCGATCTTTCGCGTTTCCTTTTTGCGAAGAGTGCAAACGCACTTTCGCGTTCACGATCGTAAGAAACGTAATGGCGTACAACATTTCCCCGGCACGGAACTTCGTCAAATATTAACGTCGACTACTCCCGAATTAATATCGTTAAACGGATCGTCAAAGTTCAACGCCGCTAGCGGTGTGTGCTGCTGCTACTACGTTCTGCAATATAAAAGATAACGGCAAGAAACGCCTCTCGAGAAGGCCTTCTAGCGTCTTGCCAGTTCCAGCGAGATACCGCGTACACGAGCTTTGAAAGCACCAAGACATTTTTTGGAATATATTTTTCATAAAAATCGTTAGATCCGCGATGAAAATAATTGGAAATAATGCAATCACGAGACAAAATCAAGAGATCAAGAGAGAGAGAGAGAGATGGTGATCTAGTTGAACGGGAAAAACGGGAAAAGTTTTAAAAAATATTTTTAATTTATTTTTTTATATTGAAAAGCTCACGTTTTGTGAGTTGAATAGAACAAAAAAAATGTACCCTCACGTTTAATCAATAAAAATATTTCAAAGTAAAAAATTGCTGCAAAAATAACATTTCGAAAAATACGTATTTCTCGCGACCAATCGCTAATGCTCAACGCTTCACAGATGTTTGTCGCAACGAAAATAATAATGTCACCCTTGTGTGACACGGAAAATAAAAAAATTGAGATGAAAAATAAACTTACTACTTTTTTGAACTCTCGAACATCAACGATCCTTTCGTGAGAATCCATCGAGTAATTGTTACATGGGCTGTTGATTAATGCAATTGCGTTGCACGTTGTTGGCTGGAAAATCCAACAATCGTCTGGAGTATTCCTCAGAGTATTCATTATTGTTGCTACGTCGGTCGATGGTAACAAAAGGTCACGTCGTATATGTAACGGAGTGGCTAGTCGTCCGGCAGCCGGACGAATAATCGTATGTTATTCGTCCGGCAAAAAGTGAAAATTGACGACAAAGCAAAGAATGTTTATAAAAGTTCATGTTTGTATATAACGTGCGGTTTGCGTTGAAAAATCGTCGAAATTGTCACCCCCACGGACTTTATATTACAGGAAAATTCAGATCTTATCACAACCGCTGTTTGGCTGCGTTATCAGAGTGGTTAACTGAAAGTCGAAAGGTTCGTGGTTCGACTCTCGTCGGGCGTGCTTTTTTTTCCTCGATTGTCTTATTCGGACGAATAACAGACAATTATTCGTCCGGATAAAGTAATTCCAATTTTCGTGTAAACTATCCGGACGAATAACATACAATTGTTCGTCCGGATAAAATAATTTCAATTTTTGTGTAAACTATCCGGACGAATAACATACAATTATTCGTCCGAATAAAATAATTTCGGTTTTCGAGTAAACTATCCGGACGAATAATATACAATTATTCGTACGGATACATCTTCGTAATATTATACATATCCGTACGAATAATTGTATGTTAGTCGTCCGGATATATTTATAATTTTACGGCGATGTATCCGTACGAATAATTGTATGTTATTCGTACGGATTCGAGCTCTCGTTGATAGAACTGGATAAATAATATATATTTGTTCGTTCTTTTGTCATTTTAGCTACGAATTGGTGACAATTTTGCATATGCCTACAATTAAACGAATTGTGAAAACGAGTAGTCGAATTTCATCCGATCCGACAATTTCTTTGCAAAGTTTATCAATCCGTAGGAAAGTAGATTGATTGCTACCATTAGCAAGTTTTAAATGCACGTGAGCAGCCCGGCATGCATAGAACGAGAGGCAACCCCCCCGTGCCAACTTCACATGTACAGTAGGCATACGAAATTTCATCATATGCGATTCTATCGCGGGACGACGGGGTCCAGGGGCGGAGCCCCTGGTGGGGGCCAGGGGCGAAGCCCCGGTGGGGTCCAGGGGCGAAGCCCCTGGTGGGGTGCAGGGGCGAAGCCCCTGCTGGGGTCCAGGGGCGAAGCCCCGGTGGGGGTTGGGGGGGCGAAGCCCCCCCACTGAAGAAAGAAATACTATTTATTATAAAGAAAAAAAAAAGTCGCCCACAATTTTCCTACTATTTTCAAGTTTTGCTTGGACGAATAATCGTATGTTATTCGTCCGGATACTTTGCTCGAAAATTGAAACTTTTTCATCCGGACGAATAATCGTATGTTATTCGTCCGGATACTTTGCTCGAAAATTGAAACTTTTTCATCCGGACGAATAATCGTATGTTATTCGTCCGGATACTTTGCTCGAAAATTGAAACTATTTTACTCGGACGAATACTCGTATGTTATTCGTCCGGATACTTTGCTCGAAAATTGAAACTTTTTCATCCGGACGAATAATCCTATGTTATTCGTCCGGATAGTTTACACGAAAATTAGAATTATTTTATCCGGACGAATAATCGTATGTTATTCGTCCGGATACTTTGCTCGAAAATTGAAACTTTTTCATTCGGACGAATAATCCTATGTTATTCGTCCGGATAGTTTACACGAAAATTGGAATTATTTTATCCGGACGAATAATTGTATGTTATTCGTCCGGATATTGTTTGCCATACGAAACAGGATAACACCGGATATGTTATCCTTCATTTTATTTTCAATTTATGGATTTTAATATTTTTCACTGCATGGAATTTACCAAATTTGCATTGATTGTCCGGAAGTTAGTGTCAATATCGGTAGAAATATAATAAAGTCGGAAAAAAAACATGGCAAATATTACTTCAATTGCCGGACGAATAACATACGATTATTCGTCCGGCTGCCGGACGGGGAGCCACAGCCTATATGTAATCTAAAAGTAAACAATGTTTCGCCGAATTACGGATTACTATGCATGTGCCGCATCCCAGTGACAGGTCGATGCTAAAAACATCGATCTTTATCGTTGCGTAATGTTCAACGTATGTTCAACGTATTTATTATTTAAATATTATAGTTAAAAATGTGTCAAACCTTGCGATTCGTGGATATTGATGATCGTTTCATTAATGAACCAATGAGGCCTCGCGTAACAATTCGCGAAGCCGGAGAGCAGCCTGCTGCCCGAACATGTACTGCTGCATGCATTTATAACGACTATATGACACGAATTATCGTACAAAACGTCCTACAGCTACCGCGACTTCGATATTACCTGACATATTTAATTGTTTTGGTAATCACACTCCCGTAATAATCGCGAAAAAAACACGCCGCGATTTCACTACGTCCCCGAATCCCGAACGATGCAACGACACGCATTCGCGAACAACACTGAACATATTTTGCGTTTATTATGAGAGAGGAAACACTTGAGGAACCGTAAGAAATGTATTAAATTCATCAATATATGTCGAAATATTAAATTTGTATTATTGTTAATCCCATAATGGAGGCGAAAAAACACGAGGACCCGCGGCGGCCTCCATCCCGAACGACACGCGATCGCGCACTGCACAATAAACCTTATTTGGGTTTTTTATGATGGCGAGTGACAATTCGAATAACCATTAAAAACGTATGAAATCTGTCAATGCATCGATATTAACCGAAATATTAGATTGGTCTATTAATCACTCGCGTAATAACCGCAAAAAATCCATGATCCCCAGCAGAGTCCTTCATCCCGAACCGGCGCACGATCAAGGACTACAGTAAACCGTTTTTACGTTATTTACGATAGCGACATGCCGTGAATAACCGTTGACAATGTATCAAACCGAACTATTTATCGATAGTGACCGAATTATTCGATTGCTTCGATTATCACTCACGTAAAAATCCCGAAAAAAGCCAGAAGGGCCAACGACGTCTACCACCCCGGTCTCAACACTCGATCGACTAACTACCGAAAACATGACACACAAGCACGTGGGCGACACCGGCAAATTGTTGAAATTACGCGAACTAACAAATTCATCGTAACACGTGAACTGCACGAATGACTACTGAGTACTATCTCAACGTCCAGATATCATAGTAGAATCACAGGCCCACTACGTAAAAATTCAACTGTACAAACGATAATATAAAAGTCGTCGAAATGCATTGAGTAACACCGGGCAAGTGATGTTTCAATCAAAACACATAGACGCGTACGCGTGTTAAGTCGGTCTCATGGATTCTATTAAAATGCTTTAAATCTCATGTCATAGCGGATCTACAATTCTCGCGTACGAGAAGCGAAAAGTTCTCGCTACGAGTTAATCTGACGAACTCTCGTCGGCATAACAAAACGGGAAGTGACTGGCTCGTTAATTATTTACGAGTAGCCCATCTTAAATTTTCTGGTGAGATAAGTTTAAGAGAATGCTCCAAGAACCCGTCCAAAAAAAGTAGCAGAATGAAACGTGCATACGAAATAAACATAGCAGAAAATCCCAAATATCATTGTTGTACTGTACGAAATAATGGAACTTTTATTTTATTATCGCTGTTTCTCCGGAGTAGTTAACGGTAAATGAATAGATCCCTTCCGAATTCGCATAATGACGAAAACCTGTCGATTTGATCGGTGACTTAGATTTTTATACGTAGAAAACATTCGATTCGAAGATTCTTCAGCTGTGAGGTTGGATGATCTAAATCGGTTGCCGCAATCCCGGCGACGATCAAAAAGCATTCTTTGAAAAGTAAAGTAGTTTTTTCCGTCTGTATGTCTACCGTACTAGCAAAACGACGCAGCATGGTGATATATGAGTCACTGTACTCTACCGGCCTGCGCGCCGTATATTCCTACACTCGCGTAGTTGCCTCCGAATCTCGAAAGACCCGGAAAGTCAGCTGTTACACAGCCCGCAGCGCCGACTCGTTGTTTCCAACTAGTCTAATCAGGCTTCGGCCAGACTGAAAATCATCGCTGACAGTTTCTCAACGGAAACTGTGCGCTCCATTTCAATTAATTTCTTATCACCGTACTCCAAGCAGCATTTTTTTCCCCAAGAATACTTAGTATTTCGTTATCTCGCCATTGAAGATTTATAATTAGGATTCGGAAATATACAAACCAGTAGTTTTTTTTGGGATTTTTGATTTTTTTTTTTACGAGTGAGCCGATAGTGACACAAGAGTGAGTGACTCTAAATGACAATTCGTCATGGCAACTCCCACGAGCGACAGGAAGCCCTCAGTAATAATTCTCGGAGGTATATCTACTGTCCTCAATTCTTTTATTCAATTTATCGCAAGTATATCGTGAATTATCTCGAGAAATATACATTTTTCTTATCTTTCACAGGATGTGGGTTCATCGGGCGGAACCTTGTGGCATACCTCATAGACAATGAACTTGTGTCTTATGTACGAATTGTCGACAAAGTTCCACCGCAGACAGCGTGGCTCAACGCAAAGCATCAGCAAGTCTTCGACAATCCATTAGTGGAGTTTCGTAGCGCCAATCTCATCAATACAGGTACCGTAATAATAACTCATTTACAATGGAAATGAAACCTCTCTTTTGTTTACAATGAAAAAAAAAAAACAAAAATCCTCTCCACAGTCTCGTGCCAAAATGCATTTGCCGGCGACACGCCGATAGACTACGTTTTCAATTGCGCCGGAGAGACTAAGAGCGGCCAAACGGATCCCGTCTACAAGGAAGGAATTTACAAACTCAGCATCAACTGCGCCCAGCAAGCGGCAAAAATTGGCGTTAAGCGTTACGTCGAAATTTCATCCGGAAATTTGAGTTCGTCGGAGAAAGCACCGCACAAAGAGGACGACAATTCGGATCCATGGACATTCGTCGCAAAACACAAACTTCAAGTGGAACAAGAATTGAAAGACATTCCAAATCTGAAATATACAGTACTGCGACCGGCTATAGTCTATGGACCGGGAGATCGCAATGGACTCGGTAAATTTCTCTTGAAAACAAAATATCACAAAAAAAAAAATTCGTAATTTTTTTTTTTTTTTTGCAAAAAATGTTTCTGTATTCATAAGAAATGTTGTAATCTGCGACGATTATGAAAAAAATTGTAATTTGGTTTCAGCGCCACGTCTTGTGGTCGGTGCTGTTTACAAGCATCTCGGGGAATCAATGAAATTACTTTGGGGTCCGGATCTTCATATGAACACGGTGCACGTCAGAGACGTTGCTAGAGCCATGTGGCACGTGGTAACGCGCGACGATACGGTCGGCCAAATTTACAATGTTGTCGACGAAGGAGACTCCACTCAAGGTTCCATCAGTGCCATGGTCTCGGAACTCTTTAATATTAATCATGATTACTGGGGCACAGCTCTGTCCACTTTGGCGAAGGTTCGTCGACCAAAATTGCATTATATTTATTTTTTATTCAGTGACAGAAAAAATGTACAATTTAAGAAACTAATTTATTTATTTTTTATTTAATTTAAAGTTTTCTTAACATTTTTTATCGAATATTCAATGTGATTTAATTGCAATAGCGAGATATTTTTTTTTTAGCATTTTCCTTTCCAATGATTAAAAAAAAAAAACCAAATTTGTAAAACTAATTTATTTTTCTATTTATTTTAATTTATGTTACATTTCTTTATTTTTGTTAGAATTTTTTTGAGAATTTTCATTGTAACTTCATGTGATTTGGGATTTTTTAACAGGCCGACATGAGCTCTATAGTCGAGGAAGTCAATGACAAACACATGGGTCCATGGGCCGAGGCTTGCAGTAAGGACGGTGTCGAAAACAGCCCTTTGTCTCCTTACATCGATCAGGAACTTCTGTACAACAAGCATCTGTATTTGTACCCCGGAAAGCTTGTAAACGACGCGGGATTTACTTACTCTTATCCGAAACTCACGAAGGATGCTCTGAAAGAGGTTTGCGATTCGTTCGTTAAAGAATTTCGCGCTTAGAGTCATCAACCAAAAAATGCAAAGAAATGTTCGGCAAAAAATGTTTATATTATTTTTTTATCTCCAGGTACTCGATGATTTCGCAAATATGAAGATATTCCCTCATTCCCTAGTTCTGTGAGTAACTTCAGCTGCCAACGCCTCGACGAATCGATAGACGAACGCTCGCCCCAGCGACATGCAACGGTCGCGGGTCTTTTTAGTCGTTCATAGAAGAAAAAACAAACGTTTCACCTTGTGCCTAAATGATCTAATCTGAGTTATAGACTTTTTCGAACGCGTTATCGCGTATCTCGTGAAGAAAAAACAAAAAATTATAATCTCACTTTTCGCACCTCTCACGCGTACCTTACACACGGACGCGGGAACGGCATAATCCATTTTTTTCATGTACTTTCGGGTCGATTGATAATCATCAACTTGCTGTCGTTAAATTTGCATGTAGGTACTATATATATCCGTTCATAGTAAACTTTTACATTCACCATGAACTTTCAATGATCAAATTATTATTGGAGGATGAATTGAATTTTTAAAAAATACTTATAAGAAAATTAGATTTTGCCCTTCCGTGTTCACGATAGACACGAGCCGAATGTGGGATGCGAGGCCTATTCGCCGTAATTCATGTGATAAAAAAAAAGCGGGATCCTATGTACTTAATTAATTTTCATTACCGGTCTCGTGTACAGAGACGCTTCGTTCGCGTGGACGCTAGTCAATAATCGGCAAACCAGACAAGGGGGCTGTGCGAAACATTAAAGTCTAAGAGCGAGGAGATTAATAAGATGTCGTTTAATCGAGAGCAAGTCACCAAATAATCAAACGCTTTTTACGTTTTTAAAAAGAATTTTGAAACAAATTGCATAATTCGTACAATTTCAACGATTTTTTTAGGATAAAAACGTATACACAGTTAGCAGCGGAGAGTGCTTTTTTATACGCAATTTTTCGAGTCTATTACAGTGTTCGTAATGTTTTTTTTTTTTTTTTACGAGTACTTTATATTCTTTTTCGTGCTTTAGGACGGTCGAGATAAATACCGTGATTCCTGCTTTGTGGCCAAAGCATTTAACATTTTTCATTCCAAAAGTATGATACACTTTGTTTTTTTCATCGAGATTAGAGAGCCTTTGTGACGCGTAGTTTCGACAAAGGCTAAAAAAAAAAGATTAACTCGTAAGTGATGATATTCGAAAATTAACGAAAGCAATGATTAGCAAAATTAAGTACAAACAGATATGACGAAGACGAAAGAAATATTGTGTTTTCTTGTGATCATATTGAATATGCCTAACGACCTGTAAAGGGTTTAACGAAGGATAGATTTAATCAAGAATAGCTCCCGGCGATAGAGAGCGCTTTTACATTCGTATTTACCGGCTTACGTACGTTAAAACGATACAATTATTGTTCTATTATCGAGCTGCACTAAGAGGTACGATTTTCTATGTATGCTCCGATATTTTGATAATAAAATTGCTCTATTAGAAATGATTTTTGGTTTTTTTTCATCTACCAAACCCCCTAATCACGCAAACTCGTCGACGAAATTGCAGCATGAAAAAGGAATCTTCGTTTTTACTGAAAAAAGAAAACATCGTTATATACACTGCCTTAATTTTATTCAATCGTACAACAAGATGCTGCGTTCAGAAGGGTCAACAATATCATTAAACATTTCGTGTATCGATTTAATTTTAATACTTTTTAAACAATAAGGTTATAATTTTTATGTAATTAATTACATGTAATATATTAAAATATATACTTTCAATATTTTTTTTTTTTCACTTCCGTAGATAATATAATGTATTTACAATTGTGGGTTGAAAGGTATTTACAAAGTAACTGCACCCTAATGAACGGTCATAGCCGTTATGTAAAAGTAATTAACCAGGTGTTTGTTTTGTTTGCTTCTCATTCTTTTTCGGTATAAAATAATAGTGGATTCGTAAAAAAAAAAAAAAACAAAAAACAAATCTATATAAGTTATAAACCTTCAGCTGTTTATTTTTTTTTCGGTAATGGTTCTTTCGCTAATAAAATGTAGTAATACGATTTCGACTTGCGTCGGTTCGCCGCCCACGTTGGCCTATCCTTTTTTTTTTTTTTCTTTATCGCTGTGTGTTTGTAAATTGAAAATGTTTTTACTACGTGTAAAGTTCGAGTATCAGTCGACGCGGGACACGAAAACTATATATCCTGTGAGGTAAACGGTATAATATTAAATAATAGTTATCTAGTAGGTACTGTCGTTAAGTTATCGTTAAGTAATGGGTCGACGCACCCTTCGTCTTACAAAAGGGCAATCGCTTGTGGAGGTATATTCGTTCGACTAGAGTCGCCGTACGATCTATCTAGTTAATACTTCGTCAGTGTATGGCCAACGTAACGATCTCTTGTTAATCTTTTCTTTTTTTTTTTTCTTCATTTGTTTTTCCATTCTACCGGAATAAAACATCGTAAATTCTCTTCGGACGCTGTTGTTTTTTTTTTTATCTTAAAAGAATTACCGGAAGAATCGGCCGTTTTCGAGACTTTCTCGAGAAGTACTTGGCGGACTAACGTTCTATAAAACTTGTCTTCAAATGAAAAAAAAATAGAAAAAAAAAGAATTATCTTCCACGAACGATCAGTGGACGATTTACAATTATTGTTAATTCACGCCGTGTTGTTCTTTCAGCAGTTTCATCGCTCGAAGACTTTTTTTTACAAATTATAGACATGATTTCGATGATATCTTTGATAATAAAAAATCGAATTTTTTAAATAATTCATTTAAAATATATCGAAAAGAAAAAAAAACAGTGATCAACCGTGAAAATTTATATTGCTTTGTACTCTGGAATGGCGTGAAACCCTCAGCACGGCGACCCTATCTTTGTATTTTCATCATTAAATTATCTATAAACGTACATCACAACGATACAATTGTTTATCGTAGTAGAACGACGATGGCTCGAGTAACAATGATAATCGCGTGAATGAAACTATAATTAACAGAAAAAATAAAAGTCCACTCATCGCCAGAAGTTTTCGCGAATCGTAACACGACGAAGTGTGATCGGAAGTTGTACATTGTTAATTCCGGATCGACGCATATGGGTCTTAATAATGATTATGCAGCTACAAGTAATACGATTAAAGTATTGTTTTGGTAAGCGTAAATCGATTTTTTTTCTTCTTTCTTTCACAGCGTTCACACTACTGACACTATGCCTCGTTAACAGAAACGGAGAGAAAAAAATAATATATCCGTATATTCGTACACTTAAATGTCTAAAATGTTTCTTAAACGACTAAATTAATTTAAAGGAAAGAAAAAAAAAAATAATAATAATATGAAAAATCTACCAATCGTAAGAAAAAAAGAATCCTACAGAGATTAAAGAAAGTCACGCGTTTTCTATGCCTTATTAAAATTGTAAACTTAATCATTTCGTCCAACTCGGATGAATTGGAAAATTTCCACGGGATTCACTGGTGAATCGTATAAAAAAAAAAAAAACCACACACTATTTAAAATGTTAATTATAGTACAAAGACCCACTTTTAGCAATAATACGCGAGACCTATACGTGCTGCCTTGTCACCGAGTTAAAAAAAAATTGGTGCTTTTATAAAAAAAAAAAAAAACGAAAACAAAAAAAATCATTGTACAAATGTAGATGCCACTGTATCAGGAACCAAAGTTCTATTACTGTATAGGAATCGAATGAGCTCTCGTTTTGAAAAACACTGAGATTCGTTATTAAATAAACAGTCAAAGAAAAGTCAACGATCAACAAGTATTAGACATAGTGACAGAAATGTGGAGTTCGTGAAACGTCTTAATTAATAAGAAAAAATGCATTATACACCTTCGTTAAGGTTATCGGATCTGTATAATTAAGTTACTTTTTTTTTTGTTAATGCAAGTGTTGAATTGCTACCCCTTGGATAGGGGTAGCACCGGGGTAGTCTATTGCAGTTTGAAATAATGTGATATATAATATATTATATTTTTTTAACGAAACAAATTGTTCGAACGAACGAACGTGCAGTTGCAAAAATGCGTTTGCAAATAAATGACCAGCTATTGCAGGGCGCAACGCGGAGACTCGCGATTTTGAAATATCGAACGAATCTCTCGCGTCGCGCTATGAGATTCTAACATCCGTAATAACATAAACATCGTATGCAGATCAAACAGAATGATCGTTACTATTCGTTTGATTATTACTTTTTCATTCGGAACTCCGCGAAAACTCCGTAATTTTTTTTCCAACAATTCAGATAACAAACCGATTATTTCTGACTAAAGTAAATTGGCTATTTTACAGAAATGACAACGAATAATTGTATTAAAAGAGAAAAACAAAACGAAATGTATAGCATTGATACAATGAGTATAGAATTGTATATAAGTAGCGGCTGTTATCGAATTGTATTATTCTTTTCTTGATCTACGAAAGGAAAGTGAGATTATAAATGGTTCTGCGTGCGGAACGAATTGGTTACATCGCGTGCCGGTAAAAAAAGGAGTTATTGCATAATAGTTTGTAGAGAATGATTGAATGTATGAAGTAATAAATAACAATTAATGGAGGTACAGTAATAACATTGACATCTCTACTTCTCACTCTAAACGATATAACTTAGTCTATCAGGTACTGAGTTGGGTTTTTTTTTTTATCTTCTGTCATGGTAACATGCACCAGTCTGGTATATGTGTCTCTGCTGTTTATATGTTTGTTTTTTTGTTTGTTTGTCTTGTTTCTTTGTAATTGCTCCGGATCGATCGGCCATAACGTGAAAAAACCGTATGTGGTTATGTGGAGTAAAAAAATGATCCTCTGGCCCTCGTGAACGGAAGGAATCCGCAGACGTTTGGAGTGTTAATAAGAATAAGTATTCATTCAGATAGTATTTTCCGCTGCCTCGACCCCTCGAATCCTGCATCTTTTTTCGTTCATAGGACACGAACGACCCACAAAAAACTTACACTTAATCACAACTACGAACAACAAATGTAAATATTAAAAAAAAAAAAAGGAGAAGAAATGAAAATAATCAAAGTGAATCGATAAAAAAATTAACAAAATCTTCGCGCGATACGATTAGCTCGTGTATCTCGAACTCGGACCGTCACTGAATATCAAAATTCGCGAGAAATACGAACACTGTACGTTTTTTCAATCGCGCGAGAGATCGTACTAAAAATGTTTTCTAACAAACCAACGATGGTTTTAGGTATACAAACACGTAATTAAATACAAAAGAAAAAGAGGAAGTGGCTGCATAAAGCGTTTTGCTAGCAGTTTCATAAATGCATAACGTGTCCGATTAGAATCATGTGCTTCCCTTAAGCTAGTAGCTCTCCGCGTTTCACTCGATATCGGATTCAAACCAAAAGTATATAATTAATTAAACAAAAATAAAACATGGAATGTACTTCATAAAGTTTCATCAGTATTTCGGACTGAATGGAATTGTGTGAACTGTGCAATTTGCGATATCCAATTTGGATATCCGCTGCGATATTTGTTTCATTTTTTTTTTTGTTGTTTTGTTAATTCGATGAACCATCATCGGTAAGAGAATGCTTTTCGGAAGTTTAACTTCCGTATCGGAAAACGTTTTATAGACATATTCACAGTTAACGACTATAATATTATGTACAATAATATTATGTTATTTTTTTTTTATTTTGTAATTCCGCGCGAGAGTTCCCCTCTCCCTCCGGTATTTATACCAAAGGTGAGAACGATTCCGAATGTGAGCAATTTAGATTCTGGTATAGATTCCATCGCGCAATTATTTCTTTCAACGATAAAATAATCGACCGGTATGGATCGAGAGCTTTCGCTGAGATCGGTGAGAGTGATTCTATCGGTTAGGATGTAGAATCGATCGAGACCTATGTACACGCATCAACGACGACCTAAGCGAACCAGGCACATTATTTTTTATTATTTTTTTTTTTTCAACGGATCGATTTGCCGTTTACCAACGCGTGTAACACTTGGGCTCAACGCAAGGATGAGACGATCTCAATTTATTTCGCAGCGGTGTTTTTGGAATTTTTTTTTTCTTTTTTTCGTTTTGTGAGCATTCGTGATTCGGACGACGCTTCCACTTTGGAATGTCTCGCTCTTGCTTTTTTCTCCTCATTCTCTCTCTTTCTCTCTATCTCGTTATATACAATGCTTTGCAAGGCCGTTACAAAACTTTTTTTCTTTCGTTTTTGCGCCTTCGTCGAACATCGTTCGGCTCCTACCTTACTCTCGTCTCCGACGTTATTTCAAACGTCGGATCAATTCCATCGACGGGTTCATCCGTTCGGCTCTAATACAGGAACCGATATTGGTACCGCTTTCCGAGGCGAAGCATTCGCGCATCCTAAATTGTTGTTCAAGCTGCTCTCGCTGCCGGCTAAGGTACAATCGACCATCGTAAGCTCTGTGGTATCGAGATCCGGTTCCGGCTCCGGCTGGCCGTTCGAAACGGGACTCCCACTTTGTTTGCACTAAAAACCATTTGAAAAAATGAAATAATACGATTAATTTTATTCAGATTTTTAAAATGTGACAAAAATGGTATTAACGGTTTTAATATCGAGTATAAAATACCTGTGGATTTTCAGTAATTCGGAGATCCTTCGACTCATCGTGCGAATCCCAGGAGGTTAAGAGTGGTTCCTTAACGCAATTTTCAAGAATACCGTTTTCATGTCCACCCTGCAAAAGAAATGGATTCGTTACGTTCCAATAACCATCGCAGGGTTAATTATTCGTCGTTACATTTTTTTTCATACTGTCGTATATGTTCGGGTTGAAACAAACCATTTTACAATACGATACCTTAGTATCACATTGCGGATTCGTCGAGGTCGGCGAAGACGGACAAAGCTCTGCCAATTCGATTTCGTTGCAACTGATCTGAGGATTCGCCTGTTGACTCACTGAGGTTGTCGAACGCTCCACACAACAACCGTTACCGGTTCGCATGAGCGCCCGATTCTTTTGCGATTGTACGCTCTCTCTCAGCGATCGTGAATTCTCGCACTTCCTACGACAGTACATGCTGCACAGGCATACGGTTATGCAGCATATACTTATGCTGACACCGATTATTATACCTGTAATAAAAATGTATCGTGAAGTCGTTGAACCAATGTTAACAGTGTAATCACTTCATTGTAATCCAAAAAATTCAGTGTAATAAAAAAAAATGCCCGGCATTCCCTGACCAATTAATCAATTTTCCCTGATCGAATTTCCTTCGGTATTGAGTAGCGCTATTATCACCAAACAATAAACAAGTATAAAGAAATATTTCAACTTATATGATTAATTCTTTGTTAGCCTTCGTACATAGAAGATTTTCTTATCTGTACACTAATAACATTTGATAACTATTAGAAGGCGGAATCAAATAAATTAATGAAAAAATGTAAACTATGTCTTCCCTGAAATTTCCCGTTTTCCCAGTTTTCCCTGAACGTTTTCCCATTATGAATGATAATTGAATAATAATAATTTATTAATTATCCGGTCGGCTTACCGAGACTCTGATCCGGTTTTGCGTTCTGCGGTGGTTTTTGTTCGTCAGTTTTGGTGGGAACTTTCGATGCGCTGCTACCGCCCGTGATAATGAAAATTGGATCCGACGGTCGTCCGTATCCGGCTCTCGTCGATGCTTGAACCATCACGTCGTAACATTTGCCAGCTACGAGGCCGGTGAGACTGGCAAACGTTTTGTTTCCCGGTACCGTCACGTTTCCCCAGGTAAGCGTCGATTCGGTCAAATCCGTCGTGTATGAGACAAAATAATTTTGTATAACGCCGTTAGTCTCGGTCGGTGCTTTCCAAGCTATTCTAGCGTTCGTCCCGTTGCCGAGCGAAAACCACTGAACATCCTCCGGTTTTCCAGGCACATCTTCGCTCGTGTAGCATTCTATACTCTCGCTGAATGCGCTCGTCGGATCGGTTACGTTTTCCAATGTTCGCACCTTGAATTGATACAGCGTGTAGGGTTTGAGACCGTCGATAATTATTGATTTATCGTTATCCCTGAAAAAAAAACAGAATGTCGTATACGTTACATTATTTTAAAGGTAAAAAACAGAGCTCATCATTTTTTTAATCACTGTACTCACACGACGAGGCAATTCGTCCTATCAGGATCAGTAACGTATACCGGTTGATAACACACTTCAAAAGTATGAACACCATTCGCATCGGGTATCATCCATGTTACAAGAATCTTCGTCGACGAAATTTGTACAGCTTGCAAAGCAGTCGGAACATTGTCTGTGAAAAACAATACATAAGCATCTTAAATTATTGGTCGCATATAACTGGCATCACCGATAATAACGAAAATTATTGTATACTCACCGGGACTTGTTTGAGTCGATTTTATAATCTCAGTTAAGCAATCAATTTCAATTCCCGAATCCATCAAACAAAGGTCCATTGTGTACGACACATTAGTCTCTGTAAACACAGGCAACATAGAGATAAGAATCTTCCATTATGAGCAGTGAAACAAAGTTAGCTTTATGGGTTACTTATAATAAAAAAAGAAGCGCCAAGTATACAAATTAATATCAATTGGTTTTGTCAAAATTCTCGCTGTAATTTAACGCACGAAAGGTATTGCCGATTGATTGATTTATTAAAAAATGAGCGCTAACTCACCTAAGTTAGTGAACAAATATTCCGTCGAATTGATCGGCAATGTGGCATTAAAGACGTTATCGCCGTTCGATTTTTTCCAGTAAAGTCTCCAACCATCGAGATTCCGTCTTGGCAAATATTCCTCCCGCGCGCCTTTCCAGTTCCATGCCATTTTGACAAACGTCGCGTTTAAGTGTACCAATTGAAAATAAACAAAATTCGAGAGGTCCGGTTGATCGGTTTCGAGAGACGGCATAATCACGCTGGTCCAACCAAGTTGCGCATCACTGATGTTCGGATATCCTTGTTTAGTTCGCGCTAATACACGAAGATCGTACTGAGCACCGGGCAGCAAGTCCGTCAGTGTGTAATGTTGAATCGTCGCGGGCAGTAAATGCACTCGCGAAGCTGGCTGATCGTGAAGCCGCCACTGTATCTTGTATTCCTCAATGATTCCTCTGGCTTCCCTCTTCTCCAGAGGCGCCCAACTGACGTTTACTTTTGTACTGCTCAGCACGTCCACGTGTACCTTCGGCGCTGCCTTTGGAACTGCAATGAGCAATGAAAACATATAGACTCGAAAAATGTATTCAATACAAATGATTTTTCGGACCGATTAAACAATTTTTTTAATTGTAAGATATAAACTAACATTGGACAAAAAAAGTAAGAATACACATCGTCCCTTCTTTCAATTAAAAAGAGAATTTCTTTCGTGGAACCGCATGCTTACCAGTAGGAGCCGTCGTGCATATGATAGTCGCCGACTGATCGCTCGCCCCGTGATTGTTCCAAACTCGAACGTAGAACGAGTAATTTGTAAAAGGTTCGAGAAGTTTGGTCACCTCAACGGATGTGGAATTACCCGGTTCCGGTGGTGAGACTTCCTCCTTGCCACCATCTTTTGAAGAAGAAAGTGAATAAAAAAAACCGCAAAGGTATATATATGATTTACGGTTGCGGTCACAAATTATCGCCCCCCCCCCCCGCCCCCCCCCCCCCTCATGCCTGCTGTGTGACGCCCACGCGTCACATTGTATATCCATTAATAATTTACCTTCGGGACTGTAATGGACGGTATACGCTGTAATACTGGTAGACGGCAGTGACTTTGGTGGTTCCCAAGAAATGAATATTTTAACGGGTGAAGGAGCATTACACTTTAGAGACGTCGGTGCGGCCGGGCTGTTTCGCGACGTATTTACGTGTAGCCGACCAGCGGCCCAAATTTCACCCGCCGCGTTAACCGCTACGCACTGATAAATTCCGGAATCGGACGGCACGGTTGCCGATATTGCCAGCTCCATTTTATTGAGGTCCTTCTCGTACGCTGTTCTCCGACCTGTAACGCGTTTGAGATCGGTGAGCGATAAGTGAAAATGAAAAAATTATCAAGTTTCATCAAAACAGAAAAGGGCATCTTAACGTACCATTGATCGTTATATTTTTCGAATCTTTGAGCCAATAAATTTTCGGCGTTGGCGTTCCTTGCGCCTGACACTCGAATCTCGCTGTACGTCCGTTCGGAAAACTCTGACTCGTGGGTTTTTTCAAAAATGTCGGTGGTACCATAACGTCCAATGTTATATTCTGTACTCTTGGCCCATTGACAATAGAATTTTTTACCGAACACATGTATACACCGGCATTTGAGAGATCGATGTTTTTTAAAGCGAGTATCGCGATGCCTTTAGTAGAATTTAAGAGGATTCGAGGCTGCGCACTGGGAGCGTCATCTGGAGATAATTAACTCGTTAAAAATATTACAAGTTCACTCGAAGTGCGTAACTTCGCTTCGAGTGCGATACGTTCCAATTTTTCGTATTATTCGTATCGCAGACTTAAGTAACAAGTTTTCGCTCGTTCGTTTAAACGGGAATGCAGTAGTACATTAAGATCCTGGAATATACCTGCATATCGCGGAACAAACGTCCACGTGACGGAAAGTGATGGATATCCAGCTGCTGCACACGCCAGTGTCAGACTCGACCCATTGATCAGCCGATAGCTGTAGGAAATTTGGGGAAACAGCGAAATCGGTACTCGCGACTCGTTTTCTACCGGCCGCGAGAGCACCGTTAGTTTTGCCTCTTTGCTCTTTTTGGTTTTTTTAATAAAATCATTTGTTGCTATACACCTGAATAGAACAGAGTAATTCGGGGATTTTATAATGGCAATTTAAATTTTCATTTTTTTGTTCTATATAGAGACAAAAAATGATATTTTACCTATATGAACCAGCATCAGACAGCTTCGTTGCGCTTATATAGAGAACACCTGGTGGTACCAAATAATAGCTGTAACGAAATATGCAAAAAATATTTATTTTCAGTATAATTTTTACGATGTGTTTTTTTTTTTTTTTTCGAGTGATACATAAACACGAAGAAGACATCGATCGAAATTTCATACTTAGTGCTGTTACGATCGAGTGATACAGTTTCCCCGTTATGCTGCCATGTAATATTAGGTGGAAAGGGTACACTGTCGATGAGACATGAAAATCTTGCAATTTCGCCTTCCCGCACCGTCAGATCCTCGGGTGATTCTTTGAATGTATGAGATAACTCTGCACAGAAATTTACATTGATGTGTTTGAACGGGGAATGAGCTAACGAATAAAGAGTGCGATATGTAACGATTGGATGAAACCTACCAGCAACTTGAATGAACGTAGGTGCCGATCGTAACAATCCTCCTAAATTCGTTCGTGCCGTGCATCGATATTCGTGCTTTTTCGATATTTTAGTACCTGCCGAAACAACGCCATCGCGTCCCTTCGTTTTTTGGGCCAATTGCAAATTTTGCTTCTGCGATTAGTGAGAGAAAAATAAAAACAACTATAATTTCTCGTTGAGAGTGCGGAAATGTGTTATTACCGACAATGACCGGGAGATAATGTAATGCTATTTATATTCAGGATGCTGCTGTGATTTTACCTTGTAAAAGTGGAGTGAGCCATTGTGCAGCAGCCCGCAACGTGCGATACCGCACGGCGGCGCCGGTACACCATTGTGCAACCAAGATATATCCTGATTGTTGCCGGATGAGAGACAACTCAGGGTGATACCTCTCTTTCCTAGTATCACGCTTCCTCCCGGTTCTATCTCCAGCGTCGCTTCTGGACCTTTCGTCAGGCCGAGATCCAAGCCATCGATTTTTGAACCATTTTTTCCATTGTATACGCCGCTCGATCCTCTGACACCTGTTAATAAATTACGCGATTATTCGATCCATCGTAAGAAATTGTGTATTCTTTTTTATGATTCCTTTCTTCTTTTAATTTCTCTGAACCAAACGAATCAGGAGCTTAAATAAGTTTTGCTAATACTAAAATACCACTGCAAATATTAAATCGTATTGAAGGAGATGATTTTAATAAGCGTCACTATTATATTTTA
This sequence comes from Buathra laborator, assembly GCA_934046635.1. NCBI lineage: Eukaryota > Metazoa > Arthropoda > Insecta > Hymenoptera > Ichneumonidae > Buathra > Buathra laborator. The sequence goes on along the minus strand of OW203897.1, from coordinate 3,820,164 downwards.
AAGTCAATCAATAAACTGTATGTAAATAAATAATCAAATAAATACATAAGTAAATAAATAAATAAATAAATCAATATATAAATAATTAACAAACTGATAACTGATAATTAGGGGGATGCGTCTCTACTGTAATTTCTGCGCCATTATGTTTATGCAGAATTACCGCAAGTTTTTCTACATCATTTAAAGATGCGCACTGTCCGTTTGCATTAACCTTAACGAACAAATGAAAAAATTAAATTCTAGACACTCTTCATTCTTACGCATCGTGAATTGAAGAAATCAGAAGATCCAAATTTTTTCTTCATATTACTGTTTAAATAACAATATCTTGGTAATTTGACTCGACTCGTTAATTCTGATGTAACTCCATTGAATACGACTATCAGACACCCGTAATATGATTTGTTGTTTTAAGGGTCGATTGCAAGACATATTTATGTGACGCATAATTAACTACGTTTCAGGAAAATACATTTTGTTCATCTGATCAGATCGTTTCAATGATTATCTAGTAAAAAAAACTGTAATGAGTAATGAAAGATGTGCAAATTATCGATTATTGATATATTAGACTAGCGTAGCGCAGTTTAAAAAAGTCTCAAATAATATCAAAACTTTGCACAAGTCATTTTTGAGTTCGCAAGCATTTTGCACTTGAGAAATCCTTTTACTCTCAAACATCCAGCGTTCTCCAAAATCTGTACTCCGAAACGAAAAAAAATAGCTTGCATGCTTATGTCATATGATTCTAGCAATGCAGTGCAAGAAATTAAAAAAAAACTATTAAACAACACTGCGCGCAAATTAATGAATACACATGGCATCGTCGACGAGGATAATGCCGTCTAAGCTAATTCGGAAATTGCGGTCACAGTGCCTCGTGACTTCGCCATGTGCGCGTCCACGGTAAACAGAGTACCGAGAATTTCGTCGCAACGAGCCGGACAACCACCGAATCGCGTTACGCGTCCACTCGAAAATGGAAAACAGTTGAAGAAGAAAGGAACAAAAAAAGGTGAACCAAGATCATTGACGAATTGTTGCGTGAAACTTCGCGAGTAAAAAAAACCTCATTGTTCCCGAGTGACAGGTTCTCGTGACGATATCCGCGATCGATCGTGGGTGCGTGACGCAAAAAAATATAACCTGCTGCGAGAATTGACTTTGGGGGGCGAGAACGATGTCGAACCGGTATTATCGCGATGCGAACATTCGTCGCAAAGCTAATTAGTTGCGTACAGAAAAATATTCGGAAAATAATTGTGCCGACGGGCATAAACAATGCTTGTTACGAAGCGTGTTGCAAACCGTAAAGTAAACGCACCTGCGGCGCAAACGGGCTCGAGCACTTCCGTAAACAAGATGCCGAGCAAAAGCACCCGCGCCGCCATAAATCCGCGCTCATCGGCACCGTTTACTTTTCATTCACTGACGAATAATCACGCTGACACGCCGCTTCACTTCGTTGACAGAATTCGGGGCGCGTTATTCTTCGCCGCATGTTTGACATCGACGTTATTCACTCTCTACCACACAACCGACCGATAGAGCCACACACAGCAGTGTTTCGGCTGAGCCGCTCGCGCGCGCCGCCGTTCCGTTCGCCAAACTCTCGCCCCGCGGATTGGGAAACCCGCGTAGACCCGGAGAGGCGCGCGAGTGTTGTGCAGAACGGCACACACACACAACGCTACCACTAAACTTATGCTCTCGTTTACTGCTGGCTGTGTGCAGATCACAGTGAGGGAGAAAGAGAACCGCGCAACTCCGCTGTCCACCTTTCGCATTCTCGCGTCGGAGACGCGGAAACGTCGGAGGTTTCTCACGCTAACCAAAAACTAACACACGCTAGAATACTAGGACGATAAAACGTTTTTCAATTTCTTCGAACCAGAAGTTTACTGCACATGGATGAGAACACGACCGGATAGCCGCTTGACCGTCTTGTCAAATATCGGATGAATGTTATTAAGAAGACATTAACTATATATATATATAGTCTACTATTGCATCCGAATTCCATCCGAATGATGTTCAGCGTATTTCTTGCCATCGATCTTATTCCTGCTTACAATTAATAGTATTTACTCTATGTTTTTCGTAGAAAATATTCACATCCTTTCTAGCGTGTATAAAAAGATTCGAAACTTTTTTTGGAAGAAACAATTTGTCCACTTTGAATGTATTCAATTTTCTTACGAGTTGGGTACATAACAACCGGAGTAATTAATTCATTTTGTTACACATACGACATTTGCCTTGATGCGAAACAAATAATATATAAAGATTATCGAAAAACGTGTACATATTATTTCATAGAACGGTTATATAAGAATAGAAGAATCACGACGAGTAAAAAGGAAGTGAGAGAAACAGCAGTAAACACATATGCAGTCGCTAGGGGCAGATGATTACGTACAGAAGTCTTCATTTCGGCGTTGAATTACTTTCTTTCGTAGTCCGGATTGGCCGAGACACACTGGAATCTCGGTAGAACGGATGCTGACGAAGGTGTATGAGATTCTATTTCAAAATACCACAGCTACTATTTTTACTATCTCGTCTTTGTTGTATCCTAGAATAAAATGATCTTAGGCTGCAAAACTATGGATTGCAGCAGCTAATTCGCGTTTTTAATCGAATTTATTTAGTATGTGCATTTTTTCATACACAATAATTAATAACAACCTGCAACCAGTAATATACATGTAACATTTTTGCGGGATTTATCGGTTCGCTTAGAGCGTTTTATGTCATTATATTTTCTAGAAAAAATAAAAAAATCATGCAATTGCAATGAATTTGCTATAAATAATTGATTTTTGCCTATTATAAATGTTCATACGAAATTAATGCAATAGCGCACCAGTAAATCGGATTGTAGAGGTCATAATTCATATTTGAACTCTGCAGGTAAAAGCCTTGAAATCTGCATATTAGCAGAATCGACTGAGTCACGTAAAGAACCGCACCGAGTTCTCACTTTCTCCCCCACTCCCTTCGTTCTCGCGCGATCCACAAAAAATATATCGCAACATAACCTACCTGTGCAGACTCGAGGAAATTCGAATGTAAACTATGGCGCGTCGTGAGAGCGATGCCGATTGTAACGGAATGCAAAATTTGACAGACAAAAGTGTAACATTGGAAAATTATCGAAAGCTAGTCAAGTCTTACATCGATCTCGTGAGTAATATAATTGTCGAATGTATCAATTACTTTGCCGTAATTCATTGTTCGTCTAAACGTCATCGGTGACTTCCACTTTGTTTATTTTCTTTCTCCTTTCCGTTTTTGCCAGCATCTCTATAGCGCGGCTCAATTTTGGGCTGACAAAGTAGTTTCTTTGAGTAACGAGGATCCCAAAGACGTTTGCACGCTGGCGCAATGTATGTATCTAATGAAGCAGTATCATCGAGCGGCGCATCTTATAAAGAGTCGCGGCCTGGAAAAGGTTTGTTTACTCTTGTTATGTCCCTATTATCTATCCAAATGGAAAGATTTAATGCATATTAGTTTCCTCCAGACCGACCTCATGTGCCACTACCTGGCTGTGCGAAGTTTACTCGAGGCAAAGGAATACAGCGAAGCCCTTCAGGTTATAAACGAATCGGAAATCTGCACAAATATGACTCAATCTGGTGTTAGCTTTGCGGATCACACAGATATATTGCAAGATGCTCCAAAAAATGTGAGTTTGAAGAAAAATCAAAATTTATATTGTTATTTACGTACCGCTTCTTAATGTGAGCGGTGCGATTGTATATTTTGTCATTTTTTGATACACCGTCGTAATCTTATAAGAATATTAATTTCCATGGAATTTTAATTTTTTTATTCCAAATTTACCAATTATAATGGAATAATCTTTCCACAAGCGTTATTTGCAATGTTTTTTAATGCTTCATTTGGAAGAATAAATTTGGCAAAATCATAACAACAACAATATTAATAATAATAATAATAATCATAATCATTAAAATTTTGTAATAAAATTTTACGCAGGTCCAAAGTTCTATTCTATATGTAAAGGGAAGAGTTTATGAAGCAACGGACAACAGGACGGTAGCTACTGATTGTTACAAACAGGCGCTCCACTGTGATGTATATTCCTATCAAGCTTTCGAGGCGTTGGTTCAAAATCAAATGTTGTCAGCCGCCGAAGGTATTAATAAACTTATAAAAATCAATTTGACGAATCCATTTACGAATTACCTAAGGTTTTTAAATTTTTTAAATTTTTTTCAGAGAAAGAACTCCTGGACTCGTTGCCGTTTAACGAACAATGTTCGGAAGCGGATCGTGAACTCCTGCGGATGTTGTACGAGAGTAAGCTAAAGAAATATCAGGCACCCACGGAAGATCAGCCTCTCGTAACGTGCAGCGTAACGGGTATCTTGGTGACCGATCGATTACGTAACAATCTCGACATGCAAGTCTCCAAAGCCGAGAGATTATACTACAATTGTGACTACCATCAGTGTTTCTCACTTACAGAAAGGTGTAAAAATATTCGCCTCAAAAATCGACTCGCCTTAAATTCTCGCACAAGAATTATCGTATAACTTGTATAAATATTTGTTACAGAATTTTGAAGAAAGATCCTTATCACAGCTCGTGTTTACCGGTTCACATAGCATGTTTAGTGGAATTGAAAAAAACGAACGGTAAACGATTCTCTCGTATTGATGAAAGCGATTTGCTTGATTTGCGATAACGATTATCATTTCTTTCGGCACAGTAGATTATCTACTCCTGTGCCATCACGATAGTTTTGGTTTTTTTTCAATCGTTGAGCGAATAACGCAAATTAGGAGCTCCGAAATCCCGAATGAAACATTGTTGAACTGTAGGGAAAAAAGGGCTATTTATTCTATTAATTAGTTGATAAAATATTTCAGCATTGTTCTATCTCGCGCACAAATTAGTTGACTTATATCCAGACATGGCACTCGCCTGGTTCGCAGTAGGTTGCTACTACTACGGCATAGGTAAGAATTTGAAAAAAGTTTCTTCTTCGCTTTGTTTTCGCGGCAAATTTATGAGGTTTTTAAATTTTATTTTAGGTAAAAGCGATCACGCGAGAAGATACTTGGCGAAAGCAACGGCGCTCGACAGACTCTTCGGACCGGCATGGTTAGCTTACGGACACTCGTTTGCCGTTGAGAACGAACACGACCAAGCAATGGCAGCGTATTTCAAAGCTTCGCAACTCATGAAGGGTTGTCACCTTCCTCTCCTCTACATCGGTCTTGAATGCGGCTTAACGAATAATTTGAAGCTGGCGGATAAATTTTTTCAACAGGCACAGAGCATAGCGCCTAACGATCCGTTTGTCATTCACGAAACTGGTGTCATATCGTTTTACAATTTGGAGTACGTATAATCTACTCATATATCATTTGAACGGTTTAAAAAAAACATAAGAATGTTTTGTATTTAAAAAAAAATGACTGAAACATCCCCATTCAAGTAACCGTACATTGTTCCGATAATTCTAAGATCTGTTTATCGATTCCGTTTACTATTACTGTGAAAAATCGTGACAACAAAAGTATAAAAGAGTTTCGCGAACGGCTGAAGAATTAGTGTTTGGATAACACAAAAAAATAAACTGGCAAAGACGCGCTTCCGAGTCAATAATTTGCACAGTCGAATGTTTGAAACGAAAATTAATAATTATTAGGGTTCGCGGCATTGTTGGCGAAAATACTTATATTTTATCGATTTTGCAAGTACAGTTACAAGTCTGCGGAGCGACAATTTAAAGAAGCCATGAAGAGCATTCAGGGCGGTCTAAAAAACGTTATATTGCCGAGCAAATGGGAAGCATTACTCAACAATCTCGGACACACGTGCAGAAAAATGAAAAAGTACGAAGAAGCCTTGGAGTACCATCAGCAGGTGATTTCTTTTTTTATTTATTGCGCTCGAACTTGTATACAGTATCCCGAAGAGAAACAACAAAATTTTCTATTTTTCTTTAGGCGTTGGTGCTGAATCCATTGAATCCCTCGACTTACTCCGCGATCGGTTTCATACACGCGCTCATCGGCAATACTCAGGACGCTGTCGATGCTTTTCACAGAGCGTTGGGTCTGAGGAGAGACGATACTTTTACGACGACAATGCTTGGTTACGTTATGGAACAACTAATCGACGAAGTTCCGCCGTTTCCCGGTTATTATCTTATTATTTTAATTCGCCTTGCAAATAGATTCTCAAATTTTGTTAGTCAAAGAAATTTTTTTTTTTTTATGTTATTAGCGAAGTTATCAGCGACCTATAAAAACATTACTGTATTATAATTGGCTATCATTTTCTGATAAAATCGTTGGATTGAGTTAACGTTTCGTACGGTCGTAATTCAGTTCTGTTCGTCAAAACTTTTCTCAATATTCGTCGCGCCAATATTCCAATGAAATTCCATTGTTTTTCAGATGCTCCGGCAACAATGCCGAAATACAAATTCCCCGAAGCGCGACTGCCTACCGAAGCGTCGGACACGGCTGAGAATTCTAGCGCGGGTCCTGCCGGATTTCAGGATATCGATATAAACAAACTGCGCGTTAATCTGTTCAAAGGTTGGGGCGAGGAATCGCCGAAGACGGAGGAAAATGTATCGGACAAAGCTGAACGTTCGCGCGACGTCGTTGTTAATTATTCGACGCGGGACATGAGTCCCGAATATCCAATGATGGATTCGTCAACGGCACACATAGAATATTGAAAAATAAATTATAATGATCTATTTCATCGAACCGTAAGAGTTCTACGTATCGACGAAGCTCCTCTCCTCTCGCGTCCCTCCAAGGCGATTAGATTAATCGCGTCTATCGTACTTCGTATCGTATAGCTTAATAAACGAAGTAAATTTCTCACGAAATCGTCGTATAAACTACAAGAAGTTTAAAATAAATTTTCAAACGAATTACGGATGAAACGAAAAGTTCTGTACGTTACATTCTCCGTTGAAATACGAACCGTTAGAGAAAAAGAAAAACTTTTAGTTTTTTTTTTTCTCATTTCGCGTTCAACAAGCGCGAGGGGGCGGTTCTTTCGCTGCGCGCAACGTCCGCGGAAAGTCGCTCTCCTTCTCCGCCCCCTTCGCTCCAACCGCGAATCGGCAAATATTCAATTCAGTTCGCCGCGTGAGGGACGCGAAGAAGAATGGGCGTATCGTTCGAATGGTGCTTACAGCGACGATAGTTTCTTCGTCGTCGCATTCTTCCTCGTGTCGCGAGCGAGGAGACAACTCTGGTGTTACATCGCGCACTCATATAAAAATTAATGATAGTTGTTAACATTCACGGCGTCGAGAAATTAAATCACAAAACGAGAAACTCACCCGAGTGGGAAAAACAAGCCGCGAGCTTTTGCTCGTAACAAAAGATATATTTTTTTTTTATTGTGACTCGTCGTTAATTTATATTAATTTATTTAAAAAAAATCCCAGTGTGTCTATACTTTCGATCGTTAATTCATTAATTCAATAATCTTTGGCTCGTCAGCGTCGAGCGTTAGTTAACGAAACGAGAAAACGAAAGTACTATTTTTTTTGTCTCCTCGAGACCACGCGCGGGTTGAAATAAATTTACGTGCTACGCGACAATAGTGCGAGGAATCACGAACGTGAAACATCACGAATAAGAAGAGATTTACTTCACGAAGATGCCGACTCTGCTGCAACAGGTGATATAACTGCTTCCGATAACTATAAAATTAAATTGAAATAGTTTCGTTCGTAAATTTCGAAGATTTCTTTACATCATAAATCGTTTTTTTTTTTTTACATTTTAATTTTCATTTTTATTTACAATACGGTGCTCTTAAAATCATTAAATTATCGTTCAACAGTCTATTAATAAATAATGGAGCGATCGATAGTTGGGCCGCAATTAGATAATTTCTTTGTTCGTATTCGCGGGGGGAAGAAATTACATGCTAAGCGAAGCTCATCTACGTCTCTTAAAGAGGTATGTGCCCTTCATACAGTGGTATAAACAAACGCGCAGCAGAGCTTCCCCCCCGTGCCACCGTAGTATTGTACGCCACGTGCTCGTGAGCCACACGAGCGAAATTCTTTGTCCGCAGTTTTCACACTCAACAACGCAAATCTAAATAAATTCCGTATCTTTGATTTTCCGTACAAGTTATTACGCAGCGATAGAAAATATCTCTAGATTCAACCCTTTCGCAATGCCGAAATGATTACGGATATAAAGTAAAAAAAATAAAAAATACTGTTAGCAGAACTACCATTCTGATTTTTTCGGGCGCCGGGAGTTGTAAAGAGTTGTAATCATTTTTTGTTTTCACGTACTCTTTTATTTCTTTTTCGCGGGCCAATAGTGAATACCTCGAGGAAAGTGTTGTTGGTAAATAGAAAGGAGGTACACATTACCAATGATTGCGATTCCAGAAGAAAAAAAAAAAACACAAAAATAATTCTTTTTCTTTTTTTTATCTTGAGAATCTTTGCATTTATGAATCGAGAGCGCATTCCTCGATCGTTCCATTCTTATCCGAATCATCCGTTAATTACTACCGGCGCAAACTCTGCTCCAAAATCTTTGAACATCCGAAGCGTAAGAATTAATTTCCACGTTATCTCATAGCAAATCCCGAGTCTATTATACAACGATGAATAAGTGATTTACTTCTCGTGAACTTTCTTCTCTTTCTTCCTTCGTCGAAGCGGAAAGCCGTTGAATTCTCGGAACTCTGGGTCCTTTTCAAAACTAATTATAAAGTCTTCACAATCGAAGGCTATATATGCGTATATACGCGTAATACCCTCGCGTTGCTAAACTTCTTATCCATCGAGATCCCGAAGAATTTTTGTTGTTCGTCGTTCGATTCTCGGAATTCGAGAGACACTTACGTCTTTCGAGGTTTATTTCTTTTGTATTATCGAGTACGAAGAGTACGATACACATATTTGTCGTTTAGACGAACGCGTTGTGCGCACTTTGTTTCGGTTTATGCCCTATAGGTATAACACGTTATACCAAACATCGCAGTTATGATTTCGAACTATTCAATTAGAAAACACTCGCCGGTCGACTTCGGCCCGTTAAGCGTGAGAGTTTGTTATTGTGCCTCTGGCATCGCGCAATTATACGCGAATTCCACAGAAGCTATTGACGCGCTCATCCGTTAATACAATTCGATATTTAATGTTTGTTCAACGATATTTAAAACAATTTTATTTTAATTGCTCAGTTGCAGATGTCGTTCGACGCTGAGAACACAACGGCGGAGAGCCTGGAGCTCGCCGAACAGCAACGAGAACCTCTTCAGTTGCAGCAACAAATGGAACGCGAGGCTCTGCAGCTCCAACAGCAGAGGGAACGAGATCCTCTTCAGCTGCAGCAACAGATCGAACACGATTCGCTGCAACTGCAGCCACAACGCGAACGCGATTCGTTGCAATTGCAAATGCAACGCGAACAACCGCAGCTTCAGCGTCGCGATCGCGAGCAATTGCGTGCAAATCGCGAAAATTTGCAGATGAATCATCGCGAGCACATCGCCCAATTGCAATCGATCAATAATTTGCTTCTCGATCTTCCGCCGACTCCGAAAGTATCTTATCAAACGGCTCGCGAGTCGCCATACAGCCAATCGCTCAAATCCGAAAGTAAGTAAAGACAAACAAACAACGCAAACAATATTAATATGTTTTGTTTATTTCGAGCAAAAATCATTATTTTTCGTTACATTTGGGGTTTTTTTTTTTTTTCTACAGAATTACTTCAAATCTATTTTTTCGCTCGACTCGACTCTTTTCGCGAATAAAACTCTAAAAAATTAATTTCACCTCGACTATCGTGAATCGTTGAAGTTTAAATATGTAGCGTAGTGCTACATTGTGCTTTTCACTAAAATTAAATATAGTCGATCTGCGAATATCTCCAGATTTTCATTTTAAAAATAGTTCAATCGAAGGAAACAGCGGCCGACGATAGACTAAGGCGATTTCGCATCTTCTTAAAATAAATGCCGGAGTGAAAGGGTTAGAAGAGTCTGTTCTTTAAACGTCACCCTTTATACGTCCGATCGATTTTGTTCCCACCGATATATACACATATTACGAATGGTATTCACGGCAATGTGTCATTAGAAAAAATTGTTTTTCATTTGTCAATCAATCTTCATCAGTCTTTCTCATCGCCGGTTTTGTACGCATCGTCTATCGTTTAATGTCCGCGTGAAATTATATCTAATAGTGAAATTAAATCGGTGACTTTGCCGTTTTTTTTTCAGCTGACATGTCGATGTCCGATCTCTTTGGATTGAGTTTGCCGCGTGGATCGTTGATGGGCAGTCAATCATCGATCGGTTCGTCATCGTATCGTCAGCAATACAATGGACAGAACAACAGACATAGCCCACCGATGCTCAGTTATCCGGTAAGAAAAAAAATACATAAAAATAAAAATAAAAAAGGGACAAACTGAAATAAGGATAAAGCATTTTTGAAAAATCTCATTCATTCGATGTTATATTTTCTATTACGATAAAATGGAACGCGGTATCCTTGTCGGGAATCGCGAAAGCGTTCGCGTCTGTGTCTGTAGTTCAATTGCTCCCTCGTACCGTTCGTCTCTCTATCTATCATTGAAGCTCCTGACGACCGGTCGATGCCGAGAGGTATCTCGCAATTGTATTCGTGGACCATATACGGTCTATACACACGCCACAGCTTTATCGTCGCTCGTTCTATTCCCGTCATAAATGTTAACGATATTTCGCTCTTTCTATCTCCGGGGTGATACGCGAATCACGAGAGAAAAGGGACGCGTTAATAAAAACGATCGAAAGAAAGAAAAAAAAAAAAAAATTGTATACATATATATACGAAAGATTTGTTTAACGAGAAAATCTATGACAACGATAAAAGTAACATCGCAACAATGGAACAAAATCGAAACCAAACGCTTGTTTTCGTATTCATGTTTTATGCTCAATGTCACTTTAGGTCCTTTTGTCGAATCTGATAAGTTTATTAGTTTATTCAATATTAGAATTCTCAAGGGCGTACATTGTATCGTTGCGATCTCGAAATAGTCAGGTATTATGCAGATGAAAGGCGTCTGGCAGCAGCCAACGCGATATACCCGAAACAATGATCATCCCCATTGGATCAATTCCAACCACCCCGCCGTGTAAGCCGCGCGCAGGACTATACCGATCGACTAATTTTTTCTATTTATTCTTCATTCTTTTTGTCACTTACATCGCCCGCGCGGATCCTCGTACGGACTTTGACGAAAAAAAACAAAAAACTGCATTCCCTTGGCACGCGAGTATATTTAAGAAGGAAAGTCGTTTAACTTTTTCCTGTCTTTTTATCTTCGGCACACACTACGTATGTTCTCACGTGTGTGTGTATAGATGAAAAATGAGGTGTATAGGTCCAGATGTGTGTACAGATACAGGAGAGAAATCGTTGAAATTTCCAGTTCGTGACGCACGAAACTGCACGTGACGTTTCAATACGGACATGTAGTTTCGTCGTACGATCGGAAGTAGTATCTGAAAATTGCTGTCGATACAGTGTATATGAGGCCGTCCCATCGACGACGCTCGATCCAGTTGGCTTATCGTCCTCACGGACTCTTGCGATATCCGGAGTACATACGCGGCATACAAGAGCATTTTCTTCGGTTGATCGGATCACCGTCGCATTTAATGAAACCTCTTCCATATAGCGTACCTCTCCGACAAAAGTTCATATTCTATACTCGATAATCTATCGTGAAAATTTAACAGGGACGCGAAAGTATACATTTCTGAGAAAGAAACTGTAAAATTCGCGAAATAACGCGAATTTTCGGTGGATAATAATTCATAATTTATTTGCATCGTCCGGCAAGACGCGTACAAGATGCTTCGGGGCGTTTGTGCAAATATAATACAACGCGATTTTTATTGCCTGCCGTTAAAGTCGTCGGGGACCATTTCGGTAAGTCAATCGTGTAACCGACAACGTCGAGACGGCTTCTCGCAACAATTTAAGAAACTCCGTGAAGAAACGTTGGAGTATCATCTACGGTGATATATATTATAATATACACGACGAAAATGCCCACATTAGGCATCGAGCGGACAATGCGAAACATAAAATAAATTACGCAAAACGGGCGCGCGTTACAGCGACCCCGATTTTGCGGGAGCCAAGAATTCGGAGGCTCGAGCCAAACAGCTCTATCACACAGCCGCCACTCGTGTTTCAACCCTCTCGCTCTTCTTATTCTTTTTACTTCTTTTTTTTTCGTTTCTTTTCTTCGATGGTGAACCCTTACAACCCGCGCTGAATCCTCGTCTAGAATGGGATAGACACTCGCGAAAGCGAACGGATATATTTCACGATATTATTTTGGATATTATCCAACTTTGGCGCCGGGAACCTCATCCGATTTACTCGAAGTGTACTGTACGCGTGCGTTTTACAATTTATTAAACTCATTGCAATGCAGTTTGCATGTAATTTCAACGTTACTCCATTTTTTTTTTTTTTTTTTTTACTGAATTATACTCACTTTCCAATGTCATATGCCGTCGAGTTTCCCAAAGATTGTGAAAATGTCTTCGCTGAAAAAAAAAAAAAATTTATACGTGACGACGAAGGTCACGGTTACTATCCGAATTCATCGGTTCCAAACGTCTCTCGTTTAAATTTTCGTTAAAAGTCATTTGACTATGTAATTACTTTTCTTTACGAGAGCCCTATGGCAGAGTTAATTTATTTCGGAGTTATCAATCTCGCGTTTTTAATTTTCGTATATTTAACTTCACTTTATTGCCGGAGGCACAGTGCGAAGCTATAAACTCCGAATACAACTCATTACAATTCTCATTACACGAGTTATTGAAAATCGTACGGCATGCAATGAATTTAGAGCGAAGGATGTTCAACTCGTTTTTACAGGACTTCGTCGTTATAGGAGTCGGCGATTGTATTATTCATTGCATTTTATTATTTTTTGTTTTTAATGCGTAATTTAATTTTGTTCAGCAGTACGACGAAAGTCACGGGTACTATCCGTACTCATCGACGATGGATATGCCGGGAACTCCGAATTCAGTGACTACTCCGGGAAGTCCGAGTACTCCGGGCAGCGTGTACTCCAATCCGTATTCGTTTTCGACCAGTGGAAGCAGCAGCGGTTACATGACACCCTCACCTTCGAACCGATCTCATTACAATCTCGGATCACCGACTTCACCGGGACATTCGCCGTACTATGGTAGAGCCATCCGCGGCTCGCCGGCTTACAGGTAAAGAAATATGTGTTCGCAATCCGATTTGGCGTACAATTAAGAATTTGATTTTTGACCAGAGATCAAATTCTAGAAAAAGGTCTCACGTTTAATTCTTCGTTTTACAGTGATTGCGGCAGTCCGACTTTGGATTATCCACACATTCTGAATTTTGGCGGTTCGCGATCGAATTCTCCAGCCGATTCGGAGATGAGCGGTTACAGCAGCATAGATGGTTCGCTGTCCGATATTATGGTAAGAGTACGTAGATTGCAGAGTTGCCAATCAATCGATATTCGATTGTTTACAGCCGATCGGTATTCACGAACTTTTTTTTTCATTCTTTTCCTTTGTCTTAGAATTGTCTGTCGTTGAATTCATCGGGTCACTCGTGTTATCCGCCATCGCTGAGCGGTCTTATGGCTCCGGAGTTGGATCTCTATCGCGGAGGTAACAAAGCGACGGCTTATCAGCGTATGGCAGTCAAGAAATATCAGCAACAGCAACAAAACAATATTCGACATCATCACTGCTGTTCGCCGGCAAAACATCTCATGCCGATCAATAAATCGCCGAACGCTGCCGATGTTCATGTATCGCTGGATCGCGCAGCAAAGATTCATCGCAATGCAGCAGGTAGTTACAAATCAGTCGATAAAATTACAATAAAAAATATTAAGGAGAACTATGTTACTTTTTTTTTTATATTTTTTTTTCACAATTAACGTTCGTTTGTCGGAATAACTTTTTTTTTTAACTAATATCAAATTATTGAACGCGCAAGTGTAGAATAGATCTCCTTAATACTCGTAAAGATAAATCAACGTTGTCAGTGGAAAACACTTTGCAAAAAAGCGGTTTTTCATTTTCTTCGTTGTGTATTCACGATAGCACTTTGCGAAGCAACGTGCACCTGGTCCGGTGAGCTGCCGAAGCGTATACCAAAATCATCGGGATACTCGTCGAAGGTCTTCTTGGGAGGCGTACCTTGGGACGTTACGGAATCCCTGCTGATTTCGACGTTCAAACAGTTCGGACCGATTCGCGTGGAATGGCCGGGCAAAGAAGATTCGGACAATCAACACAAGGGTTACGCTTACATTATCTTCGAGTCGGAGAAACAGGTGAAGTTTTCATATTTCACACAAAATATATCATTTTTCAATTTGTAGAACTCTATCGATAGTTTGAATTTTAATCGACGATCGTCTTTATCTCAGGTGAAATCTCTGCTTTCTTGCTGCACCCACAACTTTGGCGATGAAAAAAGCTTTTACTACAGAATCACACCGAAGCGCTCAAAGCCTAAAGATGTAAGTAAATGTTATTGTATAAAAAATTAGAGACAATCTTCCTATTTCCCTTCTATAACTGAATTTGATAATTTTTTTTTTTTACGGAAATCTATTTTACTTACAATTCACTTTCATACATAACTATATTAAGCGACTTGTTAAAAAAAAATGAAATACAATTGTTTCTACATTACTATGAATCCACTTTTTGAATTATTAAAGGTCCAAGTGATCCCGTGGCATATCAGCGACAGCAATTACTCAAAGTCCTCGTCGCAAAAACTCGATCCGGAGAAGACTGTGTTCGTAGGAGCGCTGCACGGTATGCTGACCGCCGAGGGTCTCGCCAAAGTTATGAACGACCTGTTCGACGAGGTCATCTACACAGGTACTTTGCGGATTCACTTTGCCGTTTTTCTAAGTATTTTATTCGACCATCGAATACCCGATGAATTTTGCACAACTTGAACAATGAAATATCGTTCCAGGAATCGACACCGACAAATGGAAGTATCCGATCGGTTCCGCTCGCGTGACTTTCAGCAGTAAACGTTCCTATAAGAAAGCCTGCGCTGCGGCTTTCGTCGAAATTCGCGCTGGTAAATTTACTAAAAAGGTATGAAATCCAAAACCCTCATTAAAATTTATAATCAATTCTAAAATAATGATTTCTTTTAATTTATTCGTTTTCCTTTGCACTCGCTACAGGTGCAGATTGATCCGTACATCGAAGACTCCGTGTGCTCCTCCTGCGCCGTACAACACGGACCTTACTTCTGTCGCGAGCCGGTAAGAGAAAAAAATCAATTAAAAAATCGATAAAGTAGTTACTAAATTGCAGTGGCAACAATATAGATCGATTATTATAAATGGCAAACGGTTCTGTTAACTATTGGATAAAAAGAAGAATTGGGCTTCTCGAAACGATAAAAACTCGATAACTATCCTCTAAAACTAATGATCTTTTTTTATATATTACAGATATGCTCGCGATACTTCTGCCGCAGTTGTTGGCATTGGCAACACGCTTCGGAGCCGATGCGTCATCATCAACCGATGTCGCGTGGATCGAAGGCCAATCAGGCGATCACCTTCGGACCGAATCACGGAAACCGTTCGTCCTCCGGCTTCATGATCTAAACTCGATCAGCGACAGAGTTAAACGTGTGCACTCATGGAGCATCTCTGCTCCCTCAAACGTTCGGCAGTGAAGCCGATTTTTTTTTTTCTAGCTGACTAGTTATCGATAATTTTCGTACGGACATTTCGACCGATTTGATTTTTGTTTCTGGGACACGGTTAGGCGAACGCGATTTCGCGGCTACAGAGAACCCCCGCGAACGGCCGGTCCGCAAAATTCGCGCGGATCTTGAACTTCCGTTATAACGTCGTCAAATACCGCGATACCGAAAGGCAATTGATACTTATCTCCTCATTACACGATATTAAAATACACTTTATCGTTACTCGTGCGCTGCTGTTAGGAGATTAGAAGAAAAGAAAAACGAAACGCGCGGACGTATTATCGACTGAATACAGAAATCGTGTCTGATACGTGAATTTTTGTAAGGTGGCAACTAGTACTTTTATTTATTTATGTTTATTTGGGGACTGGCTAACTTTCTCTAATGCTGCCATACCGTTTTTTACCACGAAATAATCAAATGCGTGAAAGAAAAAAAAAAAAAAAAAACGAGATTATTATATCGGTATAGTTGCGTACGGTATACATAAAAACAAATATAATCGTAAGGTTTGATAATGGTGAAATCGGTAGACGCGGGAGTTCTGGTAACGCAGAGGATCGAAGCAATGCAAAAAAGTTCGTTCGATGTTTACGGTAACGAGGAACTGTGGGGACGTTGCGAATGATTTTACATTGACAAAATCATGATAATCTTTTTTTTTTACGCGATTGAACGCGAGGATTATAGTTAATAGGAAAGGGTGTACATCGCCCGCTCGTATATCGCCCCACGTTCTCCGTTACGTATTAATAATTGATTTATTATCCGCCCGATTGATTGAGAATTGCAAATGCATCGATGACGTTCCCACCGTTGATATTCGCTCTCTTCGACTTTCACGAAGTCACGCGTGACGCCGTCCGTTAATTATTGTTTTAATGACAAAGAGAGGAAAAAAAACTCGTTAGCCACAGCGGATTGGATACAAACATTTTGGCTGTTGGCCACGTTACATCGGGATCCGTTAATATAAGTTATAGCAATTGTTTTCCACGATTCGGACGTCGCGATCACGCGGACTTCTGAAAATAATAAGAGAGTAAAAAATCTTTCGCGAGAGAGTGTTCGATTGTTCACGATCAATCGTATCATTTATCGATGAAAATGAAAGGAGAAAGAAAAAAACATAACCAGACCCGCGTTACCGTCGTTTGAAATGGCGACAGTTGCCAATTAAGTAATTATACTAACCTCCCGTTAGTTTTACATTAGATTGTACAGTGTAAGGGGTCAAAGGGCAACCCACTGTAGCCAATAATTTATAATATCGTTAGTAACGAGCGTGTCAGTGGGGACGGTGGAGAGAAACACGAAAAAAAAAAAAATTAAAACCCAAAAAATTCGCGTGACCATACTGCTCGCTCGCCCGACTGGTTTATACGTTGACGAAATGGAGTAGTACACGGTCTACGATTCTGGAGCGGATTGTAGTAAATTGATTATGTTTTTTATTATTATTTTTTTTTTTTTTTGTTGCACCCTTTACGTTGAATGTCTTTTGTTTGGCAAATCTCTGATCAACGCCCGCCCTACCCGAAAGCAAAACCAACAAGTGTTTATCATGTTTTGATATGATTTTGTTAAAATGAATTAAAATTCATATTTTTGCAGGTACAATTTAACTGATTTTTCTTTAATTGAGCCCCAAGCATGCTATAAGTTCTGTATGCTTTTCTGTCCTCATTCCTGCGTTCCTTACCTAATCTTTTGCAATTATTTTGAACGCCATACGATTGATTTTATTAATCGGCAAACGGACGTTCAGTAAAACGTATATATGTAACTCGTAAAAATCGTGAAAAATAAGAATAGATACGAACGCACGTTTATACACACGTGATCTCTAGATAAATTATTATTCAACATTGAGGATTACAAAAGTCGAGGCTTCAATGTTTTATTTCGTGATGCAGTAGTGAAAATTTTTAAAAACCTTCTCTTTTTATCGGAAAAAAAAAAAAAGAAAAATGCCTGATTTACCGAAACTTTTAATAAGTCGTGCCTTTTAAACGTATAATCTTCACGAATTTTATTCAATAAACTGTGAAGATAGAAAAAAAAAAAATTATTTTTAAATTGTTAATAAATACGCAACTAACAGGGTGATAAATAATATTGATAAGAAAGACTGTTAATGGAGCGCGAAATGTCATGATTAACAAAAAAAATTGATAAAAAAAAAGAAAATAAAGTTTTAAAAATCGGTGAAAGACAAAAAGCTGAACTTGGCAAATGTGACTTCTTTTACGTTAGACGATGAAAAAAAAAGAGAAAAAAAAAAATACATAAAGTAACTCTGATTCTTTAGTTTTTATTAACAACGATGTTGAATGCGAGTTATAATATTAATACTATATAAACAACATAACGATATAACTCTCCATATATATATTTATTATAATACATTATATATACAATTATGAAATGCTAAAAGACTTGTGAAACCGAAAATTTCGGATATTGTCCAATTGCACGAAAAATGATAAACGCTTCAAGTCCGGTTAACAATTATTTGTAACGCTTCGGCTAATACAATTATTAATCCCGTTGATGCATTTATTCCGTATTAAAAAGAAATTCAAATTGTCGACAACAATAAAGAATTATTTGACAAATAAATTAAATTTATCATTGCGTCCATTCGCATCTGCAGACGCAATCGCAAGAAGAGGACGTGGAGGGAAAAGAGATCTCTTGTTGGGACTGATGACTCTTGAAAACTTGATAGAGTCCAATGATGGAAGACAAACTGCCTATCGCTCCGATTTGCCAAGTTTTCAGGTACCCTCCCCAGAGCTTTCCGGGAGGCAGATAACTCACTGCGTAACTCAAATCCAAAGTCAAACGCATACATGTGAGAAGTTGATTTTGTTTTTGCATTTTCAAATTTTGTTTTCTTCTCATCTCTTCTCGACAGAATCCATTATCCGCTGTGCTTTCTATCCTCGTATGGATCTCTCCCAATTTTCTCAACGATCTGAAACAGCGATATTTGTTGAAATGCGATATAAAAAAAATGGACAAAAATGCAAATCACTGCAACTATTTCTCACATCATCAGGGAGAGGTAGACGCAGATGATCCATAAAACAGTACTGAGATTATCCCAAAGACTTTCATTGGTTTTGATGAGTTTTTGTTCGGCGAACCAACAAATGTGTTCAATGGGCGACGCAACAAAATCCAATGCATTGCGCAGTAACTTCAAACATCGCGTTGGCGTATCGTGTTCCTGTCGAACAGACATCAGATAAAAATTATAGATTATGTTTTTGGTAAAAAATTGAAATGATTAAAAAAAAAAAAAATTATTGAAAAAAATACCTTTTGGCCCCATCCATAGCTCAACGTTTCATGGAGAATTGGAATATCGTCCATAAGTCTCAGTATCACTCTGCATTCGCTCATTCGACTCCCGAAGTGTTTGAACTTTTTTGTAGTTTCAGAAGAATTTGTAAAGCCTGTAGCGAGTTTAGCGGCGTACGAAAGAGTTTTGAGAAATTTGTCGCGTCCTTCGTACGTCTCCAGGATCTCGGAGATGAGAGCGATGTTCATCGTCGAATTTTTTGTAATTGAAAAACGCGCGTATGAAAATTTTTGTTACTCGAGAAACTATTAACTGAAAACACGTCGAACTGAGATGTCCGAAATATACTATCCGGACACAAGAGCGTACAAATGCGAACAAAAATAGATGATCATTTTAAAAGGGGTTATATACGGAAAATTCGATGATTAGTTTAAGAAGCGGTTTATCAATCTCCGTTATCAGTCTCTGCACCGGTTCAAGCGATCACTGATTAGCCAAGTCATTGTGACAAGTGAGAAAAATTATCCGAATGACATGCATCAAACAAACGAATGAACGAAAAAAAAGTAAAAGTATATATTTGATTTCGAAATAGTATAAGTAAACTTTGGAATATGCCGCCGGCGTACTTTGACAAACGGAATCCTGGCAACCTTGCAGCGTTCTACCGTTCCGACAGTGAGTATAGTTTTATCGATCCCCAAAACAATTTTTTTTCTCATTTTAACGCTATTTTCGAAAACATTCGTCGAAATTAATCGATTTGCACTTTGCTATAATATATGTCAACTTTTTTTTTCAATAAATTGCTCGAATTTCAAACTATGACTAATAAAATCGTGTAACGGGTTATTGATCGGAACAGCGGATGCGCAGATCCGTCTGCGCATGGCGCGTGGGCGTTCAGCAACATTGCCTTACTATGTTAGACGCCGGCCGGCTGCAACTCTACGAAGTCCTGTATATTTTTACATGTAACTCCCGTTAGAAACCATTGTCACGTGAAAAAAGTATTTCTACATGTTTCTCAAGGTTTGCGGAATGAGTGGAAGTAAAATCCACCTTCGTTCCGGGATATCACTCGTTTCATATGCGCTCAATGAAAACAATTGGCCGATGACGCACACTTCGGGAGTGTGAATCAGATCTCGCAGTGCATGTTGTTTTTACCGCTTTAAACGTATTTGTCGACAGAATTCGATAAAATATATTAATCGCTGACACTGTCTCGAGAAAAATGATTCAACTCGTTTTCAAAGCCGCCTTAGATAATTTATTGCAATTAATGCGGCGATAGATTTTATCGTATCGGAGTTTCGGTCGCACTGCTTTGCTGATGCATTATGCACCGCGTACCGTTACAACGGTGGCAAACGATTATTGAAGGCGGGCATCTTTTAAATCAATTAGAATAGAATTTAAATGCCAATAATCGTTTACATTTCATGAATGTCACGATAATTATCCAAACCGCTTTAGACTACTAAACCAATTGTATACACAGTAGTCGTCGAACTATTCGATTTTATATATTACACTCTATAAACATAAGTTTCTGTAGCGAATCAGATATGTTTTTTTTTCTCGTAAATTATTTACCGACTCAATAAATAACTCTTAATTACCAAAGAAAAAAGTCAAGGCTATTAAATCGTTTAGAATACATTAATAGGTATTGTAACGATTATTGTTGAAGCCATATTAAAGGGTTGAACTCATTATGCGCACAATCGTCTTCGATCCAAAAATCTAACAAATTAATAAATATCTCTTGACTGCTAAAAAAACAAAGCTTTGTCTAATTTTAATAAAATTAAAATGAAAAAAGAGCATATAAACACCTGTGCATCAGTATTATATTATCAGAAAATAATTATTACCGCCGTTTAATTTTATTAAACAGTATCTTACTATAGTTTGTTAAAATCATAAGCAGATGTTTCGTGTTCCGATGCACCTTATGCGTCGTTACTTAAATGAACTGTTGCCTTTTTTTTGTAGGGTCACCGAAGGATATACCTACAAACTACGACAGTCTTCTAGAAATGTAACTTACCGCAGGCAACACTTCGAAGGCGCGTAGCGCCTTTGCCGTTTTTTCTAAAAGGTTGTTAACAGCTATAAACCTATAAGTCCAAATTAGTGGGTCAGTGCATCTTCACCGCAAAAGCATGAATAGTCGGTAAGGGTTCGAGGAACTCCAGTACGGAGTTTTTGACGTCGAATGTTGAATTCATTAAAATAAATTTTTCTATTACTTTCTCGGAATATTATATGGTCCTATTGTACGATGTATACCTGCAGTTTCAACCAGTTTCAACCCCGACACAGTAACCGTTGCGTACGTGGTCACTGACTGCCCCCTCTCTCCGCTTTCTCGAACCCCCTCCTCATCGGCGGCATGCTTTCGGGGGGTCCAGGTGGCCGATAGTTAAAAGGGACGGCACAAGGCCCAAAAATATTCAGTTTACTCACGACTTTCGTCCGCGGCGTGCGTACTAACATACTCCGAAAATTTCACACAACGCCACGCAACACTATCGTGAACTTTGAAAGAAATTTAAATCGAGTGGAATTATAAATTAAATTATTAATATTACTTCAACGAAAGTGTAAAACTCACAAGAACTCCAAACGATAAATAAAAATTAAGTGCAAGAAAATTAAAGCTAATTAAAAATTAGTTAACAAATTTCCGTGTGTAAATCGATACTTTTTTTCATCGAAATATGGCAGACTTTATGGATTTTGAAGCGGAAGAGAGCGAGGCAAGTATAAACCGCGAAAATTCAACGTTTCTGGTTCTCTTCGAATCTCAGCGCGTTCACGAACAAATTTTTAAAAAATTAACAATTTTTTTTTTCGTCTTACAGGACGAGCAAGAAATGGAATACCATGAAAAAAGAAGAGCAAAGAAATCGAGGGCTATGGTTGAGAGCGAAGACGAAGAAGGTATGACCATTTCACACCGCCCCTCGCGCACCATGAACCTTTTTTTCTCTGTGGAGCGCAGCTGCCGCTTACCTATCTTCGGTCAAAATATCCCGAGAGATGCCTGCTACCGAGATATCCTGTGTTTCAACGATGCGGGCGTTCGTAGAGAAAATTCTTGTCTTACAAATGTAAGACGGTACCACTCCAGATCTCTCTCACACTTTAGTCCATTTGGAAAAACCCTGAATGTGTATATTTCCAAATACACACGTAAAACCATGCCGCTCCGGATCTCTCTCTCTCGCTTCCACTCATTGGAAAAACCCCTAAATATCTGTACTTCCTATGAGCTCACGTTACAAGCTAAAAGTCACAGACGCCAGATGTGACGCTTGAGTTATTCGGAAGTGAAACAGCCGGCTTTTCGTATACAACCGGTTATCGATTACAGGCGCATTTCGTAAACGTGGCCGCGAATTATCGAATAATCGCTGTCTTTGCATATTACGAATTGACCTGTTTTTTTGTTTTTTTTTTCTTCGTCTGTCGCGAAAACTTACGCAATGCGATGCAACGAAAACATCGAATTAACTCCAAGAACATTATTGCTCAGTTTCTACACGTAATTTTCTTTCTCTTCGCCGACAGACGACGACGGCGAAGAAGTCAAAGACTTGATAGACGACAATCCCATAGAGGAGGAAAGCGATGGAGAAGATAGCGACGGATCTGGAGGTTCGAAGAAACGAAAGAAGAGAGCCGATGAAGATTTTGACGACAGATTGGAAGACGACGATTACGATCTTTTGGAGGAGAATCTTGGCATTCAGGTCAAAAGGGTACGACTGGTGGCTAAATTAAGAACCGAAGAAAAGGCGTTATATTTTATGTTAACTAAGTGAACATATTTTTCTTTTTCTTTTTTTTCTTTAGCAACGATTTAAACGGTTGAAACGGGTACAAGAACCCGAATCGGATGAGGAAGGAGAACAGCAGGTTGGCGAAGAGAGAGACGCTATTGCCAATGAACTGTTTGAAGGAGGTTCCGGTGACGTAAGTATATATTGTCTCGTTATTTGAGATTTTCTGTATTTATTTAGGCGCATTATGGCGGAAAAATACACTTTGGCTTAATGATTCATTTCATTATCGAACATCGTTCAGTAAATTCCAGGGTTCCGTTATTATTTGTTATCTTGACCCACACGGGTTTTTCCTTAAATTCGTCGAGAAACGTAAAATATCGCTGTAAGAAAATAGCGAAATTGCTGCTTTACTCAAAATTGATCGGATAAACTTTTATCACCCGAGATTTTAAGCCTATATATACAATGAAATAGTATGCCTGCGAAATGTGTACCTTATCTCCCATTTCTATTTCAATATTTCTCATAAAAATCTCCGGGAAAGAGCGCAAGAAATATAAATTTTCGAGTTTATAATCCATCAAACGCACAGCGCGTTAAACCTGCTGGCCGCAATGAAGAATGCATTTTTTTTCTATCACTTCAGGAAGACGAACGACAAAGCGTCAGGAGTCAAAAACGCGGACCTGAAACATTCAACGAGGAGGAGAGCGATGGCGACGAATCGGACGTTAATGATTTTATCGTCGACGACGACGATAACCCTATCGCTACGAAAAAACCAAAGAGAAAACCTATTTTCAACGATGCGTACGTAAAATTTCTCGTTTTTTTCTTTAATATTACAGTATTTACGCTTCTGTGCGCGAAATGAAATTAATAATTTTCGTTCATTTACAGAGCTTTGCAAGAGGCACAAGATATCTTCGGCGTGGACTTCGATTACGACGAGTTCGGAAAATATGACGACGAAGATCTCGACGACGAGGACGAGGAGGAAGACGATGAGTACGCAGAAGAGGATGCCGACGGCGAGCGAATCCGGCGTCCAAAGAAAACACCAAAGAAGCGACCAACGAAAAAGAGTATTTTCGAAATTTACGAACCGAGCGAACTGAAACGCGGTCACTTCACTGACATCGACAACGAGGTAACGTGTTTTATCAGTTTTTGCGATGTTAACGAAGAATCTTCCGTGGAATCGTACGCTCAACGAATAATTATTGTTCACAGATCCGTAATGCAGACATACCGGAGCGCATGCAGTTGCGTTCTGTATCATTGACATCAGTTCCCGAGGGATCAGACGAATTGGATCTCGAAGCCGAATGGATTTATAATCAAGCATTCTGCAAGCCAACGATCTCCATCCAGGATGCGCATTTGAGCGAAGAGGCGAAAGAACGCGCGCGGAAGGGGCCGCAAACTGTTGGAAAAATCAAGAAAGCTCTCGATTTCATGAGGAATCAGCACTTCGAAGTGCCCTTCATATCATTCTACAGAAAGGAATACGTACTTCCGGAATTGAATATCAACGATCTGTGGAAAGTATACAAATACGATGCGAAATGGTGCCAATTGAGTCAAAGAAAGGAGAATTTATTGGCACTCTTCGAGAAGATGCGAGACTATCAGTTGGATGAGATAATGAAGAATCCAAACGCCCCACTGGCGGACGACGTACGAGTAATCAAAGACGAAGACATCGAACGTTTGAAGAATGTTCAGACGAACGAAGAGCTGAACGACGTGCATCGTCATTTCATGCTGTACTACAGTCACGATATTCCAAACATGCAGGAGGCAGTGCGCCAGAAGGAGAGAGAAGCGCGGCGGCAGGCAAGGATTCAAAGGCGCAGAGAACAAATCGAGGCCGCCGAAGAGAATGGCGAGGATCCACCGCCGGAGGATGAGGTCGATGTGGAAGAGGAGGAAGAACCCGATGAGAGTTTGAAACAAGCCGTGAGGACGGGACCGTACGCGATATGCAGAAAAGCCGGTCTCGACACTCTTGCAAAGAAATTCGGTTTGACGCCCGAACATTTCGCGGAGAATCTTCGTGACAATTATCAGCGCCACGAAGTGGATCAAGAACCGATAGAGCCATCGTCGGTAGCGCTTGATTTTTGCGGCGCAAAATTCAATGCCGTCGACGAGGTACTCAAGGCGGCGCAACTTATGGTAGCGTTTCAATTAGCTCGCGAACCACTCGTTCGAAAGTGCGTACGTGAGATGTACATGGAAAGAGCAAAATTGTCGGTTCGTCCGACGCCGAAGGGTATCAAGGAAATCGACGAGAATCATCCCATCTACACGATGAAATACCTGAAGGATAAACCGGTTCGAGATCTCGTTGGCGATCAGTATCTGAAGCTCACGATGGCCGAGGAAGAGAAACTCATCACTATGTCGTTCAGCGACGTCATCGAGGGCAATACAACCGGTAACTACGTCGACGAGATAAAACAATTGTACTACAGAGACGAGTTCAGTAAAAATGTTCAAGACTGGAACGCTCTCAGAGTCGGAAGCGTAGAAATGGCTCTAACGCGAATGGTCATTCCTGATCTCAAAAAAGAACTGAAGACAAATTTGATGATCGAATCGAAGGAGTTCGTTATGCGCGCATGTTGTCGTAAAATGTACAATTGGATCAAAGTAGCACCGTATGTCGCGGCTCCCGAGTTCGACGAAGACGAGGATGAGGATTGGCAAACGAAAAAGGGTTTACGAGTTATGGGTCTCGCTTACGTACCGGATTATTCACAGGCTGCTTTTGCCTGCCTTATCGCACCAGACGGCGAGTGTACCGATTACCTGAGATTGCCGCATCTGCTGAAGCGCAAAAACAGCTTCAGGGAAGACGAGAAAGTTATGAAAGCGGCTGATCTTCTCGCTGTTCGAAACTTCATCGCAACGAAGAAGCCTCACGTGATCGTTGTCGGTGGCGAATCAAGAGAAGCGATCATGTTGGCGGAAGATCTGAGAGAGTGCATCACCACTTTGACCGAAGAGGAAGACTTTCCACCGGTTCGTGTTGAAATATGCGAAAATGATCTCGCAAAACTATACGCCAACAGCAACAAAGGCACCGCCGAGTTTCGAGACTATCCGGTAATATTGCGTGAAGCGATATCTCTCGCTCGTCGTATACAAGATCCGCTCGTTGAATTCTCGCAGCTCTGCACAACGGACGAAGAAATTCTTTGCTTGAAATATCACCTCTATCAGGATCAATTGCCGAAGGAGGAGCTGTTGGAGAATATTTATTTGGAATTCGTCAATCGGGTAAACGAGGTCGGTGTGGATTTGAATAAAGCCGTTCAGCAGGCTTACTACGAGAATCTCGTGCAATTCGTCTGCGGCTTGGGGCCGAGGAAAGGTCAAACACTCATAAAAATGTTGAAACAAACGAATCAGAGACTGGAAAATCGAACTCAACTCGTAACCGCTTGCCATATGGGTCCGAAAGTCTTCATAAATTGCGCCGGTTTCATTAAAATCGATACCAACAGTCTTGGCGACAGTACCGAGGCGTACGTCGAAGTTCTCGATGGATCGAGAGTACATCCGGAAACTTACGAATGGGCGAGAAAGATGGCCGTCGACGCTTTGGAGTACGACGACGAGGAAGCCAATCCGGCGGGAGCGTTAGAAGAAATTCTCGAGGCGCCGGAAAGATTGAAGGATCTCGATCTCGATGCATTCGCCGAAGAACTCGAGAGACAGGGCTTTGGCAACAAATGCGTCACTCTCTACGATATCAGAGCCGAATTGAACAGCAGATACAAAGATCTCAGAGCTCCGTATCAAACGCTGAGCCCGGAGAAGCTCTTCGACATTCTCACCAAAGAGACTCCAGAAACTTTCTACATCGGTAAATTAATAATGGCCACGGTATCCGGTATAAATCATAGAAAACCACAGGGCGAACAATTGGATCAAGCAAATCCGGTGCGCAACGACGAGACCGGTCTGTGGCAATGTCCGTTTTGTCTGAAAAACGATTTTCCCGAACTATGCGAAGTATGGAATCACTTCGACGCCGGTGGTTGTCCCGGAAAGGCTACCGGAGTGAAATTGCGCCTTGACAACGACGTATCTGGATACATTCACATAAAGAATGTTTCCGACAAACGTGTTGAGAATCTCAACGAGAGAGTGTATCGCGGACAGACGATTCACTGTCGAATAATCAAAATCGAAGTGGAGCGATTCAGCGTGGAATGTACGAGCAAAAGCAGCGATCTCTTGGACGTTAATCATCAGATGAGGTAAATATATGTACTTTTTTTTAAAGATTACTTCTTAATTGTTTAGTTTTCGATATCGTCTAATTACGATGATCTTCCAGACCTCAACGCGACCCATTCTACGACACGGAAGCCGAAGAGAAAGACTCAAAGGTTAAAGAAGACGCGAAGAAAGTTCAACAACGACAAATTTACGTGAAGCGCGTAATCGTTCATCCGTCGTTTCACAATATCGCTTATGCCGAAGCTGAGAAGCTGATGAAATCGATGAAACAGGGCGAAGCGATAGTACGTCCGAGCAGTAAGGGAGAAAATCATTTGACCGTTACGTGGAAAGTAACCGACGAAATTCTTCATCACATCGATATTACCGAAGAAGACAAAGAGAATTCGTTTTCACTGGGAAAAAGTTTGATAATTGGCAACGAGAGGTTTGAGGATTTGGACGAAATAATCGCGAGACACGTTAATCCAATGGCGGCTTACGCTTCGGAGTTGTTGGATTACAAGCATTATAAACCGGACGTCGACGGCTGTAAGGATAAAGCGAAAGTAGTGCTGAAGGAACTGAAGAAAAAACAACCGGGAGGAATTCCCTACATAATTTCTGCATCGAAGGTAAGCGAGTCTTCGATAATAAAATCGCTATGCATACATTTCTCATCGGCATAAATAGCTGTATTACAATAATTTTTCTTCGTATATTGCAGAGCCGTCCGGGAAAGTTTTTGCTTTCTTACTTACCTCGAGTGGAATGCAAACACGAGTACGTCACGGTATCACCCGACGGTCTGGGATTCAGAAATCGAATGTTTAGGAGGGTCGAGGATCTGTTTCGTTGGTTCAAGAAACATTTCAGGGATCCTATACCTGTACAATACACACCGAGATCAACTCCAGGCGTCGCCGACGGTAAGTTATTTTTAAAAATCGCTAGAAAAACTAAATGGCATTTGAATCGAATAGTTTCAACATTTATTTCAAGTGCGTTGAATGGCGGCGTCCAAATTTAAAAAAAATGTTAAATTAATTTTAACAAAAAAAGATTCTTCGTTAAAAAAAAAAAAAAATAGTTATTCTTTATCGTATCGCCGCTAAACGCAACAATTTTTGAAAAAAATTATAATTTTTTCTTAAATTTATTAATTTGTAATTTCTTTTCAGGTATTAATCAAGAAGCGATCAAGAGGGTTGCCAAGAACCTTCCAAGCCATATGCTCCATTCGCTCTCGCAGGCCACGAATCAAACACCTCGTCACTGTCCGCCACATACACCGGGATCGGTAATCGCGGCTGCATACGGCGCTACACATACGTATCCGAATACGCCGTACACGCCGTCCGGTCAAACGCCATTCATGACACCGTATCAAACACCCCATCATACGCCTCATCACCCTCAGCCTACGCCGCGATATGGACAGCAAACTCCTAGTCAACACAATGGACCGTTTTTGCAACCTGCTCCTCCGCCCGCTGCGGGAATTCATTACAGATCGACACAACCGCATCGATCTATTCCACCTGCGCCTCCGAACTCCGCAGGAGAACTCACAGATTGGAAAAAGGCGGCCGAAGCCTGGGCGCAACTCAGCACGAAGCAAACTACACCGAGAATATCGTGAGTGAAAAAAAAACTTAATTTAATTTCCTTTTTTTTTCGAAAAAACATCGCTCTTCCTTAATTCCTTAAATTTCCTTAATTTTGCGTGATCGATTCATCTAACGATTTTTTTTTCCTTTAATTCAGAAATAACACACCGAGATACGACGACCCTCGAAAAACTCCAAGAGATTTTGAAGATTCGTCAGGCCGTGGAAAACAAAGAAACAAAGTTCCGAGTGCACGTACTCCGTCTCAAAAATCTCCGCGCGAAAGTCCTCGCATAAGTTCGTCGAAAATGTCGACAAACGGCGATCGAACTCCTCTATGGGATGAGGGCGAAAACTGGGATTAAGTTATTCTGACTGAAGGTTATTGTTGACGATCGAAGAAAGAAGGGCCTATTAGCAACTCGTTTAAACAGGACGTGATAGGCTCTTGACATTGTCAAGAATAATCCCATAAATTATTTATTCGTATTCGATAAGTTTTACAGCTCGACGAATTTGTTCGGGAAGAATGAGAATAACCGTAGACTGACGTGTGTGAATACACACGGTATCGATTTTGTAATAACTTATTGTGAATCTCTAGAAGCCACTTTTGTGGGTAAATTGTACAAAATGCTAGCGAAATTTGTTAAAATGAATGTTCGTTGTGCAGGAATAGAGTATCAACGAGCTGCGAATTGTATTGTATTTATATATATACGAAAATAAATAGTTAATTATTTATTGTAAACATCGCTTTAATAGTTATTGATCTTGAATAACCGTCGTTCTTACTGAAATGTTGAAAATAACTCACCAAGTCGAGGTATCGAAACGATCCAAATGGGTACTCTACTTTAGTTTTACACCGACGTGAATTCAAATGTTTCGCGTATCACGCTGAGCGCCGTGTTATTCGAACGATCGAAACTTCGAGCACCTGTTAGACTGCTGCACAGCAGATAATAACCGCGTACCGCGTTTTTTCCGTACTTACAGCGCGACTGCCGACTGCCGCGCGAGCGGTACGATATCGTCGAGCCGTGAATATAACAATTCGCGGTGTAGCAGCTAACAATGATAAAGAAACGGCATTCAGCTTCCCGTGGACCGTGCGCTTTTCCCCGTGCAATCGTGCTATCGTAATCTGTTATCACGGCGGACTGCGGAGGAGTTCTTTGCGTGTGTCCGCCGATCGAACCTACAAAACTAAATAAATTAAATAAGTGAAGTCGTTCCCCGTCGCTGATAGAAGTCGGACTTTCGCGTTCTCGAATAATGGCAGACTTTTTGGATTCCGAAGCGGAGGAGAGCGAGGCAAGTAAAAAAACCACGCGATACTCAATCACCACACGGGAAACTGTCAATATTTCTCGTTGCACACCGTCCGTGTGCACCAAAAGTCACCGTTCTCGTTTGCGTCTCACGCACGTAATTACCTAACGAGATTCTTTTGACAATGTAGGACGAACAAGAACTAAATCATACTGGCAAGAAAAAAGCCAAGAAGGCCAAAGCCATGGAGGAGAGCGACGAGGAGGAAGACGGTAAAGCATGCATTTTCTACTGCTCCATAACACATTCACAATTGATTCAGCGTTCGCATAAAACTAATAGTGTTTTTCTTCATTACTGTACGGATCTATATTTCTCTCCGACAGACGACGAAGATCGATTACGCGAAGAGCTCAAAGATTTGATAGACGACAGGCCTATAGACGAAAGCGACGGGGAGGACAGCGACGGATCCGGAGGTTCCAAAAAACGTAAAAAGAGTGATGACGAAGATTTTGACGATCGTTTGGAAGACGACGATTACGATCTCATCGAGGAGAATCTTGGAATAACAGTTGAAAGGGTATCTTTACAATTTTTTCGAACTCTGCTCCAAAATGACGTATAACATTTTTAAACGCATTGTAATTTTTTTTTTTTTTTTTTCACGCAAAGAAACGTTTTAAACGTTTGAGACGCATACAAGACAGAGAATCGGACGAAGACGAGGAGCAACAACCGGGTGAAGAACGCGATGCTATTGCGAATGAGCTATTTGAAGGCGGATCTGGCGACGTGAGTATCTTTTTTATTTCTATTGATTTGTCACATCGTTTTTGGCACATAATCGTGTTTTTGCTATTTCCGTTTTGTCGCATTCCATCTGTGTGTGTTTTTTTTTTTATTTTATGTTACATTTTTTTTTTATGCAACTATCTTACTATTAAAGGAGAGGGACGCTCTGGCGGTACGTACGATGTTTCTTACATAACGATAGTTCATTAAGGAGGTTGGAGCAGTTTTGGGAATTCGCGATAAAAATCGATTAATTTTCGTAATATTTTCTACTGTGAATCGTTTGCTTTGCCTCTGGAAAAGAATTTTTATCGTGATTCGCTTGTGTTCCAACGTTCTTGAGATGTGTTACTCATTTGAGAGAAGTTTTTGGAATAATCAGAAGCCAAATGTTATCGTGATGTTAGGAGGATGAACGACGAAGCGAGAGAAGCCACAGACACGAACCGGAGGCCTTCGACGAGGAGGGCAGCGAGGGGGAATATTCGGATGTCGATGACTTTATCGTTGATGATGATGGAAAACCAATTGCGACAAAGAAGACAAAAAGGAAGCCGATTTTCTCCGACGCGTACGTGGAATTCCATAATTGTAGATAGTAAACTGCGTTCGCGATATGTACGTGAAATTAAACTAACAGTTTTTTGTTAATTTGCAGAGCTTTGCAAGAGGCTCAAGATATCTTCGGTGTGGACTTCGATTACGACGAGTTTGGAAAGTATGGCGAGGAGGACTACGAAGAAGAGGACGAGGAGGAGGACGACGAGTACGACGACGACGATGTTAACGGTGAGAGAGTTCGTCGTCCCAAGAAAACACCTAAGAAGAAAGCTACGAGAAAAAGCATATTTGAGATTTACGAACCAAGTGAACTCAAACGCGGTCATTTCACTGACATGGACAACGAGGTAACGATTTATTGTGCTTTGAACTATCGACGAAATATTCGTTGTACAGTCGTATGTTGAGTGAACAATTTTGTATTTTTTTCACAGATCCGTAACACGGATATGCCGGAGCGTATGAAAATGCGTTCGGTACCCGTGACGGCAGTTCCCGAGGGTTCCGACGAATTGGATCTCGAGGCAGAATGGATATACAAACAAGCATTCTGCAAGCCAACGATCTCAATTCAAGATGCGCATTTAAACGAAGAGGCGAAAGAACGCGCGCGGAAGGGGCCACAGACCGTTGGAAAAATCAAGAAAGCACTCGACTTTATGCGCAATCAACACTTCGAAGTACCTTTCATATCATTCTACAGAAAGGAGTACGTACTTCCAGAATTGAATATCAACGATCTATGGAAAGTATACAAATACGATGCAAAGTGGTGTCAATTGCGTCAGAGAAAGGAGAATTTATTGACTCTCTTCGAGAAGATGCGTGACTATCAGTTGGACGAGATAATGAAGAATCCCGATGCTCCACTGCCGGATACCGTTCGAGTAATCAAGGAGGAAGACATCGATCGTTTGAAGAGCGTCCAGACGACCGAAGAGCTGAATGACGTACATCATCACTTTATGCTTTACTACAGTCACGATATTCCAAATATGCAGGAGGCGGTGCGTCAGAAGGAAAGGGAAGCGAGACGTCAGGCGAGAATTCTAAAGCGCAAACAACAGATTATGGATGCTGAAGAGAACGGTGAGGAGCCGCCACCTGAAGATCAGATTGACGTGGAGGAAGACGATGAACCCGATGACATCTTGAAACAAGCGGTTAGAACGGGACCTTACGCGATATGCCGAAAAGCCGGTCTCGACAGTTTCGCAAAAAAATTCGGCTTGACCCCCGAACATTTCGCTGAGAATCTTCGTGACAATTATCAGCGCCACGAAGTGGATCAAGAACCGATTGAGCCGTCGACGGTAGCGCTTGATTTTTGCGGGGCAAAATTCAAGGCAGCCGACGAGGTGCTGAAAGCGGTACAATTGATGGTAGCATTTCAATTGGCTCGCGAGCCTCTCGTACGAAAATGCGTTCGTGAGATGTACATGGAAAGAGCAAAAATAACGGTTCGCCCAACGAAGAGAGGTATCAAAGAAATCGACGAGAATCATCCTATCTACGCGATGAAATATCTGAAGGATAAACCAGTGCGAGATCTCGTTGGCGATCAATATCTGAAACTCTCGATGGCCGAGGAGGACAAACTCATTACGATTTCGTTGAGCGACGTTATCGAGGGAAATACGAGCAGTAACTACGTCGATGAAATGAAACAACTGTACTACAGAGACGAATTCAGTAAAAATGTTCAAGACTGGAATGCTCTCAGAGTCGGTAGCGTCGAAATGGCTCTTACGCGGATGGTAATCCCCGATTTGAAGAAAGAACTGAAGGCAAATTTGGTCACCGAAGCGAAGGAGTGCATTATGCGCGCGTGTTGTCGTAAAATGTATAATTGGATCAAAGTCGCTCCTTATGTTGCACCAGCCGAATTCAACGAAGAAGACGACGACGAATGGCACACCACCAAAGGAATACGTGTCATGGGACTTGCCTATGTACCGGATTATTCACAGGCAGCGTTTGCTTGTCTTATCGCACCCGACGGGGAGTGCACTGACTATCTAAGATTACCGCATTTGCTCAAACGCAAGAACAGCTTCCGAGAAGATGAAAAAGTAATGAAAGAAGCCGATCTACTCGCTGTTCGAAACTTCATCGCGACGAAAAAGCCTCATGTTATCGTTCTGAGCGGTGAATCTCGAGAAGCCATGATGCTGGCGGAGGATCTGAAAGAATGCATCGCCACTCTTACCGAAGAGGAACAATTCCCCGCCGTTCAAGTTGAAATATGCGAAAATGATCTCGCAAAGATATATTCAAACAGCAACAAAGGCGTCGCCGAGTTTCGCGACTATCCGATACTATTGCGAGAAGCGATATCTCTCGCTCGTCGTCTACAAGATCCTCTCGTCGAATACTCACAACTGTGCACACCGGACGAAGAAATTCTTTGCTTGAAGTATCACGCTTATCAGGATCAATTGCCGAAGGAAGATCTGCTGGAGAATATTTACTTGGAATTCGTGAACCGAGTAAACGAGGTCGGTGTAGACGTGAATAAAGCCGTGCAGCAGGCTTATTCGGGAAATCTCGTTCAATTCGTTTGCGGCTTGGGACCGAGGAAAGGTCAGGCGCTCATAAAAATGCTGAAACAAACGAATCAGAGACTGGAAAATCGAACTCAACTCGTAACCGCTTGTCATATGGGTCCGAAAGTCTTCATAAATTGCGCCGGTTTCATTAAAATCGATACCAACAGTCTTGGCGACAGTACCGAAGCGTACGTCGAAGTTCTCGATGGATCGAGAGTACATCCGGAAACTTACGAATGGGCGAGAAAGATGGCAGTCGACGCTTTGGAATACGACGACGAGGACGCTAATCCTGCGGGTGCGTTGGAAGAAATTCTTGAGTCGCCGGAACGATTAAAGGATCTCGATCTCGATGCGTTCGCTGAAGAACTCGAGAGACAGGGTTTTGGCAACAAATGCGTTACTCTCTATGATATCAGAGCAGAATTAAACAGCAGATACAAAGATCTAAGAGCTCCGTATCAATCACCGAGTCCGGAAAAGCTCTTCGATATTCTCACCAAAGAGACACCCGAAACTTTCTACATCGGTAAATTAATAATGGCCACTGTATGCGGTATAAGTCATAGAAAACCACAAGGCGAACAACTGGATCAGGCGAATCCGGTGCGTAACGATGAGACGGGTCTGTGGCAATGTCCGTTTTGTTTGAAAAACGATTTTCCCGAATTATCCGAAGTATGGAATCACTTTGATGCTGGTGGTTGTCCCGGAAAGGCTACGGGCGTAAGATTGCGTCTGGATAACGGAATATCCGGATACATACATATTAAGAATTTGTCTGATAAGCATGTAGCGAATCCTGAGGAAAGAGTCGGCGCCGGTCAGATGATTCATTGTCGAGTAATTAAGATTGAAGTGGATCGTTTCAGTGTGGAATGTACGAGCAAAAGTAGCGATCTCGCCGACAAGAATCACGAGTGGAGGTAAATATATAGATTTTTCGTCTGTAGAAAATTTAATTAACGCATTCATTTGATGAATAACTTTCAGGCCTCAACGGGATCCTTTTTACGACACGGAGGCCGAGGAGAAGGATATGAAAGTAGAAGAGGATGCGAAGAAAGTCAAACAGCGACAAACTTACGTGAAGCGCGTCATCGTTCATCCGTCGTTCCACAATATCAGCTATTCCGAAGCTGAGAAATTGATGCAATCGATGAAACAAGGCGAGGCGGTAGTACGACCGAGCAGCAAGGGTGCCGATCATCTCACGGTTACGTGGAAAGTAACGGACGATATTTATCAACACATCGACGTAAGGGAAGAGGGCAAAGGCAACGCGTTTTCTTTGGGACAGAGTTTGTGGATCGGTAACGAGGAGTTCGAAGATCTTGACGAAATAATTGCCAGACACGTGAATCCAATGGCAGCTTACGCTTCCGAATTGTTGGATTACAAGCACTACAAACTCAACGTCGAGGGTCTAAAGGACAAAGCCGAAGAGTTACTAAAAGAACAACAGAGAGAAAATCCGGGTGGTATACCGTACATAATTTCTGCCGCTAAGGTAAAGTAGCGCATCGGTATTTTCCAACTATCCACAACTTATAAAGGAAATTCGGGACCGTTCCTAACTTCGCCTTGTATTTCAGAACTATCCGGGTAAATTTCTGCTTTCGTATTTGCCTCGAGTGACCTGCCGTCACGAATACGTAACCGTATCACCGGACGGCTTTCGATTCAGAGGTCAAATGTTCGCAAGAGTCGGTGATCTCTTTGGTTGGTTTAAGAAACACTTTAGGGATCCTCTGCCCGGCCAAAACACACCCAGTACTCCTCGAGGTGCCGTTACTTCCAGAACACCTTATCACAATACCCCGGGAGTTGTCGGCAGTAAGTTTATCCCCTCGTGTTTGGCCTTCTTACGGCCTTTTCAGCGGATTTTCAAAACGTTATCGAGTTAATTCATTCGATTTTTCAGATATGAATCAAGAAGCTATTCAGAGAGTTGCGCAAAATCTTCCACATCACATGTTACACTCGCTGTCGCAGGTTGCGAATCAAACACCACATCACTATCCTCCCCATACGCCGGGTACAGCGGCCGCTGCTGGATACGGCGGTATACACACGTATCCCAATACACCGTACACACCGTCCGGTCAAACACCGTTTATGACTCCCTATCAGA
This sequence comes from Buathra laborator, assembly GCA_934046635.1. Classification (NCBI taxonomy): domain Eukaryota; kingdom Metazoa; phylum Arthropoda; class Insecta; order Hymenoptera; family Ichneumonidae; genus Buathra; species Buathra laborator. The sequence continues at coordinate 3,784,080 of OW203897.1, read as the reverse complement.
CACCTCATCATACACCACATCACTCGCAGCCGACACCGAGATACGGTCAGCAAACCCCCAGCCATCATCACGGACAATTTCTGCATCCGGCTGCTCCGCCCGCTGCGGGTATTCACCACAGATCCACTCCGTCACATCGGCCTACTCCTCCCGTTCCCAACTCCGCTGGCGATCCAATGGATTGGAAAAAAGCTGCCGAGGCGTGGGCCCGACTCAAGCAGACTGGTCCCAGAGTTTCGTGAGTAGAAAACCATTGGGTTTTGAGATATTGCGTAACGAATAGTAAATCGTCGACTGTATGAAGTGCTAATTACGGAGCGTGTATCGTTACAGTCCCAACAAAAATGAGATTCCGAGCAAAATCAACAATATAGAAGGTCCTGAGAAGATTAATTTTGCATAATAACAATTCCAAAAAATTATTACCAAATTAGTTGAAAAAAAGGAGTTTAATGAAACATCTGGCAATCCAACTTTTTTTTTCGCAGCAATTGATTCGTACTTTTTTCTGAATACATACGAATGTTTTTGGAATTTTTTCGGATTTTCCAAATTTCACTAAATAAAATCCGGGAACCGGATGATTCGTTGAACAATTAAAAAAAATTAATTCGTTAACAATTTTTTGGAATTATTATTATGCAAAATTAATGTTCGTAGTACCTTCGGTATGGCTGTTTTTTTCCCGATTTTCGCCTCATCGTGGAGTCTTCGAAATTCTGTCCGAATGACCCTTTTGGCTTTTTCCTTTTGGGAATGTAACATACATCCTCCTTAATTATCAGTGGTAAAAAGTGGTAACTTTTTGTCTATTGTCGATACTCGTTTTTTTTTTAGAAACAGTACACCGAGATACGACGATTCGCGCAAAACTCCGAGAGGATACGAAGATTCTTCGGGACGTGCCACACCGAGAAACAGACCACCAGCGGCTCGTACTCCGTCTTACAAGTCACCCCGTGGAACTCCGCATACCAACTCGAGTCCGCGGAGTATGTCGCTGAGTGGAGACGGCACTCCACTGTATGACGAGAGCTAACAAAGTTATTCTTTCTCTTTGTGCATAGTGAACGATAAGTATATAATAATCATGTTATTATTACTCAATAACCAGAGGCTTAAAATTCGATTCAACGAACTCGAATAGAGCGCTCTGAGAATTGTATAAATGCGATACGACAAAATAACGTATCGAAGAGTCGATCAATTTGCAAAAAAAATCGAATTAGATTTTACTGCGATTTTTAGTTTATCACAGCTCCACCGTACAATTCCATTTGTGTGTTGTATATAATATTTACGTCCGTAAAAAAAGAGGCAATATTGCCTCGTGGGATTGAGCTATTCTCCGGCTGAACGATATAATTTTTATTATTTATACGTATTACGTATTTCTGCATACTTCCTACGGTATTCAGATGAATCAATCAAAGGGGAGACTTCACAATTGACGAACGAAATAAGTTTGAAACTTATATTTTCACGAAGTTCACTATATATTTTTTTTTACACTTTTACCTGCAATTTTTTGTGTCCAACACATTTATTTTACGATAACTCGCATAATCTTACGATGCTTATTTTTTCGAACTATTCAGTTTTAATCTGATGTAAAACGCAGTTAAATCTTTACAACGCGAAGGAAATTTTTTTTTTTACAAATTAAAACGTGTGAAGTTACATTCGCACATTAAAAAAGTTGTCAAATTATTCTTGGCACTCGTTTTGTTATTATTTTTATGAAGGGCAAACGTGAATATCTTGAGAAACAATTTTTTTTAAATTCTTCTCTCGAGAACTTTCTGGTCGGATGCCCCGCAATCTACTTGTAAATCAATCGAAATGCGGTTTCGAAAAGAAATACATTGGGAAATGTATTTATCGCGAAATGCTTGAACAGTCGATCTCACTGCGCGTTTCAGCTTAAGTCACCGCTGTTTTACGACTTTAATCTGAAGCACTGAAGAGCATCACACCGAAAACATCACAAAATTTTTTTTATCAAATTATATACTAACTTTATCGTTATAATTGAAAATGTATATATTATGTTAAAGAAATATAAAAGCGATTTTTTTTATATTACACTTTTCATGGTGGAGGATAGTTTACAGAACGAAGTCGACAGATTGAACATTTTTCCTTCGTTGATCACATTTAATGAGAGGTCTCCCCACAAACCCTTACTGCCCTTATACAATCAGACGATACGAGTCATTTTAGACTGTAAAAATGAATTTTTATGAGTTTTTTTTTAAATGAACTCAATAGTGCAATCGTGTATTTGAAAAAACAAAGAAAGATTATTAGTTTAACTAACAAAGTGACTTTTACATTTATTTATATTGATGTGTTTTACTTCTATGATTTATTAAATCGAAAAAAAATCGTTGCAATTTTTCGAAAAAGAAAAAATATATATATTGTATTCGGTCGATTCCGACAAAAATTTTCGGGCGGTAAGGGATCGAAAGCGTACCGTTTATATGTAGCAAAACTTACGATATATTACGCTCTCATTTAGTCGCTGACTGAAATAAAAAGGAAAGTCAGAACTTCTTCCTCTGAGTTTCAGTATAATTATGCGGGTTCTCCATCGTACTATTCACTGACTTGTTAAACCTATGTTACGTTAATTAAAAAAAGAAACAAAGAAAAACACATGAGACAACATTCGCATATATTTTGTACAATGGCTTGACAGTGATATTAAACAACATATACTCGACAAATGATTTTTATCAATTATTACCTTTCCTTGCATTTCGTATCAAAAAAATAAAAACGTTACAATAATATTAATAATATATGTATTCTTTGTTCGTCAACCTTGAAAAATAGAGATATAGTCATTTTTTTTTAGAATAGAAATAAAGATTCTCACATAGTTGAAAGCTGATCCTCCGACAAGTCGTCGCAACCGAAGGGTACGTTTTTATAGTGAGTACACGTAACTACAGCATTTCGACGAGTCAAGCATCTGATAAATTAGACACATTAGAATCAGTGGTTTCAGGAGAACAATAAATGTTCAATAACTCACTGTTTCGACGTTCCGGCAAGTACAGAAGGTTCCTCGTCGCAATCAATTTTTTGGCGTTTTCGCAACTTGCTTTTGGCCTCCGATTCGGGCATTTTTTCGAACGAACCTTTTTCCGAGCCTTCGAAACTCTGCGGCGACGCAGTATTATTATTTTTGCTGGAGTTCCTCGTCTTTCTCGTCGAACCACTCGCGGTATTCAACACCTGACCGTTCGTTCTCGTTTTTCGTTTCTAAAATACCAGCGATGCAGACAATGATATTGCAAAATAATACAAAATTTTCTTATAATTTTTTTTCTTCGTAACTTACTCTCGGAATGGATTTCTTTTGCTCATCTATCTCTGAATCACTCGAAGACGTGTGTACATTTTTTACCATTCGTCTTTTACCGGCTTTCATTTTTTGGGGACTTTGCATCGAAACTTTAGTTGGTGATACTTTTTCCGAGTTCTGTATGAAGCAACGTTGACTTACAATGAAGAAATCAGTATCACGGTTTGTGTTTGTCAAATTCATGAATTACCTTTCGTTTGGTTGCACTGGCTTTGGGTTCATCCATTCGTTTACCATTTTGGTCGATCGGGTTTGGTGCGCGTTTCGCTTTCGACGGACTTTTCTTATCATTAACAACTTCCTCGTTCGATTTTTCTAACGACGAAGGAATCGATGATTCCTGTGCGTTTCCCGGGCTGTAGACAGCTATGTGGTCTTTCGTGGCTATTCTTTCGCCTTCAGTACAAATATGTTAAACATTTTTATTCGATAGATGAAAATAACGATAAAAAACGTGAAAACTCACCGGTCCAGTAATTCAGCGGTGGTAATATGCGTCGTCCCCGTGAGCTCTTCGGAACACTCAGGCAATCCACCGATTGATTGTGCGAACGGTCTCTCGGCGGTGTCGTGTTGTTGTCTAAAGATTCATTATTGTTGGCGTATTAGAGAGAAAACCATAGTAATAGCAAAAAATCGTGAATATTGATTCTACCTGTAGTAACAGCTTTCCATTTGTCGCAGAAGTGACCAATCTTACTGGGGCAACCGCTGTGGCATAGTTTAAGCAATTCTTTTGGTACCACTAAAAAGAGTTGAAGAAAATGTTCGATAAGCATTGTTACGTTAGATATTTATGTCGCGCTGACTTTTTAAATTTTTTTATTCAGTTACCATGTTTAGTGTCATTAAGATCGCCGACCAGTTGATAGAATTCCTGGTTGATCGTTTCGACAAGTTTCGCCGATACTCTTCGACGTATAAAGTCTGTTATAAATTTTCGATTCACAACGTGGCCAGCCTCGCTGCAATAGAAAAGAGACAATTATAATAAATTACTCGAGACGTTAAAAAAAAATCAATTGTGTTTCGTCTTCGCATCAAAGATAGAATCGCAGATAAAACGTTCAAAACCCATTTAGGCTGAAGTATCAAGAGATACGGTAGCGTCACGACGCCTTAAATATTTTTTTTAAGGTGCCGTGACGCTGACTATGGTACTCTACATTACTTAATTTTGCTCGGAGGAAAATGTTTAATAAATTCATCAAAAATTGAACTGATACAGCAAGAAATTGTAAATGATTAGTTGAAACGTACTTAAGTAATTTTCCTTCGAAGACCAAGTGATACTTGGCATCCCCCTCATCGTCACAGACAACAGCTGGTACCCACGCCGTCAACGGTTTGGGATTTTCTTGAGATCCAAATTTCGCTGTTGGCGTCTCCATATCTGTACCCGTAGGTTTCTCAGCTTTTTCGAATTCATTCGTTGACGATTTGCCGTTCTGTAGCTTTATCGCAGTCGTTTCCTTAGTCGCCGATTTCGGGGGCGTCGGTTCTGTAATCTTCCCATTTTCCAGCGGTGTATCAACGCTCGTCTTCTGACTGTTCGGCGTATTTTTCGCATCATTGGATGCAGCATTGACTCTCAGTCTATCGACGGAGATCCGCGCAGTATTGACCGCATTTTTATCATTCTCATTAGAGCTGTTAGCGTGCAGCCAATTGTGCGATTTCAGATTTATATCCGTCAACTCGTTACTGATGACAACAGGTTTTTTTCTGACTTGCGGAGTTTTGTTCTTCGGCGCCTGGATCTCCGGACTCTCGAAGGAACGATAGAACTCCTTTTCACGAATCGCCTCGGGATTCTTTGCACGTTTTATTTCCGAAGGCAGTCCAGCTGAATCCTCCTGTTGTTCAGTCATAAAATGATTCGTTTCCACTTCTGTATTATCGTAGTGTTGAACCGGGTGATCCGCCACTTGGGCGATACGATTATCGTCGACGACCATAGATCGGGGGAGTGCCGGAATTTTCTTAGGAGTTCCTTGTGTCGATAGGTTTCTGTTCGCATCAACGGGATCAACGGGACGAAAATTCGATTCGGAATATTTCAAACTTTCCAGCTTTTTTCGATCACCGCGAATATCACCATTTCTACTCGACTCCGAGGCGACCGGATGAGAACTCGATTCCGGGTGATATTTCAACGTTTGAAGCCTTCCGCGGTCTACTCGAATATCTCCCTGAGACTCATCCTCAGTTATGCTGACACTCGAGTCATACTGATTTATTCTCGTAGCCTTCGCTTTTGATTTATTCACATAGCGTTCATCGTCATCGTCATTGGATGCAGCATTGACTCTCAGTCTATCGACGGAAATCCGTGGAGTATTGACCGCATTTTTATCATTCTCATTAGAGCTGTTAGCGCGTAGCCAATTGTGCGATTTCAGATTTATATCCGTCAACTCGTTCCTGATGACAACAGGTTTTTTTCTGACTTGCGGAGTTTTGTTCTTCGGCGCCTGCATCTCCGGACTCTCGGAGGTACGATAGAACTCCTTTTCACGAATCGCCTCGGGATTCTTTGCACGTTTTATCTCCGAAGGCAGTCCAGCTGAATCCTCCTGTTGTTCAGTCATAAAATTGTTCGTTTCCACTTCTGTATTATCGTAGTGTTGAACCGGGTGATCCGCCACTTGGGCGATACGGTTATCGTCGACGACCATAGATCGGGGGAGTGTCGGGATTTTCTTAGGAGTTCTTTGTCTCGATAGGTTTCTGTTCGCATCAACGGGATCAACGGGACGAAAATTTGATTCGGAATATTTCAATTTTTCCAGCTTTTTTCGATCACCGCGAATATCGCCATTTCTACTCGACTCCGAGGCGACCGGACGAGAACTCGATTCCGGATGATATTTCAACGTTTGAAGCCTTCCGCGGCCTACTCGAATATCTCCCTGAGACTCATCCTCAGTTATGCTGACACTCGAGTCATACTGATTTATCCTCGTAGCCTTCGTTTTTGATTTATTCACATAGCGTTCATCGTCATCGGTTATACTGATACTCGAGTCGTAATGGTCCATTCTTCGTCGTGAATCTTTTTCGACGGTTCGACATTTTCTCGGACTCGCGAATGCTCGATTTTGCGGTGTCTTCGGCTCGATTCTTCGCTCTACAACGGGTTCCTCTTCGCTGAGACTGGTATCGTGTCTGTGACTCCTGGGAACCGATGATTCGATGTACTTTCGCGCTCTGTGAGACTCGTCCAATGATTTTTCCGGCTCGACGTACTGCCTGCTACTTCTGGAAGCTATGGAGTTCTGATAGCTTCTATTATTCTTGTGGGATCTTCGTATCGGTTCTTGAGATCTCAAAAGACGATGAGACGCGGATCTTTGATTATCGTCGTAATAATCGTTTTCCGACTCGGAAGTATCGTAATCGTGAGTCGTCAATTTTCTGCGAGTCTGTCGGAGATATGGATCTTTGTACGATTTTCCCGTATTTCTCGATCCAACGGTGTCACGAGTCGTAGACTGATTCTCGTATTGGTCGATTTTCGTTGCCGAATTGTGCAAAGGATCCGGGCGATTTTTATCCGTATTCGATGTGCTTGAGTTTTCGTGACTTTCTTCTGTTGATCGATTCGTTTTCTTTGGACTACGCGATGGTTCCTTTCCTTGCGAATCCATTGTATTTTTTTCCGGATCATTTTCTCCCGTCGATTGGTAAGACACGACGAATTTCATACAATCAAACATCTCGACGATTTTATTTATGTATTCCATCGAGCAATTTTTATTACTTAGATTGTCGATTATGATATTAAGCTTATCCTCTTGAATAATGTCCTTCAACGTACTTCCACCGACTCCCGAGGTGTTTATACTACCGTTCATCGACTCGGTGGATTTTTTATTCTCGTCGAGAGGCGCGTCTTCGTTGCGATTACATTTTGATTGAACGCGAGATGGAGTTTCAGTGGGTTTGCCGGATGATGCGAGAGGTATATCAACGGAAGAATTGTGCGAACTTCGATGGGAGTATCGATTTGTATCCAATAGATTTTCATTATTTTCTTCGATCGGTGCGCGTGCGGACAACGCCTGCGACGTTCTTACGCGCTTTCGAGGCGAAACCGATTTTTTATATTTATCGAATTGCGGATGATAAGAAATATCAGTTACTTCGCTCTTTATATCGTCGTCGCTGTCAGTTATTGCCGTTGGCCAACGAAAACTCAATCTACTACCGTCGTTGAGATAGTTGCGCCAAACTTGATAAACGTTTTCCCAGTCGTCTGGAAAACCGTTGAAAAACTTGCCGTGCACGTAGTCCGGCAGTTCTGGAATAATAAAAATGAAACCAATACATAAATTATATTTCTTGAGAATGATGTATAGTCGAAAATATATAATGTGATCCTATAGATAATCGCAACTATGTGTACTTTCAGCTCAATTCGGATCGACATATACTATATAATTGAAGACAAAAATTTTAAACTCTCCTCCTGATTAGGGGCTGCGAAATTCTAATAAAATAGCAATTAAATAAAATATTTTAAGGTCTAGAAAAATTGATCCATTGTTTTAACGTAGTCGGCATTCCGAGTATTGTATCTAAAAATAAATCATTTCAAAAAACATCAATTTTGCATCAAACTGTTTTTCTTGGCAAAATTTAACATTTATGTTAAAAAAACCTACCGTTTCGCTCATCGACGAGATTACCATGTAGATAATAAGTATGTTTGAAAATAGATTGAACGCTAGTCGCAGTGAGTCTTCTAATGACCGGTTTGCTTCTCGCGAGTTTTCCGCACTCCAACGTCCCTTTGATGATAAGTTGTCCCTTGTCGTTGAGCAAAACTCTCCATCTAGAAAAATGTCTCTCCTGACGCTGTGCGTCGTTATTGGCGTCTTCTGCATAAGCGTTTCTATCGTATGCGTCGTTCTCTTGAAAAACATTGCTGCAGTTGGCGCTTATAGATCCGCTGTTCTTAGGAATAGAGGAAATGCTGGTGGACGGCGTAGACATGACAAAACCATTGTTGCTTCTGCCCGCATTTATCGGCATATTATGAAGCGGAATTCGGCGATTTTCATCGCTGAATCTTTTTGCTCTGCCGAAGCAAATACCTGGCGTACTCGGCGGAGGCATCATGACGCTGTCGTCGTCATTTCCTTTGTTAGTAGGAAACTGATTTTCACTTGACGTCGCGATGTTGACACGTTGATTGTTGCATTGCTTCTTGTGCATCTGAATGTTTCTAAAGTTTGCGCTGGAAGCGACAACTTCGCTACCAATCCCTGATGATTGGACTGACATAGCTGCGCAACTCATATCCAAATTATCGCCATTTATGCTCGATATACTCGGCCACCCGTTATCGGCACTTCTTCTGTCCGCGTTTTTCAGCAAAACCATCTTCAATGTACGTTCCAATCTTTTGTAACGTTCATCCATTTGCAAATCTTTGAACGTTGTCTGTGTGTATTATAAGATTTATTATTGATGCAATTTATTCACGTATTATTAATTTCGTCGATTGAACGTTACCTCTTGTGCGTTTGCCATGTTTAACGAAATATCGTATTGTTTGTCAAATGTTTGTTAAATTAAATAGACGCAAAACAAAGACCTAACCAAAAACTACAAAACAAAACATGAAATTTATCCCCGATTGTTCACATATTGACGAGTTTTTTTTTGTTTTATTTGCGATTTTTTGTGCGATTGCCGAAATGGACCACTAGCCGATCATTTTTTTTTACAGTAACGAATTATTAACTTTATGGAAGCTTTTATGGGTGGGAACGGGAACTTTCGCCGGAATATTTGAATATCTTGATGAGCACAAAACAACAGTGTTACGCGGGAAACCGCCATACCCTAGCGCGCATGTACTTGGAAAAATTTCGATATATTCTCGTGTCGGGGCATCATAGATCCAAAGGGCAAAGAAGAATCGTTTATTATTCTATGCGCTGCGGAGGGTAGAACGGAGTTCGTTTTACTTTATAATAGCCGCAGTGATCGGTTTATTAAAAATTGTTACGTTTATTTATAAATAGATATTTCGTCGCTTTAATTTTGTCTTTAGAGTAACGGTAGGGTGCGCAGATCCTTTTGCGCGTAGCGCGAGTCAGTTTTGTTCCCTCGTGGATGCCGGCACGCTGGAGCTGGGGTGCGTTCAGAAATGTCCCCGGGGAGGGAATAGTTACCGAAACGCGTTCAGAAATTGCGAGGAATTGACCAGGGGAACTTACGATATTACCCAAATGCGTTCAGAAAGTCACGAATCTTTCCCCGTGGGTAACCAACGTTTCCCCGATTTGAAAAACAAAAGAAACGTAGGTAAAATCTTTACAAAATTGCGTTCAGATACGCCCGGCAATGACCAGAGTTACCCTGGTTTTTACCGAAGCGCGTTCAGAAATGCAAGGTAATACGAAATGTCTTTCCCCAATTTCCCGACCTCCACGACGTCGGGAAAGAGGTGTGACTTGCGCAGAAGCCAGGAGGCACGTGAATTCAACGATTAATATTGTTCAAAAATAGAACGACAGTTTGAAAAATAATAATAAGGGAAAAATTTTAAAATCCATATATATATATATAATTTAGCACACAACGTTCTTTGTAAAATATAGTTTTATTAAATAAATGATGGCTACGTTTTGACATCGCGATTATTATGTGGCACTAACTAAAGACGCGAGACAGAATCAACAACGAACAATTAATTTAATTGACAAAAAACATCAAATAATTTTATTTCGTTAAAAGATCTCTCTCTCTCTCTCTCTCTCTCTCTTTCACACACCTCTTCCTCTCTCGTCAACGTGTCGCGATTGAAGCAAAAATTTCATTCGTCGTCTATTCGACGTTCGGAAATTGATGACACTGTCGCGATCAATATTTTTATTCGTTCAATCGAAAATTTTGATAGCAAACGGAAGAAAAAAAAATTTGAGTAATAAATGATCGAGAATCGATTTTCTTTGCGAGCCATCTTTTAATTCATTTCTTTATACATTTAATAATTGCGCGTCAAATCAATTTCAAATTAAATACGCTTTCGAGTAGAGACAGAAATACCGATAAATTAATTTTGGTAATTAATATCTCAAGAAGCGAAATAATATCAAAGGAATGCTTGCACACTACCATCGATCCAACAATCAATACAACATATAAATCGTACTTTATTGCAGATTCGTAAACTCGTATAACAATTTTATTATTACATTACACTGGCACACGTCTTACAGAATACTAAAACACTGTGTGTATGTGTGCAAGAGAAAGCGTAAATGGTATTAAATCCACGAATTATTGAAATATGTATTACCAATTAAATTATCCATTTGCATCTGTTCTATCATATCGACAGCCTGTGTATTACATTTTTTTCGAGGTGATAAATAAAGGAACGTTATGCATGCGAGCGAAGAGAAAAATTAGTAACAATATCACAAGTTTCGACAACGATTCATATACGCGTTATTGATTTATATGTGAATCTTAAAGTGTTTCATTCGTACGTTTTTGTCGTCGAAATCTTCGTCACATATGCCACAAACTTAATTCGATTAAAACGTCCAAACCGTCGGGAGCCTGAAAATCAAAATAATAATACCATTATAATCGTATATACGCAACGTATATATCCGTATCCGTATCCGCAAAAAAATGTTTAGCCGAAGTCCGTATCCGCAAAAAATCGGAAAAAACGATGGGGGGCGCTGTGTGCTCATTCTGCGTCATCCTTTACGCGTAAAATGAGCCAAGCTGAGCGGGCAATGTTATGAATTCCGCCGAATGTCGAACAAAATGATGCTATAATTAAAAAATTCCGATATTCAAGCGGATCAAAATCAAGGAGTACAAGTACGTATACTTTGCCTGAAAATGTATCCATATATTTATTGTTTACCTAAATAATTATGAAATCGTTTATTCAATTTATGCAGATAAGCACAACTCGGATGGAGGGTCACGCAGCCACCACATTTCGCCGCACACATTTTTTTAAAAGAAGAGTATCAATTGTTAATTTTTATGACATTCCAGCGATGCTTCCGATATCTTTTCTCGCTATTAAGAGATATTTGTATTACGCATGGGTAACGCTACCCATATTTTATTCAAGTCCAAAAAAATTAAAAAAATCGATATATTTGCGGAACCGCGTTGCTCGACGTAACGCGTATTGTTAGCAACGCAATTCTTCGATCTATTAAGCTCAACAAAAGCGCATGCAACCGATCGTTGACGACAAAACTGCGGACAAAAAAATTAATGCCAGTCGAACAATTAATTAAACATACAAACAAAAAATGTAAACTTATTTGTTTTTTTTTAAATTATTTTTTATTTGTTTAAGAGGAAAATAAAGGAACAATGTTAACATACAAGAATGGTGTCTCGCGTTATTGTCGAAACAAACGAAAAAACTCATTTTCCGTATAAAGAATGAAAATTATCGATAATGTTTCGTTACGAAAAATCGTTTTAAATCGTCGAAACGATTTTGCCGGCATATAACAGTAAAATAACGCGGTCGTAAAAACGGCGAACGGCGATTACCAAATTGGCGAAGTTTTGAAGATTTAATTAATTCGCTTAACATTATTGCCGGAATCGAAGCTCATTACGCTCTCTCGTGTCGTCTGTTTTTTTTTTTGTATTCACGCGATTATCATTTATCTTAAGTGCTGTTCCTCTCTATCTGTTCATTTTTTTTTTTATCATTTTTTTTATTTTTCTCATATCGTAGTTCTATTGGCTCATAAGATAGTATTATATTTTCTGCATGTAAAATTACGCGCGGGTGGGACAAGATAATTCGCGAGTGAGAAATGTTTTATCCGAAAGTCAAAAAGTCTCTCGAAGAATAAAGAAAAAAAAAAGAATGTCGCGTTGATTAATGAATCTCCGAAAATGTTATTCTCACAACACGAAGATAATATCTTGTCGCTCACGAGCGTATCTCGATTTAGAGTCCTCTTTAACGATTTGGATAGTAGATCCTCGTTGATAATACTCATTGTCGAGAGTCGAAACAAAAGCTATACGGTGAGAAAGTCAATGGGCCCTCTCCATCGTATTTTTCACTTATTAAATTTTTCTACCATTTAGACTTTCGCGATGTTTTTTTAATTTTCGTTGAAACTCTCTTGATAGTCGAATAGTTGACCCAATCACTGTAAGGTATGTACGTTCTATCGAAAAAATGGAATATTCAAAAATTCTATCCAATTTTAGGAATTGATTAGCCCTCTCGAATCTTTTGATATTTCACAGTCTAAGCATCATATCTTCGCAACGTTAATTCGTCAGTCCGCGAGCATCAAAAGCTTTGAAAAGAAAAGGGTTTCCGAAAAAGATCTCTAATTTATTTATTTATTTATATATACATTGCTCGTACCGCGGCGAACGAGAGAGCGATGTTCGCTTCTTCGCAATTTCGTGTCCCGAGGCGATGTGCGGATGTGCCGCTGCTTTTCTGCTTCACTCTCGACAGAGGAAGGCTGAATCGTCTGCTGGCGCGCGAATACGATGCCCCGAGATTTATAACTTGTAATGAGCTGCTGCGGCAGCCGCAGCGACTTCGCCTCTTCCCTCTCAGCAACAGCAACCTCCTCCGTCGTGCACCTGAGCGACGATTTTTTTTTTCTTTCCCCAGGAGAACGTATGCTGTTTTTTTTCCATATCCTCGAAAAACCCCTTTCGTTCTTCTTAGAGACAAATCAATCAACGGGAATATCTCGATTCTCTTGTAAACCCGAGCGAAAGAATCAAATTTAATGTTTTGTTTCAACTCGGAGCTCCCGTGGAGCCTTCAGGGTAAAGTGCGTCGGTTTCCAGTCCCATTAGTCGTCGGGATAAATGATTATTCATTTTTATTTTTCTTCTTCATTTTTCTTTCATTTTATTTTTAACTTATAGATGAATTTACCAATTTAACTTTAGTTATCGGAGATTGGAAGGTTTGCCTCGAGACGCGGTGTTGACTTTATCTTCGCGGATTATCGCAGTGGACGTGTCGCGAAAGTGGGATTATTGTATTGTAGAATGTAATGCATTTAAACTATAGTAATAATATATTTTCACGACGATGGCAGACGGATTAAATAATGTGACGAGCCAAAGTCTCGAGAGTCGAAAGCCGCGTTAAAGTTTGTTGCTGCGACGTCCTTCTCACTAAAAATAATTTTTTTTTTTCTCGTACAATCAATGCGATCTTTTCGTTGTCGATACCAAGTGTGTAAAAAAATCTGCACGCTGTGATATTTTTCATTAATAACTCCCTGAAATTAAAATTTTTATTTCAGCCATCGAAATTGAAAAAAATTGCCACTATTTCTGAAAAGAGACTAATAATTCTCCCTTGAGTCACAAGTTTCGGCAACTGAAACGACACCTTCGTTTTCTTCACGTCTTTTCACGTCTTTTGGCGTCGCGCCAAATTCAAGTTCCCCGGACGTCAGAAGATCTACGTCTCTAAAAAATGGGGTTTCACTAAGTACGAACGCGCCGAGTACGAGGATCTCAAGAACGCCGGTCGTCTCGAACCGGATGGTTGCAACGTCAAATATCGTCCGGAGCACGGACCTCTCGAGAAGTGGAAAAAGTTTAAGGAATATCTCGCTACCGCCTAAAATATTTCTTTCCCTATCGCGTTATTCAACGCTATTCAATAAACAACATTCGACAACAATTCATTTAACTCTTATTTATTATTTCTCTTTACCTTTCCACATTAGGCTATCAATATTTTCTATATACAAATCCCACTATAGTATATTCTACGATATAACGATAAGCACGTATCGAGTATAAAAGATTAGCAGCAGCTTGCCGAAAATTGTTACAGACTTATCTAAATCACACGAATCACCTCACCGAACTATATTACAATTTTTTTTATACCTCAAAGTCGTTGTTGTTTTATTTTTGTTCCCCCCGACTAAACACCCATCGTTCGACGAGTCAGAGTGCATTCGTCTTTTCTCTGAAAAATACGTCGATGCGATGGAATCAAAATTCACGATTGTCCATGACTTTTGCGACGAATCGCGATTCCGACATAACATTCGTGTACACGTTGACTCGTCGTCGTCGTCGTCAGTGGAAATGACAAATTATTTCGGCAGCGCTCATGTTGTCGATATTGGGAAAGTCATCGTCGATATCACCGTCGCAATTGTCGCGACGCGAATCGACCGCTTCGGTGCTCGTCGCCGCGTCCAAAAGAGGCGACAATTTTTCAGACTCGCTGTCGTCGTCCCGTCCTTGATTCTGAACAAGCAATGAATAAATAAATAAACAAACAAACGAGTAAAGAAGTAAACAAGTGAATTAGTAAATAAATAAAAGTACTTCGTAGAGCGAATTCGGCTGTTTCTCGTTAACGAGACGCAGCGTATCGCGAGATCGAATGTTACTCTTGTCGCGTTGATGGCTCAAACTTTTGGCGCGCATTCCCGGCGACCGAGCGCAAAGATCCTTTTGAGAGGTTGCGTTTTCGGTATCACACAAGAATCCCAGATCATTTTTTCCGATTTATGTCGATAATGTTAGTGATTATCAACAATTTCATTTACAACTCGGCACATCTCGTTCCTACGTTCTTCACCCCTGACGTCACGATCAAAAACATCGCGGTCGTTTCCGAGTTCGACTCTGTCCTCTCGGCGCACAAATTCTTGTCCTTCCTCCTCGTAGTTCTGAAGAAGCCGGTCGTCGAAATTTAAACAAATATCGTGCAATACGCATGCCGCCAATACTGTTGCAGGGACCAAATCCATCCGATTCATATCCAAATATTTCAGGCGACGAAATCGGCCGAACAAGAGCCCGAAACTGCGCTCAATCGTTTGCCTCGTTTGAGAGAGTCGGTGGTTAAAATGCCGTTTCTCTGCAGTCAGATTTCCGCGGTTAACATACGGAGGTATGCACCAATCCAAAACTGGATAAGCGCAATCGCCGATGATAACGTCTCCTGGATCGATGTAGTTCGCCCGGTTTCTTCTTATGTCGTTGTAGATATCGGAATTCCGAAAAATCCTCGTGTCGCTGACAGAACCCGGATATCCAACAAACACATCGATGAATCGCAACCGCGAATCGCAAATTGCTTGAAGGGTCATAGCGAAGTTGCACTTCCGAGTTATCCAAACTTCCGGATCGTCTTTTGGCGCTTTAATTGGTATGAACGTACCATCAACAGCCCCAATTACATTTGGGATACCACCCATGCGTTGAAAGTCGGCTTTGATGGCGGGAAGTCGATCTCCTCTCGGCCAACTTATTATTCGCGGCGCGATTTCCGTTAAAGCAGTAACGACTCTTTCGAAACATACGAAGAGAGACGATTTGCCCATATCGAAACGCTCGCCAACCGATCTGTAATTAATGTGCTGTTATTAATGACACTTAAACAGCTGATTTGCGAGAAAAAAGGGAATGAGTCTCTGTGTACTCACGAAAACATAAAATTTAAATAATGAGAAAATAAATGAAGGGGGGAGTCTGGTCCAGCAGATTTTCTTTTAAAATGCATCTAAATAAGAAAATTTTCTATTTTAGATGTACTTTTACTTGTACCAAAAGTTCTGTAATCGAAAGCAAATTTTATCGTTGGAATTAAGGCATTTAAAAAAGAATCTGCTGGACCAGACTTCCCCTTTAAATTGAAATTTATATTTATTATACTTATATAAATTTTTTTATTTATTATATTTATATTTATTTATATTTATATTATTTATATTTATTTTTTTTATTTATTTTTATTTTATTATAAATTTTCTTAAATTTTATGATGTCATTATAAAATAATAAAACAATTTAAATTAAAGAAAATAAAATTTTTATTTTACGTCCGATGCTCACCTATATGAATCCGGAGTTGCTAATAACCAAAGAACGGCAAGAAGCTGACACTGCGGATCAATTGTTGGACGCCCAAGAGCATTTTCACGGCAAAGCATTGGCCCAACCATCGTCATCAAATTTCCAAAGGCTTCCCGAGTGACACGGAAATGTCCTTGAAATTGATGATCTTCGAGATTGGGAATGACATTCTCGACGTAACCTTCGATGCGCACAACATCATTCCGATCGCCAGCACCAAAATCATCCTCGTCTTCGCTATCCAAATGATAATCATCAAAAATACTGTTGTACAAAACTTGGCCCATAGCCAAAAACATCCCAAGCGCTACATTACGCTCCATTTTCTTCTGGAAACAGAATAACAGAAATGACAGAAAAACAGAATGAAAATGTTACGTCGTCGTAAGTGTTACGTGTTATGTTACGTGTTAAATGAAACAAATAGAATGTAGAGATAGAAATAGAAATAAAATAATAAAAAAAAGGAAGGATATTTTAATAATTTATTTTAAGAACTATCTGATTATATTTTCTGTTACGTCTCAGAGTTTTGTCGGCGACCGCTTAGCCGTTCGTTCGAATCGACGCGTTCGCCGACAAAACTCTGAGACGTAACAGAAAATATAATCAGATAGTTCTTAAAATAAATTATTAAAATATCCTTCCTTTTTTTTATTATTTTATTTCTATTTCTATCTCTACATTTTATTTGTTTCATTTTAATTCGACAAACACGCCAAGTAATGAAAATTAACCTAACATAAAAAAATTTCGGAGCAGACTTATAAAATATTTTCACGAGTGTACACGAATAAAATAATAATTACTACTACAACATACAATAATTATTGCTATTAAACGATTAATTTTCTAACCATATACACTTACCGATTGTCGTCGATCTCGCTGTCACTATTCGGTTGCTCGTTGCTCCAAAAAGTAACATGAGGTTACGATTATCCGCCATCGCCACATTATTCCCCTGTGCTGTGCGTTCAGAAACACGACTTATTCTGGTTTACCGCGACGATCACGTGACATTTCCCGTGGTGTTCTTACCTTACCCAAGAAGGTAAATTTCTGAACGCACTCCTGTTCGAAGGTCCGTGTATATCTTCTCGTAATTTCCAAAAAAAAGCTTTTCACCTCGAAAAAAGCATTCTCACATGTTCTCCAACTTTTCTGGAATAAATGGGAGCGAAATCCCTGTCTGTCCTGAGATAATTTGTTCGAAATTTCGTTATTACAAAAAGCTCTCGTAACAACGGTCACGTCGGCGCGTCGCCATATTTCAATTTGTTATTGAACGGCAATATTGAAGTATCGTTTAACAATGTCAACTCGTCAAATTAATGAAACCCGCGATTAAAATTCTTTTACCCGCGTGTAAAAGAACTCAATATTTGATGTACGAAATGTAGTAGAACACTAAAATTGTCAATAAGTCAGGGAAGGGCGAGAGGGATAACATCTCAAACAGAAAATACACATTCAGTATTTTGAACGCCCACGCCGACGCGTCGGAGCGACTCAAAGCTCCGTATATATTAATTGTCGCGCGAATTGTATCCAAACCTGTCTCTTGCAAAAAAACACTACAATCTTTCCCCCGCGCGCGTTGAGGGGCACCATTAACTGTCCAGGAAAACCCTCGTAGAATTGATGGGAAGGAAATCCCGAGCGGTCGCGATGATTTACTCTAAATATCTTTATGCCAATAACATTTTTCAACGCTATCCACCGGGAGGGGCTACGTTGTAGACTTCTATGAAAATCTGTTTATCAGTAATGACGTTGCGTTTAATAGTCGATATTATCTCGTGTAATCTATGAAACCCGTGTTCCTAATATAATCGAATTAAAAATTTTAAACGACGAAGTGCCGTAAATTCGCGAACAAGTGAGTGATTGTGGAACAAGCCGAGATGAATACTGTGAGCCAATCAGAAACACTTCGAACGGAAAGCAACTGCCGCGAATCGTCGCGAAAAGAACGACTGCACTACGAAATTCAGTTCGTCGTCAACAGGTAAACTTAATGTTTCAAACATTTTTTTTTATTAAATATCGTGATAACTATAGTCATAATTTCTTCGATATACATATGAGATTCCATTATTCTGAATATAATCGTAGATATCATTTCTAATAATGGTGTGGCACAATACGATTTAACAGATAATATAATAACATCTTTTGCAAGATTATTTTATCGTAAGTCTATTTGACAATGCAATCAACTACCATATATATATATATATATATATATGCTGTACCTGGCATCACGACGAGTAACAAAATATTTTTGTTAGTAAAATAGTATAGTATTTTGGAAGGATTATGCCATAACAATGATACCGTTTATAACTCTAAGTATAGGAAAATGAATGAAAAAGCTACTTTGTAAATTTAACGTGATATATCGTTACATAACTTCTACGTAAACGCACTTAGGCGTTATCGTGTGCGTCTTGAAACTCAAGAAATTATCGAAGAGGAATATCGTTATAACGCGTGAATTCGTTTTGTAATTGCAAACAAATTTGGGTTCAATGGCTTGAACATTTGTGCTCAGAACCGAATATATATCGACATTTCGTCCGTTTTTTTTTTTTTTCTTTTTTTTTTTCAATTGCTTCCCAGAGTTACGATGGCACACCTGCTTGTACATCTTATTTCATTTTGGCAAAGAACAACTGTAAAGAGCAGCGTTACAATAGACTTTTTTTTTTCTTTTGACACTTTCGAGAACTTATGCCCAGATATTTGGCACGGAGTGATCCATTCCAGTTTTCAGAAGGCTTCCCGCCATCCTGAAAGTAAATAGACGAAAAAAATGCGTTATTTACCTTCACGAACCGGAGATTTGAATCGAATTTTCGCGTCATATCTCAGGTACTTACTTTTTAATCATATGTTCGTATATATACGACGGTATAACGGTCACCGTGATTATGCCGGTTCCGCGGGCAATTTCGTCGACGATATCTTTGTCCTTCAGACCAACAACGTTCTGTAACAAACATTAATCACTCGGTAAAACAAACGATTTATTCGTTTTTTTTTATTTTTACGATAAAAATCATTGTTCGTGACTCACCTTGCCGTTCACCTCGAGAATCTGATGTTCGGTCAAAAGTCCATTACGCGCAGCCGACGAATCTTTCACCAATGCAGTGATCTTTCCGTTTTTGAAATGAAAACCAATGCTTCCCGCGCTATCCTTATGCATAGTTACCGTGCGTTCCAGAGGTCTGCGAGATAAAAATTACGAATTATTCACAAATCGATCGGTCATTCGGAGAAAAAGACTATTATCGTGGCGAATTGGCTTACCTATCGCGAACGACGATTCTGATACCGTTGACCGGAGCGTTGCGCAATATCTTGTGTACCTGATCCATGCTGAAGCCAGCGACTGTAGTGCCGTTTATTTCGAGGATTTGATCACCGAATCTTAGACCAGCCATAGCAGCGGGTGAATTTGGACTGACGAGGCAAACGAATACACCGCTGTTTACCGAATGCACGCGCAATCCAATTTTTCCATCTTTGTCCTTGCAAAGCGTTAGCTGAAACATTTTAAACGCAGCGATGTTAATTTTTAGCGGGGATCTCAATCAGCAAATATAATTTTATTATTTGCGCGCAAAGCTCGACAATGGAAAGAGAAAAATATCATTTCACATCGTTAGCTAATTGCTCAGCGACCGTTTAATGCGATATTTTGTATTCCGACTCGTAATAAGAGTTCGATATATAAAATAATAACACTTCGATTATTCAGGAGCGATTCAATCGAAAAGTTTATTGTCTTTAAACTTTTGTCAGTTTTCCACGAGACGATAATTTTATGTCAATTAATCCGTAAAATTTTTAACTCATATAGAAATGGGATAATCGTTTATTGTTTTGAATAATAAAAAATGATATATGTTCAGTAAATTACGCATCAGAAAAATAAGAAAAAGCGATAAAAAAAAAAAAACAAAATTAACAGATTTAGAATTTTTCTTCAGTAGCGTGTCATATAAAAGGTATAAAAGTATAAAAACATCGCTCGGCTCCTCTTGCCTCGAATAATTACCGTTTTACTGATTGGCTAACAAAATTATAATGTGAATTAAGTAAAATTCAGACGTACTTCTCCCAGCGATTCTCCCGATAGCGGAGCGATCGGAGCGAACAAAATTATAATCTGAATGAATTAAGTAAAATTCAGACATACTTCTCTGATGCCATTTGTAACTTGGGCTCTCTGTAGACCCAACGATTCTCCCGACAGCGGAGCGATCATTCCTGCCAATGGTCCAACTGGTGCAGCAGGCGTAGCCACGGTCATCTATAAAACAAAACAATATTTGCATTATATAAACCATTAGCACCTTAGAGAGTATAACGTCCTTAGGGGGTATACACTGTAATAAACATTTGCTGAAAATTCAATGTACTAAAAGAAATGCACTTAATACTCAAAGTTTTAATGCATAACTTGGTACATTAAATTCAATGTACAATTACGATGAAAAACAAATATAATAAATATGAATATTAATATATTTTATAATTCCCTTTTTACTTTAATTTTTCTATAAAATTCCCTTAAATTCAATAATTTACTTTAATTGATAGAAAAGTACTTTGACTCCGATAAATTACTTTAATTTCACTATACAAAAGTACATTTATTTTTCATCGTTATTGTATATTGAATTTTATCTATTTGTTTATGGGTAAAAAATTCAAATTTTTTTTTTTTTTTTTAAGAGTGTAGAGTAACTAACCGTTTCGCGCGCAATGACTGCATATTCCGGCATATTAATCGCGATGGCTTCTTCGCTCAATTCAAGTCCCATGTAATCTCCTAGCATAGGATACAGCTGCGCAGTCGCAGCTTGGTAGCCGGGTGGAGACAGAGAAGGAGCCGAAGGTTCCGACAACTCGAAGGCCGGTGCTCTGGGAGCAAACTGCGATTCTATCTGATGTTGTGCCTATGGGACAACAGTTTCAGTTGCGTTGCAAGTAGATATTGATTTATCGCTCTCATAATTTATTCAATAAGTTAGGGCACTTGGGTTCGTAGCCCCTGAACCTTACCTTTACCATGTGATCGACTTTCATGTCCTCCAGCGACGGATACAGCGACATGGTGATGTTTTTTTTTTTTTCTTTTTCACAAAACAAAAACTCTGAAAGGATAATGAAACTTTAAAAATAATTCAACGGCGAGCACTGGATTTTCGTCTTACGAGTTATCGTAGACGAAACGTACGATTTTTTTTTTGGTTAATTTTTTTTTGCAAAACAATAATTTCGGAAGGATAATGAAACTTTGAAAATTATTTCACGTTGAGCGCTGCATTTTCGCGTTGCAACGAAATATCATAGGTGAAACACATGAGCGTTTTTTTTGTTTCTTTTTATCGTAAAAACAAATTCCGCAAGGATAATCAAACTTTGAAAATAATTCGACGGTGAGCATTGGATTTTCGTGTTATAACGAGTAATCATCGACGAACACGGAAAGCAGATAGCGATGCTTTATCATCCCCAGATAAGATCGAATCTTTTGTGTGCGTCAATCCCGACGACAGTTAATTACGACAAATGAGTCACGGAGAAAGGAAATGAGAAAAAGAAAAAAATTACGACTGTATTCCGTCGAATTGCGTATAAACACGGTGATACCATGGATTCTCTTGAAACTTAAACCGAATTTGTTTTTCCATAATTCTCGCAAACACGATGATTTAATGCGGAATGTGCGATTTTTTGTTACGGCGATTTGTTACGAGGAAATTTGCGATGAGTTATTAGTCACAGTGGGTTAAACCCGACGCGTGGATTGACAGTATATTTCTCGTAGTGAAGGGATAAAGGAATGTCAAGTGCCAGGAGACACTGCCCAGTCTCGATAATAACGTGAATTATATCATAACCAACAATTGAGGACAATCAAACGATTTACTCACATTTTACAACCGATAGTGTCCCCGGTGGATAATTTAACTACGCTGGAATTCACAAACGAGCAGTCCAAACGACGCTGTCAGGTCTGTTTAACTTTTTTTTCTCCTGTCGCTTTACACCCCTCGAACGTCTCGCACAGCGCAGCTCAGCGGTAAACTGCAACTAGCAACACTGGGCAGTGGGGGGGCCGTTGCTCATACGGTAGCGGCGCATAGAATAAGCCAATGCGCAGGCGCGGTGACGTCATGTGCACCGAAGAAGTATAGTCACGTGAAATGATTATAACGGAGCACGTATAACTTGTCAATAAGCCTCCGTAAGAAATCGATTGTACAATCTCATGCAATTCCCGATAAAGCCTATCGATGAAAACAATGAAGTGGTTGTTAGCCTCTCGTAGTTCACAGGAATACGCTGTTCTAAAGATTCAAAAAAACTTCTATTTATAAGGGATTTAAATTTCGTATTTTTATTTCTTTTCTATATAGACGAGAATGCGTAGGTAATCCGATACTAAAAAAAAATTAGATAAGGAGCTTATCTTGTGGGGATTCGGGTTCTATTAATAAGTAATTAATGGTTCTATCAATTTCCATAGTATTTTTTATTTCTTAATCTATGAATCACCCACATTTTACAACTTAAAACGAAGGTAACTCGCTACTAATTTTGTATACACTGTACAGTATCCATTTAATTGTTTATATTGTATTTACAAGTGTCTTTATAACTTATACATAGTAAAATGAAGCTCTTCCCTCGAATGACGATTGCGTTATCTCACGATAGTTTTTGAACATTGTTTCGAATATTCTCGTGTCGATTAGAGCGCATAGGCGAACAATTTCGTGTAATAACGATCGATAACGAATGAAACTTATTAGACGAATTACGCGAAGATTAACTTATTTCCTTTTTTTTTTAATATTCAACCATTTTTTCAGAGTTCTTGAACTCTTGCAATTTGTATTGATTTCAACTCGTTACCGATACGATATTCACATAAAGTCTGAACAATGTAGCAGTTCAGAAGATTCTTGTTACGAGATCCCTACTCTCCTTCGAAATTCTTTGAAGGAAATTATAGTTTTGGGGCTTTGTGCATATTGACGGTACTCTTTGTCTTCGGAAGCTTCGTTCATTACTGCTATTCTACAATATTTGATGATATAGTGTAAAAAGTAGTAGTAGAAGATGTGAAATAGCTTAGTATCGGTGATTTTTTTTTTTTTTCTTATTTTGTTTCATTTTTTTTATTTTTTTTTATGAGCTTTCAAATAATGTAGAGAGCATAGAAACAGTATAACAAAATATATGAAATATTTATAAAACAGTCGTTTACCGTGAATGATGAAAAAAATTATATGATCGGGAGGATTGATAAACACCCGACGATATCCGGAACAGTACACGGGGCAGAGAAATTACGGTAACGGATCTTTTCAACAATCACGGCAATGAGAGTTGAACAAATATAATTGTGCATGGCGAAAGCCGTGCCTTATCACACATTTTTATTTTATTATTTACAAACACCCAATCGCATCTATAACATACTTATTATTTATATATCTCTCCGTTTCGATTTAATATATTTCCTCGTCTTTTTATACATAATACAATTTGAATCTATGAGCGTTTCTATACGTAACGCGACAGAGCGTCGCATCATTCGTAAATTCTATTAACATGAGTGGGCGGGATATTCGCTAAAATTTAATCCACATCGGCGAACTAAAATGGACATTTCTCATGGACATTATTTGTGCATTTCATTGTTATACGATGTTTGCATTTTTTCTTCGACTTTTACGGGAAATCTGATAGAAGTTCAAGTTATAACTTTACTATAGACGCTGCGGTTGTGACGGACGAAGCTCTTTTTTTTTCTTTAAATTAATACGGTTGGAGGAGCTTATATCAGCATTAAACGTAGTGAAAGAGTTACAGCATTAGATGCAATAAATACGGGATGCAGCGAGAGCGCTGATAGAACATAACGGAAGATTAAGCGCGGCGAGTACGGAGCTATCGTACCGAATTATTGTTTATCTTTTTTTCTCGTTTTTTATTTTGTTTTTATTTCTTCGTCCCCTTATTCAATATACCTATACATATCTCACGATATCCCTAACTGATCACAGCGTTTCACATATGGAATGTGGCAAAGTGTCTCATTAATAATAACGAAAAGATACTTTCCGAGTAAACAATCATTCGACACTGAACTTGCAAATCACAAGAGTTATATATCTTTCATCGACGTTTCAACAAGAGATAAAATACTGTTATCGAAATATTACTAATGCAATAAAATGCAATTTTTTTTGTTTAAACTCTTAATCGCTTTCACCCGCGATTTTTATGATATGACGAATGTGATATTATTAACCGTAAACCCGATATGCTAAAATATGTATTGTTCAATTTATAAATTCGATTTGAATATATGATAAATCTCCTTCAGTTTTTTCGAATTTAATGTCAGATCCAAAAAACGGTTGTATAAAATCAATTTATCCCCGATAACTAAAACATATATAACGTATATGTACGCGATGTTCGTAACGACTGACCGTTTCGAGAGTCGATTCTTCCGACAATGAATAATCATATTTCCCTCTGCCCATTCGTCGCGCTAACTCTTCCGAGGGCCTAACTCCGGGAACCACTATCGAGCAGAAAATTATTTTTATTCAATTCAATGAATTATTCTCAATCGTGGCAGTGTCGATTAAACTGAAAAAATGACGACATACTTATTAAGTTATTTATTATCGGACGTGAGATAAACGAACTCGAGATTTACGTATTTTAATGAGACGGGCGTAATAATCATTATCGTAGAGTAGGCCCTCGAAATTTCATTATGAATGGATCATTAGAAAACGTTGAAACAGCGCTTGGCGCATTTTTATTTTTATAAACTATAATAATAATAGTATTTCACCGAGGAAAGTACGACCAGAAGTACGTTTTACGCTTTACTTCCCGCTCTCGGTACCGTTAGATTTTTCGTTACCATTGCCTATTGCGCGCGTCACGGCGTTTCTCGCTCAGCTATCGCACTGATCGAATTTGAAAGATCTTGATTTCGGAAGATACTCGAGCCCATGGAAGCCCTGATACCACGACGATGACTCGTCGGCATCACCGGCGCTAAAGCTGTGCGGTAAATCGCTCGCCGGATCCCAACACGACGAAGGCGCTACGTAGCCTCGCGGCATAACTGACTCCTCCCGACTGTTGCACATTGCGTAACTTGTTTTTCCTGATAAAAAAAAGACGACAATGATTGTCATTGTCAATAGTCCGCAACAGTTCGTAGAGTAAATTCGTAAATGCGATAGTATACAAAATAAAAAACAGCAAATGACGAATATCGATTGTCTTGTTTTTCGATACAAACCCACGAATTTCGTGAATAGCAAGACGGAAAAAAAGCAGAATAGCGTTTTTTTTTACGAACAAAAAAGAATCGAACAGAAAAATCGTACCCGGCGTGTCAGGATGTGATTGAATAGGTGATTGAGGCGGTGTTCCTGGGATCGACGAGAGTGGTTCGTACGGTGGCGGCGGCGGAGAAGACGGTGATGGTGTCGGGGACGGTGGTTGAGGAACCTGAAGACTGTCCGGATCGATGCCGAGGATCCTCAGCACGTGATGCGGATTCGAACGAACCCATACTTCGAAAATATCGACCGGCCAATCGGTTTGCGTTGCGGCTTCGGCTAACCTGTCCGGAGGTATCCAGCACACCGCATCCGGCGGATGAGACGAGCATCGCGTTAAACCGTTCCGACTTCCGCGACCCGCTGGGGTCGGCAAGTTGGGATTGCTTTGGGGTGAACGTACCAATGTCTGTAATGCTTGGATAGCACTCCTCATCTATAGAAAGAGAGCATTGATCGTAAAGTAAAAAATAAACTTTTTTTATCCAAACTCCGATATCGAATTTTTCAAGAGTTCACTCTATCGTACTTCGTAACTCAGCGTTGCTATGTCCGGATGTATCATTGGGATTTGAGGTTCAAGCCTCTCGACGGAACCAATCCTCACGTGTTCCTCGATGGACTCCTGAGTGATAACTTGAGGGGCTCTGCCGCGTATCAGAGCGCCCCTTCCCACTCTTCTTCCCTCTCGATGCTCATCCCTTCACAAACACACATACGAAATAAGGGATGTTATCGCATAATTTCTTCTCACGTATATCTATGTTCTCTAATGAGATGCTAATTAGACGATAAATTCAGGCAAACCTGAATTTTGCGTGTCTAGGACTAGACGCCGTGTGTAACGGTGACCTGTTAGCTGGTGATAGTGGCGAAGTTTCACCCTCCTCCGCGATATTCTCGTCGTCCTCGCTTATCGACGCTAGCGGCAGTGATTGTATTTCGTTCATATCCGTATCTTGCTGCGAAGGTATAATAAAAATAAACAAATAACTTTAGAATAAATAAACTGCGTGAAATAAAAAAAAAATTGAACTATAGAGCGCTTGAAATTTTTTCCAATTTTTTTTTAGTTGCGAACTATTATAAAAAAAATGAACGATTAAAGATTAAAGCAAAAAACTTATCGCCTGAGGAAAGTATTTTAAAAAATGTCTATAGTCAGCGTTTCTTCGTTATTTTTCTCATTTGCGTTATCGTAACTGTGCATTAAATTACCTCAGCTTCGTATCCCTCACGAAGATTGTACGTGAGATCGTGAATGATATCTTGAGCAAACTGTTGCTGATATTCGGGATACAGACGTAGAACGTCGACGAGACCCTGCATATTTATACATTTTAGATAGCAGTAGGTAAGGGCTTTAACATCGCAACTCGATTTTACGACGACATCGGTCGATCCCGAACCTCCTCCACCTTGCCCACCCCCGTTGCTTCCATGTTGCAATTGTACCGTTATGTCACAGCCAACTAAATCGCCTTTACCTAAAATGAAAAAATAAAAATAAATAAAATAACGAAAAAATACTTTTCGTTTAATCGCAGACATACTTTGCTGATTTATACGTTTATAAACATTGGATAAGTTACCTAATATCGCCACCACCATATTATTTTGTTCGACTTCCATGGATCCGTTGCAAAGGTAGTATATGTATGATAACGCGTCCCCTTTGCGTATAAGATATTCTTCGGGTGCGCAAAAGTTGCTACGTATATGCAGCGATAGTAACTTAAGGCAACCCTCGGACGCTGCTTCGAATATTGGTAAACTCAATATCTCGCGATGAAGGTGCATTGATACGTCGCCCCTCAGTTCCTCAGGGAACTCTTTCAGTGTCTAAAATAGATATCGGAACTATCGTTACGTCCTGAAGAACGACGATTGCCATTTCGCAAATCATTCGAGAAATCATATCGCTTCTTGTATGTTAAATTAAGAATACAGAAAATAGCATATCGTGAATATATTATATAAGTGTATCGATGATTCAAAGCCGCGAGGGCGTATCGGCTCGATCTGTACGAAGCGTATCGATGCTTCGTTACGTCCTCCTGGCGTTGAATCAACGATAACCAAAAATATAATATCTAGTGAATCGTGAATTATTTATTTTAATAATTGGTGTTTGAATATAAATATCTGGTGATTTTTAATATGCCATTATTAATATATATAAAAGAGCTCACGATCGTCAGCATATCCGCAATAGATCTTTGTAAAAATGTTTCGTTTTTTTTTTTTTATACTTGATCCAAAGCGGTCGAGAGAGTATGTTCAATTCCTACGACCTGCTTTACGGAGGCCTGCGCTTCCGTTATTTAAAGACAAAGATAATAGAATTGAGCATTACGATAAATGTACATGCCTGTCGTACCTCGTGTATGTCGATACCGTGATTAAGGGACCACGTAGTTTGAAAGTAGTCCTGCATCCTCTGCTTCAATTTGTCGGGTATCTGATGCAACGCAAGGAAGTCTTTAAGATCCCTCCATTTCGTTTGATAGAGCGATCTTCGCGAGTACATCCTCTGGATTATCGCGGTTACGTTACCGAACACCACCGCGTGCATCAGAGCTTAATATGCGAAAATATTCATAAATAAATTCATAATTTCATAAATATTAAATAATCCGCTACGAAAATTTTAACATTTTTTTGTTTATTTTGTATATTGTTTCGAAACTCACCCCCGACTAACATCGTGCATATGGAAAATATTTTCTCCGATGTCGTGTTTGCCGATACGTTTCCAAAGCCCACTGACGTGAGGCTGCTACACGTGAAATATAACGCCGTTATGTAGCTTTCGGTGTGCGTTACGTTCTGTACGGGAATTTTTAATCGATCTGCCAGCGTATGAATCCATCCTGTTAAAATTTAATTAAATCTTCTTTACTTTATTGCGACACGATTTATTGTCCAATTAATACCATGGCTGCCAATAAAATGAGTTCGATTTATACGAGTCAATAAATTTCCTTTGACTCGCCCGCGGGTCGTACCGTATCCGTTTAATTTGCGTTTGTCCATTACGACTGCTATGCTTCGAGCGTAAAGTCGTAAATGTTTGTATACTCGCTAATTAGGACGTTAAAATAAAACATAGTGATTACGACATCTGATCAGTAATTGAGAATCAACTCGATTCGACTTATGGTTCAATCCATCACATCGAATAATTACCCGATGAAAAATTAATCAATAATTCTTAATAAATATTGATTTTTCGTTCAAACAATTTTTAATTACGGAAACATCTATTTATTAATGAACGTTTTAGCGAACACTATTTCATCGATTACACGGCGTTTTGCTGAGAAAAAAGGCTCAATTGAGGGATACGGTGGACTGAAAGTACGGTTTTCACATTTAAACTATATTCGAATATTTCCCTTGAATTTATTCTGTTCTTGGAAAAAACTCGACCCGCAGACAATTTTCTTGGGTGTTCTTCTAAGGATACCCAAGAGGCTCATATAACGGTCCGTCGTTCGATGTATATATACACGCGTATTCCATAGATATATCTTGTCGAGGACCGACGCAACAGGCAGTTTCTTTGTACCGTCATGACTACTATACTTCAGACTATTTCTACATCTCAGTACCTCAGAGTACGAAGCTCTCGCAAGAAGTAAATCGCTCGCTTTTTCTTTAGTGTATATAACTAATGGCCACTTTTCATTTCGTAGTTTTTTGTATTAGTGAGTATTCTTCTTCGCGTACAACGGGACCTTTTTTATTGTTATTACGCACACTTCGTATCACTTACCAAGATCCCAATCCTTCTCGTTGCGAAATCTCTCCTTTTCGGCTATGACGTACCAGATGCAAGCGAGCCAATGCGCGACGAGAGTAAACGACAGCATCAAGAGGGTGAGAATCATCGCGCTGTACTGCGAATATCGGTCCATCTTCTGGAGTAGCCTTGCGAGCCTCAGCAGCCTTGTTAATTTTACCAGATGAATGTGACTGTGTCCGGATTCCTAATAAATAGAATCGAATTATTGGAAGTAAATCGCAGCAACAAAAAAAAATGTTACTTTTCGAAACATTGCGGTGAACTCAAACGATAAACATAGAAGTAATTAGCCAGACAAACTCGTCGAATGTATTCATCGAATTCGAATTCTTCGACTGTACGATAATCGTAGAAGTAATTAGCCAGACAAATTTATCGAATGTATTCACCGAATTCGAATTCTTCGGCTGTGCAATCAAACGATGTTTGACGGGGTTATCGACGCAGAGATGAGAAATTCGATACCATATCTCTCAAGATAGTGCAGAGAACTTCCGTTCAGTTCGACAATAGGAATAATTGCGATTAGCCATCGGGGTACTACTATATCTCGCACTTCCGTGAATTTATGGATGAGTGGAATGGTGATTGGTTCCATTCAAGTGACCGACTTTGCCGTCGGGGGTTTCTCCACCAGTTCGAAGCATATTCATGCCTACCGGAAAACAGGACATCTCTCATCGGCTATCGCTTCGCGGACGTTTCTCTCGCGTCGCCGCGATCACACGCTCTGATCCGTAATATGCTCTATCCTTCCGTAACACGTGTGCCGAGCAAACGAACTCCTATTCACGACGCGAATCTTCTTCCGCACACGGGAACGGAGTCTTTTTTTTCCGATCCCCGAGAAGACAACCCTCGGGATTATTCCTATATCGAGTGTCGGTGTCCTACATCCGAGTTCAATTTGCATCAATCAATTCAAAGGCTTCTTCGGTCGAATCGTGATTTCGAGATATCACACGGAGAGTATCAATTAAGATTCGAAATAACTGAGGGCAACCACGCTGGCCTGGTTTCAAAGAGGCATAGGAATAGAGTGTCTCTAATCGAAAGTCCGAGCCTCGGGAGTATCGGGAAAAATTTAGAGTCGGCGCGATAATTACCGAAACGATGTTGAAGAGAAGCGATCTCGACTTCTTCAAAGGCCCCGTGGGGAAGACTTGATTCAATCGAATGAAAAACCTCGCGACGTGGAATCGTATTAATTAAGCACAAGTGTAATCGGTTGAGTTGGCAGAGGATAGAACGCGGAAGCTGCTTTGATCGTATAACTTCGCGAACGTTTCTCGCGCCATCTTCTAATTGAATTTGACGAGAGAGAACTTCGACCGTTAAGGTTTGTGGAATTAGTAGTATGTGTGTGTGTATCTGTGTATTAGCAGTGCAATTACTGACCTCACCGCTGTAAACGTCTGAGGCGTAGAGGAGGTCGAAAGGCAGAGCCGCGAGTAAATCCACCCAGAACCAGCTCTTCAAGTAGTTCAGAGCTATGCTCTTACTCTTGATCACTAGTTTCCCCTTTCTGCTCACGTAAGTTGTTCTAAAGTTGAGGATTATATCTGCAATTGAGATAAAGTTAAGCATTACGTCTTTAAGGCACGAGAAACATAAATAAGGAAAGAGCCAAAGCCAATTCGAAATTACGTCGAGTTCCGATGGTAATGGTCAATCGGCGGGATACCCTTTTTTGATAGGAGTCATGTTTCTTTCTCCCAAGGAGGATAGCGACGGCTAACGATCGGACTTACGATATATGGGAGACCCTTAACGCACATACCGACGATGTGGAATGCGACGGTTTAGTATCTTTTTTTTCCTTCTGGGATACAGTCTAACAGAGAGGGGGATTAGATAGGCCATTTTATATATGTCGATTTTCCGTAGGGGAGGAGTATCGAGAAGCGTATGCTTGTCGATAATCCCCCTTTTTAACTTCCGACTGCCCGCCAGGGCAAAAAGACGGGAGTTATGCGTGTCACGTAGACGAGGGACTTCGTTGTCCGGTATGTTCTCGAAAACGGTTAAAAATTACTTAACAGAATTTGATGCACTGATTCTATGACGCACGGTCAATGTAGTTTTCGATGAAGAATTTAAATCGGTTAAATATTCGTAGAGAAAAAAACATTTTACAGATTGGTTGCCATTTTCTGCGATATATTTTTTCGTTCCCCGGTTGCTCACAAGGCACTCGATCTTTGTGCAGTAAAACCTCAAATTCACGAAAGTCTGAGTCTTAATTAAAAATGTACTTCTCTAAATAGGATGATATTAAAAAATTTTACAAAAATTAAAGAACTTCCGACTGAAAAAAAGAGTGAAATAACAATTAATTATTCACATGTTATAGTCGGGGGATTCCATACTCAATGACGAAGAAATCGCCGTTCTCTGTCTTTCCTCGTAATCGATTTACTCCCGTTACACTTTCGCTAAGTAGTTATATATGGAAAAAGATAATTTTTTTTTCGCTTCTTGGCGGAGGTATCGCTTCTCTTGGTCGGTAGGTATGTAAAAAAGTGAGGTCAAACCTTCAGGGTGAGTCTGTCCATTTAAATTAACGAAGGATGACGAGGTGGCTGGACCGCGGATATGGCGGTTCTGTGTACTGTATATACATGTCATATATGACTATTCATATACGCGCGGTAACGGCGGGAAAGTTATCTATGCTGTACGTGTATACGATGAACGATAACAACTACCTCCGCCGTGTGCAGTTTACAAAACGGGGAAACTCACTCTCCACAGCGTGTATATTCCATTGCAATATACGTGCAAATGTTCGCTTAAATTTCGTTGTTGAAACTCTGTGCACGACGGAAATGCTTATTCGAGGTATAGCACTTGGATTTGATGGAAAATCTCATAGCTGTATGTACGCGGTTGGGTCTCGCGTCGCGAGATTGTAAAATTTTTCGTAAAAACGGGAGAGAGTTTAGGTGACGTGCCGATAACGCGGACATTTTTTGGTACCCTGGGACAAGCCGGGGGCGATATTGGTTTCGTGTGTGCGGCTTGCGTTCTCTCTTCGCTCGAGTGAGTGAGCAATCAATCAATTCGTGCACGTAATTAAATTTCATCGCAACATGCGGCGTTATGATTGACGAGTGGGCCATTGACCAAAGTCTGGGGAGACACGTCGTATATTGCGTAGTTTTTTTGTTTTTTTTTTTAATACACACGGTGAATATGTGTACATAGTCTACTTTTCGCGAGAACCGTGAAAAACCTATAAAGAAATTTTACGATAAGCCTGTAGTGGTATGCAACGCCTTTATTGTCCGAACCGTCGTTCATCGTATGGTCGTTTGTTACAATCGATCGTTTACTCTATATGCGGTGCTGACTTTGAAGGTAACGGGGGATCCTGTTACGGGGGGTAACCATGGAATCAAATGTTGATGCCAGTTGCCGGCCGAATGGGAAACCCCTGTAAATGTTACGATTACTATGGGATCTGTAGCGACGGTCTACCGCCAGCAGGGCTGGTAGTTGTGGAACGATATGTTTGCTATCGAATTTACATTCCATACGCTTTATCCATTTTTTAGCCCTTTTTCATGTGATATTAGAACGAGGAATGTTGGCATCGCAGCACAGTTATCAGAACATTACCGTCAATCAAATTAATTAGCAATTAATTAGTCCCCATGGCTTCCTTTCTATTGGCAATGCGTTGCACTATCATTTGGCTCTTCTAATGGCGAGCTTCGATGTAGTTAATTAACGACAATCGGTTGGCCATTGTACTAACATCTCTTGTTTATTTTCATTGATTTTTGGTTCTTCAAAGCGATACTTAGACGCTATAAGTGCGGAAGAAGCTGTATATAGTTCGAACTGCTTTTCCAGCGTCCTGTTTCCATGTTCCTTCCGCCTCATCTTTTTATTTATTTCTCATCGGTCATAAATGGTGAGCGATAAATTTTAACGTTCGAAACGCCAACGCACACGCTGCCAATCGTTCTCTTTACCGAGCTCTCGAGGGCTCCCAAGTATCATTCTACCATAACACGTTGAGGTTTTATGCACCGTGTAAATAAGCATTCGGAATCTTCTGTATCGCGAGCGAGGAGTCGAGAAAACGTTGATGGAAATGCAGCACGGGGTTAAGGAGAATGTGCGGAGCGAAGTGAACACACGTATCCTCGACATCGTCGCATTGCGAATGAGACAGTGAACGACGGAAGCTTTAAACCGGCTCTTGGGCACATTTACTACATACTCGCTTCGAGAATCCCTCAGACGTTTCATGCGCAGACTTTTATTATGAAAATCCGCGGCAGAGGTGAGCGCGAAAGCCTCTAAAGCTCGTACATTCGCATTGGTACGTAGACGCGCCATGTGTTGCATAAGTAAGGAACCACCGGGTTTCAGTACATTTATGTCTTCGAATGAAAAAAATGTCTTTTATTTTTTTACTATTTTCCGGTTCAAATTGTCTACAAACCATATTGCTACGTGCGAAGAGTGAAAAGCGTATTCCTTATATCTATTATTATCGCACGTCGAAGCACCGCCGTGTCGTCGCTGAAGTGTACGCCATTCGGTTCATCCGAGGGGATTTTTCTAAATGGAAATGCGCATACTATTTCCCGACGCCACGAGAAAAGCTCTTCGCGATAGCGTCATTATTGAAATTGCGCTTCGCGGTACGTTTAAGACGGTAAAAGTAAACATTTATCAAGAGAAATAAGAGTTTCCCGTAATCCTTCGTATATGGACCGATTCTAAATGAAATTAATATATTTCCGAGATTTAAAGAATATACGCGAGAGTATCGCGGGAATGGGAGTTCGCCATTGCAATCAGAATCTTGTCGAGTAGTTTGGAAGCTTTAATGAATTCAACTAGTATCGCGTTAAATTAATTCGCGCAATTACAGTAGTAGCGGACCGTCGAAAAGTCTTCTTCTACTTCAACTCGATTTAACGAGAGATCCTCGAGAGCGATCGGTGTAGGTGGCAGTAAGAGGGCAGAGGTACGGCCGAGTGCTCGGGGAATTAGGGGTATCTGGAAACTCTTGAAGTACTCGCGGTCGGGGGGGTGAGACGATCGTAAAAGTATACGAACGAGAGTATTTCTCTATTGGCGTGAGTTCAGGCCTCCCATCCAACGAGTTGATGAGCTTCATCGGTTTATTCGATAGAATGTACAACGCCGCGTGATTCAATTCGCCTCTTAAACTGATTGGAACGCTTTCTAGCGAGAGAGAAGGAGAGGTGAAGGTTTGAAACAAAATTCGGTAAATGTATACAAATCGACGTTGTGCAGTTTATTCATCGTGTAGTAGTAAATACACGGTTGGTGCGTTAGCGCAAAGCATTGTTCTTCGATTACAACAGGCTAAATCTCTTCCGAGTTTACACCGAACAAAGGAGTTATGTTGAACATGGGCACAGTAGCGGAAAACAGCATCCCGCAAGTTGCTTTAATTATTAAAAAAAATAAAACAAAAAGACCGGTGCGCTCGCCGCGGAAGCTTTGGCTATTTCCTAGGATAACAATAACAGGCTGAATGTGGCTCCGGTATGAAATCGATTGTCCGCAATAAAGGGTACTTAGTTTATTTTTTCCCAGAGGAATGATCAGGTCGAGAGAATCTTTCGTCTTTTGTTTGAGCCGATGGCATATATTGGAATTTGCACTTACCGAAAATAAATAGGGCTTCGACAACGACGTCGCTGACCATCGTCGGCCGATCGGTGCTTATAAAGCTCGCATTGTAAGGTACAACAACGGCCACGTAGAACGTTGCTATTAGTATGAGCCAATCCCAGCACGACTTAAAGCCACCGTAATGACTCAATATGAACTGCGACTTCTCGGCTGCCGATGTCTTGTACTCTGGCAACGGTGCTTCCGTGGAATGAAGTAGTGGCTAAAAAAAATCATTTATCTCGATGTCTATAAAGTTTTTTTTGTATTTTTATTGCGGAATATCAAATAGGAAATTTAAAAAATTTAATTTTTCGATCTAATGAATTTCGTTGGTAAATTCATTTTGAGTGATACAATGATTTAAAAATTGTAAATTTCGTTGAATTGATTGAAATAACGCTTTCAGCTACATAATAAGTATTCAGTTATCGTTGATCTATGAGCTAATAGATCGGCGTTAAGGTTCTACAATAAATTCGATCGACCGGAAGAAAATTCGCTAACGATACGTTTGGATCTGTTTGGCGTATAGGCGTTTTGCCGATATCGATGTGCAATGACGCGCTCGCGGATACGTATCATTCGGTACGACAGTGAATCTCGACTGCAATTGACGTTTGAATAATTAAACGGCAAGGCAGGGAAAACATTGTCGAGAATTTTTATAGATCACTGGCACGCAGTGACAGCGGTCGAGAGCTTTACCCTCCCGATTGAGTTCTCCTGTATGTTGCGCTCTTTGCGCTATGCCTCACACTACCTCTCTCTACGGCACGTCGGGGTTGCCGTAGCTGGGGCACACGGTAAATCCCTTCGGTCGTTCCACTTCCTAAATCAATTATTAGTTTGCCATGTTAAGCCGGGAGGCACGAATGTCGGCGTGAAATTCGATGTAGACGAGTTTCCACGAGCGAATTGGTGTGCTCCGCTATCGTAGTATTTCTACCGATTCTCGTTTGGTAGCTATCCCGACCCCAGTATTTATAATGGTACGCGGTTTTTAGGGGGTAAATTTATCAGAACTGCGGGATGTGAACTTCGCTAAGTTAACTCCGATAATGAAGAAAAACCAAACTGAGAAAAAAAAATCGGCGTTTGCGGGTGGCGAAACAAATATTCCATTCAATGAAAGAAATACTTAGATAATCATACTCGCTGCTAGTTAAATTGACTATTTCTTTCCTTACAATTACAATTATTTTTTTAAGCAACCGATTATTTGTATCGCCACTCGCAAGCGCCGATTTAGTCGGTTCAACTGATTTTTTTTTTCGCTGTGATATAGACACATAACAGAAAGGCGTTGATTCCTTCTTCCTTAATATTCTGCTGCATAATTTACTATTCTACGTCCTACGTTCATATTAAAAAAAAAAACCAGGAAATCTTACCTTGTTAAGATTAAGTTTATGTTTTCTATCCTGTTTATAATGCCCCGAAAGCGTATAGAGGACGGCGCGACTTCTTCTTCTACCGTAATTCGCAGGCGGTGCTTCGGGATCGGGATCGCCATTTGCATCTGAAAGACAATGGTAATAGAAGTTGAAAGGGTGGAGCACTTTATCATACGGGAACGAGAGCCCCGAGAAGGGTCGAACGAACGAAAGTTTCCTTCTATTTGCCGTTCGTTCTCGGTCCTCTGATACCGAACAGAAGGGGCAAAAGATCTTCGTTTGCACGTTCCCTGTGAATGATACTTGTGCAACAGTTCGTGAGAAAATAATTTGCATCTGTACTACTGCGAGAAATGATAATTATTCGAGCTGCATGTGTCTGTGTGTCTATGAAGCAAGCCGGCGCTCCCCCAGCGGCGAATCTCGTCAAAATTGAGTTAATATCGAAATTCCTCACCGCTAACGCTGACGTATTTTTTGCCTCTTACCTACCCTCATATATTTTTTTGCTTCGTACAATGAACGAATAATTCTACCCGTTGCACGATTGGATTTGCCTCTACTGTATGGAAAATAATTCATCGTTTTATCCGTCCAAAGGAGACTTTGAGATGATGGCGCGGTGGATGAAGAAAGAGATGCTACATTTTACGAAAATAGGGTTGTGCTACACGATTTCTAATAACTCAGAACGATATGCTATCGTAGAGAGACTGGTAGACGATGAAAAAAAAAAAGAAAATAACTAGTGAGAGTGAAATTGATAGCAATGAAAGAGCGCGTGTCGGGGAAAGAAGCGAAGCGTGCACTCACCACCGTCGTACGACTCACAGTGCTGAAGTTTCTTTGTGTGTGTTATGTCCTTGTGTGATGCTAGGAACAGCACGACGTCACCCTTCTCATTTTTTATCGGCACGATGTCGAGCAGACAGTTGAACGCACTTTCTGAAATGATATATAAAACAAAAATTTATTGCTGTGAAATGAAATTTCTATAGCGAAATGAGAAATTTACAATTTTCATTAATCCCATAACTCATGTGAATTTTCGTCGAGTTCCCGAAACTATCGTAAATTCGAACAAGAATGTAAAAATGTTATCTTGAACTTGAAACTTTCTTGCAAGTTCGACGTACACAGCTTTGCAGTCGGGTGAGAGGCAAACTTGTGATATTAATTTTAGTTTTTATTCTCCAATAAAACGCAACGATATGACGTCATCGGGCATTGAGCTTACCGCTGCCCATCGCTATAGAATAAAACTACGGGGACGTATCGCAGCGACGATAGTTTTATTATTCATAAATCCCGAACGTACCGTGAGCTTCTCCGTCATTCCGGCGATTGTGCAAAGAATAAGAATGGAACTCGGCGCATTGCATTACTTCGCCCACCAGTAACGTCTTGTTCGCTTCTTTTTTCTCTCTTTCTACATTCTTTTATTCTCTCCTCCGCCGCCTTTCATTCTTTCGTCCCAATTGCATCCTTAAAAAAGATTGGCGGACCTGAGCGAGTAATTTCCAAGGAAATCGTCGAGAGTTTTAACGAACCAAGACTTTCCCGTGGCAGACGGCGACGAACGCAGTTACGAT
Source organism: Buathra laborator (assembly GCA_934046635.1). Classification (NCBI taxonomy): domain Eukaryota; kingdom Metazoa; phylum Arthropoda; class Insecta; order Hymenoptera; family Ichneumonidae; genus Buathra; species Buathra laborator. The sequence continues at coordinate 3,745,954 of OW203897.1, read as the reverse complement.
GCCGCAGTTTAAGATTCACTTAATTCGAAATGATTTGAATACATTGAATTATCTCACAGCTAGTGAACTCGACTATTATTAACCCTTTAAGATATACAATTGTTGTCTCACGAAGGTGTTTTTCAAAATGCTGTTTATTCGTAATATCCACTACGTATATGATAAAATCTTTACAGTCTTTTTTTTTTGCACATCAGCCATTAATCTTCTAGGGACTTAAAAATCCATTTGCAATTGTCGCCGGGGCTTGAAAAAACATTTAAAATTTGTGAAAAACTGAAATATGCGATATACAAGTACGTAACTGTGCTTCAAAGGGTCAAACAATTGCGAGAGATCCTACGATATAAGTCACTCCAAGTTAAACAATGCGCTTCCTTTTTTTTCAAATGTATTTCGAAATGTTTCTGCTCTGACCGTCGGCGGTAGCTTTGTTAACCGTTCTCGCCTTTGCAAACGTACCCTGCAGTTCTGTACAGTACAGTGAAGTGAAAGGTACGTGGGGTTGCTGGTCGAGTAAGCGGAAAAGTGATGCCTTCACCAAAACCACTTTAATTCTCGAGTGATAATGCATCCACTCTGCGCGTCACTGTCGTAAAGTGGAACTTCAGTCGTTCTCTGATTTCCGCCACGTTATATTTTTAGCAGCTTTTGTACACACGGATATACGTATGCAGATACCAAGATAGCGAAGGCATCGACAGTGCAGACAGCATCAGCGGATACGGAGAAACGACAGATGAAACTCAGCTGTTTATGGCCGGTAGAGCGGCGTGAAAATACACGCTTGATAGGCGTCAGACCGCGAACGTGAGGTGTTCTCGTCGCATGAAGAACAAAAAAAAAATAAGAAAAGAGCGTGAAGGGTAAAGCGTTTTTCGCTCGTTGGGAATGTGAAAGAAAAAAATAAAAAAACCAGAAAATCCTTGTGCAATTTGGACAACGGTGGAAAACGAAAAAAACGGGTGTTGTCGGGCTCAGCGAGCTGGCAAGTGTGGAGCTCCTCCATCATTTCCATTTCGGGCAAATTGCATCTACATCCGTATGCCATGTTATATAACTCGAACGTATATGTTTCACATCACATCTACTTGCGTATATTGCGTCTCTCGTATTCCACAACAATTTATCGTCGAAGTGCCGCGAATTTGATATCTTGTTTTCGTTACGGATTATGCAAAACATGTTTTCGACTGTAACGAATCTATCCGCTGCCGCGCGCAAATTAGAATCGACTGTAATCCTGAGCGTTCTCTCTTCGGAAAAGACTTTGCATTTCCACCGGTACTTCGAAGCCCGTCGGTTTATCACGTCGACGAATTAACAGTGTGGGACGCTCAAGGGGTAGTACGAGACTTTAATCGGCGTGGAACATTTGTTCTTTTTTAACCTTCTTTCACTGGTCCCTCGAGGTACGGGAATTCCGTCGGTCTTTTCGCCGTTTTACACACGACCGTGTCTTTGCCATGCTATTTGGCTGAGACATGAACAGAAATTCTCAACTAGAATGAACGACTCTCGTAGAACTCGAGGATTTTTTTTTTTTGTTGAACGCTCGGATAAAGTGGAAAATGTGGTACTCATCGTGTTAGTCTATGAATCGGTGCCACACGCACGCATGGTTTGGTGAATTTTTTCGTCAAAGAACGATGGAAGAGACCTTTTAGGTCATTCAGATAGATACACGCTGAAAAGAGGTCTTTTCTATCTCTACATCGAACCATTTCATTGACCGCACTCGACCCTGACGCAGCCGCAAATCGAATTCGTCGTTCTGATACAACTTTTAATCTAAAAACCGATCTTGATATATCCGGAGGGTTACACAATGCGACTTTGCCATTCTTTTCGAAAAATCGTACTCATACTACCACATTATATTATCTGCTACGGTTCCAAGGAAATACATTGTGCGAAGGATTTTTCATCGTTCATATACCATAACTGTAGAGGATCGCGAGAGTCTGTAAAAAGATATGATAGCTTCGTTTTTTTTTTTTTTTTTTTTATACAGACATTCGAGAATCGTCTGCGTCATAGAATTTGCGGAAGTTATACCTGCGGAATTCACATCGAGAAGAAAATGAAGGAAATAGAGACAGAAGTATGATATTGATAAACCTTTGATTCTTCGCTCGATGTACAATACGAAAGCAGAACATCTAAGGTATATGTGTACCGAGAAATTTCAATGGTACGCAGAACGGGGCATAGAATTGTCTCACGTTGAATCTTTGGGTCGCTTGACTGGGCTTTGCGCAGATTCTCATAGCTTTCAATTTGGAATCAATCGATCGACATCCGCCCTCGTTGCAGGTGACGAGATTCCGTCGCGATATGGATTCTGCTAAACAAGGAAAAGCTATATCAGTGTATAAAGTAGGGATGTTTGCAATTCTGAGAAACACTTGAGGATTTTGCTCGATCTCTGGTCGAGTTGTTTGCGACCGTCCAGGTCGTTGCGTATGTATCACTTCGTTTTCGAGCCGTTTATAGTTTAGGCAGAGAGCATTCAGAATGGATAACGAAATGATCTGTAGCTGCGAATGCATCCTATATACCAGCGAGAACGATGTCGATGATGGGAATGATATTGAGGAGATAATAGTGTATAGAACTCGGCAACTGGCATAAACTCAATACAAGGCGGAAGCGAATCAAGTATTGATCAACTGAGAAGAATAAAACAGCATTGACCATTGCGACAAAAGACGCTGCCAAGTACCAACTATGGCGTTGATTGGAAGGTCGCACGGTTGGAAACCTACAGGTGGCAGTATTGGTATTACGGATAGCTGATGACGGCGCTGACCTGAGTGTGTCATGTCCTTTTCAAAGCTCAGATTTGAATTCGACAGCTATGGTATTGGAAAATGGGTTTTATAATATATTTCTTCTGATCTTGTAATTATATGTTTTCATAACGGGTCAATTTTTTTAGGCTGTACAAGTATTTCGGCATGAAATATATTTCCGTTTTTTGCGGTATGCTGTGCATTTTAAATCAGCGAGAACCCCACCAGTCGCTCTTTGATTTTTCATATCCTTGAGGGTGGCTATGTTTCTTCATATATATATATTTTTTTATTAAAAAAATATAACTGAGCGCTTTCGCTTAGCCGCAATAACGTCAATCCGTCGCGATACGTATGAAAAAAGCTGGCTGTGCCGGAGGAGACTTTTCGTTTCAATCGCGCGGTAAATAACGTCGAGCAGCCTCAAGGCTACGAATTCTTAATTGCTCGCCACCGTAAGATGCTTTCAGTACTATGAATAAAAATATGTTGAAAAATGTATAGTATACCTATATCCTCCTCCTAAATAGGTATATAGTAGTTTTATTGACGCGCTAATTGGTTAAAGTCAATAAGATTCTGACGAAATATTTTTTAATGACGGAGACTTGGATTTTCCGGAGGAGATGACCCGGGAGAACAATTTGTCTTATCCCCGTTTCTTATACGGATTACTGTACTATATGAACAAAATAAACATGTAAAACTTACCGTCTTTCTTGTAGAAGACGACCTCAAGTTTCAGTTCGGATTTACTCTCGAGACTCTTTGATATCAATGCTTTGTCTTCCTCCGTGGTTTCCGTTCCGTACAGGAATTTGCAAGCGCAACCCTTTTGCATTATTTGCGCTCGCGGATATCCCGTCAGCTCGCAAAAGCCGTCCGAGCAATAGACGATCGGGTAGATCGTCGGGACTTGCGCATTTCCCAGGACAAAGTTGCTGTCTGTAAACAGTTAAATATTTTGTGTTATCCTTAACAATTTTATACATTTCCATAGTCATATCCCCTTTATGATGGCATGTTTATGAATAAACAGGATAGAGAAATGAAGGGGTCGTCAACATAATTTAGTGTCGAGTGATATAACTTCGCTGATAGAAGAGCTTCGCTGTGTTGCTTCGTTAATGGATGTTATTAAAAATGCATAATTGCGCAATTATATATAATAACAGTTCGTTGATGTACTGTACGCAGATTATGGGAATAGATCCATTAGCCGGGAGTATGGATAATGGTATGAAACATTGAAGCTATTCCTTCTACAATTCTGTAAAGCATCTATAATGCACTTCATGACAATTTAATCTGACGATCGCTCGTCTGTACACTGCTCTATAACCTTTAAGTCTGACTGCTCGCAGTCCAGATCAACTTCCAGTTATGCAATTACGGATAACGCACAAAACGATCTACAGAACAGCACCAGTAATTGCCCGGGGCTTTGCTGTAAAAGGTCAGTGATGGCAACTCCGAACATGTTATATTTTTTCATTTTTTCAACGGTTCTTGACTGTATAGATCGAAGTAAGCTTTAACTCGCGGAGCAAAGAAATTAAAACGAATAGCCGGGGGCTCTCGTTATTGGAAGGGGCTACGCCAGCGCAGTTGCCAGGCGTTTGTATCCGACAGATGAGCGATGTTGTGGTCGGAACAAGAAGAATTAACGCTTATTCAGTAAGGGTGGTGGCCAGCGAAGGTTTATTGCTGTATCAGATAACGGAAAATGGGGATGATACGCGCGTTGTTGAATTGAAGAAGAATCAGCAAATTTCAAAATTATAAAATATATTCCACCGCGAAGAGTGGCGAGAACTGGTTGCGAACTGTTCGGAGCGGAGGGTTGATGAACGAGACTGGAACTTCGATGTTATAATAAACTCCTGTGGATCGAAAGTGCTGGTTTTGAAAGTGGAAATGGCGAAGATTTCTTGAAAACAAAAAAAATGGCTCCCGAGAGTTTTGCTTCGTCTCGATTCATTCTCATTAACTTCCAAGTTTGCGGCAGTTTTCGCTGTGAAAGGCCAAACGCAATTACAAAACTTCTAGGGCTTGATGACTAAGTTGCGTACTCTCCGTGCGGTTGAATCTTTAAATCCTTGTTCAATTTTCCTCGTTACGTTTGACGAGAGCGAAAGAGTCAAGGAAGTTGTGAGGGAGACAAATAGAGGGAGGGACGAGACTACACCCGTTCTCTGTACAACATAAACTCTAATCCTGTCCATGAGAGCCCAGCGTTCACGAGTATTTTCATCGACGGCTAAAAGCGACGTAAACGTTACTTTAAAGCGAAGTGCAGAGCTTCTTTACACAGCCCCCTCACAAAGGCTAATGGATATACTGTTTCCACCCACTAACGTACACGAAACGCTCTACTACCTCTTCATGGTCACCAAAATTTGCCTGTCAAGGCGTTCAAGCTTTCAGTAGCAAACCCTGCGATTTCCCTACTACAATACCGTATCCATCGAATAGACCAGCGTAACAGTACTGTATTCATCTCAAGACTGAACACAACGACGATTAAAAAAGGTGCAGTCTATTTGTGAGGAAATTAAAGCTGTAGTTCGGAAAAGTTGTTCCATTGCTTAGCAGTTCTGGCACTGGAAATATAACGAGCGAATCGAGGGATGCCTTTGGCATTGAACGAGATAAGACTTGCCGCGGATAAAACTGAACGAAGAAATATATAACATCGATGAATCATAAACGGGTATGGATCATTGCGTCTTTGTGTTAAAATCTGTAGTCATCGATTGTCTTTAATGGCCGGAACACTTTCAAGGGCCGTCCTTGTGCCGTTTTCCGCGAACGAGAGCAGCACTTTTTTTCTGCTATCGTCGCAGACTCGAACTTTGGAGGGGGTTTTGCTTTCATGATCCGAATTATGCAAAACAATGGAAATTATAATGAAATATTGCCCACCGAATTTTTTGGGGTGGGTCACTGATGAGATGCGTAGGAAGATCGATATCGTTTCCCTCATCGAAACTTTTAGGCGTGATGGGGTCCTTTGGCGAGATAAAAAACACGCACTTGGGAAGCAATATTGGCTTCGGAATCGTGAATGAATCGCCTTCTTCTGTTGAGAATAATATTACGAGTCGCTATGCAGGAGTAGACACCGGTCCATTGTTCGATTACTATAATTGGACGACGACGACAATTTGTATTCTTACTTCGAAGTATTGAACAGAAATGCATTCATTGTGCTCGACGCTTTATTGTTGTATTGGAACAGCAAAAATATATATTGTTGACGATAATACTCGAGCGTTCAAAATGGATGATATACGACGGCGACGAGACGCGCGTATTCCATAAGATAATTAAGGAATTATAATCAACTCTATAATTTAAGAGCATTTATACTGCTGCTAGTCCCATTATTCATGGATGATACTCACACGCATCTCTCCGAGAAACGAGGAATCTTGATTGCGCGTGCTTTGACTCATCAGTCACAGGGAGAAATTCCAAAAGGCTCTAATTTCCTAACCGTTAGAACAAGATAACCCTGGAAAGCTCGGGGCGAATGCGAGACGTGAGATAAATTTTGAGGTTTTCGTGTTGATGTAAATCTCGTATCACGGAAACCACTGGAGGCTATAGTTACCATTCCTTCCGGAAATGTTGATCATTGACCGCATGGTAATCACTCAAAAGATCATGAAACTTTTTTTCTTTTTAATCAATTTTATTTGAAGAGCGGAATAGGACGAATTTTTAATAGAAAATTAAAAAAAAAGTTTCGTACGGAATAAACTTTCAAGAATACTTCGCGATTGGGACGATCAGTTTTTTTTTTTCATCTCTGACACGGATTTCCATATCAAATATTGAATGTTGAATAGGAAAAAAGACGTAAAATGTTGATTTAAAAACGATGGCTCGGTTAAATGCCCAATTCCGTTAAAAAGTTTTCAGATTCGTGGGGAAAGTATAATTAATTAGCGAGTTTTGTATTCAGACAACTACATTTTAATTTGAAAACTAAAGTAACGTAAAGAATAAAGTGTCGGCGAATTTTCATTGTTTTAAATGTCTGCCACAGGCAAAAAACATGGTTTACATTACTAAGTTTGTATACCGTAGAGCGAAGGCAGCCCATCCTTTCGGGTTGCCATCTACGAAGAAGAAATTTCACCACCGGCTATTCGCCGACCCTTTTATTCTTTATTTTTCTCACTTTCTTTTGCGTCCTCTTTTCACTGTACAGCCCACACCTCTATCATTTTCATCGTCTATCTGGTTCCCATTTGCCCGTCGTTTTTTCCCGTACTGCTGATGCTGCTTCTGCTGCACTGTGCCTCAGTTCGTCACCGTGAGGAATACAGTCATTCTCACTCCTGAGAATTCCATTATCCGAGTTTGCATAAAAGAGAGGGGGCGTGCGACCTCGGCGTGTTTCACCCTCGTACGATGCGGCGAGTCGCAACGTTTCCGAACACATACAGTGAGGGAGAGAAGAGAGAGGAAGTGAGAAACAAACTTTATCGATAAGGGGCGACGTATGAGGCGGGAATCCGTTCGGTTGCACGAATAGGTGTGCAAAAATTCGTTGAAACTCCTCTGTGGACATCCGCTTGCTAGCCGGAGGCTCTCTTTTCCCTCATACTACTAAATCTTGTCAAGCTACTGTGTGTAACGAACGAAAGACATCGAGTGATAAAAGTTATAGCAGCCGGTAACATTCCCGTAGTTTCGTATGCATAGGAGTTCGATTTAAATATCAAAATATTGCAAAACCGAGTAGAGACTGCGTCGGCATCGTAGTAAAAGCTCAATATCCATGTATTCATGGTTCTTCAGATTCGGCTGAGCATTTTGCGACTCACTGAATACAAATTAAATTACCTCGCATGAGATGTCAGGCGCAACCTCGGTTATGCAGATGTAAAGCCAAAACCATCAATATGACAATAAGCTTTTTCGTCTTCAGGGCTTGTAAATAGAAATTGTCAATTATTTGTTTCTTTCAACTTTCCTTTTTTAACGGAGACTTACTGATATCGGTGGGGCGATGTTGAGAGCTATGAGAGACAATTATGCTAATTTTGAAAGACGATATTCATCCCCCTCAATTTATCCACGACATTGTCGCGGAGCTCGCTGAAGGACTTCGGAGGGTGTTCGTGTAAGTAGAACGACGTTTAACAAGCTGAGAAATAGGCAACGCTTCGTAATCCAACGAACGTCGTAACGAACAACGAGAACGACTCGAGTCATATTTTTTCAGGCGTGAAGGTACGGACGCGGAAGAAGTTGGCTAAAACAATTTTAGAGCATACGGAACCCGAGATCCGTCGGAGCGCGAACGACCTCGTTATATTCAGGCAAAATAATTAGGAGCGTCGAGGAGATTCGTACGCAAAAACTCGGTTTTTTTTTTTTTTTTTTTTTTTTTTTTAGGGCCATAAAAAAAATTCGCAGTCACTCGAGATTTATTTTTCGGGGATAGCATGGGATACAATTTCAGTTAAAGGGCTGCAATGTATTACGTGGTAGAGTCGTGCCAGTGGCTCAATGAATGAAGTAACTACGTGACAATTGCCGCCTGACCGCTTCTATTATCGTTTTTGTTTCTAAAATAAAAAATTCTAAAAATGCCATCCCATATATTTTAACGGCTCAACACATATATCGGTGAATAACTGCTCGAGCAGCTATACATCACGGTAGAGGCCAGTAGCAGAGGGAGGCTATACGGTTCGGCGAATGGCGTCCCGAACGATATTGCCACCGGTGGTTTAATAATGATCGACGACTGTCGTATAAGTTAAGTACCTCGTGTGGTATGCCAATGAGAACGATCGCCCACACACGTGCGACCAAAGTTAATATGCCGTTTTCATTGGAGCTTCGCGGACGATAAAATCCCGTACTTCGACTATTCACCGATTTTTTTTTTTTTTTTTTTTTCGATTCCATCGTCGAGTGAAAAATTTCGCAATTCTGTTTGCAGGAATTCTCCTTATTTTTTAAAATATTTTGCACCGGTTGAGTGTCGAGCTAAATAGACTCTGACAGCAAGGAGAATCTAATACCGCTCTTGTATTCAGGTTGTTTGAGTTCAAGGTGGTAAACGAGAGCTGTTACCAGAGCTGACGTTGCTTACAAGTCACCCCAATGAGTACACAAAGAGACGATGGACTCTTTGCTGAAACACTTCTCAGTGGGATGTACGGAAGCCAACTAGTTTTTCTCTCACGACTTTGGCTCGTCGTTAAGTGTGAAACCCTTCTAATAACCTAAAGCTCCTGTTCGTTTCTCTACTAGCGGCACAGCACGCAGCTATAGTATACATCGACCTCCCTCATTCTATTCCAGTTTCGCCCTTGCAGTCACATCTCTCTCGTCACCCCTCTATTCACCGACTTCGCAGTTATTTATTTTCGTCTCCGCCTCGCTTTCGGCAAGACAATGTCCTCCTACCCTCCAGGCGTTTCTACTATTCTCCACCGACTCGACGCAAAACGTATTGTCAATTAAGTCGACGGGATTAACAACGGGGAGACTGGATGAAAAATCTCATTGTCAACAAATAAAAAAATATGAGGCTAAAACTGTAAGCTCTTTCTTGAAGCAATTATGACGTAATTTGCGTGTAAGCTATTGTGCAATAGATAGAAATTTCCTAATTATTTTTCTTTAAACATTATCGATTTGCGTCGATATGAGGAAGAGACGTGAAACTCAATGCTCGACGACGATATATGTATAATGCGTCTGATGAGAAAAGGATATAACCGCAGAACGTGGTCGTGCAGAGCACAAGATCGATCGCCCGACCATCAGTCTGCTGACCACGTAATCCGTCCCGACATTTATTAACTGATTCCAATTACCGACGGGTAATTGGAAAAAAAAAAGACCAGAAAATTCCACCCGCCTCACATAGCTGATAGCTTCCATCGATAGAGTTCACTTTCTCCGCGGTTTTCTTCGTATATCAATATTTTTCTATTTACCAAACGTTTGACAAAGACTCGTGTCACAGTAGAGTAGTCACTTCGGGTAGATACACAAACAGCCAACAATCTATTTTACCTCTTTCATTCTTCGCTTGAACGGAGATTTGTAGCAGAATCCCACGCGCTGCCGCGTAGATTATGAAGGATACGTGATATGTGTGATTGTGAAACCCGGCGCTCACGAGTCTCGGAAATATCTCGCGCTGCTGTTGAGCTTCTCTCGTTACCGGCTAAACACGTACCGGCGCTTAGCGTGCACACGTGTGAATCTTTTTTATCACACGTATACACGAGAGACTATCGGAGATTTGAATAATTATGCGACCTTGGCGACTAATCACGTATCGCGGTTCGCAATACCGGGCGCAGGCGCTTATTTGATTTCTGTCGTCGAGATTTTTCTTTAAAGCAAAGAATTCTCGCACGTACATTCTCCGGTGCCTCGCTGAGGCGCAAATCCAGGCCGTTGTCGGTAGAAAAAGGATCGATAAAGTCGCCCGGCTTCTCTTTATTTCATCTCTATTTCCGGTTCACCAATCTCGCGTGTAATTGAAAAATATTGTGGACATGTGTGCGCAGTACACAGACTTACACTTTCCATCTCGGGGCCGGAAGACAGAGACTCAACACACATTCATTGTCATCTGCAAGGGTGAACGAGTGTACACATAACTTAGACCCTCGGGTCTCCGACCTTCGCTACTGCGTACACTTTTTTCAAAGCTCGCCGAGTTTCTTAAGGAGTCACCAGTGGGTAGTACCGCAACGCGCGATACCTTTATATTCGCTTCCGCAAATTCGTCAGCTTCCATCCGTAAGAAAAGGGTGTGTTAGAAGCCGAGCCTCTGAGGGCTCCATTAGGAGACGCTGTCGAGGATACGTGTGATCCATGAACGTATAGGGGAAAGTAGTCTACGCTTGGATTCACCTCGTCGGACTCTTTTTCTCGTGTACACGGGCCTTTTACAAATCTCCGGTCTCTGATGGGTGTTTACCGGCCCTCGAAGGTTGCGAGGGTCCACGATTATTGTATACCGTCAAAAAAACTGCACACCCAACGAGTTCCCAAAGGGCCCTTGATGACTCGATTGGTTCGGTCAATGCGAAGCGACAATGGTTGGGATCGCCAGGGCTAAGGACCTTTGACCTTTGGAGCATCGTCGGGGCATAAAATCCTAAGACTCGACCCACGTGCAGAGTTCAACATTCTTAAAGCACCGTTTACGTTTACGTTACGTTTACGGGCGTAAATTACTGCACCGTCTGGAATATCTGAACAAGGCTGAGGCGTTACATAGGCGTTTAATATTTACGCCAGACTCTGAGGGTAGAATACGGCAGATTCCGAGTCATACGAGCACATCGAAGGATACATAGGATAATCTTGGGAAAATCTGAACACTGTTGCATCTTATGTGTAGGATGAAAGGTGTTTATCGGCTGAAAGGTTGGATCAACGTTGAATACGCGAAGCCACAAGCCTATAGCTTTGTCCTATACGATATTGCATAAGTCGTATGGCTTGGATTTACCGAACGTTTTTGTAAACAAGGGTAGGTTTTGTTTATACCCGTAACTTATCTAGAACTCGCAGAAGGCAATTCTACTGTGTTACAGTATACGAGACACGGGCACATATGGCGTTGAAGAGTCGACAAAACGCTTTTAAGAAACATATAGCTTGTACGTGCTTTTTTTTCTCAACCAGCAGAAAGTCTTCCAACTCGTCGGACACGACCCTCTACGAAATCTCGACCCTGTTGCGTGTTTGTACAGTAGATATATCGCAACTACGACTACGGAGGTAGTGAACGAAACGAAGAGGCTGATGAGAGTTCGTTGTTAACCTTGAAACTCCGAAACATGTGTGAGCACCTCGAAACTTGGTGTGCAGGTGTGTTCGACACGCCACGATCAGGTTAACTAAGCCGATGCACGGTGAGCTTTTGCTAATTATAGATTAAATTTTCTCTGTACCGTGTAGCCGATAAATCGATAAATTGTTGCAATAACCTGAAGGGTGGCGGGGAGGAAGCGGGCGGGGGTGGGGAGGTGGGTGGCCGAACGTTTCATTAGTCAATTTGATTATCGCACGTGGCCTCGACTTTCCTGTGATTCCATAGATATCGATAAAGTTTGTGTCATACTTCAGGACGTGTTTGGGATACAAAAAAAAAATCCCGGGGACTTCGTTAATCTTTATAGCTCTTTCCCTTTCGTAACTGATAAATGAGAGTACGGAAGTAAGAGCATTACTTTCCGGTCTGAGTGAAACATTGAATTTCCTGTGGAGAAATATGGTTTTCTATACGAGCCGAAACTACACGCCGACAAACTTACTTTTGGACGCTTTCACATTTCCTTTTCGGAAGCCACGGACGCTCATAAATAGGTCATAGGGTGCTTTCTTACTGACATGACAGAGTATCTTCGTTATCGCAAACACCTCGCCTTTGTTATGAATTGACTTTTTTTTTAACATCGCTCAATTCATTTTTTTCGTCGTGCAGGATAAAAAAATTCAGGATTTCCAGGTACTCTCGATCAATAGACATAATCAGTTTGTCGGGACAATTATTCTGGGTGGCAAAAAAAAGTTTTCCTATTGTTCGCTCGGACTACAGTGTGCGCTATTGGGATTTTTCTGACGATACCGACAATGGTGCCGGTATATTTTCTCAACTCTCGCGCCAGTGGCAATTTTAACGATTCGGCATGTATATCGCAAAATGGTCAAAGTTTGGCGGGTGAAGGAATTTTTCAATAGCAGCTCTACGTCAATTTTTCGCGCATGGCTAACCCAGATAATGAGAAAACCGGACGGGAAATGTCCGTTTCTTGGCACGGATGAAGAGTGATTTGCTCAGTCCTGATATACACTCATGTTACGTTTTCTTGACGTCAACCGGCAGCGTCGAGATTCTTGAAAGAGATGAATTATTCAATAGTGTCTGCAGAGCTTGACCTATGTTGTGACAACATTCAACTGGGTATTATAGAGTTATATCGCGTACAGGGTTTAGCATCTCGTCGACGTCGTTGCCCCGACATCCGGGAGTTTCTCGCGTGTATGTGGAATTTCAAATATGTCTCGTTGAACCGCGGGTGACTCGGATTGGGGGTATGTCACAAGACGTTTCAAGCATACATCGGATAAAAGAAAATCCTTTGTGAAGATTGAAGATCACCGGGTTATTCAAAATATTTTTTCTCCCGCATATCTTCGTATTCGAGAAAGTCATTTTTTAATCCGGGCATTCGGCTCTCGATTTGTCTCGGAAAAGTTTCGATTCGCAACGATATCCTCGGATAGGATACTCAGCCGAGATCTCTCCGGTGGCTGAGTTTCACGAAAGCAGATATTACTACTCCACCGTTTGGAAAGGTAAGATGAGAAAAGAGGGAGGTCTTTCCGGGCAATCCAGAGGGAACCCGGTGGTTCGATATCCCTCTTCCTTCGACCTCGACGGAGGAATACTCTCCCGACCGAGTATCTCGCTTTTACTCGCTCGGTCCCTCCCCCCATATAATACATACCACTGCCAGCAGCCTCTACCTACGTGATATCGAAATATTAACCCCGAGACAATTCTCTGTCCCGGGTTTCCATTCTCAACGGAACAACCCCCTCGTTTTCGACCTACCAACGCTTGGATTTATAGCTTTGCACGAATTCGCCTAAAGTCAAGCTTTGTTTGTACTCCTTTACAACTTGCGTAATCTCCGAAATTGGAAGTCATGAACAATTCTTGACCGCTGCGAATCTCTGTTTGATTATCCGGTTTTCCGCGATGTATGTTTTGTTTCGTGTAAGTAATATTCGTTCGCACGTTTTTCACGTTGGCATAAAAAAAAAAAAATTGGAGTTCCATCCGCCTGACAACGCGATAGACTTTGCACCGGCTGGTGAGCTTTTGCACTCCTCAAATCTCGACTATTATAACATTGAAAATATTTACGATGGTCCGACAATAGGGCAGTATCTCTTCGGAGACGAGCAAAGAATAGGAATCGTCTGGAGTTTCCTTCGCTTTACGATCTCTTAAAGGACTATACTCATGTCGTTCAGACGCTCTACTCTCCCTCGCGTCGTAGAACCTCCCTTCGGGTTTTCTCCAAACAATGAGGTGATTTGGTCCGGAGGCCCGATAAAACTTCTGCACGACGAAAAAAAAACCTCTATTTCTTCACTCGGCCAACCATTCGCTGACCGGTTTATTTCGCTCGTTTTTCTTCTGCCTACTTTCATCTATTCATTCGTATATGTGCGATACTTATCCGGAATAGGAATTCTTCGATAGTTCGGATGTCTTCGCAGTATTATTGAGTATTGACAACGTAATTTGAACGGAAATTGTCAGCAGACGAGTTTGATTGAGATACACAATTCAGGGATAAGTGGAATGCGTCAATATCGGTCAGACAGCCGCAATCGAGGAAGTTTGCAGTACTTTCGCGATTTTCCGCGTGTACAATAAAAATGGGCATACGGTACTGTGTCTGAAGTTCGTAAAGATATTTCCGAGCAACATGTGGCTTTGATACTCCATAACATAAATGATCGTTACAATGGTTCGTTCGAGAGGGAGCAACCGGATAAAAAAGATCGAATTTCGTGCGGTGTCGATTGAATGTGTAGATTTCTTTTCCATCAAGTAATTTTTTTATTCGATGAATGGGAAGTATAGAAAATCACATAGTGATGAACGGTTTCGTTCGATTCAGCAGGTCGTTATCGTTCGTTCAGTGTAGCAAAGAACACCGCCGGCGAGAGCACACCACTCGTCGTTGAGTCGGTCGATATCAGACCCACCTGCAATTTCCCTCGTTTTTTCTGTCTCTCCCTCGACTCCTCTCGCTCTCCCTCTCTTGCTCCACGATTATAAAACGTTCGTATTCCATAGGTCGCTTCGTCGGGCTATTGAACAGCGAGCGTAACTTTTAATTAGCGAGAGGTTGAAATTGGCGCGAATGTAAAAGACAATGGGGCAATGTCGCAGAGTTCGCAAAAGGCTTTTGCATGCACGCGAAAGAGAAACGTAGATGTAATAATATATTTCTTTTGAATATGGTACACCCACCGACAAAGCGAATAATAAAATGAAAGGATTACAAGAAAAAAAAACTTATTATTGAATAATTTCCACTTCTTGTGTCAGTAGTACTGGACTCGAGATGTAGCATGAAAAATCCGAGGTTATTCGAGACTCATTTGAAATTCGAACGTTTCGTATTTCCATGGCAAATCAGAATTCGAAATACGAACGTACCGGATATCAAATTCGTTGAGAGGCTTTATGCACTCTCTTGAGAGTGTAAAGCAGCAATTTGTATTAAAACTTTCCTGGCTGGTAGTTGAGAAATTATTTGTGATTTTTCTAGTTGAAACTATTCCTTAAATTCCATGAAAAATCGAAAATATTTCGGTCAATTAAAATTCTTCAAGTTTTGCTGTCATCGATTATCGTTAGCGATGCTTATAGAGTGTAAGTATGTAGAACAATCTTTTTGCTGCTTTATGTAAGCAATAATATGGATACGCATATCATTCATTGCGATGCTATGTATCGCATCGGAAAAAAATGCATAATTCATCTACTTAATATATACCAATAGAGTTCTCGCAAATCTCATAATTCTGAATATTTTTGTCCAGACAAAAAAAAATTTCACAGGAAGTTCATACGAAATATATCGAGTTATGAGTACAATAAGCGATTGCTTTGCCGGTAGCCATGTTGTACCGGAAAGAGTACACAGGATAAGATATTTAACGGGATTACAACTCTATTTCTTCGTGTCGTTACAGACCGATGAAAAACACGATAAACACATGATAAATGTGTAAGCGAGATAAATCAATGATATTTTCCGTGAACCTCGATATATGTAGTACATGCATTCGACGTACTCGCATCAAACTTCGTGCTGCGAGCACGTTGAATAACGCGAGAATAACTCCGGCGTTGAATAGCTCGCTTTCTACTGCGCCTGGAATTATCGGAGGAAATTATGAATATACATGAAAATTAGTACGATTTTTGTTATTTTTCAAAACGTAATTATATTATTGCAAAAATGTTTTTCCTATAGTCCTCCTCACCGTTATTCTGTTATCCAACTATGAAAAAGTCGTGACAATCGAATGTCGAAGTTCGAGTTGTTCAATGAAATATATGTCATATCATCTACAGCAATCGTATGTCGTAGCAAGCCGTGGAACGTGAAATAACTTCAAGAAGCACAAGCAAAGCGAACGGATTGTTGTCAGTAATTATACAAGGATGTTGCAAAAGCAAAATTCTCGATCCGATTTGTTTTTTAAATAAATGTTATGAAACAGTGACTTTAATAGTGAAATCAGAGAAAAAGATATAAAAATGAAACATTCGATTACTCCGAAAAAAAAAAGTTAAACAGAATACTGATGTTGACATCCAAAGTGATTCAATGTATAATATTTGTAAATTGCATTGAAGTAAATTTGAATTCATTTACCGAATGCTCTTGTGTATTTACAATATTTGGATAGAATGTTGTCCGCAGGTATGCAACTACCACGCTTACTTTCTGATTTCAGAATTGATAGTCGGATGACGTGTGCACCAGTCAGATACGGTAAGCAATCAAGTCCCATATACACCGAGTAACTGTATACAGAGGGTGCGTTTATAGCGTGTGTTGTATGTCGCTGTGAGCAGTGGCTCTGCTATTCATGCATTATTGTATCGATTCTGAAATTAATTTAGCGCGACATGCAGCCAACTTGCGTTTGGTACGCAACCTACTTGCATATTTGCATTACGGCCGATAGTATACACTCGACACTAATGCTTCTCAATAATATCCATCGGCTCGATTAATAATTACTGTGTTAATATGCGTCCTCTAACCGCGTATACAAACTTAGCAGAGTTAGTAAGGACATTGCCGAGGGCTCGGCGAGCACTGTTCGCTACATACGTATAGATGCGCGTATGTGTTAGTAAAAAATAATAAAAAATTGTCTCAAGATGAGACAATTTGTCATGAGTGCAAAATCTTTTGCAATACACTACAGAAGCCCGTCAAAGAGACGGTGGACGCATATAAAAATTTACGCGCTCAAGCGGTCAGCCGAACTAAGCTCTGAATAGTCGTTAAAACAGAGACAATATTCCGGCATCTCTGAAAAAAGGATCAGCAGCTTAGAGAATCCTCTCTCAATCTCTCTCCGCGATCTCTGCTTGCACAATCGTGCGTGTGGTTTGCTCTCCCTCGGATATCCGCCGGAAAGCCGTTCTTTTCTATCTTCTCTTCCTTCACTTTTCATCTTTCAAAGCCGCCTCGACGCCTCATTCGCTTTTGCATTTTGTGCGAAGCGAAATACACTTTGAAGTAACCGGCGAACGTTGAAAAACAAACGGGATTGTTCGAGCTTCTCGTTGCCTTCTTCGCCTGTGCAATACATTGCTTGGCGTTCCATCTATCTTTCGAAAAATATCACGTTCTCTCGTTGACTCTTTATACGAGAAACGGGTCACGTGTTTTCCGGGACGATATAGAAAAACCACGTCACAAGTTTCTTCGTCCGCGGGGGTGACGAAAAATCTTCAATATTTTATTATTCGTCGACCGACGTCGCGGATAGGATGAAAACGTGACGAAGAATCCGAGACAAGGTGAATTCTACGGGGAGTTTGCAAAGTTCGAATATACATATACGTACGAAGGATGTTAGCAATTTCGTTGGATGGAGCAGCCATCCATGCAGAAATCTCTTGTACGTTTGAACTGATGTAACACGACGATGTGAGGTCGTGCCATTTTTGTGAAAGGATCTTATGTATGAATACAAACACAGGCGGTATATAGCTATCGTTTCGTAGAACGAGTAACACGAAATTCATATTCTTGGAAAGTCAAACAAAGTCAGAGAAACAAATTTCTATTCGAAACGCTTCGTGATGCTACGAACTTGAAGACTTTTCGACTCTGTACCCATGAACCTAAGGCAAATTGACTGTAAAATTGCAGTCGAGTTCGTCTGAGTCTATTTCGAATAGCGAACAAACGAAGCACTATAATTTGATCACCGATTCGGGCGAAGGGTACTAAGTAATTTACGTAACCGATCGAACCATAGTAGAGCTTTTCTAAACAGTTCCCCACAAACCCTATTACTATCGTAGGACTCAGCAATTGATAGTAATACTCTGGGAAGCATGCAAACTTTGGACTGTCCATTGTTGTACTATCGTGTAAACACGATAGGACGAGCTTTATTTACTATCACCAGGTTGTTGTGTGTATAAGCGTATCGAAACGTGTCAATAGTTTGACTCTACTTTATCATTGAATTGTAACGTCGAGGAATAATAGATA
Source organism: Buathra laborator (assembly GCA_934046635.1). Classification (NCBI taxonomy): domain Eukaryota; kingdom Metazoa; phylum Arthropoda; class Insecta; order Hymenoptera; family Ichneumonidae; genus Buathra; species Buathra laborator. Next base: position 3,727,821 of record OW203897.1, on the reverse strand, counting down.
ATCCATCTATCTTTCAAACCTAAAGCATCGTGGCTTTGGAAAAGCTCGCAGCAGGTGCGCGTGTATCCACTTACAATACCGCCGAAGAGATGCTGCCTATCAGAGGACCGAAATCTCTTGACGGACTTTGGGCGATTATAACGATGTTATGGGGCGGATTGAAGCCATCCAATTTCGCTACAAGGTCTTTCACTATAGCCGCATGTAGCCTCGCCAAGTGTAACTTGTTTCAAACTGTGCGTAAGGATATCGATTTTCTTGTTGGTCCGTCCCCTCCGTTCTTTATGCCGGCATCGAATTCGGTTTTTCCCTTAGCCCTGCGGGCATCCAGTATTTCACCCTCTCCCTCGCTATTCCGTTCATCCCTTAACATTTTTTTTTCGCTTCTTCGCTCTATCAAATACTCCGCTGAGAACGACAGTGATACAAGTGATTTTCATTTTCGTATCTTTGGTGAACTTTGCTCCATATCGAATCCTCTTACAGAGAGCATCAGCAGAAAATTCGCAGCATGCGGATCTTCGACTGCCAGCAGTATTATTAAGCGTTTTCTTCAACATTCGAAATCCTACACAGCACAACCGACAACTGCGAGCGATCTGTTATACACCCTAACGAAAAATATATATATGTATATAAATATATATATGAAAGATATCGTGTGCACGGTATTCTACTCACTGTCTTCTCCTCGATACATCGAATCCGCTTACTCAGCTCTTTTCTCCTGGCAGTTCATTCTCTACTCAAGAAAAGCGTTTGTTTATATAGAACGGGAATTGTACCAACAGTCGTAACATTTTTCTCTCATTATTTGCGTGTCGAATTTATTGGAAGGTACGAACGAAAAATAGATATTACGTGCGCCGGAAATGAACAAAAAAAAAAAATGCATACATTAAACAAAACCGTTCCGCCAATAAAAAAAAAGTTTTGATGAAATTCCACATTGAGTGGTACTCTTCCACTCGAGTCTATTAATTCCATTTTATTTGCAACCTGTAATTGGACGAGCGAAATTCAGTAAAAAAAAAAGGCTGCTGTTCACGCGCTACGATTCGCACGTGTGCAGATGTCCTCGGAATCTTAAACACCCGGGAGATGCTTGACTGGTTCTTAACAGCCATACAAAATTTCGTCACCTCGACGGATCGACTATTCTGAGAAATGCCTTCGATAATAGCAATTATTGCAGATTGGCATTGGCGAATATGAAGCTTCACGTGCAGAGCGACACATGTATGGCTATTTACTATGCGTATATACATATAGATATATATATATATATGCACACAGCGGGTGGTGCTATGTACGTGTCGGCAGTCTATTCCCCGATTCTATTTCTGCTGAACCGTTTCCCACGAATTCTATTTATTCCACGGGGGATTGCACTTGAGCTCCGCCGGAATAGACTAGATGGTCGAGACTCTGTGCGGTTTCAGCGTTTCCGCGAGAGTTACCTATCTATGAGTATCGGAAGCCCACACACAGAGAATAGCAGCAGGCAACAGTGGCGGATCGTTATACTTATATATCGAAGCCAAACCCGTACTACGGGCCGTTTGGGTACGCTGACCTTCGACGACGACGTCTTCGACGGAGGCACACAACGAGCCCATCCACCTCCTCCGTTATTCCCAAGAGTCAGAAGGCGCCCGGAGCACGGGTGTTGAAGCTCCATTAAACTTGCATTTCCTACGCTCTGCACAACAAGCTTTTCGAAGCTAAATTTTCGTTTCATCCCTTTCTTGCCATATGCGTCTCTACACCCCCCGATAAATTCTCATAAATTCTTCGGCCCCTTTCGACTTTTTATCGCTGTCATTAAACTTTGCTACTTTTCACTCCTTAATCAAGAATTCGAAACGCCACGGATATACGCTGCTGCGACGATAGCGTACATGAAAAAAAATATATATCGAAAATACGAACATATGCAATATATTTTCATTGCAAGATGATATATTCGGGAAATATTTTATAATATATTTATGCAAATATATGTCGACAAATGTATAATAAATTATATGATAAAAATATTAATTATATAATAACAAAGAATTTAGTATATTTTTTCTATATATTGAATTCGGATGTTGAAGGTTACGGAGAAAAATAAATGCTGGAATATATACGATCAATTCTTAACGAGATACAGTAATTTCCCTTTTAAATCGAACTGTCCACATGTCGATATGGAAAAATTGGAACTATATTAAAAAAAAAAAAAAAAAAAACGTCTTCTTCACAAACAAAGTCATAGTTAACTTGCCGTCGTAACTATCGAATTTCATTGAAATCCAGACAGAGAGAGTTCGAGACATCGATTTCTCTCCACAATGAAAACATAGTAAGTGAACTTGTAAGGGACAGATTGTCCGGATTGCAGACTTGATAGGTATATAACAGAATCCATCGAAGTCATGGTCTTCGTTGCGGTCCAGCCGACGGAATTCTAGCAACACGGTCAGGAACCGTGTGCGGATGGACCGCGCCGATGAGAGTCGCGTGCTTTATCGATCGTCGCGTCAACCGGAAAAGAGCCCTGGAAATGGGGAGAGTCCGCGGCGTATAAACTCGACGAGACGTCTCCGACGACGAGAGCTGGCGAGCGTAGAAAGAGAGCGAGAAAGCACGCGCTCCCAGAGAGAAGAAAATAAATGGGCCGTGCCTTGGTACAACCGCGGCTGCTGCCGTCTCTTTGCTCTCCACCACTCACCAAATCGCTCGCGTGGTCTCATCGCGTTGTCGAGTCAAGTTTTTTTTTTATTTTCGCTCCGTGTCATCCGCATGCTGCCGCTTCAAAACCCCTTTTTCTTTATGGCTGTTTTTTTTTCTTCAACCCCTAACACCCTTGTCGCACACGTGAATTTTGAATTATTACACTATAAAAAGTTCATTCAAACTTCAACACATTTCGTTCGTAAATATTAACATTGAAGAAAATTTGAATTTCGCGTTGAAATTTTGTTTATGGCAGCTTTTGTTATTTAAAATTAAATTTGGAGTTTCTTTCCCATAAAAATGTATGCGAGCTGAAAGTTAGCGCGTGCGCTCCTTCGGTTATCGGCCGCTGTATCATCCGTTCAGTGTTAAAGCTGTACCGAGGACAATAGTCGACTACTTGAGAAGGAATTAATTGCTATTACAGCCACGAAGACAGCGGAAACTGAGTTCAAACAGTACTTATAATCTGTACAATGTTTCGTAGTGAACGGGTGAGCCGAAGCGGTTGCAACCGTAGAAGTCAGAAACCGTAGATAGATGCGCAAATAGAACGGTGGGTACTTTGTTCGTTGGTTATATGTAAGTTTTAACAAACGACCAACGAACCTTCTGCTCCAGTAGTTCGACTGCGCAGCAATTCGCAAGAGGGAAACTTCCGTTCACTTCCGTTTCGCTTCTTTGCATACAAAATAAACGCGAGTTGATAACCCGTCTTTTTATTGTCATACCGAAGGAAAGCCGGCGTAATACGGGGGATCTCCCTTGCGTGGAGAAAATATTTTTCGTCAGAAGCAAAAATTTTATATTTAGAATAAAATTATTTAGCTTGCCGAACTCTCTTTTTATATCTCTGGTTGGCCTCGAAAGTTTATTCAAATTTTTGTGATGCTTCCTTTTTTCATCTCTGCAAGTCACGATGGCTTCGGGAAGTTAAATGTAGTACCTGATCTCTCGAGTTCCCAAGAGAAATAACTGCCGGAGACACTCTCGGCAGATATCAGCGACGAGTTTTCCGGGCCTCGTACACTGTGCGTGTATAGGGAGTGAAAAAAAAAGAAAAGAATACAACACATGTCGGAGTGATGCGGCTGCTTCAACGGGGTTTCCTTTCTAGCTGCTGTGCGGTCCTCCCTATCTTTCACTGTGTCTTCGTGCATTGTATCCTCTGTAACGAGGCCCAGTGCAAGGGAAATAAAACAAAGCCGCGAAGCTTACGAGTTTGTGGCAGTTGTGTATATCGTGAACTGTAGGCGGAATCGCCTCGTGTATGGCTCAGTTTCTCCTATATCTATGTTCTACACATATAGTATAGTTAAACGATGGAACGAGCTTTTGGTACGCCGGCATCTGCTTGCATAGTGCACCGATGCGCGTGAAACGAAAGAGTACCTATGAAGCCATATTCGTACTTTTCCTCGTAGCATAGGGCTTTAGCTACTATTGCCTCAACTAGCAAACAGCCCCTTCGGTACTTTATCATCAAAGAGATTCTACACCAAGAATTCGATAGGAGCCCTGAATTACGACGACCATTATAAATCAAAGGGAAACTTACAGTGAAAATTATAAATGAACGGCTGCATTTCAAAATAGAAGCTCCGAGAGGAATTCTATTCATCGGAACCACAAGTACGTGCGTATTCATCACATGCCTATGGTACAGCTGTTGCGTATACGAATTAATTAGTAACCGCAACGCATTCGTCTATGCAACACTGCTGTACGCTTGTATACGATACAATAAATCGAACATTCACGAGCATTCATTGTAATTCTAATCAGTTCAATCACTCTGTAATTATACCACTGACAATGAAAGGAAGCGTCGTGTATCGATTAAAAATGACATTTCATGTTAATCGGCTGACTCGCTGAATATTGATCACAGGTTTAAGTGTGACATGACGTTGATGTTGGTGCGGCATGTTTCCGAATGTTGTTACTCATGATGGATTCTTCTGTTACTACACATTTTGACGTCTTCTATATGTCTTCTTGAAAATCACAAACGATTAGCGTCAAATTTGTTTTTTATTTACACCATTTTCCATCTATTTTATTTATCATTCACTTCGTGTAGCGTATAAGTAATCGGTGAAGCGCCAGCCACTGTCTTGTTGTTCATAGATCAAAGACTCCGCTTCGGGCTAAATCCCAGCTGACCTGATTTCCGTTGTGTTGCCGACCGACGAATGTGCCAATGGCACGAACTACTCTCAACGAATAAACCGCGTTCAGCACGGATGTACCATGGTGCAATGTATATTTAATGAAATTGATTTGACCACCCGACTCCATTTCGGTGCCGCAAAGTGACACTGGGAAATTAACTCAGCGGCAAAAAAATATAATAGACTGAATGGACTGAAGTATTATCAGAGCTTATTAGATATCCGGACTGTATAATTGAGTTGAATAATAGAGAGATGTAATAAAGAAGATTTTAGAGGTCACCTCGATGCGAGGAACCTGATGTTCATAACGGGTAGTTTACGATCGGCTGTAAAATTGCAAATCTCACGCCTCACGTTGCTATATACACTCTTATAGAATCTACTGTAGGTTTCTCGATTACTGAAGAAGGTCTTTCGCCTTTACCGGTTCAATATCTCTACGGCGGCAACATTATGGTCCGTTATATTGGCCATCGGACCCGCAAACGAGGCAATAGCCTCTCTATCAGGTTCTCTTGCTCTCTAGTTGCTGCGAATATTAACCGTTTCATCGCGATTTGATTTACGATCTTGCTGGGCGCGTACGATCCGATATTGTGGCGATCTACCTACCACAGAGGAGCTTCGCTATGTATCGCATACGGAGCTCCTAAAAGGTTATAGTCTCGATTATCGACCCTCCGGATGTTTCGCGACACTATGGGAATTATCTGGTTCGTCGAGGTGTTAGCTAGAAATTCTTCGATAAGATAGAAACTATCATTGCTCCGTGAATAACGAGTATCGAATTACACGATCTACTGAATTTTTCATGAAAGCTTCAGCTTGATACAATATTATTTCGTCGCTTCGCCCAGGCGTATTATCGCAACGAGATTCGTTGTCTAACTGTAAGGACCCCGTCATGTATAAATATCAGTAGAATTTATTATCCTAACGTATTGATCATTACTTGGAACAGCAAAGCTTCAACACGGTGACATGATTAATGGCGACGCCTTCCCGAGTATGCGGCATCGAAAACGTTTCACCTATATTATCACATGCTCTCGCGATGTATTAGTGCGATCGCCAAGAACTCTGCTCAGCGTTTCTTTATCTGCTTGAATAGGGTCTCCTTTTTCAGGCTCTATCAATTTTCTCGCGTTCTTTTTGCGAGCTTTCCGCACACACACACACACCAGCATAGTCCTCGGTACTACCAGAAGCCCGTGGTTTCTCTTCCCTTGTCTCATTTTTTCCTCTGTGGACCTTGAGCATTCACGTCGTTTTCAGGAGCTACGAATGATCCTACGCGCGTTAATACGGGTGCGTTGCGGAGGGGGCTTACGCCTCTGCACATGTCCTGTGGATGAAGAAAGAAAAGCTAGGAAATGCGAAGAAAAAAAATCCCTGTGTTCTTTCTCCCATCGTGATCTTTTGCCAGTTCTTCATTCTTTTTTTTTACTTCCGGAAGGAGAAAAATCGAGTTTATTTGTCTTCCCGCATCTGCGAATGTCTCGTGCAGAGTTTCGCCCGTCGGGGCGAAACCGCCCCCATGCTGCCGCCGATGCCGTCTCGACTAATTTTATCGAACCCCGAAACAGTAGATTGAAATTAATAGAATTCACATTTTTTCAACTCCGTATTCTTCCCAACTTTACAGTATTCCTAGTCGCACTTATATGCAGCTCAAGAAAATTCACGAGGTACGCGGAGATTGATTTCCGCAATTGATTCGCGAGTCTGAGGGTAATGAGCCATCGGGAAAGACGTAAAGGAAATGACAAAAAAAAAATGAACTCAGCTCCGATGTCACGATAGAAAAAATTAATTCGTTCCGCTCCGTCAAGCAAGTGGGGTATCGGTTTGTGTAGTCCCGCTGAAAAAGAAATTATCGAGTTGTCGAGATCGATCGATCGAGAGAAATAAATGCCTCAACGGGGTACTTCGACGATATTCACCCACGCGAATTTCGTTGATCCTTGTATACGATGGAAACAACGAGACATCGAAGCACGAAAAAGAAACGACAGACCCAGTAGTGACAATTTCATCGTTTCCAATCGCCGATACGCCTCAAGGTTTGCCGTGCAAAACTTCTTACACGCTATACTCGAATCTCGACGTAGTGAGTAAAGGAAGAATCATTTGACATCGATAAAGCGAAAGACGAAAAAAAAAAGAAAGAGTGGGCGAGAAAAAAAAAAGAATTGAGAAGGAACGAAGACGATTGTCGCCTCGTTTGCTCCACTAGACATAAGGGATGAGAGAAAATGTTGCCCGAGGTGTCGCGGGACAGTGCACACCGGTTGTAGCTGTAGTGGAGGTAGTCAACGCCAGGATCGGAGACAAACGAGTGTTTGAACAGTCGTCGTCAACTATCCCTTACCCCAGTTGGCACTCTGCCAACTGTCTGTCGTCGGGATGGCTAAAAATACATGTGTAATTCGCGCGATAAAGGGAGAATCGTACCGTTATACACCCGAGGCGGCTCTTTTGTCGTGTTTCGGATCGGAATTGGCGAAAAATTGTGGATGTTCCACCGTTTCCGTCGAGAACCAAAGCTCAACGCTTAGATCACCTCGAAGAAGCTTCAAGTGTTTGCAATCCCATACTCCATCGACATCACAAAGCATCCGTTGCTTTGCGATAGTATTAGAGACCAGTATTTACCGCATTTCATGTCCCCATGGAATGCCTTATACACGCGCGATATAGCCCCCTCCCCCCTCCCGCCCCCCGCGATGTGTCCCGTCCTGATTGACGATCCGAGGGGATTCCGTATGGTTTGCTCTCGTATTTCTCGGGTCTCCGTTTCTCGGTGAGCCACCACCGGCTGCGGTGTGTTTCACGCGACTCGTAGCGTCGAGACACGACCAATCCCCATCATTGCGCCCGCGCCTTCCAATTAACTGCTGACTGAGTTCTCTCCGGGTTAAATCGATCGTCCCGAGACCGAGACGGGCGGAACGACTTGTAACACCTGCGAGACGCCTCGTTAACTTTCCCTTCTCCGCTTTAGCCAGTACTCACTGCTGACGAGCCAAGTACTGCTGCCATTTACTAACCCCCACAGGGATATCTGTGTGAGGGCGCTGTTAACTGCGATGATTCCACGGATTCGTTAACGCCCGCAATGTAACACGCCGCAATTACGTGTCGCCAATGATATGTGAACCGAAAAAGAGTATTGCGTATCATGCTGGTAATGAGCTCGAATGTTCGAAATTGCAGAGTTTCCGGATTTTGCGAGTCTTCCAATAGCTCGATGTGGTTTTAACCGTCCATTACTCGTATTCTTAATTACCCATTTTTCGCACGTAACACTCAAATAGCACGGATACATTTCAATAGTGCTGAATGGTTACTCTATCATCTCGTACTGTGCTCCGTTTTCGAATGACCAGTCAAAGAAGTGCATTCTTAGAAATTCCATACGTGACATGAAAAGAAAGAAAAATAAAGATGGAAAGAATGCCAACCGCTCATCCGCTGCGACGCTGGTAGAAGTGGCGGAAAATAGGGGACGCATTCCTGTCGACCCTCGTCCTGGCAAGCATGTTCTCAATATATAGACGCATAGACGTCCAGCAGGTTTTTCTCGGATCGCAAGAAGAGAAGAGAACACAAGACCAGTATGGGACGAAGATCGACGCGGTTGACGCTGATGCAGGCATGTCGCCGTTCACGTGTGCGATGGTTTTCGTCTCTCTTATTGGATTCACTCTTCTGTGAAATTTGTTGGTATACTATTTCCGGTAAAAGGAGACTGGTGAAGATGGTGAATAACACGGCCAGTGAGACACGGGAAACGGAAAGCTTAAGGTACACAGGACAATTGGCGCAAGTATTTCCAATACGTTGTCGTTGTGGGATGTGAAAACGTTAAAACGACAGGCGAATCCTTGAGTCACGAATTGGTTCGTCGAGCACAAAAGTAACAGTATATAGATACCGAGTTGATAGCGGATTTAGGTGATACATTTCATGGTAGGATTCAGTTTTCAATTCGCACATAGAGGAAAAACAAGAAATTGTATTCCAGTCGTTGTAAATCCTCGTCAACATGTGTGTCGAGGATACATCGACGATCGAATAAAACTAAAAGAGAAGAATAAAAAGCAAGAGCCATAAACACGAATACCTAGAAGAAGGATAAAAAAAACCGAATGACTTGAAGTAAATTAGTGATACTTATATCAACAGCTGAAAGCTAAAGATTATGTTTTTCTGTTATTTGGCAAACGACCCACTTATCGTCGTTAAACGACGATGTATGTTCTTTTTTTCCCAACCGTACTGCGTAAGCATACCTCAGACTACGACAACTACGACAACGACAACATCTGTGTACTTAATCGGATTATCGAACATTCGCGATGTATCGAAGAGAATATAATAGGATTGAGGATATCGGAAGAGAGAGAGAGGCCCAAGAAAGTCCAAGCCAGACGCTGATCACACATTTATTCCTACCCATGCCATCGTTACCAGCATCTCGCCGTACCGCATATCGTGTGTCTATACTACTTTCCAACAGCTTATTAAGTAAGTTTAAGAGAACGTTAGTTGTCGTTTGACTTATAACGTTAATAATCTTTCGATTATTTTATCCGATATCGAGACTGCAAAACTTTCCTACCGGCCAACGATGGTTCATCAATATGTTTTGAAAGTAATAACGTGGACAAGTATTATTTCGAACGGTCCCGTTGGCTCGTGATCGCATATCGTCGCGACATTTTTTCCTGAATATATGAGTCACTCAGTTGCAAGGAGATTACGATTATCCGACGTAGCCACCTGCAACCCCAACAAGTGGCATCGCAAAATGACATACTTATTCCAATTTCGAGACTTTCCGATTCGCCGATAATCTTTCCTCGGTCAATGGTTCATTATCTTCTGATGTAAGCATCAAAGATCGCTTGTTTTACGAATACACATATATACTTTTATACTAAGATTCGACTTTCTTAATTAAAAGAAATCGAGTGGTAAACTTCATGGAGTTTCTTTTTCGCTCGTCTCTACTTTACTCGGAACTTGGACACTTTTTCGTTCGAGAGAGAGTGAGAAGCTCTGGGATTTGTTCGAAATCGTTCAACAAATTGATTAAAATCGTAATTCGTTATGCTCAATGGGTCGACGTGAAAGAAGATCAGCGATTTTAGCGACAATGTTGGTGAAGCTGGATATTGGAACTTCTCGGGACCATTAATATCGGAAACGGTATCCCATTCGCCTTCGCTAGTTGGAGACAAATCGAAATCTTTCAAAGATCATTTGTGTGGAGTGTTCCGGACAAGAAACTCGACGGTCGGAAGATTAAATTCTCTTCGGTCGTTCCCACTGAAGAAGCTGTTGAATCCAGATAAATGCCGTCTTATGGTACTCGTGGAATTCAAGACAGAGGAAAAGATAGATAAGGCAAAGTCGCGAAAGGTTCGTAACTTACACCTCCGAGTAACTGAGGTCCTTGAGGGATACAAGAAAGTGGAGATGGGTGCTACTGCACGAGTTCGTGAACCTTTCCCATGATACAACTGTACAGATTCTCGGCTCTAGTACTCGTAAACAAATAGATGGATAGTCCGAAGAGGGCATGAACGTGTGTGCGAAACGAACAAGCCGTATATAGTGAGAGAGTTAGAGAATTGTCCGCTATTACTGCAAAGCACTGTTGCAGTATATAGTGGACATAGAATGAGGACTAAGAGTAACTTCCCCATTGCAGTACGAACATCTCTTCGTGTAGTGGTACCGTCGAGAATTCACGGTATAGCATAGATAGATGCGGACCAACGTTTCGCCGATGTTTCTCAAGTTTACGAAGCTTTTTCTTTTATCTCAACAGAACAAATTACCTCTCAAGAGAGAAATTTAATAAGATCAGGGTACAGATCTTTTATCGATACTTTTTTGTCTTTTCGGAAAAAAATTATCATTCCGGCAGGTGTCTCAACAGTCATTAGTCATCAGCGAGACAGCCTCGCGAAGCTATCCCGCAGTTGTTTTTGACGGATAAAAGGGGGCAAGAAACGCCCTACAACACGTGCCCATCAAGATAGAGAGATCTCGTGTAATTTCTTCATTAATCTCGGGGTTCCATTATATACGTAACTTCTCTGTCGCAGCGTCCCTGACTACTTACTCGTTGCTACACGACCGCGGTTGACTCTGCTACCCTGTCGTTCGTCAACCGCCTACGTCTCGTGTACACATTCACAAACGCACCCTACAAACCATACATTCACTCCCACAAGACTCCTTACCGCGGCAATATACATACATATAATATAACATACCGAAACTTCGCTCTCACTATATGTCTCTAGAGAAGATCTCGTGGCCCGCGTTATTTAGTTATTTACATGAAACAAAGCGTTGAGTGTAGTTGCGGGCTTAGACGGCAGAATTTCCGTCCCCTTTCACTACCGAGTACGACACTGCTACCCTCTAACCTTCATAGCGAGTCGAGGCACGTGCGACCGTGGGTTACGGGTTTCATGCGTGAAAATGACACCCATCTTCCAGTATCCGAAGTTCAAAAATTCTAAGAAAAAGAGGCGTCCCATCGGATCACACCTGAATACCTCTTCTCATAGTTCCTCTAAGGCGCTGTGTCGTCGTCTCTCAAACGGCGAATACGCATCTGCATGCAAGTGCCCCAGTATATTTTATACACGTACAAAGTCCCCAACACTGTAATTTTCTCTTTTGTAAAGTATTCACATCGAGTTCGCTATTTTTTTTCACCCATAATATAAGAAGAGAAAAGTTTTGAGAGCATTCTCTTCCAAGATAAATGAGAAGAGTTACTTTTTTTTTCCTGAACGCTTGTAGATGAGATTTACGATGGGGATAGCGTGAAATAAAAATGAAGCTTCTCATTATACTTAACGACTCGTTGTCGTAATGAAAGTGAATCGCGTTTCTCTTGTATGTTGGGCCCGTCTTTCTGTTCTTCCACGTCTTTGACCGTCAAGACGATCGAAGAGGAGGAGTGAGGACGCGGTTTTCGAAGTTTCCGGTCACGCGACGTAATACGCTCGGCGGGCACATTGCGAGACACTAGTTAAGAGATTAAGTTCCAATGATGTAGTGTACAAGTTGAGGATTACGCGTCCAACGTGACAGGATCCAGACGGCGGATACAGCAGCAGTCTATCTTAGGACGCGGATAGAGAGTTTGTCAATAAGGATCATCGTTACTCATGTCGAAGAGACACGATCGAATTTCTTGAACATACAGTACAGTCTCTGAGTAGTGCAAATAACTTAGCCACCCTTCGTATTTCAATTTAAGACGCGATCGCGGCATAGTGGAAAAACGAACCTAATAAAAGTTCATATAATCATATAAATAATATATGATCTCATATAATTCATAATTAATATTATTATTATATTAATATGGATATAAATAAAATTTTATAGATATTCGTATATAAAATCAACATGGAAAGAAACAGAGGACATAGGTGACTATTGAGAGGTTCTACTGTACTGTCTAGTCGTCTCCAAGGTAGGAGTTCCCAATATTGCGTCATGATACTCATCCTGTTACATTGTCTACTGTCTGAAACCCATTCGCCTAATTGGCCCAATGCCAGAAGGGCGTATCTTCGATGCTTATGCACAGTCGAGACGTCCTTGTGGTGATCAGTCATTTATACATGCGCCTGTGAGCAAAGCTATTCGTATATGACATGTGCACGTTGTCACATCCTCCAACATGAGACAACGCGGAACTCACGTGTCTAAGCAGCAACAAGACTCAGGTGGCCTAATTCTAAGGAAACTCAGAGGGCGGAACTCGACCGTGGATAGTATTCGAACGACGCTAATTGACACATTAGGCCGTTATGAGTGACAAGATGAGTTATATTCGTAGAAAAATTTATTGAGGAATAGCTAATGTAAATTGCAATAAGTGGGTCAGCTTCATACTTTTCATGGGAAGGTATATAACATTTTTGTCCGGCGAAGTTTTGAGTGACTTATGGGGTGCATTCGCAATGATCATAGTGCTTTGTTTAGAAATCTCCGCTGAAAATCAGCTCTGCATTAAGATAAAAAATCTGTGGAGGTTATTAATCGTCCTGATTCCTGATCATGAATATTATTAAATTATTAGGAGAAATGAAATTTTCTATATATGATGATTACATATATTTTTTCACATCCCTGCACGGAAAGTTCGTACTTTCCTCCCCGATGAGAGGGGAGAAAGTGAGTACTTTATTCCCTAGGGAGATATCTTCGCCCAAGGGCGGAAAGTAACTCCCTAGGGAGGAAAGTGCCCACTTTCTCCCCTTTCATCAGCGAGCCAAGTACGAACTTACCACGCAGGTATGTGAAAAAATCGTATTTGCACCGCGGGCGGAGTTGGCATTCCAACTCGTGTGTTTGGTTCTGCCCTCGGTGGGCAAAGAAGCCCGGAAAGCCCTCGGGCCTGCGGCCCTCGGGCCCCCGACCCTCTTTTCCCACCTCTGTCATCACCCAACACACTCGTCAGGAATGTCCAACTTTCCGCCCTTGGTGCAAAATATACTATTTCCTCGACTGCGCTAAAAAGACCATATTTCATGCCTGCAACGCGGGTCTAAAGTTAGCTATTCTTAACCAGCGGGAGTAAAAGTAAATGAAGCCGCGAATAAAATTAAATAAACAAATAAATTAATTAATTTTTTTTTTATTTAAAATTTTTTATTTTTTTTATTCATTTATTGATAAATAAAAAATACGCATCAATCGACCGCTCCTGAATCGCGACCCTGGGTTCTCTTATCGGTAATTTGTGCCGCCAGGACGTTGCAGGCATAAAAATATGGTCGATTTTTAGCACAGTCGGAAAAAAAGTATCGTATGCCACACGGAAAGAGCGTATTTTCACCTCGTGTGAGGGCTGCCCTCGCTGCGCTCGGGCCAGCAAACCTCACACACGATGAAAATCACGCACTTCCCTCCCTTGTAGCATAATGTACTATGTTATGCGTACTAAAATATTTTTTTTTTGTACTTACGGGTTCCATCGAAACGAGTTGCGATGGTATCGAGGAAAGTATTTTGGGGGGCGAGGAGGCCCTTCCTGGCTCCCATTGGGGCCGCCCCGCCGAGCCTTACGGCGCCCGGTTCTGAAACACAATTTCAACAATTAATAACAGACACCAGGAAAACATATATGATGATTAACAAAATTACTCTCGTCTTGAAAAAACGACAATTCATTTGTATTTTCGAATGTCAAGCAGCGACTTTAAAAAAATCGATAATAATCCGCGAGCGAATGTAAGACACGATGGCTATGAATAATAGCCTCTGCGGTATCTCGACTTGGTACGCGTGAGTTGCCACCGACGAGGGTGATAGCAGGAAGCGTCGATAAGGGTGAGCATCCTTCCAGTCTATCGCGCCCTCGTATAAACGCATTTTATATTTATAAAAAAATGAAAAAATCTCTTTCCCTATCACATTTTGTCGCGACCCTTGTATACTTGTACCATCGAGAGCGCACGTGACTATCACGAATACACAAGGCTCTGAAGTGTAATTATTTGTTTAATCATTAGCTGTTTAATTATTATTACATTTCTCGATTATCATCTTTCGTCGAGGGAGGATATTTTGAAACTTGCGATATTGAAAAATGTGGGAATTTTTCAAATATTGTAACATCTGCTGTACACTTGCTCGATCCATACTATAATTGCCTATAAACTTTCATGAGCCATGGCGCGTTCTTTATTTACCCCTACCGTTCGATTTTTTTTTTTCGTGGGTTTTATTGCCCGACATTGCATGGCCACAAGCTATTGAGTTAAACCTCCATACCATGTATCGTTAATATCTAGCAGCTCCCCGTATATTTTTTATCGACAAAAGAGGATTACTTATCGAAGATATCTTCGATACATTTTTTTTTCTCGTCGATATCCGATAAAAAAATATCGTTATTCTCGCTGTTACGAAGATTAATGAAAATGACGATAATGTACACGTACTCGTTGTCTTCGATTCGATTCAATGTAAATTTGATTTCCATGATGCATAGAAATGATTATTTTTTCCATCTTTCGAATATTATCTGAGAAACTAAGTAATTTTTTGGATACGCTGAAAAGGTTTCGTCATTTGTCATTGACGAAGTCGAAAAATATTTACGAACGAACAACTATTTACGAGTCGAAATATTAACGATTCGTTTTCAACGAATGATTAATTGCAAATGAGTCGTCCAGAGGATTGAGCTGATGCTATGAGACAAAGGGAGACGGAAAGTTATTACGAGTGATTGAGGCTGCGGCTTAGCTTCCGCGTAGCAGATGTGTTTCTTTTAAGCTTAAAGAGGATTTCTCCTCGTTAAATGACATTAACCGCGTAATTTACGGCAGACAAAAAACTTTACTTTTCATCTGCATAGCGTAATAGAGTAATACGGTAATACAGTGATAGATATGAGAGCAATAAAATAATGAAAAATCAGATGGTATTGCTGAAAGCCATTATGAGGCAAAACGGCTTGTCGGGCTTTGGAAGCAGTTGAAATTTTAAGCATGTCGAATAACTATACCTGCGCGATACATTGTATACCAGACAGCGTGTTAAAACGAAACGAGAAAAGACGGGTTTTTTTGTCGTTGGAAAAAATTAAGGTTAATGCACGAACGAGATAAACTTTTACAACGTTCGCACGTTGTCCCTTTCGGGTATGTTATACGTCTCTTCCAACGTTCCATCGCTCGAAACGGCTTTGCGCTTAGCGAGGTACACGTGGCAAAAGTCTGAATCACGTTCGTCTGCTGTAAGACGTGACGAGGAGGAAAAAAAAGTGCCAAGCTACACAGCTCTCGCACAAATGAATACACGAGGTAATCCAGCGAGAAATAATTGGCAAATTGTCCGAATAAGGGTAAAAGGGGTTCATCCGTAAATGAGCACACTGTATAACCCCAGCGAAATTCCTCCGAACCTTTTTTTCGTCCTTAGTTTCGCTCGTGATCTTCGTATCAGCAAAAATTTCACTAGCGAACTGACGTAATAAGAGAAATCGGAATTAGGCCCTTCGAATAGAGTCAAATAAATTGCCGGACGATAGAGAGCGCGAAATAAAAAACCTCTATAAATGAGCGTCTTGCTGAGATATGTATATAGCTGTACAGCTCTGTCATCACGAGTGAATTATGAATTTACCTGATTCAATTGCGGGCGATATTACGCTCGTCGCTCAGACATGCGATAAACTTTCGACGAAACGTCGTTAGTGTCAGTCCCCGTCCGCTGAGCAAAAGAAATTTGAAAAGGACGTGAAAAAAAAATTGTTAGGGCCAACTGGTGGTGAATGACGTAGGTAGAGAATATTACATGGATACACAAGGGTATCAAGCCATTGCCTATCCATACTGTGGAAAAAAGCTTCCCATAAAAAACCTACGCGACCTTTGAACCTTAAAAATGATAATTTCGTTTAAACTTCAAATTGCGATGAAATTTTTTTTTTTTTTCTACCTCACCATATTCCTTAACTCAATAAAATTTCAGAGAAGAAATGTTAAAATCATCTGTCCGAAGTACCTTCGCGCTGTAAATTCGTTGACGTTGCGGCGCAAAACTCGTGAATGAAGATCTCGCGAGACTCGAGTTTCAAATTACGCCAAATGAATGGCGTTAACTCCGCGAATGATAATTGGAAAATAAACGACATTCAGTCACACGGCAAACTCGCTTGTACCTCGCTTACCTCTGTTCTGTGATATAAATTAACGGGCGAATTGAGAGATCTCAGTAGTGGACCACTGTTGGCTTGCTGTAGACGCGAGGTTTAGCGAGACGAGGGAACAGCAGAAGTGGGGACGGGTCCGGGTGGAAACTAATCAAACCCAACTGTGACAGCGCTCACCTGAATTATTATACAATTAACGCGCAAAATCGCATTAGTCTCGCAATGGACCAAAACCACCGAAGTCTCTAGATGAGCAGCGTATAACGTGAAAGCGCCACTGCGACTTCATAAATTCGAGAAATTTATCAGGGGCCTTTGACCGTTGTACTATTTTCATTCTATTCCTGAGAGACCATAGGTCTAACTTTCTGCGGTGTCATACAGAGAAACACTCGAGAAATATTTTGTTAACTGGCCAACGTTTGCGTGACTTAAATTCCTCGAGTGGAGGAGCTATTTATCTGGATGCTGTCAAAATAAATGTACTTGAAAGAGGAGGAGCAGCGAATTTGTTTGAAACTGTAAAGAAATCCGGGACAAGGTGAACGTTGACAACGTGTCAACTCTACCATGAGATTTTATAAATAGCTAATAAGTATTTGCGGTCGGTCAGTGGTTTGCGACACGTAACTCCCACATAGGGATACAAGTGTTATATCCGGTCGAGTAACGTTAATTCATTGAATAAATGTTGCCGCAGGGGACTCAATCCTCTTAATCGTTTCGGAAATGGAGAAAAGCCTCACGAGAACACTAAAATATACTATATGTAGTTATTCACGGGTAGGGGGAGGGGAGATATATATATATATCTTTCTTTAGCCGCGAGATATAAGGATAAAGGAGTCGAGGGATCTTCTATTAAGGGGGTGCTATTGCTTGATCAGAGTTTGCTAAAGTTATTCCTATCACGTGACTTTTGGGAATCAACCTTGTGTCTTCGCCTTATCCTCGCCTCGACTCGCCATCTCAAATTCGAAAAGTTCCACTAACTCTAACCGTCAACGAAAGTTTCGCGACAAACTTTCTTCACGATATATGTAGTGCGCGGAGGATATAACGTTCGCGTACTAAACTCTATACATAACCACCTCGAGACGCAACTTTACTCGCGGCTGATGCTCTCCTCGCATATCTCGCCGCATTTCTGAATTCCACTTACACGCAATATGAAAATTGCTCTCGGTTATACCTGTATAAAGGGCATGTGGGTTATTACTCTCGCGAATCGAGTTTCTATTTTTCGACGTTGTTATTCATCTCAGGGCAATGGAAATTTTTTATACGCGAGATGCGCAAAACCATTCCATTGTATTGCTCAACGATAGGGTGGGGGTCGATAAATTTTATTTACTCAAGATGAATCGTATTATCTAAGAAAAATTGGACAGCACGATCGCGGCTGCCGTTGCGATAAGTAAGAATTATCATATACGCTTTTTTCGTTATTTTTTATTTTTTTTTCATTTTCAAGATGAATATGAGTTATAATTTGATGCCCGTCGTTTGCGAAAAGAAGCGGTCCCGAGGCAAATTTGTGTTTATAAATTGCTGGAATATAAATACGATAAAACAAGCTTTATAATAAGTACGATGAGCATTTGCAGTGGGGCAGGTCGGCGATGATTGCGCAATTTTAAAATATCTTCAGAGTCACGCTTGTAAAATCTCGTTGCTCTGGCAAACTGCAGCTACTGCGAGTGATGAGATGAGCCCTCGTCGTCGACCCCTCGCGGCAAATGAGTATTTGCAGTTTTCTCTAATTCACCAATTTCATCCCCAATTTCGTTGGTAAATTGCGACGACCTTATAGTCGCGATAACACGATGCTTATATGATGTCGTATATCCTAAACGCAAGAGTGGATGTTACAATTAATATGAACACGACGCGGTTGAACACCAAACGGTAAAGTTTAACTTTTGCGTCAAGTTCGTTTATTGAGTTTTGCGGTTTGTAGTGCGAGCGGCGTACATGCGATGCGCCAAATTTGTCTTTTCTTCGTATCACGCGAGTTGCCCGCCACGCGCGTTATAATTACAAAATCTCATACAACGAAATTATTGCATTATCTCTCGGCGGTCCTGCGGTCGCTCGCCACAACTTACCGACGATACATTATATCAGCATAATTCAAAAATATTTCGCCTAATATCACGAGGGGTCGATACCAAAATTTGAAACAAACTCATCGATTTCACTAGTAGTTTATATGCCACAAATTAATATTTGACCCTCCGCTATGAATTTGTCGGTTATCGAGAGCAACATTAATATCTTGATGGACGGTAATGAACCAAATTTGTCGATGGTACCTCTCATCCCGGAAATTGATATTAAAATAACTGCTACGAACGTTACTGGTTATCGTTGAACGTGCTAAATATCTCTCGGGCTATCGATAAGAAAAATGTATCGATGCCACCAGCTATCTCATGCCGCGAATTTTATTATAAAAAATAAAAAATCTTGTCCACGAACCTTACGGAATAGGCAAGCAACTCAGTGCTCGAACATTCTCGCGATCTTCCGCGATCCTCCGGAATTCATTATAGATCCCAGATCCTCGGTTTTTCTTTTTATTTTTAAGTTTTTGTTCTTTCCTGTTTCCAGTAACGGAAATAATATATTAAGCACTCTTCACCCTCGTCACGTGCACGAAAAAAACTTGATAAAGATTGTTATGCGACAGTAAGAATTAAAAATAGCGTTGAACACCGACGATTGTGATTGTTTAGGGATACGTTTGATACCGCGCGATCGACGGGATCGAGAGAAAGCACACGCGCGTACCGTACGATGGCATTCGCGTAACTAACGAAACCGAGGGGAGAGATTGTCTATCCTGATGGCCCGGGCTCCTGGTGGCGGACTTGCGCCCCGCGAGCCAAGCGCAACATGTGGTAAACCGTTCACGGTACGACACGGTTCATATATATATACACTCTCACAGTCTAGCACCAGCATGGCATCTATGCTATCGAGAACACCGCGAGGCGGAGAGTAAACCAGCGACGAGTAGTACGTACCACGTACACTTTTGCCACCCGTTTCTCTTAGCGATCGTGACACGCGCACAACTGAGCCAATAGTAGTAGTAACACAACCGAAGAGCTTTTCCATAGCGTATATACGGTAGACGCGTGCGCTCGTGCACGCAACAGGGGGGTTTCAGTGCTTACAGAGATCCATATATCTCAACGTCGAAACCTCTTGCACCCACTCGCACCTTATGCTATTTTTGTAACACGCAAGGGATCGAGGGGTTGGTAAATGTAAAAAAATCAGAAAGTGAAAGCTTGGGATACGAACGATTTTGGTACGGCGTATACGACCGTAGCACTGACTGATAGTGTGCGTGGTATCGGAGGGTAGTTTCTGCAGGGTTTCTGACCCTCGCTCCTGTAGTCACTGACGAGAAAACGAGGGCTTCTTCGAGAAATCTTGACTTTATGTGTTGATTTACTGTGGACGATCTGCCGCGCGATGTCCCAATGAGGACGTTATCTCGTGATACGGAAAATCGAAGGTCACACGCGTATGATAGCAATGCAATTCGAGATGAACTCGATAAATTAGCCGTTTTTTCGTAAATATTGAAATAAACATCATTAATTTTTTTTCTCAATTACACAAACAATAAAAAAAAAAAAAATTTTATGCTAAATGTGTTCGAAGATCAACGACTCGAACACGAAGCTTGCGCTATTTTCCGCGAGCTCGCATCATCGACAACTTTGAAATGCTGCAGCTTCGCTCGCATTTCAGACTCGCAACAATCACTCATCGTCCGTGATTTTCTTGTGTAAATAGTATGCAACATTAGGCATACTGGTTGTCGAAATAACTCGAGGCATCAACGCCTGTGGCCCGTCACGTAGTATCCGCACAGTTCATGCCGCTGTCCGTCAAGCATCGAAACACGACACGATTTCGTAGAGAGTTATATAGCTGTATGTACGACCGATTCGCGATGCTCGGAATACAGCAAAACATTCGTTAGCGCAGCTATCAATTGGACGAAATAATCTATCCGTTACGCCTAAGCACTGAGGTTTATCGTTCTATGATTACGTGTTTATGGTAAACCACTGGTTCTCTCCAGTTTGACCGATGCACTACGCCACCCGCAATTGATATACGTAAGGCTGACCAACCAGCCTCTGTCTATAGCTACCGAGCAAAGCGAGCGGAACTATCCCACGAGAATGCCTGTGCGACGTATTTACCTCGTGCGTGGGTTGCGACTCTCGCTGCTGCCTCGCTACATCAACGAGAAAAACGTTCCGTTCGCCACTGGCCATATCTACCCTATAGCCTCGCTGTCGCGATATTCCGGCGACGAGAAAATTTACGCACTCCGCTGCGAGAGCGGCACACGCGAACCAAACACTTGGAAAATACGCGTGTCAGCTACTAAAAAAACAAAAAAAAATCAAAACAAACACGTTGTGTCGCTTAAACCGGTGACCGACGTCGGCCCAAACGATCTCATCGATTATAAGCTCGAGCTTTATCGCGCGCTTCTGTGTGTATTATTCCTATACTTTTTTTTTCACGCTCTCAATCTCTCTCTCTGGTCGAATCTCTCGCCACAAGTAGCTCCTCGGCTCTCATTCTCGTTGCTTTTTATATCCTCTTTCTCTCGGCTTATAGTTATTTTGATTTCTTGCGGCTTCTTCGACACGGCATACAGCATCTTCTGCCGCGCGTGATCTTCCTTCTACTGGTTTTCTTATACTCTTTCATTTGTTTTTTTAACTTTGTTGCTATATAATATGTCTCCTATGATAACAATTGTAAACCCTCACGGCGATCTTCCTTCCTGCATTGTATACTGTCGCGCAATCGAAATTAGAACCTTCAGGGAAAACTGGTGAACTTGCCATAGAGTTATCGAGAAACACAACGGGAGCGCAACGAGAAGGACCGAAAGTGCTATTGGAAATCTCTAGCTGGAGGCACTATTCGCAAATCGTCGGGGGCCTCCGAAGCTACAAGGATTTTCCACGTTCGGTTATATAACCCACTATAATAATACTATATAGCACACGGATTTCTGGGTAATACCGCACTACCCGAGAGACCGTTTTATATGATAATCTTATGAGTATCGAGGTCGATTTTCAATAAGATTATCGTTGAAATATATTTTATCTTTTTACTCGGAATCGTCGTATTTTTGTTAAATCCTTCGAGACAAAATGTTCTTCCCGAGAGAAATGATGAAATTCAGAATTTGGTGACGATAAATCCACCGCGTGATCTCATTTAATTCAATTACCATGAATAATTATTGTATCGAAAGTTTGCTCTATACGCACCGCGTATATTGTTCGGATAACTTCGTTAATACTATAATTATTTCAGAAATTGTAAATGAAAGATGACACAAGTTTATTAATAATCCTCATTATTTCGAAAGTTCGGGACAAGCGTGTGACAGGGCTTTTCTTCATCGGGGCTATCTAATGGTTCTACAAACTATCTACCTATACGCGACGTAATTTCCCAAGCTAATCTACCAACTCGAAACTCAAAGTAGATAGACGTTAATCTGTAATACGAAATACATGAAATTATCGTGCACTTGTAACGAAGGTTCATCGTAAACTCTGCACGGATATGACGAGACAGTAAATCATTTATCATTGAAGAAACTTTATGGAATATATTTGCTGTGCAGTAGCGCATACGTTTGTCGAATGCTCTTCCATAAATGCACTCGAATGCAGCAACTCGTGGGAAGCTCATTCCGCGAGATAGAAGTAGCACACACGACAGTATATACAGAGCGACACATAAGCGAATAGCACATACCAGATAGGGAACGTAATATGTCATTCGGGAAACGCGTCCCAGACAATGATCGATTTATCACGAATACTCCATTCCCGACTATGGCTCGTCACCGCGGACAATAAACCCTTGCGTCGCTATCATACTCGTTGCGAATGTCCGCGAAGTTTTCCTCATCCCAGCGTTTTCACTTCGATAAAAGAAAGGCCGACATGTGCCGCCATGAATTTCAAACACTCGAGAGCGGTGAAATTAAACCAATAATGCACGCAATAGAATGGCAAACTTTAACGATCGTATAGACCCAATGTTCGCGGTTTCTCTGTTCCAGGAATAAACCCTCTCGACGATATGAACGAATCTATTTCTAGGTTTTCATACCGTCAAATTAAACCGATAATTCGCTCATAGAAAAAGTTTTACGATCGAACTATACATGTACGTGTATATATATGCTCGTTGACGTTAAACGTACTATTCTCGGATGAAAATAAACGTTCGAGCTCCTGCCTAGGATATGATTGGATCGATATTTACCCCAAGAATTTGTTGAGAGATTATTAGTATTAGCTTTTTTTTTTTCTTTTTTCTTTCAGTTCTTTCTTGATTGACCCGGTATCAACGCTTATTCCTAACGTATACGAATGGGACTACCCTAAACACGGTAGAATGCATATTGAATGAATATAAGTGGTCGTAGGTCAGTTTCTCCGCGGGAGAGTATTGTGTAACCCGCGTCGAGGGGGTCGATGACTGCACCTCGCGTGCCAGTCCATCGTGAAGCACGGATACGCTTAACGTGTAGTCGTTACCAGATATAGATCGCGCGAAAAACTATTCGATGCCTCTTCTGTGGATATATACATTTGCGCTAAAACTCTCCTCCTAGTAGTAAAATCTTGACTTACCGCTCGCGAAACTTCAGAGCGGGAGATATAATAGATATGCGGCTATTTCGGCGGCCTGTTACGCGTAGCGTGACGAAAATTCTTGCGACAAAACTTCTCTTTCGGTCTCTTCTCTTATCTTGTCGCATATTTCCGTGTCACCTGAGACTATATCACGAACAACATTTTAACTGATGTTCAACGTCGACGACATCGTCGCATCGTGACGTACAGGTTTTTTCGGACTTTATTATCGTACAATGGAGTTAATCTCGCGTATTAAATTTATTACAGTTTTTTTCTCGAGAAAAACTGTGTCCCGGGCACGCGACAGATTTCCTGTTAAAATCGCGTGCCTGCCATTCGCCACGATGATTCCATAAGTGTTCTTCCAAATATACTATAGTATACTCGACTTTTTCTCTTTTTTTTTTTGTCCGATATTTACGTCACATAGGCTGAATCTGACGTTCGTACCATCAGTCAAGAGTCGTAACGCACACGTGGAGGTCCAGAGTTACGTCTGACTACATTTTTTTCTCCGCTCCAAAGAGGCGTGCGTAACAGCGACATAAATGGCAGTAGTATATTCCCCGACGATTTTGTGAACGACCCTCATACGCGCAATCTCCTTTCTTCCTTTCTCACCCTCGGTGAGAAAGTGAGCGTTACAGATTTCGCATGAATTCGCATTCTTTCTACCGTTTAACAGACGCAGAACGCCCGCTATTCCGAGCAGTTCATACGAGAGAAAGAGAACAGCGTATTCATCCCCTCTTAAAAGGATTCCAACAATTTCAGTTATGGAATAAATTCTGTAGTCGGTGAAAGCTCTGTGGATCGTTGCTCAGTTTTGCTGCCGCGAAACTTCGCATATGTGTGTGTGCGCGCGCTGAGCACGCGGGCCGCGAGGCTTCGATGAAAGAGGGCGATCGCGCGAAGAAGGAGGGATGGATACGATGGAATAATAAGTTTTCAGGGCACAAAAAAACGCTTGAGTTAGGAAATTTGAAAAGTAAACAAAATCGTTGTTATCCACTGAAAAAAAATGATGAGTCAAGCGAGTCGCTATCATCAACTGAATAGAAATAAAAAAAACAGCTTCTAGTAAGTTACTAATAGTTGTCTCAGTTAATTCTTAGTTCTTCCATCTAACGATTTCTGTTAGTCTCGTAAAATAAAAAGTAGAATATCGATACTCTGATAAGTTGATTTTCCGAGATAAGTACCTCTCGTCTTTTTTGGTAAGTAGATTGGACTCTTTAATTACCTCTCGTCAACGAAAGAAGTTTTCATGTTGCTGCAAAAATAAGAGAGGCACGTAGCGCACAGGAGTTTCGGCTTTACGACTTTTCGCGTCTGCACGGTACTTACCTACTCTCCTATATGCTTTTGTCTCGTATAACTCGTCGTAACGCGGGTTTTATCTGTTTATTCGCGTGACGTACAACTCTGTGGATGAACTACTGTCCATTTAAAACATCAGTTACCCGGAATATTCGGTATTCTATAGAAGTTCGATTTTCATAATCGAAAACTACCCAAGCGTTGGCGCGCGATATTCAACAGCCTTCTGACTGATGTGATCAAGTTGACCACTTCGCCATTTTGAGCCGCGCGATAAACCTGTTCATCTTGACAACACTTGAACACATTGCCGCGCACTAAACGCCGCATTTTTAAATACTTCTCTTCGTCCATTTTTCATCCTCAGCGTTTTATGCGTTGGATATTTTTTGTTTTTTGTTGTTTTTTCTCGGCGATGCGAACGTTCGCGAAGGGTCGTAGTTAGAAGTCACAAATTACAGAGCAACGGCATGAAAATGTAACGCTGTTTCAAGTTTACTTCTAACTTTTCCCTCGCGGTAGCTCTGTTGTTTCTGTAAGTCGCTATAGAATTTCATTGCTTGCGAAGCTGTGAAAATCCGCGGGTTACTCTTCCAATTCCTCTAATTATAAACGACTATTCTGTAGATAGGGACATTCTTGTATAACTTCCTTAGGCTTCCGGCTTAGAAGTTCCGTCGACGAAGCAAAACTTTCGTTGAACGGAAACGTAGAGTATTTATATCCGGGTTATCCTTTTCATTCCGGCATCGATTCCGTTTCCCATGTAGGAGATGATATCTTACAGTACGCCCGGTTGGTTGGCTTCGTATGATTACAACGCACCGTACGGTATCAAGGGAGACCGAGTTACAATTACTTTGGTACGGAAGGGAAGTTTCAGTGTCAGTGGGTTATCCAGGCATCGCTCGTGTACCAGACAGAGGGGACCCACAAAGCGCGCTCGGTCCATATAATCGATACGCGACGCTCTACCCCGCCGAGTGCTCGGCACTCCGGGCTCCGCTGGTCCTGGAGAGTGAGTAGAGAGAGCGGGGCATACCATAGCATAGCAGACATAGTACTACAAGAGATTTCTACTGGTTACGCCGCTATCAGAATACGCTTCTCTACCCCTGTTTTGTCCAAATGTGTATGTCGTTGTGAGTACGCGAGAATGTACCTCTACCTGCAACCCTCTGTGGTACTGCAATGACAACTTGCAAAAACGATGAAAAAGAAGAGCACAGAGAGAACGAACAAATAAAAAAGAAAAAAAAAACACGAAAAAAAACACGAAGGGAAAGCCTGGCGTGAAATTGGAATCGGTTTGCGAGGTTCGTCAATGTAATGATTTCAACGTAGGATACTGGATCCGAACGATTTATCCGTGAATTCACTTGAATAACGATTGGCACGGATAATGCATCGTTCAAGGAATTTTCAATAATAATTATGGTACATTTTGTATTTATAAACTCCGCGAACTGCATATTGCTTCGTCGGAGTAATGGTAATGAACAGAAATATTTCCCTATAGTTTTAATCGAGAATGCAATCAATTCTATTTAAAAATGAAGTAAACAAAAAGAAAACGCGAACTGCGGTTCGGGCGAACGATTTTTTTTTCCCCCAACGATAAAGATAATAAGACGTTTATCGTTCGCAAAAGCCTTAGGGTTTTCACGTTGAATCGATGTTTCGGTGCGTGAAGAAGAAAAAAAATGCTAAGAGGCCACAGCCTTCATCGACCGGTATATCCAACAGAAAAGCAGTTCAGCTTCTTGACTCTCGGCGCGGTTTAGACCTGGCAATCCGGGCTTTGGAATCCTTGCTTCGCGACCGTCTCATCCTCTATCTCGGGTTATCCTTGAATACTTTTCACTAAACATCTTTCAGCAGATTTTTTTTTGTATTTCGAGGGGCGAGGGTTCGATTCGGCTTACTTTCGATCAATGCGGGAGAAAAAAAATCGTCGGGATTTCAAGTTCGTTTTGAAATCGAACTCTGCCGTATCGGTGGGTTGCAGTTCATTATTATTATTGATAATTTTTTAAACGTCAGTCTCGATAGTATTGTTTCGCGTTTTGAGATTATTGTATATTGATAATTTGCATACAGACAGATATCTGTGAATGCGTCAATCAATAACGACTTTTATTTAATAAAAAACAAATTAATTTGCAAAATTGATTGAATTTACTGATTGCGAATATGTTATGAATAAATCATCAGTATATTTCGGCGAAGTTGATATCCCGCCGAAAATCGTACAATAGCCGCAGGCGTAGTTATACGAATAAAACTTTTCACCGGCTTCGTTAGAATTTCTGCGAGAGTTTGATCGCGCGAAGCTTTTTCAAATCGTCGACACTGCATCACGGAGGATCGATCGAAAACTAATATAATCCGAACTCGAGTACACTTTGTCTTTTCCATACAGCGAGTGGGTGAAGCGACCTTGAGCAACGAAAGCTTTTTACGTAATTGCGGTCAATTTGATACGGATAATTACTCGTAACTACGATTATCTTAATTCAATTACTTTATCCTGGAGGACAAAATGTCCTCTGCATGATAGCGTTTAGGTCTCCGTTAATTTTATTTATGCACGTGCTTCCGTAAATATCTTTTGGCGTCGGCTCTCGCGGTTTTCCATCGAATGGACAATAAATTAATCCGCATTCTATAGCCGCAGCGCTAATCTTATGCAATCGATCGTTCCAATAACGCGCGAGACTGTAATGACACATCGGTCGCCAATATACAATTATATCGTTCACTCGGCACACGAGAATTTCAAAGTTTACTCGATCCATGGGATTTTTCAATTTTATTATTCTCTTCCTTCGTTGCGATCACAATGACGACGATTTATATTTAAATTACAAGGTCCTTTTGCAAAGAATTTTTAAATATGCGAATACCCTTTCGTGGCGGCTCTCTTGAATTTCATCGAGCCAATAAAGCTTTATTGCGTTTATATTCAGCGAATAATCGTCACGATTAGCTGATAAACAAATATATATCAAGAGACACTTGATCCTTCCCATTTAGAGAGGGCCAGAAGTACGTGCTTCGAATTTAATTCCCAATCGATCATGCTATGATGTCGTGTCAAGTTCACGCGCCACGATATTGGAGAAACGACGCCAATGCAAAGTTTACATTATCGACATCAAAGTCAAGAATATATTTCTACCTCGTGCAACAGGAAGTATCCACTTTATCGACAAGGTTAACGAAGAATAAATTATCGGAGTTTATAAACGTTCGAAGAGATTCCCTTTGATCTGTGGTAACCGATGCCCGCGAGGCTACATGGCACAAAGTTCCAAAAAAAGAAAAAAATAAAAATAACAACTGGAGTTTCTCTGGCTGTTTCGCCATTTCGTCGTATCGCACAGAAACGATTTTTCATAACAACAATTTTTCCGAGAAAAAATTGCCGAGAATTACGGCAGATGCAAAAAAAAAAATCGCGGAGAAAAAAACCTGCAACTGGTCGAAACATGAATCGATCGTTCAGCGAAAGAGAGCGATAATAAACTTTCGTAGAATGGTTTTACTCATCCGCGAAACAACGAGACCGGAAATTGTATTATACTCTGTTGCGAAGCACACGAGGCAAATCCAGAGGTCACGCTTCGGATTCGGGTCGCGGCGCAATTAGTTCAAAATAATAGTTACCAATATTCGTTCGTATAATATAACAAATGCTTAATCAACTTTTTATCAATTAATAATTCATATGCATTCATAACATGCGATTCATCGAATATAATCCGATACAATATATTTGCCGATCGTCGAATGTTCTCATAGCTCGATTTTCGATATCTCGAATGTAACTCAATGTACGAAGAACCAAAAAAAGTGTAACAATAATTATTCACTTCGAGTAACAACGACCTTAGTAAGCCTCGAGCGTATTTGGAACACGCTATTATTTCCTTACTCTTCAACTCGCAGTCACGCTAGTGGAGTGACCCGCTTGGAGGAAACGGTCGCCACGGCGATCGCGTCCCAATTGAGTCGGGTCGTGACCTAAACTGACTTAGCGGCATAGTTCACGTGTGAAAAGTCGAGATTTATTGCAACGTCTCACATCCCGAAGCCTCATCATTCTTAAATATACATATATACAAGAAACGGGGGTGGGAGGGGGTGAGATTCGAGGACAGATTTAACTCTCGTGTGTGCACCTCAAAACGATTAATCGGTCGAGGATCCCCAACCGTGTGAACGCCCGGAGAGGTTTGCCTGTTCCCCGACTGACCCCGTTTCATTGGACACACTTTATCGCCCCTGTAGCGCAGCAGAACTGGCAAATAAGGAGCTATGGAGAGTTGCGGTTCTCTCTCTCTCTTTCTCTCGTTCTCTTCCTTCTCCGGTGGCAACAGTTGTAGAGGCCGCATACATCCCTATCCTCCCTGCAATGCCAACAACCCCGTTTCGTCGTTCATGCACCAGACTCGATATATCTCGTGTCCTGGTGTTTTACCTGGTGGCGGGAAGGAGGTCCGGGGGCTTGAACTCGTAGCGAACCGCGAAACGATCATGTAACAACCCTCTCGCGAGCAGCGTATAGCGTATAAGTTTTCCTGGTGCCGCATTGCCGATGTCGTGTCTCGCGTAATCGGCGTTCTCTTGCCGCTGGTACTTCTACCCTCGAGCGTATAGTATTCGTTCGCGAATAAGGGGGGAACGTGAAACTCGGCGTGTTTCGCTGCTGCTACTACTGCTGCTACACTCTGGGGGCCTTATTCGCGGAGAGTTCAACCCTCGCGCGAACGAGGGAGAAACACTCGCTCGCGAGGGGTGGACGACTTATCGACCTGGTGCCAGTCTGCCTACTTGCAGCCTGTACGAGCGGCGCCGACGGTACCTACTCCACACGAGCCAACAGCCCGCGGCCCCTGGTACGCGGTTGCACCGAGTGCCACTTTTTATTTTTCTTCTTTTTTTTTTCTCTCTTCCTACTATATGCTCTCCATACACCCGGACAATGCTCTCCTGACTCGTCCGCTCTACGAGTGACGATACGATAGAGCCACTGCGAGTAGCATAGCTCTCGTACCCCTTCGCTGCTATACTCTATTTGCCTTCGCGAAGAGCCTTCGATATTAATCCTTCGTCTGTGGGAAGCGAAACAAAAGAAGATCGATGGTAGAGCTACAACGCTGCATCCGCGCGATCATAGAGATCTCGGTATGCGCTTCTCCTTTCTCTTGGCGTTTTCAATCTTTCTACAATCAGGGTGAATGCGCTGAAACTTCCAAGCGTATTCAGACGAAAAAAAAAGAAATATCGCAACTCATTGAGAGCTTCTCTATACGGTCGGCGGATGTATTTTTTTTTTGCCATCATATTTCATTCGAATTATTTATAATTAATTTCGACGATGTTTTTTTTTTATGGCGGAACAACAGCGTGTACGACGAAAATGCATTTGCATTATAAGTTTTTCGTTATATCGTGCTATACCTGTGCTCTGCACAAACGACGGCAACGATACGATGGCTTCCGCACCGGGTAAAGAGAATTTTCCATGTGTATTATAAAACGCGAGATACGAGAGCCGTTGCTCTACTCTCTTATTGATATTGCGCATTCAAAATATGAAAGGCTTTGCCTCGTAAAGCTCCTTTGCGCATTTTGTTCTCGTTTTTTTGCGAAAACAACGCGAACACATTGCTGAACATGCGATCCGCGAACAGAAATCGTCGGCTCCGGGGGTCTCGGAGGATTCTGCATCGTATTATTTCTTTTTTACTCCAACGTTTTTAATTACACCGCGACGTGTATCTCCCGGTAGTTCAGCGAGTCGAAGACGAAAGGGCCGCGAATGCCCAAGTGAACGGGCGATCCTTTGAACTGTTCTAGCGAGAGGGCAACCAAACCCTACAAATTAAGTACACGCACGGAGTACTACGCACGTGTATGTGCGGCAAGGAATACGTATGCCGATGTATACACAGCACAGATTTGCGCGCTCATCCCGGCCTCGTTGTGCCGGTAAATTAAATTGATCGATGAGATTTCCCGGGGCTTACGTAACTTCGGCACAACACCCGTTTTACCTCAGGCAAACAATCTCGAACGCTATAGGTGCGACAAATGGACATTAAGACTTTAAAGTTTTCCCGACTGATTATTATGCAATTATATCCGACGAGACTGATGATGAGAAATTCTTTTTTAATTCGCAGTAAAATCTCCTCAATTTTTTACAGATCGAAGTAACTTTCGTCATTAAAAAACATATTTTTATACTTTTTCGGCAATAATTCGTTGAAAATCGGAAATGTATGTAAAAATAATTTAAGCTGAGAGAGTATTGTGCTATTAAAAATAAAAAATTAAAAAATATACTTACGATTTCATCGATAAATTTCGTGATAAATTTTCTTATCAGGAGAACAGCTCTAATTTATCGTTTTTATTATTTTTCGCAGTATTTCGATGTCATAGGACAATTCTATGTTTGTCTCTTGTCGATGTTCGCTCAATGAAATATCAACGGCTCGTATAATTTTGAACTGTAAATTCTGTTGTATAATTTTGCAACGAAACATCCGTCTGAGTTACTAAATTTCCTGTTACAAGTTAAAAAGCCTCGACGAGCATGTTGCACATTCTTGTCGGTCGGCTTACGCTATTTAACTTCCACGTATCTTTGATCATAGTTAAGCTTGTACACACCTTTGACTTCGCTTGGCCTACATGCCTTTGAAATTCTCACGAACGCAGAGAGAGAGAGAGAGGAAGAGAGGGAGAGAAAGCGATTTTGCACGAAACAATGCGCTTCAAACGCAAAGAAACCCTCTGAGTGCAGCGAAATTCCGTAATCTCGGCAAATATTCTTGAATAAAATTCCAGAACGCGCGCAACTCTCATTTCGCGATGTTTTTCACGGCTTTTCGGAATAATTGACGATATATTCTATAATACTGTGCGGTAGTTATATATAACGCGAGTACCGACGAGAGTTTAACGACCCTTCCCTGCAGGTGCGAGGATCGATGAGCTTCGACTCGGGAATCCTCATCTATATCTACCGAGCGGAGACCGAACTCGCGAGAGTTGTTTTCCAACGGACGGTGTTCCACTTTTCGGTGTCGCATCGACTCCTCCAGCGCAGTCGTCGTCTATCCGCCGTACGATGCATCGCCCTCGCAACAGACGTTGCGAACTATTACACCGATTTAGCCGAAGAGCTTAGATCACGCGAACACGACTGCCGAGGAAATAAAATCAAAATAATTGCCCCCTCGGTGATCTACCGACGATGCATCCTTGCGTAATGGACTTTGATAACTACTTGCGCGATGAAGCTATAGGTCGGACATGCTTTTCGCTTGATAACCCGATGGCAATTAATATCGTTCGAAATTCGCCAGAAGATAACGTCCCTAGAAAGTTGGATACTGTTAGAGAGACAGATCGTGTGGCCCCATTACTGGGAAAAATAATCAAAGAACGGATAAACTTTTCGTATTTTCTCTTTATACGATCTATTCTTACATTACAAACGAAACATGCCTTGCGATCTTAACAACGATGTGAATTTCTCGCTTAATGTGTATTATGAATAATGCGGTTTCCCTCTCCGTGTGTCGTTTCGATCGATAAAACGCGATAAAAACTTGATGATTCAATTTTTGTACAAAGTTTTTGTTTCATTAGCTTAATTTTTTTAGAGATCTTTTTTTTTTCTTGAGAATCAGATCTTTAATGTATAATTTGTAATTTTTGTTTTGTTTTTGAGGTAAAAAATCGTCGATTGAGTAATCACTCAGTGACATATTTATATCCGAGCTGAGCGATTCGATTGAAGATTGATTTATAATTACGAAATGCAACGCCGGAAAAATACCGCCTATTTTCTAATCTACGCGTGTGAATTATGCCCGTTTATTATTATTATTATTTTTTTAATATAAATTCTATTACGCTCTTATCAGAGAAACGTGCGTATCTGAAACTATGTTGATAAACTCGAACACTCTATCGGAGATTTAACCGGAAACAAAACCCCTTTTTTTCCGTTTATGTCTATTACCGTTCTGTTAAATGGAGCCCCGCGTTTGATTACAGATCGCAAACACGCTACAATTATTATATATTATAAACTCCCTACCGTTTCGTGGACTAAATATTTATCACATGCAATAATTGATCTCGAAGTTTGAAACTTTAAAAGTCTACATATCGAGATCGAAGATCAAATCGTTCTTGAACTCTGTACCAGCAGCGTCATCGACGCGGCATTCTTTCGATTCTGGAAGAACTTTTTCGGAATTTTCATCGGGGATTATCGTATCACGTTTCGTTTTATGCGAATGATTGTTAATGTTAGTCTGGAATTTCGCGATTTCTATTGTATCGGTTTTTTTGCTTTCCGAAAGTTTGTCACGATTAAGTATCGGCTTTACCGTGTCGTGACTCTTCTGTTCGGACGTATCGTCGCGCGAGTTTACACGATACTTTTCGCGATCTTCAGTCTCGGAATTCTCACTTTCGCTCATGCGACGCTCGTGCGCTCGTTTTTTGTTGCGCAGCTTGCGTTGATTCTTTTTTCTTTGTCCAAGTATACTGGAGTTGGATCTGTAATCGATTCGGCGATAAGACAAAAAAATATGTTAAAAACATTGTACGATATTTTCATTAACTGACGTTATTTGTTGACTCACCTGTACAACTGGCGAGAAACAACGTCGTTGAATCTCACGGATTTCTTGAAACTCGAGCAATCCGATTCGGAGTTTATATCGTGTATCGAATCGTAGTGGAAATCGACCGAAGACACGAGTCCCGTAGTGTCGTCGATACTCGATTCGGATACCGACCGCGAAAAGGTACTTCGTCGCGACTTCAGAATACCTTTGGAAACGCTGCTGGCGTTACTGCTCGGTAGCTCATCGCCGCTGCTCTCGGAAACCGATCGAGTTTTTGATAATCCATGTTTTCTCTCCTTTTTTCGAGACGACCGGTCCAATGGCTTATGATCATCTTCGTCGTCGGAATCCAAATGGTTCGATTGGATATTGATGACGATATCCTCGCCTTCGGCTATCACTTCGATTGTTTTGTCCGATTCTGTTTGCTGCTCAACCTGGAAACGCAAAAATCAATTAATTAAAAAAGAGCGACGAGTATGGAGTTTATTAATTATTAGAGATTTGTTAATAATCGTCTCAGGAAGTTGAAGTTCTGAACCGAAGAAAATATATTTGTTCTTCAGATATACGACTTCAATGTTCAGTGCGTTAATTTTTCATTGAGAACCCTCAACGGTGAATCGATACTTCAACATATTTTTATATCTCTCATTAAATCTACGTGGCTTCTCGCGCTCCAACGACCTTAAATCGATAGTTGCCACGAAACATAGTAACACGCGATAAGATAATGAAATATCAATAGCGAGCGCAGTATAAAATACGCGATATTGAATAAACGCAAACTATCGAATGCACGTATGATGTAAGATTACCATAAGCTCTTGAAACTTATTCGTGAGCGACATCGCCGACGGTAGATCCTTCGCTTCCATGAACTCCTCGTCTATTCCAACGAAATATCGCGACAAGTTTTTCGTATCGTTGAGACTTATCGTAAAAACGACGTTGTTGTCCCACGGCTCGACGGTCACGGAATCCGAACGAATCGAATTCTCATGCATCTTCAGACACAGCGAATAATAAACAGGAAAAAATCCTGCGCCCACCGACGAGAGAACAATGTGAATTCCCGAATTATCGCGAAGCGCACGATATCGAATCGACTCGGAATCGACGTTTTTCACGTTAACGGTAACCGCGAGATTGTCGTCGTAAACGTTGCAAACGAAGGGCGGCAGTGAGTATTTGATATTAGGATTTACAAGCGGTTCGTCGTAATCCGCCGTATCGTTAGTCCGTAACGCGGTATCGTCGAGACGATTTTCCGCACCGTTAACTTCACTGAGCACAGTGACAATGGGTTCGGAGTTAAAATTTGAACTCATCGAAGATCCGAGTTCGCTGGAGGCGTCGCGGTCCACGGAACTCATTATTTCATCGCCTGAACCCAAAAGAGGACTTCCGTGATCACTTTCCACGCCGCTGTCGTCCCTCACCTCCGCCAGTGTCACGTTTTTCCTTACCACTGGCAGTGTAATGGTTAATTTTTTGTATTTAACGTCAAACTTGGCGTATCCATTGTCCGCATCTACGCAGTATGGCAACGGCAATTGAAGTTTGTATTTTGCTGGTTTTTCGCTCTGAACGACTAGCGATCTTTCCTGAACGTCGAGAGACGCGTCGTCCGCAGATTTCAACAGCGGCAAATCAATGACAACGATGAGTCTCTTGGGAATGGCGGCGTTTATCTTGGCATCGGCGCAGTCTCTGAAATCCTGCAGATCCACTTCACTCTGATGTTTTATCGTGAATTTTGGCGTTGCGTAGACGGAATCTCGATCCTCCGTCATGGATTTGACGTCTTTGTAATAAGTGGCGACTGGCTGCGTTCTTCGAGGTTTTTCCTCCGTTCGCTTGGCTTGTTTTTCTCTGGATTCGTCGTAGCTGGACATCAATTTTTGATAAATCTCCGGCTCCAGATCCAACGAGCTTTCCGAAGGTTTTTCGCAAGTTTTTCTTATGACGGTTGGCTGTCCGACACCCTTGAAGCTCATTTTCGGGAATTTCACGTTTTTTCGATCCAATTTTACCTGCAAATTCAAAGAGGAATAAAATTGACGGTTGATCGGGTTCGGAGGTTACGCTTTGTTTTCCCTCCGCCCCCCCACTCCGCGATGTTTCGGGGTCGCGATAAACTCACCTTGAAATTGGACTCAACCCCGTCCATTGCAGTGTTGTTTACGAGATCGGCGAAGCGAGGATTTTTCGAGGCGAGATACAACGTGTCCGGATGAAAAACAACGTCGAACACCGTGCAACGTAAATTTTTTTTGTCGTAATCGTCGCGCGGCGGCGAGAGACTGTACGGTATCGACCATTGCAAACCTCGATGTCCCTCCTCGTAGGATGGTTGACTCGACGGTTTACCGACGTTAACACTCTTGCTGATATTAACGAAACACTTTTTGTCGCCGTTTAAGCTTGTCTTTATGACGTAACCCGGCTCGGGGTTAACGAACGTAACGTCAACGCCCCGTTCCTTCTCTAACTCCGTTATTTCTTTTTCGTAGATTTTACGATTTTCCGGATTCGACACTTCCTCGGCGTATTCTATTAGCAATTTACGAAATTCTTCCTTCTTAAGACACTCGGTAAAACTATTTAATTCCTCCCGCGTCACATCCAAATCTTCCCAATTCTTTTTACGAGCGTCGTACGCGTCCATCTTCCAATGTAAACTGTTTACAAATAAACGTTATAGTCGGGACGGCAGAGACACGGAGCTATATAGCGCAGTTACATGGCATGGAAAGATCCCGAAGCTTTAGGGAAGCGCAGGGTCGAGAGACGAAGCTATAGAATACCACGTGGGCCAATGCGCACAATGCGCCATCCCGGATCGCACTAGCCGGCCGGCCGGCTAGTGGCGACCTTCGTAACTATCCGAGCCGTCGATATTCAAAACTGTATTTTACCTCGACAACAAATATTTCGATTTAAGTATTGCGTAATATGGAAAATAAAGACGTCAATGATTGATGCTATTAAGATGGTTGATTATTTTATCATTATATTTGTTTTTCATTGCCTATATATTGAAATAAAAAAAACAGTTAACAGTTTCTACACATTGCTAATCTGAGTGACTTGAACCGTTTGTCTTTGCTATTATGTCGTTTTTGAACAAAATCAATCTTCTATTACAATAAATAATAACGATTTGTGTATATAACATTATTCTATCGTATTTTGTGCATTGCTGTGATCCGTAAATTTCGTAAATAAACGTACACACAAGTTTTGCACTCGACCGCTAGTCTGTTACATTATAGTGGGGGAGTTTGTGTACAAAGTGATTGTCGGGATGTGGGGACGGACCGCATGCGGTTGGAAGTTTCTGACCCACTGACATTCTCTTCAGTAACGCGGCAGACTCGAACTCTGTGATAACCGCGACAGTTGGTCTCTATCAACTCCGGACTTCTCGAAGTGTCGGAGTACTCTTATCGTCTTGCCACTGTCGTGAATTATAACATTTTTTGGGGCAATAGATAATATTTCGTAAATTAATAATAATGCGCCGATGTCGGGGTCTGTTATCCGGTTTTATCGGTTGTCTGACAATTGCATTTATCGTTTTCGTCTCGAGACCAGCGGCAGAATCCGTTGAAGATTTTCAAGCACCGGTTTACAATGCTGACTTGCATTTTGACGTGCAGACAACGAATAATATGCAGGTGAAAAACGTTAATCAACGCTTAAAAATAATAAAATCTCATGAAAAATTGTTTATAATTTCGATTGATACAAATTTAGCTACAATTCACCTTAATTAATAAATTCTTGTAGTACGAAATAATTGTTCGAATGCAGACAACGAATATTATGCACGTGAAAATGGCTAATCAAAATGTAACGAAATTTCATGGAAAATTAATTACAATAATTGCAGAGAAGTTGTTATAATACG
Source organism: Buathra laborator (assembly GCA_934046635.1). Lineage (NCBI taxonomy): Eukaryota > Metazoa > Arthropoda > Insecta > Hymenoptera > Ichneumonidae > Buathra > Buathra laborator. The sequence continues at coordinate 3,690,604 of OW203897.1, read as the reverse complement.
ACATTTTTTTGCAATACCTATTCATACAAAATTAACTGCAATGGATTTTAATAAATGCAAAGGAATTCTTGTATTGCGAAGTAATTTTTCGAATTACAAGAATATTTCAATTTCGATAGACTATCCCTTTTAATCTCACCGACTCTCGCAGCGCCGATGCAATTCACGTTGACGATCGACACACAGGTGAAAGCGCTTTTCCTCAGCGCATCGCCGATCTGTAAACGAGACGATTTTCCTCGAGAATGCTGCAGCAGTTTTCGCAGAGGAAATGTCAGCAAAGTACCTACCAGCCGTATCGCGAAACCTTAAAATTCCGACGATTACCGATCATTATTACCAACTGCCCGTTTTATTGGCAATAATAAATATAATTATCTACGAATGTTTTATTCCTTTTTTTTACAGACTCACAGATACGTGACACCGTCGCTCGCCGAACTCGGCATTCGAGGAGATTTGCCGGATACCAATGACCACGTGCTGATGCTGACGCGAGTACCCGGTGCGGGAGCTGAGCTTCTCGTTCTAATTTTGCAACGGCTTCAGGGATACAACACATTCAAACACATACGGCTGCCGCCCGGAGACGATGGCTTACTCTCGACCTTACAACAGGTAATATCCAAACAAACGATAATAGAATCTCCTACTCGCCGATTACTTGTTATCGAAGACCCAAAAGTATCTTCCAACTCGTGAGAAGTCTCGTAGCGAAGTCTTGTCTCAAAAAGTTGTTCCCGGATTTCGCTATCGCATAGAATTCCACTGGATTCTTTGCTCGGGTCGTTGCCTCAATTATCGCCGCTTCACGGAGAACCGTTTGGGAATTCGCTTCAAACCGGATTCGACTATGTTTCGCAAATTAAATTGGCGCAAAGTATACTTCACAAAAATATAATTGTTTAAACGTAATTGTGCTACAAGTATATTACGTAAGTGAGAATTTAACGAGGAAACAGATAATAATTTATCTACGAAACAATATTTCAGTGAGCAAAATTCGTCATAATTTTCTGTACGCGAATATCGAAGATAACGTCCTTATGATTTTTGTCCGATGATATGCTTTTGTTACCTAATAATAACTGAATTTAAAAATACGAATCAAAGTTTGACATTTTATAGCGTATAATAAGAAAATAATATCGCTGAATCATAATCAATCTTCGCTGTGGGCGAAAGAGTCGAAGTAATAAATAAAATTAGCTGTAACGCGCGACGAGTCATGTCCCATTGCATACGCTATGCGAGGAACGTCTCTCGGTGAAAGGGAACGAATGACCAGGCAGGTTGCATAACGCGTTCCTTGTTTTCTCGGACAAGAATCTCTGTGTTGGGAAGAGTAACAACGTACATAGTAACTACACTGAGGCTTGAAGATGCTTGAGAGTATAAATTGCTCGAGCAAACATACAAAACTTTCGTGGCGCAGATAATTAGACGTTCCCATATCCATCCCGCGGGTCTCATGAGGAAATAGAAAGCCTCAGGCGGCAACGTAAAGTGTAGCGATTGCGAGCACAAGAACTGAGGAACGAAACTTCTATGGCAAATCGCAGTCGTACCGCGACTCGCATAGTGAACAACTTGTGCGTACGTTAAATCTATGTCGAGTCTGCTAAACCGGTCACCGGCCTCAAAGTTGCACGATGGAAAGGTGTTTCCGATGTGGCAATTAAATCCGCGTTCGCACGCGTGTTTAATGCCAATAAGCCGATTTTTACGCTCGTTAAGCGTTTTGATAAAGTTTAACTCAAATGAATAGGACAAAGGTGATGATTACGAATCGATGTATTAGCCGTACATTTATATCCACTTGTTAGTCGAAAAGGGCGATTTTCACCGATGTTATCCTATGATGCAATAGAAATTTCGTGTGCTCACGATATTATTTCGACATCGAAAATCCTGACCTATTGTGTGCATCACTTCTTCATCATATCCTCGAGTTCATCTCGATATAAATAAAAAATATCGGGGTCATGAGAGAATCGTGCACATCGATATTACCGTCGTGGCATTTCGTTAGGAGAGCTTTGCGATTGTGCATTTTATTCAGCCGCATCCGCGCTGAGAAAAGTCTCAACAAATGCCGTGAGAGAATCTCTGTCTTACATACGTTTTTTCTCATCAATTACTTCAGGAGCTGCTGGTCGAAGAAATAATGAGTATCATTCGCCAGGAAGCGATACCTCTCAGCTTCGACGGAGATCTGAGATTTTTGAATTTCTCGGCATTCGCGCGACAAGCACCAGCATTCGTATCTCTGATTCGGGATCCTATGGATCCAAAAACATTGCACAGGTGAGAGACTGATAGTTATTGTATATTTTGAATAATCGACTGTTGCGAATTAGAATAACGTATGTCTGACATCATTCACGTAAAACAATGTGCTAAACACCCTTCTGCTTCTTAGCAATCGATGTATATATATATATCTATTTTCGAATTAACATTGTACGTGATTTTTTAAAATTAAAGTCAATAATTTTTATCATATTTTATATTATTTTTTTTTAATTTTTTAATTTTTTTTTTATGTTAATATTTTGAAAAATGTTGAAGGTACAAAAAAAGAGGCACCGCAGGACTCTATCGCGGATCAATATCCTACTTCTGCGGACAGGATCCGCGTTGCATGTAAGTGTTACAAGATATGCAATTTTTTTTCTTTGTCGTCACGAAAGGAAGAAACATTTTGCGCATGAATTGCGCAATTAACATTCGCGCGCAGAGGGTCACGGGCGAGAATGCCGCGAAGATTAGCGTTTCGCCGATGAGCCGACGTTGATATATCGTTCTGATCGTTGACCTTTCGAAGAGCTACACGCGATCGTGAATTTCCTACCTACAGGCTTTGCTATCGGCTACTTAGATTCTTCGCTAAACCGCTCAATCAGCGGTAGCAAATTCTTACGCAAAGCAGTTTTCATTGACGATACGTTGTTTTTTTTTTTATTATTCATTACATTCTTTCAGTATAAAAATAATTCGCAACAAATTATTTATCGCAGGAAAAGAAACAATAGATGGGCATTGAATCGCGCCAAAGAAAATGTGTCGCGATGGTATCGAGTAGTTGGAATTCTCGATCACATTCACGAAACTCTCGAAGCCTTGGAACGAGAATTTCCATATTTCTTCAACGGCGCGGCGAGAATTTATAAGAAAATTCGTAAGTTATTTTTCTCGAATTTAATATCGAAATAAAAATGAAATCATGAGATAAACGGCACTATATTTTCTGTTCGTCGGTTCTGTAGGTCCGAAGAAGAAATCTGGTCATCAAGGGTTATCCTTGAAACCGATGGCTAAGAGACGATTGGGAGAAATTTTTAAGGATGAGATAGAATTCTATCAGTGGTTGAAATCCCGTCTCCTGAACGGGACATCTGGTAACGGATGATTGGATTTGGCGGAAAAAGAAACGAGCGAATTAGACCCGTAGTGTCCCTCGGGGACCATTGACTAATGGGATGGTTGACCGAGCGAACGAATAGTTTTGCACGGATCGTCGACGGAGATTGAGAGCCGAACAAACTGGCGAACTGGTCAGCGCGTATATCAGTGTCTACGTATGTCCGACGATTCAGTTAGAGGAGAATGGTAAGACAATGAAGTTTTTACAGTACGATATTAGGAACAATATACGAAACGATGTCGTGCGAATTTGGAAATTGTTAATAAAAAGAAAACGGATAATGTGATCTGAATGATATCTCAATCGATTCTGAAGAATCATTGAATATCATGTAATTTCTGCAGTTTAATATTGCATTATACTCGTCCATTGCTATCCAATCCAGTAGTTTTATCCTGCAATCCAATAGTTTTCTTTTTATGCTATCAATACCATTTTTTAGCAAAGATTCCTTTTTCGACTCAGTATGAAAAGAAAATGAAGGAATCCTTTTTACCGAGTGAATGACCTTCCTTCGGAAAGTTTCCAAAGGCTGGTAACTCATCTACGGAGTATTATCAGCCAATAGTCATGTTTTCGTAGTCTTCGTAGATTGAGGGATAAGCTGTTTGCTTGTATCCGTAATTTCCTGCCTTATCGTCAAGAATTTCAAACAGAGTTCTGAATTATCAATTGTACTGATGGTTCCTTTCTAACTTCTTGAAAAGCGTAATTGGAAATCGAGAATATTTTTGCATACAATCAATAATTGTTATACATTCCCATCGGATCTCACAAATCTATATTTCCATAGAAAACAAAAACCCAAAGTTATCGAAACAACTTCGTGAAATATCGCAAGAGCGGTTTTATATATGCGGTACAAAAAAAATTAATGGCGAGTAAACTGCGGTAGAAACTTCATTTAGTAAATGCGTTGTTTTATGCAACATGAGAATAGAATCATATTGATGTACATGTAAACCAGCAGTAGCACAAGGGAGGCGTGCCATCACTTCTTCTTAGCGTCCTTCAGGCCGGCGCCGGCGTTGAATTTGAAGAATATTATGTCACCGTCGTCGACGACGTAATTGCGACCTTGTTGTCTATACTTTCCAGCCGCCTATTCAAGAAACGTTATTATCAAAAGAAACGAAAATTTCATAACACATACGAAAAAATCAAATGTCATTTTTATATCATTAATACCTTTACACCGGACTCGGAGCCTTCGTTCTTGAAGTCGTCGAATTTCATCACTTCAGCCATGATAAACCCTTTTTCAAAGTCCGTGTGGATTCTACCAGCAGCCTGAGGTGCTTTGGTCCCTTTCTGTTACGCAAAACATAAAAACCATCGGGTTATCGGTGGCTTTCGCGAATCGATTGTATTACGAGACACCGATGTCTCGCGAACTTTTTCCGAACATTCATACCTGAATCGTCCACGCCTTCACTTCGTCAGCGCCCGAGGTGAAGAAGTACTGGAGCTGAAGTGCCTTGTAGCCCTGAACGATGATTTTATCCAGTGCGCTGAAAGCCGAAACGGAGTTTCGTTGAAGTTTACAAACGTTACGGTCTTTTGAGAGACACAATGTATCGCGCGTTCGCGGTCGAGACACAGCCGCGAAATTCCGCGATATTTGAGACGATTACAAAACACTTGAATCGGTTGGCAAAGTGGAGCTGTAGAATAGCTGCTACGCGACCGCGTAGAATATGATTGTCTTGGACCAAACATCGTCTAATGACAGGGTACGCCCCGGGAGATCCATCCGGCGCGGACTCCTCCGACTTCGGGACTTCAGGGAATACACATAAAGCGAACGACTTAATACTGCAATTTTATCATTTCAACTGGTGGGATCCCCTACTTTTAAGGGAGAAGGGGATGAGACCCCGGCGATCTTGCGGTCTCAAAATAAAATCAAAGCAGTTCGCTGATTACTGGGTTTCTTCTGCGTCATCGAATAATTTTCGTCGACTGCGTAGAATGCGTACCGTAGAAATTCGTTTTTTCGCTCAGAGAGAATGCGACGTTCACGAATTCTATTCTTTGGTCAATTACAGAACTAACGCCACAGATCTTAACTACGAGTGTATTAAGGGAATAGAAAAAAAAATAATAATAAAAAAATAACCATTCGCCCCGTAGCCCTGCCGCGATTTTATTTCGCCTTATCGACGAAGGGGAAAGAATCGAAAAATAAAAAATCCACTTATTGGGCGCATAAAGAGCACACGAAAAGAGCCCTCTGGCTACGAATGACCCACTAGCCAAGTAAGCCGGTGTTCAAACGTTATTATAGCCTCGGACGGTGAGGGCGGCAGTTTTTATGCAATTTTGCAAGAATTTGAATAACCGTTCGTAAAAATATAATGCTTGACGAGGAAAGCTAGCGCAGAGACGAAGCAGTTTTATAGATGCTCAACGAGAGGTATAAGTCTAGACGCCAGACGAGAGGTGAACCCTCCCATTATTCTTTGCCGATGTATAGCGGATAGTTAGAAAAAATAAAGAAATACTTCGTGTGGGAACCACCAGATTCGGTAGGAAGTCGGTGCCGTTTTTTATGACCAGCAAAAAAAAAAGGACCGCTTTTTTAAGCATAGCGTACATTTTTTAATCCAACGAAAGGCATGCTGATGATTTTTGTTGTAAAAACCGTCTTACCTGGTGACTTTGCTCTCTTCGAAGTACTTGGCGCGTTCGGCTTCGTCCATATCGATAACTTTGTTCTCGAAAGCTCCGCTGAATGGAATCAGAATGGCGCCGGGATCATTCTTGTCAACCCACTCTTTGATCTTGATGAGCCTAACGAAAGTACATCGACAATTTGAATATTGTTTTTTTTAACATTTCTTCTCCTCGTGCGCCGACGTTCGCGATGGAAATCGATTGTACAGACAAACGCTGATAAAAGACTGAATAATAGAGATGATAATATAGGGACCGAGTTTCGCTACCATTTGCGTGCAGAAAAACGCGTGCACTCTGGACTAACGGTGAATGTGTATTGCAGGGAGCATCCTGCAGTCACGATATTGTCGTTTCAGTGAAAACCAATAAACTGGACGTTTCTATGTAAAATACTTCTCCTTCGAAGTATTTCTCAGAAGGAGATTATTTTTTTCGTATGATCTTCGGAGGCTTAACGGATTTGCGCTCCGAAAAATATTTCAATATCTATTCGAAGGATCGACGAACTTTAAAAATAATTTTCTTATTTTTACTCGCTTACCATTTGTTCTTCTTACGAATGTAATCCTTTTCCGAGAGATTGATCAGGTAGATCATGGGTTTTGACGTGAGAAAGAGATACTTGTTGAGTATCTCGATCTGTGATGTAGAGAGAGAAAAAAATGATCATTCCTTGCGAAACATAAATCGGTAGGGTAAACGCAATTTTTTTAAGTTGCCCGACGACAGTGACTAATGTACCATTGTGATTTCTATTGATAGCAAACATTTTTTTTCAAATCATTATTTTTTGCATGTCACATTAAATGAGATTCTAAAAAAAATAAGAGACGACAGAAAATTGTATCGTGTACCGGATACAAAAATTTACCTCGTTTACGCTCCAATCCGCGAACCTGATATGTTTCTTTTCTTCTGTCAGGATATTCTTCACTTTCAAAAGCGTGTCCTGGTATACAGAAAATCATTTTTTATCATATAAACACGATACCCGAATAAAGCGATGCGAGAGGTACGGTAATTCGTGCACAGAGGCCCATTACTCTGGGCGAGGTACCGGGGACGGGGGCGAGGAGAGTACACGATATTCGCGTGGAACGAATGAAAAAGAAAACTAAAAAGACATGAAAAAAAGAGCTTTAACCGCCCGAAAGCCCGAAAGCTCAAGCTCTCGGAAACTCTGAGTAAATTGCAAAGAGGTAAAAATTGCTGGCGGCAAGAGAGGGAGAGAGAGAAAGAGCCGGTGAAGATCGGTGGAAGGCGGCAAAGCAATCGTTCGATTGATTCGTTCCAAGAAGCGTGCACACACGTGCTTACCCCGGAGCTCTTAATTTCCTCGGGTAATTTCGCGGGCCTTGTAATATGCGCAATCCATTAAAACCGTTCTTACTGTTTCTCCTTACCGTTGAAGAGACTCGTAGCACGCTTTTTTTTAATTTTTTTTTTTTTTCTCGTGACAAGAAGCGATTATTCACGAGGTTTCAATAGGCGCGAGAACACGAGACCAACGAAGAATACAATCAACAGTGTATATAGAGAGCGCAAACTTTGTTTTTCAAACGTTTACAGGTGATGAGAGCGATTATTGAACGAGTCCGAGTCTCGCGATGCTTACATTTCGAATTCTAATTGCACGTTCTCCTTCCGCACTATCATTGCCGAGCATAAATCTTATTTAAATGTATGTCATTGGATCTGCGATCGTTACTCGTTGCGAGAGAAAAATAAATAAAAATGAAAAAAATTCGTAGATATCTATCACGAAGCTCGAGGCTCCGGTGTACTCTCGCGAGGCTACGACTGTCATTATCACGTCGTCGATGAATCGATGGGTTATTGGTCTTCGGTGGAAAATATCTTCGCGAGAAAACAGCGTGGGTGATCCGTACGGACGGTCGCGAACGCACGCGCGCACTCGGGCTTTGTATGAGGAAATTAAATATAAATGCTTCGATAGAGAGGAAGATCTCGAATGAAGAGACGCGCGGGAGGTATATGATTTGTTGTTGAACGCGTGGGCGAGAGGAACGAGAGGCCTCACCCTGGCAGAATCGATCGTGATGTCCGAAGCCCCCTCGGAGCCAATGCAAATACGTTATGATCACGAGATCGTAGATATCGATGGGGGGCAGTTCATGGGGTCAGAACGATCGCGATACGAGAGAAAACGCCAACGCATCGCCCGAAGGTGTCATAGGCAAAGTAACATCGAAAGCGTCGTGTTGCATTTAGTTTGGAGCGACAGGAAATCTTCTGGGCGCGCGAGTCATCATTAACGTCACGTCATAGTTTAAAAGTCAATGTTGCGTATAAAATACACGTAAATAAAAAAATAAAACATACACGACGTGATAGATGGAGTCAATATAAAAACCTCGTAGAATCTTCCTAATCCCTCGAAGCAGTATATCTCCATTTTGTTAAAACACTTTATCTTCAGCAATGGTTCGAAGATCGTTTCACCAAATTTACATGACGACCTCCGAGAGTTAATAATTTTTCGAGAATTTTGGCCATTTTTTTTTCTCGCATTTTTTTTTTAGATGAATATGTAACATTTTATTACAGCATTATAGGTTCAAATCATATTAAAAATAGAGAAACATATTTAGAAAAAATATATTTATCCATTGTGGGCAAAGAATTATTTGGAAAATAACTACTGTCCTTTTTTTTCATAACTGCCTTCGTACGTTTACGCGCAAACTTTCGATATGCTCTTCTCTCCGACTCGTTTCCGATGGAACGTGCAGTTCGAAGGTCGCGTAATGACGGTGCGCGGCAAAATTTTTTTACGATATACTTCATAAATAACCGGTTCGTGGATGCATTCAAAATCTTCGTTTACTCACGTATTCGGGTTTAAGCTTCTTGTCGTTACCGCGCACGACGAGCTTCTCCAATTTCTCAAGATGAATGCCGAGAAACTCGATGTCCTTAAGTCGCAATTCTTCGTAAATTATCTCGAGATCTCTCACAGGATTGACCTCGCCTTCTATGTGAGTAACGTCATCGTCCTCGAATGCTCCTAAACGACGTCGACGAAACAAAGTGCAAACGACCCGATGCATTATATATTTTTTAAATTACCGATTTATCTTCTAAAGTAGAATAAAAGAACTCTTTGTGAATATTTAATCGAAATGATAAATCGGCGCCGAACGAGCCGGTTATCTCCGCGGTAAACGCACGATCGAGATGGAAATGTCGATACAGAAAATTGCAGAAAAATAACACGCGAGAAATATTGGCCAAATGGTAGAATAATAATATTGTGGAGGTTACTTTCACGATAGTGCATACAGAGCAGAAAAATATATGGGAGAATCGTCGGGGTCAATTGTAAAAGAGCAAAACGATAACGTGCGCGGCGGTTTTGCTAGCGCGCCCTTTGCGCCCGTAAAGGGCCGAAAGGCTCATTATCGAATGGCAAGTGACACGCGAACGTAACCGTGTCTAATTCATTTGCTCAGTACTCGGCACTCGGTATCTTCGCGGTATTTTCGTTTTCAAAGCCACTTATTCGCGTAGTACATTGTTAATGGCTATGTACACTTTATGTATGCACTTCGCGCGAAGCCAGAATGACTAGTTAAGTCGATGACGCGTTCGTGAGCTCAAAGTATTAAAGGGATCGATTTTTACGGCGATTAAAGACGATCGGAAGGACAAATTAATAATTTGTGGAACTTACTGCAAAGATGGAAAATTGCATCGCATGCGCTTATATGCGACAGGAAAGCATTTCCCAGTCCTTGACCCTCAGCTGCACCTTTGACAAGACCAGCAATGTCGACGACGTTCAGAAAAGCGGGAACTTTGCTGCAATAAAAAATCGCGCGAAAAACAAAAAAAAACATATAAAAATGTGTAGGAACATTGAATGAAAGTTATTGGGTAAATTAATTAATAATTCGTGTCTCGTAAATTAAAAAAAAAATTTCTCGCGGTTGTATTGCCACTTTTCGGGTATTTCGGAGCGACAGAGAGCTTTTCAGTTCGGGATCAAAGGGTCGGGAATAGTTCACGTGTGCTCGGGGGATGCGCGAATGTTGACGCCCGTCGAAATGGCAAAGGGAGAAGTCTACCCCCGTTCGGTGACAATGCATTTAAATGCTAATGCCGCCCTCATTAAACAATTAGTCTTTGAAGAGAGGCGTCGGTGGAAGTAGCAGAACGCGAAGGGGAACGGCGGGGATGGCGAACAGATTAACTGGCTTTTATTACGGACCGTTGGATTCTGCGCGACACGTGGCGTGAAACGGAACACACACGTTATCACGAGCGGATGGCACAACGGTGGTCCAAGAATACCCCCCCACGCCAACCTCCGCCCCCTAAAGTGTCTGCGTGTGAAATAAATTTACGCGACAAATTAAATTCATTTCTCTGTCGATAACGCACTACCGAGTGTCGCAGCTTTCGTGATTTTTTGTAAAAAAAAAAAAAAAAAAAAAAACGATTTAATTCATTATATACAAGAATTTTTTTTTTTCAATATTATAATAGTGATTATTTCCGGGATGAAAGGTATTAGTATCGGTAAAAAACGATTCTACAATGAAAACAAAAATAATAAATACAATATTTTCTCCGTAAAATGGAACACGTTAAGCAACTGGTACACTTTCCCAAATTTTCAAAGTCTGTCTCGGTGTGTTTGGTGTGTTATATAATATATTTTCGAGAATGAAATTCGGGTACAGTGGAGAATCTGCATTGCGGATCACGTAGTACAGCGAAACGTGCCACGACGACCGCCCTTTCGAGAATAAAGGCCAAAGACGTATGGAAATTGTGTCCGCAGTTATTCCGAATCGTTTCCCAACGGGAGGGTTTATCGCGGAAGGGAGACAGAAGCAAGGAACGAATCGTAGCACTGATAATACTATAATATATTCTCAACGCATAGGCGTCAACCTATATACATATATATACAAAGTGTATCTGATGTTATACAGAGAGTAGAGAATATTGGAATGAGTGAACGCTTACCTCGCCGGTTTGAAGTACTCGCATAGGTAGTCAAACCTCGCATCTGGCACGGGTACCCGACGTACTTAAACACAAACGAATGAGGTCAGTTTGTGTTACTTTAATATTGCGACGTGAGGATTAATCTTTCTCTTCATATTTCTCATTGCGACGCGAACAATTTGGCAACGAGCATCCATACGTTTCGCAACCTCTTCGTAAACGCCAACTTCGTTTATGGTACAATCCGTATTATGAATTTTGAGAAAAATCGCTATGTACACAGCAGCCGAAACGGCTGGCGACATTCCAGGATATTTTGGTCTTGTCGAAGCAACTTTTGTGACGGCCTTTACTATAACGTCGGCAACGGTACGCTTGAGAAAGTCCAATGTCGGCATATTTTTCAACTCTATCGTCGGCGAAATCTCCCGATAATCTATTTCCGTTTTTGAATATATCGAAGGTCGTGCTAAGAATTTTTTACGACAATCCAACGAACAGAAGATGTAGAAGCTGTCCTTGTAGAGTATTCCGAGATTTCGTTGACCGGATACGATTTTATTTTCCGGCAAAGATTTTACGTAACAGACGATACAGTTGCCATCTGCTCGAAGTCTTTTGGCCCAACAGGGATGTTCCAAATCGATCTGTTCGTCCAAAATTTGCGGACGATCCGCGGGAAGGGTAGCGGTCGTTTGCGGAGGGAGACAATCTCGCGGATCTATCATAAAACTCGCGAGATGCTTCGAACAGATCCAGTAAAAGTACTCTTGAAACTGCACGACTCCGCGTCGATCCGGCGGCGGACCGGAAAATATCAAAGACTCGTCGTAGTGAAGACAGGGTGGGCAGTAAAATTCGTAGGGACTCTGACGGATTCTAAACTCGTACGGCGACACACTTAGATTCCTCAAACTGTGAACTTTCTCGTAATCGGCTTCTCGAAAGTACCGTTTTATGTCAGCGAACATTGAGCAGAAGTCTCCATTAGCTTTGCGCCAAACTGACCATTTGCTACCAGTGGCATCGACGTCGACGACGTTTTGGGAATACTTTCTCAACCAGTCGAGATAATTCGATGAAATTTCTTCCCACGTCTCGTAACGATGCGATATTAAACTTGGTGAATAGAGAGCAGGTTTTTTGATAATCTCTTCGTCACCGATTATCGTAGATGTTAGACAAAAATTTTGATCGGCCTGAAGATTTATGACGATCATTGGCCGAATGTTGAGGAGCGCGAACTCTTCGGTCTCTCGGCGATCCATCGGAAATCCGTCGCAGATGTATCCTTGAGTTGAAGATCGATGATCGATGGAATACAATTCGACGGCTCGAGCCATAAATTTATTAGTAACTTTGCCGCCTGATCGTAATAACTCTTCTATGTCACTTCCTGTTTTCGTCCAATCAAATTTCTCTATCGTCCAGCGCAACGCGTCTCCTCGTGTTATAACTCTCAGACCGTAAGCTCTCGCAAATCTCTCGGCAAGCGTCGATTTCCCGGATTTCGGTGGACCGATTATTGAAATACGCGCTGGGATCGCAGGATCGCACGAATCTCTTTGCAGATATTTCAACGGATCTCTCGTAAACATTTTTAGAGCTTCACTACCGGCGATAAAGTAAACGTAAGAACGATGCAAAATTGTATACAATTCATCCCTTTCTGCCATTGGCAAATACATCTGACACGGTATTTTCTTTTCGTACAGTTGCACGGGACACGAGCGACCGAAAGAGCTCAGAAAATAATATCCGCATTCTAGCAAATTTTCCGCTATATCCGGGTCCACTTCGTACGTTCGTTCGAGGATCGAGGACTCGCGAACGACGAGAGATTGAAGGATCTTTCGTAATCTCGCGAATACCGTATTTATATTCCTTTCACCGTCAACTTTTATCCAAGGTATAGATTCTTCTTCCATTCTTGTTCGTGCGCTATACAGTAGATCGGCTTTGCGCTCGTAGGACTCTTCAATTTGTTGTAGTATCCGCTCTCTCATTTCTTCAGGATCTTCAATATCTTCTTCATGATCTTCCTCCTCATTATCGTCTTCTTCTTCTGCTACTTTGTTGTTTTCTTGTTTATCCGCAAAAGAGTCCAAGAGCTTTGGTAGCAACCGTTCTTGTGTCCTTTCTACGCTACATTCCAATTCGATGACTAATTCGGGAATAGCGAAATTTTGCAACATGATCTCAACATCTTGCAAGCAACTCGGAAACGATTCGAATATTATGGCGGAAGCATCGTAAGGTGTTTTGAAAAAATTAAGAATACATTCGTTCAGAATTTTATGAGGCAAAGTGGCACCTTGTTGTTTGTATTTCTTAACAAACGCGAGGATTGTATCCTCATCAACGTTGTATTTTTCATCGGCCGGATCTTCGGGCAACTCGATTGTTTGCAATCGAGAGTCTTCCATCGCGTTACCGGGAACTATTTTACGCTTATGCATATACGCTTCCAAACGACTTGCGAAATCGACGTGAGTCATGCCGTATTCTTTCGACAACATTTCAGCCACGCAACTTTTTCCACTTGCGGGAGGTCCGACGATGCATATCCGTGCGAAGGGGATTTTTGTCACTGGTTTTTTAAATGGTACGTTAAAAGCTTCAGGTTCCTTGACGAAATCGTTCAAAGCGTCTGCTGAAGAGCAAAGATATATCTTGTCGAGAAACAGAGCGCTGAATTCTTCTTTTCCTTTCCACAAAACTTTGTTTCGCGCCAAGGCAACCGGACAATAAATTCCAGTATCGCCGAGCCGACGATTATCCTTGTGCACCTGCGCGTTCTTCGATTCTTTGGGCTCTTCGTCTTCGAGAACTTCCTCCTCGTCGATATCAGTCACCGATTCGAAAGTATCTTCGAACTCTCGTTCTCGTTCTTCGACAGTCATGATTTTAGCTGCGAGCCGATAACGATCGTTCATGTGCTTCGATACAGTCTCGTAGACGTTCGATGTTTCACTGACGTCGCACACGAACGGCTCTTTTTCAGCTTCTTCGAGAATAGGAACAAAATTTTGCCATTTTTCTTCGAAATCTTTGATACCAGCGATGTAGGTATCCAAGTCTCTCATTTTACGCCCATCCAAGATTTTTTCGTCTTCAAAGTCACTTTCGTCTCGTTCCCTTCGGTCATTTGGTTCTTGTAATTGCTCCCAGTTGCGGAGCAAATTTTTGTACGGCTCTTTCTCAATTATAAGAATTAGGTCGTCGAAGACTACACCTGCCTCGGCGAGGAATGCCCAGATTTCAGAGTTCGGATACATGCCGTCTACGATCCATCCGGGTTCCCTCAATAATCCATCGTTCAACGGCTCGTCTGGCATCATTTTAATTCTCGATATCAACAACATTGCTATCTCCGAATTCGATACGGCGATTTTTTCCTTTCGCAGGTGTTTCACCTCATTCTCCAAAATCGCGGCTACTTCGGGATCGTGTTCCGAGAGCTCGCGAATCGGGGGTTCTTCATAACGAAGATTCTGCGGCGCGTATTCGTAGAGCGCATTCTCATCTTCCCTTATACGTTCCAGTGTTTCGTGATTTTCTGATAAAAATTGCAAACCATATTCTTCGAGCCTTTTGCAAGCTGTTGCAAAATCAGATGACTCCGAATGTTCTTCGGCCTCAGAAGACTCGAAGTCTTCGACGATTGTTTTTACTTCGTTGAACCAAAATTGCAGAGCTTCGCGTCTGTCGTTTTCTCGCCTTACTCGCTCAGCCTCTAATCTCCTTTTTAAGTCGGCAATAACGCGATGCACAGCATCGCGTACAGCATCCGCGACATTGGCACTGATACGATCTTCGATCAAACTTTTTTCTAATGCACGGACATCGACGACGTTAGCCCCAAAGTGTCTTCCAAGAGCATAGCTCAGTTCAGACTTTCCTGCGTATTTCGGGCCGAAAACAGCGATTTTACAGCTCGGTTTTGGTCGAAACGGTAGAAGAAACGGTCGAGGATTCTCAATAAATATTTCCATCGCTTCGTTGGACGATAGAAAAAATATTTTGTTCATAAATCGCACTGTGTATTCAGCTTTTCCCTCGATCGTGCGACCCTTCGTAAGTTCCACTGGACAATCGTATTTCCAGTTTGAAAGACACCAAGGAAATTGCGAGGAAATCGTAGATTTCTCTGACAATTCTTCGAACAGTTCTTCGTTATTTCTATTCCCGAAGTTTGCATCAATAACGTTCTCAAAGAGTCCTTCGCCTCCTTCGCCTTCGAAAGTTTCTTCAGCCTCCCAAATTCTCTTCGGCAAAATCACTCGAGAAAGTGGAAGAGTACGCAATCTCGTGCTGATTATTTGAAGCATCTGAGACGCCGATGTCCGACCATCAACTCTTATAACATTCTGAGGATTGTGATGAAGAACATGACGATCGATGATCGGCAGAGCGTAGCGTTTGTAAATCTCGCATTGAAGTCGTACATTAGTCGCCATGTTGTTCACGCGATTCAACAAATATTTCTGCAAGTGGTATTCATCGAATTCATTTTTTACCGTCTCGACAAATCTCGTATCTACAGTTCTGCCTTCGAGTGGATTAAACTGGAAATCCGCACGTCGTACGACCGCGTCGTCATCCGGACAAATTACGTAAATAATAATCGTCGGTTTGATTGGCCAGATATTGAAAATTCGGTTAATCTGATTCGGCGCGTAGTCTTGATATTTGTCGCTTACAGGAACTTCTCGTTGAATTTTGTTTGTCGTAAATGGATAAATGCGCGCGTGAATTTCAGGGTCTACTTCTCCTCCTTTCAAAGACTGCTTTATCGCAGTACGTCTAAGAATATTAAGATTGGCGCCGATGTTTTCCGTTATTTCCGAAGACGTTAGAGAAACGGGACTCGGTGGTTTATCGTCGCTGTAGAGACTCGATGAGCTTTGGCTCTGTGAACTGTACCCCGTGGCTTCGGGCTCTACGCGACAAGTATCTATTGTACAGCACGGTTCCGACGATTTGTCCGCCAAAATATTGCCGGGACAAGTGGAAGTTTCAAGTTCCGGATTGTTAGGTATTAATGGTAAGCCTTCGACAACGTACCCTCTGTGTATTACGTCCCTTTGCTTGACTCTACTCTCTATCAAATCCATCACGATATTCAATCCAATCGCCTCTCCGTTCTCCAGGCTATCAGCGATCCACTTTCCTTTGTCACTTTTCTTTTCGATCTCTTCGCGAATGAGAGATTCAGGTGATATTAAAACACATTTCCACGTATTGGCGAGAAGCTGTGCGAATCTTTCAATGCCTAAACCCGGCTTTCCGAATATCGCGAAGCATACGGGATCCGAATGAAGATACTTCTCTCTCGCAGCGTTATCTTCGTAAGGATCGCGAATAATAAATGGATCCAGCGGTGGATCGAAGTGAACTCGGTGAATATGATCGCCGGAATATTGTTTATCGGTCGTGGCGAATTTATTGATTCGGTCGAAAGGATTTGTGTCCTCTGTGTGGGCGTAATACATGTTTGCTCGGGGACAGCAAGTCGAGAGGGCTGGTGGCCAAGAAGGTGCGGATTCTTCAAGATAACCTTTGACATTGCGTAAACTTTTTTCTACCGCAATATTCGTGTAATAATCTTCGTTTGACTTTTCAATACTTTTTTCAAATTCGCACAATAGTTTATCACACATTTCTCGATGTTGTCAGTTAACTATTCTTTCTGTATTTCACCACGTATTCAAAAAATGTCACGTGTTAAATTAAAACGACAAGTTTGGCAGTTGCGAAAAACAAATGGCAGCTCGTTGAATCAGATTGTTACGAGTGCTATTAGCTATTACGTTCAAGCAGATTATAGATATAACAGATGCAAAAAATACTTATTTTCATTGGGATCAATGGTGCAGAAAGGGAAGTTCTCCGCTGCCGCTTGACTCTTGGTGAGAACGTTGAAGAATGTCGATTTTCCAACGTTTGGTATACCAACGATACCGACCTTGAGATTGGTACCCACCCGACCTATTAGAGGCTTTCGTTCGGGTTCTTCGACCTTCTTGGGCGGCATTCTTCAACACAAAAAAAAATTCGTTAATTAGTCAAATTTTTCA
The DNA here is from genome assembly GCA_934046635.1 of Buathra laborator. Taxonomy (NCBI): domain Eukaryota; kingdom Metazoa; phylum Arthropoda; class Insecta; order Hymenoptera; family Ichneumonidae; genus Buathra; species Buathra laborator. The sequence continues at coordinate 3,673,441 of OW203897.1, read as the reverse complement.
CTATAAGATTTTTTTAATCGTTAATAATCGTCGTTAATCATTAAGTTTACAGCTATTTTTTTATTGCACAATTCTACCAAATTTTATTAAAATTTAATGAATTTTTTAATGCTTTCGATACTTTTTATGCTCGAAGAATCTTCTATTTAGGTAGCTTTTCTAACCCGTTATTCAGTTTAGTCTACGAATTCTGTCCCAATACCGGGAGTCTCGTTCCGAATCGGTCCATAAAGTTTGACTATAGCTTAATAATCGATACAATTTTTTTTAAACACTATCTCTTTCGAACTCACAAGAATGCATAAACGGAACGAAAATGAAGGGTTACTAATTGCATGGCTAAGCAAGCGAGTGTAAGATTCGAGACGAGTTCGATTCTCCGTAACATTGTACCGGTGCGAATTGAAGGGTAGCACAGTTGGACGCGAACAGGCCTCCTTTTATCATTACTGCCAATTGGCTGAATCGTTTCCTCGCTCTAGCTGCAGACTTCCTTTCAAAGTACCTTTCGCCCGACGGCGGCGAGAAACGCTCACGTGTATATACGTGTGTGTATAGAGCAGAGATCGTACTGTATATACCTATGTATTATACTATTCTATTCTGCATCAACATTTGCATCATCGAGGTCCCCCACAAGCATAGATGCTTCTGGGTTTGTGACGGGGTGTATGATCGTCGTGGAAATGAAAATGATCGCGGTCTCGAGGCGTGGCACGCCCCTGTGCCCTCCTACCCATAATCCTTAAGTCCCGTCGTTTCTATACCTCGGGGTACAAAACACCGTGAGCGCGATGGAATATCCATGAGCGAAAAGAGCCAACGTCGCGGTGTTCACCTATACGTGAAATGCCCCCGGGGTTTTAGCTCGTCGGTCGGACGGCTAAGACTCTCGCTCGAGTGCGCTCGCGGTGACTAATTATATTAATGCGGCTACGGCATCAACCGATTGCTGTGTTTACTGCGGGAGATTGCTCCGGTCGCCGCGCGTTGTATACAACGCCGGTGTAGTGCGAGTCGTATCAAACGAAGACGAAGAAGAGGACAACCGATTCGAAGAGTAAGATAGGAAAGAGGAAGAGATACGGTGGATCTCTTGAGATTTTTTTTCCCTCGATTTTGTTGTCTTTTTCTTTGGATGCGAAAGGGGGTGGTAGCTGGAAGCGAAGACTTTGGCGGCCATAAGGAGAGAAGAACCCCGCCGCAGCGCGTGGTACTACCATAGATGGTTTATATATATAGATATATACAGCGATATTCTATATATATATATGTATACGGGGGAAGGAAACGGGGGAGGAATATGGCGGGCAAGGGGCCCGATTACTGGGCACTACGACCGCGAATCACCGGCATCACGCCAAGAATCCGCAACCGTGCCTCAGGCCGCCAATCCACCACCGTCCCTCAACGACGATTCCTCTTTTCCCTTCCACCCTCCGCGCTGCGCGCTTATACTCTTCATCGTCGTTCACGTTTTCTCCTCGTCTTCTTCACTTTCATCTACCGATTTGTATACGGGTTTTAACGTCGAAAAATCCTTAACGCTCATCGCAAACTCGACAAGTTGTCGTTTTTTTTTTTTTTTTTTTTTTCAACGCGATATATATCCCCTACCCGGGCTTCGCAGGAAATTTGCGAATTACAATAATGGCCACCGTCCACGCCCGCGAAAGCTACCCGCGCCGCGCGCTCTACTACTACCCCGCCTTGGCGCCTCGTAGTCGTGACTCGAGAGAATAACACTTTTGTTTCGATTTTTTTCCTTTTTTGTAAATGGATTACCGCGAAATCAATATTGTGGTGAGGAATTCAATGGAAGGGGGACGTAAGTGATGCCGTTTTGTAACAATGAATAACATATCTTGTTATTATCGTAGTGATATCCCCGATTACTCCTGTCGCTATAGTGTTCACACGAAAAATATGATTTATCTTTAAATTTGTGGCGGTTTTTCGAATTGCGTTCGGTAACGACACCAACAATATGTACACACAAAAAAAAACGTAAACTTTTTTTTCGTTGTAATTATGCGTTTTGTTAGTTCTGGAGTTGCAATTTTATTATTTGAAAAAAATATTTTATTCGCTTTCTATGTGCAGTTCAAAAAACATCTGCAAAAATAAAGGGGTTAAACGTGTCTACCTCGTTCGTATCATTAGGGTAGCTTATCGTGGAAATCGTAAGTGTAATTCTTCGAAGGTGGAGATGGCTCTATATGGCAATTCCCCCTTCGGGTACAGTGATGCCCCGTAGTGGCTAAATTTCGAACTAAAAGCAATCTGCCGGATTGCACAGAATTCTTCTTTGTAACATAACCTCCGATACGTTCATAGCAGCTTATTAAAGGGTTTACAGAATTACGATACTCCAACGAAATCTAAAGACCCCATTGCTGAAAGTCCCCGTCAACTTCGTGCAGTGTTTAAAAATAGTTTCCATACCCAGCAACGCGTGGTACTCTCTATTTCCGACACATACGGCATTCACAATATCTCGCAATAACTACCTCGTTCCACAAATCCGCGATTGTTTTTTTTCGTCGTTGCTTCGAATATTAATGAAAAAAAATTGATTACCTGCTTCGTTAATCCGTGATAACCGGCTTCGACGAATGTATACTTTGTAAATTCTTCGCACACAACGTGTCGCCCGACTACACGACAGAGAACACACGGCACGGTAGCAGAAATGACGTCAGGATCGCCTCGCGAATCGACCTCCTGCTTCGAAAAAGGCTGCCGACTTATCGGCTGTTCTTAAATCTCTCCGCACTCGCTCTGCCGTATCCCTCTAGCAAAGCAGAGTTTTCTCGTTTCGCCGGTAAAACAGAACGAGCATTCATGCCGCACAGTTGCAAACTGTTAGTTCAGTACTCGCGTTACGATTTCTACGCTCCTCTCTTCCATTACCCATTATAAAAACAGCTAAAAAAAAAGCTTTTTTTCTGTATTTTGGCTTTTCATTTAAAAAAAACGTTTTCAAAAATATGGTTTCGTATTTTTATTTCCAATACGCATGAGCGCATTGATCTTTGTTCGAAACAAACCTGTTATGTCGCGTGCACGCAATTAATTCATGAATCACTTATGCAGAAGAAAATTGTTATAAATAGATTATAATTTGCAATCGCTGTAGCGTGCGACAGTAGTAAATATTTCATTCTACGGGCGATCATGTACAGAGATACACTATCGGTCGAGGTATGAGCGACTGTTGGCCCGAACGTTTCGCAAAATGACGAGGGTCTCATGTTTATGAAGTGTTGCTGGACATCATTGCAGCGCAATTCCCGGCGACCTCTCCCCCTGCCGTTCTGCAATCGAGGCAGACTGTCGTTACAAGGGACATAGCAACACGACACCGATGCGTCCCGCGATATACAGGAACTTCGCTCACTTTCACGTACGTATATATCTATACACACTAAATTACCCGGTAACCATTTCGGATCAATAATATTTCTCGTGTATACAATTTATTTATCCAACAATTCCGTTCCATTTCCATTGCGTAACCTCGAGAATGCAAAAAACAAATAAGTAACATTTATTATTCGCACAAATGTCGGCACAACAGGGAATAGTTTTTTTTTTTCTCGAAGTATTTGATTTATTCACGAAAACAGATTGTGCGTTGCGAAAACTTTGGTTGGCAAAAAAACAACAAACAAGTGATATTTATAATTCAAAACTGTAACGACACATATGCCCCCTGAACTCGAGTGGGTAGTTCCGTGAATAGTTTTTGAGTGGCGAATTATGGTTATTCCGGGAAAAATAACTAAAGTACCCTCACCCTCGGCTTTAATCTTCGAGAGAAAAAGGCCATCAAACGAGGCTGATTGCGACGCGTTCATGGAAACCATAAACACGCACTATCCCCGACAGAAATCAAGGCAGTACAACGGTTAAGTTCGCGAAAGATATACAACACACATAGTACACAAGCATCGCGTGTATCCTATCCTTTCTTTACCCGCTTCGACAAATTCGCAAGTTTCTTGGCGCGAACGATATGTGTGTACAGAGTAAAACGATTTCACTGAGATTTAATGGCTCTTCGCTATTGCCTTATGCTACCGTTAATTGCTTATTTTTCGCTTTTTTTTAATTTCGAATAAAAAAATAAACTGCGGCTCGTCTCCGAGAGCATTCATAACGAAAGAATTTAATTTTCTAACGCAGCTAAGGGATGATTCGATCTCTCAGCGGTTAGACACATTATGGTCGGATATAATTTGAAGAAATGCGTCCAATTGGACCGCATGTATATGTGTGTACGTGGGTTTTGCTAGAGACGGTCCGAGAATCCCGAGAGATGCGCCTTAGCCACATCTCTCGGGGCTCATAATTCGTGGGATAATACTAAAATTGCTGTGTAGTGAAATAAGAGAATGAGAGAGAATGCGTGTCTGCGATGGCGTCGGCGCCTGAGCTATATGATAGCCGATGAAAAGAGAACACTCGTGTGGGCCGTCGCATCGCAACTATAAAGACTTTTGCCTCTGCTTCAATCTCGAGATCGGCTACGAATTATAGATTTATCGTGGGAAAACGACTGGCGAATTATAACGCCAAAAGCATTCCCAACGGAACATCTCATCGCGCATCCGGTATCGTTTAATTGAATAATTTGCATTAATCGATCAATGCCCGCGAATATTCCTACGAACCGTAATGAAATCGTATAACATTAAATATACCCAGCGAAGTTACGAGATCGATTGATAAATCGTCTTAATAAAAAATAAAAAAAAAATAAATAGTCAGGAAAAATCGCAGCAACGACGCCCGGGGAATCACTTGGTCCTCCCGCTGAAAGCTCGACGGGCGCGCGAGCCTTCGTTCATCCTTTCGAAGGATTCTGCGGTTGGTCAACCGGCCGTCTAATGGCGCGCGCGATTCGTCCTTGTAGCATGTGATTATTTCAATTATTTTATTACGTACCTTACCAATCTTGGCCCATGTAATACGTATAATCAGAGATGGACCATTCGGTTGCGCGAGATAGAGTGAGAGCGATGTAGAGTCAGAGAGTTGCTCCTCACGTTCCATACATGATCCGAACTCAGTCGTTTTAACGATATTGTAATTTGGAGACCGCAAATTCGGCCCCCTCTATCCGTCTCCCATCGTCCGCTGACGTCACTCTATACGTATACGTATTTTAAAGCGTAGTATATACGCTACTATGTATACCAGATACGAGCATCTTGCCAGCGCGAGCTTCTCGAAACGGTTCGGTTACCCGAGTGGCCGCGATCCTAACTATCATTTCCTCTATGAAAACGATATTACAGACTCCTCGATGAATTATAGGCATTTCGGATGGTATTAGACAGATCCGACAAATTCACCGGATAGCGTTCACTCCTGGAACGGGTTACGAGTACTGTTGTTTTATTAATTCACAATTCTTGACCCATGACGATTCACGAATATCACTGTGATTATCATTGGCGCGAATAAAAAGCCGTCTTTGTCGTTAGAAATATCCGATACGCGTGGAGAGCCGTAATCGAAGCGTAACAATTAACACTTCAAAGAATTGCCCCGACAGTTATGATAGAATATGGAGAAATTAAAATTATACACGGGAGATACGGTGTTTTCTCATTTATTTTATGGATACACGTATTATAGTGAGTCACTAGGGCGTGAAAATGATGAGTACAATTTCTTTTTCTCAAAACTCCACCTCACAGTTCCCGGTATCATGCGAATAATTGCACGTTCATCACGATCCATAAAAAGTCTTATCTCTAGTTTTGTTCGCGGATAGAGCAAAAGGGCTGTTCGGAGTAACACCCAATAAAGCAACCTGGTAGCTGTAAAACAGGAATATTTAACGACGTTACGTGTATGCAAAAATTTTCTTTCTATCTTCACTAAAAGTTTTTCGATCACTTGGCACCTTTTATAGTAGGCAACGTTGAAAGTACATCGCTGACTTCCGTTTCTCTCACTTTTGGCACAATATTTCCTCGAAGTATGATAATCAATATAGGAATTGTGTTCTCCGCTATCGGTAAAATAGATGGTTGAATATAAGTTACGGCTTTTATCGTGTTCCGTATAGCCCCATGAAAATTCAATGAACCGACGCGCCAAGACTACCGGTGTCGAGCAATAGCTCGTAAGAATACTACACTGAATAATCTCTAACGCGAGTGTGTGAGACACTCGCCCGATTCCACAAGGGAGTTCTTTATAAAAGCCGTGGAAAAGCGTTGTAACAATGTCGTAATAACTTCCAACGTTGCAACTGCGAATAGTAGACTGTACTATACGGTAATGGTCCATCGGCTCCATTACGCGCTCATAAACCCGCAATGCTGGAGCCTACCTCCTCGTTGCGCCCATTCTTGCCCTCTTTTTACGACAAAATGAGCGATTATAGGACGTGCGTTTGCTATATGGTCCGCGGGCTTCCCTGGTGGATGCTGATGCCGCTTCTGCCGCTTTTCGCGGGTGCCTTTTCCTCGGCGGGGACTTTTTACTGCGTACCTCTCGTATATCACGGCATTCTATACGTAGACAGGATTGAAACAGTGAAGCTGATCCTATTTTACAATAGTTTTTAGTAAAAATGTGCTAAGCCGGTCGGCTTCACTGTTTCAAGATCCTGTGATACTGCGCATGCATCCTCCAGACACACGGGTGAGACTAGTAAGTGAACATCTTTTTATACACCGTTCGCCTATTCCTGTTGCCATTTCATGCGCTCTTTCTTCTCGCATTCACAACCATATTTAGCGTTCAGTTAAAACTTTGTACGCTGAGATTCAATTTATCGTTTCTCTAAGCTCTATTATCCGATGAAAATGGCGTTTCGCCATTTTAGAAGCCCACTTTCGCTATGACTCGAAGAATAAGTGCCTAAGCGCAGATGGCCCTGTTCTCCAAGTTTAAATACCGTTTAGTTACCTTATTGGTAAAAACCTCTTATTGCTGCACTTCCTGTGATTAGTGAAAATGTAATAGCATCACTGACTTGATGCTCACCTTTCAATATGCTCATTACAAATATAGCGCCCAAGATATAGAGTAGGGCGGTCAACTTGGGAGCATAATTGGCACTTTTTTTGCAATTATGTTTCTGCGATCGTCTCAAAGCGAAACGTTCCATTTCCAACCGCCATGCCGATCTCAAAGAATTCTTCTTTGGCTTATCGGAAGCGTAATATCGAAAAATGCCGCTATCACTGTACCGGAAATTTTCGCTAATACGTTGGTCAAGCATTCGAGCAATTAAGGTATAACGTTACGTTAGAGAAAAGAAGGATGAAAAAAAATAAAAGAAAACAAATACGACCACAAGACGAGTGAGTGAGGTTATGGTCGTAAACAACACGGGCAAAGTAGCGGAACCTCCGCGCGAGCGGAGAGCAGCCCCGCGAGAGAGTCCGGGGTTGCCCTGGCGCGGTTCCGCCCGTCAATTGTTACCAATTGTTACCAATCAGAGTAATACGTGTCATTACACCTTAGGTGGGTTGCAAGCGAGAGGCGGCAATGTACCGGGCGCCTCGCTGAGCTGCTCCCCGGTATACGCGTGTACCTCGTCATGTATATATAGGTCCAGAGACCTAAGCATAAACCCGTGAGCGCGTTCGTTTCATTCTTGATTATACACGTGCAAACGCGGCCCGCTCTCATGTTAATTTTCATCAGTTAAATGTTGACATTTGTCGTGCTCGCCAAGGCGAACTCCTTCGCGACTCGACAATATTCCTCACGTCATATACTATACGTAGAGCATAAAGATTACAGGTGCAGTCGTCTTACATACGAAACATTCAATTCTCGATAAACACTGTTTGTCGCGAACATCCATCCAGAAGTTATAAGTAAATGCCCTCTGCGTACACATGTAGAGGCAGAAGCAGAGGCAGAGGCCGAGGCAGAGGCATACCTACATCCCCTGTGAAACGGCTTCTTAACAATGCCCGATTGCAGTGCCCAGCAAATTGTGTATTACCTTTCACTCGAGCGCCCTTAAACCATGGCTTTTTAGACAGTTATGAATATATACATTGCACACGCAGCCACATCGTCACGTTTTACAAATTCATATATTATACAGATTTCTCTCTTCTTCTCTCCCTCTTTCTCGTGATTATGCGAGCGTTTCTACGTTTGAAATTACAGCGGCGCGTGCCAAACCGATATTTTAAAGCATCTCTTATTTATTTCTACCGAGCAATCATCATCAGCACTCCACTGGCTGCTACATACCATGCTTGGGGCTCTCAATAAGATATTTATCATTACGATCAGTTAGAACGCCCAGCTTTGAACTCTGTGATTTACACAGGGAGACAATTTAATTCGATAAGACCGAAGATATATTATATAGTTTTTGCGAAATGATGGAGTTCCCATCGGATGCATCATCTCGTTTGGTGCATCGTATACCGGAGGTCGATCTCACGATTCAAGTGTTTTTCTCGAGTAGAACGGTGCGGATACCGGAGAGCGAGGGCGCGCGAGAGGGCAGAGAGGATGGAGAGAGGGTATATCCGGTCGTGGTAAATTTTTCTGGTATTCAAATTTTTATGCCGGGACTACATGAGAAGGAACGGCTGGGGTTCGCCGTTCGCTGCTGCCCAATTACGTTTCACCGTGGACGTTCGAACGGCCAGTCGTCCAGCTCTTGGTTGCGATTAGCATACACGCTCCTCAACGAGTAAGAGCTGTTGCGAGAGACCGGTAACGGTGGAGGCCTTCGAAAGACGTCGAAAAACCTGAAAGTCGAGCTTCGGGATCGCTCGTTCTCTCCCTCGTTCTTTCTATAGGGAATCTCTATCTCTTACACAATCTCCTTCTCACTCTTTCGTTATAATATTTTACTACTGGGTAGCGAGAGTACGTATACGTGCTCTGCTGACCACCGAGCTTCGGTACTACGTGCTACTGCTCGTGGTCAAGCCAAGAGCCATGCCAGGCGAAGAAGAAAACCAATGCGTTCGTGCATCGCGTGGCTGAGCGCGAACCAACCGGTGGCCACGCCTCCTTAGACAGCCGCCAGCCAACAATTAAGATTTGATCGGCAAAAATGGTCGAGTCAAAATGGCGCTCGGGCCACTACTGAATGCGTAATGCCCTCACGATGGCGAAAAGAATATAACCGAGGATACATAACGACAACGATCAACTGTCCGAAATTCATGACTTTCGAGTCATTCGTTTTGAATCATTGCATTCTTATATGCATCATTGTAGACCTTACAAAAATATAACAAAAATTGTTTCGTTAAAAGAAAAAAAAATCAATTGCAAAGTCGCTTTTAGTTAAAATTTTAATCATCAACGAAATTATCCATATTCGTGATCGTTTGGGATTAGTTTGAAACTATAGTAATTCCGATCCCTCGCGAAATTGACCGACGCGACGCCTGAACCATAGGCAACCTGCTTTACACCGCCGTTAGGCTGTAGTACTATACACAAGGAGTTTGCCTCTCACGCCAGGCAACAGCGGCAGTGTCACGATTTGCCTTAAAAGAACGAATGGAAAATCATAGCATAGCTGTGTGGTCGTTTCAAACAAAAGCGAGCGAAATTCAAGGGAGGTGACTGGTGGCACGTGTAGTACAGGTACGCAAGCGGCTAACCGCGGGGGCTTTATAAATCACTTTTATCACGCGATTTTCGCGGTTTCCGTGCTTCCCGTACACCGGATACGGATTCGACATGAACCTTCGTGCTCGATTCTTACGAAGAGTCCGCGTACGTCGATGTGGACGAGAATTCCGAAGTATCTAGTCAGTACTACTCGTTTCGTTTTTTTCTTTTTTTTTCACTTCTTTCTTCTGTGATTCCCAAGATAGTAGGGTTATTGAGGACGTTAGGTATAATCAGTGATTTGCGATAGGCGCGTTGGGAAAGACGAAAGGAGAGATACAACAGGGGCGGCATCGGTAACCGCGGCGCGAAACTCACCAAGGAGAAACAGCCAAATTAAAATTGCAAGACCATTCGCTAGTTCGCGATAACGGCGGAAGGAGAAAGACGCCTACGAGACTCTAATCATAGCACGGAGAGTTTTCGTATACGGTTACGTACGTATCTTACGTACAAGCATCACGAGACGAAAAGAGTCAGAACAAGAAGAACGATAGAAAGAGCTGGTGTGCTACTACGTTACTCCTTATCCAGGGTCTCTCATTACTACTAATGCCCCCCAATCATTGCCCTACAACCGATACCGCACCTATGGAGTTCACCAATGGTTTTTATTCTCCCCCTCCTCTGGCCCGCTTTTTTGCAATCCCTCTTCAATAGCAATTGTGCGAAATGGTGGGCAAAAATCGATAGGAGACTACCAATGGTGAATCCTATTACATCACCGTAAATGTATTCGCGTATTTTTTACGTGTTTTGATTTTATTTCAGGAAAGTTAGCTGGAAAGGGCATTTTTAGGTTGTTGCGGGTGCACATTTGTTTTTTTGTTTTTTTTTTTTAATTCTTAATAGTAACATTAAAATGCAAAGGTAATCGTAAAATTCTACGAAGAAATGAATATAGCCAAAAGTCTATCAGTGAACTCTATCAGTGAACTGCTTGGATATTTTTTTACCCGTCGAACACATTGAAGGTCTAACTTGTATTTGGCATTATGAATACGTTCTACTTTGCAAGCGTCGATAGGGAATAGCTGCCTCAACGACGGGAGCAACGGTGGTGAAGCTCTCTTTAGCATACCGGGAGGGCTAACCGTTAAAGCCGATCGTTAAGTTTATGGGAAGAGCGTGAGATGCTGTGCCGGGGTTGGCAATTATAGTATGCTCTGTGAAACACCGTGATCTTCGCCACGCGAAGAAAACGACTTCTATGCCCTCTCAACGACTGAACGTTGTTGTTGCTGTTGCTGCTGTTGGCTATGATGCGGCGAAGATATCTCATAGCATTATTCGCTTGAAACGCTGAGCTGTTCACGATTGACCATGAGACGAGAGCGCGAAACGATTTAATGCAAGAATCGTGGAAAATCTATTATACCTCATGGATTGCAACAACTACAAGGTAATTTTTACAAGTCAAACCTTGGAAATTCTTCGTAGAATTGGAAAACATTAATAGCACATCAAGTGTGCGGCGATCGCGGATATTCTCGACGTTTCGCGGATTAACGATTTTACCGAGAAATTCGGAGTGCGCACGTGTATAACCGCAGCTCTCATAAGGACCCTTCGGGCTAATAATTGATCGGGCAATTTTAACCACGATGAAAATGGCTACCAAGCGCGACCATCGAAGAGTCATAAGACAGCGAAGATGCGAGACGAGAGCATCGAAGATGCGAAAAGAGCGGGAAACGCCACGTTGGTGCAGCGTCAAAGAAGAAGAAGAAGAGGAAGGCACACCGCGCGGAGCCTCACAAGCACTTATCATTAGCCGCATCTCCTCCGCCACCAGCCGCGAACGAAAGAAGAGAGTACCTAATATAACCGCGAAAGAGAGAGAGAGAGAGAGAGACAAAGATCGGTGATGTTGGCAGGCCAGGGTAATTGTTTCCTCCGGTTTATAGTTTTATTCCGAGTCCTCTGGGACCGCCGCCGCTGCTGCGCGATGATATCTCTTCTCGACTCTCGTTTTATATTCCTCCGGGCTACAAAGACCATCATGGCGGCTCACAGCGCTCACGATCTCTTCTACTCTTTTTTATTTTCTTTGATTCCTATAAGTGGAAGAAGAATTCTTCGAAAGTCGCCATTTTGTCGCGATTAATATTTCGTTGCATATCATCTCCGGGCCGACAACTTGAAACTATTTTCTATACAATTTCTAGAGTTATCATAGCCATGTAGCGAAGAGGGACGATCCCAGAGAGGGGTTGAAAGTCGAAGGGTTGAATTAGCATCGTCTAGCCGCGCGGCAACAGAGAGCCCCATCACGATATATGGAAATATTGGTGGTAATAACAGCCCGGTGGTCTTGTTCTCGTTCGTGGCAACAAGAGGGATGAGGAGGTCGCGAGACGAGACGCAAAGTTATTTTCGTGGAAACCCCCGTTCTTGACTCCATTAGTTTCATCTCTCTTTTCCCGACGCGTCTTATCTCTTTCTCTTGAGTTCTCTTGACCACTGAAAAATTAAGAGTTCCGCAGCTCGCGGTGCTCGTGGACGAGAGCCTATCGTTTAAGCCGGATCTCCATGCGAGATTGCTGGCCCCCGAGGGTGGTGATTCCTTCGAAGGCGGATCTCATACTCTTCCAGCATACTCTATATGCCGGGCCCCACCATTACGCTCTTCTTCTTCTGCTTCGTCTCTTCTCGCTCGATGAATTCCGCTTTTCAGCTCGTAATATAATCCACCGATAGTTGAATGCATTTGACCCTTTGCCGCATTTTTCTTTGCTCAGAGATAAATGCACTGGCTGCTGTCTTGCAATTGGTATCAAAGGCGGGAGAGCACCTTGCATAACCTTTTATGATTTATCTGTCGTCCGGTGGTTGCCATCATATCGAATGTTCTCCACGTTCGCAACGCTCAAACAGACGACCAAACAACCATCATCCAGGGTCTTTGGGGTTCTTCACGGAAACATGCCAGAGAATACCTAATCAATTCTCCAGTCTTCCGGGCTGTCAGCGTATCTTTTTTTTCCTAAACATACTTCTTCGCTCTTCTTTCATTCCGTTTCTCGATGAAAGACCAGCAACGATCCATTACCGGCGGACCTAGGATATCATAGAGCGTCTAGAAGAAGTTGTAATAATGTACGCGAACGCGTTTTGTCGTACTGTTCGTCGTCGTCGCCGTCGTCGCCGCCGCATCCGCATATGAACCGATAAACCCTTGTCATCCGAGCGAGCTGACCCCTGGAGGGTGTGTCGTGGGCGTGTGCAGGGGTGCCGATGCATATACTATACGGGGTCGTCTGCACGCGTCGTTTCTGTGTATACAAGAGTCCCGAAGGCTCCTTTCTCCATGCAGCACAGAAGGGCACGTGGGTGCACGCGTGTTCGAAATACGACCACACTTGTTCAACGCGATTGTCTACGTCTTTCACATATCGTGGACACACTTGTATGTGAACTATAGGACACACATGTGTGCGTAAATCGGATCTCAAGCTTTGGCCCTAAGATCGCTGAATCTGCTGGGCGGAAAAGTAATAGAAGAGGAACCGGAAGTCCCTGACTCGCGTGCGCCTAAAAAGAAATTGGAGCTCACCTTGGCTAACGCTCGTCAGTTCGCCTCTTCCTGTGTCACTTGACACTTTTTCTTCGGAATCATATGAAAAAAAGCTTAAGATTTCTAGGGTGCGCTCGTGCGAAGGAAAAAAAGAACTGCGCAGAAGATATTTTGATGAACTGCATGGAGAAAAAATGGTAACGTCTTTTTTTCTTTCGTCATAGTGGTACAATTAACGAAAAAAAAAGGATCGCCCACTGTATATTTGCAATGATGCGCGACTGAGTTAACGAACGCGATTTATGATCCCGCCGAAGATCCCAAATTCAGTACACCGGGCACCTACGCACAAGTTCGCATTATTTTTAACGAGCATATATTTCTTTCCTCCGCAAAAACCCACTTAAGGATCTCTCGTTTGGCGCGAACGTGTCCGCGAGATAAAAAAAAGAAAAGGATCAACCGATGATATTCCGGTACACCGAAACAAGCGTAATGGCAGCTCGCACCAGAACAAATTCTAACGACCACGCCAAGAGCGGTAATGACTACAATCATCGCTCGTCGATATACTACAATGCCATATCTCGTGATCGGGAACGAGAAAATTGGGCGCCTCTGTGTGTTATTTAGTTTGTTTCTTTTATACGCTCTCTCTTGCGCGCTCGTCTTTCGCTTGTCGAAAACACGTGCCACAACGGCGTCAGTGTTACTCGACAGACTCGTGTTACAAACAAATGTAAGTCGACAGATGTTGCTGGCTGATGATGCGGGAAACGTGAATGAACGAAAAGGGATGTGTATAATGATAGCGAATTTTTATTGTCGAACCGCGAATTTCGTCTATAATTCCTGCTGAGAACCCATAAATCTCAGGGATTAATTATTTTATCCTAATAATACGAAAGATCTTCACTTTTTGTCTTTCCTTTCGATTTGTGATCTGCTCTATGGTTCTTAATGGTATTGAGCAACAGAGGAGTCGCGTGCAAAAAACCGCACGTCCGTTTGTATGCCGATATGATAGAAACAGATATTAGTCGTAGTGATGACTAACGGAGAAAAAAAAATTAACTCTAGCTTCGGCTACTTAAATTATGGGAACGTCATTTATATATGTATATGTTGATGCGACGATCGTGTGCGAGACGACGGCTATTATAATTGACCGGTAAGGCAACGCTCATTTCCTGTGTATAGATACGTACTCTGTAGAATATATGCGAGGAAGATATTCGGGAGTTGAGACGCGATCTTCTTTTCTCGTCATCCACGCCCACTGCTGCCCGGCGAGAGATCCCTTCAAAGCCTCATTCCTTACAATAATATTGTATCGCTTCCTGTCCCATTCGTGAAGACGCGAACTAACTGGCCGCTTTTACCCGACGCCGCAAAAAGGACGCGAGGAAATCTCGCACAATGACACAGGCGCAACATAAAAGTTGCCGCGCATATACGCGGTAACGTAATATAATATAAGAGCGATCGGCTACCGCGGAAGTGCAATTTTACAATGAGATACTTTCGACGGTATTTCTCTCACCAACGTCCGAATAAATGACCCTTCATTTCGTTGGAAACGTTCTTACAGTGTGTCCCATCTTGTATAAGAATGCATATGTCGAAATTTCTGTGTGAAATTCACCGCTCTCTATAAAGATTGTCCGGACAATCATTGCGATAAATCTTTAGCAGCGATGCAAAAGGGGAAAGTCAAAGACTCATCCGGTCCGTGTTATCTACCTTATCGCAACAGACTTTTGCTCGCGGCTTGTGTGCAATCGCAAACGGAGATCTCGAACCTCGAGTTCACGTTTCTCCTCTTATTTCCCGTGGTGGTACACCGAGTTTTACTATTATATATACGCAATGACTGCTCGAGGTTCGCGAGTCTTTCGCAGTCAGAACGAGAATATATACCGTGCCGTAAATCACGGAGGAAACGTAAACGGTGCCGCGCGATAATATTTTCTTAACACCTCGTCAAGGGGTTGGACGATGGGAGCCCTCCCGACGGTCCGAAGTATCGCCTGCCAGTAAATCTACAGCGAGCAAGCAACTCTGCAATTTCTACTCGTCGTAACGCTCTGCGTGCGCTTACCGCGCGAAAACGAGACAGAAGCATTTTTGTACGGCATTGAGGTCGTTCGAGTGAACTCCGAGACGAACGAGACCGACGAACGCCTCTATGGAGTAAATAACTCGAGCAGCTTCGGTAGAACCAAACCGCGCACATTCATCGCCGATAGATAACGAGGAGGTCTCATCGTTTCTCAACCTTTTGAGGACTTTTAAGAACTTCAAAGGGAAGATACCTCCGCAGCTCGCAAGCACTTGTGAAGCTTTGTTCGCTATTTTTTAAAATTTTCCACTCGAAAGGCAGCGGTCTAATGATCCACGGCACAGGTTCATCTCGGTTTCGGGTAGATTACGATTGAAAAAAAGAAACGAACGGTAAACAGTATGGCAAATCAAAAGAAGTGATACACCGGAAAGCATTGTCGATCCTCGAGACTCCAATGCTGGTTAATTAAATCGTGTTTCGTAAAGTGGCGGACCTCACTTCATCCGTCGAAGACCATCGCTTGGGTCAACACTTTCGAGGGTTTCTTTTTTTTTTCTTCACATAATAGCGAATGGATCCAAAGATGACCTGAAAGAATTTCTATCTATTCACCTCGAAGATTCGAGTAGCTCGTGATGAGTTCACGAGGCGAGGTGATGTAGGAGATCACGGGATCGTGGAAGCTGTTCGGACATCAACAGCGGCAAAGCGTTGCAAGCGATAACGCCTAGCGATGTTGTAGGCTGGATGCTTCAGCTCGATGTAGCTCTCGGGTAATAAGGGGCTTTGAGCTCGCGGGGCCGTTCCTTCCATCTCACTCATTCTTCACTCGAGATCGGCATGAGGCGACGACGTTTGCCCATCGCCTGCCACGAGGACATTAACGAGCGAGGGAGCAGCGAATACCCGTTTAATAATTTTTCTCTCGCCGACGCGGAAGGCAGCCTCGTTGAGATCAGAAGCTGCGCTAATACGAACTGTACTGCCGATGTACCAGAACGAGCGAACTCCCTTCACGGATCGCGAGATCTATGATTACAAATTGTTCGGGGAGCAATAATGTGCGAGGTTGTGCGGTATTTTAAGATTCTTAGAAAAATCGCGAAGGAATCATCGCGTTTGCGAAAAAAACTTCGATGGCACGTAATGCGAAAAAAAAAAAATGTATGAATATTTTTGCTCTCCGTTTGAAAACATTTTTAGCCGAATGGCAATCGTTACCTTCTTATAAAAAAGAAGGTAACGATTTCTTATGAATTTTTTCTTTTCTTATGAAAAAGACTCCGGAATGAAACGGGATTATGATTCTGAGTGTTTTATACTTGACTACATCAACTCATTGATTTTCGTAAAAAAACCCAACTAACGTATTCTTGGATCGTAACTTCTCCGCGTTGATGCGTTCTACGTGTGTCTGCTTAGTCCCGAGATCCTCGTTTCACAGGCGCCAGAAAATTCGTTCCCTGCCATTAAGATGATAGATGATACTGACCTCGTTCCGTTCATTCAAGCTTTTCGAAACGGTCTATGCCACGCTATATTTGTGCGTAACGATTTTGTGTACCTTTCCCGTCCATCGAAAGTCATCAACAACTCTACGCTCAGATCTCGTAAATTCCCACGTAAATCTCCAAAGAACACCAAAATTCTCGAATACCAGTTGGCGGTGAGTTTTGAGATATTAAAAAAACGCCTTAATAAAAAAGGGAATTTCATTCAGACGCGGAATCAGTTAGGTTACCATGTCTATCTCGCGACGGAACTGAAAAGTGAACACGACAGCGGAACTTGAAGCTCGGACGGTTCGCTCGGACTTTTTCTCGCCGAAGAGAATCGTGTAATGAGTTGGAACAGACCTGGCGCCGGTGGCTTCGTCACGGTCTTATTTAGCTGAAGACTCCGTTTTCATCATTGTTTTTTCATGCTCTCCGCGTACCCTTGCTTTTTCGAAAAATGCGAATAGTTACTTACAAATAATGTTTGGGGTCAGAAAAAATATTGGTAACTTCATCATATGAAATAGAAAATTGAAAAATAAAAAAAAAACGGATACTCAACCAATGTATGGAAGGGAAGGGTGTAACTGTGTTATCGAAGGGTCATCCCGGACCGGATATCAAATGCGTGAGTCGAATTGCTATCCCTATTTCTCGTCATCAACTACACTGTACCGAATGGTGTATTGAATTATAATACCGAACGAGAGTTTCACTCGTTTGTTAGCTCTTCGATATGTGTAGACTTCTCTTCTATACGTAGCCGCTCCGGTCAGACGAGGGTCTGACTGGTGCCCGCTTCTTTCATTGTCGGCCTTCTGTATCTTTCGCCAGTTCTTTCTTTTTTCCTTGAGTCCGTCGCAACCGATAAAGGATAAGCATTAGTAATGGGTTTTAATTACTTCATAATGAGGAGGTGACTTCGCTTCGACCTCTCGGCCCGGCGCCAAGATTAGATACTTTCGTCTCTATTTCCTTTTTGTTCGTGTAACAAAAAAAATAATGACACGATGAAAAAAAAAAAAAACTATGTACAATGTATAAAACGAACATAATCACGTATAGAATTAAAATAGAATTTTACAATGACATCGTTTGTCTTAAAAGAATTATAGTGAGAAAGAAACCTCCGCCTCGTTATTTTCTTTTTTCTCTATATAAATTCACTATAGTTTCAACGTAACCGGATCGAGTGTAGAAGATTGAAACGCACTCGAGAAAGCAGGGCGTGAATTGTGTGGTATGGCCGAGTCGACACACATGGAAAATATTTGACACTCGTTTGTCGGAGGCCGATTAAGAATTAGGAGTAACTCATTTAGCTGCCCGCATAGCCTCCGCTCGTAGAATAGAATATCTTTTCGTGCTCCTTCGGTCGTCGGTTCATCGTCGTTCTCGAGTATGCCGCCGCAGCCACAGAGATCGTGAAGAACGAGCTCTCGCAGTCGGTTAGAGTCCTCGAGAAAAAGAAAGACGGTGAAAGCAGGAAAGGTACGAGTGAGATGGTAAGAGGATGAGATGAAGGAGTGACTAATGTGTCTGTGGCTACCTGAAGAAGCGCGCGGCGCGGCCGAGCTTCAAAGGATTCGTTGGCGCCGCCACCCTCACCAACCGCGCCACCTTTTCTCCATCTTTTCCTCCGCAACCGAACCCGACGATCCTTAACATCAACTCTGCTGCACCGCAGTCGAGAAATATCTACGAGATCCGAAGTTCTAGCGCCTCTCGACTCATCTTTGTAAGTCATCTACAAGCCAACCGTAACAAATGTACGATA
Source organism: Buathra laborator (assembly GCA_934046635.1). Classification (NCBI taxonomy): domain Eukaryota; kingdom Metazoa; phylum Arthropoda; class Insecta; order Hymenoptera; family Ichneumonidae; genus Buathra; species Buathra laborator. The sequence goes on along the minus strand of OW203897.1, from coordinate 3,654,959 downwards.
AGAAAACGCTAATTGACTTGTACCGAATGTGATTACAATCACAGAACAGCTCAGAGTCGTCTCTCGCTGCGAGTTCTACAACGTGTAACGAATGCACAAATATAATCTCTATGCCTAATCCGAGCGTCTCGTACTTCGCCAGTGAGCTATCTAAATTATTTCCGATTTCACACGCGCCAACGCGAAAAATCTAAGCAAATCAATAGATGCGCTCTTTTGCTTCGCAGAGGGAAGATTATTCACATCATCAGTTATATTCGTTTATACTCTATAACCCGATCAATTTCGCGTTATTACCATTTGCGGGGCCTTATACTCGCGGGTACGAGAATACGTGTATAGGATACAACCGCATGCGAAGATATACAATATATCTATAGGCGCGTTCACCGTGATAAATTCAGTCGGCAAATTGAATGCAAATTGCAAATAAATTACAAGGTCTACGTATATAGCCATACCACAGTTTCGCGTATAGCTCACGGGGTGCATGCAACTTCTATGAGTGTAAAAGCCTCCCGTTTCCATCTTTCTCGTTGCCGAGCTTCAAATTCAAACGCGCGGTTGTATTCTTCTACACATATAACACGGTATATAATAGAACATTGACTCTCCTCCTCTTTCATTCTATCGTTGGCTCGTATAATATATATTCCCCTCTCTAACTAGAATTCAACTCTCGCATCGTCTACCTTCCCTATTTTCCCTCCTTTCGCCCACGTTCTCGCGTATCAATCAGCTAATTGCGCTTCGAGCCCACAATTACATCATTATTTAATTCATTGCCACAGCACCGAGCGTCGAGCAATTGCTCCTTCCTGAAAATGGTCTGTTATATCGTACTCTAGATGAGCTGCCCTAACATATATATCTATATCTCTCGACAATAGCTATTAGCGAGTTCGCGGTACACAACGAGAAATGGTAGGGTGAGCGGTGTGCTGTACAGCCTTCGGTTAGTAGATATACGAACGAAACGGTCCGCGCAGTGGTTTACCTGACCGCGTACGAACTAATTACCCGACCGCCCTCGTTACTTTGTAGTTTGCTCCACTCTCGTGACGCCCGAGCTCATCGGTATACGAGACGCGTGTGGAGGCTACATTCGTTTGTTCGTTCGTTCTCTGTAAAATGAGAGTAACGGCCGGGAGTAACGAGATATCCTTTAGCTTAGAATGGGGGTACAACTCTCGTCTACAACGGCACTGCTTCTCGTCGACGCGTTTTTCCTCTTTCTTCATCGAGGGTTATACCCGGTATATTTCATATATGCACAAGACCAAGTCTTTATGCGCGCAACTTATTTCTTAAAATTTCTTTTCATTGTTACCGTTTTGTATTACTGCGGATGCAAGAATCGATCAGAAGTAACTGTAAGATACAAGCAAAGGGTGATTGAATTTCGCAGAACACATTGCGTTCGCGTGTTACGTCAGTTGCTCCTCGTCATTTCGTGTATTATTGAGAAGAAAGGCTCAGTGAGGATAGGATAGGGATAGGGTTGACGTGAGAGTTCTCGATAGCTTGTTCCGTCTATCTTGAGTGAATGTCAACGTACGAAAGTCTGATAGACGGTGAGTTGTCTGTACAGTCCTATATCATTACTTAAGGGCACTGGCTTTCGAGCCGCCGGACTTCGATGCATATATATTCTCTCTTTCGCTTTCTACACCCCGTGTAATGGAGCGTACCTTTATATATACTATACACGCAACGTAAAACCATTCGCTTACCGTATCATTACCACTGTAAAATTACATAGTCACACGTATCTGTGTGTGTGCGTGCGCGTGACTATTATATAGACCGGTGTATGCGACGCCGTTTTGAAATTTTGCCTATCAATCATTCTACGACTTTGACGAAAATTCCACATTAACAAAATGCCGTTATTTTCATTGGTACGTGACAGTATCTGTCATGAGGTCGTCTTCTACAATTCGTAATTTTCTAGAGACGTTAAAAGTTTACATCAATCTTGCATCGAGTTCGGCCTTCTTTTTTTTTTTCGTTTTTTAATTTTCTCTTTTCATGAAACGCCTTAAAAAACGTATCATTTAAGCATATAGGTCGTTCATTCAAACTCATAGCAGGTAATATTTTCTTCTGCGTCAACAGGATAGAAGATCATCGATCAAGAAATTTGTGAATTTTTCGCTTGATCTTTATAACATCTCTATGATCGCGAGTCTAACGGCGAATTTAACCATTTGGAAGATATCAGTCCAAAGGACATCACGAAACTCTCATCTCGTTCCCATTAGCGTTGATGCGTTGCCTACTACGCATCATCGGAGAGCCTAATACAGAGCTCGTAGAGTGACTATGCGAGAGTTAGTGTTTCTTCTGGCTGCGATTTTCGATCATGAAATCCAACCACGTAGAACGATAAGTGAGGATAGTCGAGTAGACAAGTGCTCGCACACAGAGTCCTGCGGCTACGCGGACGAATCAGGCAGTCGATATAGCTGACGGAGCATTCATTTCCCCCGCGAAGCAGCAAACGCGTCGTACACATTCATTTTCTCTCTCCCTCTGACTCGAATATCTCAAGATTTTATGTCCCTCGTAAAAAGGGCTTCCGCCCTCCGGCTTGGGGGTGTAAGAGCGCAAGAGCCACACAGCCATCAGCATCAACGCATATACACACAGCACGAGAGAGCAGTTCTCTGTCCTCACTACTGTGCCACCTCTAGCTATAAAAGGCGAGTGATTCGCGCGCCCGACTAATGAGCCGTGTGGGTTTATGCGTTCTGCAATCGGCTACCGGTCCTTTTGTGTTACGCGCCCGCGCCTCTGACGCTCTTATTCTCCAACGCCTCACGCGCACCAAACACTCGCCAGCCACTACCCAAACCTTAATTAAAATTTATTAAGACTCCAAGAAAAATCTCATCGTCACGCGAAAAATAAAACTAAAAAAGTAACTCGTTGAAAAAAATAAGATGAATACAGGTTTTAACATAATCCGTGTTATCCGATCTCCCAGAAGCTCATAAATTAGAAAGATTTCTCTATAACGCACACTTGGAATATAATAAAGAATTCATTTTATCTTTTAAAATTAACTGTTTTTTTTTTTTACGAGAAATTATTATTGTAAAGTACATCGTTGAAAAATAAAAAAAATGGATTTATAATATTTTGCCGGAAAATTCGCTTGACTCGTTGACACGATTCTTGATATGAGAGTCGTCCCATTTCCTCTTGTCACACAGTGAAGAGCATTAACCCGTGCACCACCCAACGACGCCCTGGACCTCCTAGGGGTCGTCCAGGGGCGGTTGTTCGGATACCCTCGCGGTATACGCCTTTGCGCGTGCTGCTGACTGTATTCTCCCGTGTTGCTGTTTCGCTTCACTCATACGGCAAGAGAGAGAAAGAGAGAGCGAGATAGAGGCGGGCAACACCCCGCGGGGCGAAAGCCGGTAGCACACACGCGTTATCCACTCAAAGAAGATTGTGTATGTTCTCGTTCGCGCGGCTCCTTCACTCTGTACGGCATAGATCTCGTGCGAGAGCCATGCTTCAGGACCGGAATTATCTCAACGGGGTCGTCGTGGGCGTGACACACATACCCTATGCGTCAGCGGTGTTGAGAGAACAAAAAAAATCACAAAGTATCGGGGATTGCGTTTTCATTCTCGTTCTCTGCCAATCGACCGACAATGAAAGCACAGGATGCGCGTGAAAATGAAAGAACAAAATAGCATAGTCTTCACTATCCATGTTCAGAGTCGCTGCCTCGTGCAATTTGCCCTCAGGCCGACTAACGAAGCTTCGTTAGATCGGGCGAGAGTTTGACTTCGTTAAATATAGGCGTTACCTCGTGTACGCACTGTAGGATTACACTTATAGTAGAGATCCGCGAAACTCACGATCGATTTTCAAATTTTTTACAATTTGCACGTACGTAGGACAGGATGTATCCGGCGATATAATCTTCGAATAATGCAAGTTGTGTTTAGTTGTTGCTATAAAGAAAGACGATTGAGTTGCTCGAAGAATTTTTCAGTCGACCCAACGCAGTACGCGACAGAATTTGGGGAACGATCATAAAAATGCTGTGATGAGGGATGCTCCTCGCGAGTTATTCGTGTATAATGGAGCAGGTTTTGTTCATTGTTCCGCGAATAATCGTAAAACCCGGTAAAGCTGCGTATATACATATATATCTTTATGTACATATATATGTATAAGTTTAGCGAAAGGGTCGTAGTATCCGCGGCTAAACAGCCTCGAACTCACCAAGGACCTGTTACGAATTTAATAACACATTAGGTTGCGCCCTAATGAGTTGAGCAAACAGTATACGAGGGTTCCCCGCCATCCAAAGTGTTCTTTCGGTCGAGGTAGCCGCAGTGTCTTCTGCTAGGATATACGGATCCGAAACTCTTTTTGAGGTTTGCGAGATGCCGAGAGGAAAAAAAAGAACGTCGGGTCGGACAAAGGGAAAATTTTTCCTCGGTGGATCTCTACCGGGGAGAGAAAGAGGACAAAAAGAACTCCTCCCACCGCCCCGTTATTACGACCATTTTTTCCCTTTTGTCGGCAAAAGAAATTTCGGAACTCACCCCTGTTGCTTCTTCGCACTGGACAAACCTGAACTATGCAGTAATTTTCTTGAATCTGTGCGCGATAAGTATCTGGCTATTGTGTATTCTTTCGACACTTTTCTTTACCGCCGTCCTGTGAAATTCGGGTATATCGCGATGGTTAACTTCCATTTAGGGAGTCGTGATGACGTTTCGAAAAATCGTACTCGCCAGACGGTCCGTTTTGCCGGTGTAATTTGGAGGAAAAGTATAGATTATCGATTTGTTAATTCATTAGTCGACAGTCTATTCATATATTTTTTTTACATTTTACTACCTCCATTTATTACGTAAAAATAGGTTCATGTTTATTCTTGGAGGGTTAAAGTAAAAACTGCATTACATTAAAAATATGGTTGAATGTTTTTACGACTGGAAACGTCCACCTTAGTTAGTTTGAAGATCGTATATCAGAGCACTCAGGGACGTGAAAGATTTAATTGCAGTATTCTCGTTAGGAAACTCGGTCTCCCGCCTCGTGCCTTCACAGTAGGTGTTAATTTAACGCTAACTCGTGCTTCGAACAATGTACTAAATCTCGAGATTTTTCGAAGTCGAACACGGGACAGCAGCAACAGAAGTCTGAGACCGTAGAATCTGCTTATAGGCGCCCCCCCCCCCTCCCTCTGTTCACAGATGTTCGATGTATTGTCCTAATATGCGCGGGTTTCGCCGTTCGAAATCCTTGGAGCCTCTTTCACTCGTTCCTAACTCTTCGAAACAAATCGACGTCATCTGCTCCTTTTGCCGCGAGAAAGTCCCGAAGTGCATATAGCTGCTGTTGCTACAAACCCGAGTCATACAGATGCGAACGTCGCGTCGATGGTTTCTTCGAAAAAAAAAGGGTCCGCCGTTTCACTGCGTTTTCTATGCGGCAGCGGTGACTTCCGCTCAATTAGCCAAGCCGTTCGATCATCCTCCTTCTCCTTCTCCTCCTATATTCGTCTCATCAATCACCGAGATAAACTTCAGCCTCGTTATACACGCATATAACAGCAGACCCAATTATCGGAAAAAGACGAACGTTTTTAGTCAAACTTGCCACTATATTTACTCAATTATATTACAGGAAATTAATTTAAAGACGGTTCAGCGATAATCTTGCATAAAGCGATACCATTTGAAACTTATTAGTTTTATCGGAGAATTCTTTAGTAATAACGGGGTTAAAGAGCAAAGAAACGGTGAAAACGGAATTTGTGATTGTGACTGAAGCTACTGGAGTTTGCTTCCAGATCTTTACAAGCCGATAAAAAACTGTACTGTATACAAGAATATGGGACAACGTTTTACTTGTTTCTTTATTCATTTTTTTGTCACGTACCCCTACTTCGGCTGCCGTTCGACTGTTGGTACGAATGTCGAAGGGTTCTTCGTTGAATGCTTCACCGTTAAAACGGTCACCCATAACCAATGTAGTATAGTATAACGTTCAATTCTTTCATATCGTCGGTAATCAGATCCTCGCAACTCTCTGGTATCTCGCCGTGTACCAAAAACCGCCTTCTGACCATTCATAGCAACGGATCCAGCTGTTTCCGGTGGGCGTTCACGAGGAAACGGGTTCGCGATTCTTTCTTGTTGACAGGCGCGAGGCTCGGTGTTCAGCAATCCGACGCGAAGCCGACCCTCAAAGAACAAATAACGACGGGAAGGGCCGCGGATTGAGAGAGAGAGAAAAAGGTATAAATAAATGAATGAAATGAAAAAAAGAAAAACGGGTGAAAATAAAGGAGCGCGGAAAGTTGCCGGTCGCGCGACGCAGCAAAGGGTGCCGCGTATCTCAGAGGCGTAACCCCCGTTGCCCTCTCGCAAAGGGGAGACCAACGGGGGTTCCAAGTCGGACCTCTGGGTGCCCCTCCATCGAATTATCATCGCGGGAGGTATTACACTATAGTATACATACTTCGGTCTCTCCCCGAACCTACTGAAAGAACTTGGAAGACGGGGACGGAGGGCGAAAAAAAATGCGCCAAACGAGTGATTGCAGTCTTCGGGTTTCCAAGCAGCACGTGCGCTGGGTGGTACCCCATTAAAGGATTTGCAAACTATTATTTAGTTGTTTGCGAGAGAATTCAATCTCGCGTTCCTCGCGCTACAAGGGTTTTTTTTTTCGAACGGCAGCAGCCTGTCCTTAAAGTCACACACGTATAACGTTTATTTCGACGACGTTGTAACATCGAGGGCGTCACGAGTGACACAGTAAACATAAAAATATACAATTTTGGTTGAAAAAAAAAATTATTGGTTAGCGTTATACAATATAAATAAGTACATGAGTTTAAGATCAGCGATCTCATTCTCCACTTGTCCGATAGTAGTCTCCGAAGATTGTGTTGATACCCCGCGAAATTACGCAACATCCACGCGCCGAAACATCGCCAGGTCCAGCGCGAAATAACGGGAGAAGAATTGCGATTAATCTCGACAGAATAAAGTGCGAAACATTAGTCGGTCTGGTAATTGACCGGCGTGCGAGGACCGTATACCGCGCGCAAAGGTACGAGGTATTAAATAAGAATGGTAATTATTGTAATCTCAGGGTTGCCCAGTGGGAGGACAGCTGCTCTCTCGCGCCAAGACTCGAGCTACCGGTCTTTCGCGCTTATTCCTATCCCGGCACTACCAGCCGTATCTAATTCCTCTCGCCACGATGAATCCTCTGTATTACCTCGGCATATTAACTTCTCGGGAGGTCCATTTCTTTAATTTGTATTATTATTAAATATCCGCAAAAGAGACAGGACAATTGCGCAAATGGCGAATCAAGGAAGCGTATCTGGAGAAGTCTCGGATTATTTTTCGTCAAGTGAATTTAAATTTTTTTTCTATATATAATGTTCGGTAAAGAGTAGGTAAAACAGAGGTAAATCTGTCGCAAGAGCCTGTAGAATTCCTTCGAACTTGCGGACTCGGTTCGAGCAATAGCGTTCGCAGGTTTGGTACCGCCTCTACGATGTTATTGGACGAGGAGACGTGGACGCCCATTCACCTGCGCTACCAGGTAGCATACCTGGTGCTACTATCGTGGTGGGAAGGTCTTACCTGGCCTCCAGCGTCAATGACGTCATCGAAGTCACGCCACGATTCTTGCAGGTGAAACAATTTGCAATTTATATATGGCTACCATGTGCACCTATGTTTGTGACATCCCCCAATATCTATTCGGTTAAAGTATTTTCGTATTCTTCATCATCAATTATTCTAATTTTTGTGCACCGGAAAAATCAATTGCTTGGCGCCAAGTTGAGTATCAACAGTTCAACGATATGCTGAATGACGTACTGGAGATAAGAAAAAAAATTATCTGTTGATCAATCGCGCTTAACCCTTTTTTGTTGAAAGTTTAATTGTGAAAAAAAAAAAAACTACCCCTTGGGGTCTCCATTTTTTCTTACGGAAGTTAATTCGTGAGTTGTCGAGTCAACCGTAGCTATAGCGAAGCAATATGAGACTTTTATAAATGATAATAAAAAGGATCATTCATGGAGTACCAGTGGCAAGGAGTATTGAAAAAAAATAAAACGAAAAAAAAAAAGAATGCGGTAGCCATACTATGAAAATTCATGAGTCCCTGAACTTAAAGGCCGTTGATATCCATATTCAGAAAATGGCCGTCGTTAACATTAAACGACGTTCATTATGCGGTGCGGGTAGTTGCACATTGGGTATATGCATGGTGTAAGGTATACGTAAGTGAGTTTGAGAGTAAGTGCGAGAACGAAAGGCGAAGTACACGACGGGGTGTACATACACACACGCGGTACATATAAGTAGAAAGGTAAAACGCGCTGAACACACGCGTGTTCAGCATACCTCGTAGCTGCTTCTGGGTCTCTCTCTGTCAGCGACACTGCGGTTTGGCATGCGAGTGAGCGTGGCTATCGTACGACCGCTATCATTTCGAGTCGTTTCATTCGACGGGTGTGACCGTGCTGCGGTAATTTGAAAGGTCCGATTAATCAAAGATTGCCGACGAGCGATAGGGACGCCATTGCTCGCTCTCGGAGTCCTCGACTCTCGCGCTTGGCACAAGGCTGGGTGGCTTCTTACAGTTCTCCTCGCAGAGAACTCATGAACTGGCTGCATATGTTTATGCATTGCCGCTTTCGATGCTATTGTACGACGTGTGTGTACGTAACTGCTTGAAACTCCAGCCGCACCTTCGAGAAAACGAGTCCGCAAAGCAGTTACACACAGCGAGATAAAGAGCAAGCGAGCGCGAGAGGGAGCCCCCCACACCGTTATACTAAGTACAGCAGTTTGGTTGCATATGCAGGCGGTAGCTGAGAGGGTTGAGCACGCCAATACACAAACGCCGCCGGCAACCCCTGTGAGCCTTCGAGGCGCGATATAACGATCGGCATTCTTCCTGGAAATAATCGTGTCCCCGAAGCGCTGGAAGCGCTACCTATGTAATTGATACTCTCTCGAGAAGCCATGGCCATCGTCGAAGAAACCAATGAGCTTGAGGATCGCTATGTTTATTAAATATTTATAAAGGGGATGAAAGGGGAATTATACGGTTCGAACGAAATGAGCGAAGCGAACGAGTGCCGCGGTACTAGAGATATCTCTATAAACATATACTGTCTATAGCTTGAGGGAGTCGCGACGTTCTGAAAAATTACAGAAATACAGTTTCGCATTCCAACACATTAAATGTATGAACTTCAACTATCATCGACGCAAAGTTGATTTCAATATTGACATAATATCAGTGCAATTTTCATTCGTATCCTAACCAAGCAACAACTTTTACCCCTCAAGTAAGAAGTGCTTTACAGTGCTTATTTGAAGCTCAGTTGCTGTGAAAACTATCTTAAAATCGGGTTCTTTTATGATAGTGCAACGTAGATGTTTAACATACGTGCGAATTTCGACGAGTCAATATTGACGGGAAGGGCGCGATCGAAAGAGATAACGTTGATATTGAATGTCGTCGTCGTTGTCGTCGTCTCTCATGAATAGTTGCAACGTGTGCTCCATCAAGCTGCTATACGGTCGCGGGGTTTCCGCGTCCCTTCACCGACACGACGACGACGTCTGCCTATGCCCTGTCGCCCCTCTCTCCATATAGTCAGCTCTCCATTGTGGCATGTTCGTTCGAGCAAATGCACATCGTCTCGCTATTCTCTATCTCACTCCGTACCGTACGCACGCGCGACTCCCTATATGTATGTATACCATTTGTTTATATATGTATGCGAACGTGCAAGGTATCCCGGCGCATGCTATACGTAAACGGCAAAGGTCCTGGATTACATACATATAACGTTCCGGTATCCTGCAGTGCGTGTATTTACATATCAAAGTGATGAGACCCTGCGGCACCATCGGCACAGTGAGAATCTTATAAGCTCACACGATGTAATATCCCTCAAACTCTATCTGCTTTTACATTATCGTTGCATCCCAAGACTAATCCCTTGAATGCTCCGTTTTTGGATTTAACAGCATTTGCGAGCGGTTAATGGAGCGTTAATGCATCGTAAAATACATCGGAGAAAAATTGAGTGAATTTCGGAAATACTCGAATGCCATTAGCATGTATATAGTATAGAATCGATTATTATGTGTCCTGTACCATTTTTTTTTAAATAAGTGTTATTTTTTTGGGCAAACAAAGTTGCAAAAATATGAATATTGATTTTTAAATTTTTTTCGTAGAGGGAAATTTGGGTTAAAAATTGGTACAGGATATTATTCCTTAATCTATTCTATTCTGTTCGAAAAGTTCAATGTCCATTTTCAATCTTTTTTGGATTATCAATGCAGTAGAATAACAATAATTACTTAATTTGGGATACTAAGGTTTACTTACACATAACTACTCGTTACGTTTTCATTGAGAAGGCATATCGGATGTATGATAAAACAAAATTAAATTTGGCACGTGTCCAGTTTGACGTCTTTCTTGGGTTATAGCTGCAATTCGGTGAGTTTCAATAAAGTGCGGGAGCCGCGGCGTTATCGAAAATCTAAAGTGTCAAACGGGTAGAACGGGCTAATTGAAGACTCCTCCCGGTTGTATGAGAGTCTATCGTGTCGTTCGATCTTCGTTCGGGAGTTCAAGCGGACCCCAGTCAATGGGATATCTGTCATCGGGGCTCACGAAATTTGTCAAACGTTATGGAGAGGCGATCGACTGATTAGCCATGGGCCCCGTGGCGGGATGGAGAGCGTTTCGCCCGGCACCCATAGCTCCCCCAGCATGATTCCCACGTCACGGAACACAGCATCACAATACCCCGAACAATGCCCGCGCTAACTTGACGTGTAAACTCGCACGCTCTCTTGTCACAGTCAAGGCACTGCTTATACGCTTACTAATGTAATATACGAGTTATCCTCTCATCTGCCGGCGCATTACCGTTGCTTTACTTCGGCATCAAACTAATACGAGGGAAAAATAAACAGCAAAGGAAAAACAAACGAAAATAAAATTATTTTCCTCGCAGCTTGAGATTCGAGTAAAAAAAATACCCTCCACTCGGTCCACAATGAGGGAGTCAACACGAAACCGTCAAAGCGCTACTCAAATGGTCTTGAATTACATCGAGCTAATTCGGAAAAACTTCCATACAAAAAGGAACCCCCTATAGACGATTTCCTGTATTGGCTGGATTTTTTTTTTTTTTTTTTTCGTACACATTCTGAAAGTTTTCTCACATCAGCGAATACCTCGCACACCAACGCTCGTCTTAAATAAAGAAAAAAAAATTGACAGCTCAAAAGCCCTGTACAGGCGTCAGATGTCGAATGGAGCTCCTTTGATTTTTCATCTCTTTGCTTCTCTTTCTCGTATGCTATGCGCAAAATGCCTATACATGCGAACAGCATCTTACGCCAAAGTAACAGTCGTCATTAGACGTAGTTAACATTTTACTTGAGTCGTATACTTCTCACTATCCGTGGTGCCGCAATGGCGAGTAAAGAAAACGAGAATAAAGTCTTTCCATAGTCGAAGCCGACACTTTCCTACCGTGTTCACTTAAGTTTCTCGTGCGGGCTTAATTTCAAACGTGCAAATGGTAATTTGCCAGCGCAGGTGCTTCGACCACTAGCGAACTTAGTATAACGACACGCATTGCTGTTCGCTTTCTTACAATACTTTTGTATATCTGTACACGTATCCTTTGGGCTATTTGTATGTAAGCGCGCGCTTTTTTTTTCGTTCAACTGGCTGATACACAAAAGTACGAAAGAAACTGCTGCGCACCGAGCAGTTTCTGTTTTCCTCAGGAGTTAACGAGCTTCTTAACCGACTCGAAGCTTTTACCGCGCGTGTAAAGCGAACGATCGGACGATTGATCTCACCGACGAATCTTCGTTGAGACTTCGAAGATCAGTCCGGGGAGGGGTCAAGGTGATCGTATATTCAACATCGTCTTACAAAGCCCGACTTCGCGAACGGTATGCACGAAGATGCGATTCTCTCTCCTTCTCTCGCCGTTCCAAGAGATTCATCGAGTGAAGCACAGCGAAATAGCAGAACGACTTAATAAGTCACGATTGCGAGACGATTGCTTCACTCGTCCGGCACATCGGGGCCGCGAAGCGTGTGACGATTTGCATACACGATTACAGGTTGTGTTGAGGGCCAGATAAAAAAAAAACGAATAACCACAACCAACAACACTCGAGGAACTCTTGAATTCCCTGGACTGCAAGGTTGCTGCCGCGTTGGCAGCAGGTTACGGGGTACAATGCCGAAAGTTCTTGCTTCATCACTATTATTCATAGCAAATAAATAGCCGCTGCCGCATTAATATGCAATATAGTTCCGAAGCAAAAAAACTTAAACTAAATAAAAAATGCATGAAAAAGTTCTGTATGCAAAAAACATGATATCCCAATCCTATATATTGTTTCTATGCCAAGCTGTAGTAGCAGCTAGTGGCAGAGGTGGGGAATAAAGTACAAGTAAAGTTATGGCAGCATCGCGTGTGTCGTGCAACAGCAGCGATATATATATAGAGAAAGAGAGAGAGACCCGCGCGCATCAACCAACCAATCGTGCAACCCTGGTTCATTCTTGTTCGCATGCAATGAACGATCCACCGGGTCCTGGGATAGGTTTATAAGCCGGTACGTTACACGTATACAGCGAACAAAGCTATATACCAACGGCAAACGCCGATATATACGCTGTACGTTCCCTCGCAAAATTATAAGCTCCGCGGAGTAGCGGATCTAATAAACGGCCGGCCATCGTATTTGCAATACATGTAATGTAACAACGTATCCGGTGGAACGACGTCGCAGCCCAGAGAGGTCCCTCGCGACAAGCAAATGCTTGACATTTTCACCGATTTCCGACAATAACTCACGTTTTCCTCTCGTATTAACGATACGCGGGAGTCCGCGTGATTTTCATACAACGGATGTGCTGAATCTGTCGAGCAAAGCTATTCATTAACATCGAGGAATTGGAGACACACGACACGGAATTGAACTCGTGATTCTTGTCGCATCCGTTTCAATTGTAATTACCATTGAAGCCTATTAGGCTCATCTGTAAACGAGTCATGCGCCACTGAGAAATGCATTACTCGTGAATTTGCCTTCATCGTTCATTTATGTCGCATACAGTAGTTGGTATATACAGGCGAAGAAAATACACGAAGAATATATTAAACGAATAAAGCAATGAAGAATAATCGATCGACTGAGAGTTGAGTCACTCGACGCTTTTTCCAGTTAATCGTTCTACGGTTCTGTACGTCATAGCGGAGACTACGATCCGTAACGAGGGAGTAAAGTACACGCGTTGGTTATACGCTATAGTGGATACGATGAGGTATACACGTTTCTTAGTTTTCCCCCTCGTCAAATAATAAAGACTCGTACCGACTACGAGTTGTACACGTTTTGCAAAGGATCCGTGCCAAGGACCCAATCGATGATATTTTCAGCCTGGAAGAGAGATCACTGGTAGAGGGAAACTACTGATTTGTCGAAGCATAGGCGGCGAGTAGAGAAAAAATAATTGTAAGAAGAAGCGAAAGAAGTTGTGGAAGAAGAAGAAGATGTGGCGAAGGTAAAACGAGCGAGTGCGCTCGTGCGGGAAGGAAGTGCAGCAGCACGAGATTGTGTTCGATGAAGAAAACAGTTAAATTCGAATGCACCGAGAGCACGCGATGATAGTTACCGCGGGCTTTATGAGACCTCAAATGCAATACCTATGCACAGAGTATGCGCTTCCTACGATAAAGCACTTGTATCCGATGTATCGGCTACTATATATCTACTCGTACCGATATGAAATTCCTCAGAATAATGACGAGGACGTAGTCTTTTTACACGTAACGCACATAGGAATAATTCGTAACGACGATGTTTGCCATGTTCGAGGGAATATGCACAAAGCGTTATATATCCGCGATGTCGATGCTTCGGCTCTGTGTGGATACTACTGACGATCAATCATGTAGAACGGTCGGGAGCGGGATGGCCGTAGCAATTACAGACGCTGATTGCCAGTGAGCGAATTTCAATTACCCATCCGCTGTACGCAAATTTACGTGTATGTGTTTGTATCCGTATACCTGTGTATCTGTATGTGTTAGTCTCGCGAGTTTCGAGGAAGAGGAAGGAAGGAGGACGGATTGTAGGGAGACTAGCGATTCATCCCCCGGTTTTCCCCGCCCGGCTATATCAATTTCGAGACTATCGTGCATCGTCGATGCACATCGCTCGATGCCAGTAAATATAGTATGGCAAAGCCAGTCGTAGTTGCACTACCTGCATGGATTTATCATCCTCGCGATTATCAATCGCTTCCTCCGTAGAGGAACTGACACTGCTGGTGGAGGCAATACGCGATCGCGTTACCGGCGAACGAGGAAACGCGATTCCCGGTCTACCTGTGCTTCTCTTCTCGTCATCTATGCATGAGTCTCCATCTAACTCTATCCTTCCTAACTGTACCGTATTAACGAGTAATCGACCATTCGATTATTTGGATCCCCGAAGCCAATCATCTGCCTGTTACTCGATAGCTCGATGCTTTCATGTAGGTCTTCGCAACGTTCTTTTGTTAAACGTTCATATTTTCAGTACTGCCATTACACCATTAGGTAGAATGGAAATGAGTTTTCGATTCTTTTTTTTTATATTCGGAGATATTCTTATCGGATTTGTATAAAGGGATGAGAGTACGGCGGCGAAGAATGACAAATCTAACACTGATGAAGCTTGAACTTCGAGATCTCTCGAAGCGTACAACGGATCGAGAGAAATCGACTTAAAGCGTCTGCGGACTGTCAACCTTGCAAAGATTCGTAAGGACATTGTCTTCCTTGTTCTTCGTCTCTGTGACGATGGCCAAAGGCGGCGGACATCAAAGAAAATCGAGAGTGCGCACGGTGTTCGTGCGGGTCCATCATAAGCTTTCATGAGCGTTCGGACTTGACCACTCGCTTCACTTGCTCACTCTCCTTCCTCACGAAGATCGAGACGTGACGCGGGCGAAGCGATTTATTTGCCATTGCCGCTCCTCATTTCATCGGGACGTGATCGCCCGTCCACACACCGAGAACACACCGTGGTCCCCGTGAACATTGGTACCATTTTTGGTTCATGTCTGTATGAAAGATCGGTGAAATGGATATCATTGGTTTGTTTCTTCTCAGCGAACTCTGGTTCCGGTCACTCATAAATTTTGGGCATAATAAAGTATCAACCCTTTTACGGTCGGTGTTTGCCGTTTGATGTCATTCAATTTGTGAATTTTCGCATCACAATTGTCTCTTAGAATAGCAAATGTTCGGTACTATTCGATTCCTTTGACTCGAAAGCGTTGCACGAGTCGAGCCATTCGTTATGGACCCCTTTCAGCGTGGTCGCGCGACCATCCAGTATCTTATAAATGCAGTTGAGACAAGATGAAAAAAAAGAAAAAAAAACGATTCGTTGTCGTCTTCTCGTCGTCACGTTGATCCATCTCGTCCTGTTCCGTTCTCCGCCTATCCACGCGACTCTTCGGCACCGCGAACCGACTACGAGGCCTGTAATTCACGTGATGAGGCCGCGTGCGCTCTCCGCGCGACACTCCGCAGACAAATGCTGTCTCCTATCTTGGCTGCCGTTGCTCTCTTCAAATCAAGAATGAAGATTCAACCTCTCAACGTTGACTCCCTCGTCTCGCCGGGGACATCGTCGCGGTGTACTGTAACGTTGATAGACTTTCTTTTCTCGTTCTCGCCCGAGCTAAAGCTTCGTCGAATTTTTTCGCGGTGATTTCGTGCCGTGAGTTATTTCATTATTTCAAAACATTTCGTATAGTTCGTAATAGGATTGTTGCAAAAACTTAACTGTTCTATTAATTTTTTCGTAAAAATAAAAATGGAATACATAATTAGAAGTTTTGGGCGATTTTCTATTTGGAGCCCTCGATTGCCACATTGTGGACAGTGCTGCCATCTTACGAAACAGCAGAAATCCCTTTTAACCGATGCGACCTACACTCTCAAGATCCCAAGGACTCTCGGACTCTCGTGGCCGTTCCAGAGAAGAGATTACCTTGCCCACCGAAGAGACTCTCGCTGCTTGCTCTCCTCTTCTTCCTTCCCCGCTTCCCGATGTGGGTGCAATTGCTTTGGGAATGTTAATCGTCGTCGGGGCGACCCGCCCGGTGGTCCCGCGCGAGGCCCAAATTACGTTTTCGGTCTTCGTCCTCGTCGAGGGATATATTCGTGCACTCTCGGTGTGCAAACCCGCGCGCATTAAGGTCATCGGGCCCCCGTGCTGCACGAATCCTTCGTCGTGAAAGACGGTCTTGTATCGCAATCATATTTCATTCACTCGTTCATTCAGAAAATAAATAGCGTTATAAAAAACGTTTACGAAATACTCGGAAAAATGAGTTAGCAAGGAAAAAAAAAATTGCCTCTGCACAACGGCTTTCAGACTTCGTGCACTTCGTTAAAAACGTTGAAGCGAGTGTTAAGCGCGCGACGAAAGATTCTTGCAGCTTGCTGACTCTGAAAATCGCTTTCGGCGCGTTAACGAGGATCGTTTTAACGTCGATTAACCCTCCACCCTGACTGACCCCGTGGCCCGGTGTTTGCGAGCCCCCTCCCTCCCCTTCTCCCGTTTCTCGCTGTTTCCTTCTCTCCTTCTCACCACTCTGTAGAAAATTGGTTCGTTGCTCTTGCCAATTTCCGCAGATTGGTCTTTTTTTTTTTGCTCGCGAATAAAGTCTCGAAGCAGTGAACGCGCACGGGCGCATCTCTTTCTCACTGGCGAAGAGCTCCGTCGCGCGTTTACCCCAAAATTGTGTAAATTTTCGAAGGAGGAGGTGAGGGGGCTTAACTATTTATCTTTATGGGCCCGTCGGTTGCGAGCGACGCGAGCGCTGCCACGAAGTGGAAGCACCAGCATCGGCGTCGTCGTTCTTTCCTTCTCGACGTCTCGATTCTCGAAACACGTTAAGACTTTCCGCGGATTCGTTCTGCCGGCGAGTAAAAAAATAGCTCGGTGCTCACGAATCTTCGGATTTCTCAACTTCACCAATATTCTTTCTTCGAGTTGGGAGCTATACGAGAGGATTAAATTTCCGATGGTAGAAACAGCAGGAGAAGCGAAGTTGTCTCGAAGACTTCGTAGTTTCAACCGCAAAATCGGCGCGCACGTATTCCGAGCAAAT
Source organism: Buathra laborator (assembly GCA_934046635.1). Lineage (NCBI taxonomy): Eukaryota > Metazoa > Arthropoda > Insecta > Hymenoptera > Ichneumonidae > Buathra > Buathra laborator. The sequence continues at coordinate 3,637,712 of OW203897.1, read as the reverse complement.
TTGTCTCTCGGAGCTCTTCTTTGAGCGTATCGAACTTATGTAGTTTACTTCGCGCAAAGACGGGTCTCGTTGGATCGTCTTGCGATGACAGGAAGAGAAGTTGAAACTTTGTAAATTTCCAACTCGTGGGCCCGAGTAACGACTTCCAACTTCTATTAGTTCATCGATAGAGAAGCTAAGAGTTAACATCTCGAGCGTATAGTCGTATCTGTAGAGTTTCTTAACATTTGCGGCACGTGACTAATTTGTCAGAGAAACTCCATCCAGTTACAATGGAGTGTGTCTCGTCGCGACCCTACAAATGGACGAACTAATTCCGCCGAGCTACACGTTCTTAGTGTATAGGATAAACTTCGCTTTCCGAGAGTTTCGATCGGAGTGCTGACCATCACCAGCACGAACCCTCGGTCGTCCGTATCCCCTACGGATGTATTAGCTTTATGGTCAATCCGCGTTTACTATACTTCGGTGGTACACATACTGAAATCTCTTGGAGAACCGGAAATAGGTTCGTCCTTTCGAGGGGGATTCCAAACACCCGACCATTTGATCCCCTGGTAACATTTCTCGTTTCTTGCTTTCCCAATGGCGAATCCCGCTCTCTGGTTTTCTGCGTTCGCGCGCAAAAGTGACCACTTTGCTCTCCGTTCGGACGATTTTCTCGTGTAATTACGGTAAGGAATAAAGTACTTTTTTTCGATCGAAAAAATATCGCACTCTGACGAATATCTCTGAAGTGATTGGCGATCACCCTCACCGATCGATTCGTTAATAGGCTTTTTTTATTCACTGCGATAACTACAATGAACAGTGTAAGAAAGAAAAAGTAATCCACGAGAAAACAGGTTTGATTCACACAAGTATCAATAGTCGAGTAGCCGCGCGACATTCAAAGGTCATGTCTATTGGTAAAAGAAAGGCAAACGTATGGGTGGAAAGATCGGGCACACAGAGCGTTAAGTAGCCCTTGAGTTTAGTTACAGTAAAGTAGGAAAGAGTCTTGTGGACTCAAGCCAACGGATACGTTTGACGGTATATATGCAGAGACAGAGAGAGCGCACGAGGGTTCCGCGGGGGCCCCTTCAGGGCTCTCACTCCCGGTTTTTCTCGAGTATCGGAACGAATGATATTTATCGAGCGAGCAAATCTGCAGTCCACTGAAATCCCAAGGGTGGTCCTTATGTCTCTAGCCTCCCTAAACCTCTCGCATCGATAAATAATACCCACGGGTATAGTCATAAAGTGAAAATAGTACCAGTTAGCCGAGGATAGAAGCGTAAGAACGAGAGGAGAAAAAAAACCAACGGGAGAACCCTGCTGCGAGGTATAGGGATCGATATATACCCGATGCGACGAAGTTCGTCTTCACTCTGCGCCCTCTCTTTCTTTATACGCTTTTACTCTGTTCGGCAAACTATTTCCGGAAGACAACGGTTATAGCTTATGCCTGCGTATATATTCTATGGTTCCCCCACGATCTATAGAGGTACAACAAATTACGATGATTTTACGCTATATACACGTAATCGTACTATTTGTCGTATCCACAGACACGTTAAATTGCTGCGTCGATCGATTCCCTCACTTTTCTGTATGTTTAGAACAAAAAAAAATCGATGATGAAAAAGCTGTATGTGCTTCAGGTCTATAATCGGCCTCTAATGAGTTGGTGGCGATATTTAATCGAATCGTATCGAAAGTATCGAAATGCGAGTTTTATATTGTTGTCGCTTTATTCGTGCCGTGATTGGTCGACGATGACGACGGGAGGTTTCGGACGCGCGCGCAGCGCGACCGAAACCTCCTAGTCCAATATAATATGCTCATATGTTCTCTTGTCAAGTGGAGAAGACCGCATGTTTACGTGTCAAAACTTAATGATGTAGACGATATTTTTTCTGATTTTTTATTCAACACTCGTAACACCGGGGTTATAAGCGATTTAATTCGGACGCACAAGTTTACTCTCCGATGTAGCAATAATTATTTCAAAAAGCCGCGACATGTTCGCGCTCGCGACTTGTTATGGGAAAAAAACTTTATTTTTCTTTTTATTCGCGGAGGTCGATGTAGAAGGAAGACCGTACGAGGGAGGGAGTCTGTACGTGTAAACCCTCCCGTCGCAATCTTTCCCATAAATCAAGAACCTCCAAAGTTTATATAGCATATATGCACCCGGAGTGAATGAAACGTCGAAGGAAAAGGCTGATGAGAAAGATGAAGAAGAGGGACAACGACGAGCCATTAGTGTCCCGAAGCTCGCAGCTCGGATGAATGAATGTTGGTCCTTTTTTGATCCTTACGAGCGCACGGCGCGCGATCTCGGCGCTCTCCGGGGTCTTACAGCAGGTTGCACCCCGCTGCGAGAGCGACCTAGCAAACGAAGGAGAGGGCTCCGGGCTATTTTACACAGGTTGCTACACACTACAGAGGGAGCAAGAGAGGATCTGTCCGATCTATCGACATCCGATACTAATTGCCCCGTTCAGCCCTCTCAGGTGTCCTTTATTGCCTGTCCTCTAGCCTCCCTCTGCTTCTACAAACCTTTTGCCGATGCGCTATATACTCGTCTCTCCCATCCCTCGAACACTCGTTTTATTTTTTATTTTATTTTTTTCACCTCCCTCGCGCACCCTCGACGCGATGCAGCTACTGCCGGTGCATCCAGCACCAGCCAATTAGTAATAGCGGACGCATTTTCGTACCACCGGATCTCCACGTACGCGGGTTACGTGACACCACTTATTCCCCTTTCACTACTGATCCTACTACCGGCGCTTTTCCCTTCTTTGGCTCTTTGTGTACGCATAGTCCTGTCCTATCTTGGGTGCTATTGTTAATTTGGTCGAACAGGAGCAAAGAATCATAGAAAGACATATCGATTATCCTGAGTGATCGATTGATATACGATAGATTTTTATAAAAGGTTTTTCAAAGCTCGATAATGAAGTTGGGAATAAAAAATAATTAATAATAGTGTAAAACACTTTGTGTTTGTGTATTCCGGAAACATTATCGTATATACATATATGTATGGTTGAGGAAGAGAGGAACGAGTTCGAGATGAGTTCTCCTCGCACTCTATAAATATCCGAATAACGAGGCGTGAACAGTAGTGGGAACATCCTCCGGAACACGGTCATAGCCGCATATATGTTTTAGACACGTGTATATTAGCTCGGGTGGCCGTATAGCACGTAATATACCACGCCGTTGCATCGAGAGGGCAAGAAACACTTGCGGGCTCGCGAGAGACTTTACACATGGGGGCTGAGCCAGCAGGACTATTAAGTTCGCGCACGGTAATGAATGTGTCACCTTATGCCGTCATGTAGGACGACACCACGTATATTCTCGGGTGCAATAGAGCTATAACTATACCTGCAAATATACAAAGCGACCTTTATAACTATGGAAAATATAGGTGGACAGTCCGATTCTTTCGAAACACTAAATAAAAATAATGATATGCTGAAATAATAAAATGAGGACGAGAAAACATAAAACAATAAATAAATAGCGAAATGGAAGTGATTTTTACAACTGTGGAATAGTTTAGTTTTTGTAATTCTGCCTTACAATTTTTACGTTTATTATTATTAATATATAAGTGAAATCGATGGAAAATGATCTCTTTGACACGGTGATATTCAATGCATCGGTCCACGTTATAAAGTCGAGTAGCTGACGCCGGGTCGGTACTATTTAGCGGAAAAAATATCTAAAGCGAAAAGGGTTCGCGATATGGGAAATAAAAAAGAAAAGTATTAAAAAAAAAAGAAAAATGCAGGTTATTAAGAGAGCAATTCACACTTCCAGAAACAATTATTCGGAGTTGTCGCGCTGTTGAATTCCCGCGTGTGGTTGTAGAGAGTGAGAGGTATGGAAGTGCGGATATGCCGTAAATACTCGGACGTGGCAGTATATCTCTTTCGCGTTCGTTACCGCCCAGAGCCCACATGCTGCCTCGCGAAGAGTTACTCACCCTCTTCGTATAGTCGTTGTCGTCGTCGTCGTCTCCTTTCGACTCATCTTCGTCTTCTTCTTCGTACAGCTTAGCATGCATGTCTTCTTCGGCATCTCTTCGAGGCGAGACGAACAGGCATAGCTTCGTAGTCGCGTGCTCGACAACGAGACGCGCACGCCGTAAATGTCTCAGGATAGCGAAGAAATTCCCAAGTGTATCTGAGGAATAGTTGCCACACGGGATTTGACACCTGACCTCGTCGGCAATGCGTCTCGCGAGTACGCAGACGCCTCTACGCTCTTCCAACGTTTGGTCTAAATTGATATTACACGCTGAACTGCGCGCGTACTCGGTTTTTTGCAATTCTTTCCTAGAATCGCGGTGCAATTTAGAATTTGGACATTGAGGCTGTAGACTACATGAATACGTGACTATGCGAATATCGCGAATTACTTTTTGCCTTTGCGAAAAAATCGATCAACCAGCTTCGGCGATCGGTTATTCCTGCTCTATAAATGGTTGGTTAACTCCTCTTTTGACTTCGCTGTCTCGCGGCCATCTATCAATTATCTTTCGAACTAAAATTCCTTAAAGGGCCATAAAATGCAGATAAACCAGAAAGAGGCATCGGAGTATCAGCGACGTTCTCCACCTCCTTCACGAGCTACAGTCTCCTTAGTTCTCTTCGTAGTCGAAGAGTCGTCGGAGCCTTTTTCCTAACCATAAAACAAACTAACCGCCGACAGAAATCTCATCGCTGTTCACGCTGCTGTTGTCCCATACCCGGGGCGTGTTAAGAAGCGGGCCTTTCTCGGCCGCGTTCAGACTTTATCGTCCCGCGTGAACTCGTAACTCTCTCTCACTTTTTCGTCCATGCAACCCCGTTACTTTTTTTTTCTCTCTTACAAACAAAACTTCCGAACGATTCTTCGACGAAGCGACGAAGAATTATTTCTTCGTTTCGGGGGACGCACTATATATGCTGTTTGACAATTAACGAGCGTGGAGAGCTTAACTCTATCGCATTGAACAAGCGTATCCCCCGTTCGATGTATCGCAGCTTGCGGAAGAATTTCTCGCCCTCTCATGACTGTACCAACAACACACAAAGCACGGGGGAGGGAATACAGGAAAAATATATAGAATAAAAAAAGAAACTCTCCCGAATTCTCGGGGTTACGATCGTAAATTTTAACGCGCTTTTACAACGCACCGAGTCTCGTAGTTTCGAATATATATAGATATACACATGCGAGTGTAGCTATGCTCGAGCGATTTTTCGACTTTCGATGCCGCAAAGACGAACCTCTTGGCTTTTCTTCATCGACACAGAAGAGGGATCTATGCGGCTGTGGCACGCGAAGTATCGAGTCCCGGGCCAGGGAAATAAAGTTCGAACGTAGAGATGCACAAGGAATAGAGAAAAAAAAGAGGATATAGCGAAGAAAGATAGCGAGTAGCATAGGATCCAAGAGAAGTCTTCGAGTCATTTGTCATCGTGCCGCATTGTGGTCGCGCCTCTCTTCTCTGTGTCCTGCGAAATACCGACGACGAGCACAGGGCACAAATTCCTCTTTCTCACTCATTTCTGTCTTTGTCGAGCTTTCGGATGTTTCTCTTCGTCGCATTATTATAGGAATGGGGGCCTCTCTCTGTGTGTACCCCCGAATCATTGTTGCCACGCTTGTGCACGATTTGCTCGTCGCCGTTTGTGATTTATGCATTTCTTTTCTCGCCCTGCGCACGATATTGTTACCGTGAGTTCCTCTCTTTCACCCCACACCGATGTAACCACTAAAATGTTCTGTACGCTGGGGGGTTCCTGGCCGCAGCTCTCTCACTGTGCTTTCTATGCTGTACCCGTGCACTCTGTGGACCATATGTATATATATATATGAACAGACGAGGGTGCTACGTGAAATGGGAACGTTCCTCGGTTGTGCTATATAACTATTCTCCTATGGGGATAACGGGCTTCTTACAGTCGAGCATCTGCCAATATTTGTCATCCATTATCGGCTTTTGCCTCGTAAACAGGTCGTCATATAGAGATTTTGATCTTTCGCGCCACTGGTGAACAGAAAAATCGAAGGTTCAATCTCTAAATCCGTGCACCGCAACAGGCCGATAAAATGCGGAACCGCCTACCGCGAAAGAATGAATACGGGACCGAGTTACAATTTTATAGAAATTCGATCTAATATTATGCTCTTTCCGAAGGACGGTACTCAACTCTCCCGATTAAAAGCGAAGATCTTTTGGACTAAAAAGTTAATTTAACGAACAGAAAAATGAGATTCTAATGATTTTTTACAAATTCACATGATTTCTGCGGTTCGTTGAACTGCTATTTCGATAGAGTAATATTGAAACCGGTACAGATGACGACGTGCGTGTACGCGATAAATTTCGCTGATCGACAGTGCGAGAAAGATTAAGTAAAGAAAGAAATAATAGAGAAAAGAAACGGCTCTGCACGCATCATCCTTCCCGTCGCCTTGTTATTATCCCTTCAGGCATATGTGGGCCAAACGCATTCAGAAAAAACACTTTCGAAGGTATTGACGTCGAACGAAGGCCCCGCGGCCAGTTTCTCCATCTGTTGGTCGATTATGATGAGATCCTTTCCGCGCTGTGAGCGAGATAGTGATAAAAAAATAAAATAAAAAACATAGGGGGCAAGAAGAGAAGCTGTCAGGAAAGAAAATACAGTTACTCTCATTGTTCGATCGGGTGTGGCCACTGTGGATGAACAAAAAACTTTGCGTGCAAGAGATGCAAAACGACAGAGGAAAGTCGGATGCATTGCATGTGTCGTATATACGGCCGCACATCACGTTTGAGATACCAGAGTGCAACGTCTTCGAAAGTCATCGATCGACATTGGCAACACGCAACACCTATAGTAATGTTACGCAACACCCGAGACACATTATTGGTTTTTTTTTTTTTTTTCATACAATATATATCGACACGTCGAAAACCAGAAACCAGAATGCTGCTGGTTTTTATTTTTTGCGATCTTTGTGTTGCACTTGTGTAGTACTTAGGAGTATAAGGCACATCTTCCCCTTTCCGGCTATGTATAAATGTAAAGTGTTATGAATACGTAATGATGAGAATTACGAAGATAAGATTAATCTATCATCGACATGAGGAAATGTGTTATTAAAATAAAAGCGGGTTATTATGTGACAAAGTAACTGATTGAGATTTTAGTCATTAATTGGGCCTTTTGCGTTGCTAAAACTACAGTTTGATGTTTCGAATTCACGCTGTAGTATTTATGCACGCCGTCGGGGTTGGAGAATGAGGAATGTAGCGGTACCACCCTGACCCACCTGGGGGCGGAATCGCGTACGCCCAAGCCGCCCCCGGGCGTATGGGGGCTGCACGCGTCGAGTGCACCATCGACAACGTACCTACATCACCGTATGTCAGTCGGTTACGCGAACGTTCGAGTTCGTGGAGAAAGGGTAAAAATAGAGACACATACATAGCGTATGCAACGATATTATCCATAGAACGTATCTAAGAAAGTCTGAACAGGGAGTGTCGTGAAACGCGACTCAAGAGACCATTTATAGTCGTTCCATAGATCTGACTGCTTGATATTGCCGTAAAGTTAACGAGTAAGAGAAAGAAAGACGCATGTAGAAGGAAAAAGATAGCGCTGCAGAGAATGAGAAGAAGGCGAGGAACTGTGCGTTAAATTCTCGCTTACGCGTGTATAAGATATGGATATACATATTGCGTACAGTTGATGCCGCGAAACAGCGAATGAGAGAAGAAAGAAGGGGAGAGAAAGAAACTCAACTCTTCGCAACCGGTTCGTAGCACCATTACTTTTTCTCGGTCTTGCAACTCGCATCCGGCGTGTCCCCCGAACAATGCCTACCTATAGACACGTAATGACCGCGGCCCGCATTGTATATATCTCGCTCGCACTTCGTGCATAAACTCTTTCGCATGATACCGTGTGTCACGTCCATGTCGTCGCGACTGGTTCTCGAACTCGGAAGTATAGTGACTACCACGTACATCCCGTCCATCGATATATATTTACTTAATTCGATTAACTTCCGGTTCATCATTTTATCAACCCTTTTACTGCAGACGGTCTTCATAAATCTTTATAAAACTGTTACTCAGATTCTCTACATTTTTTTATATCTAAACTATCGTAAAAAAAAAAAATACGTTACCGTTGCGTTCTTAGAATTTGATGCAATAAGCAAAAAATAAATTTTTCACCGTTACATATGATTACATATGACAGTTTAATAATTCACAAATTTTGCAACTCGTATCACTATTAGCCATACGGAGCTTTAGACTTTTCTCTACGATCATCGTTCCCCCAGCAAGTTCTTATGTCGAAAATACGCGTATTCTCGATATACGCATATGCGTAGTCGCATCAGAGTCGCTGGTACATCATATCGCGAGCGCTTGGGGCCCGGGGACCTCTTGCATGGCTCACGGTGCGTCGGGGCGTGGTACGTTCACTCCCAGGTGCGTCTCGGTCCCCGGGACAATGCATTCGTGCAGGAACGACACTGCCCGACACGCCCAGATCTCTGCAAGCAGCGTGCCCTAATATTCACTCTATGCACGCATGCAGCGTGCACTCGTGTCGCGCCCCGTGCCCGACTATCCGAGCACAGAGTTGCGATCTCTCTCTTCCCTTTTTTTTGTTCTTCTCTCGTTCACTCTGAACAGATGCACGTCGACGTGTACCCGATATACTTTAAATAACGTTGCGACGCCCTCCTCCCTCTGTTCGTATGAACGGGACACACAACGACGACGAGAAAACTAGCGAATCCCCCGACGATGACGATTTCTCACCCCGGGTTCGCATCCGTTATTGTCGGAGGAGAATCATCCTCTCGTCCCTACAAATGGATTTAAACGGAAATATATGTATACAATATCTTCTACGGTCTTTCGATTCCCTTTAAGAGCCGCTCACGCCGCATTTTCCTGGTCTATAATAATACCTATATACGTATCTGTACCCAATACAATGCTACTATATGTTTGAGGGATGTGGCGTTTCGCGTTAGTGCGCCTATGCATTTTATTTTCATACCACAGAGCTATTATAATAGCCAGCATGGAGTTGGCTCGCGCTGCGTCTACCTATATACCCTCTTCTTATTACGTGTACGACGATCCATCTGATGAATGTCGATGCATGTACATTGGCGAAGATATATGTATAGTGTAGAGACGTACCTGCGTATAGATACCGCCAGCGAGAATGCGAATGCAAATGCGCGATGCATGCGCGGCAAAGGTGCAATTTAGCGCGGGGGAAGAAGTAAAGGTGAGCCACGGCGCCACGTACCCAGAGAGATGAGAACAATGAGATCGTAATACGAACGGTTCGAGGTCCAGAGATTAACGAGGCTGCGAGCTCATCCCATTGCACGCCCTGTCCTATGCATTCAACAGTTTTTTTTTTCTGCGAATTTATCTTCTTTTTTTTTTTGTAAGAATAAAACATCGCCGCGGTGGGGAAGATAAAGAAATTGCGATCGAGGACAGTTCGACATTTCGAACGATACTTTTGTATACGTAGAGCACAAGGTGAACGATAAATTTCTTCCAAGGTCCAGGCGAATTGTAATTTTTTTTTCGCGAGCAGATGCCAACACGTCGGGAGAGCCCGCGAAAGACCGCATTATGCGGTCGCGGAAGCAGATGACTCGCAGACAGCTCGACAAGGAAAGAAAGCAGCGTGCATTGCGGTTGTAGTACACGCTGCTGTTGCCTCTGCAGTTGCGTATACGAACAATCGATATAGTGTAAGTGAATAAATAATATTATACTATCTGCGAAGAATAAAGAGGACAGAAGTCAAGTGACGCGTGTGTGTGCTGACACACTCCGTTGATACCCGTTGACATGTCCGGTCGGACAGCGCATGTGATCGCCCGCGCGGTGACCGCAACCTTTTGCGTTTCTACTGTTCTCTCTTACGAAACTGACCCCTTTCTGAATAACTTACGCGAGAAACTTGGCGGCGAGAGGGAGAAACAGAGAAATAAAAAGAAAACGGAAAACGAGGAAGTTATAACGGGTTCATAAATTCGGCGGAAAATATGATGGGCGTTATTGGCGGAGAATGCTTGAGAGAAAAGACCCCGCGGCGCGTGTATATGGTGTGTAGGTAGCATCTAGCGTGGAAAACAGCTTCCGTGAGTTTCACGATTCCAACCGAGGCGCGTACCTACCAAGTTTAACGGGAAGAAACCTCCAGCAAAAGTATAATGCGAGGGGAACCTATTATAATTCCCACTGGCGGAATAAATGCGAGCTTTCGCGTACTACTTCCCTTTTGTCGCGGTGAATCGTCGTATTATTCGTGGTTAATTTATTAATAAAACACAGAATTCGTACAATGGGAAGAACCGTTGAATATTGTTCGAACGTACTTGGGAAAAGTTTCTCACCCCTTTCATCGTATTCTTCCTTCCCCAATACAGGAATTTCTTTATGAGAACTGTCGTCTGTGGTTGCGCTGTTCTCGTTGATATTACACACGGCAAATGGATATTTTTATTATTTCTTTTTTTTTTTTCATCTTTTCCCGCGGTTCTTCCAGGCATGTGCGTCGCGGAACCGTCGACCGAATCGACGCTGGCGGCTCACATAAAGTTCCAACGTTCTCGCATCGCTGTGTCCCGCAGCCCGCGAGCTCGAGCACCAACAACATCCGAAGGCATTGTAGCGCAACGTGTCATTTCTAGTAATGTAACGTAAGTACGCACGTAACAATACGTCCGTGGTATAGACGTTTAATTATCATAGAGTAATGTCTAATGACATATATTAGAGTCGGCCTGGGTCACCATATGGAGAACCTTTTGTCCCTCGTAATAACAGTCGCGCACGGAAAGAGTTGTGCACGCGTATGCGTGGCGAGCAATACGAGTCCTCCTCCTCCACCCTCCGCGTCTTTCGCTTCCCTCAATGTTCACAGAGTACGGTACGGTACGGGTATATGATACAGCGGAATTAGCATTACAGCGATTGGCAATTTAAGAATATCTCGAACATTAAACATTGGCATAATCTTTGCTCCTTCTGGCGCACGTGTCTCATGTACCGACGACTGCCGAGTGGACAGTCACTGGGCATCGGGTCAATCTACTGAATTGCTTTTTTCTCTGGCTTTTTTCGCTCGGTCTCTATTTTACCCGCGTTTCTGTTATAGTGGAAGAACGTATATATGTGAAGTGTTATAATATTGTCGCCCTCTTCTTCACGGTCTCCACCGTTTTTTCCCCCTTCCTCCTCTCCCGGTTCACTCTCTGCGTCTTTCAACTTATGTAGCTTTTTTTTTCCGTCCCCTCAAGTGTATCATACCGGGCCTTCGTCGCTGCGTGCCACTGATTACCGTAATTCACTCGTTCCTGTTCCGGTATCGGTTGCTAATTATAATCATCGATTTCTATACGCGACTTCCTTGGTACGCTCTCGAGCCTCGCGTTAGACGATGTCCAGTGGCCCGAACTAACCGACAACGACTACCCTCACTGCCCTCGAGTTTACTCCCATATCATCCGCGGATAACGCCCGTTGTCGTTACGCAAAACGAGCTCTTTCAGGCGCAGATCCTCAACCACCTTCGGCCGACATTCGAAACGACTCGTGTTTTCACTCACGTGCCTTGCGTGAACGGACTACACGTGTGACCATATCTCAACTTCCCACCATTCTCGCGGTAAAGATTCTTGCGAAATTTCGACGTTTTCACGACATATTTATGACGTTTCATCTTATGCCATCCGAACTTTTTCTATTTCATTTAATTCGACTTGAAAAAAAAAAATTCATAAAGAATTTTTTTTTTCTTTATGCTTTTTTTTTTCATTTTTTCATCAAAATGATCGCTTTATTCTCTAAAATAGTAAGTTATACCCGTAAACAGTTGTTGAGGATTGAAATAATTTTACTCAACTACGTATTGCGGTGAATGATTACAAAAGCTTCTTTTAAAAGACAGCTATTCAGCAGCTCTGCGGAACGAACATGTGCAAATTTCTTTGTACAGCGGTTTTTTGTTACTATTCTTTTTTTCCGAACACGCGTACAAAAACTATTCTACTACAAGAAAGTGGATCATTTGTCATCGAAGGAAAATAGACGAATTGCTCTTCTTTGGCAGATGATACCTACTTGAAGCCCCTTATTCCCCACAATGAAACTTCTCTGTGGCAAACCTCATAACTTGGTAAACTTAACAACGTCAATGCGGAGGGTCCGGCACGCAGAAAATAAGAGAGTACGATGGACGTTGGCAAAACAGATCCATTCAGTTGACTCCGAAATGCTGAAGCACGTCCTGTGGTCACGAAGGATGCTACTATCCTCGCGTACCAATTGTACCACACGGTAAACTCTTTGTCGAGACTCTTGTGGGCTCAGCGTGAATGAATTCTCGTCAATGAACAAACTCCGAACTATATAACATGTATCTATTGAAGAAAAGCATCGATTTAACGGATTTTTCGAGAGACAACGCTCTTCGAAGTCAACACGAGACTATTATTCTGCCGCAAAGTTTCTCACAACGATATTTATGATGCCGGAACGTTTTTTTTTCTTTTGCATTCTCGAGTACGCGTGGCCACTAAAAGATTTGCAGCCATTCACAGCCGCGCGCGTATTTTGTCAGCTCTATTTATTCTCAAACAGTTCGGACGCCAAATATTTGTATGGCAGGTATCGAAGCACCTTTGCTCCTCAAAGGTGAGAAGTGTGAAGGACCACAGTCAATATTGCCAAAGTATTCAAAGGTTCTTCAAATATTTGATCGAGAACTCGAGAGAATCCTTGAGAACTATTTGCATTGTACAAAGTACCAACGATCGTTGCTGCATTTCAAGCTGTTCTCGAAGTCAATAGTATAAGTGTAACAGTTTTGTTTACACATGTACTTAGGACAGCATCACAACACAGGATTAGGCAGAGGGGGATCGGCGTTCTACCATAGCGAAAATCGGTTTATTATGGGGTTGAGCACAGATATAGTTTTCACAAAGTGCGTGAGCCGAGAAGAGCCATAACGGAGTGCGTGTAGGAACAAATCCTCGGGGATTACGGGAACGTGAATCGCGGTATCCCACGAGAGGGACTATGGTATAAAAATATACACAACATTGAAAGTGTAGCGGTACTCGTGAGGGTTGATCTTTCGTGTATGCGTGTGTATCTGATGAATAAACGTGTCGCCGTGGGAGTCTGTGCTATGGAACGCCCCGACTCCCCGCGCAGAACTCTGCAATTTGCTTCGGGTATATGCTCTTCGCTGTGCAGCGTCACACACGCGTACCTCGTTTGCTGGGAAAACCAGGGCCTCGGCTATCTCGAGCATTTCGAGGACGAATACACGCGCTCAGCTCGAGGCACGAGAGAGCGCATACACATAGATTCGAAAAAATGTGGGTGTCCCCACAGTCTTCGGGGAGCTATTCGACTTTATTTAATGGCAAAAGTGGGCGTACGCGTGACCGGTAGCACACCCGCGAGAATTATATTCTAACTCATCCCCCTTCGCGAGTCTTATATTGGAAAAAAAGTAAATCGTACACTCAAAATATACTTCGTTTGTTCGTCGCCCTCATGGACGTTCGAAACCCAAGGATTACGCGTTATTTCGGAAACTTCGACAAAGCATTCAGTCGGGTGTTTTTGTTTGTTCAGCTTCAAAGAAATCAAATGAAAGAAAAAAAGAATGAACCCAGAAAATTATGTGTTTTTTTGTTTCGCAGCGTCGATCCGAGTCTATACTTTACCGCGAGTCAGTAATAAGTTTAGAACGTACGGCGAGGATACAGAGGGTATTTCAGTACCGGCAACCCCCGCGCCGACGCTCCTAGTATAGATCCGTAATCGCGAGGTTGTACCATCCCTCCGGCGTATTACTTACTAACGATATAGTCTGCCGACACAAAAGGTACACAGGAGCGGCAAATTGAAACCCTTTTTTTTTCCATGAACACAAGTCGAGTGAAAGAGAGTGGCATTCAGTGAGTAGAGTAGCCGCCAGTATCGACGAAGGTACCAGAGTTCGAATGACTAGCATTATAGACGGCCACAGTAAGTGCGCCACATTCAATTTGCTGATTTCCTTCCGAACGCGAAACGAAACGTTTTTACTCGGAAACTTGGCACATTCGGTTTTATACCTTCACCGGGAGGGGGGGTTGGAAGGTACAGAACAAGTTCGTGTATGTATTTTTTTGTGGGAGCGATGTATTAGCCCGATGGTCGGGGAACTATGAGCGTTTGCTGCGCCAGTGGCAAATTCACTTTTCGCGTATATCGGACTCATCACAGGATTCGTGCCTAAAGCCGGTTTGCCTTAAGATAGGCGGAATACACGGTTTTCTTTTTTTTCATTCTCGTTTCCTGTTCCGATATTTTCTGTCTTAGCTTCGTTTGCATTACCGCGAACGAAAACTACCCCCGCGCGCTGTGTTATTTACATATATTTTTTTTCATGTTACAATCCCACCGTCTTTTGGTTTTACGATCGTTTTTGCAATGCCGGAAAAAGTCGATCAGCGCGAATTGCGGCTCGTCATCATTTTTAATACGATTGCAGTTTGCAACGGTATCTTACAATTTTTAGGGTTATTCGACTTCGCGAAGAGCTCGTGTACACGCAGATTCACCGTTGTACGGCTAATTGAAAACTATGTAAGTCCAACGCAGATGTTTCCGAACCACAAAGACCTGCTGATGATACAGTCTTTTCTAGTGTTAGAGCGACGAATATGTCTTAGAATGTTTGCTACTGGGACTGCAACATCCCTGAGTGAAATTCGCAAGCTTCGAGGGGTCATGACCTCCGTGAGATCCGAAGACCTCGAAGGTAAGTTTCTCGCGTATTCCTTGACCCAACGACGCCGGTGCAACGAGCGCCAGTACAGGCCTACTTAGGCCAATGACTGTGATTCGATTACCGGGAGCTCGAATTATATTGCTGCTCATCAGTGTGGCGAGATGAAGAGGAACGGTAGGGAAAGATCATCGTTGGCTGTGTAATACACTGTGTTGGCACACAGCAGGCAATGTGTATTCCCATCAACTTGTTTCTTATACCACTGTCTCTGTCTTTCCGTCGACTCTTGCGAGTTCTAAGGTTCTTCAATCAGACAAACCTTGTTTGGTCCGGGCTTTGCAATATTCCCCATTGCGTACCTCAGGCTTGCGTACCGCGAATTGACTGAGGCAGGAAAAGGATCGAAGCTTCGTGCTATATGAATCGTGTGTCGGCTCTCTCGGTGAGATTCTGCATACTTGAACGCCTCGTGGCAATGGCCTAACCGTCGTTTCTCGGCACTTGGTATGTCAAATTTTATTTATCCATGGGGTTTCTTGACGCGTACGTGTGTACGATCGTACAAAGGACATATCAGTAAGGATTAAGTGGGCGTAGACGAGAAATTCACGCCTCAGGCGTGAAGTAACTCCGCAGGATTCTGCAACGATCCAACACCCTTTGCAATAGGCTAACCGTTGATTTTCACACTTCTCTGTCGCGCTCGATCTCTTCGAGGAGTCTTGATCAACGCGCATTGACACTCCCAGAGGCATTGCTGAGAAATTATTTCGAAATAAGGAGTCTCACAGCGCGAGACATTCGCACTATCCCTGTCAGTTATGGGTCTCGTCACGCGTCTCGATTGAGATCAGCCTGACGTGTCCATCGAATCGGGAAACCGCGCGTGCAACACGCTCGAAAACAAAGCCGGCAGGTGGCGATATACAATGGATCAAATGCTTTTTAATTGCTGTACAATGGGCTGGTAGCTCGGGTGCGTAATCTCGGCCACACCTTGCGACATCGTGCCGTGTTTTACAAACATTACTTGTGCCTCGATGAGTTCGATGAATGATGTTCGCGGCAATGAGGGCTCGACGGACCTCGAATCCTCGTCCGAATTCTCTGTGTGTGCAAACATTCGAATTAAAAAAAATCAACAAAAAATGTCAATGTTTAATATGAAAGACGATTTTTCGACAGCCCATTACTGCCCAAAAAATCGTCTGTACATTTAATGACCACCGACTATTAAAGACGATTTTTTTACATGTTCGATGAACATGAGAAAGACGACTAAAAATTCATCGAAGAGACTTCTTAATTTTTTTTTTTTTAACTACTCGAAGTGCCTGACAGGGCCCTCAATTTCTCGCGGTATTATACTTTATCACAAAGCGTTGAGGGCATAGAGAGCATACTTTTTTCATTGTTTCTTCCGTTCGCGCGCGAAGCTCGTATAGACTCGCGCGACTTACCTCACGGTCGAGTGACCGCATTGATTCTTAATTAACGTCTAGATTGAGGAACAATAAGTATATAATTGCTCGTGTACCGACAATGCTTGACAATAAATTCCCCCGGGGTCTATATACGCTACGTCGTAGAATCTGCTGTTGGGCGCAAAGGTCCAGAGCCCCGCGTACCATCGTCGACCCCAGAAACGTGACAGGGGGGCGTGTACCGTTGCAGAAATTCGTCTTTGGCTCTCTCGCTCTCTTTCACGTTAAATGCCAGATGTCTCGCATGTGGTCGACGCGCAAATGTGCCGTTGTTGTTCGTGCCGCGAAGGTTTGTGTCCCGAACGTCGTTTTTCGCTTCTGGCCTCTATCTTTCTTTATCGTTCTCGTTTTTCGTTCGTTCATTCATTCATTCTTTACGCCGATGAGGTACGCAAATTTCGTAGCATCGGCGAAACCCGCACAGTGAAACGACAATTTCAACGAAAACTCCCCGTGACACATGCGACGTTTATTACTTTGCATTCTATACATCGCCGTGCACGCAAGTGAGATAATGATTCCGTGTGAGTCTTTCGCGAACACATTACATATATATAGATATGCATTATATCGAATCCCTCGCGGCAGACTGTAGACTTCCGGTATATTGCTGTTTTTAACTTATTTTCATGAAATTTGAGACCTCATATTACACTCTATCTATTCTCACATGCTTCCCGGCATTATATATGCGTTTGTTCAACCGATCCAAATGTGTCTGAGGTATTCACTCACGTGGGAAAAACTTAATATAAGATTTTTTTTAAGACGATGCACAATTACTTCTGTGTAAAGATGAGCAAATTTTTTAATTTTTTTTATTGAAAAATGAGATTGTTTCATTAAGTTTTGCGATTCTTGTCCATTCGCTATACATTTCGAGTTTCGTGTTTTATCACGATAATTCACTCGTTAACCTATTGATACATTCTCGATAATCGAGCCTCAAGCTCGTTGAAGCATTGTGTGATATGATGTCGCATGGGGTACTTCGGTACACGCGAGTTTATGATGAGGGAGCTTCGTTATACAGGCATCTATTACGATCGATCATCAGTCTTCGGGTGGGCGTACGGGAGGCGTCTTGACGTCTCGCGTGGACCCGAGAGGTCCTCGAAGTTGACAGTTTGACACGTCGCGGTGTGTCTCGCAGACACAAATCCATACCTTATAGCATTGGGGGTGGGGGGTTTAGGTGACGGAAGAGCTTGCCAGCCTCTCGTGCACAACATTCGTGGAGATATATATTCAATAACGACGATCGTTAAGTCCGGGCGGATGAACGACCGGTAACCCTCTGTGATATCTGACGCCGTACACGTGCTGTGAGACTTACGACTCGACGCCAATGTATGCGTAATGGTGCGTAATTCTTGCCTATACTAGTGAGCAACTACTATACTAGTAAGCAATGCGTTCTCGAGTATATCTCTCGAGAACATTATTAGCCTCTTACCGATCGATGAACGTAAATTAATTTTATCCTATTATTTGTCCCTTTTATAAACAGAGAGTAAATAATAAGAAGTATTCAGGATTGGAAGGATCGTCTGTAGAGTAAACGGCTAGTAGTCACCGATTTGCATCGACCGCGTACCGCAAGTCAGCAATTACCTCTTTACAGACCGCCGATGAGTTGTGTTCGATTAAATATTTTCTTTTTCTTTCTCCTCTTTTTTTCCCCCTCTGTTCGTTGTTCGAACTGTTCATAGAGCCCTGCATATCGGTTAGCACGGGATATAGGGTTTAAATAAGACAGGATATAAGAACGGCAAAAGACAGCCTCGACGTTTAGTGAATTTTTAACCACGTGCAAACGTTCTCCTACGATCGTGGGGACCCTCGGTTTTCTCGACTTCGCTCGCTTGCATTTGCGCGTGAAGTAATGAGACGGGGGTGGCCCCAGCGAGAAACTATAAGCTATAAGCGAGAGAGGCGAGAAAGAAAGGCGAGGGTTAAAGTTCTGAGAACGGAACGTTTAATCACGAGGGCAATTAGTATGATTCACGGCTGACGTCTCTATAACCGGGGTATAGTATATGGGTAGAAGGCAGAAGCAGCAAAGCAGTCCAAAGGAAGTTGAACGCGGCAAGGGAGAGGGAAAGAGAGAGAGAGAGAGAGAGACGTTTCTTTATTCAATTCGACGCACTCCTTTTCTTGACGCCTTCAAATTAGCTAACCAACATCGACGGGGTTGAAACGCACGCGAATGCCGGTTAACCCTTTTACGGTTGTATAGATAGAGGCTGTATTCTTCGGAACTATATTTAGCGGTATATTTCATAGCGAGAACACTGAATACCGGAAGAACTTTCCAAGTTTAGCGTAACGTCTAACGATAAGTGAGTTGCCTCGGATTTTCGATGTTGAAAACCCGTGAAATATCTTTAATTATACGGACAAAAAATGGAATGTTGAAAGGACTATTTTTTTTTATTATTTCGTCATAAAGTAATTGCCAGAATAATTTGATTAGCAACTTGAATAGCTGTTTTAGTAATTTAATAATAGTTGATTCACTTGAATTCGGTTGATTCGAAACTAAAAGACGGATAGCTATTGATCTACCGATACATTTCACTATAAAGAATTTATGAGAAACAATATTGAATAAAATTGTCATGAAACGACTAGAAAGCTGTCGGCTGATCACTATTTCTTCACAATGCAAATGCAAAGAATAGTAATGCTTACAATGTCACCGCTCATTTGGGACATCCGTTAAGGGATTTTAAGAGCCGCAGAACAGTCGGTGCTCGAGATAAAAATACAAGCTGCAGAACGTATTTGCGAGCGCCAAACCGTAAGGCAATATGAAAGAGGGAGGTATGCGACTGTGTTAACCAGATCTCGCCAGGAAGCACAGACGTTAAATCATCCGTAGGGCATTGCAGACTTGGCTACAAGTGAGCCGTGAAAATTCAAGAGAAGAAGAAATGACTTCGTCCATATAACCGCATAGCTTTGTTCCGAAGTAGGTGGACAAGATATTGATGATCCTGTCTACAGCCGCAGACGTGTCAATTATCTCAACCAAATGACGAGAGAGTAATTTCAACTAATTTCCATGCATTCCTCGTGCAGATTCAGCTCCGTTTTTCTATGGGGCATGAAATTATCAGGCTATCGTCACTCTTGTTGTCCGGTGATTCATTATTTTTTTTTCACATACATGCAATGCTCGTTGACTTAACGGCATCATTTGTTTTCAACCAATTCGTAGTTCGTCCGAGTGTCGGGGAACATCCCCCGTTTTGGTATTTCTCGCATGTTTCCTAAAATCTTATGATATTACATACTAATAGGAGCGGAGGTGATAATTCTCTATCTTCATGCGGATCCATTAATCAGCCACCTCATCCGTGAAAGGAAAGATGTCTCTGCCCGTTCGCATTCGGTTAACTAAAACGATTTATAAAACGGGGAACTCTGCGAGATTCCACTCAGTCTACTCGGTAAACCGGAAGTCGTGGGTTCTGCTCGTCGTACTTTTTTTTTTTCTCCTTTTACTTCAATCTTTTTTTCATCGCTATATCTTATTCGTCTTCCTCTTTCTTACGCGTCCCAAGACACGATCTCTTTCTCTCTGTGACTTCGAGCTCATTTATCACATCAACAGTATCGAGGTTCGTGTCTTTTCAGCCACTCGTCTCGGCCTCCGAGATTATCGAATTAGATATACGACGAATTGAATTGATTTTCGCTAGTCATCTTGCGATGGCTTGTCTTGTGGTCGGTCGTGTTGTAGGTGAGAGGGAAAAGAGCTGAGAACCACAGTGCAGAGGTGAAGAAGAGGGCGGTGAGGGCCGCACGGATGCATGACGGATAAGCGTTCGGCTCTCGTGCTGTAGTGTTGTTACCGTCACTTATTACTTGCTATATTTTGTTCGGTTTTTTTTTATCATTCGTTTAGATATTCATTTACACGACCGGAGTCACGTTTCAGATACGATGAACTAAGCATTTTTGTCGTCACGATTATGCGATCCTTGGTATTATTAAAAAAAAAAAAAAAAACCTCTTGTACCGTATATAATCAGATGAATAATAATTAAGAACTTATATTCTTCATTTGTTGATCTATGATCCGATAATATGAAAACACAATCAGATAATGAGGTAAGTCTGGTAAGGAAGAGACCACGCCAATTGACTATCTCGGCGATGCGTGCAGTACAACACATCTTCAAAGATACATGATCTTCTTTCCTCCAACGAAAAAGAGACCCCGTCACTCAATTTTCCTCGTGGCGACTGGCGATGCTGGTGCAAGTATAATATAGACGAGAGAAAACGTTTGATGTCGTACTTTCGAGGCTTGACGGCCGACGATAAGTTGACGTCAGTTAAACGGGGGAATGAAGCGAGAGAAAGAGTTGCGGGAATATGATGTAGCGACGTTAACACGTCGTACGATGAACCATGTGCGCTGTCAGGTTCCGGATCCGAGTGTCAAAATGTTTCTAATATTAGTACATACGAGATGAGATGGCATTAGGATCTTTAATATTCGGACAACTCGAAAGAACGTAAAGGAACTTTGCTATTAATTTAGATCTCCGTTACTCACAGTTGCGTAATTATATCCGTAAGCAATGTACCGTTCAGTTATCTAGTAAATGAGTTTATCATCACGAAGTTAAAATAAGAAATAAAAATTGAATTATATATCGCGCAGAGGCGACGGGACCTCGAAGTATGTAGGCCGACAGCATCGCAAAGGGATGACGCGACCGTCCACCCGAACCCCGAACCCTTCGCGTATACGTTAAACCAGATACTTTGATGACCTTTAACGATGATCAATTAACTCGAATTGCCTCGGTATAACGATATCGTACTTGTGTTACACGAAGTGGACAGTCTCCGTTCCACGGAGTTCACAAAGCCTTCAGTAGCCTTACGTATTAGAGTGGACGATACTCGCGAAACGAACGGTACGGGATATCCACCGGTGTTGTTTGACCATTAGCCACGTCCAATTTACTTCTCCGCTGTCTGACAATTTCATCGTCTCTGATACTTGAATTATTCAACTGTGTCAAGGGTTAATGAGAACTCGCAGCGATGCGCAGCCCACTTATCAGCGAATCAATACGACAATTACTGTACATACGTCTAATAAGAATTTTGGAAAAACAATGAAAAAATACGCTACATGTTCGGTTCTCTCATCTCAAAAGCTTCGAAGAGGATAATCTTTCCACTAATCCGACGGATGGTTTACGCGATTTCTCGTTGACTTTCCTGAACAGGCAACGAGATGCGAGAGAGCTTTGGAGATCTCTAGTGGACCTGCTGCACTTGGATGAGAATCTCTCTCTCTTGAGTGTGCTGCGTGTGCCTCTTATACACAGATCAGTAGAGTCCTAATCTCTTGGAGAGCTCTCTCAGCAGGGATCTCTGACGAAGCCGCCTAGTTTGCCCTTCTTGTCGGTCTTCATCTCTCTCTCGAGCTCTTGACGAGATGGAGGTCGGCACGTTTGGTAAGGGGACGCGCGTGCCGTCTCGTCTTCGTATGCGTAACGCGTGTCCGGATATAAGAGACCCCAAAGCGCTGCCCTTTTGCCATACACACGAGCGGAACTCTCGCACACATTTATCAACCGCGCGTACTACATCATTCAGAATAACCCTATGCAAATGCCTGCGCGATGTGTGGGTGCTGGCAGCCATATGGTCACCGTCTTGTTAGTCTCTTTTGTTGCGGCGGCGTTCCTGGCCTAACTGAGAAGAAAACCACGATCAACAGCCACAACGCGTCGTTGACTCTTCGCTACCCCTGGGCCGGTGCTCTCTTGCACTCTGCGGGTAGATTAAGAAGATCCTCAGACAGCGCACACGAGGATCCGCTCTCATCGAGCATCAACTTGGCTCACCTAATCGGTTCGCTCGTTACTGCTCACTCGGCGAACAAAGTTCCGGGAACGAGCTATGGCATCTTTCTCCCTTAATTCAAAACGCTCGGAATATCATACAACACACACACAGACATAAATACTCACAACCCTTCGAATTACCTGACTACTAATCCTTCGATGCTCTTCTCGCTTTTGTTCCCACAGTTGTTTAACATTTTTTTCTCTCTATATATCCCAAACACCCCTTTTTCTCTAGTTAATGCGTTTTATTAATGATAGAGGTCAACCAAACTTTTTTTTTGCTTCGAGGAGCAACAGAAGAGGAGTTTGCGTGTAGAGAAAAATTTTAACTTCCTCGTTCGTTACGATAGGATAAAAAAAAACAAAGTCGCGAGGGAAAAATGAAGCATAAAAAAATACGAGTGGAAAAATAAGTCTCTTTCGGCGAGTCTTTGGTAAGATGAGAAGGAGGTTCCTGCGATGCAAGCCGAACGGAAAGAGAGCTCGTATTGAGGTTTGCCGAAGAGTCGGTATAAGCAGAATTCTCGAGATATTCGTCCTGTAAGTTAAACCGAAGAACCGTAAGTTCTTTCTCCTCGTGTTGTCACCGTTAGTTTTCGCTGTCGAGGAGACCGCCGAGGCTGAGCACTTCTTCGACAAGGGCCACCCACGCTGGTATCTCATTTCGTATTGCATTCAACGCTAAAGGTGGTCGCTTGTCGCGTACTTAGTATGACGTTGTGAGTCGTCACGCTTTATACGCGCGGAAAAAAAAATCTGTGGAAGAAAGTTCGGTTTCGTCGGTACGGGAACTTCGTTAGCATTGATCTTTTGACACACGCTAATTGGAAACAGACTTTTATTTGTGAAATCATTATTGGCCATAGATAAGAAATTACAGATACTGGAAAAACAGTTCATTTTATAACTATTTTACCGTAGTATATGGACAGTGGTGCTATTCTGTAGCTATATAAAGATTTTATTTTTTTCTAATTGTCTGAGCAAAAACTAACAACGAACATCCGCAGGATAAAACGTAACGTAGTAGTGATATATGGAGGACAGAATCAGCGGGGGAACAAGACCAGCGGCTGGTACCGGAGGTCGACTCGCATGCTGCTGTTTCCGAGAGTAAGGGAGGGGAGTTCGAGTTTGCAAATTGAATAACAAACGTTCACCCTCCTCGGTTAAATCACCGAAAGGGCACCCCCCGCCTCGTTCGCTGCTCGACATTAACCGCACCTCCCGCGAATTGTTGTGATGCTCGCGGGGATTCCCCCCTCGGCACGGTACTAAAACCTCAGAACCCGCTGGCTGCCTCTGCTTCTGTCGCTGCTCGCTTCTGTATTTGCATAACGATCTTATTTCGCAATCTTCACCATATTGATCCAGTTTGCAATGTCGTATCTCGAGGGACCTCGTCGGCGAATGGCGAAAAAATATAAAAGCAAGTTTTGCATATGGGCTATTTGGGTTGTAAATAAATGTGGTTGGAAATAATCCAACTAATGCGGCAAATGAGTATGAAATTGATTTTTATTAGATTCGGAAGTTTGGCTGAACAGTAACGTTGTATTTGGTTGAATGTCTCTCAGGAGGGTGAGTAAGCTTCTTCGTCTGTGCGCTGCGTCTCATGTTGGGGAAAGAGGAGAGATGGTCCGAGTCATCCCCGCTAATAATGCCCGAGAAGTGGATAGAGCTCGATTATAGCGCGGCGGTACCCTACTCTCTTTATCTCTCTCGGACCTCCTGATGTGGCCACGATGACGATGCTCTATTGACGATCAAACTTTATTTGTCCGGGATCGGTTATGGGCGAATTAAACTAATCGATTCGGTGGAAAAAAGCAGGTCTCGTGCGGCGCAGCCAATAGGTACTCAATCAGGAGAACCCCCGGGTTCTTCTCGCTGAAAAGCCTAAAAGCGATTGTTTTTTTTTTTTTCGTTTTGCTTTCTTCGATAAAGAAATTTCTACGGACACTGAAATATTTAATTGAAATTGCTGTGAATATTAAAAATGTATGGTTAACTTATCAATTCATTTATTTTAATATTACATTAGTGTACTGACTTCGTGCGTTGAATGTATATGTTTTTTTGCTTTGT
The DNA here is from genome assembly GCA_934046635.1 of Buathra laborator. Lineage (NCBI taxonomy): Eukaryota > Metazoa > Arthropoda > Insecta > Hymenoptera > Ichneumonidae > Buathra > Buathra laborator. The sequence goes on along the minus strand of OW203897.1, from coordinate 3,613,430 downwards.
ATGTATACTCAACCTGATATATTGCAGCGGTACTGTAGTACAAACCTTTTCTTTTTTTTTTTTCGTAAGCTCTTTCGGAGCTCGGATGTGCTTTAGGGTAATTTGCTTTTGGGGTCGCGTTACTCGTTGCCCGCGAGTATTCCAAATCCAGTTTGCAGCAGCATCATCCCTCGAGCGTCACCGTCGTTGATGGCAATGGTCTGGGGAAGTCGGGGGGAACATGGAGACAGAGAGCGAGACAGATAAAGCGAGTGAAAAGAGGGACGACGTGCATCGTGGAAAAGTGGAAAGGGGGACTGATGTTATGACGGAACATTTCATGGCTCGGAGAATCCGGGACCTAACGGCCCGTACGATATTATACCCGTCGCAGAATCACCCTGAGAGTTTTTTTTCGCCTTTCGTTCTTTTGCTCTTCTCTCGCGTTTCTGTTTTTTTTATTTATTTTTTATTGCCCCGCGAATCTCTTACGAACGGATAAAGCCCCCGTTGCTTCACGGAGAGTTTTCGAGCCGAGTACGTTGATTTTTTTTTCTGTTTTTTTTTTAAGGTGAGCTGAAGACAGATATAAGTTTCAACGAATACCTCGAAACTGCGAATATTTCGAAGGTGTTCGTTCGCGGGCAAATCGAGTTGTGACTTTTTTTATTCGATAAACTGCGAAGACCGCACACAATTCGAGTTTTCTTAGAAATTCCCGGGTATATACCGTGATTTTCTCGAGGCGACGATAAAGCGAGCGCGCTGCAACGATTGCGAGGGTTCGAGCGAGCTGAGGTTTGGAATTCGACGCGAGACGAATCGGCGATTCTTTGGCCGTGAGAGTCTGTGCGAAAAGAAAAAAAAATGACGAGAAAATAAAAACCCGCGTCGTGCTTTAACGATCGTCGTCTCGAGAGTTGAGTTAGAGTATCATTCGGGGGGAAATGTGAAGGAGACAGTTGAGTCTAAGTGAAATGAATTGAATTGAGGAGTAGTCACGTGTTTATACTCACAAAAGCATCGTTTATTTTTCTCTTTTTTTTACTCTTTAAAATGAATTCTTCATAATTTGTTTATAATAATACTTTTTAATAATTATTTATTTAATTAATTAATAATAATAATAATTAATAGTAGGTAAGATTACTAACTTTAGACGGGTGGGCATGATATGGAGCTCCATCCGAGTCCAAGTTCCACACGTCTCGCTCGCTCGATTAAAATCATTTTTTTTTTCTTTTCGTCTAATTTTCATCGTAACTCTTTTGTTTCTCCGGAAAGACTCTTATTCGTCGAGACTAGCTCGGCGCTTTCGCATCAAGCGTATTTTTCATTTTTTTGTTTTGTTTTTTATTTTTCTTTTTTTTTCTTTCGGACAATCGTGATGACGCGCTACCTCGCTATTTCGAGTATATCTTGTCCTTCGGGATAGTGTCATATATAATACTACGTAAGATGAACTGACGTATGGAACCTGACCGAGAGTAGTGGTATACACATCCGGGTATAGAATTCATGAACCGTGGTATTTATCGAGGACGACGCGTCCGGTTTGTTTTTATGTGTGTTTGTAGTGAGTGTGTTGTATTTTTGCGTGTATTTCTTTTTTTTTTTTTTTTCGTTTTTCTCGTTTTCGTCGTTTTCGATATTTCCGTGTGTGTAACTTTATACAATATTATATCGCTCTAATATAATATCATCTCTCACGCACTATGTATAGTATTTACACGTTTAATAAACTGGGCGATAGAGTGTGCAGGGGGTTTCAGGGGAGTCACGGGTCGTGTGGTCAGTGCTACTAGTCGCGCGTTATGACGCGCTCGTTGCGACGGTGTAGACGTTATCGGTGCACAGGGTGGTGCTCTGATACAGCGGTAGAAGAAGCAGAAGTAGAATTAAAGAGGATAAGGAACGGGAAATAGGAATAGAGGTTGTCGAATCGCCTACAGGCTATGTACAGGTGCCGGGGAGGACGGTGAAGGAGTCTGCGGATTGCCAGGTGTTCCAGGATTTTGTGAATAAGAATTGTTTTGTCGGGACTGTTGTTGATGGTGCTGATGTTGTTGTTGTTGTTGTTGTTGTTGTTGATTATGAATGTGTTGTTGTTGTGACTGATGATGATTGTGATGATGTGGGAGGGATTGTTGTTGCTGATGGTAATGGGCATTCATAGAGTGATTCTGGTGCTGTTGCTGAATGAGATTCAGATTTAAGGGGTAGGATAGTGGGGAACCCAGGGCCGTTGGGGCACCGTTATTGCAGCCGCCGGCGGCTCCGGGTCCCACCGGGCTCAGTGCATGCTCATCCCCGCGTGAGGATGGTGGACCGCCACGGATGTTCCGTGATGATGAGGATGGTGCATTAGAGGCGGGAGATGCGGGTGATGGGGATGGTGTGCGGTCAGAGGCGATGGGGTCATCTGCATTGGGGTCATGGGGGTTGTCGGCTGGTGAACTGTGGCCTGTGAGCTGTTGACGTCCTGAGGTACCACTCCCGGTACCCCCGCCAGGGCCTGCTGCTGCTGTTGCGCCTGCCCCGACGGTTGTACCGGTACCTGTACCGGTACTACCGAGCTGCTGGAAGTGGGACTCTGCTGACTCCCGTTGTCCTCGCTGTCGGAGCAGGACTCGGCCGAGGAGCTCCCCGCTCCCCCCTTGCCCTTGCTGCCGCTGCTGCTGCTGCTGCTGCTGTGGGTCTTGACGTGCTTCGCGAGATGGTCGCTGCGCATGAACCGCTTGTTGCAGACCGGGCAGGCGAATCTCTTTTCGCCGGTGTGGGTTCGAAGGTGCCGCTGCAACTCATCCGAACGTGTGAACCGCTTGCCACAGAAAAGCCAGTTGCAAACAAACGGTCGCTCACCAGTGTGCCACCGTAAGTGGGCCTTCAGATGCGACGTCTTCCCGTATACCTTGCCGCAGCCCGGTATGTGACAGCTGTGGATGTTCTTCTTCCTTAGATGGACACCGGCAGGTCCAAGCCTCTCGGCCTCTTGGCAATTCGGACAGTCGCAAGTCGCTCTGCCAGTGTAACGTCTCTGGGAGCGCGGCGATGGTGCCTGACTCACTCCCGCGCCTGTGCCACCTTGAGGACTTCCAGCGCCACCCCCGCCGCCGCTCGTCGCGGCGTGATGAGCGTGTAGTCCGAAACTCGGTGGACCACCGGGCAGCATTGATTTGTACGTGTCTTGTAGGAGATTGTGACCGGCAGTAGTAGCTGATGATAACAAGTGATTGCCAGCTAAGGCGAGGCTCGTTGAGTAATCCGCCGAGTAGTTGGCCATTTGCGCGTGAACGCCGACGCCTACGGTACCACTAACGTCGAGCCAACCTCCCGTAGCTGCGCCGTGCACGTCCCACCAACCGTCACTAGCCTTGATTCCGCCGTGTGTTGCACCGGGCATAGCGTTGAAAGGCCACGACTCGTAAGGGTGTCTCCCGTACACAGATCCCAGTGTTGCTCCTTCGACTTTACCGAGCAGACTGCTCTGATGATGATGCGGATCACCGGCAGGCTGTGCCGATGCCGTGCCAGGAAAGTAAAGATCACTGCCGTATTGCGGTGCCGTCGAGGCGCAAGACGTTACTGGAGCTCTCGCGTAACCGCCTGTACTTCCGGCGCTACTCGTAGCTACTGGCCTCTGTGTCACACCAGTCGTTGTACATCCACCGCCACCACCACCTCCTCCTCCCCCTCCGCCTCCGGTGTGCTGTGGCGAACTCCCGCTGCTCTGCGGACTCTTTTTCCATGGATGAAAGCCTTTTCCTACTGCAGCGTCCGCCAAGGGTGGTGGACTCTTGCTGCTCAATTTGTTGCATTGGGCTGCCAGCATTGCCAGTGGTGTACCTCTCAGACCAGGATGATCCTGCAACAATAAGATTAAAAAATTCGGTTAGGTATATATTTCACATTTCATGTTGAAGTTCAGATGAAGGTTAATCTTCTTGGAAAAAAGATAGGAAAGTTAATATTGAAACGTGTTCTTGAAGAAGGCAATTCAGTTGCCTCTATATACAGCGTGTATTGTATAACCCATAGCCCTGCGGGTACCTATAATCGCGCGTGGTCTAAATCGTTCTAAAAATAAGCCGACGCTTCCGCCGTTCCCCAACGTCCGCGTGTTAGACCCAAAAATCCTAAAGTCCTGTGCATCCTCGTGTTATATATATCGAGAGTCGGGACGACCGAGAGAGCGGTAGGGTGCATAATGACACTAAATTGGCGCATATACTGTGTGTGCCTTGTTCTCTCTCTCACACTCTCGCTCTCCGTCTTTCTCGCCTAGCTAGTCTAGTGGAGAGGCGCTGAGATCGGAAGATTGGCTAGCCGAAGTAATGAGGCCCGAGGGCCTCGGAACAGCACCGGTGTTCACCATGCGACCGTATAGCTCGGGGTACATCCTCCTCTAGGTAGTTTTATGCAAATCATTACGAACGAGAGAACCGAACGAGGTCGACGAGCAGAGGATACGAACGTTCTCGTCGTCGCATAACGTTGGCGTACATCTTGCACACCATCAGGCGCGAGTTTCGTACGAATATTTTCGTTCGATTTCGGTAAAACGATCCTGGCTATCATCGGACTCTTCGAGACGGAAAGTAAACGGAACCGTTATTTATCAACAATTTGACTTTGAAGACAAAGCCGTCAATCGAATTCATACAAGCCTTTGGAGCTGAATGAAAAATCGACGGATGAATAATTTTGCCATACGCGAGAACAACGGATGGTAGACGAGCGAGTCAGGACATCAAGAGAGAATTCTTTTGCTTACAGCATAGTGTACGCAGGTCTGAGTGAATAGAGGGATGAGATGGAATACTGGAAGCTTGGTCGTTCGGCGAGGTAATGAGGCCGGAGGCTGTAGAGGATCGGGCGGTCTCATCAAGGGCAGTTTCATGCAAATCATCTTGGTGTAGGGCATCCCGATATATATATATACATCTAACCGTCCCTCCCGTGAAAGACGGATCGGGGTAGCTAGACTGTCAGCGGCTACCGTAAAGGGACGCCGGTGTTCTATCGCGTCGGGTTGAGGAACCGCTGATTCCAGCAGCAGCGGCATATCCTGCCCGTACAGTGATGCCGTTGGTGGCTTGCACTCGGTGCTGTTGGTATCGCGGAGAAAGGCACCAAGATAGAAGAGAAAGAGAGCAAAGCAGAATGAGAAAGGGGAAAAGAGAGACATGGTGAGTGTATTCGGACAGAAAGGTAAAGGCAAAGGGTCCGCGGAAGCAGCAGGAAATTAAAGTCTGGCGGCCCGCGGCCATTAGTAGCCGGCGCCATCGAGGCGACACGCCCCCACCGCGGTCCAACGTCCTTCTCTATACTATGCGCCGAGTCTCTGCCACCAGCAACACCAAGGCGAAAGACACAATGAATGCTTTCACTCGTTCCTTGTTTTCTCACACGTGCATAACGTTGGAAAACAATTGAAGTATGGTAGACGCGTATTTTATCATGAACAGGCAGACATTTTTTGGTTGAAGGTCGTCAATTTATCGATATTTGTCGATCGCTATTATTCTACCTGTCTATCTTCAATAGTAAATGAGTGTGTTCGAGTCCGGATTTCCGAATGTGTCATACCAGCACAGGAAAGTGCATAGTACTATATATATTGCGCTTCAAATTTATGGATTTAATCGGAGATCCGGCGAGCAAGAGAACGAGACGACGAAGCGAATGCTGCTTGTACGATAAAGGGAGGGGTATGCTGGTAGTAATGGTCGTGGATTCGAGGTAGAATCGTCGTGTTCATCTATCCGATGGTCGTGAGAGAGAAAGAGAGTACGTGGGCTCCGATTCGGTGGCGCTTGCTCGTTGGGGACGTAACCTTGCACGTAACCCCGTACGCCAACCGCGCTATCCGAAGGAAGGCAAAATTCAACCCCTGTGATATCCCCATCGAGCTTCGGGAGGGTTGGTCTGGCAAGAAGCAAAGAGGACGAGGGAAGCTTCTCGCTCCTGCGAAAGAGCGATATAGGCAGGATAGTATCCGAAGGGAGTAAGTGCGTCGCAGGAGTGTAAGGGGTGCAACGGAGAGAAAGCTCGAAGAAGCGAGATAGGGTGATAGTGTACTAGGGGGATAGCAGCGTATCTCTGCCGGTGTACGAGAGCCACGCCCTCTCCAAGCTCGATGGTCGTAGGTTATAGGTGGAAGAGTGAGGGGGGTGAGTTTCGAGAGAGAAAGCACGGGGTAGGTATTGATCCAGTCGAACAATACGACGTGCCCTCCGGAGACAACGACATCTCTCAATTAGCCATCGAGGAACGCACGAGGACAACCATCCTAGCCGGCCGTACTCGATATGACCACCAACTTCGATTCCCCAACCCATCCTGAGCGCCTCTCCACGTTCTCTTCCTCTCGGTTCGATAAACGTGCCCGATACTCTCAAATAATTTCTAGTTAATTAATTACAAAATGAATAATACATTTCGTCTCCATACGAGCGATTCAGTAATAATTCATCGGCAAAAGCGGGAATTGATCCGAAGAATATCCGAGTGACCATTGGTCTTTTTTTTCAACCTGTCGGAGCTTCCCGCAATGATGTACTTGGTCTGGTCGATAATTGCAAACGAGAGCGAAGGCTTAACAAATGTGGCAAAGGAGGAAAGAAGAATGGTAGGTTGTGTAGAGTTGATGGGAGAAAGAGTCGAAGGAAATAGACAGCGGACTGAACAAGTGGGTAGGTGGTATAATGCGAAACGCTCACGGGGTCGCGCGTTGAACCGACAGTGGCAGAACGGACTTTCGTATTACTAGGATTATCCGTAAATGAGAACGTGTCGGGTGCGTTAATAGGGTTATTGATTAGTCGAATGCCAGCAGAGATAGAGCTATGCCTAGGTTGCGCGTACACAAGAAAGATAGAAAGAGAGTGGGGTGCCCCGGGGCGACGTGCTCTGTAATTATTCCTCGCAGAACGAAAAGGAGTCGTTACTGCGGTAGCGCGCGAGCAGGCGCCTTAAAGTCGCCATCTCCTCTACCTACGGCTCCCCTCATGGTCGTTCTCAAACCTCCACCATCACTACTACCAACCCTCTGTCTAACCGTCAATTATCGTAGTACTTCGCGGGCTCGCGTACGCGCGTGCACTCGCCACACGCAACTATATAGGCTCTACGCTTTCCTACACGTAACTTTATCACTTGTTCTGCCACTATAACCAAGCGTTTGATCTATGTCTTTTCTTTTCAACTCGTTACCGAAGCCCTTTCATCAACATCCTGCGCTTCCTGGGCATTGATCTAAATTTCACATTCTTAACTGCAGTATATGTATTTCTTTTTTCGGAGTACTTTTTCTGCGGTATTGCAACGACACCTAATAAGACAATTGAACAATATGTACTCTATTTTATATTCGAGGTTCTCAAATATTCTCTATCGTCTCGTCTAGGATAACCTATTTTCTCGAATCTCATCTACCTCTTCATTCATTCCCCAGTCCAAAAAAAGAATCTTGAAACCCTCGATGTGATGATAAATGATCTGATACCTTTGGTCTCACGGCTAAACGTGCCAGAAGAGTGTAGCGAAGTTCTAGGCGAATTTATTTACGTTATACTCGTGACTCGTATGAGAAAGGACAGAGAAGAAACCGACAACACTTAGTGTGTTTCTGTCGGCATATTTAAAAGGAAGCCCCCCGACGATGTGGGATTATGGGCGCGGTTTTGATCCTTTGTTTTAGCCGCGTGACGTCACGCCCCCATCATAGCGCAGAAGAGAGCAAAGCCACCCCGGCTACGACTAATAACGCCGCGGGCGGCGATGCCCCGCGCATAAATTAAAAACACTATATGCCTTCGCTTGCTAAGAGAATCGCCTGTGAGGGCGATAGAGTGAAGAAGTTGGATCGTCTCACGACGCGCGGTCAGCACCTTCCGAGAACTCGGTATTGCTCCGGGTTTCTCGCCGCGTCGTTCTAGTTCTCTATCGCCGCGTGTTGAAAAGAAGCTAACTTCGGACTCACTTCGAACGATGCTTACGTCGCAAAACGATTCTCCTGAGCTAATATTATATTCGAGAACGAGCGAGTTCGCGTTCGACATTCTCGTCTAACCTCACACGCGCCGTTTACCGGAACTCTTGTGAAACTCGAAGAATCTCTTCGGACCTTTCGTGCAGCAAAGTCAGTAGCAAAAACTTCCAACAAACACGTAAAAGTTCGAAGAGCTTTGTCTGAGAATGATAAAATCAATAGAGCCGGAAATATTGGGTACCAAAATGGTTTCCGAGAATCTACGATTGCTATATGAAACTCACTTCGGAAATGGGGTCGTTTATCAGGAAAAACGATGTGGCTAACACTGCTGGTTGACACGTGAAATAAAACAGGACTAGAAGGACGCGACTATGGTGAGATTGAAGCCTCATGGGCGCGTGACAGCTGCGACCAGGAAATGTCCGCGTATGCGCGGGAGGTACACGTTAAAACGAGCTGGTAGCATGGCTCGTCCTCGGGGTCTCTTTCGCGTCGTAGTGGTAGAACATGAGCCGGGGGCGAAAGGCTTTCGTGACAGCCGACTGACAGACAGACCGACGTGCAGCACGACGAGCGAGCAAGCGAGAGCGGAGGGTGCGAACGAGGTAAACGCGCCCCGCTAGTCGTGGAAGGGTGCTATATGCTATAAACCCTGACGCTTCGACCACCGCAGCATTGCCAGGACTCTCTGCACAGTGGCTGATGGCCGGGGCTTGTGGCAAACCGCAGCTGACGTCTTTGTCGAGACAACTAAGTTCACGATAAACTTTAGGGGACGAGGCTCCGGCCGCGGCAACCAACCAGCCGTGCAGACAAGCTTTGTATATATATTCCGATCTTGCTAATGCGAGCTTCGCGAGTCTCGGCAAACGACGTGAACAGATTGATCTTTCGGTATGAGATGATAAAAAAAAAACACGTATATGAAAGTAACAAAAAGGACGCTTCGTAATGGAACTCGGGAAGAAATTAACAACGAGCGCTCGATTTATATAAGCCGATGCCAGAAGAAACTGATCGTCTTTCCCTCTTCGCATGTAAAAAGTAATGGGGTATATATGCAACACTGTAGATCTTAGAGACGCTTCTTTTTCATTTTTCTCCGGCCATCGGCAGGAGAGTCGATGACCGAAGGGAAGACGGGCATCAAAGTAAGAGCACCTGCTGCTCAGAACTGGTCGCGATGCGGATGAGCTTTTGATTGGATTCACCTGCGTCACGAATTTTATTCCACAGCACAAGTCGATTAAAATTAGTTTTTGAATCTTATAACCCTGAATGTGTTAGATAACAAAATTGAACACGCGGTTGGAGAACCAGTTTCACCTCATACAGTCGATGTTTTTTTTTTTTTCATCTACGCATTGAAAAGGTGCACTGTACTCTGAGAAGTAAAAGACGGCGATTGCCCGATATGGAACGAGCGTCGAATGCGGGCTACACTTCTAATGCTAATTATTTGTTTATCGTGGTCGCTGCATGCAGCTACGCCGACACGCAGCTCACCGCCGATAAGCGTTGGTAACGTTTTGTATTTTTTTCGCTCCTATTTTTTCTTTCTACTACTTTTATCCTGCGCTAAGCTGTGTTACGGATATATAATTGCGCGATAGTAGTACGTGACGTAATTGCGACAAATATCGACTGCTGAGAAGCATCAGAGCATATCCCACATAGTTTTGCATGTTAAATAATGCGAGATACGCCTATCTATTTCTTGGAAGTCGAAAATATTCTATGCAGTTTTCTCTCTCTTTTTCTCTTAGCTTTCAATGTTATACGACGCGAAATCACATTAGTTATCGTCGATATGCTGCTCTACGTACGAGACGTAATACAAATCCTCGATGACCGAGAGTATCAGCGGGTTGCAAATTCGCCGGGTCCTCCTGGAATTGAGTTTAGTATTAGGTAGACGGGATTAATAATGTTATTCATGAGTGACCCCCGAGGCTCGAGGGAGCTGCATCAACACATCGCGCTCTGGCACCGAGCACGAGAAGAAGCAACTTCCAGTCCCCCGATACTGGACGGTCAGTTCCCACCAGAGCGCACTCCGGCTACCTGTTACCCCACCTTCTAAATTATGTTTTTTAATTAAATCCATCGTGAGAGATAGAGCGAAGCCGGAGTGCCGAAGCTGCGTAGCTCTCTCCGAGGCCCTATCTTTCGGTGGTGGATGACGCGTTACCGAAGACCCAACGGATTCTACAGCCTTAAGTATACCTCGGCAGGATTTCTACCGCGTGGCCTCAGGCCAACAGGGAGCTGCAGAGATTTATTCGGCGTTCGCCGCCGCGTCGTCGTCGCTCATCATCCAAGGGCGCCAATTCCTTTTCCATCCCTTTCTCTTGTCTTCTTTAATATCTGCTTCTCCCTCGTTCTTTGGTACCTTTCTCATCAGTGGTCACGGGCGAAATCTTCTGACCGACAGACCTTAACGATTTCCGTGTAACGGGCTAAAAACCCCTTTTTGGTCGAGAAGATCTTAGAGCAACGGAAGTAATGGAAGGATCCCTTTGAACCGTTTTCCCCGAGGGCTTATGTTGGAGACACACGGATAGCTTTTCACGCCGATTTACCGACTCGCGTTGCGTTATCCAGACGACTATGCAGGTATATATATATATATATCAACCCGAAGATTCGAACGCGTGGAACGAAATGAAGGTAATAGCTGACGAAAGGAGGATGCATCGAGAACTGTTGGTGAAAACGAGAGCAGAAGTAGGTCCGAAGAAAGAAAGATCCTGACTAACCCGGAGGAGAGACAAGGCTGCTAATTCATTAGCACTCGTAAATCTGTCGCGCTCCCGGCGTTGAATATTAAGCGGGCATTACCGAGAGCCACGGCTATAACTCGTGGCCAGTTAACGCGGTTACACCCCTATCCTACCACCGAACCGACCTTCCGTACATAGCGGGGTGAAAAAAGAACTTTGTGTGTACAATTCCACTTGTCTCTGTCTGTTTTTTTATTTTTACTTTTAATTTCAATTTACATTCATTTTAATTTCACCATACGATATCGGCTGGCATAGGAATTTATGCTTTGGACTGTGAAACTATATTTATTTTAATGAAATAATGATTTTTTTTTTTTCGTCGCGGTGACTACAAAAGTTGTTCGTGTTTAAATTTTCTGGCTCGCGTGCCGAGGCGTTTAGAAAAATTAGAGGTCTTCAGAGAATCGCGGTAGCTTCCACGTTGATTGGTCCGTTAGTATAGCACTACTGGCACAGAGGTTCCCGCGGAAATCGCTTCCACGAACGGGAAGAGGAATAAGCAAAAGCAGCAACAAAAGCAGCGGTAGCCAGCGCATTGGGTAACGAGGCGTTTCCACCGAGCAATCGGTTATTAGCAAAAATGCAACTCTCGTTTTTCAAACGCGTTACGTCTTCATTAGTATAATGAGAGCGTTGTAAATCTTGCTGTGGCCGAGCTGCATGGCTCAGCACGGATGCCGAGGAACGCGAGGGCCTTCTCGCTTCTAGAATAGCTTGTATAGAGCTCGAGGCTGCTGCTGCAACGTGGACGAGAGTCGAGGGACGGAAGCGTTCGCGCATTTGCATGAAGTAATTTAGTGGTACATAAAATTCCAAAGGGAATTAGCGACCCAAGAGTGTTCGATCTATCGCCCAGCGTTCTCTTTATCATGTAAACTAGACATTTCTTTAGGTTATAAAGGGAAATAAAGGTCGCTATTGCCATTACGACGTGTGGTTGATGAAAATTTGTTATTTTTATTTTTACGCTCTTTGTTGCTCTTGTTACGCTCTTAACTGTCCGACGTAGTAACGATGATTGATATTTTATTACGCGATATACTTCACGCTCGAGGAAAGGAAACGAGATGAAATAAGAAAAAAAAAAAAGACGAAGAGAACGAAGATGAGGCGAGGAGGAAGGTGAGAAGGACGCCCGCGCGCTCAGCTCTGCTGCTGACCGGGAGCCAAGGCGTAAAGAGAGCACCGGTAGCGGTGTACATTAGCATATAGAAGGAATCGCCCTGAGGCATTTCGTAATAAACGCCCTGCGCCCTATCAGGTAACTCGGGAAGCCCTTATATTTATTAACGATGTACTTTTCGGCAAACCCGTCACCATTCGTCTCGTATCGATTTTGTCAGAAGGTTCAACGATGCCATCATGTGGTTCATCAAGAGGACAACATTTAAAAGATGTGTTGTACGATTGGAGAAAAAAAAAAATACAAATTATTCTAACGATCACCGGACTATCGTATAAAAGATAGTTAATTTTATGTCATCACCGATGCTCTGCCTAATATAATAAATATAATGAAAATACCTGTTGGCCTCTACACCGCCAAAAGAGCTACTATATTCGATACTTTATAGCATGGCTCACCACACCAAGGTGGCCCATTCGAAGGCGGCGGCTTTCTTTCAATTACCACTTCTCATGGAGTTTCACAGACTTCAGCGTGAAAACATTAGCGCCGAGGGCTACAAGGATGCGTTATACTATTGAAAAAAAAAAAAAAAAAATTCTCAAACTTCATCGTTATATCTTGGAACAAATTTTGTAGAAGAAAAATCGTCTCGACACTGGTGAATATTTGCTCGCGTTCCGCACGAACGGCGTACAGCCCGTGTTCGCGTTATACACGGATGTGAGATCAAAGTGGATTTTGATCGACGGTCGCGCGTTCGCTCGCGCCCGCGATTCACACGCGATGCAGCTATTTTCCCGTTACGAGCGATTACCGGGAGGCGGCCGACTACGCGTTTATCTGATCTGTCGTAGCGCGGGCATTGCGGCTCATCTACTAGGCTTGTACATGTTACACATATACACATATAGGTATGTAGTCCAGTAGAGGAGGTGCACTTCCACCGTACCAATCGCTCTTGCCACTGAATCCTAACGTTGGCCTACTTGCGGACGCGCGTATATCCGCGGGCGTTGCACGAAAATAAATCATCGAGAGACTTTGAGGATCGTGTGGCCACTCCCCCTTTTAAATTAATAAACTCTTCGACGAGTATACACCAGATTTTAACCCCACGTCATTGTGGAAAAATTGGGAAATTGTAGGCGGGCAGAGAGCAAATCCCGAGAGGCAAACGATATATATATTCTATAATAAAGTCGCCTACGCGTGATCGGGCTTTTCAATCTCACTTAATTAATACTCTATAACGAGTGGGTATACCTCTGGATGAGGGCTGTTGACTGCTGTCAGGCACGTTGATGAATTAATAATCTTTCGAGTGACCGCGCGCGCCCGATCTATACAGATAAGAGATTTTTTTTTTCGTTCTTCCTTCGTGCTATGAAAGCACTTCGTTTCTCAATTTGCATTAAACACGAGATAATCACGGAAAAAAATTTCTATAAATATTAGTATTCCAAGGGTATTATTAGTTTGGAGAAATGGTATATTAAACTGATGTTCGAGGCGTCCGACAACGGAGAACGAATAGTATTTGATATTGATGGTTTCTTTTTCTAATTGCCGGGTCCAGCTATATAGAAGAACGTTCGATGACCGTCGGACATACAAGACGGCAGGTTGTTATTTATTTCTCGTGTTTATGGAATAGAGGCAGCATCCTGTCGGCGAGCATTTATATGCCACATTGGTTGTACCGCTAGAAGGACGCCGCGGGCATAATTTAGTCACGAGGTTAGTTTATGCGACGTTTAGAAGAACCAGGTGACCTCTCAACGATCGAGGAATCACTAAAAGAAAAAAACAAATTCTACCAAACTTTATATTCCCAAATTTTTTTCTAGTCACTAAAGCCAGAAACTCGTTTCTACACAAGCGAAATCTAAAAATGTTTATAAAGTCGATTTTAAGCAAAAATTACGCAACATCGAATACTACATTAAACTATCTGAGTGAGGAAAAAAAATCTCGCAAAAGCATCTTCTGTGCATTAGCTACTGTACACCGCAAGTTTCATGTCGTGAGGGTAGGTCCGCGGTGGAAGGAGACTTAACTCGAGTGAGTAATACTGAAATCTCCATATTACGTGGCTGTCGTAATAAATGCGAGAAGAGTAGTAGGTTTTGCCGGCATTGCAAAGTGTTGCGAATAATACAGAGTTATCCGCGAGAGAGCACAGAGCGGGTACACCATAGTAGAGCATCGAAGTGGTAGCTGTGGAGGAGCAACAAACTGGCAGTAAATCACCCTCGTCGGTTCGCGGTCTCTTCGTGTTCTCGCTATCTCTGTACAAACAGGTGCACAGGTACACACATATACCGAGTCCGGATAGAACGAGCGAACGAGACTGCACTGGTTGGTTCCCCTCGACAGCTTCCACTCTCAGCGGGACTCCCTCCATTCAGAGTACCGAGGACTTTCGAGCACCTCGTCTCTCTCGCGGATCGTTTTTTACTGGTCTTTTGTCAATTTCGCGCTAATACACTTGTATCTAAAAAAAATTCGTCTAAAGACCACCGAGTCATGTGTTCTTGATGGCACACTAGATTGCTAGTTAGTTGCTGTGATTCATACATTTTTTTATTTTTTTTTTTAAGAAAACGCAAATACCGGCCCGCAGTAGCGACCATCAGGAGAGCGGAGAGGGCTCTTCTCTTCTCTCGGTGAGCATTGCCTTAGCTCACCCGAGCCACCGGTTCCCCGAACAATCAAGAGTGCGCCAAACACGTAACGAGACGAAAAGTATATGCTTACCGCGACTATGAATTATACTCCCCGTGATTATAGGCATTACGTGCATGTAGCGCAGTAAACGGCTTTAGCGTCTGCTGTAACCGGGTAGTCAGCTCTCTGACGCGGGCGTGCGCTCGCGCTGGTCGCAGAGTAGTACAAGCCATTTGGCTCGTACTTGCGATCGCGAGATGATCGTAGACAGTTTCGCGTTCGTATCCGTGCATTGTTTCGCTTTGTCATTTTCGTGATAACGCGAAATGAACATAAGCGACAAGAACAGGCAGCGGAGATCGTTTAATGAAGAGTTGACGAAAATTATTTTTCTCTAATAACGTACCGTGAATAAATAATTAACGGTTTGTTCGCGAAATGAAAGCATAACATACGAAGTTGTAATGAAAACAGTTTTTTTTTTTTAAGATCTCGTAACATCCGCGTCGGTAGATGCATTATTGTGCCAATGCACTGTTGGTTATACGTCAAGGTACTCGTCGTCTTTGCAGTCGCAGAAATCGTTCGAATGGCCGATAATAATGATTGCCTCGCGCGACTGAAATTATTTGCGAGCGCTCGAACCAGAGTGTTAAACCAGCAGCAGAACTCTCCGAGGTCTGTATCAGGATGTGTGTGAGTGAGTGCGTCCGCGCCTCGCTGCCTGCTCGACTCTCGAGCAAATTGGCTCGCGTGTCTTCGTCGAGACCGCTGAATTTATAGCTTCATTGCACTCGGTGTGTTGCACATTCGTGGTTATACGCACGACAACGTTACCAATCGATCTATCTGTGTACGTGCGTGGAATGGCGCGACCCTCTCGCACCACTACATATACTGTATATCGACAACTCGTGTACACGAGTTGACTCGAGAATACGTACCCAGAGGAAATACCGTCGACCGTAGTATATTTCTCTTGTCCGCTGGTTTGCATGGTTTTCTAACGTTACGTAAATCTTTATATCGATCGATCTTATAAGATCGCGGTAAAGAGATCGATCGAGATTTTTATAACGACATATAATCGCCGACACTCGGTGTAAAGAAAAAAAACAAGAATTTTTGATGCAGGTGCAGCTAGACTCGTTTTGTAGGTTATAAAATATTTTATGTACGTCAAGAACAGATAAAAATTATTAAATGAAACAAATATCCAAATAAAAGATCATGGATTTCTATCGAATTGACTTGAATTTAAAAAATCATCTACTAGCCAAGCGTTCGAATAGATTTAATGCAAATTACAACCAATCGCGAAAGGAAATATATGTATCGGTTGTTAAAAAACAGGATGTCTATTTTAAAAAAAAAAGTAAGTGCGGGATCCTAATTTTTCATTTTATTGACTCTAAAAGCAAGTGATCAAATGCTAAATTTAATTTACCGAGGAAAAATTGACATTTTTCTCGAAAGTAAAGTCCTTTCGAACGATTTAAGAAAAACAAGTTCTTTAATTTTTTTTCGTATTGTGCGTCATATATACGTCGTGTATGTTAGCTTTATTTTACTACAGTGAAGAGTGGATCGTTGTTGAATCAGTTTATCAGATCATCGCTATTGAATCACTCCATTAGGAGCACATATCCCCATAAACCACCCTCTATCGTTTCCCGTACCCGCTACTCAATGTAACGTACAACCGCGGGTGAGCGAGTGAGAGAGCGGGAGCGGAACTCGAGACCCCCCACGCATTCAAGCAATGCAGGCTTCGCTCGAGATCACTGCAACAGACTGTGACATATTAGGTCACCCCACCGGGGACATCATCCCCGTATAAGAGCCCCATAAGAGGGTGACTCTCTCTCTGTGTGCTTCAGCTATGCGTTCTCCGCTCACTCGTCGAGAATTTATTGTTTCGCGATTTAGTGGCCAACCGAGCCGTGGGAGAGAAAAGCCGTTCCCGCTGCTCTGAGCTTCTGAGGGGGTTGAGAAATGATCCTGCAGCTTCTATATCAGCCTCCAGGGGATAGAGGTATATATTGAGTGTAATATATATATTTCTCGTTGTTGTGGTAGCGGTCGAAGAACGCACTAAATAAATTACAGTGGCACTGGGCGAAACGTTCGACACAGATACCGATGACAGAAAAGGAGATGCCTGCAATCAATTGGGACACTGCAGTTTATACGGGGGTCAATAGTCAACACAACCTCCATGAGAATTTTTTCTAGCGAAAATCATTTCATCGACGTGATAGCTGGCAATTCATAGAATCTGTTTTTTCGATATAAAAATCGCGAAACCTAAGAAAAACCACATTCAAGCATAAAAATTCATGACCACATAAAAAAAAAAAAGATTTCAGGACTCTTCTGAACACTCCACCATAATAAATTCCGAGTGTGCTGCTGACCGAGGTAAAGTCTTATATTACGCGTATATACAAAGATATGAAAAATGGATAAACTCGATCACGGTTACGTGATACGATACAAGCGGTACAAGCGAGTTTCACAACTTTTACGTGCACGTAGAATACGCACTGATTTCGCAACGATAATTTTCGTGCCCGGGGCGAGGAGTACGCGTTCGCTATAGTCTCACCACCAGTAAGGGCATCCGAAATGCAAATCGACAACATTCTCGCAAGGACGAGCAAAAGTTAAACGTTCGAGAGGAAGCGACACCAATGTACATACATATATACATACTTTAGTGCTTCGAGTGCCTACGTTGACTTTAATCTTTTACGAGGCCAGGTGCAAAGGTGCCGGGCGTTAATGTTGCATTATTTACGAACTTTCTCACCATCGAACATATAAGGAGACACTTTAGACAGGAAAAAATCAATTCACAGTTTTGTAGGTTGAACTTAACCTTTGAACTTTTACACGTTGTAAAATAGGTAATTTGAACAAATTATTTTTTATCACATTTCCGATTTTTTCGCAGTTACCACATTACGCAGAACCTTTTTTCTTCCCTTTGTAAAAAGGCCAATTTATTTGAAATAAAAACGAATAACTATGTTAAAAAAGTCTTGAACAGACGTATTAATTTTTTAAGGTTATCACACAAATTCACGAATATTTGCACGAAGCTTCAGAAGAAATAAATTGACGGACCGGAGAAGCCGAATAAACGTAAAATACACGAGAATCTTTATGCATATATCAAACACGGTTATCAGGAAGTGCAAAGCTTGCGATAGCTCTTCGCACAATAATTGGACACGAAATACCGTCGTTTCTCAACGTCTATAGGCATCTCGATGTTCGTACACGTGGATCGAAGCTCCCAGTTTTCCATACATATTTCGATATTTTTTTTCATTTCTACTATTTTTCCCGGTCGTTCTCGATCGCACCTTATAATAGCTCAGCAATAACCGATGCACGACCGGGTCCTCGATCTCTCGCTGCATGACTAACTACATCTTCTCTCTCTCCCTCTCTGTCTCCTTTGCTCGTTTGGCATACTACACGGTCATAACGTATAGATAGAGGTGCTAGATGAATCTATGCACGCGGATACAGCAGCCAAGAGAACGGTAGATAATGATACTTTCCACAAGTTTCCACCGCGCGCGTCCGCTGGTTATCGGTATATATGTATAAGGTCGCGGCAATTACCGTGAAAACCGGTTTAAAGTCAAATGTACGTACGTGAGCTTCGCGGCGGTGTTGTCCGTCCGCGTATGTTGTATATACGAGACCGTGCTGCAACCAGCAACCCGTCCGTTCCTGCAACTCGCGCGCATAACACGAATATACAATTCTATTCCACAGCAATCGAAAAAAAAAAAAAAAAAAAAAACAAATCGTCAATCGGCCAATTTTGATAACTCGTCAAAACGAATAACATTTTTCACACCGATCGATCAAGCTACGAATTATTATTTTGCAACATTGTAACGTTCGTCTATCGTGGGGTATAGTAAAATTCAGTATCACGTACATAATAGTCAAGAACGGAGTTCGAGAAAGCCGCAAATTGTCGCTGATTGAAAGTAACTACGAAGCTCAAGATTAAATAAATTTGCGGTAATAATTTTCAATGATTGCTATATAGATATCCGCACTTCGATATACGTATACAAGTGACAACCGAGTTAGCGACACCGTAACGAAATCGCAGTGTTAAAGCCGCTCGATCAATTTCTCGGACGAGCACCTCTCATTGAACAATGCACCGAGTCGGGGCTCTTGTCCATCAATAAAACCGACACATCCGACACGGATGGATCACTAGCCTCGTAAAAGCGCCTTACGAATACCACGGTCTCACGTGTGGTCACGTGCGTATTCTATCGGACGCATTTGTACTCTGTACGCATAATAAACTAATGTGCGCGTGTATAACTGAAAACACTTCTGGCATCTCGGTTCTCTCGAAGTAAAGCTCGCAGCGCTTTTGATCCGATCGTGCCGCGCGTCGGGCCCCCGTCACACTCGATCGGACACATCATCGGCCCGATAAATCACGCCAGCTGTCCTGACGAGAGATCCGACGATGGCGAGGAAAGGCGAGAGTGGCTATAACGGGGTGTTTGGTGTTTTGGCTCGCGCCACGGGGGTTTGGCAACCCCCCCGTGAGACTACTCTTTTCTTTTTCTTTATTATGCTCCTCTCTTTCTATTTTGTTCACCTATATCTATTTCCTCGCCTACCCCTTTCCTTTTTCTTCATCGGTTCCTACCTCGTAGTATTCTCTCTTGCGGCTCGTGACTGGTACGCGCCGGGGACGTGCCGAAGCTCGCTCGCGATCCGATAAACTCCCAGCGGGACCAACAGAATAACCGTAGTGAAGAGAAGAGAATCGGAGATGGAAGAGAAGAGCGCGCGAGCCGCGGGGCTTTTGTTCGACGGCCGAACTCGCGTCCGCCCGCAAACTTCAAGCTTCATGGATATACTGTAATACTGTTCGGTATACAGTATAGTATTGTGGTATATGCATTTATTATAAAAGGCACCGAGAGAGACGAGGCAAAGGACGCGCCCGATCGCGCACACCGCAATGACGCCGCGATGATGCGTCCACCGATAATGCCCGGTAATTCGATGTAACGCGCGCAGCACGCCAGGAACATTGTTTGCTGCGGCAGAACGTCTTAGCTTTTCAATTACCGTTTGTGAAGCCTTCGGCTTCAGATGCGCATCGACCCTTCTGTACTATCTCGGTGTGCAGGGCACAGCCATAGCTATATTATTTGTAACTATATGTACAGTCGATGTATGGAGAATGTGAGTCATTCTTATTTCAAGCATTATAGCAGTGACTTCAAGGCGTATAATTTTAGAGTACTCTACATACACAAAGAGAAAATTTTATTAATAAAAATTGATTTCAACAAAGTGTTGCTTTAGATACGACTGGTGAAGCATTTTCATTTTAAACAAAGTGACATTGATATTCTCGTTTACACAGATATAGTTCTACAGCGAATGACTCGGACGCACGAATCCAATGTTTGCCAACTTGACGAGCTCTATAGAGCTCAGAACAACCCACGCGACTGCGGGTATTTTCCTGTGCATCAACGCTACGAATCGATAGATGCGTGCAAGCGACACATCGAGTTTCTGTCCGGCTAAATATTTCATAGATGTTTCGCTATATTATGCAAGCGATGACAAAAGTTTAGCGTAATAATATCTTTTATTGAATATGTAATATTGAAGCCGTGAGGAGGGGGAAAATTGCCGGAAGGGAAAGAGTAGCGGCCTTGAGGCGAGCGAGGCGTTGTAGCGTAAAGGTGAGGAGAGAAACATAGACGCGAAGAACAACTCTACTGGTTGTTGGTTCTCTGTAACTGTGGACGCTTACGCTTTACGCGCTGCGGAAGGTATCATTTCCGGTACGTCGATCAATCATACTTTCGCAGCCCCGCGGCCCACGGTACGACGCGCCCGTGAAACCCCCAAAGAACGAGGCAGCCATGTTGTCACCCCCCTGAACATCTGCCATAAGCGAAACACACCGTTCACCGGTAGCGAAAGGCCTCGACGGCTAAACTGATGGTTGGAAAAGTGTATGCGGCACATTCGGTTTCTATTATATTATGGGTGTGAATATGAATGTCAGAACAGTATTTACACGTCACGCACGTCGTTTCTTCTGATGCCTTTCGATGTGTAGACTCGAATATCATTCAATGAATTCAATAAGGTAGAATCTATCAGGACTGTCAACGAACATCGTTTCCTCTCGAGATGGATTGAAGTCTTCGATCTTATTTAATTTTTTACTCGAAACTTAAGCCGCCATTTGAAAACTGAGAAAGAACTAAATGCGAACACGATGAAACGTAAAATATAGCGAAAGCCTATTTCTAGTCTCCGAAGAGAAGATTACCGAAGAATAGAAGAAGAATAGAACATTACGTGTTTTCGTCGTGAATTAGGCGGTAGTTGTTGTCGATAGAACACGACGGAAATTTTAGTTCCCGAAGGGATGGCTGGACAAATTAGGATGACATCGTCGCGATTTTCGGACAGTTAGTCGAGCAAATGCACAGGTAAATTCTCACTGTCCCGTACGTCGCATAAAAAGGCTCTCTGGTTCTTTCATCCGCCGTGACGAACGCAAGGGCAAGCTACGACGGGGTACTCAGACTAGTGAGAGCGAAACCATGGGCCCTTCGCAGCCCATTGTTGCACTCGAAAATGTCAAACGGCGAGCGAGTCTCTAAAGATCCCGGAGACTCTCCACCGAATCGGATTATGGGATTACGGGAGAGCGGTAGATGCGCTTCTCGCTGTATTACGGAGGTCGATAGAGTGAAGTGGAGCGAAAGTTCGACAACTCGGTGACACTCTGTGCGTTCTATTCATCCACCAAAAACGGCGCTTTTACGCAACAACTATAGAGACTCGATGATGCGTCGATGTATTGCTCGAATTTCCGTAATCATATTGGCATTTGTTTGCTATGGAAAAACCTCGAAAATTTGTTCAATAACTGTCGAGGTGAAGCAAGCGTTGAATAAATTGTATAAATTATAATGTGAGCAACAAACAATCGCGTGCTCGAAGTTATAGCTCTCGGTCGCATGAAATAACGAATGTATGTGAAAGTCAAACAGCCTATGTTCGGAAATGAATTTTATTTCCCTGAACTCGGGGCTTAAATCCATGCGATCGTATATCGAACATGTCCACTACCAAGTTTAGAGAACTAGTGCGTCACGATATTTATAGTTATATATCTAATAACGACCTCTCGGTACGTGTAAGTACCGAGGTATGACGTACGTCAATATAATACACGCGAACGATCGATGTCGAAACCACGGCGCAAAGAGTTTCTCTTATAGACTTATCGCGGAAAAAAGTAAAGCATTGACAATCCAACGACATACTGGACTGACGAGACTATTTGTGTATCTTCTACCTACCTACTTTCAATTAATGTCACGATATATATAACAAGCTGTTCAAGATTTAAAGCACCTTGCTGACATAGAAATTGGAGCGCGGAAAAGTCTATTGTTTTATATACGACATGGAACGTAAAGCCTCTGATACAATATATTAATTTTTAATGTTGGCAAAGAGGTTACTTGGCACTTCAAAAGTTACGGGCTTCGAGTGTTTTAACAATTTTTCTTTTTTTTCTATGACGGTGTATATATTATATATATGTGTACCTTATGAACAGTCACCGGATTACTAGTCAGTTAGTAGAACAAGTAAGTTATGTCTACTTTTTTTCTGTTAAATTGCTGTCTACTTTTTTATTTACTTCGACATGAAAGCAACGAATAATAAAAAGCTTTCGCCGCGATGCTTTAGTATCGGAAATTCAATTAGAATAGACGCGTGAATGTAGAATATGAAAATGTAGCGTCGGGTGACGAAATACATTCCGCGGGAGGAAGTGAGTATCGTGTTACCGCGTGTCCCACGCATCCTGTCAAGTGGATCTCTCTCCTCAGGGCGCTCGGAATATTTACTGCGAAGCATCTCGACGCACAAAGAGGATCAGATAAATAATTGGCTTGGTGCGCAAGGGCCACAGGTAGACGAGTCTCCTTTTGATCCTTGTAAACCTTACGCAAGGATGTACGACAGACTCTCTTTGTGTTTTTTCGAGGACAGGAGACACTCGATACATTCGGATCGAAAAATACTATTCGTGTTACCATTTAGCTACTGTGCGACATTCGAGTGTTCGTAAATTTTTCGATGGATTTAAAAGAAAACCGGATGGAAGCCGTTCGTTCTATTCAAGTAACAGGTCAAAGTTAAAAAAAGATGAAAAAAAAAAAAGAGCGACAAAGAATAAACAATATTAATAACTTCTGGTCAAACAAGTGGCGGTCGTCACGCACAAATTGCTGTGCAAAGTAGTACGATGACTGGTGGGATTTGTATCGGGGGAGAAAAAGAAAAAAAAATAGTTAAGAGAACACGCACGTGTGGAACGTCTTCACCCCTGCGCTCCGCTTCCGGAGCCGTTGAGCAGATAGTACTTCTCACCAAGATTAATTTCGGCACTTCACAGAGAAATTTTTCTACGCGTTTAATTAATATTCACCGTGTTTCATTTTTAATATACCGCCGCTCGAGTGTATCTCTGGTTTGAAAGGGAGAAGTGGGGGAATTTTTTAATTACTTTTTTACGTTGAGTCTCGTAAATCATTCGCGGTGTAGCGAGAAAAAAAGGACAGCGAGAGAAAGGTTCGAATAGCGAGTGGAAGGGAAGAAAGAGATGTCAGACAGCTACTTATGCCGAGTCATAAAATAAAAACCTACTAGGTACACATGAGGAGAAAAAAGAGCAACGAAAACGGAAGAGCGAAAGAGAATACACGTGTAACACGTGTATTGTGGGAATCTCAAAGAGCATCTCATAAGTTCTCACCACTATACTCGTTTCTTATTTCCCGCAATAACGTACATATAGGGTGAACAGCCGAACAACCTTTTCCGTCAAAACAGAACAGATCATCCTGGATAATCCTCAAGGACTTATCCAATACCGATAAAAGATTCTCGAATATAATATATTGTAAGCTTGAAGTAAGTGCGGTCCGAGTTCGGTAGCCGGAAGTGTACGTATAAGAATAGACTTTTCGATTGTTTGCGCTATAGTTCCCATCGCACTAAAATTTAAAAGGACTGGAGCCACGTAGAGGCGCAGTGGCTACAGCGGGACAGGAGGGGTAATGCTTTGACAGCATAAGAACAATGGGCTCTGACTTAACTAACGGAATGTCAACTAATTTGCTCACTTGGAGGCCGAAGACAAGATCGCACAGAGATCTTATCCCCGATGGGACTGATGAGAAGTCCTGGCCGCGGTTGGGGAAGCTCGGTACACGAAGAAGAAGCAATAGAGGAAGAAGACAAGATGCCGGTAGCACCTGATCTCGAGAGAGCGATTGGAGATCCCATGGAGGTTAGCAGGGGGGGCAACAGGCTAGCTGACGGCTGGACCCGCGTACCTGATGTACCTGCAGGAGTGTGGGATTAAGATCTCAATCATCCGCCGGTAAGCCGGGTGTGATT
This sequence comes from Buathra laborator, assembly GCA_934046635.1. NCBI lineage: Eukaryota > Metazoa > Arthropoda > Insecta > Hymenoptera > Ichneumonidae > Buathra > Buathra laborator. The sequence continues at coordinate 3,589,357 of OW203897.1, read as the reverse complement.
GACATCATCCAATTGACGGCACTACGAATGACCTCGGTAAAAGTCGCTCCTCTTTGGAGTTATCCCGGCCGATCAGACTTACAGATCTCGACGCGAGATAAAGGGTTCAACATTTTCACGGTAACTTTTGACTCTCAAACCCGTCGGCACCGAAATTGGTCAATCTTTCGCAATTTTTTTTTTTTGAACGGACAGAGATTTCTTGTTACGATTTTCTCAAATTGCGGGTACAGTAGAATTGCGAAATAAGTACCCGACCACGTGTATTACAGTTTTCCTTTTTTTATCGATTAGCATAAGATTAACTTTGACAAACCCGTGCTTCAGAAACACTCGAAAATTGTGAATGTGTAGCGCTTTTAAACGTCATATCGGAGACTCACCACATGCCCGTGAGCGGGTGACTTGCTGATGGACTGTAGTTGAGGATATAGCTGACCAGCCGCCGCCGGCGTCATGTCAGTCAACATCTCGAAGTCCTCCGTGCTTCCTCGAGGCTTTTGACGGATTTTTGATTCCTTATCGTATCTCCCTCCGTGTCTCCTCTTTTATTTTTGTTTTTATTGATTTTTATTATTAAATCTCCGATAACGTTGTCTTATCGCGTCGATAGAAACGAACACAGCGAGTTAACACGAGGTATAGGAACACATGTAATATTTCAAAAAAATCAAAGTCCGTAGGACAGGACTCGAGGTCCTATTATTTGGGATGTCCGCTTTACTGATGCGGCGGGGCACAGATCGTACGAGTTTCCATTCAACGTTAATAAGACTCGTCTATATGTTACTGTTATAATATTACTCCGTCGTGGAAACAAAAAAGAGATGCGCGCGGATATTCTCGCATGTACGAGACGATGATGGGGAACCGGTTAACGTGGTTCCCGTTCTTCGCACCGTGACAGACTGCCGGGTAAGCGATCGGGTGGGTTTGGCCGGACAGAAAACGCCAGCAGCAGCACCGGCAGCCAGGGGGAAATGGTAGTGGCAGTGTAGAGTCGCAGTAGGAGGGAAGTGTGCCTCGGCTTCTATGCCTATGGTCCACGAACGAGGGAGTGAGCCGGCAAGAGCGAGGTATAGAGCGCGACGAAGAGGAAGGAAAACCGACGAAGGGGGGAATCCATGGATGGGTAAAAAAGGGGCTGAGCTCGATGGGCGGTAACCACTGGGGAATCGTCGACGCCTCAGACCGCCTACTACCAGCTGAATCCACTTCAACTTTTATCCCCACCATGCTACCCGACAGATAGAGAGGCAACATTATCAGGCAAACCTTTGCAAGCTCTGTGGTGGGGATATACCGTGCTTCGAGATCCGTATCAAACGTGAATTGCGCGCGCAACTCGCCGCTAAAGCCGCTGGTGCTGCCAGCGCAACAACGGGATTCTACGATCCCAAACGAAGCCGGCTAACTCGCTCTTCACCGTACGCGTTATATCGGCGACTTGTCTCTCGCGCGCATACGCTCGCACCCCTTGTCTACGATTTTCTCTTTCGTACCCCCTTTTTTTTTATTCCGTCGTTTCACTGTTCTCGTTTCCTCTGACTCTTGTACAAGCATCCTTTTCTAGTTCTTCTTTTTATGCTACTCGTTCTGCGGCTCCTTTTCATTCTGAGGATTTTTTTTTTAGACTCTTACTTTTGGCGAAGAATTTATCACTGGCCGTCGCTATGCGTCCCGCTCGGACGTTTTTAAACCGATTCGGAGTGATCCGAAAAAAGCCCGAGAAAAAGACAACAGTAGATGCAAGGTTTTCGAAATTCCTACGGAGAGAATGAAAAAACCAAAAAAAAATTTGATTTCAATTTCAGTTATTTATTTCCGAGCAAAAACAAAATCCGAATTGATGCTCGCTGGATATTATCCCGCGGCAAGTCATGGAATTTCGTTGACCCAAGTGTGCCGACAAAAAAACACATCGCAATGTCTATAAACTCAAGGCATACTTGCTCTTAAGTATATACACACGGCTAACTCGAACGAGGTTCTCTAATGTGATTTTAATCGGTGAGTTTGAATTTCAAATGGCCTTATCGACTTGTGGCCTCATAATGCTTGTATACTGTATGAACCGGCTAAAGACTCCTCTGTGGACGGTACCAACCGCGAGGAGGGCAGAAGGGGTCAATTACGTTGCTTCTCGCACCATTGGCGTAACTTTGCCCCGATCGAATTCACAATTAGCGTCATTATCCCGTCAAGAAAATTCACGAATCGTGTATCGTTACGCCACTGATCCGAACCCTGAGAAGGGATCGATGTTGCGACGCTGGGCCATTCGCATTAGGACCTAATTTCTCCATAATGAAGGAAGTCGGCGGCGCCACTAGGACGACCCGAAAACCCCAGCATCTAATAGTGGACCATTCATAACTCCAGCGTGTTCTCCATCTCCCTTAACTCCGCCGAGAAAGCCTTACAACGAAATTTTTGGGTACTTTGAAACCAAAGTTTTCCGGGATCCTTTTAAATCACACTAGTGGTTCCCAAAATTGTGAATGAATTTCTAGGAGTGTTATGTTTACCGTGTTAGACCGGTAGAATTATTTTTTCCATTTCTCGAATTAACGAGACTGTATCAGTTACATGGTGATAATTTGATGGTTCCAAATGTTACACTTGGGAATGAAATACAAGAAATCGGAGAGGGATCTCGGTGGATATGTCATTTAGGAATAGCGAATTGATGAAACGAGAGTGGAAGGTTGGATGAGTTAGCTGCTGGTTATGCGAGAACATTGTATTAATCGTATTACACACTACGAGTGCCGAACCCCGTTGGAAGCGTATATGTAAGGTGTGCAGGACGATGATGCGGATATCGCGTGTCATAGATCCACAAAAGGTGCGATTGGGTAGTACGGGGCGTTATAGCGTGGCAGCCCTCTGTCGGTGCTACTGCCGTCGGACGCGAACCACAGATAAAAGAGCGAGGAGAAGGCGTTATGACGCGAGAAAAGGGATGTTTTACAATGAGAGCCGATATACGCGGTGAGAAAGATGGATATTAACGCAACCGAGGTACCCATCGTCTATGGGCGTATCATTCGTACGCGTGCTATGGACGAACTCGCGCACACGAAAAGGACCATTGTTACGTTTGTTACGGCAAGAGAATAATAATCATTCATTCATTCGCCCAATAAAAAACGAGGTAGGCGCCGAGGGATACGCAAGTTTCGCTTAATTTTTTTTTGGATCTCGTGGTGAATCCATTCTTCGGAAAGATTTATTGTTGCAGGGAGTAGTTGAAAACGCCTTCATTGTCGGTAAATGGCGTGAAATATACACTGCCTCGTCGAGGAATTATTCGACGGTGATATTTTGAGTAAAACGAGAAAAAAACTCGGTGAAGAACTCGATGATTGCCGCAAGCATGCTGGTAGCAAATTCAAAGCGGACGACCAACGTCATCAGCGTCAGGCAAGTGCAGGGAGCCTTCCGCGTTCTTGAACAAAGTAGTTTCTTGGACGATTCACTTGTTTCGTTTCACCTTCCTGTTGCCCGTTTCCCCCCCACCGGCCTGAGTTCACGACGTGATCTATACTTATCGGCTTCCGTGGGCTTTTTCGATCGATGCGGTCCGCGATCGACTTTCAATGATGGATCGTTGATTGGCAGACGCGGGACTTCGGGGTTGAAAGGGAAATGGGCCACGGGGGCGGATAATAACAGGGCGGCCTGGGTGATGCGGAGCGAAGATGTGGCCCGGGACCGAGGCGCCTCGTCGCCTTTTGCCTTCTTGCCTTCTTTCTTGCCACTCTCCTCCGTCTCTCGTTCTCTATCTCTTTGCCATGTGGCCATCGGCCCGACGCAGAGATGTTGCTGATGGTCTAATAATTACCAAGGACCACAGTCTTCGGTATAACCAACGCTCCTGGGAAGACCGAAAATGAAGATTCACCTTGTAACTTTTGTAAGTAGATGGGAAGAAGGGAGGGGAGGCAGGAGGAACTCTTTATAATACCGGCGACGAGAGACTTTCGAAGCAAATAACTTTCCAGCTGCTTCGTAGATTTTTTTAAAAGAATATTATAATTTGCCTAATGCGAGCTAACATTTTCTCAAACCGCGTGTGGCTGTTAACTATTATTCATTATTACCCCTACGGTCATTACTATTTATTGCTGTATTATTATTGCTAATAGCAAGGTATGCGTTACAGAAAACAAAAAGCGGCAGCAATAATACCGATCGTTGATCATATAACAAGTTAACGTGACTCTCATGTACAAGGCGTGAGAGTTGTTCCTTCATATACTTCGTCTTTGCTGATGGCTATATGTTATTGGAAGTAGTTTTCCTGCCTTTCATGTCTAAGATGCATGTAGGAATCGAGCGTACTACTCTCGCATTCGCAGCAACTCTACTCTCTAGACCAGCGAAATAAGGCGAAGAAAACTCGTGTCTGCGACTGATTTACGAACTCGGCAGCTAAGAGGAGCCTCCGATTTCGTACGTAGAGTTGTAGAGTATAAACGTACTTGTGCGCATGCCGCGTCTCTCACGGCGCCCCGGTCCAGAGCCGAGAGACGCCGGTCCAGATTTATGGGGTGTTCTTTAGGAGACTCTATAACTCTTACAGTACAGTATACTTGCAGACCAACGCGTTCCTACGTTGTATATTCTTTTTGTGCAAAAAAATAATAAAAATAAAAACATCTTCGGACATTCGAACACTGAAATTTATATTCTTTCGAATGCATCGATAAGACGGTAAAAATTATTCGAAATATATGCAATTGTTATTATTAAAAAAAAACGAAATAAATTTTTTTTTTTTTTATAATAAATATTTTAAGGGTTGTAAAAAAACAACGTACTCCAAGAAATGATGGATTTTTGGGTTTGTGTTGTTACAAATTGTAACGAGTCGGGGCTTCTCGCAAGAACTTCTTGTATCGAGCGTTATACAAATCGTTAAATAACAGCATTGACCGAAGAACAAGGAATTATGAAGTACCGCGACATCGTTTAGCGGTGCGAAGAAAGAAAAATAAAAAGTTGTACGCCCGTTAAGCCGAAAACTACCGACAAATTCACGCGCATGTACCTAGGTTGGTAGTTGAGATTGCAAAATGACGTGCAAACTGAGGGACGCCCTCGTCCGCCCCCTGGCAATACGGTAATCACTATAATTACGTATCGAGCCCTTATATTAATACCCCCACAGCAGCGTCCTTCTTTCTCTCCTTTCTCGTCGATTCGTTCGCATTCGCCTTTCTTCGTGAAAGCATCAACTAATTCTACACTTCTTTCCCAACCTTTCACGCGATAACCAATCACCCCGAATTCGGCGACGCCCGTGAATACATGACGTTCTAATTAGTTATTTCGCTTCAAGGTATAGTCGAAGATGAAATACCCTTGGACGTGATGAATATCCTTGACGCAACATTGTGTGTACAAAAACACGCGCACATGGACGCTTGAAAACAAGTGTGAGCAATGAGCACGTTCTTTTACGCAACTCGTTATAATTACTCTTCATCTATGAAAACGCGCAACCAGTTGACCCGAAACGTTTGACCTCGGAACACGCCGCGAGTCATTTAGATATTAATCATTTTTAATGGCCCTTTCCTATAATATTAACAGTTCAAAATGAAAGATTAACGTTAAAATCTTGGCTCGTTTTTACGGAATTCCGATGATGAATTTTCAATGCATTTACGGAAATTGTAACTATTCGATTCGTTAGGTGATTCGCTCGACGGGGGGTGAGGCTACGGAACAGGGAGTAAAATTCCTATCCAATTGGCAATCGTATAAATTGAATCTCGACTCTTCGAATTGGCAGAGAGTGCGTAAGTGACGTTGAAACGCAGTCTCTCGGTCGTATTGGCTGGTTATGGATGCCGTGGGGAGATGAACAATTAACGAAGGGATGGACCTGCAGCCCGCCCAGGACGCGTTCGGGGCACCGGGAGAAACTCGTTCGGTCGATCGGTCGATCTTGTCAAATATCGTTAGGGACGTGCGCCTCGCGACTTTAAATTGCGGAAGGCGTCCGTCGACACTCCGCTCAATCGGGACGGAGGGGGAAACTCTCATCCTTCGCAGTTTCGAACCTCTATATAGCTATACATATAGGCGATATTTTAGCGCTATACGCACAGGCGATAGAGTACCGTCTGTCGGCGGAGGGTTGCCCGAGGGTAGAATCGAGATACTTCGAGCTCGAAATAAACTTCTCAGGATTCATCCGTGGCTCATCGGAGATGCTTGTGGAATGAAAATAAAAGCCTTCAGGCAGTTCCGTAATGTTTCCTTTTTTCTCCCACGATAAATAATACTTCGATTGGATTGATTAATTGAATTGTCGGTTATTAAAATGTCATTGATTTTCGTTGAGATATTAAATTTATGATATTTAACCGGTGTGTCTATATAAACTATGAAATTTCTCGAGTATATCCTAATATCTCACTCAGCGGCGCTCGTAAAAAGAAGTTTCATACTAACGCGAGCCTCGCGAGAGACTGTAAAACAACGGTTGGTAACGAACGCGTATATAATACGATAAAATCATTTGCATGCCTGTATACGACGCTCATCGTGCCGTTAATTACGGGTTGGCGCTTGAAAAATGTTGCACGGCATGCTATTTTTAAATACATTATTATTATGTATGTACATAGCGAACCTCGATAAAAGTGCCACTAAGTAAATCTTGACGGTTTCATTGTGAACGAAGCGAGAGAGAAAAATGATTTTCGAAAGCGGCGTACGCGTGCCAAAGGACATCGCTGAATTTGCCACCGAAAAAACGACCGATCGAGATTTTCCGAATTAATGTTTGCGGTTTCTCGAATTTTTTTATAAAAGTGAAAAAATACTTTACGCAACTTGTGTATCAATATAAAATTACCTCGAGAAATTCTGTGTCCGTCGCCGAATGATGATTCGGCTGGTTTCCGTTCTGCATCGACATGACGGTCTGAGGATGTGCTGGTTGAGGATACTGATACGCGCAATTCATCTTTTCCACACTGTTATATTCACGAGAAATTTCTAAAAAATCGCCGAACGAAATAGTTCTGAATCTGTCCGACACGAGTTCGATTTACCCACACAAAAAGGCTTCTTAGTTATGGTATCAGGCAATGCCTTGGAATTTGATAAATTCTCACTGTCGTACACGTTCAACAGCGTGAAACGTAATCTTCAATGTCGATCGAACATCGTACGGGAGTGAACGGTAAAAATTTGTCGATAATTCGCCGTCATCGAGAGCATTTGTGTTGGCGGATAGCAGCAGGTGATGTGGTTTTTTCGCATGCCATACGCGACTTATACTCGCAAGTTGAGACGCGCGAAGAAGGGTGCGTGTAATTTCCAAGTGCGTATAATTTTCGAAGCGGCGGCTGCTGGCTTCGAGAGGCCACTCCAATTTCCTACTCCTTCCGGGGGCTGCTGCTGCTGCTTCGAATGGACGTCTTCCAACGCACCGGGTATCGATATATATCCGCTACATATAATACGTTACGTTTTCTCGTGGGGCTCGCTTCTCGCGCGAGCACACGGTTTGGCCCACCGACCGATTGATCTCGCAAATTGGTATCGAGTCGATGGAACGCTCGTAATCACTGTAATTCTCGCTCGCACACACGGCGTGACGAAGAATCGCGTGAATATACTGCGTATATAGTATCGATATAACGTTTGAGTAAAAAAAAAAAATAAAAAAATAAAAACAAAGAAAGTTGTATAAAAAGTATGTAATATTATATTGTATCCGTCTGGCACACCCGCGTAAAAAAGATTCACGATATTGCGCTCGTTCTTTTTATCGTAGCGATAACAAGAGAGAAGAGACTGAAAATATGTACCACGTGATGTCGTTGGTGTATAAGTGAAAACTCTTGTAATACGATACTTCGAATAGAATCCTTACACGAAAGGATTGAACAATTAGATATAGTATAGAACACTGTGTGATGGTGCTTCTCTCAGCGGGCAACAATTATAACTGAGGTTTTTCGAAGCGTGGCTCGAGCGGCGCTCGCGCGGAGGCGGATCTTTCCCGCGGCTAGCCGGCTCCACGGTATATAACGTTGGTTACACGTATAAGTGTGTCCATGTAGCACAAGCACAGATAAACACTGGAGTTCTCTCCTTCTCTACTGCAAGATATCCCTATCTTTTTCTCGAGGTTTTGCGGCTTGCGTGCGTTATACTACGCGCCTTCGACCGTCGGTTCGCTGTGCGTTTCTCGCGCTCTGCGCGCGTGTATCCAATATGCGTGGGTCCTCGGTCGTTCGTTTCGTAAAAGGGGGAAGCGTGTGCGCGTGAGAGAAAGAACGCCGAGGAAAGGAGAACGGAGCAAGACGGAGATAGAAACGCATTGCGGGTTAGCAACGTCGGAGAAGGTGTTGCTGGCTGGTGGGGCACGACGAGCCCGCCCTCGCGACCGCTTCCACGCGACCGAACAGACCTCTTCGCCCGGCGAAGAAGCTCCTCTTATATCCCCCGTGTATAACCGTCTTATCCCGTTTCACGAGAGCCCCCGAGCACGATGTTCCCCCGCGATCCGGCGAGGTCCTCGCGTGGCATCACCCCCTTCAGCCACCCTTCCTATCCCGCTCCCACCAGTTCCTCTACGAGAAACACAAGCCGAGGCTTTCAGGCTCTCCGCCAATTAAAACTCTCTGATGATCACGTGGGCTGCCGCTTTCACGGGGTCACGCGAGCCTCTCTTCTTCTTCTTCTTCAACCTTTTCTTACTCTTGTTGTACTCAGAGATGGAGGAATGAAGAAAGAGAGATGAAGAGATTCAGTAATACCCATGGGATTAGATGCGTGGGATAAGCGCGTAATGCAGTTCAACCAGATTTTTTTCCGATTTTCCTCCTTCAAACACCCTTCGCCTTTACGGTTTATAATTTTTAGTGTTTTAGCATTGTTTTGGATTACCGAGCGCAAGATTTTTCCAGATGAGCGATAAATAACGAGATTCAGAGATGGAGTAATGCAGTAAGAATCGAGAAAATTCAATCCCGAACGCAACAATCCAATTCAGACATAACTCAACCCTTCCTGGCCTATTTATGCAACCCTCGTCTTTTGAACAGTGTTTTGTATTTTTTACCACATTTACTGCTACTATCCCTGACTTCAAGATTTTTCTGATAGCGATCAACCTATTCCTTCTTCGGATAATTACCTAAAAAAAGTTACACTAATGGCGCGAGTGTATTATCATAGAAATATGCGCTAGTCATTGGGTCAAGTCCCACGGGAGAGTTCTACAATGTCTATAGGACACAGAGAACTCGCCCGATCCTCTCACGATCTTCACTTCACGCCAGCCAGCCTCTCGACCAATTAGTTGGCCAATTAAGAACCGTCTCTATCCCTCCATTTTCAAATGCCACTGATTCCCGACACCGTCAGACCAATGAAAAAAGTATCATCATCCAAAATTTCAATGGCCGCTCATGTGTACTTCACGCTTGCATATTTCTTTGAGCTTAACGCGTAATCAATCGGTTAGCGGGGATAGAAAATGTCAAAGTTCTGTGTACGCGACAGTGTTGTTCGAAAGCGCAAACTATGGGATATACTATGGATATCGGTACTATGCATGGTAATGCGACATTTAAAGCAACCGCGGGTAAAATGCGAATAATTTACACCGGGCGAGCTGTACGCGAGGTGCAACACGGGAAGGGAAACGAGAAACACGTTCTCTACCTTGGGGCTTTCGATTTTCATAGGTCAACGAGTTGCGAGCTCGATTCTCGCGTGATCGACGCAAATTATTCGCACGACACAATCATGTACATTGGGTTTTTTTTTTTTTTTTTCATAGCAACACTTCTAATTCTTCGTGCACTTCGGCACGTACAAATTTTTTGTCCCAGTTATGACGCTCTGTTGTGTTCAAAATAAAAAAAATTCGTCAATTTACGATTTTCTCAAACGAATTTTCTCACTGACGAGATAGACCGTCAGTAGAGTAGCGCGCGGTATTTAATTCGTTCACCGTGAAAATGAGCGACCATTAAGGCTGACTATCTGATTGGGGTCGCCCGGCGTGACGAGAGCTATACGCTGTTCGCTCGCGCCAAGTTCCCGGCAGCGTTGTTACCGTATACCCCACTACATTGTGCCCCCGGTACATACTTAGGTACCCACGTGGAAAATCTAACGACCGTGAGTACACGAGATACGCGTGCATGCGAGGCACGCGCGTTACGCGCCAAAGCACGTAATTGAGCTATTAAAAAGTATTGAGAAAAAAAAAAAAAAAACGAGGTGAAAGAGCACTCGTCAATGAGGATTTTTATCGAACACCGTTCAGTGTCCACAATTAATGCGCGATCTGACATCGATATTTGCATACCTGACATTTTTTTTTTTTTTTTTCGTTTTTGTTTTTAATACTCTTTATCGCGTGAATATCGTATGGATCGAATGGTTCGAGACAGGAAGTCGCTAGCGGCGGCATCGTTGATCTTCTTGAAGTCTCTGATATCGCCGTAGGTATAAAGTAGCGCCGCTCTATGATCCTTTCCGCCAGCTTCATCTCAGCCAGCGGAGAGTGTACCACCGCGAAAGACATGAATGAAGGGGTGAAAAAACGAAGAAGAAGAAGTCTTGGGTGAACGGGTGAATCGCGTTCACATGAATGGGAATCTCGTGTACTCTTTCTTGTACCGTGTAAGACGACACATAATGCTCGCCGGGCCGCGAGTAGAAGGCTCCTTTAATGGGGTTGTAACTCGATGCAGTGGGAACCATGGGTGATACAGCCATTCATTCTTATAAATAGCTCGAAAGATCGCCCGCACCAAAGGGTGAATGTTGAGGAAGGACTTCTCTTTTGCCGATGAATTTTGGACTATCAGAATTCGTTGCCGTACTTTGGGAATATTCCTAAATACCGGTTTTTCATTTGGTTCGCCAGGTGCTATGCTCACAGTTTTTCCAAAATAAGAGAAAAGAAAAGAATAAAAAACAAAGAACGATCTAACAGGATGCACGATCGCGTTAGCGAAGATTAACGACGGCTGGTTTTCTATAAGTTGGGATAACAATCTCGTAGAAAAGCTTGAATGTTATGTATCGATGTGTGTTATAAACACGGCGCCGTGCAACGAGACGTAGGATGCACTTCTACGATGAAAAATCGAGAAGCGGAAGACCCTTTGGTCTTGTGGATTGTACGAAACTGGCGGTGCAGACCGAACGGACTGCCCACAGAACGGACAGACGGCTGAACGTAAGAACGAACTGCCGTCCGGCGTTTTCTTCCACGGAGAGAACGAACGAACGCGCAGACGGACGCGCTCTGTTATTATATATCTCTTTCTCCTGGTATACTCCTTCTGCAGCAGAAGCAGCAAAGCTCTCTCTTGGTGCTCAAGAGAGAAGTTTTAGAGAACGTGCGCTCTCGAGAAACCGACGCAGTTACAAGCGTTATATGGGATACTTCCCTTTCGAGAGAAAGAATAATAGCCAGACGCATCCCCCTACGCGGTCTGCAATTAAAAGTTTGAAGAACTGTTCGGTTCGCGCGCGATGGAGAGAGAAACAAGATAAACGAAAACTCCAGACTGGCTAATCGACAGCGAAGCAGCGCAGAAAACAAGAATCTGGTGGATGCACTTTATTTTTTTAAATTTATTTGCTTATTACATCGTGCTTGATTTCGATTACGATCAGAGTAACTATTACGTTGAAGAAGAACCCCAACTCTTCGAGCTTTCGCCCAGTTTGACTTGAGCTGTACTACGTATCAAATAACGTTACGGAACATAACTAAAGTTTGGAAAATCCTTTTACCCTGTAAAACGTTAGAAATAGACGGGGTACGTTTTTTTTCGGTGCTTCTATCGATAGGCCCCTCGAAAACTCACCCTTTAGCTGATTTTTCCTACATCAAGAAAGGGGGAGAGTCCACATCGAGAACCAGCAAAAGTGATTCCGGAACTCCGGAATCCAGCAAAGTCCCCTTTTTTCCGGCCGGAAAGGGAAACATTCGTTTCGTCGTAGAGTCAGGGATAAAAAAAAGTACCTCACTCTCATGGCAAAGGGAAAGATATTTCACGATGGATCTCGGAGTTTGCTACTCGAGAAATGAGATTCAGAGAAACGTAATGTTATGCGTACGAAAACACGGAGCAGCTGGATTGATGCATAAGAGGAGCTTCGTACGAGAAACCGATCTTCCCCGTTGATATGCACTTCTTTAACTTAGCCTGAAGGCCACCGGTGCATCATAGCGTGCGTGGGGTCCCCCCTGTGCTTTATTTTCTCCCGCTCTCTCGTCTTTCTTCAACATATAAGAACTCTTTCTCTCGAGACATTTTGCAAAAATACACTAACCGGCTGCAACGAGAAACGGGTGGGTCTTCCACCGCAATTTTATAGCTCCCACAGTGAGATCTATTAGAAGCCACAGCGAGATTTTATAACATCCGACGTTTAATCGGCGATCGCCTCGTGGCAGAGCAATATTAGCCGTTCGTACCTTACCAAGAACGAGCGCTCGCAACTCTCAGTACGACTTATTTACGCGTCTCTCAGCAGATTTTCCAAGTCGCGCTCTCGGGCAATCGGCGGGTTTATTATACAGATCCGGTATTACCACTTGCCGCCCGTGCGAACAAGTGGTAATAACTATTAAAACAGCCGTGGGCTCTGTACAGAGATTTTTTTCTCCCCTGCCAACAGCATCTCACTGGAATGCCTCGTGCTCTTAATTCAGGATTAAGATCGATGCGATTATCTGCTCTGGGGGTGGATGAGGAGATAATCCAAGCTACAACTTTGTTACTCGCTGAACTTGTTACGCACTATGCGCAATTCGTTTGCCATATCTCCAGCGCAATGATCAACGACTGAATCGCATTCTGCGACGCGTCTTTTGGCTTCCTGTGTATATCGCCGATCGTTATTTCGCGGTCCAAAAACCCGAGTCAACGGCGCACAGTAGAGTGCGGACAAATAAGTGCCAGTTGTCGAAACCGACGATTAAACGGGAAGTAAAAGAGTGAGATCAGCGATGGATCTTGCTGGTTCGCTCGCTCGCTGGTGGCCTGTCGAATGTCAGGAAGGCCATATAACGCAAGGGGGAGAAACGAAATGCGGTGGCAGTGTATGGTGTGTGCTTCTCGTTCTCGCGCTGGCGCACGCGGTTCGCATTACGGGTTACGCGGGCGGGGTAATCACGATGATTCCGACTCTTCGGGTGGGTCATCATCTCGTCACTACGTCACCCCGGGCCAAAAGCCCTGCTAGGCAGAAATCTCGCAGCGTCCAGCAGGAGAAACATATACTCGAAGTGTATACAAGAGATACAGCTCTCCAGCCGAGAAAGAGCAGGAGAGACCAATAATCATATCTGCTTCTCATTCCTCCTTCGGGCAACAGAGAGCTTTCGTTTCTTTCATTCTTTCTTTCTCTGCTCGCTAAGCTTCTTCGCGTTTCTCCCCCGCCAAAAAAGGAACGGAATGGTTTATGGACTTATCAATCATTTGGTAGCCGCTTTTGAGAGCGTAGGTACGTTCTTATGGATGCAGCCTGTTATTAGCGACGATTAAAAGATTCCACCACCGAGGACCAGAAGGATACGACTGACCGAAGCTGCGTTGCCAGTCTCGTATTGCGGTAGTAGTCGATCGCAGCCATTGCTGCTGCTTGCAATGCAATGCTTTTGCGTTTCCTTGATTTGTTTCATTGACAAGATTTATGATCCAGGATAATCTCGGGAGCTCGAAGCTTCGGTAAGAAGACGCGCACGACAGACAATTCACGATATACGCCGATACGACGACTCTCGGGTTCTCTCTCTCTCGCTCTCTCTCTCTCTCTTAAGTTTTCGAGATGCAAAAGGTACTTCGAGAATGTCTGTACAGTATAAGTATGATAAACTACCATCAAGGTGAGGGATCATAAATATACGATTTACTGCACCAGCGAAGATTGAATGTAAACAAATCAACTTTATCGTTTTTATTATAATTTCCGTTTTTTTTTATTTGTTTTCTTCAGAGTCGGTAATATCGTCGGCAAATACAGTAATATCAGTGTTTTAAATTGCTCTTACAGGGATATGATACCAATATGGCGCCGGGGAGATAAACTCTCATCCTCACGTGAGGGAAGGTGGGCCAGAAAAGAGTTGAAGGTGATATATGCTTCGTTCATGGCTCTCTCTTGTGGTAGGCGCAGAGGAGTCCGGAACGCGAGGAGTCGGACCCCACGAGTCCGTGAGATGCACAGAGTGGGGAAGGTGAAATATTGCGTGGGTGTAAAATAAAATGGTGGATCTCAACTGGCCTTTCTTTCTCGCACTCTCGACGCTAACGGACTTTAGTGTGTATATAATAAAACAAATCATAACACCAAAATTATGCTAATGCAGGAACAACCATTTTTTTTTTCATTCGCCTATGCAAGAGAAACGAATCAAAGCCGTGAAAATTATTTATCGAGATTTTATCGTAACTATTTTCATTTGATGCAATCAACAATCGACTTCTATGCGAAACAGATTCGGTGATAACACTAACTTCTCGATTTGTGGGTGGATTGCATTACGTTGTGTATACTATATTATCCTATATAGTATGCAGCGAGCAACGGCGCAGCATGAATGTACTCGTATTTGGCCCGTCGTGTAGAGGAAAGCGAGGTGGATCGACGTGAGGCAGCGAGCGAAAAAGACGAAAGGTGGAGGGGGACGCGGAGGGCCCCGACAAACCCGGTAATTAAATAGCCGAACCCTGCAATTAGGGCCACTAAATCGTGGCGGGGCCCTGGACCCATCCGCGTACCGAAGGGCCCGCCAGACACAAAAAACAACGTCGAAACGTTGGCTTATCCCAGTGTCGGAATACTCGTATAAGGTAACCCGTACGAGCTCTCGCACACAGTTCTCCCGATGAGCCTGGCGACTATGTCGGCTCACTCATAGACTCGTACGTATATATATAGGATCGTGGAGACGTCGCGAGAGTTAACGCGGGGGTGGCTGCGTGGGAATATGTCGGAACTGGAAGATCGAGAAGAGATCCTCTTCTCGAACGAGATCTCGATGCCTTATTATCGTTAGTTTTATCATAATAAATAAGATACATCAGCTTTAATACGAAAATATTTAAAGCATCAATAAAACAAACAAAAAAGCCCATTTAATGCAATTTATATGCAACAACTCGTATTTTTTTTTGCCTACTTTCAGTATTGTCCGTGCATTTCGAGGGCGTGTAAGTCTTCGTGCCGAATAAACTTTCTCATTTCTCCGTCAGCTATATTCCCGGTGTATTCTCTCAACGAACTGTCGGCGAGGCCGAGAGGGTGGCATGAACCGGGGTTTTGCACCAACCGCGAAACGATTGTAAGATAATGGTAACAAACAGTCTTCCTTCCTGAACAGAACGTCGGGGCAGAGCTCCTTTCGCCTCGTTCCTCTCTGTTACGAGAGCTTCCTCGTGGCTTTCGGCCTCTCGGACTTGGTGGCCGGCAGCAACAGCAGGAGCAGCAGCAGTATTCTCGTGTGCTGCCTGGCGTTGTTGCCGCCACTGATGCATCGTGATTTCCGTATGCAAAATTGACCGTGCACACGCACAAAGCGGGGGCGAGATGGATGGTCGAGCATCACGCTCTCTCGCTTCCCGGGCCCGCGTCGTATTAAAATATCAGCCCTTTTGCCTCCGCCCTTCTGTATAACTCGCTATACATATACTATTACTGCTATGTATATATACATAGTTACACACGCATATATATATACACAGTACATATACAACGCTCGGAAAGGCAGGCTCGCGCGCAGCTTGCAT
Organism: Buathra laborator; assembly: GCA_934046635.1. Classification (NCBI taxonomy): domain Eukaryota; kingdom Metazoa; phylum Arthropoda; class Insecta; order Hymenoptera; family Ichneumonidae; genus Buathra; species Buathra laborator. The sequence continues at coordinate 3,573,560 of OW203897.1, read as the reverse complement.
TAAATCACCCACCCACGAGGTCCTCGGGCTATTTTCAAGCCGCGCAGCTATCGATGGACCGAGCGAGATACTGTAATACTGTATATAACACAGCAGCGTGTATGCACCCTGTATGTACGCCACGACACATTGCAGTTGCAGTCGAGTTGCACGAGAGACTCCGGCGGTTCGCGTCGTTTGAGCAAATAGGTAGGTATACATACTCTCTCATGCAGCCAGCAACACCGCGTACCGAGTGACCCCAACCCTTTTTTTTTCTCCATTCTCTCTCGCTCGCTCACCCTTCTTTTTTTAAAATATAAATTCGCCTCGACGACGTTCTTCTACTGTGTAATCGAACGGAGTCACGCACGGCCGCGACGCGGCTTGTTTGCTCAAATTTTGATTATCTTTGGTTTATGATGTTTCCGTGTTTCCATACATGTCGGATGCCGGAGGAAAATTCACGGTTCGCGGACATGAGAATTATTTCATTGAAGGCAGCTGATTGTGCGAGGAGAATGCGAGAGAAAGATCTATCTGTATACATCTACGAAGGCATATTCCGTATGGGCGTTATCGCGTTTGTGGTCGGCAGACAATTTAATTTTCTAATTATCGTAACGCTCTTCGGGAGCTTCAATACGGATGATCATTCGAACTGCGCTCAAGCGCAACACGGTTTATCTTCGAATGGCATCTTCACGAGAAACGCATCTACTATAGGGGCCCTTCGCGTATATATAAAGACTAATGGAACGCACCACTACTCGTATCGCCCCTCCAGACTCCAATCTTAACTATAATATCCTCCAATGTTTTATGTTTTATGGTATTATCGTACCCGGCAAATAACGTAGAAGAGATGCTGGCAATACGCGAGGGCAATGCCTGAGAGCTCGGATCTCTCGCTCTCTATCTCTGTATAGCATATGCGAATTAATTGATTCTTGGCGCAAGGGTAAAAGGCGATGTAAGGGGGCGATGAGAGAACGAACGAAGGTACCTCTAAGCCTTTACATTATACATTTACGATACTATACTATACATCGTATCGCGAGAAGTCTCTCAAGACCTCAAGACATTAATGAATGCGTTCATGTGATATAAAACTCCGTGTATGATCAGTGATCAAGATTTTCTCATTGCTGCTGGCCTTCCAATCGGCTCTCGTTTATTTTCGTTTATTACGAACCCCGTGTCTCGATTGCTATATAACGTCGCAAGAAACTGATGTAGAGTGTCTCTGGATAACAGAACATTAATGAAAAAGCAAACGTATCGATCCTATAATCGACTTCATTAAGTATGTCGGGATCGTCCGATTGCTCCGTCGTATACATCGAGTTTCTTTTTTTTCTACATATTTTATCATCACGTCGTATGAAGAAGAAAAATATAAACGAATATATGGTTCATTGAGACGACTTTGGATGACTGTAGTCACTAGAACTCGATGATAACCGATGACGGTTGCTGATGGTTACTTTGCTAATTAACGGTCACGTGTGCGGCATAAATAATAGTCCAGCTTCCCGAAGACGTCGTGAACCAATGACAAGACAATTCTAAAAGTACTATCATAGTTCGATACAACGAAGAATTTAACGCAATTAAATGGTTATGTTGAAAATTGTATTATCGAGATTAGGTAAACGACATTTTTTAGATTCTAATGTCAGTTGCGAGAAAATACTACCGGAAATTGTACCTTATTTCAATCTCATGCAGATTTGAATGTTGAGTGATCATTCGGGGAGAAAAAATTGGCGCGTGTTGTTGCGGAACCACCGACCACGATAACGCGTGACTCTCTTTATGCCCGATTCATATACGTTCCCGAAAATTGCCCCTTTCTCCTCTCTTCCCCCCCTCGTCATAGACCCACCGGAGGCAGCGTCGAGCCGTGACGAATACAGAAAGAATCCTCGCGAGGGAATAAAGCATATCAGAAATTCGTGCGGTTTCGCGGTTCCGCTGCTATGCTCTCGGAACGCTCGAGCCTTAGCTCACTTATAACAGCGGGTGAGAAAACCAGGGGTAAAGGAGCGAGAATCTTAACCGCGAGCACGAGGACTTCTCGCGAAGAGCTGCAGGCAGCATGCAAGAGTTCAAGAGGCTTCACGCGGAGCAAGAGAAGGTTCTACTCCGGCAGTGACTCGGCGACCAAAAAAAAAAAAAAAGAAAATCGCCCGTTGCGAGAACGCACGCTGAGAGATAACCAACGCGGAACACCTCCGTGGCATTGCCGAGCCACGGGAGGTCAACAGGACTCTTTTACAAATAGGCTGCTAATGCCCAACGCTCAACAGGAGTGTGAATAGTATAACTAAGAGCTATTAGTCTGCAGATCGAGATCGAACCCCTCCTTTTCCTCTCTTGTCGTAGTATGTCAGAAAAGAAAAACACTTTTATTCTCTATTAATCATTCCTTCATTTCTTTACTTTTTTTTTTCATTACATAAGCTTTCACTCAACTTAGTTATCCGAACTCCCGAGGCTGTGCAGTGGGTTTACACGTACGGCAAAGTATATCAGAATAGCGAGAGGTGTTAAGTTTTTCATCACGAAGTATGAAAACGAGCGGTCGAATATAATCGGGTGTACAACGCTGAGGGTATATATAAGTACGGTCGTTGCGGTACGGCGCTTGCAAGTGTGTATAAGAACAGCGGCAACGTTATAACACTCGCTTTACGTATTATACCGGACTGCTTTGTACATACAATAATAATGTCGGCGTTGTGCCCCGTACTGTATATGTATATAGCAGTATATAGAGGATAGTGTGAGCGCGCGAGAGAGTTTGCTGCTCGTGCCCCCGTCCCTTTCTCGGTTATATTCTTCGCTCGGTTAGAGCCGCGGTTACCGCGTGGTTATCAAGTTAACCCCTTCGCTCTCCGCGAACCCGTGAGGAAGAGAAGAATACTTGCTGCTGCTGGCCGCGTCGAGCAAATGCATCGCGTCCTCTCGCGCCAACGTGAAGCAGCAGCCCTGACGCCGGGTCGGGACTCTCCCCCTCTTCACCCTCGTCCCGTAAGGTGTGAAACCACTCGAAAGCAAAGAGCCCAGAAATTGCGTCCCATTATCCGGTAATGCCCCGTGTGCAATTCACCTATAGCAGGCAATGTAACAATACCTATATATACTGAACCATCGTTCATGGCGGAGGGGATCATCGGTAACGATTCGAAGAAAGTTCATCATCGATCTTATTTATTTTTTTTATTCTTTTTTTTTTTCCACAAATTTCGCGGCCACAGGTGAGATCGAGTTTTGGATCAGACCACTTCGGATTATCGATCAACAAGCTTCGGGGTTATAATGGATAATAAATTAATGAAAATAATTTTTTTTTACTTTCGAGGGGAGGATGAGGCCATGTAACGAGGTTTATGATAGTTTAAATTTCGAGAGGTAAGAAACGACGTGAGTAATGAAGAAGATATAAATCAAAGTATAAACGTGAACGTCACGCGGACCTCATTAAATATCGAGTCTGGTTGACGCGCTCGCAACCTTTTGCAACAATGGTTAAAGGGAAAAGCGATAAAGGACACCAAGTGCAACATCGAAGATCTTTTCTCTTCGGGTTCAACACAAGGAATATCGTATGGTGGGCTATCGTGTGCATCCATATACACTGTGTACGGTTTGCTGGATGAGTCTCGAGAGGGACGACGAGTTATGGCCGCATTCGTCTCCATTACCCGGTGAATCATTGAACGAACCGCCTAACCTTACGAGTGAAACAGCCTCAATCCGTGAGCCGATACCCTTTTACGAACCCGCGAAACCCGCCGAATGGGTCGGGAGGGGTTAAGAAGAGACTATCAGGGAAAGGAGCCTTAACGAATAACTAGTAAGCTCGGGTGGAGGCGCTTATGGTGCGCCTCGCTATTGCAAGCGCCTCCGTTATACCCACGTCGCGCGCGAGACTCGTTATTGTTTGCATAAACGCGATCCGTAAATCTTGTCTCGTTCACTCCTTTCCAAACTATCACCGATTTGCATTTATACATTTTGCGTGTTGGTGGTAATTGAAATGAAAAAAATTACTCCGTAACTCGTAGAATGGACTTTAATATCAAATTTATTAACATCATTTCAATCGATCCTAATAAATAAATTATCATAATCGATACGATAAAAACAATTTATCTCAGACTACAGAAACTATTGACCAATTAGGATTTGTATACTTTAAACTTTTTTGTTGACCAATGTTATTTGAGACTTTTAGTAATTTTACATTTTAATGTTTGTCAAAATTATTTCGAGACAAATTAATTACCCCAGTAGAACATATGAATAAACGACCTTTAACACCCTATTGAAAAATCTAAACACTTGTAATTCTATTCCGTATTTTATTATTTTTTTTTCCATTGCAAATTTATACAATAACATACATTAGTACGTCTCTGGTTTTCACTCTTCCAATATTGCCCGAGCATCGCAGTATAGTTATTGTTGAGAGTTAAATATGCTTCACGACACGTACCTATGCGTGCGCAGATATCAGATATTCCAGAGAGACACGAGCATCAAGTCAATCGCGCGAAGCGCGAGAGACCGGTAAACACCCCATTCGACTGTGCTACATGGACACGATAGTTTATAATAGTATCCACGTTGTAACGATTGCCGTGAATGCTCGACTGCTATCAATGTTCCCTGCAGTTGCAGTAGTTGCAAGCTGATGCATAATCGTCGGAGAGCCGCGGGTTGATGCACGGGCACCGTTGGGATCGGCTTATGCGCTTGGCACGCGGAATCGACATTATTATTGCATGGGCGTCATTTTGTATCATTTTCCCGCCAGCACACGCGCCTCACACTGATAAATCATCGACGGCCACGGCAAAAGCTTCCCCGCTTCAGCTTCTCTCCGATGGCCCGGCGTTGGCCTGACACACTGCAGTTGTGCATCAGTGTTGCCGGTGGCGCACGAATTGTCCATATTTATTGGCTCGAGTGTTGTATCGAACGTGGCACGAACGAGTCCTTTGGTATCGTCATATGCCCAGAGCCAGCGGTGTTCAATACCGCGCGAGGGACGGAGAGCCCTCGATGTACAACCACAGCGTCAATACATTTCCTCCACGATAATTCGAGGATAAATTTCCCTCGTTCGAACAGACCCCGGGCGCGTTATTATTTCGCGCGACTCCTCTAGCCGAGAGCCAGGTGAGAATTCCGCGAATATATTTATATATTTTCGATTTACTGGGCCCACAGGGTATTTGATAGATACGGGACATTGTGGACCATTCGTTACTATTATCTTCACTTCGGAATGATCTTTTTTTCTCCAAATGTTTTTTTTTTTTTTTTTCATCCCTGCATCCCTGCAGTTTGGTCAACGACTCTCGCTGTTTATTGCAAAAATAAAATATGACGAAAAATACTTTCAAGCATTTGCCGCGAATTATGAAACTTGCGCATTCTTAGGTTTTTATCTATCGAAAATTATATGGAAACTCGTTTGAGGAACGGAGTCTGTATCGGTAGTTGTTTCAAGAGTGTAGGAATCATGCCAAAGAAATTCCTCGTGAAACGAATTATCCGGCGTCGGAAATGAATGTAGAGACGTAAGCTCGCTCGCGCGCGATCGTTTGCGATTACCTTCCTTTCATTAGGCAATTAATTTCCTCGACGCCGGTGAATCGTCGTGAATATAGGTCTGGCCGGGTTGCTGCGGTTGGCAATTATCACGAAGCCTTTTCATAGTACTACTATCTTACTCGTTGGGTTTCTTACCAACGTGGCTCGTTGATATTCCTTTTATTTTCATCTCTGGTTTGCGTTGAAGACCGCTCGTAAAGCTGGGCTCTTGAGTAGGTACGAACGTATACTATATTTTAAAGAGTATTGTAATGTCTGCACTTATTCGCGGATGTACCAATTAGGGACGTTCTACTTCGTTTCGAAAACAATATTCCACGCGAGGTTTTCAAACGAGAGATGATGATGTGCGCAACGAGTTTGTCGGAGGCAGAGGCATTCACGGAGACGCGAACCAATGTTAAAACGCGTCTGGAAGAGACGACGACGATGGTATGCAATGTTTTCGTCAATGTTCCTTTCAGAAATGTACTTGTAAACCCCATCGTTGCTTGAAAATACTCGTTTTCATTGCGCGCGCCTGTCTCTTCCCCCTGGTATAGGAAGGAAAAGAGTGAGCCTTAAACTTTGCAGCTCAACGAGCATCGACTCTCTCTCGCTACAGAAGTACATTACACTCGGTGTTTCACGGCCTCGCCACACGACTGTCAATTATATTCATTCCTTCTCATACGCCGTTATTTATTTCTTGCAACCCCGTTATATATACATATATAGCACTCGACAAAGATCACCAACGAGAGAAACATCGAAATTACAGGGAAGCGCGCAATCGTAAAAGTGAAGAAGTGGACATTAGGACGAAGTTGAGTGATTTCGAATTCCTCACTGATATTTTATCGCAGCGAGAAAATAGTTTAGAAAGAATGAGGAAAAAAAACATGCAAAATTATGAAGCCGAATTAAATTGTTACGTGAGGCGGTTCGTTCGTGTCAATGAGATGAACGATGCAGATTGTCACAGGTCGGACACGCGCGATTGTGTAATTATGTTACACAATTCAAACTGTTCATGCACATTGTCTCGTGCCCATCAGTCCCTATCCTCTGAAATACGTGTTTTTTTTTATTTTTATCTTTCGTTGACTTAATTATTATTTTATCTGCACGATCTTTTCTCTTTTCGATGAATTCAACCGTCAGAGTTAATATATGTGCACAACATTAATATTTTTTATGTTCCATCCGTCGGGGCGATAAGTAACAGTTCGTTACATGGAATAGATAACCGGCTATTTTTTTCTCCACGCTAAAGCGCATTGTGGTCGGTTGATCCTCGGTTAAGCTTCTAAGCGAACTCTGCGTTCGCGACAATCGAAAACCCATTTCGGTTGAGCACCGTACCAATGCGCTCGAAAAGCCGATCCGATAGAGGAAGGGAGAGAAAGGGGGTGAGGGATATATCGAACATTCAACGAGTGAGAGAGTTAATCTCAATAATGTTCGATTCGACCGGAAGTCGATAGCCGTAAATCGGCTGTGCCAGAAGCGTTGGCGACTTCCCTTTCCCTATTCGCCAGCTCATCTGGGGCTCGGCAACGGCGCGCATGGACGATAGTTTCTCGAATTTTTTTTTCTCCGACTCTCCCTTCGCGCACCCTTTCCAACTCCGTTACTCTTCCATCGTTTCTTTTTGCGTCAGACTCGCATCTCTCCCGATGCCTCGAACGAAATTTAGTGTAATCGTCGAGCGAATGAATTCCCAACTATATTCGATAAGGTATGTGTACGAAAGGCAAATTATTTCGGCGCGTACGCGTGTGACCAAAAGAGAGCATAAATAATTCATACAATTAGCCGGTACGGCGTTCGACAGGGCTGTAGGATTCTCGCCAAGGGGCACACGGTTAATATGGCTCCGGGGACAATACATCCCTCGACCAGGTCTTTACGCTTGACTCGACACTGCAGCCATCGTCGTTCGTTAATAAGGGGTGCCAGTGTCAGTCATCACATCGGCTCCAAAGTTATACTATACCGATTCTACAAATCTCGATCTGATAAAACTCTAAACTGCGGAGTGTAGTTCGCCCGCTGCTATCAGGGTATTCCAAGTATTGCGGAATTATAGGCCCCACCGTGGAATAGTATATTGAAGTGGATAGAGAGATAGAGAATGCAAGTGTCAGTGTCGAGCGATGGGCAAATGAGGGTATAGAATACGCATTGGTGACTCTGTCGTCTCGTCGTCACAAATACGTATAGTTTCTGTATCTCCGGTACCTACTATACGTATTATATGGCCGCCGGAATACCTATCCGTGAATATAACCCTTTCTACACAATCATCCCTGACACAGAGCAACGACCATTCCGTGCCAATCCAAGAGAGGGGTGAGGAAGGAGGGTACCAACTTTGTCACCGTCGGCCCAGCAGAGTACGACTCTCTCTCTGCATCGGTTGCCCTGTAATCGGGAATCGCGCGCTGTAATAATTATTACCTTTGGCCTCTGTCATCAGCGGCGACATCCACCGCGCTCCGTGCTCAGCCCATCCCGGTGACGCGAGGTCGCCGTGCTATACACGAGCTGATAACTCTTTCTCCACAGGTGCGCAGGTATGTGTGGGAGGTACTGATATATACCGACGGGAGGGCTGGATAGATGGAAAACTCGGGGAAACTCGTAGGAGTATAGAAAACTACCTTCGTCAGGCGATATTGTAAAGCAGCCGTAAATAACGACGTCGAGGCTTTTAACAATCAGCAGTGATCGCAGGTTCGTTCACATCTCGTTACGCGGTCATTCAATCGGATGCTTACGCGGCTCCCAAAAAAACACATCAATACTCTCCTATAAATAATTTAAGGGTTGTTTTTTAAAACCATTTGTAAATTAGTTTCATAACTTTTTCTTTCTTGATGTAATATTATGCAATTTTTTGAAAGCACAGTGCGATTCGGAGCAAATATATATTTATTTGCCCGAAAATCGACAAGATTCATCGATTTTTGCATGTGGCTAATGATGAAGCTGAGCCCTGCGGCTACATAACTATCGAATCGTTCCAATTGCATTACTTCCAGCGTCATGGAGTCTACCGAATTAGTCCCGAAATGGGTTCACGCGCGTGTGCATTTGGCGCGACAAGAGAGTTCGCGTACGTCGGTTGAGTTAAACGTCGTAGAAACGAATGTGTGACGAGATTCACGCCCCCCCGCGGTCATACGCAGCTGTTCACCCGGCGCGTGTTATGCAGTGTCGTACACGAGACACTCGACGACGGAGTCGAGGAAAAGAAAAAATAAATAAAAAAGAAGTAAACGTCGCGAATAACTCAGTCTTGTCAGACGGCCACTTGCCTTTGGCACTCTCCGAGACCCTTTGCCAAGTTTCGAGAGTGCGAATCGTCGCGAGATATGTGTAGACAGCGCAACTAAAATACTGGAATACAAATACAGCCAACAATGGAGAAGCGGAGCATCAATCGAAATGGGTAACGTCAAAAATATGGCACATCGGCAAGATAAAACGCCCACGTACCTCCCCGACAATCCGATGTGCCAGCAGAAACCCAGTGCATATATACCTCAAAGTCGAAAACGATAACTCAGCAATAATAGCATAGCGCGTCTGTCCGGCGTAGGGATTTAATTGTTGGGTTGTAACGAAGCGCTAGGCATAGAAACGGCAGAGCGAGCCGTCATAAGGAGTGCGCGAGATGCGTCGGAACTCTATCCCGAGAGGCAAAGGAAATAGAGCTCACGCATCGAGTCCCGAAGCGATGATTCTCCCGGAGGAACAATTAAGAACGCAGAATCAGAGCATAGAGAAAGATAAAAGGGTGGATGTGCAGAGCTGGAAAGATACATTCGCAAACTCTGCACTAACGCCCATCGGTTCGAGAACTCTTCGAGGTCCAGACACCCCCGCAGCCTCGAGAACTTCGGCGAGTTCTCATAATGTTAAATGCCGGTAAAGTCAGCACAGAAATGACTGATTCTAAGCTCGAGATCTTAAGGTAAAATTGATTAATTACCGAGTTATACGGAAACAGCAATTAAGAGTGTAATCATTGTGAAATCAGTTACAGTATGGCATTACCATACTTACACATACTTGATGTTTTTTTTTTTTTACTCAAGTGAATTTTCATCATCATAAACGAATTTTTATACAATTTCTCGGTTCTGGAGCCCGGAATTGCCTTTGCTACGGCGATGCAACTCGGTTCGGGTCAGACGATTGCTTATCGCTCGTTATTTCTCTTTCTCTCAATATTCCCGACAAATGTATATCCCCGTCATGTGTATACGTATATCCCTGAAGCGTGGCGACCGAGACCGGAGATGGACCGGTCGAGATAACGCCTCGAGGCCGGTAACTGCAATAATTGTCGGTGATTAGAGGAGTCATAATTACCGGCCCACGTATAACGTTGCAGCGGCTCGTCCATTCATTCTCTTTCTCAATCCTCTTTCACTATAACCTCTATCCTCGTCTTCCTAGTGCTATCTATACATGGTAACTCGATGCCGGGTACATCGACGAGACTATCACACCGGTTTTTTTTTTTTTTCGTCGTTTCATAATAGCGCATTCCATTTTTTACCTCGAGTTTATAGCCGTTGACGATTGAGACAAGTACAAAAAATCTTGGTATGCGCCAAGGAGGGGAATTATCATTCGGTCTTTGCTGTATGGCTGAATTTAGCCTCAAGCGAACGAACGCAGTCTCTCTTAGAGAGAAATCCTATCATTCCCACGTGACTGCGGAAGACATCGTACGCCGCCGTACACTGTGCCGTCGCCGAAGAGATATCGCGAGAACGATTAAACGCTGCGGTTTAATAACAGCCCTTTCGTTATAGGTGGCTATTATGAGATGGTGCCGCGGCGGGTGCAACGCGCATAGACGCGACGACCTCTTCGTTGGCCCGCTGTATAGCTAAGCGAACCCTTCGGCCCGTGACCCGGTCCCGTCGAGACTTCGCTTGCTTCGCTTCTCGCTCTTCATACTCCTTACTCCTTCGTCCTCTTCGTCTTCTAAGACGCTCCTTCCAGCGGCCCAGAGTGACGAGGGTGCCTCTCGATGCTTTTTTTTTCTCGCGAAAGAGGGGGAAAAATCGCGAACGACAGACGAAGATAGATACAGAGGTCCCACCGTCGTATATCTGCGAACGATCCACTCGCGAGAGTATATTTTGACGTTCGAACGATCCACCAAATTATATCCTACGTCCGCGACGTGCCCGAGACTTTCTCTACCAAACTCCAGATCTTTTTTTTTTAACTGTTCGTTGCAGTAAGAATTGCGAGAAGTCGAAGCAGGCATTTGACTGATACTAAGGGGGACAAGTGTGATGCGATTTATCGAGATCCATATGCAATAGAAGTATACATCGGTTTTGATTAAAAAAAACTGATAAAGAAAATGAATATAAGAATTGCTATCTACAGACGTTGGATTACGTCTACAAATGTAGACTAATAATTAAGATCGCTTAAGCAAATCTCACGTGTATTAGTCGGAAAGGCGGCACACTGCTTGGTTACGTTTGCTCGAGATATTTAATTGGTTTTATCGATCAATTGATTGAGTCATCAATCGATAAATTGACGCCGACAATTCAATGTCTGAATTAAATCGCACTAAACAGCAACCGAGACATTTTATGCATAATTCATGATTGGTTCATATATTATCGACAATAAAACGCATATAAAAACAAAAGAAAATAACTTTCCCACACCGTCGCGAAATACTTTTCGTTATTTACGTTCCTTAAGTTGCCCCTAAGCGTTTGCGTCGAGCTATGGGCAGTCGTTCTAACAAAACAAGCGCCGTGCGAGATGGTGAGGCCATCGAAGAATCGCCGATGGTCACTTGAGATAAGATATTATAAGGTTTTATCGTTGGGTTATAATATCGAAACGGGTAAAGCTGACTTTCAGTCGTGTGTAGTCAAACGTTGGTACGATGGTGGGAGGCAGCTGTTTCATCGCAAAGAAGATCCCATCGCATCCACAGCTGCCGCACTATCGTCCAACTACGCGCGATCTCGTTGCGAGAACGATTGGTAGCGAACTTGATGAGCGACTATATCAATACGCTTTATCGTATTTTCTCGTTCGCTTTCTCATTTTATTCATTCGCGAAAAATAATATGCGCGAGTCTTTCGATCGGCCGATCTCGTTTAACATCGCGAAATCAGCCACTCATATTCCTCGTACTTATGCGTATTCAAGACTGGCGGGATCTCTGTGGCAAAAGCGGAAGGCTTGAATTATTGAGGATATAACGGAGCAACAAGAGGTATAGAGCGGGGCACCTTCATCGACGCCTTGAACCACGAGAAGGTTTAATGGTTCTACGAATAATCGACTCTGCGGGTTCGCCAATATCGATTATCTTTGAGGGGATCATCGTCCGTCGTTCATCGGACGACGAGTTTCCAGGAAACCTCACACTCCCTTGTGAAACCCGTTATACGCGTAGGAGGACCTCTCTCGCATCCTCGCATAAAATTGGATCATCGAATATTCGATCGATTAATCAGATTTTTTTTTACATTAAAAAAATATATATTCGACGACCGTTGTGTATGTATATAAATGGAAATTCGTCGTTACTTAATAGATTAATACGATTATTCTATAGAAACTTAGGAGTTATGCGAGGTTTAACGAGATTTTAATGCTCGTTAAACGTCCGGTAGAGCTGATCATGGCGCAGGCTGTAAACTCTCGCTCTAATCTCCTAATAACATCGTTCCCTCGGCATCGCCGGTTCTCTTCAACGTGTGAGTTAAGAAGATGGCTTGCACACGGACGTGTGACGTCACTGGTACCTCGTACGAGATGCGAAGGATGCACGAGTGCATCGTAAGGATAGATAGTCTTCGAACGCTGAGAGGGAGAGAGAGTGGTGAATCCTCTGTCCAGGCGAGGTACTGGTTTACGAAGCAAAAACGAAAAAAAAAAAAAAAATCAAGAAAAAAAAACAAAAGAAGCTAAAGAATAAAAAGAGAAACGAGAGGAAAGTAAAAGAGCAAAGAGCTAAGAGCGGGGCGCGTGTTGGAATGGGGTAGAAAGGAACATATCCTCCCACGCGCCTTTTAAGAAAGAAACACACTCGCGCCGGCGTGCCTCGAAAATTTCGCTGATAAAATCGGCCCTTCTCGCTGTTCCCGTACCCACACTCACTCGCGGCCGACCGAGCTAATATATTTATGATGGCCGTTTCTTTCGGCGTGCGTTAACGCCGCGTAAAGCGCTTCGCAACCCTTCGTTTCAAAATCTTCTTCATTTTTACCACGTGCTTTACGCATATTTCACGCGAAAATCGTTGCGGTCCTTTGATCGAGCATTTTAGATGCTTTGCGGGTTCACAAAATTCCACGAAAGGATAATTTCGCTATGCGCGCGATGACCACGAGAGTTTGATAGTAAGAAATCGTGTGGATGACGCATTGATTGTCGAAAAGAGTTAAAAAAATAATCTCCAAAATGGATTCGCATCTGCTTCCTCACGGTGAAACGTTCGACATTAACGCTGTTTTTTTACGATGTATACATCGTCGATTAGCATTAATTTATGAATAGCTACACCTTACATACTATTCCGGATCTGGGATTGATCTTTGACACTTTTTTTAAACGCTGAGAGATCGAGAGATCACACGTTGATAGTAGAATTAACTGGAGACGTACTGTCTACGTCCTTTTGCGAAAGAAACGTCGCTTCTTACCCGCGGGCGTCGAGAATCTCGGGTTAACGGTCTTTAATGAGCGGGGGCCATAGGATAATTAGAGATTCGCACGGGGGTTTCCGCATGGAAGCGGCGTAGACCTTTCGCGCCGATGTTATATACACTATTACTAAAGGTGTATACCTCGGTCGAAAGGAAAATAACGATCAAGATAGGCGGTCTCGGGAGATCGTGCCGTAGCTGCTGCCTCGTTTGCCATGCAGCGATGCATTCATATCAATCGCGAGAGCCCGCTAGACCCGGTTCTGGTAGCATGCATATGCAATAAACTCCGTGTATACACACGACTTTCATACGCGGACTTGTTCGCTCTACTACGATGATGAAGAGTGAGAAAATCGACACGATGTTTCATACAGTTTGTATATATATATATATAGTAACGTTCGACGACTCGAGTGCTCTACTGACGACGGGGTCTGGTGTGTCGCATAAATTTGTGTATGTGTGGGCATTCGTCGCCGCGTGCAATTGTTAATTGCTACCTTCGACAAGAGAAGCCCCCTTTAGATCGATGTGGATTGTGTTCGCGATTGAGTCAACGGAGTTACGCGCGTTTCACTACTATGTACTACAGTTAAAACCCGCATAAGTCATGATGAGATAAACGAGATTTTTATATTTATACTCTGCCTGCAACTTCCTGTTTGATTCACCGAATAAAAAAAATATCATTGATCACAGTAATTGGTATATCTATTTCTACATCAAAGGATTTTTTTTTTTTTTTTTTTTTTTTTCATTTGCGTCTCAGCTTCTCGTCTTGTTTAACCTGTATTCCGTATAATTACTTGAAATCCCAGACCCGTATATCTCAACTTGAAAAAAAAAAAAAAAAAAATGTATATATCCCCGAGCTCTTTGCCTACCCGTAGCACGCACGTTTTTCGCAGATTTATACATTAATATTCATGCGCTATTATGTGCGTGGAATAATGTCAGAGCGAAAACTCATAGATCTATTTTGCACTGTCGCTCGTTATTGGCGAGTTACGCGATCGGACTATTATTAATGCGACACATTATGACACATATCGTAATATAATTCATATATATAACTATTGAGAATTTGATTTGTAATGCACGATAAATCGTCGTTGGAGTAATTAAGTAATTAATCTGGTGAATGAAGTGCTGAGATTTTTTAAAATGAACCGAAGAAACTCGCGAGACATGTTTTGTCCCATTTTTGCCTGTCACACTAATGATCCAGACAAGTGGTCACGAAGACCTCAGGTTTTATGCGATATATTAACCGATATTCCGCGAAATCGTTTGCAACAAAAAAAAATGTATCAATGACACGCGAAAAAATTATAATTACGACAACATATGAATTGAATAGTTATTTCATACTTACATTTAGACATGCTGACCACATTGTGAAGGTGAAGGGAGATCAATAGTAGACAAGTCGTACACTTACCGGCTGCAATGAAAAAAAAATGGAAAAAATGATTTAAGGAAATACCATACCAATTTGAAACCACGCTAATCGATTAAAAAAACCGATATTCTACGCCCGCGTGTAAGACTCGCGGAGCAAAGTATTTTGGATCAGCGCCAAACGCGACTACCCTTAACAAAAGTTTCTCTACCGCCAGTAACCTCGCATTCGATGTCGTGAAACAAAAAAAAAAAATCCTGTAACTGGAAGCTATGTTTCGAATCTCAGAATTTCAACGATCATAAATAAGGATGTTACAATGGCGGCTACTTCTGCGCGAGGAGAGCATTATATTTTCTAAAACGTATTACCGGGAATGTCATGCGTTGAGGAGTTACGTACGAGAGTATCTCGGTGCGTCGGACTCGAGATTTCGGGTACTTTATACGATAGTCGTATAAGTAACGTTGCTCTAGTGATGCGCACAGCATCCGAGTTGGTTGGAAGTCTCTTGCTCCGTTGCGGTAAGAGAGGAAGACGTGATCGATGCCCGTGGGATGGGAGGGCGTTCCTGGTGCGGGAGGCGCTCGAGACAAATGGACGTCGCGCGTCTCTCGACCACGCCTTTCGCAGCGCGCGCGCGAGAGCTCTGGACCCGGGAGAAGAGCACCGGCAAGTGAACCACCACCCCGGTGATAGCGTCAATGCGTATATGTGTGAATGTATGTATACGTATGTGAAGAAGGTTCCGCGAAACTCGTGGATCTACGAAGCCGGAGGGTATTAGGTACTACGGATGCTCCATACTCTCGGCTGCTTCTACGAAAACGCAGAGGGAAAGTCTCTTTACCAGGGAACTCGAATTCGCCGAGGAAACGATAAGTGCGTGCGGAGTAGTCGCTCTGGGACCCTTCCACAGATAAGTGCTCTCGCCTCAGAGAAATCTTTACCGCACTTAGGAATCGACGAGATTTTCTTTTCGGGAATAGCACTGCTTTTACAGACCGCTAAATCTCATAATGAAAGGAAATGAGAAAAGGAAGATAAGATAACTAAAATTAGATAACTTTTTCCGCTTGTTCTTTCATTATTCGTTAAAGATAAGAGTCCCAAACTTTGTAATATCAAGTGGCAAGTTTAGCCTTCAAGGGATTAAAAAAAGAATTGATAAAAGAATGGAACATCATCCTCAAGATAGAAAATGTAATAAGTCTCTCGAGTGGCGCGAGAGAATCATTGAAAGGGTGTTAAGGCATGAGTCGCAGGATCTCGACACCCTCAGCCCATGGGAGAGTGTCCGATCGGTAGATCGGTGTAAAAGATTCAAGCGACTATACAATGGTATATCGGTGTTAAGATTCAAGAAGAGAAACATGAGTCGTCGAGCATCGCGGGGGCGCGAGACCACCCAAAGCGCGGAGCGGTAAAGCGGTAACGCGTGCAAGAAAAAAAAGAAAGAAATAAATAAAGGGCACACGAGGAGGACGAGAAACGACTCTAATATCGTTGAGGTTCCTCGCGTATCGAACGACGGGACTGTAGCGCAAAACCTGTCTGAACAGCGGGATCCGCGAGATAACGTGTGGCGGGGGCAGGTGTTTAGCGTCGCGTCGAGTCATCGCTTTGTCATTACTCTTACAGACTCGAGATGTGGTCCTGCACCGGACTTCACGTCACCACGGAGGTCCCTGCGGGGGGTGACACCCTTTTGAAGCCGATCCCTTTCGATCGAGTCCGCTTAGTATTCTTCCGTTTTTTTTTAACGAAGTCAGTCACGCGCCTTGCGTTCGGTATGCTTTTGATAGGTACGAACGAGACACGCGTGACCCGTGAAGAAAAATATTGAATAATGACGTAGCAGGATATTCGACCGGCTAATTCATTCTTCCCGATAGTTTTTTTTTTTCCTTTTTTAAACTGACGACCGAACCGTCTGATTTATGAAAATGTTTACAGTCGCAAGTCTGAGGGAAATGAGTTTTTGATTGAAGAGCGATTAAACTTCGATCGATCGCGACGGTATCGAATAAGAAAAACACAAGACGTTGGCAGCGATAAGACTGCAAAATTGATGTATACCGCAGCACTGCAGGTGTGGTCCATATTCTTGATAAAAATAAACTTCCATTTCATTCGTGTGGCTGAGACGAGAGTACGAGCGAAGGAAGTGTCAACTTCGCGGCTCGTTACGGATATTATAAATTCGAACAAGTAGAAAATTATCCTGTAGATTGACTGGAGGCCCGCTGATGGCCGAGGGGGTTCATCGACCCTCCCGGTGATGAGCGTGCAGCAAATCCTGGGCGACTCCGCATAAATCGACGTTCGATAAATATGTAACAGGGAGACCGGGGGTATGAGTCCGAAGCTCCTAGCTTGGTCGCGACACAAGAACTTTTGACGGGGTAATGACGTACGAGAGAGAGAGGAGAGCCCGACGAACGCGGTCTCTCGTATCGAGGACACGCGCACGAGCACGCGAAGTAACATCAAAGCAAAGAAAAGGTTATTCTACATTATTCGTTAACATAGCGAAACGATTTTCTCTTGTAGATAATTTAATACGTTTCGCGAATCTATCCTATAATACTCATAATGTATATCGTCGGAGCCTCAAGGATCCGTACACGTATATATATATATACACGAAGAACGTGCGTGTACCGATCATTTAAATGCAAATTAAACGAGATATACTCTCCGAGCTTAAAAGAGAGACTCTCGAGTCGCAGCGATCCCTATGGACTATCTCGATGCTGCGTGGAACTAAAGGTGCGCCCACGATTCTGTAACTTCTCGTAAAGAAATACCTATAATACACGCACCGGTTGAACAGGTCGTTCTATACAATGCAAAAGGGGGCTGGTTGCGCTCTACCATTCGAACCGTCGATAGCAATCACGTTTATCGATATATACTCACTTGCGTCGTTCTCGCGTGGGCACGCGGCATTTTTTCAAAAAACAATCATGCAATCCACTGCTCGCAGCGTCGCGAATTCACCATCGACTAAATCATTACCCCGGACATATAAATAATAACCGAAGGCTATGCGGTACTGAAATAAAATAAGAAATATAAGAAAAAAAAAAAAAAAAAATTTCAACAATCTTTCCTTTCACTGTCTCATCTGCTTTCCCCATCCTGAGCGAAAGACATAAAGAAAATCGAATTCTCGGGATTAGATTCGGCATTCCCAACTCGTAATCTTCGGTGGTACACGTCTGCGACGGTTCCCTTCGTCGTCGTCGTAGTCGTTGTCGGAGTCGACGACGACTTCCGAGTCGTGAAAAAGGAAGATAGCAGAAGCGCCGGGTAATACGAAACGACGAGAGCCGGCAATGAGAGAAAGGGAAAGGTGTGCTCGAGCGTTTCCTACGACGTGCTCGAATTATTAATCTCGTCACGCGTCGCCGCCCCAGCATCCGTTGCCAGTATACTTGTGCGCGAATGCTATCTCGTCGTTCTACCAGAACGTACAGAGAAACGAGAGGACGGGGGTTTGAGGACACGACGATGAGAGAGGATAGAAGCGGTGCGTAACGATATTCCGCAAGAAGCGTAGAAGAGGATCTCGAGAGAAGCGCAAGCGCTTTGCTAATATAAAGCGTTATACCCTCTCGTCACGCTGCGTGATAACTGCGGCGGACGCGCAAGCTCGTAGCTTGCTCTTGCGCTCTGCGCTACCTCGGTCCATCCGTCTGCAAGCATTTTCGTTGCCTTTTGGCTCACTCTCGCCCTCAAATCTCTGTATACGCAATGATACGAGAACGGCGAACGCCGAGTGTGCGTCACGGCTATACGAGTACACGGCAAGATCTGTGGGTGCCACGCCCATCGCGACCGCACTCTTTCATCCGCGACGAGAGCAAAGACATTCAGCCGCGAGCACCGCTTTCGGTACATACATCGAGAGACACGACCCGATGAAGGGTTAAAAGAGGATTAAAGCTGTGACATTCGAGAGAAACCTCTCTCCTTCGAGGTGAGCGACGTGACGACGAAAATACGCGAAAAACAAAACAAAAAAAAAAGGAGAGAGAGGGAAATTTCCACGACACAAAGACATCTCTTTATCTCTTTATCTTTCCCTTTCTATTTCATCTCTCTCTAGCGATGTTAATCTCGCGGTACACGAGAACGCCGGTCGTACCGGCACAGTTGGACGAAACTCGTTTAGCCGGCAAAAGATATGTGTAGATATCTGTATATATATATATGTATGACGAAGTCACGGTGAACGGTGGAGCTATATATCACACACTTGCGTATGCACGTGCGGTACACGTAAATATATCTATTCATTTCGTTAAAGTAAAAGCTCTCAGAACTTTGACGACTAAATATTTTCCTTTTTTCCTTCCTTGTGTCTTGTAAATGTACGCAATACACTGGGAACTTGAAAAATTCCACTACAGAAGATTGCGTTTGCAGCATTTTCATAATTTCGTTATCAAAGATTTTTTGTCCCCAATAGAAAGCTTAAAAAAAAATTTCTCGGCAACATCTCGCATGTATGTTTTTTTTTTGCGTCGATCACAAACGCGATGGGAGAATAATTGCGGAAAAAACCTTTTTTCGTTTTGTTTTCGATGCAACTGAAATGCCTTATGAACGGCTTCGAACTTTAGCCTCGCGTAACCGACAATCACTTGGTGAAACGGATTTTTTTTTTCCGATGGCAGATAATTGTATGCGGAATCAAATTGCCCTTTGGCACGCATTGGGAGAAGGCCTTTCGTCTACCTATAAAAGATTTTCTCAACACCTCTAGTTAATACCATTGCTTCCCACAAGCCTTGCAACATTGTAAGGTCGAATTCTTCAAGTATAGGCCCCGGTCTCTCTTGCTACTAGAACTTTCGTATCGAAACATGGAACTCGCGCGATCACACCCGCGTCTGAAGGGTGAACCTCTATACGCCTCGATGCAAGAGCACAGATAACCACCAATCTACAAACACTCACTACAATGTACTTTATGCGGAGTGAAATTGATCGATTTGCTGCAATATCTTCGGCAGAATTTGCAGCCCAACCGATCAATTTCACGTTGTGGATGCGACGGGATGTGCAACTGGCCAGCGAGTAAAAAGCGCTCCGAAACGCCCGTTTTCTCAAGCGTGCGAGGGCAGGAGAGAAAACTCGAAGGAATCAGAGATCGCGTCGGATGGCGAGATGCGGGTAAATAATTGCGCGTTTGCGCTCGTTGCGGGAGGAGGATTCCAAGGGCCGCCTCCACGACTCCCGGTAGTAATTATCGAATCCCTCGGACTCCAGCGAATCGCCGCATCTGTGCGCTTCTGCCTTCCCCGCTCGATCGGTGATCTTTCTCTTTTACTCTCTCGACCCGGTTAGTATGAACCGCTCGAGGAGTCCTGAAGCTGCTCCTGGCAACGGGCATCGATCCAAACCTACGTCCGATTTTACGTAATCGTGTGTTATTATTCGGCGTGCAATGCCGAACCGCTGAAGTAAACTGGCTGCCGACTGACTGGTATCATTGTTGTTGCCCGTTAGCGTGGTTAAGAAACGGTAGAAGAATGAAGGAAGAAGAGGTAAGTAAGGAAGAACAGAGTGTAGCCTCGCACCGGTCTCGATCGGAAGCCCCACTGACGCGAAGATTACTGGAATTAAGCAAGCCTTACGGGGTTATCCGTGGGGGCCTAAGTCGAGCTAAGCCCGTAACGCGTTGTACGCGCCTCGGACGTGCGTTCGGCTTCTTACGGAGAGGAAGAGATTCGAATTCGTAGTTCGAAGCGTGGTTAGCGGCTATGACCGGATTTTATTTAATATCCGAGCTTCCGCAGCCGCAATCCTTGCGACGTTTAAGTAGGCCGCGAACACGAGACTTCTCGGTACCAGGACTCATCGGATTCACGCTACTGCAAGAAACCGAAGGTAAACCTGAACTGCCGCGCTGACCGAACAAACCTTTTATACCTCGCGAGCCCTCCAGTGAGAAAGATTTGTCGGCAGAGATACTACTGTGTCCAGTACGAACGGTTTTTCACGAAGAGATAATTGTCTACGTGTCAGTGGGGAAGCAGAGCGCTTATATACCCTCGAGGTAACGAAGGCGAGAGATGCGTATTCGAGGGTTGAGCGAGAGAAGAGAAGATAAAGACAAGGAACGCATTGGGATAAATTATCGTGGCGTGTATGTGGGTAAGGCATCTGCGAAGATGCGCGACAATTTAATTGTTTAATTGGCAAGTACGCATACGAATGACGAAAAGGATTGCCTCGAGGGGTCGAAGTGGAGGGGAACGAAATCGCGAGTCTTGGAATCGAAGCCCAGAATAATAATTAACTTACTGTGTGACTTTAAATATCGACGAAGATTTCATAATGTCAGAATCACGATTTGCTCTTGAAGTTACTTTGTTGTGACTACTTTAATGTAGAAATCTTAACGATCATTGGACTTCGAAGATCGTTCCAGAGATCATTCTTTCAACAGGGTCTTTCGGTATCGGAGCGAAGATTTTTAGGTAGAAACGGTTGGAAAGGAGAGCTGAATCCGGTACCACGGTGGTTGCAGCACGCGCCAAAAAATTCCTTTTTCCCTTTGGTCTCATTCCGACAGAAAGAAAAGCCGATGCTACTACGATTTTGTGTAATTACCCTCCCCGCTGGGATTGTGGCGGAAACGAGGGATCGCTGAGATACGGATCGGCCACAGCCGGTCCTTCTGGTCCGTACGCAGTGTCGACAGAATATTTTTGACTCAGCCGGCCACAGTTCGCATGTCGAATAGTCTGGATGATCTCCACTCCCATTTCTCGGGGCATCAACGCCGAGTGATTATCGGACGTTCGTAGACCTCAAAGTCGATTTCGTTTTTCGAGTTTTTCGGAGTCGACGCGACGGCAAAATTAAATGTTACAACGTTTAAGATGTTGGAATAAACGATACGCATAAGTAAACGGGGAGTGAGAATGATCGAAGAGGTTCTCGTCGGCGCGCACCTGCCCACCCCGAAAAATACATAGTAGTTGCGTGCCGCCTGAACCTGGAAAGTTAGCTACTTTGTTACCTTCGTGACGGCGATGAATCTCTAAGCAATGCCGACGACTATGTCTAGCCTTTCGCACGCGGAAAGGAAAAAAAGAAACTAAACGCCTCGTGGAGTGCAAAATTTTTGAAATATAAATGAGAGTCAACTCTGTTATCAAACGCCTACGACAGGACTGTCCCGCAAGTATTACGAGAACTACGTATTCGATCGATCGCCTGTACTTTAATGTGCGTATCGCAACTGTAGTTGTACACCGTATCCAGATATTTGCCTGGTACAATATTCAGTTTGTAAAAAAAAAAAAAAAGTACAAGTAAAAAGCTCGCAACGTGTCATCACCGCGGGAGTCCTCGCTAGCGACATGGATGGGGCAGGGTGGGACCGTCGACAGTTGTCCTCTCTTCCCTCCGCGAAAATCATAGGGTAAAAAATGCTTTTCGCGATCCCCGCGGAAACGATTCTATCCGCGGCGGCTTACTGCGAGAGAAAGAAAAAAAAGAGATGCCGCTGTTCGTGTAGGCGGATATACTTGCTTCGTCGTTCACCAACGGAACGCTCGCCGCCAACTAGAATTCTGTAACTGCACGTTTATTAGCGCGCAAAGTTTTGTAGGTCGCGATAGCGACACAGAGGAAATGAAAAAAAAAAAAAAACACGAGTAGAGAGAAAGGGAACGCAATTACTTTCGGTTTTCCTAAGAGTTTCTGGGAACCGTGCGGCAGGACTCTGCAGTGAAAAAAAACCATATTGGCAATAAAGATAAGGGTACTATCAGCATTTGGCTTTACCGAGCGGTGGAAAATGTTTTCCGTTATTTATCTTAGTAGGTATAGTATATGCGACGCATATTTCTTTCTTTTTTGTCCTGAGGCTCGCAATGTTCGAGAAAAATACCGGTTGTTCGGATCGTAAAAGGGAAAACAGAATGAGTTTTAACCTGTAAAAGCCCGTAGCGTTTACCAGGAAAATAGTTGTAGAGTAGTGAGCGAAGATTCTATTGTTATGTCTCTCTTGCTTTCGTTGAAGCTCACTCGCTAATATCTCGTTAGTTATTAACTAAACGGCCAGTCAATTAGTCGCGAGTGGCATTCGGCGTCTCGACCCGTATTATAATAAGTTAGTAGCTTTTTAAAAGCTGTTCGTTAAAAAAGACCTACTTCCGTAACAAAGTAGGTTTATCGAACAAACTTTCCGCGATCGATAATACGCATTGGACACTTTTTCAAAGATTTTTTTTTTTTTTTTTTCTAACAAATTAATCCATAACAAGCGTTCAAATGATCTCGATTGAAAAAAAAACATTGCGTGTCATTAATCGACGTCAATATCTCGTTTCTTGGTAGCCGAATCGGCGAGGAACGAATTGCAAGTTTTCGCCGGCGCAAATAGAGTGCCTATAAATAACGTGCCCGCACCCCTGGTGTTGTGATTATATTACCTACTCCAGAGACGAGGATTCCACAAGCGCACCAGGGTGGTCCACGCAACAGAGAACCCCGCTGGAACCCCCGCCCGGGAGAGAGAGACACCGAAAGCGAGAAGCCAGAGAGCACAGGCCGAGGGGGATGGCATCGTACGCGTACTCTGCGGCAGATTAAATCTCCGACGGTTAGCGTTTGATTAAACTCGGGGATTGAGACCGATGTTAATGCTCGGTTTTCGACTCTCTCTGCTTCCGCGATTGCCACGCTCCCCCGTCCTCCCACTCCCGCTGTCCTTCGAAATTGACGTGGAATATTACAATCGGCCATAAAATTTAAACATAAAGAAAACTCTGACTATTCTGAAAAATCGTTAACACGTTTGTAATTTACGACGGAAATTAATTGTCGAAAAAAAAAAAAAAAAATGAAAATGATTTAAAATCGACAAATATAGAAAACAGGTAATACTGCTGCAAAAAATAATTCGCACTTTTGCGATTTACGGTATGAATTAATTTTAAGTACGTGTCAAGATCGATGCCTATCACCGAAGCTTCTCGTTCGTTTATCGTAAACAAATTATCTTTCAACGATATAAATTTCACGTATGATCGGAGACCTTGACGACCAGTACGCGTGCTCATCCCGCACTTCATCCCCAAGAGCTGTATATGTGCGAATATTATATCTGCGTGCTTCAGTGAGTGAGTGATACACACGCATTTCGGTCCCCCACGTATAATAACAGGTTAACACCGCCCGTATACCATATCCCATAAACAGTGATGTATGCGCTAATTGTGAACGCCATATACACCTCTGCGTCGTTCTCTTTTTTTCCCCCGGCCCGGCTCCGCGACGGCGTATCACCCGATTTTTCTCTCGAACATTAATTAACGCGCCACAATTTTTCTCATACTCCCACTGGAATATTCATCTCGTACGAGAATTTTTTTTAATAGGGGGTACGCAGACGGAAACGTTCCCTCTCGATATTATTCGTACGCCCAAAGGAATGCAATTAAGCAATTAAACAAATCCACCTCTGGCGAACTTTATTGATGACTCTTCGAAAACATTTCTGTGCGATAATATCGTACTGCTCCGTTATTGATTACGTTAACATGGTGCCTCTTTTGGCAAAGCTTACAATTTGGTAAGATAAATCAATTGCTCGAGGAAACGTTCGAAGAATAATAAAATACGTGGTGGAGAGAAATTAAACGGCGGATGGTACGCGCGTATAAATATATCCCTTTTCGTTACAAAGTTATTACAGAGTTTCTCACAGTTCAACGTCCTGTGTTCTAATAGCCAACTGGAATAGATGAATAATTGATACCGATATTAATGATCGGCTAGTGCTAACTGGCGAAGATACGCGCAGTGTGTGTGGTATATACCCAAGAATATCGTGTCATAGACCACCCGTCGCGATGCTTCCCCATTTCGTTCTCGTTCTGTCCCCAATTCGATCGTACGCACACTCTTCGCGGCATCCCTTGCCAGTGTACTACCCTCTCGCTCTGTCGCTTTCTGCCGAGGACACACGACACGACACGATCTCGAGGGGGGAAATATAACCGGAGACTCTACTCGCTCAGCAGCCTTCAACACACACATCTCCCTAATAAATTATTAAAGGCCCGCTGACACTGGGAATGACGTTGGTGTGGCATTGGGTGCGATATTTGCGGTGAGAACGCGGTCGTTCGAATGAACACATGTGGAGCATCAACTATTCGTATATATCCCGTCGAGTCTATTAAGGAGAGTTAGTTAGTCGGTTTTCAGCGCGAATCCTTTTATAGATATTTTTTCTACCAATAGTCGAATAATTCTGATATCGCTTCAGGTGCGTCGGATTTTTTTAATCAGAATAAACGAGTAAAAAAAATTCGATCTATCGTTTTTGCAACGAGATAATCGCCCAGTTACATTTTATGCATTCTCGGGGCAGCTGACGCGTTTGACTCGGAAGAAAAAGGAAAATCAATCATTCCGAAAATTGGGTGAAACTAAAGGTGCGTTAGAAGTCGTGAATTAGGTACGGTACGGCTGTTTCGAAAAAAAAGGTTAGAGATACTCAGGCATAAAGGTGAAACGAGGGAAAGACGACAAGTCTACGAGAAACTTGGGTGTTAGTCTAGGTATAGTTTGCGCTGTTTCGAGTCGTGAGGATAGGCACAGCTAGTCTCGCATCTCGTTTCATTAGCAGTATAAGTCCGCTGCGGATAATTTAACACCGTTCAAAGGCGGCATGCACTCGTAAAACCGCGGGAGCGCGAGAGCCACGTTGCCCACAGCACACGACGACGGTATAATGTGCGGCGCGCGCGATAGAACAACAAAACATATATTCCCTCTACAGACCTTTCCGTCAGCACGTTGAGGATATATCTGCGTGGATACGAGTGCTCAACAGAATTCTAGACGGTGAATCGGTTTAATCGTTACACACCTACGAGGCGCGTTTCTCGGTGCTTTTACTACACTGCCAATCAGACGATTAAAATAACTTAATTAGCGCTAAAATGAAGTGAATAGTCTCCTTCACCAAATCATCGACTATAGACAATGATTTATATTTCTGTAAACATTAATTTTCACAATTGAAATCCGTGAAGACGCTCGTCTTTGGTGAATCTTTCAAAACGATGCTGTTTTCGTAGTTTCTCAATGGAAACGCGAGCGAGACGAAGTAATATAAATCGTAGAGAGGTTGCAGAGGTCAACGCTGGCGCCACCGAAAATCCTTTGTCTCTGGCCGCTACGGACCGACCCGAGCTGTATAGCTTCCCCGCGCCTGTTTCACTCGGGTCACGGGATCATTTCGTTTCACCCTTCCCGCGCTCGTTTAGTTTCTCAGCTCTTGGTTCCCTTCGTTTCGCGGTCGGTCGAGACAAGGGTCGTGGCACGAAATGAGCGAGTTGCGGATCCCAGAGAAACTCGAGAAATATGCCGGAAAGAATATCTCGACGAGTGTTGAAGCTTTACTCTCGATTCGCCGGTCAGCGGGTAATCGGGCAGATTCTCAGTTGGCAGAGAAGTCGAAGAGTCACCCGAGACTAAAAGGGGGGAGATGCGTTAAGACAATGGCGTGTCACGCTCGGAAAACTCATCGTCCTCGAGAATTTGACTAATCCTTTCGGGAACATTCAACCGACTCAGACAATTTCGTCGACGAAAAGAAACGAACGCTATTTCGACACGGCGGAAAAATCTTTGAAAATTCGCGTCGGCGAGCCTTGACGCAGCCGCGTCGAAAAATAAATTGGCAACTTCGCGGACGGAACGAGACAAGATTTTACGGTTGAAATATCGCGAATTTACGCTTTTGCGATGAAACAAAAGAAAAATAAACGTTTTCGAGAATCGCAGAGAAAATATCCGAGTAGTATAAAACTTCGAACGCGAAACGAGAATTTACAGAGATTTAACACTATGCGATTTCAATCTTACAATTTTTCACTCGTGGCCTCATAAATAATCAAAATAAGGTGCGATTCGAATCGATAAATCATTCAATTAGATCAGCGACTGTCGATAGTCATTATAACAATATAGACATTGCAATCGCGAGAAGATCACAAATCGTGTATTACAGTGTACACAGAGAGAAGCGCGGCATGCGCTCGCTTCTAAAGTACACGTAATTTTCGAGGCTCTAATTTGTCAAAGCTTCATTACGACGTAGTCGTTGCGAGACCCATACTTAGCGCACGGTTGGCGGGGTAATCATAGTTTAAATTCGGGTCCCATCCATTGAAAATCAGTGGCTCCGAGCGGCTTCGCAATCAGGATTCTGCGGAGGGAGTGGGGGAGAAGGCTATGGGAGGTGGAGGCTATCATGGGGCATTTGATCCGCGGCGAGTCATCAATATTGCATGAGGGGAATCTGCTGCTGTTGCTGCTGCTTCTGCCTGCTGTATGTACTCTACTCTAGTATATATACGAGAACTCGAGCCGGTCACGCGGCTAATGCCGAGAATGAAAATAGAATCGTCCACGTGTATGCGTATCCCGTGTAGTTTATACTTTAGAGAGATATCAGGGTGAATGACGCTTTCCGAGTTACGCACTTTCGAGGGGTGCACCCGACGCATTATACTCCCAACAGATACAACGCCGAAGAATCGATCCCTAACGCTTTGCGGATGTCGAGTTTCCCCATTTATCGACATTATTCTCGGAAAAAGAAATAAAATTGTACGGCCAAGTAATGGCTGCGTTTATCGAAGGTTATCCTTGGAAAAAGAACTAAAAGTGCGTTTCTATTATCCCGGCAGACGTTGAATGACTTCCTGTTAAGTGCAATAATAACTGTACATACAATGTAGGGAGGTACGCAAGTTTCGCCCACAAACTGAGGAAAGTTCTTCGTCTTCGGTCTCTCGCGGTTTTTCCCGACTGACACCAGCCAACAACTCAAGAGTGATTGGAAACTAATAAAAAAAAATATATAAAAAAAATACGACATTTGCGTCATGTTGTAAAATGCCCGACTCGGGGACGGACGTTTCGTCATTCGTTGCCCTCTCACGCGCTAGGGGTCTATATCTTGATGTCGTTTCTCGGCTGTATCGCGAAATCAAGAAGAGGCGGAGTCGTAGCCTGTACATTTCGCCGAGTATATAAGTCTTTCTCTCTCTACCCTTGGCTGCTGGTCGTCTGTGGTTCGCCGCTTCACGTCGTACTTATATATAGGTAACGCGATGAAGTAGTTATATGGGCTCACCGTTCTGACGTTGGTTTACGAGTGCACGGCGCCGAGCGTGCATGCGTCGGTAAAAACGAGTTAAAAAAAATGGAAAAGCCAAAAAAAAATTAAAAAAAAAAAGCAAATTGGGCTGTGATCGAGAATCTGTCGGCAAAGGTCTATTTACGAGAATCTACGAGAACATGTATACGAAAGATTCTCGATGTTCTGCGTTGACTCGCGCCTCGGCACTGACATCATCGCCGACTAGGAAATCTCAGAAATGAGCTTCTGATCGACTCGAACCTCGAGAACTCGAGAGCCTCGCGCGGTAGACTCATAACTTGGGGACGACTTCACAATCTAACAGGATCTTGAGAACGCTAAACCGCAATGTTGATGAATGTTGTTTTTTCTTAGTATCATTTCTTGTACATTATCGGCGAGTATTATAAAAGTCAACGTTACATTTGTCTCTATCGACTAGAATTTCTTGGCTCTGCTGATAAATCTTCTTTCGGTCCCGTAGATGGAAAATTAGTTCTCCATCTTTATAATTTCTTCATGAAGCAACGGATACGCCTGAGTGCGTTGCAACAGGAAACGAAGTTGCATGGTATATACTACTATGTATGCACGCATTTATCTCGTTCCGTTTACATCTGAAATGCGATGAAAGAAAAGAAAAGAAAGATCGAGAAAAAGAGAGCGACATGATTGCACACGTATAGGGCCTCTCGGTTCGTGCGTACGAAATGTCTCTACGGAGTGGGTCATGATCTTCCGAGAGGCAATCGGAGATCGACCACCAAAGTAGAAGAGATTGAGCCTCGGATGTTGAACATACTACTGAGACTCGGATGCATGTTGGTTCGGAGCTCAAACGACGGCAGAGTGAAGAAGAGAGAACGAGAGACAGTGGATTGAAGAGAAGGAGCTTATGAGACTCGAGGG
This sequence comes from Buathra laborator, assembly GCA_934046635.1. Classification (NCBI taxonomy): domain Eukaryota; kingdom Metazoa; phylum Arthropoda; class Insecta; order Hymenoptera; family Ichneumonidae; genus Buathra; species Buathra laborator. The sequence goes on along the minus strand of OW203897.1, from coordinate 3,544,755 downwards.
AGGGCAATCATATACGGAGAGGGTTGGCAAGATGAGTAGAAGGAAGAGAAGCACGATGACGCCCAAGCTCTCGAGACTGTAGAGTAGGGAGGAGGCGAATATGGAGAGGTAAATAAGAAGCAGCACGCAATAAGACTGAGATTGTGCAAAAATGGAGCAAATCCTGCCTGTCCGATCATCCGACTATAGCACGACCACTCACGCCCACATGAACTCCGAATTAATTGGATGTTGCGTGGGGCATAGTAAGTTCTTCTTGGAAATTTGATATATAGGGTAGATATATATTCATTACATGGCCATGTTTGCCATTGTAACTTTGTATGGAAGATTCACTTTTGATTAAAAAAAAATGTTATTTTTTTTTTTTTTGATCCGCGTATTCAGAATCAGAACTACATCAGGAATCACATTAAGACATGGAAAGTCTTGGTATGGAATACTTCTAATGCGGCGTTGAGATGTTCATTCTTCGTTTAAAGTCACACAACGACTCACGGACGATCGGGTAAATGTATGCCATAAAGACCCCCGGCTAAAAGTGCTGACGCCGGAACCGTTTCTGCGCGTTGTTCCGGGAGCAACGACGACAATTCGACAGTGCTGCGGTGGTGTGCCGGTGTTGCTGGCAGCCCCGGAAAACGACGTCGCGTCGAAAGCGACCCAGGGAACGTCTTCGGATTGTTCGGATAGACAGAACGGAAGAGGGTGCTCCACTGTCGCAGTCCCGGTCCGTGAAAGCTCTAAGCGACGTGACCGCGAGAACCAGAGAGAATCGATGCCGGATGCTGCTAGAATCCTAGAACTCGCCGTCGTTTTTTTTCTCTTTCTCGCTCTCCCTCTTTCTTCACATTCTCCTATGCTGCTGACGCTGTGGTTTTTTAATTCGAAGCTTTTCGCCTGACATTAGGGGCTTCGGGCCATTTGGGATATTTTTCTTTTACCGATGAATCGCGAGTAAAAAAAAAAAAAAAGAGAAACAATTCCGAAATCATTGGGTAGTGAATAAATTGAGGGGTGAAAATAGTAAAAAAAGAAAAAAGAGTGAGCGAATGATCGGACATCGAGAGGGCGAAGTGCGAGAATCCCGGTGGCGATAAAGCGCGAATACGTGTGGATGTGCTTGCCTGCTGGGGGGATATAGGATATAAAAAAAAGAGAAGAACCAAGCGAAGAAGAGCCGTGAAAACGCGCAGTGAGAGAAGCCCCCACTCGATTGGAGAGGGCAAACAGCTCCATAAAGGTTCCTCCTTTCCGGGTTCGCCCGCACACTGCCCGAGTTCATCGATGCTGAGAACTCTCTCTCTATCTATCTGGTATGGGTGAATGGACCCACCGCAGCGAGGGGAAACCCAACAGACACTGGTCGCCGACGCAAACGGGCGAGTAGAGCGAGAAAAAAAAAGTAGATATAAAAGTCCACTCGAATCGTGGAGAGAGTTGTCCGATGTGTCTCCCTCCCCCCCCCCCCCAACCCTCCTCTCCTTCCTCGGTTTTTCTGCTCGGTTCACGAAATGCTGTGGCCCTCGTCTCGTAACCCATGAATACCATTACTCCGTGCATGCGGACGAAACTACCCTCGACGCGACCGCGTTTTCCATATTTTTCCCACTATTTCGCCACCCCGGCACGCGCTCCAGAGTTTACGAGAGCCCGTTGATGTTTTTATTTGTGAACCGTTCTCTTTTAGCTGTAAAGTTACATATACCGCGCGAAAAAAATCGTCGAACCTCTATTTACAGGTATTACCATTTTTGTTTAAGACTGTTGAATTTTCAAGGTAAAAAATAATAATGCACGAGGGAATAACATTTTTTACTATCGGTAACAGCCAATTGTGAGAACTTTTGAGTAGTGATACGTTTTCGCATTTTGGCAGTTGCTATGTATATTCGATATTTTCAGTGTTACGCGCTACTCAGGTCGAGGCATTTTAGTTTATGATTTGTACAATACAAATTTGTTCTTTCATCATCGGTCAAAGTGATCTTGGGACATGAAGGAAGGAGGATATGCCCTCCGGGGCTTATGCGCCGGTTTTATCCTCAAGCAAAGGAGAAACCTTTTTACCTCGTCGTATATTAAGATGGATTTCCTTTGCGTAACGCGATCAGCAAAAAAAAAAGCCTCGTTGTGTGTATCTCTCGCGCCTGGCACAGGCTTTGCCGGCTTGCGTAAAAAAAAAAAAAAACAAAAAAAAGTGGAAAAAAAAAAGGCAAAGATATACTTTTCGATACGGCGCGATAAGTGTTGGAAGCGTTAAAGGAATCGACGAGAAGTCAGAGAGCCGCGTGATGAACGCGAGAGAGCTTATGCGAAAGAAGTTGCTTCGGGTGCTGCGCGAGAGAGCTCCATCAGTCCGTTGCCAAGGTCGCTAGCAAAGAACTTCGAAGATCGCGTGCCGTCTCAAGTATTCGCTCGTTGAAACACACGGACTGTATAGCCATAATGACGATCTTTTCTGTCGGCTCGGCGCAAAGAGTCACGATCACATACATATTTGCTTCGTTTTTTTTATCTTTTGCTTCTTTATCTCTCATTCTCCGATCGCGCGTCGAAGAGATGTACCGAAAATTTCACAAACTTATACATATATTTTTTTAAATTTATACTCACGACTTTTTAAAACGAATTTTCATCCAATGTCCATTGCGTATGCGACACAAAGATTGCCACACTGTTTATCACCATTATTATCGACGAAGAAACCGCAAAACTCAATGTGCAATTCACGTCGCGAAGACGCGAAAAGAAAAATCAAAAAACTACACACTTATCGCAAGATAAATGAATTGACAAAGTGTTACATCGCGCGGTGTAGAAAAAAAACGATGGTAACGCCATTGACGTTTTCATCTTACTGTCACAGAGTGTTTCACTGCGTACCGTGCGACGATATATTCCCGTCGTTACCATAATAGTATAATCAATATAATTGCCACGGACGGCGTATCGCCGCATTCGAGTCAAGTAGCTTGGCCACCGCGTATATCGTTTTTCTTTATCTCATGGTTAAACAAATTGTACCTAATAGCACACGTGGGCCAATTAACTCTTATCGTTTAATAGAGTTACAAGGGATCTTACAACTTTTGTTATGTTACTGTGACTAATTTAAAAAGAAAAACATATCGTTAGTTGCTTAATGCCAGCGAAACTACGCGTTTGTGAATAACGGGACTTTGATACTGCAAACCCAAAATATTGCGTATTAATATCATTAAACTTGTAGCGAAACAATTGCGTGTCCCAAAGTAGGACCACCATCGTCCTTTAACGCGAATTTATTTTTGAAAAAATGTCCCAACTTCTCTGAAAACAATCGCGAAACGACACATTTCGCGATGACGATTAACTTTTTTTTTTTTTTTTCAACTTCCCGTCGGCGTTATCCACTTCGTGGAAAAAGGTGAGGCGAAACTGAGTCGAAGCGTACTTGTTTGAGCGAAAGAAGCTCCAGGGGAAGAAGTACTTGAAAAAAAAAAAAGAGAGAATACAACATACAGCTCTTCTTCTCTTCCTTCTTTAATGGACCCAAGGTCATCGTGGGCCGAACGCACGCGATCACCGAGTCTTCAGGTAGATCGTCCGCGGAGGGTTGCTGCTTATATTCTTGAGTAGCGACAAACTCGTTTCGTCATCGCGCGTCCTTTTGAATCTTTCGACGCAATCTCCTTAATTTGCCACGCAGTGAGCGTTTTCGCGGCCTCCGCCAAGACTACCCGAATACCCAAAAAAATAAACCGCAAAATCTCCGATCGTCAACGCGGAGACACTTCGCGGAACAACGGTAGCGAAAAAAGAACGAAGCGGCATTTTCATATATCGAACAATGCGCCGGATGAGTAGTCCGCGTAGCGTAGAGCTCGCTTCAGGGAATCGCGCGATCCAACGGAGCGATTATCGAACCATTATAGCGACCACACGCGAACGATCGTCGTGTTTTGCATTAAAAAAAAAGAAGGAAAATAAAAAACAAAGCTACACGCGGTATCGCGAGAGATTAGTGAGAAGATTAAAAGCGCGATGCGGAGAAGCAGAACGTGCAGCTTGCCTCGCGAACGTTGCAGAATCTCTCGGACTCGCGTTCGCGAAGATTGGAAAACCAAAAGTGGTGAAACTGCTTCGGAAGCGCGTATAGAAACGGAGCAATAATGATAATCCATACCGGTCAAGGATCTCGCAATGCTGCTGAGAAACGCTTTTGCTTTTACGATCGTGGAGACCCGAAGCTCCGGCCATTTTGATGTCATTCTGGTTGTATATACATATATCTCTCGTCTATTATATGCGTTACAGTATGTCATACGTACAGGACAAGTAGAAGTAGAGTGCGGCTTGATGGTCGACGAGCGTCCGAGCGCCGAGTAATTAAAACGTAGTCAGTGCTATCTATGATACGAAGGGGGAGACACACACAGTGATTAAAGCTTACTAACTGATGTGCTGCGGTCTTGTCATCGTTACTATATCTATATTTATGACCGCGTCCTTTCCTCTCTTCGTGCCTCGCGTGTTAGAAGTGTTAGTCCCTGACAATACTGTCTCCGTTCTGTATACGTTACAACGTCATGTATACGAACCGCTCTTATGCTTATCTATACGAGTGCATTGCGTACTCATTTTTTACCGAGTTAAATATCATTGCGCATAGATATAACTCATATACACCTACGTAATGTATTATAGTTGTATACGTTTGTCGTTCTAATGTGTCTCGACGTTTTAATTTTCTTACTAATTTTTTTTTTTTTTTTTTTTTTTCCCTTCACGTTCTCGCGACAACTTGTGTCTGTGCGCTGCAACTACGGTCATCAATCAAGAGCGGGACGACGTTACGAGTGTCCTGACCGCTCTCCTGTTGCCACGAGAATATACTTTGCTTCCTTAAACTTATTCCTTGCGATAATTGGATTAGCCGAGTGTTTAAAATTCGTAGAATTCACACGTTCTTCCCGATATGTTATCGTATCGTACATACATACATATAATTCGAGCCGAGAACGTCAATTGATGCCCAACGAATTTGCCGAATTTTCGGTGCATAGCCCCGGTCATCGCGACACAGCCGAGAGAAGGACTTCGACGAATTTCATTATTAAATTATAACAATTGACCGCAACGGGTGCGACAACCCCGTTTGAAATTTCCAGAGAATTCCTCGGATGCATCTCTACGGGGGGAATATTACGTGCGTTTATATGACTCTTCCGAGAAGTGCACTGCGACTTGACCGCAACGAGAGATCTTAAGTTGATGATAAAAATCGGTCGAGGAAATTTTATCGTCCGCTGCGATGCACGCACACACACACACCCCATTCGTGAATTCGACGAAATCGTTTTTCCAAGTTGCTCGCCTTTCACTCGACTCCCTTGACGTTATCTTCGACATGTAAGCCATTTATTTATCGTAACGCTAATTTATTTTAATGAAACTATCGTTCAGATACTTATCGTCTGTACGGAAACTTAATGCTATGCAATTGTGACAGCCGGACATAATTTCACGACAGCGTATTGCTCGTTGATGTGAGATATTCGACGTTTCGTCAAATCGAAACTGGTTAAGAAAGGCTTATTTAGAAAATGGCGTGGGGGACCCTCTCTCCCTCTCGCGCCCGCTCGCGCGAGCCACTTCGCTTGGTCTGCTGCCTTCAGGCCCTTTCTCGTCGTCGATTACTCAGGAATGAGGAGATACCGGTATCGCGCCTTCGCCATATACACGCCGGGGAACACCGCAACCGGCGCGCTGACTCCCTATGTGTGCGACGTGGGTTCCGCAGCTGTGGGTCGAAGAGTTCCCGGCGCCTGGATTGATGCCTGTATACCCCTCGTACACCCACGTTTCTCGCTGCATCTCGCGCTACACTCTCTCACCTCGATCGTCCCGAGATCGAGCGAAATCGGCAAAATATATGTATCCGTCAATGTTTTCTACAGAAACTTCTGCAAGATTCGCATTGAGCTGCGTAAGTTCGATGACCCTTTCGCGCGATATCAATAGTTGAAGCGCGAAACGCGGAGGATCACGGTATTTCCTGGTGTAATTAATATCGGAACATTTCGCGAGAGAAAAGCGTGCAACAGCTCTCGCAGTCATCAACCCTCCTGTCTTGGATGATTTTATTATCGTACGTTGTGCATAGAAAATATAACTTCAAGCGTTAACTAATCTTTTATGGAGATTTTAAGCTTCTCCAACTACGGGATTTTTATTGCCGAGGCACAGAGATTTTTTAATTTTTTTTCCCTGCAACTCGGCGAACCTCTTCGGTTTGCATCGCGAGTTTTCTTTATTTTTTTCTCATGATTTCATGGTATGTGCCTTACGTACATAGTTGCGTGTAGTACGCAGCGAACTATAAGTATTTTAAGTGGAAGCTTTGCCAACACGAATGTTTCAAACGCGAATAAATCGTACAACTGTACCAACGGACTAACCATTTATAGGAACTTTGCGACTAGCGAGAGTCACATGGAGAACAACCGTTAGCTACTGTGCATCATTATGCATACACGTGTGCGCATCAATGTTGCATCTATATCTCGAATATACCGTTCGATTGGAAATACGCCAAGAGGCACGTAGCCGAGAAAGCATTGCTTCGAGGGTGCAAAACGCTTATTTAATTGACGGACACTCGAGGCACTTCCTTTCGCCCTATTTGGCACAGCTTTTCTCAAGCGTCTGCAGATCCGTTGTGATATTGGAGGCCGTAAATTCTTCAAGTATCATTTTCTACTACATACTGTCTCTATATGGAACAATAATTTTCCGGTATATAAATCGCCCTGCGAAACGTATCTGCAGCCGAATCGCGACCACATTTCACATCTCATTTCTTTTTTGGACTTCGAAATTATCGCGTTTTTGCCCCAAAACGAATCTCCGGCTTCGTATTGCGAGTGAAATATACAATTAAGCGTAAGGAAAAAAAAACAGGCTGCCTAAACCCTCCGGGAATCCGCGAATCCGTGAATTCTGAATCACGCGCAGCTTCGGGGCGAATTCCGCATAACTGCACGTTCACCAAGTTAGTTCGGTGAAATAAAACAAAAAAAGAGTGAAAAAAAAAAAAAGAAATGAAACGAGAGGGCGCATAAGGAGGTCAAGGCACGAAAAAAAGTATAAGAATAAGAAGAAATATATCCCGTAGAATTGTATAGGATGAGCTGGAGAATGATATTGAAGAGTAGGTGGTTGGTGAAAGAGTTGGAGAGCGAAAGAAGTGAGAGAAACCATTGCCGAGGATCTCGTGCGTGGCAGTACATGAAGTTTCCGAGATTTCCAAGAACTCGGCCGGAAAGAACAATAAAAATAATCACTTCAGCAAACTTAATCCAGAGTCTGCAGGGTTCGCGATGCGGTATGGGTATACATAGGCACCGCGTTATACCAGCGCCTTAATGACATCTAATTGCTTTCCAGCGTTCTGCACAGAAACGCGCCGACTCTCTCGATATATACTGTAACAGTAGTAGCAGCAGCAGCAACAGCAGCAGCAGCAGCAGCAACTATGCACTGTACAACACCAGTAGCTGCTAAGGCTAATTTGTACCGAAGGCGTTGTGGTAATTAATTAAAGCTTCCATCTTTCTCGCCTGCATACTAGCGTTTCTTCTAATTTCGCGGATCTTCGTGTGATCCCGCGTGAAGTTCTTTGGGTCGATTCTCGCGTAAGTACAATGTAAGAAACCGCGTTACTTCGGCTTCACCTTTGTGTATTTCGATCTAATTACTCTCGTGTACCTACATCTTTGAATCGCAAACATCGGTACGTGGACCCGCGATTTCCAGCAACCCGTCCTCGAGTTACTCGGTTCGTACTCTGTGCGTTCCACTTCGTGGAAGATTGTTAAGTACGGGTGGGCCCCTCGTGTCACGTGAATGTGACCAACGTTAACGGGAGCCCACCACTCTACACGATGCATCGTGGGCTCGACTGGGGACAAAAGCCCCCGTTTTACAGATAGATAGATAGCGAGCCCGGAGCTCAGCTGAACCAGTCGATTGCACGAACGTGCTACCGCGAAGCAACGACGGGTATGCAGTACCGACGATGTCTTTGAGTCTCCGTTGCACTGTAATACGGGTGCATCGCTCTGCCGCAACCGTAGCGATTATTACTTTGTTGTAGCGGTGAGCACGATGTACCCTCGGCACCTGCTTGCTCTACAACTATACGCCTTATCGCCCTACACGCTAACCCATCATGCACGCTCTCGCATTTTTTTTTTATTTTTTATTTTTCGCAATATATGTTACAATACAAGTACGATGGATGCATATACACGGAAACGATGCGCAGCTCTCGAGAGGCAAGAGCGTAACGCGTACGTCATGCTCAACGAAACCGAAAACCCATCCCCGCACGACTCGTGAGTATACTTGGTCTAAGAGCCATTAACGTTAAATCACTAATACCCTCCCACTAATATAATGCAAATCTGAGATAAGCTACATACTTGTGCTTATACATTACTTCAAATTTAATTATGATAATGTAACACTCTCCTCCGTTGGTAAAAACGAAAATCTGGTTTTCATTTATCCAAACGATTCGTATTGGAAGAAAAAAATAACATGTGCATTCTCCCTCCGATTTTCGCACGCGTGATCAGGAAAAAAAATATCGATACGTTTAAAGAAAAAGACAAATGTGCACTGAGAAAAAAAATCGATTGGATCGGCAAAATCGGCGTTTGCGGGTGGCGAAACAATGATTTCATTAACATTTCTTTATATGATAATTATTACTTCGAAGTATCCGATTATTTGGATCGACACCCGCAAGTGCCGATTTAGTCCTTTCAACCGATTTTTTTTCTCAGTGTATCGATTGTACATTTTATTTACGGATATTTGTTTTTCCAAGTAGCGTAGAAAAATAATGAATCACGGCTGTCGGATCGCGTTATATATTTTTTTCCCTGTCGCGTCTTTTGTTTCTGCTGAATAGTTAAAGCCATTATAGTAGTGTGCAGTGTATATCGTATATATACGTTTGTTGAAAAACTATCGTGCCCGACGACAATCTCGCTCGTGCCGCAACACGTCGCAGTAGCGAACGCATTCGTGACCCTTCGTGTCCCATTCGAATCGCTATCTTCGTCGTTGTAATTACCTCGTGACTTATTTCTTTTTATGTAGCGCCCGACGTGCCGGGCATCAACGAGATAAGCCGACGCGGATAGACACGTATCACGCACGATGTATATGAAGGAAAGAAAAATCACGATGTTTCTATCCATGTAGACAGATATAACGAGTTCCCCAGTTCATTTTTTTTTAATGTTTCGATAAGGTCGGCTGTCGAAGAGCTCATAAGGACTAATCACCGAACATGCAATTAAAAAATCGTAAAGTTTTCATTATCATCCGACAATCGAAATTTCACGCTTTTCTCCGTAGCATCGACAACGGTCGGTAATCGGAACTCTTCTCTTCCACATTTTTGCGTTTCTGCAGTTTTTTAATTCTCTCTCGCCTTTTCTCGCGCATTCGCGATTTCTCGCAGCTCCCGGGCGTAGCTAATATCCGAGAAGAAGCGCGTTATGAACGGAATCGCACCTCTGTAGATGCCTAATTACTCGGCTCTTTTCTCTCTCTCTCTCTCTCTCTCTCTCTCGACGTAATGCGTACCGCCTCTGTACGTACACAGCTTTATATATCTACTTCCTGCAGGGTTAAGAAAAGTTCTAACACTAGAGCTTTTTTACTCGAGTCCGGCAGGCCGATCGTAATTACTCGACCAGGCGGCGCGGCCCTCTTCGTCCGGCTTGTCGATAACGTTTACTGTAGTTCAAGTTCCCCCTTAACTAGCTTCTTAGCAAGGTACCCGGCACCTTTGTCTAACTATTTTTCTCTTATCCCCTTCCAAGACTCTCAAGTTTCAGTCATTCCTTAATTTTTATTTTTTGATCATATTTCTCCGCGAAAAAAATGATGGAAATTAAATCAATCAGTCTTTTAATATTCGACAAATAACAGTGACATTAATTAATTAAGATAAACTTAGCTCTATATAAAGTTAAGACTACATATTTTGTACTAATAATTCATTTTTTTTTCTTTTTTTTTTTTCATTCTTTAGTTCATATATTTGTCGATATCGAAAAAAATGAAAGTTAGATCAGCCAATCGATAAAACTTCAAAATAAAACAAATGATTTTATTCAATTGAGGTAAACTTTGTTCTATGTAAACCTAACGCTTCGTAGCTCGTGGTAATTAATTTTTTTTCTTAATTTACCGGAAGACATTCGCTTGTCCAAGACGCCGACTTACCGCGTCATTTAAAGCAGTCACGAGGTGTAAGTAATAGAGTTTCTGCATTGAAACCGATGAGAAAACAAAACAAAAAATATTGGAAAAAGGTTTTTCACGGTGCCGGTGAGTATTAGCTACTTCTGGCTATTCCGAGATGCTGAGAAATTCTCCTCGTCTCATCTCACGGAAATTCTTACTGGTTTATTCGCGTGGCGTGAACTGGCGCAGCTAGCAATTATTGCATACTCGCTGCACGTCCAGTAATTATCAGTGATCGTCCGCCAGTTAACTCTCTCTCTCTCTTTCGGTTTCCCCAGCGAGTGAAGAGAGGCAGCATAGGAACAACCGCGCGAACTCGAAAGGGTAGAATTCTACACCTAGTAGAATCCATCGGCGACTCGTTCCGTCTCTATCTCTCGCGAAGAAAATAAAAATTTCCACGGCCAACTATACATCGCATCTCGAATCCCGTCTGAAAACTCCGCGTACATATATATACTTCTCTTCGGTTTATACGTACACGACGCGTGATATCCAAGAGACTCCGAAAGAGAGATGAGGCACTTGAGCGCATTGCCGATGCGAAAAAGACGCCGATAGAGAACGCTCACCGGCCACCACCAAAGACGTTGCGTTCCCGCAGGATCGAAGCTTCGGAGGGGGATCCCCGTTCGAGATTTTCTCTCTTCGTGGTCGGTTGTTCCGTCTGCTCAAGCGCGCAAAGTCCTCTCGGTGGTGGATATATACACCGAGAGAAAGAGAGAACCTGAAGAACCAGCAGCAAGCAGCGGCAGCAGCAGCAGCGTGGCTATGTGCCTCTCTCGCTGGCACACACGCGGGGAAGAGTCGAGGCTTCGCAGGTAATTGCTAGGCCGACGGGTCGATAATGAGGCCTGGCTTCGGGGAACCGATTACACCGGGGCCCGAGCGAGAGCCAAAAGCAAAGTCAAAGTCTCTCCTCGTCGAGGTGCGCGCGTGAGCCCGGGGACCACAATGCGAAAGACGAGGATAGAAGGGCAGAGTGTACCAGGCGCAGGGGTGGAGAACCGCGGTGAGGAACCTTGCAGGAGTGAGAAAGAAATCTTTGAGGAGACTATCGAGTCCTCGAAAAAATTCTTCGACACGAGGTCCCCGACGTGTATATATACCCGAAAGACGCTGCCACGATCTATGAGGATGATGTTACGAGATCGGTGTATACGGCTAATGGAAGAATCCTCGATGGTTCTCACCAAAAATTCACGGAAATTGGACGAGATTTTTTTTTTTTTTTTTTTTTCGTTACCAAGTCACGAGCGTTACACAGAGCACGGATGTACGGATGGAATCACGCGCTTGATCTTTGGAAACCGTTAATATTTCTTGAAAAGCGGTTTTTTTTTAAATTTTGTATACCGATGCTTTTGAAAATAAAACAAGAAATTCATGTTCGTGTAAATGAAATAAAGGTCATATCTGTCGGATTTCTTCAATTATTGTAAATCGAGCCGATCTCGCGTGGAAGTACGACCTCGAAAAAATAATCGTGTATCGGCTAAAATGCTCTCGAAGAGATCATTCTAAAGTGATCTTCTAACCATCTCCCCGACCCCGCCGGAGGAAATGAGGCAGAAGGCAGTTCGTCTTTCGAAATTTCGTCTATCTTCATCACGCGAATATAAATTCATCGATAAGAAAAAATTGCCTTGCCGTAGGCGCGATTGGAAAAATAAAAAAACGCAGAAGCATAATGAACGTTTTGTCCTGATAAGGCGTAGAGAAAGAATCCGACTACTTCGTATCTACCATATCTATACATTTATCTTTCACATCGTACTTCACGTACATAGATGTAACGGTGAAAACCCGGAGTCGTTCGATAGATATTTCCCGTCGAACGATGTCGATATAAGCCTCGTTAAGAAAAATATACATATATAAAAAAAAAACAGAAAGAAAAAAGTGAAAAAAAAAAAATATCTCCTCGTCTGTATCTCCGATTAATAAAAGTACACCAAGTTTACTCCTGACAACATCACCTGCTGGTGTAGTCGAGACGAGCGGAAAACTGTCGTAATATCGTCGATAGGATCTCGGCGCCTGTGCGCACTCTCGAGTACGATGAGAGGTAAAAATTCGAAACTGGCGCTAATTGCTAAATTATCGAGAATGATCTGATTGGTGATTGAGGGAGGTAAAACGAGTGGAAGCCGAGGACGTCGAATCAAAAAGAAATAAGTGTTACTGTCCGGCTATACAGCATGGACTCCGCGTATATTAGTATACGGCTCGCGGGGAAAGAGTCGCCAACGTTTTCTTCCTGCATGCGATCCATCCACAAGAGCCCCAACATGACTAACCGCTTTAATGCAGCGTAATGCATGTAAAAACGGGGCGGGAGGAGAGAGAGAGACCTCTGAAGCATATTATATATCCCACTTATTCACAGATGCAAGGTGCAGTCGTGAAGTTCAAATACACACACATATATATATATATACACACGTATATACCTGGTTAATTCTCTAGCTACCGGGATGAGAAAGAGAGTAGCCGGCGGTAGGTGATCTAATTTCTCGTGCAGTCGTGCAGAAAATGATCAGTAGCAGAGCAAAGAGCGGTATACCTACATAGGGGCAAAGGCAGTGTAAATCGCGTTCGCGATTACGAAACACACAACTTCTCCTGGTCTCCTTCCAGTCTTAGCCGGGAGCAGGTCGGGACAACGTGCGATCGAACCAACCCGCGTGAAACACTTTAAGTTTTCCCTTTTTTTTTTGCTCCCCTTTTCGTTGAACCGTTCGTTATAATCAAGCTGTCGACTTCCTCCCGGTAGTGTGACGGTTCGCGCGTTTCTCTGAATTATTATCATATCTTTGATATCAAATCGGTATCGAAAATCTCGATAAAAAAAAATCAATCAGAAGAATCTGTTTTGTGAGATAAAACGAGAGAACGATGAGACGAAGCCGAAGCGTTAGTTTTCGCGGTTAAATCTTTCCTCGCTTCGTGGATATGACGAGAAACCCCGAGCTGTCGAGAACCTTAGCGACTCGCACGATTCGCGTTTCGAGGCTACAGGGCACACAGCGTTCGAGAGCCATCACGCATCAGCATCTTCCCTCGCACGAGACATACATAATACAAAGAACTACAATGCACGCCGTACGAGAGGGATAGCGCATATACGTACACACCTTATAACCCATAGGTAAAGGTGCTTCTCGCTCGCGCCCGTCGGGCATAAACCTCCCGGTAATAACCGACGAGTTGATATAATTACAGACTTTGTACTTTGTACGGGCAAATGCTGGTACGACCGCGCGTGAAACTCGGCTTCGTCACGCGACGGAACGCCGTAACCAACTCGGTCGCGGGAAGGGGTACGTAAACTTCCCGCAGGATAAGTCCCGACGTGTACTCAAACGTGTATTTCACCGATGTACTCAAAGAAATAAGCCCGAGAAATAGTTAACGCTCCGGGGATGAGAACGATCGTGACGATATGTTTTAGCGTTACATAGATATTTTTTTTTTTTCCTCCGTTTTTCGTTTTGCTTTTTTAGCGGCAAAACTCTATTTGCCGGTGTTCGTTTTGCGCACAAGTAGCTATTTCATCTGTATACCCTGTAGCTATTCATCACATGTAAGGAGAAGGTATACCCGATTGATGCGGGATATCCGGGTGTCGATGGAGCGATTTAATGATACGCTCTCTCGCATCGCATCGTTTCTATGTTATACTTTGTAGGTGGCTCTCCCGCAATAACATCACGACAGACATAACTCGCGCTATGTAATCGTCATATCACAAAATTTTTTCTTTTTTATCACGTCAAACATCTATAATTTCGATACGTTATTACGAATCTAATAATCGTGACGGATGTTATACACGAAGATACTTTGTCGAGATAACTGGAGCGACGCGCTATCTCGCGTCTGTTTTTTTTCGATATAGTTACGTTTATCCCGTGCAATCGCTTAGCGTCATTGCGACGATGACAAAGCCGTGAGAGATGTTTCTAACCCCGGAATCGTGTTGTAACAATGACATCGAAGGGAAACTTCTTCTTTCTTTGATGAAAGATTTTATTTTTTTGCTCCGGCAAATGTAGTAATATTTTTTTTTTTTTATGAAAAAATATCGCTAACAAACATTACGCAAAAAATAACGAACCCGGAAATTAATGTGAGAATTTTTAATTTTCGGGTTCAAAGAATTAAAGTAACGAAAAAATGTTTACTGATTAAAAAAAATGCACGCATTTAAAAAATCCGCCATTGGGCGGATCGGTTTCGAAGCTTTTAAGCGCTCATTTTTTTTTTCGAGCACAACTCGAACTTACAGCTGGACGATTCTTTCATTTTGTTTCTCAGGCTTCCGTTGCGGTCTCTGCCGAGAGCCGGCGATTTCTCCGTGGCAATATATGTACAACATATTATACCCCGAGTTGCCGCGTACACGGGTTAGTACGGTAACGCGAGGAGTCGAGGAGGAGTGATCTCGAGACACGCAGAGAGAAGCCTCTCGATCTTATACGGTTGCGGCTTGTGATGTTGGCGGTCGGGAGCCGTGCGCGGTGCTCCTTGCGGCCCCGAGGGCTCCCGGTCCCACAATTAACATAATGAGGTAGAAAACGTTGATATTAGCGCGAGGTTAGTTAATAGTGCACTTAGCCCGAGAATGTAAATAGTTCGTGGTTGAGACTCGCGGAAGGCCGAGGAACGCGAGCGAACGCGCGGCCGCGCGCGAGCGTATTCGCTCCTTAATCTTTATACTATGTATTCCGCATATGTGATACATAGTATTATTATTTACTTACTGTACTATATATAAAGTACACGGATTATATATCTGCCGAAGTCCGTGCATCGCTTCTTTCGTGAGATCGCAGAAATTCATCAAAGTCTCGTGAAAACGATGCAGGTGCACACGAAGAGGAAACGTGGGCAACTCGCATGGTTTTTTTTTACACCTGCATACACGACGGACATTGCCTTTTATAATGCATTTTTTTTTTAATTTTCATGTTTTTTTTTTTTTTTTTTTTTTCGTTTTCTTCGACCAAAACCAAACAAGTCGTTAGCGCGAATGTTTCCATGCGCACGATTTTTTTTCCCTCATACCAAGTCTCTTTAATATAGTATATATAAGATATTATATGTGTGCAGTATAATATTCCGGTTTGGTGATTGATGTCTTAATTGCATGAGGGGCGCCCGTGACGTAATTTTCAAATCGTTTTCTACCGAGCCGCACCCGCGAGACTTAATCACTGAATTTCGTTATTAGCCACGAGACTTGATCATCTTCTCAAATCACAGATTAGATTCACGCTTTAGACTATTTCGTTTTTTTGTTTTTTTTTTTTTAAGGAAGACGTTAAGTTTCCTGTTTCAGCGAATTTTTTCGTTGGGAGAATTCGCGCGTCTGATGACTCAATTTTATACTCGAAGATTGCATAATTCGATGAACAACAACAGCTGGTGACGACGAGACTGTTCCATCTGACGGAAACCGCGATGGAATTGTTTCCATCTGTTGTTCACGAGCTCTCTATCCGCTGTGTGTTTGTCTTCGCATTGCGTGCCCTGATTCGAAGGACGGCGTTCGTGCCGTATGCCTCCGGGGAGAGCTCACTTGTGTCTCACCGTTTGGCAGAAACGTGAAACAACGCCGTAGCCTGTGATACTCGAGTTTGCGAC
This sequence comes from Buathra laborator, assembly GCA_934046635.1. NCBI lineage: Eukaryota > Metazoa > Arthropoda > Insecta > Hymenoptera > Ichneumonidae > Buathra > Buathra laborator. The sequence continues at coordinate 3,528,795 of OW203897.1, read as the reverse complement.
TACCGAACTAACAATTTGCAGGTGGAAAGTTCATGCACTGGGCGCGGTCGGTCAATCCGCTAATGACGGAATATCAAAATGCTGTGTGTGCGGTCAACACACAACACCGAGCGGACAAGTTAATTGTATAGATATGCGCCACTTTGCTACTCCGACGTCATAGAAGATGCAATTTCCGCGCATTTGAAAATATTTGTATATTTCGTTTTTTCTCGATCTCAAAGACTTTTTTTTTTTTTTCGATAACTTTAATTCACACGAAAAAAGAAATTGTGTAGAATTCGAGCGGTGAAAAGCACTTTGAGTCGTCCCCCATTTTTCCGATCGATGGAACGATCGGTCGCGCGGTTTCCTTCGCGCCTCGAGCGATCGAATACAGAATGCTCGCCGTTCGCTCAGTCCCAAGAGACTCGACTAACCCCGACGATTTATAACCAACTAAGAAGGGTCGACCCAACTTCCGGTTATTACAACTCCATATTTTCATCGAATTACGCGAACGCGGAGAAAAATAAATGGCTCCGAAGCTTGAAATCGCTTTATATCCGAACGCGAATAGGATAAATAATCTATAAATTCTTCATACATTTTTTTTATTTTTTTCGAAGTTTTATTAATTTCGTCGATGAATTACGAGAAACGTTTGGCAGAAAATTTGTTCCCACGATAAATTACGATCCAAATAAGTCAGCGATGAACAAGAAGATTCGAATCGTTTTTCAGAGTGATGAATAATCGAATCGAAGGTATTTTAGGCGGGGGATCTCATCTTACGAGAGGTCTCGTGTGTATCGACGAATTCGCCATTCGGTAAACGATTTTTGAAGGGTACGAAGGGATTCGGCTGAACAGCAAACGAGTAGAGTCGGAAGAAGAATTGCCTCTCTCCATCGGGCATCGGGGCAAAACTCGAATGTATTCGGTTTCCGACACTGTGCGCGGCATCGACCAGAGAGGCAATCATCCAATTCCTTATTTTTTATTTCAATCTTTTTCTCTTCGAGTCTCTGTTCCTCTTCGTCAGTTCTAACATAACAGTCTCTCGGTGGCGCCTCTCTCAGGATATAAATTAATTAGATTTGTGTGGGGGTGTGTCGAAGTTTGTGCGTTGTTTTTTCTATTTTTTTTTTTTCAATGGAATAGTCGGGTTTGAGAATCAAAACGAAACTTGTAGAGGAGAGTTCACGAATTCGTGAAACACGTCGAAATACGCCAAGAGCGATCGCTGAAAGCTTTGCAGCACGGCGTTCCGTCTTTTCTGAAACGTTCTGTAGCCCACAGAAGAGCGCAGGTATATAGGGTTCGCGAGGAAGGATATGCCTTGATGTATGGGGGGCGTTAACGGGCGGTTGTAACATAGTAACGTTTATTATATTGGCCACGAAGCAAACTAGAGAGAAAGAGCGAAAAAATAAAAATAGCCAAGGCGCGTGTGACGCGAGAGCCGGGAGGGTCTGCGCGCCTTATTCGCTGCGGTATACAGCCGCACAAGACACACCGGGACCTCTGAGGTTTATATGTTGTATCTACGCGTGACCCACGAACCACGGCGCTCTTCGCCGGTCAAACTTACGACGAAAGTTCATCTCTCCCTGCCAACCTTCTCTCACGAACGAAAAACTCGAACGTATATTCTCTGTGAAGAACCGCGTAAATTTATGATCCAAGCCCCGTGGCTGGCTACAGATCGAGCTCACCGGCTCGTTCGCCGATGTCGGAACGATGAGAATATTGTTTTGACCGAAAGAAGTCTAAACGACTACGAAATTTTAACGTCTTGTTAATTAAACGCGATTTCGGATGAATTATTGATCTCGAGTCGTTATCGCAAAACGATTTATTACAAGGTTCGCAAAATGAGAATAAAGCGAAAAAAAAAAAAAAAATAACAAAAAAAAAATGTATTTCGACTCACGTTAATGCTGTTCAATGGTGATGTAGGGCTTGTACCCCTGCGGCCACTGCCGCTTCCGAGCTCAGCCTCCAGCTTGACGGTGTATTGGTTAAGATCCCAGTGAGACAACAACGTTATCTCACGCGCTCGTGCGTCGTCGTCGTCGTCTTTATCTTCTTCACGAATCCTTCGATCGATTATTCACTGTTCAATCTCCGTATCGTTCCTCCGTCATGAATTTCTTTTCCGACAACCGAGGCAACGTTCATTTCTTCTCAATAAAAACTTCGTAATAAGATCTCCAGTGTTAACGATGAATAATAAACCGACGCACAAAACTTTGACGATTCGAAACGACGAAAAAAAAAAACAAAAAACGAAAATTCACTCTCGATCTAATGTACGAACTCGCGGGGATACGTCAGTTTCGAACATGACGAATAACGGAATGAGTAATGATCGATGGTGAAAGAAAGCCCGCGCGGGGCTTGAGTACCGCGAACACGTGGACTAAAAGACGAATCGAAGCCTCGGTAGGGCGACAGGAGCCAACGAATCCCACCTCCCACCACTATTACACCGCGTCTCACGAGATCCTCAACGACCGGGGAGGTAGACCTCTCGTTCGTTCGCGTTCTTCGCGTCTATATCTATCTCTCGCTTCGCCTCGTCTTCGATGATTCTTTCCCCCCTCGAGTAGCGGCGCTCGGGTTTCTCTCTTGTTTTTTTTTATCTCTTTTTTTTAACTCCTTTTTCGCGTTCCTTACGGAGAAGTGCCGCTCGAAGCCGGTGGAGGTGAAGGAGGAAACAAAAATAGTAGTGCGCGTATACGTGAAGCGGCGCAGGTGTCGCGTTCTCTGTTGTATATACGATCGTGTCAGCTGTGTGTTCGTGTGTGCGACTCTGGCCAGTACGAGAGTAGTCGAGCTTCGTGTCGGGGAATCAGGACTTTCGCGGTTTTCAAACTTCTTCGTTGCCTTTGCCCAATCTCTCACAGTGAGATACTCCTCTTTATTTCCGGTTGATGAATGGTAAGTATTATATATATTGTGTATATTGTCGGCACCGGACACCGGTACGGCGCGTGGCGTACCTCACCGACCACTTCCAGTATACTGTTCCCTCTGTTCTCTCCCGGCCTTTTGTTTTTTGTTTTTATCAATTGGTCATTTCTTATTTTATTTTTCGCGTATCGGCACGGAAGACTGACGTTATTTTTTTAATTTTATCGATCGTTTTCCGGTATTTCTTTTTCTTTTGCGCAAAATCGCGATGATCGATTTGTTAAAAAGAGGTTAAAACGATAGATCGAGAAAAACAAAAACGTGACATATATATATAGATATATTATCTCCGTGTATATGCCGGGAATTGTATATAGCGGATAAAGAGGATAATAAACAAACACACCGCAGAGAGTTCACCAGCAGGCGCAGAGAGAGCTCACCGCCGCTCTACTCTTTCAATCTCTTTGCACACTACTAACTTTGCGTTCGCCGCGACGGGCTGAGGCCAGTGGCGGTAGCCGGGGCCGTGGCGGTGTTTCTCTCGCGCGTACTTCGGCTTGAACGCGAGTCTGGAATTGCCGTGGCGCCACCCTACCCCTGGTAACACCGGGACCGAGCGGCCTCCTCCACCTCCACCTCTTTTCTCCTCCTCGCGGCTCTTCGCGACTGTGTGCCGCGACTACACGCCGGCAACGGAGAGTTGTTTCCTCCTCTTCCTCCCTACAAAACTCGTGGGGGCTGCGAGGCTTGATCCTCGTGACTCGCCTCTGTGCACATCGTTGCATTCGAAAATTCACCTGTTCGCTTCTATTCGCAATAAGTGCCTACTGTCTCACGGAGTTATTTCTACGAAAAAACATATTTTTCGACCGATTTCCGAGTCGTATTGTGAATTTTTTTTTCTTCCGATTCCACAGCTCGAATTCGTTTCGTTTCTCTCGCCCTATATTCTCTCTCCCTTCTCTCTGTTGCTTCTCACAACCTTCGCCTCATTCTCGGCTCGCCGAAGGAAGGCAAAGGCAGCACCGCATACGCGCCAGCCATGAATCTTTGCCGGGGAACGGCCAGACCGCAACGCCCATTTAATGGGGCCCCATGGCTTTTTCCATTCATTCTGCTGCCATCTGTTGGTTACTTTGCCAACAGAACGAGACGAAGATTAACCTCAGGAACGTCCACCTTTATCCGAGGTACCCTCGTCGATATATATATATGCACACTGGGATGAACGAGGAAACATATAAACGATATTCGCGAACCCTCTTCGGTCTTTACTCGCGCACGTATATCGAATGACGAATCGATTTGTGTACACGACCACGCGTACGCGAGTCGGGAAAAAGTAATTAGCAATAAATTTCCACGGCATATTTACCGAGTAACTCCTCCATTTCTTTTTTCAATTCGTCCCGCGTAAACGGAGATATTATAGCACGTTTTTTTTTACTTCGGTGATTTATCGATTTTGATCGACTTCGATGTAATTATCGATAATGGAAGAAAACTGGTATTAAGTAATGTTTGATGCTGAAAACTAGAAGGGGAATCTATTTTTTTTTTTTTTTTCGAAAAAAAAGAAAAAAAAATGTTTCCTATTCGCCACATTATTTGTTGCTAATGGAATATATCCTATTGTGTGAATGAGAGAAATATGTCGCTCACGATTCGTTCCTCGTGATCGAGGCACCTGCAGGTAAAAAAGCGTTTCTTCGAGGGGAATATATACCTTGTTCTATCGCAGGGATGAAGGGGATGCTCTGTCCACGAATACACACCAAAGGCGGCATTGTGTTACCCGCGGGCGTGCCAGAGAGGATGGTATCGTGTGACAGGAAGATTCCGGATAGAATCTGATCTACGACAAGGGGATGATTCGTTATTATGTGAATTTTCACGCCGCTTCTCTCCGACCTCTCCATAGAATCGCTCGCCGTAGGTGAGTTAAAACACATATACCATTCTTCGTTTTTTCGATGTTATTTTTTTTATACCAAAAAAAAAATCAATAAAATGAAGAAATAATTTCAATTTTTTTTAATGTGAAAAACATATTTAATGCGAACATATAACTTAATTACATATATATATCATCGAAGATAAAATTTAATTTACAAAAAATATACAGATCTCTATTTACAACTATAATACAGAATTTACGAAATATAGGAACTTTTTTTTTTCCGCGGGGATAGGAGATTCTTGTTTATCTATTTACAGCAGTCGAGTTTGCTTCCGACGAATATCTCGTTAAATAATCTATCTTGGCACTTGGAAATATGAAAGAGAAAGTAATGTTTATCTCCGCGATCTTTCGGCATTCGTTTTTTTTTCTTCATCGCAATCTTCAACCGGAAATCGAATCAACCAGCGAGCGCAAGTTTGGCCGCTTTTTTTTTGCTCGAACGACAATTTCCAATAAACATCATTCTTGCTGCTCGATCCTCGATTTCTCTCTCGTTTTATCGCACATATCGATTTTTCCTGTTTTTCCCACGTGCGTATTTTCCACACGATATTTACATAGGATAAGGTACACTCATCGCGTACTGGTTCTGCGCTGCCGACATGACGTGCGCTTCTTGATGTTGTCTCGCGGGCACATTCTCCTTGTTAGCTCCTTTCTTCGCGCCTTTGCACTTCTGATTCTCGTGAGTCTTCACGTGTTTCGTAAGATGATCGCTTCGCATGAATTTCTTGCCGCACGAGGGACATCCAAATCTCTTTTCGCCGGTGTGAATGCGAAAGTGTCGCTGAAGTTCGTCGCTGCGGGTGAAGCGTTTTCCGCAAAGTAACCAATTGCAGACGAATGGTCTTTCCCCCGTGTGCCATCTAAGATGCGCTTTGAGATGCGATGTTTTGCCATAAACTTTGCCGCATCCCGGAATATGGCATATATGTTGTCTTTTGCCATCCGCACCCGGTTGGCTACCACCGTCCATTTGGCAATTGGGACAACGGCATTTCATGCACTTCCGACCGGGTTTCGTGTCCTCTGCAGCGGCCGCCGCGGCGACGGCGAGCATGTGATCCGACGGCGGGGTCAGTGGCCACTGATACGGACTCATGTGACCTTGAGGACTTGGCGAAAGTTCCGGAGGACTTGGCGGCAATGAATAGTGCTGTATCGACGGTATCGATGATATCTGCGATTGTTGACTCAAGTGGCTCGTCTGGGTGGTCCAAGATGCCGACGCGCTCGGGGGCATCGTGTATGCCGGCGGTGTTAGCGGTTCCGCGATTTGACTGCCGTGGCTCGTGTTTGTCGACGAACCGGGAAACCAGTAACTCGCCATCGACTGACCGGTGCTCTGTAGAAGATGATGATTATGATGATGATGATGATGACCGGGATGTGGAAGATGAGAATGATGAGTATGATGACTGGTGAGGGCCGAGGGACCGTTGTAAGCGTGATGGTAGTGATGAGCCGCAGCGGCAACAGCGACCGCTGCGCTACCGCTACTGTACTCCATCGCGTGATGCTGATGCATCGACGGCATCGACAGGCCGGACATCGGCGTCATACCCGGCATCGGTGACATAGTCGGCACGCACATCTGTAAATCGACGAGTGAAAAATTGTATCGATTAGTCACGATAACGGTATAACACGGGTATATAACAATGAAAACAGATATAGACGGATCACAGATAAATATGTCGTTCGTTATCCGATCTTCGTGATAGAAAAAAAAAAAATCAACAAATGATAAAGAGAACGCGAATAACGATGAAAAAGTATCAGTCAATGATTATTATTCCATTGCATTATTCCAGCTAATGTTTCAATTTCGAATGAAACAAGAAAAAAAAAAGGCGAATGGACGAGTTTCGAAGCGTGTCTCGCGCAGAGAGGGGAGGAGGGTTGAACATCTATATATAAGACCGAAGACGTATAATGATAGCCCGCTTCGAGAGATTACTGTTATTCACACTCGAAACACCGGATTTATGCCGTAAGTAAATTATCGTTTGTATATATATATGCCGAGAGTAGAAATTCGTTCAGACCTGCTGATACTGCATCACTTGTGCCATCACTTCGCACTTGTGGTACTCGATCGTTGGGAGATCGTCCTCGATCTCCGATTAATTTTTCTGCGCTCCGATTCGACGTCGAAGTATCCTTGATTTTTTTTTTCTCACACGGATAACAATTTTTTTACACTTTTGTAAACACGATTTATTTTCGATAAAAATTCGATTTTATTAGTTTATTTTTTTTTCAGTCAAACACCACCGTGACGATTAACGCTGTTTTCGCAATTGGATATACACAGGTACACACTTTTTCGTATCGATAAAAGTTAACTATATATTTTACGAATTCCACGTCGTAGTTGGTATATGCGCGGCCACAGGCGTTCGCCAGATAATTGCTGGTTGGCGAGCGTGTCGCCTCGGTTTTAATAACCGAGTGGACAACCGAGCAGCGTAGAGGGAGGCTGCTAGGCTTGCCACGGCCAGTTCTCCGAGGATGAAGAAACTCCGAAGGGTGGGGGTATTGGAGCACCAACATCCCGTAGGTCTGCACCTCCGTTAGATGAGAGAGACCCCCGGTATATCCCAAAAGTCCAAACCGTTTATGCGCATGCGCAGTCCCCACTCCTTCAAAACGTTTCATGCTCATAAATCAACCCCGGGCGTCGAGGATCCGAGGATCAAGGAGCTACGAGGTATAGCCAGAGCTCGCGCGAGGGCCTTTTGTGGCCGCTACAGACGGCTAGCATTCGCTTCTCCCTCCCCTGAAAATCTTTCTTTTTCTCTCCCTCTCTCTCTCTTTCTTTCTATGTGCCTTGCCTCATGCCTTCGAGAATGGTCCTTCGGGAATCTACCCGTTGCTTTCTTGAACCATATCCCTGTAGCGTACAACCTCCCTTCGCTTATTCTCCTTTTTCTTCTTGTAGTCACTATTCTCTTGCTTATTCGTCGTCTTCGATCTTTTTCTGGTTCAAACCCCTCGAGAATCTACCGATTTCCGGTGTTGCAGAAGCCTCAATTTTAAATTGCGAAAAATAATTCATTTTAATGATTGATCAGTTAAATCGAATGTGAAAAGTAAAAAAAAGAAATTAGTGCTCTGATATTGCTAGTAACATAAAAATAGTGTAGGGTTACTTTACGAAAGTACAAGGATTCACTTTATTTCTTATTGGATCGTTGATAGTTTTGAATCGGCAGTGCGACGTGGTAAGCGAAAGCGACTCGATTAACGAAACGCGATTGTCGCGGCAGCGAATGGGGGTTCGAAGCTTCTTTGTACGCGTTAGTTCGTTCGGTTGTAATTAGTGGACCAGTTTAGGCTTAATTAGCGTACCTGTGCGTTCGCGCGCGACGAGACCACCGCGCTTGCTAGTCAACCCCTTTACGCTGGGTATAGCACGCGCGCGTTCACGCATCCCTCCCCGCCTATCGGCTATAATTATAAAACCGGGAGAGAGAAAGCCAGAAGGGCTTGTCGCACGAACGTGCGCACAACCGATTCTTATAGCGATGGTAGGTACATACTTCCCCTTTGTAATTATACCGGAACGACGACTATACTTTGCGGCTACGATTAATGCGTACGTGGGTCGTTGTCTTTCCATGCTATTGGCACACGAATATAAGAAGCATACTATGTGTTTGCTATACGTGTTTTTACCGCGTCATCATGTATGAATACTTTATGCACCTGAACTTCGTAAAATGTGAACAGCGTGCTGAACTCAATGATGAATTATAATTCGCTCGTTATACAGAGGGGTGACTTTTATATTGCTTTTCGATCTTTCGCAACTCTTACACCTGAACAATGCAGGGTTAACTAATAATCATACGGTAAATTTTGTTATCCAGTAATTACTTCTTTAAAAAGCGTAGCGTTTCCGAAGCAGTAAAATCATTTTTTTCTTTTTTTTTTTTTTTTTTTTTTAGAATCGAACGATGTTTAATATTTTTTTTCCATTTCATTTATTCTATAATAATTTCACTGGGTACATTCTTGTTAGACTTGACTTCATTACGATTTTCCATGCCGACGATTATGGATCGTATTCTCCGCTTTCGCCTTTAAAAAAAGTTCACCCCCAACGCCCAAAACGCCTTCTGGCGTATTCATCGTTCAAGAAATGAAACTCCCGCGATTTCACGGCATAACCAAAGGGGGCTTCGAAGATTTTCAATATAAAAGAAAAATTAAAGCGTGTCGAGAGTCTCGTGACTTGGCCATCGGCCCGGATCCGGAAGCACGTGATAACGAACCGGTTTCCCAGGCGCTGTGAAGGCAAAGTATAGCGGCAGTATATTGCATAGCCGAGGAACGTCATAAATCCACGAGCGATCTCTGGACCAGTAGATTCGGCACAGGAAAGCCGAGAAGGAAAGAGAAAGAAATAGAAAACATACAAAAGCCGAACACGACGGGCCCCCACTGCTGTTCGACGGTCTCCTCTGTACAAAGTGGTACGGTTTATGGCCGCTGTAAAATGATCATTGACGCGTTTAGGTGACGACACTTTCGCGCTACCGATATATACAAGACCGCTGGTGTCCATTATGTCCTATTGCGACCTGCTGGTTCTCGCGCGGCTAGTGCCACAAGTGTTACAATGCGCGCACAGTCGACCAAAAAGATTGCTGGACCGTGCGAGAATCTTTCGGACAATGCGCCTTACGATGAATCCTCACGATTTTTCGTTTCCCGATACGCATCATTCCCAAATTAGCCATTTAATACTATCGATGACCGATCATCGCCACGCCACCGCCCGAAAGGCTACGCACTTTCCAAAGTCAACGAACACCGTCTATGTCACTTTTTTTTTTTGAAGACGACGAAGAAAAGAGAAAAAAGGAGATCCATCCTATTTCCAAGTATTTTTCTTCATGGATTTTATTTTCTATTTCGTCTCATTGCATGCAGTTTATCAAGTTTGTCAAAGGATTTCTCGGGAAGGTCTCGACTATCGTCGACGCGCAGAGTTATCTGTCTCAAAGGGGATGGACCACGAGAGTTACTCCGGATGTTACCCACTGAATAGTCATCGTGTCTAGCGATAACAATGTTTCTTCGCACGTGGCGAACAGCGATAGGATTATCATATCTTTCACGGATCTCTTTATCGAAATGTTCGTTTTCTTTCCCCTTTCATATGCTACCGTGGCTTCCGGTTAGTGTCAGACAAGAACATCAACCGGTAGCTCTTTCGTTTTTGCTCCTAATTCTGTATCTCTATCGACGCGGAGAAACTTCCATCGATCATCCGCGCGTTTGTCCGGAGTGTATTCTAAAACCACTTAAAGCAACACCCATCACTACCAGTCTCTCTCGGGGGGCCAACTGTGCCTCGCCTTGTTTGTTCATATCCATTGAACAAACACCAATGCTCTTCGCTTGGTTGGCTCGTTCAGCCCGGTGTTTCATAGACTCTTTGGACTCCTCCCGTTGCAAAAATCCAGGAAGGAGAACTTTGGCAATGAAACCCCCCGGATGGTGTTCAGTACACCCCTCGGCTTGCTGCTGGAAGACACATGTCCGTCGGCGAACCCCCCCCTTCGAGGATACGAAGACGCATAGTCTCTCGCAACACACAGTCCAAGAGTGTTGTAAATCTTGCGACACAGAGTTATGCCCGTCTCGCCTCGTCGTAGCGAGAAAAGGGTGAAACGTGGCGAGAGGAGTAACGCCCCGTCCGCGCAACCCTTTCGCTCGTCCCCTCACGGTCTCGAGGCTCACTATTGTTCGCTAATAAGCCGCTTAGCGACTCCGCGAGGGGCAAATTGCTCCACCGGTAAACACTACTCCCACGCCTCGCCCCGTCGACCAGCTTCTTTTCTACATTTCATTTTTCCGTACAATCGGCTGTCTATGAAGCTCTTGTACATTGCTCCGTTAGAAATTTGTCATTAATCATCGTCTATGCCCTGTCGTCTTTCTTCAAAAGTGATTCGCGCGGAAGAACTATACAGAGGGTGTTTCATTTTGGAGTCACGAGTCAAATATCTCGGACCAATGCTGACGAGCTGTTTCTTCTTCTTCTTTTTCGCTTCGCAGCGTTGTTTCAGTCATTATTCTTTTTCGATTTCCTCGTCCCGGAATGAAGGGCAGAAGATCGATACATTTTCGAAGAATGCTGCGCCCGTTGGTCGCGCTCGTTAAAAATTCGATTTGCCAAAGTCGAACGAAGCAACGTTCGACAGGGCATATTGCGGCGACGTGCAGACTCTCGAAGCCAAAGATGGAAGGCAACGAAGGCTTATCCTGCGCAAAAATCTTTAACCGAGAGAACCTACTGTGCTGAATTTCTACTACTGCAGACCCTTGCGGTGTGTCCTCACTTCGTCGCGATGAGAAAAAACAAAGAGGTTGCCAAGAAACAAATGACTTTGCTGATGTTCTTACGGGCCGAGAAACAGCGGCGATTTTGCCTGCAGCAGCCACGGGGGCGAAAGGCCTTTGGCGACCGGGTGCACTCAAGAACGGTGTGACTAATCGGCGAGCGTAGACGCACGCGGGTTGCAAAAGCTTCTCTTACCGCGCGAAATCAGAAGCATCCTTCACGATCGTTGCTACACTCACACTTTTTCATCGTCTTCCTTCGTGTCTATGTGCACACCATTACTTTACCAACAACCTCTCGTTGTAACTTTTCTGTTCTGTATGTACGTGAGACACACATTTTTTCAAAAGACTTTCAAGACCGTCGAACCGATGCAAATCGGAGAGGCAGGTCAGTTCCCTTCCCCGTATCCTTCTTTTCTGTTCCTCATTGTATCAAAGTGTTGTTACTACGAAATTGGGAACGCGAGCTGTTCTCGCTTTTTCGGGATCGATCACACGACTCCGCGTCACGGTTATAACGTTATAAGATACTCAAAGGCACAGGTACTATTGATATATCTATAAGTTTTTGATGGCTGGTGATTCGTTTCCAATAACTCTTCGAATTTATCGATTTGTATCGATCATTGAAAAAAGTGGTTAATAGCTAAAGCACAAAGTATATAAAAATAAAAAATGTTTATTGATTATTAAATTATTAATTATTAAAGTGACTGGAAGAGTCTTTATGAATTTTTTAATCTTACTACTCAAATTTTATATCGATCAAAAAAAAAATTTAACTAAAAAAATTTCAATACCTATAATGAGTTCTATTTTTTTTTATTGTCACAATTCTGCAGCGTTGCCAATTCAAGTACACCGTGTAGTACCGATTTTTCACACTTCTCAGAATATTTTTGAAACTTCGTTATTATTTTTGTCGACACGTCGTTTCGGTGGTTTTTTAGTTGATGCATAAATATCGGGTATCGACGCCATTACTGTTTAAAACTCGTTCTTCGAAAGCTTCACCTCGGCAGCGTAAGGCAACCGGTAAAGGGAAAGGATACAAAACCACGTTGTGTTCGTCCCATACGCTAACAATCGTAACTCAGAGAGTTTTATAGTTTTTTGGAAATTGCCGTGGCGGTCGAACGATACGAAGACCAGAAACGCGTGTTTCCGAACCTCGAAGAACCTCTCAGATTCTTTACGAGTTTCATGGATGAACGGCGAGAATAGCATTAGAAGTAACCTTCGGGGTCTCTCGGCAAGTTGAAAATTCGCCACCTGCGCGTTCCACACAGCGTAGTGAATGTTCCGTGATGAATTCCATTTCAATGGAAACCTGATGCAGGATCAGGTGCCGCTGATCTTCCTCACACGGGTATCCCATACCTTTCTCCACATTCCCTCGAAATCGAACGCTCTGTCGACAAACGCAATTTTCCATGCGTAATGTCAGCCTAATTTACGAGTAAAAGTTATTTTTTTTCTCCAAAATACTTACCCAGCCACTTAATATCGGGAATAAAGGGGAACAAGAATGGAAGAAATAAAAAAAAAAGGCCGAATACCGCGCGATATAAAAAAAACGAACATCGACGAAAGGAAACCCCGAGGAGGCGAGCGAAAGCTGTTCGACAATGGTCCCGAACAATGCGACCAGTATTCGTGGCTAATGGAGCGAAATCTCACAGTTTTCACACGCTATATAAACTCCGACGAAAGCGCCCGTAGTTCATACTGTGAGCAGCACACAGAGGAAAACACGTAACTCGGCCCGGCTATTTAGGTCGTTTTTATTCGATCAGATGCGAACAGTTTCTCTCGCTGTTCGACCAGAAAAGAAACCGAGAAGATTAGCTTCCACGTCCGCTGGTCTTCGAGGTGTGCAGCCATAAGGTCTCTCGTTCTGCGTTGTAAGATCCTTCGAAATAAACATCGGGAGCAGCGCTCTTGCTTCAACAACAAGCAACTTCTCTCTCGCTGGTCGCCCTAATCGGGTTAGGATTACAGAGGTGTAAACAAGAGATTACACGCAGTCAGAGAGAGCATCTCGAGTGTTTAGTGTTCTAGTGCGTTGTACCTACAACCACACGCTATGTATTTGACGAATCGAAAGATACTTGAAAACTTTCAGCCGCAGGTAGAGATTATTTCTCAATCAATAAACAACCTTTTCTCAGGATAGATTTCCGTGTTTGCTAATGATACTTCAAAAGATTTTAGAAAAAAAAAAAAAAAAACACGCGGATTTAATATCGTAGCATCGCTGTGATAAATTTCGTCTAAGTTTGTTCGGTTCTAATCGATCAGTCTGAGCGAAAAATATCGTTTCGCGCACAAATGATCGGTGGCTCTCAATGGCGGTCTTAAACAAACGCCTCGAGGTATATCTCGAACGACCGAACGCGAAGATTCATTAATCATGTTTCCGGCGAATGAGTCTGAAAGAGAATGAGAGAGGATGCAAAGAACCATCGGGCTCACTGTCTTTCTACCTAAATCGAGGCACGTGCATGCGTAACTGCACAAACCTCCTACTCCGACTTCGAGATTCTCATTCATTTATTACCCATCGTTTATAAACAATAGGACACGCATCGTAGCACAGTAATTGCGAACAATGAACGAGAAAAATAGAATGTTTAGAGCGATAAACGGATTTGGTTATTGTCGGAAAATCAATTTATCACAGCTGCGGTTCCTCGTCATTGTTCTCGAAAAACCCACTACGAGATTACAACTTTCATTGTTAATCGGCAATGCATTAAATTCATGTTGGTTTATGTGAATTGATGGCAATCTTGCAGCACGAAGTTCTTAACTAAATGTACCTTAAAAATGCTGCAACAAAACGGGAGAGATATTCGACATAACTCAGACGAAGCCTATAAATTTGCGTGTTGCCCGCAAGATGGAAAAAGAAGAGTCATTGCCACGCTCCCGAAGACTGGTTCATCGTTCGTGAAAGAGAAAAAAAAGAAAGAAAAAAAAAAGTTGAAAAAAATTATACGAATGAGCGTTAAGGGGCGCCCTCGTCATAGTGCGACCTGTTGCAGCGTTTCGGCTCTCTGCGGGTCGAAGAGAGAAATAAAAAAGGCGGCGGGGGTGCCTCTCGTAGGTGCCGGGACCCGCGGGAGCCGTGAGAATCTTGAAATCAAAGAACCGCGCCGTCTTTATTGTGACGCGGGTCCATTACGCAACCCCTGACTTTTGTGCCTCGAGCCTCCAAAGAGGGACACTCGTGATGCCGACAATGACGAGAGAGCAAGCGGTAAACAACGAATCTATGTGTACCTTTAATAATGCTTCAAACGCATGAACATATGTTTCGAATCCTTAAATAAATTTCGCCCCAACCAAATCGATTCTTATTTATTTATTTATTTTTATTTACGGGATTAAACGATTTCTAGTCAGATAATACTATAAGTCTTTCGATACTTTTCGCCGAATGGGGAAATACTGAAATTTTTCCAACGAATAGGATTACCCATACTGACCGAATACGGCGAAATTAGCGCGATCGAAATTTCACGATCTATTGATGCCTTAACACCGTTAGGACAAATCTAGGATTATCTTGTATATAACTCGCGGATAATCTCTCCACGATTTTTGCATTATACGAGATTTTCGGTGGGCCTGTACCAAATATTGTGACGCTGTACCGTATTACAGCGGAAACGAAGATTTTCCGAAGTCGGGTTACAAACCCGCATTCAGGGGGGGGAGCAAAACAATGGACAGGTAAGCCAATTAACCATGCGCGACGATAAAGGGTTCATTGGATTCCTGCTGTATGCTATAGTCTCGACGCAGCGCGTTAATCCGGAGAGTATTAGTCTCCTAATCCGAGGGACTCCCAGCAGCGACAACGAAATCTCGCAGGGACTCTCGTCTCTCGAACATAATTGAACACACATTCCCGTTGTTTTCGTTTCTCACGAAAAATTTCATCGGTAATTTGCTCACGAGGGTTGATGAAAATGCACCGGTGGAAAAGGCGCGAGCGATACCAACGAAATCCGCTTTTCGAATACTATCGGAGAAACCCCGCATCTTTTTTCCACCTGCGTTTACAGTTACTTGACTCGTTTTTCCGAATTCAACGTTCCGAAAGGCTGTATACGATCGGTCGTATTTTTTGGCTTTTGACAAAAATTGAAAATTGACAAATTTTTACAAATTGAAAATTTTTACAAATTGAATTTTTTTACAAATTGAAAATTTTGACAAAAATGGAAAATTGTTGAACGATCGATGCGCTTCGTGTTTACAATTTTTTTAAATGTTAAAAAGTGAATTGAAAAACCACCGATTTATGCCGACATATCGAGTGTAATGTGTCTTTCGTCTATTAATAAAAATCAGCAACTTTCTCGTAGAAAATTCGGCAGCTGGATTATAGGCAAGCGACTAGCAGAAGGGTGGCAGGGGTAGCGGTAGACGAGAGCATATAAAGGTGTCTTGTTTTTCGAGTATCCTAGCCGTTACTTAAAGTATTTCTTCGAGAAGTCAACTACGAACAAGATACAAGCGAGTCCTTCGCTTCTTTATTCTCGTGGATTGACTAACGGATTATCGTTGTTCGTCGCTCTGTAGCTATGCGCCCGAAACCGAAAATTTATTCAGTCGGAAGAATCACCCGCAAATCCGCTGTCCAAAAGGAATGAGCCGGCTGACTTCTTAATCCCATCCGTCGACTCTCTCTCTCGCGGAGAGTCTCTGCCCTCTCGGCGTATAGAAATCTACGCTTCTTACCGACTCTCGAAAGTACCGTGTCAAAAGAGATTGCTGCGCGAACAACTATACGAATTATTTCTTTAACAGCGAACTTTACTTGCTTCTAAGATTTTACTATTACCTCGAGTAGAAATGTTGTACAATACACACAATACTAAAAAAAAATCTCAATGTAATACAATTTTTTAATTTGACAATCGTCATTCGATCTGAAGGTTGAAGGTTAAGCTTCGCCCGATCATTTTTTTCGCGATCAATATTCAATATTATTATTTATATAATTAATAATAACCGGCGATTCGACACCAAAAAATACGTGTTCTTGAATTACTCGATCGTAATAATATTATCTATAGTCGATAAATCGACGGCCATTTGTAGTCAAAGCTTTTGTTTGCGAGGGTGACTTCGGCCGACATATCGTCCAGCGCGTGTTGACCAATCGAGAGCCTCGGCGAAAGAGGGATGAGGGGTGCGTATAGAGTTAAAAAAAATGACCGAGACTCGCCTGCGGAGGATACGCCGCCAACGATATGATTTGTGTGTCAGGCTCCAGGAAGAAGAATCCCCGAGACCTATAGGCTACGCTTGTTCATCGGTTTAGCTTCGCTCGTAGCATATCTCGCGGTTACCCCGCTTCCTTCGTATCTTACCGAACGTGGCGCTCTTCGAACGACCACACAAGGTCGGACTGATCAAACAGTCCTGTCCGCAGGCTCTCGACTCGCCTCTATCCCACGTCAACTCCGAGAGAAATTAAAAATGGATAATTGCTTCTTCCCGAACGGCATCGCTCACGACTCGTAGCTTCTATAGATGTGTGCTTCGTTCCCGCTATAGACAGCATATGAACTCCGCTATGTGTACTGTATAACATTGGAACCTACGAGACACGCTTCCAGGTAGAGTCGTAAAGCCTTTTGATATAAAACTAACGAATCTCACTCATAGACCTCTCCCGAATTTGTGCGCCTCACTCTTCGGCTTACCCTATCCGCATTCGGTAAAAAAGTCTCGAAAAAAATAATAATAATAAACTGGCAAAAAAAACGCTCCGACTTGAATTTTTTTTTTATTGAATCGTAACAATTTCGAGACAATTACATCGCTCGCACCGGCGCAACATCAATCGCTGCATTCATCGATGTTTCGTCGATTTCGAGAAATTGAATGCTTTTTTTTTTTCTTTTTTCATCGATTCGTGCATTTTTGCCGAACGATTCTGACAGAGTTGCCGAACTTCGGAACTGCCACAAGGTGCCTGAGTTAGCTGCTGCAAAAGAAAAACAGAAATACGCATAAGCTTCTGGGAAGGTCCCAATGCCGACAACGAAGGGGGAGCCCCGCAGTGCATTGTGTGGTTTTATCTTTCAACACGGCCTCGTTTGTTCAACTTGACTCCCGACAGCACATAATTCTACTCTGTCTCCCTCCGCGGTCCTGTGTCAAACGAACGTCCCGAATTTTCCTCACGCGAACAAGTGTTCGAATACGAAAATTGGCCAGAATTCGCACTGCTCTCAATTTCGTTTACAATATTTCTTCTCTCGTGTTTCCTGCGCAACAAACCGCACGATTTTTTCGCAGCTCGTGAAAAGCGAATAGTCCCGTAAATCATTAGTGTCTACTCGTCGCTCCCGAAAAGATCCAAATCGCTAATCACTCCATCGCGTTGTCCGTATAAAAGAGTCTATAAAAATGAACCGAGGTAGCAGCAACGTTAAATTACGGAAGCGGGGATATAAAATTATCTCGTAGTCGTAAAACACGGAAGGATCTCTGAATTTTTTTTTTTTTTTTAGATGTCGTTTAATGGATTTTTATGATACATCAGTCTCTCTACGCGTCTCTACCCTTTCTCTATTCCACGATTGTTTGATTATTCGAATAAAACATTCGAGAACTGATAAAGAATATAAGATATGAGAAGTTGTCGTCGCTTTTTTTCTTAATCTCGATTTATATATTTTCTCCAAAGGGTCGTTAGAAATTCCATATAAATACGATTTAACAACTCCGTCGTTTTCTCGGGGATATAGTGTGGATTATGCATGGTGATATAACAACCGACGAAAGCTTTGAACCCGAATCCCATTTTTATCGCCGATTTTTTTTTTTTTTTTTCGTATGAACTCAATGATTTATCGTATTATGTTGGCCGTGCGGACGACTCGAACGAGTTTAACGTCATCGGTAGCGAGAGCGTTGAGAGAGAAACGATTCTCGCAACAGCGGCGGGATATTCGTAAAGGAGCATATAAACGATATTTATGTCAACATTTTCTTATGCAAGTGAGAGCGGTGAGTGGTTCTGACTCAAAGCCCCGCTGACCAAGAAATGTCTGACAAAGAGTCGTAATTTTTTTTTTTTTTTGAGTCGCCAGTTCTTAGGCACCGAAAAATCTAAGAGCCGCGACCCCCTGCATCGTACAGGTTGGGCCGTGACGAATAAAGATCGAGAAAAACCGCAGCATTTTTTTATTTTTTTATTCTCTCGGTAAAGTTTGCTTCCAATTTATCGTTATGCGTGTTAAGCTTAAAAGTTACGAGTTCGTTAAAAGAAAACAAAACATCGCGTGTATGCGGTGGACGCAAATCTAATCATTGAATTTACGAGGAGCAAAGCATTTCCTATTTGGTTGTTATTGCTCATTAACGAGAAAAATTACTCCCAAAGCTTACAAGGAAGTCACGCGTCGGCTTTGCGTTTTTTTAACATCGAAAGATCGGCTCTCGAAAAATAAAATCTGTTCGGAAGAGTGACCGAATGACTGCACGGTCGGAGAGGGTGATCCGAGTCTCTCGGATTGACATCGGCACGGTCAAAGTTCACCCCCTGTGGCGAGTCTTTAAAACGCCGACGTAGCAAAGCGATGTATATAACTACACACTCGGAGGGGTCCTCTGACCGACGCTAGTGTACGGTCGTCTCTACGTCGCGGTCACTCTATGCCTCGAATTCTGACAAAGCTGTTCACGGAAACTTATGTTAACTCGCGGACGAACTCAGCACACCCGCATGTGTCGGAGAACTTCTAATGAGCTTCTTCTGCTCGGGAAATCATTTCTCGTGGTCATTAAAAGGCATATATATTTTTTTTTATGAAAGAGAATAAGGAAGACATGGTTATAGAAACGTAGCGTACTCCAAAAATCTGAAAGTCGAATTCACAGTTTCTTTTTTTTCTTCAAAGTGATGAAAAAAAAAAGCGCGTGCGAAATAGCAAGTCAGGTCCTTATTCTTCTTTTTTTATTCTTCTCGTGAATAGAGCGGTAAAGGAGTGACAGGTATTTAAATGTACGCGATTGCAAGAGCCCCAAACGGTGTGGCGATACCGATGGGGGTTTGCTTTAGCACTGAGGAAAAGGAGAGAGGGGATGCAGAGAAATCCCGAAAATAAACATGGGGAAAATTGGATTTTGCTGTAAATTAACGGCTAATGCACAGATTACAAGCGAAATCTTCTGTGAATACGGACCGGAGGGCTGCCAGTTTTGTCGGTCGTAAATTATTGTTCGTTCCAACGCCGGGTGACCCGTGGCATAGAGTTGAAAGGGGGGATTAAATCTTTGCAGCGAACGCTGTTCAGTGTATTTCTGAAAGAAGTGGTGGTACCTGAACCACGTCGTACTATATATCCAATGGAAAGAGCTGTATCTCCAGGAGAAGAAGAATCGTGGGTTCGATGGATGGATAGGTAACGCGAGGGATGCCAGTTTTCGCGGCGTAATGTTGCGGTCAGCTACTATACATACTATACATTGTCTACCATTCTCTTGGTAATAATTTGCTTTTACACGGAGATTACTGCTGCATGATTGTTTTATTGCACTTTCGCATTTTCCGTATTCCTGTATAACGGGCCTTTGACTCCTTTGAAATACTACGAGGCGTGCTTTCCGCCTACACGAAAAATTCTCTTTCTCGCAAGGATCGTGCGTACCCTCATTTCTGTACGCTGAACTCTGTGGAAATTCTCATACGAAACAAAAGACATTTTTTTAATATTTAAAAAATATTTACTATAATAACTCCCGACAGTGATAAGACAAATTATTTTGAATCTACAGCACTATCTCATTTTTTTAATATTCTAAATGTTCACAATAATTTTCAAAACGTGTAATTTCTGTGTATTAAAAAATTATATACTATAATAACTTTCGCCGGTAATAATACAAATTATTTCGAACCTGTAGGACTGTCGTATGTTTTTTAACTTGAAAATGTAAACGATAATTTCCTAAACGCAAATAACGCATTTACATAAGCCTTATCAATTGTATTCTATTCTGGTGTTTAGTTTTACAACGTGTCGCTTATTGCGCCACATCATATTTGAATCGTGCGTTGTCCGCCACCACGTGGTAGCCTCCGGCATTATCTCTTGACGATTGGCTGGTCTCAGGATACCGCAGTCGAATCGCGTTGAGCCAACGTGCCAGCGCCAACGTCGATATATCGAAGATATCCCCCCGTAGGGGTCAGGTGTAAACCATTCGAGTTTCGATAATACGCAAATTTCACACGACAGTCGACGCATCCCGTTGCCGCCTGCTTGCTGATGTTTGTTCTAATACTTGGCGTGTGATTAAATTTAATGATCACAAGATGTTGTGTTTCTGTGATATCTTTCATCTTAGATCTACAATCTTCGCTTGTATATTGGTAAGTCAATTCCATTGATAACTTAGCCTATTTTAGTCGCAAGTTTTTTTTTTTTTACGTGGTATCCTCGTTACTTTTGAGGTGTCACCTGTTCTCCGCGACACGTATTTCCTCGTGTTTAACCATTCTATTCGTTCGGTACCGTTATCCTTTCGGTCTCTAATCTGCATACCCGCCGTATTGGCATTTTACTTTCTCTTTTGATGATCAAAAAAATGTTCGTATAACCTATATAGTTTCGCGAATTTAACCTCCACTGGTTCAATCATGTTTCCATACGTTGATTAACCGGCGGATGTTCGAATATCTTGTATCACGTATCATTCCTCGTTTCCGAGAAATTTTCAACGCGATACCCGACGGAATGTCAACAAACCAACGCCATGTTCCACTTATCGACAGTTATTTATTATCGTATTCATTATTATCATTGTTTTTTCAATCATTTACACATGTATGTCATACACGCGAGTTTTGCAACTATTACTAAACGTTCAAAGTACCCGAACCGCATAGTTGAAGTTGCTACGTAGCTGTCAGAAACGAATGAATGTAAAGTGGCATACAAATGTTTGTTCAGCTGTCCGATACGTTGGCACCTTTCGCAGCTTTGAGGAAATCTCTTATCAAGTCTAATAAATTTCGTCGCGATTTTTGTATATTTAATTGATTTTCTTTGCAACAGGTTATCGTAGCGCACAGCTATGTAGATGGAGGTGCAGTTCCGCTAACGCAAAAGAATGTTGATATGACGTTAGGTGAGTTGCTATCTCCGAGACAATAAAATTTGAGCCGTAAATTTGGAGTTGCGGAGGATTATCTTCACAACTGTGGTATACACCACTGACTAATACACTATTATTACTTTTTTCTTTTTAGCGTCGAACGAATTAGTATTTATTAACTTCTACGCGGAATGGTGCCGATTTAGTAATTTATTAGCTCCCGTTTTCGACGAAGCTGCTGAAAAAGTACAAGCGTTGTTTCCTGAACCGGGAAGAGTGGTGATGAGCAAAGTGGATTGCGATGCCGAATGTAAGTATCGTTGATGTTAAATAACGAAAAAAAAAAAAAAAAAAAATCTGTTTGACTATTTAATAAAAAACAAATGTTTACGATTAAAATTTTTTTTTTCCAGCTGCCGTCGCTGCCAGATTTCACATCAATAAATATCCCACTCTAAAGGTCATAAGAAACGGTCAACCGACGAAGCGAGAGTACAGAGGTCAAAGATCCGTCGAGGCTTTCGTCGAATTTGTGCAAAAACAGTTGGAGGATCCGATAAAAGAATTTCATAATTTGAAAGAGCTCAGCGATCTTGACGACAAGAAACGCATGATCATCGGTTATTTTGACCGAAAAGATGTGCCGGAGTATCAGATGTTCCGGCGCGTAGCTACGAATCTCAAGGACGACTGCCAATTTCACGTTGGATTTGGGTAAAAGCCTCTAAAAAAATTGACTTTATGTTAGCTTAATGACGAATTACCGAAAATTGAGAATATTTGTGCGTCCAGTGCAAAAGATCAGATTTGATAGAGGAATAGAATAGAATCGAATCGAATCGAATCGAATCGAATCTATCTATCTATTGCATAGATAGATTCGATAGACTTTTCTTTGCCGGGTTTTTCTTAAACTCTTTAATAACCTTTTATGAACGACTTAACTTTTGACCGGCGATGTCGCATCGCGTAAAAAGATGTAAAGATACATTGAGGTATTATATCCATTAATTTGACTCGTAATAAGCCGATAAAAATGTGGTAACGGTGTTGATTTCATTTTAACAAGCACTTGCACTGATGAAAACTGTGATATCGGACAGTATGTAAAAATGTTGTAAGTAATCCACTATTCTATACCTTCCGTGAAGCAAAACAAATCCTTCAAAAATCCCTTGACTACTGTAAGGCTTGTAACCGACGATATCGTCGCGTCGATGTGTTTTATTTTTGCGGTTGCAAGCATTGTACCTGTAACATCATTACTTTCTTTCAGCGATGCGAGTCAAGCGATGCATCCGCCGGGGGAGCCAATCATTGTCTTCAGATCCGACAAAGCACTGTCCAACGACGACGATGAGACATACAAAGGAAGTTTAAACAGTTACGACGAATTGAACATTTGGGCTCAAGAAAAATGTGTCCCTCTCGTGCGAGAAATCACATTTGAGAACGCTGAAGAGCTCACCGAGGAGGGATTGCCTTTCTTGATTTTGTTCCACGCACCCGACGATATTGCAAGCGTAAAAGCATACAAAGATATCGTCGTGAGCTCGTTGCTCGACGAAAAGCGTAAGATTAAACACGAGAAACAACCATCGCTTATTTTTTCGAACTGTCGATGAATGAATTATTTTTAATTGCAGAAAATATCAATTTCCTGACGGCGGATGGCATAAAGTTCGCTCATCCCCTTCACCACTTGGGAAAGAGTACATCAGATCTGCCGTTGATAGCGATCGACAGTTTCCGCCACATGTATCTATTCCCGAACTTCCAAGATATTTATACGCCTGGAAAGCTCAAAGCTTTCTTGAAAGATCTGTACACCGGTAAGCTTCATCGTGAGTTCCACTACGGTCCCGATCCTTCCTTAAACGCGATAGGCGGAGAGGTGAGGTCACCGACGACACCGCCAGAATCGACGTTCAAGAAGCTCGCACCGAGTAAAAACCGGTACACCCTTCTCAGAGACGAACTGTAAGAGCGAAATGAATTTTGCAATTTATCTTCACAGTGTGAGGAGAGAAGTAAAGAAAAATAAATGAACGTGCGGTGCCTGTGGTATACGCGTGTGAGCCTATTTTTCCATTGACGCTCGATTTCGTTGTTACCGAGCGGTTCCGAATTCTTACGATTCCGTGCCTCGTGGCGTTCGATAATAAAGAATGAAAAAAAAAACAAAACTAAAAACAAACTTCCGAACTCGTCGTTCCACCTGTAAAATCATCGTCATCACGTTTTTTCGTTGATCGAAGCGTAACGTTAAAGCGTACGGATATTCAGAACATCGAAGAGGATTGATACCTAACTAATTTCTCAGAATAATGGCTTAACTACACTGTACGTCGAAGTTTAATTGATATATACCCAACCTATCAAGTTAGCAGCATTTTTTTTTCTCCTCGACGATGCGAACATATGTCGAAAAATGTTGTTACTCTCGGCTGTAGATACTAAAAAAATACCTTTAGGCACTCGAATGTTCGCTCGTAAGATTATTAGTCAATTTGGAATTATTATCGTAATAATTCAAGAAATCATAGTTACTCACTTTCACGGTATCAAACCTCTTTGTTCCGGTGACGATATGCGATGACATTTGCGCGGATTCGCGACGTTAAGGCACAACTATTGAGTCTTAGAATTTTTACATAGTTACGAGCTTAGAGGATATTTTACTTTATTATCATAATTATATTATATATATATTATTCCCTTCCCCCCTTCTGCCTCACTGCAAAACTTGTATAGTCCTGGACAGTCGTGGATATTAGATCTCTGTACATCTCGCAAACTGACGATGCCCTGTATAGGTTTTGTACGCCTGTTTAGATATTAATCGTCGTAGATTTGTAAGAAAACTAAAAAAAAAAAAAGAATAACACAATTTTTTCCGTGACTCAAGTCTCGATATATATAATTCTTTTTTCAAAGACAAATCATGTTGATTAAATAAAAATACTATTCGTCATGCCGTTTTTCGTATATTGACAAAAAATATTATCGACGACCATTGTCCGTCGCGATTAACCGGCATAATCGTTACTCTGATCCCTGAGTATTCGCGCGATATTCGACTGTAGGCCTCTGTACATATGCAGACACGTATGCCACGAGAAAACTTTAAGCGTAGAATACACAATAGTGTCTAAAACCGCTAAGTGGCGCGTGTGCGTGTGTGATTTTTTTTTTCATTCTATCAATTGGTATTTGGAGAATTTTTTCGTTATTTCTGGAAAAAGTTATATTATTTCGTTTGCGTTAGAATTAATTTCACTATTTGGCACGTAAGACGTAAAACAGCCGCAAGCGGATTGTTCATAATTCGAATTAAATCGACGATACTCGAAGCAAATAACGTCAATTTTCCGACCACAAGGATAGGAGTTGTGCACTTTTTGTTTAACAGACTTCGAGAATTGTATGTACGGATCAAGGTATTCATATTGCTGTTAATAAACACTTTCTAAGTCACCTATTACAAGTTTTCTCAGTTACAGACTGTCTTAGTTAATTCCTCAGCCATTAGATATCTTTTTTTTTCTTTTTTGTTTTTTTTTCGTGGAAGGATTTTTCAGAGGTAAGAAGTCAATATTGTTCCATTATAAAATGGCTGTATTTTAAGGATAACTTGATACACGTATTACATTCCACCAGAACACGCCATCGCTTCCTTTTATTTTTTTATATATAGATTTTTTTTTTGTTTCTTGAATCGTCTTCTAATCATACGATACACGACATTACACATAACATGACTTACATACATGTAACACCACACATACGGCACTCGCGTATCGCTTTATCAGCTCAGAATCGTGTTTAGCTTATAATTTACGACGACGTTGTTAACGTGAATGAAGCAAATCTCGTCCGATCGCTTTTTTTTTCTTTCTTTTCGAGTTCGAAAAATAGTATGATATTTTATAAGAACTCATTAGATACAAGGTGCGTTATTTAATCGATGTCGTGACAAATTAACTTCGTGTGTTTCTTAATAACCGATCTTACGAAACTCAGACTTTCAGAATAGCACACAGTCAGAAGATATAAGCGATATATAGTTATAGTTACGTTGAGTTACCAATGACAAGAAACAAAATAACGAATTATGTGTGACACACCTCGTACTTGTCGCTTTATCCGCGTGAAAATGATTATTCTCATCATTCGAGTTATAATTCCGTTTCATTCTCAAACTTGTTCGCTGGGCGAAAAATTCGGCGCAATTTCGAAGGAACAAAATATTTCATATCCGCCCTTTCTGGAAGCTTATCCTGTGCCCTCATAACATCTTTTTTTTTATATCAGCTCTCTAAACGCATAGTAATTAGCAATAATAATCATAATTAGTCGAATATTTATTCTAGAAAAATAATCTTCGGGTACACATCCCGTTCACAGTGCTTCATTGTAGAAACGTTATTACAAGTTTGTTTATTTCCTTTTTTTTTTCGTTTTTCCAAGTAAAAATAATAATATATTACCCTCGATGCAGTATTTCTCTCGGTTTACGCTCGCTTGTCCCCTTATTTATTATGCCTATCATACATATATATATTCTTCATATACATAAACATATATATATATATCTCTGCGCGTTCTCCGTATGACGGCTTGTATAGGATATCTTTATTCATATACCGATGACCACATTGCGGGACTCTGTTTCTCTTTTGTTTTGTCTTCAACTGGCAGCTATACGTAACTCCCTTTATTCTTGTACTCGTACTTTTTTTTTTTTTTTAATGATTTAATGAAAGACATTTTCTTATGATAATTATTTCGCCGGATCTATCAAGATACCTCAATATTATTTAGGCCAGTTAATGGCTCGTTGAAACCGAAACTATCGACCGCAAAAAAATTCCGTTGGAAACAACGGGGATTTTTTTCTTCTTTTTTTTGCGAGATACCTTCCGTCTCCGCTTTGTTCGCTCCCTTTACCGCGAACAACGTCAATATTGGTATACAGTCAGAGATTCGTGATAAAAACACAGGCAAGAAAGAATGATGCTGTAAATCCATCGCTTTTGTTTTCTCGTATCTATTTTCTAGGCATTTTTTTCCGCTCGCGAGACCCTAGTATCTCGCGTCTATTATCTCTGCTTTGATAAAACGTTCAACATCTAACAATTCAACCGTACCTCGTGTATAGGCTTTTAGTTTACTATTATTTTTCTTTTTTTTTTTTTTTTTGACACGATTTTGCGTTAATACAACTTTCAAGGTCTTGCGAATATATATATATTTTTTTAATAACTAACGATGCGAACGTACATATTTTGCTTTTAGCCTAATGGATGATAAATTTAGAGGTATTATATTCCAGTGCAAAAGGTCGCTGCCAAACGTTTCACCAGCAATTTAGCACGAGGAACATCCTCTTCGTAGTCAGCATTATAACGTTACACTTATTAAACATTAATGATTCTAATTTTAGGATAACCCGGATGTCCTGCATACCTATATAGGTGTTTGCATATTTATTATATACACACATCTGCATATATATAGATCATTTGATTACTTTTTGCAACTTTAACGCGTTTGATATTAGCTAAATTGTGTTTTTTTTTCTTTGCTTTCGAGTTATCCTGCTTTTCTTTTACGATGAGTCCGGAGATCAGAGATTTCTTTTAACTTAAATGAATCTTCGATCGCTTCTTTTAGCATATCTTTGTAGGCGAGCGTATCGACCCCGTAATACAACGATCTACTTTATACTTCATATTTTCTTGTTTTACCGATGACCAGTATACGTTTTTTTTTTCTAAGGCTGAATAACGTTAAATAATTGTCTGTAACATTTTTTTTATAGCGTACGTCGCATTTACGATTGAAATTAATACATATAGTAGGACATCAGAAGGTGTGAAATAAAACCAAAGGAGTTCTAGAGGCGATCCGCTCGACTTTTACCGAGTAACGAACATTCACAGTAAGCGATATTTTCTCGTCTCTGATCGACATGGATATTAAATGTCTAAAAGTCACATTTTTCGTTCGAATCTGCGGCATGATTCGTTGTTAGCGCAAATCCGTGACAATCGTGATCGTTCACTTGCCGCCATGAAAGAACTGGTATTTAATAATTTATACACTTTAATGATTTAAACGCAAATATAAAGCGCGCCGAATCAAAGGAAGACCTTATAATGGATACTTAGTAAGAACAATATCTGGCATATTCATATAGTATGTATATATATATAATATAATGAATGCATGTTGTGTTAATATTTAGGACCCTTTGCTTAGTTGTACTTAATAACAGTACAATAAATAATCTATGCCGAGTTTTATGTGATAATAATGTTGAGCCGTTGAATTCGGCGTGCGTGGAACTTTGAGCTATAAAAATATTTTTTGATTAGACCGCGATGTATTAGCAGATCGAATCGACGTAATATTTTTTAGAGATCAAAAACGAAAACTGAAGGTTATTCTTTTTTGTTTTGGTTTTTTTTTTTCTTTGTTTTACAATGAAAAGGAAAGGTGAACGATCCAGACGTTTTCAGGTTCACGTAATCTCTACAGCAGGTATCGAGTGTGAGATCAGTATTAGATTTGTTCTATGTATCTCTCGTGTGGATACGCTTATCCATTGGAAAATAGTGTAAGAATAAAAAACGTGAACACGGAGACGGAATTGTAGAAGAGCGAAGAATCCAATACAATATATATGTATCATATATGGTTGTTGTGCGATGTGTTTTTTCATGTTTTTCTTTTTTTGTAACGATCTCAAAACGATACTCATTACCGTCGGTGCACAGAATACGTGAATCAACAGCCATATCAATAGTTATTAGAAGATCGAGGGACGGTAGACGAGTCGCAGTCAATAACTGACTTTTACGGGTTTGAAACTAAAATGTATTAATTCAATTAATCATCGTCAGAATTCGCGATAATAAAAATGTGATTGGAAAAAATACGACGGTTAGGCAGGTAAATGAAAAACGTTGAATAATGGAAAAAAAAATTGGGAATTAATTTTTGCCTAAAATCAATCTGAAAACGAACTCTACGGCTTCATCTTATTTTGTTTTCTTGTTAACATAGGCCGTCCAGGTGAAACCCTTTCGGATAGATTTAGTTTAATCTTTTCAGATATTGTCTTCGGGACGTTATACATTACTATTTGAATTGGCTCATCGCGAATTACTCGCAATCACTCGCATATGGACTCGAAAAGTCCGCCTTGCAGCGGTTTTATCATTTTTAGGGACCGCCTTTCGTCTCTCATTATGTTTTCATTGTCGGAGTGTTCTTTTTTTTTTTTGGTATTCTCTTTTTTTTTAATAACACAGGCGCTCGCCTTTTTTTGTCTACAACGCGTGACTGATACGTAAACTGTAAACGTCTATCTCGCGGCACTACCCGTACCAGCTACCAGAAACAGGCATTGTTATTCGAATAACAAAAAATACGTTTTGTTTCCCTTCTCATTTCGTAAAACGAATCGCTGGACATTACAAGTTCATTGTCATTTCTGTCGGAATGAATGTATGCAAGCGGACTTTAACAATTGTCATTAACAAATCAATTATTTAGTTATTAATTAACAATTCGAATAATCATTGAAATTAAAAGATGTGCCCATCTCTGCCAGCTACCCTCGGTATCCGCCAATGATAAGCCCACAAATTTGCACGTATGTTCTGTTTTCTGCTTTTTTTTTTTCTACGACTTAAAGCACCTTTTATAATATATATATCAACATTATACAATCTCGTATTCGAATATATCTATAATAATATTCAATGTTATTTCAACGCTTGAACCGAAAAACGTAACACATTATTGTCTATCGCTATGTAGAATCACCGGGTCATCGACGTTGCCGATGATAACAACAATGTTCCAATCTCGTTTTCTTTATTCCTCTCGTGTCTGCAATTTTTTTAAGTATATAAATCGATCATTTACTGTAAAGTATACGGATGCTTCTTCTTTTTCTTTTATATGTGTTGCCGTTTCTTTAATCTTTTTTTTTTTTATGTTTATCAACCGCGTCCCTTTAGAATCGTGAAAATATCGATGCCACACACCAATACCATCAATCACACTACGTACACTACATCAATATTCATTAATACTTCACGCGTTGTTTTTTTTTTTTTTTTTTTTTCATCATTAATAATACATATTTTTTTGAATACGTGAATATAATGTTTAATCGAGTGCGACTACGCGCTCGCTACATATCTATCTTCACCCTACGCTGTTTCAGCTGTCGTTAACTTATAATGATATCCAAGTGCGGGACGCTATAAAGTGGGGAAAATTTGTATAGAAGGGTGAGTGACGAGAGAATTTAAAGATATTAGCAAAAAAGAAATCAAAAAGAAAAAGCATCGCGACATCCAACATGTCGCATTCGTCAGATCCGATCATTTATTCGAATATTTTCTTTTGTTTTTTATTTCACAAAATAAAATTATTTTAATCGTAACACTTACTTCCCGAAAGGAATGAATTTTTTTTATTTTTTTTTTTACTTATTTCGCAATTCATTAAATTCTCTACTTAATTGCGAAGATTTAGTATCGCTTTAAGAAATTAATGCTTTTACGTGTATTTCAACTTCTGAAATTGTGTACAAATTCGGAGCGGAAGTAGACGCGTTGCACAATTGTATCGCTCCTAAATTATTATTATTTTTCTTTTTATTGTTACAATGAACGAGATGAGTCCCACTCCACGCTCAGCGAGTGATCGGTCCAATATCAAACACCATTTTTTTTTTAATTTATTTTTTTTATTAACAATACGTTTTGGTTTTCTTCCATTCCGAGATGATTTAATGTGATTGTAACGACATAGCATACGCATCAAATAGGTACGCCAACCGAAGCTCAGTTGATTGTTTCAGTAGCAACCTTGTTCTTAAATACAACTACCTTAAAAATACAAACGAATTCGAAAAATAATTATAGAAACAATTTCGCGTTTTCGTCAAATCCGCGAGTGGCACTTCTGCGCCATGATGAATCATAAATATATCGTTTGTTTTTATTGAGATGATTTTTTCTCTTTTTCATTTTTTTTTTCCGTTTTAAGCGCAACATCTCGAGCGTAGTATTTAATTTGTTAGCATTTTTTTTGTTTGTTTTAACTCGCGAAGAATTGTATTCCATTTATTATCTTTGTCTTAATTTCTTTCTTTCTTTCTTTCTCTCATATGGCAATAGTTCACACAGCGTTTGTACTAACAATAATATACCGTATTTGTCTCGAGGACGAGTAGACAACGGTTGGGAGGATCGGGTGAAAATTAAATGAGCGTTTACTCGGGCGTAACGAGAACGCGAGTACGTGTCTTACATCCGCGCGCTTTTCCCGAATCGAAGGCTCTCACGTGCTGCTTCGTTTCCTCGAATTATATTCTTTCTCTTTACCTTCGAATTTATCTCAATCTTTCGTCACAACGTCATGGGACTTTTCTCTCACTTCGTCTTTGGTGGCTTCGAGGTTTCCGCGTTGACGCGTTTACCCTTCAGCAAGATCCTCGAGAGGACCCGAACGGTCTTCGTTGCCATTGACTTGGTATCGTAGACTTCCGGTCCTGTTTTTCTCACAAGCTAATTCTTTGATGTCAAAATTGTCACGAATTCTGCAACAAGAAACACATTAGTGATTCCCGATATGAAAGAAAAATTTCACGAGTCCATTCGATTTCTCGTGTAAATATAGAACGTCGAAAATCGATTATAGAATGTCGTATCGCACCTTCGTAGTTGACCATTCCGTCGCCATCGAGATCGGCTTCTTTGATCATATCGTCGACCTCTTCCTCCGACAATTTTTCTCCCAAGTTCGTCATTACGTGCCGTAGTTCCATCGACGATATAAGTCCATCGTTGTTTTTATCGAACACTCTGAATCCGACAGACAAAACAGATATGTATCGATGAATTGATACGATTTGCATGATAAAATAACGATATTATACGTTGGAAGAAACGTCAATGTGACTCTCGAGTTTTCAAGTGCATGAAACTACTTGCGCTACCTGAATGCTTCGCGCAGCTCATCCTCCCCGTCGGCGCCTTTCATCTTTTTTGACATCATTTGTAGAAACTCGTTGAACTCAATGGTACCATTGCCGTCCTGATCGACCTCGTTCACCATGTCTCGTAGCTCCGTCTCTGCAAATCCAGTACAGAGAGCAACGATCCAATTAAAATAAATTGCCATAGGAAGCAGTATAGAGATCGTAGTTTTCAACGATTTTGCTTGTCGCCCAGCATCGTCACGCCGATCATCATTCCTCTCTGTGAATACGCGCCGGACTTTACTCGATAAACCCGTCGCTCCGCAACTCTTTCCCCTCCCTGGACAGGAGCCCTTAACAACGACGTAAATTAATTTCACAGCTTGTCAAATATTAACGCGTTAATTACTTTACGGTACGCAGCGTTAACGAACGAATTACAAACGGTACTCGCACCCTCTCAACTCAAACACCTGCTGTACCTCGTTAAATATTAATGGTCTATTTTTCTTATCATCCTCGATACTCGGCTCTCCGAACGAATTGCCCTTTTTTTATCACGGAAAAAGTAGATTCGCCCTGGTGAGAGGGCGAAATTTGGAAACTCGATTACTCTTCCATTCGAATACTATCGGGATATTCGATCGATGCACGAGAAATAATCGAAAAAAAGAAGAAAAAAAAAGAACATACGGTTTTTCCCATAATGAAAATCGATATATTTCACATTCGGAGTAATATAGGTACAGATTGAATACGTATCGGAAATAGGTGTCGGTTGCTGGCCCAGTTTCACCGAACCGTTACACTCTGTGCACAAGCGAATTCCCGTGGTTTCGTTCACCGGGGATGTACCTCGCTCTGTCCGCAACGTTTTGCGTGTGGACCGGACGAGCCGTACATCGTATCCCTTCTCGTTACAATCAGCCAGAGAGATCGAACTATAGACGAAACGATATTCCGACAAGGATTGACCTCTCTGTATCAGCATTACTGTCCATACTGACTGCCGTCATCGATTCGCGCTAAGCTCGTCAGTTTCTCCACGAAAATTCGCAAAGCCACCAGTTTGCAATATCCATTTTTTCCGATTCAGATACTCGAAGGGCGAATTTAATATTTTTTATTTTATCACTCTTACCCGACGGTCTCTGACCCAACGACCGCATGACCACTCCGAGCTCTGCCATCGTGATTGTTCCATCTTCGTCCTTATCGAATAGCATGAACGCTTCCTTAAATTCTGCAAAGCATAAACATAATACACCCGAATTATTAACGCGAAAGCGAGGGTTGCCGCAGTACGTAACGACAAATTTGCGAACAAACTTTTCAACGCGATTGGGCAGTCAAAATTCGTGTATAAATAATATCGCGGGAATAGAGAAGAGTAAAAAATTTCGCGTACGATTTCTTGGCAGGGAATTGGTTATCTTGACTCCTATGAAGCATGACGGGAGTATTGTTAACGTATATTGAGGACAGAATACCGACGGAGGTTTTGTCTGGCAAACGCGTAAATGTGTTTCTCTCCCACGATAAAGAGAGAGAGAGAGAGAGAGTGAGAGTGAGAAAGAGCGAGAATCTCTAGAAGAAAAGCGAGTTCAATCGAAAGCTAGAGAACTCGCGAATTTCTCGCGCGAATTGAGATACCTATTAATCACGTGGACAATGCTACGTTGGTACATATGTAAGAATACACTTTGAGAATGGTATTAGGTACGTATATATGCTATAGACACACACCGATACGCACACATATATAACTATATATTGTCTTTGAGCCAAGACGCCCCTCGCTGCAAGACCTCACGGTCCGGTGGCAATTTCTACTTCGCCATCCTCGTGTTTCGTGTCACTGTATGTTTGTGTCTGTTTGCACAGATCGCGAGTCTGGGCAACTCGGGCACGTGGCCAGATACGACACCATCATACTTCCAGAAATGTGATCTTATAAATCCAACGAACGGCATCCATTCGCACGTATATCTTCCCCAACATACAGGTCTGTGTGCTCTATAGGGCTGCAACTATATCCCCCGTTCCCTCCTGATGTTTAGATCTTTGGCCCGCATGTCCGTAACGTGAAATTTATTCCCGGACACGCTGAGGTCGGTTTAAATGTAACTTGTACCAATGTGTACGAAGTTACGCGCCGTATAGGTGTGACTTTCTCGGGAGTTTTACGTATTCCGGCGAAAAGTTTAATTCCGGTGAAAATTGGACTATTACCGTTGACCCGACGATCATTTTTTCGTGGACGCGCAGTAGATAAAGTGACGTTGAGATGTGAAAAATGAATTTATTGACGCATATACAGGTATCGCATTATACGAGTATTGTGAACGAGAGTGGCCCACTTTTTCATCCCGTTTAATCGTGACAAAAACTATCGAACGTTTTCCAATGTACCGGGGTCGCGAGACCAAAGGATGAACCGCGTCCGGAGTCATGAATATCGATGGTTCGGCACGCGGTATACATCGACCGAAAAGCAATTAATCGCACGTCGAGGATATGCTCATTTCTTTTTTTTTTTCGTTATTGCACTTTTTTTTTGTTTCATCTCTCTTCAAATACTGCCATCACGGTCGAGGCTTATAAAACGGTTAATTGACGGTTCGTATATCGAGCTTTTCATTTAACACGCATATAGGGAAACAGGATGGATGCTGCGACCGATTGCTGGTTCGACGTTCCTCACTCTTTTTTGTTGGTTACCATCGCGATGCCATAGTTTATGTGTATACAATTACAGTTAATACTCTCGTAAGTTTGGACACACTTTTCCACTGATAACTATGTACTTTTTTTACTAATAACTACATAACTCAACTCAGAGTTTCCGGACTGTTGACTTTTTAAACACTTGATGTGTCTATAAAAACACTTTTGTTTCGAAGTACAGAAAAAAAAAAGTTTCAGGCTTGAAAAATAGTTTTGCGTAACCTTGAAGAAAGTTCACTCTATTAAACTGCATTCGTTTCTTGTATAATTTTTTAGTGTAGATTTATGAGAGTCTCTACTGTGCCGTGATATCCATTGCCCCGAAGCCGCGGCTCACCGATGAATGCTGTGGCACTTTATCGATGCGCATGAAAAGCATTGAGAATCGAGCTTTCAGCGTCGGTGCGATTGAAAAGTACTCGTTTTTCCGAAGGCTTCGACACCGCGGTTTCAAGCCAAAGGCTTACAGAAACAGCTTTGGAATTATATTCTCGAAATGATTAATCTCTCTTGTCTGAAATCACCAATGTCGCTGTGTAGACACATCGAAAGTTGCGATAAAATCGTCATCAATATCCTGAGAGCTCTCGATACCCCTTGTCTCGTTTATTTCCTCGTAAATAACTATCCGTCCAATTAAACTTTGTGAAAATTGCGTAAGTATTTATTCACCAATTTCAACCAACTCCACTAACACTCGTAAAAAGTAATTAAAAAAAAAAAAAAAGAAGTATCCGTAAACTCGAGGGATGAGTTGCAATTAAAAACTTTTTCAGTGCGCGCGGGAATTCAGCCGCCTTTATATCGCATCCAGGGACATCGCGAGGGATTTGAATCTCAGGCGGTATGTGCAAAATCCGCTCTGGTCGTGTTGTAATGCGACTGGGTTAACGTGTTTGTACATATTTACGTATGTAAATGACGCGTATAAATCCGAGGTCGACTAGGTACTCGCGATATGAAATGCTGGAGCGCTCGTAGGTACCGCTCGTGTTTCTTAATGATTTAAGCGGAAGTCTACCTTTGGTACGACTGTGTACTCAAAATATTACTAGAAATATGCTTTCAAACTTACCCGCAACTTGATCCTCCGTGAGTCCATATTCAGACTGTAACAGATAAAGTGCAATGAACATGATCGTCATAAAAAAAAAAGTTCAAGTACACAGTTCAGTGGCAAGAAAGCTGGAAGCTCGTTGCACAATCTCTTCGGGTTAAAAAAAAACGGGGGGTTTTTTCCCCATTTTTCACAGCATGTTACACGACGAAGCTTTCCCGCGAGAACGATCGTAAACTTGGCGGCCCAACGCGAGGTAAATCAGCCACGAGGGAAAAATTCGATAAGGTCACGAAGGAATATATTTACGATACGATACATACACAAAAATCTTTAAGTTGACAACCGATTTCGAGAGTGAGACGTCGAAGTTTGTGATATTGATTGGAATAGCTTTCGTCATCTGCCATATCGCAGAGCGACGATAGCAAAGTAATCGAAAACTGCTTGCAGCAGCGGTTAACGGGACTAAAATTTTCAGACTAAAGTCTGTATGTCCTCAACGTTGTGCATACTAAATTCAGAAGGAAGTGGTCGCGCTTCGGAGAGAGGGCTTTGGCCGATTGCCCTGCTATAAACGCACGGGAAACTAGTACTCTATAGCCCTGTCTTCCATCTCACGATGTACACCGTGTCTTAGAGTCTAAGGTTCTCCGGAATCCCGGATTATTAATAATGCGTAGCGTCGCAGCGCGTTGCTCGTACCTCACAACTTAATTGGTTCATTAAGCTAAGACGCGTAAATCTGTCAATCTGCTACACGCATCGCTAGCAATGCACAGCGTGTGATGGCGTTGAGAAGACACTAAATTGAGTTATACTTTTCTCATCGCTAAAGTTGCTTGTTGCTTGTTGTTATCGCCCAACAAAACTTTATTACTAAAATTCAAAATTTATTCTCTTCTATCTAAAAAAAAATCCGGAAGTTTTGTGATTGATTTATTCATTCGTGAGGTCGTGACTGTCGCATGACGCTAAAGTCGGAAGATATTCATGAGGAACTATAGTCGCGGTGAAAAGAAAAAAAATATATAAATATGTACAACTTTTTTTTTTAGAATCATCAATGTCCGGTATGAGTTTATGTCAAAACTTGAATCGGATTCGAATGCAGTGCAAAAATATATTGTATTGTGTTATTTAGAACATTTCTCGAAATGATTTATTTGACGCAAAAAAAATGGAAAGTGTTTGTAATGGTACCGAAAAACAATTTTCAAACTCCACCAAAGTTGTGCCGATGATTTTTTTGCGTTCGTATGTTTTTCCGCTTATCGCAAATCCGTTATTTCACTCGTAGCTCAATATTGGATATGGAAATCGGTGCTGAAACTGAAGAATATCACATTTTTTCGATTTACCATTCACAAAACATTCCGAAGCCAGTGTAGCGGGCTGATGCTGTTAGTCTTAATAGAATTAGGTACATTGCTCCGATAAACTTTTGGATTCTTTGAAATTCGTCTGGAATCTGAAAATTATTGGAGCGTAGGGTTAAGAGGTAAATTTGTTTTCATTAAGGGTCGTTACTGCCTCAAGCAGGAGAATCTGAGGATTATATCGACGTACACAACGCTGTATATTTATTCATCGCGATGTTGATACAAGGAGAAGCGAGCTCTCTCCCGCTTGTTATGTGTTTTATCGGAATAATGCGAGAGGAAGAGTTCAAGTAAACACGATAGACAATCTATCGATGAGAGAGCCGCGCAACGTCGATTTGTGAAGCGATAGCGCAACACGACCAATAAATTATTGGAGTCTCGATGAACGGGCGCGTACCGTACACTACTCGCGTTGCGGAAGACGAACTCCCCGCGCGCGGTCTCGTTCACTTCCGGCAACCTGCCACGTCTATAAATACAGCTTGACAGATGAGTGTACAGGGGTGTAAAACGTGTGTCGCTCTGTCGACCGAATACCCACTGCAACGTACATTCGCAACTCATGCTTGTTCAAGCTTCTTGTATCGAAGAGAACAGAGCGTTTACGACCCTTTTAACATTAAGCTGATCGCCTTGTTTCTCTTTCTTCGGTGCAGTTCTACCGGCACAACTTCGTTTCGCGGACCATTAAGCACCTCTACGATCAACAGAGTGAAGCCGTAAGTCACAGTCGTAGATCTCTCACGGCCAATAGAATTTTACAAGGTAGAAAAATCAGAGACAACAAAACTATTGCCAATTAAAATTAGCCCGTCGAAAACTTTGCTTTAAGACTTAATAAATCAGTTTAGACGAATCCGATTGCTTTTATTCTGCATGAAAAGACAAAAATGAAAGTTGTTTTTTTTTTAGTCTGATAAAAAATTCATTTCTACGTAAGACACGTGCAGTTGAGAGAATTAGGATCGAAATGGATAAAAGTTTATCGCGCGTACGTTATAGACGAAGTGCACGAAGATTACATGGCTTGTCTTCAAAACGTGGCGTTGCGGTTAGCGGGTGAAGTAGGAGCGAAGACCCGAGGTCGGGGCCGAAGAACTGGGTCACTCACGTTTTGAAAACCTTTACCAGCGAAAACCTCGTACGAACTCTCGTGAAACGAGGAACTGCGGATGCATGCGGTGAAGCACACACGAAACGCTTGCCGAGGTTCTGAATGTCCAAAACTCGGTGTCCCCAGTGAGTCTGATCATTGCAGGACGTTACTACTCGTGCTACAGCTCTCTCTCCCTCCCATCGGCTATAGTCGTGGGGGGCATTGCCGAGCGTGTGCCAAAGAATTCGCATGGATATACCCAAATAAATTTCAGACTATCGCCTACCCTCCCACGCTGCAGACACTGGATAGCGTAGTTAGTTACTGGGTGATAAAAAAAAAAAGAAATAACTTACACTGATTTGCCTGATTTGTCCGTCGATCGTACTGGTCAATCGCCTCAGTCTTCCGTACTCCGTCGAATATTTTTTCTCCGTGTCGGCCATCGCAAAAAAAAACCGCAACTTCACACGACTGCGCTATTTCCAGAAGAGTTTTCTGCTTTATTCTTCACGCCGATTTATTTAAACGTACCGTCAGAGTCCGGAGCTCTTAAAAAATTAATTAATTCAATCCCTTTGCCGTATCCAGTGATTGCGTATTCCTTAACAAGAATACGTCGGTCTTTGTCGTGTACGGAGTAATTTTTTTCTTCCTTTATAGTTGTGCTCGACTCTATTTAAACGCGAGAGTTACTCTTTGAACCGGCAAAAAAAAAAAACGAGTGCGTTGAATCCGATTTTTTTGAGAAGAAAAATGTGTGTACAGCGATCAACCGGTCGTGAGCGCAACGCGTTAACACCGGGCCTCGTCGCGATGACTTCTATCTCACTCCTCGGCTCTTCAGCCGTGTCGGGACGTTTTGCCGTTGGCTACATTTATTACTGGCGCATCTCGCCAGAGTCTGCCCGAGTTCTCTATCTAGCGCTTAGCTCGTCTCCGAGCCAGAATTCCCGACTGTTACCCGGGTCTCCGCTATATTTCTCCTTTCGTTTTCTAACAAAGTCCACACCGGGTGCCACGGTTGTGTTTAGTTATTGCCGGCCAACGGGAACGATGCAGACACAGACAGAAACTAACTCTCGCGAAACAAAGAGTAGGAACGAGCGAAGCAACGAAGTTGCGAAGAAGCGCTTAGTTTGCGCGCATGGATTCTTCCAGTGAAGTAGCCCCAAGCGAATGAAATATTCAACGAGGAAAAAGGGACAGAGAAACTGATGCTAAGCCGATCGGAGTTCCGGAGAACCTGAGAAGTCGCCAGTCTTAAGCGCAACTTCGCTCCAATTCAGTTTTCTCATTAATCCTTTAGAATATTAATCGTTCCAACGAATTCATTCGCGATATTATAAATTTACGTTGAGAAATAGTTCGTTACTCAGCGAATTGAAATGTGAAAGATGCTTAACGTGCCGGCGGTCGAAGCAAATTATATCAAGGATAATCCGGCAAAGTCGATGAGTAAGATTCGAAATTAACGAAAAAAAAATCATTTAACTTAGTTAGAGTTTTGAAAACACAGGTGGGTGGAAAAATAAAAGTCTTAAAATGTCTTAGTTTCCTCTCTGGCGTTGCCAAGAGGGCAACTATAGACTTATTAGTTCAAACAAACGGGACCACATGCACACACATATCGCAAGTTTTGCGTATCCGTCTCCCGATTAAACAAACATCAACCGTCTCGTGTACCGAATTGAGACGTTGCGTCGTCATTCCGGAGACATCCGGTTTGTGCATCAGCCGAGAGGTTTGCTTGAACACGATGATTGTCCAAAAAAAACCATCCAATATAAAAACAAAACCGGCACCGGCTGGGTGACGGCATTTTTCGGAAACCCTACATGTAGCGAGTCGTTTACTAGTACCTGATCGAGAAACATCGACACGAAAACATGAAATTCGTCGTTGTGGCAGAGATCGTCTACGGTCCGACCTTCGACCGTTTTTAACCCGACAGCTCGTCGACACGATTGGCTGTTTCGTTGGCGCCAGACGACACGGTAAAGTTTCTCATCGTGGCTCGTGTTCCCCTGTAGCGTTGTGCGCCGATAGGCCAATTCTCTCAATGCCGAATGTCATATTCTATAAATGTCAGCGCGTATACAAATCTCTTCGACTCTACTCATCCGCGAAACCCACGTGTGTAAACGCGTGTGACGCACATGGCCTGATCTCCCCGCCGTTCGTCAATTTAAGTCGATATCGAAACGGTATTAGAATCGAGATAAGGAAAATGTGCCTTTATCAAACTTCATTGATCATTTTATCACGGCTCTGGGTATGCGTGACACAGAAAATGCAGCTTCAATCCGGTAAATTGATAAAATCAGTCCTCCGCCCAAAACGTCGGAAATTCGGTTACCCATTGTCCATTTATTTGCTTCCACGGTAATTCTCCCGACATGAAAGATAAGCTTAATGGACTCTGGAAATGAAATCGCTGACATTTGTTTTCCTCCGCGTTCCGCGCGTAGTTTGCGAGTACAGGGAGGGAGTACCACCGGGGATTTTCGATGCGGAATACCGTGTAGCTTTGAATCCTCGTAGCACCGGAAGTTGGCCACGCAATTCACCGTGCGGTGTGTACATAGATCCAGTATACAAACTATCCTATGTATGTATGCTTTGTATTTACATAGGCATATATAGCGAATGAACGAGAGAGCCGGCCAGGTGGTGTGTCAGCAGACGCTCGACGAACGCCAGTCGAGTGCTAAGGACCTATCGATTGATCATTGCCGCAGTCTATCCAAGTGGGTCAGATTTAAGCGACTAACTCTGTACGCCCTACGTGCACCACCCTCAATGCTGCTCCGGCTCTCTCATTCTTTTTCCACTTTATCCACAGCGCATTGCCAATGATGATAATATTGATATAGCGTGAGGAAAAGCATATAGAGACCAGACTATCATCTTCTTGCAGTGTCCGACGCTTTACGGGGTTCAGCTACTGCGAGTAGAATCGTTCGTCGATAGCCCCGATGGCTTCGAATCGCCGACGTCTCTTATTCTTTTCGGCGTATTCTCCATTTCTCTCTATTTCTTTCTCGAAATGTTCCACACGAAGTCGGGACTCGAGAACGATGTGTCGCCACGTAGCTGGGGAGCCACAGCCGCGCGTACATACCACCCACAATCCAGCAAAAGCGTGTGGCATCTATTTCTAGAAGAGAGCGTCGCGACGCAAAAGTGCCGTCGGCGTCGTGATAGAGAGAGGGAACGCGGTCGACTCGCAGCAACGATGCCGTAGCGATACGTCACATGTGTATATCGGCGGGTGCCGATCATCGTTCATGGCCTTGAATAATAACCCCCCACTGAATCGTCCGGCTGGCCTTGAGGGCATTCCACGCGTTCACGTACGCTAATATTGTTTTAAATTAGAATCATCGATTACAGTATGGGACATTGATCAATGGGCCGTTAAAGCTCTTTGCTACGTTGTTTTTTGTACTATGAATGCATCATTTTTTATTAAGTGGTCATGTGTCGCGAATGATATGCAATTCTCGAAACGTTTTTAGTTTGGGAAGAGAAACGAGCAGAGTTCCCTACCCCCTCCTTCTTCGCGTTCGCGTTACGACATTCTCGAAGCGAAGACGATTGCCAAGAGGCCACGGGATCGCGCGCTCACGGCGAAAGAAAGCGTCGGGGCTCTCTCTCGCGAAGGGATATTTCTCTTCGAAGACCACCCTTGAGATTACCGTATCTATGGGCCATCTTCGTTTCGACAGATGGGAGAATATCTCTGAGAACCGATTTTCGTTCGAAGCTTCGAAGAACCCTTGTAATCTAATCTCGACACGCAATAACAGTAACGGCCGGGGTATACCATAGCTATATATAACCCCAACCCTGAGAGGCACTCAACTGTAAGTGTACTGAGAAGTTCCAAAGTTTCAAACTCACCAAGTTGATCGTGACGATAAGATCGTACTGTTGTCTCTGTCCTTTCTTCTTGTTCTTGCCAGTCTTGACGGAAGCTGCCTTCGGCGTTACCTTTACTTGACCCTTCTGGGCCGATGGTTTCTGTGCCGGTTTCGCAGCGCCCTTTGCTCCCGGTGCTCCCTTCTGTCCGCCCACCGGAGCCTTCTGGCCGCTGGCACCCTTTTGATTAACATGTCCAACTCCATCTGCCGGTTTGTTGCGAGCCTGAATAAGTCGAAATGAAAAAAAAGAAGTATGTCAGTAATTTTCATTTATCTTGACGATGAGGAGCGTCAGCGACTTTTGTAACTATCCAGATGAATGCATAACAGCAAAATACGAGTATCACGTGAGAAACTCGATGGAAAAACGGATTTTAATCATCAAATGGATATCTCGTGCGTGATCGCGTATAATAGAAGCCAGAAGAACGTCTTCAGCAAGAAAAGATTGTCAACGACGGAACTATACAGTACGTATGGAAGTAAGAAATATTTGTAAAAAAAAACTCCGAAACTTTTTGTTGATACTCGACAATCGTAAAAACACTCTCTATACTTCTCGGCACTCGTTGCTTGCAGCACCCTCTACAATTATGTATGCTGCGCTACTGTTGTGCATCAACTCAGTCGGATCTTCGTAATTCTGCAATCGCCCATCTATGCGCTTCAGCGCCGGAATAGGGCAGGATGAGGGATTGGATTGTATCGCAGCAATAAGTTAGCATTGAATCTTACATGAGATGTCTCGTAAATCATGAGAAAGACTTTTGCCATACATATTCATCGATTTATTTGTGAAAACACTACAACAAGTCAAAACAATAGTTATTTATTCGAGAATTTAAAGTAGCTACAAAGTTTGTTCAACGCATTTTTTGCGATGACCCGAAACCGTTGGACACGCGAAGGAGTTTTTGCGATGTTTCTTTAACACCGCTAAACGTCGACTCGCCAGCTGTAGGATAAAGGACCTTCCGCAGGGAGACTTGAAACGCCCAAACGCTGCTTTAGTTGTCCACCTTTTATGCAACTAGAGTTTCCCCAGTTTGTTTTATACTTGGTCCCAAGCGAAATCGTTTTGTAATAGTTGTAGTTTGTGCATTACACCAGAGTCCCGTGAATTTCGAGGGAAGTTACAACGTATGTTTGGTACTGTTGGATGTAAAACCGTGGGAGAGAGGAAGCTCATCGCTTGGGAAATATAAAAACAGGGGGTTCCTTGCGGCATCAGCCAACACGAAGGCAGCACAAGTTTACTTACGCTGTTTCGCGGGCTCGCCTTCCGAAATATCGAAGTCTCACATCGCTACAGTTACTGTACGCTTCGGGGTAAACTGGGGCATCACCGATCGCAACTTGAGCACACTACCCGCTTTCGCACATTTCTCCCGCTCCACACACCCCCTTTCCACTGACGCGAGCAACTTTACCATCGCGAATGGGAAATTTTGCTACGTATAACGAGTTAAGGAACATCTGCCCTACACGCGGGATCTTAATGCATTTACCAATAAATCCCGATGAAGCCTCGTTCACTCGAATCCTTCAAGCATATTTGAGCTCCTTCTCTATAATCCTAACTAAAAGCCATTACGCGTTGTCGCGTTTCGGCATTGCAGAGTATTCGTGTGTTATGTATCCATGTATATGTATGTATACCGCACATATATATATATATATATATACTCGTGTTGTTGTGTATTACGATTCGCGGAATATGGTTTGTCTCCATGCGTGGGAACGTCGACACTCTGGCGACTCAGATTTTGTTTTCTTTCAGCTTTTCGACTGCGTTTTGCCGTTTTTTTTTTTAATTTTTATTTTTGTGGATAGTGTTTCGGTTTTCTCTGCATCGTTCGTTAAACTCGTCGTGCAGCGAGGAAAAAAAAATATATAGTTTTTTTTTCACTGACGTCGCGAAAGCTCGTGCACACAAGTGAGCGTCGACAAGTTTCTCTTGGTGGTTTTTGCTCAAACGATCAAAGCGGATGTTTCGCAGCTATCTAACGTTTTCGTGGCATTTTCGAGAGGATGGATACGCGCGTGACACATCAATTCACACGTGACTGTGTGCAACTGTCACGACAACGATAAAAATCTTGATACTAGAAAAAGTATACGGCAAGGATGAAACAGGACAGCTTAGCAAAATAATCGAGGGTGACTCCGAACGCATCGAAGATCGGTGAGGCTCAACGGACCTTTACATTCTAGAAGAATGATGACGCGATTACGTATCTGAGTCATCGTCAGAGACCGAATAACCCAACATCTCTCGTTAGCACGTGTTGATTTTCTTCATGAAAAAAAAAAAGAAACGCGAAGCTCCTATGTGACTTGCGAACGAAAATAGAACTGTCCCCGAAATTCGCTCGCAAAGCCGCAACATAATTGCCATGACTTCGGGTCTTGATCCCTGCAAGCTTTTGAGAAACTAGGCTGCTACCAATAACATACGAAGATTATTCGAGGCCCACTTTTCCTTTCAGATAAAATTCATAAGTAAAGGTATACGCGAAGTTGAGAGTATTTTTTTTCTTCTTCTTTTCCGGAGAGTGCCTATCCGTGTCACGATCGACGAAATCACGAGATGGCTGTCTACGCTGTCGAGAGCTTTCCGCGTTTTCTCACGCTCCGAAGGATTTATCGATATTGCCATGTTCCCCACCATATCCTCTTCTCCGATGTGATATTTTATGCAAAACGAAATGTTGGTTGGAACAGTTTTCTCGATGAACTGGACCATCCTTCAACCCTTTCGCCAGTCATGAACGTTGACATTCACGGTTTCGATGTTTGATTTAACAGTTCGAGGAACAAACGTGTCGAAAAATATCAGTGAAATTCTTGAAAAGCGTCGAGCGATATAAATTGTCTCGAGGGACTCGATCGGATGAACGGAAAAATTATGCACGGGCGACTGAACGAACACTTGTCTCATCGAGCCCATTGTACGCACCCCATTGAGATAATGCTGTGCCTGCCGAGAACAATGAACGA
Source organism: Buathra laborator (assembly GCA_934046635.1). Lineage (NCBI taxonomy): Eukaryota > Metazoa > Arthropoda > Insecta > Hymenoptera > Ichneumonidae > Buathra > Buathra laborator. The sequence goes on along the minus strand of OW203897.1, from coordinate 3,484,246 downwards.
ACGTTGTTGTTTTTTTTCTCCTACTCGACTCCCCGGATAGCGCGCTCAGCAGGTCCCATTATTCAACTTGTGCTCGCCAGCCATTATCGTTCGGGGGCTTGCATGCTTTATTTTCGTCCTCACCGCGAATATATTTAGTGGCAACTGGCTGCATTCAGTAACGAAGACATTTTTCATACCGTCATTGCTTGAGTCACCTTTTTTTTCTTTTAACTGCTACGATTTATATCGCAATAAATAGATACGATTCTATAGATCGAATGTAAATTATATGACATTGAAATGCACTATTGGGAACTAATCATTCAAAAATTAATATCTAACCCACGGAAGTTGCGTGAAGAAAAGGATCGCACTCTTTCCAATTTAATTCATAAATGGCAGCGGAAAATATGTTGAAGTACAGTCGATTTGCGCGAAGGTTTCATATTCGCTGCATATGTCGGAGGCGAATATGGAATTCATTTGGTGTTCTCAAAGCTGTTGGGACGCATAGTTAAAGCACTGTGGAGTCTGCATTCGACAGAGCGTCGATGCTACATCGCAGCACAATCAACTGATTGTTTTCCCCTTGATGTTGCCGAGCTGCCGTAACTCTCTCCCTCTGTGCCATTCACTCTGCGACATTGCCCTGCCAACAGTTCCCGGTCCACATTCGCACCTGCTTTCTATGGTACAAATTCGTGAATGAATTTGTGCCGTTAACGCAATTCTTTGCTATCAATCGTGCGATGGTCTTTTAGCGAATAGTCTCTTAATTAGCGATATCGAATATCGTTTTTTTGCGATCCAAAATTACATCAAGGAGAAAGCAATTAAGGATTTAGCATTTGATCACCCTTCGCCCGATTAATGAATAACGATGTACATTTGCAGGGATGCAGCTAATGAATCACATTCGACGAACACCCCATTTCAAAGAATCCTATCTTGGACAATCGCTCAGTTATAATTAACTCGCTACCGTTGACCAAAAGCGCTTGCCTATAAATAAATACAGTAACTAAGTGAACATGACTCGTTACTGGTTATAATTGAGACTTATAGACGGTTAACGTGAATTTACATTATTCGTCCGCCGAAGCCATTCAATTTGTTTTCATCGATTCCAGCGCCAGAACCGCACGGCGATTTTTTTTTTCACCGCTACAGCAGATGGTAATCGATAAGAGTAAACTATCGCAAGTTTTCTGATGATTTACGTAAGGAAGTCCATCTTGTCGAAAGTCCGTATATATTTCCGACCCTTTGTATACCAAGCTACCGTGAATTACCGATGAGCCCATTAATCAGTCGAGTTCTCGTGCTAATTTGATGCAACCGGAGAGCGTACCCTCTCAACGGTATTCTCGGTGGCCGCCTGAGAGTTAGTCTCTCCCTCGCCTTCGCGACATACGAGAAACGCGTATAATATGCATGTTTCGTGGCTCGTTGCATAGGCCAGGGGAATGGAAGAGCTTCCGACCTCTTGGGAAATAACGATCGAATCTGTTAAAACAGGCCGAATTCACCGCACGAGACGTTACATCGAACCGCAGCGTAGGCGCATATTGGTAGCCAGAACTCCTGTGACACACTCAGCCCACGAGTTAATGAAACGGCATTTAAGCCCTCTTCCCTCCTATCATGATCCGATATAATAGTACTCACAACCATTTATACCTTATATCTATATATACATCGGGGGTTAACTGTAGGGCCTCGGGACGGTTGCGTTGGTCCTCCCAATAACTCCTGTAGCAGGAACCCCCGGAGCAGGTCGAACCGGGAACGTTATAGAATCCCGCGACTTCTTGGCTCGCGTGCCAAATTATTCAGTTTCCACAATTTCGCGGTTCTCGAGAGTCTCGACCCTGAGCGTTAACCAAACGTTTGTAACAATCGTCGATGATATATCGCGGAGTTATTGAGCGAAACAAAAATCGTTCGGCAATTATCGAAGTAACAGCTTGAAGATACATATTGCGCTATAGCCTAGATGTCATGCACAACAAGCTCGTTGGCTTGTTACAATGCATTGGTTATTCGCGAGGACAAACGAGTGCGAAAATTCTAGCCGTTCGATTGCCCTATCTACTTTTACTTGGGTACGGCTAACGCCTCGCAGTAATTCTTAAAACGATTTGTTCTCGACGAAGGTCTAGGTAAAAGCTTTCGTGACCTGATGCTGGGGTTGCTGCTGAGCGAGCGAAGCTTTCTTCACCCCCTGGGGGAGTTACCTTGACTACCGCGCGCGAGCCAGGCGTTTCGCCCGTTTCGCGAACATACCGGAATTTCGCGATATTAAGTTTCCCGGTGCTCTGCTCAAGCTACACTATACTCTCAACGTTGTTACAATAGTATGTCCCGCTCGCTTTCGTTGCTGATGCTACAATTCCGCTTCTATATCGCGTCTATCTTTCTCTCTCTTGGACTCCCGTGTTCGCTCTTTCGATAAAAAGAATCAAGAATATCCGGCACCGACGGTCCCGACGAAGGCGTAGTCTCGCATGGAAAGCAGCAGTATCATAGTCTCTGGAATGTTTTGAAATAGCTACCCGCTCGCTCACTCGCTCGACTGGTCTCCCGCACTCCCACCACTCGGCTTCCTCGACTCCGGCGCTTCTTTCGATCTCTCGAGGGAGATTCGAGGCTGTGGAGTGTGGCACTGAGAAATACATACGTAGTAAAGTTGTACAGTCATTGGCCTCTTAGGCCGAAGGAGAAAACTCGCTTTTAGCATAGTTCTGTCGTTTTCTATCTAATAATCTTCATCGGAGAGACTGCCAGTGACTGTCGGGGCGCTCAGAACTCTACCGTTTGTTCCATTCACCTGCTAGCCTCTGTTTCTCTCGAGAGGATTCTCCACTCGGAGATTCTTTGCCGTGCTGCCCTCATAACACTGCAGGGCGTCGCGGTGAGCCCCGGATCGCTTCCGAATAATCCTACATGCGCTTGAGCCAAACTCGGAAAGAGCTTTTTGCGTCTATATATTCAAGAACGAGAAGAACTTGAAACTGCAAACTTTGCGAATGGCTTGGGTCCATTTATCTACAGTATGCAAGCTCTTGCCGCGCTATGCAAGCGCACACACTTTTCGCACTAAAGTACGGAGGGGGAAGGGGGGTCTCTTCATCTTCTACAGTGCGTCGTGCAGCGCGAAGGATTCTTAACCCGTTGCGAACGACCGCGTAAACGAGCGGCATAACCGGGACGTTTTCCCCTCCGTCTTTCAGGTTCTCCCCTCGTGTTTTTTTCATCCTTCGCTCGTACCCACGAGAATTCTACTGCGAAACTGGCTGGTACACCCTCGTAGCTTTCCCGCGTCGTTCATTCCACTCTCCTTATACGACTTCCGGAACGATGCTATACGGGGATAACAAAGGAAATTGCTCATAACGTTGAGTCAGCCAGCATCTCACACTCTTCTATGCTCCTTTTTTTCTTTTATAAATATTATTTTATTGTTCCATGTGGTAGCGAATGCTCATTTTGAGAAATTCAGCATAAGATGATGATGATGATACGATCGTCGTATTATTATTGTCTAATCGCGTATAGCGCGTCTCTCGCGCAAACAAGTATAATGGCTCAACCGGAAGTGCCGAATTTTTAATGGACCAACTGGGCGAGACAACTCAGACGAAAATTCTCCCGTCGTGCGTTTCTTGTTAAAAAGTCTTTGCGGTGATGCTTAGCGTGAATAGGAGGATACACGGTATTTTCACAGCGTGCACGTTCTCTTCTCGAAAACGGCACGTGGAACACGCTCTCTCGGTCGTGCGTGTGGTATTTTCTCTCTTAAAGCAAAAGTATACCCGTCGCGCTTCGTCTCCTTGTGCCACTATACGTTAGTCCGGGCTTTCGGTCTTTCTCATTGGTTGACGTTTTCACCGTCAGCCTGCAGCATTATAGCTCTGGAAACGTGGCGAGTTATACTACAGTTTAACAGACCGAGATGAAATTCAGAGGCGGGGGTGTTCTGGTATCTTCGAAGTGAAGCTCTCACTCGCGTAGAGATCTATGTGTGCAACGAGCGTGGAGGTGGATTCTTCGGGTTGGTTATAAAAGTTATCCCAAGCTCGGGAGCCAGTTAGTGTGAGACACTCTAGAGTCCAGCAGCGCTCTAACTACCCGACAGAATGGTTAGTTTAAACTCTCTCTCACGTAGTACCCAATCGCCTTCTCTTGAACTTTCTCACTGGCAAAATTGCGTGCACGTTACGCTGAACCAAAGTGGTGTTTATAGAGACTGGAAATAGTATCGCATTCCGAAGTCGCGTTTTTCTAACTGTTTCTTAATTATTCATTATATTCACGATCGTTACGGGAATTCGAGATCTTGTTGGATTATCATGTCAATACTGTGTTTCTATTTTATTTTTATCGCATCTCTTATCGCGCTATTTATCAGCTAAACTTTTTTTTTATTCTGTTCGTTAATACTTTTTGCGAGAATTTGTGAACTAATTGATGGTGTTTCTTGTTTCAGGATGAGGAGCAAGTTCAAAGTAAGTAGAGAGTAATTTATTGACATTTTTATGCACAAGGTGAATGTCCGCGTTATTGACAATGTGCCAAAACGTGTGGCAAAGTTTTGATATGGTTTCTGAAAAAAATTAAAAGAAAAAATAACCTTTTTCAATGTTAACGAAATCATTTCCGATTTAACGGAAAGGGTGGCAAATATTTTGTACCGTTAATTACCGTGTCAAGGATAATCTTGTCAATGAATGTTTGAATCGCGCGTGAAAAAGTTTACGAAGACGGATACTTAGCTTAATGCGTCAATGATTGTTCACTTAATAGCTGTTCGAGTTCGATGTGCAGCAGTCACGTGAAACCACGATGGGATAATGTATCTATCGATCGTGCCATTTGATAGTCCGTCTATATATCTATACATAGACGTCGAATAGTTGAAAGACTACGGCAGAACTTTTCAGTGTGCTCGGCGATCGGGCCTCTCGATTAGCTTCTGGCAATCGACTCGAAGCATCTCAGTTCCGAATTGGGTTTCTACGTGCAGTCACGATTTATATCGAGAAAGTCCGGATTCGACGAGGGGAGAGTATATGAAACGTGCCATGTAGAGTTGCAACACTTCCACCCCCGCGCTTTTGTCGTTCTTACATTCGTATTCGCATCCATCCGTATCGACTTTTTCGTATCTCAAAGTATACGCGTGATAATCTATCAGCAATAAAGTTTCAACTTTAACGCGATCTCATGTAGGTCAATGGGAGGGGTGAATTTGAGGTCATAGAATATTTGCTTGAAGGGGAGAGAGGGAGAAGGGGTTGGCCATTCGTTGACGATAATTATGGAGCCATGAAACGTAATACATTGATAACGATATCATAGACACCGAACGCCTACGCGAAACTCGCGTTTATTGGCACTGGGTTAACATCGTAAATCCACCACTTCATTATGTAGGTCGTCGATGGTTTTATTTGTATATTTTCTCGTGCGTGTGACAAAGTACATCTGCCTATAATACCGGTAGCTCGAGCGTACGAGTTACAGGGAATGTGCTTAAAATTGCGAAGGCGATCCCATAGGAAATCGCGAGAAGTTACCGAGGTAAAGCGATAGGAAAAGTGTAGCAGGCTCGAGACTATCGGCTGCACGACGTAGCAATCGTAACTGCAGCAGCAACACTGTGGTTTATCTAGGGGTGGTCGTTACACCGGTGGAATATCGTCGCAACCCGAGAGAGATCCTCTGCGTGGAATACTCTCACACTCTCGTTTTATGTCACATGAGAGACGACGACTTCGCCGCCCCGACGCCGATGACTATCCGTTCTCGTAGCACCGACCGCGCGAACCGAGAGACAGAGAGCTAAAAACGACAAGATATTTTTCCATTCCCCTGTTTCGATCGACGCTCACAATTGCCGGAGATGCTAGCATCGCGTCTGACCCACTCGAGACTTTGACTACTTCGTTGTATACGAGCGGAGCTGCTGCTGCTGCAACCAAACACAGCAACGACGTGTATACCTGTAGCGAAACTTCAAGTGGAAAAATTGCACGTTTGTTCAGGCGCTCTGTGTTTGTCTCGGTGCGACAGCTGAACGACTCAACGGGGAGTAATATTAGAGCCTCGAGTGTTGAATAAAAAAAAAGACCTAAAATATGACGAAGTATATTTTCCCCAATTGAAAAATATGAACGAAAAATCGAGTAGAAAAGTTTCATTGTATTCGTTGAATGGTCAGTAAAGCTTTTTTTTTTCTTTACAAACAGAATCAAATCAGCTGTAGAACCAATTTTTCATCGAAACGAGAGCATTGAATACAGAAAATCACGAACTAGAAATCGACAAAACAGCGAATCACTCGATTGCGCCAACTTTCGTTGAACGACAGTGAACAATATTTCGACCGGAATTCGAGATTACCAATTTAGTATACTTGCGCAATTTCGAAGAGCCGAACCGCTAGAATGTCTGTCTCGATAAATAAACATTGAGCGTACGAGACTGTATGATGTATATTATTGATGCATTAGCTAGTGAACCGATGCTGTGCCATTGGTATCTACTCATCGATGGGTGGCTGTATCAGACCTGAATTTGAAATGGCATTGCGTGAGAGTCGTCGTTCGCGTCGCGGTTGGTAAAAATGGAATCGTGGCGACGTCGTCGTCGTCTCGACCGAACGATATCTCGAGCATCCGCTGCTTTGGATATGCAGACTTTTATATTTTAGTATATGCAAGACATCGTGTTTCTTCTTATTCTCCCTGCGATGTTTTCTATACCCTTTTCTTTTTGTTGTTTCAGTGCTGAGGAGAGCATTCTCCATGTTCGATTCGACAAAGTCAGGCAGAATCGAAAAAGAAAAAGTGAGGACAATCCTCAACACCCTCGGGCACACCTTTGACGATCAGGAACTCGAGGTTCTCCTTGAGAAAGAGGACGAAGACGGTACGTCATTGATTTTTCATTCTGAACATAACTTCGACGATGTTCAATGATTTTTATTCTACGCGAGAAAGGCGATTGCACGCGGAATTGAGTCGATAAGTGAATGAAAATCCATTTATAGAACGGTATTAAATCGAACACGCGATGTACCTGCGATAATCCTTTGATTTGTGATCAAAGAATAGCGAATAACTTCATTTGTTATGCGTTTCAAGGTGAATTGAACAAATAGTACATTTCCGCCAACGGTAAAGTTATATGCGTCTACAATGCACGTGTGTTCGCACTCAATCGATTTATCGATCACAGCTGCAGGTGGGCCAAATAAAAGTTGCAATAGTGTATCGTCTCAGCTGTACACTCCCATATCAATGGTTTAACGAGGCAACTTACGATAATGATAGTAATTATCAATTATTATTGATAATTAAAAAATTTTAACAGCAATAGTGGGCAATCTTAGGCAGTAGAAATTACGGATTTTTATGTTGAGTTCCATTTTATTTATTGTAGATATGCAGGACAGCCATTTTCAACGTTAATACCGAGAATAACAATAGTTCTTCTGAAACATACTTCAGTCCTCATTTTGTCGAATAAGCGATCGGTATTAAAGCGGCCAGAAAAAAATCCATAAAAAAATTAAATAGTCGGTGGTCGGTAGGAAAAAATTAAAAGATTATAAACTCGATTGTACCTTGCGAACACAAATTTCCATTATGAAAAACATTTTAATGATGCTTTACCTATCGTTCTTGTTCAACTTCCGATGCAGTGTCTCACCAATTACCTGGCATTTGTATTCTGTCCCTCTTTATTGGATTTGATAAACTTTCCACTACTCCCAGCGAATTTCATTAACGAATCGAACGAAATAATAGAATTCCGTTGACTTGTAACTTGATGAAAGACAGTGAAAAGCAGACGTGTAACTTTTCGTCGCGTCTTTCAAGAGTCTATTAGAGGGAAACAATTTTAACGAGCTTTTCGTGACACATTTAGACGCCGACGAGTTCACAGTCTTATCGGTTTTCCGTTTCGCCTAAATATATTCTTCGAATTCCAGATACTGCCTCTAATTTTACTTTCGTTCGAAGGAAAAAAAAAAAATTGATCAGCAAGGGTAACTTCGTAACTTCACAAAGAGGGATGAAACTTCGAACTTTGAATGTCAAACTTATCGTACATATCTTTCATCGTTTCCTGCGGATAAGAAACAATGACGTACGGGAGATGGGTCGAAAAAATGGTATTAGCATTTGTCGTTTCGCGCAGATCCTTATCGCCCTACCGATAGAATCGCGAGAGCTGAACAAGCGTCGTTCACTCACTCGACATTTGCGTGAAAACTTATGCACCGTTATACGCCACACATAAAGTGTTTGAGCAACAAACATCATTTCCAGGCGGTTGATATCGCGTTCACCGAAATATATCAGAGAATAAACTACACTGGTGGTCGCGTGTGTGTACATAGATCCCATATAGCATTCCATTAGGTACACTTCTATGATAGGCACACGGTGCGGAGGTGAACGGTGCGGGTACACACTGCATGTGTGTAGATCTCAATGCGATGCTCTACGTAAATGTGAAACGTTGGCGAGCAGAGCAGGTCGTGTGATGGTTCGCTGTAGCCGGCAACGTTAATGCAAGTATGCATAAACATTTGGTATCGTCACAAGCGTTCACCGATGTATGCGCATGCACTGCCCAGCATAAATAGTTACAGTAATGTTCGCATGGACGATCCGGGTGTTATAAGTAACGTCTGCATTTGGCTATACACGCTAATACCCCCACTGATATCATCGTACATCTGCTACTCTAACTTCGTTCCTTTTTTGAACAGTTTTATTCAGTCTGACGGACGTAACATATCATTCGGAGCCAAACATCTTGTGATTAGATGACTTTTTAACTGATTTAAGTTACTATTTGCATTGGAATGCTAACATTAATGTAAATTCCTCGATCAGTGCAGATCCGTATACGTGACGAGGGTAGAGCTCGTCTATAATCAATTTCATTGATATGCCCGAACGAATCGTGACGGACGTAACTAGATTGTATTTTCAAAGGTGGAGAACGTCGAGGTTTCTAGGGACTAGTGGCGAGCCTCAGAGGTTCTACTCCGTTTCATGGATATTCTTGTTAGCCTGTATACTAAGGTATACGATAGTAGTATGCATGTCTATACCACAGCGGTATACATCCCTTTGCATCAGGTGTATTGAGGGTACGGAAGGCAAAAGCGAATGCGTAGCTGTACACAAGGAAGCTGAGTCACTGAGGTCTACAGAGAGGATCCTCTGTATATTGCGCCTCACGCAACTCTATACAGGGCCGTTTAACTCTGGTGTAATCGGTAAATCTCCTAAGCTGCCTCCTAAATTAGTAGTGATCCTAAAGCTTGGAAATAGAGAGGACAGCGTACTGTGAAAGGCATCAGGGGCGAAAATCCAGCTTCAGTGTCGTCTTTGCATGGTTGGCCTTCTGTGAAGGATGGAAGGGTTTTGTCCCTACGAGATAGTGTAAGAGACCTTTATCCGTGTATCATCAGGAAAGCTGTGTTAGAGTTCACTGTCGCCGATGGATGCGTGGAAGGCCCTGTGCACGTAAGGCTCGCATTATTATTCCAAACACGTAGTTCCCATCAACGCTCGAGCGAATTTCCACCGATCAATGGCCTTGTACAGTTGATTCAGATTTAATCCCGCCCCCTTTCGCGAGGGTAGTATTCCAACGACAGACTGTGTGCGCTCGCACGACGATATATGCGAGCGGCATTGACGCTTTGAAACTGGCAAGAGCAGATGCAGCGACCGGGTGAATCTAGTCGAATCGGAGATCGAATTCCAAATGCAATTATCGTTGTCGAGCTCCGACGCGATCGACTAACGAATGGGAGAATCGGCGAGACAGAGAGAGAAATAGATCGAGGCTGGCGAATTAATTTTGTAGTTTAATTTAACGATCGGCGCCGTGCGCAGTGCCATCGTCATATCGCGGCCCGATGGAGGCACATGAAAATAATATATGTCGCAGAATGATATAGTATATAACGGCATTTTACCGTCAAATTTACAGGCAGCGGAGTTCTCAATTTCGACTCGTTCTACCGAGTGGCAACCCACTTCCAGGAGGAAGACGACGAGGCACTTCAAAAAGAGCTCAAGGAAGCCTTCCGTCTGTACGACAAAGAGGGCAATGGTTACATTCCTACGAGCTCGCTGCGAGAAATTCTTGCTGCACTCGACGATCAAATCACACCCGACCAAATGGACGGTATGATCGCTGAGATCGATACTGATGGATCTGGCACCGTTGATTTCGATGGTGAGCATTTTTTTTTTTTTTCAAAATATCAAATACCGAGTCCATCCTACTTTATCGTTCAAAAAATGTTCGTCGAAAATGCATATTCACCCACGCGTAACCCTTCACGGAATTGCGATGAAATTACTCAAGTTCTTCGGAAGCAACGAAGAGAAAAATGGAATTTCTTGCTCAGGAAATTTCGCGAGTTTTACAGTTTTGTTTCATATTCGGGCTAAGAAGTTATAACAAGAGAGTGTATATAGGTTTCTATTCCATTGTGTCGAGAAGAAACGCGCCGGAACCGACCTCGCGATTTTTAATTTTCTTGCGGTAAAGGTATTACAATTGCGGCGAGTTGGCCGGTAGGCAACGAGGTGAGTATATATACGAAGGCTCGGACACAAACGGCCAGCGGACTAAGATTTTAATTGCAAGTAACGAAAGCTCCCGACGGTTGGCCTTGTGCCGCTCCGTCGGGTATGCCGCGGCGAAATTCTCGTTTTCTCCGCGATACATATACGAAAGAGAACCGCATCGTGAAGATTTAATTACTCCCTTTGCTTTGTACCGCACACTCGTCTCTGCTCCGTATTCGCGAGAGTTACAAGGCACAAGGCAATGCATGGAATGCTTTTAGTACCCTGACGAGTCGGAGAAAAGGAGAGAGTTGCATGCTTCAACGAGAGATCCGGACGCCTCGCGAGGGCATGATTAAGCTCCGGACATCTTGATATCAAGCTTCAAAGCTCTTTAGGTCCTCCTTTCAAACGCCGAGAAACCCTCCCCTGAGTAAGTCTCACCGGGCGTCATATATTCCCTATGAAAGACGACCCACATCCCTTCAAGCTTTTCACCCTTTACTCTTTCCCTTTCCTCGAAGACGACTTTACACTGCCGCAACTTCGAGTGTATGTATATATAATACATAGATATACGACAGTATAAACCCGTCGAATTCTCACCCAAAGCGGACGATTTCCTTTCTATTTCCTCGACTTTGACGCTCCGCAGTCTTATTCTACAACGCGACACACAGACCGACAGAATGTTCTTTTATTAGATTCGCAATACTGATGCCCCAGACGGAATCTCGTATCTTAATCATGTGTCGTTTTTTTTTTCTCGATGAATTTTAACATCGCAGTCTGGGGCGACTGTTTCGTGCGGTTGTTATCTCCTCATGCATTAATCTCCCGCGCATAATATGTTACAGTGGCGCAATGATTATCCTCATTATAGCGATTATAATACGAAACTATTATAGCGCGAAGCTCATCATCGCTAACAACGGTCGTTCAGAGCGTCAAGGCGTGTTCCCAGGGAGTTTAGAGCGGACAGCCGCCCGCGTATAACCACCTGAGCGCAGAGTGACAATTAAAACTTAATTGCGCTTTTCCTCTTAATTATCTCGTGGTACTTGTCGCGTTTGCTGCGCATGCCGGTGGTTCAAAATCTCGCGAGCTCTTCAGCGGGACCTCCAGAAGCGGGAAAGCTTGCGACTCTCGAAGTCATCTCGACGGGTCGACTCGTCCCTCTATCATTAATATTCGCACCATTCATTCCTCTCGCCGAACGTTCGGCAATACGTTCGATCCTTCAAACAACGAACCATCGTCGTGATTGATCGAAGCGTCGATGATTGTTGTCGATATAATAACGAGCGCGATCGTTAATTGCTCTTGAATTTTTCATCCCTCGTGTGGTCTGCGTGTCAGGGTTACCCGCGGGCAGCTGGTGCGACCGGTCTAATTTATTAGTTATTAAAAGGGAGGTGAACTCTGGCGGTTCGTTATACGCGACCACCACGTGTGGCCACGCGACCTGCAAGTTATTAGCTTCCGCGACCCAAGTGTCAACCTGGAAAAGTAGAGTAAACTATCCACCTCGTAATTTTATAGAAACGAAAAACAGGAAAAAAAAAATGCATTTTTGCATATCGCTGCATAAAAAGTGAGCCAATAACTTTCGGCACGAGGGACAAAAATTTGTGTGTATTATATCGTAAAATGTAAAAGAAATTTCCCGTGTGGGTTAATAAGAGGAAGCGTTCTTGGCGAGCGCCACGCGTGCTTCCCGTTACTTCCCTCGCAAAGTTCGTTGAAGCACTCCACGGGTTTGTAGTGAGAGAAATACACCAACACACACACACACATACATGCTTTCTATATTCTCGTTTAAGAACACAGCAGCGGTGCTGATGACGCTTCGCCTTGTTCGCTTCGAAGACCTCTTCGGGCCAAAGTCGTTCCGACCTGACGTGACACACCGTCGTCACGAATAATGCCGCTTATGCTGACGAAAGTTTATCGTTCGAACGTGAACGGCGTATACCCCGAGTGGTGGCAATGACTAACGTCTCACAAGCACCCTTCATACCAGTTTCGTTTTACCGTCCCCTCGTAGGATTTCAAGTCCAAAACGGCGAACCCCGACTATAATTTATTATCGCTCGAGAAAATCTTCGAATATATAGACATAGATATTGAAGCTCCGGAAACTCTGTTCTTCCTTTCAGAATTCATGGAGATGATGACTGGCGACTAAATAGGAAACATACTCAACTCTGTTCTTCATCGTCCAGCTGCAAATTTCTGCCCCGCAGAACATCATGTTCCATGTGAAATTTCTAAACAACAACTGCACGCGAACATCGCCAGGATAATTAACGTTACGCGATTGCTAATATGAAATGTTCTATGCGAAGTGAAGAAAAAACAAAACAAACATATATTATATATTTATATATTCTATACTATTGTACGAATGTATTTTTTTAATCATTGATGAAACAATGGACCCAACCGAACGTCTACTCTCAGCCGTGGATTCTTACACAATCGGAAGCGGTGAGTGAAAGATATACCTTGTTTGCTTCATCAAGATAGGGAATTCGCTTTCAAAGCCCTTCAGACAAAACCGCCTCTCCAAGCCTGAAAATACGAAGATTAAGGGCACTGTTTCTATATAGAGCTATAGAATTCGGATGAAGCGTTGAAGTAGGTAGAGGAGTCAGCAGTGTCATAGGAGGATGAGGTATGTACAGTCCGCAGGGAATCTTTTATCTCGTCGCGGGCACACCAGCCCAACGATGGTTGAAATCTTTCGTACCGCGATGTGCGAAATTCCTTGTTTAAATATTCATTGTTCCCCGACGTGAGCCGTATGAACGTGATGACGGGTAAGGTACGTGCGAGAGTGTGACACGGCTGTGCATTCTCAACGCGATCCCGTTCAACGAGAAGAGCGGGCGGCGCGGTGCAACAGCAGCTGCCGTTACTCCTCCACCTCCCCAGGGGCGTTCAGGATTTAAAGCGGCATGCGCGTGGTCTCGAGCCTCCGGCTGTTTCTACTAGATTGTGGATGAAAGCTAATGGTCCGTCGAGTCACCGACGGCTGGGCACCCGCTCGACCGATCCAATTTCCACGCCAAGAGGCAAACAGTTATGCAAAATAATGAGTGCCCACGGCGAGTGCAGCGTGCACCGTGCGCGCGTAAAGTTGTGTTTTTTTTTTTTGGCAGTTTTTGTTTGTATACCGCGTTGAAGGACAAACGGCACTATGTGGGCCAAGGTAGGTATATCTTTCATCGACGTACGGCCTGCGCCAATAGGTCTCGGAGCCCGAGAAATGATAATTCTATACATATATAGAATTCATACAGATATGCGCATACTATATTCATTCATACAGAAGAGAAAGCGAAGAATGAATCGAGGGGCACCGTATTTGGACGACTGCCCGACGATATTGGTGCCTACGCGTTCGTGTCTGCTACAACCTCCACACTCTGACTGTATGTGTTTCCTGAAGCATCGACTTATCGAGTTCCCAGAAGAAAAAGAACTCTGTCTTATCCGAATGTTATTTTCTTTTTTTTTTTAACGTAGACTCGATTATCCGATAGTCCCTTTTCCGCCCTCTTTCGTCCGTTCCGTCCAGATAACGAAATGTCTTCATAAATCTACACTTGATAAATGCGAATCCGAAACGTTGACCCCTGAAAAATTTATTTATGCGATGAGAAAATATATTTTTCTATATTTCTCACTGTTGGGTTTATTCCGCCTCTGATACGCGATGAGTAAACGGTGGCGTTGATTGCGTGCACTCGGGTATTTGGTATAACATATTTCTATCGTACCTAAAGCCTTCCTGTCGTCCTCGCCGCAGACATGTTACTATGCGGTTTGGAGAAACGACGTTAAGGTCGCGTATCTAATGAGACCAACAGTATGCCATCACTCGCTTGACGCAAACGATGGGTACAGCGAAGCCGTGGATGCACGGTATTCGAATAGAGTTCTGTATCCATGCATCGTTACAGTGGAAATGGTGTTGGGCGATGGTGTATTTGAAGCTCGAATGATTTCTGGATTTTTCAACGCTCTCGAAACTTGCCGGGCTACGATTTTCCCCTGAGGATTCTCTATCCACTTGCTCTTCGCGTCTCTCCGCGCTTCAATAGTTTTCCTTTTTCGCCCCCTTTCCATCGGCCACTCGAGTTTTATCAATGTGTTTGCGCGCCGTAGCCCGCGGAGAAGCCGCACATCCAAGGGATCAATAAGAAACCCGAGTGCAAGAAGCGTCGAAAAGTTATGCTCCCTCCTCCCTCATTCCCGCCTCGGTCTTTCGCGTGGCGGGAAAGAACGAGAGAAAATGTACAAAGAGAAAAATTTTCTGGAGAAAACCAAAAACAGAGTAAGAGATGAAAACCCTTTTAGTGATTTATTTTTTTTTATTTTTCGAATCGCACGATTTTTCCGTCTCCGCAATTCTCTCTCAAGGTCGAGAGAGGGGATACGAAATTTCGTTCATCATTCGATCCTTAGCATTTTACGAAGATTTTCGAAAGCGATACCGCTTATACGTTCTCCCAGTGACCCGGAGAAATTATGGGTCACCTGGGGGATTCCCGGTTGGATAGGTTCAAGTTATAACCACCGAGGGGGATGGTCTCGAATATCGAGGGACTCTCGAAGTTCACTCCGAGCTCGGATTACCTCATCTCCAAGGTGAATTAAATTTATAACGTAATTGTGTGTACGAAAAACTGAAAACCTATATGTGTATAATAAAATCTGCAACAGGAGTTAACCCTTTGTCATAAAAACTACGCATTGTAGCGCGCACAGGAAATTGCGACGCGTAGGCAGTTTTATTTTGTTCAAAGCTCTGACCTTTCACGCCAAACTTCGCAATTTGCGTGACCTGCCGAAAACATCCGTGTAAATTGCGGCGAACAAAGCTAAAAGTGTGGAATGGGAAAAGTGCGAAGCTGAAAAACAAACCAGAAAAAAGGAATAAAGAAACAGAGCCCTGTGGCAAACTCCACGCAGACACGCGTCGACTATCGAGCTCTCTTTCATTCTGTAAAGTGTGCTCTATAGTTACCCTTGGGTTTTGTCGACGAGCCCCCCCGACAATACTCAACGCTCAACGCTTAGCTGTATATACGTTCTAAACGAGAACTCCTATTGCCGGCAACACACTTTGCTTTGAGTAGAAGGGAGGGCAGAGTTCGAGCTTTTTCAGACATCTTTCCGCTTTACCGGAGGTTTTTCGAGTCATTTGGCACCGCTAGCATTTTCGCTCGGTGAAACTACCTCGTGAACGTTGTCATCCCTTGCACTCGACGATAATCTACACAAGTCTAAAGTGCGTTTCTTTTCCTTGGCAACGACAATATTTTTCTCTGCGTCGAGAGCGCGACGACAATCCGTGGACAGAATTGAATTGGGACAAAAAAACCACAATTTACAAATTGATTGATAACGTTATCGAAATTCAACAAAAACGGGTAATGGAACGAGCAATCGATAAAATCCGGGACGATGCGCCGGGGTATGAGACGAAAAATAATCGATATACCCAACTCGCGGATTTATAGTACGGGAATTCCGTGGCCTTGAAACGAGTTTAGTGCACTTATGGGTTAGAGTTCGCAAAGGGTTCGCACAGTGTGGATTAATTATTAAAAGGACTACGAACGTCCGTGGAACGTCGGACTCGTCGCCGTAGTCATAGTCGTAGTCGTAGTCGTAGTCGTAGTCGTAGTCGTAGTTGGAAGGCGAGGAAAACGGGTGCACCCAGAGCATCGATCGGTCTACGCTCCCCCAAACCGCCCTCAACCCCGACCTACAACCACACGGAACTCCCTAGCCACTCGGGGGCTCTCTCGCCTCCCGAGTTCTTGCTTTCCTCTTTCCTTTCGTTCTCTGCTATTGCTTTTATATCCGGGACTTGTACTCGTCAGGCGAGAGCTCTAAACGAGGACCTTAAGACCCTATTCAGGTCTCAGGGAGATGGCCTCTCCTTTTTTCACCTTTCACCTGATCCGGATCTTAAGTACCTTTGACAGGTCGCACTTTCGAGGAGATCTTCTCAAGTAAAGGAAGCGCTTACTGCAAAGCAAATGCTTTTACACTTTTGAGAGCACCACAAGCAAATGTATCACCTTTGTTGATTGGATAATGTAGTGTTAGATATTATTGCCATAATAGGTACTTTTCGCCGAATTTTCTCGGTGTTACTGCAGGTGAGAAGCTTCTATTAACGATACACGATGTTAAGTCGTTTTGATGGGTCACCATTGCCAAGGAGTCTCCAACGTGTACTCGGAATAGACAAGACTGTTACACTCAGACCTTAGTTTGTCGGTAGATTGTCGAGTATTTCCGTACTCAGTATTATACGAACTTCGTATTACGAAGTAGTCGAGTCCAGTGATCAGTCGGACAGGAGCTCGATGCCTTTACGAGCAAACTACGGCCTACCGAGTGCTATTCTCGTCCCACCGGAGCGTAATGACCAATGATCCCCTCCAGAGTGACCGTATATCATTGTCAGTGTAGACAGAGGCACAAGGTAATACAATTAATTGTTAAGGATCTTCGACCCGGTTGAGACTTTGAGTAGCGTACGAAGTTTCGAGCAAACTGTTCATCAGGGGAGAAGGGGAAGTTTAACGGGTGAAGGTCTGCGTAAAGGTATTGGTATGTTGGCCTTCCATAGTTCAATTGTGAGAAGAGATACGCTACCGAAGTATATAACACAGTATGGAGCTTCTAAGCTTTTGAGAAGATAGTTTCGCAACCGAGTTTACGCGAATGCCAAGGGTCTTACGCACTATACTCAACGAGCTTCTCGTATAACTTTAACGTCGGCGAATACGAGGCCGGCGGTGGGAGGTGAAATATTCCACAACGTATCGGCAACTATCTTGGAGTATATCGTTGTGTGCCTCAATTATATCCGCTCTGTCACTTGGGCTTTGAATACAGTGATGTATATATATCCAAATTGAATCACACCTAACGATTTTGCGTGCTGACGGCTCGCAGCCTCCGCCAGGTGAATGAATACGGTTCATCCTTTTTTCCGAGAATTGAAAGAGGTAGACGCCTCGGGTTATTTATCCAATGAATCTCCGTACTATTCTCCATCAAACCCCGCCTCAAGGCTCCCGCACTTTTGATCCATTAAAAAAATCTCTTGGATAAAAAAGTTCGTGATGTGTATAAAAAAAAAAACTGCTCGCTGTCCTCATTTCCTCGTTATGCACTTTCTTCTGTACACATTCGTTGGCTTACCGAGCAGAATAATGAAACTGTGTCTCACCCGTACACTGTGGCTATAAAGTGTCATTTACGCGTTACACTTTGACGCTAGAGAAGAATGTGTGAACTGCATTATAAACCCCGGACCCTCTGCTGCCGCGCTCTCGGCTCGCTGTTCACTTCGCGTTCACGCGCCTAGGATATGGAGCACGAAACTTCACAAGATTTTGTGTTTTTTTTTTAATACTTTAATTTGTGCGCAGGCCAAAGATACAATAAAAATAAATCCGACAAATATAGAATGGAATTTTTTTTTTTTCATCACTATCAACTAAAAGTGTTTTTATCTGCAATCGGAAAAATCGTTAACCCTAAAGTCTTTCAGCACGTAAGTATTGCGGCTATATTCGTCGTACTTACTGTTCGCCATCTCGAAAATCGTTCTGTCGAATCGTGTTGCATAGAAAAATGTATTGTATTTGTAATAGTCGTGAGAAGTATATAGTAGAGAAGAAATAGAAATGAAGAAGATAGGGAAAAAAAAATGCTATAATTCCCAAAGGCATACCAGGTACGCTAATCAATTCATGCATATCGTTCGTTGAGTCAATTTTGTGAAACAAGCTGTAGTGTAAGTGAACGAGCTCGCGTGGCCTGGATAGTAGTGTACGTGTTGGCTTGCGGAGGGATGTATGCTGTATGCATGCCTCATCCAACATTCGCGTGTTGCCTTCCACGAGTACGTGATAGCCCCAGCCAGCATAGCAGCGGGCATGCACTTTGTTTTGCCACGTGCGATTATTACGGCAGTATATTAAAGAATGTATGAGGCCAGACCATTCCTTTGGGTACGAAGAGTTTATAATCATTTCGTGATAAAGTTTAACAGCTCAAAAGTATTTCACAAAAATTGAACTCGTTCTATATATTTTTTCGTATGTATAATACACTATTTCTACTAAAATAGTTAAACCTTTTGATTTTCTAAACTATAATAATCTAATCAATCCTAAGAGTTCTCCACTCTAAATACATATTCTATAAGTAACACACGTTTCTTTCTCTAAAAAAAAAAAAAAAAAAACAAATGAAGAAAACTAGTATAAAAACTATATAATTTTTATCTATCTATTGTGGATTATGTGATCTTTGGTTATGTACCTGGCTCAGGCTTCTAAAGCTACTTGTACTGGCGCTGCGAGCCTGCAAACACAAGTACAGTCACAGGTCACCAATGACAACACATATGGCAGTTGGAAAAGTAGAGTATAGTATAATAGAATACGTATAGTAGAGTAAGGTATAGTATAGTAGTTTACAGGTACGAGAGTAACAATGTAGATAGACGGATAGAGACATAGCATAGCACAGTGAGTATAGCGCGGAAAGGTTATATTGTTTATCAGAAAACATAGTATAATATGCTGTTGTGTAATATTTCTACGTTAATGAGACAGAAGTACGTATGTTACAGTGCTTCGTTAATCAAATGTATATACAAGACGTGTACGTCCGGTGTATACGACGAAAGAAATACCTTCCGTTTAATGGCACGTTCGATCAATCGCAATAGAATGAAAGAAAAGTTTTCTAAAACTTGGTGAATGCATGTGCAACAAGGTTACTTTCTCAGCACTGTCAAAGTCGCTAAGTTACGATATCGTTTTCCAAAGTGCTTCGATTAATGCAAGTGAATTCCGAGCTTATGTACGGTGCAAAACAGCCGTCGCAGACAACACAAATGCCTGTGACGAGAATACATTTTTCTTTTTTACGTACCTCGTATGCGATGAGAAAGTAGAACAAAAATAATCTTTCAAAAGTCGCGGAATTGAACGAACGCGTAATATTATTATTCTGAAAGGTATCACTCGTATGGTATATCTGCATGTAGACACACAGCTCACAATTATAGCACACTACACATCTGACAATTAATGCAATAGCGTGATTTTTTCCTCTTCTTTTCGAGTACTATAGATCGAAGAATTGGAGCGTGAATTATGTGGTATATTCATCGGTGTGTGCGAGAAGTACCTTGTTGATCCCTTTTTCCGTAATGATCGCTACGAACGTACGACGGTTGCGATGGATCATGAATTTATTATGAATCCGAGTAAACAGGCTTAATGGCTATTCTGTACTTTCGTTATACATGAATAGTACAACGATTCATATAGTAATTTCTTCCTGTTGACCTAACTTTCACGATTGACGCGTTTTTATCGCTTCAGGTCGGTTATTGTCGCTACCTCTTTATTTTTTGGATAAAAAAAAATACATGATTCTCGTCGCATAGTATCATAATTTATAATAAATAAAAATAAAACGGAACCGAGAGCTTTGAAAATAAAACAATGCTCTCGTACGCTGTCCGCATTAATGTGAGCTTCAATTGCAAAAAAATTCAATGGTCATGGCTCGCGTAAAATATTAACGAGTTTTTGAAGGAAAGACTCCGCTACTTGACAATGGGGGACGCTTCGTTCACGTGTGACCTTAATGTAGGTCAGTTTAAAATAATAAAAAGAAGATTCGCATAACCCTGGCGCGTTTGTTTGACAGCCGAGGATTGCGTTGGGGAGTTAAAAAAGAATGTACAGAATCGTTGTAGTTTGTACTTCCTGCGGGTCCCTGACGTGGGTGAACTCGCGTGTTTACAGTGATGTATCATACGAATCTCCAGTATCACTTCAGCACGCATTGTCATTTTAATTGGCAGC
The DNA here is from genome assembly GCA_934046635.1 of Buathra laborator. NCBI lineage: Eukaryota > Metazoa > Arthropoda > Insecta > Hymenoptera > Ichneumonidae > Buathra > Buathra laborator. Next base: position 3,463,731 of record OW203897.1, on the reverse strand, counting down.
ACTCTCTTCGTCCTCGGTTCGCAAACGACGCGTAATGACGGAGGAGGATTTGAATACAATAGTGATATGAAACTTGCGCTTCGCCGGGGTACCCAACGAAATTCATGACAAACTTTGAAGGACAGATAGATACCATTCAAAGACTGAAGATAGGTGTTTGCCGCACTTTCGTAACGAGACTGACAAATATTTGTAACAAACCTTAATTCAAAGGATTTGTGTCGAGTGGCAACTAAAATGTTGGATGTGACGCGCCAGAGGACACAGGAAGACGTTGTCGAGAACTAAGATATATAGCCAGTAACTCCTTAAAGTACTAGAGTTTGTCGGAAGAAAGAAAAATACAAGAACTAAATCCTTGGCGAACACTCGAAGCGAATCTACTGTGGCGATGAGAGTTTTCCTCGCTACTTCGCTGAGACCGAAGATATGAAATCTCGATGGCCGAACGTAAGTGTACTTTAGAGTTTCTTACAAGACGGCCGAGTATCCTGCGATAAAACGGACTTTCTCTACTGTCAATTAATTATTTTAGATATCGAACCATGAACAGAAAAAAATGTTACTACGGGTGGAAATGAAAAAAAGCCCTTATTTCTCCGTCTGCATTCAGTGGTGATACGGACCTGCGATTGCGCATTTTCCATGGACCAGAACTTGGATGATAACTTCAGTAATTGAATTAAAATCGCTCGCCAACGTGCAATATCGTCGTCGAATAACATAGCAAAGATTCCCTCTCGCTTCCGCAATCGAGCTATCCGACACTTCGAATGTTTACTAACTTTGGCAACATCCGTGTAGTCTGCGTGTGGCAGAGTAAACCGAGAATCCTTAAAGTACGTCGTTCATGTGTACCAGCAGCAAGCTCTCTGAGGTTTAACGGCATCGTATATACACTACCTTCGCGAACGGTACGCCGAACTGCTGACGATGCCCTGAGACACCTGCGTATTCTGTCTCTTCCTGTGCTTTGTCGTGTTCCGAGAATCTCCGTACAAACGCAAAGGGTATCACGTATACGCGAGAACATCCCCTCGCCAGAGGCGGTGCAAAGGTTCATGACGTTCGGTAAAGGTGTCTTGATTGTCTTTGCCCTATGCTACCCGTGAGCTATACTCTGCCACATGTGTTTGCCGGGTCGCTATAATCCTCCCCATTGGGAGATGTATATATGCGTGTGGCGGTGTATTAATTCATCTTAAGGTGTTCGGATTGCCTTCAAGCGATAAGTCACATTCTCCAATTCTACTGGCCTATACCTCCAAAACTCACGCCATAACTCTAATCAAATTCTCTAAATTGCGCGACGGTAGACGAATCGCAATGACTCAAAGTTTAATCGATATGGCTTGATTTTACGGAGTTCAACTTGGAAAGTACGAAGAAAGAAAGTGTAAACGCCTCACGCAAAACTCAATTATAACATCGAATTCAACGCGTTAGCAACGAAAATCAAAGCTCACACGCCACCTCGAATCCGAGGTCGAAGCAATCCAGCCAAGTGCCTCTTAAATTCGCAGGTCGTTAAGGTTCCAAGCGTTCGTGAACGCCCGCTAATTGGTTTTCGTTATGAGATCGTCGGGGCGTGCGTTCTCGTTGTGAAGCTAATCGCCGTTTTCACCGCCATTCAAACTTCTACCGACCAACCCCCCCATGGTGCAAAATATATTGACTCTCCGCACTCTCGCCGAATTGGATGCTGTGTGCATAATGAATTTTGAAAAAAAAAAAATTAGCAATAAATTCCACATTAAACAAGACATTTTTGGCCACCGTTACGGAACGTGTAATAGAATTTATTCATGCTGCGAGCTTGCAGTGCGTTAGTGACAGTGCCGAGCGTATGAGATATTCATTTTTTTTTTGACCGCACCACTTGCGGTAAACGCTCTTTAGGAACGGCCGCAAAAGCTTGATCGTTGTTGGATGGATTTAGTATAGAACTCATTTTTTGCTACGCTTTACCCTATCAAAAAGCAATATTCTCTCTACAAGCAGCTCAATAATGAAGCAGCCTCTCAAAGGCAAGCGACCCGCGTGATTTTGCTTCGTTCCTTTTTTTTTTTTTTTTCGCTACCCTGATAAAACTTTAAGTGAACGAAGAGCGAAGGGGATGCGAACTGCCGAGAGTTGGAGCGAAGAGTAAAAGCCTGAAGATACTTGGTTCGTTCTCGCAGCCTAAAAATCTCTCAGTGTGTTTATTTTCTTTTAGAGACAAGAAGGCCCGGCCTCGTTTTTGTCACTCCCGCGACACAGCAACTTTATCGATAAGGCATTCTCAAAGGAGAATCTTACGTGACGCGGCAGAGACCAAGCAAGAAACGAAAAGAAGTAAAAAAAATGAATAGAGTGCGCTGGCGGACGATGCGGCTACTTTTTTTTAGGCGATTTCGTTCTCCTGTCACGACTACAGATTTTCTTCGTGAAAACATGATCGCATTATCGCGTTTCCAAAGGATACAAAAAAAAAAAATCAAGAGACATTTGGGTTGAGCTTCACATTTTCCTCGAAAAAGCTCGACGGTTCAACTAAAAGAAAATTGCAACGTTGATAAGAAACGAAAGTGAAGAGCTCTTGGCTCTGTGAGAGATGAGTTCTTTTCTCTGCGCTTAACATATGAACGATAAGGCGATAAGTGATGAGAGAGCGAGGTTCTTCAAGAGCCGGCTGAAAATTCTAGGAAAAGTCTACCCGGTGATCGCCAGAGGGGAGGACAGCAAGCGAGACGTATACGAGGCTCTCAGAGAAACGGACGTTTCAGCGGCTCGCTCGATCGACATAAATGGCAAGTGATTTTTATACGATCGATACTAACGACGGAAAAGTGAGCGTGACGTGACTCTGAGAGTATGAGCTCGCGTAATCGAACTAGGTAACACTTTCGACGTGGTGGCCGCTTCCCTTATCGGCTATCAACCTTTCTTCGCCGAGCAACGAAATTTTCTTGCGAGCGAAACATCTTACCGAGGGGAAAAAAAAAGAACAAGACTCGAAAAACTGAGCAAGAAAGGTAAACGTTCGCGGTCTAAACGTCAAGACAGTTTCCTCTCGGTTTTGTTCCACTTCCTGTTCGTTCGCAAAGGAAAAATCGATCCGAAGAATACCCGTTCATCCTCTTGTTAGCCTCATTCCCAACGGTTCGAGCACGCGACCCAGCAGCGCTCGTGCCGGAGAGAATGGGAGAACCCCTTCCCTTCTTCCACAGTCTTTTTTACCGTCACCGAGAGTTCCGTCAAAGGCTTAATTCACGGCAGGAAGAGAGCAAAAAACCTTCGGGGAAATAGACTTCGGTAAAGCGGTAAAAGGAAGACTGGAGACGGGAGATCGAAGAAGTTCGCCGCGCGGAAAAAAGGACTTAATTAGCCCGCTGCAATGTTAAAGGGTGGTGTCGGAACAAGACGGTGAACAGTAGAAAAAAAAGTAGACTTGTCGCATCTTCATTCTGCTTGTCTTTGCTGACGTTAAGGTCTTATCGAAGCTTACTAATTCTTGGGAGAAACCGACGCTTGTGAGAACACGACTTGTTCAGTTTTGATAGAGCCCGCCCGGCCGCAGTTGGGTTAATACTACTGACTCGAAGGGTACCGCAACAGTACGTCCGACCAACACTTGATGTAACTACTTCCAACACTCCACGCAGTGACGGCGTATGGCCACAGAATTACCGCGTCAACGGCTACGAAATGTCTGATGGGAATAGTCCATATCTACCACCGGAGGAGCTACTCCGTCTGTTTTCCCCAGGTCTCCAGCGGTTTTCCTTTCACCGCAAGATATACACCGTCCTCGGTATTGTAGTTCTCGTAAGAATATGCTTGGGTACTATTGCGGTCAATTGAAATATTCACACAGAAAAGTTATATGTTACTTGTCTTCGGGTGTCATTAGAATCACATTCATGCGGACAGCGTGTGTTTAAAGTATAAAATAAAGGTTGTGACCTCGTATTGCATAATTATATATGATAACAGAGTTATATTTGCTCAGTGAGCAAGAATTATCGACAGTGACTATAGTGACTTAGGATCGATTGCAGTGACGGTTACAAGTTTTTTTTTTTTCTTAACTTATAAAATAAACGGTGAGCTTTTTACCTTGCTTCTGTTTCGTGGGGCGAAATCTTCCTTGCTCGCCTTCCGCCTCTTGTCCTTAAGGATCATCCGCGCCGCCGCGAAAGCCATCTTGAATTATATCGTTGGTTTTCCTTGTTTTTTCTTTTCTTTCAACGGTCACACCACTTTACTGTTGAATCAATTGACAATCCTTTGCGCAGATTACAGACCGCACTCGAGAATCTCGAATGATTTTTACGGTACTACGAATTTTATTGCTTCGCGAAAAATCGGAATTTATAGGTTTTATTGCTATACTAATAATTCAATATTGTATTGCCCCGTAATTTAACTCCGATAAATTGTAGTATCACTGTTCTAATTTTGTTTTTTTTTTTTTCGTTTACTAATATCAGTATAATTGTAATATTTTTCAAATATCTTTTGTATTTATACTTGATGATTAGAAAAGAAAGAATTGATCATCGAGTTGAACACTATCGATTAGTCGTCGAATTATACAGCCACATTGACTAGGAATATTTGCGGTATTGTTACTGAGCTTTTTATGAAATTGACGAATGACTTTAGTTGTTTCTATTAGTTTTGGTATCGAGTACAAGTTGCTTTCAGCGGTACTATGATGGACTGTTGTTATCGAAACGATGGAATTTTTTTGAATTTTTTTGTCAGATCGATGATGCTGCTTCTGCTTCGTCTTGTTCGTCGTCACGCCGTTCACTACGAACATTGGTCACTGTTGCTTGTTTCTCTTTTACGTTCGCGTTTATTTTACGTTCCCTGGCACTCCGTTCCCGTCGTTGTTGTATATTTGTATCTTCTGATTCACCTTAACGTCGTTATAATGTTGTGTGAACGGTATGTAACGCGGCTACATTTCACTCGTTAATTTGAGTCGCGGCTGCATCATCCTGTCTTTATGTGGCTGGCTAATTGACAGCTATTGAGATATGGCCATGGATCTATAAAAGATTAATACGGAATATTTTCACCGACGATTCAAGCAGATCGAGTCAATGAGATCGACCAATGAATTTCTTTGACGATAAATAAACGGCCCGGTTCGGGAGATTCGATGATTGATCGTAACTCGAGAGCGAGAGTTTTAGAAATGTCGGTACAGCTTTTCCGAAGCTCTGGAACATCACGGATGCTTCTTCCTGTTTCATCGGGATCCTCTTTCCACACTCCACAGATACTCAGTGCGTATCTCCCTTTGTGTGTGTGTGTATGTGTGTATTTTTGTGCAAGAAGCTGCACGCTCCATTTCCTTGAAACTCCGAAAAATCGGGTCTCCGTGTACGAAACTCTCGCATGGATGGAGGATAGAAAAAGGAGTATAGAAAGATTCGAAGGTCCCTCTCGACAGCAATCCTCTCTACCTCTCGGTGATCTCGCAGTTTGTCGCGCTATTTTCACCGAAAACGGTAAAGCATGCGAGCTACCGAAGCGAAGGGTGGGTCGAGGAAAGCAGCGGGTACTGGTACGATGTTGCAAACTTTTATTGTACCGCTTGCCGCCCACGCTGTTCGCAGAATTTTCTTGGATAACCGACACACTGCTGCACACTTGTGAAACGTTAAATATAGTTGAGCCGAAGCGTATCTTTTGTCGATCATATACGCGCTACCGTCCTCTCCGAGAGCAAACCCCAATCGGGGACACATAGACACACAGCGTTGTACATGCAACATTAGCGCGAATTCAAATTGTAAACTCGTTGAGATAGTGGCAGTCACGACGCGAAATCGAGTAATCTCGTTTACGGTCTACCGCTACTATTCTCGGGGATCTCCAACGGAGAAAGGATGACACGAGGAGCCTGATTATAATTAGGCGGATAATGGCGTGGCTCGGTAATAAACGGTCGGGTGTTCGAGAAACGGATACGAAATTCGTTTACGAGCATCGTTTATGTTCCTCCGTTCTTATGACCGAACGTTGTTCCACCAAGTTTTAATGACCGAGTCGCTTCTCTGACGCGCTCTGCCGCACAACGCGACAGAAGCACCGATCTATTCAACGGGTCGGACGTGACACGGATGAGACATTATTTAGTGACAAATGTGGACCAGAATACTTCATACGGTTGGAGGAGTTTTAGAAAACTCGAAAATTCTACACATTCCACGACTTTTCTTCGACTTCCGAAACATCGATGATTTGTCCCGCTTTTTTTTCGTTAGAATTTTTTATCAATTTTTTTTCTTCGCTGCAAATATCCAGTCTTTTCTGCAGTGAACTTCGTACGTGAGAGGCGTTGACGCTATTCTCAATTCCGCTTGAAAATTTGGCAAACCGTGTTACGATTGTACACATAGTTAGATGCATCGTTCTATCTCTCTCGCGCAATTCCGGAGGGATCGGACTCGCTGTTTTATACGCGATTGGATCGAATGGTTGATGCACTCATACAAGAGCGACGAGGATCGCGGGAAACGGTGTGGCGAAACCTCGTCGGCTTGGCAAACCTCGTCGCTCTATCGGCATCTGAAATTGCACGGAAATGTAGTCCCGCGCTCATCCCTTGCTATATATCCCCTATTTGCGCTTCTGTATAATCGGGAGGAACCGGGTGAGCGGGGCCACGCGGATATCCGGCACGAATCGAACGGTTAATATGAACGATGTGCAAGGAAAAGGCACGATACACACATATTTCGAGGTGAATTATTAAGTTTCGATATTCTGTAATGACGATATTCAAAATTCTCTATTTGTCGATGAAAATAAAATATTTCTCACAACAACAAAAAAAACAATACTTCGATCACTCTGACCAATAGCAATTGAAAATTTTGTGAATTAAATTTAATATTCTTTCAGTTAAAAAATAAAAAAATCAAAGGTCAAAGTTAAATGCGGGCATAAATTTAAAAAAAAAATATCGATTTCTACAATGTACCAGTCGGGAGTTAGCTACCGCGGAGGTGAAAGACGTTAAATAAAGTATGAGAGTTTGCGATACCGTCGTTTGTTATGTTCTGTCGCTAAACGTTTTTAGCTGTAGCTTGTGTATTGCAGTTGTACAAAGCATGCGCACCCCAGTGCCGACACGGGAGTTTATCATTGACGAGACTCGCACGCAAAGTAAACGCTTATCCGGCATGCGAACTATCATTATCTTTCGCACTCGCTTTTCCGCCCTCATTTTTTTTTTCTGCGAAAAATGAGTCACGAACTATTTCAATGTCCGTGGTAAGGGGGCACTAACGCTCTTACGTGAGTGAGCGTGCGTGCGTGTGTGTGTGTCCGCGCGTGTGAATTCAAACAAAGGTGCGTTCTACTTCTTTTCTCACGGACAATAATTCATGGGATGGGACAGTGCACTTTATTCTTGACTGCACGTATGCATCTTCATGACGCTAATTAACTCGAGATATGAATAAGTTTGTAGTCAACTTTATGCATTGGCAATAAACGCTGGAAATTCCCCATTGTCGTTGCGATCAGTTGACAAGAGATAAGTGGTTGTCCCGAGTGGTTGATAACAGGAAGTTCCTAATGTTATTGCCATTCATTATTTCTCAATTACTACATTGAGAAATTTATCACATTGTCACTAACAATTGCGATGCGCTACGCCCAGAACACTGTAGAAATTATTAACTTCCGACGCTTTGTCGCTTGGGGTATTATTATTTCGATTATACAGTCGTAGAATTAATTAAATCCGCAATTGATAAATTTTACCCTACGATACACACAACTTCGGGATTGAAGATTTCTATTCCGGAAGAGGATCAACGGCATCGCCCCAGGGGCTGTACCAAACTATATACCGACGTGCTGCTTTCTTATAATCGAAGTTGTGCCTCGACGACCGACGAAGAAATAGAGAGAGAGAGAGAGGAAGTACGGACCGGCAATCCGCTCCCCCTCGACTAATTGCAAAACTTTTAGCAACCGCGCGGCGTACCGCACTGGTAGAATGAAAAAGGGAAAGGGAAAACCCTCGATGTATATATAGATTGTGTCGGGTTATGGGAAAGTATCTTCCATCGTTGCTTTCGCTACTGATATAAACGCAATCGAGCAGGAAGTCGAGTGCCTCCTCTATGCGACATCCCTGTGGCAGAGACCGCAGAAAAGTGAGATAAAGTATATAAGTAATAACTTTCGATAAGAGTCACGTGAAGCCATTGAAACTCTCGAATGAATTTTGCTCTGACTTTTGAGAGCCGTCGGTCGTTTCGCGACCATTCAACGCGAAAAATCCATTGAAAAATTGCCCTCTCAATCGTCGGTTTCCTTTCTTTTTCTATCTCGTGACACGAGATATCTCCTTCACTGATCAGCAGAAAGTTTAATCAAGTTTGTATCAAAGGAAATACAAAAGGAACGACGTTGAAGGCGCGACCGTTGCGAAACGCCACGCCCAAAGAGATGTTCTGTACGAGTGTTCTTGCACAGCGATAGTGGCGTACAACATTGGATCAAGTCGAGAGGAAAACCCGATCCGACGAAGAGAACGAAAATTTAATAGCAATAGAAAAGTGTACCAATTGTCTTTTATAATTCGATCGATCGAACACTGTCCATCTACATGCCTCTTCATCATATACTATCGTGTCGCCTCATTCTTCATCCGAGGGATAATAAATTTCTCGAATATCTGGTAAGCTACATAATTTTATACTCGTGTATCAAGTGAAAAAATTTAATTTGGTACTTCGTCTATCCGAAACCTTTTTTACTCTTCGTGCTCCGCAATCTGTCAAGAACCGATAATAAAAGAATGTCCAGGAACAGCAGGAGAGCCGTTCGGAAGCTTCGCAAACTCAACGACGTACCAAGTTGTGTGTTATACATGTGGAGAAGAGAAGGAGGAAAATTCTTTACATGCTTCGCTCATCTCACCCCTTCGAGCTCCCGCACCATACCTCGAAGGAACATGACGTGATGTACGGCCAGGAGCAGAAGCGGCACGAGATATCCCAGCCGTCGTTGTGGAGCCCGACTCCGCGTTGCATCCAGGCAGCTTCTTTTCAAGCTGCTGCTTCTTGGTTTATGCCCTCCGGGAGTGGCGTTTTTAAATTAGATTCCATTTATATTTAATTTTATGGGAAGCCGATATTCCTAAAGGGTTTTAGCTTCTCGAAAAAAAAAAAACGAACCCGACTGTGGAACCGATGGAAATTTTCTAGGAAGAGGTGAAGTGCAAAATCACGAAGTTCGTACCGCGATGTAATAAAATATTCAGTGAAATTGGCATCAGAAGAAATCATGCCGCTGGTTTGTTCAATTTTTTTATACAACCAAAGTAATAATAATGAAAAAAATGCAAATACGCAATTGCGCAATATAAAGTTGGTCGGTAAAATTGTTATTCTGCAAAAATAATACAATGTTTCGAGACAATGAGAAAAAGTTTCCGCTGTAATTGAACAACGCGAATAGACGAATTCAACAGGCGTTCCGCCAACTCCAACGTATACGTCTTTATTGCATGTAAAATTATTTTATCTTTTTCAGAATTAACATTTTTTTATGTGACATTGAAGTATGTTCAGTCAGTATGATATATTTTTCATTGCATTTTTTACTACGAGTCTTCAAATAATTATTCCTCCGATTCACCAAGAAGTGGAGTTCGACGAACGATATAACGAATAAACACAACAACGAGTCGAGGATAGTCAACAAAAAATCCTTCATATTTCCACTCCTAACCGATATTTTAGGTTTTTTCCAATGAATTGAACACTATAAGCGAAAGACAACTAACCGATAACTGCATTGGAAAGGCATAACACATAACTCTCATTTTCAACGGTGGGTTAAATATAGCGATCTAAATGTAACAGGGTCAAGTTTGTTACGCGATGAGGAGAATAAATGTCTTTTTTAACACCAACTTTAATTCTGTATAGTCACTCTTTCGAAAAATCAAGATACGTGTAGATAACGAGAAGATTCATACGTACAACCGTGTGCTGATTTCGAAGTAAAAGTTGTTCGCACATGAGAAGTTTCGAATAAAAACTTGTACCTCTCGATGCAAACTCTCAAATCTAATTCGGGTTAATCCGTCGAGAGCTGGCGTCATGTACATGAAAATGCGTTGGTCAGACGGTGCGTTGGAGTTATCGGACAGTGTGAGAAAATGACAGAGAAAACAGGCTTGCCATGAATAACGTAACTAGGTGAATTACCACGAGAGCGCGAGAGAGATCGAGAGAAAAGCAGAAGAGACAGGGAGAGAGAGAGAGATCGAGAGAAAGGCAGAAGAGAAAGAGAGAGAGAGATCGAGAGAGAAGTAGAAGAGAGAGGGAGAGAGAGATCGAGAGAGAAGCAGAAGAGAGAGGGAGAAAGAGAGCGAGAGCCATGCCATGACGTGTTTCGCATAGGCGAAATCAAGTTAGCCTGTTGTTCGGGAGCGGTAGGAACGAGACGACGACGGTGTCGCGGGGGCTCCGTCCCGCGCTAACAGCTTCCGGTCACGCAGGAGTGGATAAACGGGAGTATCGTGACCACGGCTTTCCGCGACAGCGATAAAACACATTTTGGCCTCTCCTATAAGTCACGTGTGCGTGGTTATGGTATTCACGTTTAATTAACCGATCAATCGATAGATAAGCATTGGTAACAGAATTTACTTAATCAATAGCTCGTTCGACTCTAATGCGTTATCGCGTCCGCGGTCAAAACTGGTTATGTTGTTTTATCTATTGGTTCCATTAATTCTTAAAATGTTTATCGTGTAACACATACAACTGCATGAAACCAAGTTTTTCAAGTTGTGGCATTGATATTCAAATGTAAATAAGTAGGGAATTGTATGTTATATCCGATAACTCGAGGCAGAAGTAATTTCAATTCGTTATTCGCGCGCTACGCGGAAGAGCGGCACATTTTATACAACTGGCGACGGTTCCTCTCGTTGCACCGGAACTGCTAGACGTCGGAAGTCCGAGGACAAAGGATACCACCGTCGTCGTCGTCGTCGTCGTCCCCGTACTAAACCTCTCTCTCTTTCATTCCATAAAAGAGGAACAAGAAGGAGCGACATGACGTTGAAGCTTAAAATGAAAGCTTTCAAGGTACAAATGCTAAGGGAGAAATAGCATTGTATTACCTTCTTCGGGAAAGGCAGAATAAGCAACCGAAAGTGAGACACAATGAGAAAGTTGCCGGCACAGCGATTCCTGAATTCACTACACATCCCTACCCTTTCTCGACAAGAGGTATTAATGATGAGAGACCTTTCAGCGTTTCCCATTATGAAAACGAATTGCAAATTGTTGAAAAAATTTGTAGACTCATTCTTACATCATCGACCCTTCATTTTTTTCCGAATGTGCAATTCATTCTGTTTACCAATACCGCATTTCTCGAGCTAAAATTACGAGGGCGTTATCTTGTTGTTTTTAATCGATCCAAAAATGCCAAACAGGTGTAATCTATGTATTCCTAAAATTCGACTTTTATTATTGACATTGAGATCCTTTGGAATCAACATGAATCATACAATATTTTTAAAATTTTCTCTTTGGGCATTTTTAGTCACACGATATGTGCGCGAGTATTGGAATAATAAAAAGCGGATACCATTTGGTAGCTCTGTCGATATCTATGCCGATATTCGAACACTCGGGGAAAGAGCGTGAGGGCACCGGAAATCCTGTTCCCGTCGTGTGCATAGCACGGAAAAACTGAAGCCCGAGCGTCCATCGGAACGGAAACGAAATTCCGCTAGCGATTTTTGCCTCGTTCGCGCTTCACCTGTCACGGGTGTGTGACGCCGAATAGAACGGAGAACGAATGACGGAATGTGCGAGAAGATAGATTAAATGAAGAGAAAAAAAAAATTAAGGAATATTATCATCACAGAATTGAAGTATTCCACGTGTCAAATGGAAGTTTCCGTAGTATTACAATCATGAAATTCCAGCCAAAGATGAAGAAAAAAAAAAAGAAAATTTTGAAATCGTGGATAGATTGGTTGGAGAACGAAGGAGAAACGCTTTTCCAAAATCCCACTCTGCTTTTCGCGACTCGTTTCATCTTTGTTACTCCCATGGGAAGTGGTATAGGGGAGTATTGATCACTCCCACGCTTCTCCCTCCTCCTTCTGCTCTCGAGCAGCACCAGCAGCACTACCCGGCGCGTCCTGTTCGGTCCTCCGACCTCTGGGTCCTCTCACTACTGTACTATATCCTCTCTTCGTTCTCCATCCTGGAGTCAATCCCCTCCTTCTATGCAACCCTTTTTGATTCTCCGTTTTCTATTCTTCGTTCCTCGTACTATGCATAATATTTGATCAATTTTTTAGATAATCCTTTTCGATTTTACTAAACGAATTTCGTCCTTTCCATCTAAGAATCTAAAGATAACATCAACGTTTTGTAAACGTATCTCGTGTGTTGTTTAACCGACATTGATCAATAAAAAATGTATATAAAAATCCCAATAAATATATTTAATCATCTGCACAAATTGATATATTGCCGGGCTATGTGAGAAAAGCGATTCAGCTTCCGTGCGATGCATTCTTGTTATATTTCTATCCTACTTCGCGTGATGGTACCGATCTCATTCATATAGTCTGGAGAAAATAAATGGCGTGTGTGTGTTTTAAGCACTTTATCGTTGGCGAACGTGAGCGGGATGAGAGTTCGAGTTGTCAGCACTCGATGCAATCAGTGAAGTCGACTGGCGGAGTATATACTACGTGGATCCTATACAGCCATTGCGCTCTCATCGCTCGCTCGTTTTTCTTCCTTCCGTTCGTCTTGCAGCACGAATGCACTGTACAAACTCAACCAACGAGAAGGCTTTTGTTTCGTGCGGTTGAGTAGATGCAAGCGAAAGTACTTATGCTCAACGTAATACCGCTAATTAACCATCCAATATTATCAAACATCGTGCGTTTGCGTGTGTGCGAAAAAAGGGGAGGAAAACCGTCACGGAGGAGAGCGCGAAACAATTTGCAGTACGATAACATAATATTGCGATTAATTTATGGAAGCTAACAAATGAAATTCTCGGTGGGGCGAGGTGAGATTCAAGGGATGGGATATATGGGGTGAGAAAGGGAGATTGGAACGGAGCCAGGAATGTTGCTAATCCGGGAGGATGTACAGATCCGTTACAAACTACCGACGTACGAATGAGATGTGTGTCCAGCGAGTGCAATACTTGTATCGGTGCGATATATGCAAGGGTTACCTAGCCAAATCCTATCTATATTTTCTCAGCCAGCGGTTTCCATCCTCGTAGCTCATAGCTTTCTATGCTAATCATCGAAATTTCAGGCGGTCTAATTAGTAGATTGCCTCCTATATCAGATTCATTCTATAGATTAACGAGCTTTTTCTTTGGCAATTCAATCGATGATTGATATATTCTCGTCGACGAATTATGTCGTCGTTAATGTTACATGTATCGCAAAGGAAATTCGCTCCACATCGATTCGTCAACGGGAAGACACGATCGGGATTTTACTGGAACAAATTAATTTGACGGTCGTAAGGGTGGAAATGTCGTCGAAATACGGCGAAATTGGGGCAACGTTTTCCTCGCTAGCGTCTCCGGGTTGAAGAAGCGACATCCGCGTAGGGAAGGAATCGTCGGATCGCTCCGGCAAGACGTGGAAACAGAAGGTGTTTAGTATACGTATGCACTGGGAGAGTATTTACCGAGTAAGGATTGTATGGCGTTAGCGTGCATTTATGAGCGAAATATGTGGAACTGAAGATAGAACATACAGGGGCACCCGAGTTCATGGCCTACTTGCGATATTGAACAGAAAACGCATGGGATTTAACAAGGAAACCGGCAGTTAACAGTTTTTACTACTCTCCTCTTGTGTCAATTTTTTTCCATCGACTGTTTATTCTATTGGAAACGTTCAAATGTATCTTTGACACTTTATCGAATTTATTCCTGTTGACACATCACTTTCCATCCTCTCGCTGATCGTTTATAGCTTAGAGCCAACGACTGACGCGCGAAGTTACATCCAATAACTTTCCATCAACGAATTATTTTATAATTTTTTTCCTCACCGATTTCCCGAAGTTCTCAGTCTCTACGGCTGCGAATAGACGTAACGCAAAATCTCGTTAACGGAATCGCGGGCAACTTATCAAAAACTAATTACTCCAACAGTGGGGTACGATTAGCATTGGACGAAGGAGCAAGACGAAACGTCGAGTTGCAGCGCGGCGGCACACTGCTTTCCTGTCCCCGAAGGAGAACCGGCAGAGGCCTTTAATAATTCATCCGACGAGGCAAGCGGCTAGAACGAGATTCTAATAGGTTGAAAATTATTCCGACGAACGTGAGAGAAATCGCTCAAGCAAAACCCATTCCCAAACGTCTCTTTTCCAACGAATTGTTTAAATAATAGTTAACAGTTAATAGTTAATTATAGTTCTCGTATCATAGTTTGCAAACTTTGTGATACATTTGCATTAGAAAAAAAAAGCTCGCGACTTATACAAAACACCAAGCACAAGAATGCTTAGTCATTCACGTTACACCGTATATTCGACTACTTACGGAGAGTTCTTGCTTTCTTAAACTAGAATCTACAGCTTTGCGCGTAAAGTACACACACTCTCTCGCCAACGTTTCGAGGTAAAACGACTTGGCTAAGTCATTATACTCGAGTTAGTTTCTCGAAAGCTTTGTGGGTCGGAGCTGTGAGTAAAGCACGTTGTGACACTTGTCTTGTGACTTGTCGGCTCTGGAGGTCGGGAGATTGTTGAAAATTAAATTTGAGAAACAACAACGAGGCTGCTACGAACTGTTTGTTTCGTCATGGAAGCGCGTTGAACAATGCGGTGTGAGGATATCAACAACTGTTTTCTTTTTACTGAACATACCGCTCGATGAATATTGTCGAATCAATAGAAAAGAAAAAAAAAAAGAACACGAGACGTTACACTGTATAAGTTCGCTTCGCAGGGTTAACGCTCCGCACCGTGCAGTCACCGGGACATTTTAACGTAGGCGTCGATGTGACTGTCGTACCTACTACTATACGTTGTAACTCAACAAAGTCTCGCGATTTCCAGGAATGGGATTGTCGAGACTAAAATAGAGGAGAACTTATTCGTGTCTCGTATTTAAGAGGTACGCGATAACGACATCAAAGCACGTGCCCTAAAATGGCTGGTCGAAATAGTGGTAGAGGTAGAATGAAGCTTGATATATAGCTACTACGTGGGTGTTAGCTCCATGGGGCTTAATCAATAAGAAAATCGCGCGCGATATATATTCCGCGCTGGTGTTTTTCTCCTTTGAAAACACGATTGTGATTGATTAATCACCGCGTTGTTGTTGCGTGTTTCCTATCGGCCCGGTGTGGTTGACAGAATATAACAGGGTTTGGTGAATTGATACTTTGATGATCTTTTGATAATCCGCGAAAAGGCTCTATAGTTTCGCCTGAAATATGCAATATCGACCATAATCTATTAAAAAATAATGCACATAGTCAGTGTAAAAATAGAAGTAAAAAAAAAACTGTTCGTATAGTTATCGCGGTAAATGTATTAAAAAAAAATGATTTTTTTTCACACCGTTAGACGTTACTGGGAATAAGTAAGACAATTTGACGCTGGGATAAAGGTGTTAAACGGCCACTACGCGTTGAATCAATAACAACGCTAAACAACAGCGTTGTGTATAAGCGTAGGAAATTACCCTAATTACGTGCACGGGGCGTAGAAGCTCACTGCCCGATTTTATCCGTCACGCAACGTCCAAACTAATTGCAATAATTGCGTCGTGATGGAAACAAGACTCTGATTGCTGAGTGGTGATTTAGTGAATTTCAATTATGCGATAGTTCTATCAAGGATGGTTTCCGTAAGGTTTAGCGGTTGACGGACACCACACAATGCATGCGTCAGCTCGTTTGCGACTCTCGTCGAAGCGGTTATTTTTTTTTTTATCGCTGAACGAGTACACTTCGCGTGCTTTGATCATCAAATTAATGGCGAAATGAGAAGTAGCGATTTAACTCGTGTTTGTGTCCACCGTAATGAATGCCTGTGCGCGCACACGGAAACTAAACGCTGTGCAGAACACACTTGTGGTATGGATTCGAAAAATTAATAACCAATTCGGAGACCGATATGATATCCTATTGGCAATATATATAATTGTTTTGCATTGCATACGATGTTTCTGTCTGAACAGAATTGCGCGGCAGTTCAAAGTGTGTATCCTTGCTGGTAGGACGCACATATCTGGGTCGTCCGTATCGTTTATATTATTCACGGTAGAGCTTGGGGAGAAAGAGATCTCTGAGAGACTCGTCAAATTCAACGAGGCTTCACTCGTCTCGCTCGTTTATTGTCAACGCAAATCTCGTAATCTAACGAGACGGATTCCCGACGAGCATTCCTAGAGTTTCATCTATATAGTTTGGTAGCTTGAGAGGTAAGCTTAGAAAAGTTGGTACGACAAAGGATGCCAAAATGGAACGAACGTGGACGGTAGCCGCCGACGACGACGACGACGGCAACCGACAATGACGGGCTTTTATATATTCGATTATAATGGCTTTGAAACTCGTATCCACGAGCCGAATTTGCCGAGTGAAACGAATGAATAAAAAGGATTTGGAATTCTCTACTTCGAGAGCGAATGCAGACGCACAATAGTTTTTGGAATCTTCGCTTGCAGGATCAGCAAGTATTAGTTCTTTTTTTTTAGACAGCGCTAGTGGCTTAACCGTTTAGCAATTTCTGAATCAATGAACTACAGTTTAGAGTCTTATATTCGCAAATACTATTGATCGAATGACGGAATCGAATATTGCGAATATTGCCTCTGACAGAATCACAGATTTCTGGCATAAATGAAAAGACGTACGCTGCGAGGCCCGTGTGACTGGAAATGGATTAATCATTGTGAACATTGTTTAGCACCCTCGAGAGATTCTCGAACGCGTGTCATTGGCGCGAACGGTATATACATACGAACGCGTTCTACGAATACTATCCCTGCAAGCTACAGATATAATAGCTGTTGCTAATACGTATATTATAGTATCGGGTAAACGCGGAGCGACGCGTCGTGCGGCAGTCATCGACAATAAGCGATTCGTGGGCAAACACACCGAACTCAATTATATCGTGTCGCGTATAGCTTGTACTTGCATCCTGTCTATATATCTACATAGTAATACAATGTAGGGACACTGTGTATAGCCATCGGCTGCTATAAACTGTGCACACGTGTACATGCGCGCGTATACACACCGTCCGTTCTCTCGATACCGTTATATCCGATATTGAAAATAATCAGTACGCCCGTCATTCGAGTGCACGATTATTTGCATTCGCTGAAAAAAAAAAGAAAAAAAAATCCAGTTGAACCGACCGGAATAGATGGATAAACCGATAAATTCACAATTGTATAAAAACAGCCGTACGCTTCATAATAAAATAGAAGAAAAATCCAATCTTCGTTTCAACGAAGTGAGAAATTGACGAGCACTCAATGTGCGAAAAACCGAGTTATTTCGTTCACAAGAAGAGTCAAAACTTTGAAAAAAAGCACTTCTCGTCAATAAAAAAAAGTTTAACGAAGAATCACAAAAGAACTTTTTGAAAATCACCTCAGCAAAAACTTCTCAAATTGAGCGAAGACGAAGAAGTTCAAGAGATCAACGAGATGAAACATCTTGTGAAGTAGAGAGGGTGGGGTGTGAGTAGCGCGAAAGAGTGTCGAGACGTTGGACGCGTGAAAACAGAGGGTGCTGCCTCTGGTCCCGCGATGGGCTCTCCAAGACAATAATATTCAAGGGTTGATCTCAACGAATCGGCGGGATAACCGCCATTTTCACAAAATCACCGTGAGAGTCGAAGCCCTCCCGGCGAGAGGATCCTTTGGAGTGGAACCGCGCGAGAGTATCATCCTCAAAAAGAATATGTCCTGAAGGATATAGCAGCGAGAGGAGGATGCGATTCGTGGGTCGAGGGCCCCGGGAAACGTTCTTCGACCTGCTCCTTCTTCCTTATTATTATATTTTTATATATATTCGGTGTATCGGGCGGCACCGCGACACCTCGATTATCATTTGCTTGCGAGTTTTATCGTCCCGTTGGAAGGGTGAGTTTTCAGGATTTTTGTTGTTGTTTGTTTTTTTTTCTTTTTTTTTTCGTGGCCGGGCCGTTTAGTGTATCGTTTTTTTGGTGGTACTACAACGACGATGATAATTGGTGGTTGATCGTAGCTCGTGTTGAGAACGGACTTACGTGTTCGTTGGTGGGCAGATGGGCCGTGACTGACGTCCCCGGTAGCGCCACGCGCCCCCCTCGACGTATTCGTACTGTATATACGGCTGCAACCCTCGATTGACACGGCACTGCGCAGGCCCGTGCATTGCCAAGCGTTCTCGCAGTCGCGCTCCCGCGTATACACCCCCGAGCTTTCGCAAGCTCCCTCGAGCACATCGACGTGGAACTTGTATACGTATAGATTCCGTACATATAGCATTCTGTGTACGTGTTACTGTACTTCGCTTATACTCGATCTCGCTGTGTGTGCAACTTCCTAGCCGGTCGCCACATAGATCACGAATATTATGTGTTCGAACGTCAGTTCACTGCGCGTACATATACGTATATTTGGCACACTACAATAGAACGGGCACATTTGTACTCTCCTCCACGATATACGAGGCCGATGTGTGGGCAGATTTTGAACCATTGTCCCCGACAAAATGGTATACTGGTTAGCTATCGCTTTCGATTTTCAGGATCAATGAAATTTAATTATTTTAATTACTCATCAACAAATTAATATCGTTATTTCTGCTTGTTTTATCATACATTTTTTATGCCATCCACTGCAATGTTCTCTGCATCATTTGTCTTTGATTAAAAAAATCGTCGATCGAAATCTGTTCAAGAAGCTTTTTTTATCTCTCGAATGCTGTCCAGTCTTCCGGTACTGATTAACGAGTGACATTTATACGAGTTTGCGAACCATATACACTTAAAGAGAAATCGTATAGGCAATGAAGGCGAATCCTGTGGAAATTGATCGCTCAATTTCCCGACTAACGCGATAGTCCTCGAGCGCCCGCTCGTAACCTTCCTATCTTCACTGATCTCTCCTTTCGGATACAAATGATTATGGTATTTTGTGCGTCGCTGAACATGCACGTGTTTCATTTCCCTTCCTGCTCGTTCGCCATGAAGTCCCAATCACCAGTCGTGATCACGTGTCGCTACGATAATGATGCTCATTACACCCATATACCTTGTATTCGACTTTGAATTACAGTCCCACCGGAAACTGAACAAATTACGCTATTGTCAGGCAGTATTTTTCGAATATCGATTGATTCGTCACAACGCCAGTGAACGAGATTATTCTTCGGTAGCTGTAACGAAAGGACCGGCGAAAGACCATTTAAAAATCATCTCTTCAATATTGTGACGTATTTCTTCGACGGATTAATCGAAGTTTCATTAAATCTGGAGAAACTCAGTTAATATTCCGAAGCCATTCTAAGCCCCTTTGCGTTTTCTCTGTCGATCGAAATCTCGAAAATGGCCATGAAATATATATTGACAGCCGCCAGTCTCTACTGTTTCCGACAGAGCTTGACATTAAAGAAGCGATTGAATTGTTTTAGTATCACGCATGCATATTACATTGTGCATACAAGCTCACGCGTTGATCGAAAGTTCTTGGAAGCGCGAATACGACTAGCCATGTCTCTGTTCGTCCTCGAAAGCCAGTGTATTGAATACTCGTGGTGATCGTTTAATCGCGTCAAAACACGAGCTTCTCGTGCCGATGAATCGGAAGGGTTCGACAGTCGAACAGAGCCACGGCGCATTGATTATATACTTTTTCGAACTACTGTTCCAGCTAAAGCTCTCGTGCCCGTTTTCAATAGAGTCCCACTGGGAGGCTGCTCTCACAGGAGCCAGGGGAGTTGTTTTTTGTTCGACATTCACTGTCGCCACGAGGATAGCTGTGCCGGAGACAAAAAGTACAGAACCCGTGGACGTCCTCGCTGAACGACAGACGCGCAGAAAAAACTCTGGCGGTCACATTGAAATCAAAGATGACAGCTCCTACTTTCTCTAGTCACTGGGATAAGGTATCCTCGCCTGCGCGAACTATTATTTCATCGATGATAAAAATGTCGACGTAACAACAATTTTTTTGTCAAAGCGAAATCGACAAAAAGTTTGTCGCCTTTGGTTTGTTGAAACGCAAAGATTCATGTTCATCTTTCTTTCATTTGTCTCTATTCCCTTTATACGGCATTGCCTGCGACAGCGAATCCTCGAGGTCGTAACACGAAATCAGAGTAGCGTGACCCTCGGATCCCCACACGTGGAACACGTCGAGGTCGTCCTCGCAGTAGTAGCTACTGGACTGTCGTCCGTTCGTACAAGCGGCGTCAGCGTTGTGTCCGTACAGCCTGACTTCAATTCGCACTCAGTACGATGTACGTATAGTCGACTGTACTCCCAACTTGATGCTGGAATGAACCAGCGTACACGAGACTTGAGTACTTGCAACTTTGAACCCGACCGCACTGACAAAGCCGAAACGCGGGGGCATTGCAACTGATGTAACCAAACAGACACGGAGGGATGCATTCTGGGACAAGAAGAGACGAAGAACTAAATGCCTGGGACAGAATAGCACCAGCAGACTCGTGGATTCAACCCGATGGTCACTGTTACAAAGTTTCACGTTCATCTTGTTGACCGAAACAACCACACGAGTTTTCATGTTGAATGTTATTTACTTCGGTCGCAAAAGTTATTTTCACGGTCCACATTTATGGCAGATGTAGGATTAATCTTTTCCATACTGTTCGACTATTGTAAGAGGTACTCGTTTTACAGAACGAGTACCGGAGTTTAAACTGTAATGTACTCATGATGACGAGTACATGGTGTTCATGATTACGAGTATATGATGTTCATGATGACGCGTATATGATGTTCATGATGACGCGTACATGATGTTCATCATTACGAGTACATGATGTTCATGATGACGAGTACATGATATTCGTGATGATGAGTACATGATGTTCATGATGACGAGTACATGATATTCGTGATGACGAGTTCATGATGTTTATTTTTACAAGTTATTCATATCACGTCAGCATTAGAACCCGAAGACGTTGTGTTCTATATAATGAGCAGTCAGTAACCCATTGAATAACCATAGTGAGAAATTGACAAGGGGAGCATCGTTTGCTGGTTTTACATAAGAGCCCTTAGTAAACTCTACTTTCGTTTTCGCCAGTCCGGCTATTCTCTATCCGAC
The DNA here is from genome assembly GCA_934046635.1 of Buathra laborator. Classification (NCBI taxonomy): domain Eukaryota; kingdom Metazoa; phylum Arthropoda; class Insecta; order Hymenoptera; family Ichneumonidae; genus Buathra; species Buathra laborator. Next base: position 3,442,380 of record OW203897.1, on the reverse strand, counting down.
TATTTTCCTCGAGCAAACATCGAACGACTAGAGGCTCGACTACCCTACAGTTCATATAATAATATCCATATCCGACGAGTAGACTGAGGGAAAGCGTATATGTATCGATCGACGTGTCTTTGAGAAGCTCTCATTTTCTTCGGCATCCGTGCGTATAGATACGTCAACACCCACGGAACCCTCCTCTCAAATTGAATAGATGTTTAAGATGCCAGCTGGTCCTCCGACAGACATAACACTTTCATCCGAAAGAACAATGATTTCTCTCGAGTCCCGAACTGACGAGCTCGACGGGTCGAATGGGTTGGGAACGATCGTCCAATTTTTTTCCTTTCTCTGGCAGATTTTTTATCCGCCAGTGGAACGGCAACAGAAGTACCGAAGTGTGGGGAGCCGTGACAAGGCAAAGAGGGTGGCAACGATAAGGGATGGAACAGGCGACTAGAGGAAAAGCTCTAGCGTACTCGGTCGAGCGTCGAAATGTCTGGATATCCGATGGGAAAATGTTGAGGAAAACTTATTTCTTGCGAAGCACGCATGCTACTCATCCATCTTATTCCGATCGGCAAAAGAAACCGTCTATGTGTCATACGTGCACAATACCCAGTGCCAATACATTTACTTTTATCGAAACAGTATTTCACACCCCCCCGTGTCTAACGACGTTTCAATGTACCGCTCGAATGTTGCGATAGTTATACGATAACATGTGCTGTCTTCCGGTTTTAGTTTATCATTGACTTTTGTACCCTCCTTACACCCTATGAATCTCGTGAAAGTTTTTTTTCATTACTGAGTAAACACAATGATAAATTGGATAGCGGATTCCTCGATATATGATTTTTCAAGAGGATGCAAGAGAAACAAGTGCAACGTAGAGATACCAGGCTGTAGAGAGCACGAAGCAAATCCTAAATCGCAGCTGCAAGAAAAATCAATAGAAGGCTGCTGACTGTACATGGGTGCAATGGAAACTGGAAAATGCAATCTCGCTGTGGATGGTACGGTTAAAAGCAGCCGTAAAATCAGCGGTGATAAGTTACCGACGTCAATGAGACGGTAAAAAGGGGATCGCTACATAGAGTGCAGATTTCTGGTTTACCGACGTCTGTTCTACAAGGGACGAAGAATCCATTGTAGAAAAGTCAGGAATTTTGTAAACCAGCGAAAGAGCAGTGAATGTCAATCTCCTTTTTATCGTTGGGTACAAATAGACGAAAGATGGAAACAGTTTTATCGACGATTGGTGAAATTTGTTAAACTTTTTTCTGTTAAAAAAAGACTATCTACAAAGGCTATACTGAGACAACATGTAATGAAGACAAGCTACCAAGCTTTCCCAGATAGGTAGTCCTTTAAAATGTTTGTGTTTTCGTCGTAAGTCAAGATATTGTAGGAAGGAAATGGAGGACTTACCGATATCCTACGGGCTTTCGTAATTGAAGTAACGACTTACCTGAAAAAAAAAAGATAAAGACACGCGTTATTATAGAAAGTCGGTATCGAGACGTAATGAGTTGTCCTTAGCCGCCCACTTCTCGCGTTGGGTACAGCTAAGAAGCTTTGGTACACGGTGGGTTGGAAAGTTTTTAAAGAAATGGATATTTCCACGGTCGAGCACGAAGTGATCGATTCCGACATGGGGCGCAACGAAAGATATAATGATGCAACCACGGGTTTCAACGAGATTCTTGAAGGCCGATCAAGTATGAACGAGCGGAAATAAGTGACGTCTCCGAGATAATAGCTAAAAGCTCTCTCAAGGATTCTAGGTTCGCGATCACAAATTCGTCCATAGAGATGAGAGGCGATTGTCGCTAAGAAATTCATGATATGCGAAAGCCGTTGCTCGAAAGCTCTCTTCGTGCTCTGAGAGTTTCCACTACAACGGCTCTTAAGTGCGCGTACACCGCACTTAGAGCAATTGCTGTTAAGCCTTGAACTCGTTATTATCAATGGGCTACAACGATGTGCAAAAGCATACTATTTTGCCATGAGCAACATCGGCGCCTAGCAGAAGTATCGCAATGCCTCCCTTGTTTTACTGTAGTTCAGATATAAATCCTAGATAACGATAGTGCATAGCGAAAGATTGAACAGTGAAGTCCCCTGATAACTTCGCGTGCAAGGTAAACCAGGCTGTACATCATAATACATTTTCTACTCGGACATATCGGTGTATCGGCTATAGGTCAGCATCTATATTATAGTATTGAAGATGAGTATAATGAAAAGTTCGCTGATCATGGTTAATCGAGTGTGAAGTGCCAAGGTTGCGATAGAAATGGCAAAATACATTTATAATGGGGTGAAAAGCTTGCTTTACCATAGAGGCTTCTTCACCACGTTCTTTACCGGAATAGTAGAAGCTTAGTCGGGGCTGCAATGAACTAACGAAGTTGTGACGCCGCTTCCTATCCCATTGTCGAGACAAGAAAAGAGCTTGGTATACGAATATACGTGCCATTGGATTATACAGGATCCTTATTGCCTGAAAGTCTGTTTGGCTCTTCTGTCCCTCGACATTTTCTGATGTAGAAAAGAACATCAAATCACGGTATCGGAGTCTCAGTTATTTTATGTCTGGAATTGTCAATGCGTGGGCACTGTATCGACAAAGCAGTAGTCGCAAAAGAGAATACCACCCTCATAGATCGCGCAGCGGGGAGTGAAGCGAATAAAAATAAAGTAGATAGCGAGAAGGAAACTTGCTATAGTAAGTTCGAATAGTAAATTGAAAATACGTTCCCACACGCTCGAGGGAACGGACGAAGGCGCACCTACCTACTCTCTTATGCGCAACCTAATCTGCTAGCTACGATACATGAACGAGTATCCACTATCCTTTTTCACCTTCCCCCACGAGAGTACCTTTTCGTGTCTGGTTACCCGCGGCATATATATACTCGCACGATGCAATTTCATGCGTGTCTGTTCGAAGTGCACCAGTGGTTGCACGACTGGCGTTAACGAAATTGCGAGCTTTGGTGAAAGCTCCAGCAGGTGCAATTTCTCGTTGTCGACACACGTGAGACCCTACCGGACAGACACGATGCTAGAACCTCGTTAATCTCGAGATCTCGAGTAGAGTATATGTGTCGCGGCATTATTCATTACACCGTAGACGAAATTCATGAAATTTACCGTTGTCATTCAGTCATTTGTATTCGATATAAATTATACATAGTAAACATACTGGAATATACAGATAACAGTTCAGAAAAATATTTTAAATATTTATCGAACGAATATTTTAATTATTTATCAAACATCATTCAGATGTTCGACCGAAATTAAATTCTCTTATTCCATTGCATAAAAAAAGTGGTACAAGGCCACAATACGATTGCCATGCTTCGTGACCGATATCTACCCGTAGAATATCTACGAAAGTTTTACCCGAGAATACCATGGTGATCGAGATTCTAGGACGCTTATGTGGGACAAGTAATGTCAGAGGTCGCAAGCGGGAAGCTCTCACCGTGCCGTTGCGCTCGGTTCGAGTGGCAGATCGAAAATTCAGGTCCCCGTAGCCATTCTGTTAGGATTAACGGGATGTTTCGAAGTTGAAATCTCGTTTACACAATGGCGAACAAAATTGAATTTACATTCGCAAACACGAAACGAAGGAGAGACGTACATTTTTCACTCGTATTAATTGCTCTCTTTGAACGATGTTCATATCCCGTGAACTTCAACCTCATCCGCTCGTTCATTTCCGACGGTGAACATATCGTTAAACCGACAGGAAATTACGACCGTCAAATTCAAACTTGTTGGATGGGAGATACAGCTTCGGGGAGCATGCGGCGACGTGTACTCTCTTTGAAAGCCAATTTTCTTTAGTACCTTTGCCGACTTATATCTTTTCGCTTCATTACCATCGGTGTCGCGCCATTGACGGTGTGTCACTCTCCGTGTTGCACACCACTCCCATATAACGCGTCATAATTCCGATAAAATTTCCCTCGCACAGTTCTATCCACTTCAGTGCAAATACTCTCGGTGGTATATAATACTGCAATTTACCTTAAGAGGCGTGGAAGCTCATGATAGCATCGTAAAAGTTTTTTTTTCTCCCGCGTCACGAGAGCAGAACTTATTCGTTTTAGATTGATTTCGTGACCGTTCGCATCTCTCGGCCATCGTGCGCTTGATCTCCCCCTCTCGGTACGAGACCACGTATACCCTTACATCTGCACGTGACCTCGATAATTCAGACCCTATTCGTGATAGGGATAGAGAATGTGCCGGATCGGAAAGTGCGTGGGAGAACGAAGAAGAATAAGGAGGCGAACAAGAACCAGTTGGAGTTTTACCTCCAGGATCGCAAGGGCGAGGCATTCCATATATTTTCTCGAAAGTCCGACAATATCTATGAGAAAGTCGTGGATTTCGTCGTGAGCTCGGCATTTACTTCCTATCTCGCAAGTGCAAATCTCGCAGCGATTCTCCTCACTTTTATTCCTCCAGCATCATCCCCTTTCGTCAGCTCGACGGAAACTCTAATTCAACGCTCGGTGTTGCGGCGTAAAATGCAGCAGCATTATACAAGCAAACAAGTCGCCTTCTACTCCATTCTATTCTGTTCTTAACATTGAATATTGTGTAAGATAAATGTGCTGTCGTGAAGTAGATTTTTTTTTTCGATATTCATCATATCTCGCGCCCTATTGTGTACATCAAAGCGGGTAACGCCAGCGATAGTTTTCCAGCGGTCTCGCGGATATCGTAGTTCCCGAGAGCAGCTCGAGTCATGGCGACTCCTGTCTCACTTTTGCCATTGCACTTTGTCGACGGTTCCGGGAATACCAGAGACCTTAGGTACTCTGTATAAGCTACTAGCAAAGCGGGAGAGTGAGACGAAACGTGACAACCACGTCGACGACAGGCGAGCGCGAGAAGTTCGAGCTCACGAACGTGATCGCGAAGCAGACACGCGCCTGGTCTCCGTGGCAACGAGATACGAACACCGCGCCCCATAGGGATTCCTCTCGTATATACTCACCGGTAGGGTACGGCTACTACATGTCACGCTACATCACGGGTACTGTTCGCATTTCTGGTAATATAATTATCAACAGAGCCGAAATACGTTGCCTATGTGCTCGAGCTACGCTAGAATATTGTGATGATATTTTAATCGCGACGTGACAAGTATCTCGGATGTTACATATTCGTTGCTATGTGTCCGAAACTTCATCAAATCATCTTCCATTGCACGACTGGTGATGGCAGTCGCTATGGGGTGAACTTCGACACCAATTTTGCGGCCGCGTACGTGGAAAAGCTCAGCGGTGACGGGTGACGTCAATTATTATTTAAATTGGATACTGCACCCCTTTATCACATTACCATCCCAAGCACGCACTGTTCCATCTACATTTCATATCGAACCTTCGCCCAACACTCGCGAACCGCGCGAGAAGATTGTTATAAAATTCGCGGAAGAATTTTTTACCTGTGAGAAATGCAGTTGAAGGAAATGGAAAGAATACTTTGAATTCTGAGAATCCGCAAGTACAGTTTCAGTCAGTGGGCGCAGCGGTAGGAGTCGTGACACCCTCATAATAACCGGGAGCGTGCTCTAGGCCTAGCAACAGGTGGACTGCATTTACTAACCCGGTAGAGGGGCTGAAACTCTCGCCGTTTGAAGATCTACGGATACACTTAGGTATATATCGCGACAGAGCCACTTTCTCTGCTGTCGGATACTTAAACCGCTCGATCCAGAAACGGTGAAAATCCCCGGAGAATTGTTAAGAGTGGAACGAGCGAATAGACGTTTCACATTGGCGGTGTGAAAATGTGAGAGTCCAGAGGAAAGACGCGACTTAATAAGTCTTCACCACTCTGCTAAAGCTCTCCCTGGGTGCTTTTGCGACGAGTTGCGTCTACAACTTTTTCTGCGACGAGTTACTCACTGGCAAATAATTGGCTTTAACAGTAATTGCGTGCTTTTCCGTATTCATTGGACTCGACTAGTCCCTCGCAGAGAAAAAAATAACTACGTTGGCATGATTTCAATACTAGTGAGAAATACATCGAATCGATTTTTACGATATTTTACGATGTACAGACCATTGTCGATTATTTCATGAATAACTGCAACGGAAATTTGTTGCCATGAATGGATTGGCCTTTCCGATTAACGACTAATTCCCAAGTTCCTATATATCTATGCACGTTGCGTATATATAAATACGCATCGATACACGACGAAGTTCGATGAAGCATGAGTAATGGGTGCACCGGTGCGCGATCCGGATTTCCCGGCTATTAACGCTCGCGCGTTTAGCTTCTGTAGCACAATCGTGGCGTAAAATAATCGAGTAATTAAGCTAATGGATATTCGCAGATTAGGAACGACGAGTGACATAAAATAAAATCGTACTTGGCGAAACGGTACGACTAAAAGAATTATAAAGACATTTCCGAGGGAATAAAATCTATTCCCGACGCCATTCCGCTTATCGAGATTTTCAATTAAATGCCCGTCATCGCGGATAAATCCAGTGCTCGCGGAGATTACTTTTTTGTTCACTTTTTTCCTTCAATTTTCCATCGATTTCTCGATTAAGAAATCAGAATAAGACTCACACAAAATTGTGCACGTCGGGTGCTCGATTTCTCGCCTCCTCGGCACTCGCTAACCACGCACCCCACCGCTTTTATCACCAAATTCCAATTCACGTGAAAATTATATGTACATATAATACGGCTGGAGGGGGTGTGCGCAGCGAGGAGTGGAAACCCAAGAAGGGCGGTTTATTGGCCGTTAAAGTCACACGTGTGGAAGTGTGCCCTTCTTCGATGGGAGGATAGCGATAGGCTATACGGGTTAGAAAAGTGGTAGCGGTATTGCGGAGGTGGTGGGTAGGTGTTAGTTGGCGAGTTTACTCAAGCGTGGTTAACAAGCCTTGTACATCGGATCAGTATGAAATGACGCTGTAACATCGAGCTACAGCTTACAGCTCTGCTTCTGTTGCCACCTACAAGTTCAGACCTTAATTAGGCACGCATATTGCTCTGCGAAACTTGAAGCTGCTGAAATTACACAAATAATACGAAAATCACGAGTCTCACGATGAGGCAAGCTGATACCTTCAGGAATATCTCATATTTTCAGTGATGAAAGATCATCGAATAATTCGCTACAAACCTTATTTCTCACGGTTGCGTCATCACAGTGCACAATCTACAGTGTAAAATTTTCTCATGAATGGAGCTTCGTTAAGTTTTTTTATCTATACCGTCATCAAAAATATAATATGGATTCCTCGATGGTCACAGTTTTACGTATTCACCGTGCGCTTTTATGCTTATGATTTTTTTTGGGCTTCTTTTTTCGCATACGAAATGCAAATATTTATTTGCAAGTGACCCAGTGAGCATATTGAGAATGAAATGTTAATTAAAAACAAACCTATGGGATTATGCTGAGAGGTAGGTGAATTTAAAACTTCATCGTCGATTCTCTGGCGTATAGTTTCATTACCGCAAACCGTGTCAACGAGGGAGCCGGGTGAAAGTGCGCGTTGGATAGCAACGAATACACTGCAGGCTTGATTAACGTAGGTTGTCTTTGGGGGTGAATGAATCCCCAGCGGCGGTAGAACGCTGTAAAACACGGCCGGGAAGCGCTTAATCTCCTTCCTGATTGACCGACGAAGCGAGTCACAAGCTGGTCGACGCGCGAACCCCATAGGCTTTGATCAGCTTAGTTCTTCCAGTAAACCAGCGCGCAAATGTAGAACAACTATTTTCGCGTTAGCGGTGAATTTTCTTTATTTTTTTTTTCATCGTCGTCTCGATTCCCGGAGTCCTGGAGGTCGTCAAGTTTTTGACATGTATTAGACGATGTAGGATCAAATATAATACAAGATTGAGTTGTCGGGCTGCGAAAAGTAAGCGAAGTCATTTCGATTTAACGATAGAATGGAAAAACCCGTTGATCCCCACCGTCTCTCCGGAGTTCTAAGTAAATAGCTTCAGGTTTATGGCTGACTTTAAGGTCTCTTGGTCTAACAGCACTGGCAGTGGTATGTACCTTATACAGGTACAATGGGGTTACAACATACACAAAGACGAAAACTGTGTGTACCGTTCATGTTGCCGTGTTCGTCGAACGGGGGACGGAGGGAAGATTGCCTGTATCGGAGAACGCAACCGAGGCTAGAAAGGCAATTTACGATTCGTTACCAATAGTATTCTGCGAGCTCTGTTCAACGCTAACAGGATAAAATCGAGGCCGAGGGATATATTCGCGAGATCTCGGACGGTCGTGGATTGAATATTGGAACGAACGCATAGTCGCTGATTCATCGTAGTCTGTAATCAATTGCAAATTTGATTGATACGCTGTATAATCTAATTAATCATCTTTTCTTGCTATCCAATATGCATATACATTTTTTTTTTAAGAAACTTCAATTTGCGAGAGTGGTTCAAGTGCCAGGTAGTCGTATTTGAATATGCGAAGCTGGTGGAGCTTTTGTATGAAAATGTTTATATGGCCTGTAAATTATGGTCGCACAGCAGGTCTAGAGATACTTGTTGTTATATTCTAAAATATATATATATACACATATGTATACCTTGAGAAACACGCAAGCTACGCGAGAGACACGCTCCCTGCATATAAAACGGCAACGTCGCAAGGAATATACGGGGGAGACGAGAAAATCTTACCAGGTGCCGAGATACCGAGTGCAGAGACGCGCAGCGTGTCTGACCTACTCGTGTGTCTGCCACGTAACTGACTCTTTCCACTAGCTTAACACGCGTTTTCATCATCCAGACAATATACAACGTTTCCGGCACGGATTTAAGAGGTTTCCTTTTTTACTTGACATCGTTCAGATAGAAGAGATTTTCTTCCTTGAAAATCTGTATACGTATTTCGTATAAACAGTATGTGGTGAAGTTTTTCGAATACCTTAAAAAATCTTGAACTTCAGTACAAAAGCATCCAACCCCATAGATATCCTTTCTTAATGACGATATGACAGATTGAAACTCGGGGGAGTCGATAATATCTTAAAAATATTTGGAAATGTCGAAAACAGTGTTATTTGGCAGGTAATCAGGATCGTTAAGAAAGCTTCAGCGAGTTGTTCATTAGAAGATTCAGGTCTGAATATTTAAATATGCTGTAAGGAACCACGAAATTGTGATGCGTATAAAATTTGAAATCAATTAACCGTTTCGTTTTTAAGATATTCACTATTAAAGTTGAGTTATTTAGCATTAGCTGTATGAAAGTACCACTATTTTTCAGCATACAAAGTGTCTTTACAAAATCCTGAATGAATTTACGTCATTAGAAAACCTATCTATAGTAAGAATATGCTTTCCAAAGGTAGATATCAAAATTAAGAAACTTTTGACCGTCCAGTTTTTGAGATATTATAATTCAAAGCTCGTTTGCTGCCTGCAGTCCCGACTTGCTGGGTTCTCGCGACGCGGACCTCCCTCTCGCACGTTGCCTACCCGGCACCCCGCGTGTCGCGCAGTCTATCCCCCTTTTGAGACGTGCTGAAGCTTCCTTAAGTTACTTTGATGGATAGACATAACATGCATTGTTGCCAGTGTATGGGGAAATATGAAGACACTTGTTCTTGACGTTTCGATTACACGATACAAGTTCCGTTATGAGAGAAGATTGTCGTCAAGCTGATAGCTGACATAACTGTCGTTACAACGAAGCTTGATGTAATGATACGATAAACTCTAAGATATTTGTTCTTTGAAAGGTTCCCTAACGTACTCTTCGCATCTCTATAGCTTATCGATTTTGCATAGTCATGGAAGTTCAGTACATTCGGGATTCAGTTGCCTCGAGCGCGACCCGCAATTCTCGGGGTTGGAGAATTCCATATTTATGCAAATAATATCAACGCGATATTCTACATCGACGATAGGATACACGTGTACGCATATGCCCGTCTTTGCCGAATGGGAAAAAGATTGAGATCGATGCAAGCGCGTAACTTTTCCGAAGGAAATACACAGCCACAGCACGTGACGTTAGACGGCGACTACGTAACTGAAAGTTTGAAAAGAGCTGAGGCTGCAGGTGCTAGTACGCGATTAAACATAATCAGGACTTCGCTGAACACTGAAGTTTTCTTCGCGCAATTTAACGGAAAGTGCTGTGGGATAAGCGTTATCGCAGATATGTTCAACGAACTCGTGTAAGTATCAAGTCGTGAGTAATGAACAATGCTTTCTTTTTGGCCTTTAATTTTCTAAGCTCAAAGTTGAAATTGAATAGCCGGATTGCATTGCATTACATGGAATTCATAGCAATAGCTGAAGCGGTTTTTGATTTTTTTTTTTTTGAGACGATGTTATTTCGAACCCTATGAAACTACTATCACCGAGAAGCGTTCCCGGAACGGAAGTCCAACTAGGGGAATGTTCCGTGGTATTACACAACGGAGTTTCGAATATCCTGCTTCCAGGACTACAACATCCCACAGTAGCGTGACTGCATGTGCAGGATGTTTGCTCGCCAGGGAAGTGGTATTAGACCGCTAATCTTGTCTCGTCCAGGCAACGTCGAGTGGGAATTGGAAATCGTTCGAGGAACGTCGTTGAATCGAAGCGCGCTTCGCGTTAATTGCCGCAGCACGGAAGTACGCGTATCAAGCCTCTGGTCTATACAATTCAAGCCGCTTGTATAGCTGCACCGAGCTTTGTGGAGTGTATATATATATATATCTATATCTACATAGAATATATCTCCGGAAGGTAACACTTTTCCTTCAATATTTGATTGCATAATAAAGCGACGACATTCCTCACCGGGGGATGTCGCAAAAAGCCAGAAGTTTTCTTCACAGCATCGAAGGAAACGAAGGAAATGTGCAGCTGAGAGGATACCAAACGAACTTCGTAAATCCCTGGTTTCTGGATAATTTCGAAACTCGTGCGAAATTGTGTTAAAGTAACTCAAGCACGGGGAAGGTATAGAAGAGGAAAGATTGTGTGAACGAAGGAAAGATGGATATAGGAATGGCGAAATGCAAGGACAGTAGCGGGGAACAAGGGGAATTGGCGATGTTTCTGGTTGGCTTTCTAGCTAGCAATGCGGTTCCACACCGAACAGAGAAGGCTTCCTTTCAAGGGCACGGTGTGGTACCGGAGAATCCTGAGCTTTCTTCGGGAATGAGAAAAGTTCGCCAAGAGGGAGAATAGAGTAGGGGGCGAGAGGGACTTACACACATTTCGACGAAACGACCCTTATATCTTACAGTCTCTTCGCTGAATCCCCGTCATGCCTCGACGTTGGCGATGTGTACCGTGCGCAAAACGAGTTTAGCCTTTAGTATGTGCCTGTTAGCGTGAGGCAAAAGTTACTCTCGCGTAAGACTTCTCCGACTACAGTCGAGCGAGTTTTCGCGTGTTTTCCACTAGTTTTCTCCTACATAGCTTTTATTTGCTATGTCGCTGATGCGGCTCGTTGCGAGACAAGGCGGCACGCATTTCTTAAATGTTTTCAAATAAAAAATTAAAAACAGAGTTGTTAGCGTTACCGTGGAACGTATTTGAAATACATCGCTGAAGTAGACTGAAGTGGTGTTTTCTCTCGAAAAACTAACGACACTGCAAATAAATGCGCGTGAAAGATGTGTCTATACGCGTGTAATGAGAGCGTTTACCGGTTCTTTCATTTCACAGTGAATGTACTCAGTATTTTCCAATACTTTTGAAGGTACTGAGCGATTCTTTTCGCGACAATACTACGCGAAAAATGAATTCCTATGAATACGTTTCAGGTGAACGGAAACAGTGCATCAATGGGAAATTGCAATTTTTCTCGCGAAGGAAGTTTCATTCTGTTAAGGTACATTTCCTCGCATTCGTCCCACATTCGATACTCTTGGGTATGCTAGAGCGTATTGCGTCGTCATCGAGAAACAATAAATAAAAGTTATAGACAATATTCGAGCAAGCGGTCTAAATTATTTTTCTACGGTACTACGGTCTTCTTTACAGCACGGACAGGGCGATTTCTATTCAAATTTTTTCTTCAGGACCTCCGACAAACAAAACATCATGAGCTATACGGTATGAGATCTTCGGTTTTATGGAAATCCCGGAAATCCCTCCCTCTTTTGCCTTACCACACCCTGCCGGCAAAATGTTGTTTGCGTCGTTTTCCCGAGCCCTCTTGAGCTCAATCGACTTCCCGCGGTAGAGTTTCTTCGCCATGAAAAGCTTTTATTATATCGTTTATCCGACTTCCAATTAATCCCGTACGGTAACGTAATAGTAATAGAAACGCGGCGCGTCTCAACGTAATTGTTGACTCTCTTGGGTGGTGGATGCGTTTGGGAATCCGCGAGAGATGAATTGCTCTTGAAACTATCGAAAGCCTTTTCATCTAGTAATAGAATGGCATCGGGTTCGTACAATAAAAAGGCATTGAAAAAAAAAAAATTGAACGCGGTAAGAGATATTGATTGAATGACACTTTTTTAAGTGCACCCGATTTAAGACACATCGTACTGAAATAATTGGATAATTTGTCTATAAGTCACGGCTCGAATTCGGCATGCCAGTGTCTGCTAGGGGTCAAGAAAACACGATGAATCGAAGAACATCAACCTCGTGTCCCTGAATTAAGAATGTTTACACCGGATAACAGAATTCATGCCGGGAATGCCTTTGACTAGACGCAAATGGCGTAAGATTTGCACCCCCGGGGGTGTTGGGTTTGCGTAAGATTTTTATTTAATTTGAATACCTCCACTAAATGAAAAAACATTGCGAAGAATCCCAATATACTTCTTTAGGAACACTGATCAACTTGCAACGAGCATCGAAGAACTCATAATATAGATGTGTGGGTTATGAATCCGTCGTCACAACGCAAATAATGTCGAAATGTGGTATATTTCAATAATGGTATAATTCAGTATTTCAGTATTGTGCATTATTCAGAATGGACAATTTTTATTGAACGTAAGCGGTGCTTCGCCGCACAGAAACAACATTTAAATGGAAGTAATAGCACAATGGTCGGTACAATTGTCCGCTGTTTCAACGTACGTCTCTCCAAAAGACAAACGCATTTGTCTTTCTTGGTACTAAGCTGCGTTACAGATTATCTCGACCGTAACATCGAGTTTCATGGCTCGAGCGTTTCTCGCTTTTGCATCGCTGCGTTTAATTGCGATGCAGCAGTTCTAAAGCAATCCGACGAGACAGATATAATTTAACGGCCCGCGGTATACATTAAATGCAATTGCAAAAAACGCTAAAGTGTCCTCAAGATATTATTGACTCACAACAAACAAGAGCTTTTTCAAAAATATGCATCGTAACATTGACAAACGTAAAGCTTTGAATAAACAAATAATGAACATATGACAAATGTAACATCAACAATAACTTACCCGGCGCATAACGCGTAGAGAGAACGATGAAGTCTTCATTTTGGTGGCAATCCTGGTGGTCCTTTATTCGGCTTACTTGTCCCTTCCGTCTCCCAGACGTCGAATCGTTCTCGAAGCTTCAAATGGACGCCAACGAAGTAATACTACTAGCAGAGAGAAGTTCTCGACGCTCTTCGGACGGTCAAGGTGAAACCGCTGTATTCGTTTGAACGTTTCGGGAAGTAGCTTCGCTGGAAAGTGGGGTGCTTTCTCCCAATAACTACAGGTGGTCGGCCAGCGGCTCTCACCCTCAAAACTATTCCGGCCTCTGTGCTGCTCACGGGATCAAGCCCCGACCTTTCGATTTTGCTCGATCCCAGTTGTTCCGCGGCAAGCCTCGTCGTTGGTGTTCGCGATAGCGGGAACTCTGCACAACCTGAGTCTTCGACGCGATCTGCCGGATAGGAAGTGGTGATCTAAAGAGGAAGTGAACGCGGATTCTGCGTAACGCGGCGGCGAGAGGCGGCTGGGAGCTTTTCTGCGTGCGGCTCTCTATGTGTACGCGTGTGTGGGTGTATGTCACTCGATCGTCTCGTCGCGGTCAGGTCGAGAAAGCGGCAGCACCGAATGACAGAGATAGAATGATAAACGCAGATAGATAAAGTTAGAGAGGGTGCGCGGTTTCTACGGCGTAGACGCGCGATCGCCGTGTGCCTTCTGTCTCGGCGTGTTGCGTCGCGGCTAGTGCGGTTGAGTGAGATAGAGGCTAAAAGCGTTGAAAGCAGCACCCCGTAGCACCGCGCACGCCCATAGAAAACCCGTGGCCAGGGCCGCGCCTGCCTTGAAGCTGAAGGTCCGACACGGTGGTCGCACACTGGTAACACTACCCACCCGATGAACTACGGACAAACGCTCATTGTTGTATACGGGAGAATGCTAAAATAATATCACAAGTTAATGTCGGTATTATCACTTTGTATTGCAGAATCAATGTGTATCCATAGGTCACATAATACGTGGTGGTAGATAGTTTACATACATTGTATGTTCGAAACAAGAGAAGTTGCCGAGCCGAATACTGTTCCCTGCAGGTCAACCACTCGGACCTTAATTGTTCTGTTCACGGCGAATTCGTAATTCGCTTACGCGACACCGCTTACCACAGCGTCCGCCTACTAAATCCGTAGTGTGATGTTTCGTTTTAAAAGAATACCCGTATACTGTATGTTTAATGTAGCAAACATAGAGCGAGGATACATAATGCAGTGAACAGGAACTCAGAAGAAACAATATTTTCTTTTGGCACCGGAAATGAAATGAATAAAAAATCTTTCGAATTTTCAAGAAAGAATACTTTGGATATGATATTATTAGTTTTCTATTAGTTTTAGGATTAGAAAAAAGCTGCAAAACTATTACGACAATCTGAAAAAATGATAATTAGTCTATGTCACTTGCTCCGTTGAATTTTCGAAAGGGTATGAAAATAAAACGATACAAAAAAGTCGAAGAACTTTGGCTCTGTTATAAGGAAAGTTTTTCAATAAAAAGAGTCAACATGAGATAGGAGCCAAAGGGCCAAGAGGTGTTACTGTGGCCGCCGGAAACTACAGGCAAATTTTGAGTTTTCTGCAGAGGGTTGATGGGTCCTAAAATTTGCTGTTTTAGCAACGGCTACTGCGGAGTGATGTGCTGCAGTAGGTAACCGTACAGCTTGCTATTGCGACTGTGGGTGTAAAGTGCCGACCGTCGGTAAACCCATTTTCTATATGTCCAACTGTCGTAGTTTGCTGTTTTCAGTAGGAAACTGCTTTATCATAGAATTCTGCTGGTTTCAACAGGACATCGCTTTATCATAAGAATCTGCAACCCTCAAGAACCGACCAAAGAGCTTCTACTTTCTGAGAATGAGGGCGCAATTTAAATGGCCGTCTCCTACCCTTCGATTGACCTGCTGGGGTGAACAACCCCGAGGTCTCTTGAAACAGAGTTACGCAGGTTTCCAACAGGAGTTCAGCCAATTTAAGACTTGAAAAGAAAAACCCGACGCCTCGGATGAACTGGAGAAACTTTTTCATTGATCACATAACTGTTTACCTTGGAGCTGTAAATTCGTGTACTCGAACATTTACGCAAGTGTAAGCTATGGTTTGTCGTATAGCAGTGTTTCCGGTTAAAAGGGCCAATTTCTTTTTGCTTTGATTCGTAAAATGTGAAATAAAATGTGTATCCTCTTCCACGCAAAGAATGGACGGGCCGTGCCTCAAAACTGCTACTTCACGGAATTTCATTTCGCGCGCAAGACCCAGTATTTGGTCTTATAATTCATTAACTTTTTATGTCTTTTCCAAAAACTGCTGAAGATTCGAGGTTTTTTGTTCGACCGACATACACCCCAGGCAACTTTCGCTTGTTTTTGTGACGATAAGGCACTTCGTTTTTTACCATCGCTCGGTTGTCGACACTCAAAGGGTTTCCGTAAAACTAACTGTATCCGTCTCCAAGAATCGCACTTTCCTTTCGCCCCAAATCCGATGGCTTAAATGCGTTATTGTAACACAGTTCTTCGTTTCTCGTTCCGAAAGTCTGTCAAATATTGCCAAATCGTTCGTCGACTCGAACTCCATTTGGTCAAGTTAATACGATGTAATACAGAAAACTTGTTACACGTACAAGGATTTATCGTAAAATTATGGATCAGTACTCTTTTCTCGTCGGGAAATTTACTGTTACACTGTGACACTCTCGCAGCAGTTCTCACGTGCAATTCTCACGTACAGTTATGATATACCTGCTGCGACGCCTAACCCCCAACGTGTTAGCAGGAATAGATGAAAAAGGTGTTTTATTCACGAACCTTCAAAGTAATTCCAACTTCCGGCTCTACGAGTCCCACGTGGGAAGAACCATCCCTAAATAACGGTTCTACCTAAAGGAGATTCAGTTTCGAAGCATTTTCGTTACTTCGAAGATTGCTATTGCGACATCCGAACATTGTATACTGTTACGCATTGCACACAAAAATGGAACTGTCTTGAAAAAACCGGCGGAAGTAGATTCATTTTTTTTCATTCCAAGGATTGTCACGGCTTTTCGCCTGGATGAAAATTTTCCCAATTAAATTCCTTACCCCATAAACGATATCAATAAGTGTGGACGTTGAACGAAGCGAGATAAAAAATTCATTTTACCAACGATCGTTAGACTTTCGTCGAAACTTCGCAAACGAGGTTGAATTTTTTTCCGCATTTCGCACCCTAAGCCCGCTAGCCAGCCCGCTTCAAAGTTTTCGAAACCACCCAAGCCGCGACCGCTTGTGCGGCCGAGCGTTGAGCGTATAATAATGGACATTTTGTAAAACGCCCGACGCGATTACCCGCACTTTTGCTGCCGCTTTTATAGCGGTCGATGAACGATGCTGCTCGGTCGAGGGAGCTCGCGCGCGAGTTTCTCGTTAGCTCAATTTTACGATCTAAGTCAGAGCAATCCCGTGTCCGCTTGACTACTATTTTTCATCATTTTCGGAGAATTACGACTAGCTGTGGCTCTTTTACTCGTACAGCCCGAACGCGAGAATGAAGAGGCGGCTCGCACGAAAAATCCTAATCGCCCAAATTAACCGGTACTTTTGAAGAAAGAAAAAAAAACTTTGCTAAAATTTGCTCGCAGACTATTGCATTTGTAATTTCGTAGACCCTCGATTTATACGTGTGCTTATCGTAACATCTTTTCAATCAGATCGCAGATCGTAACTCGTTCACGGTTATTCGAAAACGCATTATTATACTAGTTCTCCTATATAGCTGCACACAAAATACCTGCATTTAATGAATAGGGCGTGAAGGAAGAATCTTGTGCCCGAGAATATGGTCAAACCCTTTGCATCGGAGAAGCTCTCCAGTTATCCCAAACTCATTAGTCAACGTGGGGCCAAAACATCGAAAATTAATAAGGTTAGAACGCTGTAGGCCGCTCATAGCCAATTAGGGTTCACGGTTAGTCTAATGGGCGATTCGGTCGATTCTTAATTGCTTTTCGAAAAAACAAAAAACAAAAAAATCTAAGGGCCCCATGACCATTCGCCGGATCATCCCGGAAGCGTACCTTGTTCTATGACACAGAAAAGCCGATGATGGATGCCCGAGAAATTAAAGAGGCGAGTTTAATACAAGAAACCGGACGAAAGCGATCGAGAGACTCCAAAAGATAATCTTAAACTAGACCTCTGCGACAGTTCTGAAATGGATGACCATCGGCGACATCGATGCATTCATTATCATTTCTTCGTCGATCTGCAGCGACTTCCAAATTTGGTAAGCCCCTTAAATCAGCACGAGGGTAACGTGTTATAGCGTGACAGTTCCGTGTATGCGAATTGATTCGAGAACGATTGGAATGGTGCATGCAGTGAATCTCTTCTGCTTTTTCTCCCGCGCTGCTTCTAAAGTTTAATTACTCTCGGTGCAGTGCGAGGGCACGCGGCTGTTCGTTTCCTTAATGAGTAAACGCGGCGCGCGAGGTTCGTCGAGTAGAGGAAGGCCAGCCATGACGGCGAGGGACGTATAAGTATATATATATATGTTGGGTATATACGCGCGTGATCGGCTCGAGAGGGACACGTGGGTGGCATCGGCTCACGAGGCTCGACGAGATCGGCCGAGGCAAACCGAGAGAACGGGACGAGAGCGATCCACGTGTGGAGAGCGTGCCACGCGTGACTGCCAACAGAGTGGTGGAGGAACACCAGGTTCACTGGAGAAAGGGTAACAGCAACTCACGAGCAAAGGTTGCTCCGTGAAACTCTGAGTCCGACGATCGAGCAGCGAAGAAAGGATTGGAGTGGTAGCTGAAGATTCTCGTGGTGCATACAATGCGTTTCAGACAAGGAGAACGCACGCGTTATTCACCCGCAAGTCATGAATATGTTCATTAGGAACTGAATGGAAATTACTCCGACTTCATTGCAAACTCCTTCCGAAGAGTAGCAGATAACAACAAACGTTGTACAAATGTTTATCGGCGCGCGCAATTATTATCGTCTACGAGAACAGAGCCGAAACATTCGAAGAATCCGTCAATTGAGAATCTGCGAGGACCCTTTGGTATATAATGACAGAAGTATCTGTAAACGTTTACTCCGAGATGCGTAGGGAACTCGAATGCGAGGTGCACAGCGAAAGCGGACTCTTCAGCAATAACGAATGACCTTGCGCAGTAATCTTTTTCATTCCGGTGAAAAGTTGATTCGCCAGAGAGTTTTTGTACGCGAGTAGAAGAGCGAATTCCCGGACAACGTCATGTGTCCGACGGTATTTTGATGAGGCGAACCGTTTCGCGAGGCTTGCCCGCGGGGAGACTTGTATAGCGGAGAATCGCTGACGAGGCTCCACGCTGGAATTACAATTTGAATTAGTCGCGAAAGCCGGAGCTAATGATTCCTAAAGAGCAAAACACACTCGCGACTCAACAAACCCTCACTTCGGAGAGAGAAAGAGAGATAGAGAGAGACAGACAGACTGAGAGAACTAAGGAACAGCGCGATATTCTTAGCTTTGTAAGAAACCGCCCGTGCCTCGGGAACGCAGAGCATCAGCGCAACTTGCGGCCGATGTGACCGTGAAAGAGCTCGAGGTGGCCCAAGCGACTCTTGTGTACGATCGCCCAAATTTCTTATACCAACCATCAACACCGCTTGTCCCTTATCCTTTTCGTCACTGCCCCAATGTGTCGCTCGTTCGGCCTTTTACGGTCGAAATTCCGACAAATTCAATGACGATCATTATCATCAGTCTCGTTATCCGTCGCCGATACGGACGCAGGAAAAATTGAGCGGAACTTATGTCCAATCATTCAAAAGGAATGTGTGTTTCCTCGGCTTTGCTGGCAATGGGGAAATTGTATGAGAATTGACGGTGGCAATCAGGCGTCCGTAAAACTCTTCATTCACAGCACAAACATTCTCAGTTATACCCCTCTTGCGACGAGAGAGATACGCTCTTTATGAATTTGTACGTGTACTCGTATGCGCAAGTATGAGCGATGCATAATAAAAGTTGATCAGGTGCGCGAGAACCTGGCGTGAAACGCGAGCCACAACGCTATGCTGGGATATGTAGTATGGAATATACACTTTGCGGCGTTGTGTGTAACGCGGCACAGCAGGTTGTGATGCACAGTCGGGAAAAATGAAAGAATGGCAAGAGATCTAATCATACGGCGCGGTGACGTGAGTTACGTGGGTAACCGGAGGCGGCGGCGGCAAAAAACAAAAGTTCGAAGGCTCTTCGTGTGCCACAGCTGAGACCTCGTCGGTGCGAGTTCGTGGTTTGTACTATCGTGAGCCGCGGACTACGGGAGTCCGATGCGGCACGAACAGTAACACCCAACGTGGATTGACCAGGTGGATTATCGCACGACCCATCAGTTTTATACACAACTCGCACCTCTTTTTTTTTTTCAGATTTTTTTTTCTTCATATTTTTAGCGGCGTGAATTTACGGCGTAGCGTATTCCGTAAATATCGCTGGTCGTTGCTGGTCTCGAAGTTAATTGTCGGCGGACTACTTCCTAATTATATGATTTACCGATTAATATTTTTTACACGGATTTACACCTCTATATCATGAGTGTATTCGTCAATACGCAATTTCGCAGTTTCTATAGGCGTAGGCGTGATGAATCCAGGTCTTTCGAAGAAGGGTGAATTAATTAGAGATTAATTATATGGGATGAGAATCGCACGATGGTGCGAAACGATCAGTGAATGTTCCCGCGGGCATTCTCTCAAAAAAACTCGACTGAGCAGCATCCTTCAGGTATAAAGCAGATCCGATGCACGGAAGACGAAGAATAAGATTAGAATGGGCCAATTACGAAATCCTCGAGATTTCACACACTCGAGAATATATACATGTATATAGCCGGAGATTCATTAGGGAGGATCTCGTCTCGCGTATAAACATAAATTCGAACGCTTCACAACCACCGCCCTTTGGGGTTCACGCTAATAAACAAGGTTCCGTGCAGGTGGCACAACTGTTCGGGCTCTGTGATGTTCGACTATGTAGTCGACATTCACCGAGCAAAGTATGTTAAATATTTCGAATAGTTTGGAAAGCGTCGCGGAGGAGTAAAAGGCTTTTCCAAACGATTTCCGATAACCCTTGTCGAGAATTCCAAGCATTCTCTCTGCGGAGATATAGAAGAAAAAGGGTGGAAATCTCGTTCCTCGATAGAGACAGTGGTTCGACACGAATGCGAGCTCCGTGTTCTCGATCAGAGAGAAAATCCTGTAACGCAGTGTCTACGAAACCGACGAAGAAAACTCTTGCGGGTATCGGAGTAATGATCGAGCGCTTTGTCGTTTAGTTTCTTTCTCGATCGTAAAAGAAGCTGAAAATGTCATCGTCGGGTTGAAACTCGTGTCAAACGGCTGTGCCGATCACAGCTCGATGTTCGTAGGCATAAATACGACTTAACAAAACTCCGCGTTCAGTGCGCATTGCCGTTCGCTCTCGCGTTCTCGTTCTGAAGTAGCTATGCCTGAACCGCCATCGTAAATTCATCTTTTAAGCCCTCAGCAAGCGTCTTCTCGCTGAGGCGGAGACTTCTTAGAGGCCGTTGGGACTCATTTATTATTCAGATTTATAGCCAGACTCGAACTGACTCCCACAGATCGGCAGGTCTTTGCGAATGTCTCGCGAGCAGTCGAATGGACACGGGGCTACTCCGAGCGACTCGGTTGCCGATCTGCGGTTCCTTCAACGCTCGCGCACGCCGAGCTCTCTTTCGCCTTTCGGAAATTCGACGTTTTGCATACGACACGATCTTGGCCCGATTTGAATGAGAACGCGGCGGCATAACAAGGCGCTATCGTCGGAGGTCCGACAATTCGCATTCGCAGCGAGATGCCAGCGTCATTGAATTCAAGAAAGCCTCGGCGCGTTCTCATCCTCATATACACTATGCCCTTAATGTATGCGATCTACGAACAGCCACATTATATACACACAAACTAGAGAATGTGAAGTGGATATCCGTGCTTCATAAGAAATACTACATTCAAACGGCCGAAGCGGACAACTTCAAAGTATTGAAGCAGCCAGCCACATGCTTATGTAATAGTAAAAAAAACACAAAGCGTACATATTTTAACTTTAGTATAACTAAATTTTGAGAAATCCATCGGCGTATCGACGTGGTTCTCTGACTTTACAAACGCACAAATAGCATCGAAATTGATAATATCGATTTCCTCGAAAAAAAAAAAAGAGCCATTAAAAGAGTCTTACATCGATATTTCAATACGTCTGGCAATACAGACTGAGTTTTCAGGATTATTGGCTATTGTACAAAATACATTCCGGGCGATATTATGGAAAAGTGAAAAACGTTTTGTGTTGTTTGCGTTGCCAATGCGGTAGGGGTAGAGGGTGATTGCAAGGATCCTCTTTGAAACTCAGGACTGAGCAGACAACGCAAAGCTGCTCGCGCGTTCGCCAGAGTCGCAGTAGAGAAGCGAACGAATGGACAGACGGACACACGGCAGACAGTATCGGATTGATCTCAGGGCGAGTGAACCCAATTACCCGCACACCGAACGACCAGATTTATTGTCCCGAAGGGGGCTTGACTGAGGGACGAGTTGCTCTGGCTGAGAAGCGCTGGCAGAGATCGAGCCGTTCGGTCCGTCTGTGCGAAGGACCAGAAGCAGCGAAGCCCTTCAGCTCTTTCAGTTTCTGTTGCCGTTTCAACTGCAAACTCTCCAACGAAAAGGAGAGAAATCGAGCACCGAGATATCCTTTCGTCCGGCGTTCGAAAACCTCTCCGTTTCTCGTGTGGCAAGAAGAGGGTGTCGCGTCGGTTTGCTCACCCAATTATCAAGCCTTTGACAACGACCTTTCCCTTGGTGTCTTCGGGGACTACCGGGCATATAAGTGCGCTCCAGCCAACAACACTTTCTCGCCATATGACTTTGCTTCTGGAGCAAAGAGATAAAATCGAATCTTAGGATCTCGCTGAATCTTCACAACGCTCGAGTGCTCACAGATCATAAACAATCTATAATTGACATGATTTACGGAAGAAGAAGACGAAGCTTCGTTCGAGTCGATGAACGTTACCGGTCATGCAAGGTTTTGCAACCAACCGGTGCACTTCAGATAAAAATGCCCAATACCATAGATCATCGACTGTCCATTGTTTTCCTGTTTTGATAGAAAATGTCGATATGCTTTAAGCAATTATTTTCTATCTCAGAGTTTACGGTGGAAAAATCTCGCAAAGAATTTTCTCATCTCAAATTGGCTTGATCTTGAAGGAACAAAAAAATTGTCGTGTCAACGAGACGACAGAGGACACGGTTGAATGGTAGTCTTCACCCTCATACGAAGATATGCAGATAGATGCATCGGTGAGACGAGGCAAGGAAAGACAGGGGGTATACACGCGGTTTGGACGTTCCCGAGAGCTCCGCAGGTGGCTGTCACCGGAGGCAAACATACTTTACCGCGAAACACAGAGAAGAGAGAAAAGCGAAGAAGGACGCGGGAGACGCGAATCGAGGAAGGAAGTCTTTGGGAATCGCCGACCGGCCTGTCCCCACGATGAGAGAGCCAGAGAATCGAGCGAGAGGTCCTCCGCCGCCGCGATGCTAACTGACGCCTTAGAGGGCACTGATTGAAGTATTTATTGCCTCACGTAGGTCCAGCCTGCCCCCGAGAGCGTCCTCGCATCTTTTATGCCGGTGTAATGATCCGCTTTGCATGCGAAAGCACCGGGCAAAGGAACCTCTACATATACCTCCTGTGCGTCGTTCTCTCGTCGTTGTCGTTGCAACTCCAACGCATTCACCAAATGCGAAGATCGAGGAAAAGAGAGCACGGTGAACCTCTGACACACTCCTCCGCCAGAAGGAGCCGCCACTTCTTTCACCCCTCTGGCCTTCGCATCCCGTCTAATTATCCCCGGCTATCTCGCGAAGGACTTTGCTTTTTCACGCGTTCACTTTCGTGAGATAATATAAATTGGATCTCCCCCTCGTTCACCAGTCGCCATAAGCTTGGGATACGCGGAACTCCTGTTATCTGATTAGACAAGATTATGTCGGAGTTTGTGCTGAAATGCTAACGAAAATCTGTTTCGTTCGTAGTGCAAGTGCAAAGTGATAAACGTTAACCCTTTAATTTCGGACGATGTCTCAGGTGTTCGGAGTACGTAAAACATTCGTATAAGAGGATCTCTCATGGGCCATATTTTGTCTCCGTAATTTGGAAAGATTGCTCAGCTCGCTGTAATTTTGATCCATTTGCATTCCAACGCATTCTTGCTGAACTGCAAATCATGGATAAGTATACACAGATTTCTGAATTAAGTGTCAGCGACGTTGAACTGTACGGAAACCACGTCCAGTCAGCATGATGCAAATTATCGCTCGTGTACAAAAAGCCAAAATTCAAAGGGCCAAAGTAACAATCGAGGACCCTAGTTTCTTGGCAGTCCTATAATTATATTATTACCCGTCTCGTGAACCTCATGACTCTAAAGCCAATTTGTCTTGCGCAGCAACGAGATTCACTCGCACTCTTGTCCACAATCTGTGATTTATCACTGTCTCACCAGACTTTGTCGTCTTTTTCTCTTTTCGGACTTTGAGAGACTCTCGAGACTCGAAAACGTGTAATTTTCGAAAGGGTGCAGCGGAAGCGTAATCAGTGGGGTTAAAACAAAAAAAAAAGTCACAAACCGAAAATAGAGCGAATAGTGTATCACAGCCTGCGGTCACAACATTAGTGCACGTATAACTACAAGGCTAGAGAATTCATAATATCCTTGCTGGAAGAAATATAATGAGCGTAGGGTGGAACTGATTCGTGTTGGGCAGTTCCTGGACCATCGCTCATTTTTTCGCCAAATCGGAACTAGAGCTCGTGTTGCCAAGGTAATATTTACTCTTGCTCCGGGGTAAAGATAGATCATTCTTCCTTTGTCTTCCGTTCACTGGACTGCACGGGGAGTAATTAAAATCGAGCAACTATTATAAATGCATTTGCTTCTTGGTAATAGCCGGTTGCGCACCGAATTCTTGTAAATAGGTACGTCTCAATTAGGGTCTCAGGGTCTTTAATTGGAGCATTTTGCACGGAATGTGAGTGCGTACGGGTTGGCGACAACGACGACCGCGACGTCGAAGACAACGCTCTGTGCGCTGCAGGGCTGCTCTGCTTTTAGTCTCGTCGTCGAGGGAAAAGAGTAATTACTCTGGAATTAGAGCAGGTAATTTTCAGTGCGCGAATTACGCGACAAAGAAACCATGCGAGAAGAATGTAAAGTACTCGATGACATTCTCCCGAGTGGCTGTTGCCGCTGCTATTGCGTTAATGCTCAAAGCCACGGCGGGCGCGGCTCTCGCCAAACGGCGATGGAAGCGGAGGCAAAGAAGCTGAGACCTCGAACTTCTGCTGCCACTGCTATTTCTTCTTGACTTTATACCATCCCGCTGCGCCTTCGGATTCGCTACGAATGGAAGGAATATAAGCCAGTGGGGAATTTGACACGTCTTTGCCGCTGCTTATATGTTACAAGAGAGAGTTGAACAGGTCGGCGGTTGGAAAGGTCCAATCAGGACGAGAGACGAAGGATCGTCGTCGCGGGGTATATCTTTCGAAAGTCGAGGCCGCAGGTGCTAACTAAATTCACCACTAATCAAAAAGGGCTCCCGAACGAAACGAGTAATTAACGCTCATAATTCTTTCAACTCTATAAGTGAAGAACTTCAAAACTGGGACTTCGCTTATTGAAGATGAAGAGCGAGACTATAAAAATGAAAAAACAAAAAACATCGCGAGAAAAAATTGCGATTTCAAATTGCCAAACAACGGAAATTCGAGCAAAGAACGATGCCGCATATTTCTTGCAACTGATTCAATTGTATGTGAAAGATTCACACCAGATAAATGATTAATCGGTGTGATGAAATTTATCGATTATAACTGGCAATAATAAATAATTGAGTGGTGTACCTAAAAATGTTGACGCGTATTCGCGGACAGCCTCTTCATGTACCCCGGGGCTGGGCATGTCATGTGACCGCGACATATTAAAAAATTCCTGTTGTACAAAACCGATGCTTGACGTGCAATCGAGTGCACGTCAATGTTATACTATATCCACGCATCTGTTGCGGCTGGGTCACCTGCGTATACACGAGTATATTTTGCCCCATGCAGTGAATGTGAGATATAAAGAGCACACAGTCGACGGAGTCATGACAACCGGACATTCAATTACACGGATGCACGTGGTAATGATAGAATGTACTTTTGCGTGCAGTAGCCACCGCGTAATTACTAATTGCCCACTCCTCGATGTGTTCACTGAATGCTGACGCTTTAAACGATTCGCCATCAGAGAGTCGTTCACGAGAACTCGGCCATACGGAGTTACACTATATTGCAAACCTCTCATTGCACGCGTACTTATGACAGGTATTTAGTACTCGATTCTTCACGGTTAGTCTGACGAATTAAAAAAAAAGGAAGAAATGAAAACGCTTACACACACATATCGGAGCGAAGAAACAAACGAGACTTTCGCTTCACTTCTCGTGCGCTGTAATTAATTGTTGAAAGAAGAGGGTTTGCCCTGATCCTTGATCAAGTGTCTACTTTGTTGAATACGCTTTCAATGCGCGTATCTCAGCACAATTAAGCCGACGTCGTGGCTACCCCTGTAATGCTGGATGGAGAAACACGAGGCTTGAGGTAAATATCAAGAAGATAGGCATCTGAGAGATATAAATCGCCCGTGTCGATCTGAATACCCCGATAGAATCCTACCGAGTATTCGCTTCCCTCACTCACTCGATTCCTGGGGGATTAAATTAACCGAAAGCGGAGATTCCAGGCTGAGGTAGTTGCTTGTCTGCGCGAGATTCTCTCTACGCCCGTTGGATCCTCCGAGAACAAGGACAACGACGACGAGTAGATTGTAAGATTCCTAGATGTCGAGAAGATACCTTTGCATCTGCGGTTACGATTGCGATAATTGGCCGATTATTCCGCGATTGATCGAAAATCTTATCGAATTCAAATGAGATCGAGGACTGAGGAATACCGAGAAGACGATCCATTATCTAATTAAGGGCCACGGGATTCCCCCATTTATTAAGCTCGATGTTTTTTTTTATTGAACCGGAGATTAATTAATGTCTGCTCAACGCCTGGAAGTCTGTTGGAAACTCTTCGTGATCTGTTTCAGTGGAAACTTCGTACAGAGCTTTGCATAGTTATCTTTCGCTGCCTATAGTATCGAAATTTACTGCATGATGCATGGAAACCTTATAAATGCATGAGAGAACAAACAACGCAGCGGATAATAAAATTATCCTGCGCTTGATAACAATGTTTTATAGTAGATTAATGAACAAGTCGCTCAATTGGCCTGAGGATTGCATTATATATTATTATGGGCTTGGAGCCTGACTCGCCGAATTGCATTACCACGTGCTCTTCGCTCTGGAGAGTTTCAGCAGAACCGACGCGCGCTAGTGAGAGGCGCGATGCGTGCTCAAGGTGATGGCAGGGTGGTCGTTAAAAAGAAATTTACCAAAAATTCGTTCGCGTTCAGATAGACGATGGTAGAGAAGATAATGGCGCGTGCCCGAGGCTTCGTTTTTTCATTATATGTATATCATCCCATTCATATCACATATGTTATTCTTATTTTTCTAACAAGAAAAGAAAAAAAGAAGGTATCCGCATCCTTTGACAAAAACTTGCTAACTCTCGTGAAGCGTGAGGATCCAGCCACACAGCGAGAGGAGTTGAAGATTTGCATTTTTATGTTACCAAAACTGTGAGGGAGCACCCTTTTGCCCAAATTGCTTTTACTGCGTCCTTAAGCCGAAAGGAACCGGAGATAGCACCTGAACGTGCCCACTGCATGGTATCCCTTCGTGAGCGCTGTAGAAAAAACCCACCCCGTCATTTTAAATTCATTAGGCGCTTCTGAACGCGACTTAAACGATAAACCAGGCATGACCGGCGTTGAGATAAAAAACATTCGGCTTTTGGCTGATACTTCTCTTCGTTACGCGAAACGCTCGTTTGCCCGAAATAATTTCGCTTTTGTTATAAAGAAAAGCTCGGAATTATTGTTGTTACTAAAACTTGTCTGTAGTAAAAAAGTATATATACAATATTGTTTCGAAATCATGGATTCTACGGATGTGTCCTACGGATATCGAAAATAAAAAATAATAAAATGCAGGGATAGGAAGCGATCTTCCATCGCTTGGTCAGCGCATCATCGGATAATTCGCAGCTTCCGGGCGAAACCACAACGTCCCTGAGTAAGGCATTATCGAATTTTAGATTCGATTCGGCCGGCCCTTTCCTGATGCACCGTATCTCTATACCGCACAGCGGGTATCATGTTTATAAATAATTTAACGCCCAGAGATAATTTAATTTCACTCTGAATTACGGCCAAGAATTTTTGCCTATAGGTCGCCGCGTCACACTATACGAGTGAAGTATAGTACCGTGACACGAGCACGAGCTCGCAAATACACCCGTTTGATATACTCTTTTGCATCGTGCGACTTACACGGTTGCCGGTTACGCCCTCAAACGACTCCATCTACTTTATACTTAAAGTTTTGTCGAGCCAGCATTTACCAAGTAACCAATAGGCACACCACATGCATAGATTCTTTGGTCTCTCGGAGAACGCCCGAGAATAATGATTGCCCTGGTACGCAATCTCCTTGCTTGGCTAATAAATACCTCGCATAAGTGCTACGGGGCTGTAAGCTACCGACTAAACAGTTTCTGTGTATACCTCTTCCCTATCGCGAATCGTTTGAATATATCCGTCCACTGTGCGGTAAACAGCGTGTTTTTCCTCCTTTTCCAACCCTCACAGACTTATAAACTCGACAATTCTTTTCGTCAATTACTGTGGTGCAGTTGCAAGATAACCAGAGTGTTCTCGTAGTCAATGATTCGTTTCGAAAGACCACTCCCGATATGTTTATACGTTATATCTGAGAACTTGGCATGTGTGCGTTAACAGAGCTGTGTATTAAAGGATGAAGGAAAACCCACAATTTTTTTTCTGGCTCGATCGTGTGTACACCCGTGAACATGCAAAAGCGGCATTATCGATTATATCTTCGATCGCCCGCGCGCCACGGGAATCGTATCGGGAGCCCATGTTATTTTCCGTTAGCGATTGAGAAGATTCGCACAGCGGAGGACGCGCGAGCGCGCTTTGGCATGTAGCACGAGACTTCTTGTATAACTATCATTACCCCGGTAGTTTATACAGCCGAGGCTATATCTTACACGTCGTATGAGAAGAACAGAATCGTACGTTATAACGTCGTCTTGGAGATAATATCTTAATATCTCGCGCGGAACCCCATACTGCGCGGACGCGCGAGCGAGAAGCCCGTGAGCTCGCAAAAGCCTCCCTGGCTGCTGCTGGTGCTCATTACAATATTTAAATTGAGGATTGCAACAACGAAAAACC
Organism: Buathra laborator; assembly: GCA_934046635.1. Lineage (NCBI taxonomy): Eukaryota > Metazoa > Arthropoda > Insecta > Hymenoptera > Ichneumonidae > Buathra > Buathra laborator. Next base: position 3,413,461 of record OW203897.1, on the reverse strand, counting down.
TTGGGCAATCGCGTGCCGATCCTTTGCGAATAATGGTAAAAGTAATAGTAAAAAAAAATATATACAAAAACACGCGCACGTTGCACGTACAGCGCGTCTGGATTATCGTTAGAGTTATTATTCATCAATCGTTTCGTATATTTCTGCGCGAAAAATCTCATCTCATCTCATCCTGTACACCGCGAAGTGTGTGTTACTTTGTGACGTGTATTGTGACGTATATTCGCTTTAGAGCTATTAAGCTTCGAGTGATCCATCATAATTGAAACGACCGGTTTTTTGGCAACGCCCTCTACTTTATTGAGTCCTCCACGAAACCGAAAATTATCGATTTCGTGCGGCGAGCAGTATCGATATTCCGATACGCGATCGCGATCACTATCGCCCAAGACTGCAGAACCCAAACCGCGTACTCAGTCGACAGGATTACATTCGACCTCCCAGCGGCCAGCTGGCGTTTCTCCCATCTTGCTACAAAGTACATTATAAAAAGTATTATCTAAATGCCGCGAAATGATCATAAACACGTTTCCAGTATTATCACACCATCTTCGTCGATAGCATGCATCGGTATTCTCGACTAATATTCGTAAAACTGTAATGGCTATACAAATTTGCTTGTATCGCAGCAAAATGTGTTTCGAGTTTCTCTTCGACGTTCAAAATAACGCACAAGTGAAGAAGCTTAAAAAAAAAAGAAAAAAAAAATCTTCGTCGAACGGCAATAACCGGTAGAGCGGCGCGATGCAACCTCTGATGTAATTACAAATTGCGAATATTGGATGAAAACATAAAAGAGGCGGCTGTTAGATTTTCCTGGAAGAACACGTGATTTATCGGAGTTTCTTTTAGCAAATTTTTGTATCTTTTAATTCGCGGGACGACAGCTTTTCGCCACAGCGTGCCGGGAAAGGCGCAACTCATTTCGCATCTGCATTCCTCCCAGCTGTGCGGAGCAATTGCATTTTTTTCTTCAATAATATCTCAATCGCGCTGCGACGTCGTTCGCCACACACACCGTTCATTTTTATTTATTTATTTTTCACTCAATTGCTATCTAACATTCCGTGCGTTAGCGGTTGTATGATTTAAACACTCTTGGTAGAGACCGGCGTATTTGTGAAACATAAATGCTAATGCGATATATTGGCGGGAGAGCGCGCGCGCGCGTTCACGAACTCATGTCGACCGGTTTGTGATAAATCGCGACACGCACGCGGTACACGTTAGTCGCGCCTTGTTCGCCGTATCTTTTACTCTCACGTGAAATTAATTGAAAATTAAGCCCATCCGACACCGATCGCGTGCAGCCAAACGTTTCGTCGCTTATTTCCGGTTAACGTTGTATTTATTATAACGAGTAATTTGAACGACGAAAAATAATATAAGATGTTGGACGCCTGAATTGTTTTAGGACTATCGTTAAAGCGTATCCTCTTGCAAACGACATTCATCATCGCGTTTCTAACGTCGTGTACATTTATAAGCGCTGCGACGCCATGAAAACCCGTGCAGACGATCATGCCGAGTGAAATATTCCACGATAATTGCAACGTTTTCACGGAGCAGAAAGGAATAGCGCCGACGCCCTGTGCGCCTTAACGTTCGATCGTGTTCTAAGGGCCTATCATTATAACCCGGCTATGCGTTTAGTTCGACTCTCGAGAGGAGATAGAGAGAGAAAGTACAATTAGGTATTTATCGATGGACTTGGAGTGTGGTGGAGCGCTCTTCGGTAGATTGGTAGGTTGTTGGCGAACTACGATTGAGGTGCTAATTGGCTTTGAGTTTTACGTTTCTAATGTATGATGGCATTGGAATAATTCGGTCTTAAAGAAAAAACGTTAATAACAGCAGCTCTGGTAAAAAAATTAACGTTAACTCATTCGTAGTCATTGGAGTTGAAATTTTTTTTATTTCTCTCGGAAGGATATAAAGTTGCGAGCTGTTCAACACACAATAAAATTCGATCCATCTTCTCCGACGAATATTCTTCACCTTGTGTCATAGCCTCCTCAGCATCCTCACAACTCGCGGACACGTAAATGCTAAACCGGTCGTGGTCCGCCCTAAGTTCTGGTTGCGCGTTGCTCGAACGGCCCATTTTTCAAAATCATAATTGCATTTTTTATCCCGAGCTGTCTCGACGAGAGAGAGAGAGGGAGCAACCACGTGTACTACTACTACTCTCATGGCATGAGTATGGGACGTGCATTGGATTTCGTGCTCGTCGCCCGCGAGGCAAGCATCCATATTCATGGGGAATAAGGTGCAATTAAACTCTGTGAGGTGTCAGCTCCAAGGAGGCATTAATCAACCGACAAAGCCACATTTGACGCACTAACTGCTGGAGATACCATTACATCCGGACCACATAATAAGACAGAATTACAGTGGAATGATAATTTTGGTAGACGTCCAAAAAAAAGACCGCGTCCATGATTTTTCAGGCTGGTAAATCTGTACAATTCTCGGGAAAAAAAAATATCATTGGAAATTTACGAAAATAGCACACCATATGTGTAACAAGATTTTCAACGGGATCTTTTCCAGGTATCGCGATCGGAATGAGTATCGAATATCGGGAGGCAAGAAATTGCTGCTACGCAAGTCATTCTAATTGATCTTGAATTTATTGCGTATAAATGCCTCATTATACACTGAAGCAATTCATCTTTATTAAAAAGATCGAAGCACCCGCCTCGATGGGAGCATCGACGAGCAGACCGCTACTGCAATTTGTTCGCGACGTGTTACCGCTATGATTGATAAGGACGCATTCGCGATCGCATAATTCCAAAAAGTGTGCTCCATATATTAATAAATCATAGCAACGATGGAACGCGATCAGGAGGGAAAAAATATACGAGGGGTAAAAATCGTGTATCTTGCAAAACAAGGAAATTAAAAGTCTCGCAAACAAGACGGAATGAGAGATACGGCTGTGGCGAGCTGAAATATTGCGAATTTATTATAATACAGACGAGAAGAATACGTTTTTAATTAGTATACCAGCGATGTCTCCATCTGCTAGCGGGTGGAATGATCTTTGTGGTAACATTCCTCAACGTGTTTTTCTAGTCTTCATCGGCGAGCAACGTCGCGTCCTGCACTATGGGATTTCAGAGATCTTCGGCTCAGCAACGAGTTCGTATGCAAGAAGCCGCAGCATCAGCTGCGTAGTAAGAACAAGGAGGGCACACCGTGAGCTTAATTTATCGCTCGTCTCCGCCAGCGAGAAACCGCGAGCGCACACGCCAGTCGGCGATTTTGAAAGAGCCTCAGCTCTACTCTTGTATACCCATGGGTGCCATCGTTGTCTCGCTGAGGGAATGTATTTGCCCGAGGAGTTTAAGATACATCCCAACTTACCCCGCAGAGTCTTCACGACACGTGGATGGCACTTTATGCCGCGGGGTCTTCGAGTTGCCGCGGCTTTTTTTTTCATGGACCTGTAGAAGATGCTTTCGGGAACAAGCGGTCAGAAAACGTAGCGCACTTAATAGTGCTAATGTTGCAAAATGGAAGCAAAATGTCGGGTAACAATATACTTTTTTTTTAATCGAAATATATCAAACTACAATTTGTAATAAGGTGGAGGCAACGCCACCTTTTACAATTTGAATGCCACAACACTCCGATCACCTGCCTGATTATTTCGAGTTTGCTAAAAATTCCATCGATCTAATGGCACGACTATGACATTCAGATTTTCCATTCGGCTTTGCATCTTAAAGCGAGAATTCAAGGCGTGATTATCCTTGGCTTTTGCTAAAAATGACAATAGACATCTTACACAATCGCGCGCACTGTGTCCACTGACGATTCCGCGGCTTTGGTCATGTTTTGGCACTTCACGAAATATCCTTCACGAATTGATTTGTAACGTCTCGGCGTTCCTTTGACATGCTTGCGGCGTCACACCCATTCGATTTCTATAAAAGATATGCGCGAGGCGTTTGGGATTTTTCCTCGGAAATCGGTGACGAGATCGAAGAGGCGATCGCGTTCCGAAAGGTTGGGACTCAAGAAAACATGACGTTGCAATTTCGTTTTAAATCCGTGAGGTGATGTCAGCTTGCCTGACTACATTCTCATAGGTAAAAAAAAAAGTCAAAAGAGTATCGAGAGGTAACCGCGGGGTTTTTCCTTACGATAGAATGTGTGAATTGAAAGTTGATTTCCCATCTGGGATTACCATATGCGCACGAAAGAAATGTACGGTACGCGAAGACGTATCGTAAATATCAGTAAAGCGCGAAAGACCGTTCGGCGCGGAGATTAGTAGCGGATCGAGAAGTCTGCTTTCAGTATTTTTATAACGACGTATCTCCACTTCGTTTACCGAGCAGTTATGTATTTGCAATTTATTATCTTTATTACATACACTCGGTTTTTATCTATTACCCCCCCATCGTCGGATAAATGTAAGTATAATTGGAAGCCGAGAGTCGATTATATGATTTTGCGCGATCGTTTTTAAAGCCTTTATTTCCATACGGCTAACTTACAACCTCAATCATTGGCTAATTGACGTTAACGTACATGAAAATATTGGTACCGATCGTTTCGACAGATACAGGCCTCCAAACCGTCCTCGATTACGCGTCGAACGCACGTCGAGAACCGCCGTCTCTTTTCGAGATTTCTCCAGGCTATCGTATAAGCCTGTGTCTGCCTTTCACGAAGATCTCGCGGTGTTTATCCAGCATCAAGAGTATTAAAGTTTATTATATCACCGAGAGTAATCAACGCCCGATACACACTTATACTCGGGATAATTGGTTTCTCATCGTTTGACTAATTAATTAATATCACCATGTCGACAAATAATTAGCAGGGTCGAATTTTTTGTCATTCGCGATAATCGAAGTATAATACCGTTGGCTTTATATAACGAGTCGGGTATATATAAGCTGCCGTTCGGAGTTTCAGCAAACATATACTTTCGCCCGGAAGAACTTTTCAAGGGATTTAAAAATCGTACAAAAGCGTAGTCTCCTTACGTTCGGCTATACAGCGTCGCGGTAGCTCGCGAACAACGCGCATCGTTTCGTATACAGCTATATACTCGGAGCTCATAAACAACGAATCTTCGAGAGCTCGGCGAGAGAGCAATATCTGCTGGTTCCTCTGCTCTCTCGACTCGTGCATCTGCCAGCTCGTTATCTAATGGCGGCTCATACGGTATGATAATTGACCGCGTTCACCTCAGGCGCGGACTGAATAGACGCGAGCTTATTAAGCCCGATGGTTTGTTGTCCGCAGTAGCCAACAGCCCTACGAATCGACGTTATGTATCGATTCTTGATTAAAACTCACCCTCGGGCAGCCACCTCATTACGCCCACCGCTCCTCTTCTCTTTCTCTATCTCTCAAGTGCTTCGCGTTTCAACCTTCGTCACGTCCCTAGTAAAATTGACGTCGACTATAAGACAAAAAATACGTTCCACCTGACCCCGCTGCAGACTAATTCCGAAAGAAAAATTACCTGCTACAGACGAGTTATTAATGACTCGCGGTGTATTGTTCTACTTCGAGGCGTCTGTAGACTCCAAGGGAGAACGTATTAGAAATCAGTATATCACGGACTGGTTTGGAACCCTTTTCTTTTTATATTTCTGTTGCGTCATAAAACATACTCAAATATTACTAATGTAGAAATACGAAGAAAAAAAAAGTGAATTTCGATGTCTTGTACACATTCAAGATTACAAAGTTTCGTCGAGCAATACGCGAAACAGCGTTTGGTAAACGCGATAGTACCGTTGAGAGATTTCAAGAATAAATGTTAGTCCCTTGGCTCTCGGTATGCGGTACGAGTGGGTAGTGGAACAGGAAATAATAACAAAGTAGCGATGCAATTAAAGATAATGCTGCGCACAGCGAGTGGGGCATTGCACCGGAGAAGTACAGCGGCAGCAAGTGAACTTTCGGGTAGAGCGTAGCGTTCAATTCATTAACGTAACACGAGGCATTTCTACACAGTATCCCCATAGTTGTTTTTGCGTTGTTGAGCTTATGGTGCTAGACATTGGAGCTCGCGTTTCCGACCTTTTGGGGCCTGTGAGGCTATGTTCACGAGGTAGCGCGTGGGCGACTTCTACAAGCGCAATAATTATCGTGGAAACAACGAAAAGATACATCCACGGGGCTTGCTGCTCACAACTGTTTTTTGCGGGGTTATACCGGGAGTGTGCGAATCTTTTCACCAGAAATACCCCGAAGCGTGTATATATATATTCCTTGATAAATCGAAGGAAGACAGTTCAACTTCACATCGCACCTCGCGATTGCCAAGTGCCGAGAGAGAAGTTTCGAAAGAAAAAAAGAAGGGCTCCGAACGCACGAGTACCATTTCTGATCCAGTAATCGAAATCCAAAGGCAATGAGAGCGATCAGCTCGAGGCGCCGGGCTTCTCAAAATCGAAAGTCTCATTCCTGCGCGGTTGGTTCTCGCGCGGATTATCTTTGCTCTTGAAAGCAGCTGAGTATAAATCGTTCGTACGCCATCCCGACAGAACTTATGAGACATTACAGATGGAAGCCAATATGCTTGAGGGTCCAATCATCGAAGTATCTCTCTAGCCGGTCCGACTCGAGTGAACGTAAATTAAAAATTACACCTACACACGAGCCGTTCCGCGGTCGCATTTGTAGTTGAAAAAATAGTATTTGCCCTGATGGGATATACCCCTCCTACACTGATGGTAGGGTCGAGTTACGCGTTTGCACAACGGTATGTATCGAATCTAGTTATAGAAAGCAAAAAACCAAAACGTTATCCCCGACTCAGTCGACTCTTAGATCGCTGCGCAAATGGCCTTTAGCTACCATCCGATGATATTCGGGTCTTCGTTGACTGCCGGGTGGGCATTATTTCGCCGAAAGCCCACTACGGTCCATCGAACGTTTTATCTCTCCTTCGCCGCCCGCCGAAGTAATAATCTAATAAATCCGTAAGACATGCACGCTTGCCGATTCGACGGTTCGTTTGCTTCGGCTTATATATCCAAACGTGGAGCGTCCGATGCCATTTGGGCACCACGAGAGTGAGAGGCCGGACCCGGCCGGAGGACGGCATTCTCGATTCGTTGTTTACGATTGAACGTGGACGAAATTTATGAAAATTATTCGTGCTGACTACCCGATTTCACGTATTCATGCTACAGTACGCGAAGCCCCCTAAATTGTTGTCAGTCCCGATTCGGTCTCCGCCAACGGCCTCTCATCCATTGTTCGATTTCATCGTCCTCGTCCGTGTTCGTCTCCCTTTGCTGGACTCTCATTCTCTCTAACAGTAGCCAAAAGTCAGTAGAACGTAGCGGAAACGCCAAGACTTCGTATTGGCCAAAAACAAGTACCAGCTGCAGTGAGCTTCACCCAGATTTCCATCCGCGCCGAGATTGACCAATAAAAATGGCCAGCATACTTAGGTAAGTGGAGCCGCTACCCGGAAGCTGTACTCGTTGCCCCGTTTCGTCGAGCTCATTCCCCTTTAGGCTTGCCAAATATTCCCGCAGCACGGTCCTTGCTATATGCTTCTCTCCCTTTTCTGTCGCTTTGCGTTCTCTCCCGCTTCTGAAAATTGCCGCAGTAAGCGTGCGAGGAAACCACGAAGCCAAGGCGCCAATTATGCGAAATTGAAAATATCTTACAATGTGCGCTCGTAAATGGAAAGCCCCGAGGGCAGCCATACAGGCAGAGTAATTCTGGTACCGTGTCCGTCGAAAACAGTTGAAAACGTTGCCAAATTTGCAGGACAGAGTCCGTGAAATGAGACACATGCAATGAAAAGAATCGAAAACACTTTTACCCCATCAAAATGATTATATAGCAAGACGAGATCTCTTGGTAGTTCTGTCAGCGTCGGAGATTTGAATTGAATCGGCTTACCGCAGAGTATTGCAAGGACTATGAATAACGGAAATTGCGGTGAGAGTCGTCCGTATCTTTCAATAGCATTTTTGTCGACACGCTCGCTAAAAGAGAGAGTTATTTCTAATCGAACATTCCTCTCACTGAGAACTGAAGAATAAAATATTCGATCTTCAGTTCTGCACATTCCGTGTTGTGGGGCAATTGAGGTGCACTATACACCGAAGACTCACATTGTGAAGAAGCAAGCAACTGTTTCTTTACAATCTGCACGAGAATGTAAAAGTAGTAACGAGTAATTATTAACTGACACTCGTTGCAAATTTCGTTTTTATTCAATCGCAAGGAAACGTCTCGCATCATGCTGCGCGCTATATCCTCCGTACCGATCGACCGAATTCCCTTCTATTCACCAGTCTCCAGTATTTTCTTTTCTCGTTTGCAGCGACGAGGTGCGATGCGTGATTCGAAGGCTTATATCGTCTCGCGAAGGCTCGCACTCTCATCCCCGGGTTGCGAAGAGATAGCGCTAATGGTGCCCGTTGAGTTACGCGTTTCCACACAGCAGCAGCTACCGCAAAGGCGCTGCCAACTTCACGAGTTCGAGAAACGAAACCAAAAGGTCTGCACAATCAACGAGAGCTCGCAGAGAGCTATTTCGCCTCGTCTTTTCGTGCTGATTTTGCCGTGAGGAAGGCTCGGGTATCGGGTCGTGGTCCGTCACCACCTGCTGTGAATGTAACAGTTCCACCCTCGACGTCCTTAAATTCCGAAAAACGAGGGACGAACGCCGTTTTTTCGTCGCTCACGCCTCGACTCTTTCGTTTCGACAAACACCTTCCACGTCGCAGAAGCGGTAACGATACTCTCAACCGATTTCTCGTGTTTTCGAGTAGTATATTTACTGCTCTGCGTGTACGAATGTTTCGCGCTGCGATCGTGCTCCGTCTACCGAGCTCCGGAGCCTTCGATTTTCGGTCTCTTATACGCCTGTATCGCGGTGTCTTATCGTTCGATGTCACGGAGTAGCTGGTTACGAGCTCGACTCGTTTTGCATAAGTGTGTTGGAGCATTGTTGGGTACATATATATTGCAAGAATCATGACACGAGGGTGTAGTTAAATCGAAAGTTCGTGAAAATATGCGATTATTCCGTGGGTGATAATTTAAACATATTCCGCCGGTATATCGTGGAGATATATATAATACACCGTGGGATCTCGTTGCGATATGAAAAAAAAAAAAAAAAAATTCCACCGCATTCGAACGAATTCTCCCAATCCGTCGTTAATTTCCATTTTTCCTTCCCTGGAGCACACCAGTCGCCATCGAATTATTCGATTCCACTTTTAATTCACTTATTCGCTTAACGAAGCGCGAGAAGCCCCCGCGTACCAGTAGTCTCGGGAGAGATCTGTACAGAGCGCGAGGCAAGAGAGGGATAGAAATATCTGCGGGATGTTCCAGGCTACCGAAAGTTTCCCCGATTGACCGTGACACTAATTGAACGAAGAAGATAATGCCGCTCGGGAGAGAACTCGAGAGCGCAGAAATGCTCATATACGCGCGGGAGTGAAATTCTCTCTTTCTCACTCTCCCGTGGGAGCCAATCAACGGTGGGTAGTGTGCAAAAACTACGGATTTATGGCTGGGTAGGCGGTCCAAGAACGTTCGTGGACCACGAGGATCGGTCGCTGCCATAATTACTTCGCGGGCACAGCGGTGGTGCAACGATGCACCGCACAGGAACGGTCACTTTTTTTAACCGAGCGCTAAGTGTATACCTTAATTGAATTTACAGTTTTTTTAATATACGAACTCATCTCGATATGATCGTGGAACTACTTTACATTTATGTATTCAAAAATTGTCGAGAATATATGTAGCTGCCGCCATGTCTCAGTGATAATCCTCAATATTTGAATGAAATTTTTTAGGAAAAAAAAAGTTTCTATTAAAAAGGAAAAGGAAAACAGAAATGTTGTTACTTTTGTTGCGATCAATTTACTAATAGCTACAGATATCGTTCGATCGTACGTCATTGATTCAGACTACGCTAACCGACGATTCGATCATTTAATTGGTGTTAACTCACCACTGCAGGTACACTAGTCTGTGCCCGCGCGTGGCTAAGTAATTATTCCGAAGCCGCGGGACGAGCTCAATTCGCTCGAGTAAATAGTTGCGGCATGCGTGTTTGCGGGGGGTAAGCGGGGGGATGGAATGAGAGCAGAGAGCGAACGTATAATACACGCGGCGGAGACAACCGGATGGTACACGCGAGGCTTCGCGATGTATACTTGTGTATACGAGATCTCCCTCGATTTACGGGGTGGCGGCAAATACCGCGGTGTAATTTAGCGTGAGCGTGTGCTCTCGAGTTAGTAAATAACGTTGCGGGCTCGCGCGAGAGAGTTGCACGGGGACCTGGAGAGAACGCTTGCACTAATTACGGGCGACCGGGAGCGCTCGTATAACGAATATCGAGGATGCTGCAGTGGTATTGGGATATGCATGCACTCTCGCGTCAATCGGCTTAAATGGACTCTGCCGCCTTATTCCGCTGTACTGACCGCGGGCTGCACGACTCTCTCAGCACTGTTTTTTTTTTCTCCTCGATGTCTTCCCCTTTGTAGATCGGATCGCGCGCCGCTCACTTTAATTCTGTATTCAAATTGATGATAAACATAGTATTGCATTCTTTTTTACTTTCGTCTTCTTGTAATGCAATACCCTTGCGCTCGCACTTTGAACGAAAAGTTCGCACACTATGTTAGCCCCGAGGTACTCTCGCTCTTGTTCCGCCTCGGTATGCGTTCGCAACGCAATCGTTAACTCGCGGATAACGACGAGACGACACGGACACGAAATATTCTCTGAAGTCGCGAAGCCTTCCTCATACCTACCCTCCCCTTGCCCCGACGTGCAGCTCTCACTCGATGAAATGAAATACCGCTCTCGGACCTTAATTATCCCCAATTGCCTTCCGGTTTATCGCACGCACGCACGCGCTACCTTCGCCGCACGCATGCAATTGCAGTCAATGAATTCGAACGCGTATTTAATTACCCTATCTACCGTCACAACGTGCGAGTCGATATTGAGACGTTCATCGATTGTTTCTCTACTGTTACCGACTTTTACGCGCCAAAAGTAAAATATTTTCATTGACGGAGATTGCAAGTAGAATAATTTCGATTATTCGCGAAATTCTAGATCATCGATCGTTTCGTTGCAGGATCGAGCACATCGCGGCTATAGCTATAAACTCATTCCCGTATCGCTATCGCGTTTCAAAACCCGTTAATTCTCATGTTGGTCACATTCGAACGAGCCGATACTTCATCAGAACGGATAAAAGATGTTTATCGCACGTTGAATTATCTACGTGTAAACGAGCCCGACGCCTGTAAGACCCATTGTCCGAGCGTTCAACCCTTCTTTTGTTCGAGATGAGGGATAGTCGCGTTTACGAATTCGTTATTTTGTCTTTCACTGCTGGAGCTCGCGCTCGAGACGCGTGCTCAAGCCTCGCCGGTATAAGGTACGCGGTACATTCTGATTCCCGAGCCTAGCAGAGATTCATGAGACCTCCCGCCACGTGTGAGAAACAAGGGGCGCACGATACGGTGCCCCTTCCAGGTATAATAATAAGACCCCGAAGTACGCGTGGATATACGAGTCCAACGGAAACCCCGTTTTTCTCTGCTTCTCTCGTAGACTGAACACCAAAAAAACGTGTATTATGGTCCATCTTCGGCTTTCCATTTCTGAAATCTTATGGTCTTCGGATCTCGCCGTTACGAAATCCTCCCGCTGAAGGTATCCAATAACATCTGAAGAAACCCTCGTCATTCCTCCCGTTGAGTCCGGTACCATATCAAGTAGGCGTGTTCCATCGCGAGTTTTTGTTATTAATAAATTTTGTATATCCTCGACACTTTATTATCTCGACACGCACACAACGAGATTCGTTACATCGATGAGTGTAGAGGTACGACACAGGACAACGGCAATAAAGATTCACCGTTACGTGGGCGGAGAATAGAGGAATTTATTTTTTATAATCGATTCAGATCTTGAAACGGTTTCGTTTCTTTCGGGCTTTACACGCGTTAAACAAGAGGCGACAACGGGGTTGCACACCGTTGACTCGGTGTAATTGACAGAAGAGCAGGGCTTCGTACGATCGTTCGACACGAGTGTACGGCAGAGAGGAAGGTTTCTTCCTTTTCTCTGCTCGCTTTTTCTCTTGCCGAAGCACACTCCGACTAAATTTATAGCTACGTCCCTTGGAGTAGCCACTGTTCATTACGTAAGCCGCGCGGAGCCAATTAAAATTTGGGCTCCCGAGGCACGCGATTGCCTCGTGTGTACTCTGTTTCTTTCGCTGTGAGTCTGCGTTAATGTTGTGCGTCTGGGTCGTCGCTTGTGGAGTGGATATAGCAGCGAGTGAGAGAACTCCCTGACCGTAAAAACGGGAATACCCCTTGCGAGAAAAGTTATTGGACGAGTGGTGCAAGGTGCTGGCTGTCGGAGTTAGACGAGTCGACGCAGTCAGAGAACGGAGATGAGAATTCTGGCGAGGACTCTCGTTAAGATTCAGCAGGGGGTTCGGGAAAACTGTGCATGGGATCGTGCCAATGGTCCTGAACTTCTCGACGGAGGGGACCAATTATAAAAACAATTCTCGACTACGCAGGGGACGCAACGGTGACCGATCATCGCTCGCCACCACCTTCGACTCCGACACTTTATGGATAAGAATCTTTCGGACGATGGGGTGAAAAATACTATTCCCGTTGCGTTGAAACCGTTATATTTTACTTCATTTCTCATTTATTTTAGTTTTTGGGACACAATGCTCCGCCCCCGAGGGATCCTTAAATTTTTGACACGTCGCTGGAACATCGTCTCAGGAATATCTACGAGGATTTTTGAAAGGGCCACGCGCCAATATTTCAGACGAAAGTACAAGATCGTGGCGCGTGAGCTGGCGGGAGGTCTTGGAATAAAAAAAAAAAAAAAAAAAGAAAACGTAGAAATCTCGGGTTTCATTATTTTTCCTCGTCTTCGATATTCAAATTTTTTATAATGATGTATTTTTGGGAAGGCAACAGTATTTTTTTTTTTTTTTTGTAAACCTTTACAGGGTTTGAATTATTTTTCAACGGGTGAGATCCTTCGGGAATGCGAATGTCTCGAGAACGTAGTCACTGAAGCTTCTCGTGATTCTCCTAGTTACTCGACTCTGACTTCCGCTGAACGTCATTAAAGATTCTGGAAAGCACAAATCTCCTCTCGTCTATGCTAGGCTCTCGCCAACGTTATTCCGTCCTCGTGCCTTCGTACAGGACGCATGTTGAATTTTAAGTAAAGCTTCGCGTCGATCGTGTCAATGCATTCCTGTCTCCCCATTCACACATTCCCTTCGATCTCTCGCGCCTCCGCTATATCGTATTTCGTAGAGTTCAATCTCACGAATGAAACTCCGACATAATGTAACATTGCAAGTAGGGTGAAAGATTTGTACCCTGGAAATGGAAAATCGAGGCCCCGAAGATTCGACGACTTCTAAGAATGTTCGCCGCTATCTTAGTCTCAGATGTTCAAACTTGTGAATGCGGTCACCACATTCTTATAAAAAAAAAAAACTCCGATACCTTCGTAAGTTTTCAACGCGGCTTAACTTTTATTTCTCGAATGTCCACTTGTATCAATTCCAGTCGCGTTTCATAGAAATAATACTCCGTTTGAATAGTAAATGATAAATGTAACTTAAAATGGGTCGATTTTTACGGATTTGCGCAGTAATACATTGAAAATAATACCAAAACTTACCGCAATACTGCATCTGTACTATGGATTCCGTCTCCTTGTCAATTTTTACAGCACGCTTCTGAAAAAAAATGAAGGAAAAGTAAAAGAAACTGGAACTCTACTGTACTCTTTTATAGCTCGTCACATGAGAATCGAGCTATCAGATGAAACCTCACGTTTGAGCCACCAGACTGAGCCGTAACGCTTTACTCTTTTTGCATCCGTTATTTATCATGTGTTTCAACAAAAACCCGTTCGTGCGTTCAAGCGCAGTTCTAATGAAGCCATAACGATATTTCCTTCTTAAGAAATCCGGCTAACGATCGTAATTTGACGTTAGCTTACTGCCCCCCGTTGAGAATTCACCGGGCATCAATCCCCCTTCGAACAACTCGGACGACACACAAGCCACCTATAATCTCCAAGACGTATTCCTTGCCATGTTCGAAGTCGTTCGACGTTGCACATCCCTTTTCGTTGCAGCAATGCACAACAGTAAAGTAACATGTTTTCTATCCTCGGTTTCCCATCGCAACGGGATATCATTGTGTACTGACGTTTGTGTACAAAACAGGCTATATTGACACATTCATAAAACTGGCCATTAGCGCTTTCATTGTCGAAAAAAAAAATCCGAAGACTGGCCGGAGGTCTGAGGCCCCGAAGATATGGAACGGCACGTTCTAAGGATATCAGTTCTCGAGGATTGCAAGACTCGGGCTCCCCGCGCATCTGGAACACACTGTGTACCACGAAGATCGTATCCTACTCGCTTCTTTCTTCCATTATCGCACACTCGTGGAATTTGCCGAAGAGGCCGGTTCGGTCACGTTTTTCGTCTGCATTGGTATTATTATTGTATACTCGCTATATTATCGTGTCAACCGTATTTTCCCTTTTCAACGAGATATCGTCGCCGCACGAAGCGGTGAATGCACACTTCGTTGAGACGAAAATTCCATGAGCCGAGAGATGCAATATCGTTCCGAAACATCTCTCGAAACCTCGCTTCAGTGCCTTTACTTTGTTGTATTCGACTCTCGCGAAAGCCGAGCAACTCTCGTATTTTGTTTATCGATCGTGAATCGACCTTAAATAGCAAAATAAACGATCGGGTTGTTTCGTAAGGTAGAATTCTTTAGTGTATCGAATTTTGCGGCGCCCACGAGATGATCATTCGACGATACGCGAGTGGCTGAGCGCATTGGAAAGTATTACATGAAAATACGACTTCGAATTTCGAGACTTCGATGGGTTTTGGAGTGTAACGTATGGAACAGTACATACCTGAAACGTGCAGAACGTGCTTCTCCGTACTCTTCTTCGGCGCAGTTCGAAGCCGATGGAGAGTACGTGAGCGTAGCGGTGCGGCATACCATGCAGTACTTAAATCTCGAGAGTCAGGTAGAGTGCATTTTGCTTCGTACAGAACTCGAAGTTTCGATGCGAAATCGCATAGTCCGACGTACTGTGGACACTCGGGTAGCTTTCGGGTTCCCAATTACAACGAACGCTTTTTAATGGACCCCGCAAACGAAATATTTCGGTCATTTTTAAACCGCCCGGTCGACCCGGTGTTGCACTACACGTCAAGGACAATTAAAATTAATCGGTCCTCCGGGCCTCGCTGGTGTTGTGGTACTCTCCCATGGTGATTGTGGTACGCCGGTCCGATCGCTCGACGTAACCGCGCTGCAAACGCCCGTTTCCACCTGTTTGCCGGAATATTTTTCCTCCGAAAGACCGAAAGACACCTCTTTACCGTGGACAATTTCGCCATTCCATTGGGTTAACGAACACCCATTTCCACGGTTTTGTGAAATAACATGTAACTAACAATGCTCTTAGCCTTTTCTTTTTTATTTCCTCTTCTCTTTCGTTGCAGCATATCGAAAAAGTCTCGTTTGCGGCTAAAAGCGGCATTTGTTGGAAGACAAGAATCCGCATTCTCGATCTTCATCGTTATACGCGGACCCCTCTCTTGCCACCCGATACGCTACTCAGCGAACGTATTATACCGCTTACGCGCTCTTGAACACCAGTTTCTCGATCTCTGGCGCCCGCCTTCAGACACTTCGCGGAGTAATCGGACGCAATTACGCGAGGCTATCGGAAACCTGCGATTTGCGATCGGACTTGGGAAGAGAGCAGAGCACACTTCATACCCCGGAAGATATCGCTTTTCTTCTCTCGTGCAGCGAAGACTCATTCACCTGAGTTCAATGTGTTCCCACAAGAAATCCAGAAAAAAAGAACTTTGCCGACGTTGACGGAACGCGAATTCTGACGTTTCCGTTGCACGACCAGTTACAACTAAGTTGAAGAAATACTTTGTAGCTTCCGTGTATCGTTTATTATTGTTTTAACTTTACGGCAAAGGTGAAAATACGAGAGGCGATTGAGTTTTTTCTTATTTCATGCTGGAACAAGTATCGTGACCCATTTAAATCGTGACAAATAATCTATTTGCTCTTCTTACACGATCACGAGTCAATTACGAGGAGAAACGTTGCCGAGGCGTCCCGTACAAAAATAGCAAACGAACCCGTGGACCGCATCTGTATTTTCTCCCGTAGCACGATGCACTTTAGTTCGACGTCCCGACGCGGACAGCACGAACAGGAAGCGTGCCAGTTTATAGCGGGATCTTGGGGCTGTTCTTTCTCGCAGAATCCCAATAGGAGATTAGAAAATTAGCAGAGCAAAATAGGAGCAACGAGATAGTCGAGAGTGCAACTAAGAGCCATTGCGTAATCGAGGGATTAGCGGATTGAGCCCGGAGTGTCCGAGAGGAACGAAGATCGCAGAGGGTGATCCTGGGAACCGAAGTATACCGACGCCTCGGGGCGTGTTCGCTCGACTCGCTGGCAAAAGCCTCCGGAGTGATCTCGAAGCAATCCTCTCATCCTCGTAAATTTCTTCTTGAAACCTCTTCTCCACAGTGCTCGCTCAGCGAGAGCTAATCCAGCCTGAAGATATCGCTATGCTCAACGATTTATGTTTCACGAGGCCCCCGAGGAATCTTGCAATTTAACCCACAGCGGGACAACTGTATTGAGACAAATTGAGAATCGTTATAGAACTCTACGTGTACCTTCCGTAAGATGGAAAGACTCAACGTAGGCACTTTTTCAACTACCTCCGATTCGAGACTACGATAAAATCTCTCGAACCTTAATCTTTGCAGAATATGACGTCATTTCGAAAAAAAAAGCAAATTAGCGCGGGTTCATACAATATGAGATAAAAAAAACCTTCAAGATTAATCAGCATGCGAAAAAAAAAATTATTTCAAAGCAATCATTCGCTGCTACCATAAGAAAAAAAGTCAGCCGTCATCCTTGACTCGAAAATCCTCGTGGAGAAGCCCGCGCGCGTATCAAGAGAAAAAAATTTCAAGGGCCACGGTGTCTTCTTTTTAAACCGATAAATAAGCAATCGGTGAGTGCGCGTACTCTGCACCGTGAGAGATAACCGGGAATAAATCAATGTCAACTTTAAGTAGAGGGCGGTTTTGTGTTGGCTCGATCCTCGGCGATGAATTCGCTCGCGCGATGTTTTATCCCACATCACAGCAATAATAAAAACCCGCGCTGTGTGTAATTGGTCCTTAATAATCTCGTCATGACTGGAATTGCCGGTTGATCGTCGAACTTCGGTTTACGGGGCTCTGTTATTATCCGCGACGATTTAATTACGAAATTAATGCGACCTATTAACCGCCACCAGGCGGGCGAGCGTTCGACGCCGTTGGCCTGGAAGATAGCCTCCCCTGGCTATCATGGCTTCGTTCGCAACATGCGGATGATGGACTGATAATCGTCAAATATCGAGTAAGCGTATGATACTCGAGGTAAGCGGTGGTTCCAGTGGTTTTCGTGGCGAGCCACGTGTCACCGGTACTACCGTGTATACTCAATTCATACGGCCGGATATTCTCCGTGAAGCTAACCAGGTTTGCAGCGAAATCTTCGTACGAAACATTGTACCAAAAGCCATTAGCATCAGCATCCGGTGGCGATATACACCTGGGATACATAAATGTAATTCTACATTCGCGGATGATACGATCGGTGAGACAGATCTCGTGTATGGCTATCCGCACGGTAATGTAAACCCGATAACGACAGCGAGGATTGCACGACGACGAAACCAGCTCCGGCTCCCGTTGAGCTTTAATTAAGCAGATGATTTTGTCAAACCAATGCGGCGACATAGAGTTGTATGCAATAAACAGAACATACGTAGAATCGATAATCGCAGTCATAATTGCGGAATATGCAGCGGATAATTGGTTGTAAGCTATATAGCTTGTGCGGCTACAAAACTATGTCGGACTCTCTCACAAAGTAGATTGTAATCATACACCTACGGACCATAGAAGCTCCGAACAAAAAAAAGTGAAAAAGTAGCTTGGATATTAAATGCTTAAGGTGATGGTACTGTGGCGCGAAGTGGCGAGGGATTCTGGTTACAGACGGGAGTGAAGCAGCGAGAACTGAAGAGCTATACGCTCGAGAGATAGTTAAGTAGACCACCCTGAAAAACATCTTAGGTTAATAGACCGTACGCCAAAGCCCATCTCGTAATGACTCGAGATGAGAGCGAGAAAAAGCAACAGCAGTACAGGATGAGAAGAGAAGGCAAGAGGAGCAGTTATTACTGGACGAAAGGTTTTGCCAAGTTTCTTTTGGGGCCACTGGCGGAACTAAGACCACCCTATTGCCCACCGTGCACATTGAAATCCTAAGACATTTGGACGATACGGCCACGAGCTTCGAGAGAATGACTTTAACATTCGCGATTTCTTTGCTATTGGATTGATTCGAAAAAAAACCTCTGGCGTAGAGTGTCTCTTGTTTTTTAGGGCCTTTTCAATTGTTCAGCTCGAGGTGCTCTCGACAATAAAATTAATTACCGAACGACTTCCCGTTTCATACATAACCTCTCCGAGTGATGAATATCGTTTTACTGCCTTTTGTTTTCGAAGGTTTGATTGCAAAACATAAGATTGTTCACACGAGAGACGATATTATGCGAACGTCCCGTGTCGAGATAATTCGCGACGAGTCGGTTCTCTTTCATGCAAATTTTTCGTGCATATCAACAGCGCGGGCAGGTGTTTCGGTCGGATGCTTCACGCTCGTCGCGTGGCCAAAGCGAGACCAACAGAGCGCTCTCGTCCCGCTCCTTCTTCGTTCTTACAACCGAAGAACGAAGAAGAAGAAGACGAAGACGGGGGATGAGGCTCAAAGCGTGACCAACGCAAGCAAGCGATCACGGTGTGGTCTGGATGAAATGTTTCAGCTCGCTGGAGACCCGCTAGAGTTCCGTTCTCCCTCGGATCTTCAAGAAGGGAGGTAGGCAAGCCGACTCTTACAGTCTTTGGCTTCTTCGCTTCTCGTATCCCCACCGTTCTATGCCTCTCGTTTTATTCTCTACCCCCTCCCCCTTTCAGTCTTTGCACTATAGAGAACGAGCACAACACTGCCATTAGAAGCACCCCGTTCCAAGTAATTTGAACGCGGACAATGTGGACCACACGAAGCGCTATAGTTACCAACATCTTGTAACAGACGTTCTCACGGTTAAACTACGCGAAAGAAAAGAGAAAAAAAAACGATTCGAAATATATTTAAAAAAAAGGAAAATAACGGTATATGCGAAAAGTATATTATGAGCCGCGCACTTAATTCGCCCGAGTCTCTCGTACCTGTTGTCTGCTAATAGGGGCACAACGAGTCTCGTAAAATCAGCGTCTAGGTATCAGTCACACTACTCATTCTTGTGCATTGAGATTATATTATCTGCGGTGAATTGCACCAGCGGAATAATACGCTCGAAGGTACAGCACTATAATTCAGTCGGTTTATTAAAATATCCGCTTTATTAACGGTAAATTATTATTCGAGCGTATAGCGTCGACAGGAGTAATGAACGTGATAATATATCAGTGCATGCGGCAGAGCTGTGTTGTGCTGCAGGTGCATTGCCTTCGAGCTATTTCTACTACCGGTTTGATACGTTAGTAACGTAAACCACTTTATATTACGCTGCTCTCTGTCCAGTCAACTCAATTTTTATACGACGGGTAAAATTTAACCACGTGATATGCTGTTCGAGCTTTGAAAATTCAGAGTTCATTAAGTGATAGAACGGTTTGTATGATCATAATCGTAATTTGTTATGGTCAGGCGTACGGAGAAAGAGAAAATATAGTGTACGATAGATATAATCAATTGACCACCGTGCGTGTATGATAACCACTGTATACAGATGCATCTTCTCTATGCAGACGAGAGAGCGCGGAAGCGAATAGCCCCGCAGTCTACTCGATTTGTTCGACCGAGAGAACTCAGAGGTACTTTGTCTGATTAATCCCGTGTGTTGAGTACCAACAAGTAGCCAACGAAAGCTTCTCGACACGTGGGAATATAATTACATAAAGATGATTATCATCATCATCAAGCCACAGCAATGCAAAGTACATGATATATTTATTTTTTTTATTTTTTACTTATTGCGAAAGAATCGCAAGAGCCTCAGCGTAACGTCAAGAAATGGAATCTGCGAAGCATAGATCTTCTTCATTCTGCGTTTGTCCCATCTGTCGTTCCGTCCTTTTCATTAAATCCTTTATAAGACGGTCTCGCGGTGAGCGCTCTCGCATCACCGAGACAAACGAGGAACACCGTGGTAGAGAGAGCGAGGAATCGAATTGCCTGACGCGACCGCGATGAAGATCCCTTCGTAGGGTTGCTGTTGCACGATCGATCACCGGAGACCCGATAAAAGAAGATAATCGTCGTCGGCGGCGCGCAGCCCGATGGATCGAAAAGCTCAAGAAAACCAAGTCCTCGTGCTCACTGAGCGCCGCGGTGAGAAGTGTCTCGAATTTCATTCTCGCCGGTCGTTCTCGGGTGCGCCAACTCGTTTGGCCCACTTTTTTGAAGGACGCGCAGAGCCGGGCTCGTTGCATTGACAATTTTTTTTCTCTTATATTTCAAACAACATAAAGTGGAAGCTGATGCTTTCTCGTGCAACTCCGAGGATAATTCGAGTATTAACGATAATGAAGTCAACGAGTGTATGCGAAATTATGAAATTTACAAGATTAAGTTACAAACTTATACAGTATACGACGAGAGCGAGAGATTGAAA
Organism: Buathra laborator; assembly: GCA_934046635.1. NCBI lineage: Eukaryota > Metazoa > Arthropoda > Insecta > Hymenoptera > Ichneumonidae > Buathra > Buathra laborator. Next base: position 3,392,602 of record OW203897.1, on the reverse strand, counting down.
GGGAAAGGATACAAGAACCGAGAACCCACAAACCTCGAGGCTGTACCGGGTAATTTTTATCTGTACCGATATTCTAATGTGCTCGGTATCTCGTCGTGTTTTCATTAAGGATATGATTTTGTGGGCAGGGTGGCCAATCGCTTTCGGTATTCGTATAATAAAATGTGAGCCCGAGGCTACCTCGGCGATCTGCGATCGCAATTAACGGGAGCCACTGCCCAAACAGTGATCGGACCTCGTGCATGGCTAATGCGCGCATACATACACAAAAAACTCCTCTTGCGAATGCTCTCTCCTGTGTACGGTATCCGGCTGATTGTCAATGAGGGGGAACATGCGGAGAAAGAGCGAGAAAGACAAGAATAACTTTCAACAAGGTTCTCAACGACTCATTCGCGAACTGCAAGACGTAAAAAAATACATGAAAAAAAAACCTAATTTTCAGCTAACCTGTTTTTCATCCGACAAACGACTGATAATTATTACAATTATTTTACGTTATTTGATATATCCATTACAGCAATTCACCGTATCCGATCGGCTTTCAAAATTAATTTATATAATAACAAAAAAAAAATGTTTACGTCCCATCGAGAATCAAAAAGTTCACAGGACACACACACGTTACACGCCATACTCGTCCTTAATTGGCTTCGGTGCGAATAACGTGCTCGTCGACGCCGAGTCGAAAGTTAATCTGGGACGCGTTTACGATCGCAAAAAACTATCGAGTGAAATTGGAGACGGGCCTATACTAGCTCCTCGTACCCAACGAACGAACGCCTATATACATTACGAATAGGGTGTGCGAACGACGAGGAACCCTATCCCGATTGTCGATAGTATATTGGTGCGGCGAGAGAGATCAAAAGCATTGCGCCTCGGAGGGGTAGTAAAAAACATTTTTTTCCATACTGCCGTACCACTATGCTTGTTCGTTGGCCGAATGAGTTTTCAGGATAGAATTCGTCCCGGTGATAATCTCTAACGGCTACTGGATATTGGCTAGCAGCCTCGCAGAGTCCGCGAAGCGTACGGTAGGTCAGGGTAACTCGATAGCTTGTTGATGACGATGCCAGTGCGTTGCCGCTTGGGATGTAATAAAAACCTCGCTTGGGATGTGAAAAAAATAAAAAAGAATCTCGTATGGCGTTAGTTACATCGATGAACATAAAATACCGCGGTGCACCGTAGACACGATAATAACAATACTTATTTCGTGTGTATGTGTGTTGTTTAAGACACAGACTATTGTCTATCGGGAGGTATGAACTCTCTTCGACACGTCGCCGACAGTATCTACCATCAGCGCAACAGATGGTATCGCGCGACTTGCCGACGAAAAAGGAAAATTGTCTCTCCCAGCTAGAAAATATAACTTACAGATGGTAGCGCGCAAAGCGTACGTTTTTAATCCTTCTCGCTCTAAGTTACGATGTAATCTTTCTTCGCTAGTGGGCTTGCCTGGGGCATTGTCCGGCGCCAACAACGAAACAGGAAAACTCGACCGCGCACGCTTTAACGCCCGGTTTTTTTGGCCATAGCAGCGAAACCCGAAACTAGCAAGGAACGTACCACTTTTCCGGTCACATAACTTACCGCACGGGGAGCACCGCCGCAAGCGTTGAGGTACGGATGCCAACCACCGAGTTGCGACGAGAACTTACGATTTCAGAGGGTTGCGTGAAGCGCGGCCAGGTAGAGACGAATTCGCAGATGAAATAGGTAACTGAGAGAAAGCCTTTTTCTTCTCGCCTTTTGTCGGCCTTACGAATGAATACAGCGAAGCGCCAACGGCGAGAACCACCGGTGATTAAATGTCACATAAAGCATGAAAACACTGTGTTTCAGGTCAGTTCCAATTTTACGAAATGGCCGGAACAGTAAAAACAGACCGTTCTACGTCACATAACTTCTCGTTGTATTCTCTTTTCGTTTCATCGATGTGGAATTATACGTCTGAGGGAGGGCTTCAGATTTCTCGACTGCGCGGAAACAATATGTTCTCGGTAGTTGCGTTCATTCTCTTTCCTTTCCATGTTCATACTTCACGCTTTGAAAATGGTAGAGATATTTCGTTCTGTTGTGAATACTCGACGCGCTTTATCTGCGAATGGTTTTAATTCACAGTAGATGCTCATCGTTTTTGCTGGCTTACCGCTTTCCTTTTTCTGTATTCTCTTTCTAGGATTCGATCGGATGAAGGAGTCTATAAACTGTGCGCCTGGTTTATGAGCGCGTTAAGCGAGAAAGGGAAAGGGAGCATAAGGATTCGGCTTTGCCGCGCCATCAAAGGGCTTCACCAAGACCTGTCTGTAATTACAGACACGAGGCGTGGCCACCGAGACGAAGAACAATAGGACCGCTCCCGCGAGATGCGATGCGATCTGGAACTCTTTGCTTTCGGGCCTTCACTCGCGATCCCTTTTTTTCCTCTCTCCTACTACTCTTGATCACCCTCTCTGGCGATCAGATCTCCGGGCCGACGCGGAGAATATCGATCGAGCTTCGATCGCTCCTGATAAGCGCCGTTTTAGGCGCTAAGGAGTTTCCATTCGGGCGGTATAAATTAAGCCGACCACTATGGACTCTCGCGCTCTCTCTCTCTCTCCCTCTCTCTCTTTCTCTCTTTGGACGGTTCGAAACTGCAGAGCGAATTTGCGGCCGCATTTGTCGGCGAGCTTCGTTTCCCTTCGCAGTTCGGCGCACGCCTCTGTACTCTCTGTCGCTTTCAGCTCTCGAGAAATCTCATCGGAAGAGCCCGATCTCACTGGAGATTCGCTTTCATTTCCGAACACCGCAAATTCATTGGAACAATCCAATGGACTTAAACTTCAGTCTCGAAAATCAGATAATAATATTTAAGTGATAGAGAATTCCGAAGAAATATCTGTGAAGACTGCAATCTTATTCATGTTGCACCTCAAGAATATTTGCTCGTTGGGAAATTTTTTGAATGAGATAAAGAATTATTTCGGCGATGAATCTGCACAGCAGCGGTAGCTTATATTCCTCCTTATAGTCCTGTACCTTGATCTCTGATCGCTCTCGAAGACTCTAAGTGCATCTTACACCGTCCCCCTCCGGTAATTAATGACTGCGCAGTAGAATAAAAAAAAAAAGTCCTCGATCGAGTGTGCCGCGTCGTATCGTCGGGTATATCGCGTGTGCCCAATTTAGATAGCCATCGGGTGGTTCAAAAAATTTGAATGGGTTGGGAGAGAGAGACCTGTTGTAACAGAGCCCGTCAGAGTGATAATTAATGAACTTGGCATCATTCTCCCCTCTATTCGCTCCTCGCACTTTTTTCTCGCTTGTCTGACGCGCTACGCAGCTCGCGTCATTACATTGTCTAAGGGCGATGTGATAACCCGAGCAAAAAACAGCGAGTTCCATCACAGAGGTGCGAGAGCGCGTAATGGCGTGTGCGGCCTCCCGATCAAGAAAGTTATATTGGCCGAACCTTATTAGGACGGAAGAGCAAAAGAGGTTGGTATCTTCGACGCGTTAAAAAGTTACTGCGGTAGCATAACAGTAGGATTATAATTGAATTCATACAGCTCCGAGGAGTACGCACGCGATCGTGACCTCAAGCAATACAACAGATGCGTGAGACTATCAATTCTCGACACGTCGTTAATTCTGTTTTGCCAACGAAAAATCATCGAGATTGCATAAGAGAAAAAAAAAGAAAAAATTATAAGAGCAAATTAGTATTGTATTATAGCAGAAATTTATCGATCGACGTTCCATCGTCATTAATCATCATTTACGTGGTAATCAGCATGTACAGCAGACTCGTCGATCGTAAAGCCGAATCGAAGCGTTGAGTCACGAAGACAAATTGCAGAACACTTCTGTCCTCGGCGCGAAAAGCTTATCGCTGATTTTAACGTCCTTCAAGAGGGTGGAGTCACGGCGTAGTGTGAAAATTATTAATACGCAGGTGATGGTGTGAAGCATTCACAGCTTCCCTCATTCTTGTCAGACAACATCGGATGACCGGAGTGAAACGAGCGTCGGTGGTACGTCTCTTCGAAAGACGTATTGCCCCGTTCCACGTCTCGTCTCTTCAGCTTCTCATGTGCGCCTCCTAATAAGCGGTTGTGTCACCGAACATCCGATGAATGATAGTACTTCGGTCTCACGCCATACTTCGTCAATTATGCTAAAGCCCGAGTGTGCCGCTTCACTGTGATTCTCGTTGGAAACACGAACGGGTGTGTGGAAGAGGATTATACAGGGATGAAGGATATCCCAGAGAGATATGTCACTCCCGGCGCCGAACCGCAGGACGCGTCGTCTCATCGCAATATCTCATAACAGAGCACCGTCAGTTCGGGGGACATCGGTACGATATACTTGATAGCCGATGAGAACCGATATATAACCGGAGTATACCGATGAATATCCGGTAACAAACGAGAACCGATCAATTATTTCTGTGCGTGGAACGTCATGATTTATGAAAGGGACATTGATACTTTTTATCCGCTATGAGAATCGCTCGAGCAGAGGATTAAATCGATGCGGCCCCCACGAGCTCACCGCGAATCAAACGACTCAATTGAAATTTCCGACGTTGGGCGAGGCTTTCCAAGACCATCGAGAAGCGAATTTTGCCCGCTCGTTTAATACCTCAATTCGTGAGATACGACCTTGAATAAGAAATGCCTTTACGTACGGAGGCTTTGTGATTTTTGCGACCTCGATCGAATCACCCGTTCAGTCTCCGTACCCGGAGCCATCGCAGACATAACCCTTATTCTCACATCAATTTTAACGTCTGGCTTCCCGTTCTCGTCACGCGAGCACAGCGTTAATACTTTATAGCCATTATAACGCGCATGTAAAGAATAATTGTACCCAATATAACCGGGATAAAAACTGTAATATATCCGTGCGCAATGCCGATGTATACGTTGGTTGCTTTTCAACATACTAATATACAGAATTGCCGGATACACCTGCTCTACATTTTTCTCTCCGCCATATATATTAAACGGAGACGGTGTCCTCGTCGAGCATTGATCCGATATCTTGATGTCGCGAGGGTAACGATACGTTTTATTATAGAATATAATAATACGTGATATTTTCGGAATTTCTCATGGCAAACGAAACGATGTGAGAATGTATCCTATTATGCGTTCATCTCGTTTCTAACATGCGATGATGGCATGTGCCGCCAATTGATGACACCTGTCCCCATTAAAGTGCGAATGTCGATCGTAAAGTAAACGAGATATGAGCGACATAAGTGTTTGAAATTTCTTCGACTGTTAAAATATATTACGTGCACGCGAGATGAAACATTAAAATTCGATTTCTTTGGTTCACGTAGTAAAATCATACATTGGAGGTGTTGCGATGATCGTTAAGTCAAGAATGACACCTACTCGCGATGTGCAGCTGGTCCATAAAAGTGGGTTCACTTTTTTCTTTTCCATTAATAGGTTTCCGCTTATAATTGAAAAATCGTAGTCACGAGGCAATGATTATCTGCACGCCACGAGAAACATAACAATTACTAATCCATACTTGCAAAGGTCTTCAACATACATATTTAAAATATTGTGATCATTGATTTCATGATTGTTGCGTGTACACAACAATGCTGGTAAATAGATTTCCCGGATATTTTAATGACGAATGGAACGCGAAGTTCTTATAACCGAACTGTAATTTCCAAGCAAAGGTGGACCATGCGTACGAAGCGAATGTGTATGCTTCGCCTCTTTGCCTGGCTGGGTACACGAATAAAAACAGTGGCATGGAATGATTTAGCCACGAGGTAGCATCCTCGTAATAACGGCTAAGTAGGATCTTTATATTCTTAGCCGTGAGGCAGAACGCGCGCCTTAGTTGAGTAGCGGGCGCGAGGAGATGTGAGTGGACGACGTGCGGGTGAAGAGTCAAGATGCGAGCAACCAAAGTCAGTCTCATTTTAATTAGCATCAGCTGGTGCGACGTGTACTTAACAACTCCCAGTTGCTGCTGCGGCTGCTGTTGCAGAAGCAACATATAAAGCAACCAAGAGTCCAAGAGTCGGTGGTGGATCTTTCCCGAGTCGAAATTCCTCGGGAGAGATGTTTTATTCAGAGACACCGCGGGCCAGCAAAGCTCTTGGGCTATCCTCGACTCATTGCGAAGGAGCAACCGGACGGGTTGCCTTCCTGCCGCTCAAATGCTTCTACCGCGGAGAGCAGAGCATGGAGCACCTCAAGTAGCAGCTACCGCAATTTGCATACAATCCACACTGATTCGGCAAAGAGAGAGTAGAAGCAAGAATAAGAGTAAGAGAAAATGTGTTCAAGGCGCGCGACTCGATCTTCCGAGGAAGCGAATTATTTCGATATTTTTCTTTTTTCACGACTCGAAAAAGCTAAGCTGTTATGTCGGTTATTCGTAATAACTATGATACTGTTATTTGTGTGAATATTATAATGGAGCATTAATTCTTGTCGTCATTCTTTTGTTATATATTTTATAGCGTTGTACATTGTTACTATACTTTAGAGAGATGGCCGACGATAGTCGCAAAGGTATTTCAACAATTTATCCTTTGCGCGCGTTCCTCGAGTTCTCCTTTCTTTCCTCAACGGATCGGGGACAAAAGATAGCGAGATAGGGAGATGCCAGAACTGTTCGCACAGTGATGGGCAAACGACCCTCGTTGTTGTCACTCGTCGCAACCAACCCGACGAAATTCCGCAGGGCTCTCGTGTCGCGAGAACAAACTTTCCACGCCTCGCGGCTGCTGATGCTTGCTTCCTCCAATCCCGCGGACAAGATTTCGTCGCTGACGAGACGCGAAAAAGTTTCAAACGCCAAGGCTGCGGGCATATTACCGAGACACCTGTGAGCAAGACGCTGGACAACCAACTTCGTTTCCACGAAGAGCAATGTCCTTCTTGCTCGACTTCTACACGACAACCTCGGGGCTACGAGAGATGCCTGATGCTGGTTCTCATATTGAACAGACTAGAACAACAGACTTTCAGCTTGATTTACTATAATTACAGCTACAGAGGCCCTTGACACGTATAGTAAACCAGCCAACTTCACCGTGCAAACTCGCGCATTGCGTGTGTAATTCCAATGAGCGACGAGATTCGCTTGAGCTATGTGAGTAGCCAACGACTCTGCGCGATGGTCAAGCACAGCGAATATCACTGGCAGCATTACTACTACTTCACCATCATACTTGAATGCTTCGGGCAATATGCACTCGCAATGCTTCGCTACCGTTTCACAATTATAATCACTCACTCCGCTCAGTCCATTCAAATACAAATACAAATACTTACAGCTCTTTGCATTAGTATACGCTATTTTTTTTTTTTTTTTTCTAAAAAAAAATGCACACTTTTTGCAATTCCAAGATTCTTGTTTACTTCAAATTACAATAATTTCATAGATGAACCAGCCATTTTCATTGAATATAAATTTAAATTAGATAAAAATGTTTAATTGTCTGGTTGTTTTTTCCTCACGCATACACTCGAGTTGTTGTCTTAAGTCTTTCAAATTGGATGTAATCGTTCTCATCAAAATAATCCAAATATGTCAGTAGCAAGATAACTCGAAGAATATGAGATGAGGAACGGAGAAAATTTGAGATGAGAGTCGCACGACTAGAAAGCAAACTCATGGTGTTCCCGCGCGAGGCGTGCCGCCACTGCAAGTCGCGAGTCTAATGCATTATTCATTTGGAAGCGAGAAATGGTTTGAGACGCGAGGCCGGAGGGCGCCGACTCGAGGGGGATTGGATTTTGATGAATTTAATCTCAAATTTGCTTTAGGGCTGAACTCTCTCATAGCCCCGAGTGGGATTAACGAGTTTCGCAAGGAAGTTCACCTCGGCTTGGCTTCATACGGAACGAGTATTCGATGAGAAGCGGAGATTATCACATTTTTGAACTACTCAATTCCAGAATTTTCATCAAAAACTCAGTGAGATTCTTGACAAAAAAGTATATATATAGAGTATATAAGATCTTAATTCATTTAATAGTTGTCGAGTATCTCAACTCTTCATTCAAGGAATAATTATAGAAGAGAGAATCGGACCGAAAATTTGATATTTAAAGCATCTCGAGGTAAGCTAGAAATTCCCGCAAGAATATTCGGAATGCATGAGCGATGTAACGTGTGCACATACACTCATTGCTGCACAATATTCATTGGCCCAGCCGATAAATCATCGAGTAATGGGTTTCTGTTGCTGACTTTCCGAGCCGCATATCGTGTGTAACAGGGGGGCCCCTGAAGCATCCGCAGGGGAAGAGATACAAGAGGTGGTGGAAGAGGTACTACTACGTGGGTGCATTTTACGAGTATTCCGGCGGCGGCAGTGAATGCCCCGGTGCAAGAGTTGCACCGCTCCTGCTGAACCGCAGCAACTACGCTGGTTGCACATGCGAACGGACATCTGTTGTCCCGCGGTAGCGAGAGGAACAGGTAACGACGATATCGCGTTCCCGCTGGCCTCTGTGCTATCCTATCAGAGCCGAATCGAAGAGTCAGCGGCGAGTGAGTAGCAGCACCCCGTTTGGTACTGCTTCTGCTTTCTTGACTCACTGGTAAGAGAATAGCCAGTGGTCTTTTCGCAGTCATCGGGTGAACGGAAAAAATTGAGAGGGCCGAGAGCGCGGGCGCGCGCGCGCCCCCGACGCAGCGCGAGTGTAATTGGAACGGGTATAAATCTCGTTCGAGGACAATAGTTTTTCCGAGGTTGTATTTACAATGCATCTTGGTATCTGCAGCTGCTGCCGGTTGCTGCTGCTGCTGCTGCTGCCGCCGCGTACGTCTCATTAATTAAGCCCCTTGGTCCTTCCCTCCGCATGTCCCCCTGGCGTTTACATCTCGCTCACTCTTGCGCGCATTACGAACCTCGTGGAGCACGAAAGAGACAAACCCCCTTGATCCGCAGTCCCGAGAGAGAGTATGCGTTTCATTGGCGAACTAACCTCCAGGACCCACGCCGTTCTTTCCTCTTACCAAGCAGACGAGCGAGAAGGAGAGAAGATTATCCAAGCTGGCGGCGAGTCCTCCTACACCGCGGCCACCGTTTACCAACACCTTCGTACGTCTTCGTACGCTTCGTTCTCTTGGCATTTCGCTATAAGACGGAATCGACAAGGTTGCGATTCGATCTATTGGAAATCGGACACGAGTCCGCGGAGTTTGCGTTTTACTAGGAGAATTTATAGAAACGGGAACGGTTTTACAAGTGGTCATCGATGCGAGACAGCTACGACAAAAATAAAGGAGAAAGATCTTGAGATGTGTACGCCGTAGCAAGAAAAGCGCACCGACGAACGTTGCTCGAAGCGACGACGAAGTTACACGCTGAAGAACTGATGCGGCAAAGGCGGACTTATACACAAGAGCCCGGGAGTGAGATGAGCACGGAAGCGAGTGAGAGTCGAGAGAGAGAACAAAAAAAAAAGAACAGAGGAACAGATAGAAAGACGAGAGAATCGATAAAAACGTCTCGTATTTTATCACGAGTTATGATTGCTGCTGTATAAGAAGTCGAGATACAATTTATCGCGGCTGCCAAGACCGCCGAAGAGAAATCATTTTTGCGCGATCTGGTTTCTGTGTTAGCCGCGCTCTTCGCCATCGATGCAGCATCCGAGATGCAACACCGCAGCCGGTGTTTCTTCGGTTCTTTCTTCGCGGTGGTTGTTGCGTACGGCGCATGAGAAACAACAGTGAGCGAAAAAAATATTATATTCACTTGAGAAAATAAAAAAACGAATGTTAACACATCATGATCTATAATTATAGTATTATGGAGAATTTTTTCACGTGAATTGCAAATCAGTTTGACATACAGAGCTCGCGTAGGTGCAGAAAATTGTGATTTACGACGTCATCGGTGGTGGCAATGATTCCTCGTAAACGCATATGAATATGTGGCGGGTACGAAAAAGCAATAGGGCGAAATGGAATGCAAGGGTCTCATGCAGTAGCGAGGATGCAGAAGCACCAACTGCAGCAGCTGGCCTATAAGACGTCGAAGTGCTCTCGTTATTGATTTACGTTGATAGCTTCTCCGCTCTACGGCTACGGACCGAGAGTCCTCTCGTATAACTCTCTCGTAATGTGGTATGTCTGCATCCATACACGCTTATTCTTATACATACACCTTACTGACAATGCGAGAACGACACGCGCTTCGAATAATAAAAGCTATTACAAAAAAATTCGCGAGTTACTACGTTCGTTTGAAGTAAACATCGAGTGGCAACGCAAACAACCTCATTATCACATATACAAACACTTCGTCTCTCATGGCAATTTTTTTTTTCTACTATTCCCAAAGCATCATAGCAATGTACGAATAATGGTAGGTAATTTTGGTTTAGCAGTAAAAAATGTTTAACATCGAGTAACGTTAAAACAACTGTATTTGTGGAACTCGAAAAGACAATAGGTACATGTACAATGTTCCAAGGATTGGTCGTTTCGTACACACGTACCGATTACGAGTGTATGTACCCGTAGTTCATCATGGTTAAACGAATTTCTCGAGTTCCAACTAATTGCGTTCGGAGAGATCCACGTATATAACTGAGAGAAAGACGAAGGAAACGAGGAGTAACTGGAAAATGTATGCTGCCTCGTTTCGTCCAAAGGGCTTCGCCGAGATATTCGCCGATCCTCTCTCGGTTAAGCTTGTGTGCACGGCGCTCTCTCGCGCCCGCAATTACGCAATGTTCCGGCTGCGTTGTGTTCAGGAATGCGTGGATGCTACGGCAAAATCCCTCTGCTTAAATAATCCAAGGTTACTAGCAGACCGGATAGATGCGCGCGCTAATCGGACCCCCCGGCTGAAATTTTCAGTATTATACCTCCGGAAGATATGAATCGAGTCAATTCGTAGACGAGAAAGTTGCGAAAATTATTATGTTCGAAATTCTAACAAAAATCTGACATCCTTGACTTGACTATAGCAAAGAATAGTGGTAAGGATAGTAGAGAGAGCGCTTCGAAGCGCTTTTACGCGTTAAAACGGTGAAACAAAATTTACGATAAAATAGTAGTTTTGTATAAATCTATAAATCACTTTCGATGCAAGTAATTACCATAGAACATTTCGCCCGTAGAAACGAGCATTCATGTTCTGAAACGAGGCTTGGGGGGTAAGGCTGTCAAGGAGCCAGCGAGAAGAGAGCTCTTTCGCCGAAGTCCTTTTTCCTCACGGGTTCATACATCACCCATCTCTAAATTAGCTCATATAATAAATTCACTCCTTCTCCTGGTTGCCGCGGCTCCTTCTCTGCTTCTGAGATGCTGGTAGCAACATATTCTGTATGCATAGGGTAGCCAGGCACCTTGCCGTTGCTGCTGGGTCCGGATTTTCTCTCTGTTCTCTTAGCGTCTCGTATCTTCGTTGCTTCGGTGATTCCTTGTTCGGCCTTCTCAGATCACAACTTCTCCGCGTCCAAATCGCTTGAGGCACCGCGCGTAGCATCTTTGATTCTAAAGAGATACGGGCTGCCCATTCCCGATATCATAGTGTTCTCGTCGCCACAGGCCAAATTGACGTATAGTAGTAGCATAATACACCGTACTATACCATACAGTATATACACCGTAGTATAATACACCGAATGATGATTATACTCTGGCGGCGTTGGCATGGGGCCCGGCGCACCGGTGGATCTCACGCGGGGGCTGTATAATGTTGCGGGTGTCTCGTTTGCACCTGTGCACGCGGGCATCTCTCACTGACGCGCGAGGCCCGCGGATCCGTTCGCTTCTGTTTTACGTTGGCTCATTATCCGTGATGCGCCGCCGCTGCTGCTTGAGCCACTACTGCATCACGCAGGATGCAGCGAAACAGCTTCTCGTTTATGCGAGAGTTGCTACGGCCGTGAGGATAAGGAGGTGGTGTACGGTGTGTGGATCGTATACTATAGGAGAGATACGCAGCTTGTTGAACGTGATCCATCTGTCTGTAGGATCGTATAGTATAGCCATCCGGTGGATGAGATATGTTGTATGGCATAAACGGAGATAAAGTGAAACGACCAGGCTATGATAATGACGAGAAATCATCGTGAGTACCACAGGCTACGCGCATGGGTTTAACGAATGACAATTCTCAAGACGGAGCTTCTGGAGTCTTCATCCTCGTTAGACGCGAATATATATACTTCAAAGATTTATGGAGTATACGGCAAACGTCCCTGTTACCGACGATTTACCGGAATTTAAAGACGCAACGAAATCTTATTCACTTTCAACATGCATTTAATATTTTTCTATTTTCGAAATTTTCTTCAGCTTGACAGAAAAATTATAGATTTTATAAGCGGCACGATCATTCGATCAGAGTCTATTATTGAATATAGAATATACACGATCTCCGTCAAATTATATATCTCACTGTTTGAATGTATTAAATGAGAGCAGTTACCGAGCAATTTGGATATTCTATTATCCTGAACTGTAGTGCCCGCAAAATCAAAGGATCTCAAGAGGTTTATATGGATGCGGTGAGATCGAGAAGAAACCGCAAAAGTCGACGAGTATTAGTACCCCGGGGCTACATGTCGGCGTCCGAGTCCTGCGGTTAGGCCCATCCATTTTTTCCCATGTAACGCGCACACATGCCTCGAATATTTTACACTATATCGCCGTTGGGACACAGGACGAAAAGTTATTCGGCGTGAATTAGACGAAAACTAGTGATAATTTGTGAATAAGCGTGCGCGATTAAGACGTGAGATTACAAAAGCGTTTCTCGGGGTCTGGGTCTCTTCGCTGTGGAATCCTCTTCGTGTCTGCGTGACTCTCGTATCGGTTATTATAGACGTCTATTACCTATGCCACTGTTAGAAGAACCATCTCGCCAAGCTAGAGGAATCACGCGAGAGGTGCCGCGCGCGCGTGAATTTGCGAACTGTGTTATAGACTTTTGGGGATATAGGATAGCCTTGAAATTGTTTTGCCCCGAATGGTGTAGAATACGAGAAAAAACCATAAGCTCGCTGAGATGCGCACGCATGCCACGGGCCATGTGCATGTGCACTTCAGCACGCGGCTTCAAGGAAAAGAAACACGATCTTCGACTACGTGATAATATAGTTTCTATAATCTATTTGACCGCAGGGAATCATTTTCGAAGGGTAGAAAAGACGGAAGCCGGCTTTCAAAAATCTTCTTAATGATGCAGCCCGTTCAATGTGTATACCGATACCCCTATTTCGTTTTGTGGTGCATTATAGTCATGCGAAAGGGCGAGAGGCCTAGAAACGCCGAATACTCGAAGCGTTATTCAAGGTGTTTTGTTGCATAGGTGGTATCTTCCGTTCGATGAAGGAGACGACTTCCCGAAATGTTTCAGAGCTATGCTACAGAATCAACAGCGAGCCGTTCATCTTCACCGTGTGAATTCGTCATACATATCGTGCGTGTTTTCGTGAGATTTTCAACGCGAGTCGAAAGCGGGCGCGCGCGCGTTCGCGCCACGAGAACGATCTTCGTGTCTACCGTTCAAAGATCAGTGCATTCTCGCTCGGCGACGTCCCGTCGTCGTCGCCGCGGCGGTATCTAGAAGCAGACACCCCGTCTCTCTTGGTCGTGACATCTGGCAGTCGGCAACCTCGTTTGTCCCGTTGAAATCGATGTAATTGGATAATAAGTCTAACTTTCGCACGACGAGAGAGCCGCTTTTCGCGTGGCCGCATGGGAGCGAAAGACGGGATCCAAGCTCGACGGTAAAACGCTTGGAGACACACAGCGCAAGTGCGCGAAGTCTCGGGTGAAGTTCTTGAGCAAATGGATATAAACGGTGCGTGCCTTCTTCAAATCCCGTGCTCCACCGGTCTTGAGAGACGCTCGTACTTTCGATGCGATAAAGAAGTACGAAGAAGTGCTAAGTGATCAAGCGCGTAACTCCGGATTCTCGTCTCCGACCAGAGACCGTATTTGCACCGTTGCGGTGAACGCAAGAGCTTCCCAATGGAGTAACGGAGGTACAATTTATTTCATGCGCCTCATTGCATCGTTATACGCTAATAAGTAATTAATATATCGAGAATGCGAGCCATAATCTCGCCAATGTGAACCTCTTTATTACTATTGAGTTACGCTTCCGAGGAATTCGAGGTTTGTTCTATTTATCTTATTTTCCGCATCGAGTTTCATCTCTGAAGTTCAATGTGAATATATTTTACTGTTTATGTTTGTTTTTTTAGATCGAAAGACGATACAGATACAGTGTCGTTGCCCGTCTACGCACGACAACCGCGAACTTGATTGGTAGCGCGTTAACACTGATTCCTGCTGCGGTTCTCTAATGTCTCCTGAGGCAAAAAGGACGGGGCGATAAATTAGCGGCGATACGGTCGACGATATAGCTCCGTGTGGAGAAAGGCTCAACGCGAAACGCGCGAGTGTGTCGTGTGCATAAGGGTGCACAAACGCATCTCGTCTTGAACGATTTCCGAGCGCATTCGTTCGTGGAACGCACGATGAAGGATGCGATACAGGTGGTGCAATGTTGCTCGATAAACAGAGAGAGGGAGAGACTCAGGCGATGCATGCATCCTATATCGGTGTTGAAGCCCAGCAAAGCCCACAATCTTCACCGGGTATCGCGAGCAGAGACTCTCGATAGCAGAACTCTCGCGACTCTCTATAGAACGCACACGACCGTGGGAAATGCATCGTGCGACTCGAGGAGAGCAAAGATTTTGTAATGTATCTATAGATTATTACACTGAGTGATTTATAATTATAGTGCATCGAGCTAATTCGATGTTTATCATATGATTATGCAATTAAATTGAGCAGAATGCTCATAGCACTTTTTTTTACATTTATTTACGTATGTTCTATTGCATTTGAAAAAAAAATAGTAACGTGATCTGTCCATTTATATTCAGCCGGGCAACATGAATGTTTGCAATAAACGGGAAATCAAGATTTGGGGAAAGAACTTTTTAATAGCTATGAATGAAAATTTATTTCAGGGAGTTAATCGACGATGATACGGAAGAATAAGCAAGAATTAGCCACACCTTTCTCCGTTCAGCCAAACTTTTGGGGGATACGCTTCACATCACTCAACGTATACAGGGGCTGAGGTCAATTTTTTTTTCCCATCGAAATTCTCGGCAGGTACTCGTTAATTAAATGCTTCTTTCGAATTAGACATTTTTTTAATACGGGATATAAGTCGAAGGACGCGCGAGGTGTAAAGCCTCGTCGGGATCTCTCGCTCCTTGATGAAGCGTGACAACAGCGTAGCAAGACCACCGGCGATCGATACCATTGAGCTCCGATTGAATCGGTTAGAGACATTTCCGTTAGTGATTTCACGGAATTACGTCTATCCGATAGCGTGGGAGAGTTAATCCATTTGCATCGTTATCCCTCTGCCGACATCGAACGGAATTTCACACTAGAGACTTGGCTTCAATTCCAATGTAACTAAGTCTCGTGAATAGCACGCAATTGTGTCCATTACAATTCAGGCTTCCGGTCAATTCACCGTGTATTCCGGTAATCATGAATCGCTAATCTTGTTACCCATGTTGCCCTGGAGGTTTGGATCAACATCCCACAAATTCCCAATACCCAATGCAACGAATATACGTTCGACATTATATACCTTTAGTCCCATAGGGATTACTACAGCAATATCGATACAGTTATCGAGAATTTGTAACATCGCTTCAATTAATCGTCAATATATAAAAAGTCTCAAACCTCGTCGATTCGACCAGTTTCGTAGCTACAAATATCAGCAGAATTGTTTATGCTAATTGGGAATTCACTCGTGAGACTTCGATACAGACCGCCGGCTATAGTAAAGCAATATCGTGTTACGAGTGTCAACGCTGCAAGTCCAAAGTAAAAATGAAGCTGTGAAATCTGGAATTATGCAGATCGACAAACAGTCCATGAAGAGTGGACAGCAACCAACGATTTCGTTGCCTCTCTTTCTCTCTGTGCTCCAGATTAATATTAATTAAATTCCTTACTCGCGGCTACACTGTCCGGTGTACTCGGTGCTCCTCGCAAACCAAGACGTATCCACCTGTTCGTGCCGTAGCATATTCATCACAGCAGGTTCTTTCTGAACCATATTTCGTTCTTTTTTCCCCTACTCACTCGCCAGAAGACTAATGATTACGAGTGAAAGAGAGATAATCTTATGTTCGCCGTACATGTTGCTCCCGAAAATCCGGTTTTATCGTACGAATATATACTTTTTATTTTCTTTTACACCTGAGGCATGAATATTTTTATTGGATGTATTCAGATTTCGTTAATATCATACGTGCCTACTCCGTTTGACACTCGTCTCGTCTCGTGAAATATTCACGTGGTTATTAGGCATTACCTGCACGATTTTACCGAAACGCCCGCCTTCCTTTTTCTCTACCGCTCTCATAAAATTATTCGCAGCAAGAACTTCACGAACGAAGTCTACTCCAAAGACGATTAATCCTCGAAGCCCGAAGCCTTTGGAGCATCTTTTAGGTGTGGGAACTAGGAAGTGAATAAACTTCGTAGATCACGAATTCTACCTCTAGAAACGTGGCATTAAGTAGTCCGGAGTTCACCACGTTGGAGTGTACATCGTACGAGAGTCCAGCAGCGAACTCCTCGCTGAGCATAAATGAGCTGTCCACTGGCTAACTACAGTCCAGTTTCTAAGCTCAGTTGTATATGGAGAAGATCCTTATTAACGTGCGATCTCATGAGACTTATTGGATCGCTCTAGAAGCAGCGTGGTAATCGAGACGGCGATTCATGCTGAGCGGTATTCTACGGTTGCTCGTCGCTCCGAGTCATGGAATTTCATGGCTTGGAATTTCATGATTTTCCACGACTCTGGCAACCGGTGTCTTTATGTACAATCATTTTTTTTTTACTTCAACAAATCTACGAGAAACATCTTCCGGTTTCTCAATGTTTATTTTTATCGGATTTTTTTTTTTGTTTTTTCAGATTAGCTAATCCTCAACCGCTTCAAATTCCACCGAGGATAGTTCTCACCGGGATGGAAGCGTATACAGGAGAGAATCGTGTGGGCGCACGCCTCTCTCGCTTACACGGAATCTCATTAGACTCTCCTGTCCGAGGAAGAGCCAGCAACGGCATCAACGGCACGCACGCTGTGCGTAAAGGCGGAGTATTCACTCGGAGAACACGCACCGTGTGTAGTGTGCACCGTGACCGTGGGTGTCGGACGTGACCCCTCGGCCGAGCACCTGCCTGACCCCACGATGAACCCCCGTAACCATACTAAGAGATCCAAGTCGGTGCTCAGTAAACGAAGAGCGTAAAACGATCTGCCTACCACCTCACATACGCGATGCGCTTACGCAATTCGTTACAGCGACCGAAGAATATTCACGGAAATAATGTAACGAAATTTTTGTTTTTGTTGTCATTGAAATATTTTGGCAGCGGCAGAGATGAGAATGAACTGAAGGATTATTAAATATGTTTGTAAAAACAAAAGAAGTGGTATGTAAGGAACTGCTTTATGTAGGAAATAAAATTTTCCCGAAAAATGGAGACCTACGACAATGGGAAAGTGACTCATGGTTTTTATTAGAACGATATCTTTGATTGTAATTTTTATTGCCACAAAAAACAACTGCTTGAGAAAGAAATCACATAAATTAGTAGAGATAACACGCGAATTTCCATTTCGTACACAAGTCATGCAGAAGAAACTTCCAACACGCATTAATCAAGACCGCGAGCGTGGCGCTGCTGGGTGTACATTGCGCTTCTCGAGTTACACCGCCATCTTAATATTTCCGCATTTTTTTGCGTAACACGACCCTCCGTCCGACACTGTGCAACTGGTTGCACGTAATACACAAGACGGTGTATTCGTTTTTTTTGCCGGTTGTAAATTGCAATCGAATATGCCGATAGGGATTTGCGTGAGACACGCGGTGCGCGCGAGTGTATCGCTCTAAAGAGCCACATGAGAATCTTTTAAAAAAATTACCGTCCCTTTCGCTAATAAATTCCGACAAGGTCGCTGCCGCTTGTATATCTACATTACAGGTAATAAATTCTTACGTATGGACCCTTAAGGTAAACACCAAAAAAAAAATCACTTTTTCCGTGGCAGACTTGGGGCGTCGAGAGGCTCACGCGCTCACACCCTACGTTCCGTCGTCAGACATAGCGTGCGTAGTAAAAAAATTGAAAACTAAACCTTCGATTAAATTCCACCGTTTTTATGGTGATTGAAATTTTACGAGACACATTAAACAACTGTAAATCTCGATTCTCGCGAGCTCGTGGTCGAGACGTTCAAAAGTTGGCGCGAGATTCTGACAGCGGGGTAGTGAAAATTAATTTTTTTTCCACTCCGTAATTATACCGAGTCATAGTCTCGGACAGATTAGTAGGGTTAATTAAAATTTTATAGCTGATAATTTTCGATGCTTCCCATTCCTTCTCTCTCTTCCTGCGTCCGTGCGTGACGTGGTTGCGCGAACCGGATAATAATTTCTCCGTTGAGTTTTTCGTCCCGTGAGGAAGGACGACAGGCGACTACGGTAGGGCAGGGGCGCCTGTCGGATGCAACCCGTCAACCTCTGGCGTAGGTCCTGCCGAGGACTCGAAGTTTTCGGCATCGTAAAATATCCTCAGTCAACAGAAAAAAACTCCCATTATCTCATTTTTATGTTCACCCCTCTCGGAGGAAGTAAACAATAATTTTTAACTGCGGAGGTGCTAATGGGAATGTATTGTTCAATTGAAATTGTTGATAAACACCTCGACATTGATCCTCCGTCGTGTTCTGTCTCAATATCCGAACACTGTACTCCGTTGTTTCGACCCACTGACCTCCCAGCAAGTATATTATATTATAGCGCATGATACCTCCGGCTGTAAGCACTGTGAGCCGCGATCACGATAAAAATAATTTTTAAAAAATGTACTCGAGGGGGCGCGTGATTTATAATAGTGTAATGGGGGCGCGAGATGATACGGGGAGCTCTCATTGTTGCCCGTGGGGTATTATTGCGAGAGTCTGACCTCGTGCGGTGAAGCCGACGTATCTCCACTCGGCGGCAGAGATCACCGAGAGACTTCTTCTGGATTGTTGCGGAGCCGTTGATCGTCCGCGTCCGAGTGGCTATTCTTAAGTTACTGTTGAATCTCTTCGTCTCGTGAGCTCAAAGTCGGCCACGATTCCACGTCCGACCATATTGATCGACCTCACCGGCGAGATGTTATACGTGAGGTCTGCTCTCGAAGCTGAGCTCTCGGGCTCTCGCCTCGATTCTCCCCCTGGATTTCCGTTGTCGGAACGCTAATCGATTGCTCCGTAGCCCCCGTACCCGTATATATACAAGTCAGATGAGTATAATATTATACATATACAATATAACCGTAGTTGAGAGAGCAGCGATTGCCTCTCTAAATTTGTTTCTCATCTCTGCCCGCTTGCCCCGAACCTTTCCGAGACTCCAATCACGAAAGAAGTTCAAAGTCGTTGTTGTAGTACGAGGAAAGGCAGAGAAGGGTATATACAGAATTCGCGGAGGAGAGTATCGCACCGTACCATGCCATAAGCTGCATGTCGTGGTGTAATACTTACTTATATACTGTATATATAAGTCTGAGTAAAAGAACGAGGAAGTCTCAAGAAATCGTGAGCGCTCCAATTCGTTCGTAATAACCGGGCAGGAAAAAATGGACAATGATTCTTCACATCTTCCAGCGGCGAGAACTCACCGGGT
This sequence comes from Buathra laborator, assembly GCA_934046635.1. Taxonomy (NCBI): domain Eukaryota; kingdom Metazoa; phylum Arthropoda; class Insecta; order Hymenoptera; family Ichneumonidae; genus Buathra; species Buathra laborator. The sequence goes on along the minus strand of OW203897.1, from coordinate 3,372,851 downwards.
CCAGTGTCTGATGTGCACGTCGGAGCTCAAGACCGAGAGAGTACACTGTGTATTATTGCCCAATGTAATTGATTGTTCGCTACCAGCATGCAGCACCGAATAACCTGACCGATGAACGTCCGTCGCGCATTCTCCACTGTGCACGGGATCCCGTGCATTCTGCTCTGTATTGGACTTCACTCGGATGCCCACTTTCCCGTAAGTAAGTAAGCGGACGAGTGAACGTTTGCACGATCTCGGCATCCTTATGCACGCCGGGCAAACCAGAGAAACCCGTGATATATATATATATATATCTTTTTTTTTTCATCGTGAATATTGGGCTCTGAATAAGGAAGGATTTCTCGATCATGCAAAGTTTCTTCGACCTGTCGGGAGCGTGTCGACATTTTGGCTTTATGGAGGAAGCCGAAAGACCTGAATTATCGTGAAGTTTATTATATTCAAGTTATATCACGACGCTATTATTTATTTGAGGACAGCTGAACGAATCTGAGAGCAAGAGGAGCAGGTGGTCTCTGACGAGACATCAGAAATCTTTTGACGATACTTTTTTCTTTTTTTCTTAAATCGCTTCCGTTCGCTCGTAAGTTTGCAATTTTCCATCGTGTATCTTTCACTTATTTTTTTCTTCTTTTCACCGTACATTACGCAGGCATTGCTTATGTTTCCTTTTTCTTATTCCTGTATTCGCTTTTTCTTTCCACGATATTGGGCAATCTTCGGATAAACGTTGAGGGCAGAGACATCGAAAACCCCCATCGTTTCTCAGGGAGAAAACCGTTTCATAAATATCCATTATTGTCCCGTTTAGGAGGCTTTTCGAGGGTCGATATAGCTTCTCTTTTCACGAAAAGTAGCACAGAAATGACGAAGAAGGGACAGGCACTCTTGTACCCGAAGATCATAATTTCACGTACACGCTTGATTGAATTTATTTTTTTGCCTCGAAAATATGCCGCATCCCCTTGTCACGTGTCACCGTTACAGCGGTCCTCTTCGGATCCTACGTCAACATCCAAAAATTCCCGATGATTCGCTCGTTTCCGAGTATCGATATTCGGTAACGTAAATATCGACGAAAAAAAAACGGGACCAACATATTTTCCGTATTGTATTGTTCGATATCAAACATTGTCAATATAATTCAGAAAAATAATACGTACTACTGTAACTATAGACTGCGGATTCCCGTGTGTGCAAACGTTCTCGAAACATTATATATCGGTGTAGCAAAGGCAGTGAGGAAACTAACAGGATGAGCGTATAAGGTGAAAAAATACGGAAAGCGTTGAAGTTCCACTGTGAGACGACGAGAGAATCCGCAGCCGCAAACGCGTTTGCGGTTTGTGTCTGTGAACTCGCGATTGGCCATAAGGAAGTCAACTTTGCTGCCGCATATGTTCGAAAAGTAAAAAAAGAATTAAAAAGGTACAACTTTTCCGTAAAGAGTGTATTCCCGCGGTATATACATACCGACATACCTTGAAATTTACGTGCGACCTCGTGTGTACCGAGCGTGCGTTAGCTTACAAGCTCGCATCCCGCAGTTATCTGAATCGCTCGTTTAAAGACGAAGGCATATACTCTCGATGCCGCGCACGGTTAAAGAGCGACACGCGTGGTTTTCCAAGGCGTTACATAAGTGCCGGCGGCGCACGGTTAATAACGCTACGGAGGAGTTTATCCAAAGTATTCCTCCAACTCCTCCAACTGTTTTACGATTATTGCCAAATGTTTCTCGCTTTAGATGGGAACGCACTCGCGTTCACCGGGCGATGTTTGTACCGCGCGGTAATTAAAAACCGAGTGCTGTATATACGAAAGGCCGACTCAGTTCTTATTTATAGAACGATTCATACTTAATTTCCGATACGAGCATTCGCAACGAGATCCGAAGTGGGAATCTCGTCGCCTCCGCGGCGAAACTTCATCACGTTTCATACTAATTTGTATTAAGGAGTAACATTTTCGTCGGGGATTGTGGTCTTTTCGTAATGCGTGAACGAATATTTCCTTGTTGAATTTTAAGAGACACAAGAATCAAAGGAATACAAAGATTCGTTCTTGTCATTGCCAATTACAAGATTAAAAGGCGCCCGATATCACCGAGACCCGGGAACCTCTGCTTCTGCCTTGGCGTACCAAAGACCAGCGAGAGATTCTCAAGAATCTCGTGGATATGGCACGCCAACTCTCGCAAGAGCGAAGCCACGACGGCGTATCAATCTTAACTGGATTCTTTTTGTTTATTTATTTTTTTAAGCTTGCAAAGAGAAAATTACACAGTTCTCTCCAGTTTGTGAAACACGCAGAGTGAGACGGCGCAGGGATCAAGAGTGCGAGTGAACGAGAAATGAAGAAAAAGTCCTGTCCGACCGTGTGCCTCTGCGCGGAGGTAAGATACACCCCGGTCGAGGAGTTTCATCGCAGTATACCAGCAGCAGAAGCATCAGGCAGCAGCAGCAGCACACAGAGCAATGCGGTACGTATATACGGTAGAGCACGTGATTACTGGCAAGCCTCCGTGGCAGCGGACGTAGCCCCATGGGTCGAGGGTCGGACCCGCCTCGACTTACCGGGCAGAGAAGATGCCCCGAGTAATTGCTGACTCTGCGAATCTCGCCGGGGAAACTGCTGGGGATCGGGCTCACCTCGTCTCATATACCCCTCCCGTAGCTGCACTTTCTTCCTTTACCTCGAAAAAGTACAGCGAACCGCGTAAACGATCGAAACGATAGCGAAGATATGCGAAGGCTTTAAAGCTTCGGCAGTAACTTTTGCATCGATGGAGTTAACAATCGAGGGGTAAGGAATGAAGGAAGGTATACAACACGAGTAACAAGTCGATTAGATTCGGGACCAAAGAGACGAGATGATCTTTATCGGTTCCTCTCGTGAAGCCTCTTTCTCTCTCGATCGATTATAACATCCCGCAATTACGCGTGCACACACACACGAGGCCAATGCCGATCGATATCTTTGGGTTGTGAAAGGAGTGAGAGGGGGGCTTGTTTATAAACCGATAAGGTAATTGAAACGATCAATATATCGAAACGATCGGTCGAGTGGACGATCCAGAAGAAGAATGCAGTACGGAGAGGGATAGAGGGATAGATCCTATGTAGATATATATATATATATATAAGGCAAATGCAATACAGAGAAGAAACTGAGCACGTGGAATAAATGGATTTTTTGCACAATACGTCATGGTATATTGCGTCGGTTATAAATTGTCTCGTAAAAGAAAGAAATGAAAAATATGAACGTGAATAAAGAGGGTAGAGAGGGGGGGGGGGGGGGTAATTTACAATTTGAGCGCAAAATTGAATTCTTTCCCACACGACCTGTGATGCCCACATACGCGGCGCGGCGTGCAGATATTGGAGATCCGATGGTTAAAATAAAAATCGACCTATTAGCGATATATAGGGCTCCCATCTATTTAGACGTAAGATCGCACGACGTGGCGGTCATATATTCAAGTATAATAGTATTCTTATTCCCTCTATATACTATACTCGAAACGGGCGTACGTGCCCTTCCCGGAAATTGGTTCGTACTCGTAATTTAGCGTAAGTACGGCGAGGCCGACGGCGCGCAAAGTCGCGGCAATAATGATCGTTAAGTAATGAGCGACCGATAAACCTCGATGAAGCACTGGAGAAGATGAAGAGGGAGTCTCATGCTTTAGTATAATAGTTTGCGTATCCCCGTGTTGTAATCATGCAATTCGCGCGAGAGAAACGCTTATGGGAGACCCGAGGCCTCGCTTCCATCTCAGAAACCTTGGATCCTTGCTGGACTACAGCAGCAGCAATGCATGATGCCGTGCATGCATGCATACGAAGAGACCCAAGCTGAACCGTACTTCGTACGCCGCGATGCTTCGATATACACCGTATAGCTTAATCGACCCCCTAATGATGTTTCGTACGAACCTTCCTGCTCCCGTTCTCCAGGGACTCGGCTAATATCTCGACCCCCGCGGCACACGATATCCGACTTTGCTGCTGCTGCTGATGCATCCTACACCCTTGTATAGATACTCGCTCTCTCCCCGTAATAGCTCGTAGTTTTCCTGGCAAGATAAGCTCCGATGTGGGGCGTGGGTCAAGTGTTAATGCAAAACTAACGTTATTCCCGACGCAAGTCCGAACGAAATCGTGGCTATTTCCCTGGAGATCGCTCACGTACGCATTAGTGAACGTAAACGATTGAAACTCATCTCTACAAAGTATCACGGATATTGCTTTAAATCGTGAGAGCGAGAGAATGAAAATTTGTATCCGTCCATCTGACCGGAGGTTGGAAGAATCATTGCAGAAAATGTTATTTAGATTATAGAGATAATTTCCATCTCAAACGTTCAAAGATGCTGGACCATCCGCTCTTTCGCTCGGCGCACTGCGTTCGATCGCAGGGACAGCATGACTCGCCAGGAAAGATTGGAGATCCATGCAAAATTGACATGATTCGATGCGCTGTAACAGCGGGAATTCAAAGCTCGAACTGAAGATTCGTACAAATATTTTCAAAATACACGGATTATAATATACGAAAGATATTTGAGCGAAACGTGGAAGCGTGTCTCTCGTGAGAGTCGAGACGCCGATGAGAGGACACAAAACTCTCCGCGGAGGGTAGCTGTGCGTCTTTTGTAGTTTGGAAAATCCTCGATCCTGAGGACAATGACAACGAGGAACGAAAACATTTGCAAACTTGGCTAGTTGATGCTCGTCCACCATTATTGTCGTCGTAGGCGTACTAACCATCACGTGCATATTTCTTTTTTTTTTTTTTTTTCAGTACAAAATATGAAAATCTGAATGGTTAACGCGCGTGACGACACTAGCATAATGGTTTACTAACGACCCATGGACGAGAGGCTAGAGTTGGACGACAGCGCGCTGCAGGCATCCCGGCATCTGCTTCTCGTGGAATTCGAGGATAAATGACGTGGGGACGCATCCTTCCGCAAGCCGACGTAGATTGTACCAACACGTGGTGTTTCCGTTTCGGGTTGGTACATTGGGAGAGTGGGATACACGAGAAAGACGCGGACGACCCTCACATTTCTTTATGTCTTCGAAAGATAGGAAAAATAAAGAAAATACAAGAGAGAACGATATAGGTGTCGAGAACACGTATGGCGCGTTAAGTACCTTTGCTTACGAAAATAATTAATGACGACAAGTTTCCTCTGTCTGTAAACCTCCAGGAATATACCGCTTGGTACAGCGATATAACATGTATATATACAGTCATGGAGAATAATTTCCATGCATTTTTCACGAAACGACGAGACTCAGCTGGAGGAAAAATGAAAGTGGAACACAACAGCCCCGTATGGTTTCGTTTAACGATTACATCGAACTCTCCGACGACAGGCCAACACGAACCATTTCGTTCGAAGGGCTTCGGGGCGTTGCGAGTGACCGTTTCGCCATCATCATCGCGAAAGAAGAACTCTCGCTTCGTTCAGTGACGATCGCGATTGATATGCAAATCACTTTCGCCATTAGCAAATGCCGTACGACCGCAGTCGCGCAAGAAAAGATCCGAGGGTGCGAGGAGGTGTGACCATTACCGATCCGAAGGATTGAAAGGGTACCTTTCTCGCCGTGCGGAGTATTCATTGACGAATGAACGCGAAGTAAGAAGTGATCCCCGGACAGTGAGAAAGACCGAGATAGTTGCGCGTCGGTGATCGTTCGATGGTCATCGCTCGTTAAAATGAAAAATTACACTTTCCTCTCTTGTATATACCGAGACTGTTATATACGTTCGCACTTCTTTCACGTTTCAGATTGAAATTCGACGTTGCATCTGCGGATCTGAAGCTGACACAGTAGTGGTCAGCTGCTGCTGTTGGGTGGTGTGCCCCGTTGCTTCCAACGGGTCAGGCCAATTAGACTCTCGTGAGAAAGTGGTGCGTAATATGTATCTTGTGCCTCGTGAGTACAAGCGGGGCATTCTGTGCATCTCGAATGAACAATAATTATTATTATCGTTTTCATTTTTGCGATGCCCTAAAATCACCACGTGCCCTACTCACGTCGATCTGACCGCCGAGAGAAAGTTCACTTCGACAACGAATTTGAAAGAATTATGGCGTAATTTACTACCGAATATTGCAAAAAAACATTTTTGAACACATAGTCGATTATGGATTTAAAAAAAATTGACTAATCGACGAATTTTTGCATCAAAGTCATATATATCATTTGAGTACCTCGAAGATCATTATTAATCATCATTATAATAAATTAATAATAAATTCGAAAGAAGGATCAAAAACTAGATTCAAATTATCGTACAGAAGTCTTATGGTATTTAAGTTGACCGATGGTGGCCGTCAGCTTGATGAATTAAACAGGGCTGCCTGCTGTTGCATATTTAACCGAGTGAACGTACATAGTCGCGCGAGTTACAATACGGTGTGTGGTATACGCGGAGGCGAGACACTCAGGTGGGCAGAGATACATCGTATGTATGTGCTGCCTGTTGATGCTGCATATGTGCGTTACCGTTCAGACCGTGACTCCCGTGACTTCTGAGTGAGAGCTTCCCTCTCGCCATAATTACCACGAGATGCCCATGTGCACACACCAACGGCAGCATCATGCGTTTCAGCGAAGAGTTTACACGTGGATAAAGTCTGTCAGTTGTTCTGAGCTGCTTGCCGGTTTCGTGCGCTCCCGGCTTGTTCACCTTGCCTACTCTGGTAGCAAGCAGCAGCCGAAGAAGGCATAGTAATTAGAGACCACGAAGAGTCAAAAGGTCGGCGACGAGAATTTCATGGTTATAAAAACTTCCACCGAGACCATCGCGCGCTCCTATCCACCTCGACAATTCCTCTGAGTTGCGAGACAGACGCGAAGAACAAAAAATGTGTGTGAAGAATTTTATTTGTCGGCATGCAGGGAGAAAGCCACTGTCGATGGTGATGCAGGGATGATTTGCATCAAGCGCGATCTTATAGCCTCCGGACTGACTACGTAATTTGTTCACTCGATAACGTATGAGCCTGCGAGTTGTCGGGATGTGGACGTACATTATTATATATGAATGAGGGTATATCTTCGTTGAAGGCGAGAGATGCTTTCCAAGATGTAAACCCACAGGTTTTCATGCCCGATAGAGGAACAGCGGCAAGACGTCGAGAATCCAGTTGACGGATCCAACGGAGAAAATAAATTATAATTCGATGTAAATACATTCGGGTTAGGAGACCGACGAGGCGAAATCGGAAGAGGTCGAAAGACGCAATATCCACATGTGGGATGCCACGTACGCGCAGATTTCTGCGGTACCGACGAGTTCAATTAGCTGCAAATTCCGCTTTCCAGTAGTTCTTCGCATACGAAACGTTATTATAAACGTTTGAGTCGGGATATTCCGTTTGTGTATTCCTCGTGCCGACATATGCTTCATCTCTGGAACGAGGCAAACGAACCCGTGTATGGAGGGGCTTGTCAACGTTGTTAGTAAAAATTCGTGAAACTCGTCGAAGATAGGCTGGCATCGTTTATGGTTTATCCTGATCTCATGCGAGACAGCGCAGCCTCGTCTTAGAGGGAAAAAAATTCTTGCCCATCAACGGTCAAGTTAATCCACCATATTTTTAATATCATAGTACACGTCCACGACCTCCAACCCTGGAAGCTTTGCGGCCGAAGCTCTGACGGTTTGAGTACAGTAGTTGTCGCGAGTATACGGTGGATTACACGGTGTAGGAAGAGAAAAAAACGAAGTCTCGTAAAACGGAAAGTACTATAGTCATACAGCTATTCTGCCACAGTGAGATCAAACTATAGTGTACATGTTTTTATGAGACGCAGTCGAGGCAATTTCTCGTATTTTTATGGATACCACGAGAGCAGCGATGTTTATGGGCATCGAGCTTCGTAGATCTTCTATTTTTTTTCCTCCTCTTCGTATTCGCAGCATGAAATATTCTGCTTAGAGAGAATGGTTTTTGTCGAAAAAAAAAAAGACAAAGTAACTCGAGTGCCGTGTGGGTTGGAAAATATCATAATAGAGGTCAGAGGCAAATTCTGATTGAAAAAGCAACGCTCTGTGTTTGAAATTTGGCGCACAATGAAGCTGAGCAAAAAGAAGGGAGGTATATTCCGGGGCTCATGAATGGACGCCTTCCTCGCAATAGATCAATAAACCACTCGACGTATACATTAGAAACTAGTGAAGGAAAAATACTTCCCGAAAACTTTACACCGCGTGTCAGAGCGAACATTGAGAAAAAAAAATTAAACAAAAATGACCGGATGTGGATAATCCAAGCGACGGTGTTCCAGGTCTGTAGGTCTGCTACTAGAGAAGAGGAATAAGAAAAAAAACGTGAACTGAAGACGTCCGTGAAAAATGGTCTCGCTGCACATTTCTGAGGCAGAGAGAGGAGAGATACGGCTCCAAGATCCGGGGACCATTGGCTCCTTCTCTCGGAGCTTCTAATCCTGTTGTGAAAACTCGGTCTCCCGTGTCCGTGACGAACACGACACCTTGAGATACTTTATGGCGACTTGATTATCTCGTTTTTGTATATTTTTTTTTTGCAGTGTTATTTTAGACGCGTCAACCTGCGACCAATACAACAACATCAAATTTGCCGATAAAATCTACGTATAAAATAGGCATTTTCGCTGCGAGAATGATAGCCACTGAATGACGAGATCCACGAAAATGTATATCAGCACGAGAGGATCGTATTTTTGCGTCGGTATTATGTCAAACGTCATGTATGTGGGTCCCTCAGCAGCCATCTCGGGGCGTCTAATTATATTCCTCCGATTTACAAGATGTCCAAGCTAAATTGAATCCGACCCAGAAAACAAACGTCGAGAGTTCCCCACGATGCATAGTCGCGCGCGCCTCGGTCATCTCGAAGACCGCTCGGTCTCGGCTTGACGTGGCCGTCCGTCATGCCGCGTCTCGTGCTCTCGTGTTGTCCGCGTGCAGCCAGATGGAAACTCGGTTTCTTCTGCTTGCATCGTCTGAACGCCGTGGCCAAGTAGGTTGTACTTTGTTGACGACAACGACGACACGGACGAGGAGAACCGGAGTTTGGCTTCATGAAAGATTTCATAATGAGGGACGGTAGAGACCTCATCCTCATCACCGTTTATTTCTTTGATTTTTGTATCCTTTCTAAGTGCTGTCGATACCGAGACCATTTTATTTAGAATACGATCTCACTGGTGCGGAAAGCTTTTCGAAATCTTCCAAATGAATTTTTCATCGCGGGGGTCCATCCTAGATAAACACGCTAAATCGGAAGCTAAATTACCGAGCAGAATCTTTTTGGGCGCTCATGTGTTACAGGCTTCCTTCGGTTAACGGGAATGATCCTGCTGTTCGTACAAGTCGGTGTCGTGTTCGGGACCTTCGACATCTTCGAAACTAGGATCACACGCTGCTTTTCGCTCTGTTACAAACGGACGAGAGACACACACGTGGCATCGAACCCATCTGCCTCCGCCTCATTGAGCATTCAATTCGCGAAACTTCGATGCACGGTGACGCTGCTGGAGTACAGCCAGTGTCTTTTTCCGTGATATTTATGGATGCAATTCCGAAATACATTATGCCAATGCGTGTCTTGCGATTTTATTCTTTTTCGAGTCTGCATAAGTTATCGTCTATGAATACTTTATCTTCTGCACTCACGATTTTTGTCTGCGAGAGAGAATATTTTTTACCCTTCCAATCCCTTACGATTTAAAAAAAAAAACTGTGATCGCTCAATTATCCGAGGATGAAATGCCATAAGAAATAAAAACAAGAAGTCTTCGAAGAGTCCGAATTACGTTATCGATTTTTACTTCGTAAAAATGATTGGTATCCGAGTTTCCCACGAACTGAAACCGCGAGAACTCGCGATAGTACGTGCCTCGATCGTTATTCGACGTATCCTCTCTGCGCGATACACGCGTGTATCAAACTCGCCTCGTTCACGAATTACCACAGAGAAGAGCCCGCTGGGATTATCGCTTGACAAAGCGATCGCGCGGAGCGTATTTTTCGTAATCCTTTGGCGGTAGGGTAGAGAATCGAGCTGCGCAGAGAGCACGAGTGGGGCCGGCTCCTTTGATGAGCGTGCGTGGGCACACAAATCGAATTGCCTCGCGTTTCATCACGTTTCGGTTGAAATCGTCGGCATTCCTTGTTGGATCCCGCGGGTCTGATTATAATTTATGTATCATACAGGGATAAGTGCATTTTCTCCTCTTCCTTCCCATTGCAAGTTCGTGATCGCGCTTTGGTGCTTTGTGACTATCCGCACCAAATTTTTTTTTTGTCCGTCGTATAGTTTCGACTCCCGTCGTTTCTTTGTTTTTACTACTGGATAAAACAAAATTGTGTCGGAACGAGGCGAGTATATGTTACTGATGTTTTTGCATCGAATTCCTAACGAACCCGTATGAATTTTCGCTGATTGGCGATCCAATTATCCGACAAAAACTTTGCGTGTGTACAGTGTACCGAGAGTCCGACCGACGATTTGTTAATACCTGCGGGGCTTAACGGGGGTTTATTATAAGAAAAGTATAGAGAGATGAGGATAGCCGGTTCGTATCGGTCTCATCGTGAATCGATCCCCGTACAAATTGCGCAGAGGAAGGGGAGAGAAAAAAGGGGGATCTCACTCTCTTTCAACGACCCAAAGGAGGCACACGCATATACATACAGGTTACTCCGTAAGCTCACGGGCAGCATATACACGCGTTAAAGCATTGGCTGTCGACATGCCACGGGCATGTTTTCTCAGCTGGCGCCCTAACTCTCGCGAAAGAGAGATAGAGATGGCCAATGCGCTGATCGGCGAAAAGCGTATCTTCACCGAGTCTACACGAACGAGACAGAGAGCTCGCAGTTCTTTTACTTCTGGTTTCTCGAGGATCCATTCAGGACACGGTCGGCTACCCACAAAGGGACAGCTCTTCGCCTCTGCCTCTCTTTCATCCTCACGTTATTATGCTCTTTACACAATATCGTTCCACCCCCGTCTCGTACCTAGTGAGATACTCCGGTGAAAATACACAGGTATAAGCTGAGGAGGCTGGTTGTACACTATGTGCCATATACACACTAAACTATAATGTACCTATACACTATCCGATCGAGAACATTGTCCGTGGCAAAATGTACGCGGCCGGGTATGAGAAGAAGCAGAACTGCCGAGGATCGAGATACGAAAAAGGGATCGGTGAAGCGCCGTTACCGACGAAAGTTTCGAGATTTTCGTTCTTTAATTTGTTGTTATAGCTGCTTGAAACGCGGGATCGGAGTGCATTCGTGCGTCCAAAGGATCCTCAAACATTCATTATGTTTTCGTAACACGTTCGGAACGCTGCACGATCGCACGGTGTTGCGGCTTTTGCTTACCTCCGCGGAACGATGTTTGCTCCAGACTCTTGCCTGTCGTATCATATTGTATGCGGTAATATATCTATTCACTCTCGACTACATACGGTTTGTGTTAACTGCGAAATCGAACTGTTTTCAACTCGAAGGTCGGTAGATACATTGTAAAGTAAATCATTTATCATTTTATCATTGATGTCGATCGATCACTAAAAGTGTATTTTATTCATTCGCGTTTAGACCTCGTCAAAGTATTATAATGCTTCATTTGCGATTGTTTGCGGAAGGTCGATCTTTACTGCTCGATGAATCGTGATGAATATAGATAGGTGTACGATACACACAGAGACAGGCAGCATCGACAACGGCCTCGAAAATTTAATGGAGCGTCGCAACTCCCCCGTTGTTGTCCGTCTAGGCAACGAGCCTTGCACGAGGCGGATATCTTCTGTCTGGTTTAGCACGTTTGCCGCGAAGCGTTCATTGGCGTGAAAATCTTGTATACACTGTCCCGGGGCCTATTTCTCTCTCTCTCTCTCTCTCTCTGTGTTGTCTCGCTGTGTGGATGACGCGAGAGGATTACCGTTCGTACAGTTCTCTTTCGTCGTATTTTTATTCCACGTTGTCGGATGATATCTTGTCTTCGTGAGATGGCCTGACGCGAAAAAAGATTGCGAAGCGCGAAAGACAGATATTAAAATGAAACGACTTTATCAAAACTGCCAGCCTTGCGAGAGCATTTTTATTACAGTATCACCATATATTTTAATATCTTTCGATTAGGATTTGATTCTTTCGAGGTTATACTTTTTCCATTTATTTTAATAACGACCCAATCTGTTTGTGAATGTCGTCTTGAATGCGTGTTGTGCCTCACGCGAAGGAAACACGGGTCCCATACTTTGAAGAAACAACGAGTTCCTCTCCAAGACCGCGGTTCTGTAATCTTCCTCGGATACCTTACCATCGCGATCAACGTCTAACCTCTTCAACATCAACTCTATCAGGTCCTGCGTGCAAGATATTACGTAACCATTGGCAATCTGTTCGTGGCACATAAGTGCCGGCAATTACAGAGATTTTCACCTTGACCCCTTCGTCAGGATCCTCGTCAGGCTGTTGTCTGATCAGGCAACCCCTCATCATCGGAAATATCTGTTCCTTTCTTATCTTATTCGTTCTCATGAGATCGTAGACTTTATAGCAAAAATGGATTCGCTCGTCCTCGCTACCTCGAAGAATTATGGAAAATCCTTCATTCCATTGGTCCATATGAAGCTGAATTACATTATGAATACCCGGCAATGCTTTGCAACTTTAATGGCGTTGAATTGTCTTTTACTATAACCTGCAAGGCGTTTTGCTTGTCTACGGCCGAAAAGACTCGGTCAACCAGCAAATGACGAATATTCTCCGTGTAGTCCAATCCTGAGTGCAGAATGTCGCGAAATGCAAGTCTGCCTACGGGACCACATTGCGCTTGAATTTTCCGATGAATGAGCGCCAGAGCTTCGACTTCTCGCTGATTGAAGTGAGTTTCTTTGGCGAGTTTCTTGAAGAGCGAATGATTTTTTCGCAGGAACACGATCTCCTTCAGGGAGTCGTTCAGCATGTCGGTCGGCAATTGCCGAGGCATTTTTTAATTTTTTTTATGCTATATCAGATGACACAAGGCAAACGAGCAATTTTTGATGCGAATAATTATTGAGGTTGGGTCGAGAGAAATTTTCGTACACGAATGGACGACAGGTAGACAGTCGTTTTTTATTTATGAAAATCTTCAAGGCCAATGCTAACGAAACAGGATTTTGTTAATTCCCAGTTAAAATATCAGACACTACAGATTAGGATGGAGCAAACTTTAATCCCGGCGTTCTTTCAGGACGAGTCTCACAACCGTGGCGAATACGGCACATAATCATAAAAAAAATGGCTGTCTTAAAGTGTCGAGAAGGCGTCTTACGCAGGCTGTTTGCCCGTTCGTTGGAAGCTGTTTCTCTGCGAGAGACAGCGGTAACAGTGGCAGTAAAGGTGGTTAGCCAGCGCTCGGTCGAGGCAATAAAGGGTCGGCGCGTATTCCGTCGTGATAACCGATGAATCGACGCAGTGCCGGTAGCAGTAGCATCAAACAGCAGCAAGCAGTGGCCGAGCACGAAGCGGGAGCGTTCCACGGGAGCCGTTTCTTCGACACAAAGAAGCCAATAAACTCTCGCCTAAGTATATCTAATGACATCATTTCGGCGGGTGAGCGTAATAAACCGGTACAAAGCTCAGAGAATTTCGTCGAGGATGTAAAAAGTACGAGAGAAGAAGAAGAAGAACCAAGAGTAAAAAAAAAAGGATGCGAAGTTCTCGAGGCGTCTCGGAGCCATTCGATGGTATTAGTGAAGGAAACGTCGAGAATTTCGTGAGTCTCGTCTTGATCCGTTCGACATAAAAAACTTCGAAGACGTTCGTCGAGTTGTACACGTACTTTATCATTCCTTCCCAAACCCATTGCCCGTTTTTATTGTCGTATTCATTCATAGCCTTGCAAGACACCAGTAACCTTTTTCTCCTAAAAAGTCTAAAAACACGAGGCACTAACAACAGTGTGTACTTTTTGTAACAAGAATATAATGCTCAGTCATCGTAAATTTAGCGTTGTTGCTCGATTGACGATGGTTGGGTACCAAGAAGAAGAAAGACAGGGCGTATTTGCAGTTCTTTTTTTTTTCTTTTCTTTCGAGGTCTGCATTTAGCTGTGCAACCAGAGCCGTACAGTCTCTAGTATATACTCCAGTGTATTAACCACCTGCTCATTAAGCATGGTAAAGATAAATTACTGGCGCACGATCCAGAACACACAGGGCTCGCTGCGGCAGTGAGAGCAAACAGGTTGCCCTGGTTGTGGTAGAGAGCATTGTTTCGCGCATAAGTGGGTACCCAGAGAAATGCTGCTTCGAAGAGGGTTTTATGAAAGGCCCTCTCTCGCGGCTCACGACGAGGCGAACTTCAACGTCGTTCGCGTGCTCTCGCGGGAACCGCGTCCGGAGTACATCTACACGGATTATTTTAAACTCCGCACAGACTCCGAACGATGCGAGGGGGAAGGGAGGGCATATACTTTTAAACATTTGTGTTTCTCTTTTCCCTCTGAAACGCACAACTGTAATCTTCGGCTATCTAACGCTGACCGGGAAGGCATATTTTCAAGGTGATGATTTGCGACCTCCCCGATGCCGGTGTGTTGCAGCCGGCGTGTGAGCCTTGCGCGTTCGCTCGTTGCTTTCTTCTTTCTCTTTCGCTCGCGATGTATTGCATACAAAGAGCGAGGGCTTCTGCGCCGAGTAGAGAAAACGGCGACTTAAACTTTAGATTCAATTTCGCGGGGCGTCAGCGGCTGACGTTGCGTCCGCCCACCTGCACGAGGAACGTTGATGTACGACACGGAGGGTATACACGGTGTACGAACGCGGGCGAGAAAGACTCATCTTTTAGCTTCTTTCTCTTCTTCATCATAATCTTCGCCAGCCTCTTTCTTTTCGTCCTTCATCTTCTTCTTTCTCCCAAGAGGTATCAAAAACGGTTCGTCTTCTCGCTGAATTTCAACGAGGCTCTGCGTTATTCTACCTCTACATCGGGCAAGTGGTGAGAGACCCCCGGTTGGGCAAACGGGGGAAACACCATGTTGATACAGCGAGCGGGAGAACCAAGATCCAGGGGCAGACACGTGTACCACCCGAGTCGGAAACCCGGAGGATGGATGAGATTCGAATAAATTAGAAATCCTATTTAGGAGTGAAGCTAATCATACACAAGCCACGTTGTTATAGCAATGATCTCTGGCATGTTTGAACGGTGCTCT
The DNA here is from genome assembly GCA_934046635.1 of Buathra laborator. NCBI lineage: Eukaryota > Metazoa > Arthropoda > Insecta > Hymenoptera > Ichneumonidae > Buathra > Buathra laborator. The sequence continues at coordinate 3,357,616 of OW203897.1, read as the reverse complement.
CCGTGAATTCGAAAGGTTGATTATAAGTTGAAAACACGGTGTGCGGTATATGTATATCGTACATATTTTATCAAATCGCATCCATATGATGAAACTGACATGCTTGGTATTATCGCTGCTGAGGTTTCTGTATTAAAAAGTACTCGGCTTCACCGTGCGATCAGTCGAAGATCGATGGACGAAGATTGTGCATGATTCCCGCGGCGAAAGCTTGTCGTTGCCTAATCATTAGAGGGATAGAACGCGCATCGCGTGTACGAGCGTAAAAGAACTTCGGCTCTTCGCACTCGCATTGGCGATATTAAACGAGAGATGGTCTTTCGAAACTTCGAATCTTAGTGTACGCGTCACAAGCGGCCACGGTGGTGGCAGTCCGCTCGGACCCATCATAAATCCAGCGGTTTATCTTCGGTCCCGATCGTATTTATCTAACGAATAATTATTCTTGATTATCTCTCGGTAGAGAGAGGTAGGTGTTTTGGTATATGCGAGGTGATGCACACGCCTCGGCAAACAGAGATCAAAGATAAGTGCAGCCCCCCTGTTCGACGTCCCGCAGCCTTTGTTTAACGTTTAACAGTCGAGAGCAAAAGGTAAAAAGGGAAGACGATCCAGTGGAAGCGCGAGGTGGCTTTAACAATTTCGTTTTATTTACGACCTGGTCGACGCGCGTGTGTGTACGCTAGGCGTGGGTGTTGATGCAAGGGTTGAGCACCCATTTACAGAGTGGCCCCCGCGGGGTTGGCCTCTCCCATCCCCTATTGGGCCCAACGCGAACCCGGGCTATACTCGCTGTAATCAAATTTGCAAGTTATTGCCGTCTGTAAAAGAAGCCGTGACGCGCCGGGCTACGAGACGAAAACTTCACTAGAACAACGACTATCGTCTAAATCATAACTTGGACGCTTGCTTCGGGCTACCCGAAGGCATCTCATTCGTATAGTTGACATCGAACAAACGGAATAAAAAAAGAAAATAACGAAACCGCAAAGAACCGTGAAATCAAGGCGGTGTGCGAATGCCAGGGCTCACCGCAATTTCACCAGAGCCGCATGTGAGGACGAGGAGAGAGTGGAACGAAAGGAAACGATCGAAAATTCGCGAGGGGACCCCTGAACGCCGCGGCCACAACAAACAGGTTTCGTAGATTAACGGCAAGTATACCGAAACGTTCACGAGAGTTCGGGCGCGCGTGCAGCATCATCTCTCCTTCACCGCAGGCGAAAGAGTAATAAAAGTGCGTTTTGCTTTAACCTCTGAACTCTACTCCTCATCCGGGGCCTCCGATATTTCATCGTTTTGCGCCGAGCATCCCCGCGTAAATCAGCCAAGACTTTCTTTTATTTATGTTAATTACATTGAAGCGCGGCGGCTGCCGCGAAAAGGCCTAACACGTGCCTCTCGCACGATCGCCCCGCTCCTACGATTTTTGTCTGCTATTCATTTTTTTTTAACTTGATTTTTTTTGTTTCTTCCTCTCTTGGCAATCCGGACGAATTAATCTTTCGTCACACGCAGTAAGATTTTTTTTCGTTTTACCGTGCAATCACGCGATTGTAGAGGGGAAAAAAGTGGAGGAAGCGCTTGAGCACTTCCTCCTTCTCGAGAGCACGAGCTCTCCGAGATGAAACTCGACGTCTGTCCGAGTGCCCTCGAGGTTTTCGAGGAAGGGGCGAGACGAAGAACGAAAGAAAAAAGAGAAATAAAAAAAAACGTAAAACAAATAGGAGAATTTTTCTCCGGCTAAATCACCGTTGCCTTGACTCTCCCTCTCTCTCTCTCTCTTTCGGGTGAGACTGATTAATTACCGCGGAATGTAAATACGGGGGTTGTTTCTTTAGGCGTTCTGTTGAAAAACGTGCTGCCTTCGTACTATACTACTTATAGTCGACGGTTTTTCAGGCGTCTCACGTTCTCTGCTAAATTCATCAGTCGCTACGGCGAACAAATCTCCGATGGCTTCGAAGCTAATGACTCTATTCGCCAGTTGTGTTTCACAGGCAAAATTACATTTGACGTATCGAATGATTAATGATGTACGAAAAGTTCGTTACGCAAATCTTAATTTATTCTAAAGCTAGTTGGCAGCTGTTCTTCGGCATCGGCTACTGTTTTTACAATTGTTTCGATAAGTGAACTGTACAATTAAATTCGAATAAACTCGACTTCTATCCTCCGAAAAAAAATGTTTTATGTGATGACAATTATACTCCAATCGTATCACCCGACAAAAGCTCGAATCCGAGCTCCGGCCACTAAGATCGAACAAAAAAAAAATCGTCTGTTCAATGAAGAAATATATATCGTGCAGCAAAGAAAAAAACGACTTTGCTTTGGCAACGAGAGTACGAGAAAAGCGACCGTCGACTGACCAGCAGCGGGTTTTTTCGACCTCGTGAACAGACGATTGTTATGTAACAACATCGAAGTGAGTCGTACGACAAATGTCGAACGAGGGCTCGAACTAAGTGAACCGTGAATCGATAGGATCCCACCATAGCATTGCTTACCACCACTGCATCTTGCGCATTCGTAAGAATTTTTTTTCTTTCAATACGCTTGGGCATTGTGCTCGGGACACCTTGGACCTCATGCAGGGTTATTGTGCAACTAGGAGATGATTCAGAAACCGAGGAGCAACGGCGTGCGCCGGCCAATCCAGGTTTTTCGGAAAATTGAACGCGTGGGTGGCGGAGTCAGAGTCCCACGGGAGAACGGCCCAAATTTGCGGATCTCCGAGGTTCTGATTAGGCGTGAAGGCTTGCCAAATATTTTCATTGCAACGTTTCCAAATGGTAAATCTCTGTTCGACGAATACATACATCGAAAAAATCACTTAGTAAAATCTGCTACAGAAAGATGTGAAATAATAATAATGTTTAATTCGTCAAACAGCTTTAAAAAAATCTGTAATTTCTCTGCCGTTTTATTATAGTGATAGCAATGCCCGTTTTTTTTATTGCTTTTTCGATGGTAAGAGTAAAGATTTCAAAGTTAGAAATATGGAGACGATTCTGTCCGACTTGCCACATGAATAATAAGAAAAATGATCTCCTCCATACCCATTTCTATTCTTATCTACCGCTCTCACTTTTCAACCCTTCTTACAAATGACTCGAGTCTTTCGACAAACGTCGAGTATGTTACATGTCACCGAATCTCGCGAGTCGTCATTCACAGTCTGCCGCACGCATCACAGCTGTTCCATGTATTCATACACATGGTAACTTTTCTATCGCTGTAACATCCCCTATCTTGCGGTCCACCGCGAGAGACTGAAAAATCGTGGTCGCTTTATCGCGTCAAATGCCTACGCTTAGCTCAGACACGCCTACCAGCGAGAGAAACGAGACGCCGATTGCAAGAATGATTTTTCAAGGGGTGGAAGACGTCTCTGGGGTGTCAACCACCGAAACCCGATGGAACATCTTAGTACAGGATTAATTAGTCCAGTCACGGAGATAAATGAGAAAAAAAATGTTTCTTCCGCGGAAGATATTTGGGTGCCAACTGCCGAAAATTACATTTTTGGAAGATTCTTAAATTTAATTTTACATACCCAGAACTGTAGTGAACCGGTTATTACGTCGTTTCGTTCCAATGCGTAGCAGAGTTTCTGTAAAAAAAAAGATAGGCAGGTGTCACCGAGGAGATGAAGAAAATATTTAATACACAACATCGTAGGCGGATCGGCATTTCTAATTTTTCGACTAGCCTCCACAACCAATCTCTGTGTGCCCTGCGTGAGCTGTACAATGCCACTCTATTTCCTTGACGCGTATACAATCACGTCAGAATAATCCTGTTAGGAGACGCTCCACTGGCCCGAAGACACCCCGCTGCGAAGGCAGAGGTGCTGTACGTTGTTGCTCTCTATAGTCTGTAGCACCAGAGCAGATCTTATTGCCACGTCGACGTCCTGGCCAATCCCCGAGTCTGATAACCGACAGCAGCGGCGTGCAACGACCGCTTCGCAGCTTCGAACCAGTTTCCTTTTATTTTTCATGAGACATAGAGAATGAGGGCAATGTGGAGGCGAGCGTAAGTGTAAAATAAAATTTCAGAATTCATAGATAGAATCTTCATTATTGGCTCTGGTATTAATAGACAATAAAGAGTGCAACAAAAGTAAAACCTGTAAGAAGTTTAGCAAAACGCGAATTATCACTTAATCTTGTTTATCTTGTGAAATTTATTTTTTGCTGCAGCGATTATATATTTGTATGCGCTGAATATCGTCACGGGATAGTTTCTAGCTTTGCCGTGAAATCCTTTAAAGCCAAAAATCGCCACTTTGAAATGGAAGCGAGATTAGCGCGAGAGGAGATCTCCGATGAATAAGTTACCCAGTGGTCCAACTGCGACGAGCAATTTCCCACCTATACTGTAGCCAATCCGTTCGCATTGTCACCGAGGGATGGACGGCTACGGTAAAGTATTGCCGGCGAGAAACGAGTTTGTGCGAAACGTTGTTTGCGGCAAACACAGCCTTTCGTGTGGCAGCGGCAGATCGACGCAGATCCGACGGGAGTAATACTTTCGTAGTAAATTACACTTTAGAGAAGGAAGAGAGGGGAGAGAGAGGAGCTGAAAGAATGAGGGGGCCACAGAGTTGGATCGAGGCTTTTGGCGAAATTCGCTTCCAAAAGAGTCGCTCACTAAATCCCGTATATTCGGCATTGTGGAGTTTGCTTGTAAACAAGATTTAGGGATTGGTCTCCTAAGTACCAGCAAAAAATATGGTAAGTCCTCTAGTGTCTCTTGCTCGGGTGTTTCCTTGCCACCCTTTTCTTATTTTTTTATTCTTTTTACGTTTGCATGCATGATCGTATCACCTACACTCGCTGTTCTCCCTCGCGATGCGTGCCGCGTTCTCTCAATCTCTCTACTTCTTTCGCCTTTCTCCAGCCTCCCTCTCCGCCTTCTTCGATCTCTCGTTATTTTTCTCATCGCAACCGCGTGTTTATGAAACGTAAAACCGTGAAAAAGCTTGCAAAGAGGATTTCGAACTCAAACTCACGGATATAATCGGTTGGGAGGGAAAAAAAGACGGAATCCTCCCGTTGACTTGTACCGTATAATGTCCCGCAACACAATATCTTTAATCCACTTTTTTATCGAATATCGAAAACATTCAGGCCAATTCTGGAAATTCAATATTATCGATCGGCGAGAGTCTCGTGCTCTCGGAAAGCTCGCGTCTGGAGAGGGGTGTCGGATTCCACGATTCTGTATTATTTTTCTCACGAGAGACGAAGAGCCGAAGGCGATTACCACAAATACCAATATTTTAATCCGTAGTTATAGGTTCCCCGCACGTCGGCTCGATCACGTAACCGGATATCAGCTGCGATGTGTCGATGCAATCGAGGTTTATCGATCTTGAGTTACCGATCGTCCGACGAAACTGGGACGCGCCAGCATGATTTCCTTACACTACACGTATGTTTCGTATCTTCCTTACTTGGCGAGAGTCTTGAGAAAAAGTTTTACTACACGCTGGGAACTCGAGACTGGAGTTTGCATCATTAAGGAACTGTGTAATCGTTCGAGACTCCTGGATAAACGTGCACACGCTCGTTTTCTTCGCGTTAACTGTTAGAACATCGAAGATTTTTTTTTCTTTCGTACAGTCGTAAAGTCGTTTTGTAAGTCTTAGACTAATCGTACAAAAGCGATCCTACTTCAGTGATTAAAAGTCTTGCTACAGTCAACTTAAAGATGATATCTTCCATGAAGCGAATGATATATTGCACGTCATATTTGTATCGACGTGATGCATAATGCTCTCTCAAATTCTGCACCATATAGTATAGTTAGAAAAAAATTGCGGAGTAGTTATTTATTCGCTATATTCATCATTGAGAAAAAATTGTAATCTGGAGTACAATTCATTAATCAATCTTGACCTTCATTAATACCGATCGTTCTCCGATATTAATGTGAAAACAATTTATCAATTTCGCTGCTCGTTTGACCGGACTGTACTACAGCGTCGGAAGCTCCTTAACGACTACTAGATTAATCAAGAATCGTACGTGACCAAGGTGTTTGAGTAAACGTGTGCACACGCAGAATAATTAGGAATACGAGGCTCTGCACATCTCGTTCCCTTCCTCGATCTCTCGCTGTATTTGCGTTCGACGAGATGGACGGATATCCTCGTACTCGATAGGGCTCGACATACGGATAATTTATCTTGATTCGAAATTCCTCGACGTTCTCACCAGAAGCTGCTGCGATCACAGTACTCCGTCTTTTTCGCTCGCGAAAAGGCACAGGAGCTCGCGAGCGCGTTGATACTGCATCACGAAGAACGATTATCCGAGGCGACAGGGCGCGACGTTATTAATCCTCGACGTCAGCCTCCGTAGTCGAATCAATGCTTCGACGATATTATATCCCTACAATATTCATCGGTCGAGTCGCGCATGGAAAAACTCGTGCGGCACACAGTCTTTCACCAAAAGTATGATCTACACTTTGCTTCAATAAATAATAATCATGAAATTACCAGTGGTCATCCTTGTGAGCTCAGCGCAACTCGTCGCGCGAGATTATCCCGTATAAAAATCAAAGATCATCAGCAAATCAAAATTGGAATTATATATCTCAACTCGACTTAAGTCGATCTGGCGACGGTCCTGAGCCTCCAACGGGTTTCACTTTTCAAATCGGATACGTCTTACTTCAGCAGATGCAATTGATAACATCTTTAATTTCATTCAATGTCCATTTTGTTTGCGACACATGAAAAGAGATCCTCGACAACCGAGAGACTCGCGAGTCTTGATTTTTTTTAATTTCATTGTTTATGCGTTAACTACATCGGCGTAATACAACTGTGTCACGAAATGAAATTATATCGCGTGCGGTAAAACCTCAAGAGGTGTGTATTTAACTGCACGTGTTCAGTCCGAGAGACACACACGATAGCGAGAGTTAAGACGTTACAAGTTATTATCTCGTACAAGCAGCTTGCACTCCGCTTGTCTACAAGATCGTGAATTAGAAGTTCGAGCCGCCGCGTAGTTACTTATAGTACGACGCTTGTATAATCGATGGTCGTTTGTCGCTTTTCGCACGCTGCTGTTACAGCACCGCAATAGTCACGCCCATTCTCAATTATATAGTTCGATAATATCTTTCCTAAGTTCACTCACAAGCGTTGGGGCAACCTTGATTTCCGCGTGTCATTAATTAATACCCCTTCGTGTTTTTACATTTATTTTCTATACGCGGACCCGTGTCGTGCTGCGTATACCTTGTTTCGTTCGTGTTCACAAGCATTATTATTTTGTATCATATCAAAGATTGATAAGAAGTACGTAATAACAAGTTGCCCACATCGGATAATTCGCTATGTCGATCTTGTTCTCCTTCCGAGATTTTTATGCACGAGACAACTATACACACGGGATATTATTGTATATACGTTGCATCGAATAGATCGCTGCTGTTGCCGCAGCAGTTCTCGCGCGGACGTTAGTATTGCATAATGTATATGCGTAACGGCATTGGGCTCCAAGCGGTCAACTTCGAGGAGAGTGGAAAAAATATATATTGAAAGCGAAATCCCCTGTTCGAGCTGCCGGCCTGAGAGCAAAACCGTTCGTGCCTTTTTATCGGCAATCACGGCCCTCTCGATCTCTCGGTTGGGACTTTGCAACTCGCGCTTCGCGTACATACGTATATATATGCAGCAGCGGCATCATTGATATGGCGCGAGAGGGTCGACTTGAGGCTCCGAAATATATCCTTACCGAAGAGATTGTGCTTACGCTGCTCGATATCGCTCTGGTATACTTTATCACAAACAGCGGTTCTCTCCTGCGTCTGCCATCTCGATAATTCGATATTTATGATTTTGATCCGAGACAGACGTATGCGATCTTGATTATTTTTGAGTCACGATCGACGAAACCGAGAGTGCCTCGAAAATCCCCGTAGGATAAAATGAAACGAGGGTTCTCAACTGTTGAGGAAGTAAACAACTTTTTAAGCCTTTGAAGGAACGTCAGTGGTACAGTGGTACTGTGAACTGCTTTTCACTGAATATTTTTTTTCCCACTTTGCGACGTAAACGAAAAAAACCCTTCTAAGGGTTAAATAGTCGTGAGATTTATTTGTTTTTTTTTTTTTATTTTTTTCTTTCCAGTAAAATAAAATTTCTTGTTAATGAGACATGTCACTTACAAATTAGACGTACTGAACTCTAGTTGGTGTCTTTCAATTTCATTTTACGTTATTAAGTGTCCGACGTGCCCGCACGCTATCTTGACGATGATAACCGATATTTACATGGCAGGTGATATCAATTATACGGCTCGCAATGCAGTCGTTCACCAGTCACCCAAAACAGCGAGACTCTCGATGTTTCCTGTATTAGTCTGAGCGTTTGAAGAGGGCGACACAGCCTACGAAAACATTTTTGCACAGAGGCGACAGACAACGAGTGGTTTACGTTTTTTCCTAAACCCCTTTTTCTCTTGCCGATGGGAAAATAAATAAACCAACGTTTCGGTAGTTGGTCTCCATCGACGCTGCTAAACGTCGTTGGTAGCAAACGTGAATTAGTACGAACCAAAAGTCCGCCTCTTGCGACTAAATACAGAAATTCTGTATGCAAACTCAGCTTACGGAGTAAAATCAATACAGGTGAGAATATACGTGTTACAGTGTTTCTCGACTATCGTGAATTCCACGATTTCAGTCGTCTCGAGAATCGGTGTTTGAGTCTACTGCTGATTGTCTTGTGTTATGTAGATATGGGGGTATAGGCAACTAACACGTATAGCCAGTGAGCGTCGAAAACGAGAAGACGATGTAAACACGATATATACAACACACGAAACCTATAGAGAGACAATCGCTTCGTGTGCGGACTGTTACCAAAACGTGGTCAGTCTTACCTGAATAATCGCTACAAACATACGTGATCCAGAATGAACGTCGAAAATTTTAAAGAAGAATTCAGCAAATTTCTCGCTCGTTTCACCGCACCTAATGTAATTCTTACGCCAGAACGAGTAGCAACCCTTTTATGGAATTAATGGATCGATGTTTTTACCAGAGTGATAACAGTGAGTGATACATTTTTTTGTCAGGATAACAACGGCCATTCGATCGTTGCGCCACTGACAAGTCAAGAAATACTCGAAGCCGTTCAAGATGTCTTCGGATTGAAATTCGACGTGACATTGGTGAACTCATCGCGAGATGATGTTAGAACGCCTGCATCGGGAATTGTTATGACGACACCGGACGCGCCTGACATACCGAAACTTAATGTTGAGTCAATCGGCAGCTTTCCAGGAAGGTACGTTGAAAATTCTTGCTGCAGTTCAATACGAACAGTTTTTTTTTACGAGTACTGTTTACTTTAAGATTTCGATCGTTGGACACTCTGACGGTGGAAAGTCTGAAGGATTTATCAGTCGATCAGCTAATCCTTCCCGAACCGGGCAAATTAACAGCCAAAGACGAAGATAACAATCTCTTCACTATCGACGTGCCGGACGCACTTACTGAAGAGAAAAAGGTGATAAATATTGCATAGCAAATGTTATCATCGTCTGAATAATGTACTCGTCCTCGAAATTATTATTTGTATACAATTAAAGACATGCTTTATGTTCGATTTGCAGCTCATCTCAAAATCAAGTCCGTCAGTCAGTACCCTCGTCCGATCGGACACTTTCGTGCGCGACGAGGAATTACAGACTGTGACGAATAAAAATTTGCTCGATGATAAAAAAATCGATTCGGCTACAAACAATGAAAACGACAATAAATACTTGATGCATAATCTCTCGGATATAATGATGACAATTACTGTCTTCAAAGATCTAGCAATTGACATAGTTAAGAAGATCGACGTCATCCAGGCGAGTACACGTTTTTCGCATACGTTAAAAGCAACGAAAAAGAATAAACAACTTTTTATTTATTCAGAACGTTACGCCTGAGAATACACGCCCGATTCGTCGTCTGTCAACGATGGCCGGTTTTCCCGGATTAAATCGAACATCGAGCACCTCAAGAACGATTCAACGTCCGAAAACGTTACGAAGATCACTGGGTGCTTTTCTAGGGACACCGACGTCCTCAAGACTGAGCCCTGAACCGGACTCCCGTCGCAAAAGTACTTCTACTCTATCAATGAGCAATACCAGTGGATCAAAATTATCGATACCATCGACGCATCGGTCGATCAGTTCAGGTGCTCTTCTAGTGAAGAAAAAATCTCCTGCTCCGTCTGCCGGTTCAACTGGCGCATGTCTAACTGTGTTTAAAGCACAAAAAACACCGGTAATAGGTTCTTCGACACCTTCATCGTGGAAATCATCGTCTACGCCGGATGCACGACAAGCCAAAAACCCAAAGTACGCTCACGTGCAAAGTACTATACCAAAAAGTGGGAGCGCAATTGGAAAGAAAAAGGCGAATTAAAATTGGAATACTTTAGATGTCGGCAAGTCCGGTCAAGGGCTGCTTTTTTGTGTACCTTATACCCATCTGGAATGACGTAAGGCGTATTTAACGTTTTAATGAGTCCGCAGACTAAAGAATTTCTAGGCTCATCAAAACAGCGTTTAAAAATCGATCAACAAATTGTTTGTAGAAGATAATGTTAGTAGTATCATTTTAATTTTTCAATAAATATTATCCCGACATAAATATCGTATGCAATATTCAGTTCGTTCTATAAATAGAACCACTCAATTAGCAGAAAGCTTAATGAAAGGGAAACAGCCGGCGTATACGTATATTTTATTACATCATTATTAAAAAAAGATCAATTTCGTCACTTTGAAGGAACGCCAATGGTAAATATAATTGCTCCTCATTGAATGTTTTTTTTTTTACATTTGCCGGAGTGAAACAACAAAGTCCTTCAAGGCATCAAATAATCGTGAGAGTTGATTTTTTTTTCTTTCAATGAAATGAAGTTTCTTGTTTATCTAAACATATAACTTCTAAATAAGACGTATTGAATCTTAGTTGGTGTCTTTCAATTTCATTTTACGTCGTTAAGCGCCCGGCGGGCACGCGCCGTCGTACTGTTCCTATTACTATTGTCATCCATCGTTTGTCGTGCTGTTACAGACAACGCGACCTTAGGCTTTGGCAGCGTTACTCGTATACTTTTTACGATAGGAGAATATGTGTATTGTGTTACAACGATGAGAGCCTCTGGCGTAACCTAAGACCTCACAGAACCATGGCATTACATCTCTCTTGGATGTAGTACTATAATGCACCTTTATTGCCCGCATTAAACAATAATAACCTTCAATCTCCGAGAGAACCGCGACCGCTCAACAATGGATTTCAATCGTATATTGGAGAATATAGCGCGCTGTGGACGAGCGTGGGTTGCCGGCATTGTTTCGTTCTCCGTGAAAGAGAATCTCTCTTTCTCCCTCTCTCTTCCGAGTCCGGCAGATAAAGGCGCGGGGTACAAGACAATATATACCAACGGATTGTGGTCGTTCTCGGAACATCGATGCAAGGTGGATTCGTGACCTAGAAATTGCTACATGCATTTATTCGAACGAATGTGCAGAAGAAAAAAAACTTCGAAATTTTTCGAAGGTTACACTGAGGGACCAGTCGTACGTTTCTGATTTTTTTTTCCGACCACAATCAGAGTTTAATCAAGCAGCGTACAAATCGTTGAAAGGAACAACGCGGCTGGAACAGCCACGCTGCGTTGTTCGAAGAGTCACCGTTGACCATGCACTTTTTTTCCTTCGCAAAAGTTCCACGGCCATAGTACATATCCGTTGGCATAGATGAGTGAGATCCGATGCGTTCGCGTGCGTATATTTTTTCTTTCTTTTTTTTTGTCGAATAATAGAACACCCACGGACTGCGCTTGCTGCGAAAGAGCGAGCAATGACTATGAAGATCTTCGCCGATAGGATCCCGGACAATGGATTCGCGACTAGGCGTGTGCCACGTCCTACTCGCCGTCTGTGGTCCAAGAGACCACCACTCTCTCTCGCGCTTAGCATTAGAATATAAAGAAAACGGTAATAACCGAGAGAGTGCGAGACAGAGGAATCCCTGGGAATTACTCGGAATATCCTATTGAAAGTTGCTTCGACTGATCCATTGTATCGCTTTGGTTTTCCTAAGCGGCCGAACAATGTACGATTCATTCTTACAAAAATCCTCTTTCCATGGCCACACCGCGCGCTCGCTACATTTTTTTCGATCTTTTTTTTTTTTTACGAAACACAGCAAAACAACGGTTTCAAACGAACCCGATAATATTATGGAATCGCGTTGCATAGCTTTCATAATATTTCTATTTTTCTCGCGGCTCGAGACTAATCGGCTCATTGATATATAAAACAAACATGATTAACAAGAAACGTCTTCCTACGACCATTAATCTTTTTTAAAAAATTCAATTAAAAGAAAAATTAAATGATTCTATTTCATTCTGATGTTAAACTTATTCGATTTCTCGACTGTCAGAACTTTCAACTCATTTAATCGATACTCAAGAACCGTACGTATACCTCTGGATCGCGATAAAGTGGATCAATAGCAATCGTCTCGATCAAACCGTCGGTAAATCCACCAGCAAAAGAAGCTCAACCAGAGACTCGGCCTCATAAGAGCTGCTTACTCCCGTAAGTGCGCGAGGTAACATCGCATACAGGTCTAGCAAGAGAAGGCAAAGAGAAGTAGCTGTGGAAGCCTCCGATCTACCGTACACGGCGCACGACGCCGTGAAAGAACGTTATTTCTATTCCAGCACGAGAGAAGAGAACTGGTTCTCTACCATTGGCGAAGAGAAGAGAGGAAAGGCAAGCGCGCGCCGCGCGTGCCACTCGCGTGTGTCACGTGTCCCCAGCAGCGGCCGTACCAGCGGCGGTTGTGTTTCTTCGGTTCTCCGCGAACGCGAACGCAGAGAGAAACAGAGAGGAGAAAATACAAGAGTCTCGCGCGTTGGTATATAATACAGCATCTAGAAAGAGCGCGAGGGCGGGGGAGTGGGATATATACACACAGTTCTAACCACTCGTCCGACTATTTCTTTCTTTATTTATCATCACTATTTCCCTTTCTCCTATCTCTCCATACTCTTCGAACTCTTGAGGCCTCAAGCTCTTCACGTTCTCGGGCGCCTTCCCTTCCGCTTGGCTTGTACAACGAGAGGATTTCTCGCACGGCGCACTGTGCCGCGGATCCTCCTCTTATTCGTGGAAGCGATGAAGAGCCTTGCTACCATCGCTACATGCGCGAAACCAGCGGCTCCTCATTATTCCGCAAGGCTGGCTAACAGCCGTGATCTCGCGCGCGTTCCTTACTCTCTTTCTCTCTTCCTCTTTTCACTGTTTATGCCGTATCTATATATATACCATATATATATACCACATTCGCAATTCAACGACGAGATCAGGTACAGCACCGTGGGAAGCCGTACCACGTATACATGTTAAGCTATGTACGCATCCGGCGAAATGTTAATATTATGCGATTGCGCCGGACCGCAAACCGCTACATAGATATAGCGAACCAATATAACTATATCGACTTCTGAATAACGAAAGACCTTAACTAACCTTAACTCACCTAATTTTATGTGTCTAATATTGTAATTGAAGTCCTTCTGTTATTCAACCGTTGACATGTATGCATGCAACCACTATGCAACCATGCAACTCGGTGAACCTATTGCCACAGACGCGGTAAAACCAACAGCAGTAACACTCGATTCGACTCGACTGTCGTATATTTAATGCTGTACTGAATTCACCGAAGTACGAGAGCGTGTAAAGCGTTGAACGAGGGAGGTTTCGATACACGCTGTGCCGTAGAACTGTTGGGCACGAGCGCGTTCGCGGACCAAACGATAAAGGCCTCGGCGATAATTGTGAGAACGGTCGGTGTATATCCTCGCCGCGAATAAACGCTCACGCCCCCGGAATCGGCACGATCTGCCGATCTGGTGGCGGTTCGCCATTTTATTTACAGGCGCGTGACGCGACCGGTGAGATACCCTCTCGTAATACTCTTCCCGAGGTATAGAATGCAAGCGGAATTTTATTCTTTCGGTGCATCGGCAGCTGCTGCTTCTGATCTGCAGCAGAAGCAATAGCCAGGCAGCCACACGATCGGCAAATCGCGAGAGAGAGAGAGAGAGAAAGCGGGAACGACTTATATCTTTCGCTCGGTGAGGCGCGACCAACGCTGATTCGAGAGGATAGATACGAGAGAAAGGATGATTCGCTTTTCTCACTGTACTCTGTCTGTGCAGCTTCTGCTGTGGCGGTGGTCAACGATGATTCATAGACCGGATCGATTAGTTTCTCTATACAATATGTGTGAGTCCGGTTATACGGATGCAACATAGTTCAAGCTTGTTAACGGTGTAAAGAACAGTGGCTTGACGCAGTTATCTCTGAGTAATGCAATGCGCGAGGGTTGACGACCTTGAATCTTGGCAACCGAAGATGAATTGCTGATAGTGCGAATGGTTATACGAGAATGAACTGCAGACCTTGAAGAGAGCACCTTACAGAGATGGAAACGAGACTCTCGCAAGAATAATTGTAAGCAAAAAACGATAGATCCGTGTTTGGTAGCCAATTCCTTTAATTAGAGCTTATCGCCCGCATACGGTGGCTCTCTCTCGACACCTCGAAGAGGAAATACGCAGAACGCAGCTGAGAACTCCCTCTTTTACCTTAAAGTGTCCGACTGGATTCCTTGTTCTTGAAAGTCTGCTACAGTTACCATCTCACTCGACTCTAATGTACGTAATAATATACTGCCGAGAGGTGCTTCGAAACACTCAATTATATCAAAACGTGGAATCTTCACCACCGGGATTCAACGCCTCTGGATTTTTCGTACGAATCACTTCGATGATTTTATCAGTTCTAACGCGCCGACCTGAAGCCGCTTCAGTCAGAATTCATGGGGAACTATTTTAAGTAGAGAGCTGACACAAAATAGCCAGATACGATTCTCAAGCGCGTGGCGGTTTTGGGATGAAAAAAATCAACGCGAATGAAAGGGACAGGTGAGAAGAATGAAATTTACGAAAAAGAAGGCTCTCTCCTGTTAGACAAGATATTTTAATAAGTGGTCGCCTGTTACGCTCTCACTGCTCCGATCCCAATAATTATGGGTTTTAGGAACGGTTGTCAAGATCGGCATAAAATTCGAAACGCGGAATCGGACTCGACCCTTGTCCCGATGACAGAAAGGCGCAACACTTCCCGGGGCTGACATCTTTTATCCCTGCGGTCCCGACTAGCGTATAATAGTCAATCAAAAAATAAGATTTTGTTTCTCGAAAGACACCGCGCCGCGTGGTTGGGTGAATTTAGTTTTTTCGAAGAATATCACGAAGTGCGTTCAGGCGAATTTTTGTAGACGACTGTATAGAGAGCCTTCGTCGGCAAGGATTCTCGTAAGACTGAACCGCAATTAGGTGTTGGTGTATATCTCGAACATTTGATCTACGAATCTACTTTTATGATCTATAGGAGGGCGATGCGGGTCGTAAGACTTTGTAGCGAAGGAAGGCGATGAAAAGAAAAGTTGGATCTTTGTGTGATGGGTTCGCGGGCAAAGCGCCTTCGGGCTTTAGACGCACGTATACACGCGCGTATTAACGTGTGTTATCCACCACCGCATGTATCCGGTTACTAAGCAAACCCGGTGCTTTTCAAAACCAATACGATGCTTCGGGCGAGAGTCCGAAACGTGTCATTACAGGCGTGTAAAGGGAGTATATCGATAAGGGAGGTGTTGAGAGGGCAGATCGAGATACGGCCTGAATTTTTTTATATCTCAGGTGGGAGACTGCGAAGTTGCTCTCTGATGATTGCGAGGTGTGAAACACCGGCTCTTACAAAATAGACGCCTGTGCTCTCCCTCGATGCGTACGTGATGCGAAACGGTAGGCGTTTGCGTACTTCGCCATCGAGTCTCGTCATTTTCTTTATCGCCATCTACACACAAATCATTTCGATGCTTCGAAGGCATCGAGCGTTACGCTATATTGGAATTTACGATGTATTCTTCGCCATAGCTTGCGGCTATGACGATGAATATATGCATGCTAAAAGAAGTTTGAACTACTCGTGAAGTGCACGTCAATTTTTCGCTCTCGCGATTATCCGTGCTGCGGTTTAGATCTTTCAAGTGGAACAAATTCGGATCGTAAAGTTTCTTAGGGTAACTAAAATTCTTACAATAGCACACAGACACACGTCAGGTGCTGTTTTCGGCTGGTTTGGCGTTCGCAACAGCGTAGAATTATAATACCTGTGCCCTTTTCTAAAACTAACATGTAATTATCTCGCCGTCGGTTATTTCGTAATTTTGCTTGAGCCTCTCTTGTGTGTTTTACCTTTTCCATGCCACCCCGATACTAACACTACGAAACCACCGCATCGAATCTCGACGATGATAACCGATATTTACATGGCAGGTGATATCAATTATCGTTCGGGATGAGGCGCCCCACGGTTTGGAAAGGCAAAGATTGCAGACGCGAGAGAGATGAAAACCGAAAGACCTGTTTCGGCGTGAGACGCTCCCAGACTCGCGAATCTTCGCGCGACGCTGCCGCTCGTCTACTTCTTGGTCCGACCTATCAGCCGGTTGCGAAATGTGGAAAAAAAATTGTTATACAGCTCGCAATACAGCCGGTGGCCAGGCAATCGAGGCAGGGAAGCTCTCGAAGTTTTCTGTATTAGTCTGTGCGTTTGAAGAGGGCAAAGCCTTTGCCGACACAGCTTACCAAAACATTTTTGCACAGTGGCTGCAGGCCACGAGTGGTTTACATTTTTTCCTAAACCCCTTTTTCTCTTGCCGATGGGAAAACAAATAAACCACCGTTTCGGTAGTTAGTCTCCATCGAGGCTGCTAAACGTAGCTGGTAGCAAATGGGAATTAACTCGAACAAAAAGCCCACTTTTTGCGACTAAATACAGAAAGTACATATGCAAACTCAGCTTACGGAGCAAAACCAATACAGGTGAAAATATCCGTGTTACAGTATTTCTCGGCTCTCGTGATCTCAACGATCTTCGGCGTCTCGAGAATGGGAGTTTGAGTCTACTGATGATTGTCTTGTGTTGTGTAGATATGGGGGTATAGGCAACGTGCCCGTATAGCGATTGAGAGCCGAAAACCAGAAGTCGATGTAAACACGATATGTATAGCACGCAACGAATAAAGAGGCAATTGCTTCTTGTGCAGGCTGTTGCCAAAACGTGGTCAGTCGTACCGGAATATGCGCTACAAACGTACGTGCTTTAGGATAAACGTCGAAAATTTTAAAGAAAGATTTACCAAATTGCTCGATTGTTTCGCCGTACCTAATGTACGTATTACGCCAGAACGACTGGAGACACTTTTGAGAACTTAATCGATCGGTGTTTATGCCGAAGTGAAAAGTGTAAGTGATAATTTTTTTTTGTCAGGCTAACAACAGCCATTCGATCGTTGCGCCACTGACAAATATTTACTCGCCTGCATGACGTCGATTTTCTTAACTATGTCAGTAGCGAGATCTCTCAAGACATTAATGTTTTTTTCTTAATTCCGTGAGATTCCGCGTCGAGTATTTATTTATTACAACGAAATACTCGAAGCCGTTCAGGATGTCGTCAGCTCGAAACTCGATATGACTTTGGTGAACTCTTCATGAGATGAAGTTAGAACGCCTGCATCGGGATTCGCTATGACGACCCCAGACGCGCCGGACATACCGAAAATTAATGTGAAATTCTAGGTGCGGATCAATACGAATGATTTTCGTTTAATTTTTTTTTACTCGTCAATAATGTTTACTTCAAGATTTTAATTTATGGAAACTCTGAAGGTGGAAAATCTGAAGGATTTGTCGGTCGATCAGCTAATAATCTTTCCCAAGCCGGGCAAATGAACAGTCAATGACGAAGATAACAATGATCTCTTCACTATCGACGCGCCGGACGCACGTGCTGAAGAGAAAAAGGTAATAAATATTGGATAAAAGATATTGTCCTCGTCTGAACAATGTGCTCGACTTCGAAATTATTTTCTACACGATTAAAGATATGCTTTATGTTCGATTTGCAGCTCGTCTCAAAATTTGAGACCGTCAATCAGTACCCTCGGCAGACCGAACACTTTCATGCGCGACGGCAAATGGCAAAAATTGAAATGTTTTCGATGAGAAAAAGATCGATTGGGCTACAATCAATGAGCTACTCACAGATTTAACAAATAAAATTAATGTCTTCGGAGATCTAGCTACTGGCATAGTTAAGAAGATCGACGTCACGCAGGCGAATAAACATTTTCTGTACACGTTAGTTGTAAAGAAAATAAGTATAAACACCTTTCTATTTATTTAGAACGTTACATCTAACGATCCTCGCCCGATTCGTCGTTTTTCAACGACGATCGGTTTCACCGAATTAAATCGAACATCAATGACCTGAAGAACCATTCAACGTCCGAAAGTGTTATGAAGATTAATGAGAGTTTTTCCAGGTTTTCACACCGACATCCTCGAGACTGCGCCTTGAGTTACACTCACGTCGCAAAAGTACATCTACCCTATCAATGAACAATACCGGCGGATCATAATTATCGATACGATCGATGCATCGATTGATTAGTTTGGTTGCTTTCGTAGCGAAGAAAAAATCTCCTGTTCCGATAGCCGAAACAGCTGGCGCGTGTATAACTGTGTTTAAAGAAAAAAAAACAGTTCACTTCGCTCTGTAAATGGCGCCAATCAATTAATCATAATGAAAAAGTAACCGCTGTCGTATGCGCATATTTGAAGTCATGATTATTTTTAAACATGACGAGCTTAAATTACTTGTTTATAGGTTTTTATCATCGGTACGAACTTCCAATTACAATACATGAATAATTGACAATTTAATCGCAGACTCGATTTTTCAGGTACCCGCATATGGTTTTCGACACGCGCAACAAATATAATCGGTATTGAGATCGCCTGTGGATATGTTTCTCAGAATCTCAACGATTTATTTGGGTCAAGAGTTTTTTTTTGTCTTCCTGTGTACAATCTCTCGTTTTATTTATACCCTCATGAAGGAATCAAATTTATTTTTCCTTTTTAAACTCGTTTCACGAGACTCAGTCAACGATCGTAGGGTCGTCACGGCCGGTCTGCCGTTGAGGCAAATGGTGACTCGATAACTACCGTGATGTGGCTGCGCGTCGCGAGTTTGATCGTCGCGGATCTCACCGCCAAGAACAAATAATAAGATAGCCTCGGGCTATGTCAGATTTCGTCGGCTCGCTTCACCTCTCTTCCGTTCGCGTTCACTCTTCCTTCGAAGGAGCAATCTCACCTTATTTCAAGCAGCGAACCTGAACCGGAGCACCTATCGTAATTTCGAAAATGGTTGTCCCGTCATCGAAGATGCTCACGACGCGCGCGCCCGTCCAGCCTTCCGCTGGCATAGATTACAGGGCGCTCGGTCCCCATCGTATTACGGTGTTGGTTTTCGAGCCTTTTGTGTTAAAAAAGACACGTGTAATCATCCCTCGCCCCGCGCCTCGATTCCACACCGATCGAGAGCCTCTCTCTGCTGCACAGAAAGCCATAAAGTGATCCCAACGGCAGCGCTGAGAAAGGTTGCTGGATATCTTTCTTTCTCTCTCGACTCTACCGACCCATTCCACGGCAACAACTTCAAACTACCCTGGGGGTGATGCCGACCAACGGTGCATAGCAAGCAATATTCTTTATTTTATATATTTTTTTTTTCCTCAAAATCGCTCGGGGTTCCTCTCACCGTTTTACATACTTTGCATAGGAATCTCGAGTGCCAGACGGACGATGTCAGGGTGGTCAGACTTTAAACGACGCAAATTTAACGTTCACTCGAGTGTGCTTCGAAATCAATTCAATGTTTATTCTTTTTGTAATTTTCTTTTATTTTTTCATGCACACACGTAATTTATTCTTTCCGTATAAAGGATACAGAATTTAAGTCAGGTATAAATTGCCTTGGGATCCACTGGCTTGATTGAGGAGTATAGGACTATTTGGTAAGTATTTGTCAACAAGCCTTGTCGAGGTGACCAAATTAACGAGGCGTCGAGCGACAGGAGGGATGATATGCGCATGCGGCAGCTGCGACAAATCAGCCAAACGCGAAATTTTCGCGTCGTCAAGCTCAGCGTCGGATAGAAGACCAGAGAGACTATGCCGTGCCCTGCGTTATTTATGATTTATATTTTCAGGTGGTCGTCGAGTGACCGAATCCTCGTGCTGACATGAAAGCCAACAACCACCTCGTCTGTTTCATCCGACAGAAATGATGGCTACCAAGGGCTTTTTATCGCACCCCAGTATGTTTTTGAAAGATGCGAACCGACACTTTTTGTCGCCTTTTGCAGCCGCACCGAAACGCCTCTCAATCCCCCCCTCAATTGTGCTCGTTATAATTCTTGAGTAGAGGCGCAAAAAAATTCGTTCCTCCACAGGGTCATTTGTGAACACACTTCCGAATAAAGCAGGAGATGTCTTGTGGACAACGGGTTGGCAACAGATCTCTTGGTTTCGTATAATTCTGCGATGAAATAGTAACGTCTTTAACATTCCCAAAGACAAATCGTAATATCATGCAGAACCCCAATAATATTCTGCTACGATATAAAAAAAATGCCCAACAACCCTTAACGTGTATTTCCGAGTATTTGGAAAATATTGTTTCAGCTTCGAAGGAATTCTTAATGGTTATCCTCCGACAACTGAAGTTAAAACTACAGTATACTCGCATGTTACTGCTACACTATAATGCTGCTTCGAGATCGTGAGTTCGATACACTCACTGTCCGATCTTCATCAACGAGAGATAATGAACTCTCCGATACATCAAGAGATGATCTTCGCCCGATGAACTTCCAAAGATCTATCCTTTCGACCCCACACTCGTAGTTACTCGTTCTCTACACCGATCTCAACAATCCGAAAGAGGTGTTCGGCTTTCTTGACTGAATGATGATCGATGAGGGCACAGGTGTCAAAGCGCCGCCTAAAAGCGCTTTATAATTACCGGTTAGGATACTAATCGACGTTGTGGGAACAGACCTAAGTTTGAATCATACTATTAAAAAAAATCTCATTCTTATTGGTACACGAAACCTTGAACCACCAAAGTAATTTCGTCGGGACCGTTAACGGAGATACCTTCTACGGTAGATTCCGCTGCTGCTGTCTGCTGCTTCGCGGGAATGAGCGCTTGTTTCCAGACGCATAACATAAAACGAGCGTGAATAGCGATAAGCTCGCGTTGAGGGGGGGGGGGGGGGGGGGGGTGACGGCGGTTTAACCACGAACTAGATTACTCCATTATCTTTCCACATTCCCCGTCGGTATAATCCACTATTACAACATATATACAATATATCCAAGCAAGTGCAACGAGCAACCCTCGCGATGTATCAATTTTTCAAAGTATCTACACCGCCTCATCCTCTCGAAGCTTCATCACTCCTCGTAGAGTGGCTCTTGGATGGAGCACGCAGAGTAAAGTCCTCTGGAAGATCGAAAAGATGAGAGAATTTCGTATAGAGCGCGAAGAAGGTGCGTCGAATAGAGGCGATCGGTTCTCACACCCGTTTATCGAGAGCTGCCAAAGAGATTGCGCATGATCGCAAAGCTCATCGCCGCCGTGGGCCACGCTTCGAGGATGAATTTGTTCGCGATCAAACAACGCGAGCGCCGTAGTTAACAATTTTCTGTTCGCCGACTCAGCCGAAGCCCACACGAGAAAGACGGAGACAGATAAATGAAAAACGAGAGAACGAAAGGAAAAGATTGAAGAAGCGTCTCGGGTTGGTGGTTCGGTTGGCCCCATCTCGTGAGAGTAGATACAGCCTGAGTTTCGTCTGCATTTAGGGACGCAAGGTGTTCGCGCGTTCCAAGCGTAGATGCATCATCGCGGCGTTGCTTCGTTGCCAGCCCCGGGCTAATGTACCCACACACGCGATCGAGCCGTGAAAGTCGGTGTATGATTGAGTGTAGCCGGGGGCATGCTTACACAGTTACGCTGTCGCTCGAAGAAAGTAGGAAGAGATGAAATGACGATGGAGCAAAGGGATGAAGAAGAGGTAGCGTACGTATCGGTTGTTGATGAAATGTCGAAAGAAGCGGAAATCAAAAATTTGGGACAACAATGTCCATTCTGCAGCAATACGAACATCTCGTTCTCGATGTTGTGAGAAAGACAGAGCTCTTGGCTTTTGCAGAAAAAACATAAACGGGTCGATAAATAGTACCAGAACAGTGATAAAAATTATTTATTCGTTCATAATTCAAGTGACAGATAAAATTACTTTTGGCGACAGGATTTAAGCAGTGTGTCGGCCACTTCGCTGACGAACCAAGAAATATTCCATGCTGTGCAGGAAGTTCTTTGCTCGAAAGTCGACGTGACATTGATCGGTTCAACGAAAGACGGTGTTAGAACGCCAATAATCGGACGAAATTTCCCCTTTCCCCGATTTCACCTTATAATCCGGTGAATATCGTTCGAGACAATCAACATAATACATTAAAAAAGTAATATATAATCCATTAACAATACTTGTAAATAAAGCCACGCAACTTGAAGTCTACGCGTGATCATGAAAAAATGATTTTATGCTAATTGTCGTAATAATTCATTGAAAATCTCGAAGATATTTAATATTTGCCGATTATCATTGGAACACAATTTAATTATCGATCTAACTCACTTTTTTTACAAATGATTTTTTTTTTTTTTAAGTTTAATTCGCCTTTCGTTTACCAAGAGAAACTCCCAATTTGCCTGTTGTGTTCTGCACGCGTGGACACTTCGGAATTGACGATTCCCGACCACCAGATTTATTCGAACGATTCATTGAAGATAATGCTGGTGACCGCATTCCCAATGTTTTTTGTGCTTTACCACTGGACGATTGAAGTCCTAAACTCGTACTTCTCGGTAAAGTTAAACCTCCTAAACTGACTGAACGATACGTCGATGGCATCGTGAGCTTCGAACCTCGATTTTTCATCATAGAAATTGTCGATGTACTTTTGCTGCGTCCAGATGACACATCCTTGGTACCGGAAGGGCTTAGATTTGGTCGTGAGGACGTCGGTGTGCCAGGAAATGCTGACAGCGATCTTCGCGTCAACTTCGACGTTCGATTCAATCCGGGAAAACCACCAATGGCTGATACACGACGAATAGGACGGACATCGTCAGTTACATCTTTCTGTAGAAGGAAATTACAAATATAACGTCAATATCAGAAGAATACTTTTGCAATGTATATTATGTTTATATATATGCATTTTTCTTTTCGTATAACACTAAAATTATTGTCAAAAGTTTAATTTCAATGTCGAAGCAATAATTTTTGTACTTCAAGTCGCTACATATGCGAATTATTTAATTCCCGAAAACAAAGCATTTTCACCTGCATATCCTCGATTTTATTCACGACATCAGTGGCGGAGACGATGAGCATTTTCATTTTTTTGGAAAAATCGACCAGATCAATTTGTGGTAAAGAGTGTTCACCGCCAAATCCATTGGTTTCGAAAGAGTCGATTATTTGCTCGTCGAACACATCACCGTTCTCCACGCTCCTAAATTCCTCTTCGCGCACGAAAGTGTTCGATCTAACAAGGGTGCTCATTGCTGGACTTGATTTCGATATGCCCTGTCGGAGCCATCACAGAAAAATGACCTATAATGCCTATTGTATAGTCGATTGTATTTATGTACCTTTTTCTCGTTAAAGCGACCATTTTGCACGTTGAATTCGGAGCCATTTTTGTTTTCCTCTATTTTGCACGTCAATAAATCGTCGTCAGGGAGACTCGACTGATCGTTCGATGAATTCGTGTTTCGTGACTCTACAGCGAGCGAATCGGACGATCGAAATCTAGAAAAAATTAATTTCCGATTTAAAATAAACTTTCCAATACCTTACGAATGTTGCACGTACCTTTCTGAAGTATCGACATATCGTTCGACGTTTATTTTCGGTATGTCAGGCGCATCCGGTGTCGTAATTACGATTCCTGATGCAGGAGTTCTAACATCGCTTTTCGTGAAATCGACCAAAGTCACGTCGAGCTTCGAACCAAGAAGTTCCTGTACTGCATCGAATATTTCTTGCTTCGTCAGCGATGTGGCCGCCACGGTACTTTCATCCTGTCACCAAAAATAATTTCACAACGCTTACTCTGGACTCGATGGGAGTACAGAAATTGACCCAAAAGTGTCCAAATATGTAGGGTTCAATGAATTGAAAATTACCGTAGTTGATGCGGTGTATTTTGACAGAAATTTGCTGAGTTCTTCTTTGAAACGTTCACTGTTCATATCGAAATACGTGCGTCTGTTACGATTATCCAGGTATAACTGACTACGACGCAGTAGTAAGACGCAAGTGTCCTTTATTCGTGTCTATACATATATATTTTGTGTTTACCTCTTTTGTTCTGTCGTCGACACTATATAAGACAATCGCCTGTGCATATACGTTGGTCGTACTTATAAACTGTAGTAAACTCGAACGAAGAACGATAGAGCGTGTGGAATTGTTGAAAATCGAAAAATATTCTAGATATATGGGACGCGTCGTGCCAATTCATGTAAATAAAAAAATCTCAATAAATTTTTAAAAATTAGGTTCTATTCTATTGCTATAAATTCTGAAACATTCCTTATACTTTGAAATCATGAAACTTTATTTTTAGGCATATTTTAATTTTTTTTCTTTTGCGGCTCAATTGGTATGGAATATTCCAATGAAGATGTTTTCACCTGTGTTTGCTTTACTCGAAAAGCTAAGTTTGCACGTAGGGCTTAGGTATTTAGTCGAAAGAGCGGAGAGCCTTTTTATTTCAGCTAATTCACCATTTGCTTCCAGCGACGTTTAGCAGCCTCGGCTGCAGCCAACTACCGAAACAGTGGTATATTTATTTTCCCACAGGCCCGCAGGAAAAGGGGTTTGAAAAAACGTAAACCACTCGTGGCGTGCACCCTGTGCGAAAAATGTTTTTATAAGCCATACCGGCAAAGGGTTTTAGACCTCGAGAGAGGCTTCTGTAAATCAACAACAAGCTAATACATCCGACTACAAGAGGTTCAACCATCCTCGCTATACGATTGTCGTACAAATTCGCACGTAGTCCCGAAAGACGCTGTAGTCGAAAGAAGCAGCGGACTAAGATTCGCGACTCCGCCGAAAGGAAGAAAAAAGACAAGAAAAGAGTGAAGTGGCCCTCTCGAAAGGTGCAGACAAGCGTTGATGGATGCTTCGTAATTGCAGGCCTTCGGCAAACACACTCGACGTTCAGAATTCAGTACATTTTGCAGGAAGGGAAGAGATACCTTCTACACGCGTGAATATCTTTCGAGTACGAAGAGATGACGTTATATCTATCGTTGGTTATCCTGCAAAAGACTCTTCTTTGGTTCTCGGGGAGACTCGCGCTCGCGCGATGAACGAGCCGGGGCAGGTTTCGCGAAGCGTGAAAAAAGGCCGGTTTTGAGTCGCGAGACGATCGAATTTCTTATGCTCAACCGAGCGTTCGTCGTGTTTCGCCATCAGGCACTGAGAGAGGCCTGTCCAGACGAACGAAGAAGCCGCGAGGCACAAGTAGCTATACAGCGGGCAAACCAACCAACCAAGCATCGCTGGTTTCGTTTTCTTTGAATTGCAATTACTTGTCGTCCAGAAAATGCCAGAAAAAAAAGCTTCGAGCGAAACCTCTGAGACGATCTCTTCCATCTCTAGAATTGGGCTATCGGGTGTAGAATTTCGGTAGTCCGAGACATGCAAAACAGTCAAAAGCCCTCGTTACGCGAAGCTATATTCCCATCTCGTACAAGATAATTGGAATGGGATATATGAGACGCGGTTATTTGAAAGATTAAAAAAACGTTCTTATTAGTCTCGTATTTTCACGGTGCCGTGGAGGGATAACCGAAGGAAATTTTTTCTCGTGTGTTCTAACCAATTATCCCCTTTGCTGCCGTTGTATACCTACTAGTATGGTATCCAATACCGAAGGTTATCGCTCGTGAGTCGAGCACGAGATCTCTCAGCCAAAAAGGAGACTCGGCTAGGGAGAGAATCGGAGGAACCGCGTTAGTCTGGATACGTGATAAATCTCCCTCGGGGAAAAAAACTAGCTGCACCCAAAAATATGCACGTTTAGATGGATGGGTGGAGTGCAAGGGCGTTGCCGCGACCGATCTACTCTTAGCTCTTTATACTCTCTCTCGTTCATCTTTAGTTTGTATCTCGATGAAAAAAAAGATGAAGACGAAGACACCGGGGCTCTAAGCCTCAAACATCGCGCTCTCGTTCTCTCGACTTTTTGCTTTTCGTTAATTTTTCGGTGATTGAGCGATTAGGAGGGGGCGTCACTCGTCAGTCAAGACTGTAGAAGAGGATCGGCGTATGCAGATAGACCTATGTCTCGATGTTACATATGCTCTCGACTTCGAAATTCAAAAAATGTAATTTCCATCAGTGATAATCTACTACTGAATATTCATAATTCGAGTCTTTGATAATGGAAAGGTATATTTCGCGTTATGTCTACTCAAAGTTGATTTTTAATTTATGATTTTCATAAAAAAACAATATTTCTGTAAATAATAATCATTTGAGAAAATATAAAATAATCGATGGAATGGATGTAGACGCACGTCACACCTGTATTTAGTAAAACTGAGTTATTTGAAGGTCCTGCAAGCCCAGTGCAGCAGGCGCGTCGGTCCGACTTGACAAACATTTCTAACTAAAATATCATCGGCAATAACTCTTTCCCTCCAGTAGTTCAACTAATTTTCGTCTTGTCTGTACAAATGAAAAGGTTCGCCGCGTTAGTTTCGACAGGGCATGAAGCAGCAGCAGCAGCAGCAACGTCACAGCAGCAGCCCTCCTTAAATATTTATTATTTCAGTCCCCGGATGTCCTCAGGAGTATAGTAGGTAGAGTACAAGAACCGAAAGGCTACAGCCAGCGAAGCTTCTATCTTGTTTTCACTCTTTCTCCTCTACTACCTTGGGGACGACACTCCAAGGAAGTGGCTTTACGGGAAGAACCCGCTAATGTGGGCCTCGTGGCATCTCGCACGAAAAATCTTGCCGGCGTTTGTTTGAAGTTCGCGTTGCTGTTTGAACAGCGGCCATTGTTTCGCATCCGTTCATCTTACTCTCTTCTCTTTTCTCTTATATATCTATATATATATAGATTTTTTTTCGTTTTTCTTTACATTTCTCGTCTCTCGCATTCTCAACCAAGTGCTACTGCAGTGATGAGATGCAGAGGGGACGTTCGCAGTTTCAGATAAGAACCCAGTATAACAGCACCGGGGCCGTAAGGAAACGGAATCCCCGAGGAGTCGCGAAAAGCATTTTTACGACTGCTTTTACGGAATCGCGGGTCGTTGAATACGCGCACTCGCTCACTCGCGGATGGGCTTATCGCTCAGGGGGCGAAGGTATTCACACCGATTCGCGTGTTGAAAACACTTTAGATAATGAAATTATGTGAATACATTTACTTTTATTGCCTCGCCCGATGAAATCCACGAATATAATTTCGACGGAAATTAAAATAATAACGATCTTTCGAATGTATTTTGTCAGTGCGAATTAGCAAAAGTACATTTTATGGATATTCGACGATTGAGTCATCGGCTGTATATGCGTGCAAATCGAGAAAAGATTCATCCTAATTCTGTGGACATACGGCTATTCGCAACCACTGAAAATAGCCACGAACCCGTGCACACAACGAGGAAGCGAGAGTACCTTCTATATTTATTTGTCTAATATTTGACTTTCGCCAGATTGCACCGCTCTGTCTCCGGGGCCCGAAACGAGCGGCGTACCGTGCACCGCTGCGACCGGAGTTTGTTTGCAGTCCGCATCTCGTTCTCGACTTTAGACCTCACTCCACCCCACTCTCGCTTCGCCATAGCCGCCAGGAAGGCAAGGCAGGTTGATTTAGGATTTAAGGATTTCTCTTAGTTTGTTATTCGAAGATCACGTGGATAAATACAGTGAAGATGATTTTACGATTGAGATATCCCCGTAGGCGAGCTTCAACAACGAAAGTCGGCGTTCGTCGATTCTCAATCGTCGTGATATCGATTTATCGGAGGAACGGCGATTACAAAGTCCACCGGATTGAATAACTATTCACCTTCGCCCCGTTGTATCGAATAGATTTTTGGTACCCGTATTCGGTGAATTTATTTTTTGCTTGCGAAATCTTAAACCTCATGAACTTTAGAACTTCTAGTTCCGACCTGTATACTGCTTTTACTAGGATATCCCGCAATCCGGTAGAGCCAAAAAAAAAAACCGGTGCAGGATCCCCATGTATTTGGATAGTATTTAACTGACCATTACACCTGAATGGTCCCGCAGCCTGTGAAATGAAAAAGGGCAGAGCACAGCCCTTGATCCGGCCGACCCATTTCCTGTGCGACCCGAGAAGCAAGCAATACAGCACCCGAGATCTATCTCCCTTCCCGAGGCGCGGGGTCCACCGTTTCTGTAACGGACAACGGTAATAATGACGAATGGCGAAACGCCCTTTCATCGTTTTCTGCTGCTACACCAACGTTGTGGCCAAAATACCAGTTCTTGTCTCCACGATACAATGACGAGACGCCAGTCGTGTGTTTTTTTTAAATCTTTTTCTCTTAGTTCTATTCCAGTTATCTATGCCTTAAGAAAGTAATTTATTTAGTAGGGAAAATTGTAAATATAGAATTTTAGAACATAAAACCTGTTAGTGTACCTCATAATGTGACCAACGAGCATTTTCCTTTTTGTATATTCGTTCAAAATTCTTTTTCGTTCAAAATCACAGCCAGAAAATGTAGAAATACACGCATCGACGAATCGTTGAGAACTCTCAAGAAAGTCTTCTTCTTCAACGACAGGAAAACTCGAAACGAACGTCAAGACGTTCGGGTTTCCTCGTCTCGACCTCAGAGCATGCGAATCGCCGGCGGCAAAACTAGCTACGACGTGACTGCACTTCTTTTTTTTCTACGTTCTCTATCTCCGGAGCTTCCAACTCGACCGGAATATCTCGAGCCAAGTCTCTCTTTCGTTGCGTTTCGCAAAAGATTCGCCTGTCCGTGCCAACCGCACGTCGTTCTCTTACTACATCTCTCGTGAGACTTCCCCGCAACGTTCCGAGCATTTTCCTCGAGTCTTCAACCTCCGCAGTAGGTACACTTTTTTCTAACCTCCGTCCCTCTTTCTCCATTGTCTGTGCGGTAATCGATCGAGCGTGACGCTTGCCAAGTTTTCTCGTTTCTTCAGTGGCTCTATACATTTTATACAACGTGATATTCGCGTTCTTACAGCTGACTTATTTGTTCGCCTCTCTCGTCTCACGTGCACACCGGAGCCTCCATCATGACGCTTACGCACAAATTGCCGTCTTCACGAGAGCAAGAAGCGCGTGGCGCGTTTGACTTGTTGCCGGACGCGCGTGCGGCTGCAACCGAGATTCGAGAAGCTGAGATCTCGTTCTTCGATTCCATGTTTTTCACCGCTTCCTTCGGTCGTCCGCGATTCCGATCAATCATCCTCAACCGGTCCGAGAACTGTGAGATCGTTCGTCGCACCCTTCAAGTCAGCGGTCTCGTTTCACTCTTACGTTTGACAGAATTCGGAAACTATTGGTGCATCCATGCATACAGGATAAACTTTTTATATACACACACATAGCGCATAAAGTTGAAATTCTGTGTGACATAACGTCGTAAGAATGAAACGACGCGAGGGATGAATGGCTATTGATGCTCGCGTGTAGCAAATACGAAAACGCGGGGGCGGCTTCGGAGGCTTGGCAAAGGCAGCACCTTTTCCGCCTTCGCACGAATTCATCCTTTCTCCAGGGAAACGCCGAGGGCGATAAAAGAGAACCCGGAACATCCACGCGGCTATACTCTCTTCTATTCGTCTTCGTTCGCTATATCCATTTTTATACCTTCCTAGACGCAGTATTCGAAAAATACCCTTCGCAAACGCTACAATACACATTGTCGTAGGTCTTGTTTGCTCAAGGGCCGCTTCGGAAGAATTATTGTACGCCCAGTAGAATATGTTCTCGTATAGATATATAAAGTGTTCTATATCGTTCTTTCTTCAACTTACTTTGCCGCTGTACTTCGTTCCTGTGGGACTACGATCGCGCACGACGAAATGGGTGGGGGATTTTGGTCGTGTGGCTGCTGTTTCTCGCTCCTCCTCGTGTACGCGTGTTTACTTAGGATCAGCATCCCATTCGACCAGTCGGCATCACGGATTATTCCCAGACGAGAGATTCTGAAGAAATCCTCGCTACGAGACGCTCGATATGGATTAAAGGGACCACCGAAGCTTCTTTTCGTCGAGGAAAGAAATTGCTCGTCTTAAGCGCGTGCGGATGGGACAATCGACATAGTCATTGGCCATACATTTTATACCCAATTCCCTACGAA
This sequence comes from Buathra laborator, assembly GCA_934046635.1. Taxonomy (NCBI): domain Eukaryota; kingdom Metazoa; phylum Arthropoda; class Insecta; order Hymenoptera; family Ichneumonidae; genus Buathra; species Buathra laborator. The sequence continues at coordinate 3,327,093 of OW203897.1, read as the reverse complement.
ACTTAGCCAACGAAAAATAAATACGACGATATGCCGATAACTGTAGCGACTGGCAATACTTCGAAGATTCAAACATTGTACGAATGTGTTCCCCCCTTCGATAAACTTTTACCTCCCACGTGCTTTTCGATTATGTCGCCTGAGCATATATGATCAATGGCACGCGTACGTTTTGTCTCGATACATTTTACACGACATTATTTACGAGAGCTTCGAGCACACAATGTGTGCGCATTGGATTTTCTTTTATCGACTCTCGTGCGTGCGACACGCATCAGCGAACGGCGTCACGGATCGGTGCCAAAAAGGTTTCTGTCTCCTCGCAATTGCGTGTAAGATTGTGCCTAATCGACTTCCGCCGATAAATTAAAACCCGACGATTTTAGCATTCTCTCCGTATATATGCTGCAGCTCTGTAACCCGATAAGCCGGACCGCCTCTTTTGAGTTTCTGCTTGTTGTCGATGCACCCGGGTGTGTGCGCGCATTCATCTCTACTGTGCGAGACTTTGCTATAGTATTGCCGGTTTCCCGTTACCAAACCACTTGTGCATTCCAGAAGTTCGCAATGACTCAAACACGCCCGCGACTCGAAGTCGCCCGGCCGAGCTGTCTCGGGTGCGTTTCTCTATACGTCGAAAATTTTGCCTGTCTCGGGATAGAGACACTGTCCAGATCACCGTCTATACCCGCGCGGTTCATTAAATGTGTTCGAACACTGGTTGCGGCTTTCCACCGGTGCGGTTTCCTGTCTCAAGTTCTTTGCGATGTTCTTCCAAGTGCAAGAAAATCGCTATGTTCTGCGGGATAAAGCCGCGATTTGTAATCGAGAGATTAAATTACAAATAAAATTCAACGGAAAATAAATAAAAATTTCTATTTCTATTTGTTTTATTTTATGCCAAAAATAACTAATATAATCTTTGCTTTGAATAAGCAACATTTTTATTTTGATAATCCTCAACGTTAGACGCGATAACGAACGTTGTTGCGCAGATAGTCATACAGTAAAACACGACGCGTGCCATCCAGACTAACAAGATTTTTTTTTCTTTTTCCTACTGTTCACGAGTATTGCGAGCGCACGTGAAGACCATCGTGAAAGTCTCGAGTATCCTTTCCAAAAAATAATAGCTCCGGTCGACTTTCCACCGACTGAGGCGTCTCTCGCTCGTGCGAGAGACGCCTCGGATCTTTTCTGTGATGCTAGAAGGGAAGTGGGTTGTACGGGGTGTGCCCGACTCTACAGGCGTTGCCACTGCGCCAGAAGAGTATAATCTGACCTCCGTAAAATAGAAAAACCCTTGTACCATGAATACAGAGATCACGATATCACAAGACTCTCGATTTCTGGAGCACGAGAGGCAAGTGGGCGTTCGGGGGTGTGGTATTCCGAAAATGCAACACTTTTATTTTTCCTCTGTAGAATAAATTAGTAATTTTTTCCACGCGCAAAGAATCTGCAGCGCGTATCGACAGAATTTTCTAGTACTCGAGATGGAGGAGTTCTTTTCCTTTTACAAACTCGAGACTCTCCATCGCAGATACTCGAATTCGCAAGCACCACTCGATTTCCTGCTTACGTCGGCTTACGTCACCATTCACTTTACCGTGAATGCACCAACGATTTTTTTTTCTTTTTTTTTTTTATATCGGGCACTACTCCTAAAATTTTCTCAAGCGAATGAAGAAGAATTCCCCTCGCGCGTATAGTGGAAGTAGTACCGCGGGAAGGTATACGCGCTTGTTATTACGGTATTACGGATATCGAATGTCCTTTTGGCTCTGGGCGCCCCAACCTCGATGCCTCTACTCTTCTCATTCATAGCTATTCCGTATATAGTCCGTACGAGTAAAGAGGGAACGAAGAGACGGAGAAAAAAAAACGCCGAGCTCTCTGTGGTACAATGCAGAAGCGCAGGCTGCAGTTCCGCCCACTTCCGGACCCTGAATGCATCCTCGACTCGCTTAACTACCCTCAGCAGTTAAGCCACGTGAAACGCGTGGACACGTTCTTTCGTCGGCTACGAGAAGTTTTTCCACGTACCGCATACACGCGCTCCAGTGAAATTCTTTAAGCATCGACCCGCTCCCGTTCGCGAATACACAACATAAAATATACTATGTATGCTTTATTGCTCTCGCACAATTATTCTCTGTTCTTCGAGCTCTTATACTCTGAAGGAGGGGAAAGGCTCTTATATATTTCTCGATTCGGACGAACAAATCGCGGGCCCCCCGGATGAGTCTCATCGACGAGGCACCCTTATACACTCCTCTCGCTAGTACTTACCTACCTTCGCCTCCCGAACGAAATTGCTGCCAGGACTCTCTCTCACTCGGCTTGGACGTCATTACCCCTGCGCATAAAAAGTCAATCTAGAGTACAATGGACCCAGAAGGTAGTGAGAGCGATGAGAAGAATCATCTGCCTCACTTGAATATATGTATATGTATATGCCAAGAGAGCGCCGAGTAATACAGCGCCTGTAACGAGCGACGATCGAGTTTGATTAAAAATAAGATTGCTGGGACGCTGAGCGCGGTCCTGTACTTCGGCGTAGCGGCGATTTTTAAGGTGGAAGATTAGGGACGCGGAGAGCTTATTTGATTTACAATTTGATTCATCCCCGCGGTTGCCCTCTCGCCGCGAATTATGGACCATATACTCTTCTTCTACACAGCTCTCGCGCGGGAATCGGAGCAAATGCTTCTATCTTCACCGCACCCCTTCGATCTTTTATGGATGGGCCGACTGGAATTATATGGTGCGTTCATCCACTAATGTCTTTGATTTCCTAAACGATCATATACGCTACTACAATTTATCGAGCGATCAATCGACCTTCATCTCAAATGGGGAGAATAACGAAGAATATTTTTAGACAAATGCGATTTGTAAATTTGATGTTATTTTTGTTTTTCGATAGAAAAATGTAGTGTTCCATGTCTTGTGGATTTAAGGTTCATTATCTCACTTGTACGATCTTTTAGCGTGCGAAAGTAAATTGTGAAAATAAAAATATGTTTAAAAAGGCTAATAGAGGTCCGCATAGAGAGATCTAATAGTGGAGTAACAGAAGAAGTACATATTGTGACAGGATACTATTGTCGTCTGACAAAATATCACCGCGGTACAATTTTAATGCTCCACTAACGCCGGACCCGGGAGATTATCTCCGAAATTCATTCCGAACCCGTTTCTTTACGCCCGAACTCGTGAATGGATTCCCGCTGGGATGCTTCGCGCACGTTGGCCCACAACCATCGGAACCAGCGACAGCAATCGTGGCGCGCCGCCACAAGATTCGAAGAAAGGATTTGGTACGATTCGCGAACGAAATCCATCGAGATGCAGTAAGCGCTCATTGTTCGGACCGTGAACAATGGAGAAACGAGTATATACCTAGACGAACTGCCGAAAAGTGGTACAGACGAGCGTACACAGTACTCGAAATATATCTCATTCGTATAGATAGATCTATCGTTTTAACGAACTGCCAAACTCGTCAACCGACGTTTCTACAATTGTGTTCGTCCACGTGTCGTTTCATCCCTTTAGTTTCGCGCATCGCAGATTTTCGCGAGTGTTTTATCCGGTTTCTCGAAGAGGGTATTAACGATTGAACGGAGAAGTCTGTACGGGTCCATCTCGGTTCTGCACTTCGAGAACTCGAACCTCTTCTCCGTGCATACAGCCAACGATAGTTTCAGTAACGAGAAACGAACGAAGAAACGAATTGAGAAACTTTGAGTCGTCCCACCGAGAGGGAGAGAGTGCAAATGGTCTCGAGAAGTAACTTCTTCGCCTTCTAGTTGCCGATGCTGTGTCGTCTTTTGTATATAACTATATAGTCAACTATATTTAGCTAAGCCGCCATCTCTAGCTGGTGTGGAAAACGTCCGCGCCATCGGCAAGCGACGAAACTGTAATTACCGCGGCACCTTTAACTCCTAATTACTTTCAAGGTACGCCTTTCTAGATACGCCTCTATATTACTGCAGAAGCGTTAGACGTTGCGCGCTGCTTTAACGTCTCCTCTCCTGGGAGACAGCGAGTTCCCTGATGCTGTTGCCGCGTCGTTGGGCTCGTTGCATTCTCTCACCTTCGGTGCCAGTTTCGGTCAAAGAAGCTCAACGATTAGCAACAGCCGTGGTGTCGTCTCCTCTTTCCCTAATTAGCTTACTTCTGGCTAACCCTAAGACCTTTCATTATAACAAAACGCCGAGGTCTTTACGAACGTTTCTCTATATATTGCATGAATGAAAAAAAGTCGAGATTTTTTTTTACCAAAGAAACCCATGTTGCCTCAAAAAATGTCGATAATTCCACATGGATACTGTGACTAATTTGCAAAGTTCTAATGATTTTTGCGGCAGAGAGATTTCTGGGTGGAGCACTTTTACCAGCGGAAGGGTATACGCCCACGACTCCGACTGTGAATGACTTGCGAATGACTCGTGAATGAGTAGAGAATTACAGAAGCGCGAGCCATATGTCACCGTGAATCGTCGGTAGAACAGTCCTTTCTGGAAAGGCAAAGTGTGTACCGCCATTCTACAGTCATCAGCCCTTGCCGCCTCGTGAGAACAATTAGCTTGCGGATCGGGCGTGAACTCGTTACGGGCGGTAGCTCGTGGCGAGGGTAGCAAAAGGGTGTGGTACCAATTTGCAAAACGGATCGTCGGCGGCGCCGTTCTTGACGAGGAAAAAAAAAACAGTGCCGGTTCAATCCCGTCATCCGTGGGTTAGTAAGCCAATATACGGTCGTTCGCGTCAGCCGAACCTGCACGTGAACTCGGTAAACAAAATTCCAGAAAAGAAATTGCCGTCTCCGTAATACGCCTGGTCGGCAATCAGATTTCTTCGAACTCGAAGTCCTATATTTTTTCACTGAAATACAGTGTTGGTTTCTTTAACGACATAGTACAGTAAAGCCTCGATTATCCGAACTAATTAGGACCGCACTTGGTTCGGATAATTGAAACGCAACCTTCATCGCGGGATTTAAAAAACAAAAACATTATTACAAAAACAATGTGCAATAAAAATCGAAATATATTTTCAAAACCCAAATATAACAGATCAGATATGTAAGAAAAATCAACATAATTTATTTTACGGCTCCGGTTACTCAAATCTATCGATCTTCAAATGGCAAACGATGACTGCACGTTTTTGAGCGTCCAAATACGTGTTTTAAGGCGCGCGATTCTCGTAATAACCAGAACTGTGACGTGTGTTCCATGGTATCGTTCAGATAACCGAGTGCTCGCATAAATCGAGTAGTCGTCCGGATAATCGAGAATTCGGATAAACGAGGTTCGGACGACCGAGGCTCTAGTGTACTTTGCAATTAAAACTCGAAAAAAGTTGAATAAATTCTCGATGGTCCATACAAACCATCCAAGGATTCGGCACAAATTTCGAAATGTTTTCATTGAATCGAAAGATAAGCGAATAAACGAATAAATTGTACTCGGAGTTCCTGCATCGCTCACTAATAGATATCATCAGTTATCAGGTACAGAATCACTATGGTGCCATAAACTGCACAACTGATATCTTGCTACAGAATATCAGAGATATTTGCACGCGTTTAAGAGAGGAAAAAGATCGACCAATCATTATATTATGTACAGAAGAGGAATATAGCTGGAAGCCCGCGGAGCGGAGGGCGCACATCGTCGTGGCCTTCGTCGGGGCATCCCCGTCGAGTTCGGCAAATAAATTTCGCGAAAGCTCCATAAATAATTAATAGATTCGTTACGAGGGCGTGAGTAAATCATCGACCGACACGCGATTCGTTCACCGCGAGCCTCGGCACGTCTTCGCGCGTTCAATCGTTCGCTTCGAAAACCTTCGCTCGCCGACCCGCTGGGCATGCGAAAACAAATCATCAATTTTCGGCAGTAAAAGCTGCGATTTCATAGCGAGAAGAGAACGGAATAAGGAAGAAAGGCGAGCTCGTGGCCTGATTTATTCGAACGGCTTCGCATAAATTTTGCCCTCGAACGGTGAACCCTCTTGCGGTAGGTATATTATCCAGGCATATGGATATTACCTCGTGGTGAACCGTGAATAAAAAAAAAATGAGCTCAAAAGATGAATCGGATATCATGAGACTAACTGTAAGAAAAGTACTCACGCTACGCTTATCCTCAAAATTCATAATTCAATGTTATTTTTTATTTTTCATATACATAAATTCAGCAATGGTCTACCATTGGAGAACAATATAAAAAATTGCGGCATTCACGTGCAGCCAAGGCTTCTATTAATGAAAAGAAGCGTAGTTCTCATGCTTTTGTCCCACGCGAACTGTATGAAGGAATCTCATGGAAAAAAAAGTAGAAAAAAAATGTCGAAGCATTTAAAAAGCGCGTCTCATGGTCTCTATACACGAAGCTCCATGTATAGTTCGAAGGAGCCTCTCGTATATAGTGCACATGGAATATAAAAGACATCGGAGAGCCGCCGAGAGTTGGAGCTCTTCTCTCTTGTCTCGTCCAAGAACGGCAGGTGTATTCCATCAACGACTACGACGTCGAGGCCGCGTAGCAATGCCTCTCGCGCGACCGGTATACGCAATTTGCTCATCTCCGCTCTCTCGGTTCACGCTGAGCTGGCAGGTCAGATTTTTTCGCAGTGAGAAAAAAACGTGACATAATAGAACTGCCGCGAAGGTACTTTGCTGTACGGTTCTTCTGTCTATTCGTTTTTCTCTCCGATTTCGACCTATGATTATTTTTTCGTTGGCGCGAACCGGAAGCTGTGAAACGATCTAACAACCGAAGATGTCGCTTTCGGCTGGTGCGGGTCAACCCTACATCTTCGAAGGTCCCCCCATCGTGGATGATCAATTTTTCTACCTTACCACTGAACACGAGGACCGAGACAAATCGCCGGTACAAAATTGGAAGGACATTAAATACGGCGGCGCGTGGTTCGAAAAAGTTAATGGTGAAATTATCGCGGTCGGCGGTATTGCTTCTCTTCTTGCCATCACGAATCGAACCTCTTCGGCACACGTTCTCTCCTTTTTTATCTTTCACCGCGTGCAAACGACGAGCTCCACGCCTCCGCTCGCGCCTTCGACACTGCGTCCGTTGAAAAAAAAAGACTCTACTCTCTTTAAAGAATGTATCTCACTCGCAATTATATGTCGAAGCGTCGATTTCAAGCAGGAAGTGAAATTCACCTGATTGCAAAAGTGTTGTATTTTGTTTCTTTCTTTTATTCTCGATTATCGGGAGGGCAAGTCGTGTGGGCTTTTGTGAAAGGCACCGACACAAAGCATCACGCAAAGATGAGACTATATTTCAGCTTGGATATTATATCCAATTTCCTGTTGCCTCGAGGATACTGTACGAATTCCAATGTTTATTTGATTTCGAAGCGACGAGAAGCGAAATATATATATTCACAGAGACACACACACACACACACACAAGTGTGCATTGTAGAATAGAGCAGAGAGGTCATTTTACCTACCTACCTACTTTCTTGGAAACATCGGAGCTCAATTAGGCGTGTAAAACGAAGTCGCGGTGAGCATGAATATCGATAAATTTTTTCATCGAGGGTTCCTCGATCTTGCCGGTGAACTGGCGGCTCGTTCAATCTCATTAGCGAAGGAGTTACCTCTTATACTCGAGAGTTGTGCGCCGGTAAGTACACCAGTCAGCAAAGCCGGAAAGCCAACCAATGGACTATATGGTCTTAGCTCACAGAGAGCTCGGTCGGCTCGTGCGCCGCTTGAAATCTTTCTACGACTGTTTCATCTCTCGAATAGCAATGAAGCGCCGTGTGTTGAGATCTGTTTCTCTTCTCTCTCGTTATTTCTATCTTTCCGCTCCCTTTCAACTCGTTTACCAACACTACAACGGATAAATGTTCACGTACAGATTCACGAGAGACGTCATGCGGTGTTTGCGAACGTTAGAGCTCTACACGGCGAAAGCCCCGGCGAAACTGCGCTATCGACCGGCACGTAGTAAAGCGCCTGTGACCAGGCAACCTGTCGTACACTTCACCGAAACTTTCGCAGGTCCTGCGCTCGCCCCTGAATACGGAAACCCGTCATACTGTTCGTAAGCTTCTACGAAGCTTAAAACGTTCGGAGAAAATTGTTATTGAACTGAGAAATCAAAATGCCATAAGCTCTATAATCATATTGCTATTCAGTTTGTGTTTTACAAACAGCCATTTACAATAATGTATGAAATTCAATCGGCCCAATTAATTAAGAGAACATTCCTTAAAGTTAAAAAAATAATAATAATTCGAAAACGTTGATGGCCGTTGGTATTTTTTTTTTTCATTCGCAACCATATTTGAAAGAAGTTTCATAAAACTCTGTAAGTACCTTGCGAAGGGGGATGTACTATAGTAGATCGATGAGTGTGCGACATTCGCGTCGAGCCATAAGAAGCCGATGGAAACGATTGTAAATTCGATCCGCACGTATACACCGCAAGTCTTCGCCAAATCGGAGTTACGCCAATTACGCCGACGTCTCGAAGTGCTGCTTGGTCGTTGGGACAGCGAGGGATGCGTTCACGTGTGCGTTCTCGCATATAGCCTTTTCAGAAAAGCGTCTCTTCGTTCGTCTGTACCGCGCGGATTGTCAAGGGTTTCATGTTGGAGATTTTTTTGCCACAAACGCGCGACAATAATTCTCGAGGACGAGTGGGAGAGCAATACATAATCCGAGAGCCGAAGGCTGAAACAGCTGGCTATCTCGTTTTGGTGAAAGAGTCCCTTCTCTCGCGTCACGACGAATTTAAATTGACGCTTAATTTTTTGGGACGAATATCACCCTTGCCACCGACATGCAGCGTTCACCAAGAATTTGTCGGGTGTCCTACTGAAGTTATCCGTCGGAGACTGAATCAGGTTATAGCTTTTTTTGTCGATCGTTCTGACTCGATTCGCACACGCGGTGTGGTCAGGCGTCGAAGCGAACCGGCGAAGAGTTCTCTCGTTCCGATCTTTGGATATAAAAAGTAAAATCGCCGTGGCGTACAAATGACTCGTCGCTGGAACGATCGCGTGAACGCGAGCGGCGTCTCTCGCGTCTCTCGTGCAATTCTCTTCGTGTGTAACAGTATACGGTTTTCTCGCACTCGAGAAGCCAAAGTGAGTAGGTGAGTGAGACTTACACACGAGCAAATTGATACCAATTTTATCCACCGAATCGAATGAAACCGGAGAGACTCGCGGGGCCTCAAAGTGGCTTTAATAATCGGTATATCCTTTCACCGGATGTCCCGGCTCTTGATGTAGTCAATCGATTGGTCACATGTACGATTCAGAGTAAGATTTTATATTGAATTACCACTCAGTCTTTAACGATAATAATACCGCAGTATCCTTATAATCACACTTATCCGTATTTAAATGCAAGTATACGTCTGTTACCTACATCTAAGATCAAGATTGAGTCTCGTTGGCGAGACATCCGCGGATCTGACGCGCACACGCACACGATTATCTCCGTTCCTATCGGAACACCTGATCCAAGATTTTAAAAGCCGTACCCGTGATCATTTCCCCGTTTTAATGAATGGTAACCATCGCAATGTCGAGAATATATACATCGCAACGATATCTAAAGAGCGATTATATCAATATCGACGTAATGTACCTCGTTTAATCACAATATTTTAACATAATTACCCAGTAATATGTTCAGTCTTGTGCGAGAAACGTATACTATATAGTCAGTCAAGTGGATTGGCAACGGATAAGACGAGTAATAAGGCGAATATCGAGCGAGAAAAGGAAAAAAAAGCGTATGGGTGGCGACGTCTAACCGGTTTCAATTGCCGATCGGGTTAATTAACCGAGCGTTAATATAAATCGCTCGTCGTCGAGTGGCGCACACGAGATGATTCGTTATGTACTCAAAGCTCGCTGGATCCTGGTCGTCGTCGTTGTCGCGGGGGCCTACTGTGCGTTCGCCGGAAGAGCGTAGGACCCCGGCAAACGACTATCCCCACGATTTCAATTTAACTCAACATATATAATCGAACTTGATCTCGAACTCGTATCTCAACGTGATAAACGACAGGAGCGACCTATTAACGAAGCGACATTTAATAAATAGTGTCCGTCAATTATTGGAACGTACGCGAGTGAGGGGCAACGTGTGCATGTGCATTCATGCTTCTCGATCACCCCTGTTTATCTCGTTCCATTCTACTTTATAGAACGCGTTCCGTTAGGAAACACTACAAGATATGCCATATAAATATATATACACACGCGTTAGAGTCGGTAGAGTTTCTTCGATTCAACGAGCCGGAAGCTTTACGATTCTGCGTCTTCTGCAAACGTTGAACCTGAGGCGCGAGCAAAGGCTCTCACGATGTGACCCGCCGGCTTTCCACTGTCGTGACTCTAAGCGAGAAATTGTCTGAGTCCCGGGGAATTTCTATAACGATGGAGGCTTTAATCCGACTGGTTTATTCGAATGGTTAACAGTGCTGAGTGATTCCGCAAAATACTAATCCCCCACATGCAAATGTACGCCGAGGAAATTCAACTGCGCTATACATATAGTAAATAAATATCACACTGTGGCATATACGCCAATCAAGCAAATTCTCTCACGATCTTCGTGTGTGCGAAGAGACAGACCGTTATATTATACGATGAGACTCTTTCTTCTGTCGTATTCTTGGCGGGTGTTGAGAGGCGGAAAGATTTCACGAGCAACCGTAATAATTGCAGAGTGAACGGTGCATGTGCGAGACCCGCGCACGCTTCTCTCGACTGAATTATATCTCGATCTCTCGTCTCCAATCTCTCACTGCCTCTGCATCCTGCCTTTTCATTTTATACTTTTATCACTTTTGTTTTCATTTCTTCTACCTATACTTTTTTATTGTTTTTTTCTTTAATCTTTATTGCATTATTTCGTATCCCTTTTGGCGTGAGGATACATGGCGCGGATGACTGGCAACCGCATTAATTCTAATTACTCCGTGGTTGTGGTTGTCATGACAAGTTGTTCGATGTCGCGAGAGTCTCACACGAGAACTCACCTCTCTCGGGTTTAAGCGTCTCTCTAGGCGAGAGCTGCGTTCGCCCGACGCGAGAGACAGAAAGAGAGAGAGAGAGAGAGAGAGAGAGGAAGGGAGAAGGGTGAAACTTTCACGCGCGCGCCCCAGCACCATTCTCTCGTTGCGCGTGCCTCCTCTCGCGGAGATCAGCAGCGCGGCGGCACACCTGCGCGAACGATTCACCGGTCCACCGGGCATAAGGTGTGTACGTATATACGTAGGCTTCGTGACCCCACTGAAACTCGCACTCTCTTTCCCAGCTGCGATTTAATGCCTGCGTTACGATTGTTAATGCTTTGAGTATCGTCGTGTGAATTTACGAGTGCAATACGCATCCGCTGTGGCGCAGAAAAAAGAAAAATACAAAAACAACTCGACTGTTCGCGGGATTTTTTTATACGCCTATAAATCGCTTTTTTCATAACAGAATTATTTGTATTTTTTTTTTTTAGACTCGCTCGTGTGTCACCAAATATAGTCTCGCCTCGGGTTACATTTAAAATGCAATTCTATCTAATATATTCAGTTATTCATATGCGCACAGAGTTGATTTTGCGAAGTGTTTGAGGCCTCGAGGCTTCGTGTTTTAGCATAACTCATATACATTCGCCCAATGGAATTCGAAGGTGACCGGTGCTGCGACGGCGTTCGAAAATTCTCAGCGGGTAGACATCGCGGAGGACCGGTGTGCATCGATTTGCCTTGGGTGCATATGCATGGTTAGGCCATCGCCTCTTCCCAATGTCTCGACATGTACCAAGAACGCATATGTGCGTTGTATGTATCCATGAATGTACGTAGGAAGAAGAGTCAAGAGCAGAGAACAAATATGTATCAACGCCGCGAACGCCCCCCGAGGACTGAGTATCTTTGACGCTGGACGCGCGTTGAATATGTGTATGAAGCGCCGTATATGAGACAGAGAAGATGTGCAATATAAACAGCGAGGCAGGTGCGCTCGGGTTGGGTGAGGCTGAGAGACAACGTTCTCACTCTTTTCTTTCCTTCACTCTCTCATATTCGTACGTTCGTTCACTCTCGCGGTGCAGCGCGGAGCAGTGCAGTGCCCGCCGCGAGAGCACGTGCGTTATTTTTGCTATGTGCTTATAACTCGGCACACACAGCATCTCAGTGACTCCTACTCCATTCGTGTTTCTTCTCGTCAATCAGCTTCGGCGAGAGAGTGTCGGACACCGGAGCCCAAGAGTATTTTTTCGCGGCTCTTGCGCGAGCGTTCAAACTTCCATTCTCTTCGTCCCTTCTACTCGTTTCTTCACGTATATTTTCTCCGGTGCTCTCTCGGACCGCGGCCGAGAGATCGCGGACGCGTATGGGTGCACGGGGTCGCGGCCCGACTCGTCGCGAGCCCCGAGCAACGGGCAGGTGCCCGAGCTGATGCTGCGCTCACCGGTACATCGCTCTCGCACACTCTTAACTCCTACGTTTCAGGCGAAACACTGTACTTTAACCATACAGATAAACTCGCACTCGGACGCATTCACTCATGCGCGCGTCGAGCCGTTACGTGAATCTCTGTTCGCTCTCGCCGCTCCCTTTTTCACGTGAACGACAAACGCACGTATTCACAGTCTCACCGTATGTCGTACACACAGGCGGAACGTAACATATATTTTATAACATACTTAAGCTCACAGCGTAGAATCGTCCAGCTTACCACAGTTTTCACTGCAAACATTATAGGTAAACCGATCGGCTTAAACGTACAGTTTTCTTTTTTTTTTTCTCCAAGGTTTTTTCACGCATAGCAAACATCATGCTACCCGCATTCTCGCGAATCATACGAACCACAAATGCAGTCGGTGATATTAACCACACGGGAGATTCGAATAAATCGACGCTGAGGTAACACTGGCGCGTGTTTTGCCCCGAGCTATCCTACGTGCTTCCCCCTTCATACGTGAATATCTCGGCTCACATACATTAGCCGTCGATCGTTTTGAGTTGCGTGTGTGTAAACACACACTCTGCAAACTGCAAACACACGGGTTCGACTCTCATTTTGCAGATTTCACGACGATCGTGCCGTAATTACGTTCGAGCGGATATTTTTATCTGACCGTTAAGGTCAGCAATATACATTATTATTTTCAATCGAAACGAGAAGTAACAGCTGTTTTTCTTATCTCAGATAAATTCACGTCGAATACAAACTCGAAATATCGCACTCGTCTTATTTGTTGCTTTGTGTGTATGCCGATTGACTGCCGCATAAAAGGCTGAAGAAGGTACTTTAGCTATCCGCGAAGAACGTCAATCTCGCCATAATTTTTTTACCGACAAAACAGTTATTTCAAAACTTTTTTAGAATCCTTCAATTTAACGAAAATAAGAAAATCCAATAATTACTCTTTGTCATACTGTGTTCACGTTTTTTTAAATCGTTTCGCCCATAAAACACGATACGTAAAACTGTTTTTTTTTTTTTTTTATCGAAACGAAAATCCGTCGATATTTAAATTGCTTTTGTCTCACCAATGAACAGCCTGAATATTCGATGCGGAAATCGGTAGCAGAATTCATTCGAAAATCCAAAATGTTGTCAATTTACTAGTTTCGAAAATTATTCTCGAACGCTAAGCCCGCTGATGCTCCTGGTGCAATTAAACTTTGCATATTTATGTCCCGAGAGATGGTCTATATTTAATTACAGTAATTGCAGCATCGCCGCCCAGATTTACCGCTATGGTCAATGTTCTGTGTTCCACAGTTCCGCGGTACAGAGCCGCTGGTGCGGCTTATCCTCCATTAATCAGCTCGAGGACTAGGGCGGCGTATATAACGTGATTACGCCTAAGGGGAACTAGAGAGCTTTGGCGTCTCCGGCTAGATGAGCGACGTGTGATTGGCTGACTGCTGACGACCGATGACGGATGAAGGTATCCCAGCCGATCTCGTGTCTTAGACTCATCGAGACTGCGCCGTTGGCGAGTTTCGGCATCGTTCTCTTCTACATATAGTATATTTCATCTCATTCCTCATTCTCACTTCTTCGAACACGCATGAGAAGAAGAAGCGCGCGCGACCCCGGGGCAGTGTCGAACTCGCGAGAGGGTTCGCGGGTTGATTAAAGCGTTTTCTTGCTCGATCCGACTATTAGCTATAGTTCGATCGAGTATACGAACAGATCAGTTGAAAGACTCTTCTCGATGAGTCTCTCGAATCATCGTCTTGAGGTCGAAGGGTAGTGACGTACGTCAATAATCCGTTGATGTTCCCACAGTCCCCTCGGGATAAAGGAGGTGTGCTACTCGGTGAGTGTGAGCCACGCACGGAAATCGAAGCTCTCAGAGCGTATATAGCGTTGAAGCCGTCCGAGGCATCACGCTTCGAAGCCCAAACCGCAGGATGACGGCCCCGGGATCATAGTGGGAGGCTGTCAGGGTCATTACATTCCGGCTGCACGAGCTCGAGGGCAGAGTGCACGAGGCGCGGCGTGCGCGCTCCTCAGCCTACGAGTAAGACGAAGGGTATTACCGGCAGCGGCATGAAATGCGCTGCTGAAATACAGTCTCTGTTACAGCATCCTCAACAGAGACTGTAGTAAAACGGTCAATTTCAACGCGCAACCATATATCTTGCACTATAACCATAGTGTATTCGTATACGAGAGAGGCAGACGAAGGAACGTGATATAAGAAGATCTCTGGGCACGAAAGCGCGAACGAAAGTCAGAGTGAAACGAGAGATGGGGAGAAAAGAGTAAAAGGAAGATGAAGAAGGAGAAGCCTGAGAAGTATATGAAACGAGAGGTGGATGGAGAACCGAGAAAGCTTCACGTGCATTATGGTATATATCTCTCGCGGCCGCGTGCGAGCGCATTGAGAGGTCACGCTCCGGCAGGTGGCATGCGCGTGATTCACTCGGTCGCGGTGCGAGAGACCCTCTCTTGCGAATTGCTGCAGCATCTTCCTTTTCTGAATTGCGTTCCATTGCAACTCTAGGTAAATTCGCACGGTGCATTTCTACTATTCACTCGGTTAATACCGCCACACGTTTCTCCCTTAATTGTTGCCGAGACTTTGATTTAAAGGGATTCTTCGCGGTTGTGCGCAAAGGTCCAAGGTATGGGAGAATATAATTCCGCGCGCGAGAGAATGACATCGTGAATGCCCCGAGCGACTTATACCGGGAGCTCATAAATCTTCTTAAATATCTCTACTATAATATCTGTTCATCATCGTGGCGGGCGAAGAAGTATAAGCGCGCGAGATTCATCCCAGCCACGGGAGTCGGAAGAAGGTAGAACCGCCAGACTCTCTCTTTCTCTCCGCGTGGACTTGGAAATCATCTCGGGGCGTACAGCTGCAACCTGCGCTTAACAGTTGTTGTAATGAGCATGCAGAAGCGCGGTGCGCGGGAGTGCAATCAGACTTCATCTCGTTGCGCGGAGCCTCTCATCTTAACTTCCCATTCAAACCGAAGTACAGAGACAAGGATTCATCGCGAAGAGTTCTCACAGTTTCTACTGTCTGTGCCCACAGTACATATAAATCGCAGCAGTTCGTTGTTTATCAAAGTTTCTACAAACTTCGCTATTCATATCTATGTGTTGACCCTTTGAGTTGCGATAGTAATTGCTTTTTCGCGATTAAAGTATGGTGTCTTCAAATATACCCAACAAACGCCACGAAAATGGCACGATATTTGCAGTGAGTTAGTTGGTCCGTTCGAGAAGTTTTTAAAATTTCTTCTTTATTATTCTACAACTCGCAATATCATTTTTTGCTCGAACTTTCAGTTACTGCTAATAAACGATTGGCACGATTTTATTATTCACGTTCTTTTCGTTTTTTACAGAATTAATGTATGCTTCACAGGGTTACATATAGAACTGGTCATGACTCGAGTATAATTTTCATTCTCGATCGTCTAAATTGTCCAACTTTGATCCTAAATTGCATACATCGTTGAATCGGAAACAGGGTAAAGAGAGGTAAACGAGCAAAGTTTCGCAGACTCTGCGATTAGTGTAATAGTAGGATGACCTCTGAAGCTGTGTTAACTATCCACGCGAGGCTAAGTATACCTAGTTATTCAGCAAAGACTTTGGTAAGTGACTCATACAGTTGTTGGCCATTCACCCGCGTTCGGTATTCTCTTCATCTTGCCTATGAAACGATTGGACATACCGTGTTATAAAGTGCCAATCGCTATACCATTTGCGCTTAATAAAGATGGATCGTTGAAGAAGCTTTTACATTCCATCACACGGCCGTATCGTTTTCCCGGCAATTCTGCACTCGCCAAGTTCGTTGGGATTTTCTCGAGATTGGTAGTTCTCGTAACCGAGAGTTGAATTCGCCAAGGTTAAGCCTCCGAACGCTGCCACGAACCTCCTGGCGAAGGTGAGCTTCGCCCGTTGGAGTTCAGCACGACACGGTTGCAATTGCTCCGCTCACGGATCTCTTCTCGTAGTTATTCTTCTTCTTCTTTCTCGGACTTCTTCTTCATATTCGCTCGGGTACTCTCGTTCCCTCCTGCGGAGCTCTCGATGCGAACACAGACACTGGTGCCTTCTCTTTTCGCTTCTCTTATTCCGCGCGTTCTCTTCTCGGAACAATCACGTTGTGCCTTGTCTCGAGAGCACCGAGTGCATCGTGCGAGTTGCAGTGGATCGCGTCAAATGCGCAGCTGTGCGAGTTGTACACGTCTCACCAGTAATATTATATACTTGTGACTTAGGTACTCGTACCTTCTTCCTTTTCTACCCCCTTATCTTCTTCTTGTATACCTCGGACACTATACTGTCCATTGACACGAAGATCCACAAAACAACGCGAATCCGAGAAACACGAAAATGTGGCTTGTAAATCGCTCACTTCCCGATACGGATATCCTCGACCGATCTCAGGTATCCCAATCAACGGGCAACAGGCCGGCGGTACGAAAAAAAAAAATTAGGGTTTTTTCGTTCGAGGGAGAAAGGACCACCTAGAATGAGAGCGGATGAAACGAAAAGATTTGTCTTCCTCAAAGTTCCAGCTGGAAACGTTTCCTCTTTTCAGCCTCCGGACGCGAAAGGATATTATTGTCACCCACTTGCCACGATCTCGCAGGTTCAACGTTTTGCTTGCCTAAGGGTTTTTTTTCTGTACCTTGAAGAGGATCGTTCCTGCAGGTTGCGAGAACGATGCGTCTCTCTTTCGACCGTACCGTAAAATGGCTAATGCGTCGTCGAGGACTCGGTGTCTCTCGTCTCGCCTTCTTTCGTATCCGACTTTATATCTCAAGGTGCCATCTGGCATCGGACTGACACCTTGGGTGGCGTTTGCGTTTAGTGAAGATATCCAACAAGCGGATCTAGGAACCTGCTGGTGGTGGTGGTGGTGGTGGTTGTGCGCGCGCGCGAGTTCGTCTGAAAGACACACGGAACGACTCTCTCGAGTGTTTTGTCTCCTGTCACGGCTCCATTTTCTCGCCTCGTAATTTATGCAAGTCCGCAAGCGCATAACACACAGAACTCGCATACTTTACCGGTGCGCTGAGGAGCGGCGCACGAAGAAGACGAGAGTAAGCATACGTACACGAGATATTATATGAACGAGCGTGAGGTCTCACACGTGAGGACGTAAAATATATTCCGTGCGCGAGAGCCCGCCAGAGAGAGAGCTGACGTGAAAAATGTCTCGTATCATATACGGGCGCGTTCTATGGTGTGCAAACGCGAGATCCCGAGGAAGTGAGTAAGAAGAAGAAGACTAAAAAAAAACAACACCGACAGACCAGCAACATTCAGCTTGTTGTACGGACGCGTGCGACCGGAAAAATATTCGGCTTCTGAACGCACATAAAAACGTCCTTGAATCGCGTGTGACGTATAGCCACACATTAATTACTTTCACGCATGCGCTCAATATGATATATTCGTGTTATAACTTAATTCACAATGATCCCGAGAGAAAGACACGTGAAACCTATGTATCGAAAGTCTATCCTCCCCTTCCGGTTTATTGTTTTGTTCGAAAAAAAATGTAAAACGACCATTTTCTCTGAACTATTTTTTATGAAGATATTCCGAGAAGAATTAAACTTCATCCTAGGAAAGTGGGCCGAGAGGTTGAACAGTTAAAAAAAATTGTATGGATGACGGGAGATCCATAAAACCTCATATCATTGTGTCAGTCTGTCTAGACTCGTTCCAAACAAGCTTCGTTCCTTCTATTCCAACGGTATATGTCCGGAACATTCCGCCGATTCCTTTTCTGACCTCGAAGCCGAGTCAAACTCCTGGAGATCGGCAACCTCTATCCTTGACACGGCCCCAGGATTCTGCCCATTTTTAACGGGCTATAACTTTAACGAATCGCTAATCCAGCACACGATATGGTAACTATTTTTCACGCGCTAGCCGAGCACCGATGCCCATGGAAGCCTCGAGGGGTCCTCGCGCTTTCATCCTTCATCCTCTCTGCCTTTTGCTTCTTTTCACCGTCAATTTATCTCGCTCCTTTTCTTTCCTTCTTCGTTCACTCACCCACTCGTCGTTCAATCCTTTCGTGGTATCCTTTGAGCCCTCGATGTACAGCGCACGGGGCCGTTCCTCCTTCACCTCTCTTCAGCGAGAGCGACTCGTGCGAACCTCTTTGCGGTTAAAGAGGAGCTCGCGCGCGCGAGCGACCGGTATTTAAGTCTTTGTAATCTGGTGAAGTTTTGCGGGGGAGCCGAGAAAGAGAGAGAGAGAGAGCGAGAGAGGCGGTGAGTCATGGCAGGTGGTGCACTCGGGCGATCGAACTGATGCTCGAGAGAGGTTCGCGAAAGAATGAGACGAAAAAAAATCGAGAATAAGAAGAAGGCGCGCGAGTATGGAAAAGAAAGATCTCTTCGCGACTTCCTTTTCTTCGATGCGCGGCAGCAGAGGGCTATCGAAAAAGCCGCGTGCGCGCCCGAACGATCGGACGCGCCCGACGAATGGTCCTCGCTGCATCAGCATTGCGTTACGATGCAATAGCCGAACACACGAAAAAATTCGCCCTTCCACCCTTTTGGCTTCACCGCGCGTTCGAGTGTCATGGTTTTTGTCCTTTATATATACCTCGTGGTCGGCACAGGCACCGCGACCGTTCGTTTACCATTTATTAGTTCCTTCTTCCACCGTCAGGAAGAATGTCGAACTCATCTGTGCAAGCGAACGAGAGAGCGAGCTAAAGTAAGTTCGAAGAACGAGAAGTAGGTCGATGCAGTTTAACGTCCGGTCTTCGCCATCCTCCTTTGAGGACAGCATGCTGTCGCTGGTCGCCAGGACACGCGCACATAACAGAAATCATTACGAAGAAAAAAAAAAAATCTGCTGAAGCGGACGTCGACGACGCTCGAGATTTCGTCCTTTCGCATTTTTTCAATTGATACCGAAAGACCGCCGCGTGCATTTGATTGAATTCCCGTTTCCACATACGCGAGGAAGGATAAGCACATACCCATAATTATTAAAAAAAACCAGCAGAAACATGAGAAAACAATTATCCGGTGCAATCACAGCAACGGCAAAGAATACAACTACCCACCGTATAACATTGTTACAGTCGCGTGGTCGAAAAACAAAAAAAACAGACAACCAAGTGCGGTGGGGCACTTTTTTTTCTTCATTTCTTTTCTTCGATAACGAGATCGACCGCAAAGCAAGCATATATAACACACACGTGCCTGTCGGAGGTACGGAGAGTGTATATTTTGTGCGATACGTTCGACCGGCGCTTCGTAAAATCAAAGGGGGAGAAACCGTCAGCTTTCTCTTTCTCTCGTTTTCTGCCTTCGCCTGTCTCGTCGTGTGAGCTGCTGTGCATACCTCGTACATACGCTTGTATCGCTCTATAGGGAATTGTAGTACGATGCACGTCAAGGTATATATGTAAAGTGGATATAAACGGCAAAATGCAAGCATATGAAGAGAAGGTGCCTCCCCGAAGAGAGTGCACACACGGTGGGGTTTCAATCAGTCCGCAGTCAACGACAACGAGCGGCAACCGTAGGTCGTTGTATATAGCCAGAAGCTAAGAGTCCGTTAAAGGCTCGCACTCGGGCGGCAAACAGCGATGAGAGAACCGCGGGCGGGAGAGAGTGCAGAAGCGAGGTCGCGGCAATTATTCGCCGATTTTTTCTCTCATTATCCGTGCGCGCGCATATAGGACTCAACGTTTCCGAGGATGAAGTGAGAGGGCGTCGTGTAATGGCTCTCCTGGAGGAGAGACCAGCAGGCAGAATCACGGCAGCGGTGGAGAAAACAGAAAAAAAATGTTAAAAAAAAAAAATGAAGAGGCACATATGCATGACCCCCGTTGCATGCGCTCGAGCAAAACGCAACAGCATCTTGCTGGCGTGCTGCAATGCGCTTATACTCTATTCTTAGACTCTAGGATGGGACAGGTGGTTAGTTGCATTCGCAGTGCGCTGCCCTTCCCTATGCAACGCGCGTTCAGTTACGTATATACATACACGACTCGCGTACGTATATCTTCTCATAGTTTCGCTATTCCTATTTTCTTCTCTCTTTGCCTCTCTACTCTTCTATCTTGTACTCTTCCTTCGCTTATTCGTCTATCTTCCGCCTCTTTTTTTTCCTATCAGCATCTATACTTTGTGTTCGATTCGTGTCGTATCCAACGTATACGTAATACGCGTTGGAATGCCTCGCGCGTCTGTAAGAGAGGCTCTGCCGTGTTGCACGGGAGGGAATAATAGCAAAAGCGAAAAGTGCGATGCACTCGCGACCAAGTCTCGCGAGAGAGCATTACCACATAGAGTGTACTAAGAAAAGCTTTTATCTCCTGTGAATAAATCAGCTGATCTTACCCTCGAATGTTTTCTCATATGTTTTACCGGGAATATGACGCGAGTTTTCTGAAAAAGGGATCAATTTCTCGTATTTTTCACGATTAAATTTGTATTCGAGATGAAATTCGAGACGCTCGAACTCGCAAAGCCTCGTCTCGGGGAGATACTTTTCTCTTATACATACTTTACCAGGAGATATACGGAGCAAAGGAAACGTTTGAAGATTATGAGAGTTATACGAGGATCTTTCGGGAATTGAGTGACGCGGATGATGTCAACCTCGTTACCGGTCTTTCATGAAACGAGACTCCGAAAAGTCAGAAGGCAATTGAGAGAGAAAGCAGAGTCCAACAGTGCGGCGGGGCGCCTAGAATAAGGCTCGTTCCGCAAGACGCTCCAGAGACTCGAAACACCCTTCTCCGCAGTCTCGTTTCTCTTTGCTGTACACAGACGTGAGAAGCTTGCGCAGCTACAGTATTATCCTGCCGGGTGGTCGACCCATCTATGTTGTTGCCGGACCCGTTCGATCGCCTCGAAAACGTGGAATGTTTTGCCGACACTGTGGCTTTTGACCGACCCATCGAAGGGCACGCGCGTTACCCGAGGGATGTGAAAAGAAGAAGAGTCTTCTTCCGGGCGCGCCGCTGCGAGGCGAGTTCCTTCGAATATCTATCGCATTGTCGTGACAACATGCGTCCAAGAAAGACATCACGTGGCCCACGAGGATAAAGAGATTTTTTTTTCCCAAAAGAAGATTCAAGCAGTTCGAATGTCTCGCCGCCTCCCTCGAGACAATTAGATTCACGCAGTTGTCCAAAAGTTGTTCCAACATTTGGTCGGCTCATGGATGGCATTGTCGTTGCATAGCGTCCAAGACTCTCAGCGGTAGAGTTTCGTCTCTATCTATGTGTCCCGCTGACACAATCGACTCAATTCTCACTGGTCGGGTGTATGGATATAGCAAAGCTCTGTATAGTAGAACACGAGCAAACTGACTCGCGCATTGTGGGATGAACCACAGGGACTTCGGGATCCGACGTGGTCGCACGGGCATAGCGCCAACTTGCACCCCCCCTCCCCGCTCCTACCCTCCCCCATAGCTTTCCGTTCTCTCTCGTGGTCGCTATGCCGGACGTGCGGAATAACTCGATTCAGCAAACACTCTACCGGCAACTCTCGTGTCTCCCATCGGCGTCCTTCCCTCCATCACCATCATCCGCCGCTTCGCAAATGCCCGTCAAAGCATTCAAGCCTACACGCTGGTGTATACTTTCAATGGAAGTAAATTGCGGAGAGTCGACCGCACACGGTCACATGCTCCTCAAACTAGGCGTAAACTAGACATCACGCTGTCCGCTCGAAAAGAGAATCCCGCTGATATTCCACCGTCGTTCGGATGGACGACGGCCTAATGTCCGATGCGGTGAATGAATAAGCACCAATGTCGTGTTACTCCAACGAAGGATAATATGCTGCATAGTCAAAGTCACTAATGTCCGATTTTGACAAAATTGCGCCGTAGGTGCACACAAGACTGTAGCGAAAGTCTTACCTACACTGGAAGAAAGATCAAAGATCCTTCGAACGAAAAGTGTCGTCTTGACTTTTTGACCATAGCAAATAGACACACGACTCCTCTCAAAAACCATTCGCACAATGAACCTCACCGTCCAAGTATCAACAGTGAAAGAAACTTTCGTAAATACTGAAAAATCTGATTATTTTTTCAAAGGCCTTCTCTCGTAATAAAGAAGCTTGCGGACGTGTACTTTCTATCGAGAATTCACCTGGGATCTCGCGAGGACGTCTCCGCAAACTGTTTTATTATTTTCGTTGGTGCATAGTAGAGTCACCCCAACGAGAGGTGCTGTCATCCGTCCGAGTGCTGTTTCGCTTTCGTGCTTCAAGCCAATAAAAACAAGCTTCGCGACGGCGTTCGCGCTTACCTCGGTGCTTGTATTCTTATTTCGCGAATATATATATATATACATGTGTATGTATATATGGTTGTCGGGAGAACATTGATGCTGCGGTGGTCACTGCCGACGGGCACGAGAAGAACGTCACGTTCCTGGATCCTAAAATAACCAAAAGCAAGGAACGCGCTCTCCGCTGAATTGCCCACCCAGACGACAGAGAAGTGAATCCGTTCGTGCAGCGAAAGAGGAGTTGCAGATGCAGCATCAGAAGTCGAAGTCTCGAGAGGACTCGAGGTTCGAGTGAGAGAGGACATTGGAGAGTGCGGTCACGCTCTGGCCTTCGCAAGCAGACCTGACAAGCGCTCGATCACGGCGTGAGGTCCCACCGTTCAGTCCCTGATATCCTGGAGGATTTCACCGTCGCATCGCGCCATGGCTGCTTCTGCTGCTGCTGCTGCTGCTTGGCCCAAGCATCGTACTCGTTGTTCGCGATGCTGGACAATGACCACGAAGTCGATACCCGATGTGCAGCGTCACGCGCGCGCCATCCTGTCGCCCGTTACTCTCTTTCGCCGCGTGAGGTCCACGGGTTCTCGACGACATCTTCGTTCACAGTCTCTACTCTTCTTATTTATTCTACTACGTTGTACATGTACGTGAATCGCAATTGGACAGCAGTTCAACGCGGCAACGAGTTATATTCTTTCGAAGTTGTTCAGAGCTTTTTCATTACGAGTAGTTTGATCGAAACGAAAAGCGAAATATTGCGGGTGTTCTCTCATCAAAGGGTTCCTTCACAACTTTTCCAGCTTTATTGTTGATGCTTAAGAACGTTTATAGTAGCTTTGGGAGTTGCTGGAACCGCCCTCACTTTTGAGGAGTTCGACGTTCACTCTCGCCTATTATAGTACAGTAGATGGGGGGGAACACCCCAGCCACGCGGCTATGTAACCGTTATCTCTCGTAGATCTGTACGCCCATCTTGACGATCGAGCGGAGGTTTTTGTGGGGACCGCTACAATAAATAAATCAGACATTCGAGACCCTCCTCGGTTAAAGGCCGAGTCGAGGTTAAGGTTGAGAATAAAGTGGCCTCTCTCGAGGGAGGGCAAGGGTGAAGAAGAAGAAGAAGACGAAGAAGGTAGCGAGAGTATGAGCGAGGAACCCATTCGACATCCCCACCAAGCGAAGAAACAGCCGCGTGGCCCCACGATGAGTCCATGGGGCACCACAAGAACTCAGCAGGCTATCCCTCGGGTCTGTACGGCGTTCAAGACCCACTGGAATCCACCATGTTACTAAGAGACCACCGTTCTTTGTCGTGCAAACGAATGAAAATTCTGTGTACCGGCCACGAATATCAGCCACGGAAATAATTTAAACCACCGCAAGACATATATTTTTGCTTTCTCTCGTTTAAAATTTTCGATCAAAGTTATGCGAAATTTTTTTACCGCTATATGCACTATTGGGTTATTAAAAAGGCTTTTAATGTTTTCACGAGCGCGCGAAGTCAGAGTGCAGCATCTCGTTATAAGTACTGGGGGGGAGGGGGAGGGGGGGGGGGCGAAGGGATGCAGGCGGGAATCTTAGGTGAACGATGCACAAAAGGTTAAGGAGCACAACGATATAACGATGTGACGACTGTGTGGGAGGACACTATCTGCACTCTCGAGAGCATAGCGAGAAACCCGCGCGCGCGACGAAGACGATCCTCGGCACAGCGTGACTTCGTATTATTTGGTGCGACCAGGTCGCCACAGACTCTCGAAGTCCGCGGTGACGCGGCCACCAAGTCGTTAGGCACCATTCAGAATCACCTTAAGTCCCCATCAAGTAGCGATTATTTTGTATGCCCCCCCCCCCTCCTCCTCCCTCTTCTTGCTGCTCGTAGAATTATAATTTGTGTAAGTTTGAGAGAAAACGACGCGTCAGAAAGGTCTGAAAGACTGCCGGTATGTTCGGCATGAAGATTTTTTTTTTTAACTTATCGCCCGTCGCTAACTCGACAAAAATCGTGAAAGATATTCAACGCCACTAGAATCGCGGAGGCGAGGTTGATCGCACGTCATTCGCGCCTTAATTTATACCCCGGTGTAGCGAGCATATTACAAGGAAATATCCTTTAACTCATTCACGATAAAACTACAGCAGTTTTTGTTGTTAATGCAGTATTTTCCATCTTATTGAATGTACCTGCGAGCCGAGAAGCTCGCCTACGCATGTTTCTTACCTTTTCATCCTTGTTATCGAAAGTGAATAATGATGAGACACGAGGCTGTCGTCCCTATGTTGGCTCGTCGGCTAGGTATCCTTCGCGTCGCCTCATGGGGGCCACCGTGAACGCGTTTGGCCAGAGAAAAACCTAAGCGAAGATATTTTTATGAGAACAGCGCACAAAAGACCTGTCCACAGACACAAAAATTCAAATTTCTTCTCAACATAAAACACACATAGCTAAGACAGGTTTTTGAAAAAATGTATATTCGATAAATAATTCTACCCGACGATCCATTAAATTTATTTCTCGACGACTTCACGTGGTTAGATGAAATACGATGTACTCGTCTTCAAAAAAATTTGTAGACAACGATTCATTTCACGTGTTAATTTTTATTCCTATCATTGAATAACGCATAAATTTTCTTCTCGGCACACGACACGAGATGATATCTATCCGACTATAAAAACGTTACCGACACCTTCGGCTAATTTCATTTCTCGAACCTGCAACGTGTTGCAAGGTCGAGTGCGTCAAGTAGCCCCGGTCTCGTCTGGCTATCATAAAATATAATAACCTAAACGCATTTTATCGACTCGTATGTCCATACTGTTGGAATCTCGCACTCGAGCACAGGCCATCACAGGCCGTTCATTCATTCAGCAGACAGCGAAGTCAAG
The DNA here is from genome assembly GCA_934046635.1 of Buathra laborator. Lineage (NCBI taxonomy): Eukaryota > Metazoa > Arthropoda > Insecta > Hymenoptera > Ichneumonidae > Buathra > Buathra laborator. The sequence goes on along the minus strand of OW203897.1, from coordinate 3,301,415 downwards.
CCCGAAGTTCCTATAACACAAGACTCATCATTATGTTCCCGCGGCGTACTGATGAAGAGCATCAAGTCCGATGACGTCCGGACGATACCCACACAAGAGGACTGCCTTCTAAAACAACGCCGCCCTTTCAGTTCTCCGGATCAAGCAAAACGCGAAGTCATGCGATCCACAGCGCGGCAGTAACGGTGTGGGAAAAAGACAAGACGGGGCACTGTGCCAACGAGATTGGGTCAGGTTGAGTTTCATCGGAGGGGGCGATACAGTCGAATCACCGATACCCCGTCTTCAACAGGGACATCATTATATCCTTTAATTACAAAGAAGATTTTCGTTTGTGCATCCTTTTCCCCTCCGTACCGTACGTATACACGCTTCAACGGAAATAAATGTAGTTCTGGGTGCTCCCGCGAATCCGATGCTGTAATTGGATTTTCGCTCGAACGAGTAAACGACGCGGTTTCTTCGCGATCCGAGAATATTGTACCAGCTTCAATCTTTTTCATCGCTCCACTAAATTGCGAGATGAACTCTCTCTCTCTCTCTCTCTTTCTCTCACTCTTTGATTCCAGACACGTAGCTACTTATCGATTGATAATTGGTCTTCGTATATACAATCCGCCGCGACCGACGCGATTCACCGATGGAATTTTCGTTCGGATTTGTAGGAGCGATAGGTACGTGAACGGAATTCCTCCTCTCGATCTTGAACGAGAGAGGAGTTTCGTTGAGTTTCGTGTGTATATATGTACTTTCGCTTCAATGATCGCTCCACTCGGCCGATTCATTGGGAACGCGATTGCGGTTCGATCTGGCGAATACACGGCCGAAAAGCAATGTCCCTCTATAATAGTTTTCTCTACAGGGCTGCAGTTGAGAGAGAAATAAAGAATCGATTATTCTCGATCGGTGAACGATGTGCGATCGGTAGCGCGCTCCCGCCTCTTGGCCCATGTGGATAATGCTCGTGAACCCAAAAGTGCGAAAGATTGATGTCGAGATCGTTGGCAATCATCTCTGAATTTTCTCTCTCAATGCTCCACGAATTGTAATACAGTAGCTATTATCGTTCTACCCACTCGAGCACAATTTACGGCATTAGATGCTTGAACGGTATATATATATATATAAAGTCTCCATTACTAAGAGGATTATACAAATGAATCATAGTCGATGGGCCATATTGAATGCTTTAACGACGTAGATTCGAGAGACGTCCTTGCAAGCGTACGATGACCAAGAACTTGAAATGGTGTTTTCTGAGGTCAGGTTTTCTCGAGAGTCTGGTTTTGCAGTAAATCGAGAACTAGCCTGGGGTACCATATATATATAGGAGGAGATTTCCTATCGGATTGTCAAAGCTACAATACGATGTCCCGCAGGCAAGCGCGTCAACCATCGTTTGTCAACCCTTTCTAGGCAGCCAACTAGCATCGCGGCAGTATAGTAAAAGAGGAGGCGAAAAAAAAAAGCACCCATTTCATTTCACGTGTGCGATTGCAGAAGTTCGACTGCGCGTTCCGCGGCACCAGGGATCTGCCCACCGCGGCGTCAAAGGACGGCTATTCAAAGGACGTAATTTCGGAACAATCCACGCGGCATATATAAGCCCGGCACGAGATATCCTCGTGGTCCAACAATACCCCATCGTCTCTCCCTCCCTATCCCGTCCACTTCATGGATCTCTCTCTCTCCCGAAACTACTTTCGTTTGTGCCACCTGTGCGTCCCACCGGAGCCGGTTATAAAAAGATCCATCGGAGTTTATAGAAAAAGAAAGAGAAAAAGAATCGTGATGCCGAGAGTAGCGTACACTCGCGACTCAGGGAAATAAGAGGGATAGACCGATAGAGAGAAGAACGAAACGCTGGATATAGGGGGAGATGAAGAATTGGTCGATGTATTAGGGAGAAGAAAACGAATGTATGCGAGTCCGCTTCTCCGAGTAAACGCGGGATTGGAAAGCCAGTTTACAATGACCAATGCACAGTAGTAGTATCTATATATATTTTTCGCTGGTTAAATTTCGTTCATGCGAGATATTCGAGTAGCTGTCCCGGAATATGCATCGAGGCAAAGGAGTGTTCACTGCGTACACAAGAGGAGAGACCACCGGCGGCGGGGATACCCACGATCATTCCACGACGAATGAAACGAGTGTGTTACGAATCGAACTCGCTATCTACCCGCGTGTGCGAGTTTAATTCATCCTCGAAATCCTATGATTCATGGCGGGATGATACTCGATTTAGGGTACCGACGTCAAGCCGTCGTATATGTGTATATATATATTGAATCTGTACCCGAGAGAATTCGATTCGATAGAGATGCTAAATTACGATTGCCCCTCCGTAGGGAAATCATGAAACCCGCGAATATTGACCTACATTTTTTAATGTGAAATATTCACTTGTCTTCATTACGATTCGGAGAATTATAACACTTCGTGAAAATTTTTATTCTTCGAAAGAAAAAAATACCAAAATAAAAATTCGGATGTTGACCTACATTTTTGTTTGAAATAAATGAAATCTTCGTTATTACTGTAATGAAGAGATCTCATTATAATGTGACAAGATAATTTACATAATTTGACCGAAAATTACGAAGAAAGGTACTTGAATTTCTCCCTGCATTATTATTAAAGAAAATGGAATGACTTTATTACGATGTACACAATCTTATGGACTTAAAATTGGAATAATTTCGAGAGAAATTGCGAAAACGAAGAGCTCGGAATGATGACCCACATAGTATTTGCTTTTCGAATATATTAAGTTGTCAGTCATTTTGGAGGGGAAATAAGTAAATTCATTGTAGTGTCGAGTAGTATAATATATCGGTAGGAATACTTATCATTATGCTTCCCGAAGTGACCGAGAAATTATTTACAGAGGGAAGAGATTTTTACGATTGGTCAGTCCGTGTGTTCGCCCGGTATCGTCCGCCACTTGCACGGAAAGCAGAAGTTGAAAATAAATGTGGCAATTAAAGCGTCGACCAAGCTTGGCGGTCCGTGTGCTAAACCGCAATCCCTTTCTCTCTCGGTGCGCGGGTTTGATTAACTCGTGCAGGTCTCGCCACCGATACTTACACACGAGGAGAGTCCGGCTCGGCGCTGTGAGTCTGTCGTTCGCAAATCTTCGCGTCTTCGTGCGAGAGCTCGGAGTGCGTGCACATGCGACCGTGCCGCGGTGTGTCAGAGGCATCGCGGCTCGAACGAACGGTCCACTCGAGACGCATAAGTATATCGCTTCGACGAAATAATTAGCCAAACGGAGCAGGTTCAACCGACGTGCGGAGCAATTTAACATCACACAAACTGCTCTATACATGACTTCATCTTTAGAGGAACGGATCCTCCTCTCAGTTTCGGGATAACAAGAGATACGAGTCTCCAGGAAAGAGAGTGAGAGACCGCGTCGAAGCTTGAGAAAACACTTCGAAAATCATTGGCTATATGGAAGAGCTGATTAAACGAAAATATCCCATGTCTTGTTCATAGCGGCTCGTTTCTTTCGACTGAATTAACCTCGTTTCTTCGCGAAATATAGCATATGCCGGGAATCGATGCACTATGGTATAGTATAACGTGGTAGCGAAGTAAATTGGACGAAATTGAGCGATCCACGGTGACCACGCGAGACAATCACGAGCGGCAGAATTGACGCACGAGAGTAGCAGAACCGAAGCGACGCAATCACCGCCAGTGTCCGGCATCTGCTTGATACCTCTATATAAACAGCCTTTCGATCGATGTATCGAGCTGCTATCCGACGGTACGTCGGTTACACTCGCCGTTCTGTCCCATCGAAATTCACTCACAGCCCGTTCCAAAGACTTTATAAAGAGTCGACGAATCTCGTTATTGAAATTAACCGGCGTGTAATCGAGCGTATACTCATTCGTGCCCCCGTCCGAAACTCGGGGCATAAACACATACACACACTCACGAGGCGATAAATGTGCCGTTCGCGTGACGACCACATACCGTATGAAAACAAAACAAAACGAGAATGCAGAAAATAGGCGGAGACTCTCTTACGGCCTTAATACAACATGTTGCCCATATTTGGCCCGCGGCTTCGAAAAATCTGAAGTGGAGTTTCGAAATAATCGTTGCTCACACCTTTTTCGATATAATTGTTTTAAATTCCCGTTCGTCAGCGAAGATGAAAAAGATTATAGACAGATGCACAGTTACGGCTATTTAAAAATACCGCGAATTTGCAACATTGTGAAAAACTCCGATGCACATTTTTTTTAATCATTTTCCGCTTCAGTAAATTATGTTTGATACCTTTTTTTCTCGCGCATTACGAATCCGTAATTCACGGTCCATAAAAGAAACATTATGTTAATTTTTTTTTTCATAAATATATAAGCTACAAATTATTCTCTATTTTGATACGGTTGAATTACTCTAAATGCATGAAAAACCGAGAATATCCCGCTATGTTAATCGCAGCTCCCATGCCGAAAAAACGTCGACGTTCGAGACAACGGTATATAGAAGATTGTAAACTTTTTTTGCACTCTGAAAAATTCACGGACCGTCGAATATTTTCAACGTAGAGAGGATATCCGCGTGAGGGGATGAGGGGAGTTTTGGGACGGCGAGAGATGCGTCGGAGAATATGGCTTCGTTGCCGGAGCGCAGCTCAGCCCGGAATTTCGATACAAAACCTTGCGACTTTGCAGCAACAGTGAGGAAAAGCAAGCGCTCTTTTTGGGATCTCTCTCCCTTTTACCTCTCCCGTCTCGGTGTTGCACGGTCATTACGTCCACCCGTTGAATTTCGCTGGTTGTGCCACAGAGAGTGTTGCCGAACGGGTGTGCGAAAGGCTCTGTTGGAAGCGCACCAGAAGCGAAACAGCGGCAACAGCAGCCGTGTGGCTCGACCCGTCGACGTTATTGAAATTTCGTTGGCGTTAAAAACGCCGCTTGCCGTTCGGTGTTAATGGGCACAACACTCGACTGATTACAGAGCGGCGGAAAAGGGATGCCTCGAAGCGCGAAACTGGCTAAGTGGAGACGTCTCGAGAGAAAGAATCAGTAGCCGAAGAGAGACGAAAGACCGAGAGAGAAAAGAGAGAAGGACCACCTAGAGGGCCGTCGCTAAATCCTCTCTCGCGCGCCCTTCGAGCGAAGAGACGAGATGTGCCCCTGAGGCGAATAACGACGATAGAATGAAAGCCAGCGGGGCCGCGCGCGGCACAGCGAAAATCTCTTTTTCCCTTCGCTTCGACGCCTTCTGCCGTGCATCTCCGGTGCGCTATATTCAAGCGCAAAACCACGATCAAAGTGTCATAATCTCTGGTTTAGGTCACCCACAGCTGCCAAATTAGCGAGCGCAATAACGCGCCCGGTGAGGCACTTTTCCGCTGGGCGAGCGTGAAAAATCCACGGCAAGAGATTTTTTTCATTAAACGCCAAGCGCACCGTTGCTTAATGCATTCCGCTGGTTATTGCTGCTCGTAAAGAGATTTAATCAGAGACTTATAGGCAGTAAAAACGAAGGCATTAAAATCATTAAAGCGGAAGGAATGTCTGGATAATTTTTATTAAATTTTAACGCTACCCATCAAGATCCGGCGTTGCTTCTTCACAGTCTCTGTAAGCCGTTAAGTTTGCCACATCAGAAGAATCCAATAAATATACGTATATGTTCTCCAAGGGAGACGGGTCTCCCAGGGAGTCTTATGTGTCTGCCAGAGGTGATCACCTGGTGCCACCAAAGCTGTATATCTTCACCAACCGATCTTAGAAACTATCCATAGGTCCCTCGAGAGATCGAAGCACCTTATACTATTATTCAGCCACTCGAGGCATCGCCATAGCTTCCGGAAAATCGTATACTATCGTCTACCGTAGTAAAGCATAGATCTTCGGCGTACCGAAAACGATTCACCGGCCACTTGGTTCATTGTGACCAACTATCGCCCACTCGATTGAAAGACTCGTAGCTGGACATCTCGCTACTGGACATCCATAAACACGCTACAGCCGCCTCGCTTACGTTTTTCAATCTGTTCGAGAAGACCGGGAGCTCGTTCAAGCCTTTTTCCTTTGGACGCGGATATATACGCTCGGATATAGTACAACTACGAGTCCATTGAGAAGAAAAAAGGAAAGGTGGAAAGACGAAGGCGCACATTGGCACAATGGCGCAAAAGCTATATACGAACTTTTCTCTGGCACGCCTATCGAACTCGTAGTATCTAGGAAAATCCCCGGTAAAATACACCCCGGTTCATTGAGGAGAGAGGCTCTACTACTACTACTACGACTACTCCTAGTACGGCGAGTGCATAGGATCACAGGCAATTTTCTTTCGAGTTCCCCATCGTCGCATGGCCACGGCGACACTTGGGGCTCTTGTGAATTGGCAGGAAGCCCGCACCGCTTAACTCCTTGCTCTCTTGGCTCAATGAGATTATCATCCGAGAGAGGCCTTCGAGCCGTTTCTCCTTCTCAACGAACGAAAGAGCTTCTATCACTACGGAGGCTCGACTCGTTTCGCTCTTGCCGGCGATATTCATTCATTGGGTCTTCTTCGTCGGCTCTCACGCGCGATATATCCCCTCTCCGAGACAACATCCGAGAGATCTCCTTTGCAACATATTCGCCTCTCTCGCTTTGGCGATTCCATGACTGGCACATCGCGCCCTCGTCGTCACGTTTCTCGACACACCGCAGCGGAAGGTGATTCTGTGTGCTTTTGCCCACCTGGGACCACCTGTCTCGAGCGTCTAGGTGACATCGGGACTAATCTCGTTCATGAATCGCCTCGACACCTCTCGAAGAACGGACACGATCGACTTGAGCTCGTTAAACAGGACGAAGCCGAGCGGTTTTTCAAAACCCCCTCTTCTCGCTTTTGCAGTTGAGAATTTTAGCGACACGGTTAGCGAAGTCATTGTGGGACTCGTTTCTTCGAGAGCAATCCTCGAAGAGTTTGGTTCGAAATATTCTTAGCTTGCGCTGTTATGTTATGTATAGTAGCGAGTAGAGCGAAGCATATGCGAATGCGTCGAATTTCTTTTGTTTATCAGTTACCGATGGCGAAACGCTAACTGGACCGTTGCGGCAAGTTTGCGCCGCTCGCACCCGGCCACTTATCGTGAACTTCTCGGGCTTAGCGCGATTAGCACACCAAGACGGAGAACTGCTGCTGATGCGAATTCGTGGCCTCTCGTGCGAACAAGCTTCGGTATAACTTTGCTCGGCTAAATAAATTAGTGGAGGGGTGTGCGTGTGCTGCGTGCACACGAAACTTTTTTTTTTTTTTTTTTTCATTTACTTTCACGGGAGCGCAAGCGCGCTAATGGATTCGCGACTGGCCTCTCTCTCGCTTTAGTCCTCGTTTCATTCTCGTGTTGCCAAGGGTATCTCTGTATATCGTACTCTTATACATATGTATAGACGGTGCGAGCGCGGTGCATCGATTAATTTCTATGGTCCGCACACAGGTTGCCTGGATATTCCCGTTCACGGCGGAGAGAGAGAACGGCCGGAATCTATTAAGCTTTATCAAACGACACAAGAACCGCCTATACTCGACGTTCACTTTAACTCTACGGAGCCTACGTTCCTCGTTCCGACGATAACCGGTAGATCCTACACGTTAAGATTGTGAAAATGATTCTGGACTTTTAGGAATTCAAAGCATTTCATCGTTATTGATTCTTGAGTATGCGATTGCCGCGGGTGCGTGAAAATTCTTCCTATCCTCACCGGTATGTATGTAAACCGAGAATGTGGAGTGTCGGGTTCGCCGATCGTTGAGACATTCGAAAGACGCGAGATTGGCCAATTACTTAACATTTTGACTCAATTTTATTACTCGTTTTTGCATATAATTTATTATTGCACATCAAAATTTCTCGATATATCTTTATACGCGATCACTTTGAGACAAAGTTTTCAATATTTACTTTTTTATTGTATCAACGATTCTATAACAAGTTTCTCGACCTTTTTTTTTAATTATCATTTTTGAACCATGTTTCTCGATCTATGATGTCACCAAGACTTTAAACGAAGTTGATCGTTGTTCACGATCGTTGACTCCCGGAAATAATAATTAACCCATTATACACTAAATGACTAGTTATTTTGCCCGTATAATTAAAAGACGTCAAAATATGGCAATTAAACAATTAGAAGTTCCGCGAAGTTGAGAATTGTCTTTCAACTATATCTTCGACGATCTGGCGTTTCACTGCATGCAAACGAGACGCGTTTTATCTGCACGCGAAAGCTCATGTTGTGGTCAGCGAAAGGTTTCGTGGGTTGCGATTCTCACACGCGCTTCAATCGTCAGAGACGTGGTATCTTTCGTTTTTTATTATCGCAATTCGTTAACGAGGCACAGTTGTAACTGCAGGAACAGCGTCAAAGAGATCGAATCAGAAGGCGAACGGGATGCCCACTCGCGAATTATAATTGGTACGTAATTAATGATACCTCGGATATTTGACAGGCATTCGACGGCCACCGCGCGCGAGTGCGGGGTACGCGCGTTACGCATTTCCTGCGCCAGCCGCACCTCCTGTCTCTCATTCCCGCGCGATTCATTAACCCCCTTCCCTTTCCCGTCCCTATATTCTCTCCCGGGTTTCTCGATGGACGCGTATCTATAGCTATTTTCGGAACTCAATTACCAAAGGTGTTATTAAATGGGCGCAGTACGATGGATAATGTAATGTCGTTTGCGGATAACACCGCTGACGAGGGAGTGCAAGAGTGTGCGAGCAGCGGGCTTTCATACCTACTCGTCGCGTGTCTCCGTTTAATGAAACGTGAACTTGGTCGGGGGAGCCGCTCGGAGGTAAATGTGGCGTGTCGATACGATCGATACACGTCATGCGCGATAAGTGTCGACCAAAGCCTCGCTGTATGTTCCACTGTGTGAAAGTCGATATTAAAAGCATCGCTGATCGAATCAGAGATTGATCGTCCAATAATGCAACAACAACGGACTCATTTATATTTCCATAGTACATATACTCGTTATTGTCATAAAAAAGATTATCTTTTGTTCTTTTCTTTATTTTATTATTTCCTCAAAAAGCGTAATACACGTTACAATAATGTAAGGATTTCAATGTGGAAGGATTAACACCATCAACTATTGTATAATATAATGTTTTGTGTATACTCACCTAAAATCGTTTGGTAATTGGTAAATGGCTTAATAAATTTGTTAGTGTCTTTTGTTTTTGTTTGTGTGTCAATTGTAGTTTTTTTGTTGTTGTGTGTTTTTTTTATTATTTTATTCAGTATTCTTCTCATCGTCATCGTAATATCACAAATACATTATTAATAATTAAAAACATTACTTAATTTCGTAATGATCGAGATTGCCTTTGCGCCGTCTTAGGGCAGTCCAATTGGCACGATTGTTTTGGGTTATTGAACGTCTAACGTTCGCCCTGTACTCATCCTCGTACGCGTTGAGATACAGATTCTTAAGGATTATTTGATTATCCAACTCGGACGGTGGCAGGAACCTCTTTGAGCGGCTCTGTTGTTGCGCGTCCAATCCGTTCAGAGTAAATTGCTTCGATTTAGCCATTGCCTCGGGGCTCATGGCATGAAAATTCTGCGCAACCGTTGACTTTGGACGTACGTTGCTCAGCGGCGAATATACCGATAGCAATTTCCGGTTCTGATACGTGGCGGTCGTTTCCTCAACGGCGTTACGTATTCTCTTTGTACGATGTTTCTTAACTTCGTGTTGCTTGTTGCTCGTCGAGATCGTTGGAATCTCATTATCGAGTCTCGATTCCCCGCTGGTAGTTGGTGTCGTAGTTGCAGTAGCAGCAGTAGCTGCACCACCGGCACCAGCCGCAGCAACGCTCGTCGTCGCGGAGGACGTTTGATTATCATTAATTTCCTCAATTTCCTTTGATTCTATCGTACTACCCGTCGTCGTTGCACCCTCCACCGCCTCGTCGGCTGTATTCAATTTATTTTCTATGATATGTTTGAAGAACGCGTATATCTCACCGACGGTAAACGTCGTGCCGTTTCTCACCGTGAACTTGTCGATATTCATTTTTCTCATTAATTCATCGGTTCCGTTTTGCGTTTCGAGGATCGAGAGTTTTTCATTCACATAGCCATTGATAAACTCATAGAAACCTTTGTAGTAACTTTTTGATTTATTTCGCTTTTTCTTCTTGTCCTTCGTAACTCGTATTTTCTTCTCGCCGTGTCCCTCGATTTTTCTCTTTTTCGACTCTTTGCGACTCTGTTTCTCGCTCCATCGTAGAGACTTGTTGTAAAACTTCATTATCCTCTCGAATTCTCGCTTGAGTTTCGTAAACTCGCGTTGATTTCGCACCTCGAAACCGTCATGAGTCCGATTGGAATTGTTCTTTCGCACCTCCGCCAGGTCGACGTGAAAGAAATTTTTGCTCATTAGATTCAAAAGTTCATGCATACTGGTGTTGGTTCCGCTGTTGTTTCTCTTCGCGTCTATTCGTCGCAACTTTCGATAAACCACACGAAGAAAGTCAATCATCTTCTCGTCGCGCGACCGCGATTTGTTCTTGTGGCCCGTGTGTTTCTTTCGTGTTGTCGGCACTTCGTTCGTGTTGTTTGTGACAGTCTTTGATCCTCCTTCGTTGATCTTCCCGTCGACTCTATTGTTATTCTTGTCGGATTCATCAGTCGTGTTGCTCCCCGTAGCATTCGACGCCTTAATTAAACTACCGCCGGTTGAATTTCTCTTCGCACTTTGGTGTGATTTGTTGAACTGGAGATGCAACAATTTCTTACCGATTTTCCGGAAGAATTCGATAAATGTTCTATAACTTCCCGTCGCGTTGTTCGTCTTGTTCTGCGCGATTTCGATGGATCTTCGTCGTCTACTCCAACGAAGTCTTGGATGCTGACCCGGAAGACAAGCCGGAAGGTCTCGCGGACTCCAGTTGCCACCGATGCAGGTTGCGCCGGGTGCACCCTCGCTGAGCACGTAACCCTTGTCACAGTCGTACATTATCTGCTTGTTGTTCGGTACTTTCTTCACGTACGGGCGATAATCATAAACTCCCATATTTCCGACGAGTAGAACTTTGCCGTTTTCAAGATAACCGGGAAAGGAACAATAAACTTCTATGCAGTGGGGTATGTCACCGGTCCAATTTCCGTAGCGGCACTCGACATGTTTCGAAGAGTTGTTCGGACCACCGCCGACCAGGCTAAATCCATCTTTGCACTTGAATACCGCTCTCATACCGTGATCCGTCTTCGGTGCGATAACCATACCGTTCTTCGGCGTTTTCGGCATCAGTTTGCATCTCGCCGGCGAACAACTCGGAATTATCGACCAGGTACCATTTATGCATACGACGGTAGTATTCTTCGCCGCGAATTCGTAATTCTTTACGCACGTAACAATCAATTGTTCGCCGTGCTCGACGACCGTAACGTTGTTGATGTGATCTCGCTGATGACTCGCCACGGTTATACGACCTTTTTCGATCTGCGGCACTACGCAAGGCGCCAAACAGTGCGGAAGGGGATACCGCCACTTGCCGTCTATCTGACACACGGACGATGTATTTCCCTCGAGTTTCATATGCTCTTTGCAGCGGAAGATCAGACTCGCCCCCAGGCCGGTTCCTTCGAGGGGAGAGAAAAAAAAACAAATGTTTCTTTGGTTTAAAGCAACGCGGCTTCAAACTTCTACGGAGATATGGACAGAAAAAGTTGTTTCAAAGGACATCTAAAGCTACCAGTCAAAGCAAAAGACTGTTTCTGGTATTTTCTATTACCGACGAAGGGATTCGTCGAGTGCGACCTTTTCGTTTGAAGTTTACACAGAGAAGCAACCCGACAGTAAGAAAAACATAAAAATAATAGTTAACGACGAAAAAAGCGGAGGTATCGATACGAGCCGACGAGATTTTTTCTTTCTATTCACCTGACTCGATGTTCTCGATCCATCCGTTGTAGAGAATTCCCGGTGAGCCGCAGTTAATTTCCTTGCACATCGGCGCTTGACCAGACCATCGTCGATCAGCACTGCATCTACGCGTCGCCTGCCCCACTATGGTGTAACCGTACTTGCATTCGTACGATACTATTGCGTTGTACGACGTTACCGTGTACAGAGCTTTTCCGTGACGTGGATTTTCCGGTTGAGGACATTGAACCGACGTGACCTTGACAATGTAATTTTCAATGTAAAAAAAAATTAAAAAATAAATGAAAATAAAATCTCCTAACGTTATCTCGACTGTTTTACGTTCTTCAACTTTGTTACTTACTTGTACACATTGGGGCAGTTCTTTGGGTGACCAAGTACCGTCGGCTAAACAAATTTTTTCTGATTTTCCAACGAGTTCATAGTCTTTCACGCAATGATAGGCTACGCGACAATCGTAGGTGTAGCATTCACCGGCGTGCCAACCGTTTGCGATGTCCGTCGGTGCTCCGCAGCTTCGCGGCTCGCATGTTATGTCCGGACCAAACCAACTTGCGCTACCGTCCATCATCAGACACTTGGCTTTCAGAACTCCCGCCGTCTGGTATCCGAGATCACAGAAGTACTGAACCGCGCTATTGAGATCGAAGGTCGTTTGTTCGACCGGTGCGTTATGCTTGGCGTTTATAATCTTCGGTGGATCGGAACAGAACGAAGATTGATCTTTTTTGCATGACGGCGTGGTGCCGGTCCAGTGTCCGTCGGCTCGACAGCTTCTCTCGGCGAGACCAACGGTGAAGTAATTTGGATCACAGGTGTAGTGCGCTCGATCACCGAACAATCGTCCTGTTACCGTCAATTTTCCATACTGAATTTCATTTAATTCGGGACATTCTCGTTCGGGTTTTATGCACGACATTCCACATGCACCGTCACACCGGCATTTCTTCTTCTTACTCTTGCAATCCTCGTCGGTTGAACATTTTCTCAAACACTTTTGGCCCAAAAGTCCCGCCTGTTCTTCGTCACGGGGACACATTGCCGACGGTGAATTTCGAGGATTCTTGTAAATTCTACCGTCATCATCGACTTCAGGCTTTCCGTATCCATCGACATCATCGTCATCCTCATCCCAATCGTCGTCATCGTCATCGTCTTCGTCCTCTTCGGCGACCGTTGCCTGTTGCTGAAGCTTCGCTTCCGACGATAACACCACAGAACACACAATTGCGACTAACAGCAATGCTATTGTAATCGGTTTCATTATAAAAAAAATTTATTTGCGATTAGCTTTAGTTCGAGAATTATCGTTGAAATTCGACTTTCGAATTGACACCGATATTGTAATATTATTGTTATCAATATTGTTTATCGCGGGATTTTTCCGGCGGGCAGCTCACATGGCACGGTGTTTGCGCGTTCGACTCTCAAGCCGCGAACACCGCTTCGAATTTTCAGCGGATACTTTCGCGCGAAGTACTACCCTGCGATATACGAAATTCCATTGAAATAAAACGCACGTAGGAACCGAGTTTGAGTAGAGGAGTTTCGCTCAGTAGTTCATCGTTTCACGAGAGGAATTTTGATGAACCCGGCAAATCGTGTCCCTTCGCGTACCGGTACACGACGACGATTAATTCGACTCCGTTATTGCTTTCTGGGCGGACTAAGGTTTTTGTGCAGACTGCGGCTTCCCCGAGAGCTCGCGAGGTCTGGAGATCCTAGGGGGTGGCAAGCGCATCCAGCTCTGCGCATCGGGGCTGTTCAATACATCTCACGGTTCGCGCAGCTTCCAGCAGGTGGCCGAATATATACGATGTGGGGGTTGTTAAAAAATTGCAACAATCATAAACTCTGTAAGCTTGGAAAATTCTGTTTTATTTTCCAAAGGGCATAAAACAACGACAATTTTACTATTGTCGATAATCGACGTAGAGACGTTTTCAACCCTCGAGACTTGTACATTTTTCGTTTCGGCGTGTTATTCAAAGATATACTTCCGAATAGCGGGCAATACATTTTACGCTTCTTTGAAAAAAATAAATAAAAAATAGCCTTTTCTCGTACGATGATCGATGCATACAGTCGTTCGACAGGAATATCAAAGTAGTTCCATAGAGTCGGTCCATGTCACGGTCGTGCGAGCCGAGCCACTTCGAGGGTGGGCTGTATTCGTAGTCGAGAATTCCAAAAAGCGAGCATTGGAAGCTCGAAGGTGTTAACACGTGAATGGGGACACCTGTGCAAGCCTTCACGAGTTTCTGGTACAATATTCAAACGGTTACCACCTGAGTCTGACTCTCGTTTTGGTTATCCGTTCAACTCGGTCTTTTCGCCCACACCGTGTCTATGTCTCCTTCCTTTTACGAACGATTTAACCCATTGCCAGTTCGTGATGGAATAATGCCATTTCTTTTATGGTTATCTTTTCCATTCTCATGTATTATTCCATCGATCATCAATAAACGTATACGTGACCTGACCTATCACTTTCTCTTTTCTTTTCCATCTTCCCGTACTTTTTTCTCGTCTCTCTCCACGGCTAATAGGAATATACACATTTCTCGAGGGACTCGTAAAGTATGTATTCATCGTGAAAGGGATACCTCGTGTATAAAAGCCCCTCGAGGAAGGATGGAGATGCGCTATTCTAGTAGCGAACGTTCGCTGCGCGCCCGCACCTCTCTGGGATCTCTGTTGTTTTTCAATTTTTGCAATTTGCATAACGACGATCTGCATAATAAAGTAGCAATTTGCCTACCGTTTGCGAATGAGGTTTAACGGAGGCTGCCGCGGTAGGATCAACAATGAAAAATGTGGTGGTACGCGTGGGGGTCGGCACATCGTTACCCGAGAAAATATCAATTTTCACGGCAGTATAAAAACATTTCGAAGTTACGAGAAGCGTGATCTCGATGTTTTATTAGTGGATCGCTGCGATCTCGCGCGTCCTACTGCTCGCATGTAATCCTCGATTATTTCAAACTTAGTGGAGTCGTTGGAACGCGTTCGTGTAGGCCATTGTCCGGGCAACGATTGTAATCAATTGATTTGCGGTTCAACGACACAGGGGGTTGGGGTTGCGCGTAGGCGAGATCTCAGCGCGCACAACACCGATCGTCGTCTTCATTCTTCTTTCAAATCCTATCGGCTTGTGGCAGCGAAGAGGACTCTTGCGCTCTCGACGCTCAAGTGTCTGCCCGATGTCTTCATTTGTCTTATTCAAATGAGGCGCCTTGAGAAGGCCTTCGAATTCCATTGCTCGTTCCAGCAAGAGAGAGATCCCTCATGAGTATATCTTCTTCCTCGATTGTTTTTCTTCTGTTTAGCTCTTCATCTGCTTCCCCTTGTCTCACGATCGTTTGGCGCACCCCAAACGAAATGAAAATCGACCCCCCACGAGAGAGGGAGATACTCTTTACTCTTCGCTTCGAAAAGAACCATCGCAGCGACTTCTTCGGCAACCGGTCCCACTCGACCTTCTGCAAATTAAACGAAAAATCCGTACGGGCGACAGGCCGTGTGTGCGAGCATTCGCCCCTCTTCTCTTTCTTTGTCTTTTTCTCTCTCTCTCGAGATAAATCAACGTCGCATGCACGGATGCAGTTTCGGAACGGGATGAGAAGATCGCGAAGAGACACCCGTAACAGCAGAAGTCGCTCGACTCGACTCGCGATCTCTGACAGCAGGGCGGTAACTCGGTAGCCAAAAGTGGGAGTGGCTGAAAGACAAGAAGACAGCTTTGGGTCGGCGACATCTCTTCGGCGCCTCGACGCCGCAGAACGTTACGATACTAAGGAGACGCGTGAGAGGTTCTCAAACTGGTTATCCAACAAATTTCATCTCGACACCCTCAATCGAGGTTCGAAAAAACGCTCCGAAGCAGAAAAAATTCCGCTCGTGACAATGTTTGTCATCTTGTTTATCCAATTTTCAGACTTGCTGAGCCCATGATCCACATCTGTATGATTAAGATGCTTTCGTTGTATATCAAAAAAATTGAGAATCTCTCTCCTCGGATCCGATAAGCGAGAGAGACATCTTTCTTATCTCGTGATAGGGGGGATGAAGGGTCTCTACTGCGGCGAACAACTCCCCGTGTCAATCCACCGAAGTTCACCTTCGTTATATCTCGCGCCACGTGTATCGATCCGGAGAATATGTTATTTTCCTTTCCATATACAGCGAACGAACGAGACAGTCAATTTTTGATCATTTGCCTCCGAGCTTCCCATCAGAACGAGGGACTCTTTCTTTCTCAAAGGTTATTCTAAACCCCGTCAGCCCTTTCATTTCAGTGAATCTTCCCGAGTCGATCCGAATCGACGATTCAACGGCTCTTCGGAGTGTAGACCTCGTTACCGTCCCATTATCGAGAGGCTCGCTAAGGCATCATTCTCTCTTCAACTTCTACGCTGTGCGAGAAGCAAAATCACAGGCAGCACACGTCGCGTGTAGTTCTTTCCATTCGCAATGACATTGCGGAATTATAGTTATGGCAAAAGGCTTCGCGACGTGGGAGCTGATGCACACGATACTACTTCAGTCTCAGGGATGTATTTATATATCTATGTGTGTACCTATATATAAATATATATGTATTTCCTTCTCGTCTTGTTCCGTCGTCCTTCGTCCAATCAGTTTGAAATCTTCCTCATTCAGACTCACGGCGCAAACGACGGCCAGCTGCCGGATTAGGACAAGAGCGAGGAGAGATCTCGCTAAGATGATGATGCTCTCTCGATGGTTGTGCTCTCCGAGCCATGGGATTCGTTATTTAAAAAAAACTCCGCCCGAGCGGAGAATGACGACGTGTACGTTTTGCGAGGTGACTCGCGTCATTAAGAGCGCGTCGTCTCCCATTTATCCCCCGTACATACCCTCTCCGTATGCCATCCGTGAAGCGAAGTACGCTCACGTGTGTCCACTAAAACGCCAAAGACAAGAGACGATGAGCCACCGTGAAAGATCCGCTATCTTTTCACGGCCAACATAACGTTCGCTTATACTCCTCCTCGTCCGAGAGCGACGTTAAGTTTCTCCAACTCCTACCCAACGATCTCTATATACCGCCCGTTTGAATCTTCTCCTCGGGTGCGTTATTCCGTTGGTTAATAGTCTTCGACGTTGGACTGGTTGTGTCACAGAACGCATCGTCGAAGAACTTCTATCTACCCCCGGAGCTTTTCTTCGCGTCTCAGCGGTATGTATAGAACCAGACAAGAGAAACTCGAATGAAAGTTTGCGCGAAGCGAATTTCACGCTTCCGTCTCGGAAGCTCGAGGCTTCTCTTGTTCTATAGGCGAAACGAGAGTACTACATAGACTCACCTTCTAGACAACTTGGAGTCTCTATCTCCCCTCTTTCTCTTTCTCTTTTGATTCTCTTCTTCTTTGGTAGAATCGCCTACTTTACTCAGTAAGCGAGTTACCCGAGAGTTTACTCCTTAAAAGCGTTATCTTGCCGACGTAGGACCCACGTACCCCGTACGTATGTCGGCAAGTGTTGACGAGAGAACGTTTCGCGTCTCCCCTCCAACGAGCACGTCGACGGATTCTCTTCAGTCCTCACGTCGGTGCACGTACTCGAACAAGAGGACCAAAGATTTCTTCGTCGACTCTGTGGGGGCTTCTTCTTCCTCTTCTTCTACCTCCGTGCCAGACGTGGTTCTCTTTGTCCTTCCCGGAGTTCTATGGCGATAGAACTCCACCGCGTTTATTGCACGGATGCACCGCGAGACCGTCTTCCTTTCGCGCGCAAAAGAGACTCTCACTTCCAGTGTCCTCTCGCACACTCGGCTATTCGGTTTTGTACGATGTGCCTCGCCGTGAGTCTTTTACAGGGTCCCGCCTCGCAATTCAGAAGGCAATTGAATTCACGTTTCCATCCATTACGAAGTGTCCGGAAAGGATTACGGGGATTGCGCGAGCCGGCGCGACGCCGACATCCACCGCGCGCTGCGAGACCGTGCTGCATCTGCATCTGCATTCGGAACATTCGGCGGTGTGGGCACCATAAACGGGAGAGACTGCAGTCACAGAGTCACGAGGCGCGTATACGAAGAAAAAAAGGAGAGCTTAATATTATACGAATGCGCGCTCGCTTCATGCTACGCCGGGATAAAAGAGCGTAAGGATGATTCCTCGACGATACTGTGGACCGTGGTATCTCGGCTTGGGAACGGAGAACCTCTCTCTCTCTCTCTCTCGGCTGCAAACTATTCACTTATGCATGTACCGAGGGGGACGCTATTGCGAATATATACGAGGGCAGGAAGGTTGAACTAAACGGTCACCGCAATAAATAACGCGGCCAATTTCCGCGACATGAAATAATAATAAAATGCTTCGCTGAAATATTCATTGTAAATTATTCACGCACATTGTAATGCGCCTTTGGCAAAATAATTTTGCGATTAAAAAATGCTAAAGATTCAAAAAAATATTGAATAAAAAAATGATTATAGGAAAAAATTGTAGACACTTGCGAGATCGCGAGAGTGAAGTTTGTGTAATGCTTAGAGAACTTCGTTGTTATCGTCCTTATTCTTGTCTGCGAAAGAAGAAAACAACGCTGTCTCTCGGTATCCAGACGGCGAGATGTCTCGTGGTGAAAGTACCTTCACATTTTGACGCGAAAATTGCCGGTTTTGTCGAAGAGATCTCTCGCGCGCACGTTCCGCGCCCTCTTGACGCGTGTGGGTCACGAATCGGTCGACATTCGTATGTTCCCCGCGAGCTACTGACGTCCGCGAAAACTGGAGCACCGTGAAGTCTCAAGATCATAGTAATTACCGAGCGGCGTGCAAAAGCGGATTCACACGGAGAGGCAATAACGCCGTGGATCGCGATTGCAATTAAGTCGTCATTGCGCACGACGAGCAAGCGCATCGTCTCATGGAAATACCTGCAGTACGGTGAGGTTCCCGGAGTCGCGACTTTAATCTTTTTCGTTTTTTAATCTTTGTCGGAACGTATAATGTACGCGATGGCACGCGTGTGATGCCTGTGAAATTTGCAATTAACGGATGCTGCGAATTGATGATGATACTGGTATTCATCACTTTTTATCACCGATCGATCGAATACTTTAGCAATTTGCAACATAACAAAAATGTAATTTATTATCGCGGATAAATTTTTAATTTAATTTCGCAACTATGTTATAATTGCGTTATGCTAAATTATCATTATAATTTACACCCATAAATCGCAAATTATCAATTCGATGATTCAATATCGTTTTGAATTCATGTGAATTATAATACGAAAAGTGTATATAATAACGCGTTGCACGTTCCGTCACGAAGTTCCTGTTGCCTCGGTACCGGATCACGTTGAGCTCAGCCTTTCCGGTTTAAAGTTCCGCATCATTGTCTACTCGCTAATTATCCATTCAGAATTACTTCCTATGAGGCTTGTGGTCGCTCGATGCTCGTGCGCGGATGTGACGTCTTGTCGAGTAGCGCGTGTCGCGCGGCTAAAAAGATCTCGTGTGTACGATAAAGAATATGCTTATTCGTATCGAAATACCAAAGACGCATAAGGAATTGTGTTTTCTCAAGCCGCAGATGGTCAGACACTTGCGAATCGATAATAATTATATCGACAGTCCACGTGTTTTTTTTTATGTTAACAATCCCTCCTAATAATCATTAAAATTACGCTTTTGCGCGGCGATGAACGTTTGCCAATTATTAGTTTAATTAATTTTAGCTACACGACTGCGTTTGCAATTAATTATGAGCTTTTGTAATTTCTCTATGCGCGTACGAGTCGGGAGTTGATAAAAAAAGAGAAAAAATAAAATCTCGTTGGAGTACCAGGCTGCGTGAACGCTCGGCTGCCTAACAAAGGGATAATATTTCTCTCTCGTGGGATCGCGGTACCATTTGCACCTACGTAGGCACTCGGGGGCTCACGCGGAGGGTCTTTTTCTTTCGTTATGCGAGACGAGGGAGAATGAGAGAGAAAACGCTCGCCAAATTACCTTCTCGTTAAATATTTCAGGCAATGCGTTATACTCTCGCACGCCCCCAACGTATTATAAGCGACGGCTGATTATCTACTCTCGTAGGCCTCTCTCGCGTGTCGGGTTCTGGTGCAAAAGCGTCTCTCTCTCCCTCTCGGTGTATCCCTAACGACCGTTCGCGCCGCGGCAAAAATCCCTCACTGTAGCGCATCGTGTGTTGAACCGCAAATGCAACACGCGTCCAGCTATCTCGGCTGAGCCGCGGCTCGAGAGACGCCCGCACTTCGTCGGTTCCGAAACATGCCACGTATCCATCACGATCTCATTCCCCCGCGAGGCGATCGGCAAAACTCGCGGTGAGGAAGTACACCGGTGCCCCGACATAGCAAAGATTATCCCGCGCGGATACTGCGGGCCTCAGCTTCGTAACCGCGCAAGAACGTGCCTCTCCTTCCAGCTACATTCACGAATTCACGCAACGCGTAGTTACGAAAATCAAAACCGATTTGTGACCATAACTTCCTCAGACTCGCGGGAATGTAATTATCATCGAGAAAATGAAAAATATATATATCTCAGTGAAAACATGCAAAAAGATTACATATTGGATAACAATTTATATATTATCTATAACTTGTATTATAGCTACGATTATATTATAATATTAAGTGAATAGTATAATATTATCATATTATTATTCTTTGTTCATATCTTTTTGTATAGGCGCTGGCGGTTTATAGAGTTTTTTTTCCACCCAATGTGACAAATATAGACAAAGTGTGAATGATTTTTTTTTAAGTGTACAAACAAATAAAGAAGATGAGTCAAAGGGTTGACATCACCCTGACCCGTGGGCCATACCTCCGCATATTCACGTTCCGGAAATGGAGATCAGATAAAATGATGCCGACGCCCACGTGTCGCGGACATATGCACCTCTCCGATGTCGTACGACCGTCGTTAAAATAGTGGGCGAGAAAGAAACGTTTTCATGTCAGCGATATAGCCGCTTATAAAAATGTAATCAGTCATTTACAACCCTTGGGCTGTATAAAGTAACTGCTGAATTGACCGCTCAATCCGCCGCGTGAATGGAATTTTTCTGTCGCGATATCACGCGCGGCGTTCTTCTGCATCGATAAGCCACATTATCTCTTCTCGGGATCGTCTTGTAAAACGTTACCGTACTGCGTGGTCATAATTTCGGAAACTTGGTTAGCGAGAATTAAACATTTCGTTCCAACAAGCAGAGTGTAAGTTCGAGTAAAAGAAAAAGAAACGTTACATATTCGACTCGATACTTTGCATGGCGAAAGACCATCCGAACTATGTATTCGCAATACCGAAGAATTAGAGCCGAAGGCTTCGCTCGACCAAACGAGTTTCTTCTTTCTTCAAGAAAAAGGTACGTATTCGCCGTATCTCCTGTTCGATTAAATTCACTCTTAATGATTGGCCCCAAAGGATCGACGCCCGGTGAGCGATAAAATCGATCTCTTGCACGAGAAGCGAATCACCGGACACTACAACCAAAGCCTCCAAAGTAACTCTCCACGACTCTCCACGACTCGTTCGCCCAAAGTGCTTTCTCTCTTTCTCTTGCTACCGATCGGCGACGACCACTGGAGGCGCCAAACGAATCGCGAAACGAAGAAACGATCATCAAATATTTATGAATACGCGAAAGTTAACAGCTTCGGATCATGCAACCCGTCTCTCGAATTGGTAAATCGCACTGCTACCACTTTGCGATATTGTCCCTCAATGATATTGACCAATTTTGCTACAGTTACTGCGAGTCTCACTGAAGATTTCTCTGTAGCGAAACGTTCAGCTTCACGGCAATGTAATCATCACAGTTATTCGTTGAGAAGAATCGAACGAGAGGTTCGCAAGGCACCTGTATCGATTAAAGTGCTATCCTCTTAGCGACTCGTCCGGATCTTTCACGCGTCGATTTTTTTTTCAGCCCGACGCCAGAGTGATAAACAGATACAAAGAAACAAACGCCGAAAGTTTTATGCACGTTGGCGTTTCTCTCGCAGCGCCCTTCAATTCAATCGAAAACGTTTCTGGAGTCCATACGTAAATGTGTTGGTTTGAGGCGATCGGCAATCGATAAGACTCAATCATTCGCCAGTTCGCGTTCAATTGCTCCCACAATTAAATGCTCCTATCGAATATGATCGGTGGTAAAGCATTGGCAACGGCGTCGGTTGTGTTAATGGACGCGAGGATATGAGAACTGTTATCTGAGATATATAGATTCACGCGCCGAGCATTCAGTTTCACAGCCGTACGGCTTATTATCGCTTCGTTGATTTAAAACTCATATAACGAAATGGTATAATGTAAGAGTGCCTACACCGCTGGCCGTGCAAGCGAAGGTGCATTCGAACGAAAAAAAAAAGAAGGAACGAAGTGGAGTGACACGAATAACGAGTGCGAACCGCCCTGAAGGATAATATACAGCAGTGTGTAACATACTCGACGCTTCGCGCTTATACTCTTTCTTGTTATCCTCTCTTTTTCTTTCTCTCGAAAAGATTTCACCGTTAAGCACTCAAGTGGAAAGATGATTCGAGGGTTTCGCTAAGATCGAAGTTTCGAACCGCCCTGAACCGAAAAAAAGTGTTCCACATTTTGCTTGACGATTATACTTTATGCCGAGTATATGCCGAAACAATATATAGGGTTTACGCAACAACACGCCCGGGGGAGGGGACCATCGCCTTTTTATTCTTGAGACACAGAGATAAACTGGACCCTCTCATCGCGTTGAGAGAGTTTTATTTCGTTCGGCAGTAGAGCTCTGGGTCAGTTCGCGATATCAGTTATTATCCCATCTTTTCTGCGTTTAAAGCGTGAAGCCGTGAGATGCAGCATTGGCATATTGTAACAAGCTATACACACTCGACGAGGTTGTACGAGTTCTTTGGAAACAAGTGAAAAAAAAAATGAGAACAAAGATCTGCGGTACGATTTCGTGTGGAAAGACTCCTCGAGAAAGGGCACCTGGTCTGTAGCGAACGGGGCTATTAATAAACGAATTTTTATATTTTTCCCAAATAAAGAGAATAACGAAGTGGAAGACATCGAGCGACGAGTATCCGCTTGACCCGACTCGTCGAAAACGTGTGTTATCTACCTGTGTCATCCGATCTCTCTGATGCTTCCACATCCCCCTCGAAACTCCGCATAAACACATCCCGCATTTATATGCTCGTCATTAGAGTCGAAGAAGAGAGCTACTAGCCGTTAGTCTATCAAGAGACAACACTTCCAGGCTTTTCCACGCATCGTTCCCACAGAGCGCGTTTCCGCTTCCGGCTGACACGTGCACACGCACCAGCACCTTCGACCGATCGTGCGTGAACACCTGAACGGAGCTGCTACATCAAAGCATCGAACACACCTCGCGTTATAACATCTGTAATTTCTTAGTTGAGAGGGGAACTTTTACGATACGGTTAGAATAAAACATCGAGGAGTCGAGAGACCATTCTGCAATATATTGCCAACTTGCTATTACGCTTTTTTTTTTTACGGTTCAACGATCGAATAAGTTTAAACTGAGTGGATAATTATTGCCTCAAGTATGTGGAGGGAGGATGGGTACTTTATGGATTTGCATTTGTCTGGAGCTACCAGAATCGAATAACCGCCACGGCGAATGGGTAATTAATAATAGATTACAGTAGGAGGAGCGACCCGAATGAATTTGCATCTGCGCGAGCCGCGTACTCCAACGGCGAGGAGCTTTCGTTTATTTTATTTTTTCCACCGTACCGAGTGAATAATTAATTGATGCATTAAGGATGAGAGGGAATGAGCTACAAAGAAATTCGCAAAAAACAGATAGGCGCATTGTGGGACAAGGGACTCGCCGAGAGAGCAATCAAAAGGCTTTTTTTCTTTGTTTATTTATATTATCCCCTGCATAACACTCGATCATGTATGCAAGGTCGATCAAGCGCATTATTTTTATTATTATTACTACGTTTTTTTTTCTTTTTGTCGATTATAATATATATCCCAGAGCACCGATTTCTTTAATGTTCGTTTGAGAGTCTGAAAGATGAGTAATGATCTGCCAGCGATACAAATCGGCGCGATTCACAAGCAGAAGCACCAACACCGTCGCCCACTACCACTGAATCGCCGATTCAGTTCTGATTCCAATTAAAAGAACACAGGTATGGGTCAGCGGGTGGACCCGGGCAAATCTCCTGGTTAGTCTTCTTCATTCTCTCGCTCTATGGGAGACTCGCGGGGATATCCCGCAGGGCCATCGGTACTTTCGATTCGAATCTTGGATTATTAGTCATAGGAAAGCTATTCGCGAACGCAACGGGTGGACTGCAAATCCGAAATATCGATCTAGTAACGGGGATTTAAAAAAGTCGATGTAATTGGCTCGAAATTTTGATATATCGATGATTCGACAAAAAAAAACAAAGATTGTGGAAATAGAATCTACAGATTTTTGTATTAAACTTTTTCTTAAGAAAATATAATAATATCTAAACTGTAACTTCTTTATCGTTGATTGCAACATTTTTACTATCTGCTAGGAGAGCAAATAAACTGACTCATTACTTTTTAGCTCTTGATTCTCTTTTTTAATGTCTATCCGCTTCTTTTTCCTCTAACTGATTGTGATTAACAAGACCTCTCGCGTACCGCATGCATTAATTCAGCCGTGTATACCAGAGTCAAGCAGCAACAGCAGCAGAATCGCCGGTCAGGTTCCTCCTCCTTAACAATTTATAGCCCTCTCGCCGGTCTCTGGATACCCATTTAATTTCCGTGGATACCGAAAAACAAACTCTCGGACCGTTGCACACGAGAGACTTCTCTCTCGACTCGTGGCTCAGCCGAGAGAGGCTCAGTTCGGTTCTCGGGTTTCCACAGCGAACGCCTCGCGCGAGAAGCGTAGGCGTACGTAATAACTCCTCGCGCTCGGCCGCGTGTGCTCGAAGTTGGGCGAAGCCAACGGGTAGATACGAGGCCGGGGAGAGTCTCTGGATGCGCGTTTATCGCTCGGACGGAGCGCGAGGGAGAGAGTTCAGTTGGATGGCCTTTTAACCTTATATGGCGGCTGCACCTGCCGCCCTGGACGATGGGACAATTCTTTTTCGTTTTTTTCATCCAAACGTGAAACTCGGCATCGACCAACGAATCAGTGCTCGTGCGCACGATTCCAATATCTCTTGTGGCCTCAAGAATTCAATTGATTGTTTTCATTTGTGGTGTCTTACGAATTTCCACGAGAATTCCCAAAAAGATCTGATCGAATCTTTCGCAATACTTAATTAAATAATACAAATTGAGAACACACCGAAGAGTACAGTTATCTGCTTTTCCCGTTTTTTTGTTTAATAATAATAAATATTTCGAATCTTTATTAAATTTGAAACGAATTGAAATTCATTGAAAGCTTTCTATCAATTCGTGTGATCCGCATACATCCGAATTTTCTCCAAAAGTATCGCTGTTTTTTCACTACAGCTTATTCCTTTTTTTTCTTTGACGATAGGAACATTTCGAAGCTTTATTAAAATTGAAACGGATTAAAATTCATTGAAAGATTTGTATCAATCCGCGGGATTCTCATACACGCTATTTACAAAATTATCACTATTTTTTCACCATTAATTTTTACGTAAAATTGCAACAAAAAAAATTCTTGTGAAAAAGCATAACTCGAGACATAGGGGAGTCCTGCAGGTGCCGAGCCATGCGAGTAAACGTGGGGTCACGGTTAGATTAACCCCGATCAAGTTACCCCAGGCGTGGGAGTGCTGGTGAAGGCCCTCCCGTAATAATAGGATATATATAGGGTCGAAACACGGCTAGGCGAGATTGTATTCCAGATCTTCGCTGTGATAGATCTCCCTCTCACTCTCTCTCTTTCGATTTCCGATCCTTATAAACGCGCTTTCATCGCTTCGATGATTTATCTCGAGCCCTCCGCGTATTCGCTTGGCGTCTTACGCGCGATTCGATCCGAAAGCATCGGGTATAAACGTAGAAATTTTCTAAGATGAATTGGGACTATCAATGGACAAACTGTAATGATATTTAAATAGTCGAAATAAAGGCGCGGGACGTTTAGCATTATGCTGTACAATAAAAATCGAATTAATTGGTAACTCTGCGGGAGAGGAGACCCGGCGAGATTTATTTATTACGAACTAGTAGAAGCGAAGAGAGAGAGAGAGATAAAGAGAAGTTGCCTCTCGCGTTCTATCCCGCCGTGAAACCCGACAGATTAATTTTGTTTTATTTGAGAAGCGCGCGAGAGATCGTATATACCATATACCAGCTTCCAGCTTCGAGATCCCTCGAGTACCTCGAGCTCTCGCGTCGTACGGCAAAGTTTCTCATCCCTAAAGCCACCACGGGAAAGGCTTCAGAGAAATATCTCGGCTCGCGTTCTCTCCGAACCGCGGCTGTTTGATGTTGGAAGCATTTCTTTTTCTTTTTACCGGTACAGCACCGATGCTTCTGCTACGGGCTCTCCACAGCGGAATACGACATCGGTAGGGCTGCACTCGAGACGCGATCTCTCTTTTGGTGAAATCCTGATAAAGACTTTATTCCCTTCCTACGAACGATTCACGTTTTTTTTGCTCTATACTTTATGAAGAACTGTAAACAACGATTTTCAGTGAAAAAATTATTTCCGACTAATGTAAAATTTGTCTTTAACGCTGCATCGATAATCGTAACTCCATTGATCTCATCTGTTTTTACAGTCGCACAGAAATCGGTAAAACTCTCGCAGCAACAGCCTTAATACGTAGTTATTTTTCACTCTAAGAATTTCAACGTCCAAGTGTGTGGTTTTGTTGGATACAAATTGAGGAACTCCGGGAATTTACGTTTTTCGATATGCCGTACAAATCGAACCCGAAACATCTACTAACGCCGACACTTTTCGAAATCTTGGAGAGAAAATCTTTTTTTTTTTCTTATCTTCCAAAGTAGCGACGTGTGTGTAGCGGACTTTACACCTGTTACCTGACTTCGAGAATAGACGCCAGTGATTTATACGCACAAAAAAAAAGAATACAACCTTTCTATCTCGCATAGCGTGTATCAAAAAAGATTCGCCGAGCTGTTGTACGTAGACTCTCTCGGCTGGGATCACAATTGGATAGATACGTATTCAAGCCGCGGGCGATCTTTCCCAGCAACGCTATAATACCTCTCGTATCACAAATCCGTAAAATCCTCACAGAACCTCCGCTGGGTTAACCCGTTGAATAAATAAATCTTCTTCCTCGGTAATATTCGTGAAACGAAAGAAAAAAAAAGAAAAAATTTGGAATAAATTGTCCCTATCCGAGGAGAGGTCCAAAATTGAATTCAAATTTCTTTATGGAATCTCTGTAGAAATCGCGATACGCGAGATCCCCTCTGGTTCTTCGCGAATTCTCTGGTATCCTTCGAAAGAGGGGAAACGTATACACAATGAAATTCAACGTTTAAAACCGTCCGCAAGGCAATTCCGGGTATACGTGTCGGTTTGTATCGAGGCTGACCGGGCGGGGAAGAGAGTATTGTCGGTGAATATAAGGTCCGAAAAAGGCGTGCATCGATTTCGCAATGAGAAAAGAAGATTGTGGGGGGAGTCTTATACTACTTGCCTCAACAATATTCTCGACTATACCGTATATACAGCCGTGAGCTCCGACGAGGTGAAGCTGGCGCCGATAATCTGCTTAAAATTCGAGCAGCCGAGTTGCTTCGAAGCGCGAGGCGCTCTCGGTGTTCTCTCGGTTCAATCTGAGGCGTCGATCGGTATGAGGAACGCGCATGGATTCCGGGACGGTAGGCAGTACACAGTTTTGATACACTGGCGAGTAGATGCCAGCGGCCTTATTCTGCTCAAGTGTTCTTAATCGGCCGTAAATAATTGCATTTATAACACCTATAGTCTTCGGGGGCCGCGCGAGAAGGAAGCCGCTGAGGTCCGATGCGCTTTCACATCGAAGGCGAAGATCGCAAGAAGCTTCGCGAGAGTTCATCGCGGCAGCTACAACAGATATCGCGGTACTCTCTGCGGCTCCTCCTCAGTCATCACCGCGGGATAAAACTCGCCTTCCGTGAAGTTCTTCCGAGAGATAGAAGAAGAAGAAGGAGAGAGCGCTTTAACCCTCCGATTCGGAACAACTATACTTTTCATCTCTCGTAAAGTCGTTTATTATACGAACTGTGATCGGCAGATAGTTTCAGAATCGTTAAATCACGAGTAACGCGCACGGAAAGTTGTGCAGAAGCGATAATGGGAATGTTTTGGCATCAAATTTAACGACGTTCGTAATACGTATCGTAGACTAAACTACACTATTGTTGGGTGAGCAGTTGTAATAATTGGTATAACGCTATCTCATTCGTTATCATCAATTTCATGTGGCGATAAATGGGTAACCAACGAATGAATAAAGTCTTCAGTTATAAGGTTTATCCCTCTCGTATCTCGAGTAATTTTCATCCGGCTGAAGAATCGCGATAGCGCGCACGTGTGTGCGTAGGTATCGTAGAATATAGAGGGGTATAGAATTGTGAAAAGCAGGTCGACAACGAACGCGATCGGCGCTCATAAATAACTCGAAGTCTACGAAACGACTTCGAAATAAGGAATGTTAGGGGTTCGTTCGCGATTGTCCCGCGTGGTTCTTCACGCGTATCGTATAAAGTATAAACCACCCACGACACAAAGCTCGTGTTATATCGTAGAGCTTCTCAGAGTCGTGCGCATCGGGATATTGACCAAAAGGTTCAACGATTGTCCTTTCAAGAGCAGTCGCATCCGCCAGTTCTTGGCATCGTCTCATCTCTTTCTATGATATTCGTTTCATCGGCCAATAACTGTAGAATGACCGAGAAATGCGCGATTCTTATTGCATCTTCGGTGGTTCAGTTCAGACGTTGCAATAGAACGAGCGAAGAGGATTCGCGACTGCCTCAGCTTCGGCGGCTGCAGCTCGTCCGGTGTCTGGACGCTGAAACGATCCCAGAGAATTTGCCAGCGAGAACCCCGTATAGATTATGGGAAACACCATCCCCCGGACGTTTATTGCTGTGGAACTCGCGATCCACGAGGCACTCAATCGCGGATTTGATACAACTTAATCGTGAGCGCCCATATACACGTGAAGGGAAAAGAGACGGAAGGATCTCGCATTCCTTGCAGCCTTCGAGCCACTCGCTGACCGGCATGACTCGCTCTCTCTCTCTCCGTCTCCCTGTGTATCTTTTCTCTCGTTTTCTTTCACAGATCTTCTTTCTTCACTCGATCCTCGGCATATCCCTCTCGTTGAGTCTCGAGGATATTCTTCTCTTATGCTGTATCCCTATACCGTAATAAACGACACCGAGGTACCAAAAGCGAAAAGAATTTTACCGGAGTTACATTACAAGTAGTCGCAGTGAGCATACTGGCTAAGAGTTAACGCGCGAAGAGGCCTCAGTGAGAAGATTGAGGAACGAGAAAATCCAAGAGACAGAGATGAAGAGTCTTATCCGTATAAAGAAACTTGGAAGGACTACTATTCGCGATTTTGAGCGAACAGATACTTATACATCGAAGATTCGCGCCGTAGTTCGTCGTATAATCAATTTCACTTTTTCTCCAGCGAACACCAATTCGTGTAAATTATTGTAATACAGGTTTAACTTTTTTTTTAATTCTCTTTTTCTTCAAAGACGAATATCAAATAACCGTAGAGATGTAAAATATCGAGAGAATTTACGTTGAGTGAGATACGCGCTTTCGGATTATCTATAGTTTACACACGACATTATTACTCGAAACTCGAAGTGTAGGCACTTCGGAGTGCTATACGGATGGCAATCCTCATCTACATTCTACATACGAGTACTGCACATTCATCGCGATGTACGTGCACCGTAAGATCTCTCACACGAGTCTCGACGCTCTACACAGAGGGGTATAACATCACTGCCGCGGACGACCGATGCAGATATGGTTTATGTACCGGACCTCATTGTGAAACGCCTTTGCCCGCGTTTGCTCCGTCCTCGTCTCGCTACACCCTCATTCGTAATGTGTAGATCACGCGATACCCCCTTTACTCGAAGAGCTGCTGCTCCTCGCCGTACTAATGCTCCAGTTTATAAGGGTTATCTTGAATCGTGATCCTCACAACGGTGAGAGGCATACAGACAGAGAGCGCAACGTACCGCGCGGTAGAATAACATGCGGAGAACGATATCGCGCGCACGCCGACGAATTTTAAGAGCTGAGACTTGTAATTTTTTATACGCTTTGAATACTAAAGATATCTTTTTTTACAAATTGTTTAGAAATGTTGAATAAATACGAGACGATGATAAAGTTTATCTCCGTCGTATCAAAGTATTCCCAATATTAATTTCGAAGTAACGAAGTATCGATAGATATTTCGACGCGCGTTGTTGACTAAGTTTACGAGATAAAATACGAAGCAATTGTATCTGTTATCCGGTTAGCATTGACGGTAGTAATCGAATGGCATTCACGAGTACGCGTCCGAAGCACTCCGGCAGCGGTAAGCGCCCTTTTAATTACACTTCGCTCTAATTTATTGCGAAATCTGCACCGGTGGCAATTCGATCAGATAAAACCTACGGCCATAAACCACCGCGTCATATAAAAACTTCTTTTTTTCTCGGGGGATAGTGGGGAGTTGAACCGTACGCGGGTCTGGGCACTCGTTTCATCTCACGAAAAATCCTTTCCCACACGTGTTTACAGGACGATCAAAAAATCGTCGTTTAGTGTATTTTATTCTTAAGAGTATCTCAAGAAGATATTCGTTGATTTTGCGTCAACCTGTATGCAGAGCTTCGGACTCAGCATAGGTTGAAGCTGAAGAGCTATTCCCCCCCTACCAGTTATATGCCTTTCTGTGCTATCCTCGCGTTCTCCGCTCTTTCTCATTCTTATTCTGTTACCTCTATCTTCGTCGCTTCGCCGGTTCAACGTATTGCGCCTCTCGTTCTCGCGTGAGACGCGCGACCGCACTTCTCGTTCTCTCGTTCGTTTCTCTCGATCCCCGTTCGGCGCTTCCTCGCTCGCTCCGCACGATCCTCGAGTAGTCGGATCTCACTCTCGGGACGTGCGTCCTGCCTGCGGCCGCCCACGCGCCGACCCGATGCCCTCCCCCACACTCATCTCATAAGGTTCTCCCACTGTGTGAACGGAGCTCCGAGCGAACCGACGAGCTCCAGACTGCTCTCGGGCACTGCGCACTCCGCGCTCGATCTCGTCTGCTGTACAGTCAGCGACAAACGTTGCTTTTTTCATCTTTGGTATGCAGTCGGATAATGGTTACCTGTATTGAAAAAAAAATTATCGATGCAGATAGAAAGAATTGATAATTCCAATTAAAAAAAAAATACTCAAAAAGCTTAATTGTTGCAATAAGCATATATTTCGATCTACAAGAATAAATATGCTTTTATTTAAACAATTTCATCCTTATAGATAAAAATATATTCTCATCTACAAGTCAGTTTTTTGGGCAAAAACCGAGTTACTCGGCGATTCTGTGATCCGTAGTAAAGTATTTGAACTTCAAATGAATTAAATGAAAAATTATAGATGGAAATTACAGAAAATGAAACATATGATTTGAAAAAAGACAAGTCATGCAGCGATTCTTTGGTCTCTAGGAAAAGCCTTGAACTTGAAATAGAATCGTAGTCATTGAAGGAATTGTGTTATTCATTGAGAAATCGATTTCTATATTTGAGACAAAGAATCCATCGAGTAGTTTACCCCACCGGTGTCCACCAGTTATCAATGTCACCGAAGGAGTCAAGTTAATGGCAATATCAACCAGGTGTTCAGGTGGGAGGACTCGATTGAACCAGTAACACGGCTTGTATTAATAATTCAAAGCTCCTATATGGATCTCTGCTCTGGTTTGCCTCGACGGACTGAACACGGAATACACTCCATCGCTCTTGCCGAGCACTCAGCCCGTGATTTACAAGTACACGTGAATACGCTATACATTCGTTGTGTAGGCGGCGGCAGATGCATTTTAGGATCCTTTTTATTCTTGTCTGCTATGCTATTCTTTTATTATTCAGATTTAGCATGAAAATTTGATTGCGTCAAAGATTCAGACCAAATTAGATCTATCGAGGGATTTGTTTTTTTTTTCATCTGAGACGTCGCAAGGCGTTAATTGAATTTTCACAACTCATGACCAATTTTTTTTTTTTTTACCGTCGCATTGGCTTACACACCGTTGGAGGATTAAAAAAAATTTACTGTAGCGACAAAATACGGGAAAATAGTGGTTAACTGGTTAAATACTTACGATTTAATGAGTCGCTGCGGTCATATGGATGAATAATTATTATACTATGTCTGCTACTTTTTTATTAATAGGGACCAAGCAATTTTGTCGAATCTGTGAATCATGGGCGTCACAGAACGAATCTCTGCAAATTGAAGATCTTGAATCTGCGACGAGGCGTAGATTTCAGGTTTTCTCAAAATCTTGAGTCGGCAGCAAAAGAAAAACGGTAGCCTCGTGAAAAAACACATTGCCGCGGGTGGGATGCCGAACTGTTTAACCTGCATAACAAAATAAAACGCATGCGTTCGAGATGAGAAATCTTGTACATTAATTGATTTATTATTGAACAGACGATCTGGGACGGTTTTTTTTTCGGAGATTAACCTTAATCACGTGTGGGATGGACGCTCCGGTGGCGTCCATCCCGGCATGTTATGTCATCGATTTTCCGTATCGACGACAAAGCGAAAAATTTTGAAGATTGACTGCTACGTTATTACATCATTCGTTGACGGAAAGCGAATAACAATCTACATTTCATTGTTTTAATATGTTGCACTTTTTTATTGTTCTATTTGTATGTCAAGATTTAACCGCGATGTTACACGATAAATAGCCGCGCTGTTACTAAACTGCATACATTAATGAATCGATTATTTATCACGTGACTTCCCTAAACCAACCGCCTTTTCTGGAAAAAACTCCCAAGATCCCTTGCAGTGTAACGGTTTTAACGGTTATTACTATTATCGATTAGTTTGCCTCGCGAACCGCGACCGCGAAGATGTGAATTTTTCGGCGTTCGGCTTGTCGCTGTGTTACGCGATTCGGAAATACATATTAATTAATTAATGAAATAGTTAAATTCGGCGTGGTCAGTGACGTAAGTGAATAAACGAAGTGTCAATGTCGATAGAGTTTCTGTGCGCGTTTAGGTATATGTCAATCACGCGATGCGACCACGAGGCCGGGCGTTTCGAACGAACACCACGCCGGCTCGCCATCTTGCGATGTTTCTCGAATTACGATCGTAAACAAATACGAAAGTCAATTGTTTTCGATGGCTTCACAGAATAATTCAATGGATGGAGGTCGTGGAACCGTTGAATCAAGCAGATAATGTATGTACAAAATCGATCAATCAACAATTTTTTTGATTTCATGTTTTTTTGTGACCACGTTTTTCTCATAATTTTTTTCTCGATATTCTCATTTTTTGTTCGTTTCCATGATAAAAATATTTGCACAGGATTTAGCATTAGTTTGCGTAACATTACTGATCGGTCAAATAAAGTGCGATTAATAATAGATGACTGCGATGTAAACAGATTTTGAAAGCGTGCCGTTCGGGGTAATTAAATACACATTGGGGAATTTGGGCGAATAATACTTTCGTTTTCGTACACCGATAAGAAAAATCACATGTCCGATGCACCGAGCAATATGCATACCGGGGACGCTGGCAAAGGCTAACGCGCGCGATATGACTTTCACGCCACTCGGAGTAAATCGATTTTCACGGGAAGTAGCGGTACAGGTAAAAGTTCGCGCTTACGGGCGCGAACGCATATTTGTCACGGTAAATTAGCGTCCGATGCGAAGATAAGAAATTGAAAGATGATTGAACGTCCCGACTCTTCGCGAAACGATGTTGCGACGGTTTATCATCGGTGGCCCATATTTCGAAGTGATATTTAAAAAAACATCTCGAAGAAAGTATCGAATATTTCGACAGGCTTAAGGCATACAAAGTATCGTTATAGCGTATCGTTATATATAAGTATCGCGCGATACGCTTGGAATTTATAATTCCCGTCAATGAAAAAAAACAACCAAAGTATGGGGTGTCTTCAATGATCTACGTTGTTAGAGTTCGAAATTTCGAGAGCCCCCCGGTCCTTCACAGAGGCAACAGTGTAGTCGCTGGCGTTCCGAGATGAGAACGCGGTTAAATCATTCGGTAATTAGTGGTGCTTCAAGTATTTTACTTTCGAGATCCGGCCTTTTCCCGAGGGACGCGCATATAATAGCCGGTTCGGCCGAAGCGGAGCGAGAGTCCGCGTCGTCTCCAGTATATAGATAAGAAACCGGGACACAGCAATTAAATTCATTTGTCAATTATTTGACGAATGTTCGCTGCCACCGCCGTTCACCGATTCATTCCACACGAGAGTTTCAATTTACAATTAGCTTGCATACTTTTCTGTCGAGGTTTCCGATTCCCAAGCGGCTAATTGCCGCGCGCCTTCTTTCCCTTCTGTTCTCTACGAAGCGAATCGTCGCTCACGTAGGACTCGCGGAGTGTGTGTGGTCGAACGATCCCTCTGATGTTCAATGAAAAACCGTCGCGGTTCCACTGACGTCAGTTTTTATTTGGCTCACCATCCGTGGAACTTTGATGAGAGGATAGAATATCGCGCAATGATCCGTTCAACGGCCTGATTCGAAGTTTTTTCTTTTCTTCCCAATACTATCGTTACTTCGGTAGAAAAAAAACGATAAAATTCGATTACTTCGGAGTCGCATGGCGCTACATCTCGATTAACAAATCGAGAAACTGAACAATTTAGACAATCTATTTATCTCGGAATATTCTATTTTTTTTTTTTCAAGACTCATTAAAGCTTCAAAATTATCATTGATCCATCGTTTTATATTTATTTGTTTATTTTTTATCTTTTTTTTTTTTTGAGATAATAATTTCGATCGTAGAACAAAAAAATGTTGTTTTCGCGATAATTCAAAGGAGAAGAGGAAAGAAAAAAAAAAAAAAGGGTGTGGAAAACGTATTTCCGTGCTTAGCAATCTTATGGGGCGATCGAAGTTCGAAACGATGTTTGGATCCCCCATCTCTAGAAGGCATCGGAAACACTCGGCTTCCATCCCGTGCAATCCAAGTATTTTCTCTCGTTTCCTCACGACGACAACACATCATCGACCTCTACGGCACATTCTACTCTGCGTGCGTCCTCCGCGCGCGCCCAACGGCTCTCTACTCCCGAACGATCGTAACTCTCGATATCGCGCGTGACTGTGCCCCCGTCGTACGTCTCTCGCGGTGGTTCTCTCGAAAGAACGAGCGCCAACTCCCTTACGTACACTCACTGTTCACTCCTCGCCGATGCTGTATGAGAAGATCCCTTTCCTCTATACTCTCTCTACGCTGGCATCTCGCCAGACATCGCTAACAAAAAGCTTCATGAATCCTTCCCCCGCACCTCCCAGTTCCACGCCCGGGAGATCTAGTTTATGTGAGACGCTGTCGCGAGATCGTCACGTACGTGGCGTTGAATTTACGAGCGTCGCACCGAACGACCACGAAGTCGATGATCGTTCCGCCGTTGTTTGATACTATACCGGTAGAAAACTATATTACTGCTTTTCCCGAAAGTTTCGATGTTTCGTCGAATACCAAAAATCATTATTTTAATAATGAACGATGTTTTAAAAAATGTTATTGTTATTATGATTTTTTTGACAAAAATAACTTTTTACGATCACGTTGTTTCGGTTCGGAAGTTCAATCTCGTGTTTTTAATAAATAAATTTCAAAAATATCAATTCCTAACATATAATTTTCAATCGCACATGAATTTCCAGAACTACCCGTAAAAAAAAAAAACGTGATATAAAAATATCGATCGTCCGATGACAAGAAAGCATATAATCATAACTTACATATAAAATCGTTTGATCGAAAATTTGAAGTGGCGAAAAATTGAAAAATCTTTAGACCGGAAGTAAAATGATTTCCGAGATAAAATACTCGCGAAATATTGATTCGCGGAGGTCCCTATCACGCCTGCGTGATACATCATCGCGCGCCGAGAGCACTTGCTGCTGTGTTTCCGCACGGGAACGGTGTGGTCATAGGGACGTGTTATCACGTTCCTCGGTCTTACATACGGGTCCCGAGGAAACTCAGCGACGACTATTTGCACGGCGGCGCCGCGCATCGCTTGTCCCGAGGAATGCCGCACCGACGTTCGTGCCGTCACACATGTATTATTATTATATTATTATTATATACATCGTAGAACTATAGTTATCGAAGTTCTGCGTAGTCAACAGCGCATCTGGTCCGCGGGACGTTTGCCGCAAGTCGGTTTTTTAATATTTCCATCGCGCGATGCGAATACGCGTGGAATTTTTTTTTGTATTCCTACGTCTGTTAATAACAATGTCATAACAACACGCAAATGTATGCAAATTTGATATATTTATGCATGAAAATTCTACGGGTTTAATCCTCTGTTTTTCCATCGAGATTTTGTACAAAATATCCTTGCGCTCGTTTCACGTCGTCCGGTTGACCGCAGCGAGTGCACTGTACCCGCGTTTCTGTTTTGTATTTACCATCGAATCTTATAGTTCCAACGACCGGAGATAATACGAGTTATAATACCGACTCAGACGTCTTGGGCTCTTTGATAATACGAGACAGCAACAGACGGTGTAATTAATTGGAATAAGATAGGAGTTCTTCGTACGGCGTATAATATAGCATAACACTCGAGAGAACCGAGCTGTGCGACTTCGCGAAAGAACACGTGCGTGGGGTATATATATCGTGTCGACATGTAACCTCGATAGTTACGTTCGTCGGACTTATCCGTTGACCGATGCAAAATAAATGCAACATTCAGATACAGAGGTAAGAGTTTATCCGTAAAAAAAAAAAAAAAAAAAAAAAAAAAACAAAAACAAAAACAAAAACAAAAATCCGTAGAATTCTGTTCTCGGACCCGACGTCATCGGCCTCTCAGTGAGCGCCGGTAGATTGGCTACCGACGCCAAAACCAATAATTGCGTACGAGATTGGCCCGCAGCGAGGGCAACGGCGCGCGAACGTTTCAACGGGTTATACATATATTCACCGGGGTAAAAAATAAGTAGGCGGTCGAAAACAGTT
Source organism: Buathra laborator (assembly GCA_934046635.1). Classification (NCBI taxonomy): domain Eukaryota; kingdom Metazoa; phylum Arthropoda; class Insecta; order Hymenoptera; family Ichneumonidae; genus Buathra; species Buathra laborator. The sequence goes on along the minus strand of OW203897.1, from coordinate 3,264,272 downwards.
GATTTTCTTGCGCGGTTATTCTTTCTCTCTTGGCGAAGCCGATGCGCGGGGCAACAGTCGGGTCCCAAGCTGAGAGCGAGCGAGCAAAGGGCAATTTGCGGTTCGCTGTGAATGTTTCATTACCGGAGAGAAGCTCGCGGGGAGCTACCGAATTTCGAATGAGCTTCTGCACGGATGTCGGGGCAGAGAGAGAGCAGAGCTGCTCTTGGCTATCCCCAGCGAGAGAACACGAGAGTCTGTCAGAAGCCTGTGAAGAGTCGTAATTGAAATTCGCTGGCGCTCTCTCCTCCACTTCTGGCTCTTTCCTCTTTGGTGCTCCGATGACCCGCTAGCTAACTCTGTGCGCTCATCTCTCTTTCTCTTTCTCTCTTTCTCTTCGCCTCACTCCGCTTTCCCCGAGGATCAACCGGGCGACCGCAAATTGTTCGAGCAAACGCTTTTGTTTCGGCGCCCATCGCAATCTGCATCGTTGTTCGTTTGCCAATTCGCTACCATGTAGATGTCGGACAGTGGAAGAGATTTTTCCCTCTCGATGAAGTTGACTCGTTCGACGCTGTTTCCGCTACAGTGACTTCAAACTTTTGTCTCTGGCGCAAGGGTCACTTTCACCGTACGAAAGTATAGATTTATAGCGGCGTAATTCCGGCCTCTCGCTCGACCGCGGGATGAAACGGGCTTTGCGCTTTTGGTAAACGCGCGCGTGAGAAACTTTATATATTGGATTGCTTGCCACTGTGCGCTTTCAAAAACTAATTTAAATTTCAGAGAATATACAATTCGCGCGGCGCGAGACTCGCAAATGATCTTTCGCTAATCTTCAAAGAAGAGAGTAGGTACGACGTTTATCATTACGTGAGAAATGATTTTTCGGAGTGAGGATTATATTTTTGTTTTCTTCCTTCGCGCGTTATTCCCGATTTCGTAGTTGTTGAGATTATGTTTTCTTGACCGGCAGTGGATAGCGACGAGTAAAAAGCGGAGTAACTGGACCTGCGTATAATATTCGAAAGGTATCCACCAAAGCCGCTGCAGAATGGAATCCATATTATGATATATATTGTGATATTTAATACTGAAAGAGTGTAAAGAAATGTCGGAGGGTCCAGAAGCAAACATTAAAAAACGGGTCCGTAAGTCGGGGGCTGTGATAGCCGCGGGTTCACTTCATCTTAGAATATTTCGACCTGCTAACCGGTAGCTACGTTACTTTTTCGATCTTTTTTTTTTTTCCACGACGAATCAGTCAATATGTTTCTACTGTCGGACGATTACACGGATAGGAGGACAAAACTATAGATTAGTCTTTTATGCATTTCCGAAGCAAGACGATCTACTAAAGAAGATCTACTGGTGCACCCCTCGCGTCAGATCTCCTCCGTCGTGGGATTCGGCGTTCTTATTTTTTTTAATTCCTTTTTCACTCGATGAAACCAAATTCGAGATTCTTTACTATGGTTAACCAATGGAGGGATTACCGAGATTCTCCCGCAGAGCCTTTTCGCTTCTTGTTGTTCGATCTGTACCCTTCGGGCGGACTAATCTTTAAAAAAAAATCCATCACAGGACGTCGGCGTCTATAGTATTACCTCAGCAAGTTCTCAATTTCGTGGGATTCAAGAATTTTTGTGAAAATTTAAAAAATCTTTTCTATCCTTCGATGTTTGCACCAATTTAATATTTCCGCAGTTCCTAAGATTTAATGTACAAGTTATCAAAAATTATTACATTTCGAAAAAAAATTTCGAAAGATTGTACGACAAAAGTTTTTTTTTTTACATTTTTTTAATAAAAATTGTTTCTCGAGGCTCTGGTATCAGGTCACCGAGGTCGACTTACTCGCCCCCTCGAGGGCATACATTTGAGTCCCAACTCTTTACGGTCGCGCAGCATCGTCATTTGCATGCGAACCTTTCGTTCATAATGCTCAAAGTTAACGCCACGTTTCTTCGAGAGAACCTTATAAGGCTCGTCTGCCTGTTGCAGCCTCTTTCTCTCTCCTTCCCTCTCTCTCTCTCTCTCTCTCTCGATGTTCGTACTGTCAGCGCACAGCCCCGAGACGGGGGCTATTGTCAACGACAGATGGACGTCGAATGTTCAGCACACGTTGCCATACACGCATATACAATATATCCGTAGCGCACAATGTATAAGCGGTATTATATGCGTACAGCGTGCCTCTTCGTTGAACCTCCGGAAGAGGAAACTCCACACGAAGTTCCTCTTCCTTTGTCTCAGCGATGCGAATGTTTCGAATGTCCAAAGTCACAAGTTCCCCAATGGTAACGGCTTGTTGCAGAAAAACGTTTCGATCGTTAACCGTGAGGTGGATAACATATCGCGCGAAGTTCGATGTCGGTAAAAAAAAAAAAACGTATCGATTCAATGGAATTGTTCGATCGTTTTGGTCGAAATCGTTGTACGATTCTCGAACGATAGCTTCAATGAAATTTCCGATCGTCGTTCTCCTTAAACGGTTACGAGAGGTGGCTGAAAGATAAGCCGATAAGACTCGCGCATTAAGGGAACTTTCGATCTCACCACTTACCCGAACTTTGTTTTTTGTTTTCTTTCGTTCTCCATTCTGTTTTTTTTTTCTTCCCACGTTTATTATTCGTCTCGTAGTACCTTGAGAAAGACGAGAGTGAGAGTGAAGTGGATGGAGGAAAATAAAAGTAAGAAGTCAAAGATAGCGAGGCAGGTGGACGTACGAGGAGACGCTTTTGCGCGCGTCAAGGTCCGCAAAATTCAAAAGCGTAAAAGTTGGAACCATAAAGATTCACCGGGGTTTTTATCGCGACTGTTTTCTGTCCGAGCATTTGTCCTGAGTGGCTGTTTATCTCGTTGGGGGTGGAGGTGGGGAGGGGGGGCTGCGTCGTGGGTAATGTCCTGTAACCTAACGCTGTGGGTCGTGGTCGGCGGTGTCGCACGACGGACAGATAGGCCCACGACGGATGGCAAAGAGCTCTCTCCGTTGATCTCGAGAGCGCGAGTGGCACAGATCTCTGTTGCGAGGGGGAAGTGGAGGACACTCGTCGTCGTCTTCGTCGTATTCGGGCTGAAGGTGGCCCCGTAGTGTCTTCACGGTTCTTCACACCCCACGCCATGCGACGTGACGACGGTGAGCACACGTCTCGCGTCCCTTTTTTTCTCTCTCTCTCTCTTTCTCGCGAAGGATTTTTCAACCGCCGGTGAATCTCAACTCAGGGTGAACGAGAAACGTGTAACAGATACGAGAGAAGGCTTTTCACCCGGGAAAATTTATGCTTCGGATATACAGGTCCTATAGGTGCTTTGAATATCCGATCCGAAATCCTCACGCTATATTTTCTTTTCCGTATTCGAAGGATTCCGTTCAAGAATTTTAAAATGCGTGAAAAAAAAAAAATCGTTCTTCGAATTTTTAACTTGTGGCATTTTTTTTTTATTTTCCTTTTTCAATACAAAAAACCACAATGGAGCGATGAGATTTCTCGAGAATTGCAATTATGACTCGAACATCGAGAACCCCTTCGACAAGCACCATTGTGCCCGATAAATAGCATCGCGTTAAACGAACAACACTGCAAAAAAAAAAATAAAAAATCTCAAGATAATGGGCATTGTTATCTGCACTCGAGAATCTCGATGTTTCGCAATGACGATCGCGCTAAAGCGATGAAGTAAAAAAAAGAAAAAGACTCCAACACGATAGACGAGACACTCGGTAAGACAGGCGATTGCGTCCTTGTCTGCCAGTTTCCTTCTCGTCGAACAATCGTACGTTGTAGATTCGCGACGACAGGTGCAGCGGGGCACTGCACCATGATCTTCGCGAACAAGTGGCGGATAAGGTATTGAAACTCGAGATCGACGTAAGTTTTACTGGGGAGGAAGAGAGGCTCGACGCGGTAGGCCACGACGAGACAGCGTTTATAGAATGAAAGTGGGTGACGAGGCACCAACCGAGCGGAATTACCATCGTCGACTTCGTCATCAACGAGAGAAAAAAAAAAAAAAAAAAAAAACGACTTCGAAGCGTCGTAACAGCGCATAGGCTGGTTGGTCTCGTCTAGCAGACATCGTTTTACGATCGATTAAATACATAAATAGCCGATTCATCAGGTACACACAACGTGAATGAGACGGTACATACCGCGAGAGCGGTGCGCTACACGACCCGACGTAAAACACGACCGCTACAGCATTTAGAGCTCCGCAGTTACAAGACATTAAGACCGCGGTGGCTGAGTCTCTCTGAATCCTGCGGAGTATTAACCGCGTGTGTTGCGCTGGTCCTGACACATAACGCGCCGCTTTGGTATCCTCATTTGAATATTTTATTGTTACGGCTTTTCAATAGCGCAGTTGGCCGTTTGGTATGTATAACCACCGGAGAGCACTCTGATAGGATGTGGAAGACTTTATGGACGGACGGGACTGATTCGACGTTCATCGTATCCGCTATAGTTGGGTAAAAAAATACAAATAAAAAAATCATACTGTATAAACTCTCAGTTACATACTCTTGTACACGAACGAGAAATATACATAGACAAAGAGAAAAGAGCTTGAATTGCGAAACAGCTTTGATACCGTTCTGTTATCAGATTCCGCGTAGGCGTTACAAGCGCGTGTCCTCATGGCGATGCTGTTAGAGAAAAAAAAAATACCCTTGCAATGGGGCGCGAAATATCTCGTGAGAACGCGGATACAATGTTAGCGAGTGGTATCGACATTCACGAGGCTCGATCGAGAATTTTTTTTTTTCGAATATTATTCACGTTTTTTTTATCGAGTTTCAAAGTGTTTGAAAAATTACGATGACTGTGAACGGCTACACGCTTAGATACTTCGCTTCGCGATTTCCGGTGCCGATAGACATTTGCCACATGATTCTCGATAATTGTCAGCCGAGTTTGCGCACAAATTCAATGATTCCTCTCGAAAGTCACTTGACACCCCGAGTATCTCGCACCAGACGTGCGAGACGCCCGAGCGGTGCTGTGCTTCCACACCCCGCTGAGTACCGACAACGAGAACGTCGAAGAGAATCCGGAGACAAGTACCGTGCGTAGGATGCTCTTTTCAAGTGCGAGTCGGCACGCCGAGGTGACGACAGATAGAAAGCGGTTCTTTTCGTAGCGTTAAGAAAAAAGCAGAGGATCAGCGCGCGCGGTGAGACTACAAAAGTATAAGAAGGACCACTCGAAGATCCGGAAATCTGCAAGACTTCCGAACTTTTCGGACAGTCCGAACGAACTGAGAAAAACAGACTCGAGGACTCCGAGCACTTGAAAAGCTCTTCAAGAGATTTCGCAAGTTTTCATCCGTTTCGTTTATCTCACGCTGGGATCCGGACGTTTCCTTCCTGCGCTCGAAGACTGAGCAATTCGAAATGCTCGCGATAGGCGTGTACACTGCACACATTGTAGCGCTGCGAGAAATATACACTCGAAGGAAAAAGCACCGTCGATCGATCGGTTCCATGCATCGCCTGCAAAGAAGCATTCCAGCCACGTCCTCCGGCGCACTTCCTGTGTTTCCCTCGCGGCCCATATTTATCTGTTTCCCTTTCGAAACACGAATAACAGTACCAAACGGAAAAGAAGCAGAAGAGTAAGTAAAAAAAAAGAAGACGAACCCTTCCCTAAACCAACACCTCGTAGCGGAGAAAAAGGGTGTCCTTGGGGATGCATATCTTGGCCCGAATCTCGCACCACCAACCAGTTCCCAAAAACAGATCGTATCCTTCGGCATAGACGGCAGTTCCGTTCGAAGTTTTCACGAGACTTGCGCATATCCATTAAAACTGAAGACAACCGTACGAAGGCATTCACAACATCCCTTTCCGCTTCTTCTTCTTCTTGTCTTTCATACCTGCCAACACATTTTTTTTTTCACTTAACCAAACATCTTCCTTGAAACCCCATAGGCACATATGTATACGCGAGGATAAATCATCCGTTTTTCGTTTCTCGTTTGTCATAATTTCATTAAACCTTTCCACCCGTAATCGCTTGAGACAATTCATCTGCCCATCGTCTGTGACGTGTTTGTCAGACATTTGACGATAATTTCATTAAACATATCCATTCTCTTCCTTTTTATTAATCCGTAATCGGTTAATACGATTCATCTGTTTTTGCGTCTCTGACGTTTACTCCGACATTCGACGATAATTTCATTAAGCTTCCCACCTGTAACCTTTGATATAAAGTACCGGAAGGATTAAGCGAACACACACACGGACTTCACGGCGATCGTCGTGAAAGGGTCGAGAGAGACTCGCGTGTTATCCCTAAAGGCTTTGGAAGACGGTTCCATGACGAGAGATACAGCCTCTCTCCGTTCTGCCAGACCGGTGGATATATAAGTAACATTCACGGGTAATACACCCACGCAAGTTGAGAGAAACGAAAGAAAGACCACACACGACGTTCTCGCGTCATTTGTTGGACATCGCACGGTCATGTCGTGTTGCACACGAGAGAGGCTGGGCATCGGGATGACCGGGGGGGTTTATACACACACCGGAGCATTGTACAATTCTCTCACTTTTTTTTTCTTCTCTCTACGTTGGGCTTCGCGCCGCTGCCTGTCCCCCGGTGTGTCGTACCACCATGGATCTCGCGACTTTATGGTCGAGACCTATTGCGTGCGACTCGAATGGCCACAACACCGCGCGAACTGCGGGTGAGCCTCGACGCAATTGAGAGTCCGACACTGGAGAATGGGACGATCTACAACACTCGCAGATAAACCCCTTTTTCGAACGAAAGATTGAGAGATGCTGCACCATCTTGGCCAGCAAAGCCGAGCGATGTACGTAGGGTCTCGCGGAAGCACTGCAAGGTTTCTCAGATAAACCCCGCGAAGAATGGCCTAGAAATACATTACCCATAACGCAGTGAAGATTCCGTTCTGCGCCCTGGCATCTTGCCCGAGGCATGTGTGAAGAATGGGCCAATGCTCGGCGAACCGGAGGTCAGAGTTTGCTACTCTTTCTTCCGGAAACTCTTGGTGGGTGAAAAAAAAAAAAAAAAAAAATGGATAATGCCCGAAAAGAACTTCCGTGGAATAAGATTTATCAACACTGAAGAGTTTCTCCGTATGAGAGACGATCGCTTTAAATTATTTTCGAGATCAATGGACATCAATTTTTTCGTGGAAATGATTATCGATGCTCGATTCGATTTGCGTTATCGATGAAAAATCAAACTGCGCTCGAGAAACGCGCGGCAGTTTATATGCGAACGAGCGGTGGACAAGAGGCACCCCACGATTTACATCTGCGATTCCTGGCAGTTCGATCAAAGTCTCTCGACGAGTCGAACCCGCGTAGGAGCAATTCTTCGACGTTCGAAACGCAAGATATCCATCGACAATCCTGCTAAGGATCGGTTAGGGGGGAGCATCGAGCATCGTGGAGCATTTGTAATCCCGCGCAAAAGCGGCGGTCCGGCTAACGTTCCTAGCAGCCCAATTTATATTGCGTTCCACGGGACGTCGCCGATTAATCCTCGGGAGAGTCGCGGGACCACCCAGGTGAAACTAACACCCTTTCGCCTTCGCCCTGACACACCGGTCGCGAGGCGTCGTAAAAGTCTCGCTCGCGCGTTCGCGTCTCTCCCACTCGGACACTTAGGATTCTCTCTCTACCAGGCTAAGCAGAGCCCCGCGTTCGGCTCTAAACTCCATCGGCAGACAGCACGAGGAAGAGTTTGAATTTTTAGAACGAAGGATATGAGGCAGCTGCTGCTCGAGAGCTTCTTTCGTTTACAAGGTTATCTTTTTTTTCCTCTCTCAGCCTCTTCTCGAATACCTCGATAATATTGGCCCTCTTTCGTCTCGTCGTTTTTTGGGATTTCAAAAACACAAAACTCCTAAATCACTACGTCGAGATAACGGATTAGTCATTAATTATTTTGGAGGCGGGGATCCTAAGTTACGAATAATAAGTAATGTTGTATTTGAATGACGAACGTTATATGCGGGAAGAATTTAACGAAATGCATTGATTGTGGCGGTTTCGAGGCCGCGAACGTAAAGCGAGTACAGGAGATAACTCTACAACCGCATATGCGTACGCACGTCATTATGTTAATATTTCGTTGGCAAAAGGTTTTTTCTCATTACGAAGACACGCGCGAACTATCGAGGAGGGGGGGCCACGCGCGAGAGGTGAGTGCCGGACCCCGTCTGCTAATTTGAATATTGAGTTTGCGGGGGTGTCGGTAACGGGCAGCTGCACAACTCGCATAAAACATAAAACGTCTCTAGAGTCTGACCGCGCGTGGTATGGGCGCCTTCGCCAGTCCGGTTAACGTGGGTGCGACCATTCGGTTAAAGCCAAATACCATTGAAGAGAGGAGGAACCCGAGGAGAACGATGGGTCGAAGAGGCAAGATATACTCCGTGGTAATATCGATTTAGCTGCCCGAAACCGAAATTTAATGAATAAAAGAGAAAAGAAAAAAAAAAGAGTTACACAAACTTTCGTCGGTATAGCTGTAAAATGTTTCGAACGAGAAAAACGTTTACCTGCGCTGCCGAAAGATATATATCGATGATTCTCGTGAGAGAATCTATCGATTAGTGGAATCGGTAAAAGTTTTTACGAGGTGTATCTAATCGATTCCTTAGAGCCTCGCCGGTGTTCATACTTCCCATAAAACCTGTTAGTATTTGCCGCTTAACTTACTCACACCGTTTGAAAGTGCGTATATACTCGGCGAAGAGATAGGACTCGCATACCACCGATATTTTCTCTAGTCGATCCGCGGGTCTAAGGTTCTCTCTACACCGCCTCGGGTCAAAGTTCATCCCTGCGTCTTATGGCAAACCCGCTAACCTACGTCTACGCTACACCGCGGCCACGTGCACCTGCTTCTAATATTATAACCGACATCACACGAGTATATTGGCTTCGCTTGCTTGCTAATTTTAGAGAGCTCCCCTCGGTCAGCCTCTCCGCTCTCGCATACAATAACTATCACTACTTATCGGCTCGTTATTTATATACTCTCCCATGAGGATCATTAATATTGAACGGAATATTTATAACCATTGCGTACTTTGTCCCATCGGTAAAGTGGAATGCGCTTTACAGATGGTAAACGTGCGTGGGAAATCCAAAACGGCCCTCCCGCATTGTGCCAACGAATTATCGTACCACCCGGTTCGCCGGTTTCGCGATTGAAGCGCAAGCAGCATAAACGAAACGATTATTTTCACCGTCAAATCCTTGCCGCTTTATGCAAATATTGTTTTACTTTTACTTTCCTCGTCTCTCCCTTCTGTACTTTGAGTATTTTGCTATGGATTCATTTTTTTTTTTTTTATAATTTTTTTTTTATTATTATTATTCACGTGTGTCCGCGGTGTGTCCGGAGCGATGATACGGCCTTTGTCGTGAGAGGATTCCTGCAAAGGGTCCAATCATTCAGCTCGGAACGTAATGAATGGCCAGCATTTACATACCAAGATGGCGAGTATCTTATTACAAGAGAAGCGCTCTTCTCGGTTGGCGCGCGTTCCAGGGGTGGGTTCCGTTCACTCGGTAACCATCGTCCGAGTCTCTCCTTCAAGGCTCCTCTCTCTAACTCTCTTTCAGCGAGGAGAGCAACGAACAATGCTCGCCAAGGTGGTCGCGAAGGTAATGCCTGAACGACGCGCCGCTGAAGACATGATTAACATCCGTTAATAAGATGGATGCGCGTGACGTCCATTGTTGGCCCGTCTCTCGACATTCGGTGTGATTTAGATGCTTGTATACGAGCCTCCGGTTCGGACTGTCTATGTCGAGTGTTATTCAGTATCCCATAACATATTTTCATCATTTCGCTCCGAACGGCTTTTTCATCTGCCGATAGATCGAATTCCCAAAATTCGCAAAACCAAAATCAGAAGCATTTCTGAATGTATGAATATTCAAAATAATACTTTTGAATTTGATTATTTCATTTGAATTTCGAAATTGATTAAATTTAAAAAATAATAATTATTTATGTTTTTATCATAATTGTGAATTGATTTTTTAAATTGATTAATAATCTGTCTTCGTACGCTTTTTTTTCCGCTCGGCAGATTTAATTTGAATATATGTAATTTAATTCGATTTTCTGAAAGAAGTTGCGACAACATCCAGCGGAGCGTGTGCGGTATCGTCTTTGGCACGGCTAGATGTTTCGTATAATTAACAAACGTGAAAAATCATTGAACACCATATGCCGAGGTTTTGCGCGAACGGTATGTGTACACACATAGTGCGTGGATTGCGCTCGCGCGCGGGCGCACACGCGGGACGGTGGATATGCTCGGGGATATAGGTATGAGTATATGCACCCGAGTCGAGAAAGGCGGAACATTAAACCCTTCCCAAGGAGCGCGGCGCTATCACGCAGCAACAGCTGCTATGCGCGGCGGGTATACATACTTCACAGGCCACTCCGCGCGCTATCATTGCATCTTGCGGTTTTGCGTGAACCCCGAAGGGGGCCTCTCGCTCTCGCCTCCTCGGTATTGCTTGTTCAAAGGGAACGCAATTGTGAAAATCAGCGGAACCGCCTCGAAGAATCTCGAAGGCCGTAGATGCGCGTGTATCTTCACCGACTAAAGTTCTCGTAAACAGATGAGAAATAATCTAGTAAGGCGGCTAACCCGTGCGATATATCGAATTTTATACCCGCGGAATTTCGTTCTCTTCAATTTAGACATCGTCTGTGTTCATTCATATACACACCAAGTAGGTACATATATAAATACATATATACTTCACCAATTTGACGATGAATGCGCCCGCATGAGCGTTGAACATATTATTACGGTGGGGTGTAGATTAAAGAACTGGACCGATGAATAGAGAGTGTGAGCCCCCATGTTCAACATTGCTTAGCGTGCTCTCGCCTCCGATCTTTTCGAAGTTGCACCTGGTCCAGTGACAATCAATAACGACTTCGCACATTAATTATATATCCATCAGTGGTTTGCCCATTCGATAATAACGCCATTACGCCAGATATTAGAAAAATCATTGTGAACGCAATTACTTGTATGATCGATTTTTTTTTTTTACTGAATTGCCAATAATTCGAAGCGCGAATGTTGGATCAAAACGACACGCAACCAACCAGTAGAAGATCGCGAGTCTTCGTGGTCACGCGGCTGCTATTCGTGGCGCAGCATAGGAACCACTTACGAACCTCCAGATCTCGAACATCTAATTAACTCTTTCGTACTATGTTTGGGTTCCTGTTCGAACATCCTTTCTCGTTTTCAACCGAGGAATACACACGTTTCTTATCTCGATTGTCGCGCAGGAGGGCCTCTCTCGCCGAAGGATCGAAAAGACACTGCGTGCATGTGCGTGTCTGGCCGGGGGACAGTGGGAGAACAGTTTTTTCAGCCATGCAGACTTCTTCTTTCTTGCCCCGCCGGCCCTTGGGCCTTCGAACTATCGATTGGTGGTCGTAAGCATTGACAGTGAAAAATGCGAGGGTGAAACTTGCGATCTCTCGCATGTTAGGACAAAAATAAAACGGAGCACCGATTCTCCACGCGCTTCTCTTCGACTCTACAGTTACACCTACACTTTGGCAATTCATATGTGCGTATATAGCTATTGAGATATATATATGGAGGATGAGACGCGCGTACACTCGAGCACCCTATGCTATACGAGGTCGACAAGAAAATAAGATATATGAGTCCGATACACGAGGACTCAACAAGGTTCGTTAACGTTGAACGTGAACCGCCATCTCGCTGCTGTACGTTGGAGACGCAACGTGTGTGTACTATTAGGTACTCACATATCATGGGTACATCCCCCCCCCCCCTCCCCCCCTTGACTGAGGTGAATAGTTACATACTCCTCTCGCAGTAACAATTATTTTTTTCTTTTAAATAATCGACTCGCGCAACATCGAAGATCTTCCCAGCGTCGAGCGACAGTCCCGGTGTGAAAGACTGATCCAAACGGACGTCGGCTGTTCGAACGAATCGTTTCCGCTCAATCGCAACCTCCGTCGACGTATATAAACTTTTGACAAAGGCACACTTGACGAAGCGTACACACGTGTCGTTTACGCTTATCTACATCGTTCGCGACCGTGAGAGTGTCCCCTCAGACGATGTCGCCCACAAATGCCCGTGATAAAAATTCAACGTTGGAATAAATTCATTGAAACCAGAATGACAAAAACAGGATATAAATACTCTTTATGTGTCTAGGGAAACGCTGGTGTTTCGGAAAAAAAAAAAGATTGCACTCGACTATTATTCACTGTATAAATTGGCATTTTCATCACATTGGTATTGAGAAAAAAAATCTAAGAAATTCAGACAAAAAAAGTTATCGTCGTGAGAATACATTTTTTTAGTTAGTTATACCGAGTGTTATAAATACAAAACATTTTTTTGTTTGTATTTTATTCTTCGCAACAACATTTTATTCAAAACAATTTCATCGACACTCGACAAATAACGTCTAATCTCTATCTGCCGCGTATTCTCGCCAACTACCCGGCAATATCGCTGATGCATACGCACCGCGCGGTCGCAGCTGGACCGAGCGAGAGTTCGCGTGCACGTTCAATATTGAGCTGCACGAAACCCATTAAGCAGATTAGCTTCTCTCTCCCGAGCCGCACCCGCGTTACACTCGTGTTACACGGTCCCTTTCTCTCCTCCACTGGAGCACACGGTTTCTTCGTTTCACCCTCAACAACGGCGCGCGTTCTTAATAGAGACGTAAAATTTGTCTCCGTGTAAAGAGGTTTATAGTATATCTACATGGTCTTTCGTCGGAAATGCATATATGCACCGAGGGAGGCGGAGTTGCATCTCGCGAAACAGATTAGTCCTATATGTGTAACATACCGCGATACACGTTCGGCATTAATAAAAAAAGCATGAGGTTCCAATCTCGTGCAGACTGCGTGAAAATTGATTGCACCGCGGGTGGCTCGCGGTGGATTTCAAGATAGCATACATATAGTCTCCTTCCCCCGATGAGATGAGAGGTGCGAGCGCCGCGGCTTTATTAAGAAAGCTCGACGAATCGATAATTAGCGTATCAATTAGCGGTAATACGCCGTATAATTACACCCGACGAGAACGTGATGATACGTGTGGTTGTATAAAGCGGCATTGCCGCATCGATGCCATACGGTAAACTCGTATTCGCTCGCGAATCGCGCGAGATTTTCGGCGAGAAACGAGGACCTCGAGAATCGCGATGATACCGCTTGCTTGGCCGTCGCTCGGTGCAATAAGCGTGGATTAATTGAATGTACGCGGATCTGTCCGCGAAAGACCACGCGGAGTTGTGGCCGAGACGGAAACCGCGATTCTCGAGACCCCTCTTACCTTCAATTCGCTTCGCGATCACGCGAGATTCGAGATGCAATGTCGACGCGACGACGCCGCGCACACCAGCGAGTGAAAACACACGCGTCGATGCAGCGGTGAAGTTCCGCTACGTTTAAGCTGATTATTCGCCAGTAATATTTCGCAGAGGTCTTAAAAAAAAAAAAAAAAAATGAAGAAAAATGCGCAGTTCGAAATTACAGTGATTGCTGCGATAAGCGACTCCACGTAATTGAAATAAATTTCAATCGGTGTCTAATAAATTGTAACATTGTACGTGTAATATGTGGCATCAGAGCGTCAATTTCTCGAAGGCACTTCGTGAATATCAATTAGAGTCCTCGCGTCTTACCTCGTCCCGCAATTCTCGCTGCACGCTTGTCTCTTGCTTGTCAATTTGCAATTATAATTTCTCGAAACGTTCCTCGTTCGCTCACTTTCGCGCGCGAACGTCTCCGTTCAGCTGCACCGGAATCCGTGTACGTTATCGTTGATGCGAACCTCGTCACGATGCGGTGGCACATTCGTCGCGTTTATCATGAAACTTTCGCAACGAGGTTTATAACTTCTGACACTTCGTGTAACGAGTAGACGCGCGCGCGCATACGAGAATCGAGATGCCGCCGTATACGCGCACGAGATGCACGAAACGAATCGTCAAGCACAATGGAGAGATATTCGTTACCCTCGTTAAGGTAGAGAAACAACGGAGTCTGGTTCTCCGGCTTCGTCGCTAACACGATTTAGGTGCAAGTCACATTGTATATAGATATATGTATACGCTATGCGCAACTGCAGAAGAAAACATCCAACACGGGTCCTTATCCCATTTTTATCCTTCTTTCTTCTGGCATCTTCCCCCGGAGCAGCGAAGAAACCTTCGCCAAAGTCGATAGTCCCTTTTTTGCGATATTAAAAATAATGGTGACATATATTAGTTTTAACGAAGGAAACAGAGAGCGGGAGGGCGCGCGCGTGCACACTAGCGAAAGACACGCGGGAGAGCTCTATTTTTTTGCGCACCCGTATTTATGCGTCTGGTCATTTGTTTCCCCGAAGCTTTTGCCGGAGAGCGAGAGGTGGAGGGAAACTGAAGATGTGAAACAATGGCAATGCGACGGATCGCGAAGCCAAAAACCTTTATACTTGCGTGTTTCTCATGAAAATATATGTATAGAGAAAAAGTCGTTGAAAGAAGGAAAGAAACAAAGGCAGAGAGGAGAGATCGAGGCAAGGAAAAAAAAAAGAAGGCAATTCCAAGCGCGACGAATCCGCACGTTAAATTCTTAGGGTGAAACGCGAATACACGTAGCTTCGTCGCTTTCGTGTATCGCGACGAGTCGCGCATGCAGCTCTCTCTTTTTCCCTGTAGTCGTGTCGCAATTTCAATTTCAAATTATCCAATTCCGGAGGGTGTCGGATTCGAGAGTTTATGCGAATCCGATAACTATCGGCGCGTAAGCCACCGCGAGGTATTTTTATTTTTTCACCGACATTACGAAAAAGTTTTGTTCAACGCGACGTGAAAAGGGACACGAGCTTTGCTCGTGTACCAACGATTTCTGGCGCATATACAGAGTTCGAGGCGTTCTCACGTTCGGTAGCCGAAAATATGCGGCAGCCACAGCAGTATTGGTACAAACGGGTTAAACGCTATACGGCTGTACGGAATACTTACCCTCCCGTGTCCCTGTGACCTACCGAATGACAAGTGGGCGGATCGCTTTGAATTTACAACCAGAATACGCTGGACTTGTGTACGTAAACGATCGGAACTATGGTCGCGTGCGACGATGCGGTTTTCACTGAATCGATTCGGAAACTTCGGGGAAGAAAGTACCGCAGAATCGAACATCGGTGGTCAGAAAGACCAGCGGGGGTAGCAATGCCTACCAAGAATCGAAGGGGTTATTCTCGTTCGAGCGACGAACGCTACGGCATATCCGTGGAACAATCGTGCATAACCAGTTTTCGCTACCGTCTTCGCTACACCGATCCCCTCCCGAAAGTCCCCGTGCAATGTGCTGAAATTCTTGAAAACAAAAACGAAAGGGTTGACTCACTCTCTCCGCACGAAGCCGGATTAGAACTTCGTTAATCCCACAATATTTACGGCACGCCTGCCGTGATCTCGGTAAACATGAAATAACCGATGGTCTCGAACTCGACGAAGCTCTCCCTCTCTCTTCAGTATCGAGACAGAGAGAGGAAGAGAGAGGTGGAAATCTTGTGCGCCCTCCTGCCAAGTTACGCCGCCGCCCACAAATACAACGCGCGACCAAAACGACTCTTACTGACTTTTACGACCTTTTTGGTCCAGAAGTCGTCATAATCCCTTTAGTGCTTTGCGATGAAGACATCATTCCCGAATAAACCTCGGAATGATCCTGCGCTGTAGTTTTACGACCTTATAGTGCGACGTATGCGCAATACAGTAGAAATTGGAAGCCAAAGCGTATGTGTGGGTGAAAAAGATCGAAGACGCGCGATGCATAGTCGGTGGAAATATTCGTTAATACTCGCGGCGGGCAGTAGCGCAGTTTCCAGATCTATACGAGGGCCGCGCCTTGTCATTGTATCATTGTTGCTATCGTAAAATTCAATGCCGGTGAGACACAGGAGGAGTTTCGCAGTGCGGTTGAACGTCGTAGATTTACAGCGACCTGCGTGGAAACGGGTTGTGTGAATTGGTTCGCTAAGCAACGAGGTAAGAAAAGAATGAAAGTGCAGATCCTTCTATACCTCTCGAACGTGCGGTTTTCGCCATTTGCTATTATTCACTTTGATATGAAATAGGTGGCCAACTCTTTTGATTTACTGCTGTTTGCGGTGACGCGAGAACCTTCATGGATTATAATCCTTTGACCGATATCGCTGACAAAATTTACCGCTAGTCTCGTAGCTTCTTCCCGGTAGGAGACTCCTCTTGTCTTCACAACAGTGAACGTTAGGTAGAATTTTCTTGGGAACACTTCGGCGCGGCGAACTTAGGGGAAATTTTGTGGAAAGTCAAAATGTGTGGATTAAGACTTTGGGATTCATAAAAATAAAAAACCACGTGAAAAAAAAATATATACATTCTTTCTTTTCACATCCTTTCGGTCTTCTGAAAGATCGTAGATGCAACTCTAACGTGATAATTATATACTGACAATATAGAGAGGAGTCTCGGAGGCTCGTAAAATGAAGGGTGTGCCGGCTTCGCACATCGTTGCTTCGATCTTGTAACATTGTAGGTATACAACTAACGAAGCCTCGCGACTCCAATAAATATTCAATGTCGTAAAAATTTCTGATCTCTTCATCGGAGTTCCACGAGCAGTGTTTATCCAAGTTAAATCTTCTTTGATAATGAGGTATTTTATTTGATTTTTTTTTGTACTTTTTACATACGATTGTATTTTGTGATGACTCGCGCGGCTCAAAGCACGAAAAAAAAAAGAGTTGCGGAATTTTCGATCGTTAACGAAATCCTAGTCCAATCGACTTCGCAACACCTGCTGTGTCCGAGCGAAAGAGCGCCTCAATTAGATGAACCGTAAAATGATTTTACGAATTTTTTTATAACATAAAAAAAATTAGCCCCATTTGTGTGTAACTACGCGCCGCGGCAAGTATATTTCCCACTATGATCCCGTCGGCTCGCTCGGGTACAGAGCGAGTTACCGGTAACTACTATTAGCGATCCTTTGCAATATACGTGCCGAAGATACCGTCATTAAAGTTTACCAGATCCCTCTCTCTCTCGCTCTCGGCAGCGGTCGCGGTTACGTCGTTACCGGCTAATAAAGTAACGTGTTCACTGCGTGAGCGGTGCGACTCTCCTCGTGCGTGGAGCGCTCGTGCGCGAGCGAACGAGAGGATGAATGAACGTAAAAAAAAAAGTAAAAAAAAAGAACGACAAAACGGAAAGAACGAAAAAAAAAAGTACCTAACATTTTATCGCTTACCCACGTACTTACGCACCGTTTAATCTCGCGGCAAGTGCATCGGCGTTGGGAATAGTGATTCAAAGTAATTTTCCAAGTATCGGGCGAGAGAGCAAGTTGTATCATCGAGTCGCGGCTTCGTTCGACGGTGTGTCTCGTGTGGTACATACAGTAACATACGGTTACTGAATTATCCTTGCGGTCTCCGTGCGAGAGAAGCGCGCGAGCCAAGGCGTGCGCGCACACGAGCGCTCTCTCTGCGTGTATATTTTGCTGCGGTGATCGTGAACGAGGCGCGACGCTCGTATTTCATACTCTCGCCTGGGGATAACTGCACACACGGCATATTCTCGCATCCTTCGAGCCCCGAAGAACGCAGTCGTCGAATATATCGCGATCGTTGCGTTTATAACAGGGCAAAGAGGGAGAGAGAGGCGCAAATACAAAACGGCATACGTATACACGTACATTTGTATGGAATGCGCGATGCGATGGGTAAATAACCGTGATATCCCGTATTTCCATCTATCCCACCGTTCGTAAATGCCATTATGAATTTATGTATCGGCAAGTTTTTTTTTTTTTTTTTTCGACATTAAATATATACTCAGACTTCAGAAAATTGTAGGAATGATCTTAACGAGTTCTCTCGAAGGTTTTTCTCCGCGGAATGTTTTGCAAACAAGTCCACTCAAGATAATAAGTAGGTGCGAACCTTCTAATTCCAATGGTTCATTTGAAAGTTGCACGGTAAACTCTGTTAACTGATGACGCAACCGGAACTACCCTCTTGTCCGAGGGGCCGCGGCTGGACCGTAATGTCCTTTCGTTTCCGTTGTCGAAAATCACCATGACGACGAGAATGAGGGCTTCCGGGGTCCGTACCACAATGATTTCTCAAGGACGAATGACGAGGAAGAAGAGTGCGGTGCTACTGCAGTCTCTCGCGAAGGCAAGTGAAGCTCGTTAAGTTTCTCTCGTCCGGTTTCTCGCCGCGGCTAAGATACAGCGCGGGGACGAAAGAATCTTTTCTTCTGGAAGGTACCGCGGGGCAAAACTTGCCATATTTTGGCCACTGGCGACGTTGTATTTATGGCCGCAGAAATATGGCCAGAAAACGTTAGGAGGTCGGTAAACACGGTGGTGCGCGTTGCGTTTTGCGAACGATGCACTCCTGCAGTGTGAAAGAAAGACGGAAGGAGAGGTAGAAGAAAGCGAGGTACTCCGGGGAAGAGTCTGGCTAACGGACCAGCAGAGGAAAGTGCAGAAATCTCTTCTCCGGTGTCTTAACAGTCTCGCTTACTCGCGTTGCCAAAGATTCGTCTAGTTTTTCTCTCGTTGAATTATGACGAACCGAGAGCTAGTAGTTCGAAATGCGCGAAAAAATGCATGGAAAGAATGAGCGATCCTTCGCGACGCGTCCTTAGCGTTTTTCGCTTAGGCCGCTCCCCCCTGGAGAAGGTAGCCTCGTAAACATATTACTTATTTTTTTTTCTTCGTATTTTTCCTACACTCAACTGCGTGTGTATTCGTCTCATCGTCCGGCAAAGCAGAGACCGCAATAAAATTGCATAAGCCTCCGAACTGCGATGATATATTACCTCGGACGAGTTTCGATTGTCGCACCAATGCCCGGTGACAATTCGTAATAATGTGGTCATATTCTCGCATTGCACTGTGCGCTCCTTTTCGCCTGGCAACTGCCGTAGTCGTTTTTACGCGTAACGTCGACGAGGAGCTACAGAGAAAATCGTCAATGCCCTCGACGGTTTTACTGTTGCTGAGGACAACTGTAAAGTAATTTTTGAGGTGTCGTAAAACGCCCGCCGATGTCTCTCGCTCGCAGGAACCCTGAAGTATTTATGTGTATGATCATCGGGCCAAAAAGACATTAGCCTCGCAGACTCATCTCTCGTATAGGAAAACGCTGTAGGAAATACTTGGTTGAAGGATTTCCGGTTGAGGATCTGCATCGCGGATCTATATACTCTTCTTAATCTATCCTCAAGGACCAGTAAGCCATTTCGTTATTGCTTGAGGCAAACGCGAGCTCTATAGCACTTTGAGTTTATTGGATGGCAGAGCGATGAGAGTGAGAAAGGATTCGGGGTCTTACGTTCCTTTTCGCCGGAGGCTCGCGTTAGGGTTGCGCAATAAGTGGCTTAAGCTCTTCCAAGACGTTGGGGAACTGTTATTGACAGAGGCAAAGATTTTTTTCTCCCCTATTTCTTCGGACTATGCTTGGCAATGGTTACTGACGAAAAGACTCGGAATGCATCACCCCGCGGGAATCACTTTACCCGCATATTCACCCGATTCAACTAGATTTTTGGATACAAAGACCGAACGCGTGGTAAACCTCCGGGTTGAACCGTGAAAAATCTAAAAATTCGGCCGGATCACGAGCGGATCGCATCTGCTAACAACCAGAATGAATTCGTGAGAGAACTATAACCTCGTAGCGTTGTACTCGTCGTGACGCGCATTCGTCTGTTTACCTCACGGTGAAATCACCGTTGCCAAAGGTGCGCGGAAATCGTATGAATGCTGATTCGAAATCCGTGACGGTCCCGGAGATCTTTTGGTGGTTCTTTGAAAATCGACCGAATCAAATTCCGTGCAGCAGCCGTCGTCTTACCGTAGTTTTTCAATGCTTGAGCTTTCGGAGACACCTGAGAAAAACGATGAACAGTTGTTGGCGCAAAAGTTCTTCGACGATTTTGAGTCAGTGTCGTTTTTGCAAGGTGATTTTTTTGGAGTCAGTTTCATTGAAAGAAATTTTGATTATTTTATATCGATTTTTTAAATATTTTTTTTTTTAGTAAATATCTAAAACTGCGTTGTTTATGGAGAATATTACAAAAATGTTTAAAGGGGAAAAATTATTGTCTGTGCCTTCGTTCAATAGTTTTTTTCTCGGCAGCTGCTTTTCGACCTGTACGAGGAAACTTTAACGAAGGGACATTGTAAAATTGAGGACAACTGCATACAGTAAGGTTCTCTCGTCGTATATAGAGGAAGCGCGGAGTTTCGTGGGCGGAGAAGCCCGCAAAAGCCGCATCGGTCTCCGTGAAATCGGGGATTCGATGCGGCGAGCGATGTTCTATGCAGAGGCCCTCTGGTCGCGCGCGACTGTCCCGCGCATAAGGTCTTCTCCTCAAGTAGCTTGAAAAGTATCGTCCGAACGTGAAACTTTGGTATACAGAAAGAAAAAGAAACGGAATCTTTTCCAGTCGGTGCGAGTCTCGCTGACCGCGTCGTTGCACCGGACAATACTTTTGCCGCAAAGCCAAAGACGCGTTCACGATTTGACTCGCTCGACCCGCACTCTTTGCTCTCCGGGTCTCGTTCCTCCCGCGTACGCTATTGTAACTCTCTGTTTCTTCGGGATCTCGTTGCGTCCGCATACACGGTAGCCGACAACGGCAGCTAAGTCCAAAGAAGTCAAATGCAAACGCGTGTAGAAACTATATTCCAGCCTTGTTGTGCCGCTACACGTACGTGCGTGCGCGCTGCGTTAGAAACACGTGTGCTTTCTTTCCATTTGTTCTTTATCTTTTCTCGCAGACGCTCTTTTGTCGGGAACATTTTTTTCTTCTAGTGATCATGTTGAATACCAAAATAGACGAGGAACATGTGACTAGCAACGTTGAAATTCTCTGTCTATTATGTTAAACGTTGTGTCAATTTTTGTAGAACACGCGGCTTAACAATAAATACATGTCGCTACAGCGTTTGAAGTTTCTGTACTCGTAAAAAATATTGTAACGAATTGATACTGTTTTTTTTTTTTTTTTTTTGAATAATAAAATTGACATAATTTACTTGATATTCGGATCTTTCGTCATCCATTAAATATTTTTTTCGCCACTGAAGCGCTTGTTATGTTTTCAATCGATGATTACTCGTGACTAAAGTACGAGCCGTGAAACCTCGCCGCACCTTGTCCACGAATTACACGAATATTTAACGGTGCAGAGACAAAAATTTTCATGCATTACGCCCCTCGGATTTCACGGCATCTTTCCGACGATTAGTGAATATACTTCTCGTAGAAGTGTTGTTTCTTAACTCTTATTCATTGCCTTCGTTCCCCTTTCGGCTCTTTTGCTTCGGTATAGAGTGGGGATATGTATAAGACTCGCCGACGTGGCCACACGGCGATGACTGACTTTCCTGCCCCTCCGACACAGCCCCCATAATAAAACACCCCATACCTCGATGCGACCAACTCTACTCTTACAATTGACCATTGTCCGTACCTTCCATGGAAAGCTGACTTCAATTAAGTTTCCGCACGCTTTGCCGCGCGCGCACGTCAGCAACGCTCGCGAACTGAGAGCGACACGAAAGGAAGAGGAGAGCCTTCGCATCTTCACGAAAGAAACTACTCCGCCCATCAACGAGGCTCTCCTTCTTGCCTCGAACGTCAATTGTTGTTCGATTCTCTTTCAAGTCGTGGGAGTGAAGCTGACGCTATGAAAGTATAAAAGTATAGAGCTGTATACGGCTCTCTCTGCCGTAGTCTTTGCCAAGATCGCTCGAGGAACTTCCAGACTTGTCGTGTGAAAGAGTCTCCGTGAGTAAAAGAGTCGCCCACCTTTTTTTTCCGTCACAAAAAGGGCCGCGCCATTTCATATAGATTCGAACGTAAAGTCTCGAAACCTGTCGAGTTCTGACTTTGAGCTAAAAGAAGAAGAAATAAAAAAAAAAAACAGATCGACAGCGTTGACGAACGCTACACTGATGAACCCGTTTTAGTGGCAATTTAGTTTACGTAGGGAAGACTAGTTTTCGTCGACACCAGAAGCAGCTGCACGCCGAGAATTCAGAAGCATGCATGTGATAATGGTTTAGCATCGTAAACCTTCGTTTTACACTGCAATAACGATGCAAATGATGCGTCTCCCGGGGAATGACATTGTAAAACGCTCTCGCGGCTTGCGGAACGAGTCCACGAAGAGCGGGAGCACTGTCTTTCGCATCGAACGAAATTCTTCTCGATAACGCAAATTCACACTTTTCTTTGGGATGACCTCTTCGCAGGGATGAAAAATAAAAATCCTTTAAAGCACTATAGCTTAAAAAATATATATATACAACGAGGAGCAGACCAAGAGTATTGGGAACTTTGATGGTCCGGAGTATTAGCTGCATTCAAGCGTTGATGTGAGTTTTGCTCCGTGAAAGAGTGAGGTAGCTAACCGAGAGAACGGCGTCGGGAGAACCGACACTCCTTTGAGAAGGAAAACTTCTTTCAACTCACCGCCTTTTAGTGCTACTGCAATGACGGACGCCGCGCGCGCCCTATACACTGCCTCCGAGCTGCTGCTTTTTGTATTAGACGGTGGCGGCGTGCCCCCTAATGAAAATTTCTTCGCGATTCATGGACGATCGTATAACTGCTCTCGGATTCGAGGTAAGAGAGCCAAGAAATCTTTTGCGTTAACGACGCCAAGTCTAGCCGTTTAGTTTCTGCAAATATTAGCTCTGCCGGATTCTATAGAACATAAAGAAAAAACTAAGCCTTTGTTTTCGAAATACGAAGTTTCGAGGGTTGGAAAACCGATTTTTCATTAGTTGGCGCTCGTGGAAATTAGCACCTACTCGAAACTTCGTAGCAATGAGTTAAAAGTTAAATAATCGTAAAAACTCCGAAAGATTTTTTTTCCTTTCAACAACTGCAAGAAATTAAATTTTGTTCTTTCAACGACTCGCCTCAAATAATGTTGCCACGTGATTTTCATATCCTGTCGAGCATCGAGGCGCGAACTTTACGGGGTAACGCGATACCGCAGAGAACGCGTACGTTAAATTTTGTGTACTACAGATTACGTCGACATATGTTTGATCTAAATTAAACGGCGCCATGTAAAAGCCGGAAATTTAAACGTGATCTTTAATGTCACTGCAAACGGTCTTGTGAAATGATAACGAGAAAGTCGACACCCCATTTTTGTGGAAAAACTCCGGTTGCCGGACGTGAAATATATAATTGGTCTCCAAAGTCGCGCGTGCACGCGAGTTCTGTTATAGCTTTTCTCACTATCGCCTTTCTCTAGCGTATATTCTGTTTACAATAAATAAGAAGGCCGAATGTCTATTAGCTGTATAAGGGAAACGAGACGAAAGCTCAAAGTTATGGTCATTGGACGAGAGGAGAGCAGAAGCCGCGCACGGCAACGGGCCATCTGCGAACTCCAACACGATTCGAAGGGAAAAACGTAAAGGAGTGGGCGGCGAAAGATACTAAGGCGTTTTACGGAGACACGCGCGTATTCCGTATACCCATTCTCACTTCTCGCCTTTCCTAGAACCATGTGGTTTACATAAAACGAGAAATTCGATCGGTTTTCTCGCGGCAGAAGCTGTAAACGATAAAAACTAAAATGGCCATCGATATATTTGCTCATTGCTTCGTAAGAAATACTGTAAAATTTAAACGACGTTGTTACCTTTTACGGAGTTTAAGTATCAAATATTTAAAGATCCTTATGCACCTGTATACAACATTTTAAATGTGTATTTGAAATTCCCCAACACCCCCGTCATTATTTTTAACCACTTGTTCTTTATCTGAAAAAAATTCATGTAACACTCGTTACGACACGGTGAAACATGTGAAAGTACAAAATAATTTTCTGCACGTACGAAAATCCCGCTCAAGTTTTGAAGAAAATAGTTGATGAACTTACATTCGACGCCAACAAAAACATCGAAAAATATGATCTAAAATAGTTTTATGGATCCAACGATTTTACAAAAATTATTACAAGGCAATAAAATAATATTTTGGACCCTTTGGCGTGATTTTTCCACATATTATACATTCCGATAATGAAAAAAAAAAAAAACGAATTCTTCAATTTTGTAATATCCTCTACGATAAATCATAATAAAATGAACAATCGAGACGTAAGTAAATAATAAATAAGAGATTCCGAGGTCGGCGAAAGGACCCGTCACGTTTCGCTGAATCCTTCGCCGCAGCGTCTCGAACGTGATTGCGACTGTGCGCAGAAAGTCAATGATAATAGAGTCGAGAGCCCCGCTGATTTGTGCTGAGTGAGGCAGATTATAAAAATGCTTCTCACTCTCGCTTTCAAGCGAGAAAAAAAAATTACACGAGTTGAAGCGGGTCCGTTGCTAATTGCGTATCCGCATATGTTACCGTGCAAAATGATTGACTCTCGCGTGTAAATGTGAGAAAGAGGCGTAGACGTGGAACTGAGGAGTGTACGTTATCTGTACAACTAGCGAGTGTCGACTTGCTCTTGCGTATGATTTCTTCAGCATCAGACACGATGATATATTCCGAGAAGTATGCGGAGAAGTGAATATATATGCGAAGAAAAAGTTCGCATGCGAATCGCGATGTTTCACTAATTGCGGATCTGCGTTGGCAACGAGTTTCTATGGTACGATACCAGAACTCGATGAATCGATATGCCGGTACTTATTTCCCTTATACACACAAACGAACGCACACTTACAAATTGTGGAAGGGGTGAAGATATGCTACCGATTACACGAGGACTAATGTGAGAAACACGGCTGTAGCATGTTACGGGAAATAAGTATATAACATGTACACGACATGTAGACTTTTAAATCCATGGTGGTGCCGCGCTATTTTCGTGCGACGCACACGCGAATTCGAGAAAATAACGAAAAAAACGTTAAAAAGAAGACAAAAAAAGAGGGGAGAAAAAATAAAATAGCTAAACAAATCAGAAAACGAATCGCCTCGCGTGAATCTTGAGTCTAATCTTAATCGTGAATCTTGCATCACGCCAATGCGGGGGAACGAGCGCACTGGGGTATATACGAGAGAGAACGGGTTTGGAAGGGTTGAATACGCTTGTCCCACTGTGTGTGTCTCACAAGAAAAGGCACACACGCGTCGCGAGAGTTCCAACACCGAGTGTGGTTATCGCGCGGCAGAACCACGTGAGACCATACGCTTTCAACTCGTTCGTGACTTGAGATCCTTTTTTTTCTGTTTTTTTTTTCTTTTTTTCTCTTTGTATTTCTCGAGCTCTGACGGTGCGCTATCGTTTCATGGGACTTAACGACGTCTAAACAAAGCTATATACGCGCGAGCGTTGCCGAGAACTCGGGCACTCGTGACACACGCCCCCAATAAATTGGAGTGTCGCCTCCGTTCGGGACAACGCTGTTTGCTGCTGCTGTTTTGCAGGCACCGAAGAAAAAGAATACAAAGAAGAAGACGCGTGGCGCGCGACGAAACCAGAGCACGCTTATGCCAGACGACAAAAAATTGGTCTAATAATTGTAAAAACTAGAGTAGACCTAAATTTGCGAGGAAAAAGAGCCGCGGTTGCCAACGAGACGAGGTGTTCAGCGATGGTGGCGAAAAAGAAGGAGAAAAAAAAAGAGAAAAAACACGATAGCTTTGTCATTTTTCTGGCCGTTCGAGGGAGAGAGAACTTCTTCGTGTTTCGTGTTTTGTGTTTTCCCAGAAAACGTCGTTTTAAACGATACCCAAGACAGTATTTTATGACTAAAGAAGTGACCCCCCTGGCTATCGTTATTTTTCTCTCGCTCTGCAGTTGCGACGACGGAAAAATTTGACCATCTCGTAAGTGCGGGTCAACTATGGTGATTCTTCCGTCGACCGGACTATAGTCCACACCGCCCCCCCTCGGAAAAAATATATATAACACTACGCCAGATTCTTTATTCCATTTCGTCCCCTCAATATAACATTACGAGCGCATTTCGTTCAAAAATAGTTCGAGAGCACGTAGGACTCTCTCGTGTTTTATTTGGGTGACCGTAATAACGCGGAAACTGTACCGAAAAAGGTCCTTCTCTTCCACCGTCGTTTTTCGACTTGGCTGTCGCAAAATATGCACGAGTGATGAGACCGTCTTTTTCATCGTTAGGTGCACATTTTAGAGCGGTCCTCGATATTTGCGAAGAAGCCGACGAAAAATCTGGGTCTCCGCGCTTTCGTCGCTCCACAAAAACGTTTATGGTGACCGAAGTTGCTCACCGTAAACGCCCAGTGCTTCCTCGCGTTGGGTATACGGGAGTGGCAAAAATCATAAAAATACGTTCTAGAAATGACGTTGTTTTTACCATAAAACCGTGTATTCCAGATCGTTGGGAACACTGCTTTACGCTGCTCGGAATATACCTACACTTCCTGTGTACCTTTGAAAAAGAAACAGAAAGAGAGAGAGAGAGAGAGCATACTTCTTGTTCACTACTACTATAGCCACCTCGACGAAGCGTCGGTCTGAATTACATTTGCCTGTATTTGTATCAGGGCTGCGTCATTATTGGTTTACAGCCACGGGCTTCGGTCAAATTAATGCCGAAGGTCGAGTACCTACTGTCAGGTTCGTCGGTAAGTTTTACTTCGGGTCCCTGTAGAACTCGGAATAGTATCTTTAAAGCTGCACATTTTTCGCCAGACATTTTGGCACTCGATTTTATATAGCGGCATATCAAAAGTTGGCGCAAATATCGATATAGCGATTCAAAATTATTGATTAAATACTTTCGCAATTCTTTATGCTGTTAGGATTTTCTTGATTTCTTTTCCATTGCAATCACCATTGACATGTTGAATGGTTTATAATTAAAATGAAAAAAAAAAATTAAAGAGGACGATCCTACTCTCCGATAAAAAATGGTACAATGACAATGGTTGCTTTTGGATTCTCATAGAATCGGACCGTCAGCTTTACACGAGAGTTCAAGCTTACACGCCCGACTAGTTCGAGAGCAAACTGCAGCTTGTTATCTCTTCCAAAGAACGAACGAACGAACGAACGAAGTTGCAAAGATAGGGTGAAAAGTTGTACCGGTTGGCAGAGTGCCGAAGAGCACCCCTCCGCTGGGATACCGGAAAGTCCCTGGTCTCTTTCTCTTTCTCTCGATACATTACCTAAGTTTAGAACATCTACGCGAAGCGCGAGTAGGATCGAGCGAACGGGGAAATAGTTGTGTCGAGAGAATTGAGAAAGCTCTCTCACCCCATCGTGCCTCGGTGCTGGTAAAGTTAAGCGAAACTCTCCTTTCGCCAAGACAAACTCGAGAATCAATCGGGGCGGAAAGTCACGAGTTCCGGATGCGACATTGCGCATAATTTACGATAGAGAGATCCTTTGCCGTAGCCGTGGCAGAGCGTAAGATAGCAGTAGATGGAGCGTGCTGTTGACTCTTTCGTTCTACTAGTGTACATTCCCAGTTCGTATTCCAACGCGGCCCGAGCGTTGGCACAACAGTAGAGTTTAAACATTGAAATAGCCCCGAGCGGCGTTTCCATACCCTTTCCCAGAAACAGGCAAAAATCAACCCTTATGCATTCAAAACTCACCCCTCCGAAAAATTTTATTTACAACTTTAGTCGAATGCCTACACGACGAGACAAAAGAAAAGACAGAATTTGCGTCGCTCGCGCGTCGTCACTCGTTGCTCCAATTGCGCCAATTGCTCTCCATAAAAGCGAAGCGAGTCTCTCGTCGCGTAAACGAGACGAGAGAACCCTTCGTCATCTACCATATTTCACGAAAAGGGTGAACATTTTTAACCCTAACCTACAATTACGTCGTAAAGACGATATTCGTGCGACAATGAAACGGCGTGCTCCAGTTGCATAAAATAATAAAATTTCACCGAGACTTCGCGTCGTCTTTCGAAGGTTAAAACCCTTTTCCGAAAATCCATTTCGTGCCGCAGCAGGGTGTCCATCGACATCGGCCACAGGGCAAAGCAACACAGAGAAATGAGAGACGAGAAACAATCTCGAGGACGACGGTTTCGCACAGGTTACCTCTACTCGTTTTCATACTTTCGGATTGTAGAGCCCGATGAAGGGTGCTCGATATTCCGTACCTGCTCCAGTTAAACGTCAGTTACAGGCACAACAACCTAACGGAGGAACGGGCTGCTACTGTTAGACGACCCATAGACAAACATAGTGCTCGTTCACTCGAAACTCTTTTCGTAATAATAGCAACGTTTTGCCCTCAAACTTGCTGCTTTCCTAACATGAATACCGAAACACGAGAATATACTCACTAATTTTCTATAGACAAAATTCTTTTTTTTTTCGTTACCATACAAATTGATTTTTTAATACATTTCTGTAATACACTTCCCAAACGATTCGAGAAGGTAGAATATTCGGATAAACAATGAATTATTTTTGTGCAACAATGGGGATACCCTATTTGATAAAAATTCTCGCATGTATTGCATATTCTTCACTTAAATCTTTTGTACAATTTTTGCTCTATTTTTCGATTTATTGCTTGGGTCACCTTGAATGATGCGGAAAAAAGAATTTTTGCCAGCGTTTTGAATGCTCACTGCTGAAAATTCGAGAAAAATGCGGTTTCTTTCCGTGAGTTGTTGAACCATTTTTACCGCGTTTGCGTAAACGGTCCTTCCACGGATGTTTCTTTCCCGCTCTAGTTATAAATTTTCCTGAGCAATTTGCTTTACTGTCCTTAACCCGTTCGCCAGCTTGTTACAGTTACGAAAACGGTCACTGCTCTTTTACGGTCCTCTTTTCTACGGCGCGAAGAGAAAAATAATTTATTGCGTTGAACCGTAACGCGAGAGCGCACGAGACAGGATCTGTTTCTCTAACTGTTACAGTTTAAATCGAGCGCCTTTTGTCATGCGCAAGTACCGAGGCCCAATTCGAAATTTACGATTGCCCGTGTGCCCAAAGTTCTTTCAAAATTTGCTCCGAATCTCTTCCCCACTACTAGTACGTTTTTTCCCATCCCGATGCGACCGGCCGGCATAAAACGGTGTTACAGTTTAGACGAGAAGCTTTGTAAAACGAGGCCTACCTCTCTAATTATTTTTAGAGCCTATTCTCCCGAAATGAGAAAAAGTCGCTCGAGTTGCTCGCAATTCGGTATTTTACAGAGCTCTCGCGCCGAGACCCCCGAGGGGTCGAAAGAGGCACATCTTGTTTTGTGCTTCGTTACCACTACCGGTCGTAACTAGAGTGAATTTCTTTTTTCCAAACTGCTCGACACTTGCACAACTATACGAATATATATATACATTGCCCCAAAAATACGCAGGTCATTCAGTTGCACGCTGTCGTCTCTCTCAGGACCCCTGCGTATATACTTTCTCCGAAACGATGCACTTCCAAATTTCAATACCGCGCCGAAAAATCTTCTCCAAACTTTATTAGTTTACCATTTCGCAGAAATCGTACCGATTTCGCGAGACCAGTTCAAAATTCTTACATTTTTATCCATTAACTCGTCTTCTTTTTTTTTTTTTTTATCATCGTGATGCACATTTGAGGCCACTCCGTAAAAGGTGCGATCAGCAAACGATCTTTAACGCAGCCGCACGAGTTCTCTCGTGTTTCACGATCATGCAGTTATACCTACTCAGGTTAAACTTACGCAGCATCTTTCTGAGTTTCCGTACCACAAAGTTTTCACAGCAACTTCTTGCCCATTTATCCGCTAACGTCTGTCGCCGCTTAATTTATTATTAATTCCGCGACGGGCGTTGATGAATGGTTGCGGATGTCAAGTAATGCGTTTTTGAGTGGTTCACGCGAGTCTTTGGTATTACTGGTGTTGTTACATCGCAGCGAATCTCGCGTTGTACATCGCGACTAAGCGCGTTATCTCTCGTGAGACCTTCGGCTCTCGTACCTGCGGTTCGTGGCTCTGCGGTGTGTTGCTTCTTTGGTGGTCCGCTCACGAATATTCCCCCCTTCTTGTCCACGTCACACATACACACGAGCAGAAGGGAGAGCAAAGCCTCACGGACGTTGTACAAAATATTCCGGGCTTACGATTAAAATTACGATACTTTTATGTTCTCGACTAACTGAAAGTTAATGCGCCGTCAAATCTTCGTCTCCCGTTTTTTCCTCCTCTTCTTACTCGATACAGCGGCTTCCTTTTTTTTGCTTTGTTCCTTTCTCGCTGGCTTCACCAGTTCACGCTCTTCACAGGACATAGAAGTGGCTTGTCGAGGGTAATATGTGCCGGAGGTGGGCGTTACACTCGCACGGCTTTCTTCGACTCGACGAAAACACGTAAATTGCTATAGCGAGGGTTACAGGTAGTTCTGCGTTACTGGATCTGAAAAAATCTTGCGACGAACATCAAAACAGTCGTTTTTATGGGCTGTAAATGTTATGGGAAATGAAAAAGAGAACGTAAGGTCCCGCGGATTTCGAAGCTTCCGCGATGTGTAATATCGTTAAAGAGAAGAGTTTTAGGATCGATCCTTAAATGTTTTCAACGTTCGTTACGAATTGTAGAACTTTTCGTTCGATCGAAGTGCCGACAAACGGCTTTTTGACCGAGGAATATTACAGTTTACCGTATTACCGTGAGGATTACGACTTGGCATATGAAAAAAAAATTCTTGAAAAACGGTCCACTCGGTGTTATAAAACGTGACGCAGGCCACTGTCAGAGAAAAGCATTTTCTTTCGTAGTCGGCAATTCTTTTACAGTTAACTCCTTGAGAAGGGTTGAAGGAAGGGTTAACGGAGATGTATACCGTTGCATTTGAAAAAAATGTGTCAGGAATAGCGTTCGTTAACTCTACGGTTAAGAGGTCAATTTTTTTTCATAATTTTTTTTACATTAGTTTCTTCGCGACTCCCGTAGCGCTTCTTCGTCGTGTTGTAGCTTCGAGTCACGCAGTCACTGAATTACTAGAACGAACTGTACAACCCTTATAGCGGTATACCTCGCTTATGCACTCGGTGCCCACTGCGACGACGAATGGAAAAAGACCCACGATGAGAGGTTTCCACGTTGAAAATAATAAAGTCACAGACGGAATTTTTGAAAACACGTGAAAAAAAAAGAGTTGCCGGAGAAAGTTTGTCCTAAGAAGTTTACGGCCATCGGTCGACTTTCAAACCTTTCTTTCAACTCTTTTCCGCGGGCGTTAAAGTTCTCTGCGTTCGTGTCCAACCCTTCCAGAGGTTTTTCTTACCTTACGGGATTCCGCAGTAAAACACTAAAGTCAACTGCAAAACGGTAGTGTCGTCGAGAATTCTCGATGGGATAAGCCGCTTTTTTTCTTTTTCCTATAACGTCTTCCTTGGCGATTCCAAAGTCAACCCCTTCCCGAGGAACCCTTTACACTGCCGTGGAACATTAAAATTAAGGGTACCCCTCAATAAAGCAATATTTTGACTTCCGTGTTTTCGCGTCGCGTCGTTGTATTTGCCGCGTTTTTCGCCTCGCCTCTCCCGTCTGTTCGGCCAACCCTTGCCGACGTTCCATCGATTTGTAAGGGGTTAAAAATATTCGTCGTTCGCACCGTCATAAAGCTCGACGCTGACTTTATATTTTTACCGGTCTGGAGGCTTGTTACCCCTTTTCAGGAAAGGAGTAAGAGAAGCAAGGTAAAGGGGCAAACGAAAAAAAAAAATGCACGTACGTCTATTTCTCAGCTTAGCGAACGCGACAAAGAGTCGGAGAGAACGTTCCTATTCATGAAGCGCTCGTATAAATCATTGTTTTCCATTTTTAGTGCAGTGGCTCGCTGGAACGAACCGTTTTTCCCCGCTTTACTGCGAGACTATTTCCATGCTGCGAGTGAAAGCAAAAAACAACTACCGTATTTTAACCCAAAACTCCATATTTTTGGTAAATAGCCAACGGCTAGTTAGAAGGCATGGCCACTCTCTACCCTTCTAGAAAAGTTAACTGGACAATTTTTTTTTGTCAACTTTCCGCTCGGTCAATGTAGCTGGACTTTTTCCGGCACCATTTCTAACTAGAGAACTCGGTCTTTGGTAGCACGAGAAATAACTGTCGAGCACTTTTTTTTTTTTTTTTTTTTTAATTCCCTGTACTACGTAATGCACCTGGCATTCACGTGAAACTTTGTGGAGGGGCAATGAAAGATGATAAAAACTCGGTGGTTTTTTTCGTGCGGGCCAATCAAGGCTTTTTGGAAGATGCTCCGCAGCACGGTCCCCACACACGCGAGACCGCACACCCGGCTTTACAGTGAAAAATTATATTTTTATATTCGTATAATCGCAGGGGCTAAACCATTGCTGCCTTTTGGTACTAAGGGTTCTGGGGTGGAAATAAATATCGCGGTTTGGTGCACATGGCTACCGAATGAAAAATTGGCCAATCGGTGATAATCACCAGGATTATGCGAGTTTTTGTCCACAATACGAAAACAAAACAACAATGATGAGCAGCTTAAACGGGGAATAAAGTCGCGATTCTTATATTTTTTCGGGGGTTTTAAGTCTGAATTTGAGGTAAATTAGGATGTATCATGAGTGTTCTCTCCAATTTTCATCTCCGAACCATTATGTATACTTTCACAGCGGTTGGAAGGTCATACATGCTATATACATGGTATACATATATATATATCTCGTCCAGCGAGTCCTAAATGCTTTGGCAGAACGAGAGGCGCGCGTTCACTCGCCGATCCATGAAACGCGCCTGCATGAAGATTCTCACGTCTGGTTAACCCCTGAACTCTGCGTTGAAGCGTCGCGTGGGCCGTCACTCGTTAAGTTAATACGGGTTCGCGCGACACACTCCGAAACGCGAGTCGAGTCTCTTGATGGCGCGCGTCACGAGTCACCGGGACGAGATAGTTGCGACGGGATCACCGTACAAAAGGAACGATACGATAGAAAAAGCAAAAGACCGACGAGGACAAAAAAAAAGAAAGATTGACGTGACTGTGCTCTGTGCTATAACGCCGAGCCGAGTTATCTCCGCGGCAATCAAACACTTCTAATACGTAGATACATAAAACTTGTTCCCGGACGCGTTTGAACTATGCGCATGACAAACGAAAATTTAATCGTTTAATAGAAAAAAAATTTGTAACATATTTTGACTCCGCTATAGATCATTTATTGATCATTTTTTCCGTTGCTTCTTGCACCTCAAATTAAGAGTCTCCATCATTCTCCTGTCTTGGGACCACTTCTCTCTGTCTTGTGCTCACTCGCCCGTTTCCCTTTCATCTCTCGACGAAGGAATTGTTTCTGTGTCATGACTCGACGCAACCACGTTGTCACGCCTGTCGTTGCCAAAGGAATATTGAATTAGTATACAGTCGCGGCGAACCTCGCGGGCTCTTGGATCTCGCGGTCGTTGGATCGCACGAGCATACGGAAAGTCAAGCCGTGGCACATTTGTCGAGTACCCGGGCCGCGTGCCACGAGTGCCGATCGGTATCAACACCGTTCGATCTTTCTCCGATCGATGCCCCTGCCAGGCGAGACTCTATCTGACGCCGCTTATACCGGACATACATACCTGCATATAAACGTTATTTATTTATTCCTCGATAACTCGAACAGAAACACGAGGATCGTGTCTCAATCATCGTGCAATAGAAAAAAAAAAAAAATAAAAAAGAACACACATTCACGTGCGCGAACGCTTGGCATTGTTGAGAAGCTGTTTGTAGAATGTACAAAGCAACGTCTGGCGCACGTGTAATAGAAATTCGTCGCCCCCGAGAACGACCCCATGAGAGTTTGAAGCAGCGAAAAAAATGATGTGAAAGAAAGGATAGACAGTCTGCCCGGTGCAATTAAAAGTCAACAGCCATCCCCGCGCGCGGTCTCGAGAAGTTATTTTCAGCTTCGTTCAATTAGAGAAGCGAACGAAACGGGTAAAGCGGAACGACTCATTGCCCATGCCGGAACGAGATGAGTCAGTTCTTTTAATCTACAAACGTTTAAATATCACTATAATACTGTGTACTCTGCACTTCGGACCCTTGAGCCCGTCTTTTTCTTGGCACGATGACGTCAGGGGGTGGCGTCATCGGAGTTCCAACGCTGCGGGCACGACGATTCCCACACTCGGTGACCCCTGCGTAACCCTCGAATAGAATGAGTGGGATAAGAACCCTTAAGAATTCGTTTCATACGAGGAAGGAACGTAAAAAAAAGAGATAAAAATGACGACTTCTTTGTAATGCCGAGAAGTTCAGACGGCACAATGACTGAATTAATTTTATATACGTTTTGGAAAGTTGTTTGTTTCTTCGTCCGACACAAATACTTCGATACTGAAACGGTCGGAACATTTTTATCGACGAACTCTGATAAACGGTCTTTTCAACTATACATTTTTTTTATTGACCGATGGTTTTCTGCTTTATGTTATTATGTTTTTTATGCGCGCAGATGTCGTAGTTATATATTTTATCGCGGCGGCTATTTCAATTTACTTATTTTTAATAACTGAGCAAATTTAACTCTTTCGTAAAGGATATCGCAGTGGGAAAGATTCCCCTCGGGAATCCATTAATATTTCGCTACGGCACATATATTCCGTAATTGAATCTTCCTCCACTGGCACAATCTAACCGAGCATCTCGTTTCGAAGGCCTTATTCCAAATTTACGAATCAGGTGAATAGTTTCGATTGGTCCACGAGCTCGCGGCCTTTTTCGAGAGGCTGGTCGATCCCATCTCACCGGCGTGGCTCCTCGTCATCGCGGAGCGGTATACTAATATAAGCGGGAAGCGCGGCGCAGTGTGC
The DNA here is from genome assembly GCA_934046635.1 of Buathra laborator. Taxonomy (NCBI): domain Eukaryota; kingdom Metazoa; phylum Arthropoda; class Insecta; order Hymenoptera; family Ichneumonidae; genus Buathra; species Buathra laborator. The sequence goes on along the minus strand of OW203897.1, from coordinate 3,229,468 downwards.
TCGACGAACGGTTATAAATATCAATTATACACTTCGTAATTCCCAGTATTAGCATAATTCATGGTGGAGAATAAAAAAAATTAATGTCGACCACCCAGTAGAGCAGAGAGTGAAATGGAGCGATTCGAAGGTTCGGACGAGGGGAAAAGAGGCCAAGAACCGGTGAGTTTCGGTGCTGGATACCAAAACCCTCGGCAAAAGCAAGAGGAAAAGAGCCCGCAAGGAGTCTGCTACCGTGACTGCAGGAAACGTAAGCTTGAATGGGCGGTTACGATCGTTAAAAACTCTTAAACTTGAAGATTACACGAATTAAAAATGTAAATTTGTGGTGTCACCACGTGTACGCGATGTATGTACCATCATAGTTGATGCGAAAGCACAAATGGGGGCCAGAGAGACGTTGAATTTGCATAATCGTTCGTTAACGTCGAGCGGAGCGCGTAATACTGATTGTAGGTGGTAAGCGCGCCGAAGGGAACAGGTGGCGAGAAGATCGATTATTACCTCGATTGCGGGCGTAACGCGGCACGTCGTCTCATCTTATCTCCGAAGCAGGTACAAAATAATAAGAGAAAAGGAACAAAAAAAAAACCATGAAATAAGAAAGCTTCAATATCGGACGATAAATACAGGAGCCTTTTGCAGCCTGCACCGTTCGCGTCGTCATTCGTAGCCCATCCAAAGATCGGTTAGAGAGTTGAGCTACGAGGTAATCAGTCTGTAAATGTGTACGAACGATCATGGGAATAAATCAGGTTCCCTAATCGACAAGGCGCCGTGTTGAATCAGCATTTGTTGAAGGCAGGAAGCCACCGACGAGATTAAAGCTCAATCGCGCATGGATACGCACACCCACACGCGTACGCAACAATCTTATTCGTGCTTTGAAACGATGCTGATGCTTTCCTGCACCTTCGAGTGTAGCTGCTGTAGGATAAAGGATCCAATACAAGCTAATAGAAGCAGCATGCAGCAGGAGCTCGCAAGCTGGGAGCGTTCGGTGCGATCATGATTGTCCTCGTAATTCAATACGCGAGTCATAATATCCAATTAGGCCGAATAGATTCTAATTTGGTCGATACACAGAGGATAGGGCATCCCCGCAGCAGCCGCAATCTTTATGCCGCGCCGCGGTAATTGAGGCTACTGGGATGGATATGGAAAGAGAGAAGAATGCTCGGGAATCACCGATAGTAGATTCCCGGTTGTATCGAGCGCGAGGTGGAGACGAGAGAGAGGCGGAGGGCGACCTCGCACAGTAGCTGATTATTCTATATTGAGGCGGCCCCAGAGACCCGCGATTGGCTTCGTGCGAGAAGAGATCCTCTAGCATACGATCGAAATGCTTTTATAGCAGTAGATTCCACCATCGTTTCACCCTGATCGACTATTTGCCCCGTTCGCGCAGTCAGACCAGCCAATCTTCCCGCGAATTCCATTACGCCACCGGCCAACGACGATCCCGCGGGAAGTAAACACGCTGATTGCATTTATAAAAATAATTTCTTTGGAGAGAATGCGAGGAGTGAAGAAATATAAAAAAACATAAATTCGCAATACCATCACCTGATCGCGGTCGCAGTTCAGAGATCGTTTCGTCTGCCAATGCCTGGCAGTTCGACGTCCGATAAACGTTAACCTCTGGCAGAATTTTCATCATACCTCGTTTATTAAACTGCACAGACGTTATCTTTGCAGACAGGATTAAAACATTGACGCACTCAACATATGTGTGACGTAGTTGCGATTAGCTTCGCGGTGGATCGTGAAATAGCAGTTTTTTTAATCAGACGGTTCTTCGTTTCGTTATCCATTGTCTTCTCGTTGCTGGGAAAAAGCTCGTGAATAAACGATAGACAGAAAACCTTTGTCTGTCCGTCCGTCTGTAATCATGTAACTGCACCGATTCGCCTCGAATATTCCAGCTATGATGGTTTTTTTTTAACTACACGAAACATCGAACGTTCTTCCACAGACAATTAGCATCTCAAACCAACAACCCCTTCGAAAAGGGTTCTCGAGCAAATATTGACTTCGATCCCCCGAGGGAATAAACAGCGGTCGGGGTGTTAGGTGACTCATCTTCGTTTCATGTACACATTTACACGAACCCTCTCTCGCTTTATTCTTCTCTTGCCAAATTATCATATTATTTCTATTAGACAGTTCGCTACCCACAATTAACGCGGTCTACTCAGGAAATTAACGAACCGAAACGCTTGTCTTTCTCTCCCTGGTAAGCGGCGCGTTTCGACGTTCGGTTGTGTGACCGTCGACCCCCTCTTTTTTTCACGAGAAAAAAAACCTGCTCTCCCGTCGTCGAAAACGTTTCTCAAGTTCTCGTAGACGCGGAGAGCCATGAGAAAAAAAAACTTTCGGTACTACGTACAGTATAAAGAACGTACGTGTCCGTACGGCGATCTACCCCGAGGGCTTAACAAAGTGTCGGTAGGTTCTTTTAACAAAAATGTTTTTTGCCGGTTCTCTTTCACTCGTGACTTCCGCTAATTAATGCGAGTGCTATGCGAGAGACGCTGGAGAGCGGGACGGCGAAGATAATTGGAATTATGCTAGAAGGACCCGCGCAGGACCCAAGCGCGAAGAAACGAGATGTGAGAAGAAAAGGGAAGAAAAAAAAGAACCGCCGAAAGTCTCTTCGTCACGTGACGAATGTAATTGACGCTACTCGCTGGTTTCGAGGAACGGAGTAATTGAATTTACGATTCCTTTCTCGGCGAGTGCGCGCAGCCTGCGGAAATGCACTCGACGGGGTATGCCACGTGTATCTCGGTACCTGACGGGGTGGGGGTGAAAGTTTGACGAAAAGTTATAGCAACGAAGGATTCTCAATAGTTCGCGAAATAACGAAACATGAATTTTTATAAAAATTTATCGAATTAACATAAATTCAAAATTAACGAAGAGACTCGTGTCTCTGGTGAGAAATTATGAGAATTTCTATGAATGATTTCTCGAATCCAGGAATCCAGCGATCTCAGCCGTAGATTGCGCGATTCGGTCGATTTATTAAAAGTCTGATGGGTATTTTGTTGGAAAACATAGATAAATCGCGTGATTTGATTAATGGATTTCTGGTTGTTTGCCGAGGAGAAGATGAGATTACCGAAGTCTTTCACGCAGACATATTATCGCATCACGATTTTTTAGGAAGCGCCCTCGTATAGGTAAAAAAAAACACGAGAGCCGAAAAATAAAACGATCGAACGGTTTCCCAGGAGCCTTTCGCACTTGGCGAGTAACCTGAGATCAGCGTTTTTCCCATCGTTTAAACATGCAGCGAGACGAGTTAGCATAATCGATCCATTCCCATTCAATATTCAAACGACGACGGGAGAGTAGAACGACGTCGATCAGCCTCAATGCCTTCACCAACGGCAACACACCTGTACCAAAGTTTGTAAACATTCACGCGTTACTTTATCTCTGTATACACGTCGTAGATTCTGTCTCACCAATACTAAAAGCCCCGGAACATCGTTGAGTGATGAGATAAATTTTCGTGTTCCGGCATCTTGTAAACTCGTGGTAAATTAACATAAAGCGTTTTTTCCGTGAGGCGAAGAAATTTTTTTAAGACGATTCTTTAATCGACCTTGCGGCGTATATATATATCTACCTGACCCACATGACAACTTCTATTTTTAGATTGTTCACCTTGTGTGCCATACTTTTCTCTTGGTACTTTGAGCGAAGTGAACAGTTGAGAAAAACAAAAGCAGATCTTTCGCATTATTTTCTGAAAGCATCGAACTTCACACTCTGCGCTTCTCGCTTTATACCCGAAAGTTTTTTGCTACATACGTATGAAGCCCGAAACATGAATTGCCCAGAGCAAAGGGAACTTGTGAGAATAAAAAAAGAAGTAACAGGTGGCTGGTTTTTTTTTTAAACGAAAAGCTCAGGATATCCTACGTTAAATCCATGAAAACTGAGTGGTCTACGAGCGTCTCTTCGAATCCTTTTCTTTTTTCTCACTGTACATATTCGAGCTTCTGAAAGAGCTGAATAAAATTATTATGATAAGACCCCGATTAATTTTGGACGAAGGAGAAGTCCGGTAGTCGCGTAGCGTGGAGGCTCTTTCGTTCGTCGTAAGCCAGATTTGAATAGGCTTACTTCGTCCGTATACTATGCGAGAAGGGGATACAGTATTCAACAACGAGGATCTCTCTCGTCTCTCGCGCGCCCGTTTCGAGGGTCTCTCCGTCGAGATGGAAAAAGCGCATTTGAGAGTCCGAAGAATCCTTGATTCGCTCCACAGAACGAGGAGAGTGGGGCATATAGCTCGCGGTGGTAAGAGGCCAGAATCATGCATCATTAATATTGTCGGATTAAACGGCCGCGAGGATTAATCCCACCCCGTGAAAGGGAGACAGAGTTGCTTCACTGAATCCTATTTCACGTCTCGAAGTCCTCACGAGAGGCCAGAGGGCTGTGTGGCCGAAGGAATAGTTTTGGAATGTCGGTGTCGTCAACAGAACGGTTTCTTAATCGAGAGAACGATCGCGAGGGGGCTGCAAGATGCGAGAATGATCACAGAGATGTCTGGACGCAACGATTCTTGTCGCTATGTCAATCCTCTTCATGCCAAAATCACATTGTTCGGAATCGATAGATTGTCAAGCGAGATGACTTTGAAAAGCTTAGACGCGTTTCTGTTCTGAGATACGTTTTTGATTAATCGTCGACGGCAGTTCTAGACTTACATCACTCATACTTAACGACTTTTGAATCGGCTACTTCGCTGGCTTCGGGAGTAGGAAGTTTTGCTATCAAAGATAAGTGTTTATAGCTCGAGATTCAGAATATTCGAAAATACAGAATACAGAAAAAAAATTTCAAAAAAATTGATCGGATTAAAATGAAAATGTTGTTTTCCAGAAATAAGAATTGATTTCATGGTTAAAAGTCGCGCGCGTATCGTTTCTTGGATATAGCCACGAGTGCGAACTTATAAACGAAAACTTTCTTTTTTCTACCTGAATCGATGTACGCTCGTCATCCCCCAGTTATATCGTCTTGTCTCGCTTTTCAGTCCCTCCCCACTCCCTTTCCTACTACTAAAGGAACACCCTTCGTTTCCTTCTCTCGTGCCACGAGTGCCTCTCGTCCGCGTTCAAGTAGTAAAATTAATTTTGTAAACAGTTTATTGTTTGACGACGTTTTATAGCAGGTCGTGCGAATTGCTTTTATTGTAGGGGAACTCAATGTGCAGCAGCGAACTTACGGGAACCGTAAGCGTTTGAACGTCGTCGCAACAAACACGAATTTCGTGTGTCGCGCGACCGGCCGCTCGCTTCATTCCCCTCCCACTACTATTTGAGAGAATTTTCGCGATGTCGACTCCAGATGCTCCCTTTATTACGCTCGATGAATCGTCTCGGTGAATCCGATATCTGAACATTGGCGTTCCAAAGCGTACACGAGAGCGTTATGTTATCGAGTTCCTGCGCCTCTCGAGAGACTGTGAAACGCCTCGAGCAGCTCTGCTCAACTGTATGAGGATATCGGCTTTGTTGTATCAGCGGGAAACGCCTAGAACTTCGGCAAAGATATACTGCGCAAATGCTCCAATTCTCGGGTTTTTTTTCGTATATATTCAGATGAAATCATGATGTGGAATAGAATTGATGCATTACTTCCGTCGTAGATTACGACTAACTGCGTATTATCGCTTTTCCAAGTGCCTAATATTCAAATGAGTTTGGCGTCAAATTTCTGTACGACAGTTCAAACTTTGTTTGTGAGAGTCTTAATGATTACATTGCGTAAAATTAAAGAATAAAAAAATTCGCGAAACAGTTTCGCGAAAGAAATATAAGATAGACTTTTATTTTTATTTTTGAATTCATCGCACACATTCGGATTATTATTATCCAAATATGTAACAATATTTCATTCTATGATATTTCATCATCGAAAAAAAAAAAAAAAATAATTTACAAAGTTTTCGTAATTTTTTTGTTACAGACATCGTAATCGACAAGAATGCAAGAGTGAAGGAGTCGACCATCATAATCGTCCAGATAGTTACAATAATTTCTCAAGGTGAGTGAAGACACAAATCAATATAAAAACATCGGGTTTCATTGTTTAAATTACTTACCAAATATATAATTGTAAGTACTTTCGCACTAAAAACACTATTTTTTGATTTTCCATTATTCGATATCTTTATGAGAAGGCAATTGGTTTAAAATTAAAAAGACCGAAAGCTTAATTATTCGCTTCAACTAACCCTTCCTGATCGTGTATGCGATAGTCTAACGAGATATATCTACAAACTTTCTAATTACGGAAAAAAATCCTCTCAGCGGGTAAGAAGCTTAATTCACCACGCCGAGTTACAGATCGAGGATCTCCCTGCTTAATTTTTTTCCCCCTTTGGAAGCGTTGGCAATGGCCTTTTCGAAGTTGCGTGGGTTGTCGTAGTTGTGAGGCTCGATCTCCCGGCTCGGCGGTGAGTAGCGTATCGTGTATCGTGAACGCGCGTGTTCCCAAGGATTCCCATGGTTCGTGAGGCTCTCTCGCTATCGACGCGATTAGGCACGAGAATCCTCTCAGCAGGGGGTATCTCGTATCTCATAGAAAGGGGGGGGGGGGGTGGGGACGGGGAGCCACACATTCCGTAAAAAGCAAGGTGTAAAAACCCGACGGCGATTACGACGCGTGGCTCAACGTCGTGAAACCGCTACAGCGTATTATGCGTAGGCGTGAATTACTGACAGTAATACATCCACATTCAGCGAGTTCCCAAGGTGTATCCGCGCGTTCATCGTTGTCATTTAGCGGGACGTTAGCGTCGAGTTTTTCGATTTTCTTTTTTTTTTTTCCGAGGTTTCTCTCTCGTGAGAGTGCGGGGTACAAGTGTGAGCGGTTAATAGCCGTTCTGACATTAATAAAAGTCGCGTTATTGCTATCAGTAAACTTAGGGAAACGATACCACCTGTGCCGGAGGCACGCTATCACTAGCTGCTCGCTTGTGTATTTCGACTACGCTACAACAGTATCTCCTTACGAGAGAAACACGCGAAGCCGCTCTCCACGTGCCATGAAAAAAAGAGGGCAACCCGATATGAAACAAACGAAGTGCAAATTGAACACGATTCGCCGCGAAAGGAAAAAATTTGCTCGGACGAGCAGTCTTGAATGTGTAAGTAACTCGTTCGGACGTGAGAAGGAACGCGATATGCCTGCGGTAGATCCCCGCGCCGACGAGAGAGGCCACATCGATGAGAGACCAAAAAACTTGAGCGGACGTGGGCTCGTACGTCACGTATTATCGCGAGTCATCGAACGATTGGTATCAAAGTTGGGTCGAGCCGCGATCTGTGGGAATAATCGAGTCTCGTTGGAACATTCACGACACATCGATACGAATTACATCAGCGTATAGATAAAGATAAGTATTGTATTGAAAAAATCATGATAATAAATTCCATTGTAAGTCTTCGCGGCATCCAAGTCGTATAGTTTGGCGAAAATATTACTCGGTTCGGCTAATAGCGCCGCAGAAATTAATTATATACTAACTTATATACGAAATATCGAAGTTCTTACCGCAAAATATATAATTTTGATAAAAATGTATATATATATATTTTTTTTACATATACTTAATTTCTTTTCGAGATATCGACGTGAAATGTACCGACATAATGATGAATATTGCGTGTGTAATAATAATGAGATAAAGTAGTATCATTAATCTTCGCGGGTTGCAAAGTCATATAATTACAGAAAAAAAATAACTCCTTCGTGGAAGGGGAATATTCGCGTGCCTCGGCCACGCCGTACGCGTGCCAGCGGCGTCCTTTCCTTTTTAGTGTTGTCGCCAACGCTGGTTAGGGAAACCCTTTAAAAAATACTGCATAGCATAAAAAGGGTAAGTCTCAACGAGCGGGTTGAGCAGAAAGCTTCTCGCTGATCACCAATAAAAGGGTTTCCGTCGGTGGTGAAGTTTCGTCGTGGTACTGCAACCTCTAATCCTTTTCAACTTAGCCACATCGAACCAAAGCTTCACCACCTTCGCTATAGGAGTAACACTCGCAACCCCTTTACAACTCTTGCCATTGCAGTCTCTCCGATGCGTTTTCCCGTGGAAGCTATACGTTAGTAAAAAGTAAAAAGTGAAAGTTTTCGTCAATATTTTTTTGGCGAAGGTTGAAGACCCTTGCAGATCTTTACAACTCTTTTTACTGCGTTGCGAGAGAAACAGCTACACTGTGATCAACGCTCGAAGGTGAGATGAGACGAGAGAGTAAAAAAGTATATATTCTTAAAACATCTCGTCTCGGGCCTTGTGACTGCAAGGGTTTATGAGTTTTCTTCGGGATTTTTAAGCAAAGCTTTATGGAGGATTTTTTTTTCTTTCGATGTCTCTGCGCGTCCATAGCCTGGAGGCCTGTCTACCCTTTTACAACCCTTGCGAACTTGACCCTTCTGGCTGTATTTTTTTTATGACTTAACTGTCCCTCGCCAAAGCTCCGGCGAAAAAACCTTCCAACCCCTTGAACTTCCTTCCCCCGTTCAACGAAGTCAGGTAAAAAAATATATTGCCACTCGCAAAAATTTTGCGGTTTTTCACCAATACTGCCGTTTATATTGCCGAGAGTTACCCCTACCAGGGATACGCGAGTTTAACTAACTACCCCACGTTGACGATGGCACATCGTTTTTTCGCTCACGAGCCAAACTAGCGGTTTTTATGGTGGCCAAGCCTTTTTACGAGCCATTCCGAAGGTCTTCCTCCCTCATAACGACTGTTATACCTTCACTGCCGCTTTGCGCACTTTTTAGCTGTTTCACTGGGTTTTTTTTTCGCCAAGATACGCGCCGCAAACGTACATTCGTCGAAACGCGAAAAATCATCCCTTGGCGAATATTCTCCGTGCGCGGGGACGTATAAAGTGGAAATATTGCAGACGACTATAGTTTGCCACGGGTATCGTCTTCAGCGATTCGCTCTGGTGTAGTAGGCGGACCGGTGAAGAAAAGGCATGGGACGAGCTCTCACCGTAATCCATCAAATTTACAACCCCACCATTTGCATACCTCCTTCGCAAACTCCTATATTCGCAAAGGCTTAACTATCCACCAAGGACGAAGGACCGCTGCGTTTTATGATTTAACCCTAATTGAAGAGGTAACGCTGTCTCTCGTACTTTGCCGTCAACCCTCGCAAAACCGCCGTTAGTTTCTGCAGCGGCGACGACGTCGGAGGGATAAACTTTGCGAAATTCTACCCGGGCACGATACTTCGCACATTTTAACTGTTGCCAACGTTAAATGTCCACCACGTGTACTGGATGTATATATATATATGTATATACGCGGTCGTTTGCCTTCCCCCTTCGAATATCTCCGCGAATATTGTCGCTCTCGCATTCTTCCATTATAATCTCAATGCCAAAGTCAAAATGGGTACTTCATCATACGCAGTCGACGGAAAATATTAATTTTACGACGATGAATTCATCGTCAAACGCGAGACTACTTGAGAAGCAGAAAAATTGGTGTGGGGAGCGCGTTTCTGTATCGTTGGATATTAAATTTAATTACATTTTTCATTGTTAACAAAAATTTGGAGAACGAACGGGTTATCGCAGTGGGATATTCTTTCGCGCAACGTGGAGCCTCTATTGCCTCGATTATTGTACATTATTATTCCAACCAAAGACTTGCCACGTGCCCCTTAACCCTTTTCTCGTAAGCTGCTCTTAGGTATAACTGTTTCCCCGCAGGTTTACCCCTTTCACGCAGTCCCCGCTTGGCAAGGATAATGATCGCGCCGGGGATTAACCCTTTTCAGGCCAAATAGGCAATCGTCAATACTCGAGAAACCAGAGAAATGCGATCTACACGCAAGAAATGGATCGCACGTCATTATTGTTGAGCTTTTCAAAGACTCATCTCCACAGCTCTTTTAAAACGCTACAGAGATATATTTCTAGATTAATTATTTTTACAATTAAAAAAAATCAATAAAAAATTATGAAATTTTCTTCGAAGGCTTTACAAGAATTACAAAGTTTACGTTTTTACAAAAAAATGAATGCAATATTCTTTATTTACATTTTACGATGTTGTTTTTTATTGGACGATGTATTTTTTTCATTCCGATATTTGCATTTTTCGTTTCACTTTTCATTCGTTTGCGCTTCACAAATGACTCAAATCCGATTTATACGATCGTCCAATTATCGCGCGGTTCAACACCTGCGTCGTATCGAAGACGCGGGGTTCTCGAACCGCACCTTTTTTTTCAATCTTAAGCAGCCATTTATCCAGCGTGTTAAATCCACTCCTTTTGAAAACAGTCATGAAATCATGATAGCATCACGTAAGGGTGCGAGAATCGACAACCCTTCTGCGATACTGTGCCGGCAAAGACGTCAACGTACTTCTACGGAGATTGTAAACGACCGGCTTTGTGTATCGGTTGCACAATGCCAAACCCGGAAGGGTTCGTAAGCGGCCGGCAGGTAAAGGGTTGCAGAGAGCACGCATAAGCTCGGGAAGACAAGGTCGTCAAACGAAGAGCTTCGTCGTGCCCGTCGAACGGTCAGTAACCCGTTTCCGGCGCGGCTAATGACGGCCAATTAGATGGGTCGATTTTTTTCACATAGAACCAAAAGGATTAAAATTCAATGCAGCCTTCGAGATTTTTTTTCATACACGACCCCGAAATCCCCGGGCATCGAGAAAAACTGATTTTTTTTCCTTGCGCTCTCGCCCTCCAACTTCGGCAGAAGGGTAGAATTTTTTTCATATCGGAACACTCTCGGCACGCACTGACGTTTACGATGCTCGTCGTAGCTCTTTTTTTTTTGGTACTGCGTGCCAAAAAAACGCTCCGAAGATGTTTACGAGTGCTGCGACGTGAAGGCTCGTTTTTTTTTGCTGTTTCTCAAGTTAGAAAAGCGAAAAAGATTTCGTTAAAAAGCGTAAAAATGGTAGAAAAGAGTGGTACCGAGAAAAAAATGCAGCAAAGGATTATCTCAGAACAGTAAACACAATCATACCGTGGAACTCCGACGGAATGTTTTTGTCATCGGCTTGAAAAATGGTCGGCAGACTGTCAGTTTTTTTATACGTATATTTTTTTTTACCGCGCAACTCTTTTCTCGTTCTCGCGGAAAACAGCAACGAGTGTCGCTGCGAGAGTAGTGAATCGTAAAAAATAAAAGAAAAAAATAACTGTGCTGTGTATTTTTAAGAGGAACGAAAAGACTGCAGTAATTTTTCTGTCACGGTCTTTCCCGCCTCGGGAGTAAAAAAGACGAATGAAATACGGAACGTGGTGGAAAAATTCGAATAATAAATCACGTTGTTGGATGTTCCACGCTCGTGAGAATAAACGCGCGTTGCTGAAAGTCAGAGACGGGCTGTTTCTCGCTACAGTTGGACGTACGAGAGCCGGTTCTTCTAACTAACGAAGATAAAAATTGTTTGTCCCGTTCACTTTGACGATCGCGCGTGTCTCCGATATATACTATATATGTATGAAAAGTTGCAAATCCGGAGAAACCACTGGCGCGAGTATTAATGCCACTCTGCGTTATGCGCACGAACGTTTGCAGATCTTATGCGATATTGGGATTGCGAACGCCCGCAGCGAGTAATAAAACTCGCACGAGAATCCTCTCGAATCCTTCGAATAAACCTCGCGAGAGAGCAGAGACCCCGATAAAACTGCACTATTCCTTTAAGCTCACCAATTTCGTCGTGTTATTGGTTACGCAAATAATGCCTTGAGACGTTTAAACGAGGCATACATTCGTAAAATTTCTCCCCGACTCCGATATTGACGCTGCGGCGGAGTTTCTCTGAGGATCAAAGTGGATTTTGCTTATTTATCCAAGCAGATAGAAGTTTGTACTGTAGCGAGAGGATCCCTCGTGACACGGACTCGTTATCTCGAGATCTCGTCAACCTCCCGCAGAGATGGACCGCTATCGAGAGTCGCGTCTTCGCACGTTTCGACTGTATACTGGTCGACGATGTTTTGTCATTATTCTTGGAGTCGCGGTGACATAAACGCCGAAAAATCCCGGCTGGATCGCTCGTCCCGGCACGCTGGCACAGCGTGTAACTCGTATTAGAAACGTGCGACTGTGAATAGTTCTGAAATTCGAGCTATTAACGAGTTAACCCTGTCGTCAATCAAAGTATCAAATTTATGCTAATAAACAAAAACAAATCCGATTTAATTATCTCGATATTTACGATCGAAAGAAACAGCTGTGAAAAGTATCACTAAAAGAAAAAAAAAAAATACTTAAAAAAATATATAAATTCTTAACGATTTTTTTGTATCGTTAACGAATGATTGACCGATCGCGAAAAAATCGAATAAAAAAAAAGTATCCTTCGTTCCTATCGGCTCATGATCAGTTATCCTACCGCAAGGCACGCTGTGGCTGCACGTGATACGTGGCCAGTCAAGCAACCCCCGGCAGAGCTAATGACTCGGTGGGTTCACCGGTGCTCACAGAAGTTTGCAACAGGTGGCAACGCGAGACTCATCGCTCCGCGATACCCCCTACAAATGGAACGAAGGCACGCGGCAAACGCGTTCCGCCCGATACTCACGCATCTTTCGAACATCCGCGGTACAGGCGCACGGGCACCAATACCAATGTATTACGCGTTCGTACACGCGAGGTTTAAGCGAAGGTCCGGATTGCAAGTAGCGTTTCCACGTGCGTGCCGATGCTTTCTCGCGGTATTCGCATTGGCGCACTCGGCGGGGCGAAGCAGCTTCGCGAAGGTAATACGCAGAGAGAGAGACAGAGAGAAATGTTCGAAAATTTATTACGACTAATTTCATTACACACGCTGCACCGGCATGCATTATGGGTGAACACGGCCGGCGAGCAGATAAGTGAATGTGGCGATGTTTAGCAGGCATGCTAAACGAGCCGCGAGCTGTTATATGATCACAAGACTTCCTCCTTAAAATTCTTCGCTAGATAGATAGACGATTATATTTTATCGGTTATTGATCTAAGCATTCGAAGGAAAATAGTAATCTTTTCTGATGTCATATAATAAAGTCAACAGAGGCGCGAATGCTTTTCGCGTGCCTTGTACATGATGGGAATATTAGGCGGTCGTTTGCATAGAGAGTCTCAAGACGATCGCGGCGGAGAGGTCTTGCGGAAGAGTTTCGACATTGAGCCGGAAGGATTGACGTTCAATTACGCTGTATATATATATATATATACGAAGGTCGGGTACATGCTATCCGTTCCTAGTGAGCTCTTACGATTCTTATCGAACACAATGACTCGTCTAGACGTACTTATATGCAGCGAAGCTAAGAACCACGTGGCAACCATAAAAGGCGAAGTGTTAATGGTGCCGCGATAAGTTGAAGCAACGCGGTTTGAAAAGATTGCGATTTCGGACCTACTTATCGCCCGGTACGTTGGTTAAAACTGTTACGCCAAAGTTCCTTCATTTCTAACTTTTATTTTGAAGCCAACTTCGTTTAGTTGAAAACATTCAATATAAAGAAAATGTTATAGTGTGACAATTCACCACCGACATCGTTTGATATTCGATATGCTATTCGATATTCGATAACTTGCATCAGAAGAAAAAAACATTTCGCAATCTTAAAATTATTGACGAACTCAGAAAAGCGAGGAACTTATCGACGTAAAAACAATATTTTTTATGTAGCAATTGTTGCTTATGATTTAAAAAATCAGCGTATGTATCCTCGAAACTGTACGTGGAAATCGTTAAAAAAAAATATCGATCCTTTCGAAGCCTCTTATCGAAACTCCGTTTTGGGAGAATGAGACGAAGCATGGACAGCAAAACTTGGAGGATCCTCCAGCAGGTGGAAGCACCTCAGCATCCAGAACAGCGGTCCTTCTCAAGTTACCCTTAGTCTCTCTCCGCAACCCTCAGGTGCGTCGCCAGCATCCACAGACCTCGGTGTCATCCCCGGAAAAAACATATACCAATCGCGATGTATCCTTTCCAATATCAATTACAAACCAAAGAATCCCATTGCGAAAGCATCAGTAAAGCGTCTCAGTAGTCGACTATTTACGGTCATTCCGATAATTAAATTGAGATAAATGAATCTCCCCTTTGCGAGTCACAAATCTCTCACTCCACTTTCTCGTCTCGTCTCGTCCTAAAGTAGCAGTTAAGATCGAGAGTGAGAGAAACAGACGAGTCGCGTGCAGTGAGGAGACGCAGTGGCGGCCGAGAGTCGCGGTCGCGTGATTCACGCGGCGTGCCGGTCGCTCTAAATAAATTCGTGCGAGTGAGCCAAACAGGTAGTTCTGTATCCCCCCTCTCAACCACGGTATATATCACGTGTGGATAGAGAGAAAGAAAGAGAGAAAGAGAGAGAGAGAGAGAGACGTCCCTCCTAAGCCGTTCGAATCACGCCGTCCCACGCGCCGCCGTTCGTTTGAGCTCTCATGTGTGTGTGTGCGCGGGTGTGCGTGTATGAAAGGGGTATATACATCCACACTCGCTTAACACACTTGCATATACTGCATGCACGCTCGATCGCGCGGGTTCGTTCGCGGCCTGATCCCTCTAGACGCTAGAAGTCGAATGCGACGATCTTACCCCACTACCCACGAGCGTAGATCTCTCGCGCGCGGCACGCTCGGCTTACTCCACCACGCACGACCGAAGGTCGTCGAGGAGTAGGGTTACCGTCTCGTCCAATAAACGAGCGTCTGTCGCACGCCGCATCGAATCCCACTACCTCGATTGGCGGCGTGGAATCCGCTGTCTCACTTTTCCTCAAGTTCCAACGTCGCCGCTTCTTTCTTTCTCTCATTGAAAAGATCGCCGCTGCTGCTGTGTGGAGAACGCCGACGCTTCTCTTCTCCGTTCTCAAGGCTCTCTCGCTCTCTCGTACTCACGCCGACGGCTCTTCGGACCTGCCGCCTCCGCTGGTCTACGCTCTTCTTACTCTTCTTCTTCTTCTCTCTTTTCTCTGTCCTTTTCCACGAACTCGCCGGCTTATCCCTTCTCCAAGTGCGCACACCCTCTATCCTTTGTAGGGATGAGGGTCTCTCGCCGAACCTTGGCGAAGGAATGCAAGGGGGTCTCTCTATCCGCAGCGCTTCCCTTTCTTCGGATACCGGAATATACTTTTCTCCCACTCTTTACCTTCGAGGGGGATAAAAAAAAAAAGAAAATTATCTGACGATCGTCGATCGTGAATCAATCGATAGCCCGTGACTGTACATGCATTCGGAAAATCCTTCTCTAATATCTATTTTCAGATAGGATTCCCCTGATTCGATGACCAAGTCAATTATTATACTTAAGTTTATTGTTCGTCCCGAGATAACAAGGCAAAGTCGGAGGCGTATCGTACGCTTTGTAAATGGCTAATTGCATACCGCTCCGGCGATGAGCAACGCGTGCAATTAATAGCGAGTCTCGTTGTCGGTAATACGCTGGGATTACGAGGCAAAGTAGGAATTTCGAAAGGGAGCGAGAAGTAATAAGTACGTATGTATATATGTATACGTATATATACGTATACGCCTCTGGTAGAAACGATTGGAGACGCGTGCCAGAATGAGTCGCGTGCGTCAGTCGTCGTCGTCGCCGACTCACGTTCGCATAAACTCAGCTATTTTCGATGTGCCAGTGTGTGATATAAGCCTATGACGTACATTCTCACGTATAAGCGTCTAGCGTGACCGCAGACATTCGCGGTCGCGCGTCCCTGATGCCTAGAAATTACCATCACCATTCTCGATCACGCGCGCATAGGTTTGGCCTTAATGATCAACACACCCCCGTCGTTTCTGCATACGTCCATCTACGTACGACGACGTATATCCAAAACGAATTGCTGATCGATACGTCAAAGTAAAAAAAAAAGTTTTGTTGAAAAAACCTAATATTATTTATCGTGGCAATAATTTCGATGACCTATTGCAAATTTATATTGGAATTCACTTTTCGATAGCGGTACGTCTAAAAAAAATATTATTAAAAAAGTTACAAATTTCATTCGGATTTTACGATGCTACTCTGTAAAAAAAATGCAGCATATTAAAAATTGCTTTCGATCGAATAAAATGCAGCAATACATTTTTTTATCTTTTTTTTAACTCTTATAAGTCTGGTAACGTATGAAATGCAAATCGGCGCGGGATGATGATAACACATCAGAAATCTTCGAAGATTTGCGTGCGCATGTAGTGAGAAATGTGATTCGAAGAGGGTGTATTGGAGTTGCTTGTCTCATGGGGTTTCTAAGCCCTTCGATTAATCGTTGGCACGCAAGCCCCGAAGGCCCGACGGGGGTTCTCCGTTGCTGCTGCACGACCGCGCGCGGCTTGGGCCCCGATTCAACAGTTCGTTGGTGGGGATGTTAGAAACGACGAGAGGCCCGACTAGAGTGGGGGAATTTTTTAAGGGGAGAGAAGTGCCGCCGTGGTGTGCCGAGTGTCGGAATTCAATGTGGAGTGGGGTGGGGGAGGGGGGAAGTTTACCAGCGTCAGAGGGTAAATTCATGGGTGAATCGTCACGCGCAATCCCCACTCCACGCGGTCTCTCTGCCTCGTTTCTCCTTCCATCGCTTCGGCACACAACGCGCCTTCGACGATCCTCTCTCCACCACCACGAGAATTCCGAAGGCTCGTAGCCACGCTCCGTACCAAGGGACAGAAATCGTTGTGCTCTCGTCGAGTCAGTCGAGCTCTGGCGCGCTTTGCGAGAGGTCGAAACCTCCAAACACGATCTTTAGCTGTGATCGACGAGTTACGGAAGAAACTTTAGATAATACATCCGGAAGTCTCTCGACTAACGAAGAGTATCGAAGGATTTTTAAAACATTATAAACATTATCTATAAACTCATCTTTTCGTCGACGACAAATCATTTGGATTATATTATTATCGATATTTGCTTCTTCGCGGAAGAGTGAAGCAAACACGAGTGTTCTTTTGGGTACAAGTGCCGAACCCAGTACCCCTGGATTACCTGTGCAGTGTACGAGAAATTTTGTAACCGAGAGTGATATCACTCGGTTATAAAATCAAAATCAAGAAAAAAAAAAAACACACAAACATACAACACGAGAAAATATTATTTCTGTGATAAAAAAAAATTGAACTATGGTGACCGGAGTGGGTGCTACGATGCCTGCGGGAGGTGTTACGGTCGGTGCTACACCGCCGGCTCCGCACGTGCCGCAGGAGGCTGGACAGCCGCCTGCGCAGACCAACACCACGAACAATCCTGCAACACCGACGACAACGACCACGAGAAGATCGGGCGAAAATCGACGGGTTAGTGTTGTCTTTGATTAAATTGTATTCATCATTGAAAATTTTCAACGATAAAAAAAAATAACAAATTCGGAACTCGAGTGTTCGAACGAATTAGAGATCTTCCCAAGGAAGAGATCTCGTTGGTGCGCACACTCGCCGATACTTTGTTTTATTACCAGTTGGAATATTCTTGCATTCGTCCGACTTAATGATCGTTGAATTCGCTTCGTAATACTCGAAGATTTTTTTACAAAATACTCATGTCTAATGATTTCTTGCTTTTTTATTCTTACAGAGTAATAAGCCAATTATGGAAAAAAGACGTCGCGCCCGCATCAACAACTGTCTCAATGACTTGAAGACACTCATCCTCGATGCCATGAAAAAAGACGTAAGTATCTTTATATTTTGTCAAACTATTATTTCTTCATTTCTTCATCGTCTATCGATGGTTTTTTAAAATTCTCTCACCAATTACGAATTTTTTAAATTTTAATGAAAATTATATTTAAAAAAAAAAAATTACCTTTCGACTTTTGCTTCGCGCTGTGAAGCATTTTCTGTTTCTTCGTTTTTTTTTATATAATCGATCATTTCTATTTTTTTCAATCTCAAATATCTTTTTCGCGAAAATAAACGAAACATATCTCTAACGAAAAATTTCCTTTCGTCTAATTACAGCCGGCCAGACACTCGAAATTGGAAAAAGCTGATATACTCGAGATGACAGTGAAGCACCTGGAGACACTTCAGCGTCAACAGGTAGCCTTAGCGGCGGCAACGGATCCGAATATTCTCAACAAATTTCGCGCTGGATTCACGGAGTGCGCCGGCGAGGTTGGCAGATTTCCCGGATTGGACGCATCGGTTAAGCGTAGATTGATGGCCCATTTGGCCTCGTGCCTCGGTCCCGTCGAGACGAACAACGCAAGCGGACAAACGACGACGACGCAGCAAGTCGTACAGCCGGCACCACCGACGACGCAACTTCAGGTACACATACTTCCGCAAGTAGACTCGACGCCGAGGATTCAAGTGCAACAATCCAATGGAATTTTCTTCACGAACGCGAATGGCACCGGACTACAATTGGTTCCAACGAGATTGCCGAACGGTGATATCGCTCTCGTACTTCCCGCCGGTGCGAAAGCAACGCCGGTAACATCGCCATCCTCGTCGCCCGCGCCACCTTCGCCACTTCCAACGCTCATCCCCATTCCTCAGAGAACAGCGAGCACAGCTTCAGCTTCATCGTCCGCCTCCTCGTCGGCGAGTTCGACCTCCACCTCGGCAGCGAGTCCGATCGCTTTCGAGGCACCGCCATCCGCGTACCGTGAACAATCGCCGGCTTACACGACGACCACCAGTCACAGGGACGTCGCCACCTCACCCGCGAACGGCTACACCAGCGATCCAGAATTCGATCCCCGTGTGTATAGCCCACCTCTACAGAAACCTCTCGCCCTCGTCATGAGGAAAAGCGTTATGCCGGAACACGAGGGAAAACCGTGGAGACCATGGTAAATAAAAAAAAAAAAAAAAAAAAAAAAACCAACACAAAATCATAATCGTGCGTCAAAAGAAGTGCGTGTTGAAGGAGACAAGTTGAAGAGTACCAAGTATTGCTGAGATGAGAGCCAACGATATGCCTCGTGTCGAGATAAAATTCGCGCGAGTATCTCGAATGACTGAAAAGAAAAAATAATAATAAACGAGGGATTAAATGCTGTGACACTGCGGATGGTCGATACATCTGCGGTTAATAACACAGCCCGACGAGAGACAGAGAAAGCCGCAAAACACAAGATTTTTCGTCCACTCGGCCAGTAGCCTATGAGGCTGTGCCTTATACAGTGCCTTGTAAATATTTCGACGTTAACGTGTTCTTTTTTCTTCCTTTTGCGAGCGACAGAAAAAAAAAAGAGCGAGTGTCAGAGTTAGTAGTCCGATCTGCATCGCGCGAAAGTTTGTTTCCCCCAATCTCCGCCCCCCGCATCGTTCCTCTGTACATAGAAGAGATAAAACAAATTAAGGACGTGAATACACACACACATATATTATATATATTTTATTTTAAGTGCCTTACGCAACAAGAATCACCGAGGTCTTCCATTTTTGTTCTTGTAACGTAAAAAAAAAACAACGATGAGATAAACAGAAAAGCAGATAAGACGAAACGCTATGAAAAAAAAAATGTATAAAAGTTCTACGAAGATATTACTGGAGAGAACGAGAGAGATAAAGAGCGTTTGTAATTATTCATCGATACGGTATTAGTTCGTAAGTTTAGCTATTAAGTGATACGAATGTGATTGCGAAAGTGGCGAGCAAAAGATGAAAAAAAAAAATTGAATGTGTATCAGAGAAAATAGAAAGAATGCCCTATTTATATTTATGAATGCAAAGATTGAGTTTATAATTCCTCTCTATTGTGAAAATAGAAAAAAAAACCACGCTTACTACTATAGGAGTATCAAAATAAACATTGATCTCTTTATCGAAACTTAAAAACATGAATTTTACTCATTTTTTTTTCCTCCACCTCATGATCCCTATAAACACAAAAAAAAAAAACGTTAATTTCGTTCGAAAAGATACTTTATACTTATGACGAACTCGGGGTATTGTGTCTGAAGAACACCGCCAATTTTTTAATCGATCAGTAGCTCGTCGTCGGAAAGGGCCTTTTCGGTAAATGCTGCCATCCAGCGGAAGTTTCAGCAAGTTATTCGAGCCCTAAGACCGGTCTTCGACCCCACAAGGATGCTGACTCGAGCGTAATAGGGCCCAAGATCCTTCGTTGGCCCGCGTACAGCGACTCGCAACGTTGGGTCGAGGATATGCCGCCACCTGGCAGGATTTCGTTGAACGTTCTTGTGGGGCCCTTCGATACGAAAATCGATTGTACCTTCGTAGGGCCCCGAAATCGCGATTTTACAGATTCTTGGAAATTTCACTTTTTCATTTAATAATCTTGTGAGTTGCTATATGTAGAGCAATGGTAATAATAAAATAAGATATAATGGATCTTTGATTAGTAACGGGCTGCCGCTTGTCCCCAATTGTTATTCCGCGTAGTTATCGTATTTATCAAGCTCCTCTCTCCGGCCAAAAGTGTATTCGTTAGTTACGTAAAACTATGGATAAACAGCTCGTCGAGATAGCGATGAGGTCCAAGTAACTTTTCTTACCCCGGGGTATCGTACACTGACGCACACTCTCGTATTTGATTTACAGGACATTGCGTACTCGACATACATAGCAAAACACAATAATCATCGAGGGGAGATTGACTTTTGAACATCCGGGAAACGTCAGTTCTTTTTTTTTAATCAAAATACGCGATATGTTTTTGATATAGAAAAAAAAAGACAAATGGATATTCCCGTCAGAACGATAAAAAAATACAAAGTAAAAAATTTACGGACAATACGCCACATAATTTCTCTCCTTGTTGGTTAATATTTTAAAAACTTTTCCTCATGAAGCGATGACGTAGATAATTGTGAAGTGGCGATGGATAATTGAGAAATCGTTCGTTAACTGATTGCGATCAAATATTAACGGAACTCTGATAATCGCTTAGCAGCGGCTCCTGTTAGTTGATCTTATTTGAGATAAATGCTCGCTATCGATCGCTTCAAGGGAAAGTCCTTCCGTTGATCATCGATAGTGCATTGGCTCTGGTGGAGTTTCGAAGAATTTAATTTCTCGATCACGATTCTACGTGCCAAAATATCGAAATAAAAGTGAAAAAAATAGCTACGGCATTAACACGAGTGTAGAAAAAAAAAAAAACGCGATTGGATTTACTCGATATTATCGAATGTGAAATCAACGTGCCGAAAACTCGAGGTGGGGTAACATCGTTGCGGTCATCGCACGTGCTGGACACTCGAGTTTATGCGTAGACTCGCCAAACAAATTCGATAATAAGAACGACCGTCCCACAGCTGACTCATCAAAACTCGAGAGCGCGCGCGTGTCGCCGAATTTATCATATTTTTTTTTATTTTACGCTTCGTTCCTTTTTCGTTATGTCTCTTGTTACGATTATTACACGCACTCGGATGCCGCCAAGGCCTCCGTTGAGACCGAGCGGACCTGGATGTGAAGTCGACCGGGAGCAGAGACGACGAATCGCGGCTGTTCGCGTATTCGACAAATGCGATAAACCGCGATCCGTCCGGAGTCAAAGCCCCCCGCGCGACGTCGCGACTCGAAAAAAAGAAAAAAAAAAAAAAAGTCGAGCTGATTGGAGATTTGGCTTCTTGATGGCTTAGCAACGATCGCTCGTGCGTGTACAACGGGTGTGATGCGTGCCGTCAGTTCCTGATCGGCAGCACGTAGACACGGTCGATAATAGCATATCGGTATATTAGCCGTAACACACCGCGTACTATTGTATAGCTGTATGTCGAAATCGAGGATTATTACGAGACGATAAATGAAGCCGGTCCAAAAAAAGGCACAGGCCTATTGTCCAACCGACTCCGTTCTCAATCTTTCTCTCTATTGTACTCTAACTTCTATTATACGTTCATTAGAACCGAAGGAGTTGATTGCTCGAAAACGGTATATCTCATCTCGCAAGCCGCGTCCCACTCTTTCGCTCTCACGGAATCCCCGTTCGATCAATTTAACATACGAAGCTCCCGAGGCATTTAATTCTTGTGAGGGGTCTGACCCCTTGGCGAGACCCCGTCGATCATCGCGAATTCGGGTTCCTCGAAGTCGCAACTCGGTATCATGGGTTCCTCGAGGGCGACGAGATGCCTTCTTTTTCTTTTTTTTTAGAGTTATTTTCTAACGAAGAGTTTACTCAACGTACAGTGTATACACTTGATGATATACATGTGTCTACAAGCTTATTGCATCGGGGGGGGGGGGGAGTAAGAAACCGTACGAGTAACGAGAGGTGGAAGAAAACCATCGGTGCTTGTACACGCGCTGTCTTGGCATACGTTCCGCGGTCGCGTGGTTTCAAGGACAAGGCAAGGTTGACACGCGCCGCCACGACTCTCTCGCGAGCGACAAGTGGGGGGTCCACTCAACTCTGGACTGGCGGGTGCGGAGAGACGGAGGCGCACGGTATCGCGGCGTGGCGCAGCACGACTCGCGGTTCCCGTTGCCGTTGTCGTCGTCGTCGTCGTCGTCGTCTTCGTCGTCGAATGCAATGCAACACGTGCCTCGGTCTTTACGCCACCCCGTCGACTTCTCAACCGCGAAGTCCGGGTTATCGGTATTACACTTTTGCGATTAGAAATATTTTTTATAATTTCGATAAAAGTTAATGACACAAAAAATATACATAAAAAAAGATTTTCTTTTTTTTTTAACACCGATACTTATCGATATCTCGGGAGAGGGGAATCGTATTGCAAGCGTCCAGACGGTTTTGTATTTCGAAACACTTCTGTCTGACACCACCGAGTCTTAGTCTCTATTCTATATTCGGCGTCGTGTCTTGTTTGCCCGCGACGAACGTAGACGCTGAATAAACAGATTGTGAAGATTTTGTATGCTACCGCATTGATATTAGATTTCGATTATTATTGTTTAGTCATGATTCGAGCTCTTCGACGAGGAAGTTTTACGTCAGCATTTTTTTTCTCTCTTCAATCGAATACACAAAGTAGCGAAAAATTTGATTTCGTCAACGTCCAGACTGCAGACGAAATAATAAATCGTAGACAGAGTTCAGCTAGTTTTGGCGTTATGTTTCTAATTGTGGGAATGAAAAAATTAAAATAACGCCGAGACTTCGTAGCGCGAGCACTTCGTGAAGATTTTTTTTTTTTTTTTCGTTTTATGAACGGTGAAACATTAGCGCGAGAGCAAAGACCACCTGACGAGTCGCCGCGGGTCGGGAGGGTGCGAGAGACCGCACACAATCGTCAGACGTCGTGCGAGTTGTAACGAAAAGGCTTCAATTAACCGAGTTGTTATTAAGAGAGCAGCGCCATTATGCCTAAGATACTCCGAGAGTTCTCGCGGGTCGATGAACTTTCTCTCTACGAAGGAGATAAAATGATACCTACACAACTAATACACACACAGTATTGTCATCCAGTGCTTGTAAAAAAAAATAATAATAATAATAATAATAACGTAGAGTCGAGCGAGAGGCAGGTGCGGCCTATTTGCACCGCGAGCTGCTGGTGCTCTCGTGTTTATAAGCTGTATGGTACTGTAACATGCTGGACCTTCTCTAAGTGAGTCCCAACAGCGATGCTTAGACCCCTCGCATGAGTCCCAGCAGCGATGCTAGAATTGACTGTAACGGTCTATCGCCTGCTTGATCCCGGAGCTCCGATCTCCCCTTAAATTTTCCATCTCTCTTTCTCGACTCTTCGTTTTTTTCGCCTCTTCGTCTGTTTCTTTCCCTCTTCTCCCCATGTTAGCTCGGTAATCTAAACACAAAATATGCCCCGTCGAGCCGGTCACAGGATGCACGCACCTGCATCGTCCGGTACGTGCCACGAGAGATATTATAGGTCTGTCTTAGACTACATGCCTGAAGGAATGAGGAAACGCGCTTCCCAAACACGACACGAACGCTACAGCGAGGAAGAGAAAATGAGACGGAGAAATAGAAGGAAAAAAATAATTTAGATACCTAATAGCTTCGGCGTCCATTAAATTTTGTATATTTTATTCCTTATGCAAACGTGACGTGAATGGGATAGTAGAACTCGGGTTAGTCCGGGGCATCAACGGAACTGCACTTGTCACTTAACCGGCAATTAGCGCGAAGAGCGCTCTCTCTCTCTCTCTCTCTCTCTCTGAGCAATGACTGTACAGACACTGAGCATGGATGAGACTTATCTCATGCAATTAAGAGTTATAAATAGAAAATATTAATAACCTCTTAATGGTATGACTCTAGTAAACTGGCATCTCGTTGCACGAGAGCGATTCGCTTGAAAAAAAAATTAAAGAAACAAAGTAGACTTGCACCCGACGACATTGGGAATCGTGTTTCCGCGACTCTTGTGTTCCTTCTCGATTACACGCTGCTTTTTTTATTAGCTGTAAACGTGATCGCCGTATCGTTTCCGTAAAAAGCGTTGATGCAAAAAAATGAATTACCCAACTATCGACGAAGGAAATACGTTATTTTCCGTGATTTTCAAACGTTAAACCGCGTAGTGGAGCGTATTTGTGTTTTTCACAGACTTAATCGCTCTCGAGAGCCAAAAAGCTCTTCGTTGTACCTGTGAATCCTTGAATAGAGCAATCATTAAAAATAGCGAAACAGTCATAGCGATGCGCGCGGCCTTGAGTAATAAAAAAAATGACAACAAGTACGATAGGCAGCCGCGAACACTACCAGGAAGTTTCTCTCGTGTCGACGACGAGTCGCGCGCGACAAGGCAAATTTATGGGCACGCGTCATAGCTCGCGACGGCATATTGTCGGCCGCGTTGCAAGAGCAAGGAGAATATCGAGCTTCGAAGAGTCATCGTGACGCAGGGTAAGCCGGGAAGTTTCATACTATCGTTCGCGATATAAAACCGACAGAGAGGATAAATGCTTAACTGTTAAGTTGCACACACGAAGCGTGCAAACACGCGTTGGGTATAACGAGCTTAAACGCTTTCGCACTTTCCGAGGCGAAACACGGTCGTTTGGAGCGACCGGTCGTGGTCGCAGTGCAGTCCCGGTCTTTGTAGAATATACTTGGAAAAAAATAGCGAATGCAAAGCGGTGAGCCAGAGCTCTCGATAAGGGCGACGAGATTGTGTAATGCTCGGTCGTACACGTGCATACGCGATATATACCTATAGATATATACGACCATTCATGAGAGCGCGCAAGTGGGGAGCAATTCAGGTTAATCGCACGAGAAAACTCCGTAAGCGCGCGACAGTTTACGAAGCCTAACTGCCGGGCGTCCCGTAATATTATTATTATCTTTTTTTTTTTTTTTTCATTATTTTTATTATTATTCGAGGGAAGCGGCGCTCTCGTTTATGTGTAATACCGCAGACACGTATAGAAGTCGAGTATAGAAATATCGGCGTACACAGTGAGGAGATGAGACCGCACGCACGCACGCAGTTTCTCGCGTGGGCAACGGCAAAGAGAGGCCTCAGCAGAGTTATTTATGAAGAGACCCGACTCCGTTCACGAGAGACTGCCGAGATATACCCTCTTCGTCTCTTTTCCTACTGTTTTTCTCACTCACTCGTGGTCTTATTTCTCGTCGTTTGCTCCCGCGTTTTCTGCATTAGAAAACCGCGACACGTGCGTCCCTTGCCGAGCCCAACACAAGCTCCACGGTATTCTCATATTCTTCGCTCGTATTCGCTTGGACAATAATGCGCTATTTCTGTGTATGTGCAGTAAACGCATTGTGCACTCGAGACGAGGCACTCTCACGGCTTTCTTTGACCTATGTCCGATCTCACGTTTCGAAGTCTCCCACCGTTTCTTTGATTACTGTTTTCTTTTTGCGAATTATCGTAGCTGCAAATGGAATTTAGAGATGAAAAAAAAAAAAAAAAATTCATAATTATTCCGGCAAACTTCATGCTATGATTTTTTTTGGCTTACTGTTAATTTTTTTGAATGACTCAATATTCGCGAAAGAAAAATGAGATTTGTTTCTTTTTTTCGCAGAACACGGGTATTAAAAATATAGCGGGTCAAAAATATAAAAAATCGTTACTTCTTGTAAAATTCCTCGGATGGAAAAAAACAACATTTTCTTATGAATTGCTATATTATATGTATTTTTTCGGCGATCAACTCTTTTCGAATTTGCCAATTGCCTATTTCATTCGTAAGTAAAGTTTGTTACGATAAACTCTCACTAAGAAAATCGACAATAGCTTTACTCCTCGCGATTACCAGTCACGAAACGTTGTGAAATGAGGAAATTGTATTCGGACTTTTAAAATTTAAAACACGACGTTACAAACCGCAGTTCATTCGTTGGCGCCTCCAATATAGTTTCCTTCCTCGCGGTTCACATCGAGTCTGTTCACACTTGGCACACTTTTTTGTTATCTCCACTCGCGGATGCTTGCGCGGCGGGGCTTTTGGTGCCAAAGTTCGCTGGTGTGTCCCGAGGGTAGCTGAATAAATATCGCTAAACTGCTTAACGGCTCGTAAAGGCGATGTGCATAATTTCCGAAGGTAGCCGAAGCTCTCGCATTCTCTTTCGGAAGGAGCCAAAGATTGGTTGAAAGTTCCACGGTGTGGCCGATTCGCACCGCGTCCAATCGAGTTCGCCAGCTCTTCACGAGAAACTCTCGCGTCTCTTCCAATTCGATCGTTTCGTTCGGTCTCGTAAAAACATTTTAGCTAATTAAGACCTTCTCGAAATGTTGGTGCGTTAGTTCACATTCGCGTATATATAGTGGAAGTAGACGCCAGAACGATGAGCAATACATTATTCACAGTGGTTTCGCCACGGATGGGTAATCGAATCACCCTTAAATTTTCCATCCGCGCGTTTAGCGAAAGAGAAGACAGAATTAGCGAAGGATAGAGAACCGAATACCTTTCGCTTTCTAGACGCACCGTTCAAGAATCTCTGATCCCTCGCTGTTAGGAATCATCCTTAGTCGGAACGCTTGTTCGTCCTAACGTTACGTCTCGTTCGTTTTCATCTTTTATTCGTTCGCTCTCGCGGCTGCAGAAAGGATTCGTATATTTAAGATGTAATTAAGACTTAATCACCGCGCGTGCTTCACCAGACGAAATCTCATTGTTATGCATGAAACGAGATATGTGCTGCCAGCGAACGACGTTTCGGCGTAATTAATTTCCGTCCAAAACAGAGAGAGATATATATTTACATACGCTAATAGTTGTGGCTTTTTTTTTGTACAACTTCGTCCTCGATCACGGTGATTAGTTATTTAGCCAAAAAAAGGTGCGTAGTCGAGAGGCAGTGAGCGGTTATCTCGTGATATTAGTTACATAATCGATTGCCACCATCGAGTTTTAACCTATCAATACGAGTTTAATAATCGATAATCGTTGTCGTTTAAGTTGCACCCTGTCTTAAAGATTCCTTTTGCATATCGGCTACCGGCTCTCGTTCCTCTTCGTCTATATACCCGACTGACTCTTAGCCGTGGAGTCACGTGAAAAATTGCATTTCGGCGAGGATGAGACTCCATTCTCCACGTCATTAACGTACAACCTGTCGCGCTCGGGAGGGTTCGAAGCGAGTGAGGGCTTCTGGGCTGCTGGCGACGTTAAATTACAGGAGGTGACACGGCGTGATTTAAGTCCCGGCTATCATGACTGTAATCATCATATATTGTCCCGACTGCGGACACGCTGAGAGGTTCCCGCGGCTTAAATGCCACCGCGTAGAAGCGTTTACTTACCAACATCATTTTTCCTTCTGAGAGTCTTCATGGTCCTCCAAATTCGTCGTTTTTCTTCTTTTTTTTAATTCTTTCGTCTCTCGAGGCGGCAAGGTTTTGCGTTCACTCCGACGCGACACCTAAGCCATTCTAGAATCGGACACAGTCTTAATTATATTGTACCATACTAAATTAAAAAAAAAATCCTGTTGAAAACGACTATATGTTTTTTTTTTATTTTATACACTTCAATTTAAAATATTATAGACAAATAATCGCACATACGAATGTGAATAGCGTTTGTCTAACGAAGCAAACGTATGATTTTTTGCACAGATAACATCTTATCGATCGGACTTGTAGGGAAAATCAACGTGAAATGAACAACCGTTTCATCTGAGTATAGATTCAACCATCAAATATATAAGGTAAGAAGCGTCTTTGATTCTTCGATTTTAGTCGGGTCTGCGAGCCCTCAAACCCGGCAGGAACTACACACACACTTATACATATTGTATATATAACGGGGGAATGACGAGGGACGAATAAATTCTTTGATCGCGACGAGCGGCTTGTTCTTCGTCAAAAACCCCACCATATACCTTGCAAGCGCGTGGCCTGTAGGTCGTGGGATCCGCAGGAGCCAAAGACGCTCGCGCGCGCGGTGGGACTACCAGCGTACCTATAAGGAGCGAACTCGAGGATCTCCGGTGTTCAAAGTGGAGGACGTCGTTTTTTTTTATCTCGAGAACCAAAGGACGCCCGGTAGACCAGTAGCAAGCGCGCCGCCTCTCCATGGTTTCTACACTTAAAAATCTCAGGACAGAATCCCTTTCATATTTTTATATTTATACAGAAGAAAGATAAGCATAGTAGAGATTCAGCCGAAATTGGGAGAAAATTTTCAGTCCGATTCGGTAGAAATTTTATCTTCTACGTCTAAATTTAAGTCTCGAACTGCCGACGAGACTACAGCCGAAATTTCTTGTAATCGAAAAGGGACATATTTGGCGCGCATTCATTCACGTGGATTTCAACGGCGTCCCACGGTTTGGGTGTTGGCTGGAAAAAAAGTGAATATCGATGGGCGACGAGAACGCGGCGGAGCCCTCGGGTGGGAAGAAGAACTACTTTTTAGGCCGTCGCGACGGCTTCTAACATTCATCCTTTCGTCTGCGTTTTCTTTTTTCTTTACATTCTGAAATGCAAAAAGACGATTCAGTACCGAGCCGTTATGACGCAACACAAATCCCACCTTCAGACTTCAATTCATCGTTCACGATGTTTTATATGTTACGACATGTACTTCATGTCGATCGATTTTCTTATTCCTTTCGCTTGCTTAATCGTCGAGAAATTCGCGTTAATCGGGTCGAATTCTAAAGAAGAATTTATCCGAAGTATCGTCGGGTAAAACCGTTGAAGTTGTTTCGAAGTTCTGTAAGGCGCGCTCGCGCGAGGATGTGTAAAAGTTTCGAAGGCGATCAGCGAATATTCGCCGAGGAGCGCGACGGGGAATCGAGCCGATAAAAAGTGGAATGCGCTCGGTGACGAGAAGCCGAGAGGACACCGAACGGGGTGGGACCTCATCCCTTTCGAGACTTACGGGGGAGAGGTGGGCAACGGCGACGAGAGACCGACATCCGAAGCTGTATCAAATATTGGCTCGATTCGCCAACCAGCAGCTGCCACTTCTTTGTATTCCGACCTGCCCCCGGGAATGACAGTTCATTTCGGCATTGGCAGTTTATTCGGAGGATACGAGTTTTCGTTCGTTCGCTGCGTGAGACCGAAACTGGAAGAGCGATGGTTACATATCGTTGCGACGAAATTAACATTGCCGCGGGTCTCCCATTTTCGTCGTATGAAAATGTTCATCGCTTTCCCGCAAAGAAGTAGAGCTATTAACTTAACGACGTCGAGACAAAAGTGAAAAAAATGTGTAATGCAATTTCGTATTACAAATTTATTTCTTTATTAAAAGCCGCTTCTCTCATTATGCGATTTTTTTTTAAAGAGACACGACGAAGTTGTAACGGTTGTTTGTTTTTTTTTTTTACCATTGAAGTGGAGCACTCAACGGTTAATTGTGAAATCGTTCGATCGATTAAGAAGTGAATCAGACATCAACTTAATTTTTTTTTCATAACAAGAGGGTGACTCGATCTCCGCGAGGTTGCGTAAAACTCATCGAAAACAAG
The DNA here is from genome assembly GCA_934046635.1 of Buathra laborator. Taxonomy (NCBI): domain Eukaryota; kingdom Metazoa; phylum Arthropoda; class Insecta; order Hymenoptera; family Ichneumonidae; genus Buathra; species Buathra laborator. The sequence continues at coordinate 3,199,642 of OW203897.1, read as the reverse complement.
TATGATCTCAGGCCTCTTGATATGCGTATTTTCCAACAATTGTGAGAGAATATACAGAAAATAAGTAGGTCGAATCAATGTGAAAGACGTGGCGTAGGTTCTCGAGACGAACGCCGAAGCTTGATTCTCGTACAATCGACGGAGGTAGCAGAAAACTTAACGATCAATATACCGCTTTATTGTCGAGAGGGTATCGCGAGTGCTCGATCGTCGCGCTCTCGCTACGAAGCGATAACCGTTTCGATCCATAATAAGACGAGAGATCGACGTGTGGGTGACAAAGCGATCGAGCCGCCGGGGGCCTTGTACGGCGTGTGGGCATCGTGCAAACACAATTTTTCGCCACAGCAACGACATTTGTTATCCGTCTCCGTTGACTATCCCGCAACGCTATACGCGAGTAACTCACCGCGTTTGTGTCGCATTTGAACAGGTGTATTATCCCTCTCATAAATCCCCCCCGGGGGGCCAAAAGATCATATACCACCTTTGCGATTCTCTCCAATTTAAGATTATCATTACGTAATACGGTTTATTTCGCTTCAAGCAAATTCAGTGGTCATACGAATCGAGCGTGTTTTACGTATTTACAGAGCGTGACTAGTGACTACGTCTCGGGTTGATGAAAAAAAAAGTATTTTTCTTATTCATGATACAGACATGAAATTCGATGCGCAATTTCATAGAACTCTTCATCGGAACCCACACGCTCGTTCGGATATCGTTACGAATTATCGTCAAACTCGCCGTACTTGGTGAATGTATATAGCACTAAAAAATTATTCATTACATTTTCGTTGAGCGGCGTGATTTCTAAACGAATATAAACTTTATAGACGATAGAATCGGAGGGACTATCGTTCTCTTTCTCGAGTACCCACACGTTCGGCACGCGGTAGATTTTACATTGCGCAGAAATGCTCGATCGCCAAATACGAAACTTCGAGAGGGCGAACCCACACTTGACGAACCCACACTTTTCTTTAATGCAGGGATCGGTTGATGTCTCTCGATTTATATTGTGGGATTCGTTCGCGAATATAATACGAGATAGTGTGTGCGTTCCCGAGAGCGTGTGACACCGCGTGACAACGACGATTGGTGGCAGTGGAGCTCTCTCGCCGGACACTACGTTTGGTAAAATCGTGCTGAATGCTAATATTTGGAGTAGGATGAACGAGCGGGGTGAGAGTATATACGCACGGAGGTGTTAACTATTGCCAATTCGTCCACTGCGTGACCATTTTCGTCACGCGCCTGTGCCTTCTTTTTTTGTAAAAGAAACTCTACCAAGTAATCACGAGTCTCTCTTCAGTTAAATACAAGACGATAACGGGTCACGAGTTCGAGGGCCCGAGCTCCGACAATACGCAAACATGTGATTCAAATTTAACGTCGAAAAAAAAGTTGAAAAACTCTCGTGCGGTTGATAAACCTGGAGAATTTAATCAAAAAGTCAGCCGTTTATTTAATTTTTTTTTATTTTTGAGTCAATGAAACGACGTCAATCATACGTTTAGAAGAATCGATAATCTTTTCTTTTTTTTTTCTTTACTCAATCGTTGAAATTTTTTTTGTTTATTTGAGTAAAGACTTAAGACTTTCGGTTCGAGCTGAGTCAGCGTGACTGCGATCCCTTTTTGGACCACACCTCTCGAAAAGGGTGGCTTGCCGTCGTCCTCGGCAAACTCGAGGGCGACCGGATGCATCGACAGCCAAAATTTATCTTCAGACAGTTTCAACCGCATCGATATACGGAGGCCTCTCTTTCCTGTGTGTACACATCGTTTGACTCTGCGTCGACAGCGAGAGTTTTCGTCTCCCACACCTCTGCCACGTCGTGGCTCTCGTGCCCGATATATCGAACGCACACGTCGTCATAGCCGCTATATCTCTCGGTTAACGAGCGTTCGGCGAACGCCGACGTGAAGTCGTTCGGCAATACACACGCATACATTGAAGATCCCACGCGAGGGTATCGGGCGACACTTCGTGTTCCGTGGTTCCTCCCACGTTACACGTCTCTCTCGCTCTCTCTCTCTCTCTCTCCTTGTACCGCGGCGACGTTACCCTACACACACAAAGATCGCTCTCGAGCCAAGTTTGTTGATCGAATAAGTCGCTGCCATCAGGCGCGGCAGCTCGATTTTCTCTGCTGTATGCTGTGACTGCCGCTGCCTACATCGCGGTTTTATCCGACTTCACCGTTTGGTCGGATCGATTTATAAGTACGTACAAGCGTGTCAGGTCCTTTTCTGCTTCCCGTTCGCCTTCGATCCTTCTGTCACTCTCGTCTGTGTCCTTAATAACCCCGACACACATGCATACATACATACGTAAACGACATACATAACGTCCTGATGTCATTAGTTTTTGCGCGTCGCCTTCGCCAAATCCAAAATTGTAACTCTCGATGAGCTCATACTCTTTGGTCTCGAGCTTCCATCCGAGACTTTCCAGAAGACTTGGCAACGAAATGAAACTCAGGGATCTCCTAGGTTCACGTCGCTATGAATTCGTCGTAGAAACGTCTGTCTGTTCCGAAAACCACTGTACGGCGATTTATTCTGTAAGACAATTTTGTGCGTACAATGTAGCGTAATTATTCGTCGGATTTCATCCGAATCTTGGCTGATTATATCTGGCAAAGTCTCAGCTTTGGTACATAATTTCAATGTCTAAAATTGTCGTACAAGGAACTTAAGCCAACGAACTACCAACGTGTTTCTATTTATTCATCGAAATCGCGACATGTACTTTGTTATCGCGCTTGTCTCTAGCAAATTTTCTCGAATTATTTTCGTTAATGTTAAACAAGCGATAAACGTATTTGGTCGTATATAAAAATGCACCGAGCTATAATTTTTCCGATGTTTTTTTCGTAATTGATTCGTCGAGCGTTGTCGTGCCAACGTTCTTTATCTCGCATGCTTGATACGATAATCCTAAATCGTGCGACCGCACGCAAGATTGACGCCGGTATCGTGTTTGCGCGCTATCGAGTTCAGTTATTAATTGCGGCGGTTTACACACGGAAGTACACGGGTGACGGGATCGACGAGTTGCACGAGGGAATCGAGAGGGTTCTCGAATCTCCCGCTGTGCTTCTCTCCAACAACGTTAAAGCAAACGAGCCGTCCAATTAAGACATCAAATTCCTTAAACGCACCAACGGCAGCATCTACAGCAACGGCAGCAAGGGAACGAAGAAGCTGCGACAGCAAAGATCGAAGAGCAGTAGTGCGCGACTCTTTGCTCTTGTATACAGCACGAACGTGTGTAAATATCCATCGCTGTGAGAAATCGCGGAAGATGCGAGAGAGAGAGAGAGAGAGAGAGAGAGGAAAAGAAATCTCGAGCGAGCCAACGAGGATGAACTCGCGTGGATGTCGGGACAGTAAGCACCAAACTTGGAGTACACAGCTGCCGCTGAGATTTGCCGTTGGATAATTGCATGACTTTTCCACAAATGGTATTGGAAGATGAACGCGAATCGCGCAAGATTCATTGCTAAAAGAACCTGAGCCTAGTACCACTACCATTGTTCAACAAAAAAACAAAAAAAAAAAAGAGTTTAATTTTATGCGACACACCGCGAGCGGAATTTCTTACGAGCCTCGAGCGTTTGTCGCTTCGCTATTTATTTCATCGTCGTAACTGCATCGACATCTTCTCGACCGATAGAAAAAAAAATCTATCGACATTCGTGACTGATCTCGAGACCGTTCGTCCAATTAAATCGAATAGATCAATTACTCAAGATAAACAAGCGACGAACGCTTTATCCCTTTCGCTATTCGTGTTAACAAATGAAATTATATAATTCCGAACAAATTGGAAAGAATTTTTTAAATGCGACAAATTTAATTTAATATCACTGTTGATTTTAATTAACACTTTTGTCCGGTAATGAGGTAAAAGTGTCTCATGGTTGGGACCGCGCGCGGAGTCCCCGCGGAGAAGAGAGTGGACAGGTTTCTCGTGGCTTGACAGTAACTTGCATGCCCTCAGCGGTGGTCCTGCCATTGCCACGAGACCTCACCGGGTTAAACTCTGTACTTGAGTACGTGACGTTTCTCGAAGTGTTTGTACTCTCAAGGCGCGAGAGGACAGCGAGTCCGGAGTAAAGTGGTACCGTGTGCCAACGAAGTTTATCGATTTAAATCGAATTTTGGAGAGAACAGGTCGGGAACGCCGATAGGGTCTGAGGTGATCTGCGCGCAAGAGAACAACGCGAGGTAAGGCAAAAACTCGACTGAACGATTTAAGGAGAATCCGATACGGGCGCGAACGATCGTCGAAACGGGCGTGCGCCCGTGATCTCCTTCCCTCCTCGCGTTTCTTTTTTCTCCTCCGTGTTCAGTCGCCCGACGCCGGAATATAAAAATATGACCAATTACATGCTGCAAATATGGTTTATCTCACCGTACTGTTATTCCGGCATGTTTTTATCGGACAGGTGTGTGTGTAAGCGGCTCGATTCTCCCGATCGTCGATCGCCAGAAGTTCGTTAAATTCTCTCGTGCGATCATCGACAACCTCGAACGAAACGAACGAGAGATAATTATAAATCCGAAAGGGAAAAGGAATGAGATATATGTAGACAGATACACAGCTGTAGTTACGTTACAAGTTCCTGGTAGGTCCGTTAACGTTGATACAGCAGTGCCTCTCGGTCGATGCACTCGGCATTTGCCGACTGTTTTATAATCGTTTTCGATATTGATACAGCGGTGTTACATGAATGGCGTCAAACTTCGGGCTTTCATAACTAACAAGTAACCGGGAAACAAAGATATAATATTTTTTTTATTCGCGAAATAATTCATACAACTATAAACTTCGCATTGGTGTAAATAATCCGATGAATGAACAGTGGCATCAATTATGAACGTTTTAATGAATATATCATCACTGCGGAGACACAAAAAATGGTTTTACAGTGTTCATTCACTGAATTTATCGTTCTCTTAACTGTTCATTCATTGGTATAGTATCGCCGAGTGCAGCGCTGAGAGCATAAGTGTTCGCGAGATTTCCTCCCGCTGTACTCGATCGGGATCCATTAAGCTGCTTTGCTTGTGTGCGGGGCGTGCTGAGCAGAAAGAATCGTAATCGTAGCGGATGAACGATGATAAATAATGATTTCGTATTAACAATCGGTATTGAATGCCGAGGCTTCGCGGGGCCCTCGAGCCGTAAATCAAGAGCATTTGTTAGCGCGCCAGGCACGCCTCGCGCCACTGACATTGAAAGATGCATGCGAGTCCCAATCGTCGGGCTATATTTCAATATTAGTTTAGCCATTGTGGTTCCCCTCGGCCCCCGCACGGTTGGCATAAAGTGCTTGCTGTATATACTATAACGCATAAATGCACGCTATATGTATAACACTGTGCATCGACACAATGCGAGAGAGAGTAAGAAAAGCCACTTTATCCTCCAACGCGAAGATAATATTTGTCCTTCATTGGGATACAAACTTTGCGGTCATATTCCTCGAATATTTTGATTCAGTAAAAATATTTATTTTTGACGCATTTGAGGTATAAAAACTAACTATCATGCAAATGATCATCTTTAAAAAAAAATCGGAAGCAATTGACTCGAGATATCGGGATTTCTATCAACAGATAAAAACATTTTTCGTGTTGTGTCAAAGGTAAAAAAAAACATTCAGAATTCATATACCAAAAGAGAGTTTCAAGTACATGAGAGCCTCTGGATTAGCGGGCATAATTTTCGAAAGACTCGAAGGCTCGGGATACGGAGTGCATCGTGATGCATTCCCACTCGAGGTTGGCGTGCGTGCGGAGCGCGCGGCGACGCGACGCCAGTGTTCGGCGACGCGCGTCGGCCACGAGGAGGCACGAGCCGACACGTGGGACTCTAGGCGGCTCGACGCGACGCACTCACGACTCTCATCCGCGAGCTGCCGCCTCTACTACCGGCCACAACTACCGACGTTCTCTCTGTATATCGCGCGCGCCTCCGGCTTCCCTACTCGTCTCGCCGTCTGGTCGCACACGCACGCACGCACACGCGCCCACGCACGCACTCTGCGAGAGACTATGCCACGGAGTGTGGGTAGAGATACCGGCTCGCGAGGGTGTCTTTCTTCTTCTCCTTCTTCTTCTTCTTCGCTCATTCTTTTACATCTCTTCGTAAAACCCACCAGCAATGTGTACTCAACACTCTCACATTCGTTTAGCAACAAAAGTGAACTTGATTTCGAGTTTCTGGTTGAAACGAGTGGTAGTCGCGTGGGAGCGAAAGAACGAGGGACTACTGGCGCCTCGTCTATTTGGCGAGACTGTTCCATACACTTATGAGAAAAAAAAACGGATAGACAAAGTACTTGATCTTTGAAATAGGGTATCTGTGGTGAGAAAATTTGTTGCAAGTCTCGTAGACAGACCACTGTGTTTATGGCATCTAAACAGCAAACCATTTATCAAACCACTATACTTATAGATTCAAAAGTTCACTATTCGCTGCGCTTATTTGTGTGATCATTACTCTGATTACTCTGACATTTACGGATTTCTGTTTTTACTTCTAACATATATTCTCGAACTTCCTGTCCATCCGAATTTCCTTGTATTTATGCTCTAAGTAGCGATAAAATAAGGGATGATTTGTCAACGCGCTAAGTCATCCTCGTCATCCTCACTCTTGTCTGCGGTGGAGACGACAGAGTGACAGTGAAGACATAATAACGGTCGTCTCGCGCACCGCGTGAAGCGTCTTCTTCTCTTTTCTGCTCGGCGTTGATGCACCGGTGGCCCGGCTGCAGTCGCTGGTAATAATAACGTCCGAAGAATACGCTATTATGCGCTCTCACGAAGCGATTTTGAATTTTCGGGTGTAGTCACAAAAGACTTTTCGCACTCTCGATGCACTGTTAGATTTTGCAGACGATTCTTACGCCTAGAGATAAAACGCAAATACTCATTTTAATTTCTAAGAAGTCCTGTCCTAAGAAGATTGGAGGCGATTGATGAAGTTTGCCGGAGCGAAAAGGAGCGAACATTTTCAGTTTAATTCGCAGCGTCTCTCTCTCTCTATAATAGGGAAGCGAGGTAGGCAAGGTGATGAGGTTGATAAAAATTCGGTTTGTGTTCCGCGTGGCAAAAGGCCAATCAAGACGGTCTATAATCATGAGATTCCTCGTCGAAACTCCTTCTGCTGGCCTCAGCAGAAGGCAGCATTACGATGGATCGACGAAGACTGCACGCGGGCGCGAAACAACGAACTAGACGAAATAGTTCGTCTGAAAATTTAAATTGGACCAGATTATTTTTGATGCGATGGTCTCTTACTCACCTCACATTTAGATTAAATTTTGGGTAGAGAGAACATGCTACAGCGTGTCTCTATATCTAGCCGCGTCTACAGCAGTAGCAAAAGAAAAGAACTAAAAGACGACGAAGAAAATAGAGGAGGGATGAGCGGGCCCGGTGAGAGCTTCGCGGACCTGGTGATTATCTGAAAAAGAACGTGAGGGCCACCGAAAAATTGCCAGCGAAATACCGCGAGACATTTTTATGGCCTTTGATTGGAGCGCCGGTAGCGAATGTAATTGCCACGAAATATTTAGAATGTCGGAGGCGCTGTGGTCGTGAACGATTCAACAGGGTAGGATATGATAGGTGGAGGAAGAGGGAGGGACGGAGGGATCAGACCAAAAGAGATTCGAAGAGCAAGAAGAAAGTAGCAAAAGAACGCTTCGTTCCGCGGACGGGCGTTGGTCGGGGCCGCCCAGGGATGCTGCACCCGAAAGCGCGTGTGTTCTTCTCGTCTCTGGATATTGAAACAACCTCCGCGAAACCACTTTTTCACCAACTCACGTTTTCACGCTCGAAAATGCGAGCCCGGAATGGTGCCTGATCTTTGATGTGGGCAGCTGAAATCCACGAGCGCACAGAGAGAGTATGTTCATCCTCTTCTGGACCACGAAACACACAACTCCGAATCCACAGCGATGACGAATATAGAATATAACACGAAAGTATTTATGAGAGATACGCGTGCCTCTATCGAAACACCGGATCGAAGCGATGGCCAGTGTCGGTGCACAGCGGGTTCGATAAAAAAATTAATTGCTACGCGATCACCGCGAAAAGACCGCAGCCCGACGATCGTTTCTGGCTTTAATGATTACAGGCCTCTGTGGCGTGGCTAATTCTCATATTGGATAGTCCTGACGACGCACGTATATAACATGGGGTATAGGCACCTAATACATAGTGTATTAGTCCAACATGGGGTAGTCTGCCTCGTACAAATCGGTTGCAGGGAAGAGATCGAGAAGATATTTTAAAAGTAATCAAGAGATGATAGAAAAATACCTATGAAGCTAAAGCGAGATCCTGAGAAAAGAACTACGTTGCCACGAGACATGCGGTGAATATTTATCGATTCCGGTCTGTCTAATATCCTATCAACCGTAGGATGGGGACTATATGCATGATTTCACGTGAATTGATCGTGTGTGTCTCTCTCGAATGTAGCGTGTACATGCTTACTGCCAAAAGACATCTTTGCCAAATTTGGAACGATAAATTACACGTTCTTTCTCTCGCTTGGACATATGACTCTTGACCGATCATTGGAAGATTTTTTTTATTGTGTTTCCAACTCTTTGTCAATCCATAAAGCGTAGTGGCCTCGTGAATTTCAATATTCGTAAGAATTGGACGTTTGGCTCGTTAATTATATTATAGTTGGCATTTCGTTTCCGGTCGAACTTTATGTTACTGAACAGAGAAGACGCCGAGGACAACGAGAAACCGCATAGAGGCGTGACTCTTGCGAAACACGTCCTGCGTCGTTTTCTTTGCTGCTCCTGCTGCAGAACGAGTATAAGAGCCAAGTAAAGGAATGAAGGGCTCGCGGCATCAGATCGAAAGAATCTCTCGTGCCATCACAGAGATTGTGAGAGAGCCACGGCCCGTCTGGTCTCCGTCGACAAAAGTAATCTGCAATCCTGCTGCAAACATTCGCGATACCAAATTTGGCGTCATTGTGGGGGCTGTATTGGGCGGACAGCTGTTTACCAGGGTCGCGCGGAGAGCCGACGACTTTTGCACGAGACAACAACGAGGCCGACGAATACGACGAGGAAAAGAGCAACAAGAGCAATTCTATGATTTATATTTATGAGTCCCTCGCAATTTAATAGCTCCTGCGTAGCTTGCAGCAAAGTTACACTCGTCTGAGTCATGACGAGTAGTGAATCTTCAGCACCTCGAGAATCAAATGGGTTTTTAACAGCGTGATCGCTCGTATTCAATATTGATCGTAAACTTTCGATGAGGACTAATTCGATGATATCGATGTTTACTGACGATATTTTGTATTCATTCACAATTTATCGCTGAGGTCAGTAATTTTTTCGTTTATGTGACGTCACTATTCCATACATCCCGGAAATGTTTAGCGCAGAAGAGACTGTTATATCCGTGGGAATGTTTCTCATTCGTGGGAACCTTCTGTCAGATCCTTGGGGCAGAATTGACGACGAAATGGCGTAAACAAGCGACCGCGTAACGCGCGAGACTAAACGAATCTTAACCCTACGCATTTAATCCCCACTAAGCTAAAAGTCCCTCTACATATGCCTTTGCTTATTTCTCAGTATAAGTTGAGCTATAAAATTGCATACGAAGCTGGCTCTCAGCTGCCTCGCGGTGCACCAAGAGTGAGGTCTGAAAATGATAATTAACGAGCGCACATTGTCGGTCGGCCACCGCCGGCGACGTCGTCGAAGTTTGCACTGGTGCGTGGCGAGAGGACCGGCATTACTTTAACGATCCGGTCATTAAAAGCGTTGACCTCGTTGGAATAAACGGGCCCTCCATAATCACCGATTAAAATTGTCTTCCGCTATTCCCAACGATACGGATGAGTGTAATAAATGTGTGCGCGACTGCGATGAATATAAGACGAGACGAAGTATGTGTAAAGCGCGTTTGTGAATCAGGAGCAGCAGGTTCTACCTGCATCCACCGTACGTATAGTAATACGTAAATCTGAATGAATCGTCGCGATGGGGATCGAAGAAAGTTTCCCTCAAAGGGTTAAGGGGGTTATCCTTTATTTGCATGGTGCATGCGCGTTGTACTTTCTAATGGATCACCAGACCCGTACTGTTTGAAAAACCGGGACACGGCATCCGTTCTCCCATTATCATGCATATTTCCTACGCAACCCTATCCCCCTTCAATACTACTTTACCTAACCTCGCGCGCGAGGGCGGAAATTGGTTTTATAATCCAAACTAGTCATACAGCGTACGTCGTAATCGTTACGACGAAATAGAGCAGTAGCATCTCTTCTTCAGGCTATTAGATTCCCGTGTCGTCAATGCAGCGCGGCATTCATATCGGAACAACCGCTGGAGCTCCCTTACAAATCACTTTCCCTGATTGACACTCAATGCTTTCTCGCTCCGTTTTCTCAGGAACTTCGTCTCTTTCTTGTATTCGATCGTGCCTTACAAATAAGCGTAGGCATGTGTGCATCGTGTGGCTTTCTCTATTCTGCCTCCTTCACCCTATTCACGCCGCATGCAGATGCCTATTCGGCATTGCTTCATTTCATAGTATATGCTTGTGTGCTTCCCTTACGAGAGTGGCGACAGCCTTCTTTATCGCGACCTTGATCGAGTTGGATATCTCACGAGTTTCCGATACCTCCCCCTTTCGTCCAGCGTACACTCTCAGCATTGTTCGCAGAGGATTGTTTCATCCCCTTTTTCTTCCTCGGTCACAAGGACACCGCTCTCGGTGCTGCACGATCTCGACTGTAGAAAAACAGGCGAACAGATGGCAGGTGCATTATCGATTGTGCGTCTCAGAATATAAGCGTGTCTGGTTTGCGTCGCGATCACGTTGTATGACCTACTATTGAATGATTCTGCTTCCATACACTGCACTCGTTGTTTGTTCCACGTGTTTCGACCGATCGTGTATTTTCATACGGTGGGTTATCCGAGTGTTCAAGGTGGTCGTGCAAGCTTCGATAAAATAACACATTGCGGTGCCCGACTTCTATACGAACTTCGTATAGAAATCCTTATTAAATATATTCATGTATATCGAACGGAACGAATCGCAAAAGAGAGCGAATGGAGAATGAGTATCGACGAAGTATCGACCGCGTATATATATAACATACAGTAAGACTGCCATTCCCCATCAAGGACGCCGTTGATCGGTATAATTGAGTACAGGTGAATCAGAGTGGTACGTGCGGATAACATGTGTCGCGATTCGTTCGAACGTGAAGCAAAAATATTCGCTTGGTTTGATACCGCTCGAGGATAGCTTACTTACATACTTTGATTGCGGGGAGTCGTGTCATCGTTGTCTTTGCGGCGTCGTATTTACTGAGGTGTAAGTGAACGAATAGCTTGTCATTATACATCGTGCGAGAGACGAATGAAAACGAATGTTAAAACGGTGGGCTCGCCTTTTTTTGCCTTTCCGTTACGCGTAATATTCGTGCAATAAAAAAAGAAAGACAGCGTCGCGGGTTTCATTGCGATATCGCGTGGAAGTCGAACCCGCGTTAATAACATATTTTAGAGAGCTATTAAGGCAGCGACCACACACACGATCCAGAAATCGAAAATGAAAGCAAACCTTTGGGAATGAGATTATTCCTCGGTCAGACGTCTGATTTGCCTGGAATTGATTGACATGTCGGCTTAATAACACATTTTTTTGGGGCCCCGTGTTTTGTGAACCGCCCTTTTCCGTGATGCTGTGGTCCTTTTGCTGCTGCGGAGGCTCCACGAGACGGCGCCGCGCCCACAAGATCCATATCTTACTGCTAAATCTGTGTGTAGAGCAAAAACTTAACGGTCATCTAATAACTCGTCGACGATGAGAAATTTTCTACGGTATATCCCACTGCAAAATGCGATACGAAACCTTTCTTTCGAACAAAAGTTTTTCAGCGAAATTGAAAGAAGTTGCAACTGTTACATTTCTCCAATGCTTCAATGGTTAAGGTAAATCAATGCTGCTGTAAGCGAAGAAAATTAAAAAAAAATCGAAGTCATTCTGAAAGGTAGCCGCCAAAACTTTTCACGAGTTTTCATTAACACATGCCACATCCGGTTACAGTCCCGGAGGTTCCTAGTTTCTGGCACTGTCGTTGCAGGTCTGTAGGGAAACCTAAACGATTTTCTAAGGGCGTGTGCTGCTGCAAACCGATCAAAGGACTAAAGCCGTCCTCAACTCTTCCGCCCACGCTGCTTCTCGCTCCCGAGAGATTCCATAGTTCCTGCTCCACGGTGTTCTTACCGAACAGCAGGTCTGTTTAAGGACCAAAGGCAAAAGCAGAGCGGAAAGCAGCAACAAGCAAAACGCACCGGGCCCATGAGTGTGGTCCAACCAGATCCCGTCTCCGCCAGACGTCCGCCCCACGCGACCTCAATTTATTCGACACCTCCCCTAGCCCTCAGCGTTGAAAAAAACTGCTCTGGTTGCTTCCTTTGCGTTCGAGACGAGCGCCAGCGGAAGACTTACCTTCGTATATATAGATATCCAGCATAGAAGGACGAGTTGCCTTTACCGTACGTTGTCCAACATTTCGAGAACGTAAAAGAGTTATTATGGTAATGAAGAGACCATCCCTAATTACCCTTTTGGTGCTCGCCAACCCGTTGCTCAATCTAAGTTTCGAGGGTGAAGTGTGCTTGCGGTCTTCCGAGGAAAACAAGTGGCCGATTCGATGGAAAATCCTTAATTATATCTACCTGTGCGCGGTTGGCTGCACCTGCCAGACGAGATACTGCTTGTTGCTTTTTCTTCGTCCAGCCTCTTTCTTACCCATCCCCCGAACAGGATTATCATGGCCACGTGACACAAAGATTTTTACGATTACACAGTCCCATCTTCGAGATCGCAAAGGCATTAATGCTCGATTCCTCTTATTATAAATTCATATCTCTTTAATTTATCTGTCGTAAAATTAACACACGGATGGGAGGACCAGAGGAAAGTAATAACCTTCTACTATTTATATTATTATGTGAAACACCATTCCTGTAGCGTAAGTTCGTAGAGAGATAGGAATTCGAGATCACCCGGATCCTGGAATTCATTTCGTCCCGTCGTTTAGCACTGTTAACGATTCCCATGCTGCTTCGCTTCATTGCTCCGTCGTTGTTCGTCGGTGATTAAAACCTACCGAGAGAGTTAAAAAAACCACTATCCGAGTATCGTTCGCTCCCCTAGAGCAAGGAATTCGAGGTATTCCGCTCGGATGCGGGCATCTTTTACTGGGTTTCACGTACGATTCTCGTACTTTTCTTCCTAGTGAATGCTTCCAATGTTGTTCCGACTATCAACATCGAAATCCACTATTGGGCGGGACGCCTATAAGTTTCTCTACCTAGGAGTTATCCTATGCATACCAAAAGCATAAAAGCAAGTTGCGAAAGTCCGGGGTAACATGTGTTTGAGAGCGGTCGTTCGACTACCACGTGTTGGTGGTCCTCTACGGGTTGGCGATCGCCTTGCGTCCAGTAGAATCTGTTCTCGTTGTCGCTGGGCGCCGACAAAGACCCATTCCCGAGTTGTTCTATTGTTGACGTTTTAGGCCAAGGAAACGCAATGCATTGTCGGGACCGGAATTCGTCCGACACGCACGCTGTATGAATTTACACGGATCTTCCAGAAAATAAAAACTTCCGATGATTTGCAGCTTTAGTTAGCGCCAACCCTCTTTTTTCAACTACTTTTCTAGCTAATCCCTGAGGTTTTAATAAGTTTCTGCAAACGGAAAGTCTTAGCTACGAAGATGCTGAGTAATTCGCGACTTATTTTCGCAAACCTCTGGATACACGCAGTACCCATCGTGCGGTACACTATATAATTAAGACTGTCCGCTGTTCTTGCTCCACACAATAAAGCAATCATAATAAAAGCGCAGTTCTTATTTGACTTGCTGTGGACTCGTGCGTCTTCACCACCCAGCTACCCCGAAGGAGGCCGCTGGTCTTCTTGCAGCAGCAGGGCAGTCTTCTCATACTGTGTACGAAGGCAAAGAGAATGATGCTGTGGCAGCAAAAATTGTGCTTGCTAGCTGGAAGCGTGCCAACTTGGGAGGTCGCGCGTCTACCACGGTGGGGATGCCTCCACCATCCTAAATATGTTATTAGTTCGGTCGTATAACTGCTTCATTTTGAGTGGATGGCCCGAAGGGGATCATCTGCCTCTCGCTGAGGCTGGACCGGCTCGGTCCTCCATGGTGCTCCTGCTTCCTCTCGCGAAACATCACAACGGTTTCGCGCGTAGATGCGACCAGGCTACCCGCTTGGTTCCACCGGGCCCTCCCAGAAGTTCTACCAGGGAGGCCTAGATTGTTTAATCGTCCCCCCCTAATCAATGTCTCGCCCCCCCTGTAATTTAGATAAATCGCTACGTGGATAGTCGTCCAGCTCAGCGCAGGACATCGAACGTCTTTTGCTGTCAGGATCGCGATTCGTCGGTCCCTCGATGGGGAGGAAGGGCGTGCGGCAGGGCCATGGAACGTCTTAATTTGGGAGCCTCGAGCTTTAGCCCCGTAGGCTTCACGATATTCAACATCGTGTAAATGGAAATTTTATGCACTTACGTGGATTGAATTATCGGTGTCGGCCGTCGTCGAGCTCGTCCCACCCTGTGCGTACACTTTCATAGCGTATGACAAAAACTCCAGTCTTCACAGGATCTCATTTCAAACTCACCTTGGACGAAGTTACGGGGATGAGGACCGGACCAATTTGCTTCGGTCGAGTTGTTTTATCGTATTTTTAAATGATGCACTCAGCGGAGTTTTTCATAGTTTTTTTTTTTTTTTTTTTTTCCTCGGATACTTGCTGACGTGTTGCTTCAGAGATGAAGAGGAAAAATAATAAAATAAACCACAAGAGGCTCACATACGGTCGATACTTCGGGCATAAGCCAATCGTAAAACTACTATATGATTCTGTCTCGAAAGCCTGCGTGCTCATGCTACCAATGCTGGATGAGAGAAAGAGACTTGTTGTGTTTTTGATGCTTTAGAAACTTTACGCTACATTGATTATAGAGGCATGCGTGCCGACGCTGATGTACGGGGGGCGAACGTGACTCTTCAACGATTATTAATCTGCATCTTTATGCTCTTTCAATGTAGGTAATAATTTCGTTAAATTAACGGCTATCTACGGAACAGTCAAAGTTTCTTTAAGGATGTAAGCGAGTTTCTTGCCAGCACGATTGTGCGTTAACAATAGCTTCGGAGTAGCAGAGCTCTACAGCTCGCGAGGGTTAAACGTAAATGGACTAAATGCTCGCAGGTGGTCTTGCGGTTGAAAGATAAAAAATAAAAATCTTTTACTTTGTTGCAGCTTTTGGCAGATGTTTTTTTTTTTTAATTTTTTCATTATTTGAAACCTGCCTGGTAGGGACTGGCACTTTTCAATTTCAAGGCAAACAGCGAGAGTGGACGATCTTCTTTCTGTCTGTGCCAAATAATCGCTGTGGACGAGATTCGTCTCCCTCCATCAACGAATTTCTCGATCCCCCGTATTTCCTCTTTGCCCCGTGGCTGCAGGGATTCGGCTGCTGGGTCGAATCCCGCAGACCACACATGCCGAATCACGAGAAACCCACGACTTTTATGGAATCCAATTCAATTTCGTATCACGTAATTGTGCATCGCGTGCGCATCGACGGGAGCACCAACGTTGCCCGATTTCTCTCTCGTCGGCGCGTTTCGCTTTCAAGGTGCGCTGAAAGGCCAGCTGAAAAGACTTTGCCCGTGTAATTCCGAGATTGAACGGATCTTCGGGTTATTACGAATCGTCGAGTTACCCTTCGTCAATCGTTACGATTATTATTGGTATTATTATCATTTTTATAATAATTATTTTTTTATGCGAAAAATTATAATAAAATTCAATTAAAAAAATATTCATGGCGCACCCTGGCTTTTGTATGGGGCAATCCGCAAATGCGAAAAATCTGTATAACCGTTCAGCTGAAGAGAGGACTAAAAGAGGCGCACAGTGGAACCAATTATATATATCGTGTCGAGTAGCGGCTCGGCGCACCTGTATGAAATGTTATCGCTCTCCCTTCTCTCTGTTTCTCTCTCTCTCTTTCTTATCGTGCTAATCGATTCTCGTTAATACCGTAGCGAAATGAATCGTGTTTTGCAAAGTAAAAAAGCGATAGACCTCTAAGACCTCGAGGGTTCGCGCGCAGAAGGAACGCAAAGATCGCGGACCGCCCAGGACGCCAAGAATACCGAAGCACGAAACTCGCATCGTATTATGAAAGTTTTATCCACCGCCCCGAGACCGGTCGAAGTGGCAATCGACGAGTACTAAAGCGCTAATTGCGAACCTGTGATCTTCTGCGACAGTATATACTGTCTCCCATAGTATGGGGCTTTTTAGGCCCGAAAACGAGGAAGGATTTGCAAGCTTGTAAGGCCTTCCTGTCTCGTATCGTATGGCCAGATTCTTCGCGAGGGAATGCGTGTTTCTGGAATCTCGCGATGCTTATACGTTCGGGATTATAGGCTTCGAAACAATACAGCGATTGGCAGTGTATGCAGTTATTAGCCTATAGGAGACGTTGAATAAAAAGGGACACATTCATGTCAACGAGTGTACACGGGTAATCTTTTAACGTGCCGATCACTGCGTAATATTTCCCTCGCTACGTGGATCTCAAAGTGTCCTGCCGGCTCCTTGCATGCCGCAGATGCAGTCAGGGCCATTCTCGAACATCCCAAGAGTGTTTCCACTTATAATAACATTCCGGAACACGTAAATATACTGAAGTAGCGCCTACAGAAAAGATGAGAGCGGAGATTTTTGCTCCGCTGTAGGTCGACCTGTGTCCAGTCCACTCGATTCACCTCACTCATCCTTCCCAGGGATGAGTATTCGTTCTGGTCAAAGAAGAAGAAAACTATACTCATCCTCTCGAAAAAAAATGCAGACGTCGAAAAAATCCAAATTCTTTCCCGTGTCCCATGTCGACAAAATTTATAACTGATGACAAAAGCAAAATCAAAGTGTTCTATGTGCACTAATTTTCTAAATGGATCCTTCGTAAGATTGTCAACGAGTTCACGACCAATTACGACGATCAACGGTTTGCGACACATGATTTACCGATTCCAAGGTGTACCGACAGTTTACTCTTAAATATCTGCAGCATTGATATTCGATCGAGTATATTTACGCTCGAACTTTATGTATACACCGCGTATATGCAAATATTGGTGTTTGCAGCTTTGATGCAGCGTATACACGATAACGATTTATCGCCATAAATCAAATACAGAATTTCTCGCGTGGTGGTGCGGTAATTTACGACTGATTTATCGTCGCTTTTGGAATGTTAACACCTGACCGTCCCGGTATGGCCGCGCTTGGTATAAATAAGCGCTCGTAAAATACCGATTTTTATGTCGGTTAACTTGATACCGATATGCTAATTATACGGAAACATATAAACATATATTTCATGAAAGTTTTCGTTAGGCAGTCTCAAAGTATCATATCCCCACCACGTACGACATTATATTTTACACGTGTGACGTTACCGAACAGAGCGAGAGAGAGTCTTCGGTATAAGTTTGTTTTAATGGAGTCGCTATACGCGCGTGTAAACAAATCTATATCTCCAAAGTTCTACGGGCGCAACGTGACGTCGTAAAGGATCGTAAAAAAGTGTAGTTAATTTTCTTTTTAAAAAACTCACGATTCTCCGCCCGTTCGTTCGCGATTCTGCGTCACCCGAAGCACGAAGTTTGTCACGTATATATAAATTAAGATCCAATTAAAGAACGCAGAAAGGTATCGGCTACGATACGGTCCATACTTATATCGATGTTCGTATATCATTCTCTGACTAAAATTATATATTCATGTGACACCGGGAGTCTTCAATTTCACCTCTCTTAACCGTTTCTCGGGATCGTGAGAGGGTCATACTTTACATCTCGTGACACCTGCAGAATGGAGATGAGATTCTCTCTCGCTGCATCTTCGTTATTATACATTGTCCAATACACTGTGTCGAAGCGGGCACGTCTAGAATAATATAATTGCGAGGCAATAATGATCCAAAGAGCGTCCCAATGTCGCCGCTCTTTCCTGATAACCTGTTGCTTCGCCGCTCTCAAAGCGCTTCTCCAATGCCTATTCCGACAAAATAGCTCGACGTCCATCCACCTAAGCAGTCATTAATATTCAGCTTCCAAATTTTACGAGCCGGTCGCGCTCCTATGCACTGTCCCGTCCTGGCGCCTTAAAATTAATGAAAATCTTGTCGTAGTCGCGCCATTAACGAGTGCGTGTGTCTTTCTCGACGTCGTTCGTTCGTTTTGTTGATTTTTCCGTGAATAGGAAGTACACGAAAGGGCATAGAGGGACACGTAATTGGTAAAGGAAGTGACAGCGTTACTACCTGTCGCGACGACAGGCAGACAGACTCGCCGCACGTTTACAACTGTCATCATGCGCCACGCGTAACGCACAAAATTATTGACCGACACCGGCAGCAGAATTGTCGTCCTCCATTTCCTCTGAGCCTCCGAGGCATTAGTCGAGTCCCCAAAGTTTTTTTCTGTGGTTCTCTATGCTTCTCACGAGAACGATGCAAACGCCCCTTCGTCATTACAAGAGCTTGGCTACGGCGAGGAAACTCGCTCAGACGTCTTCTCGTCCGTGAACAACCTCATAATAGCTCGTAATTGCTTAATTTCTGTTTTGTCTCTCCACGAGCACAGCACGAAAGATAGAAAGAACGTCTGGAAGAAGAAAGCCCCCGTGCGCAGAACCGAGTGCTTATTAAAATCTTAAGACGCGAAGCCCCCGGGAGTCTTGGCCCAAATTACCTACTAGCGCAGACTTAAATACCGAGTGCCCTGTCGCCGGGATTGCCTATAATTTCTCTGTTTGCGGTCGGCGACGCCAAAACCGCAGGTTATACGCGACTCGCCGCAATTTCTCGGATTAGGGGAACATCAATGCGGCCACAATTGTGTCGCTCGGGAGCGTAAATATTGAACGCAATTTTTTCGTCTATACGCGCGTAAACGAGTATAACTTGAACACCTGCTCCCCCTTTTTCTCGGTTGTTTCGACATTTTAAGGGTACTTCGAACGATCCCTTTGGCAAAAGGACCAAAAATATCGGTCTTCGGCGCCCGCGTGCGCTCCCCTTAATCTTAGAGGATTTGTCGCCTGTCTAAAAACTCTGGCGAACGCGTAATCGCACCCCGCTAACGTAAGGAGGCTCAATATTTACTCTCGAAGGGGTAAGCATAATACTGTTCGCCGAGTTCGTGAAAAAAAATCGCGTGGAAAGATACGGATCACGCCGTGGATTGCATTACTACACCACCGCGCTAGTTTTCTTGAATTACGCTGCGTTCGGGCTTTGAAAATTCATTGACAAAACGCGCTGGACGGGTTTCACCTAATACCCACTCGTGGATTAGGGTTGAGCCGGTCCGTTAATTCGGCCAACGAGAAGCACTCCATTCATCTAACGGAGCACAATAAACTCAACGGACCGTTGTGAACGATCCAAGAATCCGGATTTTGTAGGATTGGAAAACTTTCCAGAAGAGATTCTTATTCCAATGCTGAAGTAACCTGTCCGTAGGGTAAGGAATCGAAGTTTGAGAAAAATACTTCGCTTTATTCGAAGCTATCATTACCGTTAAAGCCGATAACGGTGGTCAAAAGCGAGGCTGCACTTTTCGAATGTAATGGAGGAGGTGCCGTCTCACGCCCAAGTCGATGCCCGCAGCATCGATGAACATTCTGCCAATTTTTCTGCAGCTTCATGCAAAAACCGTGGCGGCGAAATTGTCGGAGTTCCGAAAATATTTTCATCGCGAAGTTCTCATATTTTTTCTGCTTATATATGCAAGTAGCATACGCTCATTGTTTCGGAAGCACGCGAGCTTGAAGAGTACACACCGGATCGTTGCAACACAATCCCCACCGCAACTACTAGCATTGTTATGCGTTATGGGTGGCGAGATGCACTAAAATAATACGCGCTGCCTGTCCAAACACTTTTGCAGTGACAGTGCGAGCGGCAGTACGCGTGCTCGAGGGATGCCAACCCTAATAGACCCACCCCAGCGATACTGCGGAGACTCGAGAGTTTCGACTCTGCACACAAACAACTTCCGGGAACAAAAATATTCAAAGCTCACAGCGACATTGTGTCGGGATTATTTTTGCAATACTTCCGTGACTGACGGATACAATTTCCTGTACGCCATGTGTTGCCCGTACTGATTCCTATCGGTACAACGAAGTTATCAACATTTTTCATCCCGAATTTGCATACGAGGTTGTCATTGATATTTTTTCTTTGCGCCGCAAATGATATTTATATCAATATGAAGAACGAACGTAAATTATCTCGACCCCTCCGTGATATATAACGAACAGGTGAGCGGGGTGTCTGGTAGGATGAAGACTCGTAGAAGGTACGAGCAGAGGGTGAAATCAGCGACGCTAACTTCTTAATTGCAATACGCAGCCAGCGAGAGGTCTATTGGAGCGCGACTACTGTTTAGCGCTGCCGGGTATGGGTTCTCGGCATTCGATAAATTGCTCGCCCGTCCGAATCTTAATACCGTGGCAAAATCAATTTATTGTGGGTGGCTGCTATACATATCGAACTGCGGAGAGCCACGTTGTAATTAAATTGTTACTTCGGGCGGACCGCACGCCAATCGACATGGGCGGCCACTGAACACCCACACGTTCACTCACTCCGTCTCACGTCTCTCTCGCCCTCTCCCTTCTCTCCTTCTCGTATTTATTGGCCTTTTATTCCGAAGCTTGTCCTCTATTAATAACCTAGCGTATTAATGAATCCCAAGAGGCATATATAGCTTTTTTTTTCTCTCTTCGGTTTCATCCCGTGCGTGGGTGGCGAACATCGCCGTAGGTGTCTCTTGAACTCGCGGGAAAAAAACATTGCAGCACGCTGCAGTACGTGGAATGCTTATAAAATAAGCGTTACGTTTTTTTTTTTTTTTTTTTTTTTCATTTCGCCCGATTACACGAAGAATAATTGGAAACATTTAATAAAAATATTGTTTCTCTTCATTTTATTATCTTCTCCGTGTTTTCTGTATATATACAACAGCGGTCAAGACGTTATTCGAGTCTAGCGGTAAAGATCACAAAGGACGATGAAAGCAAAAAATCAACATTGCGCACGAACGTTTTTTCTCCCGATGATTGGCACCTTTCGATTTATGTTTTCTCCCCATTCGCTGGTATCGCTGGTGCAGAAAAATCGTTGATGATCGGACCGTCGGGTGCTCGGTACAATTTATCTGTCGTAAAGGCGTTCCTCGACAGTCTAGACGGTGAGCTTCTCCGTAGTTACCGCACAACCTTTAAAAGGTTGTAACTAATGATTGAGCCGTTTCTTCGATCTTGAAAGAAGCTAAGGCTCTCCCACCAATGTATAATCGACTATTGCAATATCTTACTTTGTATTAACATACGTTATTTTATCGTTTCTCTTCACCCGGTAATACGCTAATATCTAGCTTTGTTCTTGAGTTATGTCTCGTACTCTTCTCCATGTATGCCCTCCTTGAGGCGAAACATTTATCTTAACAGTCTCAATTATGTCTTTGAGAGAAACGTACAGATTATTAGTTAGCATAAACAGCTACTCGTCTATTTTGACGAGAGCTCCTCGGAGAGCGCTGCCGCGCTTCTCGCGTACGTAATATACGAACGAAACCTCACTCATGGCTGCAATTTTACTATAGCCAATTCACGACGAGCGAGAAGACCATACTCTCTCTCGTCTCGTATGACGCTGGTTGCAACTGCTCAAAGTAATTAAGCTTTCCTGCGTTGAGTTCTGCGAGCTACAGGGAGGGAGAAAAGATTGACTCGGATGTGTGGGGGACTGTCGTAGCTTCTCTGTGTTGTGATACGAAACATATCGGACAGGGAGCGCTGTCGTTGGGGGCCTTTGGTCAGGGGGCAATTTCGTTGAAGGGACAAATAATTGGCAATAATGAGCGATGCTGGTCGCCTCTTCTGAGCCTTCGGTTAGGACCCGAACGGTCTCCGAGAGAGCATCAGAGCGACGCGCGACGTCAGCGAGAGTCTTTCAGCCGGACAAATTGGACGTTTGCTTGCGCCCGACGAAGGATAGTGCGTAACGAAAGAGGACGAAGTAGCCGACTCCAGGACACGTCGCGAGAAAGATCTCTCTGGCGAAAAGGTTGCCAAGCCCCGGATCGCGCAAGGATAATGAACGTCGGCACGCGAAAAAATTCGCAACGCTGGCAGAGCGTCCTCTGTCGTCTGGGCCTGTCGCGGACCGTGGAACAGACCAAGAGGAATCCGTGTCGCTGAGCTCGCGACCACCGTTGTGCTAACTTAATTAGATGTTTCGGTATACTTCTGTCAATTAGTAGACCATGTTCATTTCCTGTATACACGGCGTTCAACTTAACCATCTCGGAAGAGTATATAATAATAATTTTCGATGCTGAGCATCGTGTTCGATCGAATTACTCGTCACGACGAAGAATTCTCATTTTACCTTCCCATCGATCCCACAGCGAATGTTATTATTGCTATTACATTTAACAGTGAGGGTCCATGACGATAATTTGTAAAACACAGCATGAAAGAGGGTACGGATATATACACCGTGATCGAATATAATTGAGGGAACGTCGATCGAGGGAGAGAAAGAGAGACTCTCGAATCGCCGAAGCAAATCGCGGGTAATTGCAAAACCGCGCGCACTTGTGCGTCGGCATCGTCTCACAGTTGCAGTAGCACCAGTGTACCGCACCTCGTGTAATGCACCCTGTGTGTGCAGAGAGAGATTGTGCGATGCCGCTGGTGACGAGAGCCCAACGGGAGGCAAAAGGTAGCGAACGAGTTGATTGCTTGTTTTTCTTGATGCGCGGTGTGGCTCGCGAGAGTCGACGCCGATCGACGGGTTGCGTCGGCGAGTTCGCATTGAGCCGCTCCGAAGAGCCATGGACAATATCGGGTGCCTCGATCGCCCCAAGGAAAAACTTAACGAAAGCCATTCCGCAAGATCCCCGGCGAGGAATCCACCTGCCAAAAGGCAATAAATGGTGGATCGTCGTCGTCGTCGTCGTCGTCGTCGAAGTCCTCGGTAACTTGCGTCGTCTTTCTTCCTCTCTATTAATGAAAGGCAAAGTAATTAAGTCAAGGAACAGAGGCCGAGAGCTAAGACCTCCTCGGGACATCGTCGATTAATTTTTCATTCGCACACACGGTCCATCGACCCTTTCAGGCTCCTCTGAATCTTCGATGATTTATTATTGATTCTCCGTATCATCGCTTTCTTATGCACACATTAATATACTTTTTATTTGTCTCGATTTATTCATAGCCAGAGTATAAGAATGAAACGAATAACGATCGGTAAAAAAAATCATTCGGTTGGCGGTAAAATCAAAATCGAATCTTAGATATTCGTTGCATCGAATTCTCGAAAGACATTATACGCCTCACGATGGTAGCAGAACAGTGATCGTATTTTACAAGCAGCTGGCACAATAAAATCGAATTCGCATTGTAATAATGATACTACGAGCTCCTTGTGATTGACGTTTATTTTATAGTTCGACGAAGCGAAAGTACGATCATTGGTACGCGCCAATGTACGACAGCGGCCAGGTGACGAACACTTCGCTCGCCCGCTTCCAGTCGCAAGACACTCGAAATTTAATCTATTCTTATTCTTTTTTTTTTCACGCGTATTTATTATATAGTATTATATTCGCTTGAGATTCAAATGGGATTCATACCACTGAGAGACCAGAGGAGCCAGAGGCGCGCCGGGCCTTCGTCTCGAATGGATTTCGAGTCCGAATTTTTGTCGCGGACAAAGTATCGGTAATAAAATGAACTGGCAGCGCTTGCGCGAGATGGCTTTCGCTCGATATATATGTCGTCCATCACGTCGATCTCGTATTCTTCTCTTTTGGTTTCTAAATCAGCTTCGGCTCGATGCTGCAGCTCGTTTCAGAGCACCGCGCGTCATCACGTGCTCGAAGCATTGGGAGAAACGATTCTGCGCGGGCCATCGTCGATCGGCTTTATGACTTTTAGCCGAGGGACAAAAGATGATGCCGAGTCGGCAACGGAGGATACAAGAATTCTTGTGTTGCTTGTCAGCTTCCAGTCTTGTTCCTCGTCCCGTTGCCGTTGATAATTGCAAGCGATCGTGTTTATCCGATTTCCATCGGTTATTGAGGAAAGACATCGACATTGCTGGTGATGTTGCCACTGCGTTGATCCGATGTTTTGATGTCGGAAGCTCGGAAACATCGCGGAATCCGAGACGTACGTGTATTAAAATGCCCGGTGGCACAAAACCAATGGGACGTGTTGATAGGCGCCGCCACATTCGTGAGCCCTTTGTCGGTCTTAAAGTAATATGCGATGAGAAGCACTCATCCGATTTGCGGCTACCGCACGATCTTTCGAAGCTCTTCGAACGATGATCCGAACATCGATCGATGCAGACGGTTTTGTGGAAGTCTGGCTTTCATTAAAAATTATTCGACGACGTCGTCGAAAGAGGACTATCCTCTTGGTGCGCATATACCCGATCCTTTCTGTATAATTTCGTCGTTAACTGACCGGTTGAATCGGCCTTGCGTATATATTCGAACGGGGTTTACAGTCAGAAATTTTGTGAGCCACGCAGGTAGCTGAGGCGTGATTAAGTGACGGATAAGTATCAATAATGATGAACGTAATTAGGTGCCAAGGCTACCCGATTTGCCGCCCAGACGTGCATATTTTTTCTTCAAGGCTGATCATCAATTAAGTATTATCGGCATCCAAGAAGATTTCATACTCCACCGCGATTTTTCGTAGACATTCGATCGCGTCGAAAAAAAAAAAAAAAAAAATTGAGCGTAGAAAAAAATATGGAGATTTTTCTACATCGTAAAATCATCGTTAGCCCAGTTATTAAAACGATAAAGTATTAAAAAATATGCCATTAAATATGAAAATAAGAGAAGTAAATATCAGATGGCTGTTATTGGATGCATTAGTTAAGCCTGACATTTCTTGGTACATCGGCATGAGATGGGATGTGCATCTTATCCTTTTTTTTCATTTTGTATGTATCCACGAGCGAAGCGAGCAATCATCGGAAGATTTCCTGTTGCGGCAACGCGTTTTTCTTGTAAGCGTCGATATTGGAATTTATTGGTACTTCGAGACCCTCGTGTCGTCCCCTTCTACTTTAGCTTCTTCTTCTTCTTCTTTTACCTCTCTTCGGCATAGCCGTTTTTTGCTTCGGCGTCCTTCCGAACGCAATGACGCAAGAAGGACGTAACTATCGGCTCTCTGGAAAGAAGAAGGGTACTTCGGTCGCATTGTGCACTTAGTGGGCCTGCATTTTGTGAGTGAACCGACGAAGTTTTTTTTTTCCGGAACCATGAAATTCCATCGTTCCAAAGGGGTTGCGGACGCGCGCGTGCACAGCAAAGAGGAATTAAGATACCGTAAAATGGTGCAAGAAGCAATAAATGTCTTTTCGCCAGCTGCAATTCACTATCCTATACCGCAGCAATATTGCAGCGTAGTATATAACCCGAGATCGCTCAGTGAAGATGACTGGCTTAATACAATCTCTGCTAGAGACGCTCTGTAGTCGAAACTGTAGTAAGACGATCAGCTTTACGCCGGAGACGGAGTCGTGTATACTACCTCTTGCCTCTATTTTTCATCGCATCCCTCTTCTTTTTCATTCTCCTTTTAACTCGGATTTAAGACCCACATTTATCTCTATTACGGCTTACGCGAGTTCCGCACTTTTGGGATCACCTTAATAGACGGACAGAGCGTAGCCCATAAGAAAGTTCCGAGATAACTTCTTCTCGGCCTCAAGACTCGCGGGATTAAGAATAAAAATTCTTTATAATTATACCTCTTTGCAAAAGTCCACAGCATGGATGAAATCTCTATGTTCATATCTCCACTGAACATCGCAGCAAGAGCAAAAGTCTTTGTACAGTTCCGAGGCTTACATTAATTAGGATGAGCACGTTACGAATGCGTATCACGCATGCAAAAACATATTTCTGTCTTTCGTATTAAAATCCGCATTCAGCCCGAAGGAAAACAGAGTCACATTATAAAAATTGAATTTTATTTTGTGTACGAACTCCCGAAACGTATAAATGTGTCTCAATGGGCGGCTATTAGCGAAGTCTCCGAGCAACTCGTGCTGCGAGCGGAAGAGAAATAATTTCGTGTGCAGTGAAATAATTTCGCTCCCGTTTGTCTTGCGAACCCCGCGGGCTATAAGTACAATCTTGTTCCGAAAAAAAACAAAAAAAAAAAATTTCGAGGGATGCATATGTGTGCTCGCAGTCCCTTGGCAATCTGCGAATTAGCGTGGAAGATTCGGAGACGGCAAAAAATCTTGACAAATTGGTCACCCGGCTGCTCTCTCACCGGGGCACACTCTCAATTAATTCCAGGCGCTCGAGCGCTCTCGCGCGCGCGCAAGCGAGCGAGTGGGGCACAGCTACGAAATTAGCATCCGGTCATCAAATTTCGCCCGCAGGTAACCCAATCCAGAAGAGAAGCGGCTGGCGAGACGAGCTTATAGTTTCGTTCTTGAGCGGGAGACTCCTCCGCGAAATTTTTAGGCCGGCATTGCTTATTGCCGTTTCGCGCGACCGTAGTCACGCGAGACACACGATGGGGCGAGCCTACGGCATCATTCTGACGGATTGTCGGAGTAACATTGACGAAAACTGATCAGGAACGATCCTGGATTGAACTTTGATTGAATTGATGATCGTGAATACGTAAAACGGTTTTATTGTGCTTTAAATCGTTCGAAAAAAATAAAAAGAATAAATCATCAAAAAACCGTTGCTGAAAAATAGATGAAAACTGTGAACAGCTGCTCTTTAAAGGAACTTCTGTGTCCGATTAATTAGAACAGTGCTTTCGTGTATATTTAAAGTCATTTGAACTAAATGCACTGGACTAGACGTGGCTATGAGTTCTGTACTTCGTCATTAGAGAGGAAGATTAAATTGAACATAGGCAAAGGGGGAAGTTGTTCAGTCAAGGGACGCGACTAATTAATTGCGAAGTAGAAGAGAGATTGTGGGATGACACGAACGTGAGACCGAGAGACGGCTCATGGAAAGCCCAGTAGCCACGAAGGGTTATATAGGTAGCTCGTTAAATTTTAGGGGCGTGTAGATTCGCGACCCCGGCGCGCATCTAGACGCGTTCGAGTTTAACCGAGCGAGGAGTCCTCGGCTCATCACGTTTGCCTCTCGGTGTGTCTTATACGGCTACTGTTTATATACAGAGGAGTACGAAACCCCGATCGAAATCTATCAGTGACTGCCTAATTAAATTAGAAGAGCCGTGCTATACCGAGAGACGCTTCATCGCACCGGACTGCTAACTAGGATTCAGCAAACAGGGTACACGCGAAAGTTGTCTGGAGCTTTAGATCAAAGTCGAAGTCTCAGGAAATCATCAAACTTCCGGGCTGAATTAGCCGCGAGTATACATTGATGTATTCAAATAAACTAAAAGGAAAAAAAAAAAAAACAAAACAAAGTCTCTCCATCTGTTGGATGCTACTGTAATAAAAGTAACATTCGCAAACTCGGCGAGTCGATAATTGTGCGTGATTGCTATCGATTGCGAGCACTCCGGGGCAAACATCTGCCGATGCTACCAATGATGCGCTTCCTGGACCCCCAGATTCCGTCAGGTCCCCGCGGGGCAGCTGAGCTCGCGAAGCCCTGTTACAAAACACTGGCCGCACGTGACGGCACGGTGAATGTGTTTACCGGTCAAACCACGTTGGCGGAAGTCGTTCGAGAAATTCGTAACGATTCTCGTCACTCGTGGCGTTCGTCAGTCAAATTAACACAATACACCGTTATAGATATTGAAACAATCAATATGGATATATCTTACCATTGCTTCTCCGATCCATTGATAATTCGCCAATCGTTGCCATTCAGATAAATATTGCAGTTGATCGAAGTGTACTTTGAATAATAATTTTCTACGCAAACAAGTTTCTCGGCTATTGAAATTGCCATCAGTGACGATAAACATTTCCTCGCGGATATTGAACGGTATAGGTTGTCGCAGAGAGAAAGAGAGAGACCAGAATGTATTTTTTTTCCTTGCTGATCATATGATTCATGACTGAGCCAGTTTCACATGGTCCATAGGGGACCACCCAGCTGAGAATCTTGCTCCGGTATAACGCTCGGCCGAGGAACTACTCTGTTCTCGGATCGATACGGTGGGCTGTGTGGGCGCCCACGCTTCGTTTCTCCTCTCATCTGGTGGTTCACTCGTTCGATCATGCAACGAGAACTTCTCTCCCGTTTGTGCTCTGCTTCTGCTACTCGGACGAAGAGTCGTTGCTGCCAGCCTGCCGCCAACACTCCGTGCAACTCCGGGTACGCGCGGGGCCACCTGGATGCAATCGCTCTAGAGATATCGGGATAACTTCTCGGCGGCGGCCGAATTAGAGAACCCGCGAGGCCTTTAATTGAAGCCCTGAATAATGATCGTCGATTCGGCGATACGTCGTGTCGCGAGGGTGGGCACGTTAGAGTTATATAGACCGAGCATTCGTCTTTCTCATTTTGTTTGCCTTGTTTGTTTTTCGTTTTTTTTTTTTTTTTTTTCGTAGCTTTATGTCCTCGCGACATCAACCGATCCGAATATCCCTTTCTGCTCTCTGTTAGTCACTCTCCGGTAGAGCTCGAGATACACGAGTGTCGAAGATCCGAGAGTCTTTCGATAGTCACGGATCCAGAAAGATTAACGAGCTCGAGCTTCTCGCATTCGACTCCCACTTGACAATTCCTTCGATGAATATCGTTACATATTTCTCACGGTCTGATCTACAGTCGCAACAAATTTTGCCGACGTTTAATTTGTACATTACTGGATTAGTTTATATAATTTCTATTACAAGCACAACAGTTGTAGGGTATTCGCGAGGGAATTTTACTCTTTACCAGAGTCGCCGGTTTATTACGAACGTTATTGAAGACCCACTTGAGCACATTATCGTTGTCCATATAAATCATACGAGACCCTGTTAAGCGTACGTTCGTGTGGGGCACGCGCGCTCTAGCATTAAATCACTTATATTCTCAAGGGAGTCACCATCTGCAGGCTATGCGCTCTTTGATATCTAGATCTTGTACACACAGGGAAAGGGGGAAATGCTACGCCACGTTTGATCGTTCCGGAGAGTTACGATTATCGAGTCGCCGGTGAAGGCGCGTACTTTACCTCCGACATATCCTCGGCTGTGTTGTCTTTCCGCGAAGACAATGAATAATCCCAGTGTCATTCCGCGGAACGTACACGTATGCGAATTCCGTCGTTAGAAAACAGTTTTGCCGGATCCGGTCGAGATAGAGACTACGATCGAGTAACGACTGTCGATGAGGGAACGAGAGAGAATGTGGGATTAAAGAAAAGGCGGTCGGGCGAGTATCGATCTCAATTTAGCATCAACAATAATACATCGATCGTCTCGAATATGGAGTGCTTATAAACAGAAAGGCGTATCTAACATGATCCTACATGTATAAAAATGTGAGATACGTTCTTATATTCCTTATTAGCGGTCCATGTGTCTCCCTGTGTCTGTTTATCCATTAATACAAAGATCGTCGGGAGCAACCGCGAGAGATATCGGTTCATGTCGAAGCAGTGTGTCGTATTATACGAGATCGTCTAATGACAACGGCCATTAGTTCACCGATGTGTCCCGGTTGCATGCGGCGATGAAAACTCGATACCCCCCTAATTACGAAGCGGCGCGACAGTTATATGCCTTCTCCCCTATAAGATTTTTCTCTGACGTCTACTGCCGACGGCGTCTAGTCATGAACGAAGAGGGCGCACGCCGAGCATAATGTTCCACAGTTGTGTCGCGTACTTAGTATAACTGGATCCCGTCTCGTTGACGTACGACTGGAATTTCTACGTCCTTCTCTCTGTGACTTCTTTCATTCTTCGTCGTTCCTCGTCTCTCTGCACATTCAACATCCACCCATGAAGTGAATCCCGCTGGATTACATCGGCTTGACTATGCTGACAGGCTGTTCGCGGTCACGCGTCCTCTCACTCGTACCTTTGCGCAAGTCAACCGCCGGTGAAAAGACTGCAACGAGTATTTTCACGACGATCGGATGTACGTGCGGATTACAAAAAAATTTTTTAAAAAGAACCGGGAGCTCCGGTAACCTTCATTCGCTCTGTAATGCGACTTGTAGTTGGTATAACAACTTCTGTTAAAGCCGGATGGATATATACAGCCGTACAGCCGCATGAGTATACATAAGATATACACGGTGTTCGTTAAATCGTGACTATCGTCGTTACGCGCGACACGAAGCGTGTCGGAGAGATCGCGCGAACAAGAATTTCTCGAGTACAGCGGCAAGCGTAAGAGAACAGATCGTAAACGCCCAGCGCGGTAGCTCTATCACTTTATGGACTGGGAATTAGTTATTCAATTCCGCTCGACTGGACTCCACGCGTCTGTCTTACAGCGTAGGAAATGTGGAGTAAAAAAAAATATTGAAATAAAAACGCCTTTGTATCGCATGAATTGTAGTCGTTGGGTGGGTTATACGCTTACCGCACGCATGACTGCGCGAGTTTACTTGGTCAGACTCAATCGACGAACAGGATCAATTCTTCTTAGTGCTCAAGCTTAACTCGAGATTGTTATCTCTTAATTAGAAATATGTATACAAACAGCCGATACGCAGTGATTAGCGCTCAACCGGGGCGTGATATAGGAAGGTGCAAAGATAGAATAGGTCGAGAAGGCGCCATGGTTGACCCATTCTCAAGATATTATAGATATATTAGACATTGAACACACTTTATTCGATGTACCCGGTGGTATCTGATGCGTGTCGAGGGTGGAGCGTACATTCCGTTACAGATTTATCGCGAGCGCATTGTGGTTTACTAGGAATCATTTATTCTTTAATATTTGTCAAGCGCTTTTAGCCAGGTGGTGCCCTAAAAATAAGTGGGTTCGTGTTCCGCCGGCGATATCACAAAGGGAATGTGTCTTTGCCGTCTTACAATCGCGATCGTGAATTATGATACTGTTAGGTAATGGTTTTAGTACACCCCAAGGGATAATGCAACATGTGTAATTGCGATTAGATTTATCGAGCCGCAGCTCTTATATGCTTCGATATGTACGGCATATATGTATATACTGTGTATACGTAAATATAGGTAATACCCGGAGATCCTTGCGATCTGATCCAATTTCAACGATAATTTATCTATAATTCCCGTAGTGCTGGAATCGCGTCCCGCTGCGTTGTTAATTGGAAAATTAATCTCTCCTCCTCTTGTCCACTGACCGTATGCCGCACCGCCGTTTTGGATCTAACGTTCATGCATCCGCTCGATTAGCGACCACAGGGCGCGTAAATTGTCGAGACTATACGGCCCGACGTGAGGCGCCAAATAATTTCTGCGCAAATTAACTTGTCGCGTGTAAGCGTTTCATTTTTTTTATTTTTCTTATTTTTTATACATTATTTTTTCTCGAGGAGAAGAAGTTATACAACAGTGCGGTGTGTTGGTTACCGTGTGTCATCGCCATGCTGACTATCAATCCTCGGGACAGACTCATATCTGTCGGCAAGGAACCCGTAGCTCGTTGCAACGACCACCGCGAGAGAAATAAAATTGAAAAGAAGATGCAGCCGTGTTTCGTTGCCGATGATAAAAAAACGAACGTAGAATATTCGTTTTCGGTCGAAGTGAAATTCGTGATTTTTTCGTCGTCGAGATTGCGCAATCCAAACTCGAAACCTGAATTTCATCGAGAGCGATTAATCATACGTTCTTTGGCATAAATGTTTTTTTTTTTGCGCATCCGAAAATCTCTATGTTTGCTTTGGTGAGCATTGCATTTCGTTCGTTGCCGTTGTCTTGTAGCGTGTCAGTTCGAAAAGAACTTTCAGGAATATCGTCGCGTAACCAATCGCATTAAATTAACTGGCACGTGGAGTGTAACGGTGTCCAGGAGTAGCGGAAGAGACAGCAATGTCTTGAGCGGTCTGTGGGAGCATTGGCTGGTCAACGAGAGAGCAGTTAATACTGTAACACACAAGACTTTCCCTTCTCGTTAAAGTTTGATTTAAGCACCGACCCAACGGATTATGAACGGCTTGTATGTCTGTACGTGCAACATATCTCACGGCTTCTCCCGCATTCGATACGGCTCGTCGAAGATGTATCGTTTCTTGGTGCAGAGTCGTCATCGGCCGAAGGATTGCATTCTGTATTACCATTCTTACTTTGCTCTGGAAAATACGAAACATAAAAAATAAAAAAAAACTTGACGAGAAGGATTGGGAACGACTTATAATAAGAAATTTCATTACAATCACCCCCGTCGCGATGAGTGGAGCTTAACGAGCGAATTTATACGTTTCGTTGCGTCCGGCGTCGATACGTTTCATGTTACACCTATTAAAGTACACGCGTTTCATACACATCTCGTCCACCTTGTACGCTCTAGATATCGAATGCGAGCTGAAGAACTTGCTGAGAATATTGCTCGTGACGGCAAGCGCGAGACCAGAGAATATAACATGATTATTTATTAATTACCTATTAGTTTTACGATCAATTTCTCACTTTGAGAACTCTGTTACGGTAGGAGAGGCAAGAGATATCGATGAAATTCGATGTTTCTAACGAGGGGCTGTACCTTTTTCTCGTTAGATCGAATATATGGCTTCTATTGGATGGATGGTTGTATAGTATTATAAAGTTAGCGCAGACATACAGGCAGACGAAAATAATCGTGATCGCTCGTAGCCTACGCGGTGATTAGCGGTCTCGATTCCTCAGCTACGACTACGACGTCTGTGAAAGACGAGAACAACCCAACCGACGACGACGACGCGCGCTCTCGCTACAATAAAGTATAGTCGCCTCGAGTGACACTCGACCGAAGGCTATCATTTATAAAAGATACGCTTCCGCAGGTGACCCAGCCTCGATATTAATGGTTAACTCTCGCGAGAGACCGCGGGGCTAAGATTAATAGACGCCGAGCATTCTCGTACCGCCACCTTCACAAGTGGATATATAATACAAGCGGATATATATGACTCTGAATCTCTCTTAGGCCCGTGTCGTTAACTTACGTGAATTACAAAATTGACCTCGCCGGACACAAAACTGGACGTATAAGTGTGAATGTCACGCGTGAGGGAGTGGCAGATGGCTACTTTGAAATGATGCATTGACAGCATGCGATCAATCGTCGGTCAATTGATGCTCGACACATTTTATTGTCAATAACATTATCAACCAGCCCTGCAAGCCGAATAATAATATTATTCTTCAACAATCGGTTTGCGAATAAAACGGTAAAAACTTTCGATATTTCGAGATTTTTTTTATATCGATTTTTTATTCATATTGACCACTTTAAAAAAGCACGAAGTTGCAAGTCATTTCCAACGGAGAAAATAAGAGGCATGCAAGAGACACTTTTCCAACGGATGTCTCCCAAGATACCAGATCTGAAGGTCTTTAGAAAACAATGGAACGGAAAACGTAGCAGTCTTCTGCCATGTGGTGCGCAAAAGAGTCATCTCTGTGCCTCGTTTAGATTCTATTCATAGGGAAGACGTGCGCGTTCGTAGAAAATACAAAAGGAACGAGAACTAGAGGAGAAGGAAAAAGCCTAGAAGATGAGAGTCTTGGCTTGCGTATTAGTTGTAGTAGTGTGGATCGGCACAGCACGTGGGAAACGACCCATCGGCACGTGCCTTCGCGGTGTCGGTTTCGACTGGGCGAACGACTAGCCGGAGTCTCCCGGTGCGCGAGAGCAACCTCCTCTCGTATAGAAACTATTTCCGCATGACGCCGCGTTGGACACGAGGACGAGAGGTACGCGGAGAAAATTGTTTCTGCTGTATACGAGCGAAAGAGTGGTGGAGGTTCGCACCGCGGGAGACACGACCTGGGCGTCGTTGTCTTCTCACAGCGGGGGAACACGGCCCTCGCGATGTTTGCTCTCGATATACTACATCGAGAACATTGACTCATATACTTTTTGTAGAATTGATAGTACGATTCGGTAAGGTGGATTTTCCACTCATCGATATCGTATTAATATTAATTCTCAAAAACATTTTACTATTTTTCCATTTTAATTTTTTTATTATTTATTAATATTATTGTACAGACGATGATACAGATAAATTAATATTGTGCATTTCTTCACTACAATCAATACACACAAGTTGGCAGGTCGGTAGTCGTGCACAATTCCACAAACTACAGTCGATCCGATATTGGAAGAATTCTCGGATCGAAGGCGATAAAGAAACCACCCATTCTCTTTCTGCCTCATCCGTTGAATGACGATGACAAGACTCGTTCGTGCAGAGAGTGAAATAGCGGCGTGCGCCGGGTATACGATAAAATTCCAGCAGAAAATGTAATCGAGACTCGCAATCGAACAAAAAGTGGTATTCGTCGAAGACGATCAGCACTGTCGCGGCGCGTTGAGACTCTTCGCTGTAATTTTTCTCTCTTCCTCTGTCTCTTTTCGTCTTCTTTCCGTCAGTGGCATCTGCAGGGAACCGATGAGAAATCGACGAATGTTGTCGAACCGCAGGTGACGCAGTCCTTTCGGACCCGCGAAACGAATTAGCCGCGGGTTTCTCAGCGGTGGAAATAATAAAAGAATAAAAATAAAAAAAAAGGAAAACAAAAAGCTACAGCTCGCGCCCGCGCCTATTTCTAGTTCCTGAGAGTCGTTCCTCGTACCGTTGTGCATTTCTTTTCTGCGTGAAACACGCCGACTCGTTTTCGAGCGGGTGGCAGGTGCGAGAGCCTCCGTGCCAAGAACTGGCAAAGATATTCAAAAAAGAGTCTATAATACACGGGGACGAGGAGACCTCTCGCGAAATCGGTCCTCTACGGCAATGTAGAACCAACTTTCGGTGCCATATAGCCGTAGGGGCACTATGCTAGATACGATGAAACCGTCACGAGAGTCACGAGACACGAGTCAAAGAATACGTATTCTTCTACCTGACTATTCGCGAATTATCGGGTAGAATGGGACAACGTAGCGAACACGCAACGAATTCGAATACCAGTTTCATAAAAATGTTGTGTTTCTCGAGCTGCGACCCAATGAGATTCAAGGCACCTGCTTATGGCCCCATTTCTCGCTCTAAAAGTCATCTCGATGCGCCAAAGTGCAAAGGACGAGAAAGATACTTCTTTCTAGAAACCTGCCGCTCGATAGCCGGTTTCGCGCCCCATGAACGCACTCTCGGACTTTGTTGTTAGTCTTTTTATTGCTGCCGTATGTTATTCCGATGCAATTCCAGTCTCTGTCCATCGAAATATTCTTCGGAAACTTAATGCCGTCCCATTGCCGCCCGTGGAGGAATCGGATTTCATTAATACACGATTTTGCGAAGGAAAAAAAAAATCAAATTCACGTGCAAATTTATATTAGGCGTTTTTTCATTCACAACAGTGATATAAAATTACACTCTTTTTAAATTATTATTATTTTTTGTAATAGAGGTCGATCACGTGTCTATCTTTGTTATAATGATTAGCTTCTTTCAACGAATCTAGAGAACTGCCGCGATGTGTGTGTGTGTGTGTGCGTGCGTTTTTTTATTCTCTCTCGTATCTTCTCTGTTTCTCTATACGAAATCTACTACGCGAATTTTTCGTTTCACCTGCCGAAGGCGGCACGGGGATGGTCCGAAGGCGTAAGCATACACCGACAACACGGCACGCGGGGGGATATATCCTAGGCATCTCGTCTACTACACTTTTTGCCCGTCTAGGGTCCAACACAGAGAAAATCGGGGGGTATATAGTCTGCTAATATGTTTCTCGGCCTCGGGAACAGAGAGTAGGATCACCTGCCGCGCGCCACCGCCCTCGTCCTTGGATAATTGCGTCGGTTCGGGATGACTAGTTTGGATCCAAGCGGAATAGCACACACGTGGCCCTAGAACTATCTTCTAGCCCGGTCCCCAACACGAAACTTCATTCTCGTTTTGTATTTCGAGAATTCACCTTAGAGCGAACAGGCAAAGGCGTCGTGGCTTAGTTTTTCGGTTATTCTCGAAATCCCTATGATTTCTATAGGTTTCTACGTCGATTATCCGCAATTAAGGAGAGCAAAATAGGAACTATTTTCGGTATACGCGTTCCGAGCGTTCGCGATCGTTTACGAAACGTTCACAGGTGTAAACGTCTGCCTTCGGCTGGAGTTCCGTTCTCGTCACGTTTAATTGTGCTATACGAAAAAAAAAAGATTGTATATAATGATCCTCACGAAAAGCTCGTGTCTCGTGATCATTGTCATTATCCATTGGGATTCCTCTAGGATGATTTCGTTTCA
Source organism: Buathra laborator (assembly GCA_934046635.1). Lineage (NCBI taxonomy): Eukaryota > Metazoa > Arthropoda > Insecta > Hymenoptera > Ichneumonidae > Buathra > Buathra laborator. The sequence goes on along the minus strand of OW203897.1, from coordinate 3,163,115 downwards.
CACGTGAAATGTGCCAGAATTCGTGGATCTAGGTGTAAGATACCCTTATTTTGTAAAGTCATTTCTTGTGCAAATAACTGCACGGATATCTGCAGGAAAACGATTGGAACATAACGCCCATAGCGTTGTATCGATTCATACGAAATTGCACAATCGCCCGAGGTGTAGGTAAACTTTGAAAAGCCTCATACAGGCTCCACATATCTGTGGTATACAGTAATAGTATTCGAAGTTCGCGTGTGGCTTCGCACCCTCTCGTTACATCGACAGTTGCAATCTCTGTAGCAGTTGCCACCACTCAGGTGCACGTGAGGAATATCTTCCGCTTTTACCGTTAATGCACTTTCCAGCTCGTTACGAAGGGGGAGTGTATTACCCCTGCGGGGAACATGCATCGGGATGTCGATGACGATGAGGGTGACGATCTACCCGGATGACTCCGAGAGGAAGGGCGTTATGCCGCGGGCTTTTGAGGCGCTTCTTCGTGCTCCGTCTTATTCATTTTTCCTTTTATTCTTCCCTTCTTACTCGTTCTATAGACTTCCTCCCATCTTTCCTTCGAAACATCCGAGCACCGAAGGAGATTTAAAACCACTGGGCATTTTGCTTCCACGACTGGAAGGTGGATCGCCGCAGCACACGATTCTCTTGTCCGTTATCTCAGCGTGAGGCGCGTGCCCGGCGTCAGCACGAAATTTCACTTGCGGTTAATCCCTAAGAATCTTTTCCACAGCCACCTTCGGACCGGTAGATGACAATAGATAAAATAAAATTGCCTTTCGGGACCGACTCGGTAGTGTGGGCGGTTCCCGTCGAAAATAACCCGGAGGGAGAACGAGCGTCGCAGAAACGAGTGGTCAGCCCCCAAACAGACGAGAAACTTGTTCGCGCTGCTTCGACCTTTCCCTCCATCGACCACCTACCGAGAAAAACGTGGTGGCGAGTTTCCCCGGGGACATCCGTTTGAGTTCAGAGTGCAGGGAGTGTACAGAATCGCAAAAGTTTCGAAAAAGAACAGAGGATACATTCATTATTCATTCCGAAAGCGTCAAATTCGTTATTCATTATGTATGCGCATCATATTTCGGAGGTGAAGCTTGTAAATGTGCCAAAAGTGTATAATTCTGCATATAATTAATATACCACACACAGAGAAAGGATGCTGTTGAAATTAAGAAAGGACGGTGAAAAAAAAGGTTGGCTCTTCCGGAAACATCGACGATGTATCTCGAACATTCATTTTATTGCAAAGCGTTGCTGTTGCACAGTTCATTTTCTAATTTTTTTTTTACAAAAAGTCAAAGTTGCCGGCAGTTCTACCGGTCGTTGACTCCAGAATTGCAAGACTCGGAGAATTTCCTCGAGGAATATCTGTGGGGAAAATGTAAGTTTCTCTCGGTACTGCGAGGATTTTGCAGAATCCACAGAGCGTAGCGTTACACCAGCTTATATTCAACACGCATACGGCACTCTCGTTCGAACCGAACATTTTACCTTACCCAACCGATGCAAGCTCCAGGCAAACACTTTTGTCTCTCATACTATATAACTTCCTTGGACTGATATCTCGCCGTGCACGTTTAACATTCGCACGAACGCTCTTGGCGAAGTTGCACATCACCGGGAAGCCGCGGCTCGGGCTGTTTGTGCGTGCAAAAGTCAGCGTGAAGGCGTAACGACCAGATCGGGATAGCCCCAAGCTTTTTCGTTGGGGAGGTTCGATCGACGAGAAATCCGCGTCCGTACATCGCCGAACACGCATACACGATATCGCTTGAGCGGCTCTCACGACCGATTCACGCATATGCCGCGCACGTTTGCCACGTGCAAGTAATGTGTACACGAAGCCACCAAGGAAGAATCAGGTGGATACGCAGACCGTGAGATTAACTTACGAAACGGCGAGGAAGAGTTGCCCATTGCTCTCTCGTCTGACAAACGGCAGAACGGAAATTGTCGCTAATGAACCTACAAAAGGACGACGGGTATATCGTCTCAAGAGACGAGACGACCGGTAGATGGGGAACGAGCGAGCGAGATAACTCAACGAGTCCGAGTTACAGGGCTCTACGGCGCACCGGCTGGTACACATAAAGGCTGATGAAAATGAAGAATCGTAAAAGTCTCAACGAGCGAGAGGGACATTAAAATCAAGAGAGGGAACATTAGAGCAATCGTAATGGTCGCCCCGAGGCCTTCAAACGGAGAGACCCCTGTTCGTAAGAATATGAGAAGCTCTCTGTTAGACGTATGATTTTACGTTGACCGGAGCTTCTTTGATCGCTTGTACCAAGGAAATCAGTGACGGAAGTGGCTGTGTATCAGAAGCCCTGTATTTGAGACTGAACTGCGACAACTCTTTCTCTCGTCTTATCGCGCGAACTTTTGACTTTGCGATTCACATTATCGAATATTGTTTCGACTAATGATTGACGGATTACGTTTTTATTTTATCATAAACGCGTTGCACTTGTAAACGTTTAAAATAAAATTAATGTTTGTTTGCATGAGTGATTTTTTATTTTTTTTATTAATCATCTAAAAATTGTAATAACTGTAATTGTATATTCAACGAATTTATTTATTTTTTTCAGAATCGTGCCATAGACTTAGATAAGCTTCGAGAAATCAAAGATCTGCAAGAAGCGAGCGCCAGTCTTTAATTTTCGGCATCTCTATTCACGTGAGTGTTCAATGATTTAATAAGTTCGCGTCAGTAAAGTCTGACATAAATGTGTATATTATAAGCAACGAAAAAGACAGGAAGAGGGGATACCGAGAGAGAAAAAAAGAGAAATATTTACAAAGGGCTACTTTAATGCATACGAGATGTACGTGTATGAAAAAAGGGGATAATGATGTTACGATCTTCTTGTTCCGCGTTGTGGTTCATGAACAAAGAGAAATGAAATACATGCATCGTAATTATATTCTGGTATTTTAAAATAAAAAAAAAGACTTGCAGCTATATTGTAATTGCGGCAAGGCGCGGTCGGGTTTTTCTCGTTTTTCCCCATTTGCTTCGCTCGCTCATTCCGAAACTCTGCAAGTAACAGCTGCATTGTTGCCCTCGCTGGAGGGAATGTCGAAGCGCAGCAAAACGCGTGCCTCGTTCGGCTCGGCAAAACCGATACGCGAATAGTACGTGTAAAACTTGCGTGAGCCCACCTCCGGGGCCAAGCGATTACCTTGCATCCGGAGTGCATCAGCCACGAGTTCTAGACTCGTTGAAGAGAGTCTCTTGAGTTATTCGCCCCTCTCCTATATGCGATTGAGCGCATGCTGAACGCCAACCAATACTAAAAATTGTTTCGAAGTTTTTACGGGTCCAGGGGATGCGTACCCCCGGGGTCCGAGTCTGCAACGCCGATCTCTAGGAATGCCGTTTTTGCGCCTCGGCCTCTCTTGCCGCATCCTATTAAAGAGTACGCGCGTCCCAACTATACTTCCACTGTACGGCTACACTTTGAGAGACGTGACGGGTCCGCGCGGCATCGGCGATCTCGTGCTACACACGTGAAACGCGTCAATCACCGAGTGGCATGAGAGCGAAATTCTGCTTCGATCGTCGGAACCGGATGAGTCGCGCGCTTTGATGTTTTCTTGCAGTGAAAAAAAAACGTCGATAGCGTTAGTACCAATGACGAACTTCGCCAAAGACCTGTTTATCGCGACTATATTTTTCTTTTGCATACTGACTCACGGTTTTTAACGATTCTCAAAACGACAGGGGAATACGCATATCGGAGCATTCATTTTTTTTATTTTACGTTCTACTTATCTCGGGAGTTAAAATCATGAAAAGTTGACGTTTGCAGGCAAAAGTCATTCTACCCACGGAGTCTATAAAGACTCGGCAGGAAGCACGACTATCTTCCAGCGAACTCGTAAACTAAATCTCGTATGGAAATCTTGGGCCGGTATTTTTTTTATTATCAACGAGTAATGGCTCTGTGGTTGAACGCTGTTGTTGGTTTGTAAGATTTTATACATACGCCGAGAGAACATCTTTAAGAGGCCATTAGTCTTTTTATCGGCGAGTAAATAAATGTCTGTCGGTGATTCTCGTTTCTTGACAGTCGATAAAAAAAATATTGGTATATTCGAGGTATTCTCGAGGAGTTTCGAGATCCGTTTCGTTCTACTCGTTAATCGACCTTTTCATTACGCGTTGTGGTCATATTTTAGGCGACGCTGGCGTTACAGAAGGTTTATCCGTAAAATAATTAATTGATATTCACACCATGTGTCAGCCGCGTGAAATTTATGGTTTGGCGTTTACGTGGCCACATTTGTGGCGGTATTATACGTTCGCTTGTGTTAATTTTCCTCGGTGATGTGCACTCTAGATGCGTCCGGTGTGTTACGCCGGTGCACCACTTGTATTATCGGTTTGAAAAAAAGTTCCGTAACCCCGGGGCGTGATACATGCACACGCAGTACGCACACACATCCGCACACCGTGCGCCAAACGTTACAGTGGAGCAGCGCCACTGAAATGGCAATTTCGTTGTCTCGGTTGTACGCAAGGCATTTCGTGGGCTAAGGGCGGGTTCTCTTCTCTTTCGGCTCGTAGAATATCGCCGGCACTTGCTTGCGAAAACGTACCTCAAAACTTTCTCGAAGCGGGGCGAGTCCACGGAGCCTCTCTCGCGGCTTCGGTCAAGTTTTGCTCCTCCAGCCGCTCCCGTAGTGTATTCTCTCGCGCGAGAGCTCTCCAGCCAGTAAAAGTCCAATGTACTTTAAACGGCCAATTTGGCAGCCGTAAAAACAACATTTATTTATGGCGGTTCGCCCATCGACGAAAAAACCAATGCCGAAGAAAATTATGCTTCCTAAAAAAGGCGTATTACCGATGAAGTCGGGGCTTTTTTTTCAAGCGAACCCGCTGCCGCTCGAACTCTAGCTTTTGCGTTATCCGGCTTAACCGTTCGTTTCTGCGTACGCCGCGAGAAACGCCCATCGAAACACGCATGTTTCGAAACTTTGCCAAATCCATGGTCGTTTTCGAGGACTCATATTTCACCTGAGCCTCGAGCGATGAGGATAAAAAAGTTTGAGAAAAAAAAGTCTATTGGATACCTAAAATTGCTTCAAATTTGTCATACATGCGACGAGATTCGGAGCTTTATCTTGAGAAAAAGAAATAAAAAACCATTGCATCGATTGAGTTTGCAAGAATTTATGGACTTCTGCAATTAAGATAAATGCTATCCCCTTTGATGTCTCAGACCCCACTGGATCAAGGGGATTGAGAATCGTGGTTTGTTCAATATGATTTCCCATGTAGGGACAAACAGGGTGTGTGGAATTCTCTCGATCGTATACTCATGATTTACGTCGATCGTTGGCACGAGAGCCGGCTGATCGTTCCACGTACTTTCCATTAAAGAGGCTATACTTTTGCGGCTACATATATATACATATATATGTAATATGCAGTCATAATCATCGCGGCAATTAGGTATGCTCCGAGATAATTAATTGGTTTGCACAACCAAAGTTATACACATGCGAAACCCATCACGACGAATGAGGCGGGAGGAAGTCTCGTGGGAATAATTTTTGCTCGATGATCCACGAGCCGAAAATATTATCGGCGCGTGTGCAAAACCAAGAGCCGCCGTTAGAAACTGAGCCTTGTTCGATCCTCGGCATATTGCGTGACCAGACGATAACTCATTCTGCTCCACTTCTTATTCACCCGTTCCCTGGCAAAATTTAACAAGTCTTTGCGAATAACGTGGTAGCGTATAATTATGCAGACTCACACACGATATAAAAGCACAGTGAAAAAACTACAAAAAAAAAAAGAAGATATTTCGTACGTGATTTATCCATAAAATGACGTCGGATTCAATATTGCACATGAGACGCGAACCCTAAAAAAAAAAAAAAAAAAAAAAAAAAAAACGAAAAATCCTCGTTATGTTTACGATCGACGAAGATCACCGGTATGTAACTCGTTCAAAGTTTATACGACGAAAAAAAATGTCCGACAATTACGAATGTCCTGGTTTCATAAAGCGTATCCCAAGTATATACAGCCAAGCAGATATCGTATGTATCGAAATTATTCGTATTACGATTGTACGACCAATAAAATAAGATAATAATGGCGTTGGGAGTTGAAGCCGGGCACCGATCAATAATTCATGCATTTTTACAGTTCATACACGCGAAAGCGGGCCTTATTGGGGCTCGTAATATATGGTCATGCTGAAGAGAGCGAGAGCTCTCCTTCGCCATTTGGGAGAGTATCGCGAGAGTTCGTATAGCGAGCGAAAAATCGTGATACGACCGGGTCGCGAACGACGGCACTCATGGATCGGCTACGATCATGAGCCCGACGAGAATCAAGGCCGGAGCAATATAAATTCATCGAGATCCCATAAGCACTCAGAATTTTCATTACTCCATGACACGAGAGCCGAAGCGAGCGGTGCAGATGCGTGTAGTTTCGCGGAGCCCGAACGTTCGGGGATCTTGAACCTCGCCCAGCCGTCTTCAGGCCGGATTTAATTGCGCCTAATTAGTCCCTCGCTCACGACCGAGCAGTCGAAAGTCCCCGCAGAGGCCCCGATTTTCTTGACGGCGCTACTTTATATCCCGCTCTCGCTTTTTGGTACGTCAAAAAAGAATAAAAAAAAAAAAAAAAGAAAAAACATCGTTCGCTCGCCGTCCACGGGTTAAGTATACGGGGCGGTAAGCATCCAGATGTGTATCATATACCACGAACGTTATTCCGATGTGATGCAGATCGTTACTTTCACGATATGCATTTCATATATCGTCTTGGGAAATAAACCAGAGGCAGTTCGGGAGGGTTAAAACTTATGTAACTCTGTGAGATAAGCGAGTTTATCCAAAGTTTATCATCGTAAATGCCCGTCATGTCGATCGGTTGAGAAATCGCCGAAGCGCTTCGAGGAGTCGATTGAGCGACGAGCAGAAACGTTACGGAAACTTCTCTCGAGAAACGCGATATATACTATATAGTCTCCCCAGTCATAAATCATTTTCAAACCGATAATAAAGCATACTTGCTACGCGAAAATTAAAACAATGTCTCGTAATTAACGTGCGTTTTACGAAGAAAATTTGAAGTGCGCTCGCGTGTTTGGAGCTCGACGAGGGTTGAGCCGATAATCGGGACCAACAAGCATATATATACCGCTTGTCGGGTGCAACGGGTGCATCGGTGTACCAAAACGGTTGTAAATCATGTAACATTATTACGAAGTCAACCATAGCGGAGAAGCGAGCACGTAGGTAAGCAGCGTATAAGAGGAGAGAAAAGTTGCCGGTGAGAGTTCGAGCCCTCGTCGACCCGGGCATTATGCTAATTTTTGCCAAGTTTATTAGCACCGTAAATCATTGCGATCAAGAGAGAATATGTATGCCTAGTTTAACGTTGCTTCACGTACGCGCGCACGTCAAGGATTACACGTTTATCGCGAGCGAACTTGATTGCGATCGGAGAGGGGGAAATTTCCAGAACGCGATACCTAAAGCCATTCAATCACTGACCCGCTATCACAGATACCGCATGAAGCTTCTCAAGATGAAGCCGCAACGTCCGTTAATTACTGTTTCGCTTGTTGAAGTTCTAGCATCGTATCGATAGCCTGGTCCCAGCTATCCTGTTACGATCGTTGAACATCATGAGCTTCCTGCTTGCTTTGACTACGATACTATATACCGACCATATGGCCCTCGTTTCACCGGGCGAACGAGAGTCTGCTTCCAACTACCGTGTTACGCACACCTGTCGCTCGGTCATGAGTTCTCAGCACTTGCTTGGAAAATATAAGACATGCCGTTTGCGTCAACGACTTTTTCACCCTATTCACACGGAAATCCTTTGCCCCAAAGACGATACCGCGTCGCGTCGTATGTCTACGGTTTTTCTTTAATTTTTTTTTTTTTTCAAGGATTGCGCATTTCTCTTTCTCTTGCCTTCTGTTGCGCACAGTTAAGACTACTGCAACACTTTCCATACATTAAATTACGAATAACTAGATAGTGGATGAGTACATTTTCGCAATAATCAAATCCTTTGCAAATTGTCGTTAATCTTGCGCCTTATACTTGGTACTTGTGGGTTCAATGAAGTAAGAAATTAAATATATAGCACGTTGATATAAAAAAAAATTAACAAATAAACTTTTTTTGTCATACTAATCGTGTAAGATGAGTGTAAAAGATCTGGCATCGATCTTGTACATTGAGGTTTCGACACTGGAGGGTCTTTAACAATTGGTAGCTCGAGCATATATGCAAATGATATCCTATTATAGCGTGAGACTTTTCTGTGGGTTCTTCCTCTTTCGCGCATAAATTTGTATGCTACATCGAGAAAACGGTAAAAAATATTCGAAAGCCGGGTGTGAATGTAAAGAAGATACGAAAGGTACGCGCGGCTTCAGTTTTTGTCGGTAAACAAGTAACATACACATGCGCTTTTTTTATACAGTATAACACGCATAAAAGCCTGAAGCGAGCATGAATAATCGCGAGACTCTTTCCGCGTTCGCACGAATACTTTAACCCTCGAAAGTAGCCGTGAGTCCGAAGAACGAAGCGAAAAGGGAGAGAACGACGACGACGACGACGGTGTAATGCGGCGTGCGGCACACCGCTTATTTGCATTTTTTTCGCGAGGTTTCATTAACCTCTGACACCCCCCCTCTCTCGGATGGTCCAACAGCGAAGACCCGGCGAGCATAAGGAAGCGGTTCACTCTCGCGAGCACGTAAAATAAACTCGACTGAATATTCATACCCCACGACCGTAAATATTACCGACAACGATAAATTCCTGGATTCCTCAGTGGCGTATTACCCGAGAGACCGAACCGAAGAGCAATTGGGTAGAAACGATTTGGACGCCGACGAACGTACCGCGAGATCGCAAGAAAACTATGACGCCGCGAAGAAGAAGCAAAAGCGAGGGAAGAACGGGACGAAGAAGTACAATATTCGAAGACTACAGGGAGATATTCGTCGAGGGGTAAAATCAACGTCGTTAACGTTCGCGTACCATACGGCTTGGGTTTGCCTCGCACGCGGGAACGGCGGGGGCCCCTCCGCGTGGACCATAAATCTCGAAATTATCATGTCGAGAATTTTATACATCGCGGGTGAACGCGAACGCTCGCGGGTGAGGCGAAACCGCGGCGAGTACAGCCCCAACCGGGCACGGGAACGTGAAAGTCGTTCGAGGCCACACTTACTACGTTGTTTCTCGCGTACACCTATTTGGCGAATGTGTGCATATAAGAAAAATAATTTATCGTCGATGTGTATACACACCGTACGTATGCATCTTCCGTGGTATGTTTCTTTTATTTTTTTTTATATACAGCTATTACGCGGTATTTGTGCTGTACGTGTGCGGCATGTTACTCTCCCCATGGGATTCTTACGTTTTCTTCTTATTTCACGCCTGTCAGATTTATACGGGAAGAACGGGGGTATTACGTGAAGCGAGTACCGGTATGGTACGTGCGAGTTTGAATAAGAACCTCGCGGGCTTGGGTACCGATCGTCGATGTGCGACTTATATACGTCGTTGCCTCTCTCGTCGATCGTTGAAGTGCCCTGTCGAGGGGGTGGATCGAGGTATCTCTTCGGTGAGATCAAATTGGAGGCCTCAAACGCGCGTTGCTCACTCGATGATCCAACCCTTTTTTCCAAACACACGCACACACAACCCCGAGCCAAAAGAGAACTCGAACAGGGTGATCCTTTACCGCAGGTGCAGAGGTTGTCCCTCTCTACCCAGCAGACATACATAACGCATACACCATACTGTACTAATGGGACGAAACGAGTTCCTCGGATAACTGCAACATCATTATAAAACGTTTATTGTTCTTGAGCATAAAAAATTCAAAGTGCAAATGTGCAACGGTCTGAAGGCCGATGACTCGAAGCTTAAACTTCATTATTCTTCGTCAAATTCATCTCTCTTATTTTAACCGGCCCCCTTCTTCGCGTGAGTAAGCAATTTGTCATCGAGAATCTACTGACCTATATATTCAAAGCCGGCAAATTTTATCTCGCACCAACGTGGCTCGAGAGACGCGAAGCTGAGAAGATTGGTGCCTGTCGAATTTCCATTAATCGATCGTCGATCTCTGTCTCGTTCGATCTCGTGTGAGAGTCTTCGGCGCACGCCAGATTTTCGAAAGTTATAACCACGGACGATCATTCCCGCGGACTACCTCATGCGCAAAACCCGTTTTCACATGGAAGCTTTCGCGTATACATGAGACGTACGCGCGACTCGCGGAATCTCCGATTACACGCCGGTGGTAAAGACCTAAGCGTAGAGCGGTTCTGGAAACACGCTTCGACGTTATAACTTTCCGTGGCCATATTCAACTATCGCGGTCGCAGAGTTTCTCGCGGGTGCGCGTCTCCGGTTACGCGCTCGCAATGAGCGAAATTCCTCGTTACGCCTACCCGACATCAACTACGTTTCAGTGTGCCCCGTTGCATATTGCAGCGGAAGGCTAAATCGGTACCTTATGGCGCTTTCGGTCCCTCGCTAAAGTACTTTTCTCGCTTGTAAAATAGTACACACTCAACGCACTTGACGACCTCCTCGAGTAGACATTATCGCAAACCGGGTACCCTCTGTGCCTACAGACTCGCCATACTTACGCGAGGAACGAAGATAGGATAAGATAATAACGCCTGCGGAATAGGGAATGATCAACCAACGCAAGATCGTTCTACCGCCGTCTTTAGCCTACTGAACCGTTCATCGTCGATGCAGATCAGGGATAAAACAAAAATAGAATGGCGAGCCTCCGCGGCCTCATTTCCTTTTTTTTTTCGATGCGAAAAGTATCACTCTCCATGCTATTATTTTGCAATAATTATTTATGTTATGCTAATTATAAAAAAGTTACGAACAAGAGGGTCAAAGCTTTGGTTATTTACTATCCACTGTATGGCTGTAGCGTTTAACGCATTACCTCGAACTATATCCTTGAACCGGTCATTCGTTTGCAATGAATATTAAAATGAGGCCTTCTGGTACAAATTTTTTAGTGTAACTAAATACGCTTTGAGGAGAACAAGAAAAAAAGAAATTGGAGTATTTGTAGCGTGGAATACAAGTGGCCGGCTTGTACTTTGGCTTACAGTACATCGACGTAAGATCGCGGGGCAGCATTTGAGTACCAGAACCACGCCTCTCTCTGGGCAACTGCATATTTTCTGGGTGGTTGAATGCTACTAGCAAGAACTCACCGGTATAGTCGGGTAGGTAGGTTTACTGGTCAGAGGATAGTTACGCGTGCCCGCATTGCTCCTGAAGATCTCTCCGTACTCGTGAGCGCTTTCGCCCCTCGCGACCTTCGCATCTTGACTTCCACAGGATGGAAGCGAAGACGGCAGCAAAAGTCACGGATACAAATACCTGGAGAAGAGAAAGAGAGCCTTGGGGCTCAAGAGATAGAGAGAAAGAGAGTAAAGTGCCTCAAGATTCGCCTCATATTTTCCTCTGAGCGAACCTCGCGGTGTGCGGCTCAGCGTGTCGGCAAAGCTCCCGGCACCTCGCTATACCTCTCTCTAGGTCCGTAAGGAAGCTCGCTTATCCAACCGAGTATACATACCCCATCGCCTGGGCTTCTCGTGTATAATTTCGCGAGAGTCTCTTTCTCGAGGATAAAATGTGAACGAAGAGAACGTGAAGATTTCGCTCTCCCGTTGAGAGTGCAGGGAACCGGACAGCGTCGATGGGCTTCGTACTTATATACATTCGCGAACGACTCGAGTTCAAGGTGGACGCGCGATGCCGGGACCACCTGTAGTCGAAGGGTGCTCTCTACCACCTCGGCAAACCACCAGCAAACCACAGGACGCGGTAATTACGCCGTATATACCAAAGCCTAAAATTCGCGCGCGCCCATGAGGACGCGAACGGACCGAGGGGCAGAACCCTCAAAGGTAAGGAACGACCTAAGAAGATAAAGGAGTAAAAAAAATAGCTTGCAGGACGAGAGCGAAACGGTGAAACCGCATAAAAAAGCACTTAAACGATGAAGAAGCATGCGCCGGGAAGAAACAGAGCGAGATCGCGGGGATGAGGATCGTCGTGCGCTCTCCATGCAGAAAGGGAAGGGGGAGAGATGCGAAAGAATGGACGATAGTGCAGGAAGAAGAAGAAGAGGAAGAAGGATGGAACGATGGAGAACAGGAAGACGAAGAGTTGCGGACACGGGTGCACCGAGCGTGACAGTGGGTGCACGCCGAGTGGCGAGCACCTGCCCATTCTCGGAGAGCTTCGTCTTCGTTCTACTGAAGTACAACCGTAATCGCGAAAGTGCGGTGTGTGTGATTTATGGAAACAAAGGTTCGAGCCGCACGACTTGGAGATAAGTTGTACCGAGTTGGATAATACCCTGGGGTATGTTCTATAGAGGGGATGCTCTACCGAGATAGCCGGACTCTCCTGAAACAGATGGACATATCTCCGTGGTAAATTCTGGTCGTTCGAAAAAAAAAATACATTTGTTTTCGTGAAGAATGGAATCAATGCTTTTAAGATAAACATTTTTTTTACGCATTTCAGTTGAAATTTTCATGATTCGTTGGTTTGTAATGAAAGTAACATGTAATGAAAGCGTTCGTATGATGGGGGAGGGGCATCGCCATGAAGTTATAGCTACAACTCCACATTTCCGATTTTTTGGCTCTTGGATAACAGAGAAAGAAATTCGAGTTAAAAAAAATGCGTAGAGCAACAGAAAGCTGCAACAATTCCGAAAATTTAAGGCCGATAGAACATGGAAGTTGCAATTCACGATTGTGGCACTTAAAAGAGAGTAGAGAAAAATATCGTTTCGATATTCGACTATCGAATTGGTATTGGTTGAACTTCAGGCGAAATTGACAATTCCTGCGAAAGCCGCTTTCGATATCGACGAATGAACATGATATAGACTACGGGCGCGAGGGCGTTTTTTCTTCGAGAAGACAACCGGAGAGAATACAGACGTTAAATTCGAGTTTCGTGCGTCGTTTCGCGACCGTTACTTTATACTCGATCGAGCGGTGTCTCCAGAGACCCACTGTCGAATTCAGATATCCCAAGTGAGAGAGACCAACCGTATAAAGAAATAGTGCGCGTGTGTTGGTTGCCCCAGCCGCCACACGTAGTCATAAAAGCAGACGAAGAAATAATACGATAAAAGAGCACGAGAGAGCCCTCTCGTTCCGACCCACATGCAGTAAAGCTCTCCCCGGGCGATGCATTCAACGCTTTCTCGCGCGCACACCTTATGGTCCCCTCCTTATTACAATATAAAGTGTCAACACCTTCGCCTCGCGAGCGAGACTTCGCAAACTTCGATATACTTATAAAACGTACTGTCTTTTCGATATATACATATATATGCAATATACAATAAAGGCGAAAAGAAACCATCGGGCTGTGTTGGTGCATAAAAATCGTTTGGTCGATAAATGCGGCTGTAACCCGAGCATATCCCTTTCGAAATTTATATCTTTGACTCTTTCTCACAGGGGTTCATCCAACGCCCATCGCACACTCGCACCGCGATACTATGGATATTAAAATATTAATGCGATAATATTTATAGGCTACAGGGATACGAAGCTTTAGGAAAAGACATAAAAACCGCCAGTGTATCGAGAGATGAAGTTTCTTGACTCCGGCACCAAAGATCTAAGGGCTTGAGCTCTCTATTTCTTTCTTTCCCTACCGATCGCCGGATTTATATTTTAACGGCTTGCCACACAGTCCTCGGGTTTTCTATGACTCTTTTATGCGAGTAGCTCTCTCTCGACTACGGTCGATGGATATGAAGAGAATGGAAAATAAAAGGAGGCCGCGGAGAAGTCACGATTTCACGATTTAACTTCGTATATAGCTTTCAGCAAACTCGTGCCAAAGCTTTTCTGATCGAACCTTCTCCGACCGCCTCTCGTCGAGGAATACTTTATATCGCGAGGGGTTCATTCGATGTTTCTGAAGCAATCAGGCGAGCTCGCTCGATGGTCCATGAGAGCACGTTTCGCATGCTTCGACGAGATACAACAACCTGTCGTGAAGCTGTTATAGGTCTTGAGTTTCCCGTGTGGAGGGCTTGGCGCCCACGCGCGACTCGATACTTAGCGGCACTCTGTGGCTCACCGGCAAAGGCGCGGTTATTAACGGTTATTACGTTACGGCAGTTTAGCGATTAAAAATCAAGCGAGTCCCTTTTCCCTCTACCCGGCATACCTTCGGCTACACTGTCTCTCGTACGAACAACCTTCTAGCCTTTGGGTATAAGATACTCCTCGAGTCTCGTGCACAACACCACAGCTGGTCGCGGCTATCTCGTGGTTCCGATGCTGGACATACTCGCGCAAGCGAATGCCCGTGTGCACCTCTCAACTCGAGGACAAGGCCACGTGAGGCTATTCTTCCACAGTAACAAAAGGTCCATCCACCTCCCCCCTCTGGACGCATCAACGTGAATACATTTACGAGCCCTTCGTAAACCTGCCGAGGAAATTAATCGTGTCGAAAGGAATAAATTGAGAGCTCGTTCGTACTATACTGCTTGTCTAAACTTCTCTTGTTTTCTCTTTCATCATCGTAATCGTAATGCTATAAAGTTTCAGTGCTGATCTTGGAGCTTTAGAGAAATAGCCGGGGGAACGCTCGAAGGAGTCTTGTTACGTTGATTCTAGTGTAGATTCATGCAAATGCGTGATTCTCTCACGAGTGCAACTCCAGTAAAGATCCCATTACGGATGTATTTTCAGTATAACTTGACCAGCTATTTGACAACGACTATCCTTCTTCGAAATACTTTGATAACTGTCCGTCATCGTATCGTATAGAGAACAAAACAGAACTATCGTCGATGTGGAACGAAGCGAGGTGAGTTGAGTCACGCGACGAGTTCTCCTGGCTGAATGATCGGAGCGTTCCTCGGAGGCCAGAACGCGAGGTCGGATCGCGGTAGTAGTTTGAACAGGCGATAGGTATATCGAAAAAGGTGCTCCCCCGAGAGAACACAGATACATACCACAGTATAGATCTGAAGTGCGAGGGAATGGAAAAAAAGAATGAGGAAAAAAAAATCGAAAAGCATCAGAGACACGTACGATAGTCGCACGCGAGGCCGGAGCCTCGAGGCATTTACGACCAATTGCAAATCCCGCAAAGTAATGACCGTGCACGCGCGCCTTCTATATATCTCCATCTCTCTTTGACTCAGCCGGGTTCTTACATCGGAGGGGGGGACACGCCCACACAGAATGCACGAGGGCATTAGCGTTACAACTGGACCGGAGCTGTAAAGCGGCGTTACGTAGCGCTCCGGTTATTCGTGAGCGGCCGAGTTCCTCTCTGTTGTGGCGCTCCGGGGCTATATCGGCTTCGACGCCGACGACCCTCTTCGAGAAAAGAAGGCGGCCGGTCAGGGATGGGGAGATGAAGAAGAGAAAGAAGAAGGAAAGAGTGACCGGCGGACGCCCGCACCCGCGAACGTATACCCCGGGCACACTTCCCCCGCGAGTACTTCCTCGGTACTTACGACCGTCCTCGCGTAGTTTTATTCTGTCTGCCAACGTGGGCGTAGCACACACCGGGCTCTTTCTGCAGCTCGAGACCGATCAATGCACAAGCCTCGCGTGGACCATCTCCATTTGCCGATTAGTAATACCAGCAAATTTTTACAAACTCTCACTTCGCCTTTTTCTTCGCTCTCCGGTTTCACTACTAAGTATTCGAACAAAGTCCGTACAAAGTAGAGACGAGGACATTATCCCCTTGAATCGTGAATTTCCGGCGATGCGAGACGCGCACGGATCCGACTATGCAACTTTCAATTTGCGATTTGTCGGGCTCGTGTGTCGTGTGGCAATTGTATTTTATTTTGGATTTTTACAGTAGACTAGCGTGGTCGGTTCGAACACTTGAATATAGATCGTTGAAACAGACCTTATATGGATCAGTTCGCTGAACAGCGGATCGTAAACGCCTGTGGTAAACTCGGCCGCACTGCGCTGACAGTAATGTGCCGTAACGCCCGCACTGACGAATGCAGCACACTGGTCTCTCAACAGGGCTTGCGGGAGATCTTGAGAGTACGTGTCAGAAACACTGGTTATATGTTTCATACGCGAGAGAGCCACGCGCGGCTTATATCATAATAACAAAAATTAATATGTCTCGGAGCTCTTCTTCGAGGTCTTCTTCTTGCTCTCGCCAGGGATGTTATCCTCTGTCTACATGATCATTATTTTATAATTGTTCATCATGATATCTTATTTTATGCTTATTCGATTCAACGAGTGGAGTTTTTTCTTTTCTTACCGGTTCTCGAGTAGACTAAACTTCGTTATTCAGAAGAAGTTTTTGGGTACCGAAACCGCGTAATGTGGTACTTGGTCGTTCGAATTGCAGCCTCCGGTGATTTTTCGGGGTTTACGGACGGTAACCGGAGTGTGGCCCGTGCATAGTGAAGTAACAGAGAGCCACCTGCCATGCCACAGGCAGCTCGAGTCCACTTTATTAGCTATTATTATACGCGTGCTTTGGCTTTAGCTCTTTTGAGACCCCGAGAGAGTTTGCGGAGAACGATTTGCCGGACGATCGACCGGTGCTGGTGTTTAGAAATATTTCACGGACGATGTTTCGGGGTCCGGGCTTAGCTCACCGCTCGAGTATAGTTATATAGTTGCTGTACTTATGCACACTTCTTGGAGTTCATTAATCCCCGAGGGGGTAGCCTAAACAAAGGGGACTCCGAGGCGTCAGGGTTAAAATTTTGCCCAGGGGAATCGCGGTCCCTCGTCGTCTTCTGGCAAACAACAGCATCTTTGAGTTTTTGGTCGCCACGGTCTCCAGACTGAACTTTGCAATTTTTACGTAATTCGATATTCGAAGTTCCTTTTGGCGTCTCGCGGTCGATTTCTAACGTGAATGACGTCAATACAGTTCGAAAAAAACGCTCCAACGAGAGTGCAGTATCAACGAAGGTACAGATGGGCTATCTGCTAACGCCGAGGCGTTCCGGGACTCTCAATTTGTCTCGAGGCTATCTGGAACATTTCTACCATTTCGAACATTCCCAGGACGAAGTTTAGGACCCATTGGGTATCAATATTGGTCAATATCGACGCAGTCCGGACGTCGATAAGCCTCCGCTCGTCTACCGAGTAAGTGCTCCTCTCGTCTCTCGGTCATCCCCGCCCTAATATACGTAACGGAATGGCACTTCTCGGTGATAAAGCCGAAGGCGACCGCTGGGCAGGCGCCTCGGACCGGCTTCGACCTTTCGGGACTTCGTGATGCTTTGCTCTGCGACGGTTCATTTGTTTTCAAGAGAATAAAGATGCGGGAAATCGGAGAGGGATGAGAGACGCCGGACTGGAAGAGCACGAGGGGGTAAAAATCCATTGACTGTGAAGTGAGATAACATTTCGGGACCAACGAAGCTTTTCTTCTTATCTCGAGTATTTGGAAAATCCCTCTCGGAGTGGATGAGTCATGGAGTAAAAATGCAAATGAACTATATGGAGAAATTCTCGTAGATGAGTCAAATAACCCGTTGAAAATTACTCCAGTAAAATTGTGCATATTGCTTCTCGTGAACTCGTTGTATTCAACGATCTAACCGGGCGTCCATGTTCCTCTTGCACTCTCGAACTCGTCTCTTTGGTGCGGAAAGAGAGGAAACAGCAATCTACGCCGGTGGGTACACGCGCTACAGGGTGCCGAGATAGAGGCAATCTGCAAACACGAATTGGCCATTTGGTAGCCGCGCGGGGTTATGCTGGACGAGCGAAGTGAATGAGTGGACCTGCGAGCGTGGAACTTCGCCATCAAGCATTTTGTTTTTTCTATTTTTTTTCTTTTTCGTCAAGCGTGTTGTAGCAAGCGACCGCATGACTCGTTTTCTCTACTTCCCCCGTAGTGTGCAATTCAGAGAGCTGAAGTGTGTATTCGGCAGGTACATTGGTACGAACTTAATTCGTACACTATGTGGAGTTCACCATGTAACGCAGGGGGGAGGGTGGAGTTCACCACGTAACAGTGAAAAATAAGTAGAGGGGAGCAGAAAGAGATCAAACGTTAACCAGCGATGACGGAACCACCGTAGCGCATAATGCCAACGAACGAGAGACCACAACCTTATCTAAAATTGAATCTTAAGTAAACAAGAGTTTCACTAGTGCGGCCTATAATACATGAACGTCGGTCGTTCGGCAAGACGCCGGCGCCCCCCCGAGTAGACTGCTCTCGAAATCCGTCCACTGATTTCTATCTAGCAACGCGCGCGTTCGCCTCTCTACGTTCGAATAAAATTCCCATTAGGAAGCATTAATGCCTACCTGCGGGATTGTACGAGGATTAGCAACGCGCCGTGCAGAGAGGAACCGTGATGCGAAACAACTTTTATTATT
This sequence comes from Buathra laborator, assembly GCA_934046635.1. Classification (NCBI taxonomy): domain Eukaryota; kingdom Metazoa; phylum Arthropoda; class Insecta; order Hymenoptera; family Ichneumonidae; genus Buathra; species Buathra laborator. The sequence goes on along the minus strand of OW203897.1, from coordinate 3,144,672 downwards.
TACGAACGTCAAACGTTCGCGATTTGATGGCTCGTTTGATACGGCTAATAAAAATCCAAAGGTTTTTTATATAGATATGTGTGTGTTGCGCTATAAAAAAAACGGCGGGGAGGGGGGAAGGGGGAGGTTCCGAGTAAGAGCGTGAAAGGTTTTATACAATAATTGGCATGAGTCTCGAGATTTTATAGCTCGATCTTCAGTCGTCCTCATCGTTATCGCACCTTCTTTCCCATGGATCTCTCTATCATTGTATTCTATTGAATCTCTCGACCTGTTTCTTCTCTTCACCCTTCGCTCGAAGAGCCTGACGCCTCTTACCCCGTCGATCGAAATTCTCGTTCTCCCGCCATGAATCACTATTAGCAGAAAATCCGATGTGCGTCGAAGTTCGAGGTCTGCGAAGATGTTTCGTCGGATAAAGATCGAGACATCGGAGGGGCGTGCGAGCAGTGCCTACTAATTTAATATTCAAGGAAGCGACAGAGCGCGTACACTCTCTAATAGATACCAAAAGAGAAGTCGAGTATTCTCAACTCAATATACTCGCCAGCAACCGTTGTGATTCACGAGCGGCACACGCGGTCAGCTCACTCGAAATTTGCATCGCAGACAAACGCGAAAACTCTGGACCGACCTTATGCTTTAGTGTGGACTCGACGCGATTCTCTCCTCGTGGTTCACAGAGAGGAGAGCTGGCGACTAAAAGCGCCTTAACTTTTGAGACTGGCAATTATACTGGTATTTACTGCCGTAGCCCATTCGTGGGACGCCATTGTGCTCACGTGCCTGCATTTGCATCCCTCAAGTTGCCGTTGCCGTCCGATGTCCATGTATGCATCTATCTTTTGGGTGTATTGGTACAAAAGCTACAGAGCATACGGAGCACACGACTGTCGATTGTTTTAATGGTCGAGTCGCTCCCGCGGGGCCCTAGCCATAAACTTCATTGTTTAGGCACGCCTTTCTGGCAGTGAGAGGCAACGAGAGAGAAGAAGAGCCCGGAGTATGGGCCCCCGGGGACCACACCAAAATACATCGAGCGAGAAAATAATCCTTTAAAAATAAGGGTGACGCCATACACAGGGAACTTAACGAGGTATAAGGAAATAACACTTTCAGAAACAAAATCCAATCTGGCCCTTTCGACTCCGTTGAGTTTATCAGCCACATAGAACACAGAAACAGAAACAGAACATTTTTTCACAATTTTCAAATTGGACCACCAGCATTGCTAAGAACAATAGTGACGAAAGAAATTTATTGGAAAAGAAAAAAGAATGAAGAATTCGCACCACAAAAATCTTTACGCGTCGATTTTCGTAGATTGGAGAACAACGATGAAACATACTGACCCTTAGCTGTAATTATCTGTAAGTTTTTAATCGCGCCGTTGCTTCGACATAATCGAAATGATTTAGCGTGGAGTCCTCGCCGTGGGGTGCCGGTACCCCCCGTTGTGGCAACCCCGATCAAGTGCTGCCCCGTGTCCGGTGAAAAACGAAGAAGAGCTCCGCCGTCCGAAAATCGTGAGTAGTGCAGCTAACCTCTTCGACGGTCACCTGTGACTCACCTGCCGATGAGTCTGTTCGGTTCGGTGGAAGAAATGGTGGGAACCGGAGCGAACGATTCGGACCTACCGATCGATGTCGCAGAGAGCAAAAATTCGTTCAGTTACCTTTAGAAATTCTTTCGATCTTTTTTGAGATCTCGAGGATAACATGTCCCGTGTCAAGTCCTCGTCAAAAGAACATAATTATGAGCAACAGAAGCAATGCCACAGTTAGAAAAAAAGAACATATTTTGGAACACTAATAGATACAGGTATATATAATGCACATAGACGACATCGTGTTCCAGATGAGTCAGACGAGACATAGTCGAATCTCGACTGAATTAACGCATTCGTTCTTTTATTCATACGTTGCTGGGTGGTAGCGCAAAAGATAAACTAGAAAAGGAAATACAAAGATTGGAGGGTTGATGCACATAGAAGGCTTCGAGAGTGGGGTCCACGAATCTTCAACGTTGAGGTCGCGGCAATCGGCCAAAGTCTACGAGCCGCGGAACCCCACAGGCTGATGATGGGGGGGGGGACCCCCCTCATTATCGCATAGTCCCTTGATGAGGTATTCGCCAAGCTCGCGAGCATAGCTGGTCCCTCGTCGTTTGATGCATTGACCATGAGAATTAGAGTCGCAGGTCTATCGCGTGCGTGTGTTTCATCGTTGCTCTTTCGTACTAACGGCAGCCAGCATCACAAACGCCCCCGTCATTCCTCGCTAGCCACTCAGCGATCATCTTATGTATCGCTATGGACCGTCAAATGAATCTGACTCCGGCTGAGCTTGGCAGTTCATCACTTTAATCGATTTTACGAACGAACGCCACGAGGTTCTGCAAGAAGCGAGGCGAAACTGCTGAGACTCTGAGATCGCGAGATGGGGTCTGATGAATGGGCGAATTATCAATGCGGACCAGCCGGATTAATATCGTTAATGAGCCCGCGCTCGCTTCGAGATGCAGCGGTTATGGATTGAGCTGAAACGAGAACGATTTATACCGGGTGTCTGGCCAAGAGGAATTAAACTCGTTTCGATAAAACGTTCGTACCATCATAAGTCGATAAAAACACCATTTTTGTCCACTATCTTGGCAAGATGTATGTAAAAAATCCAAAATTAACGTCGAGATATAAACAATTTTTTTTTTCTCGATAAATTTACTCTCCAACCGTTCGGCTTCGAAAAACAGATGTCGCGATAGATAGAAATCTGCAGTGGTGAGATTTTGTTCCGGTGAAGCCGAAGATCGAAAACCGCCTTTAATACCCGCCTCGACTCGTGTTCGGTGGTCCCTCGAGTACAATAGACACGAAAATTCAAGTCCGAGAAAAGCGAATCGAAATTTTCTCATCTAATCGCATTGTTCCTTGGCACGCGTAAGACAATGCTTTACACGGGCGGAGGGAACTCTTCGCTTGCTGTGGCTAACAGCGAAATTCGTGTACGAAATTGAAGCGTAAAAGTAAGACAATAGGCGGAAAAAATCTTAGCACGGCCTTTGACGCGCTCGAGGGATAATTCGTGAAGGATCTGCTGGTACTTCCAAGAGGGCGGTTTTCTTTTTTTTTTTCTACAACTTCCGACTTTGAAAAGCGTGCCGGTGATCGCAAAATCGGGCCGATGAGATGTGAAACGAATTGCTTGAAGAGACTCCGGGGAGGTCGGTCGTATTACAAGTTTACAAAGCATCCCGCAGGCCGTTCTCGAGAGATAAAACAATGGTTCACGATAGATCGAGCTCACGCAAGTACAAAAGTTTTACTCGGTCTAAGACAATGCAGGTGCTGCGGAACGAGAGTGGATCTCTTGTGTCCCGCACGCTCGGACCGTGCTATGATGAATTAGTCACCGCCACGGCAACACGAATAATGTGCCAGTATTATTTTTCGTTTTTTTTTTCGTGTTAGCAAAGTTCTCGGTAACTTTTGAGAAATCGTGCAACGGCCACTGGAGAAATGGGCGTTGCTGAGCTCATAAAAGACGAGGATGGATCTGCTACGCATGCGAGACGTTTTCGATTATGAGAGAAAAATCGATCTGTCTTTCTTCTTGTTTAGAACCCGCGAGAAAGAGACCCGCCGACTGACGCGGGCGCGATTATGAAGGCGAGAAGAAATGAGCTAAAGAATAAGGGCTCCATCGTGTTGTTCTATTAAGCCATTTATAAATATGCATTCTTTTTTACATTGAGAACGAAGGGTGAGATATCGTTGTTTCGAAAAAATCGTTGTGCAGAGGGAGTCAAAGGCGTGGCCTTACGGTGAAATTTCGGTAGGCAGATAATGGACACTATATACAACATGATAAAGAAATGATCATAAAGCAATGTTCGTCTGTAATGAGAGTCCATCTCCGTCCAGTCCGGTGTGTCTTGTTTGAGAAAAAACAAGGTACGAGCGGAGCCGCACGGGCGCGCGTCTTCCATTAAAAGTTGCAAACGGCTCGAGCCCAATGAGATACGGAGACGTTAATGGCCGCTTTAATTGGGTTGTTAATTTTCGGTGATGATGATTTAGTCATAGGTTAAAAATGCAAAGGGGGTTATAAGCGCGAGAGTGGTTTTCGCATCGGAGAATAACTAAAAAAAAAATGTTGAGATATTAAATGAGCTATTTTCGAGGATTCTCTACGCTATTCCATCGGTTTTTATATTACATGCATAAACCATGCGTGCTTATCCTGCAGGATGGATGCACCTTATCCTTCCGAATTCTGACTTTTTTTCCTCTTCGATAAAAAAAAAACTTCTGAGTGTCCATTAAATCGAGAAGGCTAAGTGAAAATCAGCCTGAACCCTCTTTAATCCCCGTCAAAGTCACTTTTAATGAAACTGCGGAATGATTGCCGAAAGTGATTCGGCGGAACATCGTGTAAGAAATTTAAAAAAAAACAAAACCTTCCCACTCGAGAATTGAATTTGGCAACGTCACGTAGACCGTAGCGCGGTAATCGCAAAACTATTTAGTGAGTTGCACGTGCGAACGTTCCGAGTATAAAATTACGATTGAACCATGAATATTTTTTTTTTCACCTTGGACCATCTTCTATTCCCTCGAAAAATCACGAATTTCGGCGTGAAGAACCGATAAAATAAGAGCATCAAGATTTTGCCTTCTTTCTTTACGTGAGAAAACGACGTATCAAAGAATTCGCTTAGCTTTGAGATAGTCAGAACCTTAACAGCTTTCCATTGTCAGCGATTAGAGACAAGTGGTTTTTTCCTTCACCTCGTATATATAACGCCCGTTGGGATGCGCAAACTGTGCGCCGATCGGCGCTTCCTTTGTGCCAAGCCTATCGAGATGCAAAAGTTCCATTGGTATACACGGCTGGGCGCTGAGCAACGCATCAATAGATTATTTTAATCGGATCCTCGACTGTCGAAGGCGCGACAAAACGTTCCTTTGTCCATTTCGTTCAGTGCCGAGAGCTCGCGACCCCCTCAAGTGGCAATTCTTACACGTTTTTTGGCGCAGCGGAAGAAAAAGTATTCCTCTTGTTGGTTCCGTTCGTTCTATTATTTTTGTTTTTTTTTTGTTTTCTTATTTTTTCTATTATTCGCAATTCTCCCACCCCTCGTAGCGCACCGCCTTCCTCAGCATCGTCGTCGGTTGTGCTCCTTTTGGACTGTGCAGCCACCGCAAAATTCCGCGACGGTGACCGCATCACTGACTTTTTACGCACGAGCGCAGCCACCCGATTCTCCCGAGAACGTTTCGCCGTTCACCCGAAAGGATTTGCATTTTCTGTTACACACCGCCCAAGCGAACTGCTCTCGGCATGCAGAATCCGCTTTCGCGGCAATCGCGTTTCGCCGGTGGGAATCGCGGAACACCATTTGGAGCGGTAACAGCGACTATACTGCGCCACGGTAAAACGCGAACGCGGTGAAAATTATCAAGAGAGTTTGAAGTCAATGTCTCTTTCCTCGTTTGACGGAACTTCAGAGGAAAATGACAAAGTATAGAGTTAAATATAATATTCAGCAGGTTTCGAGCGAAGTACCGAAGTCTTTAATCATTTTCTTAGAGCTCTCCAGGTATAGCTCGGGCGCAATGAATAAAAAAGTAACGAATCTATCTGGTGAGTTAAGAAACTCGATTCGTGCTGCTCGATTACAGTAGTCAGACGGTACCGGGAGGCTTGCCCCAGGCCACGAGTTGTACTATTAGCCCCCTCGAGCCGACAATAATTGTCCGAAGAAATTCCTAAGTGAAGGCGAGCGCTGCTGCTATACCTCGCTGTTCGAACATTGCCATGCGTAGTATACGTATACATAGCAGTGGTACCTAACGTATAGCACAGCAGCAATCTCTTTCTTTCTTTATCTCTCTTTCTCTTACCGATCGTTCCACAAAATTTAACCCTAAGCATTTCATAATTAATACGTTTGGCCAGTCGGTGGGAACCGGAGGTTGCGGTTGCGAGCTGTGCGAGCTCTCTGACCGCTTAACCCGAGCAACGTGAACCGGCCTGTAAGTATGATCGAAACACACTCTATGGCAAAGTCTTGGACTCGCTCGATCGTAAAATCGTCGGTGGTCCAGTCTCTCAAATCCCTTCGATATTGCGAGAGCAAATTCGCCTTCGCGAACTTTACTCGCCGAGTAAATTTATACCGTTGCGCACTGGGTCGATGGAAATATTTATCGATCTACATTTCATTATTATGATATTCGACGGATACCAATAGACGGTTTTTTATTTTCATCGCGATTTGTAAAGAGGACTCTGGTATATACACTATTTGTAAAGAGGACTCTTGCGTACACACTTCGGCATAGCTATTTATTATTCAACTTAATTCGATTGAATTTTCATTATACTAACACCAACAACATTTTTAAATATAATAACGGATATTGATGCATTACAGAATACGGCATAATAATTCAATGGTCTAATCATTCTATATAATTATTCGAATGGTACGAACGTTGGAATAGAAAGCGTATTGGGGGTATTCCCGTTCGCACGATTGCGGTTCGGTAGCTCGTGATTCTTTTAATACAGTTGCCCCGAAGTAAAAGAAAGAGTTGTAGAATCTTTCCGACGAGATGCCTGGGAGCCGCCCGAGGCCCTTCGACCGTAGGGATAATAAGGTAGCAAGCAAGAGAAGCAGCGAAGAGATCGAGCAACTATAGACTATTCCGTTCTCCTCGCGCACACGTAATCTAATACTCGAGCTACCGTTGCCTTCCTTCTCTGATCTATCCTAGTCGAGAGAACGAGAACTATCGGGACTGCGGACGAAATTGTACCGAAATCGGTGGCGTCCGACTATGGTCCTTATAATCATTGGTCGAATTCCGTTCCCGCAAAAAAAAAAAGCTCCAGCAGCAGGAGAAACAACGGTAACAATAATAGTAGAGTTGTGTGGGGACTATAATAGCGGTCATCTCTATCCACGACATTAGAAGACTCTCCGAATAGAAACGAATGAAGCAAGAAAATACACGACGAACATAGCTGGAAAGCAGATTCCCTGAGCTTGTAGACTCTCGATCGCATTACCGGTCGGCGTAATAACAATAATTAGTCCGGGTGAAAATGATCCCATGAGAATTCGGTAGGCAGTGCGCATACTATTTGTTCGTGGAATGCATGCGAGACGATGTTAAAAAATAACAAAAAATCCCATCCTAATGACCGATTTACGCACGAGCCTTTGAACCACCGTATATTATTATATTTATTACATATACACGAGAGACGCCTCACTCTCGCGCCTCGAAGCGTGATGAAAAATATTACATAATTTTACGCCCAACCGCTTCTCAATGACCGCGGTTCTCGTGTACTAATTAAGTCGCGAGTATTTATAGTAGGAGTGCACGGTGAACGAAAGCTCCATGAAGGATCTTACCGCACGAAGCTGTGAAACTCCTTCGTTACGGATTCATCTCTGGTACCTGCAGCCCGTCTTGTCTTGATTACTCCCGTCCAATTCCGGCGGTCTTGTGATCGATCTCCCGCTTAACATTGGGATCTTAACGCACACTCTTGTTTCTCCGACATGAGTACACCGTAATACACTATGTCTTACCAGGGGAGCGATCGCAATTAACGTTTTGTACGTTTCAATTCGACGGCTATGCATGCCCCGAGGTAAAAACGAGTTCGGTAGGCCGAGAGGCCATTTAGTATGCTGGACGAGGTGTTAAGACGGCGTTAAGACGCTAAATAATCGGGAGAGGTCCGCGAGAGCTTAGCACACGCCTCGACTAAGATGCGTGTTGGAAGTTCGAATCTCGAAGATTATACGACGACGAGTGATCTGTTCCAGTCACGTATATGCCGTATAATCTCGTAGTATATGGAAGCAGAGACTAACCCTATGCGCGTTGCGCAACCGAAATTCTTAGCTCGTAGAGGTATAAGCTTGGTATATATCGGTAAGTCTTATCTTGAATCAATAGCTTCCTTATTGACGAGAGGCAGGAGGAGGTGTACCGTAAAATGTAAACCTATCGGGTGGGCAGGTCTCGGTCGTCTTACATCGATAAAAATACAAATACCGGAGATAGCTACCACGCGGGGGCGTCTCGGCAATCAATAGTGTGGGCGAGATTCTCTCGATGTTTGGTTATCGATCGGTGATCCATGTTTTTCTAACCCGGAGCCATCACTCTCGGTCAAAAGTCCGATTGTACCATTACCACACTGCCCTAGACCTTTTTTTTTTTTAACTATAATTCTCCTTTGTTATCGAGAAATCAATCGAAATAGATTAAATGATAGAAAATAGAAGTCATAAGCTGCATTTGACGGGTGTTTCTTCGTCGACTAAAGGCATTCGCATCGAATTTGTACAACACTATCGTTACTACGCATTGCTTAAATTCGTTTTGGCGACGTTGTTGCCTCGACGTCGACTCGGCCCGTTAACATTCGGGTTAATTGACCACCACGTGTCTGGCTGGCTGGCTGGCTGGGCTGCTGCGCCCACGTTCCATCATCACAGTTCGTTGCAGTTCTTCGGGTGTTGCACACACTCGCGTCGCTCGACGTGGCGCGCATCGAGGAACACCAAGCCAACAGAAACAGCAGCAGCGGCAATTACTCGCCGCAGATCGCGTTCCGGTTAGTGTCACGGTGACGCTTCGAATATGCCCTCCAAACGCCCGATGTGCGTTCGGCTCGCTCATTACCCCCGGAGCGCGATATACGGGCTCTTACGTTTGCGTTGGAAATCAAAAAGAAGCAAATATCCTCCTCGTTATATCATTCGCACCACAAACTTCCAACTTCGTGTTTTTGGACACTTCTTATTAACCCTCTAAAATAATGTGACATTGACGAAATACCATGACATGAACATTACAATTGTTATTTTTCTTTTTCTCTTGTTTCTCTCGATAAAAAAATGTCGAAACGCTTGTTGAACAAAGGTTAGTGGGTCTCAGTTTCGAGAACCCTTCAGCTTCTCTCGTCATCAACAGATAGGCTTGACCGACGTGCCCAAGCGAAATGCACGTAATAATGATCGATGATTCGGTTCGACAGATCGTGCACGAGGTGTGCCGGGGCCACAATGGAACGCGCATAGAGATCGTCGCCGAGGGAAGTTCGCCTTCCGGGCTCCAACCGGATACGCTCGGCCAGTTCGGCTAATCGCTGACCGAAGTGAGCCGCGTGAGTGAAGAAAAAAGAAAAAAAAAACATTGACCGAACGAGGAAGAAGGTTGGGCGCTACGAAAATACGATCGTTTGTCAAACAGAAGTTAATTAAGGTAAATATAGTCAAATATATTCGTACCTCATATGCGCGGACGGTCTCTGTGAGCATTGTAATCAATACGCTGCTTTATGCACTGCAGAAATCTTCATTTTCTCGCTAATTACAATTAACGCTTTTGTAAATCGCAACAGTAACAGTACCTGAAAAAAAAAGTCAGTAGTAATGAGTATCGGCGCGAATTAGTATAATTTATCTCGACCTTCGGTCCTCCACATTTCGGAGGGCACGCGATAGGATTCACACCACTCGACTCCGCTGATAGATACTGCAGAAGCAACCGACGACGCACTTCCGTCCATCAGTGCGAAGGCTTTACCCTACCCTCACATTACCTACGAACATACAAAAATACCAACACATTCATATCAATTGAACTCCTATACGCAAACTCTTTTCGCGAACACAGTAGCAGCAGCAGAGCATACGTATGCAAATACGATAGACGCGAGAGATGGTCGCGATGACTGCGTCATGGACGGTTCCGGCTAGTGGTGCGCAGTTCCTTTTCGGTCTCGCGTATTTTTTTACTTTTTTATTCCTTTTTTCGTCTCTCTCAATTCTATTCGTTTCACGATAATTGCGTCTCACTTTAACCCAACGCCGACGCACGTACGTGTATCAGGTACTCCGGTGGTTGCTGGGGCGCGCGAGCGAACGAGCGCGCGTGCACGTGTACGTTCAAAGTACTATGGTACAGTATGGTAACAGGGCACAAAGCGTGCCACGTTCCGGCGGGCGTGCTTCCTCCGGGTGTCCGCTCCAGTGGGCCAAACCAAGCGGCCAACCCCGAGACCATCTCGAACGGCGACCGGCGTCCAGCGGCGCGCGCGATCCCGACGAGACTCTCGAGAACATTGAGATTGCTAACCGATACGCTTCAGCGAAAGAGAACTTAAAAGCGAGAGTACAACTAACCCATTCGCGACTTTTTTTTTTCTTCATGAAAAAAAAAAAAAAATTATGACGTTTTTGATGGTTATTGGTATTAGTAAAATCGTATAGCATTTATAATCTTTAATGCTGTTCACCCATCGTCGGGTGAACAACTTCACATTGACCTTAAGGAATCTCAAAATTGCATGCAAGAAAGTATAAAAGCGTCGCGTACCATAATACGCTTTTATTATCCACATTCATGAATGTGTCTGATGCTGGAGAAAAAAAAGAAATAACGTATATACGAGCCGACGAAGTCACGTTCAACGAGAATTCGCGAGACGCATGTGAGAATTTCAGTCAATATTTTGTCTGGCGAAAGCTTAAATATAGGACAGCGTGATGGAGTTATCGATACCCTACAGTCGATGGCATATAGAATACATTCGATAGAATGAGATAGAAGCATGAAAACGACTGGATGTTGGCTTCTTCGTAAAGTGCCAAGCATTGTGATGTTTACTCCGTGTCTGTATATACGCGTAAGCATTGATGCTCTCGAGAGAGGACCGGGCTTTCCGTCACGGGACACCTCCTGACCCCAAACCAACGGATAGCTTCGATGCCCCCTGCGCGCAACCGATAACAGTCAGTCATGTTTTTCGAACGCTCAAAGGAAACTTATAAGAAGCGTCTGATCTCTTCGGGGAGGAGGTCGAAAGGTCTTCGAAGATATCGCGGGCGCGAGGCGCGCACGCAAGACAGCGGGTTTTACACGTTCCTACACTTGAAATACTCTCACTCTCGTCTCGAAAAGCGAGAGGATGAATACCCTGATGGGTTAAACCTTGAAAACATAAATTCTTCCTTTTCGATTGTATTGCCACAGCTTCGAGTTCGCGAGATACAGGGTCGTTAACCAACTACATGCTTACAAAGTCTTATTTGTCGTAAAACAAATATTTTGTGATGAAGACCCTGTAAACAACTTTGAAGGGTTGTGAAACAAGTGGAACTTATTTCGATGTTACAAAAAAATGTTACAAATGTGATTTTCTCGTTGATAATCGTTATTGCTTCACTGTATAATAGAGTTTACACGGTCGCGCTGATAAGAAAATCCTCGTGCTCTTCCGACGGGTCTTATCTCCGTTCGGAGAGCAAATGAATGCGTAAACTCGCTCACTGCACATATAGCAATGCTATTTGCGGGGTGTACGGATTATTTTCGACGATCTTTTTGGTGAGAATATCGCCAAACTCGTGAGTTTCGCCGCGAATGTATTGTCGATGATAATTAAAAAATTCAAATCATCGGCTTATCTGAGTGAAGCGAGTGGTCCTCCGGTTATGCAATATTTATTACCGTCTTGTGGGTATCATCTCGTCGATATCGTGAGGCTTCGAAGCGTTTATCGGATATCATTCGATCGGTGTGTCGTTGGGACTTTTCGAAAAGATCGCTTTTACCTTTTTTCAACGTGGCTAATCTAATCGTTCGTCGATACGTCTTTCGTATGCTGTACCATGCGTAGTATATGTCTTTTTCGAAGAGATAACTACGAGGCTCTTCGGCAACGTAAATCTTCTCTTAAACCACTTACTTATCACTCGCATCGATATATATCCCTGAGAATGTCCGTGCGGTCGATATATATTATCTAACAAAACGATCATTTAAATCCTCGAATTTACCTATAACTGTAACCCGTACAAGCTATTCGGTAATATCGTTGTTTTTACTAATTTATATATTTTTCCATACTCTTCCTACACATTAATTTCAATACCTATAATAATGATCATACTAATTTTGCAATGTATGCGACGATTTTTCGTCAGTTACAAATATCCGCAGAAAAACATCAACAATCGTTGAAAAATTCCAAGCGATTTACGCACGCTGTTTATACGGTTTAATTCTACCGCACATTTAGCTTAGATATAATTGCGAAAGCAAAGATAATAAAGAATACGTAAATAAAAAAAAAATGAAGGAACAAAATTAGCAGGGACGCGCGTGCTCCCGGTTCGTTGAAGCGCCTCCGAATCGCGAAATTATCGGAGCCCCACACGTAGCGACGTAAGCGATTTATCTTCAAGACACGTAAACACTTATTGCATGAGCTTCCACGCTCGATCGTCGCCGTATACACGTTCGCCGCATGTGCGAGAGCAAACGCGACCGAGGGGCCTCGAGAACCGGCCGGACCTCCTTCTCTTCTCGCGAGAATCTCTCTCAAACGACAGATCCACCGGACCCGCAGTAGATTATCGGCGGCAAGCGTGCCCGTAATTTGCGGATAAAGAGTGACACGACGGTACTCGTGATATGCCGCACTCAGTCACACGTAACATAAGTGCACCGACCGAGCCGGTGGGGAATCGAACGGTGCCTCTTCGAATTTTCCACAAAGACGAGGATAGAGATATCGTTGAACTGTACGGAGTACCGCAATAAAAAAAATGTAAATGATATCATCAAACTCGCGGTAGTCGCGAGACAAATAATTCCGAGATAATTATCGTCTACTCACGAACATTCTCGATAGATCGATAAACAGAGTTTAATCCAACGCAGATCGGGATTTATACTCAGAGCGATTACGAGAGAGCGGATAAATACTTTTAGCTTTTATTAACTCAAAAGGTAACTAATTTATGAAAAATGATTTACTAATTTACATAACATGAGTTGATGTTAGTTAAATTTTTATTATAGATCTTTTATTGTGAATTTGTCAGAATAGCGATTCGATGCCTAAAGGTTAAATAATGTCAGGTGAATGGCATCTCTCCATTTTCCCTTACGTGGGAAAGAGGTCTGGGAAACTCTGTGCAAACCCAATTTTACGATCTCTTATAGTTCATTCATTCGCGTGCATCGATGCTCGAGAGATTTATCGCTGTTTTCTCTCGATCACTCACCGATTTGAATGCCGCACCTGCTGCACGTGTAATATTTGCTGCTACAATACGCAACGATTTCGAGTGCGAAACGTCGGGTTATCCTTGACATTATTGTACAATTGGTATTTTACTCAAAGGGTGGAATATTAAAGGAATATCGTATACCACACAGTAGTGGTTAATAATAAGGCCACGAGTTTTGCAAAATGCAAGAGATCATGCGAGCAAACGTGCGATGCCTACGGCCAGATTACAAGGAAAGAGTGCGCTATGGAATGTTTAACCCTGTGCGTGTCTTCCTCAAATTTTACCAGCGAAATTGGAAGAATATCTTCCGGCTTTGGTCGATTATACTATTAGGCGATCATCAATTCAGGAAATTTGAAGTCATTCCTTTTTTTTTTTTAACCGATCCCTCAAGGCGCACCAAAGCCTGGGAAATATGGCTTTTTGTGTGGATTTTTCTTTTTCGTAAGGGCGTCTAAAAATTCATGAGTTTCGAACTCCAAAGCTAGTCGTGTGGCCGGAAAGGATGTTCGCGCCGATGCTTAAATAAAGAGAAGGGCAAAATGTATGTATTCATAGTTCGCCTTGCTGAGGAAGTGTTTATCCGTTGCACGAGTCAGTTCTACCTGTGCCCGTTGCACTCGCGGGTGCGGCGCCGTGGCACTCGTTCATCCATAGGTCGTGTCAAACAATCCGTGACGATTACTAGTGCAGGGGATGCGCGACTGGTCTCTGTAACCCCTAAAATTCATCGGGCCGAGGTTTCCTGTGCACTGGTTGCCAGAGCGGTGGTGCGTGCCGCAAAGGTGGCTAACCCTGCAGAACGTTGAAGCTCCCCATGCCGATGACGAACTCGTCGTAAAGAAGTCAAAAGGGGGCGACCTGACGGGTTATCTTCGGCAGCGCGTGACTGTGGTTTCGATCACGAATAACCGTTTATACTCCGTTTAGTTTACGGGTTTTCGAGTTATCACATCGGTTTTTTGCTACATCAAGGTTGCGGTTGAGATTTCAACTTCGCAATTTTATCGCAATCTTCTTAAAGAATGAAAAATCGAACGACTTAATTGATTGACATATAGGATACCACAGCGCTTCCGTTTTTTTTATTTATTAAATAATATATATTTTTTTTCGTTGTTTCTTATTTTAATTTACAAATGTTGATTTTTTTATTTTTCCGTTTTCGTCTGTTGGTAAATTGTTTTTCTTCGAAGTAAAGCGAGCCAAAGCCGTTGAGACTGTTCTCACTTAGACCATTGAACATCGTAATTTCCTACACGTATCCGACTCGGTTCCAACTCGATGAATTCTGGGTCGCGACAGACATCCGCTTTTGATTTCCGTATCAGCGAAACAGGTGGCCGTTAAAGTCCCTTGTCGGTTGATGGGCACCGGCTACTTCCGCTCGTTCACTCGCTTCAACTCCGTGTCGGTTGTCCATGAGATTTGCATTCAGGATATCCCGCGCGCACTTGTTGTCAAAGCTCGTCATGTAAGCATTACGCATAGGTGTCCGGAAAGCCTCAGGGATTGTGTGTTTTTGTAAGGATATCCTGAGAACCTGCATGTTCGCCAAGTAATGAATTTAATGACGTAGAATACATTTTCAATGTAAACTCTGCTCATACAGAATTTAATTCCAAGGAAAAAATTAATCTGTTTTGGCATTCACAATGACGTGTGTGAGTTATGGTAGTTTATCAACCGGATGTACCGATCGATGCTCGGATCTGTTAAGTTAAATCAGCTCGACCGCCGTCAATAGAATGAATAAAGATCGAGTGATAATTAACTAAGTAAGTTATGGGTGAAAATGCCCAACCTTCTACCGTCGCGGGAAGAGATAAAATGAATTCGTTGCATTACCCATGTAAATATTTAAGAGGGAAGCCGCGTCGTTATATTTTTTCGCGTTTGCTAATGATAATTGTATGGAAATATGAAGCATAGCAACGAATTGTTAATCGTCGTGCACCCGCGGAATCTCTCATTCTCTCTATAGTGCGTCCTTTGAGTTGAAGAGACACGCGGCTCATTTCAATACCGGTTTCGATTATGTGTCTCTCGCCTTTATTATTTCATATACATATATGTATATGTATTCATCGCTAAAAGTGCAGATTCGGTCGAGCGAAACGTCGCTAAAAACGTTTTATTAATATATTTTTTTCATATCCTATTTCGCACGTGTCGGGAATATTTGATTGGAAGGAACTTGTGAATTATGACTCCTTGAAAAACTGTCAAAATTAGAGGCATCAACATGCGACGTTTCGCTGTTTCAACAACCGTAAACCGAGAAGCCGAAGAGACACCTGTGTCGCTCGGTGACTTGTAATTATTTTCTCGCGAGTACAATAAATTATATGCCAGTTGGTGAGTTCGACGATAATGCTATGTCGGGGACGCGCGTGCACCGAAAAAAAAATAACGACGCCACGTGGGTATCGCGAAGCTGCGATTCTCAACAAAAAAAAATAAAATTAAAAAAATAAAAGCTACTCGTGTGTGTGCAAACGCGATATGCTCACAGCGGGATCACTTGTGTTTTTAAATTCGAATTCGCGAGAGATACACCGAGGATAACGATTTTACAAACAAGAGGAACGGAAGAATGTACGAAAAAGAGATAATATAAATACAAAAAAAACAATGGGAAGAGATAGTACGAGAGAGGGAGAGAGGACACCAAACATCTTAGCCAAGGCGTTACGACCGACCGTATATTCCTCAGTCTGCATTCACACGGGCATTTAACTGTCCGGCAATTTAATTACTCGCGTCGGTTATCGCGAAATCGTACCTTTCGCTCTTATTTATGAACACTTTAACCGATGGAGCGGGTTGCTTCCAACGGGCAAAATTTATAACCGGCCTTGCGGCTAATTAATATTTGTCGCCATTACGCCCCGGACGCGAAACGGTGTAATCCTCCTCCACCTTCATCTCCCTGTTGCCGGTGGCTTGAACATCAACAGCCGGTAGGTACCCACCTAACTGGGCAAGAAACGGTCCCCCGTCGCATTCAATGAGCTTCAAGTTTTGCAGCTCGACGAGAATGATAATTAAGGGAACGACGACTATCCCGCGTGGACCAAAGTAGCAACAGCAGCAGCATCAGCAGCAACAGCAGCGAAGAAGCGCGCGCTCCTGCTGTCTCCAAGAATATCACTTGTCAGTCCTCCCCAGCAAAATACTATATATTCAAACTCCTACTGCGATTCTCACTGCTAAATTATTCAAAAGGAATGCGTCGCAGTATCGTATTCTTGCATAATGATGAGTAGCTTCGTCGCATGGAAGGTTCCAACGGTGATTCGTTTGAGAGGAGAGAAGAATTATGAGGAGCACGAGGAAAAATGATTAATAACGCGTGAGCTTGGAGGCTCGTCCTTGCTGCCAACCGGGCGACGATAGCTATCCACATGATTTATATACCGTGGAGCTGTAGTTACGACCGGCACGCACGTTGACACGATGTGACGTGGATCGCTCTGGATAACTGCAATTATCTACACAATTAGGCGATAATCAGACCGATAAATATAGTCGTGGTGGATGAACTGATGTTCCACTTACCGGTGCAGCCTTACCGATATATTATAAGACATTCCTATTTCGCCATATGTGCTCCGAAAACACAGAGATTTCTCGATACAATCGTAAGCCCTTTTCCGTGAAAAGCCAAAGTTTTAAGTTCATTTTTTTTTACGTGGACCTCTCTCTTGAGATCCGGTCTCGAATATCTGTCGATTTCTGACTGGAACCACGAAACGCCTTGGGCTAATAACGATCGTCGATGATTATCCTTCATTAAATATGGATTCGAAGGATAGGGCGAGGCTATGCTGCCGCTGCTTGCGTAATTGTGGGAATACCGGACGCGCACGGTATGAATCCTTGGGATTTTTTTTATCGAGGGGGCCTCGGTATATCTGGTCTCTCTTCTGTGTACTTTCAACCGAACGTTGAAGCTTATGGTGGAAGCTTCATGTTGCGTGCACCCACGCCGGTGAAGAGGAGCATCGTGCGAAGCCCGGGGCCCCCGTGCGAGAGTTGCACTGTAAGATTCTCTTGTATACACTGGACTCCGGTGTGTGAGAGAATTCGAAGAGAGAAAGATTTCTCGTCCTGCGCCGTAGAGAGAGCTTCCTTCACTCCCAGAACGCGCATTACCTTATTTACATCGATAGCCCTTCGTGAGTATACAGAAACTCACGCCGGTTCACCGCGAACCGGGCGGGGGAAGGTTTGCCATCGCGTGCCTCTCACATGGGAAACGCGAAGGTGGATTCAGAGAGAAGATCGGTCTGGAAATAGTACCGCGGTAGGTATTCGAGAAGATCGAGAACCCATGTTTTTTATCCTCCAGAAAAGTACCAAGTGCATTTTTTTTTTCTCGTAAAAAAAAAACCAACTTCTGGTATCGAAAAGATGGAAAGAGTTGTTGTAGATGTTGAATTTCTTACGCAATGACCCGGTGAACGATATACGAGAGAAAGAATAATAATTAATTCATTACAAGTAACAGCGTATCGGAGAGCGAGAGTCTCGATGCGATAAGTCATTCTCATATTTGCCGATCTCCTTCCACAGGCTTGACACATACTTTCATCAGTTATTATCTGCTGTTATCCCGGGTGTATCATTATCGCGACAGGTTGTTTGTCCTGTGTCCAGGGTTGGTGGCAAAAGGGGACGAGACAGAGAGAGAAATCGTGCGCGCACGAGAAAGAAGTCGAGGTAGGTAGGTAGGTAGGTAGGCATACCCTGAGCCGAATGTGTACCACGAGTCAACACGTGGGGAGCGTAGTTGTTCGAGAATGTTTGACTTTCCCAGACGTACGTGCAAGAGGAGAACGCTCGCCGGTCACGCTCTCGTATACCTTTACCAACCATCTCTCCTATACGCTACGTATATAGTAAAAAGATATCTACCTGCCGGCACTGCCCTCCCGTTGAGCGACGTATATGCCCTCTAAGGTTCCTCAAATGTTGTCTCAGGCGGGTTAGATACGAGTGTAGGAGTTCAACCCTAGATAACGGGTCTCTCCCTCGAGATTAGAGCGAAGTGATGGCTGACTCGTTCAAGAAAAGACGAGGGAACTCACCACGGAATATCAAGCGGCAGCTCCAACAAGCGTTATATCAAATACCCTTTTTATCGTTATTTCATTTTATTTCATTTTTCGTTTTTTTTTTTCCGCAAATGACGGCGGGTTCACATCCACCCTAAATGGATACCCGCTAACCGCCTGTTCGCGATATCCTCTTGGTATTTTCTTGGATGCTACGGCTTTCGCGCTATTTCTCAGTGTCGTACATGCACTCACGAACAATGCCGCGGTTTACGCTCGACGGCAAAAGATAAGAGCATTCCCTGGGCATCGAGCGGCGCCGTGAAATTCCGTACGCGACCTGTCCCGGCATCCCACCGTGGCGAGAGCGTTATCTTCGTGCTACGTTCGGCACTTTGGACGCGGCGCGGTCTCGCGAACCCGGAGAAATATCCTCGCGAAGATGCTCCCTGGAAGAAACTCTATGGGAGGAGCCCTGGGAATTTCGCACAGCGGTCTTGGAACTCCGTAACTTTTTCACTGAGAAACAAGACTCGCGGTGGTTTTCTTTTTGTACGCAATAGTTGTAAGTCAACATGCTCTTCGATACTTGTCAGTCAGGAAAAAAATAGTCTGAAACTTTATTTGAATCAAACGTGAAACGCCGGAACCGTCGACATGGTTTTCTTCGCCGAAATATTGTATGAACGAAGAAAAAACGTGTTCGCCGAAGAATCCACGAAAGTCTTGAGAGAAGGCAGCGTTCGCTGGCATAAAACACACGAATGAAATCCATAAATTCACGAAGTCGCTGCCGTCTTTGACACGGACGCGTCGTGCTGCGGGTCCACTAACGAGAACTCCGGGGCACATAGTATAAATATTAAAACGACTCGAAGATACTTAATAAGGTGTGGTACCTGACGTCTGGTCTCATTATAACAGGTGCAACGTCGGTTCGCGCTTTGTTTGATCAGACCTTTCTTTTCATATTTGTTTTACGTGACGGCGCGGGGGCCGCCGCCTCGTCGTCGTCGAGTCAGAGGCGTGCGCCTGGTACTCACCTCCAGCATCATCATCAGCAGCCCCACGTAAGGCAAGCGTCGCGTCGCGCACGCTAAGCGAAACGTGGAGCAAAGATCGGGCCCGTGGGCTTCGTGACCTCAAGCTTCTTCCGGATGAGTGACGAGAACGATCGCAAGAAGGAAAAACATAACGTGACACATACACACACGCGTATTTCGTTTACTTAGGTACTTCGGCATCACAGGAATTCCTTTCTCCATTTTTTATACTATTAGCAGAGTATAGCCACGGATAGTCCTATGTAAATGCAGACTTTTAAAGATATTTAAAATAATTCAATTCTCAGCTGTTTATCGACATCAATGGTCTTGGAATATCAAATATATTTTCGATGCAGGGAGAGAAGAGAGAGAGAGAAAGGCTCGAAAGTTTTGTATAAATAATATCGTACGATACGTTAAAAATTGGGGAGAGATGGGATATTTAATCAATGCGGTCTCGAAACTCTCGACTCCGGCTGAATTGTTGATCAGCTGGAGGCTTGTCGGAGAACTCCAAGGAGTGCCACTTTTGAATGTCGATCTCGCGAAAACTCGCCGCTGCCGTCTGCCGTCTCGCGGTGTCGAGGGCAGCTTTCATCGACGAGCGTGATTTCGCTTTGCACTGCGTGTATATGCACCTGCTACTTGCATTGCTTTCGCGGTTCGCGTTCAGCTTAACGTATAGTGTTGCCGCATCGATGTATACCGGTGGTCGAGCCATCTTATGCCAAGGAAATCGGGGAAGGCGCCGCGAGCAAACGGTCTCCGCTCGTGGATTCGCGGTGCCAGATTGCAATAAGATGACACGTTCCGTGGGGCGCTTTCAATAAGCGACGGCGGAATGAGCGCGACGGGGACAAATAGCGCTGGCGACTGGCAGCTGTTTCGGTAGGATGAAAAGTATCTCCCGAGGGAAAGTGTATATTTCAGTAAACTGCGGCGATCTTAATGAATTGCATTTGCAGCATCAGCACCCTTCGCGAGCTTAAGATTCATTTAATATGGTCGTAATGTATGAAAATAATTTTTTTTTTTCGATAATCCGACACTTACTTTTTCTCAAGACGTTCAAAATAATTTAAATACGTCGCTACCACAACTTATACGAAGATTTCGTTTTTTAATGAACATTGATTGTAACTTTAATCAATGAATAAAAAAAAGATATAATTAACCAAGTTATTCCTTTTTTTAAAATAATTTCTGATTTTGATAAGCCTTTGATAAGCATTGATAAACAACCCTTTAGATAACTTTTAACCCTTTTCTTACTTACCTTTTGGGTAAATACAGAATAGATGCTTCTCGGGGTCCTGCAGGGAATAGTTTCGCACATAGTCGTTGAGAGTTTCTTGCGTCCCGAAAGGGCTCGTGAGAGCCTACCGGCCGTTTCCACGTGTAATTGGATCGGTTTATGACGCCTCTGCTTTGGCGGCTATACAGCTCCCGTACTCCGCACCGCGTGCGTTTAGATACTATTTTTTGTCCTATCGTCTGGTTCGCGTCTCCGTCCACTCTCGTCTCGGCATCTCGCCTCAACCCTCCCAGTAACCGCTCAGCCGTCTAAGAATACAGCAGTTGTTGGTATAAAAAGCACGAAGGATAAGCTAATCGCGACTATAAAGCGAAACGTTTACGACGAGTTTCGCCCCGTTGAAATTCGCCTCATACCCTCTTTCTCCTGGTCTATCTTCCTCTGCCATTGTGATACCACCGGGGGCACACGCGGTGCTTTCTGATATATATTCGATGAACACCCGAGAGTGGAACACGTACCGCTCGTCGATGGGATCGTACGATGCCAGTTTCTTCCCTTCGGAGATATACGTGACAGGCATTCATATCCCACTTCTGGAATACAGAGGAATCGACATTCCTACGTTTATACGCTCTTCGAAACCGGTGTCCTGCTTTTAAATGATCCTTCAAACGCACGAACAATGCAGGAAACTATATAATTTTTTTTTCCATGCGATATACTTAACTGCGGTACATATATACGCGGCTTTAGAAAGTAGCGAAAAATATATGACAGTCAGGTCATGTAGTGATCGATTCGTTATTATTATTATAATGGATCGAGAATTCCATGAAGGTGTCGTACGATGCAGAAAGTAAAAGAGAGAACGTGCAAAAATTTCTCAATCTCAATGAGTTTTGGTTAGCGGCGAATCACGACTCGGTTGATGAGAGTCCTTTTCGGATCTTGTCTCCCGTATCGCCCGCGGCTTACCCGGTGGTCCATTACGCTCACTCAATGACAATCGAAAGGGTACGGACACTCAAAACCGTGAAAGATTCTTCATAGTTCTCATCAGTCGCTTTCATCTGTGGCACAATATTGATCGCTTTAACGCGATACACACTCTCTGCATATGTAATATTAAAAATTATGTTTTATCGTGTGAGCAGCGTCCATTATATTTGACATATATTTCACGTATGAATGCCGCTGGCCATATGTATATATATTTTTTTCCAACTCCACGCGCAAGACAACTCTTTATTATATTTTTCAATTGATTGTAATTGCTATGATCGCGACGTGGCTAAATTCGGGTAGACACCGATTATATTTTTTTTCAACTACCGAGGCGCGATCAATATTATTATAGAGGAACCGATCGAACGATCGCGCTGCGTGCGGTAGGCATTAAGGTTTCCATGCTACCCGATGTATGTGTGCGCATATACGTGTTTTCGACTGCACGTGATTCCGCGATACTCACGAATCCTTCTCGTCTTGTCCCGGTGAATTCTCTCCGGGCATCACAATTTCGTACAATTTAAGATTAGCCACACCAGAGGATATATGGTGGCCCGGGTCTATACTGTATCGTCCCCTATACCGAGCCTTCCCTAATCGCCGTCAACTATCTTGTATCTCAATTCGCTGTAGGCTTCAGCGAACAACATTGATTTTTTCTGGCCACTCGAGAGTTCTTCGTCTAACGACCGAATCTCATTGCCTCATTAAGACGGGAAATCGTCGACGCGTCGGGACCACCTCGGGGTATATGAGCAGCGCACCCGGGACTCACTTTGCTTCAGTCAAAATATACTTTTTTTTTTTTTCATCGTCATATTCTCACCTGCCGCTTTATAACGCCGAAGCGGATTGGCAATTGAACAAAAAGTGTTCCGAAAAACGTTTTATAATCTTCTTCACTGTATACATATAATACTAAAAACTTGAAAGCACAAGCTCACTGTTTGATGAGAAAATAATTAAAAAGTTCACAAAGTAAGCGACTCAAATAGGAAAATTTTAACGGCAAAGATCAGTAGACGCGTCTTTCAATTCTGACAAATGGCGCAGACGTTAGAATAATTACACGAGTGGTTTCCAAAAATACGGGAAGTGCCTGAGAGAACGCGTGAAAAAAAAAAAAACAGATCGGTAATCGTACAAGCCGCAGTGTGTTGAAGCTTGAAAAATCGTGCGAGAGTGTTCCCAGTCGCGATGGTTGCTACTCGAGTCACTTGGACGACGATAGAGTCTGATGAATGAATGGAAGGGCCGGTAGTACGACGACCGAGGGAAGGAAGTGCGGAAGTGAGAAGGAAGAGACGCTAAAAGCAGGAAAACCGCGAGATTTGACTGATTGCCCGAGCGAATTGGAGGGAGAAATGTGTAACTTTAACACCACAATTCTCGAAGAAGCGGGTAGAACTCGGAAGGGCGACAAGGTTCGAGGGTGAGAGTGGTGGGCATTGTTAATGAGAGCGCGTGGCGTGACGTCTGCCGGATGGCAAGAAACACACGAGAGTGTAACTATAGTAGCACTTCACGCTGTGTACAAGCCAAGAAGTTTCAACGCTCGAAGTAATTAATTTGAAGGTCTCGCGTATGCGTATGGAATTATTTTTCAACTGCCTAACTTGAATGTGTATTACCCGGGCCAGGAATTACGAGCGATAAAACTTGCCGGTTCTGTACAGATACGATTATTACGTTAAGGTTCATGCATCTCGGTGTATAGACGCGTCAAACGAGAAGTCTCGAGTTTGTTAAACCTTCTATTGGCACAGAATAAACAAATTGTTGAAAAATTACCATCGGATAACTACCGCTAAGCATACTCTATACTTGGAGTGCGAAGTATTATTAGCGTGGAGCACAGAATTGCAGTAAACCGCGTAGAGTAGAATGATTATCTTGAATTACTGGAACTGTCGTGCGTGTATACATAGGCGAGAACTCCGGGTGTGCAGCCTGGGGTATTATATACTTATAACCCGGGGATAATCTTACCTGACACACGGTATCTCGTAAAACGAGAGCGGGAGCCTTAATGCGCGAGAGCGAATCGCGAAAGTAGTATGATAATGCGAGAAACTCAAACGCGGCGATACAGCATCCCCGAGATCAGCGTATATGCAAGCGATCTCCTTTCCCCTCGTGACCGTGCAGCGATTTCCCTTTCCCTCGGAAAGGGTTTCATGTGACAGAAATCCATACAAATGACGTGTAGAGGAAAAGTATAAGTATAAAACGCGCTCCCGCGAGTTCACAGTAATTTGCACGTCACGAGAGGCCCATAAACGGCCCGGTGGCCGTTAAGATAAGTCGCAGCGCCGGATGCGATAGCGTGCAGCTGTTAAACGATCGTCGTTGTCCCCGGGTGAACAGCAGAACGCAGCGGCAAGTTGAATATCATAATATCTCATTTAACGCGGTTGCTCACGATCGCAATCAACAAAAAAAAATCGATATCCACCCGCTATGGATCGACCTACATTTCGAAAGGAGCCATTGTATGGAACCTTTATCGCTGTATATATATGACTGAGTTATACAGTCGTTTATGACTGCACACGACAGTTCACCAATGCCACGAGAGGTGTTATAAACTGTGCATACTACGGGTGGAAATTATCGCAATGACTTCAGCTTCTGCGGAATGAAATGCGGTCACGTCGTAAATTCAATTGCATTACAACATTTTTTCATTCTCTCGTATATAAGTTATAAAAAAAAATATCTCAATATATTGAATTCAATGAGCAATTTACAGTTTTATAGGACATGTTTGACAACTTCTGTTCAATATTCAATTTAGCTTTTTATCTAATTGAATGAAATTACATATTTTATAAGATGAATTTAAAAAAAATTGTTATCGATAAAAGTTGTGTAAATATCTCTTAATGAAAAAAAAAAAATCATATTTACGAAGTGACGCGTGCTGTAACAAATATAATAGGACCTTATAGGGCCCTATAGCCTATAGGAACGAAAGCACGAAGCAAAACATAATATCGTTTGTGAATGCGTGTATCGGAGTGTGTCGCGGATGGATATGCGCCGAGGGGTCTGCCGAGCGAGGTAATGACTGGAGCTTCCTGTGTTCGCGAGCCCATACCCAACACAGTACCACTACACCTCAACTATGGACGACGGCTCGGCACAGAGAGAGCATACGCGCGACCCTATGCAGGATATCCGACATTTAATCTGATTTCTGGATTATACGCCTGCGAGAGCAACGATAACAAAGCCCTCTCTCGCTCTCCAACCCCCTTTTGCTGTTGCCAAACCAGACGTTTCTCCCTCTCTCCCTCTCTTCCATCGGGTATTTCAGTCTTTCCGGCGTTTTCTCTGCCCGAACGGGTCCTATCTCTATGTCCCTCTTTCCCTCTCGTCGATGTTTTCTCCCACCCACGCCTGGGCGGATGTTCGCCGGAATACTCCACTCACGTTTATTTATTTTTTCTTTTTTTTTTTTAATCGCGTGGCGCCATTTCCGATTCCGGAATAGCTACGTCGTTTTCCTTCCACCGTAATCGATCAATTCCTATTTTTTTTTTTCCTTTTTCTCGATCGTCTCGTTCAATTGTATTAGTTACAGTCCATCCATACTACATCCGCTCGAATAATAACATTCCACCAATAAAAACGTGTAATTCTTGTTTCGGAATCACTTGGCCGGACGCCCTCGTCTACACAGGGTTTTATATAATTGCCACGAATGAAGGGGGTAGAACGTGCGTGAGACGTCTCGAAGACGCTTCTCATTCTTATACCAGTATCGTAGTATAGTCGCGATAAGTGAACATGTCACGTGTCCGTTCACGTGCATTTGCGGTGAACGCACGTCCTGTCGTTTTTTATTGCCTCTCTCGTATCGTCGCGCGTTAGCGACCAACGATTACAACTACACTCCGAAGCCTCGATGTGGCATCAAGGAGAAAAAGATAGTATCATTTATCTCGCTTGACTCCGACGAATCGACCGACTTACGAATCCGTGAGGCTAATAGAGAGCTCGAAACATTATTTCGGAGCAACGCAAATGCAAAGTGTCCCGTCGAAAAATTAATGCGGCGGAGAAGCGAACGAAGCGTTAAGGAGGCACGGGTCGTCGCACACGTACGCTGTGAGCGTGGAGGGGATTGGCGCGCGACGCGCACTCCATCGCGGTTTTGTTCTCTGTGTCTAGAGGTATCGTCGGTTACAAGAGCTGCAGACAGACCTCGTTTTAGCTTGTGGAGCCGCGGACAATTCCAACGTACTTACGTATATACTTCGATTATACAGCGCCTGTTCACATTCTTACCACTTCGTTAACCACCGCATTCAGTTCAAACTGACGTCAATATATAGATTTCTATCACAAAGTAGGATTTAATTGAGGTGCAAGGAAGTCCCATGGGATACGCTAGTAGTGGGGATATCGAGAGATCAATTATTTATTGACTACGAGAGACCGGCTCACTCTCGGAGATCCCGTTGGACAGTTAATCGTATACTATCACATAGATATATTGTAAAGAGAAATTGTTGCGGCGAAGAAAATAATCGATCGAAGAAGTGAATGATCGTTACGACGGATTATTTTGTAATTCAATTCAAGTCTGCAATTAAATTCTTTATGTTTACGGTAATCATTATATTGATTCCAAGTCACGACCGTCACGCTTGCTATACAGTAGCAGAAACACGATGACGCCGAAGCTATCGTCCTCCGACGGTCAACGTCCCACGAGCTCGGATTCATAATGAAAGTATACGGTGGCTGCCCATGACACGTTCACATGACCCTTTTCCGCGCCCGGCGCTCACGACGCGCGTCACAGTTCTCATGAAACACTATACGTGTTCGTGAATGGGATACGTGTCGTTACGATACTTCCGGCGGATAGCTACTCGACACAACGAAACATATCACAACTCGAACTGTATGACGATTGTTAAGAAACACGAATGACATCGAATACTTTTTGGCTCGAGATATGCTTATAACTTGATTAACACGATCGTTAAAGTTGCTAGAAATCTTATGGTTACGCGTGTAGTAGCTGCATTTCGAGAATTGTTCGGTTATATGTTTAGGCTTATGACACATGTCCTCTATGGGTTATACGTAAAAGAAGGGAAATGCGTTTAAGCATTCAATTCTAATAGCGTAAAAGGTTAATATCAAACGAGGATACTTTATTTAAACATCGTTCACCCTTTTCAATGTATGTTTTAAGGAGGTTTTCGACAATTTGAAGTAAAAAAGCGTGCTTTATTTTTTCATATCGGTAAAAAAAAATTTCAGAAAAAATCCCATTCGGTTATTGGTTGATACCGATGTAATGATTTATTTGAAAAAACGCCCTCTTAATTGGAAAAATTTTTGGAAGAAATGTACCAAGAATAAACGTATGCATTGTATCGTAGACCGCTTTTTATTATGTTTGATTATTTTTTTATTAATTTTTATTACGTCAACCGATTCAAACACTAACGCTTTCTCGAAAAAGGGTGGCATGCAAATAAAAAAGAATGAGAACCTCAGCGATGGAAAATTAACAGTCACGTCGTAAAAGAGTCAGACAGGCACGCGTGGCATTTAGATAAAAAAGCGTAAGCGTACAATCTCAACGAGAATACAAAGTCCGTTGGAGCTCTTGGCGTGGGGTCATGTGCGTATTACATATCCAGACGTTGAACAAATGAAAAGTCATCGATAAAGTTGTTTCCGACGCAAACGTATAGACCGAGAGAAACGCTTCAACGGTCGGGTGATGTGCGCACAGGCGCATCTCTCGTAGTGTTATCGGTTATAATTGCCATTCCCCCCCGTGGCGCCTGTCGCAAGTGGTCCGAGAGAGATTAAAGCGAACGAGGGAGAGCGTGGAACTTGATCGGAGATCACGAGACCCCGGCTCGTGGGTCCCGAGAATAAACAATAATTGCATGTGTGCACGGGGTAGCCGATAGCGGCGGCTGGGCCTGGCGTTGCAATTGCGCTATCGATTCTTCCACGATTTATCGTCGTTATTGTTCTCGCCGGGTGCGTATGCTCTCTCGCGTAACTCACTGGTCGCCGAACGAGAGCTGGACGGCGAGAGTTCTCTCACACCAGTGAAAACATAAATCGGTCATAACAAGTTAATCGTGACTCTGGGGGGACCCCTGCTCGCGCTTTCGATATGCATAATTTTCCATACCAGCAATCTCCACCGACGGCAAAACCAAGAGAGGCATAACGGTCGTGTTATACACACAGCCACTATAATGCTCTTGGCGATGGCCTTGCTCGAGATAATATCCGCGACAGAGCCCGCGCGAGACAAGAATGAAAAATAAACATTGCCTACAAATGAAAAAAATAGTAAAAATCGCTTCGAAGCTCTTTCAACATCGTTCTATTCTAAGGCTCTCGGTATTGTAAACTAAAGCCAACAGCTCTAACGTACAACGACGCGGATTTGTTCGCGACCTTTTTAGCGTTCCAATTTCACATATCGAAATGTTGGGAAGCGTGCGATGCTGAGTTATCGGACTCTGGGTAACGCCACCGTTAAGCCCGACAAGCTCTCAGGTTATCTGAGACGCTAATAAAGTCAGCATATCGCCGACACGCCGCTCCGATAACCGGAGAACTCGTTTTATCATTATTCTCATTGCTCACACACGCTATTTCGCTCGGAGTCTCTACAAGTAGTGCGTGAGTGCGTGTGTGTACGCGCGAGCATTGCGTCGACAGGAGAACGTGCGTAACGCGAGCAGCGACTTATCGAGGAATCGCGATAAGGGCTGCAGATTATTTGCTAATTCGAAGATAATCTACGAACGCGTTATGCTGCTACCAGACTTTTGTATAGTCGGCAGATCGATCAGGATACAAAAATTGTTTATTGGCTTCTTCGCTCGACAATTATATTCCATGTTATGCGATGAAATCAAACATAGATTATAGTTTAAACGGGATTTGTATCTATGTAAACCTCGCGTTCGCGCGTCAGTCACCGTATCCTTGTCCATTAAGATGAGGATTAAACACGAGATTACGGAAACGACGTTGCATCATCTATGGTATTACCAACTCATTCGTACACTCGCTCAACGGCTCTTCAGGTGTTAATATTACGAGCGACGATAGCTAACACGCTCGAGTTCTCTATTTTCCAACGATTTCTCATGCTCCGTGTTCACGACGCGGATTCACAACGTGCCGGAGAGACGCGAACGAGTATCTTGTTAATTTATTGGGACCACTCGACGATCTCGAGGCGTCTATACTTACTGTGGCCACAGCGATGAGACTCGTGCGTCCAAAGCAAATTTGCCTACTCCGGTCACGCGTGTGCTTCTCGATCGTGAAACAACCCCGACAGAGACACTATCTCGCTCTTTTTTTTTTCTTTTTTCTTTTTCCGTTACACAAAAACCCCGCAGTTAATTCTCGTGTACACATACTGAGAAGAGGGTCGACCATGCCCCGGCATAAGACGACTCATGTGCAAACGACACTCGCGCGTGCTATTCGGTTTTTCGTTTACCGGTGTCATTATTGCGGAGACCCGCATTGGACTTCGGTTTACACGATTTACCGCGTGTACAGATATGTACAGGACGATTCAGAATCAATATCAGACAATCGTTGCTTCGTCGTAACGAATAGTACGGGAAATACTACGAATTCTATAATTGTCAAATGTGATAAATATAAAGTTAATGAGGAAAAACATAATTATAGACCAATTGGAGCGGAGAATTTACGTGCGTTGGGATCGATAGGAAATTTAAAATTTTTTTAAAAATTCCTAAAAAAAAACGAGTATAACGATATTTATTCTGAATCACCGTGTATAACATGAGTGAACACCCGAATTCGGCAGTGCGGGTTACGTCCATCCGTGAAATAATATACAAACCTATTTATCTACACTGGAACTCTAAAAGAAGAGC
Source organism: Buathra laborator (assembly GCA_934046635.1). Classification (NCBI taxonomy): domain Eukaryota; kingdom Metazoa; phylum Arthropoda; class Insecta; order Hymenoptera; family Ichneumonidae; genus Buathra; species Buathra laborator. Next base: position 3,115,265 of record OW203897.1, on the reverse strand, counting down.
CATTAGGCGCTTCAGGTGGTAACCAGAAGTCGCTCCGATTTTTCGTGACTATCTCTATTTTTCTCAATTAGAGAGTATTTTAGAAATTGGTCGAAGGATGTTATTTCCTCGTCGCTAACAGAATAGTTACACCTACAAAGCTATGCTACATATGCGTACCTTTAAAGTCGAAACACGTGTAAAAAAATTAACATAGTTATCCTTTCTTAATGTTAATCATCATTTAACGCGTGAATGTTTGCTGTGAAAAAAAATTGACAAGTCCTCTCGAGTATCGTGCAATTTCTAATCACACGACTTCCTCCCGCGAGTGACCAAACAATCGTGAAACACACTTCTCTCGGTCGCCCTTCGGAGAAGATATTTCCCATATCTGTGCATTCACCATGCACACGTTCTCGCGCGTTAGGTTTCTCGAGCTTCGACACGATTGCCCGTTTTTCATCTTATTGCGACGCCGTGCAAGATTGCGAGTTATATTCATTATTCCAGTTTCGTAAAGACGAAAGCCGGACGCGCGTGAGCGAACGCGACCGTTCAATGCCGTATAGTCAGAGTTCAACGGCGATATACGAGTTTCCAGGATTTTACGCTATTCAACTAACATGCGGGAGCACAGCTCACGGCACTATCTCGTGATTCGCTTCCTCGAAAGGAAGCGAAGACTCTCGTTGAGTGTTCGCGCGAATGCCCGGGGGGCCGCGACACGGCACGTCCGCGGAAGCGAAGCGCGTTTCAACGACGACGTCTTGAACGCGCGTACACGTACCGTTTTCTATAAAACAATATATATTATTTATCGGTAGCACGGTCGAGCTGGCGTATGGTGCGCGACCGGCATCGCGGTACAGAGCGCACGCGGGGGTCCGTGCGTGCTGTATCGGTCGCTATTATTGCCTTCTTGTCTCGTGGCTGGTAGAGCTGCACGTATATTACACGTCTATGATACGTTATAGGTAAACGCGACACACGAGATGAATACGTGCTCCTGACTACTCGCAAACCAGGATCTTTCTCTACTCGAAGGCGAGCATTACCTCTCTTTGTGTACCGCAGCGACCTCCGAGTGTTTCTCGATAGTATTACACAGCGCAGCGCGAACACTGAGACGTGAGTAACCAACATCACGTGTTCCTTTTTTCGCTCGTTGGACTTCTCCTTTTTCACGTTTAATCGTAGGCAAATGAGAAACGCGTCAATGTAGTCTCGAGAAATAAAAATTGTGCGCTTAGATATCTTATGCACAGAATAAACGCCGCTTCAGACAAATCATCTTCATACCATTTGCTGTAAGAGAGTGAAAACAAAAAAAACGCTAATATCCTTTTCGTATATACGTAGGTATATATACGATATGTATACATGTGTTCGATGTTCTAACTAACACTACAGCTTTTACAGTCTACTTTCATGTCATTGACTTCATTGAGAAACATTTGTAAAGCGTTAGGCACGTATAACACAGCTACACAGTCTCGACCGCGAGAGACTTAGAGAATCCGTTCACTTAGCATTCTCTCCGCCGCGAACAGTTTCTCTCGCTTCTCTTCTAGTAGCCGGCCGTAGCGTATTACAACCTCGTTTTACCCCCAGTGTATCAATGTCCTCGGGTAGCATTGACAAATGGATTTAGCGTTACAACGTGTTTCCTAACGCCGGTAATCCACGTACACTTAATTTGCGTGCGCGAGTCGGCATTCCCATAAGGTACGAGAAAGAAAAAAATTAAAATAAATAAAGAAGAAGAGATAAAAGGAAGAATAAGAAGAAGAAGGAAGAACGAGAGATCCGTGTGTGCTGCTGGTTGCTGCGCTAATATGCCTCAGGCGGTAATTTACTTCTTCGCGAGTGTAGGACTGCGAACCCACGAGGTCCGGCAAGAGGAGAGGACGCGGCAGTTCACTCTCGCTGGTGCTTCTGAGTTCGGCATTGCGAACTTTAATGCCCATAGTATCGCGCACGCTTCGACGCCACTATACGCGGTGCTATGCTGAACGTCGCGGCTATCATCAGCATGGCAAGGAGAAACGAAAAAACAAAAGACGATAGAGGCCGATGTAAGAGAACCCTGAGAACGTCGGCTTCTCGCGAGAGTACGAGTATCATCCGCAACGGTGACGACGCTAAATTTGTATCAGCATTCTCTCCTCGGCGATAGTTACTTACGCTTTGTTATTTATTCAAATTTTTTTTTTATCATTTTTACACATCTTCCCACTTGTCATTTATTTTTACAATTTGCTCGTGGAGACAGAATTTAATTGTCCACTATAAATCAACATTTCACACTAAGGATATCCAAAGGACAAGTTTTATATATTATGTGGTGACAGAGAAAACCTTCACGAAAAAAAATAAATAAAAAAAAAACAAAACCAGGTACACCGTCGGATTCTTTTTTACTCGCGTCGTAGCGTGATCCGTGATAATTTCAATTACTCCGATACCCAAAGGATATGCCTCAGCGTAATAAATGAATTTCTCGCGGCTTTATCACGAGCGTTGTAAATTCGCTCGTACTGCCCTCCTTGCCAGTGTCCTCGGTAATATCCACAGGTATGTGTACGACGGTATTTCTTTTTCGTTGAAGCTTGTCTCTCATTGTTTTTGCGTACACACACGTTATTATGCTTCTTTTCCTCCTCGTAGCCCGGGGATGTTGACTGGATACCGCAGGTATTTTCGCATACGCATAACCCCGCGATACCTTATATATATTCCCGGTTGCGTTGTACACACACACGACCCGTGACTGTAAGAAACACAGCATGGCACACGGGTGTACCGGTAGCACGATATGCATATTCCAGCATACGCGTTTATGTTAATGAAATTCAGAAGCGGCGAGGGTACAAGACGGGTGAGCGCACGCGCTCCGAAGTAGCGGCAGCGGCATCAGCATCACCAACAGGAACATATCTGCGAAGAGACCGTGTGGCGCGGAGCTCGCATGGGAATATAATTTCTTTACAGAGTGAACCGAGGAAGAGAAGCGGGAGAGACTCGTGTTACCCCGATGCAGATGCTGGAACGGAGCGTTCGTCGGGATATATAGTGAGGTATATCTCGGGGTCGCGGTGAGGACCACTTGGTACTTCGTCAAAGTATACATAACAACCAGAAGGCGCCTCGATATTCCACGCACAAGCGTACGGTTCTCCCCTTCGTCGATCGAAGCGAAAAGTAATTTACCGCGACACCGTAAACAGAGGGACCAAGAGAAATAAACACGATATGTAGAAGCAGCCAAAGATTTGTATCTTGGAGTATCTTGGAAATAAGCGAACGAGCAAAATCGTCGGTAAAATTTATAATTCCTTTATTACAGCGATTCTCCCCCGGTAACGATGTAAGAAATCCGATGACAAATCTATACACGGGTATCGGAGCCTTCGGTGTATCGCGACATATGTTTGTACGATTGTCCTTCGTGTACCGGTGGTTCCTTTTTTTATTGAAGTTTTTTATTATATTTTTTTTTTCTTTGTCAACTTATGAAAATGTATATATATATATGATGGCGATGTGCGATGACGCAGACTACACGCACTTTGGAGCAATATAACCTATTCTGCGCACCGCGTAAGGAGAACTCGTGGTGGATATGGTGAGAGAAATGAAAAAAAAATCAGGGAGAGAGATGTATAAACGAGAGTCCAGAACATACGGATAGGAAAGTAACACGCACGCACTCGCTCCGTCAGCATGCGCTGTATAGCGATAATATTAATCTCCGCGACGTCTCGTGTCGTAGTACGTTCTACAAGTCGTCGTCTTGTGGTATCTGCTTATAGCTGCGGGCGATAGTCGCGAGCAGCGCGAGAGAGAGGAAAAGGGAGCTACGATCTCCTCGGGTTTAAGGTCGAGAGGGGTCACGTGCCCAGTCGCGCCTCATGAGACTCTCTCGCGCAGCGGCGGCAGCAGCGGCAGCATCATTTTATATCTACGCCGCTTCGGCTCTCTCGTGGGATCGTGCGAAACGCGAGGACATCCTGGTAGCCTCGATCTTTTCTTATTTATATTCCTCTGTAATGAAGGCTATGACAAAAAATTAATTATTCAGCGAGAAAAGAGTCTAAAAGCAATACCTACTTCTTGTCTTATCGATCATCACAATTATCTTTCTTTTTTTGCTTAAGACGCGCTCTACACCTGATCGCGCCTCGAAAATAACAACGAAATCATTTCGGTCAATCGACATTTTTTTTGCGATCTCATTATTATTGTTCGATATGAGATCGTTGCACCGAAGCGCTTTGCACATTGAGTCGAGTGCAGTTTCGAACAAAAGGATAATAAACAACTATCGCGTACGATCTTCGAATTCGTTTGAATCCTTTCGGTTGATTCGAACTTTGAGACTGTGGTCGATGCACAGAGAGAAAGATTCGGGGACCAGGCGGCATGCACGCGCATCGTTTTTATATACTCACGAGGCACCGAAAGGACCCGCACCCGGTGTACATGTATATATATACGTATTTGTGTGCACAGTACACATACAGAGGTTTACATACAGACAAAACGTGCGACGCGACTCAGAGGAACGTTCGATCGGCAAAAAGCGATCGGGAGCGATTTATTGCACCTTTCGGACGAGAGGCCAGGGTGGACAGAGGCATCGGTCTCTGCCTCTTGCGCTGAGAGATACCTTATCTTCGAGACACACAGCGCCGCTCTTGCTGCACTGTGCGCTCTGTCCAGGACCTCGGTGCACTCTCGCATCCCGTATATACATACCTTTTTACCTCTCTTGCCCCGTGGGCTTTTCTCTTTCGTTCTTTCTTTCTCATGGCCCGATACCACGCAGCGATAAGTATATTCTCTCGCTATTATCAGATCAACGTGGCAAAAACAAAAGCGCGCCAGCATCTCTCTCTCTCTCCCTCCCTTTTTACCATTGGATCTTTCATTCCGTCTCGTTGGGACTCGTAAAAAGTATGATAAAATCCGCCAATGAGTATAATTATACCATGTATCGATCAAGCTGAATCGAAAATCAAAGATCAATAAAATACGTCGATCGGTTTATTAGTCGAATCAAAGTAACGCGAGAGTCGGGTTAAGAACAATCGTCATTCAGACTGAGAATATTGACGCGGAAAATTACCAATAAATCGAAGTCTACGGGGTGCCGAGTTATCGCGATTGATACCAAGTGTGGCTTTATCGTTACAGTTATGACGCTCGTCTCGATTATAGCATCGCGCCAGGGACCGCTATCTATGCTGGTCGATGATGGCGTTGTGTACTCATAACAGTACACTATCTTATTTTGTTATATATATTCTTCTCGCCGGATGCAGAAAGATTATTCGTTCATCCAGAGAGCTCGTCTCATTGCCCGCGGGTGGGCCTCGCCGATATGCTAGTCTTCGAGGGTTCGAATATAATGAGTACACGCGCACGGAGGGGAGGCGACGGGGGTTATATGCACCGGGGGCGGCCAGTGGCGCGCGTTGCCAACGACCCGAGGAAAAGAGCTATAAATTAAGGGAGCTTATCGCGAATCGTTCTCGCCGCGCGAGCAGAAGCTCGCTCCCTTCTTTCTGTTTCACCATCAGCGCTTCCATGCATCCAAGATAGTGCAACGCAGCAGCAGCGCAACGGCTGAGGCTTCCAACGATAGGACGAACGAATGAACGATCCAAGTTTGATGCCGCTGTGGGTTTTTTTTAGCTTCATCCCACTTTCTATCGTTACTCTTTCTCTCTCGAATATAAAAAAAGTGAAAAGAAAAAAAAAAATACGGACGTATTGGTTTTATGTCCTCTTATTTACGAGACCATAAAGTCAGACTGGCCTCCGCGGCAATTCGCCAAGTGCAACGAGTGCCGAGAGCGCGTGGATGCATCGCCACTTCGTCCCCACGGGCCACTCTCGTCGGATATCTTTCTGACTCGATGCCAGAACGATTCGAGAGATGCTGTCTCACAAGAGAGGAGACGAGATATAACGTCGTCGAGGGAGAAACTGACTGAATGCGAATACGTACGTCCTTTGCACATCACATCGTTCGTTTCCACCGGTCTCTTTAGTTTCCGTCATCTACTCATACATAGCTGAAGAGTTGACAGATTATTTGAGCGGTTGATATTATGACAGTAGTAAATGACGTTAAACGATGGGATAATTTTGACGTTACAGTTAGCATATGACGGAAATTGGACGATGAATGGCCCTTATATGTTGCTACCAACCAGTCAACAGACTCTTTAGATCTCTGGAATATGTATTAACGAATTTATACTTTTTTGTGATAATTTTTTTTCCTCGCCGAACAATACATACATACATACATACATACATACATACATTCATACGAATGTAATATAGTTCCTAATTTGATTATTTCCTCCAACTTTTAGCGTTAATAAAATGCAAGTATCAACTTATGACAAAAAGGTTAATTTATTGGCGAATGGTCCATCGTGGATAAAAACTTACTGTAGAAAATAATAAGCTGAAAGAGCGTTGTCAGGTACTCTGAGAGACAGCAAAGTTGCGAAAGTCCAAGTGTCACATTCATGCGGATACGACACGACACAGTTTTTTTTTTTACGTCACAGCCGATAACGCCTGAAAACGTTCGAGATATTTTACTCGTAGTGTTTCTCGAGGGCGCGCGTGTATCGATATGGAAAGAGAGCATCTTGTACTCTCTTATCGAATCGCGAAATAACACGTTCAAGCGATGATAATAATACGAGGGCGTTGAAAGAAAGAGCAAGAGGGAGAGTCTATCGATTGTCCGAGGGCGCGTTCTCGGTTATTTCGCTGTGTGATCGTTTTTCTCCAGCAAAAGTTCGACCACGTCTAACAAGCCCTCGCCGTGGAACAATCGATAAGAGAGTATATACCTATGAGGGTAGTTGTGGAATCTGTGTCGAGTCGGCATCGACGGGTTCGTGATAACTTTTGGGTGAACGTCGTGAGTGTCGTGAGAGAGTAAGGGATCGATGCGGCGCTGGGAATAGGACAACATTTAGTGTACTCGGCGGGTATCGTGTAATCGTTTCTCTCGTTTCCATTCATTTCGACCGTTATTCGTTCTCTCTTCGCCAAGACAAAGGAACGAGACACACGCGAAACGAGGATAAATGTGTTCTCAGACAACAAAAAATATTAAACGAGCCGCGAGACGAGATCAGCTCAAAAAGTTGTATAATATCAGTCGAGACAATTGCGGGCTAAACATTTATGAGAACCGTTGTTATGCCGTTGACGTCATTACCGGAACTCTCAAAATCTTTCGACCTCCACAGTTAAATTTCGAGGGTCTGATCTGACGTAACCCTTTCAGAATTAACTTCGCGTCTTTGCTTTTGTGATTTCCGTTGGTTGAAGATTATATTGTAGGACCATCTTCAGCCAGACGTTTATACCCTCGGTGGAGCAACTCTTTTTCGGTTTTTTTTTTCGTTTCTGTTTCTCTTCTTCTCGTCGAAAGTATCGATACTACCATGGCGCGTACACACCGCCCGAACGTTTTCTCGACCGCAGCGCACGAGACCAAGAGACACAGAGACCTACATTACGACAGCCGACGAAGAATCTGTCTCTGTTGGTATCCCGCAATATACTTCGAATCGCCCAATCCTGCGACGCGACATTTGCGGCTGGGTGTGGGTTTTCGTGGAAGAGCAGTAAAGTCCTCGCCGTAGCCACAGATTTATGCGTAGTAAAGCCAAACGTTTCTCTCTCTCTTTCTTCCTTTCTCTTCCTCAGCCAGAACCCGCGAAAACTACCTTCGCGCATTCGTCCTCTCGTCCTTCGTTTTCGCCCCACAGCGCAAGAGAGGATGAACATTAGTTCGGGCCGCGCGCCGGTACTTACGGATAGTTACCGCGGCATCGTAAATTATTGCCCACGCCCCGGCGTTTTAGTGCCACTATCTTGCGGGTGCGCACGCGCGTCCGCGAACTTTCGGCGCGGAACAACGACGACGACGATGAATCGCCGTTCGAGATATATTCGTTCCTTCCAACTTAACTGATGCTTCGTGTCCGCGAACTATGAATGTTCCTTTTCCCGCTCTCTTGGAGAACAAAATCAGATTTTGCGAGCCGAACCGCACGAACGCCTGTGAAACTCGAACTATATTATTCCGCCCCATTATCCTTCGAGTGTATCGAGAGTCTCATTGCTGCTTCGAGCGTATTATTCCCACGATTTCGTTCGGTGTAATCCGCTCGGACTCGCGCCGATGGTAAAATGTTTTCGACGAGATTGCATCGTTTTTTTTTTCCCTTCACGTTATAGATCATTCGAAAAAAATTTCTCTTTGAACTTCGATAGTGTGACCTCTCGCTGGCCGGTCACGATAATTCGCTTAATTAATAAAACGTGTTCGCGATTCTTTACGAGGCTCTTTATACCCGCGCGATATGCTGTTGCGGTGCGGCGCGGTACCTGAAAGAGGAGGTCGTACTCCCGATAAATCGAAACCTCAGCCTCGCCTCGCCACGGTGAGAGTTAAAGAAGCGAGGTATACCTCTTCGACCCAGCGAGACATGATATGAGAGCGAGTATATTACGTACACGGTGTGTATATAACGATTGCCCGCCCTCCATGGACAGTACCTGAAACACGCCCTACCTGGATCTTCTTTCCACCTGGGCGTTTAATCAATAAGAAAATTACCGTCGCGCGGAGATGCAATTAATATAGTAATTAGGGAGCGTGGGGAGATGAATCCTCCACGTCCGCTTATATACCCCGAATGCACTCGGGTGGAATATAAGATCCTCCCATTACTTGGATGCGTCACGAATCGCGGGTATCGTTGGCCCGTGATGCCCGTCGTTCATCAACCGGATACGTAAACATCCTACGTAGATGCAAACTGCGCGTTATCAAGGCTTTGGCTTCACAACACTTGATGACTAGATGAATTACTATATCTGCATCTTTCGAAAAAAATAGATAATAAAAAAACACGATGAATCATAGCATTTAAATTAAAAAAATGACTTAGAAAACGAATTACTGCAATGTTTGGGCCTACTGCCGAGCTATCGTGGAGTATAGCAGCGTGTAAGAAGCCATGAAGTTGTAGACGAAAACAAGATTGCGCAAGATAGTGATGGAGCTGCAACTACGTGATAGTCTCGACGAGAGGTGTTGAAGAAAATACGAAGTACTAGAGCATAGGATGCGAATGTGACTGCAAACATACCACGGAAAGTCTCGCTACGGTTGGAAACGTCGTTGGACGTGAGAAGATCCGCGTTCCCACAGGTGTCGTCTCGTAAAGGTAGAGACGGAGGTACGTAATACCTCCACACGACCTTCGGGGTTGATGCATCCTCGAAGAAAATTCTCCGAGGGCACATCATCCTCGTCGTTGTCGTCGTCGTCGTCGTCGTTATGTCAACGATCCACAGGAATACTATGATTACTCAACGATATCTGTACGAATGAATAGAACGACGTAATCGTGGAAGCAATTTTGCGGCCCGCGGTGCTCGTTAGTCTCGACTCTTGCCGCCCCTCCCGTGAATGCATGTATGTATTTTGCGAAATTTCATAGCCGTACATAGCGCGCACGTCGAGTATACAAGAAGTCAGGAAAGAAATATCGAAGATTCTTAAGAAGCAAATATGTAAAGACAAACAGTACAGAATTTTCAGCGGCAGAAGGAGAAAAGAAAAATAAATACACCGCGCACGGGTACAGTATACTATCTGTAATGCGATCGCTTTGGCACTGTATGGCGATAGCATCATTAACCCTCCGCGCGCGCGAGAGTCCGTTCCCCGCGAAACACTGAATAAGATCTTGTTACGCGATATCTGACCCAAGCTCGGGATGCTCGCGCTCCTTGAGACCATCTTCTGGACATAGGACAACGACAACGACAACGACGAAGACGGGGTTGCTCTCTCGGTGGAGAAGAGCACGCAATCGCGCCCGCGCGGGCGCTCACAATACTTGCTAATTAAACGACGGTGAACGCGGTTCTTGGTTCCGTGGCGCACAGCTCGAAGATACTTGACTGCGATTACTTTGTTTTCGTGAGGCCCAACGAGCAACCGGTACTCGAGTGTGTACCATACGATCAAATTAATTGGAGGCACTGAAGGCAAATAGAGAAATTTCGTTTCTCGGTGACTTTCGATTTTTCACTGGGATTGTAGGGCTTAGGAATCTTCCCGAGCAGATGGTCCGGGTTTGAATAAAAGCTCCGGGTATACAGTCGACCAGAACTTTGAGCGTCAAATGAGTTGAGAAAATATGTGAAAACGTATCCTATCATCGTCTGTCCAGTGTCATTGATATAAACTTCATAATCTGGTTCTAGACCACGCCTAGAGTCATAGAAACCGCTACGACAAAAAAGCTCTAGCCTCGTTGAGATTCGCACAACTCATATAGGAGGGCAAAAGTAGAAGCATTGCAATTTCCTTTTGCCCCGAGGCTTCGCTTCACCAGAAGATCTCGTGTGATCTAGTAGCTCGGTATATCCCAGACAGAAAATTCCACGTCCCGCTTCGGAGACAGAGAAGATAGTGGTGTAGAATAAAAAAAAATTGGAGTTAGCTGACGCACGTGTGCACGAGAATAAGGAAAAAGAGTGAAAAAACAAAAAGAACGAAAGAAGAGGCGGTTGCAGACCGACGGACAGCCGGCACCGCACGGCCAAGCCGGCGTTTCCATGATCGTCGTGCTTCTCGCACGAAGAGAAAATAAGTGAGCCTCTCCGGAACGCTGTGGGCTCGCGCGTAAGGCCGAGTAGCCGCCAATTAAAGGCGTTTACGCGAGCAAGAGGGCAGTTAAGCGGTTTGCTGGTTTCGTACCGAGGCCGCGCGTCGAGCTGCAGCCAACTCGTTGGGCAGTGGCAACCTCTATACGTCTCTGAGGAATCCCCCGCGAGCTTTGTGCATCACGAGGGAGGGCTACCGGCGATTGCGAGCGCGAAGCATCTATGCCAAATGGTTATACCCACGTTGACGAGAGTTCCGGACGTTCATTCGAATTCCACGTCAATGTTTTCATCGTCGGGAGCGATAAAAAGTTTTTTTCAAGTACAACCGTCGTCCCGCGGGTTGCACACGGCGGAAAGGTAAAGCCCGACGTTTACCTGTATTGCCGCAATGATGTTCGGGATTGGAGCGCTTCTGTGAGCAATTGTCGCTATGTTCCACCTACCGAGCGGCGTGAAGCTGCGAAAACGACGATATACAGCAACAATTCAACTCGAAAGTGGTGTTTTTGCTTTGAACGGATGATCAGGGCTACGCGTATATGAGGACTTACAAAAGAGCGAAAAAAGATCAGTCGTGAAAGAACACCGTGTGCCCGCCTTTTGAAACGGTCCCATCGCACTTTCGGATTCCTCTTGATTACTTCCCGGTAGATCAAGGCGTAGAGCAGCGCGATCTTGGGACGCGCGGAAAGAAACGACGATGGAAGAGATGACAGGATTCCGGAATGTTATCGATGTCTCGCTGTGATGCTTATAGATCCGGTTGGGGCGTACGGTTTATTAAAAATATGTGTACAAGAGCGGATAGCGAGCGGCGAGCGTTTGACGCCTCGAGGCGCGACACGGGCAGCAGCTGTGCTCTCCACGGTCATTGCAAAAGTTTTTTTTGTGTTTCCACTTTGACGCGATATCCGACGGAAACACACACGGTGCCGATGCACGATTAATTCTTCACTAATTGAGGAACGCCCAACGATCGCGGAATTTAATCTTGCGAATTTGCGGCAATAAAGGCCAACATCCTGGTGAAGAAATTGGCAGCCCAACGATCGAGAGAAACGAATAAAAACGATCGGACAAACTGTACTGAAATTCAACGACGAGAAATATGATTTTTCGAATTTCGCGCACAGTTATCGAAGCCGCTGACCAACAGATCCGGCATAAAGGACAACCGGATCAGAGAAGACGGCGGCAGCCATCCGGATCTTCGATAACCGACCCTCGAAGCACGGCACACGATACACACGGAACTCTCATCCACCATGGGCGCGCCTCTCCTCTCTATCTCGCGGAACGGAGGTCACGAAGGGTACGAAGTTTCGGAGACAAGGATGACCAAGTATGGCCATCGGAGCGCGCTTCGAGGTATAGGAGTCCAGCGATGGCTATTGCCGGGAACGAGGTACTCGCGGAATTCACGAGAGTTCCTTTCGTGCGCCATGCGAAACCCGAATAATCGAAGATCATGTATACAGATAAGTGTTCGGTCGAGCGTGCAATCCTTCCGTTTTCTCGAAACTTCGCATTTTAGTCGAGATGTCGGCTCCAAAAAACTTCGATTGAAATAACATATTCCAGATTCGTCCGAAATGAGATCATATAGGGAATCGAACAAAATATTTATTCTTCTGCTTCGCGTGAAAGTTGAGACATCGATAAAATATAATATTGTATGTCTCGGAATAGAAAAAATATATACAACTGTAGTCGAAACGAGCACGAGAAAGATTCCGCTGACACGCGAATCGACAAGCGAGGTTGCGAGGGAGCGCTCGGTTAAAGTGCGAGAGTCTCTCGTACAAGGAACGTCGGAACCGACCCGCCTTGAACTTTGCCTCTGGCTTCGCGAAAGCGTTATCCCAAGCATTTGCTCATTCGTATATAAGGGAGTAAGAAAGATAGACGATCACGTGTGGAAAATGTTGGTGTGTTCCTCTCCCACCGCTGACACGCCGGATACTACTCAGCCCTATGGGATAGTCGTAAGTGCATCGCCACACGAGATACTCTTCTTGCTGATTCTATATCAGTCTCGATAGGCAGCATGGTTTTCAACCTTGAACCCGTTACCCGACTCTATCGTATTAACTGCAAGACAAAAAAGTACCGAGTCGAACACGAAGATACCTTACCGGTGAATCTCATCGAGGTGCAATTATGCATAAATTGTACGTCCGGGCGGATCAGAAACTCAGTAGGTTCTCAAACACACAATTCCGTCGGCAATTTCATGAATAATTCGAATATGTTACCAATTCGTAATAAATATTTTTCTTCTATCGTCGCGTATAAGAAGCTTCATAATAATATAACGAAGAACAAATTGCATTTCTTCGCGTATTACACGATTCCGAAGCAACGAGATACTCGGAGCCGAAGCCCTTCGCTGGTTTAATAAAACATAAATGATCGTGCCAATCACAATTTTCCGCGTGTAGCACAACGCCGCGTTGAGAACTTCGCCCCGTTTTGTGTACTGTGCTTGTATACGAAGATGTACGCATACAAGGGCCCTTAGGGCTCCTCTAGCTGAGCTCCAGTACAAATAGTCCGGTAAGTGTACCCACCATCACTTTATCTTTACTCGCACGCCTCTCTCGCCTTGTAGCTCGCCGAGAGCGCACGTACGTGGTTGCAGTAGGGAGCTACAGTTGCAGGTTGCGGCAAAGGTCGTCGGGAGGCTCGGAGGTGCAGGGTTCCCACACTTCGAGACCGGAGTGCCCGAAGCGCTGGACCGGCGGGTCAGATCGCCGTGCGCCTCAAGCGGTCTATCGTTACACGCGGACGATGTTACACGATTCGAAAACTGACTCAATAAATTCTCGTCGTAATGCGAGATGCGAGACTCAAACGTATGAGTGTTGAAATCAAAAAAATGTTTTACATTCAACCGCGAGACTAATGGAAATCATTCATCGTCGCATTAATTTCCATTCTAATTATCTCCGAGTTCGGTAGCATTCTTGATCTTATCTTCGTTGATTCTGAACAATATATATATATATATATTTTTTTTTATTAATCATCCGTTCGTCATAAAATTTGTCAAAGGAATTTGAAAAAGTCCAATGAACCCTGTCGCTTGTAAAGAGACAAATTTTATTCGCGTGTAAGTCAATTGTTTAGAACCGAAATAAATTTTGAAATCGCATCCATATTTTTTAAGAAATCTAATACGTTGACATTTTTTTTTGTTCGCTTGTTATTATTACATATTTAATGACGATAGTACGCTATAATATGGAGAAATTTGTTTGCAATCTTCGTGATAAAGTATCGAATTAATAATTAAGAAGATAGAAGTTTACATGTTTCGAGTGACGTGAAAAAAACAAGATTTTGTTATCGATGAATCGCTACTTTATTGGAAATTGTTTCGACGCCTCGTGTAGCAGAGACTCAAAGTGGCTCGGGGCACGGCGCGTGCAGGCCGTGATTGTGACGCGGTCCTTTTCCATCTTTCTCCGTCTCGTCTGAGCGTCTTTCTCGCACAGCCGCTCGCTCCATCCCGACGCCACTCACCACTCATCCCTTCTCCCGACCCGCCGCTCGCTCTCGCGGTCCACTCTTTTCGCCGTTCAACTCTTTGCTGCGGGTATGCGATAGCTACACGCGACGTATGGGGGAAAGAACGAGAGGATACGGGCAGCTCCCACCGCCTCCACTCGACCGCGACTCTCCGCAACTGATCTCTCGATGCTTTTATTGTTCCTAGCAAACTCCCATTGGCGTGGAGATCGGTAATTATATCTACTACCCCTTTGCAATGCGGAACGGGGGGACTCGATCGCTATACAACCTCAGCCCTAGGTATATCAATTACAGCATTAACTCAATTTTATTATCCGACGATCGTATCAGATCGGCAGATACCGATCCGCACAAAAACATGCTGAAAAGACTTCAAAAAAAAAAAAAAGAAAAGTCCTCACGAACTTTGCGGCCGTTGGCGGAAGTTCGTTTACAGACTATACACTGTTTAAGTTACAAAAAGTCCAAAACTTGCTACCATCCAACTACAGTTGTAACATTTCACCATCGACAAATTTATATTTCCCGATAACAGGGACGATCCTTCCCGGTTTTATTCTCGACGTTTCCGCAATCGCAAAGTCACCGATGCATTAATTGTCGGTACATCTGTTCAGAGAATGGTTATAGTTACGCCAGTGTTACTAGGGACTAGACGCGTGGCTGGAATGCAGCGTGCGGGACGTTCGGCTCGCTCGCGCGAGTGGAACGCGCACGAAACGCCAATGGGAGAACCGGAACGAGAAACTCCGTTTCTCGCGGTGGCGGCCGCGAGCCCCTGACCATAGAGTCTGTGTGGAGGTGGAAGAGCGCACGGCTCTCCACGCTCCACGCTCGCGAGAGGTAGACGAAGAACGAGAAACAGAAAAGGATGAAAAAAAAAAGAAGAAAAAACGAAGAAGAATATAGAAGCGAGCGGAGAAGCGAGTTATACGTACTCACTGGTATAGTAGCCTGAGCTCACCGGGGATCCGTGCTTCCCACCGTCTCGGAGCTCCTGGTCCAGTGGACGCGCTCACGAGAAGAGATCTCTCCTCCGAGAAGGGGAAGGGATTTCTCGCGCGCGATCATTGCCATGTCTCATCCGTTCGCGTGATCACCTATCTTCTCCACACTGTTCTGATACACTAGTGCGATATCCTCTCACGTGCGTATATACGCATAATAGGCATCTCTCTGTCTCTTTCTTTCTCTCTCTCTCCGCTCGGGTTAGATAATTCCTATAAATCTTCGATACCACCGTCGCGATAGCGCAATTATTTAACTGAAGAATCTATTTCATCCGTCGCGCGCATAGACGTATCGCGATATATCAACGCACTCGATTACGCCTACCTAGGCGTGGAAGGCTTAAGACTCGTATTACCGAGGATTGAGAGGTAGAAATTTCTTCAGAGGCTCCGAGGTATCGACGCGTCGAAGTGTGATTCTCCCTTCGAGAATTCAATCGCACGAGTATAAATAAAAGATTTCTTGATTAGCTATACAACAGTATTACCATCCCCCGAGTACGCAATCTCGAGACTATCGTACATACGTTCGCTTCCTTAACTGGCGCACGTAGTGTAGGTACGACTTGTGCTCTCCGATCGTCTCGAGACACCGAAGAAAGCCTCGGCTAAGAAGGGACCGACTTAATTACGGGGATATATACGAGACACAACAGCGGGCACAGCAGCACAGGCGCACCGAAGACCCCTCGAACGCACGATCCCTTCGAACCATATCCTACCTACTCGTTTCACCTCCATCTACTATGCGAATCGAAACCCCGGTACACACAGCTTCCATCGATTTGCATATACTGAGAGAAAGACCTGTGCTCGTTGGTACGGGCGAACAAGAGGACCTTATTCCTCTCTCCTTGCTCGCTATCCTCCAACAACGCGGCTACCGCAACGAAAGGCCTACAATCTGTTACTCGCCCTCGCAAAGTTCTCATCGAGTTCTCTCTCTTCGGGTCTCTACCGACGGCAAATTCAGAGACCCAGTGTACCCGGGAGAAACTCCTTGCGGTCGAATCGTTTCTCACCCGTTTGTAACGACTACCTTTGCGAACGATCGGTAGAGCCACAGGATTGGAATATCTTTGGGTTCTGCGAATCTGGTGGACCGTCTCGACTACGTCGATATTCGCCATTCGACCGGCGAACCGCCTTATGTAACCTCGTTTCCCCCGGAACTTCATTCGAAATGGATGAATTCAAACGGCAAAACACGTCGCTGCATAAGTTTTCATGCGAACTCTCTATTTGGCAAAGATCTTTAGCGCTTTTACACAAGAATGCAGTTTCTGAGAATACCTGAGACATTTACCTCACTCGTATGTTCCTCATACTTGCAGTAAAGGCTCCTTTATGTTTCTTTTATCCATGTTGCATTTTGTATGTAGTCACGAAAAAAAAGTAATCGCGTACGCTTAATGCATAAAAAAAGAAAAGCGTATTGGCGAGAGAATAATGAAAAATAGTGCGCGCGCGAGATGAAAGGGGGGTCGAAAGCGCGAATCATGATTTATGCAGTGGTGGTAGGTTGTGCAGGGTGTATGCGCAAAAGAACTGTTGGTAACCCAAGGGGAGGTGGGGAGGTGGGTATATTATCATTGTTGCCATCTCACAATGGCACGAAACGCAATATTATGCTATGCCAACTCTCTCTCGTATAACCGGAGGGACGGAAGAGGCTCGCAGTGTGCGCGACGCGGCACTCTGCTTATCGCGGGTGCGCTTTCGCATAATGTGTCATAAATAGGCGGCTCGCGCACGCTTGCTGCTCAGCGCTCTCGAATATATACACACAGCCAACGCGACTAACGTTCGCATACCGCGTGCTGAAACAATAACCATTGTGGTGGCTGGTGCTGTTTATAAATAAGCTTCTTGTAAGCACACGCTGCGCGCACTCACGAGTATAGAGAAGGGTATTCCTTACTGCGATACCTATATCTACACCTTGTAGCATATATATAGCTATAGCCATGTATGCGCTCCGCGAGTATAATACGGAGAAACTTACATCGCACCTCGCAATCGATCGGCCGTGGTGGCGAACGCGAGATTTTTATCGTCGAGTCGACCTCCCCACGTAGGTGTTTCTTATCAGGGGGTCTCCGGTCAGTCCGAACACCCAGAAAGTCAGATATTCGAAATACAAATGCTGTTACTAAAAAAAAATGGAAAAAACTACTTTTATACAAAAAAATGATATATTTATCATTTACAAGCATCCATCTAGAATTTAGGAGGATTGAATAGCCAAATACTATATTTTCTGCCGGTATATCTAATCCCTTGATCTAGCAAAACGTCTCGCGAGATCCTCACGCATACGATATTTGTAGATAAAATCCTTGCGCGCGCCTGTGAGTCGTGGGCAGCAAAGAATCCGGGGAGGGAGAGAGAGGGAGGGAGGATGGGCCGTTTCCTGGGAAAAAAAAATTGCAATCTCTCAAAGCGGAACACGAAATGCGGTCTCACGATTACGAAGCCGGTGGAGGCCACGAGGCGGTGAAATCCCCGAGGCATATCTCTCTCTAGCTCTCGTGTTTTGTTGTTGGGGGGCCACGTGGGTTCCCGGACGTATGTGGTCGCTGGTCCGTTTCGCGTGGGTTGCAATAGAGTTTGCTGGGAGAGAAAGAGATACCCTGTGTGCGCTTCTCTCGTCGGTCTCATCCTCTTCCCGCGAGGACGGGCACCGTGCTCCTCTGTGGCTTTTGTTGTGTGTACTCGCGTCCTCGCTGAGCGAGCTGTATGGCCTCATCCTCTTGGCTACCAAGAGCCCGAGAGCCAGAGCAGCAAAGAGTACCTACTGCGACGATGTGGGAGTCGTACGCTCGGGCCTGCGGGACAGAAGGGACCTCTCCTCTTGGGCCCATTCGTATGATAGCTCGAGAGCTGCACGGATGCGCGTATATGCACTATGCACTCTGGCAAAGGCGTTCTCTCGATCCCGTGGGAGTTGAAATCCTTTCACGGATGTTGAGGATGCTTTACGAGAGACCGAGAGAGAGAAAGAGGCCTACGAAGCCTTCGACCTTGTTCCCCCGGCTAAAGGTCAGCACGACCGACGTGCTGCGTAGGAATTATTAGATTTTATCCTGTGGCACGCGGAGCTGCACCTCTCCGAGTGCAACATGCCCACGATACACCGCGTACATTCGATATATCTTTTCCTTGCGCGGTTCGTCAAGGTCCAAGAAAAAGAGTCTCAAATGGTAGAATCAAACTAGGAATCTCCAGATTGCTTCGGGGTAAAACGATTGCTCATGCCGAGGAAACCTCGGTCACCCGTTGATTGTATAACTGGAAAAGGATGAAAAAAGAAAAGATCGTATCGGGAGTACAGTCACAGGTGAGAGAATGATACGAATGAAATCACGCAGAGGTGAACGCTCCGAGTGCAACGAGAGTCACACACTGAGTCATTTTACGTCAATGAAAGTTCCACGGCATCAAGGACGTCACGGGGATTAGTAACTCGGACGCGCAGTTCGAGAATAAGAGTGTAATTGCCATTTGTTCTCTTGCATCAGACGACGCGTTTTTGTATTTTACATTATATACCAAATTTGACGTGCCATTTAAATTTGTACGTTTAAATACTGTAATTTATAAATTGAAGGTTCACCGATGACTTATAGGGAACGATTATGAGATTATAATGACTTGTTTATTCGTGAATCAGCACCCGGCCGGTTGAAAAATTGCAATTTTCGTTGACTCGCTTTAATTACCTAAGTGGTTCGCGGCTCTCCGGATCTTGCGGAGCCCCGAGGCAGAGAAAGCTCTTCGATTTCTGGCGACAAGCAAGCAACGCGGAGAGCCCACGACAATTTCGAGTAACGTGATTGCGCACGTGTCGCACGCGCCTCAAAGCCCTCAACTTTTCTCGATCGGTCATACCAGGTGTACGTCGAGGATCTTGTAGCGGAGGAACTGTCTGGAACAGCCGTCGGACACACTACCGGTGCACACTGATTCCTCGATGGAATACGATAGCCCTCAGGCCTTCTCCGAGTGAAAGCGACAATTACAGAAAATTTCCTCCCCGATCGTGAATCATTCTTGAGAGGCAAACGCGTTCGGTCGGTAGTTGCGAATGCATCGCTGAGCCAACTGTCCGTTGCTATCGAGCCGTGACGAGACACGGGTCCGATGGTTCATCGATTTATCGCTATGAGCTGTCGATCTACTACGATGCGGCGTAAAATCAACGATGAAAATTATCGTCAATCCAAGGCTCGATCGATCCTGACATTCACACGAACTCGAGGCCGCCGAGGGCTCACTTGCAATTGACGCATCTCGACGTTGATCTTCGACAAGGTCTTCTACATGTCTTCCCCTAAATGCCGTTTAAAGCCGTAGCATTGAGTGCGGATCGGCACTTAACCAGTGTACCGATATAAATCTTTTCAAATGAGTTGCATTAAAGGAATGGATTTTTTCTGTTTTAGAAACGTATAATTTGTATAGTTTATCGATTCAATTTCTCGATCGAAGACGATTCATCAAAAATATTTTTTCGACGAATGTTAACGCGTATAGAGAAATTGGATGCGTGCCGTTCGTAAGACGCGCGAACTCGAAAAATTACAAAAAGAAAGTTCAATTTTGCAAGTATACGTTACTTTTTATTCAACGGTATCAAAGTCCGGTGCATCGGACTTTATAGTGCAGTAAAAGATGTTTTCGAGGAGGTAATCGCGAAGCATCTCATCTGCTACGCCGTGGGAAACATTTTCACTGGGGGCCCCGAGAGACTCTTCTCAACGACGTCATTAAACTCGAGTCAGAGTCGAATGGGTATGCCGCGGCGTGGTAGCTACTGCACGCACAAAACATTGCTTGAAAGAAACGAAACGGTGTTATGAGATACATTGCCGCGGCTACCACATGAATTTTGCTTTTATTTTAACAAATAACATGCGTGTTCGACCGTTCGAAAATTAGTAACTTCCGAGCGCGTGATATTTATGTATGCAACGGCCAGTTTCAGAATTGCATACATACACAGCTTTGCTGCTTTTCTTCCGCGTTTCGCCGCAGCCTCTTACTCTGGACGGGACTTTTTTTTTGTATAGTACATTGTTGCGGAAGAGATTTACATGCCGCAACTATACAGATGCGTGCCAAGAAACTTTGGGCTATGTAGCTACGGTAGCATTCGTCGAATATTTCCGATGCCTATAGCGATACACCGTCACTGCTCACGTATATCGATCTTTTGCGAACCTCACGCGCCAATCGTCCAATCAATTATTTTTAATGAGTTTCTCTCAATTAATCAACGCCAAGAGCTCGGAGAACCCGTCAAGTTCCCTCATCGTACAGCAGCCCTCTTCACCGCAATGCAAGCGCGTACGTGCCTCGTATTTTATTCCCGAGAAATTCTGCCCGAGGCTCACGCTACTCGGCTCAATTCTAGCTTCTTAATGAATCGGTTAATCGAGAAGCAATATACAATCGGTATAAAACTAGCAAAGCGAAGAGTAAAAGAGGTCTCCGTATGAGTCAGTACCCCGCCACAAACGATCGTTGTTCCCTGGCGTCATCATCCCGCGAACAGAACCGCGCGGTGGCTGCTCCAACGATCGCGGCACAACACACACGGGGCACGCGTTGACTCATGTGCGTGGGCGAGGAATGCGCGCCGGGCTCGAACGCTTTACTTCGCGTTATTCGCGTATACGATATACTATACGATACCCCGGATCGCATGTACAAGAAGTCTCGAGAGTGGCGATATATAGCATTTCGCTTTGTGGGCCAACAATAAATCCACGTGTATGCCAACAAGGCGTTGTAATGACGCCACCTTCCTTTGTACAAGTACACGTATACGCGCTGGTGACTGAAATAATTTCTGCCGACTCTCTCGCTCGTCGTAGAGAGTCACACGGAGTCTGCGATGAATTCCAAGACCGCAAAGTTCTTCCATGAAAAATGCAAATTCGTATACGGGACAATGACCGCGATATTGAAGCCGCGATGTGGGTAAAGGTAGTTGGCAAAATTGCGATGATAAATTAAGGTCGGTCGATCACGTGATTATACAAAAAAAAAAAAAAAAAATTGTTGCGCGATGTATAAACGATGCAAAAATTCGTGCGCATTATTGGGTAGCAAAAGCGCTTCGGGGCATTGTCGAACGTTGTAAGGCGGTTTGCGCATACGCATTGATCGTGGCGTGTCGCATACATTAGCGACGAATACGTCGTGATTAACGTCGCGCGTAACATACCAAAGCCCCGGGCAAAGATTCGTCCCTTAAACGTTAGCCACGACGAGCATATACTCCAGAAGCTTCTCTTGGTCGTCCAACGTTTAATTGCGCCGCGACGTTCTACGTTGCCACCGTAAGTGGCAATACCCCGTGAGAAGATACACTGAAAATTACATCCTCCGGCACGGTACGAGTTACGAGGGGGTTTTATGAACGGGGTAGCCACACGAATCGACAGCTCAAACTATAAAATTATTGCTTCTGACGTCAGAGGTTGAGATGGAAATTATTAATTGTTAGGTATCGAACGCACAGCGTATGGTGTCGTGCAGATTGCAGTGAAGGCTGAAGGATTTACAATTGAATTTTTTCCACCGATAAAAATAGTTGCGCATTGACGAAAAAATAATGAATACTCTTTGCTCCCTGCATTTGCGAATTTCCAGAGAATTTAATTCTATGGAATGAAATTGACCGTATCGATACGCAGCGAATAGCCCCGCTGCATTCGCCGATCAGTCCGAATGGTCTGCGGGGATATAGCCGAGTGCAAGGAGGGTTGCAATGGCTCAGGCGCAACGTTTCAGCTATACCACTGGACTCCGGACGCAGCGTGCCGTGAAACGAAACAGGACTCGAGTGACTGTGTATTCTCGAAGGATTCTCAGAGACGATTTCGAATTGTGAATGTCAGTCACGTAGCCGCAGGATATGTGTGCGAGGAGCACCTCTTGCCTCTGAACGTGCATCGGGAAACTTCAACGCCTTCACTTACTTATCGACAAATGTATTAAGAGTTTGCAGTCACTGAATATTCGGAACTCGACAGAGAAACTTGGGTTTCGTTAATTCTAAAAAATGTAATAAATTACGATCATCAATATTTTAAAGTGCACAGTTTGTAATAATCGACTCTACGATTAAAATTAAAAAATACACTATAATGAGAACTCACGATATATTTTTTATTTTTAATAATTGTCAATTGTCTTTATGAATTGTGTTTTTTTTTTCCAGATATCTCTCTTTACGATCGTAAACGGGGTCAAGTATCAGTAGCGCAGATACGAGAACGAGGAAAAAGTCCAAGCAGCTCGATCCCACGGCCGACCGCGCCGTGCCAGAGCGGTAAATCCGTCGAACGTTCGGTTATTATCGTATGAATTATCCCGAGTGATAGCGAGAGCCAAGGGGTCGGTTAACTAATTTTCCTGCTCGCCCTCACGCTGTGATGAATGATTTCGTGACGGTTAATCTCGAGTATCATCTCATGGCCTGTGAGAAGATTCCGTTCTGTCTCGAAAGCGTCGCGGCGATCTCTCGGTCACTTGCATTTTGCGCATATCTCGATAATTTCACCAAGAGCCGAAGGTAGCAGAAGACAGCAGGAGCGGCAGCCATAGCAAAGAGAATCCGGAGCACCACGATAAATCAGTGTGATGTAGATGCAGAGAGCTGTGTATAAGAGAGTATAGCGAGAGGCAGATCGGGACCATGGGAACCTGTTCTGCGTATGAAGGAGCAGAGAGGACCAACAGAGTGGCCACAGCCATGATTTGTCATAGAGGTATGTAGTGCCCCACCTAATTGTACCCCGGTCCCGCAATTATCCGGTGCTTACAGCTAATTTAGATGATTGACTCTGGTATAATCGGAGCAATCTCGCTTATTCCTGAAATATAATTTGTCGGTAGGCTTTCTTTCACGACTTCGGTGCCTTTCGTTAAACGTACACATAATACCAATGTGTGTATGCGTACTGCATGTACGCGCGGCACGTATCAAGTAGCAATTATTCTATTACCGCTTAGATTTATGCCGTGAGGTCCGACTGAATTATCTTACGAAATTCCAATCACTGACGGAGACTTCCTATATACTGTAAGAGATTAGTATAGAACGGTGAGAACTGGGACTGGTCTCTAGCGCATCGTGTGACTCGGTCACCTCATTGAGATACCAGAACAAACTTCCGTAGTCCTGTTTGTGATTGGAAAGAATCAACGCAGCATCCCTGTTTTCCTGGTTCAGGATCTTAAATAAACTGCCGCCCAAACTTATTGGGTATTGAAAGTCTTCCGAAGATCTCCCCATTGAATCGTATAGTCTCGTGGGAGCCTGCAACGGACGAAGTTGTGTACTTCATTGGAGACAGAAATGAGAGAAAGACTTGCGCATCATCGTTGGTCGGAGTGGTCTGAATCGAACATCAAGAATCGCTTGGCTATCCCGGCAGACCTTCCCGAGAGACACACACGCGGACAGCTCTGAGTCCCGATGAAAGAGAGCAGGTTCCCATGAGTCGTGGTTGTTGGTGATGTTGCTGACGGCACAGGGGCAACCTACAAAAGCCCCCATCTCATTGGTATTCCGGCTGAGTCCAAAGGAAGGAGTGCTCTATTTTACGAGCGGTTGTATATGATCCAGACAAATTGGTCTTTGGAGGATACGCGCGTCGTTGCAAAAGCGAAAAAAAGAAAATATAACGCTTTGCTCGATCTATAGGACTGCACCGAATGGACTCGATAGCGAGAAGAGAAGATGCATTAAAAAAAGAAAAAAACAGATCGAAAAGAGTTGAGTGCAACAGGAGACCTACTTAGGACTACCCTCACTCTTCCTTTTTGTTGTATTCATTTCTTTTTTTTTTACTATGTGAGTAAATTTGAAATGGTCCGGTAGATCCCATGGAAAAGGTGATGCCGCAACAGTATAGATTTATTTTAGAGACGCTCGATGTTTTTTGTGGAATGTTAGTAAGATCAGAAACACCTTGCTGGCATGTGTCTCCAAGACGTCACAGTCTTCAGAACACTTTCATAACGAATTTCCAGGTATCAACACGTAATTAGCGCTTTCGATCGTTGAGAACGCGTCTCTCTAACATATTTTTCCTGCGTCTCGTCTTTCTTTGCACCGTCCAGACTCCTAATAGTCTCGGGAACAAAGGATAAAGCCGACACTCGGGGATCTGAACAAACGAGTGTCGATAGAGAAAAAGGGCTAACTCTCGATAAAGGTGAGGTGGAGCAGCTTCCCTTGCGCCTCGGCTACTATTGCTGTGCTGCTGTGCTGCCTAATTGGCTCCCGTCGCCTTTTCACTGGCCGCTCGTTCCTGTCGGCTTTTCCTTCACTTGCGCTCCCCTAGTCTTGACGAGGAGACAAGGCGTCGACCTGTTCTTTGATGAAACACTTCTCGGCGCGCACCGTCATTATTCAACGAAACAGGCGAAAGAATTAACTGATAAAAAGTTTACACGAATATAATGATCGCCGTATTTGTAGAAAGTATACATTCGGTTGCTCGAGCGGCTGCGTTTGGAATAATTTCCATTCTCTCGTTTTACCAGCAAACCTTCACTCTGCGAGGTACGCTACTCGACTATACTTCGTTGTTTTACTGTCTCGATGGCGAATGAAGGAGTGACTTACGAGCCCGCAGTTTCTGTCTTGCAACCCAAGGGAGCACTCGAGTGATGTACGCGACTCTAACAGGTGGGATCTTAATTACCGTCGAGCTTGACAATTAGACGGGTCCCCGTGGTACAAAGTCACGGTTGACGGTCGAGAACACGACCCATCCACCGTCCACGATGACCCAAGCGATCAACGGATTCGTATTATACAAAAGTATGCTTCAACGGATCCACAGCTCGAATGTCTTGATTATCATATTACCATATAAACGGGATCCGGTACTCTTCGACTATCGCCATATAAAGGGATACCGGGGTTGACGGGAACGGCGGACAGAGAAAGAGTGGCTCCACTCTCGTAAGGAGAGATGCGAGTTTCCAGCTGGATGCGGGAGTCGGGATCTCACAGAGCATGCCTCACGACCGTCAGCTCACGGTACGACGTGCGCAATGCTTTCTCGTTGAAAATAAATTAAAAAAACGACCGCAACCCGCTCCACGAGAAGGCCGACACCCATATCGAGAAACGTTCTCCGAGTTTGCGAGGTCTATATTTTATCCATGAAGTCAGGGGGTATAATGAAGCGGTTGTTATTGCCGGAATAGATTGCTCGTTCATAAATGGAGCGAGGAGTACGGAATTTATTTTCAAACATTTATCGTCAACGACAATATCAATTTTCGTACAATATAAATCGACAAAAAAGCAATAACAGAGTGAAAAAAAATCATCTATAAACGAGAGATATTTTGTATATCCCAGTCGCGGTGAAATATGACGTGACGACAAGCGTATCGTTTTCGTAAATGGCATATAGCGAATGAGCACGTGGATGAAAACAGCGTGTCAGCTGGTACTCGCGAAACCTACCACCGAGCAATGCCAACGGTTGTACACCACACCTTCCTACTGTGTATAGAATTCCATGACGGATAGAAGGCGCCCAACGAAATCCAATGAAGGACCCGACGTGTAGTGTTTCATATGCGCTACTGGTATACACTGCGGCCATTTGATATCTCTGAAAATTTCGTCAAGAGTCTCAAACACCTGTCACCATCGCACGCTCCGATATTTCGTTAATATACGATGATTATAAATTGAAACTCAATTTTCGTGAATCAAAATTTTTTTTAAATATGAAAATCTTCATTTACCTTAAGACTGCGATGCAGCTGATTTTTCATTAAGAATAATAATCATGTCGGCAAACGTCTTTCATTATTTTTTATTTTTTTTCGTTCAACTTAACAACGTAAAGATGCTGCCATAACTTACGTTTTCCAGTCGATTGGTTAACCCCAGTCGATGAGGGATTCTAAATAACGAGCCCACGTGTGGTTACCGGTTATTCTCGCGTACTGAGCAACTTTAAGAACTTCGCCGACGACGATGACGTCGACGAGAACTACGGTGTCTCAGTTTCGTTTCAGCAGGAGGTGAATCCAGCTGGGATGCATTTACAAGTCTACGAGTTGCTCCCACACTTGCCGCAGCAGCATCATCACACAGCCACAGGCACTACCGCGTAGCCTTTTTCTTCCTCCTTATTCTCTCTCCACTTGTGTGTTTTTTTTTGTTTCTCTCCGCATCTTTCTCCACACTCCCTTTCCACTTTCTTTGTATCCCGGCACGTCCGGCTTCTTCGTTATCCACGAAAAATCAGGCGCACCCGCGCACAGCTCGCCTCTCGGAAAGATAAAGTCTGCGGGTGTCTGAGAAAAAGAGACCGTAGTAGGAGAGGCAACGATGGAAGTAGGCGGTTAACGAGCGAGACAAGAGAAAGGCGAAGAAAGGTATAATGTACAGGGAATAAAGAAAGACCGAAAGAAAGGTAAAGGACGCAAGAGAGATGAAGCGAAAAAGATGGATAGAGATACCTGTTGGTGAGGACTACCGTAGCTGCTACCGCTGAACGCGATAGTGGACCAACATGGGCCCCAATTAAGGGGCCAGCAACGATCCGATGGTTTGCCCTCTATCTATCCGCATGAAGTGACCACGCGTCGTTACCGTTGCCAAAGCTCCCAAAATGTCATTCTTGCGTATATGTCTTCTCGCTTTGTGACTCGATCGTTAAAATTCCCCTTCGTTATATATTTAACGTACCGTAGAAAAATGCTCCGAAATTCTCCATCATTCTCGTTCTTTCCCTCAAACGAGAAAATATACGAGCCGTCGTTTCTCGACAAGGTTGCAAACAGATGCCAATCTTGTTTGGCCAGCAATCGATCCCCGTTCGATCATATCGGGAATGATCTTCGATTTTCCCTGCGGCGCATCTCTATTTGACTGCCGCGAAGTTTCGAGTAGCAATTTTAGTAGCTAGCTTCCCGTGATGCCGCCGTGAGGGATACTTCTAAAACCATGAGATTATTCTCTCGAACAATTTAAGCTCAGCGCTACGATCCGCGACTAGAACGAATATCGGAAGAGTGGATCTCGCCCCGTTGTGTGTGCGCTTAGTATGCAAATCGGAGAATTCTCTGCCTCTCGAAATTGAATTTCTTGAGGGTTGACCGAGAGCACTGTGTAGTTCTCTACACTACCGTAGATCGAGGCTAGAAACTTCAGGAATACTAGGAACTATTAGAGGGTAATGAGTACCCTCACGTTTGCCTCTATCTACCTTCTACCAGCCCGACTCTTTCCCCCTCCAGTATACGGTAGTGCCTTTCCTTATCTCGACTGGCATCCACTCAGCTAACATCTCGGAGAATCATCCTATCCTTGAGAGGTTTGCCAGCAAACTCCTCGAGGCATCGTTGAAAGAATACCCCCTTCGCCACACTCCAAGCTGTTCTATTCCGGCTTCTACTCCGACAAATTCACGTAGCGCGAGATATCGTTCAAATTTCACAAAAATTCCCACGCGTTTGTTGCTTGCGGAGAATGAAACTGGAGTATGATTAATATTTACTTATACACGATAGTGGATTATACAATAACGTACAGGTGGCCGTGGCGAGGTGAGTAGCTACTTCGCGTATTCGTTCTGCCCTCCGGTCGCGGGCGATTAATAATTCGGGCACGCAATCGCAAAATACAATGACTATGGGGCAAAAAAGGTCCAGGTGAGGTCTCCGGCGCGTCCTGTTCTCCGGCTAAACGGCGAGACGTGAAGCGTATGAGCGTCGTGAAGCAGTCAAAGGGGGGAACGAAGGGTAAGGAAGTGGGCAGCAACAGCAGCGAGAGGCCCGCGTCACCCAAGATTGTACCAGTTTTTCGATCGGCTATTGATACCGCGGCACGACAGAGCGAGAGAAAGAGAGTATATAGACCTCGTCGTCGTTGTCGTTCTTGGGTACGTTCGTTCTTCGTATATGCATGAGTCTGCGAGTTTCTTTCGCGGTCGCACGCCCGCCGTGCCCATAAAATGAATCGCACGCCGCTTGCTCACTATTCGAACTTCTCTTTCCTCTGATGCCTCCTCCTGTGTTCGCCACAGCTCCAACGGCCAATGTTCTGTGCGGCTTTATGCGCGTTTTTGTCACGCGGTCACCACACCGGCAACGCGACGATCCGTGAGCTCGATTCTCGTCCGCACAGAACTCTCGTGCTTACCGTGTTACGGGGGAAACAAAAGTTACGGCGCGCGATCCAACTCCCCCTTTACCTCACCGCTTTTGCCTGTTGGTAACGACTTCTTGCGCGAAAATTTGTCTCGACGAACTCCATCTCATCGACTAGTACCAGGAGACGCTTCCACGGCATCCTCGAGGGACTCGTAGAAGATCTCACGCGTATCGAAACACAGAACGCAAGATCCGGCCTTCTCGTTCCTGTCTTTCCTGTCCTCCACTCTTAATTCGTTCATTCCTTTTCTAGGATCTTGAAGCTACAATCCCGAATAAAATAACTTTAAGTTTTTTTACCTATGAGATATCGTGGTAACGTTACAAGTACCGAGGTAACGCTGGATGGTAAGAACTTCCGAGCGGTTAATTCAATCAGAAAAAAAGATGTAGCGCGACGAGATTTTGCAACGAAGACCCAGTTAAGATCGCGACACCTCCGTGTAGTCTCGGTTTAACACTGTCAGTGTTAATTATATTTAACACGTCGATGAAGAGCCTAATTACCGACAATAGATGCTAAAGACTTGCTGCGGCCAAATACGACGAAATCTTTCCTTTAAAAGTTGGCGAGTGATGCTCGTAACACACGCAGTTTAGACCCTTCGAAACGACGATAGTCCCTTTCGTCACTGCTTTAAGAAGTGGTTCTTCGCTTTCTCAATTCGCCTTCTCTTCGCTTTGGCAAGTTTTCTTCTCTTTTAATCCCAGCCTCGATGTTCTCACTCTGCGTTTCTTCCTTCTCTATTCATCCTAAACGAGATCATCGCGAGCGCGTGTTTACGTGCTAAGCAGCCTAATGGAGGCCCCGCTCGGCTTCGCTTCGCGTTCAACTGTACCTTCATCCTCCTCGCGCCAACGTTTAATTTCTCTCGCTAACCCGCTCATCCGTGTTACAAAACAGGTTTCCGGAATATTTCGGAGAAATGTGTGTAACACGAAGAAACGAGATGGAGGCAATGTGCTTAAGCGAGACGGGAGAGAGAGAGAAACGAAAAATCTTCGATGCGTACCGAGATGCCGAGTGAGGTTCGGAGCAGCGAGAAGTTCCAAGTTTAGTGTATACCGGGCAGTAAAAGGCGCGCCTCTCGTTCCTCTTTCTCTCGCCACTCGAGAGGATAATTGGAGTAACGAGGCGCGAAGGATAGCCGCGGCGCGTTTCTTGATTTTTCTGGCCAACAGTAAGCGCCCCTTCTCTCTAAATTGCCTTACACGGGGTAATTTTGTGTGGATGTCGGACGAAACCCTTACCGAGAGAGCGTACTTTTCATGCACGTCCGGCTCCACCCTACAATCCTTGACGCTCACTACGCCAATCGAGATAATCTTTTAGCCATGATTCGCGGATGTTTATGCCGCAGCGTGAAAGACATAGAATGGCAACGCGTAAAATTGCTGCCAGACAAGACGACAGGAGCAACTATTGAGAAACGAAGCGTTTGGCAGTTTTATTTTCTGTGTCTCGTTGAAAACTTCGTGTCGAAGAAGCGTGATTGCCATCTACAGAGAAAATATACTTTCGCGAATGCCGATATAACACGACCGTGCGATAAAATTTCGCTTCCCGTTCTCCACAACCGGCAGTGGCTAACTTATTTATGCAGTGTATTATTCGCTAACACCCGACGGAACTGGTGGTTTCTCTTATTATTCCCTTCGTATACGCAGACTTCGAGTCGTCGAGAGTCAATCCACTTCTCCGGCGCCTTCACCCTCGGGAACACACTCCCGGCGTGTGTCTCGTTCGCGCCGGTAGAAGAAATTTCGTTGCGAGGCAATATTTTTTACTGCCTACCAGAAAGACGTTACGCTGGTGCCACCTACGCACGTGTCGTAAATGCAAATTCGCGAGTCACCCCGCGCGCTGTCTTCCTCGAAGCTGAGAGGAGATCATGAAATCTTTTCTTTTCAGCGCTGTACGCGCCACAGTATCCTTCCAACTCTTTCTCGTCTCGGCTTTTCTTGCTTGGATCCCGTGCATGCATCTCACAAAAATCATGAAAGATAGAGTGAGATCTCCGTCGCCGTTATATAATATCTTGGAATGAAGACGTTCGTATCAATTTGACATTGAATTGCTTCCTCTCAAGTGTGCACGAGGATAATAAATACTCGATGCCTGCGCTGTATGAACGGTTATCCTGGTTTGACTTCTCTTCTCAACGGTCCATCAGACTTCGTTAGAAATGAAGTCATTTGTATATCGACGCACGGATACACGATATTCAAATATATTTCCTTATCTAAGCGGCTTTTCAAGCACTATACGAGTGCATCTCTTACGAGAACACGATTCTTCGTCGTCGTCGTTCGAGTCTTTCTACTGCCGACGCCCATTACATTCGAGGCTCTTGCGGTCCAAGCAAAAGGACGTCTACTCTATCTCGGATCACGAGCAAGCGAAAAGGTCTTCCGCAGCATCTTCCCAAAATTAAAGTCCCCAACGTGGTTTCTCGTTCTCCTCACTGAGATAAGACGAGAGGAGCCTCCGCGGACCTTTTCGTGCTCTTGGCTACTGACTTTGGGCGCCGTCGGTCCCATTATGCCCATATCACTAAATCTGTCATTGTTAAAATTCGTCCCTGGTAGTCAGCTTACTTGGTGGAGTCACCGTCGGAGATCCTGGGGCGAGAGCTACCGTGCGCGCAGGATACACGGCGGAAGAGTCACGACCGTCTCGATTCGCCCTCTCGGCGGTGGAGACGGCTCCAGTATAAAACTGGAATCGTAAATCCTTTAATTAGAAGACGCGCTCTTGCTTCTTCGTATTTCGTCCCAGCAGGACACGCGATACCACACAATTACGGCTTCTACGTTTTTGTTTAACTTTTTTTTTCTTCGTCTGTTTCGCCACCAACGATTTGCGAGGCTTCTTCATCTTTTTCACGCACTGTATACAGTATCTTATGGATTGCACTATAAACGTGTACTCAGAGCGATAAGGTGTTTGGTGCAAATAGGTTCGAAAAGCTCGGGAGAAAGAGGGGTCAGTTTGGCGCGCAAGGAATTCCTCGCAAAGGGCCTCGTTCAGTCATCATTATGTCAGGTCATTCTCGATTTATGCCCGGACTTCACTGCTGATACCTGTACTTAGAGATATACTGCTCTCGCGGCGGGAACGGGAGCTCTTGTTCTCCTCCCCCTTTAGCCACGAAGTTTCAGCCGCACTTGGACCAAGATCGTTGCCGATTTGCAGCAGGTGTGTACCGAAAGAGGGGGGGAAACTCGAGCGAAGGAGTTGAACACGCTTTTCTTCTCGAAGAACCTTCTAGCCTCGCTGTACTTCGAGCGTCTTTGCAGCATCCCTCTTTCGAGAGTTTAACTTCCACGCGTTTATGTACTGCTGCCGCGTAGAGTCCCGCTGTTTCTTGGGTGAATTTCCTCGAGTACGCGCGAAGGGCCTTAAATCACACCGAGGCCAGCAATCGCGGAGAACTTATATTACCCCGGTAGAAGCGTACTCCTCGCTGCAACAGTACAACAGCGTAGAACTCCAAGTGCTCACACGTAGTTTAAATGTTACAAACGCACGGGGATTTTCAAGAGTTGGTGAACAAAACCACCAACGAATACTGTACGCGAAGTACAAGGGAAGAAATTCATCATAGCAAAAGAAAGTGCAAAAAACTTTAGAAGACAAGAGAGAAGGTATTGGAAGAGAAATTGCAACTTGTAACAATCAACTTTATGTCTTCCATTGCTGACAGTAAAGTGCATGAAGTTCATCCGCGTTGCGACTTATAAGGGGAGTTTATGGCCGAATACTCGAGGACCTCGCATCTGTGACGACTCGTTGTGTTGCGATATCTTCCAGCATCTACGGGATTGGTAGTGATGCACTTGAATCGGGTGTCTCTCGCAATAGTACCGATAATGCGATCTCCTTTCGACTCACAGCTGTCTTACACGTTCGCGGTAGCGAATGAGGCGCTCGTTTCGAACTTAGCCGCCTATAAATCTTCCAATATTTCGAGGTTTTTACGGCCGAGGCGATACGGCCACTTGGTATGCAGATGCTATTCATGGTTAGGCGCGCGTTCGTGAGGTCCTTGCGATCCGTTGAAGCATCACCGCGCTGCGGCATTGCGGCCCTCGCGTTCTCACCGCAAAAGCATCGGAGGAATCATCCACGTTGGAACAAGGGAGAGAGAAAAAGAAAAAAGAGTCGCGAAGAAGAGACCGCTTGCCGAAAGAAATGGGAATCGTGAACGTGTCAAATTATTGCTAAGTATCCGACGTCGCCGAGGGGCGTTTATGCAAAGGGCTTTTCGATCCTCTGTTCCCTGAAGCTTGCCGAACGATCAACGACACCGCGTAGCCATGGTCCCTGCGGAGATGCCGGGCGCACTGTTCATAAGAGACACACGCGTCTACGGCCCTTCTCTCGAACGATGAGACGGGAAAAGAGATAAAAATAAGATGAAAGCAGCAAAGCGAACCCAATCATTGAACGGCGTATCATTCACACATTTGCAACCCAAAAAGTGGCGAACGGTGTGAAAATTACAGGAAAGAGTGACTGACTGATCGGTCGGGCGAAACACGATCCAATCGACCAATCGCTGCTTTGTTAACAAGGAAGCAATGAAAAAAGTAAAAATCGATTCCAGCCGGTGAAAGCATGTAAGAATATCGAGCGGTGCTTCAGACGCTTCCTTTACTGCTTCCGATGCTGCCACTTCGACTTTTTTTCTGCCTTCTTTCGTATTCCCGACTTTGGTGAAGCGCGTGAAAGCTGGTTGATTTGTCCGATTAGCCTCTATTAGCCAGTACCCACTTACCACTTAAAGCAGATTGTTCACGTCGGGACCCGCTTCTTCGTCTACTACGCCAAGTAGGTGTTTAAAGGATCTTTCTCTCTTTGATTATATCGCGTGCTGAGAGAACACTGCCATTCGGCCGGTGCTTCCGACGGTAAACCAGCCGTTGCAGTTTAACGCAGTAATTGTGCGCGAGAAGCCTCTTCGTTCGGCTATCTCGCTCGCCCATGTGTGTTGTATTATAATACCTTTTCACATATGTAGAGTTAGGCAGGCGCGTGTTTGCTCGCACACAGCTTTCAGCGAGGTCGGTCGAACGTCCGTGTAGATAACACAACTATGAAATGAATAAAGAACGAAAAAGGGCGGAGACGAGAGATGGACAAACGTGTAGATGATGATCGACCAGGGAGAGTGAGTCTGTCTACCGCCAACGAGACACATGACACTAAATAAGACTAAGCGGCTCACGTCAGTGAAGGAACACGAGACTCGACTCTTTTTAACTCTTTGCGTTTGCTACGATTCTACGGGTATACACACCCTATACACACTACGCGTACGGGTTAGAGAATGAATTATGGTCTGTCCGATAATATAGCCCATTCGCTGCCATTCGTATACGATTGCCAATATACCGCAGCGTAGAAGATATACATAATGCGTGAGTTTGTACACTATACGATCGTTCTCGGTGTTCGCTTTAAGATCGAGAATCGCTCAGAGCAAAGTTGATCTCTGAACAGTGAAGGCGTTCGCGCAACAATCCTGAACAATGTCGCTTCGTAATATGTTGGAACCATTAGACGAAAGGTCATCGCGAGCACGTATCCCAAGCGGGCATATACATCCATCGAGTCGAAAGACGAAAAAGGACTGCGCTCGCGCTATCTCGAACGATTTTTCATTCCGCGTGTCCCGACCGTCGTATAAGTTTTTCGAGACGAGGCGCACGATTCGGACATAGCCTGGAGGCACGTACGAACGAGAGTTCGGCATCGCGGTGAGGCAAAGTCGAGATCCAATCGCAAAGACTTCGTCTTGCACACGGCAAAAGAGAACGCACGGTTTGGGAAAAGTATCGAAAAAAAAAAAAAAAGAAAAACGTGCGCGACGATGACGAAGCTGGAACAATTTGTCAGCGAACGACGATGTCGAACCCCCGCATCGCAACGCAGAGTCCACTCGAAAAAGTCGAGACGATTGCGAGACCTCCCTCATCTCTCACTCGCTTTCGTGTATCCTTTAGCGATTCACTCTCGCGAGGTATCCTACGAAAATACTGTTCGAGAGAATCCGAACCATCAGAAGCGGGGTTGAAGGATCGTTCTCTCGATCAGCGAGTGCCTATAGAGTCACGCGTTTCGTAGCCGTTTCTTCACAGAACTTGCGCATTCAAGTGAGGGGAAAGAAAGAGCCAAGATCCTCGAGCTAATGATCCCATTCATTCCCGAAGGACTTTTCGGTGGAAGCGAGGAAAAAAAAATAGCAGGTCCTATTCATCGTTTTTCTTCTCATCGTCGCATCTTTGCCGTCTTTTGGAAGGCCGGTCAGGTACACTATTGTCCTTGCGCGTTCGGCACCACATTTCGTTCGTTCGAGAAAACCCCTTGATGCACTTGCATTGCCATCCATTGTGGGCCAAACAATGAGGGGAAAAAATGAGGGTCGCGCCTTTTCGCGTCAAGGGGCACTTAGAATTTGCATAGTTTTTAGCATTTCGACTGGTGCTGGTGGCGAGAGAGGATAATGAGAGTGAAACGTGTCAGGGGCGCGGGTCTTATGGACAGAGTGGTCCGCTTATGACGATGCACCACGGTACCGGTGCATCGAATCCTTCTCCATCTTTCACGCGCGTTGAGAGAATCGTACATAGTCTTGTACGGACCACAAGCATAAAGCAACGGCACCGCGGCTCGTGGACTCAAGAATAAACGTACGAACAGCAGAATATTGCAATGTTGTATTGAACGAGGATCGCTTGTCCCGCTGGTTCCGTTACAATGACTCTTAATAAGCTGCGTGAAACATTCACGTGCGGCTTCACAATGGACGCTTGGAAAAGGCTCTCATTATTATTTAGCGCGCGGATAATATATATATATGTATGGCTTCATGTGAATTCTCAATATGCTTCCAACATTGAAAAGCTGTTGACGTTCAAAGTCGTTCTTTAATTTTTTTTTACACGTCGCATAGGAATGTGTATCTGTCCCTGGAATACCAAAGTGACGCCTCTCCCTCGCGTGTTATGTGCTTTATAATAATTGCCTTCCTCGAATATATAGTAAATAGGAATGTTCCAACTGGTGAGAAAGGTACTAATACCTATCGACCCGATGTTCGCGGCTTAGATAGGCGCTCTTATACCATATACCGACTAAAACCAATGGAAATTACAACCGTTCGATAGGAATATTAATCTTGGTATAACGACTTCGTTAGCGCGACGGAGCGGCAGGTGAATTCTCTCAGTCTATATACGACCGGATTTTTAAGTGACCATTGAAAAATTTACACTCCGAGCCGCCTAGTATCGAGAGCTCGGTTAGGCGCGTGTGTCAACGGTGGTGTCGCTCGTTATTAACTCTCGTTTTTGGTGGGGATTTCTAACTAGGAGGAGGTTATTTCTCGAAAGAAAAAGGGAGAGAGAGATGAAGATGAGAAGGAGAGTAGAAGCAGAAAGCGAGTGTTTGGGCTCTCGTTCATGAAAGACGGGCGCGAGAAAGTATAGAGGGATACGAGAACTACTTGAAAAATCTTAGCCACTTCGACGAAAGCGGGCGTGGACCGTGAGGCGCGCGCGTAAATGAGGCATTCATTAGCACCGATTAAGATGCTCGAAAGCACCGGTGCTCGCTTCGCGCGACCACGCGGACAACTATGGACGAAGAACTCCGACCAAACGCGTGTGATACCTTGACTTGACGCGCTCGCCGGCTCGTTTACCTCGCGTCAAGTAATAAATTCCGCACAGCTGCTGCCTATAGCCCTCGTCTTCATCGACACATCACAGGACCCGGGCTACTTCTTATCCATTAATGTAGTCTAGAAGAGGTACGAGAACAGGCGATCGTGAATGAACATTCATTCGATTGCGATGCAATCGGTTTGAGAACTGCACCGCGACTTAATTCGGCCGAAGTGATTTTTTTTTTCAATCTTCTGCAGTTAACAACTATAAGGCAGCTGCGAATCGTGAAATTCCCAAAGCCAGATCCACGATGAGGGTGAAATAATTCGAGTCGCAATTAATAAAAATAATACGCAATTATTTCTTAAAATTCCAAACGTATCGCGACACTATCTTGACGATAAAGAAATAATCAGTTCGGGATGGATCCGTACTTAAATACCGATCGCGCCACTCCGGGCAAAAATTTAATTATTATTTCAGTAAATTTTCGCTAATGTATGCCGGTATTATAATCATAAAAAAGTTTCTCCATTAATGAGCTGTGATCAATAAAAATATTCGGCAATGTAACAGGATGTCAGTAGGCCTCCGTGCGTTTGATCCGATTCGGAATGCAAATCTGCTTTGGAGGACCCCTGTGTCCGAGTGTGGTGGCTGTTACTTGCTCTTGCGCTTCTCATTCGTGATACAAGACCGTCTCGCTTGCATCCGTAATGATCGCACGAGCTCGCGCGTTGATGCGGGATCCGCACGATCAACTGTTTGCGCGCCATATACTCTGCCACTCTTTTCCTCGTATGCGAACCAAGAGCAAACGAGGGTTCGGACGCCCGTACGACCGAACTTTTGGCGACCGGTGTTTCAGCCACGTAATAAGTCGATAATAACAGTAATGGCAGCGATAAGCGGCCGACTAAACGCCCCTAAACGAGGGCTAATTGCAAGGGCCTCACCCACCGTCGGATTCTCGCAACCCTGAACGCTTCTTACCTTCTTACTCGTTCGCTCGCTCGATCCTGATGTGCCATCATGCGTGCACCAACAACCGAAAATTAAAGTAACAAAATGCTCCCCCGCGGGATGAGCATCCTAACTACGATGCGATATCATTAATTTGGGCACCTTCGGCAAATCGGTTTTGAGGGCTCGTTGGTATACACGCCCTTTATTCGTGCCTCCGAACAACTTCGGCAGATTACCAATTGATCTCACGGCGGTGGGCACCATTCGTTTTTAAAGTGGATGCACGATAAAGCACTTCGTAAAGTAGCTGATTGCAGGGGTTCCACCCGAGGGGTATAGAGAAATAGCAAGAATATACATACCACCTGTTTATTCAAGATTTCGAGGTGCTATCCGTAAGCATAAATATACACACAATACGCATATTGAGAAAAAAGTTTTACTGTAGCAAGCAAATTTTGTTGTGACCGCAAAACATTTGCTGTTAAGATCGTTCGACAATTTTTTCCTTAAAAAAAAAAATAGGCAAAGTTAAACGTTCAACTTGTTGCCTATATCCAGCGTATAATTTTTTAACAATCAGTAAACTAGTTATCTACACTTTATTTGATAGCACATTCTAAGCATAATAACATATTTTCGGTATCGCATCACTTTGCAGCATCTGTTATAACGATTAACTCGCACCTCGCTGAAACATTGTAGAACACGGTTTTTATATTCTCGCGGCAGCCTGTTTTGCAGGTATTCGTTATATTCAAAAATTGCATAGCGTATAAAAATATCGACGATCGTTCGATTGGCCTTTCAACACCTGCCGGTTCGTTCCTCGTTCCTCGAGTGTTCGAAAATACGGGAAGGGGGGACACATTGTTGAAAGCGGTGCACGTTCGCAAAATCACCTTCTATGATAATTCTGGTGAGGTCCAACACAAGCGCCGTGGCCTAAGCTTAAATCCGCGATATTATGCGGCAAGGGTGAAAGAATTTCATCCGTCTCGGCTTTATACACGAAGGATTCAGGCGTCGAAGTCGCTCACGAGCGCGCACCGGGCCTCATTATCAACGATTACCCGGTATTACTCGCGTATTTAGGGCTAAACACGCTGGTGTGGCGAAGTGTGTCCGTGTCTCGAATGCGCAAACTCGTTCAAAGGGGACCCTCGGGCTCTGCAACACACTGCCCTTCATTTCTCGCCCTCTCTTTCATTCTACGCTGCTGTAAACATCTCGACATTGCCCGCCGGAGATTAGAATACATAATACGTTCACGCGCGATAAAGTATGCAATTGGTTTTCAATTTTAGATCGTCTCACCTTGCTCTCGCTTATGGTAATTCCTTCGCTAAGACCAAAGTCTTTAGTACGAATTTATGTTTTTTTTTTCCTTACGACATCGCGGAACTTATTAAATTATAAATGACTATGAACTTTTATCGTTGATCCTAAGTCTTTACGGCTTGAGAACGAAGAACCTTCATTCTTTTTGTCCTCTCTCCACGCTATGCCAAAACTGTTGGATACGACGTTCGTCAAGGACAGTTGAAATAAATTGTCCCAGTCATTCCCGGACGTTGAGCACGACGAGAGAACGGACGGCGCCAGTCTCGCGGTGTATCGGTGATCCGATGAAAAATGATGGAAGCTTAGTCGGGGTTCGATTTTACGAAGCGAGCATTTTTCGTCTTCCTGCCTCTAGGCGTACCTGTCGCGATGGTTGCCGTCCAGAATCGTCAGTCAAAATTCCGATCGGCTACGAGGGGTGCGCGCCCCCGGAGTCACAAAGCTCCTCGGGGAGGGCAAGAAAGTAGACGATGGACCGCAGAAAGCAGAGCGATGATAGTCTCGCGTGACACGGCGACAATATTATCGTCGATATTTCAAAACCTTTGCGATAACAATCTCGGCTCGTTCTGACCGAGGAATCTTTCGGGGCGTGACTCTGTCCAGAGATCACCGACAACCAAAGCTAGAAGCTGTTTCGATTTCCCTGAGGACTCGGCACGTTGCTCTCTGTCCCCTGTTTCCACCTGTTTCTTCGACTCGCCGCACTTCGAATGCATAGAGCTACGCGAATCTTCGCCTACCCTTCGAGATAATAAAACCTAAAGAAAATGAAGCGAAAAACGTAGTCGATCTGCGCCTCTGAGTCGGACCTTTCAGCTTTTTGTCTACGACAATCCTTTTGTAGAGTCGGACAATGGGGTGAAAGGCCTCCTCAAGCCACAGGGTTGAAATGGCCATAGTGACGTAAGGTGCTCGCGCTGTAGCCATTGTCTACTGTGCAGTTCTTTTTTTTGTAAGGATTAACTAACAATACCCAATTCGCATGCCAGATCTGCGTAAACGTTGACCCGAATCACATTCCGAGATTGGACGGCAGGCGATGGTTGATTTGATTATTGTTCTGGCAAAGGTTACTCTAAGAAAATGGTCCAAATGAAATTTTATTTTGTTACATAAAAAGTATCAACGATTGTTACATATTTTCATGCGTGACGAGAAAAATAGAATGTGGTTTTACGTCGTTAAAACTGACAGTTGAAATTACCTGGTCGTAAGAGTAGACACACTTATCGTGTTTTACTTAGACTATGTTTACGCACTTGTCTCGATATCTCTTCCTCGCCCGAGGACGAGGTGCATGAGCATCCAATGCCTACTGCTCGCGATGGACGCCGGCCCCGGAGACGAGTTGCCATCGATTGGAATCGGCAAGAAAACGAGAATGGGAGCCACATGCTGGCGGGCGTTCTTTCGCGTGGAATGAAATTACGTCGGTAATGGATTTGTTATAGGCTATCGGTGCTGAATCGATCGAGGCAGATATATATGGCGCGAGAACGCGGCGTGCGCGGATAATCCTAGTCATCGATGTTACACACTCGTTGTGGAGCGTCTTGTGTGTGGTATGGCTATGCGAATTGCATTGGAAAAAAACCTTTGGAAGCATGTGCCGGCTTTCCATGCTTTCTACGGTAAGAATATTATTGCCCGAAGATCCATAGTCCGCACGGGGTATATATATACCATACGCCGTGTATGCAATTTCGTAGATCATTCGTTGAGATATACTCTTCATCCGATAAATGGAGAACAACAGGCGAAACCATTCTTATCACTTCTACAGCTTGCACCCACGAGCTATCGTTATAACAAGGTAATACCGGTACGAAGGGATTGGATATCCGTTGTTGCCCAAAGCTTCATCTCCCAAGAACGAGATACTTTATCGTAATCGTTAATTTTTTTCTCTACTGCTACTTGTAAGTTGCACCCTTTATTCGCTTCTCTCTATCGCGTATAATTTCCGTCTCGGCGTGCGCGCCGCGCGAGAGGATCGCAGAATTGACTAACGAGAGAGTAAAAGGGAGGTCAGTAAAGTGGCAGTCGTTCAGACGCGATAAGGGAGAGTAACAAATTGCAATTGCCTCGGTGCTCTATATATAGTGTTATTGTATATGTTGTATGAAAAAATAAATAATATAAGTGGAATACTTTTATTGGCTCGCGACGCGATGGACCTGCACAGCAGCTGGTGGACGATCGTAAGCTGCGAAGGTCGCCGGTATCCGGATTATGCCAGAGCAGAATACCGGGATGCAAGTCACGCTACGTTCGTAAAGCCTTATATCGCCTCGGCGCTGTGCCTCAGTGTTGTCGGTAACTCATCGAAAAACTGTGAACTACATATTATACGATATATATATGGTTGCAAGTACAGATACTCGTCTGTGTGTACACCCCAGAGATATCTCAAGGATAAATTATTAACACGTATAGATAGCTGTAATTAAAAAAAATATCTTATCGATTTTGCTTGAAGAATGCATTCGAAGGTACTCTTCGGACACGTAGCAATTAAATAAAAAATTGATCTGATCACAGTCGTCGCACTCCTATCCATTTATATATGCATGCTGTATGCGTGTTCTGATACAAAATATGTCCATAAATTTACCAATTATGGTTCCGAAAAAAAAAAAAAAAAAAAAAAAAAATCAGTAAAGAATTCGGAAGGACGAATCCCGGCCGAGATCTTGCATAAAAATCTGTTGGCAACCAATGTCGAGTTCGGGGACAACGAGTAGGAAGCTTACAGATTTTTCGTTTCTTTTTTTTGCCCGTGGCTTGCGTGTCGGAATGTGTGCGTTTCGCGGTGCATTTCGCGACGCTCAATGCGCGTGCTAAGCACTAACGCAATTGGATCTAAGTAATGACCACTTAACTTGATATTTAATACGGTTTTGCTGCTGTGATGCTCACGGCGTTCAGACTGAATTGCGGGTCACGTCGTACACGTGATTTAATGGACCCCTCGTCCGTCATGCCTGTCCGGATTGCTAATTTTTCTCGAGTACCAGCGCGACACGTCTTCACGATAGAAGGAACTAACACTTTTTATGCTTAAAAATGACCCATTTAAATGAACTTTTTTTATTACTTTCTCAACATTTCTAAAATAACTCGCGAATTATGATCGAAATATGGAGTGATAGAAAAATCTTTTAATTGCGTATTTGGATTTACCTCCAGTTATTCTAATATTCCACATAATAAAAATTCCACACAGCGCTTGAAAATCTCAGATGAAAGAACGGACATAAATTTCGTTTCGTTATTCCTCATGACTCTCTCGTAAAAGACTCAACTTCGTTGGGTCTCGTAATGGTTAATCCCGATGAAGAGGCGAACGCATTCTTTATAACGAGCGCGGATCACAAAGTTAAAATTAATCATTTCGGTAGGATGAAAAGAAAATCGTGTCGGAAAAATGTCAAAGGACCGATGTTTTACAACGCGGAGTGGGTGTTGGGGAAGGAGAAAAGAGCCGAATGCGATCTCCGTAATTAAAGTAGCCTGTTCTAATGACGAGACGGCGCTATTCACCTGTATTTATTCTCTATAGCTGTTTTGCTGCTCCCACAGCTTTGTGCTCCTCTTAGTTGGTTGTACGCGTGATCCCTTCGCTCATTCTCGGTATTAACCCGGATGACTCGGATCTATCTCTCCTTTTCTCCACTCTTTCTTATTTCTTCTTCGAAGCCCTCTCACTCTATAGTTCGGCAATTAGTTCCTAATTATTTCGAGGATGAGTCGTCCGAGCTCTCGATTCTTCCTTAGTTACCAACGCGTACACGGTGTATCGGGATGAAAGCGAAACGGATATTAGAGGGCGGACGATCTTACGGTGCGATCAATCGATATCCCAGCGAGACGTAATGATGATGTCCAATCATTTTCGTCCGGCTATAACGATCGGATGCGTTTATCGATTGTACGTTCAATCGTTTTCTGCAAACGAATCTCGTCCGCTATCGAAACGAAGATGTCAACATTAGTGTCTCGCGTGAAAGCGGAGAACGGTTCGTGAGGGGGAACACGGGTGGTTCTTTTGCGAGCGAATTTGCTGCGCCAGCTCGATATTCACTGTGCCTCTCGGTGTATAGGTATGGGTGGAAGGCGCGCGCGCCCAGATCCTCGTCTTCACCGGCACAGCTGCTCATAATCCCGAAGGAAGGAGGACGTTACTACTCTTCGCTGCGGTGAAAGAGCAGCGTTATCGTAGGGCCATCAGCGATCGGTCCGAGCGATATTTCTAACAGGGCCCCGGGGCCCTAGTCCCAACCCCATAGATCTCGCCAGATAAGGTCTGCGGTGTTCGCGAGACCCACACCGGGGGGGCCCTACGGTTCTCCAACAGCATTGTGTTTACGTCTTGTGCGTGTGGATCCTCGATCCTACGCGTTGCGAACTCCACGATCCGCCGACGTACACAAACGAAATTCTTTCTGTGCACTATTTTCTATCCACTGTCTGGTTTTATCTAATCCGAGAGGAGAGACATAAAGGGTTAAATTTCTATCGACAAAAACGTTTCCGCGTAATTGAATGAAACGAAAAAGAGGCTCGCGGCAAAGAGTCTTTGAGATTGAAGAGAAGAAGGTTGTCCTGTAGAACTTCAACATTCTTTCACCAGAAGGAGTAGACATTTTTTTAAATAATTTTTTTTAATATTTTTGCGGAAGAAGAAAGATAGTTTGGAAAACATCGAGGATTCGGTGGTGTACCAATAACTGTGTGCAGCATTAGATAAGCAAAGTGTCAATGGTACTGTTAGAAGGATACCTCCGTCCAATAGTATCTCAGAATTC
Organism: Buathra laborator; assembly: GCA_934046635.1. NCBI lineage: Eukaryota > Metazoa > Arthropoda > Insecta > Hymenoptera > Ichneumonidae > Buathra > Buathra laborator. The sequence continues at coordinate 3,072,010 of OW203897.1, read as the reverse complement.
TATGGAAGTATATCTAAGATGCCTATCGAGTAGTACCACCGCGAGTTTTTTTCTCCACTGACGGCAGTAGTCGCGTGGACGTAGATGATCAGATACCGTTATGTTATACGTCTCTCACTCGGCGCGACAGTTTTTCCACCATCGAATATGTCTCATTGCCGGAACAGCATCCTCGAGATCTCGGATTTTAGATCATTGGAATCGTGTTATGCTGCATCGGTGTGCTCTACATTCTACAACGGGCTTACGAGGATCGTTTAAAAGAGATATTATTATAATGACTGTGTTGAACTCGGTACTGAGAGTCGAGTGAATTCAAGAGCCAACCAATTGTCCCGTTTTCGAGAGGCAAACAAACAATGTCAAGCAATTGAATATTTCTTTTAGAAGCAAAGGATGTAAAATTGTATAGATCGGATATCTCGTCGAATGATTGAAGAGCATAATGATTACAAGACACGGTAACTATAGGGAACAAAACGAGTCTTTCAGCAACGAAACTAAATGTAAGATAGAACCGTTCGTGAGTAACAGCTTTACAGGCACTTAACACATGCGGAAGTGAGTGAACGACTACACCTATAATCGTGAAGTTACTTCGCAAGCGCTCACTACATTGGTGTCGAATTATGTTGAACAGCGGAGATTCGATAGACAATTTACCAATCATCGCGGAATGCAGAGTCACGAGTATATCCTGCAAGCCCTCATGTGAGAATGTCTAAAAGAAACACAAGGAGATAAATCTCGAACGATATATCATACGTTGTCCTCCATATCTACGATCGTCATTTAGAAAAGAATTTCGGATCACGTGCAGAGCAGAGGGCACTTTGAGTCGCATGTTTCGAGCGTAACAGCGACGCAAAAAAAAAATCAAAGCCCGGAAGTCGACCACCCGCCGGCGAGTACGAGACCACAAGAAAAACAACGAAAAAAAAAAGTGAGTCAACATACGGGGTGGTAGAGAATGCGACACTTTTGGTGTGTGGTAATTAAATTTCGTAACGATGCGGAGTGAGCGCGGCACGTTTAACGCCACACTACTCTGCGTTTGGTCGTAAAAATTTACCGCCCAGCATCCGATAGCCCTCTCCTCGCTTATGTTCCAGTTCGACGTTGAAGATTCGTGCCCACGAACGAGATATTTAAGCACGAACCGCGCGGTGGTATGTGACGTTTTACGATGTGGACGTAACGTCGAATCGGCGGTGATGAAGTTTCCGTCACTGCACCGCAGGAAAATGTAGTATTTGGCATTACGATCATGAAAGAGGGTTTTCTCATCGTAAAATCGGGGAGCCAAGCGGAAGAGTGTCTCGTAAACGAGAGGGCTATATGGGGAAGAAACGCGGCTTGCTCCAGATTTGAACTCTTATCGGTCGCCTTCACGTGTATTCTCGAGGCGCGACAAGGATTAAATTAGAAACGAGCAGAAAGAAAAACGTATCTGGCTATTGCCGTAAGGCTGCCAGGCAGATCTCAAAGATGGCCTTCTAATACACTCGTATAAGTCGTAGCATCTTTATAGGGTCGCGTGGAAGTGTCGAGGCCAGGAAAACGAATGATGAGGGGTGTCCTGAGCATAAACGTCACCGCGGCAACGTGATCGTGTTGCTGGAAAAATACGAACTAAATATTTTACTACCGTAGGTTCGGGAGCGTTGACGACAAGCTCAACAATGAGAGACTTCTTGCCTGAAAGAACTCTATGCCGTTTGCATCGGAGAAACATCGGGCAAAGTTTTCACCGTGAACGATTCGGATCGTCGACGTTTTCAGTCGTTGTCGTCTTGCTGAAGCATACTGGCATAATCCACCACGGGGTTTCCAGTCCTATCGTATCGCCACCGATCTCGATCCCTCGCCGATTCCCGTAGGACGAAGATCGCAGATAAAGTCTCCGGGCGCGCGCCCGCGCGAAGCTTTACCTTTGCCGCCTCCGCCAAAGGATCTCCTCGCGCGCTTGTCGTGTTCCATCGTGGAAAGGTGAGTCGTATTGTATATTGTATGTGTTATACGCGAAGCAAAGCAAAACGCGTTAGGAAATAGCTAGTGGATGTCGTGAAATAAGACGATCTGTGAATCATAGATGACGATATTCTATTATGGAACAATAATATAGACTTTACGCCAAAATTGATATTAGATTCGCGTTCAGAGCCAAAAAAATTGAAGTTGCAAACGATATCTATGTCATTTTTTTACGGTTGATTTGCGACTATTCTACCTGAACGAAGTTGCCTTCAATAACAAATGTCAACATTGAGTCATAATACAGAAATGATTTGTTCCCCGCGGAATCGCTAGAAACTCGGCGAGTAGTGAAGGAAAAGAGTAAAAGTACAAACTTGCACCATTGTATTTGACAAAGACGAATGGCATTCAGAGAGTAATAAATTGTCGGCGATTGGAAGGGAAGCAAGAGAGAAATTATGAGCTCACGATCCGTGGCAGAGGGAGAATACCGCTCTTTTCGATATTCCGAGGAGCTAAAGAAAACACTCGGTTGCGCTTCTCAACCGGATCATATGAAATTAATTCGTCCAGTATATCGTACAAGAAATTGAACAACCGTCTCGATATATTCTCTCAGATGGCAAACTCGTTCGATTTATTTAACTCGCGTTCCGCCAAAAGTAACCCCGCGTAACTGCCACAGTCGAACTGACCAAAATACTTCTGATACCACATGGCAGAACGCATTATGCGAGATTTAAGTTCACTCTTTGTTTCTCTCTTTGCGCCTTTTGAGGTTCACAAACTCTGAAACCATCAATATTTCATGGCGGCAATGAACGCTATGACTCGAATGATTAAAAAAAAAACCATGAAGCAAATCAAAATTCCCGGTGACGACCCTTTTCGACGACGAGCGAAACGAACTGAAAATTTGTGCTTTTTCGTGCAAACATCATTTCTTTCGGCACGAGTTCTGCCTTCGCGAGCAACAAGATTTGCATTTAAGAGCGGGTGCGTGCACTGACCGAGTCGTTGCACATGGCGGCACAGCGATTTACATGTATACCCGAGAATTCGCTCCTCTGGATCGTGTGGAATTACATGAATTATGCGAATCGGATCCGCGCATTTCGACGATTTCCGCGCCAGGACCGTAATTTCGGTGGCGCAGTGGCCCCTCCGCCTCCCCTCTACTTCGCCTCGCCTCGGCGCTCGCACAGTTTTTTCTTTGAAATTTAATGACGGCTTGTGCGTCAGCCGTACGCGAAATTAAGCGAGAAATCAAAGGCGAATTACACCTGCGTGGTTACACTATCTGAACTTGTGGAGGAAACGCGCGCGTGCGTTCCTTTTCGTAGTTAAAATCAGCTAAAATCAGGAAGAGATCGAATGGTCAAAGTCGACATCAGTAGAGTTGATAAAAGGGACACGAAATCGGGCATTGTAGAGGCAGAATCTCCTTCAAAATTATTTTTCGTGCTCGCAGTATATATATCAGAGCTCAATCTTTAGTCCGGTTGCACGGGAGATCATCAAAAATCACGTTCGCAAGCTGAGGATATTGGACGCAAAAAGTCGAGTAGTCCTGCTCCATCCCCAGCAGATCCAGATATACGCGCAGGTGAACCATTCTTTCTGTTCTCAAACACGCGCGTCTGATCCTGAGTTCTCGGATTCTAACGGAGATTGTCCGTGTGGCTGTAAACTGTTTAGTATTCCATGGCCACGATGGTCCGCGTATCGGTCGCCATCTCGGTAAAATATTGCGCTTTTGCTGACGTCTCAATCGGGATCAGAAATTACGACTTGTGCACGCGTTCTGGTCGCATCTTCAACGGTCTCGACCAATGGAGAAGAGACAACTAACAAGGAAGAAAAAACGAAAAAGTGTTCGGCATCCTGGCGAGATTGAGACCGCTACGAGGTGGTGGAAGGATCTGGCTATGTAGCGAAGGGTGTGTGTATACGGTAATGATCGTCGTCACGCGAGTAATTTGTCATGTCGTATGGGGGGAAGGGATGCGAAGCTCTGGCAGATCGCGAAGAGCGCAAGTGTTCGCACGCGGTGTGGCATCATCACCTCGCATGCTTCCCGAGTTATCTTTTGGTGGTTTTATTTTTGTGTTGGGTAGGAAACACGCGTTAGGCGAGGTTGATGCCGTGTTTTAACGAGGACTTCGATGTGTGCGTGTTGTGAAGCCACCTTCAACGTCGACAAATTACCCAGCGGGTCTTTATCATTGGAAGACACAAAGAAGCGGTTTTCATATTATTCCTAATTCGATACGACAATTACGTAGTAAGAGGACAGTCTATTAATTATTTCTACCTTCATTTCTTATTATGATGGAGAAACTTGTTCTTACATTTCCTCATCAATTGAAAGGATTCGTCCGTGGGGCATATTCCGCTTTCGTCTGGCGGTGTGAGTATTATTAGGCCCCGGAATGGCAGGTGTGATGCGTTACAAACCGACGCAAATGATTATATAGGCAAGACTGGTATTGCCGGGACCATATACATTGTGACCCGCGGGTAAAAACACTGGCACACTCGTGATCTCGAAAGAAGCTATAGATTTTTGAAGATTCGCAGTTAGGCTCGATCGGCATGCGGTGGCTATTTGATACCGAGTTGCCACTTTAACGCGCCGATTTTAACACTTTAGCGTCGAATGTATGACATTACGATCGATGAAAAGGTGGGGGATTATAGGTGCGTGAATAACACCCGAGTCTCTTGATATCTTCAAGACTCTCGCGCCTCAACGCCGCGTGTCTATAATGTATGCTAATCGTCACTCGTTCCGCGAATCCGTGATTGCTAACTCTCGCGGTAGTATACACCTAATGGTAGCTCTCGATCATTGTTAAATTTGATGCCGATCGATCGAATCGTAATAATAGATCGGTCGAATTATGGCGCACATCGATCCATCGAAATCTTGAATGACGAACGTATTTCAACTGAAAAATGAACACCTTCCATGCCGATGTGCATATAATTCGATTCGCTATCCGGTTTTCAAACACGAACCTATCGAAGACCCACGGTTAATGGTCGAAGGTTACAACTTGTTAAAAAGGAACGAAAACAATGTACGAAATTGATAATGAAGGGTGGCCCGGCCCTCCAAAGCATCGTCATCGAAACTCACCGATATCCTTGAAAGAGCATATAGAAGAAGAGGAGGATGAGGGAACGCGCACGCTGAATATGAAAATTAAATCTATTACGAACTCGGCTTCTCGAGTCTGCCCGTGAGCGTAACGCCGGGCTTCGAAACTAAGAACGCGCCCGGGTCCCCATTAAGCAAATTCAAAATTACGCTTGCAAATTTCTAAATGCAAATCAAGCGCGGCGGCGTGCGCGCAACCCGGTAGAAAGTGAACGGTAGACCCGGGTCTACGCGCTTTTTGTGACGATAAATTTTCGCTTTAATTGGATCGGATTATTGTAATTTCGTCGCTTATTTATGGGAAAGCAGCGATGGCGACTGCGAACGGTTTTTGAGCATCAGAATCGTTGGCGCATCCCCTTCTTACAACCGCGTCACGTCGCGATGCACTTATAAGTTCCCGTAAGTCCTCCTTTTGCGGTCGTTTAATTTCGCTACGAGGAACTAAGGGCCGAAGCCCACCTATTATCAAATTATTATTAAGATACTTTTAAGATTTTATTGAGTGCTCCCCCAACGACTGATTTTTGTCACGCACCGGTTTCAATATCTACCGGTGACTTCCCACTCACTTCCCGCCGACTCGATAAACCGGTATGTTTGCAGTTATTATATATGGATTATGTGTTGTTTAATGAAGTAACACGAATCTTACCGTTTGCGAAACGGGATCGAAAAAAAAAATTGTAACCGTTTTGCATGTCGGAGTTCGGCGTCGTTGTACATTGACTACGAATCGCTGACTTTTACTGCTCTTTTACTATCGCGAGAGCAACATCCTCCTAGGATCGCAGAACATTGTGACTGACGACCACGCGCGAGGCTATTCTGCATGACTAAACACTGAACAAAATGCCCAGAAACCCCTTTATAAGCCATCAATCAATGAGCTCCTCGGGCTCATGCATGCATCCAGTCCGATCGTTCAACAAATGTCGTATGATTCTCCAGTTTTTTTTTCTTCATTCATTCCAACACTCTCGGTTACCACCGGCGGCAATCGACGTTTCCCATGCTGACTTGCAACAATAAACGCAGAACCCTTCGAATAAAAGATTCGTGGAACGAAAATAAAAAAACGAAAAAAATCTGCGAGAAGATTTTAATGACACTGCTCGCGACGCAACCGTTTAGATACAATAAACGTCAACAGACCGGGTTGCGCCCTCCTTGTACCTTTTTTTATTTCGACGAGTCATTTGATTCGGTTGTGGCGCTTCACTAGTATATTATACTATATAGCGTTGAAGATCGTGCATATGCAGTGTAATACACGATTCATTATTAATTCCAATATTCCGCGAGAGCCCGAACGCGAGACTACGTCCGGGGTTTTCAGGCCGCCGCACCCTTTTTCGGCACGGTATTAAAATGCACGAGGTTATTAAGCCGGGAAAGCGAACAGCCCGCCGATTCAACCTCTTCTTTCCGTCCCCCACCGTCACTACGTCACACACGAGGCATCTCGTATCGTGATATTCAAATTTTATTGAAATCGCTTCATCGGTCGTTGCGCACTTTTTGAAAGAATTGCTTTTGTGAGATATTAAAATTCATGAGGCTGCATGCACGGATTCGATATACAATTTATCAGCTGTCAATACTTTTTGTAAAACCATTTCTATTCCTACGGTCACGAAAAAAATATCGAAGGGAACAAAATTCTGCATTCTTTTTATTATGAATAAAATATGCAGAATAATGTTACTATGCTAAAAAAAATCTCAATAATCAGCGACAGCGCATCTGCCCCGAGGAGAAAAAAAAATGAAACGTTTTTGAGGTTTTAAAAATGCTGAAGCGTAGTTTCCATTTGTAATGAAGTGCGTAGTTTTTACTTTTTTGTACGGTACTCCCCCCTTCCCTCTTCCCCCTCCGCGGATAACATAGCGTATTCTCACTTCAAGATTGCCGACTTAGCGGAAATCGCCCGGAGTGAGATATAACCGCACGAGATGCGAGGAAATCATCGAGGAATGCGATGTTCTTCTCGCGTATCGCATGAGCCTCTCTTCCTGTATCAGAGAGGTTTCGCGGGAGCCTATCCCCTCGGCATTTATCACGGGTCGATGCATCGATTAACCTGCATCACTTACAGGCACACTAGAAAACTCGTTGTACTTTCAACTAGATAGTCGTCCAAGCTGCTTCAATTACTCATACACACTCGCCTAGGCGCTACACAAAAGCGTGTAGCGACAAATGATTACAGTGAGTGTCGGCGTTCAACATTATCACAGATGAAAGAAAGTGTACTTATAGGCCTGCGCTGTAAACTCAGAACTATGAACGAAGGGTTTCGATAATATGCAATGCTTTTATGAGTCATGCAATTTTCGAACGGTAAAATATAGACTTTCGATCGCCAATACAGCATCAAAACGGGTCAATAGCCTTTCGTATCGGGGAGCCCTTCGTATGGGCTATAGGGTTACATGAACTGTTTTTTCCACCACTCAGAGATATCAGGTTTGGTTCAAAGCTATAGTCCGAGGCTTCCACCCAAATTTTTTATCGTAGACGAAGAACCGGGCCTTGGAACTGAAATCGTGGTAACCGACAAAGGGACGCGGTATAGTTCAATTTATTTATAGGGGGCAAGATATTTCACAGTCGCGGTCCCCGCCGGAATGTCCCAATAATTTCTCGTGTGTCCCAACGTACCAGGAAGAGATCCGCGAACGGTTGTTCAAAAGAATCTGTCTAGGCGAGCGACGATCTTTTTTGTCTGTATTTGGAATTCAGCTGACCTATCTCGGTGCTTCTTTAATGCTAATGTATCACGATTTCGTGAATTATTTTTCCGTATTCTACGATATAAAAAAAAATAACCAAAACCACCCGGCAGCCAAGAGGCGGAATATCATCGCCGCAAAATACCAGGAAGTTAGAGAGAACAGATAGAAAGGGCTCGCGGTTGCCTCGTTTTCGTTATTCTCCCATTTTGTGAATTTACATTTTTCGATAGAGTCGAGAATAGGTCCCAAACCCACGAATCGATGCATTATTCTAGTGTGCCGGTGTGCATTATTGTAGTCCTGACGGAATCTTCGAAACTTCCTGTCTCGACGGACTGTTTCGTTCCAATTATCTTTATTCGCTGAAGATCAACCAGTTACAGACTCGCGAACACGTGGCTGTGTGGTATACGAACGTTTTCGTTATTAATGATACGGGTATAAATCGGTTAAATGGATCGTTAAATTCTCCTAATATTATGACTCCGCAAAAAGACTTCGCTAATTTACATAAGAGTCGGTTACGTAATTGAATAGATGCCTCTCGCGTAATGCCGCACTTATTGTTATTCAAATTACATCTCGATGGTGACACTCACACGTAGAGGATGACGATTGATAAGTAGGCAGTGATTTATCACGTATTAATGAGTCCGCGAGAAATTATGTATGCTAATCGGATTATCGATCAACCAATTGTACCCAAAGTATAGCTAATTTTTAACGATTTGCTAAAATGCTTCCGATAGTCGACAAAATTTCGGAACTCTAAGCGGGCTGCAATATCGAATCGAAAAATACTGTATGCATATGGCCATAGTATAAAATCCCAGTACTATTAGCGTGTATGGAAATCGATTTTTTTTAGTAACGTCAGGTATAATAAAGCCAGCGAGACCGGGAGGTGTGGAGCAGAAAGGGTGAACCCGTAAGAACCTCAGAGTCATACCACACGTGTCAAGGGGGTCCCCGGCCTTTTTTTTTTCTCCATCCATAGGATATACGTTGGAAGGCCCACCTGCCCTCACTTTTTGTCGAGTCTCGTTTTTTTTTTTTTTTTTTTTTCTCTCAGAGGAATTCCAGATTCGTTTAATTGTACAGCTAATGCGTTGACACTGGTGTAAGTATATACAGACGAGGGATGCTTTCACCTCTGCCGACTTGCATACATTAAGTTTGATTTTACATTTTACAACGCCCACCGTTGGCTCCCTGCCTGTGTACCTGTTCATACAAACTTTTTTACCTTCCCTCTGTATATGGCTTCACGGATAATCGATTATCACGGACGTTCCCACATGATATGCTCGTCATGACGCACCGGGATTTGCCAGATTTCATAGCACAAACGTAAATTATTTACGGTGTACCAGAAGTCAGTTTATTCATATTCAATCTCCGTGGATAAAATATTTTCGATAATAAAAAATAATTTATGTCATACAAATTCGATCTAATATGTGTGAACCGCCTCTTTGGGTACTTTCGTTGTCCCGCCCGAATTAATCGACGATTACTTTTATTATAGTCGAGAGAACCGGAAAGGACCAATAATCAAATGTCCGCGGGGTCGGCAAATTTAACATCGATAGTTATCGAAATTATTGGGTTAAATTTGACGGTTCCGGAGAATGGGTATCCCATGTACTTTCGTAAGTTTTATACATACGTGAGGACGCTCTCGTCGTCGTAATATCAGGTTATTCCGACAAAGTGGTCATGTAAAACGGTCGTTTTTAAGTCCGCTAATGAGGTATCGATCGAGATGCGCGGGTCCCATATTTTCATAATACCACGCGAGGTTTGTATTAGACCATCAGGTCGTTTATTCTGCTTCCTGGAAGATTATTTCATCGGGTAACATGTGCAACGTGTGTCCCGATACACTTATAAAGAACACGGGCGATACCTCAATTTTCTAAAATCACCATGAAATCGTCTCATTTTGACCTTTCGTGATCGAGCGCGTCGCCTGAAATCAGGGCAAGCGTTCATTATTATACGATCGTCGCATGATAGTGAAGCGCTTGATTTTTTTTTTATATTGGGGTGAATGTATTAAATCTTACGAGATTTTGATTCGATCAATCCACCGGCGTCGGGACACCAGACGAAACTTATGCGACACGCGCACATGCTACACAAAAGTAGGCCAAAGCAGCCCTTCGACTTTTTTTTCTATCTTGTCGAAGTCTCGTGTCTAATGGAGAACAGAAGAGGACGAGAGCAAACCACGTAATTGTTCCAGATTACAGACTCGGCAAAGATCCTCCGTAACCCTCAAAGTGGTCCACCGACATTCGAACGACCGATTTTCTTGCGACCGCGGCAATTACCGCAAGGTGCAAAGCTGGAAAATTTTTCTATTCTCTTGGACGTTTCTTTGCGTTCCGTCTCTCTCGCTCGGTAATTCTAGGTTGAGTAACAGCGGGTACACCAACAACCATCGTAGGTCTCGAACAGCTTCCCTTCCGACCGTAATTGAATCGGTTGCTTCTCGAGGAACGTGGGGATCCTTCGAAAATGAATTATGGGCGGAAGTGGGTGTTGCGAGGGTAAAAAGTGTCGAGTAATAAATAAAAACGAATCGTTTGCCGGGGCAACGAAGTGGAAACTATTTATTCATTCAACTTTGCGTTTTACACCGTTGTTTTTTTAGTAGAGAGCCCACGTGGTCGGCTGTACTCGTCGGTTTCTCTATGGCGGCATTTATTAACTCTTCAGTTTTTTTATTTCATTCTTCGCCGAGGTACTATATCGGGTCTCATGATTTGTGTGGCATGCGTTTCCGGGTTAAAAGTCTCTGCAATTATTCTGTACAATAACGAGACATTTTAGAACTCTCGTTTCCCTTTATTCTATTCTCATTATTACACTGTAGTGTGAAACAAAAATGGAAAAGCCTCTGTGGGAGAGAAGAGCGATGTCTCACAGAAATTTTGACCGGTTTTTAAGCTGGCGTTGCGGCGGTACCGATGGATTTTAGCAAAGGATCAGCGAGCCCCTGTCTCGACCGGTCAACCTTATGAAACTCTCCTTTGGACCCTATAATTTCCGTTTCGGAAAAGCATGAATTTCCGTAAATTGCGGATTTCGCTGTAGGGACAAACCCTCCCATTCGTCCTTTTTCTTCGATCGTGAGTTCGAAAACGCTGCGAAAAGAACAGCTTGCATGCCGGACCGCTAAATTAAAGTGTCACGGATGTTGCAAAGACGCTTTCCAGAATTATCGGTCTTCTAAACGCCCGTTCACGAACTGCAATCATCTTCGTCAAAAGTTTTGTATTACATATTTCCGTAGATCCGCAACGACAACAAAGACCGAGTCGCCAAAAACATACAATTTTCTCAATTCCTCTCGTCATTCTTATTCCGTTTTTCTCCAAAAGGCAAAACGGTCACTTAAATTCTAATTTTTTTTTTTTTCCTACACCCTATCGCTCGCGCGTGATTTAACGCCGAAAGGATCCAATCATCCGACCGGATTTCGTGCGACCGTGAAATAGAGCGAGAATATAGTGTTCTTATGGCCTCTCGGATTCCAACGACGCCTACGCCCTGCCATGCGACAGGGGCCCTGAAATCGAGGCGTGGGCCTCGAGAAAAAAAAGCAAGGGTCGACGAGCTGATGCTGCTGCGACAAATGAACAGTTTTTATATTACACACTTATACGTATATCGTTCTCCCTATATAGCACGTTCCGAGAAGAATGCACACGCTTAAGCACGTGCAGATAATAGCTTTCGTCATCGTTTGGCTTTTAATTTGTCTCTTCCTATCTTCTCCTTCGGGACGATTTACCGACATATACTGTTTTTCCTTGGCGATTAAAAGCTCTCGTTTTTATCGAATTTCGAACTTCTTGACTGCGAACGAATATGCGTACAGCATTAATTGCGAAGATTTCAAACAGTATGAATAATTGGAATACGAATAACCATCGGCAGTACAAGTTTTATAGTATTTCGAATTGAGACACGAGTAGAAGCAGTTTGTATCCAACACAATCCTGTTGCATCCGAGTATATATTTAAATGTTACATCGCGGCACAAATGCATGTGGGATGTCGTGGGCGCCAGGAAGGAACCATCACGTCGCGATGCGTCGTGAACCACGGAAACAGGAAACTGAACTCGCCCCCGTGACTTCCACTCGAGAATCGCTATCGGGACCGAGAGCTGCTCGATGAGAGGACCCGGAAACCGCAATGCCTCGGCGCCAACAAAATCGTCCAGCGCCTTATCGCCGCTGCGTTAAAAACAGACATTCTATTAAAGGGAAAACCCGACTGTCTCTTTCGACGATTGACTCATATTCATGGTCCAAACTGCGGCGATAAGGAAAAATCATAGTCTCGAACTGCCGGGGGACACTTAGCTTTCTTTACTGGACACAAACCTACAGTGAGAAAATGTTTCCTTCTCCGAGTCGGTATGGACGGCGTCAAAGGATGTAATCCAATATTTTCTTACGGCATAATCCAGCGCCCGGCAACTAACCGTGCGGCAGGAGGGAAAAAACAAAAGGAATAACGTTTAAGAAAGTTTGCTGCTGCACCGGTTGGATCAAACAAGTGAAACACGAGGAGGATAGAGACTTGGTGGACGTGCGCCCCGGCCGTCCGATTGTTTTCGCCACGCGTATGCGTCGCACAGCTTAATCCTCGATGGCAGAGGGTTGGCGGATCCTCTGGCCTAGAAACGAAATACCTCAGAGAGAACATGGGATCTTGGACCTGCTAAGCTTCTGTGGCGGTCAACGTTTGCTGAGTCGGCACAAGACGAAACGATCTGTCTCGGAGATTAAAATCGACATCCCGATATACAAATATTTATGACGAGAAAAAATAATAATAACCGCGAAAGTGAATTAACGATGTAACTCGTAAAATTACAGCGTTAATTGACGATAGAATCTATCGATTGCACAATTAAAAAAACAAAAAAAGTTTTTTTATTTTTTTCACTGTGAACAAGACGCAGTATTGCCAAATGGCTCGAGAGGTAGATAATTCAGTTAACCCGTTGCTTCAAAATCTCGGCTGTTGGTGCACCTTTACCGAGGCGTTTCGTCGGTTGTAAATCGCAAAGGATGCAGAAGAGAACTCGCTGTAGCGAATTTGGTATAAGTGCGAACGGGGTAAGACGAACTCTTGCGCGCGTGACGTCGGCTGACCAGAAGAGGGGTTCTTGCGGAAGGATGCCGCGGTCTCGAAAGGGCCGCGGCGCCCAACACCGAAGAGACAGGAGACTACGGTGAAAGGCGGACTGAGAAGAAAGGAAGAAAGATAGAAGAAAGGAGCGAGGTATGGCCCGCGGGTGCGGGTGTCATTGTTGATATACAACGCGGTAAGTACGCGATAAGTAGAGCCCATAAATTCAAGCAATCAGACGAGCCGCCTCGCGCACCGCTACGAACGCTGCATACACTATGCGGTTGTATAGATATGTATAGGAAGACTATACCATATGCGGTATACAACAACGGCGGCAGCTCTTTCGAACAAGTCGGCGAGTTACTTATGTGTCGAGGAACGAAATCTATACTTTGTGGGTCGATCCAACTCCTCTCACGCTACGCTGTAGCCGAATACTGCGTTACTTTTTCAATGTTTCGCGAAATCGATGTTTTTCTTGTTTATTATTATTATAATTATTTACTACCATTATAACATGAAATTATTTTTAGTCAAATTTTGCCGCTAAAGAATACAGAAAAAAATATCAAAATTCAACTGATAAATTTCGGGTTATATACAAACGTATATTTCTTTGGGCCGTGTGCGTGCGTGTTCGCCAGAGCCATTTCTTCCGATCTACAAAAAGGTAAAGATAACATAGGGGGAAGAGGCGAGTGGTGAAGGATCGCACAGTCTCGCGATCTCTCGCCCTCCTCTACAAGGTATTTAGAGAACTGAGTTACGAGCAGTGGAAAGGAACGGATGTGGTGTAGCGTTCATCACGTTGCGGTAATTTTCGGGGAAGAGAGAGAAAGACGGTTCAAGAAATGTGAGAGTATAAAACAATATAATGGGCCAAGCGGGCGCCTCGGCGAACGAGCCTTTAGCACCTTTCGATAGATAAAACGAAATAGAATTTAATACACCGTGCAACACTACACAAGCGGATAAACGCACCGTCTACGAGGGAGATATAAACGTATGGCGATTTCAGGGTCGAAAGGTCCATCATTATTACCACGAGTACGTGTCGATTTTTCGATTTTTTTTTTTTTTCTTAATCTCACCTTCCGCCGATTACGTTTGGGATATATGATAAAAGAAAAAGATACGATCTGATCCCCTCAGTCGTTTATCTAATACTGAATAACGAATGCAGTGAAAAGTTTGTCGGCTAAAAATACATTGCCATTCCCACGATACAGTCGGTGATACGTGAAGCTCGCGAGATTCGTTTAATGGGAAAATTCTCACCGAACTTTCGACGAATATACAACGAGTGCGGCTAATTCATTTATGAGTCACGTCCACAACGCGCGAGCTCATGTCTTATGCCTATGCATATTCCTCGGGTATCGCGCGAACGAAACAAAAAAAAAATAAAAGATTGTCCCGCAATTACTACACCCACTCCAGCGGGTGGCAGACGTGGCCTGCCTGACCGCGTGTGCGCTTCTACAATAATTCAACATCGTTAATCCTGTCGGCACATTAGTAATCCTTAACTTTTATGACCCCACGGCGCCGTAATATCTCTCCTCATTAATTGCAATTAAGTAAATCCCCGCGGTGCCGGTATGAGAGTCTCGGCGAGGAGCTTGAATTGATGTATTATAGTGCATCTCGTGGTCGGGTTTTGCACTCGTCGCTCTGTATGCTGGTACTCGCGTCGCAAACTCTTCTTTTTTTTTTATTTAAAATTTTTCATCCAGCTGACAACGCGTTTCGAGGATAATTCGAGAGACTCGGGAATACGTGCGAGTCGCAGAGAGTTCTCGAGCAGTCGCGATGTACAAGCCATGTGCATATAGTAGGGGATACATTACAATTGCGTCCCGCTGCGTACGGGATGTCGCTTCGGGTGTGCCGGACAGGCGCCTGTCGAGGACATAGTTTAGCGTGAACGATGTAGCATTACGCACTCGTCGCATAACTCCCTGTATCTAAGACACGGAAACCGGTAGATGCGAACGAACAGACAAAAAGATCATCGAGCAGCGCCTGGGTAATCGGAGCACAGCTTGATTGCGATTGCATATACACTCGATCCAATTACGTGGCGAAAGGAAATCAAGCCAAGCTATCGTAGGTATATACCGAGAGGCTTGGCCGAGATAACGCTTTCATCGTTATTCAATCTAAATTTCAAATGAGTTGAATAGAACTGAATCGTTCCTTAGACTATAGGCGGGAGGACATTCTTGTCGCTGGGGAATGTCGCGCTCTCTCAAACCCATAAAGCGCCAATCGATTATCTCTTGGACCTTCGAACTACCGCGAGCGTTTGCCTCGGGTTACGATTTATCCATAAGCGCTTCTTAATAATTTTTTTATTATTACGAGATAAAACTCTACTACGCAATTATTAAATAAATACGTTGATACGCTCTGAGTTAATCGGTTAGGTAATAATATACCTACATGAATCCGATTAATTTTTTGTAGCTCAGCATCGAAAAACTTTTCATTCGCATCTCAGCGCGTAACATCACTAGGAAAAAAAATGCACCTTGCGCATGTCCCCTCACCGTAGCTCCTCATCCGCGTCGAGATTTCACCGCGACAATATTTGCCTCGATATTCTTTACAAAAATGAAAATGCACGTGGACGTACGTGGGCAGCCCGTACACCCTCCGGTGTATGGGTGTCTGTGCGTGTGCTGTCTCGAGAAACTGTCAAATATTTACGCATCGGTTGGAGCAAAGCCGCTCCGAGAAGGATCCGACATATAAGCACGTTTCGCGTCCTTCCTATCGATCCTACAGCGTTGAATTTGCATTTCATATACCGCCCTGTGTCTTGCTCGCTGCCCGACGGCTCGTCCGTGTGGAGGACTGTTTACCCAACGCCAGGTGCTCGTATCATCGTGTTTTTGCGTCTATCTCTAGTCTCGTGGTCACACGCATTAACCACCGACGGACTCGTTCCTCCGGTTTATTCTTGTCCGGATAATTCTGTGCCCCTTATATACACCGTCCACACGGGGGGATGGCAGCCACGATTACCGTAAGCCGACGACGAAGCGTCGACGAAAATCGTCGCGAAAATCCTCTCTCGAGACCCGACAGACCGCCGATCGTTGGAAACCAAAATATTTGTTCTGGCAACAAGTATTTTTATTTTTCGGTGAGAAAATCCGTGAGAAAAAAAACGTCTTCACCTTATCCAAGATTACAACGGATAACACATTCGAGACTCGATAAAATCACCTCAGGACTATCCTAAACATACAGTCGCGGATCTCTATCGTACGAACCGCAGTTCTCAGTAAAAGCGCGTTGGAGAGCGACAAATTTATTGCAATTATTGCGACAGAAACAATTAGCGTTGAATTCAAAGATAAAAGGTCTTGTCATCGTCTAGACACTCGATCCGCTCACGTAGAGAGGAGAACTCCGCAGTTATTTTGTCGAATTACGTGACCCTTCACAATATTGTCGAAGGTGAATTCCATCGTGCGCTCACAAGTTCCTCGATTGTAACCGGGTATACGGATGTGTCCCCTATCGAAAAAGGTGCAAAAGAAAATCCGTAAGGTATATAGAAGGAGAAGACGCCAGCGGTGCGAGTTTATCGCGAAGGGGTTCTTCTCCCTTTCTCTTCGTGATGGCACCGTTCAACCGCGCGGTACCGAGACGAGAACTATTAGTTCTTGGCGTGGCATAGCAGCAACATCGTATCGAGTGTCCGCAGGGGCTTTGCTCACATAGCTATGCCATAGCTTCGCTTCCCGGCTGACTAGCTCTTTCGTTCGGGATAACTTCTCTCGTATACCTCGGTCACCCCGGAGACTCGATAGGTTGTTACTTGCGTGCCCGGTCTCTCCGTCGTCCTCTCTGCTGGCCATCGCGCGACTTGCGCGCTGTATTCAACGTACAGTAATCCACGGGCCATTAGCCACGTTCCCGAGATGAAAAAGGAAAGACAAAAGGAGATACGAAGTCGGCCGTGAGGCACACGCGATACACTTACGGTGTCGAATGTCCCCCGCAGTAACCGGAACGATCGGGTCACACGAGACACTCTCGCCCAGCGCACGTGTGTGCCTCTCTCTGGACCCGATGAGGCTTGATCATCGGCTTCTCTCGTATCAGCAAACCTTCTGCTGACTATATTTTCTTTGCCTTAAAGACTCCAGGCGTTTCCTACCCTACTTCCATTTATCACATTTATACTCGAATTCTCGGAAAACCCACTCCACATAACAAAAATTCGATGTTTCAACGAACTCTCTCATGTGTTAAAAGAACACGAGATAGATAATAGCGGGGTAATAACATATTTTTTTACTTTTTTTATCAATGATTTATCTCGAAAGCATATATATATTCCCATACGCTGACAAGAATTATTAGGTATAATGATTTCTCTCGGGTCCGAAACTAGCAGCGTTCGATGTTGCGGAGCCTCCTCCGCTTCTGCTTGCTTCTGCCGAGAATATTTCGCGCGTCAACAAATTGATATTTCTCGAGGCAGTTAGCGAGTTAGCGAGGAGATCGGTGCGATGATGTAGAGAATGTGGAGAGGGCTATGTACGTGTGTGGATGGAGAGAGCATAGGTTTCGATCTTTTGCGATTCTTCCACCCTCGCGCCGTTCGAGGATATATTAACGTATTTACGTCGCACCCTCCGGCCCGTCGAGAGCTGCGGCATACCGAAGTTCTTCGACTCTCTGTGTCTGGCTGTGCCTCTCTCCGCTTACAGCGTTAACCCGTTACACCTGCGTTGCGGGGCGCTGAGCGCTGACAATTACCTGGCGATCGATGGATCGCCCGGGGTTGGAAGAACGAGAGGAGCAAAGCTACAGCATCGTACCAACCACACGAATACCATACAGCGCGCGTCTCGGCCAGTCCCGCGAAACAAGGGATTCGCGAACTTTCAGAAGAGGGGTGAGCTATTGTCAGGGGAAAAAAGTGGGCTACAGGTACGAGAGGCAAATTGCAGGTAATTGCCGACCATTCATTTGCAAGAGCACACACGGTGCGCTTTGCTGCGCATCCCGTACCACCGTTCTTTTCTCGATACACCGAACTCTATGCACTCTTTATTCCGTGTGTCTCTGTCTTTCGCGGCTTCCAACCCATTGAAAAATCAAACTCTGTCGTCGTCCCTCCTTACTTCTCGGTATTATCGCTCTGCCTCTCCCTTCCATTCAGCTTCTCTGTCTCTCGCATAATCTCAAGTTGTTTTTTTTTTTTTTTTTCATTATTTTTTTTTTATTCTTCTCTTGCGATTCTCCGCTGCCCATACGCCCACGAAATTACCAGCCTCGGGAGCGCGCGTACACACGCATGAATGCACGATTGCACATGTCTACGCGGCGTGTGTCGAGCGTGTACCGCAAAATATCGATACGCGCTCGATTCGCGCTCGCGTTTGCCTGTCGTCATCCGTGGGGCCGTTTTTCGTCTCCTCTCCTCCCCGGCCGCGAATCCCGGTAGATAATTCCCCCGTTTGGTTTCGGGAATAAACGCCCGCCTGTGTATCGGGGCGTTGGCGAGATCGGATATGCGTTCGGCGATGAAAATTTCGAGTGGCCGAACCGCAAACTCGACACACACCAGCACTTAGCACAACGGAAATTCGATAACAATGTGTATACTGTAATTCATAGCGAGAGAGCGACGTGGCGCGGTCAACGGGGAGACGCACTTATCGTTCTACGGAGAGGGGGGGGGGCCTTCATACTCGATATCCGTTTTGGCAAACGCGAATGTCTGGTGTAGTTGATACAGAACTACGAATGAAGATATATGTACACGTTGTATGAAATAGGGGATCGAGAGGATTATGGTCCATACAGCATCACAGAGTTCGGGTGGATAAGCTGTGGTTTACACAGAGAGAACCGCGAGCACTCGATTTATGTACCTACGTGACAAATTGGGAGACCAGGCTAGTCTCACGCACGACTAACATATAATGTATCCAGTGGGAGTTCTATTGTATCGAGTACTCGGTAACCGACTACCTTTTTTTTTCAATCTCGAAGCGAGAGAGGTCTCGTTCTAGAAACATATATGAACGGGAGGAAAAAATATAGTTGGGATAGCCGTACGGAATAACTCTGGAGTATACATATTCCCTTATTCCAAGTAGTGAACGAATTCTGTATAGTGCGGTGAAGTCGGTCGAGACGTCGTAAAGTGGGTACTTCGTCGTGAAACCCCTTTTGGGCCTACGAAGCTGCTCCGAGGCGAGATTTACAAAGCGCCCTGTTGCACTCTTGCAAGCGAGGTAGAGAGATGCGTGTCTTCGCGATCCGCGAAGAGAGAGGCTGCAAGGTCCCTCTCTCGTTCGCTCTGCGTTTGAATTTGGTCACAGACCATTGGAACGTGTAGACCGGAACGGCGTCGCCCGATGCCCACGCAACGGGCATCCATCAAGAGCCCCAAACGGCAAAAGACTTTGTCGAGTAATGGCGCGACGATACAAAAAACCCCTCTCGTACACCGCTTGGCTCACTGCTGCGAAACGAAGAGAGGTGGAAAAAGAATATGAGAAAGGGATGACCGCGTCGCAACGGGCGGGAGAGAGGAAGAAGAATGAAAAGTGGTAAAACCGAGAGCGAGTCGAAGAGCGAGAGGGGAAAAAGAACGAAGAAGAGGGCCCCGGGACCATTCTTGTGACTCTTATAAAGCCGGCAAAGTGCCACACTGCCACCCACGTGCCTCCTCGAGAAGCGAGAAAATATGCTCGGGGAGTCCCCCGTGCACTCGCACTCGTGCGACGAAGCAGCTGGTGAATCGATTATTCGCTTCCCGTGGATTATTTTTCGTCCCAGCCTCATCCTTATCCTCCTCCACCTCCTTCGGCTTCAGAACGAACCTGAAGGCGTATCACGATTAAGCGCTTCCCTCGAAGTTCTCGTTATGTCTCTGCGAATCTTCCTACGCTTCAAAGAGATTGAATCAACCACGAGAAACATTAAGTTAAACAATTTTCTGCAAGAACGTTTCTATTAATAACTGTACTTCTGGTGGTTCCCCAGAATTTTTTTTTAACGCGAAACTTCCTTTCTTGCGACGATACCTCCTACCGCAATATAGTACAAAAAAGATTTTCTCGTCGAAGCCTTGACAGCATTTTGACACAGAATTTCACGACAAGAACGTTTCACGCTGCGCACATTCACGCGACAAGATCACTGGCAGTTAGCGCGTCAGTTGTACGCGAAGATTCGCGAACAAAAGAATCGAGAGTCGAATGGTTCTGCGAGGCGGATCGTAGCACCGCGGCACTTTCGGTCAAGTGACCCTCGACGATTTTCGAATGGAACTGCGGGGCGCGTCAAATGCTACGAAAATGGTCAATGAATTGCCGCTACAAAGTCACTCGAAGATACCTTGCATTCTTGCTTCTTCGGCGCACTACGGAAAGTACACTCTGTGTATCTCAGTGTGCAAAGAAGAACCCATTCATGAGATTTCTTGGATCCTTGAATGGACTCGGTACGTCACTGAGACGGAATAGCTTTACGCTAAACCATCGTTGAGCATTGCTAAAGTTACCGGCTCGCGTTTTGTTCGTCACCGCCCCGCGAAACGGCAGTGGGTACTTACTGTCGCCCATCGAAAGTCAACCGAGAAAGCGATGCTCAGGATATTCAACAGAATACTCGAATTTGACACGGGCAGATGCCAACTCGAGAACGTCGAGTTAAAGAACGTTATCGCAGGATAGATATTTATTATATTTCAATACGTCGAATGTAAAATTGTTTCAAAGGAATCGGATATAAAATTACCTCAGAGACGTCTTCAGAGGAGACTGAAGATATTACCTGTGCCGAATCGTTCTACTCGGAATCATACAAGTTTCACACTGTTTGTGACGACGAGAAATACATTCTACGATTTAGCCACTCGTCTTCAGCATTCCAATCCCCAATTCTCCAGTCAACGTGTTCAATAGCACGGCAATAAAAACACCAATAACCATTCGCACACTCGCGTAAAAAAAGCCGCAACGAGAGACCCGCGCGGAGGTGAATTTTTCACAAAACTCCGAAGCAAACAATTACTTAGCGCATAATAGGAGACGGGGGGGCGATTCTTCTCCGGAAATTCGTTTCGTCGTGACTTCTCGTAAAAGATACCACTCGCTGCTTCTGCTACTATTGGTCAGTTATATACGTCGAATAGGATACACTATGTGCAACAAAGTGGCTGCGCAAGCTGCAGATGGTACGATCAGTCAAAAATGAACTGTAGGCATCAATGAACTCGAAAAACCGGAGGCACAATCTTTTACAAAACGACTTTCATTGAAGAAGCATCGAGTTGCGAAGGAAAACAGAGTATCTCAACTTTTCTACTGGAGGAATATCCTTTCTACTTTTGTAGTTTACGGTCAAACGATCGGAGAATCGCAGCGCTTGAACGGGCAACCGAGAAAATTGGACATAATACCGCCGGCCGGAGAGACGACCAATTTGAAAGTGCGACAATGCAAGACCGGAACGCCTCATGCGACGAACTAAACCGAAATTCGAGTGCACTCAACTTCGAGTTTTTCGACAATGCCAAGTCAATATAACCCTCCTGAAATCGTCATTTATTAAAAATACTTCTGGTATAAGCTACCCGATCGTAGAGTTCGCCTAGCCGCAAGTAAATGGTTGGAAAATGATATTTGATTTCGTCCGAAAGACCAATTCGAAAAAGTTCGAATTCTTATTGATGTTTATCCTCCAATCTTCTATAGCACATTTATTTTCGGCATGAAAAAAAAAAAAATAATAAAATTAGTTGGCCCGACGTAAAAGAGCCGAAATACCATCAAAACTTTAACACAGATTTCGCATGCTGATCTCACGATGCAACCCCTCGACAAGATCATGACTCGCATTGTGGCGCGCACTTCCAATTAAGACGAATCGACGACAATTATCTTGAATCACGCGAAATATTCGCAATTCCCAGACCAGGAGAAAGTTCCATTGAAGGGGCGGAGGGATAGTGGAGAGATTACTCGCGGGAGCTCGTGCCATGCCCACGGTAACATTAATCTCTATTAAACGATGTTGCCGGGGACAAACGAGAGGGAACCGCGGCGATATTGGAAAAGGCACGCCCTCCCGTGCCGATAGCCGCTGCTTGAAATTCTCCGGGGGCATTCCCTTAAACCATCGCCATAATTATGTCCGAGAGAAACCTCGCGGTATATACTGCAATCGTTTCGCGAGAGGAGGCAAAAGCGATCCGGTTCGACCATTATCAACGTCACCCAATTAAGGGTTTGACACTGGCGTTTATCCCCGCTCGGCTCTCGATTCGCCGCTCTCCGTTACGTTTTATCCCAAGCACGCGACTCTCCTCTTTCTCGTAATCACCATTAATCCTGCGAGACTCTCTCTTCTCTTCGTTCTTGTACTAACTTCGCTACCGTTGTCGTCGCCGGAGTAATCAACGAGTAATTCAGTGGTATATTATAACACTCACCGATACTCTCTCGTCATTGAATTCGCCCAGAATTTTCGCCGTACCTATATAATTCATTTGTCTTGTTTTTTCTGACCCAATGATTGCGGTGATTCAGCGCTATTCCAAAGACCGATTACAGCTCGATAATCTGTAGTCGCCAAACAAGAGTAAAAGTGTAGGTTGCAATAAAAAAAATCAACTCGCAGGATTCCTACCAAAGCAGAGAATAGAATCAAAACATTGTAAACGTGGCGGGAAGAACAAAGACTGGTTTTTATTATTTTCTTCTTGGTTTCTGTTGCGCTGCGGTTGAGCGCGACGAAAGGGAGAACCACGAAATCGCGCTCTACCTTCCGTTGAGTTGCGGAGTCACCGAGACCGACCGTTCAGCGGTGTTGCCCCTTCGCAGCATCTTTGGCTCGGCAAAGATGTTTGGCATATTTGTCACATTCGAGTAATTCCAGGATGATTGTGCACCTGCCCGTCTCTACCGTACGAATAGAATGAAAAGAGAACGCGACAGCGCGTGGGACAATGCGGGATGCTGCGAGAACGAAGTGACCGGAGAATATAGGCGCAGCCCGCGGTAAAAGCGAGTAGGTAGTCAGAAGAGATGAGAGAAAGAGACTACTCGTCGCTTGTTCTTATTTGTTTGTTACGGCCTCGTATCTTCAGGGCTAATCGCGTCGAGAGGTCCCGGGGGCGTTAAAAAAAACCTTGCCGACCGGGGGACGACGACGAATCGCGGTGGAATTTTTGGGGCAGAAGTGGATCTTGATAAAACGTCTAGGTAGAGTGGACCATCCTCGCGCCACAAGCCACTTCTAGCCTTTTTTGTTTATACGTAGAAACGGTTGGAGAGCATCAAGGATGCTTCTTCGCGGTGGACACGGCTCTGTCAGATCATTGCTTTTGATAGGTTGCCTCTTCTTCACCACTTGGCTGGTCACTCCTGCCTGAAAAGAGACACGCGACTCTGTACCGTGCCGGTTTTACGTGTCCGATTAGAACGCGTTTTAGCTCTTCGAAAGCGAGAGAAACCCAAATAAATGCTAGAACATCGTGAAAAACAGAACCGAGAAACACGACGAGACACGTAAATATGGTAAAACCTTGAAGACCCTTACGTTGTCGTTTCGGAAGATCGTCATTTTTAACGCCATTGGTGTAACTCCTGGACAACTCTACGAAAAACTCCAACGCTATCGGGCTTTACAGCCATTCAAGAGACGATCCTAATAATCCGGACAGACATTGCCCGGTTCTAACGCCTAATTGTAGCTGAATTCAACAGGTAAGAACCACATGAACAAAAACAGAGATACACAATTACATCTGCGCGGTGTAACATGCGCTCTTCCACCTCGTCGGATTTTAGTGGTTTTATCGTTACAAATATGCCTCTCGAGATTCCGGATGAATCGCGAGAGTGCATTCTAAAAACGCGCTCCGTCCAGCTTCAGTTTTGAAAGGGGGTGATTGCGAAGGCCACTGCGCGAAGAGACCCAAAAATCTTTGGCTCTGACCGTCGGCGAAGCAAATTATTCGGAATGCCTGAAGCAAGATGCCGGGCTGCGATAGACGTGTGCAGCGTGTGACTGGAGGACTGCCTGTCGACTATGCACCATCACACTTGTGTTGCATCGGCGAGCTAAGTGCAAAGAACCCCTTCGGGTAAATCGCTGTGGGAGTAGAGAAAACGTACGTTGTACTCGACCGATAACAAAATGTAAATACGTCGGCCGATCGTAATTTCTCCTTGTCGGCACAACAATAAATAGGAAATGGTGTACGCGATGAAAATGCGCGGCGTTGCGATCAAAATGAAAATAAATAACGAATTTTCGCGTCAGCCACTGCGTGTACACTATCGATACGTTTAGCATCTACGGTTATAAGCGTTAACAGATAACGATTGTAAGCGGCGTATAGAATATCCTGACACCGCTGTCTCGGAATCTTCTCGAGGAAATAGGAGAGAAGCTCGTAAGATACGTACACGAAGAGCACCGTACATGGCGATCGTCCCTCTCGTTACCGAGCAGCATTGCACATTTCATGCATTTTTTTTTTTTTTTTTTTCAAACTCTTTGTCTCGATACGCGATCTCGTTATATTATCTTCCGAACACTATGCGGCAAGTGGTAAAAGTCTCTAAGCTACGGTGCGTGTACCATTCCCGCAAGAATATCACGTTTCTTCACTCTCCTCCCCCTCCAATTGTAAGCATCACCAAGAGGAAGAGAAGCGTGCAAGAGAAGAACTAAAGTAATAACGTTGTTCACCGGCGTTGGTAGAGAACACGAAGGAATTTCTCGAACGAATTCATGCGACCGCATCCAGTTATCGGTTGTATCTTTAATCAGTGAGTTCTACGATTATAGCCGCGAGCTCCAAGCGCTAGAGAAAGAAGAAAAACGATGAAATGTTTTCGGATCGACGAAAGTTACTACCGCTGGGATACGACGGAGCGCGGAGGCGATGATTGAAAACTCTATCTTTGGGCAGCATCGGTCCTCATCACGCCACTGTTGCGCGCTACCGTTGCCAACAAAGGATGCTGCTTCTGGTTATTCCCGTATCTTTTTCGTATGTGCTCCCTTATTCTCTTTCAACGTGGCTTCTCGCGGTTAAGACTACGCGTATATACGACCCAATATAACGCCGATGCTCTAAATGGAAAAATAAACAATGCAACCTCGTTAGCCGAGTACGAAAGAGATCTTTTATCGTACCGAGGATACGCCGCGTTATACCGTGAAATGGAATCCTACGGAGGACGAAAGCGTCACGATGAATTCCGGCACGGTTTTCATCTCGAACTCTCCTTCTCCGGACCGTCTCGGCGCCTTTCGTCGTCTACTTCGGTAGTTATAACAGACCGCGCTTCATCATCGTTTCATATATGAGCGTGATAAGTGGTTGCAACCGCTTTGCGAGAGCGGCGTTCTCCTTTTGGACCCTTATATTCGGGACTTGAAATTTCAACCTCCGAGAGAGTGTGAAAGAGCTTTCGATCAGAGTTAATGCGAACAAACCTTTTCTGAGTATGTTTCGACTCCGTGTTTTTTTTTTTTTTCTATCCACTTCCTTTTGCCCCCTCTAATTTTTCCAGAGAATAGCTCGACTACAAAAGCCATTAAAGGGGGGTTCTCCGTAACGAGCGCGAAATTCGATCGGTCTCACAAGCGAGATTCTCTTCGCCTCTACCACTCTCGGACATCCACTCCGCACGCCTTCAACATCAATTCAACACATTTTATTCACCCGCCCCCTATTATCAGAGCGAACTGTGCCCACGCCCGGTACGAACAATACGCGCGAAACCGCGCAGCAGGGCATCAACGATAAAATTGATTATTTAACGAGTGAAGCCCTCGAGGACGTGCCACGCGGCGGGGGAGAACGGAGAGGACAAACACGCTGAAAACACGTGCTTCGGCCTAACGAGAACACGATGTAATAAAAAGTGGAAGGATAGAGAGACGAAAGAATTTATTCGGCGATTAGTACGATAAGGTCGGAGAGAGGAGAACAGTCGTTTGCGTTGAGACCTTTTGCTTCTGCTGATATGTGTTTTCACCGCGGGTTTCTCCGGAGGAAAGAATATATATACAGACTCTAACGTATAGCACGTTGAAGATCGGAACTCGAACGCGACGAGACCGTAAATCCCCTACGCTTTTATGTACCACGTGCAGAGAGAAGTCTCCGAGAACTTCTCGTCGGCATGAAAAACTTTTGCCTGTACTTCTTGCCTGCAATGTTATATATCGGTGTATATCCTCTGAATCGACCGACAGCGCGGGGTTCTCCATTCGAAAACTCACCTGATTGATGTATGCTTCTCGATTGAAATATATATTTATTTATCACATCTCGGATGTGGTACCGGCGCGCGTATCTTTCACCGTCTTCAAACGAAATTCACTCAAGTGATTCGATACTTTTGTTTCTTTTTTCGTTTTATTTTTTTGGTTCATTTCCGCTTTACTGTATTCTGCACGGTTGGCAGTCTCGCGAACATATCACCGGAGGCACAACGAACGATTATCGTCGTTGTGAAAGGTGCGCGCAAAAAAAAGTCATCTCGACCGAGAAGAGCCCGAGACCGCCGTTTGGCTTTTTCATTTCCACTCGCAACCTGCCGACCGGGTGGGAGAGGCAACGTGAAATTGAATCGATGACTTTCGCCACACGTAGTCTATGAAGATGTCTAAGTTTGTCTCTTATTCGTTGCTTGCTATACCCGCGCGTTCGTATTATATCGAATCTATTTATAAAGACGTCGTTTATTTTTCTCGTCGATATACTCGATCGTTCGATGTACAGCAACGACGTCAAACGCATCAACGCATCAACGCCTGAGTGAGCTCTCAGAAGACTTCTCGTTTTTTTAATTTTTTTTTAACCTCGCATCGAACAAGACTATGCGCGTCCATGTCGATGCTGACCATAACCGAAAGGCCACACGCTCAATCTTCAACGCTGTCGGACAATCAAGCCTGGGGATCGCTTCGCGCAACGTTACGAATGTGTGCGTGTATATATCACGAAAACGAAAGATTCGTCAAAGTCTCACGCCCACGTATATATATCCCGATGGAAATGATGGAAACAACACCTTCCCATTCGTTCCTGACGAGCCAACGAAGCGAGAGAGTTGGAACAAATGAGCGAAGAGACACCCTCCGGCGATTATCTCTCTTCGCAACAAGATGGATTGAGCTCCCTGATTGTTTTAGGACCGCGTGGACACCTATGGTGGCGCGAGGATACGTTCTCCACGCGAGAAAAGACTGGAGAACGGATAACGAAGACGCGTCTCTACGAAGACACGCGTTGTGAAGGTGAATGATGGGTGAAGGGTTAATCGTTTTTAATCTTTTTCTTTTGTATGTGGCCCTTTCTCTCTCTTTCGTTTAGTCGTTGTTTCAAACTCGACGTCCCGCAGTCTTTCACTCGCTGCCAGAACACCTCGGAGACATTTCTGACCTTTGAGGGAGAGGGGATACTCTCGCGTTCGTTTGTATCTCAAAAATTCATGTGGTTCTTTTCACAACACCCGACTGTTCGCCGAGATCTATATTATTCGTCGAGAAACCAAGTGGTCTCGTAATCTTCTTGCGAAACTGGAAGCAGAATAATGATGTAACGTTCAACCCTTTTCGAGAGGAGAGCCCTCGTTGACGCGGGGTGACCGATCCCGAATAAGCAAAGAGAACGTAAGCGAGCAATTCGTATACAAATGCGATACCCGAGTGGCGACACTTCATAACAAAGCAATTCGAAAACTGGTCCGGAAGTGTGATCCCCCCTCGAGAGGTACCCCACGACGAAGACTCCCCTACGAAGAGCTCGGGCACTCCACTTTACATCGAGGGGAACAAGGTGACTTTTTGTGGGTATCGCTGTTACACACTCGTCGAGCCGAGCAAGTGTAACGGATTCGGGTAAACGACGAGGGGGACACGACGACGAATGGAATGAATAAAGCTGACCAATGAATAAAGTGCGTGAGTAGCTTCACAAAATATCACTGTGGACAAACTCATGGGCTGTGAGAAAGAAAAAAAAAAGAGAGGAAGTGGAAGATGATTGCGATGGGGACGGTAGGGGATGAATTACAAGAGTGCGAAACATAATCTGTATTGAAATAACCGAACTAAGATACTACCGCGTTGTATTGTCGATAATATTGAATGACTTTGCCTCAAAAAATCGGATATGAGATGTGTTTGCGCTGAAATAAAGATACACACTCGTTGACTGAACGAATCAACTTTCGCAGGGCGAGCGAAAGAACATAAAAAAAAAGAAAAAAAGGGGGAAGTGACAAGCGGAGATGCCGCATTCGGAGAACGAGTTTTGATCCTTCTTGGCGCATCAGCAGCGTTCTCGCAGACTCTGCGACGTAGCAATTTTGCGTCTGATAAATGAGCCGCGTATTCAAATAATTTCAACCCCAATTGAGCCGACTTTCTCGTTGCTTCGCCGACTGCGTGTGTCCTATGTTTGTTGTTTTTTTTGTTTGGTTCTCTTTGACAAGTGTAACGGACACGTGGTCGAGAGAAAAAAAAATTACCAAAAACGACCCCTTCGTTTTTTTTTTTTGCTTTTTATACAGTCGCTGTGATAGATCCTGTTGATGTTATTGGTGTGTGCAACGGTACAGACAAACGTCATACGCGACCGTTTATGACATCGGCAAACATTATTCTCCACACCGTAAAATCTAACGCTCGCATGTGTTCCATTGTAGCTGTTGAGATGGTGAGGGTAAAGTACATTAAGAAACAACGTTATTGCCGGTGCAGCGGTGAAAGCTGTGCTACTCGCTTAGGAAATGTCTCGCGAGCGGTGGGCTGAAAGAGGATCGCAGCAGACCGCTTTATCAGACCTCTAATACCTGCACTTCCTGCCTCGATAAACTTCACTTATACCCAGCGAATCGCGTCTGCCAGGCTTCGTCGCTTATCGCCTCCTTGAGTCACGTAAATTCAGATTTTCGGTATCGTCGCGCACGTTCGCGCAATAATTTTGGCAAAGATTTTATCCCAGAAAACCCCAATGGATGCGCTACTGAATCTGTACGATCTTCAATGTCCGTATTCAAGTGTCATTGCAAGATCGAGTTATCACAGCAAGAAATATGGTATATCTAGAGATTTCGACGTTTCTGAATGTCGCTAGTGAACGATGTAACGCGCACAGCTGCCGTTCGAGATTACTAGAGAAGAAACCACTAACGACGGGGTGTCCGGGACATCCAAGATATACATTGCCAATGGTGGTAATAACGAGCAGCTTCTAGACAACCCCCTTCGAGTCGTCACAGCTAACTGTAACCTCAGGTGGTCAGGTCGTCGATTGTTCACCCCCCTGAAACTTCGAAATGCGCACGTTATACATATATATATTCATACATATAACTTTATCCGGACCCCTTGCCACGACACGAGAACACGCAGCCCACCAAGTTCTCTCTTCATCCCCTCGCGACGTGCTATATAATCCTCTCCTATATATAATATTTCTTCTCCTCCAGAGCCGTCTGATTTCTTATTCAGATCTTCTTGTCACGTCGCAGCATCGTTCGCACCCCCCGCTGACTCAGATAAACCCGTTTAATTGAGATCGGTCGTTGTATAGCAAAGATGTCCAATGCAAAAGTATATTTTCCAGACAAGATGCTCCCCCCTTGGCTGCATCACCTCGTATCATCAAAGTTATCGGCGCCGACGTTAAAGAAAATCACTTCATCGACTCCAAGGAGTTTAATTCGTTAGTCACCCAACGCCGTCGTTCTATTACGTTTCTTCGATGTCTTCTATGTGTGTCGCCGGACAGATTACATTCGTTCAATGAATCGCAAACGGCACACGGCCTGCAAACGTTATAGGTTGGGGGTAAAGGGAGTCGAAGCGGCGAGAATTGGAGGTGCCAGCGCGTGTTAAGAGCGTCTAGACGCTGTCTCGTCAATCTGCCTGACGTTGTGTGTTACAAACTCAGCGTCGACACTTTATCCAATTGACCAATCGCCGATAACGATGCGTTGCCGGTGGACGAACTATGCGGCGAGAGTAACGGAAATGCATATTATCCGTCAACAAGGGACACCAAGAGAGACAGCCGGGAATCGCGATGGAAGTTGCGTTGGGGGAACGAGCCCACCAAAGACTTCCTGTGGCGATTGATCCATTCCAACGACGAACTGCGTAGAAACGGCTAAAGATACGCGCGCGAATTCAGCAATGATGATTTTCTGTTTGTCACTGCGAAATGAATACGTGGCCGCCAAGCATAGCGAGCGGATCACAATAACTTCAAGGACGATTAGAGACAGGAGGCCTCTCGAGAATTCTACGAAGCTAAATCGTATTGTTTTTTTTTTTTGTATACGTTTTTTTAATTTTTTTTATTAATCCTTTGTTCGATTCTGGCTACAAACGCAGACCCATCTCGATCCCATGATACTATGGAGGTACGAGAAATTCTTTCATCGTTCATATGGATGCGATATAGGGAAGTGAAAGGGAAAATATGGAATTTTCAGCCTCGAAGACTGCCTGCTCGTGTTCCCACAACTATCCGTTTGAACCGAGAATGTACGGCATTTATACAGCGAACCATAAGAGTTTACGGCATGCTTGGCGCATCGAGCTTTTATATGTATCGGTATGTATACGTATATATACGTACACAAGACTATAACAACGCGCTATAGAAATGTCACAATCGAATATGGAGCTCGCAACTCGAGGCTCGCCAATAAAACCACATTGTATATATTATCATCGGTGTAAAGTATTTACTGTTCGCTACCATGTTCGACGTGTAGTCGCGAATGCCGTAGGGTAAAAGAGAGATGAGGAAGGAAATAAAAGAAGGAGCCGGATATGGCGAGGCATGCACGCGACTATGGGACTTCCCAAGCTTGCGAAAAATACGGTGGTGTATCCGAGTCGCGATTCCAATAAAGTCAACGAATGTCGCACTGGGAATTGAATCTTCGTTTATTCTCCTCCCCTGTGCCAAGTAGCAGCATCAGTTCTCGACGAACAAAAACACGAAATAAATATTAAGCAGTACAAACGAGAGTAACGGCATCGAATCGTTTTTTTTTGTCAATGATTCGCGGGAACGCAGTTGAAGACACAGCGTGCGGGCACTTGGCGAAGAGTTGAACAAATTATCGCGGCAATGCAAAAGAAAAATTCTCGTAACGCCGTATCCGCTGCTGCACACCGGCTAATTAGCATCGCACAAATATATTCCGACACGCCGTGCGATATCGTGTAACTGCTATATATTGGCTGTTTTTTTTTTTTTTTTTCGTTCTTCTGAATCAGACGCACGACGATCATCGGAAAATTACAACGCTGTAAACTCGATGCTCGTCGTCGTTCGCAATTTACAATCGTTAAATTCCTATACCGACGAGAGAGAATTCTCGAATCGAGGACGTCGCTGTCTGGTTCTCGTTATAAAAGCGTATCAACGGGTTCGCATGTTTTTTTGATGTGCAATTTCGAGTCGCCAGAGCGACGAGAACGATGGCAAGGACACGTGTATGTATATACTGTCTCTGTGTAGCGGTATAAATCCGTAAGGACTATTATTCGAAGAGAAGAATTACTTTCCGGAGGCGTTATATATTCGCGCTTCGTGGAACAGTTGCCGAGGAGTTACGGTGCCCTAAAGCATCGACAATGATTTACCATATTGCAGCCGCGAGAACACCGTCCAACGAATATCGAGAACGTTTCACGATCGTGTCGTTCCGCGCGGTTGACGGTTCAACTAAAATAATGAATGTTACATCCGACCAATAATTCCTATATATAGATAATCGGCAATAGATCTTCCCTTAATGTTAACGCAGTAAAGACTGATTTGGTAGAATCAGAAAGAGAGCTGTGCGGGTCTTAAGAGCGGCGTTGTAAGCAATAATACAGTCGGCAGAGATGGAACGGACGCGCATCGAAGCCGGAAGATATGTTCTTGTCGAGTCACAGGGCTTGTAAGTCCCACGAAGCCATAAGGAACCGAACGAATATGGCAAGAACGCGAGTGTATTATAGTTTAGAAATGAAAAAAAAAAAAAAAAAAAACTGGAGGGATAAAGAAGAAGCAGTGTGGTAACACAGAAGAACGCAGAGACTTAGTGATCGACAGAATCTTTTTCTCCTCACTCGCTCTCGTAGAATCTCTTCGTGACATGGTGAACGTGGACAGAGAAAGACAGCTTCTCGCTCCGGCTAAGAGTCCAGCAGCATTCGAGCGGTGCGCAACGCCGCGTCTGTATATTCTCGAGTGGGGGAAGCTGGTCGCAACCAAAGATGGCAATGAGGAGAGAAGAGAGCGCGGGGTTTCGAAGGAAGAGGGACGATGAGTACGAGAAGAAAAGAGGGAAGGGAGGTACAATCTACGTTTCCATCTCGTGGCGCGCGCGTGTCCGTCGAGATTCTCATCCGTGGGTCGGAGTCGGGCCCCAGCGAGACGGGGCCACCTGCCCGCTGAAGCACCTAGTAGTGGGGAATCTCAGGCCCGTCGTCTACTCAACCCCCTTTCTTTTTCTTTCTCTGTCTCTCAACCTAACTCTGTCGCTCTCTCTTTCTTCCTTTATCTTTATTCACTCTTCCTCCTTCGTACTACGCGCACTCCAGCAAACGCACTCCTTGGCATCCTCGCGTTATGTTTCTCGACCCGATGATCCGCACCAATGATTATATAGTTGGTATACGCAAGAGGCCACAGGGGTCGGATTCGAAAAAGAGCAGTAGATATAAGTCAAATGTACCGGAAAGGGGTCACATTCTTTCTGAAATTTTGTAACAATTTAATTTAAGTTCTATATTGATTAAGACCCACGAGATTTGAAAATATTTCTTATCAAACCCTGAAAAAAAAATAAAACATACCCAGCATAAGATTTTAATGAACATATCTCTCAATTTTCTTATTTCCATTTAACAATTCAATGTTTGACGTCTCGGTCAAGTACTCATTGGACCAATAATTCCCGAACTTTAAGGGTCCGTAAAGTCCAACGGGTGGTTGCTGATTTTTTTTTTCTCGATGTGAGGCCCGTTGCAACGCGTCACGATTTCGAAGTCAGGTTCGAAAGGGGTGGGGAATCTCTTCTTCTGCTCTCCTCACATCGCCGGTGCACTTATTCTTTGCTTGCCCAGGGCGCTACAGACCCCGCGGGTATACGGGAACCCCCGCTAGGGTGACCCCTCGGGCCACCAGCCGCAGTAAATCGCTCGGTACCCGCTGCTGTGTTCTCTCCTGTGGCCTGTGCGGATTCGAGAGAAGGGAAAAAAACCCGCTCTCGAGCCCGAGAGAGACCCGTAAATTACGTACTTTGCGAGCATGCAGAAGGGATCGCGTTCAGGTGCATAGGTCAGCGTGCAATAATGACGCGGGACCGGAGATGATCTATCCCGTAATATCTCACCGCCGGTATACGTGACGTCCTCGGCTGACGGCGAACCGCCACCACCGTCGTCTACTGTACTCTACTATCCTTTAAGATTTCCTAGATTCACTCTCTCTTTCTCTCTCTACTTCTATCTATTCTACTGCGGCGGCAGACAGAACTAATGGCTTCCTGCAACAGAACAAAACTCGTACATCCCTTTGCGAAAATTACTTTTCACGAGATGCATCGAATAATTTGCGAATATATGTATCTTTTCTCATACTGATAAGAAGTACCACATAAATTCATGACTCTGATCGAACACTCGCAGACCCCCCCCCAGTCCATTGGTCGATCTACGCAGGTAGACGCTAGTGAAATCGATCGGTAAGCTTCGACGCCGCGCACGTTCCGAAGTCAATTGCGTCCCGCAGCGCGATGACACCCGGTGCACATATGGAGTTTGCGCGCGTCAGGTTCGTTCACACGAACCCTCTATATACGCCTCAACCAACAGCGGGAACGCACACGAATGAATGAAATCGCGTAAATATTTATGAAACGTCGAGAACTTGCGCTCTCGCGTGTTCGCAACGAAGAAAACGAGAGAGAGCTTGAATAGATGAGACGGACATGAAACGAACGGATGCCGCGTTTGAGCGTTGTTTTTTTTTGTTTTTTCGCGAGACTCCTTGGCGACGCTTTACGATTCGATTATAGCTACACACTCTCTGTGCGCGGTGCGGCAACGATCCCGGTGGCCCAAGTACTTCAACGCCAAAAAGCAGAAAAATGTCAATTCTCATTTTTTGTTTTTATAGAATTTTGTTTCGACGAATAAGCGTGTTATAGTTAGTTGCAAAAAAATAGCGATTCAATATTGTAAATTATCCGAAAGGCGGGTCGAAAATTGAGCTCCGACTTCCTTTTTTCGTCGCTCCAATTGAACTAATGTCTTCGTAAAAATTCTCGAAGGACGTTTTTCATAGGACTTAATAATCAAGAGCCGAAGCATAAACATAAATTTCACGAGCAAAGAGGGGTTACTTTTTCGTGCACTCGTTTTTTTTTTTTGTAGCAGCAAGATTTTTGCATCAGCCACGCTCGTTGGAGACTGAAGTGCTCGAGGGCGAAAGTTTACGTTTTTTTATACATCGTCCTTTCAGAGCCGGGAGTTCGGAGTCTCGAGGTCCGCCGTTTGCGTACATTATAGCAACGCGTAGAAAGGCTACCGTCCTTCAAAGTCTCTACGCTCACCGAATTAAGCGGATATGACGCGCGGTTTAGGATCGCTTCTTTCGTCCTCCTTTATTCTGTTGTCGTGTTGCATCGTTCCTGCGGTTTAGCGTGAGGACGACGCCACCGTTTCCGCACGAACAACCGATACGCTCGAGCTCTTGGTTTCCTTCGTTTTTCGATCCGTATGTCTTTTTTTTTTTTCTAATTTTTATTTCCTCTCCGTTTTATTTTTCTCAATTTGCGGCGCGTCCTGCCTCGTGCCTATCCATGGCGACGACGTGACATCGCGATTACATGGAAGCTTCGAGCTCCCGTGACTACGGGGACCCCTTAGGGATACCCCCTTCTCTATAACGCGGAGAGTTAACTCCTCGCGGGAGTTGCTCTCCGCCCGTGATCTCCTCGCCGACAACAGCACAGCGGCTCCAACGGCAACAGTGCAAAAAGTCTTCTCAAACCTGCAGAGCCGCGATTACTGGAATGATTCGCTCTCGAGAAAGATACGACCAGGCGCACCTGCCATACGGTCTCTGCAATAAAATTAAATTGTACGCGTGTATATGCCCGGCTTATAGTTTTTGTCATTAAAATGCGCGACAGACTTTCATGTAATATATATCTTCAATACATAACATTTCTTTATTAGCGAACATCTTCGTATATAATAATTTTTTATATCTTTTAATACGAAGTCAGCTGACTGTCACATTAGTGCTGAAACTGACGAAGTAGCAAGTTGGTCAATTTTTTCGTCGTGGTCGTTGGAAAAATTGTCTATACCAATCTCACGGTTTTAGTACGTTTTCGTTGGGCTTTGTATCCGTTTATATATATGTCTATACACCGGATCTAGCGAGTGCGCGCACCAAGGCG
The DNA here is from genome assembly GCA_934046635.1 of Buathra laborator. NCBI lineage: Eukaryota > Metazoa > Arthropoda > Insecta > Hymenoptera > Ichneumonidae > Buathra > Buathra laborator. The sequence continues at coordinate 3,036,482 of OW203897.1, read as the reverse complement.
CTAAGTCCCGCAGAGCTGCTGGAAATTATATGCAAATCCTTAACAGGGACGATACCCCTTCTTGCCGTTTGAGTCTCACTGAGTGATCGGCATATGTAAATTCTCTAATGACGGATCAGCCGGAATACCGACTGATGTGTGTGACGTCATGCTGTGCGCTCAGCAAGCAAGCATCCGAAGTGGTTTTGATGAATCTGAGACAGGAGAGCGCATAAAGAGAGTTTGGCATCGGCACCCACCTTCCCCTTTTCTTGCCGTGAGGCTCTCTTCCATCGCGGTACCCGTAACTCATCTATCAATATTATACTCAGCCGTGAGAAGCCAACCCCACGTTTTCTCGCACTCTGCCTTTTCTATTTATACGTCCAATCAATTAAAAAACCGCACGTTGAAAATGAGAATAATATTCAACGATAAAAATAGAAAAAAAAAAGTATCTGACGTTAGAAACAGCTTATCGAGACTCAAGGTGTTCTCAGGCGATTAGCATTCATATTTATATAAATATTGTATGCATGCGCGTTCACAGACCTACACACAACGTATATACGCCGCAGTGAAGATATAACGATGTCGTAAATAAATACGATAAACAATTATTAAACGAATAGAAAACAAATACGAACTATGCAAACATAATGCAGATTTGCCGACGCTTCGTACAATATATATTGTAAGGATCACATTAATTTGCGATCGGCGGTATATAACTCTTCCTCCTCCTACTCTGTACTGCACACCGACGTGCTATTGCTCTTTTTTCGAGACGCGTGAATATTATAAAATTTCACAGATAAGTATAGAAGAGATATATGTTATTAGTAAGAATTATCAGACTTCATATACATCGAGACGTACCTCCACCTCCGGCTGCATACTCCTGTCTGTATATATTTCATTGACGATAAGATCGAGTTGCGCAGGTCAGGAATCCACCCGGATATTCACCGCGCCACCGCATTTACGAGTGATTCCAAACTATTGCGAATAACACCCCCTCCCCTCCTCCCCACATTCAAATGCGCGAGAGTTTGTCCAATATTCTCACACTCGTTATTATCGGAGATCATCAACTATCGTATTAGATACGTATTATTATATCGTCATTCACTCGAACCAGTAATCTACCAGAGGCATGATCCCCGAGAGTTTCATCAATCTCGATCTGAACCGCAATTATATCGATACAGGGACCAACGAATTAATGAGATCATTGTCGATCTTTTAGGAACGACAGAGATCTCCAAAATTTGCATCACAATACGACGATGGGTATCGCGCTTATTCTTTGTGTTATGAAAATATCGGGTCCGAAAGGCTTCGAAACTCGAGAAGGGGCTGAAAGGATTATAAGAATATCCCCCCAACGAAAATCATCGTCAAAGCCACTAAGCATGGAGCACGTATACCCTGATTGCGGTTACCACGTAGTTTTGACTTCGTCAGTACAAATATTTATCTTCATCCCCGTTTGCATTCAGAGAGAGGTACACGCACAGCTTTGCGGTGCGTAGGATAAACGCATCGATCAACCGATCGATACACAAGTGCATTAATCTTTTGCTCGTCTCGTTGAGCTGCCATGAGGAGCGGCCAATAGAAGGGAAAATAAATGTATTCATAGTGCGAGACTCGTGATGGGTTCGCAAGTGGGGGGTTGAGTCAATATTTAAATATTGCAATTGACTGCTCGATGATTAATTATCTCACGCGCAGCTCTCGCGTGAGAACGTTTTAACAATTTTATTCGCTTCAACAAAGTGAAAATTTAGGGATGAAGAGACTGTGAGAAATACGATATTTTATTTTTTCGGACGATTGGGAGAAATCGGGAAAAATACCTTTTACCAAATCTATCATAAAACATAACTTTATCATAGAACAACAATGACATAATAAAAAGTTAAAATCACCAAAAAAAACGTAAATTTTTTTCATATTCAAATGACGAAACCCCCAAAAATCTTCGAGTATTCAGACATTGACGTATAGCATCGGGTCGAAACGCAATCGAAAGTTTAATTCAGAAGGAAAAAAGCAGACTCGAGGCAGCGCGCTGACTTCTGACGTATACATATTTATCGTGGTCACAGGCTTTGGCAGCGCTTTGGGAACGAAGTTTGCGAAGAAAAAGCGAATCGACAATGCATCCGCGAGTCGCGCGAGCCTCGAGGCTCGCTGTCGCCAATAACAAATTGCGATACTGCGGTATATAAGCGTGCACGGTAGCCCCTCCAGGCTCCAAGTTACGCCCGAGACCGGTGACTCGTGATTAATTGAAACGAGACGCGGGCATCTTTCGTAGGCTGAATCATATATTTTGTTTTATTTTCTCTCAAAATATTTGCATGTCACAGCGCGATTCTGGGAGCAACGAAAAGAGCTTCCGATGCCTCGAACGAAACATATCGTATACATGTTCAACAAAGAATAGCGACTTAAACGAGTTTTGTATGTGTGAAACGTTATTGTCGAGTTAATCAATTTTTATCCCACTTTCGAAGTATGTAGGAGAGAACAGATTTCTTAAATAATCATAAACTTCTGTAGCTTAAAAGTTAATACGGTATTTGAAGGTGAAAACAAATGATCGATGTATTCATGGCACCGTTCTAGAATCCGAAGGAAACTGTAATAAATAACATAGCAATATTCTATACCAGTCGTGCATCTGAAGGATAAGTTACTCTCACCTGAGGCGTTAAATCGTCGATTATCAAAATAACGATCCATAACTTCTGTAGCGACAAGGAGAAAAAAACGTACATAGTAGATCAGGGACAGTGTCGGCAGTATACGTATGCATCTAAATGCGCTCTTTTTATTTGCACGAGTTTCAACGCACGAGTTCCAAATATACATTCGTTGAAATTTCTATTCGCCTGGAAATTGTACTTTCAAATTGTCGTCTCCGCGTATAAATGCGCGGGACATCGCCCCGGACACCATTGTGTGCTCAGCGACAAAGAATTCTTACATATATACATGAACATTTGTCTATTGCCATGTTGTGCCACTGACGCAACTATATTCTGTAGTGTTAAAAACTGTTTTATCGAACGGATCGTCGTGATAAGATTTTTATGATTTTTTTAAATTCCAAGAACAATAAATAGATTTCAACAATGACAAATTCGATCAATTAATGATCGTGACATCTTTGGTGATATTCAATCAGTACGCTGCGCAATCGTCCATTGATGGGAGTGCGATGTCGGGATAGAACTTGCGGCGGCATATTACAGGCTTACCACTCTCACAATATTATAACTTCTTGCAAAGTCATATTGGAAAAGTCCGAAGTTTAATGTCCAAAAACATATTTAAAAACTAGTAGATCATTTTCGTGTTTATTTAATTTTTTAAAAATCAGTTGTACAAAAACCATATCCGAAAACTATGGTGTGCTTTTTACGCAAGTCCTTCAAAAAATGTTATGTGCAGTACCGATGAAGAAAAGAAATTCGCCAAGTGAAGCTTGTGCTCGATTTTTTTTCGAGCTCGAAGATCACCTCTGGGCCATAGTCGTATCGATAATGTATAGAAATACACTTATATAAAGAACGACGGAAACAATGCAACTACACAACTCACGTCGTCGGAGACAAAGCCCCCATCTGGCATATACTGTTGGCGGAAGATGATATCATATGTTTTACGATCGTTCCGTGGATACTTTATGCTTCCCCCGTCCCTCCCCACGGCAACCGCCCCGTTTCGTTTCTCTTTCTTTCTCTGCTGAGTTTTCTGAAGCCCTGCAGGCTACAAGAGAGCGTTTCCTCTCGTTCGCCGAGTCGCCACAGCGCACGCCATGATATAGGTGTATGCAGATGTCCTCGTGATGAAATATCTTCGGCACGGGTATCTTCTTCTTTCCCTACAGTCCTCGAGGTATAACTTCTATCGCTCCCCGGACCACCACCCCTTCTTCGGAAACCTACCTATGAATATACGATATCGATGTACCACAGTGAAGTTCCGAGTCCGATGGCCGCAACAAACTCGATACAGTTTCGATTACATTATGTTTTTTTCCATTGTCCGGCTATAGGGCGGCTGCTTACGACAAAGAAATCGACTACGGGCGCCACTACTTCTATATCGAATAGAGAAGCGCAGTTCGGATATTTTTCTGCGAACGAAATAGAAAGGATATCTTTAAGCTTTTTTTTTTTTCAAAAAACCGCTCACCTACTAGGATTTATAGACGAGCGAATAGCATTATTGTGCAGGTCGGGTAGTTCACAGAAAAACTGTTGCCACTTAAAACAAAAAAAGATCAAGAGACTCCCTTTCAGAATTATTAGTTACAAGATATTTCCCGCTTGGCTGCAATAACTTTTTGCTCGAAAATTGCTCTGGGAAAATTCATGCTCACCGTTACGATCATTTACGCGTGTCTCGCCAGGGCTAATGTAGCTTCGAAGTGAGAGAGGGTCGACCTTTGGTGAATAGAAACTTCGATAGAGCTCCCAGCGCACTCGATCACTCTGAGAAATCTCTCGGGTCCATCGTGTACGGTATATACGTATGGTAGGCAATATACACTTTGACTCCGGCAGCAGGAACAGCAGCTTCTCTGGTTCGCCGTGTCAGTTTCTCGCACGGGGACGCCCACGCAACCACTTACCCGGCAACGTACAACGTTGTCGACGTTGCTGAGAAATATAAATACCGCGACACAGCGTTGAATCTCCCGGTGCTCGCGGTGGTTAAAAGTGAGATATCTAAGATAGGCACGGTGGTTACAAGATCGAAACTATCTCAGCATCCGCGGTGCATCCCATTATTCCATTCTCGGCCTATGCCATGCTATAATACCGTAAAAGGCGCGATGGGGACTGTGTCACCCGAGCACAGCTGAACATATACAGAAGCTGTCGCAGCTAAGTAGTCCACCCACGCGCGCGACTCTCGTACATTTCATTCAAATCCGTTCTCCCTATCGTCCTCGAAGATCTCAAACAAAAAAAAAAAAAACGGTCAAACATAGAAAAGAATATCGGAATCATCGATAGTAGAACAACCAATGAATTCCTCGTCGTGTTACTTGACGCGTGATCCGATGTTGAAAATTAATATGGTACACTTGGGGAAAAGGGGAGGTATATTCGATCACGAAGAAAAAAAGACACTAAAGCTAGACAAGTGGTTTACCTTCTCTTGTATACATATATATATGACTGAGAGATTTAATCCTTATCAACGGTAGCAGTGTTATCGCTTATGGTTAGAATCTCGAGGGAGAGAACGATGCTTTATGAGATCTATAAAGACCTCGATCCATTTCGTGCTCGAGATCGAGAGTTTGGAGTGACGCACGACATGCGCCCCTTTTTCTGTATCCCCTGTCGTTTGGCTATAGATGAATGCAGCGAGAACACTGGTATAATAATACATTGGTCTGGCCAAGGCGTCAAAAATAAATTACGAATTCGTGATAGAGAAGTGGAGATAGGCAAACGACCGGAGGGCCTATACTATTGTCAATGGTCCAAGAGTTCAGAACAACAACGACAACGAACGACGACTACGTGGCATTTGAAGTGTGGTTCCAAACAAGGGTAAGGTGGACCTGTTCGGAGAAACGTTTCTGCTTGCGCTCCTGCTGTTGCAACGGTTAGATCGATAAGGATACGTCAATACGAGTGAACCAGAGACCAAGCCCTTTGTCCAGCTAAAAGGGGAATCGTGGAAGAAGACGATCTCGCGCTTCTATACACTCGTAGTCTCGATACTTCGTTCACAATTCCCAACATATATCGCGCGCGTCTTTGCTCGCACGACAGATACTCGTTCGTTGCGTTCACGTCAGGATGTCAACGTGGAGGATACTCGAGACCTATCGTTTCTTCACGATCATTCCCTTCGCTCACTCTTCTCCGTGGAGTTCGCGAAGGAATTTCTAACAAGTATCGACTCTCCTATGCTTAGTACGAAATCCAACATCTGTCTGTAGGGCTTACGATGGAAAAATTCTTTCCGAAGATTTCTCAGGATCGCGTGTATGATCCAGTCGATCATTTTCCAATAAGAGCCCTTATACAATAAGGGGTTCATATATAACAATCCTTAAAACTCCGTTTCCAAGCGTTATTTCTGTTACAAGAAAAACATGTATAACCTGCTATATAGAAAGGAAACGCAGTACACAACGGTGCAAAATGCAAAATGTTATTGGTACGAAGAGCACCCGAGAGCTTAAATTACCGGGGGAACGAATGGTGAATATTTAAGCTAATTGAATGCGAAAATAAAATGCATTCTGAAATCAACGCCTTGTTTGCATGTAACATTGTACAAACTACGGCTGCGTTTCTGACTATGCGATTAATATTAACATCGGGAAATAACGAATGGTCATAGTTGTGGCGCTGGTAGTAATTACTTGCACGCACGATACCAGAGAAGCGTGTAACGAACTGGCGAACGCTTCGAGAAGCTGTTTTAGTTGCTATTGCCGAAGAGAAACCGAGAGCAAGAGTAAGAAGAACGGAAGGGAGCTTTGGTCGTTGCCGAAAGGACATAAATCCCGTTTTACAATGCCAACAGCAGCACCAGCAGAAGCAGCCTCCGGGGCACACGTGTCCGCGCCAGTGATGTTTGCCGCGCGAGCGCGCATATGAATGAAACTCTTTGACGAACGTGAGAGGGCCTTTCTGACATTCTGGACCGTCTGCTATGTCGACGAATACTCGAGAGCTGACGATGCCATGGAACTGACTTCCCGTTCCTCGTTCTAAACTCAACGTAACGAGAGCACAGACGTCCCGGTTGTCCCTTCGTTGGTGTTCTCGTTTCTGTCCCTTTTTTTTCGTTGCTTCTTCGGACCCCCTCGACTATACCGATCGGCATGGCTATCAACGAGGGCGTGTTAGACACGCAAAAAAAGAAATTAAAGACATTACCAAAGAAGTCTAGTCTCTCCTTCAAACCCAAATTAACTAATCCTCAGAAAGACGAAGAAATGTGTTAGAAATACATAATGAATAACATAATACACTCGGCATTCACCAGTAGCAACGAGCAGTCTAACTTCTGGGGTACCAAAAGTTCAGAAGAGCCGAGACGAGACAACTCCTAGAATTTATCTTGTCGAAGCGACGACGAACATACACGGAATTCTAACGACCACTCATTCATTACACCCTGTGCTTACCATAAAAGTAGAGTTAATCATAGATTTTGAAAAAAAAAAACTATCCTACGCCGCGCAGTTGTGGCGCTTCACAAAAGAGTCCGAAGAAGGTGATAAAAAAGCATGCTGGTGGCTGTAGGGAAATTTACATGCGCTAACTTCCTACCGAATCGTGTCCTTTGTACTTGAAGGGGCTTTTTTTTTACTTTGCCTCTTCGCCGTTCCTGCTTCGACGCTTCTCGCCCCTCCGTTCATTTCTCTTCGTTTGTCGTCTCCACCTTCTTCACACACTAGTGGTCGTTTACTGTATTTTTTGTTTCGTTACCGCACGGATTCCTCTCGTTGCGAGTAAACGCGTAGCCGCGCTTAATGAGTAATGCCGATGCTCGGGCTGCTGTTGGTGCTGCTTTCGCTACTGAATCTTTTATTCATTCCACACGACGAGAGGCGAAACATTGGCTGCCGCCTTTACGCAACGTAGCCACGAATCAGCCCATCGCATACGCATACAGCACAGTATACTACTTCTACATCTCATACATCGTATGTACTATGGCTGTCTCAGTACGAAGCAGTGAGCGAACGAGTCTGCTTGCCTCTGGCTAGCATACTGCGTTTCCGGTTCGTAAAATGTTATAAAGTTGCCTCGAACGTATCGTTTACCTATCGCGATTTCCTGTCTGTGATCTGCGTGCCAAGGCTTCGCGCTTCTTGGGGTCGGTGCATCTCATTCATGCCGCAGCGATGCGAGGGATCCATTTGATTATTCTGACACAAAAAAGAAACACCATTGAGACTCCATAGCCTCTGGGGAATAATATTTCGACATCAATTTCAAATTATGTTCTTGTTCGTGTGCATTTACCATTTTTTTTCGACCACTTTCATCTACGCTCCCGATTTCATGAAAAACAAATTCGATTTTACAAACAATCAAAATTTCTTGCCGCCAATTGGGATTCTAATCTCGGATGTACCTAATTGCATATCGCTATATTAACGAAAATATTTGTCCGAGAATGTTGAGGCAACGCCGTTATCGATAACGCGCGGCAGCAAAAGCTGATCCAATCTTATTAATCGCAGCGAGCCATTTTCGTCGATTCGATTTCTTTGCTATGCCATAGCTACCGTGGTATAAGGAGATGGAGTTGGATTGATGCCGATTGCCGGCGTCGATCGTGACAAAAACATGAGCGCACGCGGGCAATTAGCACCGAACACGATCCTCGCATACCTCTCGATCCGATCCGCAAAAGCAAAGCCCTCTAGCCGCCAATCCCTTTCTGCGATCTCGTGGGCTATGCAATCGTCGGATTGATGCCTCGCTACCGGACGCAATCACGTAACTACACGATTCTTCTTCTTTTCCGTGAATTTACCAGGAAACAGTTATAAAAATGAGACAGGATTCTTTCGTGAACATGATTAACTATGTATTATTATGCTCCATTATCGCGTCTATTCGCTAAGCGAATTTATCGACGTATGTATGCCTTTTACGTAATCCAGAAGGGAAGTTGTAAATAAAAAGTACACACGTACAAAAGATTACTCTTAACCAGAAAGCAAAGAATCGATCAATGCATCGTTGCACCGCTCTCGATTCAAGCTTCATGACAATGAATCCCGCGAGATGGTGGAAGACACAGGGAATGGTTCCATTCACGGGGTGACGGAATTCCAAGATTTCTCGAGAAATCTTGGTCGGCAAGATTCAGTTTTTTTTCTTTTTTTTTTATACTAGAAGTAAATCGGATGGATGGGGTAAGCCAACGGACAATGGACTCATTGTGGGGCACCCCATTTTTATAAGGATTTCTCGAGCCTTTCCATTGTGCGAAAATTGGGGATCTGTACGAGCGTCTGCGACGTGATCGCGGGGGTGGAAAGGATAGCGAAACGGGTTCCTCGACCGTGAAAATAATAAAAAGTGATGCGTGTAGATGAAGACTAACAGAAAAAAAAAAAAAAACAACACGGCAGCTGTCCTCGATCGTCCGTCCGAAGGGTTTAGCTATACGATGAAGTCGATTGAATCGTCGAGTTCTCCTCGATAACAAAGATCAAAAAACCTTGATGTCGTTAATGTATAATTGTTAATTAGAAAAAAAATTCTGATACACATTCTTTACGCATTCATGTTATTTCTACAAGTAGTATTGCCTTTTTGCTATGGTACCTTTTTTAAAACCATTCACTCGTCTCAAGTTTTCGTTGGACCCTTCGATCCCGGTGTTCTTCGCATCACCGAAAAAAAGGGTTCTCTATCGTTCAACATTTCGATCATTCGATATCGAATAATACATCAATATTTTCAAACACAGGTTAACCATCGGCGAACGTTCTGTCTGAGTTTCCCTTTCAAGGTGATCTTTGCGCGATGCTCGATCAAAGGGGATGAAAAATCCTTTTCCTGTGTCGACAAAAGCCCCTTTACCTCTGTAGCTCGTCTTGTCATTCCGCGTTCCGCGTTATTTTCCGAGACTAGAATAGCTACCCCTATTGACGGTACACATAGCCTTTGCACCGGCTTCCAAAAATCTGGATTCTCGAGGCTAGAGATCGAAATCGTGCGAGCGGTAGTTTTTTTTTTTTTTTCTTTTTTCTCGGTTTTATAAGGGTTCGCTGAGTTTGTGGATCAATGAATGGGTTCAGCCGGACCTCATCGTCCCTTGCGTGGCACATTTTTTTATTGCTTCGAGAACTATACGACAGCAATCTTGATCGGGGTTACGTCAAATTTCCCACGCTGGTCGTTGCAAAGAACGTTTATCGTCTCACCCTTCCGAAGATCGGGACAGCGTGACGGTCACGGCGAGAATCGCGATTTCGACGTCTACTCAGAAATAGTTATATAGATAGATATTTCGTCATCGCTCTGTTTCATTATTCACGACTTCTACATATTGCAACAAAATAATATGATTTAGTGGGTACCACCTTTCTACCATTATTGAGTACCACTTGTTCCTTTCACCGATACGATTTTTGTGAGAAAAACATCCTTCATTCCGCCTCGACAAACTGCAGTGAATCTAAAGTGCCCTTTTTTTCATTTACATCGCACGAATCACGAGACTCGTTGAGATTTGATTCTATACCACGACCATCTGCCGGTTAGAGATACTTCGACGACGTTATAAAGCGCGAATATATAAAGCCCACGGTGAACGTAACGAAGGAATTTCTCCCTTTATAACACAAGCCGCGACGTATATACACAGGTACGCGTATAGTCTCATTTCGCGACGCCCCATAAAAATTAATCCGATCGTTAAGAACTGCCGTAACTGTCAAAATATACGGCCCCGTATACCGTGAACCGTACCCACCACGCGTAAAACCCTTTAGTTCCTCTATCGCTGTTCTCGCTGTGACTTCGCAACGTTGAAATAATTATTGTTGGTTCGCCTCGGGCACAACGGCTTTTCAAACAATTTTCACACCGACGATATGCTCGAGTGTCAATAATACGAAAATGTCTCTTCGCACAATCAAATCCATTCTCATCGATATTTCGCTATATTTCTCCGCGACTTCGAGAACATCAATTCTCAAGATTCTCGGATTTGCATCATGAATGCTTCGCTATTAGGTTTCAGAATCTTTTGCAGATTAAAACGATTCATTGCAGACTTACGACTAACGCCGATTGTACTGTATTTCCAAATGGTACACAGTTGAGTACAATATATTCAAAAGAGAAATATAATATTTCATAATGGTCCGTAGGGAAGGCATAAAAAGCAATAGAGGATTCTCCTTCGATGAAGGCTTCATACAGACCATAAACTACCCTACATGCAACGAATTTGTAACATTTTATTAGCAAGGCGTATATCAAAGTGCGTGGCTCGCTCTCCCAGTAGCAGATCTTCGGCTCGGGATATATACTTTGTACTCTCGAAACTTTTAATGGTCTCGACTTTGTTCTCAAGGGCCCTGTTAGGCGGTTATACCCTACCAGTTGCATTCATACAGGGAGATTTATGTGAGATGCCCATATGAGAGACGGGACCCACTTTTATGATCGGTTCTGTTACAAAGTTGACTCTTTTATGCTATTCAGACACCGGCGCGGACTCACAAAGAAATGCGAGCGTCGTTACAGCGTTCTGAATCGACGCGGATATGCCGAAGCTGATCCTTGAATTATCGCTAATATTTTATTTTTTTTCTTCACCCCACGGAACACCCACATGTTGCCCACGTACCGTGTCGCGAGTTGTTTTCTCGTCATTCACTAAATTGGTGCAACCGGCATAGTGTATTAACAAAAAAATGAATGTGGAGAAAGTGGTCCAGCGGAGACTGTGTTCGCAGACCTGCGCTCGGTTAATTTATCTGACTTATTCAGTCGGTTATAATTAACTTCGGGTGTTAAAGAGTCAAAAATATACTCTTACATAGAGTGACTAAAGTCAGAAAGGCGTATTTCTCATCTACTACGATATAAAATACGCCGTTTTTATTTTTTACGAGCGATATATCCAAAAATGTAAAGAGATTCCGATACCACGAGAGAGCTGCTTCAAGTTTGGCTATCGAAAATCGAGTCGCTGCTCATTGAAACGCCGCCGCGACGGTCGGATTTCACTCATTAAAGTGTTTCTCACGAGGAGTTCCGAAACACCGGCGAAACATGCGGTCGATGCAGTCGATAAGTCAGGAATGGCAATTCCTTGTTCTACAGTTAATTTAAGATTCTACCGGTCCATAACGAGCTCTGAACCGATTTGTAAATCAGTCTTTTAATAATGGTGCTTGTAACTGCTTAGCGAACGAGATATAAAGTTTTTCGTCGTAGTCTAGAAAACCACCGCGGGAGCATCATCGTCCAACGACGATTTATGTTGTCCGAATTATTTGACAGTGGGGTATTGCTTGAGAAGCAGGAAACAGTTTGTCCCGTTGAGGCGATCCGGCGCTCTTTTTTTGCGATATAATTGCCGATTCTGCGAGAGCCTGGGCGGTCCCTTTTTGTCGCCGACGCTAACTATAAGAAATCTTACGAGGCAACCTTGTATTCTTCTTTCTTGTCGCACTTTATCACATCGCGTGTCCCCTCTTTTCCTCGCTCGGGTTAACTCTCGAGGGTATCGTTTCGAACGCGCTCTACTCTCGTATAACTTCGCTACTGCCTCGCTTCGAGCTTTTTTGCTCGCGGTCATATAAATTACTAATGAACTAATTGCGATGTAAACTATATACGAACCCCTAGCGAATAGCGTATTTTCAGCGTATATAAAATTTATCGTGAAAATTTCGAGTTGCCGACTGAAGCGAAAAATCGAAAACTGTTTCATCGATTTCGTTTAATCGCCTATGAAGAATTGCGAAAAATCGACAATTATGTGGCTGTAGCACGATTCGAAAATCCTTTTACGTACCCTCGCGTTTGTCGCACAGTTGGGTTAATGGCCGCGGAAATACGCGGCGGCAAGATTCTTCCACGGGGACCCCTCCAGAAACAAGGAAGGGGGCAGAGCCAAATGTCTTGACCATAGCGAGGAATTGACTGACAAGACGCTCTCCGCAGGGAAATTCCACTGTTTCGAAGAGTGCGCCCCGGTGCCCAAAGGAGTCGGAGCAATAAATTCAAGGAGTACAACGCTGACGACGGAAATTGATAGCGGCGACTCAGGCTCTGAGGACCTTTTTTTTTATGCCGGCGGTTATAAGTACCAAGTATGGCGATGTTGGATACTCGCAAGACTTCGTTACACAGCTGAATTCTCTACTGTTTTGGATGTTAATTAAATATACTATCAAACGATGTCCAGTGGTCCTAGAAGTTCTGGAAATGTCCTTGAATTTTTGTTGACCTAGAAAAGTTCTGCAATGTCCTTTCATTTTTTGCGGACGTCTTACCGGACACCATAACTATACTGCTAATTCTACTTTACTCATAATCTCGCGTTATTGCTATTATCTTTGTATAATAATAATATAATCGTAATAATAATAATAATACGGATGAAGAACCGAGCTGATTGAAACCTGAGAGGCTATAATAACAGATTGCAGCGACGAGTTAAACGAAGCGAGGGACAATATAATAAAAGATAATCTATTGAGATAGTCGTAATTAGTTGCGCTTCTAGTAATTGAGATTCCAGAGATTCTTCTGCATAACGTGGGGGCAGCACTGCTCGATACCGCCTCATGGCGGCTCCTGTGACACAAGCCGCGTATCTTCATACAAAATATCAAAAACAGAAGCTCCACGACGATGGATAACTCCTATAATGATATTGAATGTCGAATGTACGATCGGAAAGGTAGGGAATCGACTAAAGCGCGAGCCGTGGCGATTCGACGCCCTCTACGCACCGATGACGTTTTCGAATCCAGCGTGCGACAAAACCGAAACTTGACTATCGAACGATATCAGCTGGGACATTGATAAGTGAAAATAATCATGGGAAAACGCGATAAACCATCGATCGAGGATGTCGGCGAGTCACAACTATTCGGAATAATTATTGCCGTTGTTGCAATAATATTGACTATAGGTAATGAAATAAAAATTTTCGAGGTTAAGTCCCGTCTCCCCATACTGCACGCAAAATATACTTTCCCGATGGATTTGTAACAGACATTCAATAAACGAACGAAGTTTGAAAAAATGTTTCGAACGACGATTTTTGCATTTATTTTTTTCACACATAATATTTAATTTTTCGTGGCACAAAAACATCGATTTCACTACATCAATCTTATGTCGTGATATCTACAGTAGTAGTAGAACATTGTAAAAACCATTATTAAGAAAGATATGTACAGAGCATTGTAATTGTATATGTAATAAAAGAAAGGGTACATTTTAACGCTTAGTCGCTGTACACACGCTTATCAACGATGATATTTTTACTTTGAATCTTACATTTTGCCCGTTCTCTCGATTAATCGCCAATGGCGCCAATAATATGCGTTTTCGTAGTTCTGTTCGCTCTATGGCGGCGAAGAAAATCTTCTGGTCGCAGCGTACTTCTTACAGGACTCAGTGACGCAGGCAAAACCTTGCTATACACACGACTCTTCCAATCCAAGTCTGTGAAGACTCATACTTCTGTTAAGGAGAACATTGGCGACATTATCATCAACGATGTGAGTTAAGACTTCACAAACACGACGAATTTCACATACAAATTCATGTATATTTATATCTCATTTGTTTTCTCACATAAAACATTGCGATTTTCAGAAAAGCCTTCAATTGGTCGATATACCGGGACACGAGCGTTTGAGATACAAATTTTTCGACAAATACAAAAATTCCGCCAGAGGCGTTGTTTACGTTATCGATTCGGTGACATTGCAAAAAGAAATAAGAGACGTCGCCGAGTGAGTATGCAAAAACATAAAGCGTAGTGCTGTACAATGCGATGCGCACAAAAATAAATGCACGCTAATGTTTCGCTAATTTTTTTTTTTTATCTATTACAGATTTCTCTATACGCTGCTTTCGGATTCCACGATGCAGAGCACCCGTCTTTTGATACTGTGCAACAAACAGGATCAGACGATGGCAAAGGGTTGCGGCGTTGTGCAGAGTTTGCTTGAAAAAGAAATAAATCTTTTGCGTTTGACAAAAACGAATCAGCTGGAGGCGACAGACGCGTCGTCGATAAACTCGTTTATCGGGAAACACGGAAAGGATTTTGAATTTTCTCATTTAAATACGAAAGTCGATTTCGCCGAGTCGGGAGCATCGGATATCGAACAATTGGAGCTGTGGTTACAAAAAGTTGTGTGAAGCGGTGATCACGCGATTCTGTGATTGAACATTGATTTTTTTTTTTTCTTTTTATTATTATTATTTTTTTTTTCGTTCGTTACATACTCGCGTGCACGATGTGTAGGATCTGTGTTTGTCAAATAAACGACATCATGTTTTTTGTTTTTTTTTACAACAATCAAGCGTGACACTCGTGCTATCTAATTCACCTATGAATATTTCCCTTTTGCTCCTCATATCTCGTTGCATACAGACATCTACGATTTTCCTCATTGTGTACAAAGTCGATGTCTTTGGAACGGATAATGGAACCGCGACGAGGTCGCGTGTGTGCGCGCGGAGTGGGAGATAATCGTAATTTGACGGAGAGGGCCTCGAGACCATCGACCGATCTGATTGCTCGTAGCAAATCACATGCAAAAATTTCACTCGCACTTTATGTACCACTATCGTTTTTGCAAGATTCTCTATCGCAATAGAGATAACATTTTTTTAAGGCCCCCGACCTAACGCACGTTCCAGTTACGTAACGCGGAGTGGGAATTCAGTGCAACGTGCGACTCCTCTGTTCATTCGAGAGAACGTCGATACGAACAGTGAAAATTAGTCGAACGATACCTTAATCTTTAAATTGCCCAAATATCGAGATAACGCGAATCGTGTATCACTGCGATATAATGAAGACAGCCGCGAGCCGATAACAAGATTTTCTCTTTTTTTGTTTTGTTTTCTATAACAATACGCAGACGTTGCAATTTTTTCTTATTGTTGCTGACTCATCGCAACACCTCGACGAACAAAAGTTTATGGCAGCGGCGTGTTGTTCGCCGATCAGATCGATCTTCAACTGTGTCAGAGACAATAAGCGTGTCGCCTGGAAAATCATGGCTAACGTTAAAACAACCGGAATAAACGCACCGTTCAGCGTGGACATCGGTGGTATGTTGAGTTGTCGGGTATTATCGAAAAAATATGCTTATTGTGTTTAAATTAAATATCAAATATGTTTAGGAATGCGAATCAAATACAACGATAAATCCGAAACATTTACGGAGGATCAACTCGCTAGCAAAGAGCCTTTTGGACAATTCAAAGTATGGTTCGAGATCGCGAGCAAAACACCAGGTATTCAGGAACCTAATGCAATGTTCCTGGGAACCGCGACGAAGTAATTATTTTTGTAACTCCAAAACCATAAAATCACCAATTACACGCTCATCGAAATTAAATTTTTTCAGAGACGGCATTCCATCCGTGAGGCCAGTGCTGCTTAAAGGATTCAGTTCGGAAGGCTTTAAATTTTATACGAACTACGAGAGTCGCAAGGGTCGCGAACTCGTGAGTTGAACGATCCCTCCAAATGACTTAGTTATTGGATAACAACGTCGATTATTTTATCGAAACCCGTTGCAGGCCGTCAATCCACAAGCTGCATTGACATTCTATTGGGAACCTTTGCGACGAACTGTCCGCATCGAAGGACGCGTGGAAAAAACTTCGTCCGAAGATTCGGATGAGTATTTCCGGAGCAGACCTTTTCCAAGCCAAATCGGGGCGCACGCAAGCAAACAAAGTAGCGTTATTGCGAACAGACAAACGCTTATGGTTAAGGAAAGAGAATTGTTAGCCAATTTTTCTGAGGGCAACGTTCACAGACCGGAATGTTGGTAAGTTCAGTCAAAGATGAAACCCAATTTAACCAAATGGCAATAATTAATCGTTTGCCGCTCGAATAAACGTACCGTTTTTGGACACTTTTGGTCCGATTCTGACCATCACATTCGAAGTAACGGATTAATATATAATCGAATTAAAAAAAAAATGAAGTAAATCATTCTATGAATTTATATGAGAACTTTCGAAGCATCGACATGCGGTTATGAAAAGAATTCGGAGAGTATAATAATAAAAATGGCTACAAACGGTATAGTGGCCACTAACGGTACATCCATCCAATTGATTTTTTTTTTTCAGGGGCGGCTTCATCGTCATTCCAAGATCCGTGGAGTTTTGGCAGGGGCAGAGCGACCGTCTTCACGATAGAATTAAATTCAGAAAACCTCGCGCAGGCGAAAAAATAGACAATATTCTTCTTCACCAGGGTGACGATGGTTGGGTTTACGAACGATTGTCACCGTAATGTGTACGCGGAAGAAATATGAAGAAAATAAAGCTTTATTTTATTTTTTTGTACAAAGAACAACGAGAATAGCGTTGTTTAGTGGACGATGGGGCAGTCGCGTCGTTTCAGCATCATAATTTCGCGCTGCAAACCTGTAAAAAAATTATTAATATTTTTTTGAGTTTTGTTTATTGGGAATGCATAATGTGGATTTTTACCTTCAGTGCTCTTCCACACGATCTCAACGTCGAATATTTTATCCTCTTTCACGAGAGTCTCGAATTGTCTCATTCCCCCACCAACGCCAAAGTAATACGTTTTACCAGCGACATAACTGCAAATGTTGTGAATAAACGATTAATTGTTATTTTTTCTGTTTTACGGGATTAACTATATCGGAAAAACCTTCGACCCACCCGACTCCGTTACTCTTCAATCTTCGCTTGAAAACTTCGTAGAGTTTCTTCTGATTATCGGGATTATAGATCGTTTCGCTCGTCATAATAAAATCGTATTTTTCCTCCTCATTGGAGTATTTTGTCGATGACAATTCGTTGAATGACTCCCAATCGCCGCAATAAAATTCACATTTGTCGTGAATGTCTTGACGATTTTCGAGATTTAGAAGAACGTTCGGTATTGTCACCAATTCGATGACTTCAGCGTTCTGAATATAAAAAAAAATGTTAATTCGGAAAACTGTGTCTTTGTATACTATCCTGCAGATGTATGTTAATCCGCCTAAATTACATACATAATCTTGAAAATGAACAGTCGATCCCTTGAGAAGAGTAACCAGTCCTACTAATCCGGCGCCGCATCCTAAATCGAGAATCTTTTTCCCATTAAGCTGTACGCCGGATTCTATCAAATGCTTTCCCAGATCATAGCTACATTCCCATATTTTTAAACCACCTGTAACGCAAGTAATCAATTAACGTTATATCTTAATTATCGTAATTTCCAAGTGTTATATTTACCTTCGTATACGGCTGGAAGTAAATCAGAATGTTGCGATTCGGCTTTGATGATATTTTCGTGATCTTCATTCGTCAAACTAACAACTACATTATCGGAGCGAATAACTCTGATATCGATACCACATACGAGACTTTCGGTGTAATCGTCGGGAGAATATTCCTCTTCAATCTGTTCGGATGTCACTTTGATCTCCGAAGCCGGAAACCAAGTGAGTCGTTTCGAATCTTCTTCGTCGTCGTCGCCTTAAAAATATCATTTGAATAATCCGTTTGAATAATCCCGCCTATCGTATGCGACTTAACCTTACTATTCGAAACTAACGCATGCATTGATTTTGACTTCTATTTTTTATGAATATAACTCACCTTTGTTCTTATCGCTGTCGTCTCGCGAGAATCCGAATTTGAACATTTTTCCGCGATATCGTCGAAGTTTTTTTTGTCGATTGCAGACTGTATTTGGAACGTCGAGAATTGATGGGCAGTGAAAAATTTCAAAGAGTCGCTGGTAAGCGAGAAATCTAGAAAACGCGACTCGAGACTTTCAGACATCCGTTCGTTCGCGACCTCTTCTACGTTCGCGTGAAGCGATGCGTCGTCCATAAGCGTTCCATGTCGACAAAGTCATGTGCTGCTCATCAGCATTATTCGAATTTCCCATAAAAGGATTAACATAATTATACAAATATTACTTATTAAAAAATCCCCCTAATTAAATTTTTATATTGCTTTCAAGAGTGACGAATCATTTAATCGATTACGGATATAGCAATTAAACAACGTATTACTAAATTCGCAATTTGCCTGATTTCCATATTTTTTTTTCGACATGGTAATTTCACTATGGTACCGGAAGGTGGAAGATTTATGAGAATTGCAGTAGTCATAAATTACCTAAAAGCTACGGTCGAGCGAAATAAAAACACGCTAGACATACCCTCGAACTTGAGACTAATTACGCACGGAACCAAACCGGTTTCGTTCGTCATTCCATAGTGGGATATCGATAATGACTTTTGCATCGTCGATAAAACGCGGAGAATGACGCTGCGCGGATTCTAATCGAATTCTTATCCGCTCGCGACTCGATATCAATAGAAACATCAATTTTTTTGCTATTTTTTTTCTGCGCCCCTCGCTACGCAAACGTCGTTAACGTAAGACATTGCTTTTTGAATCGTCTAACCGGTAATCAGTGATTTTCTCTGTGCTTTTACTCCCCACTGGGTTTTTTGTTCTCAACACCGTTTTTAATCTATCAAAGAGATTTACCTTTTACCGTTGCCATTCGCAAGCGATTACGCCAAATGCGTAACATTCGGATTCTAGACATTTTGTCCGATGGTCAATGATAAGATGATCTCATCACGATAAGATACTGTAGCGTGTCCCATGCGACGTGCGAGATATCGAGGTAAAATTCGCTTCCGTACTATCGCGATTCTTTATTAACAATGGTTGGTGGTTTAATTGTTGAACGCGTAATTGTCGAGAGTACGCGCGGTTACAATAGTTAAACTACAACGTACCCGAGTGAGATCACAATAGTACCAGTGTTGAACATATAACATCCGGTACGACGACACTGACTTTTAACACCGTACATGATTTGGAGAGGGGCGGGAGTTAAATTCCTAATGTGGGTTGTAAGGGAGTCCCCGGTGTCCAACCACTTTTTCGTTTAAAAGCGGTCGCGCTTTCGTTAACTCCATTCAGTCGTACTCCATATGTTCATTGCGATCAACTATGACAACTATGTGGTCCACTACAAGTGTGCGCATTTTATGCGCTTTGATATCGTGTCTGTTCGCGAAAGAAATCGCCGGAACACCGATCCTCGTTGAACGTCTCGATTATTTGGCCAGTAAGAATAATTTTCGAATTACCGTCGGATCGTTGTTTTATTTTTTATTTTTTTTTTATAAAAAAAATAGTGCTAAAGTTTGAACTAAGGGTGAAGATGGTAAAACTTCGAGAACGAGAGAACGCTTTGCCGAAAAAACGATTGCTGCAAAACTTCGAACCGATACGACGTGCTTAGCTCATTATTTTTCTTGGGTGCGGGAAAAAAATATCTTCAAAAATGAATAAACAATCGTGAAGTTTCACATTTAAAATTTCATATCATCTTGAAAGAGATCGCGTAAAAATAAGCGACATTGTAAAAGCAATCGATTGAAATTTTATTCAAACTAATTTTCGCGTTCGTTTTCGCAAAAAATGAATATTCTCATTCGTGCCGACAAATTACTGCTGCATACACGATGATGATACAATCGTATTGTGAAAAAATTTATATAACGCTATAATTGTACGTAACATCCATCGAGAGCCTGCAATGTAAAGAGGCAGTGACAAATGTGATTCGCGTGGGGCATCCCCTCGCTATGCAGGGGATCCACCAGGAAAGTATACAGAATTCACTGGTCGGTGATCTCTCGTTCCGCGAAACTGTTGAGTCATTTGTTTTTCATCAATGAATCGAAGAAAACAATATGCTTGAAGCGCTAAACATCGAAATTATCGAGGAGTGCGACAAGGAGTTTTCTTCGAAGACAATTTAACATAAACAAATTGCTCTTCAGATTGTCCGAGGATCGTGACGAGAGAAGAATGGAAAGCGCGAAATTCCACCGGGAGATACACACAGTTGCCGTTCTCTCCAACTCCTTACGTTACGGTGCATCACGGTGGTATTCTTCACTATTGCTACGACCAGTCCGAATGTTCGGCGATCGTTAGATCCTACCAGGATCTTCACATCGACGATCGAGAATGGATCGACATCGGTTACAATTTCGTGATCGGCGAAGACGGCAATGTCTACGAGGGCCGCGGCTGGGATGCCGTTGGCGCTCACGCCCCCGGCTACAATACCCAGAGCATCGGAATATCCATAATTGGAGACTTCAGTCGTAAGTACACGCGAAACAATTGTGTACCCTAACGAGCTTCACGAAAGCGATGTCTGGAGAAGAGAAGAAACAATTTCTTCCGCTTGCAGATTTCATTCCCAACAAACCTGCGCTGAAGGCACTGAAATCTTTGATCGCGTGCGGTGTTCAACTCGGCAAAATAATGCCGGATTATAAAGTGATCGGACATCGACAGGCTCGAGATACCGCGTGTCCCGGTGAAGTTTTCTACGAATGGGTGCAAAAGATGCCCGGATGGACGAGTACACCGACTCCTGTATCCGGAAACGGCGATTCCACTCAAATAACGACAACAACTCAAACTCCATTAAACGACAACGCGTTGGATCATGGAAATGTACCGAAGGATAAATCTGTTTGATTTTTTATTCTCGTACACACGTGTTAATTGACGAAACACATTTTTCAAGGACAAACTGTTATTGTGTTATAAATCACTCTGAAGAGTATTGTTTTTCGTGTACGATATGATTTACGATTGAAAACGTTTACGTTATACCGTGAAAATTGTAGTATCCTGTTGATTGTATGTCATATATCGTTGCGTATTTATCTATGCCAATACGATGTTTACCAAGAAATCGAACCAATGTACACACCGAGAGACAGAGACGATGTTCGCGACACGTAATACGCATCCGGATCCCCGAACAATTGATATTCATTACGTCGATAACATCCGCGGTACTCAGTACAAGACTCTAGTCGCGGTACTCTAGCAGTATTATCAATGACGAAAGTTTTCTCATTGAACCCAATTGCGAATTCATTGCAAAATTTGATTAATCGCTGTTAGCACGCCAAATATATCATATTGTCAACAAATATACGTGTTTTAACAACTGTTATAGTATCATAAGTTTTGGCACACTGTTTATTTCACTTGTTTACCGCCGAATTGGGTCATTGACAATATTTTTCATCAGAAATCGATATTTGTTCGTATCCGCATCTCTTCGATTTTCGAATTCGGGTCATTTTTTTTCGCAATGGGGAATTTCGGAGAAGAAATCGATGTTTCCTCGTATCAACATCTCTTGGATCCTCGTATATATCGTAAATATCGTATTCGTTCAACTTTTCGAAAGGTTTTTCGTTCTTCTCACTCTCGCTATATCTTGCGGACAATGTTTATCAATGCATTGTATCCGATAATCGCAATTGATCGTTAATTATCGATGTATTCTACGGTTCAACGTATTATTAGGAAATTCCGACGCAGTTATAATTAACATTTGCATATTTTTAATAATATAGAGGAACGAGGGTGCCTCGCTATTTGCATGATGCGATAAGAAATGAGAGAAGAGCAAAAAATATCGAGGGATATCGTCGGGGAAACCCATCGGTCGAGATGATGACGTGTACTCGACTGTTCACATGTATTTCGAATTTACGCATACCAATATTAGATAAATATGTCTAAGCGAAGACGGATAAGCTTGCGAGACCAAATCTCAGTTGAGTTTCACACTCCGAAATGTACGGCTCAATAGTGTTATTGGTGATCTCCGCGGTTTTCACGGTCAACGGGGCCAGTATACAAGATGCGGCGGGTAAAGTCATCTTCAAGCGTTAATAAAAATTTATCGTGTTCGATGTTTCGTGAAAAAATAAAAATGTCTTCGACGATAAATCGCTAGTAAACGATGGTTGCATTATTAATTTCGACAGCCCGACCGAATATCGTCAGCAGATCGGAGTGGGGTGCGCGACCGCCTCAACAACCGATAGTAAATCTCTCTGTGAATCCACCACCTTTCGTCATTATTCATCATTCGGCAACGGATGGTTGTACTACTCAAGCTATCTGCCAAGCGAGAGTCAGAGGTTTTCAGGTGACAATTAATCCAACACTCAAGATAAAAATTCGATACTTCTCTTTTGATGGATATTCAATTAATTAGTGGGATAGTCACTCGTAACTCTTTATTCCGTGTTATCGATTATATCTCGAGGATTCCCCGCGCGAATGTTTTATTTCTTTTTTTTACCAATGTCTTTTGACGAGTAGCACTTGAGCTGCACAAACCCTTGTCGCGATGAGACGGTGAAAAAATTAATTAAAAAAAAAATGTTCATCGTTTATCTTTAGAAATGAAAGAGGCATTTTTATTCAACGAGCTACTCGAACGTTAAACGTTCGATAACCTCTGCACTATTTGCCTCAAAGTGAGTCACGGTCAATTTTGTAACTACGAGGCATCAGAAGGCTATAAACGGCTGACCCACTACTACGGCTACTCAAGAAACTTCGACAGTAGTTCGATAATCGACAATGACTTTGTAATATGAAAAATTATACGCAGAAAATTGTTAGCCAACCTCAATATAATATGTAAATTGCTCATTGATCCGTCACCGAGTCGCTAACAGCTTGTTTGTCGGCCACGTTATGCTCCAAGAACGTGTCACAGGGCCGTGTACTGAGACGCCGCTCTTATTGCAGAATTATCACATGGACCAGAAACACTGGCAGGATATTGGCTACAATTTCTTGGTCGGTGAAGATGGCAACGTATACGAGGGTCGTGGTTGGGGTGTAAAAGGCGCACATACCATTCCATATAATGCCAATAGCATTGGAATCTGCATGATAGGAAACTTTGATCGTAAGTCGAAAAGCCGCTATCGTAGTAACAATTTGTTCGCGAGATGAAAGTGATTATTAAATCGTTCTGGGAATTTTTTTCTTCAAATTTCCTCATTGCTCCGCGTCAGTATGAGGAAATTTCATCAAACTTTAAGGGAGCGAAATAAAAAAAATCTTTCCTCACTCAGCGATCCTCGGAGGTGTAGAAATGCAATGAGGAAAGTGTCGACTCTAAAAAAAATTTATTTGTGATTTATTTTTTCACAGATCGCGAACCTCAAACAGCGGCAATCAACGCAGTCAAGAGTCTTATCGCTTACGGTGTGTCAGCGGGTAAAATAAATCCGTCGTATACGTTGTACGGACATCGACAGACCAGTTCTACCCAATGCCCAGGCACGCGGCTGTATGAATTAATTCAGGGATGGCCTCATTGGCAAAGGAATTAGTAATGGATTCCATGCAGCTGCATTATCAGCGCGGGATATGCTATCGTTTATTGAAAACATGTATCCGTAGATCGTGAATAATCATTCACGTGGAGCTTCCGGCACGAATGTATCTCCATAAATTATACATGAGAGATTATAATTCGTTGGCTGTTTAACGAATGTATTTATTATTACATTTCAAAGACAATTAATATATTTGCATTTAACATGCATGTAGATGGCTGCATCTACACGTATATGGTAATTAATCTGTTTACGGCTTTATCGTAACTGTCCCCTTCACTCCTGACGCATATATCCAACCTCCCGAAACCTTTGCCACGCAAGTCAACACCATGATCTCTCACCTAGAAGCAAACGTCGCAATATTTTCCCCGTATTATTTGTCGATGCATCGGTCGAATGACGACAACGACCATTCGACCCGAATCTTGACAAATGATTGCACGTTCAAGAGGACAAATGACAAATTACTTCGACCGTCGATTGATTACCTGCATTGGTATTTGCATTCCGTAATGCTCGTTAAGTTCGGGTGAACAGAGACGCGTGCCGTACGCAACTTCCGGCAACAAATCCATTCCAACTGTTACGTACTTGGCTCGGCCGTCGATGTAATCCTGAAAATATTTCAAGCGCAAACGTAACAACGAAAAAAAAAAAAAATAACAAAACGCCGCGTAGTTTTCCTCGAAACTTTCGAACAGAAGTACATAGTATATAGCATTGCTTATCGCGATAACGATTTGTCACGTGTTACAATTACGCAACGTATAGCTTCTGTCGTTAGACGTGATTACATACCTGAAGTGGCCTTAGTTTTTTTCCTCTGGCATCGAGGTAATCGGACTCATTATCGCTCTCGAAATCTGGATAGTAGGCAGTCAGAGACACATTGTGATGCGGTCTACCGATGCATTTCAAATCCGTTCTATTCAAGCTTCGCTCTGATCACGATTATTAAAAAAAAAGACATAAGAATAACGATTAAAAACCACTTCCGTTAGCTGAATGGTACAAAATGTATTTACGTAAAAATTGCCATTATTAAATGTAATCGATGTACCGGTTGCGTGCGCGAGAACTAAGCACGATATTACGAACAGCGCTGCACTGGACATCGCGACTATTTTCATTATTTCTTCAATTGATCGTCCGGAACATACGAATGCTCGTGAAAGACTCGATACGCACGCGAATCGCGAAACTACCGATCTGCTCGTATTGCAGAATCGCAATCTGCTTGTCGAGCACAACAATTTTGCAAGCCGCGAATTAATGTCTCGAGGTATCGGCAATGTTGAAATGAACGTTTCGCAATATTTTGCTCATCGCGGGAGAAACCGGGCGCCGTTGCTTCGAAGAACGAAACCGAACGGGCAATGTCCACTCGTCGTGTAAATTTAATGCCACCCCACTTTTGACCTATTTTCAGAGAGAAATATTAATTAATTGATTGATCGTAAAACGACTTATCCCTCCGCTGTTGCTCCGTGAAAAAACTATATATATAGCGCGCTTCGATCGTGTTGTTCCGAAGAAAATTGATTTTTCTCTGGCAATTGAAACGTTGCCGTGCCGTCGATAAATATTGTTTGATAGTACAAAACATCGTTTTGCAATATTCTTGAACTATTATTGTAATGCCCATCGATGCGTATAATGGATTACGTATCGGACGTTATTACAGCGAAGTGTATGTAGCGGTTGAAATTCATATCTTCAGTACGTTCATTCTACTTTCGATATTATTGTACAGTCAAGCGGTGCACGAAGTGTAGACCCTGTGAATAATACAGGCATCGCGTGGACAGGCCACGTTGAACATACAAGCGTTACTACGTCACGCAGTTGAGCGCTAAGCCTTCTTGTGTACTCAAAATCATTGAGAGCCATTGCAACGATCAGGAATAATCCTGAATCCATCGGTGTTTTTGCAATCGAGAATGGAATGCGATAGAATTTACTCGCAATGCTTATCCTATTCATCGATCTCTGCGTTATAGATAAAATGATCATTTCGTGAAACTGTTTGCAAAGGCTATCGGAAGTTCGATGAAAGTAATTGCATTGGTGTAAGTGTATAAAGTCACGCAGCTGCTGGGGGATAAAAATCAAATCCACGTTAGGCAAACAACACTTGACAATTGGCAATCTCGACTTGTATAATTCAACGTGCTTCTTCCTTCTCTTGTATCAGTTTCGATACAATCGTCGTTCGATATATATGTCGAGTCAAACTTAGACATATATTCTCGATGCGTTAGCGGGGAGTGTCAGCATGCGGATTGGGGAAGGTATCGTGAAACGGGTAACGCATGGTCGATGTGTCATTGCACCGCGTGTCCAGGAATATCGATCAGTAGCTTTGGTAAGGAGGGGCAGAATAAGTAGAAACGGTCGGACGTCGAACGGACAATACAAACATTTTTACTTTGAAGAATTCGTTGAGTCGTGGTTCGTTACTTAATCGTTTCCTTTTCGACTTTCGGGTCATCAGTTACGGAGGCAAATGTGCTGACAAAATACTGATGCAACTTATTACTCAATTGTCGATTTTTCGTAATTAAAAATAAGATTTGAAATACATTAAAGAATCTCGCTAATTCTTTTTTTTTATTTGATATTGTATAGTTAGTAACAATAGTAATTATAGTAGTATGCAAATCAGCCCGCGATTCTTCGTTTTTTTCACGTCTTTGTACTGTCTTTCACCACTACCCCCAAGCACCACACCGTGCTGTGTACCTCTAATGTATTGCCGCGCAGGTCCGCGTCGCGACGCCCGGCGTCCGCCTCATTTCACGTGTGACTCTTCTTCGCGACGCACGACTCATAAATCGTCCGTTGAGGATCTATGCACTCGTTTTCATCAATCGTTGCAACTCTACGCCTACGAAATTCTACGCGATTCATA
Organism: Buathra laborator; assembly: GCA_934046635.1. NCBI lineage: Eukaryota > Metazoa > Arthropoda > Insecta > Hymenoptera > Ichneumonidae > Buathra > Buathra laborator. Next base: position 3,009,600 of record OW203897.1, on the reverse strand, counting down.
AGATTACCTTATCGATTTATAGATAATCGAGGCGAATGCCTCGTTCAGTGGCCAAATGTCACGACGTTAGTAGAAGAAAAAGGTATTGCTTCGTTTTTTCTCGTTGTACCGGCACACGATTTTATGCAGCACTTTGCCAACATTTTTAGAACAAATCAATGCACAAAGCTATTATTTATTTCATTACGATAGAGGAGTAGATCGATGTCGCAAAAGCCGACTGCGCACCGACACTTCGTTGGAATTTTAAACATACATATTTTCTGTTATTTTTTTCGTTCGTAGAATAATATTTTTTTCTAGTTCACGAGTTGTTATTGGCATATATTGTGTGACTGAGTCAGCGGTACTGATACTGTTACCATGTGTGACAATTTGGCTTCTCTATTTCAACAAACCAAACGATTAGAATCATAAAGCCGTATTTTAATACATATAAGCATAAAAATGATGTTTTTCTGTTTTTTTCTAAAATGCTTGGTGTTATTTTTTATTCGAAAAAAACTATTAAGGAAGTAATAATTATAAAGTTATGAATACGACAATAGTTTGTCCAAATTACAAGTTTAACAATTTTTACGTTACAAGTACTTCATCTGACAAGTGGAATGTCTTCACACGCAAAACTTGATTCATGAATATTAAAAAAAATTTCATTCCTATCGCAAAATATTCTTATCGCAACGGCGTTATGAATGAGCTATACTCGTATAATACTGTCGAATAATTTGCATAAATTGTAAAGTTACCGTGGATTCGGTGCATTCACACGACCGCGGTATATAACACGTGTTCGGGGTCGTCGTCGGGACTTCACCGGAATCCTCGAATGAGGAAATCACGATGTGTTTGTTGAATGATTGAATGCGCAGTTAACCGAACTCATGTTTTCGAAAACTGCGATCCGAATCTACCGCATATCGCAACAATAAGTCGCTTGATGGATCATCGAAAAATGCCTCTTGATTGTCTTGAATGATCGAATCATTCTATGAAAACTTTAAAGATTTTGCAGATGAACCCGGCAACTGTGAAACTTTGGTTGACCCGAGGAGAACTTGAGAAGCTCGAGAATGTCGTTCTGGAGGGCCGAGGAGCTCGATTGCTCGGAGAGCATTCGCCGGATCTTAGAACTCGAGTTTTTCTCAAGGGACTTCCAAACTATCTGGTTAGATTTTTCTACTTGTGCTATATCCCGAAAAATAATATATTGGAATCTTTCGATAGGGATTGATCGATCATTTTTATTGCTTCAGACGAAAATAAGTCAAATTCACGATGCGGTTACGCGGGGTGCGTTGTCCGAAGTTCAGAAGATCATATCCGAAGAGCCGAAGAAGAAATTGGCGATGGCGAAAGATTCCTCGGGTATTCCATTGCTCCACAAAGCCGTGTACTACGATCACCAGGACGTGGTGGAATGGCTAATACAGAATTATCCGATGTCCGTCAATCAAAAGGATCGGGTTAGTATAGCAAACAATGTTACAACCCCTACGGTATAACACTCGCCAATAAAAATCGAATAATCGATGAAAGGGCCTTCGTAAAAGTCGCGCATCGCGTCGTATCGCGTGACATCCAACAATCATAAATTTTAAACCACCTGTTCTCTCCCCGTTGGCTCGAACGTTCTAAAACGCGATTCCCCCGTCTAGTGTAAGGGTAACTTCGTTGCGTTAACCGCCGGAAATCCGTCGATGAATATCTCCATTTGTCGGGACAGACACATTTCGTTGCCGACCTGTGGAGGGTATTGCTTTATTGTCGCGTGGCAGCCTTCTCATTGGGGTGAAAAAACCCGTGAAATAAAAAAATTTCGTGACGAAAAAACATAGTTCACCAATTAGATAGGAGTGTACGTGTAAGAAGAAAAAAAAATAAAATTGAACGACACTTTCGTGTTCTTTCGAAGGAGGGACGAACGGCTCTCCATTATTGCGCGGCTTGCAAGGATCCGGACTCGATTTGGGACGCTCTGCTGGAAGGCGACTGTGACTCGAGTATTTGCGACAAAAAGGGAAATCCTGCAGCTTACTATCTCGAACACAGCTCGGAGATCGAATTGAAACTTAGCCCTACGGAAAGCGACAGGATGTCGCAACGAAAAGGTAGCGGCAGAGGAGAGCGTGAGTACGAACAACACTTCAGTTTTATGTGATCTTTTATTTTCTCGTTTTACACAAATGACTCAGTCGCGAAGGACGTTGAACGCGTGCAATAAATTGTTTATACAGAATAGCTCGTGGTATTCCCCGAATGATAATAACAACTATATACACCATTACAACACGTATCTCCCGCGCGACCTCGCCGATGAAATTTATCCTTCATTGTTGAGCCCCAATGCGCAACATTGAGCGGTCGCTTTTTACATTCACGAACATAGCCTCGTAACTTATAGCCTACTTTCTAATGATTCCACGCAAATCGATAGCAAATTAATATTTAATACATCGCGACTCGGGTCGTTCGATATTTGAACCGAATAGAATTTCCACAGGAAAGGTTGTCGCTGAACGGTCACTCGTTCTAGACCTTTGCAAAAAAAAACGAAGTCCGTTTCATGATTACACAGTTCGCATAAAAAAAATCTTCGTAAAAACAACAAATACATTTTTATTCGCCATTGAGTACGCGCGGCATTGAAATACGTCGCCAATGGATACAAAAACACAAATAACTAATACAATGTCTGCATTCCGTTTTTATTGAAACTGCAGCTGTAATGCAAATTAGTTATCTCCTATACAATTCGATAAGCGTTAACAGGAAACTGTTTTTTTCCGATCGTAATCGATCCCATTTTTTTGTTCTTTCGATTATCTCCCGCGGGAAAGCGTTAAAAAATAATGGATTCTGGGTTTAGTCGATGGGGAACGGGCGATGTGAAGCAATTACCCTGCCAATCCATAAATGATATACGTCTTCTTCGAAAATAGGCTGTAAGCGCGAACGAGGTTTTCGCTTGGTAACTCGCATACCCGTCTTTAACGATCCTTCCCGTTTCCTACACATTTTAAGTTGAACATATCTGTCTACCTAATGCGCCCCACTAGTTATTTTCGTTGCGCTCACGCACCTCGTTTATATTTCTTGGAAAAACATGTACGGAAGGTGTAAACTTCACTCTAAATGTGTCAAACTCGTCGACGATCCGTCACACAAGACGCTGCTATGGCTGTTATAAAATCTATTGAAAGACATGGAGTTGGCACGCCATGCGATGCTTCATGTGCGAATAAAATATTAAAACTACTGTGTGCGTAGGCTCTCTTAGACTTAACAGACCTTTTTTACTTAATCGATTAGCGAGAGAGGATCGTAGATTCCCTGAAAATAAATTTTGATGCCACGAGTTCTAACTTACGCACGAAAATGAATATTCATGATGTAATTTTTTTTATTCCATTCCCTCGTTGAATTTATAAATTCATAAATTCAACTTAACAGCCTCCTATCATGAGATCTGGCAGTATATCCGAGAGTTTATTATTTTACAGCTCTCGACTTTAAACCTTCCAACATAAGAATATGGATTCACAATCGTGACATCGGCAAATTGCAACAAGTTCTGTGGGAAGGTCACGGCTCGAAGTTGAAATGCGAAACAAGCAACAATCCGAGAGTAAGAAAATTCTTGGAAGCAGTGCCTTTTATAATGGTAATTAGAAAAATGCCACATAATAAAATTTCGCAAGTTTAACAACTAATTAATAATTTCATCGATCTCTTGAATTTTTTTTTTTCATTATAGGGCACTATAAAAGGGATGCACAACGCCGTAGTGAAAAATGATTTGGAAGTTTTTAAGAAAAAAATTGCCAGTCCCGTATCTTCGATAATATTATGCAGCAAAGACATGAATGGACTGAATGTTCTCCACAAGGTAAATCATAAGCTTTCGAGAAATTTTGACGTCGATATTCATAACATTTTTGTTAACAAATAACATTTTTAAAAATAGGCCGCTGGACTCGGCTACGTGGCGATAGCTCGTGAAATTCTCGACAGATATCCAGACGCCGTTGGGGCGCAAGACAATGATGGCAAAACACCGCTGCATTATGCGGCAATTGCCAAAGACGACGGCGCGACCTACGACCTCTTAGTAGAGTATGGAGCTGACGAAAGTAAACTGGACAACGTACGTATCTATCGAATTTTTAACGAATCTACGACGAGTCAATGGCATATTAATAAAAAACTAAATCTACTCGACAGAAACAAAAGTCTGCAGCTTACTACAAATCTCGTCCCGCGGACGTGGATCTGACGAATCTCGTGGTGATCCCCGAAGCTCCTCGAGTCTCCGGCTCGGCGTATCCAAAAAATTGGGACTGGAGAATTCTCGAATCCGAAGAATCATTGACGAGGCCAATGAAAAAAACTCGCAGTATGGACGTCGACAGCGCATTCGGAAGTTCGGAATCATCGGCAAAAGCCGAAGAGGGCGATCTCGAAGATATCGGGGTAGGACTTTGCACGCAATAGAGATATTGCATGGCAATTATTATTTTTTTAAAAATATTTCTTTACTAGCCAATCCCAATGTGATTTATAACCCATGAATGAAACACGCAAGAAGCTTAGCGATTTCCTTAGTCTGCCGATGTTACATAGAGCCTTTTTTTCGAAATTAGTAGTATTCGTTGGTTTGACGTGGCATTCGGTGTAGAGGACCTGTGAAAGAGGGGGGAAAAAGTTGAAAATTTCAGATTGCCAGTAGGGGGGATGTTAAGGACGATTTGGTGGAACAGATTAAAAAAGCTGATGACGCGTTGAAGCAGAAGAAAGCAGAGGCCGACGAAGAGCCCGAACCGGAAGCAGAGCCGGATGCCGAGCCGGAAGGTGAACCGGATGCAGAGGCGGACGCTGATCCGGAAGGCGAACCAGAAGCAGAACCGGAAGCCGAGCCGGAAGCAGAACCAGAACCAGACCCAGAACCAGAAATCGAACCGGAAGCAGAACCAGAACCAGAACCGGAAGCCGAACCGGAAGCCGAACCGGAAGCAGAGCCAGAAGCTGAACCGGAAGCGGAACCAGAAGCAGAGTTGGAAGCTGAACCAGAAGGTGAGCCAGAAGACGAACCAGAAACAGAGGTGGAAGCCGGTGAAGAAACGGAAGAGAAATCATCGGACGACGATGTCGTCATGGTTACAGTACCGGAAACAAACGAAGTGGAACAAAATGAAGAAGAAGAAGAAGAAGAGATGGCATCTCCGGACGATGAAGAGGAGAGAAACGAACCGAGTACCGGGGACTCTGGACTCGGCGAGTCCAGAAACGATGAAGATCAGGTGTGATACTATTTCAGGCGGGAAAAAAAACATAGTTTCTATATAATTCATATATGCGGATGTGGTCTGCAGTTTTTCGTATGTTTTCCATATATGGATCGTATACGAATTATAAAAAAAAACTATATTTTTTTTTTACCATATACAGTGTGTTTTGCACCCGATAATGTATTGATAGAATCGACATTATCATAATACACCTAAACACAAGTCCGAAAAAATGGTTATTATCAAACCACTCGCAATAATAAGACAGCTCGACTAGATTGCTTCGCCGCGTAGTCCATAGCGCATATTGTGTATTCTTTTTCACATGTTATTTTTCATATACGAGAGACAACCGGACGAGCACGTAATATACCACATATACCACGATTCGATCGATACTTACACGGAAAGATTGAAACGCACGATTAATACCACGAAATATCGATCGGGTATGTTCATGCGCATATTCACCTTACGGGAGACAATATTTCTCAGGTCATCGTTGGCGAACACGAGGAGTTGCCAGAGGCCGAGTTGAACGACGGTAGCATGGCAGTGGATCCGGAAGTCGAAGATTTGCTTGAGAACGGTAACATGGAACAACTCGCATCTTTGGTTCTCAATGGCGAAGGTAGAAGACTAGTTGGACGACAATCCAGTAACCCTGAACTTCAGGCTTTCATCGACAATGTTCCGTCATATATCGTACGAAATCAAAGTTTCTCGAACATGAATCGCGCAGTGTCAACGAAAAACCTTGTTACTATGCTTATGTTATGGTATTTAAGGGAAAAATTCACGCTGTCCACATGGCTGCGAGGGAAGGAAATCTAAGGGACTTGCAGAGTTCGCTGGACAGACGTAAATTCGCAATTGCACGAGACGGATCGTCGCCGCATGGGGCAACGCCCCTACATGTCGCAGTCATATTCGGTCATACGGCAGTAATCAGGTTAATTTTTTTTTGTTTTTCCCTATTTTTTAAGACATTTTTCGTTACAAGATTAACAACGATGTAAAACATTCGATTGGCTGATCACATTTGCAGGTATTTAGCAGGACGATTTCCAGAAACTACTCATGCAGTGGATATGGACGGAAGAACGGCGTTGCACTACGCGGCGACTCTGGCCGATAATGGACACTATTACAATCTTTTGCTTCATCTCGGAGCGAATCCACTGGTTCAAGATAACGTGAGTAACGTCATAAATCAATAATAATCAAGTATCCTTGAGATATTATTAAACTAATGCCTTAACATAGTTCGGACAAAAAGCCGACTATTACAAGGAGAATCAAAGCGACTTGTCGCACAAACGCCTATTACGCGACTTCGGGGCTCGCGAAAAACTTGCCGATGAGATGTTGAGCGACAAAGGTAGTGCAATTTCATATCTACAGTACACAAGGCACTGAAGCGCACTACAAATTACTTAGTTTTTTTTGTTTTTTTAATACCATTTCATTTTTATTGAATTCCGTGTTATTGGACGATTTTCACAGAGCACTTGATTTTTATGTTTCTATACCTCGAGTGATATGTTTTGTTTTTTGTTTTTTTTTTAATGTAAACTTTTAAAAATCGAGCACAATGACTTAATGATTTTGGTGACGAGCGCAGTTCCTGGTGGCGATGTGTATTCGGCACGTCGTGACGTTAACGAGCCGGAAACACTGGCGACCCTCGAGCGCTGCTTTCGTCTACTGGCTAATACGAGACGCGGTTCGGTTCCGAATACGCCAACAGGAAGTTCGGGTACACTGCTAGGACGTTTTCTAAAACGACCCGTATTTGACCGCCTCAAGCACCGTGTTACACGCATGGACCACAATCTGTTTGACGTCATTTGGCCGGCATTAAAAAAGTACAGTAGTTCCAATATGCCGAAAACGGCTAGCAGCATTAATAGCAACAGTAGCAGCCGATCGAACAGCAATATGGAGGACGAATTTACCGCTACGATTGTAGCACCCGATTACGAGAGTTACGTCGTCTTCGATGAATTGTTCGATCCATTTATTCGCGATTTGCATTGCGTTACCGCGACTGGAGAATTACCCGATCATCCGCTGCCGTGTTTCTTCGACGGTATCGAGGCGACTGACGAGAATGAAAATTTGGAAGAAGCTATTTCCGTCGTACAAACTTACGATCTCGATCCCAGCCGTAAATATATTTTGGCCGGAATCGTCGATTGTTGTAGAAATCTCGAAGATTTTTCACTTCCGGTTACGCTTACGATAAATCAATTGGAAGAGACTGAGAGGCAAATAACGGAGGAACTCTTGGCGCCGGAAATAGCGATAATTATGGCCGAAGGATCCAGCGAGGACGAGGCCGGAACTTATTACACGTTAAACGAAGTTCTCGATAAACCGAGCGAAATCAGAGCGCGACTCGCTGCAGCTGGACTCTTGCTACCGATCGCGGAGACCGAAGTCAGTGATGAGAGGCGTCTGCACGGCAAACACTGGCCCTACGGACGAGGCGTTTATGTCGCTGCTGCCGGCGATCTCGCGGTATGGGTCAATTTACAGGATCATCTGAGAGTAATATGTTGTACGAACGAAAGTAAACCGGGACAGATAGGTCGAGCTTACGTGAGAATGGCAAGAATAATGAGCACATTGGACGTAAAGTTGGCGTTCAAGAGGGATGACAAATTGGGATTTCTCAGCGCGAGACCATCGGCGATCGGTAATACGATGCGCTTCAATCTCATAGTGAGACTTCCGGCGTTGTCGAAACAAATGGACAATCTTCGACATTTGTGCGTCGTTCGGGGTCTCAGAGTTAAGGACACAATGAGAAGTGACACGGTAAAAATTGGGAATCAACAGTGTCTCAGCATAACAGAGCTTCAAACACTTCAAGATTTTTCAAGAGCTCTCCTGAATATTTTGAGCCTCGAGAAAGAATTGTCCATGACTAACTCGATGAAGATCGCGTCTTTGATCACCAATATCTTTCGCAAGAGATCGTCCCTATCGAGGGGTTCCCAGCCGTAAACAAAACAAAAAAAATGTATAAACAAATTTGTACACGTCGAGATAACGAATGATAGATCGAATGATCCTCGAATGAAGAGGAAAAAAATTGGAATTGATACTTTTGAGAGACACGTCGGAGATTCTTATCTGCGATCGCGATCGGCGGTAATCGTAATCGACAAACTTTTGAACGTGCATTATGCGATTATCCATCGCCGCAAATCATCTGTTAAATCAATGTTCCCCGCCTCGTGTTCCTCGAGAACGTTCGTGTTAAATATGATCTTCGGATTCAACGACGAATCTATACATTACGCTTATACGAACTTAACTTTTCTGTGATAAAACTTGCAGCCAATAATTGTACGTCTGATTTTGTTCAATTAGAGATTATTCGATAGAACAAAATGTTGATATTTCGTTCTGAATAACTGGAACTGTCGATAGATTAATATGATTGTTTTCTGTGCCACGTTGGAAAGATATGTGAACGTCGTTTTCTGTCCTTCCACTGATTCGGCATTCGCGATTTAATGGAAAAAAAAAAACGAAAAAGAATAAATTAACTTGTTTCAAATTATCCAATTACCGTCCGATTACCTCGAGTTTCTCTGAGAAATTTGGATTAGCAGCTTGGATGACCGCTGGATTTTTACTGTGGGTTAGTAGACGAAATATTGTTGCTGCTTTTTTGTTTTCTTCCATAAATTCGATTCGATGTTTTGACGCCATTTTTTCATTAACATTCGATTAATCGCTTCGCTAACGGTACTACCGATGCGAATGAAAAATAAAATTTTGTCGCGATCCCTTTCGAAATTAATTGTCTCGAGATCCGAATGGCGACGAAGCATTTTCGAATTTCGAACAAAGCTTTGTATGTCACCGCACGAATCAATGTTCACGAGAAAATGACGAAGCACATATCTTTCCAACTATGATTATCGTAATTTTTTTGTCTTGACGAAAAAAAAAAAAAAAAAAAAAAACGCGAATGCGTGCCATTGAAACAATTTTTTTAAATCAAAGGGCTGAATTGGATCACCGCTTTTAAACGTGTGTGACGATTATATCGTCAGTGTGCGTGTGTGAATTTTTTTCTGCAATAATTTGGTGTTTGCTAGCCTTTTAATTATTTTTATTCGGGTATCACAGTAAAATCTCAATCTACACCCGTTGGTATATTTCAGATGATCCAGAAATGGACATCCCGTTGTTCCGCGCTGAAGAAGGCCACTACTTGGCTTCGTGTAAGTTGCATGCGTGACTAATACACTACTCTCTGTACAAAGAATACAATACAATTGCACACGCATATTTAACTATTAATTATCTTAATCATCCTATCGGATTCAGCTCTCGGTGATCCACTGATAAAAGGTCTCACCGAAGTAGCGCACGAAAGGCCGAACGATCCGGTCACCTATCTCGCTACCTACTTGTACAACTTTGCCAGCAAAAACAAATCAGCGGGATCCACTCAGGTGACTTTTAATAAAAATAATAATCATGAAAAACAATACGCGCAATTGTAACGTTAATGAAATTTATATATTTGCAGGAAGCGAATGTTTTGATTATACCGGAACGCAAACAGGGAACTTTGGATGATCCGGTGATCGACGGTTTTGACGACGACGCTGGTTATCCTCAGAGTCCCGAATCCGATGGCCCCGAGACGACTTTCAGTAATTCTAATAGGGTAAATGACTATTATAGTAGAATCATTTTTTAAGTTTTTCGGAAGATGAAAACTAATCGAAGAGTTTATAATTTCAGGACGAACACGGGCAGAGTATGTTGCACTTTACCGCGGTGCGAACTCATCCTACGGAGGGATTGTACAATATGCTTCAAGAAACACAGGTGAACGTTGGCTTTCGGGATGAACTTTATCGCACGGCTAGAGACGTCGCCGAGGAATCGAATATTCGCGAAAACGTGAAAGACATCGATCGTTGGGTCGTTTATCTCGCAGCCAGAGGTGAGACTGAGAAATTAGTGGAGTTACTATTGGAGGGATACGATCACATATTGGACGCCGAAGACGATGGCATCAATATCGTCGATGTTGCCGCTGAGAGAAATCGCGAATCTACCGTGCAATTTTTGCAATCAATTCCTAATTTTGTGGTGAGAGAACTATTTTAACATTCCTTCAAAAATCGATAATGTCAACGGGGAGGTAACGGAATAAAATAATTATTAAAACATCGTTTGCCGATCGTTAGGCTCTACGCGAAGAAGTACACCGTGCGATTCGCGCCGGCGATCTCGAAACTACACAAGAGATTTTCAACAGAAATGGTACCGGTGGAACGCTGCTGGCAGTGGGCAAAAATATCGTTGGTCGATGCGCCCTTCACATCGCCGTTCTCGGTCAGCACAGTGAAATTGTCGAGTACATCGTAAAGAATTATCCGGATGCCTTGCGTACCGGTGACAACGTAAATTCAATTTTCTTCATCTAATTAAATCGTTTTGGCAAAATTTGCAATCGTGACGTTTTATGAATTGCTACCCTTTTAGCTCGAGAGAACTGCTCTTCACTACGCGATGGGTGTTCCGGCCGTTGAAATTCTTAGCGCTATTTTAATCAAAGCCGGAGCCAAACGTGTGCATAAGGATCTTGTGAGTTATCGATACGATTATTTTTTTTTTCTTATGAGTCAATATTCACGGTATTAATTTTTTTTGTTGTACTCCCCACAGAAATCCCGACAGCCGTCTTACTACTTTATGAACAAATCCGACATACAGAGACTTCAGGAAGAGGAAGAAACGATGGCAAAGTAAATGAATGAAACATAAAAAAAAAATCGCGACACATGAAAAATGATCTAATTAACAGTTTAAGTACCGTAAATTACTCATAGTAACGATACTATTACTAGATACGCTCGTTACCGTTGTATTAGTTAGCGAGCCGGGCTGATGTAGAGTACAAAAGTTTGCAAGATAAACATCCCGATGTTCTGTGAGTTATTTAATCGCGATATCAATTGCCATCGTGGAGGAACCTATATTATCGCGGAAAAAGCACGTCGTACCCATAGAGTAAATCGATATATATTTATGTAAACGGAGATTTTAAATATACTCATGAATGATCTATAGAACGGTGAGCTTTATTGTCACGCATTCCTTTTAGCTTCGCATATCATATAATTCGTACCTTAAAAAAAAGCGTCAAACGGAGTTTGGAGAAAATATTCGCGAGTTCTGTCACGACGATGACTCGCATTGAAAGTATTTATAACGTATGAGTGGCGAAATAGCAAAGAAGATTCTTCACCTGAAATCGAAGTCAATAATCGAAAAAAAAATCGATTATAATCCGGAATCTCTCAATGTTGCGTCTCCGATCACTGCTTCGAAGCGATACTTCTCGTCGCTGATTTCTTATCGTCAACCGACAAACCCTTTGAAATTTCCGTTGAAGCATCGTCATCGACGATCCAGGGATTTGGGTTGATGTAAGACGGAGTTGCTTTCTGATGAGCTGAAAATTATGGTTTATGAAGAAAATCGATCGATACAGCGAAGAAAAATGCACAATCGTCGAACTAACGTAATAATCCTTGAGTCGCCGGTTTTGGTCTGTTCTTCGATGTTTCTCTCCATTTTTCGTAGGCCTTTGAGCTTTGCTCTAATCGCTTCTTGCGCTCTTCGTCCTCTCTTTTTTGCTTGAGCTCTTGTTTTTTCTGCAGAGCTACGATACAACGATAGTCAGCAAATTGGCAATATTGATACCGACGGGATATACATTAGTGATATACCTTTTTGCTGTTCTTCTTTCTTTCGCGCCCACTGTCGAAGATGTATCGTCTTCGCTGTTACAGCCTTCTCCTCAATTTCTTTCAATTTCCTCTCGAACTCCAGTTCTCTCTCAAGAGCTTCCTTCTTGCTGGCCTCTTCCTTTCTCTTTCTCTCGGCCCACTGAAGAAAATTATCTCTTTCCTTTCGTTCTCGTTCTTCGCGCTCTTTCGCCAGTCTCTCTTCTTCGGCCTGTTTTTCCTGCTCGTTTCTGCGCGCCTCTTCTTTTCTTCGAAGTTCGGCAGCCTTTTTCTTCTCCACCCACTCCTCGTAAGCATTCTTCCTTCCGTTCTGCGATTCTTGACGCTCTGAGAGATTCGAACTCGATGCCGTATTCGTCGAAAATTCTACGACTCGTTGACCGTTCACAGCGTACCTGTGTGCGAAATAATATACAAAGATTTGCTCATCATCAGTGCGAAAAAAATCTGAATGAAAGATTGATAAACCTCTGCACTTCCGGTTGATCGGAAATATCATCAGATTCCGTTTCGCTTGTTCGTGATTTTGTCAGCGTGCAACAACGGACCGTAACCGACGATTTCGCGTTGCCTCTCGATGATACAATACTCGAAGGAGTGGCGGGTGAAAGAGGCTGACAACGGTAGGTATTTCGACCCGTGTGCTGATCGCCGGCGTTAGTAACCACATTCGAGACACCGCTTATCGAGAGGGAAGAAATATTTTCAACCAAAGTAGAGGAATCGCCGCAATTTGCCTCAATTATCGATCGCCGACAGAGCCCATCGTTCGGTTTCGGAGACTCGGCGAATGTCGATGAATTGGCAAAGCAGACATCAGAACCGGAACGTGAAATTCTTGTTCTGCGAATATTTATGTCTCTGAATTGTACAAAAAAAATCGACAAAATTTGTTTTCTTTGTGTTACAGGATTACCTGTGCTGAACGTGAAATTCTTGTTCTACGAATATTTATGTCTTTGAATTGTAAAAAAAAATTCGACGAAATTTGTTTTCTTTCTATTAAAGGATTACCTATGCTGACAACGCAAATAACCGTTGGGTGGTGAAAAATGCCGCGATTCCACAGCCGTGTAACTCGGAATCGCCGAAGACGTCGTAAAAGTTTGATAAAAATTGTGAGCCGGTAAATCGCTCGGCTTCAAACGCCATCTGTCAACGTCGTTGTCATGGGCCATTACTCGACAACGCTTAGCCCTGATCCAGCATCCAACGAGCGTTTTTCATCGTGAAATGCTAAATAAACTATTTGAAAACACGTGGAAACTTGATACCCGGTGCAGCACGGTCAGCGTGTCGAAACTATCTCGACTACTCACACACGAGTCTTTATCCATGATAACTGGTGTTGTCCCCTTCTATTTTTCTTTATATAGCAAACAATAGCGCATTCAGTCGGTGACACTTAACGCGATCGATTCGGAATGAATTTCGTAGATTTAATTTTCTTAACCAGACGAAACCGTTTTAACGATTATTCAAGAGTTACATTCGATCGTTAAATTTCGGCGATCGATGTTTGAAACTACATTGATCGCTGATGAAACCCGCAAAAAAAAAAAACAAATCACGCGCGCATCTGTCCAGCGATCGATAGATTCGATTTTCCGACATTTTCACGTCGTTACCTCTCCACTTTCGCGCGCAAATATTAACAAGGTATCGGGACGATTCTACTGAGAAACTATCTGTTTTTCATATTTGTTCAGATCTTTTCGATTCAATCGAAGATGTTTATTTCTCTTAAATAAAATTGTGCTCACTTCTCGTACTCATACGACTAAAATTAATTACATTCGTAAAAACGTAATGTCGAGATGAGTGAAAAACGTTTTCACCGTTCGATGGATATCAAAGTTTTAGCGTTTGCCTCGGTTGCGTTGTTCTGTTTCGCAATCATCAGGTACTCCTCGGTCACTTCGTCAGACTGTATTTTATTAAAGTACGTTTCGGGCTCCTGATGCACGTAGAATGAATCGTCGAAGTTGAAGTACAATCCAAGAATGATGTTCAATGCCGATGTGTCGTAAGCGTGACAACCGGAATACCGATACTGCGGACGTTTGTTGAAGCGGCATCCAGCCGATTGTGCGCCTGTTAATACGTTTTTTTATAACGTTTACTATTTACTATACTATTACTATTACTTTTTAGAGTAATTAAAACGTAATGGCGAAATATACCGACCTATAGGACAAATGCAGTCACGCGTTAGAGCACATTGAACCCACGGTAGCATAACGTTCTCGCGAATGTCTTTAGTGTTGCTGATCACAATGTGCGACGCCCTTATCAAGGGAAGAAAGAAAAAACTCTCAACCGGGACGTGAAAGTATTCGTACATCTTTGGATGAGTCAGCGAGCTTATGGCGTGCTTCGTTGGCCACGTCAATACACCGGATTTCGGCAATAGATATTTCGCCACATCGGAGGAATTTAGCCGCACATTTGAATCCATGTACAATATGTTTCCTATTGTATTTAAAGCTGTCTGAAATATGCAATACATTCGTTATGAGATTTTTAACTCAGTTGTTAACATTTAAATGTATCAAAAAACATTCTGAGTCTCGACACACGTAAATACTAGAGATTTCAACGTTTGAGATTAACAAAAGGATACAAACGATCTTTTAACGTTCTAACGTTTTTTTTTTTACTATTATTGTTGATGTTTCTCTTCACCAGTGTAACAGACCATGAAATTAAATATTTTTGGCTGTTTTTTTTTTTGTAAAAGGGCCCATGAAGACATTTAAAAAATAGATAAGTAACTTTAAAAAAAAAATCAATAAAATATGAAAATTAATATGATTTGATTTTCCCATAAAATATGAAAATCATTGAGTTTACCTGTATGACTAGAGGTCGATAGACGTGTAGCCTATCGTCCTCGGCATGCGCAGGGAAGGGGCTTAAATCCAATGGAGTCACAGTGCATCTGCTGGAGTTGCAAACTGTTCTAATACTTTGCGACGCATCGTCGCTCAGGCCAACTCCAAAAACAACGATGTTGTTGTTCGGCAAGAAGTGCGAGACGTTTCTGACAAAACCGTAAATGTGTTGTTCGCTTCCTGGCCTGAGAAGCGTAACAACAGTTACATTTTGAGGCTTTGGCGTTACCGGCGTTGTGCTTGCTTGACCGTCGAGGCCAAGCAACGCCAGATACTTTGAATCCGTAACGAGACGCTTTTCTTCAACATCTTTCAAATTTTCCTGAAAAATGCACAATCCTTTGATTAGTCAACGAAATCGCTGGATTGGTTATAGCGGATATTAAACATCAACAAACCTGGAAGCTCCTTAGCTGCTTATGCGTCTCCGTAACTAATGTCTGGATGGAAGGTCTTTGATTACTGAACGCGATGAATATAATACTGCTTCCCACAATGCAAATAAGAAACAAGAGCAGGCCTTTGGTACGCATCTCTCATTGTCTATTTGATTTATCGTAATATCCCGAAACCGCAACGTGTTTTCCTCATTTTTTTTTCGCTTTTCGCATCAATGTACCAACGCGATCGCGGGCATTATTCTTTTAATTTTTTTCAGGTTATTAATCCATTCGATAAATAACTACTTCGCGTACGAGCATTGTTCGCGAAAGTATCAATCACAGTTGCACAATGTCCTCGCGAAACATTGTTGCGAGTCACGAAAAACGCCTACTAGATTCTTCGTTTTTTCGATGCGTTTTCTTTTTTTTTTGTGCAATTTATTATGCCGCTCGAACAAGTTTCATAACGCCTGGATTAATTTCGTTGAGACTCGAATGGTTGCATCTAGCAGAAGAAATTACGGAGAAAATAAACATCGAACCTCGTTCACTGAGGGTCTATAGACACTTTGACGCGTTTTGTCAAAAATCGTTGGCATTTGCGGCTAGCCGAGAAAGTGTTTAGTGTGTTTGGACCGAAGCAGTTCGTAGGTCGAACAGCTGCCCCACACGCGCGCGACGAGGTCTCTGTTTACGTCTGCCACGCGATCCGAGCGCTCAATCTTCTCGAGTACTCTCGATCTCGATTGACCACTTCGTGCATTTGATTATTAACGAGAAATTCATTGTACGACGTGTGACATGCGACTCGATAAAGTTAACTTATCGAACAACGAAACGTTTCGCGCGGCCTTGGAACGGAAAACGCTGAGAAAAAGCCTATTGTCGATCTCGTGTCACTCCCTCCGTCTCGTTTGGTAGTCCCACTGTGATGTTTGATAAACACAACATGGATACAACGTAAAATAAATCTTACTGCTCAAGGTGTTTACTCGAGAAGCATATTGGCTTTTATTTTAAAATACATTGTTCGTTTATACGAAATTCTAATTATACGAAAGGTATGTACTGCGCGTAATCTGTTGTCATTTAAATACAGAAATTGTCTCAATGGAAATTGTAATCATTGAATTGTACGACTGGTCGGACGGCGCTGTTCATTACATACTTTAATTTCAGGGTCAATGTAGAATACGATTGGAGCATCGATATCGCAATCATGAAACTGTTTAAGCTGATTGTGCATCAAAAAAATTTCAGCGGCGAAGATTTGATAATTAATCCAAAGGACAATCCTGGAATACAGAAAGGCGATGTTGTCGAAATATATCATCCTGAGGATGAATTCAGTCGTTTGTTACTGCAGGTCACCGCCTTTAAGGAGGATCTACAAGGTCGGGAGACGATTAGCGTGGAGAATAATGTAGCGACAATGTTTCAACTGCGTACCTTCGCTACGGTTCACATGAATGTCGTTAATCCTAACGACGTAGCATTGGATTCCATTGAACTTACATTCAAAGATCAATACATGGGAAGAAGCGAGATGTGGAGGCTGAAAAATAGTCTGGTATGCCATTCCATGAGCTCCGATCAATGAGAGATTCATTAATGATTTATTATCTTATTTCTGTACTCATAAAATCTGTGGTTTTGCGTAAATTCCTATAATCGTTTTTACATTATTTCTATCCTTTAAATATTCTCCAAAGACTCTAACGTTTTGTTATCACTGCAAAACAGAAAAATATTAATAATAACAACGATTGCCTCGATTTTCCAGGTCAACACGTGTGTCTACATGAATAAAAAAATTGAATTTTGCGGCGGCAGTATAAGGTGTCAAGTGTACGAAATGTGGTCTCTGGGAGATCGAGTGGCCTGTGGAGTTATAACTGACGATACGAAGGTCAGTAGTAAACATGCAAATTATGTTATTACTTCGTTTTGGTCGATTAAAAAAAAACGTTTTCACAATCGTTGCAGGTGGTATTTCGTTCTTCTACCAGTATGGTTTATCTTTTCATTCAAATGAGTTCGGAAATGTGGGACTTTGATATTCACGGAGATCTCTATTTCGAGAAAGCAGTGAACGGCTTTCTCGCCGATCTCTTTCAAAAGTGGAAGAAAAACGGGAGTAATCACGAAGTCACCATAGTCCTGTTCTCGCGAACGTTTTACAATGCCAACAGTTTGGAAGAATTTCCGAATCACATGAGAGAGTGTCTACAGCACGATTACAGGGGTAGATTTTACGAGGATTTCTACAGAGTCGCTGTGCAAAACGAGAGATTCGAGGATTGGAGTAATATTCTCGTGCAATTGCGAAAATTATTCACGGATTATCAAAAAATCGTATTGGAATATCATCAAAAACCCGGAATAGATATGCCGGAAGCGACGAATTCCACAGCGGCACAGGGAAACTTTTTGGAAGTTCTCAATATGTCGTTGAATGGTAAATCAGTCGAATCGTGAAATCTATACTATTATTTCCAAACAAAACTTGCATTTTCGGAATTTTATTTTATTTCTATTCATTTGAACGCAGTCTTCGAAAAGCACTACTTGGATCGCAGTTTCGATAGAACGGGTCAACTCTCGGTAGTAATAACTCCGGGCGTCGGAGTATTCGAAGTCGACAGAGAGCTCACCAACGTAACTAAACAACGAATTATCGACAATGGAGTTGGAAGTGATTTAGTTTGCGTCGGAGAACAGCCTTTACACGCTGTTCCATTATTGAAGGTATAAACGATCCATAAGTGATTACAGAAAAAAGAAAAGCAAAGTTGAAAGACCCGGAATTATTTTAGTTTCACAACAAAGATACATCGACAAACGTGCCGGACGACTACAGTATGCCGCACTGGATAAATCTTAGTTTTTATTCAACGAACAAGAAGATTCCATATTCGACGTTTATTCCTCGAATAAAATTGCCACAGAGAGTATCGAAACAGCCAACGGAGAATAGCAAATTGCTCTGTAAAACGAAGCTGTTGCAAGAGGAAACGCGAGAATGTCTCCACAATCCTCTATTCGATTACGATGCTTACGACGCTCAAGTTTTTCAACTGCCTACGATTCACGCATCCAGGTGATACATCAACTTGAAAAAAAAATCATAAATAAAATGGAAATCTATTTATTGAGCGATCATTCGAATTTTCATCTCGTTCGCCAGAGCTTCAACGCGGACGAAGAAGACAAGTGTCGCTTGTATGGAAACGCACAACAACGCACAAGTTTTGAAGCTCTTAAAACGCAAGATGTCCGATCCGGATATCCATCATCCAGTTACCGATGCGCATTCTCAACCGATCTCCACGACTCGAAGTGCCGCTATTTCCATTCCCTATAGAAGTGACGATCCCGCGAGAAACGGCTCTAATGGAGAAGCACATCGTAAGAATAACTTTCGTAATCATATGAATGAATTATTACATTTTTTTTTGTCTCGCAGCGGTGACAAGAACTTCGATAAAGAGCGACGTGATCGATGCCGAAATATCGCCACCATTCAGACCCGTCGTTGGTAGTGCCGGAAGCCCGACTAATCCTATCGCGCAACCAGTGAATTCTCATCGACCTGGAAGAGCTTTGATAAATCCTTTCGATCCGTCACACGTTACTATAAAACTAACGAGTAATCGACGTCGATGGACTCACATATTTCCGAAGGGTAAATTCTCCGAATGCCATTAAATGATACATTGGCTCAGTGATCGATTATGCAAAATTATGTCGTTGATTTATAATAATAATAATGATATTATACAGGACCTACCGGAGTACTTATTCAACAGCATCACTATCAAGCCGTACCGACACAATCGCGATCCGATCAGCAAACGGACACAACGTCGACTGTGAGTGATTCTCCCGTGGAACAGGGTATCGGTTCGTCGACTACCCAAGGAGCGATTTCAAGATCCGCGTCGCAAGTTGGCTTTCAGGATCGTAAGTTACAAAATATGTTTTGTTAAAATTATCGCGTGGAACGAGAAAAAAATGCAACGGGTAAAAGTTGATTAACAGATACGAAAGGAAAAAGTCACCGACCCAGTCTCGCACTGTCCGGCGGAGAAAAATGTGGCCAAAGCGGTTTGCCGTCCGTAAATAAAAGTTTGACTCTTTTGTGGGGTGCCACTGGCGAACAAGAGTGGACTCCGGCACTAACTACAGGTTCGATAATGATTTATTAACAAGCAAACAAACAAATAAACAAAATTGTCGGGAGGTTGTTTTTTGCGGACTGTCGATACGTCGAGCTTAAATTTATTACACATCAAACGTTTGGAAGAAATTTTTTATTTTTCCTCACGTCATAAACATAACGTTATCGTCATTCGCATGATTGTCTTGCAACGTCGATTTACGTGTATTCGATACGTATATACGGAGAAATTTTACTATTTTCATTAACGAGAAAACGGCTTATATCGATTATACGAATCATCGCAGATACTCGCACGATTCACGAGCAGTTTATTCATGTCAATTCACAATAATTTACATGACATCAAGTGGCTAGAAAAGTCGGTATTACGAAGTCCATTGCAGTGCGACATACGAGGTAAATAAATGACATCGCCAATAAACCGCAAAGTAGACATTGGGACGATTGGGATCCAAAAAACCAAAATCCGATTAAAAAAAAAAACGAAGAAATGTGGAAAAAATAAAAATGCCGAAACACTATATATCAGCAGTTTGCATACATCAAATCAAAAACTGTACACGTTTTTATTATATTCTCTCGTAAAATTGTCGTGTCCTTTTATATCGTAGCCCCACCCACCATAATTGCAGCGTTTACATGAGAATTAATGTTATCAAATTTATTTCCATGCTGTGGTACACGTCTTGTTGGGATGCAACGCTGGACACATTGATGCGCGTGTGATGTGCAACTATGATGTCACTTTAAACAGCAATCATAGGTTAGCGCCATACATTACTGGGGGTTGATTCGGTTACTGGAAATCGATTGATTTTATATCGCACTATTGTTCAAACCCCCACCCCCCAGTGTTAAAAAAAATTAAACCCCACATATCCAAGTAGCATTTTTTTTACTACTCCATAGATTGATCGATTGTTGTTCTAATATCTTGTAATATTCTGTAGCATGTGTACTATATGTTGCTGTTTTCTTTATAGAGAAACGCAGCTTTGTATTGCAGTTCTTCAACCCTTCACGGTTTCGTCGAAATCGTATTTTTATTTATATTTTCTCTGTTCATTAGACTTTGCCTTGCTTCGCTACACAAATTGCTTTTATCGTTGTAATTTTTTTTAGCCGAGCACTCTATGCTTTATACTGTCGTTTTTATCGCATTTAGTTTGTGTTTTTTTCTTTTTTTATCAATCGTCGTGTACAATCACTCGTTCGTCATGATATCCATGCAATACATCGTCACCCACACGCATCGTAGTTATTTCTTTTTCTGTACAGTAGTTACGAGTACCACCTGTAAGTTCCTCTTAGTCGTGTAGATTCACACTGTGATTATCCAAAAAAAATGCATCAGCACCATTGTATATACTCAATCGGCATATCTGGTTGTCTATCCGGCTTTGCAAAGTCTTATCCCTTGTGTTCTCAAATAAGATCGCTAAAGTGAATATTTAAATATGTTTTCACCCATTCAGGTGTGGATTGGAAGTCTCTTACTATACCAGCGTGTTTGCCAATAACAACAGACTATTTTCCCGATAAAAGAAGTCTCCAAAATGATTATCTCGTATCCGACTATAATCTACTCCCCGATGACGTTAACGCGGATTTTGCTCAACAGAGAGCAATATACAAGAAACCTCTGACGACCGCTGAAGTTTTTAAAGAACTCGTCTCTCAACGATTGGCTCAAGTAAACAAAAACAAAACACCATCGATTTCTGTTACATTGCCGATTATAATTGATGATTTACGTCTCTCAAGGGTTTCCAATTGATTATACTGTCTTCGAGTAATAAGCAACAGTCCTCAACACCCGGCAGCAATACCGTTCCAGCTGTGAGCTCCGTGATGCGCGGTAGACAAACGGAATCCGAGCCGAAGGAGGAGTATTTGCTGAGCATCGGAAGGATATTTCATAAGATATCGCTTTGCGGAAATTCAATAACGGTGACGCGATACAGACCGCGGTAAACATCGCACGAATTTCGTATACTTTTCTAACGAATGCGGAGATACTAAAACTAATTTATATTTCATTTTTTGCAGACATCCTTATCCGCCTTTTAATATTCACTATCGATACCGTTTCCACGCACCACATCACGACACTTACGAGGTTTCGTGGGTCTCCTTCACGACGGAAAAACTTGAGAACTACAATTGGAATTATCTGGATCACTACATATGCACGAGAGGAGATACGGACTTTGCTCTGGCCGAGGTAAATGAAAACAAATGTCCGAAAAAAAACATTTTCAATCGGTAAAATGAGGTTCAATATTTTTATTTATTTTTTTTCTTTTTCAGGCGCTGAAGTACTGGAGATTCCGAATGTTTCTGTTGCCCCTGAATAATATAGCGACGCGCAGAATATTGGAAGGTTCATCGAGATGCGATCTTTACACCCCTCCGACAGCCCACGAACAGGCGCAGTTGATGGACGGTTTTTTGCGTTTCATCGAAGGCTGGCTGAACAAAATACGTCGACCAAATCCGAACAAAAATTGGGTAATTATTAATTTCACGCGTACTCTCAGAGAGCGAAAACAAAGAATGTAATACTTTTCTCTAATACTTTTTTTCTGTTCTAACAACGAGTTTCCAGGATGGAAGAATTTTGAATGAGGCATTTTTTTTTTTCGGCCGACAATTTTTCGTCTTAATACGTTCTCTGAATTATAAATGAGTTTTTTTTTTTTTTTTAACGTACCGCATTAAACGCTATCCGCCCTTCACGAATTAAATTTGCATGCTGACACCGCGTAGCATTTGAGTTTATCGACAATAATACTTAGTTGAATTTTTGCCGCTTACGTCGCCTATTAATTGATTTTTTTTTTTTTTTGCATCCAACCAGTCGATATCGTATATCAATTGACACGACTATCTACGCTTAAATATTTTCCTCAACAGGGCGTACGGCGTTCTTATCCTCGTTACGGAAGCGTTCGTAGCTTCGAGAACAACAATTATCGTAGAAATATTGTTCGTATGTGTAGATTCGACGTAGTTTGCCGGTAGTTCGATATTCTATAGGAGAGGAAGTTCAGCATGCTATGTTTCAGAGCCCAACAGCTCTAGTCGGTCTCCGAGAGATCCCGAGAGATCCTGCGACACACTTGACAAGACGCAGGCACAGCACGAGTCTGATATTCCTCACTAACCAGGTACCTCCTATCCTCTCTCTCTCTTCTAGCCGCAACCGGACTACGACCGGGATATTCTTCATTACGAGAGCTTTATACTCCTCTTCTGCAATCGGTCAATTTCAGTCACCACGATCGAGATTCGCTCGGAAACAACCAAACAAACAAACAAACAAACAAACAAATCCATTGATAGAATATGATTCGCATGCACCTACACATTTTACCGTATTTCTGTATGAAAGATTTTTTTTATTTTTTTTTTCGTTTTCCTGCACTGCCGAGAGAGTTTGCACACGCTTTTTTTTCTCCATATTATACATATATATTTTTAATAGAAATAGTTATAGACGCAGTCTTCGAGAAACTATGGAATCGTCCGCGTTAGTACGATCGCCGCTTCCGATTGTGCTTTGTATGTTTCATTCACGAATCTGAGGAGCTTTTTTTTTCTTTTCATTGGTTCATTATGCCTCGAAGACATCTTGTTATTAATTAAATGAACGTACATTGACGGTTTATCTTATCAGTATGTTAAACCATAATTTACAGACGAATCTTGTCGGGAGCTCCCCCTTCCGGGAACGGCTTGGGAGCAACCGCCTACCTGAAAAGCCGAGACCAAGGTTTGCCCCGCTTTAAACTTGGCGACTGCAACATTTCCGCTTTAATCAACATCGCATCTTCTCATTTTTTTAAATTCTATTACAGCTGAATTTCTTTTTTTTTTTTTCATTGGTGTTTTATGGTTCTTTCTTTGCACGTCATAGCATTTAGTACGACATATCCATTGGGTGAAAGGAGTTGAAGTAACGCTAACGATAAATCATATTCGCAGCACTGTAATACACGCAAACAACGTATTTTTTTATTTTTTTTAAAATGAATTTACGCCGATATTCTATTCACTTGTGTGCATTTTCGTATCTACACTAATCGCTATTATACTTTTCAGTTTTTGTATATTATCGTTTGATATCGTAATTATTACACAGAGTATTTGCACGCATTGCGAAATAAACTGAATCCATAAAGGATTGTTAACGTAAATTTTTTTTATTTTGCTACTTTGATTGATAGAAAAAACAAATGTGTGTGCGAATGCTCTGTTTGCGAAAAACTTTTGGTGGTAAGTGAGTGAGTGACGGGGTCCTCTGTACAGGAGAAGCATGTAGTAAATACAGCTGCAGCTGCCCGCACGTGCCTCGACACTCCTCGCTACGTGCCAAACAGGTTGGTTTCCTTTGCTTCGTTTCTTTCGTTTTTAACTTTAAAAAAATGAATCCCTTATCGCTAAGTATTGATGGTTATAGTGTTCAAACAGTTGCAATCTTTAGCGAAAGTTAATTTCTTGACAATTACTTTCTTTTGGACAATTAGTAATATTCTATGTCTATACTACTTATCAACTGCGATTGTTGTAGAATTCTATCGGTGGCGTAGTATCGCTTTGAAACAATGATTCGAATCAGTAGGAAATATATCTATTATACAGCATTCAATCTCTTTAACGCAATTAATACTCTGTTGATACTTTTTTTCTTTTCATTCTCCGTCTGTGATTATAGTTTTCACCTATTATTTTCGTTTAATTTTTTCATTACTAAAATGGATCTGTTAATCTGGTATTTCGTGTTTCGAATTCTCATTCACACACTGCTTGTAACGTTCAGCATATAATAGTCTAAGAATAATTGTAGTCGTTGGTTTTAGTAATAAAATTTATGGATTGTACTCAGATCGGGTTCCAAGGTAATGGACAGAGGAAGAGTATCGCCTGCTAGTGAGGCCGTTCTTCCGCTCGCATCGGAACAACCACAGCAAGATCATCCGGAAGTTACCGAAGAAAAGTCAGTGTCTCATACAATTGAAACAGTCCAACTGCCTTTTGTCAACCGTGTGTCGGATAAAAAACGATTATTTCAGCTCTACGACCGAAGTCATGAAGATCAAAACTACAGCACCTAACACGGAAATTCTCGAAGCTATGAAGCATCCGCAAACGGGCGTTGGTTTTCTGACGCAGCATCCGTCGCTTCCGAGTCAAACATTCGTGAGCGCTGATGCAGTGCAATGGCTCAATAAGCATATCGAAGGCGGCGTAACCGTAGAAGATGCAATCAAAATTATGAAGGTATGTCGGCAACCCGAGATTAATCGTTTAACTAATAGAAAAGTCGGTATCGACGTTATTGAATATCCGAATGATTTTTGCAGAGTATGATAATAGATCGTCTGATATGCCACGCGTCCGGAGATTTTTCGAAGCCTTTTATCTTGGGATTCTATTTGTATCACATGGTTCAGGATAAAGATGGACAAAAGGGTAAGTCGGGATTAGAGTTTGACGACTCGAAAACGTTTGGAAATTAATTAACAACATTGCCGTAGCTATTGATTATTCGCCGCCGCTGTGCGATCTACAAAGCTTCGAGAACGAGTGGGTGGAAGTTGAAATGAAAGCACCGGAAGGATGGTGCGAACCGTCTTCAACGACGATTCCACCGAGCGTTTCGACACCCATATCCATACCGAGTTGCGAAACTATCGACGAATCAAACATCCCACCGTTTCTTCGTGACGATCTCGAGATATTGGATCCTACAAGTGAAAAAGATTGGAGAGGTAGGAAAATGGAAGATTGAAAGATTGAAAAAATAAAAAAATCGTAATTCTATAAGCGATAAAATCGCGATTAATGTTTCCAGTTCCGCCTTATAAACACACGCATTTGGATATCGACCTGAACAATCGAAGTGATAGAATCGAATGGGGCCATTTGAGGTATCAGTCGACGTTCAGAACTGATAACTCTTACGAATTGGTCGTACAGTGGGTCGCTTCATCCGGAAGTATCGTAGCTGATCTCGTGAGTGTCTTACTGAAATTAAATCCCCGCGGATAAGAAATGTATATATTTCAGTTAATTACGAATTGTAATTTGGATTTTTTATTTATCAAGATTTTCGTGTGGCAAAGAAAGGCTCAAATTTGTGGAATACAACTCGTGCCGATTCCCAGCGATCTATTGGCACTTCCTTACACTCTCAAGAGTGACCCGCTGAGAGGACCAATTTTTATACCGTTAGACACGGAATGTCTCATGACGAATAAATTATATCTCTTTGAAGGTACGCTTTACACGGTTCATACAATTTTTTATCTTTGTGTGTATCGAATGTATCGTTATATTCCCTGCCAAAAGAAAGATTTTAAGAGAATTTCCAAGACTTCCCGATGAAATGAAAGTCTGAAAAAAATCAGCCATACAGAAGACACTAAGAACATTAATTTTTCATAATAATAATTGCAAAAAGTTGTTAACAATTTAGTTTAAAAAAAGTTAATTCAACGAATCATTCTGTGTGCGCAGTATTCCTCTAAACTCGTATCCAAAATTCCTCACTTTTCATCGATAAAAAAAAAAGGCGGATTACTGGATGATTCGTTAAACAATTTATTTTTTAAGTAATTATTTAATAACTTTCTGGCATTATTGTTATGCAAAATTAATCAATGAGGCCTTCTGTATGGTTGATTTCTTTCGTATTTTTATCCCATTGGGAAGTATTCGAAATTCGCTCGGAATCTTATTTTTAGCTGAGACTGTAACGACACACCATCCTTAATGTATCTTATTTCAATTTTTCAGGGTTTCGAGAAGACACATACGCGCAAAGACTGTTCCTACTGCAAGAAGCTATTCTTCAGAGATTCGGTTTCGTTCCGTGTCAAATGGAGAACAACGAGAACGATCATCAATACGTTCACATAACCGGTAATGTTTTTATTCTTGTCCCGTCAATGGTGTCGACGAGGCCGCGACCTCGAACCGGCACCAGTGTCGTCAGAAGAACGGCGGCTGGTCAAAAAAGATATCCCGTACATCCGGATCAACCGAGTCCCCACGAAGCATACATTACGAGACACGTCAGTGGCAAAAACAAAGACGACTACAGTATGGATCGAAGAGTAAGTAAAAAAAAATCGATAATTACTCGAATTTACGAAAACGACAAACAACTTAAAAAATAATTCTTTTACACGTGCAGATGGGTTTTCTCTGGTCCTGGAACCACATGGTGAGCCGTAAGTGGAAATCGCTCTCCACCTCAGCGGGCGACGAGTTATTCCAAAAAAAATTCATACAAGACTTTCGTCACTTCTGCTCGAACGGCGATAACAGACTCAAACTATTCTGGGAGTCCTGCTGGGAACTTAAAGAAAAATCCTGCACCAAAGTAAACGGAAATTAAATTTGTACAAAAAAAAAAGAGCCTAATGTGTAAATAATCGTATCGGCGAGATAAAATAATGAGAAAAATATTAGCAAAATTAATGATCGTTTTTATTCTGTAACCATTGTTAATACATTTATAGTGATCGCGAGAATAAAAAAAAAATAGAAAAAATAATTATGTTTACAAAGTACAAGCGTTCGAGTGTTGTGTTCCGCCCGGTGGGAACCGAGAAAATATAACTGTTCGCATTGAATCATTGTTCCGAAGGTAGAGAGGTAGCATTGAGTCAGTCTCGTTAATGCCCACGCTGAATGCGCGTAGTCTTTTGTTTTTTTTTATCTTGAATTATCCGTTTCGTGATCGACTTCTATTAATCATCACTACCATCCCTACAACGTATCAAAAAAGAAGCAACTAACGTTACATTACGTAAAATAGTATTAAATAGTATAAACTCAGGTTTATAAAACAGTGTTCGGTGCATCTGTCCTATAGTTGAAAAATATAAAAAAAAAAAAAACGGAAAAGAGACGTGTCGTCGTGTCGGCATATATTTATATATTAAATTATAATATCTCTGTTGCTGTCTAAAAACCTGACCTTGATGGCGGAGTTGCGAAGTACTTCTTGTTTTTTCTTAAAAACGTCCGACTGCAAAAAAAATTATAATTTTTTTTTTGTTAGAAGAGAAACGGTAAGAGAAAGAGAAACAAAATATATCGTTAATATTTACCTAGAACCAAGCGGCGTGTTGAAGAAACCGCGAGACGTTGTTCGCTTCAGAAGCGACTCTGTCGATGGGGTGTGTCTCAACTCGCCGGTTTTCGGGGTTCCCAAGCCGTTCAGGCATTCAGGATTTACGAAATTGGCCCAATAATCGGAGGGGATCTTCAGTAAGCTCTCGACAATCTGAAAGTAATCAAAGTTACAAATTTAAAGTTATTCGTGATTGTGAGTTTTTTTTTTCTTTTTCATTACTAAATAATTGATTGCCCGTTCTTACCGCAACTTGAGTCTTCGTCTCGCTGAGCATCGAAGTCGGTGACGGTTCTTGGCAACTGTAACCAACGAGCGTAGGACCGAATACCTTTGCGAGATTGCTAATCGGCATTTTGCATTCAGCGCTACTGGAAACCCTTTGCAAGTGCAAAATAAGAAAGGCGAGAGTATCGCGGTTCGGTTGTGGTAATTCGGAGATCGCTTGATACAAAGCCGCATCGGCGTCTTGTTTGTCAGCGATCGTAGTGGCGCGAACGAAATCTGCCCAAAGGCCAACGGTAATTAGCGGCTCGCGCAACGATCGAAGAAAGTCTTTGAGCGTCGAGCATATAGTCGCTATCTCGACCTCCGATAAATTCGGGGCTCCTTTACCCTTGAGAAACTTTTCTTTCAAACATTTGACGTCTGTCGACGCGCCGTTAACTCTGTACAGTCCTTGTTCGCCCATACCGCGCAATTCGACCTCATTGATGCAATGGACCACCAGAGACGGCACCATCGGCGGTATCATTGGCGTGTAATCGGCAATGGTGCCCTAAAAAAAAAAAAAAAAAATCTTTGCCCGAACTATTCTGCGGTAATCTAATCTGAAAACATTAGAATAACGAATGCAATTCCTACCGATACGCCCCGAAGCGTGGGTGTATTTCCGGCGGGAACGCACGGAAGTGGCACGAGATCTTTACACTCCGAATGCGCTGTTGCCCGGCAATCGCGGCATTTCAACGCCACTTTACCAAATCGTATTCTGCGAATCATATTAACAATTAATTAAGAAGATCCCATTTTGCTTATAGAACGAAAAAGTAACTAAAAAAAATGCTTCAATATACCTCTTGCCACATGGCGAGCATATTTCGGGTTTAATAACAGTTTTTGCCGCGAAGCTGTGGCCTCTGGATGTCTTTGAATTCAGAGTGTAGCCACCGATGTTTGGACTCGGCTTGAATATACCTTCGGAATCGGATCCCGATGTCATTATATCTGCCATCGGTGCAGAGGGCTGCAAAAATTTCTCATAAGAATCTGTTTTGATTTTATATTTTTTCACATCGAAGGACGTTACACTTACTTTCGTGTTAATTATCAGTATATCATTCGAATCTAATTGCGTTATTTTGGCTCTACTGCGATCGGCGCTCTTGCGTCTCTTTCGTGAGCTGTGCAATTGAGATTGCGGATCGTGATTTTCATCGGCCGGTATAGCCTCGATAACCGACGACGCGGTGATTGTTCCATCCTTGGGCATCATTACCGTCGTCGTCGCAACTATTCTGTCCGAATTGTTGAGTTCTGCGACTTTCTGCAACGTGCTTTTGCGCTTTTTAGCGGAATATTCACCACTGGGTCTGTGCTCCTTCCATTCGCGCTTTTTTTGATTCTGATGAAGCATCGCGCTAGCGTCAAGATCGTCCTCGGATTTCGAGAAACAACTTAGATCGCTTAACAGCGAGCCAGTGGAGTCCAGCTCCGCTATAGTATTGAGTCTGAAATGATAATGAATTTTATAGAAAGTTAAAAACACAAAAATCTCCAAATGTCGATATCAAGAGTATTCATTATATTTTTTTTCTTCTAGTTAAACGTAATAATTCGCAATAATTACAATTAAATAAAAAAATTATAATTAAAATATAATTAAATGTAACGAAATGTAATTAATGAACGGATAATTGAAAAAAAACCATAAATGGTATATGCCAATTGAATTTTAAAAAATGCAGACTAATTTTTTTCAACTGAACTATATAATTTCTTGGGTGAAATAAATTTTTAAAATACACATGGAGCCCTCCTGCGTGTTACGCACTGCTGATTCCCCTGTTTGCTCTACTGTGACACCCCTCAACAGTCTCAAGGCTTTCCAGCTAAGAAATTTAATTTATTTAATTTTCTTTAACTCACTTGTCGTTATGATGTAAATCTTTCACATGTGCGTTGCTGTTTCTACCGTTCAGAGTAGTATTGTTGAGAAATTGGAGTTTCTCGCGCGTCTCGTCGTTCAAGTTTCGCCCGCCGTCGTTGAAGAGTAAATCTCGTGCCAAAGCAATTTGTCTTTCCTGAACAAAAAATAAACAAAAAAAAAAGGTTTTTTCGGAGCCGAAACTGAAATTGCGATATTCGTGACGTATAGTAACGAGATAATTACAAGTGAGTTTCTCTGCTCCTCTGCATTTCTGCGCCTTCTCTTTTCCTCGTCCAAAAGTCTCCTAGCGTGACTGAGTTTTCTGTCGAGATCAGCGGATTCGTGATGCGCCTTCTCCAGAGCGGAGTGCAGTCGTTGGCATTCCTGTACCGAGGCTAACCACTTTTGACGCATTTCTTCCTGATTTATCGCAAACTGAAGAAACTCTGTATATTCGACGAACAAAGAAAACGTGCGGACTTATTTCGGCAGGAAAAAAAAGATTGTTTCATTGGAAATCAATAATTGACGAAGTTTATACATTTTTTTCGTGCATTTGTTTTCCGTTGGATGTATCGCTTGTACCACTAACCTTCTTCGCAAGATCCATTGACGAGAACGTTGGTGCATCGCACCAGCTCGTCGTGTGTAGCGAGCACGGATAGCGACGATGTCATTTTAGAAAATTAAACAATACGGTTGAATCGAAAGACAACGAAATTTTTGTCGATCCCCAATGCTCGTCAATATAACAAAAAAAAAGGCGCCTTTTTCACAGACAGCAAGAGATCTACTCTAAACTACGCGAATATTGTCGAAAGTAATCACGTCAAGTGTCCACAGTTTATTATTTCAATTGTTATTTCACGTTTGAGAAAACATTCTCGTATTTTCAATAGTTTTTTGTTTAATTTCACACTTTGCGGCGATCACTTGGCACCGAAGCCGAGAACGCCGTTAAAAACTATCCGTTGACATCGTTGGACACACGCCACACGGTTGGGGGTTTTCATACGGTCGCTCGAATTTTAAATCTGACCAACGACGTGCCGATTATCACGAACTCGAAGCGCTATCTGTCCACACGAAGGAACGAACACGTTGCCCCATCTAGCAGCGAAACACCGCGCTTATTTTTTCATTCGAAATATCCGACCTCCTACATCCTCCCATTGCCACACAAGGATATTTAACGTTAATTAATTTGTTAATTATCACGAGAACACGAATGATAATGTAAATCGCATGAGATTGCAAAAACGAGAGCAAAAAAAACTGCTAACGAAACTATTTTATCATGTATGCTTGGGGGCTCGTTGAATTTGGAGCCTAATTGGGGACTAGCAAATATTCTCTCGAACTATAACGAAAGATATTGTAACAATTACGACCAGTACTCGTACAAATCCCTCGAGTACTGGAGGTATAATGTGCTTTGGACGCTCACTACTTGTTGAAAAATCTGCAATTCCCACAGCAATTCGGGATTATGGTCGATGTTTCTTTGGTCGCTGCACGTTTTCCCTCCGATTGGCCTGTATTTTACGCTTGTCTGAAATGGTAGGATAGAGGGCATGTGATATTTTTGTCAGCGCATAATTTGCTAGGAACGCGACAATCATTCGAAGCTTAAATCGTAAACGATTTACCGTGTCAGGTGAAATGTCTACGTATTGGTATAGTAAACGAGAAACACATCCCGAGTGCCGATAATCTATCGATTATATACACGCAATGACGCGATGTATCTCAGCAGGAGACGGAACAACGACCAGCCGGTGCCAAGTCTATACGCACACTAAACGCAAGACGCGATCTATCGCGACAATTCGATGCTACGCACCCCTCGTGATATTGCGTCCGCATCTCCCACGCTTTTTTTTCTTAACTCGGAGCAACTCAACGATTCAATTGATCAGTTAACAAGGTTAATAAAACGTATAATCACGACGAATTATACGAGTCTTCAATGTGACGGACGACTCATAGTGTCAAACTCGCAAAATGTTAGAGAATCACAATCCGCATAAGGTACTCGATATTCATCATCGAAAGATGCGCACGCACCGCTCCGAATAACGGTCGATAAACAAATTAGTAAGATCCCAGGTGGGATACTGAAAGGACGCGTTACAGGAGCATCGCGGATTTATTTCTTATAAGTAAATAGCATATTTCGAATATCGAGTAACGTGTTAACGGTAGTATTCAAGAGTTCAAGGTAGACTAACGGTAATCTCAAAAGTTTCAGTACTCTATGCATAGTTGTTTTTCGTATAATTGCGTTAGAGCTCGATGTCCACCCCCTGTGTAACTGCATGGGTTCCAATCACGTTTTTTTTTCCACGTTTCCGAGCAACTCGTGCGATTTCATTAATTAATCAATTAATATGTGTATAAGCTCATTAAATTGCGATGTCGGTCGACGCGTATCTTCAGAATTTGCGAAATGATAGAGAATCAAGATCCTTCTCTGGCACTCGATACCTCCCACAATGAGATGCGCGCGCATCGTCCACGTGAAAAAGTTATTAAACAAATTAGAAAGACGCCATGATTGATGCCGACCGGACGTGTCACAGTAAATCCTCGTGTTTATTTATCGTAGAAAATCAAATAGAATATTTCGAGTGTCGCGCGAATAAGTGTCAACAATCATATTAAAGCCCCTGAAATTCTGATGCTTATGCATGCTAATTTATTCATATGCATATCATTTTTACAACGAAAACAGAAAAAACCAAATATCGGACCCTAAATGTTTCGATATTTTCAAGACATTTTTCTACCTACAATATTCAGAGCTTGAACAGTGATGATTAATGTTACAAATGTGATTCCTCGGAACGTCAATGAAATAAAGAAAATGCTGTTCTCGTCGAATCAATCATCGAAAACTTGTGAGTACTTTGATTGTATAAAAAAAAATCGCGATTCAAAATCAACGAGACCAAAGTGAGGTTCGCGATAAATAAATACACTGCATGCTGTTTATTATCCGCTTATTGCGACGATGGAATCCTCATTAGTAAAAAAAAAACGTAGTTATGAACCATCGATATTATCGTATTTCGGGGCTTACGATACAATAACCGTGAAATTACGCGGGGCTCATCGGAACTCGAAAACTTTGCCCGACTCAGCGAGAATAATGCTCCAGTATATACATATCCCCCAACGACGACCACAGAGGTGCTGCTCGTGTAAATTTTGGCAACGCCTGAAAACTCTATGAATCGTCGTGACAGCAAAAATTTTACATCCTCATCAGAGCACGAAACTTGAATATGTGGCCCGGCAGCGGGGCATACCGGTGCAAAGATTTTTTTTATTTACGAAACGATCGGACGTTGAACATTTTTTTTCGGCAACACGCTCGCCGAGATAATCTTTTGAAACGCGCGTACACCACAACGAAGTGGGAATAGAGTAGAATATTTCAATAAATGAGGCAGAATGGATGATCCTTCTTTGGTCTCCTAGTGTATACGAGAAGGAAAAGCCCGCGGGACCGGGCGAGAGAGCCAGAGAGAGAGAGAGAGAGAGAGAGAGAGGTCGGGAGGGCTACAGAATCGCAGAGTCAGTGCTTTCTTGCGGGTCCATGAATATTGAATAGTTCGCTTCGTCGAGTTTCAAAAAAGCCGGAGGCCCCAAAGGCGTTCCACGTATAGCTCCACAAGCACAAGCCTCGTAGCTTACAGTCGGGGGATAATCGTTTCACGCTGTGATAGACGTGTATGTATCACGTACACGCGAAAATTCAAGATTCCACATATAGACTCGAGAGACACGATATTCAAATGCGCTATACACGAGAAAAAAATTTCCACTCACATTCACACTCCACATAGGTGGAAAAATGTTATACCGCACTTCGGCTGTGCCAATCCTTTTTCGAGAATGTCCTATCGCGGTTTAAATTTATGCTCGACATACTGTAGTCGAAAGAGCCGCTAAAAATCGTACATTCTTTACTCATTCTCGTTAAATAATTTGCGTTCCAAATAAATAAAAAAACAGTAACGGATATCGCATTTTTTTGCTGGTCGGGACCTGTTAGGATTTTTCATT
The DNA here is from genome assembly GCA_934046635.1 of Buathra laborator. NCBI lineage: Eukaryota > Metazoa > Arthropoda > Insecta > Hymenoptera > Ichneumonidae > Buathra > Buathra laborator. The sequence continues at coordinate 2,975,695 of OW203897.1, read as the reverse complement.
AAAAGAGTCTCTGAAAATAAAGTCATTTGAATCCCACATCTCTTCTAAATAATTCACGTTCCAACCGGGATTAAAAAAAAATCTCCGTAAAACACATTCTTCCGATAGTTTTTCGATCGCTGAATGAATTTCACATAATCTGATCGTGAAGTAAAAAAAATCCATTGAAAATTGCGTAATTTTTACCCATCGTTGTTGAATAATCAACGATCCGCGCGGGGAGTAAAAACCGAAAATTGAATATTTCACTGTTTTTAGACGGCATCGTTGTATTGATTTTTAGATTAATTACATCGCCACTGATATCGCCGAATTATATACAATTCGATTCGGGAAAAAATTATAGTTTTATGATTATGATGGTAAGACGATTCTAAAGAATCGCTACGACCTGTTTGTGTTTTATACTTACTTGTAGAATTTGTTTCCAATAACGCGACAACATAACGCCAATCTCAAGGACAATGGACGGGACTATTGACTATTATTTATCGGGAGATTTCAGTGGCATTTGACCAATCCGCGTTGAAGATTATAGTTTGCTGCCAGACTGCTTCGCTATTTAGTACGTCCCGAGCCGTTATCCGAGGCTTCCAGTTCACGATAACACTCGCGCGCATCCACATACAAGTACCGTGCATCCAACACGATACTCTGCACGTAGCGTTTGCCGATATACACATGCATTTCGTAAACACACATAGCTTGGATATCTCGCCTACCGCAGCACGTTCTGCGCTAACGAGCGACAGACGGTTGAGGTTCTCGTATTTTCGTTAATCGACAAAATGACCCAATGACTCTGTTTAAACGTGTATATAATGCGTCGATTACGAACAATTTTGCTCGATTATCGTCACGCAAAGACTATACGGCTAATTAACAATATTCTATTTTTTATTCTGAACGAACACCTCGAAATGTTTATATTTCATTGGATGACAAAAAAAAGAAAGGAACAAGCGAAGTATCGGAATTTTTGTGAGCAATTTCTCCCAGCTACACGATAATACGGGGATAAAATACATAAAGGTTCGAGGTGCGAAATTCCTATCGGTTCGAAACAGGCGCCACTCTCGAGAAGGGCTTTTGATGAAACCCGTAGGTTTTCCCCGCAATGATAAAGCCAAACTGCGTTAACCACCGGCTATACCCGGTATATGGAAGTAAAGCTACGTTTAAACTCGTGAGCCGCACTTCGTGGAGCCGATAACAGAATTACTGCGTCGATGAAGCGCCAGAGTCGTGTAGACCGGCACCTCGCTGAGCTTCGCCGCTCCGCTCACGTGCGTAATTGTTTTAACTACGGAGCTTAATCACGAAGCCTTTCAATGAGTCACGGATTTGTATTTATCACTTGTTCGTCTAGAACTTCGCGTCGTTTAAAACTCTCGAAACTCCGAAGTTCCTCTTCTTTTTGCTCCGAAAAATATTATTTCTTAAGTTTCAAGTGACGAGCGACGAAGTTATCGGCTCTATGAATTCGCAACCATTCGACGAGTCACGGATTTATATTTATCACTCCTTTGCCTATAACTTCGCGTCGATTAAATCTCTCGAAACTCCGAAGTTCCTCTTCTTTTTGCTCCGAAAAATATTTAAAAATCCAATATTATTTCTTAAGTTTCGAACGACGATCGACGAAGTTATCGGCTCTATGAATTCGCAACTATTCGATGAGTAACGTATTTGTATTTATCACTCGTTTGTCTATAATTTTGCGTCCATTAAGTTCCTTTACTTTTTACTCCGATAAATATGAAAAATCAAAGATTTTTTCTTAAGTTTAACGTGACGAGCGACGAAGTTATCAGTTTTATGAATTCACATTGTCACAGCGATAGTGACGTTCGATGTTAGAATAAAAACGTATCAATCTTACTTTTCATAGTCAGACGGCTTACATTTCACCGCGATAAAAATACGAAAATCTATGTACAGCGTTACGAAGGCTCCTTGCCGTTCGTTCGTATATATACACCACGCCGGTCCGTTCGCATCGTCGGCAATTCTCACAGGAGTTGCGAACATTGAAATTCAAAAGGATATACCTTTCGTCTCGGTATACCTTGGCCCTCCGGTGGCGAAGGTTTTTCCAACAGGTAAAAAAAAAAAAGAACAGCTACAACCCGCTCCAGTGAGCCACACGCTTGGTGGGTACGTATATATCCGTTGGGTGTTGTAACAAGATCCACTTCCACGTCGACGCTGCGAAAACTCCGAAAGATCTCATTCTCCCTCCGTTCTTCTCCATCGAGAGCGCTCTCACCCATTTCCGGAAATGCAATATTATTCAATTTCATACGTGGAAACGCATAGTTTACTCGCGTATCCTTTTATTTTCCCTCATATTTTTCCGTTCCGCGAAATATTTCACGAAATGCGCGCGGAATGGAAATTCGCGTGTCCTGTCGTATGGTTAATTTATACCCCAAAGTCATAGCGGGTTACTTTGGCGTATTAATTTAATATGAAGCGCTAAACGGGAAACATTTAATCATTACGAAAATTAGGATAATTAAGCAAAAGCGGTATGATTGAGGACGAGTGAAGATTGATAGCGCAGCCACCTCACTCATCTGTGATGTGGTTTATCAAAGTGGAGGAGCAGAAATCAGTGAGGCCAAACGTAGACGTAGACGCTGTCGTCGCCATCTTATTCGTCGTTCGTAGCCTAATCAAAGCTTCGCCTCGATACGACTAAGTTTCACATAGCACAGTTGTGTGTGTTACTCTTGCCTGGCGATGCATCTCACTTAGTTCCAATACCTACGTCTAGACTAACCGTAAATTCAAACCCCTTCGCGTTCTCGATAACTAGAGCCCTAAATTCTACCAAATTTGCATGCTATATCGATCGGATCTTATGTGCAAAGTCCGTATTTGCAGGATGTGTGTTTCGCAATTGGCAGCAACTTCGAAATTAATCAACTATAATGATGGTACTCCGATTTATTTATCAGGCAACTTTGTTGGACGGTTTATTAGCATTCATTGTTACAAATTAGTTACCGCTTTTATTCTTGGTAGCTGAGGACATTGTTGCGGTGACGGAAATACGAAATTGAAAAAAAAAATCGATAAATCTTTAGTTTGAATAGTTTCTACGTGCGACATGCAGCGTTCACCGAAGAGAACTGATGGACACTTGAATTATTTATTTTCAGAAGTGGAATAGTATCGGAAATAGATACATAAATAGAGAAATAGGAGGGAATAAGAATGTCACTGCAGTGAGACGAAGTATTATTGAAATAGTCGCTCTACTTTGATTGAAAGTTAGGAATTTTTATAAAACGAATTGACCAGTGAGAGAATAGTTGAGGTCATTGAACACTCCATTGGTGATTATTTTTTAGTTTTGCAATCAATAAAAAGTAATGTAATACAATAGCACGATGTTTGACGATTAAGTGTAACTGAACCATTTTTTTTTCGGTTACTCGATCAGTATAAATGAGGAAATATAGTGAGAATATACATATATAGTTTAGTCTGGTATTTCGCTGGTTGCTAATTCATTGGCACAATTCAAGGGTTGGTCCCCACGTGAAGCAATCGAAACGCAAGTAATTTCACGTACAGTATATCAGGTCTCTCACTGTTTAGATATTCGTATAATAGTTGAGATCAGCGAACACTTCATTGGTAATAATTTTCGAAAACTTTTTGAACAATAAAAACACTTATACAACAGTGCGATATTCGAAGATTAAGAGCAACTAAACCATTTTTTTCGATGGTTTTTAGTCAGTATATAAATAAGCAAAGTTATCATTTTCTTCATTATCTTTATGGGTGTTCATTCGCTGGCGAGATCACGTTATATCTTATATCACGTTATATCCACGAAACCCAAGCAATTTCTCGTACATCATGTCGGGTTTCGCTGTTTAGATATTCGTTTAAGCAACAGTTTTGCAACAATGAAATACCAGCGATTGAAGGTCTATTGTCGAAGAGATTTATCGGTAACATCAGTCTCGTCGTGCGCGAGAGGCGAGTTTTCGGCGGTCCAAAAGGCTCAAGAAATAGCCGTATAATTCATATAAGTCAGTTTCTCTGTTCGCCTGTTTGGTGTACACGGTAGTTAATTAGCTCGTTGGCCGTTCATTAAGTGGAAACGCCCTTCTCTCGGGAAGCTTCGAACTTGTACACTCGGTACATCGGCGAATACGGCTTTACTTCACCGTCGCTATCTCCCTCGTCTCCCGTGGGATCATCCCGGTCCGGTTTCGAAGATCTATATATACGACTTCTCTGATACTTCAACGTCGCTGAAAATCAATTGACATTCGATTACCGGGGAGTGTAGTTCCAATTGAAATACTCTTGAATCGAAGCTACACAGTGACTTTAACATTAATCGACAGAGCAAAGACTATCCAAACGATAAATAAAAGTTAACTTATTATTTTTTTTACGACCGTATGAAAGTAGATTAACAAAAAACAATACATAACATTATAAAACTCACGTTCGGGACTGTCATTGAGGGAATCATCGTTGTCAATTTTCAATCTCAGTTCGTTTTTCTTCTCTTTCTTGCGTGGCTGCGAGTTCGCAGCTTTGGCATCGCTCTGCGAATCGTCGCTCAATTCCAAGGGATCCTCGTAATTTTTTAATGGTACGGTGCCAATTACAACGCTCGTTCTTATCTTGAGATTCTTGTGAAAAACCCGATAGTACCACTCGCTAACGTCGACAGATGCTTCAACCTTAAGGGTGTATCTAACGTCGATTAGATTGCATATCGTACCAGTCGGCGGGACCGCCGGAACATCCATGTCCGCCGTGTATTCGTCGCAATTTCTTTCCACCGGTTGTTCAATCTCCACTACTATTTCCTTGTGTTTGCGAACTTTTTCGGATGAACGATAGAGCACAACCTGTAAGTAGGTCGGGCAATGAAAGCGCGAAATACTAACGCAGCTACTGTGTTCGTTTACACATAATGAATATGCAAATTCGAAGGAATAAATAGTCGCGATAGTCCTTAGGAAAGGGAAATCACTCGATCAATCGACTCACCTTCTTTAAGACAATACGCAATTTCCTCACGTCTACGTGCGATGTATTCTTCAGAGTTATCTTCAACGGTATATTCTGTCCGGGAACGTATCCGCGAACCGGCAAAAAAATCGACATCGAGAGCGGCTCCGATTGTCCCATAAACGTCTTCGAAAGGCTCTCGCTTATCGGTAACTGAGAAAATTAAATATAATAAAATAGATTAATGGACGATATGTGAATAGACAGAAAAAAAAACGGTTAGATCGCCAAAATCGGCTATTGCGCGTAGCGAAACAAATATTTCATTCATCGAAAGAAATACTTCGTAAATCATACTAACTGCTAATTAAGTTGACTATTCCTTTCCGTACTATGCATTTTTTTTTTTTAAGTAAACGATTACTTGTTTCGCCGATTTGCTCGGTTCAATCGATTTTTTTTCTCTGTGTATGTATATATATATTTTTTTTTTTTATGAAAAAAAGTATCGATAGTTAAGCTTTTACCGGTGCGAGAGGATCGTTATTCAAATCGAAAACAGGAGCAACAGTGAAGGCGAGAATGTCAGTGGAGATTCTATCAATCTTCGTAATATCGAAAATTGCTCTGATGGAGTATCGGACTCTTCCGTATCGTCCCTCGAAGCTGCATGCCGCATTTTCCGGCAACTTGATACTGAACGGATATACGCCATTCTTTATCTCCGTTTCGGAAATCCCATCTTAAAGTGAGTGAGAAAAAAGGCTTTAAACATTGAGTGGAACTCTTGTCGTACGACTTTAATCGTCCAAAAATCCATCGTTCGTAAAAACTAAAAGACGGCTTAAATATTTTTTTTTGTTTTTTTTTACAAATGTTTTTATTACTAACCACCCTCGAGATAAATCTCTTCATGCAGATAAGTTTCCTCCGCGGCGAATCTTCGTCTGAATCCAGCCGAACGGTTTGTGAAGTAAACCTTCGCCTCACCCTTGCATTTCACTCGTATACCTTTTAAAGGGTATGAATTATTAAAATAGTTTTTAAGCGCTAGAAGAATGAGTTACGAGAAGTTTAACTATAGCACACACGGGTTAACAGCAACATCAGCGAATCCAGATAAACTCGGCGTTTTACCGCGATGAATAGCTCGCTAAGCCGTCGCGCGGTAAAGCCACTCTAAACATTGTAATAATATGACTTCCGGCCGCGCAGCGCCGATCGATATGCTTTCCCCGAACTTGCAACGCGATGTGGATAGTAGAGAATTTTCTGTTCTTTTTTTTTTATTGCATTTCCCGAAAAAAAGCAACGATGACGAGAGCACTGAACGCCGCTACGCTGACACCCACTAAATAATAATTGGTAGAGCGAAAAAAAAAAAGAGCGTAAAAAATCTCTCTCGTCAGATCTATCGCGATGTGGCATCAATATGCCGACGAAAAATTCGACAGCGTAGGTATAGCATTTGCGTCCAAAATATTCTGTTCGACAGAATCTCCTATAGTAATACTCGCGTGAATAAATAATAAAACGAAATTACCGGGATACGTTTTCTCCGTATTTGGTAGGATATCATTCGACAGTTATTTATTAACATCAATCCTATTGTGACACGATGATATCGTAGCGAATATTCGTGAAATCGACAACAATAGGAATACATGCGTGCATTATATATAATTTGCATTCATCGTTACTCCGGTTCTTCCGGCATATTCAACGAATAATATTTTTAAATGAATCCTTTAATAGTTTCAAAATCTCTGATTACTCACCGAGAGCGATGGTCGGAGTTTCCATTTCGAGATGAATCTTCCCGGAAATACATTTTCCACCGTAATAAACGTGTTGGGGATGTTCCAGGATAATATCGAGTCGTCGAAGTCCAATTCTGAAACAGCAATTACGCCGCGTTAATGTTTTTTTCTTTTTTTTTTTTTAAATCATTATTTTTTCCATGAATAAAAATCAGCTATGTAAAAATCGTTGCCTTTCGCGAAGATCCGTGGTCGCTGGGTTGTTGATCGTTGGCACGTCCTGCTCTTCCTCCATTATTCGTTCCATTTTATATTATAAATGTGTCTCTCGTCGATTCGTCGATGTGTGAAGGGAAAAAAAAATAATAATGATAAACTTCACGTTCCGCCGTTGAGTCGCCGACAGTACTTTATATGTAGTGACCGATGCGAACGGGAGCCGCTCGTCGCTCTTCAACCAGTCGTAGCAAAATCGATGCTCTGTTACGCCGGTCACGCGCTATCAATGCACTTATCCCGATAACGCGATATAACGATACGCCAAGTGAAACGTGTTAAAGCTTTTTTTTATTTATTTTTTCAATTTTTTGTACTTTTTGACGAAACTTCTCGAGTGAAATCGAAGGATATCTTAACGGTATAAGGGACGTGGAAGTAGTGGCGAACTTTTGTTGACAACATTCCAAAATTGTGCGGGTGTGCTTTCTGCTGTTAGTGTTATTAGCGCATGCGTCGAATTCTCGGTATTCCGCCAATATCGCGTGGCGACATTCTGTCGGGCTGTAGCCTGGAGAATACCCTCGGGCTGCTGGCTGCTCTTTTGCTTTCGCCGCGCGGCCCTCAACTCGGGGGCGCCGTTGTTACGCGGTTCCCGCGGATAATGGCTTCTCATCAGATTCGGCAGCGTCATGGTAACTCGTAAGAGTTTCTCGTCCCGACGATATAAAGATTCCGATACTGCGTATCTTTGTATTCGTCAATAGCGCGCCACAGAACCCAATAATATCGGAATGGAATATTACCGAAGGGCGGGATGCGCTGATTTATTCGATGAATTCGGAAAGATAACAACGAAGCGTCAGTGAATAAAACAATCGGAATAACAAAACTCGGTATCGATTTTTTTTAAAGGTTTATACGTTTTCTCCAATTTAACCGATAAATGTAAATTATAAAATGAAAAACGGGCCACGAATACGAATGCCGTATTGAAAATATGATTTTTCAAAAAATTAATTATTGCGTATAATTATCAATATTGTAATTGCAAAATGGTAATCAGCTTCGAGAGATGACGGTATGTTTACCTCGCGAAATCGTATGATAAATTTTTAGTCCGAATTTGAAACGTATGCGTGTGGCTTAGAAAGTGAAGGGTCGGTAGAGAGCAAGTGGGGCTCGAGGGATCCTCGCGACGACTGATTTATGGTTGAGCATCTCGGCGAGAGGTCCTAAGGGGTGCGAAACAACACGTACAAGCGCTGTGTGTGTAATAATAATAGTAGTTTCTTGCAGTTGGACGACAGTACGACGAGTCGTTGGAGAACACGCGAAGTTTATTACACCCCCGGCGATGCGTCGGCGGTAAATGCGTGACACCGATAATTATTCATTAACGCCCACGCAATCATTTTTTATATATATTTTATTCATTTATATATTATCATTAATTTTCACAAAAATAATCTCAATGTTATCAAAATTGTCATGAAAATAATCCGCGGTACGTTGTGCATTCTGCGAATTTCCCAAAATAGTGAAATTCATGTCTCTATAAAACAAAAATCCGAAACGTATAATTGCTTTTATTGTTTTGGTAATCGTGGGAATGCGAAGAGGAATACCTAAGGATTTAATTTCATGCATAATGCCAAAGGTATTCCGGAAGCTGTTGGTTATATTATTTCTGATAAGTGGGAGTTGCAAATCAATGTTGTGTTGGTGAGACTCGGAAGGTACATAGATCCATACATATGCATATGTTTCCCGTATACGAATAAATCGTGAATTACATTTCAAATGCTTAAATCACATTTACATGCTGGTCCTCCCGTTCTACTTGTACGTTGGTGTATTGAACAATTCACTTGAGTACACGAACGCGATAGCTCTCGAGCTCTCACAGTGGTAAATGGAGTTAGTTTCCGGTATAGTCAGATGCTTCACGCACTAACGTTTTCTTGACGTTCCATCGTGTCAGCAATATAGTAGTATATCGTATACTGTACATAGATGCGCACACATTACCCGAGAGCACTAGATACTAATTCTGCTCTAGGAAACCCGTTCGCCCCGTTCGGAATGCTCGGAAATACGACGTATAACATTCTCGTAGCCGAACCTCCCTCCCTATCCTTGACCCCAGAGTTCGAGATTCAATTATGCGAGAAACTGCACGGAATTACCCCTCATAAATGGAAAATAATTATATTATTCAACGGAAACAACAGTATAACGTTTGCAATAGATTTTACATTTCAAGAGTTCAAATGTACGTAAACTAATTCTTTTCGTGCAGATCATCATCGGAGAGTAAAATAATTGTTTATGGTAATACGATAGGTCTGAACCGTGACGTACTGAACGGCGATAAGCTTGGCGCGTGGTCCATTCGCTGCGCGTGCTAACGATCCGGATAATTTATCGTCACCGTTCATTAGATGCTCAGCGACCAAATAATCAAGTTAAGAGTCGCGTGCGGTGATTATGCCGACAGAGAATAATACAACGATACAACGAGAGGTATACAACGATTCACATCTTTAAATTTGCTTCTTATCTCGCGGATAGAAAAATGCAGCTACAAATGTTAAAAGAAAAAGATTTAGGCACAATGATCGTTTTCATCCGATTACAGTTACCGGGTCCCTTTAGGTTGCATCTTATGTACTACGTATATATTATGCGTATAAAAAAAAATCATTAATAGAATATTAATATTCCTATGTAAAAAGAAATGATAAAATTCCTTATATATACTTATTATAATTGATTATATATGCTTTTAAGTGAGAATTCATTAATGTGAAATATATATTTGGCTTTGTCTTTGGCTCGTGGATTTAGCGCGGATCAACCGGCATATCCGCGATATCTCGCATAGTAACTTTTGTCTTCGACGTTTTTCGTCTCGCGTATCTGAAGTTTCAGTTCGTCAAAAAATTCCCAGCGACAAAACTCCGATCGCCCTTAGGTAGTCCCTGTGATCTTTGGTCACTTGCTGCCAGGAAGATTTTACGTTCTTACGAAATTCTACTTTGAATGTCTCGTCGCTCTGAACCAACGAAACCTCTGGCGGAACGTTCTCCGCGTCGTTGGATATTGAACACCACTGCGACGCTATCACAGTTTTTCTCAAGGTTCGTCGCTCCTTCCTCGACTTGCGGCACTTCTTTGATATACGTTCGATCTTCCACTCGAGTTTCATCGGCGTTCGATACAAACGATCGCCCATCGGTTTACGCGACTTTTCGATATTTTGTCGATTCTGTATTCCGAGATCTTGCAAAATACGTTTCTTCAATGGCAAAGTCGAGGGTGTGGAAGTTATCGGAATTTCCGAATCGAATCCGATCTTCGATTTATCGTTTACGTCGTAATTCGCACTCTTGTGTTTCGCGAGAGCGGATTCGTCGGATTCTGATGGTGCCAAGTCGCTTTCCGATGAAGAAACGCTTCTCTCACTCGGTTCGGCTAATGGCGCGAGATCGAAATTTTCCCGTTCGTCTCGTTCCTCGAACACTGAAGCTGGTGTTTCGTCGATCTTCGTTAGCGTTTCGTTGTCGATCGTCATTGGTGTTTTGTTGTCGATCGTCATTGACGCTTTGTTGTCGATCGTCATTGGCGTTTCGTTGTCTTCGAGATTATCATCTTTATTCGATGAACGTTGGTCATCGGAGTAAAAGTCGCCTTCCGATGATTCTTCATCGTTTTGCTGATCGTCGTCACTCGCGAAGTCGTGTTCGCAAGTATCGTCGTCGTCGTCAGGAAGCTCGGAATACGATGAAGTCGAATTCATCGAAAAAGAATTACTATTCTTGTATCTCGAAGTTTTATAAGTGCTTTTTATCGAATCGTCATCGATATCGCTATTTTCGTCAGAATCCAATGAACTTTCAGCGAATTTGGTGTTTTCGCGAGGTCTCAGACGACTACGAAGCATATACCGAGTTTGAGGATATTCTTGATAATTTTGCTTTGAAGTATTGACATCGTCGACCGAATCATTTAAGATGCTTCCGGCGCGAATGCCGTATTTGATTTGCGAAATCAGGTTGACCCTTTTGCCGGGATGAACTTCCTCGCAGTGTCGATAGTATTCGGCTTTAGTCTCAAACGTTGTGTCTGTCGAAAAAAAGAAAAAAAAAAAAAAAAAGTTCTCGTAACTCGAACGATTTAGCAAACGATCGCGAATACATAAACACAAAAAGAAAAGATTTTTTAATAACTTCTTGCGTAATGGAATTTGATAGAATATTGGAGAAAAAAAACATCGAAAAATCACGTGTTTTATCGATGTATAGAGAGTGGAAAAACGATTAAGTTCTCGTAATTGAAACGATTGCAAATTACATACACTATTAAAAAAATATATAAAAAAAAGAAGAGAGTGAGTACTCGCGAAAGAAAATTTAATTAAAAAATAATTATATCTAAGCGAAAAAAAGTCTGTGGTTGTATCGGTGTGTGGGAATGGGTACTTGCAGTGTACCGTTCAACGTCGCGGTCCGAGCGCTGCAGGCAGCAACTGCGCTGCAGAAACCACCATTACTGTTTTGTTAATAAAAACAAAAAACGTCGATCTGAAGTTATTTAAAAAATTTGTCGTGAATATAAATTTTCTCAGCTGAAAGATGAGCTTAAATTCACCTCGACGCCTAATGAAAAATACACTACAGGACCCTATTTGCTTAACTGCAAAAACTACTATTTACAATTATCATTTCGAAGGATTTTCGTTTTTTAAATGCATTCGTGTAAATTTTAACAAACAAATAAACTTTTACGACGCAATCTATATATGCAAATGTTTTACCGTCGCGATTTCTCTCCGACGAGAGTCGCTCAGTTATTACGAGAAAAGAATTGCAATATTCCGTTTCTCGTTTTAAATTAAAAAAAATATAGAAGGATCGCGTTCGGCGGGGCTCTGCGCAACTTCTAAGTCCCCACAAACGAGATAACTTTGATTAAAGTTTCTCGCTCAGCGAACAGCCGCGTGTGTATTTCCGTAGACAAAATCTATAGAAAACCTAATGACTAACTATCGAACTGGAAAACAACGAGACGCGTGCAAGCCGTTTACCGCGGTGATGCAATTTACGAAGAGAATAAACAAACAAATTTAGCAACAATCGCAATCGATACGAGATCTATGCGTACGTATCTGTACGCAACGTGCGTGCGCGTGTCTGTAGTATAAACGGAGAGCTCGTGCCATGATATAAATAATTCGTTATCATGTATACAAAGTTCGAAAGACATTTGGCCCGTCATAACCTTTCTCCGATACCACTGTACACCGCCGTACACCGGTCTCCGCGCGATCAGTTTTTTTTTTTTTCAATTTTCATAAAAAAATATAAAAAATATTACTCACTGCAACATTGAGGCTGTTTTTTCGGTACCATGTGGATTCGACGTTCGTGACGAGTAATATTGAAGTAACGAGTACTGCTGTATCGGCACATCGAACACGAAAAAATCTTCTCACTAGTCGGTCGGACAATACTTCAGAACAAAAAAAAACGTGACTTTTGTTTAAAAACTCGCGTAAGGGAGTTCCGAAAAACTGCACAATAGATAATACACCTACGCATACACTCCGATCCCATTAGAGACAAAAAAAATGTCCGTATGGTTACTGTGCCCCCAAGCGACTGACCAAAGCCAACCGCAAAGGGATACGTAACGCACGGATCGTTAATGAGGAAAAACTAAACTACATTTACAAACACACTGATAGTTATTTCTAAAGGGAACCACTTACTTGAGAGCACGTGATTTGCCCATCGCGAAGTACAACGTATTAAACAGGTCGATCAATCGATGAAAAAAAAAAACTGTTTCACTACGAAAATATCGATCGCGCGAACAGCGTGCACACCGGACGACGACGTTACGAAGACTGACACGATCTATCGTTCTAAGACTATAGCCAAGCAGCGTAAATATACATGAAAATACCGTCAAAGAAAAAAGTTGCGACCTTTGCTTGACCGAGAATTCGCTACCGGCAGCAGCAGCAGCAGTCCCCCCCCCCCCCTCCCCCTGAAATCCCCCTGCGCGCTCCTTGATATTCTCTGTTTCTGTGGGCTGAGCTCTCGTCGTCGCGGCACCGTCTTCCCGTCTTTCATCAAGAAGAGGGGGTCGAAAACGCTCTCTCCCCACCTTCGGCTAAACATTGTTTACTTTATCACAGTTCGCCGCGCTCGCGAGCCCTTTGCCGAACCGATATCCTGAATCGAGAAACAAAGAACTCCAACCGGCGAATTTCTTGCTGTATATACGATAAAAATATATTTTTTCGAGATCGTAAGATCGCATATCGCCAGGGAACATATTTTTATTTAGCAATTCATTGTTCGATTTTTTTTTACGTACAGTTCGGTTGGAGTTTTTCTATTCGAATAAAAAAAAATTCTCGTAAGATATATATTAATCCGTATGAACAGTAAGCAACATTTTCATGGTAAATTAATTACAATATGTTCACTGATACATATGATAGAACAATATTACGACAAAAGGAAAAGACATAACGAAGAGAAATATAAAAATATTGCGAATATAATTCAGATCCCGCGGGCGTATTTCATCAATGTTCGTTAGTGCATTTTTATTCTCGAGATTTTCGTCATTACTCGATGATTCCTGTTCGTCAATGTAACAATCATCGGAAGACGATTCACCGGTTGATTGGTTGTTGTCGATAACATAGCTGGGATCGAAAGTACTGTCGTCGTCGGAAGTCTCGGAAGACGACGATGTTGAGTTCGTCGAAAAAGAACTATTGGCTTTGCGTCTCAACGACTCATTGGCGCTCCTTGTCGGAGTGTTACGAACTCGTAGCATATACCGAGTTCGACGGGATTTTCGATCGTTCAGCTTTGAAGTATCGCAATCGAAGAACGACTTAGTCGGTTTCCTTTCGACATGAATACCGTACTTGGTTACCGATATCTGATTGGCCCTATTGCTGGGATGAACGTCCGCGCAGTGCTCGTAGTATTCGCCTTTAGTCTCGAACGTTGTACCTGTTTAAAAAAAAAAAAAAAAAAAAAAACGATTTCTCGCACCGCAAATGATCTAATAAACGATAAACGAAAGATCTAATAAATTGTTTTTTTTAATATTTCCCTACGCAATAAAGTTTCTGAAAAAAATTGAGTAGGAAATCAACTACTGTATCAGTAGGGCGTTCTATGTTGCAGTAGGAACACTGCAGACACTCCATTACGGAGCCGAGTTTCGCGTATTTAGTGGGGATAATGGTCAAGCGATATAACTTCGAATAAAAACAACAATCGTCGTTGTAAAATTATTTAAAAAAATATCGAGTAAAAGTGAATTCTCTAAGCTATAAAATGACGTTAAAGTCCATTCGATAATTGGCGTGGAATAAAATATTTAGGACCCCATTCGTTTCATCATGAAAGCGACGATTTTTATTGATTATTATTTCAAGTTATTTCGTTAGTAACTATGCATTTATCCATTTTAATGAAAGGTTTCATCGTTAAATTTTAACAATGCAATCCATATCACGAAAATGTTTTTACCATTGCGATTTCTCTTGCGAGACTCGCTGTTGCTACTAGAAAAGAATTGCAATGTCCTGTGTCTCGTTTTAAATGAAAAAGTACAGAAGGCTCTTGTTTCACGAGGCAACTTATAAGTCTCCACAAACGAGATATAAGTTTGATTAAACTTTCTCGCTCAGCGAATGTCAGCATTTATATTTTTGTAGACAGAACTTACAGAGAACCTTACGACTAATGATCGAAGTAATAAAGAACAGCGAGACTACTAGAGACGCAGTGTTTTGTTTACGCGACAGTGCAATTCGAGAAGAGGATAAACAAAAAATTTAAGCGACAATCGCAATCGATACGGGATCCATGCGTCGCGATCTGTTTTTTTATTATTATAAACAGAGAGCACGTGCCATGATATTATTAATTTCGACTTCGGCTGATCTTTGTTCAATAATCGCGTCTACACCTTTTCTCTATACGATTTCTAACCTCTCGCGTACGAGAGACTTTTCGTTGGCCAAATAGAACGCTAATTTCGTTCGCCCGTAAAAACAATATGCAAGAGCGTAAAATAAATCTCTTCGAAGCATCGAAAAAACAGTTCAACGTTATTTAAAAAAAAAATTCAAAATATTTTCGCGATTTTTTATAGCTAAACGGGGCAATTGAAGATAAGAACTGATCGAAAAAATCGGATATATATTTACGTCCTCCGTAAGTGAGGGGTTAATTATTTTTTTCTTAATTATTCTATCAAAAGAAAACTAACCGCAACATCGAGGTTTTTTTTTTGGTACCGTATGTATCAGACGTTCATGGCGTTTCACAGTGTCGGCGCGGGGGCTCATGAACTGGCATATCGAACACTTAAATTTCTTCGTGCTGATTGGAAAACGAAAAAAATTAGCTTTTGTTGAACAGCTCACGCGAGAGTGTCAAAAATCTACACAGTATCTAATAATGGTATCCATATATTCCGGTGCCACTCGGGGAATAAATACATTTTATTTATAATGAATGCTGGTAATTTATTAAGCAATCTCCGTAATTGAAACTTACACGCGAGCACGTTGCCTGTCCATCGTGAAATATCAACAACCAAATATTTCGATTAATCAAGAAAAAAAATTTTAAAAACGATTTATAGCGAAGATATCGATCGGATGAAAAAAAAACGCAGGCGCCGACGGCGATGTCTAAGACTACACTCCACGGACTTCAATGCAAATGAAAATATTGTCGAAGAAAAGAAGTGGCGAGCTTTGCTTCGTGGAAAGCGCGCCACCGCCTGTAGCGCCCCCCCCCCCCCCTCCTCGCGCAATCATCGCCCAACCGACTCGTGGTAATCCCGTAACGAAAAACTCTCACTACTTTCGAACAAATATTATTTACGATTGTTTACATTGTTTATCAATGTTTGCCGTGCGTGTAAATCCCTTTGCTAAGCCGCGAAAATCATGAATCGAGAAACAAAGAATTTCCTTGTCAAATATATTTCGCGATAAACATGAAATTTCTTTTTTGGGAGTTCGTAAGATCGCGCATTGCCCGGTACTACATTTTCAACGATGGTTAGTATGTTTTTTTTTCTGCGCACAGTATTAATGGGAAAAATACCTCATGCTGTTTTCATATTCGGAAATAATCCGTCAACAGTGCGGTCCGTGTTTTTGAAGCAATCGTAATCGTCGAAAAAGATGAGCGAAATATATTTTCGCTCGTAATATATTTTTACGTATACGGAAATAATATCGCGAAACATAGTAATATATGAATAATTAATGAGCAAATGTGTACCGTAATCGGTACAGTATTTTGCCGTAAAAATAAATATTAGATAATATTAAACAGAACTCGCGATGAAAAAAAAACGTGATTGCAATTACGCGATCAGCGCTACAGTAGAAAATTACGTACACTTTCGATGTATAGATCTTATAATTGAGTATAGTAATTAAGACCTATTGACCGAAAAATCGTAGTTTCTAATAAATTACTTCAACGTAAGTAATTCGCGTTGAAGGTTTCAACGAGAATTCCTCAAGGTATCGCATTGATCGATATACTGGACGTTCGCTTCGTTTCTCCGGTGTTCTTTTCAAAGGTACTCTGTAGTACGGACGATAGCGAAGCTTCATTCGATCGCGCGCTCGAGTTCGATAACGTGTGTATACTTTGCGTGTATCCTGGTCGATGTACACGGTGCTAAAACTCGAATTGGAACACCGAGTCGGCTTTTATACGTTACGCGATGGCAGGAACGAGGCACCGAGGAGGAAGCACGCGAGGCATTGGTAAAGGGCGGCAGAGGGGATCGGGTGCAGTCGATACCCACGGGATTTCCTGATCCGGGAAACCCTCTGTACCTACATACATGGTGTATATATTGCACTGACAAAGGTATACGAACTCTCCACGTACTCGGAGCACTTTCATTGCATCGTACGGATCGGGCGGATGCCATGCATTTTAAGTGACTATCTTCGAACTCGACGAACGGAGATAGAATAGAGGAGGAGCTCCGAACCTCGATAGAAGGCGAATCTCGAATAATAATTAACGTTAATTGCAGACGTGCGAAATTCACCTCCAGCGCGTAACGTAAACATCAAACCGCGAAAATAATAGAATATATATTACTATACATGTATATATATATATTTTTTTTATGCTTTGATGCTACAGGAACGATTCACTGTTTAATTAAAATTGTAATATAATAATTAAGAGGCAAATACCACTTTTTTGGCTTATCTTCCTATGAACCTTCCGACAAATCTGTTACATAGCAAAAAAATCTAAGGAAAAACTATGATTTTCCAGTTTGGATACAATTACATTATACTCATGAAATTAGACGTCAATTTATCGTCGCGTTTGTAAGTTAACGAGTCGACCTTCTTAATTTGTTAGTCTAACACCTTTTCGAGAAGCTTCAGTAGAGTTCCTCAAAGACCATCTACAACACGTTGTTACCGGTGCCGCGCTCGGTTATAGCGCTTTGAGATTTCAGCGCGTCCGGGGGCGCGTGAGGCTATAAAGCATCGTCTCTTTAGTGCCGCCACTTTCAACGGTCCCTTTTACCACTCTCTGCTGGTACCTACCGTTTTTCTTTCATTTTCTTTTTTTTTTATTTTTAATTTCATCACGCAGACGATATAACAGCGTATAAACTAAAATGAGAGACAATGAATTACCCGAGTAATTGCCATTACATTGTCTCGTAATATTAAATTTTATTCTGTCCTTTGTGCGTCATCGTCCGTATATAGATCGTAATTTCAATTAAATTTACCAACAGAATGTCATCATTCATAGTACTCGTGCTTCATATTATTTCGCGTGAAAATATCAAACTCAATTTATATCGTAATTGATCAAAGCCCACGATAACGGTACACGATAACGAAAGCGAAGTTGTAATTGTCGATCCAATCGAAATTCTGCTGTTTCGATGAAACGCTGTGACAAATGAAGTTGGAAGAGAAAAAAAAATAACAGTGATGTTCTCGATCTGGGGAAATGGATGCCGGTGGCGATAGTCGACCTGCAACTGCACTTATCGCGCATCCTCTCGGCCACTGAACCTCACGCGAGACAATTCCCAGCAAGCGAAAGATTGACTTCGCGCGAAGTCGGGAACTCGTCGGCAACCTACATTGCGAGTGCTTCTCTCTGACACAAAAAAAAACTGGACACATCATTGCTACTGCGCGTATAAGAGAGAAAATAGAGAAGAAACTCGTAGATCATTTTCTGATGTTCGTACGGAGAGAGTCCGAGTGTCTTTGCTCGATGGAATCACGGAGTACGCGAACGGTACAGGATGTGAATTTCTTGGCACGTTAAATGCAACGCGACGCTCCCGCGTGTCTGTCATACTTTGCCGCTTTTACCTTTATTTATTGCGTCTTCTTCGTCAACGAAGAATGAATCATCGATAAACGCAGACTCGGCGATGGATTGAAAATTGTCGTTTATAAGGTATCAAAACAGTATATTTTACGCTCAATCTTCGACTGCTGTAGCTAATGATTTCCTTATCGTTCAGCTTGATTGCCACGATCGCGTTACTCATTTTACATAAATATTTCTAACTACTATGAATTATAACACGAATATACATCGTTCGTAAAAATTTTTTGCTCGGAATTGTAACGAGGACGTGAATATTTTTAATCGCCACGAATTATAAATGGGTTAATTATAGCAATTTACAACGTATTAAAACGTTATATATTCGCATATTCTGCTACATTCGAACGGTTATTGCTAATGAATAATCCATCTTTCTATTTTATTAATATAAACGTGTCAATAATTTTGTATAAATATTTCTAATTGCCGCGTATTACAGCGCATACATACGTTATTTATACAAATTTCCTACTCAAAAATGTAACTGCAACGTAAAGAGAGAGAGAGAGAGAGCTTTGTTACGCGAATACGGTGCAAATCAGATTTCAAATTATATGCTCTCGCTAAGTTAATTACGAGAGAGCGAGAAAGGGAGGCGGGAGGGGGGTGAGAGAGATATCTAGCATCCCGCGGTGCTCTTTATGCATTTATCAAGTTACCAGGCGCAACGAAACGCTCTCGATTTCCCAAGTGAATTCTCTCGCGCAGACGTTACTCGTCTCGTCTATGTTAATACCCAGACGTTCTCCAAGCCACTGTTGTAGCTCTCGAGGTACCATTACCGTTCCGCCAGTAATATCAGCGAGTGTTCGCACGAATCTTGGCAATAACTATTATTCGCAATGTTATTTGCCCGCGCGCACGTCCGAGTTCTCATCTTCTCTTCTTGTATCTCTCGGGTCCGATACTTTCGGACAATAATTCATCGGTGACGCTAATTTCCTTCGACGAAAACGCCGATACGCGAGTTGTACCAATGTAATTCTACGCTTTCGCGAATATCTTTGATCCTTGAGCTCTCGTTGAAATTCGATCGAATATAATCCAATCTAATTCCATTAGAGGCGTATCAGCTCGTAAAATGACATAAATTTCTTGAGCCTTTCGGGCTTTTCGTTGGAATATAAATTTTCGATCGAAAGTCCTATGCGAGGAGTTTGAGAATAGCAGAGAGTGTAAAAGAGACCGTTTCCGCACGAGGTTTCACGCGGGATTACTGTGTCTTTCTCTCTCTCCGGCTCTTCTGTGGCGGCACAGGTTTTTCCTTCGAACTCTGGAGGGATTAAGGGTGTCCTGCTCACTGCACCAGCTTTGCTCTACGCTCGAGACTTTCACGACGCGCTTTTTCTTTTTTTTTTTTTTTATTATAATTTATTACCATCAGGTAAATCGATAGCGCTGTGGCTACCCGGAGTGGGCGCCTCTCATGCTATCGTATATACTCGATATTCCGCATAGTAATCGAGTAACGTCGAAACGCCGCTGCATTTCCCATGCACGATTACCCCGACGTCGAAAAGCAATATCCTTGGTGAACTCGATCCTATCGTCTGGTGTTTTCATTGCTTAAAACTTCAATCCGTGGCGCATTCTCTCATTCGCAACGACGCCGAAAAACACAGATGAGAGAACGTAGACGAGCGATAGCAAGGGGTGAAGGGGGGAGGGGGGTGTAGGGGAGAAGGGAGAAATTATTATTCTGCAAAGTTGGGATACGCCACGTTTCTTCCTGATGGACGATTTAAAGTTTTCTCGTCGAATTTACAAATTTCTCCGTGGGGCCTCATTTTCATTGGGAGGAGATGTGGGGGTTATGAGAGATGTAGAAGAGAGCGAAGGGACCATCGATTCATTTCTCTGACAAACTTTTTTCTATATCTATATACTATTTTTTATTTCCTCGCTCTTTTCCTGTTACGTTCCACAGCCGCGTCGACGTTATATTACACTTTAAATCTGGCGAAACGGCACCGAGCGTAATGACCCAATTTCGTCGAGAGTTGGTACTCGCGGCGACACCGATAAATGCTTGAAATATCTTGCTTCCGCCAGACCCTAACCCATCGTTGATAAAACAAATGAAATAGATACCGTAACAAAATTAATGTACTTTTTTTTTTTAGACGCTCGTATTTTTTTTTTTGCTTTGTTCCTGCGACAGAGGCGCGAAGATATACACGTTTTTTTCTTCATATTTAAATTCTCACCCGTTAGTTAATACGTGCGACCCTGACACCGGAAGTGCATTTCATCGCAATTAGAAGCTGATTGCAATTATCTCATCCCCCCGTTGAAACAAGACGCGAGAGCGTGAGTTATTATTAGCACTTATGTGAGTAAAGGCTCAACTCCGAGGTGAGGCGCGAGTGAGTGAAGAATGGAAAAAAAAAGGAAAAAAAAGCAACAACAACGTCGAGAGATAGACGGAGAGAGCGTGCGTGGGTACAATCACCCACGTTCTCTCGCGATCCTCGTGATATTAGCATTTAGCGTGAGATCTCATTCCGAAGAGGGGAATCCCTTCCAATCCGACGTTGGAGAGAGAAAGAGCTCAGGTATATATCTATACAGATGAAGCGCGGGAATTGAAAAGAAAGAAAAGAAAAAGTGAGCCTGTGAAGGGAAGAATGATGCAGCAGGGAGTAAGAGCGAAAGAAATTAAAAAAGATGAAAAAAAAAAAAATTGAGCAAAAAAAACGAATAAACGAGAGTACAGCGGGACAGGCAGTCGTTGATGATTTACTATAGTTATTAGCCGCGAACCAGTGATTGGCAGACTTCGTGGTACGCACGACATAGATAGCGAAAAAAGTATGCCAATGACTACATTTCTCGTGTGTTTGAGGGGCCAATAATTGAGTCGTTTTTTTCAACGTGCCGAGAGTCACACGTACAGGTGTGTATATGTACCGTCCGTGGATGTAACGAGCGGTAATCGGGGACGCATGCGTATGTGCAGAGGAAGCAGGAGGCCTGCTTTTGCTCTCTCGTCTCACCGTTCCCTTCTTCCGACAGCGTTTCTCTCGGGTTTTCATGCTCGGCACTCGTCGGGCTTTTCCGTGTACTCAGTTTCGGTCGGGTGGGAGTGCGCCGAACGTAACGGCGGGGAAAGGAGGGGGCAGGAGATGAAGCGAGACCGAGCGAGATCGCGACTATGGAAAGGGCGCGGAATGGGGCTCTCGGGTCGGTACCGCCGCGCGAGTACGATACGTAGGAGTGGGGATAAGGAAGCAGGGGTGGCCTCCGTGAGTCCGCGTGTCGTTGACAGTAGCAGCGCGCTGGCCAGCAGGCCGAGCCGACAGACGACGCGTCAGTGGAAGCCGGTCTCTCGGCGTGGGAGTATCGCTGCGTTGTATTTCGTCTATCCGTATCCGTACTAAAATCCCGTGGGCACGCTGTAGCGGCAAGAGGCGCGCGCGCTCGTTTCGTTTAATCTCGTCAGCCAACAACAGCAGAACTCAGGGTTTTCCAAGATCGCCCCCTATCATTCCGTTCTCTGATTAAATATCAGTCGAGCATCGAGTTAGTCCGACAAGCAAACAAACGTCTCTGTGCCGCTCGTAAAAAAAAAAAAAAAAAAAAAAAAAAAAACAATTTTCGTTTTTTTTTTAATCTCCGAAAAGATAACGGGTTTCGAAAAGATTCGGTGGTTGTGCGCGATTTTGTTTACACGCAAAGAGAGAGATAATATAAGATACGTGAGTGTTATTTGTGCGGTATATTAATTGCGTATATACACACAGTATAAAAGGCCTCTGTGACTTCCTGTTGTGTCGCCGATGAGAGATACAACCAACTCTCGTGTTCCGTGGAGATTTCTCGAGTAACGACCGGCGGAATTTCGACGGATTTCATCGACCTCAAGATTTCAAAGGTTAATAATAGAAATATATTTATTTTTAAATTTCGATCGATGACGTTTAGCGAAAATTTTAGGTTATACAGCGATTTTCAAGGTTAAATTTCGAGCAGAGGCTCACGCGTTGCCGCTCTATTGGCTCCGCAATAACGGTGCTTTCGTAGCACACGCGATACATACACGATATTTGGATAAATTATCATACTCATGACTCGAATTAATTTACGCGCGTAATTATGGATTTAGTACATAATACCGAGAGGTTATTTACCGGTACACGACGATAATTCTAACAACAAGCGTTTCCGTACTGTCGCATTCTCGTGCCAAGCGTAACCTGCGCGCGAGCCGCGACATTCCTTCCGATCTTGTTGCGTCCCTTCACCCTCGAGACCCCTCGTTTTAACATAACTTCAAACACGGCACATCCGTGTAAGCTTGTGCCGACGCGTGTTCTCGTCGTTGGCTCGCGCGTCGTCGAAGTCCCCATAAAAGCTCGCGTGTCTCTGATTAGCCTGACCGCGTTTGTTCAGACTTTCGTCAAACCGTCCGCGGTGGTCCCTCTGTGTAAACTCTCTCGAGGTAATAAAAATATCGTCCGACACTAAAGATTCGTGCGCGTAATATCCGTTCATAACTTGACGAGGCCGTGAGTTTCAAATCTCTGACCTCAGTTTTTTATTGTTTTTTTTTCTCTCCGGTTTATGTTTTTTTTTTATTTTTTTTTTTCTGCCGATTCATTATCGTAATCGTGGACTATGCAATGAACTTCCCGAATCGCAAGTTTACGTCCGGCGTATGTATAAAAGTCTCGACGTTAAATGTCGGCGACGCGAGCCGTGCGGTGGCTGTTTTCATCGTAATCAGCAATTAATTTCCCGGACGATTGCTCGCTCGTTCTTCCTGACTTCAGATAGTGAAGCGAGAGGGGGAGGTGAATGTTATAAGTGGGGGGTACCGAAACTTCGAAGGTGGAATTCTCCGGGTTTCATCAGTTCCGCGGGGGGGCCATAGCGATTGCGATTGCGGTTGCGGGGGCGATGGGGACTACGGCCCGAGTCGTTTTATAACCTACTAAGCACACGCGAGTCGATGCCGTTGCTACATGCTGTTAAACTCCACTGACGTACGTATAGGTACGTATAAGTACGGTATTTTGCAGCCCAACGGGTGAGTTCAGGTAGTCGAAGGTTCGTTGGCCCTATCGCACAGGAGTCTCGCGGCACCTACGTACCCTACAACCGTTGGAATTACATGTTCGCACTTACAGAGTACCATTGTACTACCGATAACAGTCGTGGTACGTGTAAAGCGTAATTCGCAGGTACCCGCAGTGGCGAATCGCCCGAGAAGCCGTACCGATCGAAAATTTCTACTTTTGTTTTATAGTTCACCGGACTGAGGTATAGAACACATATTTAAATATCGTATCAATCGAGATAATCGAACCACTGACGCCGAGAAAAGATATTTCCGTTCATTGATTGATTTACTGTGTTACCGATAGAGGAAAAAGGATTGTTTACACTCCCGAAAGATATTTCCCCCTTTTTTCACTTTTTTTTTTTTTTTTTTTTCATATTTACGTAAGAAATGTTTGCTCTATACCTGACTGACTTTAGTCTCGTGTTATTTGCCTCTGGCAAACAGCAAACGAAGATATTTTCTCTCAATGATCTATCCACCGCGTGTGCGGAAAGATCGTTGAGGTCATTGACTCGGCTTTGACTCACCGAATGACGAAAGCTGACAAATATAATTAGTTGATTTTTTTTTTTTATTATTTTTTATTTACGAACTTATCCTTGTGCGTTAAATCAATTCAATGGTTCGGGAGACAAATTATTAAATTGGCAATTTGCGCGATGCGAGATTTGTAATTTCATTGCTGTTTGCATACGCTGACAAATACTGCGTGGTCAATGACTGATTCCGCGCCTGTTTCGTATTATTGTCATTATTATTATTATTATTATTATTATTATGCTAGTTGTTTTGTTCGACGTCGAATACGATCGCGAAAATTTCGTTCAACCAATCAGCATTTCTCATCGCACGGCAATGCGTTGCCTAATCTAATTTATGCGGTGAGACAAAATTGCATTCTACGACCGACGTCGGTACAAGTGATGGCTTTCCTCGTAGCTTATTCCAATATTCTTGCTATCGTCGTCATCGTCCACTGCATAAAGGAACGCCCAGCCGCTAGCGAGTTTCGGTGTCTTCTTCGTTAGTAGCTGCACGTAACGTGCGTCGCAATTACGTAGCAATTAATCGCAAACTCATGGGGGCGAATGAGGCTTAGGAGAAACCGCTGCATTGGATAGTCGAATTAAACGAGACTAGATGACTGCGACAGTTGTTACCAGTGAAATTCCGCGAAATTCTACCATCGCCTCCGTGATCACCAGAGTTCGTTACGTTAATCACACAGCGGAGAGAAACGTCGCAAATTTTTCTTGCAACTCGCGAAAAAGTTCGATGAATCTATGATACTCCGTGAAACAGGGGAAAAAAAGTAATTATCACTCGATGAGATAGCGTAACGAATTTAGTGTCAGCTATTCCCTACTTCTATATCCCTCGCCCCCCCCCCCCCCCCCTTTTTTTTGGACGTAACGAATTTATCATCCCGTCCCGCAGACCCGGCGACGATAAAGCACGTCGGTGCCTTTCTATTAACCGTTGATAAAAAAAAATACTAACGAAATTTTGCCTTCACTCACGTTATCCGAGTTATTAATTTATCGTGGGCCTCTCGGATTCATCGACGAGGGTCAGACCGTCTGACCTAATTTTTATTAATTTCCTATCGTCGCTCTATCCTCGATACCTCATCCGCTTTTATATATACCCCACAGACTCTGCATGAGGGGGTCGCGAATGCAGTTGCAACTAAATATTAGAAATACATGTATACCGATGTATAATTGTAACATATCTAAATATCTTCAAAGCATTAAATATCGCGTGAAATTTATAATTATATATATAGAAATTGACTTTTTTTTTCGTTTTGTCTTTTACCGCTGCCACTGGTTACGCCATACGAACTCTCGAAGCTTCAGTCGGTTACCCGACGTTAACCCATTTCAGCTGATATATCGCTATACAGCGAGGCGAACGAGCATAAACCTTTTGCCAATCTGCAAATATAAAAATGATATTCCCACGCGAACGGGGTCCAATTTCCAGGCTTATTTGACCGAATCCCTTCACTGCACCGTCGACATAGTCCGATGGAAATCCTCTTTCACTCGCTGATTTTTTTTTTATAACTATTCCTCCGCTACGTACGTATTATATATATAAAATATATGCATTTGTATATATATATAGACTCGCGCTGCTGAAACTGCTGCAATGTGAAATATCAAATTCGCGAATGAAAAACTTTGCTATATTCGACATCTCTGCTCTGTGAAGCTTCGTGAATGTGACCGGTGAGTTAAAAAAAAAAAAAAAAAAAAAAATACGAAAATAGAAGAATGAGATAGTCGTGGATAAACGCGACGAGAGCGCACATTGCATTGTCCCACATTGGTAATATATATATATATATATGCAGCGAAATCCGTGAGAGACAGGGCAGCGAGTTTTCGATATATAAATCAGCGGTGAAGCTACTCCGAGGTCCCGAGAAAAAGTTTAATTGACGCCGCGACCGCAAGAGCTCCCCGTCGACGGTGTCGGTTTGTTCGCGGGGAGAGAGGAATTCATGTGCGCTACGCTGGGTACTACTACTCTCCTCGGTTAATGCAGATAGACCTAACTAAACGTGGAACTGCGAATACTCTATTACTATATGTGCAAAAGGTAGAGAATGCCTGTGCTTCTGTAATCGAGGATCAACCTGATGTTCGTACGGACTTACTGGCCACTGCCGCTGACTCGCTTATTCACTGTACACAGACGCAACACACAGACAGACACTTTCATTCGTTCAACTTTATAAATAAGCGTTGGCTATGCATCTTTAATTGAATCTCTTGAAGTCGAGTGATTCTAAAGGATGCCGGTACAGTACATCCAGTCACTCCAGCAGTATTTCTCGTCTCGTTTAATAAAAATCGTTTAGTTTTCACAAAACTATATACGCACCGCGTATTTTCATCTTCGTGTTTCTTTCATTTCCTCATACCAGCGAAAACCCGAAAGTTATTCAATTTTTTCGCACTCCACGTTCTTTTACTCCGAATTCTTCGTCTGTGAGGTAAAATTCACCATTTTTAATAATCGGACTTTCATAATTTTTTTTTTGATTTTTTTTTTTTTCATGCATTAGTATTTTCTTCGAACGAGTCGGAGTGCCGTGGAACAATAGTCGGCACTTTTTTTTATCATACGATAGCTATAGGCTCTTTAGTCTGCATTCTCAAATCGCAACGTGCGTCAACCGCGTGCGCGAACTGTGTTCCAGTTAGTCCTAATGGTTTCTGATACCGACTGGTACGGAAACTCTTGGACGAAACTTTTCTCGACGGGGGTGCCGCGTTCTCCCCCTTTCCGTACTCGAGGGGGGTTTTTTTTTTCACTCGTGAGAATTAGTCGCGCCGACTTGTACGCCGGGTTTCAAAGAGAACGAACGATTAAGGTCGTTCGGTATCTAAGACTCGAAAGCCCGAATCGTATTCTTGTTACTATTTCGTCGTGTCACTCTTCGCGAAAGTTTTGTCTGAATTTCCATAGTTGTATGATTCAACGACGACGACAACGACGACGACGACGACGACGACGACGCGTCTATGGCCTATAATTTAAATTCAGTAATAACAGCAATTCTTGGGCGCTCATGCGCGTCATATGGGTAAAATATAATAGGCGGTATATAAACGATTTTTCACGCTTACGATTTTCTCGCGCGAAATGGCTCACCTTCTTCCTACCGCGGCACACGAGGGGGGGGGTCTCACTTTCCGCGGATGTACCCTGGACGCAGAAGTGTTTCTCCGAGCGTAGAACACGGTGAGTCCAGCGGACCGCGGGGCACTTGCTCTGCTCAGCCCGTCGACATATTTATAGCCCGTTGGGCAGACATTTAAATTTTAAATGACACCGACATATACCGTTGCACGTGAGTGCATATCTTATTTCTCCGTTAGTTTTAGGTCAGACACTCGCGACCGAAGTTTTTTTTCTGTATTTTCGTTCTCGCTAATCAATTCATCATCCACTCGACGTTTGGTCATTACTAAGCAAAAAAATAAAAATCGACATATAAACATCGATCAATCGACGGAACTCGACGTAATCGCCTTGTGCCGTCGTCTATCCACGATTAGATCGTTTTTTTGTTCCTGCAGGAATGGAAATCAAAATAAATCGCGTACATTAATGAATATCAAACTCGGCGTAAAATTAATTTTTCAGCTATTTAAATTTTCGTGATAAATTAAATTATCGAAAAAAAAAAAAACAATTGATTATTGAATAATTTATTTTTCAATCAACCGATTTATTTATCGTACAAAATCAGAGGGTTCATCAATTTCCAAATGTTTAGCGATCGCAACATTGGCATTATGCATTCTCAGCATAGCGAGGAGAAGTGGAAAATATATCAGAGTGGAATATATCCCATTCCAGTTGAATACGCGTGAGGGGGGCGACTGATGTTGCTCCGTTGCCGGCGACTCGCGGGACAAACATGTGGTTAGACCGGTTGACTCGGACAGGTCGGTTTGCCTTCTCTCCCTCAGCTCATTTGCCCTCTCCTCCTCCTCTCCGTCGTCATCGTCGTCCTTCGCCGTATATAGCCGTCGCATCCCTTGGCCAACTCGCAGCGGATAGTCCGCACAGTATAGTATCGTCTGTATCCCCTTGACGTCGTGCGTATTACGCATCCACATTCACCCCATGTATATACATGTATACCTGCACAATCATAGACCGATGTCACTCTGTATTTGCGCAAATACAGAGACATATCCAAAACCACAAGCGTTCGCATGCATCACTTTAACTATGCTGATGTTGCACACAGCGGCAAAGGCTACGGTCGGCATTGCTGCAACGCGTTGCTTTGAGAGCAACAGACATCCGAGGGTTCCGCCGCATACAGAGAGCATAGTGCATTTCCCGAGAGAAAGCGGGTTTGGACCTCTAACGCTCCCCTCACATCATACATTTGTCCAGGGAATCACGGAACATCATGCACTATTCAGGATACGTAAACTGTCGATTATTCAATGCAAATAGTCACTTGTCCCTATAGTGTACAGACACATGCGTATCTTTCGATCTGTCGGTGAAGTCTGTGTGTTCGGTGTCAATTTATAGCCACTTTGCCGAGACTCGTTATCCATGTGGTATTTTAACCGCGAATCGTAATTACTATTATTCTTATCGGGGTATATATTTATATTTATATATTTTTTTTATACACACGGAGATCTAAAAGTAAATGTATACATTTCTCGATTTTTTTCTCGATTCGTTTCGTAGTTTCGGAGTTACGAAATGGAAAATTGTATTTGGCGCTCGTTTCGGAGTAAAACGGTTCGGAGCCGTAATGCATCACGCGTGTTACTTCCATCTTCTCTTTCTGACACATCGTGTATAATGGCGTGTAACGATCCAACTGGCGTAGTCACGCGTTTAGTATCGATTAGCGAGCGCCGGTGAGAAACGGTGCCAGTAAGCCGACTCCAACCGACACCACACCGCTTCAACCCGCCTACAAACTATTTTACTCCTCGTATATATATATATATATATATATATCACACATACACTCGTGTATACATACATTTACCGAGAGACTTTCGCGATCGTTAGGACATTCGTACACTTTTCTCTATCTCGCCAAGCCGCAGTGTCGCGGTTTTGTTATTTTATTGCAACTATAGCTCTCCGTGACATTTCACCTTCACTCACGGCGTCTACCTGAAATTACAGCCCCCACCGGCCTCTACGTTGTCATTAAAATGAAAGGGTAAAATATAGAAGCTATTGCGACAGGGTGGAATAATCACGTGAACGAAGAAGATATGCAATTATCTTCGTGTTAAATAAGAAACTTGAATCATAAAGAAACTCGCGCGTCAAATCAGAAATAAAAGATTTTTCACGGTAATTACGGAAAATTAAAGACCAGTTGCGCTCGAGGGTATCGTGTAATTTTATTGTCTAAATTTTTTTTATTGTTTCCAGCCTTTTATAACGGCTGTGATTTATTGCCCTTTTGCGCATTACGACAGAAGATAGTTATCTCATTTGAATTTAAAAAAAAAATATCTAAAAATAACATTTTAATAAGTATTTTGCTAAACTCATATTTTTCCGGAATTTACTGACATCAATTAATGACTGGAACCTCCTTAACGCGTAAACTCGCGTGTTAAGCTGGCTAATCGCACAACTCTCTATTCCGCACGGGTCATGCAATGTCTCTACGATGAAACTGATCCGTTTATTGCATTCCGTATCGCGAAGCGTAGCCGTTAACTGCAGTAATCCGGTCAACATCATCGCGTACTGCAGTGTCGCACACGAGAGATCGGAGGAGAGTTTCGCTGCGGCGATAGGCGCTAAGGTTGGGCTAATGCATACACTTCGCAGACCGTTGGTCCGTCGTTGCCAACGAAAGATACGCACGTTAGTTCGAGACGTGTTTTCCTTGCTTCCCTTTGCCGGTACACACAGACGCGCACACAGGCCTCGCGTACGTGTGCAATGCCACGAGCGTCGTAATTCCCCGTAACGTAAACTTTCCGCGCGCACGGGGCACACAGTGTGCTCGTTGGTTCTCTCGATCTGCCGTGAAATGTAAACGCAAACTCTCGACGGGCCGGCAAAGTGTTTCACCCGGAACGGTCTGAGAGAACGAAGAGGGGGTTGAGGATTCGCGAAGGATTCCAGTTCTCTCCATGGTGCTTCGCCACCGTGAAACAATTCGACGGATAGAATATAAAAGGAACAAAAGAAACGAAATAAAAAAAATAAAAAAATAAAAAACCAAAAAAAGTTAAATCAAAAGGGAATAAAAGAATAATAGAAAAATTCATTCAGAAAATCGATGCTCTCTCGCTGGATTACTCGGAGGTATTCGCAGATGAAATTCGCGCGGAACGATTGAAAGTGGAGAGACAGAGAGTGAACGGAATAAAAATCGTGCCGATGAAATAGTCATTGAATCGATCAGACAGATGATTGGACCGTATTATGAACGTGCTGACCGATGATTTGCTATACGACAATATTATGATAATAAGACGAGACCACCGGAATGATATTAGAAGACGCGGTGGAGCCGCGCGCTTTCTCTTTCGCGGATGACTCGACGCTCGAATGTCTCTACACGTATACCTACACCGTCAATGCATAATATACAATGAATATCTGAGTATATCTTACCTTCGATACGGCTATTATAATGTCACGGTGAAGGAGAAATATAATATTCAACGAGTGCCGGTATCTCGAATATGTCTTACAGTTCAAATTCTGCGTTATCTTCGTTCACAGTTCAATCTCCCTATTCTTTCATTCTATTATCATTCTTCCTTTCTCCCTCCGGCGATTCAATCAACCTATATCCGGTCGGAACAATGTGGTGAATAAATAGTCCGCTCGTATTATAAGGAGCAATTTATTCCATCGTTGGATACTCTTTGTATACGAAACTACAGATCGTTAACAGTAAAAGTAACCTACTCTCCGGCGATATCGTAACCAATAACTCGAGCTATTAATCTACGGTTTTCAACGATGTTTAAAAAAAAAAAAAAAAAAAAACGAGTAAAGTTTCTCGCGTGGAAGATTAAGAGATGCGTCTCAACGCGAAGTTTTGCTGATCTCGTGGTAAACTTTCTCGGGGAGAATCGAATTCGTCGTCACGCGAAGCGGTGGAGGAAGAAATTCTTGACGCAACTTTTACCCCTTTTTCGTTCGTAAAAAAAATACAGTATCTATAAGTACGGCAAAGTTTGCATATGTGCATAGTTTGCAGCATCCATGTGGTCGAGCGTTAGACATTGCGATGTACGACGAGAAAGCACGCTTTCTCGCGTCGGTCCACTCTCACTTATGCCAACATTGTTGCGAGGAAACAGTACATATACGCTTCTCGAGACTCTAAATCGAGAGAGAATTATGTTCCGAAGCAATGAGGAAGAGACAGTGTTTTCCATATAATAGAATACGAGTTAACGCGTGATACGTGTTACATATGCGTCGTAGACATCGAATATCCGCGTATAATGGGTATTAAATCCGCGAGGGTATCGGTAGCAACGGCAGGTTAGTCATTCTAAAAAGGATATCGTCTGCCTTGTAATGCGCCATCGAGAGAACGCTGTAAAATTTCACTGAGCGTGAAACGACGAACGCTTCGGGATACGATGATTCAGCGTTTAAAATGCGCACACGCGCAGGTAACTCTATGAGTTCGACGGCACGCGAGAATCGCCAGGTTACAGTGGTAAATCGTTTGTTGCACTTGTATCGCGAAAACTTCGATTGTATCACATGCGCGCAACGCGGGTAAATCCCTGAACGTATCGAGTGCCTGGACGATGCTATTAGCGATCGCGAAGCGGCGATATCGCGCAGGTGGTTGCTTTTCATTAGGCAAATAACATTCTTTGGTCCACCGTAAACTCCCCGACTCGTGCGCGAACCTCGGGCCTCTCGTGTGCACCGGCAATACGTCTGTACCGTATATCACTAGACCCCGCGCGTAACTAACGTCACGTATCACCTGGCGCTCCGTTTCTCCCGAGCGCGGCAAACACATGGAAACTGTAATCCAACTCGCGTGCGTCTAAACTCGAGACTTTAATTTATATACGATATAGTATTTCGTTATTGTTTTGTGTACCGTTGAGGGGGAGCAAACACTCGTGTTATTTCAAAAAGTGTTACAAGTCGTGATATAAGCGTCGCGTTTTCCGCGCACGTAAAGAGGTCTGAGGCAATAAGATTAGCGGACAAAACGATTCTTTCACTTCTCTGAGCGAAAACTCACGAAAGATTCGTATGTTAGATTTTTTTGACTCTAATGATGATTATTCGCTTCCCGTTGCCAATATCCTTATTATCCACTCCGAAGAGTTTATTTGCACCAGTATCTACGAGCATTGAACGCATTTCTTGCGCTTGTTGTGCATTAATCTTCACTGATTTTGCTCTCTCCGTTCATTACGCGTTTGGCGCATAGCGGATTCGTCTAATTAATGTTTGATTAAGTCACGATTAGCTGTACATCGTCAAATGATTATGCATACCGGACGATTCTGGCTTCTCCACAGCACGGAATGGATGCCGATGGCTCATAGCCGCGAAAGCGTATACCGCCGCGGCTCACGTGCCGCTTTATAATTGCCAACGCTTACGCAAAGATATGTGAGCTCACGGTTTTCCCCCACTGCGGTATAGTCGCAAACTACAGACACATCAGCTACCGCAGTCTCGCCCCGACGCTCCTTAATTAATAATAATTAACACGCCTTTCTTACCCAGGCGTCTCTACCCGTTTCTTCACCTTTTTTTTATAAATCCTGTGGAATTCATGAATTGAATTGTTACGCGATTTTTTCGCTCGCTGCGACCCACTCTGTGGAAACGTACTTTTGTTTCGACACATACGAGGATCGAGTCAAGGTAAGCGAGCCACGATAATATGCTTTTCTTGCGTTGTTGTTTTGGGATGAAGAAAAATGTTTTCTTTGTTACAATCTATTTACGAGTTCCCCGCAAATACTTCGTGTTTTCCACGATAAAAGTAAATGAGTCATTTTTCTCGAAAGGCCACTTATTCCCTTGTTGCTTCTCTCCCTGGCGCTCTGGTTGCATTATCTCGATGATGTCCTTGCGAGATATAGTAGGTGGTTAAAAAAGAAAAGAACTTTTCAAGGAAATTCACGAACAATCTTGAGAACAATTTTTTTTTTCTAGTTCGCGAACGATGCCGGAAGGTTTTTGCCGCGGCGATCTTTACATTTGCTCCAGTCCCTTGCGCGGCGTATTTTACGGGCGCTCGCGCGCGCCCTCGAAATCCAATTTTCTGTCTTTGCCTCGAGGAGATCTTTTTTTTTTTTTTTTTTTTTTCATTTACCAGCACAACTGTACGGTACAAGTCTAAAGCGTGTTGAATCTCGGCTCTCGCATTCGGCCAAATCCAATCTCG
This sequence comes from Buathra laborator, assembly GCA_934046635.1. Taxonomy (NCBI): domain Eukaryota; kingdom Metazoa; phylum Arthropoda; class Insecta; order Hymenoptera; family Ichneumonidae; genus Buathra; species Buathra laborator. The sequence goes on along the minus strand of OW203897.1, from coordinate 2,942,281 downwards.
AAATGTTAAACTTTTGCGACCAGTGATCGGGAAGAGGGGACGGCCAATCCTTGTCAACCCTCGTTTAGAAATTGTGAGGGTTTTTTTTTCGATAGAACTTTATGACGATTACGATAACGGAATACACGAGGAATGTTGGCCATTGGTTTTGTTCGACTCAATCAACATATAATTTACGTAGGCATCGACATCCGTTCCACAAAATATTACGAAGTTTTGCTTCTTCAATTGCGATGAAAATTGCGTCACATTTGATGATGCTAATACGCTTGTGAAGAAAAAGGCTCATTCCATTGATCAAAGTATTCACATTATAAATACACGAGGTGAGTCGAAGAATGTTGCCCGTCGTTATGATGATAGAATATTCCGACAGATGTAAAATAGTTGGCTATACATCGCCAGCTGATCGATAACGGCGACAGACCAGGAAGAAGATATCGTGCGATGGTTTCCCCGTCGGTTTGACGAGCTGTCATTATCGTGAACGTTATCATTACCGGTTTCCACTTTTACCCCCGTCCTCCTCTCAGGGCCCATCTTTACACTCCTTAACTCTCTGTATTTTCATTTTTTATTCAAAGTCCGTCGATCCTCTTTGCTTCGGGTTCGCTTAGTCTATTTTATCAGTTTTCTTCCGTTTATTTTTTTTTTTTAGTTTTTTTCCTTGACTCGGAGGTACTTATTTCGTTCCCTCGTTACCAGCTACTCCGGCATTGCGGAGCTTCTAGCTTCGCACGCCTGTCCATCATCGATCTCTTTTCCTCTCTTTTTTTTCTTATCTTTCCTTAACTTTTACCTTACCTGGTAGCCGGTTCGAGCGTTCAGAGAGATCTCTCTAATTCCACGAACCATATAAATTCTGCCGCAACGATCGACGATGCGGAGCGTTCTCTGTCCTCGGGGATACAAGCTCTTGTATACCTAATACGTGTGTCGATGCATTATATACACGATTCGTCGAAGACTTTCGAGATTATACTCTCTATGTACGGTAAGCTCGATGTAGCGTTTCGATCAACGGATTTCTGCGTTTGACGGAGTTTCAACGGGCGTAACAAACAGCCATACGGCGATGATAATTAATCGGGTTAATCGGTGTGCGTTCGCGCGCGCGGGTTCTCTTAATAGTACAAACGCGGTACCGTACTCTCTCGCCCATTGCCATCTGGCGCGATCAGTTTGGGTTTCTGCCCTCCCCGGTGGTTCTCCAAGCAAGTAGTACCGAGAGAACTCTGCGCTCTATGCTGCACTAGAAATTTATTATTAAGGTTCTCTGCCCTCTCCTTGCCTTGGCGGAAAATTATGCCACTGAGGTCAGGTGCCATTGGCGCGTAAGCGAACGTAAACCATCCACCGATTGCGGCACTTCTCTCTCCTCCCCGTTCTATGCGTTATATCTCGAACTCTGAGCATTTCTCGCGCGCATCTAACGACAGTAATGCAGGGGAGTTCAGGCATAAATTAATAATCAAATCTCAAGTTTCGCTTCTTTATTGTCTCGTATCAAAAGCTGTTTGCAGTTTCTACAGCCGCGACCGTGATCGATCTCAGGGCCACGAGGAGAGATCGACCGCGAGTGTCGATCGAGTTTACAGAGATTCCAGTTTCCAGGCTCGCCGCTACCATAATCGATGGAGAAACGAGTTGGCCGGTATATACTTCGAAAGCAATTAGTAGATTCTGTATAGTCACTGGCGTGATACATTTTCATTTTGGACTCTCATAGAATTACGTTTTTCTTGTGTTGTCGAGGGCGAGAAAAAACGTCGCATTTGTCGCAGCATTTCGTTACCATTTTATATTCCGTCGTGAATCTGGAAAGGGTGAGACTTGACATCCTTTTTTTTTCATTTTTTTTGTCGTTAAGCCACTTCTCCAGTCACGCCACCAGCCGCCGTCGAGTTCTACGGTAATATCCGGGATTATGACCGTGCTAACGCCTCGGCGCTTCTGCGATTGTGAGTACCGAGAGAGTCGGAGAGATGCTGTGTATGCCACCGGTTCCTCCGTAGCTCGCGCCCCCTCGCGGACCCAATTAAAACGGCTTTCCTTCCGGCTCGCAGCTGTTACAACTGGAAAACTTTCTGAATTCGGTGCTGTGGAAACTCTCCGCCCTGCCCACCTCTCCCACCGGTGGCACAGGGCGAAACGAGCCCTCGAGGCGGAATGAGAGTTTACTCTGGCGCCGCACCGACCGACCTTTCTGCCGCCGATTCGCTCTTTCTCTCCCCGTCTGCCTATTTTTTTTCTCCTTTGTTATTTTGTTCTTTTTTTAAGTATCCCAGCAATGTCGAGAACGGATAAAGAAATGAAAAAAAAAAAAAAAAAGAAACGGAACTCAGTTTTGTGTACTATTGGTATAAACGTAACTACTGGCCTCTACCACTGTGTCGTCGCTTGTTAAGTCGCAGGTGCGCCGGTTCGTGAAAAGCAATCATATCGTTATCTTCGTATAATTAAACTTTTATTCGTCATCTCATGTATTTTTTCACTCTTTTGCATATCTGCGGCCGCAATTAAAGTAACAAAAGTACCGAATAAAGAGCGGATGATGTAACGCTTATTCATCTTCACCTTTTGACCCCATTTCGCCGCAATTTGTCGGTCGAAATATACCCAGAAGTATACATCATATCTGAGATGAATTCAATGGCAATTGCTGTATGAGAGCTGAGATAAGGAGTATCGCTGTTAAGGTTGAACGTGTACCTCCCGAGGAGTCCCCTTAGTAGCAGGTATGCGAATATAACCGCTTATTAAGAGGTCACTCCGCCGACGAGTGCCGCGCTTGTACCACTATCGTGTGTAGAGGCTTATGAAAAGCGTTTCGCACGATGATGAGAAGACGCAAAGGCGGGTACAGTGTATATGACGGTCGCTCGATTACACGGTGCACTCGACACTCCCTCGCGCCCGCTCTCTGTGTACTCCACGTCGTCGTAGTAGTCGTCGACGGGGGTTGCGCTACTCCCGAGAGTAAACATTCTCGACTCCGCCGAGAGGGCGGAGACTACAGGATGTTTAAGAAGGAGCAGAGAAGGCTCACGAGCTTCAATCGTTCGCTAAACCGACGAGGAAGTGCAGCGGGTGATTTTTATGCGGGTTTATTCCTCGCGCGTTACCGTACGTTCTTCCATCGCGATGAAACTTTCAAACATGTTCCCAACTTTACTCCAAAATCTTCTGCTATTTTTTTTTTCTTTTCACTCGAAGGCATGAATCAAATTACACAGTTGTGGATGGAATATTGATGCTTTTATCCTTTATGAATCGTAAGAAAATACCGTCATAATACAATTGCGGATTGCGCGATGAATGGAGAAATCCAACCAACTTTCTTCGCTCCAATTTCGTGCTTTCATAGTTTTTCTTCGATTCATTTTGACCCGCTATTCGGAGACAAAAGGCAGAGAATATGCAAATAAAACATCCAACAGGTGTTATTCACTCGCTTCTGAAACAATCTCCTTTCGGTTTACTCCGCGAATGGTCTTTGATTGTTAATTCCTCGTTCATTATCTTTCTCCTACCGAGATATTAGCAGCACAAAGAGCAGTTTCATCCTGCAGCCAGTATTGTATATACACCGTTCGGCTTAAAGTGCAATGATTTTCCTAGTGGTAAAGGCATCTTCTCTGTTCCAACAAAGGCAGCATCGAATATACGGTTTGCTAGCGTTTGATCCTTGACCATTGGCTACCAACGCTGCGTCACTATCTCATTGGCTAACACACAGTGAGAGAGATAGAGAGTTTCGGTTTAGAGAGTAAGCTAAGCTGGCTTTGTAGAAGGGGTTGTAGTTTTCGACTGGTCGCGGGGAGACAGGTCTGTGGTTCGCGAGCGTTTCTCTCGTATGCGACCGTAACACTCGGAACAAAGCAACAGCATTAGAGTAGTATAGTGTACGGTAGCCTCTATGTTAACTGGTCTCTCACTCCACGGGGTTTCCATGTTCGAACTGTGCACATGCAACCGAAAGCAGCTAATGCGATCGCGCGTTCCCCCTGATGTACACACTGGTATACACTCGCGTGGTCGCCGTCTCTCTCACCCAAAACCACCGACTGTGTACAACGCGGTCATACGCTTGTGTGCTTCTGCCGTTTCAACCGGCTCCACACAAGCTCTCCGAAGAGCTTTGCCGGTATATCCGAGGGACTCAACCACTGTTGTACTGCTAGCCTCCCACTATGTGTCTGTGGTGACCGACCAGTGTGCTCGGAAATATTCACGCGTCGAGAACGCCTTCCCTCTACGTTTGCCAGGAGACACAGCCAGATTTTATCTCATGCTACCTCATTTCATGCCTATCTTTTCGTCTCTGTACACATGCGCGTTACCTCAAGTATTCCGCGCATATGTTTTGCATAGAGAATAGAACAGCAAGGCGGTGTACCGTGTACCGCTTTTGTGAGAAATGATTATGTACAAACGGTGGGCAGTGCGGCACGATGACGACGAGAAGGCTGGAGACAGTGGTCGATGGCCTCTGAAGGTCGTCCACTTGCCATTCATTCTTAGCTCTCGAATACAAACTGTACAGTATTCTAGCGCGCTGCGACTAGCGTCGTTCACACTATAGTCAGACGTATTGGCAAAGCGTCGGAATATAAACCCGGAGACGCAATGACTTTGAAGCGTCGACAGGGACTCAATTAAGACAATTAAGAATTAACAGCTGCGGATAGTGGAGCGCAATGAGTTGATAAATTACGCTCCACTGTTCCGTACCGTGTTGTTTGAACGTAGCCGACGCTGCATCTCTAGTCTCTGGTAGAGTGTAATTCGCGTGTTCACCAGGATACCTATACTCATGCGAAGAGTAACCAACTATTATTTTATTATTTTCTCTTGTAATTTTCTTGTGGCGCTATCATGGCAACCGTATACAGATGTAATGCACGAGAAGTTCTGAAGTTGTTAAACTACCGTTTCTTCGGCTCCTTTTAATCCGTCTCTCACTTATTTTGCATCATTTTCCATACTTTCTATTTTTTCCACCTCGGGGCGATTATTAACTTGTTACGAAGAGTATATTGCGAATGTTATCACTCGAGACGGTAATAACTCGTTGGCTGTGGTTGGATGGCTGGCGTTCATGCTCGTGATTTTCGATTAAACAACCGGAAGCCTCCTTTCCGTGCACTCCGCACCTCTGGGGTCCTCCCCACCCCACCCCACCCCTTCTCCCTTTTAACTCCCAGCGATTCTCCGTTCCTCTCTGCCCCTGTGGAACTCGCTCGGCCTCAAGGTTGAACGATTATGCACGCATGATCAAGAAAGTCGCTGTATCCGGCATTCGTTCACGAACTCGACCCCCGCGACGGCCTTCGAACGCGCACGGGCTGTTGCTAACGCTCGATGATCAACGATCGGGAACATCGAGATGTTATTTTCTTTTTTTTTTTTCACGCTGAAATAAACACGCGAGACTCAATCTCTCAAGTGTCGCAGGCCGATACTTATATTTATTCTATTTCATCATTCAGTTTGTCGATGTTGCAACGAGAATTTGACTCGCGTTTTTTCGTTTTTCCGTTTTTTTTTTTTTAAATAAACTACTACCGACCGGACGAGCGCATCTGTATGATACATCTGTATTCGGAGCGAGAGGACCAGGGGTGTTGAACTCCTCGCCCTTTTCTGTGTCAAAACGAGACGCGTAACATGAGAGTGAGAGAGTGAGGGCTCGCGACAGCCGGCGACGAGTTTATCGTCGACGACGGACCGCGATAAATCTCTCCCGGGTTTGTACTCGTTAACGATCGGAAACGTGCGACCGTGCGAAACGGTGAACGCACGAACGGGTCGAATTTATATCGAAACGTACGATCGGTATCCCTTTCTCCTCCCCCTCTCCCCCGCCCGCCCGCTCCCTCCCTCGCGAACCAGTGGCTCGCGTCGCTGATTTTCGATTTGGACTTTACGATTTTACGCTTGTAATACGAGACCGCGTTCGTGAATGCAGCGCCGACACGAGTTTTATAGATGAGATTCGAAATATAAAAAATCTGTTATGACAACTATATACGCGTATGCATACAATCGTACCTGAAAACATTTTCAGTAGCTGTAGATCGGGCAGAAATGTTTAAATGCATCAGTTATTTTCATAAACAATTTTCAGAAGACACGTTTCAAAAGTCTCGTTGAAGATGATTTCATGTCAGATGATTTCATATCAGAAATGCCAAATTACAGATAATTAGATCGTAGATAAAAAATTTGAGAAGCGATTAATGGTGGAAAAATTAATTCAACTTCGTCGAAAATTAGGAATGATTTATCCGTCTCACGTGCTAAACGTCGGCAATTATCTCGAAGATATTTTTATCTCTGCGTATAATTAATTGGATCGGAAGGAGTCGAGGATAAAAATGGACCGCCGAGACGTCTCATGTGGTGTACGATCGATATTCATTTCTTTATCGATTTATTAACGAGCCTTCTTACGGAGTGTAGAAACGCCGACACGAGTATTACAGATGCGTTGTAACTTTTCTATAAAATCACTGAGAAGATTGAGTTATACACGATTCAATTGTAGATAGAAACGTTTATCAGGGAGATATTTTTATCTTTTCGGTAACTAATCGATATTGGAGAAGAGATGATTCATTTGGACCGATGAGAAGTCTAATTGAGTTTACGAGTTATCAATTGTTTCGTCAATCAATTAATTTGCCGGTACTCGTCGACAATAGAAAATCATACGAGTGACGATCAAACCTTTCTTCGAACTCTACCCAATCAATTTAACGTTAATTCGAACGTATTACACTGGACTCTTATCACCTCCGGCATATTATCTGTTTATACTGGTGGTTTATACGAACACCAGACCGTGCAATACACATGATTATCAAACTTCCGTGACTAACATATCGACCGCGTGTACACTCGGCCTCGCGAAACGACGTCGAACACTACCAGCAGCGGCAAATCGTTACGAACCATGCGAGTATAAATATTGTTCCGAGGCTGCGGCCGAAGATGTGTAATAAAATCCGCAATCGTTTCTCTGAGTTTCTTATCGAAGCCGCGCGAGAGCCTCGAGTTCATTTTACAGAGAGTAATTCCGGGCCACATACGTACCATCATATACCAGCTGCTTTATAACCACATAGCGTACATAATCCCCTTAAAGTTATCGTTTCGGGCCAAAACACTATTACGAATAATATTTTCGCCTGGCGCGTTTAGAGTTTCTCCGCAGCGTGGTTGCACAGCTAGAGCACAATTTTCGTTGCGATTAACGCCCGGTCCGTATGATTCGCCTACGGGGTTCCACACCGGGCACGTACATCGCAAAATAGCCACTGGAGTATAATTTTCTCGAGTTGTCGGAACGGGAGAGCAGGAGACTACCGTCCGTACACGTCCGTATCATACGTTTTCCCATTTTCCTCGGGGGAAAACATGACTGGTACGCGTAATATAACTTCCTTACCGTATATCCACATAGAGCAAATGCGAACGACGATTATCATCGTCACAGAGCCGGATGATTATAATTCAACTGGGTTCCTTTCCGCCTGAGGTACTTCTCGGACACCTCCGCGCGTTATCGTAGCGGTAGGGTGCGAAGCAAGTACTGTGTGTTCGAGAGAAACAAGGATCGCGTAAATTCGGACTGCGCGCGATTCCGAGACAATGGCATTGTGAGGATTCGCGAGAGATGTATCCACGAGGGTAAATAATTGCGCTCGGGTTATTGTTCGGAAGAGCGACGAGGGTACCAAGAGATCGGTATATGCTGCTCACCTAAACCATTTCGATAGCACCCGCTTCTGCAGAGAAACGGACGGTGTTTGTACGTCGACTATGCCTACCTGTACGATTCTCTGAGAATGTGAGTCTGTGTGTGTAGTTTGATCGATGAGATTCGCCGGTTTGCAGAAGGGGCGGACGAGAGAGCTTCGGACAGAACTCGATCGCTCCCACGCATCGTGCGGCCATAGCGCCGGTGTGTTAAATTCAGCCAAAGCAGAGGCGCTATCCGGTGCACCTAATGGATGCAATCTCTCATGGGAATCGTAGCTAATACCGCCACCAGAACCATTGTATACGGTTAGTCAATCAAGGATAGTGTAATGCCGGTAATAGACTCTTGAGAGATCGGCTACAGAAATGTTTGCTGATTTATATCGACTTGCGCGCTCTCTCTCCCTCTCGCATGTTCCTCTGGCAATATTACCGGACTAACACACGTGATACCGTTTCTTTACGCTTCGCTGTATTATAACTCAATGTATATAATAGTCAGTCCTGCTGCTGGTCTCTCGGTACGGTCGGTGTCCAGCGAGGCGAGACAACCGAGACTCGACTTCATGAACTGAGGCTAAATTACGAGTTATACGAGCATCTGCACGTAACCACAGTTTGCCTCGTTGTCGCGTGAGTTGCCTCTATCTTGTACCTACGAGTACCGAAGCACAGCCTGCAGTTGATCGACCATCGCTATATATATATACGTATAGCGATGATCAACAGCGTTAGCTGTGTAAAGCTCTGCGTCTTATACGCAATAAAACGTTTTTTACAACAGATTTGAGTCCTTCTGGTATGGAAAAATCAATCTCATCACCGTGCTATTAACCTTTTGAACGTTTTTTTTTCTTTTATGTTTTGTGCTTACGATCAATTAAGCATTTTTGGCGGTGAATCTAATATTATCGCCGGAACTTCACTCTGTTGGAACTGCTGAACAAAAAATTGTCACTTGTGTAAATTAAAATGAATTTTAACGTTGAATGCTAAAATGGACACATTAATAGACGAGATGTGCCGCTTCAACCTCGACGATAATTCCGATAGATGTCCGATCGTCATTGTGTAATCCTCGTTTGTACAAAAAAATAAATTGCCGCTCATCGTACAAGAGTTTTCCGTCATAAATGGTCCGTCGTGCAATGCCGGAACGGAATCTATATATCATCATTTGTTATTTCACGAAACTCGGCGTGGATAAAAAAACATTTGAAAAAGAGAAACTTTAAAAGCCTCACCGACAAGATAACCTCTGGTTGGCTCTGTCGTATGACTATATACATATACACTTCTATATACTTCGAGAAAGAAAAAAGGAACCTATCATCCTCCGTGAGGAAGCGAAAAACAAGACTTTTCTCTTTGCCGTTGAACGAGATAGATAGAAAAAGGTGGTGTTACCCAGTGGCAGAGTTGCCAGCGGGCCGACTCGAGGGTGGCACTTCACTCAGCGGATTTAAAACGGTAAATACGTTCCCTCCGGGTAACGAGAGTGACAGAGGAACCCACCGGGATGTTATAGCGTACGAGGCTTGGATGTTACATCGGTGGGTAGAGAGGAAGTTCTGGCTTTTGCCATTACCTTGGACTTTCGACCGTGCGGTGTTTGATGCACATAGGCGAGAGCTGCGGAGAACACACTAGCAGCGGATGGAGGTGACTCCGCTGTGCAGGTGCACCGAGCTGTCTTTCTCGTTGTATGTGCAGGTAGGGGGTGGTTTCGTTGGCGTTGGCTTCTGCCGCTGAACCGAAACTGCAGTGGCGCCGAGAGGAGAAGGGAGGCGTGTACAGAGGGGGGGGGGGGGGGGGGGGGTTGGTTATAGAGAGAAGCTCTAGGAGTAGAAAGGGACCACCAACGGTGGAAAGCTGAAGCGTGGTTACGAATTCACAATGCCATTGTGGAACGATCTCGCTTCCTCTCTCCCGGTTTCCAGTTTCTGTCCCATTCTGCGACTACTCTTTTCTCTCTTGGTAGCTCGTTCGCTCAGACCTAACCCTCTTTCCCGCCCCCTGGTCCATCCACTCAGCGGCACTCGCCATTCCGCCATTAATGGTTTCCGTTTCCGGTGTCTCAATCTCGCATTCTATGCGCTTTGGACGCTTTCGGTATACACTCTGGTACCCTACGGCACTATATAGCGGCGGAGGCAAACCCTGTCCGCGACTTTACTCAAGTACTCTCCCTGTGTATATCACGCGCCAGACCCTCTCGCTTCGCGACTTCTAGCCGTGAACATTGCTCGGGAACGATGATATGCTCGAAGCGTCGAGTCGTGAGGACGATAATATATACAGTCGGATAGAAGATTCATACAGACATTTATACCTCTAGACTAGAGTATCATGCCAGGATTACGTATAGACAGGTTGGTTAATGTACGTCGAACGGTGCCTATGTGCACAGCATCCAACACGACCTTCATCATTTTACTCTCAACCCCTCTTTATCGCTCTTTCTCTCTCTCTCTTGAGAGAGAACGCTCTCTCTTTCGCTCTCTCTCTCCCGCGAACTCTGGCAGCAAAAGCAGCATCGTATGACAGTCGAAACCCCCGCGGGCATCATATAACGTCGCACAGTCTCGCTCGTTTATATATATGTATCCCTCTTTCTCGTCTCCATCGTTCCCGTGTGCGGTTAACATCGTCGGCTCTCATGCGATATGAGAGCTTGGGATTTATACTCACTGTACTAATACTGCAGTCTGAATCCGATGATGCCTCTCGAAAGCCCATTGCCAGCGAGAGAGGAATTGCCTTATTTCCGATCGCACTTGGGAAGTCACAAAGGGTTATACATCGGCGTAGCGCACAGCAACGGTATATTGCTATTGGTGATTGCGGTTTGACTATAGCCGGAACTCTTCGATTCGATTAATTAACTGTCTGGCGGTACGCGGCACCGATTTATTGATGTAGGAGACGCGACGATTGAATTCTCGAATTGTTACCGCTCTGTTGTTTCATAGTTCATAGAGGAATATATAGAAAAAAAAATGAAAAAGATATTAATAATTCTATGAGAAGGCAATTCTCTTGGTCTGGTTCTCTATATGGAGCCGCGCGGTTGAAAGGCATAAAACGTGTGGCTAGGAAATTCGACGAGCTGCTGCTGCTGCTGCTTGAGGAAAAATCGCTGGGGTGGTCGATATACTCGACGATAATAAAAAAGAAAAGTACAAAGCGCAAACGGCCGTGAGCGCCTCGCGCGTCTGTGGATAAGTGCGAAAACCAACTTCTGTTCCGGCGAGACGCGGCAGAGGGAGAAGGGAAGAGCAAAACGATAGGGGAGAAGCGGGAGAAAGACAGAGCGAGTGACTGTGTGGCGAAGAAAAATAAAGAGGGCGTTGAAGAAAAGTGAGACGAGGAAATAAAATGGAGCGCGCGAAACTGCTGCTGCTGCTGGTGGAAGAGCTATACCGATCTCGTATTTTTCTTTCACGCTCGGGGACGCTTCGTTCTTCCCGCAGTGTGTTCTCGTTTATATGCTCACCGTTTCTGAATCGAATCGAATTCTCGCTTCGCCCCCTTCCTACTATGTGTTTGTTAGCTTGCGTAGCTTGCAAAAATGATGATTGAACGATCGTCACGGATTTCGCTGTTTGATTTCACTTCTCCCCTCAATCCGAAATCTAATAAAAAAAAATGAACGAATATTCTCAAAACTCATCAAAAGGGGGAGGGGACGGGGTGGGTGGGTGGATATAATCCACATAGCGGTTAATGAACCCCCGACGAACCTATCAAATTGATGAAACCGAACGGGGAGGGATGAATTATTTTTTCAACTCCTTTCAACGTCTATTGATATCGCTGGTATCGATTTCTCTTATACAATCACTTGAAATTACTTAGTTCAATTAGAGAAGCCCAATTAAACAAGTCTTACGGTTTTGTTCTATTTTCAACTTAAGATGTTTATCATTGTGCCAATGTACAGTCGTGAGGCTCCGCCTACCTCGTGTACGTTCGAACTCGTGAGCTGAGTCATTAATCGGCAAATAGGATAGTGCGTAGCGCAGTCACGATTCGCGTTAACGGTACTTTTAGGCTATGTTGCCGGTGGCTCCGTAGTTACGCTTGAGTGGAGAGTTAGCATTGCTTCGCAACGAGCAAACGTCGTCGTCGTCTTCACCGATCGACAGGCAGTCTCACACGATACGTGATACGTACCGTACGTGCTACAGCTGTGTATGTTTAGCTCGAGTGCTTCCACGAGCTCGTTGTCGTTACGGAAACAATGTGCAACGGCCAACATTGCAAATCTCTCTTTTCTTCGTATTTTTTTCTTTCTCAGTGGAGAATTTCTTCTCGGCATTCAACAACTATCGGTCCGTTTCTTCCCCAATAAAATGCCCTATTATCCGTGCAAAGTTAGCAGACATTTAAAAAAAATCGGTAATTTTAATAAAGTTTTACCTTAAATTTTTTGCCCCCGAAATGTTGATCACAATAAATGCGTATGTTTCAAATATCATCGATGGTACTAGTTGCGTACAACGCGCTTTTGGCATATTCCAAACTATGAGTCTGTATGTGTGCACATCATGAGAAAATTTGCGCCAAACTCGCGAACCGCGCGATCGACAGCGAACGTGCACCTGAACACCCGAGATATATGTAACGACGAGCTTCACGTCCCAACCACCCGTCAGACTCAGAAGCGTCGGCGAAGGCATCATCGCGTAGCTATCGATTCTATAATACGATTCAAATGCGGTGTCTCGTCTCAAGGAGAATATATGCACACGGAGGCGTGTACGATTGTTGCGCCCGCGTGAATGCCGTGCAATGTATGCTTTCGAAGCGTATTGACGGTACACAGGACTCATCCTTCCGCTATAGCATCAACGTACACGCTACGTACTACGTATGTGCTATATATATTGTGTACGCGATCTCATCTCGAGTAGTGAATTTCGAAAAGAAAAAGAAAGCCGGATGCGCGAAACACGTTGTAACACCGATGTGTCAGGCTTGTGATTTCATATATTTCAACCTTTCCGTCCGTCTTTGGTTTGAAACATTTTTAGAGATTTATCCACGAAACGCTCTCGCAGAGACAGAGCAATTCAAGCGAAAAGTCTCACCGTTGCGATGCAGATAGTGAATACTCATTCTTTTTGTTACCTTCGCCCTGCCGCGATTTTTCAACCCTTCCGTCACTGTTTGCTTCAGCATCTTCAGCCCTTCAAGTTCCATTCATTCCGTTTCTCAGAGGCGCCCGCGCTCGTCATTTCCTTTCTTCCGGTACATAGCTGCGATTTATGGACTCGCGCGGATTCTCAGTACGCCGATCCGCGTTCTTCTTACGTTGTATATACCAAGGTACATATACGGTGTAATGTGTAGAAACGGTAGAGAGCGCAAATGCCGCTGTTTCACGAGTGTGCAAGAGAAGCAGTCGGCGAGAAGGTACCAAAACCGATAAATTGTTGGTCGTAAAGCGGCGCGTCGGGGCCTCGCTGGCCGTAGCGCCTTCCTAGGTTACGAGGCCGAATTCCTCCGCGACGAAAAACGATCCCTTCCGACAACCCCTTCTTCCCTCCGCTTCGTAACCATTATAATGCTGGATATTCCCAATGCGCGTTCGATGATTTACTGTCCCGCGAATAAAGATTCTCCGTCATAAATACGATGCCCGAGGAAAAGGAAAAGCGGAAATGACGTCGATAGAAGATTGCAATACGAAACCTTCTCAGGATTATCATGAATTTATTGCGTTTTCTCAACAAACGTTTTTTTTTTCGTTGCGTCGGTGTTCGAATAACGATGCTAACGCGTACACACATTGCCAGGCTAATCCATCATTTTATCGTGTAATAAGAAGCGTAAGTACCGACGGTAAGTGCACCGAGTAATGTATACCGTGTAAGAAGAGCCGCTCATTAGAAATAAACGACTACGAGGGGAGTCCGAGAGAGGAAAAGCGACTAAAGTTAAGCTCCGAAGACTGGCAGATTCTCTCTAACACGCGAAGCAAAGAGGATATCTTTTCTTTCCTCTGCGCGTTCGTCGATCAGCTCACTGTTGTTCACGGATTGAACTCCCCGGACTCTTATTTAGTTGGGTACTCGTCGGAGCTGCTGTCAAGGGCTTTGATTCAAGGCCGATGCGGGCATTGAAACTCGAGGTGATCGGGAAATCGTTGATTGTATACGCGCGCGTATTCCTTTTTTTATACATCGCGCCGGGGCCTCTCAGCCGTGTTGAGTAAATCCTTGGTGAAAAGTTAATGTACTCAGTTATTGCGAATCCGTACGATACTATAACAACCGGATATTTCGAGCCGTTCCACGAATGGGGGAGTAGCAGATGAGGGCACTCGACGCGATAATCGCCTGCAGCAGCGCCGTGTCTCTATCCTCCTTCGACACGATAGTAAGCGAATAATAAGCTTCGATGTTATATGGCGATCTCACTATTGCAACTGCAGTGGGTAGCACTGTAATATATATATATGTATATATATATATTTCGAAGTCTCGCCGACGTCTCGAGGTCGAGGGGACTCGCGGTTGAATGGAGTAATACGTACGACTTTGGATTTTGATATCGCGCAAACTCGCACGCGAGAATACGTCTGTATTAATACACGACATTTACGGGCGATTACTCTCGTATTACACCCACCAGTATACGATATCGTACGCCAGCAGGAATAGCTATTACGCGTATCGAAGTGCATCGCGAGTGCCCCTCCCGGTAGCTAATGGACATCGAGAGAGTGAAGCTCGCTTGTCGACGAAACGTAATTCGTAATGAACGGGCAATTATTTTACGGTATGTTAGGTAATATCTAAAATTTACTTGAAGATTGAAAATAGCATTGGACTCGTATTGTCAGTACTCGGATCTGTACTTTTATTCGATTATTAGTATAATTAGAGCGTTGACCGGAGGATTGTCAGGAGGTGCTAAAATAATTCAGTTTTAAAACAGCTCTACATTTTTACACACAGCGACAGCAGAAAGTATTTTTTTTTAAATATGGAGGACAATAGGGTCACTTGTTAAGTTTTACTGATCGAAATAACAACTGTTTTTAAATAATAAGCTGCTATTTCGATCAGTAAATCTATATAAATGCACAGTAACCGGTATCGCGCCGTTCCTTAAACAGATAAATTGATGACTGAAAAAAAGATCATGTCTTGAAATTAAACAGAATTGTGTTTGCTTAGCTTTTAAATCATTGCATTCAACGCCTTGTCCCGCGAACGCGCAATCTGGACAGTAACATCGTTGATCTTACGTACCTTTGTGGACTAACAGACCCGACATATTTTTCGTAGCTTGACTCTGGTAGATGCCTGAAACGACTACTACGACAACGACGATACTGTCGTGAGCCCCGAGAGCTCCGTGAAAAATTCTTGACACCTCCCCGCGATCTCCGCGCGCACAGTAGTGGCCTGAAGACTGCTATAACCAAATGTGTGTGTATGTGAGTGTTTGTCTATACTATAACGCACAGAGAGGTGAGAAGAACGAGCGCAGACGGGGAGTGTAGATTTATGCTGTGTAACTTGAGCATAAATCTTGGTTTACGGAGAACGCCAAGTCGCGAGAGAGCCCCACCGGGTATCCTCTACTCGTCGCGAGGCTCACTCACTCGCCTCTTTTGCCTCCGGAATTCCATTCACTCGTTCGCATAGAAAGAGCCAACGAGAAAGAGTTTCGTTCCGTTTCGGCTCATGCATACACCCGTTCTTCGCCATCCACGAGCGATTTCAATTCCCCATCGTTTTCTGTTTCGAACGAAAAATACCGATATAGATACATAGGTAGAGGTATGCGTACCGCGGAATACAAAAAAAAAAAATCCTATCCCGTTTACTCGGCCTATCAAAAAATCATCAGGCAATATCGCACAAGCGCTACTCCTCTCGATCGTTATTGCTTCCGCGTTCGGCTTGTCAGCGGACCTATTCCCAGAGATATCCGTGTACACATCTACCGCGTACTTGTTTATCGAACAGAAACTGTATGTGTCCTTCGAGCACGTGACATATATATACGTACGTGTGAACGTAAAATATACGGGTGTATTCCCGTTTTTTTCGTGCATTCGACCTCAATCGCTCAACGATCGATTACCTATAGTACACTACCTCTAGTACTTCAACAGTGTGCAAGCGAAAACCCAACCCCCTTCTCCTCCTTCCAATTTATAACTGATTTATTCGACTGTTCTGTCCGCTAGTTCAATCGCCCACGAACGCTTCGCCGTTGATCGCGTTTTTTTTTTTTTCCCATTTGCTCTTTTCCGACGGGTTCTTTTTTTTGTGTTTTTCGTTTTGGCTAATAATCGCTTTGTGCAAAATAAAAAGCTTCGCTGACCCTCGATTTTTTTGTTGGGATATACGGTTCGCGATGCCTGACGTATGAACAAATATGGGAAGTTCTCATTTATCAGTTGATAGAATATAAAATTGCTTATCGTGCCTCCGACAGCATCGTAGTTATTATATAGAGACCAACATCACTGGTAACCGGTGCTGTTGGTTACGACGGGCAAGTTCAGTGGTGAACGTCATCCCGGATGATGTCATTCAATTATTAACCCGGACGGACGCCATGGATCCAGGGTGGCAGGCTTCGCGGATCAAGCGACATGAACTAACCGCAGACGTCCATCAGGTGCGCTTCAGACCCTCGCCGATCGGTCGTCACCGACCCACAGCCTCTTCATCCGGCGCATGGCTTGGATGTTCGTAAGGTTGTCACTTCTCATCTCTAACCTCGATCCTCCAACCAGTGGTATAGCTTTTAGCGCAATATGCGAAACTCCTCTCGGTTGCAAATCGAATCGATCCATCACCCCGATACGCTATTCGCGCTTTTCATCGCCGCACTGAGAAATATAACGAGTTGTTGTTTCGAATAGTCTGTCGAGCTATTCGCCATTAATGGCGTCATAGCTGTGAGTGTTTGTGAGCAATTTCAATGGGCTCTAAAAAAAATAGAAAAAAAAGGTGTATTGGTGACTATCGATATGCTGCTTGACTTTGAACTAAAACTGCTGTTATATTCACGGGTTGAGAACACAAAAAACACGTGAATGCGCAATCTACAATATTTTTTGAAATCTTTTATATTTTTATATAAAAAGATTACAGTTTTGTTATGATTTTCGAAATTCTTTTTGATCATTCGACGAACTGTCCAATTTGTGTATTCATCCTCATGGAACGAAGTGGACCACGGTGACGGTTTGAATTTCCGGCAATTCAATCGGAAATCAGAGATATTACGAAAAATACCGGAAATCTCTATTTTTTCGACGAATCGTATTAAAAATTAAATTTCTGTCGCTGTTTCGAAACGATAATCGATATATTTTTTTCCCGACTCACCATTAACCCGCGACCCATTTATTCCAAACTCAATTTCTGTTTTACGGAAATAAGTGCCGGAAGCGAATGAAGAAATTTCGATTTAAAGCAATTATCGTTTTTAATAAGCACGGGAATGGATGAACGGTCGACCGGTTTATTAAAATATAATGTTGAGAAGCTTTCATGGGTATATTTTTATGATGGAGGTATGCAGCTTACGTACATTCATCGCCGACAATCCATCCGTCCGACAATGATTCAGCAACTTCGCTAGGAAGTTACCTCCCGCGAACGTTTCTGTCTCGGTTAGCCGTGCAACGCTTAATCACGCAAGTTTTCCTGCGCATTGGAGAGTCAGTTTTGACTTTAACGAAGATCGCGTTCTCTAGATATTCTCGCGAAAAGCCCGAATAGCGTTGAATCGAGAAAGGCTCGGAGAAACCTCAGCGAGGCCTTCTACCGGCAAAGGATGAATACGCTCACTCTCGTTCGTTTGGTCGTGCATACACTATGGCTCGTTACACGCGTCCTCGAATTTACACCATAGCTATCGCAGACTCGCAAATTAACGTTCAGCATGTCGTCGACGTCGACGTCCTCGCTGTTGCAGAGCTGCAGCACACACACTGTTCGCAGCCAGTTTCGTCTTCGCTCACGCCGCGGGCGCGAGAAGATCGATAACACTCGGCGCGCTCGTTATGAAGCCTCACGCGTATACTATGCAGGTATATACGCAGATAGGTCTCACGTCGCATTCCCAAAGTACACATCTGGTATGCACGTACATGTTAGCTGATAATTTCCTGTATACGCGGAGCGAAACGCGCGGAAAATGTCACTTTCCACACCGATAGAAAATCTCGCAATTCGATATATTTTCGAGATAAAACGTTGCACATCAACTTTTTATCGCAGCGACAGTAAACCAATAATTTTAATGTGAAAAATAGAAACTGATAAAAAAGAAATATAATTGTTCGAACGTTTAATGAATTTTAATAATTTTTTTTCTCGTGGTTTTCTTTACTCCGCCAGTTCGTGAATCAAACATTAAAGTTCGTTGAAAGAATCACAATGAATGTTCTTTCAGTTGGCGTCTTAAAATAACGTCGGAAAATGTATCTTCGTTATAACAAGTGCAAGGAAATGAAAGGTTGAATGATTCCAATTTGCTCGTCATCCCCTCTGTCCCGCGATGATGGAGAAGCCAACAATTCTATACCTACATACATGAATGCTCTTGTTTTCCCCGCTGCTCCTTGATCGTTGAGTAATTCGAAGAATCCCAAGAGGAAGAGTCGTTGCGGCGTTCGCGGAGGCGACGGTGTGTCAGGGCACCAACAGCCCAAGTACATGGATGCGAAGATTGCATTCCGATGCGACGGGGAGGCAGGAGAGGTAGATAGGTAGGAAGGTAGAAAGGTGCAGTGTTGCGGCGATGCAATGCCGCGAGAGCCATGAGACCCGGCGCCAAGATAGGTCGCGCGAGCTCTCTGCCTTCCTCTCGAGCGCATCGATCTCTCGAGGTCGAACGTTGTCGGTCCTTCTACTATCTACCTATATATATAACCCACAGCCGAAGCGTTATAGACGCGCGTTTCTGCTGTGCTAGATGTTCTATCGCAAGTGACTCTCGAGTATCTGCAAGACTATATCGTTATATCGTCGTCGAGCAAGAAGGAGCTCGCGGGCAGTTAAGGACACATTCCTTGGATCCGTAAACCTCGAGGATTCTGGCTTTCAGTTCTGATATCGATGCCGTCGTATTATACGGCAAAAGAGGTTGATGCCGCTCGAATCTTCCTCTCGTTTCTCTCTATCGACAATCTAACGGGTCACTCCCACGCGAATACGATCTCAATTTTTTTTTCAGCATATACTCGCGCGCACAAGAGATTGCCCCCCCCCCCCGTCGATTTTTCAATTTCTTCATCCTAATCGAAGCTTTTTACGTTCATCGTCAATTGCCTTCTCCTTTCTCCAATTTCTCGATAAGCGCGACTTCGATTCACCTTAATTCCATAGCGCAGAGATAAAATCGCTCGGCGCCGCTTTCGTCGCGATTCTTATACGAAACTTCGACGCTCCTGATCTTTAATTTCGCGAAAGTTTTTTTTCCATTTGTTTTTCCGTTGAACATTTTATTTCGTATTGAGAACAACAACAAAAACGCCGACAAACTGATGTAAAGTTTTGGCGAAGATATCCGAGAGATGAATCTACGCGACCAAATTTTCACACAGATATCTGTGTATCACGTATATTTATTTGGTCGAATCGAGTCACGAGAAGCCCGCGCGAAATACGTCGATCACGTACGCGTTATACCCGCGGAACGAAGTGCATACATACAAATACACAGAGAGATATGGATTACGCTCGTGAATGTACGGAAAGTACTCACAGAGACAACTAGAAGCGTCGAGACTCGTGGCCAACTGGAACGTAAATCGTCGCAAGCACGTTTCGCGATATTGCCGCGACCGAGAGAGATGAGACATCACGAGAGAGACAATGAGAGAGAAAATGAGAGAGAGAAAGAGAGAGAGAGAGAGAGAACGGGGTACCGTGTTCTACTCGGCGTTATTATCCGTTGACACCGGGCGCGAAACCCCTGAGCCACACAGTGTGATAAATGACGGGATTTACGATTTACCGTACACAGCTCACGAACAAATGCCCCGGAGACCTTCGTGGATTAAATGCGCAAGATTCGAATCGATAGTACGTAAAATCCTCTTTCCTACGCCATCCCGGTAACCGACGACGACGAGCACTTCCGCGGAAAATTCACGTCGCCGCACGGCCCGGCTATTCGTTTGCCTGCAGAACCACAAATTGAGCAGTTTGTTTCGTGCAGTGGAAAAACCGGCGCCCGGAAATGTAAGCATCGAAAGAAAGACAAGCTTCGGAAGAAAAAAAAAAAAAATCGCCCGAAAGTACAATAATTGCCGAAAGTAGAAAGTAGAAAATGTAGAATGAATAATTTTGATTTTTCTGACGATCGAACGCGATCTCTTAAGTCTTATAACAACGAGACAAACAAACATATATCTGATAAAGAAAATGGTGCCCCGATATTTGTGTCTCACCGGCTGTAGTAGTATCATAAAATTTCTTATCGCGTCGTGCGCTTTAACACAAAAAAAAAAAAAAAAACTGAGTCGTTGATAAAGAATGTTGATCGAGTTGAACCGCTTCCTCGACACGCATTCCATATTCTCAGCCGCAAGGCGTTCTCAATATTGTGTAATCTTATCTGATCGAAATATGTGACAAAATAGCCGCGAAGAATTGCGATTTCGCGTTCGTACGATCGGATAAAGTATCCGAGGATGAGGCACAAAGATGAAGAAACACGATGAGAGTCTTTCTCCATCCTCGACGCTTGTCGCGGTTTTGCCTTCGCGAATTCAAAGCACGTGCCGCACGACGCCGCTGGCTAACCTTGACAACCAAGAGCAGCGGCCGGGCTCCGCTGTAAAGATTCTCTCTGCCTTCGCCACCTCTGGCATCAAGACCAAGCAAAAGCAGCAGCTCAACCGAGAGTTCCGTCGCGCGTTTATCCGCGCAGCTTTAGGAGAAAACACGATAAATAATGTCGCGAGCGACGAAAACGCGGATTTTTGGGATCGGGAAAAGAAGCCACGCGAGCAAAACCCTTGATCTCGTGGAGCACGGATACGTTCACGCAATATCTTTTCGGTGAAGAAGTCGGAGATCGGCATGAAATGCTCACTGTCGTTAAAGCCAATCTAAGATTCACGATATTAGATTAATTTATTTGATAAATCTTTACATTTGACTAATTTTTCGAGAATTTAATTATTACAACAGACGACAGAAGATGTCGTTCCAATTTCGCTCATGCATATGTAATACATTTTCTTTTTTTTATTTTTCGATCAATCGAATTTTTATACCTTCTCGATATTCGACGTTCTCTTCGCGATAAAGAGCACTCGGAAGTGTCAGTCGATGGAGTAAACGCCGTGGAAGGCACTTGGCCAATATCGAATTTCCGGTCGATAAATCGCGAATAAATGAATCTATCAAATATGCATAAGTGGTTACCAGTTATAACGTCATCGACGTCGCCGACGTCGACAGCTATAGGGTGATAGGATAGACACAGAGATTCGAGATCGTCGTCCACACTTCGAGTCGGGACCGCAATTTCCTCGTCGTAGGCCGGAAACGAGTCGTCGATGGCGGATTAAATTCCGTTGGAGTGTCCAACGTTGCGCATGGAGCGGAGAGGACGAATAACCGTGAGGCGACCGACACCGCGCGAGCGATCGTAAATCACAAGCTCAGCGAGCTACGTCTGCGGTGGCCGGAGATAATAACCATTTTGCGCTTCCATAGGCTTGCCGTTCGTTCTCGCCGCCCTTCGACGTTATAAACGATGAGAAACGAACGAGAAGAATGACGAGAATCCCGACAACGTCGGCCAAAATCCACCACCGCTCCCACTGTCCCCCGCCTCTTCTACTATCACGCACCGTATATTCACTTTTGCTTTTGTAAATGTTCACGGCGCATTCACTAATTATCCTCTGCGAGGTTTATAAAAATTTGTGTAGATAAAGTCGACAACAAAAAGGAAAAAAGATAACTGTGCTCGTTACGGTGCTTGATCTATTGTCCGTCTATTCTCGCTGTGAAAATAGGAAATACCTTTTTATTTTGCTTTTTGTTTCGTTACAATATTTTCTCTAAAGCGTGAAACGGGAGGCTCGAGTGAGGAAGCAATATTATAATCACAGTTGCACAATACGAGTTGAATAAACTCTCAACGGATAGGAAGGGAAGGTTGGAAGGATAAACGAGAATTCTGAACCGTGGAATATATTTCCTTTGTATTCAGATCTATGGAGTAATACCGAGCGAGGATAAGCTTGACGAGAGTTATATTAAAAAAAAATAAAAAAGTACAACGTCACAAAGCGAAACGCTGACAGTAGGAAAATTGATGCTTCGCCCGATGTGTAGATGAAGCCACCAGAGCCCCGTGAAACAGAAGTGGAAGGTAAATTTCTGTTTTTCGCCATCGATTCTCTATCTCGGCTATAATCGAATGAATCCGAAACTCGAGAGAGTTTTTCTCTGTTTCCATCGCGCTGTGGGCTCTCCTTTCGCTGTCGCATTTTCCCTGATCGATGCCCGGAGCTCCGTATTTCCTTTGTTCCCCTCGGTAATCCAGAATCGATCAGACGCGCGACCATCCGGAACTGCTAATGGCGTTTTCAAATTCCGCGGAAATCTAAGAGGTGCCAAGGTTTGCGGGGGGTTTGGGTGTCGAAGGATAAACGTCGATGATGGTCGGTACAGTTGCTCTCGAGAGTTTGAGGCTCGCGGAGGTCAGGTTTATCCCTTCGCGAGCGCTGAGTGATTCTGCCCGAGAAACCTCTCTCTGTCTCTAATAGAGGCAGCTTTAGGATTTATCGCTTACGATGCAGCAGTGGCTGCCTACGCTAAACTACCTATATATACATATCGGCTCGTTCTTTCCACGTACCTTTTTCTATCTCTCTCTCTCTCGCTCGCGGAGAAGCGTATTCACTACCGGAACTAAAAAGGAAACGCGTACCCGGGGCAGTCTCAACGAGCTGCATACCAACGAGGACTCCCGGCGTCGACTCGGCTGCAGCACCAAAGAGCTGCATACAGTGCTATAGTGATCACATTCAACGTTTTCTCTATAGCATATAAGTTTAAGGATTTCT
This sequence comes from Buathra laborator, assembly GCA_934046635.1. NCBI lineage: Eukaryota > Metazoa > Arthropoda > Insecta > Hymenoptera > Ichneumonidae > Buathra > Buathra laborator. The sequence goes on along the minus strand of OW203897.1, from coordinate 2,919,441 downwards.
CTGTGAAAAGGATCATTGACCGTTAGATTGTTCCTTTTATGGGAAAATTCGAAAATCCTCTTACGCCCGCGCTTACACGCCATCTCGTAACTGCCATTTATATTGCACATACTGATCCTTTAAAATATTTTATGCTCGTGTGCCTTGTTTAATTTAGCAAGGGAACGAGAATATTAGGTATACGTTGTGTCGCACGAAGAGAATTCAACGCTACTTCCTCATCTTAGTCGCCTCTAACCCTCCGTCCAACGCCGTTGGCGCGACGTCGAGACGCGATTCTCTCGCGAAGAGTCCTCGGCTACGAGGGACCGCGACGCGTTCTGCATATAAAGCAGCCATCGTTCTCCCTTAGCCCGGGAGAGCGCCGGACCCCGAGATTAATGCACGTCTTGCACCGATGGCCATTACCGCCCGGCAACCTATAAGACGATTACGTAATACTCCCCAAAGTTGGCGAATGTAGGAAGGAACAGCACCGAACCACTACCGTCACACGGAAGCGCCACAGAGCCTTTACTCTCTACACCAAGGGGGGGTCTTGTCTTAATCGCGAGCGTGGAATATTCGTCCTTCTAATTAATTAATCCTCGTTAGGTAGGTAGGTAGTGAACGTAAAGGTCGCCTCTCTACTTCCCTCTCTATCGGCTCGCCTAGACACGAGGCTCTTCGCCCCCGAGACTTACACGAGCTCAGTGTACTGGCTAAGAGAAACTCCGTTCGAGCAGATACTTTGACTCGAGTACCCATCACTTGGTTTATTACGCTCCAACAGAAATTATCGCATATAATACGCAATAAGGTATGTTGTACCGATAAATTATCGTTTACCAGCGACCTCTCCGTTATTTTCGGCATTCGTAAATACGGTGACAAATTTTGAGACATCGACGGACGTTTCGGAGCGCCGCCTCCTGTTTAGATTCGTTTCGACGATTCTTCCGAAATGAGAAAACCAATTGAAATAACGTTGGTATGACTTTTCGAAATATTACTTTGTCATCCACGTACAACAATTCCTCCGTGCAGTCCGTTTCTGCCGGTTTTCACGTCGCTCGCTTTTCGCTAGTCTCCGTTTTCTCTGTTGATTTATAACCGGCTCGCGAAATACGTGCATCATAGCCGTATCCAAGCTTCTCTACCCTTCGCAGTCTCCGCGGGCCGGCAGGCAGACTATGCTTGTTGGAACCTTTGTTTCGTCCAATCCCCCTTGGACCACCCACAACCCCACGGTCGCCACTGCAACGTTATGACGGTATATCTACGCTCTCTGTAAAGCTGGTACCGAGGAGTTTCGAATCAAGGCACGCGATCCGTGACGTGACTATCAAGGGTCTCGAAAATTGCTTTTCGTCGGTACAAAGACGATGTTGATGTAAGCCATGGCAAGGAGCCTACTCGTTTAGTTTACACGGTCGTCCTCTGAACTTTACTATTCTCTTCTACCTAAAATGTAATATATTATTTGAGTATTTTTTGCGTAACGTATTTCAGCCAACGTCGGTAAAGCATTTTTCTTTATTTTTTTTTTTCACGCTCCAGTAGAAGAAATATTTAGCTCAAGTTGCTCTTTGAGAGATACGAGTGGCGAGACCGTCAGCTCGCAAGGCCATTCTCTACTTTTCAGAGCTCGCGATCGCGACCCACCTCGAACTTTGTTCCAATTTATTTCTTTCTTGCCACGGACGCGATTTCAGCTTCCACGGGACGATGGGTGCGACAACGAAAGAAAGTTTCTCGATTTAGCTCTCCGTGGCCCCTCTCTACACTCTATATATACCTTCACGTGCTATATAACGCGTCCGACGGAGCCGAGTTTTTTTTTTTTTTTTTGTTGATACCCGTTGCAATTTTTCAGGGTACCGTCGTACATTCTTCGGAAAACGACCTTCGCGTATTTTATACCTTGCGCCTTCGTCACCGCTAAGGCTTTATATTTATTCCTTTATTTTCTTTCTTGACGAAAAAATATTAATTGAAAAACTTTCGTTTTTTCTTTTTTTTTTTCTGGTTCAATCATTTTGTGGTAACCGGTGTAATTTTGAGTGCCCAATGGTTGAAGTCATTCTCGTGATTGTATGGGTTTTTTTTTGTTGTTGTTTTTTTCCTCACTTACATTGCATGAGAGTGAATGAGTATTTGTTTGAATGCATCTCGTCTATAGTCGAGTGTTCCCTTATGGTCTATCTGCGGCAGAGTGGATATGGTCGCCTGTAAATCTCTGACGAGTGGAGCACAAGGGATCGATTAATGTAACGAAAGAGAGACACAGGGAGAAATGCGAGAGCACAGGCTTTAGTTCTGACGGTCGTTAGCGTCCACTATATACGAGTTTCCTCTTCCGTCGCGGCTCTCCCTATATCGTGTATGTGCGCGTCCCCGGACGGTCGCTGTCCTTCCGGTCGTTTTCAAAGCCCGCAACGATTCAATCCTTTATCGTGTGTCTTTGTACAACGAACATTTGTACACAAGCCGATATATATTTCTACATATATCTCTCTTTTCAATTAAATGCTTTTATTACAGTACCCAACATATGCGAGAGTTTCTTTCATCTGTAATATACAGGTGAAAATAACATGGAATTAAATTGGTTAATTAATTACGACTTATCAGCACTTGTCATCAGATAAATTGCTTTTTCACACTTTCTGGCGTTCGAAATTAATTGAGTAAATAAAAAAATATAAAACATAAAAAGAAAATCTGCAAATGAAATAGTATTGCTGGAGGATAACAATACAATGAAAAGACAATAACTTGTATTAATAAAAGTGGCGCAGTCACAATTAGCGGATATATAAACAATTATTTTATTCTCCGTTCCAATTATCCAATAAAATATAATTTTCCGAGCGCAAACACAGATGACTGTGAGAATAATGAAAACATTGCATGCGCATCGTTACAGCATGCGGAAGTTGAACTCGTAAATGCATCGGTCAGAATTTGAAACACAGATCGTTATTTGAACACACGGCATGTATATGCGAAGCTCCTCTTCCCTAGTAAAATATTGTTGCGGTTTGCCGAATAAATTGCCGTTTCGGAAAATCGTGTCGTATATACGTTATGAATTAATGGGTTGGTGTTGCGTATACGTGACACTGGTTGTAACCGTTATATCAAAGTTTCGTATAAAAAAATAAAAACAAATCGCATAATCGTTGATTCATCGAATCGTGTCTGCGTGTTCCTCGAAAACGGGGAATTCTTCGTACGACGTGACATTCGTTCGAAAGGTTTGAATTTGCATAGATTCGTACCGATCGTTACATGACAATTAATATTGCGCTAATGAAGGGAATATCGTCGGGTCGTTCGGGAGTCACAGTTATTTCAAACTATTACCACTACCATCGAAAGCTTCTTGCAAAGTCCCGAGGTGCATTGTACAACCGTTGGTACTTTACCCGTTGATATCTTCGCCAATTGGATATCGCCTGTGGCCTTGACTACTGCTTCGGTATTACTTTAGTTTCGAACATAATCATTGTTCCAAGTCCCATTATCTCGTTCGCAAGTAGGTGGGCTCCGGCAGTTTGAATATCTTGTCGGAACTTCGAGTGGCTTTTCCGCACTTCTGAATCCGTTTACAGTTATTACGATTCAAGTTAACAACCTCCGCGTAGAACAGATGAGATAAATAACCAACTCGCAATAGCGTCAACATTATGATTACGATAAGGTCTTCCTGCAGTAGAACCACTAGAATTATTTTCCAGAGCTTTGCTTATCGAAGATTTTATTAACTTTTTTGTTTTCGACTCTCATATGTTTTTAAATATTTTTTTTTTCGAGTCGGGCACGTGACGCGAGAGTGTTGAACGATAAAGCGCAGGTCTGATTCGAGAGCGTCGATATACCGTCTGCGAGGCTTTACCTCTTGCATGGAAAATGAAGAAAAGTAGTTGACTTCGATCACCGTAGACTGGCATTCATGCATTGTTCAGCCTCGTGCGACTCTTGACAATCGGCGTTAGCTCTCAACTACCACACCGTAACAACGATGAAAATCTCGAAGCTCTTCCTGTCCCGCAATTCTTCCGGTTCTTTATCCCCGTCGGCGTACCGTTGCCTGTGTAGTTTATAATTGGAGGCTCTCAGCCCGCGGATGCACGTGGTTAGTGCCGAGTGGAATCTGGTCGACGATAATAACGTTCGTTTATCAGAAATATATATTTTTTTTTAATTGTATAATTGTTTATTCACAATGTTCTGCCAATTTCCCATGGAAATTGGTTTTCTCCTATTCCGTCTCACTAAACACAATTTCCGTTCGCTCTCCATTACTCTCATTATCTTACTGTCGTTCACTCCAGCGCTGAGGTAACTCTTACGACACTGTAACGTTGAGAACAAATTGTAATACTTTTCTTTTTCTCGTTTATTATTTTAATTTCTTCCGAGTGGCTTGTCAATTACTTTCTCGTTTTCTTCCCGTTCGTTGCACACTCTTAAAGAATAACTTTCCACCGTTGATACACAACCGCGATGACTCTTGAGGATCTCACGGTATTGCACCGCGGGAATTCCTCGAGTCGGTATCCAACGAACCTTTTAATTTGCGAATTCTACGATCTTTAAACGATAGAAAAAAATTTACGATCCTATAGCGCGTCTAGTACTCGGGCTATTTGCTTACAACGAGATACTGTAACTTACGTTGTATATCTATAAATAATATTCGTACAGACGTGGCATTATGCGAAATAGGCTGTTGGGCGAAATTTTATGAAAGCTTAAACCCCTCCGTTCCCGGCGTACGAAGCTTCCGCTCGGATAGCGATCGTTTAATATTTTATCATGGAATAAAGTGCGTCGTAAGCGAAACTGTGGGGGTAGTGCCTCAATGTACGTGTTTTCTCGCTTATAGTTTGTCGACGTCGAATTAAGCTGTATTCGCGAAAAGCAGACCTGGAAAGAGAGCTTCTCGAATATCGATTAATCTAAAGAAGACTCGTGACCTCTCCTCTCGGCAATTCAAACTTCCCTGAAGGTTGCGCAACGCTCTACCCCTCAATGTTCTTTTTCTCCGTAATCGAACTTTCATCGAATATTAATACAACCTAATAAGATTGTACGGACAAAGTCGAAGATGGACGTTTTTTAACGACGAAAACTTAGGAAAAACCTCTTTCATTTTCTCGTTTACACAATTTTACGAGATAAGAGGATTCGCTATAAAATCGGAACATTTCGTTCCCCGCTGAACGCGTATCTGTAATCAATGCGTATTGCCCGTCTAGAATTCACCCTCTCGAGTATCCTTCGGAAAATATATTCGAAGCCGATCCCAACTTTACGCTTCTACGATTCTGATTTCAAACATCATTATCTCAAACTTCTCCGAGATTTCCGAGATTTCAAAGATGTGTTGATAAATCCATACAATCAGGTGAATACAGGATGCCGAGGAGAGGTCGTCCGATGTGTTCTTGTATGGATATTGATGTCGTCGCATCGAACACGAGATACATTTATCGCGAAACAGACACGGATACTGGAGGGTGGGGGATGGGTGAGAACGATATTTCTCGAAGATGGAAAAATGTAAAGAAAAAGTTTCGGCGATAGATGGATATAACCGTACAGGCATATAGGGCGTACTTTCTCACGGATAGAGGGAAAGATATATATGATCCTTGCGAAGTCTGTCTTACGTGACAAAGAAACTAAAGTGGGGAAAAGAGTCCCTTTGGGTCAGCGTAATAGCGTCATTTTTCTTCGTCACCCGCGATATTCCGTGCGAAGAAGCAAGAGGAGCCGAGCGAGAGATTGGCATTGTAGATAAAAAGAATGATAGTGCACATTGAAGAATCGAATTATTCAAAAGATAAAATTCACGATAACAAAAAGGATATCTTTCGTTATTCGGAAAAGAGCCTACTGGCAATGTGGCCGCCGATGGCAGCTTTTGCCGCTACTGCTGCTCTATAATACACTCTGATCCCTTTCCTGATTGGTTTACGTAGCCTTAACTACTGAACTGGGAGTTGTGCTTGCTTTCTCCTCGAACCCCGTTGAATAGGGGTAAAAGAGTGAGCGGCAAGCCGGGGATAGAATAGATTCCTCTCTGCTCTCTCGTCTCTTCGACCTTTAAAAATCGCATTAAATGAAATTCTCGAGACGAGATACGCTCGCGCGGAGAAAGATTCGTCTCAGGCAATTGAATTCAACGAAGGAAAACGAGACGGCCCGGGGTGTGCTGAGCCGCACCCTACGAACACCCTTTCTCTTCCTCCTTCACAGTGCTTCGCTAATTCCCTTTAATGGCTCTCTCACAACCGAGTGAATTTTGCTTCCCTCAACAATCGTTCAAAGGGGGCGGTAACAGATATACTTTGCGAGAAAAAATAATATTAAAAAATGCAAAATAAACCAAATGAATTTTAAGTCTTACGATAATTCAACGAAAGTTCGGAAGAGTTCAGAGATAGTTGTCTGTCGGAGTTATACCGAGAAATCTCGAAGATTCAATCGTGTCGGGCGCATAATGCTTGAGCACTTCACTGCTGATCCGGAGATTTTTATTAAGGTTCTCGACCTAACCGACTCATCTTTATGCCGCCTCTATATCTCCTACAAAACTCGCGTGGCTGTCGATCGTGCAAATTCGTGATCGATCACGATCACGTTGGCAAACGCCTGTGCCGGGCGCACCATCCGCAGAACTGTTTGTGTACGACCCTCGTCTCTGCTTTCTCGTGGTCGTCGAAGGATTCTCCAGACTCCTCGACTCTGCTCGTGCATCTCCCGGCGGCTCGTCCTTGCTTTTTTTTGTCTCTCTCCATCTAACCCACACGCGCATGAGATAGAGCGCGGACGACGAAAAAAAAAAAGCAAAGATACGCGGTCCTTGGAGCTTCTACGGTAAAAGACAGAAAAAAAAACGCGAATAAAAAAAGAAAGAACCCTGAGAGACCTTAGAAACGAATGACAGTTTCCCGGCGAAGTTGTGGGGATGAGAAAGTCGCCTTCGGAATCTCAGGGGAGAGGAGTCTAGCGGTCCAGGATACGCGATAGCGGGATCCTAAAGTAGCGGTGGTTAAAAGGCCCTTTTTCTCTATATATACACCATCGAGAAAAAGGACACTCGCGCAACTACGCTCCCATGTATTCAGGGAATTACCGTTGAAATAATAATGCCAAGAATTTGTATCAATCGTGCAAAAGCTATTTACTAACAAGATACTTGTATTTTTTTTCTGATTGCAGTTACATAACCGAATTTTCATCGAATTCGTGGACCAGGGTAAGTTTTCATCATAATAATCTTTGAATCATCCAATGTTCGTTTGCTGAAATTTCTGGGTATTTTTTGGTGTATAGGCATTCCGTATCTCTTCAACTAGACTCGTTGCTTTTCCAAATTATCCGGTTCGTTATCCAACGCTCTCTCGTTCTCTCGATATCTTCGTTGCCATATCTCTCTTTCTCCTGTAACTCTCCGCCGCACCGAGTTCTTCCTCGCATCGGTTGGTTCTTCTAGTTTACTATACTGTGCCAGCTATCCGTTTCCGATGCCGCTTGGGCTTTTCCCCTTTTGACTCTTAGGCACTTTACCGAAGCAAGTGCACGATATTCGATTTCGAACGAAGTGAGATAGAGAGATCCCAGGTTTCTCGGAGTCTCGTGACGATGGAACACGCCGAGAGTGTCGATAATTTTCGAGGACTTATCTAACGCGGAAACCCTCAATGGCTTCCGGTGTTCGTTCAATCGTGACGATCGCGTAAAACTCCGCGACGCTGGTTTGAATATAGCTTTTGATCCAACATTCTCTATACGTATAATCGAAGAACGGAAGCTCCCGCTCCTCGTCGACTCAATCCAATTTCTAACAAGTTACACAGACAGAACTTTACTTCGTGAAGAGTTCCACTGTCTCGCGAACCTATCTGAAGAGGTCTCTTACTCCATTTCAAAGAGGTAGCTACAATTATCTTAGGAATATCATATCATATCATATACTATATAGGAGAGAAGTGACTTATAGTCGTTCGAGAATATTAGATGTCGTTCGACGATTATAATATCCATGTCTCCAGATTCGGTTTAACGAAACTTCGCGTTCTCAAACGTGTCCAATTTCAGTTTCCCGCAGGAACAAGAGACTATCGATGCGCAAAGTCTCAAAATTAAGTTCTACACGTGAATTGGAGAATAAAATGAAATAAACGTGCAATTTTTGTTCCAAGAGATATTCTTCTCGTTTTATGGTACATTTTGCATAAAGTATTTCACGCTAAATTAAAGTAATGCGAGACATCGATTCTTGAGTACAAAACTCGGGTATAATGAAGTGAAAAGCCGTGAGATCGAGAAAGACAACGAGAGCGAAACGTAACATGCGCTGCTCGCTTGGACTATGACGACATTGATCACACAGTTCTTTCGAAACGCCCCTCAATTATTTAGCTGTCAAGGTGTTGGAGGTTTCAGAAGAAAAGGGTGGCAGTAGCAGAGATGCTCGGCAGCATCGACTACACGGTGGTCCGTGTGGAGCTGCTGTGTTTCACCCGGTGGTTCCGCTGATGCGAGAGAACCCACCGAGCGCTGTTTTGTTCAGCGTCACGGGACGATATGTCTTTCTTATTGCCGCGTGGTAGATTCTCCGCGACGCCTACAAACTTGTATACGCTGCTACCGGGGATGGTTCGCTTCAGCTTGATGCGCGTGCTGCTGCGATGACGTAGCTCTGCCTTATGGAACGGTTGGCTCGTTATCCTTTTCCAAGACATTCGCACGCTCTCTCGACCAGGTGGCCGCTGTTGTATTACTTTAAAATTCTCATAAGCTTCCCGCCTTGAATCTCGGACGTTGAAGGATTCCCTTATTTTCATTTCAAAAACCCCCTTTCGCTTGCCTTCATTTCATTACTTAATAACGGAAAAAGGAAAGAAAATCTCGTCTGTCTGATGTTACATTATTTCACCTCACATTCGTAGAATAGAAGTGCCCTTCGTATAAGTCACTTACGCATTCGAGTTTCTGAATAATTGAAGGGAACTCGACGAGAGCCGAGAAGTACGGTGCGTCCTCTCGTGTACTCGCGAGTTTACGACAGTTCTCGGTGCGCATCGAGACAGAGATCGCGGATATTCTGATTCAAAATTGACGCATATGCACAGTTCATTTTACAAATATTACTCCGCAACTGACAAGAGCATTTTTCTCTTGACGCCGAACTGAGAGTGTGAATAATGAAAAATCGTTGCATTGACTGACTGTCTCGCGAGTGGGAATGATGAAAAGTCACCCTCGAGTTTGCCGAGTTAAAATGTTGCTTTGTCAATAATCGAAGTGACGCGAAGCTGTAGAAACGCCGTTTCTAAAGCTTATGTAATCGTTACGACGAGGTTACGACAGAGCTGTGTGCTATTCTGCAACGTCGATGAAAAAAAAAAATAACTCCGCGCTTTGTTTCCTACGCGATATAAGCGACACACACGAACAACCGTCGATCCGGAGGGTCTTCGGCGTTCTTCGAACCCTTGGCGAAAGGTATTCGAGACACGGTCAAAGGGATAATCGTTTGCAAAGCGTCGATGTACTTATCGTTCGTATAAATCCAATAACGACGAAGCCCAGGAAGAAGGCGCGCGCACGTAAGCTCGCTACGGGTTTTCTTTTTATTTCGCTTATATTATCTGTCCGGATGGATGGGAGGTATCTTTGATATTTTATTCAGAACTCTTCAAAGTAAGTATAATCGTAAAGGAACCATTTCTTTGCGTCGATCACGCTCTTTGCCCGAAGATAAAAAAGTCAGCAGTAGTAGTATCAGCAGTGGTAGGTAAAGAGGAGCACGAGGAAGAAATAGAGCTCCGATGCTCTTCTCTGTTGCTACTGTGAGTGCGGATCGCCGCTTTTATAACCGCGTGTTTCATTCGCCAAGTGAAGTGACTGGTACCTTTCTACTATCGATCTTAAACGAACGTTCAGTGGACAAGAGGACAGGGGGGGAGGGTTCGAGAGCATTGCCCGAGGCTTTCGATGAGATCCTTTGAATTTTCATTGCAACTCTACCATCTCCGTCTTCTTCTTGTTCAACGTATTCTTCTTAATCTTCGTCCTTCTCTTCGCGTAACTTCAACGAGCGTCTGTTGGCTCTGGAACTGGTGAAAGATGCCCAGAAAGCGGACCTGTCGAGGGAATCTTTCGACCATTGTATATATAGACAAAGAGATAAATTCAAGTCTCTCGAATCTTTGCCGGGGTTGTTCTCAACTTGATTTATCCTACTTTCTGTATTACTCTATTTGCATTACACCGACGTTTTGTCATTGACGTATTGCAGAAAATATTCTTATTCTTGACAAGAGTTATTCTCTTTTGTATGCGCAACTTAACCGCGCAGTGTTATTCCTTGAGGTGCATAGATGAAAATTTGCGAGAACAAAAGTCTTGCGAAGATCAGAAAGAATAAATCGTCAAAGCAAAGTTAAATTACAGGCGGTAAAAGAATAATATGAGAAATAAAAAGTATCCGAGGCAAATGTGATGGGCCACTCCCAGTAGTGCGATGATTAAATAAACGACGTTGTCAGCCCTTCGCCTATACCCGTATCGGCTTTTCGTACTATAGACAAAAGGAGCGGTTAATACGACTTCCGGTGGCTCTCGTAGCCCTAGAGTAGAGCTTTAGACCACAAAGGCGCAAACCAACTACTACTACGTGGGACCCGCGAGCGCCACTTTAATGATATATTAATCAGTTTCCCGGAAAACCGACAGGAAATTGAAGTCCGGCCGTGGGACGAAATTAATTATGAAATTCTGGGTGCCCACACCAGGGTGGTTACCTGCGTCGAACATGCCAAAGAGTACCCAAAACGCCCTATAACTGTAGCCATACTGTAGATTCTGTGCAGCTCCCGCCAGGACATCAAACAGACGTTGGCGCCTTCTTAGTTGGCAAGCATTACACTACCAAACTACGTGACTGTAATCACGTCTCCAAAGCGCCCTGTATTTTCCTTTCAACCATTCTCCATCTCTATCCGCAAGCTGAGCTTTGCACGTATTACTATTGCCATAGCCAAGGGCTGAACAAACACGGTGCTTCTCTCCTTCCTTCCCTGCAATACTCCACCTTGCTTTTCCGGTATCCACTAAAGCTTCTTTGCAAATATCGGAATTTTTGCCTAACTTGTTTAGCGAACTGTCGCAGTTGGTCGATAAAGAAGAGCGGCTACTACAATTTCGTAACTATTACATCAAAGTATCGTCAATGTAAGATGGTTTACGATAAAAGGCTTCTCGTCTCGCGGAACATGACTTCTATCGATCGAATTCGATGAACGAAATACACGAAATAAATACTACTCGTTGGCTCGACTCCCGTATTGCCTAACTTGAGTCGTTTTAAGAATGCGATTGTTGCCGAGAGATGCGATGTTAAACGACGACTGATACTTTATCTATATCTTGAGAAGTTAGAATAGGACTTGCGTCTACCTGCATATATCTAACGCGAGGATAGCTCTCAAATGTTGCGCGCCTTGTACGCTGGTATACACAGTATATAGCAGAAGTGGCTTTCGCGCAAAGGCCATCGATGGCATCCTTCTCCTACCACAACGAGGTGGGAGAGGCATACCATACCCATGCCGTGTGTACACGAAGAGAGAACTCCCGATCGTCTAACGTATAGTCATCCACCTTCTCCGATCCGCCTCGAACCTGTGCACAGGTCGCGCGGCAGCATCCAGCAGCCGCCAGCCTCCCAGGTAAAGGCGCATCGGCGGGGGATCGCGCACGAAAGACGAAACGACTCTCCCAGTATATATTCAAGCACCGGTTCGTTCGTCCTCGAGAAACCTTCCATCTCTTTCCTCTTTCTTCGCTGAGTGGTATAGGCAGAAGCCTGCGAGAGAACTCTTCGGAGGAATATAAGCAGCGAGCCTCGCAGTTGCTAGCCGATCCTCGTCGTGCTCGCTTTCTCCGAGTGCCCAGCGCTCTCGCGCTCGTTTCGTCTTGCACTAATCTTTCAACGATTAAACCGTGACTCGTACCGGCCCCGAGTATCATCAGTAATACAGTACCCGACGTCTGGTACGCTAGTTGCAACTATTGTATTACGTATAAACCGTGCAGTACCATCTCTGTCTCGAGAGAGAGAAGGACAAGCGATACAAGGAGCAATAGTTACCGAGCAAAGCGTTTCGCTGAAACGTTCCACGCGATCTTTGACTAGGATTACCTATAGTCACCAGAAGGGGTCAACGTGAACCGGAAGCGTGACCGTGAACTCCAGGCTCTCGGTTCACCAATCGCGCCTCTCTACCTACGCCTCCGCATTCGCTGAGCTCTCACGGAGAGACTCTTGCTGAGTTCTCCCAGCGTACTGTGCACACGTAGTTCAACAAATTCTAGAGTTTCGCGAGATGGATGTTTCGTTCATTGACTATTATTAGCCATGCAAATAATTCACTCTCATCGAGATTTGCTGGAAAATAATTTTTCGAGTTAAAAATTTATTTCGATTGTAATTTTTTTTTTGCATTTTACATCTCACTCGATTGGAGAATCTTCATTGTCTTCGAACGCAATAAATGAGGTTTACGATTAATCGATAAAATGTGGTTAAAGTTACACTTGAAAATGTCATTGTTGCTCCAATTTTAATGATCATAATCGATGATTGCGATATCCACTTTACTTAACATACGTTCTTCGCGACGATACGATTGCGGCGACTGTGGGAAGGAATTGCATTACGTGGGTGTTCTCTAACAGCACTCACAAACGTATACTGTTCCAACAGCTGTAGAAGAGGGTCTGCAGTGCTTTTGGCTGAAGGTTTAACAGCGCCAGTGGATTCTCCGACTGTTCCACGAATGGGAATAAGTGTACGCGAGATTACAGGATTATACAAGAAGACGAGTCGGTGGGACGCATAGATGTGGGAAAGTGTATGTGGTGCGCGAGGATAACTTCGTTGATGCTCACTCGGCATTTCGAGAGGCTTCGTGCAATTTGGCGAGAGAACCGTGGCGCGGCGTCGGCAGCCTATGGATCCTTCTCCCCCCGTTCCAGCGTCCTACCGTGGAATTTCGCCACTGAACTGCTGCCGAGGGGTAGGTACTATACCTAATACGCGGAGGCCCCCAAGTGCCTGTGTGTTCTCTCGCTGCAGGAGACGAGAGTTAATGGCGAAATCCTCGTATTCTCGAGGTTACTTCCAACGAGAGGCTGAAAATTAAAAGGATGAGGAGCGCAAGAGTGGGAACAGTGGGCGCGGTTTACATTTGAAAAAAATAAATAAAATTGTACCTCCAACGCACTTACCTTATTATCACTCGAGTGTGATTCGGGAGCTCGTGTCCCCTAGTTTTTTACTGGCTGGTTATTCGTTCGGCATCGTAGCATTATTCATTTTTTTCGTTAAAAAAAACTGCTAAAAACACGTATTTTATCAAGTTTAAGCAGTTTCTATTGAGTTAACGAAGCTCTACTTGTTCATCCACTGTTTTACTCGTTCCCTCTCAACGCAGAGTCTAGAAATTGCGATACACATAATCTGTGCAAGCAATTCATGAAAATAATTGAACTTCGGGAGAAATGCTCATCGTTAATTACCCATTTATGATTTTTGTCTATTTTTATTTTGACCACTTAATTCATTACTACCTGCAGTGAAGTTGCGCTGTCGAGTAACCATTCAATTCCAACAATACCATTTTTTTATAAAAATGTGCAGTTTCTAGTGAAATATTGATAAATAAAGAAGAGTATCGTGACGGTTTCAAATAACTATATCCGCTAAAGGTGCGCCGACGTTGCAGGGAAGGCTATATCTATAAGAGAAGCGACTCACCGATATCGTTGTCTTCGGCAGTCTTTCTCATCGTCGGTTTAGATCCCGCGGCGACTTCCGGCAGTCAGGAAAGTTTACAGGGTGGCTTATCCGAGAGTGTGGCAAGGGTCTGAAGCAAAGCAAGCAGAGCGAGGAAGAATATCGCGTTAACGTCCGAGCTTAACGGTGCCAAAGCCACCGCGAAGTACAGTGTGTAGTCGATGTGGAGGTGGAAAGGCTGTGTGGATTATCTCACGTGATGCGCACCGGAAGCCATATGCGATCGCACGGCTGAAGGGATGGGGCTAAACATCACCAGGGCATCGGATATTCTTAAATTTTTCTCGATTCTCTGTCCCCCGAGGATTTCCACATGAAGCGATTTCACTCGCGAAATTGAACAAAATAAATTAAAAAAACATACGCAATCGACGAAGTAAGGATCGGGCGAAGCGTATTCGATGATTATGTTTCGTTCGTCCGTGCAGTTCGAGTCAACGGGTTCTGTTGGCTCGCCGTGTGATTCAATTACACAGCTCTTAGTTGCCTTCGCCTCTGTCGCTTTCGTTGCGAGATAACCCAGAGGAAGCGCGTTTCCATTCGCAGAAACAATTCCCGTCGGGTTGAATTGAATTAAACTTATTATCGTTGCGTCAATCTTTGCACGTACGAGGAGACGAAAGTGGTAGCTTCTCCTAGGTGCATCACAGGGACGAATGGCAAGGATATTAATTAAATGACTTGCGATAATCGTGCATAGCGGAGATTCGCATACAGAAAGAGTGTAGTTTATACGAATATTGTCCCGAGGACGACAATTCGCGTACTCATCTCGTATACGTATCTTCAATCGCGTATTTTTAATCCTCGCACTTTCGACACGTTCGTCCCGCACGCATTCGGCATGGGAGGAGGAAGATTTATCCGGTGAGAGATTGCGAATTTATACGATCGTCTATTATATAGCTGCTACGATACTGCTTTATCGCATACACGAGAATAACTAAGCGTGTTGCATGTTAGCTGATTTGCAAACTCCTCTTCGCGCAACGCAGCCTGCGAAGCTTATTCATACTTCACAATTAACGAGCCGTCCGACGATCGCGTGGAATCTTCTACAGTTGCGAATTCGCGATTCGAATGCGATAAACAATCCGCTTACGCATCGGCTATAATACAAACACGAAGGAGATATACTCAACGAAGCGTTCACTGCATTCTCTTGTTGCTCTGACGTAGTCCAGCTATTTGATAGATTCAGTGGACCGAGAGAGAGGGAGAGGGAGAGCGGTGGATTCCTGTCGTCGTATTCGCCGATGTCGTTAGCGGATTACGGGCTCTGACGTTCTCTCGAAGTTTCCTCTTGGCTGGACCTCGACGCAATATCGATTTCTAAGCTCGCGTCTCAGCGCATAAAATATATAAAGACCCAGGTACACACAGTGAGAGCAGAAAGAACCTCGTTTCGCAGATCGAGTTTTGGAAGGAAGATGCGAAGGATTTCTCGAAGCCCGTTACTCATCCGATGACGGAGATATAGAAGGCTGTTGCGTCGTACACCCGAAAACTTTATGGAATTACCATATTTTCGGAATGTTTATTCTATATCTTTATATACTTTCGCCACATCAAAAGTCTCGCGCAAACTGCTGGCGAACGACAGTGGAGGGCGACTGGCGGAGGGTTTACATATAGACATTGATGTAAATGTATAGCATACTTTACCCGTTTGCTACGGGGTAACTGTTAGTAAGAAAAACCCTGAGAAATTTTAAAAAAAGGTCACGGCGCCGTGCTGCGACTGATCTCGTGACCTGTTACCTACGTTGGAATATACGTATGTACGCCGTTGAACATAATAGTAGAGCACGGCGTATAGAATACGTGCACTACCGCGCTTCGTGCTTCGCTCTCAGTAGGTCGCCGGTCGAATATCTCTCTCGCGGTCCATTTCTATCTCGCGAGCTAAATCTCTTAACTCTTTGAGCCTTTTTTCAAACTCCCTCTTTTATCTATTTTACTGCGCGGCATCCACTCGAATGGCACTTGTATGTCCAGCAGCTTTGTGGAGGGACTATCTACAATTTCTGTTGCTTAACAATAACCGAAGAATCTTGCCCTATCTTCCGTAGTTTTTCCGGTACAACGCAATAGTCACCCGGGTTGTCCTCGTAATTCCATGAGAAGTAAGAGATATCGCTGTTTCAAAATAACCCGTTGGTTTTTTCTCGCCAATACGAATCGGTCACTTATTTTGATTCTATTTATTTTTCCTTCAATATTCAAATATTTAATATGTTTAATATAGTTAGAATATTTAAAGCATAAAAAAATGTTAAATCTTTCATTCAATTTCAATATTTTATACGAAAATTCGCATCGGTTACGGAAAAAATTAAAGATATTTTTTTTCTCGAGACCACAAATCGCGCTGATATTATATTAAATTGGCTTCAGGTTCCGATAAGTCAAACCCGAAATAAATCATATGAATTCTGGATAAAACGGGGAACGAATCATCCGATTCTGAGTTGTTCTGCATTATTACTAAAGAATATCGATCCAACAATACGGAATAATCGTCCCAAACGCGTATTTCTAGTTGGATTACTGGTAGCGGTTGAAACAAGGAGAGACTGGGTCCATATAGAATTTACGTGGAGGAGGGTCACTTCGGAGTCTGGCCGCGAATGAAGCCGAGAACCGTTCGCTTCATGAATACAGTAGGGGATACATTTGAGATTCGGGGTGTGACCTTCCCGCGAAATGTTGGGATCTACGGCGTTCGAATTCTTTCTCATCGGGAAATCTATAGATATTCGAATACAGTTCACAAAAATAAAACACAGTGAAATCTAACATATATGCTACGTTCCGTCTGTTTAATGAAAAATTCATATATAAACTGACTGTGCCACATTGCCGTGCGGATAAGTCGTGTGAGTCGAGATCTATTTTTTTCGTTACGTTTCGGAAAGTATATATATATGACAAATCTTTCTTCATCTCTGTGACGCAATAACCGATTGCGTCTCAATCGATCAGGATAAAGAGGAGAGTTCTGGGCAGTTCGATGGACTCCACAGTTTTCTCTATCGGGTATACATATATATTTATATTTTCTTTTTTGCTTTTTGTTTATTTCTCTTTCTCCGCTCGTTACTCCTTCTCCCCTTCGTTCGCACGCTGCTGTGCAGGCTGGCAGTAATCCAAAAAGTGCGACTCTTTTCATGCACTCTCCACCTCTTCCCCGTCTCTGGTCGCCCCCTATGCGCGACTCAAACTCTCTCGTCTCGTCGTCGTGATTTATGTACAAGTGAGGTCTGCACGGAGTAGCAGCCGGTGAGCACCGGTTTGTTTATTCTCCTTCTGCTTCTTCCAAACCGGGCAGAAGTCTGGTACCAGAAATTTCAATACATCTCTGGATTGCCGTGTCAATAGTTCGCGAGACCCGCGAGAGCTTTGCGAGATTCTGTCTTCGACAAAATTTTCTTGCGAATACTGGACTACGCGAACTTCTCTGAGACCTCACAACGACCTCTCAGTGTATTGCACCGGGCCACATCGCGCTGGATTCTCGATGCATCAACTCCGTACCAGCTGAGACGCTCGCGGCGCGTTCCGCATTGTTTCTCACTTCATTCCCGGCTGCTGTGTTCCGTCGAGACAGTATTGTTGCGAGTGTCAAATGAAATTGGGTAACTGATAGCAGGCTAGCGCGAGATTCGTTGTCAATTACGCCGGCAGTGGCGTTAATTGCGAAAGCCGGTTGCGCTCGGCGAATTCCCCCGTGGGCCGCTCCCGTATCCCCAAGCTATCGCGTCAGCCGTGATGTTGCCGTAATCCTCGCACTACCGACAGCATCGTACCATCCTGCTAAGTTCTATCTCTCCTCTGGGCACTATTAGCTTCGCGAGAAATTCTATAAAAAAAAAAAAAAATACGAAAAAAAATGTAAGTTTGCCAATCCTTATCCCTCGTGGCAAAGTACCGGCGATGTTTCGCGAACTACTTGCGCGAGCAGAACGGGGATTACATTGGATCTATACAGAAGTCAGTTTGGCAAGATTTACCGTCAAGGGATTTTCTCAAAGAACTCGATGATGAAGGTACATGCAATATTAAATATATGCCTGATTACAACGATTAATTGAATAAGTAAACCCCCGTTAGCTTTAGAACAAATTTCCAGCTGTATCCGAATGCCTAGTCAAACAAACTCTCATGGGATATCGTTGAAAGGGAATCTTGGAGTGGTTTGCTACTTATCCGAGGGACACTGCGAGATAATCATTGAGAATATATGTATAGCTCGTTAATGAAGTCCGGTGAGCTTCCCGTACCTCGCGTGAGCAAAAAAAAAAAAAACTTCAACTTTCACAATTGGAAATCCATCTACAGGATTATGAGGAACGATGAAAACCGGTTATAAGTATTTTCTACCGATGAAGCATCTTCCCAGAGATGTTCGAGACCTTTGCGCTCGCGGGAATCTATCTCTATTAGATGATTCAAGATCGTCGTATACTATAAATTACGAGTATTTCCTAGCGAGCCAACGAGGCATTTGCGATCAGTGAGCATTCATTTATAAGTGAACGTCTCTCTATTCACGATGATCATTAATAAAAAGTATTAAAAAAACACGTAATTTCCTCGTGATTATTATTGATATATGCCGATTTTATATACTTTTACAGTTAGCAAATGCATTCGAATGTAGAATAGTAATTATCGACAATGTCCGCGATATTACAATTTAATTGACGTCGCATATCGGTTCGATGCTATTTGGTAAATGACTTATTGACTAATTTCGTATTCCTAAAAGCTTTATAACTTTATTTGCTGAAAGCTTTTTGATCAATGAATTCTGAAAGATTTATGAAATAACATAAAGTAAAAATACGGCGGCACGACTGTGTTATTTCGATAGAACCTGATATATGTACGATTGAGTGGTTGTTACGCTTCGAGGCAACAGACACGTATCATCTCACCCGAATCCACCGAGTCTTCTAGCTGGTGCGAGGCGAGAGTATATTTTTCGATGAGAATTGGATATCCGTGTCAGTATAAGACACGGTTTCTCGCTATTGCCTGAAGCGAAACTCACTCGGGACGAGCGACGAGAGATGGATACAAAAAAAAAAAACAAAAAAGAAAGCATTATATCCCACGGTGCGCTTTCGAGTAGCTATTATTAAAAGTAAACTTTAATAACCGTCCGTGAACGTCTGTTGTATAAGAAGAAAATCCTTCGACATTTTTTTTTTTCTCGAAGATTATAATAATCGCTGACCTTTGCTTAACGAGAGATCGAGCGGTAGATTTTTCGAGCAGACGTCGCATCTTGTCTTCGATGTCGTCGCGGGCCTTTTTCTTTTTCTTCATACGCTGCACCTGCGGAGTGCGGTTTTTAAATATTAAAAATCCCCCGGCGGAATCCCTCCCTTCGCTATCGCAGCAACAGAGCGCGATGGCACGTCGAGACTTTTCGTTCTCGATATACGGTCGGAGACTATCGATTTCTCCTATTTCCAGGAGGGCTTCGACCGATAGAGAACTGTATTCACAGTGGCGGGCGGCGACGCAAGGCCTTAGAATTTCTTCTTTGCACTTTATGTGCAACGTCTCTAGCGTATATCGGCTGTTCTAACGTGAACGTAATTGGTCTGCCGACTACAGAAAAATACTGGTGAATCAAAGCTCAGAGTCCATTCCATCTATCTGTACATTCGCCGAGTTTACTTCTCACTTAATCAAATGCATTTATGAAACTCAGTCAAAGAAATCTCCTGTAATATATATTTGAATACTTACCTCCGTACTTCGTTGAAGGCTCAACTTTCCTTCTGTGAAACCGTTCATTAATGCTTGGAATACGCTTCCCACAGCCCCGGGGAAGTTTGAAAAGGAAGTTTAATCTCAAACTTTTGATGAATAACAAAAATTCGTTGAGGAAAATCCAGTTGAGCCTTTTTTTGTATCAATAACTACTTCGTCGAAGTCTTAGAATTTCCGACCGAGATAAAATCTATAGGTACGCGTCTGTCGCGCGGCATGGTCTACAGTCTGCGGGCAAAAGTAGGTATCGATTGGCCTCTATCTCGTCGTTCGAAGGCAACTTCGAGGAGCCCAAGGAATGTCGTGACGACGTTGGTGCGGTTCCCGCGATCAGGTGACGCCTATCTATCTTCGATATAGAGAGGAGAACTTACGAATACTCTCTACTGTGGTTCTGTTCTTCGCGGTCTTCTTATATCGTTGAAACTGGCGCTCGTAGAACTGAAGTTCCCTTTCTGTGATATGTGGGCCAAGACACGAGAAGATGAGTTAGTCGGAGACGATGCGGTCGCTGCAGAGATGATCGAATCTTGTCGAGGCATCATACGGCAGTTACTCAGCCGGGCAGCAAGAGGTCGGGACTAAGGTCGCTGGCGTCGGGAAAGTGTGCCGTCGAAAGGTCAACGTTCATATGATGCCGCAGCCGCAGGGTCCCAGATGTTTGATGCAAAAACGTTTTATGAATCTCTCCGCATTAAATGATACTTGACGCTCTTTTTCTTCGACATCGAGGAAAAGTCGAAGCGAATAAAGTCGTGAAGTTGAAGCTCATCAATGACGATCGGTCGAAGTTTCTCTAATAAATTATACAAAAGGCACAAATTATTATGAAAGGCACGTGCAGTTCAGACTCCCGAACCGATAAATCACTCTGCATCGAACGATATTTCATATTTATTTTATCGATATTAAAGAAAAAGTAGTAAAAGTAAAGTCGTGAAGTCGAAGTTCATCAACGAATCGATCGAAGTTTCTATAATAAATCATATAACCGCCCCGAATAAGTAGATAAGGCACGTGCAGTGCAGTCTCTCGGTTGCTTAAAAGTCCATATAGAATACACCCACAGATTGCTGTACTCAATTCGCTGGTCTTCTGTTTTATTTTCGCCTCATTGATCTCTGTCCGTATCCACGGATCGTTTCACACTTGGCTTAGGGTGAAGTTTCGAGATTGATACCGTGTGTTCGAAACCAGAACCCTGGAATATCTTCGATGTATACGATGTAATCAGAGAAGTGGGTAAACGCAAAGATCTGAATTTAATGCTCATTCACGAATCGATTCAAGTCTCTATAATGAATTATATAAAAGAGTCGAATATGTAGAGAAGGCACGTGCAGTGCAAATTCTCCGTTACTTCAATGTCCATATATACACTACAGTTGTAGATTGCTGTACTCAATTCGTTTGGCTATGTGATCTTCGCCGCATATATCTCTGTTCGTATCTATGAATCGCCTCGCACTTCACCGCACGTGAAGTTTCGAGATTCATGCCGTGTATACGAATCCAGAAAAGGCCACGAGCTTCGGTATATGCGATTTAATCGGAGGATAGACGAACTATTCGCCGCCGAAGTCCCGTGAGCGCTCGACCCCCTCGTCTCTTGTTTAGCCATAATTCTCGTTCGTTCTATCTTTACCTTCTTTTTCTTTTTTCATCCCGGCTAAAACCGGTTGTGTGTCGTGATCGTGAGGCAACTCGATCTCTAACCTTCTCTCATCTTTCCCCGTTGGCTCCATGGCCTCCACCGGGATCGAGTATGGATTAACCGCGAGTTAAGTCAATCGAGTGTGTCTCTCTCTGCATAGAGAGCGCAACGATGAACTCAAACGCAGAGAGCTTGACTGCATATGTGCAGTTATAGTTGCAATCGGGTTCCTTCTATTTAACTCCATATATATATACACCTCTCGGTGAGATCGAGAACGTACAACTACGAGACCCGTGTGTATATACAGCGCACGTAACTTGGCGCATTTTCGCGAGAGTATCTTGGCCACTGGCCAGGATATCCTTCGCGATCCACGATCGAATGTTGTTCCTTCACCCGCCGCACGATTTTGGCAACGCGCGGGCAAAAAAAGAAGAAGGAAAAAAAAGCGTATTATTCGAGAGATTCGGTGAAAACGAGAGGTACCCGGATATTGTCAACCGCGATCACGTCCACACATATACGCGTGTCGTTTCGAAATGTTATTACAATAACCGCCAGGGCCAGAGTGTCCCTTCCTCTCCGAATCTCTATTTCCATTTCACGATACGTTGAATCATGGCCGACCGTAATTCCCTCAGGGTGAGAGTTTCACGTACATACATACACGTGCGCGAAGCTACCGCGATTATTTACGATTATATATTCCTACCCGCACGAGATCCAAATGAGTTACCATTAATTGAATAATATTAATCAATCGAAAATTTCATTTGTTGCGATAAACAACACCCGCGAACCGATTGGACGTTCGTAAATGAATTTAATTCGTTACAAAGTACGCATAAATACGAATTCGACGGTGAATCGTAAATGTTGCATTAACCGACAATTTCAAAAGCCTCCGTCAATCTTCTCGGGCGCATTACGCCGCAAAACTGTAACACGCAAATTACAATTTTCTTCGTAATTCACAACGCGTATATTGTGTGCACAGCGTCTGGCTGCGTTGTGGCTAATGAAGTTTGTCAATTTGACCAAATTGTGCGGTTACAAGGCGTTCGCGATTTCAACATCGTTGAACGACGTGACGCGAAACCATCTCTCGTCGACGTTGCATCCCGCAGTAGCTAACAGCCATGCAGCAGCAGAACCGGCGATGAGGATGCGCGCGGTTGCTCTCCGACAGTCACCGCATCGCTCTCGTCTACAACGGTAACATGGGGCCAACGTGACGACGAGAATTGCGCGAGAGTTACCTCTACTCCCTCTCATAGTACGCGCGCAATTAGTCTAATTATGCGGTCGCAAAAGTTATCGTCGACGAGCGAGAGGATGAGATTGTGAGAGAGCACAATAGAGCAGCTGCACGAATTTCGCGAAGGTGAAATGGAGGTAAGAATTTGAAGGAGAAAAGGAGAAGGGAGGGGCGCAAACTATGCGCTTCTACCACGAGCGTCTCTTGCGTATTCGCGATGCTGAGACCTCTCCTTCTTACTCTTATTTCGTCTCTCGTTTGGCACTTCAGTCGAGAAGGTCTCTCGACGGAAATTGAGCGACGGAATTGAGTAGCGGGAGAGAAGGGGACAAACTTTTGTCACCGTTCGACCGAACAATTGTGCAACGCGTGTCCTTCTTAAGCATTAACGTGTACCCCGTTATGACACGAAATTAACGTATTTATTTTTATCGTTATGTAACTTACCGAATGGATTAATTTCAATAGATGAAGAAACGATCATCAGCTATAAGATACAAATTTATTAAAAGTAATTTTTCTCATCCTCTGTAATACGATGTATAAATCAATGAGAGATTTGTAAGAATTTTTTCAAAAAGTTTCAACCATTCGTTACGTTTCGAACGATTTGAAAAAGAAAGAAAAAACTATTCTTGAGACACTTCTTGAGTACCGAGCGGAGAATAAGTGTGAGAGAATGAACTCTGCCGCCAAATTGGCTTCGTGTGGTCAGAATATAACTGCAGTCTAGCATACTAATAATGCACATCGTAATATACATCTTGCGTGACTGCAACGGAGCTATACAAACGGCGCGTCGCTCGACACCTCTCTCTTCACTTTCCCTCGTGTGATAAACGTGATAACACGAGTCGTCTCTCCGGTCGTCGTCGGGTTTATCCGGTGCATCGTGCACTTCTCACGCGTCAACCGCAAACTCTCGGTCCTTTTGCTGGGAACGAAACGTGCGACGACCACAGAGAAACAACCGGACGGCCTCCGTGGTGTCTTCTTGATATTATCATAATTCATATACACAAGCCGAGCGGATAGAGACGAAAAGGGGTAAAAAGAAAAGATTACACGATCCTACGTGACGAGTCGGCATTCCAATTTTACATAGTAGCAATACTAATATGCATTCGTATTCATGAGAGGAATGTCGACTGACCGCTATTTTACAGATCGGAATATTTATGCTAATCGACGATTTGCACATTCATTACTTGATCGATATCGCGCTTCATTGGCTTACGAAATACTATAGTGGATGCTGCTAAATTATTTTCCTGTTGAATGGTTTCGGTTGACATTTAAACTAATTAAATAAATTTTAATAAATTTAATTCGACGTAATCGAATTCGATTAAATCCGAATTGCTTCTCATAGCGTTCTATTATAGTCAATTGGTGTTTTCGTGATTCCTAATTTTACGTTCCATTTGGTGGATATCGTAATGTATGTACGATCGATGCACGACGAAACTTCGGAAGCAAAATTTAAATTCGATAAAACATTCGCCTGCGATCTTATAAGCGATGTTAAAATAAAGGAGCAAATGGGCGCTCATGACGATGAAGTAGCCTCCACGATGTCTTCGTGTACTCGCTTGTTGCCTGGCCAAGTCCGATGCCCTGCAAGGTCGTCTCGCATCCACATAACGGAGGAGATTCTACCCGAAGTGAGTTAGTATCCAAAGTTATGGCGAGACTCGAGAGATGCATTGCCCTGGACGGGGGCGATAACGCTCGTAAAACACCCTCCAGTCGCTGACCCATTCCAGTGATGCTGTCCAACGACACACTGAGCGCAAACCTGCAAAGGATACAGAACAGCGAATTGCTGCTCTCTGTTTATCTGTATAGCTGTTGACCGTATTTCGATATCTACGTCTCCCCTTTACTCTACTTTATTCTTCCTGTCTTGAATAGTTTTTGCCTTTTTATACTTCGCGTTGTAGACGATAAACTCTTACAGTGATTGGGACTTTGTTGAATCGACAATAACCAGTTATTGGCGCACTTTTATCTGTTTTCGTTCTTCGAAGTTTCATGTTCCATTCGCTATCAAGTGCCAATGTCTGTAACATTTATACTCCATACCGTCTCTAGTTTATCTTCTTTCTCCTATCATTCCTATCATTCTCCATACGTATATCGTTGAGACCGATACGATACCTTTCGTTTTTTTCGCTCGTTCGGCTTCTCGCTTCGCATCGGAAAGCAACGGTCACGCTTTTATTTTGTGACTTACGATCGTCGCGAAAGGGGTGCACGGTAGACGCGCGACTATGGACGAGAGAGCAATCGCGTGCCTAGAGCTCCGAACTCGATTTTCTTCGCATTTTCCATCGCATTGCCTGCCTCGTTGTGTGTATGTATGTGTGTGCGCGCGTGAGTGAAGAAGGGAGAATGCTACGAGGGGGTAGAGATGGCGAAACTAGTCCGAAGTAAAGTGAGGGAGTCGGCGGGACTCTCTGAGGGTCGAGTGAACAGGACTCATCGAGGCGTAAAATTCGAGATACAATGGACGGGTAAATAGTGGAGAAAGGATTGGATATCGATCGGCGCGGCCGAATAGGTCTGCAACATTGAGAATTCGTGTATCTTTACCTTTTCAACCGGCTATAGACACTGTATCGCAAAGACACACAAAATGTACAACAAAATGTTCGGGCGGTTTTTTTTTTTTTTTTTTTTTTTTCCCCTCGCCTGAAGTACCGGACTTTCGATTATGCTGCACGTATACTTTGACGAAATTTACGATAGCAAAAAGAACTTCCGGAGAACGAAATATATTATTATTCTTCAACCGCGTTTGCGGGAGAACCTCTCATTTCCCGGGAAAAGGTCGCTCTCGCAGACTTGGGGATGGGTAGTTGAGACAACAAAAATATTGAGTCAGAAAAGTTTGTCCGTTCGCGGAATCCGTTGCTGTGTTTCTACCACGAACGTTTTCAGTGATTCGGTCCGTGCGTGCGGGAGGGCGAGGGTCTTAATTAACTTGGTTCGCTTGGCGAGAAGCAGCGAGGCAGAGAGAGGCACATAGCCACGGGTACCGGCTTACCCCATCCCCACTCCGAGGGCTGAATCTTCCGCCAGTGCTGGGAGCACCTTTATCCCTCTTACCAACGTTATAAATCCCTCTTATATCTTCGCGTCTTTTCCACCCCGTTCTCATCGCTACAGGAAGAATACAACGGCGGAGATTCCTCTGGCTCGTCGCTCTCGCGCCTCGCTGCACACCCCCGGTATAAATCCATTAGCCACCCTCTGCGGTCGAAGAAATAAAAGATAAAATGAAAAAAAGAAAAAAAAAAAATTTATAAAAAAAATAAAGAAGAAAGCACGAGCGCGAAGTGAGGATCGTTACCGGCAATTCCGGTGTCGTAAAGCCACACGATGCGTGGCACGTACGTACTTTGGGCCCCGTCGTGGTTTACTTTTTCTCCGCGACGCTTTACCATCGGCATTTACACAGGGGGGTTGGTGGTGATAGTGGTCGAGAACAAGAAGGGTCAGTAGTTTTCTACTATGCAATGGGCGAGAGGGAACACCGGCGTTGCTTTGGTAATTGTGTCGTAACTAACTTCGTCGAACTCTCGCGCACGTGAAACAACTTCACGGTAACTCCGCATCGTGTTGGCACGGTAGTCGGACCTTTGTTACGTAACTGTACGTACATCGACTAGGGACCCCACCTCCTCGCCCGGTGGAAAACCTCAGCGTTGCGGTACTGCGAACCGCGAGAGGTGAGCGAGAGGAGGTTGATAGCAATAGTTATTCGCGCTGTGGGCCACAAACCCGCGCGCCCGCGCGATCTTTGAACCGAGAGGTAGTAACGGAGCAAAAGACGGCAAAAACAGTAGGCGTGATGCCATCACACGAGAGCACAGCTTCTCGCTAAGCCCTCTCACAACCCCCGTCGTTAAACAATCATTACTTTTGTAACTTTGAAAATTGCGGGTGTAAGTTGCACAACGTGTGCATTTGCGAACCGCATAATTTCTACGAGAGAAAACAATCTTATGTTTTTCTTCCCTTTGTTATAATATTTCTGGCTCATCGCGACCAACGAGTGCCTCTTCATGCTCGGCTGTCTAGAAGCGTGTTAACGAGTACGTATGCAAAACCAACGCGGAGAGCTTAGACTTGAATCCCTCTCGTCGAGCGCAGCAAGGGGTATGTTACACGCCTATGAACCAACGAACATCTCACGGATTTACCAGGTTTGCCGAGTTCCAACACTGTGACTCCCTTCTTTTCCGTGGACGAAAAGACGCCGACGAGTAGTCGCACCGAGCGTCTTTCGTACCGTGTAGAATTTCTTCCCGTTCTCCTCGACTCTTTCGTACTCGACGCTTCAATGCATTCCGCCGTATCGTGCATTACATCGTGGCTCGGATTTTACAACTTCGTTATTCGTAACGCAGAAATCGCGCATGGCTGAAGCGAACAAGCGCTCTTTGAACTCGAGATGAAGTATACAAGCGAAAACCAGAGATCCTAATGCGTCTAAGAATTTCTCTTCTATGTTTCGCTTGACTCGTACATTCCAAATACCACGCACGCTCGTGTTTCCTCTCTTGATCATTATTCTCGAGCTTTCTACGAGGGTTTTTGTAGGTCAGACTTGTTGTTTTTATGTGGTCGTCGTCGAATGAGAATAAAGAACGCGAAATACCTTGGGCTCAAGAATATTTATTTGACAGACGGAACAATGCTGAATTTAAATCGTGTGTATGGAGTCGCTGAGCTTACAATAAAGTACCTACAAGGTGAATCGTATGCAGTGAATCAAAACTTGCAACGGGGGGTCTCGGGGTCCGGTCCGACGACCAACGGTTACGAAGCTTTCCCCGGAAACTGGGACACGCTTCATTTCTCAGTTTTGATCCGTTAGCGCATCGTGCTCCGCAACCTTGCATCCCCTTTGTCACTGTCGTCGTCGTTGGTGAATCCAACCTCGTGCACACGCCTGCAGTTGCCCCATCTCGTCGCATATCATATTGAGAAACCTTCGTGCAGCATCCGTAATCCTAAAGCTTGTGAAGCAGCCAGAGGGCTTCCGCCACTGTCACAGGAAATGCAGAATCCATTGTAACCCGCGCACGTGTTTGTATCTGCATTAATTCTTTTTTTTTTCCATTTTTCGTCGTAAAATCTATGTTTTGTCGAGTGTAGGACTTGTCGGAAAAGCTCACTGTTGCGTTACAAATGGGATAATATTTGTATGCGGCACCTTCAAGATTTCGCGACTATTAACCGAACGGATAAGCGCTGATCCGTTCTTGAGTTATGTTTCTCTAGTCTCCTCAACTGATCTCATGCGTAAACGTTTTGAAAGCCCCTAACTGCACTACGGTATATCCACGAATCGCTGAAGTATGTACTTCAACTATTGATCATCCACTATGAATTCCAGTTCGATCGAAGCGGCTTGATGTCCTTCCAAATTTATTTCGAGGATATTTCATTACAAATTCAACGTTTCGAGACAATACGCTGCACGAAATTTAATATCCACTGAGCAAACAGATTGGACTCGTGGGACACGAGCGTTCGATATCATCAAATTAAAGCCCGTCAACGATATACTAAATTCGTGTATAGATTTCGAAATAATCGTCGGACGCCTGAAGGCCTCACGAACTTTCCATCGAGCCATACGTGCATGAAGCAAAAAAATTATCGAAAATCAACGTTAAATGCCAACACCGTTATCTCTCAATTCTCTTTAACTAAGGATATGTCTCGGATCATATTTAAAGCAAATTGTAACATCGCAGAGATTCGCGTTTATAATTTTGCAGCAAGATAATATCTTGGTACAAACTATAGCGAAGGATATCGAGCGATAAACGCTTTGAAGCGATATCTTCCTTCATATCATCGGCGCACTCCAGCCTTTCGTAAAGTACAAAACCGCGGGTATACATAACGTACAGTACACGTACGTCTACCTGCACCTTAACGATGTATATTGCACGAGTTGCTACGTGCCCGGGCCTCACAGCAGCCTGCATGTGTCCTTTGTACTTCCTAGACAAAGGGTTGCGCTTGCTGGACGAGTAAGAAGAACGAGAAGGCCGCGTTTCACGAGAGCAGACGACGAGAGGGATTGAGGGACTCGCTGGTTGAGAGTTTCTTGGTGGAATCCACGTTTCGTTGGTTTCGCGTGAAAGCGCCGAGCGAAGTTTTCCGTGTCTCGCCGGCATCGTCACGACAACGACGAGAATTGACAAAGACCCACACAACCGCCGTAGCTATCCCAGTCCGTCGCTCCTTCAGAATCACCCTTTCCACGCTCACCGTCAACCATCTTATTCTACGGCGACTCTTCCCGCTTCTGTTTCCTCTTAAAATGTTACAGCTGCGTAGTTTTCCGCAGGGGTTTTTTTTTCCGTTGGAAGTATTCCTGTTGTACGTTTCTTCCACTCGTTCCGTCGAAACAATCGCGATTATCGGACGGTTATTAAGGCTATTGTGTGAAAGTTATCGCGCTCCAGGGAAATCCCCAGACTTACCATAATCCCGCACTTATATCTAAACTTCGTCTTTTGAGCGTTGATGTCCCTCCCCGGAGGGCTACTCGCGCGTCCGCTTTCGGATTCACATTGAAATCATCTTCTACGAATTCCTTTCTTTTTCGTTTCTCATCTGCCGTCGCCAAGGTCGAATCTCGAAGACCATCGACGGGCCCCGAGGCTACTCAGCATCCCAGTTAAGATAAAGATTGTGGTATGTACACAAGTTTATACACAAGAAGCGAAAGCGAAAGCAAATAAAAACGATTAGTCAGGGACGCCCAGAAAGGATGCCATAGCCTCCTTTCTGCTGTTGTAAGAATATGCTGATCGAGACCCGCAGCAATGTGCTACCGTCGAAGAGTTCGAAGTCCGGAGATTGTTATTGCCATCGACGCGCGGGGGAGGGGTATATGATGGGACTGGGCCGGCAGCATTTGCAAAGGTGGCAGAGGATTGTCCTCTTGCTATATAACGGATACTCCTCACACGCGCGCCGCTATGCCTCATCGTGAAAGTTTCGCATTCCTTAAACGTGGGCGCCTGCTTGCTCCCCTCGCTTATTATTCTCGTTTTTTTTTCCTTTTTTTTTTTCTCTGGCGTCTCACGAGCCAAGGTCGACGTCGTTTAATTTTATTGATTCTATTTTCAAACACGACGAGCGGTACTGCGTGACTGAACCTTCGTTTTTTTTCGTCAATGATTTATGACCGTTTCAGTGCGGCATGAACGGTCTTTGCACTTTGATGAAACGGGTTACTGATTTCTTATCGAATCTTATCGCATATCTCCGATCAAAATCAACGCTGCTACACGATCATAATGGATTATGATTATATACATTATCAAGAATAAATCTTCGTCTAACGCGTTGCTCTAGATGACGTTGAACATGTCGCGAAACTCGCTATCTCGCGATGTGGTAAACTTGGTTGAAACTGTAGCGAAGAACCGTCTTTTCCATTGGTTACCTTCGTATTTGCGACTGACATGAGATGGCACGAGATTCTCGAAAGGCTGGAGGGACGAGTATGCACCGTCTAATTCGTCATTTCAAACTTTCCAGACTTTGCGATAGCTCGGCACGAAAATCCGTGCAATGGTACGGAGAGAAGTTGATCGTCTTGAAATTCGCGGGATCGAAAAAAAGTGTCTTCTCGAGCGAACATGAAAATCGAAGTTCATTCCGTTTTTTCTTCTTCTTCTTCGTTCTCTTTCATACTTCTTGCCGATTTTCATTCCCCTCGTCTCTTACGACTTTGAGATTCCCATGTGTGCGTGTGTCGGGGACAGTAGTTATATCTTGTGAGATCGTAAGAACGCGTAAGCCAATCTCGCCCCGCCGACCCCACGACGATTTCGCGGCAACGTCATCTCGTAATCCAAACGTTATTCATAGCCACGGCGCGGGTTGCTCCAGCGTTACTAAAGTTCCTCAGTAGGGATTACTCGCGCGAGAGTGGTAACCTGCCAGAAACGCAGCAAAAAGCTTCCATCGTCGAATCGTTGAGAAAACTTCTCGAGTCGCGGGGCGCGCTGTGTGAGATTCCATTTCTTCGTATCCACTGGGGCGCGAGTGAGAACGAGATAGCTCTCTCGGCTACCCGAGCACCAGAGAGCTGCACACCGAACGGTTTTACCCCATCCACCAGTCCGGTTCGAGTTTCGCGCATCGAAGAACACGCTGCGAAGAATTTGAGAAGGAAAGAAAGTAAAAATCTCGAAGTGCTGATCATACCTCGGATTTCAACGTTGCGCTACGCGAATGAAATGACGAATGGATTGCTTTTTTTTCCTCTCACTTCGTCTTCGATAATACTTTTAGTGGCAAACCAAATTTATTATTGGAGCTCCGCTGTTATTCCGGGTTTTAACGGCGTGTGACGTTTAATTGAGAAGAAAAATGGATTCGTTTCTTTATCTTATGAAATGAATATATATATCCTGCGGGCGAAAAAGTTGACTCGCGTGACGCGAGAGAGTAAATTTGACGATCTCTGGCTGTAGAAAGATATAGGATATATACTCGAGAATAAAGAGTCGACAACGAGAAAGACCGTCTCGCGACTACTCTTTATGGTCTCGTCTTTGATGTTTCCGGTCGTACAGAGCAGCGAGAGACCGAATGGCCAGCCACGGTTGCCGAGTGAATTTGGCACATGATTTGATAGATAAGCGAAGAAATAAGAGGAAGCGGCTATAAAAGGAAAATTTGCCACTTGTTGCTGTGGAAAATCGCGCAAAAAAACCTTTCAGTCTTTGACGGTGAATATAAATTTTTTATTTTTATTTTTTCGACAAGCCGAACATTTTTATGTAGTTTCATACTTTTCCACAATCGACGACATATTTCGGTGACACGAATTATTTCGCAGTCGATAGCCAATTATGTATCGAGCCGCACTGAAAATTAAGCGCAAAATGTTGACGTAGCGCCCATACGCTCGGAATTCACGATATTGCTCATCGAATTTTTTTTTTTTTTTTTGAAAATGGTCTTCTGTCATTGCTTGTCACACCGAGTGAGTAATAAATCACAGGTTCGAATACATAACTCTGCCTCTCTCTTTCTCTCCCGATGAAAGGTGACAATTAATAACGCGAAATCATCGAGTCGTGTGAACCCGTAGCCGGGATGGACGACACGTGCTACTACTACTTGTTTTCCCCGGACTCTGGTGTTGCGGCGATACGTCACGGACATCGGGTGCACATTTTCATTTCACGGACCCGCGGTCCTCACTCGTCCCTATACCTAACGCGATTCACCTCTCTCTCTCTCTCACCTCTCCTCTGGTACCTATCGTTCCGGTACTGATTTTGGAAATTCATTGGCGGGTCACAACCACCGCACGCTGTATGCGACGCTTTCGCATAATTTATCGGTGCGAATCTACCCCCGTCTCTCCTCCGGTCGAAACAACATTACGAATTTACCATTAGGACGAACAGCATTGCATTCTGTAATTATTTTTCAAATCGCTTCTGGCTCCATATGTTCCGAAAATCACGCTTCATCCATACATTACGCAACGATCCGTGTCCGAATTAACGGAAGATTCGATACATTGTCCCGCTAATTAAAACAGTTGGGGTGAAAAAAATTGATTTTTCGATAAAATTGGGAGATTTGGTATTAATAACGCGAGTTGAAATGCCGATAGATATTGGTTTACTATGCACTGGATAACATAGCCGGATCCGATGGTAGATAACTCAATCGCTCTCTATACTCGATCGAAATCTGTTCGAGAAGCTTCGATATTGGTACGCGCGGGACTTAGGTTTTATCGATATAATTCTGTAAAAACGCGCGAGAAATCGAACTGCAGATTTTCGGATAACAAAAAAAAAGGAAATTGGATCTCGAGCGTTATGTTTGCCGTGTGCATATCCAACTTTTCTCGTGTATACGCGGCTTTGTAGCACTGTAATCGAATGAACTCACGGATCTTCCATCCGTCTATTTCATCGCGTATATTCACTCTTGTTGCAACGAGAAAAATTCAACTCACGGAACGTTTTAACGAGCGAGTTTGTCCATTTTTATTTCGAAATGCATTGTATGCATCGATAAAAACAGATATCGCGAGTGCGGGGGCCAGAGATAGCGAAGAGCGTTAGTGTACAATCCTAGTTGACTGCAAAAGTTTCGACGAGAATGCGTCCGAGTTATCTCTCGCATTTCGTCAAACGTAAACCGGTGATTGTTTGTTTTCTATTTTTTTTTTTCTTTATCGTCAAAGTACACACTGGCCCGTTACTGTTTTATTCATATCTATTCTGTTATATTTATACGTCAACTCTTTACACTTCATCAATGCGAATGAATAATGAGTCATGTAAACTTTTACGTGTCAGATATCGCTTTGTGTATCCATAGCCGCGTCGTTTTAATAAACGAAGCGGGCGAAAAAATTTCAATGGAACGAACTCGGCTGTCTCGGGCGAACGGTTATATTCGGGCAGCTGTTCGGCTTTCCGTTAAAACGATGGAAATTCGAAATTATTCACATCGCGCCCACATCGAGTGAGAGAGAAACAGACGCGAGGACCTGCTCCATTCGAATTGGTTCGTCAACTCGAACCGTCAGGCAAATCCCGCGGGACTACTGACGCGAAGGGATGAAACGGTGCAGCCCCTCGCGAATCTATATCTCTTGCTCTCTCGTCATTGCAACTAGTTGTACGGAAGCGCGACCAACGATATGATGTTTCCACGCGCGTGTGGGTAATACGCGAGTTGTGTTCACAGTTGTCCGAATGAGCGGTACGCGACTCGACGCCCGTCGAGAGTGGCTCGAGTGGATTTTCAGTTGGTAAATTTACTTTTTATCCTCGTTCTCATCGGTACCCTCCGGGCTAATACGATTCGAGTACTGAATCGACTGTTAAATATCGTGCAAACTCATGCGCCCGGATGCGCTCTCGACACCGACGGGTGAAAATTTTACACGTGAACGGATATCGTCAAAAGAAATTATTTGTCCATTGCAAATTCTAACGCTCCTCTCTGTGCGCATATAGCACTATCGCGAATTAAATCCGTATTCATCTCCATCTAGGATTACGCGAACTATGGAGAGAGGGACATAGAATGGGAGAGGGGATGAGAAGGGAAGTTCAGTATCATTTATAATAGTAAATCGACGCATAGCAGAGATACTCTATAGCCGAAATATCGATAAAACGCGTGTATCTCTGCGTCGTTACTAATTCCAACGGGGTAGAGATACCAGCCAGATTATATGTTACGCTCGCGGTATAAAATATTGGAGGATTATACCGCCTCGATTCAATGTCCAGCGCCCCGCTGTAAGCGATTAAAAAAAAAATCACCACCGTTTCCATGTAACATACGTGCGCTAAATCGTCCAACAAAGCTTCTCCCTCCTCCTCCGGTGCTACGGAGTTTCAATACATTTACGTAATTCGATACGTTTATCAGAGCCAAATTTAACTTTCACGTTCTCGAACTTTGTATCCCTTCACGAACAATAAGTGCATATTCGCTTGTGTGGTATATAACGTATACGGTATCACGGGTGGAGAATAGACTGGCTGATGTGGTTTCATGGAGAGGGGGACTTAAAATTCAAAGCCGATTCTCGATCTAAAGTTGCTCTCCGAACGCGAGCGTGTCAGACGCAAGGCGTACTTCCATAACTTCGTAACTGACACGAGGAGTTCATAACTTTATCGATATGTACATACGTATCACGTATGTATAACACAATATTTTGGAATTTCTGGTGCGCGTGGATACGTGTAGATCATGTTGCTACGATGAAGCTACGATATCAAGGAGTAATCCGGAACTCTCAGTCTA
The DNA here is from genome assembly GCA_934046635.1 of Buathra laborator. Lineage (NCBI taxonomy): Eukaryota > Metazoa > Arthropoda > Insecta > Hymenoptera > Ichneumonidae > Buathra > Buathra laborator. The sequence continues at coordinate 2,885,040 of OW203897.1, read as the reverse complement.
CGAAGAATCCACGGTTCGTAGTATCTTGTGTACATAAGTACAGGGTATTGTAATGGTATCCATACGTACGTTGAGGCGAAGCTCAACGCGATTAGAAGACGATTAAGTGCTTCTCTTCCCTTCTCCTCATCGTGATGCGAGATTCCCGACTTGGAAAATCCTATTATCCTGGTACAGGGAGGGATCTGCATAGAGAATTGGTGAAGGTCTTGGCATTGTGGCAGCCGTCTTCTCTCTGTATACATGTATAGTAACACTATCAAAGCTGTATGGGAATCACGGTTCCGAAGCGTTTTCGTAGGGTGACTATGGCGGCCCTATACCGCATCTTCGCTCGTCTTCATCTTCGTATAGCCGCCCGTTGGAACGGGTCGACCGTGTGCACTCAGCCAAGATCTTACGACGCCACGCGGTACGGAAGAGGTACACAGCTTGGCTTGGTATTAGATCCGGGGTTGGATCGAATCGTGGAGAGAAGTACCAGCACTTCAGACCAACGTCGGCCTACATATTCCCGTCGAACCCCTCGATCCCGACTAATGCAGGGTCGGCAAGTAACGAGGCTATCCTTGTAAAAAGCGTGTCCCGTTCCCTTCGCTTCGTCTTCATGTACATACATATATGTATTCCTTACATCCCACCACTACACACAGTGTATACTGTACACCTACACTGTATCCGAGCAGAATCTTCACTCACTCGGTCTTGTCGCGCCTGATCGCAAGACGATCCTCCAATCGACGCACAGCTTCCCGTACAACGACGCGACGTGTACAGCCTCGTGTGATCGGAGGCTTCCGAGAAAATCGTCGAACGGGTCGCCAGTGAGCTCGAGCTTCTTGCGATCGGTTTCCCGGTTCAAGACGTCACATCCCGGGCTCGCGAGACAAGACAGCCCAGAATTCGCATCCGGCGTTCAATGACCCGCAGCAAAGTAAAAGAAAACTCGTTTCATTGCCGATCATATCGTTGACTTTGTCGTACTTTACCCAATGTTATATCTGTCTTCGTATTTGAACAAAGATACAGTATTTTTTATTTTTTTTTTTCCCCTCGTCATTCGCGACTGCCGTGAGTTATATCTCAGTTCCGCAGACTTGGCCGATAAAACGACAAATCTCCACTGAAATTTCAAGCTGAGTTGCATCCGTTTGCGCTCCAAAGTTCCTTCGGCTCTCTCTCTGTGTATTCGCGTGAATATTTCGTAAGGGGTTTCGCAACTTCTCCCTCTACCTCATACTTTGCGAGATCGTTTCACAGGAATGAGTGTGTGCTCGCTGCTCACGCCCGATAATATATTCAGTCGAGGCAGAAGCCAAAGTACCCTAGCTGCTTACACACACGCGTCCCCTCGGGGTAGTAGAGAATCGGCCAACGTACATACAACTCCCCGGAACACCCGGAACGGAGTATAACAGGGAGTTGCGAGTAACGACTACAGTCATGCAAGCAACCAGCCTAGACAGGTCGCTGTTGCTGAGTTCGTAAGCTCTCGAAATATCGATAGATCGATCGACAAATTATACGTACCGATCGTCTAGTTATGAGATACCCCTGCGTACCCAACAGTAAGTACTAACCTATCGGCACGATCGTACTCATCTCTCCGGGCCACTTGCTCTCCGACCGCGTCGCTTTGTTCAATGCTCGAAACCTGTACATACACTCCACAGGTATATACTCCACAAACCCGTACGTTGTACCTCGCGAACTGCTTGCGTACATAGCTGAGTATGAATTGTCTCAAATCCAATGGAGATACAATCGTCCCTCAAACTATATCCGAACCTCAAACAGCTTAGAGACTGATTCGGCACAGTATTGGTTTTGTAATTATTCTGTGACAGTTTTCTGTTTGTATCTATTCATCGTGTTATACTCCGACGATTCATTTCATTGTACCAGTATACATTGCTCGCTTTCGGCATTAATAAATGCAGTAATTTGGACGTTCGTTCGTTCGACTGCTATTTGTAGCGCGGATTTTATAGAATGAGATTCATTGATGTGTCGACTACCAAATGCACATCATTATCATTGCATACGCGACTGGAGGTTCGCAAGGAGCTTATACTGTAATAGGTTCTGTCATGCAGTGAACAAACCTTTCAAGAGGTATATTAATTCGGTACGTCAATCGATTGTATGCAATTCCCATGCTCACCCGCACGAATACATTTTGCGCGTTGCAGCATTTGGGATATACCCGCATCCATGAACACGTATTTTCGTTTCACCGGTGAAACGAATTCTCCGCGCGTTTCCGGGCTTTACGATCGTCGAAGCGTGAAGATGCCTTTGGCGTAACGCAAATACGTGTACATCGGGTGTGAGAGGAATACGAGGAAATGGGTGCACTAGCAGCTCTTGTCGTAATTACGAGCGAGGAAACTGACGCCGTGGCGATGGTATGTACGAACTCCCGATGCCCCCTCTGGCCACGAGACTCAACGCAACCGTTGCTGCTTGTTTGAGGCTACGATTCACGTTTCCGCGAATGATTTGTGCCATCAATGAGATGCAATGAATCGAACCATCGGCTTCGAAGTAGCGTCGATTACGTATATTAACCTCCGGGTTAATGACGCTCGGGGTGAGTTTCCTAGAGTTGGAGATACATACCTTTGAATCCATATGCATGGGGATCTCAAAATGTCGCATATCCGGCTCCTTCTCGTTATCGCACGGTATCTATTACCTGCAGTTTGCAAAGTACCTTGGTTATGCACATTGTGTAGCTTCAGGTCCGATTGCGCAATGCCAGATGTGCATATATGACATGCTTATTGCCCTTTTGGCTTCAGTTCATCGATATGTACCATCCGACTGTATTTCCGGTGTCCAATCCGCCCTTAATGATGCAACGTCAAGCGTCAATCAATATTTCCGTTTTACCATCGCGGCTATTGTTTCACCTTGATAGGTTCGTACGATTGCCATGTTACCCAGAAATCGAACTTGCGGTGCAAAACAATTTCTTCGAAACTGGCGAGTGCCGAAAAGTCGGGTGTGGGAAAATTTTCTACAGTATAGTTTGGCATACAGGATACAGCTATCGCCAGAACGTTATCACGTAGAACGCGTAATCGGGAAATTGGTTTTATCCCCGCAGAATTGTGGCCGTGCATCGATACCGCAGTCATGTCACGTTCTTATCGGGGCGGAAGAGAGCTTCGTTTCTAGGGATATCGTCACGGCGTCGACGCCGCCGCTATGGCTTTATACTATACGTGAATACGGCTTTCCTATCCACGAAAGTAGCGCGAGTTAGCTAGAAAAAGATACGTGAGGATATAGAGATATATAGATTTGCGCCGAGTGAAGAGAATGAGAAAGGTGGCAAAACGGTGCAAAATCTTTATGCGCAAACATCTTTGGGATCGGATTACCTTCGGGATTTCCTCTACCGGAATGAAAATTTCACAGGCAGTAGAACCTTATGAAGCGTAAAAACGCAGAGCGAATTGATTGAACCGAATTTTTTCATTTTTGTTTTTACGTTTAGCGAAGAAAAAATTTAATTATTTTACGCAGCTTGTTGCAAGGGATGCAACGAGAAGGTTTTTTTCTTTTTTTTTTACTCATCTCATTTCTAATTACTTAACCGCCAGTGGTATCAAGCATCTCTTTCCAGAATTCTACAGTCTGGCTATCCTTCCCATAAACCAGTTGCCATAGTTGTTCTTTTTATTTTACGTCGGTCGGTACAACCTCTGTTCACCGCTTGAGCTTGATGAGCCGCACCTTTCGAAACATCACGTAAACTTGCGGCTCCATGCTACAGGAAATCGCGTGCCTCGTGTACCTACGCTACAATACCTCTAGCCGCGGAAACATTTGTTTCGGTGACCTACAGTGTGTATTATAGCTGCACATCTACTGTTGCAATGCTATGCTTTTGTTGCGAACTTGCTCTGTGCTCGGGTCCAACCTACCGGCGTACCACAGAAAAACAATGAGTTTTTCACGTGCGCTTAGCCGCGGAAAGCTCGGTCGAGTGAAGTATGTGTATAGCATGGTCGAGAGAACTTGTGGAGTATGTTGTACGGGGGACACATCAAAGCGAAAAACCGTCAAACCATTTTCCCTTTTCTCCGTCATCGTGTGCGAATGTCGAGGGTTTTACGGGCGAGTAGGGAAAATGTTTGAACTCGGATTGTTCGCGCTCCGGTGGTCAACAATAAATCACTTCTTCCATCGAATAACCGACTTCTGGTGACTTTTCTCGCGTGCTCCGCGTTCTCTCTGACATCGCAACTCGATCACAATTGCTGGCGCACGGCATCGACGAACCGAGAATAAACTTCTCACAAGCAGAAATCATACACGAACTATACCGCAGTAAGATATGGAATAGACATACGGATCGAAGATATCTTCTTCAATACTTATGATAGATTTAATCAAATGTCACACGGATAAATAAGACAGTGGATAAAGGGAACATAGCAAATTTATACGATCTCGCGGTTGAATAAATGGGATAAATTATCATTAATTAATTTAACAAATCGTTTGAATATACGATGAAAGATAATCGAATTTTTTTCCGACTAATAATGATATATACGCGCGAGAGATTGATAAATTCGTCATACTTTCCTTACAATTTCATTGAGAATTTATCGGTTGAAGAATGAAACGAATGCAATAAAATGAACACAAATAGGACTAAATTTGCATTCCATTCGAGTTCCATTCGTGACCGGCGAGCGGAGTTATCCAACTACTACTCGAACCTACATTTTTTTTAGATAGTTTTTCCTACCACGTCGTTCTTTAAACCCGGTCTGGCGTTACCCTAACTTTGTGAATTATCGTATAACTAAAGAGAGAGAGAGTGAGTGCGCAAGCTGGATGACGGTATGAAAAGTGAGAAGAAGGAAAAGACCATCACCCCCGGACAGCGATAAAAACCCGAACCCCCATGCAAATTATCCCCTCGAGGACCAAGATGGCGGGGGTTTGCCGGCAACCCGGGCTCGAATTTTATGCCATCCTCTTCCATCACTTCCGCTCGTACTCTCTTCTCCCTCGTACGACTTTTCCCATCTCGTATTTCGGGTGTCTGTTCTCTCGCATACCGGCCGAGCCATAAGACCCATCGTGCATAGAACCGACGAATGACGCAAGCGAGACGATACTCGGACTCTTATCGCTCGCGATTTTACCCCCGCAACGATTGCTCCCTGGACGCGATGCTATATAAAGCCTGTGTGCTCCAGAAGAATAGCGTTCAGATCTTACTGTTGGAAGGTTACTCCTCCTCCTTCTCTGTCGCCGCTCAACTTCTCGTTCTTCCTTCAGTTTCCCTTCACTACTTCGTCGTCCTTTCACCTTTACGACGCACTCGCTCTTATATTACTTGAGCTTTGCAAGAAACTTCTTTCATTTCCATCATAAATTTTCGGCCTTCTTATCTCGTATCTTTCTCTTTCGCAGCATCCCGCGATATGATATCGCGGATTCTCTCACTCGACGGCACGAATCACGATAGATCTTAAACTCCATCATAAGGCGGGATTTATAGTAGGAACAATTATTGGATATCGTTGAATCGTCGCTTTATCCGTGCTCTTCGCACTTGGCATAGAAACAGATTATCTCGCGTCGATGATCTTTCGAGTATCTTGACTCTGAGCTCAAGAATTTTATCCCGCTTCAGGATTTGATGCAATCGATAATATGGGACGAAACGAGTGGTGAAGCTCTCTTCCTCCTCGTATCGAAGGCACTTCGGTTGGTAAGTCTCACGGTGCTGTTTCAACAGATTCGTTTCGAGAATCGCTGACGAAGTTCTCGCAATCCTGATGCTCTTTTCCGGCACACCGGGCAATGCCTGATGGGTCTTGAAGCAGTTTCCCACTCTGGTGAAGCTTCGTTTATCGACAAGCCCGTGTCCATCTTCTTTCGGTTAATGATCTCTCAATCTCGTTCGACAGCAGCAGCTTCAAACGTGCCACTTCTCGCGAAACTACTTTACGATTGACCGGTCTAAGAACCACCAATTCCACAGTTCTATCGAGTGAATCCGCAACTCCAATCAGTGGTTTTTCTTGACTTCTTTACCTCGATCTTGATTATCCTCATCAATGAGTAAACAGCATCTTGAAACGTGACTTTTTCTTCGTTTGATATAAAAAGTTATCTGCAAATGGGGATTTTTGTGATGGTATTGATTGAAATCGCGGATAAACACGGGAAAGTACTGAGGTTTCGGTTGCATCTTCGATACCGAAACTACGCGGCTTGTGCGTTATAACAGCACGGAAACGTGATTACAATGCAGTTTATGCGATGCAGAGCCATTATCTCATGCCGACGGTCGAGGATTAAGTTCCCCGGTGCTTCGAGCACCTCGGTTGCCTGAACACGCTCGCGTGTTGTGTATACATACCTCTCTCTACCGCTATCGCAAAAGCACTTATACACCGTTAGCGAGCGCGTAAGCGTCGCTTGGTCTCTCGTTCATCTCAAATATACACAAAGCTAATATACAAAGAAGATTCGCCAATAATCGATGGACCGTATCTCTTGATATTGGAAAACTGCTTGAATATACAATCATCCCACATTATATTGGCCGAAGTTTCCTGTAGAATTTTTCGTTTTATTCCTACAACACAGTGTAGCAATTCCATTCAATCTTCTCGAGAGGCACGGTGCACCGCAAAGAACAGAGTACCGTTAAACTCTGTCCGAAGAGACCGCAGTCTCGTGAAGTTTCAATCTTCGAACCGAAAGCTGGTCCATCTGATACATCTGGTGAGTGCACAGGGAGAATACAACGGTCTTGAGAACAAACGTTTCATCCGAGTACATGAAACGTTCGATGTAACTCTTCCCAGCGAAAAATCGATGGTATCAAAGAATCGACAACGAAGATCTTCTCGTACATTTTGTTGGACAGCCCTAGAGCTCGAACATCTTTTACAACTGTTTCGTGCAACGAACAAATGTTCAGGCGAGTTCGTGGAATCGTGGACAAAGTAGTCGGATACGATGGTCGACGATTAGTCGATAGCGATGTCTCGTCAGGCGTGTACAAATGCGGGATTACCCTAATCGGGTACCGGTGTAAACCGGGCGACGTCGAAGGACGTTGTACCAGCCATGAGAAGAGCGGTTGTCGCCGATAAAACGATCCCGCCTGAAGCTCTGAGCGGTGCTGAAGCCAGAGTGGTAGGTTAGCTGCAGGAGATGCTCATCCATTCGGCCACCAGCAGGGGTTAGCGACGGACGAGTGAACGAGCTTTGGAAAAAGGCGAGAAAATGGGTAGAGTGGTAGGAGAAAGAAAGTTTACGTCATTTTCACCACCAGGATCATAGCACTGGTGGTGGTAGCCCTGATCTCACTTTATTTCTCCCTCCCTCTCTTCGTCCTTCTCTCCCAGCCCCCCCCCCCTTTCTCCCAACCAGCACGGAGAAGATACCTTCATCCTTCCGGATATCCTGCGCGTTCCGTCTCATTCGTTTCTGTCGCGGCACCTCAGAGTAGTCTACGCGACTCCGTGTCTTTCCTATATACTTCTTCTTATTCTTGCCTTTCTATCTCGGAAATTTCTTTCCTCGCTCATCCGTCGGTGCCGCGATTCCTACGTAGCGTCATACAATAAAAATCTTTTGACTCACTTGAAAAAAAATCGTGCAACGACTCAACGAGTATCGTCTTCCTTTATTCCGATCTTCGTTGAAATTGATGGAACCGGAGGAAAAAAAAAAGAGATGTTCGTGAATGTCAGGTTGAGGAAAGGGTGAAAGGACTCGTATTGGATCCGCTTTTCATTCGCGAACGATCATTCAGCTCTCTTCTACTCTCTAGTCTTCGTAACTTTCCGAAATTCTAGAGAGCTACAATTTTGCTACACGCTTCTTATCAAAAGGTCGAATGGATGAATGTATTGAAAATACTCTCGGCGTCGCGAATACATTTCTCTAGGGGCATATAAGGCTGATAGGTTGCCATATAAGTATGCGAACTTCTTCACTCCAACTAAATTCGCCCTATTCACCAGCTTGCCATGTAGGAGGGAAAAATAGGTACTTCTCCCGGTTGGGGGGCAAAATGTTCTTTGCACTATTGTTCGTTTTTTCGATATCTCGAAAAATCTCCGTTTCACAAATTCTTGTCAGGCGACATACAGCTACTTTGCCTGTGGAAAATTTCTTTCGTTCTCTATTCGGCGAGGGACCGATCGAAAGGAAACGAAAAAATTGCAGGTTAGCGCACCGTTAGCGAAACCGGTCAGTCGGGTCAAGCGACTCGAGCTCTCGCGGCCATTCATTTCGGCATTCCGTCGTCGACTCGTTGAGAGTACCTATTTCGATGCTGATGCCGTTGCTGCTGTTGCTGCTGCTCCATTTATGCACAGAATGAGAGAGCCAGAGCTGTGCATAAGCCGCGGTAAATCCCATACCACCGATTGCAATCGAACGCATTTTCCCGGTAATCTATCCCCTCGTCTACCGTAACCACAAATGTATCCTCGTTCCAAGGTTTGTATGCACCAATGTGCACTTTGGTTTACCGCTCTGTCAGAAACGTACGGGGGTTGCAACAGCAGCGGCGGCTTTGGTTTTATCAGCGGCTGATGCGCGCTGCAAGCGGCAGATGCACCCGGGATTGCATGTGGTATATATACGTGTGTACGAGACCTAGCGGATTCGTGGTTGGCCGAGTCAGCGGTAAAAATCCATTCAGCCAACCTCTTCTTCACCGCTCGCTTGTTTCCCCCTTGGAAAGCAAGAGATACCCCTTGGTCTATCTTTTCTCTAGAGTTTTCACGGCAAACCCCTCACGGGGTTTTCTTATTCGCGTACCACCCCCATCTGCCTCTCCTTCTCTCTCTCTCTCTCTCTCTCTCTCTTCATGCAACGTTGAAAACGCGGGTAGCATTGGAATGGGGGATTCGGCAGACGAGAAAGTTTGCTCCGGCGTTACCGCGTTAAATTAAATTACGAGCTGAAATTACACGAATTTTCGTCCCGGCGGCTCTTAACAACCCGTAGTAGTGGAATATAGTATACTATTGCGAGTGGCTGTATAGCGGGGTCGGCTATGCTCGTTGAGGTATCTCTTTCCAAGTCTCATATACGCGAGCACTGAATAAGTGCTGCTTCTGCTTTTGCTGCTGTTGCTTCTACGTTGTTACTTGTATGAGTCTGTATGCGCCCAGTGTGTACATACTTGCAAAGCTGGTCTTTCTATTTTAGAAACGTGTCAACCCCTTTCTCGCGACTTTCGTATAACTCGCCTCGGCTCTTTTCTGTGTATACACTCGGTACTATATTCGCTCGTGTACTAGCTGCAGTATACTGCAATGTACTTTGGGGACAGTTAACGGTGTCATTGTCGCCGGTGTGCTATACAATAAGTACGCAGTCGCAACCAAAGTGGTCTTTACAATTTGATGGAAAGATCAACTTCTCTTCGTTTAGATTCTTCTCTTATCAAAAATATTCGTTACTCGAAACGCGTTGAAACAATCGAAAGTATTGTCGATTTATTCGTTCGCTGATCGATTGTCGCACGAGATTAAAGATTAGAGGTTTTGTGAGGGATTACAGTCACACCGAAAAAAACACAAACAAATTTTATTCTATCGGTCGAAACTAACATGGTAACTGCGGCTTGGAAATTGTTGCGGGATCCGAAAAAAGTATTCTCTGTAATGTTCGCCATTTGCAGAATGCCTTCTAAAGCGCATTGACGGTGGTAATAGTGTTCGTAAGGTCTAGATAAAGAAATTTAAAGAGTTACCAGATAGTTAAGACATGGATGAAATTTGAGGCGAAGAATAACAAACGAATGATATGATATGATATCAGTTACGCGATGCAACCAACTACAGTAGAAGGATGTTGCGATGTGCGCTTCTTAAGTAGTTAATATCGCAACCCGAAACATACACTGCGCTACTTCTACTCTCTCTCTCTCTCTCTTTCCTCGTGTATTTTAAGAACCTGTCATCCACTCTCGAGTCCCTACAGTTCCTCCCTCGCTTCCGTCGTACTTACCTGGTACTTACGGGTATTATCGCATCACCGAGGATACTCGGTGACTTACCACTGGTATCTAGGGACACCAAAGACGTATTAACGTTTCCCTTAAAGAGGAAACCCACGGGGACCTACATTTTACGATGATAAATCGTCAATTAGTGAGCAGTAACAATTTTCTCTTATCGTCGGATAAACCTTCATCTTCATTATTTGTTTCCCGACGTTAAATAACAATTTCTTTCATTTAAGTAATTTTTTAACGTGATTTCGAGATCAATATTGCGATTCAAAGAGTACTTATAAATGGGTAAACGGTCGAAAGTCTTAGCTTTGTGATTTTTTTATAATGAACCCAAAGCGCATGACCAGCACTCTCTAATTCACTATTTTTATCGATGAAATCATGAATTTATTCTATAAATGAATGCAAATTATTGTAAAATATATAAGAACATGCGGATAATGCCGAACGAGGTAATATTACAAGAATATAAAAAACGATACAGGAAAACAAGAGTGTACGGAGAGCTTACACTCGAGCGACTATATGCACGTGCGGCTTTTCGTATAGGAAATATAACTGCTGGTGATTCACGAGGTGTATTACAACAGAAGAGCCCGAACGTTACCTCGCGGCTATATCGCTGCTGGTTAACAAGACAATATTGCAAGCCGGATAAAAATACGATTTAGGAGAACACAAGAGCGTCGCGTATACAGTTCTCCCTTCGCCTGAACTACACGTGCGCGATATTATACGCACACACAGCGACCCATATATGTATCTTCATCTCAACGTATTGGTGCGATATAACGCTCGTTTGTTAGTCGCAAGCATAAAACATCGAATATTATCATTTCGTATAATCACAATGGCGCGTCGCTACTTTAATTAATTTATCTACTTTGGTGGTTATTAAAATTGTTTTAATTTTACATATTTTCTGATTGCAGATTGCCACTGCCACATAAACCAAAATAGCCAATCCCACCCTGCGCACGGGTTTAAAGGTAATAAAATATCATAATTTCAATGAAAATGTTGTGTTTACGAGCCATAGCAGCGTTCAATATATAAAGTCCTATAGTCATCACTTCGCAAACTTGTTTTTACTGTAACGAGCCTCTGCGCAAGATACCAGCGTGAAAACCTCGTCGGCTTCATATTTGTCATCGTTGATCCTTGAATGGTGGAGGTTGATAACAAAACCGTCGTTCCTATACCGGGTTCTTTCTCTCTCTCTCTCTCTCTCCCTCTCCATCTCTGGCGGCTTCGCGCTCACGCTTTGAAACATTTATGCCGACGACGCGACGCCGCCAGACCCCCCGTGTTCCTCCCGGCAGCAGCAGCAGCACAGCCAGTAGCAGCAGCAGCAGCTTTAATAAGTGCACCGCGTAATGAAACCCATTCATATAAAAGTTTTCCGCGGTAGGTGACGCTTTAATTGAACGCGACTCGTGCCACGCTGCGAGAGCTTCGGCTCTCTACGTTCCTTCTCTCTTGTTCTTCCTCCTCCGTGCTGCTGCGTTACTCCTCGTCGTCGACGGCGAAGAGGTCGTTGCGCGGGATCGCCCACGAGCTATATCCCACCTCCCGCCGTCGCAACGTTCTCGTCATTCCCTTTCTCTCTTCGTCGGCTCTATCGGTTACGCTTATACGCGACACATAAACTGTCCTTCTCCAGCGCTGTCCTGCTATGCCACCCCAGAGGAAACGAATTTCCGGCGCTCTAACTCTCGTTCGTTTCGTTCGTCATGCAAAGCCTATCCGATATTGGAACCCCTGACCGGTCCGGTTCTATCTGCCCTTTAGCTTCGTACAAATTCGCAACTTTCGGTATATCTGACTTTCATGGAATCTCTCTACCTCGATACCCAGAGCAATGCAATGCGTCACACATCCAATCTCGTCGCTTTTCCGGAGAGTTATAAGAGAGCAAATAGCAGGAAATCATTGGATTCCTCGTTAGATACTCGTCCGTGATTCGTATATATTCCGTAACGAAGGTAGTCGATCAATTAACGAGGATAATTGAGTTTAGATTCAAACGCACGAGCGATTCACGGAATATCGAATTTTAAACGGAAAAAGAAAAAAAAAAAGTCGATTAACCGCGTCGACGCTTGCGATTAAATTCGTAACAAATTGTAGCAACGAGGAAAATATCTTATTTATCGTCAGTTTGTGGGAAGGAAAATAAGCCCAATTATATTCTTTATTTTTTGCCGCTGGTGGCAGACCGTCTCCGTTGTTTAACTCTGTTGTTCCTGTCGCTCGGTCAGACGTTGAGCAAAAAATCAGGTGGGCGTCGCCGCGCTCGTGGAGAGGTCGGAAAACCCTGTACAGCTGCCCACTCTGCTAGCTATCCACAAGAACTGTCGTGTTCCCGGAAAGTCGTACGTTGACTATGCACTGTGTGTTGCCTCTGCTTGCACGTGTGTGTACAACGGAGGCCTCGATCCTCGTATCGTCCGACGAGTTTTCCGCTCGTCGACTCATCGAAGCTATCGTCGTTGACCGACATTCTCAGGCTTTTCGCCGACTAATCGCGTCTGGTGGCAAGCTGAGGAACTCGTTAATTTTTCATCGAAACCCGCTGCGACTGCCACTGACGTTTGCAGCGAGTACACTCTGTATTCGCAACAGTGTACAACTTATTCACGTGCAAACCAATCGGTTGCCTTTACAGATTCCGCCCGAAGAAATATCAATGAATAGTTTACAGCTGAATGACTTATCTGTTGGTTATAATTCGTTGATGAGCAATAGGATAGCTCGGAGCTCGAATACTGGGTACTTGTCATTGTTTCGAGAGTGACGAATGTACTCGTAGAACGTCCATTTCCATAAATCCATATCCCTAGAAGAGGCGTTTTATTCATAATATATAAAGAGGTGATATCGATCTCGTAACTAAGACTTGCTGAGCAACACGAGAGTATTCGCGCTGCAAATAGTATAGCCATTGATAAATTTCAGTGACATATCGACGACGACGATTAACGGAATGAGAAAAATACATTTGATAGAAAATATGGCACATTATATTATATATATGGAGGGATATTATGAGGTTAAAAATGGATTCTTTAATGTCGCTTGGCTCCTCCCGGCATCAAGAGACATGTCATGTAACTAAAGATGAAACCGTTTATGCAGATAGATCGATATCTACTTTAACGTTGGCTGTCACAGAGACGCCTCGCAACGCCTACCGTTTGCAGACATAAAACCGCAGTTACGAGCCTCAGCTTTATTGTATGAACGGCTACATGTATCGTTTTTTTTTTCGCGCACCACCGGCTTGCGATATACTTTTCTCGTATATTTCTTTCACTATCGACTCTTTGCCTGTGGTTGTCGTTGCCGGCTTATTTTTAACATTCGAGTGCTTGTTTCGCCGATTCCGCGTATGCCTTGCCGATCGCGGATAGAAATAAAGAAATATCTTTTCTCGTCCCCTCTGATATACACTCTGATTTTTCCCAGCGATCCAACAAGAATACTCAACCTATTTGTTGCAGAAAACAATGTGTCCTCTGTAGATGTTTCCGAACTTGTTCGCGAAAACTTTGTCGTTCGTTGAATGGCTCGAGAGAAATATCGTTGAATAGGTTCCTTCTACTCTGTCGCAATCTCGGTAACTGCCCGAAAGCAATGAAACCCCTCTCTCTCTCTCTCTCTTCACCGTTGTCGGCTATAAGCCGTGAGGCATCGTTGCGAATCGGAAATCGAATACCGATTGGGTACCGAGAGGTGCCGAGCAACTCTGTGCCTCGAGCTTCCCACTGATCGCGTCGTTTTCTCGAACGATCCGTGAACAAGTTATAAAGTACGACTTCCGATTTCTCTGATTTGGCATCGCGACTGTGTGGGTCCGTGTGTCTCTCAGTTTCTCGAAAATCTCTCTGCCAAGTGTCTGATAAAGTCGTGGTAGCTTTAGGTAAAACGGGAGAAAGTCTGGGTGGGGAACGGAAGGAAAGAATATAGCTCGATGTATAGCGGGAGGAGAGACGCGTTTATCGATTCACTTGTACGGAGCTTCGAGATATAAAGATTTCGCAGTGATAACGAGCTCTGGTATCGACAGAACGATTTGCTCGGTCCGTGAGCTATCGCTCCGCGACAGAGACGATATCGCTACGAGATTACCCGCTGGCCAGTGACGTTAAGGCACTTCGCAATTAGTTTCATTTTCGAGCTCATGCTCGGCTATACGGTTTCGCGCGTGAATAAACGATACCCGACTCGACTTTCGGTGCTTCGAGTGTCGGTACAATACGACAAATCTTTTGGGCCTTGAGGAAAAAATATAACGCGGCGTTACTTGTATCATTGGAATTTTTAACAGCTCGTCAGCGAATATACGTTGAAAGTCCTCGAGACGAGTATGTCGCTTCAGTGACAAAAGCGAAGTTTCATCGCTATAACGAGACTTTTGCGAAAAGTCTTTCAAGCGTAATAACAAACACTTCTCAGCGGCTCGAGCAAATACTTTCCAACAATCGTTGAGGAGCAATGTTCTATGTAAGGATCAAGGCATATAGGAGTTTGTCGGATTGCATTAAGTTATATTGAGTTTGATGTCAGCGGAAGGTGCGCGGATAATCTTGTTTCATCGGTCCACACGCAAAGCTTCGTCTCATTCATATTACGACTGCACGGTAGGAACTCGTATTTAATGCATTGTCCTCTCGAACATGAGGCACTGCTAGATAATCTCTCGTTATATCCGGAAGATGACGCTATTATTTCTTTTCTCGCATTAATTATCTGGTGATCATTTTTGGGTTTCGTAAGAGATAAAAAAAAACATCGAATTCCGTGCGAAAGTAGATAAGATACGGTTACGAAATAGGTGCAAAAATAAATTTTTCCTCTCTCATTAATTGTTTGTATCGTGGAATACGTATATGTACGCGGGCTATCGTCGCGTGTCGCTAGATAAGATTGAAGCTTCCTGTACACCACGAGTATCACGACACGCGGCCGTATGAAATCTCTCTCTTGCCACTCGGCAGTTTGCATCGCGTGCCTCGGTATAATACTTCAATAAGTTGAATAACTTCGCGCTTCGATTCTTACAGATAGCTGTTTCCACTTCGTTCCGCGACTATCGAGACGCAAAACATTCGTCATTATTTTCAGCGCTATTGCCAATACAACCCAATCATTGTCTTTTTAGCGTTAAAATTATTACTTGAAATAACGAGATTTTGCCGAAGTGAATCGTTCAATATAATAGAGTTTCGTGGTGCGCAGTAATGCTGTTTACAAGAGTAACGATTTTTATCGGTTTGTGAAGTAACACTTGAATTTCATTTTACGCGTACTACATACAGCGATTGAGTAAATTCCATTCGGCTTTTATGAAATTTGTCTTACCGAGAGTTTTCTTTGATTGCAAAAACGTTTCTCAACTCAACAATTGAACGTCGCGTCGATTTCCATTGTAGAACAGATTGATTTGTTCGAATGAGAATTCTCATCCGCCCACGACAAATGACATTTGCAAAGTAAAGGAAACCCAGGAGTTTCGTTTCGTTGGCTTTCTCACTTGTACCCCAAGACTCTCCTTCGTCGGACAAATGAAAGAGCTCACGTCATTTCGAGAAGAGTGAGAGCCTCTCACTTCTCTCCTCTCCATGCAAATTCGCGGCGTCACCGGCGCCGGCGCTTCATTATAACCCCCCGAGAATCGTCAAGGATTCTCGAGTCACCGAAGGGGCCTCTGCTCGCTGCAGTCACCATTGTTTCGCGAGATGCTGAGATCCCCTCCCGGTGAAACGTCAAACTTATTCCGCGGCTTACTATATACTTTGATGCTGATGTCGTCGATAGTATGTACTTGAATAAGAAGTCTGGCGAGGTCCATGTTACAATTTCAAGGTACATACATCGGAGAAAGTGTTGTATAATGAATTTAAAAAAGGTAATCTTGCAAAACGTGTTTTTTTTTTCGGCTGTTATACCTCGAGAGTGAATAACATTGTACTGCAATTTTTTCATTCACTCCATCGATGTTTCATGAATATTTTTTTATGCTTGTTTGACTGATGCTCAGGTCGGGACTCTTAAAAAAAAAAAAAAAAGAAGAAAAAACGTTGTCCGTAAAAGATATCCTGTTTCGTAACGGTTCCAAACAGTTGGTACATTGGTGCGATTGGCAATCGGTGTCAGAATTGAAAAAGCTCTCGAATAACTCTCCACTCGAACATCGATAGACGAGTCGAGAATTCGCCATTTGCATTGCATTCGCAGTAGAATTGTGGCTGCGAGAGACGAGCGTGAGAGAGAGAGCGGTATGAGGCCCGTCGGTACTCGTGGGGCGTGCAGCGAGAGCTTTTTCGAATCGCCCCTCTCATCTAACAAATGGGTCGAGAGCCTAGCCAGTCTGGCAGCAAGCGCATCGCCAGCGAATCGGCACAATGCATTCACCGATGCATAAGTTTCCCCTCGAGGATGAGGTACACGATGGCCCGGCCGGGCCACCGTCGTCGCTCGTCGTTCTATCCTATCGCTCCGTCCTTTTTGTGCTATTCAGGTTGCACCTACCGTGTTACTATATATATATTGTATGTACGCCAATTCGAGTGAAAATATCCTCGTTGCGGCAGTAGATACGTCGAATCGATGTTACAAAAAAAAAAAAAGGCTGAAAAAATCAATCATCAACATATTTGCTTCCCGAGCCATTTTCATTAGCTACACGATGTGGGTTCCTCTAACAATATTTCGTAGTCACTTAACGAGGCTCTTCCATCCTCTCTTTCGACGAACAGGGATACAAATTCCGCTTATATACGATCGAGTTTCAACAACCCCTGCAACACCAGACATATAATCCGAGCAATAGCTTGTATCCGATGACCGTACTCGGTGCCACGATACGCCTAAAGTTACTGCTTTTACGAGACACATATGGGATCGTTGCGGCTATATTGATGGGGTGCGAAAAGGATCCTTCGTTATCTGGATGCTGGTTGCTTTGCCGTTCGCAGGTCCATTGGGATTTCACAAAGCATACAGTACAGATAAAATTGAGACCCGTCACGATATTCTCACGTATCATCGTGTATATATGTTTGCCAAGCTGAAACATTATTTCAGCAATCGCTTGAATCAACATTCAGAAACGTGTAAACGAACGAGTTCTTCTCATCAACACCTCTCTGCGTACTTTGATGGTGTCGCATCCATTTCGCTCTTGTCAAACGCCGGATATCAATGGGACAAAAGCGGACACGTATACACACCCGGGGCCATGTACTTCGCTCTTCAGAGTGGACGTTCGCGGACACCACTCCCGGAAAGCCGCCTTTCTGAGGATAGCAAAGAGCTTTTTATTGCTACTCTTCCCTTTCACGTGTTTTTTTTTCTCTGCTCCCACTCTCTGCAACGTTGAACGTGCAAATTGCACGCGCCCCTTCTTCTACCACCTCATCATATTGACTGCCGCACAACACTTTTATTTCATAGTTTTTTTTTCTCGCAAACTCTCAACTATCTTTTGGTTATGTCACGTCGAAAATGCGAATGGTAAAGGTGATGCAAAAACAAAGTGCGGTTGTTCGACACAAGGGATAACTTTCCAACACGGTTGGTATATTATTTTTTCCTCTCTATTTTTCCTTGCTTCTCAACTAACCGTAATCTAGTTATGCGGCAGTAGGACATTCGCGAAAGTCCGGTTGTGCCGAGTGTTTGATCCTCGACTGAAAAGTTAACCGCGACGAGACACCCCCAACGTCGAGACGTCGACGAGACTCTCAACTGGCTACAACTGCTGGTGCTTGCGGTCCCTCGAGTTTCTCTACCAATTCCGTAAATATTCCTCTTTCGTAGACTCCTTTTGCCACGACCCGGCAGTACGTTCAGGACTTTCGATTTACCTGGTACTCGACACGTTCGTCGCCCTTGTGGACATAGACCGCGGCCGGTGATAGTAATCGGCCGTCACTTAGTCGTTGGCAGTTTCGATGGTGAAAATACGTTTGAGAGAAAGAGAGTGGTGCCAACAGCTGTGCGTTTACTCCAGTTGCCATTCACTGCATCGTTTACGTTTACTGCCCGGGTCATGGGAGCTTCGAGTGCAGCAAACGTTTGAACCAACGACCGTACAACTGGGAACATTTACTCGTCGACAAATTTCCGTACATGACACAACTACCCTATATTCACTGTACACTTCGATCCACACACAACTGGTTGATTAATAATTATTCGTGTCAGTTCGCTGGATGTACGATATCGCGTGACTAAATTCGGAGGGACATCAATTCTGTGTGCCTGAATATAAAATCCGTTCTTCTTGATTTAGTAACGGGATATATCTAAACTTTGTCAGATCTTGCATAGCGGGCCGCTTACTGCTCCTTCTGCAACTCAAGAATAAGCTTTGATTCGCGTATAAATTAAGACTGTGTTCAGGACAGGGTATCTTCAAGGAATACCGAGTCTATTAGTATTGCAACGAATTATAAGTCGTCCGATTGCATCAGCCGTTCAAATTCCCGATGCAGAATTCCTAATGTTCCAGCTGTAACGCGATTAACACGCGCGGCATTGTAGTGTCAAAATAATTGTGGCCTTACGTATTCTGGAAGCTCGTAGTTCGAGTCCTTAAACGAAACCACCGATTCTCGGTAGCGGTGAAGACTCCTCCGGAGTCAAGAGTATCTCGGTTCTTCACGCTCTCCAGGATACACGACGCAAATAGTAAGAGGGTTCGGAGCATATTGCATAGTCTAACGCGTTTGCTCTATGGACAAATTCAGCATTCCATCGATGCCCTCCGGCAGGTTCGTAGTGTCTATAATCTGAGACTCGCCACCGCTACTAGAACGTGGAAATAGTTGCGGTCACAAACTTCTCACTGTTGCAACCCTTTGCCAGGATGCGCTTAAAGAGAGAGAGAGAGAGAGAGAGAGAGTAGCACAATTCTGCCAGAAACTATAGCACCCACTAGAATCGGCTCGAACTGCGGTTGTCCGATTCTCCGGGTGTTTCCGAGCAGTTTCTGACCAACGCAACCGCCCGTCTTTTCCGTGAAAATGGACAACCGGGTGTACCACAGCGGTTCCATTTGTATACATATGTATACCCGTGCCATTAATTAAACGAGAAAACAAATGTCTCCAGGGGTCGGTTTACTTCCGCTGATTGATGAATTTGAGAGAACATCAGAGGTAAACCCCATGTGTTTTGGCAATCCCTTAGTCACCTACTGCTCGTATAATTCATTCGGACTGACCTCCTGACCCTTGACCCGATTGAACAGGTGTGCACGTGACTTGAACACGCAACCTGAGAAATTGCCCGCATGCAATACTTAGTACTTGCGGCACAGTGACTGACGGCGAATCTGACTGATGTTGTCATGCTGCCAGCAATACTACTGTAGTAACGATCGAAGTCACGCGTTCTAACTTCCAATCTTCGAAGTCTGTTTTGCAAAACCATAAAAAATGGAATAAAATGCACTTCAAGAAATTATGTATTCCACGTAGTGTTCAAGATTTTAAAGGCACTTTGCTTCATTGGACATTATGTTACTTTTTAATGCGAAAACGTTTACATTGCAAAAACAAGAGCCAGAATGTTATACTTCATTGGTAGATTATGCTCTGGAAACAGTGAGTGTGCTAAATCTCGTAGCATTACTGTATGGATAGTCAGTATATTGCGGTATTTTAGTGTAGGTTAAGGCACATCGGAAGATTTACGTGGCACGCTCCGAACATCGGGGAAGGCCGTTTCTGCCCTGGTGATTTTAGGAGGCCAGGCAGTCCATGTAACTCGGGTAGTCGTGATATCCGAGCATTACTTATCGAAAACGACGTTAGCCCGGTGCCGCGAACGCGCGCGCGTCTTATGGCGCTCCCATCTTATAGTACTGCTTGTAATTGCCCTTGCGAATGGGTCACTCAATTAATCGTGCGCGAAATTACCTCGAATTCTCGTTCTCCCGATAGCTCAGTTACGTATTATTTCGTTTCTTACTATCGAAAGCTTTCCAGAGGTATAGAAAAGAAAAGTTTATCGAATAATTAGTATTCTTCGTAGCATGCTATGCGGGTCTGATATCCGGTTCATTTGATCCCATCATTTTTTTATCGATTGCGGATCGAATCAATCTTTGGTTCTTGTTTAATTAACATGGTTGCTTCATTTATATCCTTTCCAATTAGGGATGAAATTTATTGCTATTTGAGACGACGGCACACTCCAGTACTATCTCAATGGTGTATTTTGACCCAACAGAAATTTTCCACCTCTTTGCTCTGATTTTCTATCTTGAGATAGCGCGTTTTTACGATACTAAATTATCGATTAGACGGCGACGTTCTTGACGTTTCGTTCTTGTGGTGCGAAGGAGCTTCTTCTGTATCCGCTCCCTCGAGTTCACATCTCCTTCTTCCTCTTCGACCTTTTTCGATCTTTACCGCACAAGGGCGACGCAAGAGTACGAATTCACTCAATGGTGTATAGATATACCATAGATAGTTGGATACTTATTTGGCCGGAGTCCAGCAGCGACGAGCAAGCGAGGTACATCGTCTTCCCCGCTGTGCCCCGGGAATGTCCATTACTCCATTAGCGGTCACCGTGTTAACTCTCTATTGCCTCGTCTCTCGCTCTATGAGCCCGACAACGGTCCTTACTATTGTCCGAGCTTAATGTTCGTCTTCCGCGCGGTTGCTATTACGAGCGAGTCGAACGAAACGTTTTCCGTTCGGATCCTCTGTCCCTCGGGCTCTTCCAAGTCAAGTGACGTTCGACACTCCAATGTGCCGATCATATACGCACGTATTGTATTCACTAAAACGCACTCGAATCTAAAAGCTTTTTTCTCTCCAGTGTCTAAAAGCTTTTTCCTCTTTTGATATCGAGACGGATTTTTTTTTTTTTTGAAACGTATCACATCGATCACATGGATGTGCAACTTCGATGTTCTCTATTTACAGACAAAAATACGGTTCGCGAAAATAATCGTGTTCGTTTTAATACATTATTCATAGTCTTACGTTGCCAATTTTTAAAGCTATATTACGTTCATAATCGTCTGCACGAGTGGTCTTTTACTTCAAACACGCTCGCCGTTAGCGAGAAAGACGAGCTCGTTGGATTTTCTACCTCGGGAACGTAGCCAAGGAATATCTTGAGCACATTTTTCACAGTAGTTCAGTAAAATAATGACGGAAATTGCGGAAGCTTTACGAGGTATACGGGCTTTCTGGATAGAAATAATATTGTCGTTTGGTTCGTGGGCGGGTTTGTGTCTTAAGTCGAATTAGAAGAGAATATAAAAACAGGAAAGGGACAAGTAACGGAGATAAGAATGAAAATGGAAGCGACCGAGTCGGACGAAATGAAAAGAAAAGCCTTGTAAGCGGACGGTGATAAAAATGCGAGGAAACGCATTGGAGTGGATTAAAAAAAACAACAACACAAAAAAAGAACGACGCGCATAGTAGGGAATAAAATAGCGTAAGTGGACGAAAGGAAAATTAGAATCGTCCAACTGAGTACGCGACTGGTCGTATATTTCGCGTCGTTATATATTTTATAGCTTACTGAGGCTATCGCCGTGCGCTACGCAAAAACCGCGTTCACCGCCCGCGTCTTTTATCTAATTGTTTTTCGCAATCTCACTCCTCGGTAAAGGTATACGGTATGGCATTTTTTTTATTTCTTTGACTTCAATTCTCGTATAATACTCTCATTTCAGTCGCTTTCCTACCTTTTTCGCAAAGTTCTTGACTATTCGACGGCGTATGCAGATTTGAAATCATCACTCGAGCAGTGCGCGCGGCACTGCCGCCGGGAGAATCTGTCACATTTAGTCTTGTAATTTTCGCGTTGACCCGAGCACACAGTCGAAATGTATCATCTCGAGCATCCATAATTCCGAAACAAAGAGTCTGTCACAATGTTGGCTCTATTTTTCGCTCTTACCCCAGAGACAAGTTGCACCAACGGGATTATACGGGATTTTTTTTCTCATTTATTTGCTGTTTCATTTTCTCCCGGAGCTCAGAGACGAAAAAACACAGGGATGGGTAAAAAAAAAGTGCGCGACATGTCAACAAGCTGAGGATCGAGTGCAACTTTCAACAGGGTGTACACCGAAGAGCCAACAACGAGCTCGGGGGGTTCAATTTAATCAGAACGAAAAATCAACGTCAGATCGAGTGATTCACATTGCTGGCAGGCTGTCACATCTCGTTATCATTGAGCTGCAGCATCGCGTAGGCAGGCGTGAATGTAAAGTCCGAAATATTCAAAGTTTGCATAGAGGAAAATTCGTATTTTTTTGTTTGCTTATTCTCGTTCTCGTTCGTTGGTCGCATTTCAAGAGGACACATTTGAATCAACATCAGCAGTGTTTTCGTCCCTTTATCGAGAACGTTACTGCGGGCTTTGCCTCTCGTTCGTGCAAATGAGAGAATTGTTAAAAGCCTTCTCGTTTGCGATGCGAAAATAGAACTTAACGTTTGTAAACATCCGAATACGTTCAGGCAGATGGCATATATTTTGGTGAATTTACTAGCCACGCCAAAGCGGACGAGAGGGGTGATGAGCCAAAACTGATTAGCCAAGTTCGATAAATGTATCCGATTCGGAGTATAAAGATGACTTTGTAAAGTGCAATTTTCCGACAGACCAATTTCCTTTACTGGGCGATTTACTTTAGTTCGATATAATCGAATCATTCGCATTATAAAATATCGATAATGCACACAATAGATCATATCGTTCACGTAATTCGCAAGGTAGTTCGCCAGTAGCTGATTCAAGATCTCCGATGAAATCGGCGATTCTTTAGTTCGGTGGGATCAGGGTTACCAAGGTCATTGCTTTAAGAATGCGGCTTCCCGCGACGACTTGGCTACACTCGAGATAACCCACAGTGTAAGCTTTCACGGTCCACGCGGGTCTTGTGCAGCAGCTTCCACCATCCGGAAAATGGAAACTCTATGCCGGACGGTGCGAGCCTGCTACTCGACGATATATTATGCTATATGGTGTGCTATAACGCGCGTGGTAACGTTGCTAGAGAACGTTGGAAGAGTACTTCTGGGCGCAAGTTACGCGGGCACTCACAGAATTCGCCCGATGTTTCCTTCTACGAGAGTTACCAGAGAGGCGCCGGAGCCATTGCAGAGGGTTGGACGAAGGGGATATATAGTTCACCTACCCCTGCATTTCTTGGTTCCAAGAGAAGCAGCGACGTGCCAGGATTCGGAAAAGAGAGAGAGAGAGAGAGTGAGTTGCAAGCGAACGTTTAGGTAGCTTTCGCAATTCACCACGAAGGCCTCGAGTGAGTACGTTAACGCTCTACCGCGCTAGATGTATGTGTATAAAGGTATACATAGTGAATGCTGCAGCAGGTATGCCCCATACGTAGGTACGTCCGTACGTGTTAGGTGCACGAGGTACTCGTGGCCGACGGGTTATTCTCCACTCCCAGGAAGGCTTACCTCAATCCTTTTCACGATTAGAGTGCTTCGAGCAATGCCACATCGACCACACACGTGTGTTTTGCCAACAGATGGGATTCTACTTACGAATCTACAGAAGGTGCTTCGTTTTCTATCTGGTGCGTTTTTCGTGGCGGCGTCTTGCAGCGGCTTCAACATCGAATCACAGACCTTTCAGAATCTATATACGCTCACGCTGAGTTTCTGTGCGCAAGCCTGTTAAAGCTTTCGAACGTATTATGGAACTTGTCCCTCGAGTTGAAAAACACTTACATCACAAAAGGTCATTTTTGCAAAAAACGATTAAATTCCGTGGAATTTTTGCGGTTAAGGTGATTGCCGAGAATGTAATCGGAAATAATCATAAATTAAATACATACATATAAGGAGACATAAATATGCTGTTAAACGATTTCTATACCGTTCTATACCGTTTTTAGAACATGCAACAGGTATGATTAATATTTATATCATATGAGAGATTTTTCTTAACAATTATCCTCTATCGTATAATCGCACGTATCGAAACTTCCTGCTTTTTGTCGTAATTGACAACAAGTACTTGAAGTTACGTAATGTAGGTCACCGTAGAACGGACGGTTCCGTATACAGTAGCAATGTGCCATTATACATATATATCTCATATGCACGCGTGCAACTTACAGGTAAATGCACTTTCCTCTCATTAACACTCAACTCCACGGCGACACGATATTCAACTTCGGAAATTCGCTGCTCTGTGTTGGATATATTGCCCTTTTGAGAGAAACTCGGCATATATTCATTGTACGTTATGCTTAATACAAAATGAACAGTAATGTGATGAATTTTAACTTTTCATGAGAAGAAAGTAGTACTTCGTTCCTTATTTTTTCACGTTGAATTGAAGTTGTAGATCTACTTCTGGTTTTGGCATCCCGGCGTCTCTTCTTGGGCCAACAACTGTGCCATAGATTCCGTATTATCCATTTGCGGGTTCATCAATGCACAACCAGCTGGTATAGGATTAAGAATTAAATCCCATCGCGTTGAATAATATTTCTATATATTTATTCATTTTTGAGCCGGCGATCGATGATCATTAAAATTCCGGCTTTAGCTATGGCTGCGAGGCCGTTAAATCGCAATCAGATTCGGTCCAAGAGACGCACCACGAAACAAGCGATGGCCGATCCTAGTCATCAGTTCGCTGATTACGAGTCAAATTTTCGACAAAACACGATCATTATGTCCTGCCGTATGACAACGTTTTTTTGCAAAGATCCAGATTACATCGCGCGTCCATACGTCCATAGATTCCTAGATTACACGAGCGACCATATTGTTCACAGGTGTTTTTCTTCTTTTCTGTTTCAGAAACTGTGATGCGTTAACCTAAGAGATAATGGATCTTTAACGCGAAGACACATATCGTTCAATTATCCCAATCGAAGGATAAGTTAAAAAAAAAAAAACTTTCCATATCATTTGCACACATCTTGCGAAGCTCTTCTTCCAAATATACTTAGAAACGATATTTTTAAAAAATCCTAGATGCGCTAAGCTGCCATAAAGATAAACATCGAGCTTTAAAATTCCTAGAGAATTTCGTGACCACATTTATTAATGTCATACAAAAAAAGAAAACATATCTCCAATTATCTACAATAATCCCAAGAAATTCATCTACGATTCGTGTAAATCTTTGCATTGATGGATGACATTCCGAATATTCGAAGGAACATCTGAGAAAATCGGTGAAGTATCAAGAAAGTACGAGCAGTAGAGAAAATGTTGCTGAGGTAACGCAGATTTTTACCTCGTGTCTCTGGAAAATCGCGGAAAACGGCGACTCAATATCACAGCAGCATCCATCGATCTTTCACCCCAAAAATCTGTTGCGGTGAAACATCCCGTGTGCAATCACCATGATCATGGGCTTTCCACGTCGACGATCACTGTGGCTCAAGGTCGCGGTATTGGGTGCGGCGGTATGGGTCACGGTGTGTTTTCTTCTGTACACGGAAGATCGCGCACCGGGCGTCGACGTGCAAGGAGGTTTGGCGCCCTCGGGTATCGCTGCAGTTCCTCAAGTAGCTAATGGCTTTGTGCCGCCGGCTATGGCCCTCCGGCGCGAAACTCCGGGCAACGCTCAGAGCAAGTCGAAGATTAATCAAGGTGGTCCGGAACAAGGTACGTCATACAGCCATAATCACGGATTGTTGAAAAAAAAAAAACAGAAGAAATTATTTCACAATGACGCGTTGAGTAACTTCGAGAGAAATTTATTGACTATGACTGACTTTCGTGTTCTGATTAAAGGTGGCGGAGTTCTTGCCGCACCGCGTGAACTCGATGTTGCTGCACCCGGAGAAATGGGACGACCCGTCGTCATTCCCACGAATCTTACAGCCGAGACGAAGAAACTCGTCGAGGATGGTTGGCAAAACAATGCTTTCAATCAGTACGCCAGTGACCTCATCTCTGTACATAGAACGCTTCCGGACCCGCGGGACCAATGGTGAGTAGTATTTCAATCATAAAAACGAAAACCCACGTCGTTGAAAAACGGCAAAATAAATATTGAAGAATGTAAAAAAAAATCGTAAAATTTCACTCTCGCGGCCGCAACGACATTTTCCGTGAGAAATAAAAATATCTCTCACCGCGAGGTGTTGTACGATGTGACCGCGCGTCATCCTGTTACGTACACGCGGTACGTATATAGGATACGTCGAGGGATGCTCTAGTGGCTGCGGTGGTTGCTTGTATGTTCGAAATATGTTTTGCCCCCGCGTGATCGTAAATTTTGGCTCTGAAAGTTTCAGAGTAGAGAGGAGAGAGGTGGCATGGCAGCCGTAGCATGCAACCCGCTCCCTCACGGTCTCCGCAATTAAGCCCATGAATATTAATTACAATTTACATGATATTAACCGACATTATCAGGACAGGTGGGCGAAGTTCTCGCGGGCGCCTGTTGTCGCTGACACACCGACGCTGTTATGTTTCTACATTGCCTAAACTAACTGTAACCGAAACCAGGGGTTGGCGCCTGAATGCATGCGTTACAGGTGAAGACCCCTCGCTTTATCATCAATGTTTGTTACATTCGATTCCAGTTCGATGTCTTACAAGCAGTTAGAACCAATTTCTGGAATATTCTCAATTGTCCACGTTATCCAGTCACCCGTTGAATAATATCCACGCGAGTCTATCGTTCGACCGTCGAAATTAGCACTGTGGTACCACTGCAATAGCTGCGAGAAAACTTTAATCCTCGAGTCTTCCGCGCCAAGTACGATTCCAAACTACCTACCGCGATCCGGAAGTAACAGCCCACTATAGTATGCAACGGGAGTAGTCCGAGACACCGAGAGAGAGAATTCGAGATTTAAATATGCAAATCCTTGAACGCTCAGTTTAATAAGGTGCTCCTTCACGTGCCGCTACACGTTCGTCGTTGCGCAGCCAATTATCACATTATCTCACACTCCGACAACGGTTCAAGTGCTTCTTCCGCGGTCGCGAACCCCGCGAGGGCTGCGGGTAAACTCCTCGTACAGTCCCCCTTCACCCTCTGATGATAGTTCCAGAATGGGCACGACGACGAGGGTTCGGATCGAGCAAACAAACGCATTAACTCGAATACAGATATGCGATAGCGCGTTTCGCGGGAATGCTCTCGTTTGCGGAACACTCCCGTTCTCCGTAACGTCTCATGTGATGCTATGTACACACGAGAATCCGGCTGTAAGGGAAATCGTTTTTATCTCCGAGTAAATTCCTACATTTGGGAATGCGCACTTGTTGGATACCGTCGTTTGCGTTGATTCTGCTAACTCGAGTAACTCTTCCGGTATTTATCCATCTTCACTGGATAGGGGCAAAAATTCTTCTGTAAAAATAGCCATTTCGTAGAATTCTCTCACGTGTGAATAAAAATTTCTAAGAAGAATTCTTAACTGCTCAGCACACAACGTATCTGAAGCAATTTTTTCTCCAAACTTTATAAATTATGTTTGAAATTAATAAAATATTTAATCGGGTCAGACTAAAGCGCAATAGCACTACTTCGAACAACTGCTGAAAAATACTGATTCCGGCTACACGCTCCTCGAGTGAAAATTTGTAAAATACAAACTACGAGTACATCAGAGTTCAGAACGTATACACACTTTTTAAAAAGTCAGAGAAGGAGAGAATATAATTAGCACAAGTGGACTCGGAGAGTTTGTTTTCGTAGCTCTGGATTCTGAGTGATTATACAGCGTTAGCACGAGAAACGGGAGTCTCCTCTCCGCACAGCCGTTGTTATCTCGCAAAGAGCTTCGAGTTCGCTCAGCGAAAGGTTTTCCCGGAGATGGTACGCAAAAGTTTACTCCCGTACTTCATGATAATACGAAGAGCTCAACAACGGTGTTCGTCGCCCGGTTGAGAAAAGCTGTATTCGGTGTACGACCACTTTTATCTACTATGTGCGCGCGTTTTAGAATTGCGTACTCGGATGTTTTCGATGCACATTTTGTTTTGCTTTTTTCATGCAAATCCCTTTCAAAATACCTCTCGTTCAGCATGTTGATGTTGTAAAGTCTATTGCTCAGGGTACATCTATGTAATAGCCGATAGCACCATTCCCTATTCGATTCTGTTTCCCTACTAGGGTCAGTCGTAACGACCTCGTTATAATTTCAATCCTCCGGTATCGGCAAAAGGATTAGAAGCTTGACTCCTCCGTTCGATGAAAGCGCGTTATATAAAGATAGACTACTATCGAGTGCCCGTGGAATAGACGCAAATTAACCCCGTTAAGCATATTCCAATAGAGTATTATTATTATACGTTCGTGAGAGGGTCCGATGGGATAATTGTTAGCCAAGAGAAGACGTATCACGTCTATGTTTACTATCGTTTAGTATTTATTTTCTAATTATTTTATTAATTATCGTTTGCGTGAATAATTTGGTAGAACAAGTATATTCCATTGAGATTTGCAGCACGTATTTATAATTAAATTACAATCGAAATTCAATCAGTTTGAAAGGCAGTCTATATTACGGGGACGGAAGAACGATCGAAAGTACCATTAGTAACCTGCCATTTCTGAGTATTAGCAGTATAGCTATTGAAGTTGCCGATGTGATGTGAAACACGCTACGTCGACAGCCCCCTCAGCTCCTTTGCAATCGAAACGTTTCGGTGAGATACTTGCCGAATGGGGAAGAAATCAAGTGGGAGTGAGCGAGAGAACAGGGAGAGGGAAGTTGAGTGGCCGTCGGAAACCCGTTCGAACCAATCGTTATACGTTAACGACCTCGGGAAAACGAGTTCACGAGAGGAGAAATATATATATCAGGCAGCAGTCGCTGCAGCAGCGAAGGACAAGGTGTCGCCGCCTCGTTAGCGACCGAGTCAGCACGTTCTCGATCCGTGAGGGTTCGTGACTCGATGCCGATTCGGCACAAGAGTTTTCAGGGGGGAGAGAGCGCACCCACGCCGATGATGCAGTTCAAGAGACGTAAACGAAGATGGAAACCCCCCTAAATAATATCGCGTTGAAGAGACTTGTCATAGGGATTATCTACCGACGAGTCCACAGTTCACAGCAAACAAATTAATTATTCTCTCAATTCCGTCGTTCTTTCAGATAAGACAACGTTATCGGTATTAATTAAATATTTCCTTGGGGGTCGCAAGAAAGTTCCATCGGAAACGCAAATTGAGAGGGCTGAGATCAAACTCTCTCTTAAGAAGATACGGCGATTAAGTGTCGCACGAAAATGTTGCCGGATCAAACAGAAGTGAAATATACACCAACGGGATTTCAGGGGTGTCGGAACTGTGTAAGTAAAGCGCAAGTGGGCGGTGAACGAGGTTCCCTTTGAAGGGGGAAAGTGCGGCAGGTCTCGTGAGGATCGGGATTTGGGGCACTCGAGAAAACAGAGACCGCTCCACAGTTGTGTGTGTGCGTGTGTGCGTGTGCGCGTGTATGACTGCCGTGTGCGTTCAAAGGATCAGATAAGACGAAACAACACGCTGAGAAAGCCTGATTCCGGTGACGAAGAGCCTCCAGCACGTACCAATTCGCCAAGTATCTCTTCCACCTATAAATCAAGAGTTTGACATAAAAGGGAACTCCTAATTCCGGATTCGTATCGTCTAAGAGAAGCACGAAGGGATCCTTTCTTGAAAGACTATGTCGTCGAGCGTGTGTAACGCCGCAACTTGGAACGAAAGACCTCGAGCTTTTATCAAGATACTACGACTTTTGATAAGCAAAGTCTTTGTACTTCCACTCTTCAATTAATGATGCGCGCTTTAGACTCGCGAGGTATGGTACCTATTAACCGCGCAAACTCGTACTTCGTCTAGACTTCGCAGAATTAAATCATCCTCTCCGCGTCTAATTAGTATTATCTCATGGCGCGGACCCGAGATTTACATTGCTGGTAGGTCCAATTAAGCGTCGCATGCGACAATGGAGCCGAGCAGTCGTGAAATCTTGTGCCCTTGGGTTCGAATGAACCAACGCAAAGAGATCTCCAACCCGGCGTAGCTGCAGTGTTCGTAATCCGACGCCGAAGCTACTGGAACAAACTGCATTCGCTTGCAATTTTCCTGTTTCCCGGCCCTCTGAATTCTCTCTCCTACCCATCAACCCGACTAGACATCGTTTCTCTTCTGACCCCCGCGAAAAAAAAAAACAACAAAGAACCACCTTTATGATTCAATAAATTTCCCGAGAATTAGTAGATTTTTTTTTAATCGTTCGTACTTCAATAAAATTTTTATTACTTCGAGAGCGAAAGAAAATTCGATCTCGAGAGGTTCATCAATATTTGCTGTCGACTGTCTCTTGAAATATTTCTAAGGGTTGAAAAAAAAAGTTAATCATTCGGGTTCACAAGTCCAGTTATTTTTAACACTGTCGACGGGCTTCGCGAACCGAATTTTGTATTCACCTTCTCCTTTTCTGCTATCCACGTTTTTTTCAAACCACCTCGGTGCTTCTTATCCGCAAGATTCGGAATGTCCAAGAGCTTTTGAATATTTTAACACTGTCAGTCTTTGAAGTCCCATTATACCAATTAATCGTTCCTCAGACCGACGAGTGTATATGTATATATACTCGCGTGTCTGTAATAATTTATCGATGCTTCATTAAGGACGTTGGTGGCTTAAAACCGCAGCACTTCGGTACCTCATCATACACTCGCAGTTGTGTGAGTTTCGAATAGCTTCTCGCATTGCAAAGCTTCATTGTACGGCAACACGTAAGTGAGAATGAACTTTACATCGATCAATTTTCCTTCGTTCCATATTGAACGAACGTATGCGAAACTTCTTTTTTTTTCCCATTGGTTCAGAGAAATTTAGCGGGCAGAAATATCTGAGTAGTTAGTTGGTCCGGAAAATACATACCGGAAGAAGTACAAAAAGAAGAAGAACCTTCATTATTTTATTTCCCGAGTCAATTTAATTTGTATAACGATTAAAGTTTTTCGACCGCGCCAAAAGCCATATAGTCAACAGCCACCAGATTGCCCTCTTTCCTTACGGTTGTTGGCATTCGCGTAGAAGAGCAGCAAACTCTCGGGAATATCGATGCACCATGACAATGGGTGTACACCGTTGGGAAGGGGAATAGTCGGCCTCTTCGCTGTTGCAGTTACCAGCGGTACCGCGAAGAAGAGAAAATAGAAGAAATGAAAACTCTTGTCGAGGTTTGCGGGCGGAGGCTACGGGTGAGAGCCGAGGCAGAGAAGTAGACTCACGGCAAAGTCCCTTGGCGTTTTCTTAATTTTCGTTGGGCTAACAAGAGTCGCGAAAAGTTGGCACACCAACCGAGCTGTGGGGGGGTTGCAAAGGCGAAGAGAGTTGAACTCGTAATGTCCCGACTCGTTCCAGCGAAAAACCAACCCGCCCCTCTTACCGCGTCGTTTCCGGTCTTCGTGTTATTCCGCCTGGGTATTTCTCGCTCACGTTTCACAAAGCGCCAAAGATTCTCTCGGCGTCTCTCTATTCCCTTCCTTACTTCCGGGCGAAAGTCGAAGAAAATGTTGGCGTCGATTAGGTTTTACGATGCGTACGTTACGCGTCAGGGTTGGTAACGGCGATGGTTTCCCATACATAGGGATGACTCCGAGGTAGAAAACTACTATGACTCTGCCGGGTCGTAAAGAGCAATCGAAAGGAAGCTTTCCGGACATACAAAAAAAAATAAAAGAAAAACGTCGAATCTCTTGGACGAAGCTAGAGAGCTTTGGATAATGCAGCATTCATAGAACTAAATCTTTGAAGTTACCGTGAACTGTAGAATGGTACATTATTCCTGGGAAGCCGGTAACATTGGGATCAAAGCTCGTTTTCCCTTGTGCACTCTGTATGTCATGTTAAAGATCAAAAAACGAGATGTATGTGTGGGCAAACGAGAGTCATGTTTCCGACGCAGAAAGGGTATTTACCCGCACAAAAGAAGAAGCTTTCTTTTCTCCTCTGCCAGCACGAAATAACGTTAAACCTGATGCTTTCCATGGACTTTTCTGGGTAGAGTAAAAAAAAAACTAACAAGATTAAACGCAAAAACGATACTCCGGAGTGGTCTCTAATTAGGTAATTACGTAGCTTCACTGTGAACGGTGCTTGTATTTGTATACCAGGAAAATGTCATTTTATTTCTTTTTTTTTCCGTAAAACGTCGGTTTCTTTATAGTTCAGTTGCTCGCGCCTCATTTCCCTCGACAATGTCGTAATAATAGAAAACCTTTTTACTGTATCCTCAAAAAGAGAGGAGAATTTCTATCGAACCAGTTACGTAGGAACAGTGCGTGGGTGCACTTGTCTATTCAAAGACGAAGAACGAGCTTGAGGCTACGTGCAACTCGAACGAACGAGTCCCTCTTCCTCTCTCTGGTCGAGCTTCACGTCGACGAGTTTTTCATATAAAACATGTCTATTCGAAATACCGCGGGCACGCTTTCGTTTCTATGAAACTCGACGAAGAATACGGGCGAGAGACGATGCAAAAGACGACAACCACAGTGCTCTCTCGTGCGAGAGCTTTTGTGCATTTGCAATATCAAAGGCATAAAGCCCTGCGGGGTATTTCGGGCATCGAGAAGAATTCACCGAAGAATTTTTCTTCCGGTAGCTATAGGGTGCGCCTTCGGCTTTGGACGAGACTAAGACAGACGTGAGGCGCACAAGCAGTTCAATATACCGCGAAAGAAAATAGTATGTCTGATGATTTTTCTAACTGTCGGAGATTCGATTGTCCGACGTTGTTATCAGAGAAACATTATACCGAACGAAAATTCGTCACAAAATCTTGGCAAAGATCTTGACATTTTTTTTTGCTCCGCGCATGCATACGATGTGTTCGAAATACTGATAGGGTTGACTCTCACAGTCTACGTACGTAAGGGTTGCTTGCTTGTCTTTGAACACGTTTCGCTCTAATTACGAGACTACGGAGAGAGGCGCACGTAGCGCTGATAGAGAACGTGAAGGGAAACCGAGAGGTATCTAAAACGCGAAAGCCCGATGAAAGGGCTTCTACTGCCGCTGCTGCTGGTCGTACTATACACGCTGTTCACGACGTTGCATAGTTTCAAGTGAGCGGGAAGTGAGATTTTTTTCCCCTTTTCAACTCTTATAACTATAACACCTGTGCGAGAAGAACTTCTTCTGGTATACCTCGGCAATTCCTCGGGTACAAACCCCAACATAAATCGTGATACAAACTAATTTTTATAGAACGAAAAATCCCCTATTAAAAATTCATGTCGAACGCAATGTTCTGATGATTATTTCAATGGATTTATTTACTATTTGATGAGATACAAACCAACATGGCGTTGGAAGTGAACGTTCAAAATGCTCAATAGTTGTAGTTGAAACTGTACCTAGTTTGCCAACATCTAACTCGACTGTACTCTGCTAAGGGGCGACAGCAATAGCCCGGACGCGGTTGTAAGTGAATATCCACTTGTCTCGGGACACTCGTGAGTGCACTCATTAGACACCGGGTCAATGATGTGACGGAACTTCATCCTCGATGTTTTCAGCCGCGATGAATGCGAATGATAATAATAAAAATAGCAACACAAAGAATGTTTGAAATTGCGCTTCCATCGCGACCTCATTACAATTATTAATTATTCGGATGTTTGTTTAACGAATGTAATGCATCATTAATGTATTTCAATATCTATCGTACTATTATTCAATGCTTCAACACCACATCCATTATCAAAGAAGCGCTGAGAATGGCTCCATGATCGTGTTTATCTCTCACCCCCTTGAATGGGCTCTCGTTCGTCTCTACCTCGACATTCCGCTTCCTCCCTCTCGACTTTCTTTAGCTTTTTCGCTTTAAGATCTCCTCGTCAGGTAGAAAATAAATCGCCATCTCGCGTGACGCGGTCTAAGCTGAGCTCCCGCAGCAGCAGCCACAGCCGCGGTTAAGCAAAAGAAACAAATTAACACGGTGATGACGCAACTTTTTATCTTCCGTCAAGTAGTTACGGTACGCTTTCTCTGCATATACATAGATACATTCTTTTTCCGAATAATAATTCTTTTTTTTTTTTCCATTTCATTCCATTATACTAAGGAATGGAAGCAACGAAACTTGCATACGCGAAGATTCGCGATGAGAAAAACCCGACGACGTACTGTCGTCGGAATTCGCGGTGTTTCGCAGAATGGAATTTTCCTGTATACCGTAGCGTTGTGATATAATATGCGTGACCGGCGCTGCGTGGAATACTCATACGTAGACATTTCGCGGTATTTGAAGAATGTTATATTTAATAAACTTATTTTAATTATCATAATTTTTTCGAATGAAAAGTAAGAGTTTCTACGGTAGCATTTCAAGAAAAATTATTATTTCCTCAATTTTTGTAAGCACCGGAAAGTTTTTTCGTCTTCAGACTTATCTTGAGTAAACGCGCACTCATGTTTCACGGAGTTTATTGAAAAAAGACTTCTGCCGATTCGAGACTCAAACTTGATCGAATCTTTTGCGTTACTCTTTCCCTGTTTGTACTTAACCAAGTACGATGCGCCGGGTCCGAATCACGAAAGTATTGCAATGTCGATATTACCGACTCGAGGATGAACCTCTTGATGTTTCAGGGGCTTAACGTACACCATGTGATAAACGAGATAGAAAAGTATTGAAAGAGATCTCCGAACGAAACTTATATTTGTACATCTCTCCTGAAAGTACTGAAACTAACTGTACAGAAAGTACCGGAAATGTTATTCTCGATTTATACCTTTGACGTGGATAACTTGCTATCTTTGCCAGTTTCGCCGTCCAGCTTATTCCCTGTGCGTTCGCTTCATTCGCATTCTATTCGGGGAGATTATATGCATATGTATATTATCTATAGAAAATCATGCGGGTTGATAGAAATTTCGATTAAACGCGATTGCTATATAAGCTTCATATCCATGAATATGTCCCCTCGTCAAATCGACCATGAATAGAAACCTCGCCAAAGCATTATGGCGCAATAGATACCTATATGTATTTATTATGTACAGTAATTACATCCGCCAGATCTTCATGATTAAAACGTTGTTCTCAGCTTCCTATGGATGTTCATATACCGCGAACAATGCACCGAATGGTACATCGCGTGAAGGTCTATGACGCACATGTTAATGAAATATCGTTAGGACAATACATTGCCTAGGGGCGGCATTTGCCGCTAGTGCTGGTAGAGTAGACAATGTCGTTGAGGGCACAGCGCGTTTGCGTCAAGAGTATAAAATAATTCACCCGTTGGTCTGTTGAACGTCGAAATTCTGTTGCATCACACGTGTACGCGCGAATAGCCGATACGCCGCTCGAGAACGGGTGAATTGAAATGAAACTGGTTGATATTGCGAAGCTCACCGCTTCTGTGAATACGCACTCCCAGCGGTGTTTCCGAAGGGAATCGTAAATTTTATTGCTCACAGTACTTCGGTCTTTGGATCGTGTGAGAGGGAATTCGATACTTGTACTTCAGTTGGAAAGGGATCGACGTTATCGTCACCACATTGGTCGGCCTCGGGTGTCGTTGTAAAGCTGCTCTGCGGCGGAAGATGAAGGGCTCTCTTGCCTGTGAACACCATCGAGGTGCAATAGCGGCGGCAGTAGTAGCAGCTGCAGTTATTGTTACGAAGTAACGGGCTGTACAGCCAAGAGATCGCAAAAGAAAACGTTTCTCAACGAGTCAAGTGAGAATTTTGTACTGTTCGTTCTCTGTTCGTCGTTCGTTACCAGTCGGGAGACAAACCTCCGTCCCTACTGTATTAAAACTCCTCGCGTACACTATCCACTTCGTCCCAAAGCTCTTCTCTTGCGTCGTACCATCCACTTTTATCTCTCGTGGCCTTCACGAAATTAATCTTCCACTCGTTGCTAGCAAAAGTTGGCAACGTCGGGTTATTAATCACGGCCTCTCCGTCACGCGGATCGCCATAATTCCGCATGGGGTGCCTGACTAATCACGAGGACGAGACCAATTAATTCATGGACGCGTCCGGACTAGGGATGCATCCGGTCTATCCTGCGTGTAGATACAGTTCGTCGAACTGTGATACGTAGTTTTGTAAGGAATTTGCACTTTCTTTTTCAACCCCATATATGCCGATTCTTTAAGTTATTCTAATGTGATGTTTATAGCCGAGCCATTTTATATGTATGAGGAAAACGCGTGTCAACGTATAGTTGGGTACTTTACGAGGTGGGTGGACCAGTTATAATGCACGAGCGGACTGTAATTATAGACCACGCTATGCCGCACTATAAGTAGCTATGACCAAAGGGGGCTCTTATTTATGTCACCGCGTGACGGGGCCGGTGCGCCCATCAGATTTATGCTTTTCCATATACATCAGCAAACTCTAAGCGTCTTATAGTCAAGAATGGCCTTTGCTGATCGCCATTTGTGTCGCGTAATTCTTATGAACGTTCGCCCGCACTCTGCCAAAACTACCGCCAGACATTTTTGGAAGCTGCGTCAGGTCCAAATGCTGCTGTTCTCGGCGTATACAGGAAAGAAAGAGAAGAAGCAGAAACGATCAGTGGTGAATGATGAAAATGCGAAACGGTTACGCCAGGTCTATCCTTTCAGAATCGCATAACGATACGTACACAGTAATATTGGGGGTAAAACTGAGAAAAGCATGATCCAGCAATGGTATCCGTTCGCCACTGCTGATGCTAGGAAGCTGATCCCGGTAGGAAGACAGTCGCCCAATAAGCAGCTTGAAACTTGGCTGTGGTCCAAACAGGAAGTAATACCGTTCCTATGGGAATGAGAAACGTAGCAGCGGTTACATGCACCGACGTCTTCGACAAACCCGATGTGCGCCACATCCCCTTGCTACCTTCTTCGGCTTGTCTTCCCGTCCTACATGCTTCCCTGACGCAATAGTTTCGCGACGGCTAACGAGCCCCATTGTCTCAGGGTGCCGATAATTATGTTAGTTCTTGGCGAGAGACCCCATGGCTTTCTCAAACACCGCAACCAACGGACAGTGTGGTATTGCTGAATCTCGTACACGCGAATGATTCTTCACGAAGTTCTTAATAACACAACCAAACGTGCAAAATGCTCTGATTTTATTTTTCGTTCAAATTCAACTGCGACTACGTATTCGTGAAATTCAACCGAAGAATGAAGGAACATAATATACATCATCTCTATTCTACCTCTGTAAATAGGCAAGCGTGAACGAGATAATGTTATCTCACCGCAACTATTATCCATTTGTCAAGAAACTTAAACTTGGTTGTTTGAATAGTACAGTTCGCCTCTAACCATCCTCCTCATTTACGCCAGTTAGGAAGTGGCTGCCAGTTGCGGTGAGGGAATGAGAAGGTTTCAAGGAAGAGCAAGAGTTCGAGGCCGATGGTGTTTACTCATTGCGTGAAAATGCAATCCATCATCTCAATGAATACGAAGAGTTGATGCCGCCCTATTCCTTTCGACATTGCGGCTTCAAAATACATTAGTGAGATCCCGTATTATGCACAATTTGCCACTCACGTACGTTCTTTATAAGTTACAAGGCATTTTGCTAATGGCGCGGCTCGCGTCGAATTTTAACATGCGCAAGAAAAACTACAAAGTTTCGAATACTGTTCATAGTGCGAGAATCGAGAATTCCGTCTTCATTCGCGTTTCGTAGGCATTCGAAATATTGAACATCGAAATTCCGAACAGCGTGTTCGTGAATCGGTGAAGTCTGTTTCGATAAAAATGTATAACCTTGCGTTGTGACGAAAAGCGCGCGACGTCAAGAATAAATTGTGATCTTGGAATGCCTGAGACAGGTGCACAGGTATGTCGAGTATGTTCAGCGTGTTTCGAGCGGAACGGGTCGTGACGCTTTTCCAGTCGAAACACGGTGGCAACGACAGTGCCACCGTGATAACACGCCTGAGATCATACGATGACGGCATTGAAAGTTATTACCGCCGGTACTTTCTGTGAATGTTGGAAATTTATGAAGATGCATATGAACATTTTCGTTTTGCCATTCGGGACATATGCGACGTGACATGGTTTGCGCAGATGCGATGATTCACCGATGATGTAGTCGCCGTTCTGACGGTTGTAATTCTTATGAATTAATCTTCGACACGACGAAACTTGAGTTTAATCGAAATGACAATCTTTCATTTTGGAGTTATCTCGTCGATCAAAGCGTGAAGATGCATGAAGGGGGCATTCATAAATTTTCGGCAATGTCGTGGAAGCATTGCGTCCGACTTCGTTGCCGAGGGCAGATTTTAAACTAATGTGGGTGGATCCCCTTCCCGCGAGTAAAATTCATTGTGACAACTCGGCCCGAAAGTTTTGCGTTGCGATGAGGTAGGAGAGCGTTGCCTGGGAAGAAGTCCGTGGCAAACTTTCATAACTAGTTAATCCTAGCTATCATGCCCAACGAAGAAGTGTACGAGCGGTTGAGTATAAAAGAGCGTGACATTGCGGAACACCCCCGTCGGCCCGGGTGGAAGGCTGAAACGGTTGAGTAACAAGAAAATGATTTTCCTAGTGTCGAAAGAACGAGGCTAATATGGAGTTACGAAATTTTCATCCCTCGTGGATTTTTCTAAATTCCATGCACGATTCCCGGATGAAAATCCATATCGCTACTTTTTTCCCCATCGGGGAAACTCGGCGTGCGTTGCCTGTCTGTTTCAACTTTTCGGGGTCAGCACCAGCGGCGGCATGCGGTGTAATAGCGTAGCAGCAGATGCGCTCGTATTACCGGAAAGAGGATGAAGCCCCGCGGTAGATTGTGCCCCAAGTCATAGAACCCGTGCGGGTTCCGTAGTCAGTGAATCCCCAATCCTCGTATGTCTGTTCTGGCAATTGTACGAACCTTTACTATTCCCCACGGCGTAACACAGGGACAACCCCCCAGTAAACGGAATACCGGGGTGGAAAGTACATAAGTGTAGGATACAGGGTTCGGACCGAGCAGCAACATGGACTCATTGGCCACAGGCACGCGGCGCGCA
The DNA here is from genome assembly GCA_934046635.1 of Buathra laborator. Lineage (NCBI taxonomy): Eukaryota > Metazoa > Arthropoda > Insecta > Hymenoptera > Ichneumonidae > Buathra > Buathra laborator. The sequence goes on along the minus strand of OW203897.1, from coordinate 2,846,042 downwards.
ACCAGCTAATTGAATTGATGGGCTTATTTTCCACGAACCATTGGCCAGCTGGTACACAACGATAAACCAGCCTGCGAACAGAAACGAGCGACGCTTCTCTACCGGAAAAAAATATTTAGCGTTCGCGCAACACCAGCGACGAAGAATTTCCATCCCTCTTAATCCCGCTCATCATACCCGCGGGTGTCTGAGTTTCTCACTCGACAATCTACTCGTCGAAGGAACCTGGTGGTGGATTCTTCTTTTCTTCCGATCGGAGGGACGCTGGAGCAAGAAAAAGAGGCGACGGCGCGAAAACCAGGAAAGAAAAGGCTCGTAAGAAACGGGCTTTATCAAGCCCACCCTCTCCCCCTCCGGTTATGATGACGAAAAACGAGAAGCGAAATATACCGGTGGCAAGACGTTGCCGCTTGGTAGTGAGGTAGCAGAGGAACAAAGAAGACGAAGAAACGAGCGAGAAAGCGTCTTTGTTCGAGTTATATTACGTCGAGAAGGGTGCCAAATGTACCGGAGGCACCAGGAGATATCGTCCAGAGTATTCATTCTTTTTTCGCTCCTTCACTCCTCTCCCCTTCCTCATTTCTGTTTCCTTCGATTCATCGTCACTTCTCAAGGACGTAGTACCTGCTTTTCAAAATTACCCACCATTCACCATTCTAAAAAAAATTGCAGAAAATCGGTTTATTGCGATCAACTTGTTAGCGGTAAAAAAAAAAAGGAACCAATGTTTTATTTTTTCATTCTAAACTAATGGAAATCGTCGATGCATCGAGGCGAATGTGTGTATAGTCGTTAAAGTTAACAATCGATGCTTCGTTAAGCACGGAAGGGATGACCGGTACATGCAAGAGCCACTGTCAAGTGAATGAGGTATCGTGGATTGGTGGCGAGCGCGCGATGCCTGCGAGAGTCGACCGCAGCCATAGAGAAGCAACCCTCCCCGACTCCGGCGTTACTCTACTCGGTTAAACTCCGGTGAACGGTTCCAATCGTTTCCGGTCGATTGGCGTTCAACAGCGATATCCACTTCCCGCGGCAACAAAAGAGGCCCGGAGGCGTGAGTGGTGGGTATCGAAATCAGGCACGGATATCGGATGACTGGTCGTTGCAACGATTGCTCGACACCGAACGCTTATCCTATAGCCTCGTGCTTGGTTCGCTCTCTACTCTACGATTTTCGTCTCACTTCTCTCGTCGACCTGCCGCAGAAACTATCGCTCGAGCTTTTCCACCCGTCTCCGCTGTCGCTCGTAACGTTTTGCGGTATAACGCTATACCTCAACGTTGCACTCTGGAACCGTGTCCATTGTATATTCTAGGAAAATTTCCAAGTTATTGGGATCAATTCGTTACATAGTTTGTCAGCGGTTAATACGTGGTCTGACTATAACGGCTTTGCACCACTTACTCGCCTGCCATGTTTAAAAGCGTACTTTTGATCGATAATACTTTGCGAAATTAACTATCTCACGTTCACTGAAAGAAAATTATGAGCTGATAGAACTAATAGTTAGTTAGGACATCTATTTTTTAAGAAAAAATTGAGCGTACGATCTACCTAATCACTCTCTACTGATTGGTAGTGCATCATCTTTGTTCATAGCTCTAGAGTTTGCTTCACTTCTGCACCTCTTGGGTATGGTGAGCTAATCAATAGTATCGGAAGGTCCGTTCGCACATTATGCTTTGTAGTACCGGTATTGTAGCTTCGTTGATTCGCGATTAACTTGAGCCCAGCTGCAAGATTTCAGGAATGGAGATACGAGGATATACAGTGAGCCGAGACACAATGTCGTGTTCCAGACTGCCCGGCACTAGCAACGTCCAGTGTTCCGAGGCGCCCACTCGATATAATGCGAGTGCGCATGTAGCTACTACAGAGTAATTAGCCGTTTATCGTGAATCTCCTACTCTCAAGATAACGTCCGCACGTAGCCTATCGGCAATTGGTCAGTGATGAGAGGCGTTTCGATGATGATCTGCGGCTAGCATGCCTGAGGCTCTCGGTCGTTAACGCGGTACAGGCGGATATAGACGCGAGACATGTTGAACGTATAAAGCCCCGTAATAGATCAGAACGTTGTACTCGGCGCCCAACAAGGAATTCCAGGTTTCCGTTCATCTATGATCCCCGTCAGCTAATATTAACGTTCCTGTCTAAGTCACTTATCGATAGCTTGCGGCCGTACGAGCGTATTAACTCCGGAAGCATCAAAATTCTTTTGATGTTCAACGAACGATATACTCTTCATCAACATTAATTTTTTACACATAAAAATAGCACAACATTTCAATTCAAATGATATTATTAATTTTTAAAAAATGGTAACGCAATTGTGACGTTACGGATCAACGATGTCGAAGTTGTACCTTTTTTTTTACTTCGCAGGTGCAAGGAGCCCGGAAGATATCGCAACGAGCTTCCGGCAACTGCAGTGGTGATATGTTTCCACAACGAGGCATGGTCGGTTCTCTTGCGAACAGTTCATTCGGTCCTCGACAGGTCGCCCGATCATCTCATTCAAGAAATTATTCTCGTCGATGATTTTTCCGACATGCGTAAGTATCATGTAACACCCTTATAATAAATTAAGAATCCGAGCCAAATCTTCCGAAATTCCGGACCGAGATGAGCTGTTATACATTAATTCCTACTTGTGGAACGGCAGCGGAGTTTCGGGACATACCCGAGGGCTCAGCATACACATAACTATAGTATATTTCTCTTTTACTGTTTCGTCATTCCCTCTACGCCGCTCGTTCTCATTCCGGACTTTGCCGTTGGCCTCGCTAGGCGAACGCGATCCGTCCCGGTGATTTGTTACAACGTCGGCCCTCTGGTCTCTACCCTTCCGTGTGTTATCGATTAATCGCGATCTATCACGCTCTCCTGTACGACCTACTTGCTCCAAGTATTATCCAAAACGTCCGAACGACGGAAAAAGAATGACGGACTGAAAGTTCACCCAACGACCTTTTCTCTCGACCATTTCCTACGAAAAAAAAAAAAAAATAGAATTAAAAAATGAAAATCCGTCGCGAAACTCTTTTCTGCACTCAATATTTCATGCGAAAATCCAATTAAAAAGAAAAATCGATAAAAAAAAAAAAAGAGAAACGCCCTGCCGACTAATTAAGCTCCGACGACAAGGATGTACGTAGAGCAAGAAATAATAGAAGCGAAAGTCACAAGCCAATCGAGTAACAAGTACACAGCCGTGTGGAACAGTGATGTAAAGAATAAGTGCGAAGATTAAGCCCGCTATAAGGGAAGCCAGCGAGGATAAGTGCGCGAAACGCGAACGATGAAGGGGGGCCCTTATCCGTACAACGCGCGACCCTTCAAAAGCTCTAGATAAGCCGACATCGTTCTTATATATCTGTATATATATGTATATACAGGATAGCATAGGTACCAAGCGGAAAGGAGACTCATAAACATGTACTCGTCTCATATAACCGCAGCTCTTTCGTTCCCCCTTACCGGAAAGCCTCTTCGACTTCTTCGCTATACGCGTGGCGTGTCCTATTATCGTAACAACTGGCCTCGCGGAACAAGATGAAGCCAACGATTGTTTTATCATAATACAAGCGTAATATTAAAGTTCCTTTCCTCTATCTCTATATATCTTTTCATCGGTCTCTATATCCCGCCCGGTTGTTCACTCAATATCGCGCCCGCGTACGTATTACCCTACTCACCGCGTCTATCTCTGGGCTTCCGAGCGGGTTGCGTAGCGGCCTGAATAAAGAATGGTTTTTCATTTCGTGCTGCCGCTTTTACCCATAGCGCAGCCCGGAAACCGGGGAGACTGGGACTGAGGGAAAAGCAACGCTAGCGGTATAGCTAGGTACCGAGAGCGGAGGATCGAATCGTTGGAGCGAATGGCATGTAACGGATAGATAACGATACATGACTGGGTAATAGAACACCATGATGGTCGGGGAACGAGAAGCATTGAGCCCTCCATTGTTCTCGTTACTCTGTACCTTCCGCTGATGCGCTGTTCCATCGCGCTCTACCTCTCCGACTCTATATGTAGCCGAGCCGACCGAGATTTTCGAACGAATATTCATACGCGATTACGAACTATCGGAAATAAGGAATAAATCTTTCTCGCCATTGTCACGAATAATCACTCGCGATACTTTTTCTTTTTTTTTTTCAATTAAGATTTATATATTGCGAGATCTCCTATACATATTATTACTCACATTGGATACGAATGACGAAGTGGAGAATTAATTAACGTTTTAATCAGCGAGATGTATTCTTTCCCATATTATTTAACGTGGAAAATTACTCGTACAGGGAGGCTGTATCGTTGATCTGCGAAATCCCTTTCCGGGGTATCGCAGAGATTGTCTATAGTTAACTTCGTGGGAGGTTTAGGATTAGCAACGTTGCAGCATCTCCCCATATACATGTATAGACACACACACTGTCGACAGAGGCATGCGAACCGCTTCATAAAGCCATTTTCGAAGAAGTAAATCACAGCGGTTTGCCTAATTGCTAACTCGGTGATCGTTATTTCTCGGCGATACGGTTGAATCGAAATTTTGCTCATGCCAACGAGTCTCGGAACGCCGTAGAACTGTCTCTCGCTCTCTGAGCTCTTCCGCGGCGTCGTTCTCTCGCTCGCCTCGTTCCTGAATTCCTTCACGAATCCTTTCATTCCACGAGCTCCGGGGTTACGAGACTTCGGATCGTCTTTACTCGCGCATTGTTGTATCGCTCGATGCTTTTATCTACCGAACTATAACTACTCGTCCGAGTTACAGCGCGCCTTTTATGTCTACAATGGAATCTGTTATTGTGCGCCGTAAAAAAAAAAAAAAAAATTAGCGACGGCTATAAATCTCCGAATGTTAAGGCAACTTTTTTTGTTTTTGCATTAAATTCAACAGTTATATCTCGACACTTTTTTTTTTATAATTCAATTGAAAATTTGACGGAATATCAAAGTGACGATCGTAGCGTCATTGTGTTTCTCATATTATTTTTTTCTTGTATTATATTATTACATTATATTATATTACATACATACATTACTTGTATTATACATTTTCGACGAGAAATTACACGGCTGAGAAGGGAAAAATTCGTTGTCTGTCAGACACAACAGTAATAAGATTCGACCTCTCATACAATATGTAATGTGCATAATATATTCATCAGACTATATTCCCGAACACGACTGCCAATCATTTATTTATGCTGTATGACGGAATACTGATTTCATTGCACCTATTTTCAGCTCATCTAAAGCGACAGCTCGAAGATTACATGATGAATTATCCGAAAGTGAAGATAATACGAGCAACGAAACGCGAGGGTCTCATCAGAGCGCGTCTTCTCGGTGCCGGAGCTGCCAAAGCGCCGGTTCTCACGTATCTCGACAGTCACTGCGAGTGCACCGAAGGTTGGCTTGAACCTCTTCTCGATCGCATTGCCCAGAATCCAACGACAGTCGTGTGTCCCGTTATCGACGTGATCGACGACACGACGCTCGAGTATCACTGGAGAGATTCCGGTGGTGTGAATGTCGGTGGTTTCGATTGGAATCTTCAGGTAAGATATAAGCCGTTTTTTTTTCGTTCTCTCATTCTATAACAAGTTTATTCTCCAATGCATTACTACTTTGAATAGTATGAATAAATTTTTTAAACATCCGCCGAAGATGGCTCGCGATTTGCTCGGTGAGCGCGAGACGGGTCCGAGTTCTTCTGCCGCAAAAGTGCTTTAGAGTTGAGAATCTTGTGAGAGTCGAGGGTCGTCTTGAATAATTATGACTCTAACGATCGAAAATATAACGCAGTGGAAGAGAACTTGATTAGGAGCTATTTAAACGAGTATAAAGTTTTTCTCCGCGAAGTGAGTTAAATCTTGAGAAGTACCGAGAAGAAGTAACCCTCTCTTAAGTAGTCAGACGGATGCTATGGGGTGTATGTATACAGTAACCGCCTCTGATTATAGTATTAAATTCTTTTCTTCGTCAGTTCAACTGGCACGCGGTACCGGAGCGCGAAAGAAAGAGGCACAGTAATCCAGCTGAACCAGTTTGGTCGCCAACGATGGCCGGGGGTCTGTTCTCCATCGACCGCGCCTTCTTCGAACGTCTCGGCACCTACGACAGCGGTTTCGATATCTGGGGTGGCGAGAATCTTGAATTATCATTCAAAACGTGGATGTGCGGTGGTAAGCAAGCATTTTTTTTTTTTATTTTTCCTCTCAAATTTACAGCATTTTGCATTGTTTCGAATAAAAACGAAAAAAAATGTGATGAACGTACAGAGTGCAATAACAGCGTTTACCAAAACGGCACCCGGATATTTTGTACGTCGAATTTCGAGGTCGAAGCAAAAGGTTGGAAAATTCTTTGAGAGCTTATTATTCACGAGCTACTGCACCCAACCACCGGGCTCTCTCCTCATCGGTCGTATTCTCATCCCTCGGGTCTCACTCTACCGCTTTTTCTCGACACAGGTACTCTGGAAATCGTGCCTTGCTCACACGTGGGTCACATCTTCAGAAAGCGCTCGCCGTACAAGTGGCGCAGCGGCGTGAACGTGCTTAAGAGGAACAGCATAAGGCTGAGCGAAGTGTGGCTGGACGAGTACGCCAAGTACTACTATCAGAGAATAGGTCACGACAAGGTGGGTGTATCTACATATTCCGGGGTATCTTGCTGATATATATGTACCAATCGTTGACTATGTACCGCCACTCGAAGGGCTAAAAATATACAATCTCTAATCCCGAGCTTAATAACGCAAATTTAGCAAATTTGAATTTTTGTATAATTTCAACATACCGAAGATAATTCGTAAAAGATCAACTACACAGATAAAAAAACACTTTCTCACCTGAGGGCGTCTTTTTTTTTGCTGTCGGTTTTTTTACTCATAGAATTAAAAAAAAAAACGATGATTTTCATAATCAACCGCAATCTTCCAGAGAGATAATTTTGTTTGGTGTGTCGCTGACCCCTTCATACACCTTATCTCGTATGAGTTAAATGATTATATTTTGTTTATTTTTTAAAATTATTATCGAGGCTTGTAAAACCGTGAATATCGTTAAATTTTACAGGGAAACTACGGAGATGTGTCGGATCGAAAAGCCCTGCGGAAGAAACTCGGTTGCAAATCATTCAAGTGGTATCTCGACAACATTTATCCCGAGCTCTTTATACCAGGCGAAGCTGTGGCTTCAGGCGAGGTAAGAACGACTTTTTTTTTACTTCGCTACGAAAACGATTTGCCAGCTCTGTTGCAGATGCAATTTAGCCCAAGTGGAATTCCGATCAAATGGGGAGGATGCGGCAGAGAGACCTACGACGACGCCGAGAATTCTACGTACCACCGAACTCCGAGGCTCTAATATCACTAGTTTCTTTGATCTATCAAGGTGTCGAATTACTCGCGGCACGAAGGCTTTCCCCTCGTTAGGGGTGTTGGGGCGCGAGAGTGAGAAAAAACGAACCGTGGCACGGGCTATTGAAATTGAGATAAAACGACTTCGAAAGACGGAAAAATTCCGAGGGTTCGATAGTTGGATGGATAAGAGGAATTTTCACTGCCGCTCGTATTTCCTCCACCTTTATTCTTCCTTATTCCCTTTTTTTCTACACTTATAGCAAATAACTTCGCGTCCAACAAATCTCGATAAAACGTTATGTTGTTTCAATCGATACGAGCGTCGAATATATGCGTCAGACCGTGACGTCGCGCCGACGGGGTAGCTAATCGCAAATCGAGTCTCGCCGCCGCGATTGATAGTGCATTAATTTTGCCAACCGTCGAGAACCGCCTCTACGATAAATCATAATTTGATTGATAACGCGAGGGAAACTGTTCCTAGTGGAGCATTCATACTTATGATATGAATGCGGCGTTTGTTTCCAATTACCGTTCCAAATCTCTAGTCCTCCCGCGCATTCATGCCCTCCGGTCCTCCCTTCCGTTCCGCGATTATCGTAAGATCGACGTCATTCGCCGCGCTTGTTCTCCAGCGCTAGATGCATAGATAAAAACGGCGTGAATGCAAATTTTTGGTAATATTGAATTTCCAATGACTTCGAGAAGAGTTACGTTTTTGTACCTGAAGCCCAGATGTCGACATACCTCATTTCTTCCCCTTTTCGCCTTTCTTTTTTAGCTGAAACTCATAATAAGTTCGACGTGAAAAAAAAAAAATCGGTTGAAAAGAAACGGTTGACAAACGAGGGCCAAGTATTTTTACAAAGCAACATTTCGCACGAACGTTACGCGGAACGCGGCATCGCATGTAAAATAACAATTTCGTCGCGAATCGTTGGTTGGACCTTCTAAACTTGTTTTTTTACAGTTGGCCTCACCTCACTTTTCGTCTCTTCGCTCTTTCGACGCTATCTCCGGCCTCCTCGTTTTCATCTCCGTTTCTCCACAATGGTTGTAATCCGACCTTCGGAAATATTCTCTCATTCTCTCCGGTGTACAAACTGAATCACGTAGGAGGGTATATACACACGGGAATTTATAGTTACCTCCGCACTGAAAAGCTCTCCGGGTTTCTCGTTTAAAACTACCAACCCACACGTCCTATCCCTGGAAAAAACGCATGTCGCACGCTCGATGAATAGTCCCGAAGAACTGAACGTCACGTCTCACGAGTTTAGCCGGTCTATATCGAATCATAGATGACTTTGAAAGTTTTTCTTAAGCTATCGACGGGATCGATGAATCGCGGCCGTCCGACTCGGAAAGTTTGAAGGATACGCAATGACGGCTCGGTGATCGATTGGCATTCACGAGTCGTACTCACGATCGACTCAATGATACGTAAAAAAATTTATTCGGAACTCGTGAATTTTTCGAGCGTTGTGTATTTTTTTTTTATTCTCAGCCATTCATCCTCATTTTTCATGCATAACTTACCTCATCCATCTGGGAAATGAAAGCCTTCGCGTCCGTTTTAATTCACCATATTTTCCGTTTTATTATTTTGTTTTTTTCAGTTTTATTTTCTCACTCTTCGTTAAGTCCCGGAACTAATAATAATGCATCCAGCCAGCATCCAGGCAGTTTGGAAGTTTATCGAGGCCACGAACGTCGGGTCATGAATCATAAGTTTTTATTCCAGTTTGCACTTCCTCGACGATGCAGACAACGAAGAGAGGATGAGAATGAGGAGGAGGAGTGTCCCTCCTCTCCGACGGTGTCCCCGTCGGCTTCGAGCGAAAGAGACTGCGCCCGAGCTTCGCAAATTGCAGCGACTGCAAAATTCTTGCAAGCCGAGAGATCGGGATTGCTGACCGAACTTTTGCGTGACTTCGATATGGGAAATACATAGCCGGTGCACGACGTACGCGTACAGTACGACGCACTTTTGACCATTTTTTCGACTCGCACGCGAAGAGTATTTGACAAACGACAATGAAAAAACAAAAAAATATCAAAGTCTCTGTCGTTCGGTTCCGCTCGGGGACACCGTCGACGCTTTGCAGGCGGAGCCACAAATAAAAGTTCCAATCTTCGGTCCAATAAAATCCACAGGCCGTACGGCCGACGGGAACCGAACGAAGAGGACTACGGGAAAACATTCGTAACGGCCAGACAGCGGCAGAGAACCCGCTGGCGATATTTCCATTGTTTGAACTAACCGATACGTGGGGTAACTGAACAAATTGGAAGCATCGAACGAGATCCTCCTATAGTATTACATGCATAAAATTTCTCTTCTCTGGGTATCCGGAGATTCTCGTATCATACTGACGGAAACAGGAAATTCGTTATTTCTCATGAATAGAACGAGGAGATATTATTTTTTAATATCCAACGTCGTAGATAATACTCCGATGAAGTAAAAAAAAGCTATGTGCTGAAATATCGTGTACACGAAGAAGTGCATACATCGGGGATATTAAAAACTGTTAAAAATATTTCGCTAAGTCTGCCATATGGCAGACGGAAACGGTCTGCCGGTTCGTCCTTCCGGTCTCTACGAAGATTCATAAAATGTCTTATTATATTTCAGCAGATAGTTTTTCGCTGTGAGTTTTATATTTCAGGTGCAGAAGCTTCACGAAAGGAATTAAGAGACTGACTCAGCAATTACGAATCTTTAAAAAAATCATTGATTTATATCGTTGTTGTTGGGGGCGTTGTTGATTGTAAATTATTTATTATTCCTTAAGTCGTGTGACTAACCACGAACGATAAAACTAACAAACCGACAGGTACGTAATCTGGGAGAAGGCGGAAGCACCTGTCTGGATTCGCCGGCTCGTAAGGGTGACTTGCATAAACCGGCGGGACTCTACCCGTGCCATCGACAGGGCGGCAACCAGGTAGATTAAACAAACCCCGCTAATGCAACGTTTTAGGCTGATCGACGGTACTCCTCGCTACGGCCTCTCACTGTGTCGATCGATGTCTGTGTTTTTTCACTTGTATGTGTAAAAAAAATTGCGAATTACCTGAGCACTGCTCGAGCCGAATTGCGAGTAAAATTTCCGCTCTTCGCAGAACGAAAAAAAAAAGAAAGAAATCCCTCAATTTTTTTTTTTCGAATGGGATAAGATTCGCAATTTTTCGACGCAATATTTTTTTATCTGTCAGCTTTCTTTTTTTAGCTTAGTCTTTTTTTAAGCCTAACACCTTGATCCCTAAGCATAACCCTTGTACCTTTGTGTTATGTTGCTAAGCTTTTTTTTTATCTGTGTCTGTGTCGTCTATGGGGGGAAAAAAGCCGCATGAAGCTGCGAAGGAACGATGAACGTCGTAACGTGAACGCTACACATCAGAGATTGTATTCTCGTCGAGTTTGAGAGACATTCGGTGTTATCTTGATTTTTTTTTCATTCTTTTGTCTACAATCGGTAAATTGTTGGTTGAATTTTAATGCAGATAAGACAACTCGATAGCGACGTGTGTATAGACTCGTCAGGAAAACCCGAAGACCTGCACCAGCCGGTTGGCCTGTGGCCTTGTCACCGCCAGGGCGGCAATCAGGTACACGCACCGTTGCACGCTGAAGTCGAACGAAAAAATTTCGAAAATCTATAATATAAAATCGAAATTCAGTTGAAAAGAACAATAATTTTTAACTGCGGGGCATTTGGTAGATTCTTTTCTTTTTTATAAATCTTTGTTATATTCTCATAGAATTCTAACAGATTCTGGTTTTGGGCAATTCTTATACTGATCCATTTCTTTCGGTAATTGGCTGGTAAATTGAAAAGAAAAAAAATATATATATTTAAAAAAAGTATAAAATTTACGCTACAGGCGGCGCGATAGAGTTTTTAACGAGTTCGCGAGTAAGCAATTCCATTTTTTTTTTTTTATTAAAGAAACACGCGATTCGACGTTGATTACAATTCGCGGTAACGTCGTTGACATAGCGTGGCGGCTCGTCGTTTGGTTATCGCGCTATCTGTCCGTGTCGAATGAACGAGGGATCCTCTAATTTCCAACAGAGTCGCATAACGAAGGGTGACTCCGATCATTATAGGCCGCACAGAGCTCGGGGAGTCACCGAATTACTGTGTCTGATCGAATTTTCACGTAGCATTATCGCGGAACGAGAGAACCGCGGAGCTTAATTCGAAAACGATTTGTACTACTGACAGTGGCAAACCGAAGCTTTGGAGCGAATGCCTCTTCCTGTACTGTGTCTCTTCTCTCGGCTGATCGTAGCCTATTTTCCCGTAATCAGTAACTCGGTTAATCTGACGCGGTTGCTCGTCAATCGTCGACGTAGTCAGTCCGCAACGCTCAAGCGAACCGTGTTATATACCGTCGTCGTCGTTTCTCTCTACGTGCAGAATACCGTGAAGGTAGTACCTGTACGTTTGCCCGCTATCTCGAGCCGTCATTCTTAATCGGCGCCCGGCAACGTCGTCGAATTAATCGTCCCGTCGTCCTGACGGAGACGAGAACCAACCGCAAACTGCGAAAACTCGGTGACCGATAGGTCTATACTACTAACCTTCCCTCTCACGTGGAATGGCAACCCTCGAGGCAAAATACGAGTTCACCGGGTTGAGAAAACATCACGCGTTTATGATAAACGACATTATTATACGAGTAGAGAGAGACAAACAAAAAAAGTAGAAATAAAAGGTCGAAGCTCCTGGCATTGATCGACCGTAAGAGAGCAGTTAAAACGGAGTTCGCAGTAATAACGTTTTCAACAAGCAAATAAACAAGAGACTTATTCCGGATTCGCGAAAGTCAGTGAAAATATTATTCTTGATCGCTCGAACAAGCTGCGTTTATAGTCTCAATTATTGGATCAACGAATGCAACTCGCGGTTGAATTAAACAACGTTATTTATTGCCAGTTAAATTCTCTCTCGGCAAAGTTAATATAATAAAAGTTTAATGTCGTTGCTTTTAATGTCTCAACGACTTAAACATCAAACGTATTCTTTCGTTGAATTAAAAAGAAAAAAAAAGATCGAAAGAAAAATAAAATGGCTCTCCCGCCGCTTCGCGAAATGTGCACCTCTTGCGTCTAGCAGTACGTTCGCGGTTCGCCGGCCTCTCATTAGAGACACATATGGAGTCGGCGAGCTCTGCCAATGCGCGCACACGCAGATACACACACACATTCACAGACTCGTGCGTTCCGCATTTACGATAATTGTAGGTAACTAGTTGCGTACAAAAACACAATCACTCCATGTGTTCTGTCGTTCTGCGTATATATATATATATATATATTTATATTATGTAGGTATATGGAAACGGGACGCGTACGCGAGTTTCCCGCCCCCGCTAGACTCTGGCCAAAGCACCACTTTAATTTAGGTATTTACTCCCGCAATTAAGCTGTGGTTCACGGTAATTACTCTTTTGGACGTCCCTCGAACGGGGCAAATGAAGGTGGTCTCGACGGTCGCGATTCGCTAAGAGTCGAGTTGTATGCCGGTGCCAGTTGATGCTCTCTTTCCCCCGATGTCCTTTTCTCTCGGAAGTTACCCGCTATATCTCTCTACATATCTCCCCGGGCAACTCTCTGACCGTCGAACTCATTTTGCGCGAATGTACAAAACGTCGTCCGTTCACCACGAGAAAACACTTCGCAGGAGTTTTATACGTTCCCAGTTTTTAGTCTCGTGCATTAGGCCAACAACTCGAATTGTCCTTTCGAGTAGAAAATTGTATCAGTCTCGTGTCCGTTGCAACTGATGTGGGTACCGAAAAAAAACTTGACGATGTTTTATCGTCGGAATAATAGAAAGGGAGTAATCGGCGCGCAAGCTAATGATAAACAATTTATCGATGGCTGACGAACAAGTTACCTGCTTGGAGATTTTTTTCGCTAACTTCGTTAGACGATTTTTTCTTTTTTTTTTTTTGAGGAGTTACGTAAATTTCTTAACACATTGGTGTTATGCTTGAAATAAAAATGGCTTTTTTATCAGCATGTTAGCACTAATCCTGTCACAAATGCTTCCGTTTATCCTGCACACTGTCCGCTTTTAAATTTACAATTTCTACGTAAGTTATTTGTGGTTATACCGAGCGACGTTTCTGGCAAAGATTTTGCGTTCCGGGAAATATTTCCTATAGTCTGATTCGTTCGAGTATCAATGTCGTATATTTATAACGTTATTTATCTGCCTTGAGGCACATTCAATATAAATGCGTATTGAGAATATTTTCAAAATTGATGAATACATTGAAAACTGACGGTACAATTTATTACATTTCCGGTAATACGAGCCACCCTATCGATCACCTATATTTCCAATACACAATTCTGCAGCTTTTGCCCCGCGGCGCGTTCGCGAAAAAAAAAAAAAAAAAAAAAAAAAAAAAAAAAAAAAAAAACTTCACAGTATTTCACAATGAAGAACATCGACATTCCCGACATTCTGGAATGTTTGATGCTCGCTTAAACTTTATAACGTACAAATATTTTACATTCTATCGTCGTGTTTGCGCGCAAACCGTTTACGAACGTTTGGCTTCGTCCACCGGGAATCATCTGCCTCTCTTTGTCTTGTTTCATCGTTGTACGAAAATACCTTTCACGACGACGAGACGCATTCGTGTTTCCAGAAAATTCGATATTACGAACTCAGTCCATTATCATCCGGATACGGTAGATAAAACAAAAAAAAATCCTCTTTTGTTACCCTCCGGCGAATTATGAAACCGGAGAGATTGACAACATTGGAAAATGCTGCAAACGATGTAGTGAGCGGCGAATTCAATATTTTCAAGACTCAGTCGAATGTAAACGCGAAAATATTTTCTATTTCATGCGCGAATACGCTCGCTGGAAACGCTGCTGGGTATTCAGCATAAAGTCTTTTTGTTTTTTTGTTTATACGAGCGAATTGTATTTACTAATTTTATTTTTTCGATGATTTTATCACAGTACTGGATGCTGAGTAAAACCGGTGAGATTCGTAGAGACGAGTCTTGTCTCGACTACAGCGGAACCGATGTCATTCTGTATCCTTGTCACGGCAGTAAGGGAAATCAGCAATGGATCTACAATCCTCAGGTATCGTTATTTTTTTATTATCAATAAATTCCTCGCTGTTTCAAGAGAAATGACGATCATTAACAAACTTTTCCTTTGTCATTTACAGAGCAAGCAGATTAGACACGGAAGTAGCGACAAGTGTTTAGCCATCACAGAGAGTAAGCAACGTTTACTGATGGAAGAATGTTCGCCATCCGGTTCGAGGCAGAGATGGTCATTTGAGAATTACGATCCATCGAAGCTGTGATATAGCGCCTTCTCGAGTCGCCAAATCGCCCACAATCGGGTTTCCGATAGCGAAGCATGGTGGTTAACCGAGCAACGCTACATTTCTGCTAACGATCGTTTCGCCAGATCCCTCGAAGGAAGATAGACTACTGTAACTGGCGTCATTAATTCGGCGGATGTCGAAAAAATTTGCTAGGCAAATGTTCGTAATAAATACACCGTAGAGAAATCAGCGAGAAATCACGGAGAAGCGAGAGAAAAAAATGTCGACGATCCTCGATGGATGAAATATTGCTCCGCGTGAAAATCGTACGTTCGTATCGGTTGAATATATTGAACCGGAAACCAATAATATCCTAAGTGCGTCGTCGTTCTCGTTCACATTCACCCGTAAGGAATCTTGTCCTCGCGTTAGGTACTCGATAGCGAGATTGTCGAGTCAGCGGGAAAAGCCCCTTCTCGACACGTTTCGAATATCGTCGCACTTCAGAACTCGGTGAAGTTTTCGCTGAAATCTCGATTTCATTCGGGTGCACTACCCGGTACGCCCGGTGCGGTAACGGCGAATACCAAGTTTCTATACGTAGAATGTTCAATTCTAAATGTTATACGAATATCTGCCATAAACTTCGAGAGCTATCGGGTGCACTTCCGTCGAAGTGGCGCAACACGCTGTGAGAAAGAGAGATTAGAATCCGCGTTTACGACTTTTCGGTGTCGACGATCGTTAATTTCATATCGCTCGTAGTTTAACTATTGTTATTAAACGCACAGAAAATACGGTGAATGGCCAGTTTCTGATCGGGCGAATGTTTCTTTTGTAACGATAAATAATATTTTCATCGATTGTCTAAACTAATGTCGACGACGTTGAAAAAAACTTTCGATGAATGTTACTAATTTTATTCGACAGAAGGATCGAGAATAATATTAATGATCTATGAATGATTGAGTTTTAGATATTACAATTTACGCAAACATAACGGTCAACGAAATAGAATCTGAATACGAAAAGATCAGAAACCGGCCGACTTTACTTTATCGAACTTCTGTACATACAATTGACACCGATGTCACGCAAGAGTCGTCTCGGTATTATTAAAAGTATTTCACCGAAACAATTAATTCACTTTGAGATATATAGTTATATCGTAGATATTGTGCGTTAATATATTACATATATATTTTTCACGCTCACACTGAAATTCGTAGACTCGTTCTGCCCCTCCTTCGGTGTTCGAGAATTGTTTGTTTAGCTCGTGAGAATTCGCAATGCCAAAATTCACGGTGCGAATGAACCGTCGACTGCAGAATTAATTGTAAATACGAAAGCGCGTTTAACGTTTTTTGTGTCGCGCGTCATTTCTCTTCCACGTTTCGTTCGTTTAGCATATAAGCTCTTATCTCCGAATTGTTTTTATTTTCGTTTCAATATACATATATATATGACATTCCATGTTTATCACGTTTGTTTCTCGTATGATACTGACATGTGTCTTCGATCGAACGAAAATTTAGAATACAAACGAGATTGACGTTTCGTCTATATCATTCACGAGAATACTGAAAACATCGTGTAACTCTTCGCAGCAGGTCGCGAAGAGTATAAAATTTGCATTTAGCGAAATTTCGGGTCGTTGCATAAATTCTATATCATTGTGTCTGATATCCTAAACGCCCCGGAAAACTGTTGCTACGGACAGAGAGTGCTTTTTTACTCTAGAAAAATATAAGTTGGCAACGAAGCGAGTTGAATAAGAAAAAAAAAAAAAATGAAAAGAAATGGAGAAGAACGTGAGCGATGCATTCCGACGCCAGATTTTGTACATTCGTGTAACATATTATACTATAATATACCTTGACGCCAGTTTGTTTAGATATTCCATAAGATAAGGAGTACAATCGAACAAAGCAAATGTTCTAAGATGACCCGCGCGATGCGTTTGAATTTATTTTTATTTTTTATGTATTCTTTATCAAATTTAAACACGTCGTATAACATAGAAAAAATGAAAAGCATAATATGAAAATACGGCCTGTAGTTAAAGAATCTTTCGTCATTTTCGAAACGATTGCCGAATCGCCGGCCGACCTACATAGCAAAATGATTTTGACGACGCATCGCGCAGCCAATTAGCACCTAACTGAATTCGCAAATTCTGTCGCGAAAAATTGTTCGATAACGCTGATTATTAATCACAAATGTAAACGACGGTGTCGCGCTATCGAACATCAAACGCCCGAATCTACGACTTCACGTGTGCCAATAGCTTTAACCGATGCATTTTTTATATAAAATATATAAGAAAAATATGCATTAATTTGAAATAAAGTAAGTGACAACAAAAAAAAACCCTTCGTGAAAACAAAAAATATATAAAAAAAAAAATAAAAATAGTGATAGGTGTGTAAGGAAGGCGAGTGCTTAACTAGGTACTATAAAAATAGTGATTTTCGATTATAATTAATTAAACTGAGAGATTAAACCTAAGTATCATCAAGATTTATCAACTGTGGTGAATATGTCGATGTTGGGCGATATGTGTGATCAAATAGCGCAATATCTACGCGAATGCGTTGTGCGCACAAAACGTGTATCGAGAAAACGAAAAATCGTGTGAGTGGTACTTGTCGGGATATATGAGTCCGATCGCGTGGAATGAGTATAAAAAAAAAAGATAAAAAAAAACATGAAAAAGAAATACGAAAAAAGACATTTATATATAATATTGACATTTTCTACATTTGGTAAGGATGTAGCATATCGTAAGAGAAAGTGACATATGAATCGTCGCGCTAACCGTTTATTCGGCGACGTCCGGCGTTAATTAATATAATATCAGACGTGCCTTATTTCATGTATATGTGAATATGATTATCATTATCGTCATTATTATGAAACCTCTATGATAACGTGCAAGCATTTGTGTTAAATAAATCGATGTTGTTTTATGTTAAAAAAAAATATTATATATGTATATATAAATCATTTTTTAATAGTTTCCCGTCCCGAGACGTGAACTGTAATTACTTCGTTGGAGTACAAATGAAAAAAAGATGAGCGGAGCGATAGCCGTTCAATACATTTCCATACGAAAGAAAAAAAGGATGAATTTATATCAATCGCCGCGAGCAGCTGGTTCCACCGCCCGAACGGGAATGAAATCGCTCGTTATTCCCGCGCATGCGGAACTGAGTTTATACCCTCAGGGAAAACGCCTTGTCGTCGAAGATATTCCACTCGCATTAAAGCTTAAAAAGCTCGACGAAAGGGTAGTTTTCTGCTTTTTTTATATCAACCCATTCGTCAGTTTTTTAATTAACATCGAATTGTTTTCACCCCCAAGTAATATCCATTGGTAAAAATTTTATTTTCGTCTCATTTGAATGGTGTGTATAAAAAAAAACGCTGCTAACACCTCTATCGATTCGATGTTTCATTCAGTTTACTTTTTTCGACGTATTTTTCGAGATTTCAATCAACTTACGGGAGTAAATTTAAAAAATAATAAATTCCATGTCGAATTCATAGCGATTCAGGTTCGCATCAACGCCGCGGTGTACTTGTTGCGTAGCCGGCTGGTATCGATCGCTAGAGAAAGATAGTGACGACGGGGGTGGTGGAAAGCTCGACGTACAAACATGAATGGTTTCGCGGCCTCCAGCGCCTGATTTTGCGCTTGACCTACATTCGTCTCTATGCCGAGAAGAGACATTATACATCGGCCCTTTTACCAAGGACACGCTGTGCATACGACGAAAAAAAAAAAAAAAAATCGGTATCCGTCAACAATAGCGCTCGTCATCGCAAAATGGGAACAAATAAATTGGAACATCGCCGGTCAATCGAATGACCCAATTCAAAATGCATAGAAAAACCTTTACTGACGAGGTCAGTCAATAGACTCTTTCGATACTGTACAGAGCGATTTTAACGCAAGTTACCCGTGCGAATTTGATTAACTTGGGTTGTACCGAAAACAAGGTTGCATGCGCGTGCAAAAAAAGGTGCAGGTGCGTGAAAAAAAAAAAAAAAAAAAAATTTAATAGTTTTTGTAGAATCAATAAAACTTTGTTGACTAACGGAAATATACGAAAGATTATTACTTCCGGTAATAATTTTTTCGGTTTTTCGTGGTCTCTCAACTAAGTTCCGGTAAAATGAAGTTTGCCGGCTAAAATCCGGAGGTAATTCATAGAAGCTTTTCTTGACTCCCGCACAGCCTCGATGGAAACGCGAATGCGCGTGCGTTTGGAGCTTTCACTGCTCTTGGAAAGCGGAATATCTTTCAGGTCAGAGTGCATCAGCTCGAAGGATCCTGTGGCTGCTCGGGGGGCACACGAGATCCATTCATAGTTCGACTTGTGTCACAGTCGAAGGTGTCTGACGTCGAGCTCACGAGAACGTGTGGTAGCGTAGTTTTTTTTTCGAGGGTGGTAGCTGCTCTACACAACTGCTTGTGTCGCGACATTGTAGCGAGAGTTGTAACGAGTCGACGAACTGGTTGTATTTGTTCTGTGATATTTAAATCAGCTCACGAAATTAGCGTGTATTCGTTAGGGGATTAATCGGTCGCCCTGTACTCTGCCAAAAAAAAAAAAACAAATAAATAAATAAACACCGAATCGAGATTATTTACTCGCGAAAAAGCGGGAATATCGATCTTTTCGGTTTGTGCAAAACTGCCCTTACCACTAGGCTAAGTGGGATACGCTCCCCGAAAGTACAAGATGCTCGTTGTGGGAGGCTGCGCGAATAACTAATTTAAATCAAAAGTATAAAATTATCGGGGTAAAAGTGTTTTTTCGAGGCAAGAGCAGCCCGGCGAGCGAGAAGGCTCCGGGGTTCGAGCAACAGGTAATTTCTACACTTCTACGACGCTCTTTCCGCGACTCGTTGCTACGTCTTGAACTCGCGCCGCGCCTATCCTCGTATTTTTTTTTCTTCATACGTGCTTTTCAAACATTTATCTTTTACTATATATACTCGAATGGACAACACATCGTTCACGTTCCTTTCAATTCGCGATATCTCCGCGATTATATATATATTTTTTATTATTTTGGGCGTATCGGTCGGAAGAAGAGCTGCTCGTCATAGGCCAAAGGGCTGGTAGGCTTGAAACTGGGTTAATTACACGACAGATAACGATCGATATCGGCAGGAAGAGTTATCGAGCCTCGTCTATTCTACCTATATACATCCATCCGCGTTTCATTTAATTTCTCGTTTCCCATGAAAATAATCGCGCAGTTCCGCAACTACTATCGCTGAATATATATATACAGATATATATATACCACTTTAATTTGCAATGAAAGTGCACTCCGGTTCATTGGCAATTTCTGCTACCTACCTGGTAGGATGCAATTCGAAATCGAGTTCTCCAGTCAGGGAGACGCGTACACTATTCTGTGACCGAACTGAGCCGTAAAACCGTGGCTATAGGAACGAAGCACGTTAATTATCGGATTCAATAGCCGATCAATTACGCCTTAGATCCGACGATTGGGATAGCTGGCTGGCATTCGCGGCTGCTGCTGCTGCTTGTGTTCTTCAATCGCAAATTATTCATGTCGACGAGCGCGCATTACGCAAGTTATATACCCCTCGTTCATTATTACATCGGTATACATCTCTCGCTGGCTACTTCACAGTTTCATTAGGTTCCTGATCTTCTCTCGGTTAAGATTTTTTTTCTTCTTTTTACCATCGTGTTCAATTCAAGATTAACTGCGTCGAGTAAACATCGATTTATAACCAAGCATCGAGCAGCGAAAGATTTACACGATACTGTACACCAATGAAAAGTATGCGTGCAAGGGCACCAGCGTATATATTTAGCGAGTGATAAACAAGCGAGTTGTCGCGTCGAATTAATTACGGTGTTGGTAAGTCTCGATTGGAAATATTGATCAGGGTGATCTTTTCTTTCACCCTTCGTCATGATCGTCTTTGCCTCTCTGTACCGGGCGTGCAAAGGTATATTTAACGACTGATGTGACCTTGAACTTTGGAGGCGCACCTGCGTACCATGCGCTCTCATCCCCCTCGCAAGATGGGCTGACTGGGTTGAGCTATTCCCCGCGGATTTCCCGGAGAGCGGGAAACTCGAAACGGCGGATGTTTCCAATCTCGTGTTGAATTGATGATTCGAATGTTCTATCTCGCGATGGAAGACATTTCGTTCATTAGCTACTAGAAATATGTATTCCATTCGTCACTGCCTGTAAAAGTATTGACTGTGGACCAAATATAGTGAAGAATAATTACTCATATTAATGATGGATGAGAACAACGAAAAGTAAAAAAAATGAGAATTACAATTATCTGTGATTGATTCGTAGCGAGAGGCGAGCTCGATGCCGGAGGCTTCGGGATCGGGGGTTGGCTTGATGGGGGTGGCGGATGAACCTGATTACTCGACCTTCGAGAACAGGACAGGCCTCGCCGAGGACATGAAGTTTCTGGCGAGTATGCCGGAGCTCTGTGACGTGACCTTCCTCGTTGGCGACACCAGGGAGCCGGTGTGCGCTGTGAAGGCCGTACTCGCCGCCAGAAGCAGGTCCGTCCAATACATTTTTTCTCTCGTATATCTACTTATTTTATTTTGAACTACTGCATGTCGCGCGCCCACTGTCGCTCATCCAATTGCAATTAAGTTCGTGTTAATCAACGCCGCCGACAAAGAGCAACCAGTAAAATCCTATCGAACTCGAACGCATGCAAACCATATAAACACGTTTTACTTCAATTTTTTTTGTTCCCAATGTAAAAACCTCCGAAGTATTTTCTTCGACATCGTTTCTGTCATGTTTTCTTCTTTCGCATACGGTCGACAGAGTCTTCCACAAGATGCTGTACCAGGCGCCGAGCCCTCAGCGAAAGAAAGAACCACCGCCGCGCGAGAAACTGCGCTTCTTTCTCAAGAGGAGCTCCGAACCTCTGTTGAATCTTCAGAATGCCTCTCAACAGGTAAATACATCGCGCTTCATCCCCACTTTCCAGTGTCTTATAAAAAAATGATGTATCTCATAGTTACTTTCCATTAACACCTACAACTTTTGCCCTTCGATAAATTTACAAATGCTCTAAAGAGATAAACTTAAAAAAAAATATATATTATTGCCGTGCAAGTTATCGTTCATTGCGAAAGTGCGATCGAATATTGTATATCGATATTATATGCGAATTATTTTCCATACTATGCATGGCGATTATGGCTGCAACGCTATAAATAAAATAAAATAACTGGAGGAAAGGATAAAGCTCGCGCGCGTGTATGCTAATATACAGTAATATACGATGCGTTCGGGACTTGCTTCGTCCAGGCTGTCTCGATATTTCGAAATATGTTAAGTACACCATCGCAGGCGCAGGCCTAATAACTAACGGTACCGGTGGTCTTATCGTCAGTTTTACTTTACGTCTAATTACCATCGTACAGACGCGAATTAATAACATAATAAACGCTTGAATATTGCGTGTAATATCTTCCGCGCGCGACTAAACACGGCTCTAGCGTTCGTTACAGAAATAGTAAGTGTGCATTTGTTATGTGTCGGTTAGCGGTCAGGGTACACCCAGCAGTTGGCTCCAATACACGAGGTATATTTCATATGTCAATCCTACACGACCCTTAGAAGAAAAAGTAAAATTTCCGACCACTCCAATTATTCATGGGCCAACCTATTAGTCATTAGATCATCGAGCCCATCGCATGAATCCGCGATTTAGTGATAAACTAGTCGATAGTTTAGCGAAAGTACTGTAGTGACGCGATTTCAATTGTATCGACGACTAGTGCACGACGAAAAAACAACGCTTTCGCAATAACATAGCATACAGAACCTTTCACAAAAAAAAAGATTCGTCCTATAGCCGAATTGCAACGTGTGCTCCTGCGAGATTTCACGTCTGACAGAATCCTGCTTTTTCCACTGCCGCACGTCTCCTCTCCTTCGCATACATTTCCTGACCCTTAACGAGTATTGGAACAACTTTAATTGTCGATTCAGGCATGCGATGTACGATATATAAGTACAAAGGCCGGTATGAATTCAAAACGCTTTATTACAGTAGGTGTGGGTGTCTTTGACACAATGCTTATTCTCCGTTTTGCTTAGGCATTGAGATTGACCGTCGTTCATCAATATGCTCGGTGTTACGAGCTTTGTGTACGGGCTTTATATTTTTTAATTATATTTTCATTACACATAGTTTGGCGTAAATTCGTCACGAGAGCGATGCCGATTTATTTAGAAAATAGACGCTTTTGTATAGTGTGCTCTTTGGAATTTTTTGTTTTTATCCAAGAGACTAGGCGATTTGTAAATAAGATTTAGCACTTTTCGTCGTACATCCACTGATCTACATACCTGTCTGTTAGCCACAGTCGAATCAGCATCATACTCTGATAATCGAAGAGTTTGAACCCGATGTATTTCGTCAACTTATTGAGTACATTCACACGGGATGCGTGACATTGCAGCCGAGAACCTTGTTAGGTAATATTTAATTTTCTTATTTTCGTTGCTTTTCCGATAAATTTTAATCTTCATCCAGGGAGATATAACAGGAAGTGATTGACGTTGAAAAATAATTGTCAGGAGTCATGAATGCCGCGGACTATTACGGATTGGATGAACTGCGACGAGCCTGTGCTGGTTTCGTTCAATGCTGCATTACAGTAGATACGGTCTGTGCTCTACTGGCATCCGCCGAACGTTATATTCAATACAAGTGCACGAAATCTCTCGTACAAAAGGTAATGTATTTTTTAAAAATTACAATTACATATTTCCTGTTATTATTTCAACAGTCCATTGTGAATAAAAAAATTAGATTCCGTGTTGTCACGATACTCAACGATTGAGTAGTATCCAAAAATCATTTTATCTAAGATAAGGAAACTTTCTCGGGTATTAGAACTGATATGATTTGTAGGCGTTTCCAACGGGCGTTTTTTTTCTACGAAATTCGAATTTTATCCTCGAGCGGTCGACGCGTCTGCTCGCGGCCTCGATGTACTTGTATATTATAATATGTGACCGGCGTCACACGTGTTTTATGATTAAAACGTAAACACAGATATAATCGTCAATCACATATAGTTTTCGATTAACTCGAGAATTGCTACCGCCCAGAGCGCGTGGTCTAAGTATTATTGCGATTCAGCTGCGTATCTAATAATCGTAACTAACATCTATCGCGCAGTACGAGAACTCGAGAATCGACGATTTCACATACCTGTTATGTTTCTTTTTTTTTTTCTTCTTGAAGGTTCTGGAATTCGTGGACGAACACGGCAATGAAGTGCTAAATCTCGGCTCCTTTACTCTTTTACCGCAACACGTTGTCCGATTGATTCTCGCCAGGGAAGAACTTCGCGCCGATGAGTTTACTAAATTTCAGGTGAGATCTCGCCGATCTAACGGTACCACAGCTCTGTCAGCAAAACTTCCTCGTCATACTTTATACACGTTTTAACCGAGCGATAGAACGCAATATCCGTATGGTCCGAGTGTATCTGTATCTTTCGTCTCGCGGCGAGTCACGTTTTCCACGATACAGCTAATTCGTTACGGCTTCATTTCGCAGGCGGCTCTCATGTGGAGCAAAAAATTTTGCGACAACGACGAGAACATACCGCTTAAGGACGTCCTCGGAAATTTCTTGGAGTTCATACAGTTTCACAAGATACCGACCCGCGTATTAATGGATGAAGTTAGACCATTGCAATTGGTACCGGAGAGAATAATGGTCATCGCTCTGGCCTATCAGGTGCGTGTCTTAAGTCTGCCTGTATTCGATCTCTACACACGCGCATTCACACCAACGAATCGCTCAAAGAAACATAGGTACTTCGACGACTCGGCTAAAAGTAGTTTAACAACTGGCGCTACAAGACTTCTTGTAAAGCCCATCGGACAGTCGATAAAACGTAGGATCAGCGAATAACGATCTATAATGAATTATTGCTGTCATCGGTGGGTCGATCAGTACCTGCATCCTATGTTTCTTCTCAACTAATTATACTGTAAGAGTTAATAGACTGACGTACGTGAACTATCGAGAAACGCAATACTTATTTACCGTTGGTTTTTATCACACATGACAATAATACCGGAGTTCAAAAGCAAACTACGAAGCAAAAAGTATTCGGTGTTTGATGCGTTTTTTTTTTTTTTTTGCCGTATCTCCTTAATTCGATAACAACGTCCATTGCTCAATAGATGAGGAGAATAAGATGATCGGGAGAAAGTTTTTTGCGCGTATCTTTCCACGAACGGAAGTGACTTGACAGAGGATTGTTGCAGGCAGACCCGACCAGTGTCGACCCCGGAAAACTCTCTCCCTACCGAGTGAGAAGACAGGGTCGCAGCATGTCTGTACAATCGTCGCTGGATCCATACGGTAGCAACACGACACTGAGCTCGAGCGGAAGCGATGTCGGTTCCGACCAGAAACAACATTCTGGTAGCAACTAACCTGCGGCCCCGGCCGCCTTGATAGCGGCCGTTGCGGACGAAACAACCGCAGAGATAAAAGTGCCGGAGAGCCTCGGAACGCCGGAGCAGAGCGTTCACATCGAGACGATGACGTTGAGACAGTCTCCGACGCAGATGCCGATAATAAGGCGCGAGGAAGCTTTCGACGAGGAGTCTCACGAGCTCCAACCGATCGAGAGATCGGGTGGTCTCTACATAAGATTCGTTCTGAGACAGGAAGGTCGACCGGATTTAGTTTGGCTTTACAAAACTCACAAATTCTAATTTCTCAATTTTCATGATTTTTTTTTTTTTCTGGAAAAGTTCGTCTCCGTATGAGAAAAAACTCGATCTCTATACATTGCAAGTCCATGTATCGTACGCGAACTCATTTGCCATGCGGAGCAACGTTCAAAATTAATTACGACATATCCATTGAGAATAAACGATATACATACTAAATCAAGGTAGCTGCAAATACTCGAATTCTATATTTGATACTATACGCTTGAGCCGAAATAAGAAAAAAAAAACAAAAGAAAAAACACACATTGTTAGACTGCCGGTGCGATCTCGTCTCCCAACGAATCGCGGGGATGGATAATAAATGACAAAGGGTTGTGTCTCGAATTAAAAAGACGTTATTATCCATGCTGATATCTTAACTTTTGAGGATAGCCTTCGCATTAGCTTCGATTTATTTTATTTTAATGCACATTGTCTATTGCACTGATTATCATTAAAAAAAAAAAAAAACATCGGAAGGCTTCCGAGTAGAGATATCGTTGAAGTGCAATCAAAGCTGGCGCTTCGTTAATTTTATTTTCATTTTATCATCCATCTGCACCACGTCCTTCTTAATTTATCTCTTAAATTATCTCTTAGTTACAAAAGATCGAGTTTTTAAAAACTTTTTTCTTTAACCGTGACAAGTGGGATCCTTATGGTAAAAAAATGTATATATAATGGAAGAATCGATGAGAGACACCCGTTAACTTTGTTCGATGGATAATATTCCTCGTGCATTAACCGCTCACACCGATGTGTCCTGTTGCATTTCGGTATTAAAAAAAAATCATCTGATCATCAAACAGATATAGCGCTGCATGCAACGAGAGGCACGGTTGTACCAAGCAATTTGTTGGTTGTATTAAAAAAAAAAAAGACAATTATTAAGATGTACAATTCCGTGGATCGGTATAGTTGTGGTTGGCGTACGAAAATGACGGCTGGTTCCTACTTTTCAATAAAAAAAAAATCCTACAGTACTTATACGCTGAATCAGATCAGAGATCTCCAATGATACCCACGTTAGCAATATCCTGTGATAAGGATTTTCGAGCTCGAAAAACTTTACTGTCGTATTTTTGTGGCATTTGCAATGAAAACTTCATTAATATTTCCTAAGGTATCCTTGTCCTTCCATCGATGTTAATGTCGGTCTTTAATTGGGACAGCGATACTAATGGCTGCATTAATTCAATTTCGATTATACGAGCGAGAAAACGAAATTAGCGCCAAACTGGTATATTCATTCCACATTGATTAATTTATTTGATTAAAGATTAATTTCCATAGATAAAGAAGCCAACCGCAACAGCCTTTGTCGGTAATATTTTATAATGTCATGTTATGTGCAGTTCGAATGCATAAGTGTCAGGGGTATATTTATATTAATGTGAAAAAAGCAAAAAAAAAAATCTATCGTCTATATACGTAACGTGTGCATACTATTATAATAAAAGTCGTTGATCAGCCTTGGCGGGAGGAATCCTCGTTATAATTGCGTGTTAACTAATTTCTCGGAAGGGTGTAAAATGTGCAATGATTGAATCGATATTCTACAGCCGAGAATTCCTTGCAATCGTGCAACAAACCCGTCGCAATCACTAGACCTCTGTTGTTGTTTCTTACCTGCGAATGACTCACATCGTATTATACATTTAATATCAAAATAAACAAAAATAGTATTGATTGCATTGATTCGAAACCGCGGAAATATAGGCAATAAAAGAAAAGATTGCTTCGAATGATGACTCTTATAGCGATCATGTAAATTAATTGCGTGTTTCGTGCGATCACGTAATTCTATTCCTGTCACATTTATTGTGACCGATGGGTCGTCCTACCTGATCACATGACTTAGTCGTTCGTTGATCGATTTTGTGATCGTACGTCTCACGATTCAATTTCATTACAGGGTCATTCGACGATCATTTCAAAACAAATGAAAGCTGTTGATGTGCATTGTAAACATTCCAATTGTTGGTGAGTTTGTTAGACTGTTAAGAATAATCGGTATACACATGTGCGAAAAGTGACTTACAAAAAAAATCAATCACAAGTCTTCGTTGTAATCCGTTCTAAAAAATTCGGTCTCCAATGTCGTATCGCTCGAGTTCTTATTGATGCCCAAAATTGAACGTCGATACCGTCTGTAAAGTGTCATTACGATCGTAGATCGTCAATAATTCTTATCAATAATGTTTAACGAAAAAAAAAGTGCATCAGAGGAACAACGAAAAACAAATGAAAGGAAAACGATTCGCGATCACGTGTATCTTGTAATTCGAGAATGAAAACAAATACGACTTCCCGTCAGTTCGCCAAGCGAAATGATTCTACCTAAAGTTCGATCTCTATATAATGTTGTGATATACTGTAGTGAAACAAAAATGACATCAGTCGAAATAAAGAATGAGATAAAATAAAATACGAAATAAAATGTATAAAGGTGTATTCTTCTGTATTATCATCATCAGCTCATACGATACGGTGCTGCAGTTTTTTCGACGAAGAAAAAAGTATCACGTAAAGATTTTATTTGCATATTTTTTTTGCGGTCACATCCGCATTAGAAAACGTAGTTTTTTTTTATTGAAAGTAACATTCACAGACAAAATCATGAAAATTTTGTGGATTACTGATAATTTTTCAAAAATATCATAATTTTCTTTGTAACGTCACTTTCGGTGAAAACCTGATATTTTAAAAAGCCACAAAAAATGTCATAACTTTTTGCGCATGTAAATTTCATATTACGTTACAAAGAAGCAGTATCGATTGCAGTTACTCACATCGTATATGTTTAAGAATATTAAAAAAAAAAAATAGTATCGATTACATCAATATGGTGCAGCATTCGAATCAAATACGACTTCGAACGATAGCCCTAGACGTGTTATGTGCGATCATGCAGTTCTATCTACGAAATACCTGTCAATTTTATCGTGATTGATACGCCGTCCTACATGATCACGCGACTCAGTTGTCTATCGATCGATGATGCGACCGTACGTCTCACGATTCGATCTCGTTGGGGGTCATTTGTCGATCATTTAAACACAATAAAAACTGTTGTTTGCTTTGTAAATGTTCCGGCTATTGGTGAGTTTGTTACTCCGCTAAATACAATACGTATCACTCACATTTAGTGCATAAAATTTCAACAATGGGACAACGAAGAACGAAAGCAGAAGAAAACCCGTTTGCGATCACGGGTGTCCCGTAATTCGTGAATGATAGCAAATACTACGGCCATTGAGGTCTCCAATTAAAATCATTCTATTGAAAGTTCGATCTTTAGATAATTTTTGAATTATTGTGTTGAAACGGGAAGGCAACCAATGAAAATAATAAACGAGAGAAAATGAATGAACCAATAAGAAACGATGAAGCGGGAGGAAAGCAAAGAATCGATGAAAACATGCCGATTAAATTTTTATCCCTGACCTTGCACTCGCCGGGTAGATACGATTGCGCAATTATCGCCGTCCGCGGCGAGCGCCAGGTGGTGAGCGTGCAACGAATAATAATTACTTTTTCCGCACGCTGCACTATTTATGGGGCTGCTTTTTTTTTTATGCTTTCAACATGATAACTGGCATAAGGGAGCAGTTTGCTCGATGATGATAAAACTTCTCGTTACTTGATCAAATATTTTCGATGGACTTACTTGCTGCAATTGTTTTTTTCGCAATGTTTGAAATAACAATTTTTCTATTATTGATGACCTTCGTATAATTTATCGATCGATTCCTCTATGGTATGTAATCGATATCGTTATCATCACAGTTCACACCAGCGATAATATATTGCCGGATTGCGAGAATTTTTTCGTCGTCGGCAAATGTCTGCTAAACCAGACATCATTAGTAGCAGACATCATTTGTATCATTCTATTAATAATAGTGACACGCTGGCCACCGTCATACATCAGCGACTGCGCAAATAACGTTCCACTGCGACAATCTGTTGATATAAACCATTCAGTGTATGAACGTACCTAACAGTATCTATCAGCTCTTCGTTCAAGGATGAGGTCGTACGTTCTATTGTCCCTGGCATTGCTGGCGTTCGCGGAAGCGCAGAAAGATCCGCATTACAAGGATGATCGGAAAACGATGGTTCATTTGTTCGAATGGAAGTTCAGCGATATCGCCGACGAATGCGAAAACTTTTTGGGACCAATGGGCTACGGTGGCGTTCAGGTAAAAGCCACTGTTACTCCGATCATCAAAAATTGCCATCCACAAGGATCTAATAAGCAAAAATAAATGAACATTGCAGGTGTCACCGATCCATGAAAATTTGGTAATCGCTAACAGACCCTGGTGGGAGCGTTATCAGCCAATATCAACGAAGATCATATCTCGTTCTGGAAATGAGGATGAATTCCGCGACATGGTGAGAAGATGCAACGCCGTCGATGTTAGGATCTTCGTAGATGTCGTGGTCAATCACATGACGGGGAATCAGCAACCCGCAATCGGTACCGGTGGCTCTCACGCGGATACCAACGCCCGTTCCTACCCCGCGGTACCATACACGGCCAGTGACTTCCATGGAAATTGCCAGATAAATAATTACAACAATGCCGTCGAGGTGCGAGATTGCGAGCTCAATGGACTTCACGATCTTAATCAAAGCCGAGAGAACGTCAGGGATGCTATTGTCGCATTTCTTAACAGAATTATCGATGCTGGGGCAGCCGGAATTCGGTAATAAAAATAAATTGATCAATTAATTAACCTACATTTACCATTTAAAGAAGAAATCAGATAAATCGTTTACGATTGCATGCGTTGTTGCAAGCGATATCTATCGGTTCATTTATCATACCGTTGTTACGCCGAAACGTTCAGATTATCGCATGATAAAGTATCGCAAAACTGCATCTAAACGATCATAAACGATTGTGATCTGTTACAATTGCTTATATCCTCCGATTGCCAGGATTCCCAAATGTTACTTACTAATCTCAGAGTCGACGCGGCAAAACATATGTGGCCGGAAGACCTCAAGATAATCTACTCGAGAATGAACAATTTAAGTACCAGTCATGGATTCCCCTCGGGTGTCCGACCCTACATCTATCAGGAAGTTATCGATCTCGGCGGCGAAGCGATCAGCAAAAGGGAATATACCGATTTTGGTGCCGTGATCGAGTTTACTTATGGTATCGTTCTCGGTATGATGTTCCGAGGTCAGGATGAACTTCAAAAGCTTAAAGCTTGGGGAAACGGATGGGGATTGTTGCCATCCGACGACGCTCTTGTGATGATTGACAATCATGACAATCAGCGAGGACATGGAGCTGGCGGAGCGTCGATTCTGACTCATAAAGTTCCCAAGCAATACAAGGTGTCCTTATTACTTCCGGTCTATTTATGACGTCGTTACATTGAGAAATTATTCGTATTTTTTTTTTCTTTTCCATTCCCTTAACGCAGATGGCTGTGGCCTTTATGCTCGCTCACCCCTACGGATCCGCTCGAGTAATGAGTTCCTTCGCCTTCAACAACACAGACGCAGGACCACCGGCCGATCAATCCGGAAAGATCCTTTCACCGGTGAAAAATGGTACTTGCGCGAGCGGATGGGTCTGCGAACATCGTTGGCCTCAGATAGCTGGAATGAATATATTCCGTGTCGTCGCGAAGGAAGAGCCAATGCAGAATTGGTGGTCCAACGGAAAGAATCAAATAGCCTTTTCTCGAGGAGATCTCGCGTTCATCGTAATCAACGGCGAGGATGTTGATCTCAATCAAGTACTGCAAACTGGTCTTCCAGCTGGAACTTACTGCGACGTCATATCCGGAAAGCCCGACGCAGGAAAATGTACCGGACAGACTATCGTCGTCGACGACAAGGGAAACGCTTCATTCTCCATTGCGCAGAACGCCGAAGACGGAGTTATCGCGATTCACATTGGGGTACGGAAAAATTCGAAAAGTCTCTCGAGTAATTACTATTTGATTAATGATTTTAAAAATGTGTTTCAGCGCACGTCAAAATTGAATTAATGAACTCGAGACGATGATAACGGAAGGCGGCAGCTTTATATGCAAATTACAGAAGTACATCGGAGTATTATGTTAGATTTAAGATCACGTTTTATGTATTTTTGGACACCGCTATCAGTTATAACAATTCACTTACCGTGGTGGACGATCCGTTGCGGTAAAACACTATCGTCAGATTTACGATCTAACGCCCACCTATTTTCGGAAGGAATTGAAACGTTTATACTCCCACGTGCACTCGATGCCTGATACGAAATAAATAGAGACATATCTCACTCACGAAAATTCGTATAATTGTTTTTATCCCACTTCAAAACCACCGACGTTACTCAAGTGTATAGAGGATATTGCTTTCGTCAATACAGTGTAACGTCAAAACGGAAAATACTCTCACATCACTGATAAAACGTACAGGGGAGTGACTTAAATCGCAATAGCGGAGTCGCTAAAATATCGAGATAACCGGGGCGAACCCTCTCGCGCAGCTGAGATAATGACTTCCGGATGTAAGATAGCGTGAGACGCACGGATAACAACGGTCGATCTCATTTGTAGTGAATTTAGCGATAACCGAAGCGTATATAATCGAGAGCTGACTCTTCCAGAAATCATACAGTTCAGTATGTACCGTACAATCGTGACAGTGGTGAGCTTACTGCTCGGGGCAACTGTGGCTGCACCAGCATCATTTTCGTCGTTGAACAATCCAAATTACGCGCCGGGACACGATGTCACGGTTCATCTTATGGAATGGAAATGGGTCGATGTCGCCGCCGAGTGCGAGAGATTTTTGGGACCAATGGGTTACGGCGGTATTCAGGTAAATAGATAATCCATTTTTTCATCGACATTCTTTCGATCCATCGAATGGATAAAGCTTAGTTTAGGCATTGAAGATTAGATATCACGTTGTCGCATCGCAGTAATCGAAAAGAGGACCATTATCTAAAATTTCGGTCACAAGAGTCAGTGTTTCGAAAAATTGATATGAAAATATTGAACTCAAAAACTTTTTTTTTCTTTAGGTATCACCGGTACAAGAAAACGTGATCGTCCCGTCGAGGCCGTGGTGGGAGCGCTATCAGCCGCTATCTTACCGCTGGGTCACGAGATCGGGTAACGAACAAGAATTTAGGGATATGGTGAGACGATGCAATCAAGCGGGCGTGAGGATCTACATTGATGTCCTCATAAATCACATGTCAGCCGATCATCCGACAGTTCTGGGAACTGGAGGTTCGACTGCCAATACCACTGCCCGACAGTATTGGGCAGTTCCTTACGGTCCCGACGATTTCAACAAGTACTGCGCCATCAACGATTACGGAAATGCAAAAGAAGTGAGGGACTGCGAACTCGTCGGTCTTCACGATTTGAATCAAAGAGTCGAACACGTTCGAGGGAAAACTGTCGAGTTCTTGAACGCGGCCATTGATGCCGGAGTCGCTGGCTTCCGGTTAGTCCTCCAATAATTCGTTTTACAGAACCGGAAGTTTCCACACGATTGCAGCTAATGTTTTGTATGATATTTGATTTGCTTAGAATTGACGCTGCAAAACACATGTGGCCTGAAGATCTTCGTGTAATCTATTCCCGCCTCCGTAATCTCAATACCGACCACGGCTTCCGACCAAATTCTCGGCCGTATCTCTATCAAGAGGTGATCGACATGGGTGGCGAAGCGATCTCGAAAATGGAATACAACGGACTCGCCGCGGTCACGGAGTTTAGATATGGATATGAGGTCGGAAACGCGATGCTAGGAAACAATCCACTTAAGTGGTTCGCCAACTTTGGGGAGACTTGGGGAATGTTACCGTCGGCGGATGCGTTGGTCTTTATCGACAATCACGATAATCAACGCGGTCAGGGATCCGACTCGAAGATACTCAGCCACAAACGATCGAAGCTGTACAAGGTAAGCGATTTTTAGTTGCAGATGAGATCAACGATGGAAGAAAATCATCACTGATCAATTTTACTGTTTCTAGATGGCAAATGCATTTATGTTGGCGTATCCTTACGGCAATCCCAAGGTGATGAGCTCTTTCGCTTTCGACCACAAAGATCAGGGACCACCGGCCGATAGCAATCAGAACCTACTGTCTCCGGTGATAAAGGCCGATCTTTCCTGCGAAGTTGGGTGGGTGTGCGAACATCGTTGGCGACAAATATACAACATGGTGCGTTTCCGAAATGCCGTTAACGGCACAACGGTGAAAGAGTGGTGGGACAACGGAAACAATCAGATTGCCTTTTCTCGCGGCGATCGAGGATTCATTGCAATCAACGCCGACAAAACGGATCTGGTTAGGAATATACATACGACCCTTCCGGCGGGTAGTTACTGCGACGTTATCTCTGGAAATCTGAAAAACGGTATCTGCACCGGAAAGACCGTTGTCGTCGATAACAACGGCAATGCCAAAGTCGAGATCTTGCTGAACGAAGAGGACGGCGTTTTGGCTATTCATCGAAATGTAAGTATATGAAAATAGGTCAGATTTTTTTCTCATTTTTGTACTAATCATCGCGATCTTTGCAGGCGAAGCTGTAAAGCCGATGAGAAAAAACAAACTACTGGAAGATTCAACGGAGTTTCGGAATCGACGATGAAGTAATTCTGATTATTATTACTCTATCGTCGTGAAGAGTTCGAAATATTTCGCCGAATACGCTTATTAGGTTAATTTACCATTTAAGGAGACACACATCTTATAAATATATTTTTTTGTTCTTATATTCGAATAAAATCCTCGATGCATTTAAGTAAAGATATTATCGTCGCTATAGGATAGTAGGACTTGTGATAATAAATACAAAGTTGAATATATTTTTTAACAATTTTGTTTTAACAGAAACAATGTACTGTTTTTTTTAATCTTTTCACCATTAATTTCTGCTATACATAATATGACAGTTAATCGTAAAATAATACACGACAGACTTGCGATGAAGGAATACATAAGATAAGGAGATCAAGGGGGGGAGGGGGAGGATGAGCGGAAGAAACATGGGGCGGGTAGACGAACGATCGGTAAGTAAGATGACGACGGTGAGAGAAACAGGAAGAGAGAAGGATGGTAGGAAGTGGAAATTGAAGTATCACAAAATTGCCGTAACGCCGGTTCTCGCATGTTTATTTTTTTTTTATATCAATCACTCTTCCTCACCAGCACTCGTTTCTCAGATTTTTTTAAATAATCTGTTTTATACGTAATTTTCAACATTGTCACCACGAATTACACGCGGTATCGTGTGTACGTGTAATGCACGCAGTACGTTGATAATAGTGCGCGTAATCTTCGCCTCCGTTGCTGAATAAATAATAAAAATAACTACGAGTCTGTTCTTTGAGTCGTAAAAAAAAAGCATTATATAAATAACGTATTTCGAAGTTTAAGTAAAAGCCGCAATAGCTCAATTTTTTTTTTTTTTTTGTACGCACGACACAATTTTATCGATTATCTTTTGATGACTGTCCAATTATGATTTTCCTTGACGATTAATGAAAAAATGTATTCGGAGCGAAGGTAAACACTCAATGCTATCAATGCCTGATGCGCAAACTCGGGACACGTTACGGTAAAAATCCTTTATCTTGAGATGTTTCCTTTATGTTTCGCGTGTTTCAGCGGTTTTTTTTTTCTTTTTTTTCTTCTTTTTTCAACATTTATACTATGCAGTGCCTCAAGCTTGCCAATGTGTAATCGTGTTTATCGTGTACGTGTACATATATTTAATCAATAGTCTGCAGTAAATTCAGGCTAATGTAAATCTAAAAATACTGCTCGTCGTACGAACTGGTTTTCTTCTCTCTATCGTTTTCTTTCGTTTTTTTGTTTGTTTTTATCTCGCACGTACAAGTAATAGTAGTCGCAGCCTACTGCCATTTACGTCTTACCTTGTTACGTGAATACAATAAGGCAACGGTTAAATCCTAAATAAATAAATGTTACAGCTGGAAAGACAAAAAAAATGTACAACTCTCTATCTTCTTCACGTTACACGTTAATAATCTACAATTCTCGCGGTTCCCTCTATCGCAACTCGATTCTATTGCATTATTGTCCATCGTGTGTCGGATAATTTGTGGGTTCATTTTTTTTATTTAGTTTTCTTTTTTTTTTCATTTTATCTCGTATGTTTCACGTAGAGCGTTATTAGCAAAAATATAATTTAGTATATTTATTATTATAGTCATCCATATAAAACTTCGTTAAAATATATAAAAGAAACAACGGTTGAGCAAATACGTATCCCCTACAGTTAAAAGTATATCGAGTCGAAAGATTATTGTTATTGCACATGGTTCTCGCTATAATCAGGGCACGTTTTCTCACTCATTCTCTCCCCACTACAATCTTCATTTTGTTTCATTCGCTCTGTTTCATGATTTATTTTTTATTTTATTTTTTTCTTTCACCTTTTATACATTTTCTCACAATGATCGGGTTTCTCATTCGGACCTTCGTCCCCTTTTAGCTGTTCATTATTTTGCAGAAACGAGATCGCGGAAAAGGCAGTCTTGGGTCGCTTTGGAGAATCGAGAGATAGTCTCAGCAGTCGCGTTTCGATGTCGACAACGAAATAAAGAAAAAACCACTGTTCCCGCATAATCACGAGTGAGAATCGTGTATCTCGTGAATTCCTCGGCATTCGCGGCGACGCCGTTTCTGAATTGCAACCGGCTACTTCATCAAGATATAAGCCGACCGAACCGATAATCCTTAACCGCGTCGAGAGTTAATAAAGTTCGATCGAACCGTATTCGAGTAAATTGTCCGATGCCGGTGTTGTTATGTTCGCACGTTGACAGAGTCGTTATCGCGATTGACCACTATGCGCAATCCATTAAGAAAAATCTTTTGCTGAGACGTTTCAATTCAATCGCCATAATAAAAAAAGGACATCGAGAGGTTGATGTCGCATAGCGAACGCATTAATTTTCCGTATGCGCACTTTGTAGCTTTATATACGGTCGTTATATTGTCTCTAATGATGTCTATATCTCGGCGAGAATATATTGTATCGCCGGTTGACAAGCGACTCATTATTTGCGGCTGTTACAATAAGTTATTCTCGACACGTAAGAAAAAAAAAATACCCAATAAAAAAAAAAATTCTTCCGCAAAATTTATCCCGTTAAAAACACAACGGGTAATTTTTTCGGGACAAATTTTTTTAATGAGTAAAATTTTATAATTTCGCGATGCGGTTCAATCGTCGAATCGCTTTTAGGTAACGAAGAAGAAAACCCCGACCTTTGATCATTCATACACAATCCCCTCATAAGTACGTGCTGGAGAACCAACGACCAAAGCGGTTCATCAGCCCTCTCTGCTTGGAAGCAGCATTAGGCACTTCAGAGTCCCTATACAGAATTAGCGTTTTTTTTTTTACTAAAAATAAGCTTAGGTACTGTTATTTTCTTTTTCAGGCGGAGTCTCCACTCGCGAATACGCTCGTCTCTTATCACTCTCTCGATCTACTGCCTTCACATTTTTTCTTCGCGTATTCTTCTCTCCATAATCGAGGATCCGTTTGTTGCGCGCGCGTATGTCTCGGACCGATTTTTGTTTTTTTTTTTTCATTTATTTATTTATTTTTTTATTGTCATTTGTTTATTATAAACGTCATAAACGAATCACTGTTTAATCGGTTTTTTAAATACGACATCGGGTTTCCGCACGGGCCGTGACACGCGACGCTCAATCCGCAGGGCTCGATTCGGATCGGCTTCGAGTCCCGGAGTCTCCGCCATTGTTTGTCAGTTTCCGGTGCTACTTGGTCGTCGACCCGGTGCTTGTGTCGAATTCGCCGCCGCCGCTGCGGCCGCGGCAGCGGCTGCGCTGAGGGCTGGAAGAGGTGTTTGATGACAGTGGGCGCAGTGAAGACATACCGTGCAAGCGCCGAGTTTTCGTGCGAGAAGAGCTCGAAGCTTGAGGGCCGGTCCCAACTTCATTCCCATCGGACCCGTTAAATGATCCTCCGACAGAAGGGGTAGTGACGCACCGTCTATGCGGTGCTCTCGGAAATTCTGTAACAAAAATAAAAAAAAAAACAATGTTTAATTTTCGCAACACGTATGCATCGAAGCGATTAATATAATACGAGGTATTGAAAACAGGTCTCTCGAACGCGTGCGAATAGGAACGAAGCAGAGGTCAATTTGTGAAACGTTCTTGACCACGACTCGCCTTCTCATAACACAGCATCGATATATACCAGTAGAATAAGTATCATGTGCGTATAGAGCCGCTCTCAACCTTTCACTAGGTGTGTCGGGTTATCTTTATTTGACCGACGTACAGTATCGTTCGATCGTTGGTAAGCCCAGGAGAGGGCCTACACGTAAGCGCGCGCGCGCGCGCGCGCGTG
Source organism: Buathra laborator (assembly GCA_934046635.1). Lineage (NCBI taxonomy): Eukaryota > Metazoa > Arthropoda > Insecta > Hymenoptera > Ichneumonidae > Buathra > Buathra laborator. The sequence goes on along the minus strand of OW203897.1, from coordinate 2,808,146 downwards.
AGGCCGCGGATGGAAGTCGTAAAGATGAAATAATGTGTATAATTATCAACGGCTTGATTTATCGTCGTCGTCACAGAAACGGGTCTGTAACATTGGTTCTTGCGCGTTCCGTTGATGGAGAGGCATAATATCGGCGGGGCTTCTATCGTCATGATGGAAAGAGTTGACAATCATCAATAACGGCCGATATCTCTCGGACGTTCTACTTCTCTTGGCTATCGCGGACTAAAATCGAAGAAAAAAAAAAAACGTTCGGGTGGGTATAGCGTCATCCGGACAAATTTATAACATGAACTACAAGTCTCGTTGCTCGTGACGACGTACACACAAGCGGATGATCGTCGTGCAGCTGCTATTATTCCGGTGTGCCGTGAGGGCAAAAAGAAACGTTGACTATAACGGAAAAACGATTCATTCACAGCTCCGGGGGCGGCGGCCGGTCGGGTGCATGTGCAGCAACGTAATTGCGTCGGGTCTCGAGACTAGCGGATGCCCGTGAGGTATATACAAGAGAAAAGAGAGTATAGCGAGATGATAGTACATGCTATACATCGCATGCTATATGAGAGAGGGAGAGAGCGATAGCTATAACCCAACTACTGGCAGTGTTGGTGGAATACGAGAGCGTGCGCGCCGACTCGGGCTCTTATGAATGAAATATTCAAGGCTGTAATGCGACTTGTGCACGCAACGTTCGTTCTGGATAGGCCAAGCGGTCGGCACGAGAAACTCTCCGCCGCGAACAGCACGCGCAGCCCGATTCAGAAGATCCTCTTCCTCTCGATTCTCGACCTTATGTACGAATATGTACTTAAACGCAGAAGTCCGAGAGGATATCCTGTCGTCGCAAAGCTCCGTAAGTCACATTTACCGCATCATTCTCTAGGAGCTATGGATTACCACCTCGATATATAATCGTTTCGCAAAAAAAAAAAAAAGCGCTCAAATGAAGATCAATCAGCGGATCATGGACTGTAAACATTGAGAACGGGAACTCGGTGATCGGATTGTATGACGATGCGAGGATTGAGAGCGTTCATTGAACCTCGCAAGTTCAATCAGCCTTTGCCGATCGTGTACGATGATCCGACTCGTATATATTCATACGTTACGGCTTATGGATCAAACAAAATGATTTATATCTTTTCCGATTAGCATCAACTCAAATCGTACCCTCTCGTGTCAAGGAGTAAACAACGGTATGCAGGATTGTTATTATTATGTTTTTTTCTTCTTCTTAAATATCTTTATGGCCCGTCGAGAAGCGTCGTCGTGTGTGACACGAGGGTAATTTTATTCTAAAACATACATCAGACCGCTGACGATGACGAGAATTGCCGTGTGCTCATGCTTGCCGTTGATGCCATTGCTCTCTGTTACTCTCGCGCGCAACAGTCTACTATATCTCTTGGAAAAAACTGAACCTGATTCACCGTTTAAGGCGATATGGCCACTGCGAAATGAGAACCAATTAACCCGCAGAGTGATTACGCTGAAGCAAGACGTTTTCTCTGATGCGCCGTCGTCTTCGCACGATACCTCGCAGTGGTGAACGACGACGACGACTATGGTGATTAAATGCGCGTAAACAACGAGATGGGACGTCTCATATTTACGCAATATATAGAGAGATTCGCGAAGGTGAGGGGGGGCTTTTAACGATCCATAAGCATGAATTATGCCTCTGCGAACAACGGCCCGAAATTATCGTTACGATGAGGAGCGCGCGTGCACCGTCGACGTACAACACAGTCCTAGCCAGCCAGCAGCACGCTGTGCATCGCCTCGTACGAAAATTACAATGTACACACACCGTAACGTGTTTCTCCGCTGGGGTGCTTGCGGTCTTCGTATGTTGTATACAATATCGAAAGCCGTGTTTCTTCTTTCATCTGGCAAATATCGCGGCTTCTTTCGGCCGGAATATGAGAACGCGTTGTGCGTTCTCTCACATCCCGAGAGGAAGAACGGGGGACGGGTGTATTTATGTAGCTAAGAGGCGAATCTACATTCTACATATATCGCTTGTGCTTCGAGACAGGAATAAAGTCGGGTTCTCTTGTGATTTTCATTCTTCATCACCAACATCTATCGCAGTTTTTTTTCCATAATGGCATCGCGTGTTATGATCCCTCTACTAATTCATACGTTGAGCTACTTAATTTGTTGAATCTTTCATTCGAATAGCCACTCGATCTCGCGGCAGATGTAATTAATATCAGTAATATAGGTTTTATTTACATCATCTCTTTGTAATATTTACGCGTTCCTAGTTGTAGATAGACTCTTGAACGACGCATCATTTTAACCCTTTGCAGCGCAGCAGGCGACTGGGTGAGATACCTTTTGTGCTCAGTTTCCATATTATTTAAAAAAAATGTATAACATTACTGGCAAATTCTGTTCGTATCGTAAAATATAAATGCGTAGAGCCCAAAGGGTAAATTAACTATGGAATTAAATGGACCATATACTCGTTTCAGTGTTCACCATTTCTCTATGCATTTTTTATATTTTTTCACTCAACAACGTTATATTATTCGCGGTTTATTCGTTCACGACCTTCGACCGTAGGCTCGGTGTCGTTGAAGCTCGTCTTTAGGATAGCGTGAATTTACGACGGGGACCTTCGTCGACGGGTTATGCGTTTGGCCGCTCTGCATGGACTCTTTGGCGAACGCGCGAAGCCTGAGGTAACAGTGCAGTGCATCAAGAGTGCAGCTGCGGTTGCCGGGAATATATCATCTTCGTGTTGCACCGCGGGCGACCGGGCGCGCTCGACCCACGAAGACAACCTATATTTTCTCCACCCAGTTCCAAACTCGCATGGGCATGTAGTACGTATATATACGTACGACGGGGCGCGATACCCGGGGTCCGCATCAATTATACCTTCTTCAAACACGTTATTAGCGCGGCACGTCGGCGCATACTCGCTCGTTTACGGTCACACGTATGTGGTATAGTAGAGACAGAGTGCATGTTTCGGATAGTAGACTCGCGACGTGACCACGTGTGCACAAAGATCGGCCTGCACTCTGCACTCCGCGAGGCTTTACTTTGTTTATAGAACCCGAAATGTCTGAACATTTCGCGGGAGGGGGATGTTGTAACGTTGAATCAGAAGAAGAACCGAGCGGCAGACTCGCCGCTTGCCAAAACGAGATCTCTCGTCGGCGCATTCCTCCTCGCGAATAATAAATCGCAGAATCCGTGCAATTGAGTTTTCAAGAATTTAATAGTCCATCTCGTTTGTTACAATTTTCTTTTTTTTTCTATTAATTTTTTTTTCTACTTTATTGTTTCATTGGAAATGTCGGTATCTCGTGCGTTTCTATTCGAATCAATGATCCGTATCGATCAGTGCCAGCGGCGGGTGCGAGCGACAGACCGGAATCGATCGAGATCACCTCATTTTCTACGTTTCTTTTTATTTCTTTGCTTCCGCGAACGCGTCGTAAGAAAGAATCCAGAGATCTCGTCTCGTCACGTTGAAACGCTTGTCTCTGCGGTGCCACTCAGTCTTACAGTCTCGCGATGGGAACAGCGCTGAACGCGGATTCACGAAAAGTAACGGCCACTTTTCTTTCGCAGCGAGGTTTGAATTCCTGACCCCGAGGAAGCCCCTGCGGTACACGCTGCGGTCGTAACCCTGCGGGGAGACTGAGCGAGCAATCGTTCGGAACCACGGAACCTCGTCACTTTGCTCAACGGAACAACGTTGAAGAATCTTCGCGGATCAGTGAACGTCACTGCCCAGCTAAATGCTTTATATTTCTTCTTCAATAAGCTGCGTCGGCGTTAAGTGCAAAGCGAGAAGAGCTCAACATTTTTCAATAAAATAATCACGCGTAATAATTTTATTAACAATAATTATTATTAGTGAAGTCTTTTTAATGCCACTATCCGGGGGCAAAGAATGCTTCCAGGTATTTCGTAAACTCGTGTTTCGATTCGTGGGACTCGAATAGCGAGAGATCTCTGAATTTTCGTACGACCCGTTTGTCTCGTCTCATTTTATAATCTTCTTTCTCTCTCTCTCTCTCTCTTTCGGTGCCTCTCGTACCCTCGCTGCATGGTTGCAGTGTGTATTACTCTTTTGCGGCTACTCGCTCCCGGTATCATCTGTCGACCAGGCGTGCACCGCGCTCGGGGGAACGTTGGGTAAACTCATACATGCTAGAATTTGCACACGCATACGCACCCCATCCTCTCGCGGATTCACGTCTGCGTTTGTATGCGTAACGGCGGCGCGGCTTCTCGATATATCGAGAGCGTGTTGCGGCAAATGTGGTATCTGTACAGATGCCACAGATACCCATACGCAATATATAGCGAAGCAGCAATACCACGAGAAAGGAGGCAAGAAAGGTGCGTGCAGGAGCGCGCACGGTAGGAGGTGAACTGCCGTAGCGGCAGAGTGCAGTACGCGGTTCCTTCGAGACTCGATCATCGACGTTATACAGCAAAGTAAGATCAAGAGAGAGAACCCGAAGAGTTAAAGAAAACGGAGCGGCGCAAAACCCGGTTACCACAGTTGCTACGCCACTGTGCAACGAGGACCGGTGACCCGCCACGCCCTGTCGAGGTCGTCGCGCGCGCGTGTTCCTCTTTCCTCCTCGCCGCGCTCTTCTACTCTCTTTCTGCTGCTGTTGCTGCTGCTGCTGAGGCCGCTCGGCGATCGGCAATCGCCTCGGGCACCGGCCTAACCAGATCAACATCCCAGCATCCGCGCCATGCCCGCTCGCAGTTCTCTTCGTGATCTCTCGTCTTATAGTATGTATGAGAGAAGGAAAAGGGAGGATGTTGGTGCTCGCGCGGAATAGCATGGCGTTGAAGACACATATATATACACAGACACAAATGAACGATGTGAGGCAAACCGAACCAAGAGCAACAAGAACGTGCGTTCCACACACTCGTTTCTACCGATCGGATCTCCAAATCGCGGCTTCGCCCTCGGACGGTACTACTACGGGTGTACACTCTACTCTCTGGAGATGTACTTGATTCACCTCGGGGCACGACCCAACTTGCCACCACGTAAACACGTTGTTGCAACCGAGAGAGCGAGAAGCAGAAACATGTATATGTGTATATATGTATACGAGAAAGCAGCTTGAGTGAAAAGATACGAAGGTTCTTCGAGAGGTAAGATAGCACCGTTCTTATCGGATCATTCAGTCTGTTTGAAAAGAGGTCGAATCGGTAATTAAACGGAATTATATTAAAAAGGCAGAGAAGCTCGAGCCAACAATATTTTATGCTAAATAACATTTTTCATCATCGGGCAACTCATCGCTCGAAAGAATTTCTAGCGCACCTACAGCGCGACGAACTGACGAATAATTTTCATAATTTTAAAGTGACTCGACCCCCTTCGATCCGATCTCTTACGATCACAGCTTCGGACTCGGGCTTTTATAAGAAAGAGTCACGCGATAGCGTGATACGATTGTATTTATAGCACACGAGGCATTAATACGGAGCGTCGAGTGATCTTCAGCGGATCGACGAACCCGGAGAATGTCTCACTTGCATAAGTATATCGTTTGAGGAAACATATTAAAAAGAAGAAAAAAAAAAAAAACGATCGTCGCGGTTTCCCGATACGGTATAGTTGCAGTAGCGGAGGGATAGAGAGATCTCGATCCTCTTTGCGACAGAGCAGATCTCAGCGTTCGTTCTCTCGTTCGTTGACGAGGACTCCTCGCTGTCACCGTGTAATTGAGAGACATTCAGAGTGCATTAGCACTGCTCGCGCGAGGAGCTCCGCGACCGTGGCTCGTTTTCTCTCGGGCAAGCGTATTAATTGCTCATCAGCGGTAATGAAGGGTTTATAAGTCGATATTAGCATAACTAACAGGTTTTCCCCGGTAATGAAGCCACGATCTTGTCCGGATGGGTGAGCTTCTTTGCGTGTATCGTCTGTTAGCCAAGCCAAATAGCCAAAGCCATACGGGAGCGCATATCAAAAGTGCGAGGAGGCCTATGAAGTGCCTTTCCCTCTTCTCGACTTCGAGAGTCCTCGCGAGAGATTATTCGGGAAAAATGTAATGCGACAAACGATGTGGAACGATACGAAGCATTTGCCGCTTAAACGAGTAACGAATATCATCGATCTTTTCAATATGCGGAGCCGCGATAGAGCGCGCGGCATGACGACGTGCGATAAATATCTATATACAGGATTTCGATAATGCATGTAATAATGCGCGCTCGGTTTCGTGCATTATTGGTATCGCATCGATCGATGGAAATTACCGCCTACGCAAAAAGCATACAGTCAGGAAGGCACGTTCGATTCACGGCTGGCACTCCACCGCTTTCTATTATTGCTCTGGCTAAATCCCCTGATAAATGCTCTATGGTCTCGATCCCGCTGGTGTAGTATGTTCGGTAAGTCCTCGCGCGCAGGACGCAGTAACTTGCCATTAACGTTTTGCCGTCGCCGCCACCGCCGCTGCCGCCACCAAACACCACGCGTGCACGAAACACCGCTCGTGATAAACTGTAGCATCGATAAATCTATGCGATTCGGCACGCTCGCAAATCATAACGCCGCTCACCGAGAGAGCTATACGCGCTGCGACCGTTGGCTCACAAATTGGCGGCTTCTCGACCGGATGCCGTACCGAGTATGCATTCTGTTGCTCTCGTACCGCACCGGTCGTTTTAGATCGAGGCGTTAGAGCGGAGCGCACGCGATAGCGGATCCGATATCGCGAATAGAAATTTTCTTTTATCGAAGGATCGAGATATTTTCGCGCTATGGTACAAATGTCAGTTGACCCCTCTTAACCAACCCATCGATGCACAAAATACATAAAATATTCTGAAAGCGACACACAAATTTTGCAGGAAAAACGTACAGAAATTTGGTAATGTTGGGATGTATTGAGAACACCGATAATTCAACAGAAATAAATGACGATTGTGATCGACATAGAAATGGTGGATATGAAAGTTTCCAACACAGCAGCTCTTACGTTAAACTGGAATGAGGAATATATGGTTCAGATAGATGTTAGAATATCTTGTTACGATCAGCTCGAATGTGGGTAAAATGTACCGCTCGTGAATTTCTTTGAGGTTCGTTCGGGTTCCCACATCGGTATCACGTTAAAATAATATATCCTCGGTGAGTTCCCATAGCGCACATGCACACCAGCGAAGTCAGAGGCAAAAGGCACACCTTTGCAAAGGGGGAGAGAATCTTCTCGTGGTCCTCATATAATACAATCCTAACCCGGGGCATAGAGCCGTGCGGCGACGTGATCTTACGAGATTCAACGAAGAAACCCCGCGCGAGACTGAGGAGATCTTGCAGCGCTTCCGTGTACACGACGACACACAAACTACTGCGCTATAAAGTTTCTCCTCGTGAATATACGCCATGGCATGAGGACGACTAGTGCGGAATTCAGTTTATGCGACGCTCGAGGAATCCAAGAGAACACGAAAAAAAAATATGTATAAAAGTGCAACACAGCTTCCGAAGGATTATTCGTATGCGAAGAAACACATCCAGTCGAATAAGTACGCTTCGAAAGAATAGGTTATGAGGATCGACGGGCAAAGACGAGAAGAAATGTTTATCGAATATCGAGAGTCACTTTCCGCGTTGGCTTTCTTCACTCGCAAAACAATCGAAGCGATTCCTCTTGTGGGAAAAGAGGATCTGTGTGCATAGTATAAACGCTGATAATCGGTAGCTACTCCGTGGAGAATTCGACGTGATCGCTTTTGGACGCCATTAAGGTCCCATCGTTCGACTTCGCCGTCGAGCAATTTCTCATGCTGGAGACCCCAACGGTGCTCTCATCGATGCCTATATGCATATATGCCGTGTGTGAGGCACCCTCGATTTATTTTCTAAGGTTAAGCCACACAGTTTTTGACCAGTCGCCAGTGATCGGCTCACGAGAGCAATTGAACGGAGAAAGATGCTCGGCTGCCAATAACTGATGATTAGCTTTCTCTTAAAGAGTCAATCACTGTGTCGAGTTGAAGATTATACTCTACTACTCGTCGCGGCGAGTGATCATTTGCGTTTGGTACGCGCGGAGCGGTAAGAGTCTCTCTCTTGGCTCGTCGATCGTACGCGATAAAAGTGATTGACTCTTGAAACGAGTCCGGCAGCCGAAGTAGCAGCAGCAGCATCAGAGACGCGAAAGGACGACCGGGATACCGAGAGTCTCGCGCGGACGCGCAGTCCTTAAGGCCAAGAGTCACATACGTGAGCGTTTTCTCTTTTTTATTTTTTTTTTTATTTTTTTAAATTTATTTCTCATCATATATGTACCACAGCTTTGCGTTACCATGCAACCGCCGTATCCCAAGCTCTTCCCTGCAACATCCTCTTTTTTTGTTTTTCTTCCTCGAAGCTTTATTTTTATTTTTTTTTTTTTCATTCAACTTTGGTTTTTGTTATTTCTTTTATTTTTCGAACCGACGATCCGCGACCTCCCTCTTCAATTAGTTTCGCAGCGCCGCTCGTTAAACTTTTATGTTTTACTCAACGACTCGTTACGCTTGTGTGCTATACACAGAGACTATATACTACTATATTCTTGCGTTAGTGTGCGTGTATTACATGAGCCCTTGCCTCGGGTCGAAGATGAAAATCTCAAACACAAGTACTCGACGGAATGTATCTCTCGGTCGTCTTTATTCTCTTCGAATCCTAACAGGATGATCCGGGGGAGGGAGGGGATGGAGGGAAGCGGAAAGAGAGCCAATCGGAACAGTTGAGCCTCTAGGCGTACATATTCATTCGCGATCGATACATTCGTGACCTTTGGTCAAGCATTATTATAATAGTTGTTATAAAAAAAAAAATATATAATAATATTTCGAAATAGCACATTTACATGCATACAATTCACGACACGCCTTGTTCGAGTTATTATATTACGATACAGGAAAATGTATCGTTTTTTTTTCCCTTCGTGGGCGCAAAACTACGAGAAACCAAGAGACGTTTTGCAGTAGATATAACCATACTTGTGCGCGACCCTGAACTTTCCAAGTCGCTTCGAATTCCGGAGCATAGCTATATGCTTCAGCACAGTTTGCTTCGGTGGCTCCGCGGTGGGCATAGAGCAGAGTAGGTGCGCCCAACCTTCGCCACCTCGCACGGTATATACCTATCGCCAGTGCGATAACTCGTAGTTTCCTGTGAATCCGCGGGGTATACACACACGAGAGAAAGAGACCCCGGGATTCGACCTCCGCGGTACCGCGGCTTCGAAGTCAGCGAGCTCCCGCTCGCGCTTCTTTCTTTCTCTCTCTCTATCTCTCAGGAGAGTTTATCTCCGCGGCTCGTTCTTTCGCGAGAATCCCGCGGAAGACTTACGAGAACTCTGGGCAAGAGATATCATCCCCTGTGCAGTCGGCACCGTCGCCGAATATAATTCAAGCGCGGTTGCCACAAGCATTGGTCTCACACACAAAGTATGAAAAAGAAGAAGAAGCCGAAGGGGCAAGAGAGACGATATGAAAAGAGCGAGATGGAAATTCATGCGACCTTTGTGCCGCCACGACACCTTATCGTCGTTACTCACAGAATCCCCCGACGGTCCATGCCTAATGCCGCTGAGATACGAGCTACTACCATACATGAGTGAGATTAACACCTTCACGCACGGACGCCTTCAATTACAACCTACGGTTCGGTGTCTGTATGAATCGAGCGTGGAACGCCCACGTCTCTCTTTTCCGGTTCATGAGCCGATTCCGCTGTATCTACTAGCAGTAGGTACTGCCTGCTCCCAACTACATATATCTCGGACCGCCCCTTGTACACTGACTGGTATATACACCGGTATATGTAACATACGTGCACCACATTTAGGCGCGCGGCGCCGTGCTTCGCTCTGTCTATAAGCAGTAATTTACCGAAAAGGTCGGACGCCGGATCGAGCCCACATTCGCGCAGCAAATCAACTACCCAGAATAGTTGCTACATTTCAACCGTACGCCAGTTTTTTTTTTTTTCTTTTTTAGTACGGCACGAAGCAATTTTATAGCAACACGCTCCAGTTAACAAGACACTTGAGGTATTTTTTTTTAACTTCTAACTTTATATCGCGATGTAATTATAATTATGGCAAAAGTTTCACTATAGGCAATTGAAGAAAATTTATAATACCGCAGATGCGCAGTAATAAATATCGCGAATCAATTATCCGTTCTTCTATTTTTTTTTTCTTGGTCGAAGCTAAAAGTTAATGAAACGAATGAAGAAAAAAAATGCCTCCAGTTGTCCGTGGCGAATGTGCAAATGAAGTCGGAAAGTTCAGCGTCAGAGAAAGTGCCGCTCTTCTACGCACAGCGAAGCCTCCGGCGGAGTTCTCTATCTCGATCTGTCTCTCTCGCGAAGAGCGCAACCTTGCAATGACCTCGTTTGAACCCGGGTACCAGGTACCCACAGTGCACAGCAGCCGTCGTTGTATCTACAAGAGCGTGCAAGTGTACGGCGGTATACAATGGGTGGAACGTGAAGAGAAACAGAAAGAAAGCGCCGAGTCGAGGATTCTCCATTGGAAGGACTCTCCGGGCAGCAGGATCACAGGAGAACCAAGACAAGTTCAACAACGGCAACAGCAGCAGAAAGAAGAAGCGAGCGGAGAAGAAGGGAGAAGTTTGAGAGCGCAATGTGGTGGTGCACACTCTTCGGTGCCCCATGGCTAGGGAGCGATCGCACTGGACCTCCGTGATGCGCGGCGGACTTATCGGCAGGAAATCTACTCTTGTAGGCATGCCAGAAGGACCGCGTGGCCGACACGGTATATCTCCACTGCTTGGTTCCTCTTACTCTCGCTCTTATGTGTCCCTGTGCGGTCGTCCCTACGGAGGCCGCGCCATTGCGTCTCTCGCGAGAATGGCAATGCAACGCGTATATATAGCAGAAGAGAGGACTTCCATGGAGCATATATATATACCATGGAACAGAAAGCGCAGTGTAAGTTCAGGCATAGAGGAGAGGAGGAACAACAGAGCGTGTGCTACCAGCGGGTAGCCCGCGGTACCCGATACAAGATACTGCCACGTGTTACACGCTGTTCGCCACCAAGAGGAACGTCCTCTCTCCGCCATTCTTGCACCGCCCCGCGAGTCCGGACAATAACGATCTTCTGTCGTTCTTTTGTTCTGTACACACCGGGACCTTAACAGAGTTCAGATTCTACTCGAGTCACTGCAGGTTCTTCGGCTGTTACTCTCTTCCGGCTCTATCGAAACTCCTGTGTATACGATGCCTCTGTTTTGCCGGCTTTTTCACAATAAACGCGCCGCAGATTTATCGCAGAAATGTTTATAAACTTTCGGAGCCAAAAGTCACACAAATAGCGAAGTACAACTTTAATACTAAAAATAAATAAATAAAATCACCCGATTTTTCGATAGTAATTTGAATTACATGTTAGATTTGACGAAGTTTCAAGATGATCAACGTTAACAAACGTCTGTCGTCTATCGTTTTACAGGAGAAATAGATTGCATTTGAGAAAAAGTAGATGTAGTAGGACTACAAAGACCGATGTAGATTGAGATATTTGACGGAGGCACAGAAACGATCTTTCTATGCCACAGTCAGCCGCTCCCGGTTGAGATTCCTTATCGCGGAGTGTCCGCTCCCGGGCCCTTAGTCATTTGTTCGGATATCTACCGATGCGAGAGAGGTTGTGTCTTCCTACGAACCAACTGATCGTGGACCGCGTGAGCATTTCTATCCGGAGATAATACTTACTCACTGTTAGGTATAAATGTATTACAGTGATCGGCATCACTGTATCTTCCTCTTACTATTATGTTTCGTAAGCCAATCACTGGCTTTTGATCAACGGGACGAGCTCCGAGGGTGTTTCCCTTCTCGTCGCTCTTGCAACGTGCCACAAAGGTGACTTGTGAACCATCGCGACCAGCAAAGACGACGAGGGGAAAGGGCGAAGGGAAAGCGAAGCAACGAGTAGCATCGATCACGTCCTTTTCCGAGAGTGACATTTAGTGTCGGGTGGATGGTGGGCGCGACGCCAAACGTAAATGTCAGAGGGCAAATTCGAACAACCAGAACGAGAGATACACAGTAGAGACGACAGGCACCAACTATATATATTGCTGGGTATGGGCTGTACATACTTATGTACGTGCCACAGTCTTAATGGCCACCGTCGGAGCCTTGTAGGTGAAAACTAACGAAGTAAGTTATACCTCTCTCAAGTGCCAGCCATGCACTAAGTATACCCAACCATCGTGGCTTTACGTACAGGTGAACTTATATATCCGTTCCTCGTGAGAGTCGCACCGCGGACTGTAGTGTCGTTGCTATCTTTCGAGCTCATTAATTTAACTCAAGATATGTTTGCAAAACAGAAATTGCCACCCGATACAGTCTAATTAGACCAGAGAAAAAAAAATCTTTATGATTTCAGTACGGATTTAGAATTGAATTTATATCAAAGTAAGATTGTCTTATGCAAAATTATAACTAATGGACTGTCGTTACAAAATGACATGACATAATGTGTTACAAGATGATTATAATTCGCGCAAAGTTTATCTGCCGCGCGTGTAAGTTACTTGATAAATAATTCCTATGATTGCAGTTAATGATTCGAGCGTCAGGCGCATTTGCGTTCGACTGAATAGAATTGGTCGGCAATACAAGGCATCGTCGTGTAGCTCGCGCGGTTTCTCTTCAACACTATTCAGAGAAGTTTGATTCAAGCGAAGAGTAGATAAAGAAAAAGGTGAAGACAGTGAGAGAGAATTGCTAATACAGACAGGCATGCATTGCACTAATGAGGTGGCTGCCCTTTTCGCCAACGAATTGGCCATTTCGCGGGTAATAAAGCCTCCGCGAGGCGTGAGGCCGTGTCGCACGAGGCAAGGGGCCGCCGTTAATACGAGCGATATACGGCACATTCTTAACGACGAGACGAGAACGTCGAAGACCCCGGGCGATGACGACAACGACGACAGTGGAACGCTGAAACGGCATCGGGAGATCTGTCTTTTGCACTTTCTTGCGTACCGAGACTGCCGCAAGGGCGTCACGCATAAGGAAGCGAGAGAAGTAAATGTCGCAAGGGTCACTTTCCAACTGTGTTGGAAACGTTTTGCGTATAATTTCTGCGGATTCTTCACTTGAGAACTTAACTGGATACGCCATCGGGTTACGATCGCAGTATATATAGTACAGCTTGTCATCATCGGAGCCTCCAACTTCGTACTCGAGGGATTATACTCCGATGACGACTCTTTCATCTCCGACTGCTGCTGATGCTCGAAGAAACTCGCATCGTTATACCGGATACCGAGCGGTAAGGGGGCAAACTGTGGAGAAACTGTGGAAATTAAATTACGGGGTAGCCTAGCTGCTTCCCAGTCTTAACATCGTCGTCGCCATCGTCGTCGTCGTCTCTTCGTCGTCGAGAGCATTGAAGCGAACCGTTCTAACCGCCCTGTTGCTTAAAAAAAACCTCTTGGTATTTTCAAGGCGCGCGGCGCGGCCGTTTTCTTCTCTCGTTCTGCTCGACTCGTCCTTTTATCCTACGAATATATTATTATCATTCCCGTTCAATTTTACGCTCTTACAATGTTGTGGAAAATATGTGGCACGCGTTATTACAAGCCGTAAAAGGAAGAGAGTCCGAGAGATCGCGGTGCGGCCGAGAGTTTCGAATGGAGTGCTCGTATAATGAGGACTAGGCGCGGAAACGTTTGACGGTTTTATCAGTCGAAGCGAAGCGTATTTTCGCTATGGATAGCAAGCAGACAGAATCGTTCGAGTTGCCATGATATATAACGCATCTTGAGGATGTTGCAAAGCGAAAACGGGAACGAACGTGTGTGATATGTGTTTCCGACTCGAAGCGCGTTTGATACCCGAAGAAATCGTTGTGTGTAGGAAAGATTGCATGTAAGTAAATACAGAGAGATTTAAGTGGACACCTCGATGATTCTCGCCACAGAATATACGATCGCGTTTATGATGTGTTTCTCTGTGGCGCCTCGGACGCTGATGCCTCCTGTACTCCAAGTGTATGCCTCAGGGAGAATTTAAAATCGCGGAATGTGTTGGAAGAAAACGTCTTCGCGGTTTCGCTGCGAAAAGATCCATCGGGGGCCCAACATTCGCGGGAAAGCGTTCACTCACCTACGAACTCTGAGCCTTTCGTCTATAAATTTAGCGAAGAAAATACGGGAACCAAATGAGCGTGAAGAGAAAAAAAAATCGGGAAATGCTACGACTAATTGCTTGAATAATAGCCGGGATCATTAATTTTAACGTTCGATGGGGAAAACATATACATTTCACTTTCTATGAGAAATAAAAAGATCAGCTTTGAAAGGGTTAATAGCCCTATAACGATCGTCAATAAGTCGTCGCGTATCCGAAGATAAATAAAAATAAAAGAGTGAAATAAAACGAGAAGTCTCGATGCAAATAAGGATAGGGATACGAAGGTCTCGATCGCTCTTTTGCGGTGTGTAGAGCAAGCGGGGTCGAGGGTTCACGGATCGTTCTCGTGTTGGGATAGGACGGTACGAGAATATAAGCAAAAAGAGCCGGGTACCCCATTACCATATTTACCGTGCGTTATATTGGCCGGGACTGAGAGTCCTGCGGTCGTTTCACCGGTGTTCATGCCTGCGCATACGTAGGCCATAACTCGAAATAAATAAATCCATGGCTCACCCCGGATAAATCTGCACTGGGCGGTCGCGCGCCCGCGCCCGTGCGTATCTTGTATAATGCAAATGCAATCATGTATATCGAATCTATTGCTTAAAATTTGGTGTGTAGATTATTCGATATTTTTGTTTGTTCGATACATCGGGATTTAAGCTCTCAACACTTCGTATCTCGATTGGCGAGAGATAAGCGAGAAAGTGTGATGCGCGATTGTGCTTTTTTCTTCTCGATCTCGGGAGAGGAAGAATTACGGGAGTCACGGAACCCTTGAATCACGCTTCTCATCGTCGTTTTTAGCTCGAAAAGATCGCGAAACGAAGACAACGTTGAGTAATCGATCGGGTGCATGCGACGTTCCGACAATTTTACACACTCGCGAAATGTGACGGAGGAGAGTATCCCGACCCACGCGCAGTCTGTACACGGCGGCTCCTCGAATCTCCTCTTTGTACCGTAGAATCGATCTCGTCTCTCGATTTATGGCTAATTATCGTACAGTGTATAGAGGAATAGAGAGGGTGACGAGTCCCGAGGGGGGGAGGGGAGGGGGAGGGGGCTTCGCGAAACATGACTGTAACTTTTCACCGCGAGAGATCCCAGCAACGGTAAAGTTATTTTGCAATAGATTGGGATTTCGAGAGCACGAAGAACGTTTCTTCGAGGGGCTTCGCTAACAATAAAAAAAATAAATAAAAAAAGATATTGAGGCAGTGAAGAGGAACGACTTCAACTCGAACCGACGTAACATCTACGGTAGCTTCGGTGTCTTACATTCTATCCTATATATTCTCTCGCTATAACTTTCCTCGATGAACGAATAATATATTAATACTCGTGGCAAGCAGTCGAAAGAGACTCGAGTTTGAACTGTTTGCTTTCTCCTCTATTCGAAGTCCGTACGGGTTACCACCGTAATACACCGAGGAGTGGAGACGAACGATGTTTGACGTTCACGTCATTCTCGATGAAAATAATTGGTATCGGGTACTCATTATACTCCCAGCAACTATAAAAGTATATACAGTAGACGGATACTTTCAAAATACATTGCTCGTACGTCCGTCGAAACGTCGTACGAGAGCGAAAGCATCAGTCAACAGTCGTAGAAGGCGAAATGTACGGAAAGGTTTATTATACTATGAGGAATCAAACGTGGCAGGAGGAGAACGCCGTGGCAGCAGGTAGAACCAGCCCCATTAGTTCTTCTCGCACGTCGCACGTGCTTCCATTGAACGCGGATGCTATAATAATGGGAATGCGGACGGCGTCGCGTCATCGCTCACTCGCTCGTTCGCTTCTTTTCAGCTTGCCGTACTGTGTTTGTAGCCGTAATGTACGGCTGTACGGGTCTATTCGCAAAACTCTCGTTACGGAACTCCGAAGATACCCCGGAGGCTCTCTTGTACCCGAGAGACGAATCTCCAAGCATAGAACATTTTATGCGATGCGCTCTCCGTTGTTGTTATGAAACGAAAGTCGGATAGAATACGTGAGTGAGGAGCATCGGAGGACGATAGACAACGAGATGAGTGAACGGTAGTGAGAAGAAAATCTCGAGAGATGACGGAGTGACGACAAGATCGGCAAGTCGTTTGAAGATACGTGATAATCATTGTTTCATCGAACCCGAAGGCTATAGAACGAATTTTCTAAATATTATCGTGCAGTTTTATAATTCTACTTTTAACCGTATAAGTTAAGCAGCTTGACTAAGGTGTGCAACGGATAATAGGAAGAAAATTGCTTCTAAGCTTCGCAGAGAATATTCGGACTATTATTTCGTTATATTAGTTGGATCATTTGCCGTCTTGTCTCGATATTTCAACATGAAAATAATGGGAGTGGTGAGAATGCGTATTGCTACCTCGTGAACACGAATAATACGTTCCGCTGGATCGTGAACGGCGAAAGATCGCGTCATATTTCGCTCATTTCCCCTGTGGCAAATTTTATGTACGGATTGGTAGATTGAAAATCATAAGAAGCCGGAGATACACCGATGGCAGTGAGGAAACCTCGTTAAATTAAGGTCCGTATAGTGATAATTATAATATTATATTTATAGGATCGGTACGATCTTTCATCTGCTTTCTGCAATTTGCGCTCTCGTATTTCAGTATAGTTGTAAAGTTTCCGATGTACGGATCAGACCGCGAATAGACCTGCCTACGATTTGTCGACACCCGTTA
The DNA here is from genome assembly GCA_934046635.1 of Buathra laborator. Classification (NCBI taxonomy): domain Eukaryota; kingdom Metazoa; phylum Arthropoda; class Insecta; order Hymenoptera; family Ichneumonidae; genus Buathra; species Buathra laborator. The sequence goes on along the minus strand of OW203897.1, from coordinate 2,791,256 downwards.
CACTCGCAAGATCCGATCTACCGGTGTTGCCGACTGGCCGCAGCCACGCAACGCCGGTCGAATTTACCCCCCTAAGATCTCGAAATTTATGTTTGTCGTCGAAGCAAAGTTTCTCGAGTCACTTTAACCCCGACGTGAAGAACCGCAGCTCAGGTATCTCCTTACATACGCCGCGCGGAGCGTTGCTTCTTGCGCGAACCGGCTGTAAATTCGTTATGAAATATAACGGGGAAAACTTTCCTGTGTCCCTTTCGTAATTCGCACAAGTCATAAACTATAGCGCGAACGCGTTATTATGAAAAACCGTCTGGCGCGGCATTTGTTGCACCCACGCGGTTGTGTGAACGTTCGTAATTTCTTAACTGCGTAAGAAAAATCGTAATATTTATTGATTGGCACTCGTTTCTTAACATACCGTACGCCAGAAAAACGTTGCATACCCTCCAAAGAAGATTTCCGACTCACCTGTAATACAGAGAAAACGGAAAAAAATTAATTTTACAATTAGTTAGAGCAGCAAGTCGGAGTTGATTAATGCATCGAGCGAATAATTATCATTTTATGGATCATTCGATAGAGAGTCGTGAAAGTCGATGTTTCTCGTTCGCATCGCAGGTGGTTTTGTCGATCTGGGATCGGAGTCTTGGCATTGGCTACTCTGCGCACTGTTCCGAGGAGAGCCACGACGTCCGGACGGCGCTAACGAACACCCGGGGTTACGCGCTCATTATCGTTGTTCTGGGAAAAGTTGCTTGGCCGATGGTCGATCGATAGCCGGGGCATCGTTGACGAGAGGGAACGAGCTAATGTTGCTGCCTACGATGGAATGACTGTGGAACGAACGACTAAGACGACGAGAGTCGAGAAGGGGTCAGACAGTCACCACGCCTGCAGAGCAAAACTCTGGTTTGATCGCTATACGCTCGTCGTTCTCTCTACTTCGTAGAACGTGATCATGTCGTGCGAGATGTTCCATTGCGTTCCGCGGCACCGTCAGCAAACACCGTTCCGCATATCCACACGACGAACGAACTGTTTGCTCTACTACTCGCAATTAGATTTTTATCGATGCTAAAACCTCTCGCGAGATAAAAGAGAAGAGATAAACCGCATCGAGATTTCATCTAAAATTCTGTACTCGATCTTCGACGACGATTTTTTTCCAATTTTTATAAAAAATGTTACTAATGAATCTCGGGATTTGAGAAACGTATAGAAATTGAATCATATTAAATATTAAAGTCGTTGTCATGCAAATTGTGGCATATAAATCTCGACGAAGATCGATGAGCTCAAAGAGAACGACAAAAGAGTCTTCGTACAATATTGTTACGCTAATCCAATTCTGACCTCGCGGAACAGCTCGGTGGACATGTAAAGAAGGGATGAGAGACGGAACGGAACGGAAGGAGGTACGGCGAGTCGATCAGACGACGCGTGTGGTCGTCTCTCTAAAGAGGCTAACACACAGGGGCCGCATGCAGCTCGCAGATCAGAGGCCAGAAGCTCATTCGCCTTTCCCGCACGTTCTCCTCTCTCCGCCAAATGAACAAAATCGAGCGACACGGGGGCCTCCTCTCCGCGGTTAATCTTCTTAGTCGGCCGTGATCCGCGTTCCCGGCGTTAAGAGCCTTTCGTTCTTGAGAGTCCGAGCAATCTGCATGCTTTCTCGGGCATCAAAGACTTACTGGCCGCACTAATTTGTACCCGAGATTCGATTGATGCAGCCTTTTATTCTTCAGCATTTCTTTTCGCAATCGCGTCGTTACACGACAGAGATGCTTTTTAATGAAAGATTCAAGCGCATTCATAGAGTCTATAAATCATCGTTGCTACTTATCGACAAGAAAATACTTCTTGCTGTCCCGCAGGGAACAAACCGGACGTATAATGCTGTCCATGAGTGATAAACCGTTTCCTGAGCTCCGCAAAAGTCATTTTTCTCTCATCGCTCGACAGAACCAGCTTATGATTATTATACGCTTTGTGTTTTCTTTTCTTTTCTTATTTTCATAGTTTTCATAATTTACGATCAACTCGAAATGGTTGGAATTATTATAAGGAACGAAAATATTCTCGGCAAAACGCGAAACAATGCGGAAGCCCCGGGCGCAAGCGTGTTTTATCTGTAATTGGGGCAATTACCGGGCGGTAGCGCTCGCGGGAGCGTCGGCGGAGACGGGAAGGAAATAAATCGAGGGAGCGTGGCCGCAATAAATCGAGACTGGTGTTTGCCCCGGTCTCTCGTCGGGACGACTTTGCTCTCTCTCTTTTTCTCTGCCTTTTGTCTTATTCTCTCTCACAACGACTCTTTCTCTCTTTAGACCGATAGTATCGTCACCAACTGTTTAACATACGCGAACGGTTAATTTGTTACTCGCGAATCCGTAGCGGTGACGAGAAACACGAGTGAAACAATGCCGTTAACACACGTCTACATTTATTACGATTAAACGTGAAATACGAACGAATAAAAAAAAGGAATAAAACTTCTCTAACTATACGATCGTATTCTTCACAAGTGTACACATGTCTCTTAAGTTTTCATAACATTTCGTAATTCAAAGTCAAAATTTTGTAATTTTTTGGAAGGTATATTGAGAAGAATATATATAAAAAAAAAACTTTTTAATTAACGAAATGTTTGCCTTCTCCTCGGACGTTACGGGAATAGACAAAATTGATAAAAATCATTTTACTGCTGCACCCTGTCGTAGAGTGTCTCACGTAATAAGACGTCTATGTCACACGCAAGAGTGTTACCGTCCGCTGTGGTTAACATTTTATTGCCCGCCGATTAACTCCACACTATACGGCTCGACGTTGGGTCTATTTTACGCTCTATTTTAGCGCGTCCACATCGTGTCGCGCAGAGCTCTCTATTTATTTCTCGTGCACCTGTGGCACCGTGACGATGATTCTCTTTACCAGCTACGAAATCTGATGATGGTGTGCAAGCGTTAATTAGCCGGACGATGTTCGCGGCCAAGGAACAGTCTGAGACATCTTCTGTTAACGATTTCCGGACTACTCTACTCGCGAAGCTTATCGAATTACCTCAGGCTGGGCGAAAGGTTACTTTGACCGCTCTGTATCTCCTTCTCGACTCTACAAGCGCTCGTTTGGTCGCGTCAACCCTCACTCGCCGCGGCAACAAGTTATACATCGTATACTTGTTACTATAGGGTATTACAGGCTTTGCTTGAGCTCTCCTGAGCACAAGTCGCCCGGTCTGGTAATCGTGACAGAAATTGTGTAGGAGCCGGCATGCAGATACAAGAAACCGAGAGCTACATGTTCATTCTTTCTTTCTCTCATACTTTGCCGTTTTCACTGAGTCTCTCATTCTACGGTTCTTCGGTCTCCGATACATTACGTTGTATAAAGAAGTATACTGCGTTAACCATGGCGCTATATTCTCTATATATGCATACTGGTAGGTACACGATCGCTTACCGATACGTATATATCCAGCGTGGGAGTACCTCGGATAAATCAATGATTACATCGGCAATTAATCAAATGTGGTGCGCCCCAGAGAGTTGCCGACTCTCCGGTGTGTGTATACGGGAGAGAGAAACCGCTTGACATGGGGAAATATGTCGTTATTACGACACGCCTCCTACGATCTACATGCGAGATTATTGGTAAACCGAATCTCGCTAACCTCCTCCCTCCCCAGTGACCGCGCGCGTCTTATCGATAATTTATTCATAAAACGCAATCGTGTTTAATCGATTTTTTTTCTTTCATTTAATTTATTTTATTTTTTCCTACAAATTGCGCGCTCGCGGTTCAACGTTTGCATGAAAGAAACCCCCTTTCCGAGCGGAGGATTTTCATATGATATATAGTTCGATCGATAATTGCACTCGTAATTGCGATCATAAGTACGCACGATATAGTTATATACTTGAGAATTTCTCGACGGGGTACCAAACCCGACGAGATTCAGCGACGACGAGGGTCCCACCTGCGACTCCTCTTGCGCACTCGAAGTTAATATCCACCTGTGTACTCCCCGAACGCAACTTCGGAACTGTGCGTATGTATCTCTCCGCCATACAGTACAATCTGTTTCACTGCGAGGTTGCGAAGCTGCATAAGCCCGCGAGAGTATCACGGATAGATCGTTACACCCGGAGGGCCTATCCTGTAAACCTTTTAATATGTAAATCTTCGCTCGCGGCTCGCGGTCTCCGCGACGGTGGCGGGCAACGTTATCGAAACACCATCGCGCGAAGCAAGGGAGGCCAATATATATAGTATACCGTGTACGGAGTTAGAGCACCAGAGAAGATACGGGATTTCGCGCTGGAGTCTCGATTACTCTCGCTCAACAGGAAACTCCGGTCTTCGCTGAAAAGCCGAGGGTTGACACCGACATTTATACTTCGGCGTTCTGCCGATTAAAAAAAAAAATTGCCATTCAAACTATTTTTCGCGATCTAACATCTGTTTTCAGCGCGAAAAATGTAGTCAACTAAAAAAAAATCATGTCCACCGTACGCCTGCAGCACTTAAAGCAATCGAGTAGTTTCTCGAGCGAAGTAAGGTAGCCGTCTGCGTTCCACACTCTTTTTTTTTTCTTCGACCGATCGTCCACTCTGCCTCCTTCTGTTTTTGAGTAACGTTCTTTTTTTTTTTTTTCGTTTTGTTTCTCATCCTTTCCACTCCATGACTGGGTTTGCTCGCGCTTTTAGAGGGGGAGGCGAGAGCCCAGCCGAGCCGAAGGGGGCAAGAGTAATTACTTCTAGAGCGGTGTGCGGGGCGGCTGTGTTGAAGGAACGTTCGCGCATCTCCTCGGATCCTCGATACTCTTTCATGTATAGATCTCTCGTACGCGTACACCGGTGGACCCTCCCGAACTTACTCGAGATATAGCCAAACTTATAATTTAATGGTTAATTATATAAGGGGTCTCCGGTGCGGGAGCGACGCGCGAGCGAGCGGGATTCGGCTGAGCCACTGGGCGGACACGGTGACGTGCAGGAATGCAAGGATGGGTTCGATCACGAGCGCGCGCGAGCCTCGAGGTCCTGGATGCTGGATGGCCTGCCTGAATCTTTTTCTTGGACCGAAGCTCTATCTCTCGTTCACTGTCGACACAGAAGGAGCAACAGAAGCATCCCGCTGTACAGATAACTCGTTTTCAAGCCTCTCACAGCATCCGAACGATCCTTAACACACCTTTCTTCTCGCTCTTCTACAATGTGCACAACTATAGTATATACACATTATTGCTACATTATACAACCAGAGTGTTTCGTACCGCGATCGCGCGTTCTCGACAAAGTGGACGAGTCAGCGAGGGCCAATCAGTGCGGAACTGTAGCAACCCCCTTTTTTTTGTGGCTCATTCCATTGGCTATACTTGAACGAAGACGTCTGGTCACGTTCTACACTAGAGTGGCCGTCGTGCTATGTCGAGAGAATACACACACATTATACCGTACGGGTCCCGGATTACTATTATCATCGATGAATAAACGCGGCGATAGGGGCCAAAAGTTTCGTTGAAACTCTGAAGAAATAACTGTAGGTTTATGTCCCGCAGTTTGAAAAAAATCGGATGACAACGGTAAGAAGAAAGTATAGACTCGATATTCTGCATGCAGAAGCGAAAAAGGAGATGTCGAAGCAAAGCGATACCGATCTGTCCACCGGGAGAGTGTAAGAACTGTGCATTATCGGTTTATGCTTGAAGGTATCGGATCGTAGCGCGATGGGTGGTGACGTACGCGATCTACGGTACGGTTATAAAATCTGCCACGACGGTTTCGAAGGAACCATCGAGAGATGAGTAAAGCGCGAGGAAGCGAGACTTTTCTAGCGATCACGGAGCACTAGTGAGGCAAGAGGCAAAAGCTAAGAGAGGGTCGAGTTGAACCTCTAGGCCGTTCCGCGTCCTCGCACAGCAGGCGTGTCTGTCTCTTCGAGTTGATACTCCCCCCGGCTAGGAGATCGGTGATCGTCAAACCGACCATTTCGCTTTTTTTTTTTCTTTTTTTCTCTCGTCTTTTTCTTACATTTTCTTTTTGTTCATTCTAATTTTTCTTCTTCCTCTTCACTCTTCCGTGGGGGTTCGCTTGCGCGCTCGCTACCTGACGTTCACCTGCGCGTCCTTCGTGCACCGTCGACTTTCCGCCTTTCGCGGCGAACGGACGCCCGCGACTCCCGTATCGACAGGCTACAAATTCTAAACTATCTAACTATACTATCTGTACACTTTATTGTGATTTTTATGGATGGAATTACTGCGAGCGGCGCACAGAATAGATGAATAAGAAGAAATACGCGGAGATTGATTGTTCGGGACGAGATGTTCGCGATTTTTCATTAGACTCATTTCGCGAGGCCGCCGGCGATCGGGGCTTATCGAAAAAAACTATAATCGAATCATTGCGTGTAATGGACACGTCAGACGGTCAATTGTCACGCGCGCTATCGATCTTCAACGATCTCTTTAAAATCACGCTTAAATTTGGATTACCGAATGGAAACGGTATACCAGTCAGCGGCAATTTAATCGCGTTCGCCGGCTCGCGGGTTGACAGACACACCAGCAGGTTTATCCGTATGGAAAACAGGCTCTTAAGTGATACGGCCGATATAAGCGATAAATGTGTCACCGCCAGATACTCGTAAATAATTCTCGGCGGTGCGATATGGACAAACGTAATTAATTGTCCTCGGGGCGACAAGTATAATAAAGAAAAAAAAAGGGAAAAACTGAAATATCAAAGCTCCTTAGTGTATCCAGTAGGCTCGACGGAACATACAAACGTCTGTACGCATATATGATTCGTAATCAGAGCGCTGGTAACGCTATAATACACGCAGCGATACAACACACTGTTTCGTGTATCGTACGTAGAACTACACTGTTCCCCTGACCGCCCTGACTACGAGATCCCGAGCGCTAGCGCAGTTTATTTCTGTTTATGAATAATGCATTCGCGATTAGCCGCTGAGATATCCTATACCACATTTACTATATATAGTAATAATAACACTGAAAGAGACTCTCACTCGCTCTCGTATAACAATTATGAATGACGCTATATATACGTATACAGCTCGTGATAATTGCGACGAATGCGCGTCGAGAGGCAGAGGGAAAGAGATCGCGCCCGGGGATACGGTGCATTCGGGGTTAACTCGATTAATCGAGGTGATTGGAACGAATCGATTTACCGGACAAGAGGAGAATGTTCGCATCTTGCGCACCCGCGTCACTCTGTCTTTGCCTCTTGCGGTATTATGTCTGAGAGAGGTGAGAAAAATCGTGGATGGTATGTGCGATTATACGAGGATATGTATACAGAAACGTTGCGAAGATTGAAAAAAGAAGCCGGAGACCACGCGGACCACCGGCAGGATATCCTGCCAGACGACATTGTCTCGGCGGTTTATACCATACAATACGCCGTATATAATGTGACAGAAACGAAAAGCCGGATCTCAACTAAACGATGGAGATTAATTACTTCCTCGCATTCTTCCGCCAAATTGAATCGCTATTTTAAGCTCGAGATTTAAAAAAAAAAAACAACACGCATTAATTGGCATTGAACTCGCAGTTGAATGGATCGCTTTTACCGATCAAAACAAGTAGTAACAGTTTCGTAAGATGTGTGTGTTGTAAAATCGACACTTTGTCAGATCGATATCTACGAAATCTCATTGACGCGTGGTATCATTAGCGCCCGAGACGAATAGTTCTTTCGTCACTCGTGACTTGGCCTCCCGTAGATTATTCTATGAGAAAATGAAATAGCCCGACAAACAGGCTGCCGACGTCGTGGAGAATGAAAAAAAACGAACATAAAGGAAGGGATCACCGGGAGCAGATCTTCACTTCTCTATTCTTTCGCGGTACTCGTAATTACAAGGGAGTGACTCGGCGCGACGCGGTCGGACCGGTGGGCGCGATCGGGGTCTCCTCCTCGATCTGCTTCCCTCTTATACTCTCATGAAGAGTTCTTATCGTGTCGTAGAGCTCTGTGTATGCCTCTGGCCGCCGTGGCCTCGCTGGATCTTGTGTTCTTCTTCTATGGTATACACTCGCGATCGTCGAGTCATTTAATCTCATGACACCGTTGATCGGCCTTTCGAGAGCTCGCGAAGATCTGCTCGAGCTTCTCCTCGTCATTCCGGCGAGCGCACCTGACCTCAACCTGGCCTCCCGGCAAACCCCACACTCGTTCGACGACGACGACGAACCGAAGAGAACGCGAAGTTTCATTAACGATTCTTCGTATACCCCGCGCTGACAATAACGGTAAGACGTTCGTACCTCGCCACCTCTTGACTTCGTTCGCTGACGAATTACTTTAATTCTTTTCCTTTGAACTCTCCGTTGTACCTGAATTTAATGTATTCGCCGACGACAATAAGAGGACAAATTTAACGCAACGAATTCGGAAAAGGAAAATAATCCTTGACGAATTTCGATGCTGCGTATGAATATCATTCAACCTTCCACATCGGGACCCTTCGAACGATCTATAATCTCCTCCCGTCTCTCGCCTTCGCTGCATACGAAGCAGATGAGCGATAGTGTATATATATTCACCGGTAGGTATGTATAGATCGAAAGATGAACGGTTAAGGCGCGCGTACCATCAGGCCACGTGGCGTGCGCGTTCTCGTGATTGCAGAGTTCGGTCCGTCATTACGTGACCTCGTAGTGTGACCTTTTTGCGAGGCCCCCGGCCGGCACGCCGCTCGCGCGCGGGTTCGAACTCACATATACATATATATCTACATATCTCGTCTCTCAGCCTATACCCCATCGTATGGTATCAACCAATACGAATACTCGGCACAAGGAAAAAAACACTATAGGTATTGGAACGCGAACTTGTGTCTCCTTAGGCAAAAGCAACGGGGTATACATATACGAATACCGAGAGAACGCGCGTGTTCCAGATCTGAGGGAAACCATTGGTACTCTATACGCGTCGTGTAAAATAGCCGTATGCACGATTGGAGAAGCTGAAATTTATTGTAAGGTGAAAAAGGTGTCGGTCCAAGCGTATTATAGTAGTATCCCCTATCCTCGGAGTCCCGATATTACACCTACAAGTAAGCCTCATTCTCGTGCCCAGAGCTCAACCGTTTTATCTCGAGTTTCCCTGCACTCCCGTGAGCTCTCGCCCGCGAGAGAGCTCTGTTGCCTTATACTCGAGATTCGACCTTAACGCCTGTGCGGCAAACCCGTAACGGATATCCTATATCTTTGGAAAGGATCTTTTGACGTGGTTTTTCACGCTATTCCTCGGAGATCTCTCTCGTAATGTACGAGAGCGTTACGCGAACTGCACTCTAACGCCCGTGTGAGATAAGACCATACTGACCGGGGAGTGCTGCAAGCAAGTATTATGCAGTATCCAAAGCCTAAAGGGTGCGGTGAAACGTTGTCGGGGCAAAAATCCTCAAGCTATTTATAATTATTACCACTCCCGTTATTTTCTCAGCATCGTCGTTATTATGTGTAAAAAAAGAAATCTATACCAGTGCAACAAACGTAGCGAGAAACATTCATGTTTTTTACGGAGGCCGAGGAACTTCACCGGGAGTATAACGATAATTGTAAAAACTTGTTAACAAATATTCGTAATTTACCGGGACGATTTGCTTGCACGCACCTGTGTCTACTCGAGTAATTGGTATGAAATTCGATGGTTAGAAACGGAAAGAGCGGTTCATAGCGCCGTGGGGAAAAATTAAATTCATTATCCTTCGGTGCCCGGCGGCGTGACCCCCGGTAGACATATCACGTACATAATACACACATATACACGTACCAAGGAGGATATGTACAAGTGTAGCAATATATCTGTATACGCGAATGAGGTAGAGACCAGAGGCCCTGGCGAGGAGGAGTTAAGAGAGTCATGAGCTGCTCCCACAGAGGGTCTGACCTCGTGACCCTATCAGCCAGGCCCCCGCTCTCAGAAGGCTATTGTTTATAGCGCTGAAGTGTGCGCGTATCCCGCAGGGGCCTCCTAAGACCGGCGCTGGGCCTCTTCTTCTGTCTCTTTCACTTCGCCGCTGTTTGCTTCTCTCGTCCTATTGTTTTCTTCGGCACTCATTGTCTTTCGGCCATCTATATCCTCGATGGTTCGCAGTCGTGAAACTACGAGGAGCTCCGCGACAACGCCGACGATACCAACAGTGGTACATCGAGAGAGTTGCGAGTATAATACAGTATAACCCAACCGACGTCGTCACTGCCTCGTAACTCATAGAGTTATGAAGCCGGGGCTCCAATTATTGCCAAGTAATTGCTCAATCCGTATTGGACGCCTGTCGATAACGCTACTCGAACAACTGTTCCGCAACTACTCCTCCCTCTCTGCCCGAAGACCCGCCGAATAGTGTACACACAGAGAGCTTCAAGCTGGTTACACACGCGACCCTCTCGACCCTCATTTTACCGTGCTGTACCGAGCGTACAGGCAGCGGAGACAACGACCACTTGGTGCACGCTAATTAATCGCCACTTCAGCAAATTGTTCGTGTGCTCGGTTGCCTTTTATAGCTTCGCAAATATATATATACACACACACGTGGAAACATTGTGTCAAGGAAAGGATGAAACTATGAGCGCAGGGCGAGGAATGCGGTCACAAGTGAAGGATCGTCCGGGACTAATTTAGTGTCTAAGATTAGCAAAGCGTAAAACTTCTATTCTACATCCTCAACAGCGAAACGATCTCTATGGGAATTCGATACGAAAGGTCGAAAGAAATCGGCGCGATGACACGGACGAGAAGAACGAATGCGACGGCCCGTAAAATCATGATTAAGAGTAGAGCATTGCATAGTGGACGAGACATATACAAAGTATAAGTTTCTCGCAAAGCAATATACGGTGGTAAGCGTATGAGAGGGGCGCGAAGCGATGCGTGGACGCGGATGAGCATCGACGACGTAATAACAGTGATCGGTGCGGAAGGCCGGGAAAAGTAGAGAGAGGCTCTGTTATGGCGACGAAGCGCTCTCTTCGGCATTTTGCAAACGGCGTTCATTCCTCGAGGGGGTTGCGAGATTCAGGCAACGCCCTTTTCTCATCCCTTCTCTTCCGCAACTGAATATCTCACAGACTCTCGAGTTTCAAGTACGGGCGCCGTGCAAACCCGACGTGCTTTTTTTTTACCATCAACTTCCATCATCCTTCCGTTCAAACACATCCTTTTCGTCCTTTATCCTCGCGCAGGTGGCTCCGATCTTAGCTCATCGTGATACATCTCGAAGACACGAAGCGAAGGAACGACGGTATCGGTTAGTTTGGAGGGATAGGACGCTGCCGAGTGCGCGGCTATTCTCTAATGACAATGTAGATGTAGATCAACGTAATGATGATGGCCGGGCTTGTCGGGATGTTCTTGCATCGTCTCTCCGGCATGCAAGCCGTGTACGGACCCTTTGCTTTCCGGCATCGGCACGCTCGCTCGAGACTCGAGTGTGCATCCGTGCGTAAATCTTCTCTCAGCGATGACATCGCGCATCAACGTAAAACACAACGCTGGAAGGATGAACTTCGAAAAGTGACGTTGACTGGCAACCTCGGAGCGAGATTCCGACACGCCATCGACTAGCATACCGCACGCCGTCATGAAGACCGAAGACGGTCTGCGATTTGATCTGCATGAACGAAACTAGTCTGAATTTTCGTCGGCATCAATTACACGAGTTCAGCCCCAATTACAAATGTCATCAGCGAGGATAAAGACTCCGATGGCTATATCAGAACGTGGAATCTGAGTTTAATGTGTCGTCATGAGCCAAGGAGGAGTACTCGGATGCAGAAGAAGAACGATTCAATTTTCTCGGGACAGCATCGCGGTGTGCCACGGCATTCTCGGCCGGGTTACGTCAGAGATACCGGACGGCTGTGCCATTAACCCCACGGAGCAAAGAAGTGAACGAGAGCTCCCGTTCCGTTGCCTCGGAAATTGCGCTTTTAGTTTAATTGCCCGGTGAAAGTTCACCGGATGTAATGCGCGAAACGTCTCTGTTACGGGCTCCGGAGACTATTACGCGAATGCGGTAGGATGCATGTTTTCAAGTTGATAGCTTGATTCTAATGAAAAAAATATAAAGGAGTAGCGTTTGCGAATTATTGTCGTTTTATGTACCATCGTGTAACTGTTGGTCAAAGTTTGCTTACAAAATAATACCGCAAATTCGTGAAAAAAGAGATCCTTGAAGCCATCTGTCGGTGATCTCAAATTATATCGGTGTTTGTCCGAAAAGTTTCTTCGAACTCGAGAATTCCGTCGCACTTAGAGTAGATAGGCCCGGGACAGCGTGTTTGGAAAGGGTGCGCTGACTGTTCGGCTTCGCGTTAAAATCGGGGAGGGCCCCAGGGGGCGAAAGACGCTATGCTGAAAGGACCGGGCCGTTTGCTTGTCGGTTTCTCGGAACACGCAAGGAACCATCGGAGCATTGAAAGAAACAGAGAGAGTTTGAGAGAAAGAAAGAGAGATGGAGAAGAACGAAAGAAAGAAATAAAGAAAGAAAATAAGAGAAGAGTAAGAAGAAGGAGGCGAATGGTGTATAGACGCGCGGCGTTGCAGACGCACGCGCCGGGGGCAACCAGGAGGCCTCGCGCGCTCTGTAATCACTCCTCGAGTCAGCAGCCAACACACGCACGCGTCCAGAGGCTTTCGCCGTACGATACAAACATGAATCTCCTCTACACTATGCACCCATTCGGCTGCAGCACGTATACAATTACTGCTGGAAGGGGGAAGGCGAGCGCGCGAGTCAGCAACGAGAGGAGAATGCACCACCGACACCGATGCACTCTCGCTCGCTCGCGAGCACGCGAGTGCATACTAATTCACCCCCCACGGGAGCATGGATATTGCGATTATGTTCGTCAATGTGTAGGTATGTGATCATGATGGTAACACGAGCGTATGGGTAAACACATACGCACCCATATCGGCGGACGTGTACACCGGAGAAGTGCACTATCTAACCATACAGACACAGGGACCGATGCAGCAAGCTATGCTCGCGTCCTCCTCCGAACAGCCAGCACACATCTGCGTAATTGTCCCCGCCGGCGGCATTCGACCGAACGCGCCGAGCATCCCCCGCCTCTTTGCCTGGACACGGTACGTCTTATCGTACAGCACGACTCAAAAATGCTCCTCCGAATAAGTATATTAGAACGATAAATTACGAAAAAAAAAAATATAGTGCGCTCTTCTCGGATAACGGATTGATCGAAGATGAAGAATGAGATTCTACGAACGGATTAAGAAGGCAAAGAATAAAAAAAGCGAGTAGGAAGGTTGCTGCTGCGTTTTCATAGGGGTGAAAGTATCGAGTTTTGGATCCACGGGTATCGGTATATCCCCTGTGGGTTGGGTAACTACCAACCTACCCGCGAAGAGTTCGGCCCAAGAGCGAGAGAGCACGCGGACTGCATAATATTCGTTCGCCAGTCGAGAGCACCGAAAGTCTGTTGTGGTCAGAGAGGAACTCGCAACTTGGCCGCAGGACGTACGAGAGCTTTAATGACCGGCGTTGCGTGATTTATTTTTGGAAACTACGAAATATCGCGGCAAACCTTCGAGTGCCCTCTTTAGATAAGAATTGGAGTGTAGAGGAGAAACGGCGATGCAGCGAAAAAAATGCGTGGGCAAAGTTAAAAAGCGATGCATGTGTATAAGGAAGAAAGTCTGAGACACGGGAGGAGTTTTTGGAGATGAGAAGAATATACACGCCGACGAAACTCGAGATGCCGAAACTCCCTTTAACATGCCCGGAAGGAACGTCTAGGAACGAAAACACCACTTTGCAAATTTAATCCCAGCTTTGCCTTTCTATGTGAGAATCCACGACGACCATCACATTGTCTCTCGCTCCTTAATTTTGTGCTCCCCATGCACCCATATACGCTTCTTTAGCCAGTAGATATACACGAATATATAACCCGAGGAAATAGAAATTGTGAGTTCGAAGTATATAAGCATAGAGCATTTAATAATACGAGGGAAGCCCAAAAATTTCAATTTTTAACCATATCGAGAGCTCCTCACGGGCCTTTGGATGCGCATCGTTTAGTGGTGGTTTCGAGCTTCGAAATGGTATTCTGAAATTTATGCCAAAACCGGCGACTTTCGAGTCTCGAGGGGGATTCGTGACTCAATAGAATCAGCGAAGAAGACTCGGTATTCCTTTGCTCTTTTGTTTCTTGTTTTCGCGACATCATTTTTCGGGCCATCGAAAAGGATTGCATGCCATATCTCGGTGGCTGTGTTGCTCCCGGTGATGCCAAGAGCGTGGATAGTCGCATGAATAACGGCTCCCCTAAAGATCGTTCGTCGAGTGTACGTTGCATCGTCTCAGAGCTGCACGATCGTTCCCTCGACATACATACATATAACGCTCGGGCTATCTATATGCCTATGTAAGACTAGTTTAACACGATCGAGACGGCGTGGTGGCGTCTCCCAATCGTGTGTTACAACGACAGCATGTGTTATTCAAACCGATTTCGCCAGCCGCGTGTCGACCGCGTTTCTAAATCATGTCTATCCAGTTTCACGCGATACCTCTTCGCCCCCTGCTATCCCGCAAACTAACCAATAAGTATGCAATAATCGATGCGCATCTGTTGCATTTATACTCTCTTGTTGTCTACATCAAGCGTGTGTGTAAAACACGACTCGATTACCTCATTGTGTTTATACTAATGGTGTACACTCGCCGTACCCAATATATCCCGAGTTGTAATAAGTATCGAAGCTCCCCCGCGCGTCTTGTAATTCGATGGATTAGAGCTCTCGTACTCGCACGTATTCGGTCTATCGAAGTTCCGCGTATTACAACTACACTAGTACCACCGTATTAAACACGGGTACGAGTAGTTAACTCCGAAGCTAAAGCGACTCGTCGGCGTTTTTCGCGCCGCTGAAAGTGCACACGTGCGAGCATCGGGCTCACGTTTCGATCTCCTTCCATCGACGAATCTCGCGAATACATACTCGAGGTTATATCCAGCAGTACGTGTGTTTCTTGCATCGCCGTCTCATATAGATACCGAAAGTTCTCACTCTCGAAGAGATAGATAGCTCGGGCTTAGGATGTATCGGTTGTGAAGCATCGGTGTGTATACGTATCTCTTGCGATTCTCTTACCCCCGTGTTACGTTGCTCTGGGAAAGTCTCCGAGATCCGAAAGAGGCGAACTCGTGCCCCGTCTTATACCCACTCCTATAGACTAGCTGGCAATAAATCTCCGGCACACTCGAGGTGGAGAGACATCCGTTCGGTATCCTCGCGAATGCAACTGCCTGCTGGTTGCCGCTGTGGCACTCGTGGCCCGGCATGTATATTCCCGAGTCTCGACTTGCTTATGACAATGTGTTTGTCCTGTCTTACCGAAGCAGCGAGAACTCGGGAACAAAACTATGCGCTCGCGCGAAAGTTTCATTCGGCATGCGGTAGCGCGATAGACTGTCGTATGTAGATCTCCAGCTTAAATAATCGCTGGAGCTACGATATTTCGAATATAATATACATACAAAAGTAACTTCGCTTCTGTCTCTCATATAAAGTTGTCATACTTTCTATTCGGAAGCCAGAATAGGTTACGATAGAATAATAATATTATATAGATATTCGCTTGCGCTACTTGCATAGATAAATCAAATCTCGTATTCTGCGATAAATTGTAAGATACATCGGCGTTATAATTCGTCTTCTTTGAATTATGTCACATATTAGCGCACAACATCGAAACGACATTTTAGGCGTCTTTTTTAATCACCGTAATTGTAATTAGTAATAAGAATTTTTCAAATATTCTCGGTTGCAAAACAACGATTGAGATATTGGAAAGAAAATTTTACAATCTATTGTGTTTGAATGCTAAACTACGATATTGGCAAAAGGAGAGCACATTGCAATTTCATAACTTGAGACGATCAATGATGTCGAACCGTTTCGAGCTGTTCAACTTTTCTCGTTCTGTGGGGGCGAATAAGGGCTTCACGGAAGCATCGAGAAGAAGCATCACAGTATATACGCTTCAATCGGTTGTTTTACCGTACCGAGAGAGCGAGGGCACGCGAAGCGGGGTCAGCAGTGCAGCTCGTCGTGCAGCTTCGACGCCGCGAATGCTTCGGGCGCGGAACGGGGTAACGGGAGGGGTGGGTAGTTGGCTCGGTAGGTGACGTTATTAATTGGTTAATGAGCAAGAAGCAGCATATAGTATACGGAGTAGAAGGAGAAACGAGCGGCAACGAGAAACCATCGCAATAAAACGTGAGGTACAGCGTGCGCGCATCAGGCCGGCAGCAGCAGTTCCATTCGCCTCGTCTGACCTCGTGGGGGCAAACCTCTCTCCGTGGCGGACGCGAGTTCTGTGTGGAGCACAGTGTGCCTCCTCGTCTTGGTCAGCGGTGAGGATGCACACGGTCTTATGGTATACAGTCTACCCGGGGAGTGGTCAAGCCCGCCGGCGCTGCTGGATTAATTATCATTACCATCGTGAGCGGAATGAGATCGTTCTCGTACACAAGCCAACGAACGTGCGAGTTGCACACAGTTTACTTCCTCGTAGCGGTGAGTCCGGGACTTACCGCACCCGTCCGCACCCGTGCAACGACCCACTTCTGTCGTCTCGTGTACAATCCAACAACGATGCACCGATCGTCTTCGTGTAGTAGAAGAGATACACACGGACGGGAGTGCAACGGGAAGTGGAGGTATACCGGAGACGCCCTTGTGAACGCGGAAAAATAAACGATCTCAAACGAAGGAGTCCCAATGAAACTAAGCGAGAAGACGCATTGAGAAAGAGATCAAAGAGGCGAAGAAAAAGGAAAAAAAGTGGTAGAATCAGCACGCAGAAGTTACAGGTCGAGAGATGAGAGTCGAGTTTCACGGATCTCTTGGCTATCCTACTCCCTATGAACCTACTCGAGTTTCCCGACTGCCCGAGAAACCATTAATCGTACGTGGAATTCCACGGACATGTGACGGTCACCTGCAACTTTACCAGTTATATGTACGGCTCCACTAGGGTTTAGTTGTATGGTGTATAAGTACAAGCGTGTGTACTACGCTCTCTCGCTCGACGAAGTATCGCGCTTACCCCGTTGCGTTAGGCCCGGCGCACGCCTGCCTGATGGGCTCACCGTGGACTGGAAAACATGCTTCTGTTCCTCAGTGAAGCTTGCTTACCGCTGATGCTGCAGAGAGCTGCTCTCGCAGGCGAGCTTCGATCCTTACGTGAACGGCTAACGATGCCCATTAGAGCAGTACGCCGAGAGCATATACCAGTAGGTGTACACCGATATATATACAGAAAGACTGTGGGCAAAGCGCCTCGGTTGAGCGTTCGCCGAGTCTTCTTACCCTGACTAATCGCAACGCGCACGACTCCATACCTCATGCAGATCGGCTATTCGTCTTGGGCTATCCTCCAGTTTGTCAGCCGAATCGATTCGATAAAGATACCAGCTGTCTATGACGTCCGGCACGGCAACGTGCATGGAACACAGAGACTCTTACAGCACATATAGCGGGCAATAGGGCTTTGGTATTATCCCATATCTTGCCGGTCTCTGCGTCAAGCTTAACTGCCCCCTCGTCTCTTCGTGAAATGCTCAATGTCGGGAAACCTCACTGAAACGGCCGACAGGAAGAGACCCCTTCTTTAAAAGGAAAGAAGCGTTCATTTACCGCATTTCTGCGTTCTTCTTCGTCGATTGATAGTTCGAACTTGAGGAGAGACCAAGGAATAAGATATGGAAGAGACTCTTAACGAGGAGACGATTATGGAGGAATCGTATTTTATACTTCGAGACCTAACTTCATACGGAGAATGCGCGAGTACAGTACGGAACTTCGAGTAGCAATTCTCCACTCGATGGACACGGGGAATTCACGATATCGTGTTCCCGAAGTCCTTTTTAATTGGAATATTTTATGATAAAAATAGGAAGAATTCGTATCCACGCGAGAACCTTGGAGCCCCACCCAAGAAATTTCTCCTATGCGCTAACCCAGTGACCCTCAGAACTACCGGAGGCCCCGCGCGAAACGAGCCAAAGAATCATTACATTATTTTGCAACATTCCTCTCTCTATAACCGGCGTGCCCAGTGCGCTTCGACCTTTATTGCGGTATCTCGGTGTCCGTATTACTGTACCAGCGGTATCTCAGTCGCAGCATGATTTCGCCGATGGGGTTTCATTGCTTTCTACTAAAGGTTATCGCACGGGTTCATTGTTCATGCCGACCAATTGGCCGACATCTTTCATAGGTGAAAAGTCTCGTCGGAAAAACTCGACGCTAATCAGAAAACTGCATAAAACTATCACTGGAATCAGAGTGAATTCAAAAGGGTCCGCGAAGTCTAGAATCAGCTTCGACAGACTCTCGATTGACTTCCGTGTCTTTGAAATCGATAGCGTCAACGGCGAGCTTGAGATCGATGCCTATCGATCGATGGGGAATAGATGAAAATGCCACGTAGGAGTGCCCGGGTAATGTTAGTACGAGATGTAAAACGTTACAAGGGGGGCTCTAGTTTCGGAACGTGTATACATAAACTGTTGGATCTCTTTGCCCCATGGTATATACTCGTACCACGGGTATACGATGACGCAATTCCGTCGAGACGAAACCCGGCAACCCAGATCTGTCACTGAAACACGACGCGATCAGCCAGAGTTTATAAACGCGAGGGAGGAGAATCACGCGCTGAGGATTTACATGAAATAAAGAATAGATCGAACGAGTTAAGGTACATAGAAAGATCGAAAGGTATGAAAACGAGAGAAAGAGAGAGGGCTGGCCATTCATCAGCACCATAGGCCTTAAGTAGAAAAGCAACGTTAGAGGATCAAGCGGGGATCAGTGAGTTGCCAGTAAAAGCTGCGATATAGTTTCACGATTCAATGTGCTCATCTTCGGCTGCTTGAACCGCCGGGCGCAATCATCTCTTCTCTGCTTCTCCGCCGACGCCGTTGCTTCCACGTAGATCAGCTCTGAAAAGCAGCTGCACGCCGCGTCGCTTGCGTAATATCGTGTATCCTTAAATGATAACGAGATACGTGTCGAACGAGCAAACTATAGAAGTTACCGGCGAAAACTTTACGCGGATAGCTCGTAATATATTGTCTATAGTTCTGGGAATGAGAACAAATCGCGAGATTAGAATGAGTTTCAACGTAAATAATGATATTCTCTGTAAGGACTGTCTATATGACTGTATGAATGCGAAGAATTCGTGATATTCGAACGGCCAAATATATTTTTAGTTTTCTTTTTGCCTGAGTTGGGACACTCTCGCTATCTCGCCGGTCGCAAAAACGAGGGAATACCACGGGAAGACCTGAGAACCTGTTGCCACCGTGGTATATCCCGAAGATCCTAGCAGCGATAAAGTCCCAAAGAAGCGGCAGTCGCTCGCCCCGCAGTAGCACCGGGGTAATTAAGCATTGACCTATAACGAGCTATAATTAGTCATAGGCCTAACGAGCGAGAGATTAAGATTTATCGATAGGATTCCCCGATATGAGCTCCGAAGGAGACACCCACGCTGAGTCACGACTGTCCCTCAAGAAAAAAAAAAAAGCGAACACCTCTGTTCGATGACTGCCGAATAAAGTAAGAACCTTCCATCCATCAAACTCTTTTCAAAAGATATGTTAAAAAAATATCAATAGGATGTATTAATCGTCTTAAAAATATCGTTTTAATTTTACGATCGAATCGAAATTTCATCGAGTCATTTCAAAGATACTTTAACCTCATATTATATATAAATATCATACTTCAAAGGGGATAAACTTCTCCTTAACGCATTAAAATTCGAGTCGCAGTTCCAACTCGCGTTGCAAAGGCTCAGCCAATGCAGAAATAAGAAATCCAGTTCATCAATTAGTTCACCGATCAGGAAGAGCCGAACGGTGCGTCTCGTGCACTTAATGCATTGAATTAACAACGATTAACTGGGTGAATAGTTGGAATCAGTTTTTAATGCAAATCGGCTTATTTTATCTGCGCCAGATCCGTAGAATACAAGTCGCACGCGTACGCCTCGACGGCGGCATGTTCTCTCCGCATCGAGCTGTATGTGCTCTCCCCCCGGATGTGCTACTGTGTAATACGGTAAACCTTAGTGTGTACGTATCTTCGTTACATAGGCGTGTGCAAGTTGCACGCCTCGAGGCCCGTTATCGAGGGAACGGTAGCGATCAGTCCGTTAGGAAAAAGTGTGCAGTTGCGAGTGTCGATCGGGAGCGAGCGCAGCACGATCCCCTTTGCGCATACTATATATCCATATATACATACGTATGTGTACATACAGCCGTATATGTATTTCTACTTCGGCTCTCGTACACGCGTGCGCCAGTAGTCAAGGAGTAGCGAAGGAGAAAGCGCGCACGTGGGCTTCTGGGCTAATTAACGCAGATAAGTGGTGGTAGCGAGACACACGCCGCGAACTGCCGGACGATAGCTGACCAGCACGCGCTCGTTCTTGATATACTACCGTCCGCGTTTTAACGCGAACATCGAAGATTCTTCGGAACCTCCGGTTATTTCATACACGCTCCCGCACTTAACGGGCTTTATCTGTGATATTTAGCCCGTAGAATTATAAACCTATCGATTAATCTGGGCTTTCTAATGCTCCGAAAAAATCTGCATAAATGCAATTGAAATAAAATAGCGAGTAAAACTGCTAAGCTTGCCCGCTGCCTGCTTGATGTACATAGAAAATAATTTGATCTCGCGAATCCGCACTCGAGACTACCGTATGTACTACCTAATTACAGGTGTTCGATCCACGCAACGATAGATACTCGCAGTGCGGCGATCCTTCAACCGAGATATTCAAGATTCTCGGATAGATAGATCGACGATCCATACGCGATTTAAAGTTAGTTTCGATCGTAGAGGCGCAAGATGCACACGTGTATACGTATGCGCGATAGAACCCCTGTACGCTGTGTACTCTGTAACTCTTCCAGATGCTTCCTATCGATCAATTACAGGCATTTATATTATTCAATCTCCGTGTTATAAAGATATGAGCATTGATTATCGGGCATTAGTCAGTATGACGTAACAGCGAAATAAATCAATAATTAATGGGTAAGAAAGATTAATAATTGATGCATTGGTATGATGCTTGCCGAGATAAGGAAGTGGAAAGGTTCTGTGTGAAAGAGGGGGAGGCGCGTGGCTTGGATATTAATTTTCATCTGATCTTCGTTTGATCTTCACGTGAGCCGAAGATCGGCTCTCTTCAATCTTCTCGTAATATTTAATAATAGATATATATACCCCGGCAACTTCCAATTTCTCAAATTCGTTCGACTTTTACTTCGTTCGCTGCATTAAAATTGCCTCGATGATCTTTTAACCGTAGAATCGCGAGTCTATTAATTCACTTTCGAGGAAATAGTCGATCGTCCCATTAGTGATTAATCGATCATCGCCGCGGCTTTCCGTTTTTATTTTCAATCTATCTTTCTCTATCCATCGTTATCCGCATGTGCAAAGGTGTAACAAGTCAGTCTCGTGAACGAGAGGTCGTTTACAGGGTCAGATCATGCGGTTACTCTTGTATCGAATCGTTAGAAAGTCTCACTATGGTATTAAACTAAACTGTAATACACTTGGTAAAATATATCGTCGATTCTGTCGACGATGATTGTTCGATATACAACGTGATCGAGAGTTTCAACGTAAAGTGAATATCCATGAAATGCCCCAAGTACGGCAAAGTGAAAAAAAAAAAGTGTTCCGATATTGCGCGAACCCTCGAACAAATGCGATCGAATAGACGCACGCGTCATTAACTCGGTCACGATGGAAAAAAAGGCTTCGCGCCCCGAGAGGTTTGAAACGTTGATTGAAAATCGAGGGAACGTAAGTCATCGGGCAACAGACGATTGCACGTGTGGGAAATCATTGGACTCTCCTTGTGGGCCATATTACGCACTGCCTCGCGATTGTGTATGCAACATCTAACGTCAAGAGAGTGTACAACCGCTCTGTAGACTCGTTGAATGGAAATACACTATAATACAACGTCTGTAGGCTAAACAATAGACACGAGAGATCGCAATTAGCGTTGGTTTGTAAATCGCAGAAGAATCGATAAATCATCGAGTACCCGCGGGTTATAATGCTGTGCAAATCGTATCCGCAGTATATTCAAAGCAGAAAGAGGCCTCAAAGGGAGCGACTATATAGTGTGAACTGCAATTCTTGATTACTCGGGGATCTTCGTAAGAAGTTCCAAAGGCAGCGAGAGAAGAAAGATAGCGAATAATCACGGCGGTGACGATAAACAGAGTTCTCGAGCTCCGATGTTCAAGAGAGAGCGACAAGCGAATAGCATCGGGACGAAACTCGAGGCGTGCGTGGGCGTCGAGGACTAGAAGAAGAGACCGAGAGGGATCTCATCGTAGTCGTCGGGGTCCCCGACGTATCTCGTACGTGGCAGGGCACCGCGGAAGACGAACGAACCCGACTTTGCGCTCCACATTCATGACTTTCTAACGACCCTACTGCATTCTATCGTCTATGTAGACGGCGCAATCGTCTATGTTGCGCTCTACGGTTTATGTACGGACTATGGTTTAACCCCTCGGTCGAGCCGCAGCGAAGTCCGCATAGGAGACTCGGCTGTCTCGTTCTACTCCGAGATCCCTTGTTACCATAACTTACACCTACATAGTTATCACAGACCCTTTCCACACTCGTCGACGATCCACACACACATATCGCGTTCGTAATATATGAGAATCGAGGATACATACGCTTGAATTACTTTTACTCTCGGTCTTTTCTTCGACTCGATAGTTTCGTCTCTCTTGCATAACACTGGTCCGTCGGGAACCTTTCAGTGTTGAATCTTCTAGGTGGATAAGCCGAATAGCAAATGCATCGTGTGTATTATACACTGGTATTGCAGACATTGAATATACAGCCGACGCCGGTCTCTTGCAGAGCGCGAACTGCGCGCGGGGATTTGCTCGATTTATGTGGGCACCCAAGATGCGTCCGTAGATTCAACCAGCCAACTCTAATTGCCGCTCTCGGTGGGCCGTACCTTAAACGAACTTGAATAGCGCAAGTGACTCGATGCAACTTTAGCTTCAGCTGAGATTCGAATGAACGCGTAAGAACGGGAAGCGCGAGGTTTCGTTAGAGTGGAAGGAGAAGATAGAATTATACACGGCATACATAGGCGGCTGAGAGTGGGCATCGATGGTATTGAAATGCTGAGGAAGAGCCGAAGTGCTAACGCTGTTAGAGAGCCGCGAATTAACTGCGAATCGAGCGGGAATTGTGTGCACCTCTTTATTTCTAATGAAGATAGGAAACGTTATCTACTTACGACGATCTCCCACCGATCTCGGTGAATCGGTAATACGTGCGGACTACGGATACACGCGTTGAGGATGTTTCTAACGCGTTGCAGATTTTTTTCCGATTGTTCAATCGATAGACCTGGCGCCGTAGGCTTTTCAGGCTAATTGATCATTCGATGAAAATTCAACAAGATACTCGCCAACGCGATGACATCGGAGATGTGAAATAATTCATTAAACGGATTGTCAAGAACGTTATCGCGATTGAGAATCCTAGAGGTTTATTTTTCTATTTAGAAGAGAATCTTTCCGGAAATAGCGGTTGTTTAACGATTGTCCGAGTTCGTCGTGACGGTACATCGGTGCTAGAGATCGATACGGTGTTGTTCATTATTTTTTTAATCTGTGTTTTACACTTGGAAATCTATCCTTTGCGAGTGTGCAGTTTCATTTGTCCGGCACTCTCGTTCGGTTCATCGTCGTGCCAATCGTCTTGAAGCTTCGCGTGTATCGTAAGTTTGTTCTTTTTCTTACGTGGTACAACAACGTACTTTGCGTCAGCGGCGAATTCGACAGCTATCACTCTCACGAGAACTAATATTGAGGCTCTCGCAGGTGTTTAAAACGCGATATTCACGTCGCTCTAAAACGATCACTCAATTCACCGAGGAAGTGTCATTGAGGTGACGGAGATCCGAAAAAATCTGAGAGGACCACGCATGCTTTTTTTTTTTTTAATAACTCCAAACTAAGCATGAAGCGCACTCGTCCTCGGAGTCGCGCGTATTAGATATGCCGTACGCATAAGATATGCGTATAATAAATAGCACGGTGTAGTTATACGAGGTCTCAACTCGTGAATATTCATAAGTAGACGGTTTTACGAGCGTCGCCAAAATTTACGACCGTGACAAGTTGACGTTTCGAGAATTCAAACTTCAACTCGTGTCAAGCTGTCTCTAACCTTATTTGGCATATTGCAAATAAATATTACTCGGTGTGAAATTCTTTTTTTTTTTTTTTTTTCAATGAAATCCAATCATCGAGAGTGATGATGCGAATGGAGATGTGGCTAATTTAATTGATCGGCTACAAACTCACAGCTAATTGGCAATTTCAATAATTTTCCCAAATGCTTTATCTCGCGTCGTGTCTCACGATTGTAATTTTAACGATCTTTATCTTCGATCACGAGAGATCGCGACAATTATGGACTTGTAACGAAAATGATTTTAGAAAACGGTAACGCGAAAGTTGACGTTTAATGCGCTCATATCACTCACACGTTAGCCAATTTCACCTCCGGGATAGAGAAAGAGCGAGGAAATTCAGAATGAAAGACGAGCGATAGTTCGTTGGCGAAGGAAAGCCGTGAGAGGGGTTCATAATCTTGGGGTTCAACGGTGAGTCCGGAGGCGGGTAAAGGAAGGGAGGTAGAAAGTGCGGACGTGAGGACAGCAGCGGGGTGAAGGGTTTCGCTCTCTTGCGAGATATAACGCGAGACTGTACGGGTCGCGATCCGTATAGCTTCGAGGGGTCATTAGAAGAAGCGCGGCGCATCTCTGCAGCATCATCCAGTTCGCATGCCGTTCCGCTGATCTTCCAGAGCGCTCAACCAACAGCAGCAGAAGCGAAGCTAGATGCTCGCTGTCGGATTGACGGATGCGAGCCATCCAATGCATGTACAAGCTCCGGGGGATAGCATGCGCATCTATCTAGTCTCTAGTATGCATCGTAACAGCGTTAGAATTCGCGCTCCGTCAAGCAACGACCTGACGGCATTGCCAATGCTGTTGTTGTTGTTGTTGCCGTTAACTAGCCGGAAAGGTAAAGATCGCGGAGGGATTATCGAGAGGAGAGAGTAGGATCGTTAGCTATAGCGAGAATCTGCCCCGTCGTGGTATACCGCTTCTTTGACCATTCAAGAATCATCTGTCCGATATCCGCATAGTCATAATAAAAATAAGAAATAAATGAGAATGTATAAAGAAATTAGAAAAAAAATCACTCTGAAGACGCGATAGCCAATCATCGCCCAAGATAATGCGTCGGGAGAGGGTTCCCGCTTGTATATATCTGTATATGCATTGTAATAGGCGCGATCCGATGGATTTTATCGCTTTATACTTTCCAACTAATTTATGATCGCTCGCATCTTGGTTGCGAAGTATCGTATACCCATATACAGGTCTACATTCGCCGACAGTTGAACGCGAGAGGCTATTATGAGTGGATCATACGAATACGAGATGCTATTATGTGTAAGATGTTCGAAACTTACCTGTGCATACTCGGCGCAGATTTCGATCGAGGATACGTAGTTGACGACGTCCTCGACGGTCCAGCGGTTGACTGCTTGACCGTCTCCGCAAGGCATGTGACCGCAAAGAGACGGACATCGAACCGGTGGTGGTGTACTCGGACGCGGTACCACCGTTGGCTTTGGTTTCGGCGATACACTACCCGATCTTCGTGTCTCAGTTCGTTGACGCTTTCGCGGCGCAAAACCACCGGGACTCGAGAGATCCAGGGGACTCGTTATACCGACGTCACGTTTATTTGCACCTGTGGTCAATGCAACGATACAATCGAATTAGCCATAAAAGTAGCGTCGATGTGTACTGAAAAAGCCATTAAGAATAATTTACGGCCGGTGATGATCAAAAAATGTATTTTTCTTTTTAGTCCCGAGATGAATTTCGCGTATGAAGTATTGAACAGACTGTAAAAATACCAGTTCACTGGTATACATCAGCCGTAGTTCCCAAATGACGAATGACAGAAATCCGTTAAAACAAATTTTTATAGCCAACTAGCGACTTTTAACCGCGCTGTGATTACCGGTCATAAAAATGATCCAGACATTATATTTCGATGATTTTTTTTTGCGCTGAATACAAAATTACAGTCGGTTTTGCCAACGTCTTTTTTATTTATGACACAACCAAAATTTTCATGGATATCTTCCGTCTCTAACCGAATAAATTGAAAACAAGAACCGCCGATATTTCTAAAAAATTAAAATCATTGATCGTTTGAGAGAGGAGAAAATAAAAACTCACCTTTGAGATACGTCTCGAGTTCCGCCGCGCTTTGTGCAGCGTTCGCCGTTCGCACCATATGAAGTAACGCCTGCGTCGACGACATATCGAGCATTGGCGGAAAAACCGGATTACCGAATAGATTGTCCTGTTTCTGTTCTTTCGTAGGATCTTTACTGGACAGGGGTGACGTCGTGGGCACAGTCGGGGGTTGTGGCGTGCCAAGTGGTGCCATAAGACCAACGAATGGTGTGGCGGCTGTTTTGAATGCCGGAAACCTTGGATCCAATCCGGGCGGATAGCCGTTCCTTGGAGTGCTGAAGTAGCTATCGAATATCGAAGCAAAATAAAGATCCATTTCCACATTAAACGTACAAATTGCAAGCTAATATATGACGATAACATACTCGTTTGGATTGGCGTTGTTGTACTTTGCGGCGAGACTTCTCATGAAATCGCTATAATTTCGTCCCATCATCTGTTCCATGTGTTTGAGATGATGGGGTGCCGTTGGGCCTTCGGGTCCACCGAGGGACGTTGCATTTGGCGGCGTTCCCGGATGACTCGACGAGGATGGCGTCACGCTACGCGAAGACGTCGAATTGTTGTCCGGCGTAAGCCGTTCGGTCTTCACCTGAAATCAAGAGAATCATGTTTCTACCGTTACAAATGACTACCCACCATCAATCCAATCAATCTTACTCCACATTCAAGCTAAACAAGACTACTGATATATCCAACTAGAAGGAAAATCGTATCCTCGGGCATATCGTGTCCCGGCTCTCAGTAGGACAGAAATCACACGAAGAATAAAGTCCCTTGAAGCGATGGATAGCCTCGCACGTCTCGTTCTCGCCGCGGGATGTCTACCAAGGTTTCACTTAAGAAGACCTCAACACGCGTTACACCTATTCACTCCCTTCTCTTCCTGCGCTGCAGTGTACTATATAATTCTTATAATCTCAAAAGCCTAGTCGTATAACATAAGAAAATATCTCGACGCATTAATCCACCGGGAGAAGGAAGAACAGATTGCATCTTAGATATGGTAATGAAGGTAACGTGTGTTGGCTATCGCGCACCTCGCGAACCTGCTGCTGCTGCTGCTGCTGCTAGGCTACTCTTCGTCCTGTAACAGTTGACTTCTCTCCAAGTTGACTTGGCTGAGCGCAGCGTGACACTAAGAAGGACGAGACTCGATTGGCGTAGAATAGCGATGCGCTCACAACACCAGCGTAGTTACTGCTTATATACACTTATGTGGAACGTAGCAATACCTATACGTATTGCACGGGAAATAAGAATACGGCATCAGACATCAGTGTAGTCGAGTAGGAACGAAGCCTCTTTTAACGCGGTAAATCTCTTTCTCGCCTGGTCGACGAGACGGAGATCGTTTTCCTGACACCGCGGGGTGACCGTCTCTTTTGGACCTACTGATTATATCCAACGGACTCGAGACGAGAGAGAGTTCGTTCCGCTTCTTGCATGATATCCAATCTTCAATCTCAAATACCCGTTTTCGTACCGAAAGTTTTGCGCGGTTGGGATCTCTTCAATTCAACCCTTGTATGAGGAAAGATCGTTCACCTATCTCGAATAAGCAGTCTCATCAAGAATAACAACTTTACCGGGTTGAAGACTCTCAGATTTAATCGAATGGCTCTCACTACAATTGCGTAACTCCAGACGATTGTGGCACTCGATGAAAAAATATGGAAGAAGGGTATAGCAGGTGTTCGATTCTGATATTTGTCTTCCAAGTCGAGTGGCTACTCGAAGAAACGCGCGTCCGAAGAAACCCGAGTGTGCCGATGATTTAGGAGATTTTTTGGTGCTTTTTCGTAGTCGTCGAACCAAAAACTCGCGATAGATATATAAACAAGCAGTATACGAAGAGATATAGCTGTTTGAAGCGCGAACGCACGTTTTAGCTCTCGGGTAGCGAGACTATCAAACGGTACTTCGTGTACACGAGGAGCTCCGACGCCGCAGGTGCGTGCTACCTGTTGTCGAGAGATAGGTAAAGTAGAGAGCAACCTGTAGGTCGCGCACGAGGATCAACTAACGTTAAACTAAACACGAGACATCGACTGGAGTTTCCACAGCACGGAAGCTGGATAAGAGAGGCACATCTTTGCTCTTCGCTTTCGATGAACGCGATAGAAATTTGGCCGTAGGCTCTTCGAGTTCGAATGCAAACACTCGGAAGATACTTGGGGGGACAGTTCAAACTTTGCGCCGGTGTCTTCGACGACAAATCCAAGGGTTTCTCATACACAGAAGCGTCGAGGCTACTCGAAGCTACTCGAAATTCGAACAAATATCGAAATGGTCGAAAAATAAAACGGTGTAAGGATACTTGCGGAATGAAGAAATGGACGAATAAATAAAAGTGTATCTCACCTGCGTCGTGTCGAGGCCGTTTTGATTCAATCGCCTTCTGCTCCGCGGAGGCCTTGGGGTTGCTGCCCCCGAGAGGTGGGCGCCCTGAGGGCTACCGCCTCTCGCGTCTATCGCTGTGTTCGCGGCCAGGGTGGCCCCGTCACTTCGCTCCGTAATATTATTGTGTCTTCCCAGATCGGCCGCTTCTACGCGGTCGCCTCCACGTGGAACCGTACCTGCGGAGACGGTTTCACCCGACACCTCACCTGAAACACAACGGAAGGTTACACGTTTATTTATCGATTCCTTCAATACCAATGTTTAAGGCTGAATTATAGCCCAACCAACTTGTCTCAAGAAAGAGAAACGCAGCGAGGCAGCTTAATTACTCGAGAAAGAAACTTAACTTCCTTCAAGAGTTTATCCGCAAGAAGCTCGAATCTCTCTAATGTCTCATAGAAGCGAACAAGCTGACTATAGCGCTGAGAGGGTAATTTTCACGTCAGGTCAATGAAGAAGAGATGCTCGAGCGAAACTATGCAAGTATCTCTCTAGGAGAGAAAAGACGAAGAACCCAGGCAGGCACGACTAACACACGTTCGTTAATGATTCAAACGCGTTACACGTGTGTTGTGTTCGTCAAGCTCTCTCGGCGCAACATCGCAGACTGGCTCTCATCGTCGTACATAGTCTCCTGCTCGTTGGTCCGCTGACAAGATAATAGTTCAACAAACTCGCCAGCATCAGCGAAATCGAGAGAAAAGTTGTCGCGCGCTGCGTCACGGTTTGCAAAATAAAAAATGATATAAAGCACGAGCCCTAATTTGAGGTTTAAAAAAACAAAATAAAATCCATACGGGAATGATTAAGACATGAACGTCATCGTGGAAGTGTCCCGACACTTTCGATGTATGAAAACATTGCGTGGCGCTAATAAAAATCAATATTTATTGGACTACCTTCAAGCGTCGGTTGCCAGAAGGTAAATACGAGGTAGCGAACGCCTACTAGAGAGATGATTATTGGCTCAGGCACTGCGGGAAGTCCGATATTATTCGAGTATGATGACGCGCGCCGACACCTCGTAATTCCCGAATGATGTCAAGTCAATGGAGCTATCCTGTCATATAGTAAATAACTACAGGATACGTTTCCTGGAAATATCTCGTAACAAAGTCGAAGAAACTAATAAGCATGCGACAGCTTCATCATCTCATCATCATCATCTCGCCCCATGGTTTGAGCTTCGCTCTGTGATTGATATGAGTCTGTACCTTATAAACACCTTGGCAAGTCGAATTAAAGCGATCGTCCGAGTGTAAACTCGTGATGGGCGTCACACATATCGTATGGAGAAATAAATATATTATCGCTAATTAATCGTTCGAGAAGGCGAAAAAAGGATTTTCGCGATCGGTTCGTCACTGGACAGCTAGGCTGGGTTTCCTGACTACCCTATAATGCCGAGAATCGGTTCATCTAGCGCGAGTAGATAATTGGCCGATATAGGACGATCACTTTGTTCCCCTTCTCGGCGCCGTTTCTGGTCCCGACGAAGACACACCGTCGTAAAGCTGATTTAATGTCGCGTCTATGTAAACCGAGCACCAGTCGTTAAGAGTGTAATACGAAGAAAAAGAATCCGCTGAGATCGAAACGATGTGAAAAAAAAGTAGATACCAGATGAAGAGGAAGGACAACGATCGTGCAGACACGTTCGCAGAGATTACGATCCCGTCTATATAGTAGAGTATTTTATATATACGATGTTCCTCGTTTAATGTGGCGCTAGAATCGAGATTTACGCCCAATAAATGAAGCCGTCCTGAGACGCGCGGGTCCCGCGCGTCGGATATCTTCTTCCTCGATCGCCGCGGGATCGGCCCCCTCTACCTTCATCATCAACGACCGAGGCATACTCTCCACCTAGCATAGCTCTGGACTTTATAGAATAGCACCACACCGCGCCCTTCGCGTTAGTGTGTTCCATTCAAGTGGCAAGCAGCGGGTCAGTGTCCGCGCCAGCAGGCTACTGAAATATCCGATAAATTATTGTCATCGTTAAAACTGCGCTCGTGGCCGAGCATTTTATAGCCGGCAGTTAACTCCTCGCGCAAGAAGAGCACCGAAAATTTTCGCTCTGGTAACACATCCAAGTTGCACGACTCGACCCCCTTCTCTCGCAATCGATTTTTATTTATTTTTTTTATTATTTCAAAGCTCATTCAACCCTTTTCCTACCGCCAAGACTCTTTGAGATGCGCCGACGTTACTTCATTCTTTGCAATACATTTGTAACGAAGTGTGTTAGAACGATTCGATCTTCTCGAGATTCGACGAATAAAACGCGAAGAAAGGAGGATAGATAAAACTCCCGATCGATCTCGTGTTACTACTATGCCAATGATCGAGTGATCGTCGACGAGTTGCCAACAAGTCCGATACGAATCGTCGCGTCGAACGAATCTTGGCGTTGCATTTTACCCGGCTATTATCGGGACGTGCTTCGCTACGCGTGAAACTTCTCGGAAACGAGATCCTGACAGCCAGTATAACTGTGGTAACACAGCCGAGAGATGTTCGCAAATCGATCGGTTGTTCGGCCTTCGAGTGCTTGAATTGTAGAAGCATCGAGAGATGTGTCCGATACAGTTGAAAGATCGATGCGAATCTTTTAGAACCTTCGATTCTTTTTCCATGCGTTCTTATCTAAATACCTTTGGTACCGATCTTTTGCAATATCAATAAAGCACTACTAAAGCATACTGAGAGCATTTGATTCTGTTTACAGCTTTATAAAAAAAAAAGAAGACTCGACAAAGGCAAGAATTATATTTAAAGAAAGTTTTGACCAACGCGTCTTAATCAACATATTATTCAATATCTCGTTCTCTCATCAACATGTTTTTTCACACCGATGATCTCCCATTTCTCGAGTTTCTACAGATGATTAACCGTAAACTGACTTAACGCTCGTCGAACTTCGGTCCTTTGGATAACGAAAAGTCATTCAGAAACTCCTCGAAAACTCTCGTATTGCTTCGGTCCGTGTTTAATTAATTTCTTCATTTCGTGATACGTTCCAACCAATAAACTGTCATATATTTCCCCAGTTATTCGTAAGTCTGTACTTTTACGACCGTGAAGAAGCTGTCGGATTCTCTCGACACGGTAAACATTAAATAGCATATAACGAATTTACGAGAGTTCCCAATGAGTTTGTGACACGGATGGTTTCTCGATTACATCTGCCGCGCACTAAGGAAATCTTTGGGATGGGTAACGCGCTGCCGTTCAAATAACGGTACACGGGACTCTCAGTGTTTTATATTTTATTCATTTCTCATTGCTGTGTCCAGTGCCTCACTTATTATTGTACCGGATCCCGGCGTCTCGTCTCATTGATCCCGATCGTCTTCCCCTGACTCATCAATTCCATTAAGGCAAACGAGACCGATGTATCACATCTCTCTTTTTCAGACCTTGGGGCGCGCGCGCGCGCGCATTGCCAGAGACGGACGCGCCCCGAGGGTAAAAAAGTGACGCGTGAAGCGATTTTAACGACTGTGTCTCGCGGCAACGAAGAGATCGTGTAGTGGGTCGCGGATAACGAGCTCTCGATGTCGAGACAGCACGTACGGCAAATATCGTAACCCGGGGTTTATAGAGAATCGCCAACCGCGACAGGTCCATCAACTTCGGGATACTTCGACAGAAAAAGATATCGTCTATCGGAAAGTTTAAACGATGGTTCGAAGTTCGTTCGTGACTTTCGAGTGGGACCCTCGTGCCGGTGCATAACGAGTTGGAAAAATTCACGCGAGCCGAGAGACCGGAGTCTGCAGAAAGATCGTAAAGACCGGTGAAGATAAGACTTCGAGTCTAGGAAACCGCAAGTTCCGAGAGTGCTATACTCTCTGACTACAGTGTCGAAGGCGCCGCAGGTGTCGGAGACTGTGAAGATTTTATTGCTCTGACGCCTCTATAATGCCGATTCCCCGGAGAACCGTCGAACACACATAGAAGAAGGATATATGTTGAAAACCGCGCTACCGCTGATGTCGCAGCCATGAAACGTTCCCCAAGAGACCGTAGGCGAAGTTCTCGCTATCGCACACATGGGGCGCACTGAAGTTCTATAGAATCGCGATTAGAATTGGCTGTAATTCTGCGCTTGGCCGCTCGCCACTTTGTTTTATCCCTGACAAGTGCGTAAAGTTGCGGAACGAACTGTCGGACACGCTCTCTCGGCGATTCATTCGCTAAAGCTTCTGGCGAAGACTAAGGCAGTCGACGTATTCTGACAACGGATCAACCGCACGAGGTTCTCTCCCCTGTATCTTCTATTTTTATCGAACGTGCTACGACCTACGGCTGCCTGCGTCCAATACTTTGCGCAGTGTTTCACCACAGTTTCTCGAGGACTCTTCCAGAATATCGTATTACCATTTGCGAGAGAACGAAGTTTCGACGAGCTTAAAATCCAGCACCTCGCTGCGCTAACGACATACGTGCTCGCGCAACTTAGCACGTTTTAACACATCGTTACGACATTTCACACCCAAACCTCGTCTCTTCTGAATGGCTGGGAGGTAAACGTCGAGAGGCAACTCGATGCTATTCCCTGCATCGAACGCGGTTCACGTAGCGTACCCACATCCATTCTTTGCGCTTGTATATCCATAAAATTATAACTCTTTTGCCAAAAAAACAGGAACTTTAAGTTACATAATTCATGCTATTTTTTTTCTATTTTCAGACTATTTTTTTCATTCTCGATAAATTTGGCTCTTTATCAATTTTTACAGTTCAGAAACTCCAATTATAACCTCTTTTCTTTCGCAAATTGCACTAAAATCGATCGACCGATTACGCTTCTATTAAGTTGAAGAACTCGATTTTATTGCCCGCAGTGTTTAAGCTCGGAAAGCGAGATTTCGAACCGGTCTCAAGACGGAACGAGGGAAAGTGTAGCCCGGCTACAGGGAGCGCATGCCAGGTACACATAGAGAGGTATCCCGGAGTCACTTTGGCGATAGTCGAAGGGGCTGAACGAGAAAACCGAAAGCATTTCTGTCGATAGCGATAAGTCAGGATTTACAGCGTGTCGCGTGAATTCAATTCCAGTACACGGAATGATATACTTGTCGATGGTGTCCGGTCCAACTGTTGAAAAAGAAAAAATCGATTTGCCTCCAACGGAGAAAGAGCTCGTAGGCATGCACGGTAGCGTATATTACACGCGTGCTTGCCGATCGATTATAAGCGCGGTATAACCATGGGGTCCATTATAATAGCAAGACAAATTCCGTGTACGCTAAAGATATTCGTTCGAGATTCGAGTCGCCCATCGAGTGCTCCCCCCGGGTCATTTGTTACAACGCATACGTGGCATTTCTCTAGTTGACCAAATGCACGAATGATATACCTAATTGTCGACTAAAGAGCAATTCCAAAGGCGAAACCGTACGAGGCATACACGAGCCGCGCGGTAGCGCTTGAATGCGTAAGAACTCCCCGAGCCTTTTGTATGATATATCTCAGTCGAGTGATAAATTATATCGCGACTAAAATATTCGCGCCAGTCTCGAAGGGGTTAATTCTACGGTACGCGAAACGCTGCACCTCCTCGAGGTATTCGGAAAAAAATATATCTGTGCGCGCGCGTGTGTGTGTGTGTGTTCGGTGCCGCGAGCAAAAGCCGCAGCCAGGGACGTTAATCACGAGGCTCGTTAGCTCCCGATTATTTCGCGTAAACATTGCAGCTACCCCTCCTATCTTTTCCCCTTTGCGATCTTCCCTTGCAGTCGTTCGGTCTCCGGAGGCTTAACGATCGAGCTAAATAAAGAATTCGGGATGGGCATCAGGACGTCCGCCGTGGAAAAAAACAAGAATAAAAAAAAAAGAAGAAAGGTGAAATTTACGGAGTGTGGACGTTCATGTACGACACCGGATAGCCGGTTTTCTCGACGGTAGAGAGAAAACGTAGCGCTTTTAAATATCAAAGAATCTATCTGCGAAGAAAGACGGGGATAGAAGCGAAGCGGTACTCGAGGAACTACCGATGTTGCTATTCGAGTGCCGGTTCGCATATATTACAGCGTCGAGGACCAAGAGATCGCGCGCCACCGCTACGCTAAAACGAATTGACCCGCGAGGTCAACCATAGAGAATGGTTCGCGACTTACGCACGAGTTTGCCGCATATAAATTCATACGGTTTTATATAGTATAACATATACCAGAAGCCCATACACGGAGCTTCTGGCGTATTCGTTTTAATCTCCTGCTCTCGTGAGAGTTGATATAAATTATGTTAAACCGAACGAAAATATAATGTTAAAAACGAAAGTAGAAACACCGAGCGGGTTATGCATAATGCTATTCGAAATCATAGTAATATAACGTGCGTGTCTTTCGAAGAAATATGTAAAACCGTTAAAAGCATAGCTGGTATATAGCAGTTATGTAAAAAAAAAAAAAAAAAAGATCGTGCAGTGTGACAGAGAAACATCAGGGTTAAAAATTTCTGAACGAGTCTCTCGTGTGTGACCCGCGAGCCGCGACGAACTATTGAAATGTCACCTGTCCAAACACCTGTTTTATGCAAGTGGAATCGAGCGACAGGCGAGTCACACTCGCGGCTCGACTACGGCAAGCTAGTTTTATAGCTATCCCCGACGTATCTCCGTCGTCTTTTCCAAGGTTGTTATTCTCGAAAAATCTTTTACCTTCACTCCCAATAAAATAGGCTATTATAACCGCGGGTTATCGGTGATAAATCATCGTTATATACCAAATGTATAATAATGAGAGACGATGTTATTATCGCGGGAAGGGTGAGACGGAGATTTTCATCGAATCCCGTCTGGTTGTCTCGCAGTCGTATCTCGCCAAGAACCGGATGCGGGTGCATACGTGCCGCTTCCTTGGTGTCTCTGAATCCAAGCGCGTGTGTGGCTGCCGACGACGTCTTGGTCGGCCTCGGCAAGGCTGCCCGCTGGCGGGGTCTTACAAACCATTCGCATTTGGCTCACACAACGCACAACACTGTAGTTCCGACACATCGCGACGTCATCACTGCACGTACGGCGCTCACGTCCGTATCCGGACGTCGACTGTCCGATACAGCGTACTTAATAAACGATAAAGACCCGACGGCTGTATCATTCGAACTGACCGGACCAAACTTACGAGCCATTCGTAGAAAGAATGGAATTGCAATTAAAAGAGTATTAAATAAATTCTCTATTCTCTCGAGACTCTGTTATGACGGATTCCACTACTGGCGTCAGTCACCCGGCATCGAAGCCGAGAGTGCAGCGACTTATTACTCAGTCATAACAATATGCACACTCGTTCTACCTATTCTTATCCAGCGCTTATTAACGCGAGACATCAAAAATTCCTATTCTAAATGTATTTTTTTCATGTTTTCTTCATTCACCGTTTTCGATGCCGGGTTCGGTTAGCGATTGTGCAATATTTATTTACTTCATCATTTTTTAATGAATTTCCCTTCCATTTGGTACGAACGCCCGCGGACATCGTCGTAAATTTGCCTCAAGTTATGCCCCGCGACCGGGTACAAGGTGCAAATCTCATGAGGATATAAATGCGACGCGCGACCATCAAGACTGCCCGCGGGTTATGCCAATTTCAAGTGGAAAATCATAAGCACCGCAAATATGCGCCGTTATTGCCGTTGTGTACGAGATGTATATACAGCGTATATACATATATAACATGTATATATACGAGAGACACCGCGAGAGGTTGCCACTTACTTTGTAATCATGACTAATGCATAATGCAGTAGCCACCAACTGCAGTAGCAGCCCCAAGCACACCATAAGGATTCCGAGAGCGGTAAGCGCTACATATATGAACGGTTCGTGGCGCGAGTTGGAGTAATACGCGTCATGCGTGGTATTACATATAACGAGATGCCTATGTAGCATTGGCCACTTGACTCATTCTCGCTAACGCGAATGTTCCCCGCGAAAATGTTCTTTATGCATTACTCGCGCGCGTGCGCGCTGCTTCATGATTCGACTATCTTCACGGATTTATTGCTTCTTCGAGATTCTCTTTATATCTACTCGTCGAAGAGACGTTAAACGATCGCGCAGGCTTCTCGTCTGTCGGACATGAGCAGTTGCCCCAGTTATTGTCGTATTTTTCTCTCTCATTCCTTTCAATATGTTTCATAGACCCATTCACTGTGCACTGTTCGCAATCACTGCTGAAATGATTGCACACGCTTGCGGATACAGCGAACAGCAAAAGGTAGAGAAACGTTTTGCGATTCGTCCGCGCGTAACGAGATCCCGCGGTGTGAATTATTGCGACGATAAGAAAACCGAACACGCTCACTCGTCCCCGCAAACGAATGGCGTACTTTATTCCTACCTGACGAGACTATGAGGAACAACAGTTTTCCTATGTTACGTGAAGGTTAATTCTCGCTATTCCGCGATGTCTTTTTTTCTATATCAAATCGTAAACTCGACCTTGAATAAAGATTGCGAAAAAGGAAGTTTGCTCTCTCGCCATTCTATCGTCGCTCGGCTCGGTTCCGGGCTCCGTTCTCCAGCGGCAGGAATCATCTCGATACAACGAAGCGTACGGTAACGGGGAGTACAATACCAGTGGGTTCACGTGACCGCGAGTTTTATCGCCGTGGCGGTCGCTTGCGGTAGTGTGAAACGATTGAACGACTCCGCGGCGCGGGTGTTTAACGTTCCGACAATCTGCGGGAGTCTCAACGTTGTTCGACTTTAGAACTCGAAAGTCTGAGAGTGTTTTATGCAGGATTACTATTCTACCGTATATATGTGTGTATTGTATGTTTGTAAGCGCGAGCGGCGAACGAGCGATACTGACGTCGCAGCCGCGCCTTGAGTTTCGCGAGAAGCGAAGGTCACATGACGATTCAGCACGATTGTGTCCCATTAGGAGGCGACCGACGACTACGAGAAGTCGAAGGCGGCTGCATCGCGTAGATTCTGTGAGTTATAGACAGCTGCTAAACTCTCGTAGCTATGTCCCTCGATGTGTTCGACTTTACGCCGGAATGCAAGATGCTTATGCACCATGTAGCATTCTTGCAACTAATTAAATTCTATTGTAACGCTTTGTATAGCATGGAACAAAGTGAGCGGCCGACGAGGCCAATGTGAGGTTCCTCTCCCGCGGGGGGGAGGCGAGGGCAGCCGTGACGCATCGGAACGAAGGTAAAATCGCGACGCCGAGACAAATAAAAATGTCGTAGTAAAATGTTTAATCGGTAAATCAAATGATTATCATTGGTTAATAATAATGAAGCGTAGAATTTACTCATTACCTTAACAAATGGCAACGAGTTTACGAATGAACCGTGAGACCTTAGGAGACCAAATTAGCTAAAGGAATACCAAGGAAGCGGATAATTCCGCGGTATGCTTTCGAAAGACATCCATGTGAAAAAATCGCAATATCGCGCGCGTATTCCAATATATAATCAAGTAAATAAAATGA
Source organism: Buathra laborator (assembly GCA_934046635.1). Lineage (NCBI taxonomy): Eukaryota > Metazoa > Arthropoda > Insecta > Hymenoptera > Ichneumonidae > Buathra > Buathra laborator. Next base: position 2,752,941 of record OW203897.1, on the reverse strand, counting down.
TTACCATTGGTTGATAATAACGAAGCGTTAGAATTTAGTCATTACATCAACGAATGGCAACGACTTTACGGATGAACCTGTGAGACCTCGTGAGACCGAAGCAGCTACAGAAGTACCGAGGAAGCGGGGAAGTATGCCGTCTGAAGATGAGAAAAGAGAGAGAAGAAGAAGAAGAAGAAGCGGGAAGTGCGTTCTTGTGTGACGTGGCTTTAGTTGGCATCACACACATGTTGCTGTTAAAGCGGGACCTGCATAGATATATGTATAGTTACATTGGGTACCAACGTTCGACCCGTTCGAAGGTCTCGCCAGAGGTGGACCGCAGCATCTTCGGGTCGTCAAAAGCAATTTTTCTCTAATGTACGTGAATATAAGTATACTTCGCGTACGATGTGCGTGTACGATATTTTTCGTGTCACAAAAGATTCAGGGAGTGACGAAATTATACGTTACACGGTTAGTTATTAGAGTGCTTGCAATTGTTCCGCGACATTTAGAACGAGATCCTTTCATCTTGACACGTATACAAAAGGCGCCAAAGGACGTCCTCTCGGTGTTCTAACGACCCTTAGGCGCGAATGCTCACGCGATCATCATGAAAATTGCTGACAATGGACAAACCAGATAAACGCGTACGATAGCTATAAAAGGAACTTTAATGCTGATGGTATACACCTCGGACGCAGACTTATAGAACTGGAATAGAATTTTATACAGTCGCCGAGAGAAGAAACGCAATTGCGAAATGGGAGGGATCCGCCGTATTTCATATCAACGCGTAGTAACAAAGGTCGACGGTATATTAACTGTGAAACGTGTGTGTTAACCCAGTGACACCCGGAGAATCTCTCGGCGTCAATCACGAGCAAAATATGCAACTTGCTTACACTGAAATATTGTCCGCGGGAGAGACACGTGCTTCATGGGAATTATCTCTCCCAAACAGTTACGAAAGAGAGATACCCACGTATATATAATACAGAAGGTGTTCAAAGAGTGCTGCCAAGACGGTACGGTCACGTACGCGACCCGGAATGTCATCTCCCGTGAAGATTACGATTCTTACCGAAAAATTAACTCTTACCTCGAGATAGGGTTATATATACAACGGAATAATGATTCTCGTGACGGTTTACATTCCCGACTGGGTGTCTTCCTCTTACCGCAGCATCACGGATTCCGTGGCATTTTTTCATCGCGTAAGAAAAAAAAACGATATAATGCAGAAGAAACGTACGGTATCGCGATTGGCATTTCGGTCGTTGCTTCTGTAATCCCAACGGCGCGGGTATGTGCGAATTAAAAAAAAAAGTTCTTGCGAACGGGCGCGTTGATGGAATGACGAACAAAGAGCAAACACGACCTCGTGTCGGTTGTTATTGCGCGAGACGCACGAGACGCGCGAGTAGATCGATTAGCACGGAGAGTTGGCCGAGCAGTGCCGCGGCGCAGGGAACAAGGACGAGTAATGGCTGCACACGCTGCGGAAAAGTGACTTCGAGGGAACGGAAGAGAGGAGGACACGTTGATGAGAGAAAGAGGACGATAGAGCTACAAGGATCGAGCGAAACGGACAAGAAGAAGATGGGAAGAGAAGATGACGATGAAGAAGCGGGACGCAGAGGTATCATGGAGCCTGCAGGCCAGCGCACTATTATGCGAGAGTGGCTGGAAGTCAGGTACGAGGTTGGGTCAGGTTGAGGTCGCGATGCAAGACCGCGACGAGTCACCTGCGGTGTGACCGATGCGAGACGCCAGCGAACGCGTTCGCTATCATCTCACCAACGGCTCTCCGAGAAGAGAATACGCTCGGTTAGGAGAACCCAACCATCTTCGCGGCCTTCTTCGTCATTCTGTGACCGCGTGTATAACTCCCCTCCCCTTCTCGCTTACACAGCTTCGTTCCGATGCTAACTGCTCGTTGAAACCGTACGCGAGCTGTACAATCCCAGCTAAGAGTTTCTTAACGGGAAAACATCTAATATTCCAAACGGCTTTAATATTATCGCAACTTTGAAAAAGTAAAAAAAATAAATAAATGAAATCGAAACTGTTTCAGCAAAGTTTGAATGAGTCATTTGCGGCTATTATATCTTTTGAAACAATCAACGATTCCTGCGTCTATAAACTACTTTGCATCGAGTTGTAAACTAAACGCGGTGAGATAATAAAAATTGAGTCTCGCGTTTGTGTATCGATGAGAAGGACTTTCTCAGCCGGTTAGATATCTGCACCCGGCACGACGGCGCTTCCCGCCATTCAAATAGAATCACATGAGACCCGTAAATCGGCTTTCGTAACCGGTGCAACATCGTGACTGCGACTATAAAACTACGCATTATAAAACAGAGGCATAAAATCCGACACGACTATGTAATCCATGCGGTAGAACACATGAAATAAAATTGGTTACACGCGTCTACGGAGCACGCAATAACGCGATCATCCGTACAATTCCCAGCGTCGTCGCGGCGCTTCTGAAATCTGCTTTGGTAGCATCAAACAAGTCGAGTTGGTGAAAGGAAGATTCTCGGCATTCAGCGCCAATCTCTCGGCTGTGTCTGAGACGTAATGAAAAAAAAAAAGTCGACCAAACGTGGAAGCGGATAAGAAGCGTGTTAAAGTTCTGTATGGCTCTCGGGAGCTATCGCGCGGTGAAGTAGCGAAGGTGCAAGGATTGAATACCGCGATGCTGCAGGCTATCTCGTGCCATTTGCTCTGTGTCTTCGGAGTATCGGCCTGCATTAGCACTGCTCCATGCATACGTATGGCAAGAAGAAGCATATCGTTAATCGACTCTTGGTAAAGTGCGGGGCTGAAGTATCGGACAGCCTAATATCGAGTCTTCGGTGAATGCCGAAAAGCATGACCAATCCTACGATTAGCCATTGGCGATTCGTCGGTATATCGAATGCTGTCTAATTAATCGCCGAGGCGAACATCCTAGCAGAGTAAATTGCAAGAACAACCTATAAGCGCACACAGTGCACTCGTCGCAGACGACTGTGATACACCGTGGTATTGGGCGTATATCGAGAGAGGAGAGAACGACGAGAGGAACGAGAACTGCAGGGCGAAACGGTGGCCACCCACGATACAGCCAACACACACGGTAGCTCACCGTTTCGCTCGGTTAAACGTGAATTAGCGACTTATCGTATCCTGCTTCTGCTATGGCTCTCTCGCTTGGCAGCCGGTCGTTAGAGGTTTCCTACTTGGCTTTTGCTCCTCGGAAACTCCTCGATGTCGGCGAGACCAACGCGCGAAATTAAAGGCTAATCGTGCGCGCATTTCGCTAACATACTCTCACATCCTATCTCGCCAAAGCCGCGCGCACTTTGCCTTGCAACTTCTTGCCGGCTTGTACCACGTGCGGAGGATCATTTATACCGAAGTTTTTAAGATGCGAATGCGATAGCGCAAGACCGTTTTATTATTAATTTAATGGAATCCGGCGGTGTGTCGTTGCGAAAGGTTGATCGATATTATAGGAGTAGATGAGTAAACGATCGTTTCTATCGTACGTTAACCTCCAATCGACTCTCGCAGGTGAAAAAAATTAAACGTATTCGAGAGAAAGTTCGATTAAAGATTCACCGAATAAAATTTGTTTTTTTAATCGTATAACGCCGTAGTTGTGAGAACGAAAACTTTGAGAACACCCGGTATCGCTGCTACCTGGGTTCAGGCACGCGGTGAGCCCCGAACCTTTCGCTCACGTTGACCCCAACCAAGAAGAAGGGTCCAAAGGTCGACGGGGCGAAGGAATGTCGGGCTCTCGTCGAGAGATATACCAACGCTAATGAACCCTCGCCAGGTTTTCTCCTCCTGTCTGCCGCGAAGAGTGAGCAGAGTGCCGTATCTATCGCTCGGCAACCACCCGTAGCGTGCATAAGCTCGCCGGGTAAAACGCACTTCTGAATCACGTCGAGCACTCGAAAGAGGAAGAATCCACGTGATTCCTTCGTCGCTTATACATATATTTCGTCGTCCCTTGTCGTCCTCGAAAACGATCCCCCGCGCGCCAAGCAAAAGCGAACGCGCAATCGCCTGGGAATTTGAAAGTGGGAAGGTCGATGCGAGTGGAAAAAAAAACGAGAATGCTTCTACTAAAGTGCTTCTTCGCGGTTGAGAAGAGATAAAATTTCGGATGAATTCCATCGACGTTTCCGCGTTTTAATAAAAATGCTATAGGTCGAAATAGACATTAATTCGCGAAGCGCGAATTCCTTCTACAATCGTTATGAATTGACATAGTCAAGAGTTCTGTTCGTTGAAGCGCAGATCCCTTGGCGTGATAAGATAAGGAGATATATGCTTAACCCACTTCCGTTTACAAGTTTTAAGATAAACCCGAATATCTCGCGCTCTTGGCTCGTTGATACGCGATATCTCGATGATTAAATTCTATTTAGGGTTTTCTCTCCAGTAGATTCGCACTTCAATCATCGAATTCTGGTTTTCGATTTATTTATAGACGCATGTGTTGAATTTTCGAAACGCTCGGTTATTTAGCCACGTTGCTACGATAATAACCGTCTCTGCATGAAAAATCCGTGAAATATGAACTCCACACGAAGACATTGATTAGGATAACAAATGCAAAAGATTCACGGATTGACATTAACGATCGAAATGGCGCTCCAAAGTGGCTGAATCATATAGTCCGGCGGTTGGAACCGTCTTTCTTCGTAAGTACTGAAAGCAACCGACTGCACTGCGCTCGAGTACGAGAAGCATCCCGATATGGTCTCATGCTCACCCAATGCAAATGAGATCCTGTGGCGCGGGCGCGCGTAGCAGCAGAGATCGGGCGGCTTTGCTCGTGGCACTCGCTCGCGGCAAGAGCAATCGAAACGTTGCAAAGCCTGGATAGCAATTAAATTCTCATTGGAAGTCGGACACGTGTTACCACGTGTGTCTGACGTGGCGGTCACGGCAATGCCGACCTCGAGATCATTGATATCGCGCGCGCCATTACGCGACAAATCGTTACCCGCAGCTGCCTCCGGGTTGCAGATACCCGACACACACCATCCAACTACTCGCATATACCTGCGTAACAGCGACGATTTATTGAATCATCGTGGGGTGTCCGTGAATCGTTTTGCTGCTGCATCGTTCACGTGTATTATATATTGTAACGCATCGCGAGAATATTAGTTTACTGGGTGCACGCGTCTCATTACCACGTAGTCTCAAAGACGATGAACCGCGCTTTGGATAATAATGAATTAGAAAACAGAGGAAAAAGAAACTGAAGATTCTACGCTACAGATTAATGAACTGAAATATTTCTTCGGACGAGAACGTTGATATGAAATATTGGAGACAAACAATCGATTTTTTTTTAATTCTTTTTACAGAGCGTAATTGTTTTTATATCAAATTCGATTATTTGCCGCACCGATTACCGATGCCAGTGAATTATTTTATGTAATCGATTGATAATTTTTTATGCCTATGTTACGAAAAATCTATCGACTCATCAAGATTGATGGATCACGAAGAATGTAATACATGCATGTAATGTAGTATAATACGCATATGAAACGTAACTCTGGCTACATCAGGCAAGAAGTCCGAACGCTTAGATTTTCCTACTGCTGAGAATATCGCGTAGCATTCGAAGGAATCCGGTTTTTCCCCGTTGCAATGATATTCGGTCTTCTCGTCTTGCCGCTGGATTATCGCCGGCAAATAACCTCGCGCTCTCATCACAGTGGTCGGCGCAAGTTGCATCTTCAAAGGCGCCTCCTCTTCGCACATGTTATTTACATATTATGAAAAAGATAGACATCGAGTAGCCGACAACGTGGATTAGCCAAATTGATATTTCATTACAATTATATAAATAATATGCGCTGGTTAGTCGATGCTTACGCTCTCTCGTCGTCGTGGTAACGAGTTTGTGTATATATGATAAACAGCGTAGCGCGGTACTCGAATACGTCGGCACGCGAATATTCATACGGTATAATCGCAGTGTTCACCGTGTCATTGAGAAAGCAATATATTTCACGTAGTAAAGTACGTTCGGTTTACTATAATAATTTTGGAGTACCGCCAGCGCGTGTTTAAAGTTTGATATTTCCCGCACGCGGCGCGTTGGCGCTTTACATGGCGGTAATACGGTACGCGTTATATATTGTAAATATAACCACAAGACTATGTTAGATCTCGCGAAACGAAGGTGCCAATCCCGGAGGTCTTTCATCCGCTATCTCGTCACGGCGATCTGCCGACAGGTGGGCACCCGCCTTGACGCGCAACAATTCATGAATGAATTAATAGCCGCCACCGTGTACACTTATACACACAGAATCTTCGCGGCTCCAACACTCCCACTGATTCACGAAGATTTACATCTTCGTTCGCGGTGGGAGAGCTGTCGACGAGGGGTTCATGCGCGAGGTATATTCATGGCGATAGATAGACGTAGCATAAGTAGCTGGTATCGTCGAGAGAAAGATCGATTCGTACGATGCAACAAGAGCTCCAATGAAAGATATTGCAATGATAGAATAGACGCTGAGAGATGCTGGCTGTCCGTTCGTGTGTCGTTATGCAACTTTTTCTACGAATTAACTCATATCGTTGAAGAAGCTATGGAGATTTTTATCGCTCTTAACAAATTGTGAAAGATATGCCTTGTCTCAGAGTTTAATTACATTTGCAAACAAACGGCATTGTAGGAAAATCTCGGAGCGCTTTAAAATATTTCATGCAATTTTTTTTATCCCGTAAGATCATTGACTTGAATCGATGTGAAGAAAAAAAAATGTTGGAGGTTTCCTAATAAAGATTTGAACCGCCTTCGCGCGGCTTCGACATACGCGCCCCGCAGCACGATCTCTTTCTCCCGACACTATTAGACATAATGGTGAGCATAATGCACCGGGTGTTATATCCCAATGGATACGAGAAACGTTACTTTTCCCTGTTCGCCTTACCGGGGCGTAAAGAAGAAAGAAATATCTCCCGCGAGCCCCCAACGCTCGTCTCGTCGCGGCAGCGTTAAAACGCGAAAGGTTATTGCTTCCATAAATCGACGAGGTGGTCGAGAGAGACCGTGTCGTGTGTGTGTATTCGTGAGGTTTGAAACTCGTGTTGCCGTTCGCCAGTGCGAGCGATTACGTGCCGATAGCTACTTCGCCAACATAATCCTCTCGCGTGTTTGATGCATCGACCGAGAATTCACGCGAGAGATTTTATTATTTTAATCCGCGTCTGCTCGCGGATACAGTGTATTAAATAAACCTTTCTGCAGAATCTATGGACGCGCATAATACGATACTTCGTGCGTATTCCGTGTGGTGTGTACCGCACAGTGCGTCCCGATGCCGTATACTTCGCGCGAGAAGTTTTGCATAAAGCGTATAATAATGACTGCCGATAGCCGTATTGAATGTGTATTGAATGGAGTGAAAACGGAGAATGATCTTTCTATACACGGCTTTGATTTATCGCGCGTCACTTTAATTATCCATCGATCTGCTCTCGTGGGAATGCCATAGCAGCACGCGCTCGTGTACACGCTGTTACGTATTCTTCAACGTCTCTCTCTCGCGTAGTCTATCGCGTTTAAAGACGCATTGAAAAGCCGCTCGAGTATGAGGAGCTAATGAGGAAGGCGATGAAATTATACGAATCCCGCTGACTCGTTTGTAAGTGATCGAGGAAGCAGAAAAAAAATGGAATAAAAAAAGTGTTAGCTTCAACTATGTATCCGTACTGTAACCTGACAAACGCGAAAGGTTACAACGCTTTCATAAATCGTTCGGCACTAATACGTGCCTCGATATCGGCAACGTGTATAGGCAAAACGCGCGCGAAGCTTTGATATCTCGAATAGCGCTTTCAGGTTCTCGAAAGGGTGAGAATCCCTTCGGGACTATAAAATTGTTTTCTGCACACCATTAATAAATGTATACCTTGAAACTCGAAGATTCGAGCAGCTCGATAATTATTTCCTGCTGCCTAAGCCTGTTGGCTCGATAAACCAAAATCGCGAATCAATGAGATTCCATCATCGGGAGGCTTACCTGAAACAAGAATAAAATAAAAATCAATAAAGACGGATAAAATAATTTATATTGATTTATCGTAATGTACTATTGGGTTATTGTTCATCGAATGAAACTCGTGTAGGGCTCGTGTATAACTGTATTAATTCCATTATAGACAACTTAAGTCTGCGAGATATCTATGACACCGATTAATAATATCGTCGAACAATACGTATGGCATTAAATTCCCATTACTCCGTCTCTTCCTCCTATGGAGTCTCGTGTGCCTCTCCCTGTCGGCGTGGAAGAATTAATCGGGATCTCGAGACTCGTACGCGTGCTTCGTGCGATGCTCTTTTGCGAGGGCGTATATATACTCGTTCAAACGTATGCCGTTCGAGAGCTGCGGAAGAAGCACCTGGGCGTTCCGTCGTCTGTAACGTTCGTTGAACACGAGATGCGAATGATCTCCTCACGTTCTCTGCGCGCGAGATAATGGCTCTTTCATAGATTCATAGTATACCAACCAGGGCTATTAAGAAATTCATGAGATGTGCTCGCGTGCGTGAATGCATATGAGCGTTCTAACGGCCTTATGGCTCGGAGATATTGTCGTCTGTATACCGCGAATGAATAAGAGGGATTTAGTCGAATCTCGTGACGACGAGGAGGACGAAGATCCGGCGACGAGGTTAAACTTTTAGCGTGTACTGGTGGGTGGGGTTGCGGGGTTAATCTCCTCGGCTCAACTCGATTCTTGATGCAGCTGAGAAGAGCCAAGAGGAGCTCCGAAGAGAGCCGATGCAAAGAGAGGAAGGAAGGAAGGCACAACGGTGACATGAATGACGACGACTCCGGTACTCCGGTCACGTGGGCTGCACACAATGAAGGGTGCGGTTTCACCTTTGACATCGGAGGTCTCGACCTATTCCCGCGATATATAGTAGGCAAGATACGCACACACATAAACACATGTGTAGGTTAAAGAACGTGCAGCATATGTGTATAAAAGCATGCAGAGTCAGCGTTTCGAAGCAGAGTCTCTATCGCTCGTATCATTGTGGCCGGAGGACTCGTCCACGTGCATGCGTCGTCGTTCTTCGTCGTTCGCCAACCCACGTCCACGCCAACACACTAATCTTCGTGGAATTTCAGTGCTTGGAAAATACAGCACGTTAGGTAGATACACATATATGGGTGTATATACAAGAGGAAGGGTCAAGCGAGCGAGGTGCGGGTGGGTGGTTTTGCTTGTATAGTATAACATACATATATGTGTTTCTCTCTCGTTGCCAGCAACGATGTATTGGTATACCGTAACCTACGGAGAACTTGAGTTACTGGACGTGTCGGACGATCAGACATAGAACTCGAGTTGACACTCGTTTCCCGAACTATCGTGAAAACGAATCGTGACTGTTTCGTTGTTTCTGTTCGTAAAGCACCAGTACCTCTCGAGATTTTAGCGGTGTAATACGAGACCAGTATAAACACTTGTTTGATACTTTGAACCCGAGGAATTTCATCTGTTACACTAATAGTTTATTCGCGCTATTAACGAATCGCGACGCTCGTAAATCGTTGGATCCCGTGCTATAAGTTTTTCGACTAATTAACGTAACGAAGTTATAGCACCTTTAAATTTCATCGCATTTGCGGTGAATTTTTTTTTTTTTTTTTTATCGCTACGCATTATCCGTTCGCTTCGTTTATGCGTTTCAGGGTTCTCGAAAAGTTTTGAGATTGTTTCACAGGAATTCCAGAAGAAAAAAAGATATACAGTCTTTATTAAAGGCCTTTTTACATACAAAACGCTCTTTATGACCGGCCCCCGAAGACCCCAACCACGTTCGGAAGGTTACGTCTTATTCTTCCCGGGGGTTTTTCTCGTGGATGCATACACATACCGCCTGGGAAGGAACTTCTGACGCCTCCTTCCTTGGTATGGTCGGGCAAAGGTAAACGCATCCTAAACGAGTGTCCATGAGAGGCCCAGTGTAAGAGGTCTCAGCTCAGAATTTCATGCAAAGCTTCAGGCATATATATATGTATATATGTGAGTGTGTGTGCTCTTCCCGAACGGCGTGGACGCCCACGGCATCTCATATCTTACGGATGAAGACATTTACGACAATCCTCGCGCCGCACACCGGGTCCTCGAGCGTATCCCACCACCCCCGGCACCTACTTATATCTCACGTTGCATACGGCACACGGCTCACGCGCCCTCCATCGTATTCACAATGCGTTCTTTTCCCTCGCTTCGTTTCTTATCTATACGTCTTTTATCTTTCTCTTCTGTGCTTCCTTCGCTCGATCGCCTTCCTTTTTCTACTCAGGATTTAACCTACGCGAAGAAACGGCTCACTCTCACTCTTCGGGGGCTCGGGATACTTTATTCCTGGCGCCAGCAACGGCCAAATGTCACGTTTAGAGCCCGACGACTCTGATGTTGTGGACGTGACGTCATGCCACAGGAAGTTGATGTGAAAAGGAACGGAAATGAGAAACTCTTGCTGGGAACTTTTTGAGATTCGATTCAAATGTTTTTTTTTCTAACAAGTAATCGAAAGATCCGTTAAAATTCTTAGATTGTTACAAGCTGTTAATTCTTTATTCTACGGGAATTTAATATTCGACATCGAAAGAATTTTTATTCGAGGTCCTCCGACACGCTCTCTCGCTCTCGCGAAAGCCCGTATCGCCGATCGTTCGACATTAAATTATCTTTCGCGAATTAAGAGCGGGCGAAAGAATGCCGCGATCCCGTACCTTCACTCCGCCTCCGCATATTTTCTATACGCTCATCGTCGAGAGATCAGGCCCGCTGGCCGCTAATAAGGTTTTTGTCGACGTCCGGCAAAAGATGCATGATCGTTAAAGAGGCAAACGCCGAGGAAAGCGTAAGATTATCTCTCGTAAGTATAATACTTAGCGAATTTTCTCTCTTAGCCAAAGGCGAAAGATTCGTATCGTCTTCAGAAGCTCGTTAATCGCGAAGTTGTTTACTGTAATAAGCACGAGAGGTATTATACCGCGAATCTTAAAACTCTTCTCGGTTGTGGGGATTTGCATTTTGCAAAAAAAAAAAAAAAAAAGGAAAACCGGGACGCACGAGGAAGTACAGCTTCGGGCCGTTGGCTGTACAACAGTAGAGTGTATTCTACTGTCGAGAAGGAAAATAGAGAATGCCCGGAGGTTTACTGTTGTACATAGATATAGAGCTGCAAGTATGCGAGAACTAAAGGCTTCGAACGCCGCGAGCGTTGGCGGCGGTCTATGACCAGCTGTGGATCAGGCAGAGGGGTCACCGTACAAGAGGTCGCCGTCAGGGTCACTCTCTCGACAACCTGGCGTACGGTATAACTCAGAAAAGAAAAAAAAATTAAAAAATGGACATTTGCGCATTAGCATCGACGAAGGAAAAAAAAATAACGATAGCGAGCGCAGGTGGGACAATCGACGGTTTGCGGTGTATTATACTATACGCGTGTCCAACTATTACGTATTTTATCTACGCCGCGGACACTTGACGTGTTGGCGCGTGGTCGATGTTCGCGTGTATGTTCGCGATGTACATCACGGGTGTCATAGGTGATGTGTCACCGAAGGTGACGATTCTCTAGGCGTATTATTGCGCAACGTTTACCAGTCGCGCGGGCGCTCGAACGCGGGAGAAAACAACGGCTTCTCATATTCAACAGCACGAACACGAACAAAATGACGAAATAAACCATTTGCTGAATATTGTCGCGTTGAAGATTGAAAATAAAAAATTTGAACGAAGATTCATCGACAGACGTACGTGTCGCTTTGTTGGTACCAGACGTGCGCTTCTTCCAAGAATAATTAAGTAAATGAAATGAAATTTCTCGCTAAAGCCCAAAGACACAAATCATAGAAATGAATATATGTTATTACTAGAAAATTATATTTATCTTCGTGGGGTATATAACGTTGAAACTGTATAGCGTACAATAATAAAATGTATACAGCAATATTCTCTATCGTAATGACACGTATAAGTATCGGCTGACATTATATGTGTATATCTCAAGAAGTAACGACACAATTCACAAACGATCCGATATCGCTTTGGCTGCTGCCATTCTTGCTACCGTACGGATACCGTTCGTCGGTGTGACACACACGCGCACCTTTCAATCCTCTCCGGGGTTCACTACTATAGCTGTCAGCATCTCGATACGTCTCGCGAAGAATAAGGCGCCCGAAGAGTTACGAAAGTGAGAAGCCAACGATAGATTATGGCATACGGAAGGCGTAGGAAAGGAGTCGAACGTTCCGTGGGTCGTCGAGGAGACATCGAGGGGAGGGCGCCTCTCGAACTATTGCGAAATTCTCTTAAATGTTAACGACCATACCACCGATGTTTTTGCTGTCTTTGCTTCACTCAACCGTATAACTCTGATTCATCCATTGAGTACCGCACGTCGAGTAGGAATGATACCTTGTCGCTATATCAATATCTTCATTCATACTACTCGCTAACCCTTTTTCTGACTTCGCGTCATGACACATGCATTTTAGTTACTCGTAATAATTTATAATAAAACGATACGAGTAGTTTGATGCCTATGAAGACGTCCCTCATCTCAGTTTCAACGTCTCGTGAAGAGGAAAAAAAAATGAATGTTTTTTTTTTTTCCATCGGTCGGATCGATTCTTTGCTGCGGAGACAGGGTCAAGGACCTTTCAATTCTCGAAACCTGTCATTAATCTTATCGTATACCGATCGGCGCGTGAGTCTTAACGTCGATGAGTTTGCTTCTGTGATATTAGTTGAGAATCCCTGACCCGCATAGAAGCGATCTCGAGAAGGAGCGGACCGGTTCGGGTCATCCGAGAGGGTCCCTGAGGTCGTGTCCCCAGAGAGTTCTACGAGATGAACGCACAGTGCGCGGCGTCGACGATCTCTCCTAGCTGCCGTTGATCACATACAACCTTCTCTCTACTCTACACGAGCGCCTTTTATTCCACGCTACGCGAGAACTCGCGTGAACGTTCAGCCGGGAACGCACTCTCACAGGTGACACACGAGCAGTCAACGTTTTGCGTCGCGGTGGATTGAGGAAGAAAAAAATAATACCGTGAAGCATATTAGAGAAAGATGGATATAAACGGGATCTACGGAAATAAGTTGTATCGAGGGATTAATGTCCAATTTGAAGATCTCGACAGAGAGAAACGTCTTTCAGAAATTTTGACATCGACGCATTTTTTTTTCTCTCGGCTTACCACATTTTTGTTTCGTCATGGAAAAAAGAAACTGGATTATCGACGATTATTGATTTATAAGAGAGCACCGAAGTTAAACGATAAAAAGAGCTGAAACTTCGAAGGAGAGTTCTCTTTATGGAAAACTCGTATAAGTTCGATGTCGCAATCATCGATCAGCAACTTACGACGGGGCATTTGAGATAAATGTTTGCAATAAAATTGTCCCAGTTTTTTTTTTTTTGTTTTCCGACTTGGATAGATATTTTTTTAACTTTATCAATCTTGGTGTTCGCGCTAATGATCGAACATTCATCTTCTATGCTATTATCGTAAACGATCTTCGTGAAGAAATGCTCCAAAAGACGAAGCCCCGGGGGCTCAATTTTTTTTTTTTTTTATCATTTCGTCGACTATAGGTAGTATACGATCCTTCGGGCAAAAGAGACTCATAACTCCGTAACCCCAACGAGTAGACACAACAGACACGTTTATTCCAAAGCACATTCGTGATCGCGTTTACGAATACTCACGGACGATCCTTTAGCGTATTATACATACAAGCATATGTAGGCACAACGACGAAGAGTCGAAGAAGTTTAGTGGTGTGCGGCACGCGCGAGACGTGTGAGCCTCTTGGCGAACGCGCCTCTCGCCTGAACCACGTACAACGAAAGACGACGACGAGTTTGCAGCATTGCTCCTTAAGGCGATGGAATGTGCGCTGCCCAGTCGTCTTCGTCTGTGCGCTCTTTCGCATATGTACCCGCAGCGGCAAGTCCCACCGACGAAACACGATGAATTGCTTTGTCTTCGCGAAGTGACATTTCGTCGTTGAAAACCGTTTCTCGTCGACGAGACGAGATCGCCAAGAGTAAAGTATCGATGGAACGCGATCGAGTGACGACACGAAGATATGCCGCGACTGCGCGCGTGAGACAGTTCCGAGAGAATATGCCTGGAGGGCACGGCGCGTGGGCGCACTTCTCTCATGTCGGAGACGCCAATGGTTTCGGTCCACTTTTTAATTTTTACAAAGCCAATGATTTCATTAGCATAATTTCTTTAAGCCGCAAAGATATGCGTCCGACGCTTTTTTATCTCTCCGTATTCTTTGCTCTACAATTGCATGTTAATTTTGCGGATTGTCTTGTACTCTATGCGGGAGAAACATTAGCAGCCTCATTGCTTTATGGATCACCGACACCCGGATCGAGATTCCTTTGTTAAAGTAAAACCGATTGAACCGGAGCCCCACGGACATTGGTATACGTAGAGCGGTATACGCTCGTGCGATCGACTAAAGTTGGCTACAGAGGCAAAGATCGTACCGTATCGAACACAGAACATATAGAGAGTTGTCACCGGTAAGGAAAGGGCGATCGAGGGGAACACGTGTTTATCGCATTGTCTTCAGTCAGCGTGGGCAAGTCACACGATATCCCACTGGTCTCTCCTCGGTATCTACGCGGTACAAGCAACAGAATCGTGTATAGACAGCTATTCTGTTTCCCTATAGTTAGCTTTTCGCTCGGACTATAGCAAAGCGCTGATCCCGTGTCTCGACTGAACTCTCGGACAATGAATTTCCGCGTGACACTTATATGAGCTTAGGGTCGAGAACCGCGAACAGGCGATAACCCGAGACCGGCGTTATCGGCAAAATCGGTGAAAAGTACGACGATCGTACGAAGTGTCTCGTTTATTTTCCGTCACGTCGTTATACGTTCATGAGCTCTGGGCACTGATCTTACTGCAAAAACCACGCTGGGAGGTTGAGACTCGGGTTGATGGAGCGTAATGAATGGATTGTTCGCACTTGACGCCCACGCTACGATTCCCTTCGTTCCCTTTCTTTACCTCAACGCTGACCCGATCTTCGCATCGTCATATAAATTCGTACAGAATGTTTCTCTGACCGTCGGTTAACAGCTTGAAATCACGAACACTTTCTCTATTATTTCTCAAGTATTTTCTTGTAATTATAAGAAAGTGGGAGGGCGTACGTACGACGCGAACTTCCGTTGATTTATAATTATTTACCGTCAGATTGATAGTAAATCGTAGGCCCAGGAATAGCATGAACGGTAGGAGAGAATCAAATAATAAGTAGCTTCGCACGAACCTGCGGCGGTCGAGAATATTGCTGGGAGGACGCTCGTTCACCAAAGTGATTTATTATCAGATGAAGTGCTCGATGAGAGTCAGGGAGGAGGTTTCGCGAGAGGCTTCGATAATTGACGAGCCGCTAACGAACGAGCTGCGCACGCGGTTTTGCTTCTGCTGCTTGGGCTCTTTGTGGCTCATTAATTCGTCGACGACGGGGATTCCCCGCAACTTCGTCTACTCGCGTGCCACTGTTTCAAGGACTTTTCGAACTGACGACGAATTTGAAAACTCTCCGAGATGGCGAATGATATAAATTCATAAAAAAATCCTTTTGACGCTTATTATCGATGAATTTGCAGCCGCATGGAGATATTTTGTCGGCAGGAGAAGAAAGATGACAGAACTCTAGCCGTATCGAAAAAAAAAAAAAAAAAAAAAAACAGTTGGCGTTGCTGATGAGCTATAGGTGGCGTAGCGCACCCTCGGCATTATGAATGAATGAGTGAATGAATGAATGAATCATTCACACCTCGCCCACCAAGTCGCCCTAACGCCTCGTCGAACCTGCCGACACTTCAGCACTTCAGCACGAAGAAAGAGACTGTGATAATTAATTATCCGAGGAGGCGATACGACCCACAGTTCTGTAGTTGTCGGGACAAAACCGCGCGAGTCCAGGGCAAACGATACACAATAATCGGCTATGAAACGATCGAAAATTAATTATTAGCATTCTTCGATTTGCTCCATTTCTCTAATTCCGAAATTTCACTATTGCCGGTTACACACAATCAACGTACATATTGTACGACGCAGAGTTGTGGAAAAATAAGGGCTTAACGGGTTTCATCCGACTCGCTATATTTTTTCATTGCAACATTCTGATCTTCTGTAGTATTATTTCGGGACGTCGGAGTAGCCGAAGTCAAGTATCGGAGCAAAAAGAGACAGCCATCGTTTCCAAAGAATCTTTGTGTCTGGTTGCACTCCTCGATTCAACACTCCACAAGGGCTCAACTATTTTTCTTACTCTCACTGTGTGTTATTCTTTCAACGCTCTAACAACACAGCACAGATTGAATCTGAGAATTGGAGAGGCGTGCGGACACGGACACTCTCGTAAAGAAGTGAAAACATTTACGCGACGTGCCAGCAACGGGACGATTACGCTTACTCGACGCATTCTTTTCGACGAATAATATCGGTGTCGGAAGCATCTACAAAAGACCGAGTGGGGTTTATCATTTTCTCGGGTAGAATAATCAGAGTTCGATCAATCATAAAGCCAGAAAGTGCCATGCGTGACTCAAATCGTCTCAATTTTCTGTCGAGATCGAGTTTTTTTTTTGTATCATCGCGCGATGGGTTAGGAAAAAAAATGTGGCAATTGGAGACGATGATCATCAAGGGTCCGTCAGACCTGAGCCGAAAGGACACGCAGTCGCGCTGTGTGGTATCTCGGAATTCGGATAAAAAAACACCTCTCGAACGGATGTAACGATCCCGTAGTTGAAAACACCGGTAAAAGAATAGCCTTCATTCTGAGTCTCTTTTACTTCTCCTTGTTCCTCCGTGACCCCTGCACGGTAAATTTGGCTCGGTGTTCTCGCACTCACGACAGTCCATCGGCGAGATGACGAGGACGTACCGGGTGGCCCGCCGGATAGGATGCAGGATCAGAAGAGAAGGATGCACCACGGGAGAACAGTACCCTGTGCACTTCGATACCACTTCATGGCGCGCACCTGCCGCTAGGTCATTAGGTATAAACGGCAGGTAGAGAGGCAGCGAGAATCGAGAGAGTTCGCGGTCGCACTCCTCATCGTCGTCGTCAACGTTGCGACCCGTGAACGATGTCGAAAGAATATAGAATCTGTGGAGAGAAGAAAGAAGACGCGAGACGAAAAAGGGCACGAGGATGACGGGGTAGAGACCCGTCACGAACTGCGGGCTAATTGTCCGGTAGATTGCCCCTGCAGCAGCAACAACAGTACCGGCAAGAGTTCCCGACTGAAGTTGGCTCCTTGTGATGATGCTTCTTGCACTCAAAAGAGATCGGAGGATCAGTTCGGGCCATGAGGCTCTCTCCTCTCTTGTTTTTCATCATCTCCTTCGTGTTCTTCTTCCTCTTCTACTTTTCGCTCATCAGAACCCTCTCGTGGCGAAATCGGCCTGAACTTATAACACCGGATGTCGTTCGTCCTCGAATCCTCAAACGATATATTTCATGCTCGTTGCGCAATTCGAATCTTCGATCATCCGCGTTTATTATAGTAAGTTTTCGGATGAAGCCTGTGAGAGAGCTTCGTGTCTCATCTCCGTATCATAAAAAAACTTCTCTTCGTTTCGTAGCCTATACCTATATGTATAGACATATATATATATTTATAAGTCACGTGGCGAAACTGGCTCGAGTCCGGTGCGAGAAATGCTCGGGTCAAATAAATTTGCCGATCTTGTTGCCGACGAGCTGGATCGCTGCTGCTGGTGGTGAAACCCGGACTCTCGTTCAGCGTCCGCCACGACCTCACGACACGTCGCGGTGGCAGCAGCCTCGGTGACGTTACGGTCCCGATTTCCAACAGACGTGAAATTCTTGCGTAATAATGTAATACCCTCGTGCGATTTGACTCGATGTTCGCTTTTTCCTTATTTTTTTTCTTCATCAATTCTGACATTATGCCGGCTGTGACTGTGTTTGGCGACTCGCGTCTCGCAATTTTATATCGCGCTCGAGTGATAAAATTATGACTCGCAAATTTATGTCCGTGTGTCATTTTCACTGGGGACTTTCTCAATCGATCGACTTATTGTAATGGATTTTCGTATTTCATATTCGAATCGTGTCGCGACATGTGGCGAGATATGAAGAGTATGTATTATGATATAGTCTAAAGAATCAGACACAACGGACGTTGAACGCGAACGATCCGTTTCTGCCGCCATTCGATTTGGTTGTTGCGTAAATTCGCCTCGACACCGGTGAAGCTCACGTATGTGTCTGTAAGCTAAACCTCTACGTCACTCTCAGAAACGACGATAAATCCTTTGGGGACACGCGGAGAGACGTAGCACGCGGTCGCAAATCTATCCTCTCGCTATATATATCCTATGGGCTTTAACGTTACCCCCGCGGCATTCGCTTATGCGGCTCCTGTTGATGCTGGCCGCGCTTCGGGTATAGCAGGTGAGACAAACATACAGACGTTCTCGCGACGCCTTCAGACAGAACCCCGGCTGCTGATGCTGGTAGCTACTGCTTAAGCTGACGATAGCAGATAAAAAAGAAAGCGGACGAGAGAATCGAGAGATCCGATGTTGCTGTAAAGCAACACATAGGTCTGCATATATTTTACTTTCTGCTCTCCTTTTGGCTGCCGCCACCGAAGTCTCGCTCTCCTCGCGGTTAATACGTGTTACGTTAGACAGAATCGGACAGAAACTTTACCAAGCAGCCAGATCTTTCGAGAATGGCTGTAGGATATATATCCAGATTGGATATTTCTTCGATCCTTTAAGTGTACACTTGTATTATATACGTTGAAAATACACAGACGCGATAGCGTCTTCGTCTTCGTCTCGCGGAGCTCTCGTCGTTGTCGTGAAGGAAACCCGTGCACGCCGTTCGAGATTAATGGGTTCGCGAGGTGCGAGAGGAATTGGATTTCACTTGTGCTCCACACGGGCTCTTGTGCTACACAACACACAAACTGTTGTGGAATATCGTTTACTGAATCTGTACGTCGATCGATCTTTCCCATCGTCGACAAGCGTGCAACAGTTTCGCACACGTGAGTGTTCGTCTCGTCTCGGGAGAGACAGCGAGAGGAAGAGAGAGATCTGCACAGACATTTTCACCATAAGAAGAATATTTGGATCGTTTGGTCCTGATGTGGTTCTGTACTCTTTGCTATGAACTACTCTCTTTCTCTCGTCGAGTTTTAAGACTCGCTGCAAGTCTTACGTAAAGATAGCTTTCGGATCATTTGCCACACAGTTCTTCGCGTAGTTTTTTCGTTTTTCATTTCTTCCGCAACGTAGCAGATTAGAGAAGAGCAAAGAGAGTCGAGAAAGGATCTCTCCTTCGACCTTTTCTTACGTGATGGCGAGTAGAGCAATAATTTCTCGAGTCCGCTACCGTGGAGAGATAAAACGCCTGAGAAGCAGGAGGCGGCAGCAGAAGCAGAGAGCGTTCCTCATGCAGTCCGGGCAACAGCAGCAGCTGAGAATCGGAGGCAGAATCGAGCGGTTAATGGCTCGTTCCGTGCGCCAGCGAAGTGCGCTGGGCAGCACCCGCCCCGGCTTTCTGACCCTACACACTACTGTACGATATATACTGTTCAACTAACCACTCCGCGGTCTTTTATCTATACTCCACCGGAATTCCTACATTCTTCGTATGAACAATTCAACTTTTATCTATTTCAGATAATACTCTCCGACACACGGTTACGCACAGCGGTTACGCGCCTAAGATATTTACGATCACCGTGAACGTTACTCTTGAGAGTCCATTCCAAACACATCAAAGCTTCTAACTGCAGTTGCATCTTCCGAAGTTATTTCGAATAAGGAATGAATCAGACCGTTCCAGTCAGTCTCAATAAGATTTGCGAAAAAAAAAAAAAAAAAATTCGACTATATTGGTATTTTGTCAATTTCTGAAATGGGACATCAATTTTTTGGGGTGAATATTAAAAATCTTTTCGAACGACCAAATCGGTGCGTAGGATGCAGGTGTGGATCAAAATTCAGTCGGAGACGCTTGTATATGATGTGTACCTACATATACGAAGCAGCGGATAAGAAGAAGAAGAGGGAGAAAAGTTATCCCGAGCCGTGCACGGTGATGGGAGAGCTCACGCTCGGTCAGCCTGTACTAATTAACCGAGGAATGCTGTATCTAGATTGAAATCTGGGTGACCCGACGCCCCAGGGCCATCACCTCTGAGTTCACCTCGGTCTACTCGCAGAGGGGTACCACGTCTCTTCACCATAGGATATAGAAACGGCAGCAACGGCAGCAGAAGCAGCAGAGGAACTCTCTCAGATGAGTAGCTGCTCCTGAACTCCGTGAGTTTACCAGCTATATGAGGATCCTTTGCGCCTCTTCGTTCTCTCGACGGGCAGCCCTCAGGTAACACGGGTAAGCGGTGTCGGTCGGCTGTCCCTCTCTTTCACTCTCCCCCGTCGTACTGAACTCCACTCACACCAATAACCATTGCCGCGTATACCGAGAGACTGTCGGCGAGTATAATAAACCTTTGCTCACTTGCGCGGGGCAAGCGAGCACCCGGCGTGTACACTTACGCGCTGCGGACATCGCA
The DNA here is from genome assembly GCA_934046635.1 of Buathra laborator. Taxonomy (NCBI): domain Eukaryota; kingdom Metazoa; phylum Arthropoda; class Insecta; order Hymenoptera; family Ichneumonidae; genus Buathra; species Buathra laborator. The sequence goes on along the minus strand of OW203897.1, from coordinate 2,732,261 downwards.
CACCGCCCCCTCATAAGACCGTTACATCTGTGGTCTTATCGAGAGCTTCTGCAACCTCGAGTCATTATCCAATTCTTACTTCGAAAAACACCGAACGGTCAGACGAAAAATATATTGGACCAATTAAAATTTTGATGGATAAAAAAAATAGAACATGTTGATTAGATGGAGAAATCTTAGAGTGGATATCCGTAACTGTAATTCGAGTGCAGAATGAGCCACACGAATCGTAGTGCAATTGAGAAAATAATAAAAGGGGGATACCGGTATGCCGAGCGGCGTCGCGTCTTTTCCAGGTGTAGGATCGATCGATCAGCGAATTTAACGATCGGGAGGTAACCGAGACGACAAGGTATGGAAGACGACGACGACGATGACACTCTCTCTCGCCTGCAGTGTCGCGCCACGCGCGTCGTATATCTTCCGACGGATCTATCGTACCGGTTTTCTCGCGGTATTTGCTATATATACTTAGTAACTCTCGACTCTTCCGCCGATAGTCTCAATATTTCTGTCCCTCTTCTTCTGGATTCGATTTAACGCTATGCGCTTATATACAGCGCGCATACATGGCACAAGGCAAACTTCGCGGTCGTCCCACTCGCTGTCTTTTCCGATACATTCGCTCCGGCGCATCGATAAGATCCCCGTCGACCATACCAGTCACTCTTTCGCGACACTATAATTTCGTTCGTATACTTTTTTTTTTTACCTCGACACTTTCTGCATAAAACGTACGCTCGGCTCGTCAAGAGCCAATAACGATCGAGTTCTCTTACATCGGGGCGAACCACCACCAACCGGTTAGTTAATCGATTGCGATCGATCCGCGCGGAACGAACGCGGGTCGTTTCGATTTTACGGATTCGCATAGACAAGATATACATGTATATGTGTCCTTCGAAAAAGATTGATCGAGACTGGACTCTCTCTTCGTTTTTTAACTCTTGATAAGAGCTCGAACTCGATCGTTTCGTTTCCACGCAGCTTGCGATCGCGATGCGATTAAATGCGGGTCATTTGATTCCGTTTTGCGGTAAAGCGGTAGAGTGGCGAACGTCGTTGACGGCCTTCCGCCCGCACGATATCGGCTATACAAGCTCGTAAAGACAACTTCGATCTCAACACACGGAGTCTCTGTCTTTCGTGTAAAACAAAAAAAAAAATCTCCCGCGGGTTAAGTTGTCACCGTGATCGTGTCCACTCGCGGGCAATCCGCGAGCAGAAAATCAAGAACGTAAAGGTTGGAACCCGGGCAGGAGAGTGGGACATTAAGACGGCGGAATCATCCTGAAATATAGCCAGATAAAAACAGCGGGCTTACGAGCCGCTCGGACGTTGGTGCAGTCAGGTCGGGTTACGCACCGACTTATTTTACAAACGACTGACCTCCGGCACAGCGAATTCTCCAATGGTGTCCTCTGTCTATATATGTATATACAAGTGCCAACGATCGTCGAAGGAAAAAGAGACGTTCGGCGATATGTTCGAGGGCAACTAGAGAGATATAATAAGAGAATTACGTTGAGGAGGAGGAGGAGCGAGTTTCGGTCGAGTCTCTCTCGTGTCGAAGCCAGGGTTCCAGATACGCGAAACGACGAAATAACCGTATAGGATAAGGACCCCTCGTATAATATACACACTGTGAGGGGAGGACCGAGGATGCCTTTTATCGATTTAACTTTATCTCGGCTGGAATTCGCAATCGCGGAATACTCGATACCACGAACTTGTATTCCTGTGTTTGCAGACTCTCTTGCGCTGTATAAATTCTTTGACAATTCTATCATATGAAAAAAAAAAAAAAAAAAAAATGAAAATCGTTGTCGATCGTAAAATGTTTATCGAGTACGCAATATTGCGTTACTCGAGGTTAGTGATTGAGTGAAAAAAAAAAATTGTCTCGAGACAATGCGGTTGTTTGCATTTCTCAATTAGAATTGTTTAATTAGTTAGCTATCTAATTAGTCTGCGACTTTTGCCTCTAAGTTTCTATGCATTAGATCAGTGTGCGAGATTCTACGACAAATTAATACTGAAAGAAGAGTATAAACGTCGGGGGTTTCACGCCGTTGGAACCTACGCGGATCATTACGAGGTATCGGGCCGAGGAAAGAAAATGCAGTCGATGTCCGCACACGAAGAGCGTTTGCAGGACGACGTAAATGCACGCAAGAAGCGCGTTACGTTACGCCCACTTCAGTCTCGACCTGTGCTCAAGAAAAGAGCCGAGCTGAAACGAAGAAATAAAGAAAGGCAGAAGAAGGAAAAAGAAAATGTAAAACTTAAACACGGGATGTAACGAACGACGAGAAAGAACGTAAAAGAAGAGAGACATTAGACGGTGAACGGGGTATGTGTACCTTTACGGTACCGTCCTTCGCCATAAACGTCACGTATCTTTGGCTAAAGAGAACTGTTCCGCGCTCGAACTCTCCAAGTGCAGCACCGCCAGTACGGTATAGCGCCCGCGATATTCTGTCTCTTTCGGTTTGACCATCGCGGGTATCTCTTTCGCTTCGACGAGATGGGAGAAAGAGAGGCGTGCATGCGGTGCAACTTCACGCGTTCCTTTATCGGATACGTGACTTTGCAGCATCACGATGCGACTTCCGGGACCCTGGGGCCAGGCGCGTTCTTTACGATTTCCCTGCTTGTTGAACGCTCGTTCGTACGAGAGACGCACGATGATGCGATGATGGCGCGTACGCACGTATAGACCAGATAACGCACCGACTAATAAGAGAGCCATCGTGAAATCCGAAACGAGGCTCGAAGTCGACGCTCGGCGCTAAGCACGCCTCATTATACATATTTCCTACACTCATATACACATCCGCGATGTGGTATATGGTTGAGATCTCTTCGAGTTTCATGAGCGAGAAAAACGTACACAGAAGTACGTCGGTTTCGTCGTAAAAAAAAAAACAGAATATAAAAGATCAGTATATATATCTCTAATAATATCGGAGACTAAACAAGTCTGTATATAGCGTCGTAAAAGCGGAAAAAGGGGCTCCAACCATTGCCGCGGTATCGCACCCGAATACCATTCACGAAATGTAGCGAAGGTGCCCCGCAGAGAAGTGAGAAGAAGGAAGAAGGTCCGCGACGATTGCAACCGATATAATGCCGTAAAAGAAACAGCCGCGGCGCTTGTACTTCAAGCGCGAGAAGAGCTGTTCGAGAGCAACGTGATTAAGAGTGAAGTTGCCTTCACCAATGCTGTTGCAGCAACGAGAAGTAGCTGCAGCAGAAGCCACGTTGAATCGGGCACCCCGAGAGGCTCGTAACGCCAGCGCTAAGAGCCCGTACCTGTCCACGAGCGGGTAATACCTGAAAACATGTCTCTATCGCGAGGAGAATCTCAAGACGCGCGAGCGCGCGTCTCTCCGGACCCCCGGTAACACCTTCGCATAAACCCGACGTTTTATCCCGCACCGGCCACCGAGACGTCTTTACGGTCTTTCCACTGGTTACCAACAGATGAAACGCTTCGAGTATATTTTCACGGGCGGATATCGCCTCTTATGAGCTGCGACCGTGAAAGATTGAAATTAACGCAAGGTGCTCGAGTATCGATGTCGAAACAAGGCGGCGACGATCGAACGAAGAGGGATCCTTCCATTTTTTAATTAAGTTCCATCTACTTTGTGTGTGTGTATTTTTTTTGTTACCCGACTTTTATCGCTATGTCTCGGATTCTTTTTTTTTTTTTTTTTTCCTCTAAATTATTTGGTTTTTTACCCTCGGAGTTCTGTTCGTTCTGCTTCGTGCATCTTCCCCTTTGCCTTATTGCCGATTTACATCTCAAGCAGTGTCTCTCCGAACTATACTGCAATGTATACCGCGAGCAACAGCGGTAGTAGCTTCGCCACGACGACCACGACTTATCCAATCGAAAGACGCCTTGCCTAATTGGTAACCCGGACCAAGAGGCCGGACGGGACTTCGGTACAAAGTATCTTTCTCTGCAGGTATACAACCAGCGGAACTCGGAACAGCAGTATTGCGCCGCAGCTGCAAGCGAGACTTTCTGCTGCAGAACGAAAAAGAGACTCCTCTTTCGATAAGAAATGTGCTTCTAAGAAATTCTCACCGAAGTCGTAAGTCACTATAAATCGAACGTTAACTTATCATGGAAACTAAAGTGACTTTGCTAATTGGACTATAGCCGCGAAGCTCGTGAAAAATAACATTGTGTACTTGAATATCCAAAAATTCGGAGCTCGTTATACAATATCGGTATGTGAATATCAGGCGTATACAAAGTCCGATAAACCGATTTGCATATACGATATAATACGATGATATATAGTGTGTCGGCGCGACCCGAGATTTCGCAGGATTTCGCGGCAAAGGTTGCCGAAATGTCAATACTATCCGTACAGTCGAAATGCCAGCGAGTTTCTCACTCGAAAAATAAAATAGTTTCGTTCATATAAATAAATCCTATATCGTACCAGTGGATCATATAGCATAGCAGAATCGTGGATTACTCGCCGATCAAAGACTGCAGGAGTCATAGTTAACAAACGCGTTCGCGAATACACGGTGACCCGGGATGGAGGGGAAGTCCCTCTGTGGATTATCGTCGCGGCGCGTATTACACAACGTATATGCATATATAACGTTCCGAATCGCACGACTCGGTGAGGATATCGCGAGATGATCTTCCCGCGATTTCCTGCAAGTCACTAATAATCATGCGAGTGCCGGTTGTCGCTGGCCGTTGGCACGCCGGTAGCAAAGTTTAATCCGCGAAATTATCTGGTCGTAGGTCGCGGATACACGAGTTTGGAATTTCATTCGGTTTTTTTTTCGCGTCATCGAATCGATGATTCGAGAGGAAGCGCTTCGATAAACATTGATAGCGGTATTGCCGATTATTTAGGAAGGTATTGATACCGTTTCGATAGCTCGATCACGCTATGTGCATTGGCGTTTTATCAATATCCGTAAAGAACAAAATAAGTTGATTCTGCTGCACGGCAATGGAAGAAGCAAGTTTTATCGAGGATTGGATATTGCTTCGATAGCCTAATTGCCCCGAGGTATAGAAGTATTGGAATTTTATTAAAAATTCGTTAAAACTCGGCTTCCTTCGTTTCTGTTGGTGCATTGGGTTGGAAAAGGTAAAAAAAAGGGACTCGGAGGAAGCCGCCGGCAATAAGACGTTGCCGAGACTTGGGCGAGGAAGGTCCTTATCGTACGCGGTGCACCACCTCTCGCGGTAGCTCTATCTTAATTGTGATCGGAACCCCGCAGCAGTAGCAGCAGCGAGCAACAGGAGCAGAAACGGGAACCAACTTCTTCTGATGCTGTGCGCTTGTTCTTCTTCTTTCTTCTTCTTTCCGTTCATCGGGAGCGTGCGAGTTCCGCGAGCTCTCCCCGCAAACCGATTCGCGAGTTTACCTGTTGAACACCTGCAAAATCCTCTCTAATCTGCGAGCTCTCCTACCAAGCCACCTGGTCTCCGCGGTCGTCAATTATTCGCGTTTCCTCGGGAGCGAGAGAGATCCAGTTGGGAAAAAAGAATCGAGAGAGCGAGAAGAAACTCTTGCAACTCGAGTCAAGTGTTGCTCTCGGACGGGAAGCTGACGGCAAACGGATGAAAAGAGTAGGGATAGAAAAATCACGAGCCTCGCAACCCGTCAATTATTCAAAGACCTTTGATGCCGTGAATACACGTTACCGCAGAACTTTGTGCTCAAAGAATTTATACAGGTCGACCGTTTATCGATTATATATCGCGTGTTATTATCGGCTAACCCATCGCCTTTTATGCGACAAAACGCACAGCTCTCAGGGGTCGAGTTCACGATGAAAGAATAATCGAAAAAAGAAAAAAAAAACTTGGGATTTTTCATGAAGAAACTTCAACGTCGATCGTTTGTAATTTTTTTCTTCGTTTTGCCTGACAGTTGTTGCTGGAAGAAAAAACGCTGAGAATTGTTAGAACGATGTTAATTTCAGCTCTTACTCAAGTTTCTCGTCTCTGCGTATCGTTATTCTCTTCGGGTACGAGACGTTTATCAACTTTTCCTCAGTGATTCACGAAACAAGTTTCACGGAACTTCGAACGCAGTGGGTTTTGGTTTGTAAACCCACGCGTCCGATACCATGATAATCGAACGTTTCGCTCAACTTCACCGAGACCCGTGTGAGAGCAATTAAAGGAGGTGACTGGCATCGTTGAACTATCGCTACTGGAGCTGAGAACTTCTATAGTTCGAACTATAGAAAACCCAGCATCGAGTGACCGACAGGATGAAAGTGTCCGGTCTCGTCATGCGGTCGAACGACAGCAATAGACCTCGTTCGCGCGCGTCACATTTTGTACTGTACAATTTATACTGTACGATAATCGAACACGACAGAAGGACGAATGCACGTTCGTGTGTGAGGTGAAAACATCCTATAATTGGATAAGCAGCGTTTAATTTTTTGAAGATACTCAATTATAGAGAGAACCTCTCTGACTGCTTCACTGCTACCGATGCGATGGACATCTTTCTTCGTGTTAAGTGGAAGGAATTCAAATCTCGTGGCTGACTTGTCGTTTCTTTTATTTGGAGCTTAGAGACGCACATTGGTACTGAATGTTCAAGGAATCCTAATCAGCATCAAGGTGGCGCGGATTATCGCGTTTGCTCTTTGCTCCCAGAATCTCAGGGATCAATGCAACTCGAAGGACTGAGAAAACGAGAAGAAGAGAACACGAGACGAGAGTTGCACCCCGGAAGGAAAGGCAACCGAGAAAAAGTGGTGTAGCTGCTACTGCGGCCTCAAGTGGAGTACGAGAACAAAAGCCTTCCGTGCAGCAAAAGCTCATTCCGAGGCATTTGGCTCTCGAGAATCTGCAGATTTATTCCCTTCCTCTTCCCGTTTCACGACTCTCCGCTCGCTCCATTGAAACTTTTTGCCTGGCATATGAAAAACCACTAAACCACCAGAGCTATTTCGTCGGGAAAAGACTCGGGAATCGAGCCTTGGCGAGAAATTCACCGGCAGTTCAGCGTGCACTACTGACGCTGCATCGGAGTGATTCAGCGAGGTCATACAGAACGATGCTGTACACAGTTACGTTTTTTTTTTCTAACTCCGAACTAAACGAAATTTCTTAATTTCTCGCAGAAAAATGTGATGCTATATCCACGTGGAGTATATACAGGTTACCAACATTAGCGGTACTCGCCGGAGATAGAGAAATTCTAGTCTCACAATTAGACACACGTCTACGAGAGAGGAAGGATACCGTTCTGCTCATCGCTCTGACTGGCCATTATCTCCCCCGTGGATTCGTTCCAGTATCGCATAAGATGCGCTGGATCCTTGTCACGAAATCTTCACGACGTGGAAAGCTTAACACGAGACAAATGTTTTGTGCAACAAGCTTTATTCTCGCAAATGACACTGTAAGATTTACGGGCAGATGCGCAAGATTAGCAGCCTCACCGTTTTGCCACTTTTTTTCAATTTTTTTATTCGGTACATTTTGCGAGATATTATTTTGCAAGGCAATGATGACTTTGATTTTGCTTGCGTGAGAACAATCGGACGATGTCGAAGGGTGGGGCATATCTCTTAATTGGAGTAAATCGGGCACTAAAACATAACGATTAGAGGAAGATAAGGCGGGATTGATGCAGCAGCGTAGGGAAGAGGAATCTTGACGAAACTTAAGTGGTTTCCTATCCGCTACTGGTGTGCGCACTAGTCTTTTTTCTCTCTCCCTTGTTTCATCTCAAGGGGTTCCTATATAATTGTCAAAATCGGCCACCACGTAATTATATACCCTCCTGTAGGTGAATCGCTTTCGCGATGAGTTAAGCTTAACGATCCGAGCGATACGATCACCCGACCAAAAATTTCGCCTCCCTGTCTTCTTACTCCGGTGCTCCGCAAAATTGATGATAAAATCTATTTTTTTTTTTTTTTTTTTCTGTCTCATGCCGCGGAGCCACGGAAAGTGGATTTTAAAAAGCGGCTCTGTGCAGCTAGTTTGACCGGTACTGGTGAGTTTTATAACTCGGGCGCAAGTTGACACTGTCGAGTATCGGCGTCATTTTACAACATCGAAGCCGGACAACGATCGGCCAACGTTATTATGTGTTGACAGCGAGGTTCGCGGTAGTTAATATACCGTCGTCGATTAACAGTGTAAGTCAAACGACTTTCAGTGTCGACGCTTCCAAGAAGCGGACACCTTCCGGCGGTGTGTAAACCGCGCGAGCGATTGAATATACCGTAGACTCTCCGACATCGACATTCGTTCGATTAGATCGGAACCGCTATACGGCTGACAAACCAACTTTGTTATCATTAAGCTCGAGCGATATCGCCTCGTTGGTTTACCCTTTCGACGTATACGCACTGACAAAGAGCAAACGAGTGACCGAGCAAACGATTCTCATAAATTCTGTCTCCGAGCGTTATGTACACACAAGTTCTTTATTCGCGATCTACGGTTATCCGATTCACCGCGTGTACGCTCACTCGGGTCTCGCGGTTACGCTTCCAATTAATCATTCGACGCGTCCAAATTCGTCTATCTCGAGATACGTGATTAATGAATCGGTCAGACCCCGGAGGTATTTTTGCTTACAATATGACGTTCGAAAAGATTCGCCGGATGACAGAAGCATCGGCGAAACGGCAGCAATGACAATTATAACGCGAAGACTCATGAATTGTCGATATAGAATATATATTTGCACAGGTATAATGTAACGTAGATATATGTATTTATGATGAATGAGAGTGCTTCGAAAAAAACGAGACTCACCAGTATAACACCAGGCTGGCCAGACGACGGGGCTCTCGGTGTCCAGCTCCCTCATTCTCTCAGCGAGCCGCGGACATCTCCACTCCGTCGTTCGTCCAGCAGTCGGGGTCAAAATGTCCAGGTTGTCAGTCGATGATTAAAACAACGCGAGAAGAAAAAAAGTCAAAATTCCTCGCGAATGGATCTCAAATTTGAACGGATCAAAAATTGGATATTTCCGTTGTCTTCTTTTCTTTTTATTTCTTCTCCGAACTCAAGTTTCTCGATAAAAGTTTTTTTTTTTTTTTTTTTCTTCAAATCGTCGAATTACGTTCGCTACGCTGAACCGCGACCTCTCACCGGCTACGGAATATATGCTATCGTAAGCACCTCAAAGTCGACGAGGTCGAGACTTCTTATCGAGGACGCACGTGCAAAAACTCTTCGTGGAGCAAACTCTAAAGACGACGTTCACGAATACGAGGACGTCCGACAGGGCTCTCTCGCACACCCACACGGCTCAGTTGATGGTTAACACGCCAGAGTTCCGAGAGACAGATAGCCGAAGCGATAAGAGCAGCGGGGTCGCGCACATATACACAGAGAGAAAGAAGGAGAGAAGCGAAACCGTATATATATCGGAGGTGATACGTAAGCGAGGTTGACTCCGTTTCGCCTAGGCGACCCGTCGACGTTGCTGCTCGTTCCTGCTGATAAGGCACGAAACTCGCGTCATCGGCGCTCTCCGCTCGACCGCAGGCACGACCGACAGAGTTTGGCGACGGGGGGAGAGGACAAGGTGGAGCTCCACAAAGGTGGGAGAGCAAAATGCGAGACGGGTACGACTAAGTTATTTTCACCTCGAGCTTAACGTTTACAGACAGTGAAACAGAGTCGAGAACCAAGAAACACTCAAGATTTTATTCACGTAACGCGGCAAGCCGTGAACGATAGTCGGCGGGTGTTAAATACGGAAGAGAAGCCTTCGAGGAATATAACGTCTTCTGTTTCGGTCACTGAGCACCAAATGTCACGTTATCACGATATGTCAATGAGCTTTCTTACATCCGGAGTTTATCGTCATTCACGTCACTGCCCGAGCACCTTCCGGTTTTTTCTTTCCCTTTTATCGTATTGTGGAAGCAGAGATTTTTTTTTTCTGTTGTCACGAAAATGACATTCGACACGAAAAACGTTCGCACACAAATCGCGGGAATTTCGATATTGAACACTCGATGATTAAAGCTTATCGTATCGGAGCACTTCGAAAATGATTTCTTTCCTCAATCTTCGAAATAATCAAACTCCTCTTTTTTTCGTTCTCTTCGAATGTATATATATCTCTCACAATATCTCAGCGGATATCGCGATTTCAGCAGAGATATACAGTAGTACGTGACAATTTTTTGTTGTTTTTTTTTTTAAATCGTACTATTGGTGTTGTTTGTTAGTAGACGATAAACGCACGTGCGTTCGAGATCGGATGACGGACCACCGGTTGACACACGTTCACTCTCGTGAATTACAACACAATAAGACACTTTATCGACGACGATAATGACGAAGATAGGAGGAAACCGTTGATTCTTCGTTGAATTTAAAAATGAAAAAAAATAATAATAAATTGTTTACTCGTTATATTGATAAACGAGTAAAAGGCCCGAGCACCGAGCACGGGCGCGCACACCAGGCAGCTACGAGTAGCGCACAACACACAGGTGAGCGGAGTGGCACTTAGGTTGGTGCACCTGCCGCGAGAGTCCGCGTCGTAATGGGAGCGGGGCAGCGGGCGGCAGGTAGGCAGGCCCTCGGACTCGTCAACCTGCGGAGAAGGGGTATCAGTCACATGGCGTGGCACGGCTAGCCTCGTCCGCGAAGCTGCGGTAGAAGGAGGCACAGACGAGTGAGATAGAGGTCGAGCCTGATGCAGCAGCAGCAGCAGCGGCAGCGGCAGCAATAGCAGAAGCAGGAGCAGGAGCCGGGAGTAGTGGAAGTGGCGAGATACCGGTGGTGGTGAACAGAAGAGAACAGGACGAAACTCCGAGGGAGTAGGAGTCACGAGTCGAAGTGGAGAGCCCGAACGTGCTCGCCGCTTCGACGAGGCTTTTACGCCTGCCTCTTTACGCTGGTAGCACCGGAGAACTTGGAACAACCTGTCGTGCGGCCTATCGAAGGTCTCAGTAGTCTGTTTTTTTTGTATCTTGTCTTTGCACTTTCCACTCTGTACTTTTTATTGCTTGAGTATCCGAGCGGTACGTTAAAGAATTCGTGAAGATATACCGGAGAGCCAAGTGAAAAGTGCAAAGTTCAAAGAATGTTAAGATCAATTTGGAAACTACGGCAATTCAGATTTTCTTGCAGGGATCGAATGACTTCACGTTTAATAATCGGAACATACAGGTGGAAGGTAACAAGAGGAGTTTTACCGCATGTCTGATAGAAAGGTGAACATAGTTGCTTCGGGTGATGAAGATTTAAGACGAAGGGAAGAAGGAAACGATATATATATATATATATATATAATGTGAAAGGACGATGCGTGTATTGGGATTCGTGCTTTAGTTACCGATTATGGTTCCCTGCGTTCTCTCGGCGGTCTACCGTTTCCATATTTGGGCACTCTTATGCTCTACACTACAAAAGTTAGATATATACCGAAGAGGATTGGACGGAAGGATGTCCATTGAATTTCAAGAGAACGCGCGACTTAGCAGACCTCAGCTCTGGATGGTTAGCCTCTCCTGTGAGACCCTCTTCCATGCCCGTCGCTCAATGTCCAACTATCGTCTCTATGTCTCTCTTTGCACTTCGTTCGAGAAACTCTCTCTGTGCAACTGGCGGGGCTGCCACTGATGTACGGAAGCTCTCTTGTAGAATCGTTTCGTTTTCTCTCCACAACGAAACCGAAGAACACGCGAGTATCTTTCAGTCTTACGTCGCTTCGCGTTGTTTCCTCTACGCTTCTATCACGTTGGACACTACATCACCGCGCCGGTGTTCAACCCCGAAGGACGTGAATACCTTGTACGTTCGTAGTAGTAGCCGGCGACGGGACATCTTCACGATCGGTTTGTAATGCTAAGTTGCTGATGCTGTTGAAGCGTCACTTCCCTCTCGCCTTCATTCCCTCGAGGGATTGGCAACGAACGAATGACTTTTCACGTCGAGATCGAGCATCAAGTCTGTATTCATTCGTTAGATACAATCGACGATCCGTAGGGATGTTTATCGCGACGGGAAGACCTCGGTCTTATCGGCTTATCTTGGGAAATTGATGGTAGCAATGAGGAAAGATCGTTGTAATGGTATCTTTAGCCGCGGGGACAGATCAACATCGTGATTTGATGTAATTCGAGAGAAATCAAAATATCATTTTTCATAGACCTCGTGCCCAGAGGGCCGAATAGTTTCAAGGTTCAAAACAAAGTCAATTTCCAATCGATAATTCCTTTTTGTTCCTATACGTTGCTTTAGCTGCTGTTATGAAAGCGGTACATTTAGATCAAATACGTGAAAGCAACGGAGGAAATAACGTGGCCACCGTACAGGCGAGATACCGGACACCACGTACATTACAAGAGAAATACCGAACACAGTAGTGTACCAGGTTCGGAAGGTAGAGCTTGTTAGCTTAACCACCACATTGTTTCACGAAGGCGTGTCGGGACGGTGTTGAACGCGCATCCACTGCCGCTGCCTGTTCAAGTTCCAACGAGGTGTTTCTCTCCTCGCCCTTTGATTGTCGGGTACTATATAATACACATTCGCCACGCACTTTCGGTTTAAGTTGGACGCGGTCTGACGATATATCTACAGCGATATCGATCACTCTCGGCTATGTGAGGAGTTCGAGCATTCGATTTCCAAGCTTACGGTGCAGTCTACCTACGTATATGTGAATACCATTCGGGTATTGTTCTTTGACGAGAAGATCTCGCCTCCGCATCAAAAGACTCTTAGAGAAGAATTTCTACCACTGAATTTTGACCCATCAGTGTATACTATAGTATTTCCCACACGTTTATTAAATCAACGGATAAATCTCGATATCCGCGATTCTCACAGATTCAAGTTTGCGAATTAAAAAATTCGTATGACTCCGTAAAAAAGTATACAGCGGCCCGGTGATCAGTGGCATTCGCGCGTACACGCATTATTTATGATCATCGTTTCATTCTCTATATCTTATTTATTTCTGCAAGTCTTTTTCTCTTTCCTTTACCGAATGCCCAGCACGCACTACAGGTAGAAGAAGACCAGCAAAGGCACCAGCGGCAGCAGCAGCATTTTATATGTGGAGGCATTACATCTTCATATTTTTCCTTGGGCGGCCGCTCGCGCCCCCTGGTAATTAAAGGTACCCCGTCGCGGCTACCCGATGATTTATCCTCCCTCTAGCACGCCGCCCTTGATAAGATGGACTCGACGATAACGGTCCCTCTTTTCCATTCGTATCTGGTGAAGATCGACTGCTGCGCGCCACTGGTGTGCCCACCTCTGAATCATATTTGACTCCCGGGGCTCCTTCGCCGGTGCATCGAAGATGGCGAAGTTGCTCTAATGCGTTCTCCATTCCGAGCACCCATATGTTCAAAACGCGCGAGCATTAAGAAGGCATCTCTACAACTTTGCTACACGCTACTTTTCTCTTTTTTCACGCGCATGGAAGTACAACTTCTCTCCTCCGCATCTTCTTCGTGGAATAAAGGACTCCTACGGAATTACGGGTTTCGCACCAGAAGTAGCAACGTTACACCGCGGCGATGGAGGTTTAACGCGTCGTTATACGATGACGACGAACTGCTCCTGCTGTTACCAGTGTTGTTGCATGCTGGTAGTCCCGGACGTGAGAAACTGCGCAACGGCCACAGAAACTCCGGTGAAATTTTTGCCTTAACCCTTTAGATACGCTGCTGTTTTGTTGCGTATAATCCTCACCGCCACCGCTAAACTACTACCGGATAATTACGCTAACGACCAGGATTCGGGAATTTCGTATAAACACGGTGTTTACCGCGAGAGATCTCCGAGTACCGGTGAATAAAGTTGACAAAAACATAGAGAGATGTGTGCGACCACGCAATGCGGTGATAAAAATTGAAATACCAGCTAAAAGGAAAATAAATAAAAATAATAAACCGAGCGGCTCGTAAAGTAAATCGAGTGTGTTTTACTTGTTTGTCCGATGCGATTTTCGCAAGAGTCCACGAAACTTTTATTTTTACCGTTATTCGGCGAACTTACGATGCCAATCAAATTTTTGATCGGTGTTCCGCGGAAATCGCGGCGAGCGATTGGCAAACGCTCGTGTTCCTTTATCTTTACGAGGGTTTTTTTCCTTTGCTGTTGATTCTGCTGTCGGTGACGAAAACTGGGAATCACAGGAGAATTCAACGTTAAACTATAGTCAGTGTTAGGCTGAGTCAATAACGTCCAGATCTGTCCTTATACTACCCATCGTTATTTGAGAACTTTTTACGAGATTTGAGATACAAGACGGCAATTGGGAATTGCCTGAGAAGTCTAGTCGCTTTTATTACTTACATGAAAGAAACTCATTCTCTAAAGTTCGATGTTTTAGCGTGAATAATATTTTTACAAAAATGTAGTGATTCCCTTTAATTCATAAGGCTGTATCCTGCGACACATGACGTGTCCAGGCAACGCTTTAGTTCGGACAATCGAGACGTTTACCTTATATCGCTTCGACTCTACTCAATTCTTCGTGCTCTCATTCTCACATTTTTTTAATACCTTCTTTATTTCTCTCGAAATCCCCGCTTCTCAAAGACCTGCAGGTGGATTACCGGCGAACCTACTTCGGTGTTCGTATTCTCCTTGTGCGTGGGGGGGAGCTCTTCACGAGACTCGAGGGATTAGTCGGCATCCCCGAGAAGGAAAGATCCCCTCGGCCGTAATCCCGCGAGAAACTGACGTGGCGCGAGAACCATGGATGCTACAAGTCCGGGACACATGCATACAACGTGTGTCAGAGGTAAAAGTATATCGAGGTAAAGACAAGCCAGTGGGTGAGTGCGAGGATCACGGGAGAGGATAGCAGTCGAGAAAGGAGCGATGGAACGACGACAACGAATGCGACAGGAACGATTGGAACGGGGCGTGGATGAAGAGGAAACACGCGGAGAGCGTGGAAACGCGCGCAGCGTGAAATTTATAGCTCGGCGACAAAACGAGCGATCCGGTGGTATAGATGAAGAAGAAACTCGTACGGGTATAGGTTAGAGATATAAATATGTTTATATATCTGTATATCCTACTGCGTACGTGTAAGCAGTTCCCGATTTCAAAGATTTAATTGAGACGTCGCGGACGGTAGTAAAATCCGAGGTGTGCGATACGCGCGCGCGCGCTTCCTTTTCCATTCCTTCATGCCTCGCGTCCTCTTCGTCGGAGCCACGCTTGTTGCTTCGTCTCCCTTCTTCTTTCTACCTTGTTTTCCCTCCTTTTCTAAACGGTCGCGAAGGTTTCACTCGCAGGCGCTTATACTTGAGAGATAGAGTATCTTTGGAATGACTCGATCCACTCGGTTCCAGTAAATACTGGAAGGGAATCGTCGTTCCGGCGAACGACAACGACGATACTACCGATGATGAGGTCTTATCTTCTTCCGTCTCTCTCAGAGTAAAGGGCTCTTTGATTTACGACAAGTCACACTTGCCACATTGCCGCGTTGTAATTTGTTGCGCCGTATTTGATAGTTCGAAAATATTGGCTTAACCCAACACGTACTCGGGGAATCATAAACACGATTTGCTGTCGTGCTTCCTGGTCGATCCGGTGAACGAAAAGGTAAAGGAAGGGAATCGAGAGATATCGCCCCATCGGCAAAACAACGACAGGACGCGAGAGCGAGAAGGAATCAAAGCCATATTCGGAAAGGCGTAAAAACGATAACGGGGCAATGATTCGAAGCTCCACAAGCGGTTCCACGGGAATTTTTATTATGATGTATGCCGGTAACCGCGCTTGGCGTTGTGACACGCCGAGAGAAGGAACGTTCGTAATGAGCACATGGAAAAAACGCGAGTCGCCCGTGTCTCGCGCACGACTTTTATTGGGTGAGAGACTATGTGTACCCTCGGAAAAAGAGAGAGAGGCGTCGAACGACAGTGAGAGAATAAGAAGGTGTTCAACAGCAGCAACGGGGCGAAGAGGGAGGAGAAACGAAGGAGATGAGCACCGGTGTATTTATGAGCAGAGGCGCCGGGTTGATGCTTCGTTAGAATTCTCAATTAAATACAAACGGTAATGTTTATGGGCTATTTTGACTGTAGGTGTATGTATTGGTATATAATATAGTACAGACATAATATATCGAAGAGTTACACTTCCTGGAAATGTCATTATCCGCTCCACACGCGCGCAGAGTTTATAGAAATAGAAAAAAAAAAAAGTAATTTTTCATCGACTCTATTTTACACCGTTTTGACAGTCAATTGAAAGAGGGTTTAGTTAAATATTCACGCGATTGAATAAAGTTGTCGTCGATATTATAAGACGGAAGAGTTTGGACATTTTTCATATTTTTTTTCTTCTCGGCGACGAAAGATTATGAACGCAACGTCGCCCGAGGTACCGAGATTCGTTGAGAGTAGACGCTCTCACTTCTCAGTACCGTCGGATATACAAACCGCCAAATATACAAATCTCGCATCCGCCGAGATCCCGACAAAGGTTGCTGGCTAAGACAAGGGGCCCTTGTCTGTGACAAAAGCGCTGGCGTAACCGGGAGGCGACGGATCGCCATCGATCGGGAGCAGCGGGCATTCAATATCGGACACGCCACGCGAACAGATCTCTATACTTTTATACTTCGAAATTATATTTATATACTTTTACTTTGTTATATTATTATACTTTTCCTTTGAAAATACGCGGGTAATATTTCTAACAGTTATAAAAGAAGTTTGGTCGTTGCGATGTACTTGGCCGATACCGCAAAGATAATTCTTCGCGAATCCTTGAAGGATCCTCTGCTGATTCGATCGAATTCCCATTTTATATTTATACATGTGAAAACCTATACGTATTCGAGGCTATAAAAGTCATTGATAAAATCGTGTGTACCATGTCGGTGTGTCGGTTGAAACGGCAGCCGAGGCCGACGACGATACGTCGACGGGGATCTCGGCCCGCGCGCGGCGTCGAGAGAATTTTAAGTGATTTTATACTGTCTCCGTCTGTAAAGGGAGAGAGGACAACGGCTGAACGCGACTATACCCGGTGTTGTATTATAGTACGCGGTACCCGCAGTGTGTATCTGGCAACCGTTCGTGGCACGAATTTACGATGACGGATGAGAATGCCACTATATCAATTTCGTCGTTTTATCGAACCCCGATAGATATTAAGAGAACCCACCTTTCTCGCGAGCATCAGAATGGATCAGCGTTTCGTTCACCAGTGATAATTAAATAATCGAACTGGTCGAACGACGTTGTAATTTTTTTTACGCTTCTGTACTCCCTATAATATCGAAAGCTCACACTGTAAACCTGACGTTCCCGCACGTATCGTAAACGACCGACTGTAAACGCGAGTAGTTTGAGATTATGAAAAAAATAAAATAAAAATATCATAGTCGGAGCAAATGATTCGTATATCCTGGCTGCCCAATGTCACGTAAATTACGCTCCGAAGTCCCGTGCGCTGCCAGGTTCTCCTGACAGCAGGAACGGCAACAAGTACCAGCAGCAGAATTGAGACGGAAGAGAGCGGTCGTCTGTTCTCGGGCAAAAGTATATAATTACCACGTGAAACCTGTCATAAACGTCGAGCGATGATTCTCTCGAGTGGGTAATTTTTTAATCGTCGACACACACGTACACACCGAAACACAAACGTAGTCATAGCGCTTTAGCTCCTGCGTTTCACGAGACTCCCTTTGGGTTACTGTACACGGGATATCGCATTGCTTCGAGGCACTTTATATTGATTATAAAATCACGGTGTTAGGTCGAGACCATAAATATGATAATAAATATGTGTATATACCATGCGAGGAGTAAAATAACGATTAACATGTGCGTTTACACGCCGATGTGCGCGCGAAGACTGTGAATAATACGGTGCAACCTAATAGATGAGTCGGCAGAGGTAAAGGTCGCGGACGGAGGCAAATAGGAATGTGAAAGGTGCAAAGAATAAAATGAGAATAATATTTAATGATAAGAAAGTTGGAATGGGCGTGAAATTATCCAAGGGTAAACGACAATCCGATCGTCTGGAATATACACCACGAGGAGAATTCAACGCCGTCTAATACGCGACTATTAGAAGGCAAGACGGTAAGTTCATTAACAGCAGAGCCGAGAACAACGCCAAATTGGTAGCCAATCAGTGGAGAAACTTGGAATAGCAGGTACGCAGTATTATGCCATACTCGGTCTGATGCGAGTCTATTACGTCGATAGAGCCGCAGCGTTCGCTTTTATCGATAGGAATTAAATCGACAATTAGAGAACCCGCTCGGGTCTGAAATCGCTTCACGGAATCTGCGCGGCAATTCTTTTCGTTTTTTTCCAGTCGCACTCGACGCACTTGCTTTGGATAATAATAATAGCAAATAATAGAAAGTTCAGCATATTTTGGTTATTTTTTTTTTTTTTACACGAAAAAATAATTATTCAGTTTGGGAACGCATGCGAAGTCTTCTTCGGGTGTGAAAAAAATGAAAATCACGTATGACTCACGTTTTACAAACTCGAAAGAGTTCAAGAGGTCCGTCGATGGCCTCGGGCGACTCTGTGGATCACCGAGGGTGAACTCCAGTAACGGGGCGAGTGAAGAAAATCCGAGCCGTCGAGAGGCCGCGAGCTACAGAGCACAGACCAGAAAGCATCGGAAGAGTCCCGGCGCACAAAGTGCAATTTCATAATTTTTGCCTCGTAAAATCCGAGCAATGAGCGACGTAAAAATGAATAACTGGAGGAGCGTTCACCCGCGAACGATGGAACGAAGTAACTTGAAGGAAGGTAACAGAGGTGCGGACGAACGTTGGAACACCTCGCAGCAGGAGCAACATCAGCATCAGCGGCAGCATCGACTCTACTCTCGCGAGCAACAGCGTCAGAAGAGTTCTCTTGGACTACACTCCCGTTTGCGGGTCGCTAACATTCGCGGTTGCGAACCGAGAGCAAAAGCATCGGGCAGCACACATAACACGGAGTGAACCAGTGAGAGAGACTGTGAAAGACCCCGGGACGTTCCGACCGACGATTTTTATCTTCCGGGTCGAATAGATTATCTTTATTTACGAGCAATCTGCGGGACGAGCAAATTGTTTGGGAACGAGGGGCCCTTATTTAAAAGCCGTAAACTATTCAATAGGCTTTCGAAGGGGTGGTGAACGTTGGCCAAGAGAATAAGAAAAGATATGCAGAAAGAAAGAAAAAGTTTTGCACTACGCCACACCGGGGATTCAACTCGATGATCTACCATCGTACCGTACATTATAAGTTATTCTTCCTCTCCGCAACCAACCCCCTCGTTCACTTACGAAAACCTCGAACGATACTTTGCCTCGTTTCACGTACTAAGTACTACAATGTACGGGCAAAGATTCTTCGCAAACTCTATCACCGGTTGAGAAACTTGCCGCCTGAACAAACGAGAAAACAGAGTCTATAACATTCGTTTCCGAACGATATTGCTTTTGCACTCACAGCAAAAAACGCGAATCCGTCGGCGCAGGAAAATATTCCCACCTTGAAAATTCCATTCTCGAGTTATCGGCTTTCGCGAAGCAAAACTTCGGAATAACCTGTGTATCTTGTAGGAAGAAAACCAGACCGTGTGACGTTTACGGAAGTTTTACTCCGGACCAACCGGAGGATCAAATGTGACCGCAAAGTGCACAGAGTCATGACGCAGCTAGCAGCAAGTTTCTGTATAGAATGTAACTATTGCTACTTGCTATACTATACCGTTTCTGTGATAGTCTGTCATACGATACACGCAGATTTGAAACAATTATTCGGACCGCAATGGGATCGATCTCTTGTTTAATGCGTGCAACGATATTCCAAGTTTCGATCAATATTTCCTTTATGCTTTCCTATACTATCCTATAAAAAAAAAGACATGTTCCCAAACATCGTGAAATATCGAAAGGATTCGTCGTTTGATTTTTATTTTTAACTATTGTGGGGTCGAAACCGGACTTTTGTTGCTATTACTACCGGTTTAAAATATATTTTTCCTCTTTACTATATCGATATGAATTATGAGCAACCGAGTCAGCATAAAACATTCTCGGAAACAATGACACAGTTATGTTTTTTTCCGTCATTCGATATCTCGATGACGTGAAATGATGTTTTTATTTTCCCGATTCGTTTGGGTCGTTCGTAGAATTCTTCTTTTCCTCTTTGGATGCAGGTCGCGGCGGTCGATTCACGCGAATAGAGGAAGCTGCTACTCGAGGCGGAGCTCCTGCTCTCGAGTCAGAGAGCAGAAGATCGCCCGGCGAACGGTAGTTAGAAGTTTGCAGGGCAGAAATAAAAGGATGAACAGAGATAGAGAGGATAGTGGCAGGCTGGAGTATAGCCGCGCAGCATCGGAGTGTTACAGAACTGTAAGAAGATTGAGTGTACCGAGAGAGCTTGGGACGACGCCAGGATCTCGTAAAATCGGTTCAAGCAACGATACCACGCTAGCGTCCTCCGGCATCGTAGAAAATTTTCACTTCGTCATTTTCCGTCTCTCGTTCCTCGAATTTCTATACCTTCGAGCGGTCACATTCTTCACACCGTGGTCTCTCAACATCGAGTAATTTGCGGCCCCGCGGCACATCGCCGGGTCGATTCTATAAGTTGTTACACTTCTTCTTCCTTCACTTATATCAACTGTATAGTACACCAGAGTTGTAGGATAGGAAAAGGCTTATTCAGCGCTGACTCGACGCGGAACGTTGGATTGAAAACGGTAGTGACCGTCGTGTACGAACAGCAGCAGCCAGGCCACAAAGAGGAATGAGGAAAGTCTCACAAGGAGATATAGGAGTCGCGAGTGAGAAACCGAGCAAAGGAAGCGTAGAAACCAACTACGAGAAGCCAATGGTGGATAAAGAAGGAAGAAAGAGCTCCAGAAGAGCGAACGAAGGAGCAACTGGAAAGCCGCAACTGGAAGCGTATCAGGGATACTCCGTGAGCATCGAACGGAGAAGGTCGTCCTTAAAGAAGAGGACGAAGAAGCTTCGGGATAAGAAAAGTAGAAGGGGCAAGAAGAAGAAGAAGTCGAATAAGAACGAAGAAGAAGGAAGAGAAGCAACGAGAAGGATCAGGCAGCAGCCTCGGGTGCCGGGCGGGGCTCAGATGTTTATCCCGGTCGACCTCAACTCCCTCCTTGCTTCTCCTTGCCTCACCTTCTTCGCGGCCGCGCCACTCTTCCTCGTATTCCCCGCGTCCCAACCCGTCAGAGTTCTTGCAGCGAGAGAGACAGAGGTACGACGAGCCCGCGGCGATCGGCCCGCGTTGTAGCGAGATGCACTTGGTGTGCCCGCATGCACCAAGCGATGCTCCATGCATCTATATAGAATGTATGGCTATACAGTGCCCATACGTATAGAACTTTATATGCGTGTGCTCTCGTTGCACTCGGGTAGCTGCTGAACGCGCTCCAGACTTCAGTGACCACAGGCGCAACAGTGGCGTCGCACCCTCTCCATCGTCCTTGAACGACATACCCACCTATGCGCGAGGGCATCTCGCACGTACGGTCGAAGAGGTAAAACGTCCTTCTCTTCGTGTAGAGACGTACGTGCTGGACGTCCGCGAACAGAAGACACAGATGTGTTTACTGTACACAGGTTGAAGATATACCTATTTCCACGAAATGAAACGCAATTAACGTGGAAGTTAACGGAACAGTTCACTGTATAACGAACCGATGGAACTTCTAACGTCATCGTTGAACATCAAATTGATTCAATGATCGAAGAGATGATTGAAATAAAGGAATATCTTTCGTTATCAATCTTCTCGGCAACTCCATTGTTACAGCCCCACCTGCGCTCAGTCGATTTATAAATCTAACAATGTACAACCCGAGACGTTCTTGCTATTATGTCGAATCCAACGAATGATGACTCGTGACATTTCACAGTCATCCGATGGTTTATGGCACCGATGATAATCCCCCGCGCGACGTTGCGCATCGGTATGATGTATATCTTTTTCACGTTCCTCATCTCTCGCAACCGCGAGAAACGGATTATACGAGCTTCGCGGCAAACTGGGTCAAATGCAGCAGTTCCTATCGCTGCAAGGTTGGATCGCGCTTGTGTGCCGCAGTGCACTCCGGCTATAGAGCATCGAGATCGTGCTACGACGATCTAGGCGCATCATCTCTCAGGTGTCGGGAGCGCGACTTTATAAATATGGACACGCTCGAGATTCCGCGCGGTGTTAGATGCGATATTAATGTTTTTTTTTTTTTTTTTTTTTTTTTTTTTCAACTTATTTTCTCATGAATATTGTTTTGCGGTACCGAGATTTCGTATTCTACTTCGTGATACGAGCCGATTACGTTGTGGCATTTTTCGCAGCGTTAAAAAAAAATTATGTGTTTTCGCAACGTTTCTTTTGTTCTTTACGAGGATCGAAGAGATTATTATTGCCATCATGGAGTTATGTATTATCTGCATGCTCGTTGCTGCCCGCGCGATATTGTCGACCCATGATCGATCGGAACGTTTCTGAATCGTGATCGAAATCGTGACCCGCGCAAGCCGCAGCAACGGAAAGAGACAGAAATAAGAAGAATACTGTGTTGGGCCATCGGGAGACCTGTAGGTATATATCCCGCGTGACGAGAGAGGCGTTGTTGAGCGTCGTCGAACGTCGCGGTTAGCGCAAAAAGATATTATCCAACAGACGCGATCCACAACCGATCACCTTTATTCAGCCTCGATATCTCGCGTACCTCGGCATCTAGACACGATCGAGCTGCATCGGCAGCAGGTTCCTCGTGGCAAAAAATCGATGAATGAACCTTCCGCGAAGGTACTCTAACACGTCTCGCGCGGCGCGAGATCGCGAGCTTGTCGACCATCGACGGCCAAGACGCCACCGTCCCGAGGGACGTATAATCGATTCCTTGGGTGGCTTCCATAACTTTGTAGCGCATCGTTACACGGACGATTCGGAGGCTAAATTTCTTGACTTTATTAATCTGAGAATTTCATTATTTTCATATTTTCTGCATTTTTATTTATTACCCCATAAAAATCGTAAACCGACCTCAAACGAGCCTATACAACGCGATTCGATGATGACGCACTTCCGGCCGAGTGAACTCTTTCTCTCTCCGGTGGCCCCGTGATAATTCCGTAGGAGAGAGGAGATCGTGTAAGCTCCGTTGATTCAGCAGCATCGGAGAGTAGTGTGGCTCCGTGGCCCCGTGACGACCCGAGAGGATGCTGTTTGCTCTTGTTGCAAGGCCCCCGGGGGGGAAGATCGTAGAAGCACATAGCTACACTCCACAGTCTTATACTATACAATAAGAGTAGAAACGCGCGAGTGGTCAGAGCTCTGCGGTAGTGTAGTAAAACGAAGATGAAGATGGAGAGGTCGAAGCCAGAAGCAACGAAGAAGAAAGAGGAAAGATCGGTAGAAAGAAAGAAAAAAAAAAGTCAAAATAAAAAGAATAAAAGACGAGGATAGGACGGGGCCGCGATCCGACGCCTAGGTCTCGCGGAGAGCAAGTTCGAAGGAGCAAAAGAGCAACGTAGAAAGAACGAATGAACTGGCCATATACACGGCGATGGTAGCGGGTTCGCTCATCATTGTAATTACTTCGCGAGGATGTACCAGTATATTGGATCATTATCGACCGTTCCATATCTACCACCTAAGCTATAAGTATAGACTTATGGCCGGATCGTGTACGAGAACCTCTCAGCGCTTATGCCATAAGGGACCTTATAGTCTTATATTTCTATACATCAGCCTGCGGTTGTATTGCAGGCTAGATACCAGCTTCTGGAGTCTGTCACGTACGATGAAACGATCCGGGCATTATTTTTTGTTTTTGCAAGTGGCGGAGATAATCCCGATGAATCTACGCGAGCGATTTTTTTACTTAAAGGGATCGGACGGACTCGAAGTTTTACAAAGTGGGTGGAGGCATTGAGAACCTTGAAAATTCGACAAATACGATTATGGCACGTATATTTATTTTTGATAAACACATTTTTCAACGGAACTCAACGTGGGTAGGATATCGACTCAAATGGCTAATATCCGAAACAGAGATTAAGTTACATTATCAGACTTGTCTTGCAGCTGAAAGAAGAACGACATGTGCATCTCGTATAAATCCATTAACGATTGGGTTAGTGTCCTTTAATGACTCCCGATCTGCGAAGGTCTTTTCATTCAAGGCCGACAAGACGTCATTGCGTCCACGCTAAGTGCTCGCGAGAAGAAGATTATTCGATATATCGACAACCTCTTTCTCGCTCTCTCGCCCGCCGTACACACCGATCGCCAATTTTTTTCGTTTTTTATTGTTTTAACTTTTTTTTGTTTTTTTTTTTTTTCCTCGAGTCTTATTTTTGCGGATTATATCGGACCTCGAGGATCGGACATCTTTCCAGCATATATGCGGAGTAAAGATCGGTACGCGAGCTGTGTATAGAACTCGAAGATCGCAGCGGCAGCAGCAACAGCGGCCGCCGGAATGCCGAGGAAATTCGATCGTCGGCTGTGCTGTCCGCTCACGCGATGCAACCGCGAAGAGACGGCTTCCGCTCGAATGATTATCATCGATCCGAGTCTCCCGATACGTACTGCTATATGCGCCGGCAGTTATACTATATAGCTATCTCTCTGTATACGTCCCTCATCCTCACACAGAAACATATCCGACGTTCACCAGCACCAGCAGAGGCATATAACAACGTCTTTTTGTGTTGGTTCCAACAGCTCACGTACTGTCGGAGACCGAGAGAGAGAGAGAGAGAGAGAGAGAGAAAATGAGATCTCGGTCTGCGGAGTCCGTTCTCTCGCCCCGATAGCTCTTCGAACTCCTCGTCTCGTCTGATCTTCGCTCTCTGCCGTGAACGTGAACCCAATGACCCCGCCGTACACTCCGCTAGCTTTTTGTACCGCCAGACTTCCAGGAGAATATTCTACACAACGTGATCTCGCTACCTTCGGTTACACTCGCACGATGCGCACATATATATTCGAAATAAGACGCGAAAAAAGAAACGAGGATATAATCCACTAATACATGTATACCAGCTGCGGTGCCAGAGCAACTGGCAAATCATCGGAACTCGAAGTCAGAAGTGCAGAGATCAGTAAGGAACGAGGCAAAAGAACAAGCTACGTATATACATGAGTTAGAAAGATCGTAGCCAGTCCCGAGAAGATCCCAAGTACGGTGAGTAATACTTTCTCACTTCCTCTCTTTCGTTCGTTCGGTTAGATATACCAAGGTATACAGCCGTAACGTTTTGCGGATCTATCGACGAAGATAGATAGACACGGGCTTCAGGTGTAAAACCGTTGATTGCCCGGTTGTGCAGAGAGTATTTTCTTCTTCGGTATACCCGCGCGGACGTACCGCGTGCCCCAGCGGTTTGTAGTAGCTGTGGGCGTGCCGTGCACGACCGAGAGGAGAGACGGCTAAGGCCTCCTCATCGGGCTACTGCGATTATGTTTATTATACTTTGAGAACGAAAAACCCAGCGAGAATCTTGGACGTTAGATGCGCGCGGACACGCGTGTGCGTATACATATATGATCGAGCCATCGAGGGCGACTAGCAACAGCAGCGGCAAGCAACTTTACCCACCAACCTCGCTATTTTAGTATTCGACGAGTGAACTCTCGAGACTTACGCGCGTGTTAGTGAAGGCGCGGTACATCCTGTGCCGCGCGCTGTTCACTCCACGCGTTTGCGCCTCGTCGCGCGCGCCGAGGGATCAAGCAAAAGTTCCATCCGCTCGATGCTGAGAGTCTTCGTTCGTGTCATACGGAGTGCAACGAAGTGCAGACCGTCCTAGAATTCCATTGAGGTGGGGCCTTGACATTTCGATTGCGGGAATATCAAACTGTAATCGATACCTAATGAGAAACAGACTCGTGCGTTTATGCTATCGCTAAACTATTTTTGTATACTGCAGTTACGAATCCGCCTCCGCATAAGCAATAACTATAGAACGCGAATTCCGCGATGCTTGTAAAACGATTTCTAAATTCAATACGCTGCACTTCCCACGTCATTTCTTTTACTTCCTTTACTTCGTGTATCGTGCAAATAGCGTAATATTTGTATAGTAAACACGCTGTGAAAATACTACGAGGTGTAATACGATTGTAACAGCGTTACGAGCAAAAAAAAACGTTTGTTGCGTGTCTATGATTTACGCGCGCCCACGATGTTGTTCAATTTACATAAACGTGTACTCATTGATTGCCGGTTTAGATTGTCAACCGCTTCAGTTCTCTGAACATCAATACGTTTCCATAAGGACAGTTAAAAGAGAATAATAATGAGAGAAAGATAATTTTCGACTCACCGAATTGACAGACGAACGCAGCTCCGCTCTCCGGATATCCGTTCTTCACGAAACCTAAAAGATGTAAAATGATTTATTAGCAAAAATTAGCATCGAAATTATCAGTGTGTAGAGAAACATACGGGAAGCTCGTTCCCTTCGATATCGTACATGATATAATAACGCGACTGTGGTAATCAATCGATTAATGAGAATCCGAGAGGGTTGAGCCTCGGAGAGTGGAGAGCCAGAGAAGGAGATTCCTTACTGTTGCTACCGCCACCACCCACGTAGCTTCTGTTTAGCATGCACGTCCGGGGCGGAACATGGCTATCTGACAAGATTAAATAATACAGTCTCTCTTTCCGATGCAAAGGCTCGCGCGCGTTCGCTTGATTAGAAATACGTCGATAAATCAGCGAGGAATTGATAGTGGGAGGGGGCAGAAGGCTATCAGGAGAATAAGCAAAGGAAAGAGTGTATATAAAGAAAGGAAACGTTTGGTGAAGACGTTGAGAAGAGAGAACCGAAAGAATTCAACGATCGTTGATGCAGCTGCAACTGCGACAGAGAGCTACTACTAGGTCTTGGTAATTGATCAGCCGCAGCGTATACACACATATATATACATAGAAATATCTACGTGTGTAGTTATATAGGACACGTTGTACTACCGCTGGACTATGTACATCTACGCGAGGATACTTCTGGCTATCTGGCGCGGAACTTTTGCGCTACAGTAACGAGATAATTAAATCAATATAGGACTGGATTCGCCTCAGTCCGCCGTACCAATGCCTAAGACGCAGCGACAGCGGTTGTGCACGTTTAATTGGACGTTCGAGAGCTCCACCGTGATCTCAAACCCACCCCGGTAGAGAGCAAGCAAACTCGATGTTTGTACTGTACGATCTGACGATTCCTCGAAGCATATATAAAACACGTGTCCGATCGAGAACTGCCTGATTTTGCTTGTATTACACCGCTGCGGGGCGTTCGCTATCGCCACCGGGCGCGAAAGCTGCAGTGGATCTTTTCAGATTTTACTTGCACAGAAAACTCGTAGCGGTAATGAAATACCGTATGTGTCTCGCATGCGAGAGAGATGCATCGATGCAACAACGATTTCGTCATTTTTCTATTGCACTCCGACGATCCATCGACACTCGCTTGTCGAGTTTTTTTTTTTTTTTTTTTTTTTTCGTTTAGCCGTTTAGCCCCCGGGCTGTATCATATTGCCTGCACGTAACGTATAAGATAAACGATGAGTTGTGTTACATACAAGTTGCAAAGCGCGAGAGCACATCGATTATACGTATTGTATATACGTTTCGTGTATTTCTAACGCGTCGTTAAATCAACATCGCGACACGATAAAGGGCTATTAGTTGCCATCAAGCACGGAGAATGTCTTGTCAATTAGGTCGTTTGGAACGCTCGAGTGTGCGGAATTTTTTGTCGTTCGACACGAAGGAGACTACGTCCACCGCATAAGCGTATAGATGTATATGTCGATCGAACATTCAATTATTCGTTCAATCACACTGATCTCATTACCGCTTGACGGTGCGTTATGCCACTCTCTCGGACAATTCCGCACATAAATCTACACAAGTTCTCTCGTCATTCTTCACTCTCGATGCAATCTCACTCTATAATCATTCGACGGAGAGTAAACTCGGTAGTGCTTTGATTAGAATTCCCACGATGAGTCGAAATATAATCGAAAAAATTAAAGAAGACTTGGGGTGAGGTGAGCGCATGTGAAATTGAAGAATTTGAGGAATTTCCATCAGATGAGGATATATACATCGTTGAGGATATATGTGTGTGCGGAGAAAGGTCGAGAGGACGCACGGATTCCATCGCGTATTGACCTGCTACCCGGCGAACGTTCACACTCCTATGCATGCATTGCACTTAAAATCTCCTATGCGGCGATGCATGAAACTATCCATGCAGGTTAGGCGCGCCCAGCAGCCTCGGAGTTGCCGATGCCTGCCGCCACGGCTGCAGCTGAGAGTTTCGAGCGATGCCGCGGGACTGATATTCTTCTCGTAACAAATTGAAATTTCCACGTCCCTCCGAGGCGAACGGAATAATCGTTTTACCCCGCCGCAGAGTTGTACCGTTTTGCAAGTCCCGTATACATTTTTCTTCTTCACAACGAACAAGTCGGTTATCATTGTCGTTGTTTGTTTCAAAGATATCTCGTGAAACAACTTTTTTTCTCTATCATACGCGATAAATTGTCGTGAATAGCTTGCAACGCATCCGCAAATCTATCGACAATCAGTGGTCACGAATTGATTACTTTATTACTTACAATTTAGCCACTTTACCGTTAGAAAGGGGAATACGACATTGTTCGAGCGTAGATTTTGCCTTCACCGTATATGTAAGTGCGTCATAAAGCATGTCGAACATGTAACATGTAAACCGTAGCAATGTACGCAAGAAGGTGACTTCGTGATCGTTAGATAGATCTCGTTTTCTATTCGGTTCAGTTAAGTCGGTAAACAGAGAGAGATCCGCAATAAAGTTTCGTTCGAAAATTGTCGTGCATACTATTATACAGCAAGTACCCTCAGCGTACTCGAGAAACGGTGTTTTGCCTCAGACAAACGTGAATCTAGAGGGACCCTTTCTATTGAGATATTTTGTAACGAGCTCCGCGTACAAGCGATTGCTCAATATATTTATATTCTCCGCAAACTGAACGATTATTTTTTA
The DNA here is from genome assembly GCA_934046635.1 of Buathra laborator. Taxonomy (NCBI): domain Eukaryota; kingdom Metazoa; phylum Arthropoda; class Insecta; order Hymenoptera; family Ichneumonidae; genus Buathra; species Buathra laborator. Next base: position 2,703,231 of record OW203897.1, on the reverse strand, counting down.
CATTTATTTATCTTTTCTTTTTTCAATCCTTCTCGGCTCACCAAATAGGAAAGTGCACAGTCGATCGTAAAGTCAAATATTCGAAGCGCGCGTATAACGATGACAACGACGAGTAATTTTCCGCACGTTGCCCGGCAAATTTACGTCACCTGTATTCGTCGCGCTCTCGTTACGTTCGATCGTAACTACGAAAGTGCGTCGGTAGTGACCGTATACGGATCAGGGGGTCGTTAGGAACGTCAAATATTTTTTATTTTTTTCAGTTTACCTATTTTTCTAAGCAGTCAATCATTATTCAGCATTTGCACGAGAGGAAACGCCCGGGATTTTCCATTCTATTCAGCCGAGAAGCTGGGATGAAAAAAAATGTAGAGAAGTTGAGTAGCAAAGTAGTAGCAAGCGGTAAGTGTAGGAGAAGTGAGTGCAAAGCAGTGGTAGCAGCAATGAGCAAAAGCGCGCGAGAAATAGCTGTGCGAGAGGAGATCGCGCGTGGCGTGGGAGTTAGACTGGGGATGCATTGAACAGTCTCGTCGGAATGAACGAGCACGCGTTGTGGGCGGACCTCCGGGAGGTAGTGGAGGTTAAGGAGGCGGCGTTGGAGGGGCTCGGGCGCACGTTCGTACGACGTCCACGTTCTGTGCGAGAGAGCAGCGGCTCCAAGCCACCGGTGGCTGCTGCTGCTGGTGCTGCTGTTGTTGCTCCTGCAAAACCGGATCTACGAGCGTCCGCACCGATTCAAACTTTGCACACCTTTGTAAGTATAGGTAATATAGCTATGGATAGAGTACACGTATATGACTGGGGTGTACATATAGCGAGAGCTTCTGCCGGGGCTTCTGGTACATCCGGTAGCGACGCAGCCGAGACGGAGGACCATTAGTGCCGGTAAACACGCAACCCCGTGCCTCGGACGCCTTCACTGTAACCACTACTACAAGATTTTTCACTTTGGTAGCCGGAAATAGACCTTGGAAGTGGACCATGTATAATAGTTTCGGAAACTGATTTCACGCGTTCGAACGCGTGAAAAAAAAAATATTGAAGTATGTGACAGAGGAAAGAGAACGTCAGATATTGCCGAGCTATGGTTCAGATAGGTGTGATATTTTGGCAATGTTTATTATTATTCATGATGACAAAATAATTGGCACTGATCGATCTAAGATTTCGCACAAGTATGGCGATGATATTTAAGAGAGATTTTATATTTGAGAATTATTTGTTCGTAATTGACAAATCGACCATTTCAGGAGGTGGTTTTTTTTTCTTTGTTTTTTTTTCGAATCTTAATTATTTCTTCCCATTTCCTCCCGCGGATTATCGATCTCGCGGTCGACGGTCGACGCAATAAAACCGGCCGATCCCCTAATCGCGCGCTTTCTCCGGTTGCCCTTTAGCGGGATTTGCATAACGCCGGTTCGCAGCGTGAGCATCGATGCTGGCACCGCCACCAGCGGCAAGGAGCACCGGCACCGCTGATCGCGTCCCGCCGCTGATTGCTCGTAATTAGCGACGCGTGGCCCGCGCCCACGTCGGGTCATCCGTTCGCTCGCACAGGCGTTAGAGGTATAAACTACTAACTCTATACATCCACTGTATACATAGTATGTATAACTGTAGTAGGTGGGTACTGTGTACGGTCGAAGGATGAAAAGAAGGCGCTAATACGTACTACCCGCTCACTAACGAACCGACGACGAGGTTTCGTCGAGGCGAATATCGTGTTAGAGGAAAGAAAAAGCAAAAAATAAAGATAGCCGAATGAATCACACGTATCGAGTGTACGAGTTTTCCACGTGTACGGTTTAAGGTCGCGACAGAGCCACGCGGGTACGTGACATAAGGTACACTCTGGCATAGAGCTCTTTCCATATTCCATCGCATATACTATATGTGTATCGTATATGTGTACCGTAGGAGATCGTCTAGACTGCACAACGCTCGATGAGAACGTGAAAAGGTATACGGAAAAGGTCAAACCGGGTCTTGACATCGTTCACCCCCTTTGCTTTATGCTAACTTTGCGCATTCGTATTTCGTCGTATACCCATTACAATTTCAATTTTTTCGACCCCAGCCGAACGTATTAACTTTCAATCGAGTTCTCCATAATAACCTGTGGGTGTATCTCGGCATTCGTGATATTTAACATGGCGCGGCGAAGCTGCTCGTTTCAACTCTTCGGATCAATTTTCATCGTTTTATCTCATTTTACCTTCTTGCTTCATTATCTTGGCTATTAATTCATACATTGGGGCGGGGAAGATCATCGAGGTTGATTCGAGAACTGCAAGAGTCATTTTTCTCTTTACATAATCGAATTTTTGCCATCGAATGACGAATTCAGTTCAGTGGACCGCGGAACTTTTGTAAAAATCTTCGCGTTGGGCTCACGACGAGAGTTTGCGGAAACTCGTTGCAAACTCGACGAAATTACGAGATCCCACCGTGGCTTGAATTCTTCGCGGCACACTCGCCGAGTTGGACGTTTCTCGCGGGGTCGCGAGGGTCGCGCGCGTGCCAAAACAATTTCCGACCAAAAAAAAAATCTACCATACAAGAACCGCGGCGACACGGCAGCTATATGATTCTACCGCGCGTTTGCATCACCGACTTTCATAATTCTATTTTTATATTTACTATTCTCGCGCTTGAACTCGCGCTAACCCTGCCCTTGCCGATAGACGAAAAAGGAATTCGCTGTTGACGATCCTGTCCAATATCACCGAGCGCGGCATTTACGTTATCGCTCTCGTGCCATCAAGAATGTAGAACGGATAAGAAAATAAAAATAAGAAAAAGCCCGAGACGAAGTTATCCATAGCAAAAAAAGCGAGCGAGCATTCGAGTGAAAGCCAAGGCTCTCGACGAAACGTATATCTACGTCGTTCCATCGTACGCAATTCTACCGTGCGTAATGGTACACGACGCCCAACGATTTCCTGCTAGAGCACTCGAGTCGCTCTCGCGAGCGTCGAGTAGAGCGTCTCGCGGCAATCAACGACCCCGGCGAGAACGAAGTTCATCGGCGTTAGTCGCCGGGAGCCGCGGCGAGATGAGAGCAAAGAAAGAAAAAAAAAAAAGGAGCGAAGAAAAGAGACGGAACATAGACTCGAATGCAGTTCAGTATGCGGTACGGAGATAAATCGCGATCAGTGGAAGGGAAATGGCGATGTAAGAGTAATGCCCGAACGATGGGGGAGAGAGGATGGAACGAGCAACGTACTTATGTCACGCGTCATTAGACTGTCGAATGACCCGATAAGACTTCGAGAGAGAATATATAACTTTAGATTTCAATACCAATACACGACACACCCTCCTTACTACGATTTCTCGTCACCGTATCTCCTCTACTATAAATGTAGTGCGAGAGATAAAATCGTAGGAATACGAAGTGTCTAAAAAGTCGACGAAAAAAATCTCGTAAATATTCTCGATTAAATTATCGGCTATAAACGTTATGTTGGGTTAAAGAATTTATTGAAAAAAAATATAAGAAAAAAAAAAAAACGAAAAAATAGGATATTTCTTACATTCGACAGACATGCCTCTTTCCCTCGCCACCTGGTCCAGTGGCCATGCAAGCCCTGCACGCAGTAGGGAGCTTCGCGGCTCTGCGGTCTGCTGCAGCGACAACTATGTGTTAGTGACGAGTACGTCGCGCGTCTCCCGCGCTCACACACAAACCATAATTTCTATCACATGTATACACAAGCAAAACACTCGACGCACCGCGACGACTTGTATTCCTTTGCTGCAGTATATTCGTTGCGAGATCTCTCGCAAGGCGACGCTCGTCGCACGAGAGATCGCGTGTTAGCACGCGCTCAGCCTAAACTATACTCACTAGTATTTATACTGTACAGAATAACAAAAAAAATCAAAACACGCGAAGAAAAAAAGTTTCGGCGATCGCGAACGCACCGACGACGATACACAACAGATTTTAAAAAAACTGACAATATGTAAAAGGAATGAGAGATGAGAAAAAAAACGGTATTCCCGACCTAAGATTGTACTACTTTACTACGAGTTTGTAGTATTATTTTTAGCGTGTCAGAGGAGCGTACGGCTCTGTCGCGAGCCTCGGACTCTCGAGCAAAGCGAAACCCCGCGCGCGTGGATCCAAATGCTCGTGGGCTCTAGGTAGCGCGCGGGCGGGCGGACGGCCGAGAGCTCCGAGAGAGAAACGAGTGTGGTAGGGGTAGGTCGGAGGTCAGGGCTGTGCGCCGTACGACCCGTGACCTCTGACCCGTCTCGATCCCACCGACCCGCTCGACCCGACGACGCCGTCGCTGCGCGTTCACCGCCTACCTCCTTCTTCCACTTCTTCTTCTCCTTCTTCTTTTTCTTCTTTGCCACTTCCACCTCTCATCCGCTTATACTCGTTTTGTCTTTCGTGTTCTCTCATTTTCATCCCGAGAGAGATCTTCACAGTGTTGTTATTCCAATTTTAGATACGTTTTTTACGTTGTACTCGCGTTACTCAACGTCGGTTTCAGTTTTACTGCATTGAAGACTTGTCGCAGAACGTCAAACAAACTTTAATTTATTTGGGGAATCTTGGCTTTGCTTTCTTTCTATCGTAGATATGATTAATTCGTCATCTGTACCAAAGTCTAAACGGTTCGCGTCTTCTTTGTATTTTAAATCCATTTTTTTTCGTGGACATTGTCCATCGGTCTCCGATTATTATACATACGTATAATTTATTTTCCTACTGTGAAAAACTGTTAACAAACTTCGCTTCTGCAATAGTCGTTCGATCTTTTTTACTTTTGTTATCTGAACTATTAGAAGCTTCGTTTTTTTCGAACCGAAATTAAATTATATCTTTTTTTTTTTTTTCAATTTTACTTTACAAACCCATTTTGTAAGTTCGTTCTCTACTTCTCGACCTTCGACTTGTTCTTTCTTTTGTCGCCGTTCATTTTCGAATGTCAGCAACTCTACCGTACGATAAGGTCGATAACTACGGTGACGTCTGCGTATATACCTATGTACTATAATGTATAATATATGGGGAGAAGAGGAAGTTGGCTAGTCGCAGAGTCTTCTTATTCGTGACTGTATTCTCAGCTGACCGGTCTCCATTCCATCCCACATATCCAGTAGTATATACCAGTGTCGTCTTTCAACTACCGCGCTACCGCAGTCCTCCTGACATTCTCAGCTCTTGGAAACGTCGAAACATAATGTATTGCCGCGAGAGTATAAACCTCGTACCCGGAGAGATTCACGATGCTGAGACCTTCGCGTTTCAACAACACGTCCGCGGAACGACAGCGAATCGACGACGACAAAAAAACATTGCTAAATTTCGATATCGCTCGGTCACCGCGCTTACCGCATATTAGTATCTATTGCGTGCGTCACCGGACGCGTTACGGCAATGTACGACTTTCACGTCCGATTTTTTTCTTGTTTTTTTGTTTTCTTATGTTTCGTCGACCGGACACGAAGACCCAAATATTTCGGGCAAATATCGCCATATTTACTTTTTTTTTCTAATTATGTTACGGTTGATGAAGAGAGATTAAAAAAAAAGTGGGAGTTTCTCTCAGCGAGAAAAAACGTCGTCTTTGGTCGTAGACTCGCGACGATTATTGAGTCAAAGGGGAATTGGAAATCTAGCAATCACCTCACGGATCATAGTAATTCCCGCGAAGCTTTGATCCGTAGACTTATATCTATATGTGCATAAATGTACAGTATACCATTTACCAATACTGTTACACCCTTGCGTACATATAAATTATACGCAGAGATACGTGCGGAGATGTTTCTCGCCTCTCCTCGGAGACGCGAGAGACGAGAGCCGCGTCGCGAATTCCTCAGGTGTCACACACCAAGGAGTCACTCGAGTTACGGTCGACGTCGCCGAACACGTGAGGATTTCTTTCAAAGTAACGCTATGCTACTCTCGCTCACATATATATATATTTTATTTTTTTTATTAAGAGAACGGCGCGCTGTGCGTGTCTCTTCTCTTATAATAAAAATTCGTCGTTGAATTTCTCGCGACGGTCCAACGCTCGAGTCGCGGAAATCACGATAGATCATCAAGACTGCGGTAGAGAAGTCTGGTAGCCAAGCATAACATATAGTACCGTGTATAAACCTAAAGCAAACTTTATAGCTAGAAGCTGAAAGTGCGTACGTGAACACACGCGACTTATGCCAAGACTGTCGGAATTTTTCATTGGCGCTGGCCGATGTTGCTTTTGCTGCTGTTGCTGCACGTTTCTCGTGAAAGTGAGTGAGCCACTTAATATGGATGTGTGCGGAAGACCCAACGATGCAGACCTCTGAACCTTGACCCCTCTGCCGCGGCATCGGGACCATCAGCAGCGGCAGAGACTCGCAAAGGCAAATGTTCCGCATTCGCGTAGAAACGTAACTCCGTTGAGCTCTTCATCAGCGATTAAACAAAACAAAAATTGCCATCGCGGACACGCTTTGTTAGGTCAATTATCCATGGCTACAATTCCCTGAACCTTATGCGCATGTTATTCACTTCCGTCCACACCTTTTTGCCTTTCCATACACGTGAAAAAAAAAAAAGCGAAGTACCGAAGTGCGCGCTTCAGCATCTTCCGAGTCTGCTTCATGGAAGAACCAATTATGGAGGGTATCAATTCCAGGATTAACTCGCCGAGTACATACATTCATACATCCTAAAAAATTACGAAAAATAAAAGAAAGGAACAAAGTGTGCGCTTCGGTTGCTTCTGCTTCTTAGACTGCTTCACGGAAGAGCACCGATTAGGGATAGTATCAATCCGAGAATAAACTCTGAAGCATCAACATCTGAAGATTCTAAAAAGTAAGTAAAAAAAAGCAAGCGAGCCGAAGAGTACGCTTCGGTTGCTTCTGCCACCGAGGTTTCTTCAGGGAACAACCGATTATGGACGGTATCAATTCCAGGATTAATTCCCAAACGCACACGAGTCTTCGCACTACTGTACAACCTGATAATGATCATAATGACTCAAATAACAATAATAATAATAATAATGGTTGCAAAGGGGGACGGTGTATAATGACGGGTATTATCGTGGAAGTGGAATACACGCTGACGTGACGGTGATTGTCCTCAGCATCGGGCGCAACACTTGGAGCAATTTGTCGAGGAAGCGTGTAGAGATACGGTAAACACATTCAAACTTGAGCGTTTCGTTTATCTCGGTTAATTAGTAAAGTGTCTTCAATTGCATGGAAAAAAAAATTTCGAAAATTAAAAAATTTAATTCGGTCGGATGCATTCAAGACGTTGGGTTATTGATGCGAGAATCATGCGCGTCTGATACGAAGAAGGAATAAAATCATAATTTTTTTTTTTTTTTTTTTTTAATCGCAAAGCCACGAACGCTGACTGATTTGTGCCCCGGCAAGGTACACGTGATTCCGAGTGAACGGGGCCTCGCGAGGAACGATATTCCATGTTACGCCATAGTCGAGAGCACCGGGCAAGCGGTAACTATTCACTAGATGAATAGCACTGCGAGTTTCAGAGCTTTATACAACCGGGCAAGGAAATGGCTCGAACTCTCCGGCTGTTTTAATGGTTGGACGGGTCGGGTCAGCTGATTAATCGATCTACGAGGGCCCTAATAGCTCAGCGATTACACGTCGCTCATGTATACACCACTGTTCACCATTCATCGCTCGTACATTTATACGTAGAATACTCCGAAATATTCAGACCCGCGATTATCAGATTGCGTTACATCCGGCGAAGAGTTTTTAATTATGGATTGATATAATTAACGCGTACGAGATTCTCGAAAGTGCTTTAAGCAATATTAAAGATTATTGATAACCCATACTTCCCTTGTGTTAGCAGCGTCGATCAAAATAGTTTCAGAAAGTAGAGTTGAGTCATTCGTCAAAGAAAAGATTGGGTTCCAGCTGCGCCGTTTGTGCGCCCACCAGCGTCCGATCGCTTCGGCTGTAGCTACTGATGACTTCGAGGAATGATCTTTTTGCGTTTCATTGTCATTATCGGCATAACCGCGAGAAGGTGTGTAACTAAAAATGTATTTATTCGATGTTGAATCTTGATCGATATATCATCCTCCTTTCTCGCGATATATTATCGAGAAGAATCGAAGGTAATAAAAAAGTATGCAGTAAATAAGCGTGAAGGAAGTGCGGACCCGCAATTCATGTCATGATAGATTCCTGTTCTCCTGTCCCGTGCGTCGAATGGCGAAAGAGTTTTAGATGGAAGAGAGTCGCGTCTCCGGGTCTGCCTGATGGCATTAGTTTTTTGCTTAAACTCCTTGGAATATGCGGAATAACTTGAAACGAAAGCCCCCGGTTAGAGTCAACTATCGCCCTCGCTGCGGCTTTGCGAATCGCGAAGGGACGCGAGCAAGAACTGCGGTTGCATTCTCGGAAGGGAGCTTTATGGTCGCTTCTTGACGTAAACCGCGCGCGAGCGCGGCTCTTCGCCTGACCTTTTCGAATGTGTGCGTGTCGAGGGTCGGGGCATCGTTGTATCGCTGTTTCTCTCATTCATCGGGCAGAAGAGAAACATTAGCACAAACAGCACCATGAGGGTCCGTAACGTACCCGGCGACTCGCTTGAAATTTCATCTTCGGAAGAATCGAGTCAGGCGAAGTTCAACGTACAAAAAGTTGAAGAGACTTTTTGCGCTCGCTGTGCAAAGTTCCGAGGACATCGAGCTGAGAAAGAGGTAGTGAGTGTAGCTAGTACGACGAGGATACACACAAGGACCTGTGAGCAAGTCATTCCCAGGAGCTGAGGTGGAGAAGCGACGAGAGTAGAGAATGAAATTATTCATTCTTCGAAAATATGATATATGCCAAGTCAGAGAGCCGTGTATGTGTGATACGCGGATAAGACAGCACGGAACAAACTGGAGTAATCGAGAGACGAATGAGAAAAATAAATGAAAATTGTGCAGATCATTGCTATTGAAAATGAGATGTATTAAAGTCAATATACGAGGGTAGAGAGTACATAACTCGCCTCGTGTGATAGTTTTGAAATAAGTTAATGAGAGAGCGTATGTGTATTTTACTCTATACTACTTTGCATAATAATTAAGGTGAAAAATTGTGTGCAAAGAGCCATCGGCAAGTAACCGCAGCCGAACCCTCGAAGATTTGTTCGGAGTTGCAAATTTAAACGAATGGAAAAAGAAGGTGACTAAAGAAACGGGGGCATTGAATGAGTGGATCACAATTTCGATAAAGAGGCGCGACGTCGATATTTATCGTTTGCATTTGTTTGGACAAGTTAAAAGCGCCGGCGCGAGCCTTAATCATGTGAGAAGACTCGCGTGTCGGTTTCTGTACGTCCTCGCGGAATTGATGATTTCTAATTAAGGCCCCGCGGTACGATTAATGACGCGCGCCCCTTTAATTGCCACGATTAATAAACCGGGCGGCTTGGCTTTCGTGTACACGGTGGGACCCACGCGTGTCGACCGATAAATGTTTCGTGCTACCGTACCACGGTGCGTCCGCGCGCCTCTCATTAATATCAAAATTCTCCTCTACCTCGAGGATCGGCCAACTCGACAGTCGTATATATTCCTTCGCTCGGTATTATTTCGCTTGCCGTGGAATTTCACGATTGAATTTCCAGCTACGTCGTTTATTGCGCAAGCTATCCGAGTGAAGAGGGTCTGCAACTGAGCTTTTGCACTTTGGTAGAATTGAGGTCAACCGGAGTCACGCTTGTTTTTTTTGTGTGTGTGTGTTTTTTTTTAATATATCGTCGCCAGCGCCAATAGATCACTAAAACATCCGTTATTTAACGATTTACCTCTCTACCTCTGCGAATAATTACAAAAATTTATTCGTACCGTCTAAAAAAGGAAATTATATTTCCTACGACAAAATTTAATGACTTTCTGTCATTTGTGATCCGAAAAAAACGATGAGTTGGGGGAACTAACAATTATTTTAGAGAACTATAGTCATTGTTGGTAGAACCAATTTTTTCCCTTCTGTTTCTCCCAACGAACTATTAGATCTGCCAACTGTTCATTTTTTTCGATTATAGACTAAATATCGGGGTATTACCAAAAAGCTGGAAGCGTAGGATTCCCTCGCGACTGTCGAAAGTCGGTGTTCGGTGCTCCCGTAAAGTGCGTAGATGCATCGAGATACGTATCGGAGACGTATAAATTTAAAGTGGTCCGGCTTTGCCGAACTTGCCCGCTATTGCGCGCACGGCGGCAAGAGTCGCCGCCGCAACTCTTCTCCGCTTCATCGTCTCCTTTCCTCTCGCACTCTTATTCTTCGTTCTGTTACATCGCCGCGCTGTATACAGCGAACGATATAATGACGCGACGCGGTAACCCGTTGCTGCATCGAATCGCCGTCTTTTCGACTCCGACGACGACGTCGTCGTCGTCGTCCTCCTCCGTCGTCGGTGAATTTCAGGAGGACCGCGATCGGCTTCTCGAGATCTTCGAAGAGTCTCGAACACCGCTTGGACACAGGTGGTACGAGATCTTTCTCGTCCCCGCGCGACTTTGTGTACCTCAAGAGTCGGATTTTGCCGTCCTGGTGGGCCGAGCGGTCGCGAATATACCGCACAGTAGCGGGCAGCCGAACAGAAGATCCAGAGACCGCTTGCCGCACCGCCTCGATGTAAATGAAAAATGTAAATTGGCCGTGAATCCTGAAGGTGAGGGGTTCCCGTACCGACCTTCCCCTCGGGTCCAGGATTTCTTCGTACGTGGAAAAAAGATCTGAAGTTCCTCCCGGCGTGGTGCTCATCGCAGAGTGGGGAAAAGAAATCCCACAGAGTCAATGGGACGGACAAGAAAACAAGATAGACAAAGAAAGATCACCAGGGTGAGGGATATCGGTAGTAGCATAGCCAAGAAGAAGAGTGGAAAAAGAGTGAGAGTTATTATGCGAGAGAGTGAAAAGAGCCGAAAGAAAGAAGTTGGTAGAGGAAGAAAGAATCATCGGTTGCAAGTGTCTCGCTTGCTCGCTAGAACTGAAGAGACAATGCCATTGTTTTTAGACTTCAAAGGACCGTGGCCGCTTGCAAACTGGGCCTTTGCTCTCGCCGTCGCTCCTAAATTCTTCTACGTCAACGCGCGCGGGCCTCTGCTCTCGCGCGCTTTCGCTCTTCGCAGCATCCGAAGAGTCGAGACTTCTTCTCCCCACCCACCCTCCGGTCTCCCCTCCCCCGTCCCGCGCGTAGTTACCTATATACGCGTATATAACCGCGAATCTCCTCTCCTCTATACGTTTTATGTATGAACATCGCCCGGGGGGACGTTCGTTAACCTTCGAAGAAAAGACGAGAGAAGGTGCTCACTCCGCAGGCTCGCGCAAGCAGCATCTTCTCGTGCTTTCGTTCTGCCCGGTCTTTATCCCGCCCCAACGTCCCTGCGGCAAAGGAACTCGACCCACTCGGCTGAAATGTTCAGCCGTATTCTAATCGCTAATTGGGAACGCTTAATTGATTTCTAAATCGAAAGATCTGTTCGTTTAAACAGAAATATCCCGACTTAACGATTTTTATGAAAATTGCTATCCACTCATTTAAACCGGTACTGACCGGTAAAAAGTGTTGATAAAAGGGAGGGTTAAGGACTCGGGTTGGTTTCCCTTTCGTTCGTTTTCAGCGTATCTTTATAGGGAAAACCCATTGGATTTCAGAATGTTCAACAAAATAAAAAACGAGTTAACAATTATCTAGCGAATTATTGTCCACTAGATAGAGACTCGGGAAAACTTTTTTTTTCTTATGAATATTTTAGCACCAAAGGGTTTAGAATGGGAATGTGAGGTTGAAGGGATACATATTCCGGCGCCAGAAGCCTCGGGCAATACAGTAATTGCAATCCGCGCTCGCGCGTACCGCGGCCTTCGCTCCAATAAGCCCCATATGCTTCGTCGGCCACCGGCAACAACCTCGCAAAAGATTTTCTTCATCGTGCGTTTGTGCTGTACAGTTTGTTCTCTTCTCGCTCGTTGGCATCCGCTGGTACTCGTCTGCTCACGCGGGACCGCACTCCGAAGAAGAGAGAAGAGAGTGCGTATGTAAATGTGTATTGTCTTACTTGGCCGATAAAAAGACCTTCGCCGTCACAGGGCTCTCTCTCACTCTCTATGCATTACCAGAGCTGCAGTATATTAGCCCTTTGATTTATGCCGGATTACCTTATAAGCCCTACAATGTCCTGCTGGCGGGAGGCGTATACGCGCGATGAGAATCCACCGTTCCTTTTCTTATTTTCTCGCTCTTTATTTCATTTTCATTTTACCCTTTTTCTCCATATCGGTAGGCATAAAACTACGGAAAAATAAATACTTCCGAGTATCGAAGAAGCAAGTTCGAGATACAAAAACTTATAGCTTCTGTATGCGCTATATAACATGTGAAATGAAGAGGAACGAGAGCAGGAAAGCCAACTGTGAAGAATAAAGTTGACCAGGCGGCTTTCTCGTATGTACATCGAACAGAATAAAAAAAGAACAAAAAAAAGAAAAAAGGAAAAACAAAATATAATTCAAAGGGCAACCGACTGGCGAGCGGTGGATCCAGGTTGGCCAAAAGGAATTACGATCGAGACCGGGGCGTAACCCAGTAGCTCTATTGTGATCTCAGACCGTACGAGACCCTTCGCGGAAGAGATCTGCCGCTTTTATTCCACTCCCGCAAAAATTCCCTCTCACCCTGAGCAGCAGAATCCAGGTAGAGCTATGTAGCCTTTAACGCTTGAGGAATCTTTATGAAATCGTATCGAGCTCGCGTCTTCTCGTACCAACGTCGAGATATAAGTCTAAACAATTCTACACGGCTCTGAACGACGCACTTATGAATTCCGTGCCTTTATGGCAATGGACTTTTCTCCGTTGTGCGAACGAACGCACAAGAGGTGACGCCGAACAATGCAGGATAACAATACTCAACAACAGGAATTCAGACGCGATATGCGATAAATGCGAGAATATCGGATTAAACCGCCTCACATGGAGCAATTAATAAATTTGTCGTGTTCGATGAATTATTCATTGATGATATAAACGAACCATTCTCGACGTGGACCTTCTCCATTTCGATATGTACGCATTTACCACGAGAGTACTTTCGTTCGAGGTGAACACGAAATGGTTATTATTTATTCCTGAAGCAACACAGAAGCAAAGCTTACGAAAAACGCCTTCGCATATTCTCGCGATCGGGAGGCGTACATAGGTCCTTTCCGCAGAGAGTTCGATGTGGCCGCCGGTCGACCGGTCGACGTCCACATCTGCAGCACGGTAGCCACCCGCTGGGTGGGGGACCTCGTTATCGGTACAGTGTTGATATATGGCGTGCATTGCTTCGTTCCACCGGCACATATCCACGCCCCGCACGCTTCTGATCACGCTTTTGCTCTTGCAAACTACCTTCTCTCTCGGCGTTCTCATCGTCGTCGTCGTCGTCGTCGTCTTCGCGGCGCATCCGCGCATTCAGGGGCGCTCCACAGGGTCCTCGCCTGTTGGTTCTTGTTACACATGGTCGGGGCACAAGTATAAGCAAGCCGAAGCGAGAAGCCGCAACTCGCGAAGAGCGCTCCGAAGATTCGACCCATTGTTCCGCGGTCCGCCTGGCGCGATCTGCTCTTCGGCCTCATGCACAGATGCCGCGCTCTATACTCGACCCGTGCACATGCGATCTACACGCGGTCTTATTATAAAGCTCTCTTCGTTTTGTTTGTTTTTTTTTTGTTTCGTTCCTTCTTACATTTTTTTTTCTCACTGCCAAGTATAATAGAACGAGCTGCTCGAATCTTTCGAGCTGTGAGGAGCCAACTAGAGTACGATGAAGTGGAAGGAAGGTTCGACTTCGTGAGTGCCGAAGAGTCACGTCGAAGCAGAGTTCTTCAGGGTAGCTATTCACTCTCCTAGTTCTCTGTCCCTCTCGGCTGTTATTCCAGTCTCTCTACGGTGAGCCATGCCCGATGCTTCTCTCCACAGGTCTCGGAGGATCCACGATAAAAACGCCGGTGTTGGTTTAACCGTGCACGCGGGTTATGATGAGAAATGTAATTTAAATTATCCACGCTTTTTGCCCCGGCGCCTTTTTTTCTGACGTAACAATCACGCCGGGGCTTTCTGCCGATGATGCCACGTTGGTGCCGTGCCGCGGCCTCTTCGGCCTCTTCGTTCGTTTTTCTCTTACACCTCTCTCATCCCCCGTCCACACTCCGAGCACCTCTCCCTCTCTCTCTCTCTCTCTCTGCGTTTTCTTCGCATGAGAATAAAAACAAAAACAAAAAACAAAGAAAAACAAAAAGAATGTAAAATGAAGGAGTGAAAAGGCGGACCAGCTGCGAGAATATCCGCCATACAGCGTCGAAGAAACGAATCGCGCGGTTGTTGGACAGAAACGGGAGAAAAGAGGAGGGTAAAAGAGAGGGGGGCGCCCCCCTCGATGCACGCGAGAATCGAGAGAATCTCTCGCGAGAGAGGCTTTTATGAATGGAGAAATAGTAACCAGCCGTGCAAACACGATAATGTAGTGTCACGCATATATTCTCGACAATAACCGCGGATTGATTATTAGAGATGATTTCAATGAATAAGAAATATTATCATGCGTTGAATAATATCCGGCAAAAATAATAATAGTAAATGAGAGAGAAAAAAAAAGGAAACAAAAGCTTAGATAAAATAATAATTCCGCGACGAATCGCGAGAGGATAATAACAATAACGAGAGGATAAATAAAAATTATCGCATCGAGCAGGTGTCATCCATAATTCTTTTGCATCCCATTAAAGCGAAAAAGTTTGCGTCATTTAATCGTTGTAAGAGCCTCGGTAGCAGATCCCGAAGAGTACATCTTAACTGCCTTACTGCCCATATTCGTTTTTACTCGCCAGCGATGAGTTATAAAAATAATCGCATTCGTGAATGAATCGCGTGCACGTTCGAGACGTTCTCGGACTCTCTCGTACGTGTCTTTCGTCCTTCTTCCTCTCGTTGACCCATCGCGCGCGTTACACACCGAAGTTCGCTTTTATAAGCGATTCAACGCATTGCAGGTTCGCATACGCGAGTCTCAGCTCGCTGATAAATACGTGAGTAGCTCACGCGGTCTTCTTCGTCGATCTTGTAACGCGAATGGAAATGGTATATATGCATGTCTCGGAACAGAACGAGAGTCCGGTGAATGAGTTGCGTGCGCGTAGGAGGTTCGCCGAACGTACGTAAGCCCGCCATGCGAAGATCCGCGTGACTCCTCTTCTTATACTCCCCCGAGAGTACCGACGACGTATGTGAGAGTTGGACTTCCTGTCCGCGATAGTTGTCGAGCGCGCAAAAGCACGATCACTCACATTTGCACAGATATATCTACATACGTATATATTTATATGTGCATATAAAAATATAAATATATTCGTATTATATACACGCTTGTCCGACAGAAGAAGAGAGTACGACTCCCAACCATTATAACATCATCTTCTACCGGGCTATTCGCCGTTCGTTCGGTCGTTGTGGGAGAGTAAGCATCGCTCACATGTCACGTCATGTGACCACTATCCAAGCCGCGGCAATATATATAGTACGTAGTATATATGCATGAAAAGAAAAGAAGCAAAGAGTATATAAGCTGAGAGAACCGCCGGGTGAAATCGTAAGGGGAAGAAGGAGATATACGAGAATCCAGAGAGGAACCTCATTCGCTTTTCTCCATTCAGTTCTTCACTCCCCTGCTCCCGCATGAGTACTACAGCATAAGACTACTATATGGGTAGGTATATAGGTAGTACCTATACGCCAAGCATGCCGGAGTCCGCTGTAACTTCTCCATTCAAGATGTACCAACCAACCTCGACATTCGTTCTACGAAACGCACTGCTCCTTCCCCACTTCCTAAGGATTTCCTCCTTCGAGTTCGTGATCGCGTTCACGACAATTTCCCAGACCGGGAACCCCGCGCGTGACGTAACGAGTATGAGAAAAAAAAAAGATATCTAGTCACGACTATAATACACCTATAGAGGCTTCTATTATCTACGTCCTGTCTTTCCTTGGACACTCCACGTCGCAACCCTGACCATGCCTAACGCGGTGACTGTTCTCCACACACATGAATAATGAGTACGTAATTAAAGTTCTCGTAACGACTTATAATCTACCGCTTGTTCGAGTAGTTAAAAAAAAAGATAAAAGAAACTGGTTTCATTTTCTATGTAAATAAAATTCAGAGAATGTAGATTGCCCGATGTATAGAGACGTGAAATCTGCGAATTTATCAATCAAAGGAAAAAAAATGATGTTCACCGATTCGACGCGCGCAAGTGTAACACAACGAAAGAGATGTAACATAGAGACCTTACAGAGGGTACTAACCGGTGCTATAGTTCTCGGTCGAGAGTTCAACGATTGAAGGACAGTGAATACGTACGGCGTATGTCAGTGATCGGGATCGTTACTCTCAATCAAGTCGCTGAGGCTCCTTTGTAGTAATGTTTTTTTCTCTCTTCAATGAGCGAGACTCGCGCAGTCAGTAGTATACACGGGTACCGTAAGAACGTCGATTCCTGTTGAACGTGTTGCATCGATCGAGGAGTAAAGGGTTAGAACGAAGCTGAATCACAGGGGGCCTGAGTGCTTGAATTCTCGTATAACAACCTGTTGCATGTGTGTCGACTCACGCAAGTCAAGTATATTCGAAGAAAAATAATCTATGCATAAATTTATCATTGAAGGAAATATTAAAATGACTTATACCCGACTGTGTCTCGTCAGGTCAGAGCCGCTATCTCTCTAATAGTATACATGCATTTTCGTTTGCTTCACGTACCGTTAATCCTCTCGTTTTGAAATCTCTAATATAAAAAAATGACTTTCTTTTGGGACAACATCCACGGTCATTTTTACCAATCATAATTTGTCAGATCGAAAGAAAATGTTCTTCTTATCACAAACCTCTCGTCACCAATCACGGAAGTTAGTCTAACACCCGTCATTGTGAAACAAGCAACTGCGCTCTCTTGACCAGTTCACCGTAATAATTTTAATCACCTATAACTTCACTTCTTACAGATCAATAATAATCAACTACACTTTGTTAACTTTTGTAAACTTTGTTGAAGTATCAGAATATGTTGTGTTGTGTGTAATAACTTCACTGTACCATTGACCTCCTCTAACCCACCGCATGATATATGTTTGGCGTGCGGTAGTTCCAATGCAGGTCGTCTCTAGACCAAGAAGTATCGGGCGTTACCACCCCGTAGATTTAAACGCAAATTGCGGCGCCGATGGTACAGAAACCATGTCATTGGACTATGTGCCCTCAATGCTAAGCATAGTCGAGAAATCGACGATATCGCCAATGTACTAATTGCTCGGCTATCTTTCTCCTTCATTCTAATAACTCTGCGCAACGTTAATTACCCCATCTATAGAGCGGCGGAGTGGTATGATATGTGGGATAATATATAATCGCGCTCGCGGCTAACCTAATAACGCGTTTCGTTTCATATTTCACAAAGGTCTGGCAAGTATGTATTAGATACTTTTAGCTACTGGGAGTAATGCAGCAGCAAGTAAGCGGCAGTGAGTACGAGGATGACGTTGAGAATCGGACAGCGGCAGCCAGCATGCAGAAGCACATGACTGGTCAACGCACCGTGACAACGTGACGTCGGGCGGCGATAACAAATTATTCGGCCCACTGCGCTCACCTCAACCTGCTGTTCAGTATGCTACAGCTCAGCATGTACATAGAACGGCGGCTCAAAGCTGACCGGACGGCTCTTTCGAAGCGTGGCGTGCAGACGTGTAATACGGAGGGATAATATGTTCGTACAGTATGCACTATCTGGAATATATGTCTCGGAGCGATGGAGTCGCGTGCTGCACCAAGTGCTTCTAAACATTTGTTCTTTTCCAATAGATACTATGTTCTATACATATTTTATACATACACTGTACAATCGAAAGGGTATAATCGGCGATCGAGAAAAAAATGCAATCGCTAGTTATTAGCATACTTCTGTATATGCGGTCTTTCTTAAACCAATCAATTGTAGGACTATAAAAACCGGATGTCTGAGTTCTCATAGCGTGTAAATAATCAAAAGCATATTTGGTTGAAATTTCTGCGTCGATGGAGCGTTGACTGAAACGCTACGTATAGTTTTAAACAAACATAACGAAAAATTTCTAAAACATACAGGCATACACAAAAATACATACACAATCTAAATTCATAAAATAAAAGAATTAAAATAAATAGCGACAAATCGTATATTTTCAAAGGCTTCAGAATTCTATTCATTTCAAAAAGAAAGTATTAGTCTTTGGCACGCAGATGTTTTATTGCCGGAAAAGCCGATGAGTCAGTCTCTGGCGACCAAATGTTTTATTATCGGCTGACCGTTAGGGTTTTTTCCGCGAGTACGCGGCAAGACGCTCCGTACATACCTGCGGGGGACGCTAACCCTTGACCAATCAAGGGGCTAACTCTATTCGATACAAAAAAATAGCCAATGAAAATACTCGATAGCTTGAAGCCTTCTCCTTCCACCGTAAGAAGTAACGAGAGTTTTGAAGCAGTTGTCAAATTTTTAGACAGTCTTTAGCGAGTTATTGCCGAGTCAACATCATATTCAAAACACACTTCTGTAAATACTCAAACAAATCTCTGTAAAAATAGTGTTAACCGTACAGTTCGAAATATAGTTCATTTACGCTTGTTAAATCTCTACTGAATCCTTTCATCCTTTTTTCACGCGAAACTAGTTGCAGACGATTAATTTCTCCTGTAACATCGTACCGTCGGACTTCGTCGCAAAAACCGCACGTGAATTTACAACTCCCGTGGAATTATCGAAAAGATTCGCGAGTCCACGGTACATTCGACAATTATCTTTCCCGGCCGCATTACACTAATGTAGAATGAGATGTTTTCTTATTTCGCAGGACGTCAAGTCGAATAGTTCGATCTATCGGAACGAGCGGTAGAATGACCGAGTGTTGTTGAATTTATAGAATATTGTAGACGCCTAGGCACTCGTTAGTGGTCCCGGTTGTGCAGAGAACGCTGGAGCAAGATTTCCAACGTCAGGCGACGATATTTTCCTTCTATCTATGTATTCAGGTATATTATCCCGCTATATAATAGCGCCCGGGGGGCATTCGCGACGTGAAAAAGATCTCGGCGAAGCTCTGCGCTCAGCTAGGATTACGCCCGAGTTCTGTACAATTGTAATGCGTTGTACGTCGCTGTCGAGGCTGCCGTACAAGGCGCATTGAGCACTATACGCTGTCGATTCGACGGTGTATATATAACAACGGGTATGTGATCCGAACGCATTGGGGCGACGACACACCGGGTAAACGTGCGGTATAACGAGAAGTGCGTTAATGCTAACGCATTGTGGGAGCGGCTGAGTTACGGCTCCGCGATCTTTATGCCCGCAGAGCGACTCCATTGCCGCTCTGTGCTGTGTGCGCTTCAGCTTTTGCTCTGCATTGCTCAGTTCCTGCGAGTGCACGACGGAGACTCGACTCACGGGCTTGTTAACGATAGAAATCCGATCGGTGTACAATACCATTATTTAGTCGCAACCAGCGGCGTGCTTGCGTTGCAAACCATCGCAACCACCATTAGCAGCGCGCGAAGGACCGGCGCACAGTACCAACCGGCGATATCGAGGAGACACTAATGATTTCATTCCAGATCGCATTCCCGCGCGATCGTGACCTCTAAGCTTTTGTATCGCAAGATAAATACATTTTTTTTTCTCGAAAACCGGTTTTTACGAACATTGTCGAGAGAAAAAAAAAAGTATCTTTAAGCACAAAATGCTTTTTCGTCAGGACAAAGATGAAGCGTGTATCCTCGAGAATGAAACTGTGTGTGGCTGCAGTATTTCCAGCATACCCTGACTCCTAAGCGGAAGAAACCCCGCTGTTGGATATCCAGCTAACAGAAACCTCGACCGAAGATCCTATCGCTTTTTCTTTCTCTCTGTTTCTCACTCTCTCTTCCCCGTGAGAAAGAGAGTTGCGCTTTAACATTTATGGAATCGTAAAACATTCGTTGGCGAACGAGCGCGAGAGCTTCTTCTCTCGGGTGGCTCGGGCGCCCACCGCGAGCCATTCAATTAATTACGTCCGTTACGAACACGTTGGTTCATCATGATTCCCTCTGGACATCGGTTGGCTCCAGTGTAACGTTCATCACGGGTTGAGAAAGCGTAATATACGCTAATAGACCGTCAACGACACGAAGAAAACGCCGGGTATGCGTTGAGGGTGAGTAGCGAAAGGGAGGGTTTATGTAATGTAGAAAGCTACGAGTATCTCCGTTGGCGAGAATGAGTGAAACACGATAGAGGGAAAATCATACAGCGGTACGGATCGTGCGACAGAGTGCTCGTTCTTAACTCTACCCGATCGTTTATCGCTCGGTTATATGGGTAGATAGGTGTATGTACTGTATGTACGTACGGGCAGTGGATAGAGAACGCCGGAAACGAGCGCTTACACTGCCCGCCAACCCTGCCGTTGCACACTGACACCAAGACTTCTTCGCTATATAATAGTTCGTACTTCTCGTTTGCCGCTGTTATACGTAGTTCTCTGTTGGAAGCTCACTTCTATAGTCTACGGTCTGTGATGCAGAGCCCCAGAATGCTACCACAAAGCGCACAGTGCGGGCTGCTGCTGCTGCTGGTGCACTTCTCCAAGAGTATAAGACCGTTCTGACCTTTAATTAGTTACCGCGGTACTGCCGGCAGAATTAACGGCTTCCTGGCCTGCTAAATAAATAAAAGAAGCGAGAGGTGCTGCTGGTGGTGCGCTGGTACTCTCCTGGCTCCTCCTTGGATACCGCCGCAGACGCGACTTCTGGATATATACCTTTAGTCCAGCGCAAGAGATGTATAATCGGGCTGGCTGATTACATGCGAGCGCCACGCTCCGCGTAGCCTGCCGAGATCATCGCTCTCTTCACTGACTCGCGTTAAATTCAAAGTGCATACGTATATACGAACTCTGGTATACTTTCCTCTGTTTCTTCGCAATGAGAAGTCGCGGATGATGCCAGAGTTATTATTCATCCCTTTCTCTTGCTTCTTTTTATAACAATAAAAAGAATCTCTTCGAGTTCGAAATTGCGAACAAATAGTTTCAACTACGATGTTCGTTGAATAAAATTAATTATAATTAAATATGTATATATACACAAATACGATATTTCGTCGTAGAAATTTTGTTAATTAGCGGGACACGTATAACGACCGCGATAATTTGTTTCCGGATCAGCGTTTCGACTTCCGGATCGGTTAAACGATTATAATTTATAATGTATGGACGGTTCGCTCGTGCATGCCGATCTCAGATCGTGTTACAGCAATCAGGTTTATCCGTTTATTGCTTAGTCCTATCAAGTCGTATAATACGTTAGCGCACACGATAGCAAACCAAGTGCCTGCGCACGAACTAGAAGAGAGAAGCCTCTCTTTCTCCCTCGATGTATTGCACCCGCGAAAGAAATTTACGCGGTCAACTTCCATGACGAGAGCAGCGTTCCCCGGGACAGGCTACCACGCGTTCGCCCGTCTTAATTATTACACGCGCCTTCTGCACTTGTATATGTAAGGCTCGAGACTTCTTCGCTTCCTCTTCTTCTTGTACATATACTGTTCGACTCTCGGACCTGCCCCAAGCCTAGGCGCATATACATGCTTGCCCGTCACGCTGGCGATCCTAATTAAATTACCGCTAATTAAGATCGACCTTAATGCGCGCTCTCTCGTGATATCGACTCTCTGAATTTATAAACGAGCTCTCCAAGCTCAACCGGGGGTCGAAGTACCTGGACAAGGCTGAGCTTCGTTAATTATTAAATTATATTATTTTTCACGCACGACGACAGTTCCACGGGGAAATCATGGTCTTTCGCCAGCATATATATGCACGCTCCATTGTAAAGAGGTAACGAAAAAAAAAAAAAAAAATGGATATAATATACGGTAATGAAAATCGACGAAAGTTCAATTACAGTGTAAAAGAGGAAAGGCACATCCACGCAGCGCTAATTGCTCGTAGCAGGAAACGGAAAGAGAAACCCCCTTGAGGGGGGTGTGTATGTAACGTGGACTTCTGGTTCTTGCTCGTTCCCTTCTTGGCCTTCCGTCCGGCCAGCGCGCCGATGCCGATCCCGACGGTCGCCGCGCTCGTCCTTCTTCCTCTCGGACTCCTATCCTCGCAGTGTTGAGGCAAGTCGGAGTCACTTCGCGTATATACATACCCTAAGCTCGAAGGAATGAATAGCGTGCGTTCACGGTAAGCGAACCCCGTAATGGTGGCACACGCCGTTACCACTACGACGAAGCACGGAGACGGAGGAAGAGGATGAAGAGAGAGAATGAAGAAAAAAAAAAGGGATTCCGCGCGAGCGCGGGCGGGCGTAGCTGGGCACACAGCTCTACTTACAATAATTAACATGATTGCCATTATATTAACGTGGTGCTCGGTGCGTCCCGGCTACTCCGGTCAGTAAGTAGTAATGGGCAGGTCGGCTGTGGCCAGGAGCAAAAGCTTCGGCTTCTATTATGCCGCCAGAGTAAAGTTACATCGTTGTTGTAACTTGGTCGGATGCGCAGTACAAGGCGCACGTGTGTGTATACGCATTGTGTATATAATGAAAGATAGAATGTTTCGAGACCCTCGAACTCGTTCCACTCGGCTATCTCGCGACGGGGGCGAGACGTCCTCGAGTTCCCGCAGCTCGAAAACCGGACCCTTTTCGATAATAAAGTATAAAGCTATGACGGAATAGCGTACAACTGCCTAACAGCCGGAGAAAAGTCACCGTTGCCCGTGATCGAGACAGCGATCCGTCTTCGTCTGCATATTTTAGTTCGGGGTCTGTTCTAACCTATCAAAATTACATTCAGGACTGTTCTATTCTATACTGTACAGTAGTCTCCGGAAACTCTTTGATTTGTCATTGGAAAAGGGAATTTCTGGGGAAGGGGTGCTTTATTATGCTGTATAGATAGTATTAGGCATCAAAAGCAGAAACGGCAGCATCCTCGGTTGCAACTTACGACGAGGTCTTCGCGGACACGAGCCATTACCGTAGTAGGCGAAGTAGCGAGACGGATGGACGGTAATGGTCATTACGAGCACGCTTCGCTGATTGTGCACCATCCGAGAGAGAGCCCGAGCGCCTTGCACCGCAACGGCGGCGCTGCCGGGGGCATCATCGCCGACCCGAAGACCCGGCCCGTCCTACCATATCCTATACAGACATGATGCACGTGTTGTATATATACTTAGTATGTATAGATATTCTTTATATTAACGAAGGCGCGCCACGCCGAGACGTTCGTTAGCTAACTTAATAGCGCTGGCCACTGAGCACACGCTTATTCTCTGCCACCGGGCTCCCTGGCTCTTTATATCGCCTCGAAGCACGCGTTCCAGATCTCGCGAACCCTCTTAATTCAACGAGCTTTACTGTACCGCAACCCGGGGTCTCTGTACTTGCGAGAATAACGTCGTTGTTGCGAATATCGCATTGTAGTTTATGAATACATCTTTGAAGATGGTGAATCTTCACGCCGACTCAATTAATGCACGAATAATTCTGATGTATGGGCAATTTTAATGCATTTATTGCTTATTATTTGAAGGTATATTTTCATTCATTTTTCATTACACAGCAAGTGCGCGTAAACGTTAGTCGAATATGAAATTACATAGGGAGAGAAAGGATGAATAACATCATTCAAATTGGAGCGTTGGCCACCCAGGAATGCGTTCCAAGTGTCCGGGTGCCTCTTCGCCGCGCTTCTGTGTTAGGATTATACATGTGTTGCTCGCATTTCCATATACAGATTGAGAATCGCTTGCCGCCGCGTGCGCGGGCACAGGTGCTGCCGGTTGAACGGCAGGTTCTAAGTAAAGCTAAGCAACTACAGGGTAACAGGCTCGGTAATTACGGCCCAATATGCAATCGGGCCGTGGCGTGTATAGTATACCCACCCGGGACAGCCGTACACGACGCTCTGTAGGTATATATTCCCCGCCCAAGTATATTCTTGGTGCGGTTACTGTTGCGGGAGTGCCTCGATGCTGCTACTGCAAGCGCAAGCCGACCAGTGCAGATCGCTAGATAGTCGTATTATGGATACAGCGGACTCTTACATTTCGCATCCGAAGCCGCCGCCACCTTCGCCAAGTTGGCTCCCGTTTTTTTTTTTTTTTTTTTTCAATTTTATTTCACTTCTTTCTCTTACAACTCCCTCGTATCTTGCAGCATTGAGGCGCACAGAAGAGAGCCCCTACCACAGGGCATCCTCTTCCGCCTCTGATCGTTCTTAGATTCCAGTCGTGTGCGTACGAAGCCGCGCGGAATGATTAATACTCCTTCCGATTCGTGTAACACCTGATCTGTCATGGATCTAGGCTTACATTATGTGTAGCTTGAATTCCACCGGACGCCGATACGATCGCGTGTAACTATATGATTTTTTCGAACGGCTAACAGTCGAAGAAATACGCTCTAAAAGCGGAACAGGTTCTGCAACTTTGTTTCTTCAGCGCATGCAGAAAGTTTGAATCCGTTTGATGCGCCCTTTTTCCTTACTTATAGTTCCAATAATGCAGAGAACTCCGCGAATTACAATCCCGAGATGAAAGCACTGATTTAATGCAATTCTCTTTGCCAACGTTTGCTCCGTTTTGCGGCAAGTTGTTCTAGCCTACGCCCACGCACCAATACTCACAATGCAAAACAGAGATTCCAGATGACAGAAGATACGCAAGTTACCGTGTATCCTGGCCTCTCAGCGTATGCTGTGGTAGTCATTAATTACATCCCTTCGATATTACTGGCGCTTGGTACATAAGTCGAATGAGGCGAGGACTCGCAATCTCGCATAAGTACACAGGAGAACACGTGAGCCTGGAATCGGCCTACAATTGTGCACAGCATAGCATAAGCTGCTACACTGTGCACGAACGAGTACTAACGCTTCGAGTGAGAGCGCATAACATACGTGAGTACGCGCGTGCACGTCGCAGTCGTGCCCATACATGTGATTGTCGAATGCGGATCAAACAGTACCGTCATCGGCTCATCAAAGAACGGCTAATACCAACAAACGTCGGTTAAGGGGAGAAGGGGATTGTATGACACATTTCATCTTATTTTTTAATTTTCATCGCTACTATTGCATAGTATCGATTTACGCTTTGGTAAAAGTATAAAA
This sequence comes from Buathra laborator, assembly GCA_934046635.1. Taxonomy (NCBI): domain Eukaryota; kingdom Metazoa; phylum Arthropoda; class Insecta; order Hymenoptera; family Ichneumonidae; genus Buathra; species Buathra laborator. The sequence continues at coordinate 2,677,990 of OW203897.1, read as the reverse complement.
ACAATCTTTGATTATTTATGAATAAATTGCAAGGTCGAGACCATCAAGAAACTCTGCTCTTTCACATTCTGTTAACAGTTACCCCTTTTCTTAGGCAACCGACTACAAAGATACCAATGACTGTGCTTCGTAGCCAGTCAAAGCAGCGTGTACCTAAGCGGTGAATGGAATCCAGAGAAAAGAAGCTGTGAGATACATATATATTTTGCTCTATACAAGCTGGTCATGGCTTCTGTTACGTTTTTTTAGCGTTTTGTATGTGCCATTGCCAATGCGCTTTTACTAGTAAACCCAATAGTCGCCTCTCCATACATGTAGGTATATCTGTACGCCTTGAAATCACGACCGCGTACAACGCGCTCCGGGCACATTTGAACGTTGAAAACAACCCGCGAGAGAACCGACCTTTAACACACTTACATACAGTTGTATATGCAAGTTTTCTCAACTTATTCCAACGTTTGTGCGCACCCGTTACGGTTGCGGCCCGGACTCACTCGCAACGGGCGCAAGAAAATCGAAAGTAAGCCGCCCCGCGCGTGTGGTTGTGCACTACTTAGTATAATGCCGCGGCTAGTATACCGATACACAAGCGCGGCGGCTAAGGTCCTATGTAGAAAATCTCAACGATACCGCACTTGTATGCAAAACAGCAAAAGCCATAGCAAGCGCGCAGCATTGATTTCAAAGGTAGGTTGTACAAGCTAAACAGCACCAGGCAAAGGATATCCGAGTGTAGTCTTCGAGCGATTCTTGGGTGCGGACGGTCAGTAAAATAATTGCCCTGGGATACGCTTTACTCAGCAAAACGCGCGGAAGAAATTCTCAACCGTTCGTATCCCCCTACGCGGCTATCCTCACTTTTCGCTAAGCAAGAGAAGATCTTCAGCTGCGAGATAGCCACGAGGGTCCGGAGGGAAAGATTGTAGCAGGTGCGTTTGGAAAACGATATCGCGATCGATATACGTACAGCGTATACATACGCGAGTGTGGAGAACCGCGGACCGATAAGATGAAATTCGAGAATACTTGAGAATCCCTATGCAGCACACACTTGGCTTTAACGTTCCTTTGCGATATATATCAAGTCCGCAGGATTCATTATTAGATAAGCGTATAACGATTAAACAACATTGTCGACGCACGTGTGTCGCGCAACAAGAGATATGAACCTATCCGAGTTTGTGCATAAAGCGCGATCGAAACGCGATGAAGGAAGCACCCGGTAAAACACGCACGTGAAACAGTCGAACGCAACAGCGTTCGCCTCCCCCCCCCCCCCCCCCCCACATCCCCCCGATAGTACCAGATTGTAAGAGATTTCGTTCTGCAAACGTGCAATTTGCAAAATTGACGGGTAATTTGTTCACTCTCTCTCACACTGACTGGTCGTAATTGCGAGATACAATCAATCGGGAGTGCCCAGCTACTGACTATGGGCGTAAGGGAGGGAGAAGCCAGAGAGTGGGCTTATTTTATGAACGGAGAAATAGAATTGAGGGTGTTAGCCTGAAATTAGCGAGATTTTTCCGGGTATCCGTTGAATGAACGAACAAATGGCGGTACGATTTCAGGTTATGAACGCTTTGCCACAGTGCACGGAAAGTGTTTGATACTCGTTAATGGATTTTTCATCGCATGAATTACTACGAGTATTATGCGACGACAATAAAAAATGTAAGTATTTTTTACATCATTATAGGGTTTAAATTATTCTTATCTATCGTGAATATCATAAAAAAAAAGTTTGTCTATAGTAAAATATCGGGAAGATAAAAGTTCGCTATATTCAGCTCTTACAATAGTTTGAAGTCTCGAAGTAGGATAGCACGATTGTGTTTAGCTCGTGTTGCCACAAAGATCATGGTGGTTCATGTAAGATCTATAGTTCGGTAGGGCAAAAGAATGCGAAGAGAGAGTTCGATCGCGCATATACCCGGGGTCATCGACGAAGTCATCGATCAACCTCAGTCAGGGGTTAGCCTGTGGCCGGCCGGCAGCTGTTCAACCGCTGTTCGGTCAGTCATCGATCTATCCGCTGCTGCTGCGCTGTAGATCACTAGCTACGATATAATATACAATATAGTATATCGGTAGAATATAACCCGAGGGATCTATGGATGCAAGAGCTCTCTGTCTCGGGTGTACTTCAGAATCAAGTCGGATATAATTTATGAGCCCACAATCTGTCATAACACTTGCCTCCCTTGCGTAATCTGACGACATAGTTATGCTACTTCGAGTCTTAACCGCCTACGAAGTCGAGATCGTTTGTTCGATGCTCTTTTTTTATTTTTCCGGGTACAAAATTATATTTTCGTCGCTTGGTATTAAAACTGTATTACAGATAACACGACGGATAACATAGTAGCTCGCGAATTCCCGGGTGAAGTTAAAATCCATGAGTGGCACACACAACACTCCCATTTACGACCTATCAACACTCCCTTTTCGCGGACACTACGCGAACGACGTATTAAGGTATACGCATGGTGCCACGGAATCGTTTAGATCGTGACGCTGCAGGTGGTCGTTTCGAATTTACGTACGCACTAGAGAGCCGTGTGTGGCGATCCCGCGTGCGCTCGTTAACTCGCTCGACCGTAAACCTTTTACTTACAATTAGCCCTGGCGTCATTATATATCCCACTATTATGCACGAGGAGCGCAACGCACACGCTTCAGGGACGATATCTCCTCGTTGCTGACTCGACTGCGAGAATTCGCCGAGAAGTTACAACGAGCAATTCCTCGCTGCGGTCACCTCTCGGTTCTTATTCACAGGTTTTTTTTTTCTACGGATCTCTCGTGGCATTCAAGCGTCGAGAACCAACCGTCTTACGGAGGCATGGGCTCGATATCTTCACGAGGTTGTCAACCCCCTGTCTCGACATGGCACAAAGTTCAAAGATTTTTTTTTTAAGAATTTAATTGCTGTGCTTTAAGAGTAGAGCCAAACATCTTTCGAGGGCCCGCGTATATCCTCACAATATAGTTATAGCATAACGCTGCTTATATTTTTAACTGATCGTTTTACAACGGCAACGAACATTGAAACGAGTGAAGGCATAAAGATTCGAATCGTTGAGAAACATCGCGAGTGTAATATATTATCAGTTACATCGAACGTTAAAAAAAGTCATAGGGATCTGCTTACGCGAAAAGTTTCTGCGGAACTCTCACGATTTTCGATCTAACCACGAGATGCCTATACTAACGGGTGTAAAGACATATGAACCTCTCATCGTCATAAGCGAGCGAAATATTTCCGCGTGTAAGTACAGCGGCGCACTGTGAAGTAGCAATGCGCAAAAGAACGCCGATGATCTGACCCCAACCAGCAGCAGTACCAGCAGCACCAGCAGTGGCATCAGTAGAATTCTCCACTATGTACGTGCGCCCGCAAGAAATTTCCCAGCAGCAAAGTGGCAGTGAGTGCACCAAAGGGATTCCCTTATCTCGCGCTCGTGGGTAAACGCAGGAATTCACGTTGATGAGTCGTCGAAACGCTCTTATAAGCACCTCGGATTCCCGCAATGATACTCCCGGTAACCGTGGCGTCGCGACCTTCCGACCTCTTGTGCACCGCGAGCTCGAGTATCACTCTCGCGGGCCTTTCTTTGCTCTTTTTATACGGGAAGTTTCCAAGACTTTGGGATCCCGCCAGTGCACCGAGACAGAAAGAGACGGTAACCGCTCTTCAGTCTTCTAGGATTCCCGGAATTCTTCGCGATCCCGAAGCTCGGCCGGTATAACGATATTCTCTCAGCAATATTGCACTGATGCTGTTTAACTTTTAGTTGCCTTCTTCACCCGCAGACAGTTCTCACATCAATGTTTCTACATCGTAGCATCTCGGATATTTATTAATCGGTAAAGCGATAGACGGATTCTTCATCGCAATCGTGAACTTTTTTTCCTCCACTGAACAATGCATTTCTTCGATATCATAAAAAAGAATTGACTATCGAAATCGTTTTTTTTTATCATCTACGTGAGAATTGGAGATCGAGTCGACGCTCAACCCCTTCGCTCTTCATTGCGGTGTCCCTTCAGTGTCATGTCTCGCCGCAGTCTTTCTCGTTTGTCCTTTGCCTCTATACGCGAAACCCATGGCTCAGTTCGTCTTGACTACTCGCCCCGACCGCAGAGAACTCGACGTCGTCTTTTTGCACCGGACTACCCATGTAGGGTAGAAGAAAGAAAGTGTGTATATATAGGTACAGTGCATATTCACTATAGTAGTGAATAGTAGTCTTGGTCGAGCGATCGGTTCCCGATGGTCCAGCGATACGACAGGAGCACGTGACGAGAGAGATGGGTCTCCCTCGGTTGAGACGCGCGGCCGACGTGTCCCGCGCCCATCGATCCCTTCGTCCTTATGCCAGTTGTCCCGTGTGTCTCAGACGAAAAGGATTCCGTCTGAGCGAATTTCGCGGACCCGACTCTCGAAATCGAGCGGCTTGGATACTGTCCTCGCCAAAAGATTCTACTCGATCGTTATTCTTCAGGACTTTGGCAACATATCACCGAAAAGATCCAAAAAGACACAGTGGAGTCTCTGATGGTTATACGCAACATTGTACCCCTTTTCGAAATCCCCTATTCTTAAATGTATCTTTTATCCGGCGGCAGAATTCACAATGAAGCCATGCTACGTTGCATTTAATAGGGATAATTTGCAAATTATAGTACCGGCAATACTATGTAGCGGACAACAGTGATTAGTGTTGAAGCCAGAACGTGACTTTCACCTGCGCAGAGATACAGATAGAATGAGAGAAGGCACTCCAGGCACTATGGCGTATTCACCGAGCATTTCGTGACTTTCTTAATGCAAGTCTTTGAAACCCATCGTCGAGACGATCAATCACGGCTTATGAATACGTACTAAAAAAAACGTTAAAAAAATACCAAAAAGAAAACTAACGTTTGATACGCCGAGTCTGGTTCTCGTTCGTGCTATTAAAAGACCTCAAGAGTTCTGTATACCGGGGTCATTAGGATACACGGCGAGCGCTATACGCATATTGCATGCTGAATCAGGTGGGTTATAAAATGTATACGTATAGAAGCGCCGTGGATGAGCGTGAAGCAGAGATAACCGCGGAATCAGAACGACATTAATTATCTTCGAAGGTGACGACGCGCGTAGGCCGTGCGTTGTGCTTGGGTCTCCGTTGCGTGGCCGACGTCGTGCACTCTTGTTGCACTCTCTCACTACATGCTGTGTGCATCCAGCGCCACGGTTATATCGCCAAGTCGAATTAATAAACTTCCTTCTCTTAATGCTGAGACCCGATAAGCAACGGTCGGAGATGAGGACATGAATATATTTCATAGTTCGCGATCATCGAGGCCGCGCGACGAAGACGCGACGTCCATAGTGAATAATATAAAATCTTTCTAACTCGTTTGATTACCGGAGGCGTGTGTGACTGTCGTCTTTTTCGTTATCTCGCGCCTTATTCGCATGATAACACTTTTCTTAGTCACTTAGTTCATAGATATGTGCTGAATACGAATCGAACTCCGTCCTAACCACTCAATGTTAATGGGCCGAGATACTTTTTTTTTTTTTGCTTTCGACGTTACTTTCGATCATTATCCGTTTTCTTCGATATTTGCGATGAAAAATATTGCTACGCTGTTTGTGGATACTTATTATTGATATTATTCGTGGCCCTTCTGTTTTATTCCTTTTATCGTACCAGTGTAACGATGTATCTTACTAGGTTCGCTCCGCTGTTCGTGAACCATACATCAGCCAACTTCTTTGCAATGTAATACATTGGCTTTGACGGTAGTACATTAATAATATCGAGAGCGCTCGATTGTCTATCTTGCATGTAGGGTTCTCGGGGTACGGGTCACTTCCATTGGGAGAAAGAGCGTTACCTCGACATTGCTGCCCGGACTTGAAAGAGAGCAGAGCCTCTCTTGACTCGACACGATTAATTTATTATTTTCGGTTATCTTTTCGAACGCACTCTCGGCTGCTGTCCTCATATTTCAGATGTCCTCTTCTCTCAACTTCCACAGCTCCTCGAGAGCTTACCGCGCATTCTGTTTATCTGTAAAACACATCCCGTTTTACCTGCAAGTCCGTGTTCTTCGTTATGTCCTCAAGACTTCGTATCAATGACTCTCGTCTTATTCGTTGTGTTTGGGAATGATGTACACAAAAATTGTACTTTTTGATAGAGCATTTATTCTTTGATACATTTCCCTTTCGCCATCTTGAGAATTACTGTTTTTTTCCGCTCGAGCGCTACGATCGCTAACTCTCTCCCTCACGGGACGGTTACACTCGCCAACATGTTTCGATAAAACAGTTACTACCGCGAAACCTCTCGCGGTTAAGAAAATAAAAACTTTACTTTACACACGCAAGCCAAGTAGAAACTTTAGGTACGATGTGTCACACCGCGGATATAAGTATAGAGAGAGTCCTAGTTTCGTTAACGTCCGGTCGTGCCGGTGAGTGAGGACGACAAAAAGCCTCGTGTCCGATAGTGGAGCAGGAATATAAAAAAAAAACTGTGCCTAAGGAATTCTCCGGTTGCCGGAGAGTCGCCGTCGCGATCGCGGTCGTCGAAAGGAACCTCATAGAGCCGTAACCAGCAGCAGCAGCAGCAATAGCGGGAGCAAGGAATAGAGTTGGGATACATATACTTGCGTTGTTCTCGTTTCAACGGTAGGGTAATAATACTCGAGAGCGCGTGTAACCACGCGCGGCCACCAATCACGAATTAATTATCTCCGTGTAGTAATATAAGTAACATACAGCTAAAGCCGACCGTCCACCCGGTTGGACCATACCAACTGCCCCGGAACCCCCCCGACCGTTCATAAGCGAAGAGATAAAGATTTGAATTGTTCGTGATCACGCGGGCGTGCGCTCCCCGGCGTTTCTTGTATACTCCATACGCTACCTAAACAAACTCGTGCTATAGCTATCGCGATATCCTGATATCGAGAATCAGCGCACGCTCGTGCGCTCTCCGAGACCGGCTATAATTCGCGAGTGCCGGCTTGTGGACGCGGGCACACGGGTAAGAGCTCGGAACCTTAAGAATAAACAGGACATACGACCTCGGTACTGTTTATCAGCCGATCAAAAGTTATATCATTCATTCAAACCGCAATTGGTGCCCTCGGCAACGAGATTTTTAGGCAAATCAATCTTATTTCCGATGTTACTCGCTATCAGTCACATAGATTCAATTCGAGACCAATCAATTGACAAATGAAATAGCCCATTGAAGTATGAGAAGTGGTTTTTCGAACCACCTGTTTCCCCGAACTTTTCTATCGGAAAAAAGTATTTTTTGGATGAATAGTCGAACCTCTTGATTTTCCAGAGTCTCTAAAACGGAAATAAATGTGCCAAAAATGTCGACAATAGTTTAATGTAATAAACACACAGTGAAAATTAATTTTTTTTTTTCTGCGAAAATACATTATCTAAAGGGCTAATAACTTTTGCATAGATACCGTAGACGTTCTTTCATTACGTTTATTTATAACGAGGACGCACGTGCCGGAGCCATAAAAAAAAATGACACTATACAAAACGCCACGCGTCTTCCACGCATCGGCGGCAAAGTGCGAAACGAATGAGACGGAAGAATAAAAATAAAGAGGAGAAAAACCTACTCGCGATAATTCGCGAGGCGCCAGAGTCCAGGAGTGCGCCGCGCGAAGTGAGGCCTCGTAAAGTCACGAATCACGATTCCCCCGGTGTGTGTAGAGTCGGTCGAACAAACTCGACATCGGTTGTCTCTTCGTCCTCGAGTGTCGTCGTTGAATCGGTACTATACGTGTCTTGCGGGTACTGTCGTCGAGTCACGGTAGGTGCTCCGCTAAGCTTTTCACCGCATTCAATTTATTACATCCGGTTGCTGGTATGCCCTATCCGCGAACACCTGCGTCCAACAGAGCCATACTGCTAGAGCACTCGCGCGCGCACGAGCGTTTGCGATCGCGGCAGAATCACGATGGAAAACTGGCGCAACTCGCGCGCGAGTTACTCGGCTTTTGCTCGTAATACGTATAGCGGTACGAAGTCTCGCGCGCAGCAACACGGCCGCCCTCGTCTCTCGGGGAAAAACACAAATGAGTGTTGCTTATATATATGACGAAGAGATATATATTCGAGAGTTGGGTTAGGTGTGTAAAATCGTGCAGACACTTTTTGTCCACCAAGCTTCGCGAACAGCGCACGATCTCTTTCTCGTTCTGCCTCGAACCCTCGTTATTATAACTGGTGTACGGTAGTCGTTGTAGTCGCTAGTCTTAAGAATTATATAGTATAAGAATGCCCCCGGAGGAGAATGGAAGTCATTCCAGATACATTCGCTATTAGTAGATTTCAAACCGATATGGCTATGAGATCTATAAAACATTGTATAACAGAGATCCTCGAGTGTCCTATTCTCAATAATGATTTTAGTTGTATCATTCATGTACGAGAGGCCGCGATGATTGAGTCTATAGCACCGAAAATGTATGTATCAACGGTGCGGTGCCTTGAGACGGCCTTGAAAGCCGAGCCGAGAGATCGATCTCTTTATTTTGTACTTTTTTTCTCTCTTTTGCTACCTCGGTGCCGAGAGAATCAGGGCAAAGAGACCCCTCTCCTGTCCCCAGAGGACGAGAGCCGAGAAGCAGAGTGCCCACAGTCCTTGGGTACGGACGAGTTTATAAGTACGTGAGTGGGTAGTAAAATTTTTCAAGACTCCAAACTATACGACCGGTTAATTGACTCTTACCGTTTGTTTTTTTTTTTTTTTTTTTTTTTTGCGATTCTGAGAAATTGTTTGACAATTTGCGACTCGAGTGAACCAACACCGTCGTTACGTGACTCTCGTTGCGAGTATAATAAAATTTATTCAGCGACAAATAATGCTTTCGAAAGATTGTTTATGCTAATCCGGAAATTGGGACTACTCGAGATACGTTTTGTAACGAAGGTACACAGAGGCGCTCGAGATAGAAACGATAGAATCTATTAAATCATTTATTAGTCACGAATCGTCCGACTACTGTGTCTGGTTATGAAATTTACGTGGCACCCAATATTTTCTACTCCCGCCGTTGAATTAGCTTAAGCGTGAACTCCGGTGAATCGTAACTAACGCTTCGGACATATCGCGTCGAGTGGCGCGAATAATTGCGGGCAGCATATAAGCACGCAGCGGCAGCAACTGCAACATTTGCACTCGAGAGATAGACGGAGTCGAGAGACTTTCTAAGACATACGTATACCGCGAGAGTATAATACGGGCTTTCCGTCTTTCTCTTCTTTCTCTGCCTACAAATATACCATTATCTACGATAATTGACTGACACTTCAGTCTATAAATTCGTCGTTGGCGTTACTCTCGCGAGGAACTTTGCTACACCGCTGGGACTAAGCCAAGAAAGACTGGACATTCGTCTTTTGATCGCCGTTTAACGTTGACTAATCCGATGTACCCAACTGAGGACTAAGAATAATAATATAACAGGCAGAATAACCGCGACTTTGTATAAAGTGCCGCCGCTTGATGAATTTGCATTTGAAAAATGATTGTTTATCTGCACCATTGTAAATCGTGTTGTTCATTAAAAATTGTAGAATGCCACGTTACGGACGATCGATCCATTGGTCCCCGCGTTAAAAATAGTAAAATAGCGTTACATCAGAGCGTAAAAAAAAATGCAAAAGCCAGAGTTCTGGTTTCTGTTTAGAGTCTGGCAACGGCAAAGGAGTGTTCATTGTGTATGCGGAGGGGGCTTGAAAATCAGCGTAATAAAGCCGACGACGGGCGAGAGGTCTCGTAAATATTTGGACGAAGTCCGATAGCCGCAATGTCCGCGGCATGCGACCTCACAAAACCGGCTGCACAGTGCGAGTGTTGCGCGCGCGGTTTTGCACCGAGGAGAGAATACTGCAACGAGGCGCGGTGCTCGCTTGCCGGTTAAAACGCGGAGAGCGATGCAGCAATGCCTGCCTTTGAGTCCGAAGCTGGCTGGGAGTGCAGTAACACTCGTGTGGCACCGCGGCCACTGCAGCAACAGCAGCAGCAGCACACCCGGCCGATCTCGAATTAATCCGAGGTTAGCCTGGCGTGCACCGGTAACTTGACCGGAGGAGAGGCCCCCACGACCACACCGCACAGGGTAAGCCGCATACACTCGCACTTCGGAGAGCAAAAGCCCGAACGAGTGAGACGCGGCTAATGTACCCGCGGTGAATCTCGATTCGCGTCGCAAAAGCCCAACAAACTGAGATGGCCGAACGATGGCGAGGAGAGAAGAGGCATTCTTACACGCATCCTGTCTGCGGTTGACGAAACTTATCGGGACACGAAACTTCCGAGAAACCGCGTTCTCTCCATCGCTGACTCTCCCCGCTGTTTCGACGTCGCAGCAACCGTTTCACGATGAGTCCAGAAACTCATCACACACGGCACCAAATTCGGCTGCGCGAACACGACCGACCGATGAAAGAGATGCATTTTTTTTACCGCATCACAGCGGTCTCGCCCCTTATAACTATCCGTGGTAGAAAATATATACAGTGTAACCGTGGCCACTGGACGAGACACGAAATTATTCGTGGAAACGGAATTTCATCAGCGCAACATTATAACATTCGGTTCTCGAGTGAAAAAGAGAAAGAGAGAGATTCACGAGCATCATTATCCATTTCCGGTTGCACTTCAGTATACGTGGGTCGTCGTCCGATTCCCTCAACGAGCCAAAAAAAAAAAAGTTTCTTTCAACCCAAATTTGGCTGTTTATCTCAGAGGATGCAGCGACGAGGGTAAAAAAATAGATTAAAAGAAATGCGTAATGTTCACCTTCGTTAAATGTAATACGAGAACGCATGTTGTATCCAGGCAGTGGGCATTCAATGGATCGCGGAGACGCGGAGAGTACGCTGTTGTATATGCAAGGAGCCGAAGGGAGTGGAAGACTCGAACTTGCCAGTTTTGCTCACGCAGGTGGTAATAAATAATAAATTGATGCGAGCATAAGCGAGAGGTACCGACGCGTTGTACAGAACACGTTATACCGGGGAGAGGGCGTTGCGCGTATCTATATATACAAGTTTCTCTCTTTCACTCCTTTTTGCACGATCCCTTTGGCGAGTAAGAGAGCCGAGGTAGCGGAATATCCTTAGGAGGCATAAACGCCACGAGGCTCTCTCGCGCCTCCTTCTCGATCTTACCCTCTGCCTCTCTCATCCTCGAGAATCAAACAGAGATAAAAAAAAAAGACAAGCCTGCAGAAGAAGGCGAAGAAGAAGCGAGGGAAGAAGAAGAAGAAGAAGACGACGAAAGGGAGTGAAAGAAAAAGATGGGAGAGAAGACAGAAGGCTAAGAAAAGCCTCGCGTGTTGCCCGCAGCTACCTCAGCTGCCCCCGGGTGCCCTCCTCCTGTCACGGCCCTGTCTGCTGACCACCGCGCAACTACTATTGGCCTCGCGACTGGCCCCCGGATTCATTCGAGCTCCGAACTGCTCCAGACCGTTTGATTTGCGATCCCGCGAGGCCTCCCCATCTCCCTCTTCTCTCTTTCTCGCGAGTTCCCTCTCGGCTCGCAACGACGAAACACACACAGTTCGAGTTTCGTTACTTTTTTAAATTCCGCGCGACCCCGGGAGAGTGAGAGCCCCGCCTCGTAGACGGGAGCCTTACAGCCGGTCGCGGGACTCTCGCGAGGCACCACGGTAAATGAAGATTTATAGAAGGCCCCGCACGCCACTCAACCCCCATGGAACTGCTGAATCGTTCAGCTTCGCAAGGGGGGAAGTCACGCGGCTCGCAAAGCTTCGCTATACATGACTTTAGAAAGCCTTTCAGTTAGAAAACGGCTGTAATACCCGGCGGTCGATAAGCAATACGAAATCTGAGTAATAGAAACTTCGCTATTTATCGCAAACATGAATTACTCGCAATATTTGTTGCAGAAAAGGGACCAAAAAAAAAAAGCTATAAAAATCACGACTCAACCTTTCAGCCGTTGATTCTAATCAAAAGGTTAAATCTCGTTGAATTCAGAACGTCGAGTCACTTAATGTGAGAAAAACTGCACTTAGCGAGATGTTTCACGACTGTCGGCAGTCTGTCATTCCATTGTTTTCACGGTCGCTTTACAGGGGCTTTAATCGAGAATAATAGGAACGCACGCATATGATAATTGAAAGGACGGGAAGCATCGTCCTAACGCGTTGACAAGAAACATTTTTTTCATAACGAGAATGACGGAGAAACAGAGATTAGAGAGATATGATGATTTCTCAGGCGTAATTTTGTCACAAAGTGGTTACGGTTGTCGTAGTGAGACGACGACGGAACGAGCTATATACCATAAAGTGGATGTAATATAATAATGATTCGCCTTTTAAGTAATCCGCGTGTCTCTACTGTATATGTATACTCGTTGTACATATGGATAGCACTACGACTATATATGCTACACACCGTATGTATGTGGCATACATATGCTACGCTCATCGGGGCTATTATTTCGTTGGACTGGTATAGTACGGCCACGAGAGAGAAATACACTTGACTCTTGGGGGCTCAACAACGATGAGTCGCGCTTGGGGACGAGACCTTAACGGAGTACCGTTTAACTTCTTCGAGTTCTTCTTATTATAACTGAGCTGCAGATGAGAGGCTCCGGCTCTCTTGGCTTATGTATTACGCGAATGACACGGAAACGCAATACGTTGGTGTGTGAAACTTTTCTACACTCGCTAGATGTGTATTAATAAACGTAACGCTTTTGGTGTGTACACGAGTGTGTGCGCCGTCTCGATGAGTCGGACAAACTTTTTTTCGTGTAGCTTTATGCGTGTATAAGCTCGACGCCACCTGCCTCACGGCAGAAGGTAAACAGCATGAGTCTTTGGCTGTTGCTGATGCTGATGCTGTCTCATAGCAATCCTTCTGTTTAAGACGTCGCGCGACCGCCACGAGTTCAACGGTAAGAGAAGAGAGTTCACGTCACGCATCTTTTCTCAAATGTTTCCTTTCCACACAGCTGTAGTGGACGATGAGGGGAGAAAGGGAGAGGAAACGGGGGGACAAAAACTAAATGAATATGCTTATTCGGTGAACCAGGTACCGTTAATGTCCGATGAGTTTGTCCCACTGCTTCTGTGTCGTTCTCTCATATGCGGCGGAGATACCGGCAGAGAAGAACTCAACGTCAACGGATTTCTATACATTCGTTTCTTCTACTCGCAGTAAAAGCTGCGAGATTTACGTTTGTCCTGCTGAAAAAAAAGCCCGTATAATAGGATTCTTTTTATTCATCGACACGAACGACGGAGAAAAGAAAAAATACGCGTGCGTGAATTATCGACGCGTGCCTACATAATGGCATTATACTCGATGACACCGTTTTCCACGAATACGGTATTATAAGATTTGCAAAGATTCGCAAGATCGATAAGAACCGAAGCGTGTCAATAATTAATCGAGGCTCGAGGAGCAAGAGAATTGCTTGGAGATTAATCAATTTGACCATCAGACACGATCGGAGGTTTCGGGTCGCCGGTAATGAAAGCGAGTTCTCTCTCCGATCGTTCGGTGATTGCGCAAAAACGGTGAACCCTCCGCCTGAACTGGGAGCTCACAGAAGCGGATCCTTTCTCGTTCAACTTTATACGCCCACGCTTCGTTTTATTTTCATTTTTTTTTGTTTTACCGTGTTAATTAAACTCCCCGCCTCCTTCAACTCATAAAGATCACCGGTTAAGATATCATTGTTTCGTAAACTCCACTGGCGAGCGTAGGGGTTCAACAAAATAATATTAGGTAGATATTTTTATTATTTTTTCTTTCGAAAAAATTTGTACACGGGAACGAGAAATCATAAACGGGCTCAACGATCGGACACGAGAGCTTGGGACGCGCTGTTTCATTCACGATTCCAAGATTTTTTTTAGTTCCAGTGAACTCGCGCGGCAGTCGATCATTATAAAAGAGCCGCAGGTGATCGCTTCCTGCAGTTTTGCCACCGCTGACGAGAGCCGCAACTGAATGCACGATTCTCCGACGTATACATGCGTATATGTGCGCACGCATCCTTCTCTCATTATACTGGACGCAATTTCATATATTTTCTCGGCAACAACAATTTATCACTCAATGATTACACGGTCTTCCCCGCTTTCATTTCTCTCCCTATGTTGTTGTTGTTGTTGTTGTTTTGTTTTTTTCTTCTCTCACTCAAAGTCCACGGCGATCTTCTTAGTAAACGCAATTACTGGGTAAATCAGGATGCCCTGCCTTATATATTATATCAGGTTTTTTAGTAATTGGGGAATCCCTAGAACGCATCCGGTCGCTTGAGGGGTCTTTCGATTTCTCCGGTCAGAATTAAGAAAAAAAAAAAATGAAAAAAATTCTGGCGGACAGTCACGAATCTAGTGAGTAATCTAGTGAATTCTGATGTTAGCTCTCGTCGGGGTCGTGTTGCGCAAGTGTCTATAACTATGTGGTAGCGAAGGCGGCGGGGTGTACCAGTGAGCGTGGCTAAAAATTAATCGAAAGGCTTGCCGACGGCCAGGAGTCACGGAACACTAACAGCAAAGAGGTAAAAGGTTAACCGAGCGCGAGCGAACGGGACCCCAACGATTATGGGAGCTCTTGGAGGCTCCGCGAGGTCCGTTCCGTGAAATCGCAGGAACGCACGCGTTTAACCGCTCTCGCGCACACCTAATTAAAGAGAGGCCTCTCTTGAGAGACGGGATGCTTCCTTCAACGTTTGCGTCATTACTTTATGCTTCACAGTCGTTGTATTTTGAACACCGGGCGAGAGAGAGGCTTTACTCTGATAATTAAATAATTATAAAGTGCACGCAGAGGTCTCTCCTCCGTATTACTTCGGCCCGGTTGCTTGCAACAACTATGAACTCACTTCAGTGCTGTACGGATAATTGAATATAGATTTCCTGGATGTTGCGTCAGCGTTGCAATAAAATCACTCAATTAGTTTCAAAGTCCGCAGTATCGTATTTTTCGAGATATACGAGTGACTGAAATAGTTCGATAGTGAACATTTTTATTCGTACTACGTTACCTTCGTCGCACGCAAGTCCCGGTAATTTGATATTTCAACGAATCCGCAGAGATAATTATTTCAAAAAAATAACCGTCCACTTGAAAAGAAAATAATTTGAAAAAAATCAATTTCCTTACGACCATTACGAGTCACGAGTCACGAGACTTCAATACTACGTATACGGTCCCTCGGCAGGATAATGAGAATATTTCAAAGCGACGCGAGAAAGATATTTTTTTTTTTTTCCGAATAGAAAGACGAAAGGGGGGGCATGAGGATTATGCTTGCAAACTTCCTGGAAACACGTGTGTTTGCTAGCGCAGTGTTCATCTCTCTGTCGAGACTTTGGATCGTTCGACCGTGTAAGTGTGCATGTTTCGTTTTCTCGATTCAACTCTCGGTCCTCGGGTGTCGTTCGTTCTCTTTCTATCCCTGTACGAGGCAAAGTCTCGGCGAGCGAAATTATGAGCGTCGGTACCGCGTACGTATGTAAGAGCTCGGAGAGCTGGCGAGATGCTGGTGTTCGCTCCGTTGTCGCCGCCCCGAGCAACTAACCTTCCTGTTGTTGCATGACCCGCGCCTTCTTCGGACTCTCGTGTACACCGCGGACTATGCCTGGACCCCGTGTCTCGCGGGGGACCTCGACGCGAAGCTCTCGCACTCGCGATATCCAACACAGCTGGACTATACAAACGTTTATATGGTCGAGCATTATACAACTTTTATTCTGTATACAAATTCCTTGTAAAAACAGAATTTTTTTATTTTTTTTTTCAAATTTGTTGAAACAGTTTCAAAAAATTGTTACTACTTTATCCGTATTACATCTATCGTGTAACTGCAATTACACAATGACAGTAATATCTTTTTATTTATTTTCAATTATTTATTTCAATATTAAAAAAAAAAATGAATATACTCGACGTGTCCCTACGTATGTGTCGAAAAAATAAAAAACAGTGATTACATTATTCAAAATTGCCGACGAAGGATAAAAAAAAATCGTGCTATTCGTGTTCGAATAGGAATTCATTGAGAGACCTTTCGGTCCAAGAGATATATTATCGGGTACCAGAGCAAAAGTCTCGAGAGACTCGTCGAGGCGAAGAGAGAGAACTCGGTAGAGTCTCGAGAGCCCTGACTTCTTGCACACGGGGCCCGGTGATTCGTTTCTCGATATCAACGGTGCTCCGGGCGACTCACCTTCCTGCTGTAAGCCTGACCTCCGAGGACCCCTCTGGAAGCCCAACCCAACAGCCATACGCCCACTACCATCGGGTTTTCTCTACTCTCGCGCCCCGTTATATTCTCGTCGTCGACGCTCTCCGCGTTCGCGTTCCTCTCCGCTGGTCAGCTCGGCTCGGATACCCCGATGACCGCCGAGGTCTCAGTTCCTCTACGTGGTGTGTATATATATATATATATATATGTATCTCTGTATTGTGTACCCCATTGCTCGCCTGCACATTATCTTTTTCCTACATCGATGTAGAAAACGCGAATTATGCTTTCTGTTCGTTGGCCTTCACGGATTAGTAATTCTTTGTCGATGTAGAAAATAAAAACTCCCCAAGGGATACATAACTATCTCTGTATTTATACATGTAAGATATGCATATAGATATGTATATAGAATTATCTGCAAATACATGCGCGAGGACGTGGTGAAGTCATTCCCGTTAACGCTCCCGAGAAGGTATAATCCTTTCCCCCCCTTTCAGTTCGTTTTACTTTATTTTTTTTATCCACTTTTTTCCTCTCGTTGGCGTGCGCACCGTGTCCGGGAGTAGTGGCGGAGGTTTCCGAAGAGGGCACGCGCGTGGGCGCTCACGACGGGGTTGACGCGTTTCAAGGGAAACTGGATCGAGCCGAAGGGAACGAGACCGTTCTCTACCTTATTCTCTCTTTCTCTTAGCATCGACCGCTTCGGAGAGACTTGTATCTCTCCGGACGAGTTTCGAACCTGATTCGCGTTTGCGAACGGGCGTGGTAAACCGCCACAGTGAGTGTGTTCTCTCGCCAAATGAGCCGTGGAATGTTAAAAATATCTTGCATGCTGCGGAGACGCGCTCCGGCATTCAAAAGCTGCAGCAGTCTGCATACACGCGGCAGTTTGTTACATTTTACTCGTTTTTTTCCATATATAGTTAAGAATAAACGGCAGAAGAGTTCTTACGAGAAGAATATGACTTGTACTTTATAAGTATATCGCTCGGGGAAATGTTAAACTTCTCGGATAATTATCACCGGTTTTTCGAGCTCTCGTTACGATCGGAGTAATAAATAATTATGAGGAAAAAAATATATAGAAGCGACGGGAATGACGAACTCGCGCCCTCTGGCATTAAAGTATTAATTCACATGACTTGTCGCGAAATCTTAATTATCATATCGATTCCCGGGTGTGTGTGTGTGTGTGTTGATGTGTTTGTGTGATCGTCTCTCGATTACGCAGATACAGCGTGTGTTTACTTGGCCAGTCAAAGTTGTCGGATCGAGAAAGGTGTCCTCTCTCTCTCTCTTTCTCCCTCGAGGATTTTCGACGATGAGACGATATCCGGTGGTTCTCGAGGGACACGCCGCTCGATAAAGTGGTAAAACTTGATTTTACGATTCGGTATAAATTAACGAGAACGAAAGAGTGGTTAACGCCAGAGTGCTAGTTCGCCGGGAAAGAAGATTTGCTTAATACGAATAAAACGCGCAAAATATATATGTTTAATATTGAAGAATATATAATATATGCGTTATGAGGACAGGTATAAATCCTGTTGATGCCACCGGTGTGCTAGTTAACATGCTGGAGGGTTTATTAATAATTTCACTCATACATCACGTAGTGAATAGGATCCCCGAAGGGAGGGGGTATCCGCCGATAACTCAATTCGTGATTTACGCGGACAACGTCTAATTAAGTGTGTCGATGGTAATAGAATTATATGAAAGAAAGAATATTGTAGGGTCTATGTTGTACATTATACATCGGACGGATGAATTCTCACGCGATTTTGCACTACACTAAGTTCATTATATTAGACCGCGGCTCGCCAGGTCTGAGTGAAAGTGGAGATATACACTGAAAGAGAGGCGGGAAATATTCATCATTCCACCGCTCGACCGACAACCATTACTTTAATCTTAGCTGAATATCACGAGAGGTCGGAGGATCAAACGAATGATTAATTCTTCACGGAATATTATAGTAGTATGCACATCGGTGGATCGTCTTGTGTTTCTTGGATTATTATTTTCTAACGATATATTTCTACATTGTGTTAAGGGCCGTCAATAACAACGAGATCTCAACATTGCAATTATACACTCTGAAGAGTATTCGGAAACTCGTCAAAATCCATATCTACAATATATAACCTGTGTGTTGCAAACCCATACAAAGTTATTTTTCTGACGCGAAATCTTGAATAAAATCTTATCGACGTTTGACTCTCGTGCATGTGCCTCAAGGTGAGACCGCGAGCCTAACACGTAGTACAGAAGGCATGGGGCCCAACATAAGAGGTGAGAATAAAGCTTCGTGATATCTCACGGACTTGGAAGCATATTAATAATTCCATTCAAGAAGCCCGCAGTCCGATATCTTAATTCTCGCGTGTGCCCGGGTCACGTTACAATAACGTCTTCCTTTGTGCGAAACACATACATATATATATATCTCCCTCTGTGCATTCGAATTTTTTCTGCTCCGAGACAGAGAGAGAAAGAAGAAATGTATCTTTGCTCGGGGTTTGGATTGCTTGCACCACCGTTTCGTACAGTTACAGGAACGCGTGGTCTGCCGCAGCGCGGTGTTCGCTCGAGAGAAATAAATAAATAAAAAAGAAATAAACGTCAGAAAGATCGAGAAGAGGAAAGAGGAAGAGGGCAGGTCGAAAGGCGCTCTTCGAGGTGGTTCTCGAGACCGGACGTACCTGACAACGACTAATGGTCAAGCTGCCGCCTCGGGAATATGAGATAAACGCTCTCGCCACAAGGTATCCGGATCTCTCATTCCGTTCACTCGTTTACAACTACCGGAGTGTTAGCCATTGCCTTATCCGCAGCAAGCACCCCTGATTTCTTGCACTACGGAAAAACGTAGCTGTGTCGAGAAATATCAAATTTAGGGTTGCATCCTGTAGATAACCGGTAGAACACATATTGATAATAATAATGATGGTAATAATAATAAGAATGTGAGAATTTGCTATATATATATATAGTATATATGAATGCCCTTCTGAACCACGGGCGTGTATTATAAATTACAAACAAGCGCGATCTACAGCAGCAAACTTGCATCCCGAATTGATCCTAACCCGTTGAAGCAAGAAAACACGCCCGCATATAGTATATACCATCTTTTGCCCCGTGTCGGTCGTTAACAGAACCGGGTTTTGCAATGAGGCAAGAGCTTCGTGGCTCGGGATGATGCTGCTGCCTACTATACGCGCCTACTTCACCGCGGGAGGATATTCTCTCCGGAGATCTCTTCTGGGATGGTTCACCGATCTCGACCGATCCTTATTCACGATCGATCTGCCCCGCCCTTCACACGCGCTCGATTCTTCGGTTCGTTCGCCTTCTCGCTCCCTTATATACATCGCGATTTCGAAATGGTTATTCGCGCCTCTCGTTATCCGTATGTATTTTTCGTTACGGTAGCCGATGGAAGAAGTCTATCACCGTTCTCGCGAGCAAAGAAACGAAATATAATAAGTCCGTATACTATCGAGAAATATTGCATATCCGGTACAGGCCGAGTAACGGATAAAATAAGATCCACACGGAATAATGATGTTAAATGAAAATGAATAATAGAAAAATGGAAAAAAGAAAAACGAAAAAAAAAATTTTGAAAGAGCAACATCTGTGTCTTACGATAAATCATCGGTCGGATAGCGAGTTGAGTCCTCTTGGAAAATCTGTACGAGTTTGTCTTGTTCGTACGGGAACAGTAGGTAGGTAAATAACTGTTACTATAATACGGAAGTCAATGGCGATATGAATCATTCGACGGGAGCCCTTGAATATCTGCAGAGCATCTGTATACATCAGAAGACAGTGGTTGCTAGAGTCTCGCGAGCCTCGCTTGCTACTGCCGCTTCTACTGCTGCGTACTTGCAGCATTTTCATCTTTCTCACACTGACGGATATTCCGTTCTGTGTATACATTTGGCCTACTCACTCTCTCGGCGATATATATTCTCTAACGTACCACGGCAGCGTCACGACGCGTATTATTAATGTCTTTATTCACGATATCTCCTTTCGAATGAGCATTATCTGCCAGTTTGAACATCGCAGATGAGTCACGGCTATGAGATTTCGATATAGTATATTATACCGTAGTGTGTTTCTCGTAGTCTTTCGAACAGACGAGAGAATTCACCCGCGCGACTTTAATGCATCTTCTTCCATCCTTACGTATTCTCGTGGTGCAAATTTACGCTCCTTGACTTCGGAGAGAAACGCTTTCACCTCGTAACCGTTGTTTATTCGCTTATCCTTTCCCCTACTTGTTCTGTCTATTATATTGTATTAGTTCGAAGTACCTTGACTTATCACGTTCGAACTTTGAGTGATAAGATTCAAGTAACAGACCGCTGAAGGATGAAATCTCTTATGGTATAACAGCGAATTTTTTATCCGTATTTTTTTTATTGTTGTTTCTCTTAGCCGTAAGGAACTCTCGACGTATTCTCGTTATCGTTGTTTCGAGTCGTCATAGATCAGCGGTGCCACGCAGTTCGCAGCGAGAGCATAGATAGCTATAAACCAATGGCGTAACTGCGTTCCCGAATGCAGTAAAGGAAAGCGCAGTAGGCACGTCCGCGAGGCAATCAATGAGCGATTATCGTAATTACGCTTACGATTAACGCGATGGAGAAGTTATTCTTCGCGGATATTCGAGCGCACGTATTTATACCTACGGTGGTGGGCTCTTATAAGCCATCACCGACTCCTTTTCACGCCCGGCGTGTAACGAACCGCAAAGCTCACTCTCGCGTCTCTTCTGATCATCTTCCCGCGGTCCTCGACTGTGTGCCCGAGCGCTCTTGTGCACTTTCTAATATCGCGCCGATCTTTCGAACCGTATACAGGGCGAAGATACGGATAGAGAACACCGTACGGAAGCAGTGGTGCTCAGAAATGTGGATCAGATTAAGATAAAACTTTCACGACTACTTTCAATAAAATTTTCATAAAAATGTCGTTTCGATAAAGTGAAAACGAAACGTAAGATTTATCTATGTTCAATTTTACAACAATTTTGATAATTGCAACACAATATTTATCATTAACGAAGATATTTTCATCCAATTAATACGATTCCTATTGATAAGAATTTTCACGCTGGTTGAAAGAAAACTGTTCTTTAACAAAAGGGAAATATGGCTGGAAAAATGGAAATATCCATTTTTTTTGTTCTATGTTCAAGTTGAAACAATGAGAACCCCTCTCGTCGCGAGAGCCACGAGGCGTATTACCCAGCAGGTGAGGTCAAAGCTCGTCGCGGCTCATTCCTTCTCGGGTACACATATACCTATCCCGCGTATCCCGGTTCTCTATCGTCACTGATCCCGCTTTCTCGCTTAAACTGTAGCATCTAGTTGCTGTTGCGTCACGTGACAGATATACACATCTACACCCTTCCCAACCGTGTAGACCGTACACGGTGTTCTATGTGTTATACCTTCACTATCGGAAAGCAGGAGCCTCGCTGATTTTTCGTTCTCGCAGACTCTCGAGCGAGCAGAGAAGAGACGATAAGGTTCCCCCGATGAAACAAAGATCGAAAAGGCGAAAGAGCGAGATATCGAATCGATGGCCTGTGCGCGATCGTTTTAGCCGTCGAGGAACAAACGTGCCGCGGCTGCCGAGAGAGGTTTGCCCGTTGAGTCGAACACGCGAGAGATAGGTACGTACATACTATCCGCGTTCGTGGATGTTGGAACGAAGATCGTCGGCTTCCTTGGAAGCCGATCGAACCCTGTCGAGAGACAGAGAGATAGAGAGAAAGCAAGCCGAAGCGAGGCTGCTCTCCGTATACTCTCGCGATTTGTCACGTTACAATTAATTGCAATCACCGGAGGGATTAACGACTTGGAGTTCGCCAAGTGCTGCTGGCGCTCGCGAGGGTCTATCGATCGCGTATGTATCCTATTTATGCTATGTATAGTAAATGCCCTATAGAATTTATGCTCTATGTGTTATATGCCCTGCAAGGCCCCATACTACATAAGTTATACACTCGGGTTATTCAGGCACCGAATAGTGTGCCAATAACTTGCTAATTAAACCACCTACTGCGGTATGAGAGTAAAACTGATTCTCGCTTACTTCGGTATATGCTGTCCGTAATATATACCGCTTGATAGATCGATAGTCTAGAAGTACAGCACAATTAAATAAATGGCTCGAGGCCAATCCAGTAACAGCTTACGCGTGCAGGAATACATCGACGATATGAAAAGACGGAGCGATGGAATTTCGAGACCGTATGATCTATTGCACAGTCGATCGTTCTGAAAAACTGATTTACGTGTCGACTACAAACTTTGATTCTAAAGTATTCATCGATTCACAGAGGTAGACAGTTACAGAAAAATTCGAAATTTTTCGAAAATGCGTCGATCATTAAGGCCGCAACTACTCACGATACGTCCGGTCTTTTCTTGAGAAACGAATTCTAAAAAAATTCGAAATTATTGCACCGCGTTCGATTGTCTGAAGTTTAATTGATCTTTCGGCAGAATTGATTCACGTATTGTATACAAAATTGAGGTACAATGCACAAGGAAAATCGAAAGCTTCGATTTTCGACGACACGTCTGACCATTGCGTCCGTAACTACTGATAATTCATGATTTTTTTGTTGTATTTTCTTAAATAGGCAGAATAAGATTCATGAGGCTACGTTTTACCAGGGCCCACGATTACGGGGCCTCCACCACGAAAGAATGACACGGTCTCGCGTGCTCGCCACACGCATCGCGTCTAGCCGCAAAAGATCTCGCACGCGTTCCTCGAAAGTATAAAAGTTCACGGTTGTAAATAACTCTCTCCGCTTGCCTCCACCGCCGCGGCAGTGCGGAATTCTCATTAGCATCGTAACGCAGACGTAAGTTATTGCGCCTAATGATAGAGGTGCCCCTGAATGTTGCGCTGTTGCTTGCATGTTGGGGGGGATTAAAAAAATCAGCACCGATGCCGCCGGGTGCAGCGCACGGCAATAGATGGCAAAGAATACAAGTGCAGAGCCGGCGCGTGCTTCAGCGAAGTTGCTTCAGTCATATTTATTTATGTTCTTTTTTCCGCGCGTACGGACAAATAAAAGCTTTCCGGGAATTATGGATGTCGTAGATTTCGACACGGATATCCCGATATTTCTTGACTGCGCAATCCAGAAGTGCAACTCATCTCTCCCAATGCAACTCATATTTTTTCTAGATGACTATCTTATCATTGTTGGTGATATTGGAAGTGCCAAACGCGCCTTAGAGATTATAGAATTGGCTCCTCCTTAAAAACGATAATTTTTCACACCTTCGACATCGCCGACTTGCCTCAAATATTCAGAGTCAGACGTGACCGAATATGCTGAGTATTGAGAGAGAAGCGAACGCGATACCACCTCCATGAGGGATGGGGAAGTGGCATCGTCGTCCCCGGGAGCCCGAAACTGTTTTCACCCGAGAGCACGAGAACTAGTTCGTTCGATCAGGCGAACAGGACCCGGCGCGGTCAGGGCTGCTCCCCTTCCCCGAGAAATAATGAAAAGCCGGCAATAAATAATGCATCGGCAGCTACCGCGCTCAGGGAGGCATATAACTCATTCCACTGCGCGGGTTGGAGAGAAGTCCGACTATCTCTACTCTCTTCGTTCGCTTCGACTCGTTGCTGTGCTTCTGCCTTACCGCTGACCCGTTCCCCGGTCCCCACCGATATTCCCTCATTCTCTATCTCACTCTATTTCATCCTCTCCGCTCCCCTGAGCAACTCCCTTAACTCTCCGCCTGCCATAAATCCGAATGCTACTATCCGAGGCTCTAATTGCATTATAAATTGTGCATGCGCCGTGGCCTGGGCGAACCTCTCTCGTGCACGATGCACATACCTACCCACCGACTGAACTCCGCTGAGTTGCAACTGCACTGCGAATCCATGAGCGGTAAGCGAGAGAGTGAGAGAGCTGCAGAATCGAAGACGACCCCTCCCGTTTTGTATGGGATATTTCTCTCGCTCTGGTCGCGATCCTCCTTATGCTCTTTCGTTCACTGCTCGCGGTGCAGAAGTCCTCCGACTACCGGCGCAACTCGAGACACTATTAATTTCATCACTCGTACCTTATTACGCGGCTCGCGTGATACACGACGATACCAACGCCCGTCATTTCTATTATTTTGTATTAATTTCGATAATTCCATACGACGAGAATGACGGAACGATAAGTTTTCATCGTTTACACCGAGAACCGTTGCCGGTATTTATCATAATTCATTTGCGTGCAGTAACTCAATTGCAGAAGAGCGTTGCGATTATTTGTCATTGAAGGAATTGTTATCCTTGTAATTTTAGTAATTTTACGGAAATTAAAAAAATGACGGATTGAAAATGGAGTATAATAAAGAAATTGTAATTATTAAAAGGGTAAAAGGATGAAGTAATAAATAATTACCAGCATATTATAGTCGGGTGATTTAAATAAATAAAAAATAAATAAAAATAAGAAAAAAAAAAATGCGACGGAGCTATAGCCGACGGTATCCTCGTCTTTACGATACCACGTCATGACTGATAGAACTAATGTACCAAGTTTTGATAAAACATATCGAGCCGTTTCGGCAAATATACAGGATAACGAACACAGGAATATATAACTGTCGCGCGACGTTTCCCCTGTCAGGCATTCGAGAGTTAAAAAAATATAATCTAAAGAGAAAAGAAAAACAGCGCAAATTGGAACGTCTTTCTTCTCCAACTTTCGAGGATTAATATGTTATTAATATATTTTTTCTTCTCACCGTATACATCGGCGAGTTCCAATATCGAAACGAATGAGAGTGAAAGTAATGATTGAAATGGTTGTTCTTAATACAGCGTGTTCCAATAATCCAACGTATCAGCATATGGTCACTTAATCCGCAACGCGAGAGAGCCATTTATTTCCAGAAAGTCGGCCACACGAGAGACCCGGCGGTATTGCAGCTTCTCAGCATTGAGGCATCAACCAACCTATCGTAGCGTTACAATGTCGAACGGTTGAACGATTGCTCCGATCGGATACCGTCGACGTTGAATCCTTTGTTTCACGCCGACGACACGCCGCAATTATCCCATTGATCGATTACATTGTCTCTCGGTGTTTATTAATTCGAAAAAAAATCGTATAGACCATTCTATATTTAATGTTTGTGATATACATAGAAAACAACGTCACGGATATATCCTAAGAATAACCGCATCGGGCAAACACGTCGACTCGCTAGAGCGTCATTTATAAGATTATTTTGCCGCGCTAGAATACTTTTCATCGGGTATGCTTTACTGCTCGCTCATTAGCCCACGCCCTCGTTATTACGTTATCAACGTCCCTCGCCGTTCTTATACCGGGCATAGAGTATAATGGCATAGCCGCAGCCGCCCCTCTGAATATATTTACGAGGGTAATCCCCGGTGCCGCGGTGCGCTCACGGGCAATAGCACAAGAGGGAGTGAGCGAGACGGAGAGCAAAGCCCGGTCCCGCAACAATAATCCTTATCCTCGCCACATAATTGTGCCCTCGGAGGATTTATAGAGCGGCGAGGGCCCGTCGAGTTGCAGAGGACCACGAGAGCGTCTGTGCAGCTTCTCTCTCACTTAGTTCGTTTCTTCTCTTACATACTCTCTCGCGAGTGAAACACGCGGTTCTCGATCCTATCTAACGATCTCCCATTGAGTAGGAAGCCGAAGCAGCAAGATCAGCAGCGAGAGCATCTCAACCGCGGTGGAGTCTCGCGGGGATACCCGGCCGAGTCTCTCCCTGGGCATCAGCATCGTCAGAAGCAACGGGTGCACCCTCCGCCAAGATGAGATTCATTCAACTCTCTAGTGCACAATGACGAGAAGAGGGAACCAACGAACAGCGTTGACGAAGGGACGACGGACGGAGCCTCAATTATCCTCCGTCATATGACACGCTTCCAATCGAATACGATTCCGCGCCTCTTTCTACCTCTGATCTCCTTCGACTGGATTTCTTATATTCCCCCCATAAAATATCGAGAGACTCGATGATTTGCACTACGCGCGTCACAACTACATCGAGAGTGGAAAAACTTCCGGGATTCTAAAGTCACGGACACAGTTATTCGACTCTTTTCCAGTATACTTTATAGGCCGTTCACTGGTAGTTAAGTGGATTGGCATTCGAGGGTCGGAAAAACGTCGCGATCGTTTTGCTACGCTATATTTACGCAGGAATTCGACCGCCGGGAAAGTGTCAAGCATGAATGGCGTTCGCCTCCTTTTTTCATACTCTCAACGCGCGTCCTTGGAGGAGTTCTCGGTAAACTGTTTAGGTACAATATCAATTATGCAGATGGGGATCTGTTACGAGAAGGAAGGCAGACTGAGGGAGAAACGTGTGAATTACTATCGAGTTTTACGAGCTCCAGAGAGCGCTAAACTCCATGACGACGAGGTGATTTTTCTATCTGCGTGTCGTGTCGACATTTTCATATACGTACAGTCCAACGATGTTCCTCAACATCGCGAATGCGAAAGACAAAGAGATAACGCGCGTGAGCGCGCGGTACGGGACTAAGCCGTGGATCTCACTCGGCAAGAGTGATTAATACAGCTATTTTATTATAGTAGTATATATACAAGACTGAGGGACTCACCATTGTAGAGTCTGCTTTTGGATGAGCGTAGGTGTTCGATGATGGAGGTGAGAGGTCTACGGCCACTGCCGCTTCCACCCCCACAGCTCCCAGGGGAGTCACGCTCCGAGCCGTCCGCCAGGTTGTCACGGTTCTGTAACATATATACTTGTGTGTTTTAGATGAAAGAATATTATTATATACACAAGTTGCCAAGGGAGGGAAGGACTCGCGGATATATATTTCACGAACATCGTTGCGTGCGTAGCGAACGTCTCGGGGGAAACGAAAAAAAAAGAAACAGCATGCGAGACTGACGTTCCTGAAGGGACTTCAAAGGATTTTTTTTAACAACATTCTACACGCATTGGGTGTGGCGGACATTTTTTTTAAAGAACTTTTTTGTTCTTGTCACGGCATCATCGCTAGAACTCGAAGTGCGCGGCAGTTGGAACATTGTATTTGAGATCGAAGCTAATATATAGAATTCCCTTGTAGCATAATTGTACAAAAAAAAAAAGGGACATAATCGTCGCTCTCGACGACTCCGGAACGTTACGCATCGATGCGGAAGCGTGTATGGAGAAATCCGAGAATTTTGAATTACCGTTCGGGTCATAAATTAATGGAAATACGCGAGTGGTGCAGTTCCCCGAAGGGTTGACGAGATGATAGTGAAAGAGAAGGAGGAAGTAGCCGCGCAAGAGACACGTTGTTCGAGGAGGATAGATAAAGAAAAGAAGACGAAGAGCCCGGCGAGCAAAGGAGCTGCCACCTGTCTGGTACGACAGAGGCCTCTCGAGTTGTAATATAATTGCCGAAGAGTGCCGATGTACCACGGCGGTCCTTCTATCTTTCTTCGTTCGTTCGTTCGTTCGTCGTTGTCGTCGTCGATTGCCCGCTTATAGTAATTCTCCTTTCTACTCTTTTATTCCTAACCGCGCTCGGTGTATACACAGAGTTCCCAGCTAAAGAGAAAATTCACCGCAGGACTCAACAACAAAATTCCGTTTAACAGTTCGCTCTTGAGATTCAGAGTCGTCCTCGCGGAGTCATCGAGCCCTGAAGTGCTCGTCCTCAGAGTTTTGCACTGCGGGTCACAACGGCGGTTGTCTACCTATAAGTATCGACCACGAGGATAGCTCCTTAGTCGCGACGAGACGAAAGAACGGCAAGAGGATCTTAACACAGGAGGAAAGAGTTGCCGACAACGGCTGTATCCCCGAGCGCGTGTTTGCCTCACAACAGATCCGTCGAGAGGTTTGCCAAGAACGAAAGAAAAAAAAGCTTCTGTATCAATAAAGTTACAAGCTCTCGATCAGCCTCTCGGTCTCGTGCAAAACTCTCGTTCGCATGGAGTTGGCAACTTCCGTCTTTGCATCATTCTTTCGTAGTGTATTAATCTTGGATCAAAGTTGTAAAGAAGTAAAGAACAAGCTATAGGTGTTTCATTTTGTTGCGATTTCTAATCGCTTGAGCAATAGTTTTCGATGTCATGGATATTATATGCCCATCGTGGAGGATAATAGAGAAGCTGCGGGATAACCATGAGGTGTGAGGCACTGAGGACCTGTTATCTCATCAACACACCATTGTGAGAGTGATCTCCGTGAGAATCGAGATTTAATTAGCTGACCCGGGTGTACAAGAGACCACAGCTGGTCGACGAGCAGTGCACGCTAATGTGGCTCTAATGTCGTCAGAAGTGGGAGGGGGGGCTCCTTTATACGCCTCGAGACCGCGCAAGACTCCTTTTAGTTCGCTCTCTCGTAGCTCCGAACATGCATAAGATGCTTTACACCGCTCGCACCACTTGCTATACATGCTGTGCTCTCCTTAGTCGTGCTTTACTGCCTCTCCATACACGGATCCAACGTAACCGATCTAATACCATGTACTGTACGTTTTGCCCGAGTCTCGCGCGCTCTCAATCTTTTTATTTATTTTTTTTTTATTTTTTTTAACTCTCCAGCTTCCCTGCTCGCACTACGTCTCAAACAAGAATTACGAGAGCCATTTTCATTAGAAATTCTTTGCTGAAGAAGTTAACTGCTCTTAACGCAACCTCTTTAGTCCGACGTTGGATCTTGACCGCGCGCGGCAAGAAAGAAACCGTATATTCACGCCGCTCGGTAAAACGCACGCAAGAGGATTATATCCTCGTCTATCGAGACGCATATGCTTCTCGCTCTTTTGAGTTATTATCATAACGGGCAAGTTCTACGTCCGCACGTTTCATCGAACATATTAAAAAAAATATCGTTCCTCAGACTTAAAAACTGTGCTTCAAATTCGTGTAAAATTTAGAGCCTATAGGATTATTAAGAAGATCAATGAAAACCCGATATTATCTTTGAACCATCGAAGATCCGATTTCGCGAGTTTCGGTTGTCCATTCATCGATG
This sequence comes from Buathra laborator, assembly GCA_934046635.1. Classification (NCBI taxonomy): domain Eukaryota; kingdom Metazoa; phylum Arthropoda; class Insecta; order Hymenoptera; family Ichneumonidae; genus Buathra; species Buathra laborator. The sequence goes on along the minus strand of OW203897.1, from coordinate 2,648,652 downwards.
CTGAACCACGAAAAAAAATATCGTCTTACTTTCCCACTCGCGGTTTTGCGTCTCGAGATTCCTCGCATTTCAACTCCGTGTTGCAAAAAAAAAAAAGGAAAAATGGTCGAAGAAAAAACAATTCGTACGAAGTAATGTTCAAGTCTCGCCGCAAGCTGTTATTAACCCGTTATTAAAATTAATTCATCAAGAATATCCGTACGCGGTCAGCGTTAATAGTCGAGCGAATGCATATATGGTAGATCGCGTAGACAGGTAGCTTCATGGAAGAGTACATTTGCGTAGGTCGGAATATAAACGCGTGGCCGTTCGCCTTTGCGCCAATGAGGTTTACCGGTAATGAGATGATTGGTCACACCGTGTGGGCCTTCTCTTGCGCACGTTAGTCGGTCGATCCGCTCTCCCTCTCTCGTTTGCCTCTCACCAGCTGTTTCCAACTGCTTGTTTGTACGTCCACGCGCACACATGCGAACCATGTCACGGTATCTATGGACGAACGTTCGCGTACATTATACCACGAAGAAGGGTATTATGTACGTTGTACAAGAGGCGAGCGATATAAACTCTCGACACCAACAAGATCGCGTGGTTAGACTTCGTAGCCTTTTAAACTTTCATCGCCGTTAGATCAGTCGCTTCGTTCAACGGCCAGCGAGAAATAATTCCGTGTGAATAAAAGAGGCAAATGATCGTCGAAGGTGGAGAAAAAACGGAGAAAAATGAAAAGTCAATGTGGAAGGGAGTTGCGAGAGCGAGAAATCTAGTCGAATACACCCACATATAGGTTAAGAAAAAAAAATAAAAACATGTGTTAGCCAAGGCTATCGATCTTTATCTTGTATCAGTCTCGTCAGCGTTGCAAATAACGTTGAAACTTCGTTTTTTCGATGCAAAAGCCAATGTACAGACACGAGAGTCGTATCGAAAAGTTCTTTCGTTCCTAAGAGCTGAAATACCAACCCGCTCCTGTTTTCCTTTTTTGTATTTGCGTAACGGGCAGCATACCTTCAGGGCTACCGCAACGAATCGTGGATGTTTGAAGCGAGAAGAGATACGAAAGAGTAGATGAAAACATAGAAAGAAGGAGAGGCCTCTGGCGAACCGTGAAACCGCGAATCTCATTACTTTTCTATACACAGTATGCTGCGCCGTACAGAGAGACCACACTGTGCTGTACAGCCCTCGAGGGAAGGAAGTGAAAAAAAAAAATGTCGAATCGGTCGAGACGGTAAAATAAGTATAGTAAATAGATCGTGTGCGCAAGAAGATCGAGTATCGAGCCTATATAATCGAGATTATTCATGGTCGAGAAATTTTCATTCCATCGCGAAATAACCGATACAATTTTTGCTTTTCATACGAATAAAGGAAAAAAAATGCTTCAAAATTATATTTTTCGATGATAAAAAATATCGAATACGAAATCTCGAAGAAGCGTGCGATTGCGATTGATGCGGCGGTTAAACTTGGATGCTAAATCAAAAATGAATTCTCTTTAATGGTATTCGACACAATAATGGATCTCTTGTGTGTATACCGCTCTTACAAAAGCCCCTTCGATCATCTCCCCCGAGTAAAAGAACAAGTGTGCTCGTTGCTCGCCGCTAAAGCAAAATATTCTTATTTCCCTGTCTCGGGTACAGCAACAGTCACATAGGTACATGTACCTTCGCGAAGGAACGCGCGCGAGTCGATTATGAAATCATAAACTGGTAGGTGGTCCCGGTCGATTAGTGTGTGCGAGGCGCAAGCCTCGCCTGGCGCGCGTGCATCCTCTCGCGCTGGCATAGGTATAATATGCACATAATCGTGTGCGGATGAGGCGAGCAGTCTTTAAGGAGGTATTTGCGCCGTTGCTTCTCCCGGCTTCTGGCTTCTTCAGTGGCGCGGCTACGGGTGAGCGAGGGGTCGGGAGGCTCACGGGTGCATCTCTCGAGATATCGCGCGCGGTTCGCTATATAGAAACACTGCTCTGTGTCGAAGTACGGTCGGTATATGGAGGATGCGTCGGACCCTCGCGATAAAGGGCCCCGAACTTATTAAAGAAATTCCATGAGTTTCGTGAGGAGCGAACGATCCTCGGGCTCCGATTAAAGTGCGTCGTCGCTGTTGTCTTGGTATTCGTATGGACCACACGACGGCATATAAACTCGCTGCGGGGTGCACTTTAAGTGCTCCGGTGTGTACCGAGATCGCGGCTCGAGAGAAAGAGAGAAAGGATAGTCCAGTCGCGTATCTTTTACTCTTTCTCACTCATGACCACTTGGCGCATTCTATTCGATATATACGTTCCGTGCGGATGGTAGAGCCTCACGCGCATTCGCATACGGACGGCGACCGCTTGTGTGTATATATTTCTATGTATAAATTGCGCGGCCCGTGTCAAGAGGTGAAGGCTCACCGCGGCCTTGAAGAGAGGCACATCGTGAGCTCGAGAACCGTTCGGAACACACACGTGAGAATGCGAGCAACTATTCTATATTGCTTCGAAGAGAACGGCCACAACACGGCGGTGAAGCGGCAACCGATGCCGGGACACGGTACCGTTTTACTCCGCTCAAATACAACATCGTACCTATATATTTATTCATAGCTCTCACTCGCACGGAATACGTTCTAATAGCTTGCAAAGAGTATATAAATCATTTTTTTCGTTTCGAAAAATCCGATGCTCGATTCGAGTTTCCTTCGCGTACAAGAGAAACCGAGAATTTATGAGGATGAATGACGCAATAACGCCAAAGGTAGAAGTGCATTAGTGAGTATGAAAATACGGTTAATCAATAGGTTTGTCTTTTTTGTTGTCGCTTTTTTAGACGCATAACTGCAACGTTAAGCACTTTATAAACGCGTGAAAAAACGCACCTACGCAAGTCAGTCGGCGTGACCGCGTAATCGCGGGGTATTGCCAAGTATACGATAATTTAGTTTGAAAAAATAAAAATGCGTATTATGAATCCGTGCGGCGAACGGTCACCTGGCGTACGATGTCAAAATGTCAAAGTACACGCCTTGCCTGTCCGTTATATCGGACTCCAGTCGCTGCTGTATAATTTTTATCCGCCGTTATCTTCTCTCTGGAAATAATTTTTTCTCCGTTGGTTAACTTGTTTTTTCTTCGTACTTTTACCGGGGCCTCGTTGCGTGTCTAATAATCTAATAAAGGAGTCCTTTCTTTCGTAATTCGACGTCGGTGAATTCCAATATATCTTCTTGCAAAGCATTAATTGCCAGCGGCCTTAATATGACTCAATTATAACGAGAGATACTTTTCACACCTCGGTGCGAAAATGCATTGCGAATAAACGGGTTGAATTTATGAATCACGTCGAAGCACCGAGAGTGGCCGAGAGCGAGCGCGCCGTCATCATCGCCAACCCCGTTCTCACTGCTAATTGTCTCGTTACCCGGGGATAATCGGCGCGATTGCCGCTGATACTTCGTCGGTTCGCTCTCGCGGTTTTTCCAACGAGCCGCTTGGACGCCGCACAAACGCCGTGGAAGGAAATGAACTCGCCGGAACAGCTTTTTGCGAATGAACGCGACGGTGGACTCTCACCGCTGTATAAACTCCCCGGTGTACCCAGTGGTCGATCGTTAATACGAGTGACGGGCATTATGGTTTATGGATGTTGCTGCCCGGTGAGCTCGTTGGCGCTATTCCGTCACAGTATCCTCATTGTCTACTTCGTCCTGTTCGTTCTCTTTGTCATATCGACGAGGCGATGCACCGGAGCAAAAAAAAAATCGTGGATCGTGTTACGCCGGTTTTGCTCGATCTATTTACCGTTTCCTTATGTCGGTTTACTCGTTCCATTAAATGTATCGAAAGATGCCGATTACTCGATCTATAAAATGTATCGAGAGACGCCGATTACTTGAACTATAAAATGTATCGAGGGATACACTTACCGGTCGACTTTACCGCCTCAAAACACTATACATAACATTTTTTTTAAATCTATTTTTGTGAGCAGAACTACTTAATTAGTTTAATCACCATTGAAAAATTGGCCGATTAACGCAATATCCTAACAGCCCAATTACCGGAAATATGTATTTATTTTATTTCTTACCTGCTACTTCAATTTGAAATAGAATGGTACCATTTCCTTTGACGCCGCATATCCGCGATCTTTGGAATAGAAAATAAAGCAAATAATTTATCTCCAAAGAATCCGTAGCGTAACGGCAATAGCTTGGAAAGAGATTCGTCTAATGAAGCAATCTTCCCGAGAAAACTACCCACTCTGCTGTGAACGAACACCTCAAAAGGATTCTCTTCATCGTAGTTCAATCTATACTAGCAATAGACTCGTGAGAAAAACTCAAAAGCATCGTTCGACTTATATAACCTGTATTTTGCCCACCCAATCCTATGGTTAAAGTATGATACATAGTAAAAGGAAAGTTTATGAGAAAAAATGAGTTGGGTAAAACGTCTCTTTGATCCGTAACTATCCTTCGAGAGGATAAAATCCAACGAGCAAAAGCCCCGCGCATCTTCAACCCCTCTGATGAACCTCTGAGACCTGAATTACTAATTTGACTCGGTGGCGCAATTTGTAATTACGGTAGCCCCTTCTGCGCCTCTTGATTCTCGAAGCCTCTGGCGATCCCCGTGGATCGGGGAGCGACCGGTCAGCCGCCCCGGGGGCGCCAATCAGACGCTCTCGCCGAGACTCTCGATCTTCTTCGTCGTTGTATAGTATATAAGTACTTCGTATATATATTTATATGTATATACCGTGCAACCTACTATCCTTCAGCGCATATCCCGCCAGCTCTGTCTCACCCGGGTGCAAGCCTTATCATCATTCGAGTTTTTCATTGATGGCAGCGTGGTGCTCTAGCTGCCGCAGAAGCTGCATGAAACCGGTCCAAGTGAGATGGACCCCCTGTTTTCCTGACTGTTTTATTCCTATCCTTTCTACAAGCAAAAGGAGGGACGGGAAAGTCTCGTATGTAACGCACAGTAGAGTGCGACGAGGAGTCCTCCAGGAGTTCCAACGAAATCGTCGAGGAATCCAAAAGGATGAAGAGGGCGACAGTCCTCTTCGTTCCTTTCGGCGAACACCGAACTCTCACAGCAATATACACATGTGGCCAATCGTTTGCATCTCTTCTCTACCGCACCGATATTATATACCAATACCACGACTACATTGGCTACTGCCTACTCTCTACCTGGCCGCGAGAGAAAGTCCATTAAAATGCTAAACACCCCGCGGAGTTCGGACAGACACACGCGATTCTATCGAGAGCAGCATCGCATCAGCTCGATTTATAGTATACCATCGGAGTTCGCGCGCGCCGCAGGACACTCTGTCTCGGTTGATGTTTTTTTTTATCTCTCTTCTGTTTTTTGTTTCCACTGTTCTGATTCTTTTTTGTTTGAGTTTTTTTTTGTTTCGTTTCTCAATTCCGAACTGTGGGTCTCGTATGAGCTGCCGAAATATTATGGCCGTTCGCGATCTGCCGACTAAGATAAACTTGTAACGAAATACACGTTCATCTTTCACGCGCCCAAGAGTCACAGTGTAATGCGTCGGGGACCGAAGAATCGGGCGCTCGGATGAACGTGCGAGAGAACCTGTGTGGTAGTGGCGTTAGTCAGTAAGTTCTCTGTATCTTCGCCGCTGAAAGACCGACTCGCGATACTATTTTCGGTCACTGCAAAATGCAAGCAGAACGATAGAGATTCTCGGTCGGTCTCTCGCGCACGGCGTACCATCGTGCGATGTGTGTCTGTGACCGGCGTAAATCAAGCAGCTGCGACGACTGATTCCACGCGCTGTGGAAAACGCGACCGGTATACTTATATACTTCACTGCGCGAGTGTTACTTCTACTACTAATACATTAAACTATAGGTGAAACAGCGGCAGCGACCCACGCAGATCGCATTATATCAGCTCGCGCTCGGCATATTTATTACCCCCGAGCCGCTTAGATTGGAACAAATGCCGCCGTAACCCGTGCACTTCTCTTTCGCGTGTACGCGCCAACCCTCCGATCTCCTATGGGCCAATCCAGTCCCTTATATTCTTATACAGTGTGTCTGTATCTTTCTTCCAAATTTACTAGTCGTGTGGAAACAAAACCATCTTTCGGGAGAAAGTCAAAGAATTTCGAACTTCGAAGCCTTCTTTCAGGATTCATGTACAACAAATTGGTTTATCAGTTTACCAGTACCAAAATGTATACCACTGGTTTGCTTGATCGGAAGAATATGGAAGAATGCATCGCAACGCGTAATAAAACACCAAATAACAGAGCAAACAGCTACTCGTCTTCATTCATAATATCGATACACATATATCAGATCATTTTTTTCAGTCTCTGCTATCGATAAAACAACCCTTAAGGTTCGACGACGAATATTTTTCAGAGTTTTTCGATCCCTTTTTATTGCTAAAAAAACTGTATGAAGATTGGAAAATTAAAAATTTTATAATCTTGAAAGTGGAGAATTAATGAAGATTGATGAGATTACGATATAAACACATACATTGCTAACAAATTATTTTATGAGTTGATCATATTTTAACACCCTGTATATCGTATCCCACTTGTTTTTTCCGGATGGCTTTTCGATGCATCCGCGTATCTATCTGCAAAGGTTTCGTTGTACGAGAGCGTTACCTTTGCATATATCCTTTTTGTCTCTGTGGTTCCATTCGTAGCATTGATAATACGCTCTGCGTGTACAGCACAATACAGAGACTTATAGCGGCGTGCGTGCGTCAACGAAACCCCTCCGTCGTTTCGATATCCTGGCGAGAGTCTGTTGTTCGAGTCCCTGGAGAGTGAATACGAGAGCAAACCAGACTCGAATATATACTCACTTCCCGCGGATAAGTTACGCGCCCGAGAGTGTTCTCAACTCTTTTGCCCCCCGACGTCCCTTCGAACCGGACTCAACAGTCCGATCGGGTCTTTCTCTCTCTCTTGATAATAATGCGTGCGTGTGCTCCGTTTGCGTATTAATGTCCGGGTACGCACGCGATTTTGGTTCGGTCCATCCGAAAGAAGCGAGTGCCCCGAAGCATATTGCCAAACATTTTTCGGTCTTTATGGAGCGCATCGCGTTGCAATTCTGCTGATGCTGGCTGCTGCTCCTGCTGCTTCGGCATTCTTCGAGTCTCATTCCATTTATACCGGCATATGTATACCACAGAACTTGTTGGAGTATGTATTCCTTATACATACATGGATGAGGACGTCACTGGGTATTAGCTGTGTCTCGAAGACTCCGCAGCATCAGGCGAACCCTTGCGTGCCTCCGGGCCGGGCGAGAGAGCTCTTACCATTGATAATAACGTGATGCCGGCATATGTGTAGAAAATACAGTTCAAAACTATACACTACGCGAACGCCTTGCATGCGTATATGTGTTTATGTGTAATATAATCTACGCGTGACTATACGACTTGCATATACGCATATCCGGAGCAACAGCTCACCGAGAGATCAGGAAGAGTACAGAGAACCTACCAGGAGCGAAGGATTTGTTGGACCGCGGGGTGATTGCCATGGTCAGCAGTCTGCCCCACGTTCATTACCGATCGCGCCATTAATCTGCGCCAGCAGCAAGAGTAGCAACAGCGAGGCTTCCCAATACCCTACTACTACTACTCTTGCTTTGCCGTGGCTATGGGTGCGTCTGATGTCTCGGCTTCGGAGAGCAGTAAATATCGCTCGAGATACGATCTCTCTCGCGGAGTCTCTTCACGGTCGTCGTCGTGGTCGTCTCTTGTCTCTCGCGCTCAGCTCTCGCCCCGCGAACGGAAGTGCGAGGTGGAGTTTTTTGTACACGTAGCTATTATCGATATACGCACTGCCCCTCGGCTATACACTGCAAAGACGAGCACACGTACTCGCTTTCGTTCTCTCTCGCTTCGTTCGAGAGCCCGAGAATGAGGTACAGAATAAATATATTCCCGAACCAAAGCACCTCGAAGGATACACACGAAATTGCGAGTCCCTCTTATCGATATCTCTCTCTCGACGATATTATACACTTGAAATGATATTAATGGCCGTATGCCAAATTAAAATATCCGATTGATGTAACGATAAACGATGAGAAATTTTATATGGAAGAAGAAATAAATGAATTGAAAAAAAAAAAGAAACGGTCGAAGGAGAATTCGATGACTTATGATTAGAGAGCAGTTTACAGTTACTTCTTTTTTTATCGATCTCATAACGAAATTTCGTTATATTCTTTTCTTTTTTTTTCTAATTATTGAGGACACATAGTATTATTTATAAGTCCCTGATGAATGCAACTAATCCTTCGGAATGTAGTATTGCTATATTTTTAATTAGAACCTCTTTTATACGACGAATCAACCTCCCTAATTGCATCGTTTGCGATACTTAACAGTCGACGCGAGTGCGAGATGAATTGTGAAATGTTTTTAGCTCATAGATCTAACCAGATCTACCATCGCGGCGTATCCTAATGTAATGTTTTCTTGGAAGTGAAAATTCCATTGATTTAACTGGTGAGGAAAATAGAAAACACTTGTCGTAGATACGTTTGCGCTTCGGGCGCGAGACCCGCGAGCGACCCGACGGGTGCGTGAAGGCATCCGGTGCGCTTATAGGTCGAAACAGCTCGCCGGTAACACCGGGACGGTAATTAGATATCCCTGGAAATACGTCAGGTGTTGCCTGACTCTCGAACGTTCGGACGCCACAGTCGCCCTATGAAAGCGATAGAGTGTTTTCTGTGTGTGATCCGCAACCTCGGAGATCGGGAACGAGCGCGGAGTTCTCGTACATGGAGGTGCGGTTCGTACGAACGAGAGACGCGTGACAAAGAAAAGAATATATGCGGCGAGAAAGAGTCTCGAACGCTCGCGTATATAATACACCGAGAAAAACGCGATCGAACCGCGATATTGGCTTTTGCCTCAAGATCTCTTAACCGCGATAGCCTTGTAAAATGTATCGTTATATTGTACATAATAAAATACTACGCCCTCACCTACATTCAATTATCTATTCCATGCAAACATGAATCTCTATCTGCGCATATTTAAAACTCCATCGATATAATTATACTCTCGTCATTTATATTCACACTCAACTCGGCACGGTCGTTGGGTAAATTTTTTCCAATTGATCTTATTAGACCTATCGGAACTATGTTGCGTGCTGCAGCAATTTTCGTATTTATGTCTTTAACGAGACTCCGAGATTTGTTTATTCATACGATTTGCAAATACAGTAAGGCGACCTATGCGCGATTCATGTGCGTGTTTTCAAACTTATTTATTTACGCTTACGCGCAAACCTGTCTCCGTCTTGTTCCGCAAGCAATATCTACTCTGAGCTTTAAGCTTCTGCGTTGTTTTCTTTCCATATTAAAATAAATATATTCGATGCGGTTTTGCAGTCCAATGAAGGTAGCAGGTACCTCAATTACTGGCTCACACTTTGATGAAGTATCCCGTGGTTGTCCGAGGTGTGCGACCGATATTGGTACGTAATATGCACACGCGATTGCCGTACAGAGAGAACCCATCAGGCTGCGTCGCAGTGACGAACGAGATGAACGCGAAGTGTGTACGAAGAGATGAGTCCCCGCAGCATCGTCGAAGCTCCTCTCTGCCGCGGCCGCAGAAGGCGCACGATCTTAGGGCTGTACGAGAACGAGGAGAGCCCGGCAATTAAATCGCCTCGGACAATAATTAATTCATGGCGTAGGCGCCGAAGCTGGGGAATTGGAAAACGACGACGGTGGTACACACACCATTCAAAAGGCAAGGGGCATACACGGAGTCTACCATCGAGTTTCGCGCGCGATCGCCAAGTATCAAGCGCGCAAGAAGAGGGCGACATGCGCGCGAGAAAGAGATCCCCGGCGCTCTGGAATTATTAGCGTATTTGCATCTTAATGGAACTACTACCTACTATACAGTCGCTCGCACTGGCACGCATCCCACGTCATAATTTCTCGGGAGGGCACACGCTCTCCACTCGACCATTTCTGGCGTATGGCCATCCGAAGGCAAAGTAAGCGAAGAAGTTAAACTCAAAAGAAAAAAAAAAAAGCGAAATACCGGTAGCATTAGTTACTTTTTGTCATTTTATCGATTGCAAAACTCGAATCGTTTGTCGAGAGAGACGATGCTGTAAAGAAACTATCGAATTAGGACTAAAAACCGGATGTTATAGGTGACATTTTTTGTATCTACGACAAACCACTGGGCATTTATGCTGCAAGATAATAATTGGCAAGACTTGTATATAATTTATCGATGGGACACAGCAAGGAGACTCACGCGCGAGATTCAAAAGCGCCAAGTCATGAACTCTGCTTTTCGTTTGCGAAGAAATAGCGGCTAAATTTTACTGCGAGATAATAATTGAAACACGGAGAGTTTAAACTTCCGGGAGTCGAATAGCCCCTCGAATCTACCGTTTGCAATATATTCCACGACTACAGATAAAGTGTGAGCGCGTTAAAGGATTGCGCGCGAAGCACGAAAATAGAAACGGGGGTTCGATCGTTAAAGTGTGAGGAGGAGAGAAATAGGAAACAAGAGCGAAACGGTTAGAGATATATAAGTACGTTATAAAGCCCCCCGAGAGAGGCATAGTGCGGCGCGTAGAGCATGTGCATAGCCGCTTGCCTGCTGTGCCGGCTATTTCGGGAGAGGTCAGAGGCTGAGGTCAGTCTATCGGCCTGGTCAGCCTCCCACGAGATCCTGGCGAAACGCCAACTCTCTCGACACCCACACGTGCCACAACCTCGTCCGATGAGACACCCCACCGGCGTTCTACGGTTGATCCAAAGACACACACGTAGAGAGAATCTCTCGCGCTCTCGGAATCTCGGTAGATCTCGATCTCTCGCGAACCCCGCTACGGTGTTGCGGCAAAGAACGAACGAGAAATAGAGAAAAGAAAAAAAAGAAGAAATGAAGATAAAGGAAAAACAGAAATAAAGATGGAAGAAGCCCCGCCTCCGCCCACAGAGGGTTAACATACGCTTGACGACGCGAATGCTAAGAGAGGACGAAGGCTTAATAGGGTTGTTGGTCCCCGATCGAGAAACACAGACGGTAAGCCGTCTATAGTCGTTTTGTAGATCGTGATCTAGCGAAATGCCAGCGGTGAAACCGCGAGCACGCTTTGCATCCGAGAAGAAGAAGAAGCTTGGAGGAAGCAAAAGGCTCTCTCGTACGCATCGTAAAAGAGAATCTGCGAGGTGTTCTCTGCGAGCTGCTGCTGCTGCTGCTGCTGCTGCCGTTGGTGAAGAGAAGGAGATCGGACTATGCTCAATTGAGCGATAAACATTATGCGCCGGTAGAGAACTGTTACTCGTCGATACCAAAGGCGGTACGTCGTTCTATAGTATTATATGCACGCATGGCAAGCGCACATACCGCTCATATTTCTGATGGAAAAACCTCGTGCACAGGAATTCTCCGCGCTCGCATACTTAGTAACGAATCATATGGGCGTTAGAATTATCGCCTCTTGGGCTCGTTAAGATATCGCGTGCGGTAATTTACGTTCGCTCTGATTTTTAATTTCTCAAACGTATATATAGATAGAACGAGTCATGCCATCTATGACCGCTATACTTTGGTCCTAACTCGTTATAGTTGCCTCGTTCTACGTACCGCATTAAACGCGCAGGTACCTACTTTAGTTTGCGCACACCGCGATGCGATCGCGTTCTCCAACCATTCCATCCGCGAGTTTTCACGGAACGAACTATAGAGGAGTCTGGCGGACGAGAGCGAACTCGTTCGATCCTGGCGTACGGCCAAGGAAAAGGGTGGCGTGGGTGATGCAGATAGACGCACGCAAACACGGAGGAGAAGAGAGCAAGCGCTGACCCAAACCCCGCGACGAGACTCTCCGTTCCGTTTACTCCCTCGACCTCTTCTAAGTCGCGTCGTTGTCGTCGTTATCGTCTCATTCGTTTTTCTTACACTACCATACGGGCGCTATGTCTCTCTCTCTCTCTCTCTCGATTCTCTCGCTCTCCTATACAATCTTCTCAAAATATCTCCTCCCGTCCACTAACCTGAACGCCCTCACGAAACTGCTCCTATTTAAGATCCATTTCCCCGCGCCTACCATACCTCAACGATTGCCGTTAAAAAAAATAAAAATATTTTTTCAACGATTGATTAATTATTTCGGAAAAATAACGTTGACAAAGCTGTATCGTTTTTACACTCGAAGATTACAAGGATCAATATTAAAAATGCAATAAATATAATTTCTCGTGAAATCGATTCTCGCTTCTGTACATTTATCTCGGGGCTTTCGTTAATAAACTCGATCGAAGTGTTCGAACGAAGAAATTAGCGCGATCGCTCGGCTAGCTAATTTCCTCGATTTACTAATCACGGTACGATGCATCGTGGCGGCGGCGTGAGGCAGAAGGAAATACGATTTCTCTCGAGTTAACGTCTATAGAAATCGAAATCGATCGATCGATCGATCCGTTCGTCGTCTTCGGGTTCTGGTAGCAGCAGCAACACAGTCAGGTCAAACGGATAGCGCAATTTCATCGTAATGTATCCCGACACGATTCCTTCTACCCGTTGGGATCGATGCGTGTTAGCCGCAAGGACGGCAAGACCGATGCGATTCCATCCGACTGGATATTGCCTCTCGATCGACGCGAGGATAACGATCGATCGGATCGTTTCCGTCTGCAATCATTCCCCTATAGTCGAACCACTATCCTCGTCTCCTTTACCCTCTCACACGCCCCGCTTCTGTTACCACGATGGGTACCGCGATGAGGTGAGAAATGATGCAAATTTCCAGTGGCAACGGTGCAACATGCACTTCGCGGCGGTGGGTCGATATAAACTCCTTTGTTTTCTTTTTTTTTTCATTTTATTCTCATCCTCGTCACGCTTCGATATTGCGAAGTGGAATCGATAAAACGATATCGAACGATATTTCAACGTGCGAAGAAAAAACATATATATTTCATCTAACAACGAAGCGGAACCGTTCATTATCTTCGATAGTGTATAACGCCCACCAGGTTGCATCCATTTTTGCTAAAATAACAACACGTTACACGTACGCCCGGTGTTTGTTGTACCAATATAGAATTCAATGACACCAATACCATAGGATAATAACGATTATACGTGAATTTTCCACCGCGTTATACACACAGTTTTCTGGCAACGAGTTGTAAACACTTTTGCTACTCTGGTAAATATGCGTAAGAGACGCGTTCCACACCGTTCTAGAATTAGTCGAGAGTAACTACCGACTCATCGCCTCCCATTCGTCGATAGTCACACGAATATATACTATAATTATCCTCGAGGTCGACGAATGAACGTCGACAAATAATTGGTCTCCGCTCATCGATATATTTGTCGAAAACAATGAGAATTCCTATTGTCGTGTTTTTCATCGCGATAGTGCCGAGAAAATCTTATGGCAAAAAGAAAAGAGGTCGTTGACTTCGAATTATATCGAATTACTTCGTCGAAAATTGGCGCATTCGCCAGGCGCATTTGCCATTTCGCACCGAAACTCCTCGCGTATATTAACAAGATAATATAATGCGCTCCGCGACGTCGTCGTCGTCGCGCGTTGAAATAAGATTAATGAAAATGTAATTCTTCGGAGATAATCGACAGGAATTAATTTTGTTCGTACCGACGACACGCACGCGTATACACGACGATAGGGCCATTGACCAGATTATTTATGATTGCCATAAAATTTCGCGAATGAGGATAAATGTCGACGCATGGCATGCGGGCTTTGGACCCATCTTCTCGTGCTTTAACAGAGTTAAAACGACGAAAACACGTAAGATGCCGATGACACGACTGGTTACTTTCGGCCGAAGCGGCACACTTCTCAAACTGCCGCGGTGGTATCTCGCGCTGTCCCCTTTGTAACGAGCTCTCGGTAATTTGCGTAAACGTGTACGCGCGCGACGCCTGAGAGCTATGCCAACGCGCGAGCTCGTGTCTCTCGTGGCTCTCGCCATTAAAGGGAAATCTATCGCTCCAATTCGCGACAACATCTCACCCACACGTATTCGTTCGAAGATGTGCGTGAATTGCATCGAACGACTCGTCGCGGCTGACCCTCTTGAGCGCCGTGGGCGTTCAAGTCTGCAAGTCTGGAGCACATTGCGCGACTTCCGTGTCGATGTACCAATTTAAATCATCCGAACAGTCATTCATTGAAAAGAAAAAAGAAATGATATTCCAGCGCTCGACAGTTATAGATAAATTGCAAACAAAAAAAAATAATTCATAGAGAACGACAACTCGTATTTATATACGAAATGAAAACCGATAAGCCGAGAAGCTTCGCACTACCGCACAGCGACAGTATTTCACGAACGTTACGAGAGAGTCGTATAGAAGTCCATAAAGAAAGGGATGTTCGATGTAATTTCGAGTTATTGCACCACTCGTCGAGTCTTCGCGGACGACTCGGCGTGCACATCAGACTGCAACGGAACCAGCATATCGGCAAAGATTCTGCAGTATCTCCGGGTCGAAAGTTGTATGCCGTGCGGTGCGTGAGCCCGAAGCATATTCCCGTCCGGAAGAGAAGACCCCCCAGGGTTCGATATAACAGAGTCTCTCGCGTAGCGAGTATACGTTTTTCTCTGTTGAACTTTCATACAGACAAACTTGCAGCTACGTGTATATACATATAAACATACGTATATATACGTTTGTACGTTACGATGGCAATGCGACTAAGAACCAAAGGTACATGCGACACCGGCCACAAACATAGTCTATGTTGCCTGTCGGTCGGCGCATTAACTCCGAACATAACCGTATGATATTACGGTCGTTCCCCGAGGGAACGCCTGAACTCCTCCTCCACCTTCTCGCATCTTACCTCTCGGGATACACCTGCAGCAGAAGCAGCAGCAGCGGCAATAACAGCAGAAGCAGAAGTAGCAACGACGCGATCGAGGATCTCTTCTCGCTTCTCCTCGTATCCCCCTCGCGCTTCGCGAGAGACCTCTTCTCTTGAGGGCGCGTGGGCAGGCGTGAAATACTGCGGCACGATCAACATTTTATAGTAGACGCGCTGTGGTGTATAGGAGACTTCCCCGGAGGGACAACGAGGCAAGGGTTATAGTGATCACGAAAGACGAAGAAAACGCGACGAGGGGTTGCTGCGCCGGGAGAGACGAGTCGAGTCGAGAGATCTGAGGCGCGTCCTGCCTCGGAATGACGAAAAAAAAACACCAAGTCCTATAAGATGCGGTGGTGTTTGCAGTCGCGCAAACGACCCAACGACCGCACGAGACCCCTCGCGTGCAGTGATAATTAATTCACGGCATTCACGGCGCACGATAGACGTGTTATCGGTGATGCCGGGTTATATAGGTTGGGACCAATACAGCGAGAGAGAAAGGGGTGGGCCCCCGTGGTATTCGAGTAGATGTCGTAGTATTGGTAGTTGTAATAAAAAAGCATAAAGAAGTCTTAGACGTCGTATAGGCGAAGCATAGTAGGTATATACAAGAAAGTATGGTACAGCGGAGAGAAAGAGACGCGAACGCCTCTCGTACGGGATAATTTATTCCAGCGCGGAAGCGTGGCGTATTAATCCTCCTCCCGTGACTGGCCGACTTCACCGCGGGACTTTATTTAAATACGAATCTTTAACCGTATTGAGAGACTATAAGGGATTCGAAAATAAAGGTCTACCGGTACTCCGGTAGCCAGAAGATAATTCCATGTATGCGTGCATACGAGATTCAAGTCGATTCGAGTAAAAGAGAAAAACGAGTCAGTTAAGAACAAACGAAGCCGATTGCCGGAAACGCGGCAATGTTCTACGCCATTCGTCGCTTTGAGTCTTCAACGAATTGAAGAACGACCACTGTTTCTCAGCATCCGGTGAATAATGATTGAAAGAAAACAGAAAAATAAAAAAATCGAACGACGGTAAGGAGTCGAAGCTTCGCAAGAGGCTAACAGAGTTTCGATGCAAACGAGCCAACCTGGGGGAATCGATTCCTTCTCTCGCTAATGAAGGAATCGTCTGCTCTCAGATCGACTTTGTAATTAACCCGCCACGGGGTACCAGACGACTACGTCAATGAAACTCTCTTTCCGTGTGGCCACATCGATGCCCATTGGTACCATCGTTCCTTTTCGCTCCCGCGAATTATTCTCATCGTTTCTTCTCGTTCGTTCGGTCGCGAGACCGGCCACTTACATACGTATACCAAGCAATGGCAGAGCGCAGTCTGCAGCAACCACTACTACTTGTACTACTGTTAGAGTACGTTGGTTTACACACAGTAGTAGTAATACGACTGGCCACAGGTTCGATCGTGGCTCCCGGGGGCCACGTCGCGGAAAGTAATTACAATAATGAATGTTTATTTTCGCAATCAGCTCATCCGCGCGGTAGGTAGACGTGCCTTTCCGTAGTCGAGTTTCTCCACCCCTCGGGCACGCCGGTGGTCGCGTTCGCTTGAAACACTCGAAGCTCTCCTTGCGAGCCGCACATCTCCACAACCGATGTCTCCACTCTTGTCATTCGAAGCACGATTTCTCATTCGCGTTCTTCTCGTCTACGGTGCCACAAATACTACTCCTATACCTACTTCGATTCGATTAATTTTCTTTTATATATCTTCTTTTATTTCTCGAGCTTTTTAATGCTTTCGAAATCGCGAATACTGCATTGGACAGCTTCATTTCCTACCGACGATGAGATACAAGAAAGTACCAATTTTCCTCGGATTAACTGGCCGTTATTATTCTCCAGTATATCAGAGCAAATGGCTATAATAATAGCGCAACATTTTGATGGGGGGTAGTCTATGGGTGGTATTTAAGTTCCGATCGTACTGAAAATGTATCTTGGGGGCCGTTCCATCGTCGCGCATTATGGGAAAAATTTGCTAGTGTGTACGATCGAGAGAGCTGCGCCATACGCCTGGCGCCTCGAGGCATTGAACAGAATGTTACTTTTTCTTTTTTTACTCCTTATTTTTGCTCGCGAAATATCCCTTCGCAATCGAGCAATCGAGAGTTCGATACGCCAACGTATGTAAATTTACTGTGGCCGTTAATTGCGGCAAAGTTCCATTGGGATATTGCCCGAGAGGGAGAGGAAAGGGAAGCCACAAAAACACGATGCCGCGCCCGGGGCAAAGAGGATTTTCGCATACATACGCGGATATCGTACCGCATAAAGGTAAGGAGACCGGAGTTCGATTAGAGACGAAGCGAACGAGTGAGACAAACAGTAGAGGAGGAAGATGGATCGAGGAAGAACGAGAGAGCAAAGAGAAAAGAGAATAAGAATGAGCCGCGGAGGTTCAGCAAAAGTTACCATCAGTAGTGCACCTTTGCACTAGTAGATTGTACGTGGACTGCGAACCAGTTGCGAGCCACTATACTACACACATCTATACACAGAGAAGAAGTCTTGCTGGACTCTCCGTGTCCGCGATGAGGTCGGGGTGAACGCCCAACGGTTTAAAGAGAGCAGACCGCGGATGCTATGCGCCTCGCCCTGAGCTTCTTACACAACTCCACTGTGTAAAGGATCCGCCGTCTGTATGCTCGTTTATCGCGAGGGCGCGTTTTCAATAATTATTCAATTGGCGATTAAAAAAAATAGCCAATACTCTGATAACATCGGAAAAAATTAATCGTCACGTTTCGTTTTTTTGATTATTATATAATTACAATGGCGTTAACCTTCCCAATTTTACTGCAATGAATAACAACGCGTGAGAAGCTATTTTTTTCATTGACGGTTAAAGGATTAATATTATTTTTGCAAGCACTGTGTCGCGCGGTATGCAATAGTCTGCAAGCAGAAAATATTTTCTCTTATCAATTATCGAGTTGAATTTTTTATTGCTGTGACACTTTCTGCATTTTTTTTTAGATAATCATTGCAACATTGTACGAAAAACCCGCTTTGACTTGTATCATTTCTATGGCGTCAAAATTCTTTCGTACTTTCGACCAGTCATAGTATATTATTTCCGGATGAGGTAACCAATAGCGAGAGAAGTCTTTCGAAAACTCACGTTTGAGGAACCCTCGTAGTATCTCTATATATGAGCCGCACGCCGCCGCAGCTCGACGTTAATCGAGTGGGTATACTGAAAACAGGATCGTTGTGCTATGCAGGTTGAGGATACTGTAACAGGTATAATCTCGATCGTGTTGTATAGACGAGATAGTAAAGAGTGAATTATAATGACGAGCGATCGATCAGTGTATTACCTACGCACGGACAAGCTTCGCGGGTGACTGCTTCGTGGGAATGTTCCCTAACGCGTTGCATCGAATTCTCGCATGAATGCCGAATAGGGTGAAAATTATACAAACGAATGAAAAAGAAAAAAAAAACATGAGCGATCATTCGGGATCATGCGATTCGAGAATTTATAATCGCGCGACGAAAAATCGCGAAATTAAACGAACCGAAGAAAAGGAGTGCACCTTGACGAACGAATTTGGAAAGAACGCAAAAACCGGAGACCGCGAAATGATAACTTATCCCCGTCGAAGAAGGTAACGGACGAAGGCAAACGGGGAATCATAAGTATGTGGTACACTTTTATGATAAGCAGCGCAACATTGTACGCACTGTGTTATTGAAGTAAAGGGAGCGGGGTAACGAGGATGCTGCGCGAGGACGCGACCGACTTGGACTGAGCTAAAAACGACATATGCTCAGCGAGATGACCGTACGGGAAATTTAACAGAATATATGCTGTGCAGTAGAGTGCGTATAGTTACATTGTATTATAGGATACCTCACGGCTCGAAGAGGCCAATGCACAGTTTTCTTAAGAGTTTCTGTTCCTGGAAAGCATGTCTAAGCATTGTACATATCTTAAACGTAATAAGATTCCATGATTATCGTCTTTATATTTTCCCAGTAAATTATTTTTTATATTTCTTTTTTCCCAATTTTTTTTTTTTTTTTTTTCATTTACAATTCTCCGATTAACGATAATTTAAATAAAATTAAATTAAACGTGTAGGAAAAACTACATGAAAAAAGGGATCATATGACATTGACGATAGTTGAGGACGACGACGATACAAGCAAGAAATTTAAATCTGCATCGGAAACAAACAAAAAAACTGCAACGGTACGATCGGTTCGTTCGTAGAGCTATTTTCTTAAACACGTCTTAAATTCCAGCTAATAATTGAGCAGCTGAACGTCTGGGCGGGGATACTGAAATTATGCAAATCCCCGTCAGAGATCGGGATCGTGTCCCGAGGGCGCGACGCGCTCAGCAGTCGAGAGTGCGCGAGGGTGCGCCGGTACCGCGGAGGTGCGAGTGAATCGCGAACGAAGCGGAGGGCGAGGAACAGAGTAAGATGAAGCGGAGGATCAAATAAGAGAACAACAACAAAAAAAAGAGAAAACCACGAAGAATGGACCAAAGAGAAGTAACGATTAGTTCCCAACTTCGTTGCTCACCGAATTCTCATTTTATCTGCCGAGTGTTTTTCTTGAGGCTAAAGATTCGCCCGTTCTCCTGGGAGCTACAGGTCGCTCTATCTTCTTGCCCGTTAAATCATTCATTAAAAAGATTCGCAACTTTATTATTTTAGATATGATCCCTCAGGTCGAAGTGAAAGTCGATTGAAATTTCAGTTTCTCGTTTCTTTTTTTTCGCGAAAGTTTTTCAAACTTTTACAAAAATCTCAATAGTAACACGAAATCGCACGAAATAATCAAATTACATCCGTCGAAAAAAAAAAGAGAAAACCACGAAGAATGGACCAAAGAGAAGTAACGATTAGTTCCCAACTTCGTTGCTCACCGAATTCTCATTTTATCTGCCGAGTGTTTTTCTCGAGGCTAAAGATTCGCCCAATCTCCTGGGAGCTACAGGTCGCTCTATCTTCTTGCCCGTTAAATCATTCATTAAAAAGATTCGCAAATTTATTATTTTAGATATGAACCTCAGGTCGAAGCGAAAGTCGATTGAAATTTCAGTTTCTCGTTTTTTTTTTCTTTTTTGCGGAAGTTTTTCAAATTTTTACGAAAATCTCAATAGTAACACGAAATTGCACGAAATAATCAAATTACATCCGTCGGAAAAAAAAACTGTAATTTTTTTTATTAAAAAAAAAAAAAAAAAAAAAACACATTGCAATAGACGATTATTTGATTGTCTAAAAACGAAAGTGTTTAAAGCTCGACGAAGTATTATCGTAGTTATATGCAACGAGTTGCAAGATCGCGCCTCGATGTAGACGTTACCGAGAGCGTCGAGCGTCGATTGTCGAAGCGGAGTGTTACATACGTTAGTATAGGACACGATAGCGGAGTATTATACCGGATACGAGATGGTTTTAACCTCAGGCGCATCGTCGTCACCGTCGCGATATCGGGCCTCACACTTGTGTGCGAACTCCTCTACCTTTATAACCGGCATATGGTGCAGAGGTCAAAGATAAAACGCCGAGATAAAGTTACCAGGGTGGTAGGTATCACCTTATACCGAGTATATGCGCTGTAACGCTGTGCGCGCAGGTGAACCGGCAGTGTAAACCGAGAGTCGATAACCGTTCGCTATCTTATCTGAAACGCGAAGTCCGGGGTTCTCTCGATATTGTACAACGCCCGGGCGTTACGGCTCTCTCGCGTACATACGATAGAGAACACCGAGCCGGATTTCTAACGCCCGATCGGTATATACGTGTTCGTGTATACGACGATCATAAAACTAACGGACGTCGTTACGTTCGCGTAGTAGATGACTATAAAGGCGTTAACTATACGTACAGCGAGACGGACTTATTCGTTAACTACAATCAGGTAGAACAACTTCACATTCAACCTAATGATAGCTTTAGATTAATATACTCATAGGGTGAATATCGAAGTTGACGAATCTATTCGAAAATAACTCCCGAAATAAACCGGAAGGCAAAGAAAATGTCGAATAAAACAAAATTTGAAATTATCATTCATCGTTGCGGGTTTATTTTTTTTCGGCATAAAATTGTCATCACAAGAAAGTATACGATGTCATCGCTGGGATACACGAAGTTATTCTAAACAGAACGTCCTTCCGAAGTGAATGTTGCGACTCAATGAGTCTCAACGTCTGTTTACAACTGCACAAATATTTGGCATCTCGAGCAAAATGTACTCAATTTTTCAAGACAATAAACTGACCGGATAAGATATTTTTATCAGCATGTTCAGTGAAACAGGAATTCGTTGCAGTATATTACATCTGTACACGTATATCACGGCAGTCTTTATATATGTATATATAACGTGATTGCATCACGTAAAAAGTGGAACAAAAGTCTGGTATGCCTCGCAAATATGAACTGCTACATCAATGGTCGCATGCAAACCGCGTGTAGGCATATCAAAAGTGGCACAAGTTTAACGCGGCTTCGAATATAATATATTCCAGATTTTTTTTTTTTTTTTTTTTTTTTCAATTATATGTCATGCGTATCATTTTTAGTACCATAATATTCACCAATCGCCAGCGGCAATTCTCTCGTTATCAGCAGGCACACTGCGATACTTCCGGTCAACGACGGTCAGCCTTCCTCCCTCCTCTCTGCGATATCATGCTAACCTCACATTACACACGTCCGTGTGTTTCTATAGCGACTTCTGCATAACCGCCACACGAAACGCCCTCGCAATTCTTGACTTTATTTCGAGAACACACGGGGAATAACTGCAAACGTACACATACACGCACACACCACACAAATTCGTCACTAAAACGAAGACACGACGTTTTAGCCGCCGGAAAACACTTCGAAAACTTTGCACCGGCCTCGACGGGATTAGACGTTTTGCCTACGCGCGATGCTTAATCACTGAAACTTCAAATAACACGACTTTCTATCTCGATTCACCGACATATTAATTTTAAAAACTTTGAGCGTATATATTCGTTCGTAAAAATCGCGCGGAGCTTCGTTCGGGATTGGACGGAGCGTCAACTACGTTCGCGAAACACATCGATGACACGCCGAAGTCGAAGTCGATTCGAGGCCGCGCGCGAGAGATCGACGAGGTTCTTCTCTCACTCTTGTCGCGGCTGCTCTATACGTGGGTGGATACCGCAGCACACGAACTGTATTTATTCCGCAGATAGTGTCACCAAACACCCTATAGGTTCTATATTTATCTAAGTGGATCCACGTGCGCGTGTTTAAGCGTGTAGCAGCGCCCCGAGCAGCGCGGCACAGGCCACTCGCGGTGCCCCCCGCACACCGAGGCCCGACGACTCGCGCCGAGGTACACGCGTCACTCTATGGGCGGCGTGACTGCAGTAACGCACGGAATTGATTCGACGGGGAACGCGTAACAACAACGAGGCAACGAGGCTCGGACGAAGTTAATAACCTATATGTACTATGAAATGTTATCGATTGATTGATTTTTCGCAAAATATTAAAATGGTAAAATCGCACGAAGTTTTTTTTTTAAACGACATTGGCAGTAAGGTAAGAACTACCCGGTTTCGACAACTGTAACCTCATTATAAAATGTTAAATAAACTTACCGTTCGATGTTAGTCTCGCTTACTTATTTTCGGCATCCGGGAATCGCAAATCGGAAGAGGGCCTGAAGAGGGAATGGGGGTGACAATAAAAAAACAGACACTGCACTGCACTGAAAAAATTAAATTGACAAAATTTTGAGAGACGCGAAGCGTACAAAGGAACGCGCGAGGCCGGACGTGCACACGAGTGAGCATTCGGCGCGGTGACTGACGGTTGCTATTAGGACCGGCACCCGGCAGGGTGGACGCGCTCGCGGGCGGGTCTCGATCATCGATAGAAATAAATAGCGGGAGACGCGAAGTACGAGGGACGAACTACCGGCAATGTTTTTGAACTCGATTCTCTCGTTGAACTTAGTGAGTTTCTCGTGTGCGCGCTTTCGTGACCGTGCAACGATGATAGGTCAACGGCGTCGTACGCAAAACTAGAGAGGATGATGCCAAGCCACGTATTTCCAAGATGCTACGTGCCGCGACGCGAGGTTACGAACTGCGAGAGTTTAACCCGGGGCCGTGAGATATACTACGATGCACAGTGTTTGGATCACATTGATGATACATACAATTATCTGATATACAATGTATTAAACTCTTTGAACGCTAACAATAAATGATAATAATAGACGAACCTAATTCCGAAAAAAAAATTATCACACATATATATATATATATATATATATATCACTTCACGTAATTTTAAAGCTACTCATGAACCTGAGTTTTTTAAATTACAAAATAACGATATCCCGTAAGAATAAATGGTTTTTTTAAATATTTCATATCAAGAAATAATGTCCGCTTTAAAATGATAATAGTTTTTCATAACTCGTTCAGCTAATATAACTCAAATAAACAGATTATTTCTTCGGACTATGAAACCTGTAGTCGTCCGTGGCCTCGCGACACACACCTGCTCACCGCTATACACGACATTGGGAAACGTAATCTCCGGTCGCGACGCATATACAGAACACATATTAGACGGATCATAGCATTTTCCTTGTCCCCGCAAAGTTCAACCAACCATCTATTCAGCGCAATCGATTCTGAACTCCGATAACATTGGTAAATTCCGAGTAGTCAATCTTGACAACCGCGATTATAGTTAAAGCTGTATAATCTCGAACTGTGCCGATTATATACGATAAAACGTAGAAAAAAAGAAAAAAAAAAAAACACGGGTCGTATAGCGGAACAAGATTGGCAGTCACGGAGAGTAAGGGGGATTGTATTCGTTCGATGCATTTTCAGAGAGACCTGTGTTTATGCGCCAGCAGCGTTGACCAGGAAGCAGGGAGAGGGAGAGAGATATATGTTGAATAAATCGCCGAATATATCTCACCGATCAATTCCGGAGATTTCTCTGATATCGCGTGTCCGCGTGCCTCGGGGTCTAAATTACCAGCCGTTAAAACCCCAAGAACTGAATTACCGGTTAACACCGCCCTGTCGTGTTGTCAGGTAGCCGAAAGAAAGCAGAGCATAACCAGAGATCAGAACAGAGTTTTGCTTTACTTGCGCAGAAAATCTCGACGTTCCTCGCTCTCTGCACTTCGGCTCCGCGGCTACTGCCCCGGAGTTGGTCTCAGTGCTATTCCCGATGCACTGGACATTCGCTACGGGTAAAAACGACTCCTGGTGTATCGCGGTAGGCAGCTGTACACGCCGCTACGGAAGCACAATACGTGTGTATTACGGCAGAGCTTATAGTACCTCTCTGCACAGTGGTAGTGGCATAGCTATGGTCAGCCATGCGCGAATCTTGCACAGGGCTACCACCGGGATAAAATAAACGGCTTTAGTGCCACAGCAATCGGCAGTCCAAAAAATGCGTAAAAAATTCATTGATAGATCAATTACGATCGATTAATTAGCAGCAGGCATTTTTTTTTTATAATTTGAAGTTATAATTCCAGCATTGAGCGGCCTTAGTATATAGCGATTGATTATTCTTTTTTTCTTACAGTCGATTAGGATAATAGATCGGATTATTACTTCGAGGCCCATTGAAAATCCTCATCGTGTTCTTCATCCTACCTATCGATCTATTCTTCAATGTCTTTGCGGTCTCTCGTGGAAACCGTAGCGACCGGAACAACATGAAAAGCCAATTGGAGGTGCGCGAAGCGGTCGGCAGATAAGAAATAAAAAACGAGAATACACGGTAAGACAAAGGAGAACGACGAGGATATAATACTTGAGAAAAACTATTAGAATTGCTCGTAATACGTGATTTGTTCGAAGTTCTTCGAGTATAATAGAAGTACCATCGCATCTGTGGGACTCTTTAGTGTTGCGAAGGTTCGAGATAACGATTTGTCGGACGTGAGGCAATCCGTAATACAACAACAGCCAAAAGGCTGAGATCGCGAGCGATATAAACGCGAACTGCTGCTGCTGCGTGTCCTATCGAACTGCGGTCACGGATCGAATAATCTGTACACCAGCGACCGGCGGTACCATAGCTATCGCGGCACTTGCGTATTACTCGAGAAGTAGTATCGGTAGAAATGAGAAAAAAAAACGAATCAGTAATAGTACGTACGGGAAAAGACTTCTCGGCAGCGGGCGTATGCACCCGTTCGGCGTTTTATACGTACCGCACCGCGAGTTACTTCTTTGCTCTCCTTGTCTCGTTTTGCCCGCATTGGTATCTCGCGGAACGCAAAATAATGCAAACGCAAAACTCTCGATCTAATATAGGAGTCCCCGGGGGCAGCGAGAACTGCCTCCAATATCGTTATCGCGCTTTGTTATAACGGTGCAATTCGCTATCGGGAGATCGATCGACGGCGAGAGGAAATCGGCCGCACGTGCGCGCACCCGCGCACAGAAGCGAGTTGAAATAGTGGCTGAAATAGCATGCGATACAAGGACTTGTTATATATATCGCGTGCTAACATTCGTTCCTCCTTCGACACTGTGGTGTTTGTCTTGTTTTTTGTTTTTTTTTTTTCGCTTTTTTTTTTTCATCGTCCAGTTGTCTCTTGCGAATTGCCGGAGCAGCGAATAAACTATTGGAGAGTAGTTTATTCGCTGTCTATACAACGCAAGGTGAATATATACTTCAATCAGCAATCAAGCGAACGAGAGAGGATATCTCGATGGGCGTCTCGCCTCGTTGATCTTCGCTATGAAACGCTAAGATACAAGTCTCGTTGAAGAATTATTCTCGATAAAAAAAATAATGGAAGCTCATTTCTCGATGATGTTTATAGTTTACAAACGATCGGAAGATCTGTACAGTATGTGTATGTGATGAGGATAAGATGGATTTATGCGTGAGGTTTCTGGTATCGGTTATCGAGGGCCCAATCCAAGCTGAACGGAAAACTCGATGGGGCTCATTGATCCCGACTTCGGACTCGTATCAGAAACCGTTTTTCTTTTTCTTTTCTTTCCTAGACGCGAAGGACGCGTCACGAAGGTACGAAGGCCCAGAGCTTCGTTCTCGTTCTCCCTCGTCGTTGTCGTCGTCAAACGGGTTTTGTACGACGACGCATAAATAAGTAATAACCGAGAGGGATACAACACGTATCTATAGGTATATATAGAATAAACTGTGGAACGGTGCGCCGAGAGATAGGGAGAAGATATCGCTTTTTCTCCCTCAACTTATCTCAATGTCAATGCTCTCCAACCCGTATAAGGCTACTCTGCTTGTGTTTATTATATCGCAGAAAAAATACGAAAAAAAAAAAAAAACAAAAATTGTTCGTTAATTTGCTGAGAAGTAAGACGAGAGGTAAAACTGCACTGCAATTATCCTCTTCCATCTTGGCAGGCGAGAGTTCTACAAAGTAGCATCAAACACGATCCGCCACTACTCAACCGAAGTAAAAGATTAGAAAAAAAAAAAAAAAAATTGACGGAACTTGTCGCAATATCTGATTTTTTCATTCATTCGTAAACGGTCATTAACGATAGACATAAAACTCGGAAGCCGACGATCCGCATTTCTCAACTTGTCACGAAACGCTGTTCACCTGTCGATTCATCGATATCTCTCGCCTCTCTTACTATATCTAAGATACAATCATAACGCTATAAATATATAGTTACGCCTCGGCTATCGACTTATTTCTCCGAGTGAACTGTCGAAGTTGAAAGACTTTCAGCTTCTCTCTCTTCCCTCTTGTGTCTCCCGTAACTACTCTATTAACGCGCGTTATCAGCTCGCGTTGTACTTCTCGCTAGCGAACAATATTAAGTAATTATCTCAGATCGAAAAAGAAGTAAAAGGGCCGCAACAGCAATGGTCGGTGGGTCGGACGAAGAAATCGTGTGTCTCTCGTTCTGACCATTGCTTTCTACCCATGAGATTAGGTACCCAGCGAGTCCGTTGTAAAGGGGCGACTGATAGCCGATCCGATATGCAGAATAGATTGTATCTCTGTGTAACAGTAAATCTTGCTGTGTCATTTCCTGCCGACGAAAGAAATTCTATTCGTTGACCAGACAGAGAGTTCAGACAAACGGGAGTATATCGAGCGGTGTATTACGTCGCTCGCATGCTAGACGCGTGCACTATATGTTTATGCATATCGTGTATACTCCGGCGTTGAATTAATGTTAATGCTCACTAATTAGCCACTGACATTGCCCTAGAGTACTATATTATCGCAAAGTTTATTGCCAGCCGTTTATCTATCGAGGATACTATGTAATCCTTGTCGATGTGTTAGAGATATATCGACGAACAGAAGCCTTTCTCCTATGTATCCCTCAATCGAATTTCCGTTTTGTCAATTTTTTCCGGCGATACATCGTTTATCGATAGTACAAACCCACGAAACGTCTATACGGAACGTGTACTATTCACGAAATTATAATTATACAAGCGATCGTAAATACGACGATCCGGTAAAGGTCCGCCAATAATAAAATCGTAAAACTGGTCCAATTGGAAGTTCAAGCTATTCGTTCCTTACGTATTTACAGATATAATATCATATACCATATCTTCGTGTATCCTAAGGTACGACTGCAGGACAAAACAGCCCCGTGAAGAACCCGCTCTCTTGATCTCCCCTCTGGACCCCGAATGCCTTTTTTCCCCATATAGCCACCAGTATATTTAAGCCCCCGGTTTAACTCGCGCGTTAATGGCAAACCGCTTTGGCGGGAGGCGAGCGCGGCGCATGAAAACGCGAGTCGTTAACGTCGCTCGATCGTATGCACGACCTCGACGCTCCAATTCGCTGTTAATTGGGCGACATTTCGCAGCGCGTCTTTTTATTTATTTATTTTTTTATATATACCTCTTCTTTATACATATAACGCTCGTGTGTTTGGATATATTTACACGTATATAAGGAATATACCGGTAGTACACGGATGCTAAGAGTGGGGTATAGGTACGCGAGCGGCAGCCTATCTCAGCGAGTGGCCGGTGCACAGGGGCATAAATTATCGCGATTATCGAGTAGCCCAAGAAGCCGATTCTACCGGCTAATTACGACTTTGCGTGAATTTCCACGTTTGCCTTTTTCATACACTTTTATCCCCCTACTGTCTCTCTCTCTCTCTCTCTCTCTCTCCGTGTTCAACCCTTTTTCCTTCCTGCACTCTCCCTGTCGATGCAACGAAACCCTGTGTACGCGACAATCCACCGGTGACCGTCGTGTCCGCGCGCGCCGATGTAAACTCATTTTATTTTCTTAGCTTCCTCTTTGCCACCATTCCCTCGATCTTACCGTATCTTTCTCTCTGTGTACATATATCTCTTTGGTCTGATCGTTTGATCGGGTCGCGCTAACTGGTTTAGATGTTACCCCATGTGTTCCGTGCCACTGATAGAGAAATTCCACATGCATTAAAAGGCCGGGGACGCAGTCTCTCGCCTCATAAACAGAGAGTGCGGTACGCGGTACACACGCACGCACGCACCTTGCATGTTCGGTACGAACGTTGTACGTCAGGAGGTCTTGATTAAATGAGTCCCCCCGCTGCTCTCCCTCCTCTCGTCCTCTTATCCCTTCTTTTAACCGTCCATCCCCAGGTAGCCGAAGAGAAAATAGATATTGATGATCCATCAAACTCATGCATCCAATTAGTTCGCGATCGCCGGAGACCCTTTGAGAAACAACTTTTTTTTTTCTTCTTTTGCCGATAGAATGCACGAGAAAATGATTACGCGAGTAGTATTTTGCGCACTACATCGTTCCCTCTACATTGTTGCGTACTACATCGCGTCGTTTTGGATATCGGTATCTCTCCCCGTGGGTAAAAATTATAAGATTGCTGTACAATTTCAATGCCGAAGCTACCGATCTGTTCCGATAATCACACGAGCCTATCGTTTCATTGCGGCAACATTGTTCGCGAAGGATCTCTATCGCCGATTGCCCTTGTAAAACTTCCCTTAGGCTAAGATTATAACCATTTGCTAGTGAACGCACGAATGAGACGCGTTAGTCTGCTCCCAGACTCTCCGGCGTAACGCGCGTTTCGCATGACGACTTGGCACCTCTGACGATCCGGTACACACGTGATGATGATCCGCTCTTAAAACGGTAGCAAAACTCGTCGGAGAGCACATCTCGGAAACGTGTTGCTGACTGGACGGGCGGCGGCTACTCCCTGGCAACAAAATCGTCGAGTGTTCGCCTCCTTGTATCTTCCGAGAGCGCGCGCGCGAAGGAGAGAAGCTATTCATTCAAATTGCTTTCAACGGGGCGCCTGAGAAACGTTGTACGAGACTTCGAATAGGAGGCGAGAAAGAGACGAGATTACGTGCTGCTTCGGGGCAGCGTAAAGTTTGCGGCGGTGTACTTCGCGCGAGCTATTGCCGCGCACGTAGAGACGAGCGTATATAAGGCGCAACTACTATAAGTCGGTCCACCACCGTTGATGCAAACTTCATGCTCGCTGTTTCTTCGCTCCTGGGGCCCCGAGTTGGAGCGTCTCTCGCTTAGCCGGCGAGGCCCGCAGGAGAGGCGAGAACAGAGCCGCAATTTGCGTAATTGCGATGTCGGTGCTTCGACGATCGTCTTGAACGTCCCAAGCGAACTCCGTTTCGTCTTATACGGTTTGCGGCACTCTATCTCTCTCGATCCCTCTCTTGAGACCGTTTTCTTTCGCTCTTCGGTTCTTCTTCTTTTTCACCACTTGGGCTCGCGTACCACTTCGCCTTATTCTTCGTCCTCTCGTCGTATACCTTCTGGGGACTTTATAAACGCTATGATGGAAATTTCGCAGATAATGCGGGACACGGCACCAACGACGCTACGGTCAAGAGTCCTTCGTTCCTTCCCCCCACCCGTGTTTCTACTTTTTTTTTGTTATCCTTCCTATACTCCCCATGAGACTCAGGTATACAGAGTATCCGCTGAAGCTATTTACTCGTTGGCTTTTTAGACTCCCGATCGTCGCGGTCACCAACTTCATAGCTGTCCGCTCGCGCTTCGCCAATTACTTCTATATCTTTAGCAATTTACATTCACCAAACGATATCCGTTCGCCAGTTGTTTACGCCCGGATTATTAACGAAGACTCGATCGTCGTATTCTCCTTCGATTTTCCGAGCTTCGCGAAACGATTAAAATCCCATTACGGACTTTGTACGCATGTTTATCGTTCGGCTTAGCAATAAACTGAATTTTTTTTTCAACCTCATCTCGTACGCTCGATTTTGCCACAGGGCACAAATTGCCTTTCAAACGTTGATAATTTTCGTTCCTCGTCGAGACAACAGCCCCACGGTAGTTTCTACGAGTGAGGTGTGTTTATTGCTAAATCGTTTCTTCTTCACTTCCTCCTATTGGCTATTGCGAGCACTGATTGAGGCATGTGCCACTGTTAAATCGTTCCTCCTAAGGTCCCGCTAGTGTTTTGCATGACAGTCGATATAATCTTTACCGAGAAATACCGCGTTCAGCGATAGTTCACATCGAACTTCGAAACATACCACTACATTGCACAGATAAACGCGAGAAAGGCAGCAAAGAGACGTCTTAACTCGCGTGAAAAAATTACAAAGCCGTTTGTCCGATACGCTCTAAGAAAGGATTCGCAAAACGCGGAATGTTGTAATTTTTATGTATTTTCTTGCTGTCGACAAATATACTCGGAGAATAACAGAAAGAGCTATTTGAGTCGAAACGTTTCCTGGGGTAATTCGCCGACGCCGAAGAAGAACAGAAAAGATTACTACGGCTGCGAGTGAGAGTTCAGTGGGAGCACTTTGAAACGAATATCACCGTGTAGGATGATTTCCGTGTATGGAAATTTTATGTAGATAAACACAGCATCAAATGTCGGGGCACAGAGTTCAAAGACTTATTTGCATCAAAAGTAAAGTGGGAGAGCCGATAGTAATTTTATGTTTAAGCTTCTTTGATTTTTTCATCATTAAAATGATTAAGTATCAACGCACTTTGGAGAAAACTGTTCTGCAAGACTCGCGAGAGCTGCAGAAATGATTTTAATCCTATGGATCCATTTGAAGATCCAAAGGGACGAAGTGGATGCGAACGAAGAGTGAAAGATGAGAGGTCGTAGCGTAGCATGGAACGAGAAGAGTGCCGCGGCAAAGGCAGCAGAAGCACCAGTAGAACTGAAGGTGGAATGCGCGGGGTCTCTCTCTCGAAGGAGGAGCTGTCCGCGGTGAAAAATCACGCACCCCGCTAGCACTGCGATGGCCAGCATCTGCTCTACATACCTGGGCTCTCAACCTGAATTTTATTCGCATATTCACTTCGATAATCGAAATATCTCACGAATCTTCCCTTTGCAAACTTAATCAATTTTTTCAAAGCCTCTTCACCGCTAATTTAATTATTGAGGCATCGTTACGAAAAAAACCTTCGACTGTATTGGATAATCATCGATTTTAAAGTACCGAAGAATCAATTTAAAACCCTAAAAACTGATAAAAAAATTGTTGTTCTTTGTACGCATCTTTGCGATTCTATGAATGGCATCGATGATAGAATGGTAATTTTTTTTTTTTTTTTTTTCATTGTCGAAAACGCACATTGGTGTCGTCAAGTCGAAAAAGGGTTGTCTTTGAGAACCTCGAGAAATCGGAGTGTGGTGAAGCAGAGCAAGATATACGTGTGCTGGTTGGGCTACCGGTCGGTCGGGTCGGGTCGCTATTCTCGTGTGTTTCATTTCGTTCCTTTTATTCTCTTTTGCTGTTCCTCTGCTGCTGTTGCTGCCCTTCCTCTTTTCACCTCCACCCGGCCAATCGCGAACTCTTCTGCTCTCTTTATCTCTATACCTTTTCTCGACCTTCTTCTTCGTACTTCTTTCCTTCTTTCTTCTTCCTACCGACTGTACTCACTCCCGGAGAGTTGTTGTTCGATTGTTTTATTACTTTTATAAACGCCGACGCCGCCACCAGTACACAGGCGCTTCCTTTGTTGGTCCTACGGGAGCATCGGGATCGACAAAAGTTGCCGATGCATCGTCCCATTGTTGCTTGTGAAAAGATGCCAATTTTCATTTGATATTGTCTTTATGTAGGTGAATCACGACGTCAGTAACGACGACAAAGACCGTTCGATTCACTACTTATTCTACGACGTTTATTTCTTCTCTTATACGAAGCGATGTCGA
The DNA here is from genome assembly GCA_934046635.1 of Buathra laborator. Classification (NCBI taxonomy): domain Eukaryota; kingdom Metazoa; phylum Arthropoda; class Insecta; order Hymenoptera; family Ichneumonidae; genus Buathra; species Buathra laborator. Next base: position 2,616,549 of record OW203897.1, on the reverse strand, counting down.
TCGTCGATTAAACGAAAGTTTCAATACTATCGTAGCTTTCACGCGGATCGATCAAATGACGATCTCTATTCTTGGTGGAAAAAAAAAAATTATTTTCACACAATCTGTGGATTATAATGATAGTTCGTTACGAGCTTTGAACGAAGTTCAGTTTTTTTTACTCTTTAACTCTTCATAGAATACCAAAAGAACGTTTTTTTTTTATCGTATTGATTTTAACTTCAGGGTCGCTACCGACAAAGGGACAAAAGGAAAAGGAGCATTTAGGGGGCAAGTGCAACGGTGCATCGATGAATATACTTCTTTTTTTCCGTTACTCATTTGCTTTTAAACATTTTTTTTTGCAGGATATAATCGATTAGCAACAGCAATGGTCAGCGCAAAACGTGTCACCGGAATGTCAGGGTTGTTCTCTCCGAGCCCTGCGCACTCGGGACATCCTCATGGGAATCAATATCCGAAGGCTGACTCGAGGTTTCAACGACAAGATGCGCAACAGTTTGCATCACCACGCGGAGTACAGCTAAGGGAATTGTCACGTTTGTGTGTTACGGTAAAACGAATCAGTTAATTTCTCGATAATGGAATAAACTCGATAAATCTTATTATCTGTCTTTACGAGTATCGGAAGACCATTGTTTTTTTTCCCCGAACGACGATCATTTTCTCATTACTATGGAGAGTGTCGATCAAGAATACGTCGATGCAGAAAACGGGGCGGAGACCGAACAACCTCGACGTCTCAGCATCGCTATAAACCTCAATATGGACGTTAATCTGGGAATCAATTTGAGTATTGCTCTGATTTTATTGATATTCAGTGGTTTACTATTCCTTCCATCAAAAATGCTTCTCGACACATCGTACGAAGTACAGAATATAAACGATTCGAACGGCAGTACGACGTTTACGACTGATTTCTTGAATTCGATGCAATTTCGAAAAAGACGTCTGTGTCCGGGTCTCGATTACAAATACTGGATGGTGTCGACGTTCATCAGTAATTACGATCGAAACTGTACGTATTCGAGGACACGGGGAACGAAGATCGAGAAACAGGTTGCCGTTAAGTCTGTTAGCGAGACGGTAGTCTGCCCGAGCGAAAAGAAAGAAACTATTGTCACGTACAATTATAATAGAACAATCGACGAGACACGAACGAGTCGACCGAAACCTATACCCGTAACAGGACACATTCTCGCTATGATGCTGATAGTTTCTGCCGTTGCTGCGTTCGTCGAAGTACTACGAATACGTTTCATCAATCCGAAGGTATCCAATAGACTATGAAAATCGTCATCCTTTCTAACTATTTTCTAATATCATTCGCATCGCTTTTCTCACCCCTTTTTTACCCTCGTTTTTCAGATTATTATCTCGGTGTATATTTGTCTCTCTCTGTTTCTGACTGTCGTTTTCATTAGAATAGCGCATAACATTGTACTTCTTTCTTTCCATTCCGAAGCATGAGGCGTGTCTTAATCGTCATTCCTGAAAATTCAGGATACCTCCGCCGTCGAAACCGCCGGTTCGAGGAAGGGGTCGACTGTTGAACTAATGGTGAAAGGACGATTTATACCACGGGCCCCTATGAGAAGTCAAAGATCATTCGAATTGCAGGGGATGCACCGTTCTGCCCTTCGACTTCTCGGTATGGCGGTCAAGTCCGTCAGCAACGTCGTTACATTTAGCGACCACTATATAATACACTCGATATAACACACATTTTATCAGCGACAATGATCAAAGCACGAAAAAAAAAAAAGATTTAGCAAACAGAAGCGTTGTCACGGGGAATCAATTTATTTTGTATCCTGGAACAGGAGGATCGTGTAACGTTTGTTACAGGTGCACGCCCCCCTCCACTGATACGACGTTCCTCTTTTCCGACTTACCTCGTGAAGACAATGGATGTTACGACAACAACGGGTGATACCCCGACGACACGCTCGGCGGCGAGACGTCCATCAGTCAACTCGGAGGCCCTCGAAGCCGGAGTCTTCATGTCCGCTCTTCATCGACGTGCTCGCTTGATTCGTCGTCATTGAGACTCCCGGAGAAATCCCTCTGATACTGATTGATGCTCGTTTCTCAAGCATTCGAGAGTACATCCAGTGTCGTCGAGACTTTAGCAACAAAACAAAAAGAAAAAAAAAACAACAACATAAAAATACAGGCCTCACCCGTTGATGATATTACAATGAACCCGCAAACAATAAATCTGTCCGGTGATACTTTGCCGCTTTGTGATCGACAGACTACGGCGATTTATCGGAGAACGTGTCTGTCACCGAATGAATTAGCGTTCTTTTACACGACTGACAGGTAAGCTGTTGGCCACAGAGTCAAAGACGGATTCTCGAGCAATTTATTTTATCGAAGTATACTAACTGATTTGCGATTTTTTTTTGTTCGTTTAGATCTCGAAGATAATCCACAACGATCTCATAGCGTCCACGAAATTTCGAATAAGTGTTACCATCGTTTTCTCGGAATTCGAATAACTTATCAGTAGAACTCCATCACTCGAAATATTTCAATTCTCGCTGTTTTGATTTCTCAGATGACAACTTTGCAATTCGAAGTTTTACATGTCAATTACAATTAACTTCCGATATAATATGAATTATCTTTACGAGAGTCGAATTTTCATTCGAATTCTCGTCAAACAGCCAAATAAGAGATTTTATTAGATTTTTAAATAACTATATGAGCGTTCAGTATGAAAAGAAAAGAAATTAACAGTTCATTCATTGGTGCCTTTAGATTATTTGTAGCACATAATTCTGAATGTTTTGCAATAATCTTATCATTCGACAACGGTATACTCGAGCCGTCCAATCTCAATGAAAATTCTATAAGCTCTGTCGCGCGTTGCGATATTTCATTTTTTTTCTTTATGTAATTACACTGTATACAGTGTTTCGATTCTCAAAATAATGAATATTAATCTGAATTTTTATCTCTGACAGCCATCGTACAACGATGTTTCAATGTAACAATCAATGATGAAATTTATGAGACTTGTTATTATACAATCAAAAACTTGTCAATACAGACGAAGAGCAATCTTTGCGAGATTTATCAATGTTTCAACAGGGAATCCCCTCAACAATGTCCTTCTGTGATCTGCCGAATTCTCGATGTGATATCTGTACGAAAATCATATTTTCGAAATATATGTATTATGAATGTAATTAAATACAACTACGTACTACTTATTCGCATTGATGCGAATAGCTATCTCGCCTTAGGAAAAGTAACAGAAAGACAAATGTAGTTTTATCCATAAATCAAACGCAATCAAAGTTCTCCCGCCGAAAAATGCGCGCATGGGCATTAAGGCCCACGATTCAGATGTCGCTACCCTCAAGGCCACAGCTTGTCCTCCGACAAGGAACGCGCAGAAAAACGGAATCTTGAATTAAACGTATCGCGCTTCGAATTTTTATTCACAAATCGTTATTTATGAGTGCAAAATGTGTAACTTTGTGTGCGACTCGTGAGTAATGATATTCGGTTAATCGAACGAAAAGAGTTTTTCCATGGGAAGCAGTTAGCTTGTTGCACAGTTGCCAAGGCGACTGACGTGTGCTATGAAAAGAGGCCGATTACCAAACTCACGATATTCGAACACCGTTTATTTATCCGGCCGATAAATCGTACAAATGTATTCAAAGTGAATTAACGATGGACTTTACGGTCTTAGGCCACTACGATTCGTCTATTGAGGTCGACGGAAGTGGCGAACAAAATTTGCTGTGTGAGTTATTCTTTTTTTTTTCTTCCGTCTCTTTTTTTCGGTCACGTACAACGACGCCACTCTCTGTTTACGAGGCCACAAGATCATCTGTCGCTGCTAACAAGACCATCTTACTTCTGTGAACTTGACGCGAAGTTAATAAACATAATTTTCTCGTTTTTTTTTTGTTTTTTCATTTGTCAACGCCACGCGTAACGTCGCTCATTTTTTTCGCATTTGTTTTTCTTCCACAACAATCGATTGTACGAGCGTCGCGAGACGTCGTGTTTCGTGTGCACATTTGCTTATTCGTCATTTGTCATACCAGCTGATGCTCAGCTGGACTGTGTGATATGCACAGCTGTACAGATGCATCTTGTTCGTGATCACATACGACGTCAATGGGTTATTTTCGATACATTAGATAATTTTTTTTTTATCGCAAACTTCACAATCATTGTTTGCACAATATTTTTCGAGATACGAATATATATCGAAAATTGATTTAAAAAAATTCACTGCATCTCTCTTCAATATTTTATTTCCCCCGACGCAGATTATCATAATTCAATTATAACCTCTACTCGTAGCGCAGTTGGATTTTTTTTGTGCGCTGTGTAATGTTTCTCGGATTCAGAAATCATCACGATGTGTTGTGACGATTGTGTTCATTGCAGGGGAAGAATCGAGTTATGATTTATCCAGCGAGGGCTTCGTCTCTGCCAACGAGACTTTCGGCGAGGAGTATGAAGGTGCGGAATTTCATGAAACGCGAACTCTGCTCGCCGATGGAGGTCACAGATTCGGTGTTTCCACAGTTACTTTCGACACCGTCGAGGAACTCATGTGGATGGGAAATCAAGGGGTATTTTTCATTACTAACTTTTCCTCTTGTCGCAATATCATTTTTTGTATTTTATGACTCATTTTCAGGGTCACGTAACGTCGTACTATGGATCGACTTTGCAAAAATATACTTCGTTTCAAGTTCACGCTACGCAAGAGGTTCGGCACATTCATCCGGTAGATGAGGGCATTTTGGTGCTCACGCAGAGCGCCCTGCGGTGCCAATTGCGAAGAGGGATACCGCTGTTCACGCATACGTATGAAAAAATAATGCGGATAAAACGCCAATAGACTTTCGTTCTCTTAGCTGTGCAAATTAATTAACTGATTTTCTTTTTTTTCTTTTTTTTTGTTTACAGATCTCAGAATATGAACGATATGCAGTGTATGCTGCAAAGTTCGGGAAGTCAATTGTTGATGGGAGGCCATCAGGAGAAAATAATTGATTTCAATCTCACGAGAGGCAAAGAGACCGGATTGATAAACGTCGGTGAACACGGGTGTGCGATACTGAGAAAACACAGTAAATTCGTTTGCGCCGGTAATCCGGCCGGTAGAATAGATCTCAGAGATCCTAATTCACTCACCGTTGAGCACAGTCTCGAGACACATACGGGTTCTCTCAGCGATTTCGATGTGCAAGGCAATTATCTTGTCACTTGTGGATTCAGCAACAGGTAATAGATGTGTCGGGGATCACGGAGTTGGACGATACTTTTTTCGCTCCTTAAATTAATAGAGACTTTAAGAAATCTGTCCTTAAGGAAAGTGTACCGCTGCGTATTACTAAAGAGATTCAAGAGATTCACATAAAATTCAGAGCGAATTTCGAATACTTTCCAATTGAATAAAATTCTGAAAAAAATCAATCATACTGAAGGTGCTAAGAAGATTAATTGTCCATAATAATTATTGTGTAACAAATTACCCGGTAACCGAACTTTTTCTTCAGCCGAAATTTATTTGCTAATTTTTTTATGATTTTTTCATCCACAAAATTAATCTTCTTAACACCTTCTGTATGGTTGATTTTCTTCAGATTTTTATTAAATTGAAAAGTAATCGAAATTCTCACTGAATTTCACGTGAATCGCACTCTTTGGTAATACGCAACGATACACCCTCCTTAAGAGTCCATAAAGTATGATGAAAGTTTGATTCATCTTGAAATTTAATTTACAAAATTGTAGCATAACACATTGTTGCGACATCAACGTCGAAAAGATTCGAATAATGCCGAACTATGGCTCGACATCGTAGTTTTTAAATCGACTAACATATATAAAAAAAGAAGATATGTGTCCTCACGGAATTCATAGTAATCGCACTTATTACTCTAGTCGACAGGGGCTTTCGGTAGATCGATTCCTGATGGTGTATGACTTGAGACAAATGAGAGCATTGACTCCCGTCACAACTTTGGTATATCCGCTCCTTCTGAAGTTCCTTCCCAGCTACTCTAGTCGTCTAGCAGTTGTGTCCCCAATGGGACAAATGCAACTACTCGACACTATTTATGCCGACGTTCAACCGTCCTTAACTTGTTTATATCAGGTAAAAAAAAACCGCAATAACACGCAATTCTGATACAAAGTTCAATGAACTTCGACGAAAACGCTGTGTCGTACATTACTCAAATTTTATATTCAGGTCGCAACCGGCGGAGCTATGGTATTGTCTTTCGACGTGTCGCCGACCTCGAAATGTCTGAGTTTCGGAGATTCGGCCGGTTCTCTTCATCTTATGGCCACTAACAGTCCCGATCCGCAGTTCAATGCATTTTCTCGGTGAGTTAACGAGACCCGTTTACAAAAATACGAGTAAATAGATTTTAAACTTCGACGGTAAAAAATCACAACTTTCTCGCGACATAGGCCTACAGAATTCGCTGATCCGGTCGAAACTCTCGATCCTATAGCTCTCGACGATAACGTAACACCTCTGAGCACAATACCCATGATGTACGCCGGGTTATCACTAGTGAGTGATTGGCCTGAGGAATTCTTGAAAAAAGTCTATCGGTATGCTTCTGATCAAAGAACAAACAATGACTTCTCCATGTTTCGTTGAACGTTAATACGACATTCCGGATTACAGGAAAACACCGGCGATAGATCCGGAAATATTGCGCACGATGAAGATGCAAGGGACGATCGGTTACGCGCCAAATCCGCAGGCCTTCCGCAGAAATCAAGTGAGAAAACAATATTGTCCCATGCTACTACCATTCACGCCTCAGACCTTCCTAAAATATCCCTGATCCCGCACAATTATTAAATCCTTCCGAAGCTTATGACTCATGCAAGAATGTTAGCATTGTTAGGAATCTCCGTTGCAATGTTTCCATCTATATTAGAAAAAAAAGTGTCCCACCCCCTCAATAATAGATCCAAAAAATGAAAAAGAAAACTACCTGTTGATAATCCAATTTTTGCACCAGTTGACTATACGATTAGTTACCTTCTATCTTCGATTTCAATCGATTGTGATATACTGCCAATGCGCTCATCTACTTTTTTGCGTTATTGTATCGAAAACGATAAAAGCAACAAAGAAAAAAAAAGAATAATATTAATGTTAAACTTGATACGCTGTACAATGAAGCCAGTGATAGAATTAAATAGAAGCGTTATATATAGTATTTTGACGATAACTGCGTTCAATGTGATTATAGCAATAAATTGCTAAAAGTGAGAGAAATTATTACGAAGAAGACTGATCGGCTACTGTCACAATAATCGTAGTCTATAAATCGCGTAGTAAAAAAAGAAAAAACAATGTGATATACTTGGATAAGCTAGTCGACTAGATGTCGTAAGCGCGGCAATTGCCCTTTTCAACATCGATCGATGATATATATTTTGCGATGTCGTTGCGTAAACGCTCCCAATAGTAATTGTTTGCTAAAGGTCTGCTGCATTTTCTTTTTGTTTGTTAATTATTGTATTGCATTAATAATACATAGCATATATACGGCTGACAAGAAAATGTATAATCGAAAAAAAAACTACAAAAAAAAGAATTGTATTTGGATACAATAAAAACTCTATAAGATCTGCATATGGTTAACTTTAATATTTTTGACGCTTGCTAACAACTCCCATCTCGTGCTCTCTCTCTCTCTTTTTCTCTGACTGTCTATCGTTTAGGTTTTATCTTAATTTCTTTTTATCCACGGTACTACGGAATGCATTTTAATACGTGCACATTGAATGCCAAAATAAAAATCGTAATCTTAATGTCTGCTTGATTGGGAAATTCAATAAGTAAATTCTCCGAATTCTTACAGATTCCTTACAATCTGGAAAAACGACGTGGCTTGGTAACAAAGCTTTTCGCGGGTGAATCACGGGCTAAAACAGAGGACGGTAGCTTCATAGCTATACCTAAGCGTTACCGTAAAATCGAAGTGAAATATTCGAGACTCGGTTACGACGAGTTTGACTTCGATCAGTACAATCTTACGAGTTTCTCCGGCCTCGAGGCTACGCTTCCCAACAGTTATTGCAATGCTATGCTTCAAGTAAGTGTCTAATAATAATACTTTGCAAAAGTCTCGTGTTTATCGTAACCGAAACGTGATAACAAAAGCCAATCGTTTAATTGATAATTTTACAGCTGCTGTACTACTGCGAACCCGTTAGAATAGCACTGCTTTCGCACTCGTGCCAAAAAGAATTTTGCTTATCGTGCGAATTGGGCTTCCTGTTTCATATGTTGGATACATCGAGGGGGGTGCCGTGTCAAGCGGCTAATTTCTTGAGGGCTTTTAGAACGGTTCCCGAAGCTTCGGCTCTCGGACTCATTCTCAGCGATCTCCATCCCGAGGCTAAGCGAAAAATCAGTCTTATCAGACTGATACAGGTATTGTTTTCGTCTGCGTATAAACCAAAAAAAATACGATGAAGAAAGTGCAAAAGCTTTTTGCTTTACTCATGGAAATGTGACAGAGTTGGAACAGATTCATCCTCCATCAGATGCACTACGAGATACTGGAGACGAAAAAAAGACAGCAAGAGGAGGAGGAAGCCGCGCGCTTGAAACTCGGGCCAAAATGTCCGCAGTTTGTATATAACGAACAAGATTTTCCTAGTATACTCCAGGATCTCGGATCGCGTTACAAGAGTCACGATATAGAGAAAAAGAAACGTCGTAAGCAAGAGGAGGATGGTAAATATATGTGGATTACATCGAAAGGTAAACACAATTCACGTGTAACCTTTGCACTGGGCACTTTTTTTGTGTTTATTTTTCAAACAAAAGAAAAACAAAAAAAAAAAACAAAACAACCTTTTTTTCGTACTTCTACCACAAATTATTTTGTTTTCTCAACTGAATTCCGGCTGCAGCGATATATCCGAAGGATACCAAGAGGATTACGGAGACGATTTTTTATAACGATGTAAGCATCTCCAATGTCGAGTGACGAAAGTAGTTTATTCGTCGGGATTTTTTACGTGTAGTTACGGAAACACCGTAGAGTTCTTTCACCACCTTCTTGTATTCTTAGGATATTGCAACTGGAGCATCTATCGAATTATTATTGAGGTCATAGTGAGTTTTGTACTTGAAGCATTTTTTTTAAATCTATTTTCATTTTTATCACTCTTTACATCATCTCTATAAAACACTACTTATTCACGTTTCGTCAATTGTCGAAAGGGCAAAACTCACTACAGTCTCGTACTCGACTCGAGAATGTTTAAGATAGGTAAATTCGTTATTTCTCGAGTAAATGCACGATTCGCAGCCTACGCTTACATTACCAAAGCGTTTTACGTCATTCTATTTCCTCGTTACTATTTTTTTTTACTCGCATCCGTTCCGTAGTACGCTTGTATTTACGATTACGTCAAGTGAAATCTCGCAAAGGTCCGCTAAGTTCGCTTACGTTGCCCGGCACGAGGCAATGGAAGTCAAATTTGCACCGGAGCACCAATCTCCTGTGGTAGGTAATCAAAATGCGTTCGTATTATACCAAAAAGTATACTCGATGGACCGCGACGTGACTGAAGGATCTGAGGGGGTGGAAGAAGTATGTATCGGAAGTTTAATTTACACTCAAATTTATCGCTGTAGTTACTATTCTTCTACTCTCATTACATCTGCGGTGCCCCAGTATTAGCCCCACTGATTTTACGAATAACTTTTTTTATCGAAACTTATCTCGCAAGTTTCGCGATTTGATGTCTTATCTCGTTGTATGCTTAGACAATACCAGCAAAAAATCTCCCGAAGAACCGGAAGTTCGCGACGAGGAAACGGATATCAGTCGGACTTTTGGAGCCGAACAAATGCATATACATCGGTGTCTTAAGTGCGGACAGGAAGCTTCGAAAAATTCAATAATGTTACTGTGTAACTTGGTATATCCGGAAACTACGAGTCCCAGTAAGAATCTTTTCTCATTGATCTTTCATACAATTGTGATGTCCTTAAGTTTGTTTCATTAATTCTCTTATCACGTTTCTACAGATGAAGAAATTCCATTCACGAAAGTACTCGCGCGCAGCTTACGACCCGAAAAAATAACACCCGCTTGGTGCGATATTTGTCAGAAATTTGCGCCGACACTGCAATCGCGGAGATTAACCAAATTACCTCAAATATTGGCGTTGAATTGCGGTTTGGATACTCAGCAGGTAGGTACACGATGGCAAACTGAACGCTTTGGAAAATACACTTATTAACACGGCGCTTTTTCATAGGAGAAGAAATTTTGGCAGACGCAAATGGACATTGTAGTTCAAAAAATAATGAATGGAAAAGAGAGCAGTCCTTCGTCGAGTCCCATACCGAGCACCGTAAAGTTATGTCGGTACGGAATAAATTGTATAAGGGCCGGTTGCAGATTTAGGCACATCGGCAAAGATGCAGGTGTGTTGAATTTATTGTATCTTAACGACGAATGCGATAAATCGATCTGATCGACAGATTTTTTCTGTACAGAACCAACTCAGTCGTCTCCGGCAGCTCCGACAGTCACAGTGGCAGCGCCAACACCACCGAGTCACCTGTACTATTCGCATTCCTGGATTCCCCACGTAATCGAAGTGACTCTCGACGAGAACGGCGAACTATCGGTAGAAAAACTCGACAAACTTAGCCAACTCGACGACGCGAATGGGAACATTGGCAAACCGAGAGACATCGTTGAGAACGGTCAGCGAGATAACAATTTGCAAATCGACTCGGAAAACGATGTGACGAATTTCCACGATGTTGAATCTCCCAGTTCGCTCAATGATATTCCCGTACTTAACGACACGGCGAATTTTTCGGGTGAAGAAGATAATTCGCGAAAGATAATTAAGGTTCAGTACATCCTGAGCGCTGTCGTGTGTTATGTCGACGATAAGGCCAGCGACGATCGACGGCACGTTGTCGCGCTTGTGCGCGTCAGTCCAAATTATCACGAAAGATCGACCGGTAGCGCCGTAGCTCAGTGGTACATCTTCAACGATTTCAGGTAAAAATTGTATTCCTTCCATTGTCACCGTGCCTTAAGGGAATATTATTCATACTAAATGTATATCTCTACTCTTTAAAGCATATCAGCCGTAACTCCGCAAGAAGCTGTTTGGTTCAATTTGGATTGGAAAGTCCCTTGTATTCTTCATTATACTGCGGTACCCGTAATCGAGCCGACGTTAGGCTTCGTCAGTCCGTTCACTTGCGACGTGTTTGGCGAAGATAAATGCATCGCTCGAAGCGGTGGAACTCGTGGTATAACGTTTACTCCTTTGACTTCGGATGAAACGCCAAAGAAAGGTAAAAATTAAATGGTTCTTGTTATTCACATACAAAACATTGCAGAAGTGGTAATATTGGTTATTATTTGCAGGAGAGTTGGTAGGAATAGATGCGGAATTCGTAACTTTGAATCAAAAAGAATCAGAATTGCGGAGCGATGGAAAAATGTCAACGATCAAACCGAGTCACATGTCAGTCGCTAGAATAACGTGTATTCGCGGGTATGTAAAGAAAATCGAAGTTTTGAAGGAAATTATTAACAAATCGGTGTCGACGGATATCGTACGAGGGATTTATTTTAAAAAATTAACGTTTTTATCGATAGACACGGACCGCTGGAGGGTACACCGTTCATCGACGATTACATTAGCACCCAAGAGCAGGTTGTCGACTATTTGACCAAATTTAGCGGTATACAACCCGGTGATTTGGATGCTAATTTCAGTAGTAAACATCTCACTACTCTCAAATCTACGTACCAAAAATTACGATTTTTGGTAGACAACGGAATAATATTCGTTGGTCACGGACTGAAAAATGATTTTAGGTATCGAATTAATTGATTATCGATGAACTTTTATACATTTAAAATTTACTGACGAGAGATTTAAGAGATTAACTTACTTTTTTGTTTCACAGGGTGATTAATTTAGTTGTTCCACCGGAACAGATCGTAGATACAGTACTACTGTTTCACTTGCCCCATCGACGTATGGTCTCGTTAAGATTTTTAACTTGGCACTTTTTGGGAAAGAAAATACAGTCGGAGACTCACGATTCGACGGAAGACGCTCGAGCGGCACTCGAACTTTATCACAAGTACAAAGAACTCGAAAACAGTGGAAAATTACTCGAGGCTCTGAAAGAGTTGTATACAATCGGAAATGATTTGCAGTGGAAGGTAAAATATTTTTAAGAACGATGTCATTGGGGATATCATTCTTTTAATCGAAGAGTTAACATTGCCTATTCGATTCGACGTTGATTTTCAGGTACCGGAAAGCTGATCCGAGGAGGACACATCAACGTCACAAGATCCCGAATCTGTGATCTAATTATTTGTTCCAAAACAAAGGCAACGCGGATCTTATTTCACCCAAGTGAACAATTGAAATATTTGATTCAATTAACAACAGAAAACGAAACCAGCAAACGAAGAAAATCCATCAACTCATATAATCCATTGATGCACTCGGTCCATCATTTCTGGACAATCTTAACTCTGATGACATATACTCCTTTACGTGAGGAATATCAAATTGTACGTAATTACCTCGGCGCGATACAGTTTTTACGGGTATGAGAATTCTATCGATGTTTATTTGCTATGACACACATTCGACAAAACTTCGCGGATCTATGCGGGTTTTTTACACGCGTGTGTTTTCCATTTGACAATATACATCAACTTTAATTCCGTTGTGATATGTAGAAATTACTCATTGAGATTAACGAGGGTCTTTGGGGGCAACGTTATAATTGTACACAGAATCCAATCCCGTAGATCAAGTAGCGTAACGTATGTGTATAGGAGATTGTCGATATGTTTAATTTATCAATTAACGAGATCGCGTTACCGTTGAGCTCCGAAAGAGTAAACTTCGTCGCGGTAGGTATGGCGAAAACAGAAAAAAAATTGAATTTTGAGATGTATTTTGATTAACGTGTCCTGTATACTTTTTATATGGATGAAACTTCAAACTTAAAAGTAAATTTTATCGCGATGATTAGTGTAAAAAAACGTTTATTCTTTCGCGGCTCACGCGTAACTCTATCAATCGCGATGGATGGTAACATTACGATCCACGTGTATATCCACGTGATCCACGTGATTTGTATATATTGTCCGATAGTTTCCATTGAATTAGGGAACTGTTGCATTTTCACACTGCCCGAGACACATTAGATTTTCATTAATCGTTCGTGAATGAGCCAAAGAGTTCTAACGGGTTTTGAATGGATCAATTACACACGGAGAGAAAATCGATGCGGCAATAATGAAGGGTTGAGTTTGAGATTTCAATGTCGCAACTGTCCGATTAAAGTTTGTCGTTCTCCGACACAAGTACTTTACAGTTAATAATCAATCGGCCGCGAATTCACTTTTAAAAAATTTCTTTAATCATGTTGTAAAATTGAATTTTTTATTCGAACGTCCCGATCGACTGTCCCGTCGTCATTGTCCCGTGACGCGAACAAAAGAAAAAAAAACAACTAAACTAATAATCAGAGAAACCACGAGTTATAATAATAGGCATATTTTAACAAAAAAAAAAAAAGAAAAGAAAAAAAGAAACTGACGATTGTACACACTCCTAGACTATTTTTATATACGTTTTAAGAAAGAGAAAATGTAAACAATGTCGAAATCTAGTGAAACAAGAACGAGTCTATTGTAAAGTATATTTTTGGATATTTGGATGAATTTCACATTGATTTTTTTAATCTCTGATACACGCTGATTCCGATTAGTACACTGGCTGCTAATTTAAACGAGTAAGAAAGACATAGAGAGAGGGAGAGAGGTGAAGAGAAAGAGCAAAGTTACACATAAGGTCAATAGTAATTGTGCATTTTTTACATCTGTTGCTGTTACGTCATTGTGATTTCCAATAAATGTTTTTACAATAATTGTTTTCCCCGTTGTACTTACCTTTTTGGAAGTCCGAAGCGCACAGGTCGGAAAAAAAGGTCGTAAGTAAAAAAAAAAGAAGAATTAACGGCTTTGAATTAATATAAGTAATGTATTTTTATATTAAACCTTAACTCTGTATATACACGTCAGTTCTGCATTCACAGTCGGAACGAAAATCAACCGACACTTGCTACAACGGTTATTATTGCAATAGTTAATCTATTTCGTAAGTTTAGTAAGGAATTAATAATTTACAAGATTGTACACACATATCCTCCTTTTTATCGGACGCTTCGAGTTTCGGGTGTACGCTATAAACGACATACTCGAGGTTTCCTTTAATAAATAATCGTTTCCACGTGTTCGGAAAGTTTTCGATCGCTATCGCGAAGCTTACAAGAAAATTCATCGATGTAGCAAGAATATTATTTTCTTTTCTATCGTCATACTGTGACAAAAAAATAGTTTGGACTCGACGCGTCTTCGCGGGAGATATCCAAACAGAGATGATATAAAAAAAAACATTCGTAAGGAGAGCCAAATTCTTGCTCTGGCCAGAAGCTCGTAAAATTTCGAGATCGTATCGTATTCGTCGAATGCTCCCACAGCTAACAAGTACAAAAGATATAATAGTTATAATAATGTATATACACACAACAATAGTGAATAAAAATTTCATAATGGTGCGCAGCTTAGGTAGATACAAAAAAAAATAACGTTTCTGACTAGAAACTTGTAGAATCGAGCTGCAGGAGCTGGAAGGAGTATTCATTGGCAGTATAACAAGTATATAAAATGATGAGAAAAACTTGATTGCGTTGCCCGTGAAAGAAATTTGAAATCTTGGGGAATTGAATGATTTTTTTTATCTGCTTCGTTTTTTTTCTCTTGTCGCGCGTTGTTAATTAGACTACCGTAGAAGTGAGAATATTCCTCCATTGGCATTTCTCTGTAGTTTATCGTCTCTCGCTGATAGACGCTTTTCGGTTCGATAAAAAAAAATAAAAATAGTTATCAGCGTCGTATTTTTCTCATCCTCGACTTATTTCATATATGAAATTCAAGGCACGTCGTGACGTTTTCGTCGATTGCAAAAAATCGTCTTTCCCGGAACACTCGAGGAAAGCTTAAAGATGATCGTCGCCCTGGAAATGACCGTTTCTGTTCAGCGGTTGTCTTTCAGGAGCGTCCGTCGGTCTGTTTCTCTTGAAGAAACCGCACTGTAAAATGAAAAGAAAATAACGTTATTTTACATTTATTCATTCGTTACGTTGTATCGATATTGTTTTAGAAAGATGGAAAACAAAACAAGAATTTACCTTGTGCAGCAGGAAGATAAGCAACAGAAGGATGATGACTCCGGCGACAGCGGAAACTACAACGATCCAAAGAGGTACGGGTTGGGGTTCCGCATTCTTTGGTTTTTCAGGTTTCAATACCGTGAAAACTTCTTGGGTCTTCACGATATCTCTGGCGGGTCTACCGACGAACGGCACTTTCGTAACTCGCGTAAAGAGCTGAGTAGAAATTTTCAATTTTTCCTGACGAACAATCTTATTCAGGGTCGTACCTTTCACGCTGTATCTCGCGCTTATCCAAACTTCCTCGTCCTTCTCAAGTCTTCCGACAGTGCATTGCAGCGTAACGCAATGTACTCCCTTACAAGTTGGCACTGAGGATGTATCGGTGCTCAGTTCGCTTTCCCCATCCATCGTACCGTCATCGTTGTAATCTTCGTCCGCATTTCTTTTGTGAACCTTGTGAAGCCCGTGAAGCCCGTGAAGCTTTTCGTATTTTCTGAATTCATCGACACTAACCGCGTCGCCCTCACGTCTGTGTCTCGATCCCCGCTTGTGAATTCCCGAACGATACTGCGCCGAAACACCGCCGAAAGTATCATCCGTTTCCTCGTTACGATTGTAAACCCGAGAGCCTCCTTTTCTCTCGAAAGTTCGGCGCTCCTCGTGGGTTCGTGTATTGTGCGTCTCGACTTCTTTATCGAAGTCTCTTTCGCGATTGTAAGATTCCTCACCCCAAGAATCGCCGTGAGAACCGGTCGTACCGCGACGATCGGAAGTTGACGAGAACGTCGAGCCACCGTATCGTCCGCCCCCTCCACGAGAGTACGTGCGCTCTTCGGTATAGGTATACGATCCTTGAAGAGGAAACTTTCGTTCGTCTTGCAGCTGAACATATCCCTTACCATCATCAGTCATAATGACCGATCCCTCCATCGTCCTGAATTGTCGATCCGGTACAACGCCACCTCCGGCGTAACTTTGATCGCCGTAACGATCTTCCAAAGGAAACTTCGTACCGTCTTTGAACTCTATATATTCCCTTTGATCCGCTTCCACCCCGAATCTTCCCACAAATCGTAGATACGTTACTCCCCTCCGGTTGTAAACGTCGGTGCCGACGGAGTGTCTCGTAAGAGTACTAAGAATTCTGTCCAAATCTTGAGATGCCGTTACGTTTCTTACTCGGAAGTCGAAATCAGAGCCACCGATAGTTTCCTCGCGATCGCCGCTTATACGATCTTCCGTTCGTATTCCCGTTGCAACAACGGAACTTCCCAAATTGTGAGAAAAATCATGAGAGGAACCGCCGTGACTCGCGGATCCTTGACTATAGTGTCTCTCGGTGCCGTAGATATATTTTGGCGGTTCTTGCCGAACTTCTTCGTCTTCTTTTCTGCGTTTCTCGTATGCAAGACTTTCGTCTTCCCGCTGTCTCGTCACGCCAGTGTTTGTTCTCGATCTCTCTTCCGACGTGATAGTAGTAACATTCTTTTTAACTACTACTCCATTGACGTTCACCCAATTGTCCTCTGTGATATTCACCGAGCCATCCTGGCCGTAGGATACATTATGCGTTGAATTTCCTCCTGTACTCGTCGTCGCAGTTACTGAACCCGTTTCAGTAACAGATCCGTGGCCGCCGCTGCCGCTCCACGTTCCTCCGTGTCCCGTTGAAGTACCGCCCGATGTGCCGGATGTGTCAATTTTGCCAGGTGTACCGGCATACGGAGAAGTTCCAATATACGATCCCTGCGAAACACGATTTTTCTTCTCGAGCTTAAGACTCAAAGCATTAGCATTAGCCGTGGAGCAATTCATTTTCTTGGATGTTTCGGGCTGTTCGAGAAGATAAAAGAAATCATCACCGGCGAGTGTTTTGATTGGCCATATAAGAAAGATTTCGGCTTCTTCGATTCTCGAAGGTCCGCGATTACGTATCGTGTAATTGTGCATAAAAGTCGGACCGTATTGGATCTCCGTCTTCACGTCCTCCGTCGTGTAATTGTCAGGATTGTAAAAAACGTCTCTGGGTTTGCCTTCGCCTTCGATAATGAGCTCCGTGTTCACACCGATATCTATCACAATTGTTTCCCTATTGTCATAGGTGGTGGTAGATGGCTCGACGTTAGACGAATTCGCTTCCATGTGGAACACGTAAGTCGACATCTCTTCATGCATACCGCTCGTCGTCGGTTTCAGGTATACGATGAATTTAACGAGAGTACCGTTCGGCAATGGATTACCGATGTCACATTTAACCGTATAATTGCCCGATTGTTGCACCGGCGAGCAACGAACTGGTACTTCCGCTGTGTCAATTTTCACGACGTTCGTGTACTCGATACCCGGTGGTAGAATGAGACTGTAAGTCGCCTCAAAGGCGTCCTCGTAGGCATTGTACACAGTGACATTCAGCTTAATCTTCTCTTCCGAACCCATAAGATATTCCGTAACGCTGGATATGCACGTTAACTGCAAATCCGGTGTGCAAACGTTGTCGCTACCGCAGTTCTTCCAAATCGCGACAGAGTCCTTCCACGACGATGTCCTTGCAAGTGTCGGCCGAAGTGGCAACAACGGATTTCGCGGTCGATTGTCAGCCCGCAAGTCGTCCTCCAACATCATTCGCATTTCCGCATCCAACGAGGTCAGCTTGTCGCGAATATTCGGTACTACGTATACCTGCAAATTAAGCAATGACCGATTATTAATTCTCACCATCGACACTCCTTAAAAAAAGAAAAATAACTTGAAAATAAAGACAATAAGATGCAAAAAGAATCTCTAACAGTCTTATCGACCACCGGAAGATATTATACAAATGTTGCAATTTTTTCTTCAGCCGTTTAATATATATTGTTAGTTGATGGAGGTATTCTGGAGACATATTACCTTAATTCAAATCCATAATAGCGGTAATAAAAATGCTAATCGAATTTACTAACCTGGACGGTGCGACAGTAGTGTTCATTTTGATTGACTTCGATAGTCGTATTCATTTGGTATTCGCCTTCGCGCTCGATGAAGCAAAGTCGCGGATTCTTTGGTTTCTTAGCGTCGAGAACGTACTGAACGTTGAATCTGTATCTGGGAAGTACACCGTCGCCGGTATACATGAAGCAGGTCTTCAATTCCAGGCAAGTGACCTGAGTTCGCTTCGGGTCGGCGAGAACACATGAACGATCGTCGAGCGATATGAGCTTCGAGGACGATTTGAATTGCACTAAAGTTTTGTCTGCAACCATTTTTATCACCGGACGAGATCTGAAGAACATCGCTCGGTCGGACTCGTAAGCGCCAACGACAATGTCCGGGTATAAGTTGTTGTCGAGATCGAGACCCCCGGCGATCGAGAAACCGAAAGTTCGCATGTCGTTACTGATGTCTCGACCGTATATGACTTGGGAATATTTCTCGAGAATACCGTCGGCTGAGCCTTGATAGATGTAGACGGCGCCGTAACCCTCGGGACCGCCGTAGGGCGCTCCGACCGCAATGTCACCGTAGCCGTCCCGATCTATGTCGCCCAAGTATGCAATCGACATGCCAAAGCGTCCGCGATTGGACTCGCCATCCCTGTTAAACAAGAAGAAAAAAATCCATTGATTCATTGCTCTGCGCAAAATAGTGTTTTTTTTGCGGCCTGAAAATTAAGAAAAAAATCGGGAGACAAGTTGACGAACCTTGAAACGAATTCGGTATATTTGTCCGGTCCCTTGCCGTAGTATACGTAAATTCTTCCGGTTTCGAAGTTCATCTCCGAATTATCGGGCACTGTGAACATCGGTGCGCCCACAATGAGATCATCCAAACCATCGTTATCGACGTCTCCAGCTGCCAAAGCGTAGCCGAAATAACTTCCCATGATATCCTCGCCATTTATCGTTTGAAGAATCGTTGTGTTCTCCGTGAGCAACAAAACCTTACGAAGATATTGATACATTAGCCACTGGTGACACGATAAAGATCGAAATTTGATTTGAGATGAGCGGAAAGAATGTGATATGCACCTGGCCACGAAGTTGAAAGCCTCGGGGCTTTCCAACGGCGCTTCCGGACGTTCCGGTTCCGGTAAAATCTCCAGAAGTCATGGAATATCCGAGATACGAGTCGTCCTGATCGTCGGGCCACGCTTTCGTGAACATTACTTTGCCGGGTTCCTTCCAAACGTACGCTTGACCTTTGGAACAAAAATATCGATTAAATATGTATCGAAAAATTATGTTATGTCCCATCTAATCGCTATTAATATTACGCATATGAGTGGCTATTTTTTTTTTTAATTCAGCGCTTAAGCATTTGTATGTGCTGATCGTATTAATATTATTTCGGCATTTATTATTGTCGCTGCGATGATATTACAGTATGGAATTTGATTCTAGAACCTTCGTGTAGGTTTCATTATGCGCAGCCAGAATCGATTGTGCACTGTAATAAGCTCTACACTGCAAAAAAAATTTGCTAAAAATTCAATGTGCCGATACTGGAGGTTTCAATGCAAAAACGGATACATCAAATTTAATGGATAATTGCGATGGAAAATGAATGTAGAATACATTAAAAACTGTTGTCGATACTTTATTTTTAATAATTTACTTTAATTTTACTATAAAAGTGCTGTAAATGCAATAATTTACCTTTAATTTATAAAGGTAATTTACATGCAATAATTTACTTTGTTTTCACTGTCCAAAAGTACATTCATTTTTCATCACCAATGTATATGAAATTTAGTGTACCTGTTTATGCGTAAAAGCTTCCATTCTTTTTAACAGTGTAGTATATCATTCAACGGCCCCCGCGAAGTAAGAGACGCGAATCTCTTCGCCCGAATGAAACCGTCGAAAAGCGAGCTATTCGTTACGAGAGCTTTTATAATTATGAAATTAATATTCATACGCTGCCATAATTATTCTAATGATATTATTATTATTATTATGATAAAAACGCTATAGCCAGCGGCGATTGGTTGTTGATTAGAACTGCGTCACGGGCTGTAAACGAGAAGCTGTAAAAAGCCGGCCAACACCTGTTAGACATGACCACCCATGATTCACCAGCTGGCAGTTAAACGCTTAAAAATTTAATCAATTTTAACGTGACAACAAACTACGAATAACAAGTGTCACAAAATACTTGACAAACAAACTACTGGTGAAATTCTCTCAACAGCAAATTAACTCTTCACATACGGGGGAACTTTTTAAAGTTTTTTTTCATTTATTTTGAAATTATCCTTGCTGATCAATAATATACGATGCACTCGACGTGTTACCCGTAATTGAAGGGTTAATGACCGTTATTGATTAGCGGGTGTAACCAGTTAATAATGATGAACAAATAAAAAGAAAAAAACTATGTAGTGAGATATATATTAATAAATAAATAGCAGCACTGCCAAGCGGGTGTCAAGGGGGTTGGATAAATAATACATGTCAGGATATTAATATTTAGAGTCTGTCGGAAAATGAGTATCATACGCTTTTTTTTTTCATATTGACCACTCATGATCCGCAATCGTTTTGATACTTTCAACCCTATCTATTGATCTATAAGGTCCTCTATAGATACAACACAGTGTGTTAATGGGGCGTAAAGATTCGTAAAAAAAGAAAAAATGTAGTTGCGATTAGGGGGGGTGGTTGGGTGGGGTTTCGGTTTTGGCAGTTTATATAGGGAATCGCCTCCATGGTTCATGGTACCTTCTTCGTCTCTGGCCAAATATGCACCATAAAGCTCGATGCCGGGCGGCACATACTCGTATGTTGGCGATCGTCTCGCAATCGAATACTCCTGACCTGTGGTAATTGCAATAAAAAAAATATCGGTAATTTAACATCATTTTCTTTGTCATCGCGTAGACAATACGTTTCTCGAATCCATAATCGTTATTGCCGGACATCCTGCAACGTAAGTTCGGACATTCGAAACGTGACGCCAGTTTCATTTATTTACAGCATTTTTTTTTTACATCAACGAGAATACATAGAAACGTGTCGATAACTCTCCGCTTCTATTTAATTAACGAATCGATTGATTTTATTGAAAATAATCGCTCACCTTGCCAGTACCAGCTACCAGGAGCACCAACGAAAAGCCGCTCGCCATTCTGCAATAATAAAACGAGAATTAAAAAAAAAACCGTTATAACTTCGGAGAAATTAATACGAAGCCAAAAGTATCGCGATAGTGAAGCACTCAACTCGTCGGCATACAATCTCTATGAGAGCACTTCGAGAATTTTATTTGCTTATCGCACACTGTTACTTATGAAAGGCCATTTCACCGACAAATTACTGCTCGATCCCGTCGAGGTTCGGAGATTAGTCTAAATAAGTCGAAGATTAGTACTCTTGGCGTCATATTGAACGCTACGAGTATACGAATTTCTCGGTGACATGCAGCGTCAACAGAAGCAGCTCTCGTCGGAGAGAGAGTTTACTCGCGGGCAGGAAATGACGTGAAATAAGTCAAGCGATAGTGCGTACGGTCGCGCGCTCGCATATCAAAAAGGGCTAATGACACGAGATTCCGTATGGCATTAATTACAACACAAATTACTTCATTTCAAAGCCTATAAATGCGCGCATTCACGCGTAGATTTATCGTTATTCAGTACTATTGTATATTATTTTTCAAAAAATCGTTTTCTTCAATTTCGTTTATAAGGATTTGTTTTTATCGAACCCTCCAATATATGCATCGTTATCATATATCTGCGGTCAAACGAGCAAAATTATAACGTCATCAATAGCCAATTGCCCACGTATATCGTCCAGTTACGTTTAATTATAGTAGCCGGTTTCATCGAGTATTAAGAGGCCCCCGTGTTACTCCGCTTCTAGGACACTCAAGTGCGATGGATAGGCTCTTTGCTGACACAGCCGTAATTACATCCACGTAACACAAGGCACAAGGCTCTCCATATCGGGTCATACAAATCATGAACCGCGCTCCACACTCATCAGCTCCCTCGAGATTCCCCGCCGCGCTTGAGTTCGAACGACATCGAGATAAAAGTATTTACAGATATTGCCATACAGTAGATTTTTACAGTTGCGTTAACACTTTACTCGAGAGGCCAAATCCACTTAATTCCGTAGAATTCGAAAGCATCGGCACTCGAGATTTTTATGCGATCATTCCCACGAGATGCTGTAATACAGCGATAAAAAAAAAGTGACGAGAATTTCTTATCGAAACGACCTCCAAACCAATTTGGAAGCATGTAAGCCGCAGAGAAAACGGGAGGAGCGGAAGTTGCGTTGAAGAACGCAAGTCTGTTCACGTGTGGTTTCGATATAAGGCCGCGACCTTTGAGAGAACGCGTTACCGTTTACTCTTCACGCGTCGTAACGGTAAGGCAATCACGCACTTTACGGCCGTACGGCAGTAAAGTTATACGCATTGCGATGCAGTTTCTTTCGCTCTTTATTTCTTTTATGCGAACGTACATACATGTACAGGGGGCACGGGTTACGATACGAAAGAGAATGATCTCGCGACATAATTCGAACGTCTCTACTCTGAGATTTACAGGGGGCTATAAAGCAAAACGTGTAACTGAGCTATGGATTATCAGAGAGAATAGGTTCATATTCGTCACGTCGTGCGTGATAAAGCAATGGGGGAGACTCTGCGCGAGTTTGCTGGGCTCGAGGATTCATCGGATTTTACCGGTAGCGCGGGCAAATATGCAAATATACCTCTTCCATTCAGGAATGAGCTGCATCAGTGAGTGGGCCTCGCGACCCTCGCGCCTCGTAACTCTCGTTGGTATTTAACTCTCTCTCTCCGTCCCGACTGTTTTGATCGTTACACACTGCGGAGAATAGTCGCGAGATACTTTCCCAGTCGCATACGCCTACGCCCTACGCGTATTTACACAAAGCTCGGCACGAATGACGGCGGCCCACGTCGCGGATAAAGAGTGCGCACGATACAATGTACAACGAGAAATGAGAAGAAGAACGTAGCGTTCACGAGAGACGAGTATAACAGAAGTATGTATAAAGAATGTACTGCGCGATTCGCAAAAGTGCAGTGTGTAAAAGCTTCTCGCTTGAGAATAAATGCCCTCGGAAAAGGAAAAAGGAGAAGTGGATCCTAGCTGCAGCTTTGCCGCTTCGTATTTGCTTATCATGAGAAGAGGGAAGGGCGGTTGGGGGGGGGGGGGGGAGAGAAATGCCAGTCGTTTATAAAACGATGTTGCAAAAAAAAGAGACGAAGAAAGGGTAGAGATAGAGGGGGGAGCAGAAACGCCGGTGACCAAGAGAAGCAACGAACGCGTAGGTGGTCTCTCCGCCAGGAGGGAACACGGAACGGTGACAGAACGAAATGTCCGCGCCTTAAATGGACGTCTCGGAAAGTCTTCGCTCTCCAAGTCGCGCGCTCGCTATCTCCTTTTTTGTGTTTTTTTTTTAAAACTCCGTTCGCTGTCTTGTTTTCTCCTTTTTTTCTGGAGTAAACGTATCTGCCGGACCCAGCGCAACGATAGGAGTGTAGCTGACATAGGACGATCAACTAAACGTAAGCGCGGGTGTATTTTCATAGCCATGCGTTGAGAGGCGATCGCCAAAGCGCGTAACGAAGTCTTAGCCGTGAATGGAGATAACTTCGTACTTGCGGCGTGGAAGATCGCAGATCTGAGAACAGTTGCGATTGATATTCATTACAATTTCGAGCAATTGCAGCCTGATGGGCGTTACTTTAAGGGGTTAATCGATGTTTTATTATTGATTTATCGGTTATTCGAGTATCTGTGCGGTTCCTATGTATCTTATACTCAGTTATAAAGAAGTCGATCTGGCGATTCGTATTTACGTTTAAGACAATGATAGACACAGGAAGAAATGGGAACAAAAAGAGATTTTGAAACCGACATGTTGATTTTTCCAAAGGTATATATATCCAATGTTCCATGTGGATTTATACAAGAATGCGATACGATCGATTCAAGAGAAAAAATCTGCTGCTGATAGTCTATCTGTAACACAGTTTCGTAAATTCTATAGAGGTTCCTTCGGCTATTTCTTCATTTCTCTCCACTTTCTGGCTCTCGTCCATTCGTCTTTCTCGAGTGCGTACGAAGTCGAGAGCTGTTTCAGCGATAAACTATAATACTCTGTGGGTATATAGATATTGTATTAAATCGGCCGTGTATGCGGTAAGCCAAGTCAATAAACTCATAGTTCAGTGGACGTCGGACCGCGGGTGCGTGGACCGCGTTGCTAATGTTTCATCGTGTGTTTCGACGTTACGAAACGCTCTATGTGCTGTGGGCTACTGTGCAGCAGCGAGCACCTGCGAAAGTCCCGAGAGGCCGTGCCAGTAGATTAGGGTGGCGCCAGTCCAGACGCTTTCGCAGTAGTTGCAGCCGATGCAGAGAGCGTCGAGACGTCGTGCAACGTATCGCCTTTCGACTTCTTTGCTTCACCATAGACTTTGTCTCGGTATATCTACCCGAAACTATACCTCGACTCTCTTTCTCTCTCTTTCTCTCTCTCTCGCGGGCCCACGACCGCACACACGTTATTTATCGTCAAACACAAATATTATTTGTGCAACGGTAGTCCCGAAACGGGGGAGAGACGTCGCTGTGTTGCACCAGAGTTCGCACGGTACCCCCGAACAATGGGGACCTACGTCGAGCGTCCGAGAGACAACAATATCAACATGTGTGCGGTGTTCTCTCCTGCTGGCCCTCTGACTGTTACTACTACTGCGGTTCGCGTCGGCGGGTACATCGAGCGTGACTTCTGTACCCGGCGCCAGTGGCGACTGGAGCCAAAATCGTTTATAATACACATAGCGGTGGAATCGCCGAGACTCCCTGCAGACTTCAAATTCGATTGTACAGTCCTCATTATGTACAGCAACAATGATTTTCATGTATTCTTTGCATCAGCAACACGATAAAAACGGTGTATATTAACTTGTAAGAAATTTAGTACAGTAACAAAAATAATCTATTCGTTTTTTCAGGGAAAAAAAAAATCACTGCCGTTTAGAGAAAAATATTTCGATATTTCGTGGAAATAAAATAAATTAGTCGACACTTTATTATATATTATATATATATAAACTTTTTCTTCGAATGCACGATTGCTTCATAAAAATCGCGTAAAGAGAGATTTCAATGTCAAACCTCGCCGACCGCAAACAGCAGCGAGCGACGACGCCGACGACGATTACCGTTTATGGTGACAAACTCGCTTTATACTTCTACTACTTTGCGAACGACGAGCCATTATACGGATGTACGTAGAGGTATTCCGGTGCATATAAAATAATAATGTATGTATATGTATCGCGACAAGAGAGTGTACACGTGGTTGTCGTCCGGCATGTTAGTAATACACGAGAGACAAGAGGAGTGAGTACCAGGGAGAGGCCACAACACGACACCCCCTACCGAGGAGTCATCTCTTTCGCTTTATCTCTCTCCCTTTTTCTCGTTCACGTGTTGCATGCTTACACGAGAAAAATTTGCAACTGGAACAATGCATGCGGGGTGACCGCGCGTCGCCGAGCTATTCGCTCTATATGTAACTCCGTATATATTTCGTACATACATTAGGAGGTTGCAAACTCGGAGTTGATACGACTGCCTGTTCCTCCGTTTCGTTCTCGAGAGAGGGGACCACGCAGTTGCTGCTTCTTCTTAGTTACAAGGTAAACCCTCACGACCCACACGAATTGTGTTTCGTGGCGCCCCCGTATCCTCGACGAATAAAGGGATGGGTAACCCTCCGCGAAACAAGATTGAAATATAACGCGGACCAAATATGTATAAGCGAAGACCGTCTCGTGTAGTTTGCCTTGCGATAGCGCCAACAAGCGATATTTATTACGTGAATCTCGTTCGCGTTCTCCGCGGACTACCGCGCGTTGCATATAACCGGGTGTACGTTGTGTATACTGAATATAGTATAAACTCGAGCGATCCCAACGCAACGAGAAAAATAAGCGACAAGAATTGCGTTTTCAAAGCGGAAGGGATGGTAAAATCCCGCGCCCGTACATCGACGACGAAGAACGTACAACGATCGTTCGAGTACCGTTCGATCGCGAAACGCGATCTCGTGTACGCGTCTACACGAGGTAGCGTACTCGCGGTGCGTTGAGATATAGAGATAAAGAAAAGCGCGTATATATGTATGTATGCATGTAAGTTGCATAGAAAATTCATTATTATTCAGGGACGCGAATAGCGTGAGTTGCACTCGTGGGATTAGAATCGCGAATTGCATTAGGTAAACGACAAACAGAAGATTTTTTTTGTATGGTATTTCTTGGATGGAGAATCGTAACTTCGGTAGTGCGAGAAGATGCGTCGCACGGATAAAGAAGGAAGAAGCGAAGGAGAACAACAGATCGAACGGATGAGCTAAGACTGGACGTTATACAAAGTTCCGCCTCTGTTTTATAAGCTCGATCTTTGCTAGATAAGTCAAGAGAGACGTAAAACGGCGGATCGATCGCAGGTAGATCGATCGCCGATCGTGTATCCCGTCCGCAAGACAGATCGTACCTCTATATCACTGTAAGGAGATTTAGTGAAAGAAGCTTCTCGTGTCTCGAGAAGACGAGAGTTTTGTCCATAGATGCAAATATTGATGGACAATGGCTTTCGTTTGCGATCCGTCAGTCTAAGTAGAATTGAATTTGCCTAAAATTCTGCAATACAGGGTAATTTCGCTTCCGAAATAAAAAAAATTAAAATTTTATTGTTCATTTTTTTTTGTACTCACAAGGGTCGGTGTAGCATAGATAAAAAAAAAGGTACAATTGCTTGCCTCTTATTACGAAACCGAAAAAAAACTGTTCAATAATCGATTTATATTTCATTGCTTTATCATCGAACAATAAAAATTTTACGCACTTAAATTTTTACGCAAAACGCGGGGGTGGAATCGCTCGAAGAGGAAGAAAGCAGACATTTTTAGCGATGCTCTCGTATCGAATATTAACATTGAATACCTCTGAGAGAAGTCTTCCGTCGCAATACTTCTAAGCTTCGCTCGCTTTCTCTCTTCTTCTCTCGTCGCGAGTCCAGATACATGCATTAAACATCGAGCGTAGTACAGTGTGCCATAGCGGTAGAGAGACAATTCTGAATTATACATCGGTCGGCGATAGCTCTGGGTCTGAGTGCTCGTGGATTGTCCCACTATTTCTTTGGCGGTGATCGAACTGACCGAGTCTTCCATAAGAGTAGATATAGAATAGAGAGAACCCTCCTGACTCCCCATCCACGGTTGTGGAATCTCCACGTTCCGACCTCAGCATCAGCGCAAGCATTCAATCTCACCGATGGAATCAACACCGAGAGAAAGAATTCCCGACCGCGAATGAAGAAAAACTCAATTCCACTGACACACTCCCCCCTCCCCTCCTTCCCGCGGTGAGCCGATAGAGCTGTGATTTACGACGACTTTCTTTCCTATCTATCGCTCGATGTCGTTGAATTCGGCTTGTAGCCAAATTTGCGATGCTTGGTCGGCGAAAAAAAAAAAAGAAAATCCTATTATACATCGTGGCAATCGTTTTGCTAGCGGTTTCGCGACTGCACAATCGAAGCGCAGCGGGATCTCGTGTCTACAATAAATTTTCATGTTGGCTATCGCTGTGTTGCGAATATCCCGCGTACCTATAACCCGCGCGCGAACACTTAGGACGGCTGAGTGTAAAGTCGGAATTCTCCATTTCTCGCCATATTCGGAGCGTGGATACACCGATATCCCTCTATCCTTCCTCTCTCCACTCAATGCGAGAGTTGTACGTACAACTCTTAACTCTTTTCCCAGACACGGCTAACACACCGAACTCGCCTGTTTGGTTTGTAAAGGATTTGTTGGAAGAGTCAGTCGTATGTTTATAACCGGTGAGTTCAGCGAAACTTTAGGAGAATGCACCTTTCCGATAGTAGCATTAATCCCGGGGAAGAGAGGAAAAGTCTCCAATGGCAAACAATTCTGAACGCTTTCGAACCCACAGCTTTTTTTATACTTTTTCTCTTATATAGTAATACAGTAGAATCGCCGCATAGATTTTTAGCTTTTTATTCGACTTACCTTCGACATTGCGGCGGAGAAACCAGCCTGGCAGGACCCTTGCTTCGGATATCCATAGTTCTCTGAAAAGGAAACAGACAATCATTGCAAAAATTTCCGCCGGGCGACCAAATTCACGAATAAAAAAAAGCGAAAATTTCATATTTCGATTATTGTACATTGGCTCTTGCAATTAAGTACATGCATCGATGAAGGCTCTTTTTTCCATATCCGAAAGCTATATTATGAAAAAAACGATCCATTGCGAAGAGGATGAATCATCAAAAAATATAGAGGATCCGTTTAATTTCCGATCTATTTGTATGATGCAAATTAAGGCTGTTGAATCGAATGAATCGACGATATTTATAATGTATGTTTCCAATGAGACTTGTAGAATAATATCACGTTTGTAATACGAAATTGTACAAAGATGACTAAGAATTTCTTGTAAGTGTATTTTGCTCTATGAAGACGCCGATTGAGGGACTCCCGCCTCGCCGCCGATGGGGTATCGAGTTATCGTCTAGGAAGTAAAAATGGGTACGCATCACTACGGAACCGTCACGAGTTACACGCGATCACCGCGCGTCCACGCATTATTAATTCGGGATCGATTCTGTCCGCGCGACGTCTACGTCGTGCTTACAATACCTCTTGGCAATCGTAAAGGATATCCCATTTGAATTCTTCCTTTGTTCTTCTGTGCTCGCGATGCTTTTGACATTTCCCATAAACTCGTTGGCTTCGGTGGTTATTTATGCGGGAGCATATTATACGCGAGACCGCGAAGGAAAAATTGTCCCTATCCGACCGGTGGCTTCCATCGTCACAGGTCTTTGTTTCGCCGTGAGGAGTTCGTTGCCCTTTACGTCGCGGTATTGCAGTAACGATTTCACATTCGTGCAGACCAGAAGTGGCGTTTTGCTAACGTAAGCGCGATGATATTTCAGTAGGCGGTAATTCAATACCACACGGGAGAAATCATGGTCTACGAAGAAGGTCGGAAAAAGGTGGAATTACGCCCTCTCACGAGGATTCACTCCAACGGAGATTAAGGCTGTTCCTCTCACTTCCTTACTTGACAACGCTCAAGTTTTTTTTTTATACTGATTTTACATCGCGCTTCTGGGAAAATCTCTTTAACACAAGTCATCATCCGCGAGTGCAACATAAAAAAAATCCATAAATAACAATCATCCGGTACCACGCGAACAAAGTCGAGAGGGATTAATCAATTGGGAAGCGCGTAAATCATTCTCCCAGTCAGTATAACACTATGGACTGTATGTGACTCAATGTGTAATAAATCTGTCGGAGAAAGCCAGGGATTGACACTAATATTATAATGGTATCACACATTATACCTACGCGATACAGTATATTTATTGCCATACATAATTGGCGATAAAAAGATCTGTAGGGTATAAAAAAAATCTTTTTTTTCGCATGGCTATTGGATCGACGCTGCGTAATGTTCTACGCTCGCGATAAAACGCAATATCAGTTTAGCACATTATTATGCAAGTTTCATGACAATCTGTTGCTCGAGGCGGCAGAGATACACGCTGATGGGTAATTAGCTGCTCGTCTCTCGCATTCGCGAGAGGATTAATTACCAACGTTAATACGTTTGTATAATGCACGTGGCGGACTCGCGCGCAGAGCCAACGGCGTTCTGACAGCGGCCACCCTACGCACGCATGCGATGCAGAGTTCGTTTAAGTGTTCATATATACTATACGCGCATCAATGCCCGTACTAAAGCATGCGACAGGGCCTTCTCCCGTCCGGTTAAGAAAACGATGCGCGTGTATGGGAGTCGAATATCCGGTGCCCGTTCGTTTAACTCACTTCGTGCCCGCGGGGCCTTCTTCTACATACGTTCGAGTTCTCGCATATAGAGAGAAAGAGTATACCGTCGGACCTGCTGACGGACTCGCTGTCGGCTTTATCTCGCTGGTCAGACTGCACTCTCAGCTGACCTGCCAGTCACGCAATTATATCAATCAAGACGGTAGACAGTCGTGAGGGGTATAACGCAAGAATCAATAAAAGGAAAAATAATAAGTTCTGACCACTTATATTACTCTCGTGTATAGCTTGACGAAGGGTTACCGAGTATCGTCGCTCTTTCGAAGATATTCTTGGCATGCGAATCTCAGTAAAACGGGTAATTGTCGTCGGGAACGATTATCATAATCGCCTTCTCGGAAGTTAGATATAATTGATGATTTATTAATTGCCTATAATTAAGTATTGCAATTCTGAGTTATTTGAAATATTTTGAAATCCTACTGCATTCTTTTTTTTTTTTATTATTGAGTAGGAATAACCGAATTTCCATTAAACATACATCGAGAAATCGTCTTCAATTGGATAAAAAATGCCTACACCTCTAGCAAATTCGGTTTCTTGGCGCCTGTAACAAGATCCCGTTGCATATAAAGAACTGAAAATAATCTCTTTTTTTTTAAATCCCTGCAATAGGCGTATGGTCGGGACTATGTAAATGAGCTGTAAAAACAGTTTTAAACTATACGAATGGTAATAGATTCATTCCCGTTAACCCACGTTACGCGCCGACGAATGAATGAAGTTACTGTCTTATCCGAGAGCGGTCTGCTCTATAGTATCGAGAGAGGACTCGTTGGCGGCGTGGGTGTGCATCAAATACGCGAGAAATGTATCGCGAACATCGAGTCAAGAAAATACACTGGCGATGTCGGAACTCTCCTAAACTGTGGCGCGCGCAATTCAACCAATAACATCGAGGGTATAAAAAATGAATTAGCGAGCATATAATTCAGCTGAGGATGAGTGGTAATTCTTTCGATCGTAACTCCAGCTTAACCGTATTGCCGAACAAGAGACGAATTAGTCGAAGAATGTACCGATGGCAGGGACAATAAATGCTCGGAGACGTTAAAAATTAAATAATTCAAGGCGGCGCGGTGTGACGACAACACGCGAGGGAGGCGCGCGGGAAATGGAATGCGCGCGTTCAGCCTTACGCCGATCGGCAACACGATCGTAATTCAAGTGGGATCAAGTGATAAAATTGGCCTCGCGAGTCGTCAGCGGGACGCCAGCGCAATGTTCACAGGCTTTGGCCCTTTTCCCCCTACTCTGCGTTAATTATTCCTTTTCTCCGTTACTCAAGATTTACCAAATCCATTCAAGATCATCGAACTTATACCGATATGAGTTATATAAAATTTCGGACTCGTAATTCACCCAATCAACATTTAACGAATGCTTTTTTCATTCATTTCGGAGAAAAAAAAAGTAGTTCGACGTTTATCTATGAAAAAACGAGAGATTTAAAAGGTTTCTTGCACGACTATAACTCACGCCTTCCTAGAATTCTAAGTGTACAAGAGACTCGTGTGTACCCCGGTTTCGAAGGATAATTGCGGCGCTTAATTTCCTCCATTTTTGCTGGCGTCTCTGTAGCGAGGATAGACGACTCGTTCGTTCGTCAGGATGACCAGAGACAGTAGGTATAGTTTATACTTGTAGGACAAAAAGGCCGAGTAAAAGCTGCGCCCGCACACTCGTCAGTTGACAGACACGTTGTGTTCGTTTCTTTCCAAAAAAGGGCGACAATGACGGCCGTGCTGTGTATAGCATCCAAGCGGCAAACAAACGGCAGTGAGTAGAAAACGAAACAGCAGCTCGCGGTGACTTCGTAGAGCACACGATAATACGCGGAATAAACGGCCTCCTCGTCGTCGTCGACGGCGTCGGTTATACGCGACGCGATCCGAGACGCCTCTAAAAAGCCTCCTCTCTACTCTACGATTCTTGGGAAATATTTCTCTTATTCTCCTTCTCCTCTGCTCTATTCGTACAAATTGTTTAATTGCGGCGTCTGCTCTGCACAACGCCGTTGTGTATGTGTGCGCATGTCTCTCAAAGGTCGCTTGGTTAGCTACTCGGTGCTGTATGACGGGGTGATTGCTCGGCTATGAGCTCACTGGCCCCTGGAGAATCTCTCGCGCGCGAAAGCTTCCGCAATTTTCGCATTCACAC
This sequence comes from Buathra laborator, assembly GCA_934046635.1. Classification (NCBI taxonomy): domain Eukaryota; kingdom Metazoa; phylum Arthropoda; class Insecta; order Hymenoptera; family Ichneumonidae; genus Buathra; species Buathra laborator. The sequence goes on along the minus strand of OW203897.1, from coordinate 2,584,182 downwards.
GACCTCCGGACTTTCGGGAAATTTATTGCATTTACTCAGCGTTACGAAGTCTCGTTCGGACAGTGAAAACTGTTGCTGTTTTGTATGCAACGCGGCGTAGATCTGTGAATCTCATATTTATAGATGCAGTCAATTAGGGGAAGTCTCGCACCGGAGTCTTTCACGCGCCGTACGCGAACCGCTTTCGGTTGCCGTCCGAGTATGAGAAACACATGTGTTCTCGTAATTACGATGGGCCACGACGAGTTCGAGGAGAAGCTGAGGCAAGTCAGAAAGCTTTGTAACCGTACGAATTGCGTTATCCAAGCTAAATGAGTATTCGACTATTGGAGGAATTATCAAATTATTTTCGAATATAACGATCGGCTCGAGAGATAGTTAGATTGGAATTTTAATCAACGATTGCACAGCGGTCAACCGTGTAGCAGAAGGTAATGGATGTACGGATTTTTTCATATGATTGGATGCATAAAAAAAATCGTGTTGGATCCTCGAAAAAAAAAATAAAAAATAAAATACAGACAAATTTAAGCTGTAACATCCTGACTGCTAGAAAGGGATGTAAAGGGATATTGGAATGACTGCCGACAAGTGTTGGGACAGGCTGTAGAGAGTACGTTTTAACGCCAAGCCGAGTGCCCCCGCTGCGGACCGGAAACACGTCACTTTTAAGACCGGACCGTTGAGCACGTGCACCACGACTCCTCGACTCTGCCGAATGCCTTTGGCCGTCGCGTGCGCCCGACACAGAGTTCCGCGGCGTTTTAATCGCAGGAAAGTGTTCAAAGTTGAAAAAAAAAACACGCCAACTACCGGACGTAATTTGCATCCGGAAAATAAAAGTGGTGTTGTACGAGCCTCGCTGACGGCGAGCACTTGAGTGTTGTGGATAAAACTCTTCGACGATCGGTGCACTTAAAAGTAGCGAGAGCTATCGAGTATAACATATACTATACTATATACTGCCGATCCGTGGAACAAGTATCTTGGAGTGCGAACTCTGTGTATATAACACAACCGCAAAAGAGTTTCGCGAAGTGCGAGATTCTCGTTTGAGTCGACACGGGTGCTGATATCACCGTTTAAAAAATTCATCGAAAGACACAATTTGTGAACCGGAAATTCGTGATATTCGTCATGCCTTCCAAATTCCGTGAGTCAGACAATTTTGATGTTTTTTTTATTTTTAGGTTGAATGGACTTATCTAAATTTTGCTCCGAAACGACGCGTTAACACGGCACCAGGGAATTCCAATGTCGCGATAAGTGCAACGATGATAACGAGTAAAATACGCGCTCGAGTCCTCAGTGGTAAGACAAGGCAAAATTATCTAAGGGGGTCCACGATTATCACGAAAGACGGTGAAAGTGCTTTCTATAATGATAAATTGACCACCGGACGTTAAACGACGGGGATGCATCGAAGTTCCGATAAGAGCAGATTACTCCGTTGTCAAGTTCCGAGAAACATTTCATCTTTTTTTTTTTTCTTTTGCAGATAAAATATTAACCGACCGATAATTGCTGCAATACTGAGATTTTTTTTTTACTACCAATCGTTTTCTTTTCATCATTTCTTAAATGGAGAACAGAGTCTATAGGTTTTCCTTTGTTGTTACAAAAAGCCTTGAACTACCCGACCTGCGTTCCTGCCGCAGGAAGTATCCCGTTACGAAATATATTTATGGCAGCTTTACACGAAGAGAGCTCTACAAGGTCTGCTCGCAGGATCTGCCACATGTCGCTTCTATACAGGCGGCAATTTTACCAAAGTAAGAAATTCGAGAGAAAAAAAAAGGAAACAACCAAAAACTTGTCTGAAGTGCATCGTCGTGGCTTCCATCGGCAGTTTACATCAGCAATAGCTTCATTGGCTGCAACACTCTTTCAACCGCTACTCTAATTGTTTACATCATCCGAGATATTTCGGTCTGCTTACGAGAACGCGAAACGTTTACAATTTCGTTAAGATACTATCCAGACACGTGCAACGCGACAATTTCATCCCATTTTCCCCGAGTATCAGACGATGAGAAATAAAACAGCTATTTAGTTTTAAAAAATAAATAAATAAAATATAAAAAGAAAACTCACTCGTTCGGCACGGTGAAAATTCTCGAACTCCAGAATGCAGATTATTCTTGAGGAAACACGTGCCCACTGGATCGCGTTGATTACCGAACGCCGGTTCTCTCGATCGAATATCCTCGGACTCCCACATCCTGTTGGTACCGCTTGCGATACCGAAAAATGTGTATCTCGGCGCGCAAGCCTGTGAAATAAAAACCAACGGTAGATATTAATGTGAGATGAATTGTGGAGAATTAAAAAAAATGTCAACTGCTAACGTACGAGAGGTCATGCGAATTAGTATGATTGTGTTTCACGTTCTATTTCGAACGATGCACAATGATTTCGACGTTACTACGTGGCACCGAGCCGTTTTCGAGCCCAAAGTCTGAGCCAACAGTCACGCAGACAACCGGCGACACGACCTTAATAATATTTTCAACTTAACGACGATGACCGTGACTCTTGCGGTTGAGTTAATGCGAGTATATCGTGTACTACCGCCGACCGCTCGCATGTAAAATAATTTATGCTGCGAGGCAGGCTTCGCTGTTCTCGTTCGAAGGGGAGAGCAACAGCGAAAGGTGATACTCTACCCTGCATCCTGGGATTAAACGTGTACGAAGGGTGCATCGACTCGTGTATGCCGACGGAAATAAGAACAAGAAATCGTTTTAATCTCTCTATCGAAGTTAAAAATATTAATAATAGCTTCTCTTAGGTCTGAAGATGAGAATTAGATCGTCATATATTAGCCGATCAGCGAACTACTCAATATGAATCAATTACAGTGTCAATTGCAGTGGATAATGATCATCGTAGAATTACCAATCGATTCGAGCAATTGGGTAGAATTTACTGTGAATCAATTGAGGCTAACGATTTTACATTAACTGTTTTTCTTCTTGTAACGAGAAAAATAGATCGTACAGTGGAATAATAGATTTTCGTACTCTCCCCCCCCCCCTTCGTCGTTTTATTATCCATTGAAATTCTTGAGGTCAGCTTAGTTGAACTTGTACGGATCTTTGCCTCTCGCGCACACAACGGGCCTATCTATTTCACTGCGGCGAGAGTGCGGAGCCACGACGGGTCCAGATAGGCCGGAACCTTATCACAGTCCGGTAGACGATAACATTGTTTCGTGATTAAAAAAAAAAAATGCATTGCAAGGCCATGAGAAGTCACGGAGCAATTTCCCCTAAGATGCGGATTTGTTTTCAACTATAGAAACGAAAAGGCATTAAACTATCTATAACTGTAGTATGTAAAACGTTTTCTTTATGGACATGCGCATTGGACGAGTTTTCGACATTCCAAAAGGTCTTCTATTGCATTTGTGACAATCTCCATGAAATTGAGACCACAAGTTGAACATAATCGATGAAGATACCAGCCGCGAAGTAACCTGACTCCGTCGTCGATTCAGATCTCAAAGAGGATAGAGAAGGAAGAAGGAGGAACGAGTAAATTGGACGTAACGACAGGGCGTTTGTCCGGGACTCCCTTCGGACGGTACTCGGGTCTGCCTCTTCGCCTTCGTGGTCGGTCGGCGATGTCGAGAAGAACGCGTCGTCAGACCGCAGCAAATAAAGCATTGAGTAAAAAAGAAAGATGAAAAAAAAAAACAAAAGAAAGAGGAAACAAATAAAAATAAGTAAGACCGCTGTTGAAGAGCCGAAGAGCCCGCAATTTATCCATTGCGCTAGTTGAGCTCAATCGCGCAAGGATAACCCGCGACTCGTATACCGACCGACACGCACAAGTTGCGGTTGTACAGTCATAGCAAGGGAGCCGTTATTGACCCTAAAGATTGCCGAAGTTTTAACAATGTATGTCCATACAGTAACAGCGATATAATAACGTGTGCTAAAGAGTGACCCGAGTTTGTGAACGATGATGCGTGTTACCCTAAGCGGAGATTGTTACTCATAGCCACGCGGCAACCAACTCTCAGGATTGCTTATTAGTCTCTTTGTGCAGTCGACGAAATGTAATTTTCGAATAAAAGTGTCCCGATATTAAATGTCATTCCGAGAAAACCGGCGAAAACAAAGATTTCGCAAATATTTTAGGAATATCCTAAGGGTATCCCAGAGATGTCCAATACATAAAAAAAATTTGTTTTTTACTGTTTTTGTTGTATACTGTTTTTTAAGTTTTTTACGCATAAAACTGGTACATTAAATTTAATGTACAAATATGAAGAAAAAAAAAGTACGGTATATCGAAAATCGATACTTTAATTTAAATAATTTACTTCAATTTTACTATAAAAATACTTTAAATTCAACAATTTTTCATCGGTATTGTACACTAAATCTTATGTAGCAAGTTATGCATAAAATCTTCCAGAACCAGTGTATTAAATTTACAATTTTTTTTACAGCGAACTTAATCTTTCGATAAGTTTTTTTTTTTTGATCTTCACGATCGAGAAAAATTATTGATGATCGATAATAATTATCTCCGATGGGAATCGACCAACCGACAAATAATATCGGGCAAAAGAGTAATCGCATCGTCGGGTGTGTTATTGAGTTTCCGAGGTAAATCGATTGGGACGTCGACACTGACAGCGCACGCAATGGGCAGCTGCGAGCTTTGGATGTGCGTGTGGAGCGACACACTTGCAGATGTTTTACTCCGGTGCAATTATGCGAGAGCGGATAGTCTACAGAACGCGAATATGAACGCCGGTGCATAAATACTCGTGTTTTCTTGAAGCCATAGCTACACTATGTCGGGATATGCGGGCAATGTGACAGTGTTATGAGGGTCGCGGATTCTCACGACCCCTTTCATATACCAAGCCTTTCACTGGGAAATATATTCGATCATAGCTGCAATTCTTTGTACAAAAATGCTGCAATTTTTGAGCCCACAGCTGCACACTCTTCGCATTTTATTATGCTTTAGTTTTTTTTTTACCGAAGTGCCGAAAAGACGAGCGCGTGCTTCATTAATGGTTCTCAAAGTTTCTCCACCGAATTCAAAGCCCCCGGCTTTCGCTCTAATTGCAGCGTTCTTCTTTAATGTCTTCAACCCGTGCTGCTCGGTATATGTCTTAAACTTTTTCGCAGTCCCGACTTCCTTCTCCACGGACTAGCAAGACGGAGATGCGAAGTTTCGACAGCCTCTCGATTTTTTTACGCTCTGTTAAGCACGTGCCTTCGAAGAGATCGTAAAATCGGCCAAACATTATTTTTAACCGCAATAACAGCCGCGAATTATCGAAGACGATGGTGTTAAGTTATGAAAAGTAAATTCATATCTTCGGATCGGATGTGTAGGTGTGTGTGTGCTTTTTTTCTTTTCTAACTTTGCGCTTCTTTGACCCCGAGCTATCGAGAGCCTTTGCTTAGAAGCAAAAGACTTGTTGGACGGTGTGCGATGATGTGTGGTGCGGCTATCGCTCAGACAGCTTTCGAAGGAAGCGAAAGTTATTTTTGGGCGTGAATGAGGTCATCTCGGGTCGGACTGCACCCGACCGCTACACTCCGCACCTCTTCCTTCTTGAAAGCTTGAATAGATCGCGTAGAGTTAACAACTACGTTGACTGATTCTCAACGTCTCGAAAAAAAAAAAAATGAAGAACAGACGAGCAGTTTTGCGTGTACTGTTGAATCATTGAAATTTATCGGCGATCAAATGCCATTCCCAGGAGTCTCATTCTTAGCGCAATAATGTATGTAATGTCGGGCGTCGAGAGAGTCGGTTCGGCTGTGGGAAATAAGCGCGACGAGAGCGTTCAAGGGTGCACGAAGTTCGTGAGCGTCGGGATGCACCGGGGTTTAAGTTAGCTGAGAGAATCGAGTGGAGAGACGAAGCGAGCGAGTAGGCGTATAGACAGTGTAGGACCTCTCCTTGCGATGGAGAGTCGTGAGAATCATCGGAGGAGTTCGTAAGCGAGAAACCGTAAGAGCATCAGATCCTCTCCGATCCATACGTCGTTTTTCCTCTCTCGTTCTTCTCCGACTAAAAGTGTGTGGCGTTGTGTTGAGAAAAATTACAGCAACGCAGGGGCAGACGAAATGCGCAACTGTTACCAAAGCGAAATGGCCTGGTAATGGCTCGTCGTAAACCACCAACCCTCCCTCGTGTGTAGTAGGATTCTTTTCGGAGTGGCAGGAAGAAAAAAAAATAAGCCTCACCATCGCTATTTATTCTCGAATTAACTAAAACGGCTGCACGAGAAAAATCGTCAGGGAGAGTGTTCCTTCCTGAACACAAACATCAGTTCTTTTGTTCATTGCGACCAAAGGTACGAATTGAGATCACAGGGGAAGCCGAAAAAAAAAAATCATATCCATATGTCAAAATAACTTCGTATTAAAAAAAAAAACAGCAAAAGGTGAAGTAAGTATTTTTCATTTTCGACAACATCTCGATACCCGCGAAGTTTTTTGGGTCACGTTTTATTTTCGAAGCAGAAAGTAATAAAATTGAACGGAAGCTCGAAGCTTTTGCAAACAGAGCTGCGAAATGGTGAGTGAGAATGAAATAGCTGGTATATATATTTACGTTGCCTGGCAAGAGTCAGTAGCCACAAGGAAAGGGAAGTCCGAGAAGGTGTATACGGCCCGAGAGACTTGACTTTCGAGGTTGACTCACCCCGCGACAGTAACACTGACTCACTGCATTATTTATAGATACAATATATGTTGTATCGTATGTAGATGTCAGGATGCTTATAGATACAAAAATAATCGCTAAGTATACCAACGTCGTATCTCAAAAGGATCAACGAAATCATGTCATTTATATATGTGAGCTTTGACTCCATTTTTCCTTGACAAAATTCAACCCTCGAAACGCCTCTTTTTTTTAACGTATCGCCCTCGATATCAACGGTTAATAGACCGGGAAGTGCCAAAAGTTCTCAGCATTCTTGAGGCCGGCTAACTTGCTTGCTAATCTCCTGTTGCTTCTGCTGCTCCTTCATCGCTTAGCGCGAATGATTTATTGTCGGAGATTCGCAGAGGGAGAGAGAGAGAGAGAGAGGCGGCAAGATCTACGGTCCCCGTGGGACTACTCGCGTAACGAGGCGACTCGCGTGTTCCACGGTTATATGTGCAAACTAAACAAGCGGAGAAAGATTCACTCCAGCATCGCAGACGATTTATACAGGGAAAGAGATAGGATAGAGAGAGAAAGAGAGTGTGTGGTCTGCGTGGCTCGGGTCTCGATTGGCTTTACGAAAGACACACGAGAGACCGCGGCTGAGCGACAAAAAGTAACCGTTTAACGGGCGTCGCAATTTGTCCGGTTGACAAAACACACCGGAGGAATGCGTATTGTCCAGCGAGCGTGTAGTATATAAAGGTATATCCCTCTCTTCTCCTCCATAACGAACTGCAGTTCCGACCGAGGTGAGTGGAAAAAGGACGGAACAATGCAGAAATGCAATCGATGATGGTCCGCGGTTTATTGGATCGATAGAAAACTTTCTTCAGCTATATCAATTAGCATCGGAATTTGATTTTATCGATGTTTATGAGTTTATCACAACCGCTATAAGACGTCGCTGGAGTTTTGGTTATGAACGAATGTATATTATTCCCGGACAGCGATGGGAAGGAAACTGCGATACGCCGATACGTTTCCGTCCGATCTACGAATATATCTTGTGCCAACAGCCGACCGCGTGGGCGTACTGTGCGTGTGACAGAGATATAACGCATCACAATAAAGTAAAATGTACCGTTTTGATATGAATACATGCGTTATATATCCCTTAAAATTAATAAGTGTATTCTTCTTCATGCATCGAAATTTTACGATCGATATAATGTTATAATCTAAGAATGAGCGATGAACACGTGAATAATGACAAATTTTATGCGAATAAAGGTCAGATCTTGTGAACCATTATAGAGGCACAACTTGGAGCTCAAAGAACAATGAGCGCGTAGTCGTTTTTGCAACAAACTTGTCGCTATATATCTCAGCGAAAGAGACTCATTCCTTTTCTCGCGGTCCGCCTCCGCGTGTCGTTTCGGGATCTACCAAGGGAATTCCCAAAAAGGTGCGAGTAGCCGCGCGAGTTTCGATCGATTGAATAGACGGAGGAAAGAGAAAGAGCCGCGTGATTCTCGCGGGTAAGAACGCGAAGAAGTCTCACGGCACAAGTGGAAAGAACGTCGGCAGATAGAAGTGGTGGAAGAAAGGAAGTTTCATACAAGGCTCTGCTTTCAGCGCGGGTCGTTGAGGTCGCGATTGTCTTCTCTCGTGGTTTCGTACGGAGCCGAACACGAGCACCTCCTTTTCTCTTTTTCTTCGTCTTCTTCTCTTCATTCTTCTTACTTCCCAACCCCCTTTTAATCGATGCGTTTTTGCGAGAAACGACAACCGACCACGAGGAAGCCGCCACCAGCTTTATCGTCAGGTTTCGCCCATATTTTACCCTCGATTGTTCCTTCTTTTGGTCTGTGCGCTTCAGCTTATTCGGCTATGAAACCAACTCTCTATAGAAACGGCAAGACGACGTTATATACTTTGCACACCGAAGCATTTATATCTTTTGCATTTCTTTTTTCGTCGCGAGCGTTACTAGTTGTGGGTCTCTTTTGTCGTTCCGATTATTCGATCTGGAAGAGTCAAGCCGTTGACGAGAATTTCTCGTCGCAAGATACAAGAGGGTTGTTCTTTCGCAAAGGTACGCAGTTTTTATGGTACCCATGGGTTCAAGTTTCAATCAGATTTGTCTTCCATAATGGGATTCCAACGATATCGCGTAAATTTGTCAACGATCGTAAATTATAACGTATACGAATCGTCTTGTATATCGTTAAGCGAATTCATTCTCTCTGACGGCTCTCGCTGTTTTCTTTCTTGGGATTACTCTCTCTCGCCGTCGCGAAAAGAATAAAAGAATCGGTAGGTGAATATAAGTGCAAAAAAAAAGAGGGTTAAAGGAAGAACATGAACAGGGATGCTGGAAGAGACCTCGGGAATGGGTAGAGACAACGGAACCTCGGAACGTAAAACATCTGTCGGCAAATCTTGGATGCCGCATCTCCAAAATACGAGAGATGCCGCGGCGATCGTGAGAGGAGTCCGAGCCTAAAAGACGACGAAGACGACCGCGACGAGATTCAGGATGAGAGGCTGGGATTGCATGAGGAACTGAGAACAGAGGAAAACGAAAGGGCGAGAAGGATGCGAATGGATTGCAGCAGCAGAGAGCTTCCTCCCTCTTCCCCCCTTAGGGAGTTAGGCGGTAAAAAACGAATGCGAATATAACGCGAAGGGCGGACGTCCGCTGGAAGATAGAAAGATGAAGGCCGCGCGGCTCCTCCCTAAGAAGGAAGAGGACGAGAAGAGAAACGAGGCGAAGTAAAGAAGCCACTGTGAATTAAGCTCGGTGCCGAGACGAGTCTTTTCGGCACAGCGGCGCGCGGGAGTTTTAGAACTCTCCGAGAGCTTAGGACGAACCCAATTCGGACACCGCAAAATTGTCTGTCGGAGATGAAGATCGTCTTGTATCGCAGACTCGGAAGAATCCGTCGTGTCTGTCGTGACTCAACGCCGTGTGCTGCGTATTTGTTAGAGAACTCTCTCTCTCTCTCTCTCTCCCTATCTTTCTCTCTGTCGGAGAAGTATTTCGTGTTCGGTCGTCAATTTGGCAACGAAAGCTGAAGGAAGATTGATGGACAAGAAAATAAGTTGGACTGCGTCCGATCGATTCGATCGATCATTTACTTATTTGTCTCGATTCGAACCTTCGATTCCATAATTTGCCATTGGCTATTTGTGATGGTGTAGAAAATGATACACTTGTACGTTAATATTGATTTATAGAATGAGAATTATTAAAGCTCCCGATAGGTGGTAATGTATCGGAGGTCATTGATATTATGGCAATTGAAAGAATTCTGGTCGACTGAGTATAGGCATTGTTCGAAAATTAGAACAAACGCAGTACGTTCCGGTATTAAAAGAGCGATCGGAAATGCTCGGCGGTATTAGTACAAAGGCGCCGCATATACTCTGCAACGTTCGAACTCCTATTATCGAGGTTTCACCATTGAGAAGCGCATCGTACAGTGCACAGTAACGCCACAGGCTCGCGAAATAACAGTGCAGAGGCGAGAGAAACCACTCTGCACGGTTAAATCCATTGCATCGCACTCGATAATAAAAACGTGTTGCAATGTATACACATACGAAGAGGTGCACGTTAGCGCTGAATTCATGCGCGTTCAATGACGCGAGAAGACATTTACGAGAGGGCGCGTGCCACTATCATGGAAAATACGTTCGTAATACGTACGCGTTGTATTTAATGCACGTTATTATGCTGCATGGAATACGCGGGTCGGCTATACGCCTACATCGAAATTCAATTGCGGCCGTAAGGACATCCTGTGCTTTGCGTTATGCCGCGAGCTTATAGGGGGCAAACATTGAAGTTTGTCGCTGTGGGCGTTAAATCTCTCTTTCTCGCGGAAACCGAGCAATTTATCATTCTCCGATCAACGATAATAAAATTATACATTTTTCTCGATTTTTCTATCTAAAAAAGAAGAATTTTAATCGCAGCATCTTTAATTTTTTTCCGTCGCGCAATTTGTCTCGTACTTCACGCTGCGCTTATCTCTTTTGCAGCTTGAATTACCGCGCTTTCTCGTATTTAATGCGTTTCGCACGGAAACCCGGAATGTCGGTGAGTAACAAAAATCGAAACGCTTAACCGAGAACGCGAAGAGTGCACATTCGCGTAGAGTCTTTCGCGCATTCTGGAGTAAGTAGATAATTTCAGTGTTACACACGGGTGACTGTGATGCAGGATGGGGAATTTGTCGCGCGTCAGTGTACAAGTTGTAGCCGGTTGAAGGTTCGCGACGCTGTGAAATTGCGGCGACTGGAAACGATAATCGGTGGATAATACGTCGCGTTTGCACGGAACCGAGAATTGCCTTATTTATAGGTCTACTTGTATACATACTTTGTACGTCGGGTTCAAATAATAATAACGTATCGCGATGAAGTTGACCCGCTTACCAAGATCAATGTCAAGAAGTTGGTCAACTTCACCGAAGACCGGAGAAAGATTACTTCGTGATTGTATCCGTGAGCGATGTAACCGTTGCACTTGCACTCGAGTTTCCGTATCCCGACTCTCGGCATCTATCGAATGAGCCTCTCGTCCCGAGAAGACGCGCGCTATCATCTTCTTCTCGTGGAAATAACGCAAAGGTTCTTTTTTGCGAATTCGCATCTACATGGCAATGAATTTCTTGCATTGCATCGCCGTAACGACGAAGGAGAAAAGGATATTGCATGCCAAAAACATACTTCATGTGATTCCCATGTCTCGCCATCCTCACGTACAATATTGACGTTATTATATATGATCGACGCAATTGAAGATTCGTTCGTTTTATTCGCATGCTAGCGAACTTGGGGAGCGAAGTGAAATGCCTTCGAGTGCGGGAGTCGGTCGAAGGAAATTCAGCAAAACGGACGGGCAGCGCAAGACGTTGAATTTGTTGTGAGCCCTTCTTTCCCCATCCAAGGTGCAGCGCGAAGAAACACGCATCCCGCCAAAGTGCGTGATGAGCATAGTTACGCACGTACGTACAAACTGTTCGCGCGTAGGATCGTTTGAAGTGCGTGCGATCGTCTAATACGTCTGAGAGAACACACACAGAGTCCGAACGGACAGCACGAGAGAAATGCACGAATGCAAGTATCAAGATAGATAAAGTCGCGGCGTTACTTCATAGAGACGTACCGCCCTGTGTGGGGCTCTGGTATCCTACATGTAATTCTGGACAAACCATTTGAGAAACGCGAATTCCAAGAATTACGAAGATCTTCTCCCAGATTGGATATTCCTTTGGTATTAACCACAAAAAAAAAAAAAGACTAAAATAAAAAGTGCAAAGTTCATTCGGAGAAGTATCGTTGAAGGAAGTCAAATAATATACGGCTACGCGAAAGAGCGTCACTGTGCGTAACAGCTATCGCCAGCCACCAGTCAGCTTCTACAAAGTGGGATTCCGCTTGTTTTCCAATCCCAAAATAGAAGCCTCAGCTCTGTGCCGCCTTCAGCCTCTGGGGCTTCGTTTGTGCTCGAGGCGCGTGTCCCTGCAGAGCCGACTGAACTGCGCGCGGAGTTTCTTGCATTTTTTGATGCAGGACATGCATACACGCAGTCGCCCTCAGAAATTTCAAGCTTTTCCGTAAAAGAGAGCAATATTTTGAGGTTAAAGCTAAAGGCCCACCGTGATGAGTTTACGTTACGAGACGATGATCCGATGTTAGTTGGCCAGGAGTCAAGTAGATTCAGGGATAACGAAGATCGGATGTCAAGTGACTTTGGACCCACTGCATTTCTCGAGAGGGTTGGGGACGGTGCGAAAAGTTTATTTCGATAAGAAGGGGGGCCTATGGAACTCTCGGCATCTATATATATATAGTATATGTTATGTTTAATATACTACGGATAGTATACCTATATTTATATATATGAAAGACGTGAAGGCACGCGAGCATCTGCTACCTTCGTCACGCTTGTCAGCAGAATCAGAACTGCGAGCAGGCATCGCGAATCTAATTGCCTTTTTGACAATGAAAGGCACGTCGGTGTCAGCTTATGATTCTCCACCTAACGCATGTCTTTATCCTGTTTTCGTCTCACTTTCATAGCATCCAGCGTGCATCGGTATTGTCATTATTAAGCATTCCTTACAAGGTATGCATATACTTACGAGAATCGGCCCTCCGTCCTGTTGCGAAGTTGAGACGGTTGCACCGAACCATTGCATCGTCTTGTTGTCGATCTGCATAATGTCGAACGGTTCCGTTGGCCGTTTTACCGCGGTGTGCGCTGCAACACGCGAATATACCGTCACGGATCAGCAATGGTAATCAACAATTTCAGTATCAAAACGCATTTGAGAGGATTTAATTTACTGCAGGAAAGTTTGGATAGTTGGTGTCTTTTTTTGGTCAATTCTTAAGCCAAATATAGTAGCATCAGCATGCGAATGCATAATCTCATAAACTCAATTAAATTCAGCAAGTCGGAAGGTCTTTCCAAGTCGAATCATCGATGCAACTGCTGCACTAAGTTTATCTTTCCTCAGCCGCACGCGCGTTACTTTAACGGGTCGACTTGTTCGCGACATAAAACGGGTACAGTCGCACGAGTACCAAGTATAGAGGGAATCAACAAAATCGTTCCTGTCTGACAAGTGTCCGATGAACCGGGAGACTTCGTTGAGCGCGAAAGATCGTTGACTCTGTCACCTGAACAGGTGGCGAGAAGATTTTCCTACCACCCGGCTAGTGGCCTTACGTTCTTTTCTTTCCTATTTTTTTGTAAATCTTTGCATCGTCTTTTCTTTTGTGAGATACAGGGCGGGGCAGAGGGTATTACCGAGGGGTCGAGCGTAGTATGAACCCGTTAGCCGTATAGGTGAGAGCTTCTCCCTTAAAGGGAACCTGTATCTCTCCTCTCATCGTATATAGATGCGCTGACGCATTTCTCGGTCGCCTTGCGGAGTACGTATTATATCTGCACGGTACCGCTGTGGTGGCTGCGCACCGATCCTCACCGAAGTGTTCTGGTCTGTTATAGCAGTGAGGAGGTCTCGCGAATGATTCCGTCGGAGCGGAGTCATCTCGTCGTCGCATACACGTGCAAACATTCGTATGTACTTCTCTGCCAAGGAAGCGCGAGGCATGTCCTCTACGGGACTTACGGTTTTCTGTATTAGGCAGTGCGAGTTCTTACCGACCCGAGTAACCGAAGCGATTCCTCGTAATCGGCGTTCTCGACGAAGCTCTCCGATGAGCTGTATACCCGGGCATCTGGACGTGAGATTCCCCTCTATTTCTCCGCTTCGGTGATCCGCGACTCTTCTCTCGGGGTGCAACTCTTACAGGCGGAGAACTCTCTGCAGATACGAGCGCTCATTCGAACGTATCTGCGACTACCTGAGAAGTGAGTGACCTCTAAGGCCACGAGAGAAGTCCGCACGCATCATCCACCGCGGCTCGCTTCCCCATACGCAACCGGAATCCCGATCTCTGTTCCCTTTCCCTGCGACACGATCGAACGCTTGTTTGCTCGAAGATCGATCGGGATCGATCGTGAGGGAAGAAATTGCTGAGAGGAGTATAAAGAGAAATCGCAGAATGGAGAATCGATGTGCGCTGTTCAGGCGGAGTTAATCGGATCGAAGGGTTCAGAAAGCGAATGCGAAAAGAGGACCCATGTTTATTGAACAGGTTAATCCGGATCTTTGACAGGATAAACGAAAGAGATTTGAAATGATATATCCAATATGATAGGAATAGGATTCGCGCTTATGTATATTTTTGAAATTGATAATATTGATCTTTAACCCGGAGCCAAACAGCTGCTAGCGCGGCATGAATTGTTTTCTTCTTCGCTCGAGTAAACGACAGGCGTGAACACAAGCTGTGTGTGAGAGACTGCGCAGTCCAAAAATAATACAAGATCTCTATGGTTAGCGACCGTGAGGTCTGGCGTGTGTGTGTTATACATTTGAAACGAAGAAACTAGCGGTAGAACGGAAAGTTCGACGGGGTTATTTTCGAGAATGACTCTGTCTTCGCTGTTCGCGATCCGTGCTTCGTAAAAAAAAGACACTCCGGTGGGTATTCCCACAGTAGCTACGGAACAATTTTCCGAATAGTGATCCTCGCAATAAGAAAAGAGATATACAAAAACTGCAAATGCATTATAAGCGGCTTTACGCATGGAATGTATTACTTTTTAGATTGCTTCCACCCTACTTAAGTCTCGTTGCATCGTCAGTCAGGAGAGAATTCAATCGATAATTGGCCGACATACTTTATCCTCTGTTTCTTCGTCGCGCGGAGGCTGCGATCAGGCAGTTACATCGTACACTTGGCGTGTTACGTCGAAGGGGTGAATGCCACGGGAGTCGCGAGCCGTCCGCGTGTTCTTCGACTCGCGCCGCCAGGACTTTCGATCCTAATTGGACAAGACCACCGACAAGATAGTCAAGCATACTCAACGAGCTAATTACCGAACGAAACAGGGTGTTGAGACTCCGAACATTTTGCAGCATTCACACCGTTGTCTTAAGAACGCAATTCCTTCAGCACACTGAGACGAAACGCAATTTATAAGAGTTTCCACGCAATATTAGAAGGTAAACGATAAATCTGTCGCGTTAGTTACTGCTGATTAGGTAATTTCGTCATTCAACGGATACTAAGCGTACAGAACCAGAGCTTGTAGACTATATTAGTAAAGTCGGACCCGTGTTGAAGAAATGATGAGGATTTACCGACGAAAACTCGGAGAGAGGGGTCAACAAAAAGGGGACACGCAGGGTGCGAACCATATCCAAGAATAGTTTGCTCCACATATCCAGCAGAGTTCAACGGTGTAACATCGGTGGGCGTGATGATACGTCCGTGTGCCCGGGTAGTTTGTACTCGCAAGATTACGAATGCTGTTCTACGGCCTCGTGAAAAAGCGTGATGCTACACACAGCATATACACGCGCAGACCGCGATATGGGTCAGAGACTTTACAAATGATTATGGACAATACGCGGAATGCGGGAGGAGACCCTTGTTAGACTTCGGAGTGAATGTATACTCTCCAAGCTTCGAACAAGAATGAAAGAACGAATGGGATGGAATGAGAATGGCGAGAGGAAGAAAAAGAATAAATCTGAGAGTGGAAGAAATATAAATTAGCATGCTGGAAGCGCAAGAGAGTCACGACTAATATGCCTCCGTTGAATACATCCTTTCCCATTAAGTTTCGTGTTTAACATAAATTTGTTCGAGACACCAAGATGATTTTCAATTATTCTCCTATCTTTCTCCAACTCTCTTGGCTCTTGCCAACGTAATTGATCATAATACAAGAAGTCCATTTCAACATTTCTTACCACAAGAGAAATTATTGTTAAACCGCATAAGACAATCCAAACTTTTCGTAAATGCGTTCGTTCGTACATTTTTTTTTTGTTTTATTAATCATGAAAACATGTTTCTTACCTTTAGTATCGAAAGGCAGCAGCGTGCAGTTGTTTTCGGCCGCAATGTCGCAACGAAAGACTGCGCCGCCACGTATAACTTTAGGCTGACGAGCATCTGCTTGAGGTGCACCCACAATAACCCTGAAAGATACATAATTTTTTTGTTTTCGTCAACACAATTTCTCCATTTGCATACTTAGTTAAATTAAATTTTTAGCAACGAACGCGCGGTTGGAATTTCAACGTAACGCGAATAAAGCGCTAAGTAAACGATGATCGAAAAGGTTATCGCGTAGTGTCAACAGTCTGACGAATACAAGCCGTTACGGTTGATGACGCTATTCGCGATTGGCATCAATTCGAAAACCTCTGGCAAATTAGTTCACATCTGCGATGCGAATGACGGACATTGAAATCGAATTACTACGAAACCACATCGCAATCACGTCATTTATGATGACATTTTTCAAATTTCTTTTTTTTTTACTGATCGTTGATTTTATAGTCATTAAGCTTGGCGAAGAAAAAATTCCGAAGCAAACGACAGGAGAAAATTCGTTGAGTCACGTGATTGAGCCCTTTTTTCGATAGAATTTATTGCGCACATAAAACGAACGAGAAGCCCGTAGTCATGAACTCATCGACTCGCGAATTCTGATTGCAACGATTATCATCCCTTCTTGCTTCCGTTTTTGCTTTTTTTTTGTATTTTACAAGCGCGGAATACCGCGTGCGTCAGTGAGGTGTCGAATAATAAGGGTCCCGACACCTCCAATTTATTTAACGACGTTCGAGTATCGCCCCTCTCGGACTTGCCAAATGGGCCATTATCATTATTGACTCAAAGCTTCAGAGGCATCGCGGAGAACCGCAGCGCGGCCAGGTACCCCATCTCGATTTAATGGGCCTACAGCACTCTCATCCTTTTGGATTCGGCAGTTCACGGCTATTAGGGAGATTGGATTGACGCCCGAACCCCACGGCAAAGTGTAATTTATGACTGCACGCTTCGCACAGTGTATTATCGTATGGCAAGTACACACAAACGCACACATACAGATCATCTATACTACATGCCATCAAGAAAAGAAGCGATCGTGAACGAAGAGATAAGATTATCGATATACCGCGGTCGGAGACGGCAATAAAAGGAAAGGGTGCGCCAATTAGATGGCTGCACCCTTTTTCATGATTTTACTTCCGGTAACAACTTTACCAAGGAGCAGCGATCCATACATCTATTCTTTAAATAGTATCTCGTCTACATTTGATACAAATAGTGTCATCTCTCATAGTCGTTGTATCGGCAACGCGGCGTTTTGTACGAAACGAAAGTTCCGAAGGGTGAAGACCCCTCGAGCGGAAATGACGACATAGTTATTCTCGCACGATCTGTGCGTCGGTGGGTACCGCACGACGAGTAGAATATAATGAGGCAACGTAGACTGCTAACCGTGACACGCGTGTAGAATTTGTAAAAAGATTTGCTTTGAGACGACTTTAATAATTTTTGCCGATACGTCAAGGAGGCCCGTCACCCTTTACAAACTTGCAAGGCTTCTTTAGGAAGATAATCGCATAACTTGCGAGATCGTTAGAGAAATCAAATATTTTCTTTGGCAAAGTAAACCAAAAACTCCAAAAGGTCGTTGTAGTAATTTTAGTCATTTTTATCAGTCATCGGAGATTTCTTTTAACGTAAAGTGACATTCTTTTTAAATGAACGGGTGACATGAAGAGCCGTATAAGTACTGTTTTGTCTCACCGAACCATATATAGAATTCGTAACAATAGCTAATGTACGATGCTAAACTTCCTATCGAGACATGCAGTTCTCGTACAAATATCCCATTGATGTCAGCAACCTTGACACACTCGAGAGAATTCTAGGTTGCGCGAGCGATCGTGTGCATAAGCACGATGTGTCGAGAGTCAAGCGACGTATACGGTCCTCTCACGTAGGCAAACGTAACCCACACACCGAATAGTGTTTAACCACGAGCTTGTAAACATCGCCAAGTAGTTGGGTATAGTACAAGAGTAAGAAAGACACAACGCAACACGTGGTGTCAAGAGGGAGCGCCGGTTATGCATATGCATATTATGCAAGCGAACGATTCATGGAACGTAAACGTCTCACCGATTCTTCTGCCTGTGTTGACGATCGTTAAATACCAAATTTGCACAATCGTAAAAAAAAAATGAGATGTCTACCCATCACCTTGAAACTCTACACAGTATCTGTAATCCAGTTATTAATACGGGATATAAAAAGACTATTGAATAAATTCGTTATTTAATCGTCGCAGAAATTCTAAATTTGCACAATTGTGAAAAAAAATGTCTTCACATAACCTTGAATCTTCACAAAGTATCCGTAATCCGGTTATTAGTACGAGATATAAAAAGACTATTGAATAAATTTGTTATTCAATCGTCGCAGGAAGTCTAACGGACTTCTTGTCATATCGATCAATCGAGGTCGTCCAATTAACTCTATGGCACTCTTCGCGTTATTAGTTCACACTCGCAGAAAACGCTAGTAGTGCAAATGACACTGTGCAGATCAAGTAAAACCGATGAACCGGTGCTCTTTTTTCTGATATAATTATTGACTATATGTCGATGATAATAACGAGTCGATCGTGTCCCATTAGATACGTGAACTCATTCGCTATCCTCGTTAGAAGATCAGATCCATACGTGGGTCGAAGCGGACGAAGCTTCGCCCACTCCGATTTTTTTTTCCTTTCTGCATCATTCATTATTTCGAAGAAATAGATACGATTATCCGTAAGACTGATGCATATATATAAGAGTACGAAATAATGTATTGGTGAGTATATAGGGATCTGCATAGGCGAACCGGTATCCTATATACGTATACTTAACCAGGTTCTTCGAAAAACCATTTATCTAACGAATTCCCACGCTTATACATTGCGTTGAATCGTGATAGCAGCTAAGAACCAGCTATTCGAGACACTTCATTTTCGTTACCGTTATAATCTCTCATTCTCGCAGAGTCACCCGAAAGTACAGGAATTATCATTTCACCTCGCGCTCGCAGAAGCGAGCCATTCGTCGAGAGTCGAAGCGGTAGTTCACTGCGATAAATTATACCTGTTTATAACTGCTTCGGCGCAAGTGAGTTCATGTGTCTCTCGTGCTGCACGCCGTCAGATCTAAAGAGTGAGCGTTCTCGACTTATTCTATAGTTCCTTAAATGGCGACACGTCATCGACTCGTAACCAACAGCAAGTTATACTGGTACACACGCGCGCATATACACACGCAGACGGGTCATGTGTGTAACAGTTCATATGCTGCTCATTGGCTCTCGTAAGAATTATAAATAAAAACGTAGACTCTCTGCGCGTCACGCGACGAAGAGAACGGGAAGGAGGGAACCGGAATAGTCAGGTGGGTTTCAAGGATAAATACGCAAACTTCTTGTACTAACGGAAGTATCGATGATGATGAGAATCGAGATCGATAAAATGTTTTCTTTTTTTTCGAGCTTATGGCATCCGGTTCTATCGTAACAGTTGCGCTTCCGTCTGAATCTCTATCGTTCTTCTTGAACTTACAAAGTCCGACGTACGAAACAAGTTTAGATTATGTTTGTCTGAAAACACGTTTACCTACATACGAATGTCTGGTTTATCCGTACCTATAGAGGACACAGCGAGAGCTACAACACGATAGGTATCGAGAGTCTCACTGACGCTGCCTCGTAAATTCACGAGATCTTCCCTCCTCGGTGCTGACCGCAAATGTACAGCTTCGGCGAGAACAATTCACAATTCTCGATCTCTCGTGCGCCTTTCGGCTTTGCACCTTTTATTCTATTCGCGCGCGTTCTCCAGAAGCCGGTTGCCGATCGTTCGCGGTATATTGACTTATTACAACGCGATACGAGGACAGTCACGCATTTATAATCCCTTATTTGGCAAAATCGGACAGCTCCATCGTGTGTAAGCGCTGTGATGCTGCGTGGTCCGTGCGTCCGACAGTCACCGCGAGGGGACACCGTACTTGGCGAATTGCTCAATGCCTCTATAACGTATATATACAGGCTGATTCAGAATACATTTTTTTCTATTACGACAGCTAATTCGGATGCGTGTTGCGTTTTTATAAAAAAAAAAAAAAAAAATTGTGTCAAACCCATGCGATCGATTTTTTCGCCCCAATTTTCTGAAATTGTCGCCTAACCGTAATCCTCTTAAATGCTGGAAATAACCAATTATCGACGGAACTAAGAAAATAAAGTTGCATCTGGACGAGATGAGTTTTTACTCCGAATCCTTTGAGTTACTGTTGAAAATCCGTTTTGATATTTATTCTGAATCTCTCTGTATGTACGAAACGCAAAATTGCATCGAACAGCAGTGGACAGAAACTGCGTACGTCCCCGCGGTGCAATCGGTAGATTCGATCTTCGAATGCACGCATAGCCTCTCGCCACGGTTGCGTAGGTACTTGTATTCGAATCACCGCAACTGTCGCCCGCAGCCAGTGGCTGTATGGGACCCCCGGATTGTTGGACTCGACGTTCAACACTGTCGCACACAACGTGGGGAACGGCGTGTTAAGTGATAAACGCGGTGGTATTATGCCACGATGTGTATAATAGTCGGACTGTCGGTTCAATTGCAAAACTGGGTCGCCCTTTCCGTCAAAAGAACGGAGGGATCAACTCGCTTGAAGTTCAACTCGCGTCGTATTCTTGTCTTTCATCGCTTCGAGAGTCTCTGGACTCTTCCCCCGCTTTTCGAATCATTCTTTTTACGCTGTATAGCTAATACCAAGTCCTTGGTATAGTTTGCCGTCCATAATAGGCATTTACTCTAATAGCTTATCTCCGCAGGATTTATTTGCTTTTTTTTTTTTCAAGACGAAGATTATTGAATAGACGAATGAATATGCTGGTCCCCGTTGGAGAGAGATCTCTTTCTATGGTCAAACGAATGCTGGTCTGCTGTTTGAAGAGTCACCAGCGACAGAGCCGTATGCTTTACCGTAGTATAATACGGGGTGTAATAAAACCGCGCGTACGCCACGTGCTTGACTGTTCGAGACCCTTGGGCTCCGTCAGTTGCTTCTCGTTCAGGCGAATAGGCCGCTATCGTCTTATATCTGTTGCTGCTGGCGCTGATCCTGGCCACTCGTAAAATATACTTCACGACAGTCGTATTCTCTGTCCATCTTCTCGTCCATTTTTATTTTTTTCAACTCCATTCGTATGTAGAAATAACGTTGCGTTTTTGCCGTGACGAGAGAAGGAGATGCGCGAAAAAAAAATGTATTTATAGAAATAATAGAAAAAAGGGAATTGAACAAAATACAAGAGGTTCAGCGAACTCCGGTGGGGACGCAGAAGAGAGCACGGAGCGTATATATGGTAATACGAAGACGCGTGCCGAGAAAGTCAAATCGTTGAAAGAGTAGAACTCTATGTGTATAAAACACTCGAAGACGCTTAGTAATCGTCACCCGGCAAGAAGTCGACGATTGGCGCTCTTTTTGACGAAGTTGATGAGCGACGGTTTAGCCAGTTCTGTTGCGAAGATTTCACATAAACACGAACTATTAAGTAATACGCAGTACGGTGTATAACTATATAACACGGGACGGCAAGTGGACGATCGTATCTCTGCAGGGCTTTCGGCGTCAAGATCATCGTCTCAATGGGACTGAATGATGTCATTTTGCTCGACGGTATTTTATTTTTGAAAAGAACGAAAATAAAAATACACAGTCCAATCTGCATACGCGTCTCATTCATTGTCATAACTACTTTTCGTTAAAAACTTCGTGGATCTTCGAGAATTAAAAAATTTATAACCGAATGAGCCGTAGTTATTTTTAATTATTTTTTCATACCGAAAAAAACTTTTTATCGAATTATATCAAAATCGTTCCGCTCTCGTATGACTAATTAAAGAAAATAATAAAGTTTATCTGTTGCAAAAAAAAAAAAAGATCGCGATAACCGAGTCAATGCAGTCAAAATAATGACAAATTTCCGGGTAACTCGACCGAGAAAGAGAAAAAAAACTCTGTGTGCACAATATATGCCCACAGGATCGTGACCACCCACGTATTTTATCGACACGCAGCTACCTATATCTACGTATTTACTACCGATGTCAATCATCATTGGAACGCGACCGCGTGGATCCGTGCATTGACGCGCGACAGGAGCTTAAGCCCATCGGTGCGTTGCGTGCGTCTCCGGTCTGTTATAATCTGTCTCCAGTGTTTACAGAATCTATATCTACGTTATAGAGGTATCCGTATGTGACACGATCGAGAGAACGCGCACCGGTCGATGACGCAACTGGCGAACGAAGGCGTATACTGTATCGTCGTCGCGCTCGCGCGGTGTCTCACTGCTACTTTATAAGGAGCACCTCCTCACCAATAACCTTACCAACGAATCACGGAGAACCTCGTAAAAGACGTCGGCGTATGATACTCTCGATGTCAGCTTTCACCGGTGTAACCGGCCAAACTCCGAGTAATTCACTCGATCCCGATGTATCCATCTTTTTTTTTCCATTTCTGTATGCACTCGTTTTATTTTTTTCATTCGACGATTATTACCAAGAGACACACGAGTCATCGCAATTGCGCCAGGTGAGTCCTTGGATTAAAGACGAATCGTAAAAAAAAAATAAAAAAATAAGAAAAATGAAATTAGGGACATCGGACTCGAAATTTCCCCATGGAAACGGGGCTAAGGTTGGATTCCATTCGTCTTTCCATTCTCGAAGGCAACATCAGGTGAGAGTGATTTTCTGCTCACAGGGTCAGAAATAATTTCTACCTCTGTGTTTATTGTCCTGCCGTTTGTTCGTAGCATGTGGGCGCCATGCGTTGCGAAAGCCTCGGGGGCAGGTCACCTTCTTCGGATCCGATTGCTAACTCTCTCGTCTCTCTTTTTCTCCTGGTTGCGCTTTCATACATACATATATACTATATATATACTATATATATACTTGTAACTTCGAAAAAGTCTCGCGAGACGACGAGAGAAACTTTAAACCTGTTTTCCTGTTGTCGAGTTCGTGGCTTATCAGAAACTACAACCCGCCCAACAACCGCGCACCGGCTGCCTGGTGTGGTGTACTGTACGCAATGTGCGCTCTCCGGCACTGAATAAATTCTCCAATATATTGTAATGTGCCGGTAGCGAACCGAAGCTGTCCAATACATCATCTCGGAATTCCCAGAGACGTCGAAAGAGTTAGGCGAATATTTTATAAAATTACGATCCGTTGTAGTTAATCAAAGAGTAAATACAATATACTAAGTTACGTACAGAAGCGATTGGCTTTTATCTATTTGGAGAATGAAAAATATCCGAGGCGCAACAAAGGAGAATCAACGATTGTCTTTATTGACGTCGTCCCGTCAGATCAGAAATCAGTATCGCGCGTGCACCCGGGCAAACGAGAACTGGAGCACATTAAACGGATTAATTAGCCGGACGTAATCGTATTAATTAATACCATCAGCGCTGGACACTGCGGCACACTGCCTTCTGATACCATAACGAATATATATGTATATAGATATCTTGGTGATGTTGACGGTGCGATCCGCGTCTGGTCGTCTACGGTTTGCCGTCTTCGGTATACGCTGAACGGATACATACTATATCTGTCTATAATATCTGCGTCTAACCATATGTGTATCGCTGCGAGATACAATGACCCACTTTTATCGCGACCTACCATTATTATCACGATCGATTGCGTAATACGATACACCAACCGGATGACAACGACAGTTTATTAGCGCGCGCGCGCGTGTGTGTGTTTTAGAAGGGTATATGCGGGAGCTTTTGTTTATTGTAGTTTCTGTCGAGCAAACGCGACTTTCCTATTACTCATTGTCGTCGCGAGGCTCGTCTCGATAGAGAACTAACCAATGGAGAGCCGTTCTCCCTCGAGATAGATATACTGTCGTTTCCCACATCATGCAGGAAATGTGTGCGCAAAAAGTTGAGTTTTTCTAACACGTTTTTCTTACGAGTCAAAGTTTTCTCTCGGTGTCGAAGGGAACGAGGGATTTTCCCAAAGTTCCCAAAGAGTACATCAGCCTCATCGGGCAAACATATGTCCAACCGGCTCGCTGTATTTTCGAACAATAGTGCATTTCGACAAAAGGCAGAAGGACACGACGCTCAACGCTGTACCCGGACCGGAGTCCGTTTTCGTAACATATGGTGGACGGAACTTTGGCTCGACGAATCTACTAAGAAGGCACGTCTCTCGGGGGTCCACTCGACTGGAAGACCGAATTGACCGCATCATTGATCGCAAGAATTCTATGAATCTACTCGATCTAAACGACTGATTGCTACATAAAAAGTATTTCCAACGAAGTCATACGAATTCGCGAATTCGTCATCGAGTAAATTAAAAACTATCGAAACTTCCCCTGAATCTTGTGCGGCTGGCAGCACGCGTGAGTCACTGCTGGCGAAAGCAATTCTTGCCGGTATTCTGTTGGTATAATAATCTCTCGGCAGCGAAAGTAACTCGAAACCAAAAACGATACTTGATATCTATGCGGTTAATTCAAGTTATACTCCGAATAGATCCGCTCTTCTATCTCTGGTCGCTCCGCGAATTGAGATACGATTCGCGAAAGCATACAGCTACAGTGTGAGAAGATAAAAATTTCTTAGATCTTATTTTTTACGATTATGTACACTTAGACAATATTTAGTCGATCGAAAGTACTAAAACATGAACCATCAATCATGTTTTTTGGTGGGTTAGGCTTCGCGGAAACAATTTTCGGCGCTCCTACACTAAACACAGGAGACCCTAAATCCGTCGGAAGCGAAGGGACTAAATCGTCTAATGAGCCGTTTCATTGCATCGTTTACGTTCGATTGTACGTGCGGAGATATATATACACATATACTGCCGATATGCTATCCCACACGCGACGTTACGTCATTGTTACCAATGTCACTGGAACTCCCACAGCTAAAATGTAAAAGATCTACACGCAAACGCCGTGAAAGGTTTCTGTATTATATCCAGTAGTCGATCATTTGTAGCGTTGCAAAAACTCGTCATTAAATTACATTCTCAGTTTATTCGCATTCCTCTCAAGCTTTACGCGACAGACGGCGCCTGTGAGTTGTCTGCTTCTCCCGCATATCGATTCTCTCTCGTACAGCGAAAACGGAAATTCTTGCAAAAATTCAATTTTTTATTTTTTCCTTTCCTTTCTTTTATTCTTCTGGAATATTTTATCATGTGTTTCTCTTGCTTGAGGGACAGACGGGATATCCGTCCATGTTTTAACGAGGCACTCGTCAAGCCTTGATGATGAGAGCAGAAGCCACCGAGAGACGCAACGTCTCGACTTTAGCGTAAACGCGCACGTTTGCGTATATACTCTCGGTTGCTCCTCCACTCTCTCTCTCTCTGCTTGTTCACTCGTTTTCCAGTAGTCTTTCAGTATATTACACGTATATAACATGTATGCATACACGCTGTCGAGATCCGCGATGTAGTAGCATGGGCCCCGGGGGCAGCCGGCTCTCTTCCGTATAATGACAGAGGCTGAAGCTTGAGGCACGTGCCTCACGCGATCCTCATCCTCATTACCTTCCTGTGCCCTCCGCGCGCACTCCCTTTTTTTCTCCTTCTTTTTCTTTCGTCTCCTCCTCTTTCTCTTACGTTCAGCCGCGAAGCGTTAGCGGTTTCGCGCATAATCCCACACCGATTGGCGGGTCTTTATCGCGCCTACCAGCTGCTCTGCGCCTCTTTCGCATTACGGATTATACCAAACGCAGCCGTCCGTTAGCTCGATTTTGCAGATTTCGTTTCGTGATCGCGAGGAAATCGTGTGGAAGCGGTACAATTAGCTGGTATTTCGCTGGCGAATAGTCTTTCTTCTGTAGCGAAGGATTTCAGTTCTACGTGATTTGAATAAGATAAACGCGCAAAAAAAATAGTCAGCCACGTAGGCAGAGGTGGCGGACTGGACGGGAAGTGGACGAAACGATTCGGCGAATTCATTCGAATATTCAAAGGACTTCTGGCTAAAGGAAAGTTGGGATTGGCGGGAATAACAAAAAAATTATAGTTTTCGCGATATTTTTTGTATTCATTCGCTTTGCCGACCAGCGGCTCGACCTATCCTTCGATATCGCGCTGCTTGCACAACTCCAATTATAACACCCGGAGGTTTTCATATACGTATTACTGATCTAATAAGTTAGATATATCTGTAGACACGATTACACCCCTCGAGCTAATCATTGTCTCGCGCATTAACTATGACACCGCCAAGCGGTGCGTGTCCTACTAAAGCATATAGAGTCTCTAACGTGTAATCCGACTTGGCGCCAGGAGAACTCGTGGCTCTCAGAGGTAAAATTAACGGAAGGGGTTATTTTCTCGTATACGTAAGATCGCGCGCTCGTTGGATACCAGACACATGACTGCTGTGCGGCTACTGTGCCGTCCGCGGCAAAGGAGTGATCGTGACTTTCATGCAAGTCGCCGGAGTTTCGACTGTTCAACTGCCTACACGCTTAGGATTCAAGCGGTCACCGGAAACGGCGAGGAAGTTGAATCTTCATGCAGGGGCTCTCGTTACGCTCCCCGATCACGATTTTCGAATGACTGGTTGAGAACGATCCCGAAGTACCTCGGCTACTTCGAGTCACTGGACCGTTTTACAACTATCGTAGAACAATCCTTTCGATCCTTTTTTTTTCATTGACGAACGTAAATTGCAGCGAACCGTTCTTTATCTATCGTAGAACAATCTTTTCAATATTCTTTGATAGAAAATCGCAATTCTTTTCGATCGACAAAGAAATGGCACAATGTCATAAAATGGCATCGGATACCAAGAAATTTACGCGCTCGAAGAATTCGAAAGATATCACCGTGAGATACTGCGCGAGACACGTCGAATATTGCCCTCTTATCGCGAAACACGCTATAAACGAAAGATAAGATGCTGCAAATTGCACATTGCGCACACAAAGAAACGATATCCATTCGCAACGCTTCGATGTGAATAATACATGGTGGTTATTGTATTCTCGCGTCGGTGAAATCGCGTAGAATTATCCGATTAGCATCGTTATGCAGGAAATACTACGCGAGTTTCTCTCTCGATGTTGTTTCGCTTTGTCGCGTTCTCGATGAATGCATAGAGCGCGCGTATAGCACGTCGCGAGAGTACCGTTTTTGTGCGCATCATCCGTGTTTATATTCTCCGGTATGTGAAAAACCGTGACGGTTGAATTAATAATTCCTATATTTAGCCAAAGAGAATCAACTTACGCGCGGCCCGTCGGGAACCTCGTGAATCCGGGAAAGGAAATGACGCGTCATCGCGAGAATTTCGCGAAAATCGAAGGTGCGTCACGGCCCGTGTCGTACGCGTCACATTGCGCCGTGTGTATGCGCGGGATTTATGTACCAACGTATCGTTTCGTCGAGATTGTAACGCCTCGATATAATAGATCGGGGGGCCGGTTACGCGCTCGAGAAACTCGAGGCGAGACGATGTGACGATTATGGTTACAAGTCGACAAAGTCTCGCAAATCCGCGACTAGCATTACTTGACACGCGAGAAGCAAAACTATCTATAATGCCGCGCGCAACTATCCAAAAGGCGGCGGAGCAAAAATACAGTCATTGGCCATTCTAAATAGACATTCATTGAATGCAATGAGCGTAATTGAGATTTTTCTTAAATGGCCAATCATTGTCGCAGTTTAAGTCGCATACGATGCCAACTCGAGCAATTGAATAAATGTGCATATTTACGATCTCCAGACTTCGCTCCAAAGTCTACGAGGCCCAAGGCTCTCCTCCGACTGGGATATAATAATTTTCCTATTCAATCGACTAGGCCAACGAGAAACTACACGTGAAACGCGATCTCGACGACGACTCCTCGCCCAAGCGTACGCGTATATTCACGAACGGTGTTACGATCATTTTCCTAGAGTTCTCCCTTTTTTTTCTCTCGAGAGTTTGCGTTTCGTCGGCGCCTACGCAACGAGAGTCATTCGAGACACCCACGTGAGAGTTAAAATCCGTGCGTACATGAGGCAGAGATCGAACGGGGAGGTCAGATCTCAATTTGGTATTTTACGAAAAGTTGTAAAACATTTTTTTTTTTTTTTTTCATATCGAACGACTATAGGAGAAGAATGTGACGAATTGCTTTTAACATCGGCCGATTCGATTACGAGAGATTGTCGTAGCGCAATCGCCAAGCCCATTTGTTCGATCGTTCGCTCACGCACACTCCAGCAGGTATATAGTTCGAGATGAATCGTAAAGATTGAGAAAAAAAAATGTTAATCGGAGCGACGCGAAGTGATGAGGCGCCCACGCCTTGCGCGTGAATGATCGTCACGAATAAACTCGAAGTGTTGCTGATGCTGCTGACTCGGTGGTTGCCTCGTTGCACGGAATGACCTAACATCCTGTATACGAGAACGAGACCGTCTCGCACTCCGGATATCGCGTTGTACTCGAAAGCACAAGAAATATATTACGAATAGAAAAGTGTATATAGTATATACAAGACGCGAAAGTTCTCTTCATTCATCGACAGCCGAAACCTCGTCGCTTCCTCGTCTTTCAACTTTAATTATTCATTTAAAAGATCAACTTTGATATTTATTTCGCAGTTAACTAATGTTCGGAAGGGTATCGGCGATAAATTTGAAAAAGATTCGAAGAGTCGAGTAATCAAATTTGTTATTGGAGACATGCTAATCTTGCAAGGTCAACGCTACGGGGAATATAATTTAATTTACTCGCGAGACGGTATTTTTTTTTTTTTCTCCTGGAGATGTTTTTCTTCGTATCGGTTTGAATGACGATATCGCGATAGGTTGTGTTTCAACGACAGGATCGTGCAAGAATATAGTTTAGCATTGTAGTTCTCCACGATGTTCCGCGAAACACGATCTTCGATTATAAATAACCCTTTCGTTTCGTTTCTATTTTGGGAATTAATGCGAGAGCGCAGAGAGAACGAGCGCGAAAAGCGGTGAGGTTATATATCGGTGAAGTGAACGCGCGGGTCTCTCGCCCTGGCGGAGGAGACGCGCTCTCGCACGTGAGATTAATGGGAGCGAAGCTCGTAAAGTTTCTACAAGGTGCCCCAAATATAACAACGAAATGGGCAGTAAGAGGCGAGAGGACGAAGCTTGTTCTACCGCACCGATGACAAGTACGCTTCCGGCTCGATCCTCCTGCTTCGACCGGATATCGTTAGTAATTTCGCTATGGTGTTTGCACCATATTGTCCGACCGAACGAAAGCCATTTGCGACACCAAGGATAATTGATTTTTTCCGCTCGCGTTAGTTTATAACTATATACCTATTTTCTTCTATTGTTTTTTTTTTTTAATTCTATTTTATGCAACAGTAAGACGGATGTCGAAGTCATTAAAACAGAGAGAATTGACCGACAAAAAAAACTTTACCGAACGAGGACCTAAGACATCATCCTTATTTATATCGAGTGACAAACTACTCGCTGCAACAAACGTCTACTCGACGACCCGAAAAGAATCGACGTGAGTCACTTCGAAACGGGAACGCTCGCGGGCGAACTTGCAGAATCCCCCCGGTGTTCCAATTTTGCATTTCGATATAAGTTTGCGAAAGAGCATCCAATTCCATTTGCACTTGTATACTCCGGTTGGAATCAATGACCATAGTTGGAATTATCTTCGTCATCGAAAATTACTGAGAATCGTCAGTCGGAATTGTCGACGATGTCATCGATTTCGCTTTCGCAACTTCCGAAAATTTATCATCGACAGTGACACACATACACACACTCGTGAAACAGTTGTGACAAGCGGCCCGAATAAAAAATTATTTGTCTGTCTTCGCAACTGTGTACATTTGAAGAGCTTGACATTCTCGTCGAACGTCGACTGAGACGAGTCTCAACTGAATAAGCGCAAAAACATAAACTCGACATCATATACTATACATCGAAAAAAAAGATGACATGCGCAATCGTCTGATCGAAGTTTTTTTTTAGGAGAAATTAATAAATTCGTCGGTGACTAAGACCGTTGACTTCTCACGTGCGCGTCATAGTTGCTCGGAAATTAGATCGATATATCGAAGCAATCCAGCCGGCTTCGCGGCTCGACTGCACGAGATGACGGAACAAGACGAAAGACTAATTATCGGGGGCTATCAGTTCGTGTCACTGGCTTGATAATCGGCAATGAAAAGAAATGTGAAATTGTGTGCATCTACTCACCAGCCTCGTCGGATGCTGTCTCGATATTCCGCTACCGAAAAGCCAAACATGCTGTCGTGTGGTCCACGATAACTCGCGTAGTGTCTCGTCTCGACATTGTAAGCCTCGGCACTCCACGACGGTGATTTAATTCCCGTGAGGACGAGAAGTCCCAGGAGAACGTGAAAACTCCACATTTTAACTCGATTCATTTGTGCAAACTAAATACACTTTCACACTCTCCGGACCACCGATACTCGAACACCCACAGTACCTATCGCCAACTATCCATCCGGTCGTTTAAACGATTGTCGAAAAAACGAAATCAAAACAAAAAACTTTTTTTTTTTGTTTGACAAACTTGACGAATGAAAAACGATGTGACGATATAAAGGCTTCGTAATAGTAAAACGAATGTTTAACAACAATCGTCAGGGGTCAAGTTCGTACGCGATTAGCAACATGTGTTAAGCCGGTCGATGGTAATCACTTGTACACGACCTGACGAAGTCGGCTTGACGGACGGCCGCGGACAGACTGAGTGGAACTCGAGCCTCTGAGCTCTCACGACTCCCCCACCCGCCACCGTTTCAAAGTTGAGCGCCGGGCTATCGTAGCTGCTGTCGCTGTCCTTCTCCGACTCACTTTAACCAATGCCACGCCACTTTGCCTTTTGGTTTACAAGTCGTCGCAATTATTTGGCCGCGAAATCAACGATTGTACAACGAATGGATGAGCGAATAAATAATTGTAGCAACAGCTGCATTTATTTAGTAACGAGAACCGAATAGCTAGGGAATGTGACGGTTGATAATTTGCGGCTTTACGAAATTACTTGTGATTTGAATTTTTGCGGTCGAATGAGTAAAATTCGGAAAGCGAATATATTAGACGTTTTCAAAGAACAAATTGTATGGATGAAAATACAATCGACATGAAAAATACTTAGCCGCTATTATTGAAAAACATGAATATTAATTTACCACTATAAGGAATTCTGTACGCTCGTGTTTTCGGAGTTAAAAAAAAATTATCCATAATGTAGAGATTCGTTAAACGTATAGTTGTTTTTCTAATTTTTTGCGAAATTCTCGGCGTAGTTGTCTATTTTCGTTGTTTGTCCAACTCTTCGATAAATAGCAGGTGAGTCAAGCGTAAGTAGCCATCAAGTCATTTCAATTTACCGAACTCCAGGTTGCTCGCGTGCAGCTCAGAACAGTTGCCCTCGAGGGACAGAAATGTAACGCGGCAAGTTACTTCATCGATCTCGGTTAAGCGAAGTAAGACATTATTAAGGTAACTGAACAAACGAGATAAGTTTTGCCCGTAATCGCAATAAATCGAGCAACGAATTGCCAAATGCCATTAGACGAACGAAAATCTTTATCATTAAAGACGATCTAATCTTCTCAAAGAAAAAAACAGCTTCGTTATTTCTGTTCAGTTGTGCAAGTTCTTTGGGATATAAAAAAAATCTAATATTCGATATTTTTGCAATTATAATTTGATTTCTTATAAACAGTTCATCAAGTTTTATGCAGACACAGACCAGTTTTTGTCGCGGCTGCAATTTTTGAGCGGCATTAACGTGTTCTATGCTCTATCTTCAGAGAGAAAGTGGACTGGATAGTTGCGAAGGGTATATCGCGCATGAAATACAATTTATAGCAACAAGTCGCGAGTTTAGAAATGATTAATTCTACAGTTGTGAAGCAAAGTTGAAAACTGTGGTTTCTGCGCGCGATAATGTCGGGAATGCAGAGTTCTACCTTATTTCGAAGTTCCCTTTCACTTCTGAGGCTCGCTGTATGCTCGAGCGTTGGTCACAGGCCTACAATTCGATCCCTTAAAGAAAACGCGTTTTACCATCGGAGATATTAACGCTAATCGCTGACAAGAACCGCCTTCTCGCAACGTCAAGCGCGCTGTTATAAATCGCAATTCGAGCTCTCGAATCATTTCTCAAATGAATAGTTTCATTTTTTCCCCAATTACAGAATAGATCGCGAAAAAAAGGGTTATTTTGATAAACTACAAAATAGATCAGTCGGGTACCTCTTTTCACGTTGTTATAATGTCGAATAATCGAATTACTATCTATAGAAGAGGAGCCTCCGTGGTTAATCTTCTTGTAATATGCGTGAAAAGTACAACATTATGCAAGTGCGGTTCGTTCTTCATTTCTATTGCAGTATATCCTTTGCCGTCGTCAATCGATATACAATTACATGTTAATTGACTGTCGCCACATAGTTTAAGGCATGTTAGATTGAAGTTTATCAATACTTATTTCGTATAGTATTTTTCATTATGCTAAATTGTTTATTTTCTCCGTAAAAGTAAACACATTTTACTTCTGAGGCGTTATATAAAACAATACATGTTCGATAAATGCGTTAATAAATCATACAAACGTTAACTAACTTTCTGTGTTGTCTTATTGACTCAACAACGTATATCGCATTATATGTTTACGTTCATTGATTGAATCTCGAGTTCTTTTTTTTTTATTATTATAAAATAACGTATCTGCATTAATAAGCATTGTTACGCGCTACGTGCCAACATAATTTTTATCATCTTTAAAAGGCGCGGACTCATATGAAAAATTATTTCGTCGATTAATTCATCGACTATACATAGCGGATTAAAAATTGTTCGTTAACGTTCAGAGAGCTTCGTTTCACTCCGCTCTAACGATCAATATATCATTTTTTTTTTTTTTATTTCGTCGGTGTTTATTTTATTAAAGTAGATATTAGGGCGGTAGATAGATATTAAAATTCCTTTATGAAATATCAGGCCTTTGCGAGTAAAACTTGTGCCTCTTGTATCGCAATGGCAACTTTTAGAATCTTCCTTGTTAAATCCACGTTATCTTGGCCTCATTTTTTTTTTTTTTTTTTTTTTTTTCGTCACTCCCTATTTACATACATAATATAACGTATAATTGTTTTATTTTGTGTTTTTTTACGTAATAAACGTTGAGCCTATTCGTTATTTTCCATGTTCATTCCTTCTTTCTTTTCTTTTTTTTTTTTGCGTCACTCTCAGTAGTTTCGACATCTTTAATACTTTTTATGTTTTAAAATATATCCTACGACAAATATTCTTGTTTTAACGTGATTCGCGGTTCGGAGCGATTCATAATATTTATAACTTTTCTATAACTCCTTAAACTGTACGCTATATATCGTTATTTACAGATTGTATGTTACTAATTATCTTCGTCGCAGTTGTTAGTTTATTTATTATTATTATTATTTTCTTTTTGTTTACTTCAATCTCGACTCTCCCAATTGTGACTTTCTCAAGGAACAAATTCATGGATTCTCCGCAGTTTATCGTTTTCATAGTTTCAACGTATCAACACAGAATGCGATTCACTGTTCAATTCATTCTATCGGTTAAGGGTCATCTATAATAATTAATAATTCCTGATCTCGAAACATAAGTTAGACTTTATAAAAATACTATTAACGGCTCACGCATGTAGTAACGCTTTGATACAATTCCAAGTACATAATCGTAAATCGATAATAACGAGGCCTTTTCGGAATATATTAATAATCTAATTCATAGTTTTAACTGCCCCGCAAACCCTAGTAAACGTTCGTTTTGCCTTTTTTATTATTTTCATTTCGTTTGATATCTCATCGTAAAACAATTGTTGATGATAAAACTTTTCTTTAGTCAATCGTTTTTATATTTGTCGCACCAGAATTAATTTTATTTATTTATTCGCTTCATGAGCTGCCTAACTTGCGTATGATATAGAACGAGTGACAGAAGGGTACTCGCACTTGTTGCATTATATTAATTTCGAATAACTTCCGAGTCCCATTCACTTATCGTTTTTTTTTCCTTCTTCAACGATCTCGAAGGATAATATCTAATTTGGTATTAGCATTCATCTCTGTAGCATGGGACTGTGAATTGTTTAATATCATTTATAATTTTTTTTTTTTTTTTCAACATCGGAACCTTTGGTAGGATAATTGCCAGATAATTGGCATCGTTTGAAACTTCGTTATTTAAACTATTTAATAAGGGTGTACAAAGCGCAAGATCGAATAACGCCTCATAAACGGTCGCCTAATACCTCTCGCCGGCATAAATGAAATTTCCATCGCTTCGCCGTCGATTAAATGAATCGTCGCAATTTACGCGGGTCACAATTTATTACACTAAAAATTTAGTTCATCATAATATCAACTATATTTTTTTTTGTTCTTTATATTACAATATAACTACAGTCCCGCATTCATTGTTCATTCGCGCACAAGTACCTCATGTTCACAAAAACATATTATGGACAATTTTTCAAAATTTCATTCCTCAAATTTACCGATTATCCACCAAACAACATAAGTAGTAGAAACACTTGTGTTTCTAATTGGAAGGTGAGCCAACGCTTTATCTGATTAATGATGAAATATGTATATATATAATTTTTTAACGCTCCGCGATTTCTCTAAATCCAATCGAATTATGTGAAAAAAGTAATGATAAATTACCACGAGCGCAAATACTGTTGATAGCGAATGCGGGTGTAAAAAAAAAAAAAAAAAAATCTTATCCGTATGTATAACAAATCACGCTGAGAAATTCCTCAGAAATTCAAACTCGATGCATCCGTTCATAATACGATTGGTTTTCTTTTTATTTTTCGTTATTTTTATTATATTTTTTTTTCAAGCTTTTGTTTAAATTTGGAATATTTTCTCTGAGTAATATACTATCATGTTTCGTGTAGCACTATTAACATCATCTCCTCATTTTTTAATTCATTTTTTCAATTTCTTTTCAAGTATAAAGTTCTGTATGTATTTTCTCAGACCTCTATACTATTTTCGTTAACTTTTTTCTTTTTCCTAAAGTTGTGTTATATGCCACGAAAGTTTGAAGGGTTAGAAAATAAATGGAATGACAAGTAAACATAGATGAAAGATTATATGTATAAAGTCGAGCAGTCAGGTACCTGTTCACCTTGTCAAATTATCATCGATACTCAAATAGAATCTGATTGAGTCGATGACACATATATAATACGTTTGACCGTCGCACCAACCAACTCTTGGAGGAATGAAAGAAGGGAGGGTATAATCGTATTTCTAAATAAATTAATTACTTCTTTCTATTACTTGGTATGCACTTGCTACATCAAGTGACGAATAACTCAATAAATCAATAATAATAATTCAATAATAATAATAATAATAATAGGCCTCAAATCACCTGCACTTTACAAATAAAAACGAAAAATAAAAATGGAATTATTTTGTAAGCAGGTCGGGGGGAGGCAGGGGGGGGGGGGGCGACATGGCTTAGCTTAGTGTAACGGAAGGCAGAACATCTGTTTGAGAAGTCTCTTTCGTGGATTCTCATCCTCCACATCGTCATAGTCATTGTCCTCGGAATTATCAACGGTCGTGTTGTTGTTACCGGTATCGTAAGTGACGTCCGTGATGCTGACAGAACGCGAGTCTATCGGACTCCCATAACGAAACGGGAACGGTGGCGAAAGTCGATAATCGTTATAATTATTGTCGTTCTCGTTTTCCTCCGTATACCTCCTCACAGCGAACATATTGTTTTGTTGACTATGGCCATTGGAGCTATAGTCGTTGAACGGATCAAATCTCAGCATCGCGAGTTTGTCCTGCAGCTCGTATATGTAACACTGTTGCCTCCGTTGATATTCTTCTTGTCGTTGCTGTTGTACAAGAAACAGCGGCTCTTGTCACACGCAGTCCTCCAGGGACATTAGCAGAGGATTTACGTATTCGAAACCCTCGAATTCACTTTGGTCGATTTTGTCGATAACTCTCCTGTCGAAGAAACGAAAAAAAGCCAAATGTTCATCATTCATGTTATTCGATAAAATATGTTTGACAAATTGTTTCATCGTATATCCACTCGAATCGATTACTATGCGGCGGCGATTATTAGACCGCCTAAAAGAGTCGTTGTAAAAAAAAAAGCCAGCAAAACATTGTGTTCACGACTTACGGATCGTCGGGAGTCAGATGGACAGGTTCATCCGTGAACTCGGGTGGGAAGTTTGCCAAATCCCGATCGGAATCCAAGCGCGGCTTATATGGCGGTGTGACCTGCTTTTGCTCCAGCTATAACGGAAAGTCGGGAATAACGTTGTAAAATGTCGCAATGCCTCTTATCGAGTTTTATCTCGAATTTCCACGATAATTCGCTTTCGTAAATTCGTTAACGCTGCTGCCGGAAAAGCGCGATAATTGTGCTGATATTTTGGAATTACCGTGATAATTCAAAATTATCGATTTAACTCGCAACGAATACATCGATTAAACGGGTTATTTTTCTTTTTTTTTTTTTGGCAAACGTTAATGCTTCATAGCTATAGAACTCACCAATTCCCAATCAATGGCTTTGAAGAATGGATGCCCGACTATGTCCAGGAATGCGGATGGACCGCGACCACACCCCAGTCTCTCAGCAGGATTCTTGGATAGGAAGCCCTTGAGAACGGAAGCCGCTTTGACGGAAAGCGATCGCGGTATACGAATAGTTTTTTGTAGAATAACTTGGAAGAGATAGTCCTCGGTGTTTTGATCGGGATTCTCCGATGCACCGGCGATGTCAAAGGGGCTTCGTCCGGCCAGCATCTCATACAGCAACACACCGAGAGCCCACCAATCGACGGAGAAGCCGTAGTCCTCGCCGCGCAGTATCTCCGGTGCAATGTAATTCGGAGTACCGCAGAATGTTGCGGTTGTATCGCCCTCTCGTACGCCTTCTTTGCACATACCGTAGTCGGTCAGTTTTACGTGGCCTTCGTGATCGAGTAGAACATTGTCCAACTTTAAATCCCGGTATATAATTCCTGTTGTGCGAAAGTGAAAAGTTATTCAAAATTTTGCACCAAATTAATTTTATTCGCAATCTGGAAAAATCGAAAATTCACTATTTTTATTATTGTGATTATATCTTTATTACCTTTCTGATGTAAAAAGTTTAAGGCGAGACTAATCTCGGCGGCGTAAAACCGCGCGTGTTCCTCCTCGAGGCGATGTTTCCTCTGCATGTGAAACATAAGATCACCACCGCGAACGAACTCGATAACGAAGAAAAGACGCGACGGCGTTTGGAAGCACGAATGTAATCCCACGAGGAACGGATGATTGGATGCTGTTTCAAACACGTGCTTTTCCGTTTGTACCCAATCGATGTCCTCGTCGTCGGTTACCAGAGCCTTCTTGATTACCTTCATAGCGTAGATTCTCTTGGTACGCTTTAGCTCGACCATTAGCACCTTAGCGTAAGATCCTCGTCCGATAACCCTAATGAGCTCGAAGTCACTCAGCGAATATTGTCTCTGCATTTCACCGGCTCCATCGGCTCCCGCCATAGCATCCAGTGCCAACTCTTCGCCATCGTCGCTCGACGCACCTGTATATGTGTGTATGTAATTGTACATGTGTTGCGGATTATTAGAGTAAAATTTACATCGTACAAACGTGACAACTACGGCCCTTATTTGCGGCAGTTAACACACATAGGCGAAGGTTAACACAGCCGGATATGCCGACGAAGGACAATGAGGAGAGAATTTACTCCGAAAATTCACTTACGTATGCGCACATGTTCCTCGACCACCGACGATTCTGCGGCCTCGTCGTCCAAATGCGCCGGTGGACTCGACTGAGGCGAATCCGGCGGTTGTTGGTCTCCATTACGATCCGCCGTTTGTTGCTCCGACGACTGGGATTGCTGCTGCTGTTGTTGCGGACTCAGACACGGCTTTCGCACAACTTTGTGACACTTCTTGTGCACCAATAGTTTACATTGAATGCACTTGAATCCTTGACGACCCAAACCCCATATTCGATCGTTGCAAAATGCGCAGAATGCTCGCTAACAAACAAACGCCACAGACGAATTACGATTAATAATTGTAAGCAATCATTTTTATTTATATATCGGTGACAATTTCTTACCCGATTGAAGCGCTTCGCTTGGAATATGTGACCATTCACCCTGTACAATTTCCTCCATCGTCGTGCTCCTCGTCTGTAGATACTCCCTTTGAGAAATCGAACAATGCAAAACATTGAAATTTCTTTCTACGAACGATAACACGGTTTTTTTTTTTTTTTTTTTTTTTTTTTTTTTTCAATCACACGTCGGGTGTTAAGAGATACGGACATTCGAATATATCTGAACTCCCGACACTGATGATACCACACGGGAAAATTTTAATAAAATTCTTAACGAATCGAGGCTGTTCCATGCTGTAGTATTCATGTGACTACTCTTTCCCGGAGCGTCGAAACGTAGTTACAATCGAGTGTACGATTGCAAAAAAATGTAAACATTACCGTTTCACCCCCGTGAGGATTCGAAGTGCGAGAGATAAACAGAATCAGATAATAAATACGATTTGCACTCGAGTTATTTGATTTGGAGCGTTTCTCCCGTACGGTAGACGCCGACAAGCTATTTATTATTCATCGAACCGTCTCTCGAAATCACGCAATCGAGTCGAAATATGTATATACTATATATGAGAAACATTTATACAGTGTTTAATGAATCACTGGGGTGTGAGAAATGTCGTAGATTTCTGCTTGACTAATTAATAACTAACAAACGAGAAAATAAAAAAAAAACGCTAATGTTATACTTACTATCTTCGCCCTGACATGGCATCCCTGGAGCTGGTGGGACATTCGGAAAAACTGTAACACGCAATGGATAACGGGTGCACGGGTTAGATATGCTATTTTGCAGTGTGAGCGAAGTGAGTTCTAATTATAATTAGACACGCGGTCTATGTGTACACTACTCTCTCTCTCCGTGTCGTTCGCGAATGGGATATATTCCAGCGGCAGCAATTCTACGCTCGATTCGCCTTGGCGCTGGCCACGAAAGGGTAAATATCAATGATTAAGAACCTCGAGGGACACGGTAGAAGCTGCCTTGCGCATCCCTCCATAGATATATAGTTCCTCCTTTTCAACGATGTATATATAGGTGAACGTGCGGTACGCGAAAGGGGTGGAGTATCTGCATGCACGGTATAGTACGAACCCCACTGGCCATGTGACCCAAAGTGGATAGGTACACACCGCCTCGTTGTTCCTATGTCCTACTTCTGGCTTTAACACTACTCGGGGCCCCACGTTTTAGAACAATTGCAACTGGTGGTGAAACTGAGAGATGTGGACCCTCCAGGCCCTGCGCGACCTGACCCCATTTTTTTTTTCTACATTCCCTTTGGCTTAATATCGATACCGTAGCCCCAGGATTCTCATTTCAAACGATGTAGTCGACTAATGAACATCCGAATTTCGACATTCCACGGGTCTATAGAGCTCTCTATCAATTTTTTGACGATCGGCGATACAGGAGGGTAGAGAGAAAATGTTCAGTTCGGATACTTTTCGCGCATAGATTGGCTATAGATTTTTTTTTTGCATAGAATGATCGGAATTTATATACTATATCCGGGTGGTTATTATCCACTGTATCGTCGACAAGTGTAAGAAGAGAGGAAAACGGTGGGTAGGTCAGCAAGATTTCGCCAAGTTTGTTATACTGCGGTAAAGCAGGATATCTGGCTGCTGCTGCTGCTGCTGCTGCTGCTGCTGTGTGGTGGGAAACAGCGAGGAGTATCAAAGCTCAACGGGGTCTAAAAGTGGCAAACGCAAACTTTTGTCGCAATATCTTTCCGCAACTCTATAGCTTATTGCCTTCTACATGGAGGAGGCTTGGGGAAGGGTGGTCTACCACCCACGGTATATAACCATTCCACGAGCGTTCTTTCGGTTCGCTCGCTCGCTCGTTCTTTAACAGCACTCGACCCCTCGAGCGAGCCAATAGGATTTTCTTTTTCTCCCGTTCTCATTCTTCCTTGAAGTCTCGGGAGCTCGGAGAAGAACTTTTTATTATTGAAGAAAGGTTTCTGTCTCTCATCCCCCGGGGGAATAGTGTCCACGAGAAAAAAAAAACGAAAAAAAAAAAAAACCGCGGTAACGATTCACAGCGGTCCTTTGTCACTGTGTGCATATCGGTCTACTTTCATTGTAATTGAGTTATGACGCTCTTCGCAAACGCGAATCGCCTATCTTTTCCTTTGACGAACGCGGTAACCCATCACCAGCCGCGTTTACTATATATATTCTGCTTGTTCGAAACTTCAAGGAAAATGTATCGCTGAACGTTGTCTCGTCTCGTCTGGCGAGAAACTATCTCGTGACGTTAATCGCAAAAGTTTCGGTAACACGATATTTCTTATAACATTATTAATCCAACTAATTTGTAATAGAAGTTAACGAGTTTCATCAATCGTTGCGATCCTCTCGGATGAATTTTACGGGGCATTAATTTTCCATTAAGCTTACATAGCTTTTTATTTCACGGTTGGGCGTTCTACACGTTTTTGCTGTTTCTTGCATTTTTATATTTAAATATTTCAACACTTTCGAACATCCCGATGTGTCTCTAATCTCGAAACTATATATCGACCGACTTCCGGCGTTGAAACTTTGGTCTACGATCTGCAAGCTCTTCTCTCTATCCTTCTATCTTCCGATTAATTTGCCGCAGGCAGACAGCGTGGTCTTAGCCGGTTTTGAGCTTTTGCACAGCTTTGCCGCAGTGCACAAATGAAGAGGAGATAACTTTTCGGTTCGTCCCGAGATACTAAGGTAGACAGCGAGCGAGAGAAGATGTGGCTACGGTAGTCAAAGCAGAGAAATTGCAACGCGAGCTAAAAAGTAATCCGTTATAATAATTAAAAAAAAAAAAACGAACCTCTCAGCCGTTCCTCACAGACGCCGGTATATATGACCAACGGTGAGACAT
The DNA here is from genome assembly GCA_934046635.1 of Buathra laborator. Classification (NCBI taxonomy): domain Eukaryota; kingdom Metazoa; phylum Arthropoda; class Insecta; order Hymenoptera; family Ichneumonidae; genus Buathra; species Buathra laborator. The sequence continues at coordinate 2,542,985 of OW203897.1, read as the reverse complement.
TCAGACAAATCGTTATTCGGTTATTAAAAAGTTTCGCGTCAGCAATAACAAAAAAAAACCAAAGGAAACGGTCGTTTCATCTGCTCAAGTCTCGTAATGCCCATCCAATTTTACGCACGTCAAATTCTGTCCATTGCACGGAAATAAAACCACGAGGTTAAAAATAAAATACGATAGAAGAGTTCGAAGCATTGAAAATGTAAAAAAATGATATATATATTTTTTTTTTCGAAATATGTCAACTATAGTACACAACAACTCGTGTACAAACCGCGTACAATCTGTATGAAATTGTGGCCACAAAAAAATGTCGAATATGATTTTTTTTTTTTTTTTTACAGTACCACTATCCAATTTCGTATATACGGGGCTATCGACAATTTTTTTTATCTCGTGTACTGCGGATTCTACGCAAAATCCATTTGCGTAGAAACGTTCGGTCGGGAAAACGAAATACGCCGCAGAGGCCCATCCCCCCTATACGCTCGCCCACTATCCTACACCCTTTAATCTCTGGTAGAGCATCATAGAAGCTCTATCTCTGTTTCTCGTTCAATTCTCTCAGTCTCGTGCCGCGAGAGTTCCCGGTGGGAAAAAAAGAAGAAAAAAAGGTGCGAAGCCCGGAGTTTCGCCCAGTTTCCTTGTATAGCTCAGTCGTGTGTACACGAGGCCTCTGTCTACTGCATCGGGGTACAGTCTCTCACATTACGTAATGGAATCACGCGCGCAACGTGGTAATCCCGGGGCTCACTAGGAACTTTAATATCGACGCAAAAATAGGAAGAAAAAAATACCTGACGCCAGAGACCTTGGCGATTGTTCAAGTTGGCGGTGAGAAGGCTGTGATAGAGCATCGGATAAGCGTATGTCAACGCCATCCTGGATACGATAAAATCCCGATTCTCGAGGCTCATCTTTCCGAAAAAAAAAAAGCTTTCGCCGGGTTTCTGTTTTTTTATTTTTCTTTTATTCACCACGTCTACGCTCGATATGAATCACAATAAACGAGGGACCCACACTCCATCGCGAGTAACATATTGTTGCACGTCGATGTCTCGCGGCTCGACTGCACGCGGAAGCTTCGACGATTGCGACCGCGGGACCTGTGGCTTGTCGACCGCGGAGACGGAACGAAAGGGTTTGAAAAAAAAACAAAGAAAAAGCCGACGGAATCGATATCGACCGATGTGCACACCGATAAGACACACACGCGCGTCACAGCGTTTCGAAGGCTCGTTAGACCGAAAGGATAGGACAGAGATGCTGCGAACGGTATGAAAGATGTGTTTTTTTTTTCGTATGTCGAACGAACGTACGCGATATATTTTGTCCGCTCAAGCGTGTATCTTTTTCATCACTGGTCAGCGGTGTCGTTGCGCAGCGATGACAAGCTGGAATATGGACATCGCGTGTTTTCGCTCCTCACACCCCCGCGCCGACCTGCGCGCGTTCTTCACAAACCGTTTCAAGCTGTTATCAGTTATCGACTTATCAACGCTACGGAAATGATACACGAAGCCAGGTGTAAATAACGCCTCGATACCCCGAGAACTGTTCACTTTCGACACTTTGGCGTGTTAATAATACGCTTTAGTCGCGCGAGACGCAAAGCAGGTAATTCACTGCGCGCGATATTTCTTTTTTTTTCTTTCATTCTCCGCGGAAATTATGATAAGCGCATTATCGATAGCGAGAGAGGAAGAATTTGCTGCACGGGGAGATGAAGAAAAGGAAAGCAAAGAGAAGGCGGGCCTTTGTGTGAATGCGTATGCGTGTGTGAGTCAGCGTATTACACCGGTAGGTAGGTATACCTATCGCTTCCTCGCTTATTCGACCCGCCCAACGGAGCCAAGTATAATTTTGCTTCTCCGAACCGGAAAGATAAAGCACGATTCCAGAAGAGCACCGAAAAATATATGGGTCGACACACCCACACATACAAAAGTGCGCGCGCGCATACACACCGCGAGAGGATATATCTCATCTCGACGATAAACCATACCACCTACCGAGGCGAGCACTTATTTTCTTGCGTGCACAGCGGACACATAGGTATACATATATCGAAGTTTATCCAAAAAAATGTCCTACTTATTGACCAAAATCTGTATATCAACTTTGAGTTACGTAAGATACGCTACACTCGAAAGATTTTGGCATTTAGAACTTTGCTGTTCGAGACGCAACGTGTGGACCTTTTTTTCTTCTTGTTAGAAAGCAACGGAATTGCGGCAGCTAAGTGTGCCAAGGATCTTGTTTTACGATTGTAACAGATTATTTTTATGGACGTTTGACGAACGAACAAAGATTCGACAAACGGTCGGTGTCGCTGGACGACAGTGAATTCGTATTAACAACATTTGTTGCAGCGCACAAGTGAGTCGGAACGACAGTTTGTACTTCATTTAGAATACCCGTTAGTGTAATCAGAGAGGAATAGAGAAGGACGAAGTAAGCCAATATTGACGAGCGTTGAGCCGTACTCTCTCGCCCCTCTCCCCCTTCCGCTGTTTCCCTTTCCCACTCCGTACTCTCACACTTAACGAGAATAGGTGGCTGAGAGAAGTTGAGTGTTTTCAATTTGCGAGAGTAATTAAGCCGGCGCGACCGCGAGAACGCGAGCGCCGCCAGTCTCTGGTTGGTTGCTCTCGTCTCTCTTTCACTCTCTCTCTCTCTCTCTCTCCGAGATAACAGTAGGACTGCAATGTTGGCTTTGGAGTATATACCCTCCCTTTGCCTCTTTCCACATGATTATTCCACTACGGCTGCAAAATTCATCCCAATGCGTCTAGTAGCACGTGCCAAACATTTAATCAATATATTATTCAAGAGTTATTCCCCGCCTCCTGCGAATATATTCCATAAGCTAAACACACTGAGTTTCGAGGCAATGCGGGTCGTTCGAACGAAAATTCGGTTGAAACCTCATATTCTATTAAAAAAAAAATTACCGATGAACAATACGCTTTTCGCAGAAATTCATTTACGATATATATAAATTTATATATCGGGTGAATAAACTGAGAGTTGCGTTGTCGAGAAACTACAGTCACATGGATAAAGTAACAAAAAAAATACTTTCTGTAATTCACCAATGTTCCGCATGAATCAAGGATAAAATTGCTATCGGATTTGTGTGTAAGCGTGAAAAAAACACATGGAATATGCGGTCGAGAATTTTTTTTCGGACCCTTGTCCTTTTTTCTGCGCTAAAGAATGCAAAGGGTACTTTATCACGTTTTTTTGACGTTATTCGCCGTTTTAGAACGGCTTGAAAAAACGTTTCTGTAACTAAGCCAAGCAGCCTATCGGATGTATTTTTTTCCCGTAGGACACGATAGACACTCGGGATTTGGCGTAATTCCGACTGCGAAATAAAGATATTGGTTTTTGAAAAATCCAAAAATGGATGTTTATCGGAAAACGAGTACAAAGGAATCGTACTTATCGCATTAAATCTATATGCGATGTACTTTTATCCGCAGATCGCGTATCTTCCACCTTTTTACGCCTTTCTCAATATTCTATACATTCACACCGTTACCACCGTTATCCAATGACTCGGATTACCCCGATATCGCGTTTAATGTATGCCGACTATAATCTATATTCTATATTCAGAGAGAGAGAGAGGGAGAGAGCCTATGTCAACACTTCCTTTCGGAAGAGCAAACCGGCGCACGCTCGGCAAAGCTTTCGTTGCGCCGCGAGCATAGGAAGCTGGCTTCGCAGAGTTCGAGCTTCGCTTCAGGCTCACTCTTCCGTCGAGCAATAATAATGTGACAGCCGTTGGCTATATAGCCAGTTAGTGGCGCTTGACGGCTTCCCTGTCGGAAAACCAACGTTTTCCACGTTAAAAGGAAGGAAAAGGTTGGCTTGTCAGTGTTGAGATTAGGACGAAGCGTATCGTTATAAAGCGACAGAAAGGGGCGACCGGGGAGATGGAGGTAAAACGTCGACCTAATCCCGCATCTATCGCTACACAGAGCCCACGAGTGAGAGTGAGAGACACACGAAACAATGCTTTCTGGTCGACCTGCATTCGGGGTTTGCTTCCGTTCTCTCTGTACATCGGGCCGTCGCGTTCGGCTGTGCATCCTGTCGAGCATCTCTCGTTGCTCATTCCACCACTGTGGGAGTACTATAACTGTTCCTACTACAGGATATATAGATATATAGATATATATGTATATATTCTGGTTGAATGTTGGATGGACGTCGAGGTCTGTGTTTCACCGATTTTCATGCCTCAGTCGTGGTATACTGACACGGGACGTAACACACTTCGCTGCCCTGGGCGTTCGTTCGAACGAGTGTACGGGGTGCGTAAAGGTATGGGGAAAACGATAGATACACGATATTAGAGATCAAACGAAAAAACAAAAAATAATAATAAAAAAAAGTGATCGGGTCGATTGCAAATAGCATTCGATTGACTTCGTTTTGTTTTTTCGCTTCTTTTTTTTGTCCCGACTTTGTAAAGCCGGAAGTTTAATCAATGCAAAATCGAAGCTTTGAGCGTTCATCCGAACGGTAACTCCTCGGCAAAAGCATGAAACGCGATACTGCGCGATATTAGAGATCAAAAAAAGAAATAATGAGGTGAGTCAGTCGATTGCAAATATAACGTTTTATCGACAACGCTTTTTTTTTTTTTTTACGATATTGCAAAGCTGGAATTTCAATTAATACGGACTAACGTTGTGCGAACTAATGATTTTAGATTGTTAATTTTTCTTTACTTCCTTTCGCACCCTTCGCTTTATAAATGAAAAGAACATTTTATTTTTACTTTAGATATCTCTGATTTATGACGTTGTGCTTTTACGGGGAATGGCTCACGGAGGGTAGGAATTTAATGGACGCTCGTAATGTTGGGATCGAGAGAGAGTCAGCCCTATGGTATATGGTAAAATTGACCCTTTCGAGGGTCCTTTCGCGGAGACCCCACTCCCATATATACATACGATGTTTTCCGGATGACATGCGGAAAACTCCCGCCCCTCCTCCCCCCGCGAGGCTCCGTGAGTTTACCGTAACAACTCGATTTTGCGATCGAAGCCCTGTACGGCATAAGCCGCATGTGTAGAGAGAGAAAGAGAAAGGGACTGTGAGCGACCCTTTCAAGAGTTCCGGTGCGGATCCTAGGCGTTTCCCCCGCTGCCGGGGAATTGCTCGTAGTCTTGGCTCATCGTGCTGGTTTAACGAAGAGAACCCTCGGTAACCCGGGTACCAGGGAATTTCTGAAGTGAAAATTGACCTTTCTCGGTAAAGGGGTATGCCGGAGGAAATACGCGACACCGAGACAACCGAGACTCCGAGGGCCGCGGTGGTGCACGTTAATTGCACGGGGAGCTTAGGCGCCGAGCCATTACCGCTAATCTGCTAACTCGGCTCGATAGATCGCGACCCACCGACGCGAATGTTCTCTCGCGCTTTCCACCTACGAGGCAACCGCACCACGTTTAAGGCATATATGTATATCAAGACTACGTTCAAATGCATATAGACGCGATGTATAAGCCTTCCGGCTTCGGTATCACAAGTTTCAAAGTTCATTATCGCTGTACTATGCGAACAGTAAATTCGTAAAATTCGATCGTCATTTATCACCATCCATTTCTACGACATACAAAGTTCGTGCGAAAATTTTGATATTTCACAAGTTCTATATTATTTTTCATCGGCAATTATAATTATTAATAATTCATTCATCAACTATTATTTTCTCTACGCTACAAAGAACCAGTTATCAAATACTGTTTTAAATTCCACGAGCAAAAAATACATTTATAACTGTGAAGATTTATGTTTTATTGTCTGCGAATCGTTAACGGTGTGTAAAGAATATCAGAGGAAAGAGAGAAACATGCCACTCTTATTCATCGACCAGCCATCATCGCTGTGCACGCTACCAAAGCCTCCACAAGGCCTCCTGATAACTTATAAATGACGTTGCGGGTCGCGGAACTCGGATTAAAGAGAACTAATGGGTGTTTGAGTACTACACGTACCGTGCTTAGTCGAGGGTGCCGCCCTCGAGACCTCGCTTTATCTTCCAGATTTAAAATATGCGTGTAGCTTACGTAGCTACAATTCTATTCCTCAAAAAAGAAAGAAAAAAAAAAAAATACTCATGCGAAACATTGTGTTACGAACTGACGAGAATTTTTCCGGGAGTAGATACATCAGGATTATTCATCATTCCAGTAGCGTGTTCTCGTTTCCTCGGTATACATCGCTCTCAGGCCTCGACGTCGAGACGTTATTTCTCTTTCGGCCCTCAGCCAGACGAAAGAAAGAAAGAAAAAGAGAGAGCGCCATAAAAGAGGTAAGAGCGGAGTTTCTCCAGAGACGTAGCTCTGAGCTTTGATAAGAATGTTTGCCGTTCGACTAACCCAATCGTGTCGGTTCGGGGTGAAAATTGGAGTGCAAGTCGGCCAGAAAGAACGATGAACTGTTATGGACCATACACACCTTTATCGAACTAGCGATACTCTCCTCGATGCTTCGCAACGTTGAAAAATCGATAATTTCGTATATACACGGGAACATTATCGCCTTCCACGTACCGCAAGCCGTGAGAAAGTTGGAAACTACTTTGAGGGCGTTACGCTCGGCGTTGTGGGGAAATAATGCAGAAAAATTGCTACTTTATAACGGTTGAAGCTCTTGCACGCGCCTTCACTATCGTCAACCCTTTTCTTTTCATTCTTTAACGCCGAACAAACTAATACGACCTTTCACGTTACATCGCCTATTTCCAGAGAGATACTCTCTCTCACTCCCGTCCTTATTGAGCAATCGATTAATGACTTCATTACGCTCTGAATAGAGTCTATTTTCGTACCGATCGGTGGGTGCCAAGCAAAAAAAAAAGCTCCAGATCCAATGTAGGCGCTGTTTTTCATTTTCTCATTCTACTTTTTAAATTTCCATTCTAAATCTTCGGTGTTTTTTAATGGGAATACCATTGTTTCTGGTGGGCGGCTTACGGATCCTACGTTCGAGGTGATTCGATGAACCATTATGAAGTAACCACCCATCGAGCATCGAAATAATCGATAAAACGCAAACCGCTCGCGCCTCTCGCTCACTCACTCTCTCCCTCTTTCTCTCAACTCTCTCTTTCCACGTTGTTGCTCCTTGTGTGTTCTCTTCAACGCAAGAGGCAGGATCAACATTTTCCCTCTCATGCCTGGCTAATTAAGTCCCACTTGACCTTTTCTTAAGTGCGAGAAGTGCTCCCGCTTCGAGCTCTGCTACTGGGTACGAAACTGCCTCGAAGCGAAGGTTTAGCACGAACCTTTCGTGATAAAACGCGAATCGCTATGTATACAGTATGGTGAATGTGTGTGGACCACGGTGACTGAACGGCCTTCGGTGAATGAACGTTTTCTTCGCGTTCACACAATTTTAATGAAATTTTAATTATCTCGGCAAACACAAAAAAATGCTCCGTGTATAGGATTTTTTTTTTCTTTCGAGCGCTCATTTACGAATCTTCAACTCTTCGTTCATTCTTGGAAAGTTCTTTTAGGATCTTATCAACACTCCGACTTGTTAAGAGAAAAAGTATAAATTCAAATTTACAAGGGGGTCCTTCGAGTCTTTATAGAAATTCAACGTTCTACATTTCTATTCCGTGTCCCATAACGTCGGGTCTTCTACCGTAGGGAACAAACTCCTCACGGTCGAGATTTCAACTGTGTAACACCCAGTAGGGGAAAGGGGAAGGCGCCCCAAGACCGTCCGATTAATCACCGCAATCAGATTGTTGTGATTAATTGCCTCGTGTTAGGGGGCACTTAGTGACACAACGCGATCACTCGTCGGTCTCGTTTCTATTTCCTTCAACCCCTGCAAGCAGCGAAGAGGGACCTTGGGTGCGGCGGAGGCGACAACGAGCCATTCGGAACTGCGAAGTGCCGACACGGAAGGAACTTTGTCAGGTACTCCGTGAACTAATCGAGATAATTTTGTCTTCTCGGCACGGTGTTGCTGCTGTATACAAGATGATCGTAAATATTTTAGGTGCAGCGTTATCGGTACGCAATAATAATTTTGTATGATGTCCTACAATTTTTATGGTACATATACAATAATAAACTTTTCTCGCTTACGATTCGTAATATCAATTATATATCTTCTTTTTCGTCTCTACTCCTGCATATAGCTTGGCGGAAATTACGTCTATGTGAAGTGACTAAGTCAATGGATCGAGTCAGCATAAAGTTTTTTTTCTGTCACAACGATAAAAAAAAAACCCGAATCGTACAAAAAGAACAATTTAAAATTTAATTTATCATCCAAACGCCATTTTATTTGTTCATAATGTCTCAGGGAGTGAATTGATGGCGACTAAACTTTTGTCTCGATATATTGCAAAATAATAATATCTCCATATTCAAACCTGTTTATCGATCTTCGTAAAATTTAATTTCCACAAAACGATCGGCGTCAGCGAAATCGCCGTAATAAAAGTTTTTTTTTGCCAATATAAAATTACCTCGATCGTTATTGCAAAAAACATAACCGTTTTATTGCCCTTTTTCCGTGCGGAAAAGAATTTCGTGGTGTAAAGCAGCGAAAATAAAAAGCCCCCACGAGAGGAATCTCATATCCGAGGCACATACAAGCCGCAATATCGTCGAAAACATAATAAAAAAAAGGCCTTCATCGGCTTTGGTGAGAGTTCGAAAATGGAAAAACCGTAGATACGACGTTTTAACGACCTACCCCAGGTGATGTCGTTCAACCAGACTTGGGATGAATAAGTTGCAAGGCTACCAGCGGGATAATGTTCGCTGATGAGTGAAGACATCGATGCTGTGGAGTCGGGCATTTGTCCGCAGGGTCCGTGAAGAAGACATCCTCCGGGTGGTAGTCCCGCAGCCGCCGCAGCGGCTCGGCTGTTAGACGCATAGATTATCTCAGCAACAGCGGCTTCGTCTTCCAATTCGGCATCGGTGATATCGTCGTCGGGTTCGTCGCCTCGTAACATTTTGAGTCTCGTGGCCGTGAGTATCGACGACGATGATTGGGGAGCAGGCGGTGGTACAAGCATACTGTCCAAATCCGGATCACTCTCGTGCTGTTGAACGTAAGCGCTGTGCAATGCAATGGTCGGTTGTTCGTATTCGGCTGAATCGCTTCCCGGCGAAGGTGGATAATTGCTGGAACCGGGTCGCGAATGAATATCCCTGGGTAACATCTGCATTATACCCGACGTTGAACCTTCAACAATGCCGGGAGTGCGTCGACCTGCCGCAGCGGCTGCAGCAGCCGCGGCCAACGAATACGAATACATGGCACCGGCACCCGGTACCTGCGACGACGAAGTTTGCTGCTGAGGTCCTTCGCCAACCTGCAGCACGTTTTCCAACTCGGCCGCTGCTTGTTGCAACTGCTGTTGTACACCGGAACAACTTTGTACAGCATCACCGCCCGGTGTTTCGTGTAATTGTTGCTGTTGTTGCTGTTGAGTCTGTTGTTGTAAACTCTGCTTGTCCTTTTCCCGTCTCGGTGACCGACCCCTGTCACCGACGGAAGTCGCGCTCCAATAGCCCCACGCCATTCCACCTGGATCAATCGGGCCTCGCCTGGTCGCGCCCACAGTTCCAGTTAACTCGTGAGTGAGAGAGAACGAAGAAGAAGAAGACGACGAAGAGGAAGAAGAAAAGAAAGAAGAAGAGGAGAAGAGAAGAGAGAAAGAAGAAGTACACAGAAAAGCCGAGAGAATTGAGAGATCGCGTGAAGAAATCCAATGAGTCTGTCCGTTCGAGTAAAGAGAGCGATAAGATTGATAGAATTTTTGAAGGGTTCTTGTTCTTTTTCCCCCGAAGGTTGTACTATACAACTGTTACACCTTTGCCGCCTCTTGGCTTCTTCTCGTTCTTCTTTTTCTTCTTCTTCTTCCTCGCCTCTACGTCGTAACGAGGCTCTGCTGCTGGCCCGTTTGCCTCCGGTTCGTGCTCCTCTCTGTGTTTCACGTACGAAACGGTACGTGTGCCGGCGAGTGGTCGGGCCGGGTCGCGATCGATCTCGCAAAAGAGGGAGAGAGAACACCCTTCCGAACGCAGCAGCAGCAGCTTCTACTTCACCTGGTGCAGGTCACCACCAGGGTGTACGCTTCGGTTCTCCCGTTTTTTTTTTTTCTTTTTTTTTTATATATATATTTACCAATGTCTCGATACGTCTCTCTTAACTTTTCATCCAGTCTCTCAATCGCATGCAAAAACACAGTCTGCTTAAAGTATCTGTTACGATCTCACTGATCTTTCTACTTTGATTATATCTTCTCGAGGATGTTGTAGGGTGGCGTTCGTCGTTTGTCGTCGTCGAAGTTTCTTATCCTCGGTTCTTTTTTTTTTTTTTTGTTTTCTAATACTCTCGATCTATCGGTACTGGGTAGTGACGTCGGTGAATGTGTCACGCCCGCCTTCTCCTTTCCCGCCAACGACGATCCCACCTTGGAGCTTTGATTGCCGGGAGGCTCGCCCCTGCTGATACCGCCCGCTTTTTATCACCTCCAGGCTAAACGCGATACTAGCGGTTCGTTCCGTGCGAGGATATCGACTGCGGCCAGAAAATGTTACTCTCCTGCTGCTTGCTGCTGCTGCCGCCTCCACCACCTCCATACCCCATCGTAGCAGTCGCCGCCGCCGTCCGGCGCGCACTATCGCCATCGTTTACCGCGCAAACGCGAAATTTCTATCCTATATTTCTCTCGTATACGTGTGCGTTATACAGTTTCGTACGCTTGCGTGTATTTTCAGGGGATGTTGGAACGTATATGCGAGTGTTGTGTCTCACTCTTCTACCCCACATTCGCGTGCTCTACACCGTGGGTAACATGCTCACTCCTTCTCAGGAGGGATGACGCTGTTCGTGTTACCCTCCCAAGGCACAGAGAGTCCTCACGTTTGCCCCCTTTCCTTTTCATCTCCGGGGCTTCACACTGTCTCAATCCATTGTTGCGAGGTGGGCCACCAGGTATTTTGGCAACCTTCCCTACGAATCTCCGGTGTCTTTGTGGCTGAGGTCATACCTTTGCCGAGAAATTCCGCCGAACCGCTGAAGCTACGCTACGCAGGATAAAGACCACAGTCATTGGCCTTTTATAGCAAAGCCAATGGCAAGTGATATATATAGAAGATATTACAGTAGAGAGTTGTTTACCCGCGTTGAGATAAAAGAAAATCCGTCTTTGATGTCAATTCGCCTGATAAAACGAACCTCTCGTTGCTTTGGCACTTGACTCGTAAAATTTCGAACAAATGATTAAACAATCTTTCGTGAGAAACATTTTCAGCGATCTTTTACTTGTTTGCGTTGTTTCATCTATTTTAGGTCGTCATTATTCGTATGCGATTGCCGATGATGTTTGATTACGGATATTTGATGGCCAATAACTATAGTGTTTGGGTTCGGTATACATGGAATTCGAGTACCAGCCGAACACGATTGGAGCGTAGAGAGAACGGAACGATCGGTAGTCCGACCGTTCGGTTGTAACGCCGCTTACTTTGTGCTGCTTGGTCAATTGGGTTCGACTCGGAGATTGCACGAGAGGCGTTCTCTCGAGGATCCCTGGGTAGAGAGAGTTTCGTCCGGGGAGCATCTTCAATCCCCGGCTCTTCGACCGCTCTCTCCGTGGTCTCTACGTACAACCAGCGAAGCTTTTCCACGGCAAGGACCGTACCGAAATTGGGAAGGAGGTCGCAAAAGCCCGCCTGGCCGCTCCCGTTCGGCTTCCTTCCCCGGGGCGTGGAAAAATACTTGGCGATCCGAAACGTGCCCAGGGATGCTTTTCTCATTCCTACCGTCCGGACATTCACCGTTTAGCTGCAAGATCTTCACCGCGCCGGGACAACGACTCGACATTATTTTTTTTTTTTTTTGATCAACGATTCCCTTGACTCGCTTCAAAGAAGTTGCGCAGCTTCGATGAATTGCAGTGAACATCGATATGTCGGATTCATTAAAAACCGAAGAATCTATAGTTCTGTCTACGAGAACAATAAATACGATATTTTGCTCTTAGAAACTTGAACTATGCGGAATATGTGGTTACGGTTACGGATAATTACTGGAGATGGTAAATAGATTTCAAGCGTGTCGGGGAATTGTTCCTCGGAGACGAACTTTGACACAACTCTGCTTGTTTCCGAATTTCACGTATAGATATACCGGGGATTTCGCATGAGAATTTACGTTGATTGGCTGGTGCGGTTGAGTTCGCAGTCTCGTTCAACACGACGGCTACGTACAGTGTGTAGTCAAACCTACCTATACTGAAATCTCTCTCTCCTCTCTCTCCTCGCGTCGCAGCGTGTCCCATGAGTTTGCCTCAAGACACGCGGTACCCACCGCTCGTCTCAAAGGCGAGTACCTAAGTACGTTAATTACACGTTCCGAGAGTGTTTCTCGGTGGAGGGAAATAGCGCTGCTCGCACTCCGCGGGGGGTCCACGACACGAGAAACGACGAAGGAACGAGTACTTCTCTCTAGTTAATTGCGAAATGAGAGTGTGTATATAGATAAATGTATATACATATATATGACGATTCAACATGATACACGAGAACCCACTGTGATAACAACGTCATCCAGACTATTAAAACGATACATTGAACTTTTTGCAAGATTCTTCGAGTCTCGCGTTACGGCATCATGATACTCTATACCTCCTGAGCATTATGTTGAATACTAAATTATGCATCCGGTTTAACGAACTTTGAGAATATACGAGACGATGAAATATTTTATTTCACGATTACGTTATGCGATCTATGCAGTTTTATTTTACTAATTGAAAGACATCAGGCATCGCGAATTATTATGTACCACGTTCTCGATGTTTTTAGGATTTTGTTTTGTTTTTTTTTTTTTTTTCGATACACGTAAATAAATAGCCGCATTAGAAGCTCCGTACTGGAACGCCGGAACGAGCGAATGCGACAAAGTTTGCAAGCTGCCAGGACGGCCTCAGTTTTCGTGATTAATTAAAGCTTTACCCGAGGTAAAAGGGGAAGGTATACGCATCACCCATGAGTACGCGGGAGTACGTCGTTAACTTTCTACGTATATTTTACTAGCCAAGGGAGGACGAGAGGAACGAGGAAAAACGTGAAGCGCATGTGTTCGTGGATGTCGGACGTGTGGGTGTCTGTGCGTGTGTATCCGCGGTATGACATCGCGCGCATCACGCGATTGAGCGAAGCGAGTTTCATACATGATACGAGGGTGGGAAATAGCGGTGGACGACGAGAGGTTGGGCCAATTTAATTAGTTGCCATCGAATAACTTTGCTTAGACCGACGAATCCAGCGTTTCGCGCGAGTTACCGTAGGATTTCGTTGACTTATCGAACGCTCCGGCGTCAATCAATATCAACACGCTATCATAACGTTTCGCTTCACCGACGTAATATCACGAAGAAAATTATTTCATGCAAAAAAACGTTATCTTAATATAACGTTCATTGCGGCAATAGGCATTTTTAAAAATTAAATTGGAGCAAAAAAAAATATGAATGAAAAGCATCGACAAAATCATTTTTTTTTTTCGATCAATATCTCTTAATACGCCAATTTAACGAAAAAATATGATTCCGCTGACTGAAAGGATTAAACTTTACGAGCTGATTATAACGCGAAAAATAAATAAGTACCATTTTTCTTGACGGTAAACTACCGTTATATTTTATCATAATTTTTTTATACCGTCCCTTGTATTAAAATAAATAAGAAAAATACATAAGGAGCGTTTTACCGAACAATAAAGTACCGTTATTTTTTATCTTTTTTTTTTTCACCGTCCGTCGTTCCATTAAAAGTGCATTTACAAGCGCGAACGTAAAATTCAAAGTTTATAGCTGTCGTTATGAATTCTCTGTACGTTCTCGAGATATCTTTCCGGCGGGGCGTACAGGAAACGAACTAACATGCACTATTGAGTACGAGCCACAGCGTGTCTTGATCTACGAGACGGATGCCGATGAAAACTTTTCATTCGGGCGGCACAAGCCCGACGAGCTATAGAATTTCTCTTTGGAAGTTGTTCGAAGGCGTTAAGAAAACGTCATACCGCATATCGCGGCAAAAATTTCCGTTTCACCGGGAAGATCTCGTCGTCAGTCCGGAAGACGATGAGATCTTGGCGCTTGGCGGATGCGTCGCTATGGGTGCAGCAGCAGCAGCACCACCACCAGCAGCGGCAATGAGACGCTCACAATATATACAGAGATGGCTTTTCCGCCCACGAGAGCGATGAAGAACACGCGCGAACGGAACGCAGAGGCGAGCAAAGACGCGAACACGAGTGTATTCAAGGAGAACAACCGAACGACTGCTGGCTGCTCCAGCACTCTCGCACACGTCTTATTTCTCGTCGACCTCAGTCCAAGCGTATATCACCTGTTCTACAGTTGCAGTTTTTTATATATATATTTTTTCAATCGTTCATTCCCATAACGCGCAAAGTTTCGTCGAGTGATTTTTTTATTTCTCGTCATTTTACAACGCGCCGATCGACCTCCATATATTCGATAAAGATCGTGGGCGTGAAAACTCGTTCCTCCTACTTCGCGAGAATTATTTATCATCTTCGAGCCGAGGATGCTGCGGATCCGCTAACATTGATACAAAACGTGAGAACTATAACGTGTTTTACTTACATCCGCAAAGACGACAATAGAATTCGCAACAATTGGCCGATTCGTCGATAAATCTGATTGTCGAGAGTTAAGAGTGAAATATTCATGGCTCTGATGTTGTTTGCTTCAAAGACCTTTTTTTTTATCAGGGAAATGAGATGTAAACTGTGGCGCTTTGTAAGACCGGTTCTTCGCAAAGCAGAGCTTGCGAATAGATCGCTGGGCTGTAATGAAGAGAAGAGAAGAGGAGTAAATGGGAGAGTCTGGAGTATCGTTCACGAACAGAGAGAGTAATAAGGTTTCTCTGCCTCGTTCTCTCTCCTTCTCTCCGTTATCCATTATTACTCTACCGTAGGTGCGCAATTGAATGAAACGGTAAAGCCTCGATGAAAACTCGTTGCTTCGAGGGAAGCTGCGCGTCTACGATTCCTTGCCAATAGAGAGGAGAGCCTCGATATCCTACAGGGCTTACGGTGGGAAAGGCATTGTTTGCAAGAAGCTTGAGAAATGTTAGTAACCGCTGAAGGATCGATCGATTATCGATGAAATAGAATTTCTTGAAAGAGCTTCGTACTTATATAGAAGACGACGGTGCAGGTATACATAGAGAACCCGAACTGAAAGGAAGAATGGGCTCGTGACTATTTTAGCTGAGAGTTGCAATCGCGAATTCTTATGGGTTTCGCGAGATTGCAAACTCAGTAGAAAATTATTTCATGTCAAATTCATAACTATAGCTTCTGCTCGTGCATTGGTTTGAGAAGAAAAAAAAATAATAAAAAAAGAAGCTTTTCTCGATGAATGCTAAAAACGCGGATAGGTAGATAGGTAGAGGTACGCGGGAGTACGCATAAATAATGATGTGGCTGAATCGTCGTCGACGAGCCCGGAACGATACCGGAAATCGGAGATAGCGATCGGAAATCGATGCGCGAATGATAAAAACTGTTCGTGAGTTCGATGTCGCCAATTTATTGCGACTTTCATCTTTATCTTTATTCAAGCATCGAAAGTCGTATTATAGGTATCATCACGGAAGAAATATGCTTGGAATATGAAATACAGAAACACCGGAAAAAAAGAATAAATTTAGGAATGAACGAAAAGAAAAAAATTACTTTGAAAGGGACATTTTTTCGTGACGTTAATAGGAGATAAAAAATGTTGAAAATTCTAGCAACTGCGACTTTAAATTCTTAAACGAAGCAAAGAAAGATTCTGCGGTCTTACAATTGTCTTCGAGCTGAAGTTCGTCCCATTGTTTTTACAAAATTGCACTTCTACTTGCGAAGAAGATAATCTTTCAGATCTATGTCGTGCAAAGTCGAGATCGCGGGTCCTTGAGACTTCCGTTGTCCCTGTCTCTCGAGCCGCACAAGATAGCGGATCGGCGGTAGCGGAATAAGCGCGTTCACGTGCTTTTACAGTCATCTCTCGCACAACGTAAATTTTTCCCCGGGGTAAAGAAGAGAGAAACATCGACCTGGTTACGTGGCGCGTGAGCCAGAGAAGCGCCTCTCTTGGTTATACGGCTATACCTCTGCGCTCTACCCGACGGAATAAATTTGTGACGACCTCGCCTACCGGATAAAGGTCGGAAACTGCAAATTTCCGGTTTTCAATGAATCTCTCGGCGTTTCCACAGTGCCTCGAGCTCTCTATACTCGAGCGTCTCCGCGAGAAAGAGAGATAGAGAGGAGAGTCACCGGGACAAAGTAACAGCGAGCTGAATCGGTTATAAGACTAAATTCTATCCCCAGCAACGAGAGTTTGAATATTTCGAGAGTCAAGTCGACAGTGAAGGAATCTTCGATAGCTCCGAACTGGCGAGCGAGGATAAAGAATTAACGAGATAAATTCTTCGCCTAAGAAAACAAAAAGTAAAAAAGAAAAAATGCAAAATAAAAAGTGACGAAGGAAAATTTCAAAACTTCTCAAATAGATTTACCGTTGAATAATTTCATAAAACGTTTCAACGTGCGATAGAAAGGACGTTATAGAAAATAAGTATGAACCCGTTCGGTAATCGAGCGTAATTAGTTGTCGCATCCGCATCAGTGACTTCGTTGAAATTCATTCGTTCGTATCAACGTTGGATAAAAGTTTGACGAGAGAGACGCAAATTGGTTCACTCTCCTGGCGGCATAATGGAGCGTTTCGCGATGGGCGATATATATATATAATAAACCGTTCAGTCGTCGGTATAAAATCGAGCGGCCCTACTAGGAAAAACCGCGAAAAAGTTAAATATAGAGCGGAAGCCTTTGCGGATACGTTTATATATACTCGATATTTATTCGTCGAGATTGTTCTCGTCGTCCCTCTGCGTTTCATCCATCTATTCCAGTCGACCGATTTCGTGACACTATCGTATTGATGCAGTGCTCAATCGTCCGACTTCCACACGAGATGCGCTCGTTCGACCTTTCAACCCGTTGCTATTATTGTACTCAACGATTTTTCCGATGTAACGAAAACTCGTTTCGCATCACGAGTAGTTACACTATAACAATGTCTTTTACGACGAGACTATAAATTTATCAACAAAAAAAAAATGCCTTTTCAAAATTCCATCCTAAAAAATAACAATCGAGAGAACCTCAACAGAGTCATTATAAAAATGCACTTTTTCCACAAATTCAACGATGAAAATGTTAATTGCATTGTTTGCGCCGACTTACTAGTGTGACGTAACGAAAAAAAGAAGAAAAAAAATAAAAATAAAAGCTTCAATGGCGTAACCATCTCGATACCATTACATAAATCCGATGCGCCACCGTTGTCGCATTGTAACCAGACTCTCGTGTACGTTGCGATAGGTCAAAGACAGCACAAGCGGCACTCAGACGTTTAACGAGAGACCTTTAACGAGCCTCGTAAGCTGTATTATTAGAGAACACGTTTTCGATTTTGCCGATTCAACGAAAAAAATGAAACCATCCACAATGCTCGATGTTCGCGGGAGACACTCGAGAACCAGACAGCAGCCAGCTATTGTCGCTGAGTAATATGTAATATGTATGTATCCACACATATATACACATATATATAGTAGTTTAGGTACACATATCGGGAAAAGAATCTCATGACAAAGTGTTCGTGAAGTACTACTGACCGTGTATCGTTATTTCCGTGTCCTTCTCGAGTTCGTAAAGCCGTAGGGCCTCGTCGAGTTCGTGCTGCGATGCTATTCTGCACGGATCCCCCTCGTCGTCGATCCATTTCATCGTGAACTGGTCGGGTCCGGATCCCGGTCCAGCTGCACCGAAACCGCATATCGTCCGCATCTCCTCCCGCAGTGTGTCCACCGATATACCGGCTGTGATGTAGGTGATCTGCACCTCTCTGATACACAACCCACATTCATAATCTTTATTTGGTCGCTCTATTTTTTTCTTTTTTTCATTTTATATTACGATACATAGCTGTTTCTCTCGCGCGCTATGTTATTAAACTAATACATCGATTCGACGATACTGCGCGTAAAATAAACAAGAATTGATCTCCGCGAACGAATGATCAATTGAAGTGAATACGATCGACGATATACAACGTATACGATCGTAGAAGATTATAGAGGCCTCTCGATTATATGATGAAATCGAATACATGTTGTAAGTTATGGATTGTCAAGGCTGAGCATTGTGCGGTACGCGTGTCGCTGTCGATGTGATTTAAAAAAAAAAAAAAAAGTTATTGTTGTTATTTCATCTCCCGGAGAAACTTTTGCAATTGCAATGACGAGCCGCGCGACACCCGGTGATATTGGGAACGATAAAAGTCGACACGTATATAGTATTTATATGGTTGTGTATGCGTGTGTGTGTGTGCAGGATATAGAATAATATATATATATACGAGACGCAGCAGGCCGAGTTATCGCGATTCGCAACACGTGTGCCGGTAGGAAAAAGGAGAGGGGGGGAGGGGGCGAGGTTTCGCCGCGCACGTGGTTGTTGGGCGGATATAACGTCCAAGTTATGTATTATTACCCATTATATACGATTTTCACTCGTATGTCGTCGCTTTCCGTTGTCTGCGTGGGCATTCTTGTTCTGCACGCTTTCGGCCTCTTGCCTGAAAAACAATGAAAAAAAAAAAAGAAAATAACGGACTAGAATCGACAAAATTACAAAACATATTATTTCACGCATATAATCATATATTAGCGGTGGATTATCGCATAATAACCGGTTTCGCTCACCGAGAATGGCAAAGTCGCGTCTTGTAAAAAATAATAAAAAAAAATCAAACAACACATAACTTGCCGTCTGGACGCGTTAATTCAACTATCATTGATTATCTAGACGCAGCGACACGGCTCTCGTGTACCGTTTTTCGGGTTCTCAAGACGCCACTTTCTCGTTTTCGTTGCCAACCCCGGCGTTATCTCGACGAAAAACGCGCAAGTGAGATATTGGCAAAAAATTTCGTCCACCATCTCTAAAGCGACTTGCAACGCGATTTTTTATTTTCTGGCTGACGTTACGGGAATTTGCTTCCAAATACTCTTAGCGAAATACAATTTTCCTGTTGGGGGGGAAGGGGTTAAGAGAGGAATGGAATTTTAAAAAATATCTTTGACACAGAAAGACGTATATAGATACGCGATCTATATATATCTATATTGCATAGCCTCGGTGAAAGTCCGGGGCTGGTATTTGCCAGGAAAACTTGGCCGCGTGCGGGCTGTGCTGATGCATTATAAACAAAACGAAGAAAGTTCATTTTATCGTTATCGCGCGATTATTTAACTCTCAACCGACTGCTATAGTAAAATCTTCGAAACGTTTTTCGTATTATCGTAATTATTTATTAGCGATTTATTATTAGAAAGTACGAACAGAACGTAATTACAAGGCGTCGGATACACCGGCGTCATTGTACGAATTTATTCGAACCAAATTCAGCGATCTAAAAATACACCCGGAAAGTTGTATTACGACGATCGAGGGCCAATGTTATCGGTGAGAAATGAAAAGAATCGAAATTGAAGACAGTATCGTTCGCGATCGTTTTTTTTTTACTCACCGCCAAATACCTTGCGCAATGACATTTCGAGAAAAAAATTTGTGTTAAAAAAGAATAGCTCGCTTCTCCTCGTTTTTCTCAGCAGCAGAACAAACTGTGTGTCCGACGTC
Organism: Buathra laborator; assembly: GCA_934046635.1. Taxonomy (NCBI): domain Eukaryota; kingdom Metazoa; phylum Arthropoda; class Insecta; order Hymenoptera; family Ichneumonidae; genus Buathra; species Buathra laborator. The sequence goes on along the minus strand of OW203897.1, from coordinate 2,523,185 downwards.
ATGATTATCGCGATGTGTCCGGTAACAAGAGTACGAATAATGATCGGCGTACCACGGAGATAAACAAGAGCAGAGAAATCGTTGGTTATAAAACCCGTTGGATTGTCAATGCCGAGTAAAGAATCTCACATAACACAGTCCCGCTAGGCGAGCGCTCGGGTGTAATCGCGATATATCGAATGCACGTTACGTTCGACGGATTGACGGTAGTTATTTACCGGTTTCTTCGCGATTCCGATGGTCGGTACCCGGTGGATAACTGTTCAAAGATAACTTGCACGTCGACGACGTCCCGATCGTCGTTTTCGTCGTCGTCGTGTTATTTGATTTAGTTCGACGAACGGGCCTGGATGACTCGCGAGGCGTCTCGTTCCGAGCGCGAAATAACTTGGAATCACGCATAGAGGAATTCACGTTGCGGCGTACAGACAATATCGGCGTCCGCGTCGCCTTAGTTATTCGACCGAGTTACCAAGGTGCACGAGTAGCCGCGGTACACAACGAAAAGAGATATATATATATATACGTGAATATATGCAACAATGTAAACGTTTCAATCCGCTCAGAGAAAATACAGCACGGCGACAGCCCGGAGTGTGTACCAAGTTCGAACGTGGAGCGCGCGCGAATGTGCGAAACGTTCGTTTTGATATTTATCCTTTAATAAAACGGCAAAAAAGCAACGATTCCAAATCGAACCGGCGCAAGTCGGAAAGAGTTGGGTTCTAGCGAGAAGCGAAATTCCCGTCCGGGTAGGAGGTATTTAATTGTCCCCTCTTAATACCAATTAACCTCGTTTACGTGCGTGTATGACCGAGCAAGCCTGACTCACCGTTGTTCGTAAAACAATGACACTCCGAGTGTCCGTTCCGTTGTTATAGCCGAGAAATCGTTCTAACGAATATTCTCCCCCGGTTTTTTTCTCCTTCGTCAATTCAACTACCCCCCCTCTTTGGTCCTCGCCCTCACCTTAGGCTGGAAAAATTAACTGCAATCTCTACGTAATGATTAAAAATTAACAAACAGCATAAAAATAAAAAGCGAAACACTAAACGACAGACGCGTTGTCACTTGCTGTCGCCATCTTTATCGTACTCGACAGCCATGAGCAATCATGGCCGCCTGAGGTTTAACGTTTTTCACGCTAGGCGTCGCGCGACTCTTTGTCGATGTATCGCACGGGTACACAAGTTCCCCGACATCGCGGCGCCACTATGCTCATTTTCAAATAGAGCAGAGATCGTTCCTCTTTATCATTTGTCTCTTGTGCCTCCCTCTCGCTTCCTCGCGAAATATGTGTAACTCTCGCGAGAATCTCGCGATATCTCTCGTCTCCCCTTCGCGACGACCAATTCTCCTCTTCTCGTGGCCCCCACGGAGAACTTCTAAATTTATCGTTATCTACTGGGTAAGTATAACGCGAATATTCCCCCAATCGTTGCGAATAATATTGATCTCCATGCGGCGGTTTGTCCACAATTGCCGATCGTTGTGGAGGAGTCAAAGATATGTATTTTATTATACAGAATAATGATGATGTAGATGCGCGTTCGAAGGGTCACACAGACGTGAGATATAGAAGAACAATAAATATTATAAATATATATTCCAGGTCACGTTTTAATATCATCCTCTTCGCTAACGCTTCGTACGCTAAAACGCCTTCGAGATTATAAGTAAAATTCGTACGTATACGAAGTTAATGTGTTTATACATATATATATTCGTAATAGTCGAGAGATGGAACGTCGCAGCACACAACGGGAATGCATCACGCGTGCGCTTCTGGCGTTGCACGCGCTCGCCGTCCGAGGCGCGAACGCGCGCACGCATTATAATGATCATTCAATAGGCGCGCATACTCGCACACACAGGACGTAAACTTCTATGTACGCAGCATGAATTTTTCTCGTCATTTGCAAACCCGAGAGAATCAACGAACCCCCATATAACGACGCGCTGCAAATTGCATTGGCCACAAGTACAAGAGCTCTTTTCTACTATCGTATTATTGTTCTTCTCGTTTATGCATACATACATACATTATACTTCGTGTATGCATACGATATATCATACGAACATGAAAATTCTCACATGGGATGTGATACAGTTATCGAAGATTAGCACCGCGGGGGCATCTCGCGCAATGAACACGAAGACGTAACACGAGAGATAAAGGTCTCGACGAGCGTGTATAATATCGAGGGATATACAAACGCAATATATATTTAGAGCCGAGAGCTTGAGTAGTCGAACGATAAGTGCAACTGTCGGCTAAATTATCCATGGGCACTCACTGATTATGGTCGCAAATAATCGGCACTATTGTCCGTACGAGCTGCGCGCACTAATAACCCGTAAGCTCTATTCGTTGCACCGCGCGGCTCTTTGTTCCGCGATATACTCGTCTACGCGCCGTACCGCTATCATTGTTTATGTCAGTTATTTTTTTTTCTCTACAACCCTTTTACAGACGCAGTAACTTCCGGGAATATCTGAATAGGATGAAAAAAAATGTATAATCGGCTAAATAATAAAGATGAAATTGACTGGAAATTAAAGGAGTAAATCGTTTTTTTTTAACCCGAAATAACTTTCGATAGCATCTAAAGCTGTTAGTTATATTCAATAAACAATAAACCGATAAACAATAAATATTATCGATTGCCACTCAATGGGGCAAACATAGCGAATGGTTATTTTTACATAGACGTCGTTTACGTCTGTTGGGCAAAATAGCGAGACGAAAGAATGGTTATATCTGTAGGCGGAAACGTAGTCCATAGTTGCCAGTAGCATTATCGAGTGTAATCGGTTATTGTGCGCAGTGCGTGGGGAATATGTTAATACAGAGTGTTTGCCGACTCTGTAATTGCGACACGTAACGTAAATGCAAAACTCCCCTGCCGATCAAGATATACATATTTTGTTTTGCATCGCATACCGACGCACGTATATTTGCATATTTAATACACGGGAGCCGGCAAGAGCCGCGAGTTCGCGCGCGTCGCAACCAAAGGCATAATACAAACGATGTATAGACTAACGCGCGTGTCTGCGCTGTCTTCGGCGCATTATTGCAAAAAAATACATACATAAATACGCGAGACGATGTGTATGTTGTGACGTTACTTCATTTAAGGTCATTGATCATGTGTGACTGGGGGAACTATATATGCGCGAACGCAAAGTTCAAAATACATTCGCGACGACGTTGATGCTGCCGTCTGTGTACCGAGAGGTTTACTATACATATTCTTCAACGCGGAGTATATATTCCCGCGAACATAAAGGAAACCAAGTATAACTCCGATACGATTATTATTTTTAAAGGAATGATAATGATGCGATAGCAGCGTATGCTATGATTCGATGTAATTGTAGCAGTTTCCTCGTATATGCAAAAGCATCGGTTTTGCCTTTTTTTTTTGTTCTGATACTTGTATCTGAATGATACACGGGTCAAAGACGTCACTACTCGAGTCTGCGACAGTCTCATTTTTTTTTTTTTTTTTTTTTCGTTCTCATAAGTTCAAAGGTCTATAATAATATCTTCCGAAATACCGAGTACGTAGTACTCGTGCGGATGATGTGAGGATTCACGGGCTTTGTAAGTAACAGGATTGGTTTGAAGCGCATTCGCGAGGACCCCACGTCTCGTACACCCTACATTGTTCGTATATTTATACATTCGCTTCTATCTATATTCCGAGAGTTTCTCCCTGTTCCCGATCTCTAACTGCGCTGTATAGTTTTCGTATATACGACGCTTTCGCGTACGCGAGAAAACTTAGTTTTCCTACTCGCGGGGACTGTCTCTCACTTTGGATCCATAGCACACGGTTGATTAGACTTGGGGCTCCGAGGGGTCTCGATGGAATTTCCACGAGAGCTGTTACAATCTATTATTTCGCCGATGGTATGCATTATAGCTATACAAAATGCTCTTCGGCGACAGAAACCGTTTTCACCCGGTGAAATATCATATTGATCGCGCGACGATAGACTCCGGTAGATATACAAAGATAAACGAATAAAGTTCGCACGGTTATCTTTGCAAGGTGCCAACGGTTGTTGTCTGATTCCTCTGACCTGGAGACGCGATGAGAAAACATCGTAATACAAGACGTAATATACGCACAGGTGCAGCGCGTGTCACAGTTAAAACATATATAGCATTATTCTTGTACACTCAATATACCGGAGAAAAAACGGCGCGAAGGTGCAAAAGTTTGATATTTTGCAGCTGCTGGAAATACGAAACTCTCAAGGCTCGTCTTTCGAGTTTTAAATTATATCAATCGAAGACGTTATATACGACAAAACGATGTTATTGAATCAAAAACAGCTCGACGTTTTTTTTTTTTTTTTTTTTTCATCGTCGATCGCGAAGTTTTAATAATAAAATAATATTTTTACTAAACGGGCATAATATTTTCTATGGTCTTCCATCTCCGACCTATGTAGCCGGGTGACGAACTACACGGTTTATTCATAGAACATGCATAGAATCAATATTCCGAAACTTGATTTGTACACAGGCATGGGATGCGCTGTATGACCACCTGCATCTCTCATTTTCAGCGTTATCGTGATAAAAGAAGAAAAAAAACCGCATAAGTATCAAAAACCTAAGAGACACATATAAGTACCGTATTATTCAGCATATTAAATTTACGCCGGACTTTTCGCCGCCGACCTACAATCAACGGTGCTACCGTACTCATTCGCTCTATATGAAATCTCTCGTAATCCTGATAAGCCGATAACAAATCTCAGACTGAAAAGAATTGGTCAAACCCCTCGACTATCTTTCTACATATTCCGTTGCATTTGATATTTTAGCAGTAGACAGAGCAGATATGCGATCGTCGTTTCGTCTTTACGATCAATCTTACCAATTATTCTTATCGATAAGGAACTCATTTATTTATCTAATCTATCTGCAATTGAATATCGTATTTGTTATTGATCTCGGAATTACGATTGCAGAAATTTTTCGAATCTATATATAATACATTATAATTAATTTGTCACTCGTCATTGTCCTCCGAGTTGATTTCGAAGTAAGTTAAGTGAGTTAATTTTTTTTCTTCAATACATCATTGAGAACGGATACATATAAAAATAGTACTATTTAAAAACGCCTTTTCCTGATCAATTTCATTGAAAACCATTATTCGATAAATTGGCAAGCATAAATCCCGTGTAATATTCGCGCGAATATTACGCGTCCGGGATCGGTAGCAAGAGGGATAATTCTCCGGACATTGGTACTCGTGCTCGGTTGCATCCGACGGCCTGCACAACGCATCATGCTGTGAGGAGCGAGCGAAGTACGTGATACGTTGACTGGCTGGTTGTAGGGTATCAAAGCGAGTGGGACAGATAGGATTCAGACGAAACTAGAGAGCGAGCGGGAGAGAAAGAGGATGATGCGACGTACGGGCGTCCACCCGATGGCCGATTGAAAATACGAATCTATATGGTCGCGGGGACCGCCTCTCGTAGTCGTCGAGAGAAAGAGTGAGAGAGAGAGAGAAAGAAAAAGAGAGAGAGAGAGAGAGCGAAAGAGAAAGAGAGAGAGAGCTCGTCCCGCGACTCGTGTGCGATAATACGAGGGCGCAAGACCGCGTGCACCTCTCTCCTCTCCGCCGCTGTCACTGTCCCTGCGCCGCGTCGTGTTTTTCTCTTCGTCTCTCTGGGTCTGATGATGTCGCGAAGGTATTGGTTTGTAGTAAGAATGTGCGTGTGGGTGTGCGTGTCGGCTTGGTGCGGCGCAGGCTATACGCAGGCTATTTTGACGGGAAGGTCACATGACTAGACGCTCAGCCGACCGACACGAAGCGCGACGCATACGCGCGCGGTTCGCCACCCCCCACTGACATCTGGCGCGCCATGCGACTCGGTCGACTCCGTTGCTGATGCTGCTTGGCTGGCTTGGCTGGCTGGCTCGCTCTCTTCGTTTCTCTATATACTACACTATAGTAAACCTTTCGTGTATACTACGGTACGGGACGTATGTATATACAAGACTCCCTGTCTCGCACACGCCCGCGTTATAGAGGGGCCCCGAAGCGGTTCGCGAGCGGTATGTTGCGGGAGCGGGTTTGCGAGCGAGTTAGCAGACGCGCCGGTGCGGGAGGGGCGATGCCGCGGCGTCGTCGCCGCTCTGCCGACGACGGGGATGACGAGGCGGCGGGTGAGAAGGAGTAAGGGGGGTCGCGGCGGCCGGGCGGGCGAGCGGGGAACGGAGAGACAGACACGTAGAGTTTACGGAGATTCCTCTTTACCACTAGGCGGGTGCGCGAGAGCTCCGCGTCCGTTCGAACTTGTACATAAACACACACATGACAAACCTTCCTACGTACGTCGAGTAGCCTCTCGTACCATACACACATCCATACACACGCGTATACACACGACCAAAGCGGGAGCAGCAACTTCGAGTAACTTTCGTGTACAACGAAGAAATCGCACGCGTTGGTGTGCGGGGTCGCGAGACGCAAGCGCATACACAAGCTTCCTCGAGGGCTCGCCTCCACGCTCGAACTTGCCAGTGTCTAACACACATTCACGCACATCGTATACACGGAAAAGTAAAAGATATATGTATGAACGTAGTACATAGGCGAGACGAAGCGGAGTGACACGACGTCGCACGAACACAACGAAACCAGAGTGGTGAGACGAGTGCAGTTCGCACGAACGCGAAAGAGAGATAGACAGATTCTCCGACGGTTTAACCAACGACGAGTGCAAGAGAGACAAAGAAGTTACATAGAAGCGAACGAGGGATCGCGCGGCTCTTGCGCCCGCGCGCGCACATATCAGGGCTGCGCTCTGCGTTAGCATTGTGTACCGTGCGTCAGGCTGGACGGTTCACTTCGCTCTCTGGTTAACCCCCCTTATACCCCCCTCTCGTCCCGTTCTCGACTCTAACTTAAAACGCAAGAGTAGAAAATATGCGTAGCACACCGAGTGGTTTAGTGTGCCGTGCGTGGACGATCGATACGCCATTGCGGCGCGTAGTGTCATGTAAATCGGTCCGACGATGCCCCACGGGCCGTGAGGTGTGATAACTGTCAAAGCTTGAAGGGGTCGTCGTCGTCGTCGTCGTTGCCAGTGTACGGGTTGCGGAGTGAGTGATCCGATCGGAGCCAAGTTCAATTCAATAGAGTAACACCGAGTTCTTATCCGATGTGTGCGAGGGCAGCGCGCGCGGGGGAAAGGGATAGCTGCTAGCAGCATCAGCATCAGTAAACGCGAGACGAGATGTATCGACGGTACGAGTGGGAAGACGGTGTGACTACGGCGACGGTGCGGTATAGAAGTTAGTCTCTATAGGCGGGTTTTTTTAGTATACGAACGGACATGTGTCGTTTCGCAGGTCGCCAGCACTCGGACTCGGTAGGCCCGAGGCCCAGCGCCCAGGCCACCGACCCATACCCGTGACCGAACCTGTATAACTTTCCGGTATACTCGTCCGTATTCGTTGTGTGACCGTACCCAGTGTTACCCATAACCATAAGCTGCTGAGAGGACCCAGCGTTCAGCAACCTTCTACTCTCGTACCACGCTCTCGACGCCTCAAGATCATCACGTTATATTCACATCAAGTACAGTGCAACGAGCTCGTCTTCTGTGTTATATATATATATATATATATCGGTATTATATATATTTCGAAAATTTGCTTCGTTCTTCGTGGGTTGGTTTAACGACGTTAGTGCGTGTGCGGTGTTTTGCCTAAAAAGCGTTTTACTCGGAGATTGAATCCTCGAGCTGCGTGTTCGTCCGTTTGTCGCGTGTTTTCAGTGAACGGTTTGTGTATACGCGATTGCGGGAAATTATTATCGTGACACACAAGTGATACACAGAGAGACAGGAGGGTTGTCGAAACAGTGGAGATCATGGATCGCGGCAGGAACGCCGTGTTGTTGTCGTCGTCGTCGTCGTTGTCGTCCCCGTCGTCCCCGTCGTCGGGAACGATAGCGCAGGAGAGACGACGGAGTTAGGGAACGCGCCGCGCCGAGCGAGGAGATACTCGCGGAACGAGATAGATGGGCGCGAGTGCGCCGATAAAACGCGAGCGAGGGACGGAGGTCATCCGATGAGATGGACCGGGTTTATCTCGGGGTTTTGCTGGCGTAACTGGTACTCGTAGCGCGTTTTGTTGAACGTCGAATGAATAAACGCGAGACAGCGTTTTGTTTCAGTGCTCAACTGTGCACAGTCAACGACAGTGCGAATTGATAAAACGTCGGTTTATCCCCCGGTGCTCGCAGAAATGACTCGTTTCTTCAACGCGCTTTCGTCTCGTTGTTTTACCCCGTTCAACTACGTGTGTGTCGCACACTAACGTTCGAATAATATTCAAAGTTTCAACGAACAAGTTTCAGTTTTAAAAAAATAAATAAATACCGCAAAAAAAAACGAATAACACGAATTAAGTTTCTTTCGTTTTTTTTTTTTTTTTTTTCTTTTTTTTTTTTTGTTATAAATATTAGCACTCCAGGCGGAAAGAATTCTAATAATGGAGACATTATTGCCTGGTAATACCAACAGTCAGTCGTACAGTCCGCAACTGAAGACAGTGTTGAAGACATATCAGCTATCGGCTGTTAAGAGTTTGCAGGGACCGAGCTCAGCCCTACTGGGTATGGACTGTAAAGGTCTATTGCAGGAACAAGCACCCTTTCACTTCCCGCCCCTCGGACGTCCCAACAATTGCATCGTCGTCGATTCGTGTCCCGAACAATTATCCGTTAAAGAGATTAAAAAAATCGACGAGCCAACGATACCGTCGCGCAGAGATCCGCCCGTCGAACGGCCGCAGGAAGATTCGGACGACGATCCGCAGCCAGAAAAACTTAAAGTTATCTGCGACAAAAGAGAATTGGAATTTCAAATTCCTATATTGACGGCGCCTGATCAGAGCTGTTCCGAGAGATGCGAAACTGTTCTCGAAGGCGAAAGAATATCTTGCTTCGTCGTCGGCGGCGAGAGAAGACTCTGCTTGCCGCAAATATTAAACACTGTACTTCAAGATTTTTCTCTCCAACAGATTAATCAAGTATGCGACGAATTGCAAATTTACTGCTCGAGATGTACGCACGACCAGTTGGAGGAATTGAAATTATCCGGCATACTGCCGAGAAGCGCCCCGTCCTGCGGTCTCATTACGCAGACGGATGCGGAGCGTCTGGTAAGCGCTCTTCTGTTGAGAACGGAAGCCAGAGAACCGCTGGACAGAGATCGCGAAATTAGTGAAGAAAAAGCGAGAAATAAAAAAGACGAATCGGACGACTCGGTTGCGAGATTCAAAGTTTATCACGAATGTTTTGGCAAATGCAAAGGAATCTTTGATGCGGATCTCTTTGATTCCGAAGACTCTGCGTGCATCGAGTGTCTGGAGTGCGGATGCCAATTTTCGCCTCAAAGATTCGTTCGACACGCTCATCGGCCTCTCGAAAATCGCACTTGCCATTGGGGCTTCGATTCCACCAATTGGCGATCTTATCTTCTACTCTCGAGGGATCAACAACACTACAACAAAGTCGTGACGCTCTTCCGAAATTTGAAAGAACGATATCCTGTACCGGCTTTCAAAAGAAAGTCCGAGGTACGAGTTTCAATATCAATTTCTTTTTTTAAATTAAGTAATTAACGAATTTATTATTTAACGTGGAATCGGCTCTTTTGCAATTTTTATCCGCATTACATTTCAAATTCTTTGAAAAAATAAGAAAGATTTTTTTATCTTCAACACGAGAAAAACAAAAATTATTGAAAATTCGGAGTGTTGTATTTTTTTTTCCAATTTTTAAAATATATTTTATTATTCTTTTTTTTTTCCTGTATCAACTGCCCACTCTTCATTCGTATACCTTTGTTGTCAACACTTGAATTCATATCTGTGATTATATATGACTGATAAGAATTATTATTCAGCTATGTCGTATCATTTGAAACAGTATCGTCATTAATCTTTAGTACGATCTACGAATTTGATTTTTTGTATTTGGAGTTACGACGATTGGAATGTCATTGAAATAGATTGTTATTAATGAACAAACTATTTCTTCCGAGAATGAAATATTCAATCTGCAAAATTTGTCTTACCGCAGTTGCGACACGAGTCGGAGAAGTTGGCAAAGCGATCCAAGAAGGAAATTGGCCGAGATGAATGCACAGGGGTGTACAATGGGAACGGTTTGGGAATGTATCATCCCGTATCACCGGCCGGCGGTGCGGGTGATCCGTATTTGCAGATGCAATGGGCGGTCTTCGAACTTGCGGCGCGGGGAGCTTCGGCTTTCAGGCCCTGGAATGCCGCAGGATCGTGTAAACACAGAGACAGGTAATTCAATTAACTCAATTCGCCGTAATAGCACATTAGTATCTCGTATGATTAATGGACGAAGAAATGAGAATGAAAAAAACAAAAAATACAATGTTGTTTCGTATGATAATAGTTCGTCGTTGGTGCCTGCGTACCTCAGTCGAGGTCCACCCGTGCTACAGCATCCGGAAAGAGTGGTACCACTTTCGGAATGCGAGCGCTTTGAGCCGCATTTCCAGCCGAATGTTGCCTTGGCGCCGATACCGACACCCTCGATGCCGCCTGTACCGCCTCCGCCACCTGTTAATTCACACAGGCGTCACAATCACGAACGCCGACGAAACAATCACTGTCCAACGAGTCCAACGATTGAAAAAACTGAGCCACTAGCGGTTAGCGTTAAATTGGAAAAACCTTCGACACCGGGACCCGAATCGGCAGGCGGTTCTTATCCCCCGTTGTTATCGTGTACGACGGACGGAGATGAGTGTCGTGACGATCGAGCGGAAGAATCTTCGGAAGGAAAGCAACTTCAGGATGAAGATAATCGTGAAGAGGAGGAAAGCAGTGCAGCGGTAACGTCATCGACAGTTACGATGGAACCTCCGCCGGCGGAAGTTGGAACATCGTCACCGGAGAGTGACTCGGAATCGGACAATGGTGGTCCGGCCGTTGAATTGGAGGAAAGACTCTTAGCACTGGACGTACCGCAAGACGTGTTGGTTTTGGCGCGACAAGTTGCACTCGAGAACACACGTTTGAAACATCGGCATCGCTCGGATACACGTGAAATCGCGAGGTTACGAAGCCAATTGGAAATGCAAAAGATTCAATCGGTTAATGAAGTTAGCGACAAGAACGATGTGGCAAACGCGAGTGCCGCGGACAGTACCGAAGGTAGCGAAGATACCGAAATTCATCTATCTTCGGAGAACAAGGAGTCCGATGCTCCATTGCCCGCGGTTAGTAACGATTAGAATTTATTTCCAATACAATAATAATATTAAAAAAGAAAAGAAAAAAAAACAAACTGCTCAGCAATTATTGCGACGCTCATCTCTTTCGGCCAGATAAGCGTGCACTGAATTTAGTAATTAGAAGTTAAATGATATAACAATTCTAAATAAATGAATAAATAAATTAATTAAAAAACTGTCTTGGTTATGTGATATATGAAGAGCCTTTAAAGTTGTAACAGTTAATTTTGCGTTCTTATTTGTAAGTAAACTTTATCGACGGTTTTGTTTACAACCGCGTGTAGATATTGTATTATACGAAGAAGGGAAAAAAAAAACAAAAAAGTAATAGATTTAACAAGAGAAAAAAAAAAAGCAAACAAAAATTAAGAACTTACCACGCCAATATCTATTACTATGAAATATTATTAAATGCGTAAGGCGTTTTGTGTATATTAAATATATGCATTATACGCAAGAATGGTTTTTTATGGTCGTACGTTTGATCAGTCAAGTAGAACTGAAAAATTTAGATTGCTTTCCATTAACATCTCGTAATCATAATCTCGTATCATGTAAATACATTCTCTCGTCATAGGCGTATGTTAATAATGGTAATACTATTATTATGCGAATTATTGCAAAAGTACAAAATCCCTAGGTGCTATGTTGTTACACTAGGTAGTTCTCGAGCACGAAATTAGCTCGCGAAGAGTCGTAATAGCCGGGGAGGGGCATTGAAAAAAAAAAAAAACAAAAAAATTGAAAAAAAAAATAACGAAAATCATTTACGCTGTGTTATCTTCGAGAAATTTCATCGATAACAAATATTGTTCCGATTAGCTTCGTACTTTGTTGAATGCAATAATTCCGTCATCGCTCTCAAGCCGATAATTATTTGAATACAACTTTTTCAACATTAATGCAAAAAAATTTTAGCGACTGAATTCAACGAGATAAAATAACAATCGCCGTTTATCGATACGGCATAAACAAGACTTGAAAAATATAAAATAAAAAAAAAAAAAAAGAAAGAAAGAATAACTAAGCGCAGCGTACAGCCAATGCTCGGTTTCTACAGACGCACCGCAATTGACCTTAAGAGACGACCCTGAAGTGAATTCATAAAAACAACTTTCTCTTTATCAAGTCAAACCGTACTATTCTATATGTATAGATGATATGATACATATTAGTCATAACAATTATTGTTAGAATTCGTATATCGTACATATTCACATTTGCATTATATGCTCGAAAGAAAAAAAAAAAGAAGAAAATAACGAAAGATACACTTATCAAATTTTTGATGGTTTGTGTATTTGGAGTAAACAAACACACGTACACACGCAGAATTACACACAAAGATACACATACGAAACACACGTGTAAGTCGGAAACGATTGCTTCGAAAATCTGTGGTGGGTACCCATTCATAAAACATTACCAAGCTTCGCTAATCCTTATTCTAATCGTCACTGAACGGCGTGACCGGACATTCTGCCATTCGTATAATATTCATTCTCATCGCCCCTCAACAAGTATATTTTTATTTTGTACATCGTCATTCGTCACGTCTTAAGTGTTAACTAAAAAAATATATATATATATATATATGTATATATATATATAATGTCTTCCTTCGCGAATGCAATAACGACTTCCACCAACCAGAAGTTAGACGGACTCGTTGAGTAAATTTTAAAGCCGAATCTTTATCAGTCAACTTCCTTTCGAAGCGTTTTTTATTTATTTTTTTCTGTCGTCCCATTAACGCTTTAACTGCAATCACGAGACAGGGAATGCATGATAGAGTTTCAAAGCAATTGAACATAGGCGCCGGACATAATAGTTTATTATATTGAACATAAAAAAAAAAAAAACAAAAATGAAAAAGCATTCAATCATTATGTTCTATATAACAGACCTTCATACAGAAAAAAAAATAAAAAAATAAAAAATACGTTAAATTGTAATCTTACAGATATAATAAGAATCCCACCTAAGATAAAGAATGTAATAGTCTACGTTTTTCATACACACTCAGTTATTATATTTACTTAGTAATATACGAGCTAAAATAATATATACCATGTATCTCACGTACTATTCTCCGTTTGGAATACATTTGAGGCCAATATAGAGAGATAAAAGAGAGTGACACACACAACACAGTTTACCCCGAGATCATTGTGACTGCCGCGTCTTTAAATGTATTTCAATAGAAAAACGGGATAAAAAAAAAAAAAAAAAACATGTAATTTAAATAAAATACGATATTTGTGACGTCTGATTTTGTTACGTTTATACGCGAACTGAGACGTACCCGAATACAAACTGTATTTAGAATGAAAAACTATACCTGCTTTATTTATTTATTTGGTCTCAATAGCGTCCTCGATGTTTTCTTCAGTTTTTTTTTTTTTTTTTTTTTTTTTTTTTTTTTTCGTTTTCGTTGACGGATGGGATAAACGTTCTTGAGGTCAAATTCAATTTTTAATCGTGTAGCCTAAACATTCTGAAAAATACATTGTAAGCACCAGTCTATTGCGACCTACATTTATAGATATAAACATTGTTAAAGAAAATAAACTATTGGGTATTATATGAAACTTGATAAGTCGACTATACACGCAATAACGAGGAGCGCGACACCATTGAGACGTTTTTTTTTTAAATGCTATATGAAAACCTCGAGAAGATTGTAGAGCTCATTATACACACACAATTACAAATTTGTAAACATTGAAAAAAAAGAAAAACGAAAAAACGTTTGAGATTCGAATACAATCTGTACTTGCAGGAGTTTGCATTTTTGTATTATTTTGTCAAACTTACGGACGATTCTTATAAACTACTTAAATCTAGTGTACCTGCAATTGGCATCCGCCTAAAAAAAAAAAAAAAAAAAAAAAAAAATTTGTGATCGGAGTTTCGTAATGCATAATATGACGATGCATATATTTGAAACTTAGTGCAAATAATCGTTAAGAATTCGACGTCCCGATAAGTTGGTATTCGTTTTAAAGATTGATCGATTAAAAAAAAAAAAAAAAATCTAACCAGTGATCTTGTCTGTTGAAACATTAGGTTGTATTGCGTAAAATGCGTTTTGTTTAACACACGATAATTGAAACTACTTTGGGTAGATAGTAAAAGTATATTAAATGTCTTTTTATCTTCAATAGTTTATTTTCTTGAATCTGCGCACTTATTTATTTATTCTTCGATAAAGGATTATTGAATTTTATTAATTGGCAGAATAACGAGCGTGCCACATCGGCTTTTATATTATGTAATAATAGAAAGACGATAGCCCGTTAACGGCATAGATCGTGAATGAAAAAAAGAACAAAAACAGAAAAAAGAATCGTTTGATAATTAGTGAAATCTATTGTTAACAATAAGAGTGTCATTAAATACAACAGTGCAAAGTCAGAGTACAAAATGTGATCTACAGACCGGGCCTTACCACATGGACCTCTAATCTCTCTCTCTATCTCTCTCTCTCTCTCTTTCTCTCAAGACCACTGCTATTAAAACTTCTGATACTCCCACTATATTCCCGCCACAGGCCCACTTCGATATCCCGACATTATTGATCGCAAAATCAATGTTATTGATAAATGTATCGAAAACGATAAGACGCGCAATTTTCACAATACAACGCAAGTTACGAACGACCGGTATGCATTGGCTCGATAGTTTACTGACGTCACACGTAATGGAGAACAGTCGTAAGCACGCGTTTGTGAATAATATATAACATTGATTTTGCTACTAAATTAAAGTTTCAATTGCATATATATAAACCGCGCCTATGCAATCGAGAGACGCATGTGCAACGGATTAAGCTCCGTCATCTGAAACTCGTGAATATATACTCAGGTTTTTAATCGTACTCCCGGAATAGCTTTATCCTCTGTGGAAAAACGCTTGGAGAGACCCGCAGACAGCAAATCGATGTTTCATCGAGATATATCCCAGAAGTGACAAATCGCGTGTCTCATTCACTCGTATCCGCAGTAAAACCCATCTCCGCAATTTTTCTCTCTTCGATGCCACTAAATTATTTTAAACGTCGTTAAATATAGTTACACGCTACATCCGCAATATCCGTTAATAGCTCGCGCATAATACGAATATATATTCGATAATACAAAGGACAAGCATACACGGCAATCATTTATTAAGTAATAATGTAAAATCGTTGCTAAGTTCCGAATAAACGGCAATTTATCTATAAAAGAACAGCGAAAAGAAAAATGAAAGAAATTCGGTTGAGGAGGAAACATCGACTCTTTTGATAATAAGGACGAAAAATCTGTTGAACGAGAGAGGAAGAGGAGTATTCAAGAACGGTATATATAATATGCTATGGCTACCGCGAAGGCAAGTGGGTTGCTGTTGCTTGGCTGTGCTCCTGTGGGAAGTTGATACTACGACTCGTATAGCGGTGTTGACCGACCGCTTTCCGGGCAGTTCTGGGAGTCGGACCCCTCGCGGTCAGGCCACTTCTCTACCTCTTGCCTCGACGTTTCTCTCGCGCGACGATTCTCCTCTTCCCCTTGTGTTCTTCTCGTTCGATCCTCATCGCCGTTGCACCACCTAGGATCTCCTTTGTGCTCTTCGCCCCCTCCTCCTGCCCCTTTCGCGATCATTCTTTCCTCCTCGTACTCTTCGCGACTCAACTCTTCTTCCTTCATTCTTCCTGCCTCCTTTCTCTCACCGTTGCCGTTCAAGCGGAATTTGTCTCGCTTCCGCTTGTTTCAGCGCCGTCTACCCGTCAGGTCAATGACTAAAGTACGAGTTTCAAATGTTAAATCTTAACAAGGACAGAGCGACGCTGGGTACAGCGGCCTGTCAGGCCAACCTGCACCAACCTGTACATGTGGTCTGTGACCCTGTACAGTCCGCAACGTTCGGTTCCAACAAGCGTCAACTACAAGTTTCGGGAAAGTTCACTCTCTGAGAAAATTGTTTCGCCTCTCATCGTCGTTCAACCTCTAAGTACACAACATCGCGATCGCCACTCTCCGACCGTCTATCATTCGTACGCAACACAAAAAAAAAACAGAAAAAACTATTCCTCTTGTTCCCAGTTTCTTGTTTTTTTTTTTCCTCCAATGAGTACGTCGAGTGATACTTCGATTCGTTCGCCGAGTTAATATCCGATGCTCTCGTTTCTTTTGCACGGGTCGGTAGATTGTCCCATGGATTCTTTACGATAGCCAGTGGGGCGTTTTTTTTTTTTAATCATCGCGGAGATGTAAAAAAAAAAAAGAAATTTTGTCACAACCCCGACAAGACATCTCGCTGTACGGAAAATGGCTTTTCTGTGCCCGGTTCGCATACGTCGTGGGAAGAAAAAAAAACGTAAGTGTTTCATTCTAATAACTATGAATAGATGTTCGTGTTTCCCATAAATACGCGAGGAAACAATGTTTTGGGCACCGAACACCTGTTGCAACAATTCTGTCTGACAGATCAGTTACCTTCGATTGTTTTCTTTATTTTTTTTTTTGTATCGCAGAATAATTAACTAGCAGATGTTTTTGGATCATTGCGCATCTCATAGATTGATACGTTTATATTTATTCCAGCGGGTGCTCATACCTTTACCGTAGAAAAGGATGGCACTATTCTGGGTGGCGGAGGGGTGGGATTGGGTAGCAGAGTACCTCTGCCACCTGGACGTATCACCGGAAGCGCCAGTATCGAGACCCTCGTCAGGGTGGGCATCGAGAAAGAGAACGGTTTGTCCCCTGACAGCAAAATGGTCATCGTTCATGACTTTACGCCGTGCGTTGACGACGAGCTGCAAGTCAAACGCGGACAGGTAGCAAAAATTAAGCTATCGATTGCTTAGAAAAATATTTATCAACGTTAAAAATATAACAAATGTTCACCGTCTCTTAATAAAGTTAACATTCTAAAACTTCAATGGATTTGCATCACATTCACCGTTTTTATTCTATACATTTTTTTCTCATTTTATTAAATCCATTTACTTAATTTTTGTTGAATTTTTAAAAATAATTTATTAAAAAAATCTCATAGCCATAGTACATGTAAACTGATTGCGCAGTTTTTTTTTAGTTAAATTATCAATGTCTCAAGCATTGGCTGTATATTTTAATTATCACATACACTATGTAAACTTTGTTATGTTAATACGTTATTAACAGTAATTAATGCAATTTGCAGGTAGTAAACGTACTGTACAGAGAGAACGATTGGGTATACGTGATAGCGGCGGACACGCGAATGGAAGGATTCGTGCCGCACTCCTACTGCGCGCCCTACACGTCTCAACTCGCCGAATCGACGTTGGCGACTCTTATGAACAACGTGAAAAAAAAATTGCCGCGATCGAGCGATAACGACGGCGATTTGGCGAGTACGGCGCGTCCGCAGGCGATGGAATCTCAACATACGGACACCGGTTCGGCGTCGGATTGTGAGAGTTATGCCAGAAATATTACGACCGCTGAAATGAACGTGAATCGCTCGAATATGACACAGTCGCAGAATTCTATTCAAACTATGACGTCGCAACCGGATGTGCATCCGTTTTTCAAGGTGCGGAAGTCGCTTCGGTTTCTTTCATAAACTAAGTTTCGAATTATTCTCGACATCGATGGTTGTTTATCCATTCAAATGTCTTTTGCTCGATAGGACCCATCGGCGGGACGATACATAGTGCTTTACACGTTCGTAGCGCGTGATGAAAACGATGTGAGCGTCGAGAGGGGCGAATTCGTGACTGTATTAAATCGCGATGATCCAGATTGGTTTTGGGTACTTCGGCATTGTGACGGTAACGAGGGTTTTGTTCCGTCGGGTTTCGTTTATCCCGGCCACGTGCTTCATTCGTACGCGACAACGGCAACGACTACGACAACCACTACTACGGCCGCCAACGATCAACACAACTTGGGTACTACTACTCTTTTTTTGTTTTGTTTTCAACATATCACGATCGTATGTTTTTAAACAGAAAATCATAACGCAGAGCTGTCGTGATAATAGTTATATTGATTAATTGATGTCACAGGCGTAGGAAATGGTAACATAACGGGAAGCGAGCAATTGCAACAGAAAGATTTGCGTGACTTCAGAGACGAGACAACGGGCACCGAGCTCGTTGTACTCTACGATTACAAGGCGCAGGCGCCGGACGATTTATCGGTGAGACGTGCAGACTGGATATACGCGGATCTTGGTAATCAAACGGTCGACGGTTGGCTATGGGCGTACGCCCCCAAGACACGCAAATATGGTTTCATTCCAAAAGCGTACGCCCGTCCTCCTGCCATGACGAGCTTATAATTTAACTGTTAAACAATTTTGTACTCTTAACTTTTATACCTATTTTCTATCAATACAATTTTTTCTATACAATGGCTGCTGTGTTATATCGATTAATAATTGAAGTCTAATGAACGTTTGAATTGCAGAATTTTCTTTGTTGCTTTTGCATAATCGTTTGTGTTGTAAAGAAATGGATGGAAAAGGAGAGGCGATCGAGTTACGGGATGGCGAGGATCATTGAACGAAGATGAGACGCGTCAATGAACGATCACGTTGACGTTGAGACTCGTGCAATCGGATGTTATGTGATTAATGAGACCTTCGTGAAGGATCACACAGTCACCGGTTAAGAATACCTCTCGAGGACGTTGAGCGGTTCTCAATGAGTTTACGGGTCCCGTATACGTAAGCGAACGAACTGATTCGCTTTCCACGTTGTCGACTGCCTGATCGATTAATGTAATCGATTACTCGTTTGAAGGAGTTAAAAAAAAAATCAATGACGAATGAGAGGAAAACTAAAAATACCTGTATACTGCACCGCAGTGAACCGGCAGTTACGTTTCCAATGTCCAAACCGGCGACCCACGCGATAATAACGTCGCCCCCTCCGTGTCCTTCACCACCCGCGTGGACTTCGTCGGGAGTCGTGTAACGACTTGTGCAATGCAGTCGGGCCGCTAGAACCGGAAGTGGCAAACGATTCCGATACTTTGGATGTATCTGACTGCCGTTGAAGAGCCTCGAGGCGGGGCCTCTTTTTTTTTCCCGCAAAAATTAATGAACTCGTAAAAAAATCGGCGATAAATAAATTATCAGTAATTAATTATGATCATCGAGACTGTAGTTAATTATCGAACGCCAAATAGTTGATTGAGGTTCGCAATAGAATTTTTTTTGTTACTGCAAAACTTACGAAAGTTTTCCGGACACCAAGAGTAAAGCTAAACATCGGCTCGAGTTGCAAGAAAGAGCTGCGAAGCTCACTATAAGAGTACTCTTAGCACCGGGTTCGACGCACAAAATCGGAACTTCCGGATGATCAAAGAGAAAGTGGTGAGTGAGAGCCGAAAAGGCAACGTTAACCGCGCAATCGAGGCGAGGACATCGTATAGGTCTTCGCGAACATTCCGTTACTATCTGCCCGTTAACTCTCGTCTCCGATGGTGTCGGATCCATCATTGGTTCTTTTCTGATAATACTGCAGTAACTCCTCTGCTGATGTTGTCGCCCTTCTACGAGAATACGATCCTCTCTTATATCTCCCGGTTCTGTGTCCCAATCGGAATAAGATTCAACCCTTTTGACACCGTTCTGGTAAGTAGTCGTTCTCGTCGCAACTACAGGAGCTTCGGAATGCGCACGAGCCCAAGGAACCCCGTGAAAATCCTCGGGATTTTGTTGAATCGATCTCTGACCGTCGATCTCGCAATTTTGCCTCGTGGGCCGCGCGGGCACACAATTCAAACTTGTGTTGCTTCCGCGCGAACCACTCGAGTTCGAGTGTTGAGAATCCGTGCGACAAAGAACGCAGCCTCTATCTGTGGATAATAAAATATACGTTCGTTTGATGCGTTTTTTTAGTCAGCCGTTTTAAAAAGTTGAAAAAAAGCTTCATTTCATCGTGTTTGTCAAATCATGCGCTCCCTGTAGAGGCGGTTAAAGTTATGTGTATTTGGATACTTCCGCACGATATCAGCGCCTCCTGGAGCGCGCCACAAAACATCGTGTCCGCCACGCTCTGTACGCGGGCGCATGCGCGATTTACCTTAGTTGCACGTTGCACCATTTCCGCGTAAATACCGCGTCGCGAGTAGTGTTGCGTTTTTTTGGAATAATTTAATTATACACCGAAAAGATCGGAATGATTGCACAAACCTGAACGGATCGCGAATCGTTGAACACAACGTTGACAAAGTAAATGCCCCTGATCGCAGGACAATGCTTGTTCGAAGCCCACCGTGTTACCTCCCGGTCCGGTAGTTCCGCCAACTGTCAAATGGCAAACTGCACAAAGACCGGCTCTGGCATTTGCATAACGTGGTCCATAATTTCCCGTAATTCTCTCTTCGTCGTCGTCATCGTCGTCTTCATTGTCATTCGACGTCTGATGCAGGAGCTTTCGATCTTGAATACCCCTCTCATCTCCCGATTGTCTGATGCCACCTCTCACGTAATGATAATCCGAGCCCTTGAATCGAGAACATTTTTTTGCCCGACTAAACTGTGTTGATTTTCGCGACGCTACGCGATATAGAACCCGTGATATTTGCGTTGCTTACACGTGCCTTGTGCTGATTTTTAAACGCGTCCTCGTCGCTTCTCGATAAACGATCCATAATATCTACTACAACAATTTACTCTCGTGCCCCCTTCGGATCCTCGAAGTTTAAACGTCGATGTTTCACTTCCCGTCAGGATAACCGTGTGGCATCTCACAAAGAATTTCAAGTCGCTCGCATCCTTTCTTCCCGGTCGCAACGCTCTCGACGCGAAGCTTCAAACGCGCTAAAGTTCGCGAGCTTTCAGCAGCGAACATTCGTACTCGTGTGTATTTTATTTTTATTTTCGCGACAATTTGTTCCAAGAGAATTTACTAGTTACGCCGTTAAAGGCCGAGGCTGTTTACGATCTCGGAAGTGTGGTTTACGTTCGGGACATTTTGACAGTGGATGAAAAAAAGAAAAAACAAAAATGCGGGAATTGAGGATAGAGAGCGGAAGAACGACGATCGTGTCGTGTCGTCTGAACTTGGAGCATCCGGTTAAAATATTTATTCTTCAAAGAAATGCCCAGCAACATCGAAAGGGTAAGTAAACACCGATATAAATATTCAATAAGCTTTTAACATGACGCATGAAATTAATTAACAAACTTAAAAAAAAAGATGGCGCCTAATAAAATTATCGTAAAAAAAAAATCAAACTTCGCTCTATGACATCGTGTTCCTCGAATTAAAATCATTCATGGGCAGTATCTCTGTTTTGGCTCTGAAAATATACCGATTTATGTGTATTCTCGAACATGAGAAATTATGACAAAATCAACTTACCTGTAGCCTCGATCATCGGCAATGTACGAGACTCGAACTATTCGTTTTATTGCACGATCCGTGTATCCGTACTCCCCTATCACAGTACCGTTGTCAAATCTCTCCTCCGATCTATAATGTTCGTTTCCCGCCGAATCGACGGCATTGTCATATCCAAAAGCAAAAGTCCCGGGACCCTGTCGACAAGAAAAATATTCTCTGTTCGGTGAGTTTGTTATCATAACTGCGCACTATTCGCATCGTTTCTCGCGCGTGTTAGAGACGACAAATGTGAGGTCGACGCTGACCTAGCGTCTGGCTCAGTTTTTTGTTATCAAGAGGCTGGAATATAAATCTCTGATAAAAAAAAGCGATGCGACCGTAGAGAGCGAATTTTTTAGCTTGAGAAAGGAAATTGTTATTATCGCTCTCTCGTCGCTTGCGTGTCTCGAGATTGTGCCTCGCGATCGCGTCACATATCGTCTGGTGATAAAACGATTAAAATACATTACGTTGGGTTCGCGAACGCTGTAATTTGACCACTCGAGTTCCGATAGCCGGGGATCTCTGACCTCCGAGTTACTCTTTTGATTGGAGTACCGCCCACGATTTTTGATATCGGCGATTTCGTTTGTTCGATCGTTTTTCGATTCGACGGATTTCATAGGGTTGTTGATGAACCTTCCGCTAGTCACAGCAATCAGACACATTACAGTGACCATTCGAATACTCTGCAATCAAAATTATCGATTTTCTTTTTTTTTTCTTTTTATCTAAATTAAATTTTTGTTATATCGAATAATCGCCAAACGCACGTTTTTCATTACTATACTTCGATCGATCGAACGGTTCATGATTTTTGTATCGCGAACTTTGAATGTTTCAACACTGTGCGACTATCGTTCCACTCGCGACTAGAACTTCATGTCGAGTGTACCTTTATAGAACCGCACAAGTCCTTGTTATTATAGGCTTCGTCGGAGGAGGCAAAGATCCCCTCTTCCCCATCGAATCGACGATAGAATTACCGAAGAGGACGAATTCCCACGTGCTTTGGTTATTCTGCAATTTAACGACGAACACCGTTATTACTGCTTTACTCGAGACTCATGCGGGCCCCGAATTTGTTCACTCATCGTCATTGAATACATTGCTATCGTGTTTTCGATGTTTAGATCGCTATAAGAAAATCGTTGGTAATGAAGCACGTGCAGTACATTTTTGTACTTATTAAGATTCGTGATTTATCGATCGTTTCTTATTATACGAACGTCCCGCGACGCCTTGACCGTCGCGGGTGAAAAAAAATAAAATTCTCGGAAAGGAGTTTCGATTTAATAAGACTTCCGTTACTTAACTCTGATTTATTATCGTGGAAATTGAATGGACTTATTGAGAATTACGAGGCAATGCGGCTCGATTATCTACGCCGTGATGCAAACGAGACTACGGTACGCGAGCAGTGCACTTCGCTTGTTCGGATGGTCAATGTCTAGAATTTTTTTTTCTACGATAACTATTCTAACAAGGTAACGCGAAGAAAGACCGTCGAGAGTTCACGTGGCTTCGGGGCTACGAGTCGTGTGTAGGAAATCCTTTTAGCCATACGTCGCGCGTATATATACGGATTGGCGAACGAGTCTCGTCCCGAATCGTAAAATATAATGGTCAGTACCTTCAACTTATTTTACTTTTTTCATAACCGCAATCACAATAGTTATTTCAAGGAATTACGGTAATGGAGAGAGGAACATAAATAAAAATACGCACACTTCTGGTTACGGGATGAAGTAGAGTATCGAATGGTAGTTAAAATCGAAGATGGTCACTGTCCGGTCCCTTTTTTTTATATACCAATCGTAGAGTCATACAAATAAACGGCGTTACAATTGACTTTATTGCACATATACTTAGTGCAGAGGTAATAAAAATACATCGCGTTTGGCGTTGTGATTCAATCGTCGCGAATTGTAGTTAAAATCGCAGATCCAAAAACCCAGCAACGTCCTGTGCCGCGTGTTCGACTATAAAAAACGCATTAATCCGTTCTCCGCGGGATGTGTGTTCGATCCAACGAACGTGGGTAGGAATTGATAGAAAAAAAAAGAGTAATGTTCTCCCAGTACCCGCATCGCTGCAGTTAACTGGATAACGACGCGATATTCTCACCTCATGTTGCGGCAATTTGCCATATTCGAGTTTTCTGCGTTCGGCACTTTGGCGTTGTTATGTCGCGCGAGGATATATCCACGAGAAAAATAAATAAAAATCTTTATCGTGCGTGACAAATATCGCAAAGGGGGCTTCTCGATAAATTTAAAAAAAAACAGCAATAGAGACGCGATAATGAGAACGTGGAGTTTGTTTTGTTGACGATTGAAATGTAGTGGTATTAGTCAGAGATAACATATTCCAGAAGCAACTAACATAGTCATTTGAGATATCGCTTATCACGTTTTCTTTCATCGTACTATTATTGAATGAATGTGACGCTCGACTTCTCGAGGGTTCTCTCCCAATTGACATATTAAATCGACGTTATCGAGGTCGCGATTAATTTTTTTTTTTTTTTTCATTTTTATTTATTTTTTTCGTATCTAGATGACCCGATGACGCCATTCGGTGACCCGACATGCGAACCGAGATTGGATCTCTATCCGTGAAATCGAGAGAAGTAACGGCTTCTCGTGATTCTCCTGAGACGGAGAATGCGAACTGCGGTTTTGCGTTGGATTGACGCTGACAAGAGGGACACTACCAGTTACGGTAAGGAAGTTGAATTTCTTATCTGCACTTCTACGTTTCTCGCAGCATGAGAATCCACGAGAGTTTCCCGCGTCAGCGAATTTAATATCCGACGTTGGGATTGTGTTCGGCGTCACGTGCCGGTCGTTCCGAGGCTTCACCATGGTAAAACGATTCTGTGTCTAACGGAAAGACGAGATGGAAATAGTACATTTATTTTATTATTATGTTTCTTTTTTTTTCATTGTTTCTTTATTTTTCATCAATGTTCAAAGATCGCAAAAAATCAACGGATATGGAGTATTCACTTGGTTCGCTGTGGTGTTAGGTATTTTTCTCAGTTAAAAAAGCGTTAATCAACTACGACGAAGTACTTTTGTTAAAGGAAATATTATCGTAAACATATTCTGATCCCTTTCGCGCTCTTTGTGCCTCTCGTCGAGAGACACCGATAAAAACAGTCGACTCAATTAATGGAACGATTCACCGAATATGAAATAGATTCCTTGTTACCGCTACAATGCACCCTTTAGTTTCTTAGCGTGTAGATAAGGCTAAACGAAATTCATTTCACGAAGAATTTCGATCTTCTAACGTTATATATATATACAGTTATCAATCTATCTACAAATCTATGAGTTTATATACGTAATATCAATGTTTCATAGGAATTATGCTCACGAAGTTATGCCATCGAAGAAAAGTATGATTTTCGTTTTTTTTTTTTCAACATTGCCGCGTGACAACCCTCTCTCTGCGACAGACGACGCAAATCTTTGTCATTTTTTTCTCCACGATGGAGAGTCCACTCGTACACAGTGTACTTTTGTTTAAAATTTATTTTATCGTATATATCGCGATTCTAAGTAAATTCGACAGAACACAACGCTCTTGGCCACTTTTTTTTTTTTTTTTTTACTTTTTTAAGACGTAACAATTCGGAAATTTCTTCTAACATTATTTTTTCTTTGTTGTATTTTTCTTCATTCGTCGAGACGCCGAGATGATCTCCATTCGTTATAGAAAATGTTTTCTATTCTTACAAACTTTTGTTTTACTCTTGTAGTTTCGATCATTTATGCGGAATATCGAGTAGCAATTGGGAAAATTACATAAATTCTCGGATTATAAAGATTGTAAGCTATGAAAGAGGGAGTTTTTTGAGCACTTCTTCGTTCGAGCGTCACTCAAATTCGTTGCGACGATTTCACTCGGTTTCGAGGTACAATGTTAGAACAGAGTGTGTTGCATAGCCTTAGCTGGCAGAGAGCTTCCATCTGAACGACGAAACGTTTAGAGGCATTTAACAGAATTCGCAAATTCCGATGTATTCGCAAAGAAATCGCGTTATCCTGCATCCTCGTTATTTTTCTTTCTTTTCGAAAGTTCGATGAAAATTAAGTAACCTGCGGAATTCGTTCGCGACAGGGTTATTTATCACAAGTGCGTTTTTTTTTTTTTTTTTTCGTAAAATTCATTTTTTCGGCTTTAATTATTTACGAAATTTTCCTTCGCTTCCGTGTGTTGACCCATTATGTTGTGTCTCGCATTTGCGAGTCGTTCTACGCTGACCGCTTGAATGTTTCCCAAATCGGCATTATTCAGACGTGTCTTCAAGTTGTGCTTTTCGGCGAGATTAATCATACTGCAACTCTTGTCTTTAGACATGCGAGACGTACCGGTTGCATCGAACAACGACAACAGCGGCAATTCTCTAACGCTAGAAGTTTTGCAGGCAGATTCCGCTTTGAAAATCGGAGATACGACGAATTCTTCGTTCGTATGAACCAAAGATTTTTCTGGATTGCGCGTTGAAAGATTCTTCGAACGAACGGGAGTGGAATCCACGCTGTGGGACGAGAGGCCGACACGACCAGACGATTTTTGTACTTGAGATGTACGACTCAAAGATTTCCCATTCCTCGAGTCGTTAGATCCTTTCGGTTTAAGTTGTTTTGGCATCTTAAATTCGTGACGATTATTGTCCTCCGTATTTTGCGAATTCTCGACGACGATCGGCAACGTATTTTCACCATTCTCCGTCGTCGTTACCCGCGAATCGACGGAATTCGCGCTAACAACGCTCGTCTCCGTTTCGGTGTCGGACGCTCGAGCGCTCGAGATTCGATTATCAACATTTTCTAGACAACTATTGTTCTGCATTAATTTTGGAGTTTCGGAAAGGGAACTGTTAACTTTCGACTTACCGAAACCAAAACTCATGTTCACTGGACTGTTACTGAGTGATTTTGTTATACCGTTTTTTATAGCTATTTTAGATCTGTTGAGGATTGAGTTTATCGGACTATTGGTGAGGGACTGCCAACCGTAATTGCTGGCAGTCGTACTCGAGGTTGGCGTTAATTTTTTCAATATATGGAACTCCACTGGCAGTTTTTTCTGTTCATTTTGATCGTTCTTCAGAGATTTATCATTAAGCCGTAGGCCCCGTTGAGAAACATCGGTAATATCGTTGTCGTTACCATTCACTTGAGAACAACTTTCGATGCAGTCTTTCGTATCGCCGACGATGGCTTTAACGTTTTTCGCCACTGTCTCCCAGTTTGAGTTTTTCACCGTTAAATTGTTCAATTTTTCCATACTGGCTTGCAATTCCAATTCCCATTGACTCGAGAAGGATTCGCTCCCGTCGATCGAACGACCGCCAAGTTGATCGACGCGTTGCCGAAGCTCCCGGACATCCTGCAACGTTATCGAACAGCTGATTAGTTTATATTACTAAAGTTTATTAAAAAAATAATATGTATTTTTTTTTTTGAAGCATTAATACGAAGCATATAATCGAATTAATGTGCATTACAGGGCTAACGGCTCGAAGGCCAAAATAGAACTTGAAGGTTTTAAAAAATATACAGGAAAACATGTTAACCCCTCATGTACGGGAGACTTTTACACCGTCACGTACAACGTTAGATTCTTTTGCTCATAATGATAATACGAAATTACGGAAGAAAATTATCTTTGAATCATCAAAGAAACGAACCTTCAAAACTACTCTGCAATTTTTTCCGAATTTTTTAACTTTATTTTATAGTTAAGCTGACTATTTAAAGGTAATGACTGGTAAAAAATGCCGGATGTATGCTTAAGTCACTCGTACGTGAGGAGTTAAAAATTATTATAAATAATCGGAATTTAAGGGAATTAAAAAAAATTAAGGACCAGTAAAGAAATTCAAGGACATATCTAAGACTTCTAGGATTTCCAGGACCACTGGGTAACAAAAATCACGAAAACAATGGTTAACGTATTTGTAAAACTTACGTCGAAGTCTTTGGATCTATCGTCCGTGTCCGGTTCGCTGGAACTGGCTAAAGAGTTGAGTCTGCTAATAGATACTTTGTTCAGTTCAGATTCATAGTTCAAACTTTCTTCGGGGCTTATGAGTTCAGCGCCGACGCCCGGTTCTCTTGGGCCGTTAGCTACCATATCTGAAACTCAACATCAATTCATTAATTGCAGTAAACATAAATATATATATTTTCATAAATCTAATCGAATCGAAACTTTTCTCATTTTCATGACGAGATAACAGACAAAAGCCAACAGATTGAGTGCGTAAAGTTAAATTACCGTAATCTCGGCGCTGCTGATGAATCTGATTGCTAATTTCCTCGAGAGCCCGAAAGCTCGAGGAATAGGCACGTTTAGCATCCTTCACAGCTTTCTGCAGGCACTCGACACGTTCCTTTTGCGTCGCCAACATTTGCTCGTACTGCGCCCTCAATTCGATGTAAGGTCCGGCTTTGCTGATAGATCTTCGATACTTCTCCTCCAACTGTTGCACCTTCATTTCGGCGTCGTGATATAACGTCGCCCTTCTGTGGTGCTCGCGACCGCATTCAGCTTTCTGATTTTCTGCGTCCATTACCTGTGTCGTCCAAACAAATCGAATTAACTTCTCTTTCTTTGTATTGACGACTCGCATATAATTATACATGGAATGGAAGCTTAACGAACTTTGATTGTCGCGTGATTCAGCATATCTTGCCACGCTTGATCGAAGTTCCATTCATGCTGATGAGACATGAATCTCGCCTCCGCCAATGCCACAGTCTCCTTTGCCGCGGCATGAATCTCGCTGGCTTTTTGAAAGAGTTGCGCCTGATACTGACACTGCACCTATAATTCAAACCCGTTGGTAAAAAAGATAGTAATAAAGAAACAAATAAAATCATTTAGTTCAGACGGATTTTCATTTAGTCACAATTACGAAAAAAAAATTACCTGCGCTTGCCGCGAGACTTCCAACGCATCATAGTAACATCGCGCTCTGTCGATGCAGTTGGCCCCCAATTTGCTGGCAATATCTTTCCTCCGACGTGTCCATTCCGACAGCAACTGTGCAAACGCCGTGTGCGCTTCCTACAAAACAGACGAAAAAAAAAAAATTACAAGTTTCTCTCAATTGATACGTGCAGAAAAAAAGCGAATTATTGGGAGTTGGTACTCCTTATCGCACGTAACAGCACTCGACGGATTGTTATCTCGTTGCTGTACGTGCAAAAGTTTTCAACATACGCATTCGTGAATCGCCCGGTAAAATGCGAGATTAGAAATTGTTTTACCGGGAGTTCTTTATCTTCGTAGATATTTTCAATTAGACGTTGGATTATCGAAATGCGCGCGTTTATTTCGCTAAGTGACCGAACAATGAGATGGAAATTTGTGGGAAAAAATGAATTAACCGTACAAACAATACGGATATTACTTCAGTGAAAGTATCCCATTGATGCGTAGTACACACGAGTTTACGGCAATTATAATAGATTGGAGACATCCTCTGCGAATAGCACACGGCCGCGGGGAGTACAGTGTAACGTTATAGGTAGAGAACGTTCAATTAACTAACTACGCCGCGTTTTTATTTTTAGATAGCTTGCGGACGCTTTTAGAATCGTCCGTTTTACAGATCGCGTTTTACCTTCCTAAATCCTCTTTTACTTTACTCACATCTAATTCGATTTCAAGTTTGTTTATATTGTCCGTTGCAGTGTTCAGATTCTCCAACTCGATCTATAACAAAAATTCGGATGTTTAGGGTACAGAACTGTAATGAAAAAACGACTTAAACTTGCGCGGCATTTAAATCTATTAATTTTCGAATTAAAAATACATTTTTTTACAGATATATGCAACAAAAATTCATGCGTTTTAGGCACAGAAGGGTAATTAAAAAAATATTAGAAATTGTTTGACATTGAAATCTACTAATTTCCGAATTAAAAATACATTTATTACAGATATATGCAACAAAAATTCATGCGTTTTACGCACAGAAGGGTAATTGAAAAAATTATTAGAAAATGTTTGACATTGAAATTCATTAATTTTTTTATTAAAATTACGTCTATCGCAGAAGTATTAAATACAATTTGCGAATGGAAATATTGATGACTGATATGTGAATTCTTTTGCGTATGAGTCACTCGATAAGAATTATTCTATGACTACTACAACAGGTCAGTATGCAACTTGGATAACACAGCGACGTTGTCTCGGCTAATGAGCCAAAAAGGCGCTATGGTAAAAACAAAAACAAAGCAGATTAGAATAATGCAAATGACAAATAAAAATGAGTATTAAACACGCAGCAAAGCTGCGATATAAAAATAGATAATGGATCATACGCTTGATAATACAGATACAATATCTCTGTCAATGAGGTATCTTTGCATATTTTTTCAGTTAACGGAGCAAAGTACATAATTTTTGCGAGTCATCAAATGAATAATTTTGGTTTAACATAATTGCTAAAAAATTACGATGTTAAGTAAGTAATGATTATTTATAATATTTGAAATTGAATAAACGATGTTAACGTTTATTATCGGGTTGTTAAATGAGAAATTAATTTTTTTTTCATTTGCATGCAACAATGAGAAGAATGAATGAATTTTTTGTAACAATGAATAGCGATGAAATGTCAAGTGTAAACAAAGTGGGGCATCGTGCTGGGCTGTGTCAGGCGTCACCGTCTTGCAATGAATGTACAATAGGACATAACCTACGGTGTGTCATTGCGCACGGATACGTACACGTAAAACGAAAAGTATTTCGCTTTCGTCGAGATGTTATTTCATGAATGAAAACGACAATGAAAAACGTTTTACCGACCTGTATTCGAGGGTCGAGAGGCCCTTCGGCGTCATCGACGACGTCCATCGTTTATTTTTCCTCGACATTTAACATCAACTCATTTTTTCGTCAATAATTTCGAGCAATCGAATCGACGATTGTTCGATCGCGAAAGTAACTCGAAACACTTGTCACCTTGCGTAACGTTCATTCGGTATGAAAAGACGATTAAACAAATGATTTATCACGTAATCGCCCGATGGATCCGAGGGAACACGCGTTCCGCTGTGCGAAGATGAGCAGCATCCATCTTGGACTGAGTGCGTCAAGCGGCTCGCGCGATCCGATGGTGGGGAGGTCAGCGCTCGGCTTAGGTTAGGTCGGGCGTGACTGCTCCCGCGCGGTCTCTCGCGTGTGCACAAATATCTCGTTATTTTCTCGTGATTTTTCACTACGCGCTATTGTATAAAAAACAACATCAACAATTCTCGCAACTTCTTGGTAGATAGAAAACAATGGTATCTGAATTCAATGACGTAAGAAAGAATTTTCTCTGCGATACATTATATTCGTTGTGTTAGTTTTACGCAAAGAAAAGTATACATCAGAACGAAGCAGGGAGTCGCTCATAGATATACCAGAGGCACCTGTGACACCGTGTGACGTCACGCCTCGAAAGCTAAAAGGTCGACGATCCCATAGCTCTCCGGCTTGTAGTTCTATAGTAAGTACCGACATTATTCACCGACTAGAAACGAACCACGACGCAGCACATTTCGCGTCAGTATTGAAAACCAGATAGGCGCCCGGAGGGCTTGATGAATTGTAATGAGAACGCGGCACGTGTCGTCTCGTAGAATATACGAGACGCGATGTTTGCAAATTATTTATGGGATCGCATTTATCATTATTATTTTTATTTTTCGGAAATTCAAAATCGAACGAGTGATTGATTTACGATATTTTTTTTCGCATATTGCGCGCTTTCTCGTGCATCTTGTGCAAATTGAATTTGCGTCCGGCACTTCCAGGGGATTTTAGGAACGATGTATATTTATATTTGCACGGCTATGCAGATTCGACGCGTTTTTGCAGAATGCGGTGTTATTGATGATCCTTCTAGAGGCATCGACAATACGGCTTTATATTTGACGTGGATGCAGCAAAGCTGGATATCAATTTTCACAGAATTCTTTTTTCTCGCAATCGATCCTCATTTTCTAACATTTGCAATAGAATCGATTGCGCCGTTGTCTAGATATACAAAGAGTTTCAGAGATACAAATACGTGTGGTGATAGATGAAGAGCAGCTTCGACAGTCGATAAATTTTGCAGACCAAACGATAGCAACGATCTTACATCGAAACGCCACACTTTCGAATCATCGAACGATCATTTTTCAACAGCTGTACCCGCGCGTATGATATTTTCAAACCATTCGAGAAAAGCACGTTAGAAAAAATACAGTCGTTTGCTGGTAAAAACTAATGGAGTGGACGAATGATGCCTTCTCCTCGTAACACATTTGCTTCCGTTACCTTGTTGAATTTCGAGGACTCAAACTTCTCCCATCCTCGGGTTTTAATTAAACAAACGATACATTTAAATGCTCGCGTCGAGTGTGGGAGGCCAACATTATTTGAAAGCAGCGATACACCTCGGTGTTCGCGGAAGGATATTTGCTGACCTCCATTCTTCTTATCAGGCCTTCCAATTTATTTGACGATAAATTACAATCGTTGGGAAGGAGTTCAATCTTATCCGCATATAGACCTGTCGCTGGCAAGCAGCAAACTATTTTTCCACATGCTTCGGAGAGATATACGTTCAAGCGAAACGTTTATTCTGCTTTTAGCGGGACGAGAATTCTATTCCCGTTGCATTTTACCCAAATAAGCGTAGAAAGATCGGACCCTCAACTACACCCTGTGCTTGTTGCGCCGTAGCAAAACTGCTGCACCAACCTCTCTCGATGTCGCGCTCGCATGACCTCTCATTTAGATTAATCTGCTCTCGCGCGTAACAACTTTTTTTTTTTTGCTCGACACCGAAAACCTTGCGACTCGTGTTAAGTATTTCGTGCTTTTAGAGTTGGCTATTTATTTCGAAGCTTCCGAAGTCGCGAATACCGTACATTTTGCTCGCAAATGGTTATGCAAGTTGTTTTTTTTTTCACTCGGGATAAACGATATAAAATACATTTTCTTTTAGTGCTTTTCAGTTCCCCTATAACTCGGGTAAACTGGTACGAGCGGAGAGAAGATAGTTTTATTAATTATGCAAGTTTCAACCCATTAGTCGAGGATTATCTTGAGGGTTTTCTCATACCCTCTGCTTTTCGCGAGAATCTCTCGGTAGTCATAGTCATTTTATTTTCCAATCTCTCGTAGAGCGAAAATACTTCCATTCCCCGTGGAAATACAAAGAGAGAGAGAAAGCAGTAACGACGTTAACGAAAAACCTCGACTAACGAGAAAACAATGAGTCGTTAGAAGCTGGTGGCAAATAGCTATGAGTCGGCAAGACACGATAGGGAAACCGTCGAGCAAAAAGGAAAACCACTTGCGGACGTTGAGTGCTTTCGAAGCAAAATATCCTCTTCGCGATACAATACAAACGTCGAAAAAACAATCAGTTTAATAACGCGTAAGCTGCGCTCCTAAATCTTCCAAGTAGGAAAAAAAAAAGTAAAAAATTGAGTGAAAGAACGATCGGCTTTAGAATTATTCGGACTCGCGAGAAAAAGAAAACGAAGGCTCTCGTTAATCATCGTTAATTGTCGCTTCATTAGTCCCTATTGGATCGCATTATCGCGAAATTTTAAGCCGTTTTCATCAATCAAGAAAATTCAATATCCTCGGAATTTTTTTTGCTACATCTGGTAAAAGCGACGAAAGCATAGGTCGGAAGAGCGGCCATGAAGATTATAATGGTAGGTATAACCAAAGCCGGCATATAAGTTACTATATTTTCCTAAAACGTTCTATTATCGTGACCCGAATACTGTCAC
This sequence comes from Buathra laborator, assembly GCA_934046635.1. Lineage (NCBI taxonomy): Eukaryota > Metazoa > Arthropoda > Insecta > Hymenoptera > Ichneumonidae > Buathra > Buathra laborator. The sequence continues at coordinate 2,489,684 of OW203897.1, read as the reverse complement.
AAGTTAAAAACAGAAGTCCATCTTGGAAAGCTTTATTCTACCGAAGGTAGAAGATGATTCAGCATAAAAGCTTTTTCGCTGCCGCTCAACGGCCGTACACTTTCCGGAGCTTCGGTTCCGTTTCTCTCTCGTGGCCGTCACATCGCTTTGTATAAGTAATCCTGGAAAAGCTTCTCGATCTTCTGAAGTCACTAATACAACCTCCGTTCGCTTATCCTCGACGAGTTATATATATATATATTTTTTTTTATCTCGTTTAATCGTAATACGCTCCCGACGAAATGAGCTGCAAACGACCGTATTTTCCGGGCAAATCTTTTTCCAATAATAAAATAAATAACCTTTTGTGTATCGGGCAATCAGCGATATAGCAGCGGTTCGTACTAATATTTTATTCGACGAATATCAACGTGTAAATAACGGAGCGATGCAATTTGTAATATGAAAACAAATCGATATTATATCCGTCGGTGGATTGCCAATGCAATTAATCTCGTATCTAAAATGTATCTATCGCTATCTATTGTAAATTGAAATGCACCGCTGGATGCCGTTCGAATGCAGTTGCGCAGCAATTAACGCCTCGATTTATTCAAATAATTCGGCGAATCCACCCTTCGGAGGTTCTCCCCGATTACTTATATTTACAACCACCAATCCAATAAATCTTTGGAAAAACGATTTAGCCGTAAGAGATATAGTCTGCGGCAGGTGCAAGGGACGAGGTTACCCGAGATTTCTTTCTATAGCTTACTTTCGCTCTCGAGCTTTTTCATCGCTTTCTCTACCCGAACCCTTCGCAACTTCCTCCACTTCCATTATTTAAGTCTTGAATGCACATTGCTCACTGGAAACTCAATATCGAAAGCCCCGCAAGCGTTCTCTTTCTCTCTCTCTTCGACCACTCGGGGCGTTCATCATTAAAGATTACCCAATATTTCAGTGAATACCACCGGGGACTACGATAGTGCGGTGGTGCGAGATATAGCGCGGGCAATGTTTCAAAATCTCATTATTAAGAGTACCGCCATGCAAGGGTTGCGAGCCTACAATGTACCGTATCGACGCGGCTACCTAAGGTCTTTTTGGGGGCAATTTTCTTTATTCGTCGGTAATTCAATTCCTGCCGCGTTCTTTGCATTCAATTGAGTATCGATATTAATTATCGTATTAGATGAATTTATGAATGACGCCGATAATTCTGCCAAAAATGCGAGAGAGTCGATCGTATAGTCGAAACCTGCGGGAGTTCTTCGAGTCGTTAAAGAAGCTCGGGGAAATGGTATGTGTCATCGTTAACTTGGTATGAGAGGAGTCGTTTATCTCAGTCGTAGACTCCCTCGCGGACTCTTCGAAGCAGCATGTATAAGATTACATTGGAGACACACAAAACTGTCGAGAAACTCTTTCGCAGATCTGCGAAAACTCTTGCAGGTATATAATCTTTCTCTCTCGCGAGAAGAAGAATAAAAGTTTCGGACGATCGTGTATTATGAAAAAAGAATAATGTCCCGGATGATAGATTCGCAATATCACTGCCTCCTCATAACAGCGGAGATACGCAAACAAAGATTCTCTGCATTTTATGCAATAGCTACATTTTTTATTGAACGGAATAACAACGGTAGGTATTTTTTTTTTTTTTTACATGAAAGCTTCCATACTGTGAAACGGCGAAGTTGTAAAATATGTCGCAATGAATTGTCGAAGCTGTTGAATAAGAAAGCAATTTTGCCGCCGAGCGATATTCTCATTCTGCCGGTGGTCTACATACCGCGCGAGAGCGGGAAATATCTGTGTGTATATCGGTGGTTTGTTGGATACATCTAATACGTCTGCAATAGCAATATAATGGAGGTACATTGGAGGTACACGTTGGTTCTCGGTTTGCCGATATTGCGATGAAAATAGTTGCTCTGTTGTGTCGATCCACGAACAACCAGTATCCGGGCGAGAAAATGTATAACGTGAAAAACAATTTCGATTGAGATGGCGAGGAGGGGGGGGGGGGGGAAGGGCGGGGGAGCGTAGTTTGGGGCTCGACGTTCTTTGCTGATAGAAAGTACAAGTAGGGTTTGTGTTGGATATAAAGGGCGCGTTGTGTGATGTACACGAAATGTTACATACAACACTGTATACCTCTATGTTACCCGATACTTCGGTACCGCTTGATAACGTATACAGTGAAACCATCAAAAACACATTACTTTTCTTCCTACCCAACGATACACAACCCGGCACTCGACTCGACAACGAAAATATACACACTTTACGAAAGGCGTATAAGACGTATCTCGAGTTTACCGAAGATAAAACGCGACGTCAACGAGAGGGCTTTGAAAAAAAAATTCTTGTACGAAACGCGCGTTAACGTTTCGTCTTTGTGAAAAACTATTATTCGCCACTCGGTCAACGAGGGAATATTACTTAAAAAAAAAAAAAAAAAAAATACCTCGCTGGGTTTTGTGAGCAATAATTGAAGATAAGAACGGGAAAGTTATGTGGATCAAAGTTTCTCGGGGAAGACAGACGATAGGGAGAGAATTTTCGTATTTCTTAAGTGCGACGTTGGATTGCTGGTTGTTAAGTAACTCGACGAATAATTTCTGAGGAATATCTCGGTTAACAGTGAACGCAGGAATGAGGTGGACGATAAAACGAAGGGATGTCGCAGAGCCAACGCGCTTTCAACCCGTGCGACGCTTTGGTACCTACACCCTCGTTACGCGAGGTGCGTCAATGAGGAACTGAAGTGAAAAAAAAGAAAAACAGCAAAAAAAAAATAGAAAAACGTGTTTCCGGTTCCTCGGTGCTTGCGTTGAAGAGAAGCGTCTTTTGTCGTGTTAAAACGACAGTGTCGTTTTGAGAGTAAAAAAAAAAGAAAAAAAAAAAAGAATACCTATTTGACCGACTCCCTGGACGGTCGTTTTCTTAATTCAGTCTCTCAATTAGCAAAGACCAGCCATGCGCTGGTCCATTCTCCTCGGCTGCTGCTGCTCTATCCAATTATCTCACGTTTTTTGCTCTTTTCTGTACCACTCGGGAGAATATTGTTTGACTTCGTGACGTAGTTTTCAAGAAATTATACCACTCCGAGGACAATGTAATTTCAACGGTGTCTGTAGTATAAATATGACTTCTGCACTGAAGGACAAACGGTTGATAATTTCTACTTCAATTTGTATTGATTTTGTCGATTATCTACGTCCGGCTTTATTTTAGATGTAAACAGTTATGGGATTTATGGTAATTGACGTGAAAAAAATACATGAAAATATGTGCCTAAGGACATTTTTTTCAATCGTTAAATTATGGCAAAAAAGTCGTAACGACGTTCCTTTAACTTACCTTTTGTCATATTTTTCTTCGTTTTGTATCGACAAGAAAAAAAAAGTTTAATAAGTCCATTAAATGTTTTCTTTCCGGTATTTTTTATAGACCTCTCGGACTGTATCGTAGTTCTAACGGAACGCAAAAGTTTGGCTATTTAAAATGTCCAAAAATTACTACAGACACACATTATTCGATTTTGTTTTCACGATGATCACGAATCCATGAGTAACGTTAATCCGAGTTTAATATTCACCGGGAAACTGCACGCGCGAAAAGTAAAAGTTTGGTAACAAAAAGTCTTCAAAGAGTGGAAGGAAGTAGGTACTGAATCGCAAAAAGATTATACGAAATCGCGCCTAAGCTCGGAGATTTACGGGAGCCGGAAGTGCGGACGAGAAACTGGAAGCTAATAGAATGTATTCACTCGAGCGAAGTCGAGTTTCACAAGGGCTGGAACTTTGCTTCGACTACTCGATTGTCTCTTCTTCCGTAATTCGTCGACATCAATTAAATTCTTCGCCGTTTCATACGAAATAAAAATGAGGAACACCATCGAACGATATTGGTAATAGGGGTTAACAAATAACGAATATATTGGATGTTTATACCCAGTTGGATGTTTATTTCACAACGTATCTTGTACATCGGAGCGTTCGGAATCAACATAGATTCGTTACGCTAGTTGAAAACAAATGATCTCGTAGAAACCCACAACAAAGCTCATCGAATAGTAAACAGTGCATATATTGGGCTCAGTTTGCATTGTTAGCTATTCAATTTACCGCTTTGCCGCGGATCGTAATCGTACAAAGTATATAATAATAATACTCCTGCTGTTCACTCAACAATTGAATAAATAGTGTAAAATATAGCATTATATATTCCTTATTAATTCCATGCTTCGAACAATCGTAAAATCTTCATTAGAGCGACCAGCGAAAAAATACTTTATTCTTCGAACTTTGCCATTTTAGAGAAGCCATTTTGTTTTTTTAAATCTCTTTCTCTCACTGCTAAGCGATACAATAGCGTCCAAGCGCGTACTTTATCGATTTCTCTTCTATCCCCACGGCACACGGTAACATCAATTGAAATTATTAAGACAGACTGATTGTGCCTCACAGTAATTAATCGTCGGGTATATTCACAAAACAATCGGCTCGTAGTAACGTTTATGCTAATGTTGTACGGTTTAGTCAGCTGTGGGGGCTCTTTCGGAGGCTTAAGGAAGTTGGGACAGGTACATCCTTATGTCTTACGAAGAGGTTTCGTTAAGTGATAAATCAGGAAACTCAAGATCCGAGAAACAGCACATACGTCGTTTATCATTCGCCCTGCAGCTTTCGTTCGTTCGTGTGCTTAATTCCATTCATACGGAAATGTCTGTGTATGTGTGCGCGTGTGTGTAGCTGTCGTGTGATACGTTAAAATAGATGATACAACACTTACTCCACGTATTTGTTACATTAGGTACAATTAGATTAGATATAAATAATCGTGCATCGTCCCACGATACAGGATTGTTAAATGTGAGAATTATGATTTCATTTATTGCCATCGATAGTTGAAAACTTTTTGATATTTCTAGCTAAGGTGTTTTTTTTTTTTAATTTTTTTTGTATGTATTACATGTTCTCCATTAATGTTTGCGAATTCGTTTCGCTTACGTATAATTCGATTATACACCGAGGGAAGTTTTAGTATCGATACATCAGTCACTTTTCCTTTGTCAAAGGCTTCGTAATCGCCAAAGGCTCATGGGTGGGAGCTATTATTTGGGAAACCATTAAAGTCATTGGGTGATAAAGTCGATTATTACGTGCTGTCGCTAGGCATGTTTTTTTTTTTTTCTTCTTCTCTCACATAATGCATTTCGAGAGTATATTTACGACGCTAAATTATGATTAAGGATATTACTTACTTTTAAGTAAACAATATCACGGAAGGAACGATTTACGCTCGAGACACGTTACGATACATGTTTCACTTGTGAAAATGTTAATATCACTGACCCATCGAAAAGACTTTAATTTAATTTTTTTGTTGATAAATGACTGGAATTTTTGGTCCTTAGATTAATAATTATTTTTTTCCTTTACACATACAGATTATGAACAACGGAATTATCGTATCTATTCCATTTTAGACACATATTAGAATATATTCTACAGCCACGGTTTCTCCTGTCTCCCGATGATTGTTCCGTATTAATTAATTTGTACAACCAGCTTTAACTCTCTCGCATACATTTGATTCTTTCAGCGTATATTTTCCAACAACGTCGTTTTGTTTTTTACTTACGATATTTAATTTTATTTATATTTATATGTATATATGACATACAAGGAGTGTAAGGTAAACGATTAAGAATTAATCGATCGATGGTTCTTTTTACGAAAAACCAACGTCGATATATCAACGTCGACTATTCTTAAACGCCTTACACGAATCACATTGACTTTTTTTTTAGTTTGTTGTTCATACCGAAGTCTACGCATTTCTAATTTTTTTTTTTCACTTTTTCAGTCTAAATTCTAACACCGTGAATTTTTTTTTCTATATAAAATTTGTATCGTACATATTTACACTTGCACTCAACTGTTTCGTTACTCGTTAACATGCCTCGCTCACGGTCTGTCGTGTTTCCCATTCTTTAAAAAAAAAAAAAACATTCGAGTATCCGCGGCTGCACAACGCTACCGATGTTACAGCGAATGAATGTAAGCATCGCGATAAGTACAGTTGAATTTCGCTTAATCGACTTCGTCTATCCCGTTGATTACGAGGACTTCGACGTTATTTTAATGTTTGATGAGATACGAGATTAGAAAAAATTAACGGTTATCGGGAGGTCTACTATTGAGCCTTAGCACAATGTTGAAAAGTGTGCGCAGTAACTGGATCACGGCATCGGGTAATCGTGATACATAGAATAAAAAAATGTTACAAAAATTACAAAACTCCCGACTGAAAAAAAATGAAAAACAATTAATTATTCACATGTCATAGCCGAGCGGTTTCTTCGGCATTGAGTATGGAAATCTCCCGACTATAATATGTGAGTAATTAATCGTTATTTCCCTCTTTTTTCAGTCGGAAGTTTTTTTATTTTTGTAAATTTTTTTTATTTTATCCTTTTTAAAGAAGACACATTTTAACTAAGATCTACGCCTCCGTGAATTTGAGGTCACAGCGCACGGAGATCGAGCATCTTGCGAGCCACGGGGAGTCGAAAAAAGGACTATTCCGTAAAATGTTTTTTTGCTCTACGAATATTGAACTAATTTAAATTCTCCATTGCCAACGACATTGACCGTACATCATGGAATCGCTGTATCAAATTCTGTCAAGTAATTTTTAGCCGTTTTCGAAAACATACTCAACAACGAAATTTTTCGTCTCAGTGAAACGCATAACTCCCGTCTTTTTGCACTAGCGAGCAGTCGGGAGTTAAATAAAATATACGGCGGGAATGAAAATATACATCAATGCGAAAAAAAATTCCCTCGTACTTTTCACATAGAAATGGAAAGAATCCCGCGAGCAAATAGGACATCTTTAAAGTTCAAACATCCCTCGTATATTAAAGTGTATAGTTGGGCTCCGCGAGCCAACAGTCTATCGCACTCCCCGCTGTGGGCGACGTCGGAGATCCTGGATTATTTACCCGGGTAAAGAAAAATCTCGACTTTAATATCGTGACCTCGATAAACATTTATTTAGCATAACGGTTCTCGCCGAAGAAGCCTATATACGCGTAGTTATCGAAGAGTCGCGGTTATCTCTACACTCGGCGGGGACCACCGAGCCCCACGCTGTATCGTCGGTGCGCTATGCTTCTTTCACTGCCGGCGCTGCGCCCTGCGAGATAGTCGATGTTATTCGCGGTCTCTATCGCTTATATACACCTCGGGAGGGGAGTTCTTTCGCGACGGAAATTGCGACTTCGTGCCCGTTCTGCGTTACTATACAACCGCTCGTCCAACCGCGTAAGACGATCCTTTTTAATTTCGTTTTCAAGCGGATCACTCGACCGTTCGTCGCGGCTAGGCGTGGCTCTTCTCAGACGTGCGCTCGCGTTCTATCTCCCACGATTCTAGAATATAATCCTAATTAATTTCTAGCGGCAGCCACGAAACACCTCGTGATTCTCGCGAAACCTTTACCTCCCGCGTTCTACTTGTTATCACAAAACGCGTCCTGAGCCGCGTTTGTAATTTCAGAACTGCTCGCTTGCCCAACCCGGAGCAAAATCTTTTAGCGGCGTGTACTAATCTCGACACATAGAGTTGATTAAATTTTTCCTCCGGTATCCTCCGGGTTTTTCTCGTAAATCGCGAAGACAACCCTTGGCGAAGTCAAGATAGCGTTTCATCCTCGCGTGCGCTTGCAGTTTTAACACTCTCTCTCTCTCTCTCTCTCTCTCTTTCTCTCTCTCTCCCCCTCTCTTTCTCTCTTTGCTTTCCCCTTACTCTGACTCGTTGTTCCCTCATGAGTAAACAAGGTATCCTTTGGGTTATGGTTCAGCCTCAGAGCTTTGATGTACCAAAAGGTAGCAGGGGCTCCGGGCTGTTTGCAATTTTTCCTCGTATTCCTCCCGCGGCATTTATAATTTTTGCGTTTAGATTTTTCAACGGCAAAGAGAAGTTAATGTAACCGTTCAAGAAAATATAAAAAAAGAGCGTCGAATAAAAAATGTCTTCTGTATGAATCACGAGGTATTAATATTTTCAGGAAAGTTTTATCGGTTAAGGGTGGGCAATTCAGAATCGGTTACCTTCCCGGGAAGTTGAAGTAGAGAGACTCTTAAACAAACTTGCAAAAGTGATGATCTATATCCCGTGGTCTCTATTTGTCTTGAATTAAAGTCACCGTAGTAGCAGTGGTATTGTACAGAGAGAAAGAAAGCTTTGAGAAAAGATGAATAGCGTCGTCGCCCGCGGGCGACGGTGAAAAAGGTATGAATTGAATTGTCCTAAAATCACCTCGAGCTATAACGGAGGCTCGCCACTCGAGAGTTTCACTTCCCGGACGGCGGAGGTTGAAGTGCCGCGCCAAACGTTTTACTGATACCGGAGAACGCCGAGAGAGTATATAGAGGGATTGACACGCGAGTATCTAACGCTCACGTTTTAATGGAACGACAGCGAAAAACCGCGAGAAAGGAACAACGAACCGGGAGTCCTTGCAATATCTGTGACCTATCGATTCAATCTCTCGTTCTCCGTTTCCATTTCCATTTCCACTGGAGTGCCGATGCTTCCGCTGCTTAGCCCTATTATTCGATTTCCAATACTACTCGGTTTATCAGTCAAGATCCGCGAAACGATGCTACGAGTACGTACTTTTTTTTATTATTATTATTTTATTCATAGTACCAATCCCTCTTTCTGCAATAAGTTGATGACTCGAGACTTTCGAGGTTGTCGCGCAATCGATCGAAAGCCGCTTCGCCCAAGTCGACGAACTCGAAGCCCGCTGGCGATGCTTAGCTAATAAGCTGCACTTGTTAGGTGGAGAAGCACGACCGCGATCATTACAATGTCTTGCGGCATTTGTTATAACGTCGTGGCTCCGCAGAAATATCATTATCTCCTTTGCCCGTGAAGAAATTTTTGATAAATCAAGTAACTTCATTCTTATTGCCTTTTTTTTAATTAAAGAATCTAAACGATTTCGTAAGTAAAGATTTTTCGTAATTGCAAAAAAAGTTATTGATTGGGAAATATATTTGAAACACGAAAAAAAAAAAAAAAATGGATGAACGAAGAAAAATAAAAAATGTAGGAAACAGTTTACGAAACGATTGAAAGCGTTTTAAGTTACTGAGACTGACAACCGATCCGAACATAACAAAGTTACTTACATACATATGTGCCGCAACAGAAGTGCTCCCTTTAGCCACAAACTCTCGTATCTCCCGCTGACTCGACTTTGGGGACATAAAAAAATTGCGCACGATCCAATTCTGCCCATACGGACTCAAGAGTAGACGGTAACTGTGACTAGTATTCGCGTTTTTTTACGTCTATTCGAGTAGTGTGCGTTATCGATGAAATGGAGGTAGTATTTTTTTTTTTTTTTTACAGCGAGTGCGCAGTTATATAGGTGTATGTACAGAAGTCGTTCGCCAACTTTTATGATAGAAGATTAGAAAAAGTATAATAGTCACCTATAATAGATCCGATTGTAGATTTTTTTTTTTCATCTTTACAAGAACTTTATACACTTGGAGTCATTTTACTTCAGTCGTGTACCTCTCTCTGTTACCCCGAGGACAATGTCGGACGAAGTCTCAACAACCATTAATTGATCAATTCTTTAATTTATTTAAGTAAATGAGAATTCTTCGCTAACTAAACTTCTGTTAAATTTTCATTCGGAAATTCTCGGCAGATCGATGAAAACGCAGGGATTTTGAGTCAACATGTATACCACGACTTATTGATAGACATACGCATTTTTTAAGTACGTGAACCTCTTTGCCTTGTAGCCATCGTCAGACTTTTCCTTTTGTCAAATATGAATGTTAAATGACTCGACGCCCTTAATCTTTCACTGCTATATTTTCCGGCAATGCTGCACATTCAAAGTGAGACATATTCTATGGATTGCATACATACACACGTGTGTCTCAAAGTTTAATGGCTGGTAGTCTCGACTCCGTCCGATCCTTGGGGTTACATGATGATTTTCAGTTCTGCGATATCTCGCTTTCGCTCCCTCTCCCCGGAGAGCCAAAGGGGACCCCGTTTTCGTACCTGTGAAAGCGATTCCCTCGCATTGCGAGTTTCTGTTCGTCATGGGATGTATACCACCCAAAACTTTTGGCCAACAACATCGATCATCCTCGTGTCCAGCGCGAGGTCTGCGGTACCATTGTGGGCGAAAGGTTTCGCGGGGCTCAAGGTCCCACGGCTAGTATAACTTTGATAATCGTATGAGGTCGAAGTAATTTGGTAACTCGTTAACGCAGCAACATGCATGGAAGCGGCAAAGCCTGTATATACACATACGGCTCGTGTAAAATATGCGTCGCTGAATATAAACTCGCAAAATCGAAATAACCTCGACCCCGTTCATCCACCTTCACGGGCGCCTGTGTACCACTATCTGCGCAACTTCCGCTCGCCCACGAGGTTCGCTAATAGCTCTCCATTGACTCTCCGAGGTGCGGGACCTTTAGAAATTCCGATTTTAGGCTTAGAAGGGTGGAAAGCTACGAATTTAGTGTAACGTTGTACAGCAGCACATCGTATGCCCCTAATGATTATTCGAGCATCAGCCCCCGCGTAAGCTTAACGCTCAACGTGAGTTGCATGCAAATCTTGTATACATAGTTATACATACTGTATATCTCATCGTGTGTGTCTCGTACCACAAGGCCATTCGTGAAGCCTTTTCACGTATGTCGCTAATAACTGTTTAAATTGTCAAGTTCAAGTAAACAAAAAAAATTAGTATAGTTGATGCATATGTATAGACTATATATTTTTTGGTATCATGTTCCCTCAATTGCCATTCCGTAACTATTTCCATTCGTTGCAAAAACAATTTAGTTCTTCGAGATCAATATTTTTCTCTTCGTCGAAAGGATCTATTGCATCTGGCGCTGTCGATGAAAGAAGTGCGAATTTTTCGATTCCATAAATTTACCACGATCGACTTTATGAATTCGAGGTATAAGATATTCTCAGAACGAGATGAGAATATCGAGAAGAGATTTCGTGTGTGTGCGACGGAGAGAGAATTGGTCCCGTGTCGAGGGCCTTTCGCTCTCTCGCAAGCTGGAAGTTCAGAAAGCAGAAAACGAGAACGCGATGAAGAAAAATATCGATTCGGTTAGCGAGAGTGTGAGCGGTAGAGTTGCCGATGCAGCTGCAGCTGTCGAATGAGGTTTGGTAAAAAAGCGAGACACACGTCCATATTGTATGTTGAGAATAACGTTGCGACTCGATGTTGAGTTATCGCTGGTGCTGTTACTTGCGTCTCGTATTGCTGCTGCGGCGAGATGCATGTCTCTCCACCCTAAACCCATTCCTACATATAGTGACGACCCGCCATTCGTCGTCCGACACCTCGTCGTCTTCTGCACAGCAGCTTCTTGAAGGCGTTTCGGAATTCCGGCGAGAATACCGTGTAGATTGCCGGGTTCAGCGTTGAATTGAAATACCTGAAAAATCATCATGTCATAAAGTGTAACAAGCGAGCAACGTGCCTCTGCGTTTTTTTTTCCATTTTCGGTGACGAAAAATTTACATTCTTTTTAGTTTCATTTTTACAGCGACATGGCTTTTTATCGCTGCAACTCCCGGAAGCTCTTCCACATTTACGTCGATTTTTGATCCCCGTATCTCGTTCCATCCATAGAATTTACAAACGAAACACGACAGTTAACTATACCTATATGAACAAATTTTCATGCCGCCCGTTTCACGATAGAAGCCAAAGGCTTTTGAATTCCTTATTTAATCAGTTTGAAGTTCGTCGTGCATTATATTCGCGACTAATTTTGCCGTTAATGAAATGGCGAATTTGTAAGTAAAACAAATTTATTTAAGCTGAGAAGCTTCAGATTACCGCGAGGAAATCCGATGAAAGGATTTTCTTGAAAGTTGTGTAATTGATAACTACCGCCACGTTAACGGGGTGCGATGAATGAATGCGTTTATATCCGTTGGCGAGTTCCTTTCTGCTTCATTTCATTTGATAAATGTTTGAAAAAACTAAATATGAAGGAGTATACCAAACGCATCCTGGCTGATTAACATCAACGCAACTGAGTGTCCATAGCAAATTGAATTTCAACTCCTTCCCTTGCCAACCCTCTCTCTCTCTCTCTCTCGACGGTTAACACAACCGACAAGAACAAGCATTGGGATCGACTAAATCGATAATTAATTCATCCATTGAAGTCGTAACCCCTTTGCCCCTCCCGTCGTGGTTGTTCCGTGTATTGCGTCTATGCGCCATAGACCAGAACGCTGCATGAGTGAATTTCTCAGTCGAATAGCCCCAAGAGCATTGATTACGATCGCGAAGCTTAACGTGTACCGGAATATCGGCGTCAATACCGCGATCATGCTTCGACTTTATGACATCTGATTCCCAAATCGCCGACTCGGTGTTTCTCTACGACTAATATATCTGCAATGCGACAACGATCAATGAACTACAACGAACGAACTTCAATGGTCTCCACGCTATCGCGAATAAATGTTTCCGCAGAAACAATAGTTAGAGTCGCTTTTAAGGGAAGCTTCAAGATATCTTTGATTCTTTAATTAAAAACAAACACAAAAAAAAATTTTGTTCTGAAAAATCTCCGAAACATAAGTGCGTTTACGAAAAATGGCAACAAGAATTCATTGTCACTTAGAAAAGAATTATGAACAAACAAATCGTCATGAACAGTATATTTTATTTAGAAAATGAATTATGTGGCGCTGTCGAAAAAGTAAGCCGGCTTGTCGCGGTGAGCTCGCGTACGGAACAAATGTTAATTTATTTGTCAACGTGGAAAAACCCGCAAGCGATGGGCGAGTGTGATGCAAAAATCATCGTCGTTTCCGCAATTCAGCGCAAATCGCCTGTTCATCGTTTTTTAATTCCCTTCGCGTTCTATAATGAGCCTCAGTCACTCAGGTTTTTCAAATCCGGATAAACAATGGCAACGTTTAATCGCTGACGCGCTAATTATAATTTTGCTGTGCCATTTTTTTTACTGTTTTATTTACTGACGATGATAGGTTTCATCAGTCGAGATGATGCAAAAGTTATACCAGAATTTTATTTAACAGGTGAACTTTGTTTTAAAAAATTATATTCATAGAACGCCTGTAGCAATTTGTTTTCGTTTTAAACCATTTTCAAAAAATGTTCATATTCGTTTAAATTAAGCTGTTTTATCAATTTTTATTAACTCTAGAATACGACACATGTATTTACAACTTTTTGATATGACACGTAGTTCTGAATGATATTTCCGTAATTACGAAACTTTGCCGAAAATTGGTATTCTGAAGTTTAATTGTAGTAAAAACGAAATGTAAGGGCGACATTTGTCGAGGTGCAATATCGATATAGTGAATTCTATAGAAGTTATACGCTGATGAAAAGTACCGGAAATTACAAACTTTCTTTTTAATTCGAGATTTTCTTAAAACGACTCGGATCTACCAGACCTATGTATGGTGTTTTAAGTTTACAATAGATCGCGTTTTTTAGGAATAGCTTTGGTAATAACGAACAAAAGAAGTGCACTATAATCTGAAATGAAAGTCATGGTATTATACGTACCCAAGCCACTGGAAGATCGCTATCACGTACACAGGGACAGTGTCGCGCTGACACAACGGTTGCATGATGGCGATTATGAAGAACGGTACCCAGCAGGATATAAAAGCTCCTGTGATAATGAACAGTGTTTTTGCTGCCTTTCGTTCCTTCTTAGATTCAGCGGCGATTTTTTTTCTCCTCGATACAGCCGGCTTCGGCGACGCTTCAAGCGTCGGTGGGTCCGGATCTAAACCGTTGTGATAGGACGTTTTTTCGGGCGATGTGTTCGGCGAGCTCACCGTCGTGAATTGCGTCGTTGTCTCTGCGGGAAAAAAAGGGTCGTACATGCGGGTGTGGGTTAAAAAAAAAGCTGACCAGGAAGACCTGTTCTCTCTGTTATCGTAAAAGGGCAATGGCAACGTCACGATTGGGCGAGAAAACAAAAATCGCTTTCCTCTGTACATTGTATACTCCGAACGTTGTTTCGTCTATGAGATGAGATTCCTGTGTTTCGATTGAAAACGTTTTCCATCTACCGTTTGTTTTTAGAAAAACATGTATTGGTTTAGCGAGCAGAACAATTACAGATGGTTTTGATTCCTGACGCGCTTTCCCCGGATACTCCGTTGATACCGAGTTGATCGCCGAGTGATGGACGCAAATTAAAAAATCACGTTTCCATTTACGGAAGAGTATATACATGGGCTCTTGATTTGCAAACGTGTACACACACATTACTATGTGGTGTTTCCCAGCTCCCTTTTCCTTTGCTAGTATGCTGCGATTTCCTCCGTATATTATTGTTGATGCCAATACGCGTGGACAAAAATGAGCTTCGTATGCATGGGAATTTGGTATGCATAGGAAAAAATCAGGCATGCAAATATCACAAGGCCAACGACAGAGAACGAATCAACGCGAGAAAAAAAGCGCTCGATATAGTTCGAGAGAATTCGGGATTCAGCTGTCGCAAATTTTTACCGGGTTCTCATCTATACAATCTGACATGTTCGTCGGTGGCTAACGATCCTAACAGAAGTTGGACGTGAGTGTAACACGCGCTAACCGATCGCACGTGCGGAGCGTACATGTTAAACTCTCTGCCCGCTTTGCCCGCGGATCTGGGTCACTGATTTTATTTTGGAAACGTAACCTCGGATTCTCGTAAAAAAAGGACCTAAAAAAATACGTTCACGTTTGTTTATCGTTGATAAATCGACTCGTATTTTTGCGGCGTCAGCCCCGTTCCTATGCCATAGGGTCCATTTTTCAATTAACAAAATTCATGTTGCAAAAGAATGTCGGAATTTCGAAGTTAGTTACTGTCGCGATGTCGGAATAAAAAAAATATTTTTTTTTGCCGATACCAATGTTCCCTTTGAATTTAGGACGGAACAGTTAATAGGACCATGACTAATGGTCGGGGAGGTTGAAATCTCTAGTTCTAACTTCCGGTCACTAGGAATTCGTCTTCAACTCTGAGTACTCTTGACCCGAACACTCTCGCTATCTGCTCCTCTTGTCACTCACCGGATATCGTGGGAAGAGGCCTCCCGATAACGGCCACCACCGCAGCCGCTATTCCACCGGACACTTGCGCCTGGGCTAAAGCACCTCCGACTGCATGACTGCTCCCTATTGGTCTTGGAGGACCCATTGTCTTTGTAGTACCTGACGAGTGCGAATACGACCAAAGGGGATTATATTAATACCGATCATTGTCAATATCCTCTCGTATCGTATATAATAACGGTAACGATGGAGTATTAATTTGCATTCAATAATCTATTGAAAAAAATGTAATTACCTTGTGCATTAGATGGGAGACCAGGTCTTCTTCGTATACGTTTACGGGCAGTTTGAAATATCCTCCAGTAGAGAATAAGGATTACTAGCAGTGGAAGATAAAATGACGAAACTGTGGCGAATATCTGAAATTGCATAAATCGTTTTTTTTTTTTTTTCGTCAATTTCCATTACTATTTACCTACGGGAAAAGAATAAACGGCGGGAAAAGGCGACAGCTCTGCGTTCGAGTTGGTTTCGGACTGTTCCTCTCATTATTCATCATTAGACGGTCGTGTTTACGACAGGGTATTAAGTCATAAGTCATTTAAAGAACGTAAATGAGGGAGTCGTGGTCTACGGCGGCTCGGAGGTAACATTTTTCTCTCTTACTCACTCGCTCTCAAGGGACATTTTCTGCCATTCTCTCACGTACTCCCAATATTTCAACGGTGATGTGTTATCTCGCGTTCTCTACACTACTGGCTACTAGCGGCGCCTCTTCGTGTGCTTGCAAAACTCAACTCGTTTTGCTACCACCCTTTTCACCCTTCGCCGCTTGCAACCATTTCGTGTCGCATTTTTTACACTCTTGGCGACAAAAGTTTCGCGGAACAACTAATTTCCGGTAGATCTGACAGCAGACTGTCACAAAAGTGGTGGATGAACTTCATATATTTTTTGATAAATTGCGGAACTAAAGAAAAATTAGTTGCACACAGCATTCGACCTTCTCTCCGATTTTTTCGCGCGGACTACAATTTTATTTTATCATCGAATAATCGCTCATTATATTCCTACTGTTCTTTTTTTCCATGCATGACCAGTACAAATGCACAATTAAACAGACGCAATTAAAGGGGATGAGCGAACGTTGGATATGCAGTTGAACTGGTGTGAGCCGTATATGACATGAATAGTTTAGCCTTTACCTGATAGCCGATATCCTGACTGACGAGACAGACTTTTTCTACTACGACTCTGTGCTCCCACTTTGAATCCTTCCAACCCAGAAGCGGTGCGATGCATACCAGAATCGCGATCATCCAAACGACAGCGATCATCAGTCCTATCCTACGTGCTGTTCTTTGATTCATGTAGTCGATGTTCGTGACGGCCCAGTACCTGAAATCACGTTAGATTTGGTGAATCTGTCGAGGTGGAACATCGGATTCGTATGTAGGGCTCACTCTCTCGTTCGTCGTTCTTGCATATGTAAATAGGTTTCTACATTGATCTAAGGGAATAGCTAGGAGTTGCGCGTTGAGTATATATCGGAGAACGGAGTGTGCATCACCAGCCGCCAGTCTCGCACGTAGTCTGGTTAGATATACCTCTACGTCATCCCCATTGCAAGAGAATTCTACCAGTGAGAGACAGTCGATTCTACGGGTGTACGAAAGACGACGTATAACCCTTGACAACCTTCCGCGGAAGAGCTCCAACCGGCAGTTGTTCGAGGGTAGTTTCTGTCGGCATATTCAACTCGGCAGGTTTGACAATGGCAGAGTTGCGCAGGAAATTTCCACGGCTTCTAAATTCTGATCCGGTTCATTTGAATATCTAACGAGAATTAGGGGAAAGCACTAGGACGGCGAACCGAAATCTTCGGTAAGACATTTCGGTTCTCGTATTTTCCCGGGGAGCGCGACAATTGTCAAAATCACTATCTCAGGCGATTCGCAAACTTGCTAGTATATATTTATGTTTTTTTTATGTCATATTTTATCTCAAATAAAACCCTTTACATATAAAAAGTATCGAATTTCATTCATAAGCTATGTAGGTCGTTCTCCGATTTTATTCGACAACTTTTATCCTTTGAAATCTCAAGGCACTGCCAATTGAAGACCTTTTATAAGTCACTTCCTGATTTTCTCGCGAATCTGTTCGGGCGTCGGTCCTCTGTGTGTATCCCGCTTTACGTCGTTTCATCCGCCGGATACAAGTGCAAAACCCGTGCGCCAACATACGAATCTGGATGGGGCCGGTGAGCTCAGTAAACGAGGTACCAACCCTCTATAGCGGTCGATTGCTTTGTGAACCTAAACGCAGGAAATCCAGGCGCAATTCGTACGACCCGGCGAGTAGTTCAACGGTGGGGCAATTCGAGGTTTCGTGCCAAATCGAATTGGTGTTCCCTATATAGAACTCTGTCGTTCGACTCTTTCACGATATATCTCAATGTCTCGGAGATACACCTGGGTGTACGTTTCCGCTGAAACCGGAGTATATTTGTGGGTAGGTTGTACCTCCGAGAGTACCTGAAAATCGGTCTTTGGTCACCGAATGAAATTCACTTCCGTCAGTTTCATTCCCCCGCCTTCTAGCTCCGCTGAAGTAGCAGCGGTAGCTCCACAGAAACTTAAGTCAATTCTACTCAAACGAACGGAAGAAGAATTGTTTAAATCGCATGGGTCGTCCGCCACTGTTCTTCAGAATCGTTGGCTATTGAGGCGCCTTTAACCACGACCGCTCGATCAGCCAGTATATCTATTTTTGGTCCACCGTTCGGTTTCCCGCAGTCATTTGTTCAGTTTCCGTACTCTTTCGTCGATACGTTCGCGGACAGCTTTGTCCACTGCCTTCCTTTTATTGAAGATTCGATTGTAGAATATAGAAAATCGCGTACACTGTTGTACTGTAACTACTCGTTTGCGGCATGTGTACTCATTTCACTCGGACAAAACCTACTCATCCGCCAAGAATTTTCCCGTATTTTTCTTTACCTATAATTTTTTTGCTTCTCTACCTCTTCAATAACAGACTTCTCCAGTCTCCAAAGCGTTGCGTCTATTTTGTGGGTTCACGCGCTGCTCATCCATTTCTTGTGCGTAATTGAAGCTTTTGTTGTGAAACTTTGGGAACATATTCCTGAATAGTTTTACTAACGATTCATGGAATAAAAAAAATGCCGATCTTTCGAATCGTCTAAAGTGCCTCCCCTCCCACCAATGACAAGGTTAATTAGTTTTCTTCAAATTTGTAACCATCAGCATAAATTAGTATTATTTAACCCCTTTTATTCTCCCGATTATTCTCATCTGGATGCATTCCACTATTATATCATAGTATGATGATACAACGATGTCGAAGCTCTCCACTATACCGAAAATCTCATAGTGACTGTCGAAGACCTCAAAATGAAGTTAACGGATCTGCTATAGTTGCTTTCATAGGTAATCCGTAGCATGTTCTATACGAAACCGGTCACTTTCACGATGCTTCTCTACATGTTGTATTGTTGTGTACACATGATCATTCCCATAATCAAGATTCAGGTGGATGTATAGAAGCGCCAAGTAATTTTCGCATCGTCTGTGAACAATACCAGTAGCCAGAGATAGGGTGGACCTTGATGTGCTCTTGTCTCGTGGTCCGATGCCGCCACAACAATGGGTTTTCGAAGTTGTGGAATATCTCGCGTAAACGTCAGGCCCTACTCGGTGAGCCGACAATGGATGCCGAGACAGCAGATTTTCCTCGTGTCTCGATACGCTTGGCAAGTATATCCGTCGTAGTGATGCCTTCGTCGGATCTTCCGAATTTCCGGGGTATCGCGGTACACTACACGCTAAATTAATCGACGAAGATATATATAGAATCACCGTCTACACTTTCCTGGTATAATACATATTGTTACAAACTTATTCAACCCCTCTTCGTCGTGTATTTCACTGTCATCTGGTGTCTATTGCCGCGATTGTATTATGAGAACGGGGTGCCATCCAAGCTGATGACTATCGGAATCTTCGGATCGTGTAAAGTCCTACGAGTTCATGATGACGTTAAGCTGCTTCAAGAGGTAATAAACTAAGACACCCATATCGCTTTGTCACAGGCAAGGTGTCAGGAAATTCATATAGCTACTGGGGTGCGTGTTGTATCATATTGTGGGTACCGTATTATTGTGCTGATTCATAACTATGACACCTGCTGGTTATACGATGTGCTGCATAAATGGATATTCTGATTTCCAACATGGTACGATAAACGCGATTAAAACGTGTATGCATACGCTGGGAATGCAGCATTCGGATAAATGTACATCGTACATGGTGGTCCACGTGTATAGCCGTTGTTACAGCTGTGTATACTTCAAAATACGACCGTATTATTACTATACGGTAAATACATCTGTGGTACATGCGTACGCAGCAGTTGTACGGAAGTGCGGGTTTTCGTTATATATTCGCGCTGGCATCGCGAAAGCAGTATCGACTGCTGCTGAAAATGAAGCACTTCGGCGTGGATGCTCGGCGGGACCTGTCGGTTGCATAAGCGGAGCGTAGATATATGTATATACAAAACATAGACGCGAGTAGAATTGCTGTATACACACATAGGAGTGGTTTGTATGAGTAGGATAGAGCAGACGGATGCTGAGGGCCGAGGTTAGTAAACGCGAAAGAGCGTAACACCGACGTGTCGCGCACTCCGGGAGCTTTTGCTTCGAACAATGAGAATGCTGACGTACATACAACCACCACCGCGCTCAACGATCTCTCGCAAGCCCTTCGAATCGTTACATCAACCCTCCACCCTTTTCTCGTACATTCGCGTACCTAAGCTCACTAACTCACCCCTAAAGCGTCGAGGCAACCCTACCGTCGGGTTTCCACTTCGTTGGAGGGTCTGGAAACTCCTCGGGCTCTCTCCTTCGCTTCGAGAATCGACTGAGAAACAAGCTACCGAGGCTCTGAGACGCCTCTCGAGGGAAAATTATTCACGCTGATGTTAGATACTCGACGATGTCGAGGGCGATGACCGTTCACGTCAATTACATATCGGGTAGCTCGTCGTTAAATCGAGGTGAAAAATCGCAGACAAGTGGAAAGGAAGTGGCTATGAAATAAATCGGAAAAAAATAAAGATATATACTAAATAATAAGTACATGCAATAAATATGTAATGCATATAACATATGCACTGTTGGAATATCGCCATAAAAGTTTAGTAACATGTTATCGTCTCGTTTGAAAGGCACGATATTTCAACGCGCTGGTATAAATATACCATCATGTTTTAAAGGTTTATAATGTTCACATCCATAATCGATAATGTATAGTGAAAAATAAATTATATTCGATATTGCGGGATAAAAAGTATGCCAAGAAGTAGACTAAAAGCTGCAAGCATTGGCCCTTTAACCCCGTAACATTCCCGTCTAACATACTTTGAGTAGATAATACCGGTAGAGTGCTACACTTCGACGTTCTCCGCACGAGTAGCGAAAGCTCTAGTCCCTGGAGTAAGCCCCTGGCGGAGGCGTCGGTGCAACGTGGCCGCACGGTTTACACGGTGCACAGTTCTGAACCCACTGACCCAGTACATCGGATGTTGGGGATGAAAATTATTGACGGGAACGGTTTGTGCCACGCGAGGAGCTGACCTTTATATGGTGGGGTTCATCGAATTATCTCGGGAGCGTCGAACCGTCTCTCCCGTCTATGCGACAGAGGCATTACGCCTCGCGTTGCACCTTGCGCCCTTCCTCCTCTCGCTCATCGTTTCACGGTAAATCGAAAGGGAGGACGAGAGAAACGGGATCGAGGGCAGCTACTACATCAGCGTATATAATTTACGTCTCTCGGTACTCCGTCGCGGCTCCTTCTATATCTCTCGAACCGCGCACGTACTTGCGTTAGGGCAACACGGCAGGCAGTACTTACACGCATTAACCATAGATAGTGGCTTTTGCAACCCCGCGCTTCCGTGCCTTCATTAGACATAGAAGCTTCGATACCGAAAGCGAACGCGACGCCAGAGAGTCATCCGATATGACGAGAGAGAAAATCACATTGCGCATATCCATTCGTCATATAGCCTCTTGCAATGCGCACACGAATCGGAGTGATATCATTAAGTGAATAACGTTGACCTGGTTTCGAATCTCGTGCATATTCAAATAAGAAGGCTTGACATTTACCGACATCAGCTACACGTTTTATTCTCTCTCACGATGATTCTCGTCAAGATGATGCCGCGTCAAGATGTATTTAAGGTACTCCAATTGGAATATCTTACACTTTTTACATTACATTTTTTTAAGATTTTTTTTTTTTCAACGGAGATCAATGAAAAACTATTACTTAACACAAGTTTATGGATTAGACTGTGGTACAGTTGATGTAGCAAAATAATTGGTATTATTGTTGGCACTAGACGAGTCAGCCTCGCGGATCAGATAGATTTCAAAATGTCATGACCTTTCGTTATTGTACCGTGCGGCATGAGAACGAGGAGAACAGCGTAGGCGTATCGTGTTGCCTAGGATGTCCCGATGGGATTGAATTGTTCAAAGTTAATGCATCCAGAAACTGTACGCTCTCTTCGGTCGGCCCGCTTACTGCCGAGCTTCGTATATCGGGTATAAAGAAGAAATATCGAAGTTTCTAATCGTTAGAAAAGGGTTGTTATTTTTATCGTTCATCATCGGTTCGCCTGAATGGTTGCTTATCGCCCATCCATTACACCTCTGACTAATTGTTCGACAGTGTTAAAAGTAAAAATGATACATACTGTTCGGTAGGATGTAAAATCCATCGCACTGTGTAATCAGTGAATTCTACTGCATAACTTCGGTGTTGAACTACTGGGCGTAACGGCATCGCGAATCTTGTGGTGTGGCATCAAATGATGGGCTTATTGCGATTGGTTTCGTACGTGCGATCAGGCACTTTAGTTCGCGGTGATGCCATTAATCGTAATTTTGCACCATTTACACGTTTGCAGCTTAGTCGGTATTGTGTAATCGATCAGTTTGAAATATCGTGATGTGTATGAATCGTTCGATGGGAGGGTGAACTCGGAGGAAAGGTTGGCTCGCTGCCTATCATACTCGTTGGAAGGCGGCGAAGAGAGCATCGGTAGAAAATTGCTTGCACCAATGCTTTTATCCCGTCAAAACACTCCATCATTCGACACGTTACCGCCGCTCTCTTTCTCTTTATCTGTCTCTCGCTGAAACTCTTGCTCTGCCTTTCCCTAAACGAAGACTATGCCATCAACGGATTAAATGTGTCAGTTAATCTCCGAGAGCGGCGGCAAATATATATTTTTAATTATTGTATTAAATTCCAGTCGACGGGTTGTTTGCAAATCGTGATGTGTGTGCATCGGATATATACGTTCAATAATAATTTGTTAATATTTTCAATGTTAAAAGTGCAATATTTTTTTTACATTGGATTATGTTCTGAGAACGGAAGTAAACATCAAGGGAGCCGGTATGGTACTTGGTGAATTTTTTCCCTACGGGGCTTTTCCGAAGCCCTATACATTCTTACCGCCATTTCTGCGTAAGACCTCGGCGAATATAATGACCAGGAAGTCGCCGGAAAAAAAAAACGTATTGGGCTTTTTGAACACCTGGGGAATACTATTTTTGTACTTTACGGTTGAAAAGCAGCAGTGAAGGATAGGGACCAGAGCGGCGTTCAGGGAATAAAGTTAATCCTTTTGCGTACATAGCAAAGCTGAGAGTGCACAGAGGGATTTCGCCCAGTATTTCACGTGGAGCTCACACGCTTTGTGTTGGAGTTATCGCGGTTAACGTATGCATATACACAGACACACAAACGCTTGGCACTCTCGTTTGCGCACTCCAGATAGGCCGGGTACCAGCGAGTAATGCACGGACATTACACGTATTATTTGTGTACCATAAATAGAGAGTCCTACCTGTGCGCCGTCCGGCGTCGTAATTCACTACTAATTCAAAACGTTTGTCTGGGGAATTCAGAGGAGACACCTAGAACAATAATTCTAATGTCGGGTAATCAAGGATACGCGATTAGTACATAGTATCCGCGTGTATTCAGCGTAGATACAGAGTTACGAGCCATAACTTTTGGTACCCGGTTACGTTTATGCCACAATTTGTCTACGTTTTGTTCCAAAAATGGAGACAGATGAGAAAATTTAGTGTGCCATTAAGATATCTATTCAAGTAGCTCTGAATTATTTCATTTAGATATCATTAAAAACGGTAGAACATATTATCCTTTTTTACGACTTATCATTTTATCTTCTTTATCAACAATTGTGATGAATAAAAAGACACCATGATTGCCGTTTCACTGCTCACGAAAATCGTTCAATTTCATCGTGATGTATATCGCATGTTTGAAATTTTGCGCTCGCGAATTTATGCCAAAAGTTGAGGGACGAGCTGCTGCAGATAAGTGCGATATGTAATTTCGATATGGAGTTTACTCGGAACCGCGGTTTTAGCACATGTGGCCACATGGAATCGTCATATCTCTCGCAGAACATTTTCATTTCGACTCGAGCTTAAAGCGCTTGCGATTCCCAGAGACTTCGGCTTGCTGGCTCGTGCATAAAAGTACTCGAAACTCTTGCCGAATCGCGCACAATCGGGACCGTAGGTTCAGCGTAGTTTGCTCTACACCGTAGAGGTAGTTTTAGCCGGCTTTTCGAGCTCCAAGACTTCAATCCCTCTCCGATATTTATGCTTTCTATGCAACCAACTTTGGCGTATGGTACAGAAGAGCGAGAGAGAGTAGAAAAAAGAACACATCGTTAGGTGATCGTTGAGAGGAAAGTTCGCTCCTTAGGATTTTGCTCGCGTAGCTGTTCCAAGAGCAATGTAAATCAATCTTCTTTCGTCCGGAAGTTTCATGCACGGTAATGACTAAAAGTTTGGCGTCACTCGATGCCAAACTCAACGTAATTACGTAGATACATAGTACATATAGCTGCAACGAATAAATTTGAAGCGAAGGATCAAAGTCTCTTATTTTTTGTTCGACGCAATTGAAGAATGTAACCATATACCTTCGATTCAACGCCGGTCCAGGTTACAATCTTGTAGCAGCGATCAAACGGTTTCGCTCTCGGAATGTTTGGACTTTGAAAGTGCAGTTAATCGAATAAGGGAGCGAGAGAAAGCGTTGGTGCGGGTGATTCAACAGCGAGTGCCAATCTACAATTGGCAATCGATTCCCTATAGCGTTAGGTATATATGCAAACGGAACGTTCCAAATGGTTTTGCAGAACAGAGAACTATACGCGTGTCGAAACGGAGCCAAATTGAAATAAATCATCTTCCAAGTGCCGTGAAACATAGTTTATGAGAATTACGAAAAGATACATTTTACGGTTGGATCTTTCGGTTAAGGGTAATCCTTGAACATTCGGCATCTTCAAACTTTTGCTCGAAAGAACTATATAATCGGTTTTGAACACGGAAAATGTTATACCGCTTGAAAAAATTAAAGCGTTACGAATGTTGAGAGTTACTTCTTCAGCCCGTGGCGGCAGTTCTGTGACTCTCGAGTCAAGAGCGTTTTTAATGATTACACCTGTAATGGTGTGCAACGTAATTGGCTCTCTTTCTCTTTTTTTCCTCTCGTTTTCTCTTGTCCCACAGCTCGTATCACTGTGCCGTGCTCTTCTTCGTCCACTTGTGGAAAAACCTGGATAAGCTTAACTAATTAACTGACGTACTCGTCCTCTCTCGCTCGCTCGAGCCGCACACCGAGTGGCTTCTCTTACTCGCGAAACCCTCTAATTTGTTGAAGAGAAAAAAGAAAACTTTTTACCCATCCGGATGGGTGTGACATGCCCGGATGGAGAACATCTCCTTGGCTTTTAGTTTCTCTCTAATTAGCTGCTCGAACCAATGAATTTCTTGGCTTCGTGGCTGACTACGAGTCCTCACGACAAGAGTAAGGAGTACATGTAATATACCGGCGTACCATGTCGAAAAGTATAACTCTGAAGTAGTTTACTTTTCCTCAAACTGAAGTAAAAAAAAAACGACCTCTCAAGCTCGTGCCTCTACCTACTTAAAAACTTTTTTCTCCTGTATGCCGTAAAAAAAAAAAAAAAAAAAAAAAACAACGTCGTCGTATCGTTTCTCGGTAAACACAGTGATTTTTGTGATATTGCCTCTAATTTTTATAAACCCGCAATTTGTCTCGATCTGTATAAGGATTAGAGGTAAACGAGATCTTGGGGGTATACGACCGATCGCGCATGATCATGGTATATTGCTAACTCCTTCTAAGTGGTCCGATATAGGCGTGAGGGTTGGGTTGCAACGGTGGTCTATTAATGCCCGATTTAATCGCGAGCAATGGCCTGGTGCCGTTGGCGGCTGTTCCTGGTGTGTGCAATGCCTTCCGCCAGAGGTAAGTCAACTCTAGTCTATTAGGTAGCTCGTTACAGTCACGTTATCATCCGTCACTGCGTAAAGCTCCTGTATCAAGTCCGACGAAAAACCCTGTTGCCAAAGGAGAGGTCGAAGCTTCTTCCGTGAAGCCCGCATAGAGGTGAGAGGGTCGCGGGCGGCAATAGTTTAGGCTTATCATAGTCGACGCATCTCGATGGATGGCACAGAAGATGGGGTTCCAACGGTCTTACGATAGATTAGAATAAACCACGGGGGATAGTCCTTTACTTTCTGTGATATTGCTCACGTCGTTCCACATTCTGTATAACGAAAGTTTGTTGATACTTGCCCTCGGGGGCTCTCGTTCGTGTCCAGAGAATATTGTTTCTAAGCCGTGTGCATATAGCCGACATCGACAAAGCGGAGTCTATGCTTTGATAGATAACGAACTACTAGTTAATCTTCAGGGATACAGGCAGCTAACGGCCAAACGAGTATTATGCATATGTGCTGAGTTCGGAATGTAAATTATTCAAAGGCACACAAGTTTCATCAGAGATATATGAAGTACCAATTCGTCGATACCTATGCGCCTCGCATGTCTCGCGTAGAAGAGTACGTGATACTTCAATGGCGTTGCGCATCGGGGATTTGCCGAGAACGATCGTTCGTTCAGGAACATAGAGTGGCTATCGTTCACTCGCACAGTACCTGGTTACATCAAAGGAGTCAACGGTCCGCAAGGCGATCTACACATAGCGCAAGCAGAGATGATTCGAATTCTCTCTCGTTCGTACCGATTTCTGGATACCACGGAGATAACCAACGTTCTCCAGCGTGTTACAGCGCTATTTTATAGTCATAGGGACCATTGGATATGACGAATAATCTCATGAATAAACTGCCATTCCAGTATCGAGAACTAGTGGAGCATATCGAGAGAAGAATGGCGATCCCAATGCTTCGACCAGAAATTCATGCAGTACGAAGCTTGGTGTTATCCCATCCAACCTTTTCTCTATTCTCTTCGCTCTTTCTATCTCATCTTCTCTCTATTTCATCGCTGCATATTCCACGACACTCCCGTCGTACTCGAGCGTTTACAAATTGGCCAATATATCAAAAAGTCACGCAGGTGGAGCGCTCGGATTGGACCTTCTTTTTTTTTTCTTTTTTTTCTTTCGTCTTCTATACATTTCCCACCAGTACGAATTTTCATGTACTGTCTTGAAAACCCATCTACGCTCTACTATTATTTCACCCTGTGCTCACGAGCTCAATGTAAAATATATTTCCGGCGATTTCTCTTCTCGGCATCATAGAGAGAAACGACTACTAACCCCGACCGGCCCTCGGCTGGCAGAGAAGCGAAACGACGAATTGCTCGCGTGTACAATCTCACCATCGAGAAAATCCTTAATAGGTTTTTGCACTCGTATAGTATAGGAATCGAACGGGAAATTGAATACGAGATTTTATGATGTATCGGATATGATGTATATCAGCTTACGACGATATTGAAATTGCGATTTTACGACGTCGATCATTTATTCGGCTAGAATATGTATATATACGCGCAGGCGGAATCGAGGATTACATTAATGGAGTGTCAGCAGATTTTGGAGTTTGCGGCAGCGTGAAACTCGCTATAGATTGGAATATTATAGCAAGTGTATATGGAGGAGTAGCGTTTGGGCGATGCCAGAGTTTACCTAGTAATCGAGTACACTCGGTTATCGAGTGGCTTTGCCCAATAATTAATGTTTGAGATGGCGTATCGGAGAGGTTCAACCAGCGGTTATATCGTCGGGCCAAAGCTCGTTCCTCTATCACGATGGTAACGTAAATTCATTTCAATGGATAAAGCCGTGTTCAGGGCTTATTTCAGTCGAAGCAAATATAGCAGAGCATAAATGCGGTCGCGTCACTGACGCTGTTGCGCGCATAAAGACTACGTTAGTCGACCGCTAATCGTTTCAACTGACGACATGCAACTTATAGAATACATTAGAGTCCTTACGCAAGCTTTTTGGCAATTTCAATCTTTGAACGTTGGTTTTTTATTTATTATTTTTTAAAATAATATTACTTCCGTTATGGTCGGCTACAAGTTGGACAATCTCTCGAACACGTATTTTAAAAACTGCATACAGGCGTGCAAGAGGGCTGACCTCAAAGGGACGTTGAGAGGTAAATGGCTATATGGCGGACGGAGAATAAAGGGTAAAATACTGTGAAGCGTCTAGTGAAAAAACATGCGGTGGTCATACAACTACAACCAAAGCCACCCCCCACCCCGCGAGAGCTCCCTTTTCATGAAATGCGCTGAAAGGGCCGCTCACACACTCTTGAAACGTATAGCTCTCTTTATACGCTGGCCGGTAAAGTATGTGGTAAGCGCGATTCTCTCTTCCTTGCTGGCCATTTCAGTATTCCCCGTTTTGCATTTGAATGTTTTCCGGTTTCAACGGACGAGACTGCTGCAACGACACGGCGGCGTTGAAATATCATCAACGGTGCATTGCGCTTTACCGCTCAAAGATACTCATACTACAGTGAGAAACGAGAGGCATGAATAACACATCTCCCTTGTTACACCGCATAGATTCTCACACAATAGCCATATAATTATTTTTCGGATGATTATGCTGTAGCTTCGAAATTCATTGTACCGACCTGTCCAGAGCTATGGCGACTAGATGTAGAATTGAGGCGGTGCAGCACAGGACATCACTGCTGGTCCACATATCGCAGAGTGTAGGACCTAATTCCCATTTGTGTGACACCTCGTACACGGCTCCTGTCAACAATGAAAACACTAACAAAAAATGCGCCTCACGATAAAACGAATATTCACACCCTACTAAATAGATACATTTTTCCTTGCTGAAACGACCTAAAATCTCGAAGAGTTTCGCGAGTACTGTATTTGGCAATTTACGGTCAAAGCCGCAGGGTGTCGTCGCACGGTTTCGTCTTTGAATATACATACATATATATATATATTCACTCTCTTTGTTCAGCGAGACGTTAGAGGGTTCGGTATTATGTATTCAAATGATATTAACGTCGTGGCAGAAACGCGCGCGATTCTGATGCCCTTTGGGATTTCACGAGAAATAATTTTGCCTCGAAGTTTAGTTCAATCAACAGAATTATTATGCCGCACCAATCCCGGAGTGTAAATCATCGTGGCCAACTGTATGGCGCACTCTTGAATCGAAGATGAGTTCTTCAATCTTCTCGGTGTTCAAGTGAACTTGCATAGAAGCTCCGACGCTCACTTCAAAGTCACTTTCTGAATTCAGCAGCGGTGTTGTTTCCTCACCACAACCTTGAAGTCTGCCGTATATTGCCTTTCGACTTAGGTATGCTATAACGCATCGCAAGGGCGAGAGGGCGAATTAATTTTACTTACCCAGGGGCATCACGAGGCAAGCTACTAGCAGGTCCGCAACGGCTAGTGAGAGGATCAAGTAATTTGCCACGCTCTGCAAGTTTCGCTCCAACAGAATAGCTGCTATCACGAACACGTTGCCTGTGAACAGAGAAATTTGATAGGGCCGATGATAAGTACCGTCTATAATCATCGTAGTAGGTTAGTTGCAGTAATAACAAGGAAAGCCCGCGAGCTTTGCCCTTGGGTATAATCAGTAATCTTTGAATAATACATACAGTACAAAGAAACAAATTAAACCGCGAGTCCCTCTTTGAAGATGCACAGTTTGCTCCTTCAGCAAACTCTGGAGAATTCGAATTTGGAGAATAGTAAAACACGCGTTGATTCTTGAAGCAGAAGATTTCAACCCTTTGACGTTAATAAACGGACCGGAAGGTTTAATTTTCAACTTCACCTTGCACTTCGTGCAATACAATGAGACAATCAAGAATCTCACCTCTCGCAAAGCTCCGAATTGACATATTTCATCTATTTACTTGCGAACAAACGACAACATTCTTAGGGTGTAAATTTTCCCGACAGCTTGCGTATCGCTAGGATTTTCGTGCGGCTCCATGGGACGGTAGAAGTTTATGAGGGTGAGAATAAGGAGGCAGAAGAGAGCATCACGAAGCTTTTGTGTTAACGCAGGGTCACGCTTTTAGATGCTATATACGGGCAATGCTGTCCGCTCCGGCTTTTCCTCCATTGTACGATCTACCAAGCTCGCCCCAAGAGTTTCACGAGATTCGTGAAGGATCATAAACCGCGGAAGGACGACACAATGTTGCTACGTAACGACGTGGCGTCTCTTATGCGTTTTTGAAATAAAAAAGAAAGACGCGCACACTTGAAGTCGAATTTACACAGAATAAACTACTATTGTAGAATGCGCGAATCTTGTATAACGGCGGTGTCTTGTGCTTTTTTCGCTATGCGACGATGAAAGGAATCCTAGAGATCGTATTCAAAGGTGCAAACCTCCTCGCGCGAAGGTCTCTCCTTTGGTAACCAACCACTGGCTTTGTTAGCCTAATTTGCGAGCCAATTGTCACAGGTATAAGCTCTTTACTGTTCCACAAGGGTGCGCAAGCGTGTGTAGAAGTACGTTCGGCTTCGGAACATTGAGCATGCAATGTGTAATGTCGTTTGCATTTTCATTACATCTCCACTGGAAGTTCGAATCGTATTCTGATTTTCCTTTTCGACATTTTTTTGTACTTCAGCGACTATACTGTTCGATTCGAATTTTGGTCAAATGTTTTTTTATGCACGATCTGTGCTTTCGGCATTTTTTTTCTGCAGTAACGAGGGTAAAAGGGGTTGAATTACCGAGATACAAGGCCATTCCATTATCGCGAACGTGAAAACGGAGACAACGGCAAGGATCTCCGGAATTTGCTACGCCCACCCATACGGCTGAGAATGACGATGAGGGATAATGGAATATATCTTCGATGGACAGAGGGTAATGGGCAGTCGAGGGTTCGAGTGGGCGGAGGACGGGAAGGACGCAAGGTTGGGCCGTCGACGATCCGGGTAAGTGTGACACAGACAGTTTCCCCTCTTTCTCTTTCCTCGATCTATGTGTCTCTCGTTTGGTTGTTACATCACATCTGGAACAATCCCGCGAACGCAATTAGATTTCCGTTCAGCGTTCACTTCACCCGGTTTTCATGAATTACAGTAACTTCCGGGGTTCTTCGCAAATAAAGCAGATCTAGTACGTGACATATGGGAATTGAAACGAATCGATTTATCAACGAACCGGGAAGATTTCGTTTGTATCAGGGCGTGAATAGCATTGCCTTCAAAATTAGTTAAATTAAATGTTTAAGGACAATTAATACATTTTTTTAAAAAAAAAAAAAAAAAAAAAAAAAAAATGCTCCATACATTTCGGTTAATTAACGCGGTAGATCCGGACAAACAACTCCGCGCAAACGTGAAAAATATAGCTCTCTTCGATTAATCCGCTTTGACGAATTAACGAGCAAATTAAAACATCGCCCCAGGAGAGAAACCTTCGGTCGACCGAGAACTTTTCCACAGATGTATTAATTGGGTTGCGTCGCAGTCGATGACCGTAGCGTGGCTATATCAGATCATGTATATAGATATATCCATATATCTACACATGGATAGATCGTAAAGGAATGGAAGCGATGTGGGGCTTTACGAGCGTCAAACGTTTACACCAAAATTCCCTTAATCCTCTGGAAAAAAAGTACCGAAACGATGCGGATATAACCGGGCGTCGCACTCAAAAATTTCCACTCGTTTTATCGTCGATTTAACGTCGGGGACCTATAAATTGGACTACAGGGATTCGAGTAGTGAATTTTTCTCCTTGACATAGAGTGAAATGTGCCTTCGCGTGGTTGCATAGGGGTCCAATTAGCCAATGCGGGATTCATACCTCGAGAGATCGGAGTTTGAGGGACTAACAGTCACAGCGGTACTTTAACCCATAAAAGGTCGATTAATGATCGAGTTCGGTCGACGAGGAGTCAAAAATAAGCCGGTATGGCATGGTTGGGACATAAAAAAACGGCAGCGCCATACTGTACGTATATGACGATGTATATCGTATGAATGCTGGAGACGAGGGATTCCCTACGGACGACGGGGATTTCGGCTTCATGCCACTATACGGGAAAAACCATTTATATTCATCCTCAGGACTATAGACGTCCTAATAGTCCAACGTTGAGACGTGTGCTTTCGCTCACACGAAGCTGTCCTCTGTTGAGTTAACAGGCCGCAGTGTACGTTGGTGTGTCGTTTGTGGGGTTCGGAAGAAAGTGAGAAATGAAGTGGCGATAAAGAAGGCCTTTTCAATTCGTACGGGGATCAATTTGCGCTGACGCGAGTTATCGCAATCTGAAAAATAAAAAGAAAAAAAAAAAAAAAACGATAAATGAAAAAAATGCTCTTTCAATCTTTCCGTCATCCCTATAACTTCATATTAAGTCGTAATGGCATGATGTACGTGACCGAGTATCCGTCGGGGTTGCCACTTATACGGAATCACTCAAGGATGTTATATCACAGGCCGCGTTGCGACTTCGTGAAGGTACGTCATTTGTTGAAAAGCCTTTTAAACAACGTACTTCACACCGTCTCTCGACTGATGACTCTTTTTTTTTCGTTGTAATTTCCGTGTTTAACGTGTTAACTGTCATAATTTGAGACGAATCTCTACCGATTTGTCAAACGAACTTCGCGTTAGCTGTTCTACTTGACAGAAGGACAAGGAAGCCGTTAATGCCATTTCACGTGGGTATTGCGCCTCGTTAAAATCATACTTTGCACGGGAGATAAAGGGCACAGAAGAGCGCGAGAAACGTCGGTAAAACGTGTATTAGACACACTGTGAAGGTCTTTAAATGAGCAGAACAGTCGGAAATTGTCGGTGCAAACGCGTCGTACAAACGAACGTCGGTCCAGATTCCAAGGGACTTGATATATCGCGAGCTTTTTTCCCACCAGGCGTGTTCACGTAATAGTCCCGAGAGTCTTCGGATGTCTGATCGCGAAATAGCGAGAGAGCGAGCGAAGAGTCTTCGCTTCCGCGTTTAATTTCATTCTACTATCCTATTAGTGTAACGCTCGCGGAGAGTTTGCGAAAATTTCAATGTACTCGACGGTACTTCGCGCGAGGACAAGAGGACGTTCGCGCTTTGTCTTTGTATTTTCCATCGACTTCGGGGACATAGCGTCGTCGCTGCATATATGCACTATACATGGACATTTTTCTTTTTTTCTTCTTTTTCTCCATCCGTCACGACAGCAGCGCCACGTGCTCTTACCCGGTGCAAAGTTCCATTCCTATTACCGTTCACCGGTATTCACGCTCGTGTTGTATCTACGGGCTCGAATAAAGGTTCAGTCGGAGGGATTCTTCATTCAATTTAAATCGAATCAAAAGCTCTATCTGCAAATCCCATTCTCACGTACGACCTGAGAGAAAGCATGGCAAAGTAGAAAAAGCCCGGAACGAAAAGAGCGAAGAAGAGCAAAAAAAAAACAGGAGGAAAATCTCGGGAAAGAGGCGGGGAGGGAGAGTAGGAATGAAAAGGAGAGAATGGGGGAAAGAAAGAACTTGTGAGAATCGTTGGGAATCACTAGGGCTGCCGGTGCTGCTCGTGCACCAGCGAAGCTTGCACTTTCCTCGCTCGTTTCTATCTAACCGAGGGGCCCAGGAGTGAATCTCTCGTGACGCTTTATTCGTCTCGTGTGTGCTCTCGCGACGGTGGAGGAAAAAAAAACCTCTTAGTGCGATTTGCCGGATAGAAATAAAGAATGAAAGGGTATAGTGTGCATTGTACTATACAATATATGTATATGGGTGCGCGAGCAGGAATGTTAGTGTACACATCCGTTCGCTTTACCGTGCCAAGCGAGTAAAATTATCCGTCTCCGTGGCACATGAATTATGTACGACCGACAGCTGCGGGTAGGATTTACATCTCGAAACTTGCTTCGAAAATATTATGATACGGGCCTCCACTTTTCTCCTTCCACTCTCTTATATTTTTCACTATTCTTCGCGAGTATTCGCGACTCTAGAGGCATACAAAAACGGAGGTAAGCAAAGTGAGCCTCAATACTCGTAGAGCGGAGATCGTCATCATTCGTGTATACCAAACGCTCGGCCAGGGTGACTTCAATATCTGCTCCGAGTCCGCGATGCAATCAGAAGTGATATCGCTTCGGGTATAGCACGCATATAATATTTATATATGTGTTGGAGAGGGTCGAAGAAGGGCAATGCCGCAGCGTCGTCGTCGTCGTCGGCGACGACGACAACGACGACGGTGTGCTCACCTTGCATTTATGAGGGAAAATGTGAGAGGACGTTATATTCTATACCCGTTGGTTGTACAGGATGGAGAGCAGAGGGAGAAGTACTCGATATGCGATATTAAAGGTAAGAAGCAGTAGGATGAGGACGGAGAGAAGAAATGAGGACGAGGCTAGTGGAAAGAGTGGAGAGAAAAAAAAAGTTGGCGTTGTACGAGGCGAGAAAGGCGTCTGCGACTTCAAGTTTAAGAAATTCTCGTATCTCCGCCGTTATTCTCCTCTCATTCTTTCTCATTCAGATAGACTTCTCGCTTCTTCGTACCTTGACTCATTTTTTTCACTCCCGATCTCTTTCTTTCATTTATATAAGCCACCCGCATAACCAGCGAAAAGAATACAGAAAAAAACCATTATATCAACGATATTTCATAAAGAGGCACGTATACATTATTCGATACGAAGTCAACCTCGTTCTCGGTTTTTCTTCCCCGAGTTCTCTCACGTTTTACGCACAAAGATACATTGCTCGAAGTACAAATAAAACTCTTCGTTCTCGTGGGAAAAAAAAAAACGAGTTCTAGAATACTTTCAATTCAACTACAAAAATAATTAGATATGAAAAGCCATGGATCACAGTCGTGGTTTATTTTGTTTGAAGAAACTTTCTCACTTTCATTTATCCAATAATATGTTTTAACCGTTGTTATGTTCTCCAAAGAAACTAAGACACGAGAGAGTCTCCTTTCTCTCGATCTATATTCAAAATAATTTATGACATCTTCTGTTTCTTGTTGTTTGCTCTGTGTCTTGTTCGTGACGGTAATATGAAAAAGGACGCGCGCATTTAATTACAAAACGAGGTAAGAAACATAATCCACGCATTTGTAGCTCATTAACAATGACGAATGAAAACCGTCGAGTTTCGGAAAATTAACAAAGTTCAACTCGAAAATTAACAACTCGCGGGATCTCACGGTGGCAGAGGAAATAGAAAGTTCGGGGGTTGAGGGCAGAGCTCTTATTCGAGACGTCCACAAGGCTTGGAAACCCTGGCATTTCTCGGGCAGGCATAATATAATTGAATTTGCCGGCTGCCGAGAGAGTATAATTGTTGGTGCAACGGTAGCGTTAATAAACTTGATGGAACGACGTCACGTGGCAGTGGCACGTTATATCGTCGTATAAATTATAGCGTATGCAATGCCGTGCTGCTGCTCGTGGTGTGCGGGTGCTCTCTGTCATAGGCGAGGAGGGCCCCAGTGTCCAAGCCGGAGTGTGTGTCCTGAGCGAGAGACAATACGCTGCCTTTAATCGACCGCGGAACTGGGATAGCGCAAGGTCCATGAGGGCTGTATCTGAACGTTAATATAACTATATCCCCATACACACGGATAAACCAGCGCATATCAACACACCGGTCAAATACGGTGAAAATAAAAAATTATTATTACTTGAACAGATTTGTCGAGTTCTGGACGAGAGAGTATAACTGACGAGATGCAGCTGTTACTGGAATGACCTGTTCTCCTAAAACTACCGCAAACGTCCACCATTTCGCGTTCTCAACTCCACTCAAAGCTAGACTATCGCATATACGCGCTCACTCGCCTACACGGGCTTACAAACGATCGTTTCACAACGACCATAATTCTACTAAAGCTTCTAACTTTCAAGTTCGCTCGTGTACCGCTAATAAAACCCTCTTCCCATCTCCCAGTGGTCAGCGCGTATCGCAATGGTCGAGCCATGGAAATGCGTCTGGCAGTATTACTTCGAGCACCAAGGCGCGAACAAGCGTGCAGATGAACGAGAGCGAGAGGCAGGGATTCGACGAATCGATTGTCGATTGCAATGTACTCGTTGAATCCCTAATCGGTGAAATTCTCTCAGACCGATGTAAATGTTCAACCATACGAATGGCATGTTCGAATCGTTTCGCAAGCTTCGAGAATGACCGATTACTCTCGGACAACTCGTACGCACGAAGTGGTACCCAAGCGATATCTCGTTAGTGCCTTCGTTAGGAAACTTCTCCGGCTTTGGAATATTCATCGCTTTTGCTCGAAAGCGCGTGTTTCACGCTCGATGAAGTTTCACGATTCGCTCGATACTAATTCACCTCTGCAAAATATAGCAGTTGAGAGATGGAACTATGAATGCTACAACGCGAAGATGTAAAAAATTGGCTCTCGCTGAATGCGCTGTTTCCTGAAATTCGCTGGCTAATTGGTGTCTATTCTATCTTCGCGCGAAACCCCTGAGTAATGAACGTTTCGAGAAACTCATGAGTTTCGTGTGCACAGGTGTAAGTACTAAGTACACTTGGCGGAGAGCTGGATAAGTTATATGCCGGACGAGTTGAATACATATTGGCGGGGTATATTGTACATTAGATGCACGCTACTGTTGGCATCCTTCGTGGTCCTTCTCTCGCATCTCAGGTACCAACACATATATAGGTGGGGGATTCTATGTCTGAGCGTACCTAATCATCAATCCCGCGCACGGTATCCTCGTGTTTCTGGTACGCCTTTACACTGCTACGTCCGCAACCAAATTGCGCCACGTCACAGATTCCTGTTTCTCCTCTGTCTCTTGAAGCTATTACCGTATCCTTGAATAAACCCGCAGGATATACGGGCGGCTGATCTAAATTAACCCAACGGAACTAATCCCGAGGACTACGACACACAGCCACAGAGGCTGCTGGTGTTTCCTGGTTCCTCCGGCATTTCGTATTCAATGTCGCGGTCGACGACGGTCTATGTTATCCTTGGGGCTATCCTAGACAGGATATGACACGAGTACTGACTGCGTATGATGAACGTTGCTAACGACCGGACGACATCGTCGAACATGAATTAATAACATAGATGCGAAGGGAAGATGAAAATTTGCCTCGGGATAATCGACAATATTGCTATGACTTTCTATATGAACGTAATAAACAGTTCACGTTTTGCGCAATACTCCTAGATATTTGCTGAAGAATCCTCGTAAACTAGTTCAGCCACGGAAGGGAGATTCTATTGCTTCTAAATTACGTAAAGGGCGAGATCCGTGAGATAACGGCGTGCGTGTAACGGACTCATGTGTCGCTTGGTGTTGACGTCACGGTCGTAGACTAGGCTCCGTTGTCAGTAGAGCCTCCTTTGGCTGTGTCACCCGCGAACTCTCGAAAGCAACTCTTGTGGCGGTTACCACGTACATATAGCTCTAAAGCATTATACCACACCCTGACGGTGAAACCGCTATCCCACGTAACTCCGGGCTTACGAGGATGTCCGCAGTTGTTATACCTTGCGGAAACTTGATACTACTGTATTATTCACTCAGGAGGGTTGATACTATACGGAGAATAAACGGCCGTTTGAGTTTTGCATACGTTTAACTACATCTAAGAGTTATTTTTATTCTGGCATTTGAAATAAGTAAACAGCGCGAAATATGAGGCTAATAGGAAATGGTATTGATACCGTAAAAACGTGTCGTATCGAAACGATCGAACTGTTACTGTAATTCAAGGCTTATTGCCTTTCAGTAGTTCAGATTACAGCCTCTTTGGTGCGATAGGAAGGGCATGCTGGAGCAACAGCAGTGAGGATTCTCGTCTCTCCGCAAGCAATTCGCATTTTCTACACACGGTACGTTAACTCCGAGAGGAAACGAGGCTCGTCCTCAGTCTCCTCCTCCATTCTCTTAATACTGCGACGAGAATCCTCGAGAGAAAGAGACATGCCGTAGTGTTTTCGACGACCGTAATACCGCCCCCCTCCACCTCCCTGAAACTCGGTGCAGTCCGACAACAACGTGGACTATTCTCCTCGTCGTTACAGTCGTCAAGGTTGGAGTCTCGACCGTCCAGAGTTCTACCGTCAGTTGAACTTTCATCCTACCGAGGCCCATTCCCTGGAGCAGTTCTTCCTCTACCCTTTACTCTCGTGTCCCTTCCTGCGATATAAATGCTAGTAGTGAAGACTCGTTTCCCGTGTGCTGTTTCGCCAGATACGGATATTACAACGTTTTCATTCGGTGATCTTGGCTCTTTCCGAGATGCCATTTACAATAGGATTATTATAGCTTGTATTATGGTGTACGTCAATTTTTGTCGCATGAGATCGCCGTCGTGATATCTAACCGCTGTGCGCTGCGCGGCTCTTATAGCCCGAGTAAATTCAATTTCTGTAGAGTTTCCACGGCATATCGGGAAAAATTGTTGTGACCTCGCAAGTTGACTCGCACGTGTAGCAAGAAATCGTGACCAGGTAGTTTCTTCCGCGCGGAAGCTCGTGCCGGAATGAAGTTAAAAGACTAGGAGTTACTGCGCGGTTGTACCGTGTACTATTATAGCTGAAACTAACGTCGTATATCAGACCGGAACATGATCAGAAGCTTCTCGAGACTCTCTGGCGGATGTTACAATGTTTCGATAACTCAGAGGTGATGCACACGATGGTAGAACCGTGTACCTTAAGTACAACATAGCAGCAGGCAGCGCCGCAGGGTCGAATGTAGCAGCAGCAGTAATGCAGTGAAACTGCTGAACAAAACTGAGCGGAATACCTTTACCAGCTCGCGCGGGAAAGACGCGACGTGAGTTTAACCTTCCATACCGTTTACCCATACTCCATATGGGTAATTACCTCCCTCGTACGTGTCTCTGAACTTTTCGAAAAGTTATAACTGCGCAGAAACCCTGTATGACGGTCGTTTGAGTTCACGAGAAAAAAAGAAGTCAACACGAACGCAATTCTTGTTAAGAAATTCAATGTTACCAGTTTTTAATTCGATAGATTTCAAACTTAAATCGAACAGTTAATTATTCAACGGCAGTCCTTAAATTCGTGTTTTACGAACCATGAATGACGCTGAATTGGGTTGGTTTTTGATTATTCCTTTTTTACTTTCTCATCCCATACGAAGTATGGAAAAAGAGAAAGTATTGTAATCGCAAAAAAAATAGGGTCAAATTTATGGACTAAATTACTCATTTCAACGTTTTAAAACTAAAAAAAAAAAAATTCTCATTTGTATCCTCATCAATCTATCAGCTTTCATGACCAGAATAGTTGTTTATACTGCTAAAGTATGTTAAAACAGTGATTTTCCTCATCCGTCAGTCTGTTTGTACGTATTAAATTTTCTGGCGTATAAACAATATCTTTCCGCGGACTTAAGTAAAAACTATGAAATTTGGTACGCATGTACATATGAATACATATGTACGGTGATACATATGAAAACTGACGTTCCTATTGGAATTAAAATTTTTTTTATCAACATTTTCTTACAGTTTACCTGAAATGTGAAAAAAAAAATGAAAAAAACATTTTAGAAACTTCAAAAAACTTTTTAAAAATATTCAAAATGCTTCAATTATATTCACGAATAAAGTTTTACTAAAATAATCCACAGAAAATGACTTTCTGTTCACCAGTTCCTTCTCCACCTCGCAGAACGCAACATAAAAAAGTTTTTGATGTTATACACGCATATACAGTTTTTATCACAAATACCATGTTTCATTGTAATAAAAATTTTTCGTCGTATTCAAACAAAAAAAATTAAATTGTGAACTACAAATGTGCACACTACATTCGTCATTAACATTACTAAATAATAAAAAAAAATTGCGACAGAACATCGCGATCTGTCAAACTTTTGCAGTATATATTTCTAGAGGTAACGTCTATAGGTCGAACTCCTACCGCAAAAGACGTGATCGGCAGCAAAAGTTCGACTCGCCACCTATGGTTTGTAACATAATGTTCAAACATATCAGCGGTAAACGTAGATAGCAAGGGATCAACAAAATTTTAACAAAATTTGAGTTACAATCATGAGGACAAAAGTCAATGTCTTCGAAAACTCACATTGGCCTTATCGAATATCGACATTTTTTAAAATCCCCCCCCTCCTCCTACAAACATACATCTCAACAAAATACTAACTTCACGCCATCAACAATTCGGATGAGAAAGTCACGAGTTGCAAAACGGCAGTGGCAGCTGCTTCGTGTCCAATTTTTTATTTTCTTTTTACGATGATTGAATGTCGTTATCACGAAGACAAAGGTTCGTTCGATAAGTAGCTGCTGGTTCATTCAGCATATTCTTTGATTGCGTCGTTTTCAAATGTAAGTCTGTGCGCGTGTTTTCTTTTCCCGATGGTAAGACGACCGCTAATGTATCTTCGGTTCTATGCCCTCACAGTGATGTTTGTTTCCGGGACCCGCTAAATTCCGAATTTCTCTGAGGGCCACGAATCCCCCATTGTTTCGATCACAGAAGCTCCATTGTCAGACACTTGGCGAACGACGCGCATCTTCCTATGCGAGGGAATTCTCAGTCAACCGCACCGTCGCCTTCCCTACCCTCATTCAAGGGCTTTAGGCTCGTAATTAGGACACGGATCTAGTCTAAGGGAGAACAACGAGGATCGCTGCGAAAATGACTGATGAGATGCCCTAACGATATCGAAATTAGAGTCAAGTTCAGCGAACTCTATTCAAACGTTTCCGTATTTTCATGTATTTTTAACCGCGTCTATAAGACAAATTGATATTTTTCAAACTTTTAAGATCATTAACTATCTTATTCCGGAAAGAATAGTTCTGTTGTGATACTTTTATCTATTATGCATCACTCTTTTTTATTTTAACGTCACAGCTCTTTTCACGAGTCACGGAGCTGAGAGTATTTCCTTCAGATTTTTCCATCGGACCATGAAAAAGAATCTCGATGTTCCTTGTTCGCGCTCTTACGATATTTCCAGGGAAAAAGCTCGAACGTGGGTCGAATCGCTTTTCGTCGACGTATTTTCCTTGTGCTCCCAACATATCGGCTTCCGTCACATGGATATCCTATGTCTCTTGGGTCGGCTGCGACACTGCTACATTCAATTGTAATCCAACAGGAAAGAAATTGTGTATGTCACACGGGAAGCCCCGCGGTGAAGTGAACCAAACGCGAACTGCTAGACACAATCTGCATGACCTTATTTTTTTCAGTTCTTGCCGCTTCACGCCTACGGGCAATTTTTTCTGGCATACAGGCAAATGTCTCGCCGAAGGAAATACGAAATACGCGAATTTTTGTATTCACGTAGCACCGTCTGATTCCCAACAACGACTCGGGGGCAGTTTACGGAGTAAAAAATGTCATACAACAGTTAAATGCATTTACCTTTATATTCGCCATACTTGATACAGCATCGAAAGAGTCATCAACAATTCGTGTCCCTTAATAATCCTATCGTTTCTATTTTGATTACGCCTCATTAGTCGATGATCTCGTCTATTTCCTAACAAACATTCGAATCTCGCGGTTACTGTGCTCCAAGAACAAAGGAGACAAGAATACGCGAGACACACTTGTATGAGAATATTAACTAAATTCGTCGAGAGTTATACGTTATATAGATCGCTACGCATCCACGTATATTACCAAAGGATTAGCGATGTATATTCGAAGGGAGAAATCTACGATACCGGCATACAAATACGATTTCATATAAAATAAAAATATGAAAAATTCATAAAAAGGTGCAATGCAAACTCCATTTCATCGAAATTCGCTATTGGTACAGAATTATTCCTTATAGAGCTTTGTACGCACATCTAATGCTGCCTTTGAAATATATCGAAATATCTATATCACGGTATATCTACGGACGTTCCATAGAAAGTTCAACATACCGTCCAGAAGTTTCTTTCGCGTTAAGAGAGAGGAAGAGAGATAGTGAAGTGGCCGTCACGGAGTACACCGAGGCGCTTTCGCGAAAGCATCGCAAGGCGAACTCGTGTTTTCGAGGATTATGCTGTCACTCACCTGCCTCTTCGCCTACACAGGCTGTGCGAGGATCAGTGAGTTCGTACTCCCTCTCTCACACACACATTCTCTCTCCCGTTCTCGTCTAGGAACGTCTAGTCGACGGCGCTTACAGAGCTCACTGCGTGTACGTATATGCGAAATAGAATGTTATGTGGCATGTCGTGAACAGGGATTTGACGTCGGTACCGAGCGGTTGAATGGTGGAATCGTAGATACCCAGTCTACTTCCGGGTGCTCTTAGCGTCTCTTCGTCAACGAAAACGAAGAGCTTGCGCGGAAGCTCTTTTCTTTTGATACCGAAATTACGCTCCTAGGGGTTCGAAATCGTTGGAATTGCTAGCAAAGCGTATGATGACATATACGTGATTAGTATTCGTCATTATTTAATATATCACGAATTTTTTTCGTTTCGATCATACGGTACTCGAGGTATGAACCGTATTCCGGGAAGAAACGCGTCTCCGTGGCTCTTTGTTTAACCAGTTTTCTGGGGATATACGATTGCGTTTTATATACCGTCGACGTATTTTCATCGAGTGGATTTTATGTTTTATGGAATTTTGACGCGCGTACTAGAAAAAACTTTAAAGCTTCTAATCAAGAGCGTCGTATAATATATTGGCCCGTAGATTCTACTACGAGAGATATATTGAAAGAGGCGTATTTCTATCCGGAAGTTTTATCGATTGACGGCTCGTGTGCCACAGCGGCGTTTCAATTTCATCTATCTCGTCCAGACACGGTGGACGCTTGGGGCTCGCGGCATCGCGGGATCCATGCCGCTGTTACGCGAGAATTGAAATGCCGTAAGGGTCTTTCATGGTTATCGGAATTCCGGACGTAAAGGGGTGGCGTATCGAGAATTACACTGGGAGACGTTATTTATTTATGTTATCGTAGCGGCACACAGTAGTACCATTTTAACAGTTACAAAATTTAGCTGATGATCGCTAGAGGAAGAGGACGATAATTTTGAACGCTTCGCAAATCGGAATAACATAACTAAGGTCGATGCTTCGAGCATTTCTCGGCCATTTCGTCAGTGAGCCTACAATCTCTTGTAGTGGTGATCATCGTAAACCGGTTGTTGGGATGGGAAAAAAATGGTTAAATCATTGTCTAAATCATCGTCTTTAGCTGTATTGTTTCGAGGTCTACACTCTTCCGAATTGTCTATTTAAATTTATCCTCACGATTGCTAC
Source organism: Buathra laborator (assembly GCA_934046635.1). NCBI lineage: Eukaryota > Metazoa > Arthropoda > Insecta > Hymenoptera > Ichneumonidae > Buathra > Buathra laborator. The sequence goes on along the minus strand of OW203897.1, from coordinate 2,446,871 downwards.
CGTTACGCGAGTCTTAATGTCTGAATAAATTTCTTCATTGGCTCTATCTTGTAATCCTGACAAAAAATATGCAACGGAATTATTGAATTGCAGTAAAAACAGAAGAACTTAGAATATATTGCATCAGTGAGGCTGATAAACTTGCAAAAAAGTCGATCTTCATTCAGGTCAAAACAAAGCAACCCGATTAAATGCACTGCCGGCAATATTACACGAATATATATGAGGAAATAAATATTGTAGACATATAACCCAAGTAGAATCGTGTTGTTACGTACGTTCTCTGTGACATTGCCCGGTATATTGCAAAGCGAAGGCGGCGTGGTTTCGGTCCGTTTGTCCTCAGCCGGGGCAGATTGTCTCGCCAATAAATACTTCTTATCGGTTCTCACTCGTGTCATCGCTTTCCTCGAACGACGCCGGGAGCTCGATAAAACTCGTTCCTTGCTTTGGTCAAATGCCGAGAACGTTCTCTCGTTTACACCGAGAGTTATTTATCACCCGGGCGTCTCAACACCGCCGACAAACCTTCCTCCCTCTACCGCGGCATTGCACGAAAAGCTTCGTCAAGTTTTCGAGCTTTTTCGCTCGTCGGCGCCTTTGTTTCATTGCGAAATACTAGAAGAAACATTTGTCACGTTTTTGATGAAAATGAATTGTGTTCGGTGGAAAAAGAATTGTCGAGCTTCGGATATTGATGAGATTTGCGATTTATCGTCGTTGATGTTGACACCGGCATGTACAATATTTTTGCTTTTTGCGCTTATCAGTGCGATTCTTTTTCGTTCGGCCGAACATGGACTTTAAGTTATCGATATTCATAAAACGCGTCTGCTATCTCGATAATCTAATAATGCGAGTGAATCTGTTCGATAGGTGGTTGTGCGGTTTAATTCTCTAGAATCGAGTTGTGGATTATATCGTAGCCGTCCGAACGAGCGAATAGTGTGTACACGAAAGCACGAGTAATAGATACGGATTTTGGGTAAAGCTGCTACGGCAACGCAACCCAACCTCTGTTATGAATTCAGAGGCCGTGGGAGCTTTGGGTGAGAATTATAGTTATAACGAGAATTGTACGTTCGAGGAATCCATAAATGTTTAGTGGATAGCCTATTCATACGCCTGACTATTACATTCTAGGAAATACTATCTATAATGGGGATTATCAAGAGAATGGATACAGCGTCCGTTATGGAGACAATTGAATGCTGTAACGAAGACCAAAGTGTCGAAACATCCTATCCGCGATATAATCGTACATTTCTTATCAAATAGCCAATAGATACAAATGAAAACTGAACCGTTGCAATTACGCTTTTGTTATAACAGCGGCGGCGACTTCGGGACATTTCGTATGTTCTTACGCCGTTATATCCTAAAAGTATTTCTTACACTGTGATACGAAATTGAATACCTAGATATCCCGTCACGACATTGCGTTCTCCGCCGTCGAAGCTATCCCTGTCCTCTTATATAGACTTTTTATCGCGGCGCGATAAGGTGCTTCTCCATGATATACATTCACTGCTCCTACTTCTGCCGTTGGAATCGAATATCGGGCACGATTTTCAAAGATTCCAATATACTTTTTGTCGAGTTCGCTTTTTCTTCCACACCATGGGGCGAACGGGGGGCCATTTGGATCCGCAGAATCTGTCTGGATTTCGATACTCGATATACGGTTTCTTCGTGGAAGAAAATTTTGCGGAACATTCGCGATATCCAGTTGTATGAATGAATAATAAAAATAAAAAATGATTACGATACGGTCTGTATTACTTTTACGATTTTCTTTTATATTATTGGTTTCGCGAATTAGCGAACTCTTGTGATTTTTCCACTTTTATGCCTCGTTTCAACCAACATTCGCGAACGTTATGAGAACCAACGGCGAAAAATCGTGGGCGCGAATGTTCGGGGGCGTGTTAGTTGGAAAATGTTGCCAGCTTGCACATTCGAATCTTTTAATTAATGCACATTAATGAGCCGGCGGCGGGCGAAGGGAGGGATAGAATGGCGTCGCGGCAAAGTTGTAACTCTGCTCGTTTGCGTGGAAGGTCACGAACCAGTGGATGGTAACAGAACTGAATTATAGCGTGGAAATGGCACAGCGTGCGAATAATGTAGCGTGGGAAGCATTCGACGGCCTGCGAAATCGGAGGTTCCTATACTAACAATTATTCGCTCCCCAGTTGAATTAATAGTTAATTATGAATGATGACGGAAATTATTTTTTTCATTTTCGTTCCCTTGAGAAATATAACGGAGATAAATTTCGAGAACGAATTATTAACGTTAGTAATTTGTGCAGATATCGGTTTCGATTAAAGTTGCCACGTGGACTTTGAATCATAATTTTTTTTTTTAATCAGCACGTCAAACTTTTGCTGATCGACTTTAAGGCGTCACGAGACACATACGTCTGCATACGATAGGCACGAAATTCGTAATTTATGCTTCTGCAATATGTACAAAGTTTCCTGCTTGTCCCGGACGAGTCAAGGCGTATACAATTGTTTCATAAATCCTATTGTTGCCTCGAGTTCCGAGGGCTGATGCCATGTTGCTCGTTCCCCAATCAAGGAGTCTGTCTTCCGTCGAGACAAACTTGAATCACAGTTTTTAAAGTAAAACGAAGTAGAAGCGGCTCTGTCGTGGAAAGCTATGAAGGTCCTCGCCGGGTTTGCGAACATTTGTTCATGACACCTGTCGGCTACTCGAAAAGGGGAACAAAAGCTACGGATTTAATTAACTTGCAAGGCTAATTTCGTCGTGTCTCTGAGCTGTTTTTACCAAGGGACGGTAAGGGCGTATTATTAGCTTCGTATTGTTGAGCGGCAAATTGTCCGTCTCTTAATTTTCTCTCTCGCGTCATAGCTTTGTTCGAAAAACACTGCGGCCGAAGACTTGGAGTCGTACTGTACGGAGCATAACACAACAACGCAAAAGTCCGACGTTATACTTCGTAAGTAACTTTATATTGTTACCAACTTATGATTTGCAGTTTCACAGTTCTGTTTATGCCAATTTGGTCGGCGTGAACTAAAAATGGTGAACAGGCAACGTAGAGATTCAGTGACTATTACGTCAATCGTAACGGTCGGATACGTGGCGCTTGAAATAAACGTCTGTTATAAACAACCCTTCAGTTTTTACAACCATTCACAGTTTAGCTTTACGAAGCCCCGATACTTAAGCTGGTTGGATCATTGCCGTTGGTGCAGGTGTCGGTCAATGAAGCCGATAATTTGCTGCGTGATGAACTAAAAGCCTAAAAGTGATGAACTAAAGCCCCACACCGGAGAGGATCATAGGATAGGTTTAGGAGGCAATCAAAACTTCTCGTATCCGACGATGCTTCAATCTGTGTTCGAGCTCCGGTTACATTAACGTATCTCTCATATGAGATTCACGAGTGCATACCTACTGCAATAACTAGGCATCGGAGTACAGTACCGAAATATAGTCAACCTGTTAGCCGAGTCGAAGCTACCGGGAATATAACCAGCTTTCGAAAGCTTTAGAACTCGATTGGGCTGTTATTAACGTCCTTTCACGATATCAACGTATGTCTAACGTGCAACAACCGACATCAGTAATCCACGGTGTGCTCGACAAAGCTTAACTCGTCAATAGTAATCGCGTCATGCCTAACATAGTTCACGTTCGCTTGGGACACGTAATATCGAAACGGTAGGGAACAATCGAAACTTTGCTAGAAACACGATCTAAACAATTTGACAAAGTTGGCAAATATCGTTTCGAGTAGTTAGTACCACACCTCGTCACATATCGGGTTTTGTCGTTATGCGCACCACATCAACACCGTTTCCTCATCCTCGTGCTTTTGCAATATAATCCTCAATAAATTCTACCCGCGAAAACATGACGGCCCGTCGTCAAAGCGACAACGTCGATTAAATTCCAAAGGACGAAAAATGCGTTCAACGAAAAATGAACGAGTTTCGCTTTTTCGAAGAAGAGGCGTTCTCGTACACGTAAAATACTAACTCTACCTACTCTAACTACTAACTGTGCATCAGCAATATAGGGTAAAAGTGGTGAATATTTACCACCGTTCTTGCATAGTTTTTACGTGTTAAAAACTCACCGTCATATTCATCGCTTTAGAGCCTTCAATTCTAGATTAACGGACGTATAAGCGAGAAAAAGTGTCCACGATTTCGCAATAAATTTTATTTTTTTTGCGGTGTACAATTTCCTGAATTGCAAGGTTAACTGGCGCCATCAAGACGTTCTTTGCTTCTATTTTCTCGTAGCTATATCAGATTCTGTAAGAGAAAGAAAAGAGTGCGGGTTGAGTGTACGGGTGCGTACCGCTAATCCGTCGGTAGCTTGCTAAACTTAAAAGGAAATCCATGTTGCTGAAGTAAAAGCGATGTGTTCCGAATCGAGTCCGTTACACTAGCGAGCTAAACAAGGGTATGGTCGATATTCGTTTTTTTTTTTTTTGTTTTTCCTGCTTCTACTCTCGCTTGCGCGGACATTATAACGATGAAATATATGTGACGAACCCTCTCGTCATTGGAATTTCTGTTGCGTAATCGAATATGATATCGATTATAGTAACGATTCAGTCTCTACCCGCTGCGAAGCACGAACGACGTGTCATACGATGCTTCGATGGTTGTTCGAGTTAAACTTGCTGCCTGATGAAATTGGAGACCTGCCAGGAATGAAGGAACTACCCTCGTGTAGAGGATAAGGGCGTCGATTTTTTTATTCCATTCACGTAGCCATTCGTTTAGGCATTTCCCGAGCTAATTAGATACTTTCGATGTTTTTTAGCAATTGGCCTCGAGCCGCAGCAATTCCCCAATAGTTTATAACGCAAAAAGCAATTACGAGATTAAAAAATTCAAAATTTCGAAACGCTCGTACCGACCACAACAACGAAGCGAAGCGATGAATGCAGGAGAAACCGTGTTCATCGTTCGTTAGTTTCGCTGAATTTTTTTTTCTTTCTCGCGCAAATACGTTCAGTACGCACAGTAGCCGCGGTTGATTACCGTCGCTTCGGTGAACTCTGGTAAGCAATTATTAACTGGCACTCTCTGGTAGCTGCTGCGCGTGTGTTTTACGCGCGTATACACGCAATCTCGTGCGGTGCTGAGTTTTAATTGCGATAAAGTAGAAAATTCTCGTTTTAAGATTGAAACACGTTATTCCGTAACCCATCCACACCCTTAACACTCGGCTATAAGCAGAGTTATATGCATGAATAATTTATTTCATTTTTTCTTCTTCTTCTTTTATTATCCACGTTAAATCAGTTTTTTGTTCACTCTGTGGCAGCGCGACTGTTGCTATAACATAGTGCAGAGGTAGTGTCGGTGTTGTCTAGTCGCGTACTGGCGTGCCAACACTCACCGAGAATTTCACAGCAGTTCTTTACGAATTCAACCAGCGTGAGTACACAGTACTCGCGAAGATAAAAATCTGGGCAACCACATCGCGCGCTCGCGCGAGCCATTAAAAACTTTTCTGATATTTCTACAATAGGGTAGAAAAGAAAAAAAAACGCTTGGCACTCGGTGTGCTTCTCGTAATGGGGGATGGGAAGGCTAGTCGAGATACAGGCCGCTCAGGTTCTTTAACAATGCTCGACCGGTGTTACAAAGTTACAGTGAACATAAAGTAAAATGAAATTGAGGTAAAATCTGAATTATTACATTAGACATTTTTATCCACGTAACCGCCATTAATTCTATTACGGTATTCGAAGAGTTTGCGGAAACAGGAAAAAAAGGATCTAAAAATGTATTTTGACTGAACACCTTTTGAATCGATGACTGTGGATCGCAAATACTGATCGTCTTCTTATCGTGAATAAATAGCAAATGCAGTAGAGTCAAAGGTTGTATTATTGTATGAATGTTTATATTTCGGACTCACGTTGAAATTACATTTCACAAAGTATTAAAGAGCCGATCGTTATTCAAGTTCATTAGAACATCATTAGCTCTCACGGTTATCCAAACAATATTTTCCATAGTTTCCCAAGCAATATGGCTCCTGGCGACATTGCCTCAGCACTTCTGCGCCTAATTGACTGCTCCGACTCCGCTTCGATAGGAAGTTCGTGGTTCACTTCAATAGATCGAGCCGCGACAATTACGCCGAAGACTATCAGAAGGGCAACAAGAGTTATATACAGCTTCATATTTGCCAACTGTAAAAGGTACTTCCAGGAGCCACAATTGTGTAATGATTCTTTTTCGCTGTCCGTCAAGAAACTAATGTTTGTTTCGTATTTTACTACTAGTTCTTCCAACTGATCATTTTTTCACTGTTTTTAGAGTTCGACGCAAACTTTTATGGAAACATAAGAACGCATATAGCACCCTATATTAAAGCCGTATAATCGTCCAAACCTCGTCTTCCTACTATTTATTTTTTCCTGGATAATATTCCGCGCCAGCATTATTGCCTTCTCTCCAATAACAAACCCGGCTATGTTGTTCATTTTACGTTGATTTTACGCGAGTTATACGGCCATTTCTGTTTAATCTACAAAAACAAAAGTGTTGGAAGAGGAATTAAGCATTGAATTCTCGCATTCGTATTTGTCTTCCGACCAAACGATTCCTTCTTTTTATCACGCGGAAATGTTAGTTATCTTTCGTTTCTCATCTACTCCACTATAGCATAAATCGGTTAACTGCAGGCGCACGAGCGAAAGAAGCGAGCAAGCAGTGATTCGGTGAATTTATCGAAGCATCCAAACCAGTTGCCGTCACGTCTGACCATTGAATCGCCGACACTACTGCGGCTGTGGGCTCTTCTTTTTGTAATATTTCGAAGCCCAAGCGACAGACCCGACAATTTGCGGAGAGGCTGCGACTGAATTAAAGATGAGATCCTCTACTCCTTAAAATCCATTTTATGTCTATGGTCACTCGGGAATTCGGGGTATGCGAATTTCTGTCTGGGTTTTCTGCGCCCTCCTCTCCTCTTTTACCTTCTTTCGGAACCCGAATAAAAGAGCTTTATAATCCGAACCGAGGTACACGCGTGAAACTTGAGACGATTTTTTTTTTCAGCCGAGAACCAGATAACATTCGTAAAAATTACTACTGAACATCCCTGTTATCTCGAGGCTCCTCATTAAATTTAATCTTCTTATGAAAATAATCACTTCATCCTGTGTACCATCCGGCAGGCGCGAATATGTAGCAGCGAGCAAGAAATATATATGGTACAGTTAATGACAATGCTATACAAGAGCTAAGCCTCTCAGCACCTCCATAAAAAAAAATCCGTTCGCATTCCATTTTTTGTTGTCTACGGGTGAGATCGCGTCATTAATCATCTTACCCTAGCGATATAATATCCCGTGCTTCAGAGCTTCGCCACCGCCGTCACGATTCTCTTATCATCATTGCTAAAAACGAAGACGGGATCATAGCGATGGATTCACTATAGTCTTAGCGTATTGCCAACAGCTGAGGAAATACAATGGGTTGATTTATTTCCACATAGTGAAATCATCTATTTGAACTCTTTTCGCCGATGAATCCTTTCTTCGAGTTATCGATCGATTTTCGAACTCCTCATAGATCATGATGTTCTATCAATGGTTTATTTCATTCTGTTACACTATCTTTCGACTCTGCAGATTTTTCCTTTTTTTTTATCATCGAAATATTTGGGGTTCGAGGCCTGTATCTTTCGCAATTTTGATTTGTGATGTTACCTATCCGACCTCGTTTTCGGGCGTCGTCGCTGCTGGGTATCCAACTCTCCCGTTACGCCATATTGGTCTGATAAAGTGTCTCACTTATCCCTTCTTAGGCTTTTACCTGAAAAATCACCGCACGCGTTTCGCGAAAAAAAAAAAAAAAAAAATACATATATATATAATAATAATAATAATAATAATAAAATGCCAGCTGAAAATAGATTGGCACGGACATTTCAAATGTGTGTATACGCGCTTACCCCTGGTGGCTCGGTCAGCGTGTATATAAGACATCAGGCTTCACCGCCAACGTTTCGTTTATTTCTTCGTCCCGACGATTTAGCTATGTCGCCTCATATTACGCGCGCGAGCCGAACCGAGGAAATGAAAAAATGAAGGGATAAAATAAGAAGAAAAGAAAACTAAAGAAGAGATTCGATAGCAACCTCGGCAGAACAAATGCCGAGTCACGATGAACACTCAGTTATTATCGCAGATACAATGCCCGTAGATAATCCAGTGTATCTTGACCTCTTAAGAAATTCTCTTAGATGAGAGTAAAATATGTTGTCTATATATAATATTTTGCGGTATTCGGGTAATCTCATTTTTTTCATAACATCGAAGGAAGAAGTTTTGCACTGTGCACAGGCTTTTCTCTAATACATATTCAATCGGCTCGGAACTTTCATAAATATTCGCCGAGCCGGTGTTAGCGGGGGGGAGAGGAAGCTTTAAAGGATGTGCTTACTATCTCTCGCCGCTTTTCCCCACTATGGTCTTCGCTCCCTTTCACCGACGGTATTTCGTTCCCCGATTGCCCGGACTCGTTTTCCATACCGAATACGTTTCACTCTTAATTGTAACGGTGCGTTATATATATTTTGACCTAATTATTTTCGAGCGCCATTATTGAGGAGGATACGTACAAAAGCTTCATCACGTGTACGGACGGAAAAAGCCATAAGTGATTGTTTAACCTGAGTTACTCGGGGGTAAATGAGAATCGAATAAACGACCGGGTCATTCGTTACGACGAGAAACGACCAATCTCAATTGAGCCCTTATTTATCGGGCAAAAAAGGTTCCATCGCTTGCTTGCTTGTACCAAATAGCAATTTCGTCGGTACAGACTGCACCATGGAAAATCTGGTGTGCATCGGTGAAGGTGACTATCGATCAATAATTGTCGCCATCGGTTCTAAAGTCTTCGATCACTGAATTAATGAATGGAGATGCATTGTCGAAATACAAAACACTCTGAATACAGCTTGCGTACACAGCAGTACGTTCATTCCGCGGAAAGATCGATTTTAATCAGGATGCTTTTTACATTGACGCGTAAACTTTTATCCGAGAGGCATTTTATCGATAGAGGCAGAGGTTCGAAATCAATTTCTTTGAAACTTAATTCTTTTTATTTAAAGTGCGAATGAAGCAAGTTACCTACTTTACATTCAACATTCAATGTGTATCTTAAAGTCAAAAATGCCTGAATGAAGTTTCGCTTTTCGAAATGATATTTGCTTCGGTAAATAAGACTGAATAGGCTGAGTAGTAAAACCTAAGATTGTCATCCGGAATTCATAGGAATGTACATTGGGGCCGAAGCGTATATACTTTGGTACGGGAGGCGCACACCATCGATAGCTGGTGGCGGTTATTCGTGAGAAATCGATTTAGCGAAAGTCGCGAACAGAATTCAGCAGAAGCCCGCGAGGAAAACGTTCGAAGGAGAAAAAAAAAATTGGGCACATTGTTTTTTAGATTCAATTTTCTTTGGCCTATTGCCAGCGGGAAAGACAATATAAGATTTTTTCTTTCAGCAATATTCCTGTTGAATTCTTTTACCCTTGAGAACCAGCCGGTATGCCGTATTCGCTTGATCTGTGCACATTAAGCTCTGGCGAAGGGTTGAAATTTCAAGGAGTACTATGGCGAATTTTCAGCGTCTTGTAATCTAATTTTTTCAACTCTCATAAATCACACAGTAGCCAATCGACTGAGGTGCAATGTGGAGGGGATAACTAAATTAATTAGGAAGGAATCTCAATTATGCGAAGGCGGTGGCGGTTTGTGGTGTGGAAACCGCGAAGGGTAGTCGATAATCCGGTAAATTATCCTAAAGCTATTAGTCCGAATATTGCGTATGTGTTGTGGGCTAAGACCCTGAAATATCGATGACGTTAAGTCGGCGTGTATCTTGATGTATCGGTAGAGATAAGTAGTTCAATACACACACACACACACACACACAGGCATTGCTTTGCAATCTGATTAGGCGCGAAACGTCTCAAGTGCAATGTGCCACATATATATTACCGAATTAATACCCGTCCTTTGTGGGATTCTTGATATAATGGGACTATAATTGCCCCATTGAATGCTAATATTACTAAGCCCATCTATTGGTACACAGCTGCACTGAAATGAAGACGGTGAGAATGCAATGGAAAATGCTACACCGGCAATTATACGATACTCGCATCGATATATTGATCGCGAAAACGTTGAGCACTTTCTCAACGTATTTTCATCCCGGAGAGAGCTAAAATTGGCATTTCATTATCTGTTTAATTACTCCACCTTGCGGGTAGTGAATCTATCTATTAGTCAAATTTCTCAAATTCATCATATAATTAATGTAATTATATCGATTGAAGCTTTGAATCGATTGTTCTTCGAAACATTGAGGACTATTGTTGCCTCGTCACACGTTCAAGCGCCCCGTTATCTGTTATATACGCACAGGTACTTGATTATTACATGGATCCTTTTGTCGTAAATTCCTGATACATCTTTTCAATCTTGAAAGTCCCTCTTAATAATTTTGAAGTCGATAATTTGGTTGTAGTTCTCACTATATAGGAGTTATCGATTATTTGGCAATGAGTGAGAATGAGACGGAACGCACGAGTCAGAGAGTTTAATGAAAGTGAAATATGTGTTAAGGACTCGAGAAAGGGGTTCGCGCGAGTGAGAAGGAATAAAGGCTCCTTGTATCTCGAGACAATATTGAAGTCACATTTACAATGTGTGTAATGTGAATAATGAAGAGCTTATCGGCATTTACGTTAAAATATCCCTTCTTCTTTTTTCGGTCAATTATTTCTATAGTGCCTTCACAAGTATCTCTGCCAGCAGTACAAATACGTCCGCATTTCTGCGATTAATTGATTTCTCGGAATCTGCTTCGCTAGCAAGATTAGGATCTTCTTCGATAGACCGAGTCTGGATGGTAATGCCGGCGATTGCTACCAGGACAACGAGAATTATGTGGAGCTTCATATTTGTCGACTATACAAAGTCCTCAATAACTGCCTTCAATAAGCCACAATCATATAATCATTTTTTTGTGGATAATATCTTACGCCAACATATATGTTATTTTTTTTTTTCAAATCTATTAAGATGAACCCGGATATGTATTTTTTTGTTCCAACAACAAGTATCGCGTAATTATTTGTCATACGGACTTATTTGCAATCAGTGTGAATCTTCATTAAAAATAATATCGCTCGAGTTTCATACGGCAATTCGAGATTATATCGATATCAGATTTCTTTGTCTGCGCGTTAGAAAGAAAGGGTATTGAAGAAGCAGCCGGTTAGTGATAAAATCCATTTGAGCTCAACTATGCGCTCAACATCGAGGCACGCGCTCGATACATAAAGGACGGAACTGTGGAATTTCTGCGTCGTCGCTTTTGTTCTAGTAGACCTTTTTCGAAGTTGTCAGATTCTTCAACGGATATCGCTAGCGGAACTTGAAACCAGAAATCCTCGCGGCGTGAGTTTCTCACGAGCACTATCTTATTCTGTATGCAGTGTACCTCTGTACTAACCTCCGTTGCTTCCCAACCGTAGCTTCTCGAACCTCCCTCCGTTATATACTCTACTGCACTATATATCGATGCTCGAAGAAACGCGTGAAACTTTCGGGGCGTCGAAGACGACGGGGTTGTGAGGCTCTTCGAATATTCCAAACTTCGCAAGCGAATTCCTCTGTCGAATAGGAAGATGATGACGGGAGGAAGTGGATGAGCGAAATGAGATGCCTCTCGAGAGAATCCGTTATATAGCTCGAGAGCGTGATATTCAGAACAATGCGTATCTATCCTCTTCGAAATAGCGTAATAATTATTACTACCGTAATCCTATCGACTATCGACAGCCAATATCCGCAGGGAATTGCAACGATATTACATTTATCGAAAAATTGGACTACAAAAAACATTACGCCGTGGATATATAAGCCCCAATATAATGTTGAAAAATAACGTTTTCCAATGAAATTTTTATAATGAACATCCTCTACGAGGAAACTCAGTATATTGGTTGTGCGGAACGTGCTATGAACGATATTGGGCAATAAAAATGGAAGAGTTCATTTATACAATATATACCATATGGCTGTATACCTAATGCTGTACAGATTACCTGTGTGGTTAATGATGTAGATTTCTGACGATTCGGCTAGACGATCATAATAGGTGAATTTGTGAAAGTTTGAAAGTTAATGAAGCGCTTCTTTTCACGAAAATTGCTTTTTTTCAAGGCATTCTTCATCGCACCCTGTCGGTTATCTGATCTTGAGTTGTCGCAAGTGCGAAAAGACTTTGGATCGTCTCGAGAACGTGGGGCTGAAGTAAATGCGCTGGTTTTTTACGCTGACGAAGGATGTTGAAGTTACTTGGTTATTCGCGGAAGTGTCGCCTATTTTGTTCTTATTCTCCGACAGGTCGTTTGGGGAATATTCTTTTTTAGACGAACTCGAAGAGACGAAGAGACTCGGAGAATGATGAAAATTAACGGCTTGGCCCGCGGAGCTGCCGAGTAGAATGGCAAAAAAAAATACGGCAGTCCTACAGGACATCGTAGAAGGAAACCTTACTGAAAATTTTCGCAGAAGCTAACTACTGAATTTCTTTCCCAATTCGATTGTTCGAGCGTCAATAGTCTTCGAAATTGGATATCGAAAGATCGAAAATGGCGTTATTCTGATTTATTGATACTATTTTCCTGGTGGATCGTGAAATGATGTAACAAGGTTCCGAAAGATCAACAGAAGATGAAAGATGGGTTCATCCAAACTGTGCAGTATCAGCGCACTATTATTCCACCGAATCGCAGATAATAGTTACAAGTCGAACGGAAGGAACGCTTGCCTACGCTGAATATTCCTCGAGTTATTGGCATCCTGTACAACTTCTACAATCTTACTTTCCAGATATAATACTATACAAACACTCGCATAGGTTTTTACGTTTATACAGCGGTCGCGTTTTAAACGCGAGTGGGAACTTGCGCAAACTTTTTCAACCGCGCATATAACCTGAGGGAAAAACATTTTTACTGATGGGCCGTGCGTTCTATCATCTACTTTTTCATCACTGTGGTTCACGTTATATAAAGGAATATTTTTCGAAGAAACTTTTCAATCTGATATTCAACAAAAATGTTATAGTTTACTCCATTTACCCGAATCTCATAGTTTTTATGCATTCATTAATCACGTACCAATGTACACAACTCCTCCAGCTGGTGTTTCAACGGCTACAAAAAAAGTATCATTCTCCGAAGTAATAGAGATTTTGAATGGCAAACAATTTTCGTATGGCACGTGCCTGATAAATGAAAAAAACAGTTTATCATGTAATCGAATGAATATCGGTAAATCATTTACGAGCCGGTCACGAGCGCGACAACCCTGTGCAGAACAGGCACCACGGAGAGTCGGAACGAACAGAGATAGACAACTCGGCGTCTAGAGAGACACCTCGAGAACTTGGGAAAATTGTACCTCCGGTGAATTGCTTGAAGACGGGGGAAAACGACGTTTCTCCTGTTAGTCGTCTCTCATCCCTCACGGTCCCTCGGCGGTAAGCGGATCTACCTAAATCGATTTACTGCTAACGTTAATTTTCACTGGGCGTCGACCCTGCCAGTGGAAACTCTAATCGCCCTTTGCCTCTTGGAGGAAATTCTTCGACAGAGATTACTTTCGTTGAAAGTTCGCATGAAATTGACACGTATTTACAGAGTATCGACAGCACCAACATTCTCTCGGGAATCGAGAAGGCAAATAAGAAAGGTTACGCCTACATAGGAGATCCTAAAAAAGGAACCTCTATGCGATGGCTACTCGAAGTTTAAGAACGACGAGTAGAAAAAAAAACCAGAAGTTTCTGAAGTAGAGCTCAGCTGGAGCTTTTTTCGATCTACTGGGAAAACGGTCAATATTTTATATATCGCTATATCATTTTTATATGATTGAGTTTTAAGCGGTGCTTGTTGAATGCAAGCATATTCAAGCACCGAGGGGGGCAAGAAATGCGATGAATTACTCAGATTTTCAACCAGTCACGATGCGAAGTTGTGAATAACTACGAAAACGATGCCATAAGTATGAATCCGCAGCGGAACGTGCGAGGTAGACGCCGTTCTCGTGGGGATCATAAATCCAAATATCCAATGTGCGGGAGAGCTGGCGTCGCCCGCTGCCATGTGATTTACCAAGCCGATGTGGAAAACGAAGTATAGAGTGGGCTTAGCGTTCGAGTTTCTATTTACTATGCAGTCGGAGTGCCTGAAATTTTGCGGTTTCTGTGGGATAGTCAACGATTGAGTTACTCGTATGCACGTGCACGATTATCAACGACTCCATTGTCGGTCGATTCGCGAATAATGAAAATTAAATAACACTCCGTTGCATATGTAGTTGAGATACTGAAAACTGGCGATTCACGAATAGATGTAACGTAAATTCTGGTCATGGAACGCTTGGATTTCGCTTGAGAGAATCGCAAGGAATACAAGTCTGATTTGAGGGATGAGAATACCATAATTCGCGGTGGTTTCGTTGTGGTTTCCCTAAGCTACACTACGAAACAACGCAAGTTTGACCCTTCAGTATTTCGCTGAAACATTCTCTTCGCCATTCTCCAATATTGTTCATCTTGAAACCATCGAATATCTCTACTGGCAGCGGAGAATTTTGGTAGAGAAGACATTCTTTTAGATAGCAGGAGTTGCGACGAATTCTATTCACATATTTGCAAAATAGCGTTGAGTAGTCGCAATGCAGTTGTCGCTCTGATATTGGAAAGAATGAGAAGAAGCGCATCTACTGCACGAACGCAATTGGTAGCCCCGATTCGAGGGAATTCACTTGTTTCTGCATTAAGTAAGACGTGAACAATTCCACTGTAATAATATATTTTACGTTCTTGAATAACATCTCTAAGGATTCTATCGTCCGTATGTCGAATGTCTGAGTGGAGATCTTCGCAAGTGCACTCACTCGGTATTATGTATTATCTGTCTCGACGATATATGTAAGTCGATTACGTCAATTGGATACGCTTCAAAAGAAAAGAGGATCAAAAATATAAGCGAGAAGGCGCAGCCACACAAGTAATAAAAGATCATTTCTCTTATATCCTTGACGCACTTGGTCAACGACCCTTTTTTTCATATCCATTCGAGGTTTTACCTTCATGATGTGATGTGATGCGCTGTGTTCCACGCTTCAAAGAATAAGAGAGTTGAAGCGATCTGTTTGGTCTACTATCATTTTTAGTAGCGCCTTTAGGTCTTTTTCTCTCAGGTTCCATACCTTTGTGTGTTCTCAGTTCATCCTCAAATTTACCCAAATGCCGTCTTTCGTAGCAGTCGGTCGTTCAGCTTCGTTGGAGACCTGCTTTTCCCCTGTGCAGACAGCACAACTGAGGTCGAAAGTCTCCTTCTGTTCTTTTCTCTCCTGCACCGGGTTTTCTTTCATTCTCTATCGCTTCGATTCATCTTGCTTCGTAAAAGCAGTCTCAGGGGGACAGAACCTCTCGTACATACGTGCGAGACCGTGCTTCCTTTTTCCTTAAGTACATTTTACGAGTGCTCCTTGTCTGGCTTGCTTTTTCCCTTTTTTTTCTCTTTCTTCACCCTCTTTTTTTTTTGTTATTTCGCCAGCTAGCGCTTTCGAAGCTCACTCGCCCTCTGACCGACTTTATTGCCCTCCTGTCTTCCGTTTGCTAACTCTGTTCTCGCCATTCCCGTCGAATTTTTCTCTTATTCTCGCGTCACGTTCCGGTGACCACGAGGTTGCATTTCAACAGAGAACAGTTTCAACGACAAATAACGGCGAACGTTCTCGAATGTCCGTATGAAGCTTGATGAAAAACCCGTTATTCAACGAGATACGCTTGTTGTTTTTGATATTATCGTTATACTCTGTCTCCCTCGGCGTTCGCTCTCGCGTTTGTAAATACCCTCAGGAATCAGTTGAACCGCACATTTCGTCAGTGATGCGAATATGAAATGTTCGTACAGGCAATCTCGCTTCAATTTCCGTGTACTCCGTGTCCTCCTCTTTTTTAAATTCCAAAATCAACAAATGCGTCCATCAGACATCGCCATTACTTGTTGGATTTTTTAACGGACATTATTTAGGTTTAAATCGAGGGGATGAGGTACGTGTTATTTTCTATAATCTGCAAATGGATCGACTTTTGCTCGTATTCTTCAGAATTGATATCCTCGCTGACCTCGATCCGATAAATTCTACGGCTCGTGCAAAATCGACGTAAATAGAATAAATGGATATATGCATCAGGATCTCGTGCAGGTGAATGTGAAAATATATCTGGATTAGCGTCTCGCACCGGGGTGCATGAGTTTCGTGAAAAATTCACGATTCCTCATGGGAGAAATATATAGGTAATACAGTTGATGTACGGAAATTGGCGTACGATGCGAAATTTCTTGGCTAAAAGGACAGTTAACCGACTTGGGGAACCCAACCGGGGTTGGTATGTCAGTCGATCGATGTATTAAGGTCAGTATGGAGGAATTTTGAATGTAGATTTTACGAGGTTCTCAAAGCGGCTGTTGGAGCATCCGCGTTTTGGTTTGATGGTAACCCAACTACGAGGGAAGGAAAGGAAGGAAGGAGACGATGCCGAGAATGGCGTCGACGACTGTGACGGCGAAGGTGGTCTTACTGTACTTCCCTCTAGTGCGGCTATAAACTTGATGTTAACAGCGTGCTCCTGTCCCATTCTTTGCGACTAAACTTTTCTCAAAGATTTCGAAGAGTTCGATGTATTCGACGGAGGTAACAGAAATGACATACATATCGTTTCTTTTTTTTTGTCGCATAGCAATTCTCATTTATGACTACAGTCATGGGTGACATTTTTTTTTGAATTTTTTTCCCTTGTCGAGATTTATTTTTCTCTGGTACATTCTGCACTCTCGGTTCGAGTTGATAAGTCTTGATATATGGACCCGTATACAGCTCTATGAAGATTCTCGATACAGAGAGACTCACCTAAAGTACCAGCTATAGTTACAATGACCAGGGGGCGTACGACGACGCGTCGAAGAGAGTTCGCTCTACTTTTTAAACGAGAAAACTTTTTTTATAATCTTTCTTTCCCTGTTTCTCGTTCGACAGACGGGAAATTGTTCTCTGCTCTGTTCTTACGTTGGCTTTGTCGTTTCCCCGATATTGAGTTTTCTTCGAGAAGAAAAAAAATGTCCCCCTTTGTTTTTCGACCATGTGAAACACGTTACTAAAGCTTCGGGTGGTCAGTCGAGGTTCGATTTTGTTGGAAATGGGGGGCCTATTCGCTTTTGGCAGGGTGGTCACTCGCGGCTGTCGAACGGTGAAAATGAGATTCGCAGCTACGGCACCACAGTGAAATTAAAACGGAAAAATGCAATGGCTAAAATGCTTGGCGGACTCTGGTGGAAAAGCTGGCGGAAATGATGAAAGTGGGTGGGCTATAGTTTGAGGCGGGTGGCTTTTATCCCATGGTAAAACTAAAAGCCAAGAGCAGTACTGGGGTGCGACACCTGGATCGGTGCGATGTACTTTCGGCTGTGTATAGCTGGTTGACGAATGGTTCGGACAAAAAAAAAAGACATTCGACTCCGTCGAAAGCTGATTTTCTATCGTGCGAAAAGCTTCTTTCACTTCTCGCATCCGTAAAGTCGGATCATCGCGAGAGGTGATTTACTCCGAACGGATGTAGTACCTTTTCTGGATCTCGTAAATTCTGTATGCGACATACAGTATTAAAATAGTTGAAAAAATTTAAATAAACCCGCCTTTTTCACGCAATGTACACATGTAAAACATACGCCGAGATTAACGACGATTGCATTTTTATCATTCATCGTGTATGTATTTATGATAATCTCAAACATGATATCATAAATTGACGATAAAATCTCCCGCTAGGAGTTGATGTATATTTAAGAATTTTTTGGCATTTGCCTAATTTCAGCATTGAAACATTTGACATTCTTTAATAATTACCTTTAGTGCCAATTTATTATTTATAATTCTCTGCGGGCTTCATGTGCCATCGCGTTATTTCAGTGACTCAATTAATTTATTCGCGCAATTCCTTATTTATCCACCGATGAAAGCGTTTTTACTCGAGGCGAAAATATTGCCAACAATAAAGCGACAAGGTATGCAATGTAGGATCTGCTTAAAGCGACGTCACGAACAACAGGCTACGCAGGCATTATTAGCTTAAATTCCTCGTGAAATAGGGGAATTACACGTTACAAGAGGGCGAAGAGGCAAGTTGTTCAACTAGAGGGTTACATGTCTCGCAGCGCGCGGCGAAGAATGCCTCTCAACGTTATCAGGAAAATTGACGGTATTGTGTGTCGAGTACAGGCTTTGTTCGAAATGAGACCGACAGATCAAGACAGGCCGCTTTTGCTGTGAGGCTATTCCTTCGTGGTCTGACTGAGATGTTCCATTCTTTACAGTACTATACGCAACCGTTGGGGCAAGCGATGTGTCTTGAATCTTTGCCAATGCTTCACCGGCCGTAAGACTTTTGCGAAGGTATACTATAAGCTCAGAGGATCTGGAGCCAAACTTGCGGTATGACGATGGCGTGGCGGAGAGAGGATTGAACGCAGAGCCTGGCCACCGCACTAGACTATCATTGGCTAACTTTGTCCTTGCCCCCTCGGCATCTCCCTTGCGCTTAACCACCTCAGCTATATCGTTAGAAGATGGAACTTTCTCTATATCATACAACGAACACCCACTTCGAAGAATTAATCCTCGTTAAATCTTGGAACTTTGAAACTTTTTTTTCCAACGAAACTCATGAAGTTATGGTCGAATTTTATGCCGAAAAATGTTCCTTCTGTCTCCTTGAAATATTTTTGGATACGCTTTTTTTTACTGTTGGTTGACTTCTTGTGTGCAGAATCCAGTTTGCGTATAGAAACGAATGTTTGGCTCCGTTCTCTCTTCTTTACGTTAACCAATTCTTGGACGCTCCAGGGTCGGGAATTCAATTTCATTTCTCCTCGCTCTACTCTTTCTTCTTCATCGAGTACCATCTACTCGTGTAGCAGTCCAATTTGAGTCTCATTCGATTCGCCGTCGCGCTGGTGCTACTAGAATGAAATGTAGGTACAACTCCCCGTTCTGCCGGCGTGTTAGCTTCTCTTTACTTTTCCCCGTTTTCCGGTAGTGAGTACGAACGCTCGAAGATAATAGCGCCTCGTTAAGACTCGTCCTTCTCATACTCCTCTTTTTTTGCTTCTCTTCGATCTCTTCTCACGCCTCTTTCCCTGACTTCCTGTATAATCATTTTCTTTCGTGGCTTGGCGTCTCCTCTTTTATTGACGGCAGAGTCCAAGTAATTCAAAAAGTACGTCCGTTGCCGTTGACTATGTGTAAATCGATTAGTTCCTGAAAATTACAGAAGATTTCTCTCCCTCTGGGTCAGCGCAACGAACCATGAATGAAAAAAAACAGCGGCTCTCGTTTTTTTTCTGTCGCAGAAGAGAGAAAAATTCGCTCATATTATAATGCTTTCGCGCCCGTTGATTCGTGGAATTACAAAAGAGCCACTTTTAATTTTCCACTCGGATACACCCGCTTGTCGGCTTTCGCCGGAAAATTTATCAAACGCTTTTCTCAAATCGTTCCTGGTTGGTAGGAAAGTGACGCCTTTGTACTTCTAACGAATTTTTTCTATCTCGTTAATGTTTTATCTTTTATATTTACGATTGTCTTCAAAGAAATTAAATTGAAAAGGTTCTTTTCACCTTGTAGTTGATACTTCTTCCGTTTCTCTATCACTCCCCACGGTTGTCACGACATTACACGCGTCCGAGTGAAAAAAGAGTTGAAACAACAGAACTTTGTGCTTTTCGTTTCGAGACGACATTCGAGGCAATTTATCGTCATCTATCTGTAAAAATGTGTTGCTAAAGTTGTCTCGCTATTACTCTGTGTTTCTCTGCCCCAATGGAACCCGGTGACTCGACACCGTCGTTAAAAGTTTCGTTTCCACTTTGTGGAGAGTTTGTCACTCGTCCCGCGCACGCAACTTTGTCGTCGTTGTTTGGCGAAACTGTGAACGAGTAACCAGAAATTCTGGTGGCGTATCTAACGCGTTGTCACGAGATACGGAAGTAACGGTCTTATATGCGATCGATGCGCCAGAATATCGATAGATTTTCCGTGTTACGTCCTGTTTTCGCGATGCTTGCATTTCGTCATAGCATGTAGAGGAACACATCGAAGTAGGAAACATAGAAATGGGTGCTTTGATGTCACGGCGTTGTATACCGTGTACTGTAAGCCCAAAGCTTTGTGTCCAGTTTCTCGGTTGTTGTCAGAGCTCTCCGACTGCACCTCGCACCCTGTAGTCTTGCGAGCATCTTCCCGCTTTACACGGCTTTCGCAACAATTTCCATATCTATATAGGGTATGACGAAGCGATCCCTGGCGAGTTTCTATCGTAGGGCTTGCCGCGAATTGGGGCAAACATAGCCCGCAAGATGCGAAACAGCTTGGTAAAGTCAGTACGAGGTTAGATTACGTGCAACGTTGCACCGAAGAGATAACCGCATAAGAGAGTTTAACTCGAAGGTGGGTGGAAGATTCTATACTACCATTTTACTCTCCGTCTTTCTCGTTCTCATTCTCTTCAACCCGGATTCGTTGCAACGCAATATCGTAATCAAATAAACAGAGCCTTTCTATTTTTCAAGAGATCGGAAGTACTTTCGCGATGGAATTGATATAGAAAGTAGAGATAAGAACGAAGAGATGAAACGAACGGAAAGGGAAAAAAACGTTAGCTATAGCCTACTTCTGCAATGATCTTCGCCCCCCAAGGAATTGAAGTTGGATTCCTTCGCCTCCTTTATCTCCGTAGTGTACACTGTGTATACATGTATATTGTAGACGCAGAAGCTTACCTCCTTCTTGTTACCGCTGGATAAATTCTTGTTTCGCCGCAAATTCCGAACAGCAATTTTCATACTGACATTTGTAATCTCTATAAACAAGATCTAAGGTTGGAAGGATTAAACTAAAAAAAAAAGGCGCAATGCAATGTATTAACGTTGCGGAAAAAAGCATTATCTTGATAAAGGAACAAACGTTTTATAGTCTCTAGCTGGTGAGTGAGTATAATTACTGCGACGAATTAAGAATACGGTTTTGCGCGAAAATGTATGTACGATTAATATAGCAATAAAATTCGAGAAACAAACAATGCGCATGGTAATTTAATGTTGAGCAATCGGATTATAATCGTAGAAGGGATGACGTTTCAAGGTGTTGTACGTGGGGGTAATCCGTATAATAGTGTCGAGAAGAAAACAAATCGAATCGGAAATAAAGGGTAACGAGAGGGCGAGGATGGAGATGAAAGGGGTAAAAAGAGGAGGAAAGATCTTTTATCTAAAACCGATACCACTTACCAGCGAAAGAGCCAGACTATTCGTTCTAACGTATACATATACCGAAACGACGACGGAGGCCACTACGACGACCATACCACCACTAATACCGCCTCCGCGCCGGCTCCGCAAGTTCGTCGTACAGCGCGCGCCGGGGATTATCCTATCGAGGGAAGAAGAATCGATCTCGGATTGGGTCGAGTGCCTTTCGGGAACGGGTAATGGGAGAATCTGCTGGGAATGAAGGGAATAAGACTCTTCTAGAACGGGAGGGCCACGAGGTTGAGACATTTTTCGACCGCAACTTACGAAACTACATTGCGGTTTAACCTCCAAACCGAGTTTTCCTTCACTCGTATCCCGGTATCGCGATTCACGAACCGACCTGATGACACCGTAACCACTCTAACCTTTGCATACAATCGTGAAAAAGATTTAATAAAAGCGCGAAGCATATAGGAAAGAATATTTAACGTTGACGTAATGAAATTTCTCGATTATTTTGCAGCATAATCTTCATAGAATGTGTAGGATGAATTAACGCCCGGAACTTTATCGCGATAAAACCCAATCTCTGACATAATTCGCTTTCGAAACGATGTAATAATACCATTACGGGATTATTTTGGCTCGGAAACTCCGATTGTTTGAATCGCTTATGCTATTTCCAATTGCAATGGATAAATGCGTCGTTCTGTAATACACGATTAGAACGTGAAATTTTGGACAATTGTCCTACTGATTGTGCATAGTATATATTCTATGTGTAGAACTCTCGATGAATCTAGCGGATGGATACTCGTGCAAGCGATCTGCATAATACGTGCCGAAATTAGTATTCCCCAAATCGTCATAATTCTCACGTTCGTTGGGGCGTCATATATGGAGGAGGCAGACGGTGCGTACAGAAATAGTGGGACTTGACGATTTCCGGAATTCGTACGCATTCCAATTTCGATGCTGCATTGCATAGATTAATTATACTGCATAGGAAACACAGGGAACACAATACATTGTAATTGGTATTCGTTCAATTTTAATTTGAAACCTTTAGTTTGTGTAATATACAGTTGGGCTATTCGCGGATCGTTAATATATGTGAAAATTGCTGCAACCCGGTCATTGTGTTCACACCTCTACGTAATATACGCAGCAAGATACAATTAAGAGATCATTTCAAAAGAGAATTGCAGGCTCGTGTTATAGTGTAATATCGTTATGGAACTTTATTTATTTTCCTTTGTTTTTATCTGTTCGTTTTGCATCTTTCCACCGGCGAAACGCCACTAACGCCTCTAGAATGTAATCAACTTCGGTGTTGCGCCTCTCTCGTCGTTTGAATAAAACTTTTCAACGTTGCAATGGTATCCAGTAACGCCGGGCAACAGTGGTATATATCAAGTCGGGGATAAATTTTCATTTCCGCAAACACTACGGGCGCGAAGGAGTTCGCCCGTCCAGAATGTAGTTAGACTTGTGCTCCCGGAAAATAGTTCTTTACATAATGCCATTCGTGTACATCTGTTCCATCTGTATACATAAGGACGAGAAGACAAAGAGAGTAGGTGAATGAGGCCGAGTGTATATAAGGGAGACTCGGAGTGAAAATAGGCAAAAGAACGTCGAGTTGTTGTCTTCCGCCTCGGTTAATTCGTCCGTTATCTCCGCCCACAAGAATCCAATTTGTTTTTCGTAGTGGCGAAAAGTTTGAAGATGAAACATGGCATTCTCAAAACTGTTCACATACACTGACGGCAGATGAAAAAAAAAGTACGATGTACTCAACATAATTAACGTGACATTGCGAATGCTGTGTTCATGACTGTGAGCTTTTCTCCAGTGAAATTGGAGAGCTCTCGGTAAATTTACAAATTGCCCGTGCAGAAATCGATGTGTGCACAAGAATGAAAGTAAACCTACTCGACATTTCCGCCCTATTTCGCTATTGTCTTGTAAGTTATCCCTGGCTTATGCGTAGGACACTGGGATCGCAGTTATTGCCTGTGTTCTCCTTACTATGAAGTTTACGAGTATCTATGTCTCACGAGTGCTCACAGAAGTAGAGTTAGGGAGGGACGTACCGTGGTCAAAGTTTGCCGCGGTTTGAAGCGAGGGAACGGGTAACGCTCATTTCCTTCGCCTCTCTCTCATTGTTGTCTTGCTAATTATCCGAAGACCATACCATTGCTCGTGTGTCCGTGTTGCACTTGCATCGCAATTTCGCTGTACCGCTGTGGTACTCCACGAAGAGAGAATTTAGGTCGTTTCTCTCGTGCAACCTGTGCGTATAAACGTACTCCCTTCCGATGGTGCAGTCACAGAACCCCTTAATTACTCAAAGCGCAAATAAGAGATCGCGAAATACCGCAAACTGTTTAATTTCGAAACTGCGATATGCGAAATAGAGAAATTACTCCCTTTTGCTCTATTGCTCTCTTTCGAATATAAAAAAGGCAAAAGTGATGAATGTTGACCAATCCAATTTCCATGTACTTGTGGTTTTAATCGGTTTACCAACTGATCCACATACATTACTTTTGTCCTATATAAAACCGATTTCGTTGAAATTCATAGATCGATTTACGCGCGTTTTTTACATTCGTCTTTTTAGTTCCTATTGATCTAATTTTTTGATATTTCCAATCCGTCGGCGAATGAAATTCATCTATTGAAGTGAAAAGTTCATTCGTTCGTTTGGGATATCGACCGTAATACTCGTCGATCCACCACGGCTCTTCTGTAGCATCTCTTTTTTGTCACATTTGAAGCAGAGAACGATGTTATACCCCACTGTTATCCATGGATTTGGGCAGTATTATCAGTTCACTGCAAAGGTATCGCAGCGTAAAAGCTTCGACAAAGAGTTCAGTTTTTACGTATTTCCGCACGATGTAACGTTCGCGTTTGGCCATCGGGACTCCCGTGGATTTATGTGTGTCTATGTGTGCGAGTGCGTGTGCGTCAACCGATTAGCCCATAAAACGGCGCTAATATACCAGCTCTTTCCCGAGCTCGCACATTGAGAGCCCCAGAGAAAAACGATCCTGTGCGGCAGAGAAACGTATCGAACCTTTGGGCCTGTGGAGTAGCGCTGTTGGCCATTCATCCGCGAATGTGGAGAAATTGAAAAAGCGTGCCGAACCCAAACGCCGCTGCTCTCCTCTCTCTTTCTCTGTCGCTCTCCCCTTGAACGCACGAGTGCACGGGACGTTTCGTGACAAATTATACCGTAGGGGAAACGAAAGGGAAAAGAAGAGAGGAGAGTAGAGAAAGGTATTATATTTTTTACGGTCAACGGATAGGTGAGGATTTTGCGAAATTCTAGCATCCGAGTAACGGGAGGATGCTGAAAGAGAGAAAGAGAAAGAGAGAGGGGGAGAGAGACCTCTCTCGACTCGTCGAGCGAAATTAATTCTACAGTGGAGGTCTTCGCTTTTTTTTCGGTGTATTTCCATTACTCGCTATTCCATCACATCGTTCTCACATCGTCGGCAATATATTATCTCGCTGGTGTTGAAACCCGTTAAAAATATATGTATATGTATCGCGTGCTAGTTAGACTTTCAAATTATTCAAGACAGTGATAACAATTTATTCTCCAATTAGTCATGCAATATTGTTTTACAATTTCTTTTTCCTACGTTCCATTTTTAACGTTGTCATTTTTTTGTTGTATAAAGGAATATAAAATAAAATTCAATAGCAAGCATTGATATATCCGACGAATATAAATTCAGTATTCTTGCGTCCAGCTATGGTCGTCACGTCAATTTGTCCGCTGAAACAGGCCAGTTATTCACGAGAGTTTTCCTGTTGCCCGCATCCCCAAAAACTCCGAAATATTGTAATAAATCCTCGTCCGTTCGATTCACCAGTTGGTCGCTCATCCGTCATATGCCGATCATATATGTAACTTCGAATCTGTGGACGACGCACCGACGAACGTGTACAGATATTAAAAAAAAAAAAAAATCCATGAAAACTCCTAAAGGTTAAATTCATTATGAAATCGAAAATAATTGGAGGTTAACAATTCGTTTTTCTCTGCTCTTTAAATATACTTTCGTACATAATAGGTAACATTAAGGTCGATAATATTAACGCAGAAAAAAAAGCTCTCTTGTTCAATTTGTATATAGATATACTTCTGTTATTCGTCGCGTTCGTCGGACATGAATATTTAAAGGATAAAGTTTTATTGAATCTTCGCCGAGTAGAAGCCTCTCGTGGGTTAGATATATAGAAGGTTAAAAGGTACATCTCCTACACCTCGGACTGGATGAAAGGAGAAACGAGCAAGCGGCTTAAGCGCTTCGGTAACAGCGAAGACCAGTGCTTGCCGATGGTGGATGACGAGAGGATAGAGTCGGCGGCATCACGTCGAGATTCGAGGACTAATAAGACCGCTTCTCCTAGTGTGGTTAGTACGACGAAGCGAAAGCTCTCCTTCGTTCGAAAGACGGCACGAGGAAGGTAAGAGAGGAAAGGGGGTCTGCAATTGGGAAGATGGGGGTCCCGCGGGCTGTTTAATCCGAACTTTATAATTGATGAACCTGGCTGATAACGCCTCGTGCCACGATCTTCCTCGAATCCGCGGTGTTAGCTGCTGAGTATGTATACATATATATGTATATTTATCTATCTCGAATCTTCTTCGTTTTCATTCTTCGCGTTCTCTCTTTGCTCTCACCTCCTTTCACCACTCGCACTCTCGGTCGGCGACGTCTTTTTCGACGAAGAGCTTCAGCGGCCCCTTATACATATAATTCTTGCAAGGTGATTAAAAAAATACGACGCCAGAGAGACGAAGGAGCGATAGCGAAGGAGACTAAGCGAAGATTCTTCACTGGGGTTCGAGAAAACTTTCCAACAATCCCGAGGAAGGAGAGCCGAGTGTCCTGCTTGCACTCTCGTCGGGTACATACCAGCCGCAGTAACTATCGTAGTTTACCACTTCAAAGCCATCAGCCACGAGCGCCACTTTCCCGTAACTTCGATCCCGCTAGATTAATTATCATTCAAGGGATTTGGAGAGAAGCGTCGAGCGATCCACAGAGATAAATGAGAAGAAGGTGATAGAATAGAAAGAATAAGAGAACAAAAAAAAGTAATCTTAGAGTGAAGAGGGTAGTTCACTTGTCCTATTCACTGTTTGTTCTGCGAACAACGTAGGAATGGTAATAAAAGATTGGTGAAAAAGGGTTACTCCGCTTTTTATTCTTATCTTTTTTTCCGAACTTCCACTATAGCGAATTGAATATAACGTGGGAAAGAAGGTTCTCTTATCTGGTAGAATCGGATAAAACGACGAATCACAAGAACAGAGCAAGCGTCTTCGATTGGGATAAGAATGAGTCGCGGAGGAGTCGTCTAGGCGGGTGTTACTGTGACGCACATTGCAAGCCATATGGCACCTTCGTACGAAGACCCATATTCTTCGATAGACGCTCTTTGAAGTTGATCTTTCATTTCATATCTTTTTGATCCTCTCTCTCTCTTGTAAATCACCTCGTCTATCTTCTATGCCATTATATCATGTATGACCGGTATTGCACTATGGTAGTTGATCTTTCGATCAATTTCTTCTCGATGGTTCTGAGCCGAGTTCTTTATGTTCGTTGATAGATACACGGATATAGGTATATAATAAGTTCGGTATATTAGATATAAATGCTAGAGGTGAATGTATGACGTGCATGTGTACGAAGGCTGTAGTCAGGGAAGGCGATGTATAGTCGATGGGACTGCGAACTGCGGCGAAATCGAAGAGGTAGGAGAGGAAGAAAGGGATGGGTTTGGGAGATCAAATCTCGACCTCTCGCCTAATCTAAAATGGTTCCGCTCTCGAGATACGAGCTTTCCAAAGGAGCGAGGTGAGCAAGCTGTATCGGGTAGATAAGGATTGTAAATCAATCAACGGCACGGAATAGAACATGGTCTATATCGGCGTCATCGTCATCGTTGTAATGGACCATCGGTGTTAAATCTATGCTGTCATGTACATCGGCGCAGTATCGTGTACCGATGGAGGATGGAGAGGTAAAGAGATAGAATGCCGATGGTGGTTCCAAGACACTGATGTACCATTACAGGTCGAATGGGGGATGAAGAGACAACGACCGCGATGCAGAAGGCAGAAGAGGCAGCGGGCTGACGTGCTTCAGAACGAATCGAGAATACAGCTGGATCGACGGAAACGAAAAGAAATGAAAAGAAAAAAAACCGTAAAGAGTGTTGCGCACGGTATGGTAGTAACTGGAAAGAGTCAGCGAGAAGGACAAAAGAGAAAGAATGCAGTGAAAATATGCAGGGTGACTGGTTATGAATATGGACTTCGATCCGACTTTCAATTTTTTGTTCTCCCTGGAGCTTCTTGTGCATCTTTCTTGTTTTTTCTCCGTAATATTTTTCTTCCCTCTTACCCCTTTTCTTTTTTGCCCCTCATTCATTCGACTCGACGTTGGTCCCCTTGCGGTAGACTATACGTCGACCTCAATAGCAACGAAGCATCCTGAGAAAATGCTGAGTAGAGAGACAAATGCAGAAGGGCGTGGAGGAAACTACTGCACTACATATAGATGGTCCATTATAATATGTCCTTCGGCAATATTACTCGATGAACCGTGTCTGATTACGATACGAACCATAGTGGAAGTCCCTGTAATTCGAGTCTTCATATTTGAATTGGTTGTCATGGGTTACCAATTCCCACAATGTAACTTCCCCCACGATCTTATTCTCCGAATTTTAGCACCCCTCCACGTTCAAAACCGCACGTGCGGTCGGCAAAACACATTTTCGCGATATAGCCCCGGAGCGTTCGTTCGAATATCGCAATATTGATTGCAATGGAAGAATTCCCGCATAATATTCCCAATTGAGTTGCCAATGAGCATTTCGTGACGTGAATTCGCGAACGAAATGAGTTCACTGTTGCTATCGCGAGTAATATTTGTTCGATAGATGTTTAACATTCTGATTTACGATCGTGAATGATCCATCGTGATAAAGAGGAGTTTGAAAAAAAATGTCGGGCGGTTCATAGGACACGTTTGGATGGAAATAATAATGAAGGCGGTTTCATATAATAATCCTTTTACGAAATAGAACTTTATGAGGAGAGCTATATCTGCAATATTAGTGCAGCATACGTGTAGTGAATATTCGGAAGAGGGTAGCATGATAAACCGGCAATATTCCTAATGGGTATCGCTCATTGAAAACAAAGGGAATAATCGTTAGTGCGGCATGGACTGGCTGAATAATAATATAAAGGAATAATGCCAATATAAACGTAATAGCAATTTCATTGTATTCTCAAATGTAATACCCGACAAACGGCTTGAAAATAAGTAATCGGATTTCTCCTTAGTATATCTGAGAGCGTCGTTCACTCGAAGCGATCCTGACGTTTCTCAATGTCGATCCGAGTTCATTGATATTATTGACTTAACTCAATCTTTTGAAATTTACGCATTACACCTGCTTTGTCTCCTTTGTTGCATAAATTAGCCTTTTGCCGCCACAAAGATCGGAGCCATTCGAGTATTGTAGTTTCTTCCGTGAATGAACGAAGTTAAGGTGGACTTTTTTTCGATTGCGAGAGGAGAATTACGGATTTTTCGCTAAATGGAGCTGAAAAAATTGACGATTGATTAGTGTGATAAGTAATTTCTTACACTGTCATACTGTCTGAAATCTCCAATTTTCTCTACAGCGTGGGTTCCGACTTATCCCGTGTTTCGATTAGCCGAAATCGAAAAACTCCAAAGATCTTATACGATTTTTTTTACTCTGAAAGCGATAGAATATCGACTACACAGTCAAAGATGTGGCCGGTTATTCTCAGGAAAAAGAGCCAAACGGCAATTTAATTGCATTATATTTGATTGAAAGATAAAAATAGGTTAAACTCCACCACCCTCGCGTGCGCTCGTTCATCCGCTTCAACGATGATTCCTAGTGAAAGAACGTTTTCTGACTCGAGTTCTTATTCCACGCCTGCGTTCGGGACTATTTCTTTTCGTCCGGAGACGGAAGAATGAGGAAACGGAAAGAGCCCGAACGGTTGTTTGAGTATAAAATATGAGACCGAGAGAGAATTCGAACGACGCGAGAATACGGAGGTATGGGAAAGCTCGTTGCCTCTCGGATCGAGACGCATGAAAGACGATTTTTCATGCTTTGTCATAGCAGAAAGCATATGACCATTATGGTAATCCGCGTGTATCATTTGGCTGCAAATGGATCTTATCTTTATTGCGTCGCTTTTTTCGCGTACATTCTATAGTGTAGGAGAAAAAGCCTGTCGTGTGTATTTTTTGATCACTACAAATGAGACTGGAAACGAAGCTCTCAGTTAGAGTATACATCGCTTGGCTTTGTGCTTGCGGTTGGCCAAAGATTTCCTGGCACGCAAGGCGAACAGTACGCGAACTTTAACGGAGTTGAGAGGCGGTTGGTCAAAATCGCACGTGCGCGCACGTCTGACCACTCAAACTATCCCGGCTTTTACAAAGACACGATGTGGGAAGGGTGGTTGGTAGCCAACTACGGCGGTTCCCAACGTTGAATAGTTTCTCATATCAACTTCCGTAAACTATCGAACTTAATTATACCTCTCTCCTCGGTCCCTTCTTCCACGATCTCCCGCGAAGCGAATGGAGCGAAAACATAATATTCAATAACCAGCGGGTAATAATTGCGTTTTAACTTAGCCTCTCGGTCAGTCATAAATTAGTGAATTGGCCTGTATAAGATCCGAGCCATGATATGGAAGTTAGCTGGGTCGAAGATAATAATCTACCTTATTCGTTCGTTTCGCTGCGCGTTTATCGGGATTTTATCGTATATCCTCCTTCGATTAAAACATAACCCTCATTTTTTGTGTATAAAACAAGAACCGTCTGTACTCTCCGCAAGAAATATAAAAAATGAAAAAACAGTCTTTTGCAAAAAAATGTTTTTTTCTTTTATTTTTTTAATTATAAATTTATTATTATTTATTAAAAAAAATGTTTTATAACTTTATAACGTTAAGAATCCGCACGACACGATTTTTTTTGTATCACACGCACAATATTTATTAATTAAAATTACCTCTCGTCTGCGATTATTTCAAATAATTTTATCACACGAACGATCCATTTTTTTAAGCCGCACGAGAGGGGGTTTTTTTTTTTTACTCATTTTCACGAAAAAACGAAATCATAAATAACCTCACTATTTAACCTTTATTTCGATCACTCGGTGTGAGCGTACTATTCACGGTTCGCGGATACGGATATCACTAGTTGCTGTATTCACGAACTGACACTTGGAAAATTGAAAACAGCTCATCGTTCGTTCCGCTTTTACCGTTGTGTATCTACGGCTCATGCATGGACTCACGGACGCAACACACAGGCATGACGGGACATTGCACAAACGGGACAAAGTGGACATTTTTTATTATCGTGAAAACATGCATTTTTTGGGCGACATAATGATAACTCATTATTGCGTGCACCGATCGGGCTGATTCCGGGCTCATTTTGAAGCTCGTATTCGATTTATATGTCTATGAATGTGTTATTAGAATTTCGATCCGGGGTCTCGTTTCCGAGAAAAAAAACTGTCAAACTTTGAGGCATGATATTAGCGTATAAGGACATGGTCGCTGCCGCGCGGACTTTTTCTTTAAACTTCTTGGCGTCGAGACGCTACCGCGTCGCTTGATATTTTCTTTCGCGGTTTGTACGATATTTTTCAGGGGTGTTTCTTTTATAACTCTCAATTTTTGTGTATATTCGCCCTCTCCATAAGAAATGTTTTTTTTTTCTTGCGGTTTGTATGATATTTTTCAGGGGGGTTTCTTTTATAATACTGCAGATAAATGGCTTCGATAAAATGTAACGTACCGTCCTCGTTGCATAGAGAATTTCCGGTTTCGGATTGGGGGCGAAGTTTACGGTCCACAACGTCGATCGAAAATTTCCTATTACGATGGGCGTTGGAGGATAGCGGTGAGAAAGACGACGCGAGAAAGAGAACACCGGCTTAATGTAACGTTAACGTCGAACAGGAAATTGTAACTTGAACACTTTTATATTCGCTCGAAGTTCCAGTCGAGAATTGATACAATATATTTCGTGTACAATGAATCGTATAGCAACGGTTATATTTACCGCATGAAGTGTATCGTTGCAGGTGTTTGTAGTTTATTGTGCATTAGCATATTGTAAGAGAACAATGGAGAACAGCTGAATAGCAGAAATTCTCGAATTATACGGTAAACACATTTATTATTATTATTAGTATTATTAATTTTGCTATTATCGCAAGTATAAAAATGTTATTCGACATTTGTCATGAAAAGAAATTGAATACAATTTACGGAGTTAATTCAATGACACAGAATCATCGCCGAGCTGAATTTGATGTAATTAATTAAAAGTCAGCGAACAGAGCGTTAGGGATGGTTGATTAAAAATTCACTAAAGTAAAAAGTTCTTTAGCGTGAGAGATTAAATGAGCGAAGTTGACACTCTACGTAGTATATATGGTTACGAGGTTTTTGGACAGATCCCAGAGGAGCTCTCGAAGAACCGAATAGTTATAGAACGCTTCCGTCGTTCTTCGTCCGCGACAGGCCGTCGACAACTCATTAGACCTTCGGATGATTTTATTGATATCAATTTCGGGCGTTATATAATTCAATTAGACATCCGCGTAGACGAGACTGCTGCACGAACGGGTATATATTGGTCCCGCGCGTATCGTTCGTATGACAATGCCCTGGAGGAGGATATTCGTCGACGCAGATCGAATAGCCATTACTATAAATGGTCACATTATTCTCCCCACTCGTATTTCGTCACGTCGTTATCTTTGCAAAACTAGCCACAGAAATGGTGAATAATAAATCGGATTTTATTACTGATTGCAAATGTATCATAGAACACACAGAGAAATGATCCTTATTAACACAATTTCATTAAATTAAACAAAATCTTTTTCGAGAACGAGGATGCGATTAATAGTTTTACTTAAATATTTATCCACGATAAATTGATCGTGATAATTGAGGTAAAGAGCAAACGGAACTTTGTTTTTTTTCCTTGCACTGTACAACATAGATTGGCGGCGCTTGTAACTATGCGGACCGATAGACAAACTCGCAGGGTTTGCGGACAGAGGTGGAAATCGAGAATGAACGAAAGTGCGGACAAACAGGATGGAGTCGGTTGAGAAAACAAATCGAGAAAAGGGTGGAGAAAATTCAAGTACCACTGGAGTGTGTGTACATCATAGTGTATGTGTGCAGAGTTCATCAATCACCCACCGGTTAACTCGGTTTTCCTTCCTCTCTCCCACTTCACCTCATACACCCATCGCGCGGTTTGTGCTCTGTTATGGGATTTGACTGATGTTGGCCCCACTTTTGCTGACTCCCTCGAGACACATTAGTGCCGGCTAGTTAAGCCAATTTCAATTCTAGAAAATACATTTTTATTCGTAGCAACGATTCGGCAAAAGAGCTAAAACATTTTTTTTTGTCATTCTCTATTTCGCATTCGTGATTCTTTGTCCGAGATACATTTATCTTGCTACGTTTTTTTTTCCACTATTCAAGCGATATATATTCTACAATGGTCAGCTGTTATATGGGAGCTTTGGAATATTAAAGCTAAAAAAAAATAATCCATTAGTCAGAGGGCATTTGAGAGGCAAAGGCGTTGGGAGGCTCGGACGAGAGTAATCCAAACACACACACGGACGACCCGCACACATTGGCCGGCAAATGGGCATCAGTAGATCGTCGTATGAGAGTTTGAAGTGTTCAGTGAATTCAGCAAATGGATTTCGTTTTTCACTCCTACTATTAGGTATTACACGAGGTCCTCTATACTTTCCAAAGTACCACTTCGAATTCCGAAGCTTCGAAATCCTGCGCTCTATCCTCCGTAGTTTCGAAACAAAAACTATAAAACCTCGAACGTCCGGTACATCAGTTTCGCTTGGAGGATATTGCTAACCGTTCGAGAGAAAAGTACCGGTTGTACAGCGGTGAACTTCTATCTCACAGAACACCAGCACTTACCGTAAATCGCTTTATATATCAACTTCAACCGCACAAACTTGCCCCTTTTGCGTCTATCCACCTCGCAATTTCCTCTCATTCCTCTATCCTTCTTCCGCCACCGACGTACCAATTGAAATCCCAGAGGTTTCGGTGCTCAGTCAACGCATCGGAGCTTTGAATCTTCAAGTTCATCCGTTAATTTTAATAGTAACGAGAGAATCAGATACAACATTAAGATTTTCACTTTGCAGGTCTACCGAGTGCAACGTTGTGAATACCGGAATCGAGTCAAATTTCTCTTGTTCCGTATAGATAGATAACGCGGATATCGTCGGTTATGATTGCGGGATTTCTCTCATTTCAGTTTCCGCGAATCAAGAATTCTTTACTATTATCATAGCAAATAAGCACAGTAGAGCTCTTAGAATAAAATCTTTCGAAAGTCAGATGTCGAACTTTGTTATCTCATTCTTCTAAATCAAGAACTCATCCACTCGATATTATTACACTCGAAAACTTTTTGACTTACTTTGCAGCAACGCACGACGCGAAGCTCGAGGCGGGATCGACTACTTGTGTTCTCGAGAAAAGTTTCAATCGCGACGATAGCCGATGGATGAAGGATGCTTGACCTCGGTAAGTAGAATATTTTTCTTTTTTTTCGTAACGCCCAGTGTTATTCGTTCACACTGGCGAATATATTACCGATATCATTCACGCGTGACGATCCAATACGTAAACGAACTGGTCCGGTCCTTCTCTTCGTGGTCGCGAATCTCCCTGGAGAATCTCCAAAGGGTGTCCACAAGGAATGAGAAATGAAGGATAACCAATTTCATCTTCCTTGGGTAAAGTCATTTCTCAGGATTAACGTCAGACCGTGCGGCGAAGATAGAAAAAAAAAGCGGAGAGAGGACAGGCCGCCGAGCTTCTGACCGGGAACGATAATTCCCAAAGGTTTTGAATCCCGGAAGCGATAGCCTGCTGAGTCGGCGGTGATAAGCTTGCCATCGAAAGCTCTCTTGCAAACTTGGTATCCATGCAGACACGCGCAGAAAATTTCTGTGCGTTCAAGTGCCCGCGACAAATATCAGCCGACAACGGTCCGGTCGACGAAAAAAATCAAACGTGTCGGAGAGACAAAAAAATGGCGTATTTGTGTATAGTATACTGTGTACGTTTAACTGCGAGACTATCACGATACGGTAGATATTGTATTCAAACTCTGCTTCAGCGAATGACGAATATATCGGTAGGTCGAATTTCCAATTCTACGCAATCCATTTTTCCACATTCACCGAGCATGTCACCGGTACATATCTCTATTCCATCCTGTAGACAATTTACCACCACTTGTTTGCTTTACCTTTTTTTTTAATTAATTTGCGTCCCTCTAGTTATTACCGTGTACCTCTCGAATCGACCATAGCGCATGGACGACATGTCCATGAAGTTCGGTTCGAATATTAAATTATCGGAAAATCATATCGCTCGCGATCACTTTATAGGCGAACAATGAAATGACTCGCGTTGTCCTGCAGCGGCAGTTTTCCTTTATTACTGCATTTTTTTATGGCCCTAAAAATAAATCAATTATTTGGGACAGTTGTTTCTCATTGGCTTAGATTTGAAATTCGAAAAAGAAAAATGGTAGCGACCAGGAGCCTTGGCATTTGCATCAAAAATAGGGAACCCCGAGGGCTTTTGGTCTGTACTTTAATTGCATTTTTTACTCTCCACTGTACGCAGCGAAACGGACAATTTTTGTGCAGTATAACCCATCGGTAGTATTCTGAACTGATACTCGCAGAGTGAACTAAAGTAAATATCGCTTTTGAAAGTTCGCAGTGTTGGGATTCGAAAACAATTTTGTTTGCTCGGAAAATCCTACGCATTTTAACATTTTGCGGAAACCGCTATACCTGTTAGTAAATACAGCCGTTTGTGCGTTATAACTTTTACTGTTGATTCGATCTGTTTACAAAGCACATACACATAACTTGTATACATTTTGCAAAGTTGTTACTTCGCGGGTTTGTCCTACATATAGACTGACATACAAACTCGTACACGAGACAATGTGAATTAGAAGAGATTTTGAAACCGAAATGTGTATGATAACGATCCGAACTAAAACCACAGGTGCGATATTTCATGCAGTATCTCGCAGACATGCGAAGCTTTCAAAGCCTACCAATTCGGGTAGTACGGGTATAATATGTACAAATTTTCGGCACCGTCGATTTTCATCCGCGTATTAATGTCGCTGTGGGAAATCGCGATACGGTAGATGCGAGTTAAAGCCATTCAACCAATTGTGTTCTGCAGACTCACACGCGGGATTCCCCTCGAAAAGCAAGTTTGTGTGCAGAATTTGCGTGGTGGAAGGTCAGCGCGGCGAAACGCGAGACGGCGAACGTGCGAATGCAACTAATCGAACGGAATAATTGTGATCGACAGGGACCCGGGATGTTTTCACTTCTACTCTGATTGCGCGCACACGATATAACGACTATCATTCGCCTCGCGAGTGTGAATTCAGCCCTCGTTAACGCCGATTTACGATTTCGACAATACAAGAAGGATAATATAGGGTGCATGTTACTTTTCATCGCATTATTCAATCGAACCGCGTGTTTAAACCCCTCCGTGTCATGAGCAAATCGTCGCTATCAACAGCTCATCTGCGCAGCGTAGCGTCAATTCCAGCGAGAAAGTTTAAAATACGTTTTTTCCCACGTGACTTCGGCTTGTTTCTACAAAAGTATAGAAAACCGAGGCCACTTCCGCTCGAAGTACGCATATCTTTGCGAGAAGCTTGTTTGCTTGTTGGAATCAGAGTTCAAAATATGCAGGGAACCAGACAAGGATAATACGACACGAAGCGATGCTACGATCTTATGAGTTTCCGGTCTCGTCGCTGTACTCTCCACTTCCGTTTTCCTGTTACGGGGTTTGAACAACAAGAAATTCATCCTTCGCCCAGCGGTGCTTCGCATTATCTCGGAGAAGAAGCCGAGCACCGACATGAGAAAAAGTTTCGCTTCACCTACAAACTTTGCTAAGCATCCGACGCAGATTTTCGATCCTTACGAACACTCGCTGGTAGAATTCTTATTTTTCCGTACGTACAGAGAAGAAACCGGTAACAGGCTTCTTCAGACATGCCCTGAGTTTTTGGCATAGTTTTCTTCAACTACTCCGAAAGGATCCTCAAACGAGAATTGTAGTTTGGTAAGAAGGGACGAGAAGGGATGCCAAGAGATGCTCTACGTGGACCAAACCGTTCGTATTTTCATTTATTTTGTTTTCCGTTTAGCAAACTTGCCATCTCCACTCAACAATATTCAGTGACGTCGAGAGTCTCGTTGTTGCAGAGCCTCGATAACTTATTCATAACTCGATAACGAACTCGTTGCTAATAGGGCCTTGTAGTTCATAAAGGTCAAGAAACCCAAATAGAATCCGACTATAAATGTTGACTTCGTTGACTATAAACGAGCCAATGAAGATTCGCAATTCTTCTTCAGAAAACAACTGCAAATCGACTATGAATATATACTTCAGAAAAAAAACGATTGTTCAGTCACGAAAATACGGTTTTCTATTATTTTTAGCTTTTTAATATAGAAAAACGTGCGCGACGCCTGCCTCTGAGCGCTGTCAGAGGTCGTAACAGTTATTCTTGCTTGAGATACATGGGAAAGTCTTATCGGGGTCGGGGTGAACGGGTGCAGACGTCAGCAACGTCCAAAGAATGTGACGGTTTCGCTGTTCCCTACTTCCCCAATATCACCAACGCTCTCTCAACATTACGCCGTATCGAGTCGAAAGCGTGTATACGTAAACGCGAAATCCCTTTACGCACACTCGCGGATGAAGAAAAACGATTTGGAAAACGCGAGATCCGAGAAGGGCAAATACGAAATTGCTTCTCCCCGTCTGCACCAGACATCGGTGGAGCAGCGAGTTAGCGGCATGGATAAGGGAGAAAAGCTAGAGATGATAGGTAAAGAGACCTTTGATCCCAAATGCACGTTATACTGCAGTGCCTTCACGTCAAAGAGTTTTCACTAAAACAGCGTGCTCCTGGCAGTTGTGTGAGAAGAACGGCGTTTGCCTACCAAGATTAAAAAGTTATGTATTCCAATTGCTCGGTACTACGCTGATGTTTCCATCGGCAGTATTTACGTAAGCGACGCCATCATAAAAACCTCTTGAGTTAGTTGGAAAAAAATTACATTAATTACAATAAAATGTACATCGCGAGCATTTCGTTTTAAATGTTGAACATGGGTGCCTTCAAAAGGATCCGAAAGACAATAACATAGACTCGTGTGTGTTTGTTCACTATCTCGTTACTGCAGTTTAAATTGCAGCGCGGGGAACCTTGCGAAGGGGATTCATTAATGGTGACTCTCCCAATCACACTATCGTTAATGACAGTTTAATAATAAATACTGAAGTTCAAACGGAAGTTTGATTTTATTGGGTTATTTGCTTCAAAGCGATTTCCGATCAGACATTGCGTAGCAATGCAATTTTATACGTAAACAGATAATATCGATAGTTATAATTTGTGGAGTATCATAATGCCGTTAACTCACCGACAACCGTGAACAAGGTAATGAGACTGAGGATGGTAGCCGTGGCGATAGATTTAATAAGGTGCTTTCCTCCCAAGGGACCCTCCTCCGGGGACCAGAGACTGCCATTGATGCTGCTGTTACCACCGGTTTCATTAAATGCGCCTTGTTCCGTACCGTTCCAAGGATCCTCGATCCCAGGCGAGTAGATGAGGAGACTCGTGTTCGGCACGGTACCTCGTCCGGCCACTTCCCATGTCCACCATAATGTCTCGCCGCCCATCACTATATTCCCAGTCAGCATGTAAACGAAACGATCCACGATTACATAAAGCATAAGAACAAAATTTAATTACGAGCGTAACATATTCCACTTTGTGACTCGGATTTGATACTCCGCTACAGGTTGGAATTAATTGCATTTTTACATCGAATTCATTAAGGACACGATTACATGATCGAATTCATTAGGGCTGATGATCACGTGGATGCGCGATAAGTTTAATGTAATAAATTCTACACTTCGTTGTTTTCTTGAGATCCGGTAGAGTCTGATAGAGTTCGCTAATTGTCTTCTGTTTCTCGAATGGAAAACTCCTCGAGACTTTTTCCACGACTTCTTATTCTCGGCGTTTCCGTCCCCGCGAGCGAGCGAACACGTTAGGAATCGACGGAAGTTTCTTGGGGAGAAAAAGAAAAAGAAAAAGGCCCTCATCAAGGAAACCCGCAGGGTTAATCCAGCAACAGCGGATGTTTTATCCTGCTGTGACTGTAAGTAGGGGGCCCAAGGTGTTTTCTCGACTGAAAAACCCAGAGCGCGCGAAAAGCAGACATAAGAAAAGTCGAGGTCTTGCGGCGTCATTGCTCCCGCTTTCGTGCCCCCGACCCGTACCATGCTTAAGGCTTATCCAAGTCGAGCTTTTGCAACATCGGATCTACGTGAGCTCTAGGAGAGTTCGCAATTTGTACTCGTTGCACCTTTAGCCATTTTCGCCCATCCGTCTTCTCCCGAGTTAGCGTCGCTTCCGCGAACGCATTACCGATGCAACGACAATCACCGGCGACGCGAAAAATTCTCCGTAAAATATTTTGCATTTCATTATTTGCATTTTTTATGATACAGAGGGAAAGTAAAACTACCCCCAAGAAAAATGTCCCGTATTCTGCCTTTAACGAGAGCTCGACAAAGCGAACAAAATTTATTTTTTCTAGAGAATGAAATTCAAATGGCAAATGTATTAC
Source organism: Buathra laborator (assembly GCA_934046635.1). Classification (NCBI taxonomy): domain Eukaryota; kingdom Metazoa; phylum Arthropoda; class Insecta; order Hymenoptera; family Ichneumonidae; genus Buathra; species Buathra laborator. Next base: position 2,407,538 of record OW203897.1, on the reverse strand, counting down.
CTACGCGATTGTTGAATCGAACCCGTTGCGAAAAAAGCGTCTCCTTTCTTCTCGTTCATTGGAAAAAGAACGGAAGCAAAGTCAGAAAAAGATGGGAACGATAGAAAGTTTGTCTGGCGAAAGACGAGACATCGAGAAATTGTTCTCGCTGAGTTCTTCAATTATTCTCTTAAGTTGGCATTCCCTCGAACTTCCTGCGATTAATCGAACAACGAACAGAGGAAGCAAAAGGTAAGTGAGGACATTGAAGCTCGCCGACTTTACGCGAGAACATTTAACTCGATAACTTTGCTAAATAGTGCGCCAGTAGAACTTGTCGCTTCGTTGGTTTCACATTCTCGGATCGCGTATTTCACTGTGTTGAATCATCGGAAGCCCGTAATGCTTAAATTAACAATAGTAACCGAAACAGCCGCTTCTATCATATTCATGGCACTGTAATTTACTGGTCATTAACCTCTTAACCATCAGTAAGTTGGTAAGCAATTTTCATCTATTTATATATGAATGATAAAAATCTGGGTAACTACGTTGCGTGCCCGAGCTATTAAAAACTTTTGTACAATAGACGAGCTTCTCATATGATGAGCGAGCTCGGCGCACTATATACCGCGGAAGTACTATAAAAATGTTCGATGCGGGCCATTACAACGATACAGTGAAGATAAAAGAGAACGCGGTGAAGTTTGCATTATCACATCGCGCAATCGTTATCCGCGAATCTACCATTAACTCGGTACCTCGAAAAAGCGTATCCAACTAATGATGAAGGTATCTAAAGAGTGTTTTATAAGCGAGTAGATGAATTTTGAATAGGTAATGATGTTTTGAAAAGAGTAGATTGTCTTCATATCGTCAGAAAATACGAAAAAGAACACAACGAAGCCTTGTATTACTGTGTTAGCGTATGGATATCGTACTAATTTTGTATTTGCATTACCAAGGTTTCGTACTGAAAAACCGGTCGGTATTGAAGTTAAATTAATTTGCCTAAATGTGTTTTCAGTAACTTGAAGAATATTTTAAGCGCTTTTGCGTCAGCATCTCTGTGACTAATTGACGGCGTGGAATTTCTATTTGATCGCTGCAGGACGACGAAAACTATGTAGAGCCTCACCTTTGATGACGGGAGAGTGCTCTTCAATAAACCATAACTATTTCAGGATTCTTTTTGCCGTTCGTCGAAAAGCTTACTTCTTCTGCAGTGCAATGCAAACTTTTATAGTACCATAACGCTTGTACGACCCAATAAAAAAAAATATACTCGTTGAAACTTCTTTCTACTATTCAATTTTTCTGGATAATACTCGGTGCAGACATTACCTCGTTATTCATAACACCTCTACGTGAACCCGGATGCATTTCTCGATTTTCGAATAAGTTATAGTGAGAATTCATCGGAACTTCCAAGTTATCACCACATATGGTCACTAAATCACCCAATAAGCGAAACAACATAGACTTTTCTATTCGTTTATTCCGTTTTATTGGACTTCTATTGAGATGTCGTATTTTTCAATGATAAAAAGGACTTGATAATTACGATCGACATAATTTTTAATAACCAAATGATCGTGAAATTTTAGATTGCTTATATTTATCTTTCGAAAGTGACGACTTTCCATTGAAGACTGAAAAAATAGGAAAGTTGATAATAAACTTACCCAGTTTGATTCAATGCCATTCATCGCTGATCTCACGGCGGTACGTCGTCAGCTCGTATCTGAATAATCCTCGTATCAGGATTCTCGTATTGCGATCGTATCTCGAACATTTTCGCTGCGCATCGTCGTTCTGCAATTTCATCGCTTGCTGACAGTGTGCATGTAAATCAACTTATCTCGTCGCGACACCTGAAACAGAAGGGGAAAAGAAAAAAAAATGATGAGCCTGTCGGTCGTATATCTTCGACGGAGAAACACGCAATAACTGTATCTATAATTCTGATAGATCGCGGATACATGAAAGTCAAGAGTAATATACTGTCTGCAGCGTCGCTGGCATGTGCACTCGACGAGGTCATTAGATATACATTGAGTTATCCACCGTAACTATGTTTCCTACAGACACACACTCGAAGCTTTGCAATATTCCTATCCGGCTAGTAATAAGATCTTCTAGGAACGTGAATTCCGAATTCGCCTCCATCTCATACGGTCTCGAAATTGTAATAAATATTGAGGATATAAATGTACTCGCGAAATACGGTAGTACTTTACGTAATGCAGTCTCGATGGTTCGCAAAAAGAAATTGAAATAAAAGTCACACGCGATGGTCAATGCGATAAAAGGTGTTGTAAACCGCAGACGCGGCCTTCTGGATACCGCAAACAGAGGCCACAGGCTTTGGTATATAGAAATACTTAAAAATATTCTAACTCCTATGAGTTGTACGCTGAAAAACAAGCCGATATATATACCTGTTACAGCATGCATGTACATAAACGTAGAAATCGGTCACGTTTCTCCCGTTAAATCGTTCGTGCAGGTATCCGAACCATTCCCGCAAGAGTAGCTACAAAAGCCAGGATAATGTACGTAGGGATATAAGAACGGTAAATATCGATTCGTAAGGGGGTGGTCCTGCCGCGAGCGCACATTTTCCGCACGGAGAGATTATTCCCCCGTGACTTTGGCATCAGATCCCTTTCTACGCTATCTCCGTCTCTTTCTCTTATATGTATACCCATAGCATCTCATCGACCTCATTTCCATTCCAACGGATTCTCTACGACATTGATATCGCCATTCTCACTGTGGTTTTACTCGCACCCTTACGCTTGAGGACATAATCTACCATTAGTATGTACGTGCGATACTTCAGCGGTGTTTTTTTGCTTTCTTTGCATTTTTTTTTTATATCATTTACTTTGGTGGTTGGGAATAGGGTCCGTCTTCCGGTGTGAAAATTCATTCATTCATACCGACTGGAAGCCGGAAGAGTCGAAAGGATCGTAGCGACGCGATGATGAGATCGGAAACAGCAAACTCCACTCTATGGATTCCTCAAGGTGCTAATGAGTCGTAATTGAAGGGGTTTCTCTAGAGCCGACAACTCTCCTCGTCTCACGGCTCTCGGCTCGTTGAAGCGATAGATGAACCAGCAGAGGAAAGCTTGGCGATGAGATACTTCGTAAGAGATCCTTCGTGATCGCATATCTCTTAATGAAGGGGTGTTCGCTTTCTCATTCCGGTTCTAAGCACACGAGACACATTCGTGCCGTTCGCCAAGAGTTTCGTGAAAATTGTTGAAAACCGTATTCAATGCAAATTCGCAACGGGAATTCCAAGTGTTCATATACCGGTATAGTAAATATACTGAGAAACACGAATAAAATGGAAGCGAATTGAAATACCTTTAATTCTCGAGGAATGCTCTATTAAACCGCGTAATCAAGCCGAAAATCCGTAGAGTATTTCCTCGGAAATTGAGAGCACGTTTTAATCAAGTTCGTGCATGTAGAATCGGTTCTATGCGGCTACTCGTGAAAATCCCGCTATTATAACGTTTCCGTATCAATTACAGGTTTCACAAAGCAATTAAGACGAAATAATGAGGCCATAGGTGGAATAGTGTTATAAGTTGTAGATTTTAACTAATTTGTTCATCTAATTAATTTGATTATAAAGGTACTGTGAGTCTTTTGAAATAATTGAAATCTCTAAATTTCCGAGGTTAAAGCGCTAATAGCTCGGTCGTCAATGTCAATTATTTAAATAATTTCCTCGTCTACGCAGCGAGTGTTGCGGTTGGTTATATTTGGGGCGGTCGAGTTGTGAGAGACTAGTGAAGTGCGCCCAGAACTCGAAATAATGTAGCGAAGTCATTCTGTCTCATTGTTGATAAAATAATAGGGCTGACAATGGGCACAATACCGCTTTATTCGCGTTTCCGTATCTACAGCGTGATACGTTTGTGTTTTTAATTAAAAAAGTAAAAAAATTCATAATAATAATAATATCGTCGACCCCCTATATTTTATTTATTCGTCAAATATAGCGTTTGCGGTCTTAGTTTCACAACAGCGGATTATTAATGGAGGCGCGCAATGACCGCGCTTGAACCGGAAGTTCTCTGTATCCCCACAGACTCGAATAAGTTTTATACCTCTTTTATGCGCCAAGTGTGCTGTCCCGCCCGGCTTCATCTTACCAGTTTTGTGAACGTTTTCTGCATTTCTTTTCTTTTTAAATAATGTGCAGTGCCGCCCACGGAACGATTCACTTTCAACCCTCGCGATTTCTCTCGCTCGCTCTCGCGCGCACCTTTTGACAGTCGTTTTTTCTCATTCACCGACTTTATTCACTGAGTCCGAGGGTAACCCATCCATCAGCGTTTCTTCTGTGGAGTATCGCGATCACTGTGCACACTTTTTTCTCCGCTTTACTGTCTCGTTTTCCCAGAATAAATAGAGAAGTATCTCGACTTTTCTATTCGTTAATATTGCGTAACGGGACAATCTCTCGGGATTTCTCAAGAACTCGGGGGCTCTCCTTTCTCTCCTTGTTTGCAACCAACAGTAAATAAGTTCTTTCAGATCAATGCTATACTAACGCATCCACCGACGCAGTGACCGATTGAAAAACTTTTGCTAATAAATGTGAATTCCTGCAGTTCACATTCGCGCCGTAATTAACCACGTAGAATAATTAATGTGCGAGTTGTATCTCACGTAGACCCTTTACATTATTGTTCTCCCATAACTGTAGCGTTGTCTTTGTCTTTTAATCGAATGCACGTATTCCCCACAGCACTACTTTTGCAATGGTTACAATGCACGCTGACAATCGCGTCTGCGGAACAAAAAACTGTTATCGTTATTGTCATTACAACATCGCGCTGAAGTGCATCAATTATGAGACTTTTCAATCGTAAACAACATCAAATTGGCCTGTAAAAGTAACTCGTACAAAACAAAGATAACATTTCCCGCCGAGAGTTACGGAAAGAGCAGTCTCGATCGAGTGCGAGTGTTACGGCGAGAAAGATAAACGCGTTCCGATAACGTTATACTGCTAGAGCCCGTATAAGTTGGATGACCGAAATTATCGTTCCCGTTGCATCGTATATATACTTTCCCTCTGTATAGCAAGAACTCGAGGGAAGAGAATTACAGTATTACCGCATTCATCACGAAAGATCGTTCTGAGAAACGAGATTGATAGCGTGGGATTACAGCCTCCGGGATTTTCCACTTCGGTATGGAAAGAAGTAAAGATATAGCATATCGAGTAAGTAGAGATGGTGGATATGAAATGCCGCGTTAGAGAAATGGAGAAGCTCCAGATATTTGTCACATACATAATAAATGAGCGAAATGCAATTTGCCACCCGTAACTCGTAGAAACCAGTTAGTTGGTACGGATAATTGAATGGATTTCAACGTTACGAGTGAAATTCTATTATGTCTCTCACTCAGGATATTCCGGTATTAACCGAATCGAACGATGGGGCTTCGGCTACACACAGCACATCGTCGACGTCGATTCTCCGCGCCCTTCCTATTCGTTCTCCACCTCGTCATCTACTGAATTCGAAACACCCCTCCCAAGCCTGTCTCTCTCACTCGTATGTCGATCGATCAAACATTATGTTCCGTATACGAGCGAGTTGATCATCGACAGTATTGTCCAATCTGAAACGTCCGGTAGGTTATACTATGGAGATTTTGATGTTTGACAATGAACAGCGAGACTATCATAATAAACGTTCGCGCACATAATTTCCTGCTATGGATATTTACTTCGTAATGTTGTTGGTCTGTTACTTGTCCTTATCGCTTCAAGCTTCGCGGAACAGAAATAAATACGTGTAAAAATAATATTGATTGATAGTCTTCGTATACGCGATCGAAAGAGAAGAAGTGTCCAGAAGTGGATGTAACAAGTACTTCGTCCAATGAGAAATATTGTTACCATCAATTTCTATATTTAGACCTTTCGTAAACGAATAACATAAAAATTGACTCCGAAAGCAACACGTTGCCGCATGGTTGTCGCGTGCTGGTCGCGCTTATTAAATCATATCACGGAACCAACGGGGGTTCAGTTATATCGCCATTGTGCCGTGTGTACCACTGTATGCTCAACAAACACGTTTACATACACACATAACGTGCGTTTATGTACAGATAGCTTGTACGTAAGTATATTTCCGCGGGGGAGTTTATAGCATAGTATTATAGGTAGATCCCGCGAGTGAGGTGAAGCCGTTATGAGCTTCGCAAGCGTTATTTACCCTCACCGCATTCGCTGTATTGTCACGCCAACTGTAAACGTAATAAGTTTGGCGCGTCATTCTCGATCTCCGACGAGGTTAAGAGTTACCCTCAGCGAACTTCGCGATAATTGCATTAGCAGTTATACGTTTACATGAATAACGTAATTCAAGATATGATTGATGGGCAATCAGTCGTTGTCGTCGATCAGTTACGTGCTACGCGAAGTTAGAAGCTGTATAGATCATTCCGGTGGTGTCGGAGCTGTTTCGCAAAATTAATGAAATTGTGTATTTAATACGAGACGAAGCTCGGGTCGACAACGCGGGTCGCGTTGACACGGAATAAAGCGTCCAAGTGTCTAGACGAGACGGAAAGAGGACAACGAGGAGAGCGATGAACGATGACGAACACTCCGGATGTCATAGCGCCCACCAGTCTTATACATCCTAGAATTTCAAACTCGCGTCGAGCACATCCAGGAAAAATACTTCAGTACCCCCTCCTCGCCGTGTCGGCATATCCTACCGTAAACGAGATATAGTATTTTTCATATATTCATACGCGAAGATACGAGATACCACGTTTTGCACTTGCGCATTCTCGAATTTTTCTCTCCTCGTTGCATATACGGCCGGATTTCTCGGTTGAGCTTCTCGTAAGACGGTGGAAAGGTGTTGTGTGCAATTGTCCGGGCGCGCGGCATATGGAAAGAATAATGGTCACGAAGAAGGACCGCAATTTTCTCGAGGGTAGGAGATGGAGATAACGACGCGAACGTCTTGCCCCGGTCCACGACCTTTGCCGTCGCCGCTGGAATTCCTCACGCAATGCTTCTTCTTTTTCTCTACATTACCATGAGCCTTGTGCACATAGATATACTTGAATTCTTGTTCGTACTTCCAGCGCTTTAAAAGAAAGCTTTGCCTTGGTATTTTTCTAGTTGCAATGCGCATAGTAATAAGAAAGGTCGTTGTCTTAATTTCTGTTGAGCTTTTGGCTCCGTCTAATGTAACACAAGATTGATAATTCAGCGGGAGGGTCGTCGTTTTTATTTTAAAAAATAACTAAAAGAAATAATATGAATAGTGAAGATTCGTACTGAACAAGATTGTGGGAGCGAAAATTACGATAAAATTACATCAACGCTACTGGTTTTAGAGCGGATAGGGTTGTGATATTATAATGATGTTGAGAGGGCGTAGAAAGTCGTGGACCCGGGAATACGAGAGGAAGCGGTCCAGGAGTTCATAGTAATTGCATCTCGCGGCCAGACAACCTTGTGAAATATCAAGTTTTACGCTCGGTGCTTAAAAGCCTTGCGGTGAGACAAAAGGAGCGTGCGGGGCATAGAAAGAGCCGTTGGAGGGTGTGGTAACAACGATACAGGAAAACGCTGGTACAGGATAGGAAAGTGGGCAGAGCTTCCGCGGAGCTCGTCGGGCGGCTGGTTGAGGCTCTCGCGACCCGGAAATAGTTTACAGACTCAACGTCCGAGTGCGAGACGAACGACGGTGAAGCGAACAGCGACGTACGTCGTTGTCGTTGCATAGAAACGAAAGATAGAACGAAAATCGTGGAGCCAAAATGTTGCCTCTCTTCTATACCAGAGTTTGCGGATTGAAGAGAAAGACGGATACGGCTAGCGAGGTGTGGCGACAATGAAATCCAATAAAGTGGAACTAATGTGGAATATCGGAAGCGTGAGCGGAGGGTGGGTTGGCCGGAGGGAACACAATGTATATAGGCGGTCGCTGCATCGTTCGCTCGCTCGCGGGCCTGGAGCAGTTGAACCCGGGGATAAGAGAAATCGGTCCATCAAGCCTTTTCCATGAGTCACGGAACGAGAAAGCGGACGCGCGTTCGGCGTTCATCGGTGGGGAACAACGAGGATGTCGGATGCAGCGAGTGACTGAGTACATTGAAGCGTCCAGCGAGTTTTTTTTCTCTGGAGAAAAAAATATGAGAAAACAGATGGCTTCACGTTCGACGATTGATATATGCTGCGGATTGCAACATCGTCTGTTTGCGTGTTATCGAATATCACGAGTTTACACACTATAACGCCTGTATAAGAAAATATGATGGTAGAAACAAAGAAGACCCGACGGATGATAGGCGATTAATTTTGTGTTTTTACCCCACGGAGTTACAGCAGCGAAAATGGATGACATTTTTGCATCGTTTTACCAAATTAAAATAAATCTACGAAGCCATTTAAATCTCTTCTGGTTCATCCAGGATAGCTTTCGTACGACTTTCATCGACTCTGCGAGTGATAAAGATTGAAGGTGACGTTGTATTTACGGAGTGCAGAAGGCCCGAGTGTTTGCCGGAGATATAATACACTTGCGGCGAAACAATTACGCCCGGCAAACTCACATCATGCGGCTTGGCGTGGAAATGAACTGGGCGAGTATGAGAAAGCGGGTAAAACGAGAATGAGACGGAAAGAAAAAGAGAGAAGGAATAGTTAGAGTGTTGAGGATAGTTGGCGAGATGAAGCTTCTACTTGAAGCTGTTGGAAGCGCGGCTGAGGAGAGAAATCTGTGGGTATTTTGTATATCTATACGTATTACGTACGTACACCAACGTATCTACGTTGTGTGTAGTGCGCGTAGGTGCTACAAGCATTGTACAGCATATACAGTAACTATACTCGAGTGGCGAAGGATAAAGAGGTTTGTGGTGTAAGTGAATGGGACAAGAATGAGCTTCGAGGATTCCGCCGAGCTCTCGGCAAGACGTACGGTCGCGGCATGAGCACCCCCCGCGAGCGAATGTGTGAATAAATAGTGGGAAAATAAACGAAGAGGTGGGAAAATGCCAGAGGGAAAAGAGGTTACTAAACTCGTTGATAGGAAACAAAAGAAAAAAAAACCAGAAGGAGGGTAAAGACGAAACGAGAATCGGTTAGGTTTAGTTACAAACTTCTCGAACGATTACTCGTCACGCTCGAGCTTGAAATACGAAATGTTACATCGCTGCACACGCGGGAAAAGGCGCACCAGCTGCAGATACAACGGTAATTGGAAGTACTCCAGGAAAAACGAGCCTTGAACAGCGAGAAGGAAAGCGGAAGGAGATGATTCCTCACAAAACCTCCAACATTTGTGCGCACATCGGTGCAAACCAGAAGAGGATAGAAAACAAAAGAATTGGATTTCGAGCTGATAGGATTGTTTCGATTTCATGGAACAAAAGTGGTATCCGGAAATAGAATTTCTCTCGTTGTGGGTAATCGTTGGTTCAAGCCCTTTGTAATCGAGAATATTGCCCGTTGTTCTTGAGGCAATAAAAAACGAACTGTGGAAATACGAGCACCGATGGATTTGAATTCAAATGTCGAGATACATATGCGTACGCGTATGATCACCGTTGCGTTGAACATTCATGATAGAATTTTGTGAACTACGATTGCATCCTATGTATTCGATATTTGCGCAGGAGTTATAATAAATATAATTCTACAGGGGGGGGGGTCCCTGTTATTTGTATCACTGCTCAGTAGGTCGATCGGGGAAATTGCAATTGAATAATTCATAATGTTTCCGGTTAAACAGTTAAATTTAAACTCGGGAATAAACAAGTATTGAAGACCAAACGGGTGCGAGTACTTTGCGTTCGATATGAGCAACTGGGGAGCAAATGTTGCGGGTCAAACTCTCGCAAACAAGTGGGTCACGCGGCGAAGAGAAAACTTGTCCAGCGAAAAAACCGTGCGAAAAAATTATTGAACCGAACTGTTTGTTTTCTCGAGTCGTTAACGGTAGAATAAATTTATTCTTCCTACGAAAATAAAAGCATGACGAACGAGCGTTTTAACGAAGGGATGAAAGCAAAATTGCCGGGCGTTTCGTGATACCTTAATAGCTATTCATATTTTCCACTCGATCGAACAACCGCGGAATATTCGTATTTCATTGATTCAATTGTCGAGTACTCGAGAGAGAAGCACCCTTGACTCGCGGTAGGATCCGCCGACCTTGAACTCGACATCACGATCCGGGAAAACGTGTTTGAAAGTAGATGAGTTCCGTAAGAGTAGATAGAGTACGTATACATATCCGTACGGTTCTTCGCCGAAAAGCACGCGGAGGAGGGCATGCGGATTATCTTCTAAGTCTCTGTACTCTGTTAGTAGAACGAAGTTGACCGCTGATGATGCCTCGTCAGAGAGTACGGCAAGCTGCAATTATTAGCCTATAACTATCGTTTGCAAAATTGCAAATTATACGCGACGAACTATCGGCCGGAGTATGGTGTACCGGTGTTCTCAATATCCAAGAGTTCTCGTCCGACTATGTATAGGATTAACGCGTTTCAGGGTCATCGAAGAGAGAGATCCTCCTTCACTCTTCCGGACTCTCAAGGGCTGCTACTATGTTTCACAGCATCGACAATTCAGCCTCTGTATAACGGCTAATTTAAGCAGATTTATGTGAGAGTTCGTATAAATTGTGTGTGTGAGAGAGAAAACGAGCACTAGAATAAATTTCAATCTTTAATGGACGCCTCGATAGTTTTACAATTTTCTTTAGACACCGATTTTGTCGAACAAAGTTATTGGCTGCGATCGATTGAATTGCCGTTCGAGATTAAACAGTGTGTCGAGTGGACGTTGCATACGAACGATTGACACTGCAAGCTTCGCCTTTTTTTTCATCTATCTAGGGAAACTGTCGAAAATATTCCACTGGCATGACGCAGAGTGAGAGCGCGATACATATAGTTCACGAATAAAAGTTACTAAAACTATTATCGATAGATAAATCGGCATCGAGATAACCGAATTTCGTCCGACAGCGGATATAGCTAAATGGACCGTCAGTGATACTTTTTGCTCTCGTTCAGCGGCGATGAATTTTCCCAAAACGATCGGGCAACATGTATGTTTTATTTCAATTTGTTTCCCGTTGAGCCATCGGCTAAAGGGCCACGGAATAAATTGCTCGAGAGCACTTTCCTCCGATACGATGAAAACAAGATATACAGTTCTATCTGAATGTTACATGCTATGGTCGAAAAACGCACACGCACTGTGGCGAACTGAATGCGTTCGTTACGCCGGTGTGCGTATTATTAATTGCCGGGATTACATGAATAATCGCTTAAATGATGAATTTCGTACGGCAGCTTCGTTAAGTAAAATAATGAATATTTTTTTCTTGCTAATTCAAATTGTTACTCTGAAAAGCAACGCAAATAATCGCGTTTAATCGTCATTTACCTCGAATATGAAAACATGAGAGAATGTCGGGTATAACAACTAAACGAGGATATATACGAAACACCCTCTTCTATGATAATTATAATATCTAAGTTCTAATTACCAGGCTAATGAGAGATTAATTGCTGCGTTAGGAACACACACGGTAATTAAAACTAATTTGCGAAAACTCGTGTGTCTCCTAAGTATACAGTAACTATACATATATCTTCATGTAAAGGCGAAGTAATTAAGCTGTTGCATCGTGTTGTGTGTTCCGTAAGTGTAATACGCTAGCGCGACGTTCCGCTCGGCAAATCTATTGCTGGCTAAACGATATTCTGAACTCTGTTAAACAGCACAGATTTTCACGAAAGGGGGAGAAAGCAAGTGACGTATGGTTCATACGATGAAACACAACATAGTATAAGCGCGAAAACTACTTCTTCAACTCGATTGTCGTATTTGTCGCATAGTTCGCGCGGCGTATCTACTTCACCATAATAAAATAGCTACATATATCATATAGGTGGTTCTGTGAAACGTGACGGTGCAACCACAAGTTAGAAGTTATAACCCGTAACAAACACATCAAATGCAGCGTGACGAGAATTGCGAGCGAGAGAGAGAGAGCAAGAATTGTTCGATATTCAAATTTCGCGGAGGTTTTAACGACCCAACTGCGTCATGTTGCTTTAACGTTAAAGTGCGAACGTGAAATTTTATGTTTCACGAACATTACGCAGACGTCTGATAGCATTTTCGTCGCCTACGCAATTGTGCACTTTCTAATCTTTCGCATTCCCCTCGGGCTTTTCATATTCGCACGGTATCATCGCAACAGTGAAAACCAACCCTTGAAATCAATTCTGCGTCGGAACGATTGCGGCGAAGGGAAGATACCTTTTTTTTTAGGTTTCTCTTTCATTATGGAAATATCGGGAGCTTGTGAGCTCGTCGTCTTCGCAACCGTTACTCTACGTTGAAGACGACGTCATAGTTTTCGCAACTATATCAGAGTCCAAGTGGTAATTGGATTCGTTTCGGTATGTAGGACGCGGACGTTGAACGATCGTTGCAACTTTAAAAGCTCGCACAGCTCCGGGCTGTGCTGCTACGTTCCTCACTGCTCTTCTACCTCTTATCGGACGAAATGACAGGCTGCTCCGCTCGCCTCCAGCATGCTTTGGACTATACGGGCTTTGCCTCTCTCACTCTTCCCTCAATGGTTAGCTCTATATAAACTACGTACACGATGCCTCTCCCTCCCATAAATGTAGGTCGAACAGAGATTTATCGATAAACGTAGGACCCCGAATGCAAGATCTGTCATATTACTCCATCAACTATCATAATGCAATATTAAAGTTTTGCCACGCTTCGATACATTCCAGAATTATTGGAAAACTATATTAATTGTGGCGTTGAAATTTTTTTTTATTTTTAAAAAATAAGATTTTTTTAAAATTAAATTAAAGGAACAAAAATAGAATAGAAGAAATCGATTCAATTACATTCTGAGAATGGATGGATGTTTCTTACTCTCTAATTTGATTAGCACGGAATAGTTGTATGCATACGCGATCGATATTCAAGGATCATTGGTCCATTTGAATAATAGAAATTAGATTCGCTGTACATCATCTACCATTGGACAGTCCAAGAGAATGTATCTGTAGTTCTATTAGGCAGTACACAAGGCGTACAGCATGTATTCGGCCGAATGGAAATTCGAACGCGGTATTGGGAAACACGCTTGATTGTTCCGGGAATTGGTTTCGAAGCCTTCCTATTGAAGGGACTACGGACTAGGTATGGACGGAGTTCACGGTATTGCGTAATGAATGAATTTCCTACGAAACAGCAGGTACCCAACGAGCGTGACTCCTCCGTAAAATTATAGGGGATGAACGACGAGCGAGTCTCGTATGATATTTCGTGTCCTTTCGATGACGGATTAACGATGCGTAAATGACGGATCGGTTAGGACCCACGCGGGGAGGATCCGTTGTGAACAAAATTGCCCAACAAGAATTCTCTCGACAATATCGCACGAGGCTACTACGATGTTCCAGCTGTGCCGATCGTTTTTCGTTTACATTTAATATACTTTCAATTTTCGTCTTCCTCTCGGTCTCGTGAAAATACTCAAATTTCACATTGGTCGTTCTCTCGGAATAAATTGCGGCCTCGCAATTTATTTTATTCATAAAAATCAGCCGGACTGCGGGAAAATTAATTTTTGAAAACTTCGAGTCATTCGTTAAATTTTAATGGTGAGCGATTGTTTGCGGTGGCATTTGCGGCAGTCGGAAGAAGTTATGTATATTACAAAAAATAAAGTTGACCAAATATTTTTAAATTCCGAGCGTGGGATGCGATCAGACGGTACATAGATATTGGATAACGAATCTCGATAAATTCGCGTTGCGCTAGCAATGTAATTAAATGGCTAAAACTTCGCTAGTTGTTCGTTCACATTTAGGAGTGACTGATGGAGTTGTCTAAGGCGAAAATAGCGAAGGCGGATCGAGGTCGGTGAAAAAAATAGAGTGTGCGATAGTAGCCACGAGGGAAAACGTGAAAATCGCGTTTACACTTCGAAATTCGCAGGGGTCTCACGCACGCCGAAAACTCTATTGCTCTTGCTCCCTATATAGATATACTATACACTTTCTCTTTCGGTTTCGCTGGAGCCAGACTCGTATTTCACGTGCTCACCAATGCTCGTTCGTTTTTTTTTCTTTTACGTCGGTAAGCGGTGAGGACGTTGGCAGAGCTCTCCCGAGCAACCGCAGCAGCAGCCGTTTTTTACGCTCCGATAATTCACCAACCTTTCAATAAATCCTACTCGTCGTGACGATCGCAGTGAAATTAAGGGGCTGAAGTTGACGGGACCACGAGCGTACACCCGTCATTCAATTAAAATCGAGTTCGCTTACGTACCTAAATAAAAAGACAAAAAAAAAACGACGAAAAAGATACGAAAGAAAAAAAAAAAATATGGGGCCTTTTTGGCTTAGCGCTGAAAGCAGTTCGAGGGATTACTCTGTAATTAATGGCTTAAAAAAGTGCGTTGAGAAACTTCATTAAAGATTCGAAAAGAAGAAATGGGGTAGTTGCAGTTTTTCGAAGAGTTTTTTTATTCAAAGCTAGTGAATCTTCCAGTAGATTCGTAATTTACGAAGTACGTCCCATCATGTATTTTATATGCAGGTATTCATCTTCAGTTCGTTATCTTTTTTCGTATCGTTATTTTCTTTTATTCAACCATCATCGAAGCAGCTCTACGAGGCTGATAATGCACGAAGGTTTGTCGATAAATTCGAGTTGAATGAAATTTAACGAGACGGTGATGTCGATGAAGAACTATCGTCGAAGTGCCGGTGACTGGTAGGCGGAAGGAGGCAGACACACCCACAGATAACGATGCATCGGGGATAGAAGCGAGTGAAATTAGCAAGGATCAATGGCGGAGAAGGGTATTCGCTTGCGATTCGTGTCTATCGCGTTAGCCGAAGCCTCTAGCAGGAACCAGCATCGCGCACTCTGACGACTACTACTACTACATGGCTCGTTCGCGAAGTGGGAAATTCGATCTCGCTGTGATTGCCATCGCGGAACTGAGGTGGAAATCAGCTCGATGCCGAATATATTCGAACCCTTGGCAGCGGCGCGATACGGCGTTATCGGCTAAAATTGAATAATGCATACGGTGAGCAACGTAGAGGATCGCGTATCGAAACGAGAGACCGTGACGGGATATTCCACGTATCCAGTATTATAAGGTCAGAGGTCATCTGCTCGAGCCTTCATCTCATACTCTGACATTGGCCACGATCTCACCTGCAAACTTCGTATGCCATTCGGACGTCACGATCGTCGGTTGACCTCCTCGGTCTTATGATTACATTACACATATACTACTTTCTCGACATCAATAATTTCCATGAAATTTCCGCAAACACGACTCGTTCCTGCAAACCTTCTTCGGCAACGTTCAATACCGGGGTTGCGTTCCGACGAAGTATGTATTTTAAAAAAGTATGCTTCAAGTTTAGACTCTGACAATTCAACGAATTCAGCTACGCAAGGTTTCACTTGATCCCAACGGAAAATGATCATAGATTTTCAGGACGAGAACCAGGAAACAGTGAACGACTATAGCCGATCCTGTCACTCGTGAAAAACAAATTGAATGCTCGTACAGAATAGTATAAAGACTGATGACGTAAATTCAACTCCGTATAGAACTGGTAGTGAGATCACTTTGTGGTCGTTCTACTGGTCTCTAACGCGTCCAGCGGATGTACTGAACGATGCTGCATAATGGATCGTATTTCCGGGAAGCTTGCAACTCTCATCTAAAGCCGGCGAAACGGCGAGCTTGCCGTTACAGTTGTATGTTTCCTCCGCATGTACGTATATGGAAACTTGAAGCTATAGGAAAATCAGTAGCAACGGTAGAAGCTGCGATGATCATACTGCTGCTAAATAGTGTAGTACCATTAGTAGCAACACGCTTCCCTTCGTTCCCGCGGGTATATTACGAACTTACTACAAAGTTATCCGCGTTAGAAATCCAGCGTACTACCAGCAGCAAGGAGATCGATGGGTCGAATGCGGGTTATTGATATACTGTAGCGTGGCTCGCGTTATAGAGCGCGTTTCTCAAGTGGCCGATATCGGCATCCTCTAGCATTCTCTCGTTTGCGCTTCTGTTGTTGCTACTTGTAGCATATTAATAACACCGCACTTCAATTGATCCACACGGAAGCTTCAACGACCGAACAAAGCACGTTATGCCGCTTGGGCTTTGCCGAGGGCGAAGAGTACGAACCGGTCATCGATATCACTACAAATGCAATAGCGAAAGCCTAGCACCAGGTGTTGTCCATATTCCAGAGAGACAACGATGACGCAAGTTTGTACCTCGTGCGGAAACTACGCTTGTTCGCTTTCTGGAGCTATATATGCGTCTTGCGACGTGACAAACGAGGCTTGCTTATGTACATTCTCTCTCACACTTCTGTATGACGAGATCTAACGAGCATCCTGTGACACTGACGCCGGCGTAAAATTATGCTACGCTATTTACTGCGCTGTAGATATTATAATATAAATATGAGCAACGTATTCGTGGCGTGAAGCGGAGAAAAAAAAATCGTAAGAAAAAACTCGCGTCTATTTGTAAAATGCATTTATGTGAAAAAATCGCAGAAGCTGCCACAAGGAGACTGCAAATAGTATTACATTAAACGATGAACAGGCGACCGATTGATTCACTACTTCAGGAAATATTTGATTTGCTTGTTCATACTGTCATTACATATCTTCAAGACTACAGAGGGTGCGAGGCTAACCGCCGAGCAGCATGTTATAGACAAATCCACACAGGATTTGCTGCGCGTCGTAGTAGTTGACGCGATCAATCTACAACCTCTTGACTATTGAAAAACGCTCCGAGTGGCACGTAAGTGCCTTGTGGTAGACGTCTCGCCAAGTTTCAGTGAGTGTACATAAAACCAACGGCAAACCCATTCTGAACTGCGCATTGTACACGTTCCGAGAAAAATACTTCTCTGGCAGTTCATCGTAATAAAACTTAAATGTTTATCGGTGTGGATGGCTTATTCAACGAGTGCCTCAGCCTTTTTCTAGTTTCGTGTTTTTCTATGGCATCGCACGCCTGCGTTACGTTGTGTTGCTGTTGAGAAAGGCCTTCGACGAGGATGCGAACACAAAGCTCGGAGAGGCGCTACACGCGATATAGCGAGTCGGAAAAGGGCACAAACGTTACAGTCCCGGCTCGTTCGTCGTTTGACACAAAGCAACTTTATACTACTTCGTCCAAGAGACGGAGAAAAAAGTTAACAAAGAATTTACGTTTGAAACCTATTGCGCGTTGGAATTAATGTTTTTCTTCATTCAGTGACTGAACCATGACCATTTTTTACATACTTTATACGTTGAGATACGTTTATACGGTGGATTAGGTTTTTGCTTCATCGTGCAGAACGCCAAAACTTAACCACTACGTCGCCGTTCACAGAGTTCCTCGCAGATTGCATTGTGAACCACGTAGAACTATGGGGCAAAAGACGGGCAAATCCATTTGCAGCTTTTTTAAAAGTTATTGTAGGTATAATTATGTTTCGGTAATTGAATGTTCGAAAGACGGGAAATGATAACTTAAACACGCATACACGGCGGAAGTGGCAACGCATTAACTTCACTCTCGAAAATTCGTATGCAAGTAAATAAAGTAAGAGAAACTCTCTTTAACATCTACACGATTTCGTTCCACCGCGAAAGACTGATCCGTATTCAACTAGCGTTAACGCGTTTGATTTGATATAATAATGCATCGTTTTCCTCGTTAAAATTGTCAGCGAGTACATCATAGAGCGCAACCTTCTATATAGAAGCAACAGGCGTACTGTGAAGCAAGGAACAGAGAGGGGTGTGCACGAGGTCTGTGTAATCCTTTGTACCTTGGGGAATCCACGGCTCGTTGGAGGCGCGTCTTATTGTTAGTTAGTTATACGGCGGTTTAACTTGCTTGTCCTCCCCGTGATGTCGCGTGCTTTATCGCGATTTAGTTCAAACCGGAAGAGACAAGAGAGAAGTGCGCTTAGGAATTTCCGCGAAGGAAGCTGAGCGAAAGCTGTATGCAATGTATAGAAACGTGGGCGGTATTCAAAATTCGCTAACTCTGTTTTTCAACTTATCTCAGTTGAAAAACATTTTTCATTCTTTGACTTTCTTATTCGAAGCTTTGATGATGCTTGAATAATATTATGGGTGACCAAATTGTGGGAGTATCATAGGCAAGAATAAATAGCGGATAAAAGCCGAATGAATAAAGAGTATCCAAAGCTTGTCACTTTGTGGATGTTACTAGTCAACCTCCATGAGGGACTGTGAATAATTTATCGTGCAAATTCGCGCTTCGCTGATTCAAACAATTCGCATTGCGTTGTTGCTCGGTGCGGAACAAAAATCGATTGCATATACAATGGCCATCGTCGGGATGTGAAAGAGGATTGACATACGAGTCGCGAGAACATTGTTGTTATATTTTTTTCACCCTGTGTGGTACCTTGAATGTATGCCGCAGTATTCGGGCGGTCAACGGTATTCGCCCTCATTGTCATTGATGTTCGCATTCGCAACAATATTGTAGTTCAGCAACAGTGTGATCGAGTGCGTTGCAGAGTCCATGGATGAATGCTATGTAGGGTTCGGCTCTAGAAAGGGCCGGCCTTACCTTTTACTAGATAGCATATCGAATTCCCAAATAACGATCCTGCTGATGGTACTCGCAGGCAATACCTGCTGGTTGGCCTACCAACGGAAGCTGATTCATCTCTCTCGGAGTGCAACATCTGCTGGCATATAGTATAGGTGGTAACTTCTGGGTCTCCTATTGTCGAATGGACATGATGGACGTTATACATAAACCATTTCCAGGTATTTCATTCGATTGACCTTCGAGTATGACGTCAATGCAATATGTATCTTTGTCCATATGCTGCCTGTTCCCATCGCCTTTAGGCACGGAAAATTGTGAAACCGTCAAATATTCTTTTTTTACGTATTTATAAGTTATTTAAACTCGACATGGGAAATCCACTCCCCATGTCTTCTGTCTCCCTTCCGGTAAAGAATAAAAAATTCAGTACCCGGAAGAATTGCCAAGGCCCACAGCGCTTACAGAAGTAACTAAAGAAAGTTGTAAAAAAAAAACAAAGTTCTTTTTATCAAACAAAAACTCTTTTCTTCGAATCAGTAATATATATCCCATAAAAAAAAACAGATATAAAGTAAGTAATAGTTTGGTGGTCGGGATCCAGATTCCCCGGGGGAAATAGCAACGACCTCCACTACACTATCCGTACCGGCATTTGTAGTATACGATTTTTTTTCCTCTCTCTGTGTCAGCTCCGTTTCCACAGCATCCCGCACTATTTATCCTCTGCCGACGCTGATTCCTCCCGGGATTTACTTCGCGAGTAAAGTTTTTCCTTCCGCCTTCTTCGTCCTCTATTTCTTATCTGTATCCTCGGCTTTCATGAGATATAAAAACGTGATAGTATGTGAATGGCAACCCTGTGGAGGCCAGAGGTTCACCCGTTTAGATTTGCGGTCACGAGTTCGAAGGTAAAGAATGAAAAATTCGTTGTAAAATTTTCTGGTTTAAACCTAACGAGCCGTTCTTTTTTCTATCTTCTCTGAACTGACGTGAGGAAAAAGTGAAGAGTCCACTCATTCACATGAGCTGTCGTATGTACACTGAATTCTGTCGGAAATACATCGCGCTGGATAAATGTTTACACGAGGCTGAGTTTATCAAACGCGAATCGATAGCTAGCTACTATTCGATCAAGAAAACTGTTCGAATAGAAGGATCTGAACTGACGCATCGTGTGTACACGTGCAGCCGTTGAATATGTTTCATAATTCATAACATTACGATGAGTATCAGCAAGTTTTTCGGCGCCTGGCGGTCAACGAACTCAGGGTTTCCTTTCGTCATGCCACGCGCTCCAAAATGTCACACTGGAAAAGACTATTCGTCTACGTCCAACTACAAGAATAACCAAGTTGTGCTAAATTTTCCTTATCCGTCCGATATGGCATATATTTAACCTCACTATTTATAGCCTCTTTCGACATTTGTAAACCCATACGACCTATACATTACGCGAAAACTTCCGCGGATGAACGGTGGCCGCCAGAGCTGCGAGTGGGTGCGCGAGGGCGAGAGTAATTCACGTATAGAAACTACCGAAAGGCCTTTGTCGGCTACCGTTCGGTCACTGCGGAGCAAGTTTAGTATAGCCGGTAGCGCGGGAGTGAACTAGGGCCGGCAGCAATATTGATGCTTGTGTGTCCTCGACTGGACGAACGTTCTAGGCCTTCGACGAGTGCTGGTCGAAGGCCATCGTCACGACTATCATCCCCATCTATACCCACATCCCATTTCACATCGCTATCTGTAACCTGTTTACATAAACTGTTCAATTCGTCGTGGAGTTGGAGGAGGAGGATGAATCCGTTGTCACAGATGTTGAAACAGAATCGGGAGACCTATCCGCACCCTTAACCGAATTTCCGGTATTCGGCATCGACAGACGCAACCTCGATGTCGTCGCTTGCATAGTCTACAGTCGCCAGCATCGATCGCACAATGCGGTTTGTTGAACAAGTTCAACAACTACAGTTGTAGTACCATAAATTCGAAAACCACCGGGCAACAAGAGTTCACTGCCTTACTGGACGGTCATTGCTATTTTCGTGGTTGGATGAGGGGTACTACCATAACCAACGCTCTGCTCTCTACAGGGCCTTCGCATCCCAAATCCCGCACCGTTAACGCGAGAGTGTATATTCTTGTCAATTTATATTTAAATTGACCCTCCAGGGCTCGAAGGATACCGATATCGAAGGCTGGTAGAAGCTTGGAAAACCATGGAAGAGGTTCCTATGGTAAAGAAAAAGTAGCATGAAAACAAATGCAAAGAAAAAAAAACGAACCGATACAACGACACGAGATCCCCTCGAGAGCAATGAACTGTGTATTCTACGGAGGCGGATAAAAAAAAGGTCAGAGGTTTTCCGAACGAGAGAACGTACAGTGTATAATATAGAAATACAGTTTATTCTTCGTGGTCGCACAATGTTGAGATTTTAACCAATTGGACCCGTGGGATTTTGTACAATCCGGTGGATTACAATCGACTATGATCACATTGAACGGTTTAAATATTTTGAAAAAAAAATGGTACGCTTAGAGAGGAGCCGTGGTACGCAGCAAAATGCAAAATATATACGTGGCACAATCCTTGCGTCACAATGTTCGTTCGATGCAAGGATGCATGTAACATTCAACGGGATAGCGGAAAAAATGGTCACACGTTGGCATTTAAAACACAAAAAGAAAAAAAAACCAGCTATGTAGGTACGGTCGACAATGCTTCGGCTGAAATTGCTCAAAACGTGCTCGTTCATGGGTCTGCTTTTCATCCAAAAGCCCAACGCAATCCGCCCAACGACAAATATAGTAAAGTCTCCTCGATGTATGTGTGTGTGTGTGTGTTCGCCCAGCGACATAAACGTCCAACGAGGATAATGGCTAGAAGGTGTGTATAGTATGTGCTTTCGCAGCTGCAGCCTTCATCCCTTCGACTCACAACTCTCCCTTCTCCCACACGAATGCGCACATTCCCTTTTTTGCGCGCCGCGGATGCAGCATGATTTACAGCGACGTTATTTTGCTTTAGGACTACGCTCGATATTCTTCGCGCGTCGTCTCCGAACTGAATTTCCCAGACTTTGGTAGCGCATAGCACTTCAACAGCGATGCGCTTTGAAACATGCTACCCATTGGAAAGCTCATTGGCAACAAAAGCACGGTACAGCACTTCGCGTCAGAGCCTTCGATGGAATCCAATTGCGAAATTCCCGGAAATTCACAAGTGCGACGAAATGAATGTGGTGAGGAAACTGACGCTCTTCGTGTTTTACTCGAAGTACGAGCTTTCCGGCGACATGTCCCTTTTTATTCTTGCTTACGTAGCTGAAAAACCTGCACGTCGCGTATCTCCACGAGGTAAGGCATTTACAGAGTGATTGGGCGTAAGGAGGCACGAAGAAAGAAAGACGCATTGCTCGCGGACTGCTGAAAAATGCCAGAGTGCAATTGCTGAAGAAAAACGCTAGAACAATTTTCCTCAACCTGGAGCTCGCAACTCGCGGAAGTTTGCAACTCCCCGTTAATCTTGAAGATTTTTCTAGAAAACAATTTTCGTATCGCTGGAGAAGAGCTTATTCGTCTTGAGCACTTTATCGCACGTGGTATGTTTCGTCATTCGTGTAATACGTTTGTGATTATACTTTTTTGTTACATCAATTCTCTTGGCAGTTTTTACTAACTCTGACTTACGTTAGAATCAGAGCAAAGGATTTCTTGTAGCGCAAAACAAGTTCTTTCAGCTAAGACGGACGCAATCAGTTGAGCAATTCGCAGGGCAAAAGTACGATTGTAATTAGATGGCAGATAGCTGCCATCACGTTGAGAGCTTCTGCTTCTACAGAACGAAAATTCTCATCTCAGCTTAAGCTTAAGAATACGAGATTCGAAAATCCGACACTTTTCGCAGATCTCGCTGTTTACTCGTTGGAGATTGCGAATCGTCGTGCAGAAAGTAGAGACTCCGAGTAACAGACTAGAGACCGCGATGAGCCACGAGCTAGTCGAATGAGCACGAAATCGCCGCGAGGAAGCGTATTAAATGACGTGGTAGGAACGACAGCTGCATAGAAAGTGATTCCATATTAATATTGACATTGCGTACGAGTGTATGTAAAGAAAAATACGTCAAACGAGAATAAACACGAATATTGCCCAAAAGACTGCGATTATTATTTTTAAATATCTTTCCACTATTGCACTGCACGATCGCGGACGAGCATGATGTCTTTTCTGAAATGGTTTTTCTATGCACCACCTACAAAAAAATTGTTTTCACACGTTCAACTTGCATCACGGGCAACGTTTCGCGCGTGGTCCTGCATAAAAGTACCTGCGAATGATCTTTACCTCGGTTCTGTACTCGTTCGCTTGGTGCACACGATGCTCTGAATAATAATTTATGACGTCGCTACAGCATACCAAACATCAACAGTAGGTTTCACATTTATTGGCAGTACGAATAAATTTGGATTCATCACGATCCTCATTTTCCTCGTTGTTTAAAGCAACAATTCTGGGCATTAATATTTGTTCGAATCGAATTACAGTCGAGCTTCCGGCATATTTAATTGTTTACTTTCATTTAATTCCGAGGGCGAGATGACAACGCATAGCCATTACATGGGAAACAAGATGGAAAATTGCTGGAAAGTCACGTCAATTCATCGGGCGCGAACGCTTCACCGCGGCGCGTAATCAACGTGAATGGTTGCAGCTTCTATTTTGCATTTCGCGTTCATTTCGAATGAAAAGTCGGCTTCTACTGTGGCTGCGCCCGAGGCGAGTATGTGAGTCAGAGTGCCGCGGAATCGATGGAAATGGACAAAAGTTGTCGCGTAAAATTCCCGTTATCGGTTGCCTATATCCGGGCGCCTTTACCAACGAGCCAAAGAGGGATAAAGAAAGAACGCTAAAAAGAGAGTAGGTAGGATAGTATTCGCTTCCGCTGGTGAAAGAAGCTGACACTCGAATTTCCAATGAACTCGAAAAATCGCTCCGTTTTACTGGAGGGGAGGGTGTGTATGCACTGATGCCCGGCCTCCGATCGCACACTCGCTCGCACCAAAGTGAACGAGGACGAGGTCGCGCAGTCTGTGGTTCTCTATCCGAACGGGATGAGGAAAGTGAGCTTCAAAATGCTGTACACAAACTTTTGAAACTCCGCAAACTGTACTAGAAAAGGTAACAGGGTATGACTACTGTGTGCAGAGTCGTTGCCATACGAATGTGGGAGAAAAGCAGCTAGTGGGTGAGCGCGCCGTATAATTCAGGAGGTGTTGCTGTACGTAGACTGCAGCTACATGCCGGAATCCTCCCCTCCGTGAGTTTCGCGAGCTCTTCCAAAACTCTCGTACGACGTTTCACATATACAAGTACGATCGAGACGATGCCGTCGACGAAACAAAAGTAATGAAAGAAATGGAGAATGCAGGATCAAAGGAGCAAGTGAAAAAGACCAGATGCTACATGGCCAATAGAACGAAAAGCGTCTGCGTACGAGCTTTCGAGACCGTGAATACCGTTTGCACGTGGACGAACGTGAATTACTACATGACCAGCTAGAGCGGCAAACCTGGTAGAGAGAGGAACTTTACGCTTTTTCGACGGAATTCACTACGTTGTATTACAGAGGTACCGTCTGCTCGTTCGACTGTGTGACATCCGACTACTCTCCCCTTCTCGTGTTCACACATACACACACTTTTCCATCTCACCTCTTTTACTCGCCCTCACTTACGGTGCGCTAACGGTAAAATGAAACACTGGATCCGACGGGCTTGCCAATTTCTGACTTTACGACAAATGATGCCTTCGAACCCTGTACCGATCATACATCATCCACACTTCATACGAACCTGACACGTGAGCGGGCAAACTCGCGTGAACCTTTTACAAGAGAAAATTGAAGTTTCACCTAGAAGTATTGCATGTTCAACCTGCCGCTAAGAAAGACCCCATTAGATTTTGAAGAAAGCTGCATGTCATCTATTACAGTTGTGCAAAAGGCACGTACAATAGGCTCATGTGCTGGTGATTAAGGGTTAATTCTTTCCCCTGCTTTCTTTTTTCCTTCGAGCCGTCACTTATATTCTTTGTTCCATAACGCGCTTCGCACCGTATCACAAAAAGCAACTACCACAGCAAAATCACTTTCATTACCGGATCGAATAAGCTTGGCTCCTGTACAGGACAAAACAGCTTTATCATAATAAATCCCGATGAAAATACCGTAGGTACTGCCAGGCGATCGCGGCAGTGGATGATGGAACGCGCGAAGGAACAAGGGTGCACCCAAGATGAAATGATAATAAAGCTGTGATTTATAAATTTCCGGGTTCTCCCGAGGGGTTGTACTACCAATCCGTATTCACTACGGCATCTTTCTATCTTTTACTCTCTTACTCTCTTCCCCTCTCTCTCTCTTTCTGTCGTCGTCTCGTCTCTCCTGAAACTTGATGTCGTTGTATTGATGAAAGGCCCATGAAACTCGAGGTGAAACGGAGGGAAGACCGAATCGAGTTAAGTCTATCAGATACACAAAGGAAGAGGAAGGGTCGGGGCGGTTCCTCCGCGAGTATTTCCTCCCTTCGCAAAATCCACTTCGCCAAGAGTATGAGTGAACGAGACGAATCAGACTCATCGCTTGTCTGCCATCAGCTATCTCAGTTTTTGCTCCCTCTGCTTATGTTCTCACGTTCTGACTATCCGTAGCCAACTCTGTAACATTCGCCTCCCATTCACCACTTGAAAATTTTGTCGATACTATGAGGAGGGCCTGTTGCGTCGTCACTCGTATTTTTACACATAGATGATCCCTCAGGCGACACGATGTCCTAATCCTTTTCTTCTTTTCATCGGTCTAACGCGCAGCTTTTATTTGATTTCCTCGTCTTATTCGCGACGCCTCATCTTCATTGTATTCTCATTCTTGTTTTTCTTCTTACCGAATATAACTTCGATCTTCCTGCTGCGTTTCGCAAATCCGTCTCTTCCGACCCTCCATTATTACGTCACAATTGTCAGCTTCTTCCCCCTCGAAGTTTTGCCAAGTTAGAGAACTTTTCACCAGGACGCGAATATTATCTTGTAGAAAGTGAACATTTTCCTTGCCTCTTAGAAAATAAAATTGGGCGTTAAAGAAAAAATCGTTACAGCTCCTCGTCTTTCATACTATCATACTGCCCCTCCACTCGTGTATGTTATTGCGGACAGTTTGTAGGCGGAGAACGGAAAAAAAAAATGCCGCACACACGTGAATCTCGCACCGGCAGCCAACCGATATTCGAACTTTGGGCGATAATAAGTCAATACAGGCAATCTGAATATTTGCAAAAGACTAGAAGACTGAATTATGAATCCAAAATTAGATGAATTGATAGGACGCGCGCGAACCCGCAATGTATAACCACAAAGTTAATTACCGCGACAGGCGCTTGTTGTTTATAATCACGGGAAGATCTGTAATTGTTTTTGTATTTCTTGTCAACAATGTATCCGAAAGCTCCGGGTAATGAGGAAGATTTATCGTGTCAGCGAATAACTGAAATAAATGTTTGCGTTTATCGTTGTATCCGGGAGATATCCAATTGTGCAAATAACACCTGATGACAACGTGTAGATGCGAATAAAGCTGGGAATAATGGTACCGGGGGGTACAAAGTGACCTGTCATCGCGCGATTCATCAAAGAAAAGCTAAGTCTCGCTTGAGAATAAATTTGAATACTCCTTTATCGAAGACAGCAGACGCCTTACGCTTTTCTTGAAGTTTGAGATAATGTCTCATCGTATATTTCACAGCCGTAGATGAAAGGATGCCATTCGGTGTCGCCGAGGGGTCCTTCGGAGTTGGAAAACCGTCGTCGCTCTTCTAACAGCGCCCGATAGTTTGCCGAGAAGCTCCGAAAGCTAGTTGCTCGCGGCCATTCGCACAAGGTAAATTGCATGGGACTAGCGTTTCTTAACTGAAAATTTACGAATTCCACATCGTTACTCATAGAAAGTATGGATGAAACTAGGTCGCGGACATTACCATGCGAAGACACGAAGATAAGTGAGGAAACACTCGCTCGCGAATGTAATTGGAAGGGTTTAATGCGGTTGCTCAGTGCTCTGCTTTTTGCGGAGTGCCCCTATGTAGGTTCGTGCTTTGCTCTCGTTCCCTTGCTTAGTAGAAATACAAAATTAAAAAAGAAAAGAAGTGATGAAAAAAAAAAAAAAAATTCATATAGGACGAATGTGTATGCAAAGCGATGAATCTACGGTAGCGTGACTGTTACGGGCCACAAATACGCGAAAGTACGGTACAGCATCGGGATTTCTACCAGATTTGCGCGGTACAGTGTATACCGGTAACTGCTACACGTTGTTGGGAAGGGAAAAGGCAGGCGTAGCGCAAAAAGGGACGCACGAGGCTACACTGTAAATTCGTGACACGTACAAGGTCCGACGGTTTCGGTTTCGTCATGACGTATATATATATATATAATATATATATCTGTGTAAAAGCTGGTTTCTGTGTGGTCGTAAGCTTCCCACCGAACGCCGTGTGTGATGCCATCAATGCTCTGAAACCTGCGGTCACCGCGACTTGACGTACGGTTGCAATGTTGTGCGTCATTCCAAAATCGAAAAAACCGATCCATTGTTCGATATACAACATCCTACTAGAGAGAGTTTGAGAGGAAATTCCGCTACTGTTATCGATCTCGTATCCCCCTCGAAATGCGGGCGTAGCGGATGTGTATACTATATCGTCTACATTCATCGGCAGGACCCTCGCGAAATTCCTCTCGTTCAGTGGCCTCTTTTTTCTTTTTTTCCATTTATAAATAATTGTTCCGAACTTCGATGAACATCCAGCGTGAATCGATGTGACCAATAAAATTGATTGCCATATTTCCGTAGGCCATGGTAAAGTAGAGGTTTAATAGATATAAAAATCGATCAGAAGAGGTGGAGGGGGAAGGAGGGTGAGGTATTATAAAGTCAAGCCTGTCGCAGCTGTAGTGGTATTATTTTTTTCAATCACTTTTCATGCCGTTGTACGGGACGCCTATGGGTATTAGCTTAGCAAGGCTTTCTCTTCGCAAAACGTATTGGATCCCGGGGGTGCGAAATTAATTTCTCGGCGGCACGTTTGGTCAGTAGCGAGAGAGAAGGTTTATGTTGGCCAGTTTCATACTACAGTCCGTCCGCTTTATCGCGTATGCCTCTGTATCCTTCAACACGCGCTCTGTGTGTACAGTATAGGCAACAAATCCCCCGCCTCAACGGGTCCGTCTATATACGGACCACTTTCACTTTTTGCTCAAAGAGCTCGCAGTGGAGGATGTCCGGATAGGAACCGGGGTGAGCTGTCTCGCGTGCGCTACGTAACGACCTCGACTACGACGCCTTCGAGAGACATTAAAGCATAACGGTAATGATACTGCTGATATATAATAAAATATAAAGCAGACCGGCACGTCGTTCTCCAGATAATATACGGTGGCATAATATATACGTTATACTGTTGAATACTATTATAAATTCAATCTCCGTACAGTAAGTACATCGTACAAAAGCTCGTTTATCCTGCAAGCTTAGACAGCCAACGATTTTGCTACCGTTCATCGTCCAATAAATTGCTTATAGATACATTTTACTTTTCGCCAAGTCATCCAATCGGATCTTTTTGCCCGATATACCTATAATTCTCGCGTGGGTGGCCTTAGAAACAATATTCCTAGTTGCCAATGGATACTACACACACCACAGGAGTACAGAAAGTAGCACATGTGGGCCGTTATCGGTACCCTTCAAACAAAAACCGTCTGGCTAAGCTGATCCCATAGTCAGACGAGACCAAGAGACGGCGAAGCGAGAGAACGAGAGAGCGAGAAACCCAAAGGCAAAAACAGGGTGACCCTGCGTCCTAGCGAAGCTCCGACAAATTTGCATGGGCATCTGGGGCTCCCACTTTAATACCGTAGAGCTTACGAGACCGCAATCTTCCCTCAGGGAACCATTGGTATACCATAGTCGCGCAATGATGCTTGCCATTGTATACATACCAAAGTACCAAAATACATAACCACTGCAGAAATCTCATCGTACAACACAAAATTGAAGAATGAAAAAAAAATCATTTACAATTCACCAAATAGGGATAACCATTATCGTTCTTCCTAAGCGTGTTTCAGAGAGCTGTAGTCTGGTCTCTCTTACGTGAGAGAAATCGCTCTCAGCGGGAAATGGAGTGACGAAAACCATTAAACCGAATGTGCCTATTGTGGTTACACTATTTAGTTGCACGCAGTAGGTGTACTCGCTGAGCTGATGGTACCGGGCCGGCTTTCTCTCTTCTCTGTACGACTCTTGCGCGCTTCGCGTCACAGTTTCGCTACCTCTATGCAAATTGCATAAGACACGTGTGCGTGTACTGTTGTAGCATATACGTACACGCGAAGCTTGTAACATACGAGTTGCCTCGGGTGAATACACAATGTTGTAGTCGCAACGAAGTGCACGAGTATCCCGTGGTCTATTCCCTCGTCTGTTTATGCAAGCAACTGGTCGTATTGTACGCGCGGTAGTATTGTGTAGAGGACACTACTGTATACAGAATTTGCAATGACAAACTTCGCGCACGCCGTCTAGCGGTAGGCCGGATTACTTGCCGGACGGTGATCGGAGACGTTGAAAGCATATAACTGTAGCGCAAAGCTCGAGTATCACAACCATTACGGGACTACGGTGCTATTGGCTAATGGTAAATACAGTACAGAAGTGTACAGTAGTTAGTGCTGCAGCGATTTTGTGGATCTTGATCAACGTGCAAAGGCCATACGATCCCTTTTTCATTCTCGCAGCAGATCGTTTTCATTTCCCGTCTGTTTAATCTTACCCGAGCAGAATTTGAACTCTCTGCAGCCCAAAACGAGGAGTCAAAACCTCTACAGTTGAAACGTTCGTATGATCAAGTTGACCGAATCTCTGCATTGGCTATCGTGGACTTTCCAACAAAAAATGTCGCGTATCGGTCTGTTTCATCGTTCGCTAGTCGGTGTGTTTGAACAGGACATCGAAATCGAACTTCGGAGGGTTTCCATCCCCTTCGATGGTACCCAAAGCATCTCTCTCCCTCATAACGTGACGAGAGATAGTAAGTAGCGCATTAGCGGTCTCCCTTTACGACTGGTCTCGCTTTCTACCGCCTGCGCTAACGACATTGAGCACATTGAACGTGTATTCGCATAAAAAGGGTTACACATCTTGCCTCTTTTTTACTTTTTTTTTTGTTCATCTTTACTTCGCTATCGTATTTTATGAGTTTACAAAAAGAAAAAAAAAAACTGAGGAGACACTATTTACTCGATGTTTCGCAATAACTCGAAAGTGTATTTCTCTCGAACATCTTTTTCCTCTCGTGGTAGAGTAAAAAAGATCTTCGCGTTCCATATATTGTCAAAGTGTTTCTTGTTTATTGAAAAATAAATTTACGTTCATTCGCGTGAAAGCACCAATTCGTAGCTGTCACGAAGACGAGAAAAAGCTGAGAGGGGTAGGGTAGGGGGTGGAGGGGGCAGTGGAAAGAGGTACAGAGTTAGTCGAGCGACGTATATAGAACAACCAACTCATTTCAGCGACATTGCTCCCAGTGGACCAATGGGACCGCGGGTGTGCTCGTTCGCACCTGCGAGCTGAGTGCGTCACGAGTAGACTATCAATTTATGTATATGTATACAATATATACACACAAGGATAGTGTCGCCGTAATATGAGGCTGAAAATGTATTGTTGCATAGAGCGGTAATTACACCGTGCGGTCTGTATTAAATTGTAATCAGCATTGATTCATCATGCCACCAGTTTTCTATTGACATTTCAGCGCCACATATTTCTGACCAGAAATTGCATATCATATTAATATCATAAATTCTATTTATTTCAATTAATTTTTTTTTTTTTTATTTCGAAAAATTGATTTCACCGAAACATCGCAGATGCATATATAACGGTTTATACTCTGCAAATCAATCGTTACTTCAGCTATACGTAATTCAGTAAATAACTCGATCGTGAGACTCTATCGTATTCCGTTTCTACTTGGTATAATGAAAATCGAATGAAAACCAACCTGGACCGAGTGGCACGAGAAGACAGTCTCGTCTTTTTCTTTCAGCTGCCCTCTTTCTTGATTCAATTCTCCATCCTTCGATATACTCTTCGTTTTATCTTCCGTTTCACCTTGGCTAGTTCTCCTTCGATAAACGACACGCGGAAACCAAATAAGCTTTGACTCTTCAAGATCGTTCACAATAGGGTTCTCTTCTTCTTTTTTTTACTCACTATCCACTCAAGCAGAGTGGCCCTTTCGTCTCGATAATGAATCACGTGGAACTACCGCATTCGAAGAATCGACGAGTTCGATCGGAACCCCCACAAACGGCATGTTGTTTGTACGAATTTACTCGAGACTAAGTGACAACTGATCAGCAACTGAAAGCTTTTTTGCTTTAGAGAAGAATCAATCAACAGGATTGTCGACGGAATCGATGAAACAATAAACGAAACAACGGTAACGTCGAGGAGAGATCACGTTGAGAGTCAAATTACGATAGACAGATAGAAGATAGAGAACGAAGAGCGTACAGGATGCAGAATAGGACGCCGGTTCTGTTATTGTATGTACACGCGTCGAGTACGATCAAACGAACAGGAACGCGTCAACGGAACGTGGTTCCGGCATCGTGGTTGCGTGCGATACTAGTGTGTGGAGTCTCCTCTTGGCTGGTAGCTAGCTGTTGGATGAGTTGCCGCGAACTCCGAACCCCCGACAGAGAAGTAGCTGCGTGGAGGGAGGTGTGTATGCGCGAGTCGGAGCGAGACGAAATATATCGCGAATGCGTGAACGCCAAGAGAACACAGGTGGGATGGAAGGTATGTGAGAGTGAGTGAGATGGAGTTGTACGAAGAGAGCGTGTGATCGACCGATTGATAGAGTGAAATATGAACGCGCGGCGAGCGCGTTTCACGGTGTATCGCGGAGAACTGAGGTGAAACCTCGCGTATATCCTCCACGGTGCGCAGGCGTACCCGTAGCTTTACGAAAACGCTTCGGCAACGAAGGGAAGCAACCCCTGACGCAGACACTGACGCTTTGGGCATTTGAACGGATATAGAAGCCGGGCAACACACAGAGCCGCGAAGTTGCGAGCGAACGATGGAGAGAAAGGAGAGAGCGACAGAATACACCCCTCTAGTTCGTCAGGAGGGTTGCAGGTACAGTGGAGAGAGGAGGTACCCTTCGCTACCCGTTCGTCGGCTCCGCACACCCGGCACACTAACTCGCTCCAAGCTCCACCTCACGTTTTACCACCCCGCGGACCGTCGCTTTTCCACGGATTTTCCATGCCCCACTACCATGGATACCTACGTCATCGTTGATCGTAAACTCCACCACTACTATTGGCAACTTTTCGGTACCCGTATTCGTACTTCTATCCGTGCGGTATTCTCTTTCAAGCTTATTCGCGCGCATGGACCACAGACTATAAAGGGTAGCGAGGAACAGAGCCATTCCCAAAATCAACTCTTGTTATTCTTGTGGCCCTTTATCTTTCTCGTACCCATTGATTCTCACCCTCTTTTCGATTTTGCTTTGTTTTTATCGACCTAATATTCTCGAATATACGTAGGGATGAGTATACATACATATATAGTTACCACCCTCATAGAAATAAAGTACAGGTCGGAATTTATTAAAGATATATATCTCTACATATGTCTTACATATATCTGTCGGATATACCTTAAAAATATTTTTCAGATATATAGGATGTATAGGGTATGTATTTAAAAATCAATTATACATAAATTGTATATCTTGCAGTAAAAACATGTATTGCTTGTATATATATCTCAGTATATACTTAATTTTCATAAAGTTAACCTCCTTTTCATCGGTCACGTTGCTGACAACGAGATACCAACGTGTGAGCACACTTTTCCAGATGAACTTTGAAGGAGCCGTCGTCTCTGTCTATTTGCCATCTTTTGGGACACTTTGCAGCATTTTCTCAACACCAACTAGCTATTGGTGAATGGTAGCTTTGCAGCAAAATTACCTTCCTCCTTCCTTCCTTCTTAAGCACAGACAGGGCACAGACGTTGAATACCGAGCAATGAATTATAAATGCTCCCCGATTACACATAGAACGGAAAGCCTCTAGCAAAAAAAATGTTCAAAGGATTCCTTTTTTTTTTCTTCATATTTTTTGACCGAGATTTTAAGCAGGAAATGTGTGCGGTCACGGGGTGTGGCTACTGGGTCAAACGGAATGGGGTTACCGCGTTGTAGCAAGATCTCGATTAGTTTCTGGTATAAAAAATGTCAAGGTATATGTGCGAATACGGCTCCAGGAAGATCCGACCGTGCGAATACTATAGTTTCAGATACGCTCTTTAGTGATCGACAGAGGTAGGGATGTAATGCGAATGTGGATAGGAGGGAGTTCCAGGATCGATTTCCGTGAGTGACGGAGGGTTTTTCGTGAGCAAAAGCCCCGATGGGTATACATTCTATACCGTCGTAAATTCCCGTCAGATCACCGAAGTCAAGCATTGAGAGAGTCTTCGCCACGTTTATGTCTTGTTCCTGTCGCATCCTCACACTTACCCCGACTCTTGTCTCAGGTACGCGTCACTATCGTGACTTGAAAAAGAAAAAAAAATATCTCATCGAAAGCTAATCTCACGTTCCGATGGAACTTTTGTGCACCGAATGTAAATGAATCGATTCACTGTCCTGACGCAAAACCGTCAGCAGTTTTTTCATGAAGACATTTTCATTTATCCCAGTCGAATTTACTCTGCCCCCGCTGATAGAGAGCCCCAGCCCTTTGTCCCTTCGAACAGCTGCGAGTGACGCGGTAATTTAAACTCCGCGTGATAGGTATAGTGCGCAATCGAGACGAGTTAGTAGTACAGGACCTACTTCGATCAGACTTGATGACTTTCGATACCATGCCTCCCTATATACATGCGCTCTGTACTTCTCTCTCTCTCTCTCTCTCTTACCAATGCTCTCTTCCGCAGGGCTGTATATTCTCGGTTTTTAATAAATTAGCTCGCCCGTCCGTGCGCAAATTTCATCGTTATTTTTTACGCTCATAGCCCAACACAGGCAAAAGACCGCTAACACGTGTCAAGCACCGACAAAAATGGAGTACTCGTGTATTATTAAAAATTCATTCGCGCTGTGTCGCTTATCATCATCGTCGCTTTCTACGTTTAATTTTTTTGCCTTCCCTTTCCGCTCGCCCCACCTCCCTCGCAACATTTCTCGCCTCGCCGAGGTGACGAGAGCTTCCTTTTATCAGATGACCGCAAACCCTTTTACATGCTCGCGCACCGGTAGACCGTGGTTACGTTATATACTGTACTTCGTTTGTCGGCCAAGCGTGTTTCAAGCGGCCGGTGTAACACTTGGTTAGATACGTAGTACATAGTCCCTAACGAAGCAATTCCCCAACGTACGAGTAGAAGGTCTACCGTTAGCGATGACGAAGCTTCGTGACTATCTCACTCATTCTCGTTGCTGTATCACGATCGTGCGAGAAGTGCGCATGCATCCCGTCTGCACAGTCGGACGTTATACACGTGTGCATGCCGGAGGGCTGGCCAGCAATACATTGCATTCACGCGACGTCGACGACAACGAGGATTCACAGGAGGTTTCCTCGTCGGTGCGGGTCGGTAAGTCTCCGCTATACACGTCGTCAACCACGGGCCCCCGGAATTGTAGATGCGGTTACGAGGTCGATGCGCGTCTCTCCTTCGCGGACTCCTCTGACTGAAACTCTCCCCGTCCCATTGCCCCGACCGCAGCTTCGACAAATATTTGCATCGGCGAATGCGACGCCCGCGACGACCGACCGAGAGACGCGGTGATACACAAGCTCTACCGACAGCCCCGACGTTGATCAAATTGTACATGACGAGCGCGGTAATGGTGACTGTCGGCCCCTTCAACGCGCCAAGAAATACAACGTAAATTATGATGAAACCCTGTGAGGCTCTCCCCAAAAAGACGACTCATCTTACCGACGCTGCATCCAAATGTAATCAATCAGCACGGACCGTTTGATTCCAATTGGCAAATTAGTTTCTACCTTCGTTATGCATCAAAGTTTCCCCAACAAGGAAATTCGCTCGGTTTGGAGTCTCAGCACGTATCTTTTGAAAACACTTTGGCGCGTGACGCCTCGAGGCGAGATCGAACTTCTCGGTACCTTGAAAAGGTCACGTTATCAGCTCAAGATGCGTGGAAAAGGTATTGAATCTCGAAGTTTGAAAAAAAGAAAGTTAACAACCATGGGGATGGTGAATGGGATCAGAGTTTCCAAACTTTAGAGAGGCAGAGTTTAGCGTACAGGTTCGATAGTGATGGATAGAGTGATATATGAATGAACTAAAGTTACTTTTGTACGAAGTTTATTTATCTCTGTATCGAAGTGAGTGGATAAATGGAAATTCTGTGGCAGGTGTATTTTAGCGCCAAGTGACTCGACCGCAACTGTATCTCTCTCCGTTGGAAACTCGGCGTGGACGCGGGGGGAGGGAGGGGGGGGGGCGTCGACGGGGGCGGCGAAGAATAACTGAAGTGCAGCTAGGCTCGTGGCTTTGAGGACATAATGCATTATCCCAGAGAGGAACAGAGTAAGAGACGAGGGCGATAAACGTCAGCGCTGTGGTCGGTCGTGAAAGATGAATAGCTGGAAATGCCCAAGCCGCGGAATGGAAAGTGCAATGGGGGGTAAAGGGTGCACGTACATAGTAGTATCAGGGAGCTTTGCGCCTGGCAGCTAAAGCTCGTCATCCAAAACGCGGAAATTTTCACTGGCAACCAAGTGTCATCCTATAATATATTCCGCAGAAATATAGAGCACATAGACCGATGCAGATGTGACGTGCTGAATTCCGTTTGGCGCGTCGTCGGGTGCACTAGACATATCGCACTATTGAGAGAATTTAAGCCGGCGAAGTACTGAGAAATAAAATTTACTGGATAAAATGAAAGATACGCTAGCAGGGAGAAAAAATAAAGCTCGGAGAAATGACGAAGAAGAATCGCCAAAGGAAAGTATCACAGCGTGAAGGTTTTCATCTACGCACCGTGTTGGAAGTTGAGTAGGTATATCACAAACTTTGCCGTGTCGGCAACGATAGGATTTTCTGGAAGCTGCGGAAAAAAAAGGTATAAAGTTTTCGTGTGATTGCACAATTCTGCTGTAGACGAGATCTCATCAAGGCGTGCCATAGTGAAATGACCGACCGGGTAATTCTTCTCGTCTACCATTGCAGCGTCTAAGTGAGCGAATTAATTTCTCTTTCTTGGCCTTGAACGACATAGCAACGTGCTTGGCATGTGGCAAGATAGAGTTGATCGTATTTAAATTCAGCAATAGTATCTCCGAGCGGTGATCGATCGAATTTCCGATCACATTTCTCACGACTGATGCATCGATATACGTTAACCACAAGTCAATGCAACCTCGCAGCCGAGAAATCCCGTCGTTTGGATTACGTCTCACATCGACCGCAAGTCTGTGCAACGTGAGGCTGATGCGTTCTCGACGTCGAGGCGCCGCAGCCGAATAAGTTAAGGGGTGTATACAGGGAAGATACAACGCTCAACGTGTGCAAGCAGGCGGATGCTGTGATTACAGTAACCCGATACACCGAGCGCCACTTTCGGAAATGATTATCGATCACTATAATATATTATACGATGCCGTACCCGGCAGCGGCATTGGCAACAGCAGCAATATTTGATGCCGCTGTAGCGATGCATCATCGTCTTTGTCTTGATGCGTTTCGCGTCTTCGTCATTCGAAACTACCGCACCTTCGCGTCTTCGTCGTCGTTTCACAACAATGAAAATGTTACTATCATAAATGTAGGTCTACCGGGCCATAACTTATACCGGCAGGTATAAAGGGGTAGGTCGATCGTTACCTCCTTTCCCGCTAACTTTACAACCTCGCCTTCGCGCCGAACGAGTCCACACCCCCTTCTGCAGTCGCTCTCCTGTACCCATTGCACAAAGTGCACACGATGCTACGACGTAGTTGCCAAACTTGTTTTATTCGTTGCGTATAGACGATCGTCAACGTGGTCGCGGTGAAAAGTTTCGACGTTACTCGAATATCCTGAATAATTCCATGGGTACAGCTTGTTCGACGAAAAATGTCCAACATTTTTGGTAAACTATTGACGTCGGATACTTGAAATTATTCGTCGGTTAATTTCCGTATCAAATTATTTTTTTCATTAAATATAAGGTGCGTTCAGTTCAACTCTCGGTCGTATTTTAATGAATATATAGCTATATTTCAACGTGTCTGATTGACTTGATTTGCGTAGTGAGAATGTTGAATGATTTACCCCTTTTATTATGTCATCAACTCATCAACGCGTATCAACTTTATGAAAAAAGCATGAACAACATAGCTATGTATTAGGGTTTTTATCAAGATTCTAGAATCCCAACAATCGATGACTCTACCTCACTTCATACAGCCTATACTTTTTAAATAATTAATACCGATGTTTGTTCTCGAATACCTAGGAAATTGTAATACGGGAGGTGTTGGATGACTTGTAGGAATGGTCTACCAACCGATTGGTCATCGTATTGTGTATCGTAAAATCCATAAATATACGGAAGTTCTTCTATACATCACACTATCGCGACTATGCAACCCACCGCGACCGAGACTTCCAAACGTTTAAGCCACGAAGCCATTCCCCGCTCTTTGTTTTTCTTCCATTCTTTTTTTTCTTCTGCTAGCTTGCTCCCTTAGGTACTACGTACTCTCGCGTTCGCTTGCGAGAAAACGAGTATCTCTTGCTCTATACCGTATGCGAAAAATACGAGGCTGTTTATCTCTTTTGACAAGCACTTCCCTCGCGAACCAGAAGCATGCTACACGCGAACGAATAATAGTTACCGTCGACCTCGTCCTCGGTCGCCCTCCGCCCCACGTAAGCGCGCGCCCGGGCTCACTACCATGCGCGCAACCTGTCCAGGATGTTCGGAGCTTGCGGTCGAGACTCTACTTTGCTCGCGCCGCTCTCTTCCCTTTACTATATTTCTCTCATGGTCCACGCTTTAACAAAAAGTGTGAGCGCGTTGCCCGCCAACCCCACCAACGACTGCTGTAACACATATAACGTTATAATAGATATAACGCCGTTACTAGATGCGTAGTTTCATCCCCTCAGTCTCGAATAACCCACCCCAGCGCGATATTATACTTTCGGCAAAGATACGATTTTACTCGTAAGTAACGAAAACAGCCTCGAATCTTTTCGAAAACAAAAAACATGGATTCATAGAACTGCGAAGAGGTTATGTAACAGTTTATGAATAATTCATAACATGAACACGATGGCCAAAGATTTTTTTTTTTTCTATAAACAGTATGATATTTTATTAGTCTCGCCAAAGATACTCATTGTTAACTGAATTTCGAAATTTGGTAGACTATTCAAATGACCTGATGGGTTGAATAGTTTATTTCTGATTTTACCTAAATTGCACCATCTGCTCGATTTTCGCGCACTTGACACGTTTCGTGGATGATGAACACTATACATTTTTGTTTTTTGTTTCTGACCCGAATTTTCATGAAAAATTTTACTATCCGTATAGTAAAAAAATACGATGGATGTAGATATGAAATATCGCGGGAAAATAGTTTGTTCGAACATCAACTGTGAGAACACCAATAATTTTTTATATTTTCAAACTGCGGTTTCTCGATGCTATCACGAAAAACTGCGGGTTTATATCGTGTCATGCGGTGAAAAAATCCACAAGATACGGTATTTACTTGACCAAAACAATTTTTTTGTACCGTTACAGGGCGATCAAAAATATGAAAAAAAAAAGCAAAATAAAATTTTTGCAAAAAACCGTAATGAAAAGTGAGGGGCTTTAAGTAATTTGCGAAAAGCTTTAACCAATTTTACCGACTAGAAAAAAGTCTCGATTCAGTTGGGGAATGCGAATAAGAGACTTGAACAGGCGCGTCCCCGCACTC
The DNA here is from genome assembly GCA_934046635.1 of Buathra laborator. Lineage (NCBI taxonomy): Eukaryota > Metazoa > Arthropoda > Insecta > Hymenoptera > Ichneumonidae > Buathra > Buathra laborator. Next base: position 2,368,762 of record OW203897.1, on the reverse strand, counting down.
TTCCTTTTCAGTTAGGTGTTAAAAAAAGAACGATAACGGGGTATCTTGGCAACTTTCTGCGTTGAATTCGAAGGGTTTCAAAAAATGTCCAGAACTACGCAATTAGATATATTTTTTCACGCTTAATATGAAACTAATATCAGCTTTGGACTAATATCAAGCCGGATGTTACTAATTGCCGAAAAAACAATCCGGTGAAAAAATATTTTCAGCGCGATTGAAGTTCCCTATAAATGAATGAGTTCCAGTTGCAGCTTCGTGACAGCCAATTAGTGATCAAACAAAATCGACAACAAAGCTTTCCACTATTTTGATATATTACCGATCATGGATTTTATCGCTGAAGTTTGTGACAATTTATGTTATTCTCGGATGGCTAATACATCAACTAAAGTCTCTTATTTTACGATATCGCGGTACTGAAGCCCGGTGAAAGCTTGACTTCATAATTTCCAGTGTCATATCGCTCATATAACGCATCGAACATCACTTCGCGCGAGTTATGCGACGGTGTAGTTCAAAGTTTCAATACATTGTGCCGATTGAAATAATTCATTGGCTCGCCCGTCCGCGCTGAATTTACAACTGAACCGTGGAACAGTTGATATTTACGGTAGGATACTCGTTACTGTATATTGCGATGAAATCGACGCCACTACTCGCTTCACCCTTTCACACCATCTGTACACTCTCTGTTGGGACCATAACGCTTATACATCCGCTAAATCACAGTCGATTACTCCTTTCACTCGCTATTACCGTAGAAGCGCTAGTCGATGATATTGAGCGTCGGTGTTGCAAAAAATTGAACATTTTTCGCTTCGTCACCATCGCCGACAGCCACTTCAATCAATGTATTTGCCCGGAAGAACAAGAAAGAAGTTCGAGGGCTACCGGTATAATGCTTCGCGTGCTAAATCATCCGTTCAATTTTTCATTAAATCCAACCGTTCAGCAAAAGGTGCGAAGATCCGACGCTGACGCGCGTTCGAGGTTCATAAAGTTTGGTAACTGTAAACCGTCGAGTAAGTACCACGAAACTCCCACACGCTACGAAACAGATAATGTATTAACGTCTGGAAAGTTCACATAAAACGGACTCCCCGCGAGCGAACCGCTTCGCGTTTGGATTCTTGTTCGGGTGCAACCACCTTGCACGAGAGTTATTTTCTGCTTCTCAAGGTCTCCGACGGTCTTCCTGCTACGGAGCATTTATCTTCTCGGAGCCTTTCCTCAACCACTGTTCGCGTGACTTTAACGAAAGATACGTAGGCGAATTAACGATATACCTTAAGACTCATGAATACTTCGTTGAATTTTGCTAAAGTTCGCGAGTACAACAGTGCGACGTGGAGTTATTTGCCTCTCGAGTGAACGACGTGGAGTTAACGCGTTGGTGGCTGTTGACCGCGGAACCATCGTCGCCGATATGCCCGCTGACAGATCGAACTTTTTTTCCCCCCCACTCTTCAGCCGCTGTGTCCCGTGCCCGTAAATCACATTTTTATTTATGAAACGTCGAGAGAAGCGAACTATATCCTCTCTCTAACGTCATCTGTGCCCATCACACACCGTTCGAGAGCGGGAGAGAAGGTTCCGTTGAGCTTTCGAAGCAGCGCATTCATGAATTCCAACGACGGCTGGAAAGTTACGCGTGGCTTTGATAAACCACATTGAAAAGGGGCGTGTAAGACGAAAAGAAGCGAAAAAAAAACAGTTAAACGAGAGAGGGAAAAGAAAAGAGTAAAGTTACGTTCCCAAGACGACGATTTTGGGGACAACCACGACGTGGCCGACGACATACAACTTAGAAGTGTTTTTGCATTTGATATTTTACCATAAATGTGCAGTCGAGCCGTGTGTCGAGGGGTCGGGATTCGTGTCGCAGTCGATGTCGCAACTTTTAGATATCTGGCACCAAGTTTTAACGCCTATATACGTAAGGTCACGGGTTGTACCCGTCTACCTCCCGACCGAGATCTTTTCTGATGAATAATACAGACAAGGCCCCTTCGACAACGGCACGACTCGGGGGGTGGTCGAACGACGCGTGAAACGAGATAACGAGACTTGAATACGAAGAGCAAAAGTTTCGGGACTTCAATAAGAAAAGGATATCTTATCGTGAGCCCAAGGCCTGTAACATCTTGGGATTCGTTCGAGACTGCGTAATGAAATTTGAGCGATTAAAAGTTTATCGAACGCGATGATGAATATGTGATGAATTTCGAAATTATTAAACAGAACGAGGGAACGATTGAAAGTCATGACCCACGGATCCGACATTGTTCGAATGTGCGACATAAAAAATCCATGGTAATATATTAGTCACGAGAAAACAAAAAAGTAATTAAAGTATGTAACGTTGTCTCGGGTCACGAAAGACACAAAACTTACGGTGTACTTACACGCGAGCGAGAATTCCAATTCTCCACTGAGACACGAAGGAAACTGTAGGAAAAGGAACTAAAAGCAAAAAGGGAGACGGTACAACCGTTGCCGGAAGACGAGGGCGACGTTTGCGGAATTCTGTGAATGTAGATAAAGCTAGAACGGCAAAGTCCGCGTTGTATTTTCGAGGGAAACGATTGCGCTCGATGTCTTTCGACTGTCTCGGCTTGCCCTCGACTTTGGAGATATACGTTAGTCTACTTTTCAAGAAGGCCCTATTGAAACAATACCTCGAGGCAAGTGAATTTATCTAATTAGATCGAGTGTGTCGTGTTCTATGGTGCAAAGCGCGATTTCGGACAAAGTACAGCTCTGGTTTCCATCGGGAAAGCGTGTGGTCGAGAGGAGAGTTTCAAAGATATCGAAGTGTGCCAAGGGGATTGAATCCCCGTGGAAGGAGGTGAAACAATCAAGACTTTGCGGAATCCTCTTTGGTACCACATGAGCCGAAGAGAGAAGCGAATCCTCGCGTAAAAACTTCAATCCTTGAAGCGCATCCTTAACAAGTTTCACGTCAATGTCGCGTATTTTGCGACTGCTGTAAATCTTAGCTAAACTCAGCTTCCACAGAATAAATCCAGCACTCCCCTTTTCGAGTGACATCGAACGTCGAGCGTGAACTCTTTGAAAATCAATCGGAGATCTTCGTAGGATGGTGGTACTTCTCTCGCCTTTTCGTATACCCGTTAGTCTTTTAGTACGATGTTGGAAAATGAGTTGGTGAAACGTTCCCGTCTGTGACGTGGCAAGATATACTATAAATCAAAGTTCGCCAACTTCTTACAGCGTATTACGCGTTAATTGATACGAAGTTGTGAGAAAGTGATGTATCCATGGAATCCGACCCGGAGAGTTATAACTATGGTTTCAGGTTTCGCTACAGTATCTCTTCGTGCAATGCCACTCAGATCCACCTTCACCCTACTTACGCCTTCACTCCCCCCCCCCCCCCCAACTCCTTTAGACTTAACTTTTGTGTTAACAATTTTCCCACCTTGCCGAGCAACGAGAATCGAGATTTCACCCTTATTCCGTTTTTGTTTGTTTTTTTTGCCCAGAAAAAAATAACTACATAAGATATGACTCCTCTGAGGGATCGATGGTTCCCTCATTCTTCATCGCTCTTATTTAATTACAACTTTTTACGCGCCATCGTCATGTTTTGAGACACGAAGAAGTCTGTAATACCGTACACGTGTTATTGCGCTGCCCATATAGAGAAAATTCCTGCTGCAGTGAGAAATATGAATGTCTCTCATACTATCAAACTGACGCGTCGCAGTATCTATATCACATGGCTATGGCGCAAACAAACGAGGTTCATTTGCAACGTATTGAGTCTCCTTCCAATCATGACGATGGCGATGAATAACTCAGCTTGCATGAAACAGCGGATCCAGGGGTACGGAGAAAACTATACACCACGTTACTGGGGAAAATACAGGGTAGAAAACTCGTATATGAACAAATTTAAGGATGCGATCCTAAACAATTATACAACTACAATTTCGCATTACTGATACAATGAGTTTCTGATCTTTACTGATAAATAAAACAGTGTAAGAGGATCTGCAAAAAGGTATGTCGGTCACGTATCCATAAGAAAATGATACTAAAGTTTCGAGGATATGGGTTAGCGCCTGTCTTTATACATATTGTATATAGAGGAGCTGGAAAACGTGCGATAAAATGCTAGGCGTGTATATTATCGCTCGCACGATGAAGTTGACTCTCTTGCCGCAGTGTCTGCTGCAAAGTCTTACCAAACACTGCATCAAGTCGGTCAGCTGCATCAAGTACATCGGTATATCGAATGCCATAAGAATAACACATAGAAGCGGCCAGTCGGTCCACGGAGACATCGAGGCGAACATTGAATTTTCTTATTTGTATCACGTAGTGCCAATAAACGGAAAAATTTGTTCCGGCTCCTTGCGCGTTCGAGACTGGCGACTTTGCATACACGTTCGTACCTCGGAGATCTTATTCCTGCAAAGGGGAATCGAATGGCCTGACGAAAATGAACAGAAGTCAGAGGATTGTCTGATTATGCAGCTGATCAAATCTGTTCCGTTGATATATTTCCCTTAGGCGCCGACGTGTAAATCATACATATGACAGCACGTGATAACGTACGTATGCCACCATTCCTATTCGAATTGAAGCTCAAGTGACGAAATGGGGTTCTACTACGTGGAATTCATTTCCGCAGGTGCAACTTCACTTCTATTGAAATATCTATCGTCACAAGCGTCACAGTAGTTGGCTATTTAAGATAAGTTCCATTATCGCTTTCTGGCATTCTTGGGTTTCTCTTCATCCAACGCGTTTCCTCATGGGTAGCCAACAACTGACTATCCATCCGACTCTTTTCAATTGAAACATTTCAACAAACACGGTTATACGACACGGCACTTCAGCTTCGGGTTTCGTTAATTGGTTGTTAATAGCTCGTGTACACGATGCTGAAGTCGCGATGCATCATGTGTGACGCCACGGCGACACAAATGCAAAGTTACGAAGCTACGGAGTGGCTGGTATAAGTACATTGCCATCAGTACTACTCCTCTAATTCTGCATTTTGAAATTCGTAACAGCGAAACAGGTGTAGATATATACTCGGCAAAGTTATCTATATCATCCTCAACTTATGTGTAATCGGAGAGTTTCAGCTTGAAACAGCGCGGAGTAATATTGTAGTTGTGAGGGTTTCCACGTTCCTGTGCCGCGGAGTGGTCTCTAAGCCGGAAACGTGTTGGGGTAAAATTCACGTGGTGCATTGTGCCTGATGGCGATATGTGTTGGTCGTACCAGCGCCGATCCTGTTGATGGCGCGCATACCGATGGCGCAATGGCATTCACATCGAGATGCAACTCTCGCGCAAGAAATATGCTATGCATCCATGCCTGCCTGATCCAAACAGACGCGAGACACGAGCGCGCGCGTGCACACACACACACATATGTTAGCTATGCACGGTTTATCCGACCCGTTCTCCGCGTGCATCAGCGACGCAGCGAAAATGTTAAATCCCAAACGAAAACTCGTTTTTCTCTGAACCGACGTGAACAGCCCTCGGCGTCGATATGGAAACGTGTTCCGGGTTATTGAACTTTTAGACATGAAGCTCGTGTCCCGGTACGCATACCGCGTCCCAGAAACCATCGAGACGAATGCGAAAAGTTATTCGTGGACACACGTTTAATCGGTATTGGAAATCTTGAACGAACTGAAATGCCGATACGAGAATGAGAAAGGAGTGTTGAAGCGTAACTGTAGGAGTTGTCGCGATATAGACAATTAGATAAAATTTCAATGGAGAAGGGACGGAAATTACTGTATTACAGATTATTTAATTATTCTAGTGAAACGGGAAGCTAATTGGACACATGCCAGTCGAAGTTATATGATTTTTTTATTATCGAAATCCTGGTGAAAAAGACTGCAACGCTTCTTTCCGCTGTTGAATATACAAGACAATATTGATTACCTATCAAACTGTCCGGAATCAAATTAGTAACTCTACATTTTCAATGCGGCCTCATTGATTTCATAATTCAATGAAGAATCGGCTCGATTGCACTCGTATCTCGTTACTCGGTAATCAGCTACATGACAATTTTTATGTCACATATGAAAGGATAGATGATTTTTCGTTACAACGTTTCTGACTTAACACGAAAACCAGTAAGTGGATTTGCTCGTACTCGTGGATAAAGCCACAGTATAACCGAGGCACGTGGATTATGGTTATACCGAGAGTTCGTGCAACTCTGTGGGTGGTTAACGCGATATACATGTGTACATTTTGCAGTGGGCACCTATATATATATATACTATACATTGTAATATGGAAAGGTAGGAACAGGTTGTGGAAACCGCACAACGGAATACGAAAGTCGAGTAGGAAAGTTATCTTTCGGTATGTTGATTCACATTGTGTTGCACAGTTATTGGTTACCGCTGTTGACTTTATGGAAATAACAAGGTGTTTTGTGAAACAAAAGAGAGTCACTTCGAGTCTCTCGAGAAGCGTGTACGGTCGGTGCTCGTTCAGATGCGGGGGAAGACTAGAAGCAATGGCTTTCCAAGTCTCTTACTTCCATTAACTAACCGTTAAACAAGTTTGCTGCTTCTCCTAACAAGCTTTCCTACGCTTGGTAACGCCAGAGCTTGTTACGAAGAGCCGGTAGTAACTATATATACTGTATAACATGTACCTGCCACGACCATCTTCTGTCCATGTTAACAATTTATGTCTCCTTCACGTTTCGCAACTTTGTCGAAATATTCGTTGAAAGCTACGGTGAGTTACTGACGCAAGAGAGTTATATCTTGTAGACAAGAATTTCGAAGAATAAGTGTTATTCACGAATTGTATGGAGGAGAATTGGGAATTCATTTATCGAATTCTACGTCGATGAGTAAATAAATCGAGCGAACGAGTGGTGAAAACGATCGAAAGTAAACTGTTGTATTACGAGACAACAGTGACGTGTACGTGTTGTTGTGATTTGCGAGAAATAGTCGGCCACGGCATCGGTACCGCGAGTTAACCAACCCGATTCTGTAGGTGTGATGTGTCATTAATTGACGTACGTACCAAATTATTCAAGACCCAACAACGATTGTCAGCGACTACTTTCTTTTCCTTTACAAATTATTTAGTTTAGTCAACGAAGCAGTGAAATGTTTGACATGCGATTGAACTTTAATGGAAGTAATTATTTGAATTACCGGTACGCATGTCTACTTACGGACGCTCTTTGTTCCTCCTACGTATCTTTTATTTTAGTAGAAACTCTATTGCTGTGAGAAAATGATAGTCGTTCTACTCTTCTCGGAGTACCCTTCACATTATTGTGTTGCATAAATTTCGATGATATTTAGTATCTCCTTAACTGGAAGAAACGTACTCGTCGCATACCATTTATCCGAACAATTGGTCTCGTAGAAATTCACGATTTAGCGCATCAATCAACACCATTTTTTATTTTTGTTCAACGAAGCATCAGCCCTCTCATCGCGCAGTCTCGAGAGCGTTTCATCCCCCATTATGCTAAACAAAAGAGACGAGAGTCGCGACGTCCAACCTGAAATTGCACGTTTCAGTGAAGATGATGATAATGTTGGGGAAAGAAACTTAATCACAAGACTGAGGGACACTGATTTGTTGACTCCGATGCTATATCTTCTTCGTATCTAAATAGAGTGCACCTGCATAAAAAAAAGTCTCGTTAGAATTCATTGATTCGTCGAGATGCGGTACGCAGTAAAACTTTTTTTTTTTCAACGAGCGCGCACTAAAGTAGCTCAGAGAATTGTTGGATAATAATCGTTATTCAGCGTAACGACGTTGGTATTATGAAGAATAATGTGAGCTCCATCCTCTCTGTGACACTTTCTTTGTGGCTCTTGTATGAAGAGTTTTTTTTTTATTTAACGACAGAGCACTCGTGGGTGGTACATGAAAAATCTACTGCTATTACCGTATTTTTTTTTACCTCCTGCGCCCATTCATCCAATTAAAGGGGATAAATAATTTTTATATTCTTCAATGCGTTGACGTTGACGTTGACGTTAAAGGTACACTACAGGGTCCATGCAATCCCTCACAGAGAGATATGGGAACGCGTTCCGTCGAAGCCAGACAATTTCCGACTATTTTGTTCATTCTTTTTTTTTCGTTTTTTACTTCTTTTTTTTATGAATAACAATAATATATTGCAGATGAACTGTTCCAGCCGGCTGCTGCAATTGAAATAGAATGGGTACCAGGAGAAAAGTCGTGAAAGGTTGTTGGAGGGCTATAAAATTCTTGCACGTGTACTATACGCGCGTTTGCACCCAGACGAAAAAGGTCTTCCGATACTTTTATCCCGGCAGGAGAGACGGTAGACGTTATATCGTTAGGGAGGCGAGGAGGGAGGAGGGGGGGGGTACTTGTGTTTCGATACGTATCCCTCGACGGTTTGGCTATATACTTCGATCGAATTGAGGAATTCAACGATGCGAGCGAGAAAACAGAACCAACAATTCCCGTAGCGTGTGGTTCGATGAACATTGACGAAATTGCCAACCCTTTTATGAGTTCGAATATCGAGGACAATATATGTGTAACGAACCAAGATTGTCTTATGAATAGCGAAGTAATACCATGATTTATGATTGATATACGATCAATGCCTATTCAATTGCATTTAACTGTTTTTTTTCTTTACAAGCAATAAATGAGATCAATTGAAATAGCATTTCATGTAATAATCGCCATGCAACGCGCTAGCGGTATTTTCGATAAACCGATACAATGTTCTAAAAATATAACGAACGAGATGATAATTCTGTATATTTGCCGGTCGAATTAACAATATTACGAGCAAACACAAAAGCCCCCTCTGGCGTAAATCCAAACCGTCAATTTTATTTTACTGTATAAACTCGTTCAGCGGAGCTCGTCGGTGCTGCTGGAGTTTCTCTCGCTCTGTCTCTCTCCGAAAAATTGATTACCAGCGAGAGAGTCAGTGTGTTTCATTTTGGCATGCGTCCAGAGTGCCCCTTGAAATCGAATGAAACAATATGAAGCGGGCGCTATGACGCGCCGGTTGACTTTCGTTTCGTGGTACTAAAATTTCACTGGTCTAATATTCCACTCGTCCGGGACAGAAGTTTCCGGAACTCGAAATTATTTTGTGGAAAATTCAACTGGATATAACATACGATGGAAAATATATAAGGAACATGTGAGTTGTTGGAGGACGCACGTTTGTTTGCCAACATTTAATGTGCTCCATGATTAAATTGGACGAAAATGTTATTTTGTCACCCGCAAGGATCATATCATAATGCATCGATGTATACTGCGAATTCGATGTCGCGTTCGGTAAAGGTATGTTTTTAAAAGTTCTTTTTTTAATTTTTACGATTTTGTATATGAAATTTATTATAAACACTCGATTGGAGCCTCGTGTTTGCATCTTTCTGGCGAATGCAGCCCGGACCCTCCACTCGCCAATATTGGTCCGATAATAAAAACGTAGGCATTTTCATTATTAAGCGGTCGGTTATGCAGCCTATTCATTGATGTTACGACAACGTCGTATATACTGACGATAATAAATCATGGCTTCGTCCGGTATACCGTTGCGGTGTAATAATGATAATATTTCGTCGTTAATAACTGAAGCCACTGATACCGCAGGTATCACGACGGGTCACCGATTAATTAGCGACGAAACGCCACTTTAAACACTCACCGTGAGCTTGTCTCACTCTCGGTGCACTCTCGTTCGTTAACACTGTACACCGGGAAAAACCGCAATTTCGAAACTTATAGTAATATCTCGTAAAACCTCTCGACGCTCTCGTTTGGGGGAAGACGCGCGATAAAGTACCACTGGAGTGTACAGACTTGGTGCTCGTTTGAAAAGTGGCAAATCGAGATTAATTGCAAATTCACCGCAACGCCCAGACTTATCGGGATAGTCGTGAAATTTTAATAAAATCCACAAATGATATAACAGAGAATGAATTCTATTCAACAATTAGAATATATTTCGCGAATATAGCTGGCGAATTTCACGCGATTTATAAACTCGTTTTGCCGCGTTCTACAATACGATTTGCCAAACAATCGTTTTCAATATAGAAACCGGAAGTTTATAGAAACCGCGAAAAAAAATTTTTATAATGAGTGGCGCTTGGCGGGAATGAAATGAATGGAATTTCCGTTGGGATTGCACAACAATGAATAGAGTAGGAAAGCCAAATTGACCGCGTCGACAAAGCCGATGGTTTAAACGCGGTAAATCCCGTGGCCAGTTCACCTGGAATCGATCTCCATGAAAAATGAAACTCGATTCATTATGTATATATATGTATATATACAACCGCCAATTAAATCGTAATCGCACGTATTTTGTAATAAAAGACTCGCAAAAAAAAAAGGAAAAAGTGTTGAAAGGAATCGGCTTTAGAATTGGTGCCGCCTTCACCATCGACGTATTCACGATGAATATATCGACTGATGTTTGCTAACTAGCCAACTAGAGGCTACCAGCCTCTGCCGTATAGCTTAGCTGTGCGCTTTCATCGTTCAGTCTTCACTTCTCGCCTCAAAGGATAAGGCGGTGCCGCCAACGTTCTCTGCCGTGCTTGTGGGTCGTCCACAGAGCGGCACAGCGTACCACTCTCGAAAGTCGATAACCGCGAGCTTACCGACCAGGCTTTCGTAGCAGGGCCCTTCGTCCTGCTGTAACCGCTCTTACTGTTGTGGCAATCCTTCAGCAAGGGCCGATATATACATATAAAAAGAACTCATCGCTCGCGCAGAGTTCGGTACTTCTCGAACGTAATAATAATAAACGAGGTTAAATAAATTCGCTATTCATTAAGCTGCTTTCGCAGTCTACTTCCGTTGGTCTCTCGCCTGAGGCGAGAATACAAGATGGTCCGGTAGAACAGAAAATACAAAGTCCGAGAATGATATATATATATAACTTGTGCCCTTATGCCTTTTCACCGACTCACCCGACGCGGATTCTAGTATTTAATGTATTTTCCAGAAGCAGAAAGCAACTGGAGCGCAGAACCGAGGCTCTTATACTCTTCGCTGCTTGTCCGCGTTTACTTATCGTTGAGAAGGGTCATTAAGGCAGGCGAAGTAAGCTGGAAGTAAGCTGGTAACCTCGTTAGTCACTTTTAATCCTCCGCGCGCACGCTCTCGCTCTCTGAAATGGCTCGCGGGCTTTCTCTCTGTCCGCTATGCAATTCCTAACTATGAACACTACACGTATAGATATATATACATGTTTACGCGAATTATGCAACCGTTTTATTTCCCTTATGATTACTCGGTGCGTTGCATCTCTTTGAAAGCGTGGAAGAGATTTCTTTTTTACTTATCTAAAACATAAATAATGAAAACTGTCTTTGTATAATTTAGAAAAACGACTCTGGTAAAAGGGTAACATATTTGTTCAACGTACAGAGTTGAAAAATATGTATTTTTGCTAAAGTAACTAAAAAAATTTAATTTGCAAATGATGTCGCATTTTTATTATATAAATGACAAGATATTTTTCGATGTTGCAATGTGTGCACGTAGCGGTGTAATTGACTTTATTATAAAAAAAACTGCTAGTATATTACGAATGATTCATCGAATATCTATCGAGTATTTGTATTTTAATAAATGTTCGCTATTCAGAGCCGCGTATCGCTAATTACTCTACTAATTGCTCACTCGTTAATGGTACGGAGTCGACAGAAAAGATTAAGAGAATCGACGTATTTATTTTATACGAAGCTCCAGGCACTCTATTTATTGACTTTTTCACTCTACTATTTGCAATGGCTTCAATCGCGACTTAAAGCCTATTTCTCGACTAGCCCTTTGCTCGCCGGAAGCTCTGGCAACAGTCTCGAGAAAGCGCGAAACATAGTTTGCCGCGGGACTCCTCTTCCGCCGGTATACGTTATTTGCGCCCTTATTCCGAGGTCGTTACGAAGGAAAAGTCTTTCTCACACTTGAGACTCAACGTACCTACGTCACCAGTCGAGGAGAACTTTCATTCCTCGATCGCAAAGACGCAAAGTCGAGTGTGAAGTGTTCACGTGCACTCACGCTATAACTCGAACGTTTTACGACAAGATAAGTCCTACGAGAAATAATAGTAAAAAAATAACTCGATATGGAAATTAAATAAGCAATTTTGATATTGTCTTTTTTTTCTCTTTACTCTTCGTCTTCCTTCCGTTATGCTGATTCGTACGATAGCGAGGGAATTTGCCTGCTGGTACGCACAACGGGCGTACCTCTTTCGGTCGTATCGTGTATCACGGTTACGAGCAGCAACATTGAAACTCTCTCGACCTGCGAAGCATAGCATAGAAACCTGAATATTCAAAACAATCGACTATCAGAGATGCGTACCCGGTCGGCATCGGCATATATGCATATGAAACCCCCGTGACGCTGAGTTCGCGCGTTCCATCAAGTCGCGATATTATACTGTGTTATGTATACGTACAGCTGGTCTCTTTCTACTATAATATTAAAGGCCCTTCATTACAGCGTTCCGTTGTTATACAGCCGTCGAGGCCACTAGGGACAATGAGAGAACCCTACCCGGGTTTACAGCGGCTGTCATCCGTGGCGAACACTCACGGTCGCTCACCCGGGAGACGGCAGCCCAGAAGAGACCTGTCTCCTTTTCTTGCCTCTCGGCGATAAAAAAAAAAAAAAAAAAAATTAAAAAATAAAGTGTACAAGGGGCAAAAAGGTATCGCCCCAGGGTTTAGCCGCACGCCGAAACGATTTTCATTCGCAATGAGATTCTTGATGAATTTACAATCCTCCTCGGCAAGACCCACGCGAGATAGCAGGTGTCACTCCGAAATCAAGTCTCTCGATACTTTATGAGAATTCAGATCTTCCGTGGACACGGTAAATCTCATGTGGCGCATTTCCCAATTTTATTGCAAATCGATATTCGCAGAGCTTCAATCTTTTTCAGGGTAAAAACGCAAAAAATGCATTCGGTGAATTGTACTAAGTAGAAAGACACCATCAGTCGGCTCTTCGAGAGATGATTGTCGGCATAAATGACTTGACGTTAAAGAAAAGAGAAAATAAATTTGACAGAATAAAAAATTAAAGCATAAAAAAATCTTCCATCACTTATACGAGCGATTCTATTGTCTGAAGCAAAGAAAACTCCCCATTGCTCGCAATTGCCGTGGTCGTGCGTTGGCATTTGACATGTGTAGACAGACGGCGAAAAGGATAACAGCTTTTTTCATGGATAAGGCAGACGACGGTCGACGGTCACATTCACGAATTGATTGCCACCTTAAATATCGAACAATAATGATTCTTACTTTGTACATTTCTTTGCTTCACGTCCCGTTCAATCTTTGCAGAAATGCTCAATCAGCTCAGATCACTAGTTTTTGAAGTCTCGACACCTACGAGTTTAGACCTTCGAGTTATCGCATTTACGATCGCATCTCGAAAGAGCCATCCGTGAATGACCTGCACTGCAGTGTGTCACCGATGTTAGTACTCCAGGTACGTAAAACGATTACAGTGATCCCAGAGAACTCGTGGCAATGAGTGTAACTTGTTCACAAGTCTCGTAAAACCGCGAGGGTTTAGATATATATCTAAAGTTCCTCCCTAAGCAACGGCACGAGAGATAAGCTGTTATCTGGAAGGAATCATCCACTTCCCGCTTGTAACTCGATGTTATCTCTTCGTTGTTTCAGGTATTCATGATCTTTCGCACTCCCTCAAAATTGGATGAATTTTATTTTCTGTTTTGATACTGACTTGTGGAACAATCTAATTCAATATCCACGAGGGTAAAGAATTTGTTGCCGTCCGATGTCCTGACGATCTCTGTTTATCCTCATGAAAAGTTTACAATGAAAGAAAAAAAAAAGAAAAAAAAACGGATGGAAAGACGACCGAACCGAGATCCTCTGTCTGCTTTGGATAATTTACGGCTTACCATTCCAGCTACGTCACGGCCGAGGCAGAGCACTCTGCTCCCCACTTTTGACTAAATAACCCATTAAACACGACCTCGTCTTTTTCTCTTTTGTCTCTTAGTCGGCTCTGCACGCCTCCACCACCGCTACGAAAGCTATAGCATCGACAAGCCTTTCTATACTTTTTTTTCGAACGTGTTTTAAGACTCATCACATCTCGGTTTATCTCGTTGAAGAGTTAGAGGCCGAAGGGGTTACTCTTACAAATATTAATGAATGCCTTTTACGATCCGCCTGGACGACGCGAATGGTCAGAGGTAAAGCAAAGGATGAGAATGTTTATTTCACGAGACGAAAAATGAACGTGTACGTGTAAACATAAATTTATCTACCCGAGAATCGTACAATAAAACACATGTGATGTGCGCTTGCATTCGTCTGCTCGCACCGAGCTTATAATAGCTGGTAATTAAGGTAGTCTTTTCGCAGTACAGTCTGAACTCATGTGAGATTCAGAGAGAATTGAGAGGATTTTCTTGATGGGATAAAAATCTGAAAAAAATTAACAATATAGAAAGTGCTAAAAAGATTGATCTTGCATAATAATAATTCCATAATATTGTTAACAAATTGATTTAAAAAAATGTCCAATGAATTATCCGGCAATCTAACTTTTTTTTAAAGAAAATATTTTGTTTTTTTTCTGAATACGTATGAATTTTTTCAGAATTTCATGTAATGTTAATGGGTGGTTTTATGACAAACACATATCCAAAAGTCGTGCCTTTCCACGCATTTTTAAAAATTAAATAAAATATTAAATAAAAGTTTTTAAACACAATCTTCAAACATTACACAAAATTCTGAAAAAATGCATACATATACAGAAAAGATAACAAATCATTTTGATAAAAAAAAGTAAAGTTATCTGGTAATTTGTTGAATAATTTTTTTTTCATTAATTTGTTAATAACATTTTCGAATTATTATTATACGAAATCAATCTTTGTAGGACCATCTATATGCTTGATTTTTTTCAGATTTCTATCCCATTAAGATCCTCTCAATTCTCTCTGAATTTCACGTGGGGTCAGACTGTACTATGAATGGATTACCATACGATGTAGGGCTTGCGGGCTTGCGAGAGCCAAACACACCTGTCCCGTTTGCTGCGTCATCATTAAATACCTACTGCTCTCATTCACACAGGTTATACCCGGTTAGGATATGGAAGTTTTTCACGAGCCCTAATTTGTCCTGGAGAGACTAAACGAACGTCACGAAGTTCGTACCTCTGGCTGCGCTATGACGGGTGGCAATTAGCCTGGCGCCAAAAACACGCAGCGATACAGTGCTACTACTTAAACTTAACTTATACTAAAATATACACATAATAGCATCGTAATAGCATCGCTTACGGAATTTCTGCACCGTAATATATAGATGAAAGCTTTTAGCCAGAGAGAAAATGTCGAAGATAAATGGTCCAGTTTTCAAGATGAAAATAACAATACTAAAAAATAACCAATTGATTGTCGAATATGAATAGCAAATTTGGAAAAGAAATAGTTTCATCCCGGGAAGAATTTTACTTCTCAATTTATAATTCACTCTTTGAAATATATACGCGCGTTTCTTTGATCAGTAACTCGCAGCATTGAGATGCTCCGTATATGGAGATGAAGATGTAACGCGATTTATACCAAAAAGTAGTACAAGCATACTATAGGTTCAGCCACGCGAAGAGATGAAAACGACTTCACAGGTTTGAGCGCGACTCTTTGTGCTCATAGATCGATTGGCCGAGCATTTAATATTACGCTAGGGTAGTTCGTGGTCGTCGTGACCTACTTTTCCCATTGTTCTATGCCACCGGGGAAGCGGGATACCAGAGAAGGGTGATGATGATGGAGAAAAACAAACTTCGGTAAACGTCAAAAAGAAGAGTTCGAATGATTGATATTCAAGCCCGGAGGCTGGCGGTTTATGGATATTGATTCAATTGAATATCCAAAAGTCCTCGTGCGATTTTCCCATTCGACTTTCATTAACCCCATCGCTGTGCCTGGGACATAATATGTCAGTCAGACGTTGGAGTCTACATGCCTTTCGACAGGTTCGACAAACGAGCAAACGATCATCGGACCTTTGTCGCGAATAAACTTTAGATCTTCATAGCAGAAAGATTATTGAAGTGACGAAAATCGAAGTTTGACGTCGAACAATGAATGTCTCGAAGTGAAGAGCTTTATTGTGTGAGTAAAAGTTGTTTATCGTCTCTACTATTTTTTTAAAATAGATCTGCCTATTGGCGGAAGTGTAAGTCGTCACCCACAACGAGTCACGCAAGCTTTCGGTTAATTAATTAATCCCGAACAAAAATGATCGATAGGATGCAATGGATAAGCTAGGTGTGTCTAGCCATAAGTTCGACACTTACCATTACTCGGCACGTCTGACAATCGCGTGCCTTATCTACTTGCCGCAACTCTAACGCTTCTGACCGACCTTCTGCGTGCGCTTATACTTTAACTGTACGCCTCGTCTGACTATCGCGTGCCTTATCTACTGGCCTCTCGCATTCTCCGCGGAGCCCGCCCGCTGCATCGCTCTATGACGAGATTATTTTTATGTCGGGCTAATGTAATATGCTTTAAAATCACGATTTTCATAATATACTTAGAGAGAAAACGAAAAAAAAACACGCGATATATAGGATTGTTAGTGCGGCGAGATTCCTGCAGAAATTCTTTTCAGATATCTCTTCCTTCGCGCTACATAAAGTAACGTGCTATCCCTTCCCGATAGCGTGCGATTGAACGCCCAGTATTTCCCATCAGACACTAGTGAAGTATAACGTGTGAGGTATATACCTATACGCGTAGAGTTCATAGAAGCGCGCAGGAAGCACAAGTCTTGGAGCTTCTATCTAGGTGAGATTGCCTCAAAGGGGTACTTGAGTTAGGGATACGAGAAAAGAGAAGCCTCCCTTATATATAACTTAACTTGGCAGGAATACGATAAAACTATGCTCTCGTAAGGCTAATAGAATATGCTTTCAAATCACGTTTTATAATCTACGAAAGAAGAGACGAGAAAAAGTTGAAGAGAATAGAACAAAAGAGAAAAGGAGCAGAAAAAAATGTGAAGAGCACGAGATTTACAGAGATTGCTTCGGGGGTACTTTTACCCAACACTTGCATCCCCGTCATTGCCCGAGGTACCGAAGTCCTGATTGGAAGAGTATAGACATCGGTACAGAGAGAAAGATAGAATTACCAGAACTTCCATAGCAGTAGTACGTAGCAACGTTGAAGGAAAGCTTCTCGTGCGAAGGTCGGAAGAACGACAAAGTTCAACTACCCTTAAGAGCGAGTGCCGCATCGTTGCCTAGTCGGCTTAAAGGGATACTTAAGCTACTATTCCGAGGAACTTCACCGTCGCACAATGAAACTGACCGTCTTAGCGTAATTTTACCGCAGAGAAATGTTCGTTTCTTACAGTCCCGTAAAATTAGATAAAGTAAGGATTACCTTTTCTCGTTTAGCTTTATTCGGTTCAGCGCATTTATCGAAAGAAGCGCTAATTAGCCATTTTTTTTCTCGTTTTACATTAAATGTTGGGTATTATGCCGGTCTACGTCATCATGTGCCTTCCGTGGGCTCTGTATTACCAAGCCAGCAAGATATTACGGCTTACAGTAGACGTTTCGGCGAGTGCTACTGCACACACGTCCACGTGTGTACCTACTTACCTGAGAGCAGGCCTTCTCTAGCTGAATAATATTCCCTCGGGTCTCTCGGTGCGAAGTACAATTGCGTTCTCGACGGTGAAATGTATGTTTAAATTTTCCAAGAGATCTTCGAGGATACTTCACAGCCTCATGCAGTCTAGCTGCATCAAGGCATTGCACACTCTGATTATGGAGTAGAACAAGAAAGCTTAGACGCATTATATACTATACGAAATGCTCCCTCGTGCAATATCGCCTCTCGATTTACGCGAGTGAAACACGCGAAAGCCACAATTTCTGGTTTGCAGTAAAATATATACTATATCTCCGCGAAAGTAACGAGAGGACGCGAGGGGGCGTGTATGGAAAAAGGAAAATGCTACAAATTTGCATTCACCGAACAACTATACTACGCCCTGTGCGCGTCCAGCGAGATTCGGAATATACACGAGGTCGGCGTGCGTGGCTTTTATCGCATCACCGGGTAATATTTCACTGCAGTGGAGAGAAGTCCGAGATAGGATGAAAGAATAATACGACCGTACTTCGGAGAGTGGTATCTGTTTTTTTTCGTTTTTTCACATGACAGATATACACAAAAAAATGCAATTTTTAACGGTGGATGTATTTTAGTCTTTTTTTCAATCAATGATATATCGCAACAATGACAAGCAAGAAAATGAAGTACTTCACCCGGTTTCAAGGTTTTCAATCGAATTCTTACCGTATAGCGAGGGAATCTTCACTTCTACAGTCAAAGAGTTAACATAGATATAGAAGTGTACTACAGAGAATATTCCACTTGCCGCTACTTGTCACTGTGGCCTCCTGACCTCGGTGCGCACTCACCCAAGCCATTGTCTTTCAGACGAGCGCCGACTGGGCGATGTTCGAGATGTCTGGAAAGCT
The DNA here is from genome assembly GCA_934046635.1 of Buathra laborator. NCBI lineage: Eukaryota > Metazoa > Arthropoda > Insecta > Hymenoptera > Ichneumonidae > Buathra > Buathra laborator. Next base: position 2,350,178 of record OW203897.1, on the reverse strand, counting down.
GAGCCAACGTGCAAATGACTGGAGCAGGACAAGCTGGACGCAAGGACAAGGATCGAAACGCTCCCAAAGATACGTTCGAAGGTACGCACGCACATTTCGAATTGATTTTTTCTTTTATCCTGCACACGCGTCATTTTTCATTTTATTATTTCTTCAAACTCAACGACTTATCGATACAGCGGTACCTTCCAATATCGTCTCACCTATTTATAATTTATTAATTCAATCTATTCTAGTCGCGTTTTCGTTCAATTTTGGTTTTTTATACATGTGAAATTTTCGTTTTTTTTTTTTTTTTTTGCTTATACGCCAACTACAATACTGAGAATAATTCAAGCTGACTACGAAAAGGTTTTTGCTCTTCTTTACATTAATATTATGTACGCGTAACAGACGACACCGTCGGCTGAGGCTCTCTCAAAAAGCGGCACGAATTATCGTCTTTTCCCACCTTAAATTTAGGATTTTTTTTGTTCATATACGCGAATATACTGGAGATTTTTTTTGTCTCTTGGAGTTTCGAGTCTCGTAGAGTGATACAACGAGTAATTCCTGTACAAATATTTGTTTTTGGTGTATATAATTTTGATGATATAGAATCGTAAGATTCGTGCGTAAAGCGACGAATCAACGAAGATTTTTACTTTGATCCGTCGAAAATCACTTCGTCGCGATCGACATCTTAAGCGTAAGTCTAGTCTATCTTGAACGTTATATCTATAGCGCAACAACGAATGTTCTTTTTTTTTTGTCATTACAATCGATATAACGATTTTACAAGTCGTATTTTGCTTATTTTCTCTTTCATATAAAATTACTCGCATACATTCTGATATTGGCACATTCATGCAAGCGAGATCTAAATTGCCTCGCTCATTGCCACCCCGTATATCCGAATATGTGTATCATCACCGGTTTGCAACTAACGGAAAACGCTTTTTGAAAAAAAGCTTCTCATTATTTTTTTATTATTTTTTTTTTTTTCGGCGATGATATTTAATGATAACTTATTCACTTGACGTTTATCGCTTGGACCCATATCAAATAAGCGAAAATATTTTTTAAAGGGATTTGGAATTGTAAGTAATTCTGTTTCTCGGTCCACTTTCGTTCGCGCAAATTTTTCAAGCACTCCTGCGTCACCCACCGTATTGCATACATTCAGGCCATTCTTACAGCACTGCAATCCACTTCATGGAGTGGAATTCTTGGCCAGACTAGTAATCAATTCACAGAAAGGTTCTGCGCTCGCATTTTATAAAATATCGACCGTTAAGAAAGATAAGGGCGTATCCGACACCTTTAAACGTTGAAAACGGCGCGGTATGCGCCCTTCCGCTTCTTAACCACCGATATATAATGGAACGTTATCACTTAAGTCGAACATGCACTGATCGATAATCGGAATTATAGTTTAAAAAAATAACATAATTCGCTCATACTCTCAACTGGAAGGCCATTCACGCTGCATTATTTTGCAGTTAACAGAATCGTATAAATTTCTAGGCGAACTAGCATAACCTCTAGGACTTCGCAGGCTTAACCCTCCAGTGGTTCTATATATTCGAACTACTGGCGAAAGTTTAGAAACATTCAGATTACAGGCCCGAATCGTCTAATCAAGCGCTTAGGCAAGGCTGCTATAAAAGAAAAATTAGATCGCAGCAAATTTTATTCGAATGCTATATTTGAAGATTAGAATGCTGATTATAATTCAATCAGCGGCAGAATATAAAAAATGAATACATTTCGTATATTCTATTATCAGGTTCAATTCCAATATCAATTCTTTTGGACTATAGTTCATTACAAGTCGTCTTAGAAAACCGACATTCGATTATTCACGTAAATAAACGAGAGCAGAAACGGGAGCGTAAATTTCGTTTCCACTGGAGGCTTAACTCTGCTCATCACGCAACGTCCGATCAATTTTCTCAAAATGTCTACAATATTTGCACACTTAATGTGCGACTGATATGGATTAATCAAAAAATTAAAAAAAACACGACTCGTCGTAACACGCATTATGTGAAATATGTTACAACACGGTTGTTATAATTCACCGTTTATATAATATTAATGCACGTACCCATAACATTAGTTTTGCATTTCGTTTAATCGTATAAAGCTAATCTCTACTATATCTACTGCTTTATACATAGTTCATCAAATATTAAGTGATATTCACTTATATTTTGTTTGTCATTTAACCCGAACAAGCACCATTTCTCAGCTCTTCATTTGTCTCTAATTTATCTTTTTTTTTTTTTTTTTCAATAATTCTACGGTTTCTTTTTTATACGCACATAGGAATGTTTTTTTCACAAGTAAATAGACAAGATGTGTTACGGTATAATTACGTTATACAAATGCCCGTGGAACAATGAGCGTGCCGAGATGTCATTCGTTGAGATACTTATAAGTGTGCGAGAACAGTTTGTTCTCTCTACTAAGAATCAAGAATATATATATATAACTATATATATTTCATTTTTTCGGTGCCCTGTATTTATAAGTGCGTATGCGCGTGAAGAAAGAGAAATTGCGCGAGATATGATACAGTCACGACAATCGCGAGTATTATTTTCACTCGTTACACATTATCACGGCGTTATTTATTAATTCCATCCTGAAAGCTCCGATTGCGCAGGACGTCTATATTCGGCAAGGGTGCGAAAACATTTCTCGAATGAGTGAAAGACGAGATGGAAGGGGAATGGGATAAAACGTGAAATTCGCTCGTGATATAGTGCATCGTATGCGAAAGGCAGCTGAAAAAAATGAAATAAAATGGAATTTCGTAGGTAACCTCGAGGTGATATGAGTTTTTCAATGTTACCACTCGTTCATCCGAGAAGATCCGTTTTGTATTTCTTAGCCGTTACGCTCGCTGCAGAATTGAAAAAGTTGCGTGGATAAAAAACTAAAACGAAAAAGAGACATGGAGGATAACAAAAAAAAAAAAAAATACCGGGGCGAGTGCTGGTTTTTTCTCTTTTTCACCGGTGGTGGTGTTTGAGGCGACGTAGAAAAAGTGTATGCGAGGGCGAGCAAGCCCTGCCAGCCGTGAAAATCGTAAATCGTGATGCGTGACTCGAAGAAAAGCGGGTGGGGAAACGGCGCTATTCGCCTGCCACCATCACCGCAGCGAACTTGGAAACTCCGGCAGCAGCTTTGGCAAGGCGCTTTTGACGCAGCAGTAGAATCACCGACGGCAGTAGCAGCTTTCTCTTTCACCCTCCTGTTCCACTGTGCGCTACTAGAACAAATCTCGTCCGCGAACCAGTCCGCCGGACCCTCACTGATGGCGAAACTCACTTTTCTCTCACTCTTACTATACATATACTTTGGCTCCCTTCCCCCTCCCCCCGTCCTGGTTAGTGCCAAAGGTCTCGAACAGCACTCTCGAACAATTTATTTGCTTCTATCGACTTTTACTAATCGGTGGTCGTTGCCGCGTGCTAACGGTGAGTGCAGACTCCGTATATATCGGTATACGCGCTGTTACTTTATCCCGCCACTGAAAAATTCTACCCCTCGGGGGGAAAAAACAGTTACGTCGTCGTCTAATTGACAACGTGACGGAAAGGGCGATGTTGAAAATTTGCTGTTATAGGCGTGTGAAAGCACGGGACGAGATCGTTAATTTCTCCTACGCACGCGAAGTCAGCCACAGATAGGAGCGATGCATATTCCCTAAGGGTGTGAAATGACATGTGTATGTCAGAGCTTCAATTTTATACGAGTTAAATATTCATACATCGAAAGGGTCCTTTTCGAAGTTAAAATATCGACTACCGAACCGACCTATATTGAGCATCTCATCTATCAATGTAAAAAAGTATAGAATAAAAAACATTTTTCGAATCGTGACGGAACGCTTAATTAGAACGTATTTCACGTTTAAATCTTTTTCACATTTTATTTTTAACAAGCGCGATTCCAATGACTCCCTCATCTCGCGAATTTTTAGCATAACAGCATGTCGTTTGATAAAAACCATCGACGAATTTGAATTTTCATCGGTCCTTTGATCGGCACAGATTGAAACACGCGCGGAAACGATTCGCGCATTAAAAAACGAAACTTTAAAAGTGTTGAATATAACGCGAAAGGAGGATAAGGTATCACGTCGAAATACCGCTTGGCTTTGGACTGAGCTATTCATTGAGCCTCGTCAAGTATTCCACGCGAAACTCACTCGCTCTCCTCGGCGCTAAACCTCAAACGCGATCAAAGCATTGCCGGAGTTTCCTTGCTACTATACTTTGCAGTATATATATTCGATATATCTACGTACCTTCATTGCGAGAGTGCTCCCGCTCACTCGCGAAACCTTTGATTCACATTTATCGTCGAAGAGATACGATGACGAATCGAACACCGTGGCTGCTTTCGCGATCTTCCACATTCTCCCTCTCTCTCTCTCTTGTCCTCCCGATGAAATAATGTTAATTTGTTTCCTATGATTAATATTTTCACGTAATTTTCTCACATTTTTTCATCGTTTCTCAATCTGCATCTAAATGCATCCTCATGCATTCGCACACTTACGAATCATTTGATTTTCATACACTCTCTCCGTAACTCTATTGTACAAGCCATAGGGTTCGAGAAATGTGTCTAAATCCATTGTCAGCGTGGACCGGCACGTGCACCACCGCGCAGCATTTTTTTGAAAGCTTGACGAAATTCCGGTGAGAATATCGTGTATATAACGGGATTGAGGGTACTGTTGAGATAACCGAGCCAGAGAAACACACTGGCGACAAGATCGGGTGGTTGGCAGATTGGACAGACAGCTTGTAGTAAAGCAACGACGAAGAAGGGCAGCCAACAGGCTACGAAGGCACCGGTTATTATAGCGAGGGTCTTCGCGGCTTTTCTTTCCCTCTTAGCTTCCATAGTCTCCCGATTTGTTCTCGTGCTCGCCGTCGCCTGTTGACCCGGGGTAAGAATCGTCGTTGTTTGCGTTGTCTGCGTCGTCGACGTCGTGGTCGTCGTCGTCGTAGCGGTTGTTGTTGTTGTTGCTGCTGTTGTTATTTGTGGGCTCGTGACGTTTGCACCGTTGTTGTATGCCGATGACTTCTCCGGTGAGATCGACGAGTGATCCGGAGTCGAACGCGTTATGGTGAACGCTGTCGATTCCTCACGGGGCCTGTATTTATAGAGAAAATATCGAGATATCACGTCACCGTGCTGGAAAACGTTCACGTTCTCCAATCAATTCTCTGCCTCCCCCACCCCTTCCTCTCTCCCCACGCCCACTTCCCTTCTTTAGGGATCACGCGCGATGATTATACATTATACGATGTTTATAGCTTTGTATGCTTCTACTCATGAATGTGGACCTTCGTCACCCAGACCCGAATCTGGAGAACCAATTTTTCTACTATTGTACGATAAATTCTTTTGAAAAGATCAATCTTGCCGATTCATGCAGACACTTCAACGAGCGATGCAGCTATTCTACAATGAAAAAGTACGTGTGCGCGGATTGATGATGTGAATGATATGAATAGAAATTTTGTAACCGTCGACGGACGAACTTCAGAATTCCTCTTCTCTCCCGTTGCGGCTGAATTGTCGCACTGGGCCTCTTTCGACGAATCCTTCTTCGTGCCGCCTGGAATATCTTCCAGTATAAAACTAGGATGACCAAGAGAGGTAGATAGAACGTTGCGCACGTTGCAAATATCTGTATCGAAAAAAAAAATGGATGTCTAGACAATAACGCAGATGTATTAGTTTACGTTTCGAGTAAATGCATCCGTTTCGACCACTTCTCCGATTGGTTTATGAAGCTGAAATATTGTACAGGGCTACCGCTAAAAATCTTGGATTTTATTACATTCAGAGTAATACCGTGTTTAGAGAACGTAACCAAAACCGATACACCTACAGTCGTATCTATAACGCGGCAAGTGCAATTCAATTGAATATACATTTATAATTGTCAGATATACGTGGCGGGAAGCGCTACCGAGCTTATGGTAAATCTCCTTCAGAGAGTGCATTGGTAAGGAACTTCGACGTCTTTAAGCGACTATGTCGCCGTCATCGTCGCTGTTCGGAAGGTGGAAAGCTTCGACGAGAGTAAGTTCCTGTCAGCGAAGACGCCTTAGAGTCCTCTCTATAGCCACTCACTCCTCACCGTCGATTCGCCTATACGGACTGTTAAACTCGATTCCGAATACATCAAACAAAAATCCAATTTAGCTCTGCTCTCTACGTTAGATAGCGTCGAGGGAATCAAGGAGTATAGGAGATAGAAACGGCAGGGGGAAGGGGGGTAGGAGCTTTTCTACTATTGCCGCTACTTCACGCTTCTCTCTATTCCCCGATATACAGTAGTAAGAGAAGGTCAGGCAAGAGGAACAGACGCACGTAGAGAGGAAAGCGATAATTCGATAAGGCCTCTACTAACATTCAATACGTGGAATTATCCGGACACTGTACGCCCCGGAACGATCCTCCTCGTACCCACAGTTGCTCGAGACGCTACCACCCTCCCCCCTTCCCGTCCACCAGGGATACGTAAGAGTGGCTCGACCTTTACTTTTTCTACTTCTTTTTTTTTTAACACTGCAGTCTTCACTCGGGAGTCTCCAAAGTATCATAGAAACATGTAATTTATGTACCGCTTCGTGTATTTCGATGCAGTATAAGGTTCTTTAAAATCCACCGAAGAAATTCTTTTCTGATAAAACGATGACACTCAATATTTCTGCGGGATAAAAGCCCACTGTGCTAAATGCTCGTCCAAAAGAGATCCCTTTACCGATATACAAAAGAGTGCAAAAATATAGTTCTTTTGTCTTTCGACACACGATGACAGCGACGACGACGAAAAGATATCGGTACAATGTTGAATAAAACGACGCTATAGAAGCGCGGACTCACCTGATATCCGGGATCTTGGGACGGTAGACACTTTCCTTCGGCAATTCGATCCAAATAAGCGGGATCCTTCCAACCGAGTTGTGGCGCCAATGATACTCCAATTGAAACAACCCATACCATGACGACCAAGATACCGATCCTTCTTGGATTTCTCGCCTAAAAGCAAAAATGTCCTTTCTTTTTTCGACTCATTTTTTCCCTGCGATAAATGCTCTCGGCGGTATCTGCAAGAGGATACGCAAACGCACGATATATTCATTTCTAAGGACTCGCTTCTTTCGTCTTTCGATATCCTTCCATCTCTGTATTTATTATAATGGAAGTGAAGCGAGAGAAAAGAAAAGAAAAAAACTAAAGAGGATCGAGAGTCTTCGAAGAATTTCCTCATTGCCTTTTCTTTTCTGTGTGTACCGTCGAATCACGTCGTTCGGGAATTCCCTGAAGTCCCCGAGGACCGGAGCAATTAGAGTCGAGTATACTGAACTGTCCCGCGAGTTGGTGATCACGCATACAACTACACAACTGAGCTATATACTCTATGCACAATACAGCCGAGTCAAACGCCAAAGCGGGTGACGGGGGATGGCGAGGTTGGCTCTAACATCGGAATTGAAGGAGTAGGAGGGGCTGCATTCTGTTCGTGCGCTCTCGAATACCTTTCGTCGTGCCTCAGACGTAATTTCGATCGTGGCTTTATTGCTAGTCCCCCCCGCACTCTGATGTAATAATACCGGAACCCCCTTTCGGAACTTCGATATACTTTTTTTCCTTATTTTTTCCATATTCGTCAAAAGAAATCTGTCGTATTGTGTTTGCATCGTGTGCGTTAGCCTTATTGATTATTACTTAGAAGACAAGTTTATTAACGAATTGTCCAGCTATCGATCTCATCCAACAAAAATAGAACATTTCGTTGACTTAATGCAAATATTCTCTCTCATTCTCCCCCTCGCTTTCTCTTTTTCTCCCTCTGCCATTCACGTCACTGGTTTATTCATCTCGTAAATCTGCTTTTTTTTTTCCTTCACATGATCCCCTCTGGTATGACCGCAAACATCAGTGCCAGACGTTGTCTTCGTTGTTCTAGGGTAATATTTGAACGAAAGTACCCGCTCAACGATCACTACCCAACGTCGCGAAGCCAACAATAGGTCTCTTTGTCCTTTGGACGAGAATGTGCCTCTGGCATTTGACGGTCTAGACTGTTCCCAGAGACACAAGGATATCAAGTATTAACGCCTCGACTGAAAACTCCCATCAGACAGGTCGTCCCGGGATGAAAGTAGTGGAATGGGACAGGCGACTTTATTTAGCACCTATCTAGATCTGTTGTGAACATTACTATAGTCAGTTCATTGCAAGTCATTGTTTATTGATGAAGATATCTATGATTTGACTCGTTCGTGTATGTCACAATTCCAGCATCAATCCGGCTCTAGATACTGTATCGCTGAATTGCGCGCTCGAGACCACATACTTTTATGTTGGTGAGAAACTGTAATGCCCCAGTATGGTGCAGTAAGGTAGTCTGGGTGTTTGCTCGTCGTTTTCCTTTCACCGAACGATTGGATCAATTTAACGGCTTCGCCGGCAATTGCCGGATCACGAGGGATCGGGTTGGAGATGACAACTTGAGTTAGAATACGTGCGGGTTTATACCTGAGGATTAATAGTATTGCACATCGCAATCTGGGAGTACAGAGCGAAGCACTACAGTTGAAACTCTCGTTATTGATGCCACACATAAATATTTCTGTTATGCAAATGACCGATCAATTCCACACCATTTATGTATATACCTATACTAATTGCATTGATAGTATAATATCTTAGTCAGAGCCGTATAGCGCTGCAGATCAAACACCCCGTAAGGAATAATTAACCTGTATATAATTGAGATCGGTGACTGCCCAATATCTGTCGACCGCAATAGCCACCAGATGCAATATCGAAGCGGTGCAACACAGTACGTCGCTGCTTGTCCACATGTCGCAAAATTGCGGTCCAAGAGGCCATCCCCGATTGATCTGAAACAGAGAGATGCAAAATGGGGTGTTAAATTTTCGAAGTGTTAGGTGTGTGATGATTTCAATAACGATTTTTGTTATTATGAAAGACAATGTTATTATTCGTGTTACATGGGTGAACCGCGATTCCATATCATTTCATCTTGGCACAGACTATCCAGAATTGACGTAATCCGCCCTCTTTTTAATTGAGAGGCGATATTTTGGTGCCGGTATCGGCTTATAGGTTGTAAAGCATTTTTTCCTTTAGCGTATATGCAACTATACTTCTCGAGACCTAATGCATGCGTACCATGAAGTGGTTATCGCGACCCCTCCAGCCAGTAATCGTTACCTCAACGTACATTGCCAACTGTCGCATAACCAGAACGCGACTTTATTACCGCCGCTCGCGAAAGGGTGATTCTAGAAACTTTGGGCTTTATGCGAAATCAAACTTTATAGTTTCCTGTGAAGTAGCAATGGTAGACGGGTTTTAGAGGGCAAGGGTCGAACGACTGGATGCTGGGTTGGCTGACGAACGCGATTCTCCGACCTCATAACGGCATCGAAGAGGCTGTTCTCTTCCCTGGCTTGAGCTACTGCTGCTGCTGTTTGTGCTGCTGTTGCTGCTAGCGTATCGTAAACTCTCGGTGCTCTCGAATCGGAACAAAGAGAGTCGCGGAAGCGAATCCCATAGACAAAGACAGACAGATGGGCTGATAGAACCGTGATAGAAGATGCAGGGCAAACTTGCCGCAAGTTCATCCATCCCCACCGAATCGTATACGTTGCTCATTCGCTCACTAGAGAGTAATCACATTAGGATAAGATTAACGTTTTCCATCTGGAGCTTCGGAGAGATCGAGTTTACGTAAAGCAACAGCCACACGTGCTCGTGTACCTGGAGCTCATTCTACTCACGAGTACGCTGAGTGAGAATGGATCACGCGAAACATCCACAGGATCATGTGAAAAGGAACTTCATCATCCGCTACCCTTTGCCATGTGTGTACTCTCGAAATTATTGTTAGTACACATGTTGAATCCCTTTAAAATCATGTCGAAATTTCCAGACTAAAGAATACATATCTCCGCGACATTTTTTTGTCGTTACGAAAAAATGACGCGGAATCATTTTTCGTAATTTTTTTGTCAGTACAAAAAAATGACGCGGAAAGCAAAGAAACATTACATTTTCAAAATGCATCGTCCTCTTGAAGTAATGTTAAAAATGCGGCAGTTTTTTTTTACGATTATTTCGTTTTTATTTCCTTAGCTCCAATCGAGTTGGTGCAATCAACTTTGTTTATCTCCTCCGTTCATCGGAAAGATCATAAAATTAAGATCAAGGTATTACGGGGACCCGGTAGATACGTCCAGAGATTAAGTCAACGGCTGCAAGTGGAGTATGTAGCCCATCCACATGCCCAAGGGTTGATGGTTCAAGATTGCGTATCGCCCTTCCTGACTCCTTGGTCTGGTCGCGCAACGATGTCAAACGTTACTAACGGATTAAACTTTCTCCCTCTCTCTCTCTCTCTTTCTCTCTCTCTCTCTCGCTCCTTATCTTGGGGCAGGTGGATGTAGTTTAAAGTAAACTCCGAAAGATCCTAGCTTTCGCGACCGTAACAGTTGTGGCCCAAGGGCGAGCCCCAGCAGTTTAATGGAAAACTTTAGGGTACCTACAAAATGTTGTTGGGACGTCAAAACTCACTATATACGTATATTATAATTCCATTCACTGCGCTACCCTGCAGAAAAATAGCCTTGTCTTATTCCGTACACGTACAAAAAAAAAAAAAAAAAAAAAAAAAAAACGAGACGAAAACTGTTGGATGATCATATATGCGGAACGCAGCATCGCGCGACTTTTTTTGCCCGTCCTACCTTGTCTGCTGTCTTGCCTAATATCGAACTCGATTTATCGACGTTTGTACTGCATCGATCAAGGCTCTCGTATGCCAACGGCGTGTGTTTGAACAGGGGGTGTAGAACGATACAGGTAACGTATCGTATACACATATAGTATGTATTTTCACTGCCATCATCGTGTACCGAGGAACCCAACTCCATGAACGTTGAGAACGTAGGAGGCAACGCCTGGTTTAACCGAGCTTCAGCTCGACCCCTTGGGGATGCAATGTAAATGTTGCATGACAAATCTTCCCGTTGAGTATATCGACGCAATGTAAACTCTCTCTCGCAGTTGCTTCTCGGATGCTCGGAGCGTGTTACATATACGTTGCGGTTTTGTTGCTTTGCTTCGTCCGCTATCGCGTGTAGCAACAAAAAGTTTTTCGCGGTCGGTGAGCTTTAAATTCCAACTAGAACCACGTAGAGCTTCCAACTATATCGCCCCTGTTACAGCATGGTACCCAATAAAGAATTAACGGTTGAAAGTCAACTCTGTTTCATCGCATTTACGTCGAGTTTGAGACGAGTTAAATCCCCGAAGGGGCTGAGGTCGAGAATTTCCACTGATGCTCGAGTCTCTTTGCTGCAACTTGGCTTGAGAGAATCGTATCGTAACGTTGCAGAGCAAGGAAAAAAAAAGACACGGGTAAAGAGAGCATGAACAAAAAAAAAAAACAAAAAAAACAAACAGGAACGAGTGGAGAAGAAACTCGTGGTCCCTCGCGTTATTGAAGCGAGAAGTTAACTCCGATGAAATAGCGGCAAATTCTCTACAGTCACAAAGTTAGCTATACGAAACGGGAAAAGAGAAAATGTTCGGTAGAACGAGAAAATGTGATTGCTGTGTCCGCACAGGACAGAAACAACTTTTATATGTACATATGTACTACATCTTGGTTTTCTCACATGTTTACGACATCCCGGTTCTTCTACTCTCGTGTAAAATGGGTTAGTGTCTCGCGTTTCTCCGAATGCAATACGAAGATCGCGATGTAAGCGAGACAAAGATTTTTCTGGAACTCCCTGTTGAAGAAGTAAAGTACCAGCGATACCGATAGCGAAGGGAAGTTCCGCGAATGCAACACGTGGCAGGAATTCACATCAGATTCGACGAAAACGCTCGGGGCTTTAGCTCCAAGCGTTATACCGGCACAACGGGTACAAAGAAAACAAGAGAGCGTAGTGTAAATGCACGTTCTACTTGGAAAGCTACAATCATAGAAACACGCTTCATATTGCAACGGTGCAGTTTTCGTCGCCGGGAGTCACGACCCCGGGGCTTTTAAGGCAACATAGCGAAATGTATATAAAACGCATTAAAAGCGATCGCGTTGCATTGGCAAATTTAATGATTAGATTAGATTACGTGGCACCCGCCGCGAGGATTAGGTTGAATCGATGGGATGGTCTTGTAGCAGTGGGTAGATACTACTATCGGAACAGGTGAACGGAGGCAGCAAGCCAAAGCGTTGAACGCGATGGAATCGATGGTCCGCGAAACACGCGAATACCTGTAGCGTTATCACCGGCAACACTAGTAACAACCCTATACTTAGCTTCGATGTAGCTACCGAGTGGTTTATCCTTAATGCGATCTCTCTACGTTGACTTCCTGCAAATACCACTGCACGGGCTACATGGAGTATCTCTCTAATTGCCCTCTCTGCATATACGACGTGGAAACCAAGAATCGTGTAGAAATAGCTACGAGACGATGAGATGCGCCAAGTGAAGCGTATAGTTTTCTCGATATATTCGGTAATAGCGTGAGGCCGACGGTGATCGGGAACGCGGAACGGTGTCGCGAGGGACGTCCCAGACTGATCGAGTTCTCTCGTCCAAAGCGACAATTGATTGTATCGGCTCTGCATTGTCAGGGAAAGCGAAACCGGGCTCTGGAATAGAGATATAGGGCGCTGGACGAAGATAAAGCGACGGAACTATAGATATATATACCGGTTAATGCAATGCGAGAACACGACCGAGACCTTAGCGGATATAATTTCCCTATATGGTGATAGCGTGGAATTCTTGATCCTACAGGAAATTCGCTAGATGCACTGATGATCCGGAGATCCGAAAAGATTGAGAAACTTACGGACCAACTATGGTCTCGTCTGTCTCTATCGCTCTCGAACGAATATATACACTTGAGTTAACGGAGGCAAGCTGAATACAGAGTCTGGACTCGTCATCTATATATAGAATTACCTCCCCCCGCAGTGTCTACTATAATCGATATAAGGTAGAGGGCAGGGCGGAGCTATCGATGCCACGCACCATTAAAGGAAAGTTCGTTGGGATTTCATTCTCAACTCGGGAGCAATGAAAAAAAACGGAGAGGAAAGGGAAAAGGGAAGTATGCGGTAATTGGATATTCCGCGCGCGATCTTTCTCTTTAAAAAAAATCATTCTCGTTTATTTTTCAACGTCCCTTACTCTTGATTTAGACATTTAATCAATTTCTCTTGGACCGTTATCGTTAATTGGATGTTAGGAAATATTAGGACGGCTTTATGTAACATTCGGTTACGTTATTATGAGAGTATATACATTTTCGTTCCTTTCGAACAGATGAACGTATATTTAACTGGAACGTCCGGTTCGTGCTGTACTCTCCTGAGAAGGGAAGTGACATCCGGGGTCGTCGTCTGCTTTTGGCGTGTAAGTTATCCTGGTTTTCCACGTATTCTGCAAAGAGAGATAGAGCGTTGTCCCCAAGCAACTCCGTTTAAAATGTGGAGAGGGAATACGCAAAACCCAGTTGGCATCCCCCTAGCGAACCGGATACTGGTAATTGGATGGACTGGGGAATGCGTTCCTCTTCCATGTATCCCAAATGAATATGCCTACGCCGTGTTTCCGACCCGGGAGAAAGTTGTGTGTACAACACGCTCGATCCCCCAGTTAATACCATCGTACATAAGCAAGTTAAACGATTGAATTTCGCATCAGGTACAGGAAAATTACGCGTAATAAATATTTTCTCCATCCGCATTTCCCCCCATAATCGACAGATGGATACTTTCTCCCTCTGTTTTTCGATACGTGTGATAAATTGGATTTTATACCTCTTTGAAATCGGCAATGAAAAAAAAAACGAAAAAAGGAAACGAGATCGGTGAAGGGATTAACCGTATGCCAGTCGGACGATATTTCCACTTTAGCGACCACCGACCCGTTCACGTTTCTCCCACTTTCAATTCATAAACCCGCTTCGATGGGCTTTCGGGCTCTCTAACTCGGTATAGGGTTAACATGTTCGTGTAAAAACTGAAAAAAGAATCTATCGGATTAACGGTACGCGACGAGAGCACAAAAACTCCAATTTGCTCCTATATGCAAAATGTTCGTCATATTTTCGATATTGGCACGAAAAATGAATTCACAAAAATCACGAGCGAATGCTCGAACTCTGGCCCATTTTTCCACAATATGAAAAATTCTGTGCTACGAAAAAGTTTTTTTTTTCAATCGAGCATAGCATTTCATTTACTCCGAGAGAACCGGCGAGCGCCGAGAACGAGTATTCTTGCGGAGGCGCGAGTCCGAGAGGACGCGTCGTTGAAAGGACCGAGTATCCGTAAACAGCTACCGGTGCACTGGAGTGAGGACGGCCAGAAGTGCGAGCCTTGTAGTAGAGTCGATGGATTCGCGAGTAAGAAAAGGAAAAGCACTGTTGAAACTTCTATAGATGGAGAAGGATCGCGAAAACGTACGGGTGAAAGAGAGTAGGAGAGACAGGGGAAAGCTCGCTCGCGCACCCCAAGAGGCAAGACTCCAATACCGCGAATGGACTTTCAAGCAGGCATACATCAGCCGTCGACCACATTCGGGCCGCTTTCTCCACCTCCTTTCCTGTTACCGTCGTTCCTATGTACTATATAGTATATATACATATATATAGGTAGCACGTTATACTACCGGGCTATACCTTTGGCTTTTAACCCCAGCAGCTTATCAGCGCACCACTCTCTCTTTCCTTCGTAGCGCGTTGTTCACATAGACGTAGACTATACTTTGTAATGTACAGATATAGAGCGCCACATACGCGTTCCCTTATTTCTCTCCCGCATTCTCTCGGCTTTCGTCTCGGAGAACTCGCGGCGCGAATCCCGCGGGAGTTTTCGCTTTCACCCTCATCCTTCCGCCACAGATGGACTCACATCGACCCCTCAACGGTCGTACTTCCGGCTTATAGCTGTATATTCGACGATATACGTATACTATAGCCAACCAAGCAGGAAACCCCACTTGCCTGGAGGAGACTCCTTGCGGCAATCTATGCGCAATCTTTAACACTCTAATCAGCGAGAACCGAGTGAAGAGGGTTTCCCTCTCGGCCACAAGTATGGTAGGATTGTATATACCACTACTGTATGAGTATATAGTTTGTATAATGTCGACTATACTATTGGTACGTTCAGCGGACGTGTCCATCTGAAATGGTCATGCGGGCTGATGAGAACGCAATTTTCTGCTGCTCCACCGAAACGATGAAAATGGTAATTCAAGTGGAGAATCGCGAATGAACCGTGGAGGTTTACTCCATCGGCAGAATATTAATCACGAAATATCATCGGTGTTATTATAGGCCGAATACGGTCATCTATCACACATCACCATTCCTACATAGCAATACTACTCAAACACTCGATTTGATAAATCAACACGAAATGATAATTATACATGATCATTAATCCCGACCCGATCAGAGATGCTAATAGAGTTTCGACTGGAATATGATGATGATTTCAATTGGTATCCCCCGTCTAGTATCGCAATTATACCGAAACCAATGGTGGGAGATGCGAGAAAGCAACGAGACGGAAAGTCTCGTATCGAAAGTGGCAAAATTTACGGAAAGACACAGTACTACACAATTCATTCTCAAAGTCTGCTTGCTCTTCCGTTCTTCGGCTCTCCCCCTCGTTCTCGTCTATATATTCTCGCGCTTTATCTTTCGCGACTGCCGAGCACTTGGAAGCGTCGCGAGTCGCGGACGAAGCCGTCGCATAAATTCTTCGTGCAAACGCGTACAAAATATCCTCCACCGACTACGAGAGAACGGAAGTTGTCGCGATAAACGTTGTTCGGATAGGGGGAAAAACAAGGTTTTCGCGGTATCGACAATTCTCTCATTGTCACTCTTTCGTAGAGTTATCGTCAAACTAACACCATGAGTGTAAACTATATATATTATCACTGCCTCATTCTATCGAGGCCATAGCAGTAATGGACGAGGAGTAGTGTAGATACTGGCGCTCCCTGGCTTGCGGGTTCACACGGGCAGTTGGCAAAAAAATTTATCGAGTGCTGCCTCTCGTTCCCGGGGAAATTAACGCGTTCGCACCGCGTTCCCGGTGCGATAGAAATAGAAAAAAAACAGGGATGAGAGTGAAAAAAACAACGCGGAAAAAAAAACACCCACCGAACGTAACAGAATGAAAACGTGCCGGGCTCTCGAATCATTGTTAGCGACAGCCACGCCTGTTTTTTGTTTCAATGCTACGAAAAGCGCTAAATCACGCGGTCCGAAACTTTTAGAAGGGTTGAAAACACGCAGATACTCTTTCTAAATGTTTTTTTTTCCGCCATATAACGTTTGCACAGTTAACGATATAGCCGACAGTATTTTGTACACCAGAGGGTTGCAACAATTTTCGGCGAAGTGGGTGATCGTTACCCTTTTTTCATTCCAAATGTAGGGTGCTCCGCCATCTTCTGGTCGCTCGTTGAACAGGGATATCCCAATTCCCTCCTGTTGCACAGACCGCATGCTTTGTTATCTTATCGTATATATACATCATCGGTGCGCACGTCGTTACAATACACGGATCATATTCAACGTCATATTGTCACTATATGCGGATGTGCTATACAATCCATCGATATAACACAACGATCATAAATCACTCGAGTCGGCTCGTAAATACCCTGGATGAAATTCAAGAAGCGATCTCATCATCATCGCTCGCTTCGTCGCCGTTCCCTCGCAACCCCGCGATGTAATTACATCTGAACACATGTACACCTGGCGAGTGTCCAGTGTCCAGTATCCGATCAGCAACAGCCTTGCCGAGGAAAGCGTTCAATACAAACGGAATTCGTGTCACGTTTGTCCGAACCAATTTTCGATCAATTATCCGTATTTAATTGCAAAAGTTTATTGTATTTACGATTATTCATCGTAATTTCGAAACGGTAATTCGACCAACGTTATTGTACAGCTTGAAAAGTTAAAGCACAAGGAAAAAGACATTAAAAAGCGTATGGGGGAAAAAAAGAAGAAAAAAAAAAAACACGAGCGAAGAACGTCTAGCTTGCCTTTTGATCCTGTAGAAAGCTCACGCGTACCTCGGCAAGCAGCTGAAAGATAAAAGGGGTTCTGTAGGCACGAGTTGGCGAGTGAGATAGCGAAGTGCTGGGTAATTGCGTAGCAAAACCTTTGTGGCAGTGAATACACTCAGACGACGGTAATCGCATTTTAATGTATATTACTGGACAAGGTTAGCCGGCATGTACTGCCACTACGATTCTCACGCTTCAGCCTCTCACTGTCCCGTTTACTTTGCGCTTTCAGAGTGTTGTAATTTTCCTTAGTCCTCCTGATGCCGCAATGTTATTTTACTGGGGGTCTGCTTAACTGAGCGGCTGGGTAAGTCTGACTAAAGATCATGTTGGAGAACCATTTTTTTTATTCAGAGAGAAAGTATCTTCAACGGGACTTAAAAATCAAATGTGAAAAATTAGAGTAAAAAAAGTAGCTTACAGCAACGAATTAATGATCTTAGAACGGATTTTTCTAAAAACAAGATTTCGGGTAGTTAAAGGTTAAAGGAACTCATTCGTGTATCTTGATTGCGGCGTAGCAAAAATTCGATCGAGCGGATGAACGGCGGCGGCTGCGGGAATGACCGATCGTTCGTCTTATCACCGCTTTTGCCTAAGCCCGGTAACATATGGAGTTGGAAGAAAGAATGAGACCGTCTTGTCTCGTCTCCTCTCCTCTTTCGACTGTTTCTATGTTTGCCGCGCGATATTCGCCTGCCCGGCGGGCATTAGACGTGCCCGAGAAACACGTGAAAGAGCAGACTTATGGGAGTTGTCAAGGGGGAGAAAAAACAAAGAAACGTACGTTACTAGTGTTGCTAAAAGTGGGGGAATAAACGTAGAAAGCACCGCAAGGAAGGATCTCCTTCCAACGTCAGTCTCATCTTCGTGTATACGACTGACGTGATGCTCAAGGGGAGAAGCGAACAGCAGTATCGTCAGAGTCTTCTAGCATTCTGGGAAAAAATCGCCGAATAGAGAGGAAAAGGAGGGGGGAAAAAACAGGAAAAAAAAAGAAGAGTACGAGCTGAGCTTGTAGTAGAACGAAGAGCATAAAGAGAGTGGCATTCCCTTGAGAATCGACAAAAGAACTATGGGATCCGAAGGGTATCTTCTGTTCATCATTCCCTATGCCGCTATCTCTTCTTTATTCCCTCTCGTCCGAACCCAATCCAATATGATTTTTATTAAGCGTTCGTACTATAAATAATACATGCGCCACGAGTCTATATGTTTCCTTTTATTCCTTCCATCTGTTACAACGAGAACCATCGAAGACGTCTTCCCGACAAGGGCAAAGGGATTAGCTTGTTATTTTTTTTCACTCAATACAATAAAATCACTCCACCTCGATAAACGGTAGTTATAAACATCTATTTTCCCTCCCTTACAGAGGAACCTTCGTTTTAAAGCTATACTATCAATATTGCAATATTTCATTTATTTGTAGGTTGCGTAAATGTTAATTCAGTCGAGTTACACCGCGATTTGAGTAACTATCCGAATGTTTATTTAAGTAGAAGCCAATGTTATTTGATATATGATCGTTCTCTGGCTGTTTTCCCAGTACTTCGAACCTCCCGCTCGTGCTTTCGATATTATTATCGAATTTCTCATGCTAACCGAAACTTTACCGCACGATTTTACAGGGTAACGAATACCCGGGGCAATCAATTTGTAATATTTGTATTACAATCGCTGTTATTGTTATACACCGTTTGTAAACCCCCTCCCCTTAAATTTATTATCGATTTTGTTCATCCATTTTTATTCACTAAGCGGTTATTTCTTTTTTCGCGAACAGACTCGCAACGTATTTGGCTCAGCGGAATTATAGCTTCAGCCACTATATACCCAACACACGTTCCTTCGGTGACACGTATGGTGTCCACGTTTCTTGTACTTTTTTGCGGCCGGTCCCGCGGAGAAATGTAACATCCGCGCACCCAGAACGTCAATATAACGTCGAAAAAACGTTTATTGTTGACTGACTGATATTGGATTCGTTGGGTGAACATGCACCGCTCTCGGTAGCCCACGGCAGCAGCCGCACACAATCGTGTCTGGGAACCTTTCCTCCGAGAGAATAATATATAGATTTTTTTAAAATATATAACGATTTTTTGTTCTTTGTCATTCTAAAGATAGTACTGCGGTGCAGTATAGTTATACTATTAGCAGTTTCGCCCGAATAACAATTGCGGTATAGACAGCAAGTCGAATGTTTTTTTTTTTTTGTTACAGCTTTTCTCTTGTTTACGACCGAAAATGTTTCGCAACGTTACAGGGACAAACCCTCGGAAATACTATGCATGATGAAATCATAAAGCAAATTGAAAGTTTCGACATTATAACGAATGCATCGCGTGAGGTATCGATAAACGAACTATAACGAATATCTCATTGGAAATCCTCGCTCTGGGCAACGCAGGGTATAACCTTTCGTTATCATATTACTGCAATATATTCTCGTTTCACTTTTGATCGCACAGGAGAAGAGCCACATTGTTCGTCAATAATTAATTCTGTATTCGTTATAATCCGTGACGCTAAATTGGACAGGTAAATTCACCAGGGTACGCGATACAACGGAGCGAACCACGATATTAACAAAACAAAAAACCGAATTATAATTAAACAATGATATAACGAGGGAAATATCTGTCAGCTATTGTTGCGATAAATTAGTAAAATGTTTTGAGGCGCTTTTCGCTTTGTCGGCTCTTCGTCGACGGAGGCGACAGAGAGACAATGGATAATCTTGTGAAAAAAGTGAAAAAAATACAAAAAGAAAGCTGCTTCTGTCTCGCTGATGCTATTGAGTACTCTTGCAATTAACGAAATAGATGATGTACTTATAAAGCAACTCTCACCGGCGTGCGAGGCGTTGTTCGTCAATGCAACACGACTCGGAAAGCTATTGAAAACTTTGGGAACTCTCCGTGCCGCTGGTGTTACTACTAACACCAAGCTGGAGCACAGCTCGAACGGCAAGGAGACTCTTCTCTCCTATCGCCGTGGATAGCTGGATACACTTGAATGGTTCGATACTTTGGATAGTTGCACCACTTTGACTGGGAAACTACAAGATGGAGAGATGGAGAGAGTCGCTTGGCTTTTCCACGGTGTGCACATTGCCTCACACCAGCCAACCGGAGGGACCGTGTCGCATTAAAACTTCACTCGATCGAAGGGGGTACACGCGAGAGGGCTTGCCAGCAACACGGACTTTGAAAGTGACTGATAGCATCCCAGCGTCACTATTTACCCGTAGCATTAAACTGCTACGGTACGGTTAATGGGATTGATAGGATAATCAACTCGCAGTCTCCCGTAAGCAACAACTGCGTCTCGTGCTATCGAGGCTTTTCAGTAGTGCAGTTCCGCGATAGTCAGACACGACAGATACAGATTTTCTTTTCCTCGAAAAAAACGATGTACGCGGTTGTATTTCAGATTCCTTATGTTATATGAAATATTCCAAATAGCCCTATTAATAGTTTATGAGACGGGTATACGTGTTTTTTTTTTTTTCGTGGCGCAGATTCGACATATGATTTTGTTATCGAGAGACGGGGGGTAAAGTCATAAATAAATGGTAATCTCGTTGCTGGTAGCCCATCGCGCTCTCGTTAACAGTGATATATAGCATCGCTGGCTTATTCGTGTTTTATCGGCATTTCACTGCTCGGCTTATCGTCATATGAAATGATAATATAGTTTTTTTTTCTTTTTTTTTTTTTTTCAATAACCACAGGCGTGCTGGAACGCTGCACCGACATAATAGTGTATCGGAGTCATAATGAAAGCCACAAATCATTGCCCGACTAGATCCGCATCCGCAAGCGGGAAAATATAATTTGAAAATCCATATCGACAATCCGCATACTTGCTGATCGTAAAGTTATTACGGTTCTGCGTGTATCATGCAAATGAGGCGTAACGTTTATTTAATAATTTCAGTGAAACCGAACAGATATGATTTACGACTATTCCGGTTGGCGAATGTTTTTTTCATGAAACTATACATCCATGCGGTTTTAATATATTCCCTCTTCGGTAGACCGCAGAATCCCAGTATTCGAGAGATTACGGGTAAAGAATTGCAATTCAAACTTTTCGCCGAACAAAAGTTTGACGTAACAGTAATTACATTCCACTTAAGGCAGTTCGGTACAGTTCTTTCGAACTTTCGTATCGTACGTCGTATATTCGTATACCTGCCTGGAGGTGGTTTGCTTAAAGCTCATATATAAATGCTACGAAACTACCGCTACAATATTCCCGTCGTATATTCAAACTCTGCGGGTACGTTTGTATCGAATGATTTACAAAGTTTCTATGGCGCGTATACGCATTAGTATTCTTTTGCCCTTTCCCTCCTCACGTAAAATTACGATACGCGACGTAACAAAAATGAACTATATAGTTACCCGATTATAAAATCCCAAGAGATGAAATGGCGGTCTGGATAAACGCGTGTGTACGCGCAATAGACGTGTAATTTTAAGTTCCATAGACGGTGTGCAGGAATTGAAAAACTACGAATGTATTCAAAATACAAAATTCATTCGGACATTTATTCGCTGAGTCGAAAAGTTGAATTTTCCAAAATTTTGCAAAGTTTAAATTTACGTTGAATGTAAGTGACTTATATCGTGGCACAATTTATGCGTTTAATAATTTTCTCCCGGGGACCTTCTGTTCAAAGAGCTCGATCGTGTTTCCCGAGCGAACGAGCGCCGAGCGGTATTTGATACTTAATAAGCTTGTTCGCTTTACTCTCCCGGGTAAGGGTCGTAGAGAGAGCGACGCCTCACGCACGCACGGGAACGACCAAAATTTCGAAATTGCTATTGTAATTTATTCTACGTTTAATAAACATTGGTATATTACGCACCTCGTAAACAGCTCCCAATGGCATAACAAGACAAGCAACCATGAGATCCGCCACGGCAAGGCTCACGATCAAGTAATTTGCCACCGATTGCAAATTTCTCTCCGACAGGATCGCTGCTATGACGAATACATTTCCTGCAACGAGAAGAAAAATAAATAAATAATCACATATATTGCCGATACACGCTTCAGAAGTATTTTAAATATTTCGCACGTAGGATTCGCCCTTTACGCGATTTACTCAAATCGCTTGACCGTAAAAACGAACTTGAAGTAAAACGTTGAGAAAGAAACGTTCTTGAATTTAAAAGTAGGTTGAATTTCATGTCGGTATATATCCTCGTGAGAGAATTCAGTGAGACTACAATACCGTGACGACGACAACGGGAGTAGCGTTTGCTTCGGTGGAAAATCGCAATGCGACGGATATTCTTTGTCAAATGTTCTCCGTACCAGAGTCTTACAGAGTCGAGGCTGTACTTTGCAATAGTCTGTCTTTTTATTTCGCTGCATTCTGAATCTCATCCATTGTCGTCTTTTTTCCAGTCGCTTATTACGAATCCGCGAACCTGCAGCTTGTTCAATCGGCGAATGCAAAATGAAGAAAAAAAAAAAAGAAACCATTCTTCCCCTCTATTTTTCGCATTGTCGCGACTCGTTATTATGCATTTTTCAAACAACGGATAAGATAGTCGGTAATATACGCGAAAATTTCATATTTCCGCGAGTTATACGGATCTCATTTTATGCCGAGTAAAGACATTGTAAAAATTCCGAATCGCTACTGGTGTACAGAAAACCGCGAAGGTTACAAAATGTTACAAGCCAGGTGTTGCAAGGAAAATTCTCCCCGGAGAGCCGGAAATATCCTCGTGTCCTATAACCGCCACACAGTAGCTTGCAGACGTCGGAAATGTATATTTGCATCCATCTGTATTCCGTAAACGCGGTTTTCGTTGATGTTGTCTTGCGCGTGTATATATAGATGTGGTGGTGAATTCGAACGGAAGAGAAAAAGTAGATGGTACTTCAGGTCGGAGAATGGACTAGAACGCGCTCGTATACCTCCCCCGGTACGAGTTTCATCGTTGTCGAGGAAGTAGTCTTGAAATTCTTTCTTGAAAAATCGGTATATATAGACGAGGACGGTAAAGTAACAAGAAAGAACGCCTGGGCGCGAGGCAGAGGAGACAATAACGAAAAACCGTAGAATTCTTTCTCGAAAGTAAAACCCGTATATATACGAGAAGCGTGTTTATAACCGTGAGCCGTCGGTGGTGTGTCCAGAAGGCTGCGGTAGATTTGTCAGAAGCGTTTGTTCCACGAATGACGAACGTTAAAGGGAAGAAGGCGAGAAAGAGAGCGAAGGGCGAGAGGGGGTACGAGAATGAGACTCGAGAGGAGTGGATTGCCCGTGCAAGAGAAAATAAAGAGTGTGACGCGAAGCGAAACGACGAAGAGTCCGAGAAAGCCCGAGGGATGATACGAGTGGAGGACGGATATTGCGTACAGTCCCGCAGCTAAAGCGAGAGAGCCAAAGTGATGGGATGAGATGAACTCCGAAGAGAGCCCCGACGAAGTATTGTCTATAGACTATAGAGTAAGGTATAGAAATAGGTAGTACCGTTGAGAAAACTGTTGGCGCTATTCGCGTAGAAAGATGAGAGCGGGTATGCTGTATATCGGAAGCGACGATTTTATCACGGTATCGTATGGCCAAGATAAAGCGCGTTTTATAACTCGTTCCCGCGGGGATAAGCCGCGTTTTCCACTTATGCACGGAGAGGTCCGATCAATCGCACGACCGCGCGCATACATTATTATAACGATACACAACTTTCGTACCACATACTTGGGCATTGTAACGGTTAATTACACGACACAGGTGGACGACATGGTAACTGTGACATTGTTGAACACACTACAGTTGCGTTATAATAATGTATTATCTCGAAAAAGCTCTGAAGAGAAACAAAGGCGG
This sequence comes from Buathra laborator, assembly GCA_934046635.1. NCBI lineage: Eukaryota > Metazoa > Arthropoda > Insecta > Hymenoptera > Ichneumonidae > Buathra > Buathra laborator. Next base: position 2,326,139 of record OW203897.1, on the reverse strand, counting down.
CTAAGGTCGAGTGTACGTGTAGCACGAAAATAAGATTCAACGAGGTCGTTCTCTCGTCGTTTCGTGTTTTAACGTCGTTGAAACTCTCAGACGTAGTTTTATTCGGAATCTTTTGGCAGACCGGGGAAGTCCCCTACTGGTTCGCACTGTCACCTTCCTAATGATGACGCGTCACGAAGATGAGTATATTTCCGCGGCGCACTGCGCGCGATCACGTTCAACAACATCGCCCCAACTGTCCTCGCTGTTTCGCACAACAAACTCGACTATATTTACCGAAACTTGCTGCGTTCTCTCGTATGCCAGAAATTATTTGAAATAAACGAAACTGAGCCAAGTTCACCGACTCTTTGCGCGACGTTAAAAAACCAAGAAGAAAAATAAAAGCTCGAATTTTTGTAGAGCACAAATAGGTAACTGTTATACGAGTGGAATTGCTCGGATATAAAAGAACATATCACACTCGCCTTATCCGCGCGGTTAAGCTCGTTCCGTGACTCGAATTTAACCCGAGTAAATGGCTCCGGTCTCAAGGCCCGCGTAGACACGGTGGAGGACTATCAAAGCTACAAATACGACTGAGACGGTGTCTCGTCGACGTGCGATGTCAGAAATGTGAGGCACTTACCGAGGATAGTGGTGAGAATGAGGATACCGAGAACTACCGCCGTCAGTATCGCGGCAACGTCCTCGAACGGCGACGACGAACCGTCCACCGATGTATCATTTCCGGCACCAGAAGTGACGCTGGTTACGTTGGCGGTTTCCATGCTGATTTCAATTCTACAACGCTGATCTCGTTGTTCGCGGTATCGTTAACGAACACGAAAACTTTTAGTAATCTTCTTCTCGTATGATTGAAAACGTGCGGGTGGATGATGGTAATTGGTACAGCGATAGTATTCGTGAAAGCCAGTTTTACATCTGTTCTGCATTCATTCGACGTACAAGCTTGTCATCATCTAGTCATTGCCGGAGGCATCGTCAATGATTCCGTTACCATCGACAGTAGAAGCATTGTCGGCTGACCAGCAATACCGCAGCTGGACTTCCGAAAGCATTGCTCAGAATATACGGAGCTCGTTAGTTTCATCAACGTGCCAATTAGCATCGAGATATTGTTATTTTGATTATTCCAACGTGACAGTATCGATGAAACGAGAGAACGTGTTTTCATACGTTGCTCGAGCCGTGTCCAAGCTTAATTGCGAGAGTATCAGTAACACGGAACAAGAATTTTCATACCGACACCGCTGCTTCGAGTTCGCGGACGATTCAAACTTCTCGCAGATCATTCTCCGTCGAGCCCATACTTTTCGGGGCAATATTTTCAACCTTGATGCCGGCTTCTACCGAGTTATCTGCTTTATTCACTGTTCTACCAGCAAAATTCGCTCCGTCGTTTGCCCCGAGGCGAGACGATGGGCGAGAATCTAGAAGAATGCTCGGGCCGGAGAAATGAGGAAAAAAAAAAAAGAACACCGAGGATGATGAAGACGAAAAAGACTCTTGCCGCAAGATGTTTCGCTCTGCGTCGGTTAAGGTCGCCGGCATAACCTTGGCGATCGTCGATAAACGTCCCTCCTGCTTGCGCGGATCATCAACATTTCACAGACTTCGGGCACCCGCCAGCCGAGTAGCCATGGACAGCTTTCGCCCACCTCGATGCTTGATCTGAAAAATGACAATTTCCACTTTTTTACTGCCGAATCCCTGTCATAGCTTCAACCAATCACAAGTTTCTTTTCGCGTTGTAAATATATCGAGTAAACTTAGATTTTTTTGTTCTCCGATTCCCACGCGCGATCAAGGGCTATGAAATTTATTGTATCATAGGGCGAACTATTTGATAAATGAGTTTTATTTGTGCGAGAGGTTTAAAGATACATGTTTTCGTATTGCTATAAGCCTTATTTCACGGGGTTAACGTCATCAAGTTTACACCCCCAATGTCTGTATTTAAACGGTACGCAACCTTTGAACTTTCTTCATGTATTTTGTATATAAGCTTCAGTGCAGATTACGCCCGACAAAAATTTCGATGAGATATATTAATCTAAGACAATGGCTCGGCAAGAACAGACGCTCTGCTCGATGCAAGAAAAATCTTCGCATCTTTTTCCCTTTCTTCTTTTCTTTTTAATGGGTTCGTGTCGGTCGTCGACATTGAGAAAGGTGGAAAAACGATGGAGTGACGTCTTCACCCACGTAGATGCTATCCGAAAAAAAAAAAACACGGAACTCATTCCCTCTCTACAAATCTCGTGGTTGATTTACAGAAGTGAGAAAAATAAAGCCGTAGTCTGTTCGGTGGGCAGAGTAGTCGCTAGTCCTTCGTTGCCTCTGTCGCAGCTGTGAGTGTAACGAGAACGAAAGAAGAGTAAGATGAGGAGAGCGAGTTATCGACTTGTGCCTTTCATTCAAGATAGCCTAGTCGTTCGATCAATGTCAAAGCACTCTTTCCAAGTGCATCAATTATTTTCAAGCACAAGAAGCACGACGAGAGATGTGCTCCTCACCCCCTTCAACGTCGAGTCACCCGGCGGCCGTCGCCCTCGCGCCGAAGAACCCGAGTTACTGTCGTTTACGGTTATGGGGCTTGTCATTTGCGTTAGAGATATGAAACGGCCGACGAGGGAAAGGCGTAAGATAAATCGGAGCGGAGAGTCGGGCCGGTCTGTGGGTACGAATGTGAACGATCATTTATTTACGATACTGTCAGCATTGCGTGCCACGATAGTATCTTGATTTCTCACCAATTTCTGCCCGAGTCGTGATGATAAATGGACTTTTTCGTTTTTGGGTATCCTGATCTGTGACCCTCCGGGAAAAAAAGAAAAAAATTTCGTATAAAATATGTATCATCGATTCTTATCAGGTCGTTACACCTCGTTTATTCTTCTATAAACTCCATGGAAGTACTCCCGATGCGAGAAAAATATATTTACGGCAATCGAACATCAATAATGGCAATACAATTTACATTTCGTCTACTTGGGACATCATTTTTTTTTATTACTTCCACTCGTCTCAATCATTCGACTTATGTCTTCGTAGTGAAACGTGACTCGACTCTTTTATCAAGTAAAGATACATCGACCCTATCCCTCGTGTACGAACACAGCGGAATTTCTGATGCTTGCCACTGATGCTGCTGACGGTACTGCTGATGCTGGAATTTCCTCTGTCCTTCCGGGTACCGCGAGAACCAGGCACTACCATTAGATTATTCACCGCAACGAATTAACCAGGCGGCTAGTGGCATCCTCCTCTGTGTCATAGTGCAGAGAACACGAGGGAGAAAATGATGAACAGAGAGAGAGATAGAGTGGAATAGAGAAGAGACCTCTATCCAACTGGAGTAAACGCGAGCGCTACCTACTAACAGCTGCATACACCCGCCCAACGTCACTCGCGTCTCACGAGATTTCTCTCGGACTTGGTGACACGAGGTTGCATATAATACCATCCGCGCTTCTTCTCTCCCCGTCGATCCCTGAACCACCTGCACTCTGAATCCTCGAGCTTCTATGCACTTGCCTACGTGCTTTAGCACTTCTGGATTCTCTGGTTCTACATCGGACCTCACTAGCGATGCTCGTGAGGCCTCTCTGCTCCTCTTTCTATAGCTATACAACGTTTCCAAGCGTCCTTCCCCAGATAGCGATTTACTGGTTCGGTTGCCCGATGAATCGTCGCTACATGGGGTCTGCTGTACGATCCTAGTGCCCCGTGAAGCTATCCCGTTGCGTCCACCGAATTCCCTCGGTCGCGCTTTAGCCGCACAAACCTATGGAACACTTGTTGGCTCTGGCGTTTCGCCAAAGGAGAGGAGAGAGAACGGTGAGAGCTCGGCACTCCAAACGAACCCCAGTTTTCCCGAGAGCGCGCCACCGCTGCATACACGCCGAAATTGGTATATTATGTAACATGCGATACAATACCCAGTGCAGTTTTCCGACCCCGAAGCTATTCGAAGAGTAGATAGCAGTAATGTGTGTTTGATCACATCAGGGATTCGGTAATTCAACGACGCGGTAGTAAACGGCGCACGAAAAAATGTTCGCTTTCGTATAAAAAATACAAAGACGATGGAAAAAGAAATAGTAAAAAATTATATGAAGCACGCTGCTCAATCTGCCGGCTATAAAATCTGAGACGCAGTAAGCACGTGCCAGAAGCGGGACGCGGCTGATAAAAGTCATCTGCAGACGCGAAAGAAGTACCCAAGAAGATAGATACCGAAACTTTTCGAATACCCGTCGTTGCCTTTACGAGAATATTGCTGCTGCAAAAACTTTTCATCGTTTTTTTTTTATATATATATATATATGCGGTTGATCAAAATCAGCACGATCAATCTGTCACTGCACCCCGTACGTGGTGTCTATACGTATAAGCGACGATACGTTCACCGTATATCGTCTGTGGCGATATATATTGGTAAAACTCGTACGGATGAGTTCGCCGAACTGTCGGGGCAAGTAGCAGGGACCACGGTAAAAGCGCCGGCTTGTCAGTTGCTGTTTCATACCATCGTGTACCATATACTTTATGTATTCCGTAGTTTGTACACGAGTATCCTTATCCGATGCAAGATTAAAAGTTACAGTGATTGACCGCGCAAGGAAACGTGAAAACATAGTTATTGGCATACTGGTGTCTTTCTCCTTCCGATACGATTGACTTTAGACTGTGTCAGTCGCTGTAGCTTGTGGGACAAAATAAAATGTTTTTTCATCCGACGACTCTTCGCGGTGATGGAAAAAAGAAGAAAAAAAAAAGCGGCGAAAGCTCGCGGAGAACTCTCATCGATTCGTCCGACGTCCGGAAGCTTATGAATAATTTCTAGCGAGTTTAAAGCTTCCGGTGGCACACAGCATCCAGATGAGGGGACAGGCGGGGGTGTAGGGAAGGTTGAGCCCGGCGCGAGATCAACGAGGTATAGTAGCAGACGTGAGAGGGAAAAGAGGATAGGGGAGAAATGGAGACGAGAGCCTCGACTCTTCTCTCCGGTACACCAGCTGAGCCAACTCTCTCATCGCTTTTCCTCCATCTACCTTATTCTCTCAGTTATATACTCGAGACGTCGACGCCAACCCTCGGCAGCTCCACCGGAGTAGCAAACCCCGTTTCTTAATCCCGACACAAATTTTATTATATTTATATAAATCACAATAATGATAAGACCTTATTCTTGGCTATTATCGCGAAGTAACATCTTCTCATTGTATATCGCCAATGAGATTAATAACTCGACGTCCTAACCGACAAATGTTTGTTAATACATACGTAAATAATTCAAAACATGGAGAGAAAGTATACTCTCAAGTCAGTCGAAAATAACACAAAACAATCAGAGATTCATCCTCGACAAGTTTTTTTCTTGTTCTCTTTCCAATATCAATTTGCCAAACGCCGATTCGGCGCAACCCTCAAAGAAATTTTTTTTTACCAGGGTAGCGGCATACCGTGAGATAGAGATGTATAGATATCTCTATCGACACACATCTCTGTATCATTCTGGTATAAAGTCGAGCCTTTGAGTTGCTCGATATCACTCGTTCCGTGCAAAAGGCGGAATGGTGCCGGGACGTCAACAAACAGCGATCGGCTCGTCAGTCAAACTTTTGTGGGTGCACGAGAAAAAAAAAGAGACGATCAGAAGTTCTCTCGGAATATCGAGTGACTGTGGCCGTACTGTCACTCGCTCGAGAGCGAATTCATTATTATCCCTTTATAACTTCCCGTTCTTAATATTCACTCCATCGATCGAAGCCATCGAGTAAAAAAAATTATCGTGAAACAAAAAAAAGTTCCGTCATGATTGGTTTTCCCGCCGATTCAGATTGAAAAATTATGTGCCCACAATCTCGAAATTATTATCAGACGATTGACAAGTAGATTTAGAAAAAATTCAACGATGTCAATATTTCACTCGCATTATCGATTTAACGGTAGTTCCGTTTCTCCGGCCAACTTGCCGTCTCAATTACGTCCATCGATATTCGGCTCCATACGTCGTGAACAATCTCGTACTGTCTATCGAAATCGGGCGATTAACCCCGTCGTCCATGACTGCACTCTGCCCCTCTCTCTCTCTCTCTCACGTTCGTTCACATCCCTCGTTCCTCGATTCGCTCGTGCGGACACGCCAAGCAGGGCAGACCATATACGCACACGTACTACTTGGCACATGCAGCAGCAGCAGCGGCAATAGCAGTAGTAGTAACCGGAAGAGAGGATATATCGCTCGTAAAGCTTTTCGCCTCGTTACCATTCTCGATAATGCGAATTTAATAAGCGTCTCTATCTCCCGCTTTTAACTCTCATTCTCTACTTCATTCGTACGGTATATCGGATAAATGGTGTAGCTGGTATGGCACCCTTTGGCTTTGCGATATACCGTGAGCGAAAATGAGGCAAAGGAGCGTGATAACGTCAGCGAGAACAATAAAGCTGTTTAGTCGAGTTACTTTGAAGCGTATGTGTGCGTACAGTAACGTTAGTCGTACATATATACGAACATATACCCGCAGACGAATACAATACTATATATGGTACGTATAAAGAACGTCGTAAAACAGTCCTTCGTCCGCAACCTGACGCCACGCTCTTCGGGCTTATATAGGAGTTACGCATACTATAGGCACGCACGTAATATATAGCTGATATACGGGACGCAATATAGCTGACGTATAGATCGTAAGTCTCCTCCAGTGGGCGTAAGTTCTGAAATGTCTGAGGTTAACTGAATGATTTCGTGAGCAGCTGTTCGCGAGAAAACTGAAAAAAAATGTTTGGTCTATCGCCGATAGCCCGCTTGATTCTGAGTCAAAACTGCTGTCGAACTCGCGCTAAACACGAAAAATTACGCGGTCATACGCGGTGCATGAGATTTTTTTGAAGCCTTCGAATTATAGGCAAAAATTGGTTCACGGATTTTTTTACGTTTTTAATCCTTCTGCAACGGATTGAAAAAAAAAAACGTGTTTAAAACTTCGCCAACGGCTGTGGCTCGTATATTGTTTCAGTAGAATACGACTAAAACCTCGGATTCAAAATGGCTCCAGAAGCGAAGAAATTTTTTATTTTTTGCAGTAATTACCATCAGGTTCTTTGACGAAGTACTAATTGGTTAAATTAGTCGAGTACGAGATATAGAAAGAGCTTGTAAGGGTGAAAGAAAATTGAAGAACGCGAGAGAGGGATGTTTCCGCAAAGCAAGTGCCGAATTCGCTTTTAGCACAAAAAAGTATACGAACATACAGTCCAAGCTCCGTATTCTTAACTCCGTATTCTTAACGAACAGCTCCCTTATTTTAAGTCGTTACCATGGCAACGATTACCCGTAACTGTATTTCCCCTGAGTCCGTTCTCCCCACTCCAAGCGGTATCTACGGACGCGTATACCCCTCGTAGGGCGAAGGGACGGTATGGAAAATGCAGAAACGGCAGCGTGTCCGGTCCTGTCGAGTTAAGAATACGGAATTTCTACTGTATGTGGTTCAGGATATTTTTTTTAAACCTTTAAATTGTACCAAAAAATTGAGGGGGAGCATTGGCGCAGTGGATGAGGCTCGAGATCGCATGCAAAGGACCCGGGTTCGATTCCCGGCCAAACAGCAATGGAATTTTTATTCAATATGTTTTTTTCTGTGAACCTAGTTGGTCAGATGCCACCTTAAATTACCAAACCAAATTACCTTACAGTGATCTGTGCGCGGTCAGTGTACTGCTTTGGTTACCGCGATGGGGTAAGATGCACTCGATTGATTGAGAACCGCGACTAAATTTACCGATGAGCTATTAAACGGCGATTCTCAGTCAATCAAGTTCATCTTACCCCACCTCGGCAAGTCGAAAATGCTACGAAAAGCGTGTAAACGATTGAATGTGCGTACAGTTTTGCATGTGACTATCCGCGCCAATGAACGTTGGCGCAAGGGAAGAGAATGTTTATGAAAAATCGTACATATATTCATTTTGGTCGGCGTGTAGCAGAATTACGGTGAACTGAAATGATTACGTAGAAATTTAAATAAGTTTAAAATGTTTCCGTATATTTTTGATAGTGAAGAGCTGAACCGTCGCGCGATCAGTTGTTGTTAATTTGATGTGTGCAGTTTGTAAATATGCTGGTGAACCAGTGTACCGTTGAACTCCGTAAAATTGACGCCTCCTCGGCAAATGCGATGCAGTGGGAGTAAGTCGGCTGCGGACGCAATCAAGAGAGGGGAAAAACGGGAGATGTAAAAGGCCAAAGGCCGTTCATGGTGTAAATCTAATCTAAATACTTGTACCAAAAAATTGCGAGGTACCTTCGTAGCATTTGATTTATGCTTTTCATCGGTCTATAACAGATTGAACAAAAAATACGTGCAAAACTTCGCCAAGGGCCTCGGTTTCGGGAACACGATGGAAAGCTGGGATTTAAAATTACGCCAGAAGCGAACATTTTTTAAAATTATTTTGCTAATTACCATAACGCCCTTCGACGAAGTTCTAGTTGGTTAAATTAGTCGAATACGAGCTATAGATAGAGCTCCGCTAGGATGAAGGAAGATTGAAGAACGCGAAGGTACGAGGGATGTTTCCGCAAAATCCCGATTACCCGCGACCCAGCCTATAAACTTCACGAGCCCGGTGAATCGACCTAAATACCGGAAGCTTACGGAATGCCCGAGTCTCGTACGCGCCTCTTCTCTCTGTCGTTCTTAAGCGATTGCTCCCTCGGTGGTATAAGTACGACGCATTGCCTCGTTGGCGAGGGATCATCGTGACTTGTAAGCCTGTAAGGACGACGCACGGTTATGTTCGCGAGCCTCGCTCGAGCCCGCGATCCCTGGCCACGTTCTAAATTACAGCAGCGATACCTTTATAGCCATTATATCTATTTTCTACCACGAGAACGGGTAAAATACCGTCCGGTCTTTCCCCTCACGTTCGCAATGTATCCCTTGCGCCGCAACTCTTTTTGCCAAACTACCTACTATTTTAAGTGTAGCGGGTAAGTTTCTCGTTTATTTTTCATCGAAGCTTTTTGTCGATTAATTGTCTCGAAACGCAGCGAAGGCTGTGGGGCCGAGAAGTCGTGCAACTTCCCCACGTGGCAGATATATATTGTCTCTCGAGAGAGCGTCGACGCTGGTCGAGGACGCGTTGCGGTTTATACATAAATGTATGGATACGTGTGCAGTATACCGGAATAACTCACCAGGGCCCCGTTCGGTTGAATCGCGTGCTTGTAAATCGAGAAACTTGCTATGTACTCCCTGTACTCATGTAAAGGGCAAAACGGCAGGGCAAGGTAAAACGCGGTTCACCGCTCTGAAGAAAAAAAAACGAATGCGAGACGGGAATGGAGATGAAAGATGCGAGACGGGGAGTTGAGATGGGTTACAATGCGCCAAGGGATGAGGAGAGGGGAGAGTTGGAATGAATGATTATAAATTGTGAAAAGCGTGTTACAACGTTGTGAGAGATTCAAACTCGGAACCACTGTCTAACGTGCGTAGGTTGTAATTTTCAGTAAGAAATAACGATACGCCTCCACGGATTTACTAACAGTGGACTCGAAAGCCGTTGGACGGTGGTACTGTTATTTATTATTAGTCTACACTCTACTCCACTTGCAAACCCGTTCCATTGTTCTTTGATAAGGGTACATCGGCGGAATAAGAGCCCTTACAGAACTCTCCATACGCGTATAAATTCTCCCTATCGTTGACAAAATAGCGACGAGTTTGTCGCGCGTGGTTTGTTGAAAAAAGTGTTTTACACGGTCATTCGAAGAGAAGTCTCTCATGATGGATTATATAAATAAAACACTTGGCACACCCTTGAAAGTGCCTCAGCTGGTGCGGGCTTTTTGTTTTTTTTTCATCGCTATATTTGCTCCAGCTACTACCGGCTACGGTTTCTCACCAAGCCAGGAATCCCGCGGGACCCCCCAGCAGGGAAGGTTATGAGTTAGATAAGGAGTCCACGCTTCCTCCCCTTTTGTCTTCGTGAAACTATGTATGAGACTCGTTCCCGGGATCCTGGGGCACTGGGTGAATAAATGCGCGTTTGGGTCAGTATGTCGAGCGAAGTTGAGGGAGGATCAACTTTACACAGACGAGTTCGCACACCTTACCGCCACCCCCTCCGCCCTGACGAGAGGGCGAGTCGGCGAGCGGGCCACATGAGAGTCGTTGCGAATACGAAGGGGGTGCAAAACGCGGAAGACCGGAAAGTTTGTAATTTAAGGGCGGCGATGCGTCGCTCGAAATGTGGCAGTAATTTTGTTGAATGATCGTTGAGCTTTGAAGATCTTTTGCTTCAATTAATCTACGGGGATGGGAATTTGATCGAAACTCGATGGAAGGGATTAAAACTTTTTTGTCTCATTACGTCGGGGATACGATTTTTTTTTCCCAACGGGCATTATTCATGTCATTATGTAAGCAAAAATATGGAACAAAAAAAAAATTTGCAATTTTTTTAATGAAAAATGCTTACGGCAGAAATAGAACTTATCGAGGTAACTACGGTCGAAGAGCTCGCGCTCTTCGGTCTCCCTTTTGTTTAATCGATATCAACTTCGTCGTAGTCTCGAGAAGTTCGGAACTTCGGAATTCTGATTATCAATGTAATTCCACAGTCGAACGTACAGTATTTATGCAAATAATATTCTGAATAATTGAACGCTAATTTAGCTACGCCACTCGAGAGCTTAGCTCATATAAATTAGCTACTTTGTATCAACTTCATTTCGTAACTTTTCGGACTTCGTACCGCAAATTTCTTGATACAAACGATGCGCATATTTATTCGGCAAAGTCGATTCGATTTCTCGAAAGAGTTTTACCGGAGAGTTTACAACGAGTTTCACTGTGTCGGGCAGAATAGCCTTTCACCTCGTGGTCATCGGAAAGTCTGTACAGGTGAAACGAAACTTGTCAGCTCGAGACAAGAACAGAATGACTTACGAGAGAACGGTAGACTTATACAGGAGCGAAACATGTTGAGGATGGTGTACGTACAGGATGCTGGAAATCGCACTCGCGCGTGTGACGGGACTCGACATTCATCTTACTCCGATAGAAACACACCGACGCGAATACGATACAAACGAAACTCTAGTTTCCGGGTTTGCTGAACGTACAAGCGCGTATACGATTTCACATGCATATTTACAAGGACAATGTATACACGGTGTTGTGAACGAAAAAAAAATCAATTTTTACAGCACGGTTCTCCAATTTTTATACAATTGTTACTACACAAATACCGCACTGCACCTGCATGAAAAATACGTCAAGACATTTTAAGAATATCGAATGGCCGCGCGTTTCTGTGGCATGTCGTATGTATTCGAAAAGCCTATACCAGCAGCCCATTCCGAACTCGTTTGTCCGAAGAGCGATATACAATGGAGCTGTTCGGAATTTATGCTCGGGAGGGTGGAGATACAATGTGCAAAAAAAGAAGAAGAAATTTAATTTCTCGCAGAATATTCTGTCTTCGATGCTTCTTCGGTACATCTGGGGAATGTTACCATTCTTCGTAAAGTTTGAGAGCTGGAGAGGGAAAATCTCGACCGAATGAATTATAATTCAATATTGAAAGTTTTATCCTACCCGACTCGGCCGCACAAGACACTTATTCTTTCTTATTCCTTGCGCTTCCTGTACTTTTTACCAGTTGCAACTTTATTTCCTATGGACTGGTAACTCGGAATCCGGTGAGAGAATCAAATGGAGCGAGAGATTCGTACGTCAGCGATCTATATCCCCCTGAGGCGAATTATAGTTCCGTACGTGCGGTATTATTTCGGCTACGAGAATTAATTGAAAAATGTATGCGCGCGTTAAATGAGATTCAACTCTTCGCGGATGATTTCTTAATGAATTTCCTTGTTTTCCTTTTAAACTTGAATTATAGTTATGCGAAACCTTACCATGGTTATGGAAAAAGATGTAAAATCGAGATCTATAAGCTTGCGCGTAGCTCGCGGAAAAAGGATAGCGAAAAGATTGACGTCATCCTTGGCTCGTCTTAATCCTAAACAAACAATGCGAGATCAAAGCAAGCGGAAAAATCGTCAAACTCATCCGCGCGCCTCTTCCTAGTGAAAATATAAGCTAAGCTTTTTTTTCCCTTTTTTTTTGCTCGTACTTCTGCTGTTGTTTATCCTGACAGCATATTGACCCGACCGCTGCGCGTGACAAATGCAAATATGTGCGAAAGATTGAAAGCCCACCCCCTCCCGATGCTCTCACACAACCGCGTGTAGGGAGACACCCTTCGCACCGCATGACGGATACTCCCCACATATTATACCCTTGGCTCGTTTAAACTTCGAAAACTTTGACGTTTCTTCGCAGCTTCTCTTGTAATAATATCTCAAACGTCAATTTTCAATTTCTCACGCTCGTCGTAAACTTTATCCCTAACTAAACTAAAAACGATTATTGCTAAGAAGCCGTTTGTACCTTCGTAAACTACGTCGCGTTTGCATAGCAATATTGCCACTTGAGATACACGAACATTTTATTTATTATTATTGTTTTTTCTTCTCTCAGATACAATCGCGTGAAAAGTGTCACTTATGTGTATCCCTTTTACCTGCGGATTAACGTCACAGGCGTAAACAGCAAATAGCCCCGCTGTTGACAACTACGTATTACCCGTATTTGCGATGTGGGACATAACCCAAGCTACCGCGGGTGAATGTGTACCTGAACGAGTGCTAAAATGGAATTTCTAATGAAACAAAATTATTAATCACCAAAGTTTACTCGCGAAAGATAGATATGTAGGTAGTGGGTGTAGGTAGGTAGTTCAAGCCTCCGGGGGGATGTCCATTCGAGTACTTTCCTCGGGAGCAATTTCTTCGCTGACTTCGTACGAAGCTGAATCCTGCAGCTGAAACTCTGGCTACATTCTTGATAACAACTACTGAGAGATTGAAGGCAAAGTTTTGTTCTTTTCCGTCTTTCTATTTCGTTTTTTTTTTTTTTCTCTCCTCGAACTGTGGAAATTCACTCGGGTAACACGTGTCGACGTGGCTGTACTCGAGGCATAAACACTCCTGAAGGTTTCGTATATAGATCCGTGCACGAGGCCCCAAGTTGGAACATTACATTTTCTTTCACCCTCCGTTTTTCATGGACTATACGTAACTTCAACGCGATATAGTCGGCTCAGCTTTCTCATAATTCTCCCGGATTACCCAAAGAGAGAGAGAGAGAGAGAGAGAGAGTTACTAAATGTGTTGACATGTACAAAATAAAAGTGTTTCACAAGTTGCATAACCTCAAGCAACCGGAGTGACCGGAGAGAGCTCTGTGTGTGAAATAGAATTTTTAACGAAACTCTAAATGGTAAAACACCGAAGTTTGTTATCTACATATGCATATATACATAATGTATGTGTGTAATGTATGGATGAAGTCCCTTAGGGAATCACATATGGTTCTCGAGAGTCGTCTGACACAAGCAGACATCTGTGTGTGCGGGTTAAAGTTTTCCGTCCTCGCATCAAATTACACTATTTGCCGGTTCTCGCCCCCCGTAGTTAAATGTAATATCTCGTCTACTGGAACTTTTTTTTTAACGTCGATGCATGGAATGCTGCCGAGAAGAACGGCGGCGGCGGTGACGTTGTAGCGACCATCGCCGTTATGATCGATTTTTTTTTCTTACTCATCGTTATTATATTTTTCCTTTTTTTTTTCCTATCTCTCGTCTCTCGTCGACGTGTCCGAGCAATATCTCTCGGTGACCCGTCGGCCCGCTCAAGCCTCAAACCCTATCCCCTTCGAGAGTTTATCGAAAGTACTACAACTTCACGCCGAAGGGAAAAGTTATTCAACGATGCGACACGCTAAGAGAAAAGCGGTGCGACCGAGCGTCTAGAAAGATCCTCTCCTAATGAACTTCGAGCTTCGACGATAAGATTGGTAAATCCTGTGGCGTTCACCAGCCCTCCTCCCGGGCCTTCCTTCCTCCTCCTTTCCCTCGGCGTTCACCGAGATAACTCCGGAACTTTGCGGACTAAAAGTAGAAAACTTTTGGTCCCCCTTCGCGCTCGCTGAAACTCTCCCTCTATAGATCCCGCGCGGTAGCCCACGGCTCGCTGAATCCATGCTGCTCGCTGAACACGTATTCAATTATTGAAACACTTTTGGAAATACGGATAGGCCTGGAGAGACACAAGAGCTTGCGGGGAATTGTACGTGACGACAGAACGCGTTTGAAGGCAAACCGCTTGTTGTACAAATAGAAACGCTTACCAAACCGAAGAGTAGGCGAACTCTCTCGTGATGCTCCACCGCGGAGAGCATCGTGCGGTCTCGAAAATAGCAAGTTTCCATGCACCGCAATCTATGTGCGGATCGCGTATACGAGAAAACACATAGAGTCCACACAGCTCATATCCATTTTCGTACATAAGCCGCGGGCACACCAATAATACAGAAATTAATATTCACCACAATATCCGAAAAATTGACGATACTCCGAGACCCCTTTCATTTTTATATCGCCAAGTCGTTTACGACGCGAGGCGAATTGGTAAACGATAAATTCTCTAGGGCCGTATGTATGGGGGGCTGTATGGGGGGCGGTAAAAAGAAATATCATTTGTTTTCATGCATGGTCGCTAACTTATAGCCAACAGCTCCGAACTATACGACAAGGCAATATACTTATTGCGGCTTTGAAAATAAAATGCTACTCAGTACGCCTTTAAAAAAAAGGAGAAGCTTATATAGCTCGGTTAATAGTATCGAATGGCGTTGTACTTGCTGAGCAACGGCGTGTGTGAGCGAATTCACGTGTCATAAAGTTCTAGGCTTCTGCGAAAACGTCGTAAATCATGAGAAACGATCGTATACGATGGTGTATGAAAGTTGGAGTGACGAGCCCATCGATCCACGAAATATGACACGTAGACGAAACAGACGAGACGAGGAAGGAAAGAGAGACAGCTTATCGAAAAGGGGGGCAAAATAATTTCATGGCAGTTGCAGCGTATAAGGGCGGTTTATATGAGTAACTACGCTGCGCGGCATAGCGCGAGGATTGGCAAACTGCCTAATTGTAACGCCGGTGCTTCTCTATACTGGTGCTCTTCTCGTGTTGATCGTGCCTAATCACTACCGAGTGCATGTACTGGTTATGTTTGACCGTAATCACCCTATTTACCACGCGTTCCTGTCCCGCTACTAATCTACTAACCACGTCTGACCGGTACAGCCACTTTACACTATACCCTCGTATCCATCGAGTGTGTTTACCCTGACCGGGGATACATCGTGCATAACGATGCTGCATCATCTTGAATCGTGCTGAGAATCTATAGAACAATCATTAACTTGACTTGAGAGGATAGTCCTATCGTAACAACGGTGATGCGAACCCTCAATTACTCACGCGTTTATCGTAGCTAAACATGAGAAACGGTAAAGACAAAAAAATACATTGAAAAGTTTTTTTTATGATGTTTTCTTTTTTTTATAGCGTAGTAAACGTTGTTGACGTACTAATCCAATGGAAAAAATGGTTTTTTGTAAATCCGAATATTTATCTCAATTGTATTCTGACATTGTAGTAAGTAAAGTTATTTTCCCCTCAAAATAACGTCGAGATTACGGAGTTCTATTGGGCAATACTTCATCGTATTTGATAGATCAGAAACGACAGACATAAAAAATGAAATCAGTAAAAACCTTTTTTTATCGATGGGACCTTTTTTTATATTCGACTAAATGTCTGTACCCAACTTAGGCGATTTTTTTTATGTATACTGATATATTTCTCTCGAACGTCTTCTTATCTCCTAGCGGCTGTTGAACTTGCGAGTGACATACCTTTCGAGAGCTGACGAGACCTGCGCTTATCCTGAGCTGATAGTACGAGGAAAGCCGGAAAACTTTGTCACTACGCACACTGTGAGTATGCGATATATTTTCTACCGTAATCTATGCACTCCCGGCACCGTTACTAGATAATGCCATTAGTTCGGTGTCAATTCGGTGATCTACGGTACGATGATTTTCATGCAATGTAATCGTTCTTCCCGCGCATTATTGACACATTTTTTTCATTTTACGAAAATCTTTAATAATCGATCATTAATTCTCATCAAATGTTCAATTGAACCGATGGATTGCACAGACCACGTTCACCTCTCGTCGACACCGGCAATAATCCACATGCGCGATATCACTCTCGGGCGAAAACTGTCCGAAATAATTAATTTTGACGAGACTCGGCGTCGCACTGCTCACTCGATAATTTTCTTTTAATCGCTTTAGCTTTCGTTCTCTCGTGTTCGACGCGTTCAATTTTTTCAGTTATTAATTGACGAGGAACAACGTAACGGGCCTTTTCGTGATTTTTTTTATTGTTTATCTGCAACGGGAAATTGATATTCGTTCGGTCTTCGCGGATACACTTGGTTGTTTTATTGAAAAATTCCTTCGGGACGATATATTTTCGGATGAGAATTTCCATGCACTCGAAGGCCCGTCCGGGCGTATACCAACAGCTCGAGGGACGCGTATACCGAGCGCGTTTCACTTTATAGCCTCTCAAACTGGATCTTCAATGGCCAAAGCCCACCCCGACAGACTGCGTACAGTATAGGGACCCATGGGGGGTTGCCTGGCGAATGAAAAATACGAGCTTTATTCGCGTTATTGCGGCTACCGTGAAGTCGAGAATTTTCCAAGCCCTATAACTGTACTATGGAGAGTGCGTTTATTGCACCAAATTATAGTTTTGACTGTACGGGATTCACCGCCCCTCCCTACGCGTCCGTGGATGTATCGTAAACACGAGAAAAGATTTCGACCAATCGGTTTGCTTTTTATCACCATTTTCACGATACACATACGGAGAGCAAAATGCACATATATCTACAGCAAATTATATTCTCAGGGCAACCCATGAATTGGTATCGTTATATCGCACAGTCGAGTCGAGTGTGTTGAACTATAAATTTTCTCTTTATCGTTCGGTTGTCCTCTTAAAACCGAGAAAAATAAAAATAATACTAAAGTACGAATCATCGTATGTTGAATGAAATGAAAAATCGACTCAGACGCTTATGTTAACGAGCAATCGATAATTCATTAAAGTTGTGCAAATAAAATACAAAATAACCCGTTCGTTTCGTTCGGTTCTTCGTGACGATTGGCACGATTGACACGCGCAGATCTCACTAATTGGACGATTTCCCCTAATGAATTTTTAACATGATAAATCTCCTCCAGTTTGTAGTAACTAAATTTCAATTATACGCGTATTACGCTGGTGTTTCGATGATTAAAAAAAAGGCAAATTCTTCGCAACGTTGCCGTACGTATCTTTGACACCCTAACGACAGTGCCGCGAGGGTTCTTTAGCCGCTGCACGCGAATGAACAAGATACGTTCGAATAATTGAAGAAAAACAATTCGTCTTAGCCGACAAAAGGGCGCGGTAAAGTGTTCGAGAGATCGCGTGATACGGATCTGTGGAAAAAGTCTCTCTCTCTCCCGACCGTATCAAACTACCATTTATCACCCTCGCTAACCCGCGGAAGGAAAGAAATCATTGGAATCAACCTTAATACGATTATCCGGGAACTCGCCCGTTCGCGAGAGCGAACCCGACTGATGGGCTAAATGCTCGGCAACTCTTTACTCCCTCCAAGGCTTTTCCTTTTATCATGAGCTACGAGAGAAAAGCACCGGCAGGTTCGTCCTCCACTGATACGCGAGAAAAACGTTGCATCGTCTCCCGGCTTTATTTTATCCGTTAAATAATACTATGAGAAGAAACAGAGGATAGCGAATGAGGAAAAAATATATATTTTCCTCCTCCGAATCCTATAAAAAGGAACTGAAACGTCGGAATAATTTTAATACCTTCCATGCTTATTACAGCAATAAAAAAGCGTTTATTTTTTATAACAAAATTCTTTTCAAATCTCTATTTTTATTCCGTACGGTATTACGAAAAAAAAAAAAACACCTAAAATTCTATCGACACCCGAAGGGAAGAACAGGTGTCCGTATCGTTGCTTTTAATCCAGCGAAAAGCTATCGATCCCCGGGTTGTAGTGAAAAGCTTGTGAGAGCGTGAAAAAGGAAAATCGCTCACCGAAGAACCGACGCGCGGGGGAATCTTTGCGACAACACTGGACAATCTCTCTCTCTCTGTCTCAACGCCGTTTCAAACTCCCGTACCAGCGTCACGTGGAGTAGGAGAAGCGGCAGCGCGGAATTAACCTCGGGCTTTTGGACTTTCGCATCCTCGAGTTTCTCGAGTCTCGTTTAACAACGAAGTAATCCCAAAAATTTCACGCGCATTCGATGTCACTTAAGAATTTGAAAAAAATTAATTCTCTCGACAAATTTATTCAATGATTTCTCGTGATAATTAAAAGCGTATTATCTATCGATCTCGGCAAATAATCTTCTTATTATATCTTTTCCTAATTTTATTTTCGTATTACTCGCGATTTATTTATGAATTGGAATCAGTCAATTTTTCGCCGGCGCATTAGTTCGGTTGATGTAAACTCCGCGTGTTTGTTGTGTGAAACGAAGGGTTACTCTACTGGTGGTGAATCGGTAAGCGCGGAGAGAACCGCGGGTCCGGAGTACCGTGCCAGTACTGGAACTGAAGTTTGACATCGAGTAGTACGACGGCGATGCCGGGGTGGTGGCAGCGCCGGTCGGTTGACGAGAGCTAGTGGTTCGCCTACGAGGTGGAGAGACACCCTCGCGCAAGCGCTTCTCCCTAGAATCAGCACCCCTAGCGCAAGCACCGCGCTAGGGCTATAGGAGGACCAAGCAGCAGCAGCAGCAGCGGCGGTAGCATCACGAGCATCCGAGCAATAGCTGTATCTCTCTCTCCTCTACCTTGCTGTGAGGGATTTTTCTCGTATCCGCGTATTTCCACTTTTCGCATCGCGCAACTAACATCGTCCCACCCACGAGCTGTGGGGTGGTTCGTTTGTACTATGTGGAACCGATGCCGCGCGTTATATTCCTCTCGATGCCAGTGGCAGAGAACACACGGGACGAATGACGAACGAACGCGAAAGTTTGTCTCGTTGTTCGATGGCAGCAAGTTCAAGCTATATTCACCAATTTTCTATATATACTATCGTTTCTTTTCATCCCTTTTTCGTTCGTATTACTCGGACTCGTTCAGACTCCCCTTCACTCTTATATATAGTATATTTCTCATCCCGCGGAATGCGACGAGAATAATGAAGCGTCGAGAGAGCGTCGAAGCTTCGCTTCCGCCGCAAAACCCGCATTATCTATCGATTCGAGGGAAGGAGGGATGGATTGAAAAGTTAAGGGTGAGATCTATAGGTGGTATAAGGCCTTCAGTTGCGAAAGTACAGACGATGGAGGACTTTTTAAGGGAGAGAGAGAAAGAAGAAACGTCCGGTTGGTGATACAGGTGTCGCAGGAACGGAGAGAAAGTTTTTCGCGCGTATACTCACGTACGATTCACTTCGCTTTTGCTGTCGTACTAAGGCAACGACAGCAAAGGCTCTTCCTACTCCGACGACACGTCCACGTGCAGGATATCTCCGAGGATAAACTTGTAGCAAAAGCGGAAGTGGGAATAAGAGAGGAAGAATGAGAGACGCACTTTGAGAGAGGAAACACTTACTTTTCAGAGCAGCACTAAGAGAAAGCGTGGATATATATAGATATATATATATACGCAGTCGGCAGGTGTTAACTGTTTTGTGGATCGTAAAGCTTCGTAAAAGCGACTAGTGTGGGAGTTTGAGAAATAGTAGGGTATTCTACGTGAGAGCAGAGAGAGGCTTAAAAATACGGTTCTTGCAAATGGATGATTCTAGTCATCTCCTTACGTGATTAATGACAATTTCATTTTATTTTTATTTTTTATTTTTTTTAGTGAAATTTTGCGACACACGGTTGCGAATCGTTTTAGACGTTGAACTCCGAGCACCCATTGAATTTGTACATTTTACTTCTCTGCACCGCACAGTCGAGTGCAGATTTTCCAGGGAAACCCCTACTTTGCGCAACATCCTCTTACGAGAAATCGGCTTGTGACTAAATCTTACTACATTAGGAACCACAGGAAAGCATTGAAAAATTCAACAATCTTATTCGTATTTGTCCTTGCGCTCTCCTTCTTCCTTCTATTTCACCTATGCAAATCCCGCGAAGGGTTTATAAAAATCCGATAGCATCTCCTATCTGACAACGAGATATGGAACTTGGTGAAAGTCGGTCTAAGGGCCCAGGTGCACTTTCCTTCCGGTAACTCAACGAACTTTGCATTATTCTAATGGTTCCCGCGCACTCTCGTCGGGCGTTGAAACTCTTGGTGGAACTTATTCAAACTGCGAGACAACGAGGATTCTCTGGGTGTTAGAGTATTCGCCGCAAAGGAAGCTTTACAGAAAAGAAATATCCGCGATAGCGACAAAAGTTTGACGGACGAGGACGGTTCAAAGGTCATATTGGAAAACATCAATGGCCCGTAGCCGCGACCGAGAATCTTTCTTCGTATTCTTCTTTGTAAAATAAAACACGTGATCGTTACATAGTTCTTCTTCTTTTCGTCGAACCGCGAGTTCTCTTCGTTGTACCGAACAGGCAGAGCATTTCAGAATTTCTCGGAACGAATACAAGTTGATCAAGTAATTCTTTCGAAGTTTTTTTTTGTTTTTTTTTTTTACCGCTGGATCACCGAATAATCCTCAGAGTGAGTTTCAACTTGAAGCTCAATGTCCACGGTGAGTTGTTCGAAAGTAGGGAGGAAGACAACTGACAAAGGGATTCAACATATCCCCCAACATATCCTTCGAGAATTCCACAAGAAGGCAGAACTTTTGCGAACGAGGAAGGAAGTAGATTGTTACGAAGAACGTCGGGACAGCTTCCACAACAGGGTCAATCTTTCGTCGCGGGAATCGCCGTAAAAACTGAGCACTTGGAACTTTTGAGAGGTTGACATTGTATATACGTGTGCGCTAGGCAGGGAGAAAAGAAAGTCGTTTGAAATAGAATATCGTCGAAGTGAGGGGAAAAGGAGAAACGAAATAGTTGATCGACAAAGTTCGAGTAATTCACCCTATTGTGGGTATCAACGTTACGCTGGTTGAATCCACCTCATCCGGAAGTATACCGGGAGTATACGTTCATTTCCTCTCGGGTACGACTGGCGACTCATCTCATTACTGACCCGAATTTCGTCGTTGCAGTCGATGCTCACGAGGACGGATGAATCCTCAGGCGAACAGAAACGAGATAAACTATCGTCGCACATAGGACGATCTCTCAACGGAATACCTTCTGGTGTCCGGTTGCGTAACGGGATTCACCGAGCGAGACGAGCGAATATGGTAAAGGGAGGAGTAAGCGAATGGCAAAGGCAGACGCTGAAGAGTTAATTAATGCGGGATGAATAGATCGGAGGTTGGATCGATGCTGCGCGCGGTACTGACCTTCACAGCCAAGGCTTTCCACCTTTGCCGGGTTTGTCGGCTAAATTGAAGTATAAGGGTGTAAAATCGCGGGTTATCCTTTCACGGGTCAAATCGGGTAAAAGAATCTTCTCGTCGTCGTTCTCGACTCCTATCTCGATATCGGGCTCGGCCCGTAGATAAAAGAAATATGGAATCTCCTCGTCGGTTATCACTTCTTCCGAAGGCATAACAGTACGATTCATGATTTCCTTGATCGCCTGTTTTTTTATGTCAGTAGATTAGCCGATAGGAATTAATTAATGCAGACAATAGAAATTATAATTGAATTTGATGAACGTTTTGAAACTCACCTGATCAGCAACTTCCAACCAGTGCTTGTAAAGCGAACGATAAATGGTCGCTTGATGCTTCACCTCTTTGATGAGCCTCTGCATATCTTCCTCGTTGTCCGGTAATGGAATAACCTGAGAAATTAGTTTACACTATTTCGTTGTCTGCTCTATCGTTGCATCCGTCGACGTCTCTTTCGTTTTAATTTAGTAACCGTCGCAACACCCGATAGCGTTGTCGAGTGAAGCAACAGAGTAGAAAAATAAAAGCGAAAATAAGAGAGAAGGAGAGACTGTAGAGAAAAGTTACTTCGACTTCGTTGTTCTTTTTCTTTCCAACTTCCTTTTCTTTCGTCGTTGACGTCTCCACAGGCTCCCAGGGTACTCCGATCGGCCAAGCAATTTTCTCCGATCCTTCTGTTCCACGTTCATTGTCGTTCTCTCCGTACGTCGATTCTCTATTTTTTTCACGCTTTCTATCCGTCATACCCTCGCCGTTTTTCTCTTTCCTCAAATTCTCCAGTCCCGTCAACGGCTCTTCCGTTCGTTCTGCCGCCGATGACTCCGCTCCTACCTCACTTCTCCGAACTCTCTCACCCTTTCTCGCGTTTTCCTCCGCTTCTTCTGCTTTCGCAGATGAAGAACTCCGCTGTTTCTCGCTCGTGACTCTTCTTCCTACGTTCAACGCACACAGAAGTTTTTTATCCTCACACAGATGGAAATGAAAAGATAAGTTTTGCCGGAAGTTTCGCCAACGGCACTGTAGAACGCAATTAGCGTGTCGTTGAAGAAGTTGTTTGCTTCCTAACACCGCAGTCTGATGGGTTCCACTCTGTCGGCTATTGTCATCACCCTTCGACCATTCTTCTCCCAACACTTTATTCGATTAATTAATTATTTTACACGTTTTTTTTTGGTTCTTCCGGCACGAGCCAAAACGATGAGTTTCTCGTTCTCATTGAAAATCAGTGGGGTAGAAGGGACCGAGAAATTATTAATCGAATTCGTTAGAGAAAATGTAAACCAGAGTTGATGCCATGGATTTTGAGTTATCAGGGAAGGTAGACGCGAAGATATAGAGGACGCTGTTCCTTGTCGATTCAATTTCTACGTAACTAACTCACTGAATCGATATCTGATGGGCGAGTAAACGAGTTTAGTGCGAGTTTCAGAGAATCCCCGTAGGTCGACGGACACCTGTACAAACTTATCCCGAAGGATTTGAGACTCTTGACTGCTGGCTGTTGCCGGTGTTTCTCTGGATTTCGCCATCTGCGCCTTCGCGATGATACATCCAGTCCGATAAAGGACTGGATAATAACGTTTGTGTATTGCGAGTCTCGATATCGCGAATTGTCATCTCCCGACGCTAGACAGGGCCAACCAGTTGGGGCCTATTACCGTTCGATCTCTGTAGGACAAGTCCTATGTGGGACAATTTTTTTTTCGTAAGCCCTTTAAGAGGGAACCTCTTATCCGAATGAGGCTTGTTGTCCGTTGGGTATTCTCAAGGGGTTTACACAAGCTTTGAAACGTTCGGCGTTACTAGCCCTCGATCAACCTCCAACAACAAGCTAACCCGATCAAGTTTGGAAGTCCAGACAGAAGCTTGCAAGTTCACCATACCTTTCTGTCAGCACCTACTTCAACACTTGAAGTGCTCTATAGTTGAGGATAAGTGCCTTATCAACAAGACTATAGTTTTAATAAAGCTTTGAATATGCTGATAGAACAAACTTCGTTTACTATACAGTATAACCTGAGGCTGCTGTTTCATTCCCAGCTTAATATTTCGTAGAACAATCCGCACACAAACCGTAAAAAGATGTTTTTGCAGCTGTTACCCAGTGTCCCGCTCAGCTTTGGAACAAATCGGCTTTCGGACTCGCGGTCAAGATGAAAATATACATGAAAAGTGGTCTTTCATAACCTTTTTTTCGAAATATTTTGGCGCAAAAAATTTCGAGGGTACCCTTTTATCAGACTTTTTCCATTTTTCATGGCCCTATAACAGCTCCAAAAAAGAGGGGTTTGGAAACTCCGATGAGGGCGCTATCTTGTCGATTTTTTTTCCATAAAATACGGTAGTCACTTGGGTTTTTCCGAGATTTCGAAAACAAAGAAATCGCGATTGGAAAACAAGGATTCCTCGTTTGGACAATATTGAGAATTAATTCTTATTGCAAATTCGGTAAGTTGACGATTTTTTTTTCATTTGTTCTTTCAACACTATGTCCGATGGTTTCTGGTTATCGTGAATCTTTCAGTAATTACTGCTTACATTTTAATATTCAATATGGAAACAACACGGAAAATTAAACGACCGCGGCATTGATTTTTTACCGATTGAACGAATAAACGATATGTAATAACTGCTTGAGGCTCACCCGTTTCTTGATTGTCTACTTCAGAAGTCCCTCCGGATAAATCATCCAATCCATGCCCGGCATCATCTGGCACCAGAGTTTTTTCCAAACCCGGTTCGTCTCCATCACGATACTGTTCATCCCACTCTTCCTACCGTGCGACATATAAATATTAGTTTGCCAACAACTCTCGTCAATCTCCCGTTTCGCGGACGAGCCGAGAGCTCTGTCGAGCGACATTCTTCCAATACAACGTTTCACCATACAATACGCGTACGTGATTTGGTTAAACGATAAGGGAAATTAAGAAAAGATCGCTTCCAGCCATTTGGCTCTCGTGTCTCCGATATCATTTCTTTCTTTTTCCCTCCGCGCCTTTTCTTCTTTCCGTTATCGTCTATTCTACTCACCCCTTTCATACTTCTTTTCTCGTTTCTCATCTTTTGTTCCAATTGTATTGTTTCCTCAGCCTTTCGCAAGTATTCGGCCATTCGCAGTACAAGGTTAATATGAGAACGTAGCCAGGAATGCCACTCGTACGCTTCTTCCTCGACTTTCGTTAGCCATACACTCCATACACGTATTTTTTCCGAGGACACAGCGTAAAGACGCTCCATCGATTCGACAATTTTTCTGCAAACAAATGTTCCGTACCCTACCCATCAACCGCTAAAACTCCCCAAATACTATAGATAAACATATCTCTATATATAGATATATATCTGTATAGGAAGAAAATTCTCTTGCTTGACGAGAGAATATAAGCGACCGTACGAATTTACGCGAAAAGCGTGTACAGCATAGAGAGCAGATTACATGGGATAGAAACCTCCATCGACATATCATCGAGAAGTGGTAGAGCTCGTAGTATCGCGCCGAACCCGGCGCTCAATCGAGTTATCGAAACGTGACCTACGCTGAAACCGTCAAAAATACCGACGGAGGCCTCCAAGACGAAGTGAGATCTTCCGCGAAAAACTCTCAAAACCGGAAATATGTTTCTATACACGATGAATGACCAACTCATTGAATTACTTGGCAATCTTTCGCGAGATTCCACTTGCAATAAAAAAAAAAGATTGAAATGATTTTAACGAACGACCGAAATCATTTGTACGGAGTTATATGGTTTTTTATTTTTCTTTCATACTTATATTTAATTGAATGGAATATAATACGCAAGTTTCGCGTTTAGTTTGTATATTTGACGAGCGTGCAGAGGTACCAGTCCGCATCAGGAATCTTCGAGTCGTGGCAAACGGATTTGCGGTTAACATCGCGGTTCGTACCTCGCTACTAGCTCACGGGATCCGGCGGTCGGATCAACCGGTGAGGACTGACCAAATATTGATTCTGCACTACTGTGCTCCGTGGAGTAAGCGAGACAGGGAGAGTCAGAGGCGCGGTCACGTAACTAATCCCCCTCTGAGGAGAAGGCCGTGAGAGCCGCAAAACTTCGCGAACAGATTAATACGTTAAACGCATACAAACAATGCGGTTCACGTTCTTACAGACTTTTGTCACTCTTAGTTGCGTCACAATCGCGGATTAATCATGTTATCGTTTCTCATAGATATTTTTTTCACGCGGGTGAAACTGAGATTTAATACGTATCACTTTAACGCTGCTTCCTGTTTTTCTACGTCGGCGATTTTTTACGTCATTCAACCTACACGCCTCTTTGCCTCTCTAAAATTATATCGATCGCGCGGCTTTTACAGTCAAAACTATTTCCAGTTTGATTCGAAGAAAATACGCAAACTCGAGACTACGGAGTCTATTCATCGCGGACGTTATACATCAGTCTCAGGATTAATCGCGTGGCTCTCTCGATGATATTGTTTTCATCTCTAGTATTTGGCAATGAAACTACGTTCGCGTGAATTCGAGTAAATGACGTAAAATCTATCAATTCATGCAAAACGAGACGTCCGTATAATGTGGATTCACGAAATTTTTTATACGCATATACACACGTCCCATTTTGTTATAATCTAATAAATCTTGTGTCTGGATCTCACGTGTTGGGTTGTACGAATTGAATTCCCAGTTTCTCCTCAGACGGTGTCAGCACGATCCTTTCACGCCTGGTTTCATCGGCTTCCTCGGCTTCCTCTGTTGTCTGTCCGTTACCATTTTCGCTCTACACGCAAACGAGACCCAAGCGAATACAAAATAGTGGGAAAGTCAATGTGAGAAGCAAGTAGGTAAGGCAACTTAATTTGCATTTAGATCCAACGAACCTTGTCGACAATAGAGACGCGTGTAATAACGTACTACACCTGCTTATGTTTTCCGCGTCTATAATAAACGCTCAGACCTGAACCTCGGGTAAATAACCGGTAAAAGTTTTAAACTCTTTTATTGCGTCGATGCATCACGGTTAAGCTATCCAGTTGATTACAATTCATCGGCAAGTCGAATCTCTCTCACCCTTCCGCTCCTTGGAGCTTTTATGTGCATCCTTAACGCTACGGCATCAACAGCAACAGCTGCAGATTCTCCAACATTATACTAACGACTGGCATTCATCGCATTATGAAAACTCCGAAGCCATTCTACTCTTAGCTGTAGACAAGAAAGTAAGCAAGCTAGAATTTTCGTTGAGAAAACTCTTCCGCGAATGGAAACCCCTCCGTCTTTCTCAATGTATTTTTCGCGAAAGCCAAGGGCTGTCACGGCGTTCAGCGAGCTTGGAAATTCATGCAAATTGAAGGTGGCGCAACTCTTCCGATAAGCACTTCAAGAGAGATGCACCGGTAAACTTTGTACAGGCGTGTCGAACAGTTCTAAATCGAATTATCGAGATTGGCGCAACAATCGTGCAGACTTCTACAGGCATTACAGTGTAGTATGAACGGATCCTGCAGGCGATTTTCACAACAATTTAATCATTGGCAACAAAAACGATATGAATGTTCGTAAGCCAAGCTTTTCTCGTGACGTTAAAGACATTACTTTCAGGTTTTTTTATACATTTTTCAAGATTTATCAAATTACATTTCGTTATTATTGATGCTATCGGAAAGTCAGGGACTGGAACAGCTCAAGATTATCTGCGCATACGAAAACGATTGAAAAGAATTTGTTTTCTGAATCTGACTAGTCTCAATCTCGATGATAAGTACGCGCTAGAGATAGTGCGGTCGAAGACGAAGACCACGCGTATACAACGAGTGCAGTATATATCTAATGCGAGTCTCGTCGAGTATCGTGCATTCAGTGACGAGTGAAACTGCGGACCACACGAATAAAATAAGTCGAACGCAGTCGGTGTATACTCGTCGAGCGTTACGGTATAAATAACTCGCGGTCCAATGTGAAAATAGATTGTCAGGGCTGTATCCCCGACCGTCGATTGCCCAGGTTGACTCTCTCTCTCGCTCTTTCCCTCTCTTTAGTATCTCTGTATGTTTCTCTCACCGTCAATAGTTGCTGATACCGATTGGTCGACTATCGAAAAAGCGGAGTTGGCCACTCGAAAACCGGCAACGTTCGAAACGATCTTTTGACACGGTGCGGTGAACAAACCCTGAAAAATCGCTACTGCAGCATTGCTGTACCTATTTCCATTGCTGTAAATGACGGCCCTACAGAATGACAGAGTGAAAAATAAAAGAATTTGAACAAAAATCTATGCAACATTCGGACTACCATTCGAGGAACGCACTGTCAGAGCCAATAAGCCCAAAAAATTGTACTTTTAACGAGATTATATATAAAAAAAAAATGATTACAAAAATTTGTACACTCAATCACAAGTTTGCCTTCATCATGGAACAACGAACCGAAAAATATTGCATTTTTAACGAGGCTATTTTTTTCAGTTTTATTTTCTCTCGACTTTATACGCGTCCAGCGACATGCGAATCCCCTTTAGTGAAAAAGCCCAATCCTCTCGAAAAGCCGAAAATAACTGATTTTCGCCTGTGGGTATATTGAGGTCGGACGGGCGGAAAATTGTTGATCGGAAGTATTCCTGTTGACACCGTGAGGAAGCCGACGAGGTTTCGCGGAGACGCGGACAAACGGACAATGACATTGTTCGACAGCGTATATATAACGAACCACGCGGTACCATCGCACTATCCCTTACGACGACTCGGACATATCCCTTTCCGAAGCTGAACGCATTCCGCGCTGCCTCGCGTCGCAAATCCTTTGTGAAATTCCCTTATATCTCGTGCACGTGCTACCAATACTTCCCTGTTTTTCACTCTCATACTCTCCCTTTATCTCCATCTCTATCTCAGTTTTCTCCTGACCTCCGGAATATTCGAGGCGAGATGAAGCCAACGTGTGCACGTTTTCGGAGCTCTTGCGCCGCGGCCGTTTCTCGATACAAAAGACCCCACGGTTGGCCGTTGGTAGCGAAGAACGAGGATCAAAATTGAATTCATCGAAACGTCATAATTCCAATGGAATATATATATCGTTAACACATGAATGACGAACAATGCGAAGAGAAAAGCTAGGCGAAGCCTGACGATGTGCAAGAAACGGACGCGGGGATTCAACGTATTTCCTTTGTACTTTGGTTATTATAATCGTAATAATAATACGTGCGACGGACCTTCTACGATTTCTATATAATTTTAATCTCGGACTTTGACCGTGGCACGTCGACGTAGAGAAATTCCCGTTGCCTCCGACGTGTCGTGCTGCAGCAACCTTGAGAGATTCAACGCACACTCGGGCGACTGTACCGTTTACATTATTGTATCTATCCTGGTGGCGAATAATCGTTGGCCAACACAGGCCAACTCCACGGGCCTCGGGCTTGAAATCTCATTTTCATAACAGAGCCGCACGGAGAAACAACGTTACAACGCTTTACTAATTGTGTATACAGAGTCTTGTTACAAAAGAGACGTGAATAGCAAGATGAAAGTTGGCATACAACGTTTTCATTAACATTGAAACAAAGTCTTTACACGTTTTGATGCGTTTGTACAGAAAACACAGACACTTTGGAGCTTTTTTCGCATTAAAAAAAAGTCTTAATCCCTTCATAATTTCGGTGCATCAGTTATTGCGTAAACGTGAACTGCTTTACGAGAGTTTGAAATGCATGTAAGTTGCAACGGACGTAAAAAAAAAATACTAAAAGGTTAAAAAGGGGTTAAACCCGTTTCCGGGATGAAAGTAGGGTTACAACTTTTTCATGAACATCGGAGCGAAGTCTTCACATGTTCGTGTATTTTTCTACGGGACAAAAAAAAAACGTACTTTGAAGTTTTTCTCGTAAAAAATAAAAAAAAACTTAATCTTTTCGCAATCTCGGTGCAACAGTTGTAGCACGGAACGGGAATCGTTCAAGGGGAACTTGAAACGCATGTAACTTGCAACTGACGTAAAATATAAAAATACTCTAATGTTACAACAGAGTTAAAGTTGGAGGCAACAGCGAGATGAAAATCGATAGACAACTTTTTTTCCTTTTTTACAACATCGGAAAGAAGTCTTTAAGTACACGTTATTATATTGTTGTGGCAAAAAAAAACGTGTTTCGAAGCTTTTTTCGTATAAAAAAATGGAAGTTAATCCTCTGAAAATTTGGGTGCATCAGTTATAGCTGAAACGTGAACCGCTTTAGAGAAGCTTGAGACGCATGTAAGTTGCAACAGACATATATAATATAAGAATACTGAAAGGTAGACGGTAGAGAGGTGGGCTTAGGCGAAGGTAAGAAGAAAGTCTCGAGAGTGAAGTCGTAGACGACAGTATATGCGAGGAAAGCGTGACGCGTTTTCCAAACTCGGAACAGCGGGAGAGCTCTTCGAGAAGTTGCAAAACTGTCGTCAGCATAGCAGCGTGGTAGAACAGTCGAGAGCACAGTGAAGTCTTCGTCTTCTCTCGCTCGATCCCGACTGGTGTATACTATACTCTTTCTTGCACGCGCGCGTGCTACGTGTATAGCAGTCTCGTCTATTCGTAGAATAATCTCCAAGCGGTCCAAGAGGTCGAATAATTTCGAAACCGAAGAGCCCGCCGAACAGAAGAGGGGCGACGGTGAATATTTTGCTACCTCGTGACTCAAGGACGAGAGATCATTGCGGAATGCAATGACGAGGTCTCGATCGTCGACGCTTGCACGATGCGTTGAGGACCACGCGAGAGGGTCTCACACAATCCTTGAAGGAGATTGTTTATGCGTACAGCGACGTATTAATACAGCTAAGAGTAAAACAAGAAACCATTATTGCTGTTGAATTTTATCACGAAAGAAAATAACTATTGACCAAAAGCCAAAAATTGGATTGATTGTTTGATTTCGTGTAATTTTTGTTAATTCTGTTTTTGCGCGATTACTTCAATATAATCGATATGATATTCGACAACGAACGTTCATCTTACGCATGATGACCCCTTAGTACGATGCATTTGGCTCGAGCACGTGGGTTTCTCGCGCGCAAAGCTCGGACCATAAGCGGAAGTGTCGCCTGCCCACTCGCAAACTCGTGATATCGCGAATGCGAAAGATAGACGGAAAGGATGGTGAGAGCTTTCGAGAGGTACGAGTTTCCGAGTGTGTCGACATAGCGAGCTTGAGAGGATATAGTAGGAGTAGCACGACGTACGACGGGCGAACGAGAGACGATAGAACGGTAAACTTTTTCGGGGCATAGAGAGCTTTAGAAGCAGTGGTGGTAAAAGCGACTGTGTGTCGACCTCACGGAGAGTGAGGAATCTTTAAAGTAAAAGGTGGGAGACCGAATTTCACTTGAGGTGGGGTAGAGATTTTCCCGACAGTGGAGGGCACAAGTGTAAAGTAGGTATAGGCAAGCGAAGAAGGGGGCGAGAAGGGAGGTACAAAAAAAAAGAAGTAGAGTAAAACGACAACGAGATATACCTCTGTCGGGTGGAAGTGTCGTATAGTAGACTAGTGGAGGTAAAGCGAGGAAGAAGACGAAGAAGAAGAGCTTGTTCGACGGAGAGCTTGCCAGAAATAACTAATAAGACATTCACTCTGAGACGGGCGGCCATCCGGCCCGGACGAATCGCGGTGCGTCTCGAGATCTTCTAAATCGAAAACACCATCCATCACGAAAAACAAAAAATAAAAAATAATCTATCAAAACAATAAATCGATTATACATCATATACAGTATAATATTATCGTATATACACGCTCTGTTCGCAAAAATATTATTCACAACTCTCACTGTACTGTGCTTCATCAATACTAAATCATCACGTGAGATTCCGAAACAACGATAAAAATAATAAACTCTATATCCACTGGTTTGTGATACGTATCTCAGATAGATCGAAAGAAAAAGCGCAAGCAAAAAAAGAAAACATCGAACGCGAAGTGTTGATAAATATTGCCGCGTTATCGTGATTGAGATCAAAAAGTGAAAGTGTCGATTATCGTTAAACTTCATCCCTGCCTCCGAAACGGTTCAATATCATTCGTTCGTAGCCCCCCGTTATCAGTGAAAGCGATAATTACGAAGCGTATCTCAGGGGTTTCTTACGATCTATCCGTGACCCGTGCAAGAATCGTGTGCCGTCGATCGTCAGCTAATTTTAAGTGTTAGATAATCCGGCTGCACCCTACTGCTTCTTCTACTGTCGTTGCTACTCCTTCGTATTAGCCGCTGGATACTAAAACGGTACCGAGCGGTGCGTTTCTCTTCGTGGTTCGAGGCTACTGCTGCTGCTGCATCTATGTGCCAGCGTGTGGAACGGTGTCGGGGTGCCGAAAGCCGAGAAACTTGTGATAGTGCTGGTGAACATCGGGTTCATGCTTTTCTTCTTCATCTCTTCCCGTTCCCTTCCTGCCTCGCTTCATCTATTCATCTCTTCTTCTTCTTCTTGTTCTCCTTCTTCTTCAACGCCACGACTTTCCCCGGCCAGTGTTGCCAGCTATAACTCTTTCTCGCTCATCCTTTTTTTTTTTTTTGTTCTCACTACCTCTCTCACTGGTTCGCTGTCTACATTGGCTCCACGTCGTCGCACACAGTTCGGGAGTACAGAAAAGCAGACAGCAGCAGCAGTAGCAGCAACAGCATCAGTTAGCGGCAGTAGTAACAGCAGTAGAAGCTCAGCCAGGCTGGTTGCTCTCGTCTGCCTTGGCGTGTTCTAATATGGCCACAGGGTATCCAATTACTTGACCCATCTTCCGTCCTTCTCGCTTTCTCGCTGTTCGCTCGCTTTCACATGAAGGCGTCGGTATACAGAGACTAGAAGCTGCTCATTTTCTCATCCTCCCTCGTAACATTCGCAGAATTCACCGACCATCCGGCGTCGTACCCGGCTTTTCTTTCCGCTTTTCCGGCACGGTAATTGCGTCACGTATCCATAGCAATATAAGACAAATCGAGGGTGCACGATTCACGCAGCAACGGGGATTTTTTTCTTTCCGGCTTCGGTGTTATGGACGCGCACACGCAACGTACGCAATTTGTCGTCGTTGTCGTCAACGAACGATTCGAACGTGCCTAGAGCTCTCCCCGTATTCTACTGTATCGTTCTCCCTCGGGACTGGACATTGAGTGGCGAAAAAGAAATCTCACGGATCTCGAAAAGTCATTTTTTTTCCTTGACTACTCCATTTGTAAATTGTAAAACAGATATCTGCTGCCCTCGCTAGCTATAGTCGCTTAATTTCACGAAACTCCGAGGTCAGCCATTGACACTGTAAACTCACAGCTATCACAAAACGAATCGAACGTCTCACAAACAACTATAACCACCTAAAAAAAAAAAATAAGAGTCGGTTCGATAAGAGGGAGGAGTCTTTAACGGGGGAAACCAATGTGAAGCAATTAATGATCGTATCACTTCAGCTCGAAGTTTTTCGATTCGCGTATGCCAAACGCAGTGTGTGATGAGTGATGAGGTGCTGCGACAAGAAAGTACAGTGGAAATTATAGGACGAGGGTTGTTATTGGCTCGAATCAGTCATTTTTTTCTCTATTTTGTTCAAACTTCATTGCAAAACGAATTAATACATCTGGCAAATTTGCCTTCCGCCAGAAGTTAACTTATGCGCGAGAGACAGAGGGGAATTCGATGCCGTGAGGTTTATCGAAAAGGATGAAAGGTGATACGAAGGGAGAGGGGCATCGATCTAGAGAGTCGTTACTCCCGGACGGGTGGTTTTTATAGCATGAATAACAGGATGTCCGGGTGTCCCTTCGACGCTTGAATACGTCAGATCCACGGACACGGGCACTGGCGCGCGAGTTTTAGCCGTGAGAGCGCGAATTTTCCGGAATGATAACGATTCCCTTTCGCCCTCTACAGTCACGGTACGCGCGGGTACACCACCGTTCGACGATAACTGTACGATGTAATATCGAACGACGAATGTGGAACAGCGGTAGACGCAAAAGAAACGAGAAGCCGTCGTTATCCTCGCAATCGAATGGACGTATCGACTGACCCCTGCCGAAGCGGGAACAACTAAACTCGTAAAAAATCATGCTCACCCGGCGTTTCTAGTCTGCTGCGTATTTTATTTGGATTTGTTTGACTCTTTTTTTTTCTACATTCATTCTATTTCTCTTTATCCATTCGATCGGCTGGTCTGCCAGTGAACTATGGGGTTTTCGCGCTCAATAAATTTTGCCGGTGATGTAAAAAAAAAAAAAAACTGGATGGATTGTATTTGCTGTTAAACGAAGCGTTACCTCGATTTTTTTTGGCTTTTTCGATATTATTAGTTGTCCCGATGAATCAACGTCCCGCCCAGCCGTGGTGCGTGCAATCGCGATTCTGTTGATTTTTTTTTGCCGTACTTTGCCTTACTCACGTTCGAATAGACCAATTATCGTACGGATGACTAAGCTCGGGAAGCTAAATGATCCGCGGTCTAGCGAGTCCGCCAATGGGGAAAGTCTATACAGAGAAAAGCCGCAAAACGTTCGTTCACTCTCGCGACGGACAGGAGACGAACATCGGTTTGTACACGCGGCAGGGACCCATAAATCCTCTCGGCGACGACCTTACCAACTCGAACGATCCGACCATTTTACTCGCTCACGCGTTGTGTCCTTCGTGTCCGCTCGTCTTTCTGTGTCGATGGACAGATGAAAGAAAGGAAAAAAACGTCTTGACGTACAGAGGGAAAGGGTTAATGGAAGCACGTCTGGAAGTTTCGTCGCAGACGATATTGGGACATTCTTTATAGTCCCGAGCATTGTTAGAATTAACAGAATTTAACTCCTTTGCGAACAAAAAAAAAGGTATAAAAAAAACCAAAAAAGCATATTATTCTTTAAATTAACATATTCATCGATCAATGAGTTATATAACACTTTTTTTTTCGATTAAGCAATTTCACTTGTTCAATGAATTTTTCCCTTTGTCTCTAGCGACAATCGCGAGTGAAAGTATTAATTGACTACATTTCATATTCACGACAGATGTACCACTTGAGAGTCGCACTCTCGTTAGCACGATGACAAGTTCTCACTTCTTCACTATTATTAGTCCCCGCGTGATTATAGAATCGGATGACGCAATTGCTAATTAGAGAGTTCGCGTTGGGTGGGAGGCTTCGATGTTACTTTATCGATTGAATCGCTAATTCAAGCTTTTCCGTCTGCCTCTCGTCGTGGACAGTAGTTAAAAGAGAAAAGGCATAACTTCAACTATTTGCATCACGTTGGTTTTCGTCGAACAAAGTTTACCCGTTTCACGATTCGTCACCTCGAAAACGCAACGACTATGATTCACTATATGAGTTATTAACCGTGTTGCACGCCGTCGAGCGAAAATTAATGAGAGTGTGATTTATTTTAGCTGAAACAGCGCCGGATTTTGGTGGCCAAAGACTGGAAAATCTAGGGGCCCTATAGAGAGGGCCCCCAACCCGAAAGTTACCGCCGTCAGGCGGGCAACCCGCTAGGTAAAGTACCAAAAAGTTCATTACTTTCGTGTGAAAACAGAAAAAAAAAATAACAGCCCCCCGAAGATTGAAAATAGATTTTATCCTCACCAAAGAATTTAACAAATGATCCATTCAATTTTCATCAACGTCTGCGTGTCCGTAATCCATTTTATTTTTTTTTATCGCTTGTGCGCCATCATGTAATTAAAGGGCGACACTCATTGTTCACATATTTTACGATGTTTTTTTTCCATTTGAATAAATAAATATATTTTTTCTGTCGCGATCTGTTCATTCTCGCGTCGAGAGGATAAATCATGGAAAGGCTACTCATCAAATTTACACGCACGACCGGAGGAATGACTCGTGTTCCAACGGGGATATGCATGTTTTTCCACGAGTATCGAAAATATAATGTGTCTGACTGGTGTGTAACGAGAGTGACGCGGATGCATGCAGGAACTCTGTCGCGCAGCAGCCACAGACAGATCTCGCTAATCGAGAGCTGTGTTAAAATTCTGTTATTCCCGCGGCGTCGAGAACGATCGGGAGGAGGGGTGATTTTGCAACGTTTGCATACCAACGTCACAACCGGCATTTTACGCGATTTATTCACATAAATGTGAAAAGCTGTGATAACGTCGCGGCGATACAGTGCGCTTCCATCGAATGCTCATTGAAATCACACTTCGCTCGGTGAAAGCTTTTGCAGCGTATTGATCGATAATACGGGTTTGTACGTGCGATTTTCCCGAGTGATCGGAACGAGTGGGGTCAGATCGTATTGGCAGAAGTACCTATCATCATATATATTAAAAAAATCAAAAAAATCTTTTACATGGACGATTCGAATTATAATGACTACGGAATCGATAAATCATTACATATTCTCTGTTCCAATAATCATCACTTTATGCAAATGAATTAATCCCATTATTAAATTTTACACATTTCATTGCGATAACAATAACCGTTTCGGCGTTAATCTTTTTTAATAACCGCGATTATTATCAGCGGGTTATAAAAGATAGTCGGACATTATACCGCGGGCTTATCAACGAAGCGTTATATTATACGAAATATGTAACATTAACGATAGAGTTTGCAACGGCATTAGTGCCGAGAGATCGCACGCTTCCGGAAGAAACACCTTCGGTCAGATTTTTCACAACCCACGTTTATTGCCGTGATCACTTATGTTGCTGCCCCCCTGCGGCAGTTGTGGACGAACCAAGGGACGAGCGCACCAGCGAAGAAAAAAAGACAAAGAATTCGCTAGAGTACAGTTCGAGGCAATGTTCATTCTCCCATTTTTTTTTATAACCACCGGCCGTATAGTTTAGACATCGTTAACCGGGTGCATTTCCCGCTTTGCCACCACCTCGGCGCGGGCTTTATGGCCTTAACGATTGGTAGCTAATGGGCAACGGTGAAAAAAACTCGTATTGGTGTAGACGAAAGAAAACCAACGAGGAGAAGAGTCGCAGCAAATGTGAAGATTTTTGTCTCTCCTTCGGTCCTCTGAGTGTCGCTCGAGAGCTCTAAGTTTGTCTGACTCGCCAGCGACTTTTTCTACTTATCACCAGTCTCAGTTGCTTATCTTCAATCTCGGAGTTCTTTTTTTTTTTCTCTACCGCGGATTTTTTAGTCTCACATTTCAAATTTCATTATATCACGTTATTATTGCGCACCTTCATTCCGTTGAGTTATTTAATTACGCGAGATTAAAATGTACGCCCTTAACTCCTTCTCAGACAAAAGTTTTTTTTTTTTTTCGTTTCTTTTGTACTCATTATTATGCAAGTGTGAATTCCCCGCGTTTGAATTTTTTCTTTGCGACCCTTCGACCCGTAGATTCGTAAGTTACCGACGCGAAAAGTCGTCGAGTACGCGACGTTTCGGACGAAAACGCAGAAAGCTCTAAAGCTCAGTTCCAACGGGTTTTCGATTTACCCCGAGGACCGGAGAGCGGAGCGACTCTTCTCCCGGCTGCGGAAATCCCACTTGCCGACGCTCGAAAGAGAGACTTCTGACTGGGATAAAGATTGAAGAGAGGTCATGAAAGCCCGGCGGGGATGCAAGCTCTACTCTTAAGCTTCTTACCCCCGGGGGGGCTGAAATCCCGAAATCTATACGAGGGGTCGCTCTCTGCTACTCTCGCCTCCGTCCGAATTACCGTTCATCGAATAGTTTTTACGTTTGACAATAAAAACGGGAAGAATGCTGCGCCGTATGACTAAAGGGACACAAAAAAAAGTGGTACAAAGAAAATATACGAGAGGGTGACTTTGTAACAAAAGGGGATACCGAAGCCCTATCGCGGTACTTCTATCATAGACTTTGGTTCAGATAAAAACTCAATTAACCCGCGAATCTCGGGTAGAATGACCATTCATCGGCAGTAAAAAAAATCCCTTTCGAAAATACGACGTCGAAAAAGAAAAAAAAAAATTGCCCCCGAGGAACACAGTTTCGGCGTACAATACCGTGGTCTCCGAGATCATTTTCGTGCGTCACTTGGCAGCCATGAATAAATATCTTAACTTTTTATGTCGTCGATAAAGAATCGTACAAGTTACTTCCTTCGGTAAGTCGGTACGATGGATATATATTTTCTCACGAGCTGGAAGCCCCCCGAAAGCGCGCTCGAGGTTTCGGTAACGATGGCAGCACGAGGCGAATATACGCGAGAACGCGAGAAGGTACGCGCGCTCTATTCTAAGAGGAGAGCGCGTGCGGGCTTCGGCAACGCACGAAATAAGCAGCCTGGAAGATGGAAGATGCCCGCAACGATGTGCGTTCTAAGTTTAGAAAAGACCGGAGTTTTAGGATCGTGGAACTGTGGTCTGGCCGGCAAGCGGCTTCGACCATCAGTATAGTTGCACATCGGACCCCGTGGTAACCGGCCTGGCAAATATAATATCGATTCACAAATTTCGCGGGCCTCGATCGCCCCGAGGCTCGATCCACCTGTCGCGGATCTGTTCATGTGTTTTAAGTTTTGCTCTTAGTTTTATATTTTTTTCTCACAAATTGTGATTGATTTATAATCAATAATACTGAAAAAAATAATAGAAATCGTATTGTGTCCGCCCACGCGACTCTTTCATCGTCGACTACCTACGGGAGGAGACTCGAGTTTTACTGTGTAAAATAGATTTTTGTTTTCCCGTAGCTGTCTCGTAAACAGACCCACACATTCAGATACACGAGAAAGAATTTTGGTACGTAAGTACGAATGTTTTCTATAACACGAAAGATAGAAGAAACAGAATTAAATATGCTGGACGTCAGCTAGCAAATATTTCGATCGTTCAATTTCTTGCGCGAAAAATACGTGAAAAGCACGTGAAGCACGTTTCGGACTTGAATCATCGCCCACGGAAAATTTTTCTCACGAACGGGTGTGTGTCCGGAGCCGCGATATCTGCCCGCTATGTGGACAAAGGAAACGGCTGAATCATTCTTTATTGCGCGTTCTCGTTTTCCTGGCGGGATGGGCACCGGAGCAAAGAAAAGCCGAGAGAAAGAGAGAGAGATCGCCGTGTTGTACGGTTAGGTGGTCGTCTATTAATAAAAGCTAAGTGCCATCCACGCGCGGACTATGTTCTCCACGTTCGCCGGCGCGACGACCCTCTCTCCTACTTGGTAGCGAAACTCGAACTCGAGACAAAACTATAACCCGACAAAAATGCAATTTTCTCTCTTTATTTCCTCTCTTCGTGAGAGATCCAGTGACTCGAACGTATTGGACAATGCGCGAGTGGGCATCGGAGAGTTTCGGAAAAATTATTTTCCTCCAAAGAAACTTATCGCGCAAATGCAATAGAGAATGAAAAAATGGGGGAGGTTAGCAGTGTATTCTAGAAACTCGAGAGATAGGCAAGCAAACTCGACGATGGTCTAATAAAACTTATTTATGATAAGTGGAAAACGTTGGTACGCTTGCCGAGCCTTTCGCAAACTACTTCTATTATACTGTGCTTTAGAGTAGACGATATTGGAACAAAGATAAGATGACTTGGCGAAATTGAAGTAGTTGAGACGAAACAAAGAACGATGAGTATACCATAACATTTTTAGAAATGTCGGAGTAAAAAAAAATTATATTATTCTCAGCGAGAACCCAGTTTGTGTTTTTGCCCGTTGGGGAACGAAAACGCATAAAGGCAGCCGCGAGAAAGCACGAGTGACGATAATAAGATTTTTTTTTCGGACGGTCGTTAGTTTAATCATCGTTATTCCCGATGACGGTGGGGTAGGCCTTTGTGTTATGGTTACTCCGCTGAGACGGAAATGATCTTGCGAGGCTGCGCATTTCGAAATTCGGAAGCAAACGCAGAGAAATTGCGATGACAGTCTTATTGGAGCGATGGCAGCCGCGCTGGAAGTTTTGCAACTCGCTGCAGGGCGTACGAGTGAACGTTCATTGATTGCTGTTTCTTTTTTTTATTCGCGTGTGAATTGTTAACGCGTAGAAATTAAATAACATCGAACTCGTGATTTGTCGACTGCGAATTGCATTTTGACTTCGATAATTTTGATATAGCGTTTCCAGAACACTCGTTACTTTTTGTTAATTAATACGCATCTTCATGGAAACTGTTGTTGTGAAATTTCAAGTGATTGATGGTCTAACGGCGATAAATCAAGTCAAGAGAAATTTCTTGCTGGAAAATAACATGCATGTGCCTCGTATTCGGCCTGTTGCACACCAGTAGTACAATCTCCACTTAAGCATCAACAAGTGGTTCGTCTAAAGGCAACAATAGCCTCTAATACCCCTTCGCGTTGTACATCGAACCGAGCTTCTGTCGTTGATGCCTGGTTGGCTTTCGGCTTGCGCTTCTCGAGTTCTATCGTCTCTATAGTGTACATCAAGAAACAACGCTTCCCGTCACGACCTCGTGTGACGTCGTACATTGGCGGCTGGTAGCGCGGACGTCGACGTCTCGTCGTTTGCCGCCGCCATCCTCCCCTTACCGGATAACGATGTCTGTTCGAAGGCGAAATTC
This sequence comes from Buathra laborator, assembly GCA_934046635.1. Taxonomy (NCBI): domain Eukaryota; kingdom Metazoa; phylum Arthropoda; class Insecta; order Hymenoptera; family Ichneumonidae; genus Buathra; species Buathra laborator. Next base: position 2,286,117 of record OW203897.1, on the reverse strand, counting down.
GCGAATGACGATCGAAGCGTGGGCGGCATCTGCTTCGAGACGCGTTTCCGAGCGCGGCGAGGTCAAAACGGAAATAAATTCACGATTCACTCGTCCGCTCGCAATATGCGTGTGAATCGAATCGAATATATTCCCCGAGCAGAAATTTTCGGTCGACCGTATGATAAAAGTCGATGCCAGGAAAAGCATCGAGTCGGCCAAAACGGATAATCATAACTTATTTTTGCACGATGACTTTGTCGTAATTATATATATTTTAATAAATGACGATACCCTTGCTTCTAAGTTTGGTGAGAGCGATTAATCGGCGTATATGACTTGGGAATTTTTTAAATGTATGTTTCAGGGAGCATGGAGCAATTCGAGCAATTGCTGACGTGCGCGATCTGCTTAGATCGCTACAGGAATCCGAAGCTTCTACCATGCCAGCACAGCTTCTGTATGGAGCCATGCATGGACGGCCTTGTCGACTATGTACGTCGACAGGTCAAGTGTCCAGAATGCCGTGCCGAACATCGTATACCCTATCAGGTTCGTTAATCTACCGTCAATTCTGTCACACGCAGCGCGATTCTCCGTACATCGGATAGCTTATAATCTTCTATTCTCATTATCCGCGTCGACGTTTGGACTGTCGCCCACATGGAAAAAAAGTATATGCAAAATATATATTAGAAAAATATTAAATTCGGCCATTTTTATCTAATATATACAATAATTATATAATGTGTTGTATATTTAGTGACGTATATTTGCAAAATATATTTTTAAATATATCTGTAGTATACCACTTTTCGTGGAAAATATATTGGGGATATCATAGATATATTTCGCGATACACCTTTTTTCTATGTGGATGTGACGACTAATACAATTGATAAATCATCCCAAGTGACAACGAACATTAATGTCTTATTCGATCGTTCAGGGGGTACAGGCATTTCCGACGAACGTGACGCTGCAACGATTTTTGGAACTGCACATCGAGATCACGGGAGAACTTCCGGATCCGACGAGCGGCCAAACAATGGAACGTTGCGGCGTATGTTCGGAAAAGAGCTATTGCTCACTTTGCGTCCACTGCGAGAAGAAATGCTGTCCCGAGTGTAAAGACGCTCACATGGACATATTGAGACGTGAAATCACTCGTATCAACTCGCAGGTAATTTTATCGACAATTATTTTTGTCATAAATTGACTCGCTAAAATTCGGTTCCGCATCCAATCGAAAAATAACAATCCCTTCCAAACATTGCGCGTAAAAAGTAAAAACGCAAAAATTCGAAAAGGGATAAAAAACAAAAATCGAAAAGCTTGAAAAAGGGTAACAAATTTTATCCAAATTATCGAATAGAAGAACTAAGATCGCGAGAGCAGCATAAACATTTTATAATGTTCATCAAGCCGTTTTAAATATATAGTACTCCGACTGTAGCGGAGGATGTACTCGCAACCGCAGAGTGCAAACGATTATTAAAGGGCGACCTTTCGACGATTTGTACGACTAAAAAAGAATATCGAGATCGTTATATAGTACCTGAGACGGGTTTATGGACGGAAGCACGTTCTTCGCGAATTCCTGAAGCACGTTGCCAGGAGGATCGTAATTACAGACCACGTAAACTTTTCCCGCTTTGCTCTTGGCCTCTCCGATGCCCAGTTCCTTTGTATCCTTCCATACCAATTGAGTGAAGTGCCCTACTTCGCTAGAATTCTTCGGCGACGGTTCGCCGAATTTGTACAGCTTTATTTCGTCGTACCTAATACATCGCGCAGTGCGGAAATTCGTTAGAGACATTTCTTTTAGGTTTTTTAAAAAAAAATCTCACCAGGATTTAACAACCGTCTCTCCCTTCAATTTCCAATTTGGATCTGTGTTACCAGCCATATAGAGATTCTCGCCATAAGGATTTTTGGGTCTGTGTTCGAATTTCTCGTTTTTTGCTAAATTTTCGGCCCATTCTTGAGCGAATTTGTTGAGCTATTCAATCGAGAGTAATCGATCACTCATCATTATTCAGAAAATCCCGCTGATATCTCACCTTATCACTAATTATGAGATTCGGAGCCTTATGATTGTTACGATATTTGTTGTGAGACGCCAAAATTTCATTCGCAAATTCAGAATTAGACATAATGAGAATATTTTTTTGTAGGGTAGAAAGGTTAAAATTTTGATTAGACAAATTTTTTTTCCGTGGTAAATTTTGACCCGATATTTTTCCAAATGTGTCAAATTTTCAAGATCGTGAAACAAATGATGACAGAAAGCAGTTGACGACAGTGTTTTCATTTTTTTCATCAGTCCCTACAGTCGACTGAAGTCGCGAATATAACGAATAAAAAATGTTACAATTTATTGTTACTACCAGATACGCAGAGGTCTTCACCGTCTGCAAGATGCCTTGGCGCTGGTGGAAAAGAATACCCTCGGTCTCCAGACAAATTGCGCCTCCGTAGCTGAAGAAGTCGACGAGATCTATCGAAGATTGAGCAAAGCTCTGAAAGATCGTACGGAGCATTTGCGAAACGAGATAGAGCGTTACTCGGGTACAGAAATTCGCGGTCTCATCCAACTTAAGGAGAATCTCGAGCTCGAGATAGCGAACATCCAGAGCAACTGCGATCTCGCCGACGCTCATATAAATGAGAATGTTCCATGGGACGACGCCGAACTTCTCGATACCAAGGAGCTCTTTCTTCGTACAGTCGAGTTCATCAGGTAGAGTTTCTTTTTCCCATATATATATAATTTTTTTTCTTTAAAGAATATCATATATCGGTTCAATACAGCGCGATAGACCATCGAGAGAATTGTTAGAGGTCGAGCAATCGCGTAAGAAAGAAACTTCTATGGTTTCATTTGATTAAATCGAAAAAAGCTGTAGACCCGATTGTATTCCTTCTTCTCTACCATTGTGATTAAATTACCTCATTTTTTTTCTATTCCCCCTTTTTTTTCCTATCTTTCGTTTCATCAAATCATTGACGTATTGTGCTGTCGCAGGAACTTCGAGTACGAGGCCGGTGACTATGGTCGTCGTGTGCGTTTCGTCATGGCTCACGAGCCCAATCAGCTGGTCCTTCACGTGGCGGGTTACGGTGAGCTCAACATCAAGCCGGAAGCCGGAACTGGAGGACACTTGGGTACGACGGGCGGATTGGCACCGCCCGGCGGTTCGCCTGGACTAATGAGGAGTAAGAGCGACCATCGTCTAGCGTCCCAATATCGCCAACAGGAAGAGGACCGTTTGGCAAGAAATCGATACGTTCCCGATTACGAGTTAGTATTTGTATACCGGACTATTTATTCTTCGTAGTATCCACGAAGCCATGCAACATGAATTGCTTCGCGGGCACCGAGAGAGGAGAAAGGGAAAAAATAGAAAGAAAAAGGGTAGGAACTCTTGTCGAAATGTCCTACATCTTTGAGATTCTCGAAGCGAAATGCGCGTACCCCTCGTCCCGTTCAAGCTAAGAAAGGGAACTTGGGTTCCTAGTCCGCAGAAGTGTACAATGTTCGCGTTTGCGTCTTCTTGCATCGTGTCCTCCCGTGTCCCTAGAGCTACAACGACGAATTTTCGTAAACGAGGCACGTTTGAAACGTTGGTGGCCTGTAAAAAGGCTTCGATCGCCGTCGCAGATTATTCTGGCCTTAGGCCAATCTCTCGCTTCTTCCTTGCCTTCTGTGTAGTATCTCGCGCGTCTTGCGCCTCTCTTCTCTTCACTGAGGTCACGTGTTTTTTCTTGGTTTTATTTTTTTTTATTTCCTTTTTTTAGGAATGACCCACATATCTATTTCGGCATATGTTATAAATACTATATCTTCTTTCGGACATTTTATCTCCAGGGTGAGAAAACTTCGCCCGCGATCTTTGCGTGAAAAAAAATTACCTTCTGGTGACTGGAATAACCGACCTTCTCCTCCTCTTACGCGCTTTCTCGTTTCACGTTCATACCACTCCGTACACACTGGCAAATTTAATTGCCACGGGCACGTGTAAGATAATATTTGCCAGACCGTTTGCCAGCTCGTTTCGCTCTCGAGGATACGAGGGAAGAAGCAAACCCCTCGCTCTTTCCCAACGCCGCGAATGCAATGCAAATTGCAAATATTATGCACGCCCTTCTTGCAACTAAGAGAGCTTTCCACAGCTCGTACGGCACGGTATTCTCGCGCTAATGGAGATGAGATGACGATGTAACGCAACGTAACAACCCTTCGGGGAGATACATCGAGACGTGTATAAGATCTCCTATAAGCTGCGTGGAAATTTGCCGTGTTAAATTTTGCCTCTATTCTCTAATTTCCAAAAGATACGATGCACCGGAATACGAGGCACCGAGGAACAAGTCGAGGTACAGAAGTCGATTCATGCGTCATCGCGACGGCGAAGAGTCAGACGGCGATACACGATCAACAGTGAGATTCTCATCGACAACCGCCGATGCGAATGCACGAGAAAAAGTTCTGGATACCGAGGACGCCGCTCGTGGTCCGCTCTCCGGTATCTTCAGGCTTACCGATTCGCCTCGCGTTATGAAAAAGCTTCAGGAGTGCGAGAGAGCAGGAAAGCGGAAGAAGGAAGAACCCCCCGCGCCGGCCCAACCGCAAGCACCGAAGCCTCAGGTGAGTTACCGTACCCTTCTGCATGTTTATCGTTAGTTTTTAACCTTTTTCTCTCTAGTTATTGATCCAATGAGATGCCACGTAATAAAAAGTGTAGATATGGAAAAATCAAAAAGAAATTTAGTTTGCCGTGGATGGTAGAATGATTGCACGATATTTTGAGCAATTTTTTTTTTTTTCAAAACGGCGTAAAGACCACGAAGAATTTATTATGTTTTGACAGTGATTGTCCTGCCATTCCGTGCGTTTGCAACTCTGATCGGATCTGCCCACCTTACACACTCGCTCTCGGTCCACGCAACGAAAAATAAGTTCGAAAACGACGACGTTTGAATGAATTAATAACCAATGAAAAAGAAAAAAAAAAAAAACAATTATTGGCTCTAATAAATGAAAATGTGGTCTTGTTTAATTTTTTTTTTTCATAATCGTTATACAACTCTGTATCTCGTATTCATTCTGGATAATTATTTGATTGTGAGGCTTACACGTTGGATCTCATCGGTGCTGACAACTTAGATTTTTTTTTTTTTTTTTTGGGATCTTCTTTTTCTGAGTATAGACAATCGAGAATCTTTTTGATATGCGCAACTATTATTAATTGGCGTCGATCTGATGCGGCAATGCGATAAAAAGCATGCGCGCCTCGTTAGAGTAATTAACTAATAGTATACGCAGAGTTTCTTTTTTTTTATTTTATAGTGGATTAGTTGATGAATATATGTATATATCTTTTTTTTTCGTAGATCGTGCACATGCGTAATTATTCATCAGGCTCTCCCCACGAGAGCCCATATAGTTTGTTTTGGACAGCGCAACTGTCTCGCATTGTATTCGGATCCTTCGGGAGTAATTTATTATTTCATACGCGACGAAGATGAATAGTGTGTTTCATTCGTTTTTTCCTATTTGACTTGTAGATCGTAATGATGTGAAAGTAAATTATGCAATGAATCTTTTTCTACCGAAAACCGGAGCATCCGATTACCCGAGCGAATTTTTTAGACAAATTTACGATTTTTATCTATAACTCGAGCTTATCAACGAAAGATCGGTAGATTTACGGAAAATTCTTGACCCGGCATTGGACTGTAACCGCGCAATTTTACGAGTCGCGAATAGAATATCTCTTTCGCGTTTCCCCTGTACGCGATTTTTATGCTAAAACGATTGAATTATTACGCCGGATGCACGAATATCGCATTGGCAACATTCCGAATTTGGCACGAGTCCGATATAAACCGGAGTATTTTCTTTTCTTTTTTTCTTTTAACACGACAGGTCCAAGTGAGGAAGGCGCCCACGGCGATGGCTAAACAGGTCAGTGAGGACGACGAGATATCGAGGATCAAGAAGCAGAACAAGAGTTCACCGGCTCAAGTGGAAACTGTTGAGGAACGTCAGCCCGTACCACCGTCGCCGGTTCACACGCCAGTTCGTGAGACGCAAGAGCGCGAAGCGGAAGAGACAACGAGAAGAACACCGATAGCAAGGTAAAGAGAGCCAAAGTGAATTGACGATTACGAAAACGAGAGTGAAGTTTATCGAAAAACCAACAATATATCTGCTGTGCTTTTTCTACCCCCCTCTCTCGTTAAACGTAATTACCATTATAATTATTAATTATAGATGCGATTATACGATACTGTATATACAGAATACAATAGTTACACTTGTACAATTTAGAGAGAAGATATTGTTCGCTGCTTCCTATAGATAAACAACAAAAAAAACATCGTGATGTACATGAAATTTCATTGCTTCAATGTATTCCAGCGGGACTAATGCGTCTGTCCCTGTAGGATAACATTTTTTTTGTGTGTAAAACGTGTTTTTGTATCTGTTTGTACCCTCGACACAGAGCCGGTGCTCCAATATGCGTTATGAAAAAAAAAAAAAAAAAAAAATTTGCCTCAATCGGATTCTCCTCTCGCCAACGCCATGTTATGTGAGAAAAAAAACTGGAAGAATCCATCGCCCCTTTTGCTTTGTATCCACAACAATTAAAGTATGAAAAAATTCAATTTGTTACGTTATCAACGTTTTTATATCAAACGCCTATCTGTCACCTTCTCTTTTGCAGGGTCAGCCAGCAAAACAATTGCATTACTGTGGCTCGCCCTTTGCCAACAGCAAACAATACGACACGTCGCGTTAGCCCAAACCTACTGGTTATATTAATGTGCCTTGTGTTTTTATGCAAATCAATGTTCTCGATGTGTACCCAATGAATTTGTGTGTCGCCTGTGGCTGACAATAAAGTATTCATATCGTCACATCCATTATACCATCCATTATACTCTCTCTGGTTCTCTGTAGAATAGAGTAATTAAGTACTACAATGCGAACACATTACTCTCTTAAACACCGATAGGCGTTAGACACTCCATTCGATCATTACATCAAATCGTTCAAATTTCATCATCAGCCGTACCATTTTCATAGAGCTTCCGAAAGTCTTACAGATTTACGGAAGTATCTTTAACGATTCGAAGCGAATGTTCATTATCTTCATTTCATCAAATTATATCATTTAGTCCCGTTGCCGCGCAATTCTCGCGCAACGAGAGTCACTTATCTCGCTGAGAGTCGATTTTGCTAAAGTGGTGCTGATGTATTGGTCACACGTACGAAATTCTTGACAGGCGAACATCGTCGGAAGCTCACACACCGTCGGCGAGAAGCGCCTCGTCGGATTCGAGTACAGGTTCCGAGAGTTCCGCCGGTTCCGGTATTCGTAGTACCGGTGCCCCATTCACCGCTGAAGAGATGAAGCAAAAGTATCTCTCGAGAGCGCCGCCGACTAGCACAACGACAACCGTGTCGTCGGGACCTGGCATCACCACAGCTTCGAGCCGCGAATCAACCACTACACCTACCAGCAGTCCGAGACCCTTCCAGAGCCGTTTTTTAGGCGCAGGTAAAAAAAAATGTCTTCTAACGATATTAAAAAAAAAAATGTGTCGCGCGCCGATATGAATCATTCGATTTACCATCCATTCGTTGTTCATCGCTTGTCGTCCTCAGGTAATCGCGCAGCACCTCCACCCCCAACTCCCGTCGTGCGTGAAGAACCGAAGAAGAAACCAGAAGTCGAGGATGACGATGACGAGGAGACGACCAGTTCGTCGGAGGAAACCGAATCCGAGACAGAGGAAGAATCCGAAACGGAAGCTCATCCATCCACGCCAACAACTCCAACCGCACCTACTCAAGAACGTCAGAGAAGCGAATCAGCTATGGCGCGAACTGACATAGGTCCGCTTCTTGCAAGAAGCGCTGAAGCACGACGTGGAAGCAAAGAAGATTCTCCTTCTACAAGGTGAGTTATTAGAACCCAAAAGAATACCTAATCTTTGTCTGACCCTAAAAAAAATTCAGTCAATAATCTCCGCTTCACTTCGATTGACAATGTTAAATGTTGTTTTTCACAATAATAACATCCCGACATTAAAATTCGACAATAGATATTAATGATTAGGTGTTTTGATAGCAGCATATGTAACCGATGTAGGGAAAGAAAATTGATTTTGTGATGTGTACAAATGTTGGTGTTACGTGTTCAGGTACACGTCACCGAGGGGAAGTCCGTCGCTGTCATCGCCGACGAGTACATCAGCGTCGTCGACACCCGGCTATACCAGCAGGTTCGTAGAAAAAGCTCACGGCATTGACGACTTGATGACTTCCAATTCCGATAATCCCCTGGATAATAATCGTTTTAGGATCGTTAGTCGCGATAACGATGTTGATGATGATGATGCTACGTCGGCGTCGTCGGCGTCGACCGATAGGATAGTCGAGGATAACGTAAACGCGTTAACTGCACGCGATGACACGGGATTGAACGTGGAGTCATTGAACACGGTCGATACCACGGTATCTAGCGACGACGATACCTCCGATTCCTCGGATTCCTCCGATAGTGATTCCGAGAGCGTTGAAACCGTCCGCGCTACTGACGTTCCTTCTAACGATAATAAAAACGATCTTAAAGCCCTTAGTAACGTAGAATCGCGCGATAACGCTTCATTGAAAGAACTCAATAACAATAAAATCGATAACAGTCACGAAAACGCGAGCGCGCCAAAGAAATACGTTAAATTTCGTATCAACGGCGACGCGGATACGATCGAGAGTAACGAAGAAACAACATTGAACTCTGTAGAGAGAAGAAATGTTAAGGTAGAAGAAGTCGATGCGAATGATACGAATTTGAAGCAAAAGCAAGTCGACGGTAACGGGGAAACATCCGGACATCGCGAGGACGACGAGAGGATCGATGATTTTCTCGAACGTGTAGTCCGTGACTATAACCGTTCGAGAGAGGACTTCACCGGAATATCGGAAATGATTGGGTCGACGGTGGAGAACGATCGCGATTCTACGATCGCAGATTCCATTTTCGATAAGACCGAACCTTCCGGTTCTACTGGCAGCTCTGGAATTTCGAAAAATGTTAAGATTTACGAGAAAGCGAAGGAGAACGATGTGACGAAAAGCCAAAGAACAGATTCGGCCAACGATCCAGTCAATTTCAGCTTCGAAACTTCCGAAAGTGATTCGGTGAACGGCAACCCTCGTGGCGGAAGTAAAGGCGAAGTAAACTCTGCGAGTTTCGACGATTCAAACGGAAGATTCCTCACGAGAATCGAGGAAACCGAGGAGAGCAACGATGTCGAGGAGAATAATCTGATGAACGGAGAAAACGCGAGTGTAAAGGGTGAAATCGAAGATAACAGTGAAGCTTCGGTACGTGAGCCAAATTCCGATAAAACAGATGAGAAGTTCGTGGATACCGCGAGTAGCGACGAAGAGGCTACGGATACCGAGACAGAATCCGAGGAGAATTCGTTGCGTCACAGTATCAACGGGAAGAGTACCACTACCGTAGAGAAGACGAACGACGCGAGTGACGTTGAGAGTCACAAGCAGAGAAACTTTATCACGGAAAAGGTGGAAAATCTTTTTGACGATAACGGATGGGTGGTGACGGAGGAAGACGCGCAGCTGGGAAATAAGCAAAATATAGTTCTACCGAACTATCGTCCATTGCCCAACGATGTTCATCACGAAGAAACTGTTAATCCAGAAGAAAATGATAAGACTGATTTTTATAATGAAAATTCAACGAGAAAAACGATAGGTTCACACGAAACTGAAAGCGATTCATCGCGAAGCAACGATCTATCGGACGATTGGAAAAAATTATCTTCCAGCAAAATTCAAGAGAGCAACAGCACAATCGGAAGTAACGGATGGTTGGTGTCCGAGGAATCCGGAAGTGAGTCCGAGAGAACGAGTTCCCCGATCGAAGCAATTCGAAGCTTGGAAGTCGCTTCACCGCAATCCGACGACAATTCCAGTCTCAATATCTCGAGAATGTTTTTATCGAGCGACGAGGATTCGTTGAAAGAAGAACTACGCGATAATGCTTCGCGGATAGATTCAACCGGAAGTGGGAGTGGTTCGCTCGGTGACGAACAAAGTTGGGTATTTCTTAACGAGAACGAAGTAGACGAGGATGAAAAGGGTCGAACGAGTGACGATACGACGAAAGAAATTGACGAAAATGGTGAAAGGAATTCATCGAGCAGAATAAGCGGTACATTGCCAATGAGGGAAAACGATTTCGGGAAAGATACTGGAGAGGATAATGGTGAAGCGTCTTCGTGGAACATCGCTCGAACGGTCGACGTCGACGACGACAATGGCGCAAAGCACAACGCCGGGCTCTCGCAATTACCGAGAAACAAGGCTGAGAACGGCGTCGGCAATGTAACGAGACGACTATCCTCCGAAAGTAAAGAGCCCGAAGAATTCAACGGGGATAAAGCTGGCGACAACGACGAGGACGAAGCAGCGATGAATATACCAATGCAAATGGTAACCACCGTCTTCTGTGTGTCCGTACTGTGTTATAGCGTTTTAACGAATCTGTTCCTATGACTGAACAGTAAAAGCATTGTCGCCTCGATATTAACAGCAATATAAAAAAAAAACAACAACAACCACAACACAAAAACACCGGATTCGATCTCTGTATAGCTGCCGTAGAAAGTGAGAGCGAGATAATGGAGAGGAATAAAAAAATCGACGAAACGGGAATGCGAGGGGACAAGAAAAACGAAATACGAGAATACGGCGATGAGGGAAAAGAAGAGTGAAAGAAAAAACATTCGCGTCGATTGCAAAAAAAAATGTAGGAAAAAAACCCCACCGTCGAAGATGAAGAAATCGAAAACCGTTATCCGCTCGCGTTTGTGATTACGAAGTTACTCGCGTCTCGAATTATCCGACACGCGTCGTTGATATTGAAAAAAAAAACACGTAAAAGCCAAAAAAAAAAGGAAATAGTATATAAACTGTCGCTGCATTTTTCTTGTTTACTCATTGTGATAATCGATACGTATTTACACGTGTATAGCCGTCGAACGCTAACGTTCCTAATGTTCGCTTTTAATTGCGTAACTCATATTGCTCAAGTACGTAGCTTCGTAGTTCTTCCCGTAATTTTTTTTTTCTGTTTCTTTTTTTTTTATACGCGCTTAGTTTAGACAGAAGCTTTATATAGGTAAGACGTAGAGAGACGCTCGAGAGGACGTTGCAGAGTTATGTAGTACTTGAATTCCCGCCCCGTGCCGACCCCCGTCCCGAGAACAGCTTTATACGAGGATTAAGCGAAGAGCTTTAGAGTCTTTCAAGTCGTTTGTACACTGAATATATAAAAAAAAAAAACTAAAATGCAGCGGGTAATGTGCGGACGTCGAGAAGATCAATCCAATCGATTTTTCGCTTTGATCCTCGTAACGATCGACGCCAACGTTTACTCGGCGTTCGCACAATACCATTCTGTATTTTCCACTATCATATAAGTTTTTGTACTTTTTCTCTTAGTCGTTAGTTCTTTTCGTCCAGTTTGTTGATGTGGTGAATAAACTGCAGTCATGTGATAACTCGTTTCATTTATTTCCCTCTCAATGAAAAGACAAAAAAAGACACGAACGTGAAAAAAAGACAAAAATGGAAAAAAAAACGAAAAAAAGCAAGAAAACAAGGTCCTCGTTCACGCGTAACACAGCATTGTAGAATCCCGCTTGCCAGTTACATGGGTTTTGTCTATCCTCCGTTTATTGTCCATTCACTTATTTTGTTTGTCATACCGTTCTCGTCAGTATGGTATAAAAATATACATATATACATATCGTTGATGAAATTCACATCATCGCGAATATTGCGAAGGAGAGATGCTGTGATTTTGGGACGATTCGTACAAACATCGAGGATTGTGGACTTTATAGATTCTCGAGACCGATGCCCGCGGCGATTTTCGGAAGGAGAGACCTGTTTGATCGCAAATCTAACGCTTGCCAGCCGATTTTGCGTGTTTCACGTCAGTGATAATAAAAAAAAAAATAAAAAAACACCGTCACTTGAACAGACAGACACGCGCTACATCGAGGAATCACCCGAAGACTCGGTTATTCTCGTCACGTTGAACGTTTCATAGGTGACATTCGTGTTCCATGAATCGCATCACATCAATCATCTTCGCCAGACACTGCGTTACTATCTAAAACTACGTTACTACATCCGAAAGAACATAATTTACTACGCATATGTCTCACATTGAGACATTTCTTTCCTCAAGATTACACTATTGAAAAAAAATTCATCTATCGAGAAGATCAAAAGAAAATCTCGTAGTATTATTCGTCAATAAAAAAAATCTCTGCACCGTTATAAAACTGAATATTGTATAAAATTATCCGGAGAGTAATTACAAGATTATTCTTAATTTAACACCGTGTTGAACGAGATGTTCGTGTAATACTATCAATTTCCGTTGATTAGATTTGTACGTGACATAGAGGCGTAGGAAATGGATCGATGCATAAATTAGTATATGGCCCACGCAGAGACCATTCGCGCAATTAGCTTCGGTCGTACGATAGTCTCAGTGGCTGTGAACGGTTATAGGGTGCTCAAGGGAACGAAGGGTCGTGGAAGGAAGAGAGGGATGCGGGGGGGTTGGTTTCAGTATGATTCTCGTACGTGGAGAGATGCGTGTTGCAAGGACGGGTATCGATTGACTCCTGCATCGGAGTGCACATTATCTCGCTCTCTCTCTCTCTATCTACACGAACACGTTGTTATCTCGCTCTATCCCAATTATCGCGAGTGCATCAGTTATGACGCCTTGACGTGACGTGGGGAAACCACTATCTGCTGCTCGGTTCCAGATTCCTGAACAAGAGCAGGAGCCAAGCGGCGGTGACGACACCGCGCGAACGTGAACGTGAACGCGAACGGGAGAGGGAAAGGGAACCGGAGCCGGAAGTCGAGCCTCTGTCACCGAGGTCGCGTTACGCAGCTCTCAAGGAAAGACGACAGAGATTGGCCCGTTCGAGAAGTTCTCACAACTTTGGCAACGATGATATTGACTTGGATGAGGATCCACCGTCGCCAACTACACAATCGCCGAACGCTTATCTCGCTGCGAAATACGGTGCCGGTTCGGAATTGGCACGTAGTCGCAGTACACACGCTCTAAAGTCCAGAGAACCGAGTCCCGATCGGGATCGAGGCGGTACGGAAAAGGACGGCGCTGCCTTGAGCTCCTGGGCGCGCTATCTCAAGAACAAGTATGGTAATCGTAGCACCAAAGACAAAGAGCCACCCTCGTCGACATCGTCGATTCCCTCCTCGAGGTGAGCGGATTACATTTTTTTTTTTTTTTTCTTAAGGCGTTTTACTGCTTTACCTGCGTGAAAAAGTTATTTTATAGAGTATATAAAAAAGAAAAGGAGTATCAATATTTTTTAATCTGTTTTGCAGCGCGAGTGCAGCCTCGAGGCGATTGTCCCTCGGTCTGCCTCTCAGGCACACCGGACAAACTTCCTTCGAATCTTCTGACGACGACCAAAAAAACCCGTCAGGCTCCCCCACGTCCCCTACAGCAGCTCCCGCTATACCCGCCCCAGCAGGTTCCTCCACTAGGTACGTATCTGTTTTACTTTATAAGATTAAATATAATTATTAATTGATTATTAATAATACGATATTTTTTCCTTTTTTTTTTCAGGAATCAGTACCTGCTGAAGCGGCGGCAGCTGTTTAAATTTGGGATGCGGGGGAGCGGTGCCGGATGCTTTACGTGGCCGAGAGGCCTCGCAGTTGGTCCCGACAATTCGATCGTCGTGGCCGACAGCTCCAATCATCGTGTTCAAGTAGGCATTCGCAATTTCTTTTTTGAGTTCCAAAAGAAAGAAAAAAATGTTCGGAAACTTTTTTAATGAGAAATTACTGTCGTATGATAAATCGCAGGTCTTTGACGGAAACGGAAACTTCATGAAGGAGTTTGGAACGTACGGAAGCGGCGAAGGACAGTTTGACTGTCTTGCCGGTGTTGCGGTTAACCGAATCGGTCAATTCATTATCGCTGATCGTTACAATCATCGTATACAAGTACTCGATCCTTCGGGTCGATTCTTGCGTACATTCGGCTCACAGGGAACGGCCGATGGCCGGTTTAATTATCCGTGGGGCATCACCACCGATGCCCTTGGATTCATTTACGTGTGCGATAAGGAGAACCATCGCGTGCAGGTAATTATTAACTATTATTTTCAATAGCGGCATCACGAAACCCCCGAGTATGATCTACCTGCTTCCGGTATGCGATACAACCGGAAGCAATACATTTAAAGTATTACTGCGGTACCGCTGCATACCATTTTTTTTTTTTTTTTTTAGTAAAAAAAAAAGTGGAGATTGTTTGAGAAATGCTTTTTTTTAACATTCCACATCACATAAGTCGTTTCGTGATCGGAACAGTTGACGTTGGTACAATCCGAGTAATCGATATATTTTTCTTCGGGGTTCGCGTACTCGTGCGCAGTCACGTGCGGATAATTGATCGACGAAACTACTTACTGTTAAACAGGTGTTCCAGTCGGATGGAACATTCGTGGGTAAGTTTGGCTCGTGCGGCAGTGGACGTGGTCAACTGGAACATCCGCATTACATAGCGGTGAGCAACACGAATCGTGTCATAGTCAGCGACGGTAACAACCATCGGATCCAGATATTCGACGTTAACGGGCGTGTGCTGACGTCCTTCGGGTCCGAGGGCTCGGACGAGGGTCAGTTCAAGTTTCCACGTGGCGTAGCGGTCGACGATCAGGGATTCATAATAGTCGCCGATTCGGGCAACAATCGTATACAGATATTCACGCCGGAGGGCGGCTTTCTGAAAGCCTTCGGTGGATGGGGAAGCGGCGATGGTGAATTCAAGGGTCTCGAGGGTGTTGCCGTTACGTCCGCCGGAAATATCGTTGTTTGCGATCGTGAAAATCACCGCGTTCAAGTTTTCTGATAGGAAATACCTTCGAACCGCGCGGATCACGCGAGAGCGATTCTCCAAATGATATTCTTGATATATATTCGCGGTAAATAGAACAAAACACGGATATGGAATCGCGACAAATGAGAGAAATTTTAGAGAAAGAGAGAGAGAGATTCGTTTGCAAAGTTTAATCCTCGTTCGAGTTGGTGTGTGAATTTTAATATCGATCCTTTTACTAAAGAGAAGAAACTCGAGAGTACCAAAGAACATAAAAAATTGAAAAAAAAAAAAGAAAAAAAAAGAGTGTCGCCTGTGATTCGCAAATTTTTTCATTGTTGAAAACCAGTAGTACACTTTTATCTACTGCGATCGAACATTCTCCTTTAGCACAATTAACTATTGCAAATTTCTTATTTATGATGTTTTTTTCTTTTTTATTAACCAAACTGCTTTGTAACCGAATTGAAACATGTAGATGAATTACTTTTTTCCGCGTATCAAATTAATTTATGGAAGGAGGCTTCGAAACCGTGTGCATTTATATCGATTAACCGACTCGAGATTCGACATGAGTGGAATAAAAAAACAAATCAAAAACATCCTTCGCATCGACAAAAGCATACGAGTTCTCTCTCGAACGCACATGATATTTCAGATAACTTAATTTAATTTGTACTCAAAGTGACAAAACACCGTTTGTACCGTTTGTATGCTTTAAATAAATTGTTGCGGAAGAACGTTGAAAGATTTATCGAAAAGTCTGTGTAAATTCGGCTGTCTTTACGAAGATATTCACTCCGCTGGATTGCGGAAGCGAAAGGAACGAAGGAAATCACATTGGAGAGGCTGAATTCAAAAGGTAAGTGCGTCAATAAATATATAATTTATTAAATGCAATGATGAAATGGTGTAACAATGGAAGATCGCGAGTTGTCGAAATGATCGCGACGATCATCCAACCGTGGAACGGCCAGAGGTAATTTGGCAAACGTTCCTCTCGCGATCTTCCGGATCGGAAATATAGATAAAATATTTTCGTTATTTACAATATTAGTTGAACGTTAGTCAATAAATAATAAATAGTGGTATAATCATTTATTTAATTACTTTAATAATTTAATATTACGTTTTTTTTTTTTTTTTTTTTGCGATAATAAAAATATTACAAGAGATGGAGCCTGTATCGTTAGTTATTACACTAAAATAGCACGTAAGTGTAATATACGCTCTCTTCGTGACGAAAATCGTGCGCTACCTTCGAACTTATAATGCAATTCAATCTCCAACCCGTTCTATCGATTTCGCATGTGGAACAGAGCCACACACTCGAGCGATAAAGTTTCGCTCGCGTTTATTCCCGGAGAACGACGTTCGAAGGCACTCGACGAGTTTTGAGACGTAGAATATCGTCGAGTTTTCGGAAAATGTCGAAATGATCCTCGAAACAATAAGAGTCTTCGTTAACGAACGGATAAAACAAGAGCATTGAGATCATTCCGGCTATTGTTAGAATAGAATAAAAGAGAATCTAATAGGTAATTGGACGTTTTTGTTTGTTATTTGCAATAAAGAATCTTCGATTTGAAAAATTTCTTTTGGTAGAACCGAAACAATTGCTGGACGCAAATGGTCATCGTGACAGGTACGTGCGAAAGTTTACGTGAAAAAAAAAAAAAAAAATGAAGAATAGAAAAGTCAATGAAAATGCATAGGAATATAGGAGTCAAAAAGAGTATCGAAAAAATAATAACCGATAAATTTGAAGCCGAAATTTGTAATTCGATCGAAGATTTCGACATTTTGTGAACCCGCGTTGTAAATCTGGAAACTGGACATCGGATAATCCGTATCTAGCGTGAATAATATCATTGTCGATTCGAAGAAGTAAAATTCAGCTACGCCTAGTGTTTTTTTTTTTTTTTCTTTTTTTTTTATTATTTCGTCTGCTTTTTCTAAAAAGTAGTTTGAAAAGTGGCATGACATTTTCATCAGTATCGTTTAAATCGCGTAGTAATAAAGTTATAATTAATTCATTAATTAATTAAAGTGGCAGCAGTTAGGCCATGCGGCTCCTATCATCTAGTCGTCTTTGACTCTTGGCTTTCTTATGTAGATTTAAAAATGTTTTCTTTTTTTTTTCTTTACTTATTAAATTCATATTTGAGAATATAATTTGTTTTAAGTGACTTGTTAAAGTTGTGTACCTCGAAGCGCCTACCCTAGCGATGTCATTAATTATTATGTAGTAAGTGTTGGTTGTTTTTTTTTTTTTTTTTCTTCCTTTCGTAAATATTTCTCACCGCTCGCCTTGGTTTTTCTTTTTTTTTGTTGTTATTTATTGTTTATTTTTTTTTTGTAGTTAATGTTATAATGCGACTGAAGTAACGGGAAACTATGATCCACAGCGTCGATCGAGTAACATCGACGGTGGCCGAAAAATACTGCGAAAGATTTATTTTATTTATTTTTTTATTTATCATTTGTTTAAGTCTCGGATAAGTGAAAGATACCGTCACTAGTTTAGTCGGGTCCGCCTCGTTGTGTACCTCTTAATTTCTTCCCTTAGCAAAGTACTATTTTCGTTGCGCCCGATAATAATCATCGACGTCTTTCACGAATTGTCTTTGTTTATGTGTTAAAGTCACAAACGTGATTGCCACGCGACCGACTGCAATAATCGCCGACAACGGCGAACTGCACCCTTAAAAACCGCTCAGCCTTCAAACCCGAGCTCTCGCCTTCCCCTCTCACAATAGCTAAACTTCATTAATAGATTCTTAAATATGTAATAAGCAAAAATATGAATGTAATAATAGTTTGTATATATACTCGTCTCATCTTTCCTTTTTTTTTTTTCTTCATCTTCTTCATCATCTTTAAGTATCGATAGGATCGTGAATTAATTTAATTAATTAACAATGATTGAAAGAGTGTGTTTTTTTTTAACGTTTACCTTTCTCTTACCCCTCCTCGATTATCAACTAATAATCATTTTTAAGCTTAGTGGCATGAAAATGCTCGTTGGAATTGACTCGTGTGTACAATATTTTATATATGTTTGTTTTTTTTTTATCTTCATCATCGTCGCGTATGTCCACCGCATTTTACGTCGCTACTCGTAAACGCCTAAATCGGTATCTAGATTATGACATATATAATCGAGATCGTCGTACTCCTCGACGTTCCGTGCTGCTGGAACTTGGTAGATTGAGCTTTGGGAGCTTACGTGCTAAATCGATTTTTATTTTCTTATTTTTTTTTTTCATTCTCTTTATATCTCACTTTTTTCTTAGCCTTCTCACTCGCAATCCTCGGTCACCGGTCAATGGACCGAGAGTCGAAAAACACACGTGTTTCCTTCTACGAAATTAAATAAATTGTGTTCAGCCCTCTTTCACCGTCGGCAGTCCTGAAAGCCTCGTCACAAATATTATCGACTTTTGTGTTTAGGAAGGGAAGGTGATGAACAGAATTTTTTTTACGTATATTCGTGATATATATGTATATCCGCAACAGCGACTCGAGTAGCCTACTCGATGTTTCGTGGCGGATATGCTAATGTGATTGTAGCAGAAAGGTCGAAGGTTTGCGACCGTAAAAAAAAAAAAAAAAAAAAAATTTCTAATTCGACACGGATGGATCGACGAAACTATCGAGTCGAACGAGCGCGCACCACTCTCGCAGACGATCACACAAGGACGTTAAACTCGAAAACGGCTCGAAACATCGGACTCATATGTCTGTCTGTCTGTTATTTTTGTTTTTTGTTTGTTAATTGCGTCCCGACGCCTCGTTCGTTCGTCACTTTTTTTTGTTTGTTTGTTTATTTTTTTAGCGCGTCGGAACGTCGGAAATACTTTCTTGGATCACCATGGATTTATCACAATGTTTATTATTATATCGTCATTTTGTGTTTTCATTTGTTTTTTTGCCTCAAATACGACGCGGAACTTTGCGGTCTCTTCATCCTCGAAAAATCGCCACAATTCGCACAAATAGTATTTCATTGTACGCGCCTCCCTATCCTAATATAAGAATCTCAAGGAGTGAGAATATAATTTTTTGTTTGTTTGTTTGTTTATCAATGAAAATTACCTAATCTCGCGACTATATAAAACTCGACTGAGTTTTGTGATTTCTTTTTCTTTCTAGATATACGATAGGTAGTGACGCGATGCAAAGCACAACCCCTTTCCGGGTTAAAGAGCTTCGCCCCCGAAGAACAGCGCCCTCGTGTTACCGTTGCCCGATTTTTTTTTTGTTGTTCTTTCATCGCCTCCCACAATTTTTTTCGTCTATTTCCTCTCTTTGCTCTCGAGCATCGATCGACACGATTCGTTGGACGTTCCATTGGCTCGGACATCTCTCATCGAGTATCGGGCACTTCGGCGTGCAAAAAAAAAACATTATTTCTTTCTTGTTTTATCCTTTACGTTACGTGACGCCATGAACACACATCGTGATTCCGGACTCACCGCACGATTCGACGTGCCCTGTAGCAGCATCCAAGTGTAAGCTCTCGTTTATCCAATTTTTTTTCACCTTTTTCTTCTATACTAGGAACGTCATTTCTCTTTTCCACCGCCTTTCTCATGCGAATGAAAAATATCTATTACGTACATCACGTACGACATCGCCGGGGTCATCATTCAGAAATGTGATATAGCTAACGGCGAATGTGTGATAAAACGCGAATTTTTCTTTGCTAGCGAGTCAACAACGCATCCCCCATCACGGACAAGCGACGACAGTCGCTAAAACTCAACGTTACAGTCGTCGTCGTTGTCCACGCGAAGAAGAAATAATTAATTCCAATGAACAACGTGTGTATAAGCCGAATATGATTTAAGTGGTAATCGGGAAATTCCGTTTTTTTTTGTCTTTGATATAAGATCGATCTCGAAGGACAAAAAAGACAAACGAGAACGATCAATTCGTAATCTCAATCTCTCAAACTTCACCAAACTTTCTTTTTTTTTTTCATAATAAACACTACTTAGCTCCAAACACCCGCATAATTCTTCATTAGCCCTACCGATCGTCGAACCTAACTCTCGGTATACTTTTCTCTATACTCGGAAACATTCTCGCTATTTTATTACAAGTAAATACCCACGAAATTGTACTTTTTTCGATTACTTTTTCTCGGACTAAGCTTCCTTCCGTTTCGGCGGCGTGCGACGTGGTCGGAAGCTTATTCGATCGCACCAGCTAATCAGTATTACTTAAATAGCATTATAGAATAGTTCATTACTTGTTTTTTTTTTTCATTCTTCTCATTATTATTTTTTTTTTTTGGAAGCAACATGATAGCCAAGATTCACGGATTATTTCAAGCGAACAGTATTATTTCTCAATAGTGAAACGGGAAAAATAAAAACATTTGAATCGCGGCAACAAGACTTTTCTCTCTTCGTTCGCGTCGTCGCGTTAAGATTAAGGAATATAATAGAGTGTCTTTGCATTCTTTCTTTTTTTTTGTTGTTATTATCGTGTGACTCGACTCGTCGTGCCGTTAGCAGACGACGAAAAGGAAATTAATCCTCACACAGCTCGCAATAACAGTCGTGTCGTAACAACGTGACTCGGCAAATAGTGCGTAAAAGAATAAATGAATAACGAAGTGCGCCGTGGCTCGGTGGCCGAAGAGAGTCTTAACGGAGCTACAATCAGAGAGAGAATCAGTAATACAGATTCCGATTAATAAACTTCAACAATATAATGCATGCAGTCGCGATATAACTGGAACGGTGCGCAAATATAAAACAAATATATGAAACAAGCGCTAACCGGTGAGTAACGCTTTAACCGATATGCTATAAAATCAACAATGAAAGTAAAAAAAAAAACGTCTCGACGAGTAACGATAATCGTGACGTTTTTTCTTTTGTATTTATAATAATCTGCGCATCTTCTTCGCCACTCGTCACAGAGAAAGAGAGAGAGTCCAAGCGTAGTTTATCGAAGAGAAAAGATGTCTCTCTCTCTCTCGATTACTGTTAATTGAGGAATGGAGACGTAGGTAGAGTACGGCGTGCATGAGAACATCGTCGGCCAGAGCTCTGACGTGTTTTTACAGAAGAGAGGAAAAAAATTCGAGCTCTCCAATTCGAACTTTACGAGAAAGTCTCCGTTGCACCGAACGACAATCGAGGGCCGTAACGGTAAAGCAACGCCGAGGAAAAACCGCGACATATCGAGAGCCCACGATGAAACATTTCGGCGACGCGAAAAGGAGGGCCGATCCAACCGACAAAAAGGGCTTTAACCGCTCTTCTTTGAGGTCATTTTTCCATTTTTTTCTTTCTCAAGGGGGCGTTCAACCCCTTTCGCGACTCTAAGCGTGTCTGCACTGCTTCTGTAGAGGACCACTGGCTGCCAGTTTCGCTTGGCTGTCGACTATGTGGTCTCTTGGCTGGCGGCTACTAGGCTGGCCCCTGGGCTAGATGAGGGCGAGTTTAGGAGGACAACAGCCCCCCGTGAAGTGAGCACCTGCGGCCTCCCGCTCCCGTTTGCGACGGCCCTGGCGTTCTGCAGTCTAATCACAGAACAAAATAAACGCGCGATGCGTTAATATGGCTCTACCAGTCTCTTCTACAAATAAAAATCATCTCGGACAATTCACGATCTATACATTCTTTTTTTTTCGTTATTGCCTTTGACACGTTCTAAAACTTACCGGTCGTGAATCATCCCACGACAGGCTGCGTTAGCAAAAAAAAAATTCTTAATACAATTCTAGTTTCGATAGTTTCGATTATTATTATCAAGGTATTCGGGACTTCGAGAATACTGGGATGAGAAAATAGGGATAGAAGAGATAATGGTTTTTTTTAAGGAGCGGAAGCGATGATGAGAGTTAGTTTACTTCAAAGGTTACTGTTTTACGATAACGGACTCACTTGATCTTGGATTGTCGCATGAACTGTTGAATCTTTCTGGCAGCCTGATGCGCAGCCTGCTGATGAACGGATTGCTGCCTCGAGCTCGTTGCACCTGGTCGTGCACGGTAACTACGATAGTTGCTCTGAATCACCACAGCGGCCTTCGTGGCTTGTCTGCAATTAGTAAAGATAGGTGCGGATACAGAATTTGCTACTTGGTGCTGTTTAACCTGATGTTCTCTACATTGCTTCGCGAGGACGAATATCCAAGAAGATAAAGGTAGCTGAGGTAAGGAAAGCACGCTGCAGAAGCGTTCCATTATGCACGATCCGAGTACTCGCGCTTTCTCTCTCTTTCCCTCAGACCAAAGTCGTATTAATTTAATGCCGGCTTAATTTCGTATTCGGGTTACGGTCTACAACCGCTACGATGGAGGGAGAAAGAGGCCCACGGCGGAAAGTTCGCGGAAGCAAAGTTTCCGAATTATTTACGATGCCAATTAAAAGTTGGCCCGGAGACTCTCCGGGTCTCGACGTAAGTTGAACCCGACAACCAAGAAGAAGACTCCTAAACGCGAAGCAGAAGAGAGCGCAGGGATCGCACAAGACGACCCCCTCTACTCGGATCGTTAACTCCGCTTTTACCGAGCTAACCTGTCACCGACTTTACTTATTGTGATTTATCACTAATTATTTCACTAATAACAGCCGTAACATTGCTGGATTTGAGAAATTTGTGTCTTATCCACTCGGGACCGCGGATTGATCGTGTTTAGCTACTCGTTACATCGCGAGATTAAGAACAACTAATTTGCTTTCATGCTTTCAGCATCTTATACAGAATATTGTTAAAGTTCTCGTCTTGAAAATAGATAAAGTCCGAGCAGAGAAAGTGCAGAGATAACTCATGGCAACAAATTCATAAAAACGACTTCTTTGATTCGAATAAATTTGTTTCAATTAACCGTGAATAACGCTAATTTTACATAATTCAACTCCTCGTGTACGAGTGACGTGAGTTTGTAATGTCATTGCCGTCAAGTGATTTCTATAACTATAAAAAAACTCGGAACATTTTTGAAAATTTAATATTTTAACGAGAAATTTTTGACGCCCGTATTATTGTTGCGAATGAAGGAAACCGATAATTTTAGACGAGCCAAATAAGTAGTTTCGGTTGTTGCAGAACGGAATTGCTGGTTAATGTGTTGTGGATATTGAAAAAATATGATACCTGTAGTAAGCGTACTGCTTGTGGCGTCGATAGTACTGTTGTATTAGGACAGCCGCATGTCTCTCAGCCTCCTCTTGTCTCTGTCGTCCCTTGTAACTCCTGTAGGCCTTCTGGATCATCCTCGCAGCCTGATAGAGCTCTCTCTGTTCTCTGTCCGATAGCGTTAGCCTACTCAAGTCAGCCTCGCTCCCATCTCCGTTACCCGCACCGCCTATACCGATACCACCTCCTCCTCTCTCGCCGTTGGCATACCCGTAATTATTGTTATGAGAGTTGCCACCGTCGAGTTGCAACTGGAGCTGTAGAAACTCGCAAAAGTCCGCGGTCGTTGGCGGTGGGGATGGTGAATCGGGTGTGAGACAACTGCTTGACGGACTCGATGGACTCGCATCGGCGTCGACGTCCGATACCGATGCCGCCCCTCCGGTGCAATCCCGGTACGAGTCGAACAATTCGCCGGAATCCAGAGGCTAAGAGAGATGAAGGAAAATCAAATTAATATAACATACGAACTGAGCTGACGATCAATAGTTTTATTATAAAAATTTCATCACTATAGAGATTTAATTGTTTGAATATACGAATCCCTTTAAATATTCTATATGTTGGTTTTTATTTACGTTACAAAAAAATGGTTAATTACGACAAAGACAAGTGTTGATATTTCAAAAGAGATTTTTAAAAAATCAGAGGGGATTACTCACCATTTGCTCCATTAAGGCGTCCTCGAGAGGCGTCAGTGGCGTTGGCGGTGAGGGCGGAAGAGACGGTGAGGATGGATCACCCTCTCCTCTCTTGATCCTCTCGGGTAGAGCGGCGATAATTTGTTCGGCCAATGTGAGGACCCGCGCGTCTTCCTCCCCTATAAAAAGGAATCACCACCCTAGCCAAACTCAAAAGGGCAGATAAACGTCGACGGGAGCATTGGAAGAAACAAATCCCCGAAACCGTATATTTTTTGTTTCTTTTTTTTTTTCGTTTCATTCTTTTTTCAAAAAACACAACGAACAGCGATAAACAACACACCAAAAGTCAAGGAGATTAGTTAATCGAAGGAGGTCTTGTCGGCTTTTCTTACGTTACTTATTAACTATAGAACATCAAACACTCGAGCACCAAAAAACAGCTGTCGCAGAAAGTAGTAGATAAGGTAGTAGTAGGTAGTAGTAGTAAATTCGTACGTTGCCAAAGCCGCCCAGCTACGCTATGTTATGACGGAAGGTTATATATAGAGTGTGAGAAGATGCATTGGATTCTTGGCACCGACGATACGTGAAGTAGAAGGTTAAGAAGAACGATAAGTGGTCGAGCGATAGGAGACGACGTACGATATTATAGTTTCCACTGTTAATAAAGTCCGTCGATTTCGTTGACCCTCGCCGGTGTAAAGATCCCTCAAACCCCCCGCCCCCTCCCTCGTCGGCAACTTCTTCCCCCGGTATTAACGTCGAATCTAAGTAACGTATCAGTAGCTACGCTTCACAACAATAATACAGACGGGCAAAATCTTGGAGCGAAATCAGTCGCGATCGTCTTCTATGCCTCAAAGTTCGTATTTGCAAAACGATTCAGAGGCATAAAGACGATCGGTCATCGCGATTTACCGGATGATTAAGCTGTATATAGTAGTAATAATACATATATATGTATATATAGGTATTAAGAGACAGATTACGTTACAATCAATAAATTACAGTGAGAGACAGAGTGTGTGTGATCCAACAGCGGTTACGTAGGCCAAGCAACACCAACACTGCTAAAAGCTGCAAGATTTTCAGAGAGTATAATAATATAGTAGAGAGTAATGACTGTTTTTTTTTTGTTTTGTTTTAGGAATTTCTTGCGTTAGCGCGTATATCGCATATTTTTAGCTATCGGATGTAAGCTCGTATTCGTTTAGTGCGCCCAGAGCCCGCGGTTGAGAGATTTCTCTTTTTTTTTTTGTTTTTGTTATTCTAAGGTCTATGTATGGTATTACAATTATAGTTGAAACTATAGAAAACAAAAATACTGTCCATACAGTTTAACGGTGATAGACAACAGACGGACAGACATACAGACACGACAGACAGGCACAGACAGACAGATCGATATATCGATAGAGAGAGGGGATGTGTGTGTATTTTTTTTACGAGGAAGGTGTGGTACGGACCTACGGACGATTGGGGGGTCGTAGAACTCTCCATTCCCTGCTGGCTGAGACCTAACGACGACTCGTCCTCTTGTAACAACTCCATGTTGTCCAGGAGCGGGGAACCACCTGTGTTTTTCGATCAAAACCCCGCTTAATAATAATAGCGCTACGCAACAAACTACGCGAAACATAACACGCGCGAGTCGCGCGTTTATTCTTAAACTATTTGAACGAGCGAGAGGCTGTTTTTTTTTGTAGCTAAAACATCAACGTGACGAGGAAAACAAGGCAAAGTGGGTTGCCAACTATGTGGATAAGTACTGTTGCGGGAAATTCTTTTTTGTTCTTTTTTTCTTTTTTTTCGTGATCGGTCTACGTGTGTTTTTGAGTCTTTTTTGTTTTCATCAAAGTCGAGAAGATCGAATAGAGGGAAAAAATTGTTATAATATGTACTATATATATAGTATAGATGGGGGATAGTTTTTTTTTTCTTTTACGTGGTGAATAGTGGTTAATGTTACTATAGTATAAAAAGCCAAACGAGACTAACACAGCGCCAAATCGAGACCGCTGTCTTGGGAGGGCCGTCTCGGACTCGGGCTCGCCGGTCTCAAGAAAAGCCTCTCGTCCTGTCGTCTCGCTTCCAAACGATTCAACTCTTCGGATATTCCCGTGTGACCATTCTCCGCCGCCAATTCGGTCGCCGTTCTGTTCTGACAATCTCGTACGCGCAGTGCCATCGCGTTCCACCTGTCCAACAGATCGCGGTACATAGACGATCGTGTTGTTTTTCGATACCTCAACGCCTCACCTACATACTATCTTTTATGACTATGAATTATTCGCGAATACGCCGTTGTAATCGCGATCTATCGGGAAACGATTTCTTTTCTTTTTTTTTCTTTTCTTCGTTCTTTTTTGTCTTTATCCGGTGTCTTTTCTTTTTAATTACTTACCGATAGAGAATTCTCGCAGTGTCGGCGTGACCGGCAGCACAGGCCCAGGCGAGGGGCGTCAATCCAGCTGCGTCCTGTCTGAGGGCATCGACTTCCGCGTCGAGGACACTGCTTGGATTTTCTGCTCTCCAGTGAAGAAGGGCGCATGCCAGCCTCGAATATCCTAAACCGGCTGCTAAGTGAAGAAGTGTCGGACCACCCGATTGAAGAGGTTCGGCACCGGCACGCCAGGGACGGACAACGGCATCCTAAAATAAATTGATGCATCGATTCAATGCCACTAATCGCACAATATCCTCACAAACAGCGATGGAAAATTGATGAGCCGTAAGAAGAAAGTATTGAGTACGCGAAGTAAAATCGGAGCTTTAAAAATTATCCATATGTTATGGAGTCCAAATGCGAAAAGACGCATCGCTTACGGAGAATGTGTTGTAAAGATTTTGTTATACCTGACAGTAAGCTACGAGACGTTCCTCGAGATGCGCCGCAGGCGACGGTGGTCCGGGACCCTGAAGACGTGCCTCGACGTCGGCGAGACGATCGAGGAGTGCCCTCTCGGAACTCGGTTCGGTTGCGGGTGCCCTGCGATACTCGAAAGCAACGCTGTCGGACACGACGAAACCATCACAGGCAACTTGTAGAGACGCTATGCCAGGAGCGTGAGCGGGACATCGGCAACGTAAGACACCCGGCTGTACTAAACACGCCTCCACCGGCTCGGCGTCGAATAGCACAGAATAGGATTGCGAACCGCTTCCACCGGTCCAGGGACCAGCAACTAATACCTACGAAAAAAAACCATAAAAACCAAATCATATAAATAAACCAACAACAATATTTTCCCAAACGATATATCCCAGAAAATTGGTGAACAATTGATCAATTCATCATAAGATCGCTTAGCGATATTTTATAACAATTACATTAATAGCTGAAAAATAAAAAATCGAATTGCTCACCTTTACGCCTCCTTCAGTGTAACTCCACTCGGGACTGTACTCAGCGATGTGAACAGTCGCTCCAGGATGACAACCATCGTTCTGCCCTCCCGATCGATCGTCCGGCTTCGTGTGTTCGGTATCGAAGTCATGAAGTTCCGGTAGATCACCAAAAACATCGAACGCATCGAGATTAACGAGAACATCGTCCGATGAATCGATAAAGTCCATAGGATTGATAATATGGTTATCGGCAGGAGACGGAGAAGGCGACGGTGGTACCATGTTTGCCGACAGTGTTCTCTGAATGTCCTCTTGACTGAGATCCAGAGTTTCCGCAAAATCGGCGACACCGGTACCGTTTCCACCTGAATTCGTTATCGTTTGAACCCCCGATCTCTCGACGACCGTGTCTTGGCTGTCGATCTCTTGGTGAGTTTGTTGCTCGCGATCGACGCTGGTTTGCTGAACGATCTGTTGTTGATCCGTTACTTGCTGCATCTCGACTTGTTGACTCTGCTGCTGTTGTTGCTGTTGTTGCTGTTGTTGTTGCTGCTGTTGCTGTTGCTGCTGATGATGATATGGCTGACTGTTTAGTATTAATAGACCACCTCCTCCCTGTATCTGTTGGAGACTTAAAACTAGAGGAGCCGGTTGTTGACTCTGCGTCGAGTGGGAATGTCTTGAGTATACGCGAGGCGCGGTTGCGGCTGTCGACGAGGGCTGCTGACCCCCGGTAGTCGAAGTTACCTGCAACGCCAAGAATACGAGGGCCCTATTCAAGCTCTGCTGTTCTTATTCATTTTTTTTAAATTTCGTACCCATTCCTTTACAGTCCCCGATGGAGAACACATTTGAACATTTTTTATGTCGTTTTTTGGTTGTTCCATCCGATCTGTTTTAGGGATTCGTAGTTTACGATCGTTATCCGTTCAAACCTGATTGTCCGGCGTGAGTCTTCGGGGTGCAAGCTGAGCAGCGCTCGTCGATGTCGTCGACGATGCTCTCTGCCTGTCCAACAATTGCGAGACTATCATGTCGACGGGATGACTCGAGTGTTGATTTAGATGCGGATTGTTCGG
Source organism: Buathra laborator (assembly GCA_934046635.1). NCBI lineage: Eukaryota > Metazoa > Arthropoda > Insecta > Hymenoptera > Ichneumonidae > Buathra > Buathra laborator. Next base: position 2,257,908 of record OW203897.1, on the reverse strand, counting down.
ATCGTCATCCCCGCCGAGGAACATTGGCCTAAGTTGGGACGCGAGTTCGTCTCGCGTCCATTCCTTCTTGTCAGGTGGCAGAGCCAGACAGGGCGGTAACGCTGCCAATTTGGCATCCCCGTCTGGATAAGGAACGTTCAAGTAATGGACGAGTACGACGTCTGGATTCTGCAGAAGCCAGTAGCATCGACGATGAAATGTTGGGAGTATCGCTGAATGCACGTAACAACCGTAAATGCATTCGACACCCTGAACCTGAAAGCGCAGATTAAAAAGAAACGTATCGCTAGAGTTTTCGATCAACGAAAGTTTCGGCTCATCTGCATTGCATTAACGATCGAACAACCTTGAGTTTCATGTGATCTTCGCGCGTTGTTTTTCCATCTTTTCGCTTCTTCCAGCAATAACCATCGCGCCGGTAGCGAACTTTCTTCCTTGAGTAGAGAAGCATAGAGCCGCTTCGAGGTCTGACCTTCACCTCGCGGCTTTGCCATTCTCCGTGTCTCTGGAAGCTTATCAGGATCGCTGCGATTTCCTGAGGACACATGAAAGCTCTCTTTGTAGCTTTCTCTTCGATATCACGCCGGAAGCGACGAAAAATCGACATCATCAATTTATGTTCCGATAAAAACAAAAGGGACCAAAGGGACAAAATACATTTATTTCGCAAGGCAGTTAAAATAGATTTTTCTTATTTTATTTAATTTTTTCTAATGTATGCACTCTATAAATAGAAGGCATTGCGAAAGAGGAGTTCGCGTGTCGGTGGTTCCGCGAGATATTCGGCACGTGAAGTATATGTATGTTGTTAGAAAGTTAAGGAGGTTGGAGGATAGACGAAGGTGGAACTACTCTCGAGGGAGAGAGAGAGAGAGTCACGGTTCGTCGGTATTGATTCAGGGAGGGCAAGGTGCCTTATTTCATTCACGCCTTGGCCCCGGGTAACATCGTTGAAGGAGTCGAAGAAGGAAGGGATGGAATGAGAAGAGACTCGTACACAGGGTGTATAGATATAGTACAGATATATACGTATATATACATTATAGAGAAGGAATATATAGTCAAGTGCGATCCAGACACGACGCTGACATCTGCCTTTTCTCCGTCTACCCCGGGACGCTTTTGCAGCTCTCAGCGAAAGCGAGCGACGGTGAAATATCCCAACCCCGGGGCGACGCCGTCGGTGGAGTCAAGCGAATCCAGAAACGAGAATCCCACACCTTCGACCTCCCTTCCTCAACCCATTTTTCTCTATACCAGTAGCGAAAGAGCCAAGCCAAGTGCAAAATATTCGCATACGTTTCCTCTCCACCTTCATATCGTAATACCCGACGGAAAAGAGAGACGATTCCCTGGGCAATCGTTCATCTCTCGCGAGCTCCGCACGGTCAGGGATCAACGTGGGACTTGCTAAACCGGATTTTCATGAAGTCGCGCGGTCGAGCCGCGGGACTAAAGTCTCTTGACGAAAATTCATCATCCCTGAGGAAAGAGTTGGCGACATTTTTGTCGGATGTTGTGTTTTTTTTCTCGTTTTTTTTTTTTTTTTATTTCAACGTGACACACGTTGGCGCCGGATGAAAAGTTTCGGGAAATTTCGATGCACCTGTGCGAGCAACGAACTGTACTGTCGCCAGAGTGAAATACACTATCATAAACGAGACAGGACAGAAGCTGGCGCGGTGATACCGTTACCACGGAAATCTCTTAGCCGAAGTGGCCAAGTGATAAATGGCACAGCGGCAAGTCTGCGAAGGGGATCTATATAGCCTTCGCCGGTGAGAAAGGAGCCGGAGAAGGACTTATACGCGAGAGGAGATGACTCTTCGGCAAAGCTGCGGTCTCGAGTCTTTACCGGTGTGGAAGCCGGGAGAACGGAATCCTCTCTGGCGTTTCTCAACCTCTCTCACTCGTAAATTTCCGATGCAAATCGAAGGGCGCACCTCGACGAGTGCACACTCAATCCGTTCGAGGGCTCAGCGGAATTCCTTCAAGCTTTTTTTTCGCCACCATCTTCTCCCGTTCTTTACTTCCTTCTTTTTTTTTTTCAATGGGTTTGGGGGAAGAATTCTGACGTAAAATAGTGATAGCCCGAGAGCAAAGAAAGAAAGCAATGAAGGGAATAACGTCGTGAGACTGCGGAACTCGAAGGCACATCGAGTAGGAAGTTGAATAGAATTGGCGATGGAAGAAAAGACGTGAATACGAATGAGAGAGAGATCGGGAAATGGACAGACATCGATACTTGAAGAGTACTCGCAACCTGGACAATGTGAATTCACCGGATTACAAAATGTAATCCAATAAAGTGCACGTAAGTTTTTTTATATCCGCAATATAGACGACTAGACGAAAGATCTGTAAGATATCTATCGTTTTAAATTATAATCTTTCTTAGATATTATCGATTAACCTTGAATACAATTGTTAAACTCACGATTGCAATCCTCAATATGATTTGTGTAAATAACTTTTTATGCAATATTGGTAGCGGTACCAGAAAGTAAAATATGCGTTTTGGAACTTTGGTTAACCTTAGGAAAAAAAATTGCAACCAAAAATCATATTTCATTTTTACTACCGCTACAAGTTTCCCCATCAAATATTGAGCTGAGAGTGAAATAAAATGCAATTTCGTGGCCAACCGGTAAAAATATACGAAATACAGCTTCAAAATGGCGAATGCCAAACATTTCTTATGAAACGAAAAATCACAATAAATGTCTTAGCAGCCATATTGCCATATATTTTGCGTTGAACACAAATCGAAAAACTGTTTGTTCTAAATGTAAGGAGGATATTGCTAATCGCGCATAAAGCATTTTTATACAAAGATACTTTCCGGCATTCCAGAGCCACAGGAAGAACCTGATATTTCATTATTTTTCTTCACACGAATAATTTTAACCGTAACATTTGATGTATCATCGATCTTAGAAAAAAGCGCTTTATCGAAAGATTCGTCGAAGACGCGTCTCGACAGTTGTCGGGTAGAAAAATCGGCTCGAAAGCAAGTAGCTGACCTCATCGTCGTTCCGTCTCCTTATCTCTCTTTCCTCCTCGATACCTCCCTTATTTCCTTTGTCTATCTGGCATGGGTTGCCGGAGTGAACGTGGTCTGAATATAAATATTCTTCTCCCTCGTTCGTCCGTACATTTCGACGAGGTAAGAGTGGCGAGAGAGGAAGAGTGAGAGAGGCGTTGAGAAGCAGTAAAGACAACGAAGAGCCAGAGATACGAAGAGGGAAAGACTAGAGACCGCGTTGAAACCACCCCCGTCGACGGAGGGACGAGTTTGTGTATTGTGCACAGGAACGCGAGGAGCTTCCACAGCCATTAGCCGGCTGGCGAACGTTGGAGAGCAGCCTGGGCAGCAGCGTACCTCAAGAGATAGATGGAACCTGCCTGCCTACCATGTTCCAGTGATTTACAACTGGTTAATTGATCATTTGCATTCTGGCCGCGAGTCTGCACCGGCTTTCCGCGCGTGGGATGGCCACTATACGGTTGGTGCATGAACACGCGGGTATGTCTCGGGAACCAAGCGGAAAACCAGGCGGGCGCCACACGCCGGACGATACTCAGCGACGACCCGGTCGGTAGGGGGATCTCACACGCGCGAAGCAGCTCTCGGGCGAAAGTCGAGAGGGATAAAACGAGGTAGGAAGAGGGTGCCGCTCTCTGTGCCTTTTGCCTACTTCCCCGATCGTGAGGCTAGAAGTATAGCAAGGGGAAAGGAGTGGCGAGGCGCAAGTTGGTTGTTTCATGCACCCGGAAGGTGTGTTATTCGGAGGCTCTTTCAGCTCTCCTCAACCCTCTGTACTCTCTAACCCTCCTCATTCGACGGCAATCGCGAAATGGGTCAGGATATACGTACAAGAGCAGCAGCAGCAGCAGCAGCAAGCATGCACGCGCGCATCGCCCGAGAACCGAAGTAGGTAGACACACGGTACGTACAAGAGGTATACACACGTTTCGAAGACGTCGTCGTGCCGGTGTTAGACGTATTATGCAAATTCCCTACCCCCTCTCCGCGCTCCTTTCATTCTCCTCAACAAGAGTTCTATACCGGACTTTAGAGTGTTCGTTCGTGTACGTGCACAACGAATTTCTCGTGTATCGAGGCCGTGTATACATCGACGGAGCTTACAACGGCATATATAAATGCACGTGGCGAAGTTGGAGAAAAGAGAAAAGGGTGAAAACGAGAAAAGAGTTTCTCATGGGCGCGCGGGGCAAAACTAATTTCGACTGTCATTACCTCGACGGCGTTGAGCAATGCTACAGGGGATGAGGTGAAGGATGAGACGCCGTCGACGTTCACCTTTATAGTCTCGAACTCTCTTTTCTATATTTCGACACGGCTCGTGAAACCTCCCATCCTGCACAATCCCCTCCCCCTCCCTCTCCTTCCCGATTCCAACCCCTCAGGATTTCTTATACAGCACTCGCGCGCGCGAGAGAGCGAACGCTCGCTTGCTTCCTGCTGAGGGAATAAGAAAGGATTTCCCACGTAGCTTGGCCGACTCGTTAAGCGTGGAGACGTGCCAGGAAGGCCATAGATTTCAACCCTCGCGCGAGCGAACCTTCTTCCATATACTTCCATCCCCCATCGTTCTTCTCTTCTATACCAGTCCCGGGACGCTTCTTCCTCGTTTCAACAAAATTCAGTGGATATTGTATATACATAGATATATATTTGTATATATATCCTATATAATATATATATATATAGTTACTTTATGTGTGCTATGGGTATGTTACCGTTACTATATTGTGAAAACTCTACTCTTGCGAAAACGGAAGTGATGCATTCACGTTGATTTACACGAAAGTCGCGGAGCTCACGAGGTCGATAAATCGCTACTCTTCTGTTGCTGAACGCTCGCGCGTGCCTCCCGTACTTTCTGTATCATCTTTACGTTTTTTTTGTGTTTCTCTTCTCCAAAGATGTATCGTTTCAATTACCGATATCTGAGGTTCGATCTTAAAACGTTTCGTTACGGGGGGTAAAAAAAAATACGAGGAACGCGAGAGATTCGATTAGAGGGTATCACACTCGTACGCAAAACACACGACAAGCTTTATAAACGAGATTTGAATCGCGATTAAAAGTTGATTATAATAGAAGTCGGAGAAATTCATTCACTACACTCTTTTAATAACATAATATTATGCACCTTTTATGTACTGGTAATGTAATGTGTTTTTTTTTTTTTTTTTTTTCGATAATAAAATGGTAAATTTCAGGCTTTCATTTTGTCAATTTCGCGACTCGAGGATGTGTATACATGCGACGATGCTGGTCAACAAGCAACCGGCACGATATCTCGACGGGTAGTTGTTTCGAAAGCCAGAGGAGAGCCACAACGCAGAGTTTACATAAAATTCAACGCGGGGGTGAGCGGGTGAGCGCTACAGGATTAGGGTCAAGCGGTTGTAAATCCACAAAAATAATCTACGCTCCCGCGACGTTCGCGTATGGCTCGTAAGTACCGTTGTGGGATGAGGTTGCAGCCGGGTGGGTTAACCCGCCTCCCAGACTGTCGCGGACTCGCGAGGATCCAAATTATAACGCGCATAAAGGTAACGAGGTGCGGATAATCTCGATGCAGTCCGGTAAGCGTTGTCGGGAACATATAAAGTGTATATAAACCCAGAGGGGCCTATAAGTACCATAAACACACACACAGTCACATAGAAAGGGATGGGAAGAGCCGCGTGGTACTCTCGGCCACGTGGTCATAACAATTTCTCAAACGAAAAATAAGCCTGAGCTATACACACACTCTCCGGGGCTTATAACAAGAACGAGGCTGAGCTAACGGTACTTTGGTACGAGACTCTTGACCACGGAAGGTTTTCATCGATTTTCTCCACCGGTCAGCCACACGGCATTAACTTAATTTCCCTGGGCACCTGATCTACATACGTTGTATTTATAGGCTTCTGTGTATACAGTGCGTTAGCACGTGTTTACGAGCTTTTTCTCTTTGAGGAACGAAACACGGATATGAATAGACACGTCTATTACATTTCTTTGTAACAATGTAAAAAGCTACGGGCCACTCAATTTTTGCCATACGGATTTTTTGTTTTCTTCTTTTTTTTTTTTTTTTCATCGGACAAAGAACCAACGAGTTTCCGGCAACGAGGGCGAAACGTCCCGGGGCTGTGTCGGATAAAATAACGCTTCGCTGACCAGCTTCATCCGCGATGCCACAGCACGTCCGACAGACATACGTATAGATATATATTATATATATATCTGCCGACACACACGCGGCAGACAGGCCAATCCGGAAATTGAGGTTTTCTCGTTCACGTTCTCGGTTCGCGATACGAGAGAGAATGGATAAAACCGGCAGCTCTCGTCGGGTGCACCGAAGAAACGAGAGGTAACGCCGAGTTAAAATTGCCGAGTATCTATCCACCGGCTGCGGTCCGGTGCAAGAGCTCTTGCGAACGGGAAACAGTGATATTCGTACTATTGAACTTTTTGACGATACATTCGGCAAAGAGTAAGCGCTGTTTTTTTTTTTTTTTTCTCTTAGCGATGACATTTCTCTTCGTAGGTGTAACGAAACGATGGAAATTAGTCAATTTTATCGAAACCCTTTGTCGTCTGTGTGCAACTGAACCCATTGAATAACGCGACGAGGAAGGGACGGGGGTCGAAGGTTGATAGTTGAATGGGGAATGAGTTGCCTCTTTTGCCTTTTACCACTCGTCTATCAGCGCCAATATCAATATTTCATTGACATTCGGGAAGAGGCGGAGGGAAAAAGAGGAAGAACGTGAGGGAACATTTTCCCGAATAGCTTTCCGCTGTGCGTCGTGTGGTACGCGAATGGCCTCGAGTAGCAAACGCGACAGCGTGCTTGGCATTCGTGAGAGGAGAGAAAGAGAAAGGGAGAAACTGGTCGCGCATAAAGCAAACGGGAAACCGATAAATCCACCCGCGCCTCCGGTCTTCCGGACGTCGTTTTCCTTCTCACTCGCTCTCTTTCTCGCGATAAGAACTCTTCCTCTACCTTCGCGTCCCCAGTGTGTTATGTTCTATACAGAAGACTCGCTAATTAACGAGCCCGAGAGCTAACCGTATAACAACGCCGAGGCACGAGGAAATCGTAACTGTTTAACTGTCGCTCTTCAACTACACAATTTCCATGGTCGCTGGGCCCTTCTTTGCCTTCAACGCGTCAGTCGCTATATCGTGTCAGTCGTGTCTACTTCGTTACATTTACCTCTTGAGCTCCTATAGCGTAACGAACGGTAAAAACAAATATCGCGACGTATGTTACGATGTATAAAAATTGTCAATCATAAATCCTCGAGTTTCGATAAAAAAGAATAAAAAAAAGAGAATACGAACGACAGCGATAAAGTTGAATTCATTTTAATACAGGTTTGATGTTTTTTTGTTCTTTGTTATTTCGTTTTTATTGCTTTTCCATAGCATTCAGTTTTTATTAGTACGAACGCACAAAGCCTCGTTTTTTCCGAGTGACTGTTAACTCCGAACGAACTCGACGTAGCGTACTGAAATATACCGAGAAAACGATGTGTACGATATATAAAAAAAAAAAGTGATTGAAAAAATATCGATGTTCGATTTGACGCGCGTCGATGATCAAAAGAAGAAAAATAAAATAATCACCGTGTACCACATTTATAAAACGTTAGCCGATTGGGATGTATGAAGTGGCCGATTGCGGTTCGAAGAGCAGTTCTTCTCGCGGCCAGCCAGTGATGCCCCGATTTATACTGTACGAGAGGGGCAATTCAACGTGCGAAAAAAGATGAAAAAAAAAAAAAAAAAAAAAATAGAGCCGTTGGAAGCGGGTAATTGCTCTCTTTACCGTGTAGTCTCGCCGCTCGAGCTCTACCCTCACACCGATCGTCGTCCTCGTCCTGCTGGCTGTGCGCTCCGCGGGCGCACTCGCAGTTGAAATATATTTTTAAACTCCGATTCCGCTGACCTATTTCACGCTAACGCGACGGGCGATTGTACGCCGAGAAAGAGACAGAAATTTCGTCATAAAAATTTGCACCTTCCGAGTGGTGGTCGGGGCTTCCCTCGTCCTCCTTCTCTCTTTCTTTCTTCGCTCACCCTCTTTTGCGTACTTTCCATAGTTTGCACCTTCCTACAACTTTAATATTTATTCTTCTCTTCTCGTACTCTTTTCCGGGAACACGTACAGAGAATGGAGAAAAAAAAAGAAAAAAAAAAAAAAGAGGGAAATTCGCGTATAAAAATGAATCGCATTTACGTGACGTTAATGCGATAGTTCTCTCGTACAAGAGAAATTTTCTAACTCGATATCATTATCAATCGCGATACGCCAATCCTTTCGGTTATACCGTGGCATACACGACGCTCCAGTTATTTCGACGTGGCGATATACAACGAACTGCGAATATAGAGGGACGAGATGGAAACCGATGAGAGTGGAGCCAAAGTTTCAGCTATAATCGTATACGGTATTAGACCTCGCAAAACTCGTGGCACGCGAGAACGACGTCGAAGACGAGGTGCCACACGAAGAGAGCGCCCCCTCCCCCCTCCCTTCATCCCCTTCCTCGCAGCCCCATTGCAATGTGTTCGATGGAGTTTGTAGGAACGTCGTACTTTCGTCGAATGATCGAGTTCGAAGTTTCTTCGGGCAATGGGCACAGGTGCAACTGATTGAATAAACGCATACAGAGTTGCGTAGTTTAACGAGGATTGATCCACCCCCGCGATAAACGTCCCGTTCGCAGATCCGACGTAACTCAAGGATTCCCATGAGTTGATTCTTCGGAGTGAGTAAATTGCATGCGACGCGAGGCAATAACTGTGTTATGGAACGACTTGTCTGACCATTAACCTTTAACTACTAAACGAAACTCTTTTCTCCATTGGTGGATCGCCGACAATATTAAACGTGTATTTTAACTATCGCGGCAGTTTGTTTCGAAAACAAGTCATTCTGTTGTTGTAGTTGACAAAAAAAATACCTTTTTGGCCTTTTTTTCCTCATTGTTATCGCGTGGAAACTATTAGGACGAAATAAACAAACAAACGCGGACGAATAAAAGTTGTACTGAAAGAGGCAAAAGGGTCGATCCGCTCACGCGATAAACGTCCCGTTCGCAGATGTAGGTAAACTCCAGAATTCAAGGGTCTGTTAATACGCCAAAGTGTGCAAATTGCGAGGGTCATTCGTAATAACAGTGTTACAAATGCACGCGTCTGACCATTAAGCCGTAACTACTGATCGAAACTTTTTAAAAAAAATTTTATTAATTCTCTCACGGGTGTTGGTAATAAAAATGAAAGGATCAGTTCTTTAATTGTAGTTTAAAAAAGATATCGTCTGCATTAGCTCGTTAGGAGCTGTTAGAACGAAAGAGGGGAATAAAGAAGAAATTGGTAGAGTAAAAGTTGTATTGAAAGGTTTAACAAGGTTTGATCCACTCTCGCGATAAAGGGTCCCGTTCGGAGATGAGGAACTCTATACCGACCCCCTACTGGGTTGATTCTCGCGAGTGTGCAAATTGTACTACGGTTCGTACGTGTGCGACGATTCGACTTATCTAACGATTAAGCTTCCAAAAAGGGGGAACGGGAAGGGGTAGAAGGAGGAGACGAGAGAAACAGTCCTCTCGCTTTCTCTTTGCCTTCTTCTCTCGTTCTTCCTCGTCTCTCGTTCGTTTAGAGGCACGCGGGGCGGGGGAGGGGGGAGGGGGTGGCTCGTTATCAGCTCGGCTCAACTCGACTCGACTCGCGACTCAACTCTCTCTCACGCTTTACTTTGTCTCTGTCTCGCTCGCTCACTCTTTCTCTCTCGCTCTCAGTTTCGCTCAACTCAACTCGACTCGGCGCGCCGGCTGAGCTCGCGGTGTGCGGCTCCGGCTATTGATCGGAGGCCGACCGGGGTCAGAGTAGCAGTGGACTACATACCCGTCTATACGTACGTATCTATGTACGTGTGTAGATGCATTTGTAGATGCATCGCACAGTAGAAACCACCGAACTATACAAATACATAGATTAACGCGAATTGGGTAATGAGGATCGTCCAAATTCAAAATTCGGACGTTCATACAATTCCAAAGACAAAAAGTCACAATACCTTTCAATCTATTGACATTTTTTTTTTTCTGTAAAAACTGTATGCATCTTTTTTCACATAAATGAAATATTTTACCAAAACACGAAAAACTCGTCGGAAAAACGATTTAAAAAATATCGGCGAATGAGAAAAATCTGTTACAGCGAATATGCAAAGTTAAAAATCGATTTTTCTCGACGCGCCTACAGTTCCGCATGGATTGGTATCCGACTTCTTAGAAAGACTCGGTAAACGAAAAATGCCACCAAACTCATCGATATTTCGAGATATTTCGAGATATGGAATAAGTTTTCGATAGCGATGCATTACGTATTGAAAAAATGTATCGTAATGGCTTTAATTTTTCGTCAATCAATACTTTGTCAGAATCAGCGTAAAAGTGGATAATACGCGTTGCTTTAAGTAATTCCCGTCTTATATATGAATGTATAATCCAACTTCGTGATATTCACACATGGAGCGATATAAATGTATGTATACGTTAAGTAGGAAAGTGCATGCATTCGGTAACCACCACACTGCACGCGGAAAGAGAGAGAAAACGGGAGAGAACGACATCAACCACCACGAGTAGCAGTAGCGGCAGCAGCAGGGTAACAGGGACGTTGTGATGCTATCTAACACTTGGGCCGCCGACTCGCGATCTACTATATGCTCAATACACGTATACACCTACCGACAAGTATAGTAGAATCCTAGAATAGTGTAAGGCAGCCTCTCTCGGTTTTCGCGATATATAATGGTACCTGTACTGCGTTATACTACCGGAGTGTTCGCTCGACGAACACTCCGTAAATATATTCCAGCCGTATCACAATAAAGGCCATGGAATAGGAAGAGGGTTGGGGAGGGTAACCGGAGGGATATACATCGTACAGCACCTACCAGCAGCAGCAGCAGCAGCGGAGAGGCAGCATCGCGTCGCACATCGTCGGGATGTGTGTGGCGCCCCAGGAAAACGAAATTGCTACCGCCACGCGAATTCCGATAATGCCTTCCGCGCTTTTCACCTCGATGCCTTTCGCTACTGTACACCGTACTAAGGCAGGCAACGTTGTGTTTATATATGGGAATTGTGGAAAAACGAGAAAAAAAAAAACTCTCGCGGTTTATATATAGTTCGGTGTGTATTGCTGGAAATGAGAGGAAAGGGATGAGAACTGGAAGAGACCAGCGTTTAAAAAAAGGCTGAAAAGAGATGAAAGAAAAAAAAAAGAAGATGTATCTCTCGCGTAAGAACGCTCGCGGCCCCGCGGCGAACGCGATGCATTCTTCACTTGTATCGCACGAGGTATATCTCTCTTCTCTCTCCGGGGACTCGTCGAAATCCACCGAGTTTTCAGCTTTTCCCGAACGAACACCCTTCACCCACCCTCTCTCCTCTCTCCGGGCTGCTGTATCGCGTTTCTCTTTATACTTTTTGTTTGTCTCGCTTTTTTTATTCGCTATGTGGATTGGCGAGTTTACGCGTTACGGTCGATAAAAGATACAACTGCTGGGATTAAGCATGAAGTCCAAACTCACCTCGTTGGTGTTCCATCGGTGCCTCTGAGTTGGAAAGTGCTCCGCTCGAGGCAGAGTCTCCAAATTATCCGGTAGCTTTATCGGGTCACCATCTGTACAATCGTAAAATGCGGATTTTAATGATAAATCATTTTTTTTTTTTTTTTTTTCGTCGTTTTCGTCCACTTGTTTCGTTTTTCACAAACAATAATTTGTAATTGCACCCGTTGCGATCTAACGAATCCCTGATTTATACATTTTAATGATAGTAATTCCTATTTTATATACTTTTTAAAAAATATTATAAAAAAAAGTCTATTGGTATTTATCTTCAAAACAGACAATCGATTACACAAATCACTATTACCACGAAGCCTCCGTGCTTTCGTTTTACTGAAATTTGTTGGAATTCGCTGGAAGTTTTATAGAAAAAAAAACAATAAAAAGTGAATACTACGTATTAGAATTGCGATTTGCGTCGTTAGTTGTCTGTATTGTGCAGATGGTCAGACGCGTAGCACCGATTTTATCGTACGGTATTGTCTCACGATTGTGAAGGCAATTCGATGTATATACTGGAAGCCGCGTCTCATGAATGAGACGGATAAGTATACAACGTGCCGGCGCTGCGATGCGAAACAGTGGTTGAATATTCTCCAAACACGAGAACCGAAATATATATCTCGGGGTGTTCTCTATGCTGGAAATACTTGGAGCTTAACTTGGTCTACCGCGGTGTGTGCCTCATCCCCGAGGGGTATAAAGTGGCAAGAGTTTACCGCGTGGGGGGATGAATTATCGGGAAGCTGATTCTTGCCACAGCAGTGCGTCGTTAAGTCTGCAAACTATTGGCCTGTTGTGTCTTGGTGCTTCTGCTGCTGCTCCTGGGCCGCTAAGAACTCGCTGACCTCGTTCCTTGAGCGAACATATTACCGCAGCTCCGTGTGTTCTTTGCTTTCGCAACTGCCTCCTCTTCTCTCTACTTTGCTTTTGCCTTTACTCGCACAGGATATTCGTTTCAACAATTCGTTTCTCAACCCAATGAAAAAAAAAAGAAGAAAAGTAGGTCGAGAGCTTTTCTGTATGGGAAAGTTTTATACAGAATTAAAGCTATGCACGCGGAAGCGATCTATCGCGGCATTGTCGATTAAATGACTCGACGTGGGGATAATGGACATTGAGATTTTATAGTACTCTCATTCGATCTCCGAAAAAGTCGAACTTTTCGGGGGAACTATATAACAAAGCTTTGGAACGAAGGGTAAAAATTTCCGCTCGATTAACGAAGCGAAATCGTCGAATGACGGCATCAAAAGTTGCGGCAATTCAACTTAAACTTTCCAGACAGATACATATACACACATGTATACAAATACACAGATTCACCAGAAGCAAACTGTGTGAAATCTACTGGCTGACGTTGATTTACCGAATGGAATACAATTAGCGATACACGTTTAACTCGGGTATATTGATATCATCCCCTATATAGACGCTGTTGAGGGCCCGTCGTTTCTAAAAGCGGATTATATATTTTTCTTTTCTTTATTCCCCTTTCTCAACTTTCTATAAACTTTCTCTTGTCTTTCTACGGTTAACAACGGAGATTTATAACTCCGTATAACGCGAAATTGCGAATGATATATACGCGAGAATGAGAACAGTGTGCCTGCCACATCAATTGTAAATTGATACGAGGTTTCACCCGTTTTGCACGTTGAAAAGTTTAATTGCTCCGCGGCTGGTCGAAAGTCGAGGATAGAAAGGGTAGATATATTGTATAGATGATGGAATATATACGCGGAAGGCACGGCGCGGGTGGGAGGGTCGGAGAGCTGACTCGGTCGCGCTGTTTCTCGTTGCGAGGGTCGGGCATTGTTTCTCAACCGAATAGTACCGCGCGATCACGAGATCTCCGAATAACTTGCAAATTATATTACAACCCTGAAAGTTCCACAGTCAGAAGGCGGCCCGGGGAAAGAGAGGGTAATAATGCTTTTTCTTATCCGGCTCGACCATCACTCATGACTTAATCACGTCAGTGTTATATATACCATCGTGTATATGCAACGAGAGGCAGGAATGAGGAAGCGAGAATCGAGCGAACCACAAGAGAAATTAACTCTAACGATTAATCGTTATAAAATGTGAAAAAAATTAAATGAAAACCTCTCTCACAACTAACGGAAATGCTTCGTCAATATTAAAACATTTATTGCATACGCGAAATAAAAAGAAATGTAATACACGAGTGCAAAAAAGAATGTTCGACCGGTGAAATTCTTCGAGATATACAACCATTTTTGTATGTAAATTAGTTACTCGATTTGCTTGATTTAATCTTTGTTATCGCGTGAATCTTGATAGTTAAAACGATGAAAATATTTTATTCGTCTCGAATTACGAATTATTTCTCTCTTGGCATTAAAAAAAAAAAAGATCGTCTTAGAATTATCATTGATATCGTAATGTTGGAAGTGTAACAAGAATAGACTGCTGTCATTGATCAAATAAATAATGCATAGAATTAAAAATGGCAACGCACATCGTCACATGAATAGTTCGCTTATGGAAACGATTACGGAATAGGAAATTACTTAGATAGCGATATAGCGTGAGGAAGACTCACTTGGGGCGAGCGGCGTCGGGTATGTCGCGTGGTAGACGACACGCTGCGAATTCGCGTGATTGTAGCCCGCCATGGTAGAGTTGTTTCCGTCTCTCGCTGCTACTCGTTGCAATAATCGAGTGTGTATTTTATCTTTTTTCTTCGTTTTTCTTTTTTTTTTATTATCGAGTGACGATGGCCTCGTCACGTTCGGTCATAGTTCTCCATTAGATAAATGGGGAAACAACGTTGAAACTTCGTGCATCACACACGTGTTCGTTTGTAACTTCTTTAACCCTTTCGGAGTTTTTATATATTTTACACAGTCGCGGGAAGGGATTTTGTGCTTTATTTTGTTTTTATTATTTCCTGGACGATTTGAGCACAACGAGACCTCTTTTGGTTTTCTTTTTTTAGTTTTTCGTTTTTTTTTCTTTATTAATTTATCTCTTAATGTAAATAAGGTAGAATAATTTTTTTTTTTTCACGATGACGAGGATCGAGACGAATTAATCGAAACGATCAGAGGCACGATACGAGCGCGAGATAGAGTTTTACACGCGATTGCGAAGAATTTTTTTTTTTTTTTTATTATATTAACGGTCGCGAGAGAAAGAGAAATCGAGATAGCCGTGTGATATAGCGTTCGGTTTTGATCGGGTTTTGCACGAAATGGTAACGACAGCACGAATGTGTGCGCGTACAGCAGATCTCACTCGATCGCAGGAAAACCGTGCTTGTAGTTTATGTATATATGTTTTTGTGTCTATGTGTTTATGTGTGCTTCGGAACTGATAGATATAGTAGATTATTTTGACTTTTACGTATCTCTGTGTCAAGAGACTTCGATGCAAGGACCGGTGATGGCTGAGCGACGAGGCGAGTTTATACTTCTTATTTCTTCGAGTAGGACGAGAGCTCGTGCTGGTAATTCGATTCGTATGAAACGGCAGGACATTCCCGGGACGATCGTGCACAGCCAGGCGTTCGGATTTCTTCTTTTTTTTCCACGCTTTTTTGTTTTAATTTTATTAAATTTAATTTCTTCAAATTCCTCTAGTCTTTTTTTTTACACTCTGTCGTATGCGCGTACGAATGCTGTATGAGCGAATTATTTTAATTTTTTTTTATTTTGTTTTTATTTTTTTTGATTCAGTCGTTTGTCCCTATTGTTGATTTTTTTAAAAATTAGCTTTTCTTTAGGAAACGGAAAAAAGTCAAGAGTCAAGAGTTCTATTCGAGTGCTTAACTTAGCGTATTGTATAGGTACACGTGGAGCTCGCACGCGTGCGTCAGGACGATATTGCGCTTTCGTTGATCTTCGCACAACCCCCGGGCCTCTATCTTACCCGGGTATCGAAGAGTGGCTCGCGCCTAACTTCCTCCCTCTATCCACTTGTTTTTTTTTTTTTTTTCTTTTTTCTTATCCTCTTATCTTTTGTCTATCTTTTTCCTATTCTTCTCACCCTATGTCGTCGTCTGTTATTAATATAAAAAATTAGAACACCTTATCTCGGACACTCCGATCTTCACTTTCCTTCAACCCCTTATCTCATCCTTTCTCTCTGTTTCTGTTTCGGTGTGTGTCTCCCTCGTGAATCCTCTTCAACAACTTGCGTGCCACCCTTTTTTTTTTTTTGTTAATTATTTTTTTTCTTTTTGTTTTGTTATTTTGTTATTATTTTTTGTTTTTTTTTTGTGCGCTCCGGAACTTTTATACTTCCTTATATCCTAAGTTACAACACTGAACCCGTCCCGTTCGTTGGGGACAAAATAATGTAAGGGTCACACGTACAGAGAGAAATGAAAAATCCGCGCTTAACGCGTCACGTCGACTTTCGACGTTCCGCCCTCGTGATTTGAAACGCTTCTTCTTCTTCTTCTTCCTCCTCCTCTTCTCCTCGAGGTTAGCTTTTTTTTATCTTTTATTTTTTTTTAAGACGACGATGTGTGTGTGTATATGTGTGTATCGTGAATGTGGCGATGTGTGAGTGTGTTGCGTGAGTGTTCCTCTTCGCGTTTATCACTTTTTGTTTGTTTGTTTATTATTCAGAAAAATATATCTTTTTCAATTATATTATTTTCTCTCGTTTCTTGCAAACCCCAAAACGTGAAGAGTTACGTGTTTCTCATAGAGATTCCGTTCGTCGAAACTTTGCCGTTTTTGTTTTTTTTTTCTTGTTTTTGTCGATTTTACACAGATTTGATTTTTTTTCTCGTTTCTCTTTACTTTTAGATTTTTCTTTCGTACGGCAATTTCCTTTTTTTTTTAATTTTATTTCGGAGCCCGAAAATCCGACTCTTCGTTTCACGCAAATTACAATATTTAGTGTACGTGTCTGCGTAATGTGTTGTGATGTGTGAGAGGGGGAGTGTTGTGATGTATTTTGTTTAGTGTTATTTACAAATTTTTTAATAAAATAGTTCAAATAAGTTTTGGCCCCGCGTGTCTGCTCCCGAGCGGCGGGAGCCGCAGAGTGAGCCAACCCGCGATTCCCGAACCCCCTGGTGCACGTCGAATTCCCCCCTCAGCTCCTTTGACCACCGCGCCACGTAGAGCCGCGCAACCATCCCCCACTCGGCGTTATTCGCCAGCCAGCCAGCCAGCCAGCCATGCATCCCCTTACCTACCCTCTGTATAACTATGTATACAACGACCGAGCGATTCCAGTCCCAGCCACAGCCCCTGCGCTCGCTGGCTGCTCCTCGCTGGCGGCGAATCCCCGAACGCTTTCTCTCTCTATCTTTTTTCCTGGCTTTTCTCCTATCTTCTCTTCCCTACCGCCTACGCTCTTTTCCCTAGTAGCCTCTTTCACCCGCTTCTTCTTTTCCCTCTTTCTTTCACGACTCTCTTGGCCTCTCCTCGTCCCCCGTCCCTCGGCCCGCTCGTGTGTCTCTCGCACGTCAGTGGTGCGCAAACTGAAAAACTATTCCATCTCAAAGAGGGATATATATACGCTGGTGGAGTTGCCGCCGGCGTGGACCCGGCGATCCACACGTGTATAAGGGCCGAATAAACAGAGCGCATGCATAATTGACGAGTGATATGATCAAAGATAGTCATACACGAGCGAGTTCATCTCTTTCACTCAGGCGAAAACGAAAAAAAAAAAAAGAAAAAATCTCGATTCTTGGCCGAGAATCTCAACATCTATAGATCCAGTGGTATATATATATACAGTGTATCTGTGTACATATATACACGGCGGTAGTATGCCATCAGTGAGATTGGCTAATTACTAATTACTGACGCTAGAGACCCCCGAGTATACATTAGTTCTCCGAGTTATAACCGAGTGGCCCCGATTAGCTTAATCGATTGTGTCCGTACACCGACGAGTTCATCGTCTGAATAATCGTTATACCTCGTATGAACCACCGAGCAATTTTCGTTCGAATGACATAACATTGATCTCGGGACCGTTGGATTTTCCACGGCCCCGTTTGACATGGTTATTAATCGTAGGCAATGCGAGTGCGTCGTACAATAGATCGCGAAGCATGTGCAGGTTGCAACACAAGAGCTGCAAGCTGCCGCGGCTCTCTCTATCTGCACGATGCGTTGAAACGCAAAGCTACTATTTCCTACTACTACACGCAGCAGCCACTGACAGAGCTCAACGTGACGTAGGTCCTCGACCGGTTCCAGCCCCGTGCAGGACGAGCCGCTGCTGCCTCTGCTGCCGCACGGTACGGTACCATATTCCTCTTCTGCACTTGCAGACCTTACCAAGCCGCCGCCCCTTTTACACTCCTTTTTGCACCTATTCCATGAGATACTTGTAACGTACTTGGATACATCTATAGACTTTTATACACATGCTTTTGGTAGCCCGGCGGAGCAACGTGCTTCCTCTTTCACGCTCACGTGTACTCGCTGGAAAGGCAAGAGATACACGCGGTGCACACAGACGCACGTGTACATGTCTACAACTCTGGTGAAAATGAAGCTGGAGTGCGAGAAAGAGCGAAAGGGGGTTGAAAAGTCGCGCAGACGGCTCGAGTCGAATTTTAAGGGGTGAGTGCTGCCACCTTCCAGTGACCCCGTGAAAACTAGCGGCTGCTCTGGCCGTGGTAACCATCCCCCTTTGATCCTCCAAACTCGGTACATTCGCCAACCTCTCCCAATCCTCCTCCCGTTCTCTCTCCCCCTCGACGGCGCTGGCCTCCGGAGCAGCAAAAAAATACGGAGTAAAAATCACTTGGCCGACGGAGCGCAGCCACCCCACCGTCTCTCCCACTGGCAAACCTTCTCTCTGAACCTGATTAATAGCCTGGATTCTTGCGTATACCGAAGCGATGTACCACTACCATCGCTCGTATAGACT
The DNA here is from genome assembly GCA_934046635.1 of Buathra laborator. Taxonomy (NCBI): domain Eukaryota; kingdom Metazoa; phylum Arthropoda; class Insecta; order Hymenoptera; family Ichneumonidae; genus Buathra; species Buathra laborator. Next base: position 2,239,351 of record OW203897.1, on the reverse strand, counting down.
TCGCACTGTATTTCACCGTATTTTTCCATACATGAACTAACGAACACACGAAGAAAGGATTTAACGTTATATATAATAGCTACATAGGGAACACCGGACTCGAAAACTGTGGCCACTGAAATATTATGTATCGGATATGTATAGATTGCTTTTTGGTGGTTGAAAAAATTCGGGGTAACACGTTGCAAGGGCTGAAGGAGCTTAATTCACTGGGGCTCTCGTTTTCATCTCCTCCCCATGGCAGCTTGTGCAGTAACTCTCGTCTCGACGGCATATTTCACTGACGATAATTATGTCCGTCCGATCCTCGTTTCGTTTTCTCTCCCTCGCGCACCGGAGGCGGGCGCATTTGTTACATTTAATGTTTCCCCGTTTTCATGGCCCGACACAATAGCGACCTTTTCCACTTGGGACGAAACAATGAATTCAAGGACACGAAAATAATACACCGAGCAACCGGCTTTAACGGAGTTTGATTACAAAAATAACTTCTTTGCATAGAAGAAAAGTGGCTTTTCGGACAATGTTATTGTTCTACTTCTTTTTTATTATCAAGCGAACTTTTCTCAAATGATATTCCTGAGTGCACGGAATCTCGAACATTGAAGAAACTCTTCTCATAATCCTTTCATTCGTAGCAACAAAAGTTATCCGACGTGAAAGCTACAAAATAGTTTCATTAAAGTTACGAATCTGTTCACTGACTTTAAGTTGTTATTTCAAAATTGCAATGTCCATGCATTTGAAATTTAAGAAACAGCTGATGTTCAACAACTCTTAGTCGCCGGTCATTAATTTTCAAACATATCTTTTTCACAGTGAATTGTATAGATAATTATACCCCATTGCTATAAATACCCTTAAGGAATAATCCACACACACATCTTTTTCAACATCGTGAAAACTCATTACGTATCGCGCACTGCACGAGGGGTCGAATGAGCTAAGCGTTAACAGGTCTTCCGCGTGAATGCGCGAGAGATCGCGTGAGGACCTTTACCGAGGACTATCCTCGGCCTGTCGGCGATGCGAATTTATCGGATCGGTAAAGTCGTTAGCGAAACGGAGCCCGAAGCTATATCCCATTCTAGAATGCGAGCTGCGAGCCCGGCGTAGGACCAGCGAGGGGTGGTGTTCGTGGATCGGAGATCACACAGTTAAACGAGAATATAGAGCAGCACGCGTTTCCAAAATCGATCCAACCCCCGACAAGACATTTTCGTAGGTCGTTTATCGCACGCGTGCATAATGCACTTATTACGATGTCCTGTCGGATAGAGTGCACGAGTCTTACGATGTTGCGTTAGCATACGAGGTGAAGAACGTCATGCGGTTATGCATCAGAGTAAACGTTAAGAGGGGCGGCGGTTTATATCGGGTGCGGAGAATGCGAGGATGAGCAGTACTAAGAAGAGGGTGCAAAAGCAAAAGGGGACTTAAAAAGGGTAAGACGTCGCGAGCGTGCGGCGATCAATTACGTAACCCGATAAAACTGGGTCACGTGTCAAAGTGCGGAGCCATCCCCTGAGGTGTCCAACTTTTTTTTTTTTTATTCTCTCGCTTTTTTTTTCGTTGTAAGCTCGTAAATTACTACCAGCAGCAATAGGCAGCAGTGTAAGTGTAGAGCAGAGGTCTAGCCTGGCTCTAGGATGCTAGATCGTCCGAACTATACCTACTATCCAGTCGCGAGAGCTACGTAGTATATACCCACCCCTGCTGCTGTTACTGCCGGTGCTACTGCTGCTTTAGCTTTAAATAGACCGTTGGCAGAGACTCTCGTGTCCAACTACCTCTTTTACTCTCGTTCTCGCCTTCCTGCCTCACGGCCTGGACGGCCCTTCCGCACAGCTCGATCTTTTTATCACACAGCAACGGGATACAGAGAAAGATATCTCCCTCGTACCTATGTTTGTATATGTGCAAACTTTCTGTGTCAGCTTCTGTCTTAGTAATGTTGGTTATTCTCTGCATCTCCAGCATCTTCCCTACCCCTCTGTATGTTTATAGCTATAAGATGCTTACATACATGTATGTATGTATGTATACGATCTCTCGCCTTGTCTTCTACATCCATCCCTTTCCCAAATGGCGAACAGCACAGAGTCTACTGGCGAGCGAATGTCTTTTCCTACACTGTTTCTTTATCTCTGCCTTTTTCTTTTATATCTTTCTCTTTTCTTTATTCGCCGAGTCGGCCGGACGACAGGTCGGCTCGGCTACTTTTTAGTTCGTCCCACGAGACTTAACAGGACGACGAAGAAGAAGAATAGAGAAAGGGGAGAAGGCTGGTCGTCCTCTTGGGGATCCCGGCTGTACTCGATGACAACGACTTTTCTCGTCTGTCTTTGGCTCGTCGATATATCTGTTTTTCTCTCTTTTCTGCACTTCCTCCTCCCGTCTATCCCTCATAACAATGTGGCGTCACGTTCACCAGCTAAGACAATCGATTGGATCTCCCGAGACAATTCGGAACTCGAAGAGGCTGTTTTCTGTTTCTTTTTTCTTCTGATCCCGAGCTTCGATACCCCAGAAGAAGAAGTCTCGTTTCATTCATCCTTTTGCTAGTAATCCGAATTGTTTTTGTATTCGTTAAAAAAAAACGTACCAATTGTAAACTTCGTCCGAAGGTCGTAGCCTACTGAACTCTAATTGAACAACAGTCATAACACAACTATAATTTGCGGGATTTCTAGGTACCTTTGAATCCTGATAGACCTCTTTCGATTGTTTTCTTGTTGATTAAAAATCTACGAATCATAGTTTCGTAGTGGTTGACAAATGTACGACAAAGTCAATGGTATGGCGTTCAAAGTCAGCGTCCAAAGTTATGAAGTAAAGTAAAGCCTTCGAAAGTGGAGTGTAATGATAACACAGTTTTGCATTGTTGTCGTTCGAGTCAACTTCAGCCTTCAATAAACTTTAACGTACACCTTACTTATACCGAATTCGTGAATACGACAACGATAAAGCGGATATTTCACAACTTCCATACCGTGATTTTTGCATCAAAGGTGAATTAGTGTCAAAATCCTCGAAAGTTCGAAAAATCGATATGATCTCAGTCTCTCGAGCCTTCAAGCCGCGGCGAAAAAGCTTCAGCTCTTATTTCGTCTATCCTCTTTATTCCGTCTGAGACTCCATTCGCGTTTATGCATCGTGCACTCGCGAGGGAGGAGACGGGAGGAGAATTTTTCGCGTGTATATTCGGCGAGAGGTACGACGACGATTTCGAAGCGATTTTGGGAATTAGGGTCGCCTTTGGAGCGCGAGCGGCATTGGGGGAACGTGCCAGGAGAACGAGAGCTTCGCTGCACGTTTGCAAGAGAGGCAAACAGGGTTTCTGCTGCTGCTATTCTGCGAAGAGGATGAGCAACTGGGAGAAATAGACGAAGAAGATGAAGTAGAACGATAGAGGATGGCAAACTACTGCCACACCACTACAACTACGGAGTTACATCGGGAGAATCATCGCAGGAACAAGAAGAAGAAGAAGAAGAAGAGAAGAAGAAGAAGAAGGAAAGAAGGTGAGCTGCCGGCGGCGGATTCGCCTCGCAGGCTCCGCTGCTTCGAGGGGTCGATACCCGGTCCAGTCAGTCGCAATCGGATAGGCTGAGGGGGTAGCAAAGAGAGGAGGGATAGCGATCCCAGTATAGGAAGAAGAGAAAGCGGAGAGTACGTACAGGATGTTGGTACGTTGTACCTACCTACCTACCTATCTACTACTACTATTCTCTGTATACCTTTTGGCTTGCATCGTATCCACGTTTATGTCTATAGAAGAATGTATGTACGCATACATATATATATATGTACAGTTTACTCAGCGTGGAGGGTGAGAAAGAGAGAAGAAACAGTGGATGGAAGGGGTTGAAAGAGGTAGGGGAGGCCCAGGACCGCCGCTCTGGCGGATATTGCCGGAACTACGAATTACCCTCCAACATCCCCCTCGGAGTACTAAAGCAACGAGCACACCGACCCACCCCGGCACTCCGAACGAACCGTACAGAATTCTCTCTCTCCCATCCCCCTTGGGAGGTTAAGGCCATCGTACAGAGATTCGACCGAGTGGTATGGACATATCGCTCGAGTGAATCGGCCGATTCGCGAGGCCATAACACCATCAGCTTCGCTTGTTCTATATTCTACTGTACCTCGTGTTATGTATGTATTTTAGTATGTGTCTCGGCGAGAGACTACATCCGTTGTACATAGCCAATAGGACTCTATCCGCGCACTTGTGCTGTACATTGCGAAGCTGGAAGTACCAGACAAACCCGACTCCATCGTGATTTGCTGGAGCGATTACGCGTTATGCGTGTACAGGGCGAGTATGGATAGGGGAATGTTATAAACACGAGAGCACATACGGTCGTAGGCTCAAGCACTCTCGCCGGACCTATAGCCCGCAAAATCTCCTTGTAATTCTGCCACGTTATCCACCGAACACTATTATACGTGCTTCGAGAGACGATCTCTTCACTCTTTGTGGCCCTTTCTCTGTATTCGCACGCTTTGCCGAAATCTGTTTAATGCTTCGTTGGGATTTAGCGATATAGCGGAAACTAAACGGGATAAAGAGAGGTGCGAATCGGTCCATAAGTCATCAGGGATTCTGATGAAGAGTTAACCTTCTTACTTTTGGTAATTCTATATATGTGCAACATATACCGACATCTTTCTGTGCGGAATATAGTTTTTATATCATTTCTTTAAATTCGATGTGGTGATAAAAATGTATCGGACTTAATTTCATCGAGTCGTTGATGAAAATCTGTTTCGATTGCGTATAATTTCATTTGAATTTGAATTTCTGATGCGTATGAACATTTTTTTATTTCTCGACGATAGGCATCGAACTTTGTTTATAATGCGTGTTATCACAGATTGAATTCGATATTTGATGATTTCATGTGTACACAATTCCCAGTCAGTCGTACCAATAGTGATTATTCATTCGTAGCAATGGAGAGAACTTGAATGGGTAGACCACGAGGCACCGGGAGTCTCGTTGACGAGCGCCGTCGAGGCTCACGACCTCCCAGTCATCCCTGTCGCCCTTCCGGCTCTCGCCTATCTATCTATCTATCTATCTATCTATCTATCTATCTATCTCTCGTTGATACATGCCGTGGCTCACTCGCCAGCGACGGTTGCTAATTGCGTGGCAAATAGACACGCATTAACGACAATCGATAACTGGTGTGTTGCGGTCGCGTAAGAATCGCAAACAGAGAGAACGGTAGAGAGAGAGATTGACTGTAAAATAGGAAGAGGGGACAAAGCTTCGAGCCGAGTTAATGAGAGAGTTCGGTAGATCGCATGAAAATTGATTACACCAACGACGAACGATTGAACGGCTTAATATCACACAGTTCACTGGACTTTACTATGTTTTGATGAATTTAAATTACTCCCGATGGATTATCTATAAGCTGATCGACAAATTAGCCCACTATATCATTACCAGCTTTACAGATCAGAGAAATTGCACACATTTTTTTTCGCCTCAATAGCGCCCTTATCGTTAATGAAAGAAATAGATGGAATGAATAGAAATTGTGTTTTTTTTCTTCTATTAATTGCGTTATATTTTGAATAGCAACGTTGTAGAAAATAATTATAATAATTTTGCCTCAATTGCAGAATCTCATATATCGATAGATTTGTTTTGTATCTCGTAAGTATCTGCTGCTCATCCATACTTTACCGAGATCGATGAAAATCCGATAATAAAGAGGAAAAACAAAGTAAAAGGAAAATATAGAGATGAAAATATTGACATTGCAAGGAAGGAATAACGAATCACGCGACTAACGACAAACTCTTCCTCGTAGAAGAGACAATATCCTTTCATTCTTTTTCTTTCTCTTGTTAGAATTTCAGTGACTTCGAGGCTCCGAGAACAAACGTAACTTTTCTCTCTCATTCGCTCTCTCACTGCTAGCCATGGCTATCTCGGTCTTCCGGTCTTCGGGGCAACTTCCAAGCTTCACCGGCTTATCTTTCCGCTCGATCTTCCAATTCGACGGAACAAACTGTCGGAGAGAGAGGAGATGCAATCGCCGGGGTAGAACTTTTATTACAAGGTACTCTTCGATCGTATTAAGCTGCGAAGGAGCCTTCGGGATTCTCGGCGTCGTTTGCCAGAACAGGAAACGATAAAAACAACTCGGTGAGGTCTCTCTCTCTCTCTCTCTGTCTTTCTCTTGGAGGCGCGCACGCGGCAGTGAGCTTTTCCGTCAGCTTAAACTCTTTCTTTCGCTTTCTCGCACGGATATAGCGAATCCGCGTTCGTTCGGGGTTCGTTTGATCGATTTCTCGATACCCTACCCAACATCCCCATCGCGAAAGCCAGCGGAGAACTAAAACTTCGATGGCTAATACTTTTGTACGAAAGGATCTCGAAGTGCTCTCGAGTAAACAACCGGTTGACGAAGGCGCACACGAACGAACCTGACACAAATATGCCGCTATTTATTTTCCAAACGTCGTGTAACATATAATTTCATCCAAAGTAATACATAAAGAGAGCGAAGGAAAAAAAAAAAAACGTAATTTCGCGATTGTATCCATTGGAGTAATCTATATGCTAAACAAAGCGAGTAATTAGCATACATAATGGTTTACGTTGATTAATTTTTTCTCTAAAAATGTAAATCGACTATAGGCTCAAACCTATTTTACTCCGAGATTGTGCAACATATATATATAAGTACAGCTGAAAAGCCGCTTTGATTCAAAGTAATTAATGGCATCAATTAATTAGCTTGCAGCGCTCGGGAGATGAGACATTCTCTATTTTTCTCACTTATTTTCGCACCCACCGAGGGGAAGAAAAAGGGGGGGGGGGGGGGGGAGGAGTGTGAAAAACTTTTGCATTGCCGCGGCGTCTCTAATTGCAACACGCGGCGCGCACGGCAAACTTCGAGGCAAAGATATCTCTGAAACTCGACAGCGTTGCTCTTCGCGCTTCTCCTGCTATGTGTATTCGTCTGCTACGCTCACTGCATGAACTCTGACGACTCGAGGCTCTCTCAGCCCAAACTCTTAACCCACTCGAGAACGCGAGTCCTCCTTTGCTATAATTGTGAGTTTACGCTTAAAGCTTTGAACTGTGCGAGAGATACAACAACAAAAAATACCGACACCTCGAGCTTTTCACCCGTGTGCAACGTTGCGGCTATACCGGTCTCTAGATATGTATCTCGGGATAGTTATGATTTCATATTAATGATATTTCTGTGATACGGTTAATAAACGCATAGTAATAAAAAAGAAAAGTACAATATGTAACATTTGTTCGATACTTACCGGAAATATTGTCGCCTACATCGGTTTTTATGTCAACGGACTCGTGAACGTTTTCCTTCGTTGATTTGTGTCGATTAACCGACGCGATCGCCTCACTGATATCCTGACCTTTGTAATCGTTTCGCAGATGATCGTTTCGCTCCGATTTTTTCGACGTCACGTTAGCGATCTCCGTTGACAGTCCGAGTTGACTCGATTTAGCGTTTATCACGACGTTTCCATTGAGACCGATTGTCGCGTTGTTGTTCACATTTGCATTGCCATTAACGATAATACTGTTGTCGGCCTGTCGATAAATAATCAAAGCGTCAGCATTTCTAAAATTCTTTGCTTAGTTGTTAACGAATTGTATTAAAATCATTTAACAACCGCGATGCAATAAAAAGAAATCAATTAATTGAATTAATTGGTTTAATTTGCAAAAAAAAAACCGATTAATTAAATTCATTGATCAAATAAAAAAAAAAGAGTTCAATAAACTTGTCTTATGGTCGACCCGATTTATGCCTATCGATCGAAAATCTCGCATAAAGCGTTGAAGATATCGTTTCAACCGTCTATTCCGGTAGACGCGGTAGTAATAATAAACGATCTTATAAAGCGTGCTGAACGCATGTATCTGGTAGATCACATGCCACCAGAAACAAGCGGCTCGCCGCTTCGTTTATATGTATACGTGTCGAACAAACGCCTCGGTTTCTCAGCCGGTAAAACGTATAGCATATTATATATATATACACGTATAGATTTCGCACCCCTTTGCCTCCCTCACACTATACATAGTCTGCATCGTCGAGAATTACGCGTTTCCCGGACAGCGTGTGTGACAGCCACGTAGCGTATGTACAACTCACCGACGAGGTCATACACGTCGAGGACGAGGATCGAACTACAACGATTCTGTTCTGATTGTGGTCGCTTGAGGCAAGTGCCGTCGAGACTGCGTTGTTGGTTAGGGCTGCGTGAGTCTCGTGGGCATTGTGGTGGTTCGATCCAAGTCCTATCGAATTGTTGGTATTGGTGACCCCCGTTACGCCGTTGCTTCCAACGCTACCGTTACCACCGCTCAGTGATGTCTGTCTGATTACCAGAACGCTGCCAGCCGGCTCCAGAACCACCACCTGCCTCATCCCCACTTCCGGTAACGGTTTACGACGTACTCGACGGGATCCCGAGGACTCCGTCAATCCTTCCACGACGTAACGAATTCTACCACCCCGACCACCCTTCCCGATCGCCACGACGGTTTTTACACGTCGAGCTTTGGGAAAGCAGTAACCGCGAATCACCGGACTCTCGACGACACTCGAACGGCTTCGCGGTCGTCGGCTCTACGACTCTTAGAGATACCTTGCGGCTAACACCGACTCCACCTGCGAAAATGGACAAAAAAAAAAACAGAAAACAACACCGTTAGACATGTATATTACTATTAATCTTTGTCAGAAAACATCGAAACGGATTTTAGTAATGGGTCTTTGATTCGATTATTTACGCAAACAATTTTCAAGCGAAAAGATTATTTTTATAATTGATTTGTATTGGTAAAAGTTGATCTGTTTGGAAAACCGACGAGGGTTTTCTTTTATTGTGATTCTTTCGGCTTACAGTTTGAGATTTATAAAAAGAAAAGCGCGGTCGCAAGGGATGATCTTTCCGGAGAATCTTAGACGGGGCAGCAGTGTTGACGGCGAGAGAGAAACTTGCCATCGGGCGAACCCTCGGGTCGATCCAATTTCGAGCTTCAGAAAGCTCGGTAGGAGTGGGATTCGAGAGGGGCTCGAGCGCGTGGAAGGCGGGATTCGAGGCGGAAGACGCCAAAGGAAAACATCGAGTTGGCGAGGAAAGTCTTTTGAAAAGTTTCACGCCGCCTTCGATGGATGAGAGGGGAGAAAAGGAGGGAAGGTGGTGAAGGGCATCATCGCCAGTCAGAATCAGTCAGGCTTCGTCGTGTCAAAAGAGGCGTCTTTTTTAAAAATCGCTCCACTTACGACGCCTTTGCTTGAGACTCGAGAATGCGCACGTCCCACGGACCCTTTTTCTTTGCGCAAGAAACCACCACCTTTCCACGGATAGGGAAGCTAAATAGACTTTACCTTCCCCCAAGTCTTCGCTCGCGTAACCCTTCGTTCTCTCCATCCTTGTCGTTTATTTACACGAAGATTCTTTATTTAAACTTTTTAAAGCAATATTCTGTTTTACCTCGGAACATCCGAAAAAAGAAACACAGCAAAACGAGAGTTGGAAACATCGCATAATCGAGTCTGCTGTGTGTATATAAAAACGCTGTCGGCCGCAACACACCGGCGAGTCGATAATTGGATTCGCAATTTACTTATGCCGCCGTACTCGGCATGTCCCATAAAAGCCCGACAGCTGGCCAATACGTAACAGAATTCATGAAATTAATAGCGAAATGAAAAAAAAAAAAAATGAACTAAATTAATATTCCGACAACACAATTGGATCTCGTTATTTCACTCCATAACTACTAATATTCCAAAATATATCTACATACATTTCTTTTACGAGGCATTATTGCGATGAATAATTAATTTTTTTTATTTTTAAATTAACAGCATTTTCAAGGGTATCCCGCGTTATTGCCAGTATCGTAATTTCGACAAAGTCCCTCATACAGTTTAGATGAGTGATTGGACATTTTTTTTCATCCACAAGTAAGTAAAAGCCCTCCGCCTTTCTCTCGCTCTATCACAATTTTTTTCTCCTCTCTTTTCACTCCTTTACCAAGCGCGGAAATCAAGATGCAGAGAGAACTGGAGCATCAAAGACAAAGAGCCCACAGCTGCGTGGGCATTCCCGGGGTTGCATGCCGTTGCAGAGCGAACAGCCTCTCTCCTCATGTCCGCGAAATGTTTGCTGGCAGCCAAGTACACTGGTAGCCAATCGTCATGAGAGAGAGAGCCGAACAGATAGTCGGAGAGTCGTCTCTCGTCTGTGGTCTCTCTTCGTGTCCTCGAGGAAGAGTATGAGGACCGGGAGAGAGAATCTACACGATGGAGAGCATACATACCAAGCGATCGTCCGATGTTGCCGACCACAGTTTCTTGGCAATCAGTGTCGCCGATTCTGTGGTTAGATCGGAACCGTCGTGGCGCGACTCGTATTATACTAGCAGTGCAAATACATATATATATGTATTCGTATATATATCAGTGTGTATGCATAGATGTATCACATATAGCGATGTACAGAAAACGAGAGAAATGTAGATGCGATAGAGAGCAACGAGCGGGTAGGGAGGAGGTAGACGTGGTACGAAGCGTTTTCATTTAACTTGAATAACGTCAGGCCGAAAGCGACGTGTCCCTTGTAACGGGTCCAACGAGCCATTGCCAATTCGCGTGAAGCTCCAACCACCAGCAACAGCGGGATTGCATAGCATCAGGCGCGCCTGGTTGGTCCGCGACGATCCCCTATACCTCCCCAACACGCGCTCCTACCCTTCCACGAACATATCAACCCGAACGTTTATCCTCGCATCAAGCGATCACGTATCACCGTCCAATGCCAAACGTCAATCCCGACACGAATATCTCTGCCCCCAAACCACCTGAACACCACTTCGATTCTAGCCGTTCGATTAGCTTTCTATTTATTACACTTCCTTGTCGACCGGAATCGTTGCGAATAACGTAAAATCGTTTGTTATTTTCTTTTTGTTTGGATGTTTCTTTTTTTATCGCGCCGGATTGGGTGCACAGTAAAATTTGCAGTTTGCTCGTCTACTCGATCATTTAGCGTCGCTTGATGACGAGGCGTAACGACACCGTAAGTCTATAGAACGTTTAACAAGAGATACGCGGAGGCGGAGAGAGAGAAATGATTGTGACTCGATGCCAGACAGGTATATTCGCAAGAGATAACTTCATTGACTCCTGTTGGACGTGGAGACAGGCAGAACAAGCCAATTCATTTTGTTGGCTTTGCGCAAATGCGATCGTTTATATTCAACGATATTTGCGTACTTTTATTGCGATCGGACCTCTTCGCTCGATTTACAAGGGGAATAGCTTTAAATTTTTTTTTTTTTTTTTTTTTTTAATGCGCGAAATTGTCAAGTGAGCAGTCGGGTGTGATGAGACCGGTCGGTCGAGAATTTCGATAAAGAGCCATTTGTCAATAATAAATAAGCCGCGACGACGATAAATATAAAAGGCGCGCGGGGTGTCGAGTTTGTCGCAAACGATCCGAGGACACGCGAGAGAATATCTTCGGCTGTAAGAACGCGAGGAACGATGGAATAGTAAAAAAAAAAAAAGGAAATAAATAAAAAAAACGTTACATCGAGGGAGTGGAACTCCGCTCGCGAGCTCACAAGTGGCAGAGTACGAATATGACACGTGATACATAGTTATTCGGGAGGAGGGCGGCAGGATGGTGCCTTAGCCCACCAATTTATTCATGTATTCCCGGACGGCTTGGTCCCTGGAGTAATCCTCGTGTCGCCGTCTTTGCCTCGAATGAGTTAGCCGTCTAGCGGCGAGCCATCGCGCAGCTGTGCTTTCAACTATATTGCAGCTATGGACACCGATATAGAAAGTTATGCAAGTTCATGTACGAAAAATCGAACGCAATTTCATCCTCATCAATTTTTTAACCGTTTATCGGTCAACGAAAAAAAAGGTAAAACAAAAAAAAAAGGTTGTTTATCACGCTTATCGATTTTTTCAAGAGAAAATTTCAATAATTCACAAATAAATTAGCTTACAGATAAATCGGTTACTGTGGCAGACGATAAAAATTCGCGATGTTTTCCCCAGTGACTGGCGAAGAATTTTAAATAAAATTTTACGCGCGAAAAATCGTTCGCAATTTCATTCTCATCAACTTTCGCAATTCTTCGTCGATCGCCGGAAAATAACTATTTAGTATCTTCGATTTATCGAGAAAATTTTGCGAAATTTTAATAATTATATACAAATTATCCAAACGTATAACCATTAAAAAAAAAGGTGATTTTTTTTTTTTTTTTTACAAAGCGTTTTATGGAAAAATCGCTACTACGGGAGTAGACGAAACGTCGGTGATGTTTTCGTGACTGGCAAAGGACTTGAAATAAAAGTTTCCGTTATGAAAAAGTTGAGCTACGATGACGCGAGGGAAGTTATGCTGTGTTTATATCGCTGTCAACGGACGAAGGCGAAGTGAACGTTTGACTGTTCGAGTTGCTTTCGCGTCCCCAACATTTCACCCCGGAGTGGCCCCCGTGTCGCCCTGCCTTTGGAAACTCTGACCCAGTTTTCGCGAAGCCGACCGCCCTCGTCGGTTACGGGCCCGAGGCACATACATTTTCGAAAAGTGTTTCGTCGCGTCGTCAGCAAGGCACGGGGAGAATATAGCTATAGCTACAACGGGAGCCACGACGTTAACTAGTTTACAACGTGAATCCGTGCGTTGCCGGAGTTGGCTTTCGATTGACATTGTCTTAGGGAAAATAGGCGCGTTGATGTATCTGGCGTGTCCTCCGTCGTGTCAATCGATTTAGCATTCAACGATTTGCCTTCCAGCGAATAATCATCATACTTCGTATAATATAAAACCGTAAAATATAAAACCGATAAAACATCGCGACGACAATGTGTGACGTATTGTAATCTGTCCGACTGGCAATAAGCAACGTTCGTAAAATAAAATCGTAATAAAAAAAAAATTTGAAAGGTAAAAATTTGAAATAAAACAAATGCGGAACACGAGAACGACAAAGCGGAGAAATACACCGACAAAACAAAGTCTCAGAGTCTAGACGAGTCTCGGTGAGGAAAATCGAAGGGATCACATCCCCCTTCTTTAGGATGTTCAATCTTCTTTTTCGTGTTCGCTCATCCGGAGGCCCCAAGGCTCTTCTATCCCCCTCCCCCTCCCCCTCCCCCGACAACGGAAAAAGCAGACGCGATAACGCAACGGGAATCCACCGCTTGACGTCAAACTCGACCCTCAATCTCGAATAACAAAACTCCTCTGTGATGATTCAATTACGTCATTCGACTATGAACGCTCACGTAATTACTCAACATCGCAATTCTTGTTTGAAATAAAAAATAAAAAAAACTATTATACAATATAATAGAACTCGTTGCACGCCTTCGTTTGCTTTACTCTCATCATTGGGACGATGCTAAGCATTATTCATTTTTGTCGATTATACATATTATGGTTTTGAATTTTTTAAATTTAATTATAAAAAATCTCATTATTATTACCGAATTTCCGTATTTATTAAAAGTTTAGCTCATAAATTCGTTCGAGAGACACGATTTTTGTTTTTTTTTAATATCAATTATTTGTCGTAATTCAAGTTAACGGTCTACTTGAAAATTACGAGAATCATCATTGGAACGTTGCTAAGCGTTATTCATTTTTGACGATTATACATATTATGGTTTTGAATTTTTTGAAATTTAATTATAAAAAATCTCACTATCATTACCGAATTTTCGTATTTATTAAAAGTGTTACTTATAAATTCGATCGAAAACACACAATTTTTATTTTTTTTACTATCAGCTATTTGTCGTAATTCGAGTTAACGGTCTACTCGATAATTACGAGAAATATCTAAATCGCGATTATATCGCGTTGATTCCGCGTGATTTTGTAGCGATATAGCATCGACGACAAAATATTCGACGGATTATAACAACCGATGTGCATAAATTAACGTGCGGTGTAATATACATGTAGTGTCATGAAATCGGACAGGATGAAAGATTTAGCGGAAATTTGATCGCAGCGTATCTCGTGTTTATATCGAGTTCGAGTAGTCTCTGTGTCGCTGGTCTGGTGGTGCTGCCGTGAGTAATTTACTGCTACATTTGAAAATCCTGCTGGTAGTGCACCGATATAGGATGACCCCGGCACCGCCGGTGTATCCTTCGTAGTATCTGAATGCACCGACAGCCCGCCACCCAGCTATTATTACCAGCGACACGTGCGCCGAAATACATATACCAGTAAAACAATTTCGTACAGCAAAGACGAAGACGACGACGCAGCACGCGTCTGTCGGAACGCTTCGTCGCTTACTATACGAACTATCGTCAAATTTTTTCGATCTTTTTTTTTTTCGTTTTTTTTTTTTCGTTTTTTTTTTTTCTTTATTCGCGATATTATAGACTCTCGCAGGATAAGCCGTAATGCATTCGAGTCGAGTGTGTGCATCTAAATTCGTGCGGCTGAGGAAAAGAGCGAGAAACCACGAGGGAGAGACTGTTTGATCAATTCGTTGAGGCTGAAATATCGTTGCACGCTAGATTTCGTGTCCGTGTGCGCGAGAGCCTTCAACCCCGGGCCTCTACCGGCTTATTCCGTATTCCATGCTCGACCCCTCCCCCCCCCCCCCCCCCCGCCTGCCCCTCTCGCGGCTTTAGAGTCTCTCTATACTTTTCAACGTCGAGAAATCGCGATGCAAAAGTGCCATTAACCACACGCCGCGCATTATCGTAACGTCGAGGGAACTTTTACATTCCGCTTTTTTTTTCTCTTTTACATTTCAATTTTTTTCTTTTTCTATAACCTCTTACAAATCTATAGATCGGTAGTACATTAGTATACAGATCGCGCGGGAAAGTCAACCGGTTTATACAGGGGTTTCTTCGGATTACGGAGAGGCTTCTAAGTACATTAGATCGAGCACCTTACCCTTTAAGATGGTACAAGCGTTAGTCCATTTATTGAACATCACATGAGACGAATTTCGTAACGTTTTTATTGAGCCGCGAATTATACTTTGTATTCTACCGCACGAACGTTTCGAAATAAACAACGCGTACCTACGGAAGTTAGTTTTCTTCGTAAGGTGGGATAAAAATAAAACTTCTGTTAGAGTTTATGTGTTCCATTGTAAATAAGACTTGTTGCTGATAAGGTGCTCTTGTGTGTGTCTGTGTGTTACACATTATATCTGGGACGGTCGGCCGTGCGTCGTGTCGTTGACAACCGCGTATTTAGTCGCGCACACGTAAGCGACATTATAATAGAGTTTCAGCAGCCCTATTAACGTGTGACCCTCCTCCACCCTCCCGGGACGAACGATTGTTATGTATTCTCTACGTCTCTGTATTTCCATCCGCAACGGGAACGTGACGAATAACGCTCACGTTACCCGGTATCGCTTCGAAAGGGTTACCCCGATTAATCGCGATAAGCCCGGTGATAACGAACCATCAGTATTTACAGAGATACACATTATCTGATTCATTGTTAATTATTATCTGTATCTGCAACTATGTAGTCAGTTGAAACTTTTCGTGAGTGGATAAACAAAGCTTACGATTTTTATCGGATCGTTGCAACATAAAAAAAAATAAAAATATGCTTTCGAAATGTTTTTTTTTTCTTCGTTAAACAGAAAAACATTGTTTGATTCGACATAACATAGAGAAGAACCGAACGGGTGTCCCGTAACTGCTAAAAATAGCGACAACCATAAAAATCCCCGCGTCGAAACGCCGCAAGACTCTTCAATGTAAATATAACTCAATCGGATTGTTCGAGGGATAATTTCGATATACACATATATATGTCCAAAATATCGAATAGCGTCAACATGATCCAAACATTAAATTCAAGTTTATACGCGGTTGTTTGAAGCTCACAGCTAGAAAATAACTTTTTGCTGCAAAATTTCTATGAATTTAATCAACGATAATGCGTCCCAAGAGATATTGGGTTTTTGTTTGGATGGAAATTAATGAGAACACGAGGGCATCGCTCGACGATCGTGAGCGCGATCAATGACCGGTTTGAATGTATCGTACTTACGAATTCTTTCCCCCGAATGACAGGAGGCCTGTGAGCCATGCCAACGAGGCTCATTTTTTGTTGTAAATATTTCATCTATTCCCGGACACTATTAAATTATTAACGTACACCACTCTAACACCGTACCATAATATCACGTACTATTTTGTTCGTATGATAATTAATTTTTTTAACGTTTACACGTTGTAAATCGTGATATTTCGCGTATGTGCGCTCCCGTACGATTATCGGAATCCATGACAGATGTGAGGAACACGGCTAAACGACCGTGGCTCGCATGCGCCGGAGCAGAAGTCTCCGGACACATCGAGCATCGACGAGTCTACTACTACGTAGATGCGAAATCTACGTTACTCAAAGTTCGCCGAGACTTCGATCTATCACCACGCTAATCCCCGCTAATCGACTCAATCGTTACATGATTATCATTGAAAAAAATGCTAAAATAATGAATAATTATTTAACGATTCGATTAGCTTGTTCGTTAGCATAACAGTGTATACAACATTGTAAGCATCGGGGAAACCGCGCGTTTCCGGCAAATTGTTGAGGCCCTCTGTTAGCCAGCGAGGAAACTCTATGCAAAGATCCATCTGCATCGCAGCGGGTAATTAAGCAAAATAAAGTTGACGAGCACAATTTACAAACAAGAACTGTAGGCGTGCATACTTGTGAGTTACGAGTAATCTATTTTTTTATTGTTTTGATTTATGTCAAGCGTAAATAACAAACCAGAAGTTGCGCAACAAACGATGACTAAGCAATGAATGAATGTTGATTTATTATTAACAACGAATAGTTGTCTAAGCTGAACGAGACACGTCGAAACGAGTGTCTTTTCTCTCCCACCGACGGTCGATCAAATCCTTTGCCACGCAAACGCCACACACCATTTTTTTGTTTGTCCTTTTTTCTCGGAATTTGCTGATGACGCTAGGGATTTGCGCAGAAACCTCCCGGCGTGTTCCGCTATTTCTGTCGAACTGAGCAATTACCATTGATTTCCCGGTTGTTTTCCCCGACATTGTGACGTATTTAGTGACGAATCGCGCGAAAAACCGGATATTACAACCGGCTTGTTCATCATAAACTCGTCAGTTAGTAACAAACCGTTGCGAGGCAATCAGCGAGAAGAATCAACGTTAGAAAAGTTGCAATACAAAGTACTGTGCGATTTTCGTTCGAGATAACAAATTTTCGGTGCCACAGGTGTGTGACGTGTCCGCGAGCCCCGCATATATTTCGACGTTTTTCTTCGGTAAGCACATCGATGTTAATTAGTTCACTGATGTCCTTTTTTCATTCCTTTCCACTACCCTTTGTATCAACGTCGTTACGAAACACCTAATTATCGTTATGTGACTGTCACGAGAACAGAGAAATGTGTTTTTATCAGCGCCGATGTGGGTGTGTCAACGCGCCCTATTTTTGCGTGTACCGTCCCTTGTTACGAAATTATACGCGAAACAGATCACGAGTTAAAAATATCGTCTCTATTGTTTCAGGTGAATTCTGAAAGAGTTCCATCACTCGTCCAATCATGAGTTACGGATATCAGGTATGCAAAATTTATTCCGACAACTTTCGTCGCTTTATTTTTTCTTTTTTCTTTATCTGCAACATCTTATATATTACGAAAAAAAAAAAAAAAAAAACAACAAAAAAAAACGTTCTTTGAGAAAATTTGACAACAACATGTGTTGTAGAATAGAGATTAACACATAGTGCGAGTAGTTTATTTTTCTTGTTTGTACCTTGATATCCAAGGGTCCGCCGGTCACGCTGTTCCAAGGACACAAGGCGCCATCATCTTTTGGGGCACCTCCTGGTACACCCTCTGCCCCCGGCGCTCCGCCATATCCCCAAAATAACAGTATAGGCTTCAATCAGCCGCCGTCTTCCTTCGGTATGCCGCAGCCTTACGGACCCTATGGATCCCAATCATATCCATCGCAGCCTGCACCTTATCCAACGCAGCAGTCGAGTCCTTATGGACAACAGCAGCAAGCATGCCATGCGCCGCAACAGCAGCCTTATTCCCCTTATCAGTCTTCTCCTTATCCTGGACAAACGGGCGGAAATACAGGTTCTCCTTATCCTTCGCAAAATTCTCCGTATCCGCAAAAAAATCCTCAGCAACCCTCGCCTTACGGTCAAACTTCGCCCTATCCGCCTAAAACCCAACAAACATCTCCCTATCCGCCTCAGAGTTCTCCTTATCCTACGCAGGCTTCGCATCCCCATCAACCGTCTCCCTATCCTCAGCAAAGTTGCCCTTACGGCGCTCCGAATCCTCAACAAAATTCTCCTTATCACCAATCGCCGATGCAACATCAGCAAAATATGCAGCAATCGTATCAAAATCCGCATTCGCAAAGTACTCATCACACGACATACTCCACTTCTCAGCATGCTTATCCCAATAGGCCTCAGAGCTCTCCTTATCCTAGCAGCACCAATTCATCTCCCTATCATAGCAATGCAAGCTTTTCACCCGCTAACAGTGCTTCGCATCCCGTTGGAATGTATCCTGGGGGGCAGGGGACAGGAGGGAGTCAATATCCTTCTTGCGCTGGATTGCTTTCCTCTGCGCAGCCGTATCAAAATTCCCCAGCCCCCCGGAGAGCATCATTCAAGGCAAAGGTGAGACGAAATATTTGTGATGCATTGAAATATCTTTGGTCATTCGTTCCTTTCTTCTTTAGGCTTCTAACGACGTTATCGAATGGTTATTGATCAATCGATTTGTTTACTTTTCATGTTATTTTTATTTTATTGTAACGTTTCAGTTATCCCCGACGGTCCTGCCGTACGGCGACTTCGATCCGCGTTCCGATGCCGAAATATTGCGAAAAGCTATGAAGGGATTTGGCACTGATGAGAAATCAATCATTGAAGTTCTCGCTAATCGGAGCAACTTGCAGCGTCAGGAAATTGCTGTTCAGTTCAAAACCCTCTATGGAAAGGTATGAACTTGTAGATTGATTGATTATTGTAATCTTGCAGTTTTATTTGCGTATTTGTTAATCGATATAATATCAATTCGTTTGCAGGACCTTATAAAAGACTTAAAGTCCGAACTGAGCGGCAACTTCGAGAATTTGGTCGTCGCTATGATGACCCCGTTGCCGCAGTATTACGCCAAGGAATTGAACAACGCTATGTCCGGTATTGGAACTGATGAATGCGTTTTGATCGAAGTTCTCTGCACCATGTCTAATCATGAGATTCGCGTTATAAGACAGGCGTACGAGTGCAGTAAGTAAAGATAATAAGAAAAAAATTAAAATCACGCAAAGTATGAAAAAACAAAACTTACAATGAACCCCATTGCAGTGTACGGCAGAACTTTGGAAGATGATTTAAGGGGTGATACATCCGGAAACTTCAAACGTTTGATGGTTTCATTATCTTGCGCCAATCGCGATGAATCATTTGACGTCGATCCAAACGCGGCGATGGAGGATGCCAAGGAACTCCTTCAAGCGGGTTGGTTGCGACTATTGATAACGGCTAATAAAAATAGATCCGCGATGTGTATGTTACGCAATGTTGTGTACAATGTATATATATTTTTTTTCCATCAGGTGAATTACGTTTCGGAACTGATGAATCTATGTTCAACGCTATTCTCGTTCAACGCAACGTACCGCAACTCCAACAAATCTTCATGGCGTACGAAAGCATCACTGGTCATCCGATCGACGCGGCGATTGAGAATGAATTCTCCGGTGATATCAAGAAGGGACTTCTTGCCATTGGTATATCACAAATTATTCTAAAGATCAATTTTTTTTTAAGAACTTCGCATTAATCTTTTCTTTTCTTTTTATAGTTAAGTGCGTGAAAAACAGACCCGGTTTCTTCGCGGAACAATTATACAAAAGCATGAAGGGTCTCGGAACCGACGACCGCCGTTTGATTCGACTCGTCGTTACACGTTGCGAGGTCGACATGGGTGAGATAAAACAGGCGTTCATGAACGAGTTCGGTCAAAGCTTGGAAAACTTTATATCGGTAAGGAAAATTCCAATTTTTCGAATTCTCATTCGACGCGTGAATTTCTACACGCGGATTATAAATTTGTTTTTTTTCTTCTTGTTTCACAGGATGACTGCACGGGACACTACAAGAAATGTCTTTTGGCTCTCGTAGCCTAAGCGAAGAAATCACATCGATTTTTTTTAATCCATCATTGCATTTATCGATAATCTTCGTGACTCTCATCTTTCGAATGGTAACACAAATTTTTGATCAAATTCGTCCAATGCAATTTCTTGCTTTGAATCTATCCTCGCGTGGCTCGAACACTTCATAAATATCAATGTTTTGTTTTTTTTGGTTTTTTTTCGCGTCAACGACGGCTCGTGAATCGAAAGTTCCTGCAACGAACAAGAAAATTAATTTTCTTGTGCGCGCTGTGCCAATTTGCGACTCGATTTAAAAAGACGTGGTTAACTATTAGAAATTTTAATGTTGAAAAAACAAATATATATATATATTTTATCCATTTCAGAATCTCACTTGTTGATATGCAAAATAATTCCGCACTAATTACGAACCATATAGTTTTTATAAACGTATATTCTATTACTCTGTAAAACTTGTAGCTCGTGTGAAAAACGTGCGATTTATCCCACTGATGATGATATTTCTATGTTTTATACAGGCTTCATGGTATTTATTATGAAGCCTACTATACATTCTAAGGCCTTTCACGGAGACAAATTCAATTAAAAAGTCGTCTATTATAACGCAAACGAAAAGCTATTGTAATCCGGTGATTAGGAAGCTATGCTGACTTATACTTGTATTCGATGGATTTATTCACGTACAAAAAAAATAAACGTCTTTCTGAAATGAAATACAAATAATATGCGTACTTTATTCGTCTTCGATGTAGAAGATAAATAAACTGAACCTACGTTATTATTAACGTTCTTATCATCACTCGTTATTCTCTTCGTTTCAATTTATCTTATTTTATTATTCATTAGTAACTAATCGTAGTTCCCAGGCTGCTAGCAGGTGCAGTTTAATAATTGAAACGCACCCACGAGAGAAAGGGCGTAATACGGACTTGCGTAATAGCGCCGTGGTGTAGCAGAAAAGATTTGTCAGTTTGCTCTGGACATTCGAACACTTTCCTCCCGTTACCTCGCGAACGAAAAAGAAAGGGAATAAATAAAATGTCGCGAGTGAATGAAAGTGAAACGTTGATATGCCGTTAGGTCGACGATAGTCTAGTTTTCACCTGGGCGTTGCCTCGCGAGGATAATATCAGCCGTTTTTTTTCTTCATCACAATGAGTGACAATTATATTAGGTTAGGTAAGTAAAAGACAATATTATCGTTTTTTTTAAATAGTTTCAACGTTTTTCTTGAATTATCTTCGAAATAAAATAAATCGAAAGATCGATTCGATACATATCGACGCGTCGTTATTACAGAAAATTATGAGATGCTAAAAGCGTTATATGACTTCAAAGCAACGTTTGCCAAGACTCTGAGTTTTCGGGAAAACGATCATTTCATTCTTCATCAGACGAATACGAAGCAAAGAAATTGGTGGCAGGTGATCAATGCCAATGGTCAGCTTGGCTACATACCGTCAAACTACGTGACGACTGTTAAGGTATGACAACAAAATTTCAGTAGAAAATGAAGAGCAGCGGTTTTTTTATGCGTATCGTCAAAAATTATTTTCATCCGTTAGGTGCAGCCGCAATTTATGATCGATTTCTTGGACAATTGCATTTTGAAGTTGACGAGTGATGACGAAAAAGTAGGCGTTGCGACGAACGCGGATCGTCAGGATCTCTTGCAGAGACTGGTGGAAAAAAGACGTCAAGCAGAATTGAGCAGAAAACCTAAGAAACAAGCGCCATTGCCGCCCTCCTTTGGTAGTTCTTCTCCCAGCAAGGAATCTCCTTTGCCTGCGGTTACCACTAGCGGTGACGTTAAATCGTCAACTAGTAATACCAGTTATGCAACTGCAAAAACTACCGTCAACTATGAAAGCGAACCCATCGAACCGCAGCTGCAACAGCAGCAACAGCAGCATATATCCAATAGCAGACGAGGTTCCAATGCTGAGCAACGTAACAGACAATGTCTTCGTCAAACTTCCTCCGAAACGGCGCAACGTACTCAGCCTGAAGTGGAGGAAGTGCACAAAAGTCCGTCGCACCCTATCGTCAGGCAGAGTCCAAATAATTCGCCCGTGAAAAGTAACTCTTCGAGTTCATGCGAAATAGATTCGCGGGCCGCTTATCATCTTCTCGACGAGGTGCGACGAAATACGCAGCTCAGCTACGATATGTCGAAACTCGCCGTTACCGTCGTCGTTTCGGGTCTTCAACAGCTTTTTCCGAACGGCATGAGCCATTACTTCGAAGCCGTGCTGAATCAGCTTCACGCGCCTTTGGCTATTTCGAAAATGAGTATCGAAGAGACTTACGACGCAAACAGATTGAAGGTAATATTTACCGAGTTAACGTCGTGCAAAGAAGACTCGCAACAGCGAAGCTGGATGCTCTACGAAGACGAGTCCATCATCGTCGAGTACATTAAAGAACTCACGTCGATTCTCGTTAGTTATTTTTCTTTCCTCAATTGATAAATCGTAGATCGCGAATGCGTTATTCGATAGATTGTAATTTACGAAACACCGAATTATTACGATTTTCAGACGAACGCGGATGCAAACGTAACGAGACACGCGTTGCGTCAAGATCAGTACAATGCCATATCGGATTTAATACAATATTATCAAATGGAGGCGAGATGGACTATAAGACAATTGCTTCTTCAATCTTTCGGGGTAATGTGCAGCTTAGATCCGGTCGCTCTCACCATTATGCTGAATAGCATCTTACCGATGGAACTCGCGAGGTAAGTTCATCGATTTTGTTACAAAAAAAAATACTAGCGATCGCGTTGCAGACTCTTCTATAATTTCCATGAATTCTATCGTTGCCACAGAGACATGAGAAGTAATCCGAGAAATGTGCCGAAACTTAATTATTCCTCGCTATTGCTCACCATGATTTTTTCAATGGGCGAACCAATGCCCGTTACACATTTGGGTGAGTTAAATAATCGAGCATTCGGTTAATTAATGATTAATAGATTTTTCTTTAAGTTGTAACGATACCAGAAATACCAATGACTGTGTTAATTTCAGAACAACTGGGTCCAGATTTCATATCGTTCCTTTTAGATCTTATAGAAAATCCGCCAGACACCGATCTGGAGGAACAAATACCAGATTTATTTTTGAATCTCATTCTATCTTATAATCTCCAATTTACTACCTCAGAAAATATTGTACTGAAAGCACTGAAAGAAACGAACGTTGCTAAGACGTTTACGCAGAAGATATTATTTCTTCTGAATCGAGAGGGTAAGAACGTTTCTCACAATATTCATAACGTATTCGACATATGAGAAAAAAAAATCCCATTCTCCTAGAGGATCCTGTGAGGATATTCGATCACGAACCGGCACCGCCGCATTCCGTGCTGAAGCTTTTCATTGATTTGTTCGGTAACGACTATACCGCCTCACTATTTTACACGAACGATATTAAAGTGTTAATCGACATCGTATTGAGAGCACTTTTCGACATTGCCGCCGGCGAGAAGGTATGTAAATTCAAAAGAAATAAAACAACTCATTTTTTTTATTCGCATTTCCCGTTGTTAATAACATTGTGAATGTTTGTCCCGACAGAGGAGACACTACTTGGAACTCTGTCGCCGTGTTTTGCGCACATCGGGATACGATGAACATCGACATCGATCCGAGGATCTGCTGAAATGCTTCACGAGGTTTGTATCGCCAGTGATAACTGTTTTCATGAAACGTCTATTGATTTCGGCGATTAATGAAATTTTACTCGCGATAGGATATTTTGCGAGGAACAGCCCGAGAGTCAGGGAGATCAACAGCTTCTTCGCGAAATCAGCAACGAGTTTCCAAATTTATTTAAGATGTGACATTTACTGTCAGACTCCCCTCACGGGGAGTTCGACTACGAAGACGACGATCTACAGACACTCGTATGAACGAAAAGTATTCGATATCGTCGGATATCTGTCTTTCGCACGCATTTTATTTGCGTTTTTTCTTTTTCTAATGTGATTTCCTTCGCCTTCTTTAAAGTTGAATCTTTAATGTTTTGAGATTTATATACACACAGTACATACATTTTTGTGTTGTACATCTTAACGCACATTTTAGATTGACATTTTTCTGGGCTCTGATATTATCTATTATTAATATTGTAAATAGTAAAGCGGCTAGAAGTGAAAGTATTACCATTCCAAATTCCATAGTCATCGATTATATAAACTTCGTATTCTATTTGCCAATTAGATTTTTCGCTATACATATATTATTTTCATAATATATAAAAAGTATGTGAGTTAAGTACAAACATCTCTATCGGTTCCGCTAAAAAAAAAAATGAGTAAATAACTCACTTGACGAGAAATAACTTAAAGTCCTTTTTCAGGTGAAACTAGTGATGAATTTTGCGTGAAATCCATTCTAGTCGGTAATACGTATTTACAAGTGAAAATAGTGTTCTAAGTCATGTAAAATTAATTAAAAAAGAAATTCTACACTTTATGAGAATTAACGTAGAAGAGTTGAGAATTTTTTTTTCGACGCTATAAAGCATTCGATAACTTAGGGTGCCATTGAAAAATCAGGCGCTGTGGTAGAAAAAAAAAGATAAAAATGATTTTAAGCTCGAAAGATATATATATATATATACAAATATATGAATCTATGATAATTGTACTCACCTAGTCGAAGATATTAGCTGCTATATTATCGAAGCCAATATATGCCGTTACGTTTGCGATTGTGTCAATTATCAAGAGAGAGAAAATAATAAAATTATTGTAATGTAACGAAAAGAGTGAAAAAAAAAGTTGAATAAATGAGAAATTTATAAGGTAAATAAGTATAAACGAAGTTTTTTTTTCTTTCGATGAGTTTTATTATTAACAATAAATACTGTCCCTGGAAAATTCGCAGGCACCATGTGATCGTTCAATCGTTTTCTAGGTAACAAAAGTTATGTGCGTACGAAAGGATAGTATAGAGTAGCAGCAAAAAAAAAAAAAAAAAGTGCGCGATTGTCGATCGTACAATCCTATGTAAGCGGCATTTTACCGGGCGGTCTGATACATTGCCGTACATATTTTGCCTCTACGATCTTCAGACGCGTCATGACGTTATGTTTTTTTTTTTTCTTTTTTTTATGCTTATACAATACGGATACGGATCTCGTCGGTCAAGTGCTTCGATACATTTTCAATTAATAATTTTTCATTGGATTAATAACGTAAAGTGAGGCACGGATTGTATTTTATCGGCACGACGTTATATCTCTTCAATGCGTTCTTTTATTCTCCAGTCATCATCTCCATGAATTCTGCAAAACGCGATAATTCATCTGTATAATTTATCCTAAAATTTACAGCGTACGTATGCATAAAACGTTTTACTTGTGTAAGAAGACGAAAGTCTGCAAAACGCATTCGTGAATTTGCCTGTTGCTTTGATTTCGTTATGGATAGTTTGCGCCAATTTATTCGTTCTGTGGCGCGTCTTGTATGCGCGATATTAATATTATCGAGGAATGCCAAGTTCCCGATATTGAACTTGGAACAAATTCGAGCGTTAAATTTCGCAATGTTTTCAAGCAGCGAATAGCGAAGTTGTTTATGCAAAAAACGATTTCATCGTCTGACACAGACATTCAGGTCCAATATAATTCTTATCCGAGAGAAAAACTAAAAAAAAATTGTGTAACATAATACGTGTTTGATTTTTCAGCTGCGCGATGAGTTTCGAACGCGAATAAAAGTTATTCGTTAATCCCACCCCTCCGAGCGTTTTTATAGCCGCGGGAAACGCTGCAAGTGGCAAAGCGTTGATAGATCTCGACGATTTAGTTTTTTTTCTGCTGCCTCGCGTAAAAATAGCTTCCGGTCGTATATATACTCGATCGTTCCAGTTCTCCTCTTTCTCCACAGTCGTATAAATAAATATGTTTCATTTAACGTTTAAATGCTCCTTGTGTTTAGCGCGACGCTGTGTTTCGCTTCTAAATGCGATCTTACTATTTATTTTATGTATTTCGAAGTTGGAACACTATACGTACGAAACTATTGCCGGTGATTCGAAGGCAAAAGCTTAGGAGAAAAAAATATGTATGAACTTACCGTCAAAGTCAACGGTGCCGGATCCATCGGAGTCAATTTCTTCGATCATAATATCGAGTTCCTCGTCCGTAAGTTGGTCGTCGAGTTCCCTTAAGATTTCTCGCAAACACGTGGTGGGGATGTATCCATTTCCTGTTAAAAAAAGAAAAAAAAAACGAATGAAAAAAGAAAACAAACAAACGGAGCTTAACGCAAATAGCCAACAATTTCGTAAAACGGTCGAATCCATCGATGTGGAAAATTAGAACAAAGTTCGTCGTCCTGTCGAAGGCATTAATCTTAATGTCGCGTGAGTAAGAATGAGACAGTAGTAGTCGTAGTAGTAGTGGTCTATAAAAGTCAGCCAACTCGAGTGGCAAGTTTGTGGCGCGTACGACAGACCGTAATACAGTAGAAACGGCCACTAATAGCCAGACATCGGTAGTCTCTCGGTGCCGTAAACCGGCTACGCTTGAGTGTGTCTCTCGAGGCGTAGAAAGGTTTTCCGACAGCGAGTTGCGAAATCATTCGAAAGATTTTACTATACTTCCGAGCGCCAAAGCGTCTTATTCAGAGGAAAAGAGACCGCGCATCTGTCTTGACGATTCATTCGGAAATATCAAATTATTATGTACGTTTCTCGCATCCCGGAATTTGCTCGTAATCCTCGAAAAAATCAAATTCCGCATTACATAATACGAAGGAAAAACAATCAATAGTTTTTTTGCAATAATTCCTATATAATTTTTGGTATGCGTTACGGGTTCAGCTATAAAATAAATAAAATCAAAAAACCCGACGTTATTTTTTTTTCTAGCGAGTAGCGAGTAGCAAAATTAATAACTAGCAACTTCCGGCATGTCGTTGTGAAATAATTCGAGGGATTTTCTACGAGCCGCTATCGTCAATACGTCTCTAAAAAAAATGGAACCTGCGTCATTGGTTCAGCTATTAGTGAGTTCGAATTTTGATGAGCGACACTTCTCGAGACGTGGAGTATATTGCGAAAATTTCGTAGGCGCAGGTGGCATATGTCATATTTGGCTCTAGGAATAGAGGCGTCAAGAGTACCAGAATTGATAACAAGCCATCACTACAGACTCCCCGTTTAAAACCGAGTCGAAAAATCGTTCAATTTACGAATTGGCTTGGGGCTCCGGTTGTCATTGCGAATTCTTGTTCGAATATTTTCAATATATCGGTCGCCGTCGCCCGAGTAGATCGTCGTCTGACCAGACGCGACTACGCGGAGACACGTATCGAGCATTAAGAATTTCGTCTCGCTGAATCCTCGCGCATAGTTTAATATATAAGAGAACAGAGCGAGCCTCGTAAGTCATGGAAGCTTGTGAAACTCGAAGTTGGCGGCTCGCCGACAATAAGATTGGCTACGGTTCCTCGCCTCGCGAGGGCGGAGGAGGGAGGCTTAGAACCCTCTTTCATCCCGTATCGTATACGAAGTCCTCACTCGACCAACGAGGCTTTTACTCTCTCGTATATTCCTGGAGCTATTCCCGTCTTGACTCTCTTCTCTCCTGTCTCTAACTCTCTCGATCCGTCCGACTAACTCGCACTGCGATCTCTAAGCTCTCTTTTATATACCACTCGTTGCTTCCAGCCTCGCGAGGCTATCCCCGCTGTTGCTGTGGCTTCTAGAACTACTACTACTGATACTATATACTCTCTGCCTTTGCTTTAGACCCGTTTTCCCGGCACGTATTGGCGGTGCTCCAAATCGGACGAAAACAAAAAAGAAGAATTGTGCCGCGGAGTACGGGAGGCGTATACCCCTCGCGTGATCGCGAGGTTCGTACCACGAATTTCACTTAGACGAATCTCAATTGTATGGAGTTGTTAAATTTTACGTAAATGCATTCGTCCTATTTACGTGCGCACGTGGATTGTAAACGGGGCAATCGAGGTTCCAGAATAGAAACTCTCGGGAACGTGCAACTATTGTTTGATAGTTTTTTTTTGGAGCACAGATTTGCCGTCGGGAATGAGGCGCGTTGGCTTTTGTAAATAGATCTTTTAGGACTTTCGCATGTAGGATGTGGGAATTATTTTGAAATAAAAGATTGAAATTATTTGGAACTATGGCTCACCCTCTTTGTCGTAGAGTCTGAAAGCCTCGCGCAACTCTTTCTCCAAAGCTTCCGCGTCCTCCTCGACGATGAACTTGGCTGCCAGCGTTACGAATTCGTCGAACTCCAATCTGCCGGATTCTGGTCAGAAAAGTTTTATTATCGTTTTTGGGAGGAAGACATTTTTTTTTAAATATTTTTCAGACAAATTTTTGTCAGGAAAATTTAATTATTGTTTCGGGGAGGAAGGAGAATATTTTCGAACATTTTTCAATATAAATAAAATTAATATCGAAATCGTTTTTTAATATCGTATTTTTTTCATGTCAAAAAAAAATGCTTCGACTCACTGTCAGCGTCGACCTCGTCGATGAGTTCGTCAAGGATCTTCTTGTTGAAGGGCTGTCCCATCAATCTAAGGATATCGGCGACCATGTCGGTGGGGATGCTGCCGCTCTTCTCCCTGTCGAAACTGTCGAATGCCTTGCGCAATACTGAACGCAAATAAAAAACATGCTGTGAATTTGCGATATTATCTGGTGAATCACTGATTCATCATCAAACCGATTATTTTGTTTGTTTATCCAAATAAAAAACTAATATAACGCTTCAAGATCCAGTGAAACTGCGTAAAAAACACATGACTGTTGCCGCGTAATTCTGACTACCTATACACATTTTTCTATACGCATTTACGTAACTTTATCGCCGCGCGCCTCGATGAAAAATGTTTTGATCGAAAAAAAAAAGTTAAAGAATTTTCGGACATTTTTGAAAGTAAAAACGGCGGTAGGTAGCGCGGCTCAGTCCTCGTTTCCTTCCGGGAGAGTTTATCGAGGCACACGGTGAGGGGCTGACGCCAATGCGGTTCGGATTTAGATCAGATGTTAATGCCCTTCTTCCATTCCCCCGTACGAGGATTCTGGCGCTAAGCTTATTTGGCTCGGTTAGCCATCCTTCTTATAAACCGATTCACCTGATTAATTTCGCGCCTATCGACGCGCGATTGCATTATTTACACGAGCGCAAACCCTTCGATCGCATGTTGTGTCGTAAAAATTAAAAATATTGTAAAGATAAAATGTCCTAAATAAATTATCGAGTCGTATTTACCGATAAATTGATAACAGAGTATTCGTATTGAAAGAAGATTGTTTATTTATACCGTGGGACCGATAGCTGAATTAATCGTCACTCGATACCTTCCATCAACGTAGGTGAGACGATTCGGAGCTCTATACTTAGGCATAAGCTGAAGCCTAGCGGGGTAGCAGCTGCCGGCGATCGAATCAAAACTTAAATAAACTCGCGGTGAGAGGAGTGGCAGTGCGGGAAACGCCACCAGAGCCACGAAAAAAAAAGAATGAGATCATAATGTAAAATCATAAAAAGAAGTCCGTGAATTTATCAAAAGAAAAAAAAAATACGCGAGAAAAACTTTCGATAGTAATATGAATAATTTCGTCAAATTTCAGATGAAATCTGTTATATTTGAGAGTGAAAGGGGAGAAGGTTCGTGTGGCATGGCTACCGTAGAGACGATCAGATTTAATGGATGTTGACAGAAAAACGGCATCAACACCTCGCTCACGAGCCACTAATAACCGCTGATGCGGTCGGGACGTTAAAGTCGTTCAGCAACTGCGATCTCGAGCTTTTGCATAGCTGTTTTTTCTTTTCTTCCCTTTTAACTTCGTTTTACTGGAGCGTGACGGACATACGTCGCAAGAAAGTATCCTAAGATCAAGGCGTCTGCTATAAAATTGTCGGAATATGAGCGACACTTTCGCTCTCGTAGCGGGGAGAAGTTACTGAGCCGTTGTAGAGGTTCAGTTCAAAGGGAGTTTCAAGATCCCTTCGCTCTTAACGGATGTATGATCTTAATGAATGATCCATCTATCGGTCAAATGATTTCTCTAAAAAAACGTTTCAATTACATCCTTGCATTAGATTTTTAATAACAAAAGTCTAATGCAAAGTTCTTTAAACGAAAGTTATTGGGAACAAAGAAATGCTTGTCTTACGCGAGTTAACACCGTTCCGCTGACGAAAAGAAAACGTTTCATCGTAAAATTATACAGATCGCAGCTAATAACGGCGTAGCGTTTTTTTTTTCGAAGAGAACGAGTATACGAAAGCCTCGCGGCGTAAAAGATAATATGTTTACGATTCTCCATTATATATATATTCTGGTATTCGTAACTCACCAGCAATCTGCTCTGCGGGCAGCTCGTCGGCCTGTGAATAAATTTCAAGTTTGCCCGGTTAGATAATTGTTGGAATGGTATCAAACATCGAACACCAAAGGCCGAATTTCGCGTTTAGCGTGTGTAGCTTTCGCAGATTTTGTTGCCAATTAGTAATTTTGCGTGATATAGTGAGAAGATAGAAAGATGCAGATGCAGACAAGTCGTTGAACCGCGAAACCAATTGTTTTTTTTTTTTTTTTTTAGTTGTCGAATGAATTTTGCTTCCCAACGCTATAATATAAAGCGTTTCTACTGGCAGTAGTGATGCCAGTTACAAATCAGACGGTCGGTGATATGTCCGATGAAAGGTGGATCTTTCACTCGGCATTAATCTTCACCGTTGATATATATATATATATATATTCTACAATTCTACGGTCGTCATATTCTTGGTAAACTCGCACCATATGTAGTTTTGTCACATTCTTATGTTTTCTTGATACCCGAGAGAAAAAAAAAACAACTCGCGTTCCGTACACCGAAAAGCATTCACTGTTACGCCGCACTATAACAAAAAGTCAAATAAACATCGAACCATTCGTAGTATATTAACGAATAAAAAATAGAAAAAAAAACGTTAGATATAGATGAAGCGAACGATAGTCGATTCTAAGTGTCAGATAGCATACTTTTGTTTTTGTTACGAAGAGTGTTGTTACGAGAGAAAGATAGATAGAGATTGAGAAATAAAAAAAAATTAAAAAATAAATATATTTATAGTATTGGTGTGTGTTTACCAGGGCGACGACTTACAAGATCATCATCAATAGAACATACCATCTTGGCGGTGGGCACGGATTTAACAGGGGTACACTGATCAAAAGGTGGTATAAGTATTAATAAAAATACAAAAAAAAATGAACGTCAAAGCGCGGAGATTTTTTTTTCCGATTTCTCGTACACGAATGAATCTCCGAGGGCCGAGGATGGACTGGCGTTTTTGATACTGGCGGAGCGCGGCTACTTCCTCCCGGTAATATTCGAAGACGGCGGTATAGCGGTTGCGTACGTAACTTCGTCCCTTACCCATCCCCCGAATCTTGCATAGTCAGTAAGACCGAACGATGCATGCCACCCCCCTCGCTAAAGCTCCAGCCAATCCGAAGCTTCTTGGAAGCGACAGCACAACACTACACGCGGAGAAACCGCTTCGACTCGTTCACCTCGGTTCACACTCGCTTGCGCTATTCTCGGACGCAGGACAGTACACGGGGAAAAGAAGAAGAAGAAAAAAAAAGGAAGAAAAAAAAGCTCGAAAGGGGAGCTACAACACGATACTTTGCTTGCCGGAAACTGAAAACTTCTCGACACACCGTCTTCCTCGACATGGAAAAACCCGCGTTAAAAAAAAAAAAAAAAAAAAAAAAAAAAAAAAAAATACGAAAAAGTAACTAACTTAATGTCACGAGAGGTATAATCTTAGCGGCAATGATAGTTCTTCTCGTATCCATCGCATTTTCACGCGTGCTTATAGGTGAGTTTCGATTTTACAATAAATCAATATTTCTTTACTTAGAAACCTAATACGCGACGAGAATGTAAAAAAAAACACATATCTTTCCGAGGGTAGAGCCGCAACGAATAAGCGCGATATTACACATAACAATCCACGTTTTTATGAATCCTGCGACTTGCCACCGTGCAAAATAATTTTTTTTACATATATTTAGCATTCTATTTCATTCCGTTCCATTTATAAAATTAGACGACGATATATGAGTTATATATCTCAAGTTTCGTCAATGCAACGATAAAAAAATATGTTTTTAGTTTTTCCGTTAACGCGAAAGATCCAGAAGACGTCGACTAGACAAAAATTTGTCTAACGTACGTCACGTGTTTGTTTTATCCGATATTTGACATATTTTAACTTGTCAAGAGTGTCCCTTTTCCTTTTGATAGTAGACACTTAAACTATTAGGCAAAACCGTGACGTCTTTGTCGGCGCGTCTCTTATGTGTTTTTTATCTAAAACGTTCGAACAGCAGTTTTTAGCATATGTTCCTATATCGATGTGTTCTTCCGTCGTGGCGAGTTTTCTGCGTGAGTCGGTACAGAAATAGAGAAACAAAATCCCATGCCGAGTGTAAACGACAGTAAGAGACGTAAAGCCTCATGGGTATTATACGTGCCATGTTGTTCGGTCGTAACTGTCGATTTTAGAATTTGCCGACGAGGGAGAATGAAAATTCATCGTTTACGATACAGCCGCTCGAGAGAAAACGAAATTAATTTTCGTGGGTGTGTCTGTTTACGATATCGAGATTGGCCCCCCGACATAAAAATAAAAACAGCAGCTTCTCACTGGATCGCCGTGTAACTCGTATTATTGGAGATGAAAAAAAAAAAAAAAACACATTGTCTAAACGCTCGGATCCTTTACGTTACGTTTTAATATCACGATACGATCTTTTGCAATGCAATGTGCAAATTGAGTTGCGTGTAAGCATCAGTAAGATTTGGTTACTCATTTCAACCTGTCGTTCTGTCCGCGCATTAATCTCGCCGCGCGACGTTTTTGACCGACGATTATTCTTAAGGATCGTGTGAAAATTTAGTAGATACGAACCGCAATATATGATCATTAAATAGTCGCATATCGAGTTAGCGAGAGGTGTTTTCCACGATGCGAATTATGAAATTTATAACGGCCGGGATTATTTGCCAAGGTGAATATTCATACTCTCGTGTAAACACAGAAGTTCTCACTTTTCCACCCCCGCAAGCCAAGTATCGCGAAACAAATCTTTGGATCGCGGTGAGCGCGATGTAATTCTTTGGTGAAACAAATTCAAAATTCCTTCGATTGACGACGAAGGCCTCTCGTTTAATTCATATTTTATATGTGCGTTGGCGATGTAGTTCTTCGCTGAATATATATATTCAAAGTTATTCTTTCGATTCTCAACGAAACCTCCGTTCAATTCATAGATTGATATAAAATGGCGACGTTCAATAACTCTTTCGTTAAAGAGTTCGCGCAACACATATGCCTCTCGGCCGATCGTCGTACGTTTATTTCATTGTTTACTCGTGCAATAGATGCCAAAAATTTTCTGGGCAACTTGACAAAACGTGAGAGATCCGCGATATGCTCGAGTGGAAAACACTTGCCAATAATATGATTTTTCGGCAAGCAAAGATGGGAAACACCGTTGCGATTTTCGTGTCTAATGAGGCAGACCTCATTTTCATTATTACGCGATGTACACGCGCGCGGCGACTTAATGAAAAAGGGGAACGCGAATGCACTGTAAAATGGAACGGGGATTAAGCGGATACAATTTTAGTCGCGTAGTAAGCAAACGGGCAACGCCCTAATTGTTACGGTCATTAAGAAACGTTGCCGAAACTCGTCACAATCCACTTATCGTTTTTGGAGACCACCCAGATGATTAATCGCTTTTTTCACGCATTGTCTCGTCTCGACCCAACCTAAAAATTCGTTACTCTGCCTCTTCGCACTGTTGGACAGTACGTAAATATAGAATAACTAGTTCAGCATGATATAGTGCGATCGGTTTCTACGTTTCGGCGCGTGAAAATAACGCTTGTCACTCGCAGTAACAACAGTTCTATTCGTTACGCTACACGAGTTTCCAATAATAGAATAATTCGCCGCTATAGAGAAGCCAGAAAATCTCGCGGTTACACATCATTTTGGTTCTCACTATTACTCGTGTGCAACTCGGGAATCCCTTAGCGAAATTGCGAAATTTAATACACGCCAAAGAACGACAGCTACAGGTTGTTGTTGATCTTACTGGCGATGTTTGTCGCGTGCATAACGACAAGCGCGACACGCTGACGGCAAATGTTACACATGTCCGATGATCATTAGTCATGTTATCGTTCATGTGAAACTAATAATAAAGTGTCACGATAAATTAGAGAATTTTCCGGGTTTTACGAATATATTCGTGAAAATGTAAGATATTCCCGTTTGTTCAAAATAATTTCCGGGTTTAATGCAAATATCTCTTTTGAGAATAACTACAATGTTATAATTACAATAGAACCGTAAGTTTCGTTTCATAATCGAAAAATTCGTTCCATAATCGAATGAAGTGGTCGTCAGACCGCCACGTTGAAAAAAAAAAAAATTACCGAAAAATGTATAGACTTCCGATTGTTGCTATCGCGTTGCCTCGACGGGAATAGAGAGCGAAAAAAAAGATCGATTTTTCTCGTTTTAATTATAAATAGGATTTATTGATCAATCTTGCACACTCGCACGTATCAAAAGACAATCTTACTGAACAGTCGCAGCGTATTAATTAACTTAGGGATATTCGAAATGAATATATAATTTTTTTTTTTTCATTTATATATACAAAATTTTTGTTTACTGTGAACCAGTGGAGAGTAGCGCCAAAAGTGCGCTCGTAGCCCCAACGGAAAATATGTAGTTGAATGCTGGAGTGAATGTTTTGAGTATGTAGAACGATGAGAAAATAACCAGAGCCAAGAAGAGGGCGTTGTTGTAGAAAATTGAAAAAGTCGTCGCCTCGTAGTCGGCAACTTCGTTCTTTTTCCACAATATTCTCTCATCCTTTTCCTTTTTGCTCATCTTCTTGTCCTCCGCGAGTTTACGGCTCATCTCGCGGGTAACAGCGTCCTCACGCTTCACTGCAATCTGAAATCAATTGTTTTATTAAATACAGAGTTTTTACATTGTTCTGCATAGCAATATTTAACACAGAGAATTGTTGGATTTAAACATTTTTTTAAACTGTTAATAATAATATAATAATAAGCAATTATTTATATTTTTTATTTAAGTCTATTTACAATCTTTTTTTATAGTAATATAATAATAATGGAATAATTTCTTTTATTGATAATAAATAAAATAGGGTACTGGCGTTTAAAATAAATATATAAATCGGTACGCAGGTAATAAACAAAAATTTTCTTCAAATTTTTCCTCTTCATTTCTGTTATCGGCAGAACATGAGAGAAAGCGTGCGATACGAAGACTTATTTTTTTAATGTTTTTTTTTTTTTGCAAATAAATAACATATTTGGGAAATGAAACGCCAATCGGTAAATTGTAATATACGGTTTTCATATGAATGGATTCATAACAAAAAACACTCACCTTATGCTTCAAGACGAATTTGGTGTTCTTGTAAGCCATCGCCAGAGCGTAGGTGCTGATCAGAGTCACCAGAACGAAGGAAATCAAATTGGAGTACAAGTCAATAAGGTGGATCCTCCAGAAGAGCCCTGCGATTATTAAACACGAAAGACATAAGAAAACTATCTTAGACTCATTGAACGGCTAACGACTAGAGCACAATATTGTTGAAAGCGAAATGAATCTCCGACAAGTTGATTTCTCTTGGACTGCCATTTTTATACTCAATGAAATGTAAATTACTGACACAAAGTTATCTGGGAAAGTCTCGATGTTGAGCGCAATCTCGACTAAACCCGTCAATAATTCGTGAAAACATTGTAACATATATATTGTTGATCCAAAATTAAAGACTCACAGATGGGTATCGCGGAGACGATGAAGGCATTGCCGTAAAACAACGCCGACGATTTGGTCGATACGTTTCTCGAGAAATCCTGAAGCAAAAGCTCCTCTTCCTTGGTGAATGCTTTTGATTTTCCCGACATTGTTGAACGCTTCATTAACTTCAAACACGAAAACTATTAAACGCGATCGACAATCAACGTGCAACAAAACTTCGTGTGCGTGTTGCTCGCGAAAGAAACGGCGCTCGATCTGACCGATCCGGCTGATGTACACGCATGCGCCTGGGTACTCTACGTGCCTTGGTGGAAGCGCGTCTGACGACGTGTCCGAGTAAACGTCATTCGCGACCCGCGGTCGCAAGCGGGACGGTAGTCGACGCGGCAATAGAACGCAAGTTCGATATTTCCTCGGACAGGTAGCTCGCTCGGCGCGGAACTACATAGCTACGAGAACGAATAACCCGGCAAGTAAAACAGACTGGTGTTGATGGATAAATTGATTACGCTCTTCTCGCGCGCGTCGACTGCTATGAACGCTCGAGACATTTCATGTGCTACACAGGCAGTGGTTATACCTGCGTAAAAATTATCTGTGTTATTGTTCTTCATTCGTTCGTTTTTTCGTACACATCTTAAAACAAAATAAGAAAAAAAAATCATGTTACCATTTATTTTTGTCGATGATAAATGTGAAGCATTTGCGGATCCCAGTGTATCCTTGACCTATCCGCTTTACACCAGTTTCGAGAAAAAGGTGGTTCCGTGAATAATGATTTAACTCTTAGGAATGATTCTATTTTGTTTAACCCCTCGTATCATATTATTTTTAAGGTGAAAAAATAAAATAAATAACGAAGGTTGTGATCTAACACGATTTGTTTGTTTTATTTCGAATCTGTTTTTTTTTTGTGTCGAATTAATGGCGGGGAATGAATTTCAGAAAAGGGTACAATTATTTCGCGATCCGTAACCCGCGAGAGGCATAAACAATGGTCGAAAAATTACCATTGAAAAAAATCCTTCGAAGACTCAGCGTATATCCGGCCGTTTTATCCTTTGGGAATCCTTTGCTGGATATTGTCGTTACTCTCGATAGCAATGATGTTTTGGAAAAGTATGGTCTCAAAGTTGACGGAGAAGTGGAACTTCCGGAGGACAAAATTGAAGATCTTCTGACGCAGCTACCGCAGGAGTTCGTATTTTCACTTATTTGTACACATGCATCTGTTGAATGAAC
The DNA here is from genome assembly GCA_934046635.1 of Buathra laborator. NCBI lineage: Eukaryota > Metazoa > Arthropoda > Insecta > Hymenoptera > Ichneumonidae > Buathra > Buathra laborator. The sequence continues at coordinate 2,201,979 of OW203897.1, read as the reverse complement.
TTCATAGAAAGTCTCAAGCTATAGCAATTTTTTTTTTTTTTTTTTTTTTATAGACCGGAGCGAAGAATAAGTCCTGGAGGATGCGCACAAAATACAATGAGAATCATTCAATGGTTATGCGGCGGTGCAAGTGCTCCAAGAATTGGTATATACTGCGGAGGACTTGGCAAAGATTCCAGAGGAGTTACATTAGAAAAAATGGTCCAAGCAGAAAAAGTCAATACAAGGTATGTAACTTGTTATTTAGAGGAAAAAATTCAAACGAAAAAAAAAAAAAAAAAAATCCAATCAAAAAGAAAAAAAAAATTTAAATATCAATTCAAAATGAAAAAAAAGTCAAATCGAAAAGAAAAAAAATTTAAATATCAATTCAAAATGAAAAAAAAAAATCAAATTTAAATAGAAAAAAATTAAAGCAATTACATGAAAATAAAATCAAATGAATTAAAATAATGTCGAGATTTTATGGGATAAATTTCAATTTCAGATATGCAACCCATCAAAGTTTGCCAACCGGCGTCTGTATATCAATGATAAGCGGTTCGTCGCGAAGTTTAGTAGCAAATATAGGAGCAGCAGCTGTTTACACTCTAAACGATTTGAGAAAAAGCAATCTACCCCTTGAGGGAATAAAGATAATTTATATCGAAGGATTTTTCGTCGTTCACAGTTTAGACGTTGCCAAAGAGATCGTCGAATTGACGCAGGACAAGAACGTCGTTATAGCGTTTAATCTAAGCGGCGAGTATATATTCGAGGTGAGATGACTCACGAGTTTTTTGTATCTCGCTAGAGAGGGAGAAGCAACGTGCGAAAGAGTGTGAGAACTGGAAACGTTTCATTGAAATGAGATATCGATCGTTTCGTTTAAAGGAACACCACGCCGCGATATGCGAGATGGTTGGATTGGCGAAAATCGTATTCGGCAATGCGCGCGAGATGACCGCCCTCGCGAAAGCATTGAATCTAAAATTTCGCAATGTCGCCGATATACCGTTTTTATTGAACAGCTCGAAAAGGGTTACGGTGGGCGTGTCCAGTGCCGCCTGTACGAGCAACGAATGGCTCACGGACAATGATATTTTTGTCATGACGCAAGGAGGATCGGCTCCGGCGATCGTTGTATGGGGTGAAGGTCATTCCGTTCAGGTACTCCAAAACCACGCGATATCTGATAAAATTATCTACAAATATCTTGTGTTTATAACAGATGATTGCAGTGTTGGTAACGTTGATATATAAAGTTTCCATTGTATTTTTTTATGTCAAGGTAAACCCACCCGTGCCAAAAGCTCCGATAGTGGATACAACTGGAGCCGGTGATTCTCTCGTCGCTGGTTTCTTGGTCGGAGTATTAGCGCAATGGGATCCAAAATCGTGTCTCGAATACGGTTGCAAAACGGCTGCTCTCATGATCACGAGAATCGGTGTAACTCTACCGAACACGATACCCGATGAACTCTCGTAGTAACTTTCGATTACAATACGTAACCGTGGTGATGAAAACGTGATCTCATTATTTCGCTTTATCGGCGATTTTAGTCAGTGTGTACAGCAATATGGATATTGTAAATTATTCACCTTCGTATTCGCGGAGGTTTTCGAGTCGTATCGACGATGATCGACGCAAGATCTCTTTCAGGCCGACACGACTTGTAACGAAGTACAAATCAATAAATCTATTTAATGCTAATCCGATTGTTTGTTTACATTGTTTTTATATTCATTTGTTATCTAACTATTTTTTTCACTATTTTTTAAGGTGATATGATTACCACCGTCGGTAACAAAAACTGTAATAAATTCTCTTAAGAGGTGGTGAAATACCACGGTCGGTATCAAAAACTGTAAACATCTTTTTTCAGGCATACTGGCATTTACCGCTTAAAAAAAGTGTCATTCAATGCTTTGGTGATATCCGCATTTAATGAATCTTTTTTTTTAGTTGTAAATGCCTGTGTGTCTGAAAAAAGTTGTTTACAGTTTTTGATACCGACTGAGACCGGGACGGACGGGGGGGAAGCGGTTGCACCTCCTCTTAAAACTATAGATACCTGAGAAAAAAGAATGTTGTTTTTCTCCGCGGAATGGGAAGATGCAGTAAAACATAATTAAAATTTGCCTGTAATGTTTATGGTTTCGAAACGGCTTTCATTACAGTTTTTTTCACCAGCTCTACGCGGAACGGTTTTTTTCACATCACCTTAATCTATCTTATTGCTACTTGAAATAGCCTCTATCCGTAATGACAATTGTAACTCGTTATTTTCAAGGATAATGACCACTTCGTTGTTAAAGTGATGTAAAACACTCTTTCTCTCGCTCTGCTCGCGCTGAGTCGATAATAAAAAATAATGGCTTTTCGTAAGAATGCGTTAACTTTAAGATGTAATGGAAAGGGAATGCCATCGCGTCTGTTAGTTTTGCAGTGGCATCGTATTTCCTTTGAAGAATTCGGCATCATGGAAATAATTGCATATTTATTAATGCAATTTACGAAGCGACGAAGACGCTAAAAAAAATCGCAATTATTAACGCGCCGTCTGCCCAATATTTATTGGTTTTATTACCGACCACCGCATTTCACATACCCTTAAAAAAAATGTTTAGCTTTTTCATCGGATCGCTGCGCAGACGTTAATAATTGCAATTTTCACGGAAGAGTGTTGTATCGATAAAAAAAATGAATTCCAGTTTTCGTAACCGAAGGTAGAGAGATGGGTAAAGTAAAGTTTATACATCGCCGGTCGTGTTGTCGACCGGCGGATGGTTAGTTCACGTTTCACGTTATCGAGATACTCGCGCGCGACGCTGTTACAATGTTCTCGTAACGCGAAAACAGCCGGCATATGAAATTGCAGGTTATGTTCGTCGAAATAGTAAACATTGGCTCTCCTGTATAAAACAATAGATAATATGAATAAAATACTGACATTGCCGATACGACAAGTGAACAAAAAATATGCGAGTGGCGATTTACGTCCGTCGGAGGTGTGCAACGCCGCTGTTAAACTTACCGCCGCTTTAAAACCGCTGAACGCTTACATCAATGTAACGAGTGTAGAGGCTAAACAACAATCGGAAGATTCCGACAGAAGATACGAAGAAAAAACACAATTTGGCGATTTAGATGGAATTCCCGTAGCTGTGAAAGATAATTTTTGCATCAAAGGACATCCGACTACTTGCGCCTCGTTGATGTTAGCTAATTTTGTTCCCGGCTATGACGCCACCGTCTACAATAGACTCAGAGCGAAGGGAGCAGTTTTGATGGGCAAAACTAATTTAGATCAATTTGCCATGGGCGCCGGAACTGTTGACTCTTATTTTGGACCAACAAAAAACATTTGGGGCTCCGATTTCATGGAAAACTATCGTTACTCCAAAGCAATTGAAAAAAAATCTTCTCTATCGAAAGACCATTGGTTTATCGCTGGTATGTTTAATCTTTTCACTAAAAAATAATTAGCCCCAGAAAAATTAATTTTTTTTGAGTTTTTTTTTTATTAATAGATAGAATTTTATTCCAATTTATTTTCAGGGGGTAGCAGTGGCGGTTCCGCAGTTGCCGTGGCCTCTAGTACTTGTTTCGCAGCTCTGGGCTCCGATACCGGAGGCTCAACTCGAAATCCAGCATCGTACTGTGGCTTAGTGGGTTTGAAGCCCAGTTATGGACTGGTATCTCGTCACGGATTAATCCCCCTTGTTAATTCGATGGATGTACCCGGTATTCTCGCGAGAAAAGTGGACGATAGTCTCTCCATTTTGAACGCCATTGCCGGACCCGACGATTCGGATTCTACTACTTTGCAGCAAAATTATATTCCCTTCGAATTAGAAGACTCCGTCAACGTGAAGGGTCTGAGAATCGGTATACCGAAAGAATATCATACCCCCGAATTGAGTGACGAAGTTTTCGCCTGTTGGCAGAAAGTCTCGCGTATTCTCGAAGAGGCCGGTGCTACGATTGTACCGATTTCTTTGCCGCACACCGAATGGTCTATTGTCTGTTATTCCGTTCTAAATCAATGCGAAGTCGCGAGCAACATGGCGCGTTACGACGGTATCGAATACGGTTTGCGTGCCGACGAGACCGAGTCTACGGAAGAATTGTACGCGAAAACTCGATGTCTCGGCTTCAATGACGTCGTGAGAAGCCGCATTCTCACGGGTAATTATTTTTTACTAGCCGACAATTACGACGATTATTTCGTGAAAGCGATGAAAATACGACGTTTGATAGCGCGAGATTTTGAAGCTGCATGGGACGCGAATATCGATGTATTATTAACGCCGACTACACTGTCAGATGCCCCGCTGTACAGCGATTACGTAACGGCTGACAATCAGACGCAATGCTCGATTCAAGACTTTTGTACGCAACCCGCTAATATGGCAGGAATACCAGCGGTCAATGTGCCTATAGATATATCTCGAAAAGGATTACCCCTCTCATTGCAATTTATGGCGCCTTATCTGCACGAGAAGAGACTTTTAGGAGTTGCTAAGTTCGTCGAGAATGCGGTCCAATTTCCGGGACTAACGCTTAAAGATTCGTCGCTTTTAAAATAAAATCTGTAAATAGATTGTAAATAAACGTATTTATTTTATACATCGATTCGATAAAATTGAATATGCCGATTATGGAACGGAGCAAAAATACAATAATTTTTTTTAACATTCGCCGATTTAACGGTATAAAATTGATACGCAAAAATGACACGAAAACATACGAATAAATCAACCATATAAATTATATCGACATCGGAAATGCGCTACTTCGACGCATTCATCCAAAATTAAAATTCAATCACTTGAATGTTTATAAAAAAAAAAAGAAAAATTATGATAGCGCTGAACCGTTGCTCAGTTATTTCATGCAAAAATCGTTTATACGGTTGATCATAATTGTGACAAGTGCGTTTCACCCATGAACAAAATAAAAGCACCTTGCCTCCCGTCCATCATCAATTTTCGTTTTACGTTTGAACGCTCGCAATCAACTGTGCGAGCGATAGCCGCTGACATTTACCGAACCATCATCAGGCGGGCCCGCGTGCCCTCAGGGGACTCGGAAGCGCGCGGCCGCTCGACTGCGTGCAGCTCTCGGCAGCGTTCAACGTCCCGTAAATTCGCGCTATAGCTTAATCTTTTTAACCAATAAAAACCGCGATATCGTACAACTCTCGTCGTTAAAATATATATCGCAGCAAAGCATTGGCATTTACAACCTACTATCCGACATTTAACGCTCTCGATCTCGAGGGCCGAGCTATCCCGTAGGTCGAGTTATATCGCACGAAGCTTTCTCATCATCCACTATACTCTTTCGCCACTTCCGGTGGATCGCACGGATTCGCAAACTCGGGAAGCGCAAACACCCGCGCTCGCGTTCATCGCTGTTTATTAATAAATACTGTGCAGTGTAGAATCCACCCGACCAGGGCATTGGCATATAAGCTTTCATGTAATTACACGGGAATCTCATACGCGAAATATAACGTTATATCGTAAATGAATGATAGGGACAAACCGGGGGCTCGGTGTGTAAAAACAGGGTTGGGCACGAGGTTCGAAGGGCGCATGCGTCGACCCGGCCGGGGGCTGTCGCGTCGCGGCTCTCGCGTTCTGTCCCAACAGTCGTCGGAACGACATCAAACCGCGACGTTGTTCCGTATGAGACGTACACTCAAACGAGAGTTTCACACAACTCGCTCTTGAATGGTTTTTTTTTAACGCGAATTTTATCGTTACGTTTTAGCGACGCGTCAAGCGGGGATCTCGAGTATCCCCACCACGAATTAACGAATATTTTTATTTACACCACGAGATCACCTGGAAAAAAATAATCAAGGGTACGTAACAATACCCCTGACAATGAAATGCCGAAAAGAGGGTCCACAAAATACGCGATGTGAATACGAAACCCCTTCGTATGTTCTAACCGCGCGTTGAAGTTTTTGTTATTGTTGTTTTTTTTTCGTAATTTATCGTTATTCAAAAGTTTCTCGCGGCGTGAGTGCGCGTGTTTTTATTACGGATCGTGCGTCAGAAAAAGCACACTTGTCTTCGTTCGCCACGTCAACTTGGAAGTTAATAGAGGATTTCGTCCATCTACAACAAGGATATTAAGGTGTGTGTGAGAGATTGATCGTTTATTGACAGCCTGTTCTACGAGAATCTGGAAATTTCCACATGTTAGGATTACGCTTAAGGTATAAAGCCCTACGAAGAGAATTGCTCGCCTGTCTCGGAGTGAGCGCTTTAAAAAAAATAATGTTGCATTTCGTAAAAGAAAAAAAAAAAATTGATTTTCACTCGAAGCGTCACGAGCTCGAATTAACATTTTGTCTCGTAATATAATTATACTGTAAGCTCTTTTAATCCAGATATACATGTTTTTTTTTGGAAAAGCGGGGCACAATCCCTGCGACACTGTCACCCGATGCTCGAGGATTAAAAACGATTTATCCCTCTGCAAACTTTCTCTCTGACACGGGACACAGGTGTTTCGTGTTTTATTTTTTCGGTGCCGTCTTTCACAGAGTTTATTCTAGTCGTTTTTTTTTTATTTTCGACCCGACGATCCTCATATGCACTCATTAAATTTATAATCTATTTCGAGCGTAAATGTCGCGACGATGTTTTATCACGAATTATGAAGTGCCTATAGGCAAGCAAACTTTACTAATACAGCTGGCGCTGTTTCTGTTCAACGGTTAAAAAACTGTCTCGTAAAAATGCAACAATTGATACTACGAACGTGCAATTCACGTACGCGAATGTGTATGTGCGAGAAAACTCCACAGGTGCATTTGCGTTCGTATCAGTTCACTAGAAGAGCTTTAACAGGCTTCCTCGTATAATGGCACGTTCTTTGTGGAACATAAAAAAAAAAAAAAAACGTTCGCGCGATGTCTTCCTTCCCTTCTTCGTTACTCCTCGTCGTCGTTTTACCTACAATACGTACATAACATACATAAAAACTACACAGCGAGCCGGAAAAAATGTATAACTGTAGACAAAAACTTCCCACTGCAGCGAATCGATAGCGCAATAACCGGTTAACGTTACAATAGTCGTATTTCCGCTTAACCTCTACTCGTACTTTAAATTATTGCGTTAGTGACGAGAATTCTTTCGCCTCGATATTCTTAGGTTTCTCGGTTAATCCTCGCGAACTAAGGAAATGGAAAAATCCTTAAAATGTCCATAAGGCAGTTGCGTAAAAGCGTATTACACGAAAAACCTCGCGAAGCTAAAAATTCACCACTTGAAAGCTGGTGGGTCATTTAAAATCGATTTTCTCTCTCGTACCTCCGCACAGTTGCAGAGGACGTTAGCGGTGGCGAAGTACAGTTGATGCGCGCGATGCGTGTGAGTCTCGGATGCGTACGAAACAACATCGGGCGATTCTAGTTCGCGGCCAATTGATTGACAAAAGGTCCGTTTAGCGATAATTCTCGAAGTTAAATTCTTCGGGCTGTTGTGTGAATTCGTTCATAGTTTGCGCGTAGAATTGACGATGATTTAGGCTCTCGTATCGGGCGCTGTGTGCAGAGCCAACGGTACTCTTCTCGCGCGACTGGCCGCGTGCGTCTCTGCTGAACTGTTCGAGAGCTCTAACTGCACAAATTGTCGAGGATATCTTAATTTCCCGATTAGTTCTCGGTAAATCGTCTTGAAATTACAACTTGGAAATACGAGATGCGGTACGAGACTCGGTGTACAACGTTAGAGCCTCAAAGATATAAATAAATAATTATGGACGACGGGTAGTGGAGAATAGAGAGAAGAGTACGAAGGGAAGATAGGGAGAGAGAAGGGGAGAGCAAAGGGGAGTCGATACGGTGACAAAGCACCGCTGCGTTGCTGCTGCCGCTGCGGAGAGTACAAGTAAGGGTAGTGGGCGTTCTATTCCTCTCTCTGTGGTAATCTATACCGGGTCGCGTAGGGTGAGCGCGCGATGTAGTAGCTTCAAGGGTAAAAGGAAGAAGATGCATTAAATTGGAACTCCCCGAACGATGTTATCTACTTTTCCGCAAGAAAAGAATTTTCACTATTTTCTCGCGTAACAATCGGGGCTTTCGATCTCCGTACGATTTTTCCACTCTGTCTTACGAATTTAGGTCACAATCTTTGATACGATAAATATTTGATGTTTCTTCTCTGTGGTATGTGTGAAGAGCGTGCGCTATGTTTCGAGTCGAGTCGATCGATTGCGCGATGCAGAAGAAGGATCGTACTGTTTGGTTGTCCCTAGCAACACGCGAAACTTTTTTTTCTTCCTTTTTATTTTTATTTTTTTTTCTTTTTTTTTTGCGCTCCACCCTCTTTGCACTATAGTAGACTTTCGCACGAGAGAATTCGAGGTGAACCAACGAAGGTACGTTAAAAGATATGAGAAGAAACGAACCTGAGAGTCGAGTATAATTTGTAAATAAGCATCTCGCGTTATACGTGAGAATTGTTGGCGGATGGAAGAGTTTGTCGGGATGAGGATTTTTCTTGTGACTTTCTTGGGGGTGGGAATGAATGAAAGAAGGAGATGGGGATCTTTTGCTGCGAGCGAAAATACGACGCCGCGCTAAGAGACATCTAAGACGATAATACCCTCGATAAAGTGAGTTCTTTGTGGATATATGGGGGGAATGTAAGGACTGCCATCTGATGGTAACACCCAACGTACGATGTATGTCTGGTAACGACAAACCAAGCGGATCCTGTTTCTTCGGTATAACACCGCGATGAAACATCCCCCGTGAGCTTCTCGTGTCCACTTCGTTTCATTTTTCTTTATTTCGTTTCTCCGCTCTCCGATTTCTCATACTTAGCCTTTCATGGCTTTTACTCGGATACAGTGGATGCGACAATTGATATTAATCCTTTGAAGATCTTTGCTTTTGTTCACCTTGAATGATATTTTCTTAGAATTCAAACGAATTTCAATCAGTATTTTAACATTCGTAATTATCTTCAAGATAATAATAATGATTTTTTCGTATCGTTTTTTGGGTAAAAGCAAAGATATTTGAAGTAATTTATTTTTTATGATTCACTGTGCGCTGAACTGTGCGATAACGAAATAATTCGTTTCTGAAGTATTGCAAGACGACCCTTAGCTATTTTATTCAATGGTTTCTCTTGGCTGTCTATATCACTGTCGAGTGTCGAACATTTCGTTTCACGGAAATCCTTTTTGTTGGTATAGCACTCTCCGATAAAAGATCTTCCGAAGTTTTCTCATGTCCGCCTCGTATTATTTTCATTATTTCTTCCGCGTCTGTCGATAGAGTGAATATCGCAATTGATACATTGATAAAAGCATTTATTCGTAGTTAACAAATATATAGTCCGATATGGCGAAATAAATATTTAGTTATTATTGTTAAATAATTTAGGAATTCTTCATTAAAATCTTTTTTTACCTCGGATCGTATTTTTCTACAATTATGATAAATTTAAACGATGATTTCTCGCGTTTCTCTTTTAAGGTAGTCCGAGTGCGAGGTGTTCATTTCGCATAAGTTCGACGAAAATGGGAGAGAATTCAAAACACTTCTCGATGACATAAAAATCTGAAAAAATTCATGCATATTAAAGGTACTGGAAAGATTAATTTTTCATAATAATAATTCCAAAGTGTTAATAACAAATTGATGAAAAAAAAAAAAATTGAGAAAATTTCCCGCTAACCCACCTTTTTTTTTTTATGAAAATGATTCGTTCATTTTTCTGAATACGTATGATTTTTTTCTGATTTTTCTAAAGACTTTGAATTTTTGTGTTTTTCCACATATTATTCCTATAAAAAAAAAAAAAATCAAAATTTTCTGAAAAATCTGAAAAAATCCATACGTATTCAGAAAAATGAACGAATCGTTTTCATAATAAAAAAGTTGGGTTACCGGGGAATTAGTTGAACAATTTATTTTTCTATCAATTTGTTATTAACATTTTGGAATTATTATTATGTAAAATGAATATTTCCAGTACCTTCAATATGCATGCATTTTTTCAGATTTTTATACCATCGAGAAGTGTTTGCAATTCTCTCTCATTTTCGTCAAACTTATGCGAAACGAACACCTCGCGCTCGGACTACCTTAATCGATTCTTATGAATTTTTTTTTTTTGTTTAAAAAAAGGAAAGATCTCGCGTAATTAACTTCGTATCAATGAATGTACAATTAATAACGAAGGGATTCACGACTAAAAGCACGTATACGACAGCCCTTACTTAGCTGGTCTATTTTATCGTTTCTCCTCGCGCTGTTCATACCGCTGGTCGAGTGCCTACAAGCATTTCGTTTCGCGCACTCCCTCATGTCATTGCCTCGGCTAATCTATAGGTAATGAGCGAACCGGAGCGAATGAACGGGCAAGCAAGCGTGGCTGTTGTTTTATCAGTTCGCAGACTGCGCGGCGGCTACCATACACAACCGCATGTTGTACCTATATTCTACGGCGCCGTCGACCCGGCTCAGCCCTGTCGGCCAGCCTCGCGAGTAGAGTTCAGGCCTTACATACCACTATAGGCTGCGACTGGCACGTACTACTAGCTAGGCGAACGGGCGTGACATTCGGATCGATATCGTCTCCGCTATGCGAGAACTTGTCGGTGTGACACTCGTTTATCGAACCGTCTGTTCCGTTTTTTTTTCCCGTATTCTCGTATTTCTATCGGAATTCGGAGATATCGATGATTTTTTCATTAAGCGATTAATTAATTCTTCTAAACTGCTATAATTCACTGGGATCGGGAAAAAAAAAATGTAACTCGGCGTAAGTTTTCTTTGATTTCCCTACGCCTCAGGGAAATGCGAGTTTCTATCTCAACACAGACGCAAATGCACAATACCTGGGTACCGATATTGGCACAGAGTGTGGTATATGGAATTTGTGGGTGCAATTAGGCAAATAAAAGGGATGCGGCCGGTCAATAAATAAATAAATAAATAAATAAATAAATTAATTAATATATAAATTAATAAGTAAATAAATAAATAATTTAATATATAATATATAAATTAATAAATCAACTTGGATCCTTCTTCATCGGGGAGATCCGTGTTTAAAGATTCCCGCGGCTGAATGACGTCAAGGCCAGGGTCGGGGTTGCATCGTACTCGCGATAAAATATAAAACGCCATACAATTCAAAGAAATAACTCGACGAACACGATTCGGCCGACATAACATCCGTGAAGCTGCTGTCTTTCTCTCTTTCTCACTGCTACATCCCGCGGTCTGGATAATAATGAGTGACGTCAGCGTTTTGTCAACCGGGTCGAGTAGGGGATCTACGGTGCGGCAGCACACAATTATTCGAGGACGCCAATGCCATGCTGGATGATAATATGTGGGCCAACGGATCACACCCCGCATCGAGTCTTTCAGTACGTTATAACTCGCACAGCCATGCAGTGGATCGTCACACAGATCCGTCGTCTTCGCGCAACTGCGTCATGGCTTTTTGTCGTTTCTCTTAATATCCGCGATTTTTTGTTTCTATGGTGTCGTTCGTTATTGTGGTTCTTTTACGCGAATTTAATCAATTTTGGTTAGTATTCCCACACAGTGTTTACCCAATTGGATTATTTGTTGAACGAGTAAGAAAAAAAAAAACAATTTTTTATTGAATTTATGTTTTATTTTTTACCGAAAAAAAAAAAAAATTATAAGTTCGGAGATTTGTATTAGGCGAAGGATTCTCGTGTATCGGAAAGATCGATGTTTAACTTTGCACCCGCGTTATAATCCCTTCGTAATACTATATTTACGGTATCGAAGAACAAAAGTAAATTAACTCACGTGACCTCATTAGCCGCTGATACCGTCCAATAGTTTGCGGTCGTTTTCATACGAGAAATTCTCCTTTGCTAAATATTACTGCATATGATAGTGTATTCAGGTAGCTTTGCACGTTCTCTCGGCTACATACGCGTTTACTTGGACTCACGTGTAGTACAGCTATATGGTAATAGTAATCGTAGACCGATGCGCAATTAACTGGATAACACACTCGATGTTTCGGCGATGTATAGGTACTGCAAGGCGAGCGGTACAGAGACGAGGCAGCGCTTGCGGCGGTATTATGTTGCCACATGGTTCTGTAACCCGAGGATTTCTAACAAACCACTGGTTCCCTCAGTTTAAACAGTTCGTCAATAGAATTTCCAAGGACTATCAATCAGAACCGCGCAGTCTCCTTTGGAGCCATCGGGACCCACCGTCCGCAAATTACGTCTATCCACTCTCCGTTAAAATTAATAATTCAGCTGCACTTTTATCCTCCTCGCCTTTCTCGTTGGGTTAATAAATCTTCGGCTCGACCATTTTGCGGAGCCGTAGTTAAAACTATATACACGCCGCGAAGAATTATACTCTGCAAAGATGGTGTTTCATAAACGAAGCAAAAAGAAAGGTGTAATTAACTGTCTCCAAAAGCAGCGGCGGAGAGTATATTTACTCGAGTCCAATTCTAACGACGAGGGAGGCGAAGAGCGTTAGCCACTGAAACGAAAACTTATTTCCGACTGCGGACCGAATTTTTTTTTTTTTTTTCTTTTTTTCTTCATCATTTTATTTTTACAAGCAATCAAACTTCGCCGCCGTGTTTCTTGCTCTCCTCGGGTATACGCTTTGAATTTATATCGCACGGTTTCCTTGAACCCGTTCTCTCAAAGGTACCTACTAATTACGCGAATAAACGAGAGGCTTTTATATATATAAGCGACTTTTCATTTGGACTTTGTTTTGTCCTTAAGATGCGAATATGAGTTTCGCCTCTCCTCACGAGAACGTGACTATGCATATCTTCGAAACCCCGGTACAGTTTAGTATTTGCAGTACTTTTTTTTTTTGCTATTTTTTTTTTCTTTCCATTCGCACGATACCCACGTGCAGTGCGCCTTTGGCTAACTGGGTCGCCACTTCCCTTTGCGCTTAAGCGCACTTCCGCATACCGCGCGTGTAGTCTGTCGCAGACCGTTGCCTGACGCGTCGCGGTTATACCGAAGTTCCTTGAACGGATAAGTCACGCGCTCGCGCTTCGACACGGTAGAAGACAGATATAAACTACCGACGGACTTTTGCGACCCCCGCAATATGTTTATGTATTTTTTTTCGGGACCGATGAAATTTTAACTATCTTTCGTTGCATCGGACCATAATAGATGCGAACGTAAAATTTTTAATATTTCTTTTGTGCAAAAAAAAAACTTTTAATCAGCAAAAAAAAAGGGAGCAAATTGCATTTCGAAAGGTGGTATGTAACTGGATTGATGAATAAACGGTTAATTACTTAAATTCGGTGACGCGGAGCCACTGGAATAAATACCGTCACACACTTCAAGCCCCTTTATTAATAAGGTTCACATTACACTGCACCACTTTTCCGTGCACCTCGAAAGACGATACACCTTATACAGTATTAAAATCCCTCCCCCCTGGAAGTATCTATATCCTCTGACTTAACGAGCGTTGCCTATCTTCGCCCACCCTCCTGGTTCACGCTACTGCGTGCGGGTCAAGTAACAAGGTTATATCATTAATGGACCACGCGTGCAACGGACGTAGACGCAGGGGGCAAGAGCCGTGCGCGTCCACACCGTGGCGAAAAGCACTTTACACAATCAAATTAAAACCATGGAAAACTGTTTATCGTTATAAACAATTTTCCATAGTTTCAACGACTAAACACGTTTCTCTTATTATGCGCAAATTTAATCCACCATTTTTTTACGTTTATGCGTTTATAGCGATAATATAATATCGTGTTGGCGAAAAAAAAAAAAAAAAATAGGTGTCTTAACGAGTGCACCTAGTTGCGGGGAGAATTTGCGTTTCGAATAGACCTTCGACAGTGTTCCTAACAAGGTAACTCATTATTTTCGATGAATTCTCATTGGAGGACCTCACGTCGATGAATGTATGTCGCGCAGTAGTCGAGGGTTTATTATCGTAGCAATGAAAATCACAGGTGTCATTGCGGCAACTCGAGCGACGGTAAGGCCCGGTCGGGGTAATTGGCCCGACGTAGGGCAATCAAGAGCCATTGATTCCCCGCGAATTCGCTGCCGGCAGGACTTTCCACTGGCGTTCTATCGTCCCTCGGCCCTTCGTTCGTTTCGCGGTATATATAGAACATTCGGTACGTGTACTCGTGAACACTACTGTGTCGATTGTTAAGAAACGGAGCGGCATATCCGACGTCGTTTCACACGTGAAACGATGATTGGTTAAGCCTTTCTGTTTCTAAGCTTTCGATATGAATGCGCCAACCACTCGTCCTTCTAATTCCAACGTTCGTCCATCATCCCTCTCGCCGGTACCACGAGCTTTTATCGTTCCTCTACCAACCAACCCCTCCCTGTGTTTGTACGAGGGTTCCCCCCATTGGTCCGTCGGCTTCGTCGTATTCGACGAAACGAAGCTGCTGTGCGCAGGGATCCCACGAGAGGTAAAAATATTTTCCCTTCGCTTTTCGCGTTTTTACGCGCACAGTCAGCCGAAGCTGAAACCCGCGCCGTGCCGGGCACAAAGTTCAGCTACAGCGACAGAAACACCAAAAGGGTGAGAGTCTGCAAGCTCTCCTCTCTTCTGTATATACCCAGCGGTCGAAACGTCGCTTTCGAACTTTTCTCTCAAAAGTTCTCTCAAAAATACCACGTGGTACGAACCGTGCATAGTATATCCACAGTTGGAACCAATTCAACCCTTCGGCACTGTAGACCCTTTCGTTGCCTCTCTTCGTCATTCAATTAACCATTCGCGCGGGACGATATAATCCGTCCAGACAGGAAAATACAGAAGCTGAAAGCACCGGTGTATCTATACTGCGAATTCAATGAACCATTCGGAAACTATAGAAACGAACGTACAGAGAGATATCCTAACCGAGTGGGGGAGGATACGTGCACAATGGTTTTATTGTGTACGAATTTGCAGGATCGATTAATGGCAATTTGTTGCTTTTTCAGCATTATTCAATTTCGCAGTCTCTGCAACGGGAAGTGTGCACTCAATGCCATTCCATTCGTAAAATTCTTTCAACTTCATTGCGTTGTAATTTTATTCTTTGTCATTGTAATTTTATTTATCAATTGTAAAATGGAAAATCTTTCTTTTCTCCGTTTTTTCGGACGTCGAAAGTTGTTATACAGTATGTAATGAAATGAAATGAACTGATGAAGAAAAAAAGATGCGTCTAAAAATGTTGTTATCAGAGAGTTCGGCTAATGCCGAATGCTCAATGCTCTCGTAACGCCGGAAATCACTCGTTGCCGTCAATTCAAGCTGTCTGCCCCCGTAATGATCCTGGCATTCCCGCACGTTACGCTGGATGATGTTTCGGTTAGGCAGAGCAATGATGTTGCCTGTTCGATTGACGGTATATCTGTGTAGTTGTATCAAACGTGAGACCTTTAATCACCAAAGGTTTCGCGAGGGATCCATTTGCTCCACAGGCTTATTGCAAACACGTTAGCGCAATGTTGATCACCGCTCATTCTAATCGTATCTCTCTAAATCTCTCGTACGCATTAAACGCTCGAAATAGCGTTCTATCACGCGGATTTGTGTGTCGACAACAATTGACAGAGCCGCATCGCACTTCGGTTCTTTGCGGTCTTCTCTCGCGCGCTTTTTCTTGCCTTTCGTAAAGAATTTCAAACCTTCGAGACGGATGTCGAAGGGCCTTATCATTACCCTCGACCCGACTGAATTACCACGTCACACCGCAGCGGGGATGGCGCGACCCTTAATCGGTTTACCCACCGATAAATCTAACGAATTGCGGAAGTTTCACGATGAAACGAGTTCGATAGCGAAGACAGACGGGTCTTTATTGAGCCGCTACGTGAGAAATGGTGTTGGCAAAAAAAAAATTGCTTCCAATCTAATAATGTCATCGGCGATCGGGAAAGAAATATCTCATACGTATCATTCATGGAATTTCTCTTGCGCATTGGCAAAAATATAAGAAAATACGTTACCAATAATCAATAGTGTCCCAATCGTTTCGAAACTTCTCGCGTCTGATCATCGACACTTAAAAATAAAAAATAATAATAATAATAATCGAGGACTCGTCGGATTACAGATCATAAAGTAAATAATAATAATAATATTTGTTAACGTACCAAATCTCTTTTAGTACTTTGTTATGTCCAGAAATATCATCAATTGCATTATTATTTCATAAAATGAGAGGAGAATTCTGCAAAAGATTCTCTTGCCAATGAACAATTCTGTGCACAGGCGTTAGTGACAAAAGCGTCGAATGCCAAAGGCTCTATTCGAAGTGCCGAAGGGCTCGGCCAGTGGGGGGCGCGCACCCTTGTACCAAGGGGGGGATGCACAATGGGATCCCTACGGACATTTCCGAACTCCTCCTCCCCACAAACATTGACGTTCTCCACGTTCTATGTATGTTCGCGACGAATGGGCACCGACGTTTTTATTGTTTGCCAAAAATTACGACGTGCGGAGGCAATGCCCTCGATACAGTGAATCATTCCTTGGTATATGCTTTGTGCATCGCGTGTAATTCCGAGAGAGCCGGAGAAATGCGTCTCATTCACGGAACCATTCATTTGTAATATATAATTCATTGGTAGCAATTACCGCTTGCAGCGGGTTGCAATTTCAAATTGCGAAGGAGATCCATAACGGGTGCAACGGGTGCAACGATCCCGAAGGTATCCGTAGAAATTCCGTTTGACTGGCTACACAGAAGTGCCTCAGTTTCACTTTGCATCTGGATAACAGATCATCTATGGCTGGTTTGGCTTCGTAAGTGTACACAAGGAATATCGAAATCCGCTTGACTGTTGACTGTGCAGTAGAATTTTGAAACTCAATGGTATACAGAGACTGTGAGAGAAATCAGGTGCGCGGAGCTCTTTCATGCACTCTATCGCTGCCAGGGTTGCTGCTCCCTCTCTTTCTCCTTCACTCCATCGTTCCGAAACCTGCCGGAGAGGTGAGGCTGCCTTCCTTCCTTTGAATGTGTAAAGTCGCTTTGCCACAAAGCGTCCTTGCAGACGAAGTGGCGATAGTAGTCGGGTTGGCATAGTCGTTTCTCTATACCCCCGTAGGTAAACGTGAGACGCGAATACACACTACTTTCGTGTGGCGTACCGCACTGGCGAACACGAAGGAATACAGTTATACGTCGAGCGTATTATATAACTATGACTATATATATTTGTCGAAAGACGAGACGACAGAAGCGAAATAACGTTGACGCCGTGCGCTCGATGCTCGACTGGCAGTTCACAAGAGTGATCTCTCTCGTCAAAACTTGCCGCATCCTTGTGTACTTTACTCATCCTAACGTTTAGAACACTATTATACGCAATTTCAGTTATAGCGTCAAAATACGCGCAATTTAGAGGGTTATGCGTGTCAACGATATTACGAAGGATCTACAAGCTATAATTTCTGAAGAATTTGCAGTCATTTATTAATAACGATAAATTTTGCAAGAGAAAAATATTTTTGGGGACTTATCGAATATAACTATTGGGTATTTCGGACGTATAGATTTGCTGTCCCAAAAAAAGGATTTTATTGCGATTTTTCAAATTTTAGTCTCCATTGCACGAAAAAACGTATGAAAAGCCGAATTGATAGGTGATGTACCAATATTTTATATGCTATATGTCTCATATTATAGAAAAGTATATGCATTAAATACATTAGAAATATTTAAAATTCGATGTTTTTATAGAATTAATATATTAATCACATATTGTGTTTTATAATTTTTTTCCAAAAATATATTTTGAGCAAAAAAGGGATGTTGTAATTAGAAATTTCGTTTCAATGCTTCTAAAATGAATTAATTTGCTCTTCGATATACATGGAGATAACTTTTATCGGTACTATAAAAAACAGTCGCGACAATTTCAGTAAAATATATTCTTTGCCACAAACCTGTAATTCGTATCTGCGATTCTCTACGCTAATTATAGTAGTTTTGTTTGATAACAGTTCGTGTGAAAACAAAGCATTATCGCGATAGGACGTTGCGTTATTGGAGCATCTCGTGCGACACGAGAGCTTTCCTCTCCGAGTCCTTTGAACAGTCGAGGAATCGCAAATTTGCGAACGATGCGACGCCAGGAACGTTCGCGAAGCTTTCGGTTTTCGGGCCGCAAAGAATTTTCGGTTGGTTCACGAAGACCGCTGAGTGATGCAGTTTCCGGATAGTGTACAGTAAACCCGTATGCACATCGTTTCGCGATCTCCACTTTGCCGCAACCGAGTCATTGCCATGAAAGCATTGCCTACATAGGTCACTTACTGTCTCAGAAACTGATTTCATTTGGGCAGAAAGCGGTCAAGATGAAGACTTTTCGTACGTTGGATAACACGTCGTGTTTCACGGATAATTTTCAGTTAGTCCCTAAATCCGATTACACCCTTGAGTGACTTCGGCGTTCAATTTGTCGTCGACTCGATTCTCCGTCCATTTACATTCAGTCGTGAAAATCGCTCGTTACTTTGCCGCAACGGAGTATAGAGCAACCAAAAGTCCTCCTTTGAACTGCTTCGCACACGACGAGTGTGCGAGAGAACTCTCGGATTCAAGTTCCGGTAGATATTAGTGGGTGTACCGAGTCAGCTTCGGGCTCGTTAGCTTCGTCAGGAATTTGACCAAAGCTTTGCTTTTGTACAAAACCGTAAACGACGTCTACGAGTTGACTCGCCCGAGCCAACTGCATGGTTTCAACGAATCGCTAAAAGCCTGCTAGAAATTTCTCGGCTATAGACGTACTTCAACCCGATTTTCCTCTCTAATATTCCGCGCGACATAAAAGCGGTTCTTTTGACTACAAACATTTAAAATTCTAATGGGTCCTTTTATACTAAAAATCTCTTAACTACGATCAATGGCGTGACTAACAAAAAAATCTGTCTGTAATCCAAAAAATTCTCTGTGAAACAATCTATTAACATTATCAGTGAATTTTCTCACCCCGTATTTTCGTTTTTTTCGACAAAAGTATAGGCGAATCTGAGAAAATGTTCGCATTACTTCATTGAAACGTACGGTAAATACAAATATCATGAGGTTTTCACACGCACTTACCCCTTCCGCTCCAAAGCTCTTTAAACCTCGTAAGTGCCAATAAAACGTCCGCGCGAGCTGGAGATGCTATATCGCCTTTGCACACGACCTGATCCGCAGATCAGAGAGAAAGCGTTCGGGAAATATCGCGTGCCGCACGAAATTTAGTTACTCGTTTAAGTTTCATTTACGAATACGTGCAGCGCGGCAAGGTTAGTTGTAAGCAGGGAGAGCCGACGGAACGTACCGGTGATGGTGCTCGAGGTACCTCCCTCCTTTTATTTTTTTTCACTGCTTATCCACCGGTCTTTCTCGCCCTCTTCTTTAGTCCCTTTACCGCACGATCTACGGTATACAGGTAGCCCCCGTATGCATCCCGTCGGTGACTCCGGGGGTCGCTGTCGACCCCCCCGATGCCGCACGCGAAGGGCCGAACTGCGTGCCGCTCGTTAAAACGCTCGGGGAACTCCACAGACCCGGGTACCGATCGCGCGGAAATCTTCCTGACCAAAATTAACCCCTCCCCCCCCCCCTTCCTCCACTAGTGAGTAACAACGAGAAGCGAGAGAAAACTATACGACGAGGCAAAAGTGCCTGTCGCTCGCGGCCAGACGATCGCACAGATAATTAGATATGCAACGATGTCAATGTTCTCCAGTCACGATAAAAGTCAGATAATAAATTAAATATTCAGATTTCGCTAATGGCCCTAATATTATTTTACTATATGATGTTTAATTTAACGCGTATTTCATAATTTATCATCATAGAAAATATCAATTAACGTGCGCATTCTATATTGCGTAGTGTTCATACATTTCGAAATTATTATAGTGATTATTATAGTGGTATAGTTATTTTCTTGAATTGTTAACGTAGACTCATCATCGATCATTGATATATGTATTTCTTTTTTTTTTTTTCATCGGTTATTAGAATTTCGTTACTATTTTCTTTAGACTGGAAATTGAAGCTTCGCAAAACAAGTCTCGTTTGCCTTGATCCGCGTTTGATTGGTGCGTCGATTTTCGTTATACCTCTCGTCCCGCTCGTTTCGAAAATAGTCGAGGTGTATATCAATACGTCGGCGGGAGCGACGGGGGATGGTAGCGGTGGTAGCTTTTTGTTTTCCTCTGGATACATTCCATCGCTAGCTACAAATGTACTGTATGTATATCTATCAAACGGTGAATGTAATATCGGCGCATGGAAAGGGAGTGGGAAATTGATTTCGAATTGTAGCGAATATACATGTATATATGGGTATTTTTTTTATCAATCGTCGCTCTGACCCTCTCGATGGCTCCATTTAACGATCTCTTTTTTTGTTTCCATCTCTTTTTTTTACCGTGGAATCTTTTTACTTTTATTTTTATTTCCGGCGATGCCAGCAACACAGAAGTAATTAACTTTTCGCATTGCTTCGTTTAAACTGCGGTATTTGAAAGGTCTTTTTTTTTGCGAATATACGGATAGAGATGGACGAGCGGTAAAGCCAAACGGAGGAGAATACAATGTCACTGATGCGATTCACCGGTTCCAGTAGGACTATTGTAGAGTTCTCAACGCATGGTTAACGTATTTATGCAGTACGTTTCTATATTTGCCGGTGAACACTGACCACGAACCATTGATAATTGGCCCGTTTCGAAACGTGCCCTGTAACAATGATCATTGTACCAACTACAGCATCTCTCCCGACCCATTACCGGATGCTGGATTCAACTGATAGTGACGAATACGCCCGGGTCTCATGGGAATTTCGGCGTATCAAAAGGGATGAACGACGAGCGGTCGGCATTAATCTATGTAATTTACTGCCGTCGAAATGCCCTATTCCAGAGATACTATTGACTTCGCGCTACGATCAATTGCTTTTATCTACTATGCCGAGACTGCAATTTGACTGTAGAGGGAAACAGCCGGTGTAACTTATAACATTTCGTAAATCAGTGTAATAGCGTTAGGGTTGTTATTTATTAATGTAAGCGAAAAAACAATAAACTCGACATTCCGCCGATAAATTTTTTTTTTAACCGTGATTCTGTTTCATCGGCGACAAAAACCGATGAAAAAAAATTACTTTGGCGTGAAAAATAATATAAAGTAAGCCATTAGTTCGTGATGAGTCGTTCCGAATAACTCTGTTTTTATATCATTCAACTGTTCAAATAGTTCCCAACGAAACACAATAAATTGAACGGTTTTCTCGACAGTTTAATCGTGAAAAAAAAAAAACTTCAAACTTTCTCGAAATCTCCATTACACAATGTTTGCCTTTCTGGCGTATCGTAAAAAGTCCTTTGCAGTTGTACTCGATCGCCATAGAGAATTCGATAATATCGTCCTCTGTTATTCCAGTAGGACTCGTTGAGTTT
This sequence comes from Buathra laborator, assembly GCA_934046635.1. Taxonomy (NCBI): domain Eukaryota; kingdom Metazoa; phylum Arthropoda; class Insecta; order Hymenoptera; family Ichneumonidae; genus Buathra; species Buathra laborator. Next base: position 2,180,521 of record OW203897.1, on the reverse strand, counting down.
TCCCTCTCGTTTCGCTGCCCTCAGGCAGCAGCAATACCGGCAACCGACGCTTTTCTCACAACTGGAAAACTTTTCTCTGCAATTGAACCGCGCGCTCTTCTCTCGAACGAGATGAGCTTTTTACAGGCGCTTAATCGCTCTCGAACTAAAAGATCAGTGCTCTTCTCTTTCCTATTCGCTTTCCTCTATTTTTTCTTTCCTTTCCTCCAAAGCGATAATACGTGCTGAACTATCGAACAATCGGCACTTTTACCACAGACTCCGTTGGACACGACGAATTGAATCGCAGCTACTGCCCTTTGAGTTCCGAAACGTTCGCCTCCGGAATAATCTTCTGTTAAAATAAAACTACGAACACACCGCTTTTACATGGCAAAAGAAGGAAATACAAGAATCGACGACAAATCCCACAATAGTCTCAATTTTATCGATGATTTCCTGCTACTCTTACCAACTCAACCCTTAATTATCGAAGAAAAAAATAAACACACTCCGTTTCATTTCGTCTTCATTGCCAAAAGTTAAAATGATTTTTCCATCACTTTTGCCACGAGAAAAATGTTGAATAAAGACTATTCTCGTTTTAGCATCGCACGTAAATATGTCAGTAGCCTGTCGAATAAATTACAACGCGAGGTACTGCGCGATCCTGCAGCAGTTCGGGACTATAACCAGAGGCATAAGAAGCTTAATTCTCATCCATACCGTTCTCTCAGTCTCGTTATTGAAAATTGAAAAGAGCCCGGAGGTTTTTCTGTATACTAGAATATTGAAGAGCGACAGTTTCATTCGAACTCAACAGTGCTGCCTGTGCTCGCTACCCTCACAACCCTCTCGTACCTTCATCCGTTCTTCTCCTATCCTGCCGCTGCCTGCTGCTGGATTCAACCCATACATGCAAAACTACATTGACACACGAGAGAGTACATCGAGCGCAGTTGCTATTCACAGTAACAGCTGTATGCATGTTGTCGTCGGTTAGGTCGTACATGTTGTATATAGTCCTACACCAGTGGTTGTAGAAATGAAAAGATTGCGGGGCGCTCGCGGAAGCGAAGAGCGAACGAGCGAGTGGACAAGTTCCCTGGAACGGGAGAGAAAATGCGCTCGTCGAGCTGAGAGCCCAGACTGCCAGACTACGCCGGGGTAGGTGACCCAGTTTGAAAGTGCGAGAGCCGTGAAACTCTTACGTACTTCCCTATTTTTCTCTCACTCCTACGAACCTCGGTGCATTACGTTGTGGCAACGAACTCCTCAACATTGAGATAGCCAACGAACGACTGCGAAACGTATTACGATGTGAATAGTTTTGCAGAGTATTCGTGAAAAAACTCTCGAGGTTCTTTTTTTCCCCCGAGAGATTCGCGAGAAGTAGCGAAAACAACCCCTAAATTACCGCACTTTGGGAGCGATGCGAATAGGAAAAATATCTCGGTTTATGATAGCTTTCTGCGGTGCATAACGAAAGATGTGTACCAGCAAGGAGCAGCTTTAATATAAAAGTTCGTAGTGAAGTTGCGATGTATTATTTATTAATCATTTTATCGTATGCAATGTACTTTGACATTGCGTTGAGGAAAGAAAAAAAAAAAAAAAATTTTAAATGGAAATATGCATTTGGTGCTTTCTGACACAGAGAACTTTTGATCAAAGCCGTAATTCGATGAAAACTTGCGAAATTTTTACGGGATTTTTTATGTATCCGCGGTGTGTTAGTTCTTCGTTCGATTCTTTTTTTTTTCGCCAAACCAGATCCACAGGTACCACGCGCTGATTCTCATTCGCGAAAGCAGTAGGGTAGCGTCACAGAAGTCATAACATCGGGGTAGTGCTAGCAGCGACTCTTTTGCTGGCTCTCGGGGCTCTGTCAGTTCTTGAAAAATCGGACAGCTCTCTACCCTCGTCAACGGTATTATGCTTGAAGCTCGAGAGCTCGTATCACGGGAACTCTTTGATTCAACATCGCATCTATCCCTTCGAATATTTAGTTCAAATACAACTCCAGAGTCCAAAAACGGACGATCTTATAAATTCATGGACTTCTACAATAATAGCTAAACTTTTACGTGCGGAGAGTTGTGAGCTATGATAATAATTGAGAATTATAATTGAAAGAGATGCCTCAGAATCATCGCCATTATACTTCTGCGTTCTATATTTCACCTCTTTTTAACTTTATTAGCTTCAATCAATTACTTCTCTTCTACATTTTCTTCTTCATCTTCTTCTTCATTGACTTTCGCATTTATTTGTGTTTCTCAGAATTCTACTTTGTTCTCATCGCCTTTGTCACCCTCGTCATCCATGTACGGATAATTATAATTGTGAACGATGCCGACAATTCGAAATCGTCGTCATTTTATTTCTGCGTTCTATATTCGATCTTTTTTTTTCTCATTCCCAATAAATAAGTTCTCTTTCTTCTTCTTTTTCTTTATCTTCGAGAATCACATTATTTTTTCTGCTTCTCAGAACTCCGCCTTGTTATCCTCGTCATTCTTGTTCCTCTTGCTTCCGCGAATGCCATATCCCAACCTTTCAAGCTTTACCTACCACCATGATATAACTCTCTCTTTCTCTTCCTCTCTCGCTCTTTCACCTTCACTCGTACCACGGGCTGCATCGCCACCCTGCCTTTCTCGGTGTTCCCCGCTCTCGCGAGAGTATTGATCGGCCGGCGCGTGCTACCCTCTCTCGGTTCTCGTAGTATACCGCCGCGCACCCCTCTTTTGCGGGGGTGGCTCTGCCTCGGCCCCGAATCTCCAACCCCGCAAGCCAAACTGAGCCTCCCTTGCCATTGCGGCCGTACGCCACGATCGTTTTATATGTATATATATGTATCTCCGCCCCTACTCTCGCCTCGTCTCGTCTCACTCTCACTGTTTCTATATATCTATACACGTTCTACTACTTCCACAAACTACAACTACGCTTTACTACAACTACCAGAAGCACTTGCGGAGGGGTACCACTACCACCCTCGCATCTCGTCTCGTACCGTTCCATATCATCCCCCTCGATCCTCTCTACCTCACTCGCTTTCGCGCTTTCGACTCTCATTCTATTTTTCTCACTCGGTCTTCGTTTCCTCGCAGTAAGGTAGTACCACCATTGCCCATTGCCAGGCTACCCTACTCGTTTCATCCCCCCGCTTCCCTCTTAGCTACGTGCTCGCCATTTTCGCCAATACATTCGTTGGCAACTCCATAAATACATGTATATCTATATATATCACAGGTACGCCTGTGGTTATACATTTGTTCGCTAAATTAATATATACTCGTTGCCCATTGGCTCTTTTTTTGTTCGCCCGTCTGCGTTCGCAAGAGCAAAGTTTGTTTTTACGACATCGAAATTGCTTCTAATACCCGAACGTTGGGTCGTATACTCGTACTTTATCGTTGCACGATTTCTAACCCCCCACCCCCTCGATTATTACTATTGATATTTCAATTTCGTCACTATATGGCTGTGCGACCCGCTCGCCATCACGCATGACCACAGCGCGCGTTTGTAGACGTTAGAGACCATTACTTGTATGTTTGGCTTACGGGGTATTAATTAATTTCTTCGCTCCAGGCATGCCGAATGACCATTACTCTGCACCCTCTAACAGCTCGGGAAGTCGCGCCGATTCACGTAGATTTACGCGTATGCACGTGAAAGGAAGGCTTCACGATGGGATAAGGGTGTAGTTGACTGAGAAATTACAGATTAATTATAATCTATCGAGAGCAATCGTGCCAACGGATTTTTTTTTAATGACCTGTATTCAATTTTCATGTTGCGTGAAATTTTGTTGCAAAATTGCACACCCATAATTCGCCTTACGCTAAGAGAAAAATAAGCTATTAACGAATATTACCCATGAATGCAACCGTTTCATGGCCGAAAGAGCGTTGCGTAGGCGTACAGTTTATATCAGCAGCTCCCCGTCGGATAACGTTACGTACGATTGTCCGCTTCGTTCGCGGAAAAAATATACAGACGGATAGGGATATTTATACGTATAGTATACTATATATATAACATTTATATAACAACGGAGCTAAAGCTCGGTAAAGAGCAAAACGTCGACGGTGAAGATCCTTTGGTACGCGTTTAACCCCCCTCTCGCTCCTCCCGCCGCACACAAACGAAGAGATTCATTGTTGTTTCGTTGCGCGAGTCGAGGGCGAGTCACGAAGGGTTAAGGGAGCTAAAAAAACTGTGGCTCGAGTTCTCTTTTGAAACGACAGAAGGAAGCGTATATAAAGAGGAGAAACGCAAAAGCGCGCGACCGAGAGAGAGTGAAAAATGTATATAGAACCGCGTTTGTGGATCTGCCGACTTCCGAGTGGAAGCCACAGAAACAGAGAGAACATAGAAAAGAACGAAGAGTTGAAGAGGGGAAAAAAGCGTATAGTAGCGAAAGAAAAAGGAAAAAAAAACTGAGGGAATCGTCGTAAATTCAAACCCTCCACTTTATATTCAGACTCGCTGTCGTTCCGCGTTCGAGGTGAAGAGAGAGCTCCTCTTTTTTTTTTTCTTACGAATAGTCAAATTTTTCGACAATCTTCAAAAGATCCCGGAAATTCATAGCGCACATACGACATACAGATAGACATTCGTATACGAGTTTTTATGTTCGCGTAGCAATCTGTTCGTTCCGGAAGATTTTTCCTTCGAATCCATCTCAACGCCACAGGATATACAAAGAAGAAACGACGAATTTATGTTCATACCGGTTCCCATTTCTGTACAGTACCATCGGTGTATAGTACGGCATACAAATAATATATTGTCGGCAGGTATAGAGAAACGAGGAACGATATATTTTCAAACTTCTCCCTTATACATATACTTGTTGTTTATTACGGTTTCGGACCTTCAGGGAAACGAATACCGTCGACGACACGACGTCAAAAACATGTAGAGCCGCGGAACTCTCGCGGGTTCCGAGTTTGCGATGTTTTCGTTTTATTTTTTTTTATGTTTCTTGTCGTTTCCTCGTTACGGAGGAAAATCGGGGAAACAGAAACGACGGGTCTGGAAGTTGTGATGACGGTTGGGTCCTTGCAAATCCTGTGTCGAGATAGTCCCGACACTTTTGCTTTGGTGCAGCAAAGAGCTCTTTCCACAGGCGACGTTTCCGCGTAACTCTCGCGCCTCATACAACTTGATAATCTAGTTTCTCCCGACTAACTAACTAACTAACTACTTATTAGGGGGGAAGGATTGGCCCGAGCGCCCAGCCAGCAGCTATAACTAACTCCCTTTCTCGCCTCGTCCTTTGGCAACGAATCGCTCGTTCCCTCGCTCTCCGGAGAAACCAGGGGGCGTTGGAATATCGAAACCGCATCGCACCACGATTACCCCGTATTCTATATACTATTTTGCCTGGTGCTACGTATAATGCCGAGCGGCAGCTAAAAGTGGTAGGTATACCTACAGATCGTGCGCGAGTATAACACCGCCTAGGAAATTCTCGTCGACAGTCAACCCTTCTATCGACGAAACACCACGAGAGCTTTTGACCTTCGTGAACCATCCCTTGAGCACAAAGAGAGACCTTTTGGTACCGATAGGAATAGAGAGTGGTAAAGTGCCGAAGGATGGAGATGACTAAAGGGTTCTCACACCAGTTCAATCGATGCAATTTATTCCACCCTTCGTTTCAATCTCCGATTATTCTCGTGAATTCTTTTTTCCCCGAGAGAATGCAAACAAACAGTGAGAGCTCTTCTACAACGCACGCTTTTAAAATTTCATCGAATAATCACAGAGTCTCCGATGTAATCGAGTATCCTTTTTTTTTTTTTTTTTTTTCACGACTTCTTTGTTATCAAACTTCTTTCTCATCGTTCCGGCCATTATGCGCGAATAAAATATGTTCAAATAAATGTATTAAAGAGAGGAAAAAAAAATAAAAAAAATTGGCGCAGCGAGGCGAAGGGTTGAATTACGAGGAAGAGAGCCGAGAAAAAGATGAGAACGCTGGAGGAAAGGGATGATCTATCTCTATTCAAACTCGAACAATTCAGGCCGCGAGCTTTATCTTCCGATCTCTTTTCATACATATCTATATATGTATATATACTGCAACGAATATCCTATAGCCGATAGCTCCGGCCCTCTTCGGATACCGCGCAATTAAATTCAAAGGCACGAAGAGATTGGAAGTTCCGCGTGTACGTAAGTACTATAGTAGTTTCGAAGGAAATCGATTCGAGGGGGTCGGCCGATTCCATCACGGGGTAATAATCCGCCTTGCTGAGCCCTGAATCTCTCTTACTTGCTCCTTCGCTATTCGTCGACGAACTAAATGGAGCAGCTTTGCCTCGCGCTCGGCTAACCGATACCTTCGATCTGGAACATCGAAGACGCGCCTCCATTTCTCGCTCCAGCGCCAATCTCCAATGTCGACATGGAATAAAACAAGAACAGTGGCAGAAAAAAATCGATTACAAATATGTAATTATACCGTTTTAATCGACTGTACCATTTTAATTGCACTTTTTAAAAATTAAACTCGCGTATATTAAAATACGATTAAGTTAGGAGTTGGAAATTCGCTGTTGACGCGAAGTTCGCACTTCGTACTGAATAATGACTTTCTTCACACCGTGAAGAAGCTCTCGACGTGTCCCCTCAATTATTTTCAAGAGTCCTTGAAGAGCCAAAAGCCTCCCTCCTGACTGTTACACAGTTTCGCCGCGTCATACGTTGACTGATTAGATTTCCACGTGGCTGAACGTCCCTCGACCTTGCTGTCGTCGAGCGTCATCGTTCGAGCTCTCGGAACAAAAAGGAAAAAAAAAACACCGCAAAAATGTATTAACTCCCTCGAAACTTGAAACTCTTTGCGTGACACAGGTTAGCATAAATCAGTGAGAATTCAAAAGCTCAGGACGGAAAGGACGGATGAATCGTGTAATCTTTATTTATGGGTCAACAGAGTAAACGGATTGTCGTGGTTTTTTCCCCCGGAACAGGGGGTAACTCGTGGTCGCGTTATATACAACCCTTTTACTTCGAGTTATCGAACACGAGGATTCAGGCTGTTCTCCCACGACCTATGTGAACTGCTGACCCCGCTGGAAGACCTACACGCTCACCGCAGTCTTTTCCTCTTCTTTTTTTCTCTCTCCGACTACTTCATTCCGCGTGCGATAGCGCAAGCCGCAAATGGCTTTTCCGACGCCCCGGTGATTTTTCTCTCTCTCGGGGTGATATCGCGAGAGCTCGACGAGTGAACTGCGCGGGGTTTAACGGTACAGGAGAAAATAACGTTCGTACGCGTTACTCGAAGCCCAGCGCTAAAATTGCTGAAACACCGCTTTCCTCCCCGGTTTCCGCGGCGTGATGGGCGCTTGCTGTTACTCCGTGTCTCTCGCACGCTCTTTCTCTTCCTTTCGTTCTTTTTCCTCTTGCCACCCTCAGATTTACGAGAGGCACTTAAAATCGGTAAAGTGACTTCATTTCGATTAAGGGCGCGCGCAGCCTTCTAGTGCCGTGTACTGCCCTTTTGCACGGGGCGGAAAATCGACCTCGTGAGAGATTCTTCGACAATCTCACCAAACGCCGAAACTTCCTTCCGGAATTTTCACGAGGCAACGGGCAATTCGGAAGCCTCGTAGTATCGGCTTGGGTGACTGAGAAAAATTCCGAAAAATTCCGTTGCCGTATCGTTCGGTTCTTTGTCGTCGATTTCATGGAATGAGTTCAGGAATTTGATGCCTGCGACCAAAGCGTTGGAATGAATTTACTCGTAAAAAAAAAAACAAGTATTACGCGGCGACAACGGTATAGTGTTGCCTTAAAAAAAGAAATTTAACTGGCTATTCCAGCTCCTTAAAGAAGCGTCAAAAGCTCTCGTATGTCTCTGTACACTTGCTTGAGTCTCGTCTATTGGGATTATCCGTCAGGATTATCGTCATCCCCTCATTCGCGTCTTTCTTTTCTCTCAAGTTTTCCATCTTTCCTCATTCAACCTCAATTTTTTTTGCTTCGTCGCGGCCCATTGAACGCTGCCCAACGAATCTTTGATGAGGTTCTCTCGGCTTTATTATAAACGAGTCGGTCGTTTAATATGTCTCTGGCAAATTTGAAGAATCGAGACACGAGAGCCAATCCAACCGGCGTGCCTCCTTACTTGATGCACCGGGAGAGTACCGACGAGCGAGTCTTTGACCCCGTCGTCGGTATATAACAGAGAGAAATTGGATGGCTCGCGATTTATGCTTCGCGAGTCGTAAGCTGTCGATTAGGATTATCCGCGAGATTACCCTTCTCTTGCTATATATATATTATATATAATTCTTTCATCTTATCCCCATCGACTAGGGGCAGTTTCAATGGCCTTTCTCTCTACTTTATACCTTACCATTCTCCCTGTTTTCACTCTCGTTTAGCTCTCTCGACTCATCCTTGAACTCCCGTCTACGATTCTCATCTCGGTCATGAAACTCTTGCAATATCCGCTTTTTAATGTCGAGAGCATATTTGCACGTGGTGCGTAATGAATTCGATTCTAACCCTGCAATGAATACTGATAAAATATCATCGCCCTGTTGCTAATATCCTCGTCTATCTCGTAGACTTTGATTCCGGAACGATGTAGGAATGTAAGAAATAATTTTTTGACGGAGTTTTAGCTTGAAGCTTTAAACTATCGTAGTTCCGAACTCGTCAGTATTTCCTATGCGATTGAACTTATGACCCCGTACTGCGAGAAGAATAGCAAAGTGCAAGAGTGCTATAAAAAAAAACAGCTGAGAAAAGTATAATACCAGAAACAGGAGACTACCAGAAGCAGCGTTCTGCAGCAAGAGCGACGAGAGAAAAATATAAAAGTGCTTATTCGTGACGCCGAACCCCCGGGCAACCACCGTCTATATGCGATGGGGGTTCCGTCGTTCCGTTCCATTGTGTTGCTTCTTTGTCGAATACGTTTTTTTCGAAAAAAAAAAAAGCTCGAGTTCACTCGTTCGTTGAATACGAGAAAAAGGTTGGTAGCCGGCGCATAGCACCCAACGGCCCGACGGCCTGCGCGCGGTAGTGGGCATTATACACAGAGGCAGGCGAGAGAGGCATAGCCGTAGAATGGCCCGTTCGGGAGCGGCATGTTGGATAGGAGAGCAGAGTAGCAGTGAAGGACTCGCGCGTAATACTAAATCAATATCTGCTGGCAGTAACGCTGGGGGTGAGCCTCACTTTGTAGAGGGTGTTTCGAAACCGATGGTCTCTGAAGTTTGTCCACTTTCCTCTTGGGCTCCACTCTCAAACCGCGTATCAAAATCTCACGCAAAATCACGATCGATCGTTATCAAGGAAACTTGCACATTCCATATACATATACATATACATATTATAGATAGTATATATACAGATATACATATCACACGCTACATTACTCTCTCGGCTCACTCTCTCGTGGATCCTCAGGGCAAAGTTATTGCAAACTGGCCGTGTACTCTCGGGGGATATTGTTAATTGCTAATCGATAAGTCCCAGAGCTTGCAGCCTCCGCGTATAACACAACGAGCAGAGAAACTCTCTTCGTCCAGCGAAGGTAGGGATTTATACGCAAGTGACAAATAACAGTAGAAATATATAGTTGCGCAAACACGTATCATAGTCAGACACGGCAGGGAGGACATCCACGAAGTTTAAACGTGTGTTTTCAAGCTGAAACTGTAGGTGTATCGTCGAAAATGTATACACAAGTGATTGCGATTGCTTGTATCTATTTATTTGCGGATGACCGAGTTCGCCCCATTCCGCGTCTCTCGTCTGTGTGCCACAGAGAATATCTCATGTCCCGAATGGTCTATTATCCGAGTTACGAGCGCCGGGCCCTCGTTGGGCGGATGAGCGTTGGCCAAATTTTTCCACCGGAAGGCATATCTCCCTTCTCCTACCCTCTCCGAGGACTAAATTGTCTGTAGCTGTCGGATCGGATATCGTTGTCTATGCAGCACACGCGAGAACGACCCGGATGCACTATAACCACTGAAATGGAGCGGCTCGCGGAGATATTGCGCTTGTCGGTCGATCTATATATATTCCGAGCAAATACCGCATTTTTCTCGCATAGCCAGAGACTAACGATACTAAAAAGAGAAGTATCTATTTCTCGATAGACGTAATATAGACAGAGTGTGGACTGCCGACAGAACCGAAACTCGTCAATTAATGTCGGTAAACATAGTTCTCTATCGTATTGTTCAGCAAAAAGATGCGGACTATAAGTGTCCAACGTATAGAGACTAATATGATCGATAGGAAATCGTCTATTTGTATTTTTACATCGCAAACTAATCAGCATTATCGTATCATCGACGCTGATCGATCGATTTCGATGCGACTACACGAACGCGCCGTTGTCGTTTGAGCTAACAGACGGAACTGTAGAATGGAAGGGAGAGAAAAAAAAACGCAGATATGCGGATAGGGAATCGTAGTGTTCTGTAAAAACGAAACGCGTGGCAGGCCGTTGTCGATTCCCTCGCCCCGTTCGGGGCGCGTTTGCTACGACTTTGTTGGCTCTCACTCCGCGCTCTTCTGCGGAGGGGTGAAAAGGGATCGAGGGAGGTCGGTCGAAAGGGCCGCCGACACTGGTTACCACTGTACGAGGGCACGAGGGTAGGAATAGCTCGTAGTGGTGGTGGTGGTGGTGCTGCTGTTCCTCGGTCTCGTTTGCTCGTCGGGTGGCCACGTGCGCGACGTCGCGCGAACGCGGTGTTCATTCACCAGGACCGCTTCTAGTGTCTGCTCTTACCAGCGCAACCCTCACCCTCTTGTTCGGCAATCCCCTTCCCTCTCACTGTCGGAAAGCTTCTTCCACCTACGATACTCGCTGTATACATAGGTGAACATATAGACATAGAGTCGAGGAATATGTATTGTCGATGTTCACACTACAGCTTTTGTTTCTATGTTATAGCGGCGTAAGTGTATTTTTGTATCATTATAAAAATGAGTCATATTTTCGTTCAAAAGCGGAGAGCGTTGATTTAATCAGTTATCGTGGCATTAATTTAAAAAAATGGGCACACAAAAACTAAAAGTTTAGAGTCACTAGCAACTGAGATGGTTACTACCCAAACGGATATTTTTGGACATTAATATGAGAGAAGGAGGGACGACAGTATTAGCGTTATGATGTACTATAGTAGTGCAGTATTGGTAGATGAAAGACCGTACACGAGTGGCCTTATACCCATTAGGTATTCCCACTGTGTATTCTCGACCTCTCCCACCCGCTCTCGTGCAGTTAGTCACCCAACTCGCGAATCCACCCTCCTTTTCCCGCATACACTCGCATTTACCTTCGACTACGTATACATAGATAAAAGAGAGGAGCCTCGGGGCCGAATATACCAACGAACTCGACGAATGCTGCGTTGCAGTTCCTCCATCCCGTAACACACAGCAGCACACACGCTTTCCCCTCGTACTGTAGTTATATCTCATTCACGTTTCGCTTTTTTTTTTTTTCGTCTCCACTCAGTGAAATGTATAATTTTTTTCAACTCAGCGTAGCCAACTGTAATTTGCGGACGGAGCTCTCTTGTCGGATAACTTTACACGGTGTCTCGTTATTCACGAAAAAATTTGAGGCGGAAAAATTCTTGTGCCGTAATTTGTCTTTTTTTTTTAGTTTTACATTCGTAGAGGCGATGAGGATTAAAAATTATTATCCGATCTCTGCACTCAACCCCTGTTGCACGATCTCTGTTTATACGAGAATTTTTAGCTTACCGAATTTACCGCTTTGGTATAAATACGGAGATATTGTATGTGTTACGAACACAAATCTCGGATCAATGCGACGTTGGTGCGATATTTCTTCGCCTTCTGCGGCTCGCCAGAGGCTTTTCGAAAATGGTCGCATTCGAAAATGTCCCCTCGAGCGACAGCAGCAGAGTTCGACGTCATTCCCGAGAGCTCTACACCCCACCCGCCCCTTTTCCGAAAACTTTCGGAAGAACCCCTCCGCTGCTATACACCGCTAGCCGATTCTAGGGTGACTCCAAAGCTGTGTGTGGCTTATGAGATTTTCATAGAAAATATGTTTTGCTCCGTTACCAGACATTCGCCTCTGCATTCTGCACAGGTTTCCATTATATATCATTTTATCATATTTTCAGCGTCGATTCTGTGTTAAAACCAAAAAAAGATACAAATTATTAACCCTAAAACACCACATATGGGTCGATTGGACCAGAACTGTTGCAAAAAAATCTGAAATTTTTCATTTTTATGTCTCTTTCAGAAGCGTTTAATTTCTACAATATTTACGATATCGACATTGCGTCACAACCAGCGGCTTCCTTACATTTCGGCCTTTCATTTCCACTATAACTAAATTTAATAATATGAATTTTTGCCGGAGAATAAATTGGCTCTTCTGCATGGTGTTGACGAAGTGCAAAAATATGTGTGGTCTTTTATGATTAACGTTTCGAACGTTTTTATTAAAATATCAGCATTTTTCGTGAAATATCTGGTTATCGTAATTCGCGCAGTTTCCTTATCGACATATACGGTTTTTGGGGTTATATAGAGTCAATTTCACCAAGTATAGCGTTTGGAATGCTTTTCGTTTACTGCGTTATTCCGAGGGAATTTCCCAAAAGTGTGATCTCGAATGTTTCCACTCTCGTGCAATAGAAGAGGAGTACCGCGAGTAGAGTGATCGGCTACAGTCATTGAACACCCGATAGTGATTGGCCGACTTCCACAATAACGCCCTGGAGGATCCAAGAAGCCAAGAAGAAGTCCACGTATGACAATAACTATTTTTTTTGCCGTTTTACCGAGAGACCGCATTCCCGTGCAGCTATAGTAAAGCTAACGCTCAGTCATTCACCCCTCGTCCTCGATTTCTCGACCCTTCGTGCAATGTATATATACGTACAGAATATACCAGCGGGGCGCTGTTGCCCATGAGACATTTGCCAAAGTCTCTGTTAGTAATCCCCTCGGAAAATTTACTGCCTTATATTGTATCGTTAGATATTTCTCATAACAGGGAACAATTGCGCCACTCCCTTTCCTTAAAAAAAAATGCCTAACGACGCTAGCAACTTTTTTTCTCTCGGCATTTCGATCTGTTAGAATTGCGGGCGATGGTGCAATAAAAGTTCGAACGTGAGAAAAGAAAGAAGAAAATGTTGCAATTAGTGCAACTATACAAGAGACGATAGGATCAGTCCAGCGTCTTATAATGATCCGGTCGTCGAAGCTGCACATACAGGGTACAAGAAAATTGGTTCGCTTCTGAAGAAAATTCAATTTTCTTCGATGAAACAAGAAAGATTGCTGCCGCTGCTAGATGGATAGAACATAGGGCTTCATTCGTCGTCTACCCTCCCCCCCCCCCCCCACCCTCTTCTCACATCCGGATACAATTGAATCGATACACAATAACGATATTTCACTTTGGCAAATAATCGTCTTTCTTTCTCTTCATTTCCACTCAATGAAAGTAGATAAATAAGCTCGCGAGGTGGGGACGGGGAATTAAGGCCAAACATCGCAGTAACATATGTATACACAAGGATCGAACTTGTCGTGAGGACTCAACGATTTATTACTCGGCGATTGATGAAAAATGTATTAACATCGCATCGAGAAATGTAATATAATATCGATGGAGGTAAATGCAAACTTTAATGCCTATGATTGAGTCCAGAAGTGGGCTTATACACGTGAAACATTGTACGAGTCACTTCGACAATCTGGAGAGCAGGAAGAGAGAGAATATTGGGGGAGAGAATAAATAGTGCGTCCGTAGGCTCATAGCTGCTCGTCCTTTAAGCTCTAACAGCAACTATCCTAACGCCTATTGGGGCCCATGTGGCCTCGTCTCGTCGTGCAGCAGGTGGTACATTGTGGACGAGGATCACCTGGACCTCGACCTTTCGCGAGAGCCGTGTGGCGCGTTTCAACTTTCATAAATAAAACTGTGAACGCGCGCGCGTGTGTGTTGAGGCACCGGATAGCCCGTCAAGGCGGTTTCGAGACACGCGTGGATTTTTTGACCGCATAAAAAAAGAGCCCGTCAAGTCGGTTTCGGGACACGCGTGGATTTTTTGACCGCTTAAAAAAAAAAATCATCCTGAAACAACACTAATCAATTTAGATTGCGCATAATTCCAGCATCCGAAAACCTGAATTTATCACGATGCTAATCCGCTCCAACAAAATCGAAATTAACGATGGCTATCGACGAAATACGACATTGAAGGGAAGAAAAATAATGGTTCCCCCTAAAATTCGTTTCAGCGCGTGCTTCGGACAGCAGCGGATCGTTAATAAAGGGAAAAGTGTCAATTCTATTTAATCCATTTATCTCATTCATTCTCTTAGCATTTACACTAACGCAATCCGTGAATAATTCATTCTATTCAAATGCCCGCTACAGTACTAACGAAAACGTTACTAACTTTGTAAAATTTATATCTATACTCCTGATCTATGTGATATCGGTAAGAATATATTAACGCTGTTGAATTGATATAAATTAAATTCAGCAGCTGTATCGCTTTGACTTTTCGCTACAATTCCGCTTCGTTTTCCATCCTCTGTTTCTTTCTTTCCCGTACTTACGTTCGTAAACGCGTATCTCTGACATGAAGGAACAATGTATGGCGACAGTCTGCCAGCGAGGGAAGCGAAAGAGAGAGAGAGCGAATTCTCCTCACTTCGCCCTCTGTATATAATACCACACTGTGTAGCTTTGCAAGCGTTAAACTCTCGAATGTATTCATAAGTGTCGAAGTTTCCGGCGTGCGGTGAGACGGCGTCATCGGCGTCGGATAGGGAGGGAGGGCCCCATGTGCGGCGAACGTTGAGAGCTCTCGCGGTGCCATTAACTTCTTATACATAGGTATGAGGTTCTCTCGTAAGGATCGCGAACATATAGGAATCGAAGGTACACATAGGTACGAAAGGTACTGTAGAGCACTGTAACGTTTTGTACACACATCAGCTACCGCGCCACACGATCCTTAAGGTTCGAATGTGTAGTGTATATATATATATATATATATACACCTCTCGGCCCAAAGCCGAGTTTCTGAGACTACAGCTCGTAAGGTTTCTTCCTCGAGAGAGGAGAAGAGAGAAAAGAGTGCTTCGAACGGCAGCTGTGGATTTTTTTTTTTTTTCAATCCTCGGGGTTAGCATCTGCCGCATCGAGAAGCCCCCCTCTTCGAAACAGTCCGTGGGCCACCCTCGAAAAACCATCTTCTCTCGGCCCGTGAAATATACCATAGAAAGAAAAATTACGAAGGATCGGAAGACTTTGAAAAAAAAACTCATACGACGTGTCACGAAATTGGATTAATTGACGAGTCCGGGGTTTTGAGTGTTTGCCTACAGGTATATAATCGTTGACGAAAGGAAAAAGAAAACCTGTTTGTTCAGAGTGCCGCCAGATGTGACCACTCTCTCGTTTTATATATATATGTATACAACATACATATGTACGCAGACTGTTAGCAGTTACCATCGATCCGTCGCCAGCCGCGGCGCAGGTTACACCATTTCCCATACTGTTGCATATCGTATTAGTGACCTTACATGCATCGGCAAAACCTGTAATTTGTATCGTCACCATGTAGCCGCTATTACCGAGACGGCACTCAAACGCTCCAATTCCTGCGAGATCGTGAAAACCCGATGGTTTTCGCGTATCTGATACCTTTCCAAATGTATAGCGTCGAATTTATTTATCGCATCGTTAAATCTCGAGATCGTAAAGTTTATAACCCCCGGGGAATGAACGAGCGTGCAACAGGGGCGGTTCACGTGCGCTGCGGGTATCAATGACTTCGCGCGCCTCTCTCCGCCATCAAGATGTAGCACCCGCGGTTTAGCTACCACCTTCTCCTTTATATACACCTTGTCATTCTCTCTCCCGCGTGTAATGGAATCGTGCAATTTACTGCTGATGTGTGTAGCTATAGAAATAAAGAAACATTTGACGTTTAATTCGAGCGGTCGTTCCGTTCAACAAATTCGATATTTGTTTTGTTTCGAACGATCGCGTGAAATCGTTTTTTGTATAGCAATTTCGTCGTGTAACATCGAGAAAATGCATGTCTGAATAGTTTATAGACGCGAAGTGGACGAAGAGCGAGTTCGGAGGTCTCTAGACGCGGAAAGTAGACAAAGAGAATTCTAAGGGAAGCCGATTTTCGTCTAGCGATGAGAGTTCCAGTCCTTCCAAAATGCGCAGAGTCCTTCCAACTTTGGAGGAGATTCGCGATCTGCATTATTCAAACGCCTTTAGCTTTCGTCGATCCTCTCTTGTACGTTGTATATATACATATACATCTGTGTATAATATATACGTGTATACTGTATGTATACGTAGAGCGAGTTCCGCAGTCTTCGTCCCCTCTCTCGTCCAGCTTCTTTCCAGTTTCGAGTTCGTCTTCATCGCGTCGCGTGCAGTAAACTCAACGAGAGTTAGGAATTTTCGGGTAAAGCTTATTGGAAAAGCATTGGCTCGATCCCACGGCTCTCGTCGGAATATTCCGGCTTTCGAACTCCTGTCGTCCGATAAGAGAAGAGGTGAGTATATATAGCAGACGAGAGCGAAAGACTGATAGTGGAAGAGATGAAGAACCTGCGTGAAGATGGTGAAATGGAAAGAATACGAGAAATCGTCTTCGTTCTCGGGAAATTGAACGCCCCGCTACGCTGCGAGACTCGAGAGGTGAGAAAAAAAACTAAGAAAACCCGCTGCTGTACAGTCGTTTAGTTCGGTGTCGATCAACGCCAAGTTCACGCGAATTTCCTTTTTCTTTTCTTCGGATGAAACCTTCGATATATCCCGCGGAAGCCCCTTTCCACGTTGTTCGCGCGCATCTACAGTTTTCTATAGAAATAAAAAGGTCAAAGGAAATATTCCTGAACGCGGCTGTACCTTCACAAGTATGTAGATGAGACTTTTTTTTTCAATATCGCTCTCAAACGCTTCGATATTTATCAAAAGATTTCCGAGCCAATTCTCATTATAGACGCGTAATTGAATTTCGCGTGTCACCTGTTTGAAGGTAAAACCTGTAGACCGGTGTAGTGTTTGGTTTCGTTCGATCAGCGATAACGAAGCGATGGCAGACACTCGGCAACGACAATCTGGTCGTATCGACAATTCCATTTGCCTTATCAGTATCGACTGGCCTCTGCTTCTTTTTCGTGTACACTCCCCGTATTATTTGCACTTTTTTTTTTTTTTTTACACAGACACAAAGTCACACGTACCGCAAACTCCGAGAATTTCAGTCCGACTATTTTGTCAACACTTCGTAACTTTTTAACGACCTTCGCATTTTTTTCCGGAGTTACTAACGAAGCGTTTATCTGATGTAATTATAACGCGTGTTTAATAATCGAATAAGGAACTCGCAGACTTCGCGTGTATTGGGGCTCATTAAAAAAACACACACAAGTTTATTCGCGCGAACGCAGAAGAAGAGTGAGAGAGAGAGAGAGAGAGCGAGAGAGTGAATGAGTAAACAGAAAACGAAACAATAATCCATTGAAAGATTGTAATAGAGGGGTCGACTCGCACCTGATGTATTTTCACTGCTCAGAACCCGAGAGATTGTATACGTACATAAAAACATTGTATAGGAACGACGGAACGGAGTACACACTCTGTGCTCTCGCGCACGCGACACAATGCAGTATTGTTCGGTGTCGGGTAGCCGTGCCGTTGCTGCGCTTTACTCACGGTATTGTTGCACAGTGGTATAACCGAGGGAGACGGCATCAGCAGTCACAGCTTGCTGGGCTTTCCTTGGCTCAGGTGTTTACGAGAAATGCTGCTTGCGCAGTTGTTTTTTCGACGGCAACGAGAGAGCCTCATGATTCGACTTCGAGTTCGTGTACATTTATACCGATCCACTCTGTGCGTTCCGCTATATATAAGACCGAAGAATGAAATGAGAATTGAAAAAGAGATGACGAAATAAACGAAATTCTATTCGTTAAACGAATGCCACGACCAACTTTGTCACAACTGTTCGAATAACAAAAGTTCGACGAGTCGAAGTTCGAGCGAAATACCTGACCGGAATAAAATAGCAATATTCGAACTTCGATGAAAATTTATCGGGCTATGGATTCAGGATATATCCATCAAAATTGACAAAGACAAATTGGTGTGAAATGGAAAAAAAAATAAATAAAAAAAAAATGCATGGTCCTTCCTTCGTTATGAATTGAAGGGGAAGAACTCTCCTGGTGCTGATAAAAAAACCCTTCGTATCAATTACGATACAGTGCGTATATCTCGTCCGGTCCTCGAATACGCGCGAATAAATCATTCACTTCCGGAAGGGCAACATCGGCGTCAAGATCGGCAGCTGAATTGCCAACGAATACTGGCGCACTATCGTGTATGCCACGCTGACCTTTTTTTTTCGACTCTCTTTCTCTCATTCTTCGGATGTTGCGTCTCTTTTTCTCTCGTCGTTTTATCCAACGAACCACAGATAGCCAGTTCTCTCTGTAATGATCCGGGCAACTGGTATACATAGTTGTGTTGGATATACTACCGTGGAGTCTTCTCTTCCCCTTTCTAAAGGGGGCCCTGAGAGTCCCCTCCACGATGAACAGGAGAGTTCCGACAGGGCCCAGAGCAGGTCGCCTTCGCAAACGACGAGCGTCGAGTCGGTGAGGCTTCCAAGCTGATCCCACCGCACAACCGTCCTCAGTTCAGTCTTCGCCGTCGAAGATCGCGTCCCGAACGTTCGCGTGTTTCTCGGTTTTTTTTAATTTTTTTTTTTTTCACTTCGCTACTGCGGTGCTCCGTTTTCTCACGAAAAAAAAAAGAAAAAACAGAATGCTCTGTACTTCCTGATTTTTTTTTCTCGTTCTGAGTTTTCCTGTTCAGTTTTTTTACTCTGCAGCCTCCGCGACTTTTCGTTGTAGACAATTCTGTTTTATTCTCTACGTCGATTGTGTCCCCCCCTATCATACCTACCGACGTCTCAATAATACGAGAACCGACAATTTATTCGAATCCAATTTTACGTGAATACGCGCGACGCTTCTTCTTTGGCAGAGAAATAGAATGGAGGAATAGAATAGCGAGAGATTTAATTTAAAAAAAACGGGAAATTGACGTCCCCTTTCGGAGTATTATAGGTGCGCAGCTATTGTAAATATACAGATTGTGAGCCGTCGTCCATGTGCGGAATACTGCGAAATATCGTCGAATCGTATATTCTACGTACGCCGTTACAATTTTATCGCGCTTCGATTCTCGAACAAATACATAAAAAATAAACTTTCTTCGTGAACTTGTGCGCGGAGAGTGTCGAAGAGTGTGAATGGGACTTGCGTCCCGGTGATACATAAGTGTCGAACGAGTTCTGGAATTTAATTTTCTTCGCACAACATCGGTGGAGAAAGAAAAAAAATGAACACAGCAGCTGCAAGTTACTCGAAAATTTCTTCGCTCACGTTTTAATCGTCGACATTTTCCCACGAGGTTTCTATTATAAATTGATCCTTTTATCACGCTATTATTATTTCGCGCTGAAGTGAGGAAAATCGTTTGAAATATATTGGAGACATTTCTTTTCGATGAACAGCTCTGGTTCTGAGAAACCGATATATAGGTCATCGATATTCGATCAAATATTCATAAAAATTACCTTCGAGGTATGCATATACTATATATATAAGTATCAAAGTACGAATGTCCGAGATTCATGGATTTTCAACACGCGATGAGACGATTTATTCGTACGAAATTCCAGACGTCAGACAAACGGTCAGTTTTGTTTCTCCTTTTAGTCAGTCTGTTGAATCCGTCGTGTATCCGTCCCACGCTTGTTTTTCCTCAACGTACACACACACGAGACGAAGGTGAGCTGAGAGCGTGCCGCCCGATAATCGTGATAAGTTCTCGGTGCGCGCTTGATATGCTCTTACCTCCTCCCGCGTCGTTGTTGTCTCACAAGGTACTAAGGATAATTTGCATAATAATTATCATACATTTTACGAACTTGACAAGCGTATAATCAACGTAAGAATCTTCTCTCGGTGTACGTTAATAACATCGAAGAGGTGTTAGAAAAGAAAATATACGTATACACGCGATTGTAAATCGCGACGACGAATCTCGGGGACTCTTTGCGTCTCGAGAGTGAGCATTAAACTCTGAACGCTGAATCGTCCCCTATCTCCTCCCTCTCCTTCTCGATTAATATTTATGAGAATAGCCGCAGCTGCATCGATTTTTGCATCCCCGACTCTCGTTTTACCCTTTTACTCCGAGGGGCACTCAAACTTCTCATTATGTTATTTTAGCATATTGGGAATAATATGCGCGTATAACTTCATCCATTTGGACGATATATCCCTTTGTTTGTGCCTCGTTCGTGCGTCGTTCGAGTGTCCATTTTTTTTGGAGGGCGGAAAAAAAAGAAACAAATATAAAGATAATAAATGGATGACCGGCAATTATTTGGCCGAAGTTTCCGTGTACGAGAAACGATGGTACAACGTCCGCGTGTGCAATGCAAAGCACATTCATTCGACTCAGGTGTGCGGTACTGCCGATCGATCAGAATGGAAATCGGAGTCATGAAAATAACACACATACGCACACAGTGACAGCACAGTGAAAATAGTTGCAACTGCTGCACATGCACTATCGCCCAACCAGCGAGGATTCTGTGGGGTTCGATTTTGTCCCCTTGCCGAACTTTTCCCGCACACGGTCGATAAATATTTATGAGAATTTTCCACTGCGTTGACCCGTTTGGTTCATTCCGGAATCCCTCGCGCGGACACACGCGTATATTTTTTTACATACACCTATACGAGCCGTGAATTTGGCGAACTCCGTTAGAACGTGCGGTGTCGATGCGCGAGTTATGAACGATTTTTCTCGTTCGCGATAAAACGTGAACGAATCTTCTCGACACTGCCAGGTGTGCACAGTGGGAAGCAAAAAAACGACTGAAAAAAAAAGGAAGCCACATAAACTTTTTTGCATTTAGCGCGGATCTTCATCAGCGTTATTCGCGTCTCTCTTTAAATCGAGTTATTCGAAAGCCCGAACAACGACGAATCGTATCTAAAACTTTGCAACGTCGTGTCTCGAGTACTCTCACAACTCGTTCAGTTTCCTATCCCCGAGCGTTACTCCATTTTCCACGAAATCTCATCCACGAAATCTCATTAAATTCGAGTTTAACCTTAACATCGTCGAACTGGAGAGCTTCGCGGGTGGGATAGCAATAATTATGTGCCGCGACGAGCATCGAGCACGCGGCACACGCGCGGACTCGTTATCAACATCCCATAATTTAGCGATACTCCAGTATCGCGTATACTGCCGCGCGGTTTTGTCGTAACGCGAGAGCGTATCGAGAGCCCAAACACAGGCGTGTCCCCCATTACATTAATGAAATAATTTTACCTATAAACATCTATAAACACGGGCGGTCGTGCAAAGCATGCAAAATTCGCTCGGCAACACTTTGCCGCGATATAAATAAATCTGGTGAAATAAGACCGACAAACCCCGCGGAGATATACACGTATATGTTGAAGTCGTTTCACATTTAGATTCGTCCTGCGGTTATTTATTCTCTCGAGACAGAGCGAACGAAGCAGGTCTTTCTGGACCAAGTTGGATATAGAAATAGCCGACGTTCGCAATCGCGAAAATTCGGCTAAATTATAAAATTCCATATTTCCTCTCGTCTCGAAACCGCATGTCCGACTGTTTCATTTCCTTTGGATTCTTTCCGGGAGCCGTCCCTTCGCGAGACATGGGCATTGGACCCATCGCGTTAAGATTCTCTTCTATATCTATAGATAGTACACGCCGTTGTACCTCTTGTCTAGTCATTGGAAAGCTTCGAGAGCTCCGGGGCGAGTCGGTTGCGAGAGATCGCGACGACGAGCTCGTGTAAGTAACAGGAAAAGGGTATAGACGCGCGTGTTCACGAGACACAACGTATCCAAAGCCACGAAGGCCTTAAATGGCTCGACGTAGTCGTCGTGCTTTTGCTCGTATTCGATGCTCGTGACGCAACAAGAACGCTTCGAGTTAAACATCGCGAGTACTCTGGATTATTTTAACATAGAAACGATTTTTTTATCATTTTTTTCATAGAATTCGTGGGAAACATTTATTGGCAATCCTTCTATCGTGTAAATATACCGAAAAACAGAACATATCGATAAGAATTTTTTTTTTAACTTCGAAACAACTGAACCAATATTTGTTCAACAAACTTGAATTTATAGCGCTAAACGTTGTACGATTCTATAGAAAGCGAGCAAAATACTCTTTATTCTTGCGGCGAGAGCTCGATACCCTGATCTTGACACTCGGCGGTTCAATAAACTACAGCGATATACATATATATATATATATATACAGGTACACAGAAGAGATACTTTTTAACGATCGACAGTGAGAGCGGCGAGAGTCGCGCACGAGTGAACACGAGACGCGGTGATCTAGATCACGAGATCTTTTCTCGTGATCCACTCTGCCGGGTGCATAATACATCGTAGGTTGAGAACCACCCTCGTCATTCGATATATAATAGGGTGTATTACACATATAGATATAACTTTGGTGAGGTAGTAAGGACGGTATGACTTCGTACGGCGGCAAGGTACTCTATCTGTTCTGATGGCCAATAACTACTTTCTCCCTCTCCGCTTATGCACTCTGTTCCGATCGAATGTGCCTATATCTACGGCTTAGACACGGAAGGGCCTATCGCACGGACCTTAACATGTAAAACGATGTGCTATGCGTTCCTTTGCTTCTCAGTAGTCGTTGAATGTATATATATCTCCGCGTATTACCGGTCGTGCAAGGACAGTGCACGCCTCCGCGGTATCATGATTTACGTGGTTCACCCGAGAACCCGCGCCTGACTTTCCAGGGGGTCAGACAGATCGATTTTTTTTTTTTTTTTTTTTGAGAATACATTTTTTGAAAATGTTGTAATAGTATCCTCGGTTGATCATGTATATCTATATAAGTACGAAGGAGAGACGCTTGCATCGAGTCAGGATCGATTTGCATAGCAGTCTCGTGATACCGTGCGACTCCTCGCTCTCTGTACCTTTTCTCCTTGTCTTTATGTCTCTCGTTTCTTTATCGTTTCTACTCTGCGTAGCCTTGCCTCGGCCACTACCGCAATTAAGAAGCAATTTAACCGGTCTTCCGCGTGATGTATCGCAGAAAGAGTCACCGGAGCGTACGACCACTCTATAGTTATAAGAGCAACTCTTCGCGAAGCGAGTGCACCCCACACATACACACGGGCCCTCGGTGAGACGAGAGACCGCAGGGCCAACGACGATTACGAGAAGCACACACGGGGACGAGTATTTTTCCCCAAGGTTGTGGATGAGAGCCTTATTATCCCGTGGGTGTCGCGTTGGAAGTTTTATGCCCGCTATGTGTGCCGTACTCCCGTACGTCGGAGGGTACACTTTTCGTACCTATCGTATATAAGACCAGAGTGTCGCTCCTCCGGCTCTTTTTCTCTTATATTTTTATACCGTAGCGGTATAAAAATCACGAATGACACTTTTTTTTTATTCCTCGTCCTGGTAGCTCTCCCTTGCATCATCATCTACGATGTTATGGATTACCATTCGTCCTGCTGCCGATATAAATATTCATAGCGAAGTGCTCTCTATCCGCCCTCTCGTATATAGCTTTATATGCATTCTCTCCTCTTATCGCACACCGGCGCCACGATATCTCTTTCGTACACGTGAGTGCGCGAGAGTTGGGCACATCGGTAGAGGTACATAGGAGGCCACCGTTTCGGGTAGCGAGAGGTGAAACATCGTACACTGTAATTGGCGCACGTATTCGAGTCCCTCGTTCGGTGCGGATCGCTGGATCCCTCGCGACGATGTAAACCCATCGGGGAAATAAAATTCTCTCCATCATCCTCTGCTGTCGCGGTGGAACGTTTATTTCGAATTCCAAAATTGCTGGGTCGCCGAGATATAAAGCGTATCGATTTCCCTATTCGCTAAATGTTATCCTATCTGCTATACCATTGAGTTCGTTTAATGATGAACGATGATCGTATTTACAGAAATTTATCGATGTCGATCTGCTCCGAATCGTTACAAATTACGAGGCGAAGTGATGATCGATGATATCGGGAAAAATCATTCGATTTTCCGTTCTACTGCTATAAATTTTGAAGTAACGGGATTAGGGCACATGAAATAATGGAGTATCGGAGTAATGGCAGTTGGAACCGGAGGTCGTGTTATCGATTAATTTCCATCGTTAGTCCGGTACGATATTTGTCTGAATTATTATTATTCATTATTTATTATCGATGCCGAGACCTGTATTCTCAAATTTTTAAGTCTCGTAGCATTAACGTTATTAGTCCAAATTTATGTATTATCGATTATTATCTATTATCGATTTTCAATAATAAAAATAAATTATTCTCAACCCGTAATTATGGTAAATCTTACGGTAGAGAAAATTTATATTCTTACAACGGCGATGCGAAACTTTGATGTTTCCCGTTTGATAATAATCCACGGGACATTAAGAGACTTCCAGAGAGAGCGGCTATAGCGATTAGTCCAATCGTCTGTGTAGATCACAGAGACAGTCTTTATTCATGCCTTGTCGAGTCCAAATCGTTGCGCTCCTTTGTAAGTGAGTAGCCGGTTGTAGCCACGCAGCGCTGAGCACTCGGCACAGTAGTGAGCAGTGAACCTATCCGTCGTGTAGTAACTTCTAAACAGTTCTCCGAGAGTTGACTGTCGGGCGCCGGTCACCGATCGTTGACTCTCTTCCGGTCTCGTTTTACCCGTTATTCGTGTCATCCCCATTGCTTCTTCGATCGAAACGAACGACCGCGGTCTCGATAACCCGTTTTTTCGTTTACCGTTTCGATGCAGCAATACTGGTAAAACTGTTAATAAAACCTTTGCGTAAAAAAAAAAGCAATAGCTTAATACAAAAAGTTTACAACAAAAATTAAAAAACTTCCGACGGAAAAAAAGAGTGAAATAACAATTCATTATTCACATGTCATAGTCATGCGATTTCTTCGTCATTAAGTATGGATATCGCCCGACTATAACATGTGAATAATTCATTGTTATTTCACTCTTTTTTTCAGTTGGAAGTTTTTTAATTTTTGTAAATTTTTTGTATTAAGCTATTGTTTTTTTTTCTTTTTTTTGCGACATGTGAACATGGGCAACATGCATGTGTAACATGAGTGTGCGTGTGCGTTGCGTGTGTAACATGAGAATAATTAATTGTTATTTCGCTCTTTTTTTCAGTTGAGAGTTTTTTAATTTTTGAAATTTTTTTTAATTTCATTTATTTTTAAAAAAGACATATTTTAACTATGATCTCGACTACCGTGAATTTGAGGTTATGCCGCACAGAGATCGAGAGCGCCTAGCGAGCCACCAGGCGTCATAAAAATATATCGCCAAAAATGGCGCCCAATCTTCGATGTATCTAAAGAACTATTCCGTAAACTGCTTTTATGACACTTTTCTACGCACTAGTGTGGAAAAGTGACGTAAACTCGAGTTCGGTACACGTGCGAGAGTTCGATACACTCGCCGAGAGCGACCATTTTTCTCGCACTTTTATCAAAAATAAGTATTTTCTCTACGAATATTCAACTAATTTAAACGAGGAATTAAATTCTCCATTGCAAACGACATTGCCCGTACGTCATAGAGTCGTAACAAATTCTGTTAAGTAATTTTCATCCTTTTCGAGAACATACCGAACAACGAAATCGCTCGTCTCCGTGAAACGCATAACTCCCATCTTTTTGCCGTGGCGGGCAGTGAAGAGTTAAAAATTAATGACCGGTACTGAAAGTTTTTATGCATCAACCATTCCATGAATTTCAAACACATATTTGCTATAATTTCAAAGCACTGATGTAAAAAGTTGATAAACAAGTTTGTAACTTTTATACAATTATTTAATGTTACTAACTTTTGTTCAATATATAATGTTAATAAAGTCGAAATGTTCGGATACATTGAATTTGCAAGTTTTTTGGTTGTAGAAAGTTACAAACATTGACGCTGCAAAAAAAATGTAAATTGAGATATCATCGAGTTAATGTTCCTCAGCGGAATTAGATAAGCAAAATGCATAATGGACTATGCAAAATAGATAATTTCGATTGGTGTTGCATAATTCCATTTGAAAACGGGGTGTGCGTATCCAATCGACCTCATTGATAGTAAGAAAATAACTATTATACAAATCTGCCCACACCTTCATCGATATTCAGTTCTCGTGCGCAGTTATGATATTAATGTCCATATAAGAATAGAATTCCCCGAGACGTTACCGAAGAAAATTTATCGATCTGCTTCATTGTCCTCTTGGCAACAATATCCGTTCGCAGACACTCCTCCTCTCGAGTGCGAGGTCTCATAACGCGCAATCGATTCTATGTTTTGTCCGGCAACAGAGGATCCTCTTGAATCTCTCGCGTGGGAATGTTGAATTTCGAAATTCTCAGCATACCGAAGACCTCGCGAGGAACGGAACGGGTTTAACGTTCGTTCGAACGCCAGCCGAGGATCTCTCGCGACCATTGCGCCCGCGGGTACATCGCTGTTTGCTGCTGTTCGCTCGTACCCGCTTCCCCTCCCCGGCCGTTCGTTCGAAGCACCTGAATTCGAGTGCATTCACGTTCAACACAGAGAGTTTTCCCCCGTTTGGCAACGCGTTCGAGAGAGCGAAACTGAACACTGTCGATGAACACCAAAATTTCTCATCCCCCTCGAGGTTCCGATACCATTCGCGGCAACGCCGCGGTTAACCCTGTGCTGGTGTTCTCTGACGGTCTATTTGACTCTCAATAACGATTTCAATCGACAGATAACGACTTTGGTTTTTTCATGTCCATAAAGATTCCAACGCTGTTCCGAATCGATAACGCTTTCATTTTTTATTCGATGCGCAATTTTTGTTAAATCTTCTTCCACTTCTGATACGGATTTTTGTATAACGTTATCAAATGATTAATAAAATACGTGTAAAATTCGTATTCAGCAGCGTATTATTATTCAGCAGGAAGAAAATATATAGTCGTGAAACGACGAGTAACGAAGTTTTTTTTTTTTTGCAAGGTGCTTAGAAGCATAACAACGCATAACAAAAGCATTAACTTTGCGATATTTCGGCAAAAATATACGACTAAAAAAAAAGATCTTCCTGACCGCATATTCCCTTCTCTTTGGTGTGACTATTTTTTTTTTCTTTTTCTCGCAAAAATTAAATCGCCCTTTGAGAATATATTATTCTTCCACCAATTTGAATAATAATTACTTTGAAAAAAGTCGGTCTTATCGATCGTCAAAGATCCAAAGGGTGAACATCGCTTTCGACTTAATTATACAGCGAGTGTTCCTAAAAAACCGTCCCGATCTCTACGCGAAGTCTAACGATCTATATACCCGTACGGGGCTGGTGCAGCGAAGCGAGTAGCGTGTAAGGCGCAAACCCCGAAGCAAAGCATAAAGGGCCGAGTGGCCCGAGAGCGCCAACAGTACAGAGAGAGAGTCGACTTCGCTGATTAGGCAGCTGCTCATCAGCGAGGCCAGCAGCAGCAGCAGCAGCGGCACACCGTCAGGTGCGTCATGAATAATTTCCGCTGTTGGAAAATCGTGTGACGTGACTCTCGTTCTGTGCTGGCAGTGTGCCTCGCGCGTTCGCGTGGCTCTTCTTCCTCTATCTTCTATATACACGCTTTCGCTCTTTGGTTCACGACACTGTGCCTTCCCTCTTTCCTTTCTCGTATCTTCAGTTCGGGATCACATATACGAACGAGTTGCACAAAACGCAAAGCCAGAAGTAACTCGGCAAGCGTTTTCTGCTCTCTCATCCGTTTAGCAAAACTCCCGGCTTCTCTCATTCGCACGTTAGAACACTTCATTTATACGTCTTCCGGGTTTAAAGTGCATATTAACGTTTGCCACTGCGAATCTGCCGGATTTCAACCGTTTTATATTTTAGTGCATATGCGCGGTGGCAAAGGTAGATAAGGTTAAGTATCGCTATATCGTATATATATATATATATATATATATATATATATATATATATATATATATATGCCAAAAGGAATATTCTTTAGTTGAATAAACTCGCCTGAAGCTTTCGACACGAAGCTCTTCTCGTTTCTTGCCTCTAACAATGGACCGCTTTGACTATTACGGAGCGAACGTCTACATACGGAGAGAGTCATAGTTCGCCTCTTCCTTAATTAGCGGGTATTCGTATTGTATCGCATAATATAAGCGTCTATACATGTAACAAGTATATTCGAGTTACCAGACTCTCGCTAATTAAACTATTGTATCGTAAGTGCAGAGCGAAAGTGCATCGCATATATTGTACATGAGATACAGAACAGACTTGAGAGCTTTTGGCGAGAATATGCGGAGAACACTAAAGCTTCTTAGATAATTTGTTCCATCGGCCAATCCCCTTCGCTCGATTCAAACAGAATCCTTTTTCTGCCCCTCGATAAGTCCGAGCAATTAATGGGTGAAACCCACAATTTCTCAGTATCCAATCTAATCGCACAATGTACAACGGAAAAAATTTCGGAGCGACAAGTTGAAATAATAAGGTGGGAAGATGTACGACGTATTTATCATCGGCTCGTAGATTCACGATGTACTTCATCGTAATACATCGTGTCGTCGAGAGGTTGTACCGCGAGCAAAACTAGCGTCTCCAACATCCCACACGAGCGAACTTTTCAATGCCCGCGGCAAGCTAACAACGAGTAAAACTCGTAGTAACCGTAACTCTTTACATCGTGTCTCGAGAGTGAAACGAGTAAGAGAGGCCTCTTGGAGAAAAAGAGTTGCTTGTCGCGAGAGAACGGAAGTTAGTCAAACTAACTCCTGCAGAAGATTGCCATGTGAAAGGAAACGTACATATATTCCATTTCCACCTATATTACGTATAAATCTGGAGTAGACGAGAGCACAGTGTCTCATCGTAGCTATATATGAAATTTATACACGTGAGGGTTGTAGGTAGAGGAAAGCTATGCCATTTCGTTTGTGAGATACTTCCTGCGGAGCTAACTTTGTTGGCACAAAACGCACAGTTGTGTGTACGCGGTACGCGTCGGGAAAACTTGAGTATTACACGTCTCGCTCGCTCCGCGCTGTACACTCCGCAGTCCCTGGGGTTTTTATCTGCAAGTTCATACCGAGATGTGTATACATCTATATATGTATATTCCTGTATCCGACTTTTCTGCTGGGCACAGAGGAATTATCATTTCGCGGACTCGTGATGCTACGGCGAAATTGCAATGAGGCCGCGAAGCAACGTGCGCGATGTTTATATGTATGTGTATCTTGAACTCATTCTTATTTGCTTACTGCGAGATGAGAAAATGAGCGACGGCCACAGGACCCGACGAAACGAGACTTTCCTTACTCTTCATTATTATTCTCGTTATACCCCTGTGGCGTCTCTCACGTGCATACAACTTATTATTACGTACAACACGACATCAACTTGTTTCACACGATTAAAATGATACATCGTGACGACGATAAAATATGTATAATTTTCCGTTTTTTTGTTTGTTCGGAATATTTTTTTGGTTCACTCGGTGCGAAATATCCCCATTTCACACCTTAAGTAAATTTTTTACGATACTTGTGCGCAAAACTTTTTCTTAACTCGCATTATCGCGGCACGCGTCTTCGGCTCGCGCTGTGAATTCACACTGTTAGAATTTTTTATCGCACTAGTATCGTAATGTATTATATTTATTTGACTTTAATCATATCGGAAAAAATGTATGAAATTATTGGAATTGCTTTTTGACGATGATGGGAATCATGGAAATATGGATGGCAAAAGAAACGGCGAGGATTCTATGATAACAGACATTGACCACATCTGAACCCGCCGTGGATTCTCTGGAATATACGCAGACAGACGGGAGTATAATCCAACTTTTGTGTATGTGGGTAATGCGTCGTCGCAGGAGGGCTTGTCAGGGAACTCCGAGAGTTCCGAGATTGTTGAAGGTCTGCTTTCGTGAAATTGGACTCTCGGGGTGGTCGTGTATTTCGCCGACGTGACAATAACCGTCGCCATTCTCCGACGATCTCGCAACTAAGACGTCACAAGGATTTCTGGGAATCTCATTTGTTGCCTCGAATGCTCATTCTCTGTTTCTCCTCTCTATAAGCATATTCTACTCTAATATTCGATTCCACTTCGAATGATATGCGATGAAAACTGTTTCCTCTTTAACGATCCAATTTCGAGGCATCCGGCACTCAGAATGTTATTAGTACTCCCCGCTGTTTTATCGCGGGGTTTCCGAGAATAGTAATTTATTGAGGAACAAATTTCGTGGATTCGGGGTTCAAGATATATTTGATGGTCTCGCGGTCAACCGAACTATGCTCGTCGGTTGTGCCGGTCTGCTGTGCTCAGCGAAACATGCATCGACTGACCTATGCAATTTTGCACACGTTATACCATAATGAATCGCGCGAAGTTGTATGAAGCAATATCGCTTGTAACGCGTGTGCATAATGAATTTGCTCGGGTTTATTCTATAATATGTGGAACGGCTTCAATGTAATACGTATATGCATGAGGTACTTTTTGTATCCGGTTAATGTTTGCTTGACAACTATCGTTTCACGAGGAAGAGTTTCCCGATACTGTCGATGAGCGATTAACATGAGAAATAAATGTACGTAATACATGTTATCGGTATTTAAATGAAAAAGCTCAATTTTTTTTCCAAAGCGAGGTGAAAGTTTGTCCAAAAAAAGTCTTAAGCCTTATTG
Source organism: Buathra laborator (assembly GCA_934046635.1). NCBI lineage: Eukaryota > Metazoa > Arthropoda > Insecta > Hymenoptera > Ichneumonidae > Buathra > Buathra laborator. The sequence continues at coordinate 2,149,654 of OW203897.1, read as the reverse complement.
TCTGATTTTAAGAACGTTAATCTTTTTTTTTTTAATAAAACGTATCGTTTCATCGGGGATTTCAAGGCACAGCTTGAAATTTCAATCTCCATTTTCTCCGAAATGAAAGGAGGGCGGAGTTCGGAAAGTTTTAAACATTTGCCTTCGCTCAACTGTTGGATAACGAAGCAGAAGTTGTAAGCAGTAATCCTGATTTTTGTTTAATTTCCTTAAATCCTGGATTATTCCCAAAATCCATCTGCCCCCGAATTTTCAGTGGTTACGAGGAGGTTGAGGAAAGGTCTTTTTTTTCACACGAGCTTTAAAAAAATAGGACGTCGTAGATGTCGTCTCGTGAGACAAGTTTTGCTTTTTACGACAAAAAACTAGTTATTTTTTTTTTAAACGAGTTTTCAAGGTACGCGAAAACGCGACAATACAAATTTTCAAGATTGTAATATTTTTCATCACGCGAGACGTATGATTCGATATCGATATTGTGGAAAACAATGTACACGAGACAAGGCAATAAAAAATGATGTTCGAAAGCCTGTAAATCGATCATAAATAGATCGCATGAAAGCCCTCCTCCGTATTCTCTGTTCTGCGTCAAGATTCCGTGAGAAATTGTGCGACAGACGTAAAGCCTGTCAAAAGGATGAGATCGAATATCGAAGAAATATATGGCTGCTACGAATTTAATATCAGAGAGGTAGCGACGATAGCGCGAATGTCTCAAATATATTCCGCTCCCTTCGCACAATTTAGACCCCGTTTCGCCTTTAGAAAAAAAAACAAAAGTTCGCCTTGTTTTCACGAGATTCTCATCGGGAATATACGTTACAGATGGTTTCAATGATCATTCAACGATCGTTCTATCGTTGAGCACATAACAAAAATATACGACGATACAAAAACGCGAGACAAGCGAAATGAGTACAGCGATTGAAAACGGTGTGGATGCCTCGAAATCACGTGCTGGCGTGTTCTCGAGAGCTTTCGCGAAACGCGCGCAGCCCTACGAGGAAGGTGAGTTTCCTACGAATAAAAAAAAATGGTGGTGACTACTTAAAACATCGTTTTGCGAACCAATAAATTCGAATCTTCGATCTTAACGAGGCTTTTAGACAAAAATAAATTATTCCACATCAGGTTATCTGATCTTTAGCTTTTTACTCTTTTCGCTTCGCCTACTTTTTTCCCCCCCGAAGCTGACGGTGGCGCGTTGCAACGTTGGAAGATACTACTTAGAGTTTTGTGGCCGATACATTTCCGCCTCCGGGGAACAGCCATAAAGAATCGTGCTTTCGGTGCATAGGCACGCGCGCGCGCGCGGGTGTAATATTGGAATATCCCATATATCACGCTAACCTCGCCTAACTTCCCGCCTGCGACTCGCGGCCCCGTTCCCTTATATGCTTCTCACTGGTACATTATGGTGCATCTACCATATACTGGTACGGTACGAAGAGTACATGCTGCTTCTCTCTCGCGTGTCTGCAGAATCGCACATATCTCTCGTATACATACACAGTAAAGAATATATGCTGTATATAAGAACATTTTCCCAAGAGTCATGCATGTGCAACACACCCTCTAGTATTTTATGGTATACAGTGGCTGTTATAAATGTATTTGCTCTGTGCGGCTTTGCACAGCCATATATACTCTACTATATACATATATGTTATCCATATATATATATATCGTGGATATACTTTACTATGTATCGGAGTTTCCGTTGTATATTTCAATTCACCTTATCGAACTCTTTCATAAAAGCTTCTTATATGCTCGGGCGACCAAAGTTATGAATATATTCGAGGCCGCAGCTTGGCTTCTGCATCGAGGACCATCTGCGCCGACTATAACAATTTTCTACACACTTTGTAATTAACAAATATTCTATGGTTATCGGAAAAGCGTGTGAATCGCAATTTTATGCAAATACGCAAGATTTTATGTTACCGAGCGTTGTAAGTACCGGCGGAACCAGTTTTCACCCTTTGTACCTTATGTTTCATCAATATATTACTCGACTGAGTTAAAATTCAATTTTTCTTCTCTTGACACAATAATTACTGAAGAAAGGAAACTGGTTATGCTTGTCACTCCATCATTCGGCGGAATTGTTATATTATATTCCGAGCGCTTTTCCGGTCTTTGATCGTGTGATGTATACGCCGCGCCTCGTTTGCTCTCAATCCTTCAACTATAACGTCGCTTTCTCTATCTTTCACGGAACTTGTCGATAACACTTTACTTACTCTCGGCAAGTTTCATCGGTGAGTGGGTGGGGAATTGAGGCTCTTTCTCTCAGAATTTCTCCCATCTGCGAGGAAGACCGGGCGCTCGAGAGAACCCGCAGCCTCCTCCCGCTTCGGAATTCAATTATCGTCCCGTTCAAACATCGGTGGAGAAGATAATGTGCCTCGAACGAGTTGGTACAACCACGTCGCTCGGAAGGAGGGATGAAGTTTCAGACGAAGAACGCTTAACTCCAACGGACGCGAGCATTCATGGGCTTTAGCGATGACCGCGTTTGTCGCTTGATAACGGGTTGTCGTACGTTCTATATCTAGCGGTAACAAGCGCCTTCCTAGGTATCTCCCACGTAGCGCAAAGGGGAAGCTGAAGTAAGCGGAGAGGTGATGGTGGTAGCAATTAAGATCTGGGTCTCCAACGGTGAAAGACTCTATCGACTTCTGTAATCAAGACCTGAAACTGTCACAGTGTCAGGAAACTTTTTCGTTTCTGCCCACCTATCTCTCTTTTTTTCTCTCCTATCCCTCTTCAAGTTTACTGCCGTCTGTATAGAGCAATGTCTACCAAAGCTCCAGATCGTTAATCCGAAGCTCTGACACGAAAAAGAACAAAAACTAAAAAGATCCAAGTACATCCGACTCTAATCCGCGCATTTTTTTTCTTTTTTTTTTGTTGTTTCAGCTCTCAAGAGTCTGAGTCGCTTGAACAAGGAGGGTGAGGGACTTGGGATCGAGGATGGAGTTGCAACGCACCCCACCTTGGCCTTAATGCGTCGCATCCTCGCAGATGCACAGGTTTGTTAATTAAACATTCTTCTTTGATCAATTTTTTTGGTGAAATATCAAAAAATATCACGATATCGCGATGTTTTATTATTTCGAAAGAAATTACTTAGCACCAGTAGATATACATGTTTTTTGTTTCAAAAGCTCAGGTTCGTTAATAAAACATTATTTTTCGATTAATTTTTTTTCTCGAAAAAAAAAAAAAAATATCACGATATCACGATGTTCTATATTATTTAAAAAAAAGATGACGTAGCACCATTATATATATATATCTTTTACAACTGCACAGGTTCGTTAATAAAACATTATTTTCTTTGATTCATTTTTTACGATGAAATATAAAAAATATCACGATATCACGATGGTTTATTATTTTACAAGAAATAACATAGCACCAGTATGTATGTATTTTTTTGATAACTCGACAGATGACGACGCGCTCGTCTATTAATAATAGAAAAATTCTTTTGTTCCGACTCGCGCCTATTGTCGTTTTCGATGCCGTTTGTTCTCTTCTTTCACTATATTATATACTTTCACACAACCGACCCGACACTGATTCACCGACATTTCCCTCGGGAGTCTCTCTCTCTCTCTCTCTCTCTGTTTCGCTGTGTTCATCCTCGTATATTTATTAAGAGAAAACGCGAACGAACAGAGAAAACCGTTAACGCGGAAAGAGGGATGAAACCACAAGAGTATATGAGACGGTAGACGTGAACGTACACGAGAGTAAATGGTGGATATATACGAAACTCGAGAATGAAAGGGAAAAGGCAGACCCGTACACGCGACTATTGGCACGAATAAAGCCAAGTTGAGAGGGTGAGTTTCGGCTATCGCAGTTAGGGTAGCGAAACATTTTTTTCTACCCTCATTTGTTCTTCTTTTCTTCACACATAGTCGTAAGTCTAATCCAAAATTTGTCCAATGCTCGGACCTTATTATCCTTATATCCCATATAAAAAGCAAATATATGCAAAAAATATATTATTAGAAATTTAATAGAAATATTAAATTCGGTGCTTTTTTTGTAATCCATAAAAATCCATATAAATTTGTGATATACTCTTTCCATTATGTCAATACATATTATGCTACGAATTTTGACGAAAAAATCCAACTGTAAATCATAACTATTATCGTAACCTTCATGAAAATAGTTGTTTTAATACTTGTTTCGTTACTTTGCGAAAAATTGCCTCAAGCAATGCGCGTTATTGCAAACGACAACTATACCTTTCACGGTGGCCTCTCGCCGTTTCTGTCGTTCCGTGAACTCTGCAGAGGTCATCACCAAAGTCCAGAGTCATATCGGACATTTTAGCGAACGCGAGGGGAAACTAAGCATTATCAAGGGTGCAGTTAGCCGACGTGTGGTCGTTGAAGCTCGCATGTACGTATACGTATACTGTCTGCTTTTAGTTCACGAGATTCGCTCGTGGCGCATATAAGCACAGCTGAGTGGGCTGAAGGGATCCAACCGGTAAATCCCTACGTAATGACTTTCTCATGAGAACGGGGTGAGATTGCGCGTTGTGTGAGTCTCCGTGTATGTCACGCTGTAACAATCGAGAAACGGATGTTGGGTCCAATAAATAATTCCTGCACCCGGTCGTACGTATACGAGTCTCTCGTAGATAGGTATACATATACTTTCGATGTTAAATTTGACAACGACGGATATTCGACGAATTTCCACATTTATTATCGATAATCCGCGCTGTAGTGATTCCAAACTCCTCGAGGTCGCATTTTCGTAATCAGCTTGGATTGATAAACTCTCAAATATTAATGCTTCGCCTGACACGAAGTATATTCGTTTTATTCTCGAAAAATTATATTGGTTATTCGAGTTGCACTCGAAATCGTGAACGTTGAGTTTGTACAACGGTTGTATCGATAATCGAAACTACCCGAGAAGAAGTATCTGTCTTCCATTTCCGAGTAAACACAGAGAATTCGTATCGATACCCGAGTGGTGCACACAAAACGATATCGAAACCAGCATCCGAGAAGTTTCGAACCGCGATGGCAAATCATAAAGGCTCTTAAAATTATTCGCGCTCCAATAATCTCTTACCGCACTGCCAACTGCAACTTTGTGCGATGTACAAGCAGCAGGAAATCTCATTAGTGTGTTCGTATGAGCGGCAAAATGGAGGGGAGAGAGAGGAACACGGTTAATCCACAACGGTCTACTCTCCGGTGCGTGGCACGCTAGATTGCGTCGCGAGATTTAATCAAGCAATACTATATCCCCGTGAAATTTATGATTATTCGAAAAACATATATATATATATACATTTCTCTTTTTAATCTTCCAAGTGCTTTTACGAATTGAATTTACATCTCGGAATTTTATTTGAAACTGTGCTATTTCGCGCGAGAGTTTCATTTACGCCGCGTATTTACTTTAATGGGAAATTTATGTTATGCGCGAAACGAATCAATAAATCGCGAAGATATTGCGATCCGAATCGCTGAGTGAAAAAAAAAAAAATTTAGGTTCATTGGACGCGGGTGTGACTACTGAAATATCTACGTGCAATCAACTAATGACCACGATAGGCGCGTAAACATTTTGCTCGATGATACGTAACCGCCGCGGTGCCGTTACGTACGGTCGACCTTCCGTAAACTCCCCCATCGGTTTTCCCCAAATTAGCTTCATTAATTGAGTCTACTGTTCGCGTGTAATTTGCGGTTATACGGGAACCGTGTAATCGTCGAATCTCATCTAACAAGCGAACCGAGATTTTCGGCTCGGAGGGCGGAACGTAAACTTCGTCGTACTCCATTCGTGTCCCATAAGCGAGTATGTGATCGACAAACAGACCATTGATCATGGTAATTCGACTTGTGGAAGTAAGTAACAACAATCCTTTCCAGACTTTAACTTCCGTTCGTTTCTCGGAAAAATGACCCATATTTCGTGCTAAACTTCTCGTCCTCGTGACACATATTTTCTACAGTTTCCAACAAAGTTCGATAGCAACGATGAGTGACATGGCGGGACAGGAAAAAAAAAAGAAAAAAAAACAATTGAAAAACCGCGGAAAAAAGTAGTGTCTATCTCTCGCGCTTCGTTGCTCATGTCACGTCGCTCTGACTTTTTACCGCATCACGGAGAAGCGAGGACGTTGAAACATAATGTACGAGCGCGTTGCAGAAAAATTCCGTGTCGTGCGGTTCACGTGAAAATCCAGGCAAGTTATGTTGGCGAGAAACCTCTCACTTTATATTTTTAACGTGAATCTCACGTATTCGCGCGTTCGGCGATATGCTTTTTGCGAAGAAATAAAAAAATGTATATAGAAGCTAAAAGAAACTATCGTAAAGCTACGAATATTCCATTGCATGATTTATGATCGGATTTTTTTTTTGCTCCCGACAGTGAAGAAAAAACGGAAGTTTTTCACTGGAGCATTTCGTCAAGAGAATTTCAAAGTAAAATCGTTGCCGTTACGCGTCTCCCGTTTGAGTTGCGATCCCTTCGGGGGAATACGAGTTTTGTACAAAGTTTCGTCACATTGTATCCCCGATGGTGTACGAGAAGCTTGGAGTGAGAAAAAGAAAGCGTTATAGCTTGGAATAACCTGCGGGGGGGAGGGTTAGGGCAGAAAACGGTACGTGCACTGGCATACGGATTTTGTCTAATATCTTTGACGTTCTCTGTATGCAGACCGAAAGCCGAGCCCTGCAAGATAGGGAAGTTTCGTTAACGGTCGAAGAGATATGCCGACGCGTTGACGTAGCGTGTAACAAAGTTTTCCATCTCTGACGTTGAGCTTCCACCAAGGCGTCCAGATATTATATCCCTCGGTATCGTTCGTTCCGTCGCTACTTGAGCGGAGAGCTTCTATTATGTGTGCTCGAGTAAAATTTGCTTTGCCCCGTGTTTATCCTGAAGACTTCGACCATCGCGGCTATTATAGCGAGAGTAACGATACCTTATGTTAGCTTAGAAGCCATTTAAATCGATTGAACAAACGCAATCCATCCGCTTCAACCCTTCCAAAGGTCTGCCGGTATAGTTCCACCTATCGATCAACTTCGGAAGCTCGGAAATTCAATTAGTACTCAGTCAAGGGTGTCGATAAAGAGCGAATGAAAAGCCACGAGGCAATACATTATTAATGCCTCCGCCACGAAAAATGGATGACGAAATGGATTTTTCAGTTCGACCCTCACATCGAATTGCAGAAGTCCCTCACGCGGTCACTTAAAGCTTTCCTTACAATTTGTTCCGATAGTGACGAACTTTCGGAAATTTACAAACTTTCAAACGAGCCGCGTAACGTGAAGAAAAGGGTTGAATGATTTTACGCGTTAGTTGTGGCACGTGAAGACTTCTTCACCCTCCTCGTAACTTTTCAACCCCCTTAGCGTGGAAGCAGCAGGCAAGCACCCAGCCACTTCGCTTTTAAGCGTTGAAAGTTAACATCGTCACAGAGTACCCCCTCGGAGATAATCGAAGCAGGCGAGTGAGCGAAGCTTCGAATTCGATGGAGAAAATCCTCCCTGGAGGCTCCAAAGCTCGGTTAATTACTGCGGACGACGCAGATTATTATCCTTTTCGACGCGTATACATATACTCTTTTTTGTTTTGTTTTAACGCCGGCCAAAGACAACGAACCGGGCAAAGTGTACTCAAATTTTTATTTCTTCGCGGCGAGAGCGTCTCGCTATCTTACACGAGGATGAGGACATAAAGCAAAAGAGGGAAAGAAGGGACGGAGGTCCCCCTCAATGACGGAAGCCGAAGGGTCGAAGAGGATAAAGAGTAAATGAAAAATGCAAAATCATGAGATTCTCTATCTTTTTTCCCCTTTCTCGTTGTACCTTGTACTTTTTTTTCTTCTCTCCGTCGCTTTTTTTTCTCGTTTCATCCCCCGCGCGTCTACTCCTGTTTATCGTTTGCCTGCTTCTTCATGTCGCAAAAGTGATGCACGCGACGTGAAGCCATATATACCGTATGTTTGTCGAGTCAACTAAGTGGCTACCCAGTGCTTTCGCTTTGGGTATATGTTTTACACTCCACCTGTGGCCAAAGAACAAGTATATCTAGTCTGCTCTTCCGTTCTCCGTCTCGCGAACCGAGATATTCTTCCTGGTCGTACGTTTTATGCGGTGTCTCACGCAGCACACAAACATCGTCCGTCGCCGCTTGTTGGTTACAAAAGGTACCATCATCGCCCTCCGTCAAATGCCCGTCGGGCTTCCGGTGGATACTGTATTTTTGTTTTTCTTGTCAAGCTTCTCCATGAGCTCTTCCTCTCTTCATGTGGTACTCAACGATGCACGAAATTACTTGCTTTCAACAACCGCTTCAAACAGCTGCGTTGAGCAACAATTATTCATTTTAATTGTCACCATTACATCTTCCCTGTGCACCTGTGCAAAATCATTCTGTTAAATAATTTCACTCCCTTTCGCGACAGTAGTTGTACGTTGATTTGAGAAAAAATTCGAAATTAATGAACAACGCGATACTTAAAGAATTGTTTTTTTATTTATAATTTAATTACACATTGCTTTCTCGGCATACAGGTTTTCTTGTTAAGATAATTCACTCAGCATTGATATAAGTGCCCGTGGAGATTGAAAAAATTCGAAACGAAAGAACAGCTCAGTCTGATGAACGACGGCTTTAAAATTATACAATAACTATAAATCATTCGTGAGAGTAGCTTCAATGGGAAGCTTAAGTCTTGACTGACAGTGCAACTGACGAACGGTGTGTCTTTGACTGGTATACAAACCATTAATTAATCCTCGCGAGTATTGTGAATACACACGCCACAAGTCATTTGGAATCTCGGCGAGAAAGCATTACAGCACAATGGAAAGATCGTCCATTAATTTATCGCTTCTACTCATACTATTTTCTATGTCTATACCGATGTGCCTAAATCTCTCCTTTCTCTCTTTGACGACGAGTAATACGTCGAGGATTACGAAGGTTCCCTATAGAACGTCAAACTCTCTTTCGTTCGCCTTCTTTCTCTGAATCTCGAAGTTTGCTACTCTCTTTCTCGAGCGATTTACATATTTGGAATGCTACTCCGCTATGTACCGAGTTCGAGGCGTGATGTACCTTACACTTAAGTCGGAATAAACCTCGAAGGATTCTCCGACTCTTTGGGTTTTCCAAGACGTTACCTATTTATTCTCTGGCTTTAGCTTTTACTCCGTCGTCTATCTGCCTCCCTCTCTTTACTCGAGTTGGAACGATCTATAGAAGTGACTGCTGCAGCTCTAAAACGAATACCGCACACCCCCGCTACCGTGAGATTCTCGGGCAAATGGCCTACTCTATTCCGCTACATATATCTCTCAGCTATCTGTACGATTGTCGAGTGTCGAAACTGCAGTTCGCACTTCTCACTTTTCCCCGCATAATTTTCTCGTGTACTGCACGTAATAATGTGAGCTGACGGTGCGACAGTGCTTTACGATCGCGAGGACCGCCGCGAAAAACGAAATCGTTATTCCATGCCGTTGCATCTAGATACGTTCTATTCACAAGCGACGAATTCTGCGCTTGTCGATTTTGACGATGTAAGCTATAGCGTTTATTTTGCACTATGATCGGGTCACCGCGCCAATGAAGGAGATAGCGGCTAACAGCAACACGGATCACTTTTAACAAATTTACTATAAATTCAGTGCTGTCCTCTGATATTGTTGGGCGAAGTTGGGGTAAAATGGACGGCTTTAGCAATTCGGGAGATTTTGTCGATATACACAACACTTTTTCACTATTTTTTATCGAAATAATAAATTCGTTACACCTCCTTAGAGTATTAAGACAAAAATAAATGGGACAAAATGGACCGTAATTCAATTACATTTAAGAAGCGAAACATTTGAAAATTTTAAACAATTCATCTCCTATAAGCGGTATGTACACTATCCTCGTCGGAAAATATAAATTTCCCCATATTAAAAACAATGTAAGACTTTGTAAAAGTCAATTACAGAATTATAAGGTGAATGTCCCAGTCATCGTCAGTGCGTCAGCAATCGTCAATGTGTACTTTGACTGTACGAAAATCTCTATTCAAAGCACACATTGACGATTGCTGACGCACTGACGATGACTGGGACATTCATCTTTGTTTTATTTATCTGTATTTTTCTATTATCGTATCGGTCGATTTTAGCAAAGGCAATAAATGTTTCGTAGAATATCATTAAATGTCGTTCCCGATCTTGTTTTAGGTAAGTAGCGATCTGCAGCATAAATAATGGCTATGAAACTTGAAAATCGTATTTTTCACATTTCCATAAATTCTCGGGTGGTCCACTTTGCCCCAAAATGCGAGGTACGCGACTGTGCCGTTTCGCCCATTTTGCCCCACCGTCCGCGAAGATATTGAGTTATCGAAATGCTCTCAATGCTCGTTTGAAGCCTGTAATAGTACGTTGTGCATTCTCTGCACGCATGTATTTACTTTCTATGAGTCGTGAACGCTGAATGAAGTAGGCGGGATTGTGCATAAAATGGAGTGGACAGGGGACAAACGTGTTTGCGTTAAAGCTCACCGGGCTTTATACGCGATCCGTAGCACCGGAGAGCTTGCGAAATTGCATAGAAGTCATGTACCAAAACCCCGCGTGAGTTCCACCTGTATGTGCCTTACGTGTACCGGTTCTGCATATCGCCATTTGTGGCTTAGGTAGAACGTAAATTGCTATACGCTGAGGTGTATATACGCCGAGTCGTACAGTATTATGTATGGTACCTTGCCTCCCGCTAATGGATTAACCCCCTTTAACCCGTCGCTCTGTCGACCCTTCTGCGCGACGTTGCGCGCGTATTGCATTTTCAGTGCAATTCCGTGCTGGTTGTACCAGGTCGCGGCCCTCCCTCAGCCTCGGGAAACACGACCGCTTTGAATATTGCGTGCGTTCAAACTCCCAGTCGTTCGAGTCGTCGTCGTCAGCGTCGTCGTCGTCGTCGTCGTCGTCTCGCTGAAACCACTCGACCTCTTGCATATATACTATATCCACGTATATCGAAGTTGGTATGAATATGCGAAACTTGCTATATCACACGGGTCACCGAGCATTCGAGAATAGTTTGTGATTCGCCAACAGATGAATAAATTTACTCAAATTACAAAATTCGTCAAGTTCATTTGTCAAACTGAATATGAGAACTTCCGCTCGGAGTATTTTCACACAATTTTTTTCGGAATTCTATCAAAAATTTAAAATACGTAGGCGACAAGATTATTATATTTTTTTTTACTGAATGACGCAGTTATTCTTTATTGTGTATAATATTGTGTGACAACGTTTGTTAAATCTCTCACGTTTTAGTATGCACTGCAATTAGCAATTCTATTCCCACCCCCCTTAATTGTGATGCCGGCTTGATTGCTCGCTCTCCGAGAGATTCGGTAACTCTTCGTTCGTGCAGCAGCGCTTTCTGGCAAACATATACGTATACCGATTGTGCCGGTCACGTATTTGAAGCTGTGTAGTGCAGAGCTATGTAGGCCGATTAAAAAAGATTAACGCAAGAAAAAGCGAGCATTGAATAGAATTCAGAGGATCGAAAAAAAAAAAAAAAAAAAGAATGAATCTGAGTAATATGCATATCGTAAGCTCGCGGGCCCTTTACGCGCACACGTAGCTTCCGCGTCACGTTGACCCGTGATTATTCGGTTTATTATCCTCGAGGGCTGAAGTACATTCTCCATTCTCTGCCTGCGCGGCCCTAAATCCGAATGGAAATGTCCTTCACGTAGTACCGAGTACCTAGCGAGAGGCTGTGCTTCGAAATACGCATGTTTCTCGTGCGACTGTGTGAATGCGTGTGGATATTTGCACAACGAACCGCGTAAATGGCACACATGCATTCGCGCTACTGCGGTAGAAACCGTACAAAATGCTGGATCGATCGAATTACTCTTGTATACGTTGATATTGCATCGGGATTTATATATATATGTATATATAGATACCTGTTCCGATATCGAGGTACATTTCCATAACGCGGGGATCGCGGTGCAATGCTCGGGAAAAATACGGAATAAAGCAGTTGGGCCTATTACTCTATGTCGGTCGAGACTCTGGTAGAGGTTTATTTATGTGGGAGAAAGACACCTAAACAAACGTTTATTACTAATAATAAAAATATAGTAATAATAATAACAATAAATTTAGTAATAATAAATCATCTCGTCTCATTGAAATTATCATTATATTGCCAAAATAGAATAATGAAATTTAACTTTTTCCGGAATTAATTTCAATTAAACGATGCATAATGTATACTTTATGCCGCGACTCAGCTGAGATTGAATTTTTTATTTTATACACATCGTTAGGATTATCGTTTCATTATTCAAGATTGAAATATTTTTCGCTGATCGCTCGAGGATCTTCCTCTGGAGTTCATAATGGTCTCTTTTCGCCAGCACTATCGTCCAGGCGTTTCTGTACCGATCGTTAATCTATCAGGTTCGCGTACCACAGCAGTCGCGAAAGCGGCGACGAAACGCCGAACGCGATAGCTCGACGTCACTATCGTCTCTTTTACTCTCGCCTAAGCCGACGCGTCCGTGCCCTCGGCATCGCTCAATTTGCATTTGAAAGCTGTGTATGTATATGTATAGCACGATGCTGCCGCGGTACTATGCGCTTATAGTGGCTGCTCCTGATGCACCGCTACCGGTCTCGCGTAGCTCGCGGCGTGAAGCCTGGGAATAACGCCATTTCCACGGGTTTGCACAGTATCTCATTCTACTCTCGTTCCAGCTTCGGTCTACTCTCGTTACCGACGAAATGGAAAAGCTTCCTCGCGTTTCGTGTGCTCTTGGTTTTACCGGGATAGCGAAGACGGTCCCTCGATCGAGCTTTCTTCGCGCGTATTCTCGTCTCATAGACGATATTCTTTTATTTTTTTTTCGCTTTCCCGTTATTTCTTTTTCGTTGCACTTGTACTTTTTTTCAAAACCTCGATCATTATACGGAACAAAAGCGTTGCGAGAAAAATTGGTCGGAAAAAAAATAAATAAAAGTGCTGTTATAGATTTTACAGATAAATTTTAATTGTAACAACGTTTCAACGAATAATGAAAAACGTCGAGGGGATCGATAAGCGTTTTCTATTTTGCATGAAAACGGAGCGTTTCGAAGCTCTCTCCTCACTCTCGTGTACACTCCGCGACCACGCGAGGCGCACCGTGCGTGCACGCGTGCCTCGCTTCATCGTGTCTATTTTCATATCGCTCGCGACACGGAATCATGCGGATACGTGTCGAGAGAGCGAGTCAGGCGAGAGATGCGAGTGGACACGCGACTCTCTCGTCTAAAACGAGACATAGCGCCGCGCGTCGGGCTTCGGTGTGTGTATTTCTTCTCTCTTCGCTGTCGCACCGACGAGTCCCTAGAAGCTTTCACGCCGCGGCTAACCCGTCAAGGTAAGCTCGCCGCATACATTTTATTCCAGAGAGAAAAAAAAAAAACAATAAAAAAATTCCCGCCCGGTCTGCGCACACAAGAATGTACGATAACATTTGTTCTATCTCGAGATCTCTGCCTCTCGGCTCGTTGCCAAGTGCAATTATTTATTTTTAAAGTAGATAATACCCACGAATTTCGTTTCGATTACTCCTCGTGAACCATTCGGTTTCAGTGATTCGGAGGGCATTATCTCTCCACGTGGAGACCGCAATAAACTCAATTTATCTTAATTAATAAATTGCTCGTTGAAATCCGATCTCTCGATTCTCTCATCGGATTGGGTATTATTAAAGTCGTTCGAATGGACTATTCTCGATATCGGAGGCTGCGACTCGTCTCGCTTTGACCTACTATTATAATAGGCGAGTCAATACTTTTTTTTTTCGTCACACGTATATGAATACCGGCGGTTGGGGAGTTTCAAAAGGCATCAATGTTTGATCACCTACCAGATATCGGGTGATACTTAGTGCCCTTAAAACAAAAAGTGTCTTCCCTTCATCATTTATTGACCACAGAAAAAAAAGTAACCGCTTCGCGCTATAGGATACTTCGAGGGCCAATGGCTCGCAATGTTCTCTCATCGCGATAAAACAGTCACCTCTCCTCTCGGAGCAAACATATTTATCGATCGATTATAATTATCACGCAAGAATGATCGTTCCGACCCCTAGCGTTATTGCTTCGTGCAGTGTTGTCGTAAATGCTTAACGGTTTTCCACGACCTTGCAGTAAAAATTACTTTGTTGCATACACAGCTACAATATTAAAACCGTCGGCCGTGACCACGAGAGGAAATCTTGTTCTACTCGTTTCACGCTCAGCATCCCTGTGTTGTGGAAAAGCTCTCGGGTCCACTGGAGGAAGGGTAGTAGGAGGGAAGGGAGAGGAAGGGTTTACCAGAATGATTAACGGATGGCTGGCGAACGCGAGGTCGCGAGGGACGAATAGAGGATCTCATCGGGGAGGTCGGAACTGTGTCAGGAAGTTCCTCAAGCATCGTTGCCGCTACCGCTACTGGTGTGGCAGCGGAGGCTTTCTCGACGACGAGAGTGCACTCTTCCCAGTGACAACGTAGCGTGTAACCAGCTTCCGGGAGTCCTCCCTCCCTCCCCCTCTCCCTCTCTCTCTCTGTCTCTCCGATCGTCACCAGGAATCCGGTGAATAAGGAAAGATAGCGGAGATGACGGAGAGGACTTTCGGGCCACAGGAAAAAGGAAGCAGAGCCCGGCATCCCGGCATCTCTTCTACTCGAGACTAGAACACGGTGTAGGTAAAGCCCCGTTGGAGCTTCACCGCTATAGCGGGAAGCTCACGGGAGACGCGAAGTTCGGCCCTGTCGACAAATTGCTTCCACCGTCGACGCGAGCGAAGCTTAAATTGCAATTTCATAAATTCGAGTGGCTCACTGTTCTTCTCTCCTCGACGACGACGATGACGACGGCGACGACGATGAGGAAACTCGCTCTCGGTCGTGACGAAATTTCTAGGTGTCTCTCCTACTACTTTTCCATCGTCATATCTGTAGATATAACGTGAGAGCTTCTCTGGTTCTGTCGTTTCTCCCAAGCGTCGTCCCTATTCCTCGTCTCGCAAAGACGCCAGCGAAAACGCCGCGACCACCCCGCCCTTTCTCATTCTTCACCTCTCTCGCGAACACTTCGCCGTATGGCGAAGACGCTGAGGCGATAATTACTGCGCTACTGCGCGAACCACCTTCCGGAAATTCTTCTCTCTGAAGCACACTATTTTCTGCAGCATCTTGCTCCGCTATCTCTATTATGTGTGGTATTCTGCGCACTCTGTCTCTCCTTACGCTTTCTCTTCTCGTGTATTATTCTTGCCTGGAACCATCCTTCGTGCCCTATTTACTTTTTTCCCCTCACCCAACGAGAAACATCCTCCAGCATCCGTGATAAATTCATTTGCACAGAAGTATACCAAGGAGACGCCTTCTGCTTCCGACAGCCTTCGCAAGTTTACCTATGTTATGTAGTCACGCGTTCCCCATCGTGTATGCATACGCGACTCTGCGAAGACTCGCATGCTACACACGCACCCCGTTTATTATACTTCGTATACCAATTTCTCTCACTCTTTTCACACCCTTTCGCCTCTGTGTGCGCGCGCCCCACGCGTCGTTCTATGCGCTTCCACTCGACGACACTTTCTCGTCACTTTACCTCGAGACTCGCAGGGGGTGTGTTAAGCTCTGCATTACGCATGATGTTGCTTTAACTTTGAAAATCATACTTTCAACACCAAATGAGATTGATTATAACTTTCTTGATAGCTTTCTCATACAAATAGGTAGAGTAACTAATTTTAAATAAAAAAGGAATTGCGACGGTAATTTAAAAAAAATGAAAAAAAAAAATGACGTCAAATAAAAAAAATGCGTTGACAAAAATCCGCTAACGTAATATTGATGAATTTTTATATTTAACGGATTGAATGAGATTTGCATCGTCTCATCGGACGAAAATCTAGTAACGCGTTATTAGTCGTTTTCACGTTGGCAATAATCCATTTATTGTATGGAGAAAAAAAAATATCGTTCAAGTTACCTGCGGTATAGCAATTCGCGAAAGAATGTGTTGTAGATGCTGCCGTTGCCGTGTAGATGCAACACCCCCATTGACTCTTCTTCCGCCCTTTCCTTTTCTCTCGTCCGCGACTCCCGATCCAATACCAGGGGCAGCTTGAAAAATCGCTGCTGCACTACTGCACTACCGCCGCGGGTAATGCATATTTCATGGAGTGGTACACTGCGAAATGAAAATTCTGTCCGGGGCTCCTCGGTGCGCAGTGATCCGTGTGAAAGCCTCTCTCCGTCTCTTCGCCCTCTAACGCTTCTTCCGCTTCCATTTCTTTGCTGCAAGCTCTTACCTTCGTCTCTCGCACTGCCTCCTCCCTCGGCTCGCGCCCCCAGCAACCCCCGCTTCCTCGCGGCCCCCCTTTATCGTTCTATTCGATGTTACTTTCTCATGGATTAGGTTTACACGCTGAGCTCTCTCGGTGCTATACGAGTTCGAAACGAATTTGACCCCAATAGCGATCGTACGACTCGGAACGACAAGTGAAGAAAAAAGAATGACGAAAAAACAGGCAATAAAAAGAAAAATTGGAGTACATGCGCCTAGTCGCGAGATGAATATTTATCCAATTTATTTCCGTCTTTTACGATATATCGATTTCATACACGATAATCGTTTATAAAGAATTTTTTTTTTGTCAACTTCAACGAGACTTTTATAGCCGCGAATTCGTGACTTCTCGTTCACGTACGCTGTACCGATCGGATATATCATCTCCGATAGCACCGCGCCGTCAAAACTCGGCGATAACTATCGCGAGACTACTACATAGAAGCAACACAATGTATCTCGATCAAATCTACCGTAGCTGACGGGCGATCTCTTTCGTCGCTAACGTTATACATCGACATTCTTCGTCGGCACACTCCGCAGGGCGCGCTCTCCGGCATGTCATAAAACGATAGTCAAGAGCGCGCTAGAGAGAGTGTTACGAGCGTGTCGTAAAGTTCGATCGTAATTCAGTACGCTTGTTTCACCTATACCTGAACATAGAAGCCTTTCTCTCTTTCTCGCCGCGTGTCAGTGGAATTCGAGATATTCAATCGAGAGGATTTTACCGTTATACTCGTAGAGCGAGAAGATTTATTCATTGCTACACGAGGCTTCTCTATGTTTATACGAGAGCTGTTTCCACTTTCGACATGGGGACCTCTCTGCGGCCCATTCGAGTAGTGTGGATTACCGGATATATGCGTATACTGATCGGTTCGGCTATATATAACAGTATCAACGAGAGAGTTCAATCGACATCTCATGCATTAGCTGCCTCTCTGTATACGCACGCAAACGTGTACATCTATATACATCGTACGGGGATTTCCCCACAATTTCGATAGTACTTTAATCCCGTTGCATCGATAATATCCAGCGTTGGCTTGTTTTCACTGGCAAACAAACTCAATTACCAGTAATGAGTTTCGATGATCGCCCTCGAGAGAGAGAGAACGCGGACTGATCCGCGTCAAGCTTCTCCGCGCACGGCTGGAGGAGCTTAATCCGCTTTGTCGTCTCTCGTTCGAAAATTTTCGACAAACTGTGCTTCAACCAGCGCCGCAAAGATTCACGCGAGATATTTGCCTCAATTATTTTCATGGCTGAGCTTTATTACTCGAATTTTAACGTCGATGCGCGCGATAACTAAATAAAATTGTTGTACAAACGTGGATAATCGATACCCATTTCGCGGTTTCTGGTCGCTGTTGAACAGAGGGCGTTGACACGGATAATACCTTTCTTCGGTCACGAGAAATGCAACAAGTTCGAGGATAAAGCGGCGAAAGAGGCCAGCAGAGATTACTACAAAGTCCTGTCTTCGTATCTCTAAACCTTTTCGCGACTATACATCCAAACACGACGGCATCTCGACTCACACATGCCGAACTATAACCACCCCCTCGCCGCCCCCCTTCGTCGCCTTTTGTGCAACTGGAAGCCGGCCAATGGCAAAACTCTCTCGACCGTAGCGAAATTATGTTTGCCACGAGAGGAGAGTTTCTATTTGGCTGGATTGCTCCGCCATACGTTTCAACGCTAACTCCAACTCTCAGTGCTAATATGTACGTGGCCCGTGTGCTATTCACTAATATATATCCCCCGCAGAAACTATTCTGCGGGTAGACGAATTCTCTCGGTACTGCGAGGATGTATCACTCTCTCGCAAAGCTCTCGCGGTGTTCTAGTCGAGGTGACTAATGTATATATCGTACCAGCATAGCCACACAACAATTTCGCGGTGCTTTAAGCCCGTACAGTCGATTTGGCAAATTGGAAGCATTGTATTAGGTACTTTTTGATACTATTTGCAACGGTAAATAATTCAACTAGTTTGTATTATACGCTGAGAATGTTGTCATTGCAGCCATTACGCTTTCGATTCGTTGATTTTCGGCTATCATTAGATTTTATTTCGAGTAACTATTGAAAAAAAAACATCGAACGATCGTCGGATCTTCTATGCGGTAGAGTTTTTTCCGCCAGAAACTTTAAAACCATTCAAATATTAACGAATGGTAGTAACAAACATTATGTAAAAAAATGAACTAAGGGACCTTACATTCAGATTTTTGTAGTGACGGAAAAAAAAATTGATTACGAACATTGGTAAATTATTACAGCGAAAAAAAAAATGGGAGAATCGAAACGACAATCATCCGTATGGAAAAAGTATATGCAAAAAAAATATTTAAAAAATATGAAATTTAGCGTTTTTATGCAATTGATATTTCGTATAATTTGTTATATGTTCGCTGAAATATATTTGCAGAAATATATTCTAAAATATATCCATAATGTACCATATTTTCGTGGGAAATATATCAGATGTATCATTGCTATAGTTTGCAATACACGTTTTTCTATATATTTATTGTGACCTTTTGGCTGTACGCCCCGATACGGAAAAAACGTGTAATGAGCAGTAGTGCTTTTCGTCAAATTGTGTTAATTCACGTCATGAAATTTGGTCTTCGTCGGACTTAGTCCATTAGGAGAGGAGAGATTTTGAATGACCGCATCAGGAATCACGGATTTCCGGTATAACGAAAACGATATACTATATCGACTCCATAGGGATGATGCTAGCGAGGGCAACACAGAGAGATGCTCCGATAACCGCAGGCTGACCTCAAGCACGCTTGGAATCCTATGGTATATTCTATGTGGCTATCTGCACCCCGTATATACCGGAGTGGAAGGTGGACGTACGCGTTCGGCGTTTGAACGCGAATCCTTGGTCCCGAGAGTATCTGCTGTAACAGCATCCGCGATATCGCTACCTAATTCAGTAGGCTTTATTGCCCCCACGACTGTAGAGAGACCGTCGAGCCCAGTGAGAGAGGCACACGCCTCGTGGAGAATATCCTCCTATATTGCATAATCTAACTGGCTTCGGTATATATATCTCGGCGTTTCTACTGGCGATGCCAATTCTCCTCGCATGTGCTTTCGGCTCTTCCTCCGCTCGTATTACATATTCAGAATTCTATTTCCCTTATTATATTACATCCGGTTTCCGTATACTAAATGGGTACATCACGATGAAATTGAGGTTCCTTACGATCTTTGTTAAGACACAAGTTTTATCATAAATTATAATTAAAGTTGAATAATACATAGACAAAGATCGAAGACTACGAAAAAAGCTCAAACTTCAACATCTTTAAGCGTCGCTTCATTTCATAAATTTCTACGGCGTTAAAAAAAAATTATTTTAATATTCGAACTTTATTGGTTCGGTGAACCGAAACAGCAGGGATGCAAAGCAGCTGCAACTATGGAGAAGACTCGTGTTTATAAAAAATGTATTATTTTCATACAAATACAAATTTTTTTCGAAAAAGGTGATTTTATTTAATCGTTTTCGTTTTTTTTTTTTTTTTTTTCATGGTTTCAGGCAAAACTTCGCGTGATGGTGGAGGAGAACGCAGCGACGGGTGCGCGGCTGGACGGGGAGCTCGAACGTGCGAGAGGAGAGTGTGCAACACTGAGGGGTGAATTACGCGACGTTAGGGGCGCCTTAGTGCTTAACAACAATCATCCGAGTAACGGTGCTACCGGTACCGGTAGCAACAACAACGCGACGACGTCGACAGCCGGAAGTACCAGCGGGGGTGGAGGTAACGCCGCCCCCAACACCGGACAGGAAGCCATCGTTGAGACTCAGCCGCAAATTCAGCAGGAAGACTCGAAAAGACTCAGCGCCGGAAGTAGCCCTGTGGACAAGCGGAGCTCGGCGAGCGACAAATCCGCGAGTCCTATCGACAAGGGAACGAGTCCTGTCGACAAAAAGGACAGAACTAGTCCCATCGATCGAAGAACCAGTCCTATAGGTAAGTTAAAAAAAAGATTATTTAATCGGTTCAAAAATGGATACGGCATTTAAATTTTCACGATATTTCAGCGAATATTTTTTTATGTCAAAAATTAATTTTATTACATTACAAAATTTATCGTAAGCAGATTAAAAAAAAAGTATTAAAGTGATTTTTATATGTACCTACATGGAAAAAAAGTATTTCGCAGAATACATCTATAATATATTCAATTAACTTTTTATCAAAAATTATGTATTACGGATATATTTTACTATATATTTCTGAAAATGTATGTCACCAAATATATAATTAATATATAAATTATTTAAAAACGCGGATACCAGAAATTTTTTTCATACATTTGTTGGATATCCTTTTTTCTCCATGTCGGTAGCTTTTTCGATTTCTGGACCAAATCAGTTGTTTGCCTACTCGTAGAATTTAACTCGATAGACTATCAAAAGTCACTTCGGTCGTTCGGCTATCGTGAATTTCGAGGATTTTCTTCGTCTGGTGTCTTCACCGCACGATCTGCTGGCGTTCCTCCAAAATCCTTTCAACCGCATTCTCTCCCATCCCACCGGATGTTTCCCATGCCAACAGATCGTGACAATGAACGTCGCCGGTTCTCCTGCCGAATGCATATAGATATCTGTACAAATCGATCCTCGAGAAAATCGCTTGTCCTCGAGGCTCTCTCTCTCGAGTGCTTACACACTATAATGGAGAAACGAAGCAGCAATCTGTTACCGCTCCTTCTTCGGATACTCTTCCGCAGAGACGTTTTATTTAAATTCGCTTTGTAAATAATATACCACATTTTTTATTTTATTTTTTTTTTCTTGATATTTTATCAGAGAGACGCAATGGTTCGCCATGTCGAAGTCCGAGCGAAAAAGCTCGTCGACCTTACGCTCCGGCGTTGGAAAAAGCGCGTTTGGGCGGTTCCGGTGGGAGCGTTGATTCGAGATCCGGAAGTGCGAGTCCGGATCGAGGATCCTCGACAAGCAGAGCCGCGTTCTTTCAACGCGGCAGCAGCGATCGTTCGAGCGTCGAGAGATTGCGAATTTCAACGAATCGCGACTCGATCCGATCGAGCAAAGACGCCAGCGAAGTGGAAAAAGACGGCAAGGATTTGCTCGACGGGGATGTGCGAGCCGATGAGGACAACGAACCACCCGGACCCGCGCCGAGCAGCAGACCCACGTCTCCTAGTAATTCTCTCGGTGAGCTTTATCTTTATTGTTTTACAGATATCTAAAACTTCTCGGACTGAATTCAAACTTCCAATAAATAAACAATAAAACAATCCAATGTGAAAGCTATAGGATGGACCCAAATTTTATTAAGATCACTTCATAAAAATTACGG
Source organism: Buathra laborator (assembly GCA_934046635.1). NCBI lineage: Eukaryota > Metazoa > Arthropoda > Insecta > Hymenoptera > Ichneumonidae > Buathra > Buathra laborator. The sequence continues at coordinate 2,127,859 of OW203897.1, read as the reverse complement.
GGCGAAAGATTAAAAAAAAAAAAACTTCGGTACACTTAACTTGAAAATTCTTGACCCACTAAACTCATCTCGGCTTCGTTTTCATCTGTTGTCGAAAAAAAAAAACATTAAACAAGGATCTTGTTATTGAAAAAAAAAAAACACCGAGCCGACGAGAAATTACTGGTAAAAATCCCAGCGACCTGATTGAGACTAAACAGACCTGAAAAGCATTTTTCTTCTCACTTTCCTTGGGGTAACTATACATCTTTATGAAGCCACTTTCAGTTCTGTACTTCTCTCTTGGCGTACAATCGTTCTTCGCAGTTGGCGACCGTAAGGAAACAATACAGTATTGTGCAAAGTGTTATATATATCATCGCGCGGTTGACACAATTATTCCGTAAACCAGAACGACAATGTTCGACAATGAAACCATCTGGCAAGTGGGGTTTTGCTTAATTAGGTTGCCGAATCGATAGCAAGGTCTCCTTCGCGTTTTACTTCGAAGCTTTCGGGACTCGTTACGCCGACGGGGGGAACTCGGATACTACGACCACCAATTATTAACAGACTTTGCAGCCCGGAAGGCACGTCGAACGGAATTTCTCTTGTCTCCATGCAAACCCCTGTAGCGATATATATTATTATTTTTTTCCCTTTTTCTTTCCTCTTGCAATTAGCTGTTCTCGCATCGGAGTCTCGTGGTTGGGAAAAAAAAGTTTTAATTCCGAATCAGACAGTATAACGTCGAATGAAAAATTAAACAAAAAAACAGAAAAATCGGTGAAATTTAATTAGAGGACAGAGTTGCATCGAGGTGACTTGTAGTTTGTAAACCTGTAATAATGCGTTTTTTTAACGAAGTTCTTTTATTATATCGTGTATAGGATTGATAGGAGATCCTGTGGTGGCTTCGAGGCTCTCGAACATCCACGGTGGTGTAGTTGCGCCACACGTCGAATTAGCGAGCGCGCGAAGATTGCGACTCGAAAATGAGAGACTGGTAGCCGAGGTAGCGAGACTGAGAAGATTGTTGCTCAGCGGTGCAGCGAGAGGCGAAGTCGGCGGTGAAGATGCGGCTATCGAGGAGGAAGCGAGATTCGTTGCATTGGAGATGGAACTTCAACGAGCGAGAGAAGCTCTTCACGAGCTGAAGGTCGATCGCAAAAGGCTTAAAGCCGAAAAATTCGATCTTCTCAATCAGATGAAAGCTCTCTACGGAACGCTTGAGGATAAGGAACGCGAGTTGCGCGACTTTATACGAAATTACGAACAGGTGAGTTATCTCTTCGATGAGTTTTTAAAAAATTCGTGATATATGTTTTTTAATATTAAAAAAAAAAAAAGAAATCATTGCGAAAGAAAAAAACTCCGCGCGCAGTTCCGAGGGGGAAAAAAATCCTCGCGGAAGTGTAGAGATCACGTTGCGAAGCGACGAATTCGAGGAGAGCTCTAGCGAGAGGGGTGTCTGAGAGACAGTAACTGTGGCTCAAGGCCTATGAAATATTTCCATTAGGCATTGCGGAATTTCTCATTTTCTCTTGTCGGACCCTGCGGGCGAGGCGGCGAAAGAGGAGTGATAGAGGAACGGGAAGGGAGAACGGTTACGTCGACCCTCCGCGGGGATCTCTCGAATATTTCATTCCGTCCGCGCGGACCTCGTGTCTCGCATTTCGACGACTCCTCGGGCGTAATCAACTGAGTGAACTCACCGACGGGACGATAAAACCACACTGTTCGTGAATCTACCAATCCTTCATCGAGCCTCCGTTCTCTATCGTCATCGCGAACATATTTTCGTTTGGGTAATTTCACCGACACAGCGATTTTCCTTCCCAATTCTTGTGTGACTTTCACTCCCGGCGGTGAAAATAAACGTATTTTTTTTTTCAAATGCCTCTCTTCCTCGTTTACCGTCGCATTGGCGTCAATCCAAGTGTCTCATTTACCAGCGATATACAATACTCGACAACCTTCTCCATTTACCGTCGACATCGTTTGAAACAAAACTATTCTCGATCGTTAAAAAAAAAAGAAATCTTTGAAGTTTTCGCTAAAAATGGAACAGATCCATTTTACTCGTTTTATCGTCGATAGTTCCGGAATCAAATATACACTCACAAACTCACAGTGTTTCTTGCGGAGTTCGCGATTCGCAAAATTGCAAATTTCAGTTTCATACAAATTTGAAGTTTAGCAACTAATTTACGTGAAATAATCTTTTGTCTTATTATAACTTGCGCAACCCCTTCAGGTCACAATTTGCTTGCTTGCGATTCTACAATTTCGAAATTCGTCTCTAGACAAATTTTCGTAATTATATTAGTCGTACTTCGTTCGTACTTCGTTCGCAGGACTTGCATCCTGCGTCGTGTAATTTGCGTAAAATTATCGTCGCGTACGATAAGCACAGACCGCGTACAGAACGGTTCATTAAAATAAACAAAAAAAAAAAAGATTGTAGGGGTATAAAGTCGAAGTCCGTGACCTACGAGTGACGCTCATCTCGCCTCGCCACTGTGTTATAACACTCGTCGACGTAACGGCATCGTCTTGTCTCGTCGAGTTTTACGCTATTTTCCCCTGATAAAGCTCGACGTCAATTTCGCGTCGCTTTATCTCATTTATCCGTTGCTCCTTTCCTCGCCCCGGCATCGTCGAGAATAATCCGTTCCATCTACTCGCCCGAGTGTCGATGTGTCACTGTGCCCTTGTCGAGTTTCTGCCTTCGAGGGAAAACCGACGTAGAGTTGGAAACACCAGAAGCGGCGGTTGCCGCAAGCTGCCAGCGAGTCTCTCGCTTCACAGGGGTGAAGCGCCTCGGATCCTCGGGCAATCTTCCGGAGCCGAATAACCGCCTTCTCCCCTTTACCACCCCTTGTTTACTACATATACTTTCTATCTCACCGACCGAGAAAGCGAGAACCCCATCTTCGTTCTATACTCCTCGGAGCTCTCATGGATCCGCAAAGAAAAAAAACTCAGTACGGCTTAACATCGCCAGACACGAACGCGAATCCACGAGAAACGACTACACCAAACGGAGGCAGAGCTATACGATGTATTACAGTAAAGACGAGAACGACGGCAAGGGGATCGAGAAGGATTCGACGACTATGAAGGCTGTACGGTACTTTTCTTCAACGCAGACCTCCGCGCCAGAGGGTTATTCTTGTTTATCCACCAAATCGCATCTATCCTTACTGCTCCCGCGAACGCGATCATCGTTCGCATAATAATAGACGGATTACAGCACGATTTCTTTTGCTGAATTGCCCACGTCACCCTCCCGGCTTATTGGAAAGATATGTCTTTCGATAAAAAAAAAAATAAAAAAAACACATCTACAAATAATTTCGATCGTATTTAACGACCACAATTTTTTTTTAATAAAATAATAATATTCTATACTGTACGGGAAGCGTTTTTTTTATTTTAATAAAATTGATGATAATGTTTTTCGATCGATCGAAGACGAAATCGAGTGTATTGAGTATTTGAACGCTAAGTTAGCTCGCTACTAACAACGCGGGGGAGTTGAGAGTAGTTTGAGGAAGTGGTCCAGCCGCAAATCATAGCCAAACACGTTCGAGTTTGATGGTTAGCACTTCGAGCGATTCCCGGATCTTCCGGTGTGAGTTATACCCGTCGTCCGGATTCTCGTAATCGCGTTTCGAACTTTCGCCAATAACACCACCGCACCCCCATTCATCGTATAGTCTATCTTACGATCCCTCTATCTCGCGGCCCACCCGTCGCTCACGATGTCCACGCGTTATGCCAAGACGCGCTTTAGTTATAGCCGAACGGAGATAAGTGGATTAGCGCTCCGCACGGTGTCCAACAGTAACAGTACGAAGGAATGGCGAAGAAAAAGCTTCGTTCGGATTTATCGCACGTTCTTCCCGTTCGAACAATAGTCTCGAATTCATCGCTTCGCGACAACGACATGATAATCTTTATCTTTATCGTTCTTTTTTATTTTTTCGTTATCTTAAAAAAAAACAATGCATGGTATTTCGGTGGTGGTTGTTGGGGGTGGAGTTACTGCCCGGACGTGGGTCTCTTTTACCGTTGGTTACAGCGGATGTGCGAAAACGAAGCGACCCTCGGACGTCTTCAGCAACAAGGGGCTGGACTACCCGCGGAAGAACGAGAACGCGAACGCGAACGCGAGCGTTGGAGCCTTCTGAGAGCCGCGAGAGACGAGGCCGATCGAAGTCTCAGTCTCGCGGCCAGTCTCGCCGACAAGGAAGCCGCTCTTTCACACGCACATGCAACTATCAAAGAAGTAGGTCAATCTTTCATCTATCCATGTCATTGTTCTGTCTGTTATTCCGGGGAGGTACACGTCCCACTTTACCCTTCGAAACCGCGATTTTGCATATATGTGACTCGTTTTCAATACGCTGCATACATTTATTAGTTTGAAAAAAAAAACAATTTATCCCCAAACATAAGCATCAATTTCGGCGAGAATATCATGTTAATTAAAAGAATTTTGTTTCGGTCGGTTGAGAATTATTCAACTGAACAATAGAAATGATATTGCTAACCTCTCGACATGTCTGTGATCGGAGTTACTATCGATCCGAGAGTAATAAATTGTTCCCTATTTATATATAAAAAATAAATTTTTTATTATTTGATTATTTGTAGAATATTATTAATTTATTAATTATTAATAATTTGTATATTATTTATAAATATATATATAAATGATTAATTTTTTCTCTGGCCGCTTGTCCCCAATAGTTAAGCATAGCTAATCAGTGGAGTCAAGAAGTTCAATCCGATACAGACAGACCGTACCGTGTCTGTTGGTACATTCTTAGCAACTAATATATAATATGTTTATCATGGAAAGGACGAGACTGCAAACGCTGAAACGATAAAGCGATATTAGCATTCTATACACACGAATATAGGATCACTTCAATCCATAGATATAAAAAAACGTATTGTAATAGTCAATCGGTTAATTTTGGATTTATAGAAATCGTTTTATTGTTTCTCCTTCAAAACGCGCGTTATGTTTCGTTTCAAGTTTCGATATTAACAAAAAAAAGAATTATGTGAAAATGTGTAAATTGAATGAATTTCTCTAAAACAGCTTCAACGTCAGCTATCCGACAGAGGAGGAAGTGTAGGCGGCAGTGTGAACGGTACCGCAACCCCTGGTGCAGTGAGCAGCAGCGGTATCGGTGCAGGTAGCGGAAGCGGTTGCGGTATAATAATGCCTCACTTGGGTTCTCAACAAGCGCTTGTCGGTACCGAGCTTTGCGTAACCGCCGGCAGCATGCCGGGTAGTGCAGTTTCCAGCACAGGAGGCGGACAAGCCGGTGATCGTGGAAGCTGCAGTGCTGACAGTGGAGTTCGGGGATCGAGCGATCGTGAGAGCGGCGGTGCGACAAGCGTCGGGGGAAATCTCTCGGACTCAACGACGGACGGTGAGTTTCATCTCCCAATACTATACTATACGTGTTCTTCGTTCTTTTTCTTTTTTCCTACACATTTCTCGTACAAATTCGATGAACCATTTCGTCGCGTTCTCGTCGCTGCTTGCTTCACAGCACAGGTTACGAAAAATGCGAAAAAAAATGCACTTAATATTCCTCGAGCCACAAATCGTAGGAATTATTTTTTTACATTGTTTTATCATTTTCTTCCGTTATCTCCGCGTCCCACTGTATATTTAATTGCCAGGCTGAAGGGTGCAACATAAAGAACACGGACGTGCGAATGCGAGCGACGGATATATATGCGTGTGTACGTCGAAGAGATATTCGTTTTTTTTAAATTTGTTGCTCTCTTGTCGCCTCATCGAGCTTCGAGTCCTCGTGGAGGACTCTCGTGCGACCGAGTGGCCTCTTGACTCGTCAAGAGAGCGTCACGGAAAGAGAAGAAGCCTCGCTAACACGCTCCACATCGCCGATCAACGTCCCTAGTTGATTTATATTATATATTACCTATATATTTCGCGCAGGCACGCCGACAATAACGGTCGAGGGAAGTGGCCTCGACATGGACAGCATCTCCGTGGTATCTTCCGTAGCACCGCCGCACATGTATCAATGTAAGTTCACACGACTAAATCATCAAAAAAAAAAAAAAACAAAACGAACGAATCTCAAATCATCACTTCTCTCGACTACTGCATATCTCTGCGCAGAATTGGACAAATGTCTGCTGAAAGTAAAAGATTTCAGTATTTTTTTTCCCTTCGCAATAGTATGCAAATCGGTACTATACATTGAAACCATTAAGATACAATTTCGAAAGAAAAAAAAATGCAAATTTATCCTTTCATTCGATGTTCCGCCTCTCCGCGCTTCGACGACTGCTCGTCATCATCACGAATAGCTTGCCATATCTTCATCTATTTTCTATGTCTGTAAATCTTTCGCTGATGCGCGTCGCGTTTTTCCAGAGTGTTCACAACGTTACACATCTGCTGATTGGGAAAACATTATCGATGTTTCTTATTTTGTGTTTTTTTTTTTTGTTCTTTATTATACTGCATGCGCATGTTATACAATCCGAAGTACAAATCGATATCGTCTGTGATGAAACACGCAGGAAGAAGGGAGACGTCTGCTCGAATCGCTGTGTGTTCTTTATGTTGCATCGATGACGTTGTTAATTAATCTATACGAAATAAGTACGGCGATAAAAATTATATTGCTACTCCACTTTCTCGAGATTATAATCCGATTCGATTGGCTATTTAATGGTTTAAGTCAGGAAAAATAAAATCGAACGATCCGACTATCATGACTCGTTCGTTGCAGCAGCGACCACACCGAAAGACTGCAGTCCGACATTGTCACCGTTGAACGCGTTCTCGAGATCGATGGACAATTCATCGCTGTCACGGTCGGTCGAGCAACTGTCGAGTCCGATGGAAACTGAGCCGAGAAGAAACAAACAGCCTCCACCTGTCGTTCCACCTGCCGCACATTCGCGCTCATCCGCTACACGCGGTGGTCCGTGGGGATCTATTTCAAGGTAAAAAAAAAACTCCTCAAAGAAAACCCTAAAGACTTTCGGACTCCGTTGTCGTGTGTTACGCCGTGAAAAATTGATTCAAACGATATTCAAAATTTCCGCATCCCAAGAAGGCAAATACACATCTAAATTTTTCCTTTCGTACGATAACAGCTTTTGCGATCTCGTCGATTATGCTCTGTAAACTTTGGGGTCCGTAAGATTTTGCATAAAACATCGGGTCGCATCGCCGGCGACTCACGCGCATACGATCGTAACCGCGCGTAGAGTTAACGTCGAGCGTCTAGGAAGTCGAGACGTTCGGCTTTCCGTTCACTTTCGTAAATGATAGATGTTGTGCTCAAGAGCCCGAGAAGCACAGAGAAGCAGCATCAGCTCTGCGCTTTTCGTAGAGAAATGGTAGTCACGCGGAAAGGAGGCTAACGGAAGCTTCTCGCAGCGTCTATTATTCCCAGAATGCCAGAAGGTTTATATATAGGTACATAATAGCGAGAAGGCCGAAAAGACGGAGGTCCCTTTGTAAAACCCAAGAATTATCTCGGGAGAAATTCGCTCGTTTGCTCCTTTTTTTCGCATAGCTATGCGGAGCTCTACTTTTTTTTTTCAGCAATGGTATATACTTACGCTTGCGAGTGTGTTGAATCGAATCGAATCGGTGTGCCCGCGGGCGTGAATTTCATTACAGAGAATCGATAATATAGGTCCGAGGGGTGGAAGGTCTCGACTGCACTCCGTCGAAAGCGTAAAGTAGAAAAGGGATAGACTGCCGCCTCGGCTGAAGGGAATAAACGAGAGGAACATTGAATACGAGAATGGAAGTCTCTTTCGTTTGCGCCGTTGAGAAAATACTCGTGTCCAATCAAACGTATTTGATTCATTCTCATTTAATAGCAGTAGCAATATAATAGGAAAAAGAAGAGAAAAGAAAAAAAAAAAAGTAAAAAATGGAAGAGCGAAGGGAAAGGAAATTCGCTCAATGGTTCCTTCAATCCCTTTCTGGTCCGAAGGAACAAACACACTCGAGACCGAACTTCATTAAGCGATGCTCAGCGGAGTTTGAGATGCTCTCACCGGGGATTCAATAATGGACTTTGCAATTTTCGCTTCCAGGGTTTTCGCGCGATCGCGACACCGGAAGACGGCAAACAGTTCCGGCGGCGGTGGAATCGGCGGAGTTGGAAGCACCGGAAACGAAGGGTCCGAGGGCTTCGATCCATTCAGATCGTGGTCACCCCTCACTGAGGAGGGATACGCCGAAAAATTACGATTATTGCGAGAGGCCGCCTCGGTTCCTATGGAACGATGGCGAGCGCCGACCGTTCTCGCTTGGCTTGAAGTTGCACTTGGAATGCCACAGTACGGACCCCGTTGCGCCGAGAATGTGAAGTCTGGAAAGGTTATTTGAAAACGATAATCCTCGCTATATCTTTCGTGTGACAATACGCTTCTCGTTGCGTCGAAAATTTAAAGGAACTCCATACTGAACCTCTTCCGTGACTTCTTAGGTTTTACTGGAACTAAACGACGCCGAATTGGAAGCGGGCCTCGGGGTGACTCATCCCCTTCATCGAAAGAAACTGAGGCTCGCGATCGAAGAACATCGACATCCGAGTCTCGTGCGATATCCCTGCATCGCTCAACTCGGCCACACCTGGGTCAGTTCTGAATGGCTTCCTGATCTCGGTCTCGCGCAATACTCTGAGAGTTTCGCAACGAATATGGTTGACGCGCGAATGCTCGATCACGTTGTAAAGAAAGAACTCGAGAAGCTTCTTGGAGTTACGAGAAAATTTCATCAAGCGAGTATCATGCACGGTATCAATTTGCTGAGGATGTTGAAATACGATCGTCAAGTAAGATTATTAAGATTCGAAAAAAAATAAATGGAAATGGAAGACGCAGTATGTTAATTTTTATTATTCAATAGGCTCTCGCCGTGAGGAGACATCAATGTGAACAGGTGGACGAGGATCCTCTAGTCTGGACTAATCAGAGATTCATAAGATGGGCTCGAAATATCGATCTTACCGAGTACGCTGATAATTTAAAAGGTTCGTTATTTTTTTAATTAGTCAATTAATAAAAATTTAAGGTGGGAGATACCTTTAGATGAGGAAAACATTGCTAATTTTGATGATTTTTTTTTTACTGGAAAGATTACTTTCACATTTTCGAATTTCTGGGTATTTTTTATTATCGCTTTTGGCTATTACTCTGTATTTTTTTTTATGTTTAAAAATTGCGGAGGTATGACACGATCTTTTGTCCGAATTGCGCCGGATGTCGTCAGACGGTGTGACATGTCGCGTCGGTTGAATTAATCTGAAACAAAACCACAATGATTTTTCTTTTATTAATACTCACGTGCAGAATATGAACCGAGAAAAAGTGAGAAATGTTGAAGATTGATAAAATCGCTTTGAATAAAACATGTCGTATTTTCCAAAAAAAATGACTATATTTTGGAATCAAAAAATACTTTTTTGATTTTTTTTTAAAACGTTTGGGTTCTCGTTTTAGCCGTTAAGATTTGAAAGATGTGTACCAAATTTCCTCCGAAATCGGTCGATTAGTTTCATAGCTGTACGTCACACCAGTTTCAAAAATGCAGTTTTGTGAAAAACGCGTTAAAATTTTTATTCTAAGTAATGATTTTTTATTTTTATGACTTACCGACTAATCTATGATTCTCGCGCTATACAATATACCTTCAGATTCTTCGAAAAGTTGATTCGCCAACATTTGATGCTCTCTTGATAAATTTTCGATTTTTTGAAGCCGATAAAGGTATCTCCTCCCTTCAAAAAAGGTATCGGCTACGTAATGTTGGGATTGATATCTGTGTTTCGATTTTTGTTAGATTCGGGTGTACACGGTGCACTGGTGGTCTTGGAACCCTCTTTCACAGGTGACACGATGGCAACGGCTCTTGGAATACCACCGGCTAAGCACATGATACGACGCCACTTGACCGCCGAACTGGAAGCCCTTGTTCTCCCAGCAAGGTACTCAATCTACTGTCATCCAGAGGGCACACTGGACAGCGCTCACTAATTCCCCTCCGACATACACGTTTGTCACGTTTCGTACGACGAGCATTAATCGTGTACATCCATCTGTTCCTATTTATTATTCGATACTCAGTTAACTCGTAGCGTCAACAGAGATTCAAAGGTCGATAGTTTCTTCGATCATTGACCTTTACGGTATATATCACTTTTAATTCCGAAGTTCCTCGTGCCTCGCCCCGTGTTCGAGACAGGGTCCCTGCTTAAAAAAAAAAAACAAAAAGAAAAGAAAGAGAGAAAGAAAAAAACAAGACAAACAAGAAATGAAAACTAAAGGGGGAGGGAAAGGCTCTCAATAGAATTCTCGTAAACGAGTGCCCAGAAGAGAGAGAAGATTCTCTGTTAATACTCCGCGAAAGTCTCTGATGGTCGTTCAAAGGAATTCCGAGTATACCTCGCCGGTCGCGTGGGATATATATACTTGAAGATGAGATAGACTCGCGAACGAGATAGAACGGGATAGAATAGCACTCGAGGCTTCGTAATCAAAGTATAGTCTGCGATATATAGGTAGATAGAAAACAATAAGAAACCGGAGCGCCTTTCCATGAGCTCCGAATCGATTTTCTCTCCGCGCACAAAGATACCCGTTTGCTCGATTTCAAACACGGAGAACCTCCGACCGTGCGGCACACCCCGATAGCACCGAGCGTCAATTCCTCGCACCGGATTTCTTCCGCAAACGCGATTCAAATGTTGTTCAGTAATTCGCATAAAGAACAGTTTCTCGAGCTTTCAAAAGATTTCTCGCCTCGCCTCGAGATAAAGAGAAAGAGAGACACGGTATACGCGAACGGCGTCAATTATTTCGCGTCGATATTCAATTATCTTTTTATAAAACGCGTTGGTTATTGTCCTCTCGTTGTCATTGCTAATTCGTATCGACACTCGCGGCAGGTAGTCTGGTTTCGATACGAATATCGCGGGGGCTGAATAATCGCTCAAACGTACGTTAAATTGCGGATCTGTCATGCGATAAATTATCTTCGACCATTTCGTATCTCATTTCTCAAATATCTATACTCGCGAAACGGTCGCAATTATCCACGCGACGATGTCCAATTTAGCTACTCATTACTTCGCCAACGTACCAATCCATCTAACTAATGACGACCGATGGGCGTTGACTAATTCGTATCGATTTTTTAAAATGTATTATCGAAATCGAGTCGCATCTCATAACAGTCTCGATATCGCGGGGAAACGCGATATAACCCATTTTCTCGTGAAATTTTCATTCGTAGGGGAAAAAAAAGGCTGCAGGGACCCGAAATCGCGGTCTATTGAATATTCCAATTTACGCAGTACACGCGCCGGGAGTTTGGATACGAGCCAAATTATTCGGCGTTCATATCGGAACGATCTAAAAAGCTTATGGGAAACCAATGCTGGACACGTATCCTTCCACATATCCCGATCGAACTGCCGGGCAGAACTGATTTTTTTTTTAACAGACGACGAGCCATTCCCTCGTTCTACCATTCGCGGAAATGCATTTTTTTTATCCTGCGTTACAGCTCGACGTACAATTTCTTCCGATGTTTCGTTGACGACCAAATACTCAAATTGCAACTTTGACGATATGACATCATCGTGTGCATAACATTTAGAACGAAAAAAAAAAGCAAACGCCCAGTAACAATTCTCCTCTAAATAATTTCCTTTGAATATCGTATTTACGATGGCGAAGCAGTAGATTGTTGACTAACTCGCCACAAAAACGACGAAAGGCGACGAATTCGTAAAAAAAAAAAAAAATATGCCGGTAAATCCGTGCGTTTCGACGATCGTGGTGGAGCGTGAATAACGCTCGTCAAGCATCTCTCAAACTTCGAAGTGTCACTTATGGACAATTTTCGTCTTCCCGATAATAATTCTCGAGAGCCGTCGAGCGCACACACTCGACCACGAAAGTTCGTTATATAAATGTACTTTAACAATATGAATATAAATTACACACGATATACCTGTTATCACCAGAAAAATACACACACGTAGATACGATAACTCATACAGTCGACATAATGTACATATACAAACATTCATTTACGTAACGAAAAAAAAAAAAAAAAAAAAAAAAAAAAAAAACGATCAATATTGGAATAATGAGGAAGATATAAAGAAAAGAAAAAAAAATGACCGAACAGAGCACCGAGAAGTATTGGATCGATTTCTCTTAACGATCGTAGATACGGGTCTGCAGCAGAGTCCACTCGATTGATAACGGAAATGCATTAAATAGAAAGAAAGAACGAAAGAAAATTAAAAAAAAGTGGATACCGCGTCCGTTTTCGGTAGCGAATATCTCCAACGGTTAATAAGTTTCTATAATGTAGCTGAGCCGTAGCCCACAGCTGCTGCCTGCACTGCACTACGCTATGTACAGCACACGTTATTATTAGTGATTGTGGTGTCATCCTTGATCAGTTAATAATTATTCAACGATATATATTCGATATATCGAGCGCCTAGAAAAATAACGTAAAAAAAAAAAAAAAAAAAAAAAAACGATCCATCCGATCCCTGATCATGGGTCGCGCCACTATGCATTATAATTTTTTTCATTTTCATTTTGCCAATATTTATTGATTATCATTCTTGACTGTTCGATGTTACTTTCACAATCCGTTATTCGGCTCTAATGTGTCCCCCGGATCGATGAGCTCGAAGTTGAGCGTCTGAATGTGTTAAAAAGTACTCGAAACCGTAATATGTCCCCAGGAAAGGATACCGTAAAAAAAAATAAAAAAAAAATAAAAAATAAAAAAACAAGAAAAGGGATAAACTCGGGCGCATTAGAGCCCAGTAAATATAAACATTTCTCTATATCGATGGAGCACAAAATGCTTGTGTATGTATATTTATGTTGTGACTAGATATTCATTATGATGATAAATGAATCTATGAGAAATCGGGCAGCTGCAGCGAGCCAATGAGAATCAAATCGGTACGAAGTAAAAGAAAGAAAAAAAAAAAATGAAAAATCTGTCGAATGATCGATAAAGTAAATGAAAGGAAAGAAAAAAAAATGGAATAATTTCTCGCGGGCAAAGATCGTTGCAGCTCGTGCCACACGTGTGTGTGTTGCGGTGTTGCCGAGGTATATACGTATGTGGAAGCGCGTAGTTTGCGTTTACGCAAAGCGTGCATGAGAGTGTGTGGCGTGTGTGTAGAAGTCAGCTGGAGGTCGTCCCGAGGAATCACGCAGGAAGTCGTCCGATGAGCACAGTGAGCGCTGGCGGAAGTCTCGGTCGTGGAAATCGCGCTCTCCATCTTCAGCATCATCAGAGTTCGTTGTCGGCACTTCACATGGCATCGGCGGCGAACAACTCTAACACGATTGATCGACGCAGATCGAGTCTCAGGGTAACGTACCGCCTTCGCCTATCCTAAACCAAATATCCTTGCATGAAAAATCCGGGGATAATAATAAATGCATTACATAGGCAGATTAGTCCGGTACGTGATTAAACCAATTTGTTCGTTAAACGATTTGTTTCTTTTTTTTTTTTTTAATATTGATCGCCGGGAATATGTAGAATTGGGATATCTACATGTTACGCGCGATCTCTACTATGTTTAGCTATGTATAGGTGACATTTATTATATCGCATTTATTGAATACCGCAGCGAGTGTACCATACGATAACAGGAGATCACTATTACATTGTAAACATTGTTTTTCGTCGTTCAACCACTTCCATCTCTTTCGTAACACTCGCTCGCGTATGTTTTCTTCTACTGCATCCTTATCTCGTAGAGATCAACGCGTTTTTACGTTTTATTGTAATTTTTTGATATTTTTTTTCGCGCACCCATTCACGTATTGTTTCCATCTCTATCACCGGCATGTTTGCATGGCTTTGCTTGAAAAAAAAAAAACATTTTCTCTGATACGTTTTGTCCGAATAAATCCTTTTTCATATACATAATGTCCCGACGAGAGAATGTATGAAAAAATGCAAAGTGTGCAAAGTGAATGAGAGGCGAGAAAAAATAAATGATTGCCCGATGCTGTGAGCTATGGGCTCGAATGACCTAACATTTATCATTGTCCCTGCATCCTGTGGATCGTCGCAGACCTGCAGTCTTCTTTACTTGAAAAAGGTTCGGTATACTCATTCATTCATTAACTACATCTACTTTACATTCTCGACACAAATTCACCGTTATAATTAAAGTTTTTTTCTTTTTTCTTCCCCGTGTGGTTTAATCTTCGCGAAAGCACTCGGAACGATGTCAATTAAAGATATTATACCGATTCGATCGAGCGAACGGTTATCGAGATATTTGATGAATTATAAATAATAATAATCCGATAGCGGAAGGCTTAGCGAAGATTGTTACCCGAGCGATGGAGCGAAAGGAGTTGAGAGAAATTATGTAGGAAATACGACGATAAAATTTACTCTGAATATCAATTGAGCTTTAGAAGTAGTTGCGAATTCAACTCTCGCGTATCGACGAAAAGCGAATGAAAAAGTAAAAATTTAAAATTAGAAAAGACAGAAAATACACGACGGGCAAAACTAAAGTCTTCTGAATGACCACTGAACTATTGATAAATGAGAAAAGTTTGAAGTACGCATCGAATTGAAAATATATCATATTCTCGCTATGGAATCCTTCGTATGGCTGAAAGAGAATTATTGAAAATCGTGGTTAGCTGTGGCTACCTATCGGTAAAATCTCACGTGAATTATTAAGCGATAAGCTTGGAATCGTTAAAGACTGATCGATTATGAGCCTAAGCCGTCATAAAACTATATAGTACGCATATACGTGGCGAAACAGACTCGGGGAATCGATATCAATCAATAATTTTCACTAAAATAAAAATAAAACTATTTGAAATTCATTTGAATCGGTTTATCTTAATCAATGATATAAAAATCGACGATTAAATAACGAAAAAAAAAAAAAAAAAAACAGAAGTGTCTCGAGACTGAATCGCTGCGTAATGAAGAAATTTAATGTTGAATGAATATTGCAATCCCGTAATTTGCTACTATTTACTGTAAAACTTAGTAGTTCACTTTATAAAGTAATATCTTCTCGATAGTTTACAAAAATGAAAAAAAAAAAAAAAAAAAAAAAAATAGAACACCGAACACTGTATATAATATCCATACACGAATTCTTCCTTATGTATGTAAAATAACAACAGTAACAAAAAAAAAGGTACTCTCATGATTAGGACCCCCGTATATTGTCCATCGAGTACGTATACATAATGTATATGAATACTGTATACATATGTATACAACACGAGCGTAATTGCATTAAAATAATCCATTATCTGCGATAACGAATGAAGTTTCACGAACATCATGTTGTTCGTTATTACGTAAAAAAAAAAAAAAACAATATATATAAAGAAATCAAAGCATGAAATGCGACGAATGTGTAAATATAAAATGTGATTTCAATGTGGATGGGAGCTTTGGGTTCTTATCTGACCTGTGTCAATCCTTAATAGTTGTCATGGAGGAGCTCTCAGGTATGGGACCAAAAATTAACTTCATTGTAACTTATTATCCCATCCTACATCCTGTAAATTTCACGTTTCAATCCAAGACAGTCCGCCGCAAAAAAATGTACTTGCAATTTATCGTTAATCGTTTCGACAAAATCGCCTCAGGCGATGTAAAGAAAGGAAAAAAAAAAAAAAAACTCTCGAATCTCAGATCGCACAATAAGTATCGTATCCGTTTGTGAGGAGAAAATGATCATCCATCGACTATCACTGTTTATCAGCAAGTTTGATTGTCTCATTGTTATTCACGTCTCGTTGCTTTTTCGTTAAACGTCCCAAATGTGTCATCTTCAAAAATCGCGTCATGTCGTTTTTTTCGTTTTTTTTTTTTTTACAAAATATGTTTTCGTTTATACCGAGGAATGTTAATTAATATTCTATGTGAGTTGATAAAACAACGTGATGAACGGGAGCTCATTCTTGTCCTGTCTGTAAAATTCCGAGGTAAAACAAAAAAAAAAAAAAGAAAATCCCTCTTCCCTGCAACGTAGTGTAGATGATGGTTCTGGATTTCGTAGTTGCTTGACCTCACGTAGTTGTCTTGTAGACGAAAAAAATGAAACGGTAATAAAAAACATCAAAGCTATGATAATAGACGGTGATTCGCGGATAATCGATGAATTACAAAGATGATAATTGAATTTACAGGGTTCTCTGAGTCGGGCGTTTGGTTTGCGTCCGAGAAGCGAGAAGGCCTCGCCGTCCTCTTCGTCTGATACCGGAAGTTTGGCCAGTCAGTGTCAATACATGAGTAGTATTCGGAGCAATTCACCACCACCGCCGCAGCTTCCACCGCGACCGATGACCACCGGTGGCAAGAGACATCGCCGTGTTAAGAGTATAGGTGACATCGAGTATATAAGCAGCGCGGCGGTCAGTACGCCCGTCTGACAAGAGGACAGGCCCCACCATCCGGGGCCTTATCGGAGTTTAAGCGAACGCGGTTACTCCTCTTCCTATTCGTCGTCTCAGTACGGTTCTTATTCAGGATACAGCAACGTTCTCGCGCCGGAGTACTGCTATCAATCACCGAGTAGTAACAATTACTATCAGCTACAGGGTGGTTATTACTCCCCTCAGAGTTCCGGACCGCCGTTTCCTGGTGTGCAAAGATACGGCAGTCTCGCCGAAGAGGCTTGGCCCACGTCTGCCAAGGAAGATACAGTTACTCCCGGCAAAGGGAATCCCAGAACTTACTTAGCTTAGCTGGGAACATTCGCGTTCGTCGAGTTGCCAAAAAGAATTGTCAAGGTGTGCGCAAGCCAACGGGAACGTTTAACTCGAAGAGACACGAGCTAAACACGAAGAACGAAAATCATTTCGTGTGATGATTATAATTTTTTTTTTTTTTTTTTTTACAACGGAGGTGTGCCGTAACCTTCGATCTTCCGCGGAAGAGACACTACGATATGGACCATTGATTGATATATGTGTAAACGCGATTCGCGTGACCAAAGTGACGATTGGTTCGCTTAGATAATTTAATTATGTCGCCAAAAAATTGTATATGCAGCATCGTAACGAATACAATGCATTCCATTAATTGCTGAGAAGATACTCGACACGATTTATCGTCTGTTAAGAATGACTCTTGTGATTATGTATTGCAATTGCGACCAAATTCGCATCGAAATGTTTCTGTGTTTGTTGGTGAATTAATGACTGAAAAAAAAAAACGGAAAAACGTTACAGGTGGATACGTAACTCTATCTATGTCAGGTCCATACTATTTCTCTTTCATTGTACTAAATAGCTTAATCGAGACACCGGTACGTTGCGCGTTTGGCGAGTCGATTAGAGGGTTAATTGTACTCGAAGAAATGAATTTTATTGCGACGAGCTATTGAAACCATACCGATCGATGTTTAAATGAAATAACGCCAATCATTTGATGATAAAACAATGTCACGATGTACCAAATTTTATCGAGATTAGATGTATGCATGCGGTATAAAAGTTTATCAATATTTACGGCCCGTTGAAATATCTTTTACAAATGTTTCTTATACGATAATTTGCTACAACCCCCAACACCCCCACCGATCGAAACGATCTATTGCGTGCAGTAACCGATAATTTTGTAGATAATATTTAACTTCATATTTATTCTTAGATCATAACATTGTCGATATGTCTTTTATTGAATTGCCGAAATTACAAGAATCTGGACCACGATTCGAATGCCGAAATAGTATTATCGTCATTTTACTAGGTAAAATACGAAATAATACGAAAAAAAAAAGAGGTGTGATTGATATTTTTCATGGTACCTAAGTGATTTATTTTAATAAATTGATTTAGGCTTTCAAATTATTTAACCGAATACACCAGGCCGCCGAGTGCCGTTGTGTTCATCATTAAAAAAAAAAGTAAAATGAAAAACAATGAGACAATCGAGTCTCAGTTACGCTTGTGTGCGCGCCACGAAATATAAATAGCGGCAATTGAAATTCGCTTGAAGAATGTCGACCTATACAAAAATCCACTGATATTGGATAAAAACAACAAAAAAAAAACAAAACAAAACTGTAAATGTGCTCAGTACAGGATGTATATATGTCGTGTGAGCTGTAATAATATTTGAAAATGATGAAAATAAACTAATTGCCTTCGAGGGACTGCATTTTAATTACTTTCCTATTACGCGCGTATGCGTAAGATTAATTATTCGAAATGATTCTTAATAGAGTAGAGCTTCGATTATCGGAACGACTACTCGATTTATTCGAACACTCGCCGGTTATCCGAACGATACCGAAAATAAGAAAAATAAAAACGTAAACACGCTTTCATCTATTATATATTAAATCAACGAAGGTCAGGCGACCAGAGTGTTATAAGAGATATAAGTAAACAGAACAGAAGCAGGTGATACACCGTGTCTCTTCTTTTATCGTATAATCGCTGTTGGCTGTCGCTGCGATTCTGGATGGCCGCCTATTGGTACGATAGACCCCTCAAAGTGTTTGAAAAGAAGAGGTAGTCAACGGCGGCCACCAACTCTGCCACCTATTCCGCGCCAAGAAACGCTGCGCGTTTTACGCGCTCCATTGACGTTAATATTTATTTATCGCAAGTCTTCCGTGATATATACTCTAAATAAAATATGACTTACGTTCGAAAAAAATAATGTTTTGACAACGAGTTTTATCGTATTTGCCTGTGGATCGTTAAAACAATCGATACGTGACACTGCCAAAAAGTAAAAGAAAACAACCTTTCCAAACACAAGGTCGGTTAACGTTTCTGAAAACGATTATTTTTCATTATTGATTACCAATCGAATGTTGAGGGAAGCTACGACGATTTAACGTTCCGTATTGACGAAATATTATTCTCCCGGCTATATAACACGTAAGATTGGTCTGCCAATGATCATAACCAATAAACAAAATGTTTATTCGCGTTCTATGCGGATCGTAACATTTTTCCCTGTAGAATCGGCTCCGAGTATTGTTTATTAAAGTCATTTTCCGTGTAAATATATACACCGTATATTCACAGCAGTACTCCAAACGCATAATTCCTAAAATGTGTGAACAAATATTGAATAATCAATTCAATTATAATTAAATCATTGCTCGTGACGACAGAGAGTCAATGATCACAATTAACATGAGAAAAAAAAAAAATGTACTGCTTATAATGGGTAAATCCGCTTTCCTACGATGCTTTGCATTGTCGTTTTAGAAAATTTATGCAGTTTCGATACTTCAAGTGAATTAAATTTCATCGCTATTCATACCAACGAAAAATCATCTCCCAAGCAGCAAAAAAAAAATGTATCGTTCATTAATAATTTTTTTTTGCAGATGGAATCTCGTTCACCAAAACCCAAAATTGCCATGAAAAGAGTCACCAGTCCAATAGACGTGAATTCCAATGTTCTTAAGATGAAGGATGCTGCCAACGTCAATGCTGTACCAATGGCGTCAAATGATTTCAAATCCATCAGCAAATCCATGAGCACTCATAACATATCGTCAAAAGCATCAAACAAAAACGACCCAACGAAGTCAAAGTCAGTTTTGTTATGTGGCAAAACCAGTGCTGAAATCGCCAAACCCGGAAATCAAAAACCAGTCAAAAGGTTGGGAACGAATTTGGACACAGTAGCGGCTAAGCGGCCGAATTTACGAGGAGTTGCAAAGCCACCCGCGCGCAGAGCACATCTCCAAAAGTTGTCGTCTCAGCAAAAGCGAGTAAAAACGCCGCGAAAGGCGCGGTGAAAACGAGAAATGGGATCTCCGCGGTCGTAGGAATCGCGCCAATGCCGAATTGGTAACACTCAAGGAAGAGCATAAACAATGTTCTCAACTGGCGAATATCATTGAGGAGAGCTGAACGCAAAGGAGAGTACGATAACGATGATAATCGCGGAGCTCGAAATTTTTCAAGCAACGTTAACGAAAGAATTGACGATCACCAATGAGAGACTACGACGAGATTTTCGGAAAGAACGAGAGTCTGAGAACCGAGTTAAAAGGGTCCCAAGAGTCGTACGACAAGATTTCGTAGGGGTAGAAAAAAGCGGAGAAGATTTGCGCCCCGCAGAAGCAAACCCTCGACGAACATGCAGCGACGGTCGAAGATTTGGAGAGAAATTTAAATGACGAGAGGAGAACGAACGTCGATTTTACGCAGAAGGATCTCCAAACGATTCTGCATCAAATGGACAAAGATCGTCGAGTATTGCATAACATTATACAAGAGATGAAGGGCAACATAAGAGTCTTTTGTCGGGTGAGACCGAGAATTGCTAAGTATCGGATCCGTTTGTGAAGAGAAAATGATCATCCATCGGCTATCACTGTTTATCAGCAAGTTTGATTGTCTCATTGTTATTCACGTCTCGTTGCTTTTTTGTTAAACGTCCCGAATGTGTTATCTTCAAAAATCGGGTCATGTCGTTTTTTTCTTTTTTTTTACTAAATATGTTTTCGTTTATACCGAGAAATGTTAATTAATATTCAATGTGAGTTGATAAAACATCGTGATGAACGGAAACTCATTCTTGTCCTGTCTGTAAAATTCCAAGTTAAAAAAAAAGAAATCCCTTTTCCCTGCAACGTAGTATAGAAGATGGTTCTGGATTTCGTAGTTGCTTGACCTCACGTAATTGTGCTACAGACGAAAAAAATGAAACGCTAATAAAAAACATCAAAGCTATGATAATAGAGGGTGGTTCGCGGGTAATCGATGAATTACAAAGATGAAAATTGAATTTACAGGGTTCTCTGAGTCGGGCGTTTGGTTTGCGTCCGAGAAGCGAGAAGGCCTCGCCGTCCTTTTCGTCTGATACCGCAAGTTTGGCCGGTCAGTGTCAATACATGAGTAGTATTCGGAGCAATTCACAACCACCGCCGCAGCTTCCACCGCAACCGATGCCCACCAGTGGCAAGAGACATCGGAGATCCCATTTGCTCGATTTCACCGCGCCTTTTGCGGCGTCTTTAACCGCTTTTGCTGACACAACTTTTGGAGCGGCACTCTGCATCGCGGGTGGCTTTGCAACTGCTCGTAAATTCGACCGCTTAGCCGCGACTGTATCCGAATTCGTTCCCAACCTTTTGATTGGTTTCTGATTTTCGGGTCTGGCGATTGCAGCACTGGTTTTGCCAGGTAACAAAACTGACTTTGAAGTCGGTGATCGTTTTCGTTTGATGCTCTTGGATTTGCTGATGGATTTGAAATCATTCGACGCCATTGGCGCAGCGTTGACGTTGGGAGCATCTTCATCTTGAGAACATTGAAATTCACTTCTATTGCACTGGTGGCTCTTTCCATGTCAATTTTAGGTTTTCGTAAACAAGATTCCGTCTGCAAAAAGAAATTATTGATGAATGATACATTTTTTTTTGCTGCTTCGGAGATGATTTTTCGTCGGTACGAACAGTGATGAAATTTAATTCACTTGAAGTATCGAAACTGCATAAATTTTCTAAAACGACGAGGCAAAGCATCATAGGAAAGCAGATTTATCCATTATAAGCAGTACATTTTTTTTTTGTCACGATAACTGTGATCATTGACTCTCCGTCGCCACGAGCAATGATTTCATTATAATTGACTTGATTATTCAATATTTGTTCACACATTTTAGGAATTACGCGTTTTTAGCACTGGTGTGAATATACGGTGTATATATTTACACGGAAAATGAATTTAATAAACAATACTTGGCGCGGGTTCTACAGGGAAAAATGTGTCGATCCGCATAGAACGCGAATAAACATTTTCTTTATTCGTTATGATCATTGGCAGACCAATCTTAAATCCGAAAACTCTCGAGAAAATTTCGAGTTTTCTCGAGATTTATAACGAGCACGTCGTCGATTTGCTCGATACGCAACAGAAGAATCGCGAGATACGTATGGCCGACAGCGCGGGTCACAATCTCTTCGCGTCGAATTTTCGCGTCGAGAAGATCAACAGCCCCGAGGAGTTGCACGAGTGTCTACAGATCGCTCAAAGAAATCGCGTGGTTACGGCGACTTTCGCGAACGAGAGATCGTTGAGATCGCACTTCGTCGCGCGGATAAGGCTAATCGGCACTCACGCGGAGAAGAAAGAACGTTCGATCGGTAATCTCAATCTCGTCGATTTCGCCGATTCGGAAAAATTAAAAGGCGAGGAAGCTGCGAGAACGGCGGAAACAAAAAACATAAATAAATCACTGGCGAATCTGGGTAACGTGATTCTCGCATTTCTCAAAAAACAGGATCCCGTACCCTACAGAAATTCGAAACTAACACATCTGCTGATGCCGTCTTTGGGCGGTAACTCGACGACGCTTATGCTGCTGAATGTTTCGCAGCTGGACGAATGTTACAGCGAGACTTTGAACTCGTTTGCGTTTCGCCAGTAATGTAAATATTTGCAAAACCGGAAATGCCACGAAATCGCGACAATGGTTGCATTCAATGTGAATACCCGATTTATTATTGCATACGATTTTTTTTAATTCTTTCGATCGACAAAATCTCGATGAAAAACATTATTTTAATTATTATTTCAATTTTTTTTTATCAAATATTATGTTTATCTCGCTAATTCGAGGAGAGCGCAAAAAAATAAGGTGGTAAAGATGGAGACTGAAAATTTAATCGTTGCGCGAAGCTTTCGAATCTTTTACAATAACAACCAACTACAGTCGTGATATAATTAACGAATAACTTAATTGTATTTCTTTTTGTAGTATTCTCGTTTTATTGTCCATCGATTTTTTTATTCCATATAATTCGCGTTAAAATGTAATCAGTAGACACTTAAATTTAATCGTTACTGATATCACCGAAAAGTTATAATGACTCGTTGAAAATTATAGCTTTGTAATTCATTTATGTAATTATGTAATTTTTATGTAATTTTATGTGCCATTGAGTGTCATCGCCATCGTGCCATTAAGAAACCGAGTATGCCTTACGATAACCTTGTACAGCGCGTATCGAAGATACCGCGTAAATTGGCGGTGTAACAAAATTATAAATTGTAATATCATATAGTATAATAAGCACCACGCCGGCCGAGCGCTGTTGTGTTCATCGTACAAAAAAAAAGAAATCAAAAACAATGAGACAATAATCGTGTCTCAGTTGCGATGGTTTGCGCAGCACGAAATATAAATAGCGGCAATTCAAATTCACTTGAAGAATGTCGACCTTTACGCTGCAATAATATTTGAAAATGATGAAAATAAACTTATTGCCTTCGAGGGACTGTCTTCTTAATTATTTTCCTGTTATTCGTAATATAAGAAGGTCTAACTTTGCTTCCGTGCACCGGGAAAACTTAATTATCGTCAAAAGCGTTGTCTTTTTTTTTTTTACGTACGTTCAAGTATGCATATCGAAATGATTAATTGATAATGATAATACGTCGACGCGCCCTACAGTAGACCCTCCCTAGATCCATCTGGCTGCGCGATGCGAGGGTGAGCGCAGCGTTACAACAGACACTTCTGCGGCTGCGGATGAAGGAGACGCCAGTTCGACGATGCCACCTATGCTCGGCGCCCTCGGTGGCAGCTGACCGAGTTGAATATGTGTGCAACGACCAACTACACTCCAAAAAGTAATTGATTTCTCGTTATAAAAAATTATTAAAGAAAAATCGTGATGAAAACAACTTGTGATTTTTCACATAACATCGGCATGAGTAACGAAACAAGCGTCTAATCAAGATAAATCACAGTGACTTCGTGATTGTTACGGGGGACCTACAATATAATTCACGATCTATAAAGTGTCTGTCGCATTCTATTTTCGTACGCTGCTCCGAGAAGGTGGAAAAGCCACAATAACCTCAGCGGAAAATGAGTAATATCTGGTCATCCGGAAAACCGTGAAAACATTTAAAACAGCGTCGAATCGTTCGACGGATTAAACGATATTTTTTTAGACGAAAAAAGAAAACATTTGGACGATGCCATGGCGTGTAATATTTCTTGCAAAGATAGAAAACGCCTTGTCAATAGGAAAGGCGATGCACCGATGCAAATGGATAACATGAGTAATGAACCTGTAAACATCGAGTGTTTACGAGAAACCGTGAATATCACGAGCGAATTAACAATCGTAAACGCGAATAATTCATCGCGGGACAAAGAGTCCTCGACAGCGGTGAAACAAAGTTTTGTATCTAGTCTACGTTTCTCGACTACGTCGGAATCAATGTTATTCGTCGACTTTTGTAAGAAATTCGTTAAATTATACAAGAAAACGGAAAACAAGCGAAGAGCGATGGGCGGCGCTGCGAAACTCGCAAAATTTTCAATTTTACTCATCGCCGTCTTTGTCGTCGCTCACTTTTTACCAATAACCGAAGCTTCCGATCCGTTGAGAAATCCGTATCAGATACTTGGCGTTCATAGAAGAGCCAATTTACAAGAGATACGCAAGGCGTACAAAAATCTTGTGAAAGAATGGCATCCCGACAAAACCGATCATCCGGCTGCCGAGAATAAATTTGTCGAAATTACAAGGGCTTATGAGGTACGCAACAAAGTTTTCCATCACCAAATTTTCTCTCTTACAACATTAAAAAGAATTAAAAAATTTTTTATACGAATTTATGTTTTTTAATTTTTTTTTGTTTTTTTTTTTAGTTACTGACGGATCCCGAGAGGAGAAGAAAGTTCGATAATCATGGAATAACGGAGGAAGGCACAAGGCAAAGAAGGGACAACAGTCACTTCCACATGCCGGATCCACTCGAAGAATTGTTCACTGGAAACTTCAAGTTTCATTATCAAAATCGTGATATATCGTTTTTTCACAAAATGAGTATCACTTATCGGTCAGTAAAGTTTGAATTTTCGACGATCGCAAAAGCGGATTCGTAATGAAATCGACGAAATAATATTTATTCTGCTTATTTGTACATTTTTGTTTTTCATTTCTTTACAGAACTTTTGAGAATATCGTAGTAGCCAAGAGCTATCGCACGCCGCATTTAATTCTTTTTTATTCCGATTGGTGCTTCGCATGTTTGCAAGTAGAACCTACTTGGCGTAGATTGATAGACGAATTAGAGCCGCTCGGCGTTGTATTGATGACCGCACACGCGGAGAGAGAACCGGCATTCGCGAGAAGAATGGGCGTTCATTCGTTGCCTTGTTTGGCGGTAACGCTCGACGGTAGAACGAGCGTTTACAAGGAGTCGCTGTTCAGTGTCCAAAAAGTCGTTGGTATGTATCAACACAACGATTTTATTCGTGCAAATTCGTTAACGATTTTTTTTCCACCCGTAATAAACTGCGATGCTAACGGTCCAATCGCAATTTGTTAAATTCAAGCAGAATTCCTACGAAGCAAGTTTCCGTACAGATTGATCCACAATATAAACAAAGATAACGTCGACGGTTTCTTGTCCGGTTGGGTCGACAACAGAATTCGCGCATTGATCTTCGAGAAGAGAGACTCTGCGAGATTGAGATATTTGCTCACTGCTTTTCATCACAGGGACCGCGTTGCCTTTGGCTTTGTTCAGGTAAAAAAATATAACAAAAAAAATATCTTATTGAGTTACGCTATTTACAACGATACGAACTCTTTACGTGAAATTATTTTCGCTCAGGTTGGAAAACCGGACACGGAAACTATAACTACGAAATACAAAATCTCAGGAGATTTGGATACGTTACTTCTGTTCAATGAAAACTCCGAGAAGCCTATGGCTTCCGTTAGTATGAAGGATATACCCAGCGAAACGATGCACAACGTTATTGCGAACAATAAATTTCTTATGCTACCGAGACTATCGAATCAAGCGATGTTGGATTCCGTTTGTCCGCCGGAGTGGCTGAGACCGCAGAAACGCTTGTGCGCAATTTTGATATCGCAGAATAGTCCGGTGCACGATTTCGCGCGGCACAAGTTTCGTCAGGCGGCAGTAGAAGCGCCGTACAGGTAACTGGCGGAAATCCTAATCTTATAAATGAATTCCAAATTAATTAACTTGCATTATTATTCAATCCAAATAATTTATTCGCAGCACGGAACGCGTGAGATACACATACGTATTCAAAGAATCTCAACCCGAATTCGTGTCGGCTTTGTCGGCCGGCGAGGGTAGCCCGCTGGATCCTTTGTTACATATAGTGATAATTTGGAGACGTGACGCGAATCATTTAAAATACGAGTGGCTTCCAACGGGTCGTATCGAAGCGGCGCACGATGAAAATCAGTGGAACGAAACACGTCGCAATTTGGAACACACATTGCAGCGTCTTTTACGAGTTTCCGAGGCTCTACCATACGCCGCAAAAGTCGACGAATTGGCCGACGAACATGCGCAGGTATATAAAAAAAATTCGAAATAAAAAAAAAAAATATTCGCAAAATTCGAATTTCGAAAAAAAATTGGAAATTTTTCGATACTGCGATAGTTAAATGTTACGAAAATTATAAGATTTTTTCTTTACAGGGTACAGTCGATAGGCTCATCGGCAGAGCGTTGTTAGCCGTGGATTATATATCCGATAGTCTCACGAAGGAGCAGATTTTGCCACTGATATACGGAGTCATAACTTTAATAGTTATCGGTTTTCTTGGATACGGAATGTCTTATTTAATGTGAGTTGTCAATATAATGTCGCCAGCGAATCTCAGTGCACAAGGATTAACAATACTCAATCGCAATTGCAGAAAAATGGAAGAGATGAGTATACAAGCGAAACGCGGACAGTGCAAAGAAAATTCGAAACCGGTTCAGGCGCAGCCGCAGTTACGATTACACGAATTACGTGCGGAAAAGTATAACGGACTCGTGCGACTATTGAAACCCGGCTGTCGAACTATTATTCTATTGGTCGACTATCAGAGTAGATTAAGTTTGTTGCCAGCTTTTCACAGAGCCGTTTGGCCGTATAGGTGCGTTTCATAGCATTTTTTCATCTCTCATAAAAATTGGCGATACTGTAAACAATATCTTAATATCACAATGTAACGCTGTTACAGGAAAAATAAGACTCTGATGTTCGGACACTTATCTCTGGATCGCGGGGTCGACTGGTACAAAAAATTGTTATCGCTGAGTTTACCGGATCCAAAAGAATTGAACATAAATCCAAAGAACTGCGTTGGCACAGTGTTGGCGTTAAATGGGCATCGAAAATATTTCTGTATGTATCACGCGAAGCATCCCGAGTGCAGTAAGGGTAAAGGTAACAAGCGTATGGAACGAATGACCAAACGACTGAGTCGTCGATCTGACGATGCCGAAGCCGGAGCTTTTATCGGCTTCGACAGCTCTAGCGAATCTGAATTTTCTCAAGACGAGGTAAGCCGACAAATCATTCGTTATTTTTTTTAATTTTTATCACTTACGTACACTGATAATAGTTTAATCGAATAATTAAATCAATTGTAGATGGAGAGTGACGTTTTATATCAAGACAAACTTCTAGACGGTTTACCGAATTGGCTCGATAGATTATTCGAAGGTTTAACGCAACGCTATTATATTAATTATTGGCCGGACTTCACTGCCAAGTAAGAGGAAAAAGGCTAAAGCGCGCGTATCCCATGAACGTTGATGCCTTCTGAGAGAGAAACAGAGAGAGAGAACGAAAAAAAAGAACAGTGTTTTGATTCTAGTCAGCGAAGCAAAGTGCTATTGAAAAAAAAAAAAACAAAAAAAAACCGATCTGTTTGGAACTATTAACAATCACAGATCAACGCCCTGCATAAAGACAAAACATATTCATTACTGCATATTTATGATTTATCATTACATTTTTCCTATATTTATCATAGATCTGTATAGTTAATTGATTTTCTAAATAATACCCTAAGGACTGCTAAAGAGAATACATTAACGAGATCGGTTAACGAAAAAAAAAAAAAAAAAAAAAATCTGCACGTGAGGTAACAAAGTAATCTCTGTTTGGTCACTGATCGCGTTGAAATATCTAGTCGCTATGAGCAATTTATTATTTATTTATTTAACGCGCGTGTGAAGCTTGAAATTGTATGATAAAATCGTTATTAAGACAAAGTCGAATATTCAATCACAAAAAGAAAGAAAACAAAAAAAAGAAGTTTCTAATTACACAATCATTCTCTTTGGCAGCGCTGTCACATCACTGCAGATACAATGAATAATTGCTGTGATGTCAAAGTTGGACTATTAACTTTTAACTCAATTAGATGTGATGATTTCTTATACTACAGAGAGTCATAGGTTTGTTATCTTGCGTTGTCTGCTTGTGCAGCTTACGATACATTATCCCCTTACTGCCAGGAATAACTATATGTCTTACGATGACCCGTTCATGTTTCGTTGTCCCAATCAAATTCCAAATGACTACACTTGGCATGAGCGGTTATTATATTACGTATAATATTAATAGTTAACTATATACGAATGGCAATGGCTATTGTTCATTTTATGTTTGAGTATCGATATAAATAGGTGTAAAGCGCAATCTCTTTATAGTGCTAAAAAAAATGAAAAGAAAGCGAAAAAGAAATGTTGCTCCAACCTAAGACCGTTAATAACTCCCGATAAAAAAAAAAAAAACAAGATGCCGCATCACATAAAAATAATTGTATCCGCTACCGTTGTCACTCTCGATTGCACGGGCAATTCATTCCTCGCATTTAAACAAACACACATTTTTTCCTATTACGATTTACGAGAGATCGCGCAATGGATTCTATATCGGAATTTTGGATTAACGATTTTTAATGTGAAACTTGAATTTAACAATCGGTTTCTCGCGTTTGTCCAATGTTTCAGTTGTGAGTGGTTCGAAAAAATAAAATAAAATCCACTTATTGTTGCGAACACTCATATCTTGAATTTCCGATAATTAAACACTATATATTAAAGAACAAAAAAAAAAAAACAAAAAAGGAATAACGCGTCACGATAAAGTGATTTATATTAGTATTGAAACTTCATGAATCGCTAAGTTTACAGATTTTATCTCAAATTTATCCACTGCTGGAACATATTAAGATATCTTCTTCATAGGAACAAATATTTCCTGACAATCTTTACCGACCAGATCATGGAATAGATGAAACGGAGTTGCCCTTTGAAATTATATTGAGAACGAAAAAAAAAAAAAAAAAAAATCGTTGAGAAATTTTCGTCGATATTCCACGATCTATCCACTCTACAAAACTAACTATCGCATCATTTCTTAATAACTCGCAGAAACTAACATGTGCCACACGAGGAAAAGAAAATTCCTGTCGTATTATACGGAGAAAAAAATGTGGACCCGCGAGTATATTACGAAAAATCGGTTTTGGGAAGTCTGATAGCACTGTAACTTAACAAAAAAAAGAAAATAAAAAAAGTTTTATCTTGTTCTACTGGCACACGTAGGTAACAAGAAATATAAGACAGTTATAGTATATTTGACAGTTTAACGAAAAGAACAAATAAAAAAAAAAACGTAACTATTAAATGTATGAAATACCATAACATTTTTAATGGAAACGATGGAAAAAAGAAAAACAATGGCATCCTAGTCCTGGATAACTATCGATTTTTTATGTATATATACTCTAAAAGAGCTGTACCACGTAGAAATGCAGTCAAAATGACTTTATATAATGATTATGATATAAATTACTACTGATTCCAGTTCATTACGAAATATAATGAGATTATGAATTGTACGACGCCTCCAATCATTTCCCGTTCGATACTTTCGTTTTCTTTCACTGTTGGGGTCGAAGAAAAGAGCAAAAGAAAAAATCCAACTTACACTGTTGTTTTTTACCCTTATTTATTATTAAAATGTATTACACGTCGGCTGAAACTTGATTTTGTGAAGGAAAAAATGTATTTATGTATGAATTACAAGTGAAGCTTACATTAGTTAATTAACGATCGGAAACTGATCGTATTTGAGGGGATGCGCTGTATTTTATTCTTATAGCACAAATATCGCTTATTTCAATTATCGTGTTCCCAAGTACTCTTCGACACACCAAGTCACAATTTTCGCTGTTTGTTTTTTTTTTTTTTTTTAATTCAATCAAATAGCCACTTTAGGTCGCAGTTATTTAAACTTTCACAACACACGCTGCGCGACAATTATGAATTTCTTATGCCGAGCGCCTGTTCCAATTCGGCTCTTTTTTGTT
The DNA here is from genome assembly GCA_934046635.1 of Buathra laborator. Classification (NCBI taxonomy): domain Eukaryota; kingdom Metazoa; phylum Arthropoda; class Insecta; order Hymenoptera; family Ichneumonidae; genus Buathra; species Buathra laborator. Next base: position 2,097,659 of record OW203897.1, on the reverse strand, counting down.
GTACCTTCGTATAAAAGTATCGGCAAACAGCCTCTTGTGCCCACGGCTGATAGTAGAACTCGGCTCTTCGTTCCTCTTCCGGATTACCGACGACGTCGGTCATCGTCTTCAGATCTCTGGTCTGTGATATTATCCACTTATTTATGAACTGTTGAGGATCCTTCGCGAAACTCAGGAAAAACTCGCGATTCGTTTTCAGCTGATTGATCGTCTCGACGGTCTCGTGAATCTTATTGTCGAGACTCTGAATCTCTTGCTGACTCGCGGTTGATAGCAAGAAATTGTTCATCTGCGCTTTAAGCGTATCGTCGACCTCGACGTCTATGTCGTAACACGCCGTTTGCTTCGTTTCCGTACCTAATTAAAAAAAAAGCGCATACTTTACACTTTCTTCAATTTACAAAGATTTTACGGATCAGCTATATCATTTTTTTTTACGAACCTTCGACACTGATAACGTGATTGATAACGATTGGATCCGGAGGATGCAACAACGGATTCAATCGCTGCGGTATTTCGGCAAACTTCATTCTCGGACACGCGAATATCTGCTCCAGATATTTGTCGCAATTTATGAATTCTCTTTCGTGACTATCTTGAAGTTTGTGAGTTTTAATGTACTGCCAGAGAGCCGAGATAATCACCGGTCGCGTTTGCGTGTGAACTCCGAGCAGACGTGCTAAGCGTGGATCCAATTTAAACTGCGAAGAAGATACGGTTTGACGATAAGTTTGACGGATATTTTCTTCGTCTCTCCTTCCCGTTACCTGCAAAGGTTGATAATCGAGAAGCAAGAGTATTGTGCAACGGACGTTCTTGTCTCCCGGTCGTTTAACTTGAAATCCATCGGTCTCCTGCGTCGTTAACGTACGATGCCACTCCACCAAATGATTATCGGGTCCGTACAAATCTTTGTCTAATTCTATAACCAGACTCTTGAAAAACGAGGAAAATTTCCTTTTCACCTATAAACGAAAGCGGGACAATCAATTCGGGCAATTGGTTGAAACTCAGCGAAATTTTATACCTTATTAGGATCGTTTTTCGTGTCGTCCAATAGTCTTCCCTCGACTCGTAGTTCCCAAGACGCAACGGATCCTTCCTGTCCCTCACCCTCGCCGGCCGGTTTAGCCGGATAAAAAGTATTCGATATAAAAATACGCAATTTTCTCTTCTGCTTCATCGGCCGTTTGAGAGCCTCTTGAATATCAAGACGCTTTCTCATTATCGTCGCGTCCAATTTACGCTCAAACGCAAGCAAATCCATGTACGCCTGCGACTCGGGCACCAAATCGCGCACCTTCTGCGGCAATATCTTGTCCGCCAATTTCTTCTTCTTCTTGGACGTGGAATGTGAAAAATCACTGTTCCAAAAATACCTAAATGAGTTTGCGCGAAAATCATAGATTTGAGAAAAATTAAGGAGAAAAAAAATTTGGAAACGTGTATTGATTTCGCGTGCGGCATTCAGCCGATCGGTTGTGCGCTTTGTCGCGTTGCGATGCCGAAAATGATGAAACAAAAAAAAAGTTTTTATGAACAGAGAGAAGATGAAGAAAACACAACAAAAAAACAAAAGAAAATACAATCTGGAAGATGATCTATTCGTGTTTGAGAGGGTCGAGTCGTCATAAAAGTTGCGAATTTGTTACTTTTCTTCGGTTACTTTTATCAAAGTTGACCCTCTCAATTGATCCAACGAAGCGAAGAACTTACGGCTTCTGTTGGGACATAGGTATGCGTTGATCGGCGCTTCTTTTACTCCCTGGTGGAGCCGGCATGGGACCCTGTCTCATGGTAGAGTACGGCTGGTTGGGACGCATTATTCCTCCAGGTCCAGGCGCACTGCCCATTTGCGGAGGCGGAGTAAATCCTGACCTCTGTTGCATCTATTTTTAATTTTTGTACCGTTAAATATTCTTTTTTCTAAACAATTATTATAATGATATTTATTTTTATTTATTCATGAAATATGTTATATTTAGCGGATAAAAATTGTTGATTGTACCGGAAAGTTTGGTCCGGGATACTGTCGCAGATTCTGCGGAACAGACGGAGGTGGATAACGCTGTGGCGGCGGACCATTGTTTCCCGTATTAGGAACCGGAAACCTTTGAGCCATTCTCGTCGCCTATAGGCCACTCTGTAAACAACAAAACACATTTGTATCCTTTGATTTTTATTCTCACAAGTCGTCGCCGAGCGCGAAGCTTCAACGTCAGCGTTCCGCAAGAATCGCGGGCATAACCTCGCACGAGGTTCGTAATATCATTTTTTTCGTTCGCGCAAGGATGTTGGATGGATCGAGACAATATTTTTAATTGATCACATCGATTAATAAACATTAATAAGTCAATTGTATTCGTTAAACAACGAGAAAAACCAAATTTTCCGCATCGAACACAGTTTGTTCGAAATCGCGATTTTCACACGGATATGAGTGATCGACGATATTTCGCGCGATCGCACATTAACGCAATCACAAAACAGCATTATTACCGTTGATGGGAGTCCTTGCAACGCTTATTGTTTCGTTAAAACTCGATGTTTTATAATTACACTGACAATAATCTGCGCTTTATAACGCCTAGCCGCCTCATAGCCTCACTGCGACAGGATTGCCGCGATAAAAATTCCCGAAAAGTAGCTTGGATGGGTCTAGGAAGTTTTTCTGTTCGTTGTTTTGTGACGGGCATTTGTGAACTAGTAAAAATGGCGTTCGACACGTGCATCGTCCAAGTACGCTCCATGCTCCAGTCTTCGGTAAACTCGTCGTTAGACGAGTCGCGTGGATTTTATTTTACGGATACATAAGTTGATCCCTTTTTACGTTAACAAAGGGTTCACAATTGTATTCAAATAATGGGGCAGAAGAAGAAGATCGGAAAGCAGCGGCGGGACAAGTATTACCAATTGGCAAAGGAAACCGGTGAGTACATCGCCAAACGCTTTACGCACATAACCTGTCCGTCGCGCGCCCAATTTGTTTCCGATTAATTACGTCGTTTTCTTTCGTTCCTCCAGGTTACAGATCCCGTGCTGCTTTCAAATTGATACAACTCAATCGAAAATTCGAATTTTTGCAAAAATCCCGAGTATGCATAGATCTTTGCGCGGCGCCCGGAGGATGGATGCAAGTCGCGCGGCAAAATATGCCCGTCTCGTCGATCGTAATCGGCGTCGATTTGTTTCCGATAAAACAGATACCGGGATGCATAGGTTTGACAGAGGACATCACAACAGATAAATGCAGAGTAGCAATAACACGTGAATTAAAAACTTGGAAGGCAGATGTTGTGCTTAACGACGGCGCTCCTAATGTCGGTAAAAATTGGCTTCACGACGCGTATCAACAAGCAGTTCTGACGTTAGCCGCTGTAAAAGTTGCCACGCAATTTCTCAGGCCAGGCGGATGGTTTGTTACAAAAGTCTTCAGATCCAAAGACTATCATCCTCTTGTCTGGGTGCTTAAGCAACTCTTTAAGAAAGTTCACGCCACGAAGCCGCAAGCTTCGCGTAACGAATCTGCAGAAATTTTCGTTGTTTGTCAATACTATATAGCGCCGGATAAACTTGATCCAAAATTCTTAGATCCAAAGTATGTCTTCTCGGAATTGGATATCGAGTCGAAAAACAAATTGAATGTTTTTCATCCGGAAAAACAAAAAAAAGCCAAAGCAGAGGGTTATCCTGACAATGATTATACTCTTCATCACAAATTGTCGGCAAGTGCATTCATAGCCAGCGAAAACGGCATCGAAGCTCTGCAAAATACATCCGAAATCGTCATAGATGAGGATAGAATAGCGAATCACAAAAAAACTACAAAAGAAGTTATAGAATGCTGCAAGGACATCAAAGTTTTGGGGAGAAAAGATCTAAGGCTCTTGTTGTCCTGGTGGAAGGATTTAAAGGCCGAATTTAAAGAGATCTCTGAAAAAACTGACGAAGCGGTAGAAAACGCCGACGAGAATAAGGAAGAAACGGCGCCGGCTACGATAGAGGATGAGGAAGACGCCGAGGATGCGGTTGTCGACAAAGAAATCGCTGATTTAAGGGCCGAAGCCGCGCGCGAATTAAAGCGCAAGAAGAAAAAAGCAAACAAGGAACGTACAAAACTGAACGAAAGGCTTAACTTGAAGATGGTTCACAAGGGCGACGAGGGACCGAAATTGGAAGGCGACGATATGTTCAATTTGAATCAAATAAAGACTCATCAAGAGTTGGAGACTGTTGTGGACCAGACGCCCGATGTGGCGGCCGAGAGCGACGTCGATTCGGACGACGAGGCGCTACTGCCGAAAAAATTGAAATACCAGAAAGACGAGGGACACCTTGATAGTTCGGGAAAATATTACAAAACTGAGAATAGCGAGTCGGAAAATTCGGATGAGGAAGAGTCGGACAGTGACAAATCCGGATTAGGTAAAAAAAAAAAAAAAATTGTATATCATTGAACATTTATTAATCTCTATTAATCTTTATTAATATTAATACGATATTTCAGGATTAACGGATTCCGAGAACGAAGACGATAAGGAGGATGTTAAACCAAAACGAAAGAGGAACGGTGAAGACAGCACCGACAATCCTCTCATAACGGATCTTGATCACCGAGACAAGAAAACAAAAAAGATTCACAAAGCTCAGCTTTGGTTCGAGAAGGACGTATTCAAGAATCTCGAGAACGAAGACGACGAAGATTTCGAACTCGACAAAATGGTTGAAGCCTACAAAAACAAAGGCGGTACTATTATAGGAGAACCCAAAGTGCCGGATAAAAAGCCAACAGTGAAAGTTAAAACGGAAGATGATTCCGATTCGGATTACGATATGGAAGTAATGGCGCCGGATCAGGAGGATAAAAAAGAAAAAAAGGTCAAGAAAGTTGGGGGAGGCGATGGTTTCGAAGTTGTTGCCAAAAATGCTCGTGAGTATATCAATCTAACGCACAAAATAAAATTAATCAACTTAGTAAAGGATTATCGAATTTTCGCGTTTCAGCGATGAAAACGAAGGGCAAAAGAAAGCTAACGGACGAGGATCTCGCGCTTGGATCGTTATTGGTACAGAGCAAAAAGTCGCGTCGCGACGTTGTCGACGCTGCGTGGAACAGATTCGCCTTCAATGACGATAAGTTACCCGAGTGGTTTGTTCAAGATGAGGAAAAGCATATGAAAAAAGAAGTACCTGTGCCGAAGGAACTTGTAGACGAGTATAAAAAGCGCGTTGAGGAGCTCAATGTACGTCCGATCAAAAAAGTTATGGAAGCCAAAGCGAGAAAGAAGAGGCGAGCGCTCAAAAAGCTTGAGAAAGCGAAGAAGAAGGTTGAAGCATTGATGGATAATACCGACGTTAGCGATGCTGAGAAAGCTAAACAAGTCAAAGCGTAAGTACAGTTCCACAAGATTTTAATCGAATTTTCAACCATTGATTTTTATACCCACATTACGACGTAATTTCTGCAATTTTTTATTCTTATAGATTATACAAGAAAGCAACGAAAGAGCCGAAAAAAGAAGTAACCTACATAGTGGCTAAAAAACAGGACGCGCAAAGGCGCGCCGTTCGGCCGCCGGGTGTGAAAGGTCGTTACAAAGTCGTAGATCCCCGAATGAAGAAGGATCTGCGAGCAGCAAAGGCTAAAGAGAAGACGAAGGGTCGCGGTAAGAAGGGAGGAAAGGGACGCGGCGGTAAACCACCGCGAGGAAAAGGCAAAGCGAAACCGTCGAAGGGGAGAAAAGGAGGTAACGAATAACAACAAAATTTTACAAACCTACGATCATCAATTCCACACACACTACTGACGGGATAACGTAATTCAACGTTGCGACTGTGTTGCGTTGTCTCGAATGAGAGGGTTGCGCAATTGTATAAAATGAAAACTCCGTTGAACTGTAATATATGAATTATTTTTACATGTGTCGATGATACACCGTTAGGCAATTATTGATACTTAGTACAATAATAAAACGAAAAAAAAAAAAAAAAAGTGCTATAATTTCATACAGATGAATTTTCATGACCAATGGTATCGACGCAAAAAAGAAAAGTGCGAACCATTTTTTATTGTCGTTTTACACCGTTGCTGTATCATTAGCAACGATTTAACGATTTTTCCGTAGAATCGATCCTTATACAAAGTATTTCTTGCAACTTGTCAATAGTTGTATGAAAGAAATTCCTTTTTCCCATCCGGAAACGAGGAAAGATCGTCACGATGAGCGCCTACATCGTGGCGACTTTCTATCACGATTATCCTTGAACTTGATGCTTTATGAAGGTAGAGAGGGTCATTTCTATTTAACGATTTGGCACTCGATTGATCCTCAGACCATTTTCTATCCGTATTTTATCTGCCAATTTTAAACTTATATCTACCGAAGACGAAAGGCAATTGCGAATGAGTTTTACGCCCCAACGATTTATCTCAAAGAATTACTGCGACGCCATTAAACATTAATGTCGGGGTGCATTATCGAAAAAAAAAATATATATATATGCGAAATACTTTAGTCGTTTCGCAAGGTCGCGAATTCCAGGTTCAAGCTAAACGTATATACATGCATAAATAATGTGCTTCTCTCCAAAGCCCTCGAGAGCGCGATGCGGTTGAAAATATCGTGTCGTTTCGCGTGTGATGACGCGGTTCGCCTTGCACTTTGACTCTACTCATGGAAAGTACATACTAGCGTTGTCAAGGTTAAGAAAGTCAAAGATACACAACGAACATATCGCGTCACTTGTTTGTTCGTAGCATACAGCTCAGCTGGAAGGAAAACAAAAGCGTTGAAACTCATCGTAAGACAGACCTCGATCTCCCGTAAACCCGTAACAACTATACAAAATATCGGGTACTTTCGCAATGTGTTTACACACATACAATATCGATCGATTGTTGAAAAAGAAATGTATATTTCTTCAAAATTTGTTTTTCCCATCTCGCGTGCGAAAATATTGCGTGTAATCGAAATTAAGTTATACTTACTTATCGACAACTTTCTCTTTCAACGTTGAAAAACACGTCGGGGCATTCGTTACAAAAACGTCGACAAAATTTCTCAAGCCCCCTTGTTATCGCGACGGAGATCAAAACATTTCCCGCACGACTTTCCTGTCCGCGATAGAGAAGGAGGAAAAAACGAGCGAGAACGTCCGAAGTGTATAAATAAAGAATTTTATTACGTCGCCCCGGGGGCCGATACTCCTATCGGCATGCGGCCTTCGCTAAACTTGACCTTGCTTTATTTCAAGCAACTCTGACTTCGTACGTAATGACTCTATATACGGAAAGCTCTTGTGTTACCATATACACACACTTATTACTTTCTCGTGTACACCACTTAGGTGTTGTACTCGTGAATAGTATATGCTGATTCGCATTCAGCTAACAGTGCAAGAAGTTAACCGTTTCGCGGGGCATATAGATGTCCTCCGAATTTTTGCAAAAATGTAAAAAAAACTCGCCAAGTAGTTTAAAAAAAATTTTCAAATATTTTTTTGAAAATAAGAAACTTAAAAAAAAATCATATGTGTGAAGTAAAATAAAAAAAAAAAACATGATTCAAGTAAAATAAAGAAAATAAAAAAATTGGAGAGTCCTTTCTTTTAAAGGATCTTACATTGATTTGTGTTCTAAGAACTCGCCAAGTTTTTTTTTAATTTGAGTCATATGATTTTTTTTTATTTTACTTGGTACATATGATTTTTTAGTTAATTTTACTTGGCTCATGATTTTTACAAACTTTTATTTGACTTACGGTTTTTTTTTTTAAGTTTTTTATTTTCAAGAAATTATTTGAAAACTATTTTTAAACTACTTTGCGACGTTTTTTACATTTGCAAAAAAAAGTTTTTTATTGTTTATTTTTTTATCATTAATTCATTATTATTTATTAAAAAAGACAATGTTTTTATTGCGCGGTTGTGGAAAGTGAGGTTTTCGGCGTTTTGCGCGCGGAAAACCTCACTTTCCACACCTTGTGAAGTAAAATCGTATACGATACTCGGCGGAAAAACTTTTTCTCCCTCGTGACGTAATATTCTAGGAGGAAAAGTAGTACTTTTCCTCCCTTTTTTGTTTCATTAAACTACTTGGCGTCGAGACGCTACCGCATCTCTTGATTTCTTGATAGCGCTGACGTCTGCGATACTTGTGACAGTATTTCTACGTATTAATTAGAGGCGTAAAAACACCGATTTTTCATTTCTTATAAAATTCCCGTTAAAATATCGAATTTTTACGCAATTTTTTTTTTCATAGTTTTGTGATGTAAAAATATCGGTCACAATTTTTTTCCTGATTTACCGTCAAAAGGACAAAAAAACCGGTCATTTTTAAAAAATATTTTTACCGTCAAAAAGGTCGACTGAAATTTAGGTAATGCGGATTACTGCCCAATGTGGTAATATTGAACGCGATCACGTATCGTTGTTTACGGTGAATATGTGGTAAAATTACTCGTCGCATTTACCACTTACATCTCCAGTATTAATCCGATTCTCTCGACTAGACGTTCATTATGATATATTCGTATAGTACCAAAATGCGTTTATATTTACAATGTAACATTGCTCTCCGAAACCCCTAATCTTCAACTCTATCGCGGAAGTGATCGTAGCATAAGGAATTGATGAAAACCATCAATCAGTAAAAGTTTGGCACGCGATTCGTAATCTCCTCACATTCGCTTTACTGGTATTTACAATTTAACGCGTTAACAGTGCGCACAACGCGTTCATACATATACATTGTTGAGCGCATTGAATTGCCAATTTAGCGGAGCAGCGGATTATAAACGAATCACAGCCCCGCGCTTCGTCGAATAACCGCGGATCGGATTTCAAGCGGGCTGCTCGTCTGGCCGTTTGCCTTTTCGTCTGCAAGAATATTATCTGCTTCGAGGAATCACGGTCGGAAGTCTAGAGGTTTCTCGCGTGCGTGTGTATATATAGCTCGCTTTGGAAATGACCTCCCGACGCGTGTCTATGAGGGTCCGGTAAAAATTGCTATCGCTACCGTGTGTTATACGCTAAGCGGCGGAGTTCAAAAGTTCGGACAGCTCAGCTTCGATCTAACGCGTGTCGAAAGCGTTGTCCTTGGCGAATTTAGGAGAATTCTCAGAACGCTAAAGAGATCGCGCGACGACATTTCGAGCGTAGAAATTTCATAGGGATCGGAATCGTACGAATCTTCGTAGAGGAAGAGGAAGATATAGCGATATATAGCGTATCGGAGAACTATCGGGAAGCGATTTGTTTGAAAGCTCATGTGTGCAAAATTGTAGTACCGCGAATCTCGAAGTTTAAATTGCCGAGACGGGGGCAATGCGGCAGTTTCGGGTTGCCAAGGTCGGGATGCGGATCGTTTTAGAAAATCGTCGAGGGGATACAGAGGTGGGATACGATCGTACTAACCGTAGTGTTTCACGAATCTGGCTAACATTCATTTTACCTCACGACCCTCGCAGCTCGTGTATATCGGTCATAAAACAGTATCTAATATGACGATGAAATTCTATCTATCATTGGGAATATATTGGATCTTTCAGAGAATTTTAGTAAAGATTTTTAAAAATTGCATTTATAATTCCATTTTTTAATTTTTTTTTTTCGTTGATATATCGACGATCGAATATGTCGCGCGTATTTATAATCATCGAAGCATCAATCATCAGAGTCTATTGACGACTTACGTTCGTGATTCACGGTACGTCTGGTTTGAGTTGCCAAGAACTTTCGTGACAATTTACGACAAAGTCACATATCGCGAGCGGTCGAGAAGAATCGGCAACAATATGATATCATATGATTATTTCTTGGCCCCCGATGACACGCCCGGTTTGTTATACGACAATATGACTCATTGTTCGCGATTTTTGGCGACCGAGTTTGATAGACGCCAAAGTAGCAACGTAAAAAACATTGGAGACGATTCAAAAGCTTTTATATTTCACTATTTCCGCATGACAAAGTTTCGATGAAAAATGAATCAACGATTAAAAAAAAATTTGACCACTTTCTGCTGACTAGTTTTTTAGATTTTAATTGGAGGAACTTCCCTAACGAAAGCTTAACATTTTATAATTACCACGCAAATTAAAGAAAAAAATTTGCATAAATCCTAATTAACGCGTAAATTCAATTTTAATACTTGCAAAATATAAAATTTGCACGAGAATTTTGTAATATATTTTCCGAACGACTCGTGATCGATGCTTATAAATCGCAATAGAATTCAGTGTCGGATATCTTTTGACCAGAGTGGGACGTCGTTACGAACACTGCGTGGTCGTACGAATGCCAAACAGGCGCCACTTCGTTCTCTACATCATGTCGTTCAAACGAATCTTTCTCCTTGATCGGTAACCCTATCGTCTTATCACTCCAAAATAGTTCGGTGTGCCACCAGTCAAATGCAACGAAATTGAACGACTCAGATACAGACATAGAGATAAATTGTCTCGCGGCGCTAACATCACTCGTAAGAGAGACCGATGATGAGAGAAAGAGCCGCGGCATTTGTTATCTATAGCAACACTTCTCCGCCCACCTGTCCGTCGTCGATGTATCGTCCCCCGCGGCTTCCCTCGGCTACCTCGGGGCTCTTTCTCTCTTCCGCGCCGCGCTCTCATCGAACGCTCTGATGCAACTGCGTAGCGTCGGGACGCTGCTGCGGTCGATGTCAAGGCCAAGGCCACCGCGTAAAGACCGTCGGTTTAACGAGCGGCGCGAGCGCGTCGACCGGCAAATTCGTGGTTTTCGTATGTCGCAAGTTGATATGACTATATCATCTACATGCGTACAGAGGCTATCGAGTTATTATTCAATTCCGAGTTTTGTAAAAAAAAACCCGTTATCATCGTTAATTGCAGCTCTCTCGATGAAAGGAGTACTTGGAAATTACACGTAATTTAATACGTATTATCGATGACCAAAGCTTCGTTGCTGCCGCGATTCGATAGCGAAACTTTTAGCGCGCGTTAAACTCGATTTTAGCGGTACCGGATGAGTCCATGTGAAAAACGCGGAGAGAGCGCGTGCGCTCTGGATCCCGACGCGAATACCGGGGGGTGCGCGGAGAGTACGCTATTCCGGTTTCATCGTTAGTCACAAAGAGCCGAGGGTGCAAGGTCGGGGATATTTTTACGACCTTCTCTATCTCTCGGTGAAGCGGACATATATTCTCGTCTTTTTGTATACCTGTATAGATATGATAATATTTCTCAAGCTCATCAAAACGTATATAACTTGGGTTGCTTCCCACGTGCGAAGCACTTCCCATTACGCTTCAAAATACTCGAGAAGTAAACACGCGACAATATATGCACGATAGAGAGTACCTCGAGAATTCATTTACAAAAAGTCTGCACTGTCGAATGAAAAAAAAAAGAAAAAAAAACGAAGTTTTTTTTTTTTTTTCACACTTCCCTCTGCGACAAATTGAATGATTCCGCATTCAGTTAACATGCAAATTACTTCTCAGCATACTTTTCGCAACTCCGTTCCTCTCGCACAATGTGTCAACTCCTTGCGGCCCTTTCTATACCAACGTCATTAGCGACCTCGAGATTTTTCTTTGACGCAAACAGTTACAGCTCTATGCACCCGAGAGCTCGCTAATCTGCACGTGAATCTGTCGAGACAAGCAAACTCTTTCGTGACCCCCGCCGTCTTCTGTGGCTCTTGCCGCTTCAAGTAGAGATTTTTCTCGGATATAGCTTTGCACTCGTTTCCTGCTTATCAGACCGGAGGAAAAACACCAACAGCATTTGACATTGTTCGAAGTACCGCAGTACTTCTGTTATATATATAATCCGCTCCATTTTTACTTTGTCTCTTAAATGGTTATATATATCATATATATATAAAAAAAACAATATTAAAAAAGGTATAAAGATAAAAATTTACGAATTAAGGATCGATACCAATCGATTGATTACGACTTTCTCTGCACCCCTTTAGTATTCAGTACTCAAAGTTCTTGCTGAATTATTTTTAAATCCGATCGAATCGTGTTCCCCGAAATATCCCAACCCTCTTATACCGATGAATATTTTCCCGCTGAATAGTTACCTCTTTAGTTTTGAACCCAAGCGATTGGCGATCGGAAAAAAAAAGTCGCGTTTGACGCAACTGAAGTCCCCCACGCATAGATTTCTCCTTCTCTTCCTCATCTCGAACGTCATCCGATCGTGACGAATAAAGCAACAAACTGACCCTTCGATATTTCAACATTTTTCTTATCAAAAATCTTCTCGGAACCGAGAACAGCTGTGAAAACAGCTTTGCGGATCTATTCATTCGCCAAAGATTAGAGAGTCACAGCGTCGATATAGCATTAATCCTATCGGAGTCGGCATACCTATATAGATAAATTATTCCTCCCTTTGCCGCCGTCGTATACTATTTCCAAGTGCATACCAGCGCCCTTGGATGAAGCCAATGCCAACGAGGTTGTTGGAGTATGGTATGGACCTGGGGGCAAGTGCACACAGAAGGGGAGAGGGATAAAGCGGAGTCGAGACCAGAGCTAGCGTAAGGTCAAGGCTGCGAGTACCGGAGAGTCATAGAGCTATAGACGTTTCGTATATAGCGAGCCTATAGATATTAACCGTTGGAAATACCTATCTAACTATCCTATCCTATCCTATTCTATTCCATCCTATCTATACCTGTATCAGTGAGAACTACGCTATGTTCTCCAATGTGCAATGTGCGCCGCTCGGCATTTCCATCGCATCGAGCGAGATGCGCGCGCCACCGACGCCTGCGTCCCGACGCCACGAGCCATGGCCAAGGTCCTTGCCGGTCACGGGCAACTCTCTCGTTATTATATACGCAGCTCGACCCGAGGAAACTCGCTCGAGGTTGAACCGATACACACAACGCACACACTATGTGCTACCCGTTGATCGCGCTACTCTGTGCTGTTGCTGCACTTCGCGTGTCCTTCTCTCGCTTTCACTGTGTTGTACATTTGTGTGGCGATGTGTAGATGTGTCTGTGTATTATATATATATGTGAGTCGGTACTGAACTGCCGCTCTGCTTCATTCTCCTCTTTCATCCAATTCTATATTAGTTCGAAGATCCTCTTTGGTTGTGTAAACGAATCCCTTTTGGACTGATGCTCGACGAACTTGCGGGTAAAATGAGTAGTGAAAGATTGTAGCAAGTTGGTCAGTATTGCCTTGGGAATCGCGTTTACGTGATCACGAGCTTTGAGGGTCATGCGGAGAGCAATCTGCCAGAAATCAGCTGGCAACAAAAAAATAAGGAAAAAAGCATTCGGGGAAAGGAAGAAGGATGAATAGATGGAAGAAGATGGTTTGTTCATCTGTAAGAAATTAGGTCGGCAGAGAGGGTTCTTCGCGAAGAGCTTCGCGATTCTCTGGATGTATAGCGCGTTCAACCTCCGGAAACTTAGAATGAGTTGTGGGAATAGGGGGATAGGAAGATAGGGGTAGGAATAGCGATGAGGAGCAATGAGGAAGTATGGGAAGGGCTCCTCTAGAAAGGGTCATATTCGGAGGGCTTTGCAATTCTGAGTGGAGGGCGAGAGGGTGAGATATCATGCGTATATATACGTATATCAAGCACTCGGGAACTTGCCGAGCGAAGACCGATAATTAGTTTTCGAGGGTACTGTGCACTCTGAGTACTCTACAGCTTGTTCACGATGGTTGTAGAGGCGCAATCGATTTCCGGCGTTGCGTCAACTCTCGCAATCTGGCTGTCGGGAACAGCGGCTCTCTGTGCTTATTATACGGAGACTATGATTCAGGGTACATATAGAGATATATTACCCGCCGACGCAGTTGCCGTAGAATGCAAACGCTCCGGAGATAACATTTTTCGACAAATGTAAAATTTGAAACGAATGCTGAATATTGAACCCAAACAAGCAATATTTGTTTTAAACTGACTCTTGAACGAGCATTTGCATTTCTCCGTTATTACATCGATGAAATACCGTATATGCTTGATGCCCCAATACGACTTTACGTTTTAGACGTTAACCAAATTTCTTTCTCAAATTTGAGACGTAGCCATTGTCTTATGCTTCAAAGAGTTGACCCTGAAGTCTCCTCGGAATTTCACGAGTCGTACATGCTGGTCATTCTGGTCACCTTGAAGTCCCCTCGCGTCTGGTGCGCCTCGAGAACTTTGACGAGCTTCAACTTAATGCCATTTTTAGAATCTCAACCGTTGTGATATACTCGGTACAAAGTTGCAAGCTCGTACTTCACATCATCCGGCTCTTGCGAAGTAAGTAGGTAGAGTCTATAGTTATCATCTTCGTGCCTCCCTCGCCGACGAAATGTCCTTCAACTACGAGAGACAGAGAGAGAGAAAGAGAGATACCAAAAACGGTTTCCCTGCCGTGACATGCACCCTTGTCTCATTCTCTCTCTATACTCGCGTGATCGATATAATGGCACTGCAATTTTTGTGTAGGTCAGTTCTTGCTCGTTGGCATAGCGCCTTACTAGTAAAACCTATATAAAGCATTGTGAGACATATATACCGTTTACAAATACACATTTATACGGGCGGTTTACATAGAAGTCGCGTCAGAGGTTGCGACCTATACGAAAGTATAACGCGGAGGCGTCGGGGTCGAGGGTATATTCTCATCGGTGAGATCCACGGAACGTATCGGTTTGCGAGAGAGTTTTTAGAGTAGGAGTAGGAGGAGGAGGAGGAGGAGGAGAGAGGACGTCCGGGGTCGCGAATGCTAGTGGCGGAGAAGGCTGCAAGGGGGCAGCTGCGCTGAACGGGGCGGACAAGTTCAAGGCCACTGTGTTCGGGCCACGTCCGGGCGTGCCAACCCGAATACCATTACACTTCTGGTCTCACCGTCGAGAGCTTTCGGGATGTGCGCGTATAAACGAACAGCTATTCGAGACACAACAAACTTCTCCTCTGTCGCTCTCTTTCACTTTGCGTCCTACTCTTTCGCCCAGAAAACTATCATCGCTCTCACTGGTCGTGTGGTACTTGTACCAGTTTCATGAATCACACGACCTCTGCCACTCTCCGGCTATAACCACGAGGATATATGTACTATAGGGACCTTTCTCACACTACGCTTTTCCAATATCGTTCGTTGTCAACAGTAATGGGATTTCTTGCTCGATGAGGTCGAGCCTCGGAGATAGGGGAGTACCGGAATACCGGTGAAATTCGGGTTCGATAGAGATGTTGAGTTTATATTGTTGGATGACCAACTGAGCGTAGTTTCGCCACTTCACGATCGTTTAGATGCAATAGAGTTTATATCGAATCGCAAGCAACATCGATACTGAGAGCTTGCGAGGTTCTCCGTTTATCGTATTCTCCTCGTGTTCTCTCCGCCATACGATGCGGAAGCATTTGACCCGAATTGACTCCGGAATAACGGAATTATACGGATGTATATTTGCTGTCTTAAGACTTCCTTTGGATAAGGGTTTCTTGCGGTATGAAAGCTTAAGCGGTCGTAATCATGATTCAAGTAGTAGCGGTATGCAAATCAAGTATTGAGATTCGGAGTGCTTTTAGAAGCCTTGGAATCCCCACCTCAGCTTAATGCTCTCATCAGAGATTACCAGACACGAGTCTCCTAAATACGACCATTAGAGTCGGAGGATAAAAGATCCCGGAAGATACGATACAAGTTTGTTACAAAGTAATCGTGTCGTGTCTACAAACGAGATACGGAATAAGACTCTCCGCTGATAAATTGCTGAGAACTTGAAGAGGTTTTTTTTTTTTTTTTACATTTTAATAATTTCTTAATAGTTGTCTTTAGTGTTTCGAGCGCCGCGGCTACTGATAATAACGATCGTCGTAGATTGTTCACGCGCCTCATCGGGTTACGGTGCACAATCGCGTGTGTATACATCGGTGCATTTAATACACAGACGTACGGTTACGCTGCATATATCTTTTGCACATATCGTTACTTATGTCCTTCCAACGACTCGTGAATCAGCACTCGCACGCGCTTCGCTCGTAATGACGAATGAATACGTTGAAAGGGTTCTCTCGCGTCTCATTACATAAGCCTCCGAGGTGCATCGCCATTGGTATCGCGCGATTCTTTTGAATGCCTCGCTAAGAAGCGGAAGAGGTAATAGAAGCGAATAAGATACAATAACAAGGACTTCAAGGAGGTAACGAAAAAAACTTTAATGTTATTGGGAACTGACGATGACTGACAACTGACGACGACGATGATGATGAATCGCTATAGTCTCCGATCGACAATACTTCTGCGATATTATCCGATTCATCGATCGCGATTACGGACAACGAGAATAGATAAACCACGTGCGCACGTGAATTCTCCATGGAAAACGATTAAAAGTGGGAAATTCGTTCGGATTTATGACGCTTGCGATTACTACACCGTCGATGGTATTGACACGGCGTTCGGTTTTGCGCGCGTAAACGGCAATCGTCACTGGTGTAATACGAGCTGCAAATAGGCTTTTTTCAAAGCTTCTAGCAACTGCGGAGATACGATTATTGTTTCCTGTTACATACGGCTGTTAGTTGTGTGTCATCTTATCGCTATAATAGTCAATAGATACCTACATTGTCGCAATGAAACGTTAAAGAGCTTTTCCGCATTACAAATTATCGTTTCCATTGCGATTAAAATGGATGCAAGTTTATTATCGTTTTTTTTTACTTTTAATTCTCTGATCGGAAGTTTAGAAACCAAAACTACGTAATTGCAGCTATTCGGAGTGTCGAGTTAATTAAATGCTTGGGAAATAAAGTAACTTTCCTTTGGAACTCTTTCATTAAATACGACGCCCGGATACAAGTTTGAAGTTACTTAAACTTCGTCAGAGTTTCGAATGAACTTTTCCCGGGCTAATAGTACCAACGGGTGCGAAGTAATGGGTTCAGTGAAGAACGGCAAAGTCCGGAGTGCATAGCAGCACAGAATCCTTGGTTGCGAAGATAAGAGACTTGTTTAATCGTGGAAATGAGTATTAGAACCTCCGATTGCCAATGACGCTTTTCTACACTTCTCGAACTCGGGGAAAATCCATTCGCTAGTCAGTTCTGCTTGCTGCTGCTACCGCGCGGCGGCTACCTCTTTCTATTTTCCGCGTCCGCGTGGGCCGAGCATTCAAGCGCGGTAACCTTGAACTTCATCTCGGGATCCGCTGACGTCACGGCAATCGACCTGAAATCACGAGGGGGGGGGGGGGTATATAACGCGCGATACAGTATAACGTTTACACATACACGTGTGCCATTCGGCTTCGATGTGTTTAACCGACAGCGAGTTTGTCCGCTGCTGCTTATAGAAACGAAGTTTACTTGCTCTCGGTATAGCGGAACGCGTACATTTATCGTTTAGCCGCTCGTATGTACCTGCACTTGCGTAGCTTTATACGTCTTGAAACGACGCTAACAACGCGGAATGGGGACGATAACAAAGCCTCATAACAATCGAATAAAACGCATGAATGAGCCTTTTATATCGCGAAGCCATTCGCGACGTATATTTGATCGGCACCCATGAACTGAGCGCCAAGTTCTCATAGAGATGAGAGGATGACAAAGGAGATAAAAAAAATAGTCTTCGATCATTTTCGAACGATGGGATTTTCAGGGACATAATATTTTATGCATTATATTGCATTCTTTTTTTCATATACTTACGCACATGTTTCCGCTGAAAATCAATATTTCAATAAGTTCGAAGACTTTTTTTTTATCTCCCAGTTTCCGGCAGGCGACAATGGAATTGTCACGCGGCATAAAAAATTTAACTTCGTATTGATTGTTTTTTACGAAGGCGGGTTTATAGCCAAAATAAATTTCGTATAGATATAAATTACAATGAATTCGATTCTCGGAATGTGATATTTTTATAATCTTCGAGGTTAAAAATGCAACGGGCCGAGAGTTACTGAATCATGCGGAAATAAAATAGAGCGTATAATGAATCGACAGTTCTTGTATAGTATAGCTGTAAAAACGGCTCTCTCGACGTGAGAGCGTAGACAGCGCGCCATTGAGATGTAAGTCAGGTGCGAACGAGGTGTACGCGTACGATGGCCTTGGCATTCGCGACCTTCCCAAGAATTTTTTTTCTTTTTCTTTTTTCAACACTTTCGATTGCATACGCGATTACATTGCTCAAGATAAGTTGTCGTTGCAAGGTTCGCTGCCGGAAATACCGTGTCAGCGATGCTACTGCGCTCGGCGCTGTTATTTTAATTATCAATTACCTATTTTACTTTACGACAAAGCGATATTTCCAGAGCCCATTATAAAAAGTGAGAAAACCAATAGGAAAACGTAAAAATATCCATCGAGGTTGAATTAATTGTTCAACGTAATACTCCAATTATGGGTCGTTAAAAGTTTCAGCTCTTTCAATCTTCGTACTTAAATTATCGCTCGTTTATCCTAAACGCTTGTCGATTGTGCCCTTGTCAATAGCTTACAGGTACTTCTCATTATCGCAGATGAAGGCCACCGTTTAGCGTTTCCATATTTCCGTCATCGTCCGTCCAGGCATCTCGTAAATTTTTCTACCCGAATAGCGACTTGATTTCGTTGCGTTAAATATTTTTTTGACGTTTTTAACACCGACGCAATAACGAGCCCGGAAGTGGCATATATATTTTTCAAGTTCTCTTGCTGTTTTTACCTTTGCGCGGGTTTGTCGCGTTGCATTCGAAGAAAATACGATTACTCCTCGTCCGCCAAAACTCTGGACGAACTTTGCGGCGAGGTCAGTACGGCAAGAAGGTATAAATCATTGTAAATGTTGTTTCGCAGCTTCGTCGAGACGGGTGCGTACGACACTTGGGCTTTTTGCAAGCCTTAGCGTTACGAAATTTCGGAACGCCGTAAACCGTAAACCGTGTATCGGGGTACCGAAATTGGTAACAATAACGGTTGCAGTTTATGTACTGCTCGCCCTCGTATACACTCCAAAGTGTCGTAAATCATCGTAGAGCTCGAAGTTTACGGTTGTTTTGTACAGTCGGGATTTTCTTCATTGCCTATACATAAAGTTACGGTGTATATATGTATATAGTATATACACACAGGTATATTACGTAGCAATTGTGTACACAAAAACACTGGTAGTACGGTGTGTACACACAATTTACGGTGACAAAACGCGGGGTAGTAACATCGTCAGCGCCTCGTTGCGCAACTCAATGCCTTATGTCGTTGCAATATTTTCGAACGGCACAACTTGGGGCTCTCCGTGGATATATAACACCGTATTATACAAGCGATGAGCTGCACTAATCATCGGTGAATATAACCAAACGTTGGAAACTCGAATATCTATATACGCGTATAGTCACCGATACGTCATGTCAACTGCAGATCGCGAGCCTAAGCGTTGTTCTCAAAGTTAAATTACCGGAAATTGCGCAACGCTATTGCATTAAATATTGCCAAAGAAAAGCCTATTTCGACGCAATGATTCAACGTGTCGGGCGTCGATGCGAGAAAAATGGAAAAAAAAATGTTATTACGCATCACAAGCGCAAGATATCGCACGTCTTAAATCATAATGTCGTGTATCTTCCCGACTCGTAAACGCGAAAGGAAGTCCTTCTGACTTTTTATACTAACGTCGATGCATCGCGAATGAATCGATCGGCGAATACACTTACTCCTTGCGAATCCGTTGATGCCGACGATCTTAGCATATAAATCGAATATTGAGATGTCTCTTATTTTTCCGTATCCGTGAAATCGTCGACTGACGGTTCGAATAAATGTGTAAAATGCAAATCCAAGTATTGTTAGGGGGGGTGGGGATCGGCGATGACGCAGGAGTGAGGAAGAGGAACGGAAGTCGACCTTCGTAGCACGGGAGCTCTCTCGCGGTCTCGCGGGCGTATATATATATCGTCAACGAGGAAGTATAATGCAAAAGGCAGTTGAGAGAGGTATTTCACTGCCAAAAGGATTGCATAATGCTCGGTGAGTCGCGTTGTTGACGTATATATGCAAGTATCCGCGAGCGAGAGAGCGAGAGCGTTCGCCGGGGCTTTACGCAAAGTCGAAGCGAAACTCTTTAAGGTCGCGGTAAGGTCGCGTTTCTCGTGTAGCGCACAACCGAGCGCAGTCGGGCAGTATATATATGCAGCTGTGGTGCTACCAGCAGAAGCAACAGTGACTGTTGCACAATGGTTTATAGCGCGAGAATGACGTTGCTCCTTCGGCGCTGCCGGTGCCGTTGGGCACACACCGTTAACTCGGAAGGACGCTCGCCCGGCCCGCTTCGCGGTTTATAACCAACCGGGGATTAATCTGTCGTGCTAACTCGCCGCGACTGCTATTAATCGTGATAAGCTTGAAACGCGCGTTATTAGAGAAGAATTTCTATGCCACGAAGTGGAGCAGAGATTCTCTCGCTTTTCTTTACTTATATTCGCAATTCATACAATATTTCTGTTCTATTAGTTATTCGATGGAACATAAATTAATTTTAATGGAAACAGTCGCATTAAATTTATTAACACAGCCTACTTGCGTGAAACATAATTTAGGAAGAAGGCGAAAGTTATGCGTTTAACATTGTATAAATTAACGTTGTAAATAGGATTTAGAAGTCGAGAGATAAAGTGCCGTTTAGACGAGGAACTGACACACCGTTTACTGAAATTTTGTAGAGAATATAAATATATGATTCTACCATTCGTCAACTTAATTACGGATCACATGTCTCACATGTAAAATAAAGTATATCGCAAAATATATGAGTGATATATCCAATATATTTTCCATGAATAATGGTATATTTCGAATATATTGTAGAATATATTTCCGAACATATATGTCACCATATGTACAAAAAATTGTGTGATTAATATATGAATTAAGTAAAAACTCGGAGTTTCATATTTTTCAAATATATTTCGGATATTTTTTTTGCGTATACTTTTTTTTTTCTTATCGGGTTACGGCATAAAAAATAAAGTATCTCGAATAATTCAATTTTCTTCGTAACATGTTTTTATTTTCGGTATTAATATCTTCGCGTCGAATACATTTGGTCGGTGATTCGTGTATAACCACGTTACACACGCTAAAACTTCGAAAACTCAAAATTTTTCATTACGTTAAAAATCCCGAGAGATTAATCGTCAGTCTTCCGGGTGGTAGAGCGTCTATACTGTCTATCACACCGGTAGTAGTAGGTGGCGGATACACATACGCGAGAGAGAGAGTCGGCCGCGATCTGTAAAATGAGCGGTGGTCGAACAGCTTCCTGGACCGTCCGAGAGGCTAGCATCACTTCTCTCAACCGTTCAAGGACGGTTCCGCATTTGGGCGTTATTAATAGATCCCTCATATCTCTCTTTCACGAGCTGTGCTCTATGTCCGTTATTATTGCCCGCAATTTTAAACAAGAATCGCACAAGCGAGTCTCACAAATTCGCGACACGGGCGAAATATATCCTATTATATATATACATATACACGCGACGATATGCATAGAGAGGATCGCGAAAATGTCAGTGTCATTAATATATCTTTTGGCATGAGGAATTTGATCACGAGCCCGAGATTCGATATTATACTCATTCAATGTTGCGACACCGAAAATGCTTTAATATAGGAATCATGCAAATTTCCCGCTTTTCAACAAAAACATCGCGAATTAACAACGTCTACAATAAGTTTTCTCGTTGCGACAATTTAACGTGATGTAAACAGGTAATTAGGGTACACAAAAGTTGGGAAATAATCGGATACAAACAATGCGAGTTTGATTCGAGTTTGCAAATTACACAAACTTCGCGTAACACCCCCGCCGTGAACGTTCGCTTGTCCTCACCTGCCTGCGAATATAGGTCTGTGTCTAAGCCCCCCCCCACACGGTACCTTGTGTTCTACTTGCATATCCACTTTGCGTGGGCATTCAATTGTAATTACGTATATACCGCTCGACTATAAAGTACGATAAACATATGCGTACACACACTAACGTACACACAGTCGCGGGTTTGAGTACAATAAGTCAAACGTGTAAATGTCGACGACGCGAGCGTTTGCTCTTGATTCACGATAGAAACTGAGTCAAGGGTGGCAAGCGGAGAAGCCGAGAGGCACGTTGACAACTCGAGGGTAAATCGTGTCCGGCAAAAGGGTCAAACGGACTGGTAAACTACGGTAATACTTGGTGCCATTGCCATTTAACGATTGTGACCTGCGAGGCCGTGACGCGACACCGGCGCCGGCAATGCCGTTGTCCTTCGTGCAGTTCCGCTATTATATTCCACATCTCTTGAGCTTTGTATACTTTCACACGACGAGTGTCGGCCGTGCAATGGGGAACCTTCGACGCATACTGGATTAGAACCGGGTGTTGTCACAGTCCCGATGTTTTTTTTTTTTCCTGTTTTCTCGAATGCTTTATTGCCTCTGCGGAGAACAAGGTGCGAGAGTTGGAGGACTCGAGAGATCGCGGAGATCCGGAAGTTACACGCCGATTCTCAAAGTCCTCGATCTTTCTTGTCTTTGACGCAATCTCTGTAAAACTATTCTTTTGTACCCTTTGTCTAGATACGATCTCAATGTACTGACGAAATCACGGTCACGTTTGCTGTACCGAGAAAAAAAAATTGACATTGAGATATATATGTGCAGTGATATATGCATGTGTAGATGTGCATATCTATATATATATATACGTGAACAGGCAGTAGCAAAGTCTGCCTCTTGCAGTTATAGCTGTTCCAGACTCCGGAATAATAAGATTTGCATTACACGACTGTAACTCTACCGCCTGGCGAACCTTGGGAATAACAATTTCTTTTATGTTAGCACTCTAAGGTTCTTCCGTCGTGTTGAATTTGAAGCGAGCGCGGGAAGGTTTTATGACGAGAGTGACATACACAGATGTGTCTTATATATATATATATATATACCATGTATATACTACGTATATATATCTTTTTTTTTTTTTGAAAAAAAGATCTTTCTCTTCAGTTTAGTATTCGTGTTTGTCTCAAGGACTTGTAATGTAAAATGTGAATGCATCCCGCCGAGACTTTGAGTACCGAAACTTCGAAAATCAGAGGTAAAAGTTTCTTTTCACTTGGAAAGGAAAATATGTTGACGAAAGTCATGAAGGCCTCGAAGGCTACGGGGGGTCTTAACAATGACGAAGTCACCGAGTTTTCACCGCTGACGATGATGCTCTCCAGACCTCGAGTGCGGTCGAGTTTCCCCGGAGCGAGGAGACGAGACACATTTGCGCGCCCCGGGGAAGCGCTCGTAGAACTTCGACGGAAATCTGTGAACAATCGTAATTTCACGCTAAGTACCAACATCTTGCTGGACCGTCGTCGGTTATATTAAAGGTACAATGCGGAAGGGTTTGCATGGAAAGTCGGCAGAACGTTCTTGCAACACGAAACGACGTTATTGTTCTTTCTCTCAAAGCTATAAACTGTATATTCGACCGTTAGCCTGTTTAGTTACGTACACCACGTTTCGCCAAGTTATTATATTGTGTATCTCGAGGGCTCTCGTTCACCGGAAGTCGATAAGTTCGAGACACAGCGGCAGCGCTTAAATTCGTCCAAAAAAAATCAGTCAAATCACTCACGAGCCGTAAATCAGAGTTTGTAATTTTTTACACTCGGTTTTTACGCATAGTTTTATGTATTTCAAAGAGGAAATGTTGCATGAACCCGATAATACTTTTCATCGCTCAATTATAGACGTATATCTTCGTAAAACACATTGCTGATAAATTATTTTTCAAGTGACGGACACGACGCGTTGCGAAATGATTTACGAGGCTCTCGAGAAACTTTGTCGAGAGTCTCCTTAAGGCCGTTGCGCAGGATGCAGTTTGAAAAATTGAGAAATGGCAGCCTGTTTCGCTTTGGGACACAAAAAGGTCTACGGTACAAACAGAATGATCACTTTTCATTTCTTCTTTCGGAGTTTTGTATTTTCTGCGTAAAACTCTTCGGAGTTGCAAGGATACGGAATTGCGGATCCAGGCGATTGCAAGAAAAATTTGCAATTTAGCTGATTGACGACAATAAATCGATCTCGCGAAAACGAGTCGCGTCGAACAATGTGACGAAATCTTTACGCATAAAACCATTCGAAAAACCGTTGTAACGTTGTACATTGCGCGGCAGAGTCGGGGTACCCGTAACAATCATAAATTTTCGTTCGTTGGAGAGAACCATAAAGTTGAGGATACAGCAAACACGTTCTCGGACTCTCTCGGGCTCTTTTCACTTTCGTTGAGAGAGGAAGCATCGGGAAATGTGTGTCACGAGGTCATCGGGCCATCGGCCGTGTTCCACTTTCCTGGCTGCTCCTTTCGCTCTCCGAAGAGACTCCCCGACTAGACCCCTCGACCGGTTGCTCCCTCTTCCTTCGTATTTGAGGTTCCAATTACCAAACTTTTTATATCCACAGTAATCGACGGATTCGACGGTATATTCTGATAATAAAAGGGAAATAGGCAGACAATTTCATTGTTCAGAATGTATATTAACAAAAAAACTGTGCAGTAACTTACATTCATTCATAATTTACTTATTATTGCAATACTTTTAATTATTTCTATAAATAAAAAAAGGAAAGTCCTCGTTCTCCGAATCCCTGCAAAAGTGCTGTTTTTTCATCAAAATTTTTCTATAGCTATCGTAAAAATCCATTAATAAGTTCATACATTCTTTCGGTACAAAAAATGGTTCATAAGCTGTTCAAAGCGTTAATTACTTTATCTCCGAACGTGTCTACATCTCCCCAGTAATGGTTAATCGTTTTCCCATATGTTCGTTGATCCTTACAAGTTCGTTAAACATTGACTTTCCGAGTAGAAAAAGAAGCGATTAAGGTTGATAAATGGGGATCTAGCAAAAAGGCAATTCACTCTCTCCCTCGGATTTTGTCCCACACTAGAAGGGCAGTAAACTCGGTTGTTTCTTCCCACATAGAGGAATAAAGAATTCCTCTGATGCAAAGTCGTTAATATCAGTCCGCCTCGCCGGTGTCGGTTTTTTTTTTTTTTTTTTTTTTTACACAGCGATGTGCTGTATCCCGCGAGAGGTAAAGCGACGCCACAGACGGTTACCCCGGAAGCGCTGCTTTCACTTTCCCCACGCCACCGGCGAGTTACTTTCCCTGCGAGAGACACTTATAATACACGTATATAAGCGGCAGTCCCTCGCGACGTCGACGAGCCCCAACAGACAATATTATGCGTGTATGTGTGTTTATCGGTTGGTAGGCCGACACGGAGACGCGAGTACGACGAAAAACGAGGTTTCTGGGCCATCGAGAATAACAAAAGAGACTCTCTCCTCTGCCGCGAACTCGATGAACCCACCTCGCGCGAGCGTCGTTATTTATTTTCTAACCCTTCACCATTCTCCCCTTCCCGGTATCCTCTTCACGATTAGTCTGATTCACGTAGCCATATTCTCGGATATTGATAATTTTTATCAACAGCCATACAGCGTTCAGGACATTTATTCGTTCCCGATGAAGCCAGACATTTGATAGCCTTTCAAACATTTTGAACATCGATTCAATCGAATTTTCATTCACGCCATCAAGGGCCATTATAATACCCTACAATAGGTAACTAATCTCCTTCCCTATTTCCATAAAGAATTATTAATATTTTGGACAAAAGCGAATGAGGGTTTACTTATTTCTTCGAAGTATCGAGCCTCTCAAAGAAAATATAAAAGATGATTTCTTATGCAAGCTATTCGATGCTTCATTATTGCTGTATTCACATCGATTCTATTCGTGTTTTAGATGATCGAAAGGCTTAATCTTTAAAAGAGAGCGTCAATGGGGAGATCCACGATAAAATGTTGATAAATTATCGTGATTTCTTCAATTGGTTTTCTTTTTAATGTTTCATTGTATAATGTAAATGGAAGAGGAGAAACGAAATCGACATACGAGACACCTGTGTGACCCACTATTTTCGACACCTGTCGCCCCTCGCTCGGCCATATATCCCTCGGCTATATAACTTTTCACGCGATTCGTTACACTCGTGGATTCGACGGATAAACATCGATGGTAGCACGTGTATGCGTGAGTGTGAATGCACGTCAACAACGACGCGGCCCCTGGAACGAGTCTCGTTAGAGTGCATCGACTGCAGCTGCGTAACGAGATTCGCAATGCTTCGATAGCGCCGACGTATACTTGAAATTCTAGTAGTCGTAGAACTTTCGTTTTTAACGCAAGACGAGAGTTATTCCTGTTAATTAACATCGATAACGATATCAGCTTCATTAGTAGACTAAGTTCGCGGTATTACGAATATCGGCCATTGTTTTTAACTTCCTGTAATCATTTTCCCTTGAAAATCGACCTCGGTGACCTGGTTAAACGAAATTTCAGAATTTCTACAAAAGACACGTGTTGCGAGCTCAATTATTATTCTATCAGTCGTAACGCGTATATGATACAAGTACACGGCATTAACGGCGAGTGGCACGAGCGTCACAACCCCTCGTGAAAATTGAATTTTCTGCGTAAACAATCTACGAAACCCTGGCAACTATTCAGTTCAGATCGATATCTTGTTATCGTGTATTTTTTCATTAGCCCACATAGCGATCGAAAAAAAAAGAGAAATTTATCGTATCGTGATGTTAAGCAGCGTAGAAAGTGAGTGAATTGGATGTTTTTAATTTTTTTTTTTCTCAAGAAACTCTCACTTCCGGAAACTTGTTCGTTCAAAATAAAATAGTGTCCCGACCTATCCATGGAAGTTTTATGTTTGCCTTCTTTTTATCTTCTCGTAACCGGTCTGTAATTTAGCTCAAGGATACTTAAATTTCTTGGATCCCGGTGTTTCTCAGTTTGTTTCGTCCTTTTTTTTTTCTTCCCTTCTCGAGACCCCAGAGACGAAGACATGTGTTCGTAGAAGCGCGTGCTGCAGTCTCATTGCTATACCGATATTTACCTGATGGGCCCTTTTTCGGTCGACGGGGCACGCGCTTCGCTCACCTCCACGGGTCGACCTTTCGTATAGACGAGTGTACATTAGTTTTATAGTTAAAGGACTGCCATAGTAGTAAAGTTTTAAGGTACGGTCTCTGAGCGACGTACACGGTACGCACAGAGGAATCCGAGTGAATCTCGAAAACTCGATATTTTCCTCTATCGAAATCGAAGTTGCGACAATAATCGTAAATGAATAAAGTCGTAAAAGCAACCGGGGGTCAGCCTTGCGCGAGGCACGCGAGGGCCACGCTTGTTCGCCAGCGCACACGACAGCTAAGTTCCGAACAGTTTACGAACAGCATAGCAAAATGAAAACTCTACGTTAGTTCTGCGCCGCCACGTGTTGTGCACTGACTTCGCTTTTCGGAGTATAAGTGGTGCAGGAGGGTCGAGCGCATAAAATAGCTCTGAACTTGTTTCACATGACCTGATCGATTCAGCCTCTAGACGTCTGCTCTCTGTAACAACTGCAAGTTGTATGTTCGATTCCCGGAGAGATTTTCCCTCGAATTCGATGTGTGGGAGAAACAAAAAAAGCAAAAAAGAAATTGCCTTAAAAACAAAGTTACCGTCGAAGCGGAGGTTGATAATCGAATAAAATAAAAAAATTGTTGGAGCACAAAAAATACGAGAGCTTTCAACACAATACCGCGTGAGTCTTGAAGGAACGCGTGCAGCCGCGTAGACGCGCTCTAAAAACATTTACGAACAAACTTCGTTAGAGACTGGAACTCCCACGATGAACTACGAAGTAAATGTGTCGTCTTCTATTTCTCTTCGGCGCCTATAGGGACAAAAGGGAACGGGAGGTCTCTCGCGTTCTACTATCGAATAACTAGGCGAGCGAACAACGAGAACCCGATGTCAGGGCCAATAGCTATGGTGACTCTGTAGGTCGCAACATACTTTTTTTAGGGCGTCGTGAAGTAGAACGCGACCTCGAAAATGGGTAACTAAACGACGATGATGCGTTCGCCGTGCCATCAACCCGGTATTTCAATTTTAGCGTATTTGGGCTTCGCGCTGATGGCAAAGGGTCATATTACTGCATATTTAATCGTGAAGACACTGTTCTTTCTTCACCATTATTTGTTAACCTATATCTGTAATCTATTTTTTTTTTTTCGTTAATAATGAAGCGAACTAAGTGTTCTCTTCAATTCTTCAAACTAATACGCTCGTCGTCTCTGATATCCCATTATTCGCGACGTGCCATTGTGCAGAAGCAAGAATTCAGACGCGCAGTACGACGAAGAAGGCTTTTCTATTCTGGGTACAATGATGAATAAGCTATAAGTAGGTAAATAGGTCACCCACCCACGTTTTACCCGGTCAAAATGTAATACTCTCTTTCTCTTGAGCTGTGGTGACTTCGATTCGACTCCAGACAAATTCTTACGGATCGAAAGTTTTGGATCCATGGCACAGAGATAATGAAACGGATATCCGAGTTAATAACGAATGTATTGTTTGTTCTTAATGCTTAAAAATGAATCTCCAATCGCTTTTGTGTATCTCTTTTAATTCATCGCCATGTCGAATTCGAAATTAGTGGAGATGAATTTAGGCTCATTGTTACTACAATGGAAAGGAGAGCACTTACCCATAGTCAGGTTAGAATCAATGCGACACTCTCACCGCGAAAGCCAGTTACGTAGATTAGAAATCTGGAATTAGAAACTTAGGGAAGTGAACGCCAGTGCGGTTCAATCGTGGGCAAGAATAATAAAGTATATAGCCACATGGGCGGGAAGGGTAAAAATGTAATTTTTTAATTTATTTTTTTCGTTTATTGAAATTGTATGCGAGACGGTATCCCACCCGGTTTTCTTAAGCAAGAGATACCACACCGAGCGGCGCAATTCTCTCTGTAGGCACAATTATTAATTTATCGAGAAGCATCGACGTCGCCAGCTGGCACGGTCCATAACTTCACGAGAATATATATCTCTTGCAGTACCACCGGTTAAAAGCGTGGAGAATTATGCTCTATGTACTCTCACTTTCTCCGTTGAGACCGAGATACACAATGACCCGATTTCATGACCGCGTACCAACTCGAATGGGGAAAGTGAACGTTCCACCTCGATTTTCTTCGAGACACAGATCGAGACAGTGAAATTCGCGCAAATTTCAAAGATATATGGAATAATCATCATTATCTCGTTATTGTCGTACTGTTCACGCGCATAAATACCGCAAATTTTTTTTTTTCGTTATCTCAACTTTCATATCATTTTTTTTTGTAACCACAGCAGCATCTGCTCGCGGGTCAAAGGGTTAAATATCGATGTCAATCACTCTGCGATGTTTTTTCATGACGACAAAAAAAAAAAAAAAACTGATAATCATCATGAAAAAAAAAGAAATAACTTGTGGTAGTGTTAAACATCTTTCTCTCGCCTCGTGGGTCAAAGGGTTGATCGTGTCAATCACTCTGTCACGGTTTTGTTTGATGACGATAAAAAATGAAACTGACTACGATTATAAAAAAAAAAAATTTGGGATAGTCTTTCTCTCGCGTTTCAGCGCAATTTATAACGAGGTCGAAGAAACGACCGTAGAGTGTGACAGAAACGGGCCATTATACATTGCCCCAAAAACGTTTCGTTGACTCTCATATCATCCGCGTCTGACACACAGAATTTAATTTATTTTCGTCTCACCGATCTTTCCAAGACATTCATAGATCCTCCTCTTCCTGCTCCTCATCTCACGCTTTGTACGCACTCCGTAGCCTTTGACGAACTACCGTGACTCGTGACTCGCGGAAGCGCTTGGCAGCTCTGTAGGATCGATCCATTAAATCTATTTTCGATATTAATACTGCACAGTGGGCGACTGGCGTATTCGTTTGAGACGCTTTTCTCACGTTTCTTCGCAAAATCGAACCTGTGACACGTGGCGTAACGAATGCTGCATTTTATTCATCTTGCGATTCATCCACCACAACGCCGACTCGCCGGAAGCTCGAGTATATAATGTATGAGAATTACGACAAAGAAATCGCGATCCCGTACATATGATAACGTCATATTTTTTTTCTCTGTCATATATTCATATCGGCAATGTCCGACAGCTCGTGTCGGTAATCCTCATCCATTTACAAATACAACGTTACCGCATGGATCTCATCCTATAGTTCTACATGCGTTTATAGCACGAGTCAAGGACGACGTTCAAGGTTTACCGGGTGCACGAGCCGAGAGGCGAGAGCAAATGCGTTTCCTACTTCATTACGTCCAATAAAACTATCTGTTTTCAATGCTACGCAGACTTCAACTCGATCTCGAAGCATCAAATAAAACGATGGAAAGACATCGCGTAGCTACTCAATTTCGACTTTGCCTTCCTTCCATCCAATCGTAGACAAATTTTATTCGGACTATAATTTACGCGAATTAATCGATTTAATCTCCTCGAGGATAGTCGTAAGGATACGGAATAAAACATTAAAAAAAATCCTCCAGACCACACACACTTGATCCGGATGCGTTGACGGTGTTAAATGTTTCCCGTTGGGACTTTGAGACCGAAAAAAAAAAAGGAAAAATAATCGAGACAAAGCAGCGGATAGTTTGCGGCCGCGACGATGACGACGACGAGTCTGCGGCACAGCCTTGCGTCTGCCCCTTCATGTGTGTAACCGGCTTTTAAACTGGCGGCGCTATGGGGAAACATAAATAAAATCCAGGGTCAAGCTGACCGCCCGACTCGCGTCATTCTCGTGCCATGACACCCGCACCCATATCCTGTCCGCAACAGTCCCAAAGGGAAATCGGGAGTATACCCGACGAAATGAGATATATAACAAGCTATGCACGACATATGTAAACCGGTCGAAATTTTAACTCGTCTCGAACGCGACGGCTTGACCCCGGTAAATCGAAAATTACCATTTACAAAATCGTCGAAGCGTCGAGAGAGCGCGGCATGTCTCGCTGTATGTATATACGCGGCCGAGAAAGAGAGACAGAGGACACGGGGTCTCGCCCCATCCGGTCCGGAAGTGTCAGCCACCGAGAGAGCTCTCCGAGAGCTCGCCACACCGATTCACGAACCCGAAGTGAAGCGCGAAAGCCGAACTACTTTATTCCGGTCCAATTCTCATTTATGCGTCGCGAGTGAGAGACTCATCGTAAAAGAGAGAAAATAATATAAATGTGTCCTTTCCGTGTACCTACTCTCGCGACGAAAAAGACACGCGATCAGTGGTCCGTGAACGACAAAAAAAAAGAGGGGTCACACGTGTAATGCGAGAGCTCCATTTCCGTAAAGAATCGAAGGTGAAAGTAAATTTGTTTTCTTGTTTGAAACACAACGTTCAAAAATTGATGTGTCCTGTATGGGGTACTTAGGAAACGCGTATAGCGATATGTTTCACGGTAGAGACACATCACCGCGTAGGTGGGATTTGTGGATTCCGTCTAAACGAGTTTAATTCGCTCGTGGAAGTCGAGTGAACGCGATATTTTGCCCGAGTTTCTTACCAATTGTTCGCCTTGCGAGAATTTGCATGGGACCATATACTTCATTCTCGTTGCCCGAGAACGGTTTGCTCTTCTAACCGCGCATGTGGGTGGCGCGAAGGTCTTTCACAAAGTAAGAGATAACATTTTTCGCACTTTGCCAACTGCGACGTGTGAGATCGCGCGCGCACACAAGGCCTCTATGGGGCGAAACGTCATTCTATTTACACGCGTTCACGCCTTGGCGACGGTATTTCGCATCTCGGTGATGGGCACATCAGAGTCAATGGCAATTCGGACAATTGTACGTGGGTTCAACGGTGCGAAATTCCTCTCGTTGGGTTTACGACCGTAAAGGGGACTACGATTCCAGGGACACATTTGCCTCTCGTAAATGAGATTTTCGCACGCGTCGAACGCGTTCTACGGTATATCCGCGTAATGTTGATGGGAGTCGAATCCAATTCTCCACGAAAGGTCGGAGTCCTCCTCGTTATCTTAACTGCGTGAAAAGCCTCCGAGCTTATCGTTGGCATAACTTTCTTACGATTAATTATTATTATTATGTCGTGACGAGTTACGATAATCATCGAAGTCCCGAGAGTGATAGTATTGATGAGAGCGAAGCAGGTGATCGCGCTACAACTCAAAGACTTCGGTCAGTAGGCGAAGAAAAAGAGAAAAGGAAAAAGAAAAAACGACGTGAGAGGCGCGAGCTCACTCTCGCCGAAGGTCAAGCCTGGAGCTCACGATTAAGACGTAGGCAATTATTGGACGAAGGAAACCAGTTCCCGCTATTCCAGTTCTCTACTGGTCGCGACCATTACGTAACGAGACGATTGTGCATTCGCATAAACATGCCGCAGGGATCCGCTATTCCGTTATTCCATCGGTGTATAGTACATTCATCGAGAAAAAAAAAAAAAAAATACGTTCGAGACACCTCGACGGTGTATTGGTGTAAACGCGTGCACCTCTTTGCGGCCGAGAGCTCTGTCTAACGACCTTGCGTCTCGCCATGGTGAACGGTTCGGACACCAAGGATTTCATTGTGATCTTCGGAACTTCCGGCATTCGAGGATACATCGAAAATTCAACGTAGAATATTTTCTCCGTCATCGAAATATCGCTTCGAATATCATACGCATTCTGCGATCATCAGAATTCGGGAATTCACGCTATCGCTGAGTCATCATAGACGGATTATCGTAATCGTGAAGGTTGAAATTTAATAACACCAATAAAAACAAACCGTATGTGACAGAGTTGCCACGTGTCTTATATAATTCCGGGCCGAGGCAGACGACTCTTCATTTTTTGGAGCGCATAAAAAGTTCTAAAAAAAACGTTCGAGATAATCGGGAATTTAAAAGAAATCGCGTTGGCGAGGTGAGATAGTGAGGATTTCGCGGCTGTAAAAAGATCGTCAGAAGAGAAAAGACAGCCGAACGAAGAAAAAGTGTCTGTGTGTCTTGGCGAAGATTAAAGAAACGGTGATTACCAATGGCCAATTCTCAATTG
Organism: Buathra laborator; assembly: GCA_934046635.1. Classification (NCBI taxonomy): domain Eukaryota; kingdom Metazoa; phylum Arthropoda; class Insecta; order Hymenoptera; family Ichneumonidae; genus Buathra; species Buathra laborator. The sequence goes on along the minus strand of OW203897.1, from coordinate 2,064,670 downwards.
ATTAAGTGAGGATTAGCCGCGCGAGTACGGAAGATAGAAACGCGGTGCAGAGCTGAAATCTCGAAGATCCCATTAGCCGGCGAGGCTACGATTGGAAACGACTGACGATTGTACAAAGAGGGCAGTGAAGTCAACGGTGGGTCCGCAACCAAAGGGAGGACTGAGCTCTCTTTCTTCGTTGTTTCGCCGACCTTCCCATAGCTATGTAGTTTATTCTCCTTGCGCCCTCACCTCTCCATCAAGATGTTCTATCTATAAGTCCTCCAGATCGCTGAACGGCGTAGTGACGCGAGCAATTTACCACCGGCAGTAGCAGCGGTACCGCTATCCGTATTATTCTTTCACCTCGCAGTTAGTTAGGTAGAGGAATGAAATAGTCCTTTTTTTTTGTCAGCCTTGAAGTCTTCTATAGCACGTTCCTTCGCTCTTGATCTCGCGGCAAGGATAAGTCTCAGGTCAGGTTAATCGTTTGCCTCGCTCGTTCAATAATGCTTCTCCGGGCTCCATGAGCAGCGCAAATTCAATTACTCGCTCTCATCCTCCTCGTATATACCTATGAGATTCATTGCGAAAGCAAAGAACCGAGAATCGTATAGGACAAAAAGCTTGCACGATGATAGGACACGGTAGCTCCGCTATACCTACTTATAGCGACGAAGATTCCGCCTCCACATTGGCACACACGCAGTCTCCGTTTTATTCTTCACATAATACTCATTGCGCCCTTCAAGACTGCCTAAGCCTGACCTCGGGGCGGCTTCGGAGTTGATCTCAACGGCACAACGTACGAATGAGAAGCGGCGAGTGGAAATACATACATACATATATGTATATGTATAGATAGATACTGCTGAAGTGTCCACCAGGAGAGCAATGTGTGTCGTTCAAAAAGCTCCGCGAAGCGGCTAGCGAGGAGATACGGCCTATAATCCTGACCAATCAGTGAACAAACAGAACGTACCAGCGACGCGAATAAAGGTGAGCCTAATTGGGGTAATTCATATTCAAACGAGGTCCACGTCCTTGACTGCTCGTCGCGAAGCGCAAAGTCAAATTGACAACCGTTCGCGTAAGACCCCGAGCGGAGACAAGCCGTATACGACGATTTTGCTACCACCGACATCTCCGTCATCAACTAGAAACTCCCTGCGCAATCGACGACTGTACGAGAGACACTTTTATTTTTATTTGTGGTTTTATTGCCATTTTTTTTTTTTTTTTCATCGACCGAAACGAAGGTCAGGATCTCGACTCATCGCCCTGTTCTCCACCTTGTATTTTATGCGCTGTCTCGTGGCACACGCATAGCTTCGAACGTGAGTCACGCATTCTTGGGAGTCATCGAGTGCTATAAATTCATTAAGTAACCATTCCTTGTTTAACGAGCAATTCAAATTTCGCCGGTCTTTGACTGTCAAAGGGCTCGAACAGCTACACAATTTGTATTGAAATGATTGCAACGATATGAAAAAATGTGTATATACTTTAAACATCCACATTCACGTTTAACAGAGAATCAAGAAGACGTATCAGGAGACAAGAATCGTTTCTGCAGCTTTAAAGTGCTTCAATAGATGCCAATTGTGCAACAGGAATTTTAATAAAAAATCCTAGAGATACCTGAAAGTGCAATTTCTACGAAAAAATTGTTATTTTCGTGTCTAGAGTAAGAAAAAAAGGAGAGAGACCGAACCCCATTTTCTTCTGCTTTTCCCACATGCCGTGCGGGAAAACGGTCAGAAAAATTATTATAAACGTAATCGTAGAACATAAATATAGATTTTGATCGTCAATTTTGTTTTTCATCAAGGCAACTACACTTTAAAGTACCTGTATGATTTTTTTTAGAATTTCTGTTACGTCGTTCACAGCTATTAGTGAACTTTAAAGGTACATTAATGATTCCTGACTATAACGGGGTTCGGCGCAAAAGCGAATGTTCAAAATCGATTTTTTTTCCTATCGCCATGAAAATTATACTTTAAGAGACCGCTGCGAATTTTTCCACAATTTTCATAACAAATTTTGCACCTATTCAAGCCCTTTGAGGGCCGACGATTGGCGAAATTTGGATTCGGTGAATTTTTAAATTTTCCCCTCAGTATTTCAAAGTCACGAATGATTTCTTTAAATTCGAACCCTTTTTAATGAACTTTGGGCAAAGTTTTCTCGTTTGCATATTGCCGCTCATGAATCAATGCAAATTCACACATCGGCGCTCCACTTATGTGCACTATGTGTGTACGACATAGTAATAGATAAGTAACACCATCGGCCGTCACGAGCGTGTGCGATGATGAGCGATCACGCGATCGTTGTCTGTTTTCACTACGAACGCGATATCTTTTCGTGACGGATTCACGATCGCGTGCCGTTCGCTTCGCGTTGAGAGCTACGCGAGTCCCCTTCTCAATTTACCAAACGAGAGTTATTACAGTCGGAGGGGGCGTCAAAATTGTATATTCGATAAACATCTGATCTGATTGCATTTGACGCCTCATTGCTTTCGATAATTATAACCTTAAATTCGGACATTTTCCAGAATTAATCTGTACACTAAATGCGAGTAATTCGCGATTGTCAAAGGAAAGAACATACGCGCATCGTAAAGTGCAAACCGTAAGTGTTGGGACACAGTGTCAAGTGCACGGACGCGAGACAATAGAACTCGTACTATAGAACTTGTGGCTCGTTTATCGAAGAATACAATCGACACGCTATATCGATGTATATTGCGAGTTTTGTGCCGTTACCCTTGGAGGGGTAAAACGTTGTTTCAGGGACGCGAAAGACTTTGTCGCGCTCGCTATGTGTGAACTCGAGTGAGAACGTGTGGCGAGACTCACCAACTTGGCTATTAGGCATACGAATACTTAGCTTTGACACAAACACGCGGATATTATAGCCGTACGCTGAATGCGAAAGAGAGACTCTCTTTCCATGCTTTCGATCTGAGGTTACTAATTGCCGTGGGGAAAGTCATTCGAGTCACCTTAACCTGGAAAGTTATACACACTCTATTTATTTATGAACTTTTCGCTGATCCCTCGTAGAGAAAAAAAAACGCATATGCGTGTGTGTGCTAAACGCGAAACATTGATATTAAGCGCACGCTTTGCAGGCTTTCACAGTTGCACGTGGAAAAAGTACTTTTTTTGCATCGATTTCATTTAAAGATACTGAAAATCAATAACATTTAAAGTAATTACGGATGAACGATTGAATGGGTGAACTTCAATGCTTTATCTGTATCTGAGACTCGTAGTTGCATAGGTCAATTTTGAATTTTTTCCATACCTCTACTTTACTTTACTTTAAAAGTAGTTTTTTGGCATCGATTTCATTTGAAAATACCAACAACCAATAACATTTAAAGTAAGTGCGGATGTACGATTGAATGGGTGACCTTCGATGCTTTATCTGCATCTGAGTCTCGTAGATTACGTGAATACCATGAGACACGCTTATCCATGCTAATTTACGAAGCTCGGGAACGTTTGGAAGCATTTTTCGGCCTCGGACTCGGCTCCTCATTGATAATATAATTCACGTATTTATTGCACGTGCGAAAAGGACATTGTAATTGGGGCTCTTGCAACAGGGAGGGACGGCGATATATGTAAAAAACTTGCAGCGATTAATCCAAAAAATCGAGTCGTCGAATATTTCACGATCGGAACACGAGATCAACTTTCAACAATTAAAAAAATGTCAATGTCTCAACACGAAAACACCACGCATAATGTAACCTAACCACCTTTCTGTAACGCGTTGGTCTGGGAGACGCAATATCTTAATCGTCATCAATCGATATGAAAATTTAATATTTTTAAGTTCAATTATCGCGAAATAAACATGTAAAGAGAAAGACAATTGTCTTTCCCTGCATCTATTGTCTTAAACTGGAATTCATTACAGTTGTCGTTACCGACTGAGTTTTCTCAAATTTGCAAAATTTAAGATTTTTTTGTAATAGCTATATACAAAATAATAATAATAATAGCGTGTGTAAAGCTCGTCTTTTCGGGGAGGTTACGCGTGTGTAAAGTGCTCGTTTTCCGAACATCGTGGGTGAAGTTTCACTTTACGCACTCCGTTTACTAACTCCTTTCGGAAAACTCGCGCTTTGACTTCGCTCATCCTCCCCAAAGAAGACTCGCTTCACTCACCACTATTATAAAAAAGCGTATATGTAACTCGTGCGGAAATGTTGTACTTTACGCACTTGTTACACAAAATACTATGTTGAAACAGCGTGTGTTCCGCAGATCCAAATGTTGTGTTCGATCGTTAGGACAGAAGAACATTGTTTTTCCCTCATTGCCATTAAATTCATTCGGAAAAACCCGAATGCAACTATACCAAAAGTAAAATTACTCTATAAATGACAAATCTTGATACGGTTATATAGCACATATTTGACGCCCTTCTGACCACAATATGAGACATGCAATCAGAATAATAGCATGCGATATATAGTGAGCTATTATAGTAGCTTACGTATCGGAAAACTCAATGATATCCGCGACCATCTCGCGTCAGGGTTAGATCGTAGCAACTATGTACCGCAGATATCGCGAGGAAAATGGAAAAAACGTAATTGCATTGCAAAAAAAAAAAAAACAAAACACTTGTCCTCTCCTTGCCCCGGAGATAATCGGAGTCGCATAGTCTATCATTATCGTACGATAAAAGGGACGAATAGACTGCCCGCGAGGAAACAAGAGGGTTTTATCTGATTCCATCAGCATCCCGAGTGATTTGAGAATTTTTTTCATGGACACGAAAGCACGCACGCGATAGTAATAAGTCATTTAAAAAAAATTTACGATTAATCTCTTGTCCGTTTCAAAGTCATCTCAAGATATAAAACGCTTTGCCAGAGATCATTCTTAGAATTCTGTCGCGTAAAACAGTTCTGAAGACTGATTAATATGATCTTACGTTGAAACTACAATAATAAACGTCTTTGAAGTTTCCAAGTATCGTGTACAACGGGCAGGTGTGACTCTCTCGAGGGCAATCGCACACGTCGCATAAAATCTACTTATTCGCGAGAGGCGAGTGACTCGTGAGAATTCACAAAATCGTTGCTTATGCTTTATGTGCATTATTCGTCGTCAATACGTTCGCTGACTTATCGATAAAGATCGAAGATTCTGCGTTCTGAACTGTTGTCGAAATTGAACACTAAACTTTGGGGAGAATTCAAACATCGGAATACCTTCGGAAACGCGAAGAATGCTCTGGCGGATATACGCGATCAAGTTCCATCGAGAATTCCAATGTCAGTGTGGATGCTGGAAGGAACCAACCCTCGGGCTTCGAAGACGTTCCGAATATTGGAATGCCAAGTACCCGATGATGCGTCTCTCATCTCTTCTCTCGCCGTGTCCTTGAAACCGAGTGGGAGGAGCAAAGATAACGGAAAATCTCACTCGATGGGATATACCCAGTTGGTGTGAATTTTTCTCCACTTTTCACCTTCACCCTGTCTCCGCTCTCTGTCTCCATTCTCCTCTCTCATTTTTGCGCTTCCGCGACGCTGACTCTATTACTCACCGAGAGCAGCCAACGAGATAGTATAGTGCAGAAAACGTGCGACGCTCGTCGTCGCGCGAGTACCAGTATGCATAATTCACGAACGCTGCGAGGAGTCCCACGTATCCGTTGTGGTATATAAAATAGATGGGATTTTTAATCAGCGTGAGCGCGTGCACGAGATGAGAAAGCACTGCTAGAGGGACACCGGAAACAGCATACGTACGCGCATTTGCTGGACCAAAGTGATCATGCTTTTCATTCCGAACAAATTCTACATGAAAATTCAGTTATCAACATCAACAATCAACATAGTTATGTGTTCAGCTTAAGTTGTCCGATAAAATAAGAGATAAAAACCATTTTAATTCACAACTAAATAACGTGTCATGTGTGCCGATAAAATCGAAACAAAGAATTTTGCACTTTCTTAATTATATAATAATAGCAATAATTATCATTATTATATAATGAAATTAATTTATAATAATATTAATATTTAATATAGAAAATCAAAATAATTGAATAATAATAATTATTATTATTATATACATTTTTTAATTTACTATAAATCAAATCGAATTTAATTGTACGATGTTTGAACGATATTTACGAATTTTAACGTATTCAGGCCTCTGTCCGGTTTTATGACAGATTAACGTTCGTCGAATAACAGCCGTTTGAAGAAATCGTTGATTCACATCACGTGCGAGCATTATATGCGCCAATAATATATAAGCAAGAAGGGGGAATAATTTTCAATATTTTTCTTTAACTCCGCACGCGTGTCTCCTTGGCGTCCGGCAAACATCGTTTTCTCTCTACCTTCGACGCCTCCGTCTCTCTTCTTCCTGCAAAGTTCTTTTCTTTTTAACCCAAGTTATTCTCCGGAGGACAGATAAGCGCAGTCACGTTTTTCGTATCCTTGAACTTGGTTCTCGGAGTTACGGTGGGAGCCGCTCGCGACCCTCAACGTCGAACCGAAGCTTATTACATGTATGAGTGATTGCGCGCGCGCGATCGTTCGGTTTTGCTGCGCGATATGCGTTCGACTAGGCCACCTCTATACGTGCCCCACGATTGATAACGGCTCGCGACGCCGTAGCCGCGTGGAAGGATTACCATCATAGCGAGCGTATTTTCATGCCCCCACCGAACAAGGTCAACCAATGTGTTTGTCGAAGTCGTTTACAGACATTCGATGCAATGCGCGGCATGTATGAACCATTATATAGCAAACCGATGCATTTTTTCGTATTCCAAGCGTCTTCGAGCGTTCGACGAACGAGCAGAAACAGTCTTCATTCAAACTGATAACGCTTGATAAGCTTGCGTTGGAAAAATTATCGAGATAAATACGATGATGCTGCTTTGATTTTCTATGCTATATCGTTGCAATATTACGCGCAGTTTCAAGTTTTGTTGGCTAGCGTTTCATGGTTTATCGGTCCATTCATTGCGAATGGGCAACTTAAATGCACGTCGACCTCGGCCTTTTGATTCTCGTTGTGGTTCTTTATTCCTACTCCTTTCCACCGTTTACGTTTGCTTCATCCTTTGCATCGTAGAATCCTTGAATCTCGTTCCAAGGATACTTTTCCCGGACGTTTGCTATTTTTGACAGACACGAAATATACCATTCCGAAAGGCATGCTTTGGTACTTTGGACGGGTTTTTTTTTTCTTTTCTTTTTTCGGAACTCCCCCTCAAACCCGGATAGCGTTGAGCGAACAAAAATTTGTTCGGCCATCGAGAGTATAGCTTCTAAAAGTGGAAGGACAACTAGTTTTATGATTTGTAATACACCGATTCGCGTTGGATAGTCCTTGTAGCGTTTATTCAGATGCACCCACGAGGAGAACCGACTCATAACCGACGGTAGCACATTCGAGACGGTGACCCTGAGTCGATCGTAAGGAAGACGAGTGTGTCGATTCCGCGAGTCCCGCGGTCGTTAAATTATTAAAATTATTGGATTATTATGCGATGTACGGAAAAATATCGTACGAAATGTCGACGCGGATGTCCTCGATGTGCGTGATAGCGTCATCCAACGTCGAAGTATTCGTATCCGTTGATTGTTTTTCTTTTTTAACGATCACTCCGGGTACATAAAAATTAAATTGCATCCTCGATATCTTTTCTTTCGTAGATTGGACTCTTGTCTGTTCAGTAATTTCATTACTTGTTCCTGATCTGAACTTGTGGATATATTCATCGCACTTTGGGCACCGATTGTCTCTCGGTTTCGTCACAAACCCGACGATAGTGGACATGGAGCTTTATTCGCACCATTAAGCGATAATTTCAAGATAATTTAATACGGTTACATTGGTAATGGATTCGCATCATAACGAAACAATAATTGACGAGCTTAACTCACTTTACACAAATCTACGGACAACCCTGTTTACCCGTGGATTTCCTTTTGTCCAAAAATGCTTTCGGCAAGGGTGACGACGCTCTCCGCTCACTTCTCCAAAGACCATTTCAATGGTAGATTTCCCTGTCTCTCTTCAGATCTGTAGTATCCCTCGTTAATTCATTGCGATTAAAATCGTCAAGGCTCTCGAGGACAGACGGAAATTGACTTAATTTCAGATTTTCGTTGTTGTGCAGCTTACTTCGCGTCTTGTTTCATTTCTCCGAGGAGAAATAAGAGAAAATACACTGGTCAATACGCTATTCACGAGGGTTGGTTTAATACGTAAATATTAATACAAAGGAGGGTTCGTACGGTGTCTGCCTCATTGACAAGGGGTAAAACAAGTTCCTAAACTCACAATTGGGTGAAGAAAAAAAAAATCGTGTAAAACTCGAGGCGTAAGAGTCATTTAATATTTATCCCGCGTCATTTGCGCGGTCAAAATTGAGTTTAAGGCATGTAACCCCTCGTTACAGGGATGCTTGTTTAACACTCTGGAACAGAAGTTGCTAGGAGCAATGGAAAAGAACAAGCCTGTAGGCTAAGTCCCCAATGAGGGGCTGTTATCCTGGCGCACAAAATCGACCTTGACCTTCGTCAGAAATACGCGCAACTGAGCCCCGGCGAGTGCAGACTCGCCCTCCGGGAAGGCCGATGGAACACTCGCCAAGAGCACGGAAAGAAAAAAGAAAAGCAAACTTCAGCTCGTATATTACAGACGAGAAACTTGTAAAAGGGTGACCTCAGCCCGAAGCACGTTAACTCTCTCCCTTTTCTCTTTATCTCTCTCTCGAACTCCTATTTCGCTGCTATACCGAGACTCTGGGACTATAAGACTGTCGGATAAGTGGATTAAATATTGCTTTTCTCAAGATGGACTCGAAGAAATGGCTGAGAAGCATTAGATACCACGGGAGAGAGCGACGGAGAAAAGTCAAAGAGATGGAGATAAAAAGATAGTGAAACGTGGTCGTCGGGGTGAGAGACGAAAAACTGCGAAACGAGCGCCAAGAAAGAGCCGTCTGTTGCGCGGGCTCTCATCTAAAAAGAGCATCGCCAACGGATAATCCTTACAAATAAATGCCTGCGAATGTACGAAAAGTTTTATTACAACACCCTGCGTCTGCCCGAGCGTTATTATTGAAGTAATTAACTCGACATTGCTTAGTCACAGGAAAAAAAAAATACGCCCGATAACTTATTTTTAAATCTATCTCGCGTTTGCGCAAATCCAAAGATGCATATCTCGAGCGGCTCGTATGATGTGCATTGTGTGCTGTCAACAATCATCAATAAAGCGTCTACGCCGTAGTATCGTTGCTTGAAGCCGCTTGATCTTATAAGTATCATTGAGGTGGAGCGAAATAAAAAGTGACTCGCGCAGTAGTTGTATTCGCAAGGGTTTTGTTACCGAAAGGGCACGTGCGTGTTCTTGGAAAGTTTAGAGGTCGCGCTTATGGGGGTCAAAGCAAAAGGAGAGTGAGAGATGTCTTATATCTGTCGTTTCTTCCGACGAGAGCGCAATCCCCCCTTTACTCTGATCCGATGCTACGCACTTTTGTTGTCCCTCTTTTCTCTGTCTCGAATCTCGTTCTTTCTTTTGCTGTTCTCTCCATTCGTCTCTCACCGGCTTTTCCTCAGCCGTTTTCTCGCGTTGTACGGCAAGCGGTTTTTCATTGTGTAGAAATACATGGGTGGTAGCAGAAGCCGGTACGGGGGTATTCGGTGTCCGGACCCCTTAACTCCTCTCCGCCTCACCTTCACTCGCAGAGAAACCTCACCCTTGACTAGATGACCCTGACCCGGCCTGATACTCAACCCCCATTCACCCCTCACCAGCCTTCCAGCTCTCTCTTGCGCCTCTTCCCTTTCCCCCCTTACTTCATCGATCAACCCGAGTCCTCTCTCACCTTCTCCGCTTACCCGAGCCCACCGGCTACCCTTCTGCCTTTCACTCATACTTTGTATTTTGCTCGATCGTGTTGCCTCTCTCTTTCCTCGTTCCAACACTCGTTCGACGTTGGTTTGCCATCGTTAGGGCTGATCGAATGACGACGCGAGAGGCGCGCGTGCCACCGAGGTCATCCATCCGCATGGGAGCTTTAAAGCTCGTCGCCTCGACGAATCTACTACGTCTGACCGCAGCTAGGCAACTATCACTGCCAGATTCAAACGCAGCTCGATGCTCGTGTAATGTTCCCATGTTTTTTTAATCATTTTTCGCCAAAGGTAAAACCGTTGAACATGAAACTGATTTAAGAGATAAAATGGTTTTTTTTTTTATTAAATGAACTCGAAAGAATTTTTCTCCCTTTAATGGAAACTTTCTCCCTCGACGGTTACTTTAACGGTAAAAAATACTAAATTTATATCTACGCTATTTGATCATTGCATTCAGTGGACATTTTTTTTTCGATCGATAAAGGGTTTATAAAAGATTAGTTCCGTTTATTTCGGATATTTCATTCGCCTTCTCTGATACGTGTGACTAAGTATCGTCGCGGGTAGACTGACACGTGCACCATCAATCACCGCTTGATATATCGCGTAAAAAGGGTCCGCACGGGTAATTAATCTAATGACTGCAGTTTTGTTCTCGTTAATGGGCTCTCCGCTTCCACATTTCCAAAGTATACGCGTTGCTCGTCGAGATTATGAGAGCCGATTTAATCGTCACACCTAAAACAGGAGTAACAACACTGCCGCACAGATAGACGGAACTTCCTCTGTTGGGTGGGCACCGAATCGAATCGTACAGTTTCCGGCTTTAACGCCTACCATACGCACGCGGCGGTGTGATTTTTTGTACGCCCACACGTCAGAGATTCGTGATTGATCGATCACCAAGTTGCGGATCTTTCCGTTCTCATAAATGCAAATTGTCATCCTCTACCAATAATTTGCCATTGCGTACCTCGCGTTGCCGACGAGAGTACATAAATTCTGAGACCTTCGACCTCAAGGATGGCTGTTGGTGCACTTGCGAATCCTCTTCACGAGCGACCCGTTCATTTAGTTAATGGGGTGCAGTTGATATAACTATGCGAAACAGTGTTGCTCGCCGATCTCGAGACCTTCCGTTCCGAGTTAACGAACAACTCTGCGAATGGCAGTCGAAGGACGTACCTCTCGATATTCATTGGTGCGCAGGTGCACGATGTTATACGATTGGATACAAAAAAAAATACATGCTATATATGTATACCAAACGCCATTAGTTAGCTGTGTTCACGTGGCGTACAGTTAAATTTTTATCTACCTCTTTCATTTTCATTATTTTCCAACGTAGTCGATCGTTGCTCGGCCGGCCTTGACGGCATGCGGCTGAAGGTTGAACAGCGAAATTGTCCGGGTCACCGGGTGTATTAAATGACGAGCGAAAAACAAGAGCGCTCCACGTGATCGTATCCCAAAAATAAAAATTAATGCTCGCGGAACATGCGCGCACGCGGTTATCGCGCTGTCAACGAGTGATTCCAAGAGGGGTTGAATTTTCCGTTGTAGCCCGTGCGCGCGAAGGTCACTCAAATGCGAGGCGTGTCACACGAGAGTATAATGACAGTAATAGGCAGGCAATTATCGGATTAATTATAACAAGGGCGTCAGGATAACAGCCAATGAAAAAAAAAAAAAGTTGGGGTTGGGGGTGAGAAAATTAGGAATGAATGCCCGGGGAATTGATAAAGCCGATAAACGAGTTAGTTGGTCCTGCAAAAAAAGAAGCAAAGAATTCTCGTTGATGAGATCGTTTCGTGGAAAGCTTCAGAGTTCCAACAACATCCACGAGTTACGAGGGCGAGGGAGTTGAATTAACCTTTGGGCGATGGTCGGGGGTTGCGAGAGAAATTTTCCGTCTCGACAAACAGAGTGTGGGCGAGCTATTATATACTATGTATATATGTATATATATCTACCGTACCGTAGTAAATTCCAGAGCTATGGAAGCTTTCGCGAAGCAAAAAAAAAAAACGATGATAGTGTTCATTGAATAAAAAAAAGGGTTGATACAGAGGTGTCGGGAAGTTTTGCTCCAATGTGGGGGGATTTTAAGTATCGTGGAAAAAAGTAGGATACACGCATCTCTCGTGTGTGCAAAGACGAGACCAGAACGTGACGTCTCGGTCGACAGACGCTGACCCGAGCACAAGATCGCGATACACATGGTAACTTTTTACCTTTAACCTTCACAACCGTCACCTCTGAGCTCACCCTCGCACGACGCTCTCTTTCTTTTCCTTTTTTTGCGTCGCGCTACACAGTAATACAATTCAATAGGAGAAGGGATGGCTTCTCACTGTAATCCTGACATTCAGTAGTACTTTGAAGACACGCCACCCGACTGTTCATCCCTTTTTTTGTCTATCGAAGTGCTAAAGGTCGTGTTGTCTGCCCTTAGAAATAAAATAACGACGATCCACGGCGAGGTAGACGCCAAGAATTAGTCAGTAAATAGATGCTACTATAAACTTCTATCAATATTCCAAGGCATACCCGTAATTATGGCGAAAAAGATCTGAAATGAGATAGACAGATTTAATCGATTTGAAACAATTTCTCTCGCTGATCGCCCGGCTATTCGTTACCAACCCTCGAGATAAATGGCAGCGTAATTCTCGCAATCGCTCTCGGTGTTGCGAACACCCGGAGAATCAGCATGTGCTACAAAGGCTTTCGTACTTCTGGGTAACAGTTGAAGCGTGAATGGGTGCGAAAGAGGAGCCCGGAGTATATTCTCCGGGAAACGGTATTGCGAATGACAAGCGAAGCCTGCCGAGCGACATTAATTGAATCGGAACTTGCGTTTCCTGTACGCGTAAATAGCTGCCTGTTGCTATGGGTGACTATGCTATGGGCTGTTGGTCTCGGGTGGTAGTAGGTGCAGTTTCGAAGAGGACAGAGAGATCGTGAGAGGGAGAGCTTCAGCGAGTGAGTTCACCTAGGTAGAGCTCATCGAGCTTGCCAATGTTTCCGCCCCCTGATGCCGCCGGGTTGCTGCACCCCAGGGCTGGTTTGCTGCAAGCTGGATCGATCCGCACAGTTGTGTGAGAGGGAGAACCTCGGTTTCCTAGCCACCGTAGCGGTGCAACAACCCACGCACTGACCTCACGCGTCCTTGTCAACTCTACGCCGTCCGCTATAAAGGACTCCACGAGGACGCTGTGACCTTTGATAACCTCGAATACTGCAGCCAGCGAGTCTTTTGCAGCCCCGGCTTACGTTACAACTCTACTATTTCTTGCATACCTATATCGTAGCCTTTGCAATTGTAAGACCTTTTATTCCGGTACTAAACCTTCCCTGAGATGAGTAGACGCGATAGTCATCAACAACGATAGCATGGAGTGACGACGACGAGAAGAAAACTCTGAACGGCGTCGAGCTGTTCTAGGATATCAAAGCTGAAGCTTGGTAACGAGATCATATTTGACGGTAAAGTGGTCTCTCGAGTCGGCAAACTATTCTTGTACTTTGTCATGCTTGGGCTCCTTTTGTCCTGTATCCTATATTTCTATATAGGATCCTATATTGGATTTGTGGAACATGGCGATACGGATTTATCGGTAGTCATTAAATTAAATTCCTTCGTGGAAATTGAACCGCGCCAGATTCGTAATAACGGTACATTTGATTCGATTTCGTTGGTTTTTACGGCTCTTATCGAAGCGAACCGAGAACCGTTAAAGAGTTATAAAGGTGTATGAGTGCGTTAGTCAAGGTTACAAATTACGCGAGAGCCGCGCAATCGTTTCAATTGAAGGCTCACCGGCTGGCGGCCTGCACTCTTTCCGCGCTCCCGTCACGCGGTGACTCAGAGATCTCATTAATTATCACTGGTTTATTAATTTATGGCGATAGAGCTATTTAGCAAATGGCGCTTGAGATGAGGAATTCGCGAAAGTGTATCATCTGCGATGGGAGCGGCTGCGTTTTTTTGCTATATCGACATAGCGCCATATTATAGTATTTGAGACGTTTCGCAATAATGAAAATACTCAAAGCTTCAATCTTCCGCAATAAGAAATTATCTTCATTATTTTATCTTTCTATCGCGTATCCTATCGCAAAACGGGACACGCCTCGGGCTCTGAATATCGGAAAGCCTCTCCTCCTACGCGTCGAAGCGGAGACTGAATTTCAATACCAAACATCTCTCACAGCTCGGCCCACACGCCGCTTTGACATTTCGCTCTCAATGGTGTTTTACGACGGACCGATCGGCGACAAAGGGCCAACGGAACGAAATTAATCGAATGTTTCACGAAATGGCAATTGATAGTATCTCGATGAAAGAGCTATTTAAACCACAAAGAATATGTCTGTGTCGCAAATTTGATTTTCGATATCGAGGCTTTCGTTAGATTTTCGTACGTAACTCATGTAAAAAAATACCGATATTTTGCCTACAATTGGAAATATTATTTCCGTGGGACTGTAATTGAGAGAAGCGCGATGAGATCACACGAATAGAGTCCTAAGTCTTAGTCAGCAGCCACCCGCTATTCTAATTATGTCGTCGAGGAAACGCTTCGTGTATCCAAGGATCGAGAGTTCGGTGTCAATTAGACGGGTTAATATTCAATTTCCGGGCAAGTCGGACCGGACAATGATCGTTCGAATTCGCGAGATATTGTGACTCTCTACCCCATCCATGGAATCGAGAATGCGAAGATGAAACAACCGGATCTCTCTCGCGGAAACAAGATCTCTGTTTGTTTAGCATAGCTGCGCGAACGTTGCAGCATCCGCACGCGAGATGAATGGATGTGATTCAGCGAGAGTTCTATAGCTACCGCTACGAGTTGATGGCTACGAATGAGTGATTCAAGCTGATTCACCGCACTTCCAGTCGACGGGACCTCCGCGCTGGTGTTCGATGGAACTGGAAGTAATCGAATTTCACGTTTCTCCGAACTGCAACGCTCGCTAGCGGATTTACACTGCGAGTATAACTTTGATGAAATTGGCAGATGGTTTCTTTTTTATTTTTTCACAAACAGAGAATGAAGTTTTCAGATTGAAAACCACTCGGCAAGAGCCCTTACTTTGTAGGTCTAAAAATCGTATAAATATCGACTAGCGGTTGGTTTTGATATTTTTCGAAAAGCGTTTCTTCTCTTGAAATTCAATAAATCGGATGTCATTCGCAATAACGATAGAACGGTCCATTTTTGACTGTCGCTCTAAAAAATCGAACAGCTCAAAAAATTGAATCGATAGAGCTGGAACTTTGCATACGGATGGCCGCATATACATCCGAAAGTGATAGACGCGTGTAGCCCGTGGCGGTGCTCTCGGTAGGCCTTGACACGAGTTTTTTTCCTGATCAAGGTTAACCGACGTTGTACCGGGGGTGAGAGACAGAGTAGCGAGGTCGACGTAGCAGCGGCTTGTCGCTCTGGGAGGATGAGGCTTAAAAGTGCCCGGGTGTTAAGGTCTCCGATGGTTAATAATTTCGTGACATTAATAATTCCCGACTAAAATGCAGGAGCTCTCCGACTAATTGACACCGGCAATGGCAAAGTTATAACGATGTATTTGGGCTCTTGTTATATTTCACACACAGTTTGAACTCGGTATCACTCGTTTAATATTTCAATACAAATAATCGATAAACGTTTATGACAATTTTAATTCACGTGTCGCTGGGTCGATTATTTTGTACGCAATATATATTTGCCGGAATGAATACCGGATATCAGGGCAATCGAGCGCGTCCGTCGGAGCCTCTGCCGAGAGAATATATCCGTTCCGACAAAACCATAAATGGATTTTCCCATTGGGGTTTGCAGGAAATACCTCGAACGGGGCGTCGAATTGATCGACATTTGTCGATAAGCCACGGAAAAAGAGATAGGCGTACGGTCCTACCAAACGATTTACAATCACCCCCCTCCCTGGTAACACGCTCACGCACTTTCTCGGTTTATTTTTCGTCCCTGAACTTTTAGGTTTCGCCCTTGTGGGGTCGAGAGTATACACGTGCGAGGCAACAGTCGAAAAATCAGTAATGGGGCTGAAGGGTCTACAGTCGTCCTGGTGATAAAGTATCGTCAAGAGGGTGCGATGAGAATCGTCAAATGACGTCGTACGAACGCCGCAAAGAGACGTCGAAGACGAATTACTCGCGTCGCAACTTCGAACTTTTAATTAATTGCCTCTCTCCCCCATTGCCAAATTAATTTAATCGCGTCATTTCGTAACGATCGTTTGTCGATGATAACGTAAGTTCGTAGTGCGTATATGTGTAGGTTTTTTTTTTTTACTCGTGTATAGGCGTCACACCCTTTTTTACGAAAGGATGAGTAGAGAGAAAAAAAATGCAATAGTATAACTATACAGCATCAGCCTTCCGACGTATACGATGTGATGAGGCTTTCAGGAGAACTCTCAGAGGACAGCTAAAGACTAATGAGTAAATTAACTTTGCGTCGGTGGCTCCAGCTGAATAGCGAGGGGGACGCCTCTCACACCGATGTCGCCCGCTCTCGAGCACGAAGCACTTTCGACACTTCGGTTTTAGTCGATAACCGGAGTGAAACGAGAATATATAAAGCAAAAATATTGCAATATCAACGGTTCTATAAGTGCGGGTATTAAAAACGAGAGTCAACGAGTTAAGCTATATATGCAACTTAAGCGTGAAGGGCTAACCGCGTAATGTCGTTAATGGAAGGGCTGAACTAGAAACCCTAAATTCAAGGGTGCTATGGTAAAGTAGCGCTACGCTACTTCAACGCTGATATCCTTCCTGTTAGGAAGGAAAGTTGCCGTCAACGGGGAACCCTTTCAACCCTCCCATAATTTTCATTTTATATCGGTGCAGAACGTGAGCTTACGATTGTAACGGTAATGGTAAATGCTTATTGTCCCCATACCGATGGTATTGTCGATTTGATTTACCGCGAGAATAGCCAAACTTCAGCGATTCTATTTGTAACAAACTACAGTCGAATTTCTCATACGTCTAAAATAAAAAGCAAATGGATAAAAATCAGTTAAATCAATTAAATCGGCATTTGCCGGCGGCGGAACTAATATTCGGTTGATTAACGGAAAAATTGTCATGTTAACGAAATAAATAGTCAATTTAATAGACAGTACGGTCAACTTGGTATTTCTTTTTAATGAGCGAAGTATCTGTTTCGCCATCGGTAATAAGCGCTGATTTACTCGATACAACCGATTTTGAAATAATAATAATAGAATTAATAATAATTTAATTATTACATTTTTTTTAAAGTAATTGTTGAATTTTTTAATTCGCGTCCCTCAACTGAAAAACTCATTGAAGAGTTTTTCCTATTTTTATTTTATATTCATCCTCTATATTTATTTACAACTTTCTGCAGATTTGAATGGTATTCAGTCGGGGATTTTTTTAAAAATGTTGTTACTTTTGATTGTTTTCGTAAAGAAAACATTGCCAGTCCGAGTGATACCTTGTTGACCTTACGAAAATAGGGGTTGTGGGGACAACACATCCAACTTAAGAAACAATTGCCTTTGCTGACCTTAAACCTTTCTCCATGTCAGTTTACATTACGTCGGTGGCTTATAAAACACAAAAGAGTTAAAACGTCTCTACGGTGGTAAGTTGAAA
This sequence comes from Buathra laborator, assembly GCA_934046635.1. NCBI lineage: Eukaryota > Metazoa > Arthropoda > Insecta > Hymenoptera > Ichneumonidae > Buathra > Buathra laborator. Next base: position 2,047,103 of record OW203897.1, on the reverse strand, counting down.
AAGGGGTCGCACCTGCCGCCGGCTGGGACGCTTCTGTATTCGAAATGGTAGTGTGCCGAAGCGAGATAGCAAAAGAGAGTTGTCCCGCTACCAATCCGCGTCATTGGAGATTCGATTCGAGAATTTCTTACGGTCCCGCGATCAACCCGTCCATTATACGCATCCCCTGGGCGTGTACTTGGCTGTGGGCACGTGACCGCGTGTCACTGTTGTCTTCACCAGCGGTTTAGTCCTCTGTTGGCCTCGTCGCGTGTTCGGCGGCCGTTAGCACTAAGGTGTGAATGTAATCCTTGGTGTATAACACTGTACGCAGCGTATAGTTTCTCGATAATAATCATTAAAAAAAATGTACCAAGGAGCAGGTGGTCTTCGCTTGGACGGCGGGTGTGCCTCGAACTTGCGCGTATCTGAAGTTCTCCTCGCACCTGCTCGTGTGTTTCGTACCGCTTATGTACCAAACAGCGGTTCTTAATACGCTAAAAGGAATCGGTACCGTTAATTAGGCCAACGCCGACCGGACCGTCATGACTTGCCGCGTTCTTTACTCTTACGACTTCATAGAGAAACCCTCCATCCATCCATCTCTTCAATCTACTAGCTAAGATGAACGATCGAGAGAATTTGCCATGAGACTAAACATAGAGAAATACTCGGAGTTTTTATATCGGTACCATATAACAATTAATATATCGAGGCAGTTGGATCTGATGAAGCCACGATGGCGAATTGGTGCCCCACGTGTGGAGGGCGACAGCTGACCATTAAAAATTTATGTGTCAAGAGGATACGATGTATATTTTGTAATGTAAGGTATAAAACGTCACAGACGTTATGAAGGTCCTTTGCGGAATAAAAAAAAAAATAGGTCACCGTCTGCACGGAGCGAGGAATGGGCTGACGCTTACCGAACATGCTGCTACTGCTGCAGCATGCAACCCTTCTGGGCATTATGTTACGAGGCCCCAGAGCGGGAGGTATTACACATGTGCCAAATGTACTCTCCTGTTGTCCGGCTGACGTGACGACCCAGAAATGAGCGTCGTCAACGTTTTCCTCGGAGCGGAGTTTCATCCAAAACACACCTGGCTGCTGCAACTCCTTCGCAGACTTACTTTTGTAAACGACGAATTGCTCGAGTTATATGTAAACGCATGTTACGCATTCAATGTACGACATGTGGCAATTTTATGAGACGAGATCGTGAGGCAATGGAGTCAGGGACACTGGTCTACCGCAATGGCTAAGCGATCAAAGATGTCTGAACCCGTTGAGGCCCAATGGTATTCACTCATTTTGGTATTGGTATTCATTCATTTTCAATTTTTTTTTTTTTACTGTTCTTCTAAGTTAATAAAAGTGCATTTGCATAACCAACGGTATATCTATGATTATGCGTTGAATCGACAAACTTTCCATTTACATTTTTCGTACTTGAGGGATGCGCAATGAGTAATGCGACAACATTTATTGTTCGAATCCTCAATGAAATTTTTCCAGAGTTTCTAAAAAAAAAAATGTATTCATTTGACATATCTATGATTATTCGTTGGATCGACAAACTTTCCATTTACATTTTTCGTACTTGAGGGATGCGCAATGCGTAATGCGACAACATTTATTGTTCGAATCCTCAATGAAATTTTTCCAGAGTTTCTAAAAAAAAAAAAATGTATTCATTTGACAAATTTGACAAAAATGTATTCATTTGACATTTTTCGTAATATTAATACGAAAAACTTTATGTAAACTCGTGGAAAGAAAAAAAAACTTAAAAGTACCAACAATTTTGCCGCGTATCAGACAAGTAAAGTGTGCCAGTTATACGGAAGATTCCCACTTGCAGATCTGATATTGATCTCGTCCATAGATTGACGTGTTTTTCTAAGCCATCAATTACTTTCGCCGCTTCGATTACATCGCTATAGCAAGAGGGTGACCCCTCTTAGTACATGGGAGCGCGACCTCGAGCTCAATGACCTCGTGGCTCACCCACCCCTACACGCTCCGTCGCGCGCGGCAGGTGGCCGACCTAGCCTAAGAGCCGTAGTTCTTAGTAGTGGATTCTCTCTCGGTCGCCTCCACCGAAAAGGGCTTGGTTCGCGGCCGTTGCCTCTTATCGTTCTCTCCTCGTTTCTCTACCACAGTTTCTTCTCGCCTTTCCTTACCTTGGTCCACGGTGTCGAATTCTCTCGATGTCTCCCGAATGTCTGGCTACACTCCACCGTGAGCGGTCTTCATACGCGGTGAGAAAATCCTCATTTTTGGGAAGGTATCTTAATCGACACCTTCGACGATATATCGGATCCCTGATAAATCGCTGCTTCATTCAATTTGTTCGCATGCGTCCCATGCACGCTTCCGTCGAACAGACCACCCGAAATGATCGACCATGCGTCTTGAAACCGGATAGCGATAGCGAACGATTCTTGTTGCCCATTTCGCGAGAAATTTACGTTATACGCGATCTACAGCGTGCACTTTGCACCAGACGAAGGGACCACCGAGCTGCTTTGTTTCTCGGTCGCGAAAGCTTTGTTGTCTGAACGTTTTTCGAGACAGCGAATTCGGCCACAATTTTGGAAAAAAAACCGTTTAAGGATATTAGCAACCAACGTTATAACTCGCGCGAAGATCTTATTGCAAATAAAAGAATAGGATTACGATAGATCCTTAAACGATCGGAACGAAAAGGATAATCGACTCTAGTAATTCAACGACAAAGCGACACGGTCGTAGAGTTTCAACCGAAGAAGCATACGCGGTATGCTTATTCCCATCTATCTATTGGTATTCGCTGCACGAAGCCAATTATCGGAGTCGAAAAGCCTGATGTGTTCCGTCGTCGTCCTCGTCGTCGTCGAATAATATCACCTTGAGACTCGAAGAATACTCGATCGAACGCGTCGCCACCGAAGACACTATTAGATCGAGCAGTGGCGTCCAAGACCTTCTAGACGCGAAACAAAACCACTTCTGCATACACGTTAGCATCACGATCTCTCTCTTTTTCATTGCTACAACGTTTCTATACCAGACGACAAAAAGAGAATCACTTGTCCTCGAAGGTCAAAGAGTCAGACATCGGGCATACAAATTTTTCTACGCGTATAACTTGCGTCCTCCAAATAGAACAATGAATATTCGTCTGAAAAGTTATTAAATGCTGCTTCATCCCTCAACCATCGATAAACTCCCTGAAAGCTTGTTTCCCTGTAACGAATTCGCGATGTATGGATTTACCCTTAAATCGAAACTTCAAGTTTTCCACGTGCTCGTGGTGATTGGTGATCAATCGATTGACCTCTCCCCTTTACAAACATCGAAGGCTCGTTGCTGAACCCGGTATTTTCCATAATGGAAAACCGAAGAGAATCTCGCGTCTAGATAAAAGTACAAGCGGGAAACTATAACCGCGCGCGCGATAGAGTTAGAGTGTCTAGCAGTGGGAGGGGTTAATTCCGGCTAAATCAACAGGTTAAGTGACGCAAAGCCTCGCGTGGGCCGACGAGCCCGAAGAGGTTCACGATAATGGGTAGCAAAGGGGGTGTGCGCGAGGGCACTTTGAAAGCTAGAAGAAGCATCGGGCGTCGGGGTACGAGGTGAGGCTTGCCACGGTCGTGGTAGAGTGTAGGAGACAGATATACAGGTTTTGTAGCCAATGAGAATGAGAAAGAGGGCGCCAGGTCGTACCGAGGGGTCGCTCTGACGTCGTGCTGTGACGCAACACCACGTGCTGGGGTGCCTAGACCCGCCCCGACTGCCCTACGGCTGACATTGACACTGGCCTCATCGATCCGCCTTGTATCTCGCAAACCTCTGCTACCACTACTAGACTCACCCCCTACCTTTCTGTACATCCACTAACACCTCGCTTTTCACCCCTCGATCTCTCTTTCCCCACCGCTACGAGGGAAAGGAATCGCATAGCTAGCGAGCAAACGAGCGAAGGTTGAGGATACGCTATTCTCGCACGTACATACCTTCAACCAACCACCCTCCACCCCCTCCCCTCCCCGGTCTACCCGCCGGATGACAGTGGAAGGCCACTGGGATTACAAAACACACACGTACACAGGCGGACGCATCGCACACAATCGTATAACATATGTTTATTATACCGCTATCATAAATACATAGCGAGAGACAGAGAGGCCATGGTCTCTGTTACTTGGTTGGTATCGCGTGGCTCGCGCGAGAGAGGGTAAACCAAGGGTAGTACCATTGAATTGAGTACACATAAAGGAGTTCTACGTTGAAAATGATATTTCCGTGTTCTCTCTCATCTTCTTCATTTCTCCACCGCTAACTGGAGCGGAAAAGCTTCGCCAGGTGTTTCCTTCAAATTATACAGAATACTCGTCTATAACTTTTATTACTACGGTGACAACAGGCGCGACGTTAACGCAGCTTCCAAGCATTGTAACTCCGTATTTACGAGACACGACGACCGGCGAAAAGACAATTTTTTAATCGTGGTTTATAGCTTAGGGAAACTATAACAGCTATGCAATATTTTATTTTATCGTCGTCGTGGTTGACGATACAAATTTTTCGTTTTATTATTGCCAAGCGATAGAGCTTTTGTATAGCGCTTCGCAGCTGTGGACGGTGCCGATTTTAGAGAATTTAATTTTTGCTTTATCGGGGATTTTCGGAAAAATACTTTCGATGTGGTGAACTTGAAAGTCGTCGGCAATGAGAGAGGTCGCCGATGTTACGTAGACTATATGGATATACTACGAGGGTAGTCAGGAGCGGTCAGGGTCAATCGGCTCACGGTGAACAACGGAGAGGAGGAAAGGAACGAGAGAACTTGAGGTCGCACGCTCACCTGGGAATACATAATAAGTATAGTAATGTTTAAAGCGTTCACACCTACTAACCAAGCGCATTATCATCACCGAACGAAATTTCCCTATTCGACACCGGTAAAACATAAATAAAAAAGTGTGAGAAACGTTTGGCACTTTACCAAAGGCGTCTTCGTGACCTATAATACTTTCGTGTTTCTATTCCTAGACTCGCAATAAAATAAAATCGATGAAAATTGCTTATCAGCTCGTTTAAAATTTATATTCTTTCGAACGTTTTCGCCGTCAGTCAGAAGAGAAAACGGTGATAGCATGTGACGGCGTGTTGTCGAAGGCTCGCGGAGTCATGAAAGCTTGACGAGTAAAGTTATTGACTTTATAAGAACATCATTATCATCGACAAAATTCTCTTCGACACCACTATAAAAAAAATTTGAATAGAAACGAAAAAAAAAAAGCTTAGAAAATCGTTCAGCAATTTTCCGGTAACACTTTCGAATTTCTACTTCGAGTCGCTACAAAGTGGATCGATGAGAAATGCTTTTTAGATTATAATTTATATCTCCCGAATGCCGTTAGTATTAGATGAGAAAACGGTGATAACGTCGGAGAGCGTTTTGTCGAAGGTTCGCGAAGTCCCGGAAGTTTGATCGTGACAAGCGCAGCGGCACGAAGGAGAATCAAGCGAGAGAGCTTGAAGTGTGTCCGATAATAATGTTATATAGGAGGTGCCTGTGTACAAGATAGTACGTGGCACACGCGGCACTCAGCGGGCTGTGCACAGGTAATTGGAAAATTGTTGGGCCCGAGAGTTATATTACGTACGGTTCACGATTGCGGGTTACGTACGTACATACGTTCGGCGAACGGGCTGAACGTTTATACGGGCGATAATGTGTGTGTGAATGTGTGTATACGTTAACACACAATAGATTATGCGGTGGAGGATATAACAACGTAGATATATAAAGATAAACTGTTAGAAGCTTCCAGCGGTCATCCAACACCGCAAAACGGATAATACATGTCGGGGAATGTCATAGTCAGATCGTCTCATTGTTTTTCCTCAATGCGAATTGTCCCGTCGTCGTTGGCGGTCGCGCGCGCGCGTTCACAGCAACGGACGGTATATTATTAATTTATTCGATGATAACCGAGCAACGTTAGCCTTGGCCTTGTGCGTCACGTCGGGACCCGCGCCTCTCTCGAACCGCCGATGCATTCGGCTTATTTCTCATGAGTCACGACGTCGATTCAACGTTTCGCCGCTACCGCAATCTGCACGATTCGGTTCCTTTCGCTATATACAGCACGCGCGTGCATCAACGCAAGTGCGTGCTTATCGTTTGGTGCTGAAAATAATTCCGAGATTCGCGCAATACGGCAACTAAATGTCCAACTGCTCTAATATGCAAAAGCTTACAGAATCTACACGTATAGTATATATGTACTCCAAAATACGAATAAATATTGAATAATATATAGACAGTGAAAAAAAAAGTCGATCAAATATCCGTCTGTGGAGGATCTATAATTGGAACGCCGCGGTCGCTTGACGAATTTCGATGATTATTGTCATTAATTAGATTCAAGAATTTGCGATTTCGGAGATGGAATTTTAAGCAGGTCAACAGTCGGTATGGGCGGAGCTATTTGTCGAATAACGTATTGCGAGAAGCAAACTAAAGGGGAAATACGTACACGTGCGCGAGGGGAAAAGCCCAGATGGACGTTGCAGCGTCGAGATCACGTATTTAACGTCGCGTGTGGAACCTCCCCGTGCGAACGAGGATAAACCGCAACCGCGAATGCAATTTTGTTCGATGCATCGTTGAACGATGTTACACGTGTTTATTGGTACACGCGCGCTTGCGACGAGAGAATTCAGAGCATTAATAGTAGTACACTGACGCGGTAAATGTTACTCGACTGTTTAGTGGATACGCCTTCATCGCTTGTTTATTTCTCGTGGGACATCCGAGCACTCGGTTTGACCGCATCGATGACGCCTTTCGGGTCCACGTCATTGACTTAGCTTTTTAATATCGCATTAAATGCGACGGATTTGCTGCGTGCGTACGAACCGACGACGTGCTGTATCTTACAAGAGCTACCAGGCACTCATCAACGCCAACGCATCTTCTCTTTATCGCTTCTGCACACGTATTCCCAACGATATTTGCGATTACACATTAATAGAACTTACCTGATTTTTTTCAACGATATAGGGATTATCTCTTTTTTTCCACTTCACGGTGACGATGATCGACAAATACAGTCGATTAAGCGAAATCTTCGGTCGGTTCGAAGCTTCATTCGTTATTGAAAAAAATGATAAGTTGCGCGATCTAATAGTTCGTTTGAACAATTATTTTTTAAGAAATATTCGATTGTACCAACTAACTATCAGTTAGATACGGGAGTTATGCGAAACGACAAAAAATGTCTTAAAAAAATTTGGCACACCATTTTTCTGTGTGCCGTTCCCGCCACACTGCCATTCCCGCGGGCTGTGATTTTTTCGAGTTTCTCTATGAATAAGTGCCATTTGGTAGAGATAAAGTCGTTAAAAAATAATGCGCTCGAATATATCGAAATGTCGTCGACATATGCCGCTATTGTTGTTTTATTGTTGTTTTCTCTCGCCGAATTCCCTTTGAATTAATAAATACATCCGCTCAACGACGAATACGAGTCACGAATAAAGTGTGGAATTTGCTATCATTCATTTACGTGTCGATCAATGCATTTTGTTAATGCTGTCCTTAGTGGAAAATTCAGCAATTTTTTTTTTATTTTATCAATTTTTTTTGTTACAATTCTTCGGACATAACCTGATTTTTCTTTCGAATTTTTTTTTTCGATATTATTCACAGGTGATTTTCAAGTCTATTTATTTGAAGGTAAATCATTTTTTGCTTTATACATTGTTTTAATAAAATGTGTTCCGGGCAATGCTTCAGTGGTTAACGCAGCTATTTTATTGCCGCAAATGAAAACCGCGATTTCGTCGCTGTCAAATTAACGCAGCGACTTCATCGCTGCAAACTTAAGGCAGGCTATACTTTACACGCCGTATCGATGGATTTAAAATATTTATCATTCTTTAATAAAAACAACAATAAATCAATAAATATAATATAAAAATATGTTGTATTAAAACAAAAAGAAATAGAAAAACAATTCGTCGCTACGTATGGTGGGATTCTCATTCTCAAACGGATGAAATAAAAATAATTTTATAAAAATGTAAAAAAACTCTCGACTGAAATAACAAATAATGGTTCGCATTTCAATCTTTTTTCAGGCGGGAATTATTTAAATTTTCATAAAATTATTTTTATTATTCTTTGAACGCATTTTCTTTTTTCAGTGTCGCATGAAAGATAAAATGTTTTTTCTTCATATTTCCCATCTAAAATGATGTAATTTGCATCTAAATATTCGAGGGATGCTGGAATTGTATATTCCGCGTCTCAATATGCATCGAAGGCCTCTCTTCGAAAATTCATATAACTTCGGTGCGGTTTTATGATTACACACTTTTGCGGTTCGTGACCAATTGTGCGTGAGTGTAACAGATCGTGGACAATGCACGAGGCCACGTCGGGAAAAATGTTTGCAAAATATGCCGCTCGGCTGTTACCTCGACACACATAGCGCTCGTGTCGTCGATATAACAAAGAGGGTAGGTACAGCAGCGTGCGAATACGATACAGTTCGAGATTGTCGTACACGACGGCGATAAAAATTTGTTTAACACTTCCACAAGGTCGAGAATATAAAATTTTATATTCGTCGCTGATGGCTATTGTCGATTTCTCGTGACCACGCCGTACGCCCACTCTCGGAGCCACTATGGAACTGGATCCTGGGCTGAAAAGTCGAGTTTCCGTAGTGTAGTGGTTATCACGTGTGCTTCACACGCACAAGGTCCCCGGTTCGATCCCGGGCGGAAACATTTCTTTTTTTTAATCCTCCGAGAAGTACCAATAATGCAAAAAATCAATCGTAGTGACTACTTTTTTTTCAATTAAAATCGGAACAGAGAAACATTGCCCGTTTATCGAGCAGTGGTGTGTATCTGACTCCATTAAAAATTAAGTCCATCGGTTACAGTAGATAATTGAATTCAATTATGAATTCACTTACCTTTCGTTCGGGTCGGCGAAATTGCTCCGAAAATCGATTTTTGATAGCTAATCGATACTAATCAATCGCAAGAAGGGCGAATTTTTTGACCCGAAGCTTTGGAAAGTCACTCGTAACCCGGGAGAAAAAGATTTCGATAACAGAATAAGAAATTTTTAATTCGCGGGGGAAAGACCGAGCAAAGTGCATCGCGGACTGGTGTTGGTAGTTGCATGCAAAGAAGAGAGTACAAAGTTGAGAAGAGATTTCCTCCCTCGGATCCTCGAGAGCTCAGCGGACAGCATTGCGCGAGGAGAGTGCTTTGATTGCTTTATTTTTACGTCTGCCAAGAGTGACGGGAGTACACGCAGTGAAGAAGAGGACAAGCACACGAGAGTGCGTTGCCCTACACGCACGACGACATCGCCGCATCAACAACAAAGAGCAGATAGCAAGAGCCTCGAGAGCTCCCCGATCGCAACTTATGTTCCTTCGGAGACTTCTATCTGGTCTCATATTGTCGCTGCAAATGCGCGTTGTAAGAAGAAGCAGATCTCGAGGTTGCATACATTGCATCAATACATCGCGACAAACCCCAAGCTACAATCGCGTCTCTTGTCGCCACATAAAAAAAAAAAAAAAAATACAGCTACACTGAAATAATGATGAGTTGGAAGAACTAACAATTCGTTGGTAGAACTAACAGTAACTCGATACAAATCAATTTTAATTATAAATTAAAAAGTCGTTCCAACGAATTATTAGTTTTCCTAACTAATCATTTTTTTCAGTGTGTCTCGCATTTCCTCGACGAAAACCCAAAGATTCCTCACAGCCGAGATAAAAGGTTCGACTGTCGAATCGAATAAATTATAAAACCGATTTGCTCGTTAATAATTATCGTATTTGTCCTTAACGCCCACAAACGCGGGATGACCCTCTTGACTACAGATCGACGAGAGCCGAAAAGAACCGCACGAAAAGGTTTATTCGTCAAATTAAAAATATTTTGCCGATGAAACGGTGAGGGTGCAAGGGAAAAAGTCTGGTCGAGGATCAGGCGAGGGCGTCGACGACGATTTAAGATATTTTTATTGGGGCGTCTGCAGTCTGGATGCACGGCCGGTCGTTCAACCCCACGTTGGCCCTGCGCTTCTGCCTTGTGCACTCTTTGCCTACATGTGTGCGCCCGTGTGTGCGCGATGCACCGGGCGATCCATGGGGATACAGCGCTGATTCTCTCCCTTCTTTCTTTCTTTATTTTCTTGCTTCATTTATCATTCTTTTTCGTTTTGTTTCTCTACTCATCTTCGAGGAACTTTTACACTGTCCTTTTCCACTCGCGCAGCTGCGTTTGGGAGAAAAATTCATTGCCGAAATAAACTACCGCTGTAGCCTGTGTTCAGACAATCGTAAAAGGCAAGTGCTGTGTACTCAATCTCTATTTTGCGTGAACGAAAGATTTTACCACGAAGTGTGAATAGTTTTTTACCGAAATATATTTGCAGTAAGTATCATTTTTTTTTTCAATCAATGAGACTCTAAGCTTACTATCTGCAATCGATCACGCGAATTAGTGAATCTTCGAGGTCAAATCTGCCGACTGGGAGCTCTCGATTGATCAAACGATTGCCGCGTATGTATATCGTAGCTGAAACGGAAGGTCATCGGGAAGAAAGCAAAGAGGAACGAGCAATGAGAGTCATGAAACCGCGAAACGAAGCCAACGGACGTATACGAACGGATGGACGTACCCGACAAGCATACAGGGATGCACCGACCTTGGAGGGATTTTTGCGTCTACCATCGTGCGTTAACCCCGCCGTTCGACCGGAGGAGCGTGGCTGGCCGCGTGGTCGTGCAGCTTGGCGTGCGCGCTCTCTTGCCCGTTGAGGGCCTTCTCCTCGTTCGCAGATCTCCACGTCCTTTCTCGACCCCCCTCCTCCCCCTTATGCATCGCAACCGGGTGCATTCGCCCGACGCCCTATCCCTTTTTCTCGCTCAATCGCTCCCTATCTCATCCTTTTCTTTCGTCTCTCCCTTCGCCACGCTTCTTCGCTCCGTTCTCTTTCGTTTCTCTTCATCCTTTCTGCCTTCGCTCGCAATTCTCGATGCTTGGACACGAAAAGATCGGGACCGAGAGACGAACGGCTTCAGCCTCTCGGCTCAACCCTCTGCTCGGTCAGGGGCGCCGAAATTGTTCAAATTTTAAATATATATCTAATAACGACGAGAGCCATCGGCGTAGACATGAAAAAGAGTCTTCAACATTTTTTTAATTCACAGTGAAAAAAAATCGGTTTAAATGACTAAATCGAGGTTTGCGGGCAGCGATATAAATATTTCGTTGATTAAAAAATACGCGCGTGAGACGCGAATTGTATGCTTTATTATACCGCAGAATCTTGCATTTTTATTTTAGCGCGCGTTTTAATTTATGTGCGGAGTTTCGATAGTTGTCAAAGAACAAAAGCCCGAGCGATGTACGTCTCTCGCGTATCTCATGTGCTCCTGTAATCTCCGGAAGTTTAACCGCCGCACGGTGAATCCCCTCGGTCCGTGAGTTCGCCGCCCTTGCATGCAACGCGATACGACTCTGTTGCACGGTCTCGTCGGGTCCCGATCGTTTAGTGCTGCACACAAGCGCGACTGCAAGAGAGAAGTACAGCGAAGCTGCTGCCGGCGGCAACGGCGGCATGTTGTTGTCGCAGTGATGAAGAACGCGTGGATCGCGTGCTTAGGCTGCGAGAAGGCAATGAAATTGTTTGATGCGTATATGTGTGCGCAGTACGTTGTCTCGAGCCCTTCCGAGCGTAGAGGAGGTCATGAACTCGAAAGCAGATGCTGTTCTCCGATGAATTCGACAGCTCGAACACAAACCTTCCACTTCTCAACCGATTCAACAAACTTACAGCGAACGGTTTATAATTATGATGAAAAAAAAAAAAATAAATAAATAGAAAATCAAAATAAAACGCGTAATCATAAAAGCTCCAAAGCTCACGATTATGAAATTCTTCGTGACTCTTCGTTCAATTTATATAAATCACCGTGGCGGAGAGCATTGACCCGCCGAGTGAAGAAGAAATAAGAAGAGCGATATACAGAGAGGTGGGGAGAAAGTTCCGAGCGACTCTTCATCTTCTGGTAGCATATCTATTCTTCGTATCGGTCTGACCGTGAACCCCGAGACCGCGTACGTGATAGGGCGTGCGCTCTTAGCACACACGCCAATGATCTTTTTTTTTTTTTATCCCCCTCCAGTTTTTCTCGACATAAATAACTGTCACCGTTTACGAAGTACAGGGTACAGAATGAGTAATCATTTCTCTATGTCGGTCCATTATCTCAATGAACAATTGAGGGGCAAAGATTTCGTTTCTCTTAGCGTTCTCGTAAATTTTTCCGTAGTTTTTTTTTTTTTTTTCTTTCTTTAAGAAGATAAGGGAGAGTGCGTCGCTCTGTCATGATTAGCATATTTTACCTATCGCAATTTCTAAGCCACGGTCACGGTTGAACCCCTTTCGCAATTCTGTACGCGCGACGGTGAACCGAGCCGTTCGTCGCGCGGGTACGACGAACTTGACCTTAGACACCGACGCACAGCTATTTGCGTTGATTTTAATGCATACGCTGCTCCGAGACTTGACAGCCGTTGTTCTCTTGTATATATACACATATATATATAAATTATGTATATATGATAGATATTCATATATATATATATGCTTCTGTATAAAAAGCAGGCGGATGAGTGCGATGAACGATTGTCGGTGTCCGACACGCCTACTCTTTCATCCATTCGATTGTCTCTTTGTATCAGTCGCTGTTGCATATCGCGCGGGCGAAAAAGAAAACTAATTGAGAGCAATGCAAAGAATCATTATTCGCGGAGTGAAGGGAAGTGAAACAATTACAGATAGAGCAATGAACCCCCTATGGAATACGCGAAAACAAGCAATGCAATTCAAGGTCATTGGGTTCTCGTTATTAGTAATTTATCTACGATTTAACAACGAAGAGGATTCAATGTCCGCGATAAATCGAAACGAATAATTTATCTCCCAATCGTATGATGACAAGTACATTCGTCAAGGTCTTTGACAACGATTAAATTGTAATGTGAAAAAAGAGACTGCAAAATTTCCCAATTCGCGAATGATAATGCCTCCCTATCAATATTTCGCTGAGTAACGACCGATAAGAGAAGTAATAGTGATTATAGTGCTACTAAATAGTTATCTCATGATACCATTAAGCCGGTTCGAAGTTCGAGGTGAAGCAAATTAATTTCGAAAATTCTCCATTTATTATTATTTTTATTATTATTAATAATAATAATAATCATAATGATCATACAGCAGTCTTTATTCAAGATCGTTGCACCGATCTCGAGTTCCAAGGCAAATTATCATTTGCTCGATGAAATCGTCGCGAGCGAATGAACAACGAATAAAGGGAGCAAAGCGAGATTGAGAGAAGCTCAGCCAACCGGCGTGCAATCCGGGCACTTAGCTCGAAGGCTGCTGGTGCTGCTGCTGCTTTGAGCTCTCGCGCGCTCTCGATGGCACATTATCCTCTCGGGGGCGCGCGCGCGAGAGAGACTTCTCGGCGGGGAAGGAAAAATAAAAGTGTGTGTGGGAGTGAGATGCTCGCGACCTCGAAGGGCGCGGCCACGCGAACCGCCAAGCTGTCCTCTCTTTTAGCTTCTCCTTCTTATTCTTCTTCTTCTTCGTCGTCGTGTTCTTCTTCTTCTTCTTCTTCGGTTGCGACTAGACTGAAGCTGCCCTTGTGCCTAACCGACCTTGAGACAGCGCGGTCTCAACTGCCCTGCCCTGTGCTCCGACTCTTCGCGATGCCCTCACACACCGTCGTGCATCATCCTTCTCTACTTTCTGCGGACAAAGAGATATATACCCGGAGGCATTATAGTTATAAAACGATTGGTCAGTGTGGACCACACTAGGGTCGATGCATCGATGAGAAACCGCATCCGTTCCGTTGAATAGCGCGCGGTACCAAAAACATTGGAAATTCGGTGTTAATCGAGCGGATCCGAGGCAAAAAAAATGTTCTTTTTCATAAAAAATCGTACTGTTTCCGCCCGGGATCGAACCGGGGACCTTGTGCGTGTGAAGCACACGTGATAACCACTACACTACGGAAACTATGAGATTACGTAATCTATTCGTAGAAATCCGCGAAGCTAGATACGTTTTATAAAGAAATAGAACATCGCGAGTGTCTTTCAGTTGCAAATTTATGGGAATCGCACTGTCAATGACCAATATTGTTATATTTTTTCCGTTTTTTCAGCAATATTTTGCGATCATTCATAACGCCGTATCGATATCGGCGAGTAGTCTTGACAATACAATAGCGATTTTTTTTTTATCCTTTCGGGCTTCGCGTCCGAAGCTCACAATGATACGATTTGTATTCAAACAAAAAGTGTCCTCGAGGATCGCCTTTATCCGCAAGGATTTGCCACGAAAGCCAGTGTCATTTACCATAAAGCCCACGGCGAACAAGGGGTTTACGAAAAATCTCACGCGAATTTGCCCGCGAAAACTCTCCGCAAAGGTCCCATTCGTGCGCGTTGATCAATCGATTTTTCCGATTTCTTTTTTCGCGCCAAAGACTTTTTGAGTGGAAGGCGCTGTATTCACGACACACATTGTTCGCTCGACAATGAGACTCGGGAATGTGCGAAAAAGGGTGAGAGGACAATCATGCGAGACCATCGATGACTCAACAACTTTCTTTTTTTTGTCTACTCGTACTTCGTGGCCCTTACATCGCGCGAACGAAACACTATCGAGATAAAACGTTTAACGACTTTCGACGGTGAAAAGGCACGCCGTCGTTTATCTACGCCCTCTTTTTTTCCCTCCGAGACCTTTTTCGTGTTCTATTTCGTGTTACTTACACCCATAACATTCGACTGTGACGACCTACCTGACTTTTTGTCCACGTCGCAGCGACCTAGTTTCGTCCCACGTTGACTATGCCGATCTCTACTTCACGTCGTGACAATACCTGGCACACCAGTTATACCGATGATCGAGATAATTGTGAGAGTTTCAAGAAAGTGCGATCGCATCGAGACGCTGAAATTTCGAATGGAGCGTAACACCAATGTATTTCATTATAAGCGCACGTTTGATAGTTCGTTTATCGCATTAATAGTCGTTTAGTGTCACAATGCGAGATATCTTGTCATCTGGAAACCGGCTTAAGATCGAGTAAGTTGCAAGTTACAAAACCTCTCCGGCTAACGACAGGCAAAACAGCAAAGCAACGCGGAGAGCCACAACCAGAATCGTTCCAGTGCAACGCCGTTCCCCCCGCAGGGTACGAGCCGCACGGAGCGTGTAACCGATGCAATCCTATCGCGAGAACGTCGCTTGGTTGTCCCGTGGAAAACTTTTACTTTTGCCAACCGGAGAAAGTGCACGTTCCCTCGACGATTTATTCCGCTAATGCGTTCGAGTCGAATACAATTCTTATTGCATATCTCCGATATACCTTTGAATTCATCGCTTCGCCTATCCCACTGATTGTTTCCCGTATTCGTCTCGCTTAGTTATACATTTTTTGCAAATTCAGAGACGAGTTTGTTGCATCGATCGAATCGTGTTCTCGATTGGTAGATTAACGATGCGTGTAATTTAGCCATCAACACACTATACTTCTTTGATTATATCTCTCAGAAAATCGCGCCCGTTCGTGCGAATATTAGCAACATTGCGAAAAAAAAAAAAAAAAAAGTAGTGACGAGAAACCGAGAGATTATTGCACTTTTCGTATTTCACCGACGGTTGGAGAGTTCAGTCCCACCGTCTCCGACACACTTTCAGTAATCGCGGGAAAACGTGCAATTCGCCACCGTTCATTTCATTTCCTGGTTGAAGCAATGATCCGAGCCCGCTATCCCGGCTAATGACCGCGCTAGCGGAGTGCATATTGCGTTACATGCCCCGCTGCTAGAACTGGCTGCTGCTGCAGTTATACATACACTGTAAGTGTAGTGCAAGTGGTGTCTCGTCTGACACAGGCACACGGTCCAGCCAATGCCCTCCCGAGTGGAAATTCCCAGGAACGCGATGAAAAATTAAAAAAAAAAAAACGTTCCAATGAGAAACATTCAATTAATGACTCAATGATAAACACATCGCGTGTCTGAGCTTTCGATTATAATCGACAAAACTCGGGCGCAATTTCTGCCCACAAACTGCGCTCCTGACTCCTACGCATTTTCACAGCTTCCCTCGCTTTCCGGTAAAAAAAAAAAAAAAAGATGCTCGCGCGACCCAATTATTCATCAGCGGTGAGAAGGAATCGCGAGATAGAAAGTAGAGCGAGTGGAACTTTCGGTTTCACTGTGGTACGACACACGACGGTGTGTCTTTCACTCCGCTCGGTAACCTCTATTCGACGACGGAGTAAGAGTCTCAGTTCGAGTGAAAACAACGCGATAGAGAAAGATTGTCGTCTTCTCCTGTCGTTCTCGTCGTTGTGCTTCGTTGAGGGTACACAGGGAGTCATGCGTCTCCGTGAACGAGCCTCACCTTTACAGTTTGCGCTCGTTACCGGGGGCTTGATATCTTCTGAGGCTCTACCGTATACGACACGAAAAGGATTTATGTGCGAGTCGAGCGCAATAGAACGCAATGTTTCGAGCTCCCGAGATATCTATTTAAAGTATATATCCAACGAGGATGTCGCGAGATTCTTATCTTCACAGGGTTTGCAATGAGAGATTTTCAGTTGATTGTATCTAAAACGCACGATGGCGTTTGTGTGTGTGTAAGTTAGTCCTGACCTGCCGCAAATTTACAGAAACTCCGGATTTCACACGATAGTTTTAATTGGAATAAAGCCGAAGCTCTTTAAATCATTGCTGTCTTTCGGTACGCGGGCATCGAAACAAGATTCACACTTTTCCTCTTCGACAGGATTGAACTTTTCGAGAAAGCGCTATAACGTGACGGAACGCTGCAGTTAATAATGAAAAGAGCGAAAAGATTTTTTAATACAATTTGTATATCATTGCGAAGCAATCGATCGTAGGTTACGTATAATTCCTCTTTCTTTTCTCTATTTCGAGAGGGTATTATGATAAGTGAGACACGGTAAGTAAAATCATCGTTTGATGATTCTGTTCGGCGTGCACGAGTTTTACCAGTCGGAGGCGTGGGTGACCCGAACGACCCGTCGAATCGGCAGCTTGTATCGCTCTGCGACTATAGAATAAAGAGAGAGCTCGCGAAGCGCCCGCGCGCTCTCGAACGCTTGTGAAACTCTTCAGACGATAGACAGCACAGAGAGGCTCGCCAGAGAGCCTCATCTTCCCTACTTCACTCGGGCTGTTAGCAACGCTAAGAGAGCTCCCGAGCTGGAGTACGGAAAGGTGCGATGGAAAGGTTTCGAGGGCACGTATACATAGTGGCAAAAGCGATGTGAAAGACAGGAGATAGTGAGAAGTTTGCGTCCGACAGAGTTACACATTACCTCGAGTATCGAAGTAGAACTCTCGAATAGAAACGAGCCGGTCGATCCGTGCCTCACACCGTTTTATCGCAAAGTTTAAACGGTGCAATAAAAAAAAATCCGAATAATAATAATACAAGAAATAAAAATATCAGAATCGTGTCTCGAAATTCGGAGAAATTTGTTTTTCGGATTCGCGCGGCATAGATTTTTTTTTTTTTTTTGTAATAATAGTCAAAATCGAGTTGCGTGGTGAGTGATGTCATCGCGACGGTCCCGTCGAGTTTAACATGGAAAAGTGACCTCGGAAAGAATAATCGTGGCGTCCTTCCGCGGTCAACGAGAGTTAGTAGACGAGCAAACATTTTTTTTTTCTTTCGACTATTTGAACAGGTGACAAAAATGAAAATCGATGGTTCCACCCCCGCTGTTCTTACCCCGCTCGGCCTTTATATTTCTCACGCACGATCGCGTATATAGATCGGTTTAATTTTGTAACCGAAGGCCACGGGAGCAGATCCACAGATATTTGGCCCGTGCGGCCTCCAAAGAGGCTCATTCTTCTTTCATTCGCATTCCCGCTCGTGTTTCAATCTTCGAAAACGTTTCGTTTTTTTTTTTTCTTTACATTTTTCTCCTTTCTCACTCACTTCGAAAAAACTTCGCGGTGTACTGTTTAGATAAACGACTGACGCGCACGTGTTAAACAAAAAATGGTATTGCGAATTTCTTCAATACACAAATGACAAGACGAACTTCGCGATCGGTATATAACCTCGAAGGCTATAGTCGTATGAGGCTTCGACATCCGCGGGGAGATAAGGCTTGCGAGGCGACCTTGCCGCGTGCAGAATTGATAAGGAATTGTAATTTACGTATCGTGACCTCGTACACGCATTCGCGAAGAGTGAGGGGGTTACACCGAACATACATCAATTATATATACACACACATGGAAAAGACGTAACGAAACCTCTTGCCGAAACCTTGAGCCATTTGTCCGGATTACGGAGTGATAGGCAAGTCGAATCGGTTTTGACCGGTGGCGAACGAATACACGAAAGAATCGCATCGGCCACGAATCGTATCGTCATCATCACTATGCCTCTGCTGTATAAAGAACAGCTACAGATTATTAATTTCGAGGCCTCCCGACGAGCGTATTTTTTTCGTCAAGGATTAACGAGCTCACTGATAACAAAAACGTATTAGATCGCCTGAGCCCATAAGTCTTACAATAAATACAAACGAAGATCCGATCGCGAAGATTAAAACTCTCGAATCCGGCTCTCGCGCTCTCTCGGTATTTCGACGATGCTAGGACCCCACTGCGAATGACCGAAATACGTACGAGCATACATCATATTATAAATACCTACTTAACCGAAGCATTGTACTGTATAACTTTCGAAAATGATTCTCAGACATCGCGAGGCAGATTACCCCGATCAACAACGGAGTATCCCAATGTAGAAAGTTATTTTTTTCGAGGGAAAGGCCCCCCGTGTGTGCGATTGATGCGCTACTGGTTTCGTTCTTACCAAATAGAGGATCCTGATCTCAATACGAAAATACGAAAGAATTATAAAAAAAAAAATGAAAGAAAAATGTCGTGAGAATATAATTTTTCTCGAAAGAACTGTCGCAAATTGGTATTGCAACACCAGCATCGCAATCGAGGTGTATAGATACCCGCTGTGTACATATACAGTTTGTGTATATAAGAGTCGCAGAGCGGCATAGAGTAGTACAACAACCCCGAAGCGAACGCACTCCGTGACGCGTGACGTAACGGACCGGTAGCCGAGGCGAGACTAGACTAGATAGATATGTATATGTATACGTGTAGAGTATGCACTCGAGCAAGCGAGCGAGTGAGACAACCGGAGACAACCTACATATTGTTTTGGCTCTTGCATAAGCATCGCGACGCTGAGCACCAACGCCGAGGAGGGCAACGACACCGCGAGTTGTCAGTTGCGCTGCGCGCTACTCTACCCCGGGGAACTCGGGAACACACTGTACCCAAACGACTCTGCTATGCAATGCTATGCACTTATATGCTTATATCCTGTGTTTATACTTATACTTTTAGACTTTTACTAATGCATGTGGGGGTCTCTACTCGCCCCTCCCCCTCTCCCTTCCCCCGTTTTTGCTTTAGCCGACATCTTGTGAAAGCGTGAGATCACGTGGACCAGATGCCGAGCACTGGCTCCGAGGAATGGCTTGTGCCTTTGACTCCATGCCATCAGCCATGGTCTACACTATGGACTTTCGATAAGTTTCACGTGGGTGTTGGGGGGCCTCCCGAGAGCAAGAGGACGGATGTCGACGTGACGCTCGAGAGAGTTTCCCAAACACAGCAGGATGATCCTTTTTTAACCGATTCGTTGATGTGATTGTAGGTCAAGGGATATTTCGGTTCTTACAGATCGAGACCGGTTAACACAAAAATGTATGACGCGTGCCGTAAAAAATTGACTTTTTTACAGCATAAAATTACCTCTATAGCCCTTGATTAGCCCTCTAAAACACAATAATATATGTATATGACATCCATTTATTTACAGAAAATAAAACATGTGACCCATTTCATTGAGAATTTCAAGGTTTCGACTTCCGGTCCAAATTCAATAGATTTTAAAATTCGTGAATACCTATTTTACATTAAATTGCATGTCGTGGTATTGACGATATTATTGTAGTATTGATGTGTTTAAAGAAAATATTGACCACGTTTTTTGGTAATAATTTGAAATCGTTACGTTGGGGTCTGGCAGATCTTTTCCGGATCTCGTTAGAGTCAGAAATAATTTCCTAAAATTTCTACCAGAATCGCTGTCTTGTTTACCGCTCTGCTACAAGAATTGAATCGATGTAATGGATTAATCGGATCTGTCATCGATAATTCTAACGTTCATTGATTAGCAACGTTGTTGTGTTTAAAAGTTATCGCTGCGCTAAAAGCGCACGAGAACGTGACGCGTTACTAACATTACTAAGGTGTCGTAAGATATATCTCTCTTTCTTTCACTTTGCCGATTGCTCCTATAGCCGCTCGCGGCCCCGATTGGCACAACCGCGTTCTTTTGCGAAAGAGTTAGAATGCGCCCCGCGATTAAGGAAGCGTGACCAAGTGTCAGAGTAAACGGTTAATAGTCGAATGAATGGGGGTGGCGTTGTCTATATAGTATACTATAACTACAACTTACATTAGAAACACACCAATTATAGTTTACTTTTAAAAAGTTACGCAACTCTAGGCATACGCTCGTGATACACAATGAACGAATGGCCAGCGAATGAACTCTTACGAAAAAGAATAATACATTCTGCATGATTTTTCTACAACGTCTTGCGCATTCGCTACATCTAAATTCGTTGCTAACTTATTCATTCGGTTAACAAAAAAAAATTCGTTAATATTTTTATAGATCACATTTTTGTGATTTTTTGAAAAATCTTTATTTCGACATACCATACATGATATATGTAACTTATAATTCGTTGACCGACTATTTCGAGAAGTCGTATGTGCTGCGAGCAGAGTGAAATCGAGATCGGTGCCTCATTCGAGTTAACTGGGATTCTGGGCCAAGCGTTTCGTATGAGATCGTCGCGCTGTGGGGGCTCATTGCTTCGTAGTCCGAAGAACTCGTCAGCAGCGAGTCCGGTCCAGCGTCGTTCTCGATGGGGGATATCGGTATTGGAAACCGGCAACGGCCATAGTCAGTAAGAGACTCTTCCCGAACGAGACCAACCACTCTCGCTGTCAGACCCGCTGTCGGGGCCGCCTCGTTGAGCGCCGAACGACCGGGAGAAAGTGAAGAGATTACTTTTGCCCGAAGCCCCTGTTTTACTTCCATCCAACACGCCCCCGCCACGCTTATACCATACATGTATAAGTCTGTGTCTGTTTCTCTATATCCTGTGAAGATATCTTCTGAACTACTCGCGAAGGCAAACCCAAAGCTGCCACAGAGAATGGCGACTGACGGCACGTCGAGCACCATATCACAGCTTTCTTTCTTTCTTTCAGATCTCTAATACTGGTCGCGCGAGTACGTTACGTTGCTACACGTAGTGGCTGAGTGTGTTCTCTCCTGTCGACTCTCGCTTTGATTCACTGCTCTCCTTTGTCTGGCTCGGGTCTTTTTATCTTTCAATTTTTTCCTTTTTTTTTCTTCACTCTTGAGCTCTTCTTTAAAAGTCGCTGCTACTACTTTCCTTCGAATCTCGTTGTCGGCGATCTCGTCGTAAAGTCATTTAGAAACGACGCGAATATTTCTTAATCGCAACGATGAACTCGTCTCGTTTCGCGAACGCGGGGGATCGGGGATATATAGACTGCCTGTTGTCCGCGACTATCCGCAGGGCGGCTATAGGCGATGGAGAAAGTTTATTGGCTGGCTGCTATCCAACATCTTGAGGTCTTGATCGTGAATTCGCCAAATTACTCGACCGAGGAGCGTTCAAGTTTTTTTTTTTTTTTTTTTTCTTTCAGGTCTTTTGCTCTCAGGACAGTTACCAGCTGTGGTTCGTTTATAATTTGCACAGATTCGACAAACTGTTATTTTTTTTCTTCCTCGTAGGAGAACTGAGCTAATAACGTGTGTAATAATGCAATATGGAAATTTCCGATTCGTTATCGAACTTACATGATTCTGAGCAATTTTCACTGTCATCACGGCCTCTGAAGATCGCGCCGTTTGGACGTACGTAGACAAAACCACTTCGAATCGCGCTCGCGAATAATGAGGCGGCTTATTTGGTTTTTTGGATTTTTTTTTATTTTCACGAAATACGGGAACGCTTTTGCTGCATTTTCGCCTCCGAATCGCAAACAGGATAATCAAATGTACGAATTTATAAGACACGGCGAGGTTCGTGGACCTAATACATATGCAGGCCGATGCTCCGCGCGCTTAACCTCGAACCTCGTCATCGAATCTTTTCTTCTTCAATATATACGCGTATTTTTGCCACTGCGTGATTTTTTTTTTCTCTACAACGATACGGTGACGACTTCCAACAGGCGTCACACACGCGAGCTTCGTTTGTCACGAGACAATGCTAAAAATACTGCAATTTGGATACAAATGAATCGCGACATTTTTCGGAATCAGCAGCTAACGTCTTCGGACTGATTTGACAATATTAATCGTCTTCTTCAGACGCGTCGCTAAAGGTGCCAATGAAATAAACATTTACATCTATCACAGACGCGCATTCTGAATTTTGCTTACTTCCAGAATATTGAAATATACGATCTGTTATTCACACACCACGGACGGTGCTTCATAAAACATTGATGTAAAAAAAAAAAGTTCGATACGATTATTCTTCTAAGAAAAATATACCGATTCGCGGAAATGTCTTTATTCTGAGTCAGTCTCACGAGACTGTAGCGAAAACACCTTAGACCGATATCGCGCGTGCAACGCGGGGGATCAGACACCAGTCGAGGATAGAAAGAAGCTGCGCGATAAATTTTCACTTTATACCCTCTCCGTTTCGTTTTATCTTCTTTACATTATTTTTTTCTTCTATTATTGCTCGCACGCAGCTGCGTGATCATGGAGATGTAAAAAAGCGCTTTTTTTGAAGGGCAAGCGTGGGTTGTTCCGAACATTGGCTGAGGATATCAGTTCTCGTCGTCTGTATCTTTTTTGTCGCGCTTTGACTACCGGTCGCCACCTCCAGCGGCGTGCTTCGTCTACTTCTCCGTTTCTTTCGCGTGCCGGACTCGCGAAATAACGATCTTCGTGGGAAATGTCAATGGCGTTATAAAAATAGAAGTTTTTTTTTAAATACTTTTACGAGGGTTCTCACTGTCGCGAAATCCGGTCTTCTCATAGAGAAGGAAGAACGCGCTCGGCGGATTGGAATAGCCGATGAAATAATAACGAAGGTTCAAATCGGTCACCTTGGCCTCTCTTGACCTCGGAATTCGTCAGACGAGACTGACTTTGGGCGTTTAATTTTTATCGTATGTCTGACCGTATACCGAGCCGCTGCTAACCGAAACGTTTTTTTTCGGCAAGGGGTGCCCCTGGTTGCATAGTCCCGGTGGAAGCCTTAATGTACGCGTCAATCTGTATTCTTTTGTCAGAGAGGAGGATGCGAGAGGACGAGTGATCTGACCCTGTGCAAAGTTTTACATACACACGCGTACATTACATACACACATAGTTCGCACAGCCTGCGTGCGTGGGTGCAGCCCCCGCCGTTTGGCGCGAGGACAAATCGATCGTTCGATATTTACGAGAGTAAGCTCTCTCGTTTGAGGGCGGACTAACGTTTTGGTACGATTGACTGTTATAAACGATCGTGGAATTTTGCGCGTAAAATTCAACACCGAGCGTTAACGATCAAAGTATATAGAAACTATAACGGTATACATAGTACATATATGTATAGTTTTATATATACATATATGAACATTTGTGAACAGTTTGCCGCTATATAGATTTTCGCAACGGATGCAGAAAAGCGATTGAGCACGAAGGATCGTTCACTCTTTCCGTCACGGATATAGAGAGCCTCGACGTCACACCGAACCCGTCAATCTATCGACGTCCTTGATCCGAACGACGTACGTGATCGAAGTGCTCGAATTTTCGGTATAACGCTACTGGTTCAACTGTGTAACACGTTTTATATATATACGAATATATATAGTATGTCGGAGCTGCTCGATGGCCGAAGCCCGATTTGCGAGACCTTGAATTCGTCGGTTCCCTGAATTATTGGAGCAACAAAAGTCAAACGGGCGAGGCTTTGATTGACCGAATAGCCGAGCAAAAGCGATAACGCAATCTCTACTTCGACCGTTGCTGCCTTTAGTGTGGCTGTCGCCTGTTCGGAACTATAGGTACATACGTTTATTCGTAGCAACGCGTGTGCTGCACGTTTCTTGGGATCGCATTTCCTCGTAACGGCGAAATGCTTTTGTAGAAAATCTCGTACGCCATTTA
Organism: Buathra laborator; assembly: GCA_934046635.1. Taxonomy (NCBI): domain Eukaryota; kingdom Metazoa; phylum Arthropoda; class Insecta; order Hymenoptera; family Ichneumonidae; genus Buathra; species Buathra laborator. The sequence goes on along the minus strand of OW203897.1, from coordinate 2,022,688 downwards.
TTGTTTGAATATCGACGATTGCGCAATCGAAGATTTTCAATTTGAACGAAAATGTTTTCGTAATCTTGAAGCAAATTTGCCGCGAGAGACTGTAATATACAAATGTTGGAGAAAAATACGTGAGAGAGGAAAATTGAAGAATTGTCGGGCGAGACGATTAGAAATTATCATCTTTAAGAGATTCCCTGGTAAGCGATAAATCTGCTCAAGTTTCAACGCCCTCGTTTACCGGAGCTCGGATTTATGACGAGACGCGCCGGATTGAAGTAGAGTAGAACCGCGGATCATATCTACTGTCTGGTGAAGTCATCGACGATGTATGCGATGTTATATATATACAGATACATAGCACTTCATACACAGAGTATTAGAGAAGATACACAGAGAAGATGTGAAACGAGAGCTGAGAGAGACTTAGCACGAAAAATAATGTGTATCTCGGAGAAAAATCCGTTCGGTAGACACCCACGCAACGTCGTCGTTGTCCTCCGACCTTGATCCCGTTAACGTGAAGCTTCGACGGCAGTCAGGAGAAGGTTTCGACAGATAGACAGTCGAAAAGCTCATTCGGCTTAACAACGCAAAAAAAAAAAAAAAAAAGATCGAAAAATTGTTTGATTTTTTTAATATGATTCGACGGTTGGTACGTAATTCTCTGTATGATAAAAGCACCTTATTATCGCTCCAATAATTTACGCGGCCACCCCGCACCCGTTTTAACTTCAAATAATGAATCGTGCCGTCTGTATAAACGCGAGAACGGTTGGGGCGAGGTCGAGTTTGTCAGCGCTATGGTAGCTCGATGCTTATACGGATTAGCCATGTAACCGGGTTATCAGGCTGTTGCGTTGATCGGTCGTCGATCGCTAGCGATTCAATTCAATTCCCGGTAAAGTCGAAATACATTCAAACTCCGCGTCTCTGACAGTTTTTTTTTCTTTTCATCTTTTTCTTTCTCTTTCTCGGCTGCGAGTAGACAACAATGCAAAGTCAATTGAATTCAGCAAGCATTGTTAAATCAACATATATATCGAATAGACATTAAAATAGTAACAGATATACGTGCGCGTGAATGAGTTGGCTGTACGATTGCGTCAAAAAATTCACACGTTCGTCCGCAAATGTCGGTCAATCGAACTTCGCAAGGTCGAGAGTACGGATGACCAAGTTTTTTTTTCGGTCATCTTCTCGCGGGAGTAGTTTCGCGGAACCCTCGTTAAGTTTCCACACAGGATTCCTCGGGTTATATCCCGAGGAGGAGGTCGAGGCTTCTTCTGTCTCGCAAGCACATTACGACCAATCGAAAAGGATCTCACGGTCGTACGATTCCACGTAGAGCTTGCAAAGAATCCAAGGTGACTTTTCAACCAGCCAAGAGACAGCAGTTGTAACCATCTCGCCACTTGTCGCCATCCTCCCCGTTTGGTGACACTGTTTTTCCATCTATTCGCTTTCGATGTGTGTCTCTCGGGGGAAGGTGGGGGTTTGAATTCGAAGTGGCGAAACTGTATAGAGATACACGATTACGTGTAGGGCAACACAGATCGCGAAACTAGAACCCCGGCAACATTGCTGTTTCACTCTATGTCTCCGCTCCTTGCTCGCTGCTGCTTCTGCTGCTGCTACTGCTGCTGCTGTTGCTGCTGCTGCTACTCCATCTCATATATTTGAATCACAAATGTAACGGCCAGCCGAAGCTCTCTTCGGGTTAGACGGTTTTGTGCTCAGGTCTTTTTCTGTGTCAAGGATACGATCGTCTCGATGAGACGTTTATAGTTATTCGCTTTCGGTCTCGCGGGCACTCACGAACGATACTGGTATACTTTACGATATAGTAACAGAAAAGAGGCAGCAGTATGGGTATTAGCTCTGGGATAGAAATGATGCTGCGGGTCGAGATCGAAGAGATCTCCGAGACCGTCCTCGACATCATCGTTCTCTATCCGTCTATATGTGTAGAATCGCTTTTCTCTCTATCCTTTGTTCTATGCGTTACGTGCGCGCGACCATTCGAGAATCTCATCCGAGCTGAATTCTCACAGGAATTAGGATTGCCGAACGTTTTCGTACCACGACCTTTTACCCACCCGGTTCAATCGTTACGTTAACTGGTAAGATTGCGAACGCTTCGACCGTTCTTCCCTTGAATAAACCTTGAGCTCGATACGACCATCACCCGCGCGATTTAAGCGCACGTATACATACAGAGACACGCACACTTGACTCAATATCGCGAGTAGCTCTCGTTAATGAGACGATGCGGCTGAGTTTTGCGGCTTCTGTAAGTAAATGTGTTAATTGGCACGTCCCTGAATAACGATCGCCCCCCCGGCATCACGATCGGCGTACTTTTCTAACATTGAATGCTCTTGTATTTCACCAACGAATTACTGAGCAATATTTCGGTCAATACGTACAATTTATTGCAAGAGATTTGCCTCCTCGATTAGCGGTTCACTGAAAGTCATACCGATCCGTAAGAAAAGATTCTATGACTGCGCAAAAAAAAAATGGATTACAAACGGTAATATTGTTGATGAAAGTGTTACCGAAACGAAAAGCATTTCATCGAAAACATGACGTATAATTAATAAAATCAACATCGTTCACCAGATAATAATTATATGACTTTGTAATTCGCGAGAGCCGCGAAGAAACTCCGAAACGCAGAACCGATAATAAAAAAAAACTGCGTAGCAATGACACAGCAAGAATGTATTGCGGATAATATTACTATATAATGAGCTATGAACGATGTGGCAGTGTCATTCTCACGACCGCTCAACGATGCGGAAGTGATTTTTTTTTTTTACTTTTCATTCGTTTCTTGTTGGCCGATTAATGATAATCATATTACCTGTTGACTATATTGTTCATTACGTGGCGCTCGATACGATTTTCCGTGAACTCTGTCGATCGCTCTCTCGAGAATCGAAGACACGCGCGTAAATCTTCGTCTTGCCTCTCGTGCGTCTCTTCTCTCGCTCCATTTATCGGCACGAGGTGTAATCGTTATCGGATATTGCGCCCACTCAACCTTCATCGAGAGCGATCGCGAAACTAACGAAAGAATTGAAAAAATAAAAAAAAAAAATCGAAAGCACACACAGATTGCAAATGGTACTTCGGTCGTCGATGCGATAAGAAATTACGTAGAATATCGCGATTCCGTGAGAACGCGAACGTGGCAAATGCGAAGTGGCTTCTCGTCGTATAAATACAATATGATTCAGAATAATAATCGATTTATTTCACGATTCGTCGAAGTATCCTCTTTATTTTTTTTTCTGTTAAAATTCACTATCGATGAATAAAAAAATTAATAAAAATCAAATAATGAAGAGGCATTGATTTTTTCGTTGCGAAAGTTGGTGCAAAGAAGTTTGAGCTGTTGCTCCGTATACTTTCCGCTGAATTGATTATGAATCATCCTGTATGCATACATTGTGTTCAATATTATGATTATCGCACGTTCCCACTGGGATCCACGTGGCGCATGGATAAAGCTCGATTGGAAATACAAGGGTAAACTCTCTTGGGATGGAATTGGAATCGCGGAACGTGGCTGTGATCGTACTTCGAAGAATTCGTGATTCTCCTCCTGTCTACCCGCGTATTGAACGACGGAGGCTAATACAGAACCACAAAAGTATAGGTATGCCGAAGCTCTGTAGTAGGATTTACTCATCATGTCGGAAGGTTGACAATAATTTACTCGCGTGTTCCTTTATACATGCGCGTTCCTCACATTCCTTCATCGTTTGCTTACACTCTGCGCAGTATATACATATATAATACCGTCACCGAGACGGTGTGTAGGAGATCGAAGATCCTCACGAGTTATAGTGTGAGACATTGAATTACGTAACTAATAGAACGTATCGCGAGAAGCGTCAGCAGGTGCTGGTCGTCCTATCCCGCCTATTCGTCGTGCGATGCCCAATGTGCTTAGCTTCTGCTCGCAAATATTACTCGACAAGGTCGTTCCCCAAAAAAAAAAAAAAAAAAAAAAATGAAATAACCGCCCACTTAATCGGCACACGGGCGCCTCGTAGGCTTCGCGAGTTTCAAGCTTCGGCTACATAACCCATCATAACTGTGGCTATAACTAACGTCATAGCTACAGTTAAATCTTCTGGTAAAATTTCAACCGCGATATATGCGAATGATAAATTTTAATATGTATGACTATCTTTATATATCGATGTTGATAATTTAGCGACTGTCTAGTCGGAAACAAGAGACTACTGTGAATGTCATGAAGGAGTCACTATTAGCGTCATACCCGCCGCCGATTACCACAGCGGCCGAGACTGATCCACGGTTTGAATGATCGAGGATCAAGGTCGGTCGATTCAGCGTTTCGAGATCGATCGATCTTCGTACCTCGCTCCGTATTCTCATTGGCGCGGTTCGGAAGTGCTTCTGCGATCGTCAAATGCACTCGTGAGGAAGCAAAAAGGCCCCCCGCCAAAAACGCGCGATCTGTTTCCCCCCATATATTCAAATTTTTGCTTCTGGAATTATGACGACCTTGAAGATAAAAAAGAATAAAAAAATACTGCGTCACCGCGTCACGAGTAATAGAAATGACTCGGGCAAACGTGAGGCAACCTCGACCGAGCGTGTTCTCTTCCTTATCGCTTACGAACTTCCGGGTTTATTTTCAGTTAACCCATATATACATAACTCACTGTTGGTGTATTGGCTTCGATAATATATATCCGTAATATTTATTATGCGTTCGATCGTAGAGTCATTTTTTTTTTCTGTACGAGTGGCATGTGGTATTTCCTGAGAATTGCGCGGTTACGCGATAAAGCCGTTATAACGAAGAGCTTTTCCTCGTGGCGAAAAGAGGAAGTATGAACTCTCGATATTGCTCCACGTGTGTGCTCTTCCGAACAAATATCCCGATGCGAAGTGATACTGCACGTGCCTCCTCTACGGTCAGCTATATAGTGTATTATTGCAAAGCCACGAGAGATTCTTCGTCAATTTCTCAACTATCAACGACTTCTATTTTATCAGCCATCGTATTTAGTGTATCATCATCATTAACTTTTTGCGGAAGTGGAGCATTCTCGTGTGACGAAAAGGCGAACACACACCCATATATACACGTGAAACACAACACATACGAAGCACGTGCAACCGTTCGAATAGATTGATCACCGCGTGGCTATTTTTCTATATTATTTTTCACCCGGACAGACGTCTAGTTGAAATACATCATCGCGGGGAAAGTCCGTTGATAAACTCGATAATCGAATAATCAATGAAAAAAATATCAACGACTGATACAATGTAATGCCTGATGGCCTCACGTGCATCGGATTATCGGATTACTATTTTTATTCTACAAAGTACAACCGGCTTATCATTCCGCACGTGTAACATTACGCGTTGGGAAAAAGAAACTTTGAGAGGAAACATGCGACAATATTATGTTCATTTGTTTTTGAATTTTTTCTTTATTAAACGCTTCAAGAAGCATTGTAAGCGTGCAAAGAATTGCCATGTGTGTCGCGAAGTGCACTACTATAGTTTTAACAATAATAGTGGCTGGAGATGAGACCCGCGAGAGGGGGCGGCGGCGCGCAGGAACGCGCGAGAATGCCGAGAGTCCGAGGCGTATAATTTTATCGAGTTGCACTCGCACGAGCATTGAGCTAATACAAACATAGCAGTAGCCGGTTATGTGTATGAGTTATAATCCATAGCGTGAGCATACGCGGTACATATATGCATACATTCGTATAGTCGAGGCAACGGCAGGGTTCGAAGTCTCGCGGGCAACGCGAAACTGCCGCGGGAAGCCTCGGTGGCCTCTCCCTCCCTCCCGCTCGCTCTCCTCGGCGCGAAGTGCACTCGCGCCTGCAATGTCAGCGACGAGAACGGCCTTGTCCTTGCCCGGAGGAGCAGCCTTGACGGCCGATCGATGCGACGACAGCAAGCCACAGCTATACTTACGAGTGCACATTTGTTAGGTATATAACGCGCACACTCGCTGAGCTCTAAACGCGAATTTGCTCAGCAAGATGAACGGATCTGTTTGCGTCTACCATCGATCGAGGACACACCTCCGCGTTGAACTCTCGCGATCGAGTACTAAATCATTGATTCTCATCCTTCCGGAAGCTGTTCGCATCAATTCGTTTTTTTTTTTAGGTGATTGACAAATTTAATTTTAATTCTATTTTTTTACGATTTACTGCGATTTACTTCTCAAAGATAGACGACTGAGTCTTCTTTATATTCTATTCTCATGTATCTGCATTATTCCTGGTATCGTTTGAAATATGAGATTTGCTTTGCCGCGTCATGAATCTTGACTGCGAGAAAAATTCTTTTGAGAATCTCAGAGTTGCTGGCTCTCGTCCTTGACGAGTGATATGAAACAAACACCGCGGCAAAACGTCGTCGCGATATACGTACTTTGCTACCGTTTGCCGGGATCTCCGGCGTGGTGTAACATCGAGGGAGGGAACCCCGCGCTCAGCGGTTCAAAAGCAGATTGCATAATGTTACGCGAGATACACGATGAAACGTTTCGTTGTTTTTTTTATTATTTTTTTTTAACTCTTCTGTCCGTCTATATATTTTGCCTTCTGCGCGAGAAGCGTCGCGACACCTAATATGCGACTTACAAATTCATACGACGCACAACGACATTGTCCGTTTACCCTCTACAGCGCATCCACGTGCCTCGTATGCATCGTCGGTCAATCGAGTATTACTGGATAACAACAAAAATTGCGTGATAATCAAGGATTGCGCGATTGTCGATGACGCTTCTGTTATTAGTTCACAATTGAAGACGAAGTTTTGTACGATCATTGTGTTACGAGAGAAGAAAATGAAGACCGCAAAGAACTCTGATAATATATGACGCGATATATAGCTTCGCGAGTAATCGTTCTTAACGCTCAGAATCGTTCCAATTTCTATCGAAATTATAGCCGTTCGGAGGGCATTTTTTTTTAAATCTTTCAATGGATAAAAATCACTTCTGTTTAAAAAAAAAACCAATTCCAGATGCCGAAAAATGAATGAGCGTAACGACGAATTCGATTTACGTAAATCGATAATTTCCTTAACAAATCCAGCGAACCGTTAAACTCGTTTATAGTCGCACGTGTCTTCATTATACGCTCGGTTATTGCCTGTTACTCTACCGTGTGCTATCGCTTACAAATACACAGACACATTGCCAGACAGACAAACGTAGAGTTTGAACATAAAGAACGATGAATTCTCGTTGTGGATCGGAAGGTTCCACGGTCGGATTGCCGATTGGTGACCGCGACGTCGCGTCGTGGACGTGCAAGGACAAGGCCACGTGGTCACGGGCAACCGGACGGACATCATATCGGCTACGAGTCACGTTTTTCTCTTCCACCTCGAATTCTCCGCCTCTCGTCAACAATTATCATCATCTCCGCCTCCACTCGGTGGGTTCACGATCTATCGATAGTCATTTGAAAAACAACACATATTTGAAATATCAGATAAAATCGTATGACTCCCGCAGTGTTTTGTTTGGAAAACGGAGAGGGGATTTTCCATGTTTTTATTTTTCACGCAAGACGAGTCGGGGTAAAATATTGTTGCAAAGCCTTGGACTGCTTTATATTTCGTTACGCGATCAACGACGCAGAGAATCGTCTTTCGCCATCGTCGACGCGAAAAGTCCAAGTTCTCGGATAACACGGTGGGAAGAGCCTCGCGACCTTCGCGGCTCTCCCGCGCTTCTTCTTCTTCCTCCTCTCCGTTCTTCTCTTCGTCTCTTACCGTCTATCTGTCTATCTCTTCTTACACCGTGTGTTGGACTTTGGTTTCCGTATCTTCGTGTCCCGTGGAGAGAGGTAACCCGGCCACGTGTGTCCTCGTCGACAAACTTTATTTCGATATTTGCGACGATTTGTTATTTCGAGCTCTCAGATACGCAGATGACTAATTAAGCGAGAACGCGCAAGCCTTCGTTTTCAAGGAAACATACAGCGAATAATCGAGACGATTACTGAAAGCGTCGGAGAAAAAATTGATTGAAGACAATCGAGAAAAATGTGTACATAAAATAATAAGAAAGGACGGGAACAAGGACGACATTTAGGTCAATTGATAACGCGTATATGCATTAGTGTGAACAAAAAACAAAAAACAAATGCCGGATGACGCGTTTTCTATACACCTAAGCGCCAAGGATCGCGCATACGCGAGTATTGGCGGAGTACAATATCGTGCAGTGAGTTCGGAGTTGTATAAGCGCCGATTCGTACTATACGTATATAATACGTATATACGTAAATTGCCAGCAAGCAAAACTCTCGACGCGAGTCGCGTCGCGACGATTACGTAAAGCGTCTTTGCCCTTGTCCTCCCACAGAGTGATCGATTAGTCGTTCGATTCTTGTGAGCGGATTATTATACTCCGACTTGCTCCGCCGGAGGTCAGAGGTCCTACGTTCCTAGTATATTTCTACCAATACGCTCTTCCGTTGTCGGATAGAATCCGAAAAAAAGCGAAATAAATATTTTGAAAAACAAAACTCCCGATGGAAAAGTGGTTATTCTAGAAACAGCGTAAATAAATTATTTTTTAAACAAGATAAAAGTCTTTGATTCTGTCGGGAAATGTGAATAAAATGATTCGAGAGGCGTAAGCAAACTGCATCGGAGACTTTTTCCTAATCTCTAAAATTTTTACAATTTTGTAAAATTGTTATTATTTTGAATTTTTTTTCGTCTTTATCAGGTTAATAAATAACCGACTGACTCCCACTTACATATTAGAGCGCATCTGACATTACGTAAGATTTCAATGAATATAGGTATTTGTCTGTGTTATTTGTGTTTTTTTCATTACGATGTTCACATTTTTTTGCCGATCTGCAACGAACCGCTTTTTGAACGAACGGCTGAACGAATCAACGAACACGCGGACTAACATCATGCATTAAAAAAAATGCTGAATATTTTACCTGCGAGACATGTTACGATGTGTTCATCGGTTGGGATGGTGGAAGAGTACCGACGCTATAATAAATATTCATCGCGTGAATAAAAATCGGATCAAATGCTTTCGATGTTTCTTTTTCAAATTTCATATTTTTATTTATTTATTTCTTTCATATCTGATCCTTTTCTGTATTTCATGAATGTCTGTTCTTCGGATATGACTTTTTTTCATTTAAAACAATTTATTTTAGATAAAAATTCAAACAACAAAAAATTTTTTTCTCTAATCTTTGCGATTGCGTTAACTATTGAACTTAACGATTTCGAGTCGTACTTCACCGGGCGAAGGCCACCGCGATCCAGTTCCGCAATGTCAAACCGTAGAGCTTCGTAGATGACGAGACACATCAGCGACACAGTAAGCGAGTTAAACGCTTTGGCCGTGTCCTTGCGATAATTTTAGTTACAATGTAACACAGCAGAGGCAGAGAGCCGGTGTCGGAACGCTTATGTCCGATACTTATCTAAAAGCTTCACATAGTGACAAATCGCGTACCCTGTGGCATATCGTTCGTCGCACTCCCTCCGCCTCTATGCTTTTCACGGCTCTAAGTACAAACAGCAATTTATTCGTTACTACAGAACATCGCGTGACAATATGAATAAAACAGTTCGCAAATCAATACTATAAATTCAACATAACGAGATCGAGAACAAAATCTCAGTGAATACCGAGAGTCTCGCTAATGTGCCTCGTGAGAAATATATACAGTATAACGAAAGCAGTCGGCTTTTCTGGCGACGTCCGTTGGCGTCCGTGAATCGAGGAAGCATCCCTATAAATACCGCACGGGGTCGCGGGTTTAAAGTCAAGGATGGATCAATTTGTTAGACGCGAAAATAACAGTCGGAGCTGATATAGCTAAACTACTGTGCTCGAGGTGCTAGTAACTAATACGCGCTCGAGTTATGTTGGCATAGCTAGCTAAGGGTTATCGGATTCCTAGCTTCGACGTGCTCTTCATCAAGTATTCCGTTTGTTTGTCCTTTTTTTTAACTCCATGTACCCGAATACGAAGTATCGTATCGATCTTTTACATTTTCTTTTCTGATACTACCCTTCTTCGGCATCTTATATATTTTATTTTCTTTTTATATCTATACTCGTACGTCATCCCGATTACGCAGGTCCGCTTCGATCGAACCAACTAACGAAGCAGGGGAAATCACCGAGGTGACGTCAATGCGTTCGCGTGGCTAATACTATATCGACGGAGGCAAAATTTCGCATTTGCCTTTTTCTCGATCCCTTCCATCCAAAACTATGACGACGTTGCTTACAGAACGAATTTAACTCTTTCGTCGTCACTGCCGCAACAATCTGCCTCCGTTGGCGTTCCATAAATCTTCGCGTGTCGAGACCAACAACCGGAACACACGAGGTGTTGCGCTAACTTTCATTGACTTCCGCCCTCGTTGCACTATCGTGTACGATCGGCGGCAAAGAGCGCGTTTGATCGCATTGCAAGACTGTCCATCGCGTGCTTTCGCGATTACAAATTTTTTAAACTCTTCCGTTCTTTGCCCCTTCAGTCCGGACGTAATGAACAGCTCGCTTTCTCGCGCTGCCACCTTGCATAGGATAGGCGAGGGAATAGAATCAAATTAAAAAAGTTAATTTCTAAAAAATCGAGTGTGAGTATAAAGTTTATATATTCATTATAAATATTTATGGAAAAATCTCGATTTGCGAACAAATACGATACATTGTCGATATTTGGAGAAAACGTTATTTTAGAACGCGCATAAACTATTATAAATATACTTGGAACCGATTCTACAGATTGGAAGCACATCACTTCCGCTCTTATAATATCCCAGCTGATTGCCCCTATTTGTACCAATAATCAATCGAATTGATTATAAAATCTTATTTTTTCCTCGTATCCAATCCAATCCAATCATCCAATAAATCGTTAAAATCACTAACAATGAATAAGTCATCGCGCGAGTGAATGTTGCAAAACGGATCAAAAGTGCAGTTTCCATGATTCCGTGAATGACGAGCCATTGTTTGACATCGCATTAAAATAAAAAACGTAAAAAAAGAAATCGAACGCGTTGATGTAACTCGATCGTTCCAGAATGTCCGGAGGACAAGCGATTGCGGAGCGAAGGAGCGAAGAGTAACGAAGCGATGTCTAATGAACGCTTATACCGCGGCGAAAGAGAGACCGCGCTTGGGGAGCATAGCTCATCGGTAGTCACATGGTATTTTATAGAGTTAAACATATAGAACTAATCGCGAGTGAGCCTCGCGAGTAAAGAGACATAGACCGGCGCTGCTGACCGCAACGGCAAAAGCGGCAGCATAGCCTCGGCGTCGTCCGATAACGAGGAAAGATTAATCCCAAGGACAAGGTCACTCGCGCGCTTCGCTCCGTGTCGATCAGTGTGTTCAATGCTTCCACTATACGTATATATATACATTGACATACGTATACATACATATGTATTATACATAGATACGTATATATATCTATGCACGATATGTAGAGAGCCGATATGTAGCTTCAGAGACCATATGCGAGTGAAGCGTGTACCAGCGGAGATTGCATATTGCAACGACGAGTATATGCAAACGCAAATCCACTGGTTGAACTGCCACATGCAGATTCCAATAAGTGAACTCGCTCGTTGCTCTTGCCACAGCGTTCCATCGTAACCAACAACGAGACCACATAACCGTCACGTTCTCTCGTTCCGATACTACCAGTGTACAATCAACGTCGCACGTTGTCCAATGTCAAACAAACAGCTTTATCGACGTCAAGTCGACGTATATACGGCTATACATTGTGTGTGCGTATAACAAAGTTATCTGTTATAATACGAGAGGAGAAAGAGCGTTTTCGATTAGGAAAGAAGAAGAATAAGTAGAAAAATCGCCGAGAGTTATCGGCTCGATGATTTCCCTCAAGGACCGCTAGAGACCAAAAAGTCTTTTATAACCCGGAAGACCGAAAGATCGGACACTTTGATTGTGTACACACGGAAATTCTGCTATATTTCATGGAAGATTTTATACCAAGGAAAATAACGCGTAGTACACGAGAGAGTCTCGAAGATTGACGGGGAAAAAAAGCCCTTGAATAAACTTCGACTGATGTAACCGACAGGGAAAACGCGCGGCTATAATCCACGCTTTTATCTGTGTTTATTAATTTATCAAAGTCTCGCGGATTGTTGATAGAGATCCATTAATTCCTCGTATTACGTCCCCGGGGAAACCTTCGGATGAGATCGAAGGGCAGCTGAAATTTTTTATGTACCGCGAAAAGTTTATTTTTGTCGTCGTGGCATGAAGTTCGAGCGAAAAAAAAAAATTGTAAAACTGGTACGAGGATTGCTCGTCATGGGAACGAAGTTGCGAATACGAATAGTTCAATGCAAAAATAGCGGTTCAAAGTTCGTGTGTGCAAATGGGAGTAAAGCTTTGTACTCTCTCTCTCTCTCTCTCTTGATTTCTATATCGCTATTGTGTCCTTTCTGTACAGAAAAGGCCATGAAGCACCAATAAGAACGAGTTAAACAAAAATGAGGTGTGCCTCGCGTTATATTCACACAGGCGCCGGCGATCGTCCGGTCGTTCGACCCTTTTACTTTTGACTCTCGCGCCTCGAGGCCAGAAACACTGTCGACGACCGGATCGTGAAACCCTGAAAATTGTGCCGGAAGTTACGAAATGTTGATACAGTAGTACGTGTAAACGCGATACGCATTGGACCGGCGTCACGGGTGCGTCAAGGTTTTGCCCGAATATTCAAAGCCCTCCAAACATAATCACCGAAGCGATTATTCCGGTGTGTCCTACTTGCCACTTCTCTACTCTCTCATGTGGAATACATCGCATCCACGTATATACTATACTTATAGTATATGTTCCGCCGCATATTAGGGGCCAAGGGTTACATAGCTCTCTGAGTAGTAATAGACATAGATCGCTCGTATATACACCGAGAGAGTTTGCCAAGGCATACAACCGAGGAAGCGACGATTCCCGCAAGGAGGGCAGCACGCGACCGTGAGACCTAATTCGGGAAATTGCTCAGATTTCGACTCTGCCAAACTTCCACCGAGCAGTTAACGCACACTACTGCCACGAGAAACTCGCGCCACCGACAATTGTCGTTATACCTTAACGAAACTTGAACTCGCAGTACATAGTTCTGAGTGCCAATCAACCTTGAAAAATCAAGTCGTGGGGAAGGCCCCGAGACAAGAGTGCAATACTAAAAACTATTTGCCAAAGAATTTTTTAACCAATAAACGGACATTACAGCAATCGCGGAGGCATCTCAAGGAGATTCTTTTGATTGCGAATCAATTTTATTTATCCGATTCCATCGTTGCTCGTGTATCTCGCGATTTAGCCTGCGAAGGTATCACTAGAAGTGTTTTGATACACGTTGTAAATACACTAGTATTAGAGAGCCCGTTATCGTTCGTTGACTTTCGTATAAAGTGGAGGCCGCGGCGGTAACTCTGGCTATCAAAATCGTTAACAGCGATCAGACGCGATGACTGATCGATAGTGTTGATCGTATGATAAACGTCCTTTAAATAGGTCGATCGTTCGATAGAGTAAAAAAATATTCTAGAATCGGCAAATAAAAAAATTTGCAAACGAAATGAGCTGTGAAATTCTGAAAGATCGATCGTCCGCAATTCCCCGAATTATTGAGTAAACTTATAATAATGATATCGAAGCATTAATAATCATCGAATGCCCTGTTTGCTCTTGGTGTACATACGCACGCAGAGAAATGGAATCATTTATTCGTAAAATATTAAGCAAAACTGCGAAACACGAATTATTATTAACGTTGGTTTTATTCTCTATATACCGCAAATCTCATCCCCGTTTCGCTGACTATCGTCTCTCTGTTCCTTTCGCGCTTCGTCGGGCAAAAATCTTCACGCACGTGCCGCGTATGTTCGGCGACGAGTCAAGGACAACGATAGCGAGTTTAGAAGCGCGTTTTGCTCGTTCGCTTCCTAGAACACCAAGCGTATCTAGATAAATGAGAGAGCTTCGTCCGCGAATCGCGAACGAGCGCTGGTTAAACCGTGAGCTCCTCGTTTTACGCGGGGTCGACAAAACCACACGAGAAAACGATCAAATGCCTTAAAAAAAAAGCGACAAAAAAGACGAAACAAAGAAACAGAAATGATGCGGTTACAGTTCCATGTCCTTGGAAAAATATGAACACACAGCGTATACAGAAAATAATTAATTATCGATCGAGGTATAAAAGAGAGAGGAGAGTAAACTTCGCGGTTGAATTTTCCACGTGAGCCGACCGTGACCGCAGGCGAACCGCCCTTGAACCTCTATCGCTGCTTCTCTTCTCTCGAGCCTTCACGACAGTAATACCATTACGAATATATACACATAAACGTTTGTATGTATGCGAGAGCACCCTGCCACCGTCGACCTACGGCCAGAAGAGCAACGAGATGAGAGAGTAACCTACGTGCTCTCGGCGAACATCAAGATTCCCATTCTCCGTTCTCTCAATTCCCCTTCTCTCGGAATCCCGGGGATTTAATTTCACGGCACCAGCACCGGCCGAGAGATAAACTTTTCGCGTCTCGTAACGGAGCAACGATACGACTGTTAAGAAGCTAATATTATTACTTTTTTTCCAACGAACAAATAAAATAATTTCTACGAGGTTAAGGACCATTATATTAAAGACGTTTAATCTACGATATGTATTCCATTTAAGCGACTCTATAAACGGATACAGCTGTTGGAGTTTATAATAAGAATATGGAAAAAAGGCAGTATAATATCAAAGAATTGCATTAGAATTCTATTTGGCCCTTCCAACCATTTTTTTTTAATATCATGAGAGAGGAAGCCGCGGTAAACAGAAAATGCAAAACTAAGTGGGCGGTTGATGCATCCGAATGATTTCAGGATTCGTTCTTGCGTTGCACAATGTGCTCCAAAGAAAAGAATTTCCTTCAATCGGTGTGGCCAACTGTTTCTATTTTCTTGGTAAAAGCTTTCAGCTCCATTCTCCAAAATCGAAAGTAATTTCCTCCAAGCGAGTGGATGGAGGTGACATTTTCGTGGAATATTCGTAAAGCCGGAAGTAATCTCACGAAGGATGTGAGAAAAGAGCGACGTGGAGCGGAGGGGAGGGTGGGAAGGGGATGGGGTGTACTCCGAAGAAGTGGTGAAAGAAGGAAGGAAAATTTCTATCTGGCTTTGCGAAACCGCGCCAAAGGAGGGAGCGTCGATGGAGAGGGATGGAGGGAGAGTTCTCCACTGGCCTTGACCGAGCGTGTTGCCCTTGAACCGAGCTGGAGAACGATGCTGAACTCCACCAGCGGCACTGAGCAGTTTACGTGTATCCTCACTTTTGCCTATATAGACCCACACGTACTCGAGGGAGTATATGCAACGGAGAATAGGCAAAGTGGCAAACTTCTCCGTTTCTGTTCTGCTATGTACGTTTCCTTCCTCTGACGGAATGTTCGGCATAATATTGCATCCCAGCGGGATTCCCAGCTATAGATACATTGTAGCGTTTAAGCACTTTTCAACCTGACATACGACTCTCGAGTTAGATAAATACAGATTACATACCAAGTAAACTTTTGCGACACGGTTCGTCACAGCGGGTCCCGCCATTTTTCTCAAATAATATAATAATAAATAATCATTATTAATAATAATAATAATAATTAATAATGTGAATAATAATAAATAATAATAATGATAATGATAATAAAGACCTCTTAAAACCTTTTATTAGAAAAAATAACTGGAATGTTTCACTATTTAACATCGTCTATAGCGTGACGAATATTTAGCTAAAAATATTTAGCTATATAGAGATGCTCGAGATACAGCGTGTGCAAAAAGGTCCGAGATTGCCGGTCAGACATTTATTGGCTCCCAATCGAAAGAGGCTCTCGGCGGGAATCTTTCGGGAGGCACTTTGCGGGATGGATTTATCCGTGGCGGGACGAGGCGCGACGGGTAGCCGAGCCGAGGTGAATGTTCTCTTTCGTCCTCCGTATCGACGAATCAGTTTGAACAGCAGGGGGATGAGGTGGCTTAGCGAAAATTGTCTAGCGCTACGAGGGCCCCGATCCGGAATCGACTTCCGGCGGCGTTGCTCACGTACTCATCGAAGAAAAAAAATATACCCACCGAATATCCTCTTATTTTTTTTTGCGTCTTCTGAACTTACCGTTTCTTCGACGAGCTCGTTGGACGAGAGCTTCAGTTTCAGAAGGGTATCGAAAGGAAATTGCTAAAAATAACCCTAAGGACGATGTCTAAAGGACGTGTGGGTTTTTACACACAGTCGATGGCTCGGATACAATCCCTGAAGTATGGAACAATTCTCTTGTCCTCTCTGTGTTTGCTGCTGGACTTCCCGCAGTTCGTTCATCGTTGACTCACGTCTCGAATATCGTCGCGGCGTTGCGGTGTCAAGCGGTGATAGGACTGCTCTAAATAACAGGAAATCAGACACTCCGAGAGCTGCTCGATCGTCGAACAAAGCGTATATCGCGAGACTCGCAAGAAACGTCGAGGCTTTTATAATTTTTTAACTGTGACACCGTTGTTATGCATCGCACACGATGTCCCGCGTCGATCGAGGTTTGCCCATCAAGTTCTGTGTGCTTATACACTCGCGCACATTCTTCTCGGACTCCTGAGCTCCTTTATGCGCGAATGTATGCTTATGTTGACAGACGAGACAGGTTGGTAATATCGCGTTCCGTTACACATCCGCTGTTTGGTAAATTCTCTCGTACCGATCTATATATCATCCATAACAATCGCTATCGGTACTCGCGGTGCTTGTCGAGTCTTGAATTTCACGAGAAATATATACGGCCGTTAGCCGTAACGCGACGAGGTAAGTTATATATAAGTCAACTAATACTGTCGCCCGAGATCTCTGGTCGTATACCCCTTTTGCGAGAGAGCGGAGAGATTACCTATTAGATCGTTTAAACATCCTTCTCTCAAGGACGGCATCACCCTCGATCCCCGCTTGCGAATCGCGATCGTAAAGTTTAAATCATTTTACGTAATGGATCCTCGTATATCAGAGTAATGAACGAGCGTCTGTGATATGTCTCTTTGGCTTTCGGAGTGTCTCAATGCGCCACTTGTATAGCCGACCGGCCGACCGACCATGGTGATGGAATCGTCGATACAATTAATCGGACGGAATCTCGAATGGTCTGTCACAGATCCATTCGTCGAATAATCGTTCAATCCACTCATCATCCGCTAATGAGCTTCGAGAGAAAACATTTTCTCACTCGACGAGTGAGATTTCCAGAGGCCGAAGAACTCGACTGTAAATCAATCGATCTATTATCATAATACGAAAGTTCGATAGACAGATAATTAATCGTTCTTAGATCCTTGGATCTATAGATCTTAGATCAACGCCTCGTTCGCGCCCGAACAATTAATTTTAATCTGCAAAACGACGCGATGGATAATTTGCATGCTAATAATAATATCATTGATACTATTGTAATGAGCGGATAATAACCGGCATATGAAAGAGAGGAGAGAAGCACGGTATCGAAGTGTCAACGGCCTGTTCACTATTCAGCGCAAGTGCGCCGCGCGCGGGGCTCTCGGATCGGGTGGCAATCCGCGGGGGCGTCGCGCCGAGAGTGCCAGGGGTCGTTGCCACGGCGCCCGAGAGGAGCTTTGCCTCTCGGGAGCTATGTTAGCATCTTCACTCTCCGAAGAGCCTCGATGAGCCTTCGCTCTTCTTCGTTCAGTTTCGTTACTCGTCGTTATTAGCCTTCGTTCTCTCCCCTCCTGCCGCTTGCACGGCGTCATCTCCTTCCTTCTACCAAGCCTCTCATCTCGAACGATCGCTCGTTTTGCCGCTGCACGCAAGAGAGTTCTGCAATAGGCCGCTTGTACTGAACCCCGCGCGATGCATCGCACGCAGAGTGACGAGAACGCGAGAGCGAATACCGTAAGGACCGGTGCTCGTCTAATGTCTCTAATTATTCTTAGACACCGTGTGTAAGAACGTATGTAGTCTGTGGACCGTTCCGTTCGATTTCTCTTCCTGGATGTACGGAACCTGCAGCTACGGCAACAAGCCACGGCAGCCGCATCATCTTGCTAATTACTTTCGATAACTCAGACTCGAGTCTTTCAGAGGGCATTGAGCCCTCACAGTCTCTTAGCTTTGTTTGTCGAGAGGTAAACGCAAGAGTTTCGAGGTCACAGCCGAGTTCGATCGATGAGTCACAAGTACTTTAACTCTTCGAGAAACCGCGCGCTTGTCTTTTTGGTCGCACGTGGCGCAAAAGATGACCGGATCGTTCAGTAACGACTCACGCATCCCTCCCTCGCGTCCCCCTACGCGTCGTTATATCTCCCAAAGCGTTCCACTAATATATCAGCTTTTGCCTTGAAAATACAGTATGAGCTCCACGTGCGCCACATCCCCGTGAAACTCCAGAAAGCTCTCCTTTATCGATTCGGCATTAGCTTGTTTCTCATCGGAACAGAGTGGTCTTGGCATCGCCCACGCATCTCGCAACGCACGCACATCGAAGAGATTACCAACAGCGGGGGATGACCCTCTCATGGACACGTCGGCGACTCTTTGAAACTTTCACGCGCGTGTTCTGTATGCGCTTTCGCAAACACGCATGCAACCACCCACACGGGCTCTCTCCACCGTTCGGTTTAATTGCTTTTCATTCAAGATAGGAATAGATGGGCTGTTTCTCGTCGTTCTCTTTTCCAGATTAGATAACGCTTGTAAATCTCGCCGAGATCAATATTAATATATACGTATCGATATGATATACGACGCCATGAGGCGGCAGGCGCGACGAGGACTTTCGCGAATTATTTTATCGAAGCCTCGAAGGAATGTGTGTGCGAGAGAGTTTGCGTATGTGCAGGAAATTGTGTGATACTGCCCCGAATCCCAACGAACCGGTTCTCTACGATTATCGGGAGCATGCGAGAGCACCAGTTTCGGTTTCGGGATCAATGAGCATCGGGTGGAACAGGAATAGACTGCAACGAGAAGCGGAAAGTGCAATCCGCGGCCAGGAAGATTACTTGTATGAAACCTACTGAAGTATTTACGTGCTACGGGAGTAACGACTCCGAGATTAGTCGCTATATCGGGTCTTTTCACGAGCGCATCTACGGAAAATCGATATTGAATAATTTTTATCGATATTAATTATCCGATATTATCGGTACGGAAACATCGTTTATAGACATTCCAGTTATAAATTCACAATTTCTGACGCTGTACTTTTACCGATCGAATAAATTTAGACGATGATCTTTCCGCGATACGAATCAGGAGCTTTTTTTTTATTTAAAGATCCTCACACTTCCTGTTAGGGGTTATGTGAGTTCGTAAAGTTTTCTTTTTAACTCCCGCATAAATTTCGGCAAATTATTACGGAAGTATGAAATTCGTTGTTACAATTTTCTCTCAGTAATTTGGTGCGGGCGAAAAAGAGACGAGGTCGAGAGTTCTAAATTCGTGTCGGTGCTCTCCGATTGCCTATATGCCGTTCGTGCGTGTAGGTAAGCTATAGGCTACCGCTAGGTAGGGTATAAGCGCTCACGGGAGCCGTTCGGAAGTAACGAGATACAAATAGAACGTAGGGATTGCGGTGACGATAGTGTTGGTGTGCTGACTGCTGACTGCGACTGCGTGTGAGGCTACGTACATTGCCGAACGAGGTGACTGGCCCCGTATTAGGTCACATTTGCGCCCGCTCTCGTGAGAGCTCTATCCTACTGCTCGTGTATAGCACGAACCATACGCCCGTGTGTCTGTGTATATAAATATACATACATTCATATAACCGACAGAGTTAGGTACGAGTAATACAGCAGTTACTACTTGGGGCTACCGGTATTTCGCGCGAGTGTTCGCCTCTATACCTTTGACCTCGCGCCGCGCTCGGCAACACCAGCAGCTGGCCCTCTATTCCCGACAACAGCTCAGACACAGTGGAGCTATCAAGAAAAAAATAAATAAATATTGCAATTATAAATATAATAACGATAGAAACAATGGTTTATTATTATTCGGAACTCTCATGAATAAGGCATTTTCATTGCCATTCATTTTCAGTAGTGCAAGTTACTCTCTCATCGGACGATCTCCGCGCAAAGAGTTCGTTGGCCTTTCGGCTTGAAACTTCGCGGCCGTCAATTGTTCTTCTTTTTTTCTGACGATCGATTTCTTTTATCTGATTTTTTGAAATGTTTTTATTTAACTCTGATAAGAGAGGTTGTGGGAGTGATGTCGGGCGTTCCGGTGGGATTGATCCCCCGAGTTCGTGTTCTAGAATCGAGTGAACCGAACGGCCAATATATCGGAAACAAAGGAGGTCGCGGACCTGACGGCCGGGGATGAAACGCGAGCAGCGCGCGGCCCTTTCAGCGGGACGCATCAGTTCGCCCGGTGAGTATACAGAGTCGAGCGCACTTTGCTGAGTACCTCGGAGCGACGGAGAACGAGTGAACTCGATTGCTGCGAGCAATAGCGGGGGAGAGTATGACTCGTATACGAGAGGGAAAAAGAGAGAATGAGGCGAGAGTAAACACGGGAGTTGGTGCGATTCGCAAAGAGTTAGCGTACGATGGTGGTGGTGCTGCTGTTACTACTGCAGCGTTGGTGAACTAAACCAACGGGAGGGAGGGAGCGAGGAGAAAAGCGAGGACAAGAGAGGAGGCGAGAGTACTCTGGTGCTGTTGCTGGTCTCGGGGGCAACGACCGTAGACTCGCGGATTCTCGAGCAGGGAACTCCGACGCGATTCTCAGCGAGCGCTTTTGCGGTTACGGTAGAAAAAAAAAGTGCAGTACACCTATACAGTAAAGCGGCATGCAATTTACAGTACACATTTCTGTAGACTCCGAGGTACAATCTGTTATCTGATCATTACACGATTCTGTTTTTAGTTTGTAGAAAGTATATTGTTTTCCATTTATTCGTTTGCTGATTGCTTGTCGTACGATACTAAAGCTGAACAGTTCATTCATAAATAATCTTTGACTGTCCTGAAGCTGATAAAAAATGATTCTTCAATAGCCTGCGTATAAATGTACTTACGGAAACGTACATATCAAATTCATGTTCAATGCGAAAGAGAACCTCGAATTATGTGAACCAGAATGTTAATTCCCAACATTTGCAACAATTGCAAGGATATCCCTGAAAAAGATATATAACTTTTTTTTTATCGGCCTATAAAGGTACGAAAAAACGATTTCGTAACGTCATCGATCTTTCCATTTTTGATATTTTTCTTTTAGCTACTTTTCCCAAAATGGATCACGTAACAAACTTTTGTCGCTCAACGTTTATGTACTTACCATAATCGATGTATTTTTTTTTCGCTGATCGCGGAACCTATAACTTATTTTACGATATTTTTTTTTATCGTCTTATTTATCGACTGTCTGTGGTATTGTATCATCTGACTAGCGGTACGTTTGTTCCAATTTTTATATTATGCCGAATGCTCGATAAAAATGAACGCTTTTCATGGCGTCACTGGGGAAAATTGAACGACTCATTGGGATCGTCGAACCGATGAGATTCACTGCGGTTGAGTGTGACGATGACGGCGAAGGGGCGCGGAAAGCGGAGCGTGCGGTGCCCCGTAAAGATCTCGGTCGCCGATCACTCGATGGAGTGAAATATACCGGTTACGGCGAGGCCGTAGTACCTACTATACAAGTAGATATATAAACGTACTGTACAGCCGGCGCGACGCGGTCAACGACCGCCGCTGAGCAGGCGCCTTCCGTCCGTACATCGTCCTCGAAGTGGAACGCCGGACTCTCTGTGTGTGACGAAGCGGTGATTCCCCCGAAAATTGCAACCCTTTCTCGGTCGTCGCTCCTTTACCCGCGGTCGCTGGGCGCTAATCGTACAGTCATAGCGATGAGTCATTGAAAAAAAAAAAAAAAACGGACGAATCTACGTCAGAAAAAAAATTTCACATATCGAATGTATTAATTAAAAAAAAAATGATCTTCTGTAATGCCATTATAATTTTATTCGGAATTACATCTCAATAATATTTTAATCATTTAGTCATAGTATCCCATTTCCGGAGCTGCTATTGCTGTCGAGGGAATTACCGCGTTCACGAAATAATGCATTTAAATATCTACGCTTGATATGAACTCTAAAAAAATGAGAGTGTCTCTAATTTGTCGAGAATTACTTGGGATCTGTAAGTTTTGCTGTAGTTGGGATCTCTATTTTTCGCAACTGATCCCATCAGCTGCCGATGCAGGCGTTCGTAACTACTCGAACCTTTACGAGGTCAGGAAGATTAGAACTGTACTAAATCATCGGAGGTTTGTTGTTTCGTTGTTTTCCTTGGTTGAACCGACGAAGCAATGAACTCCGTTTCTGTTGGCGCGGCGGTAGGGGAAAAATAACGACGAAGAGGATGAACCGTTAGCACACGGAACACAGACACGCCGTCGTCTCGTTCTCTCGCTCGCGTAGAGGCCGCTTACGCCGCGAGCTACATGCCACACTGGTGTATAATATATACCTACACTTTACTATAGAAAATAAGCGAGGAAGCATCGCAAAGGGGCAACGACTCTATCGAGCGCAGCAACACTCTTGTCGCACTCAGCGAAGTCGCACGTTATTGTCTCAGAAACTCCGTCCCGTAGTTGCGGTCGATCGATAAGACCGAAAACACTATCGTGGAATTGACTGAGTTGGTCGATATGTAACAATACCGAACCTGATCTTTCGGCGCACCATAGTATAAACTATGTCACCACGGAGTGCTCGCGAAGTTCTCGTTTATTTTCAGAGTTCAACAAACTCGGAGGCAAAAGACCTTCGATTTCGTCGAATTCCGAGCACATCACACATATAAATCGACGACGAGACATTAGCGCATGGCATTTCAATCGATTACCAAATTGTCGTCACACCAAACACAATCGACATAATCGCATTTCTCAATCTTCGCAAAATATAGTTACGGATCTCCGGCGCGTGTAATAAAATGAATTTCGATAACGGAGTCGAGAATAAATCCACGCGAGATTAGCCTGCAAAAACGACGCATACTCATCCCTAACATCGAAACGACAAAAAAAAAAACAAAATAAAATCTAATATCATGAAAAATTTCTTGCAAATATTATTGTCGATCTTTTTATTATTTTCGATCTCTCTCGGCTCGTGTAACAAATGAGTTTGAACAACGCGCGATAAGAGGCAAAGTGTCGATAACGCACGTAATGCAAATAGTATTTCTCTACGCGTTACGGAAATTGATTCGTCAACATGTGTGGGTTTTTTTTTTTTTTTCACGAGAAAATATACAGTCGTCGTTTTACACACGGAAGAACGAAATTAATTATTTTTTCTTTTCCTTCCGGGGAGGAAAGATCGGGGATGGGTATAAGCGACCGCGGATCGAGGTCAACGCGCTGGGGAAACAGCGCTGACGTCATTTCGTTTCGTTAATCGAACGAGCTATCTCGTTAACGAATCTACCTTGCGTAATATTGTACAGTAATAGTAGTAGCGAGGGCCGGAAGGGGTACCGCGTGTGCTGCGGTTCAAGAGCCTTTTGGCCCGGTCGGACTCTCTCACATGTACGTGTGCGTATGTGTAAAAAAGTGTAAAGCGAAGGTTCCTTATTCTCGTGGAACGAGAGCGCGGCTTTCAGCCTCTCGCGGAGAACTCGGCATTGACGCTGAGACGCCCGGAAATTTACACATTTTTTTGTATCCGCGTCATGATATTTCTTCACGCGGTTCTCGAATAATCATCGAATCATTTCGTTTCGAATCTCCAACGTCGAGTTTCCTCTTAGTCGCGTGAAATCGAGTTTAGCCACTACAAAGTACCCTTATCATCCACCGTGTTGAATTGAAAGCGATAAAGTTATATTCACAAATAAGGAATCACGCGATCGATATTGCAACACGAATCGTAAACTTCGATATATATATCGCGATGGAGTTCCGTAGTGAATGTAATAGACGAAAGGCTGCAACCTATCAAAGAGGTGAACTATGAATTCACATTACGGTGTGAGTATCGATGAGGCGGAAGGAATTTTCAGCTCTAGCCAAGACCTTGCGGTCTTGACACTGGCGTTTATTGATAGGACCTCGTAGTCGTAGGAGTGACGCAGGCTGTTAAAGCTGTATATGTAAGCCTTATACTAAACGTAAGAGCGTGTGCGCCCGATCGAACCTTGAACCGCTCCTACGACGCGCGAGCACATCGCAGCAACACACGAGTAGAACGAACCGTCCAATCAGGAAATAGCTTTTGTGAAGTCCGAACCTCTCTCACACACACGCAGAAACGCACACGTACACAAATCCTCATACAAATATAAAAGCTTACGTGATATATTCTGAAAGAGAAGTAGCTCGCTCCTGTCGATGAATGTTACACGTATCGTCACGCTAACACTCGACACGCGTAGTTTCCGAGTTACGATGCTGACATTCAAGGCCGGAAGGCCGCTCGGACGAAATGAAACTTGATAAAAATTCGAACTAACCAGTGATTGACGCTCATTGACGCAATTATTAATCCAACAAGTTATACGTTACACGTGGTTATGGAATGAACTATAAAGAAAACCTTGAAGAGGAACTAATGTTAAATCTTACACCGTCATATCCTATTCGATGTATGCTCGATTATTGTCCCTCTTGTGTATCATTTCAAGCTATTAAGCTTAATATCAACGAGGGTACGCGTGTACATGTATGCACGCGGGTGAATTCACTTAAGCTTCAACGCCTCGGTCATTCACCCGATTATGTGCTCTTGAACCTTCAGGGTCATCGGTTATAAGAGTCTGACTGTTGCTGCGGGCACCCTGACGCCCTGGTTCATTTCTTATCGTCTCAACTTAACCAGCTTTATCGAATTACGTCTCTCAATAATATTTCTTATCGCGCGCTCTCCCGCCCACTCGAGACCCGATAGTATTTGATCGAAACCCATGCGGAAAAATCGTTGATAAAATCTGTGTTCGAAATGGCAGATATGATTTAATTAGGACACGCAGTTTTTTTTTTTCGCACTTCATCGTTACCGGATTCACATCGATTGGATTAATAAGTTTTTTTTATTGATTTTATAGTGTAGGATGAAAAAAAAATTTAATACGATATATTAACGGAGTTTTATTCTCGAAAGAAATGTCTATGACCCTAAGTCGCCTCGGGCTTGAGGACCATTCATCGTATACTCCCGGAATATACTTTCACGTATGTGGAGCAACGACCTTCGAATATTCAGTTGCTCCGAAAAGAATTCGTGGTGCACACGGGATTCACGAACTCGTCGAAAGGTACATATACAACCGTGTGAAGGAGCGAATGAGAGGCAAAATCCTCTCGATGGATGGTACAGTTATGTCCTCCGCCTTCCGCTACTTCCTTCTTCCCAAGTTGCTTCACAATAAAGGAGAAGAACATCTCCCCTCTGTTTTTACTCCCGCATATCACCGGCTATAAAGCTTGTTTGTCGGATTCTTTCTCATGCCGCTTATCCTCTTTATCCCCTTCTTTCATCAATCTCTAACGACATTGGAAAGGAAATACCGTATGGTCACCTCGCGGTCTGCCGTCTCCGGAGTCTCCATCGAGACAAACCGAGGAAATCCCTGGATCCAACGATCCATGACGCCAGCCTTGTTTTCCTCGTTAAAATTTGCACTTTGTCGAGAGAAAGAGAAGAGCTCCACCACGTCGGTTAACCGGGAAGCGGAAATGCGCTCGGTTAGTACGACGCACGGTACCGATCATCGTGAACGTTCGAGAAACGTGAAACGCGTGGGTCCCGATCGCCACGAACGATCTTCCTGCATGCATAAGTATGATAGGCGGTAGCCAAAGAGAGGTTATTCGCTCAGGCACCGTCGCCCTCCTGTATATCGTTAAGTGGGTCAGTTGCAGGCGTGTATAGTATTCTCCATTCGAAACTTCGCGCGCCGAGGGTCTCCACGACGAGAGTTACGTATTCGTTCTCTTGGCTTCAAAGCTACATAAAAGCAGCGAGAAAAAGAGAGAGGATCGAGCGTCTAACGGTATCGTGAGTAATCGCTCGACGTTGGATGATGACGCTCATCTAGTCGATTCTCGAGCCACGCAACGAATCGTTCGAAGAATCTCTCGAACGTAAGATTGTGTATACCGATCTTCTTCCATAACATAACGGCGATCAGCATCCCAAGATGATCTATTCTCGACTCGTCTCGGCTTTATGCATATATAATTATGACCAACGCTCTAATCAGAGCGAGCCGATCGTTAGAATGATTCGAGGAAATGGATCATTTCGTGGCTGGTATTGCGACACGTAATATCGTTATTACACGATACGGTTATTGAACTCCGGACTCTCGAAAAGTGTTCGTAACATAGGAAATCGAGAGTACAGGCGATTTTTTTTATCAGTAGTTATTCGCTGTGTTACGGAACTGGAGCGCTCTGTTAAAGGGGTTTACTCTCAACTTTTTTTTTCGCGTACACTTTGGCATATGGTGCCATCGGGAGCGATTTTAATCGCAAAACTTTTGGCACGATAACCCCGAGAGCTCGATGACGGTTGATTAGATTAGCGACACGCTGAAATTCTTCGACGAATTATCAGTGGCCCGATACAAAACTATCCGGCGATAAAAAACAAATATATACATGTGTCGGTTCACTGAAGTAGCAATTCTCGTTAAACATCGAAAATCTGGTTTATTTATAGCTTTACTGGGTTCGTTAAAATTTGCTTCGCGAAACGAACACAACACGATTGAACAGTAATCAAACTTTCGTCCCACACAAGAGTCAGATGAGGATATTTGATCGGCTATGAAACCGGAAGCTTAGCAACCGACGTTTCTTGCTTCGCCGAACTTGGAAGGGAATCAGAGAACCGTTTTCCACGAACAATTCGTTCCGAATAACGAACTATACGAACGGATAAGAATGATAGAGGGCTATCGGTCTCGTGGGGGAGGATGAGAACGTTTCCTGGACGGTGAACACTTTCTCGAGTTTATTCTTCTGTATCCTGTATATACCCATCACAACGCATCTGTACTTCCGTGACTTTTCCAATTCTCGGAGGAGTTGTTCAACGTAAATGACGATAAAATTGGAAAAGTAAAAAGTTTTGCTCGCTTTAGCTACATGCGTTGCTAACAAGATTCTTCGCTTGTTGTTTGTTACGTTCTGTCTCTTCATTAACACGATTTCTTCCAATAAATTATCTCTTATTATTTCTCAATGAACTGCTTCTCCAAAGGAAGAGAACCAAACGTAAAATCATACCATCGGATAATAAGTATCACATTTTGGCAATTCATACCCGTTCGCGAGGGTTCCCGAGCGCTCGCGTCTTTTACCTGAAAAGCATATTTCGATTCTCTCTCTTAGACGATCGCGCGTGGCGCGCGGACTCAGCATTTTCTGGCAACGGCCAGTTTCCATCATCTATTAGACAGTCTACAATTAACATCCGATAGACTTGCATCACAGTCTTAAACCAATTCTCGAACCGACCAGTAACAATTAATAACCATTTCGGAAACTTTCTTTCGGAGAAAATTATATACCTTTCATTATTCGTCATCTTTAAATAACACACACACTCTCTCACGCAATTATTGTGAAATTTAAGAACATTGGGAACGAACCCTGAGTCTTATATTCGATATCCTGATTGCGTACAAGTCGAACACGCGCGCGACCGCTGAGAAGAGCGGACAAGTCGATATCTCTAAGTCGCCGCCGGTTTCGGTTTAAACCTCTGGACACCTCTGAGCCGCCCGCGAACAAGTTCATGCACCTCTAAGCCGTTCAAAAATAGATAATTCGTCAAAGTCAATGCGCCCGCTAATAAATCTCTGATACGTAACATTGTGTAAAAAAACATTTTGCGACTTTTCACGTTTTTTTCCGTGTCACATGAGTTTGAATTTATTAGTTAAGGAAAAGTTACGAAAACGAAACGTACGTACGTTTTCGTTATACGAAAAGTTTGAGGATCGATAAGAGATAATGCGACGATAACGACAAACCGGTCTATGAGAATAGATAAGATTTATCTATCTATCGATATAGTGTCCCGTAACTTTGAAATATTGTAATAATCACATAAAGCACACAGAATCGTCTATAAATAAGATAGTTATGAAAAAGAAAAGAGGGAACTTCTATGAATGGGAGAAATGAAAGAATCGAAGTGCAGAATGAAATTCCTTCGCCGGTGAAACTTTACTCGTAACCATGACCTTTCTTCGGAGAGATCAAACAGAAAAGACATAGGCGTTAGGAACAATATTTGTGCCCGTCGCGAAGTCTAGTCGTGCTTCGGGTCGTGTGGAAGTAAAGAAGAAAGTTCGAGCCAAAAACGACGTGTTGGAAAAAGATCGAAGAGCAAACGTTACTCGGCGTTTCGAAGCCCCGCGTTTAGTATTGTCACATTGCCGATCGACGAACTCGCGTTCACTTTTCTTTTCCGATCGGCACCTATATCTTGGAAGTCGTGCCAATAACTTTCCAATGCTAATTCATTTTGCGTACACAACGTTAAATTTCGGTATATCTATACTACGGAAACTTCGCCGTATTTTCGTTCAACACTGCCGCAATGTTCGAATAATATTTCGCGCGCTTTTCCGTTCCTACGACGAAGCTTTTGTTACAAAACGTACATGTTTGTCGACAGTGTATCGTCCCGCGATAAAACAATGAATCGAACGCAAAAAGCGCTGACACCTGCAACGCAGCAAGGATCGAACGCGGCGCTTAATATGCTGTACCTGTTGGCTACGAGGAATCAATAGACCGATACTGTGTCCGGCGATAAGACGCATCGATTTATCTGTCGACCTTCGGCATATACGCAGCTACTTATACTTGTCAGAGAGAAAACGCGGATTCATCAGTGCAAATTGGATCAGGGAAATAGGATAATCAGCAAGCATAATCACACTATTTTTTTAGTGGATCCTACGCAGTCACGCAGTTGCGTCCATCGCGGTGGGGCTTGCGAAATTAATTATATTTTATCGGCATTTTTTAATATAAAATACCGAACAGCTGTGCTCAACGCGCAGAAAATGACGTACTTTTTATTGGGATTTGTTGATACTGCAAAACGGCATTAATTTGCTAACGACTGCATTTATTTTTTTATTGAATTCCTTTATGATTGCTTGACGGACCATTTATCACTTCATAGTTTATTGCCTCCTTCGTGTCTCCTCCGACGCACCTTTCGCCTTCTCCCTTTCAAGACCGCAGCGATGAAAGCCGAGAATGATTTTTAAACCCACAATCGACTGTTTTATCTCCCCACCGTCCGTATAAACGCGGATCAACGATGTAATAATGGTCTCTTTTGTATAGAACGTTAGACCTCGTTCGCGTTCCGCTTCGGCGGCGACACAACCATCCCGTCTGCTCGGTGAAAAGAGAGTACGGCGTATAATCGAAGCCCGTTCACTCGATTGATTCGTCCGCAGATCGTTCAATCATTCGACGTTAATCGCTGCCAACAGGCCTTGTTGTCGAGTCTCTCGTGCGGAACACCCGCGGGAAGAAGGGGGGGTGGGGACCTCTAAACGACCAACGATCCAACGATAAAAATGAGGATTCGGGAAAAAAAAATAATTTTCACTCATCCCAGGTGACAATCAGTTCGTACTTATGATAAAAAGAAAAAAAATCGGCAAAATACGTTGCGTGTAACAATTCAGGACCTCTCTTTACATTATGTAGGTCGTAGAACGTTGTAAATTATCCTTCGATACAATATCATAAACAGAATACATTAGTAGATCACGCGATCGATCGAGATATCGGCAATTAAGCGTCGACCAACCGTAGCCAGTGCGCTAGAATTTATCGTGCGCATATAAATGTATATTAAAAAAAAACAAAAAGTAAAAGAAAATAATTGCGTAACTTTTGATGCTGACACGATTTCTGACAACGTTTAATTTTTTTTATTACGTACTGATAAACGCGTATTTACATATATCGTGGGTCTTGATACAAAAATCTTCACGATTTTTAAGTAAAAAAAAACAAATATTTTTACGCCCGTTGGAGTAAAGATAAACCGTACAAAGGTGCGTAAAGAGGCCACTGGTCTCTCGCGTGTGACGACTCACTCGAGATCCCTTCCTTGTCCTCTTCACGTTGACCTCACCTGCCGCGTTAACCAGCCGCAGCTTCCCGCGTTACCTTGCCTCTCTCATTCGCCATGAGACTCGCCCTGAACAGAACCGAGACGGGAATCGCGCAACCCTGAACGCGATATTCCATTCCAGTTCGCCTCAACATTCTATCCTGTAGAGATTCTAAACGAGTCGAGGCAGCTAGCGAGGGAGTCGCCCGGATGACCTCGACACTTCCGTTCGTCCAACTTCGAACCGAGTGAACCACCAGTCTCAAGGCGAAGACCCGTCGGGACGCGTTGTATTGTTTCAGCTCACCTCAAAATTCTGTATCAGAGTCGTCGAGACATACTGTACGTCAAGTGGTGTCGTTATTGCAAAGGTGAATAATCGTTTCGGATTATCGTACGATCCCAGCGTCGAGGTCACCGTAGGATTATTGAAACGCTCGTTCGAAAGCCTGAGAAAATTGACATGTACAATCATTGAATAATACAGGCTGAATCCACAAAAGTTATGGTCGAAAATTTATTCAGTAACTAACCATTTTTTTTTAAACAAAATATTATTGTTTGGTATTTCTTATCGATCGGTATTTCAGTGAATTTCGTCAGACGATAAAAAAGCGATGAATTAAAAAAAAGATCGAAGGTTAGGTTTTTGGAGTGTTAAAATTGCGAGATCCTACTGTATTGTTTCAATTATGTTTCATTCGATAACTAATCCGATCTCCAAACTGAATAATGAATATATCGGAATACATTAATTATGTTTTTTAACGTCGTGTACTGCTCGAATTATTCGTTTCTTTACGCATTAAAAAAAAACACGCATACGCGGGTTCGATCGCAATCGTAACGGGTCAGTACCGATAGTTTTCGGGTGTTTTCGTCGCAAAATAAAAACGTATCGTCCGTCCCGTCCCACACAATGCGCGGAATGCATTCGTGTCAAAGTACACGTACGCACGGGTCGGAGTCGATCGTGGGTGGCGAAATAAACGACGGGACGAAGTTCAAGGCCAAATTTATTTTTACACGCGTAAATGCGTGTGTTATTCCGTCCATACATCTTTAACAGTGTACTACGCTCGTATGGCGCGTTATTAACTAAGTGGATAACGCAAACACCGTCGAAAGCGATACAAAAGAGAGACGAGGGTTAAGATCGAGTGGGAAGGAGAGTTAAAAAAAAAGGCAAAAATTCCAATCGTGTCACCGGAGACGAAATTTGTCAACAGTAGTCGGTTGAATATTTTTGAATCTCTTCTTACATACGATACATACCGCCATACATCATCTGTCAGTGAGCGATGCATCCGGGAAAGATACGAGCGGTTAAAAGCAACTCGCGATTGTCCGTTTTTCCAACAACACATTTGTTTTTTTTCCGTTCTTTTATTTATCATTTTCTATATTCAAATTCATCGACATTTGTATGAAACCTCGTTACACACGCTTACAGCGATTCTTCTTTTGTTTTTTTTGTTTTTTTTTTTTTTATCGATATGCCGTCGATATCGATGTACAACGGGCATACGACGGAACTCACGGCAATGTCAGCGTCTGCCTTCGGCATATCGCAGCGGGCATATATGTGTCTGGTTATGCTAAGACCATAAGCCCCCCTAAACGATATACATATTCGCGGTCGAGCGTCTATCGACGAAGGTCGTCGGGGCCTTGAAAAGTGCCGGCGACGGCGCGGTATCGGCACGGTGTAAACAGCGTCTGGTCTGGAATTGCGCACGCCTCTCGTCGTTTTGTCGTCGGGCGTCGTCATCGTTGGGTTCGGTCCAGTCGACGATGCACCGTGGCTGTTGCCGCTGCTGTAACTGCCGTCGAATATTCGGGGGATCCAATCGCAGTCAGACGACCGCTGAGCGACCTACACATATATGACCAATAAAGATCCGTTCTTGGAATCCACGACCTGGGTTAATTTTCCACTCGTTGAACATATCGGCGCAGCGATTGAGCTCTCTGCATCGTACAGCGGATCAAATATTCGATCAGATACTACGAATAACATATCTGCTATCGATCTCATTCGCTTTGCCTTTGTTTACTTTTTCCTCGTGATAAACAAAGCTTTCTACGCTGTTTTTATCAAATATATATATTTATGACGTTAAACTTCGCGAATGAATTAATCCAAAGAATAGCTATATAGATTGGAGTGAACTCATCGGAAGCCTTATGCCCGCAATGGGATGGGACTTTGTCGCGACGAGTTAGCACGAAATTCGAGGTCGTGTGACGCATCGAAAAAAATTCCATTTTTGTTCGTCCGGGGGGAACAGGGGGAGGGGGGAGGGGGGAGGGGGGCCAGATGACGGCGACGAGCGCCAGGCAAACGATAACCGGTGCCGATCTTGTTTGTCAAAAAATCCCGCCTTCGCGATACCCAAGAGTCGCATATTCTATATCTATACATTGCATCGATAATACATATTTTATTTTTGTCTCATTGAATGGCACGCATAAAAGTCGCGGAAGTCGAATTCCAAGATTTGCGATAATGGAGAGGTCAGCCGGTATTCGGGCGATGCGCGAAAGATTTCGAGATATAGATTGCAATGTAAGCACGAAATTATATTGTCGAGATCGAAATTCGAGATTCATTGATGAAATCGATCGTTCGATATATATGCGTAATTGTACACAGGACATATAGGAGTCATCGCGATTGATAAAAATCTTTGGATGACTCTGCTTTTATGCACGTAAGAAGTATTCGTATTTATTGATGTAAAAACGAAAAGTCAATTCACATATTTCAAGTATGCATCGCTTACCGGCTCCGCGGTGATAAGAATGAGAAAAAAACAATGTTGATACTCTCACTATATATATGGCAAATAGTTGTATCGATTTGCGCTGAAACGGTGTGCGAAGCTTTTGAAATAAAAATTTGCATCTAAAGTTGCGTATATGATGCTACTACTCGTGAATTAATAAACGTTATCATGAGATTAATTTTTGATAAAATAGGTGTGGTACATGCAATTTTTTTCCTTGTATTTTTAATTGTATTAATGTTCTCGGTTATTAATAAGTACCGTATCGCGTGCAAAAAAAAGTAAATGAAAGAAAGAGCAAACGCATGAATTCTGCGTACGAAGCGTCATGCCACGAGGAAGATTCGAGGCGAATTTTTTTCGTGATTATAAATGGTAGTGGAGGAAGACCCCTGCAACGGGTTGATTTGCGTGACAGTGTTTTCTGCGTGGGATCCGGAAGTAGGAAGTGAAGCTTTGGATGAAATCGACCTTCGGCTCGGTAACTTCTCCCGAGAGGGCTTTTTTCCGTCGGGGTCGAGCGAACAGTGATCGACGGTCTGCGAGAGAAAGAGAATTCGGCAAACGTGCGAAGGTAGCGAAAATAACCGTGAAGAGTTAGGGGGGACGAGTGGGGGTGGGGGTTTGTGGTCCAACACGCTTATAAGGTGATGCGAGTAAAAGGATCTCTGACGACGAGCGCGTGACAAGAGATTCGGAGGGTTGTAGGCATCGCACAACTAAAGCAGAAGAAGAAGAGGCAAGAAAAAAAAAGATCGGGGAAGAAGGGTGAATTTCTTGGGGCGGCCCACGCGCCGTCCTCTCACTCTCCGTCTTCCATTTCCCACCCTCTGGCAAAGGGCGCCCGAAGGCCATGTTGCTCGTAAATTTTAGCGCGTTGGGGTAGGAAACCCTCTCGCTTCTAATATTCCCTGTCTCTCACTTTCATACCCTCGCAATCTTGCTAGCTTCGTCGTATAGTCGTCGTTGTCCTCGTTTCGACTCTTCTCTCGCGTTCGAGGTCGCGTTCGTCCTCCTCCACCTCTCCTCTCTCGCCTACCCTCGAATCAACGCGCGCGCGGGGCAACCCTCCGCGCGATTTCGAACCGGCGTTTCTACGCACCGCAAGCATTGCCGTGGGTAGAGAAACGCTCGTCGAAGGGTCGTGACCTTGCCACGTGGAGTTTCGTTTGCCGGAGGACGCGAAGGCTCCGAGGACGATTCCAGGGGTTGAAATAGAATGAAGGAGAGACGAAGAAAGAATGATACACAACGCGTTTGTTTCTCCTTCACCTCCACGGCCCGAAACGTTTTCGAACGAGCCAACCAAGTCACGAAACTCTCGTACCATTCTCCGCCCTTTTTTTTTTTCTCTCGCGCAAAAGTACGCGCGTCAACCCGGAAGCGGCCTCGACGATCTTCGGTCAATATAAGAGGGTGCACGTCGTTGAGAGATTTCATCCCCGCTCGTTTCTCGAAACCACCAATTTCGCGAAGGGTACGAGGGAACTGCTTGTGCGTCAGCTAACGCTACGAAGACCGACAGAGAGTTGCCCGGAAATTCTGGATTTTTTTCTTTCTCACCCTCGCAAATTTCTCTCACCCACTCTGAATGAAGCGTACCCCTCGTTTTCGCAGAGTGAAAAATGAGTAAGGCGAGAAAGCCTTCCAACTTTAGTGGAAAAGCTATACTCTCAAACTCGACACTCCCCCTGATATTTAAGATCGTTATCGAAGAGGTATACGGTGCGTAGTAGAAGACCTTTCGATAACTCGGAAATAACGATACGAACTTTGAGACCCTTGAAAAGTATATCATAGCGTCGACTCACTTCCGCTGATCATCATTCAGTGTAACTTCATAACGACCTTTTTTTTTCTAATAAATGTCACTAAGTGGCATAAAATAAAATTGAATCGGTTGATAATAAATAATCATTTTCGTATTACGCGATGACTCGAAGAATATCTATGGCATCCAAAATTACGATTTCTTTTTTTTCACTTTCGCGCGTTTTTTGACATTAGACACGTGATATATCGCCGCAAACTCGAAGGCAAAGGGACCGTGGGTCAACGGCAAAAATATGCAGGAAAGATGAGAAGATGCTGGATAAATTTTTTTCCACGTGAAACCCATGTCACGCAAGAAATTTGATGGTCCCGCAGGTCGATTCCCCGGACCTCGGTAGCACAGGGGGCCACTTTTTATTTATGCTAAATAGCCGACCTTCGACAAGATCATATTTTCGTTCGACAAGCGTGTGCCATCCTCCGACGCTTTTATTCGCATCCATTGTTCCGCTCTAACTCTCGCGGTTGCCGCTTTGTCACGAGAAATGTTTGTCGGTAGACTGACCAGTCTCGAGCACACAGTCTCATCCCCTTTCGAAGGAGAAGCTAACATGTTCTGTTTTTTTTCGTTCCTCGTTTTTTTTTTGCCCATTCACCTTCGCCTTGACTCTCGTCTCTTTCTTTTCTTCTTCCTGCGGAATCTTGATACCTCGAATTCAACGAACGTTTTAGGTCTATTAGTCGCTTCTCCGGTACGTATAATGCGAAAACATTCGGAACGCTCATTTTTTTTTGTCATCCAACTCGCTTCGCTGTCTTCATTCTTGCAAAACCGGCGTCTGGGAATTAGCGTGGCGAGATTAACGCCCGCGTATTTGACGGTCATCTCGTCGATGAGCCGCTGATACATACATTATTTAAGGCGGAATCTGATCGATATAAGATCTACGATAACCCCCGCGGGGCGCTACATCGCAAGTGTTCGAATAATTAATTTTAAAAAAATGGAGCACACGAGAGAGTTGAGAAATGTATTTGTAGATAAAGTTATGAATGCCAAAACGCGGGGTCGTCTCGGGAGAGAGGACCGCTTGCCGTACGCCGACTCACATTTATTGTCTTTATTTTTGTACAAAACTAGAAATAGCCCGACGCGATATTCGCCATCAGACAGCGGCCTCGAACGAGGTGACCCACGACGAAAACAAGGACTGCCTAATATCTTCTTTCTTCTTCGTCCTTCTGTCACATTCCATTATTATTATTTTTCATCCACCGATTCGCACGCTAATTCTTTTTTCTCCCCTGAAGCAGACAAGGAATCTGATTTATTCGTAAAATAAAAAAAAAAATACCCATTATCTATAATCACATCTTCACTCGACTTCGTCTGGAGTGAAAAGAAGAAGACGAATAAGTGGAGTGCGCTGGTCAGTATTACTGCCATAGCCCATTTGCCCTCTTCGTCTCACCGTCGTTTCCTCGATCACTCAGCAAAGCAAACAACGATTTACTCGAGCGCACTATTCCATACACTCAGCTCGAAGGTGTTGCCGAAGAGAAACGAGAGATAGAGAAGCCTAACGGAGAAGAAGATGCCGATGCATTGAAATAACAAGAAGAGAGTTCGCGAGCCCTCAAAAATAAAGAATAGCAAAAAAGAGACGCGAAAGAGAAGCTCCTCTCGCGTTGTACAAGGAGGCGTGTAATTCCGTGCGAAGGCCACGTCGTGGGGTCTCGAGATGATAGAAAGAAGAAAAAAAAAAAAACAAAATAAAAAAGAAAAAAAATTGAGTAAAAAGAACAAAAGAGAAACAGAAGTAAAGAAGGTTCGTCGAAGTGCCCTGGCGAGTGAGCAAAGTGTGTGCACAGTAGAGAATTCTTTATCCTTCCTCTCGTTTCCTCTACTGGTTCTCTTCCTTTGCTCGTTCGTTTTCCCATTGAAGACCGCGCCGCGATCGCACACGCTTCAAGCACCGAGTGCATCGGGTGGAAGGGAGAGACCGCTAACGTCTTACCGTCATTACCATTACTATTACCATTATTCTTAGCTTCCCTTCCTTCTTCGACCATTCTTCGATTCGACCTCTGCAGTCTGCGGCTGAAGGCGTGGAGCATGGAATAGTCGAGGACCCCGTCGAGGGCACACAGACGCATACGGGCGCGCAAATACAAACGCACATGTGTTCGGAAGAAACGTGGAGGTGGAGGGCTCCTGCGAGAACGGGGTGAGGGTAGTCCGATGGGTCTGCGACCTCGAGGCTGGACCTTGAAGGAACTCGAGGCGAGCTCTTTAGCCGAGCGCGGACGGCATTATGCGTGGCGCGCGCGCGCTCCCGCTCCGCTCGTCGGACCCCGACGAAGAAGAAGACGACTAACCGCGACGATGGGGAAATAAAGAGAAATAGTAGTGTAGAAGAAGAAAGGAGCGAGAACGTGTGAGGGCGGCGTCCCGAAGGAGAGATCCCTCTTTTTGTCTATCCGTCTCTTTCTCTCGTCGAGTTTCTCTCTCCCTTCCCCTCCACCCCCCGGTCTATCCACTAGTCTGGGAATGCCTCGAGGATTCCAGGGAGAAAGACAACGCAGCCGGCGTTCCACGTTGTTCTTCGGTGCAAAAGCCGTGGATACACATATGCGCAGACTGAGAGAAAATGAGAGTGATAAACTGCGAAGATAAATCTCTCGAGGGAGGAATCTTTTTCGTGTATTAGAAATAGATATTATTTTCGACGCTTTGCATAATTTGAGATATCGAAAGACTGGGAAATGAGAGAGGATTTTTTTTTTATTTATCGGTATCAGTAAGAGGTTATATTTTACAGCGAATAGCAATAAAGATGAAAAATTCGACTTTCAACTAAATTCAGTGGGGGTAGTTTTTTTTTTTATATGGAGTCTACGGCGGTCCGATTTGTTTCTTCGTCGTATTCTTTGCCTCTGATGGTTCTTTTTTTCTATGTGCATGCGAGTCTCGAACCGAACGGTGCAGTCGGGTGCCTAAAGAATGGAAATGGTAAAACAACGGTTTAGTACGAGACCTTCCCTATGTCGAGAGGACGAAAAGACAACGAGGAGAACGACGGAAGAGTAGGCGTGTCGTGAACTGAGATCGAGTTCGTTCGAACCACTGTCGGTTTCTAAAATTCTTTTTTTTTCTACCATGTTGCAAGGGCGACGAAAAATTTCCATAATGCCGCATTGAAATATCGTCGAGTTCGAGAATGTTGACCTTCATCGCATATTATACATATTTAATTATCGAATTATAGGCATTCGTATCGAGAAATGATTTAATTCGAACGTTGTGGTTGCGCGATTGGCAATCCGTTAACTTTATAAATTTCGTAGACGATAAAAAAAGAAAAGAGGACTTTCGACACATTCCCTTCGAACTTTCCACTATATCGAATTACCTTTACGGCGAATTTATAGTGCGTAAAAAAAAAAAAGAAAAAAAATAATTCGCGTAAGTATCAGCGTTTTATTATTCCCGAAGGAATACGCGTCGAGATTTAACTTCGACCGAGAGACGAATCGTGTCTCATTCGTTCTCCATGGCAACGAGAGTTTCAGTTGCAGGGCAATAAATACGGTAGGTTTGAGATTTGCCACGGGTGAGCAGACAGAGCTCTATGAAAAACCTTATATATCTTGCGGTCGTACGCACGCGGGCTCGTTTTTTTTTTTATTCGTCGAAAATCGAATTACATACAGTCTATCCACGTTGTACGAATAAACCACAGTCCCTCGGGGAAATATAACGTATATAGCTTTGGGCGCGCGTTCAAAGTTTCATCGGTCTCTGTTTTATCACCCGGTTGGTACGACCTTTCCTATGTCTCGTCAGTTCGTCAAAGGATTTTGGACCTTGGATTTCAAGCTGTCCAGACGCATTTAGTTATCGAGTACAAAAGAGCCTCAGAAAGAATCGTCGATCGAAATATATATACATATATATATCTCGGCAAAACAAGGACAAATCTCGAGATGCCCGATATCGAGCGACGAAAAATCGCGAGTCCGAGACCTTCGCGCCGAGGAGATGCAAGGACGTTCGTCTGCATTCCATAAAATGAAATACGATAAAATTCTTGTTATTGACACATCGCTCGTTCGATACAGTGGTGGGGATTAATCTCGAGTCACAATCATTCGTAAATATTATGCAGCGACTGGAGCGCCCAACGTTCGACGTCCGGGTCGGTATTGAGACGTCGTATTTCCCCGTTGTGACAAATTTTCTGTGCGAGAGCGCTCGTTTTTTTTTTTTTTCGTATTTCGAGAGATAAGATTTACAGGCATTCGGAGAGATACACACTCGATGTATTGGGCTTTGTGTACACGCGTTTAGTGGGATTATCTGATAATCAGTGCGTGACGCGATTGGGGGACGAAGAGTCACGGCTTCCTGAGCCGATAATTCTCACGAGGCCAAATATCCATTCTTTTCGACGATCGTTTGTTTAACCGACACATCGAACGACAATTACAATGATGGAGAATCTTCTTTAATTTTTTTGTTCCCGAATTACGCTATTTTTATTGCCCTCACGTTATTCCCGATATAATACGCGCCTATTAAAAATGTATAGTATAGAGTATCCCGACCTATGATGAATCAATTTTGTGGGCATACGATTATTTTTTATTGCTTTTTGCGGTAGATAATTCAAGTTAATTGGGAAACTGTCGATAAAACGAACACTATCGATATTTTTCTTATACAGCACAAGATACTCTTGTTCAACCATCGACTATTTTTTTACTTCGATTGGCACGTCGCTTTCACGAAAAACAGACGAAAAACCGTACATTTTTGTACTGTGACGTCACAGTACAAAAAGTACTGTTTCTTAAACATCTTGTATTTTTCTCGATGACGTTACTACCCGTGAAAAATACAAAATTTTAAACTAAAAGTGACATCGAAACAAAATGTACTATTTTTTTGCTGCGGAAATTAAATTGAAAAAATTTCGTGCGAAAAGATTCATCGTAATATGTTGTCGAGAACTTTATTACGAATCGTTCATCGTGAGGTAAGAAAATGTGAAGTGTATTGCTTTATCATTGGTTCCGCGATTTTTTTTATCGCCTTTTACGGTTAAAAAAAAGATTCTGTATTTCCAGAAGGTACCTAATCTTGTGGGATTTTTTCGTAGAACACAATAGGCACCGTACATTTTTCTAAAAAATCCATCGGGAATCCGAGATATAGCTGATCCAAAATCTATATCCGATCAATTTTTTTTCCTAACTGTTTCCGAATTAATGATTTAAGGTAATCCCATTCCAATGTTTCATATCGATGTTCTTCTCAGAATAAATTAAAATAAAACATTTTTTATATCAGCAACAAACAAAACCTATCGAACCTCAAAAGTTGAAGTTCTCGCGACTCTTATTGATGCGGGCCGCACGTGTGTACCGCGGTATTTCTTCTTCCTCGCAGCTTCATGAATGAAAATGCTCGGGGCCGCGTGGCGAACGTGGCGAAGAAGGAAGGCCACGTGAACGTTCGTTGCTCATTTATCAAGCCGTCGTCCCTCCGTCGAGTAAGTATGAGTGAGATGAAGATAGAAGATAGAAGGGGTTGTTGGCTCTCTGTTGGCGAGTGTGAAGAGAGCTGCCGAGGTCTCCGCGTCGACACCTCGTCGTTCTAGCGGTTTCATTTTTACACGCCTAATCTTTTTGTCGTTATAAATAAATATACACATCAAAAAATAGTGTCCTCTATGCGGAAGCAAAAATAAAAAATATTTCTTTGGCAATAATAAGATCGATCTTTTGTTCGAAAAAAATAACAAAAAATCAGATTTCGCCTCGCAATTGTTGGCATCAAGAATCACTTTCGTTGCTCCTTCAGAATCGTCAGCAACTCAAGTATTTATGTTTGGACTACGCGCAACGAATAGCTCATGATACAATCGACTCGTTCGGTCGAACGTTCTTGAATCTCGCGTTACGTCTCGTTTTACGCATCGCGAAATTGCCCTCGTGCATTCGTTGATATAGAATGAATCGTTCCACATATACATAGGCCCCGCGCTGACCCTTGTGCTCTAATCGCGTAACAGGAATAAGAGGAACAGTATACACGAGTCTGAGAGTTAATCAACGAGATAACTGCTTCTTCCCCGAACTAAGTATATAGTCAAAACCCATTGTAAAACGGTTCACGGTATAAAG
Organism: Buathra laborator; assembly: GCA_934046635.1. NCBI lineage: Eukaryota > Metazoa > Arthropoda > Insecta > Hymenoptera > Ichneumonidae > Buathra > Buathra laborator. The sequence goes on along the minus strand of OW203897.1, from coordinate 1,981,706 downwards.
TAATTCGATCTATTGCAATGACAGTACCCTCGTCGTCTTTCCCCGAGGGAAACAGAAGCCGCAAGTCTATCGGAAGATGAAGTTCGGCTCGGGAGGTCAAAGGTAAAAGTCGTTAACCGGTAGCGCGCGAGCGCAATCTGAACGCTTGGCCTACGAGACGAGAGTGAAAGAGGAGAGAACGGGAGAAGGAGCATCCCATCCACGTGCCTCCCTCGCCGTTTCTCGGTAATGCGGAAATGCAATATAAACTCGTTGCGCCCCGGAGAAGATCAGAGTTCACCCGGTGGAGCCACCGCGAGAGGCTGCCGGGGCAATTGCACCGGCCAGACGGGCGAGAATATGATGGACCAGGTTGCTCGGCAACGGACGCCCACATCGTGCCACGCGCTTGCTTCTTCTACCTGTTTACGTAAACACACGCAATGCGATTTAGTTGCTCGAACTCGCTGCGTATAACCCCATTGCGTATACCAAACTCAACCCCCGTGGGACGATACTCGAGGGGGGATACAAAGAGGGTGCGATGTATTAATTGACTCGCGATACACACATCCCGAAAAATCTGCTACTTGGAATTCAATACGATTCATGATAGTCAACCGTCGAACACTGGAGCTATTTCTAGATGTCGAGTTGATCTAATCAACGACCTACGCGTTCATGGCACGCGAATTTATTTCTTCGCATGCGTGGGATTCGCGTACCTATAATTGACCGCGCAACCAAACTTGACATGGCGTTACCAGGCAAATGAAGCTGTCATGAGTTTTATCCCTTTTTTTTTAACGTTGCCAAATGGATTCTATATTTATTAGGTTAACGCTACAGTAACGAAATAATTGTTAATAAATCGACGCAACTGTTGATATTCGATTACAGTTGTAATTTTTCTCTTTCGTCAGTACACTCGCACTTGTTAATGTGGAACCATTATGTCTTTTTTTTTTTTCAAGACACGACAATACGAGAAAAATAAAAAAATATAATTTATTCTCAAGGTCACGATGATTAATTCATTTCTTTCCAAATAGCGCGAAATAATATTGATCTCTGAATTGAAAATACGTCGATTGATGAGTCGAAAACTGTGACTTCCGCTTCGGAAGATTCATCGAATTTCGGAAATAGAGCGCAGCGTATTGTACCCTTAATCGTCGCTGACGAGAATCGGGTCTCGACGTTTATATTCGTTAGTAGTTATATACTTCTCTGTTATTCTTCGGTGCCACGGAGTGGGGACCCCACAGCTTCGTAACGTCTTTCAAATGTGTTCGACCTCGTCGAGAGACAGAGATTCAGCGTTCTTCGAGCGAATAAGATAAGACGATAGCGGGGCGTTATCGTCGCCTCTCAACGGCCTCAGACAGCCTCGCGTTCGTCGAGAGATACTTTGGCAATGAGAGCCGTCGCGCGAGTTCAAGGCGTCGAAAGAGCCCGTTGGTGTTTTCCAAATACTCGGTAGAGAAATTTTCGTCGGTGATGTAGAAGGAAGAAAGACAGGATCATCAGGATTTTTGTTTCGAAATAACGAGAACGTTTTTTTTTTATGTATAATTCACCAGACAATGTTTATTCAGACGACCTCACAACTCCCAAGCGTACAAAATGACGTGCTCACTGGGCAATATGCGGGGCTGCTTTGTATTTCATGCGTAGTACTTATTATTTTTTTTTTTTTGTCACCAGAAACAACAACTGCATTTGTATTTCCTTTTTTTTTTTTTCTTAATGGATAGAGAAATATATCATACTTTATGTATCGTTTACTATAATAATCATTATGTGTAGTTTATGCATAACAGTATTACGAATATCAACGCTAAGGTTCTTTCTTTTTTTGCCTTTTTGCTTTGCGGGCTCTGGATATTGCGGGATTGGAAAAATCATTATCGTCAGCATGATAATTCGTGTTCGGTCAATTGAATTAAATGAGAAGATTTTGGTCGATCGATTGGTTTATTTGGGAAGATATGAGCTTAAAATGTGAATTTTTTTTCTTCTTCTTCTTTCCCTTATTCTCCCATCTCGAGTCTCTCATCCGATTGCGTCAATTGGCTCGAAAATTCGAAGGTACATCGCGTCACGAGTGTTTTTCTTCTCTTAACAGCGACGGTTTCCTTTAATTTTTTCTTATACTTTCCCGCGTTTTACGCTGTGTGCTCAATGATTAATACGCGCGCGACAAAAGTGAACGAATTTCTTGGGAATGACTCTGAGTTTAACAATAAATATGCATGCGTCAAAGCAAAGACAGCGAAAGCTGCGCGAGAGACGAGAGAACCGAATCGGGTCTCTCCTCTCAGATATTTTGTTTCATTCGCGATGTGTGATTTTTTTCTTATTTTTTTTTCTTTTCTCTGGGATAGTTTTGCGGTGTGTCAATTGTATGTATTTTTCATTTTTTTTCTCTATATGCAATGCTGTGTATGTGTGTGTGTGTCTCTCGATGCTGGGAGTATATCATTTTAAAAAGAGGGCGGGGCGGGCGTCTCAAAAACACGTCGGCGGCGGCCCGCCGCGTATTCTTCTCCACATGTGTCTCGATTCTTCTCTTCTCCTTCGACGAAAAAACACAAAAAAAATCTCTTTTTTTGTTTTTTTTTTTTTTTTGTTTTTGCTTCCGTCCCTCAATCACGCCAACTAAATTTCTAAACCTTACGAGCAAAACTATTTACAAGTGTTTCGTCGATCCATCCAGGGTTCGCTCTGCACATAACTTCCGCGTTGTTTCTCTCTTATCTCTTTTTTTTTTTTTCTCTCCCGAGAAGAGACGCACGGACTCAATCGTGCGACTCTCTGTCCCAAACTCTAAACGCTATTTCTAATTATTATTTTCCTTCCTTCGTCCTCTTTTCCAGCCACGAATCGATCAGTGATAATTACTTAATTTTTTTTTTCTCGTTCCCAAATCGTTTCCTTTACTGCTTCTCCTCCCCTGTAGCTTCCCTCTCGCCGGTACAGACACGACACATGGTATAAAGGTACGGTAATTGCAAACTGGAGGCCGCGGCGGGCCGATCAGTCTCATAACAAAACTTCTTAAATCGTATTTTTTTTTCTTTCGTGTAATCTTCTTTATTCAATTTTTTGTATATTTTTTTTTCTCCCACACACTTTAGCCGATGAAAACACAGATTTCGATTGCCCCGACTCACTCGAACGCATTCACTCTTCACTCTCTCGCACACGACATTCACTCACGATCCTCACTCGCACGATCCACGCGTTTATCTTTCTCTCAATGCGTACCGATCGATCATAATCTCGCGCGCGCTTTCACACACACACACACGAGATGATAACGTTTACGATTATTATACCTTAGAGATATTACAATAATATTAATTACCTTCATAATATTCAATTAATAATATAGTATAGAGTAAATGATTGATGAATGAGGTGGAGACTGTACAGGATGCGCGATGTCCATGATTATCACATGTAATAGATTATTAATTTTTTTTTGTTTTGTTTCTGTAACATTTAAACCATTCTTTTTTTTTTACGGGTGCTGTACGCTATCCTCTAATTTTACCTATGACAACGGTAGGTAGGTAGGTAGATAGGTAGGTTTTTTTTTCTTCATTTAGGTAGGTATTTTTTTTAGGTAGATTCTACACGGCACTTTCGGAGAAAGCGTCCATTCGTTTTTTTTTTCGTGATTCTTCAATCTTCCGTTCACCATTTTTTTTTCTCCCTCTTCTCGCGATCTGCCCTTTTATTTTTATACCTCGTACTCGCACACTTCGTAAAACCCATATTTCGTTTTTTTTTTTTTTTTAAATATCTTCAGCACAGAGTTCGATTCATAAATACGTTGCTCGGGGAGTCGAATAAATCGAATTGATTTCTCCCTTCGAATCTCCCTTTTCTCCGCTTCGTTATCGATCTCTCATACATTTTTTCACCTTCTCACATCGGTCCTCCCTCCGCGCCCAATTATTATCGGTTATCGGTTAGTTTTAAATAATAAATTATTTGGTTTGTCACGCGCTCAGAGCGTCCTGGCACTTTTTTATATTTTTTCCGAGGGTCGTAAAGCGCGGGGCGCGGTTCGCCCTTTTGTTAAACCCTTCGTTTATAGGAATTTTCTTTTCTCATTTACATGTTTTTTTCTTTTTTCGACATCTTTTCTTTTATCTATAATTAAATCGCCCAAAAACGAGATGCTTTCGTGATTAACACGACGAAACATTAAAATAATAATTATTTAATAATAAAAAAAAAAAAAAAAAAAAAAAAAAGATCACTCGTTTACGCGCGAAGGTGGGCTACTCGTCATATTCTCCTTCAATTAATTTTTATTTATTTTTATCATCCTCTTTTAATCACGATAGTCCGTAGTAGTTATGATCGCAACGTCATCTTCACAGTAACGTCGATCTTGAGGCTCGTGTAAACACTACGCCTCGAGGGACAGAGCTTTGCACGGTCCGACGATTGGTCTGGGCGACGGGGACGGCGATTTTTTCGAGAGGTTCAACGGTTGTTGGCTATCGGCGATGTCGACCTGAAGTTCCATCATATTGCTGGGACAACCGGACAGTACGAGAGTCGCTGCGGTACTCGACGTTGGCCTCGGACTCGAGCTGCTCGTACTACTCGTCGCAACCGCTGATAGATATCTCGGTGACGAGGCCGGTGAGTGATTCCCAACAACGAGATAATTGGAGGAAGACTGCTGCTGCTGTTGTTGTTGTTGTTGCTGTTGTTGTTGCTGCTGCGCTTGATGTTGAAGATGTTGTTGATGCTGCTGCTGTTGTTGCCGCGCACCGGTGGTCGTCGTTATAACGGAGGTAGCCGGCCATCTCGCCGTCGAATATCCAGAGGTTGCGCACTGAAGAAGACCCTGCGAGCCTTGCGGCGATCGCAGCGTTATCGTCGTCGTCGATGCGCACTGTTCCGCGGGTGATGGCGATGCAATCGGTGATCTCGGACTCGCCTCACCTCTCATAATATAATTGTGTATTATGTCCGTTCGTTTAAGCTGTTCCGCCGTCATTCTCGGTCCTTCCATAAGACTCTTTGCCAGCGTTGAGTGTGTGCTGCTCAACAGACTCGCGGTTTGTGGACACTGCGACGGTGCGGACGGGCTTCTCGACGGTGGGGACGTTAGATGAAGATGTAGCTGTGATTGCGCGTGTTGCTGTACTATCACCGGTTCAGCTTCGGCGCTGTCCTTCTGTCTCAACGCGCGGAACTTCTTGTGCGGCTTGTAAGCCTCGTCCATCAATGAATTCGTATCGTACAAAGGCGGCGCTTGTAGTACTCTCTTCAAAACCGGCATATCCTCGACTTCCTTATCCTCGGATCGTGGACTCGAGCAAACGGAGGTTGGCGCGCTACTCGCGCTACTGCTCGCCGGTTTGTCGGGTTTTTCCGTACCGGACTCGATACCGCTATCGCTCGGCGAGTCGAGCTTTCGGAAACGCGGACACTGCGGTGGTTGAGGGGTCTTCGCCATCGAGGCGCGATGCAACTCATCGTCACCCGAACTCGTACTACCGGAATTCGCTCGGCGTCTGTGAGGACACAAACCACCGGCAAGGGTCGCCGCTAAAAGTGGCGCACTCGACGCGTGATGACCACCCTGTGGCGCTACCACATGATGATATTCCGTCAGAGACGCTACCTCGCCGCTGCACGTACTCTCCGTACTCGATACACTACCAAGTGGACTCTTCACCGCCTCGTCGAGCGTAACGTCCGACGACGATCCCCAAGACGCCGCGGGTTCCTCCTCCATAGGCCAATGCTGTTGCTGTTGTTGCTGTTGCTGATGTTGTTGTTGTTGCTGCTGTTGCTGCTGCTGCGCTGCGTGTTGCTGTTGCTGCGCTTGCAACTGTTGCTGCTGTTCGGTCATCTTGAATGCCAATAATTTCTCCGAATGAAGGGTATTTAACGTTCTCAGATCTGGTATTTTCTTGAGCAATTCGCGAAGTATATCCGGATGCTGGGGATGATTTTGCGCGAGAACCGTTTGTAGAGCGTTGCGAAGTTTGTTGTGCATACGCTCGACGAGATCGGTATTACGAAGACCCGGCCGATCGGCAGCGATTACAACGACCGAACAGAAGAGACCGAGTTCCGCGTCCGATAGTCTCAACGAATTCACCCTCTCGGCAAAGTCGAACATCGAATCCATGAGAAAACGCGCGTTACTGCTGTTGTGAATCGATTCTCTTTTGAGCACCTGACCGTTCAGGCATATCATACTGTTCGTCTGGGCGTCGAACATACACGCGAGACGCACGAGCAGTACCTCGAATACACCGGCTTTCAGTAGTGTCACCTGGTCGTCCTGTGCCAGCAGGCTGAAGCCAGGTATACGCTTGGCGAACTCCACAACACCGCGTATCGCCGGTGAAAATCTCTTCGAGAAATCTTGTAGCAATTCTTGTTGGCCGGTCAACGGCTGCGGATTGGGATTCAGGGGACATGCCTGCAACACATCAATGAAGGATTCTAAGGTTAATCAAAAGTTTTTTTTTTTATTTTATGTTACGAAACCGCGATTTCGGAGATCGGAACTATTTAGAAATAGAAATAAATGCGATCGGAATGAACGAAACGCTTTGTACGGAAAATTGTGTAATATCCGGTAATTATTATTGTTTACGCGTTGCGATAGATTTTTTTTTTTTTTTCGGTTGGATAGAATTGAAGCGTCGGGAACGCCGAGAATCGGAGATCTCAGATATCGGAAGACGTTCGCGATGTGTGTATAACTACGTCAATCAAATTCAACACTTGTATACCAGACGTCCTCGAATCTCTCGGCACAACTAACTGCCCCCCGCGCCCCCCGACTTTCAAAGCTCTCTCGGCACTGGGCACTTCCTTCTTCTCGGTTTGCTCACTGAGTTCTCGAGGACGACTGGTTTTACTCGACGCTTCCGCGTTACTCTCTCGCATACACGCTAAAAACGTTAAACGCCCGTACGGTCGTTCGTCCCGCCCCCGTCGGCTCGCGTCCTCCGTGGACCGGGGTCGGTGAGACCACATTTCAACGTAAAACTTTTCGCGACATTTTTACCGGATTAACCAGATTATCGCACGAGTCGCGACTGTGGAATTTTTTTTTTATCGACACGTAATATTTCGAAGTAAAAATTATTTTACGCAACAACCCGGTCGTCGTCGGAACTTTTAGTGTTTTCACTAATTCGCCTATTATTTCATATTTAAAAAAAATATTATGTAAAAAAAATAACGAGGAATTTAGTTATCGCGATGTGTGATAAAAAAATTTCGAATTTTTTTTTTTTAGATTAAATTTGAAAATTCGAATGGGTTGGAAATTTTGGGTTTTGGAGTGTAAGATTTTAATACTAACCAAAGTTGGCGGACATGCGGTGTAATTCGGTGTCTCCCGTGCTCTCGCGAGGACCGGCGCGACCTTGTCTCTGGTGAAGTCGCACGTGTCAAGGTGAGCGCGAACGACGGTTGCGAGGAGACGTTGTTCGTCCTCCAATTCGGCGGCTACAGCCTTCTCCTGGGAACGACTGTGGGAGCTCTGCTGCATGGCAGCCAGGATCCTTGCTTTTTCGCGCTTTGGCACGCGGCCGAATCGTACAGCTGTAACATGAAAGAAAATAAAAAAAATAAATAAAATATCTCATCGGGAAAATTGTATTAATTCTATAGACGATACGAATTAACGTATATGAATAAAAGTATATAGACGCATAGAGTCGGTAGTAATGCCAATCAATGGGATGAATCATGCCGTTTAAACGCGACGCTCGAACGAATAAAGCCGTTTCGAGTGTCCTTGGTGCGAATGCTTAGACATCGTCATCGTCCGATACAGCAAAACTCCCCGGCGAGTACCCCGCGTTCGCGTGGTCACCATCGTTATCGCGCGATATCGACTTCGAAGTTAATTTTTGTAAGAAAGAATTTACAATGAAAACTAACGAAGTTTCCGTGACCGTGAGACAAGGTCGACCACCCACCGTTAGGAATGCCGACGGTTCGATATCTCGTGCACTATTTCGATATGTTCGATATGTAAATATTATTTCGTTTGGTAGTACACAGTAGACGGGGAACGTATAAGTTTCTCAATTGCTCTATAAACGTCGAGACAGGAAGAAATTCCTTTTGTGATCCGTTCGTTCATTATTTACTACATAGTCTATTTTTTTTTTTTTTTTTTTTTTTTTCGTTCCTCTCTTAAATGAGTGCGCGGGGGAAAGCGAAGCGAGGCGAACGAGCACTCCTTGACTTTCTCGCGAAGTCGAGTCAAGATGAAAGTGCCCTGGAGCACGCACGACGAATCTTTGGTATACAAGTAGAAAGTGGCGCTACGCGACCCGATATAAAAAGGTCAACGAAATGAACGAAGAAATTTTTTTTTTTTTTTTTTTTTTTTTATAGTCAAAGATAATTTTGTAGTCGAATATCACGCGGGAGAGAGACACCTACGTGCATTGTGATAGTTGACTACTCCGTTGAGGATCCCTTTCAGGATCGGTAGCTCGTCTCCCATGACGTTATTATAATCTTTATAATCCTCACGATAACGATTATTTTTATATCTTTTAGGTGAAAATATCCCAAATTTATGTAGCATATAATACTGCACACACTGCACTTTAATGATGATTTTTAAATATATTACGCGTTTTGTTTTTTTTTTTTTGTTATATATGCGCGCGTTATTTAATCATCGAGTGAAGAAAAACACACAATCACTACCGACAATAATCATTCGACGTTTGTATACGACAAAATTATTAATTTATCGTTGACAATTGTTGTTGGCAACGAATAATCATTAACACAGTTTGACAGTCGAATATTAAACACGTCGAGAAATTTGGTCTGATTCGGGTTGTCCGCGGTCACGGCTGTTACTCGTAAGCGTGAAGGAAACAAGTCACTCCGTTGAATGATGCGAATACGCGCGGGCTTATGGCACACAAAACTCGTCTTAACTCTCGGCGTATATCACGTTTTATTTTTATTTATTTTTTTCAATTCACGTTTATTTTTGTACAGAAATAATTAATACATATACATGTGTATTTTTTATTTATTTATATTTCTCGTCGTCGTCTCTCATCAGTGAATAATATTCATAACGGAGAGCGACGAGAAAACGCGTGCAAACGCGAGACAGCATCACCGCCGACTGAGTGACGTTCCGCGAGTTGCGTTCAACAGTCCCCCCACTTATTCAGCCATCAACGACCCCCACTCTAACCTCCTTTACGCTGGGAGATTGTGGCCTTTGCCGAGCCTTTGGCCTTGAACTTGGTTTCAGCGACAGCCGCGCGAGGCGTACCACCGACCTATATTACTATATAGCGTTAAAACGTCGAGCTATAACGTTCTATATATCTATCCTCCCGTCCGATGTACGCGTGGAACGCGCGCGCGAAAATCCGAAGCAAGGAACGGGGAAGGTTGAGTTCCCTCGAACCCGCGCGCACACGCACACAGCACACATACATTCGCATCTATGTGATTCTCATGCGCAGATGCCAAACTCGATTCTGGGGGTAACCTACCCCCAGCGACCTTGAACGATACCCAGTACTTCGACGTACTAACACTCTCAAGTGAATCTCTCACCCGATGAATGACAATATCTACGTCTATTCTATATTTTTCATTTCTTTTACTTGATCTTTCAATTTGAGTCAATTAATTCGAGAAAAAAAAATATATAATCAAAAATAACCGTTTTTTTCCATCGTATATATCGAATATCTGTATCGATCTATTTTCTCGAATATCGTATCGATATCGAATTTTTGGAAAATAAATAATAATTTACGCTGAAAATCATTGTAATCATTTCATCGTGTCTGCGCTTGAAAAAGTACGAAGATAAGTAAATAATTGGAAGATATACGCAGATATGATGCTCGTGCGACAGCAGCTTGCCGAATGCCGCTCGACGTGTTCGCTTCGACGGTTCGTACGAGTTTGGCGACCGAACACTCGGGCCGAGCATGCGCTTCGTCAGGTGGACCGAGGGTGGGTGGTTGCGCGAGAGTGTCGAAGTGGAAGGGGTTAAAAGGAGATATGGGTGGGACAGCGAGAACGTTGACGAGAGAAGTGGAGATGGCGAGAGAGTAGGGAGAGGGGAAATATACAGTATAGAGAGAGGCAAAGGCATAGTTATGTGAAGCGCGGTAGGTTCGCGAGGTCTCCGTGAAGCGCGTAGCGCCACGCGACGGCGCGATGTCCACCGTTCGGTGCGGAACGGTGGGGGTAGAAGAAAGAGAGAAAAAAAGAGAACGAGTGCTCGAGTTCCTACTGCTAAACCGAAGAAATCGAGCAAAAGGCGCGAATCGCTGGCGGAGTGGGGGAGGAGGAGAGATGAAACGAGTGAGAACGTTAAAAGTATAGAAGGGGGTATATGGACAGCAGCTACTACTACACCGGAGAACTGAGAGAGGACATCGTATAGCGGCCTGTGTATAGCGGTACTCTTTCCACTGCGGGGAAACCAGCCGCCGCCACTTGCAAGGCGAGCAACGGCCGACTATTGACCCCGGCAAGCGGCGCGTTAACAATCCACGCCGGAGAACTCCCGTATCAAAAGGGGACTTCGAGCGTCGGAAAAACGTGCTACTACGGTACGGTTATTTATTTATTCTGTTGCGAGTATCTCGTTGAGGGTTCCCTTTTTTTCCACTCTTTTCCCAATCTTTCTCGACAAACAAACAACCCTTTCGTTTTGATTTGTCGGTCATTCAAGACCTCTTCCGCGGTACCGCTTTGTGAGCAATCAAAAGACGAGCGAAGTTTTTTTTTTTTTTTCCCGATATTTAAAAGGTTCAAAGATACTCTTTACGATGTTTTGATTAAAAGAACGAATTAGGGGAGGAAAGTAAATATTATTGCGAATGAAGACAGTCGAAGAAATGGAATGTTCGAGATGAAGCGCGCGCTGCCGAGGTCATCGACCCCGAGCTCTCGTTGCAACTGAGAGTAAAGACGGGGCTGCTGCGGCAAAGCAAACTCTTTTCTTCTTCTAACACGACTTCTTCCTTTTCTCCTCTCTCTCATCATGCTGCAATTTCTAATTTCTCACGGAGGAAACGATCGCGGTGGCAAACAGTAGTGTGGAATTATATGGCTGTTACTTTCTCGCGAGTCGAATCGGCCGCACTTTCGCCCGCTTGCGCGGCCGATTGCGACAGTCTCTATATAACGCGAGAGAGCCCACCGACCGACGGTGCGGAGAGAACGAAAATTGCGTAAATGGTCAATGCCCCGGCAACCCGAATTTCTAAAACTTCTCGAATCGTCATCGCGTGCTCCGCTCTCGACACTCCGAACGCGTGTGTTTAGCTGGAAGAGCTCCGGTACTTTGCGAAAATACGATTTCTTTTATTTTTTTTATAATAAAAATCATGAATCTGCACGATTCATCCCATTGGCTTTTTTTTGTGTTTAAAATTCATGTTTTGTATTCGTTGAAGCGATGTAAGAAATGAAAAAAATTGATTTACTCACCATCTCGGCTCATGCCGACGGCGATGCACTTCTTGAGCCTACAGTACTGGCAGCGATTTCTGTTGATTCGTAAAATGCTGCACTGTTGATTCTTGGTGCAGGGACGATACTGTATCTTCTGTTGTATGCTCCGGCGAAAGAAACCCTGCGAATCACCAGCGAATCCTTCGTCAGTTTGACCGTCGCTATCGGACGATGACCCGGAGGAACAGGCGTTCCCCGTACTCGGGTTGGCCAGATCACACTCGCACAAGCACCCCATTAATTCCGTATTTTCAATATTTTTAACCGTGATTAATTAAAATCACGATCGCTCGCTCGCCTATTTATCGCGGGCGCACACCTCTTATCACCGGAAATACGAGAGTGTAAAAAGTAATCCTTTTCTCGCACTATCTCTCTGACTCTCTCGGGTTACAAATAAACGACAATATTATCACACTTGTAGTTCGATAAAATCACGAGTAATATCCTTTATCACGATTGGCTCGCTGTCGCTGCGATCTAAACTCGCTGATTAAAACTCCGATCTATATAGATATATCATACATACGTATATAGATATATACCGATCAGCACGATAAGCCTTCACAGCTCATGGCTCCCTCGTCACAACTTCCTACGCCTCTTGTTATTTTGTGTGTTTTTATCGCGAGTGAAAAAAAAAGTTTCGATTTATTTCGTATACGAATTGCGAAATACGTGTTTATTAACACCTCTGTATTTATTGTATACTAATAGACGATATATATATATATGGTATCTCTCGAGTTTTGGACGAGGAGTTTTCTCTCGTCGTAAAGAAGCGACCGTTTGTATCGAAGCTTGGCTGTCGACTGGCTCACTCTAGCACAGTGAGCATAGAGCCTCGACGGCACATTGCCTGTGGCAGCCCGCGATAGCTGACAGGGTGGGGGCCCTCTGACCCAATTCCCGGACGTTCACCCGCAGTTCACCGCGTGAAAGTGAGAGTCCCTGCGCCGCGCGCGCACGGACCGATGGGGTCCTTCTGTCTCTCTTGTACTCGTATAGTTTTCACGAAACCTTTTGCTCGCCTCCACCCGGTTATATATACATATATATCTGTATATATATATTTATGTTTCTCTCTCTCTTTCTCTATCTATCTATCTATCTATCTCTATCCATCTATCGTTCTCTCGCGCACTTCGCGTATTTCGTACGTTCGGGGGATACATAGCGAACGCGCGGAGTCGCGCGCGTAAACCCACCGAACGGAGCACCATAAGCGAGCTCAGTGCGGCGCTCTACTAACGGGTTCCTTCCCCTCCGCCCTCGGCGAATGTTCTCTCTCACTCCCTCCTGCTCCACCTTCCATGTTTCTCTATAACCGATCTACTCGCACGTATCTCTTTATATGCTTGTGCCTCCTGCCACTCTTCTTCTCGTATCGCCCTTCTCTCTACCTCGATATTATTTGTAACTATCTATGTACGGCTGAGTTCTCTTTATCCGACGACGTAATCTACCTTTGTAACCGAATGATCGACCACCCACGCTCATCCGATGTGTCGAGTTGCACACCGACGAGACAATCAAAGCCCTATTTAGAGGTCACAACGAATATTCTTAATAGCCGCGATCTCATTGTCCCGAAATATGAGAAAATTTATTCATCGCTTTTTCTTAAAGTTCGCTGATAAATATGAGCCAACAATAGATGATATGTTTTAATGACTTCTCTATTATAATCATCGATTCTATGGTAATGAGCGTTGAAAGCAGTTAATTGTTTGTTTTGAGTAATTTTCTTTTAATTATTTCCGAGAGTCGGGTGGGAGGGGGGAGATTGGAATGGACTGGCTAATCGTCCAGGGCTTTGCGTGAATGCATAGTGCAGAAGCGAAAGAGGACCCTGGGAAGGGAAGTCCCTGGCCGGCTATCGGTCAACGACCTCGCGAGTAGAGCGCCGGGGCTCCGCGCGGACAGAGACCAAGTGGAGGGAAAGGAGAGATAGTTACGTAACTATACCTACGTGTACGCGTGTACGGCCCGTAACGTCGAGTAGGAACGGATTTCGGGCGACCCTACATCCCTCCCCCAACCCCTTCCCTCCTTCTCTCCTATCTCTATTCCGCAAGTGAGCGCAAGCGCCCCCTCCCCCACCCTTCCCCTCTCCTCTGATTTTCTCCCGTACGTCGACGCGCGAGATATGTACATGTGCATCAAGCACAACACGTATATGCACCAGAGCCGCGAAACGACGATGAGAAACGGGCTACGAGTCGTGGCTCGAGTGAGTGACTCGTCGCGTGACGTCACAGAACCGCGGCGACCTCGCCTACCTCAACTTCGTGCAGCAGCTAGTATGGGAGCGCAGCGCAACGGGGCGAACGAACGAACGAGCGAGCGAGAGCCCGAAGTACCGTTGCATCTGCAGCGGGGCTATCTCATGACTCCTATGCTCCCGCTAGTAGGTACCGCTCCCGATTGAGCTTTGTGATATATTTATATACATATATTTAATTATTCGCGTCCTATAATTCGAGAATATCGGCAATTTTTTTTTTTTTTTTTTTTTCATCAATTTTTCGTAAAATTTTCAATGATTCTCGAAAGATTTGGAATTTTTTTTTTTACACCATTTTAATCGCGATACAACGAGTGTTAATTCGATAAGATTGGGAGATTTGCGATATTAAGAGGAGAAATTAATGTGGAGTGAAAGAAATTAATATCTCCTTCCATGAATCGTAATTGGGGAAGGATGGGGAAGAACTTGGTGAGCGCGTGACCCCGTACAGAGTATCTGGTACGCGGGCTGTATAGATGCCCGGACGAGGGCAGCAACCCCGGGTGAACCCCTCAGCAGTCGCGGGAGCCAGATATCTATATATATATGTATATAGATATATATATGTATAGATGTAGGTAGGTACAGTCGACGGTGGAGGCCGTGCGGCGGTGCATCGATCTCTCGAAGCGTGCATTCCCCAAGCGGGTCAGGGGGCGACCACCTTCTCTCGTTCTCGGCTTCTCTCCGACTCAAGTCGCGAGAACCTTCCATCTCCTTCGCTCTTCCGACTTCTCATGACTCCCATCTACAATACACCCCCGCCGCGTTCTCTCTCGCTCGGTTGTCAAGCTTTCCGACAACCCTCCAGAGAGAGGGAGAGAGAGAAAGAAAGCGTCCCTCTCGAGTTCGCCACACAAACCGTGTCACTCGTCGGGAAAACTAGGGGGTTGCCATGGATGCCTCTTCCTCTCTCCGCGATACATGCGAATTTCAGAAGAGCTCGGAAAATAGTGAACATCCAGTTACCTATACGCCATTTTTCAATCGACCCCGTTTTTCTTTTTGTCGTCCATATTTTGGTGAAACAAAAGATACGCATTGTCATGAGATGCATCGACGAATTAGAGGATCGACAATTGAGACAACCATTTTCCGTGGCATAGATGCCGAAAGAAATAGGTATGAATAAGCGAGTTCGTTCGCTGACCGAGACTCTGAACGAGATTCATCGCGCGAGAACGTTAAGGAAGACGAGGTCGTCCAGCTATTGCTTTTATTTTCCTCGAAGCCTATTTGGTCGAGTGGGGCGCTATGGATGCTATCTATGCGCGTGGAAGAAAAGAATCTCAGAGAATTCTGCTGCACTATTACTATAAGCATACATACGGTATGGTACATGGCACGCGTACGTAGAAGAGTGGATCTCTCGCGCGAGCCTCGGTCATGACGGCACGAGATTGTGCGCTCGCGAGATCGCCCAGTGTGGGATACTACTGTAGAGTATTATAGTGAGTGCAAATATCTATATGTATATGTATATATATATATATATATAACATGCATATATATAGAGAGACACGACGTGGCGGCCGCGCTCGCGAGAGGCCAACGACCGGAGCGAGCCGCGTGCGACCGCCGTCGTTCCTTGAGAGAGTGGAAGGGGGTTGGGTACTCTCTGGCTGTTCCTTGACGAGCTGCGAGGGTAGGGGAAGGCGCGTGGCGCGGGCTTCGGAGGGTAGTGGCGGACGCCAGCGTGAGTTCGGAACGAGCTAAACCGAGTAAAGAAGCAAAGTGCGAGCGAGAAAGGGGAATCCCCGCGCGAAACGGAGTAACGGTGACGTACGTAACATTCGCGCATGCGCTCGATAAGTTCGGTACGAGAAACGCGACGACGACGACTACGACGACGACGACGACGACGGCAGCGGTGGTGGCGGCGGCGGCGGCGGCTGTTCTACCACCGCGCGCTCGGGGGCATTAACCGCGCGCGCGAGAACGCTCACGTTCCCCCGGCCCCTAAGAATTCGCGATTCGTCCAACACGCTTCAAACTGATCTTCGATGTTCACGAGCGATCGGTTGACTATGTATGCACACGATGCAACGGCGTCACGATACAGTGGTGGTTCTTTCACCTTTTGTTCTTCGATTCGGAGTAAAAAAAAAACCACATGAATAATAAACGAAGGAACTCAGCGCGAATACCGAGTTATCGGATAATTGTGATTATGAAGAGAATCGTAAAAGTCATTTTATTTCAACGTTTTATAAATTTATACCATAAAGTTCGATAAAAATGATAAAAATAACAAAATCACGGAAGCATTGTGGGTAGACACACGTCATATCTTTGCAACAGTCTATAGAAATGATTGTTTTATATATGTCTCCACGCTATCTATAATGTAACACATACTACTATTTACTATGCAGAGTTCGTTCGTTTTTTCTTTTTCTCTCCCGACAGAGATAGATATGCAAAGCGCAAATGTACCCGCGAATAAGTATAACACGATAGCACGGATACGTATACGTATGCACATACACCTACCACAATAATAAGCGGCTGACCCGATTCTAAAGTAGATGCATCGCGACGCGAGAGGTCAGTAACCCCGAGTCGAGAGCGCTTCGAGTGCACCGAAATACTCGTGGAGCGTGCGCGCGCGCGCGCGCGGGAGAGCGCAATCAAATGAAAATGAGATCACGACTCGTTACGACATCAAAAGTGATGGTGGTAGCGGAGAGTAACCCGGGTAGAGTAAAGGGGGATATATAAGCGGACGAGGGGGATTTTCCAATGGAGGGAAGGAAGGGCAAAGGGGAACATTATAGAGGACAAGAAGGGGTGGGAGAGTCGGAGGTACAAACCAGCCAGGAGAGGACCGCCCGCCGACCGAGTGACGTAACTGGCTCGCGATGAGGTCGACGACCGGAGGGGTTAATGCACCCCCTTGCCACGATTTCAACCCCCTCCGGAAAAAGCTCTCGCACTACCTAACACCCCTCTATCACCTATCGCTGAAAACTCGGGCGTACAAACTGGCTACGTGCCGGGAGTTTCGCGTGGGTGATACGCTCTACCTGACTCCCACGATTTTGCGTATGAGCTTCTCGTGGCAGTGGGTGGATCGATGCAAGTGTAGCATTTCTTGAATTTTTTTTTTTTTTTTTTTTTTTTTCGCAAATTACAAGTAACTAATACGAAACGAGTCAGAAGTACCGCGAATTTTCTGTGAAAATTTATAATTTCAATTGCTTACTTGATTAATTTTTTTTTTTTTTTACGTAAATGTTTATCGAACTTGGAAAGGCAATAAAAAAAAAGCTCAATAGCAAAAAAAAAAAAAATAGTAAATATTATACGAAAAGGTGGTGCAGCATAAGCCGTAATAGTATAATGATCACAGTAGTGCAACAGTAGTACGACCGAGCGACCTAGTCTTTAAAGATACCCAACACTCTTCCGCGTTCTCTTCCCTTTCCACAAGCGCGAAGAGGTGCTCGGCTCGCTGTTGCTGCTGCTGCTGCTGATTCTATACCTACACCACCGCCTTGATGTACACTATATATCAACGGGATAGAAGCTTCGCGCTCTTCCAGCAGAAGTATAAGCAGAAGGAGCGTATACTAGAGGAACCCGCACCATAAGACGCTCTACCGCTAGCGGCTAGGTCACCGGAGACTCCGGAGACTCGTTCGTGCATTGGTGGTGTACGCCTCTTACGGGCGCCAGCCAGAAGGCGGCATTCGGGATGGACTCACCGAGAAGCACTATGTGTGTGCGCGCGCGCGGCCACGTAAGTTACTGACCTAGTCAACGTCAGCCACGCCGCAACGCTCTTTCGTTGCACGACTGCCGTTCTTTCGCCTACACTCTCGCGTGGGACTCGTGCAACGAAATAGCAAGCGAGTCACTTTGGTAACTCTGTGTCTCTCTTTTTTTTTAACACGAAAAACCGAGATGCTCTTTAAAAAAATATACGAGACTTTTGGGGGGAAAAAAAAGGACAAGAATCGATAACATAACTTTTCGTCGCTCGAGGTCGTTTCCCGCGCCAGATGGTCGACGACGAAAAATGTAGGCTGATGCACATTACTCCGAATTTTTTTTTCTCGTCCTTTTTCCTCGGTTTCATGGGTTCCGTCATTCTTTTTGAATGATACAAAGGAAGTTCGAGGTCTCGGGGTTTTTCTTCGATCGTCGAGTTTGACCTGCTCTACTGAATACAGATGGGAGAGATATATCTCTGCCAAAGATCCATGAGAAGAGATGCTTTCCCTTCTGTGGCCGGGAAATGATTTCCCGGTCAGTAGGAGAAAGACCTGTGCCTCGGAAGGCTATGCTTCTCTAGGCATTTATTCTCTTTCTCTATTCAGCTCAGAGAGAAAGGAACCGTGGACTTTTCACTCCCCCTAAAGAGCCTACGGAAAAGGACAAACTTCTCGTTGCACCGGTTGCACGAATTATAATATATCGTATATTTTTCGTCTCGAGTTTTCTCTATGGTTAAAAGGTCAGCGACGAACAATCGGATGTTCCAATCTCCCGGGGAGGTGAGATCGGCATGCGGGAGAGTTTTCAAAGAGCTACCAAATCATTGGTGCGGGCGATTCTGAGGTTTTCAAAAGGCAAAAAAAAATCACTTCCTTATAGTCTTTTTTTTTTGTTACGTTGAAATAACTCATTTTAGAATCTTCGAATTTTAAAGCTCAAATGAAAGAAATTGGAGATTTTTTTTCTCATTCAACTCAGTGAAATCATCGGGTAAAAGTTACGACGTGGAGAGAGGAGATGACGATGCGCTCGGCGCGAGAGTCGAGACAGATCTGCGGCGCGGACACGAGAGTTCGTCGATCCGCGGGGCACCTGGTGCGCGTTCACCGGGCAAGTTGGAGGTGGTAAATCGCGCGAGTGAACGAACATGCAGGATAGTGGGGAGGTACATAGTAGAGGTACAACAGTCTCTCTGCCACTACCAAGAGAGCGATAGTCGACGTCGGGCTCCCACCACCGATGAAATTCCCTCCCCGGCGATTACCTTCGCGCCTTCCGCCCGCGCGAAGAGCACGAGGACGTTGACACGACGGCCTTCGCTCGCTCATACACTCTCGGCGTAGAATTTATCAAAAGAAATCATTATTTTTATACTCGCGATTTAGTAATGTTATTACGTTTGAAAAAATAAAATAAAAAATGTAAACGGAATGTACATCAACGGAGGACGAGAAATATTCACTTTAAGAGCGAATAATAGAAATACACCCCCGCAGACTCGTTGTGTTCCGAAACTACCTGCTCCGGACCTTTCTCACGCAATTCTATTACCACACTGCGGATGAAGCTGACCGAGTGTCCGAAACACGAAAAATCGAATAAAGGAAAAACCACGGGAACGAATTTGCTACATTTTCCGCTCCCTTTTGCGCAATAGCCGAAAGACCCGCCCGCGCGATCGTCTTATTGTGCGCGCAACTTGCGCGGGGGAAGAAAAAAAAGGGAAGAAACCTCGAGGTCGGACGTCCACCTCGATCGCAACTACAGCCAACGAACCATTCGAGAAGTATTGTGGAGTTTGCAATACGTTTACATGTGCACTCGATATACGAAGTTCTGTGAGATCGTATGACCGGTCTCCGATTTCTTTCTTTTATCGTTTCGCTTTTATACCAAACGTCCTCGCGGATATTTCGAATAAGCCGACTCGGGGAAACGTTGGTGAACTCGAGCCAACGAGCTACATATGTGTATCGTGCATATCTCTTTATGTAAATATATATATATATATATTTCTTTTTAATCTATGTGTGTATAACCGCGAGGACAGAATTGTACGTGAAGGGAACAACGAAGGCGATGCCTCGCGGTTGACGGCCGGACGTTAAACCGAACGCTCGAATGACACAGTGGCCATGATTTTTACGTATCTTTAGTTACTCGAGGTGAGCAGCAAATATCTCGCTAGCTAACTTAACCAGCTATCTCGACTACACTACCGGGTTAACGATTAAATTCAGGGCTATCGGACGAACGATTTCAGATGATACGAAGGCTGTTGAAAACGCGCGAACGAGCGGTCGATAACTTTAGTGACTCTTCGCCTACACGAGTCGAGAATCGTGAATAAAAAAAAAAAAAAAAAAAAAATTGTCGGTAGAATACCAAAGACATTCACACACCATTCGCTTCCTGGCCTCGCGAGTTACCGACAAAAAAGTCACGTACACAGACTAACGGACGTTGACTTTGTAACAGGAGATATAACTCGTCGTCGAATCATCAGTTAATTCAAAAGTATTAGAATTAAACAGCTCGAAGAAATTTTTTTGTTCGAATGTCTCTACGGTGAATTTTTTTATCGGTAACAAAAAACTGCAACGCTCGCTTTACGAGAAACTTTTAGCTCGCGATCTCTCGCAGTGAAAAAAAAAAAAGAAAAAACTTTTTACGGCGTTTCAACCAAAGTCACGGGATATCTCTATATCTGGCAAGAAAACAATAGTTGGAAAAAGCGCAACGAACTATTGAGAGCAAATTCAAATGCTTTCACCGCGAGAGAGGAATGAACTACCGCCAAGTCACTTTCGCCCGTTGTGCATAAAGGGAGAGAAAGAAATTGATATCACATTGCAAACGAGATCGTGTCGCTGGAGTTTGTCGATAGAGTTTCGCGTTGCAGCATTCAATATCGGAGTTACATATGTATTTTTTTTGTCGATTATTCATATATATAAATCTGTTCCTTACCTTGCATCCTTCGCAGGAGTGGACACCATAGTGAAAACCGGAAGCTTTGTCACCGCATACTCGACAGAGAACGGTCGTACCGTCAAATTCTGTAAATAGAACGAACATTTTTCTTTAGTTATACTTTCGACGATATCGTTCGTTATATATATATTTTTTTTTCATGCATTTTAATGAAAAGATAAGATCAATATTTATAGAAAAGTGATATCGCTGAGAGCATCTCTTCGGCACGTGGTGTAAATCTAGCGCGCCTGCTGCAGCAGCAGCATCACATACACACACCAGCGGAGGCTCTCGCAGCCGCGGAGTGCAACGGAGAAAGGAGGGAGGAGAAAGAACACTTTCTCCGAGCTCACCGGCTAGCAGCACGCTCGCGGTTACAGCATCGCCCCCGTATTACAACTTTCTGCTTTCACTCGACGCTTGTCAGACTGCGGTTCTTTCAACCTCACCGATTAATACGAGTAACCAATGTCTCGATTTCGAGAGTAAACGAAACAATCTCTTTACAATACTTCGTGTTTTTTTTTTTTTTTTTAGTAGACAAAATAAAAATGAAACTGATACAATTTTTTTATTATCTATCGCTGATGATTTTTTTTTGGGAACTTTCTTTTTCTTCGTGTATACATTTTTTTTATTGATAATTTTTTCAATACCTATATTGAGTTCGGGCTCTGGGCGAGCCGACGATACCGTAGAATCCATCGTAGGCATGCTAGGCGCGATGTGAGGAACTTGTGCAACGTGATAAGGGCTCGACATGCCGGAGATGCAAGATCTCGCGACACTCGAGGGTCTCGAGCAGTGTGACGATATGCTCGACATCGGTGATTCCGGTGCGGATGGATGTACCAAACCGCTGTGTTGCATACTACTGTCCGGTGTGAGAATCATGATGAATCTCCTGTGTGTTTCTCGCCTCGTTTACAAAAAAGAGTCTCGTTAAATCGGGACTACGATTTAATATCAAAGATTTTTTTTATATCTTCAATTTTATTTAAAAACTAAAACTCTCGTAATCCAGAGAGTCGCGTCCACTAATCTCACTGCACTGAGCCGTGACACGGAGCATTTGCACGCCGTGCCCACTGTCACCAAAAATATATCAACACTCAATTTTTATCTTCACTCAAAAAAAAAAAATAAAATTCACAGCTCAAACACAAATTAATCGTAAAATATTACGATTCGAAGAAAATCCAATAATCGTCGTAGAATCGGAAGAATACAAATTCTAAAACAATTCGCGAACTCCCGAAATGAGAAACATTAAACTCCGTAAAAAAAAAAAAATATATATGTATTATGTTTCCACGAGCTCCTGAGTTTATAATCCTCCCCGTACGAAGGGCAGGTGCGTTCTGTGCTCGTGCGAGGGTCGTGCACGAGTGTTATATCGGTACTGCCCGCGTGTACCGCGTGTTCCGACTGTTAACATATATATATGTCTATAGATACATATATATATATAAGTGTCTAATATACCCGAGCGACTTCGTTAGTGGTGAGCGGTAGCGCGCGAACGAATCCGCCACACCGAAGGAGAGTGAAAGTGAGTCTTCGCTCGAGGGAGGTTCGCGTTGGTCTGACTCGAGTTTGGCGCTGCCGAGTGTTGGTTACCTGGCTTTGCTCTTGGCTGCTGCTCGCTGCCTTGCCTTAGCTGCAGCCCTTACTTGCCCACGAGGCTGCGAGGAGCTCCGGTGGTGGGGAGGGTAGGCGAATGGTGTGTTTGTACCACGAGTTTTGCCTTTGCCAGCATGCCAGGCCGTCTACACCAGTCTACGCCTTGGCTACTAGAGCTACATGTACAAGTAGAGGGAACACAGGCTAAGCACAGTCGAGCCGCCGTCGCCCGTTGCCGTCACCGTCGAGTTCATCGTATTTTCAATGTTGGAGGTCACTGACAAGCAAAGACCGGGGCCCCCGGTACAATGCCGATCTCTGGGGCCCCGGAGCCAATGGCAGACGGGCCCGGTACACACGCCGAGAAAACGATTGGTCCCGTCGTATCCCCACTACACGGGGCCCTCCTTCCTACGACGGAGGAAGTTCATCGGCCGAAACCTTGACTGAATTACCCCGCAGCAGCGGCCAAGGCCAATGCGCCCTCTCTCGCTCCCGCCAACCGCGAGTTCCCCGCGACGAGACTCGCGTTATTCTCACTCGCTCTTCGTCTTCTTCTTCTTCTTCTTCTTCTTCTGTGTCTCTTCTTCGCTCGCGAGCGCGAGCTATGGCTCTTTCTTTCTCAAACTCGCTGTCGTCGGCTATATTCTTGCCGATGTCTTGGCAACGAATTCTCGTCTCGCTCGCTCGCGCTTGAAATAGATGTAGACGCGTATTACGATACACAGAGAGAACTCGATGCTTCTATCTTTCTTTCTGCTCGACTCGGTTGTCGTCCGCACGGCTTCTTTTCACGATATCTCGTTCTCACTCGTGTGTTCTCTTTGTGAAATGCTCTTCTCTCACTTGTTTCTTACGCGTGTTTTTTTTTTTTTTTTCGTCTCCGTTGAGCTTGAAGAGCATTCATTCCTTTCCATTTGAAGAGTGCGTGTGTATGCGTAATGGGGGGAGACTTTAGTATCTCGCGGGTCGCGTGCGATCCTTTCACTCGCATGCGAAGCATCATCGTTTGATCTTCTCCCCACTCTCTCGTGTCTCTTTCTCTCTCTCTCTCTCTGTTTTTCTCTTTGAATCTCTTTTACTTGTCCCACGCATGCAGCCTCGCGGTCGCGGAATATAGAAGAGAGGGTTTACTATGG
Source organism: Buathra laborator (assembly GCA_934046635.1). NCBI lineage: Eukaryota > Metazoa > Arthropoda > Insecta > Hymenoptera > Ichneumonidae > Buathra > Buathra laborator. Next base: position 1,958,453 of record OW203897.1, on the reverse strand, counting down.
ACGAAGATGCTGCGACGCCGGCGCCCCGCAACCGGTATTATACCTGAATACACGTACCTGTGTGCACGATGTCTACATTCAACGATCTTGCAATTTATTATTCTTACAGTCGAGAAGATAATCCTATCGTACATCTATTTATAAAGACGCACTGACTCCAGTGGCGATATCGTAATTGATAGTTATTAATAACACTGAGTCAGTGGTGCGTGAGGGAAAATCACTCGCTGAGTTTGATTCATTGTACATTACATTAATTACATCGCGAACATAAAGTTTAATGTACGAGATACGGCAATTTTGATCTTTTATCGATTTAACGTAATGATGATTTTATCATAGTTAAACATCGAAAAAAATTGATGTAAATCATAACGTTGATGTAAATTATAACAAATTATAACAGTCATCACAACCTGTGCATCAATTTAGTTTTTTTTTTATTGCGCAGCGATGCACCGGGCGCACATATTCACATTGCCGGAAACGTTGATAATTGAAACTGCAAACTCGTAGCGAAGCTTCAGCCGATCTTTTTTTTTTTTTCTTTTTATATTTTGCGACTGAATCGGAGATGCTGACGTTTTCGAAATTAACAGCGAAAGAGTTCGGCGAACTCACGACGATAAGGCTAAGTTTAATGCCCACTGATCCTCTTCTAATAAAATATATGTATATATATAACTACGCGGCAGATTCACGCAGCAAACACACCTGCGTCGTCGTCTCCTCCTCGCGCCCGCAGCTATCAATACTTTTTTTTTTGCTGATACATATATTTTTCGGTTTCCTCGTCGGCGAAACTTGTACAGAGCTGTTGACTCCGTGACTTCTGTTTTTATTTTTTATTTTTGTAATTCAAACACTTATAAGGTAGCGATGAAGACCCGGAGTCAACACTCACAGTATCATTTTTTAGTGTCTTATAAAAAAAATGGTTGCATACACGAAGTTTTCTTTTTTAATCAATTTATCTATGCAGAAATGATTTTTATTTCGCTCTGTAAAGCGCACAGCAACAGTGTGTTTAACGATGATAATGACCCCGTCGAGCAAAGGCGTCTCGATCGGCGAACGTGTGAGAGACTGAATATAATGCGAAGGCTTCGAACACTGCGCGAAGCGCGGCGAAGGACGCGTATACCATTCTGCCTCTGTACAGGAAGAGAGGTCCTTGAATCGTTCACCGAACCTTCCGTATTATATCCACACGGAGGCCTCATGCTCTCTCTCGACCTCCCGGCGAATAGAAAAGAACGATCGTTCAGCAGCAATGAAATTCCATCATTTCCGAGGACAGACGGAATGCCAAGGACCTCTCTTTCCTTAACGAACGAAACGACGATGTCCCCCAAACGGATGTAGAAATGGTCGAAAAACTATATCGCAAAAGTGAACATTCTTTCATTCTTTCTGTGTTACAGAAAAACTTAGGTAAAAACAGATCTTTTCCTCGATCGCGCGACACTGTTATTACTTTGAAAAATACTGCAACTACCATGAACTGGAGGAAACCCGTAGGCTCGTTTCCCTCGTTTATTGGGTTACTATGTACAATATATTTTGCAGCATTGTGTAAGGCAATAAAAGTTCCAAGTGACAGGATTCTCGGGCCCAAGTTGCCAAAGCACGCGCCACAGTTAACTCGTCAAAATCTTCGGTTATCCTGCGCGTTGCGCAAAACATTTCGTCATTTTTATTACGAAAATAAAAATAGTCGTTCATGAGGAAAAATATTGCAGGGCATTAGGTCCCATTTAGTCGAACGTTCGACTTTTCGCAAAGCCGATGTTTTCGGAAGTTTCATTTTCTAAATCGCAATAATATACAATTGAAAATCAAAGCACATATGTTCGATGATCCTACCGGAAGCAGCCTTTCGTATTTTTTAAATTTTTGTTTTTTTTTTCCCCCGAAAATGTAATCCTTCCGGTCCTCCGTCAATGTCTCAGCAGGGAAACACGATATTTTCCCTCGAAAACCACGCGAATCCTTTTAACCTCTTCTACTATAATTTTCGAGGGTTATATATGCCGAAGAGCCAACAATGACCTGAGACCCCTTCAGGTCTGCAGGTCATTCGAAGAAGCCTAATATAAACGGGTAGAGTACGGGACTCGAATCGTCAACCCTTCTCGCGCGAGGCAACCCTTTGACCCCGGAGCCGATCGGCTCGCACCGGGCCCGTGGCAATCTCACCCCCGGTACCAACATCGTGCCTTCGCGACACCACCGTAAAGTCCTGTGACTCTTCTTGTTTTTTTTTTCTTGTACATCTCTTCCTTTGCCCAATGAACTTTACTGCTCCATAAACGTATAAAGTAGTAAACTTTCTCCGTTTTGTCGTAGTGAACGACTGAACGATGCTTAACGGTCAACAACGACGTATAGAGGGTACGCGTCTCGCGAGCTTTCGGAGGGACTAAGCACAGCAAAATTTGGGGATCCCAATGAGACAGGCCTCCGGAGTTAACGTTCGACCATTATCGACGCAATAATTTATTTTCATGATTTTATGATTCGACCATTACGAGCCTTCGGACTCTCGACCTTCTGCTCCTTCTTCGTCAAATCACCGTGAGCTCTTGTCTTTCTCGGTCCTTCATGCAACTGTGTGGAAGGACTCGAGGCGTATGGAAGTGCGAGACGTACGAGCGAAAATCTATTTATACACGAAGGTAAAGTCGCGTGGGCTTTAACGCCTCCGTCTATTTTCAATCAATCGATACGTAAATCTTCCAGCGCACGGATATAAATGTAATAAATTGTACAATGTCTGTTATTAATGAAGTTTACGAAGTACACCAACCGGAAACTCTGACGTTTCGTAAAGGCTATTCACGTGTCCGATACGGAAGGGGAAGTTTACATAAGAATTAACTTCGCTGAACGAGTCGAGCAGTTCTTTTTCTTTCTCTGCATCTCACGTTTAAAAGTATCGAATGCAGAGTTCAAGACCCCGAGTTGCCTACTCATCCGATCTCATCGATCGATGTTGAAAAAGAAAAATCTCGTTTTGTAGCAATGTAACTGCGAGAAGACTCATAGCATCGGTTGTACGAATAGCATGTGTTGGCGCGTGTTTTATAATGCGTCAACGATGCGTCACCGGGATTATAGCGGCGTCGTAGTATATGCATAAACGAATCGAAAGAGAGTCGGCCCCGTTTCGTGTCACCGACACTCGCCGAAGCTGCCCGGCAGAGCATTAGGCGACCGGTTTGTCTCGATGCGTATCGATAAACTTTGTCACGTTTTACCGCGTGTGACCGGTGTCTTTCATCGATTTCGATTATGCATTTTACTCCCAAAAGCAAATTACAACCCGAGCGTAACGTCAACGAACTTTATAACGACTCGCAACCCCTTTCAAATAAACATTCTGCTCCTATTGGCGTCACAGTTCGTGGCGCATAAGTGCTGCCGTTCAGTTTGAGAAATTCACAGACATCGAATAATTAGACCTAAGAGCGAACATTAGCATAAGATTAATTCGATTGATTGTACGGTTGCTTATGTCTGGTGAACGACCTTTTAAATAATTCACAAAGCCATAATAAAAACATTTTTTCCTCATTTTTCGAAGATAATTTACGATCTCTCGAGGATAGTTTCACCATTACGGAATAGAATGATGGATGTCGCAAATTTGTCATTTTACCAACGGGTGTTGGCGCACATCGAGCGCTCCAGAACAGTTTGTATACGGTAAACGCCGCGAATCAATGTTTTTTTCGATTATGACGGGAATTTTTCGAATATTGAAATATATTATGAAGTATCACCGACGCGCGTGTCCCATTGATAATTGCCGAAAAAAAAAATGTTTCTTTGTTTTCGACGAGACTAAAGTTTCCTCATGAATAGCCCCCAGTCGTAGCCTCGTGCGACAACGAAATAGTCTTTTTTTCGATAGAATCCTACGGTATTTAAATCCAATACGACGAGACCTCTCTTTCAGCTTAAGAAAACCAGGAAGAGCCGGTTCCACACGCGCCAATATTTTCAATGTCTCCGCTGGATTATGAATCAACTGTATTTGGATAGTTGAGCGAATTAATCAGGATAATGCCATTCGATCAATGCTCCGTTCCCTACTAATTCTTTAGTGAGTCTGCCCACCGGAGTATAATTTCAGCTCGTTGAACCCCCGAGTGCGTCTCCGGGCCGCGAGTATAAATTTCCAATGAGAATGAAAAAAAAAACGGTTGATTGCAACAGAGACCGTGGAAGAAAGTTTTTCGCGAAACAAAGCGGAGGTAACAAAGCGTTCGTTGTACCGGGGCATAGCTTCTATCAAGGAAGTGCAGAGAGCCCCGAGGAGTTGCGGAGTCCTTGGCACGGTACGACCGGTCGGCGACCCGCAACTGAGCAAAACTCCTGTTCTTCGCTACGCGACGTTTTTTTTTTTTTCCTAGCGCTGACGCGATTAGCCGACCGAGTTATGTGCGTACAGAAACGCTATAGTGTCAACGACGTCGGACACATTGCGAGGATAGCTAAGTTATCCTACGGTAATGACGATGATTATTATTGTCATTACTTGCAAGTGCAGTAGTAACCGTAGGAACTTCACGATTCCTATGTCGTCTTCGTACGACGACTACAATATACTTCCGCAGTGGGCGCTATGGCTAGCTATGGGCATAACGGTGCACATGGCACGTCACGCACGTGCGTGTATATGATGTCACTGAACCTGCAGCGGCAACAGCAGCGCAGTGACTCCCGCGCGCGTACCCGTCGTCTACCTCTCCTATATACATTAATATATTCTACAGTATAGAATTTTCATGTTGTAGCCGTGTGCGAGTCAATGTCTCTTGAGGTAAAAGAACGTTCGAAACGTTTTCGATTTTCTGTATATACGATGGCAACTTCCGTCGGGGAACGCAGACAGGCGTATTTAACTGATTTGAACTGAAGAAATGCTTAGCAGACAGAGATGTTTCTTTTCCTTTTTTCTCAATTTTTAATATCATGCGGGCTTCCAGACTACCGGAGAAGAAAAGATACAGACGTTACATAATACGCGAGACAGTAGAAAAAAAAAAAAAAAATTTAAAGAAAGAGAGAGGCTTTGGGGGTCTCGTTTGTTGGCCAACGACGAGGAGGCGAGCTCTCGATTTCAGAGGCATTCGGGTCGTTGGACCACGAAAACTCGGGGCCGAGTGGCGCGCTGACACAGATCTGATGCTGATGGGCATCGTGTGTGCATACGAGAACTTGCGAGCGCTCTCATGATTATTAATGACGGCCGAATGTAACAAGAAAGAGTGAGAAGGAGAAGATATTATCGGGACGAGGAGAGGGGGAGCGGGGCACGCGTGTTGCATAAAAGAATTACGAGAGAGGCGCGATCGACGTGGCCCGTTGATCGAGCGAGAAAGCGGAATGAAATAACCGAAGAATGGAAAGGGATAGAAAAAAACTCCGGATGCACACACATACACGGGAAAACGTCTCACAATGCCTTCCGCAGCTGCATCTCTATACAACCGAACACTCTTTCCTGCACCCTTTGAATTTCGTGACTAGATATTTTTTTTTACGCATCAAAAAAATAAAAAAAATAGTAAAGAACCTTTTTTGAATAATAATAATAATAAATAAAAAAAAATCAGTAAAAAATATTTTTTCCGAATATTGATCTCTTCAATATCAATAATGGAGAAATAAAATTTATTTTCACTTGAATCACTAAAAATTTCACTGCCCGATAGAAAAATAAGGAAGTTTTCATTGAGTGAAGCGCATTATCCCATATCCTGTATATTCTCGCGTAATAATGTTTCGCGCCGGACGCCGGTAACGATTTCCCCGGTCGTTGCGCCTTTGCCGGCATTGAACCGAGAAACCCAGCGTTAGACTGTAACACAGCGTAGATACAGCTCGAGAGATGATGGGGTGCATAGAAGAAGGAGTAGGAAGAAGAAGAAGAAACGTGGGAAGCGATAGATGTACACTCAGTGAGCGAGAGAGATCGCGGAGAGAAGTTCACGAGGCGAACTTGATCGCGGATCGTTCGCCTTGCTCTCCTCTCGCTTCGTGCAAAACGTTCGTGGCAAAAGGAGAGAGGAAACGCGATGGAAAAAGAGCGAGACGTCGTGTAAGGAAGAGGAACGTGTGCCACTAGCCGCGGCCCCGTGATGCCCTGCTCCGCATTGCCACTTTGAGAGATTCAACTCGATTACATAGCGAGTTCTCGTTCCCGTTCACTCGCTCACTGGCCATATACTCTGCCTCGTTGCGCTTGTTCCCTTAACTCGCCACTACGTGTCCATGGGCCTTCCTTCTCTCGCGCGATGTATGCCCCGACAACTCTTCTTTTTCCTCTCTCCGTTAACTGCGGACTTACCGATGACGAAGAGCGAAGTATATCCTGATGAGCTTTTATTTTCTTTTCATTCTCGATTAATCGCGCGTTTTACAACCGAGCGCGAGCAGACAACTCGCGAAGAAATCGATGACACGATCTCGCGCGAGGAGTTAACCGCGAGCATTCATGCATATACGACCGGGTGAACAAGCGCCCGTATATATGAGAGAGCCGAGAGCGAGCGATAATCGATGACGGAAGTGGGACTCCGCGAGATCTAAAATTAAACTTGGAAAATCACGTTTGTTCGATAACGAAGATATTTCGAAACAAAAGAATTTCGAGTGAAATATTCCGGCTGCTCGATCGAAGGAATAATTGAAAATTTTCATCATTGTTTCCGACCAAAGCACTGATGGGCAACTTTCGACGAAAACGAACGATCGTATATTACAGAAAAACCACAAAATCCCGATATTTCACGGTGTGCATTGTCGAGAAAATTTTGTCTATTGTTGTTGGTACGCGTTTCCACAGGCAAAGTCAATCTATCAATATAGTTTGAACGCTACAGCGATCTCCGCCTCCCTCTTCCGCGTTAAGAAATCGTCAACTAATTATGGTCTCGTCGAGTACCTGCTTCGTGCCAAAATATATGGCTTTAATGCGATTACGCTGGCACTGTTTGTCATCAAAACGACAACGCGGGAGTCGTGAGTATGGAGCTCGAGATTACTCGTTCTTCGTGGGCAGAGAGGTCTTGTTTGGATTCTACGGAAGGATAATCCAAAACAAACGACCAAAGCTCTACACAGTGTCCGCTGCAGGGTCTACGGGCGACGATGTCGTCGATACAGTATTGAAAGGGTTAAGAAAATTCGAGAGAGCCGGACAAAGACAGATAGCGACCCTTTAATAAGCCTTTCGGAATAATCCTTTCCTCGACTTATTTTATCCTCTCTCTCTCTCTTTCTCGCTCGTTCTCTCGACTACCACAAAGTTTTAACCCTTTGAAGAGACTCGAGACCAACGTTAACACGTAGCCGTGGAGAGCAATGCAGCAATATAGTACAGAAACGTAGGACACAACTTTGACCAACAGCGACGGCGGTTTCGTCGTAATCGAGAAGACAATAGCCGAGTCGTTACGTTGCGGCGTACCCGTGGTGTAGCACTTTCTGGGCGTGGTGCACCCTCTGCTGTGTCGCCAGCAGCGAATAGTACACTCGGGTATATGTATATACTGTACTTATACCGGGAATGCCAGAGGCGAAAGGGTTGCGAGGACGATTGGATCCCTCTGGTATTCCTGACACCGGCGCAAGGGTTATAACAGCAACAGCGGGCTTTTCAATGCCGTAAATTAATATAGCCAGTAGCGGAATACTATAAGCGAAACGTGATCTTACTACAGGGGACAATTTCACGGTGGCGAAACTCCTCAGTATTGCTGACCAGTGGTTTCTAATCTGGTTGGCAAAAACTCTTGAAATATGCCGTTCAAAGTTAAACCTACGAAATTTCAAGGGAGAAACAACCGTCAGAGTGAAAAAGTCTACTTTGGGCCGCGATATTCCCGACCTAAGATTGTAACCGGTTTACCACATTGACGAAAATGAAACGTATCCATAAGCCACAACGGTTTTCCTGAATACATTGAATTCACATTCGTCTTCTACAATCGCTAAGGGTTGAGCTGATTTTTAGAAGAAATTCGGGGCGGAATGAAGAATAGCGAAATTGTCTTATAGCCATTTCAGTGTCACCGTTTTCGTCAACTCGTCGTCCTTCCCGCTGCCGATAATTCTTCTTCTCCTTTATCTCAACCGGTGTGCATCCGTCTCCCTCCCGCGAGTACGATGACTCCGAGAAATTCGAGCGTGTCGAGCGATACGCGAGTGAATCGCGTTTGTCGCGTTATTTATAACATCAGCAAAAGAGAAGGAGTTCAGGAGCAAGAAGACCAAGAGAAGAGCCGCGCGGCGGTTACCGTGGAAAGCACTCGTTGTTTGCTCTGCCCCCGGACCTTGAGATGAACGTTCGCAGCGAGAGAGCGCGCGGGTTCGACGCTCCGCGGAATGCCGCGAGGGTGATCGTCCTCACTCGAGGTTTCACCACGAGGATCCTTGCCTCCTCGTCGCTTGGGACGACTTCCAGGACACTCTTTATCGTGAGATTGCGACGAGATAGAACAAGATGAAATGGAATGGAAGAAAAAAAAAGAAAAGAGTTGGAAGAGGGCAGTCAGTGTCCTTCCATTAGTCTCGAAGTCTCGCGAAGAAACAGAGACGACCATCGACTATCTAATGTATGAAATTCATGCATATATAATACCAATCTTTATCCACCTCACAATGTTGCTACGTCAAAATCCAAGTGGGAACGTGCAACAAGGTACTTCGGTACTTCGCATACAGTAATGCGCGAAGCACGGACATAATCGGAAGGAGAAGCAACGAAAAGAGGGCAAGACACACACATAAAGTATCAAGAAAGATAGAACGAAGAGAAGGAAGCGCGCGAGGGGCCGGCATCAACGAGGACTAAACGTGGACGACGACGAAGTCGTGAAGAGGACGGTGCACCGGACTGAGACTTCGGAGAGTGAGAGACGGAGAGAGAGATCGAGAGAGAGGGCGGTAACGATGGGGACCCACGGTTCCGCGAATGTTACGGGACCACATAGCGACGTGGGAGTGCAACAACTGCATCGCGTTCATGCACCGGGCGCGGATCCACGGCCAGGCGCACAGCGCACACAGCATACACGCACGTGAGCGCTCGCGCCAAGCGTACGTTCGCGAAGTTTCTTACACACTACAATGATAGTGCAAATGTGTGGTTTGGCTGGTGGTTGCATCGTTGCCTGCACATACAGGGAGCTCGCGGGATCGCGGCCTGACGAGTGAGAGAACCGATGGGAGTGCGCCGACCTCTGCCGCTTCGCAAACGGTCGACGACCTCGCCTCTCCTGCGCCGCCCGCGGAGAGCGTGATCCGCACTCGCGTTAACCAACGATCCTCTCTCTGTGTACCTCAACTCCCCCCTCTACATACGAAGACGACGAGAACAGACCACGATGCATCGCTAACGTCATCGACACGACGATGCGAAGCGCGTACCGTTCGTGGGACAATCGAGAATCGATTAGAGTCAATTGACGAGATTCCGCGCCGATGTGGCGGATTAACTTTTCATCCAACTCATTCCGAAGATGACGTCATTTTCCGCGTCATCGATGACAGAGCTCAGGAAATTCCTTCGTCATTCGATATTCATCGATTGGTTTGGTAATTTAGGCCATTATATATGTTATATTTATTTTTATGCCAAGAAAAAATAATTATTACCGCTATGATAATCTTCGAATATTCAATAGGCTAAGCCGAATGATACGGTACATTTGGGAGGATTTACAGATTAAGCAAATTCCGAGCAGTTGTTTACATTGAATTCGATAGAGGATCAGGGGGTTGAAATATCGAGATTCTTTGAAAGAGAAGGATTGACCCAGTGCCCCAGCTGAGGATATAACTTTAGCCCCGCTTGCCGAGCCGACTACCCGAATCCCACTTTCTTCATATCGCTTCACCGGCTTTTGCTCGTTAGTTTTCTTTGATATTCGGAAAATATTTTGCTTAGATTGATGGTGCCTTTTTCACTTAGCAAATAGAACGAAAATCATATTTGATCGGGGGGATCTCTCTGTCGGTTGACCTGGGAATCTCGAGAGCGACTCGGTCGGAGGGCTCATTTTATGTCGGTAATTGGATTAGCGGGAAAGTATAACTCGTCGAGCGCTTTGAAAACCGCGGGAAAACCGGGAGACCGTATGTTCGGACAATAGGTACGGCGGCGGGGGTCGTTGTACCGAGAATGAGTACTTAACCGCAAGAAAATGAATTTAACCCCCACCCCCAGCCCCCTCTCCCTTCCCATTTATTTCGATGCAAAATTCAAACAGTTCCCGTGAATCTTTAACGTACATCGAAACTCGCTACATATATATATTATATATATATTTATTGTTTGAATTCCGAGTATATAATATCGCTTTGTGTCACATCCGTTAGATCGGATTTCAAGCGCAGTCACGGATTTCTAGGCGTTGAGTTCCAAACGTGTACGAGGGAAAAATATACACGTACGGCGATCGTAAGAATAAGAGAAAGAGAGGCGTCAGCCTGGCGTTCACCGGTTTCAGGATCGAGAGAGGTCAGTCGCACTTCGCTGGCGCATTGTATGCGCTGGCGAAGAACGAACGGAGAAAAAAACAAGAAATAAAAAGGCGAGATACCTATAATAGACAAAACGCGATATCCGATCGTTTTGCCAGGAGGGAGAGAGAAGAGCGGACTGTTCTTCGCTTCTCCGCGCGCTATTTCGATCGATGAAGACTCTCCACTTCCCGGTGGATAGGAAAACGCTCGATAGAGAGCGAGAAACGAGATACGTGTCGTTGAGCCGAGGCGTGGAAGAAACGACAAGGAGGTGCCGCTTAACTCTCCGCGATACAAACTTCTACTCCCAGCCGAAGCAGGAGAAGAAGACGAAGAAGTGGCGAACGAGAAAGACCAAGTCGATCAGATCCTCGCGAAAGAGCGAGTGAATACACAAGCCAAAGAGTAGAAGAAGGAATCATCGTACAGTGTAGAATATCGGCAGCGGTTCTTAACCTTTTTGAATCTATAGAGCAATAGATCGAACAGCCTATCGGGAAATGCAAAAATAATTCGCTGCATCGAACAGTCGCTAATCCGTTTATCTAAAAAATTAAACCTACTCACAGCTGAAAGAACCCGTAATAAAATAAAAAAATCACCAATTAGGATAACAATTATTTCGACCACAAAAAAAACTAATGAGTTTTTTCTAAAATATTTTTTTTCTCGACAAATTAAAGATCAAAGAAATCAAAGATGGAGAAAGGTTAAAAGATTGATGATCGTTAATTAGATAATTTGATGAATCTGAGAATTTTTTTGTGGAATGATTTCGGCGGGGTTTATTGGACCCCAGGTTAAGAACCCCTGGTAAAGAGACTCGAAGTGAAGGCAGAAAGGCAGGTAGGCGAAAAGAGGGGAACGCATCCTCGGGGCCGTCCTAACGGTAGGGCGGGTCACTGGACGCAGCGCGCCGTGCGATGCAACTCCTTTGAGCGCGAAGGCGAGTTGCAAGCGCGCTTTTGCACGACGACGACGACGGCGACGAAGAGCGGACGATAGCCCGGCCAAAGACTTCTTCCACGTCCCCGCGTCGTTGAACGAACGCCGCGGTATCACGGTGCAATGCCCTACCTAGGTGTAACGCTCTTTTGCGCTTCTCGCCGTTGCCCTTATACACAAGTCCCGAGCCGGGGGATTCGCGGGGCCCGCGTGCACCGGGAATTATACTGCTGCACTGGCGAAGCCGGGGCAGATGCGGGCCTTCGTGAGCTCTCAGTGAAGCTACCGGGGGCGCGAGCGGAATTATTGTCTTTCCTTCTGCACACCGTCCTCTTCCCGACGGTGGAAGAACGCGAGAGTCCTTGAACTCTTCATCAACTCTCGCAAGTTCGTTCTCAGCGCCCGACTCTCTTGACACTTCCTACAATTCTACTTGCTACTATTGCAAGTGTTCGGTGGTATCGAGAACCATTGTTCGCTGTTATTTGGAACTCGAATGCGATTGAATTAAAAATTGGCCATTTCCTAACCCCTTACGTACGGAGAACGTACATAATATACAGTACAACCCCCGTATTCTTAACTCGACAGCGGACACCCTCCCGTTTTTGCATTTCGTTGCCATGGTTCCGTGTTGAAATAAGGGAGCGGTTTAGAATACGGGGGTTGTACTGTACGTCCGATTGTTTCGACGAGTCATTACCTTCAATTTGCCCATTTAACTATAAAAAAACGTGAAAAAATTCTGAATGAAATTGTAAAATAACTTTGAAGTGTTGTTTTTTCGATGGTTCAAAGAGATTCGTTATACGCTTTTATGCATTGTTATTACGCGCAAATGATATTAACATACTGCTTGGCCGGTGAATAGTCTCCCGTACGTGAGGGGCTAATTTGGGATTATCTTTTCAAAACCGTGATGCGCATCCTTTGAAGTCATTGACCCCCTATTCTTCGTCACGATACAAAACAGACGAAACTGCCAAAATATGTTTATATCGATTCGTCCTCTGCATCCCGATAGCAGTGATTAAAGCATTGGGAAAACACAAACTGACGATATCTTGACCTGGATAACAAGTGGAATCCGCGGTTCTGCAATGAACGATCGCGAAATCTGAGAGTTTATGACGAATTTGGAACGCAGTCGATGAGTCTCAATTAGTTTGTATAGAATCAATAATATATTTTCGCAGAAACGATGAGTCGAGCATTCATAGTAAAAAACTTATTCGCGAGGGTTCATTGATTCCTCGGTGAATATCTAGGATAAGAAACGCTGCTTCTTGTGTCTGAAGTGACGACGAGATGTTTTCGCGAGTTACAAACATTTCCCCGAAGCCTTGACCGCCCGACACAATACGTCATCGGGAAGTTGTTTTTTTCATTGCCATGGTCAATGGACTCGGTGGATCGTCGACCTTGGAATCGTCCATAAAAACTTACGGAAGGGGTAACAAGCAAAAAAAAAAAACGATCTACAGATGTTTACCACAAACGATCGAACGTGTGTCGATCATGCAAAAATCTATTAGCAGCGTGCGTAAGAAATCATTATATCTACATCCTCATCTTGTGTACCAAGAAACGTAATGCTCCGGCTGTTTGTGTTCTATAATATAATAATACGGCGCTCGGCTATTCGGTGTCGACGAACCCGCGCCACTCTCCTCGTATCTTATTTCGTTGAGTCGTGACTAAATAACGACCGACAAAGTTGCATCGTGACCCGACGAAAGTTTCGAGAAAACTCCAAAGCTCGCGGGACATTATCCACGTGTGTAATAAAAGCCTGAGAGCTGCAACGTAGACTTACGAGAACGCTCTCGAAGAATAACTTGCTAACTGTTCTTTTACACGTTTTCTACGACAAGCGACGAGAGTCCAAGATACAAGCGTTACCGTGCGTACGAGCCTCTGGTACGCACGAGTTTAGTGCGCCTAACTAATATACATATGACGAGCCTCGATGTGTTCTCTCGTCCGTCGCACGTTTGAGTAAATTTGTCAACGTGTTAGTCTCTCGGGGATATACACGACTATGAATGACATAACGACGGTGACTACTATGAGTGAATCGAACGAGGGACTGTTGAGTACCGGGCGTCGACCCCCGCAGGCGCGATGCACCATCGTGTGCTCATCTATGCGTTGTCCACCCGAAGAACCGTATTTCTTGCAACGGCACAGAGTATGAATCAACTATGAAATTACCCCATGAGCCCACGAATCTTAACCATCGTTTTAACCTGCGTAACTCGAGATATCTCGTATTTCGCGAAAAAAAAAACTCTATCATAGGCATCGGAATTGCGTGGCAAACTATCGCGACGCGTTACCGAGAAACGATGACTAAAGGCCCCCGACAAACGACCCGCCGGGTGAGGCGTTACGTGTGTATCTATGAGGCCACGTGAGGCTCGTGCGTAGTACCGAGTGATAGCTATAGTAATAAACAGCATCGACGTCGCGGTAATACCCGTGACACCGGCACTGATTATTTTTCTGACCCACATTACCGAAAGTTCGTTGGCACCGCTCTTTATCCTTAAACTATGATATTGTAAACTACAACACTTTACTGACACTTCTTATTATTCAAAACGAAACGACGCTTTAGTACTTTACTCTATATTTTTCTGTCACAATCATTTATGTCGCGTGTCTGACGCTTCTAGAAATGAAAACAACTGTGTGTTTTCGATTTGAAGGGGGGGAGAGGGAGGGGTTGAAGAAATTATATAGTTTGAAACTCGATTGTCGGCTTTGTATTTATTTTCGAGGGTTAAGAGCGACTAAACGGTACGCTTGAAACGGAATGGTGCGGTTGTAACAGGTGCTGCGTGTCACAGATATGTTTGATCGTATTTACGAGGAAGAAAAAAAAATAGTAATAGAGCGTTCACGATGTCAAGGTATCGTGGCCGAGTCAACGACACCGGGCTACGTCTGTACTTAAGTGCGGAGCAACCAGATTCCGTTTGGAAGTAACCCAAAAAAACAACGACGCGAGAACTTGACCGGAGGTTTTTTTTAGCACAGGGATAGGGCCGGGATGTCTTATCGGAAACGAGGAGAAAAAAAAATCGATAAGGAGCAAAGCGTCGATTGCCGGGCAACAGGTATATATAGACGGGGTATAGGCGGTGTTAGACGATGAAGTATCGAAAGACCGATACGAAAAACACGACATCAAACCTATCGAATGACAAATATCGAAAGCTCTCACCGCGAGAGATCGAATATAGAAAATATTGTTGAGAGAAAGAAAAAAAAAAAAAAAGGAAAAACCTATACCTATGTTTGTAGTTTGATATCGAGATAGGGATCTCGTGGAACCGCGGCTACGGTTGGGCAACTGATCGCGTGCGGGAAATCACGGCGAAAGCACTTTCGCGCTGCGAGGTTCTCTCTGCGTTCGAGAGGAGACCGAGTCAGGCAACGACCTCACCTTTTACGGTCGGGGAAAAAAAATTGGTAGTCGCGAAAGAGGTAACGAAATGGACGGCATTAATCGACTCTGTGAATTTTCCACAACGGTGAAGAATCCAGAAGTATACGAAGACGGAGAAGAAGAATGAGCGTAGAAGGAAGAGAACGAGAGGAGAACGACTGGTTGACACGCTCCTTCGAAATGATATAAGCTTTACCTCTCGAGCCTAACAATAATACTAATGTTACTCTTATCTCGCATTTGCCTCGGGTTCAACGTAGCTTTATGGAGTTCCTACAATAACATCGATTAATGAATACAGCGTTGCTCCGATTATACAAACTCGCCGTCCTTTGCTTCTCGCGTGAAAGTAGCAGAAAGCTACGAGGGAGAATCGAAGAAGAAGGAGGAGATGAGGTTGCCGCCTCGGGAAATCATCGGAGGAGCGAAAGAGGAAAAGAGGAGAAAAAACCCAACCATAGAGAGTTCCGAAGAATCTTTCTTTCTCGTTTATGTGTAGTAGTCACTATACAGTGTTACTGTAGTGACGTCTACTGTATCTTCGTGTACTGGAGAGTATGGAGTACTCTACCCCCCTCCCTTCCTCCCCCTTAACCTTCCTACCCGCGGCACCCGTCCTCTTCGTCGTCGTCCTCGTGAGTCGTTCGCGTCGCGAGATTAGCCGAGCTGGAAGAGGGCCGATGCCAGTGAACTCGGTTGGCCGGTCACTAACCAGGTAACCCACACTAGCGTTCACTGACTCGCTTGCGCAGCTTGTTCGTTTCTCACTCGCGCCCGCACTCGCGAACCGTCAACGTGCTATGCAGCAACGGCAACGGTTACGCTACGGGCTTTTTCACCGTTTGCCCAGCAGCAGACGAGCGCGTAGTTATACGTCCCGCTCTTACCCTCACGAGACCACTTCGCTTCTTCTTCCTCCTCGTCGCAGCAGCAGCAGTTTCTGTTCCCCCCTCAGCAAATGCTCGGGGTAATTGCGCGCTCGGTATTCTTCCTCTTATCCTTCTTCGCCTCCTTCGAAGGGGCCACTTCCCTTCTTCACATTTTTTAAAATCTTTTCCTCTATCTTCGTTCTTCCTTCTTGTCTAAGCGTTCGCCTTCTCGCAGTACCATCTTCCGACTTTTTTCTCCTGTTCTTTCGCAATTCTTTTCTTACATTGTAGTTATGTATTATTGCCCGGTGTATGGTGCACGTAATTCGTTCTCAGGCTCTGCACAAGCCGTGTCCTTGGAGAGATTCTTGCGGAAATCGTCGAAGGAGAAACGGTGAGGGAAGAAGTGCACTGCACTCAACGAACGATCTTCCGGGTTTAGCTACTCGGAATTTTCCCTCGAAAATGTTTACAACTCGAGATCTCGAAGCAACGATGATTAATTGAATTTACGAATATTGCGTTGTCATTGTGATTTGTTTTTTCATTCAACTTCCACGGAATCGTGTAGAAGTGCGTCAGCGGACAGAATCAAAACAAGACCCAATTTTTTGGATAGGACGGGATTCACGCTTGAGGAATGTACGCTATTTTACACGATTATCCGCGTACCTCCTTCCTCGGCTGCGTACTTTCCGCGTGCGCTCACGCCTTGCCGTTGGGCCAATGACCTCTCTCGCGCTAGGAAGAGAATCGAGTTAATGAATTGTTGTTTACGACGAACGTTCCGGAGAGCGACGACCAGGACGAAGAAGAAGAGAAAAAGACAGATGGGGCCCGCTATTCGTGTTGCCTCGAGCGAGAAAGATACTATGGGGCGCTATGCCATAATAATCTAATGCGAGACACTTAAAACGGACTTCGACTGGTCCCGAAATTGTAATTCATTTTTATATCCGCGATTTATAGGCTTCGATCGGTCAAAAAAATGATTTTACAAGAAAAGTCGAGAAGATTGTATTGAGTGAGAATTCACGAAGAACCGATACATGAACTCCTCCGCTCGAGTGGCTTCCCCTGCTGAAACCTCGATTGAGTGTACGCGCAAGTGCATTATATTGCACGTACACACAGCCGAAGAAGACGTCCAAGTTTTGCCGTGTGCTCGTGCGGAACCACCATTTCTGACGTTGCCAATGTGGTGGGGCCCTGCAGTTTGTTGCCCGGTGACCGAGTTCATCGCCTCCTCGCTGCCGTCTCGAAATCGAGAATCTTCGAAGCAACCGGCAAGCGGCAAGCGTCGATCGCACACCACAGAACTTCACTGTACGTACCTGTATTTGCAGGTATAGTGTAAGTCAACTCCGCCCGCAGGAGACTCGCTTTTTCATCGAAAGCCGCTCTGGCACCGTGACCGCCAAATAACACAGGCGATTTTATCATCGAAAATATGAATGATGCATAAGAAGCTCGATGACTTATACAATAAAAAAAAAAATCATAATTTATTTCATCGTTCGATAGAGTCGTAAAGCTTTTTGTTTCTTTTTTTTCTTTCGTCCATTTCAATTGACGTTAGAATTGGTGTTAGTAGCGTGAGGTTAATTGATGGATCAATCAATAGGTTAACGACTCGACGATACTACAAATCACCGAGAAGGTCGTCGATCTTTTTCGATCGAATATGAGGAAAAAAGTGATATAAGAGGTCACAAACGAGGCGCGTTGGCGTCGATGTTTCGAGAACTCCCGCGCGTGGGTCGCCGCCGAGTCCATGAACCTTCTTCTTTCGTCTCTTGGCCTTTTTCGTTCCTTTATTCTTCATTTTGTTTTTTTCCTTCGTTTTCTTATTTTTTTCTTTTTTTTTTTTTCATTTTAATTATCGATGGCCTCGAGTCATTCGCCTTTGAGACTTGGGATCAATCATCTACCACAGACGACCTCGCTTGCCGGATACGAATCGCCCAATAATAGCCAAGGACATCTCTCGGCAGTTCTGTTTTATATATAGAGATAAATGTGTCTTTCGAATAGAGCGAGAAGCCTCCAAAAGTGGCTTCCGATCGAAGGCAGCCTCCGGGGGCAACACAGCATTTTTCGCCGATTCTCCGTACGGACGGTCCAACGATTGAATTTCACAAATTTCCGAGCTTTTCAGGTATGCGAAACCTTTGCTCCATAAATTATTGAAATTCTGCCGAAGAAGAGTTGCGAGATCCGTTACGAATTTACGGTGCAATAATTCGTGCGCAACCGTACCTCGCGCAAAATTTTTCAAAGAGTTATATTGCATCGACGCGCCGTTAGACGCAGTAAAGGGACAGGGATCGCGCGCAGGCTCTGTTTACGTTAACCCGTGTCCAATGGAACGAGTGCCAGGAAACTCTCGGTGACGCTCCAGATTTCGAATTTATGGAGCGACCCCTCTCCCTCTCTTCGTGTTGTTCGAGGCTCGCGCCTCTGCTCCATCCGTCGACAATAAGAACGAAACTTTGACGAGGGTCAAGGCATTCCGTTACAGCCCTTTCGTTACCTTCCGGTTATTTAATAGTCGCGCGCACTTTGCGCAAAACCCTTTGGCTACGCTAAATTTGCGAATATACAATTATTCTTCTCGTCGAAGCTGAAACTCGCCTTCTTGCGAAGGGTACCCCTGTCGAGAGTTTTCGGAGTGCAAATATCGAGCACTAACATTTTATACCGAATCATAAACCAGAGAGGTGTGTTGCCCTCCCGGCGAGTTAGCTGCAATCGAACAATGTTTCGTCGTCGTACACGAGTCGGTAATTCTCGGACGCCGGTCAGTGGCCGTGTAAAAGAGCGCAGCAGCAGCGGTAGAGCTCACGGACGGTTACGTATCACGTATTCACGACGCGAACTTCTCTTTGATCGGTCATCGGCACGACCCTCGTCCGAGCACCGCCCGAGCGCACGCGCATCGAACGACGAGAACAAGGCACGCACGCGGACGGACACGCGGCCGCATAACACGCTCACATCCGCGCCCGGGCCCTGACCACGAGATTCGTCGGAGATATATGTGTATATACCATAAGCACAATCGGGTAATAGGAAACAAACGAATGAGAGGAAAAAAAAGAGTCGAAAATTTCAACGAAAATCTCTCATTGTTCGGAACCCTACGAAAAAAAAACTCTCGAATTTGTTAGTCGACGCGAAGCACGAAATGAAAGAAAAATGACGATTGTAGTTTGTCTATACGACGCTTCCTGTCCTCGGGGCGAATTGGTGATGAGTGAAACGGTCGTTTCGTGGATTCGATAAGATCGGTCTTTCAATGCCAATGGTGCGCATAGTTGCATCTGCGTACCTTACGAGAATTTTTAATCGCGGTATTCAAGCTCTCGGCTTTCTCTCTCTCTCTCTCTCTCCACTCGCGAGCGCCGAAAGTCCGCGTGAACCACGTGCACCGCTTCACGCCGATTTAACCGGGAGGAAAGTGCGAGTCTTCGATATATCTGGAGCGTCGCTCGTGAAGAATTCTCCTTCGATCGAGAGATGGAACGAAAGCCACTCGCGTAATTATCCGCTGTGACGACATCGGCTCGATGGTTTTCAGGTCTGCATATATATACGAACGGAAACGGTGAACGGTTCGCCCCATCGACATTCTTTCTCGCGAGCGCGGGTAATTGTTCTACCCATTAGGTTAACTGTGAATCGGGCCCTGTAGTGCCGGACATCTAATTGAATTTGACCCATTATCTCTATGGCGTTCTTAAGTTTTTTCAATACATATTCGAGAAAAAAAAAATTATCTGAGATTAGACGGCATCGTTTAAAAATTGATTGGTCTCTGAATTTTTTTTTTTTTTTTAGGGTTTCATCGATCGAGTTTCGTAATTAGGTCTCTTAATAAATATTACAGTCGAGACACCTGTCGAGACGAACGACTATAAAGCTAAACGAAAACCAAATAGAGTTCCGATTTGGGTGCTCCAAATCGTTTGTTCCATATTTACACGTGTTCAATACTCTGTAATCAAGACTCCTCGCGATAGCTGAGGTCGTATGTGCGCGTGCGCGCGTTTCGACAATGCGCTTATAATTCGCGTGCTCGAGGAGTTCTCTAATTGCCTCTCGCGCAAGAGAGCTTTGAGTGCCGCATAACTACGACGATGGTTTAGATCGTCGAGGGTTAAGCTGTTGCTGCGGTGCCGCGTGGTTCTCGTGATATATAGTAAATATAGATATACGTTACGGAGTTAAGAGCGAAATACCGAGTGGGGATCGTGCGAGAACGTGAGCATGCAGCGACAGAAGGAGGCGGAGAAGGTGGAGGACGATGGTTGCAGTGCGGAAGGCGTCGAAGGGAGGGCAGTGAACGCAACTGGACGTCGGTCACTCACCTCACCCAACCATATTGCTCCATATCCACCGAAAGAGCGATAAAGATAGACGATAAACAGGGATAGAGGAGGAGAAGAGGGACAGCTGCTTGCTATTGCCGACTGCGCGTTATGCACCGCGAATAATATATAGATATAACAAATATCATGCTTACCAAACTGACTGTTACATATCTTTGTAAAATTCACGGAAATTCGTGTAAAAAAATGTCATCACGTCCCGGACGGTTTAGATTCAATGATTCGCCAATAAATCAGCAGGTAAAAAATGATTGATGAATTGCATTCGTTGGGTTAATAGAAGACTAGCTATATGTTGCGCGTATGGCCTTTAGGGGCCGATGTAATACTTTATCGAGAGAGGAAAAAACGCGAACTGGATCTTTTCTCGTGGGAGTTTCTCGTTCCTGTGCCCATAACTGGGATATTTCAGTGTATACACGTCGAGGAAACATAAGAAGAGTCCCTCTATGGCCCGATGACGGAGAAACGCGAGAGAGTACATAAGCATAGGTGCTATCGTGAAACAATGAACAATGATGTCCGGAGAAAGTATAACCACGCAGGGGGCGAAAGCAGTCGTCGGTGTATTCGCATGGATACTTATATAGTAATACTTTTACAGTAGAGAGGCTTGTAAATGGTGTCTTACATTGCAGGCGCATCCTTCTAATTTATTTCAAAGTTTATTCTCCTTTATTTATTCACGTACACTATAATCCGCGCCTATAAAATAAGCTGCGCTTGATCCATTAACACGACGATACGGAGTGTGAAAGAAAAAAAATACCACTGATGGATCAACTTTATCACGACGAGGAAAGTAAGATCGTGTATAGTAGTTTGTCGCCTTTGCTACACGTTACGACCATACGAGAGACGTCGGAACGCCTGCACGATCGCTGTTGCGCAACGTCGGAAGAGAAGAAAGTAGGCAAACACGAATTTGGTTATTCGGTCAGCGGTGTGCTTGCCCCGGGCCCACCGCCACTGCTGCTGCTGGTTGCTCCTTCCTCGGAGCGGGACTCCGCGGAGCCCGAGGAATCCAGTTTCACCGATGCCGTTCTCGGCTTCTTCCGATTGCCGATAATCGATCAATCGACAGATATAGAGTATTTTCGGATCGAAACTAAAATAACTTTCGTATATTCGCGCGAAACGAATCTTTCACAAGGCGAAATGGGATGGGGGTTTAAAAAAAAAAAAAAAGAACGAGAAGAAACTACGAAGGATCGCATGCAGTTAAAAAAGTTCACTGAACTCTTTAATCGATTGTCGACCCTACCTGCCACCCACGAATCTCTCAACGATCTTGTAATTCCGGATGTGTGTTTATACCTGCAAGTACACGTTGTACTGCAAGAAGGGGTTGTGTATTTTAGTGGATTGGGGAGCTATGTATAGGCGATAAAATAAGTGGTCGGGTGTATAGTTGTTGAAGGCAACCCCGCGCTCTAATTATCCAGTTCCATAAAGCCTTACGGGCCTCTCTTGGAGCTACGAGAGCTCCTGGCGCGTCGAGCCGCGAGCGCAAGGTGGAGTTATCCGAGTACGTACGTAGACGTACCTCTATACCGCCGAGAGTACCCACTCGTACCGCCGTTGCTCGTTGTAGTTACGGGTTCAGTAACCTCCCTGTAACCCCGCTATCGATGCTAATGGGAGTAGTGTGTAGGTACTATATGCTAGAAGGATAGTATATGCATAATAGGTATATACCGGGAATACACACGGCATCGAGTTGCTTGCAACGCCGACGCACCGTGGGGCCGCCATAGACGCGATTTCAAGCTATATAGACTCCGCAATATATATACACACCATAGACGAGGGACGAGTTGCACAAACCGCAAACCCTGTTACCTATGCGACAGGCATGATTTCCGCGTCGGGATTCGCGGCAACCCCTCCCCCCCTCCCGCGCGTATACCTTGCCGTGTGCACGCCCGACCTGAGTCCATACTAAACCCGGAAGAATTGCAACGACTATCGAGCATTAGAGAAACGATGCGCGGTGAATTACAATTTAAATGATTTTTTTTTTTTTTTTCGTCCCATCTTTCCATTAAGGGGATCTAACTGCCGTTAAAAATTGATAATTTGATTGAAAGTTGCACATGCCTTTCGAAAATTTAATTTGATTCTCCGTTTCAAAGATTTTATTGCCTGATAGGGAATTTTTTTTTGTTTAACTTGGTAGTTTGAACAGTTAAAGAATTTTTTTTTATAGTTAACTTATATATATCTACATGGCAAAAGGTTACTAACCGAGTGAGAGGATGTTACACGCCTAAGACCCCCTCGTAGTCGTTCGTTGCACGACCTCTCAGCAGCTCGGCGCATCGCCGTCGCCGGGACTTAGAGTCCCGGACGGCGGAGCACCGCGCACCGCGAATACAGTTAGGCGAACCAAATTCGCGCGTGCGACAATGAACGAGGAAGCGAAATATACACAGCGGGGTTTTACTGCGCGATTTCTGTCGTCGACCTATTTTAGGATCATGCTGTTTGTATCTCGCTTATCCTATTAGATAAATTTATTTCTGTACGCTGTTGCGCTATTCTCTTTCGATGTTTGTGAATTTTCACGATGAAGATTCGCGGAAGGGCTCTCGTACCAGTTTGAGCGCTGATAAGCGATAACGAAATATATGCCGGAAATTACGTGGACGACGATACGATGATGGCATCATTCGGGACTTCAGTATTTTCCGCTTCTTCGGTATTCCCATCCACTCATCTTCCTCTCTTCGCATCGCGTGTTATTCGAGAAGTTTCGCAGGTCATTGACCTCATGCTGAAGTACGACGTAGATATATATACAACATATCAGACCGCAGTATAAATACGTCGTACTTCGAGAGCAACAACAGGACCCACATAGCTTGAGAATTTTAGTCACGACTCATTATCGTGTTAGCGCGAATGTACGACTTCGCCTTTATCGTTCTCTCGGAGGTCTTCGAACCAAGAGAATGTCGATGTCTCATCGCCCTTCGCGGTCACGGCCGGTCGATGATGCCGGTCTTTCGGCCAACTGAGATTCATCATACTCGCGGTTGTATCGTTTTTTTTTTTTTTTTCCTTTTTTTTTCGTCGTATAATCACAGAATCCTCGAGAAGCTGACGACCTTCTAGTATGGTAATAATCGATTGGACGTTTCAGCGCGTGGAATGAATTGAGATAATACGCAGCGTCGAATGATCCACGTGTCTGTTACGAGACGCGTCAAGGTGCTTCCTGAATCACACATATATTTTTCAAGTTCAAAGTTCCTCCGCCGACCACTGTTATTTTCCTGGCGAACAACGAAGTTGGCGAATCTATTTCATCGTTTGCTCGTAACAGACTAATATGGCTGTTACACGCCACATTTGGAAACTGCGTTAATTGCGCAAGTGTGTTAGTGGGTCGTTAGTGGCATAAAACTTCAGTCGTTTGCGAGTTGATTTGAAACCGAGCGTTCGAGCGGGGCGACCGCATTCTTGTTCTCTTCAGGGCACCTTCGCGGTTTACGACTAAGTTTTTCGGGGTCGGATAGCTGGATCACCATCGTAGAAGTGATATTAGAGTTTCTCGAAGGTTTCTTATGAGGTAAAAGGATCGATTCTCGAATCTTTCGCCTTCCGGCAAATCCGTGGGATTCTCGGATGTACCTGAATCCCAGACGGAAATGCCATAAAATCCTATCTGGATGATCCTTCGTTTTACGCAATGTCGAAGAGCCTCGTCGGCCGCGTCTATTGAGAAACTTCTTGGCTTCCACGTAAAGCCGATCGCGTGATAAAAATAGTTATAATACCATTTTCCTTGTACGATCGGACCACCCGATTAGAATATACGTAGATGAAAAGAAGAAAGAAGAACGCCGATGAACTCAAAGTCACAAGGTCTTCTTGCATCGATGTCCATGCGCCAAACGTACGAGTCATAGACGACTTCCGGGCCGGATTCGCGAACTCATGGTCACGCGTTTCATGGTCCCTCGATCTCCCACTCTCGTTCATTCTCATTTGCGCTGTAACGCGTAATACTCCGCGCGTGTGCGTCCGTAAAAATACGTGTATACGAGTTCCGACGATCGCCACAAATGTGCTTCAGCATCGTTGGCCTTCATCGGTCAGTGGCTTTTGAAGGCAGAATATTCGACCAAAAGACTCGCGTCGATTACTTAATATGCCTATGGTAACAGTGTGCGCAGGTGTACATATTCCTGCTGTACGTGTACATCGAGCTTTTTTTTTTAATAGGTGTATAAATATTCCGTATTCCGCGAGAGGCCATCGTTCCCTCGGGGGTTCGAGGGCCTCGGTTACTGTTCAACTCGTTCCGAGCTCATCGGACCTTTATACGAAGTCACGAGGAGAGACAGAAGCAGATTGCGACTAGTGCGCACAACACAGCGTTACCGCGAGTGTATCCAAGGTAGTGGAGTAACTTTGTACAGTGGATCGTTGTACCGAGGTACGATAAACCCGCTGGCCCGGTGCGTGCGTGACGACCGGGTGGTCAAGGTCTCTCACATCGGCACGGCGTACTGACCCCAGAATAAAGGAGTGAGAGATAGAGACCGGAAGCCACTCTTATGCGAGCAGAACGAGTCTTTGCCATGACGCGAAAAAAAAAAATCTATGTAACCGCTAAGAAATTTATAAAAAAAAAAACGCACATAATAAAATCGTTAACGTTCTATCTGTGTTCGGTCAATATACGAAGAGGGATCAAAGTAAAAAAATTAACGAAATATGAATTTTATGTTCGTCTGGGTCTGGAATAATTCGCCAGCATCTTTTTATTAGCGTCAATAGACCGCGAAAAGGCAGTAGGCGAGTTTGACCAAAGACCACCGAACAGACGAACGCGTCTTTATAGACGTCACGTGTCTACGCGGGACATATATCCAGACATACGATCCGGTACCACTCAAGGATATTTACACACAGATTCGCGAGAGCACGTTGATGGCCGGCTGCTTCCGTGCTCTGGGATGATAGATAAATTCAGATGAGGCAGCGGCAAAAACAGCGGCGTAGGGGAATTTGGCAAATCGGGACAACGTCCTATCGCGGGGCCACGATCTGTGTGCCGCTGCTGCTGCCGAGCAACAACTCTCGCGTCACGCGCGACGTAAGCTACACGTGCAAAAAGATATCCCACCGGATTCGGGGGGAGGGCTATTCTCGATCTCTGTCACTCGAGAGGGGCTCTCCTCTCTCGACCTCGTGAATTTGGCAAAACTCGTGGAAGCTGAGAACGAATGTGCAAAGAGACTCTAATATCGCGCGAACGAGCGCAAAGAGGAAGGACAGAGGAGATAAAGAGAGACGAAAGGAGAGGAAGGAGAATCCCGCGAGTTCGCTGGAGGTGTCACTGACTCCCGTACGTAGGTGATCGACCTCCATCGTCCCCACCATAATGCAACGAGCACATCGTCGTCGTGCTGTTGCTGCTATTGCTTGTACACCCGCCCCCCCCCCTCCCGCTCCCCTCTTCCTCAACCATCACAGAACTCTTTTGCTCGAACGAGAGTTCTCTCTCGCGGGTTTTCTGATGCCCCGTACCCGCGCGCCCGCGCGTCACGCCGCAACTCTTCGGCAAAACGTGAGACTAACACAGTCATACCAGTGACGTAACGCCGGTTATTCAACCTGGTTGGCCGTCTCAGTGACGAAATGCCAGGCTGTTGCAGACTCGACTCCGCCAGAGTTCCTTGACGCTTTAACAAAAGTCTTTTTCGCCCCGTCTCGTCACTATTATCGAACTGTAAATTCATTTAACAGCATGTCATTTTTTTCTTATTCCAATTTTTGAAAATCTATGTAGGGAATTCTTGGCAATTTTCCATGGGAACTGATGAATTTTGGAGCACTAACGCGTCCGAGTAAAATTCGAACTCTCGACGCGCGGAGTCTATGCGCGTAGTCGACTGCCGTCCCGACATCTAATGCGAATCAAATGGTGTGTATAAATAGTAAGAGCTCTTCTAACACTGTGGGTGTGAGAGAGACGCATTCCGACGCGTTTTTTTTCGGCGTGGGCTACTCCACGATAACCGAAAGTGTTTACTGTTTACGGAACGAGGGGCGGGTTTGCTTGTATTTGTTTTTTTTTTTTTTTTTTTTTCGGTCACGGGCAACTCTCGGCCCCGTTTGAAAGAGTGTTAGACGATGGTGACTGAGTTTGCGAATTTGGGAGTGGCGTTTCTGTGGGTTTGTTTGTTTCTATTACATGTGACATAGTTCAGAGATTTTTTTGTTGTAACCCACGTTATTATCAATTAAATAAAAGAATCATCAAATTTAATCGTCTAATAACGTTTTTTTTTTTTTTTTTTTTTTTTTTCAGTGATTTGTAAAAGGTAAAGTTCGATTGCGAGAACTGTTGCCGACAATTCTGAAACGCTCAGTCTCGAAACTTCGAAATGTAGGTTTATTGTTATTCATTTTTTCGTACAGCAATCCCCGTGGTTTATCGTCGTAGTTTGCCCCCAGCGTGAACGTTAGTTTTACGATGGCAACGCTCCCGTTTCGCGGGCTGCTGACTGCGATCGGTTGTTATAGTTCTGTAGTAGCCGCGGGTTACGGTCCATTGAGCTTCGACCGAATCATCGCGCTCCCATTAATCCTTATGTAGTTGCAGCGTTAGATAAAGTATATATCTATATACATGTACAACACTCGAGAGCATCAGCGTGGATTTTGTGTCGAACTCTTGTTGTTCTCATCTTCTGCAGGGACAAAGCTCTGAAAAGCCTCAGCTACCTCGCGAATTAATCGGTCACCGGCCCCGATAACGCTCGCCCGCGCCTTCGCCAATCGCTCGCTCGCCTCACTTGAGTTTCCTATTTTTAACATTTTTTTTTGTCGCTTCTCGTTTCCGGAATAATGTATAATTATATCGATAATCCTTTATGCGCTAGTTATCCAAATATCGACGTTCGCGTCAACCATTTTTTTTTTCTCTATAATGCATTATACGTTTCATATCTATCTATGGATTTTGTTAACGTCTTTTTTTCAACACATTGCTATTGATCGGACGAAGCATCAGAATGATGTATTCAAGATGAGTAAAAAAAATCTGAATTCATTATCGATATACTCCGTCGCCTTCGGGTCAATGACTTTAGGATTCACCTTATAAAGGCGACATTACTCGGAAGAATCGAGAGATCCTGAGCAATTCGAAGGATATCCACGTAATATATAGCGCGGTTGGACGATACGATCCGATCCAAAGACGATAGGAGAAGAGGATCCTCCTGCACGCGTGCGTCTGCCCGACTCAATGCCGTTAGGTCGTCGAGGGGAGAGAGAAGGAGGAGTTTCTCGAGGTCCTGGCAAGAGAGCCACACGCTTTATACACAAGAGTTTGCCCTCTTGCGCGCCTCTCTCTGAGCGTAGTGTCTGCCTCTGTCTAAGGATATGCGACCGAACGAAACGAACGAGTCTCCGCACACACGAGATCTGCGTACTAAACGTTGTACAGTATAATGGCAGATGAGTCTACGCGGGTAGGAATGCGCGTGAGAGCACGTGGCTCCCGTATATCCTAGAAGTTTTGCATCTGTGTGAATTCGCTCGTGAAACGCATACCGACGTAAAAAAAAAACATATACACGTTAGAGTTTATGTATATCTACGCTTGGAGCTCTCCTGCGGTGAGTGACCTATGAGGATTCATGTGTCTTTCGCACCGGCTTCGAAATGTCCGCGAACACTGTATCCCGTGTCAACGCACTTGGCGGCTGTGCGTTACGGTTATGTACTCTGCGGTGTGCAACTACAATAGCAGCGAATACCCACTCGAAGCACGTGTTACGCCGCAAGCTTAACGCCGGCTTCGTTGATAATACGGCAAATTACAAAACGGCACGAAAAACCCATTCGGACGCTGCTCCGTTTCTCTCGGCGATGTGTCACTGGGCAATTACCTGCGCGTTAAATTCCCCAGTTACGTACACACGAGGCGCTAATCCCCAGACGCGGATTTTGCTACGAGCGTTGAAACCCAATTACGAAACGTCGTGTCCCCGAGTGAAAGAACGGGATACATAAATAAAAGTCTATCGTATGATATCGACGAAAAACGTCTGAGACAAAAATGATTTATTTCGAAAACAAAAAAAAAATGCCTACGGCGAATATTCGGATCGTCACAGACAATTGTACAATTCCGTGGGCTGTCCGTAATGATCCTTATACATTTGGAACGTTTCTTTTTTCAATTGCCTCTCGCTGATTCAATTTTTCGTATCACATCTTGCGAGACGCTTTGAGTGCGTATGGCGAAGAGGTGATTTGTTTCGAAATGTCATTAGTAACAATCACGTCTCGAAAAACGAGGTTCGTCTGCTCCAACGGTTCCGGAAACGTTTCTCGGGAGCCACGAGAGATAGATGAAGAAAGCATATATATATATATACATATTCTTACTTTATTTTCGTCTTAACCGAGAGACAAGTCCCGAGATATCGTAACACTGTGGCATAAAGGAGATCGTGAGGTTGTATAGAAACTCTGTTGCTCGCGAGCAAATGGGTCGGAGGGCAACGACCTCACCGCTTTCTGCTCTCAAATTTTATTAAGGACACTTGTATATAAAGTAGTATATAGCTGTAACTATATATACACTGAAATGTACATAGATATACTGTAATGTTGTATAAGAATAGTAGTAATACTATGACGACGACGACGCCGCCGAGCGGGCTGTCGGATATTGCGCAAGTGGTTGTATTACGCTTCAATTTTACAGCGAGGGATTAAGGGGAAAGGGGAGGGGGAGGGGGGCAAATGCGAGTTCGAGTAATATATGACGACGGCACGCGCTCTCCATACACTCTTCGCTCGGGCTATTTGTCCTAATTGACAGATCTCTCTCCCCCAGCGGCGACACAATGAGATCCGCAGAGTTCTCTCTGATCGTGATAAAGACGAGAATCGAGTTTCGAGACCTCGCGGCGATTTCAATTTCACGTTTAACCCGGCTAATGCGACTTCTACTATGTTAGAGGCTTTGTGACTAATTTCACTATTGGAGTTGCCATCGCTAACTGTCAGGCGGTGAGTCGGTTTTTTCTTTTTTTACCGTGTCGTCTACCGAGAGCAACTCTAATTCGGAAAAATATCTTCGGCACGCGAAAGAAATCTAATTTTCCAAGCAGCGTCGGTATATACTGGCAAATGAGAATCGATTATGTTTCGAAGCCCCGAAAGATTACTCCCGCTGAGAAATTCGTGAATCGTTTTTCAGTTAACACATATAGAAATAGCCGAGTGGAGTTTGAGTTCCGGAAACTTTCTAATTGTGTCATCGGCAACGCGTGTAAGTGTGTATGTGTGCGGGAGCTCGTTGTAGATCTAACGAAACTGTTAGGTCATAGGAGAGAAAGAGAGCAAGAGAGGCGCTCCGGTGTATATAAGAGCTCGTCATCGTCTCGTCTCGCATGAGCGATAGTCAAGAGTGAGAAAGAGATCGGGGAATTCAAAAATAATCACCATCCAGCAGCAACAGCGTCGGCAGCAGCAGCAGCAAGACTGTTGCTCCGAGATGTTGGCCGGTTTCGCAAGACGCACCGCGCGAGCGTCTCGGTCCAGCGAGCGGCAGGCAAGGCCACCAGGTCGTAGGCACAACCTGATTGCGTGAATATCCCCGATTCGACGACGACGCATGTATGTGTATGTGTACCCAACCGGGCGATGTGCCACTGCGGCACGAGGAGGAGGAGGAGGAGGAGGAGGAGGAGGATAAGATAAAGTAGAAGGAGACGTGGATCACGACGATGTCGCGTAATCCTTCGAGCTCACTATCCTTTTATAGACTGCCGCACGGAAGATGGAGGAGATCTTGCTTAGCGGTCGTCGCACCGCACGAGGATATCGATATAATTATTAAATTTGAAAAAAATAAAATAAAAATGTCTGCTTTGATCTGCAATTTACAATTAGAAAAATAATTCAAATGCTGGTCTAATTTGATGATTATAAACTTTGGACCGATTTAATATGAATTAAATACGCGATGTATCGATTGCTCGTATAAGGAACGATTCAATAATCTATTATACTTCGAATTACGAAACTCCGGTTCCGACGTTTGCGCGCGAAGAAAAAAAAAAGAGTGGATAAGAAAAGATACATTCACACCTACATAATGTCCCTAATACGACGATCTCGGTGACTCGAAGGTTTTTCACTCGGTAGTAACTCAGATGAGAGCCAAAGAGTTGCGCCCGGTTACACGACACGCTGAGAGGCGAGTCTAACGCGCTTCTCGTGAAAGTAAGAGCCGTGCGCGGGCTGTGTCGAGCCGCCGCCGTCGTCGCCACGACGGTGGTGGCGGCTGCGGCCTTGATTCGGCCGGGGTTAGCGTCCGACATCCAGGACGGGCCGAACAACGTTACACGAGCCTCTGTCTCACTCGAGAGTCTCGGAGCGTAGCCGTCGAGCGCTTCGTCGTTGCTCAATCGTTTGGACAAGTAGGCCCCTGGTGCCGCGTGCTGCTGGTATATCCGATCCGTAATGTGGACCTCGAAACTTCAAGCTCTCTCTCTCATACACACACACGCGCACGCGGGCGCGCGAGCATACACTGTATTTCTTGTGTCATGACGAAATTTCACTGTTTGCCCCAGTAGAATGAACGCGCACGACGGCGAGAAAAAGAAAGAAATAGCTTCAAAGAGTGAGATCGCCGAAAAAAAAAGAAAAATATATATATATATAGGGGGGTGCGCCACTAAATGCTTAAACGTGGCCCAATTATTCGAGACCTCGTTTCGGCGAGCCAAACATTTTTTTCCAGAATCTTCGTCGGGACCCTTCCGACCCTTCCGCAAACTTTATTCCCGAACAAGTCACGAGTTAAAAAAAAAATGAAATGGAAAGCGTGACAAAAAAAAAAGAACCCGAAGGAATTGCGGAACGTGTGTCGTACGCGTGGCCGCTTACGCAATTTGCGAGATGCGATCGCGGCGAGAGTCCGAGAGAGTTTGACAAAGATGCAGATAGTAGATACGAAAAAAAAAAAAGCGTGCGCGCGTTACAGGAGAAAGGTGTGCGACTGTGACGCGAGTGAGTGTCGTAACTCGTAACTTTGTGAAAAAAAAGTGTCGCGAGACCGGCAACTCTCGACGAGTTCTCGAGATAGTGTAGATACATACATTTATACATATATATAGAGGAGCCGAGAGTTGTGTTGCTGCTTTCTCCGAGCGTCCAACACCGCTGAGTGTCTCGACACGATCGAGAGTAAAAGCTCTTTCCGCCGAGCGCAACAGCGAGGAGAAATGCGAGGAAGGAAGAAAGCGCGATTGCCCGTACGTTACGAAGAAAAGAGAGATGGGAGTGAAAGAGGAACAGCAGCAGCAACATCAGCAGCAGCAACGAGCCGGAGAAAGGTGAAAGCACTCTCGCCTCGACGATGTACTGCTCTCCACCGCCACGCGGCTCGCCGCGAGTCCGCACGTACCCGACGTTCTTTCTTTTTACGCTCGGTTCGTCTCGCTCTCGCGTTTGACTCGACCGATTTTTCCTGGTAAACTCGTCGCGCGAGACGAAGCAAGAAGATCACTATGGCTCGTCGTTTCTCGCGGTCATGAACTCCTTCGACTGTTGTTTTTTTTTTTTCTCAAATTAAGACATTTTTTCGAAAAAAAAGTTTCAAAGGTTCGCGCTATCACCTTAATTTCATGAATATAGCGTGTGAGAAAAAAAAGAACACGAGGGAAATACGCGGAGACGTAACGGTTCGTTGCAGGTGCACAAAGCTCGATTCCTCCAACGAGAAGAACGAGAAGACGAGAGGGAAGAATGAAGAAAATAAAAGAGAAAGAAACGAAGAGACCCCGATAGCGGGCGTAGACCTTGCTGAATGACTCCGCGCTCCGTGTTTCGCAGTCAAACTAATCGTGAGTCAAGAATCACTCGAGAGACATATAAGTTCCGGAGCTAAACTAGTTTATTACGATTTCACAAGATTAAAAAGTTCTTGGATACAAAAATCGATAGATCGCTTATCGATCTCTCGTATCGCACATCGATAAATTTCTCGGCGAATTCTTACGATAATCCGTTGAATCATTTCTGGATTTCCTCTCCGAAAATAGGTGACTCAACTGCGTTCTACTCTGCCGTCTCATCGAAAAAAATATCTCGGCTTTCCTTTGACGGATTACGTCAAGTGGAACGGCCCGAGACTTGTTGTTGCCTCTTCTTCATCAGTCTCCGACCATTTTTGTATATGTGAATTGCACGGAGGGTAAACGAAAACATTATGTCGACGGGGATTCCCCATGCGTCTCCGTAACGCCGTAATGGATTTGCTTGGTTTCGCTTAACTGTAACTTGTTGTTGTTTACGAACGGATGGAAAAATGGAACAATAAAAGCAACAAACGGCGAAACGTTCGGTCGTTCCTCAGGGTCAGACACGTGTTTCTTCAGCATATTGTTTATCAAATGTATATAACGTTAGCGCAACAGGACCTGACACACCTCACGATTCTTTGCCCCGGCGTGGTTTCGTACTTTGCGTAACGCACATAGTTTTTAACCGTGAAGGCTTCTCTAGTCTCTGTATAAATGCGAGCCGTTTCAGAAAGACCGAGAGAACTTCGCTGGCTCGCCTGTTGGCACGTTACGCAACACAATCGAGCGAGCAAACGCGCTTGAGAAACGCCTTCGGTCGTGTCCCGTTAAAAATGTGGGCCATCGGGACATTCGCCTCTCGAGAGACCGAACGACGAAAACAACTTATGATATAGACGCACCGAGCAGCGAGAGAACACATCGACGCTGACCTAAACGTGTGCGCGTGTCTTTTCTTCTCTGATGATGATCGTTTCCACGCGTTGTTATTGCTCGCATTACGTGGCATCATGAGAATCACAAGTTTCACGTGTACAAATTTGGCTCGGTAAACATAACGAGACGCTGATTCGCGGAGCAATTAGTCCGTTTAATCTTTCGACAACATTTCGCAACATGTCCCGTGAAAGCTATGGGTTAATCGAAAAAAAAAAAAAGGGAAAATTGTGGGCATTATCTGTAATTTGTTATTTCCCGAAGATGGGAATTGGATAATTGCCGTAGTTGATAACAATGTTGTCTGAAACACGTATCGGCAAGTGTATGCAAAGTGCCAACGGCTGGCGGTGGCAAAGGGTCAGTGCTAAACTTAACTCCGTTATACGCGGACCCCTCATCTTTTCGAACGGTCCTTCCGCTTCCTCTTCGCGGGGTATATACCGCGATAGAGTCGAGAAACTCGCGAGTAACCGAACCAGGAAGCGTTTAACTATTTCTCTCTGTATATTCCAACAGCATATAAAATGCACACTTTGTAACACACATCTACAACATTGTGTATGTTATGCACGCGCGTAACTGGGTTCTGACTCGAGGGCTCGAGATCTGTAAACTTTTTCGTTTTCTATTCTCGGGCTGTTTTCGCGCAGACGAAGAAGCCGAGCTGCACGGGAAGCCCTGGGGATCGAAGAGAACGAGCCACCGCTCGTAAAACGTCGTCATAAATCGGCCTAAAAATCCATACCCCGTTCTCTCAAGAGATTTACGGATCGTCGACGTGTAAGAAAGGAACTCCGACAGTAGGATAGATATAGACGGAGCAAGAAATGAGAAGTGGGTACCACTGGTACCGCAACGATTTCTCTACGTGCGGACGATGCACCGGTGAGCTAAAGCTGACGCGTTCACCACCTCTTCTCCCGGGTTGCATCCGCGGCTTCTTGCAACAATGGCCGACGACGCAAATTCGCGCGCGCAGCTGGAAACTGCATGCGAATATAACGGTACCGTCGTGGCGTCGCGACGCCGGCCGATGCTGACAACCGGCTGGGGGGGTATTTGAAAATCGCGAAACACGAGCAACTCGCGCGCGCGGGCTTTTGCCCGATGCCCAAGCGTCATCGGACGGAGACACGGTGAACCACGTTCGCGACGCGAATAACGCTAGAATATACTTGTACCCGATGTATACTCGTAACGGTGTTGTATGCGTGTACGAGAGATTCGCGATACGAATTCGCGGATAGATGGCGCGCGCTTTTATCCCGGTTTTGCCGAGGAAACAGCTGAACAGTGGAAGTGGTGGCTGTACTGGCTTCTGGCTGGTGCCTCTGCGCGCTCTGCTCACGGGCAATGTCAATGTCAGCGAGCACGTGAGAACCTCGAGGAAAATCGATACGTTTCGGTGTCAAAGCTTTTCCTTCCCCACCTTCGCTGTCGTCGCGATGTTTCTACGACGAAAAGAGAGACTCTCCCCTCACCCCTTGGATGTCGGAATGATTGTCATTAACCCCTTAACCCCGCGATATATGGTTTCAATCGTAAAGTTATAACAAGCGCTTCTCGTAAGATAGAAGGGATGAACATTCTAATCGTGGAAATACATTCCATGATGAGCGAAATGAGTTTCTTGATTATCGCTTACAGTGCAAAGACGCAGTGTTAAAGGCAAAAGGCAGGATAAGTTAGGTACAAGTCAGACTGAAGGATACTAAAACCTTCCTTTCCTGATTGCCAGCTATTTCTGTGATGAATGTTCTCTGAGGATCTCGGGAAACCGCTACACCAGTAAATTATCTCGCTGCGTGTAAAATGCAAGTCTTGCAAATGCCATGTCAACCCCCGGTGAGTTCGAAGGGACATTAAGCGCTAGTCATTCCGCTCGTGATTTTTATTATCTAAATGAGTGAGTTGTTCGCAAAAAAAAATCCGATGATAAATCAGAATAATGCGTCGCAAATCGTGAATACCGTTTCATCCCTTTAATTTTCAAGACTGAAAAGACATTTGTGTTCTTCCATGCGAATTACCAACATTATTTCGTAACAATGGATATCCTTCCGATGATAAGCGAAATCATTAAATTGCTTGTTAATTCGACACCCATTTTCATGTCGGACCTGCGCGTCTTTACTGCATGACGTGTACGATAACATCTGGCAGAAAACAGTATACATCTACTGGACCACAGCTGGTCCTGGCATCCGTACCAAAAAAACAGGGGATTTCGATTCGATCTATGAATTCAATTGTTAGAATTAGTTTATAATATAAGGGAATGACGTTTCCCGGGAACGTATTGTTTCATCAATTATGTAAGTCTGAAAAAAAATAGATAAAAAAAAATATATCTCTCCCGTTATGACGAAGAATGATGCAACGGTAATAGATAATCGTCGATGCCTTCGAACTGATTGTAAGGGGAGAAACGCACCTTTCGACCGTGAAGCGGATTTTCCGGGTGCGACGTTCTCCGTGACCGGCTCAGAGATGACGATGGTGACCTCGCAGACCTCGACAGGATTTACGCTCCCGGCGAGACTCGCCCGAAGTACGACCTTCGGAACTGAGTAGGCGTTTGTCGCACCACCCGAACCGGGTTCAGACACGCGCGACCCTCCGATATTCTTATTAATGTTGTATTTACTGTTGTTATTGTTGTTGTTATTATTATTCTCAGCTAGTGACATGTTATCGCGTGACCGCGCAATGTACAACGTGCGATGAGAACTGTTGGGACTCTCGCTGAGAGCAACGCGTTCGCTCGGGTAGAGGGTTGATCCATGAATGGAGGGGAGGGATGATATACGTTTTTGCGCAAGCGTCGAGACATGCCCACGCGTTATCACAACATAGACCGGGATTATTGCCGTTTCTGGCAAACTGACTAATAAGTGCAAAGAATCATTCGTCTGGTAAATACGAGATTATTATTCCCCAAAGGCGCATTTTTAATCTCTTTCATTCCAATTGTTGACTTATCTTTCCGTTCAACGTGATCAGATTTCAGGTTGAATTTAGAGTTATATTTTTAGTAGCTTTAGAAACATTGATTATGTTTAAAAAAAACTCTAAACTGCTAATTTTATTAAGAAGTTAAGGGTAATTTTATCAAGAAGTTACGGCTTAAACGGGGGTCTGTTTTAAAACTTTCGAAGAAGTATCGTGACGGAGGCTGCGGCTTGAAGAATGAGACTACCAAAAGACGAAAATAATAAAGGAAGTTCTAGTATAAGTAGAAATCAATGACACACATGTGAAACGTTTGACGTCATTTTCCCGCGAATAAAGCAAAAAATAGAAAAAAAAAGAGTGCCTGGTGTGTTATTGGTGGAAAATTATCCTACGTTGAAACGTGGGCGTGTAAGCATACAATGAGAACGCTGGTGTGGGGTGAACTAATTGCAACACATTCATAAACGGAACTTAAGCGCAATATAACGCTATCGAGAGAGAAGCAATGAGATCACATTCGATTCCAGATTAAGAATATTTCTAGCATCATCCCCACGATAGGTCGTCCCAAGAGTATCCGATACGAACGATCCGGATATTTTTAAGCTTCGACGTCACCCCGAAGGGTCGATGAACCTTGTCGTTCGGCTAATTGGCCGATGGGTGTGGTATCGCGAGTGCGTCAACGTTGAACAAACTTAGATATTATTATTGAATGAACTTACGGTCTTCGGGATATTGGTTCGTCGTTCGGAAGATTTTCGCCGCGTCTTATTAGAATGAGAGGTGAACTTACCTGTAAAAATAGAAAAAAAAAATTGATTAGACGAAAAACGAAGCATATTTACAAAATTTTGCGGCATTTAATTCAAGTTTTATTCTATTAATCTTGTGCTTTCGAGTGCCGCTTCAGATTAATCTATGGATTATTTTCATTGTAATTTAAAGATCTAAAGCCTGAGGAAGATATATGAATATTAACTCACAAAAAAATGGGCCTCCACCGACACACTGTTATATATTTTCGTTTCCAGGTATCACGATAGATTTCGAAATTTTTGGCCTTATCAACCCTAAACGATTTTTCAGCGCCCGAAGCACACCGGTATCGCAAGCAATATAATCATACTGAAAAATATATTAGTATCCCGTTTCCTAAGTTTTGAAAGACGTCGATCCGTCTTCCATCTATCTAACATCGCGATTTATCACCGTGCCTACCACCTCTCGAACGAATCATAAAGCATCTTCCCGCGCGCGCTTTAGCACGACGGGGGGTAGCAGAAGGCTCGTAGTCGTTTGTCGCAAATGATTCTCTCTCGTACCGACGTCCGCGCGAACTTCTACTCGCGATATCCGCGATAGCCGCCTGCAGTACCGATGCTCGCGAACGGGCAACGAGCGAAATATTCGCGAAAGTAGAGTGGCGCCGCATGACGGAGATACGCTGTAACGCGAGTAGAGTCGCGAGGTCGCGAGTTCAGTGGGGGATGGGATACGGAGTGGGGAATGATACGGAGCTAGTGGTGGGGCTATCGAACGCCATTTGTCAGTGGAGAGGGAAATACTTACTAACACTAAACCTCGACAGTTGTGTGAGTTGTTCGAAGCTTTGTGTGAGTGCACCTTGGAAACTCACCTACCGGGAGCGAACGACGTCCGTGGGTCGTTGACCGAGCGCGAAGGAAAGTGGGACATCGGCGTCGCGGCGCGCGTTCGAGGCGAACTCAAAGAGCTAATACGCGAAGGCCTTGAGATCACTGACGCATGCGCTCGCGCGCTCACACGCTCGCTCGCGTTCACTCGCGAGCGGACGAGCGAGTTCACTACTACTTACGCTAGGTCTCTCGACTCGTCGTCCGTTTCCACTTGGTCTATCTTCTATCACTATAACGCGTT
Organism: Buathra laborator; assembly: GCA_934046635.1. Classification (NCBI taxonomy): domain Eukaryota; kingdom Metazoa; phylum Arthropoda; class Insecta; order Hymenoptera; family Ichneumonidae; genus Buathra; species Buathra laborator. Next base: position 1,920,613 of record OW203897.1, on the reverse strand, counting down.
ACACTTGTCCGTCTCTTTAGTATGTACCGTTCGTTAGGTACGTAATTGAACACACGTGTACAGCTGCGCTGCGTTTTATGACACGATGAAACAGAAAGAGATGCTCAGTCCCCTCCTTCCCGCTTCTATTATCGCACTCATTCCCCTTTATCCTGTGCCCAACCGTACAGAAATAATTCTATTATTTTTTCGTATTTACTAGTCCCGAACCCACAAACTTCGAATTGCTTTTGGGAAACACTCGCCGTGTTTCCACAACGTTAATTGGAGAAAGGTGCGAAAGTTACATTTCCACGCTTCGTAAAGTGCGCTCGAGTGTGGCGTCACACTGTTACAGTATTAAGCGAGTTATTGTTTAGTTTTTATCCACAATCTCTTTTCCGCTTGGAAAATTTGTCGACCGCGAGAAAACACTCGCAACTTTTCACTGAGAAAGTAATAGATGCCTTACGATGTATATATACACTCTAATTTTCAGTTGGGCAAGTAAGGTCAACGAGGTCGCAAATTTTTCTCGGTTATTTCACGAAACGAGAAGAGCAAAAAAAAAAGGTAATGCGTGGCTGACGGAAAACTTGAATCTTTTCTGTATACATATCTAACGAAGGAAACGACTCGGTTGCCCACAGTGCCGGAGTTCGGTAGGGGGGATCGAGAAGCAACTGCGGTTGTCTTTGCTCTATTTTTGTCCGCCAAACTCTCGACTCTCTCAATTCCGGAAGTTTTCCGCTTCCCGAGACCGCGAGAGATTCTTTTCTCCAAGGGAAAAAAATCTCTCGGCTTTCAAGACGCATAGTCTCACTATAGAAATTATAAGATATTACGTGATCCATTTGACTACTTTCTGTAATTTTAAATAAGAATCTTTTGCCAAATGAACGAGTTTTTCTTATCATAAATAAAATAAAAAAATTCGAGCAAAAGTATGCACGGTATACATATATTCGGTTTACGATCGAGGAAGCCGCGATGTGAGAACGACGACTGGTCGGCTCGCGATTTCATCACGATAGCAACACCGTCTCTCGTGACACATACCTCACGTGATTTTACATAAGTTTTTAACTTTTACATAAGTGTGTATCACACTTCTCGTGTGAGCGCGTGTGCGCACCTATGTCCGCAATAACACTTTCGGTCTCTTCGCCTCGATAAGATCATTGGCCGATACGAATTTTGTTTTAGCTTGAAAATCGAACAAAAATCTAATTGAAGAGCGAATTAAAGTCAAGAAAATAATGGACGGAAAAAAAAAAGATAGTTCATTCATCTCGAGACTCTGTCCAGAAAGTTAGGAGGGATCGCTGACTCCGTGAAGTCCCGTGGCCCGCTCGGGCGACGCTCGTAGAAAACGAGACTCGCTAGAAAGTTTGTGAAAGTTTCGAGCCAAGTGCAATTCAGGTTGAACAGTTGGTTGCTGCTGCTGCGGCTATGTTAGCTCGGTCTCCTGTCGCTGCACCAGCGAGAGCGAGGGGAATAGAGTAGAGAGGTTGCGCAATCGCACGGGATTACATCGTATATTGGACAGCGAGCGTTGCATTAATGCGTCTGATGGGTGGTTATGTTCGCGTAACGTATGCAACACTGCAACAGGCGTCTATTCGCATTAATAGTCAAACACTTAAGCATTTTCGACGAGAATGTATTGCAGAATTTCATTCGACAAAGATTATTATTTATGTTTAAAATAAACGTCAATTGAACCAATTTATTCTATCGTCTGTTCGATCAAACAAATTTTTGAAGTGGTGAGTATCACGAAAGCGGGAATGATAGAACAAAAAAAGCAATGAATTCAACAGCAATAGTATGTTCGCAAGAGATCAAACTATGAAAACGAAGAAAAAGCCGAGGGCGAGAGCGGATTATAAACACGAACGAGATGGCGGATCTGTGTCGAGGTTGACCGAGTTAAGGGTCGTGAGCTGGTGGCTCGGGATCATTGCCCTCCCGCGAGTGTAGGTTAGGCCGCGTTCGGGGGTTGAACCCGTGTGACGGGCAGTGGGGATTCGTGCTCTGACGTCAAAGCCAAATGTACTTCGAAGCTCGGGTATATAGAATAAAACGCGAGAAAACTCTAATAAAAAAAATGTTCTAAGAGACGAGAGAGGGAGATTGACACAGAAAGAAAATAATAAATGCTTCGCGCAGCTTGGACTCATCAGGACGGGATGAAGAAAGCATTGCCGCTTCTATTCACCATTTTCTTTTTAGTTTTTCTTAACTCATCGCGAAGAGAATAAACGTTGATTGGTAGTTCTCGTTGAAACGACGATCTTTTATCGCGTCTCATCTCGTCTCCCAAGTGCAACTCCCGCGCGAATTAACGTTCTCGATTCAGGTCTCCGTTGAATTAAGAACGGTCACGAGATTCTATTCCGAGTAACGACGAGAAGGAAACTCTCGAGGCGCGCGGATGTTTCGCGAATTGCGATTGAATTGTGTTAAAACATACTATTCGATTGGCAAAAGCGGATATCGAAGGGTAAGGCAGCCTCCACATGCCGAGTTTGCATCAGGGGGACGTTCGATACCGCTCGGTGCTCGATGTGCGCTTGAGAAATAGTCGCGAGCTTCGATCGTCGCGGATCGGCGAACGCGTCCTTCGGAGCCGGAATCGGAGTCGCTCGGCCACCGCTGGTGATGCTGGTTCATCGACATTAAACGAGGATAATCGTTTCGTATATGATGCATAGCTATAGATACACGAACACTCTTCGAGACTCACACTCTCGTATGCTGGATCCTCGTTACCTTTCGATACAAATGCTCGTGTCCACATCCCTTCCTTTTATTTCATACTTTTTCATCATCATCATCATCAGCGAACTCGTCATATGCAATTCTCTTGTGTACTTTACGTATATACAGTTGAAGTATCGTACATACTATCAACTGCTATGTTGAACGGATGTGAATGCGCGTTACGGTTCGTACCGAATGCTTTTCTATTAACAAAGCGAACTCGAACAGTGGCGATGGTGAAAATGCCACACGTTCGTGTAATTGAATCGGGAACGCATTGCAATTCTCACGTATACTATTAACTATCGGTATACCCAGCTGTTTAAAACTATATAGAAAGTAAAATAACGCTTGGGAAGATCGAGTACCCGGTGCAGGATAGGGAATGTGAAAGTGCATGCAATTTCGCGCTAGAATGCCGCACGCCGGCGCCTCTCGTAATCGGATTTAACGTGCTCATGCACACTTCTGTGGAAGCGTAGCCCCGTTTTTGGCGCTTCGTTTATACATCGATCTTATTCCCATAGCTCGACATGTACAGCCCATCCTTCTCAAAATTAATTTGTTCTCTCCACATCAAAAGATCTGGAACTCGATCTTTTGCGGTATCAAGATTTTCAACAATGCCGCGCAAAAGCGTCGAGGGATTCTTAAACGACGGAAATAAACTTTCCGTAATAATCTTTTCCTCGCCGGCGGTTCTTCACTGTTCTCTATAAACTGTAGCGGTGCTATTACTCGAGACAAAGCGTCTTGAGTACACGCGGTAGTACTTTGACACGAATACCGGTGGTGAAATTAACGACTCTGCCAGCAACGAAATATTAAATCTTCTTGTCGTGACGCAGAGGCTGAATCTATAAAACATCTATACTGACGGGATAAACAAGAGCTAACACTCGAAATTGAGGGATGCCGCGTCATGACGAGAATTATGATTTAGTTTACGGGAAACGGAGAGAAGCGATTCCTTACGAGAGACTATAGGTAATCAGGTGTCATCCTTATTGAGGCTGTAGCGTGTATTATAGCACAGAGAATTGTGGCCAGGTGCATAAACCCCTCGATTTTAAGCTATGACGCAAGCAATCCTGACACAACCGCGAACGGCAGCAGCGGCAGCAGCATTGGCTCCCCACTACCTTAAAATACGAGGTCGCTCCAGATACAGGTGACCTCGTAACTCCGAGCGTTCCGGAGAGGTGTTATATGGACGAGCGCCCACCCGGTGAGGTCGTCCAGAGGTTGATGGCAAACGGCAACGAGGGATGAAACGGTCATTCTCCTCCGATACCCCCTCCAACAACCTACATATCATCTCGATTTATTGTGTATTTTTTTACTTTTTTTTCCATAATTATAGAAACGTTACAAAATCTTTTTAGAAATGTCCGCTTGGGTGAGAGCAATGAGAAATCGTCTAGTCGACTCCATCTTCGAATTCGTCAGAAAATTTTAGATTTTTCGCTGTTGACACTTTATTGTCGGCTCGATGGGGAGATAGAAAAAAAATTGAAAGAGTTACATCCTTCAGGGACTTTCGATATTTCGACAAAATGCTTCCACCATTCAATTTCTTTATTTACGGCGTGTTTCCTGTAGGTCTAGTCTTTTCGACTCTTTAACGGTAAAAAATAAAAGTCCTTTTTTTTTGGGAGAGCCTTTCTCTTGGCTTGATGGTGAAAGGTTTGTCGTCGACGTTTTTTTCGGCGTACTTGTTATACTGTTGTATAGCACGGAAAAATAGAATCGGTATAAGTACCCATAAGACAGTGTCGGCCCAGCGTCGTCGTGGTGACAAGTAAACCCCTAACTGTACTTAAAAAGGTAAAAGGGTACGGCGGCCAGGTCTCGTGCGTGTCCCATCCAATAAAGAAGAAGGGTACAACGAAGTCGAGAAGTTAACCCCATGCGTCCCTTAACGGGTTTAAAAAATTATTCTTCCCCCGTAGGCTTTGGGCGAAGAGTCAATTTTTTTTGCTTTGCCGTCCAGCGAACACTCGTCGAGCCACGTTTTTGAATACCTTCGTAACCCTATCGTAAAGGCGTAAACGCTCAAAGGATTAGCCGAGTTGACGACGATGGTTTTTTTTCGCAAGTATGGTACACTTTTTTCTTCTCGCCGTGTGCAATATAAACATTACTGCCGGGGGAGTTATAAGGGTTAAGCCGGCTTTACGGTTCTCAAGAGGACAGAAAAAAACGGTAAAATTTTTCACTGTGTTTTTTTTTTTCATTCTTTACCCTTCAAGGCTCAGTCCACCCGCTTAATTGTGAACCCCTTTTTCGGCAGGAAAAAGGGCCTCCCGGCAATTTCAAAGTTAGTGGAACGCGTTCGTTCGTGCGATGAAAAAAAATTTTGAAGTCGCTGCATTTATAATTTACAACACCAGATGAAAAAAGGACTTTCTTTAAAGAAAAAAAACGGCACGCCGAAGTAAATATATATAACTGTAGCGAAAATTTTTAGATTCTAACTTTGAGAAAAAATGTGAAAAAACGATTTTTTTTTAAATTCTACAGATTGTAAGCATCAAACGCGATATCATCATTTTCCATCGGCCGTTATCGAAAATCGAATTGAATGACTCATCGCGATCTAGATGAAATTTATACAATGCTCTTCTGACGATGATTCACCGAAATCGATAGTATACCAGTTTGTTATATAGTTTCCAAAGTCACGTGACTCTATCTCCTCTCACCCGCCGGATTAATCTGGTGCAGTGAGAAATCGTGACCGAAAGTTTCGTTGACGAAATAGCACACGTTAGTTCGTATAGGAATTCGTCTGTGTATCTATGTATGTGTGTGTGCGTGTTGAAGCACCACGCAGGCGTTAGGCTGTTCTAATCAGGGCGCGGAAAATTCGCGCGGCAAGTGGTCACGGGCCGACGGTTGTACGAAGTGGAGGGTGAGAGGCAGGAAGAGAACGAGATAGATGGATGGATATACATAGAGAGAGTGAGAAACGTGACGAGAAGAGAGAGGTGGAGGAGGGGCGGTAGGTCGCTCGCGGCTGGGCTGATGCGCGCGCCGAGGTCGCGAGTTCGTTGACCGGCGAGGGTGCCACTCGCACCTAACTAGGCCAGTTCTCCCCATCCCGCAGGCGAAGAGGCAGGGGTCGTGGCGTTTAGCTATTTCGCGGGCCATATCCTCGCCTCCCTCTCTCGTTTTACTCTATAGCAGTGGCCCCATATCGCCTATACATTACAATCGGACATTCATGAGGATCCTCACATTCGAAATTGTCACGAGAATACCTGCCAACATTCATTTCTTCTTCGATATCCTCGTGAGAGTTCCCAAATAGCGATAATTTTATTACTGTTTATAATTCAAGAGTTAAAAAAAAATATAGCCGCGCAATTTTTTTTATTTTGGGCGAAGATAAAAAGAAATATAATTGCTCATTAATTGCGTCACTCTGCATTAAGACGATCCCACTAATACATCAACAAATAAGAGTTCGCTTAAATTCATTGAAACGCGACTGTTTATACAAAAATTAAGGGGTGGAGAAAATTGACTCGTATTTGTCGACGTTGAAATAATTGTGTAGACAGATAGAGTATATAACACGCGGCTTGGTACGCTCACGTTGGGCTCCGATGCAGCTGCGAATATAATTGGTGTAGGGCAACCGATAAAGCCGGAGGACAGAATTACCGGGTGACCGAGAGAGGGACGCCGGATCGAGCGAGCTTGTTGCTAGTTAGAGATACCGAGAGGGGAGGTGGTGAGGGCAAAACGATATGGGCATTATGGTTATGGTTACAGTAGCAGCAGGGGGTGGGTACAAGCTACATTACAGATATAATATCTGACTCACAGGTTGGTTGGAAATGGAGTATATACTTAGTACCGACATTCACAGGAGTGGGGAGAATCGACGATACCGTCGGGGGCTCTTCTCGTTCGTTCGCTGGGTCAGAGGTCGTTGACCCGAGAGCCAACAGATTTCCGCGAACGTTCCCCCCTCGCGCCTCTGCTCTCGCCTACATTCGTCGACTCCAGGAATGAGACACGCCAGAGGGTTGGTTCGAGCTTTACGAGCAATCGTTGGGGTTTGTTTGAATCCTCGTGAAATAGGCACCGCCAATGATGGCAAAACGTGCCACTCTGACTTTCTCGCTGTGCACGTTCACGTGATCCGCTCCACTTTGACCCGTAACCTCGATATAGAACTCGGGAAAAAAAAAAAAAAAAACGAACACTCTTCTCTTGAAACGAGCGAACCGAGTACCCGGTCCTTTGATCCGCGCAGATATCGAACAAACAGACGGAACTCTCTACACAGCGAGAGAAGAACGTTTTGTTTTCAAACCATTGGGAACGCGTGCGCTTCGATGACTCGGTCTATTATAACGGAATTTCGCAAAGAGTTCCGTCGGCTACACTGCTATACTTTTTCTTTTTGTATTATTATCATTATCGGTGTAAACGATCGTCGCACAGATTTTCCCGTACTGTGCCATTGGGTCAGTGAATTTATTGCTTTTGCGTAAGAAGAGAACTCTCTCGCGTGGCGAAAAAACGAAACGTGACGGGGAGAGTCACATCCTTCGAGAGTTTCTCGAGAGATGATGAGTGGATCTTTGATGGGGGATTGTTTGGTTCCGAGAGCGAAAGTCACAATCGAGAGTGAAAGAAGAAATCGGTCAGGGATTACGAATAAGCGTATAGAAAAGGATGGAAAGAAGCTCCCGTGCCGACAAGACAAACGAGAAGCGTACACCGCATGGTCCCAAGCTGAGCTCCGATGCTGGGCGAAAGGTATACACAAGATCATTCCACGGTGTCTCACTCGCTCGTCGTTTCTTTCCCTTTCACCGGCATCTCGACTAACCGCCTTCGAGCTCCGGCGGTGTGCCCCGAGACCACTCTCACTTTCTTCTCGGTGAACCGTGACTTGGCGGTGGGTCCCCCGATTGAAGAAAGTGTCTCGCAAGAAAGTGAACCCAGCGTGAAAACGATTTGGCACGCCCACCATTAATGATCCCAACAATCAACAGATCGAATAGCTCGAGAGGGACCGGAAGGAAAAAATTTAAAAAGTACATAGTTTCTAAGCCTTTGCCTGTTGATGGATGGAGAAAATAAAAAATCTGTAGCTGTAAAAGACTCGAGACACGAGATTGACAATCTTACTCTCACTCCGCCTGTCTAGCCGCACTGATCGGCTGACAGATTTTTTCTGCAACGTTTGACGCAGATACAAACTGCGAACAGCGCGAAGGAACGCGAAGAGCTCGGACTGCCTCCGTTAAGCCTGATAAGGGTCCAACCTCGAGCGATAAGAGCCCCCGACATCGTTCGAGGTTGTTCACCTTGACGGGCTCGAAGTTCTCGCAGAAGTGGTAGGGATAACGCGAAAGCCTACATGGGAAAGGGAAGAACTCCTAAAAGGGATCGCGCGAACATATTTTTATCTTCTTATCGAACTACGAGCGTTCTAAAAAAAATCGTAAAAAATAAGTAATGCTAGTTGTAAAGTTTTGATGTCTCGTGGGTTTTATTAACCCTATGAATAACGGGGGTAGTTTTAACGCGGAGAAGCCTAAGAGAGACGAGGAACGAGGTTACGATTGTACATCGAGGAACGCGAGTCAACGTTCCTCCGCGAATCGCGTCATGAAGGGGACAAACGAGAGAGAAAAGTGGGGAGCGGAGAGGAGGAATGGGCGAGAGGGAACGTGAACGAGCGAGAGAGCTAGACGAAAGCGCGCGAGGAGGCTAGAGAGACTCTCAATCGAGGTCATCGGAGACCGGGAGGAGGCCAGGCCATTGCCCGCGCCTCGGTTTTCAGGTTAGCCAGTCGTCAGCGTAAGCGTCAGCGCCACACAATTAGAAAATACCCGAGAAGAGGTCCTGAGTCGGTTGGGGGGAGAGGGAGGTAGAAGGTTTCGACATGATGAGAGCAAAGCAGCAGCAGTAAGCTCCATTGCTAGAGTACCATGTATCACTCGCTTGCGATTCTCCACTGACGCAACGAGCATTTTTTTTTTATGAGTATATATATACATAAGCGTTTAAAGTAGACATACAAATTAACATCGAGGTCATCGAGGCTTCCGGGCTTTTAATAATTTTTAAAAATCATTGTTGTACAGTTGCAAAAAAAAAACATCATCAGAAAAAAAAAGACACAGTCAGTTAGTCAAAGTCTTAAATGGTAAATCATCGCATTCTATTGAAAGACTAAATAAAAATAAAGCTTTGAATGAGTATATTTTGCGACGGGATTAGAGATCGAGTAAAGGGTGCAATAAGACTCGCAAGGTGACTCCGATTATGGGTCGTAAAAGGATAGACAAAAAGTTTTTCCCTGCGGCCGAGCAATTCACTCCTCAGTCCCTTTTATTGGTTCTTCAAAGTCCTTTAAAAGCGGAAAACTGTAATTCTGTAATTTCGAAAAACATTGATTTTTCGTGCTAATTTCGAATTTTTATCGGTACAAAAACTCGATTAACATTATTAGAAAACAGAATGCACAGTCAAAGCTGCGTGACCAGCCCGTCGGGTGTAGCAAGTGTGGCAGGTCAGTGCACCGAGCGTGTTGCGTCCGCTATCGTTCGGTGCATAAGAGATCTCCGTCGGACTGGGTGAAAGCATTTCTGCGCCAGTTGCGTACGGAACGGAAAGAAGAAGAAAAACGAAAGAGAGAGTGATTCGAGGCGCACGGTCCAGTGGCCCACGGGTGCGGATATACTTTCTCCAAGCGTAGCAAGTTTCAGGATCCAGTCTCTGCTTCACCCAATGCTTCTCGTAACTCCCCCAACAATTGCGTAATCAACGACCGCCATTCCTATCCTACCGTCTCAATTCCTTCAAAAGCCTTCTAACGATAACAAAAATTGCTATTTCTATGGATCACTAATGTATATCCAATCGCAAACATTGAGATACTCCGAAGCATTTAATGCAAAGAATTGCGAATAGTGCGTAAAACCAATGTACGCATAGGCGTTCGACAAAAACGCGTGTGCGTAACAACCGAACGTACGTTTAGATACGTTACAACGAGAAGCTAAGCGACACACAACGACAAAGGCGCATGTCGCGTGTGTAAAATCATATAACATAAACACATATACTCTCTCACGCGCACACGTCTCGTTCACTAGCTCGACGTAAGTGTGGTGACCTTCGCCGATAGACGTGGGTGGGGGATTATTCGCGAGTAGGGTAACGGAGTGGTGGTATTCAGTAGTCGTCGTAGTCGGTTGAACAGAGTCAGGTATCATGAAACTTAGCGAGAGTCAAAGCGAGAAGGAACGGCTCGAGCAACGAGCATCGGTAGGGACAGGAGGGAAAGTCCCAGTTGGAGTTTGTTGAACCGTTCTGCCGGCGATTGGCCACGGTGAGTATAGCAAACTCGCAGAGTTCAGCATCGCGTGATAGTGTGCGTCTGTATGTACAGAGTGTACGTGTGTACGGGAGAGCGAGGGAGGCGCGAGCGGGAGTTGTGCGGCAGGGGGGGAGACTCTCGGTTAATTTCATCTTGCCCCAGTTACGGGCCGGGCAGGGTGAACGAACTAGCCTCGCGCCAAGGCCCCGTCGACCCACTTTCCTGTGTGAGCAGCTCTACGCTGCCTATTGCTTCTCTGTGTGCTGTTCTCTCGTTTCGGCCAATGGGACAAAGAGCGAAAGAGAGAACGAAGACATTGATACAGAGGCAATGCGAATGAGATGAAACGAGAGAGAGTATGATACCGCGCTGCTTCATAGAGGGGGTAAAATTGACGAAGGAGAGGGTTCTATATCATCGCTTGTGTGTGCGCGTCTCTTCATTCTATCGGTGTATGCGAGAAGCGCGATGCTAACGTGTTGGACTACGTATGAAAGAGATGGAATGAACGAGCAGCTAGAGCAGCCGCAGTTCGTATAGAAGTACATCGCACACACAGATACACCACTATCGAGACTCGGGCGGGTGTGGGTTTTGTATGCGTGCGGATCATCGACGAGAAGAGGTGGGAGTGTTCTCCTGGTTGAGAAGTCTCTCTCGCTCTACCGCTATCTAGGCTAGAAACGACACAACGCCGCGAGGCTCGCGAGCGAAAAGGCACACCAACGGAGAGGGACGTATGGGGGAGGAGGGCAGGAATATATAACCGCGGAGACGACGATGTGGCGGAGGGGACGAGGGAAAAAATTGCCAGCGCCGAGTGGAAGGCCGCCGAGGGGCAACGAACTAGCCTCCTCCCGGGCCCCACGACCTACATTCCGCCGCTGGAAAGTGAAACTGCCGCCTCCGCGTACGGCTCGCCCGACGCGAGACTATAACGCTCAACGCAATATACGTGTATATATCGGCGTGTATACCATAGTCTTTGCTATGATGATAAAACGAAACGGGATGTTATTTCGCGGTGGCGCTTGTCTATAATCAAACTTTTTTTATGAATTTAGCTTACTTTTTATCATCTCATTTTATTTGCGTATTTTCTTTGTGAAGATTTCAGATTATAACTGTTTTTTTTTTTAATTTTTGGCTAATTTTTTTTTTTCGATTTTTTTTTTTTTTTTCGCTTACCAGCTAAAACACGACCAAGCAGATTCTCGCTGTCCTGCGGTGGATAGGCCGTACCAGAACGATGATAACCCGACGAAGACGATTCTTTCTCGTTCTCTAGAGGATCCGGTGCCGGCGACAGGATGTCACCTGCCGGTTGCTCCTCGGCGCTGCCGCGCGGCTTGAACTCCTGCACGGTCATCGCTTGTACACACCAATCTTCTACCCGTCTGTCTATCATGCCACGATTATACCCTAATAGACCGAAACCTTGCAAGATACTCCTCTATCACGTGTACGCGGGTGGGTAAACAGGACAAAAATATATATCAACGATTTGATTGTACTATATACTATAAATTGACAACAATATATATATTTTTTTCTATCTCGATTATTGTTTCTTTATCGCGAGTATTTGCAAATTTATTTACTTCCTTAGTCGCACTGCGTTCTCGCGAATAAACGCCCGATTACAGGCATAACAAATATCTATCGATGTCTCACTGGGGGAAGTTGTTTATTTACTTTATTTTTTACTTTAGTGAAGTTACGGACAATCCTTGGTGCAATTTTGTCGGGTATTCTTACAATAGTTTGAGTATCACGTCGCACTTCATGCACCGAATGGTAAATTGTTCCTTTTGTAGGCTGCACGTGCCTTTAAACGGAATCTCCCCGAGATTCAGCGTATACATTCGATAGATGAAGTTTATACTTTTTTCTTAATCGCGAGCCTTTTACGTGCTTTTCTCCCCGTTAAGATTATGACACTTTGCTTCGCGCACTCGTGGCACACGGTCCGTCAATGTTTTGCTTTCTTTTACCCGCTTCCGACACCGCGATCGACTCGTTCCTTTGGCCTCAAACTTCGCCAACGTTTACCGACAGACCCTCTCGTAAAACTAACGACGCTTTCAGGCAGATATTGTCACACGAGTTCAAGACCGCGTGGTCTCACGGAGCGGAGAAAGAACGTGGTTAGTGGTTGTGTATGGCGTGCGGTGCGGTGCGCGAGTGAGTTTGCCGCGTCTGGGTATATCGCGAGTTCGCGCGCTTGCGCTCCTTCGGCCACCGCCGCTCCGCTGATGCCTCGATGAACGTGTCGCGTGCATCGCGGGCCCCGTTCTTCTACTTCTTCCTTGCTTTAAGCTCCACTTTTCGAAATGCTTATTCTCTCTTATTGGATATCAATTTTCGTTACTCGAACGGAAGGTACAGATTTTTTTCATAAATTTCTTATTAAATAATAAAGCCGAAAACAGCAGTGAACACCTGATGAAAGTATGTTGATCTTCCGGTCGAATTACGACACTTTAAAGCAAAATTTGTGGAATGTTCAAATCATTTTAGATCTCCAATTGTCGGAAGAAAATTTTCCAAATTTTATACGCATACATGCGAAGATTCTTGAGATTAGAAATTCAGTAATTTATATGCCGTTTAAATTATGTTACGAACTCCGGTTTTTTCTTCTTCACGAATTCTATAAGAAGTCGAGACTTTTCTCGATATTGCCGCAACATCTGTTCGTATCGAATTGAATTGCAATCGAAAGGCAGAGATAGTGAATGAGTTTCGATAAAGCAAGTGACGAAGAGCATGTCGAAGACGATGAGGAGCGAGAGAGCCCGACGTGTATCGCTGTCGTTCCGTCCGCCAATTGGCACGGTTGACCCGTCATTAGGATCAAGGATTCCCGTCTCACGTAGCAAATTCTACTATGCCGTTGTGGGGTTACCACTGACGGGTCTTTGTTACTACAGAAACCGTCGTCTCCCAACTCCATCGCCCTTGCAATGTTGTATCTAAAACGCTCTAATATACCGACTACGCTTATATTACGCAGGGTACACAAGCAAATACGCCCGCGAAACGCTTAGACAGCCTTGTCGTCGAACTGTACAACAAACCCAATACTATCGCAACTCGAATAGTTCGGAGCTCTCGTGTTCTACCGTACTTTACGAGACCGAGCTAAATTTATGGCTGACGGATGAGGACCGAGAGGACGGAGACGATCCGGTCTCGCGAGATCGCCAAGGCTGTTCCGTCTGTACTGTCGAAAAACCGTCCGAGGAAAAATCTAAAGCTAAAAGCTTCCGTTTTGGGAATGTCTACTTTAGACGACAAACTCGCGCAATCCCACAATTACATTGTTCCCAGTGAGAGTTCTTTGGATAAACGAAAGTGAAGCTAAGAGCAAAGAAGTAAATGCGTCATACGAAGTGATGGAAAAAATTGTTATCACTTTACTTGATGGCCGAAGTACCCGGTTGCGTTGACGCTTGTTACGTCTCTGAGTCCAAGCGTCATAGCACAACAACACCCGTACGCGGAATATCGAGAGTCAACGTGCGGGTCTCATTCTCGTTCGAGTTGCGTGGCTTGCGAACGAGAGTTTCCTTTCCCTTTCCCATCGACGATAAATTAGTCGCCGGGAAAATGAGAATGAACATTAAGAGTCTATTAGTGGTTTATTAAGAAAGAAAGATAAGGAAACAGTAGAATTCGACGTATGCGATAAAGGATTAGGACGGTCATAGATCAATGCGAAATAACAGGTGTCGTGTGTGTAAGGAGTCACGTGTCGCAGGTGAACGGCGTCGAACAGCTTGAAGCTAAACCATATACGAAGGCTAGAGCAGAATACGAAGTGGGGAAGAGAACCTCGAGAGCTCGTCTGGCTAGCGGTAAAGTTGAGGGCCTATCCCAACGTAAGCGACAGCGAGAGTAGACGAAAACCTGCTGAGGTAACACACCTCACGAGCGCGCCAGGTATTGGGCGGCAGAGGCACGTCTTTTCACTCTCATCTTCGTTCTTCTTGTTCTCCTTCGTCGTTCACTCTGCGGCCTTCTTACCGAATCAACCGGGTAAACTGGTCCTCTACGTGGGTCCTTCGCTCACTTAGTTCGAACCTTTTTTTTTCCGCTTTTCTTCCTCTTCTATCGTTCAACCTCATCCCTTCGGGTTTCTCGATCCTCTCGTTTTCCTGTGGCCTCTCTCAGCATCTTTGGTCACCCCGGAAGCGTCCACAAACTGGTTTTTCATTCTGAATTCGACTCGGACGTCCTTCCATTGTTGGAGTTAGTCAGTCGAGAAAATATATAGCAGGGGCGTCGCCCCAGACAACGGGAAAGAACGCGATGTAGAGGGATAGATACGGAGAGTAGGCATGTGTGCGTTTATGTATGTAATCAGTAATCGACCTTTAGCCGCGTTTCTATGGGGGGAAACATCGTACGGACACCTGTTACCACCGCCATTCGCGCTTCTCGGGATGGAAAAATCTGCGGATTTAACGCCCCATAGATGCTGAATACAAATTCATGTATATTTATGCGAAATAAGCGGATTTTTCGTTGTTGAAAGTCGTATCGACTTTGGAGGCTTTTCTTCTTAGCGCTGTCTATCACAATAAAATATTTTTATATAAAGAAAATCCAGAAATACTATGGAAATATCTAAGGATATTTGATTTTATTGACAAGTCGATTGATCACACCGAAACTGAAAGCTGTTCTCGGGGAATTTCAGTCGTGTCGGAAACAAAAAAGGTACAACGACTACACGGTTTTTCCAGCGGCATCTGAAAATATCGACGAATCCAAAAATTTCGCAAAAACGATCCGAGACACGGATCTGCCACTGATTTTGTAATATTTAATGAAAAATCCGTGACAGTGATAAAATAAACGGTGCTATCGGATATGGAAAAAACGCTGGCGCTGGTGGTGAAGATAAAAAATGTAGAATAATTATTATGAATAATGTAAAACTCGAAGTTCTTGGCTTCTTGAGCTGTGCAGCAGTTCGGACAGAGGGGTAAAACGTTGGTTCAGAGCAGAATACCATTTGGCAGGTAAGAGACGATTTATTATAGGGGTGAGAAGCGGTCACCGGGTTGTGGCTCGGCGTTTATGGCCTGCGGTTTTCACACTCACTTCGTGCACTTCTCTACGTCATAAATTACGAGAGCATCTACGTTGCAACTGCTACGTACATAGCGTATATATACAGTAAAGTAACACACAGTGGGAGGAGTAAAAGAGACTCGCCCCGTAAATTATTCGCAGAGCCAAGAACAGCGGGAAATCGACAGGGTAAGTGGTTGACAAATGCGCGTTGACGGAAAACCGCTATGTCTCTGTGCTCGACTAACCTGCTGGCTGTTGCTTTCCAACGTCGCGGGATGTCACGGAATAGAAAATTTTTCACCGACCGAAGAATCACCGTAGGAATTTCTCGACAATGTCGAAAACTCTCTTCCCCAGCTAATCTCACATTGAAAATGTATTCACATTTTTATAATACAAATTTCGGAACAAAAATTATCGTCAACTGACAAACTGTAAAAAACGCGAACCGAACTGTGCGCGAAAGAACACTGAAATAAAAAGTCACGATTTACGGCATCTCGTAAAACTTCGATACGCGAAATATACGGCCGAAGCTCCGAGGGCCTCGATTGGCCGAAATCGAGGTTTCCAAAACAGAAAAACATTAAACTCATGTTTGCTTCGCGAAGTATCGGTTTCGTTGTTGTCAGACACGAGGCTACAATCGAATGATCGTATAATTCGTGTATCAAACCGAGTCGTCCTGTGGCCTTGGATTCAACGGTGACGTAGCAACCATTAACAATAATGTATAGGTATATTATACGGTTAAAGATGCGACAAAATTTGCTGACGCAGCTTTTCGCGCGTCAGCAAAGTAAGAAAGTCGCGCAAAGAGTATGAGAATTTCGAAATCTCGTCGAAATGTGCCACTGTGTCAATGAAGGTTTACATCGAAAGTTACAAATTTGTTGTAATTACTGCATCGAAATATCATTGTCTGCATCTGCGGTCTTTTCAATAAAAAAATAAAAAAAAGAAACCGCTTAAAATATCTTAAACTGAATTCGGTCTCGAAAACGTGGGGGCGAATACGCTTTCGCCGGATCCTGCCAGACCGTTTGATTACTGACCACCTAACCTCACAAATTATAGAACGTTGAGTTAAGGTATGCAAGCGCTCCTGCTGCTACCCGGGTTTCTGGTTATCCGACGGTGCGATTTATTAACCAGACTAGAGAATCGTGTGGCCGCGTTCCGGGAGCCCGTCCGAGGAGGCGTGGGTCGACGACAAATCGCTATAGCATACTTATCAATGTTTCGCTGAAATTTTTTTCCATCACCCACTCCAGGAAGAGATAGAAATGCAATTTTTTTCGAGAGTATTTCGTGGGATGTACTCACGCGAGATTAGTTTCGTTGGCCAGACGAGCACGAGATTCGATGTCTATATCTATCTATATATAGGGTCCAATCATACCTATAGCATTACCCCGAGAAGAGCACGAAAGCGTTCCTTGCGTAGTGATTTTAGATTTAAATAGATTGACCGGCCCTGTACACACGTCGAGTATATATTTGGCTAAAATCGGTCGTTGAACTCGGGCAAACCGAATTAGAAACTCTATTTCGATCGCCTCCTGTGCAACTGCACCTTCGCGCCTCGTACAAGCAACACGACAAGAATTGCAACGCTATCGATATATATGAAGCCCACTCGGGACAAAATTGTTTTCTCCTATCTTGAAAAATGTATCTACCGTGTTGTGTAGCATTTATAACAAACTTCCGGGATCGTTTGATTTGCTTTCGTATTCGTTGTGTGTCTCAGTATCGATAAATGCAATCAATAAATTTTGTAATTTATTTCTCATTTAGCTGACCCATTGGGATTTTCCAATTTACCCCGAGCGATGTGAATTATCTTGGAATATTATCGAGATATGAGAAATTCACTGGGTGCTTTCAGGGAACCGCCTCCCTCTCCAGCCGGATAATAAGTGCATTATCGCACAATCCCCTCTCGAACAACGAACTATCGGTCAAAAATTTATTCTATCTGTGGGTAGGCCACAGCTGTTGCAAAATCTAGCGAGAAAGACCCACGCGAGCTGCAGCCACCGCGAGAGATATTATAGGTATATAGCATACGGCTTGGCGGGACAGATAGCCAGTCTGTAGGGAGGACTCTAATGCAAACGTTGAACATACATTGTATGCGAAGTCTCTTGTGTATATCCCGGCTAATACTTTCGCATCGTATATTGCGCGCGTATCGCTCGCGGACCGACTATTGTCTCTCACTCACTTTCGCGCGGCGTTCAACGAGCTGCTACACTAAAGGAATGCAATAAAATTTTGTATCTCTTTTGCCTGTTGTGTTACTGCTGCTGAGCTGCAGTTTGGCGTGGGCGATCGAGAGGCACGCGTGGATTCCTTCCGCTCATTGACCCGATATTTCAGACTCTCGCTTTCCGCGCCCTGGTGCCAACCTTATTTTGTCATCGAAGAAAGATCTCCGAGTATCGGTGAACCGATTGTTTACCGAACAGAAGGCGATAGCCTCAGATATTTATGTTTTACAGAGAAATCAACACTTCTGAACTCCCTATACAACTTTCCAATCGACTTTTTGTTTTTCGTTAACAATCGAAGTAAAGGAAAAGTAAGACTGAGGTCGCGACGACGGAAGTTGTTTAAAGTTGCAATGACTCTATCGACCAACCAACACCCAGACGCTCGGGCAACTGTCCGGTCAGTCCAAAGTTTTCTCCAACTTTTCTTGTCACACGTGTTGAGCTAAAATCTCGATGGTCTTTTTACTCCGCAGAGATAAAACTTCGATACCCCAGAGCAAAGTTAAAAATCGCGTACTTTCCCGCAGATAATTGCAAAGCTATTCGCGATTGGAGAAGCAGAGATCGAAGAGACCCGCAGGCGTCAGTGATGCGGCCAATCGCGTTTACCAATAGCAATTTGTGTTTTAAAAAAATTAAAAGCCTTCGCGGTACAAGGAGCCGTCGATCGGTAAACATACATTCACATTAACGAAATTCTTCACTTATCTCTCAACGGTCGCGGCAGCAATTTAGAAATTTCGCTTATCTCGCTATTTGCATTTTTTTTGTTGTTTCGATCGTATATGAACGTTCATATTATGAATTACGAGCAACGACACGGGTTAGGTATATTAACGAAGCGTGACGCACGTTTGTCGCACAATCCGCCACTGTTCGTTACGTGTCCCTTATACAATCCGCACGGTTATCCAAACTCTATGCTCACCTATCACTGTATGTATATAATACTTTACATTCGTACAGATTCGAGCGTAAGCGCCGACCGACATAGAGATAATAATTCAGATAAGCCTTATCGCATCGATGCTAATTATATAAAAGCCGTTTCAAGATCGAGTGCAACTAGTGCGGCACGTTGCGAGACTATGAAGAGAAAAAAAACATCGCGAAATACCCGAGAGAACGAGATTAATTTTGCGAAAAAAACGGAAAAAAAACAGTACCGAGGATTTTAGATCGGAGATCGGTACTTGCCGGGAGAATCATGAATATTTATAATCAAACGAGTAAATGTACGATGACGAAAAGTGAATAGAGAGCCCAGAGAGCGAGTTATATCGGCCTACAGATATCTACGAGTTGCCGTAATCGCGACTCTCGTTAGACCGATTCTCGCGTATACGGCAGTCGCAGGTCTCTCTGCTGCGTGTGTTACGTTACACATTTTTTCTACACACGAGTGAGAGTAACGTACACAAGAGTACATAGTCGACAGAAGTTGAGACCGGGCCACGTTCTCGCACTCGGTTCCCGCACTTTCGGCCTACTTTACCGCTTCTAACATTTTTTTTCTTCTCTTTCCGCTGTTGCAGCCTCGCTGTTGCTTTTCTGTGTGAGACAAGAACGCACGACTTGACAGAGAGCATTTACCTCTGGTTCACCGTTCGCTCAAAGTTCGCACGGTTATGAATCGTAAATAAACGACAGCAACATAATCGTCAGCCTCGAAGGCTTCGAAAAGAATTCTGGTACAGGGAAATAAAAGTAAAAAAAGTTTCAGTTGTCGCGACAAAATTCTGTGCACTCGTATTTCAATAAATCATTCGCAGATCTGAAGTAAATTTTTTTTTTTTTTTCTTTATATCGATCATATGTATATCCCAGTTGAATTGCAACATACGATAAATCAAAATCTCGATAAATTTTCGAGACTTTACCGATCATTCAATCGAGCTACGAATAGTCTCGAGACTTTGCAAACTTTTCGTACATACGAAAGAGCATATAATACACAATTCTGGGATTGCCCAACGCGCGTCTCATTCGCGGAATGCGCTCGGCAATTCATTGCATCTTGCGGATTCGCTCCGTTGGTTTAACTGGCCTGGCGTATGGTTGCTGCTGCTGCTGAGAGTTGGGCAACGGGGTGCCGTTTGCCGAGGTGTACATTTACGATCGAAGGGAGGCGGGGGGTTTGTCGGGAGTACGCGTGCTGTTGTACACTATACTTATAAAATACAGACTATCGGGAACAAACTATGCTGTACAAAGTGCGTGGAATAGAGAGCTCCGAAGCACGAGCCAACGCGTGGGTACGTAACGCGGTAGCGTGAGTGTCACTCAATCGGATTTTAACGATCGTTTCTATCCTCTCTTGTACCAACGTGTTACATTGAACTGCAATTTTATTTTATTTTCTATTTTTTTTTCTACATCTATCTGCCACTAAGGCTCCACGCGTTTCCCGTCATTACAAACTCTGAATAATCAATGCACTGTTGCGGAATCGATAATTCGCCTTCGCGAACACAAGCGCACGCCTTTCGAAAGGAGGACAAAGGGGATACACGGAGATCTTTTGCTATCCATATATTAGAATTGGTATATAAGTTCAACAGTTTGAAGTTACCAAGAAAAAAGGGATACATTGAAATAATGCGAATGATGAAACTGAGCGTTAAATCCCGTCCGGGCACTTGCCTAGCAGATAAAGGAGAGTAATAGCCTATATCTGTAGGTACTGTTATACAAAGTGCAATGCAATCGAGACTCATTCTCACTCTCGTCGAAGAGGTATATATTTATCTCTTCAGTGAGAGATTTCTCGATCTAACGCCGGAGTATATACGAAGGAGGACAGAAAAGAAGTTGGCGTCTCACAGCGGGTGAGCGAACAATTAGGTCCTTACGGAGCCGTGTTACATACAACCGCAAGACTGGTATTTACGTCCGGCGGTATACAGTACGTTCACCTCGTTTCAACGTCTGTCAAGCGCCTTTTATTTTATCTTGTAACCCTCGGCAAATACAATTTTTTTATATTTTTCCCATTATCCTGGTCTATCGGGCTTTCCAACAAGTCGCCGTCGATCATCCTACGTTTAATCGTTGCATCGCTTGAACGTGTGGATGGATTCTCGTCGTTCAAGTCGTTCAAGTCAACCTACTCGCGATCAGCGAAACAGGGACGAGTCCTGATTACCCACATACTGATCTGGACGTATATATGTCGTGCAGTAAAACTCCGTAAGTAGGTGTAAGCGTTGGATCATTTGTTACCTGTCTTTCCCATTCGGCGAAAGAACTATCGCTTGCTCGCCGTAGTCGGCGAACTCCGGTTAGGCAATGTTTCATCCACCGCAAACGAGAACTAATTAGAATATCGTTCTCATTCGTTTATCTTTTATGTTTGTACCGCCCGCCTGGACATTCTCATTTACCACGATGCGACGCCTTAGCCTTATTACCTTTTCTTTTGCGAATATCAAACTTCCACCCACACACACGATATCTTTTCGCGTTTATCTCTCGCTGAACTTATCGTTGCCGGTTTCGCGCGACGGGAAAGTAATTGAGCTCTCGTGGATCGCGAGCTACGTCTCTATCGATTGCAGACAGCTCGATTTCGATCTATTACGTTCGCGCAACGCTCGCGGGGACCTCTAACTTTCCATAATTAGCGTAGTTTGCGTTGCAACGATGGAAATCTCGCGTACTAACGGATTTATCTATACGACAACGCAGAATCTCGAGTAATGGTGTGTTTGCGCGCTGGCAGGAGAACACGCGGTTCCCGCCGAACGATTTATTACTAACCGGAGTCGGATTATTCACCGAGAATACAGGTCCGCTTTGAGTCGTAACGTAACTCAGATACCTGGCTAGCGATACCTCTACTCTCACAGAGCCCAATGGACTCGTAATACAGATTCTTCGTATTCGCTTTTCTCGCGATCTTTTTATTAATTCATCTATACAATTTTTTTTTCACAATTGTAATGCGATTTTGATTAATGATTTTTTGGACTGTTTTTTAGTGTTTCCAATTTGTATTTTTTAATTTTGATTATCCCAACACGGCGATGGGCTCCTGAGCTCTTGTTAGCGCTTACTGCGTATCATTTCAATGACAAAGTTTTACGAATGACGCATCTCTTCTTGGCGTAAACAAACGGTGGCGTACGTGCGCTTTGCCGGGCGCAGAAAGGATTGTATTTTGTCACGGTGACACGGTTAAACGAGAGGCTACGGCGGGTTCGACGAGCCCAAGCTGAGGGTGAATTACGCAAATCGCGAGCGAACTCATGCGCACTTTGAGTAAACGATGAGGTTTTTTTTTTTTTTTTTTTTACGAGCCCACCTGCCTATAAAAACCGCCCTTCGGCGGCCTTATGCTCTCTCGCTACGTCGGAGAACGTAGAATTATAATAACGTTGCATGCATGCATGCAACAGCCGTACAGCTCGGACCTGATGGAATATTATGCAAAACTGTGAGAGCAATGCTTGCCACCGGTGTTATCGACCCCTTCGAACGAGAACGCGCACACAGCTCGTCGTCGTTGGCATATCGGCACAGCTAGCATATTATAACTCAACTATATTTATACATAGTGTCTACAATATACATGTATAACAGATATAGTTTTCTCGTCATCGGCACAGATAATCGATGACTCGTCGACGATATCGTCGAGGAACTAAATATCGAGAGGGTTTCTGCGCGAGAGCCTCATCAACGGTCATTCAACTTTAGAGCCGATGTCGCGAAGAGAGACGACGAGTTACGCGACTTTTAATCTCATCGATTCCAGCTATCGCTTGCTCTCTCCCACTTTTTCGTAATTACGTCAAACGAGGAGGATTACTAATGCTGTCGCTGAAGCTACGAGCGTGTGAGGCTTATGCCGGATTTCTTCATAATTTTCTACTTAGCCGTTCCTGGTATAGTCAGCTCAGACGAGAAGCGTGTTTCGCTTTCTTTCTTATACACGAAAGTGTGTCTCTCGTAGTAAAAATAGCAGGAAGTTCTCGCGGTAGACACACAGCCTACGATGAATTAATACACCTTTCGGATGAAAGATTATGCCGCGTCTTGTCGCTCGAACGTTTTGCACTTTCGTTTCACAAAACTTCGGGCCGTTCGCGAGAACTCCGTATGGATACAAAAATCTTACTACCGTTGCCGAGGACCACGCGGCGAAATTTTTGAGGCAAAATATAGGTGGCTACTATCGGAGTTGCACAATAGTTTCACTGCGAGCGCAGGCCAATTCTTCGAATGGATATTCCACACGGGATCTTGGATAATTGGGCGTGCGAAAAAAATTTACCAGGGTCACTTCGTTTTCGCACGCGAAAAATCGCATTCAGAAAACAGGACGATGATTACACCAGATAAAATATTAACGAAGAATCGCATTATTATTTTTTTTTTTTACTTTTGCGCAATAAATTTATTGCGATAAATTTTGTACTTTCGAGATTAGTTATTGTCTCTCGCGATGATCGATCGTTCGTAACACCTGCAACCGAGCAATCGGTTAATGGCATCGAGTTATAGTCGAATAGATCATTTTACTCGGGAAACCGTAAACAATGCGCGCGTAAATAATGAAAATACAGAAAAGACGGAAGAACGATGAGAAAATTGGTAATAAAATAGAAAATAAAGTCTCGGAAACAAGTGAACGTTCTGGAGCGTATCATCATGATAATCTTCTTCCAGACAACGACTGTATTACGGTGTATCCGGTGTTATGGTATGAGTAGAAGGAGAAAAAAAAACAAGACGAAACGAATGAGAGAAGGGAAAGATGGGAAGCAGGGAGGTCAGGTTTTATCGGGAGCATAACCCCCAGTAAAAATATCAGTTCGATACGTGGAAGAGGCGGGAGAGCGCAGTAGCGAGCACCAGTAGCTTCGGAAGGCAGCGAGCTGCTTTTGAGGACTCTCCGTGACTCTCTGCACCCGTTTGCGCGCATAGCGCACAACCAGCCCTCTCGGCTATCTTCGCACTGGTTCGCCGAGGTTCGTATGTCCTCGGCCCCGCGGGTGAACGTCCGCTCACTGGGACAAACGGCCGCTGCCTCAAACATTCAGGCGAATATATACGTTCGCCCAGCATATACATACACATGTATGACGCGTTCGACACCAAATCGGTTTTATGCTCGTTGATAAACAATGACGAAACAGATATTCACTTATGAACCAGAGATCCCTGGTTATAACTCGATAACGAATAGAAATTAAAAAAAAAAATGATTCCTGAATCATTACCAAAGAAATTTGATCTATAGATCGCGTAACAAAAATACTATCGATTATTCGTAATATATGTTCACTAATGAACGAAGAGTCCGTGGAAAAAATGATTAAAAAGTAACAAAAAATGTATCTCGGACGAGTTTGAAATAACTTCGATGCAAATGATCGTCGCTTGCAAAAAAGATATTATTATCTAATAATTATTAACGCGAACGAACGAATTTTCTGTGACAACGAAAGCTATTCATAGATAAATTATGCTCTCAGATTGAATGAATTACTTCATAAGGGTCGATTCCACCGGCGGATGGAGACGTCGCTTTTATAGCGTCTGTTATACTCGATAATAATCCATAGGATAGACGATAACCGGACCGGGAACCGGATGATCCCGTGCCGGTCCCCAACAACGTTGTGACACGCGACACGCGCCTCTCGCTCTTCATTAACTTTTTCCGTTCGTTCTGTCGTGTACGTTACACGTGTGCACATTCAACAACGAGATACGCGAGAGACATGTATATATATATAAACCCAAGCGAGGGACATGGCAACCTTGACACGGGGCACCAAGCAATGAGCGGGCAGTTTAACAGGGTTCCTCTCCGTCGGATCCGCAATTTCGTAATGCTTAATAATCGCGAGCCAAGCCGAGTGAATCGGTTATAACGAGAGAGGAGATTCAATTTTTTTTTGCATCAACTAAATCATTAAACATTAATTAATATAAATAAAAAAAATAATACGAATTCCCACAACCAATCGAAAGCTTATGAAAATCATACAGACAAATCGTAGTAAAATTTCAATCACAAGAGGAGTGAATCCACCTACGCTTTGTGCAACTGCATTTCTATACGCGTATGTAGAGTCGATGTTCTCGACGAGAATAAATGCGAGCGCGCGAGTGAATCGTTCATGTGGTGGACGCGAGGGGAGGTGGTGAAGGAAAGGGAAGATATCTTGGAGCAACGTTCGCTCGGCCTTTCGGATTTGTCACGGCGTGGATCGCGCGTATACCGCTGTAACTTGCAATGCTCTGTGCGGGTGCCCATGCATCCACCGGAGTGCAAGTCGGCGCCGAGAGTGGTTTGTTGCCGCTGTTTCTGCTGGTCGAGCTGTCAACTTCGGTTTTGTTGTGTTCGTGCACATCGAACGCTTGGCTTCGCGTAGGGATATATGTATATGACACACAAGTACAGCTACGACTACGAGAGTCGCGTCGGCTCCTGACCTGCACTACGCGCGCGGCTACGCTACAGTAATCTTTGAATAACGCTAACCCGTGCACCGCGCGTTCACTCCCTCTTGCATATATATCTATATACATGTATACAAACTATGTTACGTTTGACGATGTGTGCTGCAAGCGTATAATCTTGTCGAGCATGTAGCAAGCAAGTATACTGTATAGGTACGGGCTGATACGCGGATTCAAACGTTCAACGCGTCATTACGAACTATGCACGATATAAACGACCGCGGTATATTCGTTCATCGTCTCCGGATGTTGGAGACACGATGAACGCGTTACGATGATGATGATGATGATGAGTATGATTGCCCGGTAAAGTAAATGCCGGACGTTGATTGAACCACAGGTCAATGACCTTTTCATATATGTTAATACCCAAACGGCAACCTATAATATACTCCGAAAACAAATAGATCCGTATACTTTAAATACATTTTTTTTTACTTTTCATTCGAAAAAAAAAAAAATTTTTGAACGACAGAAATCTTTTTGGCGATCCAAATTCGAAGATTTTTTTACGGAGATGGAATAATTAGGATGCTAAGGTCCAGTAAACCAAAAATATTAACGATGAGCGTAGATACTGTTCGCAGCTTTATACCGACCTCCGACCCTATCCACTTGGTAAAAGAACGATTTACAATGCATAGTATATATACCAAATATATTGCAGCACGCTTGGGAGTCTGGTAAACTCTGTAATCAAGCGTAATGAGCGATAACGCAGTAGCACGTGGTTAAATGAACGATAGATCAAGCTGACGAGGTTACAATAATGTCTGCTGAGAATCGTGCAGCAGAAATTGTAGCTAATCGGTCAGTTTCACGCTGTTACGGACGCTTCAATATACATGAATATACGCGTCATCGATGTCGTTGTCCTGTTCAGTGTAATACATCGATCCTGGTTAGTTAACAAATTGCTCTGTGGCAACTTATATAGGCGGTTTGTGAGGACGTAGGTATTAACATCTGTGTCGAAACACGGATAGAATAGATCGATAGATAAATAGATAGGTAGGTGCATTACATTATGGAAGTGTCTAGAGGCTGTTGGAGAGGTCCGTGGAGGGGACGACTAGCGCCAGGAGTACCAGATTACCTTTTTTCTCACTCGCCTTTGCTCTCACTTAGGAGGCAGAACTTTAAGCGTGCTGTGTGTACAACTAATAGAAAAGCCGATCGACTATCGCACAGTAGCGATTCGCGTGTATTGGTGCAGTCCATGGGCCACACTTGGTACATGTAGCGACAACGGCATACCTTTACTTGCTCCAATAATTCTTAATAGGCCATTGTGACGTTTCGCAACTGAGGTACCGTGTGGCACAGTGAGACCTGCCCCCGCGAGATTATATAGCATAGGTAGATGCAAATTTTGTATTTTTTTTTTCACGTGTCTCGATCGCTAAGCGCGAGTCCACGCGTGAAAAGTTTCTCGGTATGTATCGGCGGTAAACGGCATATTGTTGCAACAATGTGGATGGAGCACAGTAGATAAATTTTACATTATGCAATGGAACTTTTAGATAATGTCATGCATAATGCGAGGGCTGTAATTTTGTAGATTAAACTTAAATCGAAACGACATTACGAAATTTAAACGTTTTTTTTTATCTTTTTCTATGGTAAAGAATTAGGGTGGGTCTGGTATGAGACTACGGGAATATATTGGCCGAGTCTATGAACAATCGAAGAAAGGAAATAAATAAAAATGAAGACAACGTCACCGCTCGACGCTCCATGGGATCGCAATGCTCGTTAGAGATAGTCGTACGATCGAATGGTTATTCGAGCTCATCGATCGTGACGCATAAGAACAATGAGAATTACCGCAGAAGCTGTGAGCCGATCGTAAACTGATCCTCTGTTGTAGTCCACGCGCTCGAGCGGCAGGCGTGGACCGCGAAGCTGAGTCGTGCCGCTGCAATAACGAAAGTGGTGCGCGCAGGTGCACCCACCTGTGCGTCTTTACAGACGCACGGAATAAGGCGTACGGTCCTCGGGATCGCCACAGATCTATTGCATTGCGTAAATGCCTTCTTTTATTTCTTCACTTTTTTTTTCTTCGATTTTTCAATATTTTTACCAATAGACTTCCTTATCTCTAACTTGATCTCGAAGCAAAACCACGCAGCGGCCTTCTCCGCCAGGATTATCGCGCTAAATGTAGAACGCCCTTCTCGTCCTGTCGCTCCTATTTCATACACTGAACAATTTATCGATTGCCCAGATCTCCGACTTAGATATAATATTTTTTTTATTATTTTTATTTATGTTTTTTTTTCCATAATGTGTTTCATGACAATAAAGTTGCAATAATTCGAACAAGTGTCGCGCCATTCTTGTCCGATGTGTGTGCTATAATAGTAGCGCAGCCACGAACCGGGCGGGCAGTTCGATCGAACAAATAGACCGTATAAACGAAGGTTTATCGTGACGTTTACGAAAGTTTCAGCTTTGCCTGACGTAGATAAGGCGAGGAACTGCGAAGGTTTTTCCTCTCTCGTACGGTTTATCCTTCGCGCAACATATCCTCTTATGTATTATAATATGTAACCCAATGTATGGTCCCACCCAGTAGCAAACAACGCGCAATAAGGTACAGAAACGCGAGATATTATCGCGAATACTGTCGCGCAATATATAAACTCAACAATCAACATGTATGTATTTATGTTGTCTATTAAAAACCGATGCATTTTATTTTTCGATCGGTACGGCCATATTTTTTTCGTAATCAAAATGATAAAGCGCCATAAGCATAAGAAGCTACGATAGATGTTTCATAGAAATCGCGAGAACTCGCGAAGCACAAGCCGAGTTTATTGACTGTCGCGTTAGCTGTCCCCGCATTGCACAATCAATGCCAGCGGCGGTTCATCTACCCGCGGAAAGATTACACTTGCCGTTGGCGATGATGACTCGCTGCGAAAAAAAAAAACCGCAGCAACAACTTTGTACGCGCGTCCTTTTTCGTAGTTTTATCTTTCGAAACACACGACCGACGCTCAAAGCTACGAGCAAATGTGTGATCATCGTCATAGGTGGAAAAAAAACCACTTTTCACCGCGCGTACGCGCGTCGAAACATAAAGTTCGTATTCGTCGAATTCTACGTACGTACTCGTCGATTGCTCTTTGGGTGCGCTGAACGCGCAGTGCGTTATCAGTACCCGTGCATCGGGGCAAATGTGCTCGCAATGAATAATGGAGGCGAAGGAACGATATCTCAAATCGGCAAACTTCTTCAAGCGAGAAAAGAGATTTGAAAAAATAAATTAAAAAAAAAATTCTTTCACGAGGGACGGAAAAAAAAATACGATAAATGCTTCAAACATACAATGCATCTAGTGAAGTATGAAACGATTGATTGATAACAACCAGCGATCTGTTGCAATATTTTGTAGCGAGGTCGCGGCCCCCCGGGGGTCTCGAGTTTCAAGGATCAAGTGGAAAGCATCCGGTACAATGCACAATATATTTTCATCGACGTATATGTTCCAATCTATTCTGATCGCCGAGCTTCGCTCCTATTATGCATAAATAAAAATTATATCTCATTGCTGGCAATGGCGATTTTCTTGAAATTAACGCTGCGATTGTGAATCATCTGAGAAAGACGCGGTAGTCGAGGACGCGTTCGTTCGATACGTAAGTTTCTTCGCGGCATCAGCTGAATCGCAGGCGTATAAGAGACGTATGGTGTGGATGCACTTGACGCTGCATTCGCGAGAGCAGCGTTACACGCGATTGCCTCGTAGAACACGTCGTTATTCCCCGTGAAGGAATATTGCCGCTGCACTCTCGCTACGAGCGCGCAGGGTTCATTGCGGTACGTTGTTCCAGTGGGACGCCGGACTCGCTTTGCCGTCGTCGTCGTCGCCGGGAGAGAACCTCGACCCGACCACCTCTACTGTGCGGTGCACTGATGCATGATCCTCAAGCGCGGCGATCACTCCACCGACTCACAGCATCGACTTTCGATTCCTTCTCGAATCACCGAAGCTTTTAGCTCTCCTTCAGCTGACACATGTTTCAGTAGCATCGATTTGACTCAAAGATTCAAAGAATTTCGTCCGCGACCAGCCGCAAAAAAACCCAACAAGATAAATGTCGTTTTAGCTAATTTATCGAAGATCTCTTGAATTACGGTAAAAACATCGACCATTGAGCAAATCATCTACAATTTGCGAAAGGGTTATCCAACGATTGTCGACCTTCAATCTCTTGTAAGCAATAGAAGTGACCAATAGCTCGTTCTATCGGTAATCATAGCTTTGCGCCGCCTACGCGAAGGGATCCAGTCGACCTAGAGCTCTGGTGTAGGATTTCTGCCTCCGCTGGTTCGAGTGGTTTATCC
Organism: Buathra laborator; assembly: GCA_934046635.1. Taxonomy (NCBI): domain Eukaryota; kingdom Metazoa; phylum Arthropoda; class Insecta; order Hymenoptera; family Ichneumonidae; genus Buathra; species Buathra laborator. Next base: position 1,891,324 of record OW203897.1, on the reverse strand, counting down.
GTCTCTAACTATATCCCGAGTGCAATACCGTCCAAGTTCCTCCAGCGCATACACTCGATCTACCATCGTTTCGTCGTTAGAGACGAATACGACGAAGCTTATGCATGTCGGGTATTGAGGGAGGGTATAATCTTGACGACGAGAGTGTGTTATACATGTAGTCATACGGTATGGAAGATACTATATTGTACAGAAGGTAATCCAAGCCAACCTAGAAACGCGACTAGACGAAAAGCGGACTCGCTTCTGCCGCTGGGAGTCCGAGGTTTGACCTCGTCAGGCCGTCGGCCCGGCACACGGTGACCTCCCTCGATCTAGGGCGCTGCAACCGTGCGCTCTGACGTCATTGCCCGCGCACTCACACCGTTGACGACGAGTGCGCTCGCTTGTGCTTCAAACTGCCTCTCTGCCTTCTCTCCACGACTACGGTATGCTACGGCCTGACTATACAGCGACCCCCCCCCCCCCCCCTCGCACCCCCGGCCGGTATGCCAGCAGTTAAGTCAACCCTGTGCACCGTACGATTCGACATATGCTCTCAACGCTTTCTCGACTCTCGTGCGTTTGTGCATTCGATATACATGTACCTACTACTCCGGATATAATCAGAATAGAGAAGAGATAAGAAAGAATGCGATTCCCGAAGAAACGATGCTATATATCGGATCAATGTTATCCGGGAGTAGACCCGGTTAGACCGTAACGAGAAACAGGTGTGGGCGATAATAAAAAGAATTTGCTGTGATTGAGAAATGCAAAGTGCACGCTCCCACGGGAATGCAATGCCTTCTGAATTCAGTAGCTGGCGAGGAGCTTCGACTTAGTCGAAATCCTTTACCGCACTGTATGCACAGTTCATCGCGAGATGAAGGATTCGTGGATTATTCGGAGGGATGAAAAATTTAAGATGTTTGCTAAGAGGAAATCTCAGTTGGCAACTTGGGATTCAAAGGAGATGTATGTATAGATCATTGATAAACGATCTGACTATCCCGGAAGTGGAACTGGTCATTGTAGGTTCGCGGAACTTGAGATACAAAGTTCTTCTGACTAATGCATAGAACAGGAATGCCAAAAAATCATTAGTTGTCGCGAAATTCTTGGAATCAGACAATAGAATTTTCTTTCTTTTTTTACGACAAATAAGGGTTTCTGGTATCGCTGTTATATACACTACTGCAATACATCGGAGACTTTGGCATATGAGAGAACAATCGAGAATACGACTTTCCTCGGTCTCTCGAATCGCGTACTTAGTAACCGCACCGGCTCACCTACGGCATTCTTGCAACACTGTACGGTTCTCTCACCCTCTCTCTTTCTCTCTCTTTCTCGTCTGTCTATTCGGTTGCAATTCACTTACATTTAAATTATGCAGTTGCTTTGGACTGCAATAGGAAGCTGAACGAAGGAGAAAGAAGAAGTACCGAGGAGCGCGACGACTGCAAGACCACATTTATAACTTATAAATTAGATTCGACCACTTCGTAATCGAATTTTAGTAAGATTGTCGCGATAAGCAATAAAGTTTCGACCCCTCGCTACCGCGATATAACGGCGGAGAAAGATTCGAGAAAGATTTATATTACTGTCAGAGAATTGAGTTACGACGTGGTGCCTATTGTACTTGTGTAGCGTATATACAATGACTACTAAAAGTCTCAGCGCGGCCTATAGCACTAGCAAAGAGCCCCACACCCACACGCTAGCTTCGCGCTTAACGATACACCGGCCCGCCCCGAACGAATTATGATAAAGAGGCTGATAGGTTGTAGTAGTGGTGGATAGCTCGACACAGTCGCGAACGGCCCAGATACGAAGGACAGGCTGATGAACCGTCGAGGACGAAATTCGCTAGCGGATTCCGTGCCTTCGCGCTCGCGCACTTGACGCTCTCGGCAACTCGAGAGCTTTCCCCCCTCTTTTCCCTCCCTCCGCCTCCCCATAGTATATGATCTAAAAGAGTCACTCTCCAGCGACAGCTATCACGCGCTATCACTATACGTTTATATGACAAAAACGAACTTATGGATTAACTTAATTTAATGCTATAACCCTCAAACTATTTTTCCAATGTGATATTTAACTCTTTAAAGCACACTGTCGCATACACACCTTTGCACACAGTGAAAAACTAAATATTTCAAAGCATATTAATTATAAAAAATATTTCCAAAAAAAAGAAAAATCTTATACATAATTTGTCGACTTGCCAATTCCTTCGAAAGATACCTTTGAATCTCTTAAAACATAAACGAGAGGTGCCTGTTAAACGGCGCAATAAAATATTGCTACATTTGCTACGACACACCGATAAAGTTTATATATACTCTTTTTAGAATATTCTCCTATTATCTTTGCATCTTTGCTCTTTTACACGGGAACTGCGTTATTTTTAACTTTGCAAACGATTCGCTGCTTCGAAAGGTTAACCCTTTATTTCATCTCATTGCTCTCGAACGAACAAAGCCAAGTTTGCGTGGAGAAGAGAAGTTAATGTTAGCCGAAGGTTAAAAGCTAAAAGTGTAACCCCTTCCGTGGCTAAGGAACCTACTTTATCAAATGGCCCATTAATATTTTTGCGGTTTGTTCTCAAAAAGCGTTTTTACACGATAAATATTAATCGGATTTTGCCATATCGATGTGCATGTGCGCGTTGTCTGCAGTTGTGGCTTCGTACGAACAAAGGAAACAGAACAGCCACGCTTGCCACTCGGGCATCTCTCTCGTCGCCCTTTTTTAGCTCCACACCCGTTCTCTACACCACCAGAGAGGAGTTACAGAATAGCGAACGAGTGAAGAGAGCGAGAGTTCAACGTCCGCTCAGCCTTCGAAATCGAGGGCGCATGCCTCGTGGGCGACAAGGGGGTTAGAGGGTCTCTCTCACTTGCTAGCGTAGCTTCGGTTCACCTCAAGCGTCCGCGGGTGGATGGAGAAGTCGACGGGGTCGCGGACACTCTTTTCTCTATATACCATAGCGCGAGAGCGTCCGAGCCGCGCGGGACACGACCGCGTGCGAGTGGCATAACCGTGACAGAAAATCCGCGAACTCTCTCGCCCCGCGATATAACTCTACCTGCTACGCCACCATAGATATAAAGTTTCGCTAAATGTTATTGCCAACTATATGATAGACAAAGATTAGCTACAATATCTCGAATAGGAGGGTTCGAGACCGCCGAGGTTAGGCGAAAGGAATTGAAGCGAATGGGCGTTTCTCTACTTCTCGGAGATTATAACAGTAATGTAACAACCATACATCGTTCAAGTTAAGACCTATAAAGTTACCATGGTAGTTTTGTAAACTCGTTTATAATGCAACTATGCATTGAGAAACACACGCCGTCTCGAGTTTCCCTGCTGAATATCGCGCGCGTCTTTTGCCGCTTTTATACAGTTCTCTTATACGTATATGTAAGCTGTAAGCCTCGTAGCTATACTTATCGACAGTTCGCGTGCGGCTTAAAATGCTTGCCAATTAATTATCGATGAATTATAGACCCGACTATCCGGGAGACTCCCTTCAGCGATAAATTTTATTCCCTTCACCCGTTGGGTATTAATCCCTCTATCCAGGAATCTCTTAAGTCGAGTTCCCGAGAAAAAATTTAATATCAGAAGAACAAGAGAGTGGAGTTATTGGCGGATATGTGAATACGCGTGCGAACGCACCCTTAAAAACCTCGTCGGCAAAGCTGCGGCGAAGTTTAGCTAAATTGCATATACAGCACCAGCTCACCCCGTCCTCGATGGTTCGTCGCCCGCGCGGCCTTCGTAAACGGGGGCGAACCGCGGGACGCGCAACACGCAGCGGGGGAAGGTTGCCGCGATTGTATTAGTTATAGTACATTGCTGAACTCGTACATTTCGCTGCATCGTGCAAATTTCACGCAGACGAGCAGTGCAACCGACGTTCAGCAACGTTCTATTATAGTTAAATGTATTCAACACTCTCGAGTTTCGCGTACGTGAAGTATTCGAGATGATGAGACATTCGTTTTTTTTTTTTTTGCACGACGCCGAGACGCTTTCGCGCTAAGTGGACGCGTCGATTTGCTCGCAGTGTCCACCGCTGTGCTGTGTTATGCGTCTATGAGATATCCAGAGAAAGAGGAGCAGAAGAGAAACGAGGCTAGAATATAACGTTGCAGAGATAGACCGGCGAGTAAGCGCGTACGATTTGAAATTATTCTCAGAGAATATATATTCGTTGAGGGTGTAAGCGAGATCGAGATAGTTGGCATACATGTTCACGTATGCAGGGGGAGGGGGTTTACCCCCTTACGCCGCCGCTATATTCATACACTGGACTCTATTCGACTACAACGTTGCATTAGCAGTAGTTGTAGAAAAGACTGCGACGGCGAGTGTGCAGACTTCTCCTCGGATGTGTGCGGACCACTGCTGCACCAGGGCGCAATGCACTCTCCGCGCAAAGCCTTGTACGAGGCAGCGGTACTCAATCGCTCTACGGGCACCACTCGCCACTAAACTGTTGAGCTGTTAGCCTCAGAATGAAGCGTGTGCCACCTCGGGTTTTATATAACCCGACATAGAGATTATAGCCATTGGCAGTGTAACCCTTTTACGATGATCGCGCCATTTTCAGCTCTCGAGATCTATTTAGTGTGATGTTACAGCGTAACAATCGATTTTAACTCGTTTTTTTTTTTTTTTTTTTTAAAGGTAAATTGAATCGTCTTATACTTTATCTTATACTTTAGGTTATGGGATAAAAAATATCCAGTGACTAGTTGCTGACAACGATATAGACTTGTTTATCGCCCAGTTGTTTGGTGTGATATAGAAAAAGCGGCGTATCGACATCCGCAAAGTTGTCGAACTGCTATCCGTCCGACTCAATAGGGAGAAATGATTTATTCACTTGTTTATTGTTACGGTGCAACTTTGTTTTCATTTTAACATTAGCGACGATGGACATGTGCGGCGAAGCAGATAATTTATCGATGCAACGCTTAACCGGCTTCTATTTTAATACATTCGTTGATTTCGCCAATAAAGATACCGAGGCGACTACACACTCCCTCCATCGACTATTGAATTTCAATGAGAAACGTTGGAATACGAGAACGTAACGAAAATTAAAATACTGAAATGGAAATGTTTCTTTCTGAATGTAACGTCGAGTTTGGATTATATAATTGGATCAATGTAAGTCCGTCGCCTACGCGACATGAGAAATTATGCGATAATACGTGTAGATATCGCGTGTGTTTGCGCGCAAATGTATAGAACATGTAGAGTTCTGCAAATATGCGGGGCGTGACGGATTGCCAGATTTCCCCGTTGAGTGGTGGTCAGTTCGTGCCGGATGGCGAGGTAGATAGTATATGAGGGAAAGAGCGCAAGCCGCGAGGGGAAATTCGAGTCAATCTCTGGTGAACTGGGAGGTTGCGGCTTTCCTATCTCTAACGAGGTCATCGGTGAGACCAATATAGAGTTAGCTAGAAGCCCGCGGAAAAGGGTATGGATTCGACCTTCTTGTTGTTCTTCATCGTCTGACGTTATTCGCGAAAGGGGTAAGGAACTTGTTGGCAAAACGAAAAAAAAAAAAAAAAAAAACGGACTAATTGTTAGAGGAACGTCCATATAATTTCAAGGACGACAAGTATGTACTATCGTCGAATCGACGGAAAACAAGAAAAAGCCTGACGCTTGTCATTCCTGCAAAAGTCTGCGAGAAGCACGAAGTGCATTCAACGTCAGTTGCATCGTAACATTTCACACGATAGACCTCTACCTCTGGATTTCTCACAAACGCTCCGCAGGCCCCTTCTTTTTCTTCATTTTCGTTGTTTCACTTGCGTCTAATTCATTACTCCTGTAAATACTCATGCTTTTTACGAGCAAAAGGGTCGGCGCGCGAGAGTGTTGCTGTGTACGACCTCGTCGGCCTCACGCGCTCTCGAGTTGTGCATGAAAAGGAACGGGTTAGTCGTGATCAACGAGCCGAGGGCACCTGCTGCTCGGTGAAAAGAAAAAAAAAAACACGCGAAGAGAACACGACGGGGGGGAGGACTTCATTCAAGCTCTCGCTTCTTCGCGAGGAGATCTTAGATTACAGAGTTACGCGATTATTACTGCATAAAGTTACTACGATATGTTATACGCTTGCAGTTTTGTTTCTATGCGTTTGTCGATTCTTGCCAGTTATTGCATTCAGCACTAACGCCGTATTTGGCTATTTTACTTTCCAGTACTAAGCATGATAAAGGAAATCTTGATAGTTATTTCAATCAACTTTCATACTCGCGTCGCACACACGCGCGTAGAGGCAAAGTGCGGCCAAGGTGGACGATTGCAGGCGAGAGAGGCCTCGGTGATTGTAATAGTTACGAAAAATCGTGATGCACCGCGGGGCAAGACATTCTCAGAGAAAATCCTAGATTTCACCGTGTCGGTGGTAACGGGACACACCCCGACGCCCTTGGCTCAGATGGTACCCATCTTCAATTGCGTGTAGACAGTAGGACGGGAACTCTTGTTAATGCTTTATTATGAACACACGAAGCTGCCAATCGCCGCTTGACGATGTCACTTTCCCTTTACAAATTTACGCCCGATCGTTGTATAGTTGTATTTGATCGTTTGATTGAGAAATAAAATAAATGTGGACATCAGAGTCTCGAAAACGGAGACCACATTGCCATAAGAATCTTATAATACTGATGATAATAATGATAATAACAGAAACTGCACACGCATTGCCACAGGTCTGTATTTGGCCGACAATAGATCGTCATAGTAGTACAGTGAACCCGACTCGATCGCCGCGTTTAGCGTGCAACCCGCGTTAAACAAAACGGGGGCTGCATCGATTTACGAGCTGTCTGGACGCAGTTGAACGTATAGAATTCTACCAGTGGCAAGTAAATCGTTTCTCGTTGACGCGCGAGCCCCCGAGAGACTTTCTCGATAAGCGACGTTCGCCAGCACCAGAAGCTATGGTGTTCCATCGCGCGACGAAGCTATATCATTACAGCAGTATGCAAGTACTTCTGTAATCCCGCCAACGCTCGCCCGCCGAGACACACTCCGAGTACCTCTAACGATCGGTACTCGCCGGTTGAGTAATACTCTCCAGGATCGACCTACTCGAAAACGTGGACACGTGAACGTTTCTAACACAACGAAAATCCACGAAACATTCACGAATTCCATGAAAAATTATTCGAGTGGCAGAAAAAATGTAACACGAAGTTTAGAAATTACTTCTCTCAAATTAAAACCAAAGCCAAGTAGGATCTGCATCGGGGAAAAAAAGTCGGTACATCAAACAAAAATGTGCATACCGAATACCCATCTTTGAAATTTCTCCATGTTAATGCGGCCATAAAATCATAGGATGCTAAGTTATGAGCTTGTAAAGGATTCCGAGACCTTTGTCGACTCCAGAGGCTCCCGGTGGTTACAGTCGCGCGCGCGCGCGCGCGCGCTCACGTCTATTATGAAATAGAGAGTTGTAAGAGTCACAGTATGGATATATAGTTGTATTCGCGTTGGAGGAGAGGCGCGCCGTTTGAGTATCGACAGCAGCAACAGCAGCCCCGGGAGAGAGACTCACTCGGAGAGTTGTAATATGGTAGTGGAAACCCGCGCGGGGCGTCGAACCCGGACTGCTCGCGTTACGAAATGTGGAACTTTCGAATTGGAATTTACATTCGCTCTTAACGATTCCTCTTACCCTCCCTTGGGAACTCCAATATTTTCACGATTATTAATATTATTAGCATCGGAACGATTGTTCGGTAGACTCTCGTTATATTCCGGAGATACTGAATTGCATTACGCGAAACGCTTGGATATAACCCTTGAAAGGCATCATATCGCGTACTTCGCGAACGTATCTCGTTCTATTTCTATATTTGCGGATATTAGGTTACTATTTATTGGTAACAGTCAGCTCGTTACTTGAGATTACTGAGGTACATAACTTCCGTGCGAAAAATCGATTACCGATGCAATCGGTACGGCTTTGTGGGCATTTTACCGTTTGAATACAACGTAACAGCGGAGAGTTGAAACAGACAGCAAAACACGCTTCTATATCCCATATATATATATATTAGCCGGGGTTTGAACTCTCGCTGTGTGTTAACGCGCTGGAAAGCCCAAGGATACGAGACCGCCCACCATAGCCATACACCGAGCTAAAGAGCGACGCGATAGTCACTTCGTTATAGTAATCTCGAATGTATCTATATAATGCCGGCGTATACTCGCGTTGCGAAATTCATTAGCGGCACGAGAGAACTATCGCACGAGCCTCCATGAGTATAAAACTCTCTTTATCCAATCCGATGTTTGTGTCCCGGTGACCGGTGATTCGATCGGCGCTCACCCCGGGTGTCCCTCGTCTTGTTATTAGGTGCCACGACCAGAGGGAAACGTGCTATTAAACGAATACCAATAGCTCCGGCGTACATACAACGAGTTACGAACCCCGAGTCCTTTTAACTCTCTCGACGAATCTCGTTCACGCTAAAACCGCACCGAGAGCGTCTATTATTGCGCTGATCGGTAATTCAAACTGTGAGATAACTCGAGCAACGAATGCGGCAAACACGAGGCTTTCCGTTGCTCAATATACCTACGGCGAGTCAACTAAATTCAGATTGAATTCGACTCGATTGATCGCTAATGAAATATTAGTTTGGTCTGCATGCGCTTTTTATTTTAACCGAACATGTTTACGATGAGATTACAGACGCCATCGAGAACGTGACACGACTCAATTTTGATCGGATCGTTGGCCGTTGAAAATGAAAGATAAACTAACCGATGCCATCGCGAACGTTTCGAATACAAATTGAATTTGACTTATATAACGAAACCCGCAACAATGTTGCGACTCGGGCGCGCGAACAGCATCGTAGAAGCGAACGAGTTTGTCTCTCGATCCGGAAGTAAATTCCTACGACACGGTTAGAGAGTCCCGCGCGATACCGTAGAGGTAGAATTTAGAATTACAGACAAGTCTGTGAGTGACGGGGAGAATGCTTGCTGCAATTTTGCAACTGTTGCAATTCCGCGGCTCTCGTTTTCTCTCTCACTGACAATGAGATATTGTTCAGGTATTAATAGTGCAAACTCTCACTAACAGCGATCAAATGTTTTGATATTTCTCGCACGGTTACACTTTCGCGCGTAAGGGTTTGGCTGCGAAATTCACGCAACTTTTTTAGTTCTACTAAAACTCGTGCGATATTGTGCAACAACAGTTTCGTGCCGTTTCCACGATTCCATAACGTACGCGTCATTTTAAGTTTCGCAGTTGGACATTCATTTCCGGTTGGCTAGTAGGTATCTCCAAAGGGACGAAGGAAACGTGTAGGCAATGCGTGACAAGCGGGCATTGAATGTGTCGCGGAGTTTAGCTCGCAAAGGGTCTGTCGATACGTTTCCGGTATATAGGCGTACAAAACGAAAAAAGGGATCGCAATACCTATAATATAACTCTCTCAGTGCCGTTGGGGAGTGCTTCGCAAAACGCGATTAAAGTGCTACACATAAATTCAATACCGTGACGAAGTTCACTTCCGCGTAGGAGAGTCGAAATGGAAAAAAAATGGTCTCCTTCTGCTAATATTTTATTAATTTATTGACAATTCTTCGGCAGGCTTTGCGCGTTCTCCCTGACTATTTCTGGCCTCTCGCCGCCCCCCTCCCCCCTTAGTTTACCTTCTCGCCGGAGGCCATGAGTGACGGGGTAAACGTTATTTTATTTATTTTTTTTCTCTTTTCATTGATACCCGATATATTTCTTCGGGGCTAAGGTTTGGCTATACTGGTATTCGAGATAAATTGAACAAACCTCGCATTTCCCGACGGGATCGAGAGCTAACTTCTCTTCCGGTTATGTAGCGAGAGTGGGGGTGATACGGAAAGTGCCACGAACCCTCTCCCTCGCCGTTTATGCTGGGGGGGTTGGTTTTGCTGGCGCGGAGGCTTTTGTATGAGGGAGTAAAGCGCGCCTGTTCGCTCGACGAAGGACAACGAACCCGGGTCAGGAGTTGTCCGGGCTTAACGCTCGCTACCCTCTCTCTCTCCGCTTCCCTCCCACTACCCAAAACTTCCACTTCTCTCTCGCACGTCACCCTTCGTTCGTTTTACCCTCGCGAAATCGATGTAGGCAGGGAATTTGTGTCGTGCTTCAAGGCTGCAACGCAGGCTACGCTGTTACGTCCAAAAGCGCGGCAGCGGTATGTAAATTGCTTTGCGCGAAAATAAAGACTCTTCGTGGAAGAGGAAAAAAAAACGGAAGGGATACAATAAAATGGCAGGGAGGGTGAGTTTGAAATATTTGGAGGGTTGCATGGCGAGCCCTGGAAGTTCATCGACCCGTGTATCAAGCGCACACATTGCTCTCTCTTTTGTCACGTGAACCATTTACTTTTCTTTTGTTTCGATCGCCACCGAAGAGCATTGTGAATTTTTTGAGAAAAAAAAAAATCAATAGATCGAAAAATTTGCAGTAGTTTTCAGATTAAACTCCACGCAGCTCTTTATGACGTTGCGGTGGAGTGAGTTATGACATATATTAAATGTAGTAATGACGATGGTGTATATAAACGCGTGGTGGAGACGCGGGGAATGTCGGATAGCTGGTACGGCACGGTGTGCAAGTGCAACGAACAGTAGTCGAAAGAGGAATATATACGAGAAACGAGAGGAGCAAAAGAGAATATATATACCGCGCGAATCTAAGTGGGAGAGGGTCATCGACATTGCCGATCTCAGAATAAACCGCACACAACGCTCGGCTTCTCTTTCTCTATACATATATGTATATATGTATATATCTCTCATCCCGATTGCAATAAAGATGTCGCTCCATACTCCAGTAAAATTCACCCGCTGTCTTTGCAATAGAGTTCAAACTAAAAGCATCGAACAAAAAGGAGAGAATTCCCGATGAATACGTGAAAAAGAAAAATATATGTATAGAATATTCTATATACGTAGAAGAGAACAATCATCGATGCAATCGCGCATCTCATTTACGAAAGTGATTTATTATAAACAAAGACATCGAAAACTTAATCATAATCTTCTTCTCAGTCTCGGCTTCGTTAGTATCGTCTATATATGTAGCAAATGGCATTGTCAGGATCCTAGAAATAACCCTCGGCACACAGTGGAAATCAATGAGAGTGGTGCTCTCCCCCCTTTGCCCCTTTCATTGGTATCGAGAATTTGCTCCATCACATACACAAACAGGGACCAGAGAGCGAAACTCTACTGACAGTTGTTTGTGCTATTCTATACTACTATTATAGCACAAGTACGCAAAAGGCATGCATGCATATAGAACTATATAGAGCTGGGAATACACGTGAAAGCTTGTCGTGTATGTGTCAGCCACAGAAGCAACAACAGCGGCAAGGTTCGTACGTATCCCACGGGGTACCGGAGCCTCGGTATCTGGGTGTTTGTACGTATGCATGTATGAGTGAGTGTGTCGGTGCGCCGGCCTAGATTCTCCCGGGTTCAACACTCGCTATCGAGGTGACTGCTGTACTGCTGCTGCTGCTGCTCGCCCCGTTCGCTCGTTCTCGCTTGCTCAACGCAAGAGCGAAGCGCGGGGACCGAACGAGACCGCTTTGCCTGCTGCTGCACTCGCACTCCTCGTTTATGCTATATACGATGTCCCGTACACGTTTGAGAACGCGTCCAGGGTCTCGCTCTGATGCTGCAGCTAGCTGTTGTGTTGGTGATGCTTGTCCCGAAACCGGGACGAACATAAATGGTACCCCCGCTTGCGGGAACGGTGAAATCCCCGACGAAGCGGTGGAACAAGGATTTCACGCTTCAAATACCAATAGCTTTGGATGCTAAAGCTTCGCTCGGTGGTTTGTTTATGGAGATTCGAAGCGGCGTGAGAGATACGAGAACCAAATTCATGGCAGTTACGAAAACTGGTGACGAAACGATCACGCGAATGAATAGATCGATGATGATGGATAGTTTGGTATTCATTTTGGAAAATAAATGATTTTTTGTAAAAATCAAAATAGGAATAATTAAATGTATGAAGGTAGTAGAAATAGCAAGTAGAAATCATAATTCGCTGAGAAATTTATTCAAATCGTGTTTCATAGCGCGGGTCTTTTTTTTGCTTTTGCATCGATGCAACCGACGGAACTTTCTGGAAGGCGCGGAGAAAACGAAGTGTCGAATAGCTATGTGCCCAAGCGGTAGGTGTACCGTAAGCTCGTTCGTAATCCAACAACCGGACCGGGCGCGAACGCGGTATTACTCAACACACATACTACATGCGGGGAGGGAGGGAGGGAGGCGAGAGAGCAACACCGATCGAGGTGGTACACCTCCTTGGGCTAACACGCGGGGTGCAGCGACCGTTCGAGGACGCGTTCGGAACAGTTCGTGGCCGCGTGTACCTACTTTTACTTTCGTGACGCTTGTCGTACACAGCGCGCGTTCGACGCGCTCGGTGCACGGATGGTAAAAGCGTGCGTGGATGCTGAACGATCGCGGATCGACGAACGGCCCCGTTCCTCTTTTTTTTTCCTTTTTTTTTTGATGACGAATTCTCTAGTTTCTCATGAGTCAAAGTTCCAAACCTTTCGTTTTCCTGGCATTTCGAGGATAACAATGAAATCACATATCTCTCCGAATTCTCGCGGGGACAGGATTTTTGGATTCGACGATCAAGGAAATCGCGAACTCGTCGACACTTACGAGAAAGTTCTACTCGTCGATTTCGCACGCGCGTAAACATTACTGGAGAGTATATAAGGCAGTCGCAAACGATTCACTTACTTACACCGGCGTTAAGCGAGAACGAAAGTGAAAAACCGGTCGCGACTGAGAGCCACTGGTGTAGTGTGTAATAGTTTCGATTGAAAGGAGGTTACGGAGTGAGTGAACTTTGGGGCCCTCGATTGTGTGCGAGAACCGCGAAGCGTCGAGCGGTATCACACACACATATTACGTACCGACTTCACATCGAGCTCTGTACACACACGTGTGTTTTATGCTCGTAAATGCGCGAACCCGGTCGCGGAGAGCGAGTTTCACTAACACCAATGTTGGTTACGTATAGAATAGAGAATACGTTCGACGGATACCTTTACAGACTCGTATTATACTAACGCGCGTTGATATGCACGAGCCGAATGAGACACGCAGCATCGGACACGCATCAACATTTAATACGATCGAACATCAAAGGGGCAGATCAAATAATCGTTTCACAGCTCACATTTCCATAAGTTCGAGACAAATATCATCCCAGACAATCATTAGCACCTCCCGCGTCTTTGACGCATCGATAAAATGCGTGAAAGACATTTAGTTACCCTGTTGGATAGTCGACGGAGGAGTTACGAGAATGCTAAATAATCGATGGCGCTATCGCCGCGATGCAATCCTTAACGCAATGCGAGAAGCTAAAGAGAGCGAGAGAGATCGAAAGTTTAGAGTCACAGACCTCGTTTTGCGATGTAATCGTAAACGTTTTTATCTATCCTCACCGTCTGAACACTGTTATTCAAGCGTTCGTTAACTGTTCTGCTCACTAGACGTGAACTGGATTCAAGTATTAGCAGCAAAAAAAGACAGTCGGAGAGTTCATGGGATAGTTTAGTATTACGGTTTTGCACCGTTGGGTCGTGTGCGCGCGCGGGCGCAAAGTGAAAAGTGCATCGTACCGGGGCGTACGACGGCTGCGTGTCACTTTCACGTCGTTGTAAAATAGGCGCGAGAAATGAACTGTATGCACCCTCCGCTCCGCTGCGTCGAAGCGACGGATAGTTGAATAAAGATGGTAGATACATTGTTCGAATGTAAAAGTACAGGATCGCTTGCAAAGAAAGCGAAACTATTCGCGACACGGTATTGTTACCAATACAAGCGACGCTTGTGAGACACACCGTCGCATGGGTCACACGACGGAGAACTCGAAGCGATCTTTCGCTCGTTGCCACATGATTCGTTGGCGATATCTTGCGTAATTTAAATTCTCTCGTTTCTTTTTTTTTTTTTTTTGCGGCGAAGGTATTTAATCCATATAACATCGGTTGGTTCTTGAAAGAGAGATGAATTATGTGACTTTGTAGTTATAAAATTACCGGAAATATCTCACAAAGTCGAAAATATCGATTTCTTTTTTTCCCGGAAATAATGATGAACTCTAATGTTGCAGAATTTCTGTAATAGATGATGTGTATCGACAAATTTATTATACTCGATAGCCACAAGTCACATTTTTGGGTTCAAAGGATTGAGTCGTCCATTTCTTAAACTTTCTATAATAAGAACGGTTATCTTGTAAACGGCTTAAATAGGAGAAAAAGGTGAACATTTGATGATAGTATTTTTACGGTCGTTCGATAAAAGGCCAATTTCAAACGATATCTCTTAAGATTGATAATGAAAAAGCTCCCTTATGGTAAAAGTTCAAATCCGGGAATCGCGGTATGATAAACTACGAGAATTCTCAATCTTAAAATTATTTTCCGTCGGCTATCGTTCTATAGAATCCGTCGTTAACGTCGCTCGAGCGGTTCGAAGCTCACCGGCAGCTTTCAGCAACAGCAGCAGAGGCTGCAGCAAACTGTGATACCATACCAGTAGAGAAGATCCGCGTAGGCTGGCCACGAGTACAGTAGATAACTACCGTACCGGGACGGCCGGCTTGTGACGAAGTAAGCGCGACTCGCCGAAGTAGTAGGTGGCAGTACTGGACGGACAGACTCGCTTTATCTACCGAAGGAAAACTTGGAGTTTTCTCCACCGTCATCAGCGGGGTCGCTAGTTACGCGAAAGCTCTCAGAATTACTGAAAAGCTCACTCCCTGCTAACGCGTGTCATCGATTTTTCAACAGGTCGGCTAATCGCACGTGCGAATACCGAATTTACAACTATAATTTTTGTATACAGATGTTTCATTCATTTTTAATACCAATGTTCTACTTACCCGAAGGTTCGAAAGGTTGAAATCTGTTTGCACACTTACCTGTAAAAAAACAAACAGAAATATGTTTTGTTAGACAATGCAAAACTGATAAATTACGTCGTGTATTAAACTTTGGCAAAATGACAGTCGGAAGATGAAATTGCATTGCCGATTTCGGTAGTCAATTGTTTTTTGTAGCAGAGACATGGCGATAACCGAGTATGTCGTCAGTTTTAAAAGCCAATCCCTGTACTGTTTACCGTGGATTGTCATAAAATATAAACAAATACGTATAGCCTTCAAGATCATAGAAATCACCGATGCAGAATTTCATATAGCGCATAAATATTCGGTGGATATTCGTGACAGCAGTAAGCATCACCGTCACCCTGAACTTTCGCAGTTTATCCACGCGTACGCGTTCCGCACGAGTGCCCCATACGATCTTTTAGTTACGGTGGATTATTACGACGCGCGAGCGGTGTTGATGTTTACGGTGTAAAACCCGCCCGCATCCTCCGGACAAACATATATCGACAATGAAAATAACGTTGAACGTTCAATGCTTCGGCTCGTTCTCTCTGCGGTTTTCTAAAGCTATAACCCCCCCATTGCTTGTAACGTGTCTAGTAAACTATAATAATAATATGCAGTCATCCAGTCACGCTATGCTTCGAATATGAAAGAAAACTTGAGTTTATTCTCAGCCGTTTACAAGGTCATTGTACCTCTCGCCAGAGAAAAGCTTTGCGGATTTCAATTAATTTCTCACTCGTGAAAGTCTTTCGAGAATGAGAAATCGTCGATGAAAAATTTTCAATGCAGCTGCGTCGGAGATAACTCCCTGATTTTATCTACAGCTAATGAATTCTTTCTGCAGAATCTCGTTACGTGAAGTGCTTACGGGGTCAGAGCGCTTCTTTGGTCCGTATAATTCACACAGACATTTGATTTTTTCTTCTTTTTTCGTTTGACTTCCCGAGTCAAAATTTCTATTCGTTTCAAAACTATTCGGGTCAAAATTTCTAACGTTTCTTATTATTAATAATATCTGCCCAAAAATCAAATACGCGTGTTATTCATTCGCTCGGTCGTTACAATATGTAATAACGATTTTTTAAATGTGATTTTATTACGATGGTGTCGTTAACATATACTGTTGAATCATTTAATTAACTTGTTTTTACTATTAAAAATGCAATTGTCGTTGCAAGATCCCTGTTACTGCCGACATACAATTTTCATTCCGAGAATATTCGCGTAGGTTGAAGAGAGGGTCGGGAGGTTCCTTCTAACCCTCCAAATACCCTACTTGAAATTCAAAAGTCTACTGTCTGCTACTCGTAAGGTTCATCGTAAGATCTATGGACCCTCCAGAACCGCCGTTCGACTTCCCCTGTACATCACTGCAACCTACTCACTCCGCTACAATTTGGCCGCCGCAAACCTTGTTTCACTCCGCTAGAACCTGTTTCAAAATTTCGCCTCGGGTCCATTTCCAAAAACCAATCTCTGGATGAAAAAATGTCTTTTGTGTACTTGTTTCACACCGTGATCGCTCATGAACGTTGGAAGACGCAGACCTCTCCCATCGTCTCCGTCAAAGAGCGAGAGAGGGGTTACTGACCGGGCATCCACCCCATGTGCGTTTATATACTTGCGATACAGCGCTGGTCGTGAAGCGCGGTGTACAAAACTCTCGGTACACCGCGTGCCGACGCGCTTATATACACGAAAGAGAAGGCACTACGATGGCACATTCGCTGCATGAATTCTCCTCCCTACTCTACTCACAGACCTAATGCAGAATGTTGCATGCATATACGAAGCAGAAACGTTCGTTGCCAATGTAATGCAATGTAACACTATCATCCGCTCGGTCGAGGGCACTCCTTCTCTCGCGCCTTTGATGCGGGCGTTAATACTATGAAAGTTACAGCGAGATAGAGATAGAGATGAAGAGGCAAGCCGAGCCTCCATCCTCTCTCACTCGTCCATTTCTGCATCCCATTGCGACACATCAACCCACACGGAGTTTCAGCTTACTCTAGGTTAGGGACACACGAGCATAAATAATCTAATGTAAAGTCTCGGAGTTACGCTGCCGTAGGCGGTTGAAGAACATGAACGCTTTAATTCAAGCTTCGGAATGAAGTTTGAGCCGCTTGGCGGATTAACCCTTCGTGTATATGAAGACTTCGCGTTGAACCAAAGTCGCTTTGCATGGTTTTTAGCCGCGAAAAACATCACAGACATTTCGCTTTTTTAGCGATTTATTTACATTATTCATCTTATTTAAATTTTTTTCGTGATCCCTTGCAGAATTTTTTTATGCATTTTATTTTGTCAATATTCAAGATATTTGAAGCCAACGAGCAAAAACCGGTAGATCATCGGTAAAGAAAAAGCATGAGACCAGAGTGTAATGGGTTATTGCACAACTTAACCTCTTAATCGAACGACTTAGTATACACCTCAATTTTCCTTTTACGATCGTCCAATGGGTATTTCCCAATATTGCGGTAGGAACTATGGTCCGTTCGAATTAAGTTCGCTGTATGTGGTCTCATCCTTCGCCGAACCGCATGGAAAGAGGGTGCGTGACGTCGGAACCGCGAGGTTGATCTCATTACGCGTCCATCGAAGTGGAAATAGGTGTGTTCGACACGTGTTCTTTCAACGACCCCGCCACCCCTTCCCCTAACCACCCGAATCGCCTACGCGAACGTTAACACCCGAATAGCACAGTGCGGTGCGCGAGTACCGAGACAAATTTTGCGAAGAAGAGACGAGGGCGAAAAGTCTCAAAAGTCATTTAGGTGTGTTACGAGTTTAACATATATTTATACACCGTTGAAGCTATACACAGTTGAATCACGCTGCTTGGGGGTGTCGAGAATTTATCGAAATTCACGGGAGTTCGAGCGATATGCGGGGGAAGAAATTGCCGAAGGGATGCCACCATGAAACCCGGAAGCTTCGTGAAGACGTGGAAACTGTGTATATATCAGAGGTCGAGCTCTTCTCGAACTCGCACCCCTCAACCATTTCCGTACCTCTCTGCCTTCCTCGTTTCATCTCTATCTGCGTTTGTCCTCTCTCTCGCACTTTCGTTCGTTTCTATATCGTTTTCTCTGTCTTACCGATGGCCTACCCGCAGTCCAATGAATTTCTCTGTTCGTCTGACTCACTTCTCTTCCCGAGCTTTTCCCTGTGTATACCTCGCTTCGTCATCTGCTCTCCATCCTCCGCGCTCTACCTTACTCTCGCTAGCCAGCAAACACGAATCTGCGCGCGCTCTTCTCTCTCTCCGACTGCCACAAGTCACCCTTTAGCCTCTCGCTCTCTCGTGCTCCACACAACTTGCAGCATCACCCCGGTACCTCATTCCCGTCCGACTCCGACAGGAGAGACCTTCACCCCGTTTAGCCTTCACCGAGCTCGGCGCGCGGCACCGTCCGGGATATTCGCGTGTGTGTGTTAGTGGAAGAGAGGGAGAGAGGAGAGAGAAAGAGATGACAAGAGAGTGCGAACCAAGTATACCATTAGCGAGCTTGAGGGTCGAGCGCGAAAATGGTCGTGATGCTGTATGCTTTTGTCCAATGTTCAAATATTCCTGCCCGATGCTCTCACACGTGCATGTTATATACAGGATATAATTCGATAGATCGTAACTATACTATCCCTTGAAAAGATCAATTAAATTCCCGATACTCGATTATTCGCGAAGGATCAAATTAATCCGCGGGATTTTTATTATCCTCGCAATACGAAAACCATTTCGGAATTCGTAAATACTGGTTTCAATATTATTCCAAAATATACAGTTCCAGAGAGTTCCGACCGAAAAATGCAATATTCAGTTTTCAAAACTCGGTCACGTTTTGGTGATCATGGTATTTCCAAAATTCGGTGCGTTTTCTATAACGGTAAAAAAACCATTTGATACCCGATTTTTCAAGGTATCAATATATATGTTTCCTATGGGGAAAAAGTGGTGAATATGCTGTTCCGTTTAATACGGGAAAATAATGCTAAATGGTGGTCGATATTCACCACTCTTTACGGTATATCTAATCTTAATTGCCTTTGTGTAGCAAAGGATGTCAATGATTCTTAGAAAGTCAATAACCCCATTGGCCGAGAGAACGATAACTGGCTGAGGGGTAGTATATTAAGCTTCGTGACAAGCTTTACCGGGCTATTCGGCGAGAGGACGAGAGAGATACCGAAGTAGGGTGAGGCGAGTGGGTCAGAGAGCGACCACCAGCGGAAGAGCGAATTTCGAAGCACGTGCCGTTATCCCCGTTGCCACGGTTACGGCGACCTTGTCCCGCGCAACCATTCCCGGAATCTCGATTCCCGTGGAAAAGTCTTCCGGGATGCTGTAAGGGGGGAGATCGGAGACGAGAAATTCTCCCTCTCTCACCGTCGAACGATACTCCTGCATATTACGAGCTGTTCTTCCCCGTTCTGCCATGTGGCGATAACAATGATTCGCGTGCTCTACTGCCCCCGGATGATCTTTCCGGACCATCCAAAAGAGCTACGAGGCTACAATGTAAATGTGTTTCTTTTTTTTCGCTTTTATCCCTTGTGTCCAAAAGTGGATCCCTTTCCATGGTTTCCTGGTACTCTCACTGCTATTTTCATGATTAATCCTGAGACCCCTATTCTGACAGATTTTTCTACGTAACGCAGGAACCATCTTGTCCTTATGGTACATTATACGAAGAGACAAAAAACCGAGGGAAGCTTTTTCACGTTTTTTTTATGTTGGCCATCACGCCGGTTTACTTATTCCGGCGGACGATCTCGTGCCCTTATTATGGGTGCTCTCTCCGCGTAAGCGAGTCGAGACCTCGAGGTCCCTCTCGGGTGACTCGGCCGTGCCTACACCGATCGTTAAACGCTTTAGACTCGATTTTTTTTTAACGTTGCCCTGCCAGCGTGACATATGCCCCATCCACGCGACCTACTCTATATACTCTGACTCGACATTTCAAACATACATGTTGTTCTGTATTCCCGAGACGACAGAGTTATCCGATACGCTTTAACTACGAGCCTTGCTTCATAAACTATTTTCTACCTCTGCGTCGCGGCCAATGCTCATTGCTCAAAGATATTATGAAATTCATCGCGGAAGTTTCGCGTGAACGTTTATAATAACTATTCATTATATTTCAAAGAGCTCTTTCATTCTCTCGGAAACTCGGCGATTATCACAAATCGAGCTGACGGGCCAAGGGAGTTGTATTAATTACCGAAGCTTTTGTTCCGAAATTATTCTGTCACCACTTAAACGAACGTTAACGCGCACCCCATTATTTTCCGTCGAGGAAAAGTCTCCCTAAGAGTGAATGACTTAATTCCCAACGAAGTTGAGAGTTTGTCTTCCCAATAATTACAAAACTGTTATGAGACACAAAATAAACAAATCCGCGATGTTATACAACGTTTGTTGAAAATTCTACATTGAATTCGGACCACGTAGATAGACGTATCTTTATATATTTAAGCCTATAATAAATCTTTAGTTTATTTTTCCATTCAATTTCCGACATGAAGCAATTGGGTTTATCGAACGCTTAGGACACTGCATTTATCGAGAATTCGAATTCTGCCCACGTGCTCACGCTTTTTTTTCCCGTTTCGATATTGTCGTTCGTATTCCAATTTCCAAGCGACGACAAAGGATCCCGTAAGGAAATATGTGTACTCTGTTAGCTATCGCGAGCGTGTGCGTTCAGCATGCATCATCGTATTCCCCCGTAGTGCGGAAGACGCCGAGAAAGAGAAAGATAGGACGACGGGGGTGTATAAACGGAGAAACAGAAAATAACCCTCGTGAGCCAGTAGACTCTTCGTCGCACACCCCTCGTTCATCGTCTCCATCGTCGCGATTCTGAGAAAACCAAGGGTCCTTTCGCGCGTTTCCACCCTCGTTCGCCCTGACATACCCGAGAGACCCCGCAAGCATTTCGGAACAAAGAGGCCTCTAATTCGATCGAGCGAGTCGCTTTGTTCGTCGTCCCAGTAATTCGTACGAAACTGCAGCACATACGACCAGAGGAAATAAACTTTTCGACTTTTAGACGAGAATATATAATTTTTTCACTTTCGCTTAAAAGACACTTTGACAAATGAAAATTATGAATTCATGCAGAAGATTAAAGCAATTTTCAACATATTTTGAAAGAAGAGCAAGGAGCGTTGACAAATTTTATTCAAAATCATAATGTGGGTTTTGCATGAAATCGAAAGCCCCTAAAACGTACTCGGCGTACTCGAAGAACGAAATTTTGAACGAAAATCAATCGGGAAATAGAAAACTAACGTTTTTTTTTTTTTTTTTAATAATTGATGTTAATAATTTCAAAGTCTGATTGATCCTCGAGAAGATTATCGACTAGAATTATTAAATGTACGTAGAGTAGCAATACTAGCCGGTTGTCCGTGAAATCGGTCGTCATAAACCAGCAGAAGCGAACGCGGCAGAATGCCGAGGTTGCGAGACGCGGTGGCCGTGGCCGTTGCGTGCAGACAGGGTGCACACAGCGGGATGAAGCACAGGGGGCGCGCGACCGTCACCGGGCTTCTCGTTCACGATCAAGGTCCCCCGTTTACCCAGCGTAGCATCGGATGAGCCGCGCCGGTGCGCGAATGCTGGATACTTCGATGTAAAACCGGCCACAGAACTTTCCTATAGAAATCTCCTACATTCCCCGAATCTTTACTGCAGCAAATACATCACAACGGTTGACAAAATTTCGGTTGCCCTCTTTCCCATTACCATTGCCCGCTGTGCAAAATATCTGCGTAAATATAAGTCCCGGCGACCCACACATAGAGTTTCTCGCGTAGGTGTGGCCATAGCAACGAGAAGACGAACTAGCAGCGGAGACCACGGGACTATAACCACTGAGAATCGATAAAGTGCAACATTGAGATCCCTGTGGAGAGCAGGTGCGTGTCACCCTTTGCTTCATTACAACGAATCACGATGCGCATCTATAAATATGTCTTTTCTTTTTTTCCTCTTCTCTCTCCAACTCCTCGTTTTCTTGGTGAATTCATTATTGCAGATGGGACCCGATCATCCAAACCCGCCGTGAAGTATAGCAAAGAACCAGAGGAGAATAAAACTTTGTCGGATAAAGCAAGAGAAATTTAATATTGCTTCGAGCTTCGAAATGTTTCGCAAGCCGTCGTTTTCGGGTGTATATAACGAAAAAAAAAATGTATACGTGTTCGACAACTCATTGCCAAATCGTATCGGTACTCCGAAACTTCTTTTTTTTCTTTCTTGTCTTTTTCAGGGTCAAAGTATTGGGTGGGATGAGGGTTAAACGAGAGAGAGGATATATCTTTGAGGAACTTTATGGTCGTGAAGGCGAGACGACGATAGACGATAAACGAGTCAAGTTCGACATGGATGAGTAGCGGAGCTGCGTATAGAGAGCCGCTTTGCTCTGGGACTCGTCCTTGTCGTAAACGTACTCAGGGATGGGCACCCTCACGTCCGCCTCCGCAGCATCGTTGTGCCCTTCGATTCTCTCGTTCAAGGTCCTTGATGGGGTGCACTGTACGTTGAGCCGTCGGGGTTTCCATGACGACCGCCACTAAACTACCCTTGCAACGCCCACTGCGCCCAACAGCAGCAGCAACTTTCCACCCTCACGCGCCTTTCTCTCTCTTTCACGGTGCGAGTATCCAGTGTTGGAATACGAGACCAGATACACGCACGAAGGGTCGCGATAGCGTCACGTTT
Organism: Buathra laborator; assembly: GCA_934046635.1. Classification (NCBI taxonomy): domain Eukaryota; kingdom Metazoa; phylum Arthropoda; class Insecta; order Hymenoptera; family Ichneumonidae; genus Buathra; species Buathra laborator. The sequence continues at coordinate 1,868,609 of OW203897.1, read as the reverse complement.
CAACGAAGGACAATAATTTTAGGGCACATTTCGGCAAAGACATGAATTCACCGAGACTTTAGCGTAGGCCTTTGTGATAATCTCGAAAGAATGAGATACGACCAGAGACAAATCTCAACCCTCCGTTAGATTTTAGGAGATCATTGGAGAGAAACGCGAACAGAAATCTGTGATGTCGTGAGCGAATTGCTTTGGGAAATTAAGAGACCCTACTTCAGGCTCCGCTTTGGCTCCGGTGTATGGGATTCTTGAAGGCTCATCGAGGAAATTTTCGGCAAACAAAATTAATTCGAATTAAATACGAGCTGTCGACACGGGACTGTAATTACATTCGCGTTTACCACAATGTCACTTGTACGTCGTAACAAAGTCTGGTATACTATAATCACAAAGGGACTGTAAAGCTTATTGGAATCGTATAGTCGGGTAAAAAATATACTTTTTTTACATAAACCGAAAGTCAAAAGCTCAGGATGCCACACACACGTGAAAAAATGTTCATTATTTTTTTTGCGAAATAGAAAAATTGAAGACATTCGATTTTTTTTTTTTTTTTTATTAGGTTTTTTTTGATAATTTTTTAAAGAGTAATAACAATCATGTAATGTAAATAAATAAATAAAAATGCCAGGTGTGGCTTCTTGAGACGATCCTATAACTGAAGATTCCGTGCGTGTCGTTGGTTTTATCGATAGGACTGCACTATACTACCTACTAGTATACCTAGCGCGGTGAGTCATCCGCGAACTCTTACAACGATGAGTTCACGGAGTTCATTGCTTCATCCTCGTCCCTTCAACTTACGTTACACAGTACAGTTTTCTTTTTGCACTTTGAAGACGGAGACAATAAAGCATCGAGGAAGGAAATCATTTTTTTTTTTTTCTTTTGCTTTCATCTCATCGTAACTCATTACGACCCAACATAGAGAAGAGCAATCAACGATCCTAGTTAGCCGAGCTTTTCGCACGGTTTGGCTCGGTCTCGAGTGCTCGAATACTTCGTTACTTTATTACCTCGAAGCGTCAACTTCGAAGTTTAATTCAATTCGTCTATCGGGTTTTTTTTTCTTGCGTCTTAATTAATTATCAAATAATTAACAAATTTGATGATTAGTCAGCGAGAATGTGACAAAGCTGAGGGTCGCATGACACAGGGAGGTCAGATGACAACTATATGTAAGATACTCCGAAGTGCAATTAAGCTCTACCAAGCAAGAGACGCTCCTTTCGAGCGCTCTAAGGGCCTTTAGGAACCTCTCCTCATTCTCTTTCGCGAATGCTTTCGCCCTAAGTACTTCCCATTCCTGCATACCGTGCGAACGTCGTGGCTTCACCGGCAGAAGCGGTGCAACGCGATTCCGTGGAATCGCCTTGCACTGCCCGAGCGAGAGGTCCTTCGCCTCCTTGCAGGGATCGACGTCCCGGTCACCGACTTGAAGCGAATGCGCCAACATAACCAACAGCAGCGAACAGTAGGTTAGCCGGGATTCTCGGTCTCCGTCTTTCACGCGAGGTCGGCGAACTTGTCTGCGAGATATCACGTCGGCAGCTCGACAAGAAATTAACAAATCGCGCAAATGCCGAAACCAAGGAATGGATTTAATTTTTTAATTCAGAGTTAAGTAAAGTTGCGTTTAATTTTCAGACGGGCATAAAAAATTATCATAAGGGAAAAAATTATCGATAAGTAAATTGAACGATAAACCTTTCCGCCGAGCGTATCGTAACGACTCGTCAAAGTTCTTTGCCCTTAACGTCAAAGGTCCACGACCTTCGTACCCGTCTTCGTGGCGTCGGCGCACGACGGACGACGGGAACGACTTCGACGAGAACAACTGGACCACCCTTCGTTTCTCATACCGGCGTTCTTTTTTGCCAACACCTGCCGGATCGACCAGATGCCTTCCTCAGGAACCTTCCACTCCCCGAACTTATTCCCAATCTCAATGAGTGTACAGTTTCGTATTCGATTGAAAAATGGATCTCCTTGTAGCCTCCCTTTCGAGAAATTCACAAACGGCTTACCGCCAAAATGATATTCTATGGTAAACCTATTAAACCTATGCGAAGCACTAGTGCGCCAGACATCGATTGACCGTACCAAAATTTCGTATACAACATATATATGCACTGGTATATTATACTTGCATAAGAAGCGTGTGTAGGGATTTTAGCAATTCAAATAGCAATTCTTCTACATGTTGCGATGCAAATCCGTGCTGTGTGTTGAACAAGCCGGGGAAAGGGTGCGATGCCCTTGTTGTTTTATACGTATTAATGGGTCAGTGGCATCGCCGACAGAGGCTCGGGAGCTCGCGGAGTTCGCGTAGCTCAGCGTCACTCGAGCGTTGCACTTACGTGCACTGTACCTCGACGATTCGCTCTCGCTAGCGTCCGATTTGCGGTGAAAACTTTCGAGAATTTTATCCTGCTTTTTCTACTCTCAATGAAGTGAAATATTTGTAATTGTATCATGGAATCGTTTGATTGCATACCATTTTTAATAAAAAAAAAAAAAAAAAATTCGCTACAGAGACAAAATTCATTTGTCGATTTACACGCAACGAGGTATAACGAAGCCAGTAGAGGGTAGCGCGACACTCTGACCGCTTCGAGTAGCTGGGACAAGGCCGTCGAGGGTGCATCGTCCTACGTGCCCGAGGTCTTTGGCCCTTGATGGCGACAGCGTACCACGACTACGCGGCTTGCATTCGCGAGGCGAGTAATCGCGGCCAGCGAAAGACCGAGACTCTTGAGGATCGCTAGACGCGGCTATGTGGGACAGCGCAGCTCTTACTATTTTTCAAGGGACAAGCTTGCTACATACTCGTTCTTTCTATCGCGATGCATCGCGAGCTATATCGATGCTTGGAAGGCGCGTCGTTCGTCACACACGTGCCGATGTGTATTCCGCGCCGTGCGTTAGCCCCGCAGATAGTTTTAAAAATATTGTGAAAAGTATTTGAAAAATGTAATGTTTCGTGTACCAACAATCTTTTAATTATTAAAAAAATATCGTAAATTGTTTTTAAAAAAATGTTATTTCATATAAACCGAGTAAATTATTATTTCATTGTAAAAATCACTAAATTGAACCCTTCGTAATGTGAAAGCGAAATCTTTTTTAGTACATTCCATCGATTTAATTTTTTTTTTGTTCCTGAATTTTGAATTTCAATATATATATGCGACTCTTTATAAAAATGCATTGTATCAATTTGCAACTTGATTGTAGTAAATTTTTTATAGAATTTGGTTAATTGATTTATTTATAATTGCCAAACACGGCTCGCAATTTAATTGCATTTAAATTGATCGCGTTGCAGTTAACTCGATTCTCAGCGGGGCAGGTTTACGTGTGGCCTACCTGAAAGTATTTACGAGCACAGAAATACAGTATTACACACGATCTGCGGAGAGCAAAGTGCGGACCGAAAGAAAATTCAACAAGACTTAGAAGCCGCGTCAAGAACGCACAGTAGGATCGTAGTAAGTAAGCATTGCCTCGTGCGAAAGAGAACCTCGTCGCAAATTACTCCGGCATAAATAACGGCTTTATTTTCACGCAACTCTCCGCTCGGCCCCCCATCAGTTTCCTCTGCTACGGCTCTATGTACTTCACGTCGTCCACGGCAATGCTTGCTTTTACCGTAAATATAACGCGCTGCCACGCCGAGAATCGTAAATCACCGGCCTAAGGGTCGAATCATTCGAGGCATAAATAACATTATGGGTTTATAGAGCTGAAACACGACAAATAGAATCGTCCAGAACTACACGAAGGCCGCTCCCGTTGTATCCGTTGGGAATTTGACAAACGCCCTTGAAAAACCGTCAAACTAATTTATAACTCTTGTTTGGTACGTATTTAGACACTTAATTTTTAAACGTTTCGGCATACTACTTTAAACGGTTATATTTAATTTAAATTTAAATAGTTCGATTCGTTAAATTTCTCATCAATCCTTTCGCCACTCGAGGAAGTGATCGAAATCTGAGGAAAATGAGTACCTTTTTCATCGTTGCCCTAGTTACGTTCAATGCCCTTCTAACAAAAAAAAAATTGTACGAAAAAAGCATATAAAGGCAAAGAAAAATACGCATCACCGAATATCGTATTTCTGTGCCCCCATTAAAATGTGTGTTCAGGGAATTCATCGAAAACGAAAAAATTCAATACAAAAAAACCCCTTGAATTTGTAGGAAAGATGTACTATCGTGCGTAAGGATCATCGATGCTTCGCGGGATCACGTGTGGTATATTCCATTTAACAGGCAACAAGAGAATACTCGCGTACGTCGCACAAACGAGAGATTGAATGGCGAGAACAGAAAGCGTATGGTTTTCGAGATCTTTGTCCCGAGGATCATCGGTAGATGATAATGCGCCGTCGTTACAACCCGTTCCAGAATTTCACTTTACCAGTGAAAAAAAATGAAAAAAAAAAGAGTGAAAGATCGCAGTCGCGAGATCGAAGGGGTGCGGTTCTCGTTGTTCGGAAATCTTCACGAAAATCGTGAAACCCGGGATGTACCTAACGCACCCGATGGATCCGCGCGAGTGCAGTGAGGGAACAATAAACGTGGCTGCTGCACGATAGAAATAGAAAAGCCCCTATGTACCGATTCCCCGTGTGTGGCAACGTGTGTTATTTTATCTCATCGCGGGAAGGGACGAAATAGTGCCGAGAGACCGGATATTATTGGAGAGAAAATGTCGATATTGCAGCCCTTTTGGGATTCCGTCGTTGCTGCAGCTGCTTTATACGCACACCTACGACGTTATTATAACGCTAGAGTTCGATATGTTTCGTAAATTTGGAAATTTTTCTTCCCACGCGTAACGTCGATCAAGATTTTTCGATAAATCGAACCCCCAGTTCGCGTGGGCATCGACGGTCTCATTTCAGTATTTCCCGAATTTCTTTAGAAATTGTAGACGGGATAAGGGGAGCCCTTTGCAAGCTTCTACGCAGAAAGGGTTTTTCTACGTTGTCACGCGGGGAAGGTTTCAGGTCAGTCTTAGGTAGGGATAGCTGCGTTTCCTTTCTTCGTCGCTCTCCTTGTTGATGTGCTCCAGATACGCTATTATATTCTATTCGACGTTGTCCCCGGAATATTTTCACTGGGCGCATACATACAATCCTGCGAGATCCTTTTGTCACGAATACCTGTCCGCTCGCGTTAAACCCATTTTTCCGTGTTTCAATACGACGACCTATTGGTTTATGCTAAAGTGTAAGAAGTATATACACAGAACGAAAAACTCGAGCGGTCACGGAGCAGCGTTACACTAGCCGCATTCAGAGGCAACAATGACGCCCTAATAATTTAACTGGTTCAGATCTTTCGCGCTCTCTTGAAAAACCCTTTCTCGAGAAATGGATAGCCCCTGCAGTAAAGCCGCAGGGCGTATAATAGCGTGAAGATTTACCATTTTCTACGGAGCCTTTTCGAACGGCATGGTGAGATATAAATATGATTTATGAGATGTCGAAAACTACGAAATATAAGAGTATCATCCTTTCTCAATACCGTAGAAGGACATCATACCGACTGTGCCGAGTCCGCGCTATCGATAATTCACAAAACACCAGTGCAATTGTGTTCTTTATCTGTTTATCGAAGTGGTTATTTTTGGGATATTATTACAGAAAGAACTTTCGTCATGATTCAATATTTGGAAATTATTAAACCACTAAGGTATAATCTCGTTATTGGAACGAGATTGGAAATAGAGGTCGACTGCGTGTAGAGAGTCGAGTCACCGTGTCTTCGGGAGTACGCACGGTGAAAGAGTTTTTCTTCTTTTTTTCTTTCTCTTTCCACCATTCCCCTCATCTCACGTTGTCACGGTCGAACGCACCAGGGAATTGTATATAGACATAGCTTAGTCGAGGAGAAAAAAAACGAGAAAGAAGTGAAACGGGGGATGCTAGTAAACGCGTGTGTGGGTGCGTTGGATCCTGTGGAGTCAGAGTGACCCTCGCGAAGGGATGGCCAAAGAATCAGATGCCTATACGTCCATACGCATATATATATAAATGTATGGCTATGTGTTACATGTATAGACTACGCGAAACTACCCCGCATCGTTCTAGCGCCGGAAGATGGCGAGGGGTGGTTACACGAGCGTGGCCAAGGTCGGGACCGGTAAACAGAACGATCGTTACCCTGACAACCATGGCCCTTCGAGAATATATCCTCTTACGCTTCGAACAACCTTGAGCGGACCTACCGCGGACTTTCGGCTATCTCTACAGTTGCGATCAACTGGCGACTTTGGCCCGAAAGGGCAGAAAAGATAAGTCGGAAAACATCGAACTATTAGTCAACTGAGAAAAATCGGTGTATTGCCTCCATCTTTCAATGAATCAAAACGTTTCAGATTTACTCTCCTCTTCTCTGTTGTTTCGATTTATAATACAATTGTCAGCGTAACAGTGACCGCGAATGATCTTAAAGAAAAAAAAATCATGCGTTTGAACGTCGCAAACATTGTCGGGAGATAACGAAATTGTGATATTCACCGCGACGGAACCCGAGGTATAATTATAAATCAAGACCTTCCGATCCTTCTTTCTCAATGCTCCTCTTTCCCTCAGGGGGTGATAACGACCCAAAGCACGACCGTCAGAGGACAACTGAAGCGTTCACGCTCCGTTCGTCACAATTATTCCGGGTATACCAAAGTCTGCTCCAGAGAGAGCTGTGGGGTCGAATTAAATGTTGTCTGCTCGTCGCATTGGTCGCTGCTAAACCCTTCGTTATACACACGCCTAGCTGTTTCTAGCTGGTCTGCACCGTCGCCGAGCAGACTCGCGCCCTTAATTTCCACCCTCTTTGCTGCTCTTTGTTCCATGTGCTCCCGTTCGCTTGTATCTTTCGTCGTTGTTACCCTCGTCCGCGAGGTTCGGATCTTTCGCCTCTCTCGTTCACCCCTCACAAGGGGTGTTTTCCGGGGTGCCGACGTCCCCGGGGAAACTTTCGCTTCCCGAGTCTTGTGCCTGCCTTACTTCCGCGATTCAATAATGCCCCCTCAAGGCCGCCGATTCCCGGCACGCGGCACTCGGCTCACATTGAAGAAACGAAGAAGCAAAAAAAGAAGAAAAAAAAAAGACCCGACGAAAACCCCTGCGGATATTCTGTTCTACGCCTTGTCGAAGCGACCTCAGTTCGTCCCACAGCATCACCCCTATCATCGAAATTCTTCGAATCCTAAAGCTTCCCAGGTATTTTTATCGGCGAAAACCACGCTGATAACCCCCAATTGTATAAAGAGGTCCGGAGAGATACTTCGTAAAATCGAATTTGGAAAAACCGATCGAATATAGCCTCCGTTTCTGATTTGGTCGAAACACTGAGTATAACTAATACATCGATGTTGCTTCGAAAGATTTATTCAAACAGCATTTTATATGTGAGATGACTGTAAAAAGACGGGCTCATTCGTCTGAGCCGCGCGGTCGAAACGGAGACCTTCTTGCATGTATCGCGGCCCAGTGTATATGTTTTCACTGGGACTAGAAACAAAGAGCGGCCTCCAGCCTAGAGTAGAAAGAAATGAACTGGCTGTGCTCGGCTGTCCTTCGGCGACGAACGAAGGCTTCTCTCGAGCCCTTGGAGGCTCATGGATGCTAAAGCCTGGCAAACAGTGTTCGTGCATTGGCGTCCGCGAGCGCCAACTCGGCAAAAGGGCTCGCCGGCGAAGCTGCTGCTGCACACAAACTCGGGAGGGAGTGAACAAGGCAAAGAAAGATAGAGGACGGAGGAGAAGAAGAAAGATAGAGAACATCGGGTCTGTGACCGGGCAGGATCAACGCACGCTCCGGACCTTGAGAGAGACTCGAGTCAGCGTCAGCAACCCACTATTCCACCTCCTATTCGTCGTCGTCGTCGTAGTCTTCTTCGTCGTCGTCGTCGTCGTCGTCGTCGTCGCAGTCCACCTTCTTCGTTCTTATCCTACTCGTTCTTCTTCTCTTCTTCTCGCTTCTCCATTGCTTGTCCTTCACTTACCTCTCCGCGGAGTGAGCCTCTCGCGTCCCTTTACCACTGGTTACTTAGCTTGTCCTTCTATCTCAAGAGATGAGAGAACGTTGCAAAGTTGGCCCTTGAGAAGCGAAGCTACGCAGCAGCAAACACGAAGCAAGGGAGATGGAAGAGAACGAGGACGGAATAAGAATTATCATTCTCGGTGGTAAAGGGCGAGAAGAGAAAGAGCGAGATGGACTTGTCGGAGTGTTCAAGATTGCAGCTTCCTAGCTGCATGCAACTTACACATTGGTAGTCGTTGCTAAGCCAACCTCGGAGTCTCTAATGCCGCTGTGTTCATACCAGCATAACGTCACTAACACACTTCAGGGTGTATAAACGCGCTGATATGCAGGCCGATGCACCGACGTTGACTACGCTCTCGGGCCAATGCTCCTCTCAATGGAAATTGCTCTCGTTCTTTTAATTCTTTCAAACGATCATCGGTGTTAACATTGAAACGATACTAAGTAAGCGAATCTACTCATTACAACGAGTTTATTGATATTCGTTGCCGTACTATACGCAATCATGGATATTTAGAACATTTTTTTCCCGTGCAGCCCAGGAAAATAAGACTATTATCTAGTAGTTTGCTAACCGCGTCACCAGCTCACCGGAGCACGAGGTGGACGGGTTTATTTCTGGGCTCGAAGCCAAGTGCTTCTCGGCGTCCTTCCATCGGCTAACCGTATATACGTGGCGCTCGCGCGCCCCCAGTCTTTGCCAAACGCGCTTTCTTCTTCATTCTCTTTCTTACTTCTCCGGGGGCTACCGTCGATTCTCTCTCGTCGAGACGCCGGAAGTGGCCGGTAAGATTAATGGCGAGGGCTCGACTCCGACGGGCCCCCTTGGCCTCCTTCTTCACGGGCTTCCTATCCGACGAAAGGATCCTCCTCGCTCTTCACCGATGCTCGTTCATCACTGAGGTTTTTTTTTATCTTTCTCCCACAATATTTTTTCTCAATTTGGAGCTAAATTCGTATGCCCCGGTTTGAGGAACTCGTGTGTATAGGTTCAGCGTGTCTACCTGAGACCCACTGCGCGGGGGAGGTTGCATCACGGCAGCTGCATACAGCTGCAACAGGTCAACCCCTTCCGACGACACGGGCCGGTGCGCGAACGATTCGGATACACACATGGAATAAACTATAATACTGTCGAATATAACAATCTATACATTTCCGTGGAAAATTTTAACAGCTGCTGTTTACGCAAAAACCCTTTTTGCCGAATGACCGCAACGCTAGCAAGGGTATGTACGATCTGGGAGACAGATGCGTTGGATATGACGTGGTGTGTCTATTCATCACGATGGCGAAAATTCTCTCCACAGCTGAATAGGGTGTTACAGATGAGGCAGTAGACTATGAATTGAATTCTATCAAGTTGTTTTGTATTCACGAGAAAAAGGGTTGCCCTTTGGATAAAAAGAAAAAAATTCCTTCAAGGGACTCGTGCCTGGCAAGACCTTCGAGAGCCCATCGTGTGTGCGCGCACAGTGGTTTATAGAACCACACAAAGTCGTTGTTCGCGGTAACTCAAGTGGAGATCCAAGGACAATGATCATCCTTGAAAAGCTGCGTAACTGCTGGATTGCATAGAAAGGTACGAACACGAAGCTAATTTTCTGTTAGTTGTATAATAAAAAAAACGACCGAATTGGCTAAGTTGAGCTAAACGTACCACCAGTCGACATGCCTTCATATCAGCCACAATTTGTGGAAATTATTTCGTATGTGATCGTTGAGAGAAAGTTCTGAGCCCGCGGGCTGGACCTCCGACCGAAACTAATCGCAGGAGCTCAGCGTGTTTCACCACTACATGTATCAACCACATCTACACCTCGAGGTCGTCCTCGTTTGCCCGCAGTTTCGGTAAATATTGGCGAAAACTCCCGGGGAGAAAAAGGTGAGAAAAGTTGCGGAGGCCTAAAGCTGTCAGGACTACCGAGTGAGGCACCTGTTGTTCGACTCGTGTTTGACCGCTTCTGAATTCTACCCACGGGAATTCAACAGCGGAAAAACAGGATACAATCAAAACCGTAATGTTGCAATGACCAAAAAAAAAATTGAATTCACGTTCGTAAATGAATCAGTCTTTTAAAAGTGAATCATCGCGTACTCTACATGAAATTATCAGAAGTATCTTATGCATTGAAATCCCTCGCGTAAGAGAACACCGGTGCAAACAGTGAAAGGATATTTCCTCGTGGCTTGCGTCAAAGTGAAATCTCGACAGATGCGAAATCCTGCATTGTCATGCAGAACCGGTTGAAGAGCGCGTGAACGCTCCATCAATTGTCACAAAAATCGAAGAAATTTTGCGTTTATGGGGAAAAGAATCATTGGGCAGCGCGTGCATAACATCTATACGCGAGCAGATGTTAACGAAGAACCCTTTACACCCATAGATCGCGCAATAAGGTAACGTGGAAAGTTGTGTAAAAGATTTGGCAACGTGCCGTCATTGATGTCAAAAGGAAAGGATTTTCCACAGAAAGGCGATTTATTTGGGATTGAGCAGCTGCTGTTTGTATCTATGCATATTCTTTACATCGAATCAAATGCTGAATCCCAAAAATTGTAGGAAAAATCTCGAAATCTACGTACTGTCGACTAGTTCTTCTGTAAAAAAAAAAGATGATACATGATGCTCTTCGATGTTCCTCTGATGTAAACGCGCTAGAAATGAATAATAAGACGCGTGTCGAGATTACGTTGAAGAGGCAGCTGTCTTCTCTTTTACACACCACAGGCCACGCGTCTCTACTCCACCCTGAGCCCGTTACGCAATGGTAAAAAAAAAAAGGTAGCTTATTATATCGTCGTCTCGAAGGCTAAGGGTGAGTGGTGCAATGTTATAATCCGGTCGAGAGGGTATAATTCTACAGCGCGAAGGATCCCGCGGCGCAACGCGAGCTTTGATTGACGCACAAACGATATCTGCGATGGTCAATCGATATCCGGTTCTGTATGCAGGAATAGTCTGGATTGCTTCCGGGTTTCGACGGAGGGGAAGATGCGGGGGACGGAAAAGCAAAGGGACCCATGAAACCGAATCCTCTTGGTAGGTACGAGATATACCGGGAAAGGCTGCGTCAACCATAATAATGCCCTCATGTTGAATATACGGCTCTTTCATCCATGTAGAAGTCGTGAACATTTTAACGAAAATGGAAAATGGTAGCAAAATCTGGCAAATATCAACTTTCAATCGGGATTAATTTTTTTTTTTTTCGGTTTAGTCATAATTAAAATGCATAACGATATCCTTTTATGGAAAGTAAAGCATGAACATTAGTGGCAGTGGATTGCGATTCGTATTTTGTTATGCGAAGGATTGGTTGATCGAAAGAAAATAATTTTATGTCCGGAAATGGGTTAAAGGACCGTGGGAGCTTCTGGTAAACTCTGACGGCCGATAAAATAACCCTTTCCGACCGGATACACGTCACTATCGTGACAGATCCATCTGCATGTCGTCCCTACTGGAATCCTATGCAAATATACTAAAATCCCTTCGAAAAGTATTTCTGGCCGTACGAAAATCAACTCTTTAACGTCTCTCTTTCTGTATTCTGTATTTTTACTGCCGACATTCGAAGAAATTCAATTTCTTTCCCAGGGCATCGACGATGGTTATTTCCCAAAAATGATGATTCATAATAAATTATCGAGATAGCAGTCAAGAGATAAGTATTGATTTGCGAGTTTCATCACGATTTAGTAGGAATTTCGAGGTCCTTCAGATGACGCGCATTCCGCGGTCACTTTGTATGCTCCCTTCATCTTCGCACGGTGAAAGTAGAAAGGAATAAGAAGAATACCCTTCTGTCGAATTCACCGAATCCCGATCGTGTCCCTTTGTGAAATGCGGCGAGGAACTTTATGCAATTCATGTGGTCGAGCGCGCGCGCACACACGCGCGATACATCGCGTAACCAGCCGGCTGAATTTTTCAACATTCAGATGTGTATTCTCAATAAAGTATACACACGACATTCTTCTATACAAGTTTTTCATAAGTTATTTCGGCGGGCATCTGCCATATTTTGTAACAGGATGACGGATGCGGGCGAGACACGCGCCCATGTAACGTGAAACCCTTTCAGGAAAAGCGTGCTTTTACGTAACAGATGTAAAGAATCTCGGAAAAGAACGCGCGTGCCCCTCGAGAATCTTCCCGACGACGATGGAAAAGACCGGAAGACGATTTTAATCATGGCACGCATGTGCCACGCGTCATGATCACCGTTAGTATGGTAACCGAAGAATTTTTTTATCGCAGGTGCCAGATGAATCGTGCTATTGGATGTTACGTTCCCAAACCCAATACAGGGTACGAGACTTGGTTAGATAAAATTCAATTTTCCTTCATTAATAAATATCGATAATTCGATAAATTTATTGGCACTTTAAACGAGTTATATTCCGATTTTGTTTAAGTTGAGCTAAAGTCAGATTTTATTCAACTCGTTGACGGTCATTAGGAAGGGTATTTATTATTTCCCTATTATTGTCATATCTAGTCAAATAAATTCATATAATTGAAACATCAGTATCGGAAGATCGAGAAACTCTTTTTCAGTGTAAAAAAAATGATTTCTTGTTTTTGTAAAAAAAAAAGCCCCTTCGTGAAAACAATTATTTAAAAAAATGTTTTTTAATTTAATTGATCAAATTCTAAATCGGCTTGAATCTGAGTAAAACAATTACAAATAAAGTTTCCTCACCGTTGAGCGTCGAAAGATTGAGCTCTCTTTGATTATATCATATTTTTATTCGACACAATAAAAAAAAATATCTCCGGTTTTCGCGTTTTCAAAATTACTTTCAGGAATGCTCGCAGCGCCATCTGCCAGAGGACCGTAAGTCCCAAAAATACCCAAATTCCAACGAAAACGCCATCTACCAGTATCCCTGGAAAACGTCAGCCCCATTCCCAAGTCCCAAAATGTCCTGCAGCAATTTCGAAACAGCAATTTTACCAAACGCAGAAAATGAAGGGATGGTAAAAAAAAAAGAGGGGCACTGACGAGAGGGCGTTTCTTTTTGCGAGACGCGAACGTGTGGTAAGGGCAAACGACGAACTACATTGCCAAGAGCGTCCAGACTGTGAACAAACACAGGGTAACGGATCGCACGAGGGGTGAAATTTGACGGTGTTGGTGGTTGATGCACCAATACAGACCTTCCACGTGGTCGTGTAGCTCGGCGTGTAAGGCCGCTGTCGGTGATAGTGCTGCTGCGCGCACGGATAATAAAAGGAGAGAGTGCGGTGCATTGCACCGCCGCCTACCCCCTTGTGTCTGCCGAGGGGGTTGGATCGATTCCGGGCGTTGGCGCCGAGGTCACCGGCTCGCCTTGCCTCGGAGTAATGACCCTCACCCAGTGCAGTGCAACGGCACCGACGTCGACGACGACTGCAAACTACTGCTAGTACTACTACTACCACTACTACCAACAGAGGATTCTCCAATAGAGAGTTCACATAGTGTTGTACTATACGCGATGAAGGCGAAGCACGTTCCACGGATTGTTGAGGGGAAGGAAGTGGAATAGAGTGAGATACACGGAGAGTGAAGAGAAGGAAAAACGATGGATGTACCGAGTGAAGGGGGAGGGCGGGGGAGGGATATCAGAGAGAAGCCAGTAGCGAGAGCAGCAACCCCGTTTTACGATGTAACCACCCACCCTCCCGTTAACCGCGTCGTAAAGCCCACGCGCTTCCAGAAGGCTCCCTCTTCACCTCTGCAGCTTCCCACTCGCGGGCGGGGATGTCGCGATTCTGACGAACAACCCAGGTCCCCGGGACCTTAAACTTCGTCGATAACCCGCCGCTTCGCGAGAGGTCAATATCCGCGTTAAACGCGAACGAGAACCGCGTTAGAGGTCGTCGATCCACGGCAATGACTTTTGTATGGAGTTGAAGGTTGATGAACGGACTTAACGAGAGATATTTCAAACTCGACAATCCACCATCGACAGAAATGTCGATCTTGCGAGACAACTAATGAATTAGTCAACTGAAGTAAAGGACGAGTAATAGAATTACGATCGCGACTGTTCGTCATAAATGTATTCGAAACATTAATTTTTCAGTACTGCGTAGAATCGGACGCGAGTTTCTCGAAGGGTAGAGAATTGCACAGTAGCCTGCAAATTATATCGTGTTCTATGCTTTTTACGCTATATAATACGAGGAGCAGCGGCTATATAGTTGTATATAGTTGAATATATTCGCAACCTATAGAATTGAGAAGGAAGTGTGTTCGCGTGAACTGGTGAACGCTCTGGGATCTCCCGATGAAACCCCACGAACGCGCACGTAACTATAATACAGTGAACTGTACGTACCTCCTGACTATACCTATCCGTTCATGCAACACGATCCCCCTCCCGCGTAACTGTATGTATGCGCCTCGATACCCTATTTCCGCTTTACCCAGTATTATATATGTATATATATATATATTTCAGCACCATTATATACGAGTATCCAACGATACAAAAACCGTACATAGTCTCTTTCTCCCTCTCTGTGTGCAAAACTCTCGTCGCGTGCTGCGTGCAACGAGAACGTCAACCCCGATGCCAATTTCCTGGCGTCTCGGAGTCGGTACATCGAGCAACTCTACCTCTCCGCAGACCTCATATATAGCTTTCGCAAAAGTTACTATAGATCGAATAAGACTTCTAAGAAACAATTCTCATTGTCGTATCAATAATTTATTGTTAACCTCCCGAAGGCCGAGGAGCGGGTAAAACTCAATTCTCGTATTTATCGAATTCGTTAGGAAAAAAACTTCTCGATTGTTTGTAATAATTCTTTTTTTTGTTTTGTTAACTCGAAGTTGTTTGCACTTTAGCAATTTTTTTGTTATCGCAGCAGTTATAAGAATATAAATAAATCGTAGTGATTCTTGGGATTTTTAGAAAAATTGCTACTGGAATAGATCGAAAGCGCGGGGGTAGCAGAGGTCACGGACTGGGTCATTCCCCCCTTTGTCAGTCGGCTTGCAGCCAGTGACGACTGCCGCGGTGCTCAGGGGTCATTGCGAGACACTGAACCCTTCGAATGGCAATCCCTCCTCGGTTTCTGCCGGTTCATGCATCTCCTGTTCACTGTACCTATACAGTTCGCAACCCTCCGATAACACTCCCTCTCTCCCTGACTCTCCTTGCTGCCGCTCTACGCTCAGAGCAAAATCGAACGTGCTATTTCTATGTTTATATCTACAGATACGGAGTACCATCGTTTCGGTGGTCTCATACGAATTATATTGCGGTATTATAGTCAACGTTGCTGGCGGTTGCGTCGAGGGAACGAGCGTAATCGTAAAACGCACATTCTCTCGGGTTATGGATTTATGGAAAATTTCACGACGGGGAAATATCCCGAGAATGCAAACCTCGAAAAACCTCGAGAGCGAGTGAGAAAGAATCGATGATACTTTTTTGTTTTATTATTTTACTTTTTTTTTTTTTTTCTTTCGTTCTACGCGCGAAGATCTTCGTGGCTGCGGGGGTAAGCTTTTAGCTGCTGAAGCACAACGTTCAATGTCATCGATGGTAAAAGAAGATCTTTATGGTATTTGAAAGAATCGTTGAGCGGGTATTGGTCCCGGGATCTTGCAAAGCGCTTCTTCTACGTACGCGGAGGGGTCATCGAGGTTAATATTTTACGATTCTTTATAGCCCGCGCGGCCGCGAGCGACTTTCACGACGATTGCTCGAATATGTGCAAACGCCGATCGATAAACAGTAGTTGGGAAAAAACCAAAAAAATTACGATCTTCTTACGAGATTTTTTCGAGATTTTAAGTTTTTTCGCTTATTCGTGTTTTTTTTTTTAAATTTTTATTCGTGTAATTCTTCCGGCGACATAATGGTCATGAAAAAATATTACTCTCGTTGTTTTGATATAAAACGGTGATTTGTACTCCAATTTTGCAACTAAGATGTCGTCTCGGTGCGATGATCGCTTGACCTTGAACGATAAACCGAGCGATTCAATCGCGAACGTTTGTAAAATAATGACTTTAAATGCGTCAGGCTTTCGCCCGATTCGCAACGGGTCACGTATAATTCCAACAATCCTCGCAATGCGAACGATTTTTTCCCCCAACCGATTGACGACTATAATCGTCGCGAGTTTCGATTAATAAATGCATCGTCCCGTCGACCCGCGATTGCGATGAATAATTGGCGAGTCCGATCAACGGGTACCTCAAGTTCGATGTGCTCAAAGTACGAATTTTTCCAGACGATACCAAGGACTTTTTTTTGTCGAACGCCGCCCCCCCTTCCCCGCTCCCTCCCAAGGGGAGGGGGAATTGCATCACTTTCGTCATTACCTTATTATCCTACAGTCACAATTTTTCTTTCGTCAAACTTCGGCTCCGCACTGTCGAGCGAATCCTATCAACAATTCATGAGACTTTCGCGGAAGTCGAGGAAGTCGAAGTAATCGAATGCTCGCATCGGCGATAACAACGCGATACTAATCAAAACATCGATATTTTTTTTTTTTTTTTTTTTTTACGAATACGCTTTTACTTATTGTATCTCAGATTTTGGTCGCCGATTATCTGATTGAAACCTCACAGTATACGAGTGGTGAAGTGTTGCACTCTGGCAACACTCTGTCGCACGGTGATCCGTTGCAATGAATGCATTACCGCTGCTTTCATTCGCCGAACAATGGGCTTCGCTCGATTGACGTATTCATTCGACTCGGCACCGGGACCGGTCAAATCGGTCATCCGATTTTCAGAACAGAGACATTGCAGCTCTTTTTTTTCATATGCAATTTCATAAAGATTCCATTGATGTATGTTTCCGATCGATAATTTTGGTAATTAAATTAATCAATCGACAATGCAATATACAAAATAAGCGGGTGTTAGGGGATTAAGGTGGACAATCGAGACTAACAAATTTTTTGTCTCCGCAGGGGATCACAATTAATTTCCTGCCTTAGTGTTCATTGCCGTCAGTGGCTCGCGAACATCCGCTCCGTTTCGCTCGCCTTCCCGTCCTCGACAGTGAATTGTTAATAGCTTATTCTTTTCTTTTTTTTTTCTTTCTTTTTCGTTTGCGGCAGCGTCGCGAGTGCATCACCAAGTCGCTGTAGAACGCGAGGGCCCGAACTGCATTTCCCTGTGGATGACGGTCGAGAGGAGGATAAAGAAGGACAGTATCGAAGCAGCGACTACGAGGATAGACAGCGAGAGTGAAAAACACAGACTAAAGTGAAGAGGAGAAAAAGGAGGATGGAGACTCGAGATAATAATGGTGAAAGATAAAGAGGGGCAAACGCTCATATGTGAAGTTGTCGGTTGCGTGAGTTAGTGAGTCAGCTATTCGGCTCAAGAAGGGGAGGACGGAGGGAGAGTTGAAGCCCATTGGTGGGAGTGTCTGGTCTGACTGCAAAACCCCGCAGAATCTTCTCGCTCTTCTAACTCTCTGTCTATCCCATTTCTCCCACCTTCTCTCCCATTCCCCGAGTCTCTTCACGTGCTCTCCCCGTTCACCGCACGCGATTCTCGTGCAGCTACCCGATGCACCAATTAGTCGCTTTTAGCAAACCCTCTTTCGGGCTCTACTCCGATTGTAGGATAGAGAGTAAAAGAGAGCGGGGGAAACATGTAGTACATAGTAGACGCAGACGGACCGGCAGACAGAGCACGAGGAATGGAAACGTGAATCGTACGAATCGTCAAATTGGACATAATGATCTCACGTACAAAATATCGTTATGCAATTTCTATGGGGACAATTTTTTTTTCCACATACATTGAAAAACGATAATGAAGCTTTCCAATGTTCAGTGAATAATTTTTTCGATTTTTTTATGAATCGAAACAACGAATTCTTCGAAAGGCTCGACAAATTTTTTTTTTAGCTTATTTTTTTTTATGAGATATCTTTAAGAGTGGATGAGGGTCTTTGGATGCATTCGGTAGTCCCTCCCGCGACGGTATCATTTTTCTTCTCATGTTTTTTTTTTTTTTTTTTTTTTTAATGCACTTTCTCACTCTTTCGCACGCGACGCATGGTACAAAGAGAGATAAATTCCAGAACCCTAAAAATACAGTTTGCTACAACGGGGTCTTATCTGCTGATCCCCGCCGAGCGCGGGAGAGATAGCGTTGCTTGCGATACGCATATGGGTGCACTTGACGCGCTAACGCATCGATGCTACTGCATAGCTTCGTTTGTGGATGGGCCACAAATGTAAGCGGTTTTACACGTACGCACGTACACATTGTAATGTTGTATCTTAGTCATTCAGGAAAGGGAGTAAGAGCCCAACTCGGCGCGCGCTGAAGATGTGACGAGCGTACTGAGGAATGTCTGTACGCACAAAATTAAAAGAGGCTAAAAATTCAATAGCTAATCAAGCCGAATAATGAACATTGTATAAAAAATTCACGAGGAACTTCAATCGTGCAAAAAAAAAATTGTATGCGATTGTTCTGCTTAGTTTACGAAAAAAATGACTCATTTAGCGTAAAAAACTTTTTTACGAAAAAAAAAAAAAAAAAAAAATGGTCAGCATTACCCCTGTACCCAAATGTTCCCTTTTTCGTCGTTTTATTTGGCAACAAAAAAAAATGATTATTGTTCATTATCATCTACGAATTATTTGCATTTTTTATTCTTTTTTTTTAATTTAAATAATACCGACCCGCCGCGTAATGAGACAGTGCCGACGTTAAAGCGAAATAAGAATGAGCCTATGCCCTCGAGGACCTTCGGGTAGTGAGAGCGAAGCAGAGCGAAGCCAGACACAACATCCGACGAGGCCAGACATCGACTCATCTACGGCGTTGATCGCCCGTGAGATCGCTGTATGCGAACTTCGACAAAAGCGAGAGCGAGAGACGGAGCGAAAGTTAATGAACGAGTGAGAGGCCACGTAAGAGTAAAAGCGAGTGAGACACGAAGGAACCCCTCTGTCCTGCTGACGAGATTACCGCCGGCAGGGATCACCCACTAAAATCGTCGTCGAATGCGGGCGCTTCGAAAAATTAACACCGTTCGCATCGCGTCGTCTAACTTCGTTAAAAAAAAAAACCAAATCATATCTATGGCCACTGGTTACTCCGAAAGTTAAAGGAAGTTAAAGAATAATTCCCAGAATTATACAGCCCCAGTGGGGGATTCCATTATTCAATCCTTTCCTTCCCGAGAAGAAAGAGATGAAAAAAAGATTCTACGGAAAGATACGATGAGTAACTGCGGTGATTCTCCCGTTCTGTATTTTTTTTTTCTTTTTTTTTTTTACTATATCTCTTTGGTATGCGCGCGTTGTTGATCTCGAGTGGGTCAAACGGTACTTCAAAAATAGAGTCACATACTGCAGTCCGAGCGGAAGGAGGGGTAGAACGACCGAGAAAGAGAAAAAAAAAAAGAGGCTTATCAGGGGACTCGACTTTATCACCTCGGTGGAGGCCAAGGCTCAGTGACGTATCTGCGCGGCAACGTACCACGCAGATCAAAGCGGTGGTTTATAACTGTATACTTACATGTGAAAAACTTCGTCAATCTCAATCGTTCCTGCGACATTTGCCGTGCGGTTCGGAGCAATTGATCGTACGGTGTACGCAATTCGTATTTATCTCGTGTTTTTTTTTCCCCACCGCAAAAATGTTACGCCCACAGCGTGTCATCGACCTATTGTCCGCCAAATCATTGGGTCATAACCGTCTATTTCAGAATGAATTAATTTCCGTTATCGTCGATTTCGTCAGAGAATCAGAAATAAAAAATAAATTAATCTCGAGGCGTTATCCTTCGAAGGCAATTTCGAACACGTAGACCCTCGTCCCTCCCGCGCATCCTCCTTGCAATTTATCTGAACGAAATACTGACGCCTGACGACGTTGCCAAAAGCGATTCCGCGCGATGTTCTCTCTCTCTCGAAAAAAAATGTAACGATTCGTAATCCCTACTTGCCGATACTTATCCCTACTTCGCGCTTTATATCCTCTCGCGCTTGTTATCGCCGGGATAACCGCGTAACTGTCTTTTTTTATTTGTTTCTTTCTTCTTTCACGCTTCGCCGAGACTCCAAGACGGAGATTGGACGCAAAATCGATCGAAAGAAAAATACGACTCGCTGTTTCGAGACTTTCAAGATCACCGAGACAAAAGATGCGATCGCGTACATGCGCGCGCGCGGGGTGAGAAACGAAGAAAGTTCAAAGTCAATGCGAAGATTCACGACAGGGGCGGGGAGAGCCCCCTCCCCAATCGCTAAATTTAAAGCGTGAGACGGGTAAATGACGTCACGCGTGTGCCATTCCACGCGACCGTGACCATGAGAAATACCGAAAGTCGTGTATATCTAAAACTTACGGAGAAAAAACGAAGAGAAAAAAAAACAGAGAGAAAAAATGGAAAAATACGTTACTGTAGCAGGGGGTGCGTACAACTTCGTCTGAAGGGCAAATATTCACTTTTTTTTCTCTCTGACCAACACGAATTTCACTTTCGTCTGTACCGAAACTGTTTCTCGAAGTCAATAACATTTTTTTTTTAAATGTTTTGAATCGAAAAAAAAAATTCGTTTTTTAACGATAAGTATCGGAAAAAAAAATAATACATTCCTAAACGATTCGATCGTATTAAACATTCGAGGGTCCCACTCGAAATTTCTTTAAATAGCTGTAATAATACGAGACGCGATAATGCAAGAGACCTTGACAAATAATCATGTAGCTGTACAATATCCTCCGACATAGCGACACTGTCTGATGTGACACTGCGCGCTCGTTACTCCTGCGATCTCTGCTGGTGCTCCGTATTACGATAATAATAATGATATTAAATAGACGACGAGAAACGGGTAGACAAACACCGCTGTCGCCTAAATGTACTCTGAGAGAACCGCTAGTCTCGAAGTGTATACGACATAATGCGATATCGGGAGTGAGTCGTACGTTGCGACGATAATCGTACGGATGTACGATGCATAATACGCGCGAGCGGAGTGTCTGTGTACTTTGCATGGGATAATCCGGGCGAAAGTCACTAATACTTCGGAAATAGATCGCTGAAACGTTTTTACACTTTACCAACATTACTGTACTTCCCGATCCCGACATTAGCGCAATTCACGATCGCGCAAATGATACGATTTGATTTTTTAAAAATTCGTACATTTTTCGACACCTATCGATTTTCAATACGAAGCGTAAACGTTTACATACGTAAAGTTATTCCCGTTGTCACCATTAGCGGTGCTAATCATTCAGAAAAAAATCAGAATTGATTACTTAACATCAAACGCGGAACCTTAAAAAAAAAATTCGACTACCCATAACCCGTTCCATCTTTGTTTATTTTTTCATCGGAAAATCTGTTATTATTAGATTGTGTTATATCTCAGCTCGCTGGCAAAGTCTGTGGTAACGGAGGGGACAGAAGAGATTGCGTAACTACGCTGAGATTTGTTTTTCACGCTTTACGAAGTGGAATCACCGTTAACCGCGGTCAAGATCGCAATTCGCTTCTATTCATAAACGAAAAAATAAATACAGCAAATGTAGCAATGAGATGAGTGCACATCGTCGTACATTTACATTGTCCGCGAAGTTTCGTCGTTGATATGACCTTTTCGTTAGGCGGCTGTATAAATACAATAGATATAAATAGCAATGCCATTGTTAACTTGCAAACGGTATTCGTCTTTCGTCTGATGCGAATGCATCAATATTTTATTATTGAAAAAAAAAAAAAAAAAAAAAAAATCACGATCGAGCGATCGCGGAGATTTCGAAAAACGCGAAGATTTCTTCGTTACCTATACATTTTTTTTTAAATAGTCTGCAAAGTCAACGGTAACAGTTAAACGTGCTGCCATCGTACCATTTTCAATGTACATAATTATGATATATGAAAAAAAAAAAAAAAAGGGTTGAACTCTCGAGTGTTGAACTATGTTTTTGTACGATTACACTCGACGTCACAGAATGTTTGTAATATCGTGTGTCGCTCGCGTTAATCGCTATGTGCGCCTATCGATCGATCCTTAGCGTCCTTGGAAGCCGCAGACGACTTTATTGCCGCGCTGAATAACCAACGTTGCAAAGCAATAACGATCGCAATTTCGCATTGAATTAATCGTTTTATCCCTATGGATACACAAAAACTCGAGTCGCCGACGTTGATACGACACCATGAGACTTTTTGTTTTTTTTTATCATTTCGTTTTCGACGAATTTTTCATCGTCGACGACGAAGACGATTTGACAGAGTTAAACAAAACGCGCGCGCCGCGGTTGTGTTTAAAACATAATTCTACGAAAGGTTTCGTACCGAGACTTCGCTCGACAACGAGTGCATTATGTTTTTGCCTCTGATGGAACGCGAGAGAAGGGGCCATACGAAGTCACGGGGAGAAAACCGAAACTATAAACCTCGTAAAAGCCGGTGATAAAAGTTGAGATCGCGATACATCAGTGGGTCGAGAGAGATAAAGTAAGTAGCTTTGAAGACGAGGGCAGGAGGGGAGGGAGGGGGCGGAGGGAAGAATCGAGAAGCTCGAGAAGCGGTTTGCTCGATCATAACGTTGAGTACCACCAACACGCAAGAGTGCGTTGAGCGACTCTGTGTGCTCGTCTAAACGCTCAACGGCTAACCTAGACCTTCCTCACTTTCGATTGCCTTTCACGGGCCCCCGACGCGTGTTAGCTGCTAGCAAGCGACGCTATCTCCCTGACGCTAGACTCGGAGCTCTCGTAATACGAAATTCTCGTATTTTCAAAACAAAACGCGTTTTTCTACCAAATTCCCGATCGAATGATTACAAATAAAAATTAACGATTTTTTTTTTTTTCATTTATCGAAACGCTCTTACGTAATAATAAACAATTTTAAAAAAAGTAAAATCCTTAATAAAAAATTGCAAAAACCATATATACAACGTATTAAACACGAGTTTCGTCACGTAGCGTAACGACGAACTTGATAAAATAAGAATAAACAAACTCGAGTTCAAGGTCACTGGTTGTAACTCGAAAAATTTTAACGTACTTCGAGTTTTGTGACTAATCGTTGGATTTTATCTGAGATTCGTCGAATTATCGGAAAATATCGTAATTAGATCGTAATTTCGTTGAAAAATATAACATTTTATTTACTATTTAGTTTTATGGATATTTTATTATTATTTTTTCGAAATTTTTATGAAAAAAAAAAAAATGGTAAATTTTCGAAACGATGACTCACCGAGATCGGGAATGGAGCTGGTGGGTTCCTCGTGGTGACCTTTGCCTTCGCCGGAGGGCCTTGCCCTTGGCGGAGGTGGCGGTGGCGGAGGTCTCATGCTACTCGAAGTAGAGCTGACCACGACGGATGTCGGAGGTACGGAAGGTTGTTGCGACGATCCATTTCCACCTACAGGTCCACTTCTGTGTCCGTGTGTACCTCCGCTTCCTCCTCCTACGCGCATTTGTGTCTGCGGTGCCATCAAAACCGTGTCGCCTCTCCCTCCCCCTCCTATAGTACCAACGGCGACAGCAGCGTGCTGTTGTTGACCCTGTATTTGCTGCTGCTGTTGCTGTTGTTGCTGCTGTTGATGACCGGGCGCTTGTTGCCCCGGTGGCCTCGGGCACCAGCCATGCAGTACCCTTATGGCGCTTCTTACTTCCGCCTGCAACTCCGCCGCCCTGTCCCTCGACGCGTGAGCCACCGTTGAAAATTTAAACCCGCTGTCAAGCGGGTCAACAATTATCTTTACGACACCGTTCTCTATTACGTATAAAACAAACGAATCCTATGACTCTCGCGCACATATATAACACGACTAATCGATTCGTACTTTTTTCTTCTTTTTTTCACACGCGATTTTTAATATTTTATAATCCTCTTATCGTTGAGCGTCGAGAACCGCACGATCTCATTCACTTATAAACGAAAAAAAACACTGTTCACAGCACAACTCGTTTTTTTTTCTTCTTATTTCAATATTTTTATTACTTAATCGTGAAGGTCACGGAGTCAGTCTCACTTTCTCACTTTTTTTTCTTTTTTTTTATTAAAATCGAACAGTTGTTAAAACAAAAATCCAAGTTCAATGTCGCACTGAAAATCTTCGCACACACAACAGACACAGAATTGTAGAAAATTCAATGTCGAAATATCCTCGTTGCGATCTCGTACGATCGTAAAAAACGGCACCGTCAATTAATTGTAAACTCGACGCGACTCGTAGCACGATTAAAAAACAAACAATAAAACACGTACAGAATAAAAGCAACACACACAGAGTGTAGAAACGTTATTGTCCCCGCGTGTGACAGTTCGCGATCTGTTTCGCGACAGTTCTTAGCGAAACGAGCAGCACCTCGATCCCGAGGGGAACGCACCGCGTGCGAGAGTAGCGTCGTTTGCAGTTCACCGAAAACAACAGTCGCGTTGCGCACGATCTCGTTGGTCGCGCGGCGCGAGCCGGTCTCTGCCTCTTTCTCCTCGGCGCTCGCGCGCTCACTCGCACCCGTTCGCGCTGGCGCCTCCCACCAAGTTCTCTCCCACCCTGTCTTACTTTCTCACTCTCGCTGTTCACCGGCGTTGCGCGATCTTCTTTCACCCGTACACACGACGACTTCTTCACGGTCGCGAGGCTGCTGCTTCACTGACGAATCACGAATGCAATGATTTTCTTTTTGTTATCGCCCAAAGCTCGCTCCGCGCGATGACACCGTTTTTTATTTTTTTTCAACGAGAGATGCAGTATGTCATGAGAACAATTAACCTCAACAATTCGAATATCGCAAATTTGATTAAAAAAGTACGCATAAAAAACCGACGCAGTCTGTGGCAGTTTATCAGTAGCGAATTGGCAGACGGGAAAACGGCCGTTGCAACTGCGACTCGTACGTTTAAATTTCGTTTTATCAAAAAATATCCTTTATTCGTTGCATTCACGATGGACGGTATTATTACAATAGTCTAAAACAATTGTAATAATAATAACTAATGTCGATTAGTTTCGAATAAAAATTCGATATTTTGTATAGCGTTTTTTTATTTGTTTCTCCTTTTTTTTCGTCTTTCATACAATGTCACTCGTGAGTTGATGCTGTCCAGCAGACGACGCGACTACGACAACAACAACTCCGCACGACCGACGAGAAATGATTTAACACGACGTTTATACGACGCGCGTTGGCCGCCACGACCGTCGTCGGTGCCGGCGAAAGTGAGAGTGTTCCGAGCCC
Source organism: Buathra laborator (assembly GCA_934046635.1). Lineage (NCBI taxonomy): Eukaryota > Metazoa > Arthropoda > Insecta > Hymenoptera > Ichneumonidae > Buathra > Buathra laborator. The sequence goes on along the minus strand of OW203897.1, from coordinate 1,843,343 downwards.
TCGCGAGGTTCGCCACGGAGAGCTCACCACGGAGAGCCGGCGCGCGCGTTGGATCACCCAGCGGTGCATAAGCTGCCACGCCGGCTCACGAGGTTTCGTTCTCTATCTGCCTATCTATCCTATATATCCCTTTCTCCCTTTTTCCCTATCTCGCTTTCGGTGTGCTTTCCTCGTTTCTCCCCCTCGTTTTCTCTCTCTCACACCCTATATATCGCCCTTGTCTCTCATTCCCTGTATCGCTCTGGCTTGGCTGACTGCCTGCGAGTCTCCCTAGTGGTAGATATAGAGTACACGTACGCGGTGCACACGCGCAACCGACAAACGTGTACACCAATACGCGCTCGATACGTGCGTTGCAAAATTCACGACGGGGATGGACAACGTGTGTGCTAAAGCTCGTCGGCTCTTGTTCTCTATCGGTCTCGACCCATACCGTCCAAAGTTTCGTCGCACGCTATCCGCTTTCGCTACTATCCCGGCGTATATATACGTTCACGTCAAGCTATAGCCGAGAAACCCCGTACCCGGCGCACGCACACATTTTACCAAACGTTGCCGCCAGCGACGTCGCGCGCACACGCGGAAACTTCGCTTCGTTCGGATACAAACGAACAGAGTAGAGCACATTGCTGAACATGCAGCGTATAGCAGTATTGCTTCGATGTTGTATCTCACACGGGGAACTACACGGACGAGATATATGAGTCGAAGGGCTGTTCCGGTAGTCGCCTATTCCGTTGCACGCATGAAAAACGATTTGCAGAAACGAGAACCGATCTTCCTTCGTTCCGCGCGCTGAAGGGAAAATTTGGGGCGCGTGCGCGCATCAACTTTCGTGCTTATGCCCTCGCCGAGTAACAGTAACTTGCGCGCGGGGGTTATAAAGGTCATTCTTATCACAAAGGATGTTAGAAAATATATAACGAGATGGGACTCGAAATAAATTAGATACGATGATATCGAATCTTATGTCACATTGAGAACATTATGGGTTTTTTCGGAAAGATTATGCGACAATAAATTGTATAATTTGTGTTAATTTGACACTTAATTTTTTTGAGTGTTTACCAAGAAAATATTAGACGAATGGTCGTGATTTTCGTTGCGTTTAACGAGATTTCATTTAGATTAAAAAAATTCCCATTGGTTCAGTTGTACAATAAAAATTCCGCGATTAAAAAAAAATGAAAATTTTTAAAATTATAACTAAAATATAATATATAAATAAAAAAATACTGCAAAAATATATTATACGAATAAAAAATTATTAAAAAATAGAAATCGAAATCAATTTACGTATAAATAATAAATGAATAATTTTAACGTTAAATGTGATCGATATATAGACGACAATTTCGGTATTAGTTGAATATCTTAAGGTGCAATATAATTCAAGTTTCAAATCGAGTCTAATGGCGGTAACAATGACGACGGGATCCCGGTGTTAGGTGAACGCCTTCCAGTATGATAATCTGAGCTCCGAATCAGGTTCACGTTTAAGTAGTTTAGCTCTGGAATATCCTATAGAAAACTAATACACCGACTGTGTCGGTGACACCGTGGCGCAGAGACGCCTATATTAGATATAGTAATAATATGGAGAACGGCATTTGTCGCAACGCTCGAGTGACAGTGGCGACGACGTTCCTGTGCAGAGTGCGCGCGCGGTGCGGCACATCGCCCTCGTCTCCCCGAGAGTTTTCAGCTCACACAGTTCGCAGACACACTGACAACAAGTGCCGACTTGGCTTCGATATTTCCCCTCTGCCTCGCACTTTTTATTACACGCATCGCATTATACTCTCGCGTGCTGAAGAAGTATACAAGAGAAAAAAAAAAAAAAAGACGATAGGGCTGAACGGCGACCGCTTCTACGTTTAGCGTAGGAGATGAGCATTGCGAAGGGTTCGTCGAGATAGGGGAGAAGAAAAACCTCGATAACTACGACTGTACACTATACGCGGTTGACCTAGGCGACTAGATTCACTACTCGTTTCGTGTTTCTAAAATATTTCGCGATTAATCAATCGTAAAAAAATAATCCTAGAAAATTGAGGAAAAAAAAAAAAAAATCGTAAATTATCTCCATTTTGTAGATCGCACGTCTATTCTGCGAGAGAACAGCTTCCGGTTGATTAGCACGAAGCATTTTTCATTAAGAATTTTTTTTTCTCCAACGATATAATTAATTTACGAGAAAAGGTTGGGGTGCTAATTGCATCGAATATTAATTGTGATAGTTAGTGCACGAGAACGAGGCCCATTCTCATCAACGGACGTCCCTGGATCGGAACGACCGAGCCGCGAGATCGAGGCAGGGGTGGCTAAGTGCGCGTCCGCGGGTGCGCGCCCGCTATCACATGGCCTTGTCCTTGAACGAGGCTCGTGAACCCGACCGCCGCTTTTATCGATCAGCCCCCGCATCCCGCTTCGACGCACTCTCCGTATAACCATCTATCTATTCCGATGCAATGCCGTACCAATGAGTACGCGCACGACGGGCGCTTCGACGAAAGAGACGAAAGCGGTCTTCTTGCCCCCGAGAGTGAGCGTTGCGGAGCTAAATGAACGAACGCGCGCGGCAAACGAGACGCACACGGGCGCTATCGCGATAACACGAGAGACGATACGGCGATACAAACCGCTCGTCTCGTTGCCTCACCCTTTTTTTTTTCTCCGTACAAATTCTTCCTCCTCGTCGCTTTTACGACACATTTTCATACTGAATTATTCAGATAAACGAGTAACGATAGAGAAGAGAGAAAAAAACGATGATATTATATATAGGAGGCTTCTCTTTTTTTTTTTTAAACTATTCTCTCGCCTGCGTCGTCACCCTCCGAAACTTTCGAGACTCCGTCGTTAACCCCGCAGAGCGCTATAGTATACTATAATTTATTTTCAAAAGAAAATCCGCTTGTAAACCGTACGTGAGGTGCGGGCTAGAGAATCGTGTAGAAAAGTGAATGGAGCAGTAGAAGGGGGATAAAAAAAAAGAACGACTATATGCATTATAAACCTTTTAAATTTAGTCGAAGCGAGAGAGGGTCCTGTGTGTCCCAATGGCTAGACACGCGGGACACACGGCACACATACACACGAAAACAGAGAGTAGAGCGCACATACATGAGATTCGAAGCGGGCGTTGTAGGTCAACCAGCAGCGACGACCGAGGTCAAGGTCTCGATGGGAACTCGACGCAGCCTTCGGTCCTTATTGTGCGTGAAGGTTCATTGGATTAAAAACGAACGAGAAGGAAGGAGAAGGAAGGAGAGAGGGAGAGAAAGAGCGATTTGCTAATACGCGAGCGGTCAGCGATATGCGCGAAATATAATACGCGAGACTCTGCGAACCACGTTACTGGTCCTCGCGAGTACTTCATATCGAAACGAAAATACGATTAATCATCGTTTTTTTTTTTTCTAAATATCTTCAAATTTAATTTGATCCGCAAATGTACTCCGAAATAGACAATACATCGGTTTAATTTTGATAGCAAACATTCTTTTTGTTATTCGCTTCTCTTTGCAAATTGAATCCGTTAAATATTAAAGTTCTAATTACTCCAAAATCTTGCCGAAGAGCCGAATGAAGCATTTCACACGCGACGCTCGATGCGTCGTCGCAGTCGTCGTATTTCTGCTCTTTAGTCTCCTATTAAAACCGTCCTGCGAGTAGTGTATCGCGGTAGCGAATTACGCGCTTCGCCTGCGTGTGTGTGGAAGTCTCGTGCGCGGGTTTTAGATCTATATGAACTTGAATTATTGAAACCGGTCTAGCGACGTGGCGTGCTGCGGGACTGTGGTACGTAGAGAGCTCTCGCGTCGCCTGCTGTTGCCTGTATAAATACCATAGCTTCGGCTACAGCTCGACGCGACTCTCGTTGTATTAGGTCGGGGACAGGACTTGTTATAGCACGCATGAGTTAGAATAGTGTAAGCGTGCTGTTGGTTCCGCTGCTCCGGCTGCTATATCGCCTCCAGTGGAGAGAGAACAAGGGGAGGGGGTAGGAAAGGGGTGCTATATACCAAATGTATATAGCGTGAGGCGATGAATTGAGCAAACGAGATCGAGATACCGAAGAATCGCGGTTGAGTCGATAAAGAACTATGTACTTCGTTGACCAACCGCGATTGCGCCCGACTACGAAGAGAGAGGGAAATCCTGAACTGTCATCCGTGATAAAGAGGAGAGGAGAATAAATGAGAGGGGAGAGGAAAAAAACTCAAAAGAATAATTCGAATGAGAAAGAAACAGAGTATCCGGGGTGAGACGCAAGGTCGGCTTACACTCGAAGGAGGTCTCCACTACGTGTTGTCATCTATTTAAAGAAACCCATCCGCAAGATATTCGGGTGCTGCTTTTTCACACGCCGAAATCTCGGCTTCTTATTTATCTACTCGACTCTCCGCACTCCGCGGCGCATAAGATTTGCCGAATCGTAATTTGTTGCAGAAAACACTCGACAACATTTTCGTATCTTCGATTTTAATCGAAAACATCGAAATATTTTGTTGTTGTTATTTTGTTTTGTTTTGGATAATATAAAAAAAATAGACGATTTTTGGAGTCGACGTGAGTATAAAAATTGTTGCATAATCTATTGAATAAAAGAATTCATCACGCGTAACGGATAAAACTTCGAGTCGTTTCCTGTCGGCCGTGACCTACTGAGAATGCCATAACAGCCGATCCGCAGAAATAACGAAGTAGCGGAAGGTGGACGTGAAAAAAAAAAAAAAAACGTTTTTTTTTTTTATTACTTTGTTGTTATCAACGGACAGTTAATCCGCTACACCTGTCCGCGAATGCCGGTGCGTAATGTTATAGTCATATCTATAAATTAACGGAATGCTTGAAAGTCGCGGAGGACTGCGGAGGCGGCGGGCGCATCGTTTATCTAGACAGCGCATTCGAAAATGATTAATTGCGTCGACGAAACAACGCGCAAACCGTGGCTATGACATCGCCCGGAAATCGTTGCGATGAAAAAAACTAAAAGATAAAATTAAAATAAAAAAAAAATAAAAAAAATGAACTAAAGTTGCGTAAGCGATCACACCGGATCACCGGATTCGCGACTACCCGGTTTTCACAGATCGCAGAGTTTCTTACTGCAGCGATGCGAGAATCCTCGCGAAACGTGCAAACGAGAAGCTCGAACAAGGCGCTTCGGTAACAAGCAGGAGAGCTCTCTCTCTCTGCCTGGTGCACACTGGTGCAGGACGAGGAAGGTGGGACTGGTTCAAGTTCACGTCGCTCTCGCTCGCTAGGCGAGAGACTCGAGCAGGAGCCCAAGGCCGTCGGAGAAAGCCTTCCTTGTTCACGGCCTCTCTGACGTTTACCACTACCATACAGAATAGTTTACCGATGTTGCACAGCCATATAGCGTACACACGAGTGGTATACACGGTCCGAAACGGCTACTCGATACCTCGTCGTACACATATACATCGATTTACTAGGTCAGGATGCTCGGGAGACCGATTAACTCCATTCTTAGAAATTAAATCACTATCCGGTTAATTTGTCAAGAAAAGTTACGAATTTACGGAGATTCCAAATAAAGCCATAAATTCGTACGCATTCCCTTTTCGTTTTAACGACGAAATGTCCATAGTTTTGATTCTTTCAATGACAAATCTACCGAAACAATGATTTTTTTCAACATCTATATCGTATTTCTCGTAAAGAATAAATGTATACTGTCGAACGATTAAAATGAAATCTCGTTCGAAATGGTTCTTGCGAGACTCTCGAACAATTATCAGTGAAACTTTCCGTCGAGTAATTAGCGATCGTTCTCGTAATTAAAACTGCCCAAGACAGCCGCTCGTGGCTCCACTTTCGAATGACCGCGAGCAAAGTTTCAAATACAATGAAACGCATGCTGTATAATGTTTATTTGTTGTTTTTTTTTTCTTGGCTTAGATGCGAAGAAAGTTTTGCGTTCGGAGCGTATAGCTCGGTGTCGTTTGCAAGCAACGAGAGGCTCGTCGCTCGCGCCATCGCGAAAGGAATTGCTTAATATTTTGCAACGCAGATGAGAACGCCTTGGCCGTTCGTGCCGAGTTCGTCGACCAGGTTCAAGGTCGGCGTTTCTCCGAAACGCCTCGGAGACCACACGGCCCCTCATCACTTTCGTTTCGTTGCGCCTATAAAAATTTGGCGTTGTTGCTGCTGCGCTTCTCATCGGCCATATAGCCAAAGCCCATAACACACAACGAGGGCGAATTTTAACGAAAGCGAGAGCTCTCCTTCGAAGCGAGAGTTTTAGAAACCGGACTGGCAGTATTATAGAGACCGGTGCAACGAATATCGTGAAAAGAGAGGTACAGACGACTCTCGTGAGTGAATGTGAGAGCAGAACGTCTAAGAAAGCGAAACCTCGTGTTTCACTTTCTTAGACGTTCGCGTACACGAGGACTTTCCACGTGTTCCAAACTCAACGGCTATGCATGGCACTATGAAATCTGATATTCCGCGACGCTATCATTATGCTTCATTTACTCCATATGAGATCGCGATAAAAAAAAAAAGAAAAAAAAAAAAAATTGCTGCTTTTAAGGTTTGTTCGCGTGGAAAAATTATTTCTAACCGTTGAATTGACTGTATTGCAATTGATTGACGACTTTATTGTAATAGCTTACCATAGACTCGGAAAATTACGAATCGGAGCGAAATTGACTTCTCGAAGAAAGTTCTCGGATTCATGATATCTTTTAATGTGAAAAACCAGATGATACCCCCACGTAACTCTTTGAAAAAGGGTTGAAAAAAAAATTGCAAAAAATTGCAATGGGAGGTATCAAGTTGTTCGCGGAATGGTATGGAAGTACTAGAAATACATTGCTGTGTTTCAAACGATGAAGTGGAAGGGTTGAAAAAAAAATTGCAAAAAATTGCAATGGGAGGTATCAAGTTGTTCGCGGAATGGTATGGAAGTACTAGAAATACATTGCTGTGTTTCAAACGATGAAGTGGAAAACCTTCCCTTTGCATTGCGAAATAAAGGTCGTTTACATTAGTGCCGAAGTTTCTTCATAGTTACTATACCAACATCGAGCAAACCGAGTGAAGTATGAAAGTAAAGTAGGCAAAGGTGTCACGACCCACATAGCCGATTCCACAAACGGGACCGCGTTCTCGTTCACTTTCTCCCCTGGAATCGTGTATATGCCGGAGCCATCGCGTACGAAATCAAAAGTAAATCTCTCTCTCCGTTTCGAGTCGTTGTGTTAAACGGTCCTCGAACCTCTTTGGTACGAAGTGGCGAACAAACGAGAGTGCAAGTTGGCTGCGGCGAGGCACGAACGCTTTCACCTTGGCATCGGGACACGCAAACGAAAGCGAGAGTCTAAGATATAACCAACGGAGTGGGCCCCGACGGTCCCGAAACTCTTACTTTCGCTCGAAGGCCCCCGTTCCCTCGGGCCGACTAACGAAAGTGAATCGCGGCCTTTCTTTATCTCTTTCTGTTTCTGTCTACTGTCTCACATCGATGCTCTCACTTTGCGGCTACGATCTTTTTTTTTTTTTTTTTTTTTTTTTTTTTTTTCATGCATGTCTCACTTGCTCACTCACCTTGTGCGAATATACTACGCGCCATTGAACTAGTGACCTTCATACGGAAACCGGTCTTTGTTTGAGGCCCTTGGGCACCGAACGCGTATACTATATCCCACCCCCTCCACGTCGGCTCTTATAGGCCCTATACTAGGGACGGTCTAGACGTTCCCCAAGACTTACTGCGTTTTATTTTTTTATATTTCTTCCTTTCTCTCTTTCATCCATTTACACGTCTCGTGAGTAAAAAAAAGACGCTTAGGATCAAACGCTCTTATAACTTTTTATCGATAAGGTCATTCAAAATTTGAGTAATCTTCGTTAAGGAAGTTCGGTACCAATATTACCGAAATGCTTTCGTATATCGCAAATACAGTGGACAAATTGATTTTGGATGAAGAATTTTATTGTCAGGATTATTAGAAGCGTAAAAATACCATTTTTCGATATCCATATTATTCAGATAATGTTATAAACTATTTTTTAAAAATAAACATTTTTTGGTAATGATTTTTTTTTGCTATATAAGTGTCGCTGAAAAAATCGTTCAACTTGACCGCCTTGATGTCGAGATATATAGCATTCAATTTATTTACGAAGTATTATCTGTATTAAACAGTGTTAATTGTAAATATCTTGGAAAGGCGACGGTAAATCGTGTTGAAATTTGGCACACAGTAAGATTATACACGTACGAAGATAACACGAAAAATTCCGTACTTGTAACTTGAATTACATGATATATTTCTTTTCGCTCAGATTACAATGTCGATTGGTAGGTCCGAAGAATCGTATCTAGAAATATTAATGAATAATCTGCCAACAGGTATAATAACGTTATATATATAACGTTACTCGCAATACAAACAAAGTTAGCACCGGCGATGACCGATAAATCAGCACGAGAGCCGTACGTTGTTTCAACAAACTATGGCTATTGCTTCAGTGTGTTTGAGATTTGAGTCTCAAGGTTTCCGGGTAATATTGTTCTTTCGACACCGCGTGCTTTGCAAATACGCACGGTACGCCGATAGCACAAACTGTGCGTTTTACTGGTGAGTACTCGATTTTTCGCATGCAGCGCGGAGACTGCTACAATGGTAAAATTTCGTCAACAGCACGTCGATTCCTCGAGGCACAATTATTCCGAGATTCATTAATCATTAATCACCGGTCGGTTTCAAGATAGACGATAAATCAATGTCGCGTGATTTCCGAGACCCCCGCGATATATATACGCGTAGAGGTCGAATTAGTAATTCTTGCACCTGTTGAATCTGCCGTAATAAGTTAACGGCCCTGTCGAGGGAAGGGGTCAAGCGCGAAATATATTATGGTGACTCTTGGCTTACAGTTAGAAAAAAATAATAAAAATAAAGAAAGATTAAGTCCCTTGGCCGAGACACTGACTGGTAGCGTGTTCGAGCCATGACCTGTCGCAATTAAGATATCGCACGTTCTTTATCTAAAGCGGCAAATATTAATGCAGACTCCACCTGTAGCGTGCGAGTCTTATTTACCCTGAGATCGCGTACTTATTTTGTTTTTCCTGTTATCTTGTTCTTTACTCGAGGCCCGATGAGGCTGCGGTTGGAAGATTGATGTCTTTTAAAAACAATATGTAATGCTTTCGGAGTTATAATATTATTTCAGATTTTTTTTTTTTTTTTTTTTTTCCGAGTAGACCGTCATTTATTATCGTCAATCGAACCGAAAGAGCTTCGAAAAATATCGGTCGCGGCGGTTTATCAAATGTTTTTTAAACGATCTTGAACATCGAAATAAAAGCGGATAAAGGTGGAATAACAAAATAAGCATCGAAAAGTTGTTCTAATTGATTTCAACAGTTATCACGCACATTCCGCCGTAGAAACGAGCGTCGTTAAGCCATGTCTGTGTGGCATATCACCTGTGATAATTTTTGTTAACATTGAGACAAAGTAGGGTCGCGCAGAGGACGACAGTGGCATGCCGTTCCCCGATTCCGATACCGCCTATCTTCAGACATCGATATATTTTCATATTAAACGCTTTTTTTTTTGTTTCCTTAACCTTTCGGCTTTCAACAACGAATTGAAGTGATCAGCGGATTTTAACGGTTCGGCAAATTTATGCGCAACGTTTTGTCTCGGAATAACAATTTTTTTTTTTAAATTCTCGTCATCTTCACCCATTTATAGCGATATGATCAACGAAATGATGAAATTCAATTGGTAGCGATGAATAAAAAATCACGAGCGATTCGGCAGACGCACTCTAACGACCTACGACAAAGAATCAACCATTGCATGTTTGGTAGATTCGAAAAAAAAAAAAAAAAAAAAAAAAACCAAATTGATTCCGCGAGTAACGAATCAACGCGATACGCGCTATCGGCCTCTGCGCTTGACATTGAACCTCTTATCGGCCGATTATTTGGCACACTGAACAACACCAGGGAACCAGAGAGACAATATTTGTGTGTTCAATCGATTGCGTTCTCACAATTTTTTTTTTGCAGTCTCATTTTGGTATTATACTATGTGTATCGCCAATCGCGCATATTTATGCATTCATTTGCAACCTGTAGTACATTTTTTAAAACGCCTTTTCTCAATTCGTAACATCGGCATTTTTTTTCTACAATACAATCCACAGACGCTGATATTTTTGTTTTTTTTTTCTCGACAAACGACGAAGAGAGACAAAAATATTTCGCGTCTCAAGAGATGCAGCTGTTTACGAAAGAAGAAATATTTTTTTATTATTATTATCTCCGAATGCGTCTCTGGGAGGGGTACGGTTATCGGTGACATTGAATTTCGATTCGGCGGTCAGGCCGTTTCGCGTTGCCCGTATATATTTTTTTTTATTTTAAGATGCGATCTTTCTGCATTCAGTGTGCAACTGACGTCAATAGATTTCCATATGTTAACATAAATTGCATCCGGTTGACCGAGTAATATCGAGTTGCATAAATAAAACTTTTTTCTTCGTATTGTTGAGCCTTTTTAACGCTTAATGCTTTGCTGAAATACTTACGCAAAAAACGTCGTTAGTTGAACGATTTAATCTGTAACGCGTATGGATGATAACACAGGATTTGCGCCGTTTATCCATAGCGCATATTTTTATTTAGCGTATCGTAGGTCGAGCAATGTAAAGTATATAGCCGAGTTATCTGGATGTCTGCGGTGCGTGGCTCGTGACGAAACGTTAATGAAACGGAGAGCCATGACCCTGTGGTAGGTCGAGGTCCCAAAAATAGAGTTCCACTACCATCGGTTAACCGGCAGTTAGCTCCAAGGATGACGTCACGTTGCCAGCACGCCAGTGACTATGCACTTTTCTCCCCCACGACGAAAAAAGAAAAAAAAACGAAGCATTGACTTCTATATCTCGTTCTTGTTCCGAATCCCCATATTTTCCGAAACGGGATATGAATCATCGAGGCGATACGGGGGGAGTTTCGATCGAACCATTGATCGATGTTATGTTCGTGCGGAATATCACGTAGACTCGTAATAATATCGTCATTACTTTTTTTTTGTTGACCGAAAAACAGAAATTTATTTTCAACAATCGAACGAACTCTTCGTGCTAATGATCGTTTATTATTATTCGAACGCCATTGGGAACGCTCGCGATTTAATCGAATCGCTTATGCATAATTCATCATCACGCGAAAACTCAATTACAATACGCTAAACTCGGTACTCCATTAACAACTATAAACGTTTGACTGATATAACAAGCGAATCGGATAGTTTCATTCATTTTGCAATTAGAAAGATTTGCAGATAGGAAAATAAAAAATAATTTTAGTCATACGAGTTATACATTCGATCGTTGTGACTTTGGTTTTGCGATTCTGCTGACCTCTCGATGAATGTGTGCTCCCGTCGTTCCAATTATTCATCAAACATTCAAACTTTAATCTCATTCGTTCGCTAATAACTCAAGCGAGAATTTGTATTCGACATTCGATATTCCCCTTTCCTCCTAACAAGAGTTGCCAATAAATTTACGATGAATTCTCGATGGAATTTCATTGCCGAACAGAGCTTTCCGCAACGTTTTCACCGATAGAAACACAAAAGCCGGGTAATTAGTCGTGAATATTGAATTCGGCTACGCCATGTTTGTCAGTTTCCGACTTTTGTCCCTCTCTCTGACCGCTATCGCGGGCGTATCGTTCAAAAGCCAAGCTTCAGGGGGGGAAACCTGACGGGAATGATGGGGTTGAGCTTATCGGTCCACGAACCGACTGTTCTGTGCATACAGAGTGATAACCACCGCCTACCGCAAGCAAAGAAGTACCTTGAGTTTCAACGACCCCCGCAATAGACTTTGTTGATGAACGGCAGTAAAGATGTCGAGCATAGGTAAGATAACTAATGCGTCTCTCGTGCGCAAACACACTAAACTATAAAGCGCAAGCGAGAGGGTAGAGATATAAGTGCACGCGAAAATGCACTCGTTAAATTATCACCAACCCACAGTACGAAGCTAAAGCCCGTAGGGGAGTGTTGAACGTGACATATTAAATGTTGCAAAAGTCGCGGGAGGATTGCGGTTAGCTGCGGTGCGACGCGAGTCCGGAGAAGTTGAATGGACTGTACCCGATAATATCGGGGTTCTCAATTCCTTCTGCCTGAACGTTCGCATAAACCTACGTTTATCAGAATTCGAAAGAAAAAAAAATTAAAAAGTACCAAAAGCTGCAGCGGACTTGCGAAAATTCTGTCTGAAGGGCAATAGTGCGTAAAGTTTGAACAACTGACCTATGGCAACGAAATAGAATAACGCCACGTCATCGAGATTGTGGCACCCTTTGCCCCTTGGTCCTTTCATCGATCAGTCAAATTTTCGTGACTCGACTTAACCCCTAACCGAATTAGGGCAGACAGCGCACTTGGATATATTTATAGAAGATGCCACGTGCATCAAGGGGATACAAGGAAAAACAGTAACACGATCCTACGTCCCCTCCTTCATTCTCGTGGACAAAGTCTCTTCGGGATCTCCGAGGCGTTCTCGAGAAAGATCGAGAAAGGAGAATCTCCTTATGGGAGTTCTAAAGCATAGTAGTTCGTAGCAGAGGTTTAGCTTTTCCTAGACAAAGGAGAGATTTTGCGCGTATCGGTATTTTTGCGCTTGGAGAGACAGCTTCGTAGATTCGCACTGAGAACCAGCAGTCTAGCCTTGACTGCGCGCGTGGGGGTTGCTATGGCGATGCCTATGCCGGTGGTGCGCGCCCCCGACCCTGCCGATGCCGCAGTGGCCGTCGACGAATCCCCACCCTTGATTCCGGTCGTTCTCCCTCTTCGTCGTTTCTGTACGGCTAAGAGCGTGACCCCGACCTTTCAGGTGGATGACCTCCACTGCATCGGGTAGTTGCGCGCGCAACACTATGTCGCGCGGCAACGGGTCTTCGGCTTCACCTAGACGAGACGCGACGCTGGCCGCCCCCGCGACTACCGGTCACCGGCTCGACAACGGAGGGGATGCAAAAGCGTTACGGCCGGTAACCAACAAGCGCAAAAACCGGAATTGATAGACGGACAAACGATTTTTCCCACTGTTTTTATGTACCTCTATCGATAGTCGTATATCTCGATGCGTCAAGCCTCTGTGATATTGCTGTCTACGTAAATTCCATTCCTGTCGCTTTGTCTCGTGACCGATAGTTCACCATTTCCGCAAAATTGATCTATGAACCTTCATTGCAGATTTCAGCAATCCTGATGAAACCTCTTAATCGCCTTTATCGCCAAATCGCCAAAAGAACGCAAATGCAAATTTCTACAGGGTGAATACAACCGAACGATTATTTTGTTTCCAATTAGTGATAAACAAAGGACGCACAATGTGTACGAAATGACGAGTGGGGTCGTAAATATGGAACATTATTGTAGCCATGAAATGTCCATGTTACATTATGCCGCAACATGTTCGTCACGTTTATTCTGCATACACTGCAAAGTAAATTGCGGTTTGTGCAATAGTGCAAAATACGAAGTCTAGGAAACTTCCGCCATGACCCGATTATCCGTTCATAGGCGTCAAAATTTTCGTGCAATGGATATAATAGTCCAGAAGCTGCTGAAAGCGACTACGCCAATGCACCAGACGCGGGGGGAACTCACCCCTTCCTGTCTGCACCATCACAGAGACATCCGCAAAGCCAACCTCGGTCTAACACCAGCAAGAACGACGAGTACTCGTACCCGATATATATGTATTCCAATACACGAGCTGTACGAGGTTTTCCCTCTACCCTAGTCTGGTTCACCATCGACGCGGGGACTCTCGACTTCAACTTTCGTATCTAGAGGAGAAACGAAGCGAGAGAGAAATTGTCGAGAGGGAAACAAACGCGAGAGAACGACGTAGACAGAGCGATATAGAATACTTTGTCGGGCACGTTTGAGTGGTACCGGGAGAAGAGGGGAAGGGGAGGAGGGTGAAAATCCTCCCTTTACTGTTTCTTCGCGCAACCCTTGGCAGACGCGTCGCTCTGCAAAACTCTACACAGTCCAGCCACACCGTCGACACTGCCGACGAAGCGTATTATTGTGAGCACGCCTCACGTATCTAGACAGTACCCACGCACACGTGGGAAAGGTGACTAGAGGGTTGAAGTCAAGGGAAGCGCGACGATGCAGCAAGAGAGAATCGTGCACGCGCTTGGCTCCACTCGCTCCTAGGGACGGTGTCACGGGGGTGCATGCAACGGAGCTTGCAGCATGCAAGACTTCCAAGGGGGTGGTTAACGCCGACGACGGGAATCGACCTAGCAATTTATTCCACCAGCCTATAGCACCACAGACCCTTATCGTCGAAGAAGGCCTCTCTCCGTATTTCAAAGTGGCTGCTCATGGAACCTAACTGTGCATTATAACGAGTCAGAGCTTCGATCGATTTGTGCCTTTAGTCAATCTTATTATAGATATAACGATCACAAATTAGTTGCCTTATTTAATCTATTTTCAGCGTATTTCATGTATCGAGCTTAAGGTTCGAACGTTTTAATAGATGCGTTCGATGAGCGTGATACACGGGATAAAGGACAGGGAGACAGGTGTTGATCCCAGCTTATTTCAAAAGCCCTTCATCTAAGCTCCACGGTAACCTGGTACACATAGTCAGTAATGCCGTGACTACCCTGTCGATCCCTACTTAGTAGACGTCGTCAGGCGGCGTCTTCGGATTCTCAACAGCCCAGATTACCTTATTCCACTTCGATGAACTTACTTTAGACTTTGTGCATTCCGGCATTATAAATCCTCGTCTCTCCCCTTATAACACGAGGAACGCTGTCGCTCGTGCGTACACTCGCGCGATCACGAGTAAAACATATCCACGGCTACAATAATGTTTATCAGTTTGCGAACAGTTAACGAATCTAATTACTACTCGCTAATTAGAAATTTCTTGAAGAGACGCGACGTATTTCTCCGCATCGGCGTCGAAATACCGCGGTTGGGGAGAACTACTAGATTCAGAGTTGTTTATCGTTATGCGCGCTACCGATGCGCTTGCGAGGGTTGTTTCGCTCGGCGAGAGACGGAAGTGTACAGCTTTTGTGTCTCGTATTTCCCCGATGGAAACTTATTTGATGGCAATTGCTGAACGATGCTGTACTTGAAAAAAAATCTGTGAACTATTCATTTATAACTAAAAATGGTTTGAATAAAATAAAATATATACGTTCGAATGGATTCTGCTCGTTTAGAATGAAATCTTTAAGACTTTTGCATGCGCCCACAACATGAACGAGGCGTAATCCTTCTGTCTAAAACAAAAACCCTTAACCCGAAATAATCGAAAGTGCTGTTGCCGATTTATTCGTTGTTCTTTCGTTGTCCAAATGGATGGTGGAATAAACTTTGCATTTTAAGTGCATATCCGATCGATCTGTTACCGATAACAAGGAATCTGTGACTCTTTTTACTTTTAGCTTGATATTTAATATGAAAAAATTGCGGCGCAAGAGAATATTATTTTTGGTTCACCATTTACAAAACGTACACTGATTGACTGGGTAGAAGCGCACTGATGATGATAGTCTATTTTATAAAGGGTTTCGTTCCGGTTGGACTCATTGAATTTGCACATTCATCGTTTGTAAAAAAAATAAAAAGTACCACAGAAATGATTTAAATTACCGAACGTTGCCATATGTAATACCAATTTCCGTGCAGTTAGTCAGTGTTCCAGGGCGTCTCCGATCCTACGCCTTAATAACCCGGTGACTGGATAGAGAGTCCAGCAAACTCGGACCAACCACCTGCGCGTCGCGTGCAACTGACCCCTTCACCCCCCGCCCTCCCTTTTTGCACGCGAACCAAATCATCGCGTTTCCTCGTACGTTCAACTGCTCGTTGTATATTAAACTATACGTATGTAGATACGTGTATGCAGATTGTATACCCGCGACCGGTGAACCCCTCGCGAGGCTAATTGAGCTTCGAGGAATCGATCGCGAATAAGTTGTTCACGAAATTCCGCGTGCAAGTTTCGCCCTTTCATCATAAACACGATACGCGAACGTCCGGTATATTGTATTAAGTATTTTGAAAACATCAAATTGAACCCAATAACCGTAATAGAATTCAACGATTTAATTTTTATTTTCCTTCAATAGAGAAAATAAGTAGTTCAATGCCATGCAGGAAGTTTACAGGGCAACTAATAGGCTCGTTGACGACGACACTGCATCAGCATCACGAGGACTCTGTTTGCTCTAAACAACGCGACGTCTAGACGGCTTGGCGGCTTTTATGCAGACGATATCACTCTCTCTTTCTATCTCGTTCACCACCCTCGAAACTTTTACCCCGACGATGGGCTCTTCGCCACCCCTGACTCCTCGGGGCTCTCTTCGCACTCACGTCCACTTTGCACTCCGGCACAAGCGACTCTTCGGATCTCTTCGGCATCGCAACAGCGCATTTGCGACTGCTTCTTCTGCCTTTCTCGTTCATAGATCTTAACGGTCTTTGACGATTTTTCCGACAAAGCGCAATCGAGCTTCACGATCCTCTCTGAAGTTCTCCAAAGCACCCACACTGTATGTCAAAGTACCTCGATGTTGAGCGTCAAAAGTGAGATCAGTCTTCGAAGCCGTGTACACTCTTTCGAGCTCTTTGAATGTACACTCAAAAAAAGAAAACGATATTGTCAAGACATCGCTTTCACCGTTAATTCGATTCGTAAAATGCAATACAATTCCATACAATTTTTCAGCGTGTTTGAGTTCAATTTGCTGCTCGTAAAAAATTAGCTGATACACGAGTCGATTGATAAAAGAAAAAATAATAATACGACGTGTCAACTTGGTTGTTTCATGTCGCGAAATACGACATCGGGGTTTCCGATCCTGGTATTTATCATTTGGATCTAAGTTCCGGGGTTGGTAACCCGAAGGGGTTGTTTAATTTAGGCTATCTAACTACCTGGTCTCGAAGGAAGCTTTTGACGAAACGAGGGTGTTATAGATGATATATATATATATATACGCGTTATACATAGCGAGAGAGTGGTGCATGAAGACATAGAAAGTGGCGTGTGCATACAGAATGTCATAGAGGGTTCGCACATAATCGTGATTAATTAAAAACGGCTTTGGTGTTTCCCTGCCGGGCGACCCTCCGAGCAGAAAACTCCCCCGACGTCGACCCCGCGTCGTTGATGCCAGTCGGTAGTGGCGGCGGACATCGATCGCGGCGGTTGCACGGGAACGGGTCGTCGTCCGCACTTTCCGTCTCTTTCTTTCGTGCGCTCGAACGGGGGGAGGGCATTATACCTTTCTCGCATCCCCGAGACCCATGGGGGATGAGATGACGCATGTTTTTTTCTTTCTCACACCCACATGACTCGCTTGGCCGATCGTTCATTCGGATACGAGGCAAAGAGCCGCACCACCGTACGTGTACATCCTCAGGGAGGTGAAACACCTTCGGACAACATCCGTCGTCTGCGAGTCATTCCCCTTCGCAACCTTTATCTACTCCTCTCATGTCGCAAGTCTTCAGAGTGTGAAAAAAAATGTTTAATCGACGTTCATATATCGACGGCAACTATCGGGTCGTAACTCATTAAATGTATAATTTGTACAAAATTGACTTACGGGGAAAAATTTGTTTATTTATATACAAAGGCTTTACGTCTGTGAGTACATTCGTTTCTTGCAACGGGGATTGAAAAAAACTTTTTTTTTTATTGATCGTCAAATATCAATCATTGAACTTCTTTCATAACCTACTAAATTTAATCCTTTTCAAAATTGACTGGTGAAAAAAAAATGTTGCCTATAAAAGCGTTACGCGCGTTCCGAAACAACACTTTTTTTTTAGTTTATAACAGTTCGCAGTACATCTAATGAGATTCAAAGTTGCGAAAGAGCCGGAGGGCCCAACCGAGAAGTTGTACTGCGTGGGTGTTTTCAAAGTCCAGCGATACAGAAGAGGTAACCAGCGAAACTAGTGCTATCAGGTAGCAGTGGAAGCGCATCGAGCTTCGTAGTTTCAGCCGTCGAGCATGGCGAGAGAGCGAAAGTTCGCCCCAGTGCCTCCATCCTGTCTGCAGTGTGCTGCCGGTGCACGTTCTCTTCCTTCTCTCTGTGTCTCCTTTTCTCTCTTCTCGCTTCGCAATTTCTGTCCGCGTCTTCGTCCACGTTGCCCGCTTTTCCTGCAGTTTAGCGACGCCGTCAGGGAGTCGCGCGAACGGGAGGGAGGGGGTTGGCTTCCGAACCAGTAGGGTTGCCAACGGCTACGTGCGTTTACGAGGTGTAGGTGTTACGGGAACGAGAAAATCGATGCTCATTCTACCAACGCATATACACGGGTAAAATCTACAGTACAACCGGAGTATATCGCGAAAGTAAATCACCCTACCTACAACTTCCGGCTCATAATTAATACACCCATCGTACCTAATACACGCGATCCTCGACAAAAAAAAAGAAAAAAAAAAAACAATCTCTTAATTCTTCCGGAAAAGGTGCGACTGGATATTATGCATATTTTTTGGAGGATGCTTAATGTAATTCTGCGAATTTATTTTTTCGAGTAGTTGGTTCATTTTGATGAAAAATTCTGTATAAGCGGGTACTGCTATGAGCACCCACACGATACACCCACTTTCTGTTCATAATTAACAACCGTGCACCAAAAAAAAAAGTTTTACTCATTCTAAAATGGCGCGATATAGATATAATATCGTGTTTTTTAAGGCCGGGATATTTCCATAATTTTTACAAATTTTTTCAACTTTTAATAATTTTCTCTCATTTTCGTATGAATTTTTGTTGAAATCTGAGTAAAACTACGAAAATCCAAAACTATGCATCAACCCCGTTCTGTCTGCAAGTCGTGTAAACTTGTTTTTTCCTATTCTCGATGCTCTGCGAAAAGCTTGTTTTTCATCTCTCTTGCGGCGTATCTCCGTTCCGTTGCGTCTCTTGCGCTTTCTCTCGGATAAGGGGAGGGCAGGGAGAGAGGGTTGGTAGTGGAAAGTGTGTGCCCCAGTACGTTGCACCCTTTCTCTCGTCGTCTCGTCGCCCTTCCTTCCTCTCTTCCTTCCTGGCTGCTGTTGGTGGTGCTCTCTCCTGCTACACTCGGCGTTATACGCGGCCACAGCGCGGGAGCTTTGCCACCCTCGTTCGAGCAGTTTGCTGCAACGTCACTACTACTGCGCCAAGCATCGTGGTGGAGCACCATCATCCAGGAGACGCGCGGCGCCCGCTGTGCCGAGAGTCTCGCTGCCGCGGCGCTCTCGAGCGCTGAATCAATACCGGCAGACATCCTAACTCACTGGAGGTCAATGCCTCGTTCCCGCGAGCCCGACGACCTCAACCTCCTCTACCTTCTACCCTGCAACCTACTCCTACCGTGTGCGGCCACACGACCACCCAGATCCACAGAATCCCAACGCAGACGTCGAGACGCGCGCGCCTGGTGAACTATACCGGGGGATGAAGTAGCGAAGGGGAGAAAGATAGAAAGCGAAGAGAAGTAGTTGATAGAGAAAGCCCGATGCGCGTTGCAGTCGGTGCAAAAGAGGGAGGAAAGTTTTGGCGACGAGAAAACGTTACGAGGGAATTTTCAACGTCGGCTCTTTCTTTACAAGCCTCTCGCTTTCTCCGGGCGAATTCGCGAGCTTTCGAGAACTAAGGGTTTGTTCACATCCGCATGGAAAAAATGTACACCGCCAAATATATCGGTTTTCTATCTAATATATTTTCAACAGAAATGGTATATTAAGGGATATATTTCAGAATATGTTTCTGCAAATAAATGCAGAAATGTTTCTATAATATATTGATTATATAAAAGCGCCGATTTTCATAAATGTCTGATATATTCGTTGCACAAAACTTTTTTTTCATATGGCCAATGAAGAAAATAATGCAAGAATTATGAATAAAAGGGGGAAATAACCGTTTTCTTTATCAATAGTTCGGTCAATTTGAAATTTGTCTATTGCATGTTTAATGCACGAAGCAATTAATTTTATTTTATTCGATTCAAAGAAATGAGATACACTTTCTCATTCAAAGCATTGCGTTCAAACAACTCGATATTGTTACCAATTCAATGATGTCACCTTTACTGTGAATACACCTTTACGGTATTTTTCTACCGTTCTTTCGCTTTCTTCTGCTTTCGACTATACTACTGTGTCACCTCTCCTTCGCCCATAGAAATCCGCGATTTCCTCTTCTTCTCTTTCCGCATAGAGTCTGTGGAGACATCGCTTCGCGGACTCCCTCTCGTCGCTCCTTCGAAAAACTTGGCTTATGCTCACGAAGGACGGAAAGGCTGAGCCATTTCCACTTCCACACTAACCGAGCTGCTCTGTCACGGTATTTTACTGCCTGTACGCGCGGTCCTTCGAGTGCCATTTTGTTTTTATTGATTCTCCCGTCACAGAAATAGTTGATAATACTCTTGTACCAACAGTCCCCCGGAGTTTCAGACATACAGTACGTCTCTGCCAGGGAAAACATTACTAGCGCAGTATACGCGAGACGATAAGTTTTGCAATATTCTCGCGTATGATAGTCTAAAACAAAGCGGAAGTGAAAAAAAAAAAAAAATCCCCGAGCAGACTCGGTTGAACTTGCAGAGCGACGCTCATCCCATACAAGCTACGTGAAAGGGGAACGAAAATCGTCGTGTCTCAAGGGGCTTTCGACACGCCCTTAAAAAAGAAAAGTAGAGAAAAAAACACGAGAAGATAAAGGGAGCAAGATCTACACTGTGGCAGTGTCAAAACATTCGTTGTTTCTATCTCCCTCATCGTCGTTATAACGCGAAGGTACGACCGACATCAACAGCCAAGCCAGACAGGCTATGCTAGCGAACGTATCATCGTGGCGGGGGGTAATGGGAAGAAGAGAAAGAAAAAGGGTTCTGCAAATGCGACCAGTGCGAGGAGAGCGAAGAATTCGCAATATGCATTCCCCCCGCTCTCTGACGCTGCTTAAAAAAACAAGCTTCCATGTATGACCCTCTTGCAGATGTAGTGGTGCGCCCGAGCGCCAGGACGATCCAACGAAATGGAACGAAACGACTGCCGGGGAGACAAAGACATTGACATTCAAAAGCAGAAGCAGTACTACCTAAAGCATCAGCGGCAAGCAAATCGACCCCCTCCACCCTTCCTATATCCCTTTTCTTTCTGTCTTCTCATCCTCCAACAAGCACTGCTACTTCATCCCAGAGTTACTTCGGAACCAGACAAAAACCCCTTTCTCTCGCGTCAGTCGATGAGGCAAAATGCAGCTATGGGGAGAGGAGTACATTTCGCGGACGCGAGCGCGAACAGAAGAAACCCTACGAGAATACATTCACC
Organism: Buathra laborator; assembly: GCA_934046635.1. Classification (NCBI taxonomy): domain Eukaryota; kingdom Metazoa; phylum Arthropoda; class Insecta; order Hymenoptera; family Ichneumonidae; genus Buathra; species Buathra laborator. The sequence goes on along the minus strand of OW203897.1, from coordinate 1,821,935 downwards.
CCGACAAGTTACCAGGGTGATGGGTGCCGCAACGGCACGCTCTTGCGTCACTGTTTCCGAGACGTCTGAAAGGCCAGGAAACTACACTGATGATCGTATCGAAAATTGCTTTCGACCGACTTTGCTTATGCCGTTTGGTTCTATATATGGTATTGGCGCATTACGGGAGGATTTGTTCGTCATGACATATCTTGAACGTATCAACGTAAATACGGATTAAAGGGGTGTATATATTTTTTTTCTTTTCGTTAATATTACACCGATTTGTTGAGCTCCAAGTAGATTTGGATGAATTTGTGTTATTCAAGGTATACCTAGAGAAAAAACATAACGAATCGGCGCGTAGACCAGGACGTAAAATTAGAAGGATCGTTCAACTCCACGGGATTTGAGACGGAGCCAAGAAAGCACCTCGCACCACCGACTCTCTTTCTCCATCCCTCTCTACATCATCGTCTTCTTCTTCTTCTCATTCTGCTCATACTTTTTATTTTTATTTTTTACACTTTGCAGTATTTTGCTGCAACAGTCGGCAGGATAACAGCCATAGCTACGTTATATCATTGTCACATTCCCGTGACAAAAATAGCAAACTTTGCAAAGTGTGATATACGTTTCTCCGCCAAAAAATCGTTCTGTCTACTATTCTGATCACTTCATGCAAGCTGTGTGGATTGGTAAATAAGTCTTATTGATGTCGTTCATTTATTAAAACAGAAAATATTGTTAACCCTCCGGCAGCACACACAACAACTTGTAAACAATTTTTTTTTTTTTTTTTTCCTTTTAATTTCCACTGAGCCTTCAAATCCTCGGTGTACTGACGGAGGGTTAATATCAGTTTTTTTAGTCGAATTCTGGTATTAGCTTACGCTGAGTACATTTCACGGTAATATCCCTGGGGGACGTTTAACCGTGTCGAATTTGGTGATGGATGTTCCTACGCGTACTGCAGGGATAACTAAATGCTCGTAGACCTATCGAGGGCTATAAATCATCGTCTGTCGAACATTTTTCGTTGTGTCCGAAGCGTTAAAGAAGCTTCAGCATTCAGTAGCGCAGCAAATATGCATTTTCGTAAGAGGGATGCGCGGAGTAGGAGTTCGGCGAGGGGTTGAAGTGGGCGATGGCGGCGCCGACTGTGATGAGGAGAGACAGACATTGCACTTTCCCGTCTCACCCCCACCTCTATACTCTATAACACGTATGTATATATACGCTCAATATTTCACCCCCGCTGTCTCGACGTACATCCCCGTCTGCCGTGCGTTATATTCTCTCCGACTATTCTGCTCAACGTGGCAGTGGTGGGCAACCTCCATGACGTTGAGAGAGTCAAGTTCATCCCCGACGACCGTCGTATACACCCCCGTGCAGCGTCGCTCAATTCTTTGCGATGAGAACGCAACCCGCTTTGCTTCGGTTTCTGAATTACGGAACTTTTCATACGACAGATACGAGACTTTTACTCATTACCAATCATCGATTTCCTTCTTTTTTTTTTTCGTTAATAATTGAATTTCTCCGTACAATCGTCAAATTTTAATCTTTAATTCGCGTTGAAAAATATCCTTATTCTCAATTGCTCTTAAACAAATGCTTTTTGGTACATTCATTGGAATATATACTGTTAATAAGCACGATGCAATTTTAGACCAGACTTCGGGACATCGAAGTTTGACGAAGCCGCGAGAGATTTCGGAATTGGGTCGAGGCGTGATCGTGCCTCGGGTCGGTGAGGTTTTCAAGGGTGGACGACCTTGTTTTCCTATGTAACTATATAGATATATATGTATATAGTATATACACACCGTTACTTTCTGCTACTATTGCATACCACTATACCCAATAGTCCTACCACACTAGTAGGCACTCTCTAACTCTGTGTGATACGAGACATTAAGTTTCACGCAGACGTTCTTTGTTCGCGAAGCGGAGGGCGGCACCCCTCGAATGGGCGATCGAGCGAGAGCCCCCGACGCCCCGACGGGAGCATTAGCCTTATTATCCAACCCCACTTTCGTTACGGACGATCGATAAAAGAATGCAGCCCATGGTCAGGTCATCGGACTGCCGCATAGAGTAACCATCAGACATACGTGTGACAATGATATCCAAACGATTATACAACGCACGCGTCTATCCTTTTACTTTTTCAATGCAAACGATACCAAGATAATTGACAGTAGAAAAAGAAATCCCGAGTAGTGCAAAAAAAATAGTAAACTGAAACGTCGTCGGAACTTTGTCTATGTTCGTTACTCCATATCCTTGATATCCCTCTGCGGGATGCTTAGCTCTGGCATCGCCAACTCTTTATTTCGACAACACTACAGCAATCATCCGAAGTGTGAACTCGTATAGTATGCAATTTCACTCGTCGTTCGCTCGTTGAACGTCAAGAGCTTTCGATATTTCATCGAAACACTCTTGAGGTCGAAGCGATTCGATCGCTATTTCCGATCTCTCGCGGGACGGCATGGATTTACGCGGATCATCGTATTTTCTCCGTGGTAAACGAAATGATGTTCAAGAAGCTTATTCGTATGTGCTAAATATCGAAGTATCTGCATCGTGTCGCAAAGACATCGGTGATACAGTATTTCGCGGTACGCTTCGAGAGGTTAGCTAGGATTAGGGAATGAAAAATGGTATTATTCGCTTGAGGCTATAAAGTTGCGGTATTTTTTCGACAAAAAATCTCGAAATATCGTTGGTAAAAAAAAAACGGCCAAGTTTTCGTGACTTTGTAGATGAAAAAAAAGGATTATCGAAACAAGTCAATGGCCTTCGTCGCGGGAACGAATGTACTTGAATCCAATTTGGTTCGCTTCAAGAATTCTTTTATTTCGATGTCGATAGCTAAATCGGCGCGCAAATACGACCTACACGACGTTCGTCCCTAAATACCGTCTGGTTTCATCGTAGTCACGCTCTCGGAAACGCCGGGAGTTCTTGCACGAGTGGCGTTCGTCGAAGAAAAAAAAAAAGCAATATAACTAAAACGATGAAGCTTGTGTCATCCAGACGTTTTTTTTCCTCTATGACTCCGGACGTTGCGGGATTCCCCTATTAAATTTCATCAGACTGACTCACACTTCGTTGATTCGTCATCGAAACTACGTTCGCACGAATGGCTTAAATGATATAACAATGAACAACCGTTTCTTCGACATTACATCGCGTATCTCAAGGGATTCGCCACACCGCGATTTGATTAACTAATTAGGCAATTAGTCCAATTAAAAATTAAGTGGAACATTAATTAAAGCATCAAATCTATAGCATAAAGTGCCTCGAGGGAATACGGTAAGCGAAGAAACTTCTAAAACCTCGTTTGCTAAGAAACTTACGATGGGAGAAATCTCAGGAGGCACACGAGACGCCAGGAATAGTTTAGGACGTTGGCGGGTGTCGACTCTCTCAACGATCATCAGTTCAAGGTTGAGGGCGCGAAGGCTTCGTAGTATAACCCGCGTTGCTGATGTTAATGCTTCGTATTTCGTCGGTATATAGAGACGCGCTTCCACGAGACTACGACGACGAAAATACATCCCCCGCCTCCGATATATAAATACGCGATGGAAAGCCAAGAGAACGATGCGGTTAAGCGAGAGACAGAGAGAGGTAAAGCGAAAAGAGGGATTTGTCATGTATGCCTGAGAAATTCGGTGCATCTTCGCAGTAACCTCCACCTGCTGCGGACGCTGCTACTCCGAAAGAGAGAGATGCAAAACTTTTAAAAGATTTCAACTTCCTCGCGAGGATCGCACGCGTGCGATCTCGAGTTCCTCGCGGTGTGCTAATTCTATTAATGAATAAAAAAAGGACGTTTTTATCTGCTCACGATTAATAATAATTAATGTTCGCCGTATTCGTTTGTTCTGCTGTACGACTGCAGGAAGTTTATTTAAAAAAAAAAAAAACTTGGGTACATTTTTTTTGTCACTCCCGCCGGTCGTTGACGCTTTTCAATAAAAAAAAAAACAGAGAACGCAACGACGATAGTTTCACGAACCGCAGACGTATTGTCTTATTGTCACACAAGTGTATAATTTACAAGAGTATTAAATATTTACACCGTCTCGTGACAATGTGATAAGGTTATCTCTGGCAATAGATGCGTTGACCTTTTTACAATGGGAACAACCGAAGCCAGGGCCGTGTCGATGACACTGGGTGCTCCACAAAGTTAATATAACAAGAGGAATAATATCCAATAATTACTGCTCTATGAGAGCGATATACTTTCGTCACCCTTTGTCTCCTCTTTCATTCGTCGATCGAGAAGCTCATTGAACTCGCGCTTGCAGACCGTCGACTAAACGCTCTTTATAGCATTGATGTTTGACCAATGGACAGTTCATTCATTCGTTCATTCATAGTCTGCGGTTTACAATGATGAACGCAATTCGTTACTCAAGCGAATTATTCACAACAAATTAAATATCTTTGTGGAAATTAATTAAAAAAAAAAACGAATGGGTGAATTAAGCAAAATGCCGAAAAATGTTTGGAGTTTCTCTCGAAGACATTCGATCCTTTGAGTTTTGGATGAATTCCAAGGGTATAAGTCGTTCGAAGGGTTACCGCGAGCATTGAAACTATCCAATGGCGCGCAAAGCTGACGATACACAGGGTTACATCGAGGAGATATAAAGACGGCACCCTCTTCGTGGCCAATAGTCTGCGGTCTAACCAATTTCCATCTATCTCTCTCTATCCTCTCTAATTGTGCTATTCGATTTATTTATTTTCTATACGCTGGTAATTGAAGCGAAAAACAACGTATAAATCAGAATGGTATTTTTTTTCTCTCGTGATTATCTGTACAAACGGAGAGACAAATGCTCCGGTGATAGAGGCCAATGGGTTCTAATATCTCTTGTTTCTCGTTCAGTATAGAGGTATTATTATTATTGTTATTATTGTAGTGCGAGAAACAGAGTCTCGGGGGTTCGGGAGGGGAGTTATTATCCCGGGTCTCGGTGGTGTCGGTCAGTTACATACTCCCTATTGTTCAATAATTCATTCTTATCGGAAGCCAGATGCGTTCAATCCTCCCGTTTTTCAATTGATTTGTCATACTGCCCCCGCCGTATCTCCTTCCAGCTTCGATTCAACCATCCGACAAATCACACTGTCCCTCTACACTTCGTGAATCCGTCCGTCACGAAAAAAAAAAAAAAAATTGCAACGATATTGCGCTCTGTATATTGCGCAAAAACATTAATCGCACTTAAGACGTAAGCCATAAATATTCGCGGCTTAGGCTGAGCCTATCTTATCGCTCGATTAACGCTCGTCGGCTTATGAAAAGCAGGTGTCCTCCGCAACGCGGGACTAGAGACCTACATTTTTATAATTCTCTCGAATAATAAAGCAATAAAGGAGAAAGTCTATTCTAGCGAAAGTGCAATTCCTCGATTACACGCGAGAGCGCGTATCATCACCGTTGTATAATCATGAAATAAATTTTTCTCGGTAAATCGATATTTAATGAGTAATCTGGTCGAGTTGCCTATATGCGAAAATTCCGCGAGATTATAGTCGTAACGAATTTTTGTATTTTTTTCGTTCGAGTTTCGTATTGTATCGAGGAAAAAATATGAATGAATGATAAAGAAAATATGAAAAAATGACTTCACTTCTATATATGATTCGTACTTCGTCGATAGATAAATAAATGTAACAGTATTTAAATTTACTGTCCCACGGTTAGTGTGAATACATTGTCATACCAAAGTCTGTACGCCGTATAAATTTGTACGAGATATTATAACCCCGGGAGAGATCGTCCGGCGAATTCAAATCGCGAAGGTACAATACACCGCGGTGCAGGCGGGTCAAGGCCGTTATTGCCTCGCGGTAAAGCAGCGAACGCGCTCGGTGAGCTGAGTCATTCGTGCAGTAGAATCGGCGAATATAGCATATATATATATAGTGATGTCCATAAGTCGAGAGGGCCGAGCGCAAGAGAAGTCCGCGCGAGTGCATCGAACTCTCGCTTATGACCGTTGCAGCTGCAAGCAGGCGGGCCGGATCACGACTGCATCGGATTCGACGATGCACACTGCAAGCTCCGACCGCGGTGGCTCGCTGCCGCGAGCTCTCTCGGCTCTCGTCGGATGTTACTCGGCTAACTTCGCTTGCATTCCGCGTACATCAACCCGGGGGGACCGCCCTCGAGAAACGCAACCGCAGAGTGCAATGCCCAAAGGCCAATGCAGCAGGGAGAGAAGATTCATCGAGGTCCAAACAATTGCAAAGCGAAGCGGTTCGCGACCCTGGAACCCTCCCACTTTCCCTCTCGTCTTTCTCGATATCAAAACTCTCTTCTACCCTCTAATATTTTATTATAGATTTCGTCATAGTATCGCGCCGGTCAGCGCCCGCCCTGCTTTCGAAATAATTTTAATTAATTTCGAAATAATTTTTTTTATTTATATAACATCGTATTTACGTTGAACTTTCGCGAAGTTTAAAAATAATGTTAATTGAAATAAAATCTGTTCTGTCTTGTTGTATTTTTTTTTCTATTTTTTAAAATTTAAATCCTCAAACTCAGCGATCAATATCGTCTCGATAACATGTTACATTAGTAAACGCAGTTTAACCCTGAAATTTTTTCAAAACGTAGCCGCACGTATTTTTCACGTAGGTGTAAACCTACGTCTCGTTTCGCGGAGATGACGACGCGTGTCTACGTGCTCATCGGCCCCCACAAGCTTGCGAGAGTGTCTCGAAACGACAGTGTCTCGATAGTCTGAGGCTCTTGGACGGTGCGGCTGTGTGACGCGATCGCGAAGGGCGTATATACCTTCGCACGCATGCTACACATACTTTATCAGCTTTGCCCAACGAGCTCTACGGCATGTACGGGGAAAGAGAGGGAGGGAGGAGGGATCTGTTTGAGAGACGCTGAAGGGCCGACGCACCGAGCAGGGTTAACGCACTTCTCTCGACGGTTCGGAGAGTTTTGCAGCTATGCTCTTGCGCCAGAGACAGAGAGAGATCACAAACTATGCGTGTACGATGGAGAAATATATATATACGTGCACGGAGTGTGATGTATACAACGATGCGATGATCGGACAAGAGGTGCGTGCATACGCTGCGTACAACTGAGATACGCTCGACGCAGTCTCTCGCAAATACATCGATGGAAGGAACCTCACACGTACGCGAGAAACGATTACACGCTTCGCTTTAGTTGCTCGTGATTGCGTACGAGAGCGCGAGAGAGCTGTTGCCACCGACGACATGCGAGACTTTACGAGCTACCGCTCGGAATGGAATAGTGGACTGGAACGTATACTGGACGGGTGGGACCGATGCGTGTTGCATGCAGACGCACACGAGCTCAAAGCGCAGCGGGTGCAACAGCGCATCGGACGCACCGGGCGCGCGCGCGTACGACCCGATCGTTCATGTACAGGATGATTCATAATCCAAACTAAAAGGTGTTTTGATACGATAAATTTACTCTCTAATCGCAAATAAATGTCGAAACAGCAGAAAAACGATGCAATTACCATTTTTTATTATTTTTCTATAATTTGGTTTTTTTTTCGATTCACTATATGTTTTATATTGGATTTCGCGAGGGAAATGATTTTGAATTATCCTGTACTAAGAGATATAACAGAGAGTAGTATAGTATACACCGGGGGATCACTGTCCCCATCCAAGGCCGCGGGGGCACCGCCCCACTGAACCAATTGTGCCACTTTTATACCCGTCGGCATCTTTTTTTTTTTTTTTTTTTTACACAGTTTTATTACTCGTAAAATGCGTTATCCACCGTCACGTCATTCGCGTGACGTCTTGACGCCACGAGCTATTCCAGGTTCCGGTGTTAACGGATTGTCGATAAATATTGTTCCGAAGGATCTTGACCCGAGCATTGCTTCGTTAAACCTTCGGAATCGACATCGCACGCGTAGTCAAAAGTACGAGAAGGGCGATTTAATCTTTCCGGGTTTTTGGCAGACGTAAACCGACACGAGGAAAAGATAATAATGAAAATTGATGATTGATAAGAGAGTCTACAAAAATTTCGATTAAAATATCCCAAAATAAATATATCATATCGAATGTTTCAAATTTTTGTTTTTTTTTTATTAAAAAATTGTTGATATTTAATCTATTTAACGATAAGAACAATTAAGTAAAAATGCTACTGGTAAATCATAATTTCAGTCGTTCGAATTCGAACGAAGCTATCCCCGTTTGCGATCGCTCGTGGAATATTCGAGATTACAGAGAGAAAGAGAAGTGAAGCCACAAGAGAAGAGGCATTTGCGAACCCCGGGAAATGCGTTTGGAATTGGGAACCCCCAGACTGGAGGGGATTGACCCAGACACCCCCTCCAGCGCAGACAACGCGCTCCCTCCATCGAGTCTATCCGTCTCTGCTTCTGGAACCTTACCCTACCGAGGGATGGTGCGCCCGTCCGAGGATGAAGCAGCAAAGGGAAGCGAAAGAGAGGAAAGGGGGATCACCGCTCTAACCCCGCTTCGGGTTTGATAAAGCCGTGCAACCCACCCACGCGATTCGCCACCTCCGTATCCAGTGTCACAGTTTTCATTTTCGTATATACTACGGAAACGTATCGTTCGTTACGGCATAACTCTTTGGTGCTTACGAACATTGCAAGTCGAACGGGGAGTCTCGTTTATTTTGTCGATCCCTCGATGCTCTCCCGCGTATTACGTTCTCATATATGTCGCCGGCTACACAAGAGGAAAATTGCGAAGAGAGTGCGGGGTTGTGAACCCCGGTAAGCTCAGCAGCAAGCCAGACAGACAGACTAACGTGAAAGAGGGTGACCCAGACGCCCCCTCCACAACGATGTTTTCAAGCGCCTAAAGGCCCTACCGCATTGGATATAACAATTGCAGGGGAAAAAAGTACGTTGTACGTAGGCATGTGAACACATATATATACGATATACATATGTGCGTACCTCGTAAATTCGTAGTAATGGTAGTGAAAGTCGTAGTAGTATCGGATTAATAAGCGCAGACACAGGGTCATTGTTACGACAATGCCAATATGTATATACGATATACATATACTCGGCATGCGCTGGTTGCGTGAATTCTCGATTTATCGATCCGTAGCGAACGAACGCTCTCGCAATTCAACTGTTTCAGTAGATTTAATTCAAAAGAATCGTTTTTGTTTCAACGACAAATTTGCGTAATTATGTTTTGTCATGAATAAATTATACGCGAAATACTTCGAATTACTCCTCCGATCGGATGAATTTGCATAAATATTGTTTTCGGAGCATTGTGTCTCGTCGCGTTAATAAATTCGAAAAGAGGCTATTAACGATACTCTGCAATGAGAAAGTGCCGTGGAAGCGAAAACAAAGAAAACGGCGAAGGAGTGAGGCAACGAAAGGAAAAAAAAAAAAAAAAAACATCGAGATTGAGGAAGGGTGGCGCGGCGCGTAGACCGAAACGGGATGCCATTGGGGATGTGGAAGGGAGGAAGAAAGACGCTCTCGCGACAAGGGTAGAGAGGGCGGATCGTGGTGTTGCTGACCCGACGACCGCTGTAACCTTGCGCCTCTCTACCTCTCTCTATGCCCTCTTCGCGACGCACATTCAGATATTAAAACGATCTTTACAGGATTATCTCGAGTTTTGCACCCTCCGATAGTACTTAGGGCAGCGCGTTCGAGCTATCGACAAATGTAGATATATATTTATAGCAGTGAAAAATAAAGGAGACACTGCTTAACGACAGATTTTCTCTTCGCGGAAACTTTTCTTGTCGAAAAAGGAAAAAGAAAAGACAATGTAGATAAAATTGAGTCTTCGAGAAAGTCGAATAAAAAAGGATCGTAAAAGTGGAAAGAGACTCGATCTGTGGAGCATACTTATCGAATGCTAATTAAAGGGAAAAGTTTTTCATCCCCCTGAATGTTCTCGGGAAGATTTCGTCTCGTTAGCTGGATTTCTATTTGGATGGTGTCTCGGCACGATATATTATCTCAAGGAGAATACGTGACCAGACGCATGGGGTCGAACACATATATATGGTATCCGAACGACTCTTCGTCCACGACTACTACTACTACTACTACTGATGCTGCTGCTGCTGCTACTACTACTACTAGTATTACATTCGCAAGCGACGATAGCTGAAGAGAGACAACAGGGGGATCGTGCAGTCGCAGCTATTCTCTCGCAACCCCGTGAAACCGCTGCAGGTCGTTAAAAATAGGCTTCGCCACAACGCAGGCGTATTCGAAGACAAGGTCATTCTAACGTCTGGGTCAAGACCCTCCACTAAACAAAGACTATCGAAACGATGCGTCTTCGACGAGGGTAAACTCTCTCCTCTCTACGCCACCCCGACGTAATAGATTCCATACATCTTTCATCGCGAATGAATGGCGAGTGATGAGGGAGCAAACGAGAGCTTCGTATCGATAATAATTCGTTTATTAATGTCTGGTCAAAAACGTGAAAGAGAAAAATAATAATAAAAAAAAATCTTCGTTTCGTTACCAATAACTTTTCTTCGAAGTCTCACGGACTCTTGGGGGTTAAAAGGTATCAGTCGGAGATAAAGCGGCGATGCACACGTCGAACACAAAAGTTCGACGAACCTCGCCGCCCAGAGCAACGTTCGCAGGGGTCATCGAAAATTACGATTTCAATTAACTTTTTTATAGAGAGAATAATTTTGCGTTGAAAAGTTAGGAAAATTATATTTTTTAAAGTATGCAACAGCTTCGCGGTTGAACAGTGCCATCGGACTGTGAGTTTCGGAATTCGAGGAATCGAGGTTATTGTTCCGTTCGAGAATATCATCAGAGTATGAATAGCAGTATTCAACGCTTTCGACGGGCTTCGAACGTCGTTCCCTACTTTGTCAAATACCGATAATTTACCGACGGTGGTTGAATTTAAAGACACTAAACTCTTTTTGTCGCGTTGTTGAGCTCGAATTTGTCTTATCGACTGAACTTTCTTGAAATTATATTGCACATTTAATAATAGAAAAAATTTACGGATAATGTTTTTTTTAATTTTTCCGAAAAATCGATTCTGTCTTCGCTTTTCGAATAACCTATTGCCAAATATTTTGATAGCATAGACTGTGGAGAGAAAAAAATTGTACTTTTTGTATAATAATCGATTATCAAATTATCGAAAATGCAACAATTTTCGGTTTCGTTTCGATTACCTACTCATTCCTCGATTAATTATAGTACGAACGCTATAGTAAAAGAATTGCAAATATACACGACGGAGTATTTTGCTTACATAAAAAAAAAATGTAAACATGTTACGACGTTTAAAGCTAACAGCGGAGCTTTTGGCATCATGAATTATAGATTTAGATTAAAAAAAAATTCCGTTATTAAAATAGTTTTGGTAGTAATAACGGACTAATTAATTAGTCATAACGCATTCTGCATTTCCTGATTACAAATAAACTCTATACTCAGTGATATTAAACAGGTAAATCCCTACCTTTCCGCCGCCGGATAGCCGATGACCTCGTCGCCGAAGTACAAATTCGGCGCTAACCTCTTCTTCCTTGTGAGATTGAACCCGCTTTCCGTCGTTGTCGCTCCATCCACCGTGATGCAGGATTTCCAACTCAACGCGCAACACTCGTTAACGCAAGAAGCATTGTCAGCACTAATTGTCACTCGAAAGTGTAAACAAATGATTGCAACGCGATGCGATAGCCCGTATCTATTGCCGGCAAACACCGCATCGATACGTTAATATCTTCGTCTTCGAAAAAAAAAAATTCAAATCAATCCGCGCAGTTGCCGGCCTGCTAGCCGAGCGCCGCCGTTCCGGGCCGCCAGGCGGCGTACCTCACAAATAAATCTTCTCGCACATGCGGTGCCCAAATCCGGAGCCGCCATATTGCTCAGTGAGAAGCCAGGCAAAACATTGTATTCACGTGGAACGCCGCATTATTTGAGATATAAAATCAGTTGTCTTGTGCTACGTTTTAAAGGGAGCTAAATTCCGCGGATACGTCGTTACTTGTTCAGCGTGAGTTTACGGCCCATTGGTGAGTAATAACAATGCATTTTTATTATTAAAATATCGTCGAGCCGCTCTCGCGTGCTCTCCCTTGTTTCGCGGCGTGGCGGCTTTCGTTTTTTTTTGTCGACCTCCGGTCGCACATTCGATACGAAATTACGCAGTTTTCTCCTCGTTTCTGGGTGTTTTGCGACAAACGCTCGTCAATGGTTTATTATTCGATACTTTCATCGTATACTTTAATCTCATCGCGGTAAATCTAACCCCAAGAATATCAACGGGCGGATGCTATTTTTCTCCGCGTAAGGCCATTAGCCTTGCACAATATGGACGCGAGGCATACGATCGAAAACGCAACACGTTGGACCGGGTTTTATCTACAAACATACGTACAAACGGTACAATTATTGCGGGGTACAATGTCGTCGATCTTTTTAACAGTTCTTATCGTTAATTTGTTCTGTTGTGCATCGACGACAATAATGGTTTTACTTTAAACGAACGCCGACTGGATCGTCTCGATGGGTGTATATACAACATCTGGAAATAGCGTGCTCGCGAAGCATTCCACGGGCGTTACGCTGTGTACCAGGGAGTCGTTGAGCTCGACGACGTCGTAGATATCGTACGCGTTGTATAGTAATAGTGAATATATGTGCCGAAGCAAAACTTAGCTATGATTAAATTTCACCATTTTCGAACACAAATACATCGCCGCTTCGTAATTTCGAGAATAACATTACTTTCTTCGTATCGATTATCGTGCCCCGTAACAAGCTGCTGTTTCGTGTTTATGCTATCGTAGTATACAACACGACAATGAAAAAAAAAAAAAAAAAAACATTGAGATACATGCGACCGTTAGAGTTCATTGCCAAAGTCGTACTTTACGATATATTAAATTTATGACAAGACACTTTCAAAATAACCATCAATTTTGTCGCAATGATTGTCATTTCGTAAATTATTTGCAATAGTGCGATGACAAAAGACAATACTTTGTAGTGCACAACACAGCACGTTGAAAATTGCGTAATATTATATTTAATTATAGTAATCGCATATAATTGTATTCATTTTGCAAATTGTTTTAATGTTGCCGTTCGGAAAGTTCGATAACTCGGTGCAGTGAACAATTTTCGTTGACAACTGATAACGAGTTTATCGTTAATGTTTATCGAAATTATCGAGGAAATTATGATATTTTAGCGTTTAATAGCATTTTTCGTGTCATTTCTCTAAATATCTCTCGATTGTTATCGAACTTTGGACAGTTTTTTTTTTTCGACGAAGAACGCGATTCATGGCGAAAGCCTCGTCCGAAACTCTGACCCCCAGTGAGATAATAATCAAGCGTTATGTTAGAATTTCGTGAGATAACGAGAACCCACCCGTGTGCGGTTTAGCGATATCTCGAATGGAAGAGTTGTGGATGTTTCGTAGATTATTAGAAAATCAAGAAATTACGCTACTAGGCGACGAGTCTATCGGTTGACCGCCATTATAAATTTGTATCACGCAGCCTTGTAACGATTGATCCCGTCCTTGATTTTCGACGGGAAGCGAGATTTCATTTTTTTTTTTTTTTTTTTTCGACCTCCGTAACCCATGCGCCACGTGCCGCCTACTTACGATCGTCAGACACCCTTGGCAAACGTTTATTTCCGTTCTTCCAACAATAATCATACATTTATATCACGTTCATAATTTTCATCGGTCTTTAAGATAAATATATATGCGTATATATATATATATCTGACCGCATGACGCATCGGCCACACGAGACTCTCCATAGATCTCGAGACTGTCGTCCGATCATTTCACATTTCACGAGTAACGAAAGGGACTATTAAAACGAAACGGCATTCATTTTTACGAAAGATAAAGTTATAAAATTGCCGCCTTATTTGCAAACATCGCTTTCGTCGGGTTTCTCACTGAATCTATCCTCGAATTTCGTTTCTTTTTCTTTGCTTATTGGACTGTCCGGCGCGGGAGACCGCGTCTTAACAAACTTCTCGCGCTGTTACCTCACCGGCCGGCCGGACATTCCGAGCGCACGTTGAACCTCCGAGACCTTCCCTCCACGCATATCTTCGCGTATTACAATCCCACTACGGAACCTTTGTACGACGAAGAACTCTTCGAGCGCCGAGACTTTTCCGAGGACACTACGATCGTCAGACGTAAATTCGTTTCTACGACTGACGATAATTCTTTTTTTTTTTTTTTTTTTTAATATCACCGCCGAATTTATACCGAATTAATGATTTACAACGAGCTGCTTATGCAATTTTCGTATCTCGTTTTGTGCTCATTTACGATCGGAGGCCTGAGAATCTTCTTCCCATAGCAAAGATACGTTATTTACGGTGAGAACCCCTCAAATAACTCACAGTCTGTAACCCAGTTACCGGTTCGGGTTTTGTTCGAACGAGAAGCGCCCGACTTGCGCCCCGTCGATTTTTATCGTCAACGATCGGCCGCTTACTTACCGGTTTTTTCCTCTCCTTTTTTTTTTTTTTTTTTTCGGCGTTCGAAAACCCGTCGATCGAATGCATACAAGTGCTACAGCCACGGAAATGCTGAACCCCGAACGGTGGATCGTTCGGGAATTGACTTAACAGCTTCATACTTCCTTAATAGCGATGCTATTAACTTAATTCAAATTTGCGTACGAATAACATCGCCGATTACGATTATGTTGACTCGTGTAAAACGTTTATCTTGAACGCGAGTTCACGTTTGTTCGGCAAATTTGACGCATTACGGTGATACATATTGATATTTTTTCAACTTTGCATGAATCGATGATAACGATTAAAAAAAAAATTTGTCGTGCTGTAAGACAATTACCTATCATATTATTTACTCGTAACGCCGTTTTTTAGTCATTTGGATACGAAAATTGGACTATTAACGATTATAAAATGAAAAAAAAAAAATTAAATGAAATAAAAGTTTGTGAGACTCTCGAGATATTTTATCACTTTTTCTCTACCAGTGTGCGTGTGTTGCGTCTCCCATATTCATCGCGTTGAATGTGGAAGTTTCCGATGCGTACGAACAGAAACTTTTGCCCGAACGCATGTTCCCGCGAGAAAGAAAAACGGAGAGTACATTAGGCAGACAGAGAGAAGCGATGCGGGTTACAAGTGACTTGCAGTCGGCGGTCAACAAAGTCATCATGAGACTATTAACGAGACCCCGGGAGTCAATGATACACTCATTCTCGTTGGAAAATAAATAAATAGCCATTTATCGCCACAGTAATTACGAGGTCTCGTCTAATTTCACGAAAATAAAATAAAAAAAAAATATTTGTAGCGTTCACATGAAATTCAAAAAAATAAGTAAATAATGCACTTAAATAAATAAAAAAAGTCACGTATAATAAAAAAATGAATAACAAAGATTCCAGTTCCGAATTTGTTCCTCTCGGTTTCAATTCAATTCGATTTTTCTGCTTCGTTAACTTTTCCTTATTCCATGAGAAAAGTTTGTCGAATAAAAAATACAGCGCGGAACGAATGTGCATTTATTTTCTTTTTCCCGAAAAAAAAAAAAAAAAAAAAAAAAACGTTTTTCGAAATAGGATCGCGTCTTATTCTATATAAATAGTGAAGAGAATTCATCTCTTTTCATTTCGTGTTTCGTCTATTTTTGGGTCCCTCCGCTATCTACCTGTTACAAACGCGCAGGTATACAGCCAACCGGCGGACCTCGTGAATGAACAGTTTCGAGATCTATATAGATTTCCGTTTTCTTTCTTCGCCATGCGTTGGTCGCCGCCGTTTTTCTCATTCCTCGATATACCGGCTCTCGTATCTACACACCAATCGTTTGCGAGCGTCGAGTCGACGCGTCTGCGCGCTGGCGATCGAAGTGCGTTCACCAAGTCCCCACAGGTATAATCGCTCTACCTGGTCCACCGACCACGTGTTGAAAACCGGTGAACGTGCGAAGCCCTCACAGTAACGCGCCGACTGCGATAACGTTTGCAAGAGAGTTACACGGAAATATCATTAATTCGCTTTTATCGAGTAATCGCCAACGGTGTAAATTTACACGATATATTTCCATTGTATCGCAGTCATAAAATCATTGCGTGAATTTTGTTTTTTCGTTTGAAAATATTATACGTTTGTTGTTTTCTTAGATACGATACTGTTTTTTTTTTTTTTTCTAAATATTCTTTCACATTATCGTAATTCTAAAATTGTTATGTAATTTTCGTTTTTTTTTTCGTTCTGTGCGGTTAAAAAGTTTTTGGTGTGATTCTTTATTTATTAAATTACGAGTGTCCATATGTTCGGTTTTGCGGGTTGATTTTGAGAAGTAAAATCAATAGGCTCCGCATAGATTACTGAACGATCGTTTCCACGCTTCTAGTATGGCGCTAATGACGGTGAGTCGCCAAATTTTTTCATTGCGTATTATCTCGCAATCCATTCCATCGCTGCAATAGCCGCCGATAGTTTTTCGTCTGCTATACTGAGAAGCGCACTGTGCATTGCATTTCCTGGTGAAATAACTGCCACTTCCGCTCGGTGAAGCCACAAAGTTTTCACGATGAATTCAACACGATTTTGATAAGAACTGTACCCGCGATGGGGGCGATGAGTCATACGATGCTGCATAGGTTAGGTTCCGGAAACTTTTACATGGAATATTAAACTCTTGAATACTCGACTCTTCGATCAATATTTTCTTCGTGTAAATATACTTTTATATGGAATCGTATATAAATAAACAGTAAGTCATGTATAATCCGTATTGCGAAAGCTTTGCCCACCGTATATCGATTATTTGTACAACAGATACGAAGTAAAATTTATATATCTCTCAGAAAATAGGAATCGATGCCTCGAAATATCTCCCAACAACGATCGACGATTAAATAATAGAAATAATATCTATTCCTCCGATTTTACTTAATAGTCTTACAATCAATTTGTCCGAATAATAAATTCGCTTCGCATCCCATGCGCTCGAAATTACGTTGAATTTCGCGTACAGATTTGCGTATAAAATTTCTTTCGTCAGACTATAATTCAAGTCGATTTGTGTGTTGATAGTCCCGCAAACATCGCGACGCGCAACAAGAAAAAAAAAAAAAAAAGTGCCTACTGTACACAACGAAACTCTTCACAACGTTCTACCGTACAGTTGATTTAGAGTACACAGTTACCTTCGCGAATTAATAGGACGTCCGAACGAAACTGATTGGCTTGAGATTTCCATCAGCAGTTATAAATTATTATAGTAATCGTTGCTGGAACGTTACAGCCTCATATTACAGAGCAACGAGAGGCCACCAGACCGTAGCTCTCGCACTCGTGTCTCGATGTATAACCATTCTATATATGTATACATATACTGTTCACTCGATCTTTTCACCGTACACTAACCCGATCGCAAAGTGCTCCGGTAAACCGGTCCCTCGCACTTGAGGCGACTCCGCGAAAGTTCAACGAGATTTTTGCCTCCTCCCACCCTTTACTCGTTGCATTCTTTATCTTCTACTTCCACTTGTTAGTCGTTAGCCTTTTTCTTGAGTTCCCATTTCTTTAGCGTTTCCGTGAATTTTCACGCAAACAGAATTTAACGCGTTGCGAATATGCAATAAAATCGTTAAGGTAGGCGAAACATCGTTGGTGTACGATTGCCAAGGTCGGCATCAATCGCGAACGGAAATCGTGTCTGGAAATCGCACACTTGTTCAACGATACTTACTTACAACGCGTAAAATGATACTCGGGAATCGTGCATTCAATTTAACGCTACGGTTGCAAAGATTCTCCTATAATCATCACTGCTACTTAGGAATTACAGAAATGAACCGGTGACAAGGGTAATTTTTATTTTTTTTTCTCTCTTTTTCGATGTTTCACTCTGTAGCCGCGAAGCCTTCTTAGAAGCCTACAAGTGTGTTAAACCGGTATACTGCAAACAAGTCCACGACGGTCTTCTCGGTCTGTTGCTTTCGATCATTCGTCTCACGATTTTGTCAACGGCCGTGGAAAAAGTTTCCTTCGATTCGTCTTCGAAGCTATTTTTTACTATCTACTCAAATATCGAAGAAAAAAAATAAAATTGTCTCACAGCTGTTACACTCGCATGGGGATTGCTCTCTCGACCTTCGAAACTTGGCGGCTGGACGTTGCGTTGGCCCTCCCGCTAAACACGTTTTTGATGTTGACAAGACTTTCCAACTGAGTCGAAAAAGTAAAAATGTTTCCGAGAAACAGAGATCACGCGTGACACGTGTTTTGGGAGCTCTATTTTTTTTTTGTATCCCAGAAACTGCGTGAAGTCGATTGTATTTTCTTACATCTGTCGCTCTCTGCTGGCTCTCGATATTTCGATCCGTTATGAAGAGTGTATCGCCACACGTTCAGCCAAAAGTGAGATTCACAGAGAAATTTGAATAATTCCTAATGGGATGGAAATTCAAAAAAAATAGTCGCCTATATAGAAGGTGCTGAAGACACTAATTTTGCACAATAACAATGCAAAAATATTATTAAGGAAATGGAAAAAAATATTGATCAACGAATCGTTCGACAATCTAAATTTTATTTAAACAAAAATTGATTCATTAATTTTTTTTAGACACACATTTTTATAAAAATTTTCTCAATTTTTGCTGTTTTTCTCAAGAAATTTCCGAGTATTTGATCGAACATATTCGCAAATACCGATTAAACACTTTTCGCAAAACGGGATTATGGAATTTTTTTTTTTAATTATAAAAAAAATTATATATATTCAGAAAAATTAACGAATCAACTTACGCTAAAGTAAAAATTGAGTTACGGGATACTTTGTTGCCTATTTTTTTTTAATCACCTTGTTAATACCTTTATGAAATCATTATTATGAAAAATCAATCAAATCAGTACCGGTCTATTAGAAATTCTTCAGATTTTTATCCCATTGCGAAGTATTCGAAATTCTCTGCAAATCTCACGTTTCGCTGAGAATGTAACGGTACTCCTTCCTTAAGATCGCCAGACAGCGCGACGACATCTACTAAATCAATAAGAACTCATTTGTTATTCGATAATGTTGCACTTTCGCCCGATTCGAGGAAAAAATATAGTTTCGACACTTCGGCCGATGGAGAAGCGCTCTCGTAGTCGTTGACATTTCGATGTCCCATACTTTCTGGTGACGCAACTTTCGTCACATGTAATGCAGGAGTTATTTTCGGCGATTTGTCCATCGAAATGTCGACGATTCCTTGTGCAAATTTTTAAGGACATTTTATTAATAGAATATACGGTTACATACCGAGAAAACGATACCATAGAAACTATTGTACAGTTTGCTTCCCCAACAAAAAAAATCTCATTATTACAACAACAATTTTCTTGTATTTTTTGTTACAGTTTGCACAAGTGCTGAGAAATATTAGCTACCGTGGACTTTCACAATGTCGTCCACAAATCAGTTGGTGAAGTGGTCATTTCCAGCGTTCGCTCTGATAGTTGGCTTTTTCTGGTACAAACGCCGACGCGTAGACAGAGTTGACCCCGGCGGATTGAGCAAATTAAAGAGCGATATCGATGATATAAAGAAAGAGGAATACAAACGCGAGACAAAGGAGCAAAAGACAAATTTGAATCTCTACGACTCTGGTATCCACATCGACGAATCTTTCACGCTTAATTCGTCGAGTAATACCGCCGAAGAGGCGGTTTGTACGCCGAGAAGAGTCAGCGAGAGTCTCGACATTCCATCGAGAAGATCGGTGTCGCAGCCGATATCGATGAAATCTGGAAAATCATCGAGCGACAGTAAAGCAGCGTGGTACGAAGAAGTCGAGGATATACCGAATGAAAAGTCCATTGTTCTCGGCAGTAATCCAAAATCCGCTAATTTCGAAATGATGTCGCGCACCAAACCAGCCGTGTTATTCGAAGCCGAACGCGAGAATGCGGAGAACAAAGTCGCGAAGATAATTGAAAACGTAACCGAGGAAGAAGAGTCAACTTCCGACGGTGCGAAAAAATCGCCGATATACGCGAACGGTCATGTATCGCCGGTGAACGAATGCAGTCGCATCGATAATTGCGCGAAATCGCTTGGTACAGAGTCGATGAGCGACTCGAAAATTCAGGGCCAAGTGATATCGGAGAGAGACTCAGCCAATCACAGTCCGGTGTCCGGTGTTTTGGAGGGAAGCGTCACCGATGAAGTGCGCAGCGAGGGTAGCACCGACAGCGGAAAAGGTACACACAAACCGGACGATATATATGTGTGCAAAATGCGATTCGAGGTCGAAACTCGAAGCATCGTATTGATTCGAGGATTCCTCGTATTATTGTTTTTTTAGGTGGAAGTATCAAGGGACACGCTAAAGACAAATGTCCGACGATCTACGAGTTCGCGATACCGCAAACCCTCGTCGGTAAATTGATCGGAAAACATGGATTGTTTCTTCAATCAATCAACGCTAAAGCCGGCGTTAACATCGTCATAAAACGTCATCCAAATACGCGAGAGGACAAGATATGTGCCATCGATGGATCGCCGGAAGGCATTGCCGCGGCTCTTAAAATCATAAGACAGAAATTCCCCGAAAAGCGTTATTCCAATCTTACGCTTGAGCAGATATCGATTTTGAAGAGTCCCGAGGAAATTTCTTGGTTATCGGAACTGATGCATCTGCCGCTCGTCGAAGGAGTCAACAACGATGTCATCGTTTGTCACATATTGAAACCATCGCGTTTATTCGTACACCTTCCGACGCATCCCACCTATCCGTCGTTGAGAATTTTAGATCAGAATATGACACAACTCTACGATACTGTTGAATCACCGCCAGTGCCAGATGAACTTACGAGTAAGTTGCGGAAACTGCGATCACAAGCATTTAATGAAAAAAGGATTTTACTAATGATTTTTTAAATGTTCACAGAGGGAATGCTCGTCGTAACAAAGTGGTACGGCCGATGGGTGAGAGCGTACGTGGAGAATCCCGATCCGAATGGCCAACAAAATTTAGTCCGTTTGGTGGATCACGGTGGTTATTGGACCTTTAGTAACGCTGAAATGCGAAAAATACGGTCCGATTACCTTACCTTGCCTTTCCAAGCGATCGAAGTATTTCTCGCAAATATACAGCCGATAGACGGTAAAAACGATCTGTCATCGAGAAAAAGCAATATACGTAAAATTCAGGAGGGTGTATCGTCGCAGCGGAATGTGAGATTCCAAGCGAATTTTGAATTTTTTTTCCCAATCGGATAAAAATGAGTTCTAAGATTCATTTTGTATAATATTAATGCCAAAAAGTTTTTAACAAATTAGTTTTAAAAAAATTGTTCAACGAATCGTTTCGGTAATCCAACTTTTTTTTGCAGAATATGGTCCGTTAATTTTTCTGAACACATACAATTTTTATTTTTATCTTTTCTACTTTCCCAAATTTTTTGATTTTTTTTTATGGATGATGATTCGCGAATCTTGGATTCCAGTTCAGAGAAACATTGCGCATTACAGTAAAAAAAAAATTCCGGGCTATTGATTGAAAATATTTGCAAATATCGAGGAAAGATTTTTCGAAAAACGGGATTTTCAAAAAATACAAAAAGAATTCATGTGTATTAGGAAAAATTAAAGAATCATCTTTAAAAAAAAAAAAAAATTAGGTTACCGTATGTTATGTTGAACAATTTTTTTAAAACTAATTTCTTAATAATTTTCGGCATTATTATTACACAAAATTAATCTTAGGACCTTCAAACATACGATTGATTTTCTTCCAGATTTTTATCCGATTGGAAAGCATTAGAAATTCGCTCGGAATCTTGCGTTCGGCTGGGAATGTAACGATACACCCTTCTTAATGCGTCGATTGATGAAGAAAATACTAATGTCGTTTTTTTCGTTTCACAGGCGAATGGAAACAGGAGGCTTATGATGTAGTCGCGCAGATATGTTCGGGTAGCGTCGGTCAGGCGCAGATCGAAGGATACATCGATTCCAACGTTTACGTAAGCCTTTACATTAACATCCAAAAACACGGAGTAATATCCCTGGCCGACGAGCTCGTTGCTCGCGGTTTCGCCGAACCCGTTACATTAGAGAACATAGTGCCGGAAGAGCATTTACCAATCGCATAAACTGAAGTTTAAAATTTCGATTACATTTTTTTTTTTTTTTTTTAGAAGTCGCGTCATCCCCGTGGTACGGATGTCGCGACAATTAAAATGTGTGATGAACGCGCTTGCCATTGTGTGATATACATTGGACGGCGTTAAGATTACGAACGAGTGAATCGGCATTGTTGATACGCGCATAGAATCAATTCTTTTTTTTCGGACAAAATCGGCAATATCTTTTAATCAATCATTAGAGTCTCACCGATATCGATCTATTTCTAGTCTTAACTACAATCTCATTCGCAACAATTTCTTACCGCGACACATTATTCAAAACGACACGAAAGTTAAGGGCATTGATGCTCAATAATCATGCAAATAATGTTCATAATATTCAAGTTATTAACCGACTCCATTATACAGACGAAACTTCTAAATTGCGCCTCCATTCAATCAATTTATTTCCCAACATGCCTCGGTTCGCGTCGTTCGAATCCGTGTAAATACTGATGACTGCATGGAAACGAAAAAGTGGCATTTTAAATAATGAAAATTCATCAGATAAATGGTTAAAAAGGATTTTATCGATGGCTCCTAACGATCGTTGAAAATGATATTAAACAGGTTGCGCAGTGCTCCTGGCTGATGACTTTAGTCACCGAGCGTTTGTTACTTATAGCCCCTATTGTTTTCTATTGAAAAAAAAAATACAAAAAAAATAAATAGATAAGAAATGTTTCAAAAAGAAGAAAAAAACTCCTTACGCCGTTTTGCGACCAACGCATATACTGATGATTGTCACTGTGAATGAATGTCCCTCGTAGTATGTGTAAATCTAACGATTTTTTTGTCGAACAGGTTTAGTCGATATTTCTTAGCTTTTTTATATGCCATGAAAGAAATTGAAAAAAAAAACGTGTTTTTTTTTTCACCAAAACGTTGATCGATATAAAATCATTCGTTCGTTTAAGCTGGTTATTGCGATTGTGTAAAAGAAGAAAACAAAAAAGAAACAAAATAGAGAAAAACAGAGTCACAATTGCGTAAACGAAATGCAACTTCGTTCTTGTTTCTTTTTTTTTTATAATTGTGCTCCAGGCTGACTATGATCATCATACCTCTTCCTGTATATATTGTAAACATTATATCTCCGACTATAAACCAACAAAAAAAAACCTATTTATAATGTACCTAATACTAGTTGAAAAAAAAAACGGTTAGACGCTAATTAGCCCTATACACGTTGATAATATGACAAGATAAGTGTAGAATATTTATTCATTTTACTATTACCGAAAAAGAAAAAGGAAAAAAGATAAAGAAAACAAAGAGAAAACGTAAGGCTCACGAGATGCAGTTTCTAACGAATCGGGAAATTCGCTTATTCATTTATCTACGATTAAACGTAACTTTGTTTTTTTTCCCCTCATTCTTCCTTTCAAGATAGTGAGTAAAAGTTTGTACCATAAAAAAAACACGCAACATAGGGGAAAGAACCTTAAGATGAATCATTCATTGATAATTTGATAAACTCATAAACTCCCGCGTATTGCATCAAAGATATATATATATGTCATCGCTGCGAAGCTGGGGATCGCTGAAAAAAAAAACGAAAAAAAAAAAATTAAACAAAAAATAAATAAGAGTGTTATTGTCAAGTATTGAAATATGTAATAAGAGAGAAACGAAAAAAAAATAATCTTTAGGTATTCATCAAACTCTAAGATTTAACGTATTATTGTTATTCAACGCGTTCTTCGTATCATTTGAAACGTATAATTAATTATTGATCCATTGTATCGTCGTAACTCGGAAATTACGTTACATTGAAAAAATTCGTTTTTTTTTAAATATTTTCTATATATCTATATATTTGGATAAATCTATTAGTAATATCGTAGAATCATTACGTTTTTTTTCTTTATCAACATTATAATTGTAATAAGAGTCAAACGAGTGCGAAACCGTAAGTGCGAAACTTGTGTGCACGACGAACGGTACTTCTGATAAATTTATCAAACGAAACGCTCAATATATCCTTTAAACTCCATATAATAACGTGGTTGCGCGATATATAACAATTATTAACGGGTTTATAGCCCGCTCTCGAGAACGACAGTGGGCAGCCTTACCGTGCGAAACGGTAGCGAGAGCAAAAAAAAACATTACGAGACGGAAGGTAACTACACAGAGTAAATAAATATCTGCAAAAAAAAAAAAGCAACAACAAACGCAACGTAAAGAACGTACAATCCTTGCGCTCAGCTCGATAAACTTCCAGAACTGTTACATGTTATATAATACTTGATACTTAATATTGTTGGTTTCTAAACATAAAGCAAACGAAAAAAAAAAAGATGAAAAAAAAAAAAAAACAATATTTTTCTAGGAATATTCTTAAGGTAACAACCGATTAAGCGACTATAACATTTAAATGTGTAAGAAACCACGTCATTTTCAACGACATGCTAGCTAACTTATTGTAACATTTATATATCTCTTGATCGGTACGATATTCTGTCCATCGCGACAATTGAGATACCAACTTTGTGTTTTCTTCTTTTTTTTTCTTAATTCTAATTCTTTTTTCTTTCTTTTTTTCGTTATATCGAATCGGTGAAAAAAAAAACGTTTGCGAAGTGCGTCTTCGTCCGATTGCGTATTCCTAGAATCAACTTAGCTTCTCGCGAATTATTATAATTTTTTTTCGTACGTTGTATATAAATAATATCTCGTGTCAAAACGTAGTCCCCAGCTGTATCAGTTAAATATAACTTACTTTTTCATTCGCATAATATCATCGTCGGAGAAACGAAAGAGAAAAAAAAAAACTGTTTTGTATATATTTCAGTGTAATATCTTTGGAGTTTTCATTAAATTTGCACCATTTTAATTGAAACGTCTACGTCGTCATTTTATTCGGCTTTTTGCGAAATGCATTATTACCGTACATCGAAGTATCCCGCCTCCGAACAACGATCATTATATCCATCAGTGTGTTTCCTCTCTAATGACCGGCTAAACTTTGGATCGTTGGATAAAAAGATCTGAGTAGCTGACATCGATCGCGATCGACCCACAAACTTTTCCTCTTAATTATCAGATCCTTTTCGAGAACTTGTCGAGCTTTTGACAAATCGTCGATAGAATCTGTCGCCCGTTTTATCTGCGAAAGCATAGCGCTCACGCCTTCGGACAGCGTTTTCACTTCGTCGACCAATCTATAGAAAAAAATGCATTGTAAAAAATATTGCCGACGATTTAAAAAATGATAATAATTGAGTGTTAAAATTACCCGAAGTGAGGAGTGTCCCGACAGTTCTCCACTTTGTTCCTATGAGATCTCAAATCCAAACGCGTTTGCGCGCATTTCATAGCACCGTCCAATCTTCTCGTAGCTGCGCGTGTTTCATCCACCAACGATTCGGCATCGGATAGCGCTTTCAAGCACTGCGAATCGATTAATCGAAATATATAGTTAGTCGTTTTCTTTGCAAATTGACGATACATTTAACAAAATCTTACTTGATGCAACTCATTCTCTATTCTTCTACAAGTTTCAACGGTTTCATCGATTTTTCTCGAAAGTGCCATATCCACGCGATCCGCTTGAGTTCGGAGGTCGCGTACGGATTTCTCATAGATATCGTTTAGATTAGACCGCAAGATTCTCGATCTTTGCAGAGCTGTTTCAGCCATCGCGAGGGCCTCTTTGCAGTAGTGTTCGTAACTCGTAGGTGTCGATTGACTACAATATTATAATTTGCATCTCAGTTATTATTAACGCACAAATGATTCTTCAAATAAGAAAGCATTTCTTCCGTGGAAAATAATTTTCCAACTACAGTCCAAGCTCTGTATTCTTAACTCCCGTTAACTTAACCGATCCTTTATTTTATCTCGTCACCACGACAACGAGTTTCCTTAAGAGGAGCTGCAAACCCTTCCCCCGCACCCGCCCCGATCTCAATCGGTATCAAAAACTGTAAACAACTTTTTCGGCACATACTGCCATTTGCAGCTTAAAAAAAAGTTTCATCGAATGGGGATATGACCAGAGCATTCGATGAAACTCTTTATTAAGCTGTAAATGCCAGTATATCTGAGAAAAGTTGTTTACAGTTTTTGATACCGACCGCGGTATTTCACATACCGTTAACTGTATTTCCCCTGAGTCCGTTTGCCCCAATCCAAGGGGAGCCTATTTCGTAAAATGTAAACTGCGCACGCGCAGCAGGTACCAGGTGGCTTCGTACCTACGGACGCGTATACCCCTCGTTACCCCTATTCGCAGCAACTGACCGGGAGCAGGGACGATAGGGGAAATACAGAAAAGGTAACGGGTCCGGTCCCGTCGAGTTAAGAATACGGAGCTTTTACTGTATCTTTATCCTAAATAAATGAAGTAGTGTTGGTAGTGTTGGTGTAGCAACTACAGTTGCTGTAAAACTTACTCTCCCGGCATCTGAACGCTTCCAGATTTCCATTCTAACGTTGGTGCAGAGCTGTTCAATGCTCGACAAGCCACGTCGATGTTCCAAGATTCCTGCTTATCGGTCAAATCTATTTCCAACCTTTGCTTAGAGTCCTTCAACTCTTTTAACTGCATTTTCACCTGATCGACGCATCTTGTGTAAACGTTATCGACATCGGCGCATAAATCCAATTCCTGTAATGATTTCCTCGCATTATCTTATCGAGATGCAGTTACCTATCTTCTATCCCTTTTCTAGCGTTTCAACTAATTTTAATAAAATACATTGTTCAATTCGTCTTCAACTTCGTCGCGAACGAGTTCCGACTCCATTCGCAAGCATCGCACCTTTCGCACATCCTTATCAATGGATTCTATCAAATTTAACGCTTTCTTGCATCGCAATAATCGTTTACACTCCTCCTGTATGACATTTAATTCGCTGTTGAATTCTGCAATCTCTCGTTGTAATTCGAATTTCCATCTTCCAACCAAACCGAGTCTCGCGCTCAGTCGAACGTTGTTGTCCTGTTGATCTTTGTCGGTTTGAGCAAAAATTCGTTCCATGCAACGATGAGCGTTGAAAGCCGCAAGCCTGACAAATCGTTGAATGATTTATCAATTTTTTTCTACTGATACGGAGTACGCGACCATTGAAACTGTTTTACGAACATTTCCTTGTGAACGCTTTCGTGAGAATCCTTGAATAGTCGATCGTTGCGCAAACGCCATTCGGCCGAACTGTAACGAGTTTGAGACAAATTTTCTACCGCTGGTCTCGTACCCGTTAAATCTGCTAGAGGTGCCCAATATTTTTGAGAAGCCGCGTGATCCTCATTACGAGAAATCGGTCCCAATGGCGCGGGACGTAGATTTTTGGATTCGCGAAGAGCTCTCGCAAGCTCTGCGTTCCCGTCGCCGGAAGGACGTTGATTTTCATACGCGGGACATATTTGTGTTGTAACCGGAAGTTTTGTAGGACTTCCTGGACATTGCTGTGTATCCTGAGAATCCTTCGATCTTTTTTCATAGTTTTGAAGATCAGACTCCTCGCATTTTTGTTCCAATTGCTTTTCGATCGGAGGAAGGCGATCGGAACATTCTATGGGCCTCGCGGGACTTTCAGCTTTCGCTAATTGTAATTCTTGGCAAGTTGTAGGCTCCGGCATTTCTCTCTGATCCAAGTTATGATCCGCGAATATTCGTTAGTAAATTCAATAGAAAAAAAGGAACTCTCAAAGCGAAGAGTTATGGCAGCTGTAAAGACTGACTAACATTGACATTGACAAAGGAAAAACGTTAATAAAAAATAAAAACAGACATGCTGTATTCTTGTGTTTTGCGAATGAGGCACTTGACATTTTTATTCCAAATTTTCCATTTTATTCCGCTTTTCGATCGAAAAAAATCGGTTAAAGAACCACACGACGCTTTGAGAGACTTCGCTATTTGTAGTCCTTAAGATCGATAATATTATTCCTAAAGAAAAATATAAAAAGTTTAATGCTCGCGAGTTAATACAATAGAAAAAGAAAATTCGTAAAATTGGATTCTGTAGCACTTGTAAAGTTTATTAATCGATCAATCGATTGGCATTAACGAACGAAAAAAATTAAATAAAAAAAAAACATTCTGCATGTGTAAAATCTTTTTAATAAAAGTTAAAAGCAATAGAAAACAAGTGTAAAGCGATTCACAATGGAGTAAAATAAATGTACAACGGATAACGTAAGGGGATGAAAAAGGATTAAATATAAAGTACGATGAAAACTGTGTGAGAAAAGAGGCGGTGAGGGGAGGGAGACGAAGGACCGTGAGGTCGGATTTCACGCGCGGCCGGCAAGTGCCTCTGCCGAGGGATAGAAAGAGCGCAACAATTGTCCGCGGTCTCTGTCGACGTAGAGCGATTTCTTTTTCACCACTATTTCGCGTTCCAAATCGCTTCTGGCTTTCACCAAACCCGCCTGCGCATCCTCCGCTTGTCTCAATTGTCGCGCCATCGTTGACAAACTCTCGCCGAGAGCTTTGACCTCTTCTATCAGACTATAACCATTTCGAAGACGAAAAAAAATCAAACAATTCTTTGATTTTGCATATATATTCGAAGCAAATGATTAACAAACCCGTATTGAGGAACGTCGCGACAACTCTCGACGTTCCGACGTAGCAAACGATTGTCCAAACGGGTTTGCGCCACTTTCATCGCGTCGTTTATTCTTTTCGCGGATCCTCGAAGCTGTTCGATCAAATCTTCGGTTTTTGATAGCTGCGACAAGCACTAAAAACATTATACTGTGGATTATTTTTCCATGAATTAAAATTTCAAAGTTACGTGCATGGAATTCAATTTGCACCATGTATTTTTTATGCAATGAACGCAATTTTATTTCCTTATAGAAAAAGCGTTATTTTTGTGAAAAATGTATTATTCATTTTTTGTTCATCAGGCAATGCGATATTGCCGATGCGAAGGTGAAAAAATACAAAAAAACGCTTCGGTGCTCTCACCCTAATCAATTCAGCCTCTAGTTGCTGGCAAACTTGTTCCGTGAGGTGAATCTTCTCTGCCAGAACGGTGTCGACCTGAATGGCTTGATTGCGCAAATTTCTTATGGAATTCAAATAAACAGCGTCTAAAGTGGATCTAAGATCGACGGATCCCTGTTTGATAATATCAGCGGACTGCAGAGCTTCTTTCGTAAAATGATCGTATCCCGCCGGTGTTGATTGCCTTAGCGAAAAAAACAGTAATAAATCGAAATTTTGTCTCCAACCTTATTACAGCACTGTAAAGAAAACTGTAAATTTAACGTACGGATAGTGAAAATGTTTATGCATAAAAAGTTACGTTAAATCTAATGTACAATGGCGATGAAAAATAAATGTACTTTTGTACACTGAAATTACAGTAACTTATTAAATTTAAAGTACTTATATAGTAAAATTAAACAAAATTTTTAAAAGTAAAGTATCGACTACAATTTTTTATATGCCGTACATGAATTTTTCATTATAATTATATACGATATTTAGTGTACCTGTATATGCATTTAAACTTCTAGTATCATTGAAATTCCAGGATTTTTTTTTTTTTTTAAATACGAAACTTACTCTGGAGGAACTCTCGTAGCTCCCGGTTTAAACATTATAACCGGTGAATCATTCGTCAATCCGACACACTCAGCTTCGATCCCGTAAGCGTCCTTTTTGTCGGTAAAATCAAATTCCATTCGTGACTTTGCAGTCTTCAGTTCGAGAAGCCGTGTCTCGATTTGTTCGCGCGTTCTTATTAGGGTGTCGCGTACCTCGGAGCAAAGAGCCACTTCCTGATGCGACAGTATAATTGCCAAAGGGAATTAGTGCTATTGAATTAAACGAGGTTTGGGTTACGCCGGGAATGCGAATAAATTTCACCTTGACGAGCTCGTCCTCCACCGGATCTTTTACGAGATCGGGTTCGAGACGAGTCGATCGTAGCTGCAGAAATTCACCGGCTATTGATTCGGGAATCGTCAGAACCGAGAGCGACTGTTTGACCCTTCGATGTTCGCCCTCGAGAAGCTCAATTTCGTCGGTTATCTCGACGAGAGAGCGTTCCAATTCGATTTTCCATCCATAAACTACTCCGGCGCGTTCGCTCAATCGATCACGATTTTCCGATTGATGCTTGTCGGTCTCTTTGTATATCTTTGCGTTTTTATTTCTCGCGGTGCTCGCCAATGATCTGAAAAATGCCGATGATACTCGAGTTGAAAAAGGCAATCGATTCATATAGTTCGGTGTATGTAAATAAATTCGGGACTTCTTTACTGAGCATCGGCGATCCTAGCGCTGGACTGATCGAAAAACGTTTTATTGTGTGCGCGCCACTCAGCCGGAGTGTGTCTCGTGACCGAGTAACGATCGACCACTGGCCGAAGCCCCGTCATCCCGGCTACGGGGTTGTAAGTTACACGACCGGTTGCCCACGGACCGATCGGCTGCATAGGACCTTCGGGTTTTGCCGGAAGGTCGTCGCCGGCTTGAGGAAAGTACGGCGGAGGCTTGTCGGCATCGGGCAAATTTTTTTTCAGAGCTTCCAGCATTGGACAGGATTGATTTTTCGAGGGCTGAACAAGATAACGTGATCTTTTTCGAGTCGAAACTCTTAAACGTTTCGATTTTAATTCAGATCGTTTCGTATATACTCACGGAGAACCCTCGAGGACTTCGCAAATGACACGGTTCAGTCCGCGGAACCTCTTCTCGATTCTGTACCGTCGCGGATTCGTTGCGATATCCATACTCGTGTTCAGCCCTCCGAGGATCGGTCATCGTACACCTCTCGTCGAGATAGCCTCGTTCCAACATGTTTTTTTCTGCACTACACTCGATTGATCGAAGAATTTATGTTTTATTGAATTTTTCAAAGCTTTTTTTATCGTCGAGATACAATACAATTCGAAAACACACGTTGTTCGTACTCGAGAACTGAATGCTCACCCTCCGATTCACTCAAACAACCCCTACTATGCACGGCTATTCGAGGCACGCATCGAGACACGAGAGAGACGTGGAGAGGGACGTTACCAAGGTGGCATAACACCTGGCAATGTTAACAGCGAACTCTTATCGATCGTTTCTCGTATCCGGAGCATTGCATTGTTGAAA
Organism: Buathra laborator; assembly: GCA_934046635.1. Taxonomy (NCBI): domain Eukaryota; kingdom Metazoa; phylum Arthropoda; class Insecta; order Hymenoptera; family Ichneumonidae; genus Buathra; species Buathra laborator. Next base: position 1,790,669 of record OW203897.1, on the reverse strand, counting down.
AAGTTATTTCTAAAACATATTTGACTAATTGATCATCCCCAACCCTGAAGGCGTGTATCCGTCCCCACGTGCTCTGGAAATGTGACGTTTGGTTATAGTATTCAACTGTTTTGAAATGTTATTCGAGATACGAGATCCCAAGCTATACTGAGTAGTAATAGCAAAAAAGAGCTTCAAGATCACCAATTTTATTTAATTATTTCTCCGCGTTTTTTTTTTTTATTACGAAGTCTCCAAATGATAACGTTTTCACATGGAAAAAAGAATACGCAAAAAATATATTGGAAATGTATGAAATTAGGCGGATTTAAAATAATTTGTTATTTATTTTGTGACATACACCCAAAAAACTCGATTTTGGAGGATAGCAACATATTTTTATTAACATGAATAAATTTGCCTAAATTAAAGTATATTTTTTCTTGTAGGTAAAAATATATTCATAGCTGCAAGAATTTTGTTTTTTTACAGATGTATATGTGTAAAAATAATGCACAATATACTATTTTTCGACGAAAAATCGAATCGATTTTCGTTTGCAACGAAAATGTAATGGATTTATCGTAGATGTATTTCGCGATGTACACGAAACACGTGTATTTGCGGGTATTTATTCCCATGTCGGATTATCTATAAGATACTTGACGTATAGATAATAAGTGCGCTGAAAATAATGAATAGTTGGAAGAACGAATATTTAGTTGCGAAAAATACTTTTGATTGAGAAACATTGATTGTGCTAATGTAATGTCAATTCTTCCGTTCCTTCAACTTATTATTAGTTCTTCCAATTCATAGTTTGTTCAGTGTGCAAATATTATAGTTGAATACAAAACAGAAATTAGAGTTGTTAAAAAAAATGGTTATAATTTATTGACAGTAGTATCGTCAATATGGGTACCGATTAAATGTCTGAGCCCTTATAACACTGACTTCCTATTATCCGTTTTGTCCATAGATAATATCGATCCTATGCAAGCCATCGCGATTTTGCCCGTCTCTATTCCGATGTATCTCTTGAATGCGATTGCTGGATTTAAACTCAGTTAAACCGAAGGGTAGTCGGGCGTAAACCTCGGGTATCCAAATCCTCGAGCGTCGGCCTTTCGGTGGTCGGAAGGATTCGAGGCGTGCCTGACAGGGTGGTCAGGAGGCCTCGTACAGTTTGTTCAAGCGAACGACGAGGCTCAACAGAACACACACACCGTGGCTGTTGGACGCCTCGAAGCGCTGGACCCCCCCACGCCTTCGACTCAAACCACTCGATGGTCCAGCTGACCCGTCGTCGTTCTCGTCTTTGTCGTCCTCGGGTCGCGGTTCACCGCCCCTCGGCTACACTCCGAAATCGAAGAGTAAACTCGACTTGGTTCTGCACGCGACACACTCGGATTAAGGGTGCGCGAGGAACGAAGGGATGAACCGAAACGTTCTCCAAATATGCTTCTCCGAATAACAGCCTTTTCTAATATGTGTAAAAAATTATTAAGGGTCGTCGTTAATATTTTTTTTCAACGTATAAATCTTTTTTTTAAACTTATTTTCTTTAAACGAAAAGTGAATCGATCGCAAAAGTTCGATGGCTGTGCGATTCATCGTGCTTTTTTCTTAGGAGCTTTCGAGACGCGAGGTAAAGGATGAGAATTGGCAGAGCAAAAGCACCCGAGTGTATTTTCGGTGTCACGAAGCGCTCTACCATTTGAGGGCTTCGGCAGGAACCCTTAAAGCTTCACTGGGTTGCAAGCTCCAAGCTCCTTGCGCGCAACGAGGGGTGGAATGAAACGAAAGAGGATTCGCGTCTACTCGGCATTGAGAGCGGTGTACCGTGTATACCGGAGCCGCCAGATCGTGTAAACGCAGTTTTATGATGCGTGCAGAGCTTATCTACTTCTGGGGGGTGCGTTTCACCCTCTCGCATTTTACCCACAGACTTCTGTATACTTAGAACGTAAAAGCCCCCGAGCGTACAATCTATAACCTTTTTTGATATGAACTAAATATGCTAAATCAAAAATTACTCGTTACTACCCTTACCGCTCTGCGAGAACCATTAATGAAACCACAATATTCTAATCGATGCAAACAGACAGATTGCAATGTTTGTATCACTAGCAGGTCATACCAACGCATGAAAATTGAAGCGACGGAACTAGAAATTACGCAATTAAAAGAACAGATTGATCGAGCGATCCCACACGGAAAAAAAATATATGCAAAAAATATATTAGAAACATAAAGTTCGGCGATTTTATATAATTTACATAATTATCATGTAATTTGTTGTATATTTGATGATATATATATTTTCCGAAATATATTGGTTATATCTTCGATATATTTCCCGTACTTTTTTTTATGTGGATTCTTTCAACTCGTATACACAGACAGATACCTACGAGTATCAAAAAACATTTGAATTTAGGTGTTCTCCATCTGAAATATTTTAGTTGGTCCGTCGGTTAATAAAATCCGAAAATCTCTAGAATTACAGGATGTCGGGTACAGCGACTAAAAATCGATACAAACTTCCAGTTCGCGGCCATTAGCGAGTTTCACTCGATCTCCAAATCTTTTTCAAAGCTGAAAATAGTTGTTACGTGTGTCTATGTTGCATGTGGCATGTGTCCGAAATAAAAGTGCAGAAGCAAACTATCGTCACGCTCTACTACCCTCAGTTCAAAACGAGAACGACGGAAAAATCGCTTACGACAATTTCCCCGCAGTACCTACTTTCCCCACCAAGCTTTACCTCACTCCCGTCGATTTCAAACAGCGAAAACGAAGCTTTTCACATCGATGCTTCAGCCCGACGTGTTCACATTTTCTCCAACTATACTAACTTGCCACGTAAAAAAAAGGTATGTCACGCGCGCGCACACGTACACGTACACATAGGGGGGTGTAAAAAAAGAGTTATCGAGAATCGCGTCGCGACGAAATAAGCTCAGTAGTAGAAGTAAGCATGGCTCGGTAACATCGGTGAAAAGAAATAAAAGGAAACAGTAGTTCTCCCGCGCATTTGCTAAGGGTTGAATAGGCGTGGCTGAGAGGTTCGCAACCCTCGTAAGAGCCACGCCTACAACCCCCGCGAGGAACGTACCGCAAGCGTAGTTTGGTACGAGGGTGGAGTCAACCAATGACATAGTGGTGGCATCGTCGGGAATCCTCTCGCGCCTGAGAGTCAGCTGACAACGTGGCCTCGCGGAGCCGCCCCCGTCGGTGGCTAACTAGCAGTACAGCAACCCCCCTGCGTGCCGGGGTTTTCCCTCGTGACGAGATAGCGGCAGCCACTCAGCCAGCAAGTCCGAGGATAGAGAGAAATGAACAACACGAATGAGAGAGACGGGGATGATGATGTTTGAAGCGTGTTGGTGCACTAGCCTGCGGATCCTCTCTACCGCCTCCCCCTCAAACCACTCGGCAACGTTATACAAGAACAGAGCAGAACAGAACGTCGCACATCGCGATCGGCCGAGCTTCCCTATCTCTTCTCTGGACCACTACTACGCTCTCTCCTACGCAGAAACCAACCCTCCTGCCCCTCTACACTTTGCTCTCCTCTTCCAACCTACGATCTTCTCTGCTACCACCACTATTACCCCGTGTACACCAACCAGCCAGCCAGCCACGAAGGTGTTACGCCACCGTGAGAGTTATACCCTCGCGCGACCCTGGTGTCCCTTTACACGTACACAGCGCACTTGTTAGCGAATATAGTTGAACTGCTTTTTTTTGTATTGTTTTTTGTTTTTTTTTAGTTGTTGTTTTTAACGTTTTTCACCGCCCTCTTTACGAAACTGCATTATTTCCCTGCCACTCCGAGTCGAGCCATTTCTGGGATACCTAACTATCGCTCTCGTCGTCGTTTTGTCGTTACCGCTCCTCCTACTCCTCTTCTTCATCCGACGAACACCCTTTGCCATCATCACACACCCCTATAACCATTCTCGACTCCGTTACCACCCTTGCGGACACCGATACGCGCTGACTCGAATTTTGTGCCGGAACGCGCGAGGCGGCCCCACCAACCCCCTCGCGAGTCGTCCCTATCACACAAGAACTCACACGCGTTAACAACACGGGCGTCACAGCCAACGAGCCACGGCGAGGAGGTGGGTAGTAACTACTCGACGTCAAGACCCACGGAGCCAGGGAGCCGGGAATCATCGAACCCCCAACGTTTCCGAGTCAGAGTCTGAATCGTCGGCAAGCTACAAGCTACCCTGCAACCGGATATCGCGGTGCAATCGTCACCAACTGGGGATGTTCGACTTTTGAGCCGATTCGGAGGATGGGCACAGGTCAGTGGCATTTTTGCATTTTTTTCGTCTCGAATAATCCGTTTTCTCTGTGTGTCGTGTAATCCGATAAATTTGTGAGAAGTGATCGCTTTTTTTTTTAATCATTTATACTTTTCGCGACAAGTGATACAAGTGAGAATGTCAATTTCCATTGACGAGGATTATTGTTTTCAATGTTAGGAGTGAATTGTAGGAAAAAAAGTGCATTGTCAATGGCGAATCGGAATCGAACAGCGTCTATTTTCGATTGACAAATTTTACTTGTGTTTAACAAATCGATGTGTTAAGCAAACGAGATTTTTTTTTATTTTCAATTATTGAGTGAATTGTGTCTAATAAATTCGACGGGACATACATTTTGTGTGCTGCGGATGAAGTTATAATCCAGTGCGAAGTTTCGCGATAAACAGGGTTAATCTCAATGGTTTAGATGTACGTGCAACGAACGAGGGTGTATGAGTGTCTTCGCGCGAAAAGGGGACGAAGACGAGGTTGGCTTAGGCGCGACCGTGTTTTTCTTACCGCGGATCATTAGAACGATTAGGGTTGCCGCGAAAGGGAGAGAACAGATTAGCGCGCCGACTCGGACGAGCAAACCTGCGCCAGACTTTCTTACACCCTCTCGGACGTTTTTTGTTTAAGCAGAGCATTTAAGTTTTCGAGCCTTTCTTTTCATTCGAAATCTCTTCCCCCTCATCGTTCGTTCGCGCTTCTGATTGTTTCGAAGCTTTTTTATCTCTATTATCTTCCCTCATCCGCGACATCTCGCTCGGTTGCTCGTCACGCAAAGTATTCGGAGACCGGCGATGACCGATCGTAAAATCGAGTGCGCTGTAGTTACTAGTCGGATTCGTGATGAAATTAAATCAACTCGTACCAGAACGGAAATTACTGTTTCAGGAGACCGACTCCTCGACATTCCCTGCAAGGTATGCGATGACCGTAGTTCCGGAAAGCACTACGGTATCTACAGTTGCGACGGTAAGTTGCACAGCTACTTACTTCTGCGGATGACAGTCATTGTCGTATTCCATAAAGTTTCGTGAATCTGAAATAACTGTTTTCTCCTCTGCGCTTTTCATCGCAGGTTGTTCGGGTTTCTTCAAGCGAAGTATTCACAGCAAACGTAAATACACCTGCAAAGCCCATGGGGCTATGACAGGCCATTGTCCAATCGACAAGATCCACAGAAATCAGTGTCGCGCTTGTCGTCTCAACAAGTGCTTTCACGTCGGTATGAACAGAGACGGTAAGTAATCATCACTAAATCCATTAACAGACAAAAAGCGTACGAATATGGACCATCTTTTTTTTTCCGATTCAAATATATAAATTTCATAGACTCGAAGACATATATGAAAAATGAATTTCTATTCGACCCATGAAAAACGGTCTTCAATCGACGAAAATCGAAAAAAATATTAGTGAATATCGTCGAAATTGGAATTTCTTTGTAGCGACACTTTCTAACGAATATCGCCGACCGGCTACTAAGTTATAATACGTATCTACTCTCGATTCTCGAAGAAGGGCGCCAACCTATCTCGATTCCAAATCCTATTAATTTTGGTCTTCGACGCTCGGCTAACCATTCGCCAGGATTATACTTCAACCCTTTTGCCTCCTCAACTCGAGGAGGAGGAGCCAAAATCGAATCGATACTTCGCTTTTAAAAGCATTTGACAGATTTTCCCGTAGACACTTCATCAATTATTTCTCCTCTCTTTCATTCCCTCCGGCAACAAAAAAAGATCTCGAGATTCTTACCAAATCGCCTCCGGTAGACGTTATATCATTACGCGGATAAAAATGGTTACACAGTAAGATTTGTACAAATCGATGTATTAGAACTATTTTTTAAGGCACGAATAAAAAAATTATCCTCTAAGAAATTTTTAAAAAATGGTTGTAAACCTATGAGTTTTTCCAACTCATCCATTTTTTTAGGGTCCCTACAGTACTATTCGTATTTGAAAATTATCTGCTGCGAGTGTTATTTCCCATTTGTTAACCGCGATTGTCCCCGATATCGAAAAATCATTTTTTCCTGCAATCATTATTGGTGGTCCCTATACGAAGTATTAAAATACTATTCAGTAACCTTTCAGTGGACCTTTCTCAGTCCATAGGCGGTCATTTTTCGGAGAATCTAACCCTCTGTAATACCCAATTGCATTTAGTAAATATCTCTATCCGATAATAGAGAAGCCTGAGTTCCCTTTACGAAAATTATGATCTCATTCGTCGACGAAAACCGCATCGTCACGCCGACTTGCGCTTTTTTACCTGTGACGTCTTTTTGCTCGCTGGTATCAATTTTCGATTCACCGCTCACGGCTATATCTGAGGCTCTGCTGGTTGCTCCGGGTGTCTCCGGCGCTGCCTCTTTCACAGTTCATCTTTCAGTTTTCCCGTCTTACCTTTTCCCTTTTATTCCCATTCCCGGTCTATATTTTCCGCGATCTCCCGCGCGCTCACTTCCTACTTCGCTTGGACTTGCATAGAAGCGAATCGCAGCAGCGTGGGGTGCCAAAGAAGCGTTCGTATACACCACGCCACGGTTGTTCCGTATATACCTTCGTGGTGATTCGCGGTGTTCGGAATAAGGACGGAGGGTCATAGTGCCGAGTGGCGGTAGTGGCGCGGCTCGGCGATGGTTGTTCGTGAGGTGGGAGGAAAAGCCTTGCCAGGGGATTGGGGCGGGGCACGACCGCTTGTCGTGGATGAGGGTGCCAGGGTGTCCGGGGTGTTTAATGCAGGACGGGTGCTCCGGTTCCCAGCGGCCCGCGGGGCCTCCAGACGCGAGTAAGAGAGGAGATTCAATTAGTGGCAGAGCTTCCTAACGTTAGGGAGTCTGCACACGGTGGGAGAAAACGAGGGAAAAAAAAAAAAAACTTTTTCCCTCCACCGTGTCGACGTCAACGTGTTTTCTTGCAACAATGCGGCAATGCGGCCATTTACCTGCGAGGAATTAAATACTATATCTATCTTGTATTATAATTTCCCGGATGTGAAAACAACAGCGTGATGTGCTCTCTCGTCACCGTTCGCTCTTTGTTTGCGGGATTATATACCAAAGAATACGGAAGAAGAGCTTTTGTTCTTTTTTCTTGAAGGATCATATAATTAGAAAAGGAGTAGATTCTTGCGAATTAATGACGAAATATTCGAGAGATTTATTGTTATTGTTTTTTTAATTCATTTAAGAAGACTGCGAAGTAACGGAATTCGTGGGGAGATTGTATTTTCTTTTGTGGCAAAGTTTACAGTAGAAACGGTCTATTATAGTCAGGCAAGCTGCGAGTCGGGTGGTACAAAGGAGTTTAGTCGTACTGCCTGCGATGTGCAGGCCGCATAACGCGTAGGTGTCCGGCTCACCGGTAACAGAGAGCCGCCATGCGCACGAAGAGAGCCACTCTCACTCTGTTCCTGTGCCCGTTATTCGTGCTGGCGGTGCTTTGCCAAACGCCCGCGGCGTGCAATCATCCTTTGCCCGACAAGCTCCCGTGTACCATCCCCGTAACGCGAGCAGCTCATTCCGCGAATCCCGAATCGTCCTTTTCGACATCAACCCCCCACCATTCAAACTCGTTACCGGCCGACACAGTAGCTCTGCTCGCTCCTCCACACTCCTCTTGTCCACCTACCGTTGCAATGAAACGTTTACCTCATCCCGCGGTTTCATCTCTTCCAACGAGAGATCTCTCGTAACACCGGTATTTCATGAAATATGGTTTTAAACGCGACCGGAAGATTACCAGACGGCTTACTATTCGGATTTGAATGATGCGCTCCGGTTGATACCGCGATGTCGGAAGTATACTGTATACAGCAGAATTTTGCTTTTATCATTGCTCTTTATGTTTTCCTTTTAATTTACCGGCTGTTTACCGGCGGGTGTTTGCCGTGGATTTTTGTATCAACCGTTGATTTAGAAGTCAAAAGATTCGCAAATTAGTGATCGGCGTAAAAAAATATGTCGGAAAAAGGTGTGAAGAATCGAGTAAAAAAAAATTGCGACGCTTTTTGTGAAAAATAGCCAATTTTAATGTTTTTAAACAGGGATGTCTCTGCTTCCTAATGGACTCTCGAGATAACTCAGGTTTTTAACGTGTTTGACGGGAAAAAATATATAAAAAAGCGTCAAAATAGCGTCATAAGAAAATCCTCTCGAATGTTTCTGCCTGCAAAGCAAAGGTGTTAAAAAAATTAAAGTTTTTGAGATATTCGCTACATTTTTTCACTCTGACCATAATTTTGATATCAATTATCTTCTAAAGTTATTGAGTATTTGACAAATTTTTTAAAAACTTTTTTTCTCTTGTTATCATTGTAATTTTCTGCATAATCTTTGAGGGATGAATAAAATTTTAATAGCCGTAGTTGTGGGATGTTTAAGTATCACTCCGTAAAGACCGTGAAGAACATTTTCCGAAAGAATCAGATGTAAAATCGGGATTACAGCAAGTGCGAAAAGGCTTTTTCGCTACTTTGCTTCTGCTGGTATGGCATATCATTGAGGGATTGAAGGAAGAGAGTGAGAAAATAGAGAAAAGAGAGGATGAAACGTACCCGTATCATCCCTCTAATGTATCCAGGGTCGCGTTTTCGCGGTGTTGTCTTTGCCTACCGTTCCTTTTCAACTCGCTCTCACGAACCTCGATGGTCCTTACCCTCAACCTATTCCATCCCATTATGCCACCGCCGACCTCTTCCGCGAAAGTCCCGGGTATTATCGGCATTAGGGACATACCATCCACTGCGGGCGAAATTCTCTCTGCCCTGTGAACTCGTGTAACCGTACTACTTACCGCGAATTCACCATTACCGCAGTCAGCCCCCATCGCTCGTTTTCGTCATCTTTCACGCTTCGAAAGCTTCCATAAATACTATTCTCAAAATCCCAATGTATCCTCGCGCGAGCATTTATCATTTATTACCGACATTTTATTTATTTTTTTCAAACCAACGAATAATCGAACTTTGAACGGTCGTATCGAATCAGCCTTTTTGAATTGCGATTTTTTTACTTCACCTTCGATATGAAATACCTCTCAATATGAAATTTTAAACACTGATTTCTTATGAAAATTCTTTCGGAGTTTGCAGAGGTGTTGCTTCGGAACCGTATCGGCCGTCAAAGGGGGGAAAGCATTAAGTCGTTTCTTTTTTCGTAAAAAAAAACCATCTATCAGTTGTGTTTTTGGGGGGTGTCCATGAACTTCCATTTGTGCGATTTTTTTTAGTGGAATCCGAATAAATAGTTTTTATTGCAATGATAAATGCATATCGAACTATGCAAGTTAACAATCGTCAATTGATAGGCAAAAAGCGCGTTTAATCTGTTTGCAAGTGAAAGCACCGTGTTTTTCGATATTATTTTTATTATTTGAATTCCGGCCAAATCGATAAACCGTGTCAACCGGACAATAGGATGAGGGATAGAATTTGCGTGACCATCGCGAACAGTAGCGTCACAGAGCCAATACTTTAATACTGTCGAGAGCGAGAGAGATTTTCAACTGGCTTGTCTGTATCCCGTCGCCTATTTTTTCCCGGCGTACGGTCAACATCATCTCGAATGTACACAGCTTCGAATCCACTCATCCCTCTCACGCCGTTTTACATCACCAACAGTTATATATACGTACGTATATAACGAGTTGGCAAACTTTATGAACGACCTGACACGTTTCACGCTCAATTGGACGAGTACAACTTTTTACCCCCTTGCGTGTGCCCTACGACTGCTCGGAGCCCCCAGTGAGAACTTTCGATCTCTTTGTTTTCGCTCATAATTCGTGAGACCGACACCGACGCGAGCTTTTCGCTGTCTCTCGTCGAAATCCCTTCCGCTCACGTTATTTCGCCACCCTTTCGCGGGCTACCAAAGCTCTCGGAGGTTGCGTTTGGTCGGACGTACTGGGATTAAAAACCAAAGGAAAAACTGATGAAAATTATTTCACTGCAGTTATGTCACGATGTTTTTTATTAACAAAAAAATGTCTTTCCAATTTCACATATTAGTATAATTCAATTATTCATTTATTTTAATTAATAATTAATTAATGATAATAGCTGTGAAAAACGGGAAAATAAAAGCGTAAAAAAAACTATGGAAATTGTAATAAATTACGCTTTGAATGAAAACCAAAATCCATAATTCTCTCATCATAGTAACATCAATCCATCCTTATAAAAATGACTCGCTAATCATTCACAAAAATATTACCAAACATTCGACAAACATTTCTAAAAGATTTTTAAAAAATTTTCGTATTTTTAAAAAAATTTGTAATGATATCTTTTTGCGTGAGACTTTGCATCCCCTAATTCGCACGGTGGCCCCCACGTTCGCTGAACCGCAAAGTTCGAAGCGATTTTTCGATTTATCGACAAAGCGAGCGATACGGTTTATGTCCTTTACCTTCCAGAGTTCTTAGAGCGATGAAACTTTAAGCCTATTTCATCATCAGATGTAGAAACGCGGCTGATATTATACTTTCATTTCCTTTCTCGCGCTTAATATGATTTCCGGCGCATATAATACCCCCAACCCTGCCGCGAGTACGCGAAAGCATAAGAGTTGAGCCTCTGGGCTTGAAAGTTCGTTCGAGGTGTGTGTAGACGTGTGCATGTACCGGAATAGAGGCTGTACGATGCCTCTGGCTCCAGCTTCAACTCTCAAACGGGGGTATAGGGTAGGTACCGTTGAAGCATAGGGGGTTGTTCGCGTGGGAGTAGACGGCTGGTAACGCAGCGAAGCGAGGCGTGCCCGACACGCGGCGGGCAGCATCAATCCATCCACATAAACGATAAACGGGGCCAACGAAGAGGGGAGTATATAGCGTTACGATCCGTCGGCGTCCGATGCGCGATGTGCCGCGATGCGTTCTGATGTGTGGACAAAACGGGTCGTCGCGCTAAGCCCGAAGAGGGAGAAGTGAGGGGGGGGGCTTTGATCGTCACCTGTCATCATCCACCGAAGAGCCGTAATGCCGAAGCTTCTGAATCGCAATGATTCTAAAGATCCATAGCTTAACCTTGACGTATAAAAAGATCGATTTACCTATAACGTGCTTTTTTCGCATCAATGAAAAAAACCCTAAATTTCAATAGCAGAAAGCCTCGAGACTGAAACTATCAATAACGAGAAAAAAAACAGAGAAAATGTGTTTTTTGTTTTTTACAAGGCATAGAAAGATCGCACGAGAAGATGATACGCTAAAGAAACTTTTTCGTTGAATCGCTTGAAAAAAATATTTTCGAACGTTTGTATTGAGACTCTGAAATTCCTCAACATATGAATTATCCATGCATTTAATCGGTGATCAATTAATACAACAGCGATTACTAGCCGATTAGTTAACACGATCGTCAACCTGCTGACCCTCCCCCGTCCCTCGGCATGACCGAGAGACCCCTCTCGTGTACAAGACGCGTGTCGATCTGGTAGTATTTCCGGTGATGCGAGTAGAATCCCCCGTGTGTTCCGGTATGTTACCCGAATTTCGTATCGCCCATATGAATGGCAATTTGGCGTGAGATAGATGGACACTCGAGCACGTGTGTGATTATGCACTGTTACTCTATGTATAGCACGCGAAGCTTATACTAAATACATATATATCTATACATCCATACTGTAGTGGTAACAGTAAATATATGGGGTGTGGGTCGGCCGACAGTGCTTGATAAATGAAGAAGTGAGAGAGTATATTGTCAGAGAGAGAGAGAGAGGGAGACTAACAGAGAACGCGAGCACAGAGCAGAGGCTGGATAGAGTGGGTGATGTATCAACCCCACTCACCCGGGGATTAGCCTTCGCGATCGCTGACTGCTGAAATGTTCACAGATCGGTTTACCGTTTAGTAGGATAGAGAGTGTGAGCCCGTGATCCATGGCCTACACCCTTCGCGCATCAACCCCGAGGGCTGGCGGAGAGCACGAGAGAGAGTGGAACGTTTCGCGGGAGGCCTCGGAAGCCTCTCTAGCTCTCTAGCCTCACAACGCGGGGGCTGCTGCTCCGCGTGTGGGAACTCACATTGTGGCCCACACGTGCCGCCGTACGTATTACGGATATATATCCACTATGGGTTCACTCGCGATCTCGCTTTGGCGCGTCCGTTCGACCGGGGAACACCTACGGCGGAAAGGGCACAGGGCGCGGTCCATTCCAGCGCATGCGGACCTATAATCCATCGGTACTATCGTATATACCAAACTTCCCCCTTCCCCCAACCCCTCTCGTTCACCGTTCACCGTTCACCGGAGATGCAACGGAAATAAACGTTGAAAAATAGCTTCGTGCTCGCTACAAAAATCGCGTGCCTTCGCCAAATACTCGAAAAATCAGGATTTTTTTCCCAAAGGCGTAGTTTCGGTTTTTTTTAATTATTTTTTATTTCCAGACGAATCAATATAGGTAAAATTTACTCATCGGTAATCATTACTTGGATCCTGAAGTTTCCTTACAAAAAAAAAATCAGATTCGTACTGTTTTGGCCATTAATTAAAAAAAGAGCACCATGAAACGTCGACGGCACGATACCGTAATGCGATAAGTTACTGTCATAATTATTCGACGCTTCGTAGATTTATTGAAAAACGGAAAAATTGACATCTGAAGCTTCGGCGTTATTTCTTGATTGACGACATACAAGACTCCGAAGTTGCGATGCTATAACGCTGTAAACTACTGGATAATGAAACCATTGTCCGCAAACCTATTCGATCGCTGCGTAAGATGCTTCCAATGATCGTCGAACAGATGTCGAACTTCCCATGGAAGATCTGTGCAATCAATCATACAGATGCATCTCGACGATTTGGATGGAAATTTACCACTATAATTCTAGTCCTTCGTCGCGTTCTACGAGAGACGTAAGCTGAACAAGCTAATTTCCAGTCGGTCGAATTGTGCGCATATATACGATGAAATCCCTTTGCCGAGAGACTCAAAGCTATAGTCGCCTCTCTACTTTGGATACCCGACTAGATAATAGAAGACCCTCGAAACTTCTGTCTTTGACCAGTCGGGCGACAACTTTCATCCCCCAAGATCTTCCGTTTCCGTTGTTTCGTTTCGATGTTACAGTTGCCAAGTGCCCACAGTACAATTTCTCCGATCCGAAGGGTACAAACTGTTACCGGTTGAATCTCCACAACGTTCTTCATATCGTGAATATATTTCCTCTATCAAACGCGAGGGATAAGGGAGCAATCACTCGTCGAAAAACAAGAATATTTTTGCTAATCACATCGCTCGTCCGTGATATACTATACCAACGAGATAAAGCAAACACGCCCACGGCTTCGTTTTTTTTTTTTTTTTTTTACCAGATTGGGACCATATGCCGTTCTTCGCGATCCTCTATCTTCTATAGCATTGTTTATACTACCGTTAGTTTTTTATTCGGTGTTTTCATATGATTCAATGTTTGTCGAGTGTATCTTTAATAAAAATCGAATCGAAGACGATGCAATACGAGACTGTCGCGAGATATTGTGCAACAACAACGATACGCATACGAGAACTTCTTCGGCATCTACTGGATAATAGAACAGTAATATACCAGAGTGTATCAATAGACAATACGAGCCTATTGACCGGCAGAAGACCCATGTCCTGCGGGCTGGTGTAGTATCGAAAATCGGTATTCAATTAAAAATCGAATAATCCGGAGGCGCCAATGTGGTCAAGCGGAGGCTTTGGCGGTTTCGGATGAATTGGATATCTCGACGCCAGTGCGAGAACGTGAGAACCAACCGGGTGCTATCCGCTCAGCCTCATTAATGATGATGTGCCCACCACCCGGCACAGCCAGCTAACACAGCGGCAGTTCCTCTCTGTGCTCCCGAAGCTTCACGAGCTCTGCTCCAACACCAAAAACCCCTCTCCGCCCCCCACAAGCCGAAGCCCTGGCCACCACATCCAGAACACCATCTCGCACCTTCTATCTCACATCTTTCTCTCACAGCTTTCTATCCCAATATCTCTCTCGCACCCCTAGCCTCGCATATATTCTGTTACTGTGTTAGCCCTCGAGCGAACGGCGCGGGCCAACTCCTCGCGAGAGAATTTCAACGTACAACAGCGGCGAGCGCATAGCCCTGATGTAGTGATCTAATACACTTTCGATCGCACAGCTTGCCAACGTTTGTTTCGCTCTCACCGTCATCGGTTCGTCGATGATGTAGCGCCTCGTTGACGATTGTAGCGTATGTAATACCCTCGAGGGCGCTTGCCGGGACACGACATTTATCACGCGTACAGTCCGTCGTTACTTGGTTCATCCAGAAACGTATAGAATTGAAGAAAAATATAAAAATATCCTTTTGCATTCAGAGAAAATGTAAAATAGGGAAATTCTTCATTATAATATAACCCTATATGGTTATATCATGAAATAAAGTAGAGGAAGATGGGGCAAAATGGCCCAACGGAACAAAATGCATCAGCTACAAAAATTCTAATTTCGGGGCAAAATGGATCAATCCTAAACTTTATGCAATTAAAAGAAAGTTCGTTTTTCAAGTTTTATGACAATTATTTATGCTACGGATCACAGCTTACCTGAAAAAAATTGGAAACGACGTTGAATCAAATTCTACGAAAATTTTATTGTTGGGGCTAAAATGGACCGATAGAAAAAATAGGAATGCAAATACATAAAACAAAAATTCTATTGTCTTTTAAAAAAATCTTTCATAAGTTTTAATATGGCGAAATTTATATTTTCTGACGACAATAGTTTACATATCGATTATATGCATCAGCAAATTATTTAAAATCCAATTCTTTTATTTGATTTAATGCGATTGAATCGCAATGGATTTTGGTCCGTTTTTTTTTTTTTTTTTTTTTCATTTTAATATTCTAAAGGGGTGGAACAAATTTTTTTTTCGTTCAAAAGTAGTGGAACAAGCGTTGCGTATATCGATAGAACTCCCTGAATTGTTAAAACGGTTAATTTTGCCGAATTTCCCCTATATGTCAGCATTTATAAACGATATATCATCTCGTATAAAAACCAAATAATATAAATTATGTTATATTGTTTTTAGGCACTCATTTATCTTATATTTATATTTATATATCTCAGTATATATTTCATTTTTATGGGGATAAATCAATGAGGAAACGCGTGTTTTTTTGTGTACGTAATCATAAACAAAAAACTCGTCCAAAAAATGCTTCTACCTTACAGAAAATAGAACATAGTAAATACTACATTACAGTTTATTTTCCAAGTCAAAGGTTTGGTTGATAGTTTCCATAATATTAGGAAAAATAATTATAGATAAAGTTACATTGGATTCAACTTACAGAGACGATCAATTTTCACCTTCGTAATATTTTCCGCGATATTAATAACGATGTTCCGTTGCATGTTGACCTTCGTATCGTAAGCCGTAACTCTCGCGAGAGCTCAGAATTAATGCAGCGGCGTTATGTAATTGATGTTTAGCAGTACAACACGAACGCGGCCCTAGAAAACCTAAGCCTCATTCCGCAATGTCGGATAAGCTTCATCATCAGCAACAGCAGCCGATAGTAACTCATCCGGGAACGACGGGTCATCCCGACGTATCCAGAGTCGATTTCAACGCGAATTTGCTGTCTCACCACAGATCAGTAGTGAGCCAATTGTCACCGTTATCGGGAACGACCGTTCATCACGACGGTCCCCGGGTCGACATAAGTTCGGCCCATTTATTGTCTCATCACAGGTGAGCGGGAGGTGGAATCATCGAACATCCGGTTAAATTTTCGTTACGAAAACAAAACAAAAAACTGATTGATAACTCATTGCCAGACGATTGAGATGCACCCAAAGGCCAGCGCCTTACCCTCAGCCAGTTTCACTCATGCAAAAGCCGCCCGACGATTCGACATCGCCAGTACCGCTTCCCTTGCAATTTCCTCCGCCTAATCCGAGTCTCTATCACTCGGCGATTTTCGGACAACAACCACCGCCCCTTCTTCAAATACTAATGTCCGCCGAAAAGTATCAGGTAACATACATTTTCAGTATGCAACATAAATCATTAACTGTGAACATGAAGAACATCCCTTTTTTTTTTCTTCATTTATCGAAGGAATTTGTTTGGAAGTCACAACCCGACGGCGAAGGTTCGATGGATCAAACGGAAACAGAGGCCAGTCACAGTCCCACCGGAACTCTTCAGAGTTTCAATCCAACGTGGGAAGTCCTGCAAGAGACCACAGCGCGACTTCTATTCATGGCTGTGCGGTGGGTTCGATGTTTGGTACCCTTTCAGACCCTCTCGAAAGACGATCAACTTCTGTTGCTTCAACAAACTTGGACACAACTGTTTCTACTTCATCTGGCACAGTGGTCCATAACTCGAGATATCAGCGGGTTGCTCGAGGACGATCAGGTCCGCAGACGATTACCACCCGACCAGAGTTACCGCGAAGAGATTATCACTATTCAGGTAATATCGTAATCCGCGAATGTAAATTAATTTCGTTTTTTATTTAATTTTATTACGTTTTTTTTTTTGTACAGGAAATAATGGCCCGATTCAGGCAACTATCTCCCGACGGCGGAGAATGCGGATCCATGAAAGCCATTGTACTGTTCACGCCAGGTAACAAAAAAATGTCCTAAAAGAATTGATTAACTATAATTACCTTAATAACTATAACGGTAATTAACGATAATTAGCGATAACTGACGCTAAATAACGACAATTAACAATTGCTAACGATAGTTAACGATAACTAACGGTATCTAACTATAAATAACGACAACTAACCACAACTCACGACGACTGACGATAACTAACGATAATTAACGATAAAAAACGATAAGTAACGACAACTAATGACAACTAATGACAACTAACGATTACTAACGATAAAAAATGATAAAAAACGATAAGTAACGACAACTAACGACAACTAATGACAATTAACGATAACTAACTTTTACTAACTAACTATCTGACTTTCTTTGTAATTTTTAATTTTTCTTCAAACTTACTTTCGAACTTTTTATGATACTTTTCGACAATAAAATATCAAATCAAATTCATTCAGAGACAAGAGGATTATCGAATCCAAAACCGGTGGAGATGCTTCAAGATCAAGCGCAATGCATCCTCGGCGATTACGTAAGATCTCGTTATCCTCGTCAACCCGCGCGATTCGGACGATTTCTTCTATTGTTGCCGAGTCTACAAACGGTCAAACCGTCGACCGTTGAACTTTTGTTCTTTCGGGAAACGATCGGTGAAATACCGATAGCTCGTTTACTCGGGGATATGTATCAAATGGAACATCACAACGCGGACGTTACGTTGAACTTTTGCAATCGGTAAGTTAATTTTTTTAAATATGTTGGCGAATTATAGTACTTCTGCTCTAAGTTGATGCGATTTACGATTTATCTGTTTTCTGTCTGCAGGTTTCAAGAATCTTCGGAACACGAACGCGATTCTCAATCGGAAAAAACCTGCGGCTAAGCAGTGGGCGGAAGTGTGAATGGCAATTTTCTAAGTGCAATAGAGAAATCGTTTAAGAACAACGATATCTCTCAAAAAAGACGTCAGGGTGAGTCTGATACGTTTTTTTTTTTTTTTTTTTTCAACTACACGAAATATCTTATCGATCCGACAATTTTACGCGAAATTACAGAACAATTTACTTTCCCGTAAGCGTAACACGATAGAAATACGATTTTCAGTAGTAAAGCCACATATCAAAAGATCCGCGAAGTAATATCCACTTTTGTCTCAAAAACAAGTATTGCACATCAAACTATTAATTGTATTACGTATTCGTTTGTTTACTTTCATCACGGACGATGTTTAGTCTTATAATTACGAAATCCAAACTGTGATACTTTATAAAAAGAAGAAAAAAAAAATCTCCGCTCTGATGTGACGTATTTATTGATCGGAAGGAAGAAAAAAAAAATCGCAGCACTTTTGTGAGGTGAAAATATCGATGTTCGTCTGAGAGGTGAATGAGATACGATATAGGATAGAAAGTGTGAAAAACACATTAAAATATTAGAAATTGTTTCGTCTGCGAAAGGCTATTTCACACAGCGTCATCTTTAGTCATTAAATTTATGTGATTAACTGTACGTATCTTTATAATGTAAGGTAGTTGTACATGTTTTGCTGTAAATTTAATTAAATGTATAAATGTATTACTCTAACAAAACGATGTATGCTACGTGTGCGCCAATAAAAGCAGTGGTCACGACTGATTGTCTTCTGAAATACAAGTTTCATATAACACGATATTAAAAAAAAATTGTGCAAATTTGAAATAAAGTTTCACAACAAAGGAGCCGAAGCGGTAGTAAACCAAAGTGTAGTGAAAAAGAGTAGAAAAAAATATTTAAAAATGAATAATTACTGCGAAAGTTCAATGAAGAAAGTCAAATATTAAAACAAATCCATCATCTCATTTATTTCACAGAGATAAGTCATAAATTCCGTAACCGAGAGTTACAATATTAGGACACAAAAAAAGCGCAATTACAGTAGCATCCCTTTTTTTTCTTAGCATTAGTTAACTTAACTGCCAACTGAACTTAACTCGTTGCCATGGCACCCATTTCGCTATTCTTAATTTCCCATTGTGCCCTTTCGCCCCGTTCCCGACGTCTTTCTTAACGCTCTGAGCGCCGTATAGGCAAAAATGTTGAGAATGGGGACCTATAAGAGAAATTAAGAATAGCGAATATGGCTGATCCCTCCGAGTTTACGAAAGACAAAGTCTTCCATATGTTCACATCGATCGATAGATCAAATACTGGGGTTTCAACATGTGGGGCTTCAGAGGAACATATGTGGAATCATATTGTAGATCGCAGGTTCCGAAGAGGGTCCGGGAACTTGTGGCTCTTCCATATTTCTTGTCGGATGATTTTGCGGTCCTCCCAACACAGCCTCGACGTACGCCGAAGATGTGGAAAGTCTCATCTCATTAACAGCTGTACGACGACCCAAAAAATGTTGCGATAAAATAGAAAAGTGAATATGAAGCGTAAAACAATTTTCCCAATGATATCTTCATTACGTACAATTCATATTGGGTCTCCACGAGGGTCCGGGCGCTACAGGTTCCATATTGTGAGGCATATAATTCGGTCCTCCCAACGGTATAGCGCTCGGTACCGGCCGCTTTCTCGGTGGATAATTCTGTGGTTCTCCCAACACAGCTTCAACGAACGCCGAAGATGCGGCAGTTCTCATTTCGTTGCCAGCTAATACGCGAGCATTAAAACATATATATCTTTAATCGAGAAGAAAAAACAAGAAAACTGAGAAAAAAAAATCGGATGAGTCGACTAAATCGGCACTTGCGGGAGTAATAAATAATGGATTAAAGGAAACAATTGTCATAATAAGGAAAGAAATACTCAATTTAATTAACAGTACAATTAAGTAAGTATTTCTTTCAATTATAGAAATTTTTGTTTCGCCCTCCGGAAGCGCCTGTTTAGGCGATTCAAACGATTTTTCCCGCAATACAAGAAAATAATACGCACAATTCATTGGGGGTTTCCAGGCGGGAACTGCGGGTTCTTTGAAATTATTAACTAAACATTGCTGCGGAACTACAGGTGCGGCGCCTTGTTGCGGAAGGTAATTCGTCGTTGCGCCCGAAAAGTCTTGATCGCTAAAGTTATTCGGATTGAACGGCCAAATACCAGTTTTTCTAAAAGCGACCAAAGCTGTTGCCATTGTCGCCGTCTGGATGAATGCTTGTTCGTAGAGCATTGGAATTTGATAAATCGTCACTGATTGTCCCGGATTCGTCGCCAACCAGTTTCTCACAGCCGCAGCGTAATGTTTACTCAAAGGTGGAAAAAATTCTACTTCCAGAGGTTGAATTTTGTGGGTACAGTGATTAGGCAAACAAAGCATTATCACTCCGTTTTCGCGAGCCAAGTGAAGAAGTTCGATAGTCATTGCGTGACTCGTGTCGCCGTCCATCAAAAGCAGAACCGGATGTTCTTTGGTGGCGCGTGAAAACTTTATGAAGTGATCGAGCCACCAGACAAATATGTCGCTTTCCATCCAACCGGAATCGTGGCAACGTGTGTAACACGGAAGTATTAGGTGACTCGTGAATTGGGGATCGAGCGTCGATCGTGGAAAGATAAATAACAACGGTATAAAGACACCGGTAGCGCTCATGCAAACTTCGACGGTAATCGTCTGACCGATTTCCGTCGCTGATTGCACAGCCTGCGCTTTTCCCTTCAGCGATATAACTTTACCCTCAGTCTTCTGATCGCAAGTTATCGATGTTTCATCGCAATTGTAAATTCTATCGGGAGTCATCTGATACTTGTTGTAAAGATCACCGAGAGCCTCGTAAAATTTCATAACCGCGGGTTTGTTGAAACCGACGACTTTTGGTGACGACGATTTTTCGTGAAGTTTCGGCATCAATTCGTCGTGTCTTCTCATAAAATCGCGAAACCATTCTCTACCGGCAATGTTGTCCTTCCATTTGTTCGCTTTGCCATTTTTCGTCGCTAATTCGTAAGCTAATTTACGACGTACTATGTTTGTTAAACTGAACAAACGCGTTTCCATTGTTATCAAGTATTCTACCAATTCTTTCTCCTCGTCCGCCGTGAATATCGAAGCCTTCGAACCCAATGGACATCTAATGTTTACCTCACCGTGAACTTCCAATTTTTTCATTATTCTTCTCAACGTTGATTTTGGAACTCCGTGCTTTTTTGCCGATTGCAAATAACCCATTTTGCCGGATTGTATCGCGTCCATCGCCGCGACCATTGCCCGTTCGTCCCAACATCCGCGCGTTGTTTTTCGCACGTAACGTCGGACCATTTCGTTTCTGCAACGAGCCAATAAATCGGGATATACGAATAACTTGAAAGTCTTTGGAGGATTCGTTTGCAGCTCGTTACACTGAGAAAAGAGTTGATTCGGAGTAAATTATTGTAAAGTACGATATAGCGAACTAAATTTCGAATTATTGTTACCAAATTGCAGTTGAGACCAAATAACATTTATTAACGATTAACATATGTCTTAAACTTTTAATTTCGTCCAATGAAATTTTAATTCGTTCGCCTAATATTTATCAACAATGTCTACATATTTATTTTGCCATTTCCAACTATACTTTTAAGATTTTTTTTATTTTATTTTATTTTATTTATTTGCATGTTTTTTTTGTATTTATAAATAAACTCTTTTCTCAATGTGGAGAACTTTCATGAGCGAGATGAGTTGTCAGCATATCATCGTATAAAGAACAGGTGAGGAATTCTTAGTGTCCCAAGAATCATGAGGCATTACGTGTCTATTAGAGACACTTTTAGGTGCGAATAGGGTCGGTCTTACTTAATGAAGTCATAAGGGTGGTCGTAAAACGAGAAAATCCGAACGAGAAAACCGAAACGTCACAGTGCAAATTTCGTCTCATATAGAAAAATGATTGAATAAAACAAATGATTCGGCCATTTAATTGAATTGTAGGATCGAATTACCATAGAAAAATGCTTACTATCGCGTCATTCTACTTTTCATACCCACGTCATATTTTCAATATTTGTATTTTCCTACCATAAACGGTCGAATGTCCGGCAGAGGAGCCACGGTACAAGACAATAGTTGCCATCCCCCAAGCATTCCCGTACATACGAACGGTACTGTGTGTACGATAAATTCAACAGTGCTCGAGGCAATCAACAAGCTTCCTCGTAACTTTAATTCCCAAGGGTAGTTATCGTAACGACAATTAAAGTGAGACAATGAAATATTCAGTTTATCTCAGAAGCAATATGACAGTGTGGAGATCGAATCATTCGATCGCGTAATACTTCGCGCTCGTTAAATGTCAAACATTTATTGTTAAAAAATTGTAATACATCGCGGAATGCGGAAAATTCTATATTTGAGTAATGCAAAAAAACTCCGGGATACGAAATCTCGTCGGTCCCGATAGATCAGATGTTCCGTTTCGTTCGCCCAGCTGCGATAGCTACGAACGCAACGGATTACAGTAAACCCGGACCGTCTTGCCCCGTAGGTTATGTTTGTACAAACTTCCAGCAAATAACGCGCTCAGATTATTCCCGCTGAGCCGTAATACACGCAAAAATATCCCCGCATGTTATAAAAAGTCTTCGATTAACGCGGATTTTCGATAAAAAAGAATACATAGCAACACCAACCTGTTTGTGACACTTCCACTGTAACAAAACACTGTCGTCGATGCGACGGCACTGTAGCTCGCGTGCGCTCGTTCGGCCAGTTTCCGTGGCTTCTGTCCCGTCTTGCCCCACTCTGTCCGCATTTCCCTCGCAGCGCACGTATTTTGTTGAGAAAATTGTTTTATTCAATATCGACGGTAGAGTTTACATTGGTCGTTAGTTATTACGATATTGCGGCTTTAAAGGCGTGTGAATGCCCTTTTTTTACTATTTTTTTTTCTACTTGGAAGAAACTAAATCGATAATTCATGGGAAACCTCGTGAAAAAAAGAATTTTCACACACCTTTAAACATTCACAGAGACATTACAAGTTTTTCGAATCACACGAATTATTACGAAAATTGAGAGTTTTCATTGTTTATATAGACTCGGACGCACACCGCGACTAGAATCATAATCGCTCATATACGAGCGCGTAAGATGTTTATACAATATATAAAACGTATCGAAAAAAAAAAAAAAAATTCTACCACTCAATATCTAAATGTATACAATATTTCGCACGTTTCGATTAGCGACATTCAATGGCTATATTGATCATTCGATTACCTAACTTATCGAATAACTTATCAACGAATATTTGTGACCAAAGAAAAGTAAAGATAAATCGCGGAATTAAGTAAACTTATTCGTAAATAATTACGACACGACTGAACCCTCCCGTTGAATTTTTTTTTTTTTTTTTGATCGTACGCCAGTTTCCGAGCGACGAATTCATTCGTTGCGATGGAAGTCAGAGAAACTCTTGTGGAAGGAGCTACAAACGAAATAATCACTCAATTCTAAACGTACAAAACCCAGCGACAGATCGCGACAAAAATTCATTTTAAAAAAACCCCCTTATTACTTACGATCTAAATTGGATTTGTTTGTGTTTTTACAATAAACGAAATATAAAATAATCGTAGTTGAGAAAAATCACAGCTCGTCGTGGGAATTAAGATGATTGTAGACGAACTCGTAGAGATCTTCGAGAGTGCGAGAGCCGTTGTACTCGGAGACTTTTTCACCGTCGCGGTACAACAAAAGAGTTGGGAAGCCGTCGACCTCCTGTTCGTCGCAGAGCTGCTTGCTGGTTCCCAGCGTGCAATCGACTTTAACGATATGTACGTTTTCATTGCCGATGAATTTCTTTCCTAACTCTTCCCACGTCGGAGCCAAGCGCTTGCAGTGACCGCACCACGGAGCGAAGAATTCAATGAATGTAATACCCTTCTGTATTCCGTGTTTGAAATTGTCTCCGGACAACGTGAGCACCGATTGTACGCTTTCGTCGGTTTCCTCGTCACTTCCAGTTTCCTTGTCGTTTTTGTGAAGCATTTTGTCCACGTAGGCCTTCAACTCTTCGTGACTACGTTGACCCGTGTATTTTTCGATCTGTAATAGAAAAAAAAAAATAATCGAGATGATTATTTCCGTACGAGAGATAGAGATTCAGGGATACGCTGGCATCGCGAATAATACAAACGGAGCTTCGGACTGAAACTTCGTTTCAACTTTAATATTATTAACCGACCTTTTTTCCATCTTCGATCCACAGCAATGTGGGATATCCTTTTACGTCAAATTGCTCGCAAACTGCGCGATGCTGAGTGCAATCGACTTTGGCGATACTGACGGAATCGTCGTGACCGTAACTGTGCGCGAGATCGTCCCATGTTGGAGCCAATTTTTGACAATGTCCACACCAAGGTGCGTAAAATTTGACGAAATGATGTCCCGACGACACGTGTTTATCGAAAGTTTCTTCGGTCAATTCACGCAGTCCGTTAACCGGCTCGGGAACAGCCGCACTTTCGCTTTCCTAAAATCAAACGATTTTTGTAAAACGAAAATTTAGGTATCATTGTTTTTTTTAACAATTATATTGATACTAACCGATGGAATGCTTCCCGATTGCTCGTTTATGAAAGCGGTAAGAGACGGCAAGTCACGCGTTCCCCTGAACTTTATACCTTCGCTTTCTCCAACTTTGAAGAACTTGAGTCTGCAAGTAGACGATTATATATCGTTAAATTTTTTTTTTATAAATTAACATTTTTGTACAAAAACTTTTGAAAATTTTTAATAATTTCCGTTTTGTAAAAAAAAAAAAAATATATTTCAATAAATTTAAATGTTTGTAAAAAAACTTTTGGAAAATTTTAACAGATTCAAAATTTCGTGAAAAAAAAAAAAAAAAAATTATTTAAATAAATTTAAATGTTTGTAAAAAAACTTACGAAAAATTTAAATGGATTGAAAGTTTTGTAAAACTATTTTTACAAAATTTGAATAGATTTAAAGTTTTGTAAAAGTATTCGTAAAAAATTTGAATGAATTAAAAGTTATGCGAAAGCATTGTTTAAAATAAATTGAATATAAATTAAATTTTTTTATGGATATAGTTATTGTATAACATACGTAGGATATCCAGTGACATCATGTTCCGAGCAAACGGCACTGTCGGTTGTGCAGTCTACTTTAGCGATTTTCACCCGACTGTCCTCTTCTTCATTTAACATCTCAGCCAGCGTTTCCCATGTAGGCGCTAGTCTTTGGCAGTGGCCGCACCTAAGTTACAGAGATATTTCATAGTAAAATGTATTAAATTTCATCGATATTGCTGTACGTTCCAAATACAGGCAACTCCCACATAACTTTTATCATATTAAGTTTCAAGCGGCAGGACTGATAGAAAACATGCATAGATAAACTCAATTACGTATTATCACATGAAACAAGTTTTTAACTCATAAAAATGAATGCCACTCACCAAGGTGCGTAAAACATTACAAAATGATTTTTCTTGGGTACTTCAACGGAAAACGTTCCCTCTGTATATTTGATCGTGTGAAGATCCTCGTCGTGTGTAGCGCCGAATCCGACGAGCGAAAAGGCACATATGAAAAATGCAGCAGCCAACATGGTCGAATCTTTAGAATTCAACAAGTAGAAAAAAAACGGCTGCCTCGATATCCTGTAAATAACGAGCGAATCCTGACTTTTTCTTTAAATATTACGATACGACGTTCGAACAATGGAGAGAAAGTTGCTTATCATTCGCCGGCTATATAAATATCACAGATAGTAAAAGTTACGGATTCGTAAACATACCTTGCGATAGTTTGAGAGTTTTCGTCTTGAAAAGGCCGGACTTTGCGGCTTTCGTTGTACCGTACAGATAATGCAAAACGAGCGTTGTTAACACTACAAGAATCCGACGACGACAACGGGGAACAAGGAACGCTTCGTGACGGGATGGAATTGCGAGTAAATTGGCGATACCGCCCCCAACACATGCGCCAAACAACACACACCGAACACAAGATACGCGCGCGCATCGCGCATTGTAACAGTGGCGACACACTTTTCGAATGGCCGTCAAAAAACGCGGCAACTCGTGAAATCGTCAAAAGTTTCACTGGCGTGTGACCTCGAAATTTCAATGTACATTTTATTAATCTAAAACTATTTAATAAACGATCTCGTTAACGAGTCATTGGAATGCACTGTCATTGGTACACTGTTTTATAATCGAATAGTAGCTTGAACCTCGTTTCCTTCGCAAACTCGTATTTTTATTCAAAATCGATCGATGATATGAGAGAAGAGCAGCTTGTCGCACCGAACACGCATGACGTAACGCGTCTCTTCGTCGATCTGTAGGAAAAATGGCAGGCACCTGGGCAGAGGACGAAATTGGGCGAAAATGGGACCGGTGTTTCACAGACGGGGTGTTAAAAATGGGTAATTAAAGAAAAATCGTTCATCACGGTTTTATTGAAATCCTTACTGTCTTGAATTTACGTTAACCTTAATTGATGTTTTGACGTCTTTCAGGAGGCGGTATTTTCCTCGGATCTGTGTTTTCCCTGCTCTTCTTTAGACGTGAGTCCTTGAATTGTCTTTCTATCGAACGATTTACGATGTTTGTCGCACGTAACAAGTGATAAAAATCAATGTATACGTGACAATTAACAGCGTCGCGAAAGACCATGAGACACTTAACCTCTATCATGTAAAACGTGTATTTACCCCTAAACCCGGATAACGTTCGATTATCGAGACATAAAATCTGATTTAATAATCACTTTTTTAGGGAGGTGGCCAGTGATAACCGGTGCTGGATTTGGATTAGGAATGGCATATTCCAATTGTGAAAAGGACATCAATTCGTCTCTCAAGCAGTGTACACCAAAGGCCCGAAAGTGCGACGATGAGAAGAAATAGTAAAAATCATTGCGGGGCGAGGATAACGCAGAGAATGAATTTAAAAAAAAAGTTTGTGCAACTGGCTATAGAACAGAGTGAGAATGCATGGCAAAGCTGATTCTAGTTGAATTTGTATTATAGCAAAAAGCAAAAAAAAAAAAAAAAACATCTTCGCTGCTGTAATAATAAAATTCGTACAGTGTACATATATATTTATTATTACTATACTGTAAATTAAGGTTCCAAGAATAAAACCAATTATGCAATATTATTAATCAAATTGTCATAAAGAACAATGCAACTTTGATGAAAAAAAAAAAAATAATATTGAACATTTTTTTATTGAGTTGAGTAGTGGTGAAAAAAATTTTACAAAGTTCATTCACGTGTCTTTCAGTTCGTCGCAAAACAAACTCAGTATAGCCTCGTCGTCGGAATTGTCTTCAAGACTTGACATTTGCTGCTGGGAAATAACAGTTTTTTCGTTTTGCGAGACGTCGCCATTGGGCTTTGGGCCGTTTGCCGTCGTCTGTTCGTTATCATTTGCCGATTTTTTCGGCGAAACTTCCATATCATCGCCGGGGTTCGTTGCGTTACCCTGAATTTCTTTCAGCGTGTAGTACGAAGGTTCATTGCCTTCGCTTTCCGGAATTTCCTCCTCCCCGTTATTCCAAGCCGCTTGATCCGTTTGACAATCTTTCTTCTTCGGAGATTCGTACGCCGGGGAGTTAATCTTTTGATTAGACGGCGAGTCGTCCTTTTGCGGCGTTGTTACGAGTTCGTCTTCGCTGGTGTCCATCAACTCACCGGGTTCGGGATTTCCGAGCTTTTGCTGTTTGCTCGGCGTGGGACCATCGAGATTTTCTACGGCTCCATTCGCTATCGCCGGGGTTTGGGGCTGTTGACCTTTGCTCGGCTCCACTGGTGCGTCTTTATTCTGCTTAGCAGACTCCTGAACTATGCTCTCGTTTCGCGACTCTCTGAATCGCTCCCAAACGGTATTATCCGGCTGCGCATCGCCGTTGTCACGAGACGTTTCATCATTTTTCTGCTCCGGTCGACTCCAACGAATCGCCAATTCTCTTTCACCTTCGTCGGCTCGCACGGGCAATTGCAAAGTAGGAGCACTGGGATGTGCAATTTTCTCGAGTTCAGCTATTCCGAGTTTAGCTTCCCGAACCACGTTGGCGTCAGTGTCCCTCAAAGCCATGCCAAAAATTTCGATGGAATATTGCGTGGGCGGTGGCGTCGACGGATGCGGATTCAGTTGCATCGCTTTTAATGCTTTCAAAAGATGCAAACGGCAGTCGTTACTTTCCTCGTAGAAATTTTTCTCCTCTTTGCTCAAGTAATAGTCGTACAACAGTGGAACGATAACGTTTTGGAGACTCTGCGAAAAAAAATGTATATAATTCGTGAAAAATGAATCTAAAAGGGAGAGAAGATTTTTCAACTCTTACTTTGTAGAACGATTGTTTCAGCGCGCAACTCGCGTTGAAAAAAATATTTTCCAACATTACGAGAGCTTCTCTGCATAATTCAGCGTTTACGCAAGGATCCTTCGTAACCAGATTCGCGCTTCCAAGACTCGCGCTGTTCTCGTACTGATTATCTTTGAATCGTTTCAACGCCCTTTTCGATAAATGCTGAGTTTTCTGGACCTAAGGGCAAACAATCGATTATAAATTATTGTCAAACTTTCGATTAGTTTTTGTTTTACGTTTTTGCGATGCTGACTTACCGTTAGCAATACGCGCTCTTTTTCCGGAGTTATGTCTCTGAGAATATGTGCGAGAAATTCGTCCGATACAAGTTCGATACCCGATAACGTACCCATACGCGATAGCCACGTCGTGAGACTCTTGTAAACGGATATCCTAACGTTTTTGAACGGTTTACTGCCGCTGAGGGTCGTTTGATTTTCGCCGATCTTGTCGGTCCATTTCAAGGTCTGCTGGTAGAGTTGCAGTATCGTTAGGGCGAATGGCACCAATTCTTGTTGAAATCTATGAATTTTTATGAAAACTTGAATTCCAATAATAAAATTGATAACGCTATGCATTATTGTTGGTATTTCGTATCACAATATATCGTGAAATATTCAAGGAAAATGCTGTCAATAATTATCGCACGTACCCTTCGACGAATGCATTCAGAACTTCGAACAGACTGATATGCAATTTCGGTAGAATAAAGTACAGCATCTGTTTTTTAAAAGTATCCTCGTTTCTCAAATTGGACGGAGTCACTGCCAAACCTCTGCACAATACTTGTAAAATGTCGTTCGGCGAAACGGCATTTTTGCCAGCGCAACCCCTGAAAATTTAAGATAACTGGTAAAGAACTCCAGAAAATAGCGTTGTTGGTACTTGTGATTCGATCGATTAATTACCGCAAAGTAGTAGACAGATACACGCAAAGATTGGCGAATCTTCGCTCCAATCGACAGTAATACTCTATAACATTTTCCTCGGAAATCTCGGGAAGTTCCAACTTCTCCCAAATGTCCGTATTGTCCAATTCTATCAGACCGGCGAAAAGATCGTCCATTATAGTGTGGAGACTGTTGCAAATTAACGCCTGACTGTAAACCCTTCCTGTATACGTGGGTTTCGTTGCAGGCGGCTTGAAAGAACGTTCTGTGGCTCTGGCCAGTAGGATGTAACAATTGGCTCCCGATTGTACCAAATTCTTTTGGTCCGAATCAATGAAAGACAGAACAATCTTTCTTATGGAGCTCTGCAATGTATATAATCAAAAAAACATTGATTATCCATTTAAACATTTTTTCTAATTTTTAGAAATTCTCTTTTTAAAATTTGAGAACACTATATAACTCTGAAATATTCACATTACATTTAATGTCTGCAGATAAATATGATTAGTAAAATTTATACTATCACTAATTAATTCAATGCAACTCAGTATTACAGATTCAAAAATTTTCAATATTTT
The DNA here is from genome assembly GCA_934046635.1 of Buathra laborator. Taxonomy (NCBI): domain Eukaryota; kingdom Metazoa; phylum Arthropoda; class Insecta; order Hymenoptera; family Ichneumonidae; genus Buathra; species Buathra laborator. The sequence goes on along the minus strand of OW203897.1, from coordinate 1,760,976 downwards.
TGATATTTTTGATATTTTCAATATTTTCAAAATTTTCAAAATTTTCAATATTTTTAATATTTTCACTTTTTTTTTAATTGAAGAGGTTTTTAATACCTGTAAACGTTCGCATGGTTCTTTGTAGTGATATAGCATAGTAGCGATCAAATACAAAATAGCGCCACACTGTTTTTCTTTTTCCAGATTAGAAATCGTAAAGATCAGTTGCTTCACAATTTGCATGGATACGTGTTTCTGCAACTCAGGAATATCTTTACACAGAGTTATCAGACTTCCTAGTACTTTGGAAGCCAAAGTGATCTCCTTGACTCCGCTCTGGCCGTTCTCCACCGTTTGAATGGCCTTTGTGATCCACAGCACGGCATACTTGGTAAGAATATCCTTCGAACATTTTGGCAGTACGCGTGAAAGAATATTCAATCCATTGTGACGAGTAGTCGATTGATTTAATCGAGAATTAACGTGTGATATTATCGCATTTTGTAAATTATTCACCTGCAATAAATCGATATTTATATTTTTTTCATGTTCGATACAAACCGGCGGAAGCGTGTGTACGTTAAGTAAGGTTATATATAAAAAAAAAGGAATTCTCACTTCGTCGATGTCGGAAGGCAAGTCATCGTTTATCGATAATAAATTCTCCAAGAAAACGTCGTACTCCTTCCCGTTCGCGTCGATCGCATTTATAATATCCATCACTTTAGCCATTTCTAATTGAATAATTATGTTTCGTTTTATCGTGTGTACATTATTTTAAATCACGCTGTCAAGCACATGGCGAGCAAACACGTAACGCGCAGACATTATTGCTACGAAATCGACGAGTTGACCAATTGTAATGCGTAGAATCGTTGTCACGTGATCGCTTTGCAAGCTTTACATGAAAATTTGCCTTGTCTCGCTAAATGCACCAATGCTGTTCGCGGTTATCATTTCTCTCGCAGAAAATCATCGTAGACGAAAGACGAGACTTCATAATCAAGCTCAATGATAACGCAGAAAGGGAGTGTTTCAACGAAATAATCGGGGACTTGACTGTGACGTGCGATGCACCGTGTTCGGAGGTGCTCCGCAAAAGCTTGTCGTTCCACTTTAGGTTCGTATTGACAGATTCCGAATTGGTTTTGAAGAGAAAAAAAAAACCCGCGTCGAGCTCTCTCGCGTAAGACACGAGACGAGATACGTGTGAAACGAAGCGAATGACGTGATTAACGTTTGCGCGAGATGATGCTGAAATTGTCGTGAAAATCTTTGGCGATGTCCGCCGATAACGAGTAATATCCATCGATGTTCTGCGTAATATTCGCGGTAAATGTGCCCCCGACGTGAAAACCCCAAATCGTCATTATTTATCAAAGCAAATCGAGTAAATCTGGAAAGTTTGTGTCGCCAATGGCTTTCGCTACTGTTTGACGAAACCACAACGGTCAACGATATGTGAATGTCTCGTGAACCAATTGTTCGGGAACTCCGAGCGACGGATATTATTATTTAATTTCGATAGGCGAGTTCGACCATTAAAATATCAAAGTTATACACAGTGGTAAACGTTAGTTTGTGGAAGTAAACGTATCACTTCGTAGTTATCTCTACAGTATTGCATACGAGATAAGCGTGCATTGGACCCTTTTGTTTTTTTTTGTGCAAAAAACCCAAAGTGCTCATTGCAAATTTTGTTTCGACATAAGATTCATTGAAAAACGCGACCAATATGTTTTGCTGTGTCTTAAGAGCGCTAGAAAATCCCAGCTAAAAAAAGTTTTTCAGGTGGCGCCGTCGTACTGACGAGAAGAATGTTATGATCTCTTCGCGGAGTTAGTTTGTCAATCAAGCAGCCGAATCTTCTGTACGATGTTGCATTGTGACGGGGAGTCAGGATCGACGACGGGATTCTATCAACTTAGCATAACAAGTGAGAAAAAATAAATTGCATCATTTCTTTAATTTAATCACCGAGATATCAATGAACGGACATTTAACGTTTTTTTGAAATCGTCATTCATTTTTCCAGTCGAAGCGGCGGTTTTGAAGAGTTCGTCTTTCTTGAAGCCAAATCCCTATGTGGAATTTTCAGTGGACGATAGGAGTCCCCGAAAAACCGAAGTCTCAAAGTCTACTTATCAACCAAAATGGAACGAAGAATTTACGATTCTCGTGACGCCTTATTCTCAGCTACACTTTCGTCTTTTGGATCACAGTACCTTTCGCAAGGACGCCATGATAGGGGAAAAGCGTTTAAGTTTGTTTCAAATATTGTATCCATACAATGGAAAACTCGAGAATCTGGAGCTGACGCTTGACTTGATGAATGAAAGCAAACATGACTCGCAACTCGCCAAAGTCGGCGAATTGGTCACTCTGTTCGACGGCCTGAAAATCGACATGAGCAGCGTAACGCCGCCGAGCGGCGGTGCACCTTTGCCGCTCGGTAAGTCGCTGCTACAGTATTTCACTTGTGATGAATTATTTATTTTTTTATCAAATTATATTTTAGAAATCGGCTAAACTTTGTTTAGACTCAGATTTGTTAGCACTTTTCTATATTATCTATAAATTTGTAGAGTAGCAATTGAAAAACAAACACAAGAAGTACTTTTTGCGATAATTATCTATGGAAATTTCACGAATCCTTCAAAGCTTTGGCTAGAAGCACATTAATTTACGTTTTCTATATTCATCATCGATAAATGTGTAATGTAATCCATTAACGAATTACCGAAATCGGTCGAAGCATCGTCTAGACGCAAATTCTATAATGGACTATCTATAGATGTTCATAATAATAACAATGTCAACGATTAACGTCGGTTGGGGTCGAGGGGTGCGCGCTTATCATTAAAGGGTATGGGGCGTAAAATCGAGGGTTGGTTGATCAATGTATAACGTTATAAATAGCGCGCAATCGATGTCTATAAAGTTTCGGAGGTCGTGTCCTCGAGATTGCAAGGTACATCGATGTATGTACGGAATTACATAGTTTTCATTCGGTCATTAAACTTCATTATTCTTTATCCATGTGTTTCGTCGTAAAGGTTGGTGATTCTATATCCGCGATTTTTCGTCGGTAATCTTCGCGATTCTAACTCTGCGATCTTTCGTCGTTAAACATCGCGACGTTAGGAACAGTCTGTTACAGAATCTTCAATAATTGCAGGTGCCTCGAACAGCAATAGCACGAATAATCGTAGTATTCTAAACGGCGGAATTCGCGCTTTGATGCGCGGTCAGGGAACTGAAAACACCGCACCATCGACGGCTCAGCCAGCAATGGTACAACGGAGTTCGTCAAACATGCTGCACGAACCCGGTTACAGTCCTATGGTGGCTCCAGCTAATATCAATATGAATGCCACGCATTTAGTGGATCCCGGTTCGTCTGTCCCCGCTAACGAAACGTTAAGCAATCACAATCCACTTGTTGGAAATAACACGGCATTGGCCGCTGCGCCAGCCGTACAACCGGCGGCCCAAGCGAGTTCTTCGGTACTTCCTGCTGAAGGAGAAAGCGCAACACCTACCGAAGAGCCTCTGCCAGCCGGTTGGGACATGAGATACGATATATACGGTAGAAGATATTACGTTGATCACAATACGCGAAGTACTTCTTGGGAAAGACCGCAACCATTGCCACCGGGATGGGAAGTTCGTCGGGATCCGAGAGGAAGAATATATTACGTTGATCACAATACGAGAAGTACAACGTGGCAGAGGCCCAATACGGAGAGGCTACAGCACTTTCAGCATTGGCAGGGCGAACGGCAGTACGTCGTTCAGCAGGGCAACCAGCGATTTTTGTATCCTCAGGTATCGCGATTCTTCGAAATTAACAATGAAAGGCAGTAGACGAAGAAAAAAAAATGAAGCTAAGCTTTGCACTCGTTTTTGCATTGCATTGCAGGCACACGGAAGTCAACCCGTCGTCGCGGGTCCCTCAGTCGCGGCTGTGGATGAAGATGACGCCTTGGGACCACTGCCCGCCGGATGGGAAAGACGGAAGCAACCAGAAGGACGGGTCTACTACGTCAATCACAAGAATCGAACGACTCAGTGGGAAGATCCGCGTACTCAGGGACAAGAGACCGGAATTGACGAACCACCGTTACCCGATGGTTGGGAAATTCGCCTCACGGAAGACGGTGTTCGATATTTCGTCGACCATAACACCCGAACGACTACATTCCAGGATCCGCGCCCGGGCGCACCGAAAGGGTAACGTTACGAATCACGATAACTCTCTAATCCTTCGATTATTCATACATTTATCTGTTATTCAATGAAAAAGAAAAAAAATATTAATTTCCGTATTGATTTGATAGACCAAAAGGTGTCTGCCGCGTGCCAAGAGCGTACGAAAGATCATTCCGTTGGAAGCTCTCGCAGTTTAGGTTTTTGTGTCAAACGAATGCGATGCCCAATCACATTAAGATCAGTGTGAGCCGACAAACACTTTTCGAAGATTCTTATCATCAAATAATGAATGCCGAGGCGTTCGCGCTTCGTCGAAGATTGTACATAATCTTTAAGGGAGAGGAGGGACTCGATTACGGCGGTGTGTCGAGGTAAGCAATCGAGCGATCGTGACTGAGATACACGCGTCATAACTCGATAGTAAAAAAAGCTGATAAATATGACCTATTATCATTATCAGAGAATGGTTCTTCCTGTTGAGCCACGAGGTGCTCAATCCGATGTATTGCCTCTTCGAATACGCAAACAAAAGCAATTACAGCTTGCAAATAAATCCGGCGTCCTACGTTAATCCCGATCATTTGCAGTATTTCAAATTCATCGGAAGGTTTATCGCAATGGTAACCGACTCTCTTTTATTTTTTTCGACAATCGCGAGTCAACGAATGTTTTATAAGATATGATAATAATCGGAAACGTATTTTCAGGCTCTTTATCACGGACGATTTATCTATAGCGGTTTCACAATGCCTTTCTACAAGCGTATGCTGAACAAAAAATTAATAATGAAAGACATCGAATCCATTGATCCGGAATTCTACAAATCCCTCGTATGGATAAAAGAGAATAATATCGACGAATGCGGCCTCGAACTTTATTACAGCGTTGACTTTGAGATTCTCGGTCAGGTGATACACCACGAGTTGAAAGAGGGCGGCGACAAGATCAGAGTCGTCGAGGAAAACAAAGAAGAATATATGAGGTAACAGGAAAAACCGTGCAAACATTTTTTTTTGTAAAAACGTTAAACTGCCGATTTTTTCCGTAAAACAGATATCGATTCCATTGCAAAATTAACAAAGGAAAGAAGTTGATTTTTCTGGGAAAATTTTTCTTTTTTATTTACGATTATTTCTTACCGTGTGAGATTTATATATACGATAACCGATGTTATTCGTTTTATCAATCGCAATTGTATCAACAGGCTAATGACCGAATGGCGAATGACGAGAGGCATCGAGGAACAGACTAAAGCGTTTTTGGAAGGTTTCAACTCGGTCGTACCACTCGAGTGGCTCAAGTATTTCGATGAACGTGAACTCGAACTCATGTTGTGCGGTATGCAGGAAATCGACGTCGACGACTGGCAACGCAATGCTATTTACAGGCATTACACGCGAAACAGCAAACAAGTCTTGTGGTTCTGGCAGGTAAGGAATAATCTCACTTTCCTCCTGCGAACAAGCGATTGATTAACTCTGTTTGCTTTATCCTTTTCAGTTTGTGAGAACGACGGACAGCGAAAAGAGGGCGAGGTTACTGCAGTTCGTCACAGGAACGTGTCGCGTACCGGTCGGAGGATTCGCCGAATTAATGGGTAATTAATGATATGATTATTTGAGTATATAATAACAGAACGGAACAGAATAACAGAACTACAGAACCACACTGCGCAACAGAATAACACAGCAGAGCGGAATAACAGCATAGAACAACACAGCAGAAGAGAATAACAGAACAGAACAGCACAGAACAACACAACAGCACAGAATAACAGAATAGAGCAACACAGCAGAAGAGAATAACAGAACAGAACAGAACAGAACAGAACAGAACAACACAACAGCACAGAATAACAGAATAGAGCAACACAGCATAACAGAATAGCAGAATAACAGAACAGAACAACACAACAGCACAGAATAACAGAATAGAGCAACACAGCATAACAGAATAGCAGAATAACAGAACAGAACAACACAACAGCACAGAATAACAGAATAGAGCAACACAGCATAACAGAATAACAGAACAGAACAGAACAACACAACAGAATAGAACAGTACAGAACAGAATAACAGAATAACACAACACAGCAGAACAGAACAGTGCAGAACAGAATAACAGAATAACACAACAGCACAGAATAACAGAATAGAGCAACACAGCATAACAGAATAGCATGATAACAGAACAGAACAGAACAGAATAACACAACAGAATAGAACAGTACAGAACAGAATAACAGAATAACACAACACAGCAGAACAGAACAGTGCAGAACAGAATAACAGAATAACACAACAGAATAGAACACCATAACAGAACACAAAACAGAATTAATTGTAATAATTGATGCGTTTTTTGTTGTTGAAATTGCAGGAAGCAACGGTCCCCAAAGATTCTGCATCGAGAAGGTCGGTAAGGACACATGGCTACCGAGATCCCACACGTGTTTCAACAGGCTAGATCTACCGCCTTACAAGAGCTACGACCAAATGGTAGAGAAACTGAATTACGCGATCGAGGAAACCGAAGGTTTCGGTCAGGAATAGTATCACCTATTTCGACAAATGGTTCAATGGTTCACGCGATAATCCGAAGTGTTGGTAGAAATAGAGAGGAATCGGGTCGCTTTTCGTCATACGCAAAAGATCGGATCGTATCAATTTCAACACGTCGATTTAACTATCGCTAATCGAAAAAGGTTGCACGAAAAAACGTGGGGATAACGACGAAACGACGACCCTTCCGCGTTGTATAAATATTAAATAATTGACTGTCGTCATTTAATGATTTCAAAGAATAGGGGTATCAACATAGCGCGTCTTTTATAGGATATTCGAAGGATCGTAGTAATTAGCCAAATTCGAACACATCGGTTGTTCGGTCATTTCGAAATGAGTTTAAGAGAATGAGAGAGAAAAGAGTAATGCGAAACGAAACGCGATGGCTGCTCGAAGCGCATGGTGTGCACAGTAAATATCATTGCCCGTACACTCCCAACACTTTTGTTCCTACGTATATTTTTTTTATTTAATTTTTTTGTGAGATCCCGAAGAATATTTAGAACAATGAGAGGTGAAGTTAACTCGGAACCCGGTTACGGAGAACGAAGTGAAAGCTGTGCGCAAGGTGCGGAACGTGACGAGCAATTTAAATCCCGTATAGCCGACATAAGCGTGCAAAACTCGATAAATTAGTCCTCGTAAAAAAAAAAAAAAAAAAAAAGATTGCACATCTTTTCATCACCTCTAACGCGATTTCTGGGACGGAGAACCTCTATACCATCGTTCGTAGGGATTTATCGATGCTTTTCATCATTCAACGGCTATGCCAGTCAAAGTATTTCGAGTGAAAATTAAAACAAAAAAAAAACATTTCTCTCGGTATTAGATATTGTATATAATGGAAGCTAAACATAACTGTGGTATTTATCGTGTCGTAGGTAAGTGACAATTTTATACACTGTCTGAGAGGAAGAAACGAGAAAAAAGAAACGTTTTGTTGTAACAGTCCGACAATTGTAATCGGTTGTTATCGGTCACTCCCATCGTGACTCGGTGGCGAAACACCTCGAAGATCAATCAGATGATAAGAAGTTTAACAGCATCATAGTAACTACTTAATTCGCAAATTGGTGCTTGGATAGTGATGATAAAATTGATTACTCGTTTACGGCAAGTTATTTGTATATACGTTTAGATGTGTATGCGATATATATATATACTACTTGTGTATATATATTGTCGAGATTGCATGTAATTTTATGTCCGTGGTGTTGATCTTCACGATCAATCGACAAATTTTCGCTCAAACGAATCGACACATTTGCACCACAATGTTTTTACACAAACTTTATAATATCAAAAAAAAAAAAAAAAAAAACTGTCTCGACTCTGGTGAACGAAAAATTGTACGGGCTGATCGTGAATTTTTTTAACACACGTCGACGAAACGAGTGCGTGAGTGCGCGCGTGCAAATAATACCCTATTTCCCTGCGCGCAATACCTGGGATTCGCAAAGTAATAGTATTGAAACGAAACAAAAAAAAAACGAAAAAAAAAATGGAATAAAGCACCTCTATGGATTTATTTTTTGATTCATTTACTAGTTTCTGTGCGACACCTTTGCCTGATCAATGTTTGACGTTAAAAGAGGAATTAAAAAAAAATCGTAAATGTTCATCCGAAGACTGCTCGGTCGACTAAAAAATTCACATACGAAATAGACACCACGGGACGTTTTAATGGTTTATGAATTTTAACTACAATGAAGTGACAACGATCGTGTAAATTCTACGGTTTTGTACGTCGATAATTCGACTACCTTCCCGTTGCCAACGATACATTTTACATGGCCAAAAATCTCGTAGGATCCTTCCAGCCTTGTGATATCCGTAGCGATAATTGACTATGACGAACGGTTGCATGACTACGTTATAACAAAAAAGAAAAACAGCCGTAACAGTTTGATAAATAAATCTTCAATTCAAATGACAACATAGACTATGTTAAAAACGAAATGAAAAAAAGAGAGAAAAAAAAAAAAAAACAATACAAGGCCCGGTTGCGCATAGAATTATATTTATTAGACTGTATATACATATGTGCCGTGTACAGTATATAACTATATACAATAATAAAATTAATTTACGGTTGGAAAAGCTTTCTTCATCGATCGTACAAATAACACGTTTTATTTTGCATAAAGAATGAGGGGTTTCGATCGGGAAATACGTATGTCCGTGAATTACATTATTCGCCGGATCGTATTACTCTAAAGTTACAACTACAGTACTAATCCGCGACGACGAGTACCATAAATTTTTCAAGTCGCACTATAATTTCGGATTGAAACTGAAGAACTTGTGCCACGGAAACGGATTCAAAGTTCCGGGTTCGATCGGCCTTTCGACTACAGGTTTCCATTTATTCTCAAAGTCCTTCAACTCATCTGCAAGAGAAAATAATAAAACGACTCAATATTATTTGATGAATCGTTGCATTTTTTTCACAGCTTACTTTGATCGATGTTAATCCAATCTTCCGTAACAGTCTCGACGCCGTCTTTGTTCTTTAGCGTTTTTACGGTATGCGTTTTGTCGCCAATTTGGCGCGTTACCGTCGTCTCCGTATTGCCTTCGTTATCGCTGACCGTTCGTCGCTGTTCCATCGTTCCGTCCGGTCGTCGGATTACTTGGCTCGTTACGAATTGCCCGAAAATACTTGGCGAGTTTTGACGCCGCGGTTTAGCCGGCTGCACTGGTTCCAGCGCGTCGGGCTCTTTCCAGATTTTCGAGAGATCGCCCGCGCCGATTCTGCAAATTTGCGAATTTAAAAAAAAAAATTTTTCACGAGATAAAGTACATTCAATCGAATAAAATAATTTCTTACTTTCCATCCAAATCGATATCTAATTTCGGGGTATCAACGTCCCCAATTGCCGGATACTGATAACCCGGTTTCAAAACGTTGTCTCTCAAGTCACCATTGGATGATCCACCTGGTGGAAGAGCCAAACTTGGGCCATTCTCTGGAAAAAAAATGTATATACATATATCTATTACAAAAGCTGCTTAACAATTGGTAAGTAAACCACACAATTAATACATTACAAAAGATTCTCACTAAATATTTGGCGTTAAATATACAATTAATATATCACGAAAAATGTTCAACTTTTTATTTAAGATAAACTCGCGATAATTACCGTCAAAGGGTGCAATGGCCCCACCAAATCCCTGACTGAATCCATGAATAAAATCCTTCAACATGCCCTCGATTTGCGATTCAAAATAACGGGTGATTTCGACGGGATCACTGAAGATGTTGAAATGCATACCTGTCCCAGGATTCCTAAAATAGCAGAAGCATATAAATCCGTTTGATTAAATTAAAAACGCAATGCTTTGACAGATTAATTGAAATGAGAATAACACAATAAAAACCACCTGAAATCACCAGCCTCATCGTCGTCATCGTCGTCGGTTTGCCAAATCGGATTCCTGAATCTATCGCCGTACTGGCGGTGGTCCTCGAAGCTGAAACGTCATTTTTTTGAATGGTTAATACGCAAAAAACATAGATATAGAACATAACGATCCCGAAATTTTGGGGAATAGTTTCGTCAGATCGGATTAGAAGTAAGTGAAGAGATCTTTGAGATCGAAAATGCTCGACGCAATAAATTGCGAAGTTGCAAAATAGAGAGTCATAAATGCATAAATCATTGTTTCTCGAACATTCCGTAACTTTCGATTTCCGTTGTATACGCACAACGAAAAATATCCAATTATTCAAACTCCGTCGTACTCACCCCTGATTCGGTGGTTCGTAGTTGTTATTTCGCCTACCGAATAATTTTTGAAAAAAATTGTCGAAGATTGACATTTTCGCGTATGGTTGACGTTTTCACACAGCTGATCGTCGAAACAAAACGTAAAATAAACAATTATGTCACACGGGACAGAGCCTCCACGTTTTCTCGTACGGGTTTAGCACTGCGTTAATGTTCCGCGAGAGCTCGGTCGGTACGGCATGTGGCTCTCCCGTCTACTTCCGTCGTCACGTGATTTCAAGTTTGAATAAAATTCGATGCCATTGCGATAGTCAACGGCCACCAACTGCCGCCCATTCCACGCCAAGAAACGCCGCGCGTTTTACTCGTTCTATCGACGTTTATTTATCGCTAGTCTTCCTTGTTATATTCTAAATAAATTATGATTTACGTTTGACAAATATAGTGTTTTAACACGAGTTCGATCCTATCTGCCTGTCGATCGACGAAACAATTGATACGTGACACTGCCAAGAAGTAAAAGAAAAATCTTTCCAAACACAAGGTTGGTTAACGTTTCTAACGAAGATTATTGCAATATTGCATGCCGATCGAATATTGAGGGAAACCACGACGATTTAACGTTCCGAATCGACGGAATATTATCCTCCTCGCTATGAATACGTAAGATCAATCCGCCAATGGTCCATAACCCATAAACAAAATGTTTATTCGCGTTGTATGCGAATCGACACATTTTCTTTGTAGAACCGGCTTCAATTATTGTTTATTTTAATAAACAATGGCTTAAAAGGCATTAGTCATTTTCCGTGAAAATATAAACAACGTCTATTTACGCTAGTGCTCCAAACGTGTAATTCTTGAAATGTTTGAACGAATATTAAATAATCGAGTCAATTATGGATGGAGAGCCTCGCAGTTGTAAAAAAAAAAAAGAAAAACACTGCATGTAAGACGCTTTGCATTGTTCTTTTAGAAAATTCGTGCAATTTAGATGCTTAAAGTAAATTATATTTAAATCATTGCTCATATCGGTAAAAACTCATTTCCGGAGCAGCAAAAAAAAAAAAAAAATTCCTGCTTATTAATAATTTTTTCTCTTACAGATGGAATCTCGTTTGCCAAAGCCTAAATTCACCATAAAAAAAGCTGCTAGCACAATAGAAGTGGATATCGAACCTTTTAAGGTGACGCGCACCGCCAATGTCAATACTGCACCGATGGAGTCCAATGGTTTAAAAGCTACTGGCAAATCCAAGAGCACTCTGAACATCATGGGAAATGCATCAAACGAAAACAAACCACCGGCGGCGAAGCCGGGTTTGTTGCGTGCCAAAACCAGCGCCGCAATCGACAGACCGGGTGGTGCTAAACCAGTCAAACGGTTGGGAACGAATTCGGACGCCATTGCGATTAAGCGGCCGAATTTACGAGCAGTTGCAAAGCCTTCTGCGCCGCAAAGAGCCGCTCCAAAAGTTGTCGCTGCAGCAAAAGCGACTAGCGGCGCGGCGAAAGGCGCGCCGAAACCGAGCAAATGGGATCTTCGCGGTCGGCTGGATCTCGCAAATGCCGAGTTGCTAACGCTGAAGGAGAAACACAAGCAATGTTCTCAACTAGCGAACATCGTCGAGGAGCTAAACGCGAAGGAGACTACGATGACGACAAGAATCGAGGAACTCGAAATTTCTCAAGCAACGTTAACGGAAAAATTGACGAGCACCAAGAGGGACTACGACGAGATGCTAGGAAAGAACGAGAGCCTGAAAACGGAGTTACACGAGTCTCAAGAGTCGTACGACAAGGTTTCGAAGGCGTTAAAAAAAGCGGAGGACACTTGCGCCTCGCAGAAGCGAACGCTCGCCGAACATGCAGCGATGGTCGAAGATTTGGAGAGAAATTTGCATGACGAGAGGAGAACGAACGTCGATTTGATGGAGAAGGTGAAGGATCTCGAAACGATTCTTCATCAAATGGACAAAGATCGCCGAGTATTGCACAACGTTATACAAGAGATGAAGGGCAACATAAGAGTTTTTTGTCGAGTGAGACCGAGAATTCCTAAAGAATCGTCGAAAGCATTATGTACGATTAATTTCGTCGACGAGTGCACGATAGAGGTCGGCCGATCGGACTCCGTCGGCGCGAACACGTGCGGCAGCAAGGCTCGCGGAGCCAAACAAGAATTCTCCTTCGACAAGGTCTTTCCACCGACCGCGTCGCAGGCCGAGGTATTCGAGGAATTGTCGCTTCTCGTACAATCGGCCCTCGAGGGATACAACGTTTGCGTCTTCGCTTACGGCCAGACAGGTTCCGGAAAAACGTACACGATGGAGGGTCAACCCGACACCGACGGCGAGGGTATGATACCGCGAACGGTTCGTCACATTTTCAGCGAAATGAAACAATTCGAGCTTCTCGGTTGGGAGTACAAAATTGAGGCGAGTTTTCTCGAAATTTATAACGAGCACATCGTCGATTTGCTCGATTCGCAACAGAAGAATCACGAGATACGTATGGCTGACACCAAGGGTCACGATCTGTACGTGTCGAATCTTCGCGTCGAGGAGATCCACAGCCCCGAGGAGTTGCACGAGTTTCTACAGATCGCTCAAAGAAATCGTGCGGTTGCGGCGACTTTCGCGAACGAGAGATCGTCGAGATCGCACTCAGTCGCGCGCATAAGGCTCATCGGCACTCACGCGCAGAAGGAAGAACTTTCGATCGGTAATCTCAATCTCGTCGATCTGGCCGGTTCGGAAAAATTAAAAGGCGAGGAAGCCGCGAGAACGGCGGAAACGAAAAACATAAATAAATCACTTGCGAATCTGGGTAACGTGATTCTCGCGCTTCTCAAAAAACAGGAACACGTACCCTACCGAAATTCGAAACTAACTCATCTGCTGATGCCGTCGTTGGGCGGTAACTCGAAGACACTTATGTTGCTGAATGTGTCACCACTGGACGATTGTTACAGCGAGACGTTGAACTCGTTACGCTTCGCCAGTAACGTGAACAGTTGCAAAACTGGAAATGTAAAAAGATCGCGACAATTGTTGCAAAATTCAACGTAAAAAACAGACTCATTGGTATTTCCATTTTTTTTTTATTCTTTCGATCGACAGAATCTCGATGGTGAACATTATTTTTATTATTACTTAAATTTTTTTAACGAATACTATATTATCTTACCTACTCGAGCATAATGATCAGTAACATGAACAGTTGCAAAACCGGAAATGTTAAGAGATCGCGACGATTGTTGCACAATACAACGTAAAAACAGATTCATTGTTAATTTCAATTTTTTTTTCTTTCGATCGACAGAATCTCGATGAATAAACATTATGTTTATCATTATTTTAATTTTTTAACGAATATTATATTTATGTCGCCTACTCGACCATAGTACAAAAAAAATAATGTAATAAAGATGGAGACTGAAAATTTAATCGTTGCACGAAGCTGTAGAATCTTTTATAATAACAACACGACTAAAGAGAGCCCTCGGAAAGAAATAAACCAAAGGACCATATATATTTTTTTTTATGAATAAAAGATTACCTTTTTCCGAGATGACAATGTTCGCGACGCCGCCGAGTGCCTGTAAATGATTTTTTTAACAACAACTACAGTCGAGATAATTAACCGATAAATTAATTGTATTTCTTTTTGCCGTATGCTCGTTTTTTTAAACATCGTTTTTTTTATCGCATACAACTCGCATTAAATTTTTATCAGTAGACATATAATTATTCGTTACTAATATCACCGAAAAACTTGTAATAACTCATTGCGCATTGATGGAAAAGAAGAGTAAACAGTCCAAACAAACCCGTTGAATCTTCTTGCGCATGAGTCGTCATTGTTTTTTCAATGAGATGTGTAGTTTTATAAAAAAAAAAATTAAATAAATAGATAAATATAATAAGTATGTGCCATTGAGTGACCGGAACAGAGTGCGCGCGGGAACTTGTACAGCGCGTATCCAAGACAACGCGGAAGCTCTATAACAAGTATATAAATTGTAATAAAGTGTAGATTAATGCTTGAATTGATAATTCCGTGTTCGATTCGATATGCGAGTTCAATCGGTTACTAACTAACACCGAAATCAAGTGTGAGTAGAAAAAATAAAAAAAGTCTCATATTTGAATCGCGTACGCGCGACAAAACCTATTATATTTTTCTACGACAATAAAAGTAAAGTCTCGTAAAAAAACATTTGATCGTATAAAATAATTGCTTACTTTCCATCCAAATCGATATCTAATTTCGGGGTATCAACGCCGCCAATTGCCGGATACTGGTAGCCCGGTTTTAAAACGTCTCTCAAGACACCATTGGATGATATACCTGGTGAAAGAGCCAAACTTGGGCCATTTTTTGGAAAAAAATGTATATACATATATCTATTTCAAAAGCTACTTAACGATTGTTAAGTGAACCACGCGATTAATACATTACAAAAGATTCTCACTAAATATTTGGCGTCAAATATACAATTAATATATCACGAAAAATGTTCAACTTTTTATTTAAGACAAACTCGCAATAATTACCGTCAAAGGGTGCAATGGCCCCACCAAATCCGACTGAATCCGTGAAAAAAATCCATCAGCATGCCGTCGATTTGCGGTTCAAAATAACGGGTGATTACGCCGGGATCACTGAAGATGTTAAAATGCATACCTGTGCCAGGATTCCTGAAATAGCAAAAGCACATAAATCTGTTTCATTCAATTAAAAACGTAATGCTTTGAAAAATTAATTGAAATCAGAAAAACACAATAAAAACCTCCTGAAATCACAAGCTTCATCCTCGTCATCGTCGGCGATTTGCCAAATAGGATTCCTGAATCTCGCTATACTGACGGTGGTCCTCGAATCTGAAACGTCATTTTTTTGAATGGTTAATACGCAAAAAAGAAAGATATAGAACATAACGATTCCGAAATTTTGAGAATAGTTTCGTCAGATCCGATCGAAAATAAGTGAAGAGATCTTTGAGATCGAAAATGCTCGACGCAATAAATTGTGAAGTTGCAAAATAGAGTCATAAATGCATAAATCATTGCATCTCAAACATTTCGTAACTTTCGATTTCCGTTGTGTACCTACGTACAACGAAAAATATCCAATTATTCAAACTCCGTCGTACTCACCCTTGATTCGGTGGTTCGTAGTTGTTGTTTCGTTTACCGAATAATTTTTGAAAAAAATTGTCGAAGATTGACATTTTCGCGTGTGGTTGACGTTTTCACACAGCTTATCGTCGAAACAAAACGTCAAATAAACAATGATGTCACACGGGACAGAGCCTCCGCGTTTTCTCGTACGGGTTTACTTAGCACTGCGTTAATGTTCCGCGAGAGCTCGGTCGGTAGTGCATGTGGCTCTCCCGTCTACTTCCGTCGTCACGTGATTGCAAGTTTGAATAAAATTCAATGCCATTGCGATAGTCAACGGCCACCAAGTGCCGCTCATTCTACTTTAAGAAACGCTGCGCGTTTTACTCGTTCCATCGACGTTTATTTATCGCTAGTCTTTCTTATTATATTCTAAATAAATTATGATTTACGTTCGACAACTATAGTGTCTTAAAACACGAGTTCGATGCTATCTGCCTGTCGATCGACGACACCATTCATACGTGACATTGCCAAGAAGTAAAAGAAAAATCTTTCCAAACACAAGGTTGGTTAAGGTTTCTATCGAAGATTAGTTCAATATTGCATGCCAATTGAATATTAAGGGAAACCACGACGATTTAACGTTCCGAATCTATGGAATATTATCCTCGACGCCATGTAACACGTAAGATTGATCAACCAATGGTCGTAACCCAAAAACAAAGTGTTTATTCGCATTGTATGCGGATTGACGCATTTTTTTTGCCGAACCGGCTACAAGTACTGTTTATTTTAATAAACAATGACTTAAATAACGTTAGTTATTTTCCGTGTACATATAAACAATGTTTATTTACACTAGTGCTGCAAACATGTAATTCTTAAAATGTTTGAACAAATATTAAATAATCGAGTCAAATATGGACGTAGGGCCTCGCAGTTGTAAAAAAAAAAGAAAAACACTGCATGTAAGATGCTTTGTATTATTCTTTTAGAAAATTGGTGCAATTAGATGCTTAAAGTAAATTATATTTCAATCATTGCTCATATCGGTGAAAACTCATTTACGGAGCAGCAAAAAAAAAAAGAAAAAAAAATTACTGCTTATTAATAATTTTTTCTCTTACAGATGGAATCTCGTTTGCCAAAGCCTAAATACACCATAAAAAAAGCTGCTAGCGGAATAGAAGTGAATGCCGAACCTTTTAAAGAGACGCATACTGCCAATGTCACTACTGCACCGATGGAGTCGAATGGTTTAAAAGCCACTGGCAAATCCAAGAGCACTCTGAACATCATGGGAAAGGCATCAAACGAAAACAAACCACCGGTGGCGAAGCCGGTTTTGTTGCGCGCGAAAACTAGCACCGCAATCGTCAGGCCGGGTGGTGCAAAACCAGTCAAACGGTTGGGAACGACTTCGGACGCAATTGCGACTAAGCGGCCGAATTTACGATCTGTTGCAAAGCCTCCCGCGCCGCAGAGAGCCGCTCCAAAAGTGGTCGCTGCAGCAAAAGCGACTAGCGTCGCGGCGAACGGCGCGCCGAAACCGGGCAAATGGGATCTCCGCGGTCGGCTGGATCTCGCAAATGCCGAGTTGTTAACGCTGAAGGAGAAACACAAGCAATGTTCTCAACTAGCGAACATGGTCGAGGAGCTAAACGCAAAGGAGACTACGATGACGACGAAAATCGAGGAGCTCGAAATTTCTCAAGCAACGTTAACGGAAAAATTGTCGAGCACCAAGAGGGACTACGACGAGATGCTCGGAAAGAATGAGAGCCTGAAAACGGAGTTACAGGAGTCCCAAGAGTCGTACGACAAGGTTTCGAAGGCGTTACATAAAGCGGAGGACACTTGCGCCTCGCAGAAGCGAACGCTCGCCGAACATGCAGCGAAGGTCGAAGATTTGGAGAGAAATTTGCATGACGAGAGGAGAACGAACGTCGATTTGATGGAGAAGGTGAAGGATCTCCAAACGATTCTTCATCGAATGGACAAAGATCGTCGAGTGTTGCACAACGTTATACAAGAGATGAAGGGTAACATAAGAGTTTTTTGTCGAGTGAGACCGAGAATTCCTAAAGAATCGTCGAAACCATTATGTATGATGAATTTCGTCGACGAGTGCACGGTAGAGGTCGGCCGATCGGACTCCGTCGGCGCGACCACGTGCGGCAGCAAGGCTCGCGGAGCCAAACAAGAATTCTCCTTCGACAAGGTCTTTCCACCGACCGCGTCGCAGGCCGAGGTATTCGAGGAATTGTCGCTTCTCGTACAATCGGCCCTCGAGGGATACAATGTTTGCGTATTTGCTTACGGCCAAACGGGTTCCGGAAAAACGTACACGATGGAGGGTCAACCCGACACCGAGGGCGAGGGTATGATACCGCGAACGGTTCGTCACATTTTCAGCGAAATGAAACAATTCGAGCTTCTCGGCTGGGAGTACAAAATCGAGGCGAGTTTTCTCGAAATTTATAACGAGCACATCATCGATTTGCTCGATTCGCAACAGAAGAATCACGAGATACGTATGGCCGACACCAAGGGTCACGATCTCTACGTATCGAATCTTCACGTCCAGGAGATCCACAGCCCCGAGGAGTTGCACGAGTTTCTACAGATCGCTCAAAGGAATCGTGCCGTTGCGGCGACTTTCGCGAACGAGAGATCGTCGAGATCGCACTCAGTCGCTCGCATAAGACTCATCGGCACTCACGCGCAGAAGGAAGAACGTTCGATCGGTAATCTCAATCTCGTCGATCTCGCCGGTTCGGAAAAATTAAAAGGCGAGGAAGCCGCGAGAACGGCGGAAACGAAAAACATAAATAAATCACTGGCGAATCTGGGTAACGTGATTCTCGCGCTTCTCAAAAAACAGGAACACGTACCCTACAGAAATTCGAAACTAACTCATCTGCTGATGCCGTCGTTGGGCGGTAACTCGAAGACACTTATGTTGCTGAATGTGTCACCACTGGAAGATTGTTACAGCGAGACGTTGAACTCGTTACGCTTCGCCAGTAGCGTGAACAGTTGCAAAACTGGAAGTGTAAAAAGATCGCGACAATTGTTGCAAAATTCAATGTAAAAAACAGACTCATTGGTAATTGCATTTTGTTTATTCATTCGATCGACAGAATCTCGATGAATAAACATTATGTTTATCATTATTTTAATTTTTTAACGAATAGTATATTTATCTCGCCTAATCGATCATAGTACAAAAAAATAATGTAACAAAGATGGAGACTGAAAATTTAATCGTTGAACGAAGCTGTAGAATCTTTTGCAATAACAGCACGACTAAAGAGAGCACTCGGAACGAAATAAACCAAAGAACCATTATATTTTTTTTTATGAATAAAAGATTACCTTTTTTCGAGATGACAATTTTCACGACGCCAACGAGTGCCTTTAAATGATTTTTTTAACAAACAACTACAGTCGAGATATAATTAACCGACAAATTAATTGTATTTCTTTTTGCCGTATGCTCGTTTTTTTTTACATCGTTTTTTTATCGCATACAACACGCATTATATTTTAATCAATAGACATATAATTTAATCGTTACTAATATCACCGAAAAACTTGTAATAACTCGTTGCGCATTGATGGAAAAGAAGAGTAAACAGTCCAGACAAACCCGTTGAATCTTCTTGCGCATGAGTCGTCATTGTTTTTTTTCGATGAGATGTGTAATATTATAAAAAAATAAATTAAGTAAGTAGATAAATAAATTAAGTATGTGCCATTGAGTAACCGGAACGGAGTGCGCGCGGGAACTTGTACAGCCCGTATCGACGACAACGCGGAAGTTGTATAAGAAGTATATAAATTAAATTGTAATAAAGTGTAAATTAATTATTGAGTTGCTAATTCCGCGTTTGATTCGATATGCGAGTTCGATCGGTTACTAACTGACATCGTAAGCAAGTCTGAGTAGAACATTTTTTAAAAAGTCTTATATTCGCATCGCGTACGCGCGACAAAACCTATTATATTTTTCAACTGCAATAAAAGTAAAGTCTTGTAAAAAAATGTTCTATAAATTATTTCGAAAGACGACCTTTGGTAGGGCGATCGCGACAACGGAAATTTTGTTGGATTTCAATCTCTTTAAAAACGTCTTGAACGCCGATGACGATGAGATAATTCTCGTGTTGACTAGATCGTTGCCCAACGATTTCGTAGATACTCGCGACGTCTCGATATCGCGTGAATTCGCAAATGTCTCGTCGTCGTTCACGTCATTGTAAAATATTTTTCTCGCTCCCTCGATCCCGTTTCTCGTATTCCTCGATCATCAAAAGGAAACGTTTGAACGGCAAAAGTTTCAACGCCCGAGTCCCTTGGATACATCGAGCCGATCGAACGCCGCTCCGATCTGTTGATGTTTGTAAACGTGTTTATTCCGTAGCCGGCAATGTCAAGTCCGAGCGAAGAGACTCTTAACACCCTATTGATATCTATACCACGTTTGGCTGCTCGTGTCTAATATTTTCGGAACATTCGATATCTCGTTCAAAGCTCCGAAATTAATATTACGTGGCCTTCAGTTTCAAGATTCGAAATTTCATCAGTACTTACAACTCTTCGAACAAGCGGCTTAACGATTCTCAATTTTTTAAGCATATTTGTGGATTTTTCCTCGACAACAGGAGTCTTCGTAGCTGATATTTCGCTGTTCACGAAGTCGTTTTTCACGACCGTGAAAAACTCCTACATGGACCTCTTGAGCGACTCAATTTTTTATACACTATTTTTTCCTCTTATTGATTCGTACCGGTACACTGCGAGGAAGGAGAAGTAGAAGGATAAAAAAGATCTATAAATCGGTGAAAACATCGAAATGCCTTACCGCTCGGCTCGGCGCGTCGACTATGTCTCGTCACAGAATCTTCGGGTCGAATATCGCGCGATCGAGCAATCTCCCTATCGGCGGCGGCGTCAACTGATCATTCCGCGTTGATAATAACAACTGACGTTTCGGGAACTACGTGAATAAAGGAACTTCAACAATCGCAACGGTATGGTGAGGTGCAATGATAATATGATAACAACGAGTCAAAGTTTCTTCGGTCTAATCGGCGCAGTTGTCGTTTTGACGATCGAGAGATCCACGCGTAACCTAAATGCGATTTGTATACTCTGACAGCGCAATGAAGTCAAACACAGACGATTAGATAGACCGAGCGCTCGGATTACACGCGTAAATTCAATCGCCAAAAGAAAAAATTCGTCAACGCCAAATGATTCACAATTCGCGATTATTACGAACGAAAACCTATTTCCATCGAGAAAGTTGGTACGTCACAGTTAATTTTTATGTCATCCAGACGAATCCTAATGCAAATAATCTCTTTTCCAGATGACGGAGATTGCCTCGTAATCTTTATCGTTCATCGACGATAAAAAAACCAAAGAAAACAAAGAAAAACAAAATTAAAATGAATTCCCCATTAAAGTGACGAACGAGCGTTATACGAAAAATCATCGAAATTTTGTTGCCGCGACTCTCCCGGTGTTACAAAGTGCGATGTGTCCGACAAAGAATGATACGTGAAATCGAACAATTTTCGAAGTTCCAGACGAATTTTATAGTCGTTTGACGAAAGTGGAAAAAAAAAAAAAAAAAAAATGAATAACATATCTGGTCAATTTCGCAAAACAACATGGGACCCTTTTTTGATAATATCGCAAATACTCGCTGTACAGACAGTTATGTATTTCTTTCTCGGCATATGGATTTGGATAGTCGCCACTATGTTGGGATACACAAGATCATTGGATTACGCCTTTCAGTACAAAGAAATTCACGTTCGTGATTTTGGCGGACGATTGGTGATAGCGATATTTGTGTTAAATTCGCTGATAGGTTCTTTGGCGCTGTGGTGGTTGGTGCAGCGAACAAAACAGTGCATGGATTTTGCTTGCACCGCTCATCTCATACATCTACTGTGCTGCTGGGCTTATAATTCCAGTTTTCCAACGACGTTCAGCTGGTGGTGTTTGAACATTGTGTCGTTGAGTATAATGTGCGTTTGCGGAGAATTCCTCTGTATGAGAACCGAACTGCAGGCCATACCATTAAGCATGAACAGTCAAAAAACAGCCTTGTAATAAAAAAAAAAAAAAAAAAAAAAAAAAACTAACATGTATAACGACGATTGATAACTAATTAATTTATTAATAATTGAAACAGATGTTTGAGAGAATTGAATACATTTTTCTTAGATAAGCACGCGGGTGGTTTCTTCAGTTTTTTCGTTCAGTTTACCACACATATATGTATTCCCGATAGTATATTAACAGGTTTTTTTTTTTTTTACATCGTAGAACAGTTTGTATTTTAAATTTAGCGATGGTACAAACTAACATACAGTTGAACTACTGGCGAACGTGGCGTGCAGAGTTTGTTCAATGATGATGATGATCCTCCTTGTAAAAACGCAAGCCACAGTACCCACAGCTGTGATTTCCTGGTTTATCCTGCGAGAGATAAACAAAACATTTATTTTCTATTCGGATATCGGAAAAAAAACGAGATAAATAAATAATTACTTACGAGATTTATATAAACTTTAGGATGTCCGAGAGGTCCGCCGCCGCCGTCGCAAGCGATAACACGATCTTTCGTAGGTTTAGGCGGAACTTCGTCAATCAATTTAATCGCCCAATTTTTGTTGACTTCCTTCTGACGGTCGACGAATCTCACCAGACGTCTGTCACTCTCGTCGAATTTCTGCGTAAACACGAAAACACCATCACAATAATACGAGGACCACTCGTACAGAACTGACGTAACCGCACAATCGTCGGGGGATGAGAGAGAAATAATACGAATATAATGAAATTACCTGTCCTGTGTGGGTGACTTGGTCAACGGGTTCCCATGACGCATTGCCGCGAACAGCTACGGTTAATACCGATGCTCGGGTCGCGCATAATTTGCTCGGTTTGCCGAGCAGACAACAAACTTTCTTGCTCGCCATATTTGCGAGAATGAATTTCTTCGATAGATCGAAGCGTAACGTGTCGCCTCTCGACGGCGAAACGCCGAAACGACGACATTGTGTTCGAGTTGTTTTCCGTCGCTGTACGATGGCAGAATATACTCGGTCGATATCTTGTTTGGACGAAGATGAATTACGAGTTACACGCAATTGTATTGCACCTGTAGAACATTGCCCTGTTGCTCTTACACTAGTCTCACGACTAATTGATGTTGATGTCCGCGTTATTAACCAGGTATGGATATTAATATCGATGTTTTTATCAGTCTTCCAATTAGAAACACTCTATTATTGTCTACAAACCGTCATTCGTAAGATTGGTGACCACTTGCCAAATTTTCTTTTCATATATCAAACAAAATCGTGTTTGCTAGCGAATAAAACGTATAACGTTACGCAAACGTGTTATTAATGAAACACGAAAATGTCAACTCGTAAATATTAAAAATATGAATAAAAACATCGTGAAAAGTTAACGATAAGAAAATATAAACTCTGTTCGAGATTTTATTTACTTACAACAGTACGATAAAATATCTTTTCATTTACGAAAGCGAATTCCTATTCCGGTTGCAAATGTAATCGACAAATTGCCGCGACTAATTGAGAGTTTCCATTAGCGATACGAAGGGTTGGGAAATTGCGTGAGCGTTTGTATATATATACTATAGTGTGGGCGTGTTGGTTTCATTGTGCAATCGAATTCTATCCAGTAGAGTCGGGGAAATACGATACGAAGCTTTCGAAGCCAAAAGGGCTCCGATGGGAGTATTCCTCAAACTATACAGCTTCTTTCGTATTGCGGCTCCGGATTCTCGATACATTCGTCTCTTTTGTGACTACGAAAACTGGTATATTTCTAGTATATGGGATCTGACGGAATAATTTAGCAAATCCCCGACGACGATACTCACGTACCCGATATAACGAGTTTGCGTGGTTTAAAGCTTCGTGAATATTGCCGATCGAGATATCTCATAACATTAAGTCTGACTAACGGGCACACGGATACACACAGTCGAACCGCGTGCGGCTAAAGGATGGTCCCTCGTGCGCCGTTTGCTTTAGAATTAATTATTCCCACAAGTCCATAAAGATATTACGGCTCACCGTGTGCAAGGAGAATCCGACTCGCCGGAGTTTATATAGGCATTACACCATAAATGAAGAAAAATAAGAAAAAAGAACGCGAGAAGATAGGGGAGTCCTCTCGTTGCTTATGAAATACCGAAATATATATATATATACAAACTCGTTTTGCGTATAGGCCGAAGGTCACACATCGCGTTCTCAGACTTTTTTAACGATCCGAGCCGAGAGCATTCGTCACGAAAAAAACAATAGATCGATCATAGTAACGACTAGAGCTTCGACACTCGATTACAAATCAGTGCACGTATAGAAAGGCGTGAATCTAAATTATCATTCTCCGCACGTTGGATAGCTGCCAGCTAAGTCCTCGGCAGGATGTATAAAATGGAGGAGAATAGAAAGAATTTTTTCTCATCCACTGCCATGCAACAATGGAAGTAGTAAAGTCATTTTAGGGTCCCCTTCGCTCGGTTTATGTACTAAAGAATACCGAAAGCTCTTCGTTGTATCATCAAAAAAAAAACCCTTTTACCTCAATCTTCGTCGATCCACCTTTCGGAAATCTGGGTCATCGCGATTATTTTCTCATAATTCGGATTTTCGAAATCTAATATCACAATGTCGAAGAGGAATTATATACATATATATAAGCCGAGTATTTGGTGTTGGGTCGTCGGAAAGAGTCGTAGTATAGGCTTGAAGGCCACGGGGATTGTTTATTCGGGAAAAAGGGGGATGCTACGCGAGTTGGTACACGTTACGCTTGCGCGAGAGAGGTTATCCCCGGCGCGACGGACCCACCCTCCGCTATCGCATCCCCTCGCGCACTACCCTCCGTCGCGAGAAATTCCGCGTTTTACCATCCCCTCCTCTCCCCCTCCCACCCTTCCCGGCTGTACTCTACTCCGTCGTCGGCTTTCCTCGCAGCCCCCTTTGTCTCGTCGCTACGACCTCCCAACGTCAAGATAGCCGGCAGTACGAGAGTGTACGTGCGAGTGTACGGCCACGAACCTCGAACAGGTAACGACTCAATTTCGCCGCGACGACGCGACGTGCAGTGTGTTTATATGCCGACCCATCATACATTTTACATACCCTATACATCCTAACAACGGTATTCTTGCATTATGGCGCAAACTATACGTCGATCCAAACCACAGACTCGCTGCGCGTGCGACGATAGTCATTGGCATACTTCAAACTCTCACGCAGTTCAATATGTTTCGTCGGAGCTTTTCTGACTACAAAGTGGCCAATGATTGTAGTCTCTCATTAACGATACATACCTATACGGTATCGATGTGAGCAATCAAGACGTACGTGGAATACTACCGTTTAGACAGCGGTTCATTCACTGCAATAAAGGACAATAACCATCGGAGTATCTCGTGTATCGTGTTAAACAATATATAACCATTTTGTCCAATCGACACGTTAAAGTTTATAGCTCGTTAACACAACGCCGGAATAAAAGTCGATCGTCGGTCACTATGTATAGAACTATATAAAATAGAGAAGAGACCGCGAAGATTGTGCAAACCCCTCTTTCCAAATGCTAACGCTAAAGGTATACATACAACGTATATACATAATATAGTATACGAAGGGAAATAAAATAGACGGATATAGAACCGGGGACATTGGCAAAGGTTCCACCAGTGACGTCAAGAGACTACTCTGTAAGGAAATATTTGATGAAATTCTTGAACTTTCACGCATAGTTCTCACGCGCGGAGTATTATTGGAAGCCTCCGACGTCATGCGAGGATTATTAAATTGGGTTTCGCGAAATGCATGAGAGAATTTAAACGTTATTAATACTTTATGAAACGAATAGTTAGTTTCTACACGCGCGGACCTTTTTTTTTTTTTTTTTTTTTTTCATCGATTATCGATGGAAATACGTGGGAGGGATGTACTGATTAAAATTTGCGGTACGAGGATTATGCTGACAAAGCTTTCGCCATATGGATGATCACAATACTCACTTGTGGACGGATTAACTTTTCTTCCGCGAAAATTATATTTATGTTTATGTAACGCTGCCGGAGATATTAAATTTCGTTATTGTTTGTTTAACGAGTATTTCGATACGTAATGCCTGATAACCTTACTTTTTGGAGCTGATTAATTAATGTGATTTGTAGCGTCGGAAATGTGATAATCGTAAAACATCGCTGGTACTTACTACGGCAGTATACAACAGGAGCGTTAACTTATCTCGTCTTTCTCTGGGGGAATATAAATTTCTAAGCTCCTCAGGTCAGCTACGCTTTTACGTTTTTTCTTTTTTTTTTTTTATAATTCATCAACCAAAACTCGACGAGGGAGGAAAAGGCCAAACTTTGGCCGTTCCTGTTTGCCCCGAGTAACGAGGGTGGAAAAACGTTATATACAGAGAGGAGTCCTTGGGGTCCGATCGTATAAGCTCCGTGAGCTTATATCGTATCCAAACGAAACGCACGAAAAAGGAAAAAGTTTCAATGTTCCCCGACTGCGATAAACATTAATCGGCGGGACTTTTCTCGATATGTTTCTCCCGAGGGTACAGCTAATTCCTGGGGTAAAAAAAAAGTGCGCCGATTATCCCTGAGATATCGAGCGGATTCGCGCGACGGTCGGGTAACGGAAAAAAAGCCCCAAACGACACGTTATTCGACAGCTTTTATACCTTCTTTAGTCGGAAATCTTTTGAAACACGAAAAAAAAAAAAAAAAAAAAAGGTAGAGACGAAAAGAAAAAAAAAACGTTCCGGAGCTTATACGGGTCTACATGTATCCGTTATAACTATCCCCGAGAGCCGAAAGCGTCGATGCCGCGAACTCTCGGAATACATGAATACAATATCCTCTATCGATAGATTGGATTACGTTAGATCCCACCGTTTTGCGATAGTCCCCATAACGTCGTTCGCGGAACGATGAAACTTTTTTTTTTTTTTTTCTTTTTTTTTTTCGTATTTCAGTCACGCATCGTAGTTCCTCACCCACGTAGTCACGTGATCATTATTTCCATCCTGAACTTGGAAAGCTTCGATAAACTGTAACAAACATGTACTTCCGGTTTGATATATATATATATAAAGTTGCGAAGCGACGTAGGCGTTCTACCGTAAATGACGAGTGACCAGAGATAAATAAATGCATTATAAGTATCAAACTAAAATCTCGTATCGCTATCACGCAGCATCACTTCTGCCCACGCAATGCCCCCGTAACATAATTTTTCCTCGAAAAATCACGATCCCATGAACTCCAACAAACATTTACTTTCGTTTTGATATAAAGTTGCAACGGTACGTAGGCGTCCCGCGATAAATAACGAGTAACCAAAGAGGAAGAGTTTATATTATAATTATTCGTTATCTGGTCGCGTATACTACTACGAGAGAGAGAGGAAGAGATACGGGGGATGTTAGTCGGAAAGTTCAAGGGCGATAGTTGGAGGGTGCGATGTCACGAGAGGCTCGAGGCGGGAAGTCTCCGGGTGGATCAACTGGTCCACGAACATATATATACATGCCTACCGAGCACTGCCTATACACGTGTCCAATGACTACACTGTCTAATGTATATATATATATATAGATACGTAGATACGTATAGATGTACACGCGAAGCTCTAATTCATATATATATACAGACTCAGACACACATATACACAGAGATTGATGATACCTATATAGGCGCAGATCCAACACGATTCGGTCGACGCTTGCGTAAAAGCAATTTCTATCTGGAGCCTCCCTCTCTATTTTTCAGGGTCGAGAAGGGTGGCCGAACAAGTGGAAATAATGTAATGCCAGGTGAAAATTTCGTCGTCGAAGCGGTGAGCGTATTATCAATATTATTATTATTATTATTTATTTATTGAAGGGAAAAACCCTTTAACAACATTTTATATGAATTTCGATCTTAACATTTTTAAGGGTATTAGATATCTGAACATTCATTAGATTAAATTAGGGACGTTAACATTTATCAGTCGAACGGTATATTTAGAGATCGAGCGTTTTTCGTGTCTCTCTCACTTCAATTTTTTTATTATTTTTTATTTATTTTTATCGTATTATTATTATTATTATTATTATTATTTAGTTATTATTATTATTATTATTATTTAGCTTTGAAGCTTTTGAAGCTCTCGCCCCCGACCGGCCCTGCAGGGCTCCGACACAGCTACGGGGCGAGCGGGCGGAATTATTATTATTATTATTACGAAAAGGCAATAATATCACATTTCGCCATCCGTCTTTCAGTTGTTTTTAAATTACAAACGTTGAACTGAACTGTTCGTGGAACGATTCTATGAAATTGTACGCCGGCGGAAGTATTGAGTATTTAATTGCTCGATGACCGGGTCTCCCGGTCATTATTGTTATCATTATTATTAAACAACGGCATTATTATTATTATTGGCATTATTATTATTATAAAACAATAATAATACCGCGTTCCGCCATCTGTATTTGAGTTGTCTTTAGATTACAAACGTCGAACTGTTCGTAGAACGATTCTGTTAAATTGTACGCCGGTGGAAGTATTGAGTATTCAATTACTCAATGGGAGAAAACCCGGTGATTATTATTATTATTATTAAATGACGATAATAATGTTTTCCTCGTCCGTCTTTGAGTTGTCGTTAAATTAGAATCGTTGAGCTGTTCGTGGAACGATACGCGAAACGATTGTATTCAATTGTACGCCGGTGGAAGTATTGAGCATTCGATTATTCAATGACTGGGATTTCTCGGGCTTTTATCTCGAACAGATCTTTTTGTTTCTTTCATTTCATTCTTATCGTATTCTTATTATTATTACCGTTATTATGAAACGAGAATAATAACGTGTTTCTCCTCCGTCTTGAAATTATAACCGTTGTACTCTTCGTGAAACAATAGTATTGAATTGTACGCCGGGGGGAGTATCGAGTATTCAATTACTCAATGACCGGGTTTTCTACGGGATTTTATCTCGAATAGATCCGAAACGGAGATGGACGGACACGGCGCCGGTACGGTTGCTGTTCTCGGAACGGTCGGAGCCGCTACGGGGGCAATATCGGCGATGCTGGTTTACGCTATGTGCATTCGACGTCGTCGATTTCCAATATTCGCTCCTGGCGGTGGACCGCTCAATTGGTAAACTATTCTATAATTCGTTCGTGCGATTACGCGAGTCCGGCTTTGTATGCGAGTCACCGGCATTTCCAGTTTCGACAGTTTTGTAATAAAATTTTGCGCGAAAACGATTGAAGGTTTGAAAGGGATCTGCTGGACAGGGCTAAGGAAGCCGCGAAAAGTTCCAAAGAGGAATTTATCGAATTGGGGAATGTCGCGAGCGCCGGTCTCGGCTTTGATACCAAAAATCAGAATGAAAACAACGACAGCGTCATTGAGGAAGTCGAGTGGCAACGAAGAGATCCTCCGTACGATACCAGTATTCTTGATTCCCGGGAAGGTACGATTTTGTATTAATATTTATTAAAAACGAAATATAAATGTTTATTTATCGATAATAATAAGCAATATCGTTTATCAGTGCCGAAATATTAATCTTTTTCACGACACTCTTTAATTTTACGAGTTTTATCAACGTTTCGAGATCTTAATGTGAAATGAGATCGTGTTTATGAATAATGGTCGTTCTTTCTTTTCTTTTCGCTTTTTTTTTTTTTAGTCATTCAGCGTCTTTCGGAAGGTGGGGACGACGAACCACCGAGAACCCCCGTGAGCCCAATCGCTCCCCCGCTTCCCGACGGCGCGGTTGTTGCTTCTGATGATCGAATGGTTATCGTGAGACCGCAGCCGCGGACCTCGACGGGTTCGCGATTAAGTAGCGTCGAAAGCGAAGTCGCTGCTTTTCAAAAGGTAATTCCTGTTTTTTTTTTTTTTTTTTTTTTTTTTTAACAAATATTTCCTTAATGATCGCGCGAATCATTCATAACAGCAATCTTCGTGGTCGTCTTCATCATCGCTGGACGAGGTTGGCGGCGAACTGCAACTCACTTTATCGTACGATTCGTCTGCTGGTATACTAACAGTTCGATTACTCGAGGTAATACTTCCGCGCAGAAATTTGCATCTTTTTTATGATTTTTTTTTTAATATCTCAAAGATTATACCGAGAAAATCCGTAATTTTGTGGTTTTTTTTTTTCACTCCAAGGCACACGACCTTCGTGCGCGAGAGTTGAGCGGAACCGCTGATCCTTACGCCAAGATACGCCTGTTGCCCGATCGAAGCAACACCTGGCAGACTCGGGTACACAGGCGCACCTTGAACCCCGGTAAGCTACAAATCTATAAACTTTTTAACTGATTACCCTAATAATAATGTTTTCCTTCCCCGAGTTTCTTATAATCGGAACCGCAGATATGCTTCAATTTTTTTTTACTCCAATATCCAATTTTCTTTTAGAGTATTAAATAAAAACTGTAAAATAAGTTTCGAACGCGATATTGAAAGGACGCCACATACTTTCGTGACCCAGATAACGATAAAAATGCACTTGAACTCGCGTGTCCGAAGTTATTGCGTGATCGACGCGACACATTACTTCACGTTATATCGATCTCACGTGTCGTTCGCTGAAGCGTATATATTTTTTTCTCGAACCACGTAATACTCGCGCGCGTTGGTCACTCGAAAAAAAATGTCTCGTCGTTAAAGTTCGTTGATAAAAACGTTTTTCCCGCAGTATTCGATGAGGATTTCGTCTTCGAAACGACTTCTCTAACCGGAATGACGCTGGAGATACTTCTCTACGACTTCGATCCGGTATCGAGACATCGTGGAATCGGTTACGTTCGCATTCGACTTCCGGTGGGACCGGAACTTCTCGATTCCAAACCGATCGCTCTTACGAAGCCAATTCTTCGATACGGCGCCGAGGGAAGCGTTTATCGATCGGATCCGCTCGGGGAACTCATGGTATCGCTGTTCTACGATCCGTCCGCCGCTAAATTGACGGTTATCGTCGTGAGAGCAATGAATTTGTCGATATCGGACGATACCGGAAATTCCTCCGATACATACGTAAAGGTAAAAATGGCAAAAAATTTACGGCGCGACAAACTGAAATGCAATGGAATGAAAACTTAAACTTAACTTAACTTTATCGTTAAAATTAACGCAGGTGACGATTTTCAAAGACGGCAAAGGGGTGAAAAGGAAGAGAACCGCTATATGCCGAGACGCCAGAGGTCCCGTATGGAACGACGTATTGACCTTCGATCTCGGTGGCGATATATTCTCCACGTGTAGCTTGGAATTTTCGGTGGTGAAGACGAGCGGCGATCTCATAGCTCGTTGCGAAGTTTCATCGAAATGCCAAAAAGAATTGTTTCATCGTGTATTGGCGGGAACAGGCGCTTCCGTCCAATGGATACCGTTGACCGGTCCGGAGAGACGCGGAGGATAATCACAGAGAGTCTCAAAGCAAAATGAATACGAGAAAAAAACTTGAAAAAAAAATCAGATAAAAATTGAAAAAGAAAAAAAATAAAATACGCTGATGAACACAAAAGCCGATCTGTGAGAAAGACGGCGTTCGATCGTATCAGCCGACGATGAGCGACGGTATCTACTGTAAAGAAACAAAAAAAAAAAAATGAAAAAAAGTATCGCGAAGACGAATGGAAATTTCGTCTCGCGTTTGATCCGCGTGAACCATAACGTTTGGTTCTTCTTCTTCGTCTTGTACTTCCTCTTCCCACTCACGCGTTACGCTTTGTCGCATACGTGAGTTTCACGCGAATTTTATCACATACGAGAATTCGGTTTATATTGTAATACGTTGCCGCGCGATTTCGATTCTCGCCTCCGCGCAACACAATCGGAGAGACCAGTCGAACAAAAATCTCATTTAATCGTCGTACCTCTGTCGTTATGTATTATATTAGAATTTAATGTGTACGTAAATATATTAACGAATGTGCGCGCTTGCTGCGAGAATGACATATATATACATATATATATATATATATATATATTTTGAACAGTTATCGATGAAGAGTTACCGAGAGAAACAGATTTTGAAAGATATATTGAGATTAATACTTCGAAAACCCCCAATTGTATGAATAATTTTAAACAGATGCACACAGACAGAACATACAAATATACAAGATACTAATGATAACGATATGTTTAAATCGACGTGATTTCTTCGTATCTTTGAAAATCTCGAATCAACGTCGAGATTATTGTCACGAAATGTGTAGAGTTAAATATCTTGACGTGTAATTCGAACCACACATAGATCGTAATCAATTAGTAACTCAGGACTCATTTACAAAAAAAAAAAAAAAAAAAACAGTTACGGGACCAGGGAAGACGCTCAATAGTTCATTTTGTTTTTTTTGCGGTTTTTTTTTCTTTTTTTTTTATTGTTTCGTCAATTTACAATGAAAATCGAGCCAACGGTGATCCCTGAGTTTAGTTGAAGAGACCTGAAACAAAAAACACATCGGAGTTTACTCCTCTAGGAAAAGCACAATCGACGAAAAATTTTAGATTAAATCGCCAAGATAGTTGGCAGATATAAAAATAGAGTATTCTCATTAAAAAAATTGTGTCTTCACATGATTTCTCAGTAGCTAATACATGCGTGAATAATCATTGAATTACTCCGTAATAAACGAATGTAGGATATTCGTTGAATGTGACCATTTTTTTTTTGTCAATTTTGGTCTTTTTTTTTCTTGTAGTCGTTTAGTTAGTTTGCCGATAGAGGAAATATTATTTTTTCTTACCGAAGCCCATGTCGTCGTCCGACTCCTCTTCAGGTTCCTCCTTCTTCTCCTCCTTCTTCGCTGGAGCAGCCTCTGCGGCAGCGGCAGCTGCGACTGGAGCTAATAAGAAAAAAAATTAAAAATCATTGATAAAATACTAAATATCGCAGAATGGAGTAATTTTACGTAATGAATTAACGTAAAATTTTAAATAAATTGAATCGTAAAAGTGAGAAAACTATTAATTTCAATGGCATGAACCAATTTGTTTTTTCACTTATTTTTTTTTTTTATTTTTTTTTTTACGTATTTTTATTTTTTATCGTTAATTGTCGGCAGTGAAAATCTAGGTACGTTGTAACATCAGCGGACCCGACAAACTTTCTCCTTCTATTTACTATCCTCACTATCGCTGACCATACCGGCATGAAATTGACCAGTCTGGGGGATGGAAGGAGGAGCAAAGAAAACTTATTTTAAAGAATTTATTCTTACCGCCACCAGCTGGTGCAGCGCCGACTCCGGAGCCAATGTTGGTTATGAGTTCCTTTACATTGATTCCTTCCAAAGCCTTGGCGAAGAGGCCGGGCCAATAGGGCTCAACATCAACGTTAGCGGCCTTCAGGATGGTCTGAATCTTCTCACCCTGAAAATATCGTTGTTTTTATTTAGCCGCACGAACGGGATACAGATCGCTGCCAAACTCATCGAAGCGGGTCATGTGACCGCGACGAACGCGTGTTTGTATTTACGTTATTCTCGTGACGAAACGATTTTAATTCGAAACTTGCCGAAGTGCGTAGAAAATAAACGTGATTACGAAAAACAAACGAATAATAATAGAACACGTTTCGAGTTTATTTTATCGTTAACTACAATGTAGACGCTGTGGTACAGTGGAATGTTAACCGGAGAGTCACGCACACACGCGATAGATACGATTTGTCACAAAATGCTCCAACATGGAAATTATACTCACGGTAACTGCGACATCGTCGTCGGTGAGGATGAGTGCGGAGTAAACGCAAGCGAGCTCGGCTTTGGTCGACATTTTGTTGTTTGTTTGAGTGATTGATCGTTGACCGATGGGTGTTTTTGACGGTGCAAGTCGCCGATGCGGCCTTAGCTCAAAAGAGAGAACAAGCACACGCGGGTTATCACGAGCCCAAAGAAAAACGGAAGAGGCCGAAGCTAAGCGGAAGCTACTGACGCTCCCTCTAGCATCGTTGTACAAATTCCCCCCTCTACCCTCAACTCGTCATCGCTAAAGTGCTTTGATTTCCCCACTGTGCGCGCGGGAACGAACAATGGCAATACACGCGCCTTCAGTTCTCAACAGCGCGACCGGCGTTCCAGACTTTTTTTGCCTGGCCATCGCATAAATATCATTTCACCGGTATCGCAATAAAAAAAAATTCAATTGCACCGACATAATCAGCAAGTATATACGACAACGTCATCTCTTATTGTAGCTCGCATGCGCGGCCATGCGCCGTACAGCCTCACCTTTCCGACGAAAAATCTATTTTTGCAAAATGACACGGTGTTAAAAAGAATGGTATAAAAAAAAAAGTACCGGCCACGTATAGAGAGAGAGTGGATTCGATAATTTCGTGAAAATACGGCCTAAGGGTTTACGCCTATGTACGGGCGGCAAGGTCATTGCATAACCTGAAATGTTCAACGTTTAATATCGCGTCGTACATTATACCGCGGCGTAAATCTGAATCAACAGAGCTACTCGTGAATTCGCAAACATGTCCAATCGCACTGGGGGGAATTGATCGCAGAAACTGGAAATTCTATTGTTGGAAGAAACATTTGAAAGAGGGTGGACACAGTGCCGGGTCGAAGATCGCGTTGATTCGACGAAACCGCGAGTCAGCATAAAAGTTGAAAGTAAAATTTATGCCGCGCTGTTGTATCCCGTAGTACTTTTCGGTAAAATCCGAGCGTGCGCGAAAACACACCGCCGTAGTCGAGCGAAGTAAAACGCAACGCGTCGAGATCTCGAAGGTTGTACATTATTGCGATTCTCTCGTCGTTCTCGTCGCTCGTTGGCGCTCTCGATAATATCTCGATAGGTAAGAACGCGGCGCGGCGCGGCGTGCGCGAAAGATCGATCAGTGTTGTGCGCCTCGTTGTGTAGAACGGTGCAGCGGTGTGAACGGTGAAGATTCCAATCTCGTCTGGTGGTGAACCCAAACGTAGGATACGAGATTAATCCGGAAAATTTTCGGTCGTAGACGTTACGATAGTTTGTGTTGTAATGCCGGATGTTTGTCGCGACAGTTAACAATGAGAATTCGACTGAACGGCGAATGTTTTCGTGCGTTGTTGCCATGTAGTATCTGCAAATGAAGCGACGGCGAATAAAGCGGTCGCGTGCTAGCAAAGTACTGCCCCTGGGGCCGATGGGAATGGCGCGCAAATGCTGCGTAAAGAATTGCAATAGCGACGGTCAGGAAGTTCGTTTCAAGGGACTACCATTGCACAAATTTCCAAAGGACGCGAATTTGAGAAGCAGGTGGCTCGTTAACGGTTCATTCGACACGAACTTCAAACCGACACCCGGTCAATTCGTTTGCCACAGACACTTCAAAAGAGCCGACTACGAGACTATCAAGGGTCACAAATACGTTCTACGAAAAGGCTCCGTACCGACGATTTTTTCGGATTATGACAATCATCCAGGTATGTTTATTACTATTTTTCTATTGACAATTTTTCGTTTTTTGCGCGAAAGACCGCGAGATTTCGTCATCTCGCAGGTGCAACGAGCAGTAGGTCATACACTAGTGCGAATAACGCATGCCTCTACCCTACCCTCGGTGGCCTCTCTCATACCACTGCAGCACCAGTGGATCTCACTCGCGATTATCTTCGTCACGCACGAATTTCGTCGTCGGTTTCCGTCGAAACCCCGGCGCTTTGTACGCACCTAATCTCACTTGTTTATCGTGTAAATATTTCAAATGCCTTTTCCTTTTTTTTTTTTGGTCGAATACTATCGTTTCTACATTGTTACGAGTATATTAATCTATTTAACGCCCATTCTCGCAATAATTGCATTTAAAATTTTTATTATTTTTCCGACGTCTAGAGCCGTTTGTTTGTTTCTTTGATTCTTCTTTGAATCACAATCTCTTTCGTAAATTCTGTCAAACTATCTAACGCCTATTTATCGAATATTATTTATCGTCATTTATTTCGAAACTGCTATTCTTGTGATAATTTTGCATACAGTGTTTATTTACGATGCTTAGCGGCGTTTTTTTTTCGCGATCGTTTGCACAGCTTATCATTTACGTTTTTTTAATCGCGCTTCCGCTTGTTATGGGGCTACTATTTGTCATTACTTCTGTAAGATTTTATTTTTTCGACATACTTACGATATTTCAACACGTAATTTTTTTTTTTTTTTTACGATATCAATAATATAACAAATACTTTTCAATGTTATTTTTTTTTGTTTACCGTACATTTTTTAAAAATGGATTAGATTAATTATATTTTTTTTTTACGGTAAATTCAACTTTTATTCGTATTTAATTGCGATATGCGTTGTTTATTGTTTGTTTTTTTTTCTTTTTAATGTGATATTTGTCGTGTTTCTATTCGCCGCAGATCCATTAACGATGCCTGTGAAAACAAACACATCGTATCCCCAGGAAGATTTGGATCTGATCAATTCCGAGATATTGAATATGGATAGCGCAGCGGCTGAATCTCCGCTCTTTGCGGAGGCGAGAACTCCGAAATCAGACAGTTGCGGAGAGGCGTGTAATTCCAGACCAGGTTCCTCCGCGGATTCTTTCAATCCGTTCGAAGCATCGGACGGCACGGATATTGGCTGCAAGATCTCCGAGGATAACGACGATATTTTGATGAACGACGCGCAACCAACGGAAAGGCTACGTTACGAAGCTGAAACACACAGCGCCGACGTACCTTTGTCTCACGAAATGGAAACAAACATAAAATCGGCGCTCGACGAGTCGAAGATCATCATCAAGGAAGATGCTGATGGATTAAAAACAGAGACAGTAATGCCGAGCGAAAAATCGGCGGTTCCGTCGCCGAAGCCGATTAACCGGGGATCGCTGGAATTTTTTCCAGGCGCCAAATTGGAAGCGAAAGATTTCAATGACAAATGGCAAGTGTTTATGTTAAATAAGCAATACACAAAATTATCGAACTCTGTTATTCGATGATAAAAAAAAAAAAAAAAAAAAAAAGTGGTTCCTAGTCGAACGAAATAGTGCTTACGGGACAAAGCTGTAACACGTGTTTGTAGGTATTCGGCACGAGTGGTCGAAACGGACTGGGGCGATAGAGAAGTGTTGATACATTTTGACAAGTGGAGCTCCAGATTCGATGAATGGATTCCTATGGATAGTTCCAGACTGAGAGTACTACAAATGCAGCCGAGGTATGTATATCTTCGATTTTCCGGCCTTTAATAAAAAAAAAAAAAACAATAAAAAAACCATTTGGATCATTTATCATGCGCGTCTCGTATTGATGAAATTATTTTTCAAACTTTAGACAATTAAAAAAAAAAAACGTAAATTTTCTCGTCTTAAGAACGTTTTATCAATATACGTATTTTTTTTTATGTTCTTTCACTCAAGTGAGCAAGTTTGGGTGCTTCCAACTCCGTAAGTTCATCATTGCATTTATTAGAAGCTCCGTGAGCTTTTGTTTTTTTTTATTCGTATTTTCGTTCGAATTTTTCGATTTATCAGTTTCCTGTACATATTTTACTATTCTTGTAGTGTCTTGCAATGCCAATTATTCGTATTTTATTCGGGTAAAAAAGTAATTTATTCGTATATGGATGATGGATGGTGATTGGATTTGTTAGTTAATACTTTTCGTCTTAGAAAATCTCAGCTGTTAATGTACATTGTTATCAATGCGGTAAAATGCGGTGGTAATTCCTTACCGTCATTAACTTCATTTAGTTTTCATCGCGCTGTTGCATGATTTTTTTTATTATCATTGTGTAAATATAATTATAAATCGTTTTCCCATCGAAACATTCGATAATTCATTAAGAAAATATAAATACAATTGAAATTCTGTTTTTTATTGATCCAAATAACATTGCAGTCGACTGCATCATGATACCCTTTTGTTCCGTTCGTATCGCTAAATTTTATCGTCGAACAGACCATCTGCTTTTCCCATTTGATTTTATTATTCTGTTACGATAATTCTTTTCTCATTTTCACGTTGAAAAAAAAAAAAAAAAAAAAAACGATTTAAAAATGCAATTAGTTCGTCCATAGATCGCATTAATTAGTTGAACAGTGCATCCCAATTCTCTTATCTCTATCAACATGTATCAGTATTT
This sequence comes from Buathra laborator, assembly GCA_934046635.1. Classification (NCBI taxonomy): domain Eukaryota; kingdom Metazoa; phylum Arthropoda; class Insecta; order Hymenoptera; family Ichneumonidae; genus Buathra; species Buathra laborator. The sequence continues at coordinate 1,723,149 of OW203897.1, read as the reverse complement.
TCTCATTCGAACTCTCGCCTACTTTACATCTGATCGTTAAATTATTCAGAAACAATTCAATATTTCGTAATTTCATCGCAACAAAATCGCGATGTAAATATTCAATTTCTGAAAGATTAAAAAAAATACTACGAAATGATTAGTAAATCGTTTGTTCGAAACCGCCCGCGTAACTTTGCACTCGACTGCACCGCGTTACCGTTAGAGGGGTGAAAAAAGACGAAAAAAAAAAAAAAAAAAGAATTCTACGTTATTTCTCGTATCGTGGTGTATATTTCGTGGTGGAATACGTTGGAGAGTGGGCGAGAGAGAGCGTGTCTCGAGAGCAGCAAGCTTAGGATTAAATGACAATCGGGAATCGGTGTGGCTATCGTACGTTTCATTTTTTTTTCTTCAACCGATATTTTGCTCTTCATCGCCGCGAGTTTTTTTTTTTTTTTTAACGAGAGAGCTAATGCATGCATCTCGAAACTTCAGGGATACGAAGATGAGGGATTTCGCTGTTGGCGAAAGAATATTGGCTACGTGGGCAGACGGAAGAAAATATCCAGCCAAAGTGAACGCTGTGTTGGGAAGCGGTGAGTTTATTAGCCTAAACCCGACTGTGTGTTCCTACATATTTTCTGCGCGCGCATACATATAGACGCGCGTGTGTGCGTATATATGTATATACGATGCGCGCGCGCTTAAAGCGCTCTACACGATCGTACGCGAGAGAGAACGAACGAGCACACTGAGTTCTTCCCCCCTCCCCTCCCTTTCCCCTCTCAGATCACTTGACGTTTTCTCCCTGGAATAGAAATCCCCTTAGTAAGGTATATATAAAAAAGAAAAATAAGACCCGTAAAAAAAAAAAAAAATATTTAAAAAACTTGCAGACAGATACGACGTGCTTTTTGACGATGGATACGCGAAAATCGTCAGATCATCAAAAATGACAAAGATCGCGTCGACAACGGAAAAGGTGAGCTTTACGCTTTTTTCGAGGTTATGTTGTTGTTCATTGAAAGGAGTATGAGATCATTCAATCGTCGTTGACAATCGATTAGAAACCGTCTTCAGTCATTTCAATGCATGTAAAAAAAAAATGAATAATTTTCGAAATTTGACGAAAACAAAAAAAAAAAAAGTGGATTTTGTCGAGTCTCTTGACGACAAGAATTCATTGATTATTTCTGAATCGTATCGATTTGTTTAATGCAATGTTTTTGTTTTTCTGTTTGTCTGTTGCGGAATACAGAAAGTCATGGAAGCCGATAGTTATATCGGCAGCAAACAGGAGCGACGGGACAAAAAACGCAAACACACCGTTATGGAACTCTTTCATACCCATCCGAGAAAACGGAACAAGTCGGAGATGGAGAAAGTTGTTAAGAAGGAAGAAATCTCTGTGGCGGAGGATGAGAACAATTATGTTCTGGAAAGTAGCGTTGAGGTGGATAATTCGTCAGCCGTTACTTATTACGACTCGGGCGCCGAGTTGCTGAGAGGCTTTGAGAACGCTAAGCCAAAGGTGAAAACCTATTCAAAGAAAATTAAACGCGATATCGCGAAAAACGATACGGATCAAGAGGACGATTTTGGACCCGAATGGATCGATGGGGAACCTCAAGGAATCGAAACTTTTATCATTGACGCGAACGACGGTGAGAAAAAAAAATTGATAACGACAATTATAAACTGTAACTTTCGCGAAATTGTTGAAAAATACACCGTAATTCTCCGATTACAGGATCTCGGCGATCGATTATCGTTGCGGACAAAAGATTGCCGGTGATATGGGAAAAACATTTTACACAACGGCGAGCCGGTACCTCCGCTGGTAAATGGGACGTTCTTTTCGTGCAGTAAGTGTTAAAAAAAAATTCGATTCATTTATCTATTTAACGAATTTCTTCTTTTTGCAAAAATATACATTACAAGTTTGGCGACAAAGAATTAATACATAAAAATGATATACTATCGGTTGCACAAAATATATACATCGCGTCTTTGGAGCCGCTAAAGGGCGAACGTCGTATGTCTATGCACAGCGCGTAAGCCTTGTAGTCATTTAGTCTTAAAGAACGCGATATATATATTTTTTCTTTTTTAACTCAATTTGCGTGAAAAATGGAAAAAGAAATCTCATAAGCATTTTTTATTGCGTTTGACGACACGAAAATATGTTTCAAACGATTCATTTTTATTCCACAGTAAACCGAGCGGTAAGAAGTTTCGATCGAGAAACGACATCAGAGGTTTCATGGAAAGTCAGGGACAGTTCGACTTCGATCCGGAGATGTTTGATTTCTGCATTCACCGTCGAAAATCCAAGACATCGATGGCGAGATTGAAGCTCGAGACGAGCGGAGAAGTGCCGAAGAAGATAAAGACACTTTTGCCAAAGACTAAAGCGGTACCGGCGACCCCGGAAAATTTGTTGCTCGTTGCCCCGATTCCTGCGGAAGTTGCGGTACCGATAACTCCGAACAATACACCGGTCGACGATGGTGGTAAGCGGATTATTATTTTTCTTCATCCTGTTGTTTACAACTGCGGTGACCGTATCTATCCCAATCATTCATACACATCACTGACAAAATTCCATACATTCGTTTACTCCGATCTAACAAACTAGGAACCGTTTACTGTGAGTACCGCGAGTCATGACTATCCTCCCGAAACAAATCATTAATTTACTTAACTTATATCTTTTTAAAATTTTTTTTTATAGCGGTCTTCATCGGCGGTCTTCGGGTTGAGATGGAGGACAGCGCTTACAAGTGCCCAAAGGAGGGATGTTGCAAGAATTTTCGAAAGGAGAATCTCTTGCAGATGCACATCAAGCATTATCATCCAGAATACTCAAAATTTCTTGGTTCAACTCCGAACGTCGCTGACTTAGCTTACGCGAGAACCATCGGAGAATCCATAATCGACATAACGCCGAAAAAATCGAATAACAATTTTTTGGATAAAATCAACAAATTCGAGAAGAGAAAAGCTGCCCACGAAAAGCCAACTTTACCAGCGGCGCAACTGATTCCGTCACCGGGACAAACCGTTCCTTTGCTCGCTACTTCGCCCCTTTCGACCAATAGCACGGGTACCGAAATTGTCGCGAACGACAAACTCCTGGGAATTCCGTTGCGCGACGATTCAAAGTTCGAAATGATGTCCCCATCTTCGAACACAAGTATCGATATGGACGAGGATTTCGGCAAGAAAATCGATGCCACTTGCGCCATGTCGCCGGGAGCTCTTTTCGACTTGAAGATCCGCGAGGAAAAGACTCAAATCGGCATCAAGACATTGCTACCGGTTCGACCGCCTGTACCAACGCCGGATGCTTCGAGACTCGACAGATCCAAGTCGCTCGACGAAGCTTTTCATCCGGACAAAGGAAAAATGCAGAGAAAACGGCAACTTTCCGAGTACAGCTCCGAAGTACCGCGTCCCAAAGGCAGACAAGGTAAACAATTGTTTTCCTTTGTTTCCTCGTATATATGATAAATAATATATATCCGGCACTGATTTCGTCTTAACGAGCGCTCACCGGTGCCTAGTAGTCTAGTTATTCCGGAGATGATTTTTTCATACATATGCCTTTAGAAGAATGCGTTTCATATACCCATTAACTCTTTAACGATTAATGAAAACAATTTATTTATTTTAACTATCGTAAGCTTTGATACAAACACTTTTTTTTAATAATTCACGATTGATATGATTCTTTTTTTGCCTTATTAAACGTTAAAGGGTTAAATCTCGTTACCGTTCCTCATTGAAAAAAAAAAAGATTGCAAGATGTACATAAAATATTAGGCTACTTTTGTGTTCAGTTGAGCGAAGAATTAACGGATTAGTACGTTTCCCTCATCACCTACAAACCGTTTATTTCCCGTCACTGTCTTATTATTCCCGATTATTTTTTTCGTTCCACCATTTTTTTTTTTTTTTTTTCGTTCATTATGTTTCGTTATCGCGGATGAGTGTAGGCAGCGAATATGCTTTTTCTTGCTATCAGGCATGCAGGAGCTTACGGATGATTATGGGGATTTAGATGACAGTGCATTGGACGCCGAGGGTCCAGCGGCTCTCGTGTATAGATTCAGTCGTAGGAAATCAGACGCAAAGAGCGACGAGAACAGCCAAAGCAGTAAGTTTCATTACATTGTAATCGCCTTCATCCACTGTTTTATTTTTCTGCGAATGGTAGTTCGTTATTTCAATATACATATTTTTTTTATTCGATATATACATTGATTGTGCTACTCGTAGATCGTTTTTTTTTATTTCCATTGCGTCGAGAAGATTGCCAGTTTTTTTTTTTGTTGCTCGGTAGGAGATTTTTGCGTGTTTTATACTCTATTGTTTTGTATTGTTCTTTAGGTCAGCTAAACGATTCACGTCTTGAAAAAGCCGATACCCCAAAAGGGGATGCCGCTAAAAGAGATATTAGTAACGAGGCGGAAGGTATATTGTTTTTTTTTTTCGTTTCGTTTTGAATGATCATTTTGGCATGAAAATTCGAATGGCACCAATACGTTTCATATTTTCGTTCATTTTATTTTTTTGTTCATTCATTCGCAATCAACATGTAATTTCGTCTCTCATCGCATTTTTAACGAACGTACGATGCATGTCATCTGTTAACAAAACATCAAAAGCGATACAATTCATCGGTACAAATTTTTGGATTGTCGGTGGATTTTTCGTTGCTGATGTCGTTTCTTTTTCTCTTTTTCCTATTCGTCTCAGAAGGCGACGGAGTTATGATGATGATCAACGGGGAATTAATCAAAGTCGAGCAGCTGCGACGCGAAGAGATAATCAATTGTACCTGTGGATTTATGGAAGAAGATGGGCTGATGATTCAGTGTGATCTTTGCCTGTGTTGGCAACACGGTCACTGCAATGCCATCGAGAGGGAGAAGGATGTGCCGGAAAAATATATTTGTTATATTTGCCGACATCCCTATCGTCAGCGTCCTTCAATGAAGTATCTTCACGACCAGGAATGGCTTAAAGATGGAAAACTCGCGAGGTAATTGATCTCAAACTATATATCGGCAAAACACCAAACAAGACATGAATCTGTTTTTAAAATTTTTATTTCAACAGCCTAAGCAAACGCACCAAAGACCAAAACGCTATTAATCAGAGAACCGCGTTATTGAAACGTTCGTACGATCTCGTCGCGGCGTTGTTGCAGATACAACAAATTCTTTACAGTCTTCGCGTGAAACTGAGTGTAGCGCAGTGAGTCCACACCTTTCGGTTTATGAAAAATTCATTCGACGGATTTAAAAAAAAATATTTATATCTTGGATACGATTTTGCAGGAAGAAAGATCATCCCAAACTCTATTTGTGGGCGAAGAATTGGGAAAAATCGGAGATTCCTGAGCCAACGGTTGATCCTGTGCCGGTGATGCGAATAGTCAAACCGAAGGTGGAGGCAATCGATCCCGCGATCGATAGTTCTGCCGAACCGAAAACCGAAGTTGCGACAGTTCTCAAAGACGAAACTGACGAAAAGTCGATAGCTTCGGACACCGAACTGATGAAAATACTCGAAGAGGATAGCACCTCGCCGGACGAAACTAAAGTTTCGTGTAAAAAAGAAAACACCGAAAATTCGGATAGTAATATTCTTTTAGGAGCATTAACCAAACTTGAGAATTCGAATGATCCGCAAAATACCTTAATCAGTATGGAAATAAAGACCGAAGATGGCGGTGAGTAGTTACTTTTGTCATTGAGAGTTTCGTTCGTTAAACAATTTCGAAGTTATAATGATATTTGACGCGAATGCCGTTGCGGATTTTTTCAGAATCGCAGAATGACGCTTCGACGATAAAGACGTCGTCGACGGACGCGGAAACTCCGGAGGCAATGACCCCAGCGGAATCAATTCCGTCTGTACCGCCGCACGAACTCGCTGCACCTATGGGACCCTTCATACCGGAACCGGAAGCTCCGATCGATCCGGCCGAATGTCGGCAACGGCTCTTGGAGCACATTGAACATTTTCAGAATCACATAGATTCTCGATTAACCACTATCGAGGCTCAAGTCTGCGGTATGTCTATTAACGTTCTAAAAAAAAAAAAAAAAAAAAAAACGGTGTATAAATTTCTGTGAGAAATAATTTAATAAAAATCTCATCGTTACAGTACTGGAAACAATGGATCCCGACGATGGAGTTTCTTCTTCGGAGGTTCAACGTCGTACAAAGCAAACTGTACAGATGCTCCTTCGCGATCTCTGTACGGTCCGAAAGTTGGCTGCGTTATGCTGAGTTCCGTTTATTATTTATTGCCCCCCGACAACACGAAATTCCTCCGAAGCTTGGCATTCATTTTTCAAGCTCTGCCCCCCCCTCCCCCCCCCCCCCCCCCCCAAGTGTTTTATTTGCGTTCGCAATCCTCGATACTCGATCATTGCGAACGTCTCGTTGTTATATTGGTTGAACCATATGATATAGTGATTAAAAAAAAAAAAACGAACAAAAAAAACTACGGGAGTGTTGAAGAATTTTGGATTTTTTTTTATTATATATTTGTGAAACGGAAGTTTGCAGTTCTAGCAGTTAGAAACCCACAACTTCTTGTACTCTGTATTATAGACGATTATTTATATTATTTCTTTTTTTTTTTTTTTAATTCTCACGTCGATTATTCGCTCCTCTTGTAAAACGATACTTTTTCAAGGGTAACGAGAGAATAATTGTTATAGCTTCGCAACTAATGTATGTACGAAACTCCACATAGATTCATAATATAAACACATCGAAGATCTCTGAGTTCAATCCGTTTATATATGTATATATATATCTTCCTGTGAATGCACATTCGAGTTCACTGGTACCGTCTATCGAGACAATAAAGCAGCGAAACAATTACCTTGAAACAAAGAACAAAAAAAAAAAAAAACATTCGCGCGATAGATATCGCATACCGAGAAACTAAATCGATGCACTCGTATACATCGTAACGATTAATAATTATCAATAAAAAAAAAAGTATCGCGTCGTAACATGTCGACAAGGGTATTGTCTCCGTTCATTTCGATTCGTGTCTTCGGAAATGAGAAAAAAAAAAATAATCACGAGTAAAACAACGTTAGAATATCTATCTCGATGCACTCGATCCAGGGACGGCGTCAGACTTGTTTCACGCTTGTCGATGGAGCTGCGGGAGGGGGCGGGGGGTCTAAAGAGAAAAGAGAGGGGGTCAGGTACATCGTCGTCGTCTCCGCCATGATGGTTTAGCCCAGTCGATGACGTCAGAGACTCGGGGCGGCGTACCAGTGCACATTGTGTGTACACGAAAGGGAGCGCATTACGCACACATATGTTAACCGTGTGGTGTTGCTCTTCGAGAAAGAGGAAAACTATAGCTTGCCTCGAGAATGTCGAAGTGAGATAGCTGATAGTCAGCGACAGGACGTAGAAGAGAAGAGTTTCTATATCGCGTTAGAGAGTGTGTGGGTGCTCGGCTGTGCCTCCGTTCGCTCAACGTTCGTTCACCAGTTATGACGGCACAGTGATACAGCGCCTCCGCGAGCGCTGAGAGTGAGGACGGGCCCGCAGTCTTCCTCGTCGTGTTTTTTTAATCATTGTCTCGTTATACTCCGAAGACTCGTAAAGAAAAATAAAGTAAAGACCAAACTACCGCTAGATTTAGACGGATCGCTTGTATTATTAACGCATCGAGGAGAATATTCATCTATTCGGAAGCCGGAGTGAGAAATCGAACGCTCCGTTAGTAACCAGGAGACCGAAAGGAGAGCCCGCGAGGGTCGCACCGATCGCGAAATAAGGTGTACACGGCGTATGTACCGTCTGTACCGGATAATACACCTCGGTACATTCGTCGGGAAAGAGTGCGTGCGCGAAAGAAAGAGGGGCGAGAGAGGGGTAATAAGCGAAGGATAGGGAGGAGAGATAGTGTGGAAGCAGCGAAGAGCTTAATACACGTACGTGTGTGACGATGAGGAAGGCGCGTCGCGCCCCGGCTTGTTGACTGCATCGGAGTCGGCCACACGTCGTGGGGATTCGTACCGACACAAAAATATATATACATACATATATCTCCGGCTTCTTTGCCAGTGCAATAATAAAACGTCGCCGACAACAGACGAGCGAATATTTTCGCTTTGCAAACGACAGAGTGCCGGAAAGTAAGAGAATCAAAATACATTTCGTAAACGCGCATTTGCCGTACGTTTTTTTTTTCTTTTATTTTTTTATTTTTCTATTATAAATTTCGCCTCTCCGCGTTTCCATCAATTCTCGGTGCTGCGTGTGTCGCCATGTGCCGCTGCTCCGCGTGTGTCTCGTTGCGGTTGTCCATTCAGTAGCGGCAGCAGCAGCACCATCAGCAGCAGCAGCAGCAGCCAGGAGCAAAAGCCAGAGTATACTAGTGCGGACTCCGGAGGATTATTATCTTCAGTGGCCCTCGCGCAGGGAAGTCCCAACGATTATAGAAAAAACACGTTCGCGTAGCTTCAGTGTAAAACGAACGAAATAAATTTTTCTTTTTCAAAATATTAAAAAATTATATCAACGAGTGCGCGTGCGAAGAGAAGTGCATCATAAGCGTGTGTGCGTGCGCGTGTGTGTCGCTAAGCCACCGCTACATACGAGTTTGTGTGTTCTCTTTAACTACTACCAGTACACGCGAGACCTCGACCTTCCGGGTGTAACCGGGTGTGTCCGTGAAAGAACGGGCCTACAGTTCCGCAATACATTATTCCAACGGCTCCCTCCCCCATCGCCACTGTCTTCTTATCAACTATCATCGTATTGTCAAATCACATTGTTAAAACTCAATTTATACGATAAAAAACGAAGTTTGTTTAGTTTTTTTTTTTTCTTTTCGAAAAGTACACTTTTCTTTTCGTCATTTCGTACGAAGCTATCGGTGAACGATAGCGCGTGCGAGAGATCGACGAGAGTTTTTCGGCGAGACGACGACGACGACGTTGTTCGGCTAAACCGAACAGCCGCGTGAGTGAGAGCGAGCGAGATAGCGGGAGCGCGAGTGGCGTATCAAGATGGCGCATAATTTGGCACCGAGCGTCAACTGCTCGCTCGACGACATCGACTTGAACGCCCTTAAGGTACGTAGATTCGATGAGATACGTGTATTTCGCGAAATTCAGAAGTGATACAACATCGTTGAGAGAGAATGTTTGTTGGAAGTTTTTTTTTCTTTCTATAACGGTAAAATGTTCATTCGCGCGAGTCTCTCGGTGCAGACGTACCCCGTGTGTGCGTGTGTTCTCCCGGCTCGCAGGATTCTCAATCGGCGACGATTATAATACGCCGCACTTCCTTTTCCGATTATCGAATTCGATATCTTATCGTTGCATTCGTTAATTAACGCGTTTCCTCTCGTTATCGGTAATTTGTACGTTCTTGCATCGCGGATGCATGCATCCGAGGGTTTTCGGTGTGACGAGGATTGCAGGGTTGCGCCTCGCTATCGTGGGAGATACATATACATACATATAGATACATACATACTTTTTTGTGCAGTTTAAACGATGCATTCAGCCGAAATTTCTCCTAAATTAGATCGAACTCGTAAAAACCTGACATATCTTTTACGGCGTTGATAAAGTCGCTAATTGGTCAATTATCTTACGAATCGGTGAGTTTTTCGTATCGTGACGTTCGTCGATTATTCGATATTTATCTCTACCGTTTATGTTTATCGTTTCATCTCTCAACGCTTGAGACATTTTCGTAATCGTTCGGTTTCCTTCATTTGTTTCGTTTACACGATAGAGATACACTAACCATAGTGGAACGCGCTGTAGTTAACAGTTCGAATATACAAATGAAGAGATTTCTTCGTCCCCCGTTTTTGCCTCAATCTATCTTCTTCTTTCAATCGTAGAGTATAAATATCGTATACATTAACGTGGGCGCGTGGTGTCTGCGACGCAGAGTTTGGGAATCCATTCGGGCAACAGGAATTCTATATCGCGCGCGCAAACTCGGCTGTTTATGTTCTTGTCTATATCGTTGAAGTCCAAGATCAACGTAGCGCGGATAACCTGTTACTTGCGATCGCGCATTGTCGGCAACGAATTTATCGAATAGTTCGACTATCGAATAACTATTCGTTTCGTGAGTTATAAATAAAAAATCTTTATTTTTTTTTCATCACCGATATATATTTTGTAGAGAAATGGCTTAATTTTTTTTTCCGCGTCAGTTACGCGAAGCGACAATATAATAAATCGTCGGACGTACATACGTGCATATAGCACGCGGTCGATCCACCCGGGCGCGTGTCAACGCTCCGAACCCCCCCGCGGTTCACCACTCTCAACGTGTTTCGATGTGTATTCGTCGCATATACATACATATGTATATATTTTTGTATGTATACTGCGGTTGGTTAAGCGTACTCCACTGCCGTCCGCATCCCGTCGAGAATACCTCGAGTGACTAAGTTCCACTTATTTTTCTTTCTCAACCAACTTTGCGATTGCTATACAGTATTATACGGGAATCCTGTGTTATATTATCTAGTTAACGAGATCGTATTTTTTTTTTTTTTCGTGTATTGCAGGATCCTGCTGGAATCTTCGAGCTTATCGAGGTCGTCGGCAATGGAACCTACGGTCAAGTGTACAAGGTGAGTTCCCGACCAATCTCAATATACATTCCAGCGTACCTGTATATATATTTCGTTCTTACGACTAAAAAAAAAAAAAAAAAAAAAAAACATCGTTTTATCGTACCACACGATTGTACGTACTATTATAATTCATTGATCATTCCGTCGCGTGAAATCGATGCCGTTTATCATACAGCTGTGTAAACCACACGCGATCCACATGTTTCGATCTTTTTATTGCGCTTCGATTGATCGAAACAACGAATCGCAGACTCGCGTGTGTATTTTTCTCCTGATTCACCTCGGGAAATTCATGCGTACGCATAGTTTGTCACGAGTTTATTCCCCGCGTCTCTCGGCGCGTTGATTGCGCCCGGTTTCAGTAACGCCGGTAGCGGTTACGGTCCGATATCTCGTACATATATAGCCGCGACGTGGATTAGACACGTTCTCGTCGATCGTCGTTCAACCGGCCAATTTACACTTATAACTCGCCGGATTGCTTTGCTACCACACCACCTTCACGGAGTTTTACTCGAAACTCGTTGCGCGGTTTTAATCGCAGACGGATAGACGCAAAGAACGGAGAGAGAAGGAAAGACACTCGTCAGGTTAAAGCAGGTCGTGGAAGAATTTCTTGCGACAGAAACTCGCGACGCTTTGCGCGCGCGAGAGGCTCACCGTCTACGACGGTACTGCCATAGATTGTGGAACACAGACTCGCGGAGCGAACCGGCACGCGTTCATAGAATTTCATGGCTGTAATTAAACGCGATATACAAGACGTTGTATATCGAAACGATAACAACATTTATTGCTACTATGAAACTCGGAATTAGTCGCAAGAAAAACGATGTGAGGTTTTTTTTTTTTTTTTTTTTTTTTTTTTCGCAAAGCCTAATGAACGCTGTAAACCAAAGACTTTTATATTTCGTTAGACTCTCATTAGATAAAAAATGAGAATTACTTGAAATATCGAAATACGCAAAACTACTGTGCATACAAATGTGTTTCGAAAATTCGTGGAGCAAAGCTTCGAGACGTTTTTCCACTTTTTGCAAATCGTTCGATTTCGATATTATTTACGCAATATAAGAATCGAAAGATTAATACGCGAAGTAAGTGGTAATTATTTGAAAATTTCGAAGACGTTAAGCGATTCTCGTAAATGTGGAATTTTTTGCGAATTGATAAACGCGAAAACGCTATTTGGTTATATTTTTTAAATGAAAATTTCCGTAATTATTTTTATTTCCATAAAAAAAAAATCTTAATTTTATTATGTAAAAATATTTTGATCTATCAGCTCTTGTACTCTCGAAAGTTTCACATGCGTTGCATGGAAAAAACCGCATACTTTTCATGCCATGCATAGCTGAAGAATAGTGAAAAATTACGCGAACTCGCGTCGCGAGACGCCGTATCGTTGTTAACTTTTGTTCGGTCGCACGAGTAGCGTTGTTATTGTTCGTTCGTCGATTGAAACCGAAACGGCCGCGCGTCGGTAGTGTTCGTAAAGAAATATCGGACGACGAAGTTGGAAGGAAAAACCTTGGCATGTGGCTGGACTCCCACGCGAAGCGCACGATCGCGCACGTCGTCCTGCCTGCCGCGGCTCCCTCTCTCTATCTATTTTATTTTTTTTTCCAGCTGGTTTTCTCGCTCTATGGAACAGCGAGAACTCCGCGTGTTTCCAGCGTTTACGCTGTTTTTTTTTCCTCGGTAACTCTCATTCTATCATACATCGACGCGCTTATTTTTTATTCCCGCGTCTCCTCTCGTTCCTTCCGTTTCTCGCTATTTGCACGACGATTTCGTTAGCGCAGCGATAGTACGCAATTACGAATGGTTCTGCCGTGCGTCAGGGGAATCGAACGGCGTGAATTAAAAGAAAGAAGGGAAAAAAACACATATATATATAGAAATCACCGTCGGCAAACGTATATGAGTACATAGCTGGGACACCGTGGATGCTTTCGTAACGAGTGGGAAAACACGTTGCCTTTTCTTCTTGACACTGTTTTTTTTTTTTACTTAATGTACACTTTAAAAATGGCAATTGCAACGTCGAGGACGTGTCTCGCACATTATATACACGCGAAATAATGTTTTTTTACATCGTATATGCACGTTAGTAAAAATATTTGTATCTAAGTACACGTGGAAGAAATTGGGTTAAGAATGCATTTCTCGTAGTTATTCGTCGCTTTGCCCTTGAGATTTTCTTTTTTTTCTTTATTATTGCTTAACGACCGAAGAAAACGAGAGTCAAGAAAGAGTTAGAAGTTTTTCACGCACGGAGGGTTGGATTCGATGCTCGTGCGCATCGAGTGGCGGTTTTCTCTCGCCACAGATCACGTACTTCAACGTAGCCGCGAACTTTATGAAGCCTTCCATCTCGTTCTATTTCCGTATTTGTTAGAGGGGTGCGTATTTGCGAACTCGTCCGTTGCAACCGATGCTACTGCTCACTCTTCTTACAGTATACACAGTCGTTACGCGCGCGCACTATCCCTCTTGACGATCGCTTCGGCTAACTGTGTCTGCGAAACACAGCGACGAGGAAATAAGTTTTTTCTTTCTTCTCCGATGAGACTATTTTACGCTTCAACGCGAAATATCAGCGCTTTCGCAACGCCAATAAAATCTAATCGAAGCATTAAATAATGAAAAATTTTTTTGAAGCGATCTAAAAATATTCCGTATTAAAAAAAAATTGAATATAAAATGATACAATACTAATATAATATCATTATATTATTATTTATTAGTATAAATAAATATTTTTTTAACCATTGTAACTTATATTACAATAATATATTAATAGGTTTTTCTTTTTAAATACTATTAGGATCGGCGTAACTTTTTTTTCGTATAAATTCGTCGCTTCCTTTCGTAAGGATTAAAAATAGTGTTTTCAGATCGATTTACCAACCCCTATAATTACTCCCTCGATCCCCGCGCCAAATGAGCTTCCAACTCCGAAACAAGTGGCTAATTTGTTAGACGCTCGATGAACAAATATCGCGTAAGACTTCCGCTTCTCGGATTCCAAACTATACAAATATCCATCGTGACCGGCATTAGTCGAACGATTAACGGATTCGCCGAAGAAGCCGACGGAAGAAACTCTCTTAAGCCCCGCCGAGTGCTCGATGCCGCGTGAATAATCCTTCGCGCGAGTTGTGCGAAACTCGCGAACGGAATATTAACGAATAGACACAGAGATCGGAGATTGAACGATTAGCGGATTGAATGAGATAAACTTTGCGTGTGCGTTCGATTTTCATCAGCGGGTCGTTGCTATTTCATCTTCTTCAACTTCGTCTTCCGTTAGTTATGCGTGACTAATGCAGATATAGTTGAAGATATATCGTCGATGGTAGTATAGATAAACGCGTATGGAAAGGCCAACGGCAGGATGTTATACTCTCGTAAAGCTATAGCCTGAGCTCCGCTGGGATAAACGAAAAGGTGAATAGATTACGGTAGGCTTCAGCGCTGTGGATAAGTAGCTATCTTCTTTCCTCCTCACATATTCCACATCTGGACGAACCAAAAGAGAAAAAAAAAAAAAAAAAAAGAAGTCTATTGCGAGCGCGAAGCGCAAACGAGGAGAAAAGAAAGAACTCTGCGAGAAGAAAGAGAAGGGAAGAAAGAAAGAGCCTCCGAGTCCCTCGCGCGCCTCACCTGCAGCGAGTCTATAGTAATATAGTATCGAAGAGAAACGAACGCGTCGCGGTGATTCACCTTGAAAAAATTCTTCCTCACGAGGTCGTCCTTGAGAAGAGCCGCTGCGCGTACAGTGGAGGCGGATCGTCTGATGTACGTGTGTACGTGTGGAATAGAATAAGAAGAAGAAAAAGGTGGGATACACGGTAGAGTAGAGTATGTATGGTGAATACTTTTGCCGTTGTGGTGTGGATAGCAGAGATGTAGAAGGAAGGAGAAGAAAAGAGAACTCTGGCAAAGCGAACGGTGTCCTGGAGGCTCTCGTATGTGTATTACGAAGAGGTCGAGAGTCTCAACTGGTTATAGGGCGCACCGGAAGAGAGGATCCCGGAGAGGGAAGGAGGAGAGCTCCGAGATACGTGTGCTTTCTGCGTTGTATGGTAAATGTGGCCCAAGCATAGGCCCCCAACCATAGTAGACACGGTGTCTCGAAGGGACGAGAAAATAATTGAAGAGGTCGCCGACGCGAGAATGAAACTCGCGTATGCTTAGCGCGTACGAGGTACACACAGACGCGCACACGTGCGTATTTAATGGCTGGATGTACACACGTCGTGTACGAGTCTCGAGGATATATATATACCATTTCAGTTCGTTGTACATATACCATGAAGAGAACTGATGATGGCGTTAGAGAAGGATAACCCCGAGGGCTCTGCGGTTAATCATAATAAATAGCTTAGCTTCGTTTTATTTTTTTTCTTATTCTCATCTTTCGACGGTAGTTCTCCGTGTCGAAGCAACGAGCTAATATACCCCATAGTTCCGTAAAAAAAAAAAAAAAAAAAAAAAAAAAAAATGGAGCCGAACAGGAAGAGAAGTTTCGTACGGAGTTCGAGAAGCAAAGAGAGTTTATTCGCTCGTCTTTGAGACTTATTTCTTCTCGAATGCGTCCGAAACGCCCGTAAATATACGATGCACGCATGATTTACGATGGAGTTAGAAGTCTCGGATGATTGGGAACGATTTTTCACAAAGGGCAAAAAAAAAAAAAGGGTTTGGAAAAGTTTGCGATATAAATGGGGTTTTTATTATCGAGACTTTTGTGGGATAACACACACAGAGAGAGAGAGAAAATGTGTGTATACTCAGAAATTAAATGACGCAATATTATTTTTCTTGTTTCGACGGGAAGTTTGATATGAGAGCTAATATATCATAGCTATTAACGGCGTTCTTGTGTATCTATAAAACTCTTTTCATTGTCGACGCCAACGAGTGAGAGTAATAGCGAGTTTCATCTATTTTCCTAGCGGATTCAATGCTTGTGCACAGCACGCGGCAAACTTTCTGGCACTGTGCATCACCCCGCATTACCAAAGTTTTCTCTCTATGTCAGGAGCGAAACGATAAACGCTTTTCCGTCTCCGTTTCAACTGCACAGTGGGGTCCTCCTCTCCATCGTTGTTATACGCGCGTCTCACCGCGTACACGAGTTTACTTGAGTTTAGTGACGACACATATATACACATATAGGTATACGTATGAATGTGTATACGGTAGGCATAGGATGAGGTCAGAGGAGGATGAGAGGCGGAGGCGGCTGCCTCGGCGCAACTCGAAGCAGCGAGCGTAGTCGTCGTCGCGTCGTGGGATCGCGAGACCGCGAGGGTTGGAGGGGGAGAAACAGGAGGCCGATGACACTGTCCTGATGCGAGCTGCCGTTCGCCGCGGGGGAAGGGAACGGTGAATAACGAACGCGTGCGTTCGCGCAGACGCTCGAGAACATATTTCAACTATTTATTTCGAATTTTTGTTGCAAACGCGATCCTTATACCGATTTTTATCGTTTCGATCGGTTTAATTAAAAGCGAATCGAAGTTTTTGGGATAAATGGAAAGGTACGGAGGTTTTTTTTTTTGGTTCACATTGCATCGAGGTATCTTCCATTGGAAATCATTTGTATCGCTGATTGGGAGGATTAAAAATTGTTACGATTGTCAAAAAAATTCGATGTTTTTTTTTCCAATGATCGCGAAATATCTGATACGAAAATTGTTGTCAAAAGTGAAAAAATGCGGTTAGTAATTTAAAAAATACTGGAAGAACACATCGGGACAGAAAATAAAAAATGATTAGAAAAAATCTTTTATATTGGTAATTTGTGGCAACAAAAAAAGGTGTGAAAATAGTTAACGTCACATTCATGCGAATTAATCGATTTAAAATGATTTTTTTTCCAATACAATATCGTCAATCGATGATTGAATGATCGAGATAAATGATTCGTTACTGCGCTCTGTATTAACGCGAAGTTTTGCTCAAGGACTACGCAACGCATGGCAATTGATTAGAATTCCTGTTATAGACAGTTGTAACGGATGTTCATTGCCTTTCATTACCCGAGTTTATGGAATCGTTCTTAACTTAGAAGTGGGTGACAGGACGGGGATATAATCTGATTCCCTCCGTTCCCTCGAGTGTACACTCTGCGTTCGGCGTTTGAGAACATTAACGTCTGCCAAGCTATATTGGCACTCGCAAGGCCGACGGAAAGAGAGAATAACATATATATATATATCGCTCGAGGGTTCGAAAAACCGAAAGCCCATTTCCGCCAATGTCACGTTCATTCGACGTTTCATCGTTTCAGCTGCTTCTGTATGCTCTCCCGCGTAGCTGTTTATGTGTTATGTCTGTATTGATAGGCTGCCGTGTCGGCGTTGAGTTCCTATGAATGGAAACCGATATCACGTCTGCCATTACCCGCCTCCCCCGCCTTCCCTTCGTTTCACTCCCGTGCAGACTCTGTGATTTTCGCAGAGCTCTTTCTTCTTTTCATTTTTTTTTCTTTCTTATTCTCTTTCCCTCGTCTTTTCGGAGAAAAAAAAAAGCTTTGCTCTATGTGTCGAACGCGGGACTCTCTTCAAGATAATACAAAGATTTCCCACTATCGCTGACGTTATCTATCGTGCTTTTTTTTTTCTTCTTTTGACGCGCCACAAAATTATCGTCCAAAGCCTTTCACTTTCGTTCTTTTATCTTTCCTTTATACTCCGATCCAGTGAACGAAGTATTCATTCCTCTCCGATGGATTTGTTCCCATTTCTTCGTTTATCGATTAGTTCAACAAGTGTTTCGCCACGAAGCGTATGTTGTCGTTGCGTATTTTCTTCGGAGGCTCCGTCGACACCAATGTATTTATAACGAGTACTTGATTCGCAGAAGAGTACTGAAACGTCCGGTGAATTGATACCGACACGCGTCACTACCGTTTCTGGAATAATTTCGAATAAAATTGAAGCGTCACTCGGCTTCATTAATTCTCGGCGGACGCCTTCTCTATTCGAGCGCAGATAACTCCTATTTCAGACTATACTCTGTACCGAGAGAGCTTCTCTATGCGTGTCACGCAGTCGCTCCCGTTTGTTCGTACGTATTCGTTGGTTCACGGATGATAGCTTTGACGATAGACAAATGAGAGCTCATTGGAGCAGTGTGCGTCCGCGTCCACGATGATGACGATGTTTGAATAATGGCGCGATATCTGTGCGCACAGAAAGAGGACACATTTGTCGCAAATAGAAAAAAAAAATCGTCAAAACGAAAACTCATTGAGAAACCGCATCCGGAACCGCAATCTAAACAGTTTGTCGGCGACCTCGTCGAATAGTTTCACCTTCGATACGATTTCGACTCTTATCTACGGAGTCTAATCTCACGGAAACAGAACTTTCATCGAAGCGCACGCGGTTCGTTTCTTTTTTTTACGAGCATTGCGCCAGACGTCACGGTTATTAATGCGAAGAGACAAAAGGCATTTTCGTCACGGTATCGGTGAAATAATACATCGGGAACGTCCGGTTTTAATAAAGACGGGATTATAGTTGTAAAGCGGAAGCCTTAATAAAAAAAATGCCCGACGCAACAGTGAATTCGTTGAATGGAGAACATTCATTTCTATCTTGTAGCATATCGAAGATAATAAAAATATCGAACGCTTGTCGACTGCGAGGCGACTTTCGGTTTACAGCGGCTATCAGGTATCGGGGAATTTGCGATTTCTTGGAAAATCCTGTAACCGGCTTTGGAAACACTTCATTCAATATGACTATTCGATCCGTAGAACTGTTCATCGCAGACGATTTGCGAGAAGTTTAATCATCACTCAAGAGGTCTCTGACTCACGGCTCAATCAAGAGACTCAAGTTATTTCAAATTTGTCGCAATATATGTTTGAAATTTTTTGTTTTTTTACAGCATAGTAAGATATATAAAGAACTTTTGTAAACGAAATCTTCCGCAATCCATTTTATTCGCGGTCCAGTAAACGATACGCGGAAAATCGTTAATTAACCCACTTATTTACGAGTTGCAGTAAATTTGTGAAAATTTCTCGCGTATAAAAATTCTCGATTGCCGTACGCCGAGAGCAGAGGAAAATTGAATTTTTCTCTTACGGTAGTTATCGCGCGAACCGTCTGACTTCGCATAAGTTTCAGAGAAATGAGAGGGAATTGCAAAAACTTCTCAGTGGTCTAAAAATCTGAAAAAAATCAAGCATATTGGAAGTGATGAAATTATCAATTTTGCATAATAATAATTT
Organism: Buathra laborator; assembly: GCA_934046635.1. NCBI lineage: Eukaryota > Metazoa > Arthropoda > Insecta > Hymenoptera > Ichneumonidae > Buathra > Buathra laborator. The sequence goes on along the minus strand of OW203897.1, from coordinate 1,704,250 downwards.
CAAAATGTTATTAACTAATCATTGCAAAATTGAATTTTTCAAAGTAAGTGTTCGATTGTTTCCAAATTTCGTAAAAGTAAGGATTAGACATTTATCTAACCCTCAAAAAAGTTTGTTTAAAATGATAAGAAGGATACGTTTACGGTGATCGAAAATGTAATCCACCATGTTGTTTGATAGGGAATGCCGAGAATAAAGACGTTTTTTAATAATTTTTTTCTCTGGTTCCGAGTGGTAAATCGTGCTGCAACTTCAGACGTGTATTGAAGACGCATTAAATAATGAATACACAAAAAATTGAACAATATCTTAAGAAAATCGATACCGCGCGATAACTACTTTAAAAAACTCAAATCCCGAAAAAAAATTCATATTGAATATTAACCGCACGAGAATTATTATTGTTTCTCGATCAATAAAAATCAAAACTCGTAATACCGATGTAATTCAATCGACTGTGAAAAAACCTATAGGAATGCATCGTTGCATTTCGTAAGAAGCTTCTTCAGTTCTCACATCAGGTGACGAACGTTCACCGGCACTTTTACTTCTCGTCGAGACATACAGAAACGAGGAAGCGTCGACCGCATTCGTCTGTACCAAAAAGTATAATACCCGGTATCACTCCCACAAACATATACACACCCAAGCGGTGAGTGGTGGGTTCGTCTCGTTTGAATAAAATAAAAAGGAAAAAGAGAGAGAAACGAAAAAAAAAAAAAAAAAAAAAAAAAAACGAAATGTAAAGTAGAATGGTCGCTGTCGGTCTGAGCCTTCGGTGGATGTGTAGTTGTATAAAGCCGGTTGAAAAGCAGCCCACACTTTGTCTCGTTGTCTCTGGCGAAGAGAGACAAATGGACCCAACTCGCTCGAGATATAGTCTCTCTATATAAAACCGCAGTACATACTCACGCCGATATATACGTGCATATATGCATATATATGCTCTATACTCTCCTTCGTTGATGGTCGTTCCTACAGTCACAAAGAACGCGCCTCGGACTCCGCAAAAATCGCTGCATAGCTCTCTCAGCACGGTGCATCAACGGAATCGACGTTATAACTCGCATACATTCACCTATATATAAACTTTATGTATACGCGTTCATAATCCGTACGCACGTGGATGAAAAATAAAACGCAGGGGAGGACGGGGGGCTTTCGGCGTGAGATTTTTCGAACGAGGTGCCGCGCACTCGGTGAGCGAAACCTTTCCTTTGAGTTTCCCCCCGACGAACGCAGGGGACACTACTCTTTTTCTCATTTTCATTCTCACTCCGTTGAACTGGCGCTTTGTTCCAAAAAAAAAAAAGCGGCTGCATAATAAAAATAAAACTCTAAAGTATTCAAGTACCCGCGAAATATGAGCTCAAGTTTCTCACGAATTGGAGCAGCAGCAGCAGCTAATCTTGCATCAGAATTAAACTTTTACGAAATATCTGCAATATTCATAACAAAAACTGTACGAAAGCTTCGATATATCGAAATTTTAGCTGCGTATCAAATTTTTTTCCATAATTTGGAAACAGTTAATTATCGCGTACGATATAAATTTGTTAGGCTATTTTTCGTCAAAGTATTTCACGATTACGTTGCTTCGCGGGCAGGAAAAAAATATTATATATACTATATATATATATATTTAGAGTCTGTATTTTTCTGGAGGAGCAAAAAGGTGAAAAGATACGCGAATATAAGGGAAAACGAGTGAGACACGGGGATCGTATTGTTTCGCACCGATTCTGGAACGTCGGTGTGCAGAATTATAGAGAGGTGGTACACGCGAGAGTCGAGGGAGAGAAGGCAGAGAGCAAGAGCGAGGCGACCGGCTACATTTCGTTATCGATTCCACGCCTCGCGAAGTGGCCAACATACCTGTCATGCCGCCTGTATGCCCTCGATCGACGGCGAGACACACGCAGAGACAGAGAGAGAGAGAGAAGAAGACAGAGCTCCTCTCGCCATGGAGAGCTTCGCAGCTCGTTCATCGGGAAAAAGTTACGATTTTTCTGCGAAAGCCACGTTCTGGAATTTAAAAAGTCCCCTTCCCCATTATATCGGTGATTCTCGTGAGCCAAAACCTTACGATATGCATACAGATATAGATATACACATCGAGGATACTAAAACATTATATATCTCCATCGAAATGCCAGAGTTCATTGGCTCCATTTTTATTAATATACATTTTTTTATTCATATTTCCGGAACACTCATTGACTGTGGAGTCGTTAGAATTTATGCATATAGCGTATGAATATCGAATTTACATGCTCTGCTCGGTTATCGACTCCCGCAGTGCGTCTATAATAGCCAATAAATTAGATTACACAAACTGCAAGGTCTCGAGGGTTAACGATGAAAAAAAAAAAAAAAAAAAACGATACACGATAAATATAACAATAATTCAAGTCTGTTTTTCGTCGAGATTTGTCAGCGGTTACGGAATGCGAGGTAAATTAGTTTTTTGTTCGTTTCTTCGATATCCACGAACAACGATGTAACACACTATGGATGTTAGCCGATGGAAGGGGGTAGCGGTGTGTCTTTTCATACGCTTCTCGGGTACTGACGTATACAAGAGCCTACAGAGGCTGCTGTTTTACGCCCGTTATTTTTAATTCAACGTTCCAGTTAACGCACGACTAAGCGGCTCTCCGACTCAGCGTGCAGCAAGCAACGAGAGCCCCGGATAGTGAGTAAGAATGAGTAGGGAAAGAATTCAGGCGATGTGTATAGAAAAGACGTTGGTGTTACCGGCTATAGATGTATATATACGTGTATATTTAACGCATAGTACAAGAAAAGGTTTTGCCTGCGTGTTTGCATTCTATGGACTGCACCCGTCGACACGAACAACTATGTCTGTGAGACTATCTTCCCGGACATTCGTACATAAATACACACAAATATGCGCGCGTATTTCACGATACGAAAAAACGAAGTATTTATGCTTCAAGGATTCACCTAAACAATGCGTTCGTTTCTTGTTTCAGGGTCGCCACACCAAGACTGGTCAGCTGGCGGCTATCAAGGTTATGGACGTCACGGAGGTAAGAATTTGTCTCTCGTAAAGAATTTTCGAGACTACAAAACCGATAAAAAACAAATCGATATACTTAATCATCGATTTCTCTTGTTTTTGCTGTTAGAAAAATTGAAGGGCCGCGAAATCGTAACTGATTCGGTTATTTATAAAATGCGTAAAAAAAAAAATTCTCGTAATTATCGCATAATTACGATAACTGAAATGGAATATTTTAATCTAAACGTAAATTTATGAAATTTTCGTCTATTATATAATAATAGACGGGACAATTGGAAAATTATCAAATTGTCGTAAATTTCAAGATCATTTGAACAACGATCGATTATATTTTTCTTCATTCTCCCTTTCGACGTCAGCAAATAAAACGGCGAGTTAAGATCAACGTACGTGAAGAACACGTTGGCTTTTTTTTTTTTTTTTTTTTTTCGACGTTTAATTTAATCTGTTGGAAGGGTGCCACAGCAGAGAATATATGGCTGATAGTCATACGCCAGTGGAATCGAGACAATCGTACAGCTTATACAGAGTTACATACTTCCAATTCCCCGTCTGAACGTTCCATGCGTCTGCGTTTGTGTGCATAACTCTCGTCGTGTGTGCCTCGCATTGTTACTCACTTCACAGTGGAGATAGATATACAACAACGCAGTAGAAAAGAGGGAAAAATTCTACGAAATCGTGAATGACTACCCGATGCGGAATATCTTTTATCTGTCCGTTGTACGCAGCGATATACTTAACTACGAGAATTCTCGGCTCGGCGTTTCTATACCACGCCGCTGCTGTATTTCAGCCGTTGCTGCTATTGGCCTCTCTGTTCCTCCTCCGTTTATCCACGTCCCACGTGTCAGCGTTCGAACCAAAGATAAGATGTTTAGACAGACATAGACAACTCCTTTTTTTTTCTTTCTTTTTTCATACCGAGTAAAAAGGTAAAATCGCTCGTTTTTGTTAGCATCGACAATTCACAAGAGAAACGTTACGATTTTTCGTATGTTGTCGATGAGGTGTTTGCCGATCGTTTTATCTCGGAGTTTCGCTTAATCACGGCGATCATTCTCCACGTTAAATCCTATTAATTTTCTCGTACGCGCCTCATGCGTCGAGGAATAATTCGAAGAAGTTCTTTGGGTATTAAGTTATCCAGAAAATTAATGTCCTCAACGGTGTGATAAAGACGCTACTGGAATTTCTTAAGATGTTTCTTTAAAGGTTGCTGACACCGCGGTGCCGGTCTCATCTTCTCAATTTATCTTTCTTGTCTTTCTTCGTACCGTTGGTACGTCTTAACTTTAGTAAGAAACACGTGTGATACGTACGTACGAAGTTTAACGTTGTTGCTATACATCAGCTTGTCTCATTGTTGCGGAGCAAAACTCTCTTCGTTACCGTTTGAAATTCTCTCTGCTCTCCCCTTTGTGTTTCACAGCCCACGCTATACACTGATATTCGTTCTCTTCTGACTTGGCGCAGCCGCAACTTCATGAGTTTCAGGTTCGCTTTGCAAAGGATTAGATAGCTAATCCTATCAGCCGGTGCAGCAGTTGCCTCATCGTTACTCAGACGGGTGTAAAGAGTCCGCCAACTGAAGAGAGGAATTCAACGAACACGAGAGCGTAACTTCCGGCCTCTAAGACGCGCCTCTCTTCTTCTTCTTCTTCTTCTCTACAATAGTCATATATAGTTATAACTGTTAAATGTATATGACTTTCGGTACAACAATGTTTCACGTGGTGCAGGAGAAGTTGGTACATCTATTTGTCGTGATACAAACGGCTGTTAAGACTTCTGCCTGTCGTGATACCGAGACTATTAACTCGCGGGTCACGGTACTCTCGTATATACTTCTCGATCCTTCTCTTACGGTGACTCGTCGTTTTCCCTCCTCAACAATGCTTAAGCTGTACGAACTGCACGTTTCTGTGTGCGTTCGCTAGTCGAGACGACGAACTTTTATTGTCTTCAATGTCTGCCCTCTGCTCGGCAGTTAGTTAACCATTTACCGACTGTAATAACTGTGCATTTAATTTATCATCCATCTTCCCCGCAGTGGAAGGTTTAGATTAATAAAGAAAAAAAAAATTAAGCCCATGAAAATGGACTTAAAAATACAACTACAGCGATGTAATTGGTTGGAAAATGAGTTTAAGCGATATACGAGAGGGAACATCGAAGTTTACGTCCCTAAACAGCAATTTCTATTCGAAGGATTGAACTGCGTTCTCATTCGTACGAACCCCTCGAAATCGGATTTCTATTGTCGTATTACGAACATCGAGAGGGTGGTTTTCGAGACGGTGAAGGAACATTCTGACAGAGTGTCGATTCGTAGCGTATCAGATTTGTACTGAAATAGGGTGTAGCGTTTCTAATCCCATCAGTCGTCATCGTGGCCCATTGTAGTGAGAAACGAGACGAGGAAATACGAGACGGTAGAATAGGTCCGACAAAAATATATGCATTCAATGACCATACGGGATCGTCGGGGAGAAATTTGGCTGTCCGTCGAACGATCGATGAATCACTTCGGAATTCGTCGGAAATTTCTTCGACGAGTCACTTTGTCGTCATCGTAAGATATTGAGAAATTTCTCGCGAAAAATAACAAAATTTACGAAGTAAAAAAACGATTGCATTTCGTATGATTTTTTTTTCTTTTCGAGTTCAAAGAAATTTATCGAAAATTCGACTCGTTGCAAATCGGAGTCACGAAGATAACATCGATACAGCAAGAAGCGGTTGCGTAGCTCGGCGCTTCTCGCATCGCCATCATCACACACTTGTACTGTTCTCGCGTGTAACGCCCGACAGCTAATCTAAACTCTACTTACCTACTTAACGGACGAGATACGCAACGTATTTCACGATCCCACGAAGTCAAGCGACCAGCAAGTTTCTCATTCGTACTTGTAATTCGCTGGGAAAGAAAAAAAACACATCTCCCAACGATTTCCGGTCCTGTGCTGCGTATACATTTTTTTCGCTTTACTTGTCGTTGCTTTTTGTTTTCCTTCGTGGCAAAGGAACAAAATCTGATCTGCGAGGATAGTTTCCACTTATCCGTAACATCGATCCACCTGGCTGACTGACTCTTGGACCCCTCTAACTCTTCTTCGTATTCGAGTTTATGCCCGTTGGCATTCTAAGAATAGTTATCTCGTTTCGTTGATATCTCGCGCCTTTGTATGTATCGCGTATAAAACGTTGACGAACAGCACAACATCTGACCACTGACGATGCGATTCGTCACGCAATTACCGTGAATTAATATTAAAAAAAAAAACTAAAAAAATATATATATATGCACCGACAAAGAAATATCTACGTTGCTAATGGATGCAAATTTATTCATATTTTTTTTTTCGCAGGACGAAGAGGAAGAAATAAAGTTAGAAATAAACGTTCTTAAAAGGGTAAGATATTCCAACTCATTATTTCTTTTTCTCTCGCATCGAGTTTTGCGTAAAACAGTCGTATAATCGTTTGCCATTCGTATTTTTCGCAGTATTCGAATCACAGAAACATCGCTACTTACTATGGTGCATTTGTGAAAAAATCACCGCCCGGTAAGGACGATCAGTTATGGTTGGTTATGGAATACTGCGGCGCCGGTTCCGTAACGGATCTCGTGAAGTCGACAAAGGGACAGAGCCTCAAGGAGGAGTGGATCGCTTACATCTCGAGAGAGATCTTGAGAGGACTCAGCTACCTTCACAGCAATAAAGTTATACACAGGGATATCAAGGGACAAAACGTTCTGCTTACGGATAATGCTGAAGTGAAACTCGGTAAACTATGACACTGACGAATCCATTCCTTAAACGATTTCTAAGTCACAGAAACATTTATCTACGGTTACTATTCATTGTTTCACAGTGACGCATGAAAAGACTCGATGTATGAATGCACAATACGTTTCTCTCGTTTGATCAGATAAATATATTTTGATGTAATTAAACTTTCAGTCGACTTTGGCGTCAGCGCACAATTGGACAGAACTATAGGAAGAAGAAACACATTCATCGGTACACCGTACTGGATGGCTCCGGAGGTAATAGCGTGCGACGAGAATCCAGATGCCACTTACGACAATAGAAGTGATCTTTGGTCATTGGGAATCACAGCACTCGAGATGGCAGAGTCGCAGCCGCCTCTCTGCGATCTGCATCCCATGCGAGTGAGTTTACTAGGAATCCATTAACACAGTTTTACCGTCCGTTTATCTTTATCGTTACTACTTTAACTGTTTTTCTTGTTTCTTCTTACAGGCGCTGTTTTTGATTCCTCGCAACACGCCGCCTCGACTCAAGTCGAAAAAATGGGCAAAGAAATTTCACGGATTCATCGAGACTGTCCTTGTTAAGGACTATCATCAGAGGCCTTATACGGAACAGTTGCTGAAACATCCGTTTATACGGGACCAACCGACCGAACGACAAGTCAGAATACAACTGAAGGACCATATCGATCGTTGTAAAAAGCGCAAGCAGGAGAAAGGTACGGGTAAGAGAAAGATCGATGAAATTCATTCCATACCGCACCTCGACGTTATCATGCATTATACACGAGAAAATGGTTGTAAAGTTAATTTAATGGTAAATGAAAGAATAGAAGAAAAAGAAAACAGGAATCATAAATTACCATTTTTTTCTTCTTATTTGTAGAACGAGACGATTATCGGTACAGCGGTAGCGAGAATGAGGAAGACGAACCGGCGCTTGCTGGCGAACCATCGTCGATCGTTCAGGCGCCCGGTGGAGACACGCTTCGTCGCAATTTCCAACAGATACAGGAGGGACGAACGTTGACGCAGGATATACCGCAACCGGCGCAGATCCTCGGCAAGGAGAAACCGGCTGTTGGCAGAGGGCAGAGAGAAATTCCGGAACCAGGACCGCCGGCGAGACCGGCCATTCCTCACAGACTCATAGGTGAAACGACTATCCATTCGATTTTTTTTCCACAGCAGTTTCTTATTATTATTCATGGTGTCCAGTGGTCCTGGAAATTCTGGAAGTCCTGGAAAACTCTTCGAATGTCCTGAAATATCTTCGCCGGACCTTGAAATTTTTTTTTAGTCACTTAAACTCCGAGTTTTTAAATACTTTTTAACGCCTTACGTACGGGTGACGTTTAATATTAAATTCGATATCTTTAAATGGTCAGCTTAACTGTAAAGCATAGTGAAAAAATTCCGAAAAAAATTGTATAGTACTTTTACTGGACACCATGTAAATCGGCATTCGCGATATTTTCGTATTTTAAATTGGCGAATTGTTGTTTTTCCTTTACCAGAACCTCAACCTCCATCGCGTCCATTGCCACCAACGCCTCGCGACGATCCGAGACAACCGCACAAAATTTCAACGCCTCCGTCGAATCATCATCAACCCCCGAATTCGTCCGGAGGCGGTAGCGGCGGATCCGGCGGTCAAGCGGCACCACAAAGAAACAGTCATGTCTTCAAGCCAATGGTAAGTCCCTCTCCTCGTCGCGGTGTCTTTCACTCAGCCGTTCTTCGATGTTTTACAATTATTATATATCGCCAAAGTTTATAACATTATCGCGCGCTGCCTTTGCACAAGAAAAACTTAAATAACAGGCTTGTCAACGGTGAAGCGATAAGGATCGTTGTTTTAGTCAACGATCATTGAGTAGAAAATATCACGCACGTTGCAATATATACATATATATATATTTAATTTATTTATCTTGGCATTCACGCAATATATACCGCAATATAAATATTATTTTTCTCACAAAGAACAAGTAAAACTCACGATAAACATTCTGTCGATCTTTTTTTTTTTTCTATTCTTTTCAATTTTTTTTTTCTCTCTACTGCTGTTCACTTTTGTTATTGTATCTCTCGCAACGCTCGAGACCGACGCACAAGTGTGTTAGTTTCGTACAACAGTTATTATTTACACTGAATGCACGAGAAATTCGTCTCCCCCACTTTGGTGTTGTTATTACATAATGTATGTCGGCGGCGCGCACGCAATGAGAAACAAGTGAAAATAACGAAACAAAAGATATAAAAAAAAAAAACCGAACGTGCCGCCGCGTTACATATTTCACCCACGATACGTCTCTTCTGCCTCTCTTGCGTTCGGAGTTTGGAATGTATTTGGTTTTTGTTTTTCTTTTTCCATGTTCACACGTACCTACTGTAGCTGCCGCCGAGGAGGCCGGAGGTAAGATGACACGCACACCCACCTGTCTATCTCTATTATCTTTATCTATGTTTCTTTCTATACCGTCACGATGATGTTACTTCTTTTTTTTTATATATATGCCACCATTGTTATTACCGACTGTTAGGTTTTAAAAAACGAAAGAAAATAAGATAATAATTGTGTGCATGCGAAGTCGGAAGTACGAACGGACGTTGTAAAAATTCGCCTGTTTCATCGTTCTTTCGTACTCAGCAAACTTATTGTCTATTTTATATATACATGTATACACGAACATACACGGCATTGAGGATCTCTGTTGCTTACTGCATGAATCCAAAATCTCGCGAAGGGATTTGCTTCTATTTATCAGCCGAATTTTTATCCGAAATCGACGATTAATTAATTATGCTATTATATTTAAAACTCATTTATATCGTCACATTGGTTACGGTCCATTCTCATCGGCTAATTAATAAACCATCGATCTACGATCGGTGGTCGTGTGAATAACTGGGCAATCATCTAAAAAAAAAAAATCATATCATAAATTCATTTTTATCGTCCAGTCGAAGATATCGAAATCGTTCGATTAAAAAAAAAATATATATATCCTCGAACCTCGAGTTCCCGAATAGCCCATTTCTGTTTTCCCATCTCGCTGTCCTGTCTATCTATCTCTTTACCTTTACCTATCAGTCTTCTATTTCGCGGCCGCGACTTTTTCTCTCGCTGTTCTCGCGAACGGTGTGGCTTTCAAAGCTGATCATGGAGAAGGTTACTCGTCACAGTGACTAACGGGGTTTGTGCGTGTATGCGTGTGGGTGGTAGGACTTGGACATGCTGGCAGCTCAACTCAACGAGCTTGGTGTGTCACAGGGCCCAGAGGCCCCGCCGAGGCCCAACAGGCAACACAAGAGTCCCGCACCCCCGGCTCAGTCGTCTAACGCACCGACAAACGCATCGTCTCAGCCCGGCAGTAACGAACAAAACAGCAAACAGATGCCGCAATCCTCCAGTATACTTGATCAAGTAAGCGATCTTCGAAGATCATGATCGGCATGTGGGAAACCTGCCCTCCACCCCCTTTTTTTTTTATCCGCGAAACGATGCAGGAAACAATATGAGATGCGATTAGAGTTGATTGCCGAAAAGAAAGCATTTGGAGTCATTATTCCGGATACTTAATTTGAAGCATTAAGATTGCATTTCGAGATGCATGAATGATTATTTTTTTAGATATTTTTTTTAGATATTTTTTTTACGTTTCTACGTTACGTAAAACATGTTTTATGTCTAATTTTCTTGCATCGTGTCACAGATTTTTCAATCACACGCTGTTTTATAACTCGCCTCATCTAACGTCGCACCATTTCCGTTCATTTTTCGTTCACCGTTTCAAAGCGATATTCTTCGCTGTTTTCTTTTTTTTCGCCTTCATCCTTCACTCACACTGTCGACATCCGTTTTGAATATTTTTTTTGAAGAATATGAAAAAAGTGCACGGATATCGGTATTATCGTATGAAACGAGAGTTCGTGTTCACGGATTGTGTTATTGAATGGTTTTTGTTTGTATGATGGATAGTAGGAGACAATTGTTTATATCTTTGATGTCTCCTTTCAGGCACTGTCGATCGAGAGCGACAGCGACGACGACTTCGAAGACGCGAGTGGAAACAACACGAGAAACGATGGAACATTGCTTGCGAGTGATCCGCCGAAACCTCTGTAAGTTTTTCACGTTTAATCTCTTTTTTTTTAATTCTCATTCATTGCTATTCGCATTCATCAACACAACGGTTTTACTAATCTTCGTATTCCTCTTTCATCTTTCACTCTCATCGCAATCTCCACATTATCGATATCAACCTGGTCAACGTCATCGTCCCGATTCATCGCTTCGCATCACACATCACATCAAAAACTTGCGTCATCAATTATCATCGTTCTCGATACTCGAACACGACTTCGCGTGTGTGTGTCACTCTGTGTACTTTACCGACGTACCAGACCCGAATTTTCTCCTTTCAGGCCATCTTCTGACTCGTCGTCTTCGTCATCGCACAACGCTCAAAATCATCACGAAGGCAAGTCAATCGGTACATAAGAAGGATGCATCGTTACATTTCAAGCGAAACAGGAGATTCGAAGAGAATTTCGAAAACTTTCCGATTAAAAAATCTGAAAAAAATCAACTATGTATAACTTCCTGGGAAGATTAATTTTACATAATAATACTGCCAAAAAGTTAATAACTAATTAGTTTTAAAAAATTGCATAAATTGCATAGAAAAAAAATGCATACCTTTTTTTCTAATTTTCTGTCTTTTTTTATGGGCGATAAGTCATGAATTTCGAATACGAATTCGGAGAAACACCGCGTATTACGCTCAAAAAAATTCTGGGCAATCGATCAAACATATTCGAAAATATCAATCAAAGATTTTTTTCAAAAACGGGAGTTTCGAATGTTATTACAAATTCTAGAAAACGTTACATGTGTTTGGAAAAATTAATGAATCAACTTTCGCTACAAAAAAAAGTTAGATTACTCGATAATTCATTACACATTTTTTTAAAACTAATTTGTTAACAACTTTTTGGAATAATTACTATGCAAAATGAATATTTTTAGTACCTTCCGTATGATTGATTTTTTTCATATTATTATAGCATCCGAAATCTTTAAAATTCTCTTCGAATTTCACGTTTGAATGGGAATGGAACGATACACCCTCGTTAAGCGACAAAGAAACCGGAAGAGAAAGCATTGAGATAATACATTTTTTTCTCTTGATAAACAGGCGGTGCACCGAATCGACCATTGCCACCAACGCCCGACGAGGAGGAATCGGGTGACCGTACGCTAGTCATGAAACGAGTGAGTACGCCTTTCGTTTTGGTAGTGCAAGCGAACGAACCACGTAGCCGTTTTACCTTGTCAATCGATATTATATTACTTATATAATTATCCACTATTAACTTATAAATAATTAATATTATATATATATATAAATATCGCACTGCAGTGTACGGTACGTGTTACGCCGTACGAAGTAATCGTGTAATCATTGATGGTAGGCTGCGCCATTACCAGATCGACCGGTGTTTCCTTTCCTTTTGTTTTTCGCTCATTGTCACGAGGCCTCCGAAAGGAAATAATTCGAGAAACATTTACGCGACTCCACCTTTGATTTTATTCTATCATCGTCGGGATCGAAAGAACAAAAAAAAAAAAACTACCTTCGTATACTTCGCGTTCGTATACTTCGGTTGAATGCCGCAGACTACCGGGCCTCCCGAATCATTGGAAAGGAACGTCGAACGATCGTTTGCTGCATACACATTTTTTCTTATTATTTTCTCACCTCGTACATCGCCATAAGAAGCGTATCGTTCGTTTTATCTCGATTTCCGTTCGTCACGAGTACCCATTCCCAAAGGACACACCTTGGGTCCAAAACTCCACGAAACTTGCAAGACACCAAGCACCGTGGTGCACATATCCATCCGCCTGTTATAATTGCCCGTTCATACGATGTCACAGAGATCCTCCGAAGCGCACACAACCCTCACGATCACACATCCATCGTCGCTTGCTATATACATGTAATAGACGATTATCCCTTCACCCGTAATATCGTCATCACGATAGAGACCTCCAGCCACGAAGGGTTAACCCCTCCCATTTACGCTCCACGCACTCATCGACCCACTAATCGCATAAAATCTACACGTACACGTTAAACACAGATAACCACAACATGATCACTACCACCCATTCACTTACTTACATTGAAAAAAAATATCGTTCAGGGAGAAAACAAAAAAACGAATCTTCACCGTCAACCACCATCACATTCATTATTATTGCACGTGTCTTTTTTTCTTTTTTGTCACTGTTTCATTGTCCCGACCCTCGTACCGTCGTCGCTCGTCGCGTAGAAACTTAGTCAGACGACCGACGATAAAAAGGCGAGCAACCGTCGCTCCGATGTTGAGGAGCAGCTACTCCTCAAGGAGTGGGACTTTACTCGCTTCTTTCAAGGGTTTAACGAAAGGTTGGATAAAATGAAACAGGAGACGAGCGGCAAGTCCGGTAGCGAGGAGAGGTCGTCCTCCTCCGGTGAGAGAACCCTGAAGCGTTACGAACTGGCGGCGAGGAGGCAACAGGAACAACAACAACAGCAGCAGCAGCAACAGCCTCAGCAACAGCACAAAAACAGCCAAAAAACTTCACAGCCGCAAGCAGCATCGCAACAACAAGCGCCAAAGCCTGTGCACAGACGTCAAGAGTCCGATTCGAAGCTTGGAAACGCGAGCGCTTTCGCGCGCGCCTTCAGGCGTGAGAATTCCGATTTTTTTCCCTCGACAAGGCACTCGGCGTATCTACAAAAATCCGAGCCTCGATCGAGTATATTTGCGAGCGGTAATCGTCGGGGAAGCGAGATAAGCGTTGCGGGAATCACTGGGAAGAAAGGCAATGCCGTTACGTCCGGCGAACCGATACTTACCGATTTTTCGTTCGGTCGCGAGGGCGGACCCCAGAGGCCCAGAAGGGAGAAGACCGAGAGTGAGATCGTCTTCGGGAATAGACATCAGGACGTTGCCAGCAGGGAGAGAGCGGAGGCAAGGAGACTCGACGTCGAGGCACGTTTCTCACGCGACCACGACAGCGAAGCTAGACGACGACGTTGTAGGCCCTCGGAGGCAACATCCTCCGACGACGCGGGAACGATAAAATCGACGGCTAGTACGACGGCTAGCGAATACAGCCCCGTTGTCACCCAGGTCAGTCCCGCCGAGACCCCGACTGCCTGTCTGCCTGCCGGATCAAAATCAAAATCTCCGCAATTACCTTTCCCAACCAAAAAAAAAAACAATGTCTTACAAATTTTACGTCCCAATTGCCGTTTTCCCGTTATTTGTCAGTGTTGAGTAAAACACGCTTACGTATCGATGGGACGTGTGAACGTTCGTTTTTTTTTGTTTTACCGGTATTTTCTTTTTTTTATTATCAAGTCTTCCGCACGAAAGTTGAAACGAATTTTTAAACGGAAGACTCGCAGTTGGAGAAAGTTTATTGAAGCTGTATAACAACTTTTACTCGACACTGACACGGTTAATCGTCTTAATCTGTCCATCCCTTTTGAATTGTCCGTTACCACCGGCTTTGCCTTTGCCTTAAACATTCTTCACCTTTTGGGCCAAAAAAACTATTTCCTCATACCGATTCATCTACAAAACTCAACCCCACATCATATGCCTCGGAGATTCCTTTTTTTGCGTCGGAGCGCTCGCATCCGGAAGCGGTGACTTCTTTGAAAGAATGATATTTAGAAGTTTAGTCGGCTAAGCTGGAGTTTTAGGCGCATCATCCAAACTTAATCCATACTACCAAACTACCATTACCGCCCTTTCAATTAAATATATTATATCGTTGTTGAATCCCAAGATTTTTTCATTACACAAGTAGCAGCGATAGGTACTACTTGCTAGTGCTATACCACAAATTTGCTACCGCTATTATATTACTTACTTTACTTACTATACCATTACCAACTATTGAAAAACACTATTCACTATTGCCACTATAATACTTACTGTTACTTACTTCTACCACTACTACTACTGGCATACGTTTTTTTTTTTTTTTTTAATATAAGTCTATTATTATCCCCTAATTAAAAAAGGTCCTATCGAAACCCCATAGGATTCGTTGCAAGAATAATCATCAATCGAATTACATTCTCTGCCATCATTAACAAACTATGACTACTACTACTACTACTTTTTTTTTTACTCTACTACCGCTGTAACCACCAAACACTTCTGCAATCAACGTGGAGAAGGGATAAAAAAGAAAGCTGTTTTGTCAATGCGAACAAAAAAAAAACTATTTCCTACTGGAGAAGACGTATAAAAAACAATCCTATCTTTCCTCCGAACGCCTCCAACTCTCCAAACAACTATTCTTACTCTCTGTCGCGTAAAGTGTAACCAAACGTCGGGAAGGGTGTCTGAATTGGCTTTGAGGTCAGAACTTCGTCTCACCTGAACTAATTAATAACTCGCTGCTCGACTTTGTTTTTTACATCTCCCGGCTTCCTGACAAAAAATAAAAAAACAAAATATACACACAACTACGGTGGACTAATCGCATGGGACTTGTGCGCGGAACAGTTTCAACGGGATACAAGCTGAAGTCGGTACTGTAAAATTACAACCTGAACCGCTGCTACGAGACGATGACTTCGTCGTGTTTACAACTACCTACTGGGGAAAAAAATACACGATGTGGTGGACGCGAAGAAATTAATAACAAAAAATGTACAAAAGATATTTCATTATTTCCGAAATTCATTGTCGAACGCAGACAAATGAAATAAGACTTACAAAGTACCGTATCCTCTTGAATAATGCATTAATTATTTAACATTGCAATGCAAAAATATGGATGTATTTTTCGCGGCAGTATTTTATCCGAAGAATCGCGTTAATACACGTCGTCACTGGTGCATTCTTCCATTCGATATGGTACTACGGAAAAAAAAGTATCCAAGTATTTCCAACACTCGACTATTCTTGGAACACCCAACGTTATGTACCTCGTTACACTCGACTGAATATCGCCTCTTTTGCATCCGATGGACCTGTGAAACAACCCCATCCAACCCTCCTACTCCGTTCGTCGTCGTCGTCATCGTCGTCGTTGACTGCGATGTTTATCAGCGCCGATCGATTCCCATCCCTGTGGAGTGACCGAATAACCCGTGTGTTTTCTTGTGCTAACAAACTTTCTAAAAAAAAAAAAAAAGAAAAACCGCCCGAAATAATAATAAACAAAAAAGAAATCGCAGAATCCAGTTGCCTGAAGAGTGCATGGAGAGTCACGAGGGGGAGGAATGAACGAGGAGTCGGTATTGTTGAAACGACAATGGAGAGAAAGAGTCCAAGACATTCGAATAGTGAAACGAACGAACGACAGAGCCGTAACCGAGAGATTGAGGACAATTTCGATGGACCAAGAGGATCCGATGACGTCTTTTAACAAACGTGGGAAAAGCAATGAAAAAAAAAAAAAAAAAAAAAAAAACAAAAAATCGTTCGAACTCTCGTGATATATAATACAATTTTAAAAAAGCATAAAAAAATATATAAGTCGACTGCATTTTTCACGGACCGACGTACGAGGCGATCGTTGCATGATCCGCTTATTGTACCATACAAACGATGTCGCTGATAGATAATTCGCAGTGATCGAAAAAAAAAATAATAATAATAATATGTATATCAGTTTTGACGCACACGGAACGCATCCGCCTTACCACCATTTAGCATGTACTGTCGAGAATGTCTTGTGCTGAAAATCAAACAAAATATATATATATATGTTGTCGCATGATATGTCCAGTGCAGGCTATCGCGCGTAACATTTACGAAGATGGAAAAAAAAAAAAGAAAAAAAATCCAACAGACGGATCGAAGATATCGAGTGGATGTAAAACTTTTTCCATTACGATTAATACGTGCGTTAGTCCTGACCGCTAACCAGAGATCAAATTTCAAACGCTCGTTTATTGCATTGCACCGTAATTGATATTTATCCCGTTAGTGTCCAAAGAAAAGAACTTTCCCACAGACCTCACGCTACATTTGAACCCTTTGTCACTGATGTTTTTTTTTTTGTGTGTTACCTATAAGTGTCTGCGCTGCCAGCTGTGTCACGCTTCGTTACGTGCCGCCTGGCTTAGCTTTTGAGTTTATTTTATTTTAATTATTCTAATACGTTTTTTAATATTCCCACATTATGCTGTTGTTTCCCGTTTCATTTCTGCACTTTTGCCACATTATCTGTAAACCCTCTTTAGCCTTAACGCTCGTCAATAATATTTCATTATCGTTATTATCTCTTCATTCACCGCGAAATTAGATGATTAATTCATTTCGTTTCGGGAGATAAATATTTTTTTCATTTTTTCACGTTCACAATTTCTCCAAAGCGCCTCGTGAAAGTGCACGTTTAATCTATCGATGCGATTGCTTTCGAATTTACAAGTTGTAGAGATAGAGTTCCACGTATCCGTCCGGTCGGGACGACTTATCGAAGAAAGATTGAACGATATCGGCTCTCTTGCCAATTTCTATTTAAGTTCAGTTTGCTTCGTTGAATAATGTCTATTTTTTTTTAGTTAACATACTTTACTATCGCGATGTCTAGATAATTTTTTTAAAAATAGTTGTATTACTTGACTTTCTTGTTTCACGGAGTGTAATCTTTTCAGTTGTTCCTTTTCACGCACCTATTTCTCACTCCTCACACCGCTATTCGTTTATTTTTCTTCTCCCTCTATTCTCTGTCACTGTCTCTCCCTATCCCCCGGCTATCTTCTACAACTAATAAGAAAGTACTCTCCGAACTGTCGGACGAGAAACTTTTGCACTCTCCGGCCCTATCTTGTTCATTTACCTACATTTGAATCTCTCACTTAGTTCCAAACAGTATACCTTTTTTTTCCCTTTCTATATATTTTTATCTTCTTTATCTTTCTTACCCTCTCTTATTCTTTCCCCGTGACACTCCAATTTGATGTACATCACGGACTGAATCTCATGAATCGGTAAAAAGGTAACTCTCCACCGTGGCGAATTTATTGTCGGTCCATAAAATATTCATACGCTCGACTACTGGAAAATACATATATAATTTAAAAGATACATATTCAATAAAATTTCTGCAAAAGTCCACGGTGGAGTTCGAATCGTCTTCGGGGGTAAAAAAGTATATTTGCCGATGCCCCGGAGCACGTTTTCCCTAAAGATTGTACGGACTCAGTTCTGGATGTACTGATGATGTTGTCGGTGTCGTAAGAATACCTTCTTCAACGTTTTTTTTTTTTTTCTTCTTTTTCATTCTTGTTCATTATTTCGACCTTCGATCCGATCACCATCTATATACTACCGGCTGCTTTGCAGAGTCGAGAGGGGGGAGACCGACCGAGAGGAGGCGGAGGAGGAGGTGAGTTCCAGAGGTCAGATTCGTCCCCTGGCTCGCGACCTAGCTCCGTCCTACCGGACCTCTTGACCTCGTCCCCGGGTCAACGGCAGGACAAGTCAACCAGCGAGGAGGTCAGACACCTGCGCGCTTATTCAATCTCTCTCTCTATCTCTACTACTATTTTTTTTTCTACTATCTTTATCTTCATTCGACTGTTCCCTCGTCGAGTTTCGAATACCAGCGACGAAATAGCGACGTCTCGCAATGGCTCACTGGAGCGCACTTGCTGGAAATACGATGATGATACGCTATGCTGCTGGTGCGGTTTAAATTTCCAGCTGCGTTATGTAATGCACCGGAGAGCTTTCAGCACGTTCCCGACGTCTTTGTCGTCGAGCCGGACGAGAGAAATTCGTCTCTGGTTTCGTTACCGACGAGAGATCGGTCGTGCGTGTGGATCTTCGATCGCTACTCGGCGGTCATGATCCACCGAGCAATATTTTAATTGTAAAAAAAAGATGAAAGAAATGTTCTTCATCGAGATACCGCGAGGTTTCTCGGTGAAGGTACATTTCGGTTATCCATGGAGCCTTCCCGTGACATACTGATACTAGAAGTAGTTATGCAAATTGTGCACTACGTTTGTTATTCTTTTAAATTACATTTTATCGATTGTTTTGCTCGCTTTTCTGCATTATTCGAAGGCTCCATGGATCATTGGCCAGAAGTATTTCTTGTCACGCGTCGGTACCTTCCGAGTGCTCGTTCGCGCAGCTTCCAGCGCTGTAACGTTGCCTCTTTATATTATTGTTGCTTATTTTTCTTTTTTGTTTCGTTTCATCGTTATCCTTCGTGCTTTCGTTCTATACGCGATTAAAGCAAATCGGTTTTACCTTAATAGAGCACTCGGAGGTATAAAGGCCCAAGAAAGTCGAGACTCTGTTATAAATCTTTCTCGACAGCTTTGCGAGCAACCGACACGAAGAGCCTGCGAACCCTCATGAGCTTAATTAGTCCCGTGAGATAGAGAAAAAAAAAAAAAAAAAAGAAAACGAAAGCCCGTATCAATAATTTTTACGACTCGAGGATAATTGTATCGAGAAACGAGTATTCGATGGAAGATTTATTGATAAGGGATTTCGAGGGTCCATTGCGTTGCTCTCGCTGAAACGCGTCGCGTTTAGAATGAAATTTAAAAAAAAAAGGCAAACAGCATACGTATTCAACGATTTATTCAGTGAAAGTGACGCAATTGATTAATAGCGCAGTTCCCATTAGCTTAGCGTCCGCTTGGAAACGTTAGGTTTTCTTGTTTTTGTATTTTTTTTTTTCATGTTTACCTTCTCTTTTTTTAAATTTATTTTTACATTTTTTTTCGTATTTTTTTCCATTTTCTCTATTCGATTATTATTTGAATTTTCGTGCTATAGATTGCCGTGCAGTGTTGGCGACACGCAACGAGAGAGTTCTCATTTTTCGGCCTTGAAGAACAAAGTAGTTCACTCGTTCGAAAAGGCGTGTCGCAAATGTGTAGATTTAGAGTGTTTTTTTCTTTTTTTTTTTCCAATATTTCTTCATCACAGTATAGACAAGTAGATAAACCGGTTTTCCGATATTTTCCGTTTGATCGCGCAAACAGCAAAACTATTCCGCAACACCGTAGATACCAAAGAGTATCTTAGCTTATTGCTTTTTTTTTTTCCTTTACACTCTCGTCCCCTTCGTTCTCTTCTTCATTGACCGGTTTAATTATCGCGCGGGTTACCTCCCCCTTTGTTCGGAGTACAATACCGAAGAAAACTGAGGGGATACGACGATTTTGTTTGCATTGTTCGGACTATCGCAAGTGCACCCAGAGGAATGCCGTAGGTCAAGTCTTTTGACGATTGGGGGTTAACAATGAATTGCTTTAATTATTATTAAAACGGAAATTCCGCGTGGTCAACGGTCGAGTCTATTGTTTTTTTTTTTCTTCGTATCCGGATATACATTCGTTTCTCTGGGTGCAACTTTTTCTTTGTAAATTTGATCTATGAATTCCCCGTCGTATCGTCGTGGAACGACGCCTCTCTCTCTCTGTAGCTTATGTGTGTATACAAGGGTCAGCGTGAGCCCTAAAAAAAAAAAAAAAAAAAAAAAAACCCCATCACAGTTATCAGCGTGACTAATTCAGGATTATGTTGTGTGTTGTGGGACACGCGGGAGCTCTAACTCGAAGGGCAGGGCCCTCTCTACTGACCATCCCAATCCCAATACTAATTGCAATGTAAGTATTCATTCATCTACATCAGTTCAGTGTCGCTTCTTCGCCTCACGAAAACAAACGTTGAATAAAAAAAATAAAATAAACAATACAAAGATAATTAAATTAAAAAAATAAATCAATTATTCTCGGGGGATAGAGAGATACGTAATTAAAGTGGTTTGGCGAGGGCTGTACGGTAACTTTCGACCCTGCAGAGCCTCCGTTATTGCGCTATGAAATATTTAATGAATGCCCGGTGTTTTTCTTTTTCTTATTTATTTTCTATAACTTCTACTATTAAACCTGTTATACTTTTCGTTTCTATTTGGTTTTTATGTTGTTGTTACTTTATTACTTTTTTTTTTTCTATCTTCGATCTGTCTAAACGTATTTTTTTTTGTTTTTCTATCGCCACAAATTGAAATTTATCTTTTTTGTTCTTATGGGTTTCATCTTTCGACACGGAAGCTACGATTATTCGAGAGGATACGGTGTTGAAGTATTTTCTTTTCCTTATTCTTCTATCTCTCGTGTTCCTCCTTACGATTATTAGCCCCGTCATCGTCGCTACCCATCCTTATATATTTTTTTTATCAGTACGCGAAGTTATCCGAGTCGGTAAGAGAAACGCTTTCACGAGAGAATTGCAATTTCATGAAAGAACTACGGAAGTAGCTACTACCGGTTGTGCCAACTCGGTGACTTCGCGTATCGTTTCCTACGGTAGGATTCATGGGGGGAAAATTGTCCGGAGGACAAGAGGGGTGGAAAATGTAAGAATATTGAAATATGGTGATCTACTTTATGCCTCATTCCCGTCTATCTCGTCCGTCCTTATTTCACATTTCTAGGATGGTAGAGGCTCTCTATATTGTACGGTCCGCTGTACGTCTTCTCCGACCGTTTCGTATTTCTGCAATCTTTCAGTTATTTATTCTGCTTTATTTCTCTTGTACGTCGCACGCTTCCGAACAAAGTTACATTCAATATCTGCTACAATTTCCACAACCGAGAGAGAAAAAAAAAAAACATCTTCAACGAAATTAGCAGATCTCCATAATAACATTTTTTTCCTTCGTATTGCTTCGACGAATCGTCCGAGAGACAACGATTTTAACACTGAAAATAATATAAAAAAGAGAAATGCTTATTTTTCTTCTTCTTCTACTTCGCGATCTTTTCTGTCGTACGTCATTATCGGGACTTAGACATTGCTGTAACTATATTGCGAATGTTGTTGCCATTTTTCCTTGCAAAATTTCCCCAATCTGTTTGTGTTTTGTTTCTAGAAATAACGTATATTTTTTTTAATTATTGTGGTGCAGGTAGTATAGTTGTTGATTACTCGAAAAGTCAATTGAATCAGAATAGTTATTTTGTTTATTTATTATTTTTTTCATTGTTCAAATTGCATATCTAATCGTTGTTCTCGTAGACTTTAGACGGGAGCTTAGTAATTAATATATACTTAATCTTCTGCGTCTATCCTGTCTATCGCATTGTTTTTTTTTTTTTTCTTTTTTTTTAAATATCGAATGCTAAGGATTAACAAAAATTACTTGCGCGACTGTGATAATCGAAGTTCACCGAAACGTACGAGCGGAATGTTCGCAATGCCTGACTCTGTTGCAGTATCGACAAGCGGTTAAATCTCCTCCTCCGCTTGCGCTTCAACAGAAACAAAGATCTTTTCTGACGTTCGGTTTCGGCGCCGGACCGGCAAGACGAGAATCGCACGTTAACGTAAACGTTACACCGACGAGCCACGATCTCGCATCGGACACACCGGAGATAAGGAAGTACAAGAAACGTTTCAACAGTGAAATCCTTTGCGCCGCATTGTGGGGTGAGTTACTTCCTCCGATAGACCTCTCATAGTCGACTCCTCTCATCTCCCGTAATCGTCTTCTGACCTGTGCTCATCGCTCGAGTGTGAACAGCCCATCTAAATGCAAATGACTCGTTTATCTCCTACGTAGGTGTGAATCTTCTAATCGGTACGGAAAATGGTTTGATGCTGTTGGACCGTAGCGGACAGGGAAAGGTATATCAATTGATCAGCCGACGACGGTTTCAACAGATGGAAGTACTCGAGGGCCAAAATATTCTCGTTACGATAAGCGGCAAAAAGAATCGCGTCAGAGTCTATTATCTTTCGTGGTTGAAAAGCAAGATTTTGCGTACCGACGGTCACAGCGATGTAAGTCTTCACACACATTTAAAATGCATTTTCCTCGTCGACACTCCTTGTAACTCTTAACTCTCGCCTCTTCGCTTTAACACAATTTACCCCCCGCGAATCTTTCGCGGAAGTTTTAATGTGCTTAAGGTGAATTTCTATCTCTGTGAATTCTGCAGCAAGTCGAGAGGCGCAACGGTTGGATAAACGTGGGAGATCTTCAGGGAGCGGTGCACTTTAAGATAGTTAAATACGAGAGAATAAAGTTTCTCGTGATAGCACTCAAGGACTCGATTGAGATTTACGCTTGGGCGCCGAAACCGTACCACAAATTTATGGCTTTCAAGTCGTTCGGAGAACTCGCTCACCGACCCCTTCTCGTCGATCTCACCGTCGAAGAGGGATCGAGATTGAAGGTCATCTACGGTAGTGCCGATGGCTTTCACGCTGTTGATCTCGATTCCGCGACGGTTTACGACATTTATTTGCCGAAGCACGTGAGTATAACGAAAAAAAAAAAAACGATCATAACGAAAAGTTATTTAATCATTCGATAGATATTTTATTGTCATTTATTGGTTTATTATAAATTTCACAGACTCAGGGACCCATCTGTCCGCACTGCATCGTTGCTCTGCCGAACAGCAACGGTATGCAACTTCTTCTTTGCTACGACAACGAAGGTGTCTACGTCAACACTTACGGACGCGTATCAAAGACGATGGTGCTACAGTGGGGCGAAATGCCGACCAGCGTTGCATACATCGGCACCGGCCAGATCATGGGATGGGGCAATAAAGCAATCGAAATTCGAAGCGTGGAAAGTGGTCATCTTGACGGCGTCTTTATGCACAAGAAAGCTCAACGGCTCAAGTTCCTCTGTGAACGTAACGATAAGGTACGACACAATATTTTCAAACACAAGGATCTTCATTGTCGCTATTCAAACCGATTTATTGCAGACGGAAATTATCTGAAAATAATTTACAGCCCTGGAAACGAAAAAACCCATTTTTTTTTTTCAATACGAATTTTCCACAAATATCTTGAGTATTTTTTTTTTTTCTAAGAACGAAAATGTTGGGATTTGCAAAAATGGGTAATGAAGAAAATTTTATATAGAGCGTTTAACTTAATTTTTTTTTTTTATTTCTCGTTTCAGGTGTTCTTCTCGTCGGCGAAAGGCGGAAGCTCGTGTCAGATATACTTCATGACGCTTAACAAACCCGGTATGGCTAACTGGTGATCCCGAATGAGGCCTAACATGGCCCCATCGTCACTCCCGCCTTTGCAATTACCGCCGTCGCCTCCGCCATACGAACTTCATAGCGTATCGGGAATAATTCCGAGACGCTCGCCGACCGATTCTTCACTGCCACGGCTGAGCGTTGCCGGAGCCAAAAAGTGCGTACATCGCAACCAGCGTTACAACCACCAGAATCAACGACGACATCATCATCGCGACGTTAATCACAACAACAACAACAACAACTATTACTATTACGATCAGCATCGTCAACGACGTCAGGATTATATCGACGAGGAGCATCAGTATCTCGCGAGTGAAGACGAGGATGAGAATTACGATTACGAAAGACTGAGACGTTATAGAAATCGTTTGTCATCCCGACGCATCAGTCCGGGAACTATGAATCGTGTCAATCTACTCGTCAAAAGATTTTTGTGTTTTCTCGCGTGTCCTTCTCTGAGATCCTCGGTGCGCTACAGTCAAGACTGCTGAAAAGGATCTTGTGTCACGAATTCTTCGGGATGCATGTTGGGAGTGAAAAAAAAAAAAAAAACGGCAAGTTTATTGTCATTTTTTTCCAATTTTTACGTATCAAACGGTAGACGATAGGATGCCAGTTACCGTCATCGTGAGCAATTTGTTTCGAAAAATTTTGCGCGATTCAAGGGATTCTTTCGAATTGCCGTTGCAAAAAGTTTCAAAATGAATGAAAAAAAAAAGTAAAAAAAAAATAACGTAAAAGCGGAGCGATGCTTTTGCGGGGATGTATTTTGCAAAATTCACTGAAATTTAGTGAGAAACTTGTGTGCCCCTCTCATCGTAATCGGCAGTACTAAAATGCGAGGTAGTGGATTTGTAGCTCGAGGGATCATTCTTAATTTATAATCTTCAACGTTAAGCTCCCTTCGCGGTCGTTTTCGTCATTTCAATTAAACTTTTTTTATGTAACTACCAGTGAATCTCGCGCGCGCCAGAGGGACAGACGCTTCGCTTAAAATACCACGAAGTTAATTAAAATGTAACGTCGAGCGTATA
This sequence comes from Buathra laborator, assembly GCA_934046635.1. NCBI lineage: Eukaryota > Metazoa > Arthropoda > Insecta > Hymenoptera > Ichneumonidae > Buathra > Buathra laborator. The sequence goes on along the minus strand of OW203897.1, from coordinate 1,679,317 downwards.
GATAGAGCTCAGGGTTTGGCCAATGCACTCTTTCGTGTATCTTTTCTCGTTTATATTTCGAGAAAACTTGAAGCGCTCGTGTTTTGTTTTGTTCATTCGTTGGAACGATGGTAGTCGCGAGTCAATACACCGACTCGCCGCCGTTGGATCGAAGAGAAGTCGCGCGTAAATAATTCAACGCCCAGAAGAACTGAGGATTGAAGTAAAAAGAAAACAAAAATAGTTGGAAATCTAACGATCTCCAATCTTTTGATTACGAGTACGAAGCGATGTCTGCACAGGATTACAGCATGTAATCGTGTACACGATTTTTTATTTATCTTTTTTTTTTCCGAATTCGCAGTAATTAAAAAATTGTTTCCGCTTACTTGGCGAGGGGAACAAACACGACTATTCGGTGAAAAAAAAAAAAAAGATAAAAATGTAAAATCCATGACCCGCGTTGACGTTAAAAATGAATCACAGGCGGAGCTAAACTTAGAATTTTAAGTAAGAAAAAAAAAAAAAAAGATCGCTAATGTTATTCCTTGTATAGTTAAATAACAATAGCCATCGATCTCCCTCTATCCCGAGGTATCATGAAGACTATATCTTTTTGAAGATGTGTATCGAAGTCTCCCCTAACTGACGAACGAACGAACGACGGAATAATACTAATACTAATTAATAATAAAAAGAAAAAAAAAAAAGTAAAAAAATAAACAAAAAAAAATAAAATAACGATGAGCCGCCGCTGCTTACGACGACGTTGATGATAGTAGTAACACAGTGCATGACGTCGATGATGTCGGTACGACGATGATGTGTGGTTATTGGAAGTCGCATTTTTACGGAAAAAAAAAACAAAAAAAATAAAATTATAGAATAATTGTATTAGGGGTTTTTCGAGACACGCACGAGTCTGCGGTAGTAACATTTTATTCGTATATATATTATATATATATATATATATATATATATCTTCTTTTTTTACGAAACGAAAAAGCGCCCTTCTTCCGTTTGTCCTAACGACATTAAGCTCTCGCGAATGATCACTCTCGCGCTCCTCTGTCCCCAACTCGTAGTTGGAGTTCAATATTCTCGCTCTTCGGGATTGTTTCCCACATTCGCAATTTACCCGTAGGCTTTTTCTAAGATATTTTTTGGAGACGCAAAAGAAAATGGGGAAGAAGAGTTCTTAATACACTTTCGTTCTGCAGTCATCCGGTTTCGCGTCCCCTCGGTATCTCCGTTTTTCTTCTCAATCCCCTATCGATTCGTTTGTCATCGTATCTCTTTCCGTTTTCCTCTTTGGTTCTTATTTTCCAACGCCGGATGTGCTCTCTCATTGCTAGCATCGGTCGAGCTTCGTGCAAAGATTCCGCAAATCTTCGGGAGAATTCAATTTTTCGGGAGTCGCGTAAAAGCACTCACTCCCCCGCTCCCTAAACCACGAGAGAATGGGAGTCGCGGGAAGGCGAATCACCTTTAACTCTTTTTCTCTGTTCCCGCAGACCCAACACGTCCCATTTTAACCTCATATACTCTTTCCCCACATTCGCGTATACTTGTAAATATATACCGGTATGTGTGTGTGTGTGTGTTTCTGTGTTATATGCGTGCGTGTGTATGTCTGTTTATGTACGTACAACGCATCGTCGAGAAGCAGAGAACGAGAAGCGGAACGGAGAAAGCACCTTGAGTAATCGATCGGCCGGCCGGCCGTATCTCTCGCCACACGATACCATCCCATCCCCGTTAAAGGCCGGTCTCTAGCCTTTCTGCTCCCGTAAGCTCCCCCCACATCTATGTGTAGATATATAAACCGTATTTCGCGTTTCCGGCGATTCGTTGTTATTCTCCCGGATTTCCCGGTGGCTTCTTCGATGGTATGTGTGTGTGTGTGTACGCGCGCGCGCGTATAATACTTAATGTATGCGTGTGGTATCCATGCGAGATTGTGTATCGAGGAAAACGAGACGACGGTGTAATCGTGCGCGTGTGTCCGACCCGCCGCGGCGACTACGAGCGGAGGAAACGGTGGGCTCCCCTCACTTTTTTTGGTGCATCGATATAAAAAAAAAAGAAAGACTGTTTTTTAACGAAAAAAAAAAAAAATTAATAATGATGATAATGATGATGAGAATGAAAAGAAAAAAAAAAAAAAAAATGAAACTTTTGCGCGAACGAGGATAATGGTCCTCGATCCGAGTAAATGGCTAGTAAGGGAGTTATTAAGGATTAACACAGAAATTATCTTTATTGTTGTATTAATTACATCCCCCTTTACCCTCTCCTCCCCCTCCCCCGTCCCGATAATCCTCCGAATTCCCTCGTATCCACAGTTAACTTTCTTTTTGTCTTTCTTTTCCTTTTCTACTGTAGTAATCTGTTTGCCCGTCGTCCTATTCCCATCCCTTCAACCCCCGAGTTTCAAACTATTCCCAAATGCTCGATTATCGCGTCTCTATTCCAGCCATTCATCCCTCGTCGGTTGTGAGCGCTTGATATCCCTCTCGTCCGAAACCTCTGACCTCTCTGTAATCCAACTCTTTTTTCCTCCCCCTGAAAACAAACCCTTTTATGTATTCTCTCCCAAAGATGGTAGTGATGAATTTTTTTTTTTACATCAGTTATTATGTCCAGTTTATTGTATTATTATAATTCCTATCTTATGATTATTAAAAAACAAAACGAAAAAGAAAAAAAAATCACACAAGAAAAAAACGCGGTATATTATGATTACGATTATTATTATTATTATTATTATTATTATTACTAGTTATAAGGTCAAATATACGGACAATTCGTAAATTGTGTGTTGTGAAATGAATTTATTCATTCGATCTCGAGAACAATCGGTTCGCCAATTACCCGAGCCGTGAGGCATTGAATAATTTCGTTGTGAGAGAATATAACCGGAGCGCGCATCAGACGCGTGGGAAAATTCTACGAGGGTCCGACGCTACGAAGGACCAACAATGTTGTCGCGAAGCATTCTCCGCTTTATTAACAGTTTTTACAGTTATTGTGAGGGCAGAAGCTACCATTCCCGAGTTGACGATATAATCGTACCGGTGAAAAGACCGCTCGTTAACACGTTGTGGGGAAAACTCCTATAGTCGGGTTATGTGTTTCGCGAAACCCTCTCCGTTGTTGTTCTCCGTTGGGATTTTCAACGTCCCCATTCTCTCTCTATTTCGCCTCGCTAATTTACAATTCGGTTTGTTAATTTTATTTTCGCAAAAGATTTACAACGGTTCGTTGGCAGCGATGCTCATTTGCCCTCAACAACCCCGGAGGGCGCCGAGAGGAGGAGAAGAGAGTTAGGGGTGCGTCGCGAGGACGCGAGAACAATGGGATAACTCTCGGGGTGCTTATTACCCTTTTAATAAGTGGGACAATCTGTTTGCGAGTCTATCTCTGGATTGCATGGGAAAATACTCGGAGGGGTGGTGGTGAAGGGGTAAGGGATGGAAATGTTGTAAAATGGGAAACACGCAAAAGCTCGGCAAACATTGGCGAACGTTATATGGAAGCGAGAGAAGAGGTGGCGCGGTCGAGAAGCGATACCGGTAGTGGTAACACGACCGCTCCAGGGAAACTTTGGTCGACCATAACGGATGTACGTACGGTACACAGTGGAAGGACGAAGAGGAGAAGGAGAAGGTTGTTCGGAGGACGAGAAGGTGGAGAAGGAGGGGGTTCGACGGTGTTGGTTCGAGTTACCCGACACTCCGGATTTGACCCCGAGTCGCGGAGCGCGGAGCTCTCGGGCCTCCGGCAAAGTTATCGAGGAGATCCGGGTCGACCACGAAAATAGGTGGTGGGTACCATTTCGTCCAGCAGCGTGTGTGTTCGCCTCGGCTACGGCGAAAACCCACCTACCCAGTTTGCGTTCACTCTCTTTCCCTTTCGTTCCCCACCGCCCCCCCTCCTACCTTTCGGCCAAGCGACTCCGATTCCCATCCGTTTTGTTGCGATAAGAAAAGAGAAGAACGATTCCGTTCCCGGAACCGAGGCAACTCTCTGACCGATTTATATCGTCGGACTTGAGTTATGTACTCGCTAATTGCGCGTGACTCGGCTTTTGCCTCGCAGAAGCCAAAGCCCTTCGGTGGTTTTTCTCTCTACGAAGTCTCTGCGCCGCAAGCCGCCGGTGGCCAATGCCAATTCGACACACAATCTCGAACGCGAAAGAAAGCTCGTTTCCGATATTCACTGCGGAGAAAACTTCGACGTACGTGCGGTTTTAGCGCCCGTCCCTCTCTTGTTCCCAATCCCGGACTCTCCCGGTTCCGTGAGTTACAACTCTCGGTGTGGTGAGGGTGAAAGAAAATTTGCTTTGTTCCGGTAACATTAAGTATATCTACCCGGAGGGGGTAGGGAAGTTTAGCTCGGATGGGACAGCGAAAGAGCGGTAAGCGAGAGCCCAGAGTTTGATCCTGTACAACGAAAAAAAAAAAAAAAGAAAAAAAAAAAAAGGCTGTTTCAATAGTTTGTCGGAAGAGAAAGCGAGGAGGTAGGGTCATGCGACAACGAAGAAGAGGTGAAAGAGAAAAGCTGGAAGGCACGGTAGGAGGATCGCGACGAATTCAACGGGAAAATTTTACGCGTTTTCCTCTCCCGCAAAACCGGAGAGAACCCGACAAACAGAAGAAGTAGGAGGAGGAGGAGGAGAGGAAAGAGAGAGTACAGCGCGCTGGGACTTTGCGGGCGTCTCTCTACTCGCGCTCCAGGATATCGATTTACTATAACTTACGTTGTACACCCTCTCTAACTATCTATCTATCTAACTATCTCACTCGTTTTATTGCTCTACTTTCTCTCTCTCGTTCTCTCCTTCGCGACGTCGCTCCCGGGCTAATTAACTTTTTTTTTTCTCTTGTTTTTTATTTCTCACCGTTTACTTTGGCAATAGCGGTATTGTCTCTACTTCGCGTTTAAGGAGTCATCATCGAGCATTGATGGCCAACGTGGCGCGCTTCATTATCTCGCACGTGCACCAGTTCCAGTTTCACCGATGTTTTGTCGAAGACGTGTTTTCACTCCCATTGTTTTCCTCTGTTATTTGCTCCAACTACGTACTACGTGCGTTTTATCCGAAAAGAAAGAAATACACATTTTTACCAAAATTCATTATTCAACCATTTAGTTTTAATTACCAAATAAAGGTATTATGTGATTCTCGAATCCATCTTTCCATAAATATATCAAATTTCAGTTATTAAAAAAAAAAAACTAAAAAATGGTAATGAATTTTTTTTTCTATCCTTGAATTCTGCGAATTTTCTCAAAGATTCTTTTCGTCTCGTAGTATTCGCAATTACCTAAGATAATTGGCAACGGAGGGAACTAACTTTCATCCCGGCAATTCTTGACTTCGAGTTTTTCCTGCACTACAAAAAAAACTGCATTTAATGTACAATATTACAATGTAAAATAACTTTCTTCCTCGTAATTCATGACTATATATTGTACCTGAAGCACGAAAAAAAAAAGTTGTATAAAAAAAAAAAATTTTTAATAAACATTGTCAGATAGAATGTTTGACAATGTAATAAAATTTTGATGGCTTCATCAGATTTCTTGAAAGCGGCGATGGGCGGTTTCGGAGCTCTCTTACCTCAGATCACGGTTTGTGTTACCGCAGATATAGGGGAGGATAGGGGGGATGATGGGGGCTACAGAGAATCCGAGTACCATAGGTGGATGAAGACGATGTCGGGGAGAGCTTGCAGAGCCTCGGTGAGCTCTAACATTGCGTAATATACATGCGTGGGAAGCTTGATGAGGGATGAGGAGAGGGGGAGGGGATGGGTTGATACCGGCGAACAGCTCCAGGGGTCTAGTCAGCGTAAGGGTTGGAAAACGGCGGTACGTTCGTTGCGTCTCTGTTTCACGTGTTCGCAGTAGAGTGGGGCAAAGTGGCGGCGGAGCTGTATCGATGTCCGGGTTCACCACCGTCGGCGCACACGGACACGATGCCGTGAGAGTGCCGAACAGCGATAGAGCAAGGAGGACAGACAAAACGAGAAGAGAGAGAGTGAGAGAATTCGAGAGTGAAAGACAGAGAGATCGAGAGAACGCAGCGGATTCCCTGCTCTGCCTTCAGCGTCGAGAGCTTCGGGGTGGTAGGTTTGCCGGTAGGCATTCCCACCCGTGTGGAACTATACAACGCGCGCGAGGCTGAGGGTATCGAGGCTTTATCGTTGTGTGCAAGAAGGCATCGGTTATGTCCCTATAGGCTTTATCGGTGTGACACACCGGCATATACTTCAAAAAGCCCCGATGCGCCCAAGAGAGCAAGAGAGAAGTTTAGGTATCTCCTCTTCGCGCCAAAATCCCGTTCGCCCTGGCGCCCAGGCACCGGCGAACGAGAGACAAGAATTGTTTGCACAAGCCCTGGCAATGCTGCTCTCTCTCTCTCTCGAAGGCGTGGGAGGCTTGTAGAAACAAAACTTGAGCCACGAATTTTTCAAAGAAACTTAAAGATTCCCTTCCTTTTAAAATCTTTTCCGTTTTTTTCTATTTGTTTCTTTTTTCCAATTTTACATCGATCTTTCAAATATCGAATGTGCGGGTGCGAAAACACGATGCGTCACATTGTGTCTGCAAAATCAGATAATACGTTCTCCACTTATTGCCATAGGTATAACACTGCCGAACCCTTGAGGAATATTCCATCTGGAGTTTAGTATAGATGACAGAGAGTTGAGAGACCGTGACGGTTATGCGAAACTTTCGCGTTCGAAGGAAACGCTCGACGTGTATATATACAGCTGTTACTTGATAGTTTCCATTCTCGTTTTCTCATCGTTGAAGATAATAGATAACAGCGCGTGTTTCTGGCGTCTCGGCTTATTGGAATGTCTTCTGCGCTTCGGAAACTTTCATGTTGCACACACACACACACACACACATATATGTACATGTATGTTACATGTATGTATATAGGATATATCGGTATATCATCATCATGAGGGCCAAAAAGGGCCGACAGGTTCCCTTGGTACCATTGGGGAGAAGCCCACTATATCTATCTACATTAGATAGACAGATACACACACAGCCCCCGTGTTATAACAGTTATAACGTCGACTCACCGCGCACTTTCGTCATATTGTCTTTCAGTGTCGTACCAGAGGCCTCGGCGCGAAGTACGAGTTGCCGCTATCCCAAGTGCTTATAATAGATGTGTTCTAACGTTCTTGTCGTCGGCCCTTTGCGATGAACGTTCCAAATGTGTGTCTATTTCGTATATCGCATATACACATCCTTCTCATCTTCGTCTTGTATATGAAAAGCCCCCACAGATATTCCGCGTGCGGAGTACAGAAATTTGCGTAGGTGTGTACGCGGTACCAGGCGGCTTATTGGAATGGTTCGACAGGAAGTTCCACGCGGCATAGTGTCGTATAGCCGCGGGTAGATGTGAACTCGTCTGTATAGTAGTGGTTACTATCTACTGCCATAGCCTGCCGTCTCTGTCTCCTATATGTGGCGCCCGACCACATTGTCTTCTCTCCAGGCTCTCCCTGCACGTATAGTCTGGTATGCCCCAACGTACAAGCACTTACCAACCAATACGTGAGCTCCAACGTGCTCGCTGCACCCCCCTGATAGCCATGCTGGTTCTCCGCTACCCCTCTACATAACCCACTGTAGCTCCTCTCTTCTCTCTGTGCAACTGCTGCTGACGCCTGTGCATGAACAATCGTTGCAATAGTGTAGAGGTGGCATACCAGCTTATTGGAATGGGTTCGAGCTTTATACCACCACTAGCCCCCGACGACGGTAAAACCCAACCCCCGACGACGAATCCTCTCCTCTCACATCTGTATCTCATCGTTGCATCTCTCTATGACTACTACTACTGGTACTACTACTACTATCGCTGCTGCCGTTACTACTAGTACCGTCACTACTACCATCGTTGAATTTTCATCGACGCTTATACGCATCAGAGAGAGAGTCGCAGCCGGGGGATCTGTACAACGCAATAAATATAACTGTAGAGTTCTAACTCTGGCATATACACTCCGGTCTATCTATGTATAACCCGATCCTCAAGCTCTCTCTCCGTTACACGATCCTACGTTATGTATACATGCATAACGTGAGAATAATGCCGACAAAGATACATTTTGTATGTGGTTACACGTATATTCATATTACATGGAGGTACGAGACTACCCGAGTCTAATATCTGCCCCTCTAACACGTTGATAGATAGACTGGTGTTTGTCGTTATCCTCTATATCGTTTTGCGTGTTGCCACGAGCGGCGGGTATGCTACGTGAAGCTTTTCTCCCTTTACCAGCGCTTGTGAATTTTCTACGCAGGATACTGGAAAAGACTCTCGTTCGCGAGGTTGTCCTCACACTTTCAAACTTATACATGGCTTTTACTACACGAAACGGTTTCACGCTAACACCAAAGTGGCGGCGAGTACCCGGGTGGTACATCGTTCGTTGCGTTCTTTTACTAACACTCTTGCGACAAGGCATCGTTTCGAATACACGCAGCAACGGCAGCGCTTTTGCTTCTTCGTCTTTCTCATTTCCTTTTATGCCGATCGTATATACATATATCGGGTTACCGGGTTGGCGACTATGCATACCTGCGAAAAGCGAGCCCAGCGGCGATGTTAGCTACGGCGAGAAAACTTCCCGGCAATAGCAGCACAACCACAAGGACACAACGCTTTCTCATCCCGTTGGCGCCGCGCGTACTCGTGAAACTACGTGGTAGGCGAGTATACACGTGCAGAAAGAACAGCGGGGTAAAATGGAAAATGTTTGTTGCGGCTTTCACATGCCCGCGCGGATCAACGAGCTTTGTTGGCTATTTTTTCGTTTTTTATAATCCGCAACGAATCAGTTTTACCGAGTTGGAAGGGCTTTATTGGCGAGTAATTACTACGCTTTGACACGAGTCGTTTCATTTTATTACGAAAAAGTATTACAACCCTGTGAAGCGTTTGATTTGCAAAAACTCAGTAAAAGCAATAAAAAATCGGAGGATTACAATGTTTTTTTTTTTTTTTTCACGAGTCATATTTTTTTATTATCGATACCCACGAAAGGAAAAGCAATTTTTTTGAGTATAAGATAATGATGCTATCGGGATGCTTTCAGTATGGTTCGTCTTGCCCCATCTTTTCTATATACACGAATATACCCTCTATAGCTGAATGCCGTCCGGGCGATCTGGCCCGTTGCGTTTCACCCACATTGTTCAGTCGTTACGGACTCGGAGAGGGTGCGCACCCCCCCAGAACAGAAAGAGAGAGAGCGCGAGATATGTGTCCCTTTCTCACCCCCGCAACACTTCGCCTAGCTGGGTTGTATGGTTGGCTGGTTCTGACTGGCGAGAACCGCCACACGTACCTGTAGCTATCGCGACACCTCGTCCCGCTTTCGGTTGCCCCGGCTCGATCGGAAATCCGAAACCCCGCTCGCGGAACGTTCCCGCCTTCTCTATAGTACACCCTCGCGCCACGATCTACAATGGCTATCCCCTGTCCCCCTCAAAACCCCTCCTGTTATAGTCAAACTCTCCTCTGCTTCTCTCAGTCGAACAGCCCACCTCTCGATCCCGCGGATTCTCGCTACTCGCACCGTCCACCCACTATACCATACCCAACGCGCCGTTACTACTACCTAACTCCCTGTTTATACAGCTTTCCGCGAAACGTCTCGACAGGAGAAACGCGTAAAGATTTTCCCATCGGTATCGGCCCCCGGGGCTCTCTCCGGCGCGTTCGGCGCAAATTATACAACGGAATTCGGGCATTCCGATCACGTACGTGACACGGTGAATTTCGATTAGGAAAATAAGTACAGAATCGACGGTGCGAGAAGAGCGCCTGGGACTCGAGGAACGGATGAGAACGAGAGGGTGCGAGCGGGTAAGAAGGGGGTAGGTGAGTGAGGATATAACATCCATGGCAATTTGGAATCGGGTTTTCCGTCGATATCTATAGGTACACATTCGCTGTGAGGGGTAGGTATACACTTTACGCAACCTCCCCCCTCCCTCCTCCATTCCGCCCTCTTCAACCCCCCCAAAGCACGATTTCATTATAATAGTTATTACACTGGCAATTTATTCCGGATTACCTCGAGAACGAGGGGCCATGACAAGGGTTTTGGGAACTGATTCTTATTCTTTTTTTTTTTTTCTTCTTTTTCTTTTCTCTTCTACAATTCGTATCAATGCTTGGGTATAGAGACGTACATAATGGGGACAGGTAGCGCCGGCGGGCAGAGGGATTCTATTGGAGATGTTTGTGGAGAACAAAGCGGGTGACTTCATCGTCGTCGACGACGTCGTATCGGGGAGACAGTACGGACGACGAGTACGAGGACGTTGAGAAAAGGGGCAGCGATATTGTCAGCTTGTTTCACCGTCTCGGCGTTCTCTATTCTGTCGAACTGTTGTATATACATAGATAGATATCAATATGTACGGTAAGATATATCTATATGTTTGGCGAAATATTCCGAGAGAGCGTTTCCTCATACATCGATCATGGACTCTTGCAAATGTAGGGAGACTTCTCTCGCGATGTCTGACGCCGATAGTTCCATCCACTTTATAGTCGTAGCTCGCAGTTATCTTAAATGTACTTTATTATTTAATCGAGTCGTAAAATTAGCTCGATATAAAATGTATACTTTGATTCATCGTTACGAGAGAGTAAAGCGATCCACCGCCTCGGATACGATAGTGATATATTTTTGGGATAAGTAACTGAATGAAATGCGTTCCGATTTTTTTTTTCTAAATCATGTAAAGATCATGGATCACGGGGGCATCTAATAGAGGTTACGAAAGCCTCAAACTTCTCAACTTCAAAATAATTATTATACGTGGAACGAGACAAATTTTTTTTTAAGCTTCATTAACTTTCAGCAATAAATATGTTGTTCCATTCATCAGTGCAGCAGTCAGTGAGCCCATCATCGCTCGCGCTAGTCATTCATCAGCGTTGAAAAAGTTTACATTTTTTTTTTTTTTTTTTTCAAATTGGGTTAAAGCCATTCAAACGAGTCGCCGGGGAGGCCAGGGGAGAAGGAACGAGCGTGTATTTTTGGAGTAAAAAATTGGCACGAACGCTGCAAATGTTTTCATTTATTATTATTTTCTTCGTTTTTTTTTTCCCCTCGTCGTACCGACGCGAGGTATAGAAAAAAAAATTTCCTCCGTCCGAATACATACACAGAAAGAGAAAGAGAGAGTCTGAAGGGAAAGGGGTTGAATAGCCGGAGAGAAAGAGAAGATAGAAGGGATAAAAAAAACGAGTAAACCTTATTTATATACTTTCGTTGCATGCTTAAGGGACATTACTGTCTGGGCACACGATATATACAGGTACATTCTCAACTACGTAGCCTCTCTCCTAGCTCTCCATTCCATCGCCGGGCTCGGCCGGCCTCCTCCACGTTGTTCTCGTAAACGTCGGAGCCCCGGATGGGTTTGCAGCTCGTTTATTTTTTTTTCTTGCCTTCAGCGATGCCTTCCCTCACTCTCGCTGCTGCTTGCATCCCAAAAGCGCATATATATATATCCATCTCTCACTTTCCCGCTGGTTTGCTCGGGCTCTCGTCGAGCGTGGAAAAGCCGCTAAGCGAGTAACAGTAACGAAACTCGCCGCTCGGAATATACATATACTATTTTCCCGGCAATCCCCTATTTTTACCCTCTGTCTCGCACTACGCTTTTCCGTTCTTCTCCACTTCGAGGATTAGGCAAAGTCCCCCCTCCCCGATCTCCGTCCCGCCCCATGCCTAGTAATAAACTACAAACTCCCAGAGTCACGTACGGACGCGGACGATCAACTCATTTTTTAGTTTTTTTTTTGGTTTTTTCAGCATCGAAAAATAATATTTTACTGCATGCACACATTTAAATCATTGGTTTATAGAGTGAAATATTAAAGGCAGAAATGATTGCGCTCCCCCACTCGCCGATTCTATATTAGTATCCCCGGATGGATTAGCGCCATCCCTTTGGCGAACGTGGGTCGATGGATATCGCTTATACGGGTACGGCGTTTAGTCACGCGTAATCGGTAATCGATATCGAATTCTCGAAGCACTCCGCGGGGGAGAAGGGCAAAGGGGGTGGTAGGGGAAACAACAATTGTGATTACACGCTCGGTCCAAGAGAGACAGCGGGAGAACGGGTACGAGGCTCACGCTCTGTGTACTACTGTGCGATGGTAGCACTGTCAGAATCCGCGAGGCGATTAGGCTCGCTCGTCGCCTATGTAACCTTCTATACATATATATACGTATAACGTGTTCGAATCCGATAAAGTACTTACTCGCCCCCATCCCTCATTTCTCCGGGGGATGATGTACGGTTGCGCCTATTGTACGTGCAATTAGGCGTTACCGACGCTCGTTTGTAACTTATCGGCTCTCGCCTTTTGTCAACCCTCCGTAGCCAACCGAGAGAGCTCACCGAGGCTTCTGTAGCCAAGCTTTACTTCTCTACTCCCATTCTCTGCAACGGCTACGGAACTCGATATCGATAAAAGGATAGCGGTTCTTCCATGTTGCTTTGAAATGGCACAGAATTCAGAAAATTTACCAAGTGCATGGAAAAGTTCTCGTTGTACGATCGACTATTCCACTCTATTTTGCTTTATAATTGAACGAATAAAGTAAATTTTTCTTTTTAAGTTCGCTTCACTTTTATTCATATAACTGATTTATCCGTACATTTTCTATTCATTGCTCTCTTGGGGACAATATTGATCATTATCATTATTACGCTATATTAATTAATTCTTTTTATTTTACATTTCATAATGTTGATGAATCGTCGACATCGTAATTGCATATGGTTTCGTGTATTTCTCATCGATTCAAATCATCTCGATTTATTAATAAATCTATTTTCCCGATGAACGGCGCATAATAAAATCGAGTGTTGAACCAACATATGGACATATTCCAATTACACGCATCCGACTAATTAGCAATTTTGGCTATGAATTGCTCTGTGATTAAACGGGGAGTGGTCTGTTCGCGATTTCGATAGCATCCGAAGCTCCGCACAGTGCACATTGTGCGAAAGGTTGACGAAAGTTGATCCCCCGATTTTCAAAAATCCGAACCGCGTCGGTATCGCAAAAAAAAAAAAAACGAAAAAAATAAATGCCGCGGCAGAAATATAGCCGGCGCAGCATCCCTCTTTCGGCGATCTAATCGTAGAGTTTCTCATCAACGATCTATCCTTTACCAAAACAGGGGAGAAGCCCATTATCGAAATTTGAAGCAATTTCACTTGGCCACCGCGACATCCCAGCTGCAGGTTCGATAGCGTACTCACACACTCACATTCTTGTTTCGGGGTGCGCAATAATATATATAATTATTAATTTGCGTAATTGATGGTCCTCTGGGGTATACCATCGAGGTTTGTATAGTGTCGGTCGAAGGGAATAATATACGTTGAATATATCGCTATAACCCACAACATAGGATACATATTTGAATATGTGGATGAGGCGCCCCTCTTTCCTCCCATGCCGTACACGTTTAGCCCGTCCGCGAACGAAGTTAATTCCCAACAATTTTGTCCCACTACCATCATCATCGAGAGCATTTTCCTCCCTCATCCTCACTGCCTAAAATCTATATATATATATATGTAGCCCACGTTCTGCGTGTCACTGTTGCTGCCCCGACATTTCCATGTATCGTGTTGGTGTTAAGTGAATAATGTACTTCGCGTAATGGATAGCCGCTTAGCTATTTCCAGGGACGGAATTCGTTGTCGGTATGTACTATATGCACGAACGTTCAGGTCCAATATACTATATATATATAGATATATATAGATATATATCCATATATATGTCTATCCTCGGTGACCGAAGGGAGATTTCAGGGTGCACGAGAGGGTAGCAATCTCTCGTACGTACGCAAGAGGGATGGTAACCGCTCGCGAGTCCGCCACGCATATACAACAAGCGAGGTTCGCGTCTACTGTTGGAGAGTACGCATGTAGGAATATACTACGCTTCGTACACTGTAACGCGGGATTTGTAATTGGGTTGGATCGATATCGAGCGAGAGAGGGAGAGACCGGGTGATGGTCAGATCACGAGCGATTATGCGCTGGCATATGATTTATGACCGTCACAATTTTGCCGATAGCCACTGTCACGGGTTTCTCGCTGTCAAGCAACGAATGCGCGTCGATCCGCGGGAGAGAGAATCCGCGAGGATGATCTCTCGAAACCACCGTGGGAGAGAGGGATTGCGAGAGTTATAACACGTATAGGAGGGTGTAGAGAGTGACTATATTGATGACTCGCGTGGCCAGTGTTGTTCAACCATTTAGCGGCCTGTGCGGCAATGGAATTCGTTGTCGTTCGTGTCGGAATTTCGTGTGCGAACAAGAGAGATCGAAAGAGACATCGGAGAGAGGGAAATCGGTCGTATAGAGAGAGAGGGAGGGAGAGAGAGAGAGAGCGCGCGAGGTCGGTCGGATCCACGTGAACGTGACGGGATAATGGGCTACTGCCGTAAACGCTTATCGATGATATCCAAATTTCCCCACCGCCGATTGAGTTTGAAAGCTTTGCGCTACAAATATACCTATATTCCCACAGTGCGTGCTTACAAACCGTTACTCTTGTTTACACACATTTATATATTTACCGTGCGGTTTTCCCGAGTAATGTATATAGTCGGTACGCATTATAATCATTTTCAACGATAAACGATCGACTATATACTCATAGATTTTCGAAGGTCACATTGATATGATTTAGATAACGATAAGCCTCTCGTTAAACATTTGTGGATGAGGAAAAGATATTATCACGAGTAGTACCAGCAGCAGCGGCTTGGTAGTACCGTACCGTTAGTCATCAAACGTGAATTTACAATCATCGTAATGCCTTGTTCGATATTTAAACGAGTTTGGCTGTAGGAGACCATCAAACACTCACATAGAAGTACCGATAATCGCGTGAACTCTGATCGATATCGAAATCTCTGTTATACACTCTCTATACGACGAGTATATGTAGACGGTAAATTTATTCGTAAACCGTGGAGTGAGAGTACCGGATAAAGCGTTTGACAGGTGGAGATGTAAATTTGCAATAATTTCATCCATAACGCGGCGTATGTCGTTGCAGAGCGCGGGGTGGATGGTACCGCCGGTCTCTCCGCATCCGCGACTCTCTCTCTACTCGAACTCCATACACTCACTAAACTCCTATACATCGCTATAGTTATCCTCTCTGTGCTGAACTGCTTCGCAAATGAAGCCCGAAATGTTTCCCGACTACACGGTATCCTCGATGTATATATACTATGCATATATATGTCTCTCTCTCGTACTCTGTTCGCTACAATAACTCGATCCGTTTGCCCTGGCAAACTACAGCCGCGAGACTCCCGCCGACGCCGTTGCCTACGCCGCGGTGGATATTTGAATATTTGCACTGTAACTCTAACAGGCGAGCTTTGGAAAGTGGAATGGCGAAATTTTGGTGAGTGAGATAAAAGATCGGTGGGAAGCTGTACACCGAGAGTAACACACGGATATGCATAGTACGCGTAATTGAGAATCGATATCTGAATCCTAGCTCCCCCCCCCCCCCCTTCATCGCCTCCCCCTCCCCTCCCCCACTCTGTCCTCATCCCTATCTTTCTCTCTCGGCTCTTCTAACAGCAATTTATATCCGTCATTAGTTCGCCCATCGTTCGAGTACCAAGCCTTGCTCGGCATTTCTCTATCTCTTTCCCGGCCCTCTCTCGGCTGCCTCGTTCACTTTTCGATTTAATCCACCACTCGATTGTAGCAATTGGACGATTGCAGCACTTTGCGAACCCTGTATTAAGAACGATTCGTAGCCGCACTAAATCTCCAAAGAACGAACTTTTTCATCGACGTGCCGGTTTTTTTTTACCGCCAACAATCCCCTTTTTGCTGTATTCATCTCTAGAGTATTTTTTGCTATAGATAAATGATTGAAAAATAAAAAAAAAAAAAAACTCATCGAGAAATTTCAATCGTTGCGCTTGTACTCAGCAATATTATAATCACCGGAAACACATTATATATGACCGTTGAAAGCTCGTTATTTCTGACGCTGTCGAAATTTGCTCGAAAGCAATCGTGCGCGTAGTTTTCAGCGGGTTGAGAGGAGGAAGGAGGGGGTGGGATGATCGAGAATCAATTGAAATCTGCTATCGCAAGAGTGCGTCGAGGCATTCAATAATAGCAAACACGATAGGGTAGGAGGAGATGGTAACATCGAGGCAAATTTTACCGTAATGTAGATTGGGTAGCGGGTTAAATTCACCGTCAACGATACTCATTACCGCGAGCGAGACAGGCGGAAAAGAGGACGAGATAGAATGCGCGAGAGAGGGTGACGCTGACGAATGCGACAGATAGGACGCCGTGCATATCCGCGTCGGGGTTCAAACTCCGAGCCTCGTAACGGCTTCTATAACTATGGTGCAAAAGTATATATACAAATATATATAGATATATCCGTACATAAGCGTTTACAGAGGGTAAAAGAGCGAACGAACGTGGTAGAGAAGCGTCGGCTTTTGGAATTCAACAAAATACGTGTTTAAATGCGGTAATTAAGCTTCGCGCATTATGCGTGTGTGTATAGCGTGGTATCCCCAGCTGAGCATGTTCGGGATGCTGTATATGCGCCACCACCGGTCCTTTTCGTACTTGCGCCAGGCATAGGGAACCACAGAAGCGAGGATCGCTAACTCTCGTTTTACCGCAAAACGCTCCGGCGCTGGAGCGCATTTACGTTGTTTTTTAGGCTCGCGCGCGCGCCCGCGCGCGAGCGGTCGCTCTCTTTCTAGGCTTACAGCGTGTGGGGGAGCGTGTGAACATTCATATACACAAATATACGTGTATACAATATAAGCATCCCCGCAAGACCGCTCTGTCCGTGGCTGTGGTGGTTTTCACCAGAGAGAATTCAGCAAAATGGACGGACATATATATACTACGTAACGAATTATACGTACGAGATATAGTCGAAATATTCTCTTGCGGCACGTATATGGAAGATGCGAAGGAAAACGGTGATATTATACTGGTTGGCTTATTACAGAGGATCAAACGAAATAATTGTGCATTATTTTACTTTATCTTTTCGAAAAGGGTAAAAAAAACAACGTGAAAA
Organism: Buathra laborator; assembly: GCA_934046635.1. Lineage (NCBI taxonomy): Eukaryota > Metazoa > Arthropoda > Insecta > Hymenoptera > Ichneumonidae > Buathra > Buathra laborator. Next base: position 1,662,141 of record OW203897.1, on the reverse strand, counting down.
TTACGACTTTTACTAGAGCTGCTAGCGAAGTTCTACCATTGCTTCGCAATGGACTTCAATTTTTTGTTATAGACGAATGTTTGTTAGCACGTAAGTCTTTACCATGTAACCGTACACCCCTTCGGCTGCGTCTCACTACCCTCGGACGCGAGGGCCAGTCCATATCAGAGGTGAATGCAAAAGGTGATTAGATTGATAAAAAAAAATATATATATATAATTAAACGAAATCGTTGCTTAATTAATAATATTATAATTACGCTAAGTGGCAATGATTCAGGCCATTGTATCTTAACGTAATAAAGAAAATAATAATTGCCGACTTTTCAAATAATAATAAAAAAAAATAATAAATAAAACACGTATCGGGAGACTCCCTTAATCTGAGTTTAAGGGGCTCGTACCGTTACAACCAATCTTCCAAACAGAAAAAAAAATCTAAAAAATGAATTCTTGATACAATCATGAGGCGCGAATTCAGCAGAATCGACGGTCATATATACTAAGTAATGAATTATAGTTACGGGATACAGTCGAAATATTCTCTTGCGGCACGTGTATGGAAGATGCGAAGGACGTTATTATACTGGTCGGCTTATTACAGAGGATCAAACGAAATAATTGCGCATTATTTTTCTATACTTTTCCAAAAAGAGCTTAAAAATAATGTACAAATTACGACGTTTACGAGAACTACTAATGAAGTTTTATCCCACGCTTTGTAATGAGCTTCAATTTTTTGTTAAAGACGAATGTTTGTTACAGCGTAATCCTTTACTAATCTCCGGGAGGAAAAAAAAACAAAAAAAAACCCACAAAAAACCTTAATTTCGGTTACAAACACAACGAGAATTTGGCCCTCGCGAAACGGGGATTCCCTCGATTCCTCGTTTGCGAAGTATGTGCCCTATATCGTCAAATATTCGCTGTGGCATATGTGGGAGATGATGCCTCTAGTAGAAACTGCCCTCTCGTATATAGTGTACCTGATGATGCTTGTGGTGTGACCTCTTCGGCATCCTCTTGTCTCCCTCGCTCTCTCGTCTCGTTGCTCATATATACGAATCGGGCCATCGCGCGTAATCGGTAATCGATATCGAATTCTCCGCGGAACAACGATTATCATTACCGGTGTGTGCCCTCTGGTGCGAGAAGCACGCCTCCGCGCGCGCCTATAGATATTCCTCGAGTATGAGAGGAGATACACACATACACAGTATCATACACATAGACACGAACGTTGAGACAGAAACTCCGTGTGCCATCTCGACGAGCGATTAGAATGATGTCCAGGGTTGAGGATGAGGAAGAGAATGGGAGAGACTGGACCGCTTCGAATTCGACAAAGTACCGTTCCACGCACCCTCGCATTATGCGCACCGCGTTGCTGGTACCTACCACCTAGAGGCTGCTGCTGATTCTACCTGGATGCTTCCGAGAGATAGATAGCTCTCTCCGCATGCTATGCACTTCTCGAACTCTCGTGACTATATATCTGGGCGATAGAGCGCTCCCCTTCACCGTGCGCCTTACGGTATATATTCAAACGTTATGTTAGCATTATACACGAGTACGCGTCCACGCGTATACACGCAGGGAGGAGATATAACGGTTAGTAGTGTATATACTGCAAGCTATCGTGCACCGTCGGCACTCGACGGATTTATGGACGAATTGGTTTACCCGAGGAGACGCAGCGGGTACATATATATGCCTGCGAGCACACGAACAGAGTTGAGCAACGTCAAAGGGGGGTTTCTCCTATAATTGCCTCAATCTCACTCTCCTCCCGCTTTCTCTCTGTTGTCGCATCACACAATAATCGTATTAAATTTTCGTACAAGAGCAATTTATCAAATCAAATTATATTATCTCAGGGTTGTTTATTGATCGATCGTGCGCTCGATAACTTTTACCATTCGTTTGTTGCACAGAGCAAAATCATGTTAAATGATTTAATACCGGAAAATTGATCGATCGAAGTATTTGAAAATGTTAATGTTGATCGATAGAAGTGAAATATGACGAGTACGTGAAAACATGAATGTATAATACACATTATAGGTATATTGTATGAAATATATCATACAGTTGACAATAATTTGGAAATATTTCTATATCTATTTCGTATATAAGCGAACGGCGAGTTGAACGTCGAGAGTGAACATCGTTTGTATAGAGGAAGGAAGGGGGTTGGGGGAATTAAACGTGTCTGCATGTATAATATTATGTAATGTACTATACAAACGTGATAATCGAATCGTCAAACGTTCTCGTTTCGTCCTGGTGCCGGAGTGAACGAGCGGTTGAGGATCGTGAGGTACCTCATCAAGGGTGCGTGATTATTAATGAATTAATTAATTTCGCTCGCGCGGCGTATATTCGCGCTCACGGCGTATCCATACAGAGGAAACTCTCCATGGAATACTATAGTGGTTATCAGAGGTTGTAGAGCCCAAGCGATAGTGGTACCCGTCGTTTTCTCTACGCTATTATCATCCCCATTGTCGATCGATCGAAACCTCGCCGTTGCTGTTGGCACAGATATAGCACCGCTGGTCCGAACCGGACGACGGGCATTGGTCCGAACATCTCCGGCTATCTCTGACTCTCTTTCACTTCTCGTGGTCTATACCTTTTCCTTCGGTCTTGCATCGGCGCGCAGTGAAAATTGTAAGCAGGTCTACGAACCGCAGAATCGGGATACAAAGAGAGAACGAGTGAAGCTGCGGTGGTAACCAAAGGGGGTTAGTGGCAATGGGGAGTGAAAGAGAGGGGGATGGGGGAGGAGACCATCGACAATGAGAAAAAGAGGAAGTATATGGAACAGAATACAACGAGAGGGTTGGGACTCCGTCTGCGCAACGTTGTCGCGAGAGTGAGTGGAACGAGGAGAAAATTGTAGATTTATATATCTATATACAGAAAGCATAGTACAGTGTACGATCGGTTCTGCATCGTGGCACGTGGACAACGTTGAGCCTATGAGGAAAAGAGCGTAAGATAGGAGAAGAGGAAGAGACAGACGAATAGATAGATAGAGAATATATACTGGCAAGGGTTTCGAACTAACGCGGGGAAGGCTTAGTCGCAATGCAGCACGCCTGGCGAGAGTCACTACCGGCTAACGTACGGCCGAAGGCACTAAACGTGAATTGAAAATGCATGAGATACGCGAATAGTGCATGGAGCATCGATCCTCTCTTCCGCGTGGCATCAGAGCGCGAGCTTCGTAGGTATAGAGGCAAAAGGGGGAAGGCATAGGGGAAACAGGGGTATTATAGAGGATGAGAGCGAACCCTGTGGCGATTCTCTCCTACCGTCGATCCTACTGGTATTTGTTGTTGTAGTAGTAGTAGTGGTTCATGCCTCTGGTAACGCTTACCTGCGCTACCAGGCTCTCTCTTTGGCTTGGAAGTCTATGTGTGGCAGAGGCATCGGCGGTTGCACCATACCCCTCTGACGTCTCCCTCTGGAGTTCGCTTCTCGATCCTCTTGATAAAGAGATTAAGGGAGCAGAGCAACAGGTATCGATAACACGCGGGGATTCTCGAAGGGTCGTGCAGTAGTAGCAGCAGCAGCAGCCACGAAGCCGAAGCGGGACACACGGCGAGAGTGGAAGAGAGAGAAACTCAGCTCGGGCCTCCCGGCATTAGAATTCTCGATGTGACAAGTTCACTTCCGGCTATAAAGCACCCACGAGCTCTCGTCCCGTCGTTCGTCGCTCGGTATCCACCCTCTTCCCCGCACACGGCAGCAGAAGCGGCAGTGACTATCCGAGCATCGGGTACCACACACCACGACGGGCTTCATCCAGAAACTCTACGCTACTATATACGCGAGAGAGTTCGGTGCAAACGCGAGGGCAAGGGAGGGAAGGACGATTCCTCGACGTCCCCAGGACCCGCTGACGAGGATAAATTGTTCCCAGACGACGAACACGCGCGGAGAGGGCTCTCTCAGCACCACGGCTCTTTTACCCTCGTTCACTTACGTTCTTTTGCTCTTTCTCTTGAATGGAATTCGTCGGGAAGAGTTTTCTTTTTTCTTCTCTTTTCATTGGTTCTTTTTTTTCTTTTTCTTTTTTTTTTTCAGTTTTCCATTCCCTACGGCACCCCTGGCGCTTGCGTCCCGCTTTTTAACCTTCGAATCGCGAGCAAGAGAATCCTGACGCGATGAATTCGTCATTAAGATATCATAATTGCGATAATTATATCCCGTCGCTGAGCCGCTCTATGAGTCCAGGGGGAGTATGTAATGCAATTGTTTCCACTTCTTCTCTTTTAGATAGGGTGCCGGAGACGACGAGCCGAGTGATATTATATTCGTAGCTCACGCTCTCGTTTCTATCTCTATCGTACGTAGGCTTCCATCGACGCCACGAAACTCAATGAATTTTAATTAAACGTAATCACAATCAAGTAATGAAATCGCGCTTCTTTGTGTAATAGATGAAATTTTTGGTACTCTTTATGCTTCTTTTTTACTCTTCATTTCTTTCGCAAACGAGTCTTTTAATTTGTAAAATTGCGATAAACGCACATCTAAACGCGTTGTACGTAATCGCGGCACTTTGGCAGTTTAATTTTTTATCATCTTTTTGCAAAGTGTTCGGTGAGAACTGAGCGGAATTCCGGAAAAGGCTAACGCAATTAACGTCCGGTTCGTAAATTTTATATAGTTTTACACATGTTTCATAATTCTCCGAGCGGAAGACATGGAAACTCTATTTTCTGCAGTATAATCTGCGCGTATTTCGTCGAGGTTTTTGGATAAAAGATTTGACGCAGGTTAGACGATCTCTCGATAAGCGTCGAAGTCGGTAAAAATCGCCTTTGGAACACATTTTTCAGCGCGCATTCTTGAAAAACCCGTGATATATAAAGGAACAAAAAAAATGACAGATTTCGCGACTACAATTTCGCTACAGTCGATTGGATTCAATGTCAAAGAGGTAAAACTCGCGTGGATGCCGTTGCGAGAAAGTGGCTTATGATATCTCGTATCGCAGTAGCGAAGCGCCAGCGGAGCGTGCATGCATGCATTCCAAAGTGAAAGATTCCATGCATCCTCGAGTGGCTGAGAATGAGAGGGATGCTGGAGGAAAGCTCGTACCGTATACTTTACACATATTTTATCGTTCACCTTTTCTACCCTCTTCTTCGCTTGTTCATCCGTTCGACCTATCCACTTGGTGCGTACATTATTGTACTGAGAAGAGCAATAAAAGATGAGCTCCGAACTGTGCGGAGGTTTTCATTGAGAATCCGGTTCTGAACGTTTTGATCATTATCAACACTCCGATCGAAAGCGCGAAGCTCCGGTTAATTTATTTTGGGTTATGTAAATTCTCATCAGTTCTCTATACGACGCAGCAATCGGTAACCATAAATGTTTGTCAAGTCAATTATCGCCGTACGAATAGCATACAAACGCATAGCGGATCGTAAATAGAATGCTTTTTGATGAGTCGATTATACTCGATAGCCGACGTTGGATGTAATATTTCAAAACGTTTCATCCCGCTATAAAAATGATCAGATTGAACGAATTCATTCAACGGGCACAGAAGTGATATTGCAAGAGGCAATATACGATATACGAAAGTAGTACCAAAGTATCGTGGCGCGGTAACACGCCGCCCAATAGAAAAATTCTATGCATCCTTGAGTGACTGAGATGCATGTGCGTTGTGTGGGTTTCGTTGCTGCTACGGTTGTACCAAGTTGCTATTCCCTACTACCGCTACCATAAGCCACATGTATATAACACATATCCACATACCGGTAGATAGTATAACGGCTTATATACATGTAGTATACACATCCGGGATATCTCACTGGCGACCTATGGGGGAGTAGAAGGCTATACGAACGTACGACTTCTCATATTTTCTACCGTGTGCTGCCGCCATCCCGGATTGCTATATTATTTTCAAGAAACGTACACGGCGAGCGAGAGATGGCGAGTTAGAGCTCCTAGCGTTGAGCTCATATACGGGGGCCACACATGCTGACTTCTTTTTCCAATGCACGACCCTATTCCAGGTGCACCAACGAGATCAAGTTTGTCAGATCTTTCTTCGCTCTTTCTTCCCCACCCTCTCCCTCTTCCACACCTTCATTCTTTCGTTTTTCCGTTGCTTTATCTCACTTCTTCGTTCTTTCCTTATGTTCTTTATTCTCCGTCTTTCTTTCTTGTGCGCTGCGACGGCGAGGCTTCGTCGATGATGAAGTATGAAAGAAATGAAGACAAAAAAGCGCGAGGAGGATTGCGCAATACGTATAGAGAAGAAAGTGAAAGAGAACGTAGAATGAGGAGAATCCCGGATGCGGTAAGAGAAAAAAAATAGGCAGAATGAGAAAGAGAGATCAAAGGAACATATCGGTACTCGGACTTCGTAGCCACGGCACGGCGTAATAACTCTACGAGTCAATCGACTTCTCAGTCTCGAGAACGGAGGATGAGGACTTCCTTCCTTAGTTTCTCCTCGACTGGATATCTCTCTTTGCCCACAGAATCATCGATCTGTCTATCGATCCGAGAAGAATTGAGTTTGTATGCCCTTCTTTAACCATCGTCATTGCTTCTATGGTCGCTATGGTTTCAAGAAAAAATTCATCCACCGTTCTTCTTCGTTTTCTTTTTTTTTTTTAGTCTTTTTTTCTTCTTCTTACTCTTTCTTAGCTTTTTTTCTTTCGCCTTCTTCGTCTTTTTCTTCTTTCCTCGCCAAATTACGCGGTTTGTATAAATATTATATCTGTCGATAGATATTTGCATACTGCCGTCGCTCTTGGTTCGTATGAGAAATAAAGAAAGAAGAGGAAAGGTGACACGAAAACCAATATTAGAAGGTCGGGACCATCGACGGCGCACTACTCTCTCGAATGCTTGCCTCTTCTACGAACCGACAAATTAATGCAAATAATAAAAAGAACGAGACGAATCGTCGAGGTGAGCCGAACTCCCTCCCTCTTTTCTTCATGTTCGACACAGTAGGGCGAAATGAAATCAATGGAAATTGGAAAACCATCCTCGGGCTCCAGGATACTCCAACATTTATCGACACGAAGTAATAATTTAATGAATTTATCGAGTGCTCGTCAAGCGTTTCGACGTTCCAATAGCTCTTCGGCGCGTATTCACGAGGATAAAACGCGCGCGAGAGAGAAAAGTGGTCACGTATTGTATAGACCGTATTGATTAATAATATAAATACTATCGACAGCTCGGGAGCCGCGAGTATAGAAGTGCCCACCAATATTTCGCTACTACCGCGATTGAACGTTCATTTATTTTTCACTTTAATTTTTTTTATTTTATGAAAATTTCACCACATGCCAATCCAGCGTTACAGTAAGAACAATGTAATGAATTTAGGAATACATATTTATAGCTCAGCTTTCATTTAATGGCTTCCACAGTAGACGGCCAATCAAAGAGAACAATCGTGTGAATAAAAGCGCCCTCCCAATTTTGCATATGATTTAAAATACTTTCAAAAGAGTTATTGAAGAAAATCGAATAATCGAGACGTTTCGACAAATAAACGAATCGTTTACCAGTTTAGATCATAAAAACATGGTTCTGTCTGCAATAATTTTTTTTTTTTAGCTTCCTTGATGAGAATGCAAAAAATGAAGTTTTATTTAAAACATTTAACAAAATGTTTTTTATTGAAATGCGGAAGTGCTAATCTAAAGCTATAAGGAAGCAAAGAAAAAAATCTTTATGATTGCGTAGTCATACAAATTTTATTGAATTCCTAAAGTGCTAACGTTGGTACTCTAATACTCACAGCCAAGTCACTCGCAAGTGGCAAAGCAATGACATATAAGCGACTGTGCGTAGCCCTCACGCACACGTGTAGCCTTTACGCAATGGTTTGGCGTAGAATTTCTTACAGAATCGTGTCTCTTTTGTATTTAATTCGATCGAATACAAATGTTTGTTTAGTCGAGTCAATGAATTGACGAAAAAAATGTAAACAACGGAGAAGTTTAATGATCAATACATCCTATTTGAGTCGAGTATTTTAGTCGCGAGTTTTGTGAGTAAGAGTTGGGTGTTTAAAAGCTATTTTAAAGCCCTAAAATAAAGTCATTCGTGCAAAAAGTTGTGTAACGGTTTTCCTACGGTAGCTTCTCGAATTCTTCAGAAGCGGTATTCAGTTCATTTTATTATTACTCTTTGCTGGCAATGAAAATTGCACAATTTACTGACGAATTTATTACAAATTTGGAAATTCCATAAAAATTATTAATAATAACGGGAAAGCATTTTCCGTATAAAAATTTAGTTTCATCAGCACGTTCTTGAGTTATGAAATTTGTAATTGTATTTTCACACTCATATTCAAATCGATATTTTTTTTGGATATCATTTTTGCATATCATGAAAAATGTTGAATACGTTAATATGAAAATATGGAAAATCATGTTTTGCTCACTAAAATAGAGCTTTATTCATAAGGACTAAATATAAGACGCTGAAACGCTCTAATAAGTTCAATTGTACGTTTTACATATTTTTACTTGCAATAGAGGGAGGTAATAGTCGATATTGCGACCACTGTACACCGTGCAACTTTACATCGGTAATTTTTTTTAGCTTTGACGATAGTGGTAATCGAGATTGTCCAACTGTCTAGAGTAATTCCTTGCGCGGAATTTATAAGAATTTTTACTATATCTATGGACATTTCCGGCAGGACTTGTGGTCAAAATTTTTACGCCTTTCGCACATGCTACGATAGGTAGTGCAGACATCCGGTGTTACTAGGTACTATAATAATTTTTATGCCACTCCGTGCGAGAAGTGCCGACTTCTCAGTGTGCGTCTCGGCACGCGTAAGGAGATTCAAGCGAGTATAGGTGCGCTTTTGACAATTCCGTTTAAGATTTTAAATAGGTAACATATACCATCCAAATTCCTTACGGATATCAACGTCGCAATATTGGCGAGTCGAGCCACGTCGCAATAATCATGTTCGTCAAACGCCATTGTTTTGCCGAATCGAAAAGCAACATGTCGCAAAAACTTGTGTTGTACGGATTCCAATTTTTTTTTATTCTTTATGATATATTCGTAAAACGGAAGTGGGTAAGGTAATAGATTTATAAAACATAAAAATGCATTCGATGTGGTAGTTTATATTGATTTATTGAGACTGCACCTTGCGAGACTGAAATGCTCACCTCGGACCGGTGCCTACCACCGTATAATGTAGGGTCAACCTCATACCTAATATATACCTAATTATATCGGTAGCCAACTTGCTCGCCTCATTACGCTATTAAAAATGAACATATTGAAATTATGGGAAATCTGTGCCGATACAGCCGATCTCGAGTTCCCTCTCAGAAAACGCATCTCATATTTTGCTACCGCGCCGGGTTTCGAATCCGAGAACTAACGATGTTTCAGGTTAGAAGCGAGCAAGTTAACTGGACTATAGTCCGGATAGTTCCGATAGATTTATACCGGTTATTAGAAATTATCTCTATTGCAAAAGTTTCTACTGCAATAGGTTGTAATATTCATACTTTCGGGGTTATATTCTCGTTGGGTATGTTTCTTCGTTCCCGACTGCACGTTCACGCAGCTTCTCCATGTCGAATGGTACACCGGTGGCTCTGAAAAATGAAAAAATCTCATTGTTATATTCACCGATCGGCAGCAACCAGCCTAAATGTTGCACACAAATGTTCAACTATGTCGTGATCACTGAATGATACATGATACGTACTTCCTCCTCCCGGAAACCTATAGTGAACAGTCTTTCTGCACATTGCAGGATAGCGTCTATTAGGTGAGCTTATGTCATGGCACTCATCTGCTTCAATGTCAGGAACGTCAAATTCGGTACAGCCGTTAGGTTCAAGACTGTTACAGTTGTAGCAATATAGACTATTACCTCCCTGAACTGCAAGTAAATGTTAACACATAAATGGGTATTACGTGCAATTGAACATAATATAACGTGGAAGACACAACGCGCGCAGGACGTTTCAACATCTCGTTTGCTCCCTTATTGATGACAAAAAATGCTTTTCAAGATTTTCGTGTCACCGTGCTTAACATTTTTCACAATACGCGTAATCACATCCAGATAAAATATCGACGTGGATATAAGTGTGAAAGTACAATTGAACATTTAATAACTGTGTTGTGTAATTAAATTCGTTTGTAATTTGTGCAATTTTCGTTGCCAGCAATGGGTAATTATAAAACGAATTGAATATCGCTTCTGATGAATTCAAGAAACTACCATAGGAAAACCGTTGTACAACTTGTTACGCCATGGACTTTGTGCTGTGGCTTCAAAAAAGCTTTCAAAAGCTACTTTACTTACCGAAAAAGCAGGCGACTAAAACACTCGTCAGAAATAGGACGTATTGACTATTCATCCTGTCAGTTGTTTCAAACTTTTTTGATAAATCAGCTTCTTTGACTGAACAAAAATGGTATTCGATCGAATCAAACAAATAAGAGACACGATTCTATAAGGAACCTATGGCAAACTTTGTACATTAGTGGTGAATGAAGGCTGCACACGATTGCTTATATACTACACTAGGACCCCGATTTGTGAGCCCTCGATTTTCATAAGAGTCCCTACTAGGCGCATATCGATCGATGCGACCGATGGTGGGGGAATCGATGAGGCGGCATCGGCAGTGCCGAAATATTTTCCGGGCGATTGCAAAATTTTTTTACACAAGTGATTGGGGCATGCGCAAGCTCGGCTGTACAAATTGGAGTACGAAGAATAGCACTTACGGTTTTTTAAATAGTTCGTGCGTCTACAATAAACATTTACTTATGCTTCCTTATAGAGCAAACTTTGAAAATCCATAAAATAATGAGGAAACAGTTAAATATCATGATAAACCCGTGTCACTAACGCTAAGGTCTACGCACGCGACTGTTTGAAATTTTACTGAAATATCGGAGGATTACGATTAGCACTTTTGAAATTCTATAAAATTTGCATGACTGTACCGTATTAGTAAAGTTTTTTCTTTGCTTCCTTATAGGTTCAGGTTATCGCTTCCGGATTTCAATAAAAATGTTATTTTTGCAATGTTACAGAAGAAACTAAAAAACGTTTATAATCGTCGCAGACGGGCAAACGTGACAAATAAAAAACTGACGCATCCTTCGTATGTCTATGTATCTATCTCTCATTAATCCCCGACGAAACGATGATCCATCCCCATCGACTCTGTAACCATTTCCTCGGTCGCAAATCCTCATCACTCTGTCGTCTTTTCATTTCAACGATGTTATTCCAACCATAGCAATTTTCATCGACCTGCTCATTTATCGATCCCGTTATAATTATTACTTTTGTTCCGACGAATGGTATTATCGTGTTAATATTATAACGTGTGTTTTATAGAAACGAGACAAAAAAACATTATATTGGGTATCTCATTAAATGGACGCCGTCACGACTGGAAATGAATATTATTGCAAAAATAGCACAGTGAATATATTTGATAATACTGCACGACAATAGCGTTCCGTAGTTGCGAGAATAGACTTCCGTCACGACTCTAGAAAGATGACCGAAAGTTATACGTTACCCATGCGAGTTTGCCGGTCCCGGGGACAGAGACGAGGAATAAACGGTGCATGCAGGAAGAATGAAACTAATTGTGTTAGGTTCTTGGAGAGTGGGTCACTGAGAAACGTGAATAAAAAGAGAAGTAAAGATACACATGATGTGTCAGTTTGCATTGTTTTATTGAGACTGCCGCTCGAGAAGATCGAGGTACACGGTCTCTGACCCGCTTCTATTACGATATTTGTTGTGTCAACCTCGCTGCTATATTTAAATTGACATATATTTCATTGTACAAGTTCCGACCGATTTCATGCTTGTTTCATGATGTCATAGGTAAGTTACGTCTCTTTGGATGTAAATATTGGTTTGCCGATATATTGATGTGTCGAATATTTTCGTATGTGGATAGTATATCTGAGATATACCGATGATATAGTTTCTAGACGAGCACGCTGGACAACCACTGGACAACCACATGGAGAGAAGGATCTGATAAAAATTACCATGTCGCCTGATAATAGTATCTCACGAAATTTTATGCCATTCCGTGCGAGAAGTGTCGACTTACCGCACGCTACGAGACGCTTCGCGTGGGAGTCGCACTTCTCGCACTCATGAAATAAAATTTCACGAACGAAGCAAACCACGATTTCACCTATAAGGAAGAAAAGAAAAAAACTTTACTAATTCGGTATTGGGTAACCAGTACAGTTATTGGCCCCATGAGATTTTTTTTTTTTTTTTAAGGATAATAATATTACGCCCTCTACTGAACGACGGGATAAACCGTATGACTGTCAACGACATCAGCACTCGTACACGACGCTTTAAGCATTTTTCAACGCTATACAGTGACGGTTGGCTGATTTTAACGAAACAATCGATTGGCATGCCAACAACCGTCAAGGGGCCAACAACTATATCGCATACCCTAGTCACGCAAATTTTATAGAATTTCAAAAGGGTTAATCATTATCCTCCGATATTTAAGTAAAATTTCAAACAGTCGCGTGCGTAAACCTTAGCGTTTACACGGGTTTATCATAATATCTCACTGTTTCCTCATTATTTTATGGATTTCCAAAGTTTGCTCTATAAGGAAGCATAAGTAAATGTTTATTGTAGACGTACGAACTATTTAAAAAACCGTAAGTGCTATTCTTCGTACTCCAATTTGTACAGCCGAGCTTGCGCATGCCCCAATCACTTGTGTAAAAAAATTTTGCAATCGCCCGAAAAATATTTCGGTACTGCCGATGCCGCCTCATCGATTCCCCCACCATCGGTCGCATCGATCGATATGCGTCTAGTAGTAGGGACTGTTAAGAAAATCGAGGGCTCAAAAATCGGGGTCCTAGTGTAGTATATAAGCGATCGTGTGCAGCCTTCATTCACCACTAATGTACAAAGTTTGCCATAGGTTCCTTATAGAATCGTGTCTCTTATTTGTTTGATTCGATCGAATACCATTTTTGTTTAGTCAAAAAGCTGATTTATAAAAAAAGTTTGAATCAACAGACAGAATGAATAGTCAATACGTCCTATTTCTGACGAGTGTTTTAGTCGCCTGCTTTGTCGGTAAGTACAGTAGCTTTTGAAAGCTTTTTTGGAGTCACAGCACAAAGTCCGTGGCGTAACAAGTTGTGCAACGGTTTTCCTATGGTAGCTTCTTGAATTCTTCAGAAGCGATATTCAATTCATCTTATTATTACCCATTGCTGGCAACGAAAATTGCACAAATTACAAACGAATTTAGTTACACAATTCGGAATTCGATAAAATCATTGAGAATAACAGGGGAGTATTTTCCCCGAAAAATATTGGTTTCATTAGCAGGTTCGCGAGTTATTAAATGTTCAATTGTACTTTCGCACATATATCCACGTCGATATTTTATCTGGATGTGATTTCGCGTATCGTGAAAAATGTTAAGCACGGTGTCACGAAAATCTTGAAAAGCATTTTTTGTCATCAATAAGGGACTAAACGAGATGTTGAAACGTCCTGCACGCGTTGTATGCTTCCACGTTATATTATGTTCAATTGCACGTAATACCCATTTATGTGTTAACATTTACTTGCAGTTCAGGGAGGTAATAGTCTATATTGCTACAACTGTAACAGCCTTGACCCTAACGGCTGTACCGAATTTGACGTTCCCCGTGATATGGAAGCAGATGAGTGCCATGACATAAGCTCACCTGATAGACGCTATCCTGCAATGTGCAGAAAGACTGTTCACTATAGGTTTCCGGGAGGAGGAAGTACGTATCATATATCATTCAGTGATCACGACATAGTTGAACATTTGTGTGCAACATTTAGGCTGGTTGCTGCCGATCGGTGAATATAACAATGAGATTTTTTCATTTTTCAGAGATACCGGTGTACCATTCGACATGGAGAAGCTGCGTGAACGTGCAGTCGGGAACGAAGAAACATACCCAACGAGAATATAACCCCGAAAGTATGAATATTACATCCTACTGCAGTTCAAACTTTTGCAATAGAGATGATTTCTAATAACCGGTATAAATCTATCGGAACTATCCGGACTATAGTCCAGTTAATTTGCCTGCTTCTAACCTGAAACATCGTTAGTTCTCGGATTCGAAACCCGGCGCGGTAGCAAAATATGAGATGCGTTTTCTGAGAGGGAACTCGAGATCGGCTGTATCGGCACAGATTTCCCATAATTTCAATATGTTCATTTTTAATAGCGTAATGAGGCGAGCAAGTTGGCTGCCGATATAATTAGGTATATATTAGGAATGAGGTTGACCCTACATTATACGGTAGTAGGCACCGGTCAGAGGTGAGCATTTCAGTCTCGCAAGGTGCAGTCTCAATAAATCAATATAAACTACCACATCAAATGCATTTTTATGTTTTATAAATCTATAACCTTACCCACTTCCGTTTTAAGCATATAACATGAAGAATAAAAAAAAAATTGGAATCCGTACAACACAAGTTTTTGCGACATGTTGCTTTTCGATTCGGCAAAAACAATGGCGTTCGATGAACATGATTATCGCGATGTGGCTCGACTCGTCAATATTGCGACGTTGATATCCGTAAGGAATTTGGATGGTATATGTTACCTATTTAAAATATTAAACGGAATTGTCAAAAGCGCACGTATACTCGCTTTAATTTCCTTACGCCCAATGCTCTTCCACGAACGTACTCATCCATCAACCTTCTCCGAAAATTCCACCATGGCACGATTGTCTAACTTGGGAAATGCGAACCCAGATCTTCAATATACTGGCCTGACTTTCAGCAGGTTTCAGAATAGCGCGAAGGAAGTGATTCTAAGATTCTAATAACAATCTTATGACTACATTTGTTACGTCCGAATCAGCATTTCCTCGGTAATTACTGTCAAGGAACAAAGTTCAATTTTACACGTACCATTGAGGCGCTTTATCCGAATTATTCCCTTTTCGAGTCTGACCTTTCGGAGAATTACTCAGGATAGGGTACAAAGTGCGCCGTATTAAAGATTTAAATACCCGAACAAAAAGAAATAATATCGTATATGAAGAGAGTCATTGACTCGTAATACGCGTATAGTAAGCGCGTAGTAACCATATGACAGAAGTGTTTACTACAAAAATTCTCTGATAAGACGCCGTACGCTCGATGCGTCTCGTAGTGAAATTTAATCTACGCGTAGTCACTAACTGAGCGCGTAGCGCTCGCAACTATCGCGGCCCGGTACACTCTTCGCTACAGAGATATCAAACTTTAATTTAAAGGAGGCCTTCTCCTTGTATTTAATGTATGCTCATGATCGAAATTTATTTGGTTATATTGGATAACCATATTGACCGTAAAATGAATGTTCTGATGGGACAAACTTACATTGATGGGTGCTGAATTAAAGTAAAGTTTTAGATATTGATTTAATATTTTATGCTGAATTTGATGAATGTAGTTAAAGATGATCGAGAGTTCAATCGTTCCTTCCTTCCTTCCTTCAAGAATTTCCAGTTGGTTGTGTAAATACTTGACGATGATGGAATTAACGATGAGATTGACGATAACAGCCGAATTTATTTAATTCGGAATAAATTGTTTAACACTTTGCGGAAGTTTCAATTTAATGTTGAGATTTATTTAAAATTTTTATTCGCACAAATACACTTTTTAATTCACTCTTGATAATTTGGTTTATTGCGTTTTACAGTTTAGTTCCCGTTATATTTTTAAAGTCTCGAAAAACCGTTGTAATTGTTGTTCAAAGTTCTGACAACTCGCCGTTTCGAACAATGTTAAAATTCGTAGAAGTCAATTCACATTTTTATATTATTTTTAAATTGTTGTAGAATTATTTAACCGTCAGAACGTTATTTGATGAAATGTCCTTTGAATAATTTTCGATGAACGGATTATTGTTTAAGTGTTTATGATAATTTCTGTTGTTGTTTGTTGAACTCTCGTAATGTCGTAATGTGATAATTCTCTTCAAAGTCTAACTGTCCATACTACTACTGTTAAAAAAAAACCACTATCCTCCGGTCGCTTTGGGTCTTATATTTATTGATTATCCCGGGGGGTCTCCTGGCCCATACTTCTCCTCATTGAAGCGTCTACTCCCACCTTAAGCAATTATCGATCGGTCTGTCTTTTATGAATTGACGATTTATGGTTTAAACAATCATTTTTATAGTCAAATGTTGCGATAATTATTTTGTCCGGCCGAAAAGATTAATTGTCGAATTTGAATGAAATTCCTACGATGATTACAATTGAAAATAACAATTTATATACGAAGATCTTATTTAAGTAACTTAATTATATTTTTATATTATTGTTTAATAACGATGTGACGAAAATATTCAAATACATACTCGATTTTACGGTAATTAACGGAGTTTAAAAACGGTTTGTTTATCAGCGAAATTCTGAGAATATTCACTTGTTATATCCCGATTAAATATTGATGGTTAAGTTAATTGTTGATTATTACATGTTTGGTCCAAAAAAGATTGGTTATAAATTATTCGAGAGGTGCTGCACTCATTAATGGTGACGGTAATTTCTCGAATCGGCTCCTTAGAAACAGTTACACCGATTCTCTGGCTGCACAGTTGTATATATCTGTGCGGTGCTCGCTATGGTGTTGGAGCGATAAGAACTTCTCTTTTGGATGTACGTAAAAGAAGAATTCGGATTGCCCAGACAGCTCGGTTTAAACAATACGGATAGATACTTCCGATGCCAATACCACCCCTCTAGTAACTTGAATATTCACTAAGCTCAAGTTTGAGTTACATGACTGTTACTATGCCAAGCATTGAATATTTCTTATTTCATGATTTAAAGATGTTGAGTTATTGTCCAATTATCGATTTTTTTAATACTCGAAGACAATGATGAAATCACGTGCAATGCGTGTATTTCGGATCATCCTTCGCTCTCCTCCTTACTCTTTATGCTCTTTTCTCTCTCAATAGATTATAAATTGTGTAAAATTTTGTTATTTCCAAGTTGCGTCGGCGAATAAAATTTTAAAATTAGCCAGACGTAACACATTATTATTTGTTTTTTGCAATTCATGCATGAAATGTGCCGCTTCTCGTGCCTGTCAGGCGTGGAAAAACTGGTGCTTTATAGTAAGGTGTACTATAATGGAGGTGCGCATGCGCACATCGGGCCGATTTTACTTCACGCACGCTGAATCACGGTTTTATACGCAGGTCTGGAAACTAGCCTGATAAAAGTGTGCTCCGATTGAAGCCAATATGGCGTCCAGTTCAGGCCAGTTTTTGTACGCATGCGCGGCGCGCAGACGTTGCCCAATTCAAATATGGCAGTCAATCGAATCATTATTATAAAAAATTGCGGACAGGCTTTCTTGAACAAATAGCTTTTTACCACTCTACTCGAAGGTCTTTATTTCTTGGTACTGAAAATGTTGATAATTTGACTTTGCAGCTTGCATAATCTGTTTTACACCCAGGCACCGCGCATTTTTTGGACATCTTCAATGCTTATTAGGAAGAAATAAACGTCTGTTACATCGACTTCCGCTATGTTCCAACAATAATTTCAGTTTTTTTACAATAATAGTACTTTGCGATACTAGTACGTAAAATCGAACTTTTGGCGAAGGTTGGGAAGGGCCGCACGAGTCGGATCGAGTGCTATAACGACACGAGGCGAAGCCGAGTGTCATTGTTGCACGAGTATCGCAAAGTACTATTTCGCAACATTCTTTAAAGTTTTATACGCTAACCTCCACTGACTTTCGACAAAACTATCACTGAACAACATTTGGAATAACAGCGCACTGGGCATGCGCAAACTTAATAGTAATAATAAGTCGGCCTGAACTGGTCGCCATATTGGCTTCATTTGGAGCACAACTGACTGCGTGGGGGACGGCACGGAGTGTATAAGACCGTGCGCCAAATTTACTTCACGTACGCTAAAGTTACTTCCCGCTCGGTGCGAGAAACTCTGGCGCATGCGCATTGTTGTCACGCCTGACAGTCACGGGAAGCGGCACATCTCCTGCATACGTTGCGAGAAGCATTATGCAATATTCGTACGAAAAAGCGGACTCCAAACGGCGGTTATGAAGTCGGCAGACTCGCCTTCTCTGGCGCTACAAGCAACACACGGCTTCGCCTCGTGTCGTTGTAGCGGTCGATGCAGCTCGTCAAACCGACTCCTAACCTTCGTTTAAAGTCCGCTTTCTCGCTCTAATATCGCAAAGTACTATTATACATCGGTCGCTTTATATTGAAATCTAGAATTTATATTTATAACTTATACATGCTGCTAAATACACTATCGACAGTGCCAGTGATCATGGCCCACAAACCTCTGTAAAATGATTGTAAGGGAGAAATCCGTTTAAATAAACAAACAAACAAATAACACGATTGATTTTATTTTCGTCCGTCGAGTATCAATCTCTGTCATCCTCTGTCGGCAATTAATACCGGAGGAAAGTACAGAAGGTTGCAAGCTGTTGCTACACCTTTGTTCGTTGCACAGTTGCACTTGAAGGGATCTTGAAACGAAGTGACGATCGAGAATGTTTAAGTAGAGGAAACGAGCCGGAGAAGAAATCCCACATAAACCACACATCTCTGGAGTAAGACACGATTAAACTTTTCGAAGTGTAAAATAATTATTATCGAGCAATAGCACAAAGGTAGACCTTGTTGGATGATTCGAATTAGAAAACGAATATACGAGGGGTTCAGTAACCTTCGAATAAAGCCTTTCAGTGTTACCGATTCAATTGTGAAATATATTGTAAATAGTACTAAATACACTAGTTCCATGGTACACTGCCGCATTCGACCGTCCATATAAGGTACACATGCCATACTTATCACTCCGAAAGAAAAAGTTACCACAAGTGCGTCTTTATTATATCGCCTTCAAAGTCCACAAGTGTGTCGAATTGCGAAAGAACAACATTGAAGTATGCCGTGAATCGTTTCACAAAGGTCTCACATGGTTTTTGCTGATTAAAAAATCGTGTAAATTTCTATGCTATGTTTGCACAGATAGATAAGAGGCAACTGAGGCAGCCTTGAACAGTGCATATAGAACTAACAATGTCCCAATATTTAATTGTTATTTTACAAAAAAGATTCATATAAATTAGGCGCATCGATTGCTGATCGACAAATTCTTCTTCAACTTCGAGACTTGTGAAGGTAAGCATTGGATTGCTCTTTTCCGATATAAGACCTTGTACGAGAAATAGAACGATTTACGCACTACTATAAAAAAATATATATATAACAATTTTTCTAAAACGTGTTTCCAAATTGTGCATTGAATTTGCATTTCTACAGATCCGAAACAGTATTCGATTAGTATAATCACTATCGCCCAATAGTCATTTTCACAGACAATTTTCACTACAATTAATTCATTTCGGCATATGGTATCACAATCTGTATGATATTACAGGTATTGAACGAGCGAAGCACCATTGAAAAAATGTGGAGTTCAAGCAGTAAAGTGTTTTTCCTGATGGCTTTGATGGCCATTACTGCCATCACTATTGGTAAGTGTTACGTCCTGATCCTCAATCGACCCATATCTCCTAATTCTATTCTCTGTTATTACTTTTCTCATGCAAGAAAAAAAACTCGGACGCAAATTGATATAACCGGATGGCAAATATCGAGTTTCTGTAATCTACATCTGCTTGCGAGTTTTTCTTACAGAGGAGCACTATTGCCACCTCTCGCTCTTTCTCTCTCTCGGACCTTTCATTCTTTTGTCTTATGGCCTAATCAGCATTTCGTGGTTTCCCTTATGCTGGATTTACCTCTTGCCTAACGACAGCGCGTGTCGCGCAGTATCATAATTTTCGGCCGCCTCGGAACGACCAGTTTTCTCCATTCACAAATTAGTCTTTACATCAACTTTCAAACTGAACGGTCAGATTCAATAGCGCGGGTACTTTCCCCCGTGATTTTAGATATATTTATATTAAGTTTATATTACAATTAGAGTCTCTTACACACACACATACACTGTCGCGAATAATAATTGGATCACTCGTAATTTCATTTGAACGAATAAACGCGAATTGTTATACTCGAAACGGGATTTTAAATCTTATTCGAGGAACGAACCCATAAATCTTGAATATTCCTGATTGCGTAAATAAATCAAACACGCGCGTGACCGCTGAGACGAGCGTCCAAGTCAATGCATTCGCTAGTAGACCTCTGAGACGTAACAGTTAGTCACCGAATAATCGTTATCTAAACGATGATCTTTGATCTTCAATATTACGATGTACATATTCTACGTTAATATGTACTTGCAGTGCAGGGAGATATTACGTGCTACAACTGTGACAGCGATGACCACGCGGATTGCGATGAGGTTCACGTTTCTCCAGATCGCGTGGAGTTGTGCAAATCCAAGTATTCCTGGATTGGAATGGAACCCGTGTGCAGGAGGATTGTTACTTACACGTATCCGGTGCCAGGAGGTATGTAAAAACCATTATTTCATATATTGCGATGCCGCTGAACAGTTGTGCGCATAAATTAAACTAATTACTGAATAATTGACGAACAATAATGGGACATTTACGTTTTTCTATTCCTCATTTCTATTTTTCAGAGGAACCGGTATACCATTTGGCGTACAGAGGCTGCACGCACGTCAGGAAGAGTGCTAGGGAAAAATGTGAAGACAACTTTGGTGCGAATTGGAAAAGTACAACATGTTGGTGCAAAACCAATCTTTGTAACAGATAAGCTGTAGGCACAAAGCCGGTGTGTAGTTGTCTAGTGGTTACTGGCCTCCAGACTACAGCATGCGTAAATCCCAGATATGCTATCGACATCCAACATACGACAGCATTCGGCAAAAATACATCTGCAGACCAATATTTACATCCAAAGAGACGAAACTTAGCTATGGCATCATGAAAGAAGCTTGAAATCGATTGGAACTCGTACGGTGGAATATATGTAAATTTAGATATAGAAGTGAGGTTGACACGGCACGATAGAAGCGACAGAAGCTGGTCACAGACCGTGTACCTCGATCTCTCGAGCGGCAGTCTCAATAAAACAAAGCAAACTACCACATCGTGTGTATCATTACCTTTCTTTTTATTTACGTTTCTCAGTGACCCACTCTCCATGAATATAACACAATTAGTTTTGTTCTTCATGCATGCATCGACAATTTCTCGTCTCTTTCCCGAGGCACGACGAACCAGTGTGGTGGGTTAAGTATAGCTCTCGGTCATTTTTCTCGAATTGTGACGGAAGACGTATTTAAACTCGCAACTACGGCGTGCCATTGTTGCGCGGTGTTATCGAATATATTCAATGTAAACGTAAAACGAATGGAAAGCGGCAATAGTATGCAGGATAATTAGTGTTGGACAGTTTCCTGAAACGTGAATTCGTACCGTTTCATTCGTATAAATGGAAAACACACGAGGCGACTTTACTCCATCACGAATGGCATGAAATAGCTTTCTCATATTAAATTTTCAATGATAATATTATTATTCAACCGCGATGGCGTCCAGGTAATGAGAAACCCGATAAAATGTCAAGTTCTTTTTATGCCGTTCCTATAAAACACACGTTATAATATTAATGTGATAATACCATTCATCGGAAGAAAAATGATAATTATAACGGGATCGATAAATGAGCAGGTCGATGAAAATCGATACGGTACGAATAGCATCGTTGAAGTGAAAAGACGAAAGATTGGTAAGGATTTGCGAGCGACGAAATGGTTAAAGAGTCGATCAGGGGATGAATCAGCGTTTTGTCGCGGAATGACGAGAGATACATAGACATAGGGAGGAGGAGTAAGAAGATGAGATATAAAACCGATTGACGCTATCGATTTGATGCTTCATCGATCGGATTCGATGAATCTCTTCTATATCCTCGTCGCGGTTTTCTCTCGGTGAATTATGTTTGCGAGGGAGGTAAAGGGGTGGGAGAGATAGAGAGAGTAGTAATGCACATAGGAGGTTCATGGTATTTGTGGCTTTTGCTGCTTATGCTAGTCCGCGAGATACCGACCTCCGCGCGCGTCGCTTGCCTCGATTCCTCATGCAAATTGCGTCGTTTCCGGTTGACGGATCACAGCCAGACGGGGAAACGTTTCATCCTCGCCTCTCTCTCTAGCTTCTCTCTCTCTTTTCTCTCTTGCCCTTCGTTCCCTTATTCGCCGTCCTAACTGACAGGGTGTATAGTATTGGTTCATACCTTACCTATATCTATATATTAAATCTATATGTACGGAGGCCTCAGTCGCCCGGGACCTTCCAATCGATGCTCGCGAGCGTTTCTCTTTATCCCCGTAATCACTCGCTACGTTCATCTCTGCCCTCCCCCATCGCTCATGCCTCTCCAACGTCGAATGAGACGACGAAGACGAGAGAGTCGAAGACGTTGAGGGGGTTGAAGAAAGTGGTAGGAGAACGAAGGAAATACAAGAAGAGAACGCGAGAACGCTAGAAATGAGATGAATTCATTGGCACAGGTAGACTATTTCGCTGGCGCGGGAGAGCGACCCAGCTAACACACGAGAGATTCTCTCTCGAGTTTCCTCTCCGTTTTCCTTCGTTCAAAGTCTCCTGTCTTTCTCATCCTCTTCGCACTTTCCCGTTTCGTATTTCTACATTTCCTTTTATACATCTCGCCCGGCGCGTCTTCGCGACGGGCACACAAATTCGATTAGATTAGATTAAATTCTACGTTATCAACGTATTTTGTACGAGTCCCTTGTCGAGTACGAGCGCGCGGAACGTCGGCGAACGTAGTGACACGGATTATTAAAAGAAATCCCGTTCAAAAACCTTTCTCCGTCCCTATTGCTCTCACTCGCAGGCCGCGTTATCGCGAAGCTTTCCCGTTCACTCCACCCCCTTCCCGAGCCTTCGTACCAGATGTTTTTAATTCATCTGCTCTCTGCTCTCTCATTTGCATCGCAATTATTCTCACCGAAGCTGTGATTTTACTCGGTACGGTTTTGACTGCCGGCGGCTCTTCACAGAATCAAGAGCACCGGGGGCCGGGGAGGAACGACACGCATTAATTGACATGCAAAGCCGATTAAATTGTAATAATGATAATTGCAAGTTATCAACGCGACGACGAGAAAAATGTGACACGAATGAGAATATACGTCTCGTTCTCTATATTCTACTGCCACGTGACCTATGAACTCGTTCGCGCGACGAACTTTTGTATAAATTTTAATATACATTCAATCTTTCGGCATTCTTACCATTGTGTACCGGGTATTGTGACTCGTATTTCTGCCGCGAGTATGTTTACCGAGAGTAAGCGAACTCTGGAAAAGTATTTCTTTTCTACGCGACGGTTCATGGAAAATAATACTACAATACTCGAGAGAGATTTTACGTATAATTTATATTCTATTATTCTAATTAAATGTTGGGGGAGCGCCGGAGCGTTGTAACTGGGAAACGACCTTTGAAACAGTCATAGCTGCTACAAGGACGGAAACGTCGTCGTTGGGTGCCCTAAAGAACCTTGATTCAGAGACCGACGGAGCGCGCGGGTCCTTCAGGATGTCCTTTGCTTCGGTTTTCATCCGACCAACGCTGTTTTGTTAAGCTATATATACAGAGTGGTACAGGCTCGCAGGTAGACGAAAAATAATTACGGCCAGCGATGCGGGGTGTAATACGGTAAACGAGCGAGGGGGGAATCCCAATGTTTTTTCCCCTCCCGCCCACCCTCCCTATCAACCCCGTCCGAACAGTGTCGCTTTATCTCTGACTACGAGTCTCCGACTATTGCCGAGAGAGGATCGAGAGGTACGAGGGAGCAAAGTCCTTAGCATCCCTCATTGTACTCTTGCCCCATCATCCTCCCTCCCTTCTCCTTACCCCTGCCGGTCTCATCCGTCGCGCCAAAAGCCCCCTCGTTTCGACGCGTTCTAATTTACGTTTTCCACGTTTCTTTCTTCGAGCCCTTATTATTCTAATAATATCTCGGTAGAATAAATTCAAGAATTACAGGTCGTTTCTCGAGTGGAGAAACGACGAGGGGGTGGGGTAGGGTTGCAGGGACACGAGAAGAGAACGGAGAGGGATGGAACGAAACCGGGGTTACCGCTTGAGAGAACGGGGATCGTCGTAGTCGTCGTCCTCTCGTGAAATATATCTACGGGCCGTGGCGTAAAGACGGCGGGAAAGGAAGAGAAGGAAGAAGGCTGACGGGGGAGGGTTGGAAATTCTACGGACGACTTATGTGTGCGTGTAACCGAGAGACGGAGAAAAGCAACGGAGGAGAGACGATGTGAACGGTGAAACAGGAAAAACAAGAGAGAGATGAGGATGAGTCGAAGCGGGAAGGGTGAAAGAGAAAGCGATATAACCACGAAGGAAAATAGAGAATGGGGACGCGCTAGTCCAACAGAGACGGAGAGGGTTGGTGCCGTTAGCAGAGAAGGAGGGTTCAAGAGAGGGGTGTGTTCGCTCTCTCGCGAAGGAAAAGTTTTGGGAGTTTGTCTCCGGACCGACGACCGACGACCGACCGAAGGGGTCCCGACCGTCGCTCTCTCTACGAACTTTTCACGTCCCCGGGAGGGAAGGGAGGGATATCGTAGCTGCGCGAGAAAGGACGAGGAACACGAAGAGAGTAGAAAGAGCCGAATGGACGACGACGATATCGTCACGCGATCCGCGGCAGTCTATCTATCTATCGTTCCCGCCACTACCACCGCCGTTTGCCACCCCTTGCCGAGTGAGAAAGCTCAAGAGAGAGCCACGAAACTAAATCCGCGCCGGCTGTTAGCTATGAAACCGTAACACATGCCTGCGGTCGCTCGCTTGTGCTCGCTTGGTTCCCCCGCACCCAACGCTCTCTCCGCTAGTGTTCTCACGGAAGCCTCTCTTTGGCTCGATCGAAGCGCAATGATAACACCGAGCGATCCGCGGAGATGCCGACGAACGCAGGGGGATAGATTATTGGGATCTACGGACACGGTATGTACCGTGCAAGTGGATCTTGAAGAATGTTCGATTTGGTCGCGACGAGAACTAAATATAAAATATATGTTGAAATTCTGCATATAAAGAGAGATGATCAAGATAAGAATTTATAATAGCTCCGAAAAGGTATTTATAAACTTTCAAATATAGTATCGATATTTTTAATGAAAAAAAAAAAAGTGCGATACGAAAAAGATTGAAGAAAAAAAAAGAGAAAACGAAAAGAAATATTTTTTAATTGTGTTTATCGGTCTCTGTAAAAGTTTTTCATTACCCCGCGTATTGAGTATTCAGTCGAAAAAGCGATAATCATATTTCACTAATAACCTTATTGTGTTTTCTTCCAAAACAGAATTAGCCCCAGGGTATGAAAACATTTTAAAAGTTTCAAGGAAATGAAAGGTACCGTCATTTAAAATTATCAGAAATAAGACATTTTTGGTATATATGTTGTAAAAAAATGGTTATTCCCATCGTCCCGTCCATCCTTAATTCGATGTGTTTTGTCTGCTGGTTTACGAATTTTGTACTTGTTTTGTTTATAAGTCGATCTATATGAAACTGTCACTATCGCGAGAGAAGAAAATCTTATTTTCATTTGTTGCCCTTGCTATTGTAAATTAATAAAAAAGTTTTACAAAAATAAAAAAATGGCCGACTAAAAAATTAGGGTAATAAAAAAAAAAAAAGTGCGTGTAACCTTTACGCGCGATTGAAGGGAAACTTTATCATCAACGTTACTTTCTTTTACGTGTAACTATGCTTACTCTACTGTGAAATCTGTGTAACGCGTAACTGGTAACGCGTGACGCGTTACCGGTCTGCCAGCAACACGACTTAATCTACTGTGAAATCTGCGTAACGCGTTACCGGTGTGCCAGTAACACACCTTAATCTACCGTGAAACCTGCGTAACGCGTTACCGGTGTGCCAGCAACACGACTTACTGTACTGTGAAATCCGCGTAACCCGTTACCGGTGCGCCAGCAACACGACTTACTCTACTGTGAAATTTATGTAACGCGTTACCGGTGTGCCAGCAACACGACTTATTCTACTGTGAAATTCACGTAACGCGTTACTAGTGTGCCAGCAATGCGACTTAGTACTATTCTAGTAATTACTCTATTAACAAAAAAGAGTAAAATAACAATAAATTATTCTCATGTCATAGTTTGAGTGATTTCTTCGTGATGGAGTATGGAAATCTCCCATGCAACTATAACATGTGAACAATATTGTTATTTCACTTTTTTTGTCTATACAATTTTTTGAAGCGAAACTTCTATAGAGACGTTTTGCATTTTCGGTGTAGAGTAAGTCGCGTTACTGGCACAGCGGTAACGCGTTATCCGTTACGCGATACGCAGATTTCACAGTAGAGTAAGTCGTGTTGCTGGCACACCGGTAACGTGTTATCCGTTACGCGATACGCTGTTTTCACAGTAGAGTAAGTTGTGTTGCTGGCACACCGATAACGCGTTACGCAGATTTCACAGTAGAGTAAACAAGATTACGCGTAAATGAAAGTAACTTAGATGATAAATAAGTTTCACTTCAATCGCGCGTAAAGGTTACGCGCAAACTTTTTTATTACGCCCGTTTTTCAGTCGGAAGTTTTTTAATTTTGTAAAATTTCTTTATTTCATCCTTTTTAAAGGAACCTAATTTTAACAATGACCGTATCGATCTCCGTATATTTAAGGTTATACGCAACAGAGATCGAGCGGCTTGTGAACCACCGGGAGCCGAAAAAATATATCGCAGAAAATGGCGCCCAATTTTCGATATATTCAAAGGACTGTTACGTCTCAGAGGTCTGAGCGAACGTTATACTTGTACTTCCCGCTCAGGGTGCCACGTGAACTTGTCCGTGCGCGCGACTCAGAGGTATCTCATTTAACTTGTTCGCGGGGGCGACTCAGTGGCAAGGGCACGTGTCGCGTAAACCTCAGAGGTTTTTTTTTTTTTTTACATTACATAGTTTATTTAAATGCAAATAGAACTCGAGATAACTTCGAT
This sequence comes from Buathra laborator, assembly GCA_934046635.1. Taxonomy (NCBI): domain Eukaryota; kingdom Metazoa; phylum Arthropoda; class Insecta; order Hymenoptera; family Ichneumonidae; genus Buathra; species Buathra laborator. Next base: position 1,635,047 of record OW203897.1, on the reverse strand, counting down.
TGATAATACAAATATAATATAAATAGTGAATATTTCGTTCGGAAGTTGATATAAGACTTTAGGTGTGAGTTGTTCAGATTAAGTGAAAAGAATAAAAAAGTTGATCGGGAATCGCGTGATTTTAGAAGGCGAAGTGCGAGGTTCGATGAAACGACTTTTGTGGGAAAGTCGTACGCATGGCCGCAATTCGAGAAGGAATGTCGGTGGTTTGATTTAAATTGGTGAATATAGAGAAATTTGAATGGAAAGAAATAGCTTATGAATAGTACATTCAAAAGGTCAGGACGTAACCGGACTATTCCGTAAAGTACTTTTTTTCTGTGCGAATTTTCATTTGATTTACAGATGAATGAAAACATACGAGATAACGAAATCGCTCGTCTCCGTGAAACGCGCAATTCCCGGGTCTTTTTTCTGGCGGGCAGTCGGGATTCAAATAAGTTTTGGAGCTCCGATATCCTCAGTAATTTGTATACCGCCTGGAAATAATCGGCTATTTCGGTATTTTTTCAAATTTTTGACAACGAGTAGTCGGGATTGAAAAAATAATGTATCAGCGTTCGCAATCTATTTCGATAACTTTCGAGATGGGTAAAGTCTATTTTTGTATCTATTTCTTTCTTAGTTTATAAGCGTAAGTGGGTCGCTCCTGCGCGACGTATATGCACATACATACATTATAGAATCGATTGTGTGCCATCTTGTTATCTCTCTTTCTCTCTCCGTCTCGATAGACCACATCGACGTGGCTTTCACAATCTCCGCACGATCTTCTCACTCCGTTTGGCTATACTTTGCACTCACTCTACTTTCGATATTCCTCATTTCCATTGATTTCTCCTCCACGTTCTCTTTCTCGGTCCTCTAATTTCGTCGCCGGTTCTTGAAAAAGGTTTTCTCTCTGCGACCGTGTCATTCTTCTCTTTATCCGTGTGCCCGTTGCGGCTCTGTACCAGCATCGCTGTGCGGGAATTACGAATACCAATGTGTTCCGGTACTTGCCTCACAGATCACACGTACCAGGTACTCGCTGCGCTTCGTTCGTACCACAACCCTCTTTCTCTATGTCGTAATACGGTTACGAATGTGCGAACCGTCAAAGACATGCAGCCCATTCTCTTTCCAGCCTCCGCTACACTAAATTCGTTTCTTTCCCTTCCGTCTCTCTGCAGCGTCCCTCAATTTTCCATCTCTTCTCTGTCTTGCCTCGTTCCGCTGTTTCTGATTTTTGGTTCATCTCTCTCTCGTCGTCCTCTCATCCTTTTTTTACCCTTCCACGACCCTCCTCGTCATCGCTCAACCGTGTTGGTGCTACTATCGCACGCAAAGGTCACCTCCTCTAATTTTGTCCTGCAAGAGACCTCTGTTCCGTCGGCTAATGCTGTACCACGGCGTGCGGTATGTCCGTCCACGACAATAAATGGGTCGTAAAGGCCGTTGCGCTTCCCTCTGTGTTCCAGCCAGTGCTCTCTTTGCCTCCCAGCCTCGCGCACATTTCTCTCTTTGTTCATTTTCCGTCGCTTTCTCTTCGCTCATCCCCCCTCTTTTATTATTCTTCGCGTTATTTTTTTCCTTTCGTTTTTTTTACCACTCTCGGAGTACACAGGAGCCTCTTGTTTTTTACCCCATCTTTTTCTATCACGATCTCTTGTTCTACCCGTTTGATTCGCCTCTTTTCTCCCTCGTATCCATCCCACATTTCTTCGTTCATCTTCTCTCGCTTGACAAACATCGGGGAAGAGCCCATCTGCACGTTATTCTTGTTCTTTTCATTGGTCAAAACAGAAACGGCGAAGATCTTCCCGTACCAATTCGCTTTCGAGGGTAAAACAACGGATGCTATCGAAGTTTATATATAGATGAGACCGAACGTTTGAGCTCTGTGACTGTTTAATGCTACATGCACGAGATGCATCATTCATTTAACGATAAATAATTGATGCTTTCGAGGCTCTATCTTTCCTCCACTACGTAGCGTACAGCTGACGGGTAGAGTCGAAACCTCGACGAAGCTTTCGATAAATCGATCGGTTTTCACCTCCCCACCTACCGTGTTCGCCTTCTCTGCGGCTGCCGCTTCTGGTAATGTATTCGACACAGAGATTCAACGGGGAATCTCACGATACCACACGGATTTTGTACGTGTCCCGTGTGTAATATACCTACCTAAAGGTATTAGATTACAGCGTCGAGTGTATCAGAATATATATCAACTGAAATAAAATAATATTAGTATAGCACACGAGATGAGGAGAACATCCCCCTCCGACCCTCGTCATCCTCTCCCAGCCTCACTGAGTTGCACCCTCGTCAACGGTGTATACACAGTCGAGATTATACATTTATTTTACAAAAACAAACTCCTATTAGCGTCGAGATAAATTGCGTTTAAAAAAAAAAGTAAAAAAAAATGAAAGAAAATTTACTTCTTATTTTTCGAGCCACCGCTCCACAGTTATAACTTGAAATATACGAGACGTATATTAGCTTTTCCCAAGGCGAGCTACGAGAACGAGAGTGATAACTTTCTGCTTTCCAATTAGTACGTTTCAGAGTTTAATTACTAATTGACTTCAGGGTGGGTATATTTTTGATTGCCGGAGATACCTGCATTGAAATTCACTTTTATTTGCGAAAACGATTCGTGGAGCTATAGAATTTCTCTCTGGCGAGCGTGCATGTAGCTATAAAGCTATCGAGTAGCTTCGAGAGGTTGTCCGGGAACGAAAGACCGACGACGAGGACGGATTTGAGGATTTCACCGAACGCGTCCTCCGACTCGGGGTCGGGGTAAGATTCGTTTCTTACAACCGGCGGTCTTGTACATAATTGCTCACGTAGGTACGATTGCACGCGACTCGGCACTGCACCACCCAATTAAATGTCGGTGCAGACTACCGGAACGTAACCGTTTCCTTTGCTCCTCTCTTTCTCGTTCTTCTCGTTCTCGCCTTCTACCCTTTCCTCCTCTCCTCCACGCTTATTTCTTCCTTATACGTTCTATCGTTCTTCCACCGCGATGTTGCACCCTCTTGGTCCCCCGCTATCTTATACTCTTTCTATCCCCGCTCGTAACTCGGTTGTACCGCCGCGATCTTAAAGACCGTTTTCCTAAATTCAATTCCATCGATTTTCCTTTTTCTCATCCCCCTTTATCTCTCTCTCACTCTATCACGATTGAGCGAACTACCGAGAGCCCGCGGAGCGTTCGCCAAGTCGTAGTCTACGATGCCGAAGTGAAGACGACCGGGGAGAGGGTTGTTGAAGCGTGCTATATCCACGCGGGTGGCCCGGGGTTCCCGCTAACACTCGTACTCTCCTCCGCCGTTCGAGCGTTGAAAGGAACGTTTTGCGGACAACGGACATGAAATAAAATTTCCCGTCTCGGTCTTTCGGTCTCTTCTCTCTTTACCCTCGGTACGAAACGAAGCGAAGGCCGAGAGAACAACCCCCGCACCCTGCCCGCGGCAGACTCTCGAGACGACATAAAATTTCACCTAAGTGTAAAAGAAAAACCCCCCGCCCCTCTCTCGCTCTCTCGCGCCCCTCGCTACAGTATACATATACCCGTTTTTTTTTCTCCGGGCAAAAGGAAAGGGGGAGGCTCTCCTATATGGAATTCTCGAACTTTACCACTATTTCACACGACTTTTTCTAATACTATCTCAACCGACCCAAAACGCTATACGAGAGCCGAAAAGCCTTCGTATATCGCATTCTTCACTCTCGCCGAGCTACACGTCGTAACTAAAGGGGGGAAACATCTGGTATATCTCGAATGTAGAGGTGCGATAATTCGAGAGAAACGTTTACTATCGAGCAGGCGTTGATACAAAGGGAATGGATTATTCTCACGGTCGTAAAGTTTACGTATAACGTTTGTAGCATACATCTATCTTCCTTCCTACCTTCCCTTGCCTCCTGCCCGCTTTCGCTTCTCTCGCTCTTTCCTCGAGCCATATCCCCCTTGGGCGAGTTATATATCCCGTAAACCGTAGTAGTTTGTTGGTCACGGTGTGCAATCTCACGGAGGGTCAGACGAAGCGTGACGTTGTGCCCTCTCGGTGGTTCTCTCTCCCCTCTTCCCTTTCTATATAGCGACGAGCCCTCCCCCCCCCCCTGCCCTTCGCAACTACCCGCCCTTCCTTTCTCCTTTTCAACCGTGGCAAAAGCTTGCAACAGCATCCAGCCAGAAGCAACCAGATTCAGAGAAACTCGCCCTCGGCATAGAGGGAGAGAGGGAGAGAAGTAATCCACGAACACGAATCCGAAAGCTGCGTTTGCTTCGGATGCTATTGTGGCATGCACACTGCGGGCACAAAATACGCAGCGAGGGGAATCCCCGCAGCCCCGGTTTAGCTCGGATACAGTTGCACCGGTAACTATGAAAAGGAGTCAGGTTACCGATGAAACCTATGATGTGGAAACGAAAAAGATAGAAAAATGGACAACTTTGTTGGGTAAAGGTCACAAGATTCAAGATTTGAAGAGGAGAGGGTGGGGGGCGGACCACGAGAATCAAGAAGCGATGAAACTTCTCGAAGGTACAATGGATGCGTCGGGGATATGAGTGGAAAATGTCGAATCCTCGGAAGACCGATATTTTCTTCCTTTCCTTCACAATTTTATACATTTTTTTTACTCCATTTTTATTATTTTCAATATTTCTAGACGATGTGCTCGAGTATCGGTGCGTAAAATTACTATTGGGGAACCGCGGCGGTAGAGTTCAGTGAGAAAAGCGAGAAGATACGTAGGAAATAGAAATAGAACAGCACAGACGAAACGAGAGAAGAAAAATAAACAAGAAATGTTCGTCAAGTGAAAGGCAGTTTAGCGAAAGGCTGAAGACGTTCGCGAAATCTCAAGAGAGCAACGTAACCTATAGGTCGACTCTCGATCGATGCGTCAAACGTACGCGAGGTCACGAGTTTTCAGGACAAATGAATTTTCAAAATTTTCTATTTATATCGAATGAAAACACTACGGGATTACATAATTTACGATTCTGTCTTGAATTGTTTCTGTGTACTGTCGCGGTTATTCAGCGACTGTCGTGACGGCTTTTGACTATTAACACGTCCCTACAGTCAGTATTTCGATGTCGCACGATGAAGGGATCAAGAGTGACGCGGAGGAAAATATAGACAGGAGGTACGCAGCTACGGGAGTCACCGAGATCCCCCTTCGCACCGTATACCGTCGTAAGATAGTAGTATATACTCCGTGGTATATGTTAGGATGTTGGTGATGGGCAAACTGGGACTCCGGTTGCACATCAATGTACCGTATGTATATGTATACCCGTGTACTACGTTATACTATATAGAATGTTTAAGATATAGGGAAAATAGATATAACATTGTAGAGGGTAGATCGCCCGAGACACATTCCTGACAGGTTGAGTCCCGAAACGACTCTGTCGTTGCGAGGGAGAAGATGAAGGGATTCGGTGTTATTCCGATGTGAAGAAGTATCGATTCGGAAAAAAATGTCGTCTATTATAGAGCCCCGTTTTTCGTTTACATCGTCATTTTGACAAGACGCTGGGCGCTTGCGGCGATAACACAAAGTGAAGTTCGTACTATACAATGGAAAGCTGTGTTCGGAGTCGGATAAATTTACCAAGGACATGGCTACGGTAACGGGGAACATCAATAATGGAATTACATTTGCTCCAGTTTTTTCACTTGAGAGTGAAATACAAAATCATTATTTTATAATTAGAAATCGGCGCGTTCGAAACTCGGGTTCTAAGTATATCTGTCAGGAAAGCGAACGCAACAGGAGAAGAATATTTCGGGGACGATGACGAATGAAGGGGGCGACAGATTACAGTATCCTATCATATCTATTGTCTATTATTAAAAAAAAAGGATCGACTTCTAGTGGCTTCATTCGAGGGAGAGAAGAGGTCACTATTTTTAGGTCGCAATGCATTATGGATCAGAGTACAATACGCTCGTAAAGAATCATTGAGCGTTCGAGCAATTTTTCTACAATTCAGTGGTTGTGTATAACATCGACCATGCATAACGATGAGAATACAACCTTACGATTTTTTTAGCTTGCTTGCTATTCCGGTATGCATATTCTTCGTGAAATAACAAAAAATCGGAAAGTTTAATTACCATAAAGGATTATTGCGACACTAGAAAATCCATTAACGACCATTGAATGTTTTCTTTATTTGAATTTTGTTTCCCGTCAGAAGTGGGAGCAAAAGAACGCGACGAGGAAAAAATAGAAAAACAGCAGCGAATGAGAGATGGAAAGAAAAATCCTTCGGGAGCTTTTAGCTCGGGTTTCCGCTCCAGATACAGCGTTTAAATAATTCTTCGCCATTGCACACTATCGCGACTTTCATCAATTTTTTCTTCAAAGTTTTTTTTTTTTTTCTCGTCACTTGTATTTTCCAGTATGGATAAATATTTAATCGCGCCGATTCGTACCAAAGTCGCAATTATTCAGCATAATGAGGTTGTAGACTCTTCTGGTACATCTTATATTTCAGAGCATCAAATGCTTTGAATGAACACAAACGAATGGACAGTTAAAATTGGAGATTTACATTTTCGGTATATCGCACTGATCAAAATCCACGATAATCCGGCACTATTTTTTATTTCTTTCGCGTAATCTGATATGAAGTCTCACGAATCCCCAGTACGAGTCACGTTTTATCCGGTCGACGTCTTAATAGGCTGAGAATTCGAGAATCGACATCTCAACGACGGTACACCCGTCGTGGATGAAAAGAGAAGAAGACTCTGGCCTCTTAGAGGAAACTACGATCCAGACATCCAACTTCTGATCTTATCCTGCCCCGGCGGACCCTTTTGCTTCGCCGAAAAGCAGAGGGGTAAAAAAAAAACGAATAAACGACGGTAAAAGAAGTAGAGGGTGGATGTAAAGTCGGGGCCCGCGCGATACGAATCGACGAGTGTCCGAAAGTACCGGTAAAGCCTCTACCGGATATCGGACCCTTTATCTTTCCTACAGCTCTCACTCAATGTATCTCTCCGCGTATACGTATGTGCTACAATCGGTAATCTGTACCCCGAAGTCAGCAAAAATTCCGACTTGTATTTTTTTCTTTCTTTTTATTTGAATTTTTTTTATCATCTTGTCAAAGTTACATCGACGAAGCACCGAACATCGATTAATCGCCGAGTAAATCAACAATGTTTCAAGCATATTCCGTTACAACTTTCAACCGTCAAAGGATCCAAAACACGTATCTTTCATTCCATACCTCTTTCTTTCAATATCGAAACGACTCGTATTTTTTCTTCTTTTTTTTTTTCTGTGCCAATGAAACACGGGTTCGCCGTTACGGGACGGAACTTTACCAATGACCCATTGCACAGAGAGAAATTCACGTCGGGGAGAGGGCAAAAGGGTTGGAAGCGCGCTGGACCGAAGTACCCACTCTCCTTAAGTACCGCTGTCTGACTATTCCGCCCCGTCACTACTGTGCGGCCCGTTTCGACCAGGCAAAAGGGGGCGATATATACGATTGTGCGAGGGAGCGACGTGTATACATGCTGCAACGAGTGAGGAGAAGAGCCGAGGGACAGGGCAAGCGGATCCAGTAGAGAAATACAGTGCGAGGGAACGAATGAGAATCCACGAAAATGTAGAACTCCATGTACAGTTAGATACTGTAGGCAACCATCCCGGAGATGTAGCCTTGTCTTGTATATTCGTGCTCTGGTGTAACAGTGGTCGACAAGCCGTACAGTATGTAGTTCCGCCGCCCATTCACGAAACTCCATACACCAACTACGCAGTACAGAACACCGCAGCAAGATCCGATAAAACATATCGCAATTATGCGGCTTCTCGTCGGTAGATAGATTCCATATCTACTGCACTAACGAGGCAACAACCTGGTGAAGAAATCGCATCAACCGAATGACTTTACTTTTAACATTAAGATCGAAGCTCGACAAAGTTCTTACGAAGCTCAGCTATACATACACCTGTATTGGGTAGTGAATGCACCTATAATAGTAGAAGTTCGAAGAGAAAAAGGAACCAAAAGACTATTTCAACGAATAATGCTTGTATAGAGTTCCATACACCATCGTCACCTATCCCTCTTGAAAGGAACATTGTCGACAAGAGTGCAGAGTATTGCAAAAGAGAGAAGTAGAGAGCTTTTCGCGAGCGAAGCTCTGGAAGTTATCCTGATGAAGAAACCGTATCGATGATAGAAGAAAGAAGAACGAGCGAGTTCTGAGTACTGTGCGGTGTCGCCTCGCTATTGCACTGACGACATAACGACGACAACGACATCGTCGACAAGTGCCCCTCTGGTATATTACGTCGCGTGGAACAGTTGTTCCGGACGAGAGGAGGATCCTCCAGCGGCCAGTAGGTTGAATAGAGAAAGCATAGAGGAGGGAAAGGAGAACAGTACGAGACGTAAGAGAAGGAAAGCCAAAGCTCTAACAATTGTGGCAGTGTGCTCTGCCACATGGAATTAGTATCGATAGTCTACCGCTGGTAACTGCTCCCGCTTTGTAGGGTTTCTCTACCTTTTCCTTCTCGGAAACTCTTACTCTCTCGCTTTCTCCGACTCTCCCGCACTTGCTCTCTTCGTGTGCACGGGATGTCGGTTGATTCACGACCACGAGGACCCGACCCCGGTCTCCGGCATCGTCACTACTACAACGTTGCTCCGCAGTACACAGAGCGCACAGGGGGGGGGGAGGGGGGGGGGGGCAAGACTCGCTCTGCAACATCGAACTAACATAGCAGAGTAGAAGGAGACCACAACCCGGAGGCTTCTGGCGTTCGTCGGCTTCCTTCGTCCCTCCTTTCCTCCTTCGCCGTCTTCGCCAGCTCCGTTAACCTTCTCTCCTCTATCAACCTCGCTTCTTCCTTCCACGGAAGCTGGCACTCTTATCCAGCGTAGCTACTCCGGGTCTCGGCAAACCTGTGGGGCCGCGTGACCCTTCGCCTGTTCACGTTTCCCAAGGAAACTCGTTACCACGTAGGACGCCCACACGAGCAGAAGGCGGAAAGAGCGAGAGAGTAGTCGGAATGCAGGACAAAGTGATGGAGGGCTTTTCGGGGAGGAATTGCAGGATAAAAGAAGAAGAAAATCGTACAGGGTATAAAGCTCAGTCGAGAAATCGGACCGAGAGAGCGAACGAAAATGTACTTCTGTACGGATTCAGGACTGTAACACTGCAACATCACAGTGTATATAGGTATACATAGTCGGATGGTCCATAGCTATGAATAGATATAGAATAAACACCCATCACTTATGCGTAATGCCAACAAGGTCTGTAATAGAAGCGACTAATTCGGCGCGATGTCGATAATGGAAACCGAAATCCTGTATATCGTCAATAGCATCGAAGCTGTATAAGACAACGAGGATGCACGATATCCGCATTCCAATGGTGCAAAAGGTTACTGCAATTACTATTCTAACTGCGAGAGAACGCTCGGTTCGTACCTGGTATATTCTCGTTCTCTCGTTCGTTTCAACTCGCTCCCCTTCGGATGGCTGTTATACCATTGTCGTACGAATAGCGCTATGTACCAGTGATCCAACTCCTCTAACCGACACACTTACCATGCACTGTAGCTACAACACCCTTTAACGTTGTCCTGTAACCTGCGTAACGCTATATGCACGTGTTCACTGTTATGGCACTGTCTGTGCATTGCCGTCTCTATCGTACTGCTCTGACCTATCTATAGTACTTGACTGTCGGCTGCGTACAATGTACATATTGTGTACTATACATGTAGTTATGTATATTCACGCGACGGTCCGGAGAGACTTGGGGAATACATGGTGAATGGGGTGAGAGGCAACGCAGGACTCTGACAGGACAATGCTTAGCTTTGCCAACGCTACCAGCGTCGATCTCGCTAGCTTTCCTCCCTCTTACCTTCCACCACTGTGCAGTGCATATCTAACCCTTCCATCTCTCGGTTACCCGGTTAGCTGCTTAATGCACGTGTCGACAATGGAATTTGAAATCCGTATCGCTTATGGAATCTCCAAGACGAGAGGAGAGACGAGTACAAGAACGGAGAGTTGTGGCGGATGAGAGTCGGTCGACATATATGAGGCAAAACTGTGTTAACGGGAGGGAGAGGATACCAGAGCAAACTCGTTCGCATTCTCGACCGGCAAAGGTTGTTGCAATTACTGGTACGAGGGAAAGCCCAAGCGGTATTACCCGAGGTACAACCCAACGGTATCAAGAGTACGTACTTCAACGGCAGTGAGGTCAAAGTTACTTCGCTCGGTGCGTTTAACTTCATGGATTCCGTTTACCTTCGAGCGATATAGCGTACGCTGTAAAAGAGGGTTTATTATAGAGAAATTCATCTCTAGCTACTGACGAGGGAGTGAGAGAACTCCGAGCTTTTGGAATTGCAGAATTTATTCAGTCGAATGGTATATATCATACTAAATTTAATGAAGAAAAAAATGTAAAAAAAAAAACAATGATAAGTGGAATTTAATAACGCGAAACGTTGTTGAAGCGAAGAGGATTTTCATTTCTTATTAAAGCACAAGATGCAATCTTCAAAGGTGTTGATACAACTGCACTTCTCTACGTTAACACCAGAGAATTCGTGAAGCTTTGACGAATTCGTGAAGCGGCGAGTTGATTAATTATTTAATATGACCCACTGAACTTTAGTTTACGTGAAGGGAGCAAAGAGTTCGAGGAAGCTTTGGGTATAGAGATGCGCAGATAATTAAATATGCAGAAGAGCTCTCAACTATTTATTACACGGCGACGTTTCGCCGCGCGAGAGATATTCGGTGAAATTTAATGACGGAAAATGTACTTCGGTTGCAGTGCGTACTGCATTAGTAATAATGAGATGCACAACAATGGCAAACATTGTTTGATTAATGCTATTACTATCGTCGCGCAACACCAAGAGAAACCTCCTTTTTGCTCGTCTTCGTACCGCTGTCTTGTCCTCGCACTCTCGACGAAATCCGAACGTTTCGCGGAATTTCAGTAGATATACAAGAGAGAGAAAACAGGAGAGGGAGAAAGACAAAGCGGAATCGTGGGAGTGGAGACGCAGGCGGCGGATAGGAACGGCATGAGGCAATGGGGGATATGCTAGGACTTCACATACTCGTGCCATTACGTCCCGCTAACTGCAGTTGGGCCTATTCCAGCTGCAGTTACCTAGTGCTTGGGTTCAGTAGTGAGATCTCGGGGTACCAGGGGTTCAAGGTTCGGTGACTTCAACATATATAACACGTTATATATACGCGATGCCGCTACCACGTTGAAGTATATCGTTATCACGTCACTATTACGAATTGTTTGAGCGTCGAGCATCACAAGGTGTTGTTTACTTTACAAGGTCTCCCGAAGCTTTTCCACGGTATACAGTTTGAATAAACCTACATATCCGTTTTTTGTTTTCAGCCGTTAGGCATTCCCAATATTTTTGTTGTCCCTCCCAACCGCCCACGCGGTCGACCTTTCGAACAGAAACAGCACTTGCTGGCAGGATTTAGCCGATTCGAAACGATGATTCACTCGCTTAAAAATTGAAGGCCGCAGGCATTGTTAGGGGGATAGGAATCGCCTAAAGCCGAAAAAAAGGAGAAAAAAATAAATAAAACGAGGAAAAAAAAAGAACGAATTCAGGATTTTCGTACAGTACGAAACGAACGGTTTTCGTTCGGAGCGACTAGAGTGCAGAGAGTGTACAGCGGGGAGGGTGTCATTGTAAACTGTGTATAGAGATATTCGTAAGATAACGAGATACATGGATTCTCCATTGAACGTGGAGGCAACAATATAGAAGGAAAGGGAGAGAAAGGGATTCGCGGTATAGCGAGAGAGAAAAGGATTCAACGAGAGGTTACAGTAGAGAGATCGTACGAACGCTCACTAACGGTTGGAGGCCGGTTCAGAGTGGCCCAATTTCGAGTTTGTTGATAGCCCAATCCATCCACTCTCTGGATGCCCTACCCGGGTTGCTCGACAGAGAAACGAGAACTATACCAACGTCCGAGGCTCGGCCTACTAGCGTGGGGGAGATGTGATTTTCGACATACTCACTCAGTTCTACTATCTCTTTCGTTCTCACACTCGATATACCTGTACGCGTCAAGAGGCACAAAAGTCACGCGTACGCACATCTATATATATATATATATATATATATACATACGCTCGTGTATATACATGCAGTATATACAGCCAGTGTGTCTCTATCTGCATGAAACTCTGCCCGAGTGAGAATCCAAACGAATCCGCCAACTCCCGGGGGTGATTGACAACTTTTGCATTTTTGGTTGATTGCGTGAATCACTCGGTGATTCACGTGGCAAACGAGCGTGAAAAAAAAACTGCTGCCAAGTGAGATATCGGGGAACCAAAAAAAAAAAAAAATGGTATATACGCTCGAAAAACGCAAAAATGAAAGAAAAATAATCGATACATCATAAAATAATACGCTTGAGAAAAAAATTTATTTTAGTTTTGCTTTTCGTATTTTATTCCCTTTAAGCGTAATATGTGAATAAAAAAATTGCTGCTAGTTTAACATCAAAGAAAAATGTAGAAATAGAAAAAAAAGAATCGCGACATTGTAAAATACGTTTCTGACCGCACCGCGTGCGGGAAAAACAGCAGACAATCGGGTTCGCGTCGCGTGCGAGGAAAATCAGTCTCTCTCGCACTCGTGTGAAGTGCGCACTCGCCTTCGGCTCGTGCCTCACTTCACATTCGTCGAGATCGATCTTTTTTCCTCGCTCTAGACACGAAAATAACTATTGAAAAAAATGAAAATCTGTGTTTTTTTTCCAAGTGTTACGGAGACTCGGCGTTCGATAGGTTTTCTCGTGTTTTATGAACATCCGGGGATGAGCAATACGCGATTGGGATTTGTGTACGAAAGTTAAACAACGCGTTTACATATCGTCATTGCGGGAACCGCCGCGAGGGTTTCGTCCCGTACACGTATAGGGTGATTGCTATAAGCGCTTATATGGCAACGGGACGCGACTGGCTTCGTGTTTAATGCACGAGTCGACAATGGAATTTGAATTCGCTCCCGATAATGGAATCCGTTAAGCAACGAGATAAACGGGGAAACGCGTCGGTAGCACGGCAAGCTGAGTCTCGGCGTCGCTACGGTGTTGAGGGGAGAAGCGAGGAGAGGCGAAAGCAAATACGAAGAGTCGAGCAATCACGGGGATAGCGAACAAGCGGCGGGGCTGGCCAACTGCAGTTACTACGACGGCCACACGATAGACGGAGAGCGTGACGAGGAGAGCGAGAGAGAGAGAGAGAGAGAGAAAGAAAGACAGAGAGTGAGACTGCAAACTGCAGCAAACTCTGAACGGGCAGAGCGGTAAACCCTGAGCATATTCTCACTTCGATCCGTCGGCAAACAAATCAGAAATTACACAAGTACCGTCGCGGAGATTTGTAAATGAATGATAATAATAACCGTTGATTCAACTCGATAAAAAAAACTTCACAATAATAATAACATCGACGACAGTAATTGCAAAAGTATAAAATGCGCTGATCGAAGTTTTTCACGTAATAGCGTAAAGTTGAGAACAAAAAAAGCTCTAAAAATGCTCGTTTTAAAAAAATGCCCAAGTACCGTCGGGAAAATCCGTAAGCGAATAATAATAAAGATGATCATTTGAACGAAATAAAAAGCACAACTTCTAGTAACAGTAAAAACAATAGTAATAAAAAATAATAATCCAATAGAAAGCAATATAGTAGAAAATGTCCGGGGTGAAGTTTTTCACGTAGCGTGAAGTCGAAGGGAAGCTCAGGAATCTCTCGGAATTTTGTAGATGCCGAGAGGGTGTTCCTGCTGACGGAAAAATCCGAGCCATCGTAGACAAAAGCCACTGTGTCTATGTATGTGTGTACGGAATTCGGGAACGTGCGACGCGAGAAACTATCTTGAAAGCGGGTGCAGAGAGACAGTCGGGTGAGAAGAGGGCAAGGAAAGTCGTCGGTCAAGCGCTTACATATATGTATATGATCAAGCTATATGTAGAGTTGGAGTATCAACCGATACTATAGCTTATAGAACTGCAGAGTAGCCGTTGAAGTGAGACAGATAGGGTAGGACGTGAGTTCCCGGTTTCCGACGTCGTCTGCTCTGCTCTGTAGGTTCAAGTGCATAGTGTGGCCCCCGATGCACTTCGTAGCTCATCTACCAGTACTATTCTATCGCTGCATAGATGTATATATAGATACACATGTATGTATAGAAGATGTATACATGTATACCTATGTATGTATGAAGTGACTAGATACAGTATCGCATGTATACAGAGTGCTTGCCAAAGTCCGTGAGAGGGGCCAAGTGTGTATACCGAAGCTCTCTGTACCTGCTGCCCTATATTCGATTGCTACACGACCACCGTCACTTCCGTCTCCTCGATGTCGCACTTCTCCTCTTCTCGCTTCCTCTGACATTCTCTCTGCCCAACGGTTTGCCACTCATCCCCCTGTCTCGAACCAGCAGCAGCAGCAGCAGCAAAGTTGCCCGAATCCCTCTGTCTCCTCGTCTTTCTCGTCGCTCCTCGCAACGGTAATCCCTCACTTCCGTCTCTCTTCCATCTCCGTTTCTCTTTGCTTCACAACCTCTGAGCTTTTCTCGTCCTGATACTATTCGCCTATCCATCAACGCTTCCAACCGCCCACGCTTTTCCCTTTGCGACCCTTTGCTCAAGCCCTCCGCAAAAGCCCTCCGTTAGGGGTCTTCTCTTCTGCTTCTCCTTTCGGTTGCTTTACTCTCTTGTGAACGCAACGGAAAAGCAGCTCATCACACCCGCCGAGTTGCAGAGATTCATGAATCTAAATTTTCCCTTTTGCTAATTTCATCCCAGAGATGAATGACTAAACGGGGAATGTACCGCGTATATGGAAAAAGGCCGAGGGGTGGAGAGCAGAGGGGCAACGAAAACGAGAGAAGGGAGGATACGAAGCCGAGAGAATGAGAGCTTTCGTACTCGTGGCGGGGGGGTTGAGCTTACGCGGCAAGCTGTCTATATAGTGTTACTTACTACAGTTGAGGGGAGCAGAAGAGAGGTCCAACAGAGGGCAAAGGTTGGAAAGTGCGACGTTGATAGAGAAAACGAGAATGGCGAAAGATAGAGCAGATAGTAGCGTCAGTGCGGCGTTGCACAAAGCTCGGAAATAGAGGTGTAGTAACACTCGTGAAGGAAGATACGGAATGAAAATATAAAAGAGAGAAAGACGAATAGACGGGAATACAGATACGCGAGTAGATGCGTGAGAAAGGGACAAGGGAGGGATTTCTAGTGGCGAGAGGAGAGAAAAGGGGGATGAAGAAAACGCGAGGCTTCGAGAGTGGCGAGTTTCTTCTCTCGTATCGACAACGTGAGATTCTCGTTTCTCGCTGTCTTCGTATATACCATCTCAATGCTCCTGTCTGTCTCTATTTCTTTTTTTTTCTCTATAGTTCCCTTTTCCTCACTCCCACCTATATATGTACATATCTCTCTTTTACCTCCCGCTTTTCACTAGTAAAGTTTTTATCCGTATATCTATCGTCCTGTCGTTTCTTTTTCGCTCGCGATCCTTCGTTGTTGTTACGTCTTTTTTTTTTTTCGTTTTTTTCTCTTAAATCTATCTTTGCTCTTTACTCCGCTCTCGCAAACTTCAAACGTCATTCGGAAGGAGTAAAGGGAAAAAAAAAAGCGAAATATGTATTCTTCAAGGTGCAACGCTCCGAGGCATCGTATAACCGATTCCGTATATAGTGCACCGCACCGGTGTATAGCGGTTGTACATTTTGGTATTACGGATACTGTGTTGCCTCGACCAGGACTTCATACCCACACGTACCAAGGCACTTCCGCCAACGGTATTCCCGAGTCCCGGCAGTGGTACAGTGGGAAAGCACAGGGAGCTTTAGTCGCGCTCTTGTGTACGCCTGCTTTTGCCTTCGCTGCTGCTACTGTGATGCGCTGCTGGTTTCTTCCTTGGCTCGTAGAGCTCCTCTTATGTATGCGTTATATCAGAGAACTTGGTCCTGTACAACGTTCCATGAAAGACAGAAGACGCGCCAAGAGAGTTGTGCGGCAGGGAGAAAACAGGGGCTGAGGCGGGAAGAGGGTGGGGCAGGACAGATTTGTAAACCAGCGAAGGAAGGAGGCAATGCACGGTGGTTAAACTGAGAATCTTGAGTAAGATAAACAGCAGACACACGAGAAGCGGAGGAAGTATAAGAAGGTTGAAGGGGAAGGAGAAATGATGCAGGTAGGTAAGCAGGCAAGTAGCATTCGGTAGATGTAAGGAAGAAGGAGCATCGCTGAAGAGATATGATGCGACAGAAATAAAATGCACCGGAATACACGGAAGGAAAGATGAAGAGAGCGAAGCTATGTGAGACATCTCGAGATGCGGCGGGCGCCGGGGCGAAGACGATTCGACATACGACGTATGCTTTTGTATATACATAGATATATGTACAATATCTAACCGTAGGTTCGTGCTTCTTCCTGTCATATTTCTACATATCAATCTATTATACACCCCCCCCGATCTATCTATCATCGTAAATTCGTGAACGTATAGATAGATAGTCACGTATGTATCATGAAAATATCTATTCGGTAGAATATACGCTTCCATCCCTGACGATCCTTTCGATCTTACGAAGTTACAAACATTCTTGCGGACGTGCACTTCGAAAAAAACCTAAAAATGGGCGAAATTGATACTTCGAAGGGAAGTTTTCGCGCGACGGTAGTCGGTACGCAGCGAGAGACTATGAAGAACCCGGAGCGAAGCAGGAAACTTGAGAAGGGCTTTGGCATAGAGCAAAATTCGGATAATACTCAACCCAGTATCACAGTTGGGTAGAGAGCGGTCGATCGATAATTTTAATGCATGAAATTTTATTTATTTTTCATTCTCTCCTATGCGGTTGAAAAGTTCATTCGTCAACTGAATTTATAATAATGATGCATACTTGACACGGGACAACTGAGCTAAAAACAAGTCTTCAGCCAGCAAGTCGTCCTGCGCTTCGTTTATTGTAAAAACTATTCCCATCTGTGTGTTTAATGATGTGTATTTATCTGAGTAATCGTTGGCATATTACAGCTGGATTTTCCAACGCATCCCTTTTTCTCCATAACTCCGGGCTGTTCTGTTTCATGTTTTATTTTACTGTAAAAATTATGTTCATCCATGTGTTTAATTCCTGCGTATTGTTCGGGTAATTGCGTTAGCGTATTGTAGTTAGATTAGTCGACGAATGGTTTTTCCCGTACAAAACAAAAGCTGGCGGAAAAAAAGAGAGTAAAAAATGCCGAAATGCTTTGCGTCGAGCGTCTACAAGGGTTTTGTAAAAACAGTGATCATGTCTGTCGTACTCGTTTCATCTGTTTACCAACTTCCGTATCCCTAGCAGGACAGCTCTAACTATCTATATATATCCAGCTGTAGAATGTAGAAACATGATAGAAACAGAAGCAGAAAGCGTGTGGTATGAGGGGAGGGGGACAGTCTCGACTCACCGTTTCTTCGAGTCCCCGGCGGCGTCGGAGCCGGTCTCGCGTTTCCTCCGACTCGCCGTTTCTCTCATCCCTCCGTTAGTTCTCTCATCCTGTTCGAGTAGTCCTGCTGTTCCACCTCCCGCTATGCCACGGTGCTGGCACACACCGTTTCGCCCTCCGGCGGTGGCCCTTCGTGTCCGTTCGTTGTAACGAAACTTGTTACGGCCGTAGGACCGGAGAGAGATTTGTGAACCTGCGGAGGGAGAAAGGAGAGTTTTGTAGAGAGGAAGGAGAGACGAAGGAACAGCGACAAGCCGAAGAGGGTTGAAGAGAGCGCGGAGAGAGAAACATCGCGCGCGCGGAGCGGTGCCCGGGCATCAGGGCACCATTCCGGGGCGCACGCGCTCTTTGTGCCTTATCCAGCGGCGGCGTCGGCGGTGGTGGCAGCGGCAGCAGCGGGTGCCGTCCGAGCTGCCGCTGCTGCTACTACTACTGGGTCTAGAGGTGATAGAGCGAGAGGAAGCGACACCGCGCGCTGAGCGGGTCTCCGGCTCTACGCCAGCAGCAGCAGCAGCAGCAGCAGCGGCAGCAGCAACGGCAGTAGCAGCACCTCTATATGTCTTACAGTTCTTTTATCTCACTCACTCGTGCTTGCGCTATTGCATCCTCCGCTTTCTTGCTTTCTCCGTCTGAACACCCCTGGCGCACGGGCATATAACGACAGTGTAGTAGACCTACGGCGGGTAGTGTGAACGAGCGCCGGATAGACGCAGAGACGATGAGAGGGAACCAGGCAAGAAAGAGCATGTGAGAGCGGAAACTCCGGAGTGAGATTCTCTCTTGATCCACGATGCGGTGTACGAGGCAATGAGACTGAAAGAGACAGAGCCCGAGGGGGATGGTTTCGAGGCATCAAGGTAACGGCATGAGAAACTACGAGATATGAACGTAGGTAGGATAGAGATATTCGCGGCATACACCGGGACGAAGATGGACTAATGGCAAAATAACTGTAGGTGTAACAAGGAACGACTGGGGGAAGGGGGGGGGGGGGGGGGTGAAATCGTGGCAAAAATAGCGAGGGTGGAAAGGAGATAGGGTGCTTGAGATTGGCGAGGTTCGAAGAGGGATAGAATCGAATCGCGAGCGGGATAGAAAAGGTGGGATATATTGGAGTCGAATGAACGATAGAGATAGGAAACGAAACGGCGAGGGCGATAGTCGAAGGAAGAGGGTGAAAGAGCGAGTTAGCGTCGACGGGGGTGAAAGCTGCTCCGGGGGGAGGAAGGGAGGGGGGGAAGTGCGAGAGAAAATCGGGAGTAGGAGTGGGGGAGACGGTACGGGCATCCTCCGTACTCCGAGGGTTTCCAGGCAGCAGTCCACGGCCCGGGACAGCGGAACCAGGACCAGCAAAGCCTCGAGGAGACGAGAAACGAACGTTTCGTCTCTTGCAAAAGCTCTCACGTACTCGCTTATCTTCATGTATCAACGGTCCATCGTAATCTCGTAATCCGTGTATTTTTTTATTATTTTTTTTTTCGGTACGACTAAAATAAATCATTGACTATATAACGAAAAAATTTTACACGTGCACGCAACGTGAATCGTCATGAGATCGAAAAGTCGCGTAAAACTCGTGTCGTGTTACCAATTTTCGAGACTGATATATCACGATTTGTACGACAATCGACTCGCACGTGTTGTCGCAAAAGTTTGAAGACAGTTGATTGTTTGTTGTTTTTGTTTTTTTTTATGTTCGAACTGTTGAGGACACTATAAAGGATCAACGATAATAAACGTGGAGGCATTTGGGAACTATAACAATGACGAATATCGATGGTTTCGTTAAAAGTGTGATAAACTAATGATTGTTATGTACCTGACGTGATACAATTTACTTTGTCAACAAAGAGAAATCTAAAAAACAGTGTGTCTGTGTGCGGAAGAATAATAATAAAATCGAGTTAATTGAGAGATAAAGTGAACAGAGTGGTTGGAGAACAAAAAAAGACAAAACGAAAACAAAGACGAGAGAACGGATGGGAAGTAGTGGGAAAACGAATAGGACAGAAGAAAACCCGTGAGTGAAAGAACATGAGAGCGGATGCCTCGTTCTTCTGGAGCTACTGTTGGCGCACGTGCGGTGCACGAGGAAGTTACTACGAGTCGACGAGGCGCTCGGAACTACCACGTTAGAACGGGCCTCTTGTCTCGGAGGCCAGGACACCGGCCCGAGGGTTAAAAACTCCCTGCGGCTCTCCCCGTACTATCACTCATCTACCCTTAATTTTTTTCCCCTACCCTCCCTCCCAAACCTTTGTCATTCCTCCAATCCTTTCCCTTTCCTTTTCATTTTTCCTAACTAAAATTTCCAACTCGCTTATCCTTGATTTTTTTTTTCCTCGGTATTTGTTCTCTCATACTTTTTCCTTCAAGCCGCATCCTCGTCATCACGTTCCTCGTCACCGTCATCGTATCCTTGCCTTCGTCGACCTCGTTTTCACGAGCCACGCGCGCCAGAAACCCATACCCGCCAGGCACACGCGACTCGTCGTCATTCACGAGACAGGAATGAGAGGCGGCGGCGAGGCTGGATCATCGCCGGTTAACGCGCCGGTCGCTCTTCTCACACTTCCGTTATTTCTTCTCGTCGTTGGAATCGGCGACGGTATACGATACGGCAATGCACGAGCACATCCTTATCAAGGTTTTTACTCGTATTCATAAAATAGTTTTAATCATTAGAATTATTCAGCTCGTTGCTTAACGTCATTCAGTAAATTTTAATTAGCGGAGTCTTCGTTCAAAGATGAATTTTTTCAATTATTATATACAAGAATCGGAAGAAGTTCGGGCTATTCGTGAAACGATCCGGCAATGAATAATTTTTCAACTATTCACCGACTTTAATCTTTTATATAACTCAAATCTTTTTATTATATATTATCGTAATAATGTAGGCCAACGACGAGGCCTCGAAGCGGATATCATTAATTTATTTTCGAGGATCTTTCGATATTCCAGTTCCGAACGGCCAGAGAGACTTTTTTCTTAACTTTGCAATTAAGGGGGTGACAGAGAGCGCGCGAAAGTTGAGTGCAAGAGAAATAGAAATATAGCGAGAGGGCAAAAACTGTGCCGTATCGCCGATCGAATAATCCCCGGGTTCACGGATTCTTATACATATATTTATATCAGCGACGATTTTTTAATTGGTGATTTCGAGAGCTTCCGTCGACGTTGACCCTCTGGTTAATTTTTTTTATTATTTATTATTAACTGTTCTGGAAATAAAATTAAATTCGCTGAGGCAAATAACGACACGTGAGGACTTTCGAGTGTAGGCCTCGAACACAAAGAAAATTTGGACGCCAAATTTTTTCCCGTCGCCGTCGACATCGGAATGCGTGTTTTTTTTTTTTTCCTCGGACACATCGCGAGGACCAACGAACATTTCGGTACGGCATATTTACGATCGTGTAAACCACAGGGGATTCGGCTTTACGACCTTTTGATTTCTTTTTCACGCCGTGTGTTACCCACAAAGCACGAACGAAATCGTCGTGTATAACGCGTGACATGAGGGGTGTATCTTCCTGACCGCTATACCGCCTGTACGTTCTGATGGCAACCAAAGAAAATCTCAGTCTCCGATTTCTACGGGGGTTTTATCAAGACGAGAAAGGCACAGAGAAAGAGAGAGAGAGAGAAAAGAGATAACCCGCGTCGAGCTTTGAGATTTTCTATACGTGACCGTAAAGCGAATCAACCGAGCGACACCGAGAAAAAACAACGCAACGACCGGTGTATCCTATCCCATCTATCGTAAACATACGAACGGGAGAAGCAGCAAAGGCTTCGGCCGGTTGCACCACGGGGAGGAAGAGAGAGGCTGAAAATTTATTTCCCAGAGAAAAAAAAAAAGTATCAACCAATTCATCTCAATCCACTCGCAAACTCTCCAAACCGGAGTGTTTTCACAATTTCCGAGCAGTGCCGGCATAAAAAAAAAAAATAAATAAAAATAAAAAACAACATTGAAATTTCGTTTGCAACCCGAATAACACAAACACAAAACTGGTAAAGCTTGGATTTCGTTCTATTTATCAACGCGTGTGCGACGTGTCAGATAGATAGATGCATCGAGGCAAACCCGACGCGGTAACAGCATCACCCACATTTCCTTTAGCAAACCGCTCTCTCACACCCGTCGCATACGTTCCAACGATTTCGCGTGTATACATATATCTATATATACATTTTTTTTTATATTTCTCTCACTGATTTATAATGAAGAATATAATATAAACGTTGTGTGTTCGAATATACCGTACAGAGAGTAGAAGTGGAATGGCATAACCGCGTTTTATCGTGAAAGGTTGGCCTGTAGTATATTCGATAAAGCTTTTTCCGAATAATTAATTCATATCGTTCGGTAGAAAGAGAGAGAGGGGAGGATTGTAGGGGGAGAGGGAGAGAAGTGAGTTTGGCGCGTGTTACCAGAGTTTGAGTCTCTGCTTTACGCTTCTGTGTGCTTCATCCCCCTTTGCGCTGTGTGCTCCTATATCGTATCTGTACCGCTTTTGTCGTTGATTCCGGGTCGTATGGGGTATAGGCACAATCGCGGTACGGCAGGAGGGGCCTCTATACCGCGTCGCTTCGCCCTCCTCGCCCGATCAAGTTGCGCGATATGAATAAAATATCAATGTTTGCCCTGCGCGTCCAACGGTTTCGATCGAATGCGTTTGCGTTTGTAGTAATTTTATAAACGCGGTCACGTACCACCAGTCGTCGAGCGTCAGAGAAAGAGAGACCCGTTACTAACGCCACCGCGATATGCAAAATATGATTGTGCGCGTTTTTCCACTGTTATTCGTACATATTTTTGCCGTTATATTTCTATCTGTGCAATATGTATACGACGTTAACGCAGCAATGACCGGTAACGAGATTGCGAGAGAAATTTGGATCCGGTTGAAATATAATATATATCTCGAGAGGGTTATTCGACTGTGGGATGAGAAGAATTGTTGAGAAACGAGACACAATCGCGTCGAAAGGTCATATAGGCGATCAGAACGTTTTTCCAAGAGTTTCAAGCATCATCGGCATTGCAATTTCGGGCGTTCATATTCGACGATTTCATTTCGGTATGTCGGACCAACGATTCGAGAGATCGAGCCCTTTCCTCTTCTCTTCTATTCTTCCAATCATTCTGCGTTTCCTCATTTTTCGCTCTGCAACCTCACCATCGTTCGATTCATGTCCTGCATTTTCTTTTTTTTTTTTTTTCACCTCTCTCAACGCGCTTATACTATTTTTTCATCTTTTTTTTTGTTTTTTTTTTCATCGTTGGCCGGATCACTCGATCGGAAAATCTGCGTCTGTCATCATCGGAATTTTCTCTCGTTTCTACTCTTCGCATGGCAGACGATACAGTGACTGATGTAATTTTAGATTCTGTGACGCTGGTAGAAGAGCGTTGTATGTACCCGTCGGGACATCGAACGCCATAGCACACAGAGCTTGTTCCACCGTACTTGATTCAATTTAAACTTTAGACAGCAGAACCCTTGTTATATCCCCGACGGTAGATCGTCGTCGTCATCGTCGTCGTCGTCTTCAGCCCTCCGAGCGTAGAGTAGCCCCAAAGACGATTCTCGCGGTCTCCCGAATCTATTCCACCGCAAAATTTCATAACGATGACCGGTACGTCGCGCGCGTTAATTCAATTCCGATAAAGGCGTCGAATATCGTCGGCCCTAATATTCAATGCATAATAGATATATATATAGGGAGTCCATGAATAGCTCAGAGAACCGCGAGTATTGCATTTCAACTCGATTATCCGTCAGAAGAGCCCACTGAACCGATGGATAAATCGATTAATCATATCAATCCTCGTATTTCAACAGGCACCGATTGAATTAATTAGCCCGCAGATAGGACGAGAGAATCGCAAATTACACGCCGCGAAATCTATTTCTAATTCACCCAATAAATACGCGCTATCCGACGCTTGTGTAACGACTGGTATCTATATTCGAGATAGAAATATTTTTGGCATTACTCGCTATTTCGCTATTAAAGCATCAAAGATTTATGCAGCGAATCAAATCTTGCCGCTTAACCGGTATAGCATCTATTTTTAAGACGAGACTGACGCCAATAAAATATTTCACATACGTCGAGTTGAGTCTGCGGGTACGTTAATATATTGAAGAATCGTGGACAAAGCTAGGCGAATAAATAGTAATGATTTGCCGGGACGGCCGGTTTAATTTAGCGAATTTTCCTACCGGGCACACAGCATTAATTTTTTTCGAGACTCCGGTTACGGTCATGAAATGTGTTTTCAAGCACGTGAGAGCTCTGTCGAGAGGATCGTTTTTCTTTAATAAAGAATGAACCGAGGATGAACCGAGAAATAAGTAGTAATAGTCGGTGATTAGTCAGACGTGGTTTTAATTTAGTGAATTCGTCTCTCGACGACTCAGCGCCCCGTGTAATTTGCTTTCGAATAGAATCACCATGTATATATACTTAATGCCGCTGTGCGCCATGCAAATGAAGCCACGCATTTTTTTTTTCTTTTCACCGGTAAAGCCGAATCTCAAAAGCCGCTCGGCGATGTAATGGCATGGGATATTTTCGCGTGTATGTGCGTACGTGTGTCCATAGAAGGAAGAGGTGGTCATTATTGCTCTGGTAATGGGAGGAAGAGCTCGTGGTGGCGCGCAGCTTCCGACACCTTATTAGCCACGGTCCCGCTCGTTCATCTCGCGCGCGGCGTCAGCATGCGGGCACCACACACCACGGTTCGCCGGGGCGTACCCATGTGGGTTGTGTGCGGTTCGTTCATTCACAGCAAAGCTGTGGCAACGAGAGGAAGAGATGCAACGAACCGGGGGAAAAGAAGCGGGGGGGGGGGGGGGGGGGGGTGGCTGGGGAAGAACGACAGAAAAATAAGAGACCACGAGGCATTTACGAGGAACTACGAGAGCGCCGAGAGAGGGTCAGAAAGACAGGCGAAAGAGGCTTCTTAAGGATCGAGCTTCTCAGTGTAAGCACCGTGCACATTCCATCCGCACTGAGTAGAAAAAAAAAAACTACCGCACACTCGTCGGTCTACGAGGAAGTTAATTTTTCGAGTAACCCGCCTTATGTAACGACTTTAACGCTAATGGAAACGCGATTAGACCATTCATTTATATTACAAAAACATTTTCATACTTATATTTCTATTATACGGCATGTATTATCAAGTATATATGTATTCTTTTATATACATATGGTATATATAGGTATTTTTTTTACATCAGTATTGCGCGTCGGACGAAGACTGCACTCGCTTCCGAAAAAGGGTCGGTGGGCACTAATGGGTTAAATTCGTTTCCTGGGAAACCCCATTTCGTTAGAGAGACCCCCGCTAGGGGACGGACTAATGGAAAGGTGGCGCTATACTAAAAGTCCCGTTGGGCGCTTCGTTTTTTTTCTCTCCTGCGCGCTCTCCCTCTCCCTTTCTCTCTCTCACTCTTGCACCCCCTTTTTGCATCCCTCGGAGTTTCTCTTCTAGGCAGTCGTACCCTCATCCTCCCTCATCACGTTTCTATTTCTCTCGTTCCGCTGTTACTTTGCCACAGTAGCATGTAGCGCGGGGTTATAGCATCCTCGTTCGTAGCCGACACCGCCGACACTACCCTCTCTCTCTTGCAGCTTCGATTCCACAAGGACCACGGGGTTTTTTTCATTAACGCCCGGGTTGTAGTAGCGTGAGCTACCGGCCCCCGACGATGGGATAGCGAACGGTGAATTTTCGCGCGCGCGTGAGAAAACTGTGTTTCAACCGCGTAGTAGTGCTACCGTAACGGTAGTACGTACTCAGCACAGTCGGAGTGCCGGTCTCGCTAAAGAGTGGGAGAGAAAAAAAAAAGAAAGAAATACCCACAGTCGAGAGATCGTCGGGTAAAAAGCAAATTTATGTAGCGAAAGTGTCAAACAAACTACGATGTATTAGCCCACTAGACTCATGTCCTCTCTCCACTGGTTTCACGACTCTACTTTTATTTTTTTCACTCCCTCATCTCTATCTTTATATCTCGGTAGCACCCTCTCGACATTCACCGGGGACACTTCAATTTGTCGACTATATAATCTCTGGCCAACTCCACTCTTTTCGTAACGACTCTTCGGCAATTTCAGTCATTTCCGATGGTCCTTCGTCACGGCTAATGGTACATTCGTTTATGCAAATGGTTAACTGTGCTGCCGTTCATCGATCGTTTTGCAATTCAATGTTTTTCGGTGTCGCGTTATGCAAATGGTTTTTTTTACAAATTTTTCGTTTCACGATGAAGATCTTCGATGTTGATTAACAAAATGAAATAAAATAAAAGATTTATTGCACACAAATATGTTAATTCGGTAGACATATTTTTTATTCAAAATGCCAAAGTGAAATACATCGCGGTGATATAGATATCTGGTGCACGAAAGTGCGATTGGTTTTGAGCGCCGCACCGAAAGTCCGCGAGCCAATATCTCTTTTGGAAAAGGGAGGGGGGGGGGGGGGGGGGGGGCAAAATAAGTACAGCGAGTTCGACCGATAAAATGCGGTAATGGACGTGCCGGCGGCAGCGGCAGCCGCCGCTAGTACGGGGCTGAACCTGCGCTCCATCGTGTAACACGTTTCCCGTGCGAAACCCGTGGAACTGCCGCGGGGGCTTTCGCTGCACACTCTCCTTCATTACCGATTTGCATTTTATGCCACCCTGCTGGTCGAGTTTCGCCAACGATATGTATTCCGGGAGGGCCATTTTACATAGACATTCAACGTCGCAGTTACGCGCTACTTAGAGTAAACGTAATTCCACGCACGTAGTGTTACAAACTTTCGAGGGAATGTGAAAATACCGAGAGAGGGATAAAAGGCTTTACCTTTGGTACATATTTTGTGAGACAAATACCCCTGGAATATCATCATTTTCGTATCGAAACTTCGCTCATATATACACTTCTACGAGGCATCTTTAACGTTCGTTCGACAAATATCGTAATACTGTCAACATGTTAACTTTTCCTTTATTATCTACTGTGTTGTATATTTATATTAAAATGGAGAGCTTCAATTCTAAACACGATTAAAATTTTTTTCACAGATTTTTTTTGTTCATTTTGAAAAAAAATTGTGATTGCGCAGTAAAAATCTTCGAACAACGTAATTGCATTGCAATAAAACTTCCCTTTTATAACTCGATACTTCAGTCGCTTGATGCCAAAAAATATGATTCAATTAACTCGGAAATCATAAATCGCGAATCGATTATAGGATAATCGGTTCTTCTTTTACGCGAAACACTAAAAGAAATATTTTGTATTCGAGGCGCTCTCGTGTATATAGGGAAGGCAGGGGTAATTAATTGTTCCCGTTGCTCAAGCAATTGCCCTCGCATCACCCCCGACCTCAGCCCATCCACTAGTCTAAAAGTACGTAACATAAAGCCCGGGGTATAAATGTGCGAATGGAGAGTCCCGGATTGTATAGTACGGTATAAACGGAGAGATAGCGAACTTGTCGAGGTATACGAACGTTCGAGTACCGAGGGAAACAAGCGTTTCACTGTTATTTCTCCCGAGCTTTCGGTTAATACCGCGATGGAGAGGATAGCTTCACTTTTTCGTTTTCTGTCTCCGCGAGCTCTTCGTTCTTCGGTTGTACTTCTCTCGTCCACGACAACGGCACCACCGTGTTATTCGCCAATTAATGGCTGACGAGTACGTTTTCACGGGGTTCACGTGTTCGCCTGTGGCTACTTCAACCTCGTTAAAGATGATTTTCTCTTTTCCCACTCTCCCCTTCCCTCCCTAGTGGATTTCGCTCACTCTCTTGACGACAGAGAAGTTTCAGACACCGTGGCGACGATGCTTCCTCAGCCTCTGGGTGAGCTGATTTTATCGAGCGGAGGACGCGTGAGTGGCGCTTAAGATCGTCGGTTGTTGATAACCCACCGCTTGCCTCCTCGAACACACCGAGATTTTTCCCCACTAGTACACTCTCTCGCTCTCCCACTGGTTTCATTCAACAAGTCAAGCTGAAGCTTTTCCCCTCGGCCGGCGAACCGCGAGCTCTCGCGTGGAGAGAGAAAGTAGGATGAGAGTGTCTTGTTATTAAAACATTGCCACCCAACTCTCCTCGACGGCTATAGCTGTATCGCATATAGTATAAATATACTACAATACCCTCCCCAACACGGGATTGCCAGCAAAAACACATAAATACCGTGAAAGTTGAAACGAGGAAAAAGAAAGAGTGAGTAAAGAGCCGAGAGAAAGCTGAGGATTCTTTTCATAACAGTCGTCCGCGAGAGTGGACTATTTTTTCGTTTGTTTGTCTATCTTCACTTCGCTGTATTGCCGTTGAGATATAGATATAATGTACGAAATCTGTATTTAATACAGAACGTTCCTTTTGTCAGCGAACCATTTGTACGGTTGTACTGTGATTGAGCATTTCTCATCATTCCCCCTTTCTTGCCCCTCTCCGATTTTATACTTTGTGCATTACCAGCAATCTCATGAATCGTTGTTAAAACATTGTTAATCGTCTCTTTTCTCTTCGCTGCTAAGAGGCTCCGAGAAAATTAGCTCAAGTTTTCTTACAAGGTAGTAGCGAGAAACAGCGTCAAGTAAACGACGATAGCTTTGTCATTTAATTAATTAATTAATTAATTTATACGACGTTCACATCGTTATAAACCCCTCCACCACCCACTGACGTCGTTTGGTCGTTATAAAACTTTACGATGAGGGTGGCAAAGCCGGGGCGACTAGCGTTACCTACGCGGCGATAATTATAAAGGCTTTACCTCGCACTAACTATGCTCTCTCTATTTCTCTATCAAAGCTTTCAAGCCCTTCAAGACTCCTCTAATTCTCCTCTCATTCGCTTCTCTCCTCATTCTCTCTTCCAATGCTTCGATGTGTCTGTTCGGTGGTATAGATCCCGTTATCAAAGTAAAGCGAGAAATCTCGTTTGCGATCGCACGGGATCGTATTCATTATTCGTTTGTACCGGTGACAACTGTCGATCGAATATCCGGTAGCCAGATTTCACAGGGTCGTTCCATCCCTCGCGTACCGCACATGTGTTATATTCTCTCCATTCATTCTCATACTCGCTCGACCGTAAACGAGCACCAGCCATCGTACCGAACGGGGTAGTTATTGCGAACATCATACAAACCTCCGTGTCGTGTAGCATACAGTTTCTATTGCTCTACTCGGGAGGATATTGGCCTCGTGCTGTCACCGCTGGTACTACGATATCCTATCTATGGGTTACCTCTCTGTCACAGAGTTGTATGAAACCGGAACTGCGATACGGTCCGCGCACCGGTGATTATTCTCACGAATCAACTTTTTCGTTCATTTGGCCCCTCACCCTCCCTCCCTCCCACAACTATCCCTCCCTTGCTTCTGACCTATCCTGGTACAGATATCTCTCTTTCTCTTCTTGGGTAATTCCTATTTCCGGGGCACACACACGCCAACCCTCCTTCCAAACTCCGGTCTTTCGCGTGCACGCGCCGTTATACGAATTCGCGGAATACCTGTTGCCCACCTCGACTCTATACGTTCCGTACACCGAAAGCTTTGGCGTTTTCCCGCGCCAGTTACCCCCGCGACGAAGCTCGGTGCCCTATATCACAGTTGGCGAAAATAGACATATGCCTTAAGTGCACGATGCTCAACGACCCCACTGTTTTCCATAACAACGCGCTCGGCAAATCCGCGAGTTGAAAATACTGTAGGACGATGATAGAAATATTCGAAAAGCCGGATCGCGTGTAAAATAAAATAATAATAAAACGAAAAAAAAAAAAAAAAAAATGGTAAAGGTAAAGCTGAAACTGGCAACGCGTGTGTGGAAAGGATGGGTGGATGGACGATTCCCGTTTGGGCGAAAAACCTTTGCATTCGCAAACACCGCGTAAAAAAAAATGAAAAGCGCCCGATCGTTCCGATATCCATTGGTTCGGTAAACCGTGTGAGAGTGAAAATATAAAAATGGGATAATATTATGGCATTGGCTGAGGATATATTATCCGAAAAAGCTTGAAAAATATGAGCGCATTAAGTATCACGGGGAGCGGGAGAGGGAAGTAATAGATTTATGTATAACGCGGGATAAAAGAAAATAATAGTACAATAGAGGAGAGTGATGAATAAAAAAAAAAGGAATCTTTTGTTCGTTCTCAGGATTGTTCAGTTTGGTTTTTGTTGTTATACCTATAGATCGGTTCTGCTTGATGAGCGAAATGCCATAGAATAATTTCTATGATGGAAGGTGATTTCGTATAAAAATACATCACGTTTTATTATCAGCCTCCTGTCTCACGCATTGTTATTCTCATGCGATAAATAAGCTACGATGCGTTATATGTGGAAAGGATGAATTCGAAGGCCTCATTGTTCGAAGGCGATAATAACGGTTTACCTATCGATGATTTCATACATTCACGTTTTTTTTTCTCTTCCTTTCTCCTTTATGATAACCCGTGTTATCTGCGCACAGATTTATCGCCGCGGGGATTAGATTCCGATGGGAGACGATCACGATAGGATAAATGAGAGAGTCGAAGGGGGGGGGGGGGGGGGACGAGGTCTTGTAGAGGAGCATAAGATTTATCGTGAGGAATTTCTGATATCGTCAATAGATCGGCTGCTTCACCGTGCTGCTTCGCGAATCCTCTCTATCGGTCGCATTCTTCATCGTCTCATTCTTTCGTCGCGTGCCATGGTATCAAATTCGTCGCTGTTTGTCGTACCGGCGAACTTAGAACAGGAAATTCAACGCTTCTTCACCTTCCATTTTAACTACAGCCTTCCGTCTCGTGAACTCAACAATATCTACAGGAGAGAAAATGTTATCTTTGGCACGACACCAATGCCGTATACTCGGGAGATACTAATTTTGCTCTTGGATCATTTTATTCTCTATAAAATTCTTTCACGAAGGAAGTTTTCGAAATTCATTTTCGAAATTATTCGCCTCGAGGTGAACCATTAAAAAGAATTTTTCGACACGAAATAACATGAAGTCTTTCATCGCGCAGACAACGTTAGAGAATCGCTTTATCCACTAGAATATTTTCTGGATGAGAGACATTTTTCAATTTAATATTTTTCATTCGTATTTTCGATGCGGTGGATTGAAAAGAATTTTTAAGCACGCTAAAATCGTCTATCTGTAGCAATCTGTCGTACACTATCGAGAGATTAATTTTTATCTTTCTCCCGGCGGCGACTACCTGCTCAAACATCGTTTCCCGGCGCACACGCGACAAAGCGAGAAACGTTAAGAAAGAAAAAGCATCAAAGTATGAGAGAAGAAGTGGAAAAATCGATCGAGCATCTCTGCAGGGAATCGTCGAGAATTCCCCGAAAGGGGATTTACTTCCGGCTTTTCACTTCCGTATTCTCTCTTTCTCCATCGTAGAGTGCAAAGAGCGCACGAAACGTAAAGAGTAAGGGATGGGGTGGTGGTTGTGGATGGTGGTGCTAGTCGCGGACTGAGCCGCGAGGCCGGCGAGTGCCTATTCATTCTTTTCGCGTCTCGTAGTCGCAACAACAGCCATACGAGAAAAGCTCCACACCGATCGAGTAACACACAACGACAAGCCGAGAGAATACACGAGCGAGTAGGGATCCGTGGGGCTCCTGTTGAAAGGAACACGCGAGGATGTTGCCAAAGCGAGAGGGGAAGACTCGGGCGGTAGTAGAAAAACCCGATGTGCTCTCTCGGAGAATCGTTTCGATGATCGACCATGCTATCGCAAGCCCACCTATCTCTCATCCAGTGGATCTACACGTATGGAGAGCTTTTCTTTTGTATTGCGCCTCCTTCTTCCCTCTTTTATTTTTTTTTATTTTTTTTATCGGATACGATCTCTTCGGTAAGCTCCTTGCGAACGACCATTTCTTCCTATCAGGATCCGCGCGCATCACCAATTATTCGTATAGAACCAGAATATCGATCAATATCTATTACGGGACTCTTCGAATGGATACCAGAAAAGATATTTTTTAAATATTCACGCAATTTTATTTTTTTTTCTATCAAATATGTAACAAATGGCCCATTTAAAAAACTCCTTCAAATCTGTAGATACGTGTATGGGATTTGTAGGTACGAGATACTAGAATAATTTCCGATAATATTCTGGTACGAGGGTTCTATATATAATTCGAAGTGTCGCCGATATGTGAGGCCGAAAATTTTTCACGGATACTCGAGGGGGTCCCCGCTAGCAGCACGGGGACAGTAGAAAAATCGATCGAGGTATATAACGTGGCCATTCGTAATATTCTCGTAGTTACTCCACATTTCGTTCTATATCAGGATTATACATATATTCTGTATTTTATCTTCGTGAGCATCGTAAGAGGAAAGGCGAGCGAGAATTCCCTCACGGGAATAATTTATTCCTATCGGGTGATCGGTGATTTTTATACAGCTGAGAGCCGAAGGAGAGGGATGGGGGTAGCAGTGCTTCGGCCGTCGTTCGTTCATTTTACCCACATTGACACGAAACAACGAGTCTCCGAGGTGTGAGATCTCGGGGCGGTGAAACGTCGAGGTGAAAAGAATGTACGACACGCATAGATACATTTCTATGAGTGACGGCGATGCTACGAGCGTGGAATCGTCACTTCGACGATCGACGACGGAGATATAAAAAAAGAACAAAAAATATGTATATAGTTTACTCGAGTTTCTCGTCACGCGACTATTCTCCCATTCCATTTCTTTTTCCATCGTCCGACGTATCGACTCAACGTGGGCCCTCCCCCCCCCCCCCCCCTTATATATATCGGACGAGAGTAAATTCAACGGAATTTTTTGTTTCACAGATGAGCCACGTATCTGACGAGGCTACATGTGAGAGTGGCGCCGGTCGCCCTCGCATCAGAAAATATTACACGTTATAGATTAAAAACCCAGCAGCAACGACGAAACGGAAAAAAAAAACAACCTGAAACAGGAACGAAATGAAACGAAACGAGCAGCGCCGTTCCCCGGTGGATTCTCGTCAGGTAGATAATATACAAAACTGTCGAGTCTCGTGGTAGCTGATAAAAAAAATGAGTAGACCGAGAGCGGAAGAGAGAAAGAGCGCGGGAGAGGGGGAGAGAAAAATTATAAATCAACCAACGAGGCTGATGCGCGTTTGCGGCTTGTCAGAGAATATTTATTAAAAGCAGTACGTAGCTTGGGGTACAGGAAGGCAAGAGTGTGTAAGAGGGTCGGCAAGGGGGGGAGGGGGGTGGGGGTTCGGTTGAGCGAGTAGCGAGAACGAGTAAAGAGCGAAGAGCCACAGAGAACACCGATGATTGCTAGGAAATAAAGTGCCCGGAGGGGTTGACACATGGGAAATCTTCCGCGGCGAGCAGGGAGGAGAGTTGGCGGGGTTGGGTTGCACAGGAAGAAAGCAAGAGAAGAAAGAGAAAGAGGCCTCGATGAGAGGTGCGAGGCGCGAGAAGACACCAGAAGTAGCAAAACCCTCCAGCAGGCTTTCGAGAGTCCGTGCAATCCGTATAGCTACAAGAGAGTTTTCTCTCGACTGTGGGCGGTAAGAGGGAGGAAACGAAAGGCGCGCTTCACGTACACACGTACATCGAACTCGCGGGTGTTTTCTCTCTTTTGCACAGGTTGGCGTACGCTTCTTCGGGGCTGCCGGAGCAAAGCTCACCTTTTTCAACGGCTATACGCCCGCGAGAGAGGGCGAACGGAGGAGTCTCGCGAGTCTCTCTGTGCTCGCCACCCCGTGCTCCGCACAGTTCCCCGTGACTACGCGAGTAATGGATTTGAGGATTTCCACGCGCCACTGGGTCATAGCTTCGATTTATCTGCCATCACGCGAGCCTTCCCAGCTATAACGACCCATATTTTCTCTCGTCGTTTTCCCCACAGCCTCCTCTCTTCTCTCACACTCTCTCGTTCCTGCCTCCGACTTTTCTCACTCGATGTCTTTCTCTCATCCCTTTCTATATCAATCCTTCTATATCCCGACACGTTTTTCTTTAGACCGCGTACTCTCTCTCTCTCTCTCCCCCGTTTCTCTCGCTCTCCTCGTCGCACTTTTCCATCTCATTTTACCTCATTCTACTTCTTTCATCTCGTCGACGTCGAGCGCATCTCTCCCGGTATAGCAGTCGTTTGGGACTCTTGATGTTCGAATCCGGTCGCGACGAGACTGTTTCCGCGAACATTGGTATCGTAACGAAGTGTATATTTCCCCCTCATGCTTTCACTCGTTTTTTTTTTGTTAACCCCTTTTCCATCTACTTTGCACTTAAGGCCGCCGAAGGTGGAGGTGAACGAGAAGGATTAGGAGGTAAACGTGGGTTGTAATATAGAACTACGATGTTTCGCGAATTCAGGTCGCGGAATTGGAGAGAGCGTGTAAGGATGAGGGTTGACGGTGAGGGTTGGAGGAGCGGAAGGAAAGGGGTGATAGAACTCGCGAAGCCAAGAGGATACGCTATATGTAGATAGTAGTAATGGTAGCACTGGTGTAGCAAAACTGGAAACGGTTTGCCAGGAGGTATGAACCGTTGCCTGGTTTCTGTCTAATCTCGCGGTTCGTTTTATTCCCCCGGCGATTTGTCCGCGAAGCTATCTCGAGGAACGTTAAATCCACCCACCGAGGCAATTTGGATATTGCTCTCGTCCGATTTAAGCTCCGCCACTCCCCGAGCGCCAGCTGAGTGCTGGCAGAGAACACGGCAAGGACGGCAGATGCACACATATATACCTCCCACACATACATAACCGATATACATGTACACAGTTATGTATACAGGTGGATAATCGAGAGAAAGTGATATAGAGAACGCTGAAGACGGGTAGGGAGTGAGAAAGATATGGGAATAAGGAAAACGATTCGAGAGAGTCACCACACAGGGCGGCGAGGTGAGGACGATGGATACCAGAAGAGTCGAGCCTACGGCAATGGCTAAAGCGAAAGAAAAAAAACAGAAAGAAATGCGAGAGAGAAGACCGAAAGAGACACACGGCTTTGGGACACAGTAGCCCCGAGGAGGTTGCGCGCCAACGAGTACCGGCAAAAGAGCGAGATGGATAATGCCTCGCGTCGAAAAGTATCCGCCAACATTTTTCATCTCGCCCTAGATTTGTCTCGATTCGATAGACACAGGAGAGAAAGAGATGAAAAAAAAATCGAGTGAGAAGGAGAAGGAGGGAAGAGGATCAGAGGAACTATATATCGTCGATGTGGTGTATAGGCGGATCAGAAAATTGATGACGCATCGATAAGACAGTGGAGAGATCCATTTGGTAATCTGTTATATAGAAAAATATCCCTCTTCTTCCCGTATTCGAACTCCGCTCTTTTCTATCGCACCACCGCACGCGATCGAGCTTTTATTAATTAACCGTTTTCTCTCAGTTTTTCTTTCAATCGCTCTCTTATTCTCTCTCTCTCAGGCTATTATCTCTCACCGCCGATCTCGGATATCATCCCCTACATAGCGTGGCCGTGCCGCGGTTACGGACTATAGAGAGCTTTGTAATAGCGGGTTACAACGAACGAGAAGGGGGGCAAATGGTAGTGGATGAGCGAGAAGACTGAGAACACGAGAGTTGATGATGATACGAAGGATCCTAACGGAATTATATACTGAGTAATATGATCCCCTAGAGTAGCCCGGGAGCGATGGTTAGAAGCGAGAAATCTCGTACTCGTCTACCGAGCTTGAGAGCAACTACACCGAGCATTATCATCATTCTCTGACGGTGATATTACATTCGAGTTGAGCCGTTCAAGAGACAGAGATAAGCTTTTATGGTATTACCGAAGCTAATAAAATTATACGATTACGTATATCTGCATGTTCGCCGGTCAAAGGCTAATTATTTATCTTTTTTTTTTCATTCTTTTCGCAAGTAAAAATTGACTCGAACTCCATCACCCCACTCGAGAGCGAGTCAATAAACTACGGGGAATAACTTTATCGCGAAGTAGAAAGAGAAATAATGATCAGACGGCGAGTGTGAGTGGTAGTACTATTAGGAGAAGCACGTGCCCCAGCGTGGATTAATCGAAGAGCTTATCGAAAAGCGGGTGAGAGAGAGAGAGAGAGAGAGAGAGCCTAGAGAGCGCAGAGAGTGGGAGGAGTGAAAGCTTGCATGAGGATAGGAAAGTCCGGTGGCCGATAAATCGAAGCCACCTGAGAGCTAATTTCGAACACGAGCCGATCGAGAATCGATTAAACTTAGCATTCCCATCTCTCGCTCTCTCTTACTCGCGCGCCTCGCAACTCCTTTGATACCCGAACGCTTAACTCCCAATTACTCTGAATAACTTGGAAGCTCGCGCCGTCCTTGAGCCCACTTATGCATCGCTGCAGCTCATAAGTAAGACGAGAAGGAAGAAGGCGAAGGAGAGAATAGCGAGAGAGAGTCAAAGGAACTAAAACGCGACGTATATTCGACGTTGATCTTTCCGCGCACCAAACACGCTTCGACATACATAATATACTATGTATATATATATTACGTACATATTTAAAGCATTTATACTAAACTATATAACTCGTGTTACATAGCTGGAACTCCTGTCTGGGATAGTTGAAGTTTCGCTAAATCCCTGAACGATAATATTCATGCACCCCAGTGGGTGAGGTTGCTCCGCGGAGAGCCATAGCATGAGAGCTCTGATGATTGTTGTTCTCTACAGTAATATACAACAAACAAACAATGGTGGAGGGGTCGCGCGAGTGATTGTGCGTTTTATCCATGTGTCTCAGTGTGGCGTTTCGTATACCACACGTGTGCTATAAACTCAAAATGTTCGGTATAACAGAAGCACCGGAACGGAGAGAGAGGTTGAAAGAGGGATAAAGATAGCCCCGCCGAAGCGCAGGCTGCATGCGATTTCGTGATTTGCTGCTATTCATTTTCGTGCTTGTCGTTATTTCCGCAGATTCAACGGCAGCCGTCGCTGGTCCAGTATTTGTCACGCCGGTTGGCAACAAAACAGCTGCGATCGGACGCGAAGCAATATTCTCCTGTAGCGTTCGCAACATTGGAAAATTTAAGGTGAGAGATATTTACATACTTTAGTTTTTTTCCTCGTGTTATAGACGTGTGTCTGTATATACATATGCATATAAATACTATGTATATCTACATAATAGTATCGTCATCGTTTACTTTAACGCTGATGGCCCGGAGATCGTTACCGAGTGCGCGGCTTTGTGGAGGAAGCTACTATTATTATCGTTTTTCCTTGCACCTCGGGTCTTTCGTTTTCTCACAATTTTTTTTTAAATTTTTTAAATCTTTTTTTTTTCATCTTCCACAGCTCTGTGTATAACCGAACACTAGTTTCTCTTTCACCATTTTATCCTTGACGTTCAGACGCTTCTCCCGATATGCCCTCCGCACCGTTTGCTCGTTCTTCTTTCTGATCCGCTTGGAAACTGAGCTCCCCGGACCTTCTATTATGTATATATATAACTGCTCTTTCCTGCTTATAATATCAGTGCATTTATACATCTTCCGTATAAAATATACGTGTATTTGTGTGTGTGTATATATATAGCTATTATGCACCTATATCCGGATTTACATACACTTGGGACGAAGTACGATTTTCCGAAGAAGATACTCGAGTCATCTCGTTAATGCGAGATTTCTCTCCAGTTATATTTCTGCTGTATACAGCAATATCAGTAGTTGAGCTCGAAATGCAAACAGATTCGTTCGTTTCGCGAGACACGTCGAAACAATTCGATTTGCCGCACAACGAGATAAAACCATTTGACGAATTAGTGTAGGAATGGGAAAGAGGGAAGGCACTTGACTAGCGCTAAGTAGAAATATCGCGCTGGGGTCAGCCACGACGGATGTAGCGGTGTGTTTCGCACACGAAAGCGATTTCCATCGCACACGACGGTAGGGCCGGAGGAGGATAGACCGAGCAAGTGGCACGAGAGTAAGTACGGTCGCTTCGGGCGGTATGCGATTAGTAGATTAAGCCGTGTTGATCAGAAGCGCGGCGTAGTAGTCGAGAACCACTTCGAACCGCCTCTGCGACGTTGTACCTAACCAACGGTTATGTTGCCGTTGCTCGCTCGAGGGTGCCGGATTCTCCGAGGCTTTGGTGTCCAAACAAAGCCATGAGAAATATATCGTAGCCACCTCTCCCACCTCCGAACGATCGAACCGAGATACCAATAGCTATGAGCTCGCGAGAGACGTCGATGGAGGATTCAAAATATATAGACCAAGCAACCGGAAACAGTAGCAGCAACAGTAACATCGGTAACACCGGGGTAGATCCGAGATTCAATAACAGATACGATTCCCCTTTGGGTTGAATACGATTAGTAGATGAAGCCGTGTTGATCATGCATGGCTAACGGCGTTACTAGATAACCGTTAGCGTTGAATACTCCGCAGCTCCGCGCGCGCGGCGTTTAGACTCGATTGCAGATACTACATAATCGCACAGGCAAACCGAGTAAACGGACCACAGTCATTGGACGGTTACCAGTTATTGGCCTTCAAAGCCGATTCGGGGGAAAAGAGATATTCGACGATGCTAATAACCGACGGCGGAATATAAACTCGCAACGTTTATCCAAGGAATAAGCACCGCGAGAGGTGAAATAACGAGCGACATCGGTAGGCCGCACTGCATAAACAGAATTAGATACATACCTATTAGAGAATATACGGGGGTGGGAGAGAGGGGGTTGTGCCAGATATGAATACAGATTTGCGCGGGTAAATGCTCATATATGGATAGAGGAAATTGGTGGTCGAACACGATAAGTAGATCCGTGCCAATAGCCGTTGGTCAAACACGAAGCTATTAAGTTCTACAACGTGCAGAGACCCATAATGCACAGCAACGCATGCCCGGTGTACACCCAGAAACCGTCTCCCTATACTAGAAATATATATCTGTACTGCGATTATATGTGCTCGAAACTATACGCGGCCCCAAAGCGTACAAGCGAGCGGCAAGCATGTCAAAGTGATTAGGGACGAGAGTGCCGTACGGTAGTTACGATTACCACGGGAGCTACAGACCCGGGCTTTTTCGAATATGATTAACAGATGAAGCTCTCGTACGGACGTTCGTCAAACATCGGTAACAGATATTATCTGGATGAGAATTAAAGCGTACGGTTGCTACTAAGCGCAACGGCAACGATGATACTAATAGTAGTGGCGAGTGGGCGTTCGTGGAATGGCACGGTTATAGTTTGCGTGATAGTCCAACGCAAGTTGCGGATACGGATGATAGGAATTTAGTCTATGACACTCGCAATGCCGCATATCCTATTACGGATAATCGTTGATTCTTGTAACTAAACGCCGCTGTAAAGAGGATTAGGATTATTTTAATACTATCGAAAACCGACAAAAAACGAACTATGAACCGAATTATATAGAAATAATGGTTCATTTATTCAATCGGCTGCTGCAAGAGAATACAGTTAGGAGCGAAAAATTTGATTTTTTAAAATATATACCATTTTTTAAACGCTGCTATTTCGGCTAAAGATGGTTCAAAGTAATAATGTAGTGATAGCTGTACAGTAGCGGATATCGATGATGGGAATTGAGCATATGACGTTCGCAATGCCGGTTATTATACCGTACAATTGTTGATTCTTGTAACTAATGCAGCTACGAAAAGGATAAGGATTATTGAAATTCGATCGAACAAAAAAAAAA
Organism: Buathra laborator; assembly: GCA_934046635.1. Taxonomy (NCBI): domain Eukaryota; kingdom Metazoa; phylum Arthropoda; class Insecta; order Hymenoptera; family Ichneumonidae; genus Buathra; species Buathra laborator. The sequence goes on along the minus strand of OW203897.1, from coordinate 1,595,748 downwards.
AATGATGAACCGGATTCCTAAAAATAATCGAAAGTCGGTATTATTGTTTATTTATTCGATCGCTAATAGGTTACTACACGGGACCGCAGATGGAAAGGGGAAAAAATCTTTCTTTTTTTATCTTTACCTTTTTTTTTATATTGCCGGTTTATAAATTTTTTTTTTAAATAGTTCGAAATAATGTAGTCATAGCTGTATAGTTAGAACGAGTCACCATTCATTATTGTGAGTCTCAGTTCCAATAATGCGAATTGAATGTGAATTAAGAGATGATCCGGAAAGACTATGGAGCTTCTCAAGGACTGATTAGTATTACCAATTGGAATATCGAATGGACGATAATTACAGGTAGGTTGGCTTCGTGCCTCGGACCAGACGATTCTCTCGATGCACACACGTACCGTAACGCACAATGCCCGTATCGCGGTGACTTTCGAATCCGGCGGAAGTCCCGGCGGCGGTGACAGCGGTGGCGGTGGTGGAAGTACAGGGAACAGTGGCAGAGGCTCGTCTAACCAGCACAGCGTTACCGGAAGTAGTCACGTACCGGAGGAAGCGGTTAATGGAACGTGGCAACTCCACATACGTCAACTCAAAGAAAGCGACAGGGGTTGTTACATGTGTCAAATTAACACGAGTCCAATGATCTCGGCACTCGGATGTCTCGACATTCTCGGTAAGAATCTAATCGTATCAATTGTTTATAATTTATCGACGTACCGTTGCTCTTAAATCGATATTAATCCATGGGAAACTCATAATGGTCAGCCAGTCACTGTCACTAAAATATTGTCGAAGAAAATTGTTTTTTTTTTTTTAATAGTAACCGTATAATCTGATAGGGATGTATATCTTTATTAATTGAGCCCTTCAAACGTTCACTCTTCCGTTAATAAGCCTTTAAAGTTTCGTGACGTTATTTCTATATTACTCCGCAAATTGGTCGTTAAAGTTTCACAAAACTTCGAGAATAAGAACGATGTCTCAACTATAGAGTCATTAAAAAATAAAATAAGATTTTATCCAATAACGAGGGCGGGGATTCGATATCGTCGAGTTACGTTATATGTATATATTTTGAATATCACGACATCTTATTGTACAATATATTATGTATATATATATATGTCATTTATATTGTTTGAACTATAGTACCACCGGACATTGTTGACGGTGGTGAGACGAGCACCGACTTAGCAGTTGCCGAGGGTGACAACGCGACGCTAACTTGTCAAGCAACCGGAAGACCCGAGCCGAAACTTACTTGGAGAAGGGAACACGGGGGGGATATTCTCATCAGGAATTCGACCTCCTCCTCAAGTTCGTACAATCTCTACCATACTTCTCCTTCTCCTATATCTATTCGCGTATTCACTCGACTGTCATAGTACACTATAATGTTGAGTGTCTACGTATACGTACACTCAGCAAGTAGTTCGAGTGGATAAAGCTCCAGGAATTCTGTGCTACCCGCTGCTGTTGCCGCTGCATATGATTGAGAATCCCTTGCAATTTCATTCGAAACAAACTTCAAACTTTTCGTAACGAATATATGACGCTTTTTAACGCTTGTTTATCGCGTTTGCGGGAAAATTACATTTGATCCCGAGACTTTGACCGAATGCACGCTCAACGGTTTGGAGTTATTGAAATCGTTGATGATGGGTCTCGCGGTTTCGTGTGAACTAATTAATCCGCGTTAGGTGTAAAGGTTCGCACTCTTAACCGGAATAAACCGGAAATGGGATACCAAAGCGATTATTTTTAATTGGCCCGGGGGCTGTCGGTTGTTCGTGTTAGGTGGCTTCATCACTGCGTTACAAGCATCAGCCCGTTAGCAAAAAGCAAGAGCAGCAGCTACAGCAGCGGCGGCAGCACACGAGTTAATTCAAAACTTTTCAAATCGAGTTTCAACGATCTCGAGAGGCGTTTGCTCAAAAGCCCTTTAGGCGAGAGAGCGGGAACGGGGATAGGATAGAGAGTGAGCGAGGTAAAGGGTTGGGATTAAAGGAAGATGGAGAGCCGCTTGGGTAGCCACGCTTCGGAGTCTCAAAGGACCCGCGCGCCGGGATAGGTAAATGTTTGGACACGTTCGGCGTGCCGTGACGTATCGTGTGCGCTCTCGCAAGGCTCGCCAGAAAAGCCAACGAGAGGAACGTCGAGAAAGCAACTACCAAGGCTCGAACGAGCTTCGTTGCCTTCTCTTTAATGGGGATAGCTAACGGAAAGAGCTCGTAGACTCTCTCTCAGTAGGTATTATAACGAACGAGCGCGGGAAAAGGAAAAGAGAGAAGGTACAAGGCAAATTTAAACGAGATAAGGTGGCTATAAATTAGTTGGTATACATTATTCCCCAGAGTTATTTCAACGTTATATCCGTCATTTGCCAACACCAGTGGATTCTTTATTTCTTATTCCATACCTACGCAATTATAATATCCATAAATAGGTACAAAATCATTTGTATATAAATTCAAATGACTTTTATTCGATAAAAATTATATTTTTTATTTATGTATTTATTTATTTATTTATCTATATTATCCACAAAAACGGTAATCCACTCCAACAAGTACCTAAGTGAGGGTCGATTAAGCGATGCGGAAATTTTTCAAATTCAAGCTACCGTAACGTTTAGCGTCGGGACACGCGGGAGGACCAACCGGGCCGCCGTACATTTTCTGCAATATTTTTACTGTATCATTGTAGCGAGCGAGAGATGTGTGTACGTGGGATGGAGAAGCAACGGTTGTAGTAATGCTACTGCTGCGAAACCCTCGGTTCGCTTCGTCCAACCCGAGTCTCTACTCGACGGTCTGATTCGCCGGCTGACTGGACTCGAAATACCTACTGCGGCGGGGGCGCGCGCGCGCGCGCGTGAGCGAGGGTTCCTGTCTGTGGCAAAAAGACCACGGCCACTGAGCTAACGTAGCTGGAGCTGACTCATCACGCATGCATAGCACGTTCGCGGTGCAGAGTTCCCTCGGATTTCTCACATTTGTGTGAGACTGAGAGAAAGAGGGAGAGAGAGAGAGAGAAAAATCGAAAACGACGGTAGCGAACGAAAGAGAAGAAAGGAGTGTACATATATATTTTTTGTCTATATATATATAGAGAGAGAGAGAGAGAGAGAAGAAAAGAGTGAGAAGAGGATTCCGTTGGCGTCGTTCGAAGATCGACGAGCGGGTACTTGAAATGTCGATGAAAAAAAAAAAGACGGCAGAGAACCGAAAAGAGAATAAAATAAAATTAAATTCACAATGGGGAAGTCTGGTGAAAAACGAGTGAAATCGCAAATTAAAAAACGTTTGCCTCCTCGACGTGTAAGCCGAGGTTTGCACAAGTGCTCGGGTTCTCTATGAAAAAAAAAAAAAAGAAGAACCTGGTTTGGCCTCTGGACAAAAGTTGCTCCTACTTATATCGGCTCGAACGGATAAGAAAACTTTTCCTTATTATGCGAAATATATACCGTACTGTAGTTAGTAAACGGGAGTATGAAAATTTTGTTTTTTATTTTATATTAAAAAAAAAAACCCCTCCCCACAGCTACTTTTCGCCACGGAATATTAGTTTACAAGTTGGATAGACCAATTTTTGTTTTTTTTTTTTTCTCCTCGAGGCTCGTGAGGAGTAAAACGAAATAATAATATTGGGGTGAAAAGGGAAAGTGCCCATTGTACGCGAGGTGGAGTTCGCGTAGAGTATATTGCTGGGTGGTTGGAGTAAAATGAAACTACGTTTAAGCTGAACAAGTAAAAGAGGGAAGGAGGCGAAGCTCTCGTAGAGCGAGCTTCTCCTCTACTCCAAGAATATTCGATCTGGTCGCGATACTCTTGCGGATAACGTGGCGCAGTCCCGGGACTCTCTTCTTGCCCTGTCTCGTTTCCTTTTTCCTTTAAGCCGATAGTTCCACGAAATGGTAAAGGCAAAGGATTTCGTTATGCGACGGTGGTTTGTCCCACTCCTCTATCGTGACACTGGCCGACTCACTGCTGGTTTTCAGTAGGTACACCGTAACGAGGCCAGACGTTACAAAGTAAACCGGTTTCCTTCTTTGAGAAGTTGCTCCTTGGAGCGAAGTAAGTATATACGAACGGAGGAGGGCTTTCCTGGTACAGGAGCGCTGAACGAGAGGGGCCGAGAGAGGGTGGCGCAAAGATCCTGAATCTCCTTATAGGCCGCGAGGACTTCCACTCTGCGTACACACGATTACAGGCTCCGGCTGCTCCTTCTCTCTACCCGAGTTGGCAAAACTTTGAAACCCTTACCGCGCCGAGTCTCCAGACCACAGGTAACTACCCGTCGTCCTTCCGAGCGACCGGCGCGTTTCTCCATCGCGTAAGCACGGTGTCGTTTGCGCTCCTCGCCAAACCATCCTCGATGTCCGAGTACAAACACTCTACCACTAAGTTTTCGCATCCATAGCGTCGTTCCATACCGACCCTTGTAAACCCTCTTCTCCGACGGAACTTGCGAGATGGGTATCAAATCCCAGCCTAACTTTCCCCGTACCTGGGAATCGTCGCGTACTTTATCCACTTTGCCAGAATTAATTGCTACTGATGGCTTATCGGATTTATGTCTCTGCGCGAGTTCCAAGTACAAACAGACGTATCGATGTCGGTGTCGATAGGCGATAATAGTATGAGTCAACCGATCGTCGAGTCAATCGGGAAAACTATATGTTACCACGGAAAAGGAACATAAAAATTTGTTACGTTTCCCTTAGGGTTAAACTTAGCGGGATACAATAGGAGAGCACAAAAGGCTTCTTTTCTCGGTTGCGAGGAAACGAGTTTCACGTTTCTTTTTATTATCCACCGATGAACTTGGTAGCCACGGGAAAATCAGTTATATTCGTCGTTCTCGTTTTGCGAGTGAGAACCAAAGAAGAAAAAGAGCTGAGGGGAGCGGGAGAAAACGAGAAAAAAGGCACAAAAAGAAAAGAAAGGAAAAGTAGAGAAGAACAGTAGGAGAACTGTGTACGTCTATGCCAGACAGTCAGACAGCCACGCGGTTGAGTTGTTGTATAACGAGAGCAGACGTTACGAAGTAACCTTCCTCTTTGAGAAGTTTCAAGCCTTGTGGAACCTCCTTATAAGACGTGAGACTCTATATCTTTCTTCAGTTCGTTGCTTTTCAGGCTATTTCGCTCGCTCACTCGAGAGCGTACACACGATCAGTGAAAGAAGCGTGATAGAGACAGAGAGTGAGTGCAGCTTCGAGTTGGCAAAACTTTGTAGCCCCGGGGTTGCCACCCTCGATGTCCGAGTACCCGCCTGTTTTTCCCTCTCCCCCCCCCCCCCCCCCCCCGCTCTTTCGCTATTCCGCAGCGTCCCGACAGCCTTCCACTATTTCTCTCGTCCCGTCGCTCTCTTCTCTTCTTCTCATCCAGAATTTATATACAGCAGAGATGGAGTTAATGCCTTTCATTCCACGGTAGAATGATATACATTTTCGTTCTCTCGGCCTCTCTCATTCTCTCTCGAAAATAAACATTTTTTAATGAGCCCGAAGTGTAAGAAAACTTTTTGATACGGAAAGCTACAAAATACTCGAAGAACTCGAAGTCGAAAGTAGCCGCTCACTGCTCCGGCAAATTACGTAAAGTTACCGAACGCAATAAACATCAACTTTGTTAATCAATATCGAAAACGCTAATGAGAAGTCGCGGTTGTTGAAAAAGTAATAAAAACGATTATAAAGTGCAGTTTTGATACTCGTAACGCGAGTTAACTTAATTTTATTCATCGTCTTTATGTTTTTCATTCTTCCTAAGACTCGTCTATTGTTCGCTCTTTGCATAAAAAAACAAGTTAAAACTTCGTAATAAGGATGACCCGCATTAGAACAATTGTCCGTTACTCGCGTGTCTGAGACCAATGTTTCACGCAAGTCGCGAAACCCTCTTCTTTCTGTCGCTCAGACGGTTTTCTTCCATTATCTTCTCGTCGTTTCTTATTTCCCTCTCGCCACCATCGATCGTTTACGCCAGAAGAGACGTACAGGTAACTCGTAAGTACGTCGTACACCCCCCGTCGTGCCCGAGCAGCGTGAACGTCCGCCCAAAAAGATATAGTACAAAGGAAAAGTACGTTAAAAATAGATAGGAGGATAACGAGATAGGAGTCCACGGGGAAAAACGGAGTTTCGAACTCGTTACAGGTCGCACCAACACCGAAACATCTCCGGAGTCCTCAACTTGGTTGTGTAACAAACTCTATATATATATATGTATATAGAATAAAAAGAAAAGAATAAGGAGAAGACAGGAGGAAAGAAAGAATCTATAAACTCGCACGTACCAGTGCGAACCACGAGGACCAAACTCGATTTCAACATTCTCCTTTCCTACAGCCGTTTTCCGCGGGTAACCACCCTTCGCGTCACTTTATTCCATCCAGATTTTTCTTGCCCGAAGCTTATATACACGGCTCTCTTTACTGTCTCCTCCCACTGCAGACCGGAAGTACGTGTAGAGTAGACTCCGTATCGAGATAAAGAATTCGCCATCCGCAGGCAAGCGAGCCAAACTCTTACTGTCTCCGCTTTATTTTTTTTTTATTTTTTATTTTTTATACATCTTTTCGTTGCTTTTCTTGTACCTTGCAGCTGAAGCACGTTGCAGTGTTTTTCCAATCGGCGAAAACCGTTTCCCCCGTTATACACCGAGACTCAGCCTCTGGTGCTTTTTCCATTTTTGCTCGTTTTCGAGTGGCCTGACGTTCACGACTCGCGGTTATACGTAGTGTACTCTCGTCGTGCTTCCTTCGTCCTCTCCTTCTTCCCGCCCCTCTCGCTCTCGCTCTCTCTCTTCTGGCTCTTCTCTCGTCTCGTAAAATTAATGGAGAAAAGAGGCAGACCGCCGAATCGAGGACGTGTACGGAGTATGTACGCTGTATGTACTTAAATACCTAACGTGTACGTACTGCACCGTCTGATGATGCTGCCCGCCGGTTGGTTTCTGGTATCGCGGTTACTACGGCGTGTTAGCCGACGTCTACGAACCCCATGTCTCTCCTTCTCTCGGCTTTTTATAGGTTTGCCGTCTATATACATATGTACGTAAAACTGTTTTCAACCAATATACATGCCTCTGCGTACGTATATGTGTTTTGAACTCTCCGTTTCCGTTTTTTTTTATCTTTACGCTTGTTTTTTCTCTCTATCCTTTCGCAGGTGGTAACAGTTTCGGTACGTACTACAACGTTACGGGTTCGTCGCTGCAATTCCATCGTGTCGACAGACGACAAATGGGAGTGTACATGTGCATCGCTACCAACGAGGTGCCACCGTCAGTTAGCAAACGGGTCACCCTAGCAGTGAATTGTGAGCAAACGTTGTAGAACCGATAATCTATCGAATTCGTTTCACGCCATCGTCCCTTTTGCCGCCACATTCCCTCTCTCTTTTTTTTTTTTTTTTCATCGAAGAAAGAAAAAAGACATCTTTCACATCTTTCCCCCTCGTTTTTCCGTGGTGTAAAAATTGCAAAAAAAAAAGAAAACCAAAATAGAACACTGCAAGAAAAATCTATATTACTTTCCATCTGGTGACAAACGAGATCCGGCGCGTTATGTTCGTCTTTCGTGAATACGAGAACGTATATCGATGCTCGAGGAGAGAAAAGTCGTCGGGAATACTCGCGTTTCACAGGGCCGGTGGGTACTCGCTCACCCCTTTCATCCTCCGGTTCTCCACCAACATCCCCATTCCCCTACCCCTCCTCCCCTTCGATTCTCGCGCGTCCTTCGTTGAGTATATTCGCGAAAAGTACGCGATCGCACTCTGGTCGTTGAAGAGCGAAAGGTGGCACAGAGGCGGAGAATGGCTTGGAACGAACGTATATTAAGTTCGACCGATAGAACCATCTATTTGAAAATGGAAGCTTTGCTCTATATAGATATATATATATGTATATATATATGGGTAAACGCGAATGGTCCAAAGTAGAAGTAGTGCAGTATAGTACAGTGCTGGTAGACGGTGTGTGAAGGAGGGGCGCGAGATGTGGATATCGAGTAGAAAAGGTCGCTTGTTCTGACACCGTCGTTTCTTTTCCCTTATACGATCTTCGTCTACCCGCAGTCGCACCTGCCGTTAAAGCATCGAACCAGCTGCTCGGAGCACCATTGGGTACTAACGTAACACTTAGGTGTTACGTCGAGGCGTTTCCAAAGACGATAAACTATTGGATGAAAAACGGCATCGATATGCTTCTCGATGGGTGAGAATAACATAAACAAAATACTAATGTTCTCCGCGCGAATAATTGCATGCGTATTGAAATTATTTGTTTAATTTAAATACATTAAGTGCACGTGGATGTAATTTGGATCACAATTCGGTCCGACGTGCAAAAAATAGTATATGGAAAAAATATATTTAAAAAAATCATGAAATTCGGCATTTTTATATAAGTAATTTAGTAATTATATAATTCGTTATATATTCGAAGATATACGTCTGCAGCAATATATTCGAGAATATATCTTTAATATATCATTTTTTTTCGAGAAAAATGTGTTCGATGTATTACATATATTTTGATAAATAGGTTTTCTCCATATGCGGGGTAGTAAAATGGTTTAATAGAAAATGAAAATAGGCGCATTTCACTACGTAACGAAGTAATATGGATAAATACGAAGTAAATTGTTTTTCTTAGTCCGATCAACAATTAAGTCGCACGATTATTTATTTCGTTGTTGTCGTATCTCGCAGACCTAAATACAGTATCAGTGAGGTAGTCGACGGTTACAAGATCACCATGACGCTGCTGATAAGAGAATTCACGAGGCACGATTGCGCGGGCTACAAATGCGTCTCGACGAATAGCCTCGGAAAGGCCGACGGTATCGTCAGATTGTACGGTGAGTTATTACCATCGAAAAATAATATAAAAAACGAAAAAAAAAAAAATTAAAAAAACTACAAAATCGTGATGTACATCTACTTGTTTACGAAAAAAAAAAAAAAAACAACACAAATGTCCAATTGCTCTGTTCGCAGAGCTCAACTTGGACAATTCGGCGAGAATATCCCGTGGGAAGAATCACGTGTCGATTCTCGGTGGTGAGGCTTTTCCCTTTTCGATTGTTGAATTATAGAAGAGACGCGCAAAGCTCTCGTCCCTCGAACGCGGTAGTGCGTGACCTCCCCCCTCCCCCCACCCTTCCAATGTCCTCGAAAAACTTTTCCGTTACACAGAGAGGGATGAGGGACTAGTTTTTGCCTTTGTATATTCCATAAACAACGATATATATATATATATATAAAAATATAACAGAAAATTGAATTTTTCATGGAACAGAATTGGCGGAAGCAGCGCGGGGTACCGCCGGAGCGAGTACGCGGGCTTTCGAGACTTCGTCCAGAGTTGGAATTACTTACGCTCTCGGAGCGGTTATATTGCTGCTTCGAAATCTATGTCCGCGGTGAGCGTGGAATTAAAGATTGAAAGGTACGGGACTAATGGACGCCGTAAACGCGATCAACGATCAACAGCCGAAATAATATTTGTGCCAAATCGAGGATAATGGAGATGGAGTGGCTGTGTGCATTCTCCCCGACTGTTCCGGGCGCGCGCCTCTTATAGTAGTTATCTATCATCATCATCATCATCATCATTCGTAAAAAAAAAAAAAAAAAAAAGAAAAAAAAACACTATCTCGCGTTCCTCTCCTCTCCCGATAGTTATATCGTTCATAATTTTCGCGAGCCTCGTAGACATATCCGAAATCTCTTTTCATATCGTACGCCTAATCGCTGTAAAAAAATTAATTATCCGCGAAGGATCGAAGGAGAAGCCAAAAGGAAGCTGTGATCGACTCTCCACCAACGAGGCTGAGAAAAAAAAAAGTACCTGCCTCGACCCGCCCTGAACGAGATATCGAAAGCGTGGAGAATAACGAGCCCAATACCCCTTTTGCGCTATAAACTCTCGACTATCATATCAATCTCATATCACGCGCGTGTGATTCTGTATAGAATGATCGTCGCTCGAGCAACTTGGAATACAATACGAGGATGGCGTGTTATTTCTTAAAGGGATATGTGAGATAAGGTTCGACATATCTCGAGACTGTCGAAGAAACAACGCCGTGTTGCCGCGCTACCGGAACGATAGACGAAGCAGCCTCCCTGCTGCCCTTGTATCGCTCCGACGTGCTCTATTAGGTATGACGATGGGTGCAAGCGGAAGGCCGCTATAAAAACTTCGATCTCTACGTGCGATCGACGCTATACGGCTAACTGTTAAAACGCAAAGCCCTACCTGCCCCCCGAGTACGTGACGATGACGAACGTTGCACGGATGTGTTTTTTTAATAACTTTAAGCCTAAAGACTGCTGCTGCGTCTCGGAGATAGAGAATGAGAGAGAGAGAGTCTAAAATGGATATCACAAAGTCGTTTTTATTATCAAAATGCTCAGTTTTCGAGGGAATAAATAATAAATCCTAACGATAACGATAGTAATAATGAGAACTATGACGAGAGAGAATTATAATTCGGCGGTACGCGCGATCGAATTTTTAATTCAATAACGTACACTAAATAGGTGCGTTTTCGTTTAGCGTGTAAAAATAATAAAAAGATTTTACGCCAAAAGCTAAATGGAGTCGCGAATGTTTTTTGTTTTTTCGTATAGACTCGCTCTGTATTAGAGGACGCGTGAATGTTGTGACAGAGGGAAAACGACGTTATTGTATATTATATTGCAACGTGAACGCATACGGCTTCGCGGGATTCATGTGATGGGATAATATTAATATATAGTTAACGATGAAGCGAGCTCACCACGTTTTATTTTTAATCTTTTTTGTATTGTTTTTTTTTTTTTTGTTCATTTTATCCGTTTCCGTGCTTAATCGTGCATTCATGAAACTCGACTGACTCACAAAAACGCCCGGCCTTTTCCCTAATGAATGCTTTTTCGGAGTTGTCGAATTAAAACTAAAACGGTAACCTTTACCAATGGAAAAAAAAAAAAATTCAGGCGAGGACGTTTAGACGTCGATAATTGATGTTTGAAAATAAATTAAACACTCGTACGTCTATATACATGAATCGCTTATTTATTTCAACGTACCTTAACCTCCTTCCCCGTTTTCCCATCGTCTCGCATCAAGAGCGGCATAGAATTTTGCTCAAAACGGATAGCACACTAATCGCATGAAACAGCGATACTTACTCTTGCGGTAATTTCCATAATTCACGTGAGAACCTGTTACAGAGATCTAAACTGCATCCGAGATTTCAAAGGACAGATAAACCGAACAATGTGTCGTTGTTTCGCATTGATGATCGATCGAAATTCTAATTGCTTGGACGCGTTATCTCTTACGATGTAATTAGCAAAACGATTGTGCATAACGATTATCACTTCCGGTTCGTTACACAGATTACACTGATTACTAATTAGAGGAAACGGCCGTTAGATTAATCAACGACAGAGGGCGCGACGTACGAGAAGTTTTTTTTCGCGTGACATGCGCAGTACGGTGATCAACAGTCGCCGAGAGCGTCGTCGACATTACGACGTTGTTTTTGTCTATCGCGACCGTTATTATCTTTCTGACATTGTCTACTGTTTACATTTTATCATATTTCGTCTACAATCGGTGATTCGGCTTGTCAGCAATCCGCAAAATTGCGACACGCGGTAATTGTCGAAAGATCCGAGTGACAAATACGTATAAGTCTTTGACAGAAGCTCGTAGCTGAGTGGCAACGCGAAGTTTTCTCGTGTCGTTTCTGTTTTCATTCTTATGCCTCAGTAAACATGAAGTCGTGGGTGTCGTGGTCGGCTATTTTAATTGATATCGCTACTACATTCGAACGGTGACGAAACATCGGTGTGACGGTGAAGCTCTTAGCTGAATCGATGTTTCCGAGAAATTTACGATTTCGCGAATTCTTCCGCCGTTTGTCGGTTTAGCTGTTTAGAGTTTTTCGTTTTTTCGCGATAACGACGCGAACACAGTTCGTTCTTTACATTCTCCGGGACGAAATAGCAATGGAGCCGATGATTCAAGGTCAAAATCAGAACAACGGCGTCGGAGATGGCGGCGACAACACTGGCAGGTAAGTTTCAACTACAACAATAATACGCCGCTTCGCCAAAGAGGCAAAGCGAGGAACAATGTAATTTCTATCGGCCACTAATATTTTTCTGTGGGTTGGCAGCGATAGAAATTTTTAACAGTTTATCTATAACAATCCGTGTTTTCGCTAGCTGCCTGTTGCTCCGTTATGCCAGTCAAAATTCGCTCGACGAGAGCTCACAGAAGCACATACCGAGGGAAAACGGAAAGGACAAACCTCCATACAGGAATCATCATCACACTAACCGTGCATTCGACGTTATGAACGCCATGAGAAAGTGCGTCAACGATCAAATATCTTTCATAGATAACGTTATCCTCAAGACAATACAATGCGATTCATATAATTAGAGCACTCGGACCGATATTCTGTAGAAATTATCACAGTATTTTGAATTTTTTTGCCCATTGACCCGAATCAGGGATCACCGATAAACAAGTTGGAGTTTGCAAGATTTTCGTCGATCGATGATAAAACATTTTATTTGTAAAGCCTATAGCAATGAATCCATTAAGCGCAAAAAATATGTCACTCCACTTTTTATTTTTATGTTCTTATTATTATCCATAAATATTTTGGTTCGGCGACAAATCGATGCTTTCAAAAAAGCAATTTTTTTGTTCTTCGTAAAAAAAAAAATAAATTCATTGTTAATCTTTTTATTTTTAGACTCTTTTTATTACTGACAAACATTTTATTTTACCAAAAAATAGTTTTTAAAAAATCAATTTTTTTCGTGCTTTTAAAAAAGTAATTTTGTTTCTAAATTAATATTTCGTAGAAAAAAATTATTGCTCAAGCGCCACAGCATAGATATTCGCTTGTAGAACTACGAAAAACACATGCTGAGCGTAAAATTTTATAATACAGGCAAAATTTTCTATGCGACGTTACGCTGGTCGCCGATCTCGGAGTGGACATACCGGCGCATAAAATGGTCCTTGCGTCCTGCAGTCCGTACTTCTACGCGATGTTTACGAGTTTCGAAGAGCGCGATCAGCAGCGAATCAAATTGCAAGGTGTCGATCACGCGGCGCTCGAGTTGCTGGTCGATTACGTGTATTCGGCGGAGGTTCACGTTACAGAGGAAAACGTTCAAGTGCTGTTACCGGCGGCGAATTTACTTCAATTGACCGACGTTCGGGACGCGTGTTGCGATTTTTTGCAGTCGCAATTGCATCCGTCGAATTGCTTGGGAATTCGTGCGTTTGCCGATCTTCACGGTTGTCTTGAATTACTCGCTCACGCGGATAGTTACATCGAGCAACATTTCTCGTAAGATTCGTAAGATCGTCCGAAAGCGTTATCTCGATATTACGTCGATCGCGATAATAATAATAATTTTTTATTTTAGGGACGTCGTCGAGGGCGAAGAATTCTTGACGCTTGCGCCGCAACAAGTGGCGGCTTTGATATGCAGCGATCGTCTCACAGTTCCATCGGAGGAGAAAGTCTTCGAATGCGTGATATCGTGGGTTCATTCGGATCTGGAAAAGCGACAAAGCTTTTTGGCTCAATTAATGGAACACGTTAGACTACCGTTATTGTCGCAGGATTATCTCGTGCAGCGGGTCGAAGAGGAACCATTACTCAAAGCGAGTTTGCAATGTAAAGATCTATCCGAGTAAAAAAAAAAAATCTCCCATTATTAAATTTCATTGACAAAAATGATCAATTAAATTTCTCCAATTCAGGCAAAGATTTTCTCATCGAAGCGCTAAAGTATCATTTGCTCAAAGGAGAACAAAAGTCGCTCTTCAAATCACCGAGAACAAAGCCCCGACAGCCGCGCGGATTGCCAAAAGTATTGCTCGTCGTCGGTGGACAAGCGCCGAAAGCCATAAGAAGCGTCGAATGTTACGATTTCAAAGACGAACAATGGTATCAAGTATCCGAATTGCCAACGCGCCGTTGCCGAGCCGGTAAGCGCGATAAACATTACCATCATTCTATCTGTAATACCAATAAATTTTTCACGAAACAACGACGAATGAGAAATCGCGAAGAAATATTAACGCGCAATGTATCACAGGACTATCCGTCCTCGGCGGTCGCGTTTACGCGGTCGGTGGTTTCAACGGATCGCAAAGGATAAGAACGGTCGACGTTTACGACGCATCGGCCGATCAGTGGTCAGCGTGTTCGGGAATGGAAGCCCGACGATCAACTTTAGGAGTCGCTGTACTCGGAAACTGCATTTATGCCGTACGATTTTTTTCATATAAATTCAAATAGAAAACCGCTAATTCATCTTAAAACAATTATATCCAAGAAAAAAAAAGTGGTTTACAGAGTTTAAAAAACTACAAGAGCCCATTCTGCAACAATAAACGTTTTCACAGGTCGGCGGATTCGACGGTTCGTACGGATTAAATTCCGCTGAAGTTTACGATCCGAGAACTCACGAGTGGCGAATGATCTCGCCGATGTCTACCCGACGTAGCAGCGTTGGCGTCGGCGTCGTAAAAGGTCTCCTTTACGCGGTAATTACATCGGAACACATTGTCTTCCACAATTTACACGAGTGCAAAGCTTCTTTGCAGCTGCATAGTAGTAACAGTTTCCGGGCGAAGGTTCTAAAACGACCCTCTAACGATTATTGTTCGAAGGTCGGTGGTTACGACGGGGCCTCTCGTCAATGTCTGTCCAGCGTGGAGTGTTATAATCCGGAGAAAGACAAGTGGAAACCCGTACCGGAGATGTCGGCTCGTAGAAGCGGTGCCGGGGTCGGTGTTCTCGATGGTATATTGTATGCAGTGGGTGGACACGATGGTCCTTTGGTCAGAAAAAGCGTTGAGGCTTTCAATCCAGAAACGAACCAGTGGAGTTCCGTAAGCGATATGGCCCTCTGTCGCAGAAATGCCGGTAAGTTTAACCATTTTAAAAGCAATTCGCACAGTTCTTCTGCCTTTTTATTTCCCAGCAGTAATAAAATGGTTAATTTTCAGGTGTCGTTGCGCTGAACGGTCTGTTGTACGTAGTCGGTGGTGACGACGGTTCGTCGAATCTCGCATCGGTGGAGGTGTATTCACCGCGAACGGATACCTGGACAACACTGTTGAGTTGCATGGGCGTTGGTCGAAGTTACGCTGGTGTAGCAATAATCGACAAGCCACAAGCACCGCCAGCGACGATGTGAGGTATGCAAACCGCTGGGCACATGACAGATCAAAAAGCGGACCCGGATAGCGAGGCGTCAGAGCCGTTACGGGAAGCCGCGCCCAGCGGTGCACAGGCCCAGAATTTGGATCAGAATTCGCAACAGCAGCAGCAACAACGTGGAGGACACGTTTGCGAAGGAGCGCGATGTCCATGTCAGAGATACGAAAACGGAGAATTGGCATTGGTAGTTATGAATCGTAACAGAAATCCGGCCAATCAGGATCGCGATGAGTGTTATCAGAACGTGGCGCGAGGTCAGCAACCGCAGCAACATCAACAGCAACGAGTTTATCAGAATCGTAGTAACAACGGGGGTCCGATAAATCCAAATTTTCTCAATCCTCAGTATCAAAATCCTGTCGATCTATTGAGAAACTACAATCGTAATGGACGCATTAACGAACCCGAGGAGAACATCTACGAGAGACTGGACGACGACGAGGACGAGGATGATACGAGGGCCGAAGGATCGAGAAACGATAATCCAGGTAATCCGCCAATAGAACCGAACAACGGTGACAATCATACATACGAGAGAATCGACAATAGACCGTGGTATCGCGGCGGTAACAATAACAATCGTTCGAACAATTATCAACCGTCGAATAATTTGCCGGCGGCGAATTTTTGGAACTTCTACGAACCGTCGAATGCCTCGAATCAGTACGATCATCCGCGTTACGCGTACCTCAAAGCTCGCGCTCTCGATAGCGCTTGTCTCAGTCGTCTCGGTCGCCTCGGACGTAATTGTTTCTCAAGTGAAAATATCGCATCTGCATCGAGTTCGCGACGTTACGTCTATCAGCTCGCGCACAATCGCATGTGCCAATCATGTACAAGATTTCCGTTCATGCATCGCGACGGTCGTTACGCTTGTCAACACTGTAACAATTTTCACGAACGTCTACGATACTACGATCCGGGAAATCCTAATGGACCGTTGGGAAATTCACGACACTACATCTATCAAGTATCGAGAAGTTGTCGTTGTCCATTCTGTCGTGGAGAATATCAGCAGTATCCGAGATTTCCGATAAACTCGAATCGATTCGTCGAAACTTTTCGACGCGATTGTCACTGCAGAAATTCTGGTAGTTGCACGTGCCGCGGTAGAATGATGTCGAGTTCTAATTCGGCTATATATATCGGTCGGATTGATCGAGTGGGTCTCGTACAGTCGGTGAACAATCCGTTGTACTCGAGTCCGACGATCTATATCGGTAGGATCGATAGATCATGCGCTGCGGGATTAAGCAACGCGTCAACGTCCGGTTTGGCGAATCCCACGAGTTCGGCGGAATCCAACGCTGCCGGTAGTTCAACGGCGACTTCATCGATTCCATCGACGTCCAGCGGTAATGCGGCTGCTTCGGCGGTCCCCGGCGAATCCGGTACTTCAACGAATCAACGAGTCGGCAGCGTTAATACTTCGGGGACATCGAGCGGAACCTCTTCCGTTTGTCCCATAGGTCAGAGCATCGAGAGGCAACACGTATGCGATGATTCGTGCATAAGAAGCCATCCAGGAAATGTTACGGGAGTTTGTCAATTTTTGGGACGCAGCGAGAGACCCGACTGCAACAACGGTCGTGTCTCCTTTCATTGGTGGTTCGTGAACAGGTGGCTACCACCGTGGGGCTCACAGAGTCAGAGCACCGAGAGAAATGGCCCGCCTGCGGCTGCCGCAGCGGCGGCGGCGGCGGCGGCGGAACAACCGCGAGTCGAAGAACCGAGAGAGCCTCAAGAGAGCGATACCGAGGAATCACGAGATTAAAATCGCGACCCTCCGGCGAGAGTGGCGCCGGTGTGATTTCTCACCGTTGAATAACTCTCGGGGGAGCAAATTTAATCATAGAGAGACAAAGAGAAGAGTCTTAAATGTAAATCGTCGAGAGATGTGAGACTACAGAGTATTAAATTTCCATACTCTATGCGTATGCGGGTGACGATTATGATCTTCCGTTAATATTTAAAATTTTGTATGATGTTTAAAAGTATCGTTGAATTATCATTCCGTTATAAACGTATTTTGGCACCTTATTATTTGGTTAGAACAAAAGTTGCTCTCTGGTATCGTTGGACATTTTATGTGTAAAACGGCAATACTCGTTAACCAGCGATTTCATTTCGGACGAAAGAGAAAAAAAAAATCATTTAATGTGAAATTGGGTAGAAAGTGCGTGGTAATCGTGAGGAAAAAACAGAAAAAAAAAGAAAAACACTCGAAGAAGAGGCGGTGAGAGTTATTTCCGCGTTTCTCAAGTTTCCAGACTCGGGATCGTCGGTAATAAGTATCTCGAGAACGTTGTTTTACGAGGGTCCCGCCGAAAGAAACTCGTCGTCACCCTTTAATCATCCGGTACGCGTCAATCAGTGACCGTTCGTCACGCGGTTATTCTCGCACCGATTAGGGTGTCGGCAGCTTCTTTTGGCAATTATACCCCTCCCCTCCTTCCCCTCCGTTTCTCCACCGATTACCGGTTGTTATTTCGCGCTCGTGAAAACGTCCACGAAGTCCGTTACGCGCGGTAGTTTAAAGGATATCGACGTTAATGAATTAACAACACGGGGGGTGCTGTTATAACAGGTGCACTCGCCGCAACAAGCGCGATCATCGCTTATTTATCATTATACATCGTTAAAAAAAAAAAATTGATATGAAATTTATGATTGATCGAACTTGTCGTCTGTATATGAATATTAATGGCGCCACAATGACTCAATGTCAACGATATAACGACAATTTTAACATATCTCGCCTTTTTTTTTTTTACTTTTTAACATTTTTTTTTAGCTGCAAGTCGGAGTTTATTGTCAATGGTGATTTTTTTTTTTGTACATAAACTTTTTATCTATTTCTCACACGAATTTGACGTATCGATGTTACAGCGCGACTGAGATGTGATAATTACACGGCAATATAACGTTTCGTTAGAACTCTCGTGAAAATGATGGTTACCGGGAATCGAGGAAAATTAATCGTATTGCCGGTTGGAAACGTCATTCGTTTTGTCTCTTACTCCACGCGGTAGTTTAGGGCTCAGCGAAGCGAGAAATCCGAGGTCTCTCGATAGCACTCGGCCGATATCCCATTAACGATCAATCGGGCGGCTGTAATATCCAAGCAATTTGTTAGATTATTTCACGCGTCCTCGAATAATCTTTCGATTAATGATAATACTACTGATACTACGAATGCCGCGCCTCGATACTTTGCCGCTCCATCGATATAATTAATACTCGTGTCGTTTTTTTTTACCTCCTCAAGTCATCTCCTTTCCAATTAAAAGTCACAAATAATAGAAAAGAAAAAAAATCGATGTTAACTCATGAAAATATTTCGCTTAGACGCGGACGACGTGTAACAGTCAGTATTAGAAACAATAAGGACGAGTAAACATTGTGGATGAACAATACGAAGAAACATACCAATAATAATAATATTAATTAATACTAATAATAAAAAAATGTGTAATAAGGCTTCGAGAAAATGATTTTACTGTCTCGCGGGCCTATGGGATCTTAGAGAAAAACGGACGGGAGTTACATTGACACTAGTGGAAGAAATTTTAGATTTACAGTGATGCGAAATCGGAGGAAAAGACAAAAATCTGTCGAATGTATATTTATTTTTTGTAAATGGAAAAATTCAACGTGTACCGCGTTATATGGCATTGTGTCAATAAAGAATCTTTGTTCAATGTAAAAAAAAAAATGTCTTATCAATTCGTGAACTGCGAAACGGTAATTATTGTTGTTTATCCAAAGCCATTTTTCTTTATATTTCGTTACAAAAGCGTTCATTCGATTTTCAGTTAATTACGATGATTGATTAAGGACGAGTCCGGCGAAGACGAGGCTGGAATTGGATATCATTTTTTTTCCCTCGTCGAGTTGCGTCATTATGCGCCACCGGATTTCCCCTGCCAGCGCCGCCGGTCTTATCTTCGATTTGCGGTGGATAAGCCGCAACGCATCTTGCATTCTGGGGAACGCGAGGGATCTCTTCGTCAATGATGAATTGGCGCAGCGTACTCCTCGGATCCGCAAGCATCGATCTGTTCCTTTCCCTTTCCTCGAAAGGCGATCGAGGGCCACATCTCACCGAGAAGACATCGCGGCAAGAATCATGTGCCTCTCTTCCATCGCTCCTCTTATTGATGGATTTCAACGGCGTTACCGATGCTTCTTCGAACGCTTGTAGTTCACCGACGTACGCGATTGTAAGTATAATAATAATCTCAGGCGTTTCTAAGATCGTATTAAACGAAAGTCAAACACGTGCAAATTTATATTCTCTAAACTTCTTTAGTAATACGCGCACCGAAGGTTTTTACATTCGAGAGTTCGAGATCCTTTGTGAATACTCTCGACTTTTTGTATACATATTTATCGATATGTTTCTCGTTACTTTTTTTGTCGCTGCATTATATTCCGGGATTTTATCCTTAGATCATTGACACTAAATCAATCGTCTCGAAATTCAATGATCCAGGATCTCGTCCTGAAACAGATCTACATATTTATTTGCAGTAATTTCGGGTTAAAAAAAAATTCACCATTTATGCGTCTCGAAAAGAAACGTTTATTTGTTTGCTCCGGTCTGTTGGTGATACATATGTATCGTAATTGATCGCCGAAGTTCGAGTTACGAAATTAATATTGACGATAGCATTCCGACACTGTCTCCGAATTGGATCGAAATGGCCAATGATCTTTGTCAAGGTCTATAGATCGCGGTACCAAAAATTAATCAATAACAAGTCTTTCAAATCGCTTCCGCCTTCCTATCGTTTGGGTATCTTATACCTGTCGATTTTTGGTCCGTATATTCCACCGATTAACCGTGACTATTTGCACGTGTGGAGGGTTACGGAAGCAAAAGAAAAAGAATAGAAAAAAAAAAGAAAAAAACTACTAAAAAAGCATCCTAACGCCGATTGCATTGCACGAACTCCGTCCAACGACCAAAGCGTTTACCGCTTATCTCACCGAGTGCGAAACTAATCTCGGTGTTTCGCGTTACTCGCGTTTTTTTTTTTTATCGTTCTTCTTTCTCTCTCAATCCTTTTCATTTGCAAACTCTCGCATTACCCGAGCGGCGCAACGCCGCACCCACTGCGAACACCGACCTTCGCAAATCGAGTAGAGCTCTCGAACTCGCTTTGCGCCACAAACGCTATCTCCTTTCCTGTGTGCTTCGGTGGGAGACCCCTCACTCACAGAGAAAAGACAATCGAAACGCTTCCGCGTTTTGTTAGCCGCCCGTTTTTGCAAATGCTCCCGCCTCATAGCGCATTAAGTCCGAAACAAAACCGCGTCCGCGATTCTCATGCCGGTAGATGTGATTTATCTTATAGATCACCGCGATATTCCGGTTCCTTATTTCCGGTTTCGCGAATAACATTCTATTCATAAGAATAAAAATGTATATACGAGAAACGGATATTTTCCAGACATATATATTTAATATATAGACGAAATAAGGGAAAGATTCCCGGAATTCGAAATACCTTCATGCCGCAAATTGTGCAATTGCTCTCATTGCGAGATACAACCACAAGTTTGAAATCGCAATTGAGAACGCGCTCTTCTTTTACATTTCACTCCGTTGGCTTTCTCTCCTTCGACAATTTAATTGACATAAAACGTCGTAAGTACACATCAGCCGCTCACGCATTTACCAGAGTGACGTGCATAACGTCGACCGTGGTAAAGAGTCCATTTAATGACATTCCGTGTACGAATCAGCACGGGGTAATCGAGATCACCCGATAATTAACGATCGCAGCGATCGCAACGTAAACGTTGTTACCTTCCCCACTATGAAATTCTCTCTCTCATGGCTTATGGCTCACTCTCCGTTACGATATATTGCATTCTCCGACTCTGATACACACACCGCATGAGATTATTCTCCCTTCTCGGTGCGCGAAATTTTTCGACTTAAAAAACGAATCGAGACGAGGTAACGAAATTTCGCGAATTTATTATTGACTGCTATGCGATTTCGTCAAAAGTGGAGAAAAAAAAAAAAAGACAATAAACCAAATGGAGTTGTAAACACCCCCGCGAAAAATAAGAGTTATTTATCGGCACTCGTCAAAGCGAAAGATTCCGTGGAACAATTAGCGAACGATTAAAGAATTTTCACTCGTAAAGAGATGCTCTTTTATGGCTCACTTGATTCTCCGGAGGATTCGAATACGTTTACAAGACGTTAAGTATTCTGTATACGTTCTCACATATGAGTATAGAGAGCAACCTTACCGAGAAAGAGAAGAAACTGTATAGCGATCGGAATGAGAGTGAGCATCGGGATTGATGATTACGAAAGTAGTTTATGTGTCTACCTCGCCGGATTGGAGTGAGAAACGAGAGTGCAGAATCGTTCGAGCGATACTCGCGATGTATCTAAGCCGCGAATTGCGCGGGCGTACGGATAGCTTCTTCGAGTAGTTTATTATAAATTTATTTAACGCTTCCAGAGATCATACAGAGCTCTGCTTACTCAGGCGCTTCATTCTCTCTCTCTCGGTACTCTCATACATATTTGTAAGGCGAAGAATCGAAGGTTTTAGTCTCACGAATGTAAAGAGCGAAATGCCTTACGAGGATAAGATAAAACTAATGCCAATTCGTCACAGAGACCCGACCAACTTTATGGTCGTTAGGCTGCTACGATGTCGTGACGGAGATTTCGCACCGAATGTCCAGCACAGACGTCACGTATTCGCTATATATACACATACGCAAGATTCAGTGGCCCGTTTGTTAATTTGCATATTATACATTAGAGAAATCCAAGCAATAACGCGCCTTCGTCTTGCGTAACTCATGAACGACGAAAGGAAATAAAAAAAAATATAAAATAACGAAGGAGAAGAGTTAAACAGGGTCGACGGCTACACGGCGAGCTTCTTCTCTTCTATTATGCAGAGACACGAACTTATACATTTTTTTTTTTCTCTTTTTTAACGATCGTTAGAAAATTACGATTTGATTAAGACGTGAAAAGACATTCACCGGTCTCGGATTTCGATTGAATAGACACGCTATGCAACGATTTAGTTTCATTCGAACGTTTATGGGAACGGGGATTCCCCGGGATTCTTTAACGCTATTACAGTACCGGTATTATTCAGAGTTTAACGATTCAAAGTGAGAGGTACATTCTCGCGCTTCCGCTTCGAAGATTTACCATTGTAATCCCTGCAGCTTGACATTTGCGAGATAATTCAACGTGTATTTACCGTTCTTGGTGTCGTGTACTTTGATTAGTTTTTTTTTTTTTTTTTTTTTACAACGATAGTACAGGAATCAGAGATCGAAAGGTTTCGACGTCTTTAAAGATCGAAGTGAACGAGATAAAAAAATTATGGAGTAAACTACAAGCGATGATTATACGAAAAAAAGTCAAAGACGCGCGATCAACCAGTTGTATCAAAGGCGACATTGATTTTAAACTATATGGTCATAAATCAAGCGACAGACACGGTGACTCCGATTTTTCCAGGTCAAGCTGGTGGGGCGTGTCGCGTAGGCAGAACCTCTTTTCCTAAACCGGAAGCACCTACATGCATTTTCTAAATCGGTTCACGTACAGCGCTATGATTCACTTTCTTTACAATTTACCTAAAAAGCTGCAATCGGTATTGCGATTCGTTACACGACATATCTAACTCGCGATACCCCTGCGGAAAAGGTATTATCGCACGCGGGGTTTATAAAAATTCTCCTCGCGTTCGGCAAGCGTGAGTAGCGAATGCGAGGAGAGTAAAGAAAAAAAACAAAAAAAAGAAAAAAAATGAAAAATAAAAGAGAGAAACAAGAAAGTCCATTGTCCGAGTGCGTGACATTTTGCGGTCTCTCCGGCTCCTCGTAATCGGCGCGAACGGCGGAGGTGTGCGGTTATCCGCTCTCGCGGTCAACAGAGTAGAGAGACCCAGGGCGTGGTCAGCCGCGCATTCGGATCGTATAAACGACTCCGGGTACTCGTCAGCTCGTTTCGTATGAAATAAAACGTGTTTTGCTGAATCTCTGTCTCCTGTACACAATATATATATGTATATCTATACAATATCGTCCTATCGAGAGTGACGCCGTGCGTAAAACGGATTTACGTCAATGGCCCGATCGGGCGAAGCGGATCGATTGATCGTTCGATCGATACCTCTCGGTATAAGTAGTAAAGGGGAATATCGGAATGAAATAAAGCGCTCTCCGGTCGCGACAACTCCGTAAAGAGATCGTTCCTCGACAAGAGACATACGAAATACGATAATGGGTATTCGCGACATGTCCGGCAAGCGGACCTCTGCAATAATAACCCGACACAGCCATCGATCCAAAACCCAGCGACGGTTTGTGAATTTTGTTTTTTTCTTCTCTCCTCACGGTCGATAAATCACTCGGATCGAACGGGTTAAAGGTAATAAGGCCGTCTCTCGATCGATCGAGGATATTCATAGTTATAGTTATGCGACTAACAAATATGTGTCCCGATAGTTAAAACAGGCGCGGTCTTCAGGGTCAGAGAAGCGATAATAACGTCGCATACATGCAATTCTTTCGTGAGTCAATGCTGTATCACGGAGTGTATTGATTCCAGATCTCGATCTCGGCTCGAATTATCGCCGATATCAGCAAGCAGACTGACAGTCGTCGTGCGTAAAATAAATTTGTCACAGGATAATAGACGAGATAAAACTTACGTAGATACGCGGGTATATAGCAGATTAGAGTGGATATATATTCAAGTATTTCGTCAGGGTAATTCGAAAGGTTTCTCGTGTACGCAACCCCGTCCAGAAATTTCGCATAGGCTTTTGTGTGATTTGTCACTCAGGAAATCTCGCAATTGTGCTCACATGCCGAATGTTACGCGAATATCTGTATATATAGGCACCGCGGTTAATTAACGCCCGGCTACGCGAACCCGTTGAGTCCGTAAATGCATATATATGTATATACGGTATGTGTGTCTTATGCATCAGAGGTATAAACATAACACTCGTGATTATGAACCGTTGAATATAATGCGCTGGTTAACGCGCGTGAATCATAGCTCGGCACCCGAGCCGCTAAACCCGAGAGATAAAATTACGAAATCGGGACCGCCGCTTGTCTAGGGCCGCCCAGGGACCACGTGCGCTCTCTAACCGACAACAAACAACTCAACGCGGTGCAACACCGCAAACTCGTAGAGTACGCGTTAACGGGGTTCCGGTTGCATTATTATGCGCTCACGGGGTAAGCGCAGAATCCAAGAGCGAATAGCAAACGAGAACGGCTAATTGACATCGGAGAACATAAAACTCTCGGCTTCGCCACGTTGACCGATCGATCCGATCGGTAATAACTCTTATCTACCATCAAACGGACTCTATATATACAATAAGCCACGCAACGCTCGCCCGGTCAGAACTTCGTTTGTGCGTATAATATATACCGGATCTGGCGATATATATATTTTTTTCTCGTAATTTTTTTTAACTTCAATTATTTATCGTTCCGTCTACGAGAGTCCATTTCTCGATTAGCCGCATACGAATCATTGAAGGACAACTCATCAGGTTCCCCTCCCGGGGAAAATTATAGTTAGTATGAAATGCAAGAGATGCATCATGCATAGAAGGATATTGACGAAAAGTAGAGTGGGAGACGTTCATCGATCATTCAGTCACGCAGACGTCGATCAGTTCGCATCGTCCGATCTATCAATTAATTAACGATATGATTCCGTAATGCTCTCTCTCTCATTCTATAATTTTTACGATTTTAATATAGCAAACAGTAAACTCGACAATGTTTGATATTATTCCATGTTTATGAGTTTTACGACCGTTACGAGTACTTTTCTTCGCGGGATTAACAAACAGCTACGCGCGCGGTAGATCGCTTTCGATAACTATATCGCGTATAACAGGCCAACTTGCTTTTAAGTTATTCTACACCTGAGTTTACTGCTTCTATGGCTATTTGCAATAATAACTGGTCTTGTTCTGTTTTTTCCTCGACTCGAACGGCGAGAGTCTGAGCCGCGGTAACCACTACTACTTAGACGTATCTCTTTCCTCGTCGATCTTTTCTCTCGTTGCGAATGGCGAATGGGGAATGCCCCATCGGTACCGCGCAGCATGCATTGTTCGTTTTCCAAGGAAAATCTATTGTAGCTGATGCACCGAAACTATCGGAGGGATAGTTTGCGAGTTTATTACGGATCCGCGGACACATCGGCCGATCGCTCAGAACTCTGGCAACGCGTAGTATTCCTTTCGAGTTTCGCATTACCTTTTATTCGTCGCTCGTGAGACTAACGATGCGTACCCTCGTACCCTCGTTACGAGATGACGTTTCAATGCTCTGGATCTTCTTACTAATATAGTAGACGCGATATCACGAACAACAGCGGTACTCCGTTCACTTCTTGGCAAATCGTAGCCGATACACCGGTCTATCGAATAAACGACCAGCGATCCGTTCATTATTCGTCAAGTAGATTATCGGGAATCGCGTTACGGATATTTCTATAGAACGTCTAACGGTGATTGAGCAATTTGTGAAGGTTTTCCACGTTTCAATAGACGCGAATTGTAAGCCATTATTCGATGTATGGTAGTCGACAAATGCAAATTGCAATTATTCGTTTGACTCGCGTCGACGGCTTTTAACTAAACAATTGCGCTGCAGTTCCGTTCTCTTTATCAATCGATTTATGCATTGCTTTTTTTTTTTCTTAAGTTGTTTAATTGATTTACGCATGAATTGCCTTATCAATCGTTTGTCGCTCATGCGAATCTGTGACATTATTTTTTCATTGCTTCGAACTAATAGCGATAGTTGTCAGCAATTATTTTGATGCTTTTATAAATTCTCGGGGTTGATACTCGATGCCATAGTTTTTTTTTTTTTTTTTTTTTTTTTACCAAGTATTCGTAGTATTCGTGACGCATCTAGTGCGTCACTGGCGTATACGACAATGCCACGTGCATCGGTTTATCTTTCTCTCGTCGACTCGGGAGCTCTTGGCATATAATACGCTTTTACGAGTTGCTGAAAGGGGATCGGGTCGGTCGGGTTCGTAAAAGTCTGTCTCTGCCTGGTGAACGATGGAATAACGAACCGCGGGGGGAGGGGAACTCACACACAAGAGAAAGGTCGATTGTGAAACGGCGAGTAGCCGCCGAGATTGTTGGCTCACAAAACGCCGAGCGTCACAATTGCGAGCGCCAATGAAAGTGCTTTTTATTAGTAACACACGATGGGAAGCAACGCCAAAAGCCTTTCGTCGCTCACAATCGGCGAACCCAAACGTTGCGTTTTTACCCGCCGCCAAGTCTTACTGCAGTAACCGCATACAGTTTTTTTTCTCTTTCTTCTTTCGTCGAAACGATTAAACTGTTTACCCAGAGACTCGCACGGTTTTTCGCGAGTTCTATGAGTAATTATTTTCTTTCGAGGGAATGCGTAGCGTCGATGGGTTATCCGTGCGCTCGAGCAATGGCTTAATCATCGTCGAATCGCGATGTATGCCGCAATGTTATATATACATCGCCAGGATGTTTTCTCCCGGGTGGCGATTCCGGTCGGTGAATTAAATCAACCAGCGCGTTCCTGAAACGCAATAATACAAGCGCTTGCATACCGCGTACGCGTAGACGTAGAATGAAACACTGACTGTCCGGTACGGAGAACCTCGCGAGTCAAACTCGCGGTACCGACAGCCGCTTTAAGGATCAAGGATCAAGGACCGTATATAGATCGTTACGCTCGATAGCTACGAACGATTTTTTTAATGTCCTCACCGGAGAGACACTTTCTATGCCCTATACTCCACCCTCACCGCACGCGCGCGCTGCTACCATTAAACTCAAAGATTTTTCCATCTATCGTACGAGAGCAACGAACAAAATATATTACGTTATACAAATCAAATGCGCAATATTGCATCGTCAACACTGCGTTGCGGACGTCGTATGTTTTCTCGAGGAAGTCGCAATCCAACTGAAGGGTAATTAGAATGTTAAATAATTTTTTGTTTGTTTTCGGAGTAATGGGACCGCGAGATACATAAATTTTGCGCGTATTTGCGTCTTTGCCTCTTCTGACATTGCAGCGTGTCCTCGAGATTTCATTAACGTAAACGAGCATTGCGAATCCGTCTGTAACCCGCGCGTGTGAGTCGAACACAAGACGGAAGATATAACTCGCGGTTCCGTCAGCTTGAATTCCTCTGCGTAAGACGAAGGAACTATTAACATCAAGGATTCCGACGTTCTCGCGAGACGAATAAAGCGTCGGCACTCTTGGATGCTAATTAGTGGTCGAACTCGTGCGATAAAGCGTTCCTGAAAGACAGCCCCGGGTTCGCGGAGTACGCAAATTCTCTCCTTCGTAAGTGCACTCCACGATTTTGACTCGGGGTCTTGTTTCGTTTCCACGAATACGTCAAATAACTCCGCGAGCGGGAAGTCCCAACTTTTGAAGGGAATTAAGCTACTCGCGCATAATGATGTTATATTTGACGGATGAGGCATACGGTACTTAAACGCGATTTAATTTTAGCAGAAGCGTTCATGACAATTCCAACGGATAAGGATAAACGTTGGTAAATGAGAATCGCCGTAAATATATTCATGATTAATCGTTCGATTATATTCTCGCGAAACTATCGTCCGGTCGGCAGTGCTTCAGGATAATTGAACGAAACTTAAAAATAGAACTCGTAATGTCCGAAGGGGTTTGTTGTTATTCCGCTCGAAGCTAAAGCCGAAAGCTATTTTCACGAGGAATTTTAATTGTGCTGAAAAAAAAAAAAATGCGCTTCCGGTGATTACCAAGATGCGCCTTAAATGTCGGCATTAATGATAATAGCGGATTCTTATTCACCGCGAAAAAAATACATCGGATCATGTGGTCCAAAATAGTTCTTTGAATTCTTCGATTTAACGCAAGAAGATTGCATACCGAGAAAAAAAATCGGTTGAATCGACTAAATCGGTGCTTTCGGATGATTTAACAGTTAATCAATCGAACATTTAGTTTGTCAAAATCATTTTCCATATCTACTCTAACCGTTCTGATGACTTCCAAAGTGTGCGCCGATTTAAATGCGTTCGCGATAACACGAATATAGAAACATTAACAACTGTGACTCACAAGGAATAATGAGATTATTATATTCCCGAGATTTTTCAGTTCTCGAATATAAGACAATTCTGTTCTCACGCAACGTTTCTAAAGCACCAATTTATAATTCTACCGATAATTCGATTATTACAATCGGAACGATATATCACTGTTTCGCTTGAAACTTCGCCTGATCCATTTACATTCGTCATTAAATCGCCTTTTCATAGAATCCCCTTTTTGTCGCAAATATAAATTCAGCTCCCGTTAGATAGAGACCACCGGGCGTGATGCAGAGGTATCCCGTTCGCGCTAATAATAATTACTCTCGCAAGTCGACGTCGGAGATAAGAAGACGCGAGAGAAACTTGAGAGCAGTAAAGAGCGGGTGAGATATACACACAGCGACGAGAAGAGGTCCATAGGTAAAGCGCGTTCATCAGTGAGAGCGGCCCACTGTGACACGCAGCCCACCGTCGCTCCTTCGAAAGGAAGGAGCAAAAGATATATGCATACACACTATATATCGCGAACATTATACCTGCGCGTTCGTTCCGTAACGGTAGAGGGTATACATCTGGACGAAGACCCGGCGAAGAGTCGAGAAAGACGAACGAAGCCACAAGCCAAAGGAATCAACGAAGAGGGAAAGTTCGTCTGTATGCCGTTGGGATTTCTGCGCGCAGAGAAGCGAACAGAGAAAACCGAAGTAGGGGTATGAGGTGAGATTAAGGTGGGGAACGTGTCAGCGAGATACAGAGAGCGAGAGATGCAGAGAAACATAATACATTCGAACGGTTTATTGAACCATACAGTTGTTAGCCAAGAGGCAAATATTGGCAGTTCCTCTACAGCGAATCGTCTCGTACAACGCGGAGATGCACCAGTGCCAATAACTGTTTTCTCTCGTCTGCTTAAACTGCCAATAACTCCGCGCGGTTTTATGAATTTATAAGTATTTATGAAGCGAAAAGAGAGAAAGGAATCGGGTTCGGCGAAAGAACGAGAAGGACGTAGAAATCGGAGAGCGAAGCTGAGAGTCAAAGAAGGAGAAAGATAAAAGATCGACATGTACGGTAGATATGACTACGATTTCGTGGTGGAGAATCGGCGGCAGCGAGGGTGGACCTCAACTAGGAGAGGGAGAAGTCTGATCAGAGCGATGCTGGGTAAACGAGCCATCGAGTTCTGTGTCTCGTTCGCTTGGCTTATACTACACCTCTTTATGATTGGAACGACTCTCCGCCGGTCTTTGGCTACGAGTCTCCTCTGCATGGGGACACACACCAAAGCACTCGGTCTCTCCTTATCCCCTTCTCGCGCGCGGTACTGCTTCTTTCAGTTGACGCTCGTCGTTCGAGCGTTACACGCGGTCTTTTATCTACCGCACAAACTACGGGCTGTTAACTCGCGTGCGAAATAGCGTCAAATTGCGAATTTAACGGATTATCGTCTGTTTAACCGCTAACGACTTGTTCGCTATAAGAAAAATCGGCACATCAGACATCGGCAAGAAATTTGTCTCAACTATCGGGAATTCAATGAAACATTTGTCACCGTATAATTGAGTTGATATTTCTAACTGAGAGAACATTCGATCGAAACAAACGAAGCGAATTCGGTTTGAGTGTTTGACTTTGAGACGAAAGTTCGTAATCTCGATATTTCGGAAACTGCAAGTACATTCAGTACCGAGAGTGAGTTGTAGATATTAATATCCACGCTGTTTGAACTTAGTGAAGGATTCGACGCTCTCGTCACGTGAGAATATCTTTACGCACGACTGACAACGCGGCGAGAAGTTGTAACTTTGAAACATCGAAGAAATAGTAGTCAATGCTGTTATCGGAGTCTCTTCGGCTCACGGTTGACGGGATCGACGAATTCGACGTTGCGCAAGGTCGATATTTCGGGGATCCATACAACGCGCGAGTTGTAATTCTTGAATATCCGCTAAGAGAATCGGGTAGAAAGTGACGTGGTATCGTATGTGCGCCGGTTTTAAAATTCAAGTATAAGAATACGCTGTTTTCACGACGATCGATCGATTCTATACCTGTAACCAGTGCCGCTGAGGAATTTTGGATTAGCCGGAAGATCACGTTAACGCATACCGGTATGATTCATTTTTTTTTAAATTTATTTATTAGGTATTATTTGGTTTTCTTTTTTTTTTCGTGTTAGTCGCGAAGAATCGTACAGGTTTGTGGGATTTCTCGATCGATCTTGCGATCGAGGCAGACGAGTATCTTTCTCTTTCGTTTCCCCGCTCTTGTCTTTGCTACGCTCGTCCCACTCACTCGCACGTTCGTAACCGCCCGTTTCCTTTTCTATCGTTCGTAGCGGTAGATTGCGAGATATCCCAAGAACACGTGGTTCGTTCGTGAAGAATTGAGCTCTCTTCGCGTTCGCGTTTCTTGAGCCTCGAATCGTCGAATGCTCTCGTATTTAATACCAAAAAAAAAATACTATTATCACTCGAATGAACTAAATAATCCGATGATAAATCAATTTTTCGATTTATTCATTTTAGTTTCAATGCTTTTTCAACATTTTTTATTACTGATTTTCTTTTTTTTTTCTATCTTTACGTTGATTTATTTTTATTCCTCGACTCGTTGACTACTGACCCTCGCGATCTATAAACGAAGGTTTAAAAAAAAAAAAATGATAATTTCGTGGGGCAACGCATCTTCGTGACTATACTGCCATAAACCATACGCTATAATACTTCGAAATGCATTAATCATCTCGCGAAGGACGCGATGAAATCGAAATTCTCGTGATTCTCTTTTTTTTTTTCTCGCATCCTCTCGCAACTTTACTGTGTGCCTCGTCCCAAAAATTGGGCTCCAAATGTCATCCCGTTATTTTTTTTTACATTCCTCGATCTTTTAGAGAACCAGACAGTCGACGGGTTTGTCTGTGTGTTTTTTTTCTTCTTCTTCTGCATGTCACCAAATAATATTTCTCGTTTCATTGGCGAGACAAATTTTTTTAATCGTGGTCATGGGTATCGGGGAAGCGGAGGAAAAATCTTAATCCGTCGATAAGGGGAGAATGTTGATTTTTTTTTACGCCAGAGAACGGATTTATGGACCGTTAATTAGAAACGTTGTGCGTAACTGTAGAAGCTGTGTGACGGCCTGTCAATTAAGGCAGCAGGTGCTGACAGTACTTGCGGAGCTGCTACTGTTCAGTCAGTGGCAAACGTCACATGCGCACATGTATATCTATATATATACTTGAATATTTTTACATACGGAACGCGAATCAGGTCCCTTCGTTCTCACGTTTCTCTCTAAAAAACGAGAAGAAGATAAAAAAAAAGACATGCGTGCGGACGGCTCCTTCTTTTTTTTTCTCTCTCTCTCTTTCTCGCTAAAGCCTTTCCCTTCGGAAATGAGTATAAGCAGCAGTGGCAGCATTCTACTTTCTTCAGAGAAACGAAAACGCGACTGGTTCGATAACGATATATACATACCAAGTAGAATGGTATTTTAAGTAATCGAAGTTCTCGAGACTCTAACCGCTTCTTCTTTGCAAAGAGAGATATATACGATTCCCGTTGTAATTTTGCGTTAAATTAATCATCGACCGTTATCGTTAACGTTTTGAAAAAAAGAGTAAAGGTTAATGGCGGATTAGCGAACGAATTTCTTGATTCGATATAAACGCGTTAGGAACGAGAGCCGCATAAAGAGAGATACACATTGGTGTGCGTTCTCGTGAATCGGAAAGACTTTTGCTTTTGGCATTCCGGCCTCGTAGAAGTCCCCGGAGAGAAAGAAAGTGAGTTAGTTCATCGCAACGCGGATCCACGAACGGAAAGACTTCGGGTTTGTATAGTTGCGACTTCGGTGTTGCTGCTCGCGCTGCTGCTGATTCGTCCAAAACGCGCTTGTAGTTTTCACCGAACGAAACGACTTGGTACACGTGGAATAACCCCGGTGTACGTGATCGTAACGTAAGAAGTCCCGAAAGGAGGAAGCGGTAAGCCCTGCAGGATCAAGTGGGACGAGAGGAAAAAAGACAGAAAGAAGCCATAGAATGCGAGAGTCACGGCCACTCGGCGCCGAGACTTTAATTTTTTTTTTCTTCTCTCATTCTTATTTTCTCAATTTCCGAATATAAATTCAGTAACCCGAGAATACACCGAACGTTAAATGCCACATTGTTACAATCGCTGTATATACAGTATAATCGCGAAACCCGTAATACAGCATCGTGTCTACTTGTGTAGTAGAGACGCATAGTAGTAAGTATTACGTCACTGTGATGGAACGCGTGCGGAGTTCGATGCCGCGTTGCGCTTCTCCGATCAATTCGTGTGGTAATAGCGCCGTGACGATAGCAAGCGAATTGCAATCGTACGAAAGAGATTTCATGGTCGGATCGTTTAGCGGCCGTTACTACTAGATGCATCGTCGCGACGATTCTACGCGTGTTACCGCATTGCGGGGCCGAAATTAAATCGTTCGCAACGATATTAAAAATTATATAACATCCTGTAGGTTAACCCGAAATAATTTCTGGATTTTACTGTCGAGAAAAATGTAACGTACGCTACTATTATGAAACCTTTCGACGGATCAAAGGGCACTATGAGTGAAGAGATATTTTATGAATCAGCCGCGTAAACTAATTACCACTGATCAGTTAAATTGAAACGCTTTCGCTGTAATCTGCTATGATTCCTCATTAATTATTGAAAGAACTATTTGTCAGAGATATTGACTACGATATGAATTATATTGATTTTTTATTGCTTTCGCGGTAAATACAGATAAATTTGTTTTCTATTTCTGACTAATGCTATTCCTTCCTTACGAGGGATGGAAACTGACCGTAAAATTGTTAACGTATGACACGCTTGACGAGACATGTGTGCATATCGACGTTTTAGCGGAGCAATCGGTATATCTCTTTCGCGAATTCGTTTAGACTCGTTAACAGGCGCTTGTAACGATCTTCGAGAATATCTACGTGACGAACGTATATAGAATATGCAGTATTATTTCACAAGATAAAATAATTGCGGCTGTCGAGTTTAATTCTCGATGTATATGGACCATACGAGCTGTCGAGACTCGTTAGCGAAACTTTGTCGGCAAAAACTCGATAGTCGCGCTTCGTTGGTTTTCAGATGTCGAGAGTACGTTTAACCGATAAAAATACGCGTAGGCGTGTCAACGGCAATGTATACTTCGGTACAATAATGATAAATTAACAAAGTCAATTAGTCAAAATGTGATTAATTCTCGATTATGCATCGAAGATTTTTGACGATGAGTCACAAAACCACTGAGATATATAATCTTTTGTTTCAGTCTTAAAAAACGAGAAGGAAAAAAAAAAGAAAGCTCTTTGGTATCCTGCTGAACTCGCCTCGAATACCTTGAGGGGGTTCAAGGCCCGTTTGGTCCTCGAGTCACCGATCCGGAAAGTCCTCGACGGGGATATACCATCGACACACGAGAGTCATGCGGCAAACTCGCAATCGACACAACGTACGACAAAACCGCTCGGATCGTTTAGCTTGTGATTTACGAACGCAACGACAGCTGTAATGGAGGTCGACATTGACGCACTTCCAATCGATTGATTTTAAAAATTTGAATTCCATGGGCTTTCGAGATGATCTTTCGATGTACTCGATGAGGCCGACTATAACAGTGAACAATTCATCTGTTTCCTTAGAAATAAAAAAGTGAAAAAAAAAAAAAAAAAAGTCATAAAAATCGGAACAATATTCGTTAAAGTGTCTAGTCTCACCGAAGCGTCGCGATGTCTTTAGCCAATTTCAGTCTGCCTTATCAATTGGCGACTCCTTCGCCTTACGTGTTCACCGGTAGTCACGGTCCCCAATCGACGATCAGTAATCTCCGCTTGAATGCTGTACTTCCGCCACCTCCGGCGCCGAGTTTCAATGACGAGCACAGATTTCAGAACGAGCCGTACATACCACCCGCGCGTTATCAGCAGCAGCATCAGCAGCAGCAACAACGTCAGAGGGAACAACAGCTGAGAGCTCAGGAGGCTTACGCCGGGCAACAACATCACGGTAGCGTCGTCTCGTCGTCGTTCTCAACCGCGAATCACGACACAAGATACGCGAATTATAATCAGGACTTCAGAAGAACTCAACCGAGACAACAGCAGATACCGCAGCAACAGATTCCTCCGCAAACGCAACAGCAACAACAGACGAGGCCGGCGCCGACGATTCCTCAGCATCAGCAACAACCTTCTCGAGTACCGGTTCGACAGGAACAGGATAACGCGCCACCGAATGAACAGCAAAATAATCCACAAAACGGAAATCCCAGGGATGAGGGAACTGATAATTATCCTGGAAGACCCGGCGACGGGTGAGTTACTCAATTTATTACCCATTTTTCATTTTTTTTTCTTTTTTTTTTTCGACATTCCTGAAATCGGCAATACGGCGCTATAATAATAACACGAAGAATTCCAACGAATCCTCAAACTATCTACCTGCGATATTCGAAAGAAATGCTTAATCCTCACGATTTTACGAGACAACGTTGAAATGAGGCATCAATTCGATACACTTTCCATTCAGTTTTGTCCCCTCATCGCTATAGCTAAGAGGGAAGTAAGGTTGTAAAAAGTTTGCATACATTAAATTCAAACTCGTAATGTTAATTCAGTCATTACGGGGTCAGAGCGTAGCGACTTTTCACTCGCCAATGCGAAAGTAAGGGCCACGAAATCTCGACCGGGAATATTTTGCATTATACATACATAATACACGAGGCGTTCTTGTTTTTGGTTCCCGTTTGCGAGTCACGTACGTAAGTCATCGTGAAACCCGATCGAGAAAGGAGAAAGAGGAGACGGTAGATTCGTTGCCGCTGTACGGGCGCCAGAAGAGAGTAGTGGTGCTCTCAGCGCACTGGAACTCTCCCTTTCTTTCTCTCTTTCCTTTTTATGTTCCTTTTTTTTTAATGCATATCTGACCACATGCTTGCGTTCCGCTGCTCCCGTTGCCGTACGGTGGTAAGTTTTACACCTCCGAAACTTACCGCAAAGCGAAAGCGTTCCGCGTTGGCCACACGGTACACACACGGCACGTAATTGAACGCGTAATAATAATGCGGTCTCGCGGTTTCCTCATGTTGCGATTGCCGTCGATGAATTTTGCTCGCCTTCGCTTCGACGCCTCTCTCGTTGTTGGTACACTGTAGGCGTCGAAAAAAAAATACGCTTCTCACTGATCCACCTTCCCATTGGTGCGAGAAATCATCATCGAATTTCTGACATGATAATTCCAGGCTTTCCATTAAATTGCACGAGGGGTTAGGAAGGGTTAATCTTTTCTCGTTCCATTGAAAGTCTTTGGATATAAATTTATACCGTATCCTTGTAAAAAAAGGGTTACGAAACTCCAGATCGATGGCAGACGGAATAAATGATTACTCGTACATCGTACTATAATTGACAACATAATTTCTCTATCACGAATAAAAATTCGTTACAGGTACACAAGAGTAAACGGCGGAGCTTACGGAAGTCCAGGTGCAAAAACTTCGGTTCACGCGATACTCGATTACGACGACGACGACGATGATAATCCGGACGATTATTACGACGACGAGGAAACGGATTTGCCGAAAGATACTCGCGTAACGCCAATACAGGGTCCGATTTTTCTGAAGAACGGATCAGTTCCCGTTGTACCGTTGTACTCCTATCCGCAGCTCAATAATGGAACCTTTGTACAGATACCGGTGAGTACAAACACTCGTTCGTTTTTTTCTCTCACATTTCACAACGTTAAAACCATTGAAAATTTATCATCTCATCATCAATAATCGAAAAATTAAAATTCATCGTCGTCATATTCCGACTATGCGCTCCGAAACCCCTTCGATAAATTTGCCCGTTTAAAGTGCAAAGTGCCTTCGTTCCATTTATGCATTCGTTTTCTCATGGTCCACGCTTCACTATCTCGCCGCATTTATCGCACCTTCGACTACGAAGTTTATTGAATTTATCCAATCCGTATGTCTACTCGTATATGAATAAAGTAGGTACCGCATGTACGTAGCAAGTATGATAAGTAACTATGTAGATCCCTCGTCTAAGATCGTCGTGGATGTCCCCGACGTGCATAGATTGCACCGGCAAGGCGAACGCGCCACGTCTCCGACAATTCGAAAGGTAGAACGTGCCGCGGGCTTTTTTTCAATTACACCCCTTGCCTTCCAGATCTCTCGGCGGCTTGACTCTGCGTGTATATGTATATACGTATTCGTCGGCTCTTATCCCAGTCTCGTTGCTGCTTCTTATTCGTTTACACCCGCGTGACATTTCCTCACCCGAGCACGTAGCCCCACACACCGCGCGCGATTCTTCAACACCTGCAGAAAACTCTCGTACATCTAATTCACCATACCTCGCCCCCTCCCCGTCCCTCCCGCTCTCTCCCCTCTTTATCCTTCGAGAAATTTACGTACCGTGTATGTATAATAAATGTTCCGATGTGAGTAACATCGTGAGAGGAATATAACGCTCTCGAAACGCGATGCATATCTATCCAGCGACGTATCTAATGCGCGCGGTCTGAGCTCAATGAGGTTTTACCTACTTACGTAGAGCCCCACCACCAACAAGAGGTCTCGATGCTTCGCGTCATCGCGCCGCAAAACCCTCTTTTACCTGTTACATTATTATTTCGCGAGAAAAGAAAGCAAACACGCGCGGCGTTACCGGAGGCGTCGAGAGTGAAATCCGCAGCGACCTTCCATCGGTTCGCGTTACTCCTAGTAATTCGACCTCCTCGCATCATCGTCGTTGTCCTTCTTCGACATTATTACACACGAACGTGTAACATATATATATATATATTTTTTTTTTATTATTCTTTCACCGACTACGGTTTCTTTGCACGGTTAGTAAAAGAAACGTTAACGGATTTACGACCGCGAGAAAAATGCTCATTTTTCATTTATCCTTCAGTCAATCTCTTTGCTGAGTAATTGCGAAAAAATAGTTATTTTTTGCGCATGCAAACGCCTAAGATCGGTGGCAGATTTAGGAGCAAACTGTACAGAGATGACGAACTCGCGAAACGCGCTGTTTTGTTGCTTCTTGCAATAAATTTGCATAGTTAATCTTGCGTTGTAGTGTAGAATAAGGTTCAACGTGAATATGCGATACACATATGGCGAAACGAGGAATACGAGAGAGGATGAGCTCTTTTGGCTCGCGGCGGAGATCCGATGGTTTGTAGAACGAACGAAGAAGACGAGCAACGAAATAATTGATCGTAAACGCCGGAGTTGTGATTTAACGGGCTGTAATGGACGATTTTAAATTGGACGAGAACACCTGACCTCACGCGTGGCGGGGAAGACACAGCTAAAGAACCATCCATTGCCCGGGGCATCGAACAAATAAACGGGTTAACTTATCTCGGAAGATACAGAGAATCAGACCTCGTGACTACGCGAACAATACTGATTTTTCGTCGATCAAAAACCAAAAAATAAACCTGCGAAAGAAAGGTAACGATAATCGAGAAATTTCGTGGCCTTGTGGCAAAAAGATTAATTCGTATCGGATTTTTTTTTTTTTTTTTTTTCACAACGATTAAGACGCTATCGTTTAAATAATCCATGACAGTGAGGAATGTCTGGGCTCTTCGAAGAATTGACTAAATACCGGCTTTTCATATATTCTATTATGCTGTTAAAGTGCCAACAAAAAAAGTTAATAGTCGGATCGTATCGATATGTCTGGCTAAACATTTTTTTTTCCACTCGTAGCGCAGTTTGATTTCTCTATCTTGATCCATTTTTCATTTTTTTTTTAATGCTTTTACGTAAAGTCGAAGTTTCTTTAAAGTACGATGTGTTAAAATAAAATTAGCCGTGTAGCAATGGAAATTTTCGTTTGAGAGTGAACTTGACGATCTGATCCGACGGCCTTAATGTGTCTCCGTTATTGCGTTTGTGCCTATTTCGTAATATTACGAAATAGGAGCGTCGCGCGCGAGATCGGTGGTAGGAGCGGCGACAGACGAGACAACTATGACGACGACATTGGCGGTTCGAAGATCCAAGATGTAAGAACCGCCGAGCGATCGTGTCTAATCGGTTCAATGTCCATCCCCGGTGAAGACGCGAGACGCAAGGCGAGAAACGGTCGGTGATACAAACGAATAGCGAGAGATGCCTTTCACCGGCATCTCACCGCGTGGACACCAGTCGCGTTACACAGCATTGGTATTCGAGATATGCCGGTTTCCTCGATCTCAGCCTCGACAAAGATCGAGACTCTCGTAAACATCGACCGGCCGATTGTCAACATCCGTTCATTTACTTCCGCGCGACGAGACGTTCGAACGAATTCCCACCGAACCCACAGAAAACTTCGAGTAACAGACCTTTTTTTTCGATGCACCAGTCTCGCTATTATATCTGCGCCTATAGGCATATTATGCGGGCATCAAGTAGGATCAACAGAAGCTGAAGTGTCGGAGGCCCGTTGAAAATGTAAAAATACCCGATGACTTAAGG
The DNA here is from genome assembly GCA_934046635.1 of Buathra laborator. Lineage (NCBI taxonomy): Eukaryota > Metazoa > Arthropoda > Insecta > Hymenoptera > Ichneumonidae > Buathra > Buathra laborator. The sequence continues at coordinate 1,556,801 of OW203897.1, read as the reverse complement.
CGCCGTCGGGACGGGTTTGTCAATTTATTTGTCCAACCGGTCATTAGCGTTACGCGACCATTAGCGATATAGTTAAATATACACCTTCCTCTGTATATGTCGGAGAGTAGGAATCGTAGAGTCACAAATTTTAACGGACCTGATGTTAGATGCTTCGTTCACATTGAGGCGTGAAAGGGATTTTACGTACATAAGTATCCGACGAGTTTCGATTGCATCACATACATAATATAATACCTATAAATATTGCAAATGATAATCGTTAAACCACTGCTTCTCCAATGAAATAAACGATAACGTTCAACGTTCGAGAAAAAAATTTTAAAACTTAAAAAATTCGACGATTTCATCCATAAACGGATACATTAAATTTTATGTAAAATAGCGATGAAAAATTAATGTACTTTTACCGTGAAATTAAAGAAAATTATTAAAAGTAAAATACCGACGACAAATTTTAATATAACGTACATTAATTTTTCAACAAAATTGTACATCACATTTAATGTACAAATTTATGCATCAAGACTTCCATTATCAATACATTATATATTCATCAATTTTTCGAGTCCGAGAAAAAAAAAAAAGTTAATCTAATTAAAACCACAAAAAAGAATTGAAGAACGAAAAAGTTCCGTAGTCTTCGATAGTTAGACAGAGAGATACGTGCTATTTTATGACTTTTGTATGGTTCATGTGACACCGGTGACTTCATTGGGTACGAAGATAATTTCATCGATCGTGAAACATCTCCGCGAAGATGTTGCCAAACACGTTTCTCACACTCCCAATAAATAATTGTCTCATCATATCCGTTCGAAGTATAATACACAGTTGTACAGTGTAACGGCGTTACTAATATTATTGGCATTATTATTTAATTTTTTTTTGGCTCGTAAATAATCGACCCTTTCAACACGCGTGTCCCATTGACCACAACGCAATTTGTGTCTACGGATATTTCTGTTCACGCTTTGCCGAAGTCTCGCCGGCCGTCGAAACAGGTGTGTGACATGGTAAACGTAAACACGAGAGATTAATAAGAGATGACAGTAAGAGAAGGAAAAAAATGAGCGTTGAGACGACATTGAGTCATTGCCGCTTGACGAAAGACGCGAGGTCGTGTGTTTCTCAATCTATTCAAAAAAAGACCATAGACGAAGCGCTTTTGTCGGGTATTTTGTAGAGCTACTAGCGATGCAGTTGCCGTGAGACGCGTTTAGAATACTTGTCGTCTCCCCTTCCCACCCTCTCCATCTCCCTCCCGCGGTGTATGAGATCGTCAATCAAGTTTTCCCGAGACTTTCTGAGTTTCGTATGAATGGAACGTGAATAATAAATCGTTCCCGTGGTATTTTCGGAGTTTCGAACGCAAAGACGCACGCAAACCGAAGGAGAGTAGTTGGCAAAGTTTTGCTGCTGCGCGTGGCAGAGTGATGGGGGTAACTATGAACAAACCGCTTCGACGATTACAATTTGATTAGAGAGTAATTGGGCTAACGGGCTTGTTGCTCGCGCGCGCGCGATGGATGCTTAAGGATAGAAAGAGCAACGTGCCTCGGGGGCACGCGGTATGTACGTATCCCAGACTAATGCGATTCGAGAAACCTACGAACGAGAGACTCTCTCGCGTGTACACAAATCCCACACAATCTTTGATCCAGAAATAATCTAACGAGAAGATCGCGCTGTTGCACAATCGGGGAATCCCCCCGGCAAGAACTTTAAACGCGCGGGCGCAGGACACCCCCCCTTAAGAGTTGACCGAATATTTCGCGATCCTAGAGATCTAAAATTAGAAAGCACATTCCTTCGATCGTGTCACACACGTAGGCATATCAATTCGATTCTCTAGTCTCGGTGCGACGAAAAAAAAAAAGAATGGCGATCACGTGGTTGCTAGGATCGAGGAGTGCCCGCTGCAAATATACAGCGAGCTATGATCGTAAAGTAAACCTTACGATTTATATGATATTTTACATATGCCGACGATCTATAATTCGCGTTGTTCAGGGCGCGCGCACCCGCTCCGGTTACCGGAGAGCACTAAGTCACTCAAACTGTCGCGTTGACTATGTGATTTAGTATACTAAAAGTCCAATGCTAAATTGGATAATGCAACTTATCTACCAGCTGTATGACACGGATACATGAGTATCCCAATTTTTATCGATTTTAATACATAAATTGAGTAACACATTAGTGATTTGATCACAAAAGAATATTTGATTACGCACCATTTTTCGTTAATCGTCGGCATTAAAAAAAAAAAAATGTCAAGCAATCACTGCTTCCACGCGCAGTTTTAGTCGCTGCAGTATTAAAGGGGGTGGATCGTTACATTCACAGTCAAACGTGAGAATTTCGAATACTTCCGAATGGGATAAAAATCTGAAAAAATTCGACCATATAGAACGTGTTGAGAACATTGATTTTCCACATTAGAAAATTCAAAGAGTTATTAACAAAACCGTTTGAAAAAAGTGTTCAACAAATCATTCGGCAAACGAACTTTTTTTAGCAGAAACCGATTTTTCCGAATACATATACATTTTTTTAGAAATGTTTCTAATTTCCGAAAACCCTGTTTTCCGAAAGGAATGTTGACTTCGAAAACCGACAATCGATTTACCCGAAAACTTGTTAAGTGTAATGCGTAGTACTGTTGCGAAAACGTTTTCAACATTCGTGACTTTTTATTCATTAAAAAAAAAAAAAATTATAAAAAAAAAAAATTCCAGAAAAATCTATAGGTATTAAAAACAAATAACGGAAAGATTTCTGTTACAAAAAGGTTCATTAACATTCGAATTAATGTGCTTAGTACCTCCCATACGCTTAATATTTGTCAGATTTGTATCCCATTGGGAAGTATTCGAAATTCTCTTTGAATTGCCCTCTGGCTGAGAATCTAACGATACAGCCTCCTTAAATCAACGTATTAACAGCTACTGCGTACCGCCGATAATTCTCCGCGTATAATTATTGCATGTATTATTAATCTCCGCAATGAAGTAACCATGTAATCACCGGTTATTCCGATTTACCGCTTCATCATCGACTCGTCTCGGTGAGTTCGTAGATCGGATCAATGATTCACACCCGTCTAACGTACAACGATCTCGGAATTTCTTCTGATTGTACCGAATACATTACGATTGTGCCGATAGCCTTTGCAATTCGATAATTCTGCATCGAGGATTCGAACTCGTATAGCTCGGTGTTTGTCTCTCGTGTACACTGGTATATAGAGTCTTCAATGACACCCACTCGCGCGTGTCTCCCCGTGGGACGATAATCGTTAATGACGCGTCTCTGACTTCCGGTAAATCCTGCGCACGATTCCGCAACCCAAGTGTACGATCGCGCGTGGGGGACGACTATAGAGTTGTATAGTCGAGCCATCTCGGTGCACACGCTATGTGTTTCTCCTCCCTGTGGTGCACGTCAAGCGTGTTGCACCTTCACCGGGATCGTTTCGTGAATTATATCTATTAGCGTTGTATCTACGTCTCGACGAAGGAACACAGCGTGATATTGTAAATGGTTACAATAATCCTTAAGTGAGAATCGTGGCGTGCGAGAGACAACCGTCATTACCTCGTTACGACGATCAATTTCGTACGACGAGGGAGACACGGAGGTGACGCGTCGAAGCGTCGACTCGACAATCGACACGCGACGTCTACCAATCGACTATATATCACAGATGAAGCATTTGGAATTTCATTTGATATACGTACTCTCGCGATCAGTCACCGAAGGTGATTTAACGAGTTATCGTCTGCTCGCGAGAATAATGCATCTGCTACACGGTTCAATCCGCAGCGAATCGAGTCCCGTTCGTTATTATATTACTGTATTACCATTGAAAGGATTAATTAATTAATTAATACCAGAAATACGCCCGACGGCGCTATCGCGATTGAATTATCATTCTCGTGAGCTTTCGATCTCTGTCGCCACATAAACGATTCATTAAAGAATTATATAGAATTATCAATGCCGCGGGTAATTCAAGTAGGTATATCATAAATTGGAATTCATGTTTATCAAAAGTTATCTGGCGCCCTTCGGCAGTGAAATATCGGTTCGTTTGACAATCTCGAGATTGAGTTATGAGATCTGTTGTGCGTTGAACAAATAAATAAAAATTGTTCAACCGCTATCTATGAGGGTGAATATTATTGTTGTCGCTTTGCGTACGGAGATGTCAAGTTGCGCAGCAACTCCGGGTCGACAAACCCGGAATGCCACTTTGCGCGGTTACGATTCATTAGCATGAAGCCTTGAATCGATATCTCTCCGGTTAACTTGGTATCCGTGTATCTGGGTGTTCGCCTGCTCTGGATGTTTCCTCGCATCGCTTACTCGCCGGAGTTCGTATGTATCGATGATACGTTTGTATGGGTTTAACGCTCACTGTATATAACTGCAGGACACCCTCGGGGGAGCGTCGTAAATTGAAGGCGGACCTGACAGCGACTCGTACTACTACTACCACTACTACTTGCGAGTTTGGCGCAAGACACGCGCCCGACACGCCCTTGAGAAGAGCATAAGCTTATCTCCTTCGCTTCTCACTTTACTTCTTCTCTCTTCGTTCACTTCCGTGCGACAACCTCGTTAATTATTCTTTTTTTTTATTTTTAACAAACGAGGACCGGGCGGCCCTGTTGGGCTATAAATGGCGCGCTAACAATTAACTTCGGTAGAGTTGTCCTCATTTCCTGCTCCGAAGATCGTTAACTTCGCGGACTTCGAAGTTAACGATCCTTCCTTGTCTTCGAGTCTTTGATACTTTGGAGGATTATTTTGATTTTTTTTCGCAGATCCTATGGACCGCGTTATCGGTCGCTTTGGGAGTCGAGTTGAGAGGTGATCTCGTCAGGGGGACTCCTTGCATCAAGAGATATCATCAACTATTTTGTCCCACTGCTGGTAAAACTTATCCAATGTAAGTTTCCTTTTTTCTTTTTTATTGCTTCGGCTTTTTTCGGCGGAAGCCTTCGATTCGTGGGGCTTATTGACGACAAACTCGTTTTAGCGAACGGATAGAACAATTCATAGATGAGAATAAGGCGTTGATGAAGAGAATGTACGGGGACTTTGAAATGGACGAGGATTATGGTTCGCCGACCCGTGAGCCCGGAACGCGAAGAAGAAGAAACACGAAGAAACACGACCTACCCGACGGCGGACCGAGTTTACGCGATGGGAATCATCCGCATCGTCATCAATCCGATCCGCGTGTTGTCGAGGGCGGCGAATCGTTTTTCAGCAAAGTGAGAAACACGCGACAGACCTTCAGCAATAATCGCGGCAACGAGAGCGGAAGGTAAACATCGTTTGTCTTTTTCTTTTTGTCTTTTTCTTTCGCGAAACTTTATCTCGAATCTGCGATACGGGAAGTCGTTGAAATATTTTATTGAGGATATTTTTGTCGCCAGGGTCGACGCCTGTGAGTCTAAAGTCGAAATCGTCACTCCTTATTGGGCGAGCAATAGCGCGGGAAAAATTCGCGCTATCGTTAACACTCAACACTTTGAACAAGCGATTCATCAGGAAGTATGCACGTGAGTAATGCCGCCTACCTATGGATAGGAAACATTTTTATTTCCTTTTTATTACATTTTGGTCGATTCGCATTTTTTTTTTTTTTTTTTTTTTCGGTTATAAACAGTTAGAATTTATAATGAATATGACTCAATTTTTTTCGCAGGAAGACGCAAACGAATCGATGCACCGGCGATTGCGGCTGCGAGCAAAAATACAAGTGGCATAGATTGCTGGCTTACGATCCCGACAACGATTGCAAGGGGATCTTTATGGATTGGTTCCTCTTTCCATCCTGTTGCGTATGCAGATGCGATCCGACGAATCGAAAGTTTCCAGCGACTACGAGTCGAAACTGATAGACACTGCAGCTTCGGCAGGAAAGTGTCTGTATTAAAGTTCCGCCAGAAACTATCAGTAGCTTCCGGTGTAAAAATTTAAAGTTCCAATATTAGAACTCTTCTCCGTATGTTTGTGGGATTCTCCGTACGATTTCTCGCAACGACGTCTCGCCGCTCAGCTCCTTTACGAGTGGAAAGAATGTACTGCGGACTGTGAAAAAAAAAAAAAATTCGAAAACGAGTTGTCGAAATGCTCGAATTAATGAGTGTGCAATGTAGTTATTTTCAATTATAAAGATTCGATGTGTAAATGAATTTTAAATGAACTGAATGCGCATTTCAGGATTCTAATGCGTGTCTACATTAGTCGCGTGCGACGCGACAAAATCGTGTGCTCTTCGTGTGTCATCGCATTATAAATAATTATATACGTTATAGAGAAACTTATAATTATCGTTATCGTACTCGTAATATAGCGGTAGAGTATCTCTTTTTTTTTTTCAAATAAATACCCGTTTATTAAGACCGCAGGACATTTATTACCTCTTCTCATTTCTTCTATTTGTTGTTGTTATTGTTTTTTTTTTTTTCGCGCCACAAATTTAACGAAGGCGTAACGATTATTTCACCGGCGATCATAACATTCTGCCGATGATATCATAGCGCTCGTCGTAACCCTGAGTCACAAATTACCATACTTACCTACGATGAGAGACGCGCAATTTGCACAATCGGAAAAAGTCGCAATACTCGACTACAACGATAATTCATTATTTCCTGCCGCGTTCCCTGCAGTGTTCTCCTCGTCATCGCGACATAACAAATCAGATATTGACCGTGAGAATTTCGGGATCACGTCGACATTGCTTTATTGTTCGAAAAAAAAAGGAGAAAAAAAAGTAAATAAAACGCCAACGAATCTCCGCGTGAAACAATACAGCGCGGCGTCAATTTATCATTAAGCTTAGATAATTTATTATGCAAATCGTTGAGAGGGTCTCGCGAAATCGATTTTTTTTTTGTTTTCGAAACCGCAAGACTTTCGTTCATTGTGAGAGAAGCGAGAAAAAAATACACAGTTCGCAAAGCTCTCGCGTTATGCGGCGATTTCTATCATTTGGACGGATTCCTGATAAGCCACGTTTTTCGTGAAACAATTATTGGTTTGTTTTTTCTTCGTTATTACGCAAAACGTACAGAAAAGAACACGTGATAGAAGTTTCAGATTCAGTAAAGTAAAAAATACGAAGAATCTTGTTACACGATAAATAATAAGAATAATATTAATAATAATAATAATAATAATAATAATAAAAATGCTGTAAGTTAGAGAAAAGGAAAGGAAAGGATAAAATCGTTAGCGCATGTATTTGGAAAAGTAGATAAGATAAAAAAAAAAGTTCATCTACAGCGTCGATAATTGGGTTCGAATTTTAAATGCGACGAACACCAATTATCCATTAACGAAAATGCTACACGTCGTAACTATAGCGAGGAAAGAACCAATCGTGACGCAGTAATTATTGTCTATCCCGTTAAAGATTTTTGAGATCCTGCCGTCGGAAAATATACTTTCTACAGAAGTAAAACAGAAAAAAATATTACAGTTTGAAAAATTAATAATTTTGCTCAATATACAGTATACATATTTATACCGATTCAGTAAGTTGTCGGAGATTCTCTTTTTTTTGTACCTGCGGTGCGTTACGATTCGCAAACCCACGTTATGTCTACTAATTCTACACATATACAATAATCGAATGAAAGAGAATAAAAAAAAAAAAAAACGAAATCTTGCGAATTAACTCCGGCAATCGATAATTGGTACTTAGTTAGTCACAACTTATAAATCCATCGATTAAATTACTGGTTTGTCGATCGTGGATTATTCTTCTTAATCTTCGGAGTTGCGACGATCGTTGACCCTTCAGTGTCGTCGACCCCTTCGTAAGAAGACTTTAGAAGAACGATCTGATCGACGGCGACAGGGCGCATGTTACAGCAGCCACGATGCACGTCTGAAGGAGTTGCATTCCGGAAATGGAATTCGCACCGTTGCAGTAATCGGTGGTGCAGATGTGACACGATTGCACCGTAACACCACTCTGAGTTACGGTGTGAGGTCCGCACGGACCATTGGTGATGTCGAGTTCTTCGTCACTCGGAATGGCGCATTGACGGATTATTCTCGTCTGTCCGTGTTCTGTTTTTTCGCAGAAAAATTTCGAATTAATTACAAATATTTCTTTAGAGATTGAATTTTTTTTTATCGCTGTTCGTTCATCGATGGGTTCATTCGGTTTATTGGGATCGTAACTATACGCGGAGTCTTCTGAAAACACGGAAGTAAACAGCGACGAGACCCGACGGGGTTCGCTTAATACGCGTCATATCGACTCGGAAATCTCATCGAGAATGTTCGAGAAAACTCGTTGACGATTCACCAACAGGTCTCGCAGGGTGTGGCAGAAAAATTTCGAATTAATTACAAATATTTCGTTAGAGATTGAATTTTTTTTATCGCTGTTCGTTCATCGATGGGTTCATTCGGTTTATTGGGATCGTAACTATACGCGGAGTCTCCTGAAAACACGGAAGTAAACAGCGACGAGACCCGACGGGGTTCGCTTAATACGCGTCATATCGACTCGGAAATCTCATCGAGAATGTTCGAGAAAACTCGTTGACGATTCACCAACAGGTCTCGCAGGGTGTGGCATTGTCCTTGGAGTCACCTCGCGCGTTGCCCGAGTTAATTGTCGTAATTCGTCCAGCCGCTCGATTGTTGCCGTGGCTTGTGTTGACTGTTATAACGCGTTGCCGCGCGTAACAGACGAGGGCACGATGAGTCATGCGTGTAATACCCGGCGAAGAAGCCCGTTTGCAATCCCCGTAGTTCCACGTGCTCGTCGAGCGCCACGTCGAACGGTAGCCAAGCGCGACTCAACAAGATTATGAATCAGGCAAAGAGTGTCTCGCCAGGGAGGACATTAGAGACTCGACATTGTAAACGCGACGCAAAAGATTGTAAAAACACGATGTTGACGAAAAACGCGGATAGACTTAGCGATTTTTTTTTCTTTTCTTGAACATCCAATAGTTCACACGTCTAAATCTCCGTCTTTTTCGGTCACGCGAGTTGTGGCAATCGAGGATTATTTTTTTCTCGCAATCCATCGCCGATGTGGAGCAACAATGAACGAACTTTCGCTATTTAGAGGAGCGAGCATCGCAGCAAAATGGTTATATGGGGACAGAAATAATTGAAAAAAAAATGTGTGGTAAAATAAGAAAAAAAGAAACAGACATCAAGTTTGAAAAAAAAAAATGCTATTTGAACTTATTATGTGGAAATTTTATTTGAATTTTATGAAATTATTTTTCGAATATTTTTGCAATTTATTTTCAATTTTAAAAAATAAAAAATAAATGTTCTCCGTACATTTTCCGTTTGACCGCAATAGCACAATTTTTTACCCCAAGTCTATTTTTCCCAACACCCTACCATCCCCAAGAGTTACGCGATTACGATGGGCAAAATAAAATGTTCTTTACCTTTTTGAACGGTCTTTTTGCAGACGTGTTTGGTTCTTGTAGTGTAAGAATTAACTGACATGCCTTCGTCGCATTCGCGTGCTTTATTCAGCGAGTTATACTCGGTGCCATTGAAGGGATCGGAACATGCATCTTTTTCCGTGTATGACGTACACTGCCAGCATCTCAACGCCGAACCTGTTGGTGATTGAAAACAGAAGAAAAAATATATAAATTAAATTTTCCATTCGAATCATTGACGAAGATGTGGAGTTGCATACAACAGGTGTCCATTGGAGTGCGCAGTCTCCCTTCAACAGGTACACCTGTTGTAATTCGCTCTTTAACGTTTCAATCGAAACGTAGAAAGTGCGTAGTAACACACGTAGAATCTATAAAAGTATACGTAAGAATTGTTACGCGAAAGAGCATCAATAGGGAGATCAAAGTAAACAATAATCTTCTCTATTACTCCATAAATGCAGAAATCGTATACGCGATCGCGGTGCATCGCGTTTTCCGCATATATTAAATGAATATTTAATATCTCTATAGTTAAGGCTATTGTTGCATCTGAAAAAGTATATTACTACCGCATTATGACGATGTAGTGCAGTATTAGTTACGAGTATTAGGCAATTGTACAGTACGAGTGTTACGCAAAGCCGCATTGTTTGTTGGTTTGCTAGGCAGGTACACGCCAGCGCTATATATAGTTATAATAATAGTAATACCGTAGTAAACTAGTTGTGGTTCTCATGAATCAACGTAGCGGCGAGAACGGAGCGCATCGAATGCGGCACGGCTACGATTAGACGCAATATCGATACGCACGTACCTCGTACCAAATTATTTCTCGTTCACGAGCTCCGAAGCCCTACTGCTTGAGTTTCATCGCACTAGCAAAAACTATATCGACTATATTCGAACTATGGTTGATTTTGAAATAAAAAAAAAAAATAAACAACATTATACGAAAAACCGGTTAACTGGGAGCCGAAGAGCGGCGTAACAGGTGTCCTGAGATCCTATCCTCGCAATCGTTACATCATCGACCCATTTGTGATATGTTATTTTTCTGTGAACGCGGAAGTAAATTTTCCAACAGAACATCGTAGTTCCCGAGTACAACAATGGCATGGGATAAATCGTCGTATGCTATTAGGAATGTCTCACGTGTGGCTTTATACGTCGTGTAAATTGCCAGCAGTGAACAACTCGGATTACGAGCGAAATTCATTTTTGATTCTTCGATGTTTTGAGCCCCGAGCGATTTATTTTTAATCGCTAATAGAATGCGATTTTACTAAAAACATTTAATTAGAGCGGCGTATTTGAAATATTTGCAGAATGCAATGCCCGCGGCAGAGCTTATTATGATACACCGTTGATTAAAGCGTTCGTTGAAAGGGTGGCGCAAGGTTGGTCATCGAGGATGACCGCATCGCGTGCGTTTACGTAATTCACTAATACCATAACGCATCTTCCTGTATACACCATTGACGCTATACCGGTATGCCGAGCGAGGCGTAGCCCACGTAAGGTTTATTACTGCGATTGAAAAGAAAAAAAAAAAAAAAAAAAACATTGAACAACGCAGAATATGAGTCATTTCTGTAATTATACAAGTATGCTGTGTACCTGACGTGATATTGTACGCCTACGTAACAAACTATATATTCCCGAACTCGGATGAATGAATACTATAATACAGGTATTCGCGTATTATGCCAGTAGTATAACAGTTTACGAGCTCTTATTGTAAAAGGCTATTTATAGTTTTTTGTTATTACATTTTAGTGGAACATTCTTAGAAAATATAATATTTAATGACATTGTTTTGCTAAAAGGTTCGCCTCGCTCTCGTTCCAAGCGACTTGCCAGATGACAGGAAATATAAAATAGATTGGGCACGAGCCGTGACGGAAACTTAAACTTTCGTCATTGACTCTCCAAGTTATTATCGCTTGGGTACTGCATATTCTCTTCCGTAGTTTATTTGAGTTTCTCCGTGGCATTGAAGGGAAGTCAACGAGACTCTTTCACATCTTGCAGCGTTTGTTCTATCGAACGAGAGCTCTTGAGAGTGAATTATAGATATTCATTGATCGATTCGGACGAGAAGCTGTTTTTATTGTTGTACAAGCGAAGGGGTTGCAACGTGTAGATAGGAACGAGTCGCACATGACACGCTTGAGGGACGTTTTAAGGGCGGAAATGTTTTCGCTCGACGCTCGCTTCTTACTATATTGGGTCAACGCGATGATTATCCCTGTCTATATAGCTCACTCGTCGAAGATTAAGATTATTTATGAACTCTGGCCTGCAGTTCGGGTGCCCGATTATTATACCCGGATGCCGAGTCGAGTCTCGATAACGAGAAGCAATAAAAACTAAAATTTATCCGTTTTACAAAAATCGGAAATTCGCAAACGTACATTGAAAAAATATTATAAGATGGGGAACCTATTAGTTAGAAAGACTTCTTTAAAAAAAAAAACTACTTATGTCAACAAATCATTCGTTTTTTAAATTAATTGATAGTTAAAAAAAAAAAACAATTTTTTCGGTGTTTTTGTTTTTTTTTTTTAATTTCTATGATCCCATTTTTTCAATACAAACATATGTTAATCTTATAAAAAAAAAAAAATAAAAATAATACTCACTCGTCTGAACGCAGATGCCAATGACCAGAACAACGAGGACGCAAACGCTGCTGTTAATCCTTAATCCCATCTTGCAATGCTTTTTGAAAACAGCGAGGGTTTCAAAACACAAGAGAAAAATGCGATTGTTTTTCGTTAAATCGATGATTTCTCGATGAAGATCGTGACACGATAAGACCGATGCGAACGGTGGCCGCGGTAGTACTGTGCTTCGGGACTCGTGAACAACGCGTATGGGGGCAAAGATGCACTCCGGAAAGCTCAACTAACGACACTCCCAGCTTCCTTCGTCGTCGTGCATTATTATAGCGTAATATGCCTCGCGTTAGAGTGAGAAAGCATTAAACCCCACCATCGCCGCTGACGCTCGACGTTGAGGAGTCAAAAACCATGGAGTAGGAGACACTCCTCCGAATAATCGTAGTCTTTCGTGAGGGCGAAACAAACGCGTCATACCACGAGTAAAAAAAGGCGAAAAACAAGACTATGAAGGGTCGAGGCGAGAGTGGGATACAGGCAGAGAAAAGAAATAAAAAAAAAACTATCCCGAAAAAGAGGTGGTAACTTATGTAATTAGTGACGAACGATGCGGGCGGCAGAGACAAAGAAAAAACAGAAGAACTTCGTTCTGCGTCTAGTTGGATATGCTTTTTTTACGATTTCCTTCAGACGTCAATTGTCTCGAATCGAGACAAAAAATCGTTTCAAATTGCTCTTCTGTCGACTTATTCGATTGACAACTAATATGCACTCGTTTTATAATATATTTATACCTTAGGAAACATTTGTATGGGATCGACACTTCACGGCAATTGTTGTCAGATCTACAAGAGACGGATAGTTATAGCATCAATATTAGATTATCTGTAAATAATTTCTGCGTCATCAATGCAAGGGAGAGTTTTCGCGAAGGGTTCTCGTTCCGCAAGGTTATTCCTTTGTGTATCGAAGATTTATTATTTATGTCTGTTATCGTTTTCCCCCATAGATTTATGGCGTTGGGGGAAATGTGTTATTTACGATGCTCGTAGTGTATAACTAAATCGATTTTACCAAATCCAGTAACTGAGCTGTAAGACCCGAATCCTTCGTACAACACAAAACTAATTTTAAATATATACGGTACACGCTGTTGGGGGGACCGGGTTGAGCGAAAACTCACGCAGTAAGTTAAAAAAAATGGAAAATTCTACTTAGCAAGTGTAGTACTCTATGGAATTGAAGTGCACACTGTGACAAGCAATTCCCTTAGAGTGCCATATTCTCTGCGTGAAAAATCCGATTATATTGCAGCGTTCCAACTTGCTCCATGTTCCGATTAGCCCCGGTCTCCCCTACATGGAAGATAGATAGGACGGCTTGCGTAAGTAATAATTTCTAATGGCATTGGATAGTTCGCTATTTATGGTGCTGAAGCCAACGACTTCTCGCCATAACAGCGGAGACGCGTTTTTTTTTTTTGCACTTTGTTACGTCTTGCATTCACGGCTAACTGCATCGCGGCAGCAGTCGAATGTAATGAATTTCCGATAGAGAATATCATTATATCTCCGTTGACATACTTTCGCTTTTGATTTTTTTTTTATTTCTTTGCATTTGCGGGTTAGTTGCCGAAATATCAATTGCTTTAAGAAGCCGTAATAAATACAGGGATATACGTAATAACGTAATAAATACAGGGATGCGCGATAGGGCTTACTATATCGAAATTAAGTCGCTCAACCTTTACTCGTACGTACTGTAACATGTACTAACGTACGATATTCATCCACAAGTTCGTCTCTCCGACCGTCGTACTTTAACTGCGGATAATTAGGCACGTAATATTAATTCGCTTCACTTTAACCCTCCCACTTATTCCTCGGTGTATATGCTTCTCGACGACATGCGAGAGTCAACTGTAGGTAAGATTCATGACTCGTGTACAATAAATTATACTACGGAACATCCGATTCGCTATAAATGGGTACTTCGTTATATGCTTTTATTCTCTAATTTGAATATCCCAAATTCTGCGATAAAGCAGCTTTTGGATAGCGGTCAGTAGAGGGTACATCATTTTACACGATTTAATTTTTTCGCCAAGTTAGCAAATCATTGATTGCCTTATATTATTATCGAAATCTTTCTATTTTCTGTTATTTTTACTTTCTTTTTTATTTATTTCATTTTTCATTATCTTTTTGATATTATTTTCGATATATAGCGATACCTAGGTAATTCATACACATACCAAACTATTTAATATTTATAATTCGGTCAAAGATCCCGAATACCGTAAATTAATAAATACATTTTTCATTGGGAATTACGAAAATAAATACACTCGTCAATAATTGAACAGGATAATTTTTAAACAAAATTTACGGACTGAATCTTATCTTAATCATTTTAACTAATTTCCAGCCAGAATTACAAAATATGTTTATGTAATTTGTGAAAGCGAATTTTTGGCAATCGCAATCGTTTTGACCTGTGCGTCGTCAGTTACGAAAATATTGATAAGCTCATCACAAGTTCGAAGTTCGAGGTCGAAAATATTATCCTGGTTGTGTAGTAAAACAGCGTACCGTTAGCTACAGTCATGAATTTTCATCGATAGAATTATCTATCCATCAATTTTTATTTAACTACTATAAATCGATAGTTTGCAATAGTACAGCAATTTGCAGATACGCATATAAGAATGATATCTAGTGTTATGATTCGTAAATTCACGAAGGCGAAGTGAGGCCTCCGTCTCGTTACGGTGAGAGGAGTCGCGGTAGATGAGGGTCACGAGCGAATTTAACCCCGCGGAGGCACGCATTACTAAATTGACTCCGGCATTTGACCCGCGCGTACCCTTGCTGTCGTAGTTGCCGCAATGGCGCATAGGTTTACTTCACTGTACTCTCTTGAACCGAACGAGTAGTATACGCAGCGTCGTAACCACCAACACTACGTTCATCTCCTTAAGCCACAACCCTTCTCCCTCATTCATAATAAGACCGCCACTTTAATTTCTAACTTCTGCCAAGTCAACTGGTCTTTCCGGTCGCGTCGGCCTCGCAGCCTCTTCGCCGTCATTAATTTCTTCTTATTCATCTTTTCGTCATCGAATCGTCATCGGACGGCATGAACACGACTCGTCATAAATACGATTGTCACAAAATATACTCATGAATTAATCATTTTCAAGATACTTTATTTCATATTTGCTATTATCGAGTCAATGGATTATACTAAAATATAAATTATTTATATAATATGCTCGCGGCTATGCGCGCTTCCGTAGCTATGTCATAAGAGATTTATTCGTCGATCGATGATGATCGACGATGCGAGTGCAATGGCTATTGATGCGACAATCATAAAACGATTAGTAGATGATGTGGGACCGGGCGGTGACGAATTGCAGCCGTATCCACTGCAGAACAGACACTCGAGTTTCGCGTCTGGATAAGCTTCCTTGAACGAGCAGTATGTACTCCTATCCTTGCTCGGCACGCAACCTCTCACCGTCACGTGAACGTTCTTGTCTAAAACGAATATTTGACGATAAAAAATATTATCAGAATACATCGACAAACATATCGTTGAAGCTTTGCAACGTAAAATGTATCCTATATTTTGAGTTCTCGTGTGTCTTCGATCCTCGCGTGACAGTATCGTTCGAGTTTTGCGCGAATAAAAAAATATACAGACGAACAAGATTTGAACGAAAGATTATTGTCTGCCAACGGATAGACGAGGTTTACGAGAGGGGAATATACGAGGAAGAAAATTACTTCCGAGTGGACGAACCGTGCCAGGAATGCAAGATCGAGGCTTTCAGGGTAACAACGAAGAGCAACATTTACGACCTGTACATGGATAAGTGCTCTGCTCCTTATCGTCTCTGGATTAAGCGAGAAACCCTCGTGCGGTGCACGAGATTCGAGGCAATATAGAATTTCTCCTCGCATTGCAGTTTCATTGCATCCTCTATATAATGTGATAATCGAGTCATTTCGGAGTCAAGACTCGTTTTACCTAATTGACGTTCGAAATTACATTTTCGTCGATATCGAGGAACACAAGTATTTAAATTGTTTGATTTTTCATCAATTGTCGATAGAGGAAAAATTCAAGTAGGTATTCTGTTTTAAAAAAATCCAAAAAAATTTCAGTATAAAATATGCATTATTTATATGGATGTGGGGTGATAATCGAGTAATTTCGGAGTCGATTTCCGTCGATATCGAGGAAAACAAGTATTTAAATCGTTCGATTTTTCATCAATTGCCGATAGAGGAAAAATTCAAATAGGTATTCTGTTTTAAAAAAATCCAAAAAAATATCAGTATAAAATATGTATTATTGATATGGATGTGATGTGATAATCGAGTAATTTCGGAGTCGATTTCCGTCGATATCGAGGAAAATAAGTATTTACATTGTTTGATTTTTCATGAATTGTTGACAAATAAAAAATCAAGTATTTTGCTGAAAAAAAAAGAAAAAATTCTGTATAAAGTATGTATTAATTACGCTTCATAATGAAAAGAATAATGAAACGCAGTTCATCTGAATTTATACACTCGATCGGATTCCAATTAAGGCGACAAATGTGTGACATTTTCCGTCAATGTCTGGGAAACAGTATAAAAAATATATAACATGAACTTCGATATTAATCTTCGTCTTGCGGTTTCGAATATACGATTGCACACGCGCCGGTGTTGATGACTACAGTCGAGAAAGATGATGCAGATGTCGTTCGACGAAGACCCACAATTAATTGGTTGAGCCGCAACGAGTCACGTTACGCTCAGTGACTCACTGTAAAATAATAGAGGTAGTCTCGTCGTAATAGTGTACGCTGCTGTCTTCGCTACTCATCTACGCCCGCGTGTATCGTATATCACGGTTCAGAGACGATGTATGAATCGATTAATTTAAGAATATCGTTCGAATAACAGTTCTATTAATTTTCGTGGACGTAGAATTTATTTTATAAAATACGCACAGAATATGAGGCTCTTGATGCAGAGATACGAATCGTTCCGCGGGCAGAGAACCAAATCGGCAGATACCGGTGAGTAAGGATCGTTGCATTCTCCCTTGCGACCTTCGCTTAAATTCGCGTTGCACTGATAACACCACAGTTCCTCCTCGCTGCTCGCACTGCCCGCTAAAACAACTAATTTATTAATATTATATCGCGAAAAGTTTCTCGAGTATTTTTTTTTTAATTCATTAGCAACACTACAAAATAATTTATCGAGTAATCTGTTTTTTCAACAACTAATTTATTAATATTATATCGCGAAAAGTTTCTCGAGTATTTTTTTTTTATTTATTAGCAACACTACAAAATACTTTCTGAGTAATCTGTTTTTTCGAGATAGTAAAGCCACCGCGACGGGAAGTGCTAAAACTGGACTCGCAACCTAATACGAATTCTCTCGATTCGCAGGAGACACATTTAACGAGATGTTTCCTGAGCGACGTTCGAGTTATAAATACAAAACGCAAGACGCGAGACAAGCTGTGGCAAAAAAAAAAGTGTAAAATAAGACGTAGTATGCTATAAAAATAGATTGCAATGTTTTCCTTGTAGCGTAACAATATTTTTTTCACACGAAATTAAAGTTGTTTCGAGTTTTGCCGTTGTAAATAGCCGAAAGCAAAGGAATGTAACACTATATCTACGATATCGCGGTCCTTTTTGTACGACACGAACGTGCGAAAAGTGAAAAGAGGCGGATGAGATCTACAAGGACACGGTCCACGGACAGTCGGGTCGAAATCGGCGAGAATTTTTTTATTTTTTTTTACCGCAAATGACTTTTTATTTTTTAATCTATTGACTTACCGATTATCAGCGTCGCCAGAGTAATCCAGAGTTCCGCGAGATGTAATTTCATTCTGACTCGACACTCGGCAAGTTCATAGGTAGCTTCGTAGTATCTTACGCCTTCTCCAACGAGAGATAAGGTATCACTGACTAATAATGTGTCCATGGACCAACCTGTCTTGAAAGAGGCCATAGGTGTTAAAGAAGAATAAAGTGGGGGCATTGCTTGCTTGCCTGCACACTTCAATGTTGTCTCTCTTTCCTGCTTGGAAAGCATGTTTACCCATGTGCCGGGCCTGTCTCGACGCTTGTTCGCGTGTTCGCCGTTCGAAAGTACAAACAAATTTCAATGCTTCGTTACAGAAACACCGGGAGACTTCGATATTGCTCTATACGCAACACGAACCAAAGCCTTAGTTTCCCCTTGAGACATCAAATTCGATCGTTCATCCTCGGTAAACGGTCGTTGCGTTTAACGCTTTAACTCGAAGATATTTATAGAACGAGTATCGATTAATGATTTTTTATTGCTCAATACGACAACTTCGGTACGATCACAATTGCATACACATCTTTTTTATTTTCCTTCCATTTTTTATTTTTTATTGAAATTCGAATAGCGATTTTCATTTTAAACGATAAACAAGTCGATAACGCCCGGCAGAACTGACCTTCTGGTTTTTTTTATAACAGCTCTCTCTACTCTTTTTTATTGTTCAGTTTTTACTTGAAAGATGTTTAGCCTCTAGTCACACGAAGCGATCGACGCTTCGAGTGAAGCTGATAAGAAAACGAGTACTTCGCGTGAAGGTGATTAAAAAAAAATGAATACTTCGAGTTTACGAGAGTAAATAACTGCGTGCGAACGCGCTGGTTTATCAGGTGACAATATTGCCGGGTTGAGCAATTTTTTTTCGGGCATATCGTTGTTTTTATTTCATTTTAGTAGCGAGAATTGTCCTCGGTTTTCATTGTTGTACGAGATAAGTATATCTTTACCATAAAGCATATATATATATATATATTTCATTGTATTTTTTTTATTTATTATGTTATACGCTGATACAGGCCTCGTGGAATCTCGCTTAACGAATAAAAAAGGAACACCCTGAAGGAATGGAAAAAGGCAAATGGGAAGTTTAATAGTCTTAAACTTCTTGCTACAGTTATCAAAGCAATGATTATATGTGGTTTTACTTGTTTTTTTTTTTCTTTTAATATTATACGAAAAGCAGCTTTAACCACGAATACGCACGATACAATTCTTATCGATAACTCTTAATGTATAACGTACATGTATAGTATATTATTTACGAAAATAAAGTTTATCAAATGCAATTCATCACTCGGTGTAGAAAGAACGCTAATATATTATGAAATAACGTCAAAGTTCTTTTTTCTTTAATTTTTTTTTGTACACAGACAAAAAGAGGAGGGAGAGTGTGAAGAAAGGATAAAAAAAAAGGTCAATCGAGAGCCCGAATTTTCGATGTAATTTTTATACATTTTTTTCCGTTTCCTTCGCTCCTCCCTCCTCACATTAAGTTTCAATAAACGAGCTGCAAGTCGTTTACTGTATTGTTTAACGCACATTTACGTATGTTCGTTCGATAACATTATCATTTAATTAATATTACACATTAAAAAAAATCGATGCTACGAATTACCAGTGCGAAACAGGAGAAAGCGTTCGGTAACGGCGATTATCGCTCGGGCGCAAGAGATATTTATCAATAAATATCTCGAGTGCTAAAGGCAACGAAGCGGCGGCGAGACACAAGCAAAGCGATCGAACACGAGATTCGCTTTACCTTATTTATTAATTACCGTTAATTAATTCTGGCGTCGGATTAATCACAAAATATTCGTAATACAAGTGTCCTCTGTGTAACGAATAAATATATATATTTTTGTTTGTATATAATCTATTTGTTAACCATATAGAGCATCGAACATTTTACACGTCGTGGTATAATAATAAGTTATGAGTCGATTACGTGGAGTATGAATTTTCGTGTCTGTTACATATATTATAATAAGGCCTGGGAATTTTTTTTTCTTTTTTTTTTTTTCTTGGAAACGCTTTAAACGAAGCTGATGCTTTTTTGTTGTTTGTTGTTTTATTATCTCATAGCATTCGGAAACTCGGTATCGCAGTTACCGCCGCGGGAAATGGATATTGGGCTTTTATTATTCCATCGTTGAGATAACTTCGGGATCGCGAATAATCGAGTTTAGTCTCGAAAAAAGGCTCTTTTTTTTTCGTGTTGTCAACCAAGCACGCGGTGCTGATTATAATGCGATTGACGATGACGTTTTTTTGCTGGCGTAGCGTCACGCGATGTCTGTCTCGAAAGCTTTCGAACGAGTAGGTTACGCACTGTTATGCATGAGGTTCATCAGGATTGATCCGAGCAGAGGTATAATCGAGAGTATCATTGTTGGCGAGAGAACGTATGAACCATTGCATTTGGTGCCTTCGCATAAACCGCAATATTTAACCATTGTGCTATTGCTGATCCTGCGATCCTGCGTGATTCTGTTCCGTATTGTCTGACAGGGATCAACGCCCGGGGATTTGGAGTCCTGGCAGGTCTTCAAGGTCACCGGTTGATTGTCAACTGCAGGATAGATTATCGATGAAAAAACAATTTTACTAAATGAAATCCTTTTTTTTCGGCAGGCGTAATACGAACCTCGAAGGGTTATCTTGACGCAGGACATTGGCACATTTTGTTGTGGCATCGAATCTCCGCTATCGATAGCGAATACTTGCGCCAATTCGTAGAGCGGCGGGTGTTTCTGTACTTTGCCGTGCCAATTTGTCATGGTTCCCGTGGTACAGGTAACTTGTGAATGTTCGTCCTTCATTATTATCTCGGTATTGCATTCGGTACTCGCCTCGCCGATGGCTATGCACTCGTAGCACTGCAGCGCATCGCCTGTCGTATAATAAATGCGCAAATTGAAAAAAAAAAAAAAACAGTATAATCGAGCAAAAGCTTCGCCCGCGGAAGCGAAATTCATACTGAAGTAAACATACACAATATATAACATGTTTCGCAACATAAAACATCATTTTTAATTATTTTATTATTATTATTATTACTATTTTTTATTTTTTAATACACTTCAGATAATATATGAGATATTGTATTTATTGTGACATATAGTTTATTTCTATGGGAGTTTCGGATGCCAAATGCATATTTATTAATATGCAAACGCTAACTGACGCTTTAACGTTCTGTTCTATTGTACTACGTCTGTATACGTAAATTTGGCGGGACCGCGTGTTGAAGCTCTCTCTTGACTCAAGCGAAGAGATTCAGCTACTTCCGGTCGTCATAAATATCTTTCCGTAGAACATACTGCCAAAATAAACGAATTGCGACGGAAAACTGAATGTACGTCTCATGAAATCTTTCTCTCCCCGATATAGCAAATATCCGATGCTAGTAACATTTTTAGTTGATTGCGCAGTTATATTGTTACTAAAAAAATGATAACATTAGACAATTTTTCGTCCACTAGCAAATATCGAGATTCAATTAGACTTTATTATTTCTTCAATGGATCTTGAAAAAAAAATATTGATGTCATAGCTAATTAAAATAAATGAATTCATCTAATTAATAATTTTAATTTCATTTGATTTGTCTCCAATATCGCGAAGGATAAATTTTGACTGGAATTTTACATCAATTTTTTATGAGGTATTATACCATAAATGTAGCTATATAGCGACATAATAAAGTGCAAACAAGTCGGCGCCGTTGACGGCTACGTTATTCCGCGCTTCACCGCCTCATCATTATGAATTGCGCGAACCCACGTATACGTATACGACGCGAAACTACGAGAGGAAACGAGGGAGTGTTTGTGTTATTTGGGTCGAGCGACGACGGCGTCGTGACGCCAAAAACCCGCGACGCTGTACCACCCCCTGACGGAAAAACTTTTGCGAACCGGCCCTCTGCTCGCCCTTAATTTCATCGCACACGCATCCCCGTCAAGCGATTCGCGATGGAATTTACGAGTGCGGCACACGGAGAAAAAAAATCACTTGAATCGGCGAAATCGGCGCTTGCGGGTGGCGAAACACATAATCGGTTGATTAAACAAAATAATTGTCATAGTAAAAGAAGAAATTGTCAATTTAACTATTTCTTGCAATTAATGAAATATTTGTTTCTCCACCCGCAAGCGCCGATTTAGTCGATGCAACCGATTTTTTTTCTCCGCGCATAGTTTGAGAAAAATGCATAATACTATTAGAAACGACCTTCAGACTCGCAACATCGCGGGAATGGAAATTTTCCTGAATAAGCAGCAAAGTGCGAAGCGTCTCGCTCGACGAATTCTGTGGTTAATGTAAGGACATCTGGCCAATTCCGCCGAGAGCTCATTACAACGATCAGGAGGGGGGTTGGGAGGATTGTAAACGAAAGCGTTGAGTGTCCAAGCGTGGATAGCACGTACACGGGCGTTAAACTTCTTAACTGGAGTCAATTTTTCGACACGATAGCAAAGACGATGACGTGTATGTCGCGTGACGAAAGGAATAACGTTGCAATGTGGAATTTGCATGGGAATAGACGATCCGCGAGAGGGTCTCATGCGCCGTTCGAATAAATTTCACTATGAGACGCTCGAGCAACGGAGAAACTTTTTTTTATGGAAAAAGGGCAATTTAATTAAGAGCAGGTGAAGCGAACTCGAAGGTCCGCACGAGGGCTCTCACCCTTCGTCCGAGTCGGTGGTCGCATCCGCTTGTAAATATATATATATATGCAGTGACTATCTACTGTACATAGTACATAAGGAAAGTTGGGGGTCCCAACGGTAGGGGTCTTTGCCCTTAATTATCGGCAATCTATATGAAAGCTTTCGGTTATATGACAATGCAGTAACGAGAGGCGCGCATATACGAAACGACCGAAGGGCGTAAAAGAAAACAAAGGTTTCTCCGTTTGCTACTCTGAATATAACTTTGATGTACATTGATAAGGATGCCGGCTGCTGACGAATTTTTTGTAAACTTTCCAGTTCCGTGTAATACGTTAATAACACATCGAAGAAAGTCGGAGTATACTAAACAAGATTGGTCACAGTTACATGGTTACTTTTTCTTGCCGTCGGCAGTGAACAATAAAATTTTACCAAATCGATAAAAATCGATCGAGAAATATTGTGCTTTGCATTTTTTTGTAAACAACAAAAAAAAATTATTTTCGAGCCCATAAAAAAATATCGTGGCCGATAATATTTTTTTTATATACATAATCACAATTAAAAATATCGTAATCGATCTTTTTTTTATATATATAATCACAATAAAAAATATCGTAGCCGATAGATTTTTTTTTAAATGTATAATCACAATAAAAAAATATTAATATTCAAATCACCTGAGCCAAATGCCAGTGCAATCAAGAGCACGACAGCTGGTAGTAGCACAATCTTCGATGCCATGTTTTCGCCGCTGTTTATAATCTTCACTCTCTCGTCGTTATTGCGTTCCGTTTGACAAAACTTAAGGCTCGACCGTAATCGATGAATAGTTCGAGGTGTTATGCCGTCGCAAGAAGTAAAACTCGCGTATACCTTTGTTCAGTAGTCAAGGGGGGGAGGAGAGAAAAAAAAGAATTGTGAGAGCGCACACTGTGGACGATCTAGTCTCGGCAACGTCGTCGGAAGGATTGCGGGTGTACGCGGTACGGTTTGCTGGCGGGCTTTCTCCTTCTTCGTTTCAACGCGAACCGTTCGTTCGGAGGGTGAACGGGGGGATGATGGGCGGCTTTCCGGCACGCACAACTATAACGTGTGTTGGGCGCCGATCGCGTCGAGCTCCGCGCGCAAATTTCTCCCGCTTCTCTTTTTACTCGATCCCCACCGATCGCGTTTCTTCGTATATAAAGCTTATGTATACATAGCGAAGGAACTTTTCGATCCTATCGCGCTCCCGTTGACGAAAGGGTGGGGAATCGTGCGTGGCTCGCCCTAATATTATCACGCACTCTCATACACCGTTCAAATTTACTGGTATCTATAGCAGATAACTGTCACGTAGTACTTTAAATACCGAAGATAAACATTTTTTTACAACAAATGAATTTCACACCGCTAAATAGGCAAACCGGAAGTATTGTAACAAGGGACGAGCTGAATATTAAATGTTCGTGGCATTTTTCTCTTTGATCAATATCGCTATCGTTACGCACATGGAAAAAAATATATCAGAAATATATGAAATTCAGTGCTTTTATGTAATTAATATATAAATCGTGGAATTTTTTCATATTATACTATTTGTATTATACAATTTTTTGACGATTGTCGAAAACATTTTGGATATATTGAAAATATATTTCACTATACACTTTTTTCCTTGGTGGTATCTTCAAAGATGAATGAATTCAAAAAACCACCTCTGTAGAGAATCATATTATCGTTTATACATTTTTCTTGGTCATCATTTGTCCGAGACGTCGATCGTTTGTGAAAAATTATCCTAACACGATTATGCAATGGAATTAATGAAGTAATAATCATCCTTTCCCCATGTGAATTCGTACGGCTTTGATGGAATAGAGTTTTGTTTGTGTGATGATCATGTCTGGCGACCTCGGTGGCCAGCAGTTGACGTTGTCGTAGTTGTATTATACCCCAGAGTCAAAACGAGACGCGCTAGAGGGTGGCAGAGAGAGAGGACAGAGGGGAACATCGGACGCCCGGCGTCGCGAGGGCGGTGGCGTCGTTCGCTCGGCGTCTCGGTCCTCCCTCTGGGAACACGAGAGGGGTTTGCTCGGCGTCGTTCCTCCCGTTGTCCGCGTCCTTCTACTCTCGATTCCAACGAAAGGATATAGTAGACGCGAGAGTGGAAACTATCGTTGAGCGAAGGAAAATGTCCGAGGAAAGTCGATCAGTAAGGTTTATCGTCGTCGTGCTCCTGTTTCCCCGCTGTGAGAAATACGAGAGGGAAACACGAGCGACAATATCCCTTCGCCCTTTGCACTGTTTCTCCGAAACATTTCGGCCATCAGCCCGAGCAAATACGAGCAGTTTTCCTTCTCGAACCCTCACGAGAAATTTTGGTTTACGACACGTTGAGTTTTTCTTTATCCCCTGAGTGGCACGAGATACCACGACGTTTGTTATCTCTTCGATAGAATAGTTCTCTCGGTGGGATATAGTACGAGAGATTTAATAAAGCCAATCGCTATTTCGTTCCATGTTTTATTCATGGAGACGAGATGCGGAGGGAAAGAATTAAAGGACGCCAGCGATAAATTCGAATCCAACCGCGATTGTAAATTAATAAAGATACGAACGACTGTGCAATAACAATTTTTATGAATACGATTATGTAATGTCAAAGCTGCATAATTTGATTTGTTCGGCGGAAGCTCATGAATCATTTAAGGGCTGGTAATCATCATAGGAGAAACTGCATCAGGTAGCTGTACAATGACAATAGGCAACAATTGCAGAGAATTGCACAAACAGCCGAATCTTTGCTTACCGACTGAAAAACTGAAAAGCGATAAAAAAACGTCAATAAACATGGTAAAGGGATGTCTGCAATTTTTTTTCTCCCTGAAATCGAATTGTTCCAAAAAATATTCTGGTTTACGTTATTCGACATATATCTTTCCGCTGAATACGAATCCAATAATCGTTTTCTACTCGTCTCCTTGGTACGATAGTCGCGACACGACGATTTTTTTTCCGATTAAAGCTTCAGCTCAAATAGCTTCCGCGATCAGTGTCATGCCTCAGTAAATCAACAAACTAATGAATCGGTGAGTCCCATCGATATTTTGAAAGTTTTGGAATTTCACAGAAAACTGTAATTGATATGCCCTGAATAATGAACGCAAAAGTCCCGCAAAAAAGGACTATTAATCAGTATAGAAAATAATTTAGAGTTTTCCCATTTGCTGACGAATTTCTTGTTTACGAAACGTTGTAGCTGCATGTTATCGACGCATGAAAAACATCGGGTCAAGTTGGGGATAGGGGACGATAAAGGGGAATGAAGAAGAAGAGATTAAGAGAACACTCGGTGACAAGTGACCGATGATAAACTCTCGTGGAGTAACCCGGACTCTCCACATTCACAAAGCCGATCAGACGACTTCTTGGCTTTTCTTCTTCGCTCCACGTTGCTGCGGGCCAACGCTAAAAAGTGGATCTCAGAAGCTCCGATAAATTGCTAGACTGACAAAAACGCAAGTTGCAATTTTCCTTCTTCGCTGTATAAGAAACTCCGCAATTGGATCTCAGACTCGTCGGTGCTGTGGTAAGCGCATCAACGGCTGATGTTTAATAATAAAACAGCGTTAACTAGGTGACGCGCCGGTGAGGAAGCACCTGTACCAAAACCAATTATATACATCACGTGTTCGTCGCGCGCAACGAAGTATCGCGTTGCGTATCGTTGAACCTCTGGAATTTCGTCTGGCCTTTGGCAACTGTTCCAACATTTTCGTAGCATGAAGTGCATTGAAAATTTGGAAAATTTATTAAAATTACACGATTGAGTTAAGAGACGATTCGAACGGCTATGAACCCAAAATCAAATTTTACTATCGCGACATAGAGTTCATTTTTTAAATTTTTCAACTATTTTTGTCCCTCGATAAATTCTGACAATCTGTCGAAAAATATAACATTTTTGGCAGGCTGCGGGATCGTGAACCCGAGTTTTATTTAGAGTATAATTTTTTAATGTCGTTCGCAGCCACAAGGTCAATGACCAGTTGACGCAGATCAATAAATTCTTTTAGTTCGCGTCACACTTTTGGAAACAAAGGGAATAAAGATATCTACAAATCAACGGTTAGCACGCGATCGCAGAGAATTTTTGTTATTGTTCCAAGTTCTTTCCCCCTCTGTTGCAATTTTTTTTTTTCTTTCTCGCCACTCCTTCGGACCCTCCTACGAATTCACTTTCATCGTGCGGCGAGCGAGAGCAAGTAGGATGGGTCTGCTGAGTTACGTGTGTAGTGATATCGCGTAGAATCGCAACATAAATCTTGCGTTTGTTTTTTTTTTACCCGTGATTGCTCCCCGAAGATCGATATGAATAGGAAGCGAAGTAACGAACCGTCGGTACAGTTTTTCTTCTTCGGGGGGATGAAAGCGAGGGTGAGAAAAGGGTATGGAAAAGCATCCGAAGACTTTGTGTTTTCTCGACTCGACTCTTTGGTCCTTTTCATCTTTTCTGCCTCGTCGGATCCCTCGGAGAAGAGCTTCGAGCGGAAGGAAAGGGCCGAGCGGATGAGAGACTGTCGGTGACGAGAGGGGCGACGTGTTTCGCCCGATTGAGATGGAAAAATGTACGCAAGAGACGGAAGAGTACAGAGGATGGAATGGGCGGAAAGCCTGATGGCGCCAGCTCCGGCCATCGTCGTCGCCACAGACGCCGCCGTATTCACCCTCATCCTTCCAAAACTCCTGCAGCATCTCACAAAATCGTCGTTGTCGTCACTTGAATCAGTCGTATCCTGGCTCTTCATCCTCCTCCTTCGTTCACACGTTCTTTCTGGTAGAACAATTTACCTTGTAGAAGGACGATAAAAAAGAAAAAATTCCAAGATCCGCGAGTATAAGCTGCGAATCGCAGACCGACGAGTAGAACAAATTACAGCGTCGGACGAAGTAAATCATCGCTTCCAATCGTGAAAATGTATTTTTAGCTATGTACGTCGCCAATCCAATCGCCAATCCAATCGTGGATTGCAAAAAAAAACAACAACGAAGATAGTTTTTTGTGTTTACACTTTTTTACGTTTCGAAGCAATGTTTCGCTGGAATCCGTGTATTTGTTTCCACGGATGTGAATGATAGTTTTTTTTTTTGTTTTTCTTTATCACGTCGAGCAACTTCGGACAAAACAATTCTAGTCAACTCATCGTGGACACGATAAAGCGCATCGTTTCGTTTAACATACCGCGAAATTAATATATAGATATAGATTGTCGTGTGAATAGATAACCATTTATATTACTGTATTCGCGAAAGATGACATTGCTCATCGTTCGCGTGATTTATGAGAGAGAGAGAGAGATCGTAAACGGGAAAGTGTGGGCGGAGAAAAAGAATATTACATCGAGTTTGGATGCTCAGAGTTATTGTTACTCGACTTCGATGGCCGCGGTGGATACTATTAAGGTTACGCTTTCTACCGTCTACTAAAAACAGACGGCTTCGACGGCATTATCATTTATAATGCGTTTTCTAGCGAGAACTCGCTGGTTTGACTGTGATCAACGATCTCCCGATATTTTACGGTGGACAAAACCTATCGAGGATTTAACGCAGCGTGAATCGGGCGAAGGAGGTTAAAAAAAAATCGATTAGGATATCCCGTTTCGATGTTACGCTGCTTCTTTACGCTTTATTTTTCACCTACCATTCTAAAGTTGTTTTTTTTAAGGCTTTCCTGACTATGAGAAATAGTATCGGATTTACGAAGCCATGAAACCTCTTTTTCGTCGCTACGAACCCAACCGTCTTCCGTCTCCCGCTGTTGTTTTTCTACTGGTACTTTACTTCGCGTATAAACTGTGTAGCCGGCCAGTGGGGGTGGCAAAGGCTGTGGATATTGTACTTCGTAACAGTATTACGATAAAAGGACAGCACGATGATGGCGAAGCAGTGAGCCGAATAGTCCCGCCGACGCTCCTTTCGAGCCTCTGACGCCGGATATGCGTCATCCCTTGCGTAGCCCTACAAGCCTAAAAACAGGATAGACCCACCGCAGTTGGAACCCCTAACGGAAAACAGCACGTTCCGCGCACATAATTCCTATCCTGTTATACGAGCGGTGATTCATAGAGGCTTCTAACATTTCGGCGCAACCCTACAACTACGCCTTATTATTTTACCGACAGTCCGCAGAAGGGCGTACGCTAACCGTTCGAGCGTTACGGAGATCGAATATCATACAATGATGCTTAATAAAATGTGTCGCCTTGTAATAGTTTTAACAACATTCGCAGTGAGAATTCTCTCGTTGAGAAACACCTCGTATCAATGACTTTCCAAGAACAAATCCAGTACCTACCTACACATTTTTTTTTAATCTTGAGAACTGAAATAAACAATGCGACTCTCGCGATGTCCTTTTCGTCAGAGGCCCTGGGAATTTGTGAGCGTTTCGCAGATAATTTCTTTTTATTTTAACGTTCCCCGTTAGCCTCTGAGAAATACAAATAAAAATAGTGTATACAAGACGCTGTTTGAGCAAAGAATAAACTGCGCGAGGCCAGTGCGGAGTCCGATAAATCTCTCGAGGACGACATCGGCGCAGCATTATGATAGCCATTACCCGGGGGCTACACAGCTTGTAGGTACTCCAACTTCTCGCACAGACTAGCACGATAGACTATCGTGTCGTTGGCATAAGTTCAACGATTTTAAGTATCAAACCACTTCGCACCGCGGAGGCCGAAACTCTGTCCAGCCTGCCGGCTTTCATTGCATTGCCTCGGACGCGTTCGTGCGTTCGTCGGACGACCTACATACCGGGCGGCGTGTTTTTTCCCTTCCGTTCACTCCTTGGCCCCCCGCTTCACCGACGGTCATCTCCTCTATCGTCATCTAAACAAAGAAATAATTGTTCACGCGAAGTGGAACTGATTGTTCGAGGCCTTCGCGTCCAGCGAAACAGAAAAATCACTGCGCGGTCGCGTGCAAGGTATGAATTTGTGACTCGTTCGGACTTTTAATATACTTGTTACATACGCAGCAATGTAACAAGTTGCAATGCGGCCAGTGGTAACAGAAGCAAAAAGATATTATCACGATCTGAACATAAAGAAACGATAGAAATTTTGAAAATTTTTCAAATGGATATACTGTTGTTTTTCGAAGTTCAGATGGGTGATATGAGAAAAGTTTTTGAACGAATCAGCTCTTCAGGATCGAAACGAAAGGAGAAGAAGTGAAGCGAACCGAAAGGGAGAGGTTACTCGTAGATACAGCGTTCGAATTCACGGGACACGCATAATAAAAGGGGGGTTGGCGAGTGAATTCGTTGTGGGTGTGGGTGAGCGTGAGCGTCGGGACGCTTGGCGCCACATTGCCGCGACCCAAATAACAATAATATCCTATCTTGGAGATCCGAAATGGGCAAAATCCACCCACATTTGCTGAATCTGTATATACGAGAAGGAGAAACTCTGTCTCGCTGTTTCACTGGGACAATGGACTAAATAGCTCTCGCGCTGTTCCCCAATGGCCGATCGCAGGGGAGGGTAAAGGGGATCACACATTAGGGAGTAGATAGCGGGAAACTCTTCCCTTTCCCTTTGCATGTATCTAATGTTCTTTTCGTGGTGGTTAACTAAATAGTGGGCGAAACGCAATAACGCTAAGTGCCGTATAAGCCAAATAAGGTCTTTCGGCGCAACGGCGGAAATTTAGCTTTAGAAATTAATTTAACTAATAATAAAAAATTGGGGTACTTAAAAGTTGCCACTTGCTTAATTATTAATTAAAAAATTTCGCCCCAAAATGTTACGAAATTATTGGTAGTCATTTCCGCATCACTAAAAGGGAATAGAACGGAATATAAAAAACACATTATTTTCAAAATATTTTTCATTATTATATGACTGATAGTAGCGTATAGCTTCAGTTGGCTGTGAACGAGATAAGCGAGTCTCTGTATCGACAGTAGAAACGAGTTCGACAGTTGTTATAGTATCGGCAGCTATTAAGATCAACAGCGACGATATCAACTCGTGGTACCGACAGTCCTCTTTCATACCGACTCGAAGGATCCGCGTGTGGAGTTAAACTTCCATTTCGTACGGAAGCTGAAAGATTACTACTCCATATAATCGCTGATGCAAATAAATAAATTTACGGAACGATGTCAACAAAAACAGATAACCAGAATATAATGTAAAATAATTCTTTAAATTCTACATATATATAATAATTTCTAACGAGTTCCAATATATCGATATTATTGCATCCTCTTCAACGAGCTTTCGATTCCAACAATTTCTGAAGGCCGTCATTGTCGGAAAATGGCATCGATTTATGAAATCGTTTTATGAAATAGGAAGTGCGTATTTGACATATAAGGATACCACTATTCTCGCTTGTACCTCCACAATTCATCACCCTCGGGCGATATCTATTCATGCACTTATATTTGAATCTGTGCATCGTACTGATGCCTATGGTTAGCCGGGTTAGCCATTTAGAGCGTTTAGCGATACGATTTAGCGACGCTTCACGACGTGGTCCTTGACATACATGCGTGATTCGTACACCGAGTGGACGATTGGTACTTGCGGAATAAAGGCACGACGAGCGAACGAACAAAATAATAAAACGTTCGTTACGCGACTAGAAAACAGGAAGGGCGTGAGGCTTCTGGGCATTCAATTTTTTTTTGTCGATCGACCAACGATTCGTCTCGTTACTATGTTCCGATCAATTGGCTTAGTCATTGATGTAATATCGACTTTTTTCAAGTTTAATCGGCCTATTCAGGGTTATAGTTCGCAAAAAATCAATTTTTTCTTAGTTACGAACCCAAACGGGTTGGAGATTCATAAATGAGGCAAATAGGCTTATGATGCATTGTAAACTAGACGCAGTCCTACAGATATTGCTCCTTCTCTCCGTTCTTAACAAAGGTGAGAGATTTTTATTCTAGTTAATTTTCAATTAGCAAAATGAGGTGTTATTTTTGATAATTCTCTTTACGGAGGATTATGATCGTTCGTTGAAGTTTGCAGAGGGATCGATTGTTATCAGTGCAACAGCAAGGTTGACGATAATTGCGATATAAAACACGTCGATCCAAGGTACCTTCGAACCTGTGCAGAAACCCACAATTACTGTCGTAAATCCAATTCTATCTGTACGCATATTCGCTCTCTATCTCAATCATTAGGCAGAAAAAAAATTGAATAATTTGTAAAAAATCTATCCAAAATCTCTTACTTTTTTTCAACTTTCAGACTACTTTACTGACTCGCGTGACTATATTACGATCCGAGAATGCGCTATGCTGAGATCAGAAGAAAGAGAGTGTTACCGCGGAAGGTACAGCAGAGACAGTTATCAACACGTTTGCGAATGCAAAGATTCCGGGTGCAATCGTTCAATGAATTCGGCAGTCGGAATTCCCGTGATCGTCGTCGTCTCTCAAGTGTTCATACGCTTATACTCTACAAACTTTATCACTCGTATCGGCAATATTTGAAGTAACGATTTTTTTTGTTAAAATTGTGAATAAACTTCGTTCGTATAACGTTAAGTACCCAATTTTTTAATCTTATCTACGATTCTTCCATCGATATTCAATATGGAGTTTTCGCGATACGTTATCCAACGACGGTGGAATTTTTGAATGATTTAACTTATCTGACATGAGAGCTCTTTGCCTTGCAGCGATAATTAACGCTCAATCGCGTGACTCGCGAATAAACCGGCAATCGTTCGGTCCATTCGTCGCACAATCTCGATAAGCGCGTAACAAGCTCAGTGCTCGATTCTTACATAAACTCATCATTGGTTCATAAATTCTCTCGTGTTAAGGCGGATCATCGGTGTCACCGTAGATCCAAAAATCGTTGGCTATAACTATGTGCAAGTGACTCCGCGTAAGTGCAACAGCGATTACGTCTCTATTGGCATGACCGGCGACGATCCGGGACTATTATTTTTCTCGAGTGTAGTGCAACAGTGTTACGCGACTCTCCTCGCGAGTCCAAGCTAAACACACGCGAACGAAGTACAATAATGATAGAAATTATCCAACGAAGCTATGAGCAGAGGTATACAGAGTAATGACGCGGACGGACCGACGGACGTATGCGGTTGTCGAGGCCCAGAGGATTGGTGACGTTCCGTGTCACAGGAAAAGAGGTATTATCCACTCAGGCTACGCCGGTAGTAGTCACGGACCTCCACTTTACGCTCCATTTGAAATGTACCACCTACGGCCTTCCGCGTGTACTATCACAATTCGGCTCTCCGTATCATCACTTCTTAATACGAATTTTTTTTTATTAACTTATTACTTCGAGACCCAATAAAAAAAATAATTAAATTTTCAAAATAATCATCTGCGATCGTGCATATTTTTCGCGACTCGGAAAAAAAAGAAAAAACTATAAATGATGTTCGAGTTTTCGACTAAACTGTTCGAGTCTATTTGAGAACTTGTCGGAGTTCATAGTTTCCTGATAACTGTTACAGTTCAAGAAAATATAGAAAAAGAAACGACTTCGGTCGCATCGTCGTCGACATAGTGATTGTCATATAGGCCGGAGTTTTATCTTCTTTTATCTTGTCCTATCTCGTATCATTGATGCTCCGTCGGTTTCGTTGGCGGTGATTCTCTATATCTCCCTCCAGGAAGAATCTCCGTCGTGTATCGTGATCGTGTAAGTTAAAAGCCGTGGGGTGGAGGCATCCGTACCAGCCAGCGACCGACATCAACAGTGTTATCCGAGCTCCCGAGGCCGTGGGGTCGGTGCGTTTTTCAACCCCCGTAGAATAACCAGTCGCGCGCAGCCCCCGCACAGTGTTAATACACACAGTTCGCCGTTGGCTCTCACGTACGACTGTGTCTCTCTTGACTTTTTCAATTCGATCGACCGCCACTTTCTTATCTCCTCGAGTCTCACGCTTCCTCATACTATATTCTCAGCGAGGAATACGCGAGAGTGAAGATACGTAAAGAAAAAAGAATAATAATAGAACCAAACGAAAACAACATACAGACAGGATGAAGCTTCAATACGTCGTGTTCTTTTGCAGTGCTTTCGTACTCGTCGGTTGTTCAAGTAAGTACGACAGTGCTAAAGTCTATTTTAAGCCATTCGACAGATTATCTCGATCCCATTGCTAATGAAAACAACCTTCAATAATCGACGATAGTTTGTTCGATTTTAATGATTAAATAAAATATAAAATATAGACATAAAAATATTCTCACGAAACAGCACGGCGAACGGAATCAAAAATAGTTTAAAGATCGTCATATTTTTTTTTAACCGCTACACAGTATATGTATATTAGAGTCGAGTCACGAATGCAAACAAGTGGGTCATCGCTATTCATATCAGTAACCGCGTCAGAAGTACGCGGCAAAAATTCGTTTTGCGTTTAAATTTCAAATAAAAATGGTCTTACATTTTTTTTTATTCCATATAAAATAGTAAAGCGCTGGATGCGATAGATTAATGTTGATCGAGGAGTTATGTTTATTTTCCTCATTCCCTTTCCATAACGATCGCGAAGCGCAGGCGTAGGTTAGAATCGATGTCGATGTAAATTGCGCAAAGCTCAATGGGGTCGACGGGGGGTTAGTATAATAGTTCAGCCACGCCTGATAAAAAGGAGTTACAACCGGTATACGTTACTAACAATTGACTGCGGGTTTCGGATCGCTTACTAGGTCGCTCGCGGACACTATAGTTATGCGGCTTTCATCGACCTGCCGCAGCTCCGCAAACTGTGGAATTTCAGTTCGTGATACGAACAGCGGAGTCAGAATAGGTCTTTTGTATATGAGTAGAGAAATGTTTGGGATCCCCCTGGGGAATAATAGCGAAACGAGCCAAGAACGAGAGGGCCGAGATGGCGACATGACGACGCTACCCTTCTTTCTGGGACACGATGAGCGACTACATTGATTTTCCTGCCACTACTACTGCGCCTCTTATAGGCCGTGTCCACGGAGGGAGGTTCATTGAACCTCTGTCTCGAGTACTCTTCTTGTTACGTAAAGAAAATCATGCCACAGAAAATAACAACTATTCATTCAAAGCTCTTTTATTTTCATTTTCTCAACGTTTGAAAAAGTAAATGTTGCATCGTACAAACAGCTTGGCGATGACTGAATTCCGTCATCGTTATCGTCGAGATTCTCTGACCCATAGCGCGCAATACGAGAAAAGGGTAACTGATTGTTGATAAAGGGGGCAGAGATCATTCTCTTCCTATACGAAATAAGGAACAAACAAACATTAGTTTAATCTTATGTGCGGTTGTAACTGTTACGCATTATACGTTAATGTTTTTTTTTTTTTTTTTTTTAACAGGTGTGCACGGTCCTCTCAAGTGCTACAACTGCAACAGTCACAACGACAGCCGATGTGCCGATCCAATTCCTCCCGAATCACTGCAGACGACGTGCCCTGACAAGAGCACCATGTGCCGCAAGACTGTCCAGTCTATCGAGTTCGCTATGAATGGCTGTACGTATAAATTGTCATTCAATTATCATGACGTTCTTCAACAGTCGTATGTGATGTTAAAAAGTTGTTGAACAATGATGACACAATACTATATATATGTCTTTTTTTATTCAGTACCACCGGAAACCCGTACGATCAGGACCTGCGGTTACGACGAGTCAAGTTACAAGGGACGCTGCTACCAGCGCAGCGGTTACGGCGAACGACAGGAAGTTTGCTCTTGTCTGACCCCTCTTTGCAACGGTGCGACGCCGAGTAACTCGCACGTGCCCCATACCCTCGTGGCACTTTGCTTCCTCGGTAGCGTCCTTACCGCCTACGCGCGCAATTAATTTTGTTATTCGTGTAATCAACTGTCCATCGTTGGCCCCTTCGTCAGCAGCAGACACGCGCAAGCAGCCGAATTGATCGAACAAAGTAATGAGAATAACAAATGGATACAGCATACGCATGACGATTGCGTTCGAAAGTTTAAGACATCGAGAGGTATAAAACGATACGGTATCGGCAAGAAATAAAAATTGAAAGGACTGCCGTAATCAAGGAGACTAAATGAAATGTTGAAGCAGCTTGGGACCAGAGATATTGTGGTCGTTCGAGACACCTGTGCTCACCGGAAGTCACGATCAAAAAAGTTCGAGAAGCGACGTTGAGCCCAAGAAAAAAAAAAACAGAAAAAAAGGTATTTAGGTCAATCACGACGAAGCTATTCGGAAGGCGAAATGATAATTATTCAGCGATTGCACAAAGGTAGATTCTGTTGGACGATTCAAATTTAGAAGAGAGAAAAAAAATAGCGATAGCTTTGAAAGCTTCGAAGCTCCTTGGAGTATTTCCCCGACTCTACTATGAAATGTATACCATATAGAATTAATCGACGTCACACTGCCGCACCGGATACGAAGAGACATCCATACAACGTCCAAATACTACACTCGTGTCTACTGAGAAAAAAAATCCCATAAATGGGTCCTCGGTACTTCGCCTGCCATGAACCATTAAGGACCAAAAATCATTCCGATCCGGAAGATCGCGCACACAAATCTCAAATTAAAAAAAAAAATTAAAAGATGAGTTATATACAATTAAAGATGAAATGAAGATATACACACGGGCATACAATCAAATAACGACGAGGGAGTAATTATCGTGATAGCGTTCAATGGAAAGGCTTGAAGTTTCAAAACGGTGATCTGAAGAATGAAATAGAGAGGGTGCATAAAGAGTGTCGGTCAACACCATTGTTGTGTTTGTTGTAAATCGTTCTGTGTGTAAAGCTTGATATATTAATGAAGATTTAAAATGAAAATAAGAAAAATTTATGATGAAATGACGATACGAAAAATATATATTAAGATAACGTGCAAATCAATTATTATAGTGATCTCGTAGATTAGGGATTATTATATATTATGTATATTAAAAAAAAAGAGTCTTATTGATTGTTTAAGCTCGAAGCTACTGTTCGCCATTATCACACGGCATTGAAGAGATTTTAAATATAATAAGAACGCACCATGAGTCACAAGCTTTTTACCTTTAACATTTAAGTATTCAATCCTTGCGACGTCGACAATGAAGCTGTACTTTATTAATTTATCGCGAATATAGATCACTCCTACACTGTTGATTGATACGGTTGACTTGGAGACGAAGAATAACAAACATTGAACCTTCAGCGTTTTTTTTATTTATTTGTTTATTGTTCTATTGTTTTAAGGAACTTTAAGGATGAATGTTAAATTTTCCGAAGTTCCCGAAGACTTTGCGTACTTAGTGTAGCGCCATTAGAATTTATGGTTGCAATTAATTCTGTGCTCTGCAATCGAGGCGATGCTCCACGGTTAGTCCAGTACTCACGCTGGCATAAAAAATATAACAACACATGATACACATGCATTCGACAGACGTATCTGCGCTCCAATATTTATACATAGCGAAATACGGCTCCGGAACCGTGAAGCGAACTCGAAATCGGCGGCATTAGCTCTGGCTATACGTATATTTCTCGTTCACTTTTATCATTTATTTTTTTACTTTTATTATTATGTTCCGATATGATTTTTATCAAATTATGTCAATCGCTTAAGTTGTATCACGAAAAAAATAGTTTGTTAATCATTGTTTAATTATTTTTATTATTAACTAATTTCATTTATTTTTGTTTATTGAGGGAAACTAGTTATCGACAGTTCAGTAGATTCTCGCGTTGCGTTTTTATTGGCTTTTGCATTCGGCAAACAACTATGATGTCGATCGTATACCGACTTAAGGTGCGTCGACGACTTTTTGACTGTAGCTGATAACGTGTTGTAATCTCTTTTATCTACAGTGTTGCTGTCTAAAAAGCGTATGAACTTAAATCATAGCATGGAACTTCCCCTCGATGGTAATACGCAATTACACTCTACGTTGAGTCAGTGGCACAGTTTTGTGTCCACCGATAATGAGAGCCGAACGGTGGTCCATCGTTGCACACTCCTGTATCCCCACTGTTTCAATGTTTGCATCAGAACGACTCTATCTTACGTCTGTTCGTTCTTTCAGAATGAATTTTTTTTTTTTTCATTGTCAATCAAATTTTACAGATGCATTGTACCATTTATGCAGGTTTCGATATATAGTGCGGAATCAGATTTTCACGAAAACAATATTGGCAACTTGCATATAGAATGGTCGCAAACGTGAAAATATTATTCACAGATATGAATAATGCGATATTAAAAAATTGCTTCCTGATCATTTCAGTGTTCTTGTAGATTCTGCTACACGGAAGTTACGTCGTTATAAAATCCATGAGGAAACACAAAAAACTTCCTTATAATTTCTGTTTGTTGGGAAAACTGCATTTATAAAATAAAAATGTCTAATGACACATAAACAGTATATGCAGCGTCCGCACGGTATTAACACATGCAGTTTCATATGTTTTTTATTCAAACGTCTGCCATTTATATCTACTAGAGTTTGGGTCTTCCTTAAGTTTTTTGCTCCAAGTGATGAACACACGAAAAAGAAGATTCATAAATAACAAAAAGGAAAACAACACGCAGGATGAAATTCCTATATGATCTGTTTGTTTGGCATGTATTTTAACTCGATCATTTGTTTGGTATATTGCTAGATGTGTATGATAGAGACGTTGACACGTCATATACAAAATTCTAATAGTTGAGGCATCCTAATTCCTCAACATTTTCCAGTTCTCTCCACTATATGTACAACAATTTATTCAGACAAATAGACGTAAATTGTTAGTCATATCACTGTACAAATAAAAATTAAATAAACGAAGTGTTCTTACTTAATCTAATCTTCGGCTGTACGTTTTAAGCACAATATGTTGCAGTTTATTTCCAGTGCACAACAATATAACGTGCTGGAACTGTGATAATCTAGATAATAAAGGTTGCATTTTTAGCCCCAAGTGGACTTTTCCCGATGCGACACCGAGCAAAACGTGCTATTCCGAGATTGGACGCATTCCAACGTGCTGGAGAAGTGTTTCGAACTCGCAATATACTAATGGTTCGTTGCGAAATTTATCATTTAATTACCACAATACTCTTATGTTTAATAGTCATTGCACAAATTTAAATAATTACCACAATACTCTTATGTTTAATAGTCATTGCACAAATTTAAATAATTACTGTCTGATTGGCGAGCATTTGTGTTTGGTGTATTTTTCAATGCACGTTCTCGTAAAAAAAAAGGCTGTTTCAATGTAATAGCAGACAGGTATCCGGACGAACATGAACGATCTTTGCCCAATATCTTTGTTTTAACAACAAAGGGTTCTTCTTGGCATCGGAATTATGCTTTTGCAAGGACGAGTTCTGCAACGGTGCGACGCCTCGTAACTGACCCACATATACCAATATGTACCCTTGCAGTCCTTTGTGTTCTCAATTCTCAGTTTGTCGACTTATGCTATATTGTTCTAGAAATACGAATGTATACTAACGTATTAGTTGCATAATGGTTTTTCTTATTATTATTCAAAAAGTTCCATTCCTACATTAATGTTTTGATCAGATTAACCGCACCGTCCGAAATCCTTGGCTGTAGGCTGTATTAATTCTATATGAAGAAATCGACGGTGATGGCGATACATTCACTTTCGTCTTCGGTATTGATTTAACCGCCGTACTACGTCCATTCGATTTATGGATGCAATTTATGCGTTCCATTATAAATAACGAAATTCAGCTCCGGATCCGAGTACCGAACTCAAAATCGGCAGAATTATGTATGGTTGTCCGTATATTTCTCCATTATTTTTTTATTATTTCATATTCCGATACAATTTTTATTAAATAATATCAATAGAATCCTGTTGTATCACGAAAAAGATAGTTTGCTAATTATTGGTCAATTATTGTTTTTTATTAACTAATTTCATTCATTTTTGGTAATTAAGGGAAGCTAGATAACGATAGTTTTGTAGATTCTCGGCCTGTGATTTTATTGCCTTTACATTAGTCGAATAGCTACGACGTCGATCGCATACCGACACGAGATGCGTCGGCGGGTTATTGACTGTTGCTAATAGCGCATTACGCTGACTTGGGAATCAGACTCTAATAACTGCTGTCCATCCCGTGGAGAGACGTGGAGAGTGCTATCACCTACCGTCGTTCCACGTATCGCCCTAAATAACATTCGTCAGCCGTTGTGCACGGATACGCCTTTTCACTTGACACGATCTCGACATCTCTACTGTGTTGCTATCCAAAAAGCGTATAGTATCTTAAAAAAACTATGACTTACGGCTCGATCTTCGAGAATTACAAAATTGTTATTTTTTTTCATTGTCAACCAGATATTACTGATGCATTATACCGTTTATGCAGGTTTCGATATGTAGAACGGCATTCTATTTTCACGAAAACAATACTGGCAAGTTACACAGAAGTGTCGCAATAGTGAAAACTTAACAGTATTCACAGACATGAGTCGTCGTGATTGATAAGTCGCTTCCTGATCATTTTACTGTCCTAATAATAGTTTCTACACTACACGGAAGCCGCTTCCCTATAGAATCCCTGCCAAAGTATCCATGAGGAAGCAACAAAAAAATTATGATCGCGAACATACACATTTTATTGATATTCATTATTTTATTATCATTGCATTATCATTTTTGTTTATTGATGAAATGGCATACATGAAAAGAATGACTCATAAAATATACAGTCTAAGCAGCTCATGCACAGTGTTAACACATGCAGTGTTACTCTCTTGTACAATTAGACGTCACTTCGTTTTGATACGATCGACCGTTACTTATATTTACTAGACTTTCGCTTCTTCTTATCCTGTTCTTAGTGACGAACACAACAGAACGAAGATTTATAAATAAAAAGAAATGAAACCAACACGCAGGATGAATCTCCTATACGTTCTGTTCGTTTGGTATGTCTTTTTACTCGACAATTTGTTTGCTATATTATAGAGCAGCAGCTAACACGTCATATAGAAAATTCTAATAGTTGAGACATGCCAATTTCTGAACATTTTCCAACGCTCTCTACCATATAAACAACATTTTATAGTAATTTTAGACCTTATGGCTTACCGAGTTCAGGCACTTTTTCAGACAATCAGACATAAATTGAAATTCATATCTAAGTAGATATGAAAATTATATCAACCTTTATATGGTTAGTGCAGTACCTTCCTAAGCGTTACTACTTAATCTAATCTTCGATTTCCGGTGTACGCATGTTATGTTGCAGTTTCTTTCCAGTGCAGGGCAACATAACGTGTTACACGTGTGACAGTGCAATCGACAACGGTTGTTTTTTTGGTCCAGATTGGGCGACTCCCCACTCACTCCGGATCACACCCTGCAATTCCAATAATAATGGACATTATGTCCCGACTTGCCGCAAACATGTTGAATACTTGCGCAATAATGGTACCACTACAAATTATTACTTAATTATCACAATATTCACATATTTATTCATTCAATAACAAAAATCCAAGTAATTGCTTACTAATTGGTGATACTTTTTTCATTCGATGATTTATTTTAAGGATCAATGGAGGTTCGCGTATTTAGGGGCTGCTCAGTCGTAGAAGAGCGGTATGTGGGCAAATGTGACCAACATATGATCGACCTTGTAAATAATCAGTTTTATGCATGGAAACTATGCTATTGCAAGGACAATCTCTGCAATCGTGCGACGCATAAAGTCTCACAGATAACTCATACCCTTGTGATCCTTTGCATTCTCGGTAACGTACTTGTTGAATACACGCGCAAGTAGTTTTCTTCTTCATGCACCATTCGTTATGAAGTGTATGTCTGAAGTGACCTGTATGAAGTGACTAGAAAAAGAGGACTAATAATAAAATAAAATGTCCTTTTTTGGAAATGAAATGGAACCGAAAGAGATGGAGGGTCAGTGAACATTATGAAGTTCTGAATTTATAATACTGCATTACTCTGTACCGCTGTATCCGAGTTTTATTAGCACGTACACGTCCCGTCAGAGCAAAACCATTTTACAAGTTTAGTATCACTTACCAGATAATCCAATTAATCAAAAAGTTAACTAAAGTCATTAGATGATCAGTATTAAATTACTGGTCAAATCTTGTAGAGGGATGGCCTTTAAGGCACAACTATCCGATACATTGTATGTAACAAGCGCCTAAACTAGTGAACTCACTCTTGTGAAATGGCTTTCCCATCCACGATATTTTACTATAAATATGTGTTTTTACGAAAATCTGAGGTGCATGGTATTTTTTCTTATGATTGTAAAAGTTCCTTTTCCACATAAATAACTCGATCGAACTAACTAGAAACGTCCCTCCCCCCCCCCCCCCCCAACCCCGCTTAACCTCCCAATTGGGATGTGGGATGTCCACATGTAGATACTTAACCAATAGGTTTGTGATACATACTATGGAGGATATCAATATAAATGCTGTACGAAGTTATTGAATCTCGTGATTATGCTCTCCATTTAACGCTAAGTTTGAGTTTCACTCATGAATGATCTCAAATACGGTACAAAAACGTGTAATCTTTGGAACGTTTTTTAATTTAGCCGACATTGTTGTCATGTTTATGTTATTATTATTGTGGAAATGAAAATTCTATTAGAATCAATAAGCGTACACGTTGATGCGTTGATATTCGTTGGCAAATCCCATAAAGCTTCGCCGACGAAGCTATCAATTAAAATGTGACAAAAAATGCAGTTTTTTCCACTGTTGTCTCGTTACCAATTATATAATTGCTTGCAATGAATAACAGGAGCGCAGCAGCTTAAGGGATTTTAACGTCGACTATTAAGAACTCAGATAGTTAGCTGTAAGCCGAAGATAACCACGCTATTATTTTCATACGCAAGCTCTCATGAGCAAAGATATCGATGCCTCCTCCTCATGCACCCACTCGATCCCGCCGCAAGATATTACATCCCGGTACTTCCACAAGCAAGTCTGATATTTCCGGTCTTAACCACAACTCCGCCATACATATGATACTGTACGGATTGTCAGACAGGTGCAGTCTCTTTTCGTCAATATGTGGATAAAGTGACTGGCAATTTACGTGGCATATCGTAATGCGCGTTCCGTGACGAATTTATCGTAACGATACACCACGTAGCGGTATCGTATACCAGTAGAACGATTTTCCAGTGTAATTCGTCTCGCGAATATCGATGAAATCGCAGCTCTTACTTGCCGCTGAATTCTTACTTCTACAATTATGCTATTTAACCAAATTGGAACCCTTGATATCGCATGGGACTCTGTCGGTGGGGAAGCTGTGTGCTCATCGGGACCAAAATTCGATGGTGACGCAGTTCTTGAGATGCGTGAACACTGTGCAAAGAGTACACGGATATCCAAGTACGCATTCATTTGTAAGGCTTCCCCATTACAAAAAAAAATAAGGCAGCACCAATGTTTTTATATAAGTCATGCACCTTCGTATTATCTATATAAAAATGCACAAAAAAGTCAAATTTTTTTTCATCCTTATAGGAGAAGCTTTAGGAGAATCTTCCTACAGGAAATTTACACATGCAAGTAAGTAAACATTGTTATTCAAAGATAATTCTTATAAGTCCCTTATAAAGGAAAATACTACTACACTACAATAATCAAGAAGCGGTATCGAACTACAGCGAATGAGTCATACCTGCGAATATTGGCGCGTTTTCGTCGTTGCGTTATCAATGTGCCAACGTTTGTACTTATACATATGTATTCCAATGAAAATTTTACTTCCGAGATCGTAAAAATAATAATAACATCAGGATACTATTTGTTATTGCCGATTTGCATAAATGTTAAATGCTCCTACGTCTCGCTGCGTTTCGGGAATTTTCCATCAGACTCTCTTAGCAACAGCGCATCGTATAAGCGCAGCTGCCGTTTGAAATCACACCTCAGATAAGCTCAGCGATGCGCTGCAGAATTGTATCCGCCGATATACTTTTCCTCGAATTAACGAAGATCCACGAGGTATGAAGTTTCCGGCACGTTCAGCGATGACAAGATCCCTGCGCGTGATGTGGACTTCGAACTTCACAACTGCACAATCGTAGATGCTGATTCCGCGAGACTGTCTCCGCTCTCGCCCTTTCGAGGATCGCGAAGATCCTCGGAAGATCGAGAAGAAGTCAGTCTCTAGACAGTAGCGATCAAAGATAGATCGGTCTAAAGGTCTCCGCGACATCGTGTCACATAGGTCTGTAAATCTTCGATGGTTAACGCCCAGTAGTGCCACAAGGATAATAGCCATAGGATCGGGAAAGTAGCTTCGCGAATGTGTCCCGCCGTCGTGTAAATCGAGTCGCGCGTTAGTTTAAGGCCCCCGACTCTGTGCCCACGCCGGTCGTGTAATTCTCCGACCGACAATGCCCGGTACTGCTACAAAGATAGCAGCCATAGTATCGGGAACGTTACTCCGTTAGTCCGTTCCATTAGTGGTGTAATTCAGTTCGGAATTAGTTAAGTAAAAATATAAAACCCTACAGACTCTATAGAGACAGTAATTAACAGAGTAGTGTGTAGACAAGTGTATGCGGTAGTGTGTAGTAAAGACCAAGAACCCGCGCCGGGAGAACAGATGTTAGTACGGGAAGGCGTATACGAGTGTATGTGTATAAATGGGTGAGACT
Organism: Buathra laborator; assembly: GCA_934046635.1. NCBI lineage: Eukaryota > Metazoa > Arthropoda > Insecta > Hymenoptera > Ichneumonidae > Buathra > Buathra laborator. The sequence continues at coordinate 1,512,488 of OW203897.1, read as the reverse complement.
CCGCCGATTGTTATCATCTGTAATATTACTTCAATAACCTCTGACATCAGACTCTTTCAATATATTTTACACAATTTGTTTGCCAAGAACAATGCGATCGGGTAGAACAATTAGAACATAACTATCGGGTATAATAAGGACAGGTCTTGAGTCGCTCATGTCGTTGTGCTCACAAGGCAGTCACACTTGATACGCAGAAAATGGAAACAACGGATAAAGACGTTTCTTTATATTAAGTTTCTCTATATCGGAGCGTATCGCCGTTGCGAGAGGGTTGTCAGGGTCGTGCGTGGAAGGGATGAATCACCGGTATACGCGACGAAATTTCACAGCAAACTTTATTAAAGAAATTTCCGGACGGAGTATCGGAAAATAGAAAATAAATTAATCACACTATAAGCGTAAATCGCGCGAGATGTTTCTCGACGAGTTAATCGGTTCGCTCTTCGTTTCGTCTTTGTTTCGTTATCGTAATATTAAACATGTCTGTCGCGTTCGACGTCTCGAGAGTGACTGCCTTTTCGCGAACGTCGCTTCCGCATTCCTCGCATTATTTCGTTATCGATCGGGATCTTTCGTAGGGCCGCGTAGACGCATACTTTTCCCGATTTCGTCGATTACCTCTCCTGCTTAAAATTTGCGCGTAATTCGGATACGTGTTTAACACAAATACTTGAGAGTTTTCCGTAGACGTGCTTGATTCCTAAAAATGTTGGCTGAAAAATTCCCGACTAAGAAATTATATACACAGTTGTCATAGTAGTTTTGGCTACCGGCGATGTTTCCACCAAGTGGCGCTGGTAAAAGTATTTGCAATTAATGTTATCGCTTGTTAAAATCCTTTATTTGAATGGCGCAAATGCGATAAATGAAATAGAAGCATGTGGCAGTAGAAGCACGTGTGTATACTATTACAGAAGTAAGTCAATTATTTTGGAGGCAAACTACATTTGCTGGGCAGATAACATACAGACTACTAGATAGTGGCTCATTTTTTATTTATTGGTAAAATCTTACAGAGGGATATGTTTTGGATGCACGGCGCGAAGAAAAAAACTACTTGCGTATGTAGCCGGCAAGAACACTACCAATGACGCAAAGGGCCACAAAGGTATGGGTTACTGACGAGGTATTAGGTGAACCGTTGCAATAATTCCCCTTGCACCAGCACGTGTTAACTGAGGTTCTTTTGGAAATTTGTTTAAATTCACAAGAGTCGCCGTCCGCATTAGGTAGGTCTACGGGTGATCTAACGACCCAAGTAACAGCTGGCCCTGAAGGTAAATGAAAAAAAAGTGTCACTATTATTTACCATTTAGTCAGCGTTCATTCGCAACTACAAACGTCTGATGAACATGTGAATTCCGTGATAAGTAACTGATTAATTATACGTACAAATCGATTCGTTTCTGTAGACTTCTTTACGGCAGGCAGGGTAAACGCTCCGTTCGTAATGTGAATCGGTAAGTACATATGTTTGTGTCTTCAATGTCGTCGGAGGCGCTTTCTCAGTGCATTGCTTATCGACGGTGCTGTCACATATATAACACGTCACCTGATAGCCCTCGGCTGCGGCTAACCATTAACAGAAAATATGAAAATCGTACAACCGAAAATGAGATCAATTTGCAAATCGCGATAGGATCATTTTTGGTTCCACAAATGTATTTATATGAAATGTCGTTTTTTTTTAGATATAAATGGTCAATATAATGGAATTATGAATTTTCGTTGTCTTAGAAATATCGCTATTGACGATAAGTTTTGCGCTATTGAATTAAAATGTTGTATAAACGTTCAATAAAATGGAATGATTATTGAAGATTAAAGTTTCGGTAAAAGATGGTGATATTTCAAACTATTCAAAAAAATGGTTTCAAGCAATTTTCAATAACTGAAATTCAATACCATGAAAAATATGATTTAGGACATTTTTCCGCATAATTTGTCTTTGATCGTAACGATTTCTTTATGAAGATGATAAAAATCATCGAAGCTGTGGTCTCATAAAAGAGACTATGCGAGTGAACATAATTTATAAGAAATTTGTAGAAAACAGTATTAGCTTTCTTTCTCCTGTGCATCTAGCTTACCTAAGAAATTAACAAGTAGAAACCCACTACAAATGAAAAGAATATATTGGAGCTTCATCTTGTCCGGTGTTTTGTTTTTTATAAGTCTTCGTTCTCCTAGACAGATCACTAACAGTAGTAGAATACAAATTCTAAAGTCTCGTAGATATAAGGTGTAATGTCTGTGAGTTCTATGAATCACGATGGAACATGCGCTACTAAATAGTTATACGCTGATACCGCGCTTAAATACCCCATGAAAATGTAGATATTCGCAAAATCATCACACAATGTCAATATTATCAACTTCGACCGACATTATTTCAACACGACATTTCAACATAAAAAAATTTGAACACGCCGCGGGTTCAACATAGCGTTGTTGAGTGGAAATCATTTAAAAATGAATATTTTTATTCTGTGTGATATGCTGTTGTGCGGAATTTCAATTTGAATTTTTTTGATTTGAGTCAATAAAGGGTCACTATAAACGTGATATTCGTTTAGGAAATGTTCTTCTGTATTATACACATACTCATTGGAAAAAGCGCGCGCGCGTGTGTGTGTGACGTCCAGAGGCGTTGTTGCACGTACAACCAAGTTAATCCCTCGCGCATAGTACGAGAGTTTATTTTTAATTGCATAGCGGATAGGTCTCTAAATTCGCCCTTTATCGCCTCAGTCCTATAGAATTCGTTATAAGGAATGTTTGGCTAAGGAGTTTTAAATTAAGCGACTTTGTGTTGCCTTTCGAAACATTTAAAATATATTGATAACCCAAAAGAATGATTAGGTAGATAAACGGAAGTATCTGCGGTAACTCGTCGATAACAATTTAAACTATTAGAGGCGTTGGCCTGTATGTGTCACACTTGCAAAATAGATGTACACCCAGACTATCATGCATACTCATTCACTCATTCGACTCTCGCTCATCGCCCGGATAACAATTTTCGCTTTAATCGCAATGTGTTCACAGATGGAAAGGGCGCTTATCGAAGTCACAGATGTTCTCCCCGCACACAACCGAGCGCTGTCTATGATCTGTCCCTTTTATTGTTCAAGAGACGCGGTAGCGTCACGACGCCAAGTAGTTTAAAGAGTTAAAAGTCCGCGCGGCGAGTTCGCGCGCGTCGAGCGCTACCGCAGTGATGCCAGACTTGCGGGCGAAAAAGTCCCGCACGCTCGCCGGGCTCCCCCCACCACGTGACGCGGGCTGGGCGGGGCTTCGCGCGCCAGAGTCACCGGGCTCGTGACGTCACTCATGCCCTGAGCGACCGAGCCAGCGCGGGTCGTGACGTCACGAAGATTCACGCATGATTTGATTATAATCAAATGCAATTAAATAAAAATTAATGTTCAATTTCTGTAAAAATGGTTATTGACGTATAATTTGTCAAAAAATTTTAATTTACGTGTGAATTGTTTAAAAAATCGTAAATTGCGGTTTAATTATTTAATAGAAATTGAATTTTAATTTGTTTACAAATAATATAAAAATGTTTAATTCGTTTAAAAAATCGCAATTTGCGTTTCAATTGTTTAAACAATAGAAATTGTCGATTCAATTGTATAAAAAATTGAAATTAGGGTTGCAAATGTTTAAAAAATCTAATTGACGTTTAATTTTTCAAACAAAAAATAAAAAAATGTTCAATTGGTTAAAAAAAAATTAAAAATTGTTTAATTGACTCAAAAAATTGAAATACGTTTTTGATTTGTTTCAAGAAACGAAATTGACGTTTGATTTGTGTAAAAATGAATCCAAAAATAATTCATTGGTTAAAAAAATCGAAATTCTTGTTTCAATTGTTTAAAAATCAAAAGTCATGTTTAATTCGTTCAAGAACTCAAAATTAAAGTGTAATTAGTTCAAAACTTGGAAATGTGTAGTAAATTTGGTTGAAAATTCAAAACTTGCTAGTAAATATTTTTTAAATTATAATATTTATAATTTATGAATAATAAATTATAAAATATTTGATTTCTAAAAAAAAGGTGTACAAAATTTTATACATTTCATAACTTTACATATTTTTAGACAGAGATTCATACCTGTATCTTTTTTGTTCATACGAAAAAACCATTTTACCGATTAACATTTCTTTAACACCATTCGATAGGAAAACGATCAAATTTGAATAATTTTAGATTTTTCACTGAAATTTCACTCGATAAACGAACCGCTCAAAGTTTCAGGACATCGGCGCTGATTAAGCTCTTTGTTTATGCGTTATATTAAGAGAGTGAATGTTATTTTATTTTTACAAATTAGATGAAAACTTTTGAGTTTTAAACAACCAATGTGAAAGAATTTAAAAAAATACAAAATAAAATAATTTTTTTAAACTAATGAAACCGTATTTTACATATTGTAAACAAATTAGGCGAGAGAGGCTTTGCATTTTTAAACAAATGAAACGCCAATTTTCATTTTTTAGCTATTTAAACGTGAATTTCGATTGTTTAAACAATTTAAACGAAAATTTTTATTTTAACAACAAATGAATCGTAAATTCCGATTTTTAAAACAATTTAAATGTGAATTTTTATATTTTTTAAACAATTCACACGTGAATTTCCATCGTTTGAACAATTGAAACATGAAGTTCGATTTTAACAACAAATAAAAAGTTAATTTCGATTTTTATAACAATCGGAACGTGAATTTCGAATGTTTAAACAATTGAAACGCACATTTGGATTTTTTAAACAATTGAACCGAAAATTTGTATTTTTTAAACGAATTGAACGCAATTTTCGTTTTTTTAAACGACTGAAACGCAAATCTCGATTCTTTCAACAATTTAAACGCCGATTTCAATTTTTGTATCAATTGAATGGCAAATTACAATGTTTTAAACAAATTAAGAGTCAATATCGATTGTTTAAACAAACGAAATACGAATTTCAATTTTTTAAACCGATTCAATATATTGTTATTTATATTTGGAGAAATTAAACGGCATTTTGGTTTTTTAATCAATTGAAACGAAAATTTCTATTTTTTAAACAAATAAAACTTTTTTTTAGCGTTTTCAAAAAAATTGAACTGCAATTTCAATTGTTTAAACAAATTAAACATTTTTTTATTATTTATAAACAAATAAACCGTCAATTTCGATTGTTAATCAATTTACCTGATTTATTAATTGCACACTGTTAGTAATCGTTATATTTTATTCTTTTGTTGGTTAATTCATTTATTTATTAGTTACTACGTTAATTTACACGAAGCCAACGTGTGGCGTCGTCTTGTGATGGCACGCAAGCGCGAAACGACTGCGACGCCTCATGCCTCGTGACGTCACGCAAGCGCGAGGCGACTGCGCCGCCTCATACCTTGTGACGTCACACAGTCGAGCATGTCGAGACATGTTCCGTGACGTCACGGGGACGGAGGCGGGCGCGGGGCGAGAGAGTGACGGGGGCGTGGCTTACGCGCGTTCTAGCCAATAGACCGAGGGCAGCCGGCGGGATATTTTTGTCCCGCCAGGGTCGGAGAGAGGGTAAAAAAGTCCCGCATGCGGGATTTCTCCCGCCAGTCTGGCATCACTGCGCTACCGTGTCCTTATACGCCAATATCGTGCCCCCTAAACTTTGACATTTTTTTTCTCGGAAACGAGACATCGGATCTAAATTCTGAAGACACTTTCATGATATAAATCGAATACAAGCTTTAAAATGCGCCTGGAATCAGACCGATCGGTGCGCGAAATGATGAGATATCGCGATCTCCCCCGAAAAATCCTCACTTTCATTATAAAAAAAATGCTTCAGAGATTTTTTCGACCGTCAGCTGTTTGTCCGATGTCCCATGACCTGCGTGTTGTGTTCGTGCGTCCATGCGTGTGCCGTGCATACACAACGGTATAAACAGTTCGTGAATACAGCAACTAGTAATATCCGTATCCGCGATCCGTAAATAGTACGCTCACACTGAGTGATCGAAAAGAAGGTTAAGTAGAGGTTATTTATAATTTCATTTTTTCGCAAAAATTAGTAAAAAAAAAAGGACCCTCTCGTGCGGTTAACAAAATGCGCCGTTCGTCTGATAAAATTGTTCAAATAATCGCGGACGAGAGGTCATTTCAATTGATAAATATTGTGCGTGTGATACAAGAAAAATCGTTTCATGCGGATTCTTAACGTTATCAAGTAATAAAACATTTTTTTTTAATAAATAATAATAGAATAATAAATTTAAAAAAAAGATTGAAATAAAAAATAAAAAAACATTTTTTTGCAAAAAATGTAAAAAATGTCGCCAAGTAGTTTAAATAGTTTTGTGAAAATAAAAAAACTCGTAAAATAATCAAAAATCATCTGAGCCAAGTGAAAAAAAAAAAAAAAAAAAAAAACTTGGCGAGTCCTTAAAATACAAATAAATGTAGTTGCATCGAAAGTAAGGACGAGCAAAGTTTTTTTTTTTTTATTTTCACTTGGCTCAGATGATTTTTAATTATTTTACGAGTTTTTTTATTTTCACAAAACTATTTAAACTACTTGGCGACATTTTTTACATTTTTTGCAAAAAAATGTTTTTTTATTTTTATGTATATTCACTAACATTGGCACATCTTGACTAAGAAACACTGTACGAACGATTCCGGCGTTACCGTGTAATTCAAGTCGACTTATAAGACGACAACGTATAGATGAAGCACGGAATAATACTCAAAGAATTATAGATGCGTCGTGATGCGAACAATGCGGAGTTTCTCCAGAGTGAAGTCGATGCTCACGGGGTTGACTGCAGACTTAAGCTGGACGACTCGATTGATAATACCGCAGGGTAACAGTTTCGCGAAGTTACTCTCTCGACTCTAAAGTTACTCTGTGACAGAGTCGAGCGTTGACTACCGGAGCTTTGCTTGACCCATGCGAGTACGAGGTCGCGGAGCCTTAGTTTAATTTTCGTTGCTGCTGTTAGAGAGTATAATCTTCGTCGTTCCGATCGGATGGCCTGTTGGACGCTTATCGGAACGGCGAGAGATCCAATTATATAGCAATCTTAGCGATCTCGCGGTTATGCGAATGTTAGTGCAGTGATTGCTACGCGCTTTGTGGGAAGTAACGTGTTTGCATTTTTCTTATGAACGGCTGCATTTGGTAGCCTGATCGCTCGATACTTACTCTACGGATTTTTGCACGAGTCGCGATGATGGGCGAGTGTGGTAATGAAAATAGATATGGGGCGTAACATGTGTATCTACAATAGCATTTATAATTAAAAGTAACGCGATAGTAAATTCTTCAAATATGCTGTCAGAGGTTTCTTTAGTATTTTCGACGGTCCATTCGATATCCTCCGCTCTAGAAACCACAAGCTGATAATTCGTTAGTCCGTGAAGCAGAGAGTTTCTCGAGCAATCCATCGCTTGAAAATCAACGTAAGAAACCATTGAAAGTTTGTCTCTAGGAGGCATCGCAAAGGTGAGGGCCATCGGTCGATTTTGGAAGATCCGACTGGTGGGTAGAGTTTGCCTGGAATATTCTAATTCGTTGTTTTTTTTTACGGTGCAGTTGTTGCCGGAAACGACTCCTGGTTTCGTACTCTGATTGTCACTTCCTGGGGGCAATAACTCCAGCTGCTCAAATTCTTCGATTAATCTTCGTAATGTTCATTGACTCGCCGTCTCGTGTCGATTCCGTGTTATGTTATAGCTTTGACTTCTTAAACATTCAGGTATCTTGAACCTCAGATCTGATTATTTGATTATTCGTATTTTTAGTAGCTTCATTCAGCCACTTCGCGTGTTCGTCGTGAAGATGAAGAAAGCGGTGGATAGACCATGAGTGTCACAAGAAAAAAAACGACTTGCTTATGTAGCCGACAAAAACACTACCAAGGACGCAAAGGACCACACAGGTTTGCGGTACTGACGAAGTATTGGGTGTACCGTTGCAATAATTACCCGGACACTAGCACCTTTCCCATTTCATGTTTGGCGCACCGTTGTCGTACTCGCATGACTCGCCTTCGCTATTAGATACATCTACGTGTCTCGTAACGACCCAGAATACTTTCGGCGGCCTTGGAGGTAAATGGAGAGAAAAAGGCTCACATAATTTCTACTTGAAGATATGTATAATTGCGCATTTTAATTTTCTTAAAAAAAAAGTTCGGTATACAATAAATTTTGCGCTACTGGGCAAAAATGTTGTACACTTGTTCAATACAGTGGAATAATGATTGGAGATTTATTATTTTTCGAATAAATGGTTTGAAGCTCTTTTAATAATTAAAATTAAATATCATAAAATATGTGAATTTGCACCTTATTTTAGCATAACTTCCCTTTCTAGGTTAAGGGTTCTCCATGAAGACGCAAAAAAACGCGGAAGGTGCTTTCTCACAGTATAAACTATGCGAGTAACATTTATTATCAGAAAGTATTATTGTCTTTGTTGTCGTAACTCCGGCCTGCGCGTAGAAAGTCACTTTTTGTTCCATTGTCCGTCAAAATTTCGATACATTTGCAGAGCCCGATATTCGTCACTTTTTACGCATTAGTGGCTCTTTATGTACAGCGCAACAGCGCAGTGTTTAAGGCACTCAAAGTAGAACTTTTCACGCTGTCAGCACAAAAAATTGTGTGTATGGCATGCCATAGGTATTGTCATAGATATGATTGCAATAGGTAAGCAATTCAGTGCAGAATTGTACAATTTCTGCGCCCTTGTCATACCTACAAATAACTAATTCTCTCTTATGCATCTGGCTTACTAATAAAATTGATGAGCAGAAAAGCACTCCAAACGAACACAGTATATTGGAGGTTTATCCTATCCATTATTCTGTTTTTTATAAATCTGTTTGTGCTTCTTGATTAATGTAGTGTCGTAGCTACATTAAATCAAGAAGCGGTATCGAATTATAGCGAAGAGTCATGCCAGCGAATAATGGTGAGTTTTCGTCGTTGCGAATATCAACGTACCAACGTTTGCACTTGTAGATTCCAATCAAAATTATATTTTCGGGATCATACAAACGTGAAAAGCAACAATACTATGTGTCATTGCCTATTTATAGTCTATACTATCATAATGTTAAATGCGATCGGGTAGAAAAATTAGAACTTAACTATCGGGTATAATAAAGGACAGGCTCATTGTCAATTTATTGGTAAAATCTTACAGAAGGATAAAATTTGGGTGCAAAAAAAAACTATACAAAAGTTTTAAGACGGTTTCTCTCCGACCAGATGGGCAAGTGGAAGTCGGATGTAATACAGTATTATTTTCGTGAAAATCTTAGCTTCGTATAATCTTTATATTGTTCACAGCCCAGTGTCTTGTTTAGTCTTGTCTTACTATTCTCATTTTCAGTAGCCTGATTCAGCCACTTCGCGTGTTTGCTGTAAGAATGAAGGTAGCAACGGATGGACCGTGAGTGAGGCGCGAAGAAAAAAACTGACGATCTATTGGGTGAGCCGTTGCAATAATTCCCCCTGCACGAGCACTCTTCAATTGTAATTTCTGGCGCACCCTTGCGATGTTGACACGAGTCGCTTTCCAAATTAGGAATGTCTATGGCTCCCCTCACGACCCAGGTAACATGTGGCCCTGAAGGTCAATGAAAAAAAGTCTCACTGTTATTTACCATTTCGGCGGTCGGCGTTCATTCGAAACTACAAACGACTGATTAATTGTACGTACAAACCGAGGCGTTTTTGTAGACTTCCTTTATGCAGCCAGAGTAAAGGTTCCTTCTGTTGTGTGAATCGGTACGTTCACGTGTTTCTGTCGGGAGTGTCTCGGAAGGCGCCACACTTATAACACGTCACCTGATAGCTCTCGGCTGCGAATCACCATTAACAGAAAACATGAAAATCGTACAACCGAAAATGAGATCAATTTGCAAAGCGCGTTAGGATCATTTTCAGTTCCACAAATGTAAAAATGTTAAATTTCGTTCTTTTTCTTGTATAAATGCTCAATACAATGGAATTATGAATTTTCGGTGTTTTAAAAATATTGCTATCGACGATAAGTTTTGCGCCACCTTATTGACATTTTGTATAAACGTTCAATAGAGTAGAATGATTATTGAAGATTGAAGATTGAAAAAAAGATGGTGATATTTCAAACTATTTGAAAAAATGGTTTAAAGCAGTTTTACATAACTGAAAGTCAATACCACGAAAAATATGAATTAGCATATTGTTTCCGCATATTTTGCCTTCGACCGTAACGATATCTTTGTGGAAGTGCATTCACAGAAGCTGCGGTCTCATAAAAGAAACCATGCGAGTGAATATAATTTATAAAAAATTTGGGAATTTGGATTTTTGGATTTTTCTTCTATGCACTTGCTTACCTAAAAAATTAACAAGTAGAAACCCACACAAACTGAATAAAATATATTGGAGCTTCATTCTGTCTGGTGTTTTGTTTTTTATAAATCTTCTTTCTCCTGGACAGATCACTAACAGTAGTAGATTCAAACTCCTAGAATCTCGTAGATATACGGTGTAATGTTTGTGAGTTCAATGAAACACGATGGAACATGCGCTACTAATTAGTTATACGCTGTTATAACATTCTTATAACATTGTTATGACATTCGCAAAATCAACACACAATGTCAATATTACATTATTCCAACACTATACATTTCAACATTTTTTACAACATTAAAAATATCAACACGCTGCGGTTTCAACATAGTGTTGAGTCAAAAAAGTTTGAAAAAGAAAAAAAAGTTGTTTTTGTTGTGTGGGAAATACTGTTGTGTTGAATTTGAATTTTTTCGATTTGATTCAATGAAGAGTCAGTATAAACGAGATATTCGTTTAGCAAAAGACATAGACCCTGTATTATAGAGATACTCATTGGAAAAAGCGCGTGTATGTGTGAATCTACAATAGCATCTATAATTGAATGTTGTGTGATTGACCGCGTACGTATTTGAGGAGCCGAAATATTCACAATTAGAAGGCGCTGATCACTCGAGTGTATGCGCGTCTGTGTGGTGTTCAAATCGGCATGGGATTCAAGACGAAGCCCTAATTGTCGAACTTGAAGACGATGACGACGATCGATGTATCGTCGATTGGCGTCCGAGCCTGTTGATTCTACGTATATTAATTCATCGTGTGTAGGTTCGTGTATATGTTGGTTCAACGTGTGTCGATTGGTGCATGTTGGGATTCAACGTGTGTTGAATTGTATTGAATTCGTCATGTGTCCGATGACGACACATGTCATGTGTCACATGTCATGTGTGTATATTACACACCGGTATTTCGTCTAAATATCACATGTAAATGTTGAAATCCGCTAAATCAACACTCAATGTCAACATTATCAGTTTCAATCGACATCAAGAGATGCGATAGCATTTCGATGCCAAGTAGTTAACAAATATTTTGTTATAAGGCGTGACGCTACAGTGTATACATACATCAATATACCGAAAGTGTACATTATTTTTATATTTTTTTATTTTAATATTATATACTTCAACACACGTTGTTTTCGACATTAAAAATTCCAACAAGTCGCGATTTCATCATAGCCTTGAGTTTAAAAATAAAATGTTGACTGTGGTATTCCATGTTCTATTTGACTTAATCTTATAATCTTATAAGCCAATATCAGGTACCCTCATGTTCGATCATTTCTTTTTCTCGTATATTATTAAATGAATAAAAAAAAACCATGGTACAGTTATCATATAAATCAAGTATAACTTTTTCAACGAACTCTTCAGCATCCTTATCCGTTTACGCGTTTTTAAGATATGCCAGTGTCCGCTGTGCTAGCGCTAGTGTGTATGTGTGCTAGAATTCAAGTATAATTTTGCTTCGATTTTTCTGTAATACTATTTTGCATGGCTTATGTGATTTCTATATTTCTGAAAAGTTTTAAATTACTTGGCGACATTTTTTAAACATTTTTTGCAGTTATTTATACGCTACATTCCTCCATTTTTAGTTACTTTCCTTCTCGATTTTAGAAAAAGGCATACGTTCCACTCTTAACATAATATCGAGTATTATGCTCGTATAAGAGTTTACATATTGCAAAAAGCTATTTATGGTTTTTTTTACATTTTCGTGGTAAATTCTTAGAAATTATAATATATGAACGATATTGTTTTGCTGAAAGGTTCACCCCGCTCTCGTTCGAAGGGACTTGCAGGTGACAGGAAATATAATAGTACATTGTGAAACAAGGGCTGAAAGTTGGCAATTGCAACGAGTGTGAGATTTGCTGCTCGAGCGAGCGAAGCTTCTAAAAAGTGTTAAAAAATTAGGATGCCCAATTATTACAATTTTGTAAATGACGTGTTGCCGTCTCGATTATACACATTCAATATACCTAACAAATTGGTAAATTGGAATACATACCAAATGAACAGAACATATAGGAATTTCATCTTGCGTGTTGTTTTCCTTTTTTCTATTTATAAATCTTCTTTTCGCGTGTTCGTCACTTAGAGCGAAAAACTTATAGAAGAGCCAAACTGTAAGAGATATGAGTCGCAGAGTCATTCGAATCAAAATATATGAAACACAATTGTACAAGAGAGTGACTGCATGTGTTAACCAATGCGCAGAAGCTGATATACTATTTATGTCATCAGTAATTTGATGTCATTTCTCCTTTATAAATGAAGTTATTCCAATAAACAAAAATTAAACGACCAAACGAACTTACTTGTAAGTGAAGTTCGATCGTGATTATATGAAAGCCGCGTTGAGAGATTACTTCGTAGTAGCCTGCTTGCAGGTAGATGGACCCATACGTTTAGAAATAATAAGTGAAAAATCGGTATCCAAGGTGGGTTTACATCTTCCATGGACCCGACCATGATTCTTCATTATTTAGAGTTGATAAAAAATAAATTGCTGGGAGGGAAATTAGGGCGGGCGGTAATCTCTCAACCGTTCAGGCTAATGGAATCATAAATAAAAAAAAAATAAAAATATTGGCATTTTTCGCGTATATAAGGCCTTAATAACAAGGTAACATAGTACGGAACATAAAGCAAGAACGGTTACGTATGGAAAAACAAAACAGCCGAGCGAGTCTTGCAAAAGTATCGAATCGATATTAGCGAAAAAGAGCCAACGGATAATTATCGGCCAACGTTCGAAAAAAGAGTTCGGTGTGGACTCTGCGATCGCAGTAAGGACCATAAGATTAAGCGAAGGGTCCTTCTTGCAGTCGTCCAATGTGTGACGACCATCGCGCACATTTGTGTACCGATTGCGGCCTTACCGCAACTGAATAATCATCACCGACACCGTTTTACTTCCTCACAAAGTTTTGTTTAAGTGAAGAAAATGTTTTTTATGATTTTCATGGAAACGTGTTCAGAATGTTCCAAAACGTCGAAAAATCACATTTAGGAAAAATGTCTGTCTATATATGTGTGCGCATCATTCGATCTTATAAATTGAGAACGGGTTGAGAGACCAAGCTGAAATCTATACCATATATTGAAAGATCAAGTCCCCTTCCTTTGTCAAATTTTCAGCGAAATCTATTTAGTCGACGACTTTTACGTCATTTTGAATTTTTCGAAAAATTTGTGGTAGCGCTCTAACTGTCACATTTTTTGAGATATCGAGTTGAAATTTGTATGCAGTTGGACTGTTATAAAAAAATGGTCGTCATTGAATTTAGGGAAAATCTATGCAGTCGTTGAGTTTTCACACTATCTTAAATTTTTCGAAAAATGACGCTCTAACTGCTAAATTTTTTGAAAAAACCGCCACCACACCGCTGACATAGCATTTGTTTATTTTGTCACCAGTATGAAACTAGTTGTATTAACAAAATGTTTGTTCGCGCTCGCAGACTTGATTGATAAAAAAAGATATTAAAAGAACCATTAAAATATCGTATCATAAAACGAAGCTTCTTGAGGAAGCCAAAAGTGACAAACATACGTTTCCTACAAACACAGCTGGGTAAACTATATTAAAAGAAAGAGAGGAAGCAATGTCGCAACGTAGTTGGCAGTTTTTTTTATTAGCCATGTATTTGCTCGAAATACATAAAAATAAAAAAAAATGTATGCTTAAATATAAACTATTTGTTGTAATCTGTAATTTTCCACATTTTTTGAAACCCGAAAAATTACCGACTTCATACTCCACAATAACTATACTTTTTGGAGCGGCTGTAAAGCGGACTATTTTCCCCTTAAAGTGTCGACCCTTACCTATAAAACCCTAAAAGGATTTTTTTCAAAATTAAAATTTAAAATTTTTACGGTTTTTTTTAGAAAAAAAGTGTTTTTTTACCTAACGTCAACTTTCAGCACATTTTTGAATGGGTAGAAACGGTTTTTTTTTTGGAAATCCGCCGCGCAGGCGCCAAATGTATAAACAAAACTGTATAAAGTCTTGTTTATTTAAGTTAAGTTGTATAAACAAAAATGTATAAACTTTTTTTTTTCAAAAAGTGCATAGTTACCGAGATATTCGAGACCGAAAATAGCATGGGGTCAAGTTGACCCCGTGTGCAGTTAACGATTCGCTACAGATGTGTGCACTTTAAGGGTTAAGAATAAATCTCTTTTTGCCATTCGTTTTATCGACTAAAAAATAAGATGAGAGAAATTGATTCTTGCATGGCCTATAAGGTTCGCTAGCCCCCTTAGTTATTGAGTCGTCGATTGCGATTCTCATGTTCAGTCTGTTCGCATGTTTCACGTAATTCAAACGGAATTACGTAATGCACTGAAGTACGAATGGATCGGAAATAATTGACTGCCATTCGTTGTAAAATAACCGGAGGGTACCAGCAGGTACCGTTACCTCTACTTCCTCTGGCCTCGACGTCGACTTCAAGGTCTTGCTTGCCGTTTCGAATAGTCCCGTTTCTGACCGCTGCTCGCTTGATATTGACTCTGGTTTCGGGCTCTCGGGATAAATGATTTGCCTTGGCCCCGGTAACTCGTCCAGCTGCCCATCTGAGAAACCTTGAACTTGAGAGACGGGCCCCTCGAGGTTAAATTACGTCCCGATGGAGCCGCCGTCGCTTGCTTTGGTGCGTTTAGTTCGAACTGCTTTTAGTTCGTTCCCAATTGTTTCCAGCGATTTTGCCTCCTTAATTTTGTTGGCTAATGCGGAACCGTATAGGAGTTTGTCCAGAGTAGTCTCGTCGAGTATGTTGCGGACTTGCTTATTGAGACTCAGAGATACAAAAGCCAACCAAATCGATCTTGTGGAGTTCTCTACCTCATCCGGAAGGATATCGCTTATAGCAGACCCCAAAGCTGCAAGAGCGGATCCGATCATGTTCTGAGTTATTATAAACTTGGCGTCTCGCTGTGTGAGGGCCTCAGTGGACATAGGTGCGATTTCCGGATTCAATTTCGGAGTTTCGAAAATGCAAGAGTTCGACGCGAGCGAGTAGTTCCCCAGCGTCTTCTCCATAACCTCCTTGTCGATTTCATTTGCCAGCCAAATACTCCAACGAACCAAGTTACAGTTGTAACGTATAGCTGCGGTTACATCAAGCGACAATAGAAATAGCATAGCAATATAAAAGATAGAAATGGTCGCTCGAGAAAATGTACAAAGAACGCGGAAAATAACTTTACGACTCTCGAAACTCGATGCGGGCGAACAAGCACAGGAAACAGCACCACGGGATTTACAAAAAAATACGAAGTCTACGTGAGTTTTTCAAGTGAACAACAATAAAAACCTTGCGAGCAAAGGGTGTCTTCGCCAACGAATAGAAGCCATATTTGGATGCCAGACCCGAAGCAAGAAGCGAGGATTAGGAATGCAAGGCTGAGTATTGTCTCTCCTTCAAAACTTTCGCTGGTTTTCAAGTGGCTAAAGAAAAGGGCCCAAGCACTAAAACAGCTAAAGCGGGTTCACCGGCGCCTCGCTAAACCACCCTAGGAACGCGCATCGGACCCGTTAGCTACCCCCGCTAGCTACACCCACAAGGCTCCGCGGAGGAAGCAGCTACGAGCCATTCACTGGACGACGTTCACCCCGGAGGGACACCATCATCCCCACTCTCGGACATCGTGGAAGCCTCACCACCAGAAACTCTATCTCCAAAAATATATTCAGAAATTGTACAACGCTAGAGATATCTGAGAAGTCGAGTCGTGAGCATCAGTTCAACAATCCATTTTATTTGTAACAATATACGGAAAGATAGTTGAGACCTCAACTTAGTTTATTGTTTATTCCGAGTTCACTCGGCGCTCGCAATAAAACTCTCCCAATCTCCTCCTCATAGTTACCGCGTCTGGCAAGCCGAACACTGTAGTGTTCCACGGGCGAAACGGCCGTTCGCGCCATCTGAACCGCGAAAAGCAAAGTAGGATAAAAAGCAGTACATAACACAGTGTACCTTGGTCTCTGGCTGATTATTTATCGAGGGATTGTCGCCGAGTACTTGGAGGATTTCTTCGTTGAGGTTATGCATTTTTATCGTCGGCCGCATCCGAAATCGTAGCGTCTGGCGCGGAGGCGTCAAGCGTGGGATCGTCGAGTGTAGAATCGTTGATCGCAAGATTCTGCGCTTTATCGACGATTGGCGTTACCTCTGAGGGTACAGAAACAATGCCTCGAACCTGGTCCATCCGTTGGCGATTATCGGAACGATTTTCCGTGTCACTTTGGTCGTTCGGATAATCCGTGGAGAGAAAATATCCTTGGGCTGCGAGTCTTCCCATGAGGATATGCTCTGCCCGAAATCGGAACAACGGCGTCGGTTTTGTCGATTGATCGAACCTGCCGATGTCCGATGTACCTACCTGATTCTGACGAACATTTGTTAGTGATATGTCTAGGAGAAAGAAGATTTATAAAAAACAAAACACCGGACAGGATGAAGCTCCAATATATTGTATTCATTTGAAGTGGATTTCTACTTGTTAATTTCTTAGGTAAGCTAGATGCATAGGAGAAAAATGCTAATACCGTTTTCTCCAAATTTCTTATAAATAATGTTCACTCGCACAGTCTTTTTTATGAGAGTACAGCTTCTGCGATTTTTATCATTTCCATGAAGAAATCGTTGCGATCGAAGACATAATATGCGAAAACAATATCCTAATTCACATTTTTTGTGGTATTGAATTTCCGTTATTCAAAATTGCTTTAAACCATTTTTTCAAATAGTTTGAAATATCACCATCTTTTTCCGACACTTCAATCTTCAATAATCATTCTACTGTATTGGACGTTTATACAAAATTTCAATTCGATGGCCCAATACTTATCGTCAATAGCAATATTTCTAAAATTCTATTGAACATTTATACAAGAAAAAGAACGAAATTTAACATTTATACATTTATGAAACTAAAAATGATCCTAACGCGACTTTGCAAGATAATCGCACTTCCGATTGAGCAATTTATATATTGTCTGTGAATGTTTATTTGTAGCCGAGGGCCGTAAGGTGACGTGTTATAAGTGTAACAACGAGTACGATAAGCAATGCACTGAGAAGGCGCCTCCCGAGACACTCACGACAGAAACACGTGAACTTACCAATTCACATTCCAGATGGTGCCTTTACCCTGCTTGCCGTAAAGACGTCTGCCAAAACCACTAGACTAGTATTGCAGCGTAAATTCTCAACGGGAGAATTACCCACGAGAACCCTCAACCTCGACGCTCTAAATCGTCACCAAAATTTTCCCCTTTTTATTTTCCCTCGCGGGATGGACGCCAGGAGCGCGGACGCGCCGAGGAAAATTCGACGAGGCTGATTAGCTGCCGGCTATCTGCAGCTTTCGAGAACCGGAAAGGGGCTGGGTTAGGCAGAGAACGTTTCGGACAATTTACCACAAAATTAAATATTCAACAAAATTCACGGGAACCAAAATTAAATATTTTATTCGACAAAATGGAAAAACTGAAGAAGGAAAAACCGGAATACTCGGAGGAAACCTTCGTCCCGTTTCAGAAATCAGAGTAACAAAAATGAAATAATTCCCCCGACACTCGGGAGCTCGATCTGCGCTCGTGCACACACACACACTAACTACTAACACGAAAGCTCGCTTCGCGGTGCGGCTAACGGTTTTCCCCAGGATCGGTTTCTCATTTCCAAAACGCAATATTCCGAGTAACAACTAATCCAAAATTCCACAAAATTATTCTCAAAAATAATTCCCAGCATACAATTTCTCACAGCAAAATTCACACTCTCTCGATAACACGAAAATCGACACGGCTACTACATTCGTCGGCGACTCGGTAACACACACACGCACGCATTTTTACACACACGCTAACCCGGTGGTTACCGGGCGCAAAGCAACACGGCCCGGTGGTTACCGGCAACACGTATATGGCATATTCCCGCGGAATCGACGCTCGAGACAAACAAAATAATCAAAGAAAAATCTCTAAATCGACGGCGATATCGAACGGCCGTTTCGCGATGGTCAATCGACGCTCGGGAGCTCGGTTGGCTCTCGATAATTTCCAAAACACACAATTTCTCTATGCCGACTCACGAGAGCGCGTTTTCCCTCGGAACCGCCGAGACAAAGCACGCCGACACAATAAAATATACAAAAATACGAAATCAGAGCAAAATCAACGCAACACTAACACTGACTCGATACAAAATAACGAATTACAAAATAATGAAATTCGGTCCAAGCGCACGGGACGAAAGAGCTCACCGACATATCAAAGATTTTCGAAGAGAGACAAACGGCTCGATAACGCGATACCTTCCTTCCTTCTCTAGCTGTTATCCGCGGGATCCTCTCTCAACACGTGTTCCTCCCACCAACTCTCGACGGGAATAGCCACGAGTATCGACGTTCGATCGCTCTCGTTAACGCGCCCCTACCCGCGCCTAATCGCGCGACCTATCCTCGCAAATTTTCGACAGGTTTCGGAAATTCGGTGACGCTCTCGCGCTCTCGCGACGACGGTAGCGTGTTTGTCTCTCGCGAGAGACATCGACGACTCGGCTCGCAGTGGCGATCGATCCCCACTGATCGAGATCGATATAATATTCGATGACCACGATGGCGATGCAATTATGCAGCTCTGGCCTTCAGCGGCAGCCTTTCCAAAAAATTACGTTTTGCAGAGGCTTTGAAGCGACGGTAACTTCCCAGATTGCTTCGATAGCGATTTACACGGCGAGGGCAGGAGACTCGGTAGCGACAAACTCCTCGGCTTGAGAGTCCCTGTCGATGAATCTCGGTAGCGAAGACTCTCGCTGGAAAATCCTTCATTGAGCGACGAATAATCGGCGGTAACTCCTTCTCTTGCCGATTTACTCTCTCGCCCGCGACTCGGACGAACATGAAAATCATTTTTTAAATCGACGAAACGAAAAATAATCGCTATCTCTTAAAATTAGCGCCTGTGGAATCGCTTCGGGAGCCTTGGTGCGAGGAAAACGAAATTTAGTAACGGGCTGAAATTTTGCCACGTTACAGTATGTATGATAATCAGTTAGTTATCACGAAATTCACACGTATACTAGTCGTCTGTAATTTCGAATGAACGCTGACTAAATGATAAATAATATTGAGATTTTTTTCTTATACCTTCACAATACCCCCCAGTGATGCCAGACTTGCGGGCGAAAAAGTCCCGCACGCTCGCCGGGCTCCCCCCACCACGTGACGCGGGCTGGGCGGGGCTTCGCGCGCCAGAGTCACCGGGCTCGTGACGTCACTCATGCCCTGAGCGACCGAGCCAGCGCGGGTCGTGACGTCACGAAGATTCACGCATGATTTGATTATAATCAAATGCAATTAAATAAAAATTAATGTTCAATTTCTGTAAAAATGGTTATTGACGTATAATTTGTCAAAAAATTTTAATTTACGTGTGAATTGTTTAAAAAATCGTAAATTGCGGTTTAATTATTTAATAGAAATTGAATTTTAATTTGTTTACAAATAATATAAAAATGTTTAATTCGTTTAAAAAATCGCAATTTGCGTTTCAATTGTTTAAACAATAGAAATTGTCGATTCAATTGTATAAAAAATTGAAATTAGGGTTGCAAATGTTTAAAAAATCTAATTGACGTTTAATTTTTCAAACAAAAAATAAAAAAATGTTCAATTGGTTAAAAAAAAATTAAAAATTGTTTAATTGACTCAAAAAATTGAAATACGTTTTTGATTTGTTTCAAGAAACGAAATTGACGTTTGATTTGTGTAAAAATGAATCCAAAAATAATTCATTGGTTAAAAAAATCGAAATTCTTGTTTCAATTGTTTAAAAATCAAAAGTCATGTTTAATTCGTTCAAGAACTCAAAATTAAAGTGTAATTAGTTCAAAACTTGGAAATGTGTAGTAAATTTGGTTGAAAATTCAAAACTTGCTAGTAAATATTTTTTAAATTATAATATTTATAATTTATGAATAATAAATTATAAAATATTTGATTTCTAAAAAAAAGGTGTACAAAATTTTATACATTTCATAACTTTACATATTTTTAGACAGAGATTCATACCTGTATCTTTTTTGTTCATACGAAAAAACCATTTTACCGATTAACATTTCTTTAACACCATTCGATAGGAAAACGATCAAATTTGAATAATTTTAGATTTTTCACTGAAATTTCACTCGATAAACGAACCGCTCAAAGTTTCAGGACATCGGCGCTGATTAAGCTCTTTGTTTATGCGTTATATTAAGAGAGTGAATGTTATTTTATTTTTACAAATTAGATGAAAACTTTTGAGTTTTAAACAACCAATGTGAAAGAATTTAAAAAAATACAAAATAAAATAATTTTTTTAAACTAATGAAACCGTATTTTACATATTGTAAACAAATTAGGCGAGAGAGGCTTTGCATTTTTAAACAAATGAAACGCCAATTTTCATTTTTTAGCTATTTAAACGTGAATTTCGATTGTTTAAACAATTTAAACGAAAATTTTGATTTTAACAACAAATGAATCGTAAATTCCGATTTTTAAAACAATTTAAATGTGAATTTTTATATTTTTTAAACAATTCACACGTGAATTTCCATCGTTTGAACAATTGAAACATGAAGTTCGATTTTAACAACAAATAAAAAGTTAATTTCGATTTTTATAACAATCGGAACGTGAATTTCGAATGTTTAAACAATTGAAACGCACATTTGGATTTTTTAAACAATTGAACCGAAAATTTGTATTTTTTAAACGAATTGAACGCAATTTTCGTTTTTTTAAACGACTGAAACGCAAATCTCGATTCTTTCAACAATTTAAACGCCGATTTCAATTTTTGTATCAATTGAATGGCAAATTACAATGTTTTAAACAAATTAAGAGTCAATATCGATTGTTTAAACAAACGAAATACGAATTTCAATTTTTTAAACCGATTCAATATGTTGTTATTTATATTTGGAGAAATTAAACGGCATTTTGGTTTTTTAATCAATTGAAACGAAAATTTCTATTTTTTAAACAAATAAAACTTTTTTTTAGCGTTTTCAAAAAAATTGAACTGCAATTTCAATTGTTTAAACAAATTAAACATTTTTTTATTATTTATAAACAAATAAACCGTCAATTTCGATTGTTAATCAATTTACCTGATTTATTAATTGCACACTGTTAGTAATCGTTATATTTTATTCTTTTGTTGGTTAATTCATTTATTTATTAGTTACTACGTTAATTTACACGAAGCCAACGTGTGGCGTCGTCTTGTGATGGCACGCAAGCGCGAAACGACTGCGACGCCTCATGCCTCGTGACGTCACGCAAGCGCGAGGCGACTGCGCCGCCTCATACCTTGTGACGTCACACAGTCGAGCATGTCGAGACATGTTCCGTGACGTCACGGGGACGGAGGCGGGCGCGGGGCGAGAGAGTGACGGGGGCGTGGCTTACGCGCGTTCTAGCCAATAGACCGAGGGCAGCCGGCGGGATATTTTTGTCCCGCCAGGGTCGGAGAGAGGGTAAAAAAGTCCCGCATGCGGGATTTCTCCCGCCAGTCTGGCATCACTGATACCCCCCACCCCCACCCACCCATACCTACCCAATATCAGTTTGACTCATTAGGGATGGCGTAGACCTACCTAATTCAGACGGCGACTCGTGTGAACATAGCAAGGGTGCGCCAGGAATCACAATTCAAAAGTGCTGGTGCAAGAGGATTTTGTGCAACGGCAGTACAATCCCTCGTAAGTACCCCATTCGTTTGTCGCTCTTTGCGTTCTTGGAAGTGTTCTCGTCCGCGACGTCCGCAAGTAGTTTTATTTTTTTGCGCCACACTCACAGTCCATCCGTCGCTTTCTTTATTCTCACAGTGAACATGCGAGGTGGATAAATGGAACTACTAAAAATGAAGTATGAGGTTCGCATATCTAAATGCTTAAGAAATCAAAACTATAACATAACACGGTACGGTACGAGATGGCGAGTCAGTGAACATTACGAAGATTAAACAACGAATTCGCGCAGCTGGAGTTATTGCCCCGACGAAGTGACAATCAGAGTTCGAAACTAGGAGTCCTTTCCGGCAACAATTGCTTAAAAAAAAAAAAAAAAAAAAAAAAACCCGTATTAGAATACATATTAACGATAAAGGTGAATTATAAAAGTTATAAATATCGCGCCAATGCACCAAGATTCATTCTAATGTATGGAAGGATTTGATATAACACGAACGCATCATGCATAATATTTTATGTTTTCAACTACATTGACTTATCATTAAATGAAAAACCTCCTCCCCGACAGACATTCAAAATCACCCTCTATAACTGGTAGCTGTTCGATGCAGCTGACTTTGAGCAGAAGAATATCAACGGTTGGATGTTCAATTGTTTCATTTGCCGTCAATATCGTTTCATGCTTTCATAGCTCGCGGCGTAAAGAAGGCTAATTTGTTTCCGCGATCGTTCTCGTCCGCGGCTGCCGCAATGCATCGTGGCTGATTTGCCAGCTTGTCGTAGACTCATAGTTGCCGGAATGTATTAACGATAACAGTTTTGAGAGGCCTTGTCTCTGTTCCTGACCGATTGGACATTTTTTTTCACGAATAACGCGAATTTACACTCAACGATTTTCATTAAAAATATCAATCGTTCGCGACCAGCTTCGGTTAAACGTCATCACTTTTTTTTATTACTCGTGAGTCGAGCTCACTATTGAGATGCTTTCGATTCTTCTGAATATTTCTCGTCGTTCTCAATCTTCCAGCACACCACCGAGACCAGTAACGTCAGCAAAATTGAAATAAGTAATTCTCAGCAGGTAAGTGGAATGTTTTTCTCCATGTAGCAATACGACGCGAAATTAATAGAAAAAAGGTAATATTTTAGCTGATTCGAGGTTGAAGAACAAAACATCGTAGCGAAAGTATTCAACGAATGTCATAGACATTGAGAACCGAAAAAGTTTTTTCGCAGTTTGTAGCGATCAGATAGAAGAAAAGAGGTTCCGATTGACGAAAGATCGGATCATGCACCCAGTGGTACAACCACCTTCGCAAAATCAATCCTGTCCCAGTCCATCCCTTGTTCAATGTCCATCGCCCTCACCGTCGTTAATTCAGCAACAGCATCTCATTTACGCTCCCATCACATCCCTTCAACCGTGTCCCGCTACTCTGCATCCCCATTGCGTCTACAGCGGCGTTCAGAGAAACCCTGGATTTTCTGGAGCTGCAGCTTCGATGACAAATCAAGGTTAGACCGTGAAATTTTATTTTATCTAAAGAGACTGTTTCGTGAATCGTTATTTTATTTATTTTTTTCTTTGATCGATTAACTTAGTTCCCTTTCGACAAACGAAAGGCAAATGGCAACCGAAGAGCAAATCGTCACGCGGTCATCATCATAATCCGTCGCATCAACAACTCTGTCAACCCCTACAACAACAGCACATACGACAACCCTTATCCTACGTCCCCAAGCCCTTGGTCCTCTTCGAGCAATGCACGACTAACCAACCAACTCCTGGAGCACCTCCATCAGCCCCATCTCGAAGTTCCTCCTTCCTGGTCGCATCCTCAACCTTCAGTCACGCTCCGTACGGACCCGGTGACACGTGTTATTCAGCTTCCGCGTTGGCACTCATCCCTCAGCCTTACTTCAAACCTTCCGATGTTCCCCAAGCATTCTGCTTGCTTCCGGAACAACATCAGACATTGCAGCATCATCAACTTTCTGCCCAAAATCAAGGCTCTTACTACAATATCTCAGCTCCTAATGCTTGCAACGTTCAGCCAATCAATTCCAAGTCTACATATCAATTGACGAATATCACCAATCCTTACACCAATATCGGTACCTTCGGGAACAGTCAAACCACCTGCGGTCCAAGTCTACCCACCGGTCAGATCTTTCAAAATCCACCGGTGACCCTCACCCTCGCGATGCCTCCTAGAGACAAGCTGTCAATCGTTTCTAATGTCGATTTTCAACCGATGGATTGCTCGAGGAACTCAGCGCTTCCCAAAGAAACGAATCATCAGCTTGCGGTTTGTAGAGCGGGGAATAACGAATGGACCGTCGAGAGTGCTACAGAAACCCCTAACAGCATGTTTGAGGTATTTGCTATCGCGTTACTTAGGTATATACATCTATTATTATTATTATATTTTTCTTTTTCAAATCGTATTCATATCATTCGTTTCGTATCCAGGTTCCCTATGGTAGAAGAGGTCCGAAACAGCCTTTGTCGCCGATTCACAGCACTCAGCTGAGTTCTTCAACGTTCGCGAAAAATCAAGACGATCATTACTCGGACGGATCGGCAGCGAGTTTCGATTTTACGATCGAAGCTGAAAAAATGGTTTCGGCATTGTGCAACACTGTATCGTCGAACGATTTTGGAAGAGACGAAACTCGCATCGGCAACGAGCCATCGACGGCGTTCAGCGGTGCAGCCGGTGACACTGTTACTAACAAGACGAACATCTGGTTTGCCGATTTTTGCGCCAATTACGGAGTTCCCGTTGATCAAAAGAATCGAGCCGTGAGCACGCAGACTCAAGAGGATCGAGACGAGTCTCAACAGTATCCCGAATCAATGAGGAAAACTATTTACTGGGGCTGCAGCGAAGCAGAGAGCGTTTTGAACTCCGAAAGCTATCGCGAAAGCTCGAGAGCCGAATGGCTGGGAAATGTTTCCTGCGCCACGAGAACAGCGGTCACGAAATCGTCGACTTGCTTTCCAATTTTTTCCGGCGACCGAACGTTCGTTCAGGACCTCGTGAACGCTCTTCTCAGGATCAGCAACGGTTGGCTCGTTCTCGACAATTATTTAAACAAGCAGCAGCATTATCCGAACCTCAATGAGAAATTTGATCGAGAATTGGTAAACCGGTTTCGTAACTGGGAAGCTACCACTCACGATCTACTCAAAGAAATCGTGAAGACATTCATGAAGATCGAGGAAAATTGTGGATTAAACGAATCTATGGGCTTTGATCCAATCAGACGACAGGAAAACTCGTCCAATAATTCATTTCCCGGTGACGTGAGTCTCTATATGAATTACGATTTCTTCGACTCTTCTCGTCGTTACCAAGAGACAACTGCCAAGTTGAACAACGATCGAAGAACTGATCGTGACTCGACTTACACTCTTCAGTACGCTCCTCAATCGACACCTCATCCAAATTTTTGTTCCTTCGACGCTCCGCAACATTCCCAGAAGGAAACGAAGCTAAGGAGCAAATGGACAATTACGGAAAATCTATCATCAACAATCGATGGTACGAAATCGATTTCGGATATTGTCTCCAATCAAAACGATCCTGAATACTCAACTGGCAATAGATTTTGCGTTAAAAATACTTCAAACGCGACTTCAACAGAAATGAACACACCGGGCCGCCACTCATTGAATGCCGAATTCGTTCATCTGCAAAACACAATCACGGAGAGTATGGGAAATTGCAATGAATCGGAAAGGCAACATTGGGGCGTGAAAGAGCATCAGTACGACTTTGTTTTTGGCACTTCGAGGGCCGAATCTTCGACTACAAGCTATTCAGCAATGAGTGATCCAAATTTGAAGATCAGAGCCGCCGGTAATGCTTACGAGAACGCATACACACAAAGATACGGACCTCGAATGGATTCAACGAATCTCGTTAATCACAATACAACGGATGGGTGTACGAGCGTCGACGGGACTGTTTATCTGGTGTCAAGTGCCGAAACTGCAATGGACTCAACTTACGTAGCTGCCGATCGTAACAAGACGTCGACAGAACCGGACTACACCAGTACGCCGAGAATAGGTCAAAGCGGCGAGTACAATTGTGCAAGCGGTCTGGTCGTCTCAGCAACGAGTATCACGAGCATCACTGCGGATCCAGTTTACGTCGGTAAGCCCGCCGCTAATCAGCGCGAATTAGCTGCAGTACCGAGGACCAAGATGACTCTGCTCAGTCAAATCGAAGGCAACGCAGTGACGATGAAAGATCCCAAAGAAATGACCGCCAATCTTTCCGCTTGGTTCGCAAGCATGAGAACCACGACTGGTCATCGTACGATCAATTGTCCAACAGAAGGACGAAAGAACGACAACGTCACCGTGTCAACGAGAACGTCAACCCATCCGCAGGAGACATCGAGAAGTGCTATGGATCTCAATAGGCAGCTACACATGGACGGCAATCGGCAATTGGCGACTTTACAGAACATGCAGACGATACAGAGCCAACCGTGGAATGCTTGCAATCTTTTGAATAACAAACGAAGCAACGCCAAGGTTCATCACGTTGACGAATACGACAGCTCCGAGGACGTTAGGATCTACATGAAACCCGGAAGTTACAACGTGCCGAGAAAGAGACATCATCGAAAGAATACTCGTCGCGGCGAGAATGCCGGAAGTTCCAAAGGCAACAATCATACCCCAAGGGCACCAACGAGTCGCGCAGCTGGAGGATCTTTCAACTTTTCAAATGGAAAAAATCATCAGGGTTCCTCGTCCTCGGGATCATTGATGATCGTTTCATCCGTTCAAGTTTCGACAACGACGACCAACACGAGTACAACCATCAAAGTACCTTTTCCAGCGACTCCGATTGTTCCGCCACCAGCGAATTTCGGTTTGGAAAGTTCGCCGAGGATTCTGCGTCGCGTTAGATCGTTTTCTAATCAACGGACACGACAAGACGTTGCGTGGAAAGCCGCGTGCGCGTCGGCCGAAATTTTGTTGGAAGCGCTGAACGTCAAAGAAAATGCCGAATTAGATGGAAGCGAGTCTATGAGCGGTGGTACCGTTAAAGAATCGAATGATTATCGACTGTCAGAGATTGGTACGAAAACGGGCGAAGAGAGATACAAGGAGGAGGATTACGGCGGAGCTTCGAGCTACGAAGCTTCTGAAGACGATTCGGACTCCACCTGTAAATTTACCTCGCGCAGCGGCATCGAAACAAAATCAGGTGAATCCAAGCAGCAGAGAACTAATTTCAAGACGGATTCGTGGATCATCAGAACCTTGAATAACGCAAGTATCATTAGCAAGATCGATACTAATGAATCGGACGACGAAAGTACGATCGGCGAGTCTCTGAACAGCTCGATTCACGAGGATCGACGTCGGGATCAGAAAGTCGTTACTTCGACGCCGGAACCACCGAAAATAGACACGGAAGCAGTATCCGCTGGTATTAAAAATGTAAATAGAAATCTTACTGATAGTTTTCAAGAAACAACGAACCCTCAAAAACCATCGGAACCAAAAACTCACGAACAATCGGCTTCGTACGCTCGAGAAATTGTCTCTGCATCGCCGATCGATACAAGCTATGAATTCGCGGGTAGAGCCACGTATTCCGAAACCGTTAGACGTTCCACCGGGAAAACTTGTTCTTCGGGAAAAAAAGAGAACTGCAGATCGCGACAAACGAAATCGACAGGAACGAATGTCCCTACGACGAGAAGTTGCGTACATCCGGTACCGGGAAGAAAGTCCCAGCGCAAGGACAACGATAAGACCTATCAATTGCTTCAAAAAACGAGGACAACGATTGGAAAGAGGCTATCTAGAGACTCGGAGGAGAGGGATGTCGAGGATAGTTTCGCGAATAAAAAAAATTATAAAGAATATGGTTGTTCGGGAAGCTCAGCGAGAGTGTTCGCCGCGAAGACTCAGGTGAAGAAGAAAGAGGATAACGTTACTTGTGACGAATTATTGGAAAGTAAATGTAAAACTAGCGATCGTGGCTGGTCAGTTTGGTACAGTTCCAGGCGGAGACAAAGTTTGACTCCTCTGACGCTGAAGAAATTGACGAGCATTCATCAAACCGTTTGGCAAATGGATGGCGCGCAGATTCTCAAGTATCCTTCGGCGAATTTGAACGTAGCGGGAGCGCGAGTTGGGTCGGTCAGTCGCGCGTAAACGATATAATTGGTTCAGAATAACATTGACGATGTCGTTACTTCGCATAGATTTGCGATAGATTTGCATAAATTTGATATTTCAGATCGAGGATTACTGCAGAGTTATCAAAAATCCGGTGTTCCTCGAGACTATTGAATACAAACTAAAAAATCAAATTTATGACAAAGCCAAGCAGGTGATCCGAGATTTCCGGAGAATCTTTAACAATTCGAAATTGTATTATAAAGTAAGGATAATCGGTCACAAAAAAAATTATATATATATTATAGTATAAAATGTATAGATGGTGTATTCAAAAACTTCCTGAATTATATCGTATATCCATTTCATTAACGCAGAACGACGTCAATTGCATCGCAAAGATCGAGATACTATCGAAAAAAATCGAGGATCTCTTTGGGGAGAATTTCTCCTGTTGGGACTTTTACAACGTCGCGGATGGTCTGAAGGACTATAATACCTCATCTGAATATAAATCGTCTCAGCACCAGAAATCGATAGCCAGTCGACACAGTACCGCTGCGAAGAAAAATTCGGGTACGTCGATTGTTACGAATGAAAATTAATTCGATTCATCGATCGCAGTTACTCATTCGTAATAATTACCCACGGCGGTCGATTAAGATCGAAAAGCGAGAATCGCGATCACGTACAAGCGAAGGTAGTATTTCCGCTGGGAGCTGACTGCGATAATGTAATCAATTAATCATATCGCCGATCAACTTTATTTTCGATTGCGTCTTATCGGTATTTGGCAGTGTGTGATCTATCGGCATACATTCATATATACACACATACAATACACAACTCTCATTCTAGTCATACTAATAAGTTTGGTAACGTTCGAATCGCTTCGTTTATAACTCTATTTCAATGTTTCGTCGGTGCAAAACGTGTACACACACGCGTGCACGTAATGCTCACGTAACTTGCGCGTTATTTCGTAAGGATTTACACAGAAGAGAACTGAATCGAACGGTAAGCAGCGCACGGATATAGTGCGGAGAATAAGAATTATTGGTGATTTTTTTTATTGGTCTAACAAATACCGTTATCGCGTGTGTCCGTATTTTTCTTTTTTATTATTTATATATGAATGGTACACGAGAACACCGTGAACTCAAACTTGTAGCTATTATTAACATTGTCCAAAGTTCACAATTGTTTCAAGCATAAAATATGTGATACGCCCTGAAAATAAATAATCGTTGGAAACGTTACGAGACACGAGATTGGCCCGCGGTTTCCGATAACGAAAATATACGGCAATAAACAGTTTTCACCAAAGTATACGCAATTATTTCTTTTTAAACTTAGCGACGAGACCCTACCGCGACTTTTGATTACAACAATATCTTTATTTAACAAGTGCGACTGTACGCAATTTCTTGTTGATTTGAAGTTTAATGAATGTAATTAACATCGTTGTTAGTAATCTCGCATTTACAGAGGTTTTGCAATTGACTCTTCTCGAGGTTCGAAAATAACTCGTAGAAATTATAATCATTATCACGCTGACAGTATACGCCTGGGAAACTTACAAGATTTCGTTCACGTTCGATGATGCATAGCCAGCACAGCAGTCAGACAGGAAAAATGTTATGCGCTCTCACGGGGTAAGTACAGTACATTCGTAATAACTCTACGTGATTTACCAACTGTCACAATGACAGCCGAAGTCGTGTATACCCTGCACGAAACTATCTCGCATAACCCACAAATTTTCTACGTTAACTCGTACACCATTCCTTCGAATATCCCACAATGATTTTCTTTTGCATGTCGCGTAATAGATTCAGATTGTAAATAAAACGTGTAAAAATATCTCGTAGGTTATGCAGAAGTTCGGTGACCCTGCCGGGTGCGAAATGCGTTAGTATACGTAAATGCATTCGAGAAACTATATACATAACCATATATCCGAACCGTAATGTCAAACGCTACGTTATAAAAATGGCGGACGTGTAAAACATCTCGAAGTCTCGAGCGCGATGAGCCAATCTAGTAGTTTGCGCCGTACGACAAAACATTATTCTTGTTCCGCATTGAATTAGCATCGCGGAAAGTGTGAAATAATCGGTGCATTAGTACGTAAGCGAGGTAGAGGAGTCGTACGCGAAGCGGCGGCAATGTGGTTGAATTGATACGACCTCGGTGAGTAACAGAGCGCGTCTCGTTCGTGCGGTGTGCGTGTATGTGTGTGTGTGTGCAGTGTTACGCACTTTTCGGATACCCGTCTTCTACCTCGTCTACTTCTCGACTGGCCGGATAATCGCGAAAATAAATCAACGTGAAGACGACTACGATTAATATACGTGTGGGTGGGCGGGGAACGGATCGAGACGCGTCAGCCGCGTGCCAAAATGAATTGGGAGTTCATCTCCGAAGCTAATCTACAGCTGACCGAAACCGAGCACCGGTACTACGGTGACATATTTCTTTACTGTTGCGAGCATTCCGATAACGACAGCGTTCCCGTTGTCAAGGCTGCTGAATTACTACGTTCGGCTAATTTACCTCGCGATGTCACCGTAAAGGTAAACAGCCCGAAATTTATATTCAACAATATTTTTTAATAAATTCGTACGAATTTCGTCGATAAGGTTATAATCCATATGTGACCGAAAAAAAAGAATCGAAATTACGACCATTGCATCGTAAATTTCATTGTGGCGGTGTTTTTATTTTTATTGTTTTTTTAGATTCTCGACGTCTGCGCCGGACCAAAAGGAACAACTCATTTGGGCAGAAAACAGTTTTACGCGGCTCTCAAACTAGTCGCCGCTCATCAAGCCGGCGTCGACATACAACGAGACGCTGTGACGGCGCCGCTGGATATAATAACTGCTTTACCAAGATTCACTTGGCCCTCGTCGGAAGACGAGGAGGGAAGACGAAGTCTGGAGCCGATTCAAACAATGAAGGGCCGTTCGGCCTCAAGGCTGCCGGAGAGCACAACGGAGAGCGAAAGCGAAGCGGAGTCTCCGAGAGAAACGGGTGGAAGTACCGATTCTCCGACTCCCACAAACAGCGTAACGCAGGAAAGAAATGATGGTATACTGGGGGGAGAAACTATTCTTGACTCGGTATCGGGTAGTTGGCAGGGACTTCTGGTCTCCGAAGAGCAGCGACAATTATTAGGAACAGAGGAGGAGAGTTCAGAGCGGCACAGCAGCGACGAGGCGGACGGCGATGCCGACGCGTCGGCTTTTCCGCCCGAAGAAGTTTGGATAATCAGCGACGAGCAGAGAGACTATTATGCCGCGCAATTTGCTCAGCTACAGCCGGATCCCGAAGGTCTGCTCGCCGGAACAGTCGCCCGAACTTTTTTCGAAAAATCCCGATTGCCCGTTGCCGAGTTAAGACGCATATGGCAATTGGCGGACGTAACGAGGGACGGAGCTCTGAGTCTTCAAGAATTTTACGTTGCTATGCATCTCGTGGTGCTGCGAAGAAATCACGTACCGTTGCCCGACGTTCTTCCGCCCTCACTGGCCATTCCGGTGATTCCTATTATTCCCGCTGCCGCGGTCGTTCCACCGCCACCAGTACCGGCGGCCACTGTCGCGATGACCGGATCGCCGGCGAAAGCGACGCGCGAGAAAAGCAAAGAATGGACGAAATTTGTCGATTCGCCGACCGGTACGAGCGGCTCGTTGACCAGTCCCGGTCCTAAACCGGTTAATTTTGATTTTCAAAAAGCTGCGGTAGAACGCGATCCGAAAATACTGCATCCGGTACCGCTGAGACTTACACCAGAGGCTGCGATACTCGCGTCGAGCGCGAATGGCGGCAGCAGTAGCAGCAATGGCACTGTTACCCTCGTCGACGAGGATGTCCAACATTCCGCGGTGACTCTCGTGCAGAGGCCACTCGCCAAAAAACCACCTCCACCGCCCGACGAAAGCGTTATTGTGACCCCAAAGAAAGAACCACCGCCACCACCACCGCCGAGACCCTACAGAACTCACACGAGGAGTTCGAGTCTCGATCTCAACAAATTAGGTATATATCGTATTATACGATTAAAAAAAGAAATGCTCTATATCGATGATCGATCTGTTTTAATACTGTTAATGCTTTGACCGCAGGAAAAAATGGACAGAACTTTCTCGGAGCTCCGCCAATCGTGCCGCCAAGAGTTTCGCCCGGAATTGTGAGTGACGATCAATCTTTTTCACGTCCAATACCCGCAGAAATTATTATATTCTTCAGTTTTTGTTCAAAGAAAAAAAATCACTCATTGTACGGTGGATAATTTACTTGTTACAGACTTCTCCACGAAAGTTGGTCGGTCAAAGAAGTGAAGGCGAAGGTCACAGAACTATGAGCGAAAGTCAAGGTTTCGTCGCCGATTTCTCTCACTTTTCACCGAAAGGTGATGCGGCAGAAAGTCAGCCAACGAGTGTCGATGGTAATCCTCCGCAATCGCAACAATTTGCCGGTGTTTGCGGGGCTTTTCACATATACCGGAAGCCCAGTCCCAGTAAGTTTGCCGAACGTAAGTTGTTCCACACGATGAATTTTGTGACTCACGAGTAATAAATATTTTTCAGAACGCGGTGAGGGCGAAGACGATGCGACAAAAGATGATGTCGAGGAGGAGAGACCGTTGACTTTGCAAGAATTGCGCGAAAAAAATTCCGAACTTCGTCTTGTTTGCGAGGAATTGACACGAGAGTTAGCCGGAGCGCTTCAGGAAAGAATTAATCTTCGTGCTAAACTCCTTCTTATAACCTGATCCTCCTGTCCTCACTGCACGTCGATTTATCTTCAACGCACCCGTAAGTCCACAAAATCATATTTTTTCTTCTTTCTCCTTTACACAATCATTTTTTCTCTTCTCAATAACGCCCTTCCACGCGTGTATTTAATAATACATCGCAGTGTCGGGTTTCGTATCGTATCGCGCCTTCGAAAAGTCGTTGAGAATTCATTCGATATCTCGTTTGTTCGATTAATCGCGTTATTTTCGCCGCTCAAATTATCTGGGCGATAGAGTTACGAAGTTAACGAACACAATTGCAATTATTACGATGAGTCCAGAAAACACTTTCGCGATATCCGCGCGTAGATCGATTAACCAATACGCGTAACGACGAGATAATCAATCGAATACGATTTATTAATTATAACTATCGCCCAACTCTGATATACACACATAGTATATTACGAACTTTGCTAGTCTCGAGTGCAACGTAATCGATGATTGCGTTATAAACCTTGAAAAATGAAAAAAAAAAAGAAAAAAAAGCATTCCCTCGATCGGGCAATGCTCGCCGCTCGAACTCGATAACTATCCTCTCTGCCACTGCTAATCACTGTGTTCGCCAAGCTTACATTGCCGTGTTTTCTCTCCTACTGTTCCCCACCCCCTGTCCCCGAGCCCTCATCTCCCTAAAAGTTATTTATGCACGCTGGGCGTCGAAGAGAATTAGAACATATAGACAGATAAACTTGATGAAAGAAATTGATGATGAAGATTAAAAGAGCATAACGATCGTTGTAGTTTACAAGAATATAATACGTTACACAATGAGTAAAACTATACACAACGGCTGTAAACTTCGTCGACTTGACACCAATCGAAGCCAAAATGTATTTTCGTATTGCTATATAATCAAATTTTTTCCTCGCGACACTGATGCACAACGCGAATTCTGTACTTGGATTCACGGGGAGCATTCGGTATACCGTTTAGTTACGAAAGTTCATTCGTTTCTGACGCTAATCACGCGAACCTGTGAATCTCGTAGCTCAATATTCGCGATGAGGTCTTTCGCTCAGAACTCTATTGGAGGATAAACAAGAAAAAAAAAGAAAAATGGAAGCGTTATCGTATCTCGTATACTATATTTTAGCGTGTTAGAGCTCTCGAATATATGTAAATAAGTATTAGATAAATCTCATTCCGGTTTGAAATATATTCCGGAAGTATGTAGAATTATTGAAAATCGTCAGTTCCTTTGTCGATCGTATCTTGTCTCTCGAGAGTGCTTCAGTGTCCGTACAGCTAAAACGAAGAGATTACAATTGTTCGCGAGGAACTTAAGGTAGTTATGTCGCTGCGCGTTCATTTCGCATAAATTCGAAAAAAATGAGAGAAAATTGCAAATACTTCTCGATGGTATAAAAATTCGAAAAAAATCATGCATATTAAAGGTACTGAAAAGATTAATCTTGTATAATAATAATTCCAAAATGTTGTTAAGAAATTGATGAAAAAATTAATTGGTCAACCAATTTCCTGGGAACCTAACTTTTTTGTTATGAAAATGATTCATTCATTTATCTGAATACGTATGAATTTTTAAAGATTTTTCAATTTACTTTGAATTTTGTCTTTTTTTCACACATCTTTTTCACATAAAAAAAACAAAAGTTCAAAGCAAATTGAAAAATCTGAAAAAATGCATACGTATTCAGAAAAATGAACGAATCATTTTGACTAAAAAAAAAAAGTTGGCTTTCCCGGACATTTGTCGAGCTATTTATTTTTTCTGAAATTTGTTAATAACATTTTGAAATTGTTATTGTATAAAATTAATATTTTCAGTACCTTTAATATGCATGAATTTTTTAAGATTTTGGTACCATCGAGAAGTATTTGCAATTTTCTCTAATTTTTTTCGAACTTATGCGAAATGAACGCGTAGCGACATAATTACCTTAACGAAGAGAGGGGATAAAAAAAAATGAAAAAAATAACAAACAAACATAACAAAAGTGTCGATGTATACACCGGCTTGTGATTTTCGTCCGTTTTCGAACGTCCGTTCGTTATATTATTCTTAGCTATATCCGAAAAGGAATTTCGTCGTTTGACGATCTTTATTCAGCTATTTCTTGATTTATGTACGATTAATATTTCGCGAGTCGTTAAATTATTATTAAAAAACATACTCTGTGCCATAAGTTGCTATATTTTTATTAATTATTAATCAAACACGCACCGTCGTCGGGATATCATGAATTAGAAAAAAAAAAAATCCGTCGCAAGAACTGATAGATAAATGCGCTGATACTTCACGTACACAACACACTTGTCAGTCACGACTATAAATTCAGTTGACAAGCATTTTTTTTTGTATTTGTATCAATACCCGTGTATTTTTTATGTATATAAAGTTTATTGTGCCGAACTAATACCCGGCTACTTATCCAGCGCGTTTCTTGTTTCTGCAGTTTGCCGCGAATGCGATATAAATTGCTAAAAAAACGAAAAATAAGATTATAAAATTACACGACATCGGTAATAAATGTTGAGAGATGACGGAAGGATTAGATTGACGGGGATGAAAGAAACAATAGTCATACGAGTAATTCAGGGATGTAACAACTTTTATTGACGTCGATGCTTATCGAATGAAAAATAAAATTGGTGAAACGACAACCGACGACCGACGACGATAAAGAAGATTACTCCATGTTTATCCACGGGTCGTTCGATTAAGTGATTTGCGATGTTGTTGGTTTTTTTTTTTTTTTTTTTTTTTTTTTCTTTTAAAGTAACACATATTTTATGCAGTTAGAGTTCGTCGATATTTCGGAGTACAATACGTTACTGATATTATTTTATTTATTATCTTTGCGCTTTAACACTTGTGATCTCGCAATACGAGATAATTACGAAGATTGGGATGCCGCGGAAGCCGTCTTTCTTCTCTCATATCCGTTTTGAAATCTTTTTTTTTTTCTCTTTAAACTTCCATAAAACTCATAAAGATTACTCGCGAGTAATACGACATCCAGAGCCCGCTCCAGCCTATCGCGGATCTCGTTGGAGTTTGCTGATCGCAAACGTCTCGAAATTAAATAACAGACTCGGCTCTCCGCGTACCCCTCAATCTCTTTTTTCTTTTTTTTGTTTTTCACAACACTACTTGTCTAGCGATGACGTTATTTTTTTTTTTCTTTTTTTTCTTTTCGAATGACAATGTCCGTACAGCTGTTTCGCTCGACGATATATAATCTCCGTACGACGTGATTGACGAAAGAGCCTCGAAGGTCGAGAGAGATTACGTTTAGTTTAGTTTGTTTTTGTTTTTCTTTTATTTTCTTCTTTTTTCTGAATTAAAACGAACTCCCGCGAGCCCCTCGCTACGAGACGACGCAGTCACGGATTTATTTACTGATCCTTGGACTGCATGAATTTGATGAGATCAATGACACGGCTGGAGTAACCGAACTCGTTGTCGTACCAGGAGATGAGCTTCACGAATGTGTCGTTAAGCGGAATACCGGCCTGAGCGTCGAAGATACTTGAACGGTTGTCACCGATGAAATCAGACGAGACAACGTCGTCCTCGGTGTAGCCGAGAATACCGGCGAGGGGACCGGTTGTTGCGGCTTCCTTTACCTTGGCTTTGATCGCGTCGTAAGTCGCCGGCTTGCCGAGACGTACGGTCAAGTCGACGACCGACACGTTGGCAACGGGAACGCGGAATGCCATACCGGTGAGCTTTCCGTTCAAAGCGGGAATAACTTTGCCAACCGCTTTGGCGGCTCCGGTGGCAGCGGGAATGATGTTCTGCGCAGCGCCACGTCCATCACGCCACAACTGTAAAAAAATAAAGAGATCCAAAATTGTAGTTAAAAAATGACGATCAGTGGGGGAAGAAAAATATTTAAAATTGTTATTGAAAATTCACGATCTGTGAGGAAAATGATGTATCCATATTTTTCGATGAAAATAACGATCTATAGGGAAAAATTATCGGAAATTATCATTAACAAAGTACGAAACGTGTGAAAAAGAGAAGAACCTAAAATTTTCATTAAAACAATACGAAGCGTGTGAAGAAATTGTCATAAGAAAAATGGCGATTCATGGGGAAAAAAAAAATATTCGTAATTGTCATTAAATAGGATCCGTGAGAAAAAAAATCCTACAATTGTATTAAAAAATCGCCAGCCGTGAAAAAAAAAAAAACAAAAATTATATTACAAAATCGCGGTCCGTGAAAAAAAAATCCAACAATTGTTTTCAAGAATCCCGAGCCGTGAGAAAAAAAAATCCAAAAATTGTATTAAAAAATCGCGATCCGTGAGAAAAAAAATCCAGAAATTGTATTAAAAAATCGCGATCCGTGATAAAGAAAAATCCAAAAATTGTATTAAAAAATCGCGATCCGTGATAAAGAAAAATCCAAAAATTGTATTAAAAAATCGTAATCCGTGATAAAAAAAAATCCAAAAATTGTATTAAAAAATCGCGATCAGTGATTTAAAAAAATCCAAAAATTGTCTTAAAAAATCGCGATCCGTGGAAAAAAAATCCAAAAATTGTATTAAAAAAATCGCGTTCCGTGAAAAAAAAAAAAAAATATATCCGTAGACAGATTGATTGCGTTATCGCTACGAACCTTGCCAGACGGTCCATCAACGGTTTTCTGGGTAGCGGTGGTAGCGTGAACAGTGGTCATGAGACCCTCAACGATTTCGAAGTTGTCGTGAACGACTTTGGCGAGAGGAGCCAAGCAGTTGGTGGTGCAAGAGGCGTTCGAGACGACCTTGAACTTGGGATCGTAAGCATCGAGATTAACACCGACGACGAACATCGGCGCGTCGGCCGAAGGTGCGGAGATGATGACCTTCTTGGCGCCACCTTC
Source organism: Buathra laborator (assembly GCA_934046635.1). Taxonomy (NCBI): domain Eukaryota; kingdom Metazoa; phylum Arthropoda; class Insecta; order Hymenoptera; family Ichneumonidae; genus Buathra; species Buathra laborator. The sequence continues at coordinate 1,474,494 of OW203897.1, read as the reverse complement.
CAAATGAGCCTAAAAAATCAAAGGAGCGTATTAGAAATTGCGATCATTCTAATCGCTAAGTTTCGATAGATTTTTCGCGATTTATACTTACGGAAGCCTTCTCGATGGTGGTGAAGACACCGGTGGATTCAACGACGTATTCGGCACCGGCCTTCGCCCATGGAATGGTCTTCGGGTCGCGTTCGCTGAAGACAGCGATCTTGTTGCCGTTTACAACCAAAGCACCGTCCTCTGCCTTGACCTCTCCCTTGAATCTTCCGTGGGTGGAGTCATATTTGAACATGTAAACCATGTAGTCGAGACCAATGAAGGGATCATTGATGGCGACGACCTGTGCTCCACGTTCAATGGAAGCCCTCAGTACGAGACGTCCGATACGTCCGAATCCGTTGATTCCGATTTTGCTCATGATGATTGGTTTGGGTTATAACTGAAACGATGGAAAACCATTTTTTCAATACATCGAAATCTTGCAGCAACGTTGTTTTTTAACTAAACTCGCGTTTATTATTATCCTAATAACATCCCCTCGATTTGCTCGTCTATTTTCAACGTCTGAAATATTGATCGACGTTCGCTTGACGGCCGTTCGCGGCTACGGTACGACTAATTGAGTACAGTTAACAGAATTTGAAAAAAAAAAAAAAAAAAAAAAAAAAAAAATTGTTTATAATTAACGCGTCGTAGAGAACGAACATTTCTACGATTATTTTCATCCTAGAAATGTATTTTTAGCGATGTTTTACGATTCTTGCAGCTAAACTTTCTCGAACCCGCGAAGTATTGCGTTCGGTAAATTAATTAATTAATTTGCGGCTTATGTTCGGCAGTTAGCGAGCGATATAAAACGAAATTTTCTACGATTATTTTCTCCGCAATAATTTATTTTTAGCGATGTTTTACGATTCTTGCAGGTAAACTTTCTCGGATCCGCGAAATATTGAGGTAAATAGAGTAATTAATTAATTGCTGATTTATGTTCGGTATGTTAACGCGCGATACAAAACGAAAAAAATGGGGCGATGATTTGTCTCTGTGGAAAGGCGATATCGAAATCTTTCCCATAGCAACCGTTCGAGATCCCGTTCCCTCGATGTGATATCTTGAACGACGCTCTTCGCAGAGGTCTTCATTTATACCAGAGGTCATTCAAGGTCGACAAGCGGGGAATCTCGACAATAGTTTTGGCTTCGCCCTCGAGGCCACCCCTCTGTTATTTTCCCTCTTCCCATCCCCTCGATAGGTACACATCCGCCAAGAGTACCAACGTGACCCCGACCGAGATGCGAGGATTGCGGTCGATATCTCGCGACGAGCGGCAGCGGCCGAGCCGCGTCTCTTTTTTCACCCAGCATCACGTTGCGTGCTACTATTCTAAATACGTATATACGACCCGCGAAATAAATTATGCCGAACCCCGAGCGAAAGATATAAATTTGTTGCAGCGAATGATACATTTGGATCGAATATCTCGTTATTACGAGTGCACATTTGTCATAACATGCTACGTGCGTTCGTAATACGAGGATTGAGTTCATTGCCGAGCCACGCCTCGAAATCTCGCGATTGACAGAGCCAATGACAGAAGACGATGCATCGCGATTCAACGCAACAAACGAAAAAATGTACAATAGATTAACATTCGGATTTCGCATCGAATTTCGTTATCGTTATCGTCGGGGGTTCGCGTAGCTCGGACTGTCGGCGATCTATTGCGTCACGGTAACGCGCGACCGTCGCTATTACTATGTCGTCGTCGAAGGGAAAAAAACGTAAATAGACGAGGCGAGGGAAAGAAAAATACAAAAATTGGGAAACACGAAATATCAACGGTCGAGATTTCGCCACGTATCATCTCTGATATGTATGCGGCACGTTCCTTTTTCGTTCTCTTTTTTTTTCGCGGAGATATCGATCGCCCGAGAGCCGCCTATAACCGGAACGTCATTGAGCCGATGCCGTTACGTGCAACAATGTACGACGAACATTGAAAACACCGCGAAAGGAGACTGGAAAACCATTTTGTTGCGTGAAACGACTCGCAGCAGAATCGGTTCTGCACGCCAAAATCTAGTCGCCGGTTTATATCGAGTTTTTTTTTTTCTTCCGAAATTACGATATTAATACGCGAATCGAGAACTGAATTTGCCAATTGCACGAATTATTCACTACCGGCAATTTGTACTCGAGAACGAAGGCTTATTAAACAAATTTATCGTACTTACGTAACACAAGAGACACGTACTTGTTCACACTTCGGCTACTACGGAAGTAGTGTCATTTGAAGGGCAACCTGACGCTAATATAACCGGCTTCGAGAATTCGCGTGTGCGCGATGAGTTCGCGAATCTGATTGGCGCTACGGCTTCGGCGGCCATCGATCCTCGGTAATCTTCGACGTCACGTGACGAGAGTATTATCGACGTGTAACATTGGCGGGAATTACGAGAGACCACAGAGAATTAAAGTTGCGAAATTACATCAATAATATTCCGATTTAAATGCGATTAGGTGTAAAATTTATGAAAATAACTCGACGATATACATTCGAATAATTGTAGGTCTTTGATGCAGCGATGATTTACAAAGAAAAAAAAGAATTTTATTTTCATCATTTATTCGGCTTGCAAGGCTCAATAAACTTGCGCAATACCGCGATTCCTGGAGGATGTGTTTCAAGGTCACGCTGAGTCACGTTCGGCGGACACGGGCCACGTGAGATCTGTCAGGCGTTTCGTATACGTGATAAATTGCCGATGATCTTGAACTCGAAGCCATCCAAAATATCTTTTTTTTTTTTTTTTTTTTTTTTTTCGAAAATTTAGTTGTCTCGGTTTTTCGAGGGTTGTTCGATGATGCAACCCCTTCCGATCTCAGCTTCGTGAATAAATTTTACCAGGTCGACGACCCTATTCGCGTAGCCATATTCGTTGTCGTACCTATACCATCGTATTGCGTCAGGTAATGCAACGCAACGACGTTGCAATAGATACAGTACGAGTGCATCTCTCACGGATACTCATTAATGATCAAATATTGCCGTACCAAGCGACGACTTTGATGAATGTGTTGGTCTGCGGTATTCCGGCCTTTGCATCGAAAACGCAAGAGTAAGTTGTATGATTGAAATCCGAGGATACAACGTCATCGTCCGTATAGTGAAGAATGCCGCGTAATTCTCCTTCCGTTGCAGCCGCTTTCATCACCCTTTTTACTTCCTCGTAAGTCGTTGGCTTGTTGACTCTAATTTTTTGACATTTTTTTGATGCGTTAACGTTGTTTCGCCGATATTTTTTTTTTTTTTTTAATTACCTAAAGGTGATATCACAGAGGGAAACATTGGGTACCGGAACGCGAAAAGCAATAGCCGATATTTTATCTTTTAGTTCGGGAAATATCTTCGCTAAACATTTTGCTGCGCCGGTCGACGTGGGAATTATATTTTGCATGCAACCCCTGCCGTCCCGCCATAGCTGTCAAACACGCGGAACGCGAGAAAAAAATATTATATATTAAAAGACGCAATGAATATATAAATGAACGACAAATATATGTGTACTATGGAATTTCTTGAGGGCCGTCGGCAAAGCGCTTAGGGACACTCGCGGCCGGTGTCTAGCAATAAATACAAATTTATAAATAGAACACGGAACGTTGGCTCGCCTTTCCAGTGGGGCCATCGACCGTTTTCTGCGGTGCCGTTGTCGCGTGTACGCTTGTTATCATTGCCTCGAGAATCTCGAAATTGTCGTTCATCACTCGGACGATCGGTGCAGCGCAATTTGTTGTACACGATGCCGCTGAGATTATAGGGGTTTTCTTCGGATTGTAGGAACAATGATTCACACCGAAAATATACATCGGAGCGTCGACCGATGGCGCGGTTATTACAACTCTCTTAGCGCCTCCTTCGATGTGCAACTGGCAACGAGATGAAATTATTTAATTGTAACACAAAAAATTAAAAACTATTTAAAAAATTATTAAACACGAAAAAAATTATTAAGTATGAAAATAATTATTAAATAAAAAAGAAAAAAAATTATTTGAAATGTTATTAAATATTTCAAAAAATTATTTAAATTATTTGATATTGCCGGATAGATATCGTTTTCTTATTCGCCAGACTTACACTCGCTTTCTCCAGAGTTAGAAAAACACCAGTGGATTCAATTACGTATGTCACACCGGAATTCTTCCATTTTATTTTCGATGGATCTTTCTCTTGGGAGATTTGGATTCTCTTATCTGATTAATGGATTTTGAACGTAGGGATGTTATAGAATTATGTGGACGATGGTTTCCTTTTATTCGCCGAGGGTCTCGAGTTTATAAATAGACAAATACCTCCGATTAACATGTCTTCGTTTTCGCTCTTCACCGGCTGTGGGAACGGCCCGTGCGTCGAATCATATTTGAAGAGATACACCATGTAATCCGCGCTAATGAACGGATCGTTGATTTGCTTAACCTGACATGGAATAGCTGTCATTGTCTTTCCTTTTTTAGTTTCAGACGATTTTAATTATTGCGTTTTTTTTCGCGTATCGGAGACAAATCAAAGTAATTTTTATGGACGGTTACCTCTACGCCTTTCTCGAGACATACTCTCAGACACATTCTACCGATTCTTCCGAAACCATTGATCCCTACAGCTGCCATTTTTTTTTGGTTAATTATTTAATGAATAAATTATTAAATCATTAAGCTGAAGTCAGTTGAGCACACGGAGAAAAAATAATCGGTTAAATCGACCGATTTATCGACGTTTGCGGGTGGCGAGAAATAACGAAGTATTTCATTAATCGAAAGAAATATCCAAGTAAATTTTTTTTTCCCTACTATAGCAATTATTTCGTTTTATCAACCAAATATTCATTTCGCCACTCGCAATTTCCGTTTTAGTCGATGTAACAGATTTTTTATTTCTGTGCTAATAAAATCGACGATACAGGAATTTTCCGTAGCTATTCAATGTTCGCTATTCTCACTCGAGAATATATATTCGAGGATAAGTTCCGAGAACTGATCCTATTGGATCGGTACATAAGAATGATTCGATCGAACGATAATTCTCGGTATTTAGTCAATGAAATCGTTAATGTTTACGTTTCGAAGATTATACGATTAACGCGATCGATGGATTTTGAGAGTACGCGCGATAGTGTATCGAGTATTAGTATCGTAGTGAATTCGAACGAAAGCGGTTCTGCCAAAATGACTCCCGATCAGGATAAACAGAAGGCGGAGGAGATAGCGAAGATTTTGAAGGCCTGCATTGTGACCCAAAAAGGAGGAGTACCGCAGGAAGAACTCGACGGTAATTATTGCATCAGTATGAATCGAAGTATCGGCTAATTTTGCACTCCGGCAAAAAAAAATTGTTAAATTTTTTGTAGACTTGTACTTCAAGCTCACGGGCACTTACATCCCATATCTCAGCCTTGGATATCCGAGTCTTTATCAATATATGAGAACTTTCACGGATATCCATAAAAAACGCAATGAAAAGCAGGAACTCGTCTACACGGTCAACACTCCAAAAACAGCTCACATAGCCAGCCTCGTCGAGAGGCAAAAGGATGCGAAGGATACGAATACTGGCACTCGCGGAAGGGTAAAATTTCGCGCCGAAAACTACCAATTTTTTTCTCATTTTTTTTTTTTGTTTTATATAAAATTATTTTATTTATCCCACAGTTCGCTCGTTCCAATAATATCAATGGGAATAACCAACGCGTACGTTCGACGACTTATTACAACAACAACAACAATAACAACGACGAGCGTGCAAATGGCAAATGGAAACGAAAGGCAACGACCGACGGTCGTCGCGGACGTAGAATGGAAAAGCGACGCAAGGAAGAGGGAAGAACTCGACTTCGCGAATGGAATCAAATTTACGACCGCACTTCTTCAAGCGAAGAGGGAAATAATGGTGATTAACTCTTTAAAATATAGTTGAGTAACGAAGGATTATATTTCATTGAATTTATGTTTACCTTGTGATTAACTGTTACCAAAGGCGACGGTCAATGGAACATCAGGGAGGCCGAACGTTGGTACAATGATGAGTACAATCATCCGGTGAAGATAATGGAGAAGGAACAAAAAATGGTAAACTTCATCATTCAACTTTCGTCAAATATCCTTTTTCGAAGTTCAGACTATACATTGTTTTCCTCTGTTCGCAGGATGTCGTCTTCGAGCCGATAGTTAATGGTAAACAGCTGATAGGCGATGACTTCTTCCTGCAATTGGCGATTCGTAACTTGGGAATGTCCGTCTGGAGAAAAGGACGTGAGTAACTCTTCCATTTGATTATTTTTCTGTCTTCGATTGAATTACTTCTTTTTTTTCTTGCAGCGTGTACAGCTTTGCACAGTGGTCTTTGCATATCCGGACAAACGATCAAAGAATGCACTCAGACATTGAAAAAAGTACAAGTTTTATCCAGTCGTCTCGTCATTATGCTGGGAGCTGAGGACATTTACAGAGTGAGTGGTGTTGCTGACTAAAGATACTATTTTGAACTTTGATCGTCTCATTGACTAATCGATTCTCTGTTTTATTCGACATTTTTCAGGGCCACTCATGCGAAAAAATGATTGAAGATATGGAGGATCTTCTCGATTACCTCGAAGCTCGTTTCGCCTTCTCGAGATCAGCGATTACTCTCTGCACGTTACCTCCGCTGGCAAATCTGTCGTTGAATTGTCATCGCGCACAATTGGCGACGCTGCAAAGTTTCAACAGCTGGATTAGGGAACAAACTAACATGGGGTTCAACAAATATTACTGGGATTCCGGTCTGCACTACAATCTTATCGAATTTTACCACAACAACACTAACGCCAAGATCTCCACTGCCTATCAGTACTTCCAACTGTAAGAATTCGCTCACTAAAAAGAAAACGATGAGTTAATGAAATTAATAGTAAAAATGAATAGTCAATTGAGAAAACTAATCGTTACTTCACACAACTAATTGTTTGTTCGAAAGTAATTATCCAAATTAACTATTCGTTATTTTAACTCATCGCTTTTCTTTTATGTTGTTTCACAACTAAAACTATGAACAAAAAAACACTGACGCTTATTAAAAAAACAGGAAAAATATTATGTAATTAATTCTTTGTTTTTTGTAGAGATGCAAGAATGGTATCTGGAAGTCCACATCCCTACGTTCTGTGGAACATTCGTGGCCGCCGGCTGGCTATGTCGATGCTTGGTGGTGGTCATTACAACTGATTCCGACTCGTCGGCATTTACGGCAGTGAGTTGAAAATTGATATACAATTCATTATTAGTTATTATTATTGTTATTAATTATTAGTATTTATAATTAAGAAATATGCTGAATTATCCCGAGTTTACTATTTATCGAGGGAGTGTAAATAGCTTTGATTACCGAAATTTTATTCGCGTGTCTTTAGCTATAGATTATTAAATAATGAACCGTTAATTCGTATAGCGATTTATTAGCGTCGATTAATGTATAAGTATTAAATAGTACGATTTCCCATTGCGTTAGTTTTAAGTATATTATTTTTTTAGCTAAGATTTCCCATTGTCGCATTTAACTATTATCATAATCGTAATTGTATGTTATGTTAATTAGTTTATTCGCGTGTCTTTAGCTATAGATTATTAAATAATGAATCGTTAATTCGTATAGCGATTTGTTACCGTCGATTAATGCATAAGTATTAAATAGTACGATTTCCCATTGTCGCATTTAACTAATGTCGTAATCGTAATTGTATACTATGTTATTTAGTTTATTCGCGAGTAATTGTAAGATAAGGTTGCTGGTCGATTTTTTAATACAACGTGAATATAAATAAAACCACAGCGTCGAATAGTACAAAATAAAGATTTATGTGGAGCGATACATAGCAGTACTGTATTTACAAGTCTTATATCCTCGTAGATCACATTTTATCAGTAAATAGAGAAAGAATTCTCAAAGAGTTGAGCCAAATCCTCTTCTGACTGCTCGCGCGGTGCGAGTTTCGTGATGCGATGCTGTAAAAAAAAAAAAAAAAAAAATCGATAAATTTTCATACTTTTCATTTTTTCGAAATTGTGCAAAATATTTTAACGCATTTTTTTACCTGAGGCAACGTTCCTTGCACCAGAGTAGGAATATCGTCTTTATTGAATCCAAGTTCTGAGAGACCGTTCTCCACTTTCATGATTTGCATGTAACGTCTCACAGTATCAGCCAAAATTTTTCCAGCATCGGCGTTTTTCGCGTTGCTGACATCAGCGCCCAAAAGTTCGGCAGCTTCGAGATGTCTCTCGGGACACGATGCTCCGGTGAACGAGAAAACTGCCGGTGCTGAGATAACGACCGAGAGACCGTGCGGTACGATCGGATGGTCGTCACTGTAACCCTGAAAATTAACGAATTGTTAAACGATTTTTTTTATTTTTTTATTATACACGATTTTCTTTACTGATTCTTTTTTCCGGTCGGAAATACGCGAATTACCTTTGGCTGGAATTTTCTCACGTTTCCGCTGATCGGATAACTCAAACCGTGGCATAGATGTACACCGGCGTTGCCGAATCCCACACCAGCCATCGTGCTGGCAAGATGCATGTGGCTTCGGGCTTCGATATCGTCGCTGTTGTAAACTGCTCTTTCGAAGTATTTTCTCATTACTTGAAGGGCGTATCTCGCCCAGACGTCGCTCACGGGATTGCTGCCCTGATAGGCCGGTCTTAAGATCGGATTCGTCGGACACGGAGTTCTCTGAGTGTAATTTATAGCCGTGAATGACTCGAGAGCGTGACAAAGAACGTCGAAACCCGAATAGGCGCAAACTCTCTCGGGAAGACTAAGAGTGTGAAGAGGATCGACGATTCCGAGAGTCGGTCGCAATGCTCGATTGGCTATACCGGTCTTCGCTTTCAGCGGTCTGTAATCGAAGATCGAGACGCCGGTCGTCTCGGATCCGGTGCCGGAAGTCGTGGGAACGGCAATTAAGGGTTTCAGAGGTACCAAAACTGGTTTTCCTTTGCCTATCGGAGCGTTTACGTAGTCTAGGAAATCGGCTTCAGTGTCGCAAGCGTAGAGATTCGCGGCTTTGCAAGTATCCATAACTGAACCGCCGCCGACCTATTGAGTCACGAAAAAAATGTCATCATTACGATCTATCAGATGAACGATTTAAAAATAGTACATTACGACACTAGTGCGAAAAAACTTTTTCTGACGAGTGTGAGTTTGCAGCACGAGCCTAAGGCGATTGTTTCAATCACACGAGTTAAGAAACAGTTTTTCGCACGAGAATCGTACAAAATTTTAATTTATAAGGTGCGGAAATGGGGATTATACGTGCGCGAAGCGTGCGTAAAACTGCCTTTTTCGCACTGAGTGAAATAAAATAAGAAAACGGCTCGGGTTTTATGATTTTTGGGAAATTGAACGTACAGCAACGAATGCGTCGAAGTTTCCTTTCTTCGCGAATTCGATGGAATCCTGAAGACTCGCTTCGGTCGGTTCGACTCTGACTCTGTCGTAAACGTCGAAGTTTATTCCGTGTTTAACGAGACTTTCTATAGCTGTTTTAACCGGCGCAAGAGTCGCCAGATGAGGATCGGTCATCAGACACGTTCTCTTTGCTCCCATATTCTGAAGATCCATTCCAAGCTCACGGGTTACTCCGATACCGTAACGCACAGTCGAACAAGCCATCTGCAACGATATACATTTTTTTTTATACAGATAATTAATGAAAGACGTATTAGGTGGACAAATTCGTTGCGATGAATATCGGACATATGCAAATCAACGGAGGGTGACGAACTTATATCTAGCTAAGTAGATTGGACAGAGAAATAATTTTTAATTTCTTATCAGCTATTGCTGCAAGTATGTCGAATCTCTACGACTTCTGCATGCAGCTTGGCGTACGCAAGAAATGTTGTATAAAAACAGTCCGCGAGAATTCGTCTCGTCACTATCGCGAAGTATTCACACACCCGGGTGGACTTCGGGTAAACTTTGTTAAAAAATTTCTCAATTTGCATCGTCATTGATGTAATTTTTGTGTTCAAATAATATTACGCAATAGATAAAGTGTGGTTCGCGCGGGTGCGTTTCGCAAGTGATCCTCGGTGAGTGAAAATTTTAGTGATAATACATTTTTTCGATTTTAAAAAATCGTATTACCTCGAATGCATACTCGTTCGTGGGAGTTGCAGTAGTCGTAGTGCTGTTCGAAGCCCCAGGATTTCCGTGCGCCGGACATCGGCATCTGTATCAAAATTCAATAATTTCATTATCTACTGTGTGACGATCTATTATCGATAATGTCTCTAACACTAATGTTCTGATTTTGCGTTTAAAACAACACAGCTGTTACGTTTACATTTAGCGTGGAAAAATACATGGGATTATGTGAACCGGAATTCTTTTTTCAATGCTTCTGGAATTTGTACCGTTCGCAATATAAGCTCCGTGTCTATTGTTTTTTTTTTTTTATTGATTACGTATCTATTATTTATTTAATTGTCCATCAATTTGATGCAGAAACTCTTATCAGGATAAAAAAAAACCCTTTTTCAATTATTATTTCTTAATTAAAAACTATTTTCCAAAGCGCGAAGTGCGCTGATGTTAATAGAATTAGAAAACGTGATCGATTTTCGTCGAAACTTTTTAAAATAATTTTTTTAATTGCAATATTTTTTATTAATTTCCTCGTTTGGCATATGTGATTATTAATATATGAGATAACTTACGATTGTGAAGAAATTACTTGTAGCAAGTCAACGACGCGTCTTCGTGGTAGCATTTCGATATATTTATATTTTGACGATTTTCAGTTAAAAAACAAAGTGATCGGTAGTAAATTTTGAAGATAGATTTTGTAGAAGTCCGCCTGTGTCTGATACTTGCTGTAAACTCGAAGAACTTGCGTCGATCTCTCGCGAGTTGCTTCGGTCGTCGAGCAACGAGTCGCATCCCCCACTTACAACCAGCGTATCGCAGGCCCGATGACGATGACGGTAGATTGTTTGTCGACTCTTAACTCGGCAGCTCTCGAGCCTCATATATGTTCCAGGAGCGTATCATTCGACGTCTGCCATTGAGAACATTTTTTCGTTAGTTTTGTTGATTTTCAGTTTGTTTTTCGTTGTTTTCTTTACGAGATAAAAAAAAATTATCGTCGGTCCAGTAAATACTTTTCTTCGTATTATTATCTCAAAACGGTGTTTTCACGGCTCCATTCACTTGTGTTGAATAAATTATTAAAAAAAAAAAAAAAACAGAATACTTGTTGCATATTAAAAGCTCGTGAATGTGCCTGAGCAGCGCAACCGGCTATTTAGTTAATCGAAAGATATCGTTCAAGGTCTCTGCGAAGTGGGATCCAATCGAAATATGTTTGTCTGTTAAGTATGTAAGGTATTTTGATAAACGATTCGAATATCAAACGATCGATCGAGAACGACGCAATCAATGCTTGTTATTCGGTTGCAAAATACTTCAATCGTTTTGTTTTTCAAAAGAGAACGATGATAAAAAAAAATAAACAAATTCTCGCAATTCAGTATGTCTAATATTTTTATTAAAATTGTTATATATTATTTACAGCGGATAATTGTGAATAGCGAACACGAGATCTAAAAATCCAGTGATACCTTATTGTTTTGTTTTTTTTTTTTTCTTAAAATTAACGAATACGAACATAATATTGGAAAACCGTTTGGATTTAACGGTAGATTCGTAAATCTTTTAATACCGTACAACTATAATCTCCGACCTCACGCGTAGTTTAAGGTACATAAACATAAAATAGTAGCTGTGACTTGACAAGCTGAAGTATCCACGGAGTTTGTTGCGATCCCTTTTTATTTCTTATCATTCGTTGCTTCGAATTCCAAAAATTCGAAGTTCGCCTCCTTCGCTGTTCTCGTATTAAAATTTTCGATCCTTTTTTTTTTTTTTCAAGTCACAGACGACACACCATCCGTCCCTTCTAGCAATTTATTCTCGTTTTACCACGTAATTTGTTCGAATCAGCTGAGACGAAACATTTATCGCAACATAACAGTTTTAAGAGTTACACGACTGCATAAGTATATAGAAATTATGGCTTATTTATCTCACGTCTTGCTGCGTGAATGATAAAAATCACCGTCGACTTTTTCCTCAAATGAATTTCGGCAGAAAAAAAATATCTTTCCTCGCAGTGTTACTCAAACCTCGGAGAACTAGAAAACTCTAACCGTTATTAATTTATTATCGATATTAAGTTACTGCGACTGATATCATTGGCTCGTACGTAATTGACGAAAAAAAGAAAATCATCACATTGATTTATGTGATCCATCGCTACATCCCTTTCGTGAACAATACTCTTTTTTTTGTAATATTTCTCAACGCCGAGAAGATATCGGCAGCGGAAGAATTGTGGAAGACTGTGAATTCTTTCATCGATTTTGACATAATAATTTAGGGGTCAACAATCATTTTCCATTAAAATTTCTTTTCTGTGGTCGAAGTCTTCAAAAACTGCTCACACGCGTGATGCATCTATAATCGTTTATGTGGAATCACGATAAAAAAAATCATCCAGGCGATTGTAGTCTTTGGGACACAATCGCGTGGTTCTCTCCTCGATCTTTTATTAAAAAAAAAAAAAAAGAATCCCCTTAAACACTCTCGGGAACGATCTTGTCGTAGTGGAAAGTGCTGCTTGAGTAAAAACTGCCTCTCTTCGGCATGTGAGGAGTAGCGATTTCTTCCTGAAGCGGTTTATACACCAATCCGCAGTTCTTGTTGTCAACGAGACCCTGACGAAGCATCATTGGCGGCCTGATAACCGGACCGCGTCCTCTGCGTTTCGACATAATGCTTGCGAATTGGGCGACTATGAGTAACAGTGCGAGTACCACGAGAACGACAGTCATAACAGGCCAAACCGCTCCGCTGTACCAGGGACGAGCTTCCGTTGATGACTCGATTTCCGAAACAGGTGCAAAGGTTCTGAGATCCTCGTATTCTTCTTGATACTGATCGGGCCACGAATCGGCGAACTTGCCGTTCATGCGTTGCCCGTGAACGAACTTAAAAAACAATTAAATGAAGAAACATTAAATTAGATTATTATTATTATATATAATCTGCAGCCGATCGCTTCGATTTGCTTGCGTCGAGTTCGATTCTCAATTTATAATCGTTTCATCGACACAGCGAGTAGAGTAACGATGTATTTAATCAGATTACTTCGTCATCTTAACGAAGAACCCAGAAAAAGTTTCCGTGATACCGCAGAAAAAGAATTGCGTTATTACCGATTTTTAAAAGGAAATCAGTTGATTGAAAATATGACATTAATCAGACAAACGACTCACCTCCAGATCAGCGAGACCGTTGACTCCCGCCAGAGAAATAATGGGATCATCGTCTTTGGGTATTTCTTGCATTTTGAAGTCATCGATCGGTTTGTGAGAAATCGTTCTCGGCGGTGGTCCATCCTCTCCGTCATCGCATACAACTCTTGCGAGATCGGTCCACTTGCTTACACCTTCGGCTTCCGCGTAATCTTCGGCGTTACCATAATTGCTGATATATCGGAGGGTTTCGGTGGGAGTCACGCCGTGATTGGTGAGCCACTGTACAGCCTGATTGAACTCTTGATCGCAGGCGAACGGATTGTGCGATGCATCGAGACCGGAGAGTTTCGGCATTGCCTTCAGTTCCTCGAGAGTGATTCGCTGCAGTTCGTTTGAACGAACGGAAAGGAATCTGTAAATCGTTAGAAAAAACCCCGAATAAGACGCCCGAACCGATCATTTTTCGTAAAAAAGGCAAATAGAATTGTATTTTTGTATATCAACAACTCACCGAAGCGATTTGAGTGGCTGTCTTGCTTCGCTCCAGACTCTTCGGAGCGAACATCTGCTAACGTCCAATCGCGAGAGGCCGGGAGTCTGCAGGAAAGGTGTAACTTGAAGAGTCACCAAAGGATTGCCGGCGAGGCTGAGCTTCGAGAGGGTTCTCGCTCCGGTGAACATCTTTGGTTCGAGAGCGGTTAGCGCGTTGTCGGAAAGATCGAGTTCGCGAAGCGACGACAGAGGCTTGAAGAGGCCATTCGGAAGTCTCGTCAAATGATTTCTCGCGAGATTCAGTCTCGTGAGCGCTGGCATAGCGTCGAAGGTTCCATCGATGATGGACTCGAGGCCGCAGTTTGCGCACTCGAGGCGATAGACGCTGAAAATTTAATCCGACGATCAGTAGAGTTCTCAGAAAAATACGGTCAATCGCGCTGAAGAACGGAAGTTGATTTTTTTTTTTCATTACCTGTAAGTCTCGTATTCGTAGCCAATAGTCTTGAAAACAGGAAGAACGCGGAGTGCCGGATTATCGTTCATCAGAAGAATCTGCAGTCGTGGATTCGAACGAAGGTGATGTTCGCTCAAGTTAGCGATCTTGTTGTCGCTGATGTCGAGATAAGTCAATTGATCGAGGATCGAAAACGAGTGTTGATGAATCCTCTTTATTCCGTTCGACTTGAGAATCAATTTTTCAAGAGCAGGAACTCCCGCGAGATCGTCCTTTGCGATTATCTTAATTCTGTTGTTGGAGGCATCCAGATTCGTCAGTTTCGCGGCTTGGCGCAGATTCAGCTCCGTCAGGTTGTTAGCTATAAAGATACGCAAATAAAAAAAATTGAAGAACAACTCTTGGAAAAGAAGCGAAGAAATTAATCAGCAAGTAGAAAAAAATATGAAAAACTCGTCTCTCACAGGCAATGCGAAGAGTCTGAAGTCCTTTGCCATCGAGAGCACCGGCGGGAATGTCGACCAGCAGATTACCGGAGAGATCCAATTCCACCAGATTCTCCATTGGTTCAAGAATCGATTTTTGAATGTTTCTCAAACGGTTGTTCTTCAGATCGACATAAGCGAGATTCGGCATTTTCGAGAAGGCGGCGCGCGGCAAGCGGGTTATCGCATTACCGGAGAAATCCAATTCAGTTACACTTGGTGCATTAAGGATGTAGTCTTTGGAGAGAATCAAAGACAGTTCAGACCAAACGGCACCGAGCGGCTGACCGGATATCGTCAAGAGGCTCAGCTGTGTGTTGTTCTCGAAATAGTCGGGATCAATGTCGATTAGGGCGTTTCTCGTGAGATTGACGGCGAACAGATAATCGATTCCGTTGAAAGCTGTTCTGTCGAGCGCGGCGATTCTCGTATCGACGACAGTGATCGATTCCAATTGCTGGAGACCTCGTGTTTTCAATGCCTGAGGTCCGAGAGTTATCTCACCGGCGTTTTCGATTCTCAAATGCGCGATACCGGGACCAAAGTTTTGTTTGTCGATTAACTTGCTGCATCTGAAAAAATTTTCAACGGCAAAAACACATTTTATAATAACCGCTCTTTGTTCGAAATTGATGATTGATTTGAATTCGATAGTCGTAAATTTACCTTGCTGTTGTCGCAGCTGCGTATTGACCGGAACACCGGCAGTAATCCGGACACTCGGTCATTATTTCTTCCTCTTCGGATATATCGTCCTCATCCTCGTCGTCGTCGTCGTCATCGTACTCATCATCGGCTTCCTCGTCGTCGATGTCGTCGTCAGCGTCCTCGTCGCTGTCCTCGTTAGTCTCGTCGTCGAATCCAATTTCGGCCTCTGCCTGTTTAAGCGCTTTCAAGTCGCGATCTTCATCCAACTGCTTGGTAGTTTTGTCGTCATCGTCGATGCTGTTGGGCACCACAGTTATCTTGACTCGCGGCTTGGGAGTTGTTGATCCGCGAGGCTTAGTTTTTTGCGCCTCGGCTTTGATAGCTTTTGCCAACTCTTCTTGGATCTGCTTTGGAATCGAATAATAAATTAACGAATAAAATAGACGATTTTTAGATAAAGATACGACACGAATCGTTGAAGTTATTGGTTACTTACTTTGTTCGTCGAAGCGTCCTCGTCCAATGAACGAATTTCCTGCAACAGTATGTCTTTCGGACTCGTGAATGGGTGTCCAAATTCTGCGCCAATCGGTTCCTTCTTAATCAGGTTTCCGGGACGTAAGGTAGCCGGCAATGGTTCATCTGAAACTTTCCTAGCTATGGTCTTGTTAATGTTTGCGTCGAACTTTCCCTCAAATTCGGTGGTAGTCTCGAACGTCGCGGTCTGAGAGACAGGTGGTCTAGCGGTTGTCGCTTGCGTCGCGGTGACCGCGAGCGTCAGTACCAGCAGCAGAGCTGCCCGACCCTTCATCGTGCCTCGCTTATCTTAAAAAAAAAACAAAAGAAAAATCTTTAAAAACACCTTTAAAAAAATTCCAGTAATTTTGCAAAAATACTATATGTAACATTATAGTGAAATGTAATTTTTTTTAAACCGAGAATAGTATCGTCGTTGTCCAAGTAACCGAATATTATAGGGTTCAAGTTACAAAAAACGAACCGCAAAAAAGAGAAAAGAACCTTCTGGTTCAGAGCGGAAGTGCGAATCGACCGGCTGAGAAAATTGCGAAGCAGGAAGTTGAGTATCCGAATGACGCGAAAACGCAGCCTTACATCCAATAAAAACTAAAATACGACACAACAGAAATTATTTAACGTTGTCTTAATCTATCGCGAGCGAGAAACCTCTTCTCCCGAACTTGTCGCGTGCAGCACTGACTGATAGCGACTGACTAAGATAGAAACGCACTTGCACTCCAAGGAAACGAGACGATGATGAGAGTAAACTCGTGTACGCGTAGGGTACGATGGATAGATAGGGGAGAACGGAGACGGAGAAAGATCTGTACAATGCACTGCCGTAGAAGCCGCTCAACTGCGCTGCACGTTGAATTTCTCCGCTCTTCTCCGGCTCACACCTTGTTTACACTGGCGAACTCGGTCGTGAGAGGAGAGACTCACACTATACAGTACACACACTACGTGCCGGATACGCGAGATAACTCTCCGAAGCTTTCGGAGCGAATGCGAGACGTGCAAACCGCCGGCTCTGGTGTTCCTCGCTACGAATACTATATACACACTGATGGTTGTATTATAGCAGTAGAAACGTACTAACGCGAGACGCCCAGAATTAATTTCCGAGCGCGAAATGGAGAATTGGAGAGATACAGAAAGGTTGGGAGAGCAATTTTACGAATAGCAGCCGCGAGGAGAACGATGTATAACACATTAATACGTACCAAAAACAAACAAAAAAACCGAAAGAAAAGAAACAATACGCGAGAAGAAAGAATGACGGAATATGACGAATGACCAACAGCGGTAGGAGCTTTCTACGCGCAAAACGCGTTAATATTCCGCGCGTCTGTAAGCATCATGTGAGCCACTAAACGACGCGTGACAGATGCTGTTCAACACCGCAGCGTGAGCGAGTGATGATTAAGCTGATATCGAGTGCTCAGAAACGCAAAGGCAAATCTTACATTATTTCAATACATAAAAAAACGCAATATACGCCCAACTGCCTCTCAGCAGTCTATTTACCACGAGAGGAGAACCCGTAGAACGGAGAACGATAGAAAACGACGAGAAATGTTGTGGGAGAGAGAGAGGGATTCGAACGATTCGAGAGGAGAGAAAATAGAATCGGAGTTTATACAATGCCGAAGGTGTGCCCCTGAGTTCATCGCGTCATCGTAGCCGCTTATGAGAAACGATAGGAATTTCGTGTAACCAATGCTCTACAGTATTTACAATCGAAGATATAAAATTCGCACTTCGAGGAAAAAAAAAAAGATATTTTCCTCGTTTATCATTCATCGCGTATCGTTAAAAGGAAAAAAAAAAACATGTGTAGAAGATAATGCGAGACATTTGTCACCGCGTGGATATTTATTTGTCGACGATGGTTCGATCGGAGCGGCTCGCGTTACGCGTGAGTTTATGCATACGGCATCTTACTACCCGGGTGTTCGGTAGTAGAGAAACGCGTTGTCGAAAGAAAAGCCGGACTGCAAAGATGGACAGCTTACACTACTACCTTCGCTGTGCATAAGCCAAGTGGTATGAACTCGGCGCGTTTAGTAGTAACGGTGCGTAGTGAACTGACACAACGGCCTTTGGGATTTGCTTTAACCGTTCTGCAACTACCGCGCGCCGCGCTCGCTAACGCTGCGGCCGAGATACAGTAGAGTCTCGTTAAATGCTATTAAAATTTCATATTCGAATCGAGAGATAAGGTTAATATTAATAAACACACATAGGCACTCAGCGACTACACGAGGTTAGGAGGAGAATCTAAATTTCACGAATCAACGGAGAATTTAACGAGACTCGACTGTGCGTAGAGAAGTAAATTTAATTCCGTTTTGTTTGCTCGCCTACTGGCGCCGGAGTTTCGACGAATTTACCCTTCTTATCACGTGATCACGCGTTTCATTCAATCGCCAACTATATAACGCACTTCAATGTGATGCAACGATACATTATCATGATTATTATTACTATGCGTGTACGCAATGACCCACCTTGCTATTTAAATATAAACGGAGCTCTCGTGCTGAATTCCTATTAGATCTGTATCACTGGGCTTTGCAAACTCGAACGTTCATCGTTTAGAAGTTTTCCGACGAAAATTCTCGAATCTATAAACGATTTTCGTGAATCTAATTTTACTTTAATACGCGCACGCGAGAGCAACGAAAACGATGAAAAAATATTCTGATCGAAATATATTCCGTAATTGGCTTGCAAATGGCGAAAAAATAGCGTGTCTGATTATATTAGCTGATTATCTAATTGAACTGCTGACGCTATCGAGATATTATTGACAAGCAACGAGCGACAGGGTCACGCGATTTCCGATATTTCGAATGGAGTTGTCGTGTTTACACACCGTGTTAAATCGCCGGTGTAACTTTTTTTTTTTATTTTTACGACGTGCCGCGACCTCTGTAACACGAATATTTAATGCTCCACTTCCCGGTACTATTATTTATCGTAGAAAAAAAAAAAGTTATCTTAGACCTCAGGATTTCCCTGTTGCTGTGGCATTGAACGAGACTCGACAGTAGGCCTGCCGGTTGTTGCGACAACACGAGCGTTTTTTTCTTTATCGTTGCTGCCGCGAGCTATCGGTAATGGATGACAAAAGCGTCGCGCTTGCCGCTCGTGGTGCCCTTATCGTGTGTCGAGTTTCTTATCAAAAAATCAATCGACACAATAGTTCAGTGATGTCACGATTTACACATTTATAGACATTAAAGCATTCCAAGTATATTCTTTGCGCTCACTATGCAAGAAACTTTGCAGCTCGTTTCTCAGCACGAGACGCTTTGGTATCAGCCGTTTCGTTATTTTGTTGGCGCGATCGCGATACAATTTATTAGCAGACCCGCTGCTGCGCGGTTGCTTCCTAATCATAATTAGCGATAAATTATCTTCCGTCGCGATATATATCCTCCACTTCTATCGTTGTTAATGTTATATACTATATACGTCGGTGGCGTTTAATGGTCGCAATGCCCCGAGGAAAGGAAAAATGAAAGGTGGTTCGCGCCGCATAGACTATTCCACGCGCCTACAGTGCATGAATTCTTCTGATATTCCGCAGAGTCTGTACACCGCGTAGACAATTTTTTATTTTTTTTGTTAAACGAGATAGCAAAGAATTCTCGACTTCTTATTTAACCAATGTGGAATCTCGAGGAGTTTACGTTTGTAATCGCCGTTTAATAGAAGTCTCGAGGCGACAAGACGCGCGTGAGAGCCAATATTGTTCGACTATAGAGAATAGCGCGGAAAAAAATGTATAAAAATGGACTTTGGCGTTTGCTGCCGTAAAATTAAAATGCAGTGCAATGCCTCGCACTGTTTTAACTCGGTGTGTGAAGCGTACGCGTAGATTTACAACGGACGTTTTCAGACATCGCTCGTACGTGTCGCAGAACACCGGCAGTCACCTGAGACAGTCTCGTCGCCGCCTACATGCGCTCCTATATCGCGTATATGTGTACTGCCGCTGATAACAATGAGGGGATATCTCGACGTTAGCGTCAACGTCGGCGACTACGTTTCGCGAACGATGAAAACTACTCTTGAAACCGTTATATTCCTCGTGCGTTATCTAATGAGGGCTGTGAATAGCCCGAAGCATGTTGAGTTCCCTTTTGCAGAAAATTGATTAGCTCAGTTCTACTTCCGAGCACTCCGCTCTATCTTTTTCGGGTAAAAAAAAAATCGAAATCAAAAACATTTTTTTTTAAATTAAATGAGATTAATAATTTAATAAATAAAAAATTCCACTACCGAATGGCATAATCGCCCATCAATCCCCTTTTTTTCTGTATTTAAATTTTTTATCGTATTTTCAAATAAGCTTCATAGGCACCTCACAGTCATTTCGCACCACTGAAATAAACGTTCCTTTCGAAATCCAAATATCCTCTTTTAGCTGTATCGACCCGAGAAACCTAACAATTTCCGACTTTTCCTATTATACTGCAATTCGCCAACAAATTTCAAGCTTTACAATGAAAAGCTCAAGTGTTACCTTTGTTATCGCTCTACAGACAAAGAATGGGAGAAGGATAATATTTTCTTAGAATCTGAATGAAATTTAAGTTTGCCTTTCTGTTGATACAAGAATTTCGTCCTTCTCTGCATGCGCCCCGACAATCTTTACGGCATTGTTGTTACAGTGAATCGTAGAATATAAGATACTCAAAGAATCTGTGAAACGTGTTTCTTCGGGCCGAGTTACCGAAGCCGGAAGGTCGATCGCCATCGGCGAAGAGGCAAAAGATGAAGAGGCAAAGGATCGCCCTACGGGGATATCGGTTCCTTTAGCTTCGCCGGTGTAGCTTGGCCCACCGAGAGAAGGAGAGAGAGGGTGTACCTTGCAGCGAGGGCGCGCACACCAGCTGGGCCTGTGACCGGCTCCCTTTGTTCGTTTCTGGTTTCTCTCTCTCTTCCCCTCTCTCATCGGTAAACCTTCTCGTTTCGTTGCTTCCCTCGGTATATATAGAAACCGGCAGCGGCTCTCTTGCGCGCTTCTGCCGCTGTTGGCGCAGGTAAAATTACCTGCGAGGAACCAAGGTACCAAGCAGGTGGTCCCGGGTTGCCACGTTCGTTTGCGTCGCTGGCGACTCGCCCGGAGGGCCTCGGCGTTCAACACCCACCCCGGGGCCACTGAATATATACGAAAAAGGAACTTGAGGAATCAATCACGCAGAAAGAGCCCATGTGGCCAATGGAGACCCCTCTTTAAATCCCTCAAATCCTCAAATTCCGTGGATGCACGCCTTCGTAAATCTCTCGTGAAAAATCTGCGTTTACACTACCAACGGATTAGAACGAGCAAAAGAAGAGCCATTTATTCTATACACAGAATGGAAGAAGCGACTCAAAAAGAAATTTGTTCACCGGATATACTGCGCGTAAGCTAAGAGCTTCGTTTCCAAATCGATGGAGAAATCTCTCGAGAGATCGAAGAATTTTTCGATAAAATTCTGTTGGCTTTAGTCTTTTTTTTTTTTTTTTTCTTTCGGAGTTTCGAAACGATATTTGGACATTCGAGTGTTTCTTCGCTCCCCGAAGTTCTTCGTGATCTTCTTTAAACCCTCGGAATTCCGTTCGGAAGGGCCTCAGTGGGATGGCTACCAACCGATTCGAGGAAAAATCGAACGCGAATGAGTACGCGCGCTCGCCGATGGAAGGGAAGAAACTCACAGGAGATTCTACGCGTTTAGCTTCTACCTCTCTTATACTCGCGAAAGACTTCGAAGAAGATTCAGAGCTCCGCCCCTCCTTCTCGTCATTATCCGCGCTTCTCGTTCTCCCTTTCTATATACTCTTCTCCTTCCTCCCTTCGTTCGTGCATTTGGTTGCATTCTTTGCGTTTGTGGCATCCAGGAAATTCGAATTTTGTTCGGACGCCTTCAGGTAGCCTCGCGTACCTTCTTTCTCCATTATTCGAAGTGTATAGTTTAAATTCGCTTCATTCCAGAATAGACGATGAATTGTCCAATTGTTTAGAAAACTTTTCATCAATTTTCGAACCCCAGGAAATTCTTGTATTCGCAACAAATTTGTCTCTTCGTTTGGAGGAGAAATAAAAAAATGTAATTATTCTACAGACTTCGATAGACCGACAAAAAATACACGTAGGGTTTGAACAGCGTGTGCGGCTCGACGCACTCATACGCAACCTATGCGGAATAACTTCCCGCGTCCATTTCATTCGTCCACTCGTCAAAAGCCAGCGTCCTTGGTTATTCAATACGTAAAGCCAGTGACTACGTCGAGGTGTCGTTTCGAGTATCGATCACCGAGCAAAGTGACTACGAGTGAACGGTCCTCTCTGTGCCGTGAAGCAATAATTATCGATCGGTTCGAGTTACGAGTTCGAAGCTCTCTCGAAGCAAAATCTCCCCATCATCAGCTCACACATGAGTTTATCTCACGTTGATTCCTCGAAGTCTACAGGTCGAACTGATAACTCGTTACGTACACAACCGATGGATTACGTTGAATCGTTAAAGATCCGTCTGCACCCATCCATTTTGTTCGATTCTCCGTAAACGAAACTTACAAGTTGTATGGATTTCATTAATTGAGATTGCGGGGCAAACCTTCCAGGAATTCGAGAAATTTGTGATATTTGCGTTATATAGTAGAAATGATCATTGGCACGAAGAATAATTACCGCGACGCGGGGCATTATAATCGCATAGGTGTGCATGCAATTACGCTGCGCGAGACATCCACGTAGCGAACGCGCTGCCGTACTCCCCGTAGCATCTGCTTGTGAGCTCTTCTCGAGCTCTCTTCAGCTACGAGTAGCCGACGAGAGTAGCTTTTTAGCTTTTTTTTCTTCATTTTTTCGAACGTATACGCTGTACTGCACAGAGAACTCGCTCCCGTTTTGCCCGGCCAGCGCAAACATTCGTAATTGCGCTTTACGCAACGAAAGTCGCGAGATGCAGCAGCGGAACATCAAGTTCCTCCGCGTGTGTAGAGCACTGCGGAGCTTGGAAAACGCCCGCGGTAACGAGAGTGGCGTCACACGCCGAGCTGCAACGAGCACGATATGGTTTCCATTTACATACTCACCTTGTTTCATCCCACCTCACGCGTTCACTACCTACGAACAGCGACACGATATTCTCTGTTTCATATTCACAACTCGTATTTTTTTTCTTTTTTTTTTACGCCGATTCGATCTCCTATGTTCAACAATATTGTCAATTATCGTTAACATGCGCTCTTTTCATTACGATACGTTGCGTGACGTTCAAAATACTGCGCGTTTCTTCAATTTAAAAAAATTGTATATTCAGAATAACAAAATAATTACAACTAAGAAAAACAAAAATCTTCGACTATTATTTGCATGAAAATAATCTTCCGCGAGTTCGCGGAAACGAATTGGCCAGCGAAGTGAGGAGTTTGTTCATCGAAAAATTCGAAGGGAAGATCCCGAGAAAATCTTTCGATACAAAACACGCGCACTCCTTCACTTGCGTTTTATCTACCTCGCTCGCTCGGCGTTCGAAGATAGCGGCCGGCGATATCGCCACTAGCTTATCAGTTATTTGCTTCGCGTGTACTTTTAGAACATATATTTGTTTTGTCTCATGTCTCCAGCGGTGAACACCGCAGTAATACACACATAGAGACACTCCGATATACACAAATAGGCAAACTCCTCGAGTATCTATATAAGGCGTTCATTTTTGTCGAGCGGAGATGCAATTTTCGACGTCGAAGACCTCGACCGTATTTTTTATATTTTTTTTATACGTTATACTCGCAAAAATTGCACCCAATGTCGCTTGAAACTACTTTGCACTACTTGCGAATTCAATTCCGGGTATAATCGAAGCAGGATGGATACAATGCATTATTATTGTTATCACTATTATTGAAACGAAGATTGGTTATTCGCGTCTACGCGGCGCCTTATCGGAGCGCCCGTTTCTTCCGACGTTCTTTCTCTCAGTCGAGTCATCGACCCAAAGGTTTGAACAACCGTCGAGGTATGTTTCGTATCCTCGTAAACGGACGTGACCCGTTCGCGAGATCGATGCCGATACAAGCGTTGTAATACAATGCAAGTACGGGAATACGTACACGCCGACTCGAGATTCTTGACGCAGGGCGAAGATATAAAATTTAAGGCACGAGCACCAAGCGTAAGCAACGCGCAGCGAGAGGAATAAAGATCAAGCGGTTGAGGATCGAACAAAGAAGGAATGAACAATGACGGGACTCGCTGTTGATCGTGATTAATATCGTGATTAATATATATACAGAGTATGCGTGTAAAAAAATAAGAGACGATAAAAATAAATGGACCGATGGACCGAAAAACACCTGTGACTGCAGCACGCGCGGGCCATTGTTTTGAAGCTTTTTTTATCAATCGAAATTTTTGTCCGACCCGCGGGCAACATACTCTGCATTCATACGACACTGTACGTGACTCACTTTATGCAGAGAATACGAGTGAATCTCAATAAGCGAAAGGAAATATTTTTTTTTTTAACATGCAAACAGTGTTACGATAATTTTTTTATTAAACTGAAAATTTCGTCTCAGTCGCAAATTGCGCTGTAATTCATGCGGCATTGTTACGATGAGTCATCCGATGCGCAAACTGCGTGTCTCGCAACGTGCGCCAGTGGATATTTAACAGTTGCGTCGGCCCACAGTCACATCAACAACGAATGTCAAAACGTGGGCGTCTTGGAGGTCGCGGAATGTATTCGTATTCCTCGCTATACATACATACTTTTTGGTTATGCAGTACAATTACTCAAATTCAAACGCAGCGTCAAGGATGCGCTGAATCGACGCCGATAGATCGATTAAGATTCGAAAAGCTGCATGCACGATGGGGTAAAAAAATAAAATGAAACTTTTATGCATAACACGGCACAACCGGATATTCCATACCTTGAAATTTGATCGCGAAACGTTGCGGAATCTTTGGAATTTCCTCCCGCAAGCACAATCGGCGTCGTTTGGGTTTTTTATTTTTGCTTCTGTGTCTCGTATTTGCAGAAAGTCGAGGTGTACACGACTCGTTCTTGGCAAACGTATCAAGTGACAAACGAATTAGCGGCGCGAATTGCACGCCACACGTTGGTTGGGTAACCGAACGAGTTTCCCTTTTTTTTGCGCCTCATAGCATATCATTCGAATGTCGAGTTTATACGAGAATTGAACTTTGCACCCTCGAGCGCCACGTTCGACGACTGTCGCGATACACAATTTCCTGACTCGACGGATCGGCGAATCAAACGCGCATGGAAAAAAAAATGTATAAAGTATCTCTACTCTCTTCGATGATTCATACAATTCGTCGACAAGATTGATAGAAATAGCGGACGTTCGATTTTTTATTTTTTTTCGTTATCTACTCTCTCTGGCGGGTCGGAGAAACCATCTGGCAGCTGTAAGTACAGTCAGATCCACTGTGAACATCATTCATCCGTCTGAGTTACTGTATTATCGAATAAGGATCTCGGCGACTCACAACCGTTGCGGATCAGTTAAAAATATACAGATACCTATAGTGCCGCTGTATGCTTACTTCTCCGCGAATAATAAACGATGTTGAGAGTTATGAGAAGTTTTGACGTCACGAAGATTTCCGGAGTTAATAATCAAAAGCGAAAAATCAATAAGACGCTTTCGTATGCAAAACAAAAATGAAAATGCATTCAAGTCATATTCGTTGCATTTAAGAAGATGTGAGACAGGATAAGCAACATTTGTCATCGATGAAAAAAAAAAAAAGGAGTTAAGTGAAGCGAACTCCTTGCGCGGACACTGAGCCGACTGCCGCCAGGGCCTTGGCGTCTCCTTGTCGCTCTAATACACTCGATTCGTGTTCTTAGTTTTGGTTCGATTCGATACCGCTGAATGTCAACCGGCCTTCGACTTCCTTCCTCCGTCCGTTGTAAATCAACAGACCGCGGTTGCCGTTTTACTCGGCTCCGCAAAGTAGTTTGCAGCTCGAGGCACAAGTTGTACGCGGCCGATCCTTGAAATCCGTACAACGAACTCACGAGGATTCAGAAAGATCGGTACCGAGTTTCCTTCTTTCGTTTTGAAGGATTCGAGGGAACGAGGGTCGAGAAACGGTACAATGGAAATGTCCAATTCCCCTTTCTTGCGTTTATATTACAACCTCTTTACCTGTTGGCGAGTTTTTCGGGTACCGCGAAAAAACGAAAAATCGGTATTCGAGGTTCGGAACGAATGGAAGGAAATATTTGACCGTTTCCTGATTCTCTACCGGAACAAATCAGCCATCTTCGCCGTTGAAGCTGCCGGTTCACGAAGATCCTGCGAGTCCAAGAAACGATTTCCAGGTCAGCTCTCGCAATTGCGGAACGAATTTCGATTTCCCCGAGTGCTACTATATCGATTCGACACGATCCTTGCTACGCGAGTCTCTCGTCAGCACTGAAAACATCTTGGGCCAGAAACTAGAATTATAATTAACGATCGACCTCTTCGATCGGTCCGTTCAGCGTAGGAAGATCGCAAAGGTCTCCGGAAGGATTATCCGAGTCGTTCCCAGCATCGTTCCGATGCTAATGAGTTCGTCTACGGACCTTCAATCGCTACCAGTCTTTGACCAAAACAAATTGCGGTCGTTCGAGAAGCAATACGAGAGATTCGATCCAATCTGGTAAAGTAAACGTGAGCTCCATCGTCATCGATGTAGAAAACATTTATCCAGAACCGATGCCCGATACGTGAACGATCGCTATATGATGTTATCGATGTATCGTGATCGTCAGTTTCTCTTTCTCGGACGCTTATTTTCGACACCGAGCAATGTCATTGGACGTTGCCGTTGTCATCGCGTCACGGTTTATTTATGGATCACATAGTGAGCCTCGCATCGAGTGAAAATTCGGGCCTTTCGTAGTCGACTTAACGGAGTTTTGGATTTCTCAATAATTTTTTCCTTTTTTTTTTTTTCTTAATTCATAAACTCAAACTTTCTAAAAGTGCGGTACAGTCATTAATCGGGAAGAGCAAACATTACCTCCGAATTTCGTCAGTCTCCATTTTTTTTTGCTTGGGAGCGTATGAAACTCAAGAGAATAAACGTTTTCGTCCGAGCGATCGTGTACTTTGGCGATTAACGGTCCGCGGGGTTTTTACCGCGAGGAGCACGAGCGCCGTGAGCCGCGCGGTGAGAGAAGACGTTCGTGTTCGTTGGCCCCAAAGGGGCCAAGGGAGCTCCGGAACGCGACGGTGAGAGCGTCAGCAGATGCAAAGAAAAAGCGAGAAGGAAAGACGATTCAGGACGCGTTTGTCGGTGAACTAGAAACAGGAACAGATAGACCTATTGCAGCGTCCGATGGAGCGTAACGGAGAGGCGGA
The DNA here is from genome assembly GCA_934046635.1 of Buathra laborator. Lineage (NCBI taxonomy): Eukaryota > Metazoa > Arthropoda > Insecta > Hymenoptera > Ichneumonidae > Buathra > Buathra laborator. The sequence goes on along the minus strand of OW203897.1, from coordinate 1,447,146 downwards.
AGAGTACAGTACAAACCGACTATAGTACAGTAACCATCCGCGATCGAAACTTCGTTACATTTCACACCTCCAAATGCGTGATTGCGCAATTTTTTCGAGCTATCAGTATCACCGCGTTAGCAAAAAGATAAACGATGATTACTTACATGTCTTATCGTTTCCACGCGAAGAAAGAACAATTCACGAATGAACAAACCCCTCCCGTGAAATCCTGTAGGACACTTTTTTCCGCAACTACGAACTTTTTTTTGCAACTTCCTCGTTCGTTTCTTCGCTAAAATATTTTTACTTTTGTTACGTGTAAGAAACGACGATGCACTTCGTTTTAAGGTAAATCGAACGCAGAGTGTGTCGGTATAGTACGTGCGGCGCTGATGGAATTTCTGAACTGAGTATTGGTATCGTGAGGCCTGTCGAGAGTGGGGCCAGAGTTTGTCCGGGGGCCCCCGGTGAAACGCTCAGGGTCTCTGTTAGGTTCGTGAAGAAGGGGCGCTCGTCGAACGGAGTGGGGGGCAGGGGGGGGGGGTGGGCAGCCGAGGGGACGCCGATCCCTGCCACTTTGCCTCGTTCGCCCGGATACCTGACTGCTCGCTTCTTACCTATACTACCTGGTTGCTTTCGTGCTGCGCGGATATATTCAGGTAACAAACCCTAATCCGGCACTGGCAACAGGTGGTCACGTTGCCGCCACCTCGCGGCTCGATTCCGAATCGATCGAGGATCGTGAACCACCTCGACCTTAAACGTGGGTGTTCTCACCGGTCTGTGGCATCGAACAGGAGCTCTATAACAGGAGGCAAAAGTATCGATGAATTGCATGTAAGCAACTTCGATCTCTCGAGAGACTTCGAAGAATTCAGAAGGCCGTTCGGAATATCAATTCGATGATGCAGTTGTTGCGTTTATCGGGACGAGAGTTACGATTGAAAAAATACGACGCAAGACATTTATGAGCATTGGATGTTGACGAATTGATACTTTATTTAGTTCACATTAGATACAGCGAAGGATTCTGAACAATACCTATCGTTACATTTTTCTTGCGTTTGTAGAATTTTACGATTAACGTTATCGGGTTATTGATAACCATTCTATCGAATCAATGAACCTTTGTATGAACATCGAGGACGTTTTATCGATAGGCTTTTTCTGCCTTATCGTTACACGAGTTTCATAGACAAATTCGTCGAAATATGCGGCTATACAAAGGAAATTCCTTGAGGAATGTATTGGGATTCGAGACCGGTATACGATATCTTTGGTACATGCCTCGTGTGTGGGACGTTTTATGGCTTTCTAGCGCCTCTATGATTCAGGCCCGAGCGAGCTACGGGTCCCCGAAGTACCTCTTACCGTTTATGGACGAAAAAAAGTCGTTGTATGGATGAGCTATGGCGGCGTTGTGGATCAATAACGATTACGATTTATTATGTTCCTTTGTCTGTGGGGCCATTGAAAGCTAAGATTTAACGATTCGAATTGGAAAGTCATGCTACGCTGATTGAATGACACGTTGAAATATCATTTCGAGAGGCAAATATAAAGCTCAGGGAATCGCTCAGGCTTTTCGTTTCGTATAGAGTTTCTTGCCATCATATCGAAATCTCGAAATGTTTTCGACAACATTTTGTCACCGCTGAATCATAATAAAAACTTATGCACAGTAAAAATCGCTGCTGTGCCGAAATAATCGGATCCCGATCAACATTTTGATGCCAACAGTGCCCCGGTAACCCGACATATTTGAAAAGTAATTTCTGCCTAATTTTACGGATAATTTGAATACACTGAAAATTGTCATTTGTCACAAAATAAGGTGAGATGTTTATTATTTACCGATAAAAGTTCATATCAATGAAATACTCCCCAGCGGAGTATCGAACCGGTTTCCCGTGTGACAGGAGGGGTTCCACTGCAGTATTTTATTGTATTACTGTACAGTCGACTGTGCGTCGTAAAATAATATTTGAACTTTTAACAAATTTTTTTATCGAGAATCTTTTCCTTAATATTACGAAAAATATGTATACAATTGCTATAAATGTTTGCCACATGAACTGTCTTATGTAACATTAACAATAAAAATGTTTTGAAAGTATGCGGATACGAAATATAATACTTTCAATAACAAAAGGTAATACCTTTTTTACGGTGTGTAGTACGGTGCTACTAAGTACTTACGATATTTTTAGATTTCCCCCCACCGCAGGGAACAGTAGCATCGCTGCTGAAAAATAATCAATACACACAATAAAACATATATTGTTCGTCCGAATAATACGGAAAATACAGTGTAACATACAACAAAACTCTAAAACGTTTGTGAATGCACTCGCGATTTATTATACAATGATCACAATGTTCACAAGGCGATACGCCAGCTAGTGGCGGAAATCGGAACCCTTAACGGGACGCTCGAGAGCCCGATAAACAATGCGCGTTATAGGAGTTTGTGTGTTTAATCGTTATTTTCATAATGATTGGATAGTGAACAATGGATTGTTCGATGCCAAATGGTAAGTAAAATGGTGTTCTACAAAATGGTATGCGTAAAATAGTGTATGACATACATCGCTGCTATTAATGCGCCTATTAGTAGGAGGAGAACCTGAGACTTTCGCACCAAAATCGGCGTCAACAAAGAGCCGAGCCGAGTGTTCGACTCAACAGAAACGCCTCTTCCTACCTATGGCCCAAGACAGGATTAATATCACCAATTTAACAGGATTAATATGGCAGCACAGGTTAATATCACGAATTTAACAGGATTAATATGGCAGCACAGGTTAATATCACCAATTATTTTGGTATAGAAGAGGTGCTGGACTGTCATCGTGTTTGGATGCAACGATTCAGGATTTATTACACATCAAATTTATGGAAAACCACCATAATCGATATTGACCGCGAATCCAATCACAATTCGTTCCGTTCTATAATTAAGTCAATTTTTTGGGATTTTCCGGTACGATAATGCGATCGAATGAGCCGTTCACCGCTGATGGAAGTTTTGCATATGTGTCTGACGAGGTCGGGACTGGATGGAGGAGGAGGACATGCAGCTAAACACTCGTGGACGGGTTTACTTTTCCCTGCGTATACTCATTTTACTTCTATTGACAATTCCGGGACGTTGTTCTTGAAAGCAATTACGTCAGGCAAATCTCCGGCTCATGGATATTCTGGGAGTACAATAAAACCGCACTGCACTACGTTTACGTTTTTTTTTCATACGCCGCCCGTGCGAATTTCTCTTGTGTCCGCCCGTGGTTCACAAATTTGTTCCGTAATTCTTTTGGCCGAAAGTAGCTTCTCGATTTTTGTGCCCATTTAGGATTTTCGTATTTACAATATGTATAGAGACGGTATATTCTCGATCCTGAAATTCGCAGTTTTTATGCTACCATCCAAAGCTTATTATGTTTTGCCGTTTCATAGCACAGTTTCGATGAAACAGATACGACTAAACCGTTGAGAACTTCTGCGTAACAATCCCTCAATTTAATTGGAGGCAAACTCGCAATTTTTCGATGTATTATTGCTGAAATATATTTTTTAGGCATTTTCTCTTTGTTATCATTAACTTTTTGTCCGGTTCCACGGCGTTATGCACGTAACGATAATGCTGAGTTTGGATTCAAGCTACAGAAAGCTTCGAATGATTTAAATGGTTCTTCCTCCAGTGCGAAAGATCACTCGTCGTTTGCTTGACACAGCAGTTAAGGATATCCTTACCAAAAATTGTTTCTGTTCGATTTTGTTAACACTTATGTGGTCTAAGGAAAAGAACACGCTTGATTTATTGGAATTTTAAAAAGATTTTTTGACCGTCTAGTTTTTTTGCAACGTGATTTCAAAGTTACGTACTTTAACATGGGAAGGATACGAACTAACCTAAAAAACGATACAATGCAGCGCTTTTCTCCGCTAATTTCTGTTCGATTGAAAAAAAAAACTAACCGCGTCTAGAGGATACTTCAAAACAGATTGTGTCCAAATTTAAAAGATGTTCACCATTTAGTTTTCAACTGCCGCCAAGAAAACGCAGCGTCTATCTCTTTCTAGCACGCTTGCTTTGTATCATCTTTCTCTCTCGCATATCGACTACCGCGTTCAGCGGAACCCCTCTCCCGTGCCCCCCTCGCAATTCTGGTAAGGATACCCTTAAAAGTGCTTACTGCAGCAGATGCGAATTCGGTCTGATGCGGTTCGGTGTTCTTACGAGAGCTGCAAACGCACTTCAAGTCGGTACATGATAAATCTTACAATTTGTTGATATCATTCCTAAAAAAAAATATCCTACATTTACATTTACGTGTCTTAAAGGAAAAACTGTACAAAACAGCATTTAATTCGTTCCGTTCCATAAACAACTAAACTGCCACGACGTGCTTGCAAGACCCAGACAATCCGGTTTTACATGAACATTGCATTTTTTGAATTTCGGCTTTTTGGCTTTTAATTTTGCGGGAAACTTCTATCGTGCCAGGAAACGATGACATCACACTGGTTTGCAGAACGAGTCCGCAGATCTGTTTTTCGACTTTCGTCGGTTTTGTACAGTCAACTGCCGTAGTCTGAGCAGATTTCAATACTTCTTCATCCTCACTGATGTTTCTACTGTTAATGTCTCCATTTGCAAATATATATATTTGCGATAATCTCAGAAACATTGCGTAGATTGAACAAAAAACGCGTAAACACCGTGTAAACATATATGCCGACAGCGAGAAGAACGTTCTTTGAGACCACGTGACTCGGCCGCTGCCAGCGCCGCGATCGGTCGTGAGCATCGTGAATAGTTTGATTTGCCTTGTCAGATGGTAATCGTTCAGCTGCTCACAGAAGGGGAAAAAAACAGAATTTTCCCAACAACTTCCGTTCATTTTGGACTAAAATTTCTATCAGATGCGCGTTCGGTAAAACAGGACTCTGCTCCGAGATTGCGGGAAGCTATTTTATCGGTTTCACAGCAGATAATAAACCCGCAGTCGGCTACTTAGCCTCCGCAGATTTCTGCACATTCGACAGTAAGTATCGAAAATGAATCTGTTTAACGAAACATTTACTGCGCTCTGATGAAAGAATCTGACAACCGAAAGATCGAATGATCAATTATCATCTGCGAGCGTCACTCTGTTCGGACTTTGAATTTTACCCGATCGATCACAATAGTCTCTGAAGTGATTCTTTTTATTTTTTTCTTCAAATGTCCTACATGAATGTTTATCGAATCAGATATAGCGGCCGATGAAAACAATGGTTAAAAAATGTACCTATTCCCACAGAGACGATAATATAAATGACTCACAATCTGATTTCCCAACGATAGTCGTGGGGACTTTATATTTTTACTTCAAACGATGACGATACGCCATTATTCTTGTCACGTACATATTTTATAAGAAATGTTTTATTAATTCGCCCGATGTGATACATCGTATGATGCAATCGTACCACACGTCGTATTAACATAGAAAACTGACGTTGATGAATTAAACAAGACGGAACGGACGGTCGTTGACAGTGAAATTGAGTCATTCGGATTGTAGGATTCATCGGATTTATTCGCTCAATCGCTCGCCCATCAATTTAGCAATTCGTTCTCGCGTTATTATTATTTTTGTAACTGCGTACTCGAAGGTTGCGAACGTTACTGCCATTTGGTATGTACAATTGTTGTCATCAAAGATGATAAAGCTTCGGGCAATGGCTGTGGATGTACTCTCACCTCGTTTGCCAGTTTGCACGGTGATTACGGCAACAGAAATTTATCTAATTTGTACGGAGCGATATCGCTAGCTGCACAACCTTATCAGATAAAAGAGGGCAATGTTTGTCGTTTGTTATCTCAACGTAGCTCGGCTCTTCGTGCTCATGAAAGATCGAAATAAAAAAGACTCGAATCAATGATTATTTTTTTAAATATTGAACATAAGTTATTATATAAAAGAATAAAATAATAGTGACTCGTAGAATCGAATGCAGCGAGATTTAGGCACTCGAAGTTAAGTTGCTTATCTGAAGGCCATTAAAATCATATGCACCGTTGTCGTTTACTCGAATAATAGTAAACGATCATTAGTCGTACCGCGAAGTTGTCGAGCTGATGATGCTTCCTAAGACTCATTGACATGCTATTGTAGTGACTACGGAAGTCGTCAGTTATATTCAATAGCAATTAAATAAATGACAATATATCCGCTCCTCATTTTTCTTCTGCACCGTCCACGCCGTCGAGACAAACAAAAATGGGTGCATACTTATTGAACATGCGTATTAAGTACGTTTCCTCTTGTTACCGCGTATTATGCGAGGTGTGAAGTTCGAAGAACGATATACATGAGTGTGACGCAGCCGAGAACTCTTAGAATAAAGAGTACTCGATACCACGTGCGATCGATGGAGAAATCGTTACTCATCATCAACTTTTGGACTCTAGTACAACGCAATTACTACACAATAAGCAACGATTCATTGAAAGAATGAGTTTACAAACGAATTTGTTACTTCTTTGTGAAGTTGTGGAAAAAGTACGAAATTCTTACATATATCGACGGATATAGAGATCGAGTTATCCGAAGATTCGCTGAGCGCAACTTGAACGAGAGTGGAGGAGCAATGATCGTCGGTGACGGCTGCCGTGCGCCGATGTTATTTATGATTCCGAGAAGGTCGACTTCTCCGTCAATAGAAACAGTCACCAGGCGCGTTCAGGCTGAGTTACCTTCACCTGTGGCGAGTCCCACGGGGTCAGGGTCCAGACGCAGAATCTGGTATTTCTCGTCTTACAAACACAAAAAAAACCGAGAAACGCGTCGGAACCGCGTCACTGGGCTTTTGGAGATTGAATCGACGCAATACACTCTCAATGGAATAAAAAATTGTGTACTGTACTCCGTTAATACCGACGCAAACGCGATCTTGACTTTGCTACGACAATGAAACAGATCGTGCGGTGGAAGAAAAACAGAAAGTTTTTTTTGCGGTAGCAGGTGCATTAAATTCCACGTACAATATATAGTGATTAAATATTAAGGTACTTTTATAGTGAAATTAAACTGAATTATTGGGTTTAAAGTACTTTTATCGCAACATTGAAGTAAATTATCAAAAGTCGAGTATTGACTGCAGTTTAGTAATACTAATACTCATTTATGAATATAATGTATAATGTAATATGTAATGTGTAATATATAATGTTCGATGTATGTATATCACTGTTAAAGAAAGTTGGAAGTTTTTATAAATAAACAAGTACACTAAATTCAATGTACAGTCCAAGCTCCGTATTCTTAACTCGACGGGACCGGACCCGTTCCCTTTTCTGTATTTCCCCTATCGTCCCTACTACCGGTCAGTTGCTGCGAATAGGGGTAACGAGGGATATACGCATCCGTAGGTGCGAAGCCACCTTATACCGGCTGCGCGTGCGCAGTTTACATCTTACGAAATAGGCTCCGCTTGGAGTGGGGCAAACGGACTAACGGGAAATACGATTAAGGGAACTCGTTGTCATGGTAACGAGTTAAAATAAAGGATCGGTTACGTTAAGGGAAGTTAAGAATACGGATCTTGGACTGTACATTATTAAAAGTAAAGTATCGACTACAATTTTAAAAAATATTCTACATTAATATTCCATCATATTTGTATATTACATTTAATGTATCTTATGCATTGAAACTTCCAGTATTGGTACATTGAATTTTCGGTAATTTTTGTTTCACACTGTACTTCGTGTCCAATCAAATTTATATGCCGAACGCCTCACGTATCGTACCGAACACATTGTTTTTGGTATTTCCTTGGCGAAGTGACAATGTATCGGTTTCGATAACCTCGATAATTTTATTCATACCGGTCTTCAAGGTAATTCCACGTATTACTTTCAATCCGGAGGAACCCATGGCTATTTTTATTACACATCGAATTTATGGAAAACCACCATAATCGATATTGACCGCGAATCCAATCATAATTATTTCCGGTCTATTACTGAGTCAAATTTTCGGGGTTTTTCGGTACGATAATGCGATCGAACGAGCCGTTCACCGCTGATGGAAGTTTTGCATATGTGTCTGACGAGGTCGGGACTTGATGAAGGAGAAGGGGGGGGGAGAGGTTCACGTCATGTCCGATTGCGAAACGCGGACGCAGGTAACCCACGCGTCTTCGCATCGTCGAGCAAAAACATCGACGCCTTGCCACCGTCTATATTCCACCTATATATTTTCACTCTTGTCGAGAACTTGAATTATTACTGTTACGAAAGTCGCGTAATCGTACGTTAGCCTCACATTGAGCTCAAATAACTTCTCGATGCAGATCGCGTTATACAAATTCATTTGTCAACTTATTTTATTTTTTATATTTTTTATTTTCAAAATCAACGCCATATATGCATCGAGACGTGAGCCGAGATTCGTGGAAGGAATCTCGCGCGCGTGACTTTCACTGATTATTTATTTATTTATATGTCGCATCGAAATATGTTGTCGTACCAAGTCGGATGGGTTTTCTCTTTCGTTTCGAGGTATACTCGCGGGCTGAATTGCACCACTTGTAACGATGGCGCCTCTCCTCGCGTGTATGTATTCAGCAGAGTCGTCCCGTGGGGGCCCGGAGCACCAACAACAGTTCAATGTATGTTTCTTTTGCCCCCTTCGATACTCTCGGTGTGTCTTACGCTCGTCGTCTTTGCTGTCGTCACTCGCGTACATATAGTTTTTGCGCAGATTCTCTGACGTTCTTGAACTACGAACATCGTCAGTGGTGTCGAGAGAGAATCTCTGCTTCTGACACGAAGGCGCCAAAGTCCTCGCTAAGTCGTTTTTTGCGTTTGAATATTCTTCGATCGAATGAAAAAAAAAATAAAAAATCAGAAAAAAAGTCGGTTCTGTCGTCGCACAAGGTATCTATTAGAATCACTTACAGAAAAATATAAACGCTGTCATTTGATAAATCCGAAGGACGACTGCGAATACTTACGCTAACGCAAATGGTAAATAAACGGGCAGAAGGATAAAGCCAAAAAAAAATTTAAGTCACAGAAAAAAAAAAGACATTTACAATAAATGAAAATCTGTAAACGCTATAAAAGACCATTTAACGAATCCACTTACTCGCCTTGTAACAGTTACATTCACCCATTCTTCATAACGTGCGTGCAGTCGATCTCCAATCACGCATACTCTATGCGCATAATTAGAATTTGTTTGCGTGTTTCCAACAGAAAAATCTTGGAAACACGCAAACCTTCAATGACGACAAATTGTAACGAGATGATTCATGTCATGCAACTTTTTACTATCATCTCGTAGCTAAGACGTCGATTTGTAGCGTGAGCGAAGCGATGAATTACGAAATTATGACTTCTGTAATATACCTTGAAAGCGAGTCTGTCGCAACGTTCATGTGGCAGGTGAGTTTCCGCTTTTATTGCTGAATGAATTCATACTTGCAAGCGATGTGTATAGCTACGGCAGCTATGAATTAAACGGCTGTCGCATGTTACGAGCTTAGAATGTGCAGCACGTGGAGATTCTCTAGTATATTCAGATCAACGGATTCAACGATTCGCACATTAAACGTTAACCGTTAACGTCTTTAATGCCCGAATTATTGAGCCTTTATACGCGCGATGTGTGCAAATTTATGGAATTCTATAAATGGTTCAATAAATGGTGTATACGATTATGAATGCCAGCGCTTTTTTTTTATTACGCTCTCGCCGCGTTGCTTCACGGCGAAGTTCTCTATAACTGGAGCAGCTGACTGTCAATGTCATTGTCGCCACTGACGATTGCCCGTGAAACTCGTCGTGTCCGGGAAGTTGGCCCATTAAGAGGCGAATTATTTAACATTTCCAGCAGTGCTATAGCAGCACTGGCAATTCGTCTGCACCCGCGCCAATACTACAGCATCCAGTTATAGTTCATACATAGTTATCTATGAACTGAACTGTTGCGTGTACGTACGTTTCTGTTCGTATCGCGTGGGCGTAACGTAATACCTTCGCGCGAGGTACGCACCACTTGATGACTACTCATTTGTTTCATTTTATTCGTACAACGCGAGCCATCCAACCCGTGTTCTCTGGCTAATAATAGTAACCGAGAGTAGGATAGCCGCGTGTTTTCAAATAATGACGCGTGTCTCGTCGTCGTACCTCTCTTACACTTGTTCGACGGCATCGGCGAGTTTTTATATGACGCGGGAGCGCGCTTTGCGTCCCGCGGTGAGTTCTCAGACGTACGAGTTCGATGTTGAAAAAAAAAGTTCTGTTCGCAGAAGAAATATCGCATCGTTGATCAGTTTGGTAAATACCGATTTGTCCCGAGCGAAAGAAATAAACGGTGGAGAATCTTTCATTTTAGGTATAAAAAGTCTCGGTTGCGATCGCGATAACGAACGTCATCTCTTCTTTATAAAACATGTCTATCAGCGTTCCTCGAAGATTTGCGAAGTTCGCATGTATTCACGAAGCTAAAGATCGTTTGCGTAATCGACGCCGATTCGTTGAGTTTCATTTCTCAGTTCTACATAAAAGCGTAACTTTTGCTTGTGAATATTGGAGATCATTCGGATTATCTTGACGCGCGATCTATCGAACAATTATTGTTCGCTTCTCTTTTTTTTTCTTCATTACGCACGTGTTTTTTTTTCGCAGAAGTCTCTCATTATGAGTTATAATAAATATCTTTTTTTTGCTCGCCTTCTAATTACCATTGCTGAACGGAGGATAAAAACTCGCGTCGTATGTTCGATGTCTATTTCTTATCTTTTCGATTCGCTCTTTCTTATCGTCTGTACTCATCTGAGTCATGGCTTATCAGTCTTTCAGTGAATTGCAGAACAAAAAAATATTGCCGATGCAGTGCACAATGTGAGAGACGATGATTTCGTAAAACCTGAATTCACGATAATTTCACGGCGTCACCCAACTCGTGATATCGACATCGAACGTTAAATTGTCTCTGCAACTTAATCGTTAGTAAAATTTAAAAACATGAAAAATTCGTTCGAAAAATGATCTTCTTCGATATCGTAAATATGAAAACGACAACTTTTATTTCATATTTGAATTGTCTCTGAGTAAAAAGTACGAAACTTTTCGCCTCTTCTCGACGCAATACACCGTTAGACTGCATGGCTTTTTTTTTTAATTCCCGATCGAGAGAGTATCGATAGGCTGAGAGATCGACATTGGCGAAGTTTACAACAGGTATTGCAACGTGGGCAGTTCGTATTCACTCCTCGTCTAGTTTCCTTAAAAGAAGGCACAGGAGCTCGTTGACTTGTCTCTACGAACGAGTCTACGTCACACTTGTCTCGCTACTATACTCCCCTGTCGTTACCCTTTATTGCCTATTGCATATGCAATTTCAGTACAGAACTGTAACCCGCGATATACTTTGTTCCTTGTACCCGTGTCTTTGCTTCGATTCGTCCTGCAGACTCCGTTTAAACTCGCGAATAAGTGGTAAAATGTGATATCAGGTGAACAACCCGAGTCGTGGGTCGAGATGATATATACAGCGTAGAATCGATCGGACATTGATGAGTTGTTTTTTTCTTTTCCTAAACTTTGCACTTTTGAACTCGAGTCCCAAGATCGATTGACTAAAACGCGCCTATCTCGAGAGATTCTCAACAAAAGAGTTTCGCAAAGAGCCTCAGACTCTGACCTCAAATACCGAATGATACGCGGCGTATATATGTTTAATGCAAATGTTATAATCGAAGCCATGCGATCTCCGATGTTTCCGCGAAGGTTGGCGCCCGCGAGATTCTTTCCATCTTCCTTGTTGAATAACATTTTGCATTAAATACTTACGGTATACAGTACAAAGTGTATTCCCGCTACTATGTATTTAAATATCGGAATAGATGCCCCCTTCCCTCCCCTTCCCCCCGAGGTGGACGACCGTGGCTCACACGATTCACGCGCTATTCGTAATATTACCTTTTGTCGATTCCTATCGATCATTCCGACGTACCAGCAATGCTTCGCCAGACGCTGTTTGAATTAAAAATTAATATGTTCAAGTTGCCTAAATATTAATCTTCGAAAAAATGTACAAAGAATCGCAGAGAGCCGACTGCATGAAGAATCATATGTAATTTATAACATTAACCAGCTACATCGCTATCTGCCGAGCGAATAACCGGAAGAGCAGCGAGGACGCGTTGCACGTTCGGCGTGTTCTTTATCCCGCAGATAATCGCCAATTTTGCTTACAGCTTTAATCACGTTTCTTTCTTTGTCCGTTTTTCATCAACAAAGATATTTTTGATGCCCTCCTTGAGAACTTTTCTTCCCGAGATTAAGGCACTTCCTGACGGAGGCTTATCACTATCTTATTTCGTGATTGAGGACGATCTGTCTTTGGTTCGTGTCTCTCGCGGACGATCGAAAACGTGACGAGGTCTCTCCTTCGCAGAATTGTTCATGGCGCAACACCCGGAAGAATAAATACGAGAAACTAAACCGCGCATGCATAAAGCCCGCGGGGTTTTAATAAGAACATAAGCAGCGGCGTGCAGCTAAATTGCGTGCATCTTATTCTTCTTTTCTTCCATCGCCGTTTGAGAGCCCGTCGATAAGGCAATATTATCGAAGCGAAGGTCTACCAAGCAGAAAAAGTCGCGTCGTTGCAACGCTATGTGGACTCTTTCAATTCTACTGGAAGCCCTGGCGAAGGCCATTCTTATATGAAATACATAAACAACCGCGAGAGAAAGAGTCTTATCGTCTCAGCTGAATAATCTTCCTTCTGGCTTCGTAAAGGCTAAAAGTAGAATGAGACTGAATTTATAACGAAGTAAGCTGACTATAGTAGTGGAATAGAGTATACTGTATATACAATACATAGGAAGAGGGAAGAGATGCGAGGTAGATAGATGCCTATATAGCATTGTCTGCCTCGTGTGTTCCCGGTGCGGGAGGATTTAGCACTGACCTAGGGAAGAGGCCTCGAGGTCGTCGATGGCACACATTCCGAGTGGGTCTATATTAAGTTAACTGCTTCATATACTGTAGCTGCCGATTGGTTGGGCCACAGGCTATGGACATATTATAGGTATACCACGACTACCGGTACCACCGTACCACCGTTCTATATGTATATATACATAAAGAGTCGCTTATGTTGCCGAGAACTGGACTCCGCGACGACATAGGGCACAGGCTATGCCAATTGCACGCATCCGCAAATTTGCCACCAACTGGCACGCTTATGCTATAGAGTTACTTTGCTGATCTACCACCTAAGTGGCTCCTCGTCTCGTCTATCTTTCTCTAAGACACCGTTCACACGTCAAGCTGCATCTATACAATGTACCGTAAGAAATCCACAAAGATTCGTCACTCTCTGCTCAATGGGATAGATGACGAAATTATCATTTGATTAACGCAGCGGAAATATCAATTGTAAAAAAAAAGAAAAACAAAAAATGGCATCAACAAGTTCATTTTTCGGCATCATATAGGAACCCCAATCGAGTGTATTGCGAATTGTGTTGACGAGAAATCACAGAGGTCAATTACAACGGTCAATTCAATTATTCGGCGGGGGGAGGCAAAGGATTCGCTTGAATTGGTCCTGCGACTGAATTGGGCTAATGCAGTATCTAACAAATGAAAGTGTTTTCCGCAACGTTCGAGAGTAATCTACACACTTGCGTGTTTCAGTATATCCTGTCTTTGGATTCAATTTCCGATCCGACGATTATTGATTAACGAAATGTAAGATCTTTAGAAATCATATAAAGTTACGAAAATTTTTAAATTGCGAGTAAATTTGTTTTCTTCTCTCGCGACTGCTGCAACACGACGCATCGGGCTGCTGCGCGCTACTGTATTTTGTTAGTCATTTAAACACTAGAATGGCACAGTTTGCAGCCGCGTCAGTTGATTCACCACACGCATTATTAGCATTTATCCTCAGGGGTCCAATTCAGCGGGTCTTCCCTCTGTCAGTGATTTAAATACTGAATAACGTTGATCACTTTGTGAAAGAGACATTTAGAAAATTAGCGGCTCAGAATAGGGAAGTATTATGGCTCGAGATTTAAAAAAAAAAATCTCTAATTTCTCGGAGAACGATAATCGGCAATAAAAACGTTATCGTCGTAAGCAGTTCAATCATCTGACTGCGAATAGCTTTAACGATGCTTTCCGTCTATAGTTCCAAACTGCATTTGCGTGATCGTAGAACTCCAATGAGATTGTACAGAACGCAAGTTTACAAATGGTCGGTAAATTAACAGCCCGAAGCCGTTGACTCGAAACTAATAATTGAATTCAAAGTTTTATCGTCGTTAGGTATCCAACGGGTTTCTATTCGTGTCCAAGTAATGTACGGTTAGCGGTAAAGTTGCAGTTTAACTGTTCGCTTATATAGATATATGTTTATCTTCTATACCGTATAAGTACGGGATTAAACACCCGTGACTGGTGTAACGCGAAGATCGCGCCAACGAACGACAACTGTAGACGATTGAACCCGACGAAAACTTGCCAATCATAATTGGCGTTGAGTAATAACCTTAGCGACAATGTACACATATGCATATACGGATTTGTATATATATATATGGTATATCGCATAACACGCACCGTGAGTATATATATATATATAGACAGAAAGCGAGGTTTGGTCGCGCGCTCATCGTCTCAAGGCCGAGCGTCGCCGATTAATGAAGCCAAATCACTTGGTCCCGCGTGAGTCTCGTGCAGCGTCTCGAAGCATCGCACGGTCGAAAGTCGATGATGCGAAAGAAAAAAAAAAAAAAAAAAAAAAATTTCGCTCTCTTCAATGCGAATGTGAGACATCTCGCGAGAGACGATTCTCGAGAGTCCGTATGTATCGTCGTGCAGTGTACATATGCAGTTGAATTCAAGAAGAAATTATAGCATCAGACAGACCCGCGCGAACGTCAGGGGAGGTCTGAAATTTCTCACGCCACGAGAGAAAGAGTCTCTTTTGAGATACTCGTAAATATCCGAGCGGAGATTGCTCTCCGAATGGCTGTCCTATAGTATAGCTCGTTATAGCATATAAAGAGGGTATTATACTATGTACAAATAAATTCCCGTCCGTTCACTCGCGTCTCCAATTATTCGCTTCGTTGGTCGCCAATACAGTGTGTTCCTGTTCGTTAACAAAAATTTTGCCGTTAGTAGAAAATAGAAAAAAAAAAAAAAAAAGTTTGAGCCTCGATCTCGCAATTTTATCACACTGTGTGTATAACTAGAGCGTACGTCGGATCACAGGGTATCCGGAACTCGCGCGTAGACAGTTCGGTGGTTCGAACGAACGAGCAGGACGAAAGGCTTGCGATGTTATCGCAATCAGCTCGTTGAGGTATCTAAGCATATATTATCCACTGTAGAAATTCCTGTTCAACGTTTAAGCTCTATTTTGTCGGTAAACTTATCGAAAAAAAAAAAAAAAAAAATTAAAAAAACAAGTTTTTCAATAGAGATATTTATTTGTGCGCAGCAAAGAATGAAGCGAGTTCCGAGAGGTCGAAGCTGTCGGGACGTATCCCCATACCTTTCACGACCCCGCATTTACATTTTCTCTCATAAAAGGTATCTGCTCGCGCGCATCTTTTCTACAGCAGACTGTCACATTGGCCGTGAGGCGAGAGCGCGTGGTAGCGATGCACCTCTTCGGGTCGCCTTGCATGTTAATTTTAACTCGTGCGCTCGGCCGCGAACGACCACGGGCCGATGAGCCCTTCGTCGTTCCGTCACGCGACAATCGAGAAGTCTCGGCTTCGTCGCATTTGCGCATTCCCAGTTCGATGATTTCCTGTTGCGGTTCGAAGCTAAACCATCGGGGCAATCCGTGTGCCGGCCAATAAAAGAGGACTTTTTTTTTAATCGGTCTTTGACTCTTCGTTTACCGTCCTTCTTCCTCTGCCGTGTCGATTTCCGGATGTCATTTTCACGTGGCCCATTCCGTTTATTAATCAAACGAATACTATTGGCTGCACGCTCTATTCCTACTGTTACCAATTTCCTGCCGGATAGACAAATGGATTTAACGACGGAAGTTGTACCGATACATGCCGTGAATTCGAATAGTTTTTTCGGTCACCTCGCGCGCGCTTCTTATATGGTAAGAGAAAAACTTCGCTGCTTGCGATGCTTTATGAATCGATTATTTTTCCACGGCTCGATTAATACAGGATTATTGTACACGACAGATTATCGTATTGAATGTATCAACATACATTCTCTATCGATGATCGGCTTAATTAATCGTGTCGAGGGTCGCGTGGTCTCGATTGACGATAGGCCTATATCGTCGTTCATAGTCGTAGGGTCCGAAACGGATCACGGATTATTTACTGTAGCGGCACTTTTGTACGCGTCACGCCCGATTCGATTGCAGTACAGCGAAAAAAAAAAAAAAAATCCGTAACAACCGAAAGTGAAAGTGTTACGTTGGATTTGGATCGCATATACATGCCGGCAGTTACGGTTTTAATACTCACGCCAGTCGAGATAGAGGAGGTTTATACTTTTCAGGAACCGCGGTTGAGCGAAGAGAGTTCAACGTGCGATACGGCCTTAATAGCCCATCGAGTAACGCGTTCATGTGTCGTGAACGGTATTAAGGCAAACGTGGAGTGGCGGTCTGTCTGCCTCTCATACTGCGCCGCTCTCGTGAACTCGTTATTTAACTTTGGATGACGCCGGTGCGGATCGTACTTCGACTTTGTGGATTGAAAAATATTACGGTAGAGAGCCGACGTGACGATGCACATGTATAGCCGAGAGAGCTGACAACGATCGAAATTCTTATAACGAGCGTAAAGCAAGTCTCTCCTGTGTGACGATTATATTGAATTTTACCAAATAAAAGAGCGATAAGGCGTAACTAAAAAATGTATTCCCTTTTTTCTCAACGATTTTCTGCAGTTTGAACGATAAGAACGAATGAAATGCGTTACGAGAAATAAAAGAACGATTGGCGAATTAATACGAATGAGAATGCATTAGCGTAACTTTGCCTATTGTTGCACACGAGTTCTTCGAATTGATCCACGGCGAGGAGCGCAATGCAGCATCGGCGAATTCTCAGAACGATCTTTGGATCCTAATGATCCAATGGGTGCCCCATTCGCTTGGCAGAAGGATCAGCCGTGAAGCCGCAAGGATCTACCGCAAGAAGGCTTTCCAACTCGGATACCTAATATTTCCGAGGTCCTTCTTCACGATCTCGCGATCCGAGAACCCTGCTGTTCAGTCTAATTTACTGTAGAGCCCTATTATATCTCGCAATACCAATCAGTATCAGGAGATGAGAGTGCGCTTCTCCCTGTCCATTTTCTCTCTTCTATCTTCAACAGTTAGACTCCACACCAAAGTGTATATAAAATATTACAGTAAAACTCGTGCAGCAGCAAAATTAGAGAGGAAATTAGTTCGTCTTCCTTTCCTCCCTTCCGATGCTTACACGCGCCATAACTGCGACTAAGTTTAATTGCCATGCTGCGATTGTTTTGTTAATGGGAACTTCGTGTCGCTTCGTTGGATTCGAGGACTGCTGTCTGATCTTCGTCACAATATTTACTCTGCTGGAGTTTTTTTAGAGGACTCGTTTAAATGCGTACTTCGAGATTTGGCTTTAGTACTTGTGTCAACAAATTTTTTTGGAACGCGAGTAACTATGTCATCGACAATTAAAAAAATGAAAACGAAGGAGAACGACACTAAGTAGAAAAAAAAAACGGCGTAAATAAGTTCTCTTTTGTTCGTTTTTTCCACGTCTGATCTTTTGCAGCCTTATCTCCTCGCATCGCTACTGATAAAAAAATTCAGGCCATTCCGTATGCGCACGTCGATACTCACAGGTTTGAGAAAAATTCTTCCACGATTAAGGGAGGATGATTGAGAGTAGAAAAAAGGCACATTATTTAAGAACGAAGATGCGAGAGTCTCGTGGCGATTCCACGGTTCATCCGCGTGTCCCTTCCTTCTCTCCCCCCGAGTCCGCGATTACACACCTACCTCGTAGCCTCGGGGCCTTAGTGGGGGGGCTTTCGGAGTTCGGAGTGAGTTGGTTGTGCCGCTGCTTACTGTTGCTGGTAGCGGTAGCCGCTGCTGTTGAAGCCACCGCGATCGTCGTAGTCGTCGTTGTCCGGGGAGTGTGCGAGAGAGAGTGTGCGAGTCAGTCCGAGCGGCAGTCCTCACACGACCTCAGTCCGCGATAGATTGTATCGCGAGAGTTCGATCCCTCCGCTTCGATCGATTTTTCTTCGCTCGAAAAGAGCCGCGCGCCAATAACAATCGAGTTCACATCCACTTGTTTCAATCTAACGAAAATTCTCGATCGGTCGACGTTACGATTAATCAATTTCTTTTTATTATTATTCAATTAAATTAATTAAATTGATGAACTTCGCAATCGTGGATTAAATCGGATCCGTTACTTTTCTCAAGTTTCTACGAAACCCACAACAGGATTATATCGAAGAGCTTGTAAAGGAGGTAAGCAACTCATCCGACTGTGAAGACATTTTTTATCGTCGAGTGCCTGTGATCACGTGTTTATTGCAAAAAAAAAAAGGAAAAACGCAAATAAGTGCTTCGGTGCTGTGATCTGGTGTTTACTTGACTTTTTTTTTTTACTTATTTTTTTTCTTAAAAATAATTTGACTTTAAAACAGCTATGGTTGTGTATGTGCACCTTGGCGGGCTTTCTTCGTCAGTTCTTCGTCTATCGTACCGCAATATCGTTAAAAGTTACCGTAAAGCTGTAATATGAAATAATAGTATGTATACGGAATACGTGTATTATACACTTGTATGGTAAGCAGACTGGATATCATTATACCGTCACGCGACAACGTCTGTGGTGAACCTGGGTGTACGGGCCAAGGACTCCGCTTACGCTCTACGGTTAGATCTACGGAGTCGTAAGACGAGTACGAGTCTCGCGATCCCCGCAGGATCTTGGATATATGAAATTATGAGTCGATGAAAAAATAAAAAAAATTAAAAAACAAAAGACAAGTGCAAAACGTGGCTGGAGTAAGTTACGAGTAGCGCGGGAGAGTAACGACGATCTACGTCGTCAAACTCCACCTCTTAGCGACAGTTGCTTCTTCGATTCTTGCGATCGCTAGCCGATCGACCGGTTACCTCCTCCCCCCCTCTCCCCTCTTTCCCTGCTGGAACGATCGTCAATCGAGATTCTCGATCATCGAGACGAGACGGATGCGCGCGCTCGTGAGCGCCGATTAACGTGGAAAAAACGTGTGAAACTTGACAAATGCTCAATGAAAATTGTAAGCGTCTCACGGATTTTACTCGTCATCCGTACACGATCGAACGATTTGAATTCCACGTTTGACAGAACAACGACAAACATAGCACTGTTTTCCCATTCATGAAGAGGAGGGTCTGTAATGAATGAGTTTTCGAACGAGCGCGCGAGATTTCGAATACCCTTGTCGTCTTGTTAACTCCTCTAATCTTTCCGCCTTTCATCTTTTCCGTTTTGATTATTTCTGGTATTAGTCAGTCCAGCTAAATGCGCGCAGATCAGGTTGAAAAAACAATAAATTTTCATATTAGCTGTTGCGAAGATTGAAAGACTTTATGTAATATCGATTTGGATAAAAATTCTTTTAGGAATCCCAATGCCGAAAAAAAAAAAAAAAAACAAAAAATGTGATTGGTAGCAGAAATAATCGAACGAGCGGTTGTGGGAGGAGTTTCCCTGTGACGACGACTGTCGATGACTAACAGACGATATTTTGAGGATAATTTTGGGTACTCGCGTTGGTTACACGGAATCATAGACTCGTAGCAACAGTTGGAGCTGTAAGAGTCCCGACTCCGGTTTGTCTTCTAAAATTAGCACGAAACTGGAAATGTAGTGGTGGGCTTCCCCCCTCGAGTTTCGACGCAGTCGTAGGAATGTCATGCATAGGTATAATTAGTAGTTGAGAAAACTTGACAACCCATCGGAGAAGCGAGTATTTGGTGAATGAATGAGAGTTTACAACACACTTTCAGCTATCGCTTCGTCGGATTGCTTCAATAATCAATTTGCGGACGATAATTGACTAATCTTTCGCAATAAGCGTTCGTCCTCCTTTTCGCGAGACGAAAAGGAAAAAAAAAAGTCAATATGTTCTTTCTTCACTTATCATCTTCGCTCCCAATCGCTCAATGATTAGAGACCGGTGTCTAAGTGTGCGTGTCTCTGAGTCTCCGAGACTGTCCTCTGCTTGACTACGACGAATGCCGCAGTGACGTAGCGTATAGACAAAATACATAGCATCGGCAGGTAACTCGGCTACATGCTGAATTACGTAACGGGCTAATCCGATGAAACACAGAGTGATATCCTCGTCGCTGTGGAGATAGAATGAAAGAAAAAAATAAAGAAATGTGCCGGTGTCGCGCGTGCGTACGTGCGAAAGCGAACGCGTGCGGACAAACTTACGATTGGTGAAACTGCCATGCGCTCTCACTGCGAAGGAAAAAATTAAACAAAAAAAAAAAAAAAAAAAACCGATTTTGAAATAAAATCCTTCTGTCGAGTCCTTGGAAATCGTCGAGCTGAGATCTCCAGCCAAAGCGGTACTGCTGATCCCGTACTCGTCTCATTCGTACACGTACCGCTTATGACGCAATTTCCCGTTGAGAGAAAATAAAGCGAGACAAGACAAGGTACACTTATGGTCGATGGCGATTTTTATTCGCGAGAGCGAGCGAAACAGACAACGAAGATGCGATAAGTCGAAAGAACACGAATCGCGTTCGCTATTCCTATATTTACACTCGAAAGATTACACACTCCTCGGGGCCGATCATCTTATTCACTACGTGAAGGATAAGAGGGGCACCGTTTAGATATCGTTTCTCTTTCGTTTTATCGCCTCTGAAGTAGAAAACACGTACCGAAATGGCAGAGAAATTGCTGAGAAGAGACAGTGGACTGTTTATTCTTTTTAGCGATCTTTGTGAGAAGAATGAGTATAATAACTGATTACACTTTATGCACAGCTAACGAGAAGGAGAAAAATAAATAAAAAGAAAGCGGAAGCATGTTTGATAAGATGAATCGTATTTACGTTGAATGCACAATCATGCATATTTTTTTATCTCATTTTAACGATTATATAAGTTTCATGAGCTCAGTAACGAAGCTGTTATAACAAATGAGTTTTTAAAAAATCGGCAATCTTGATGATGGCAAAAATGTCAAAATCAGCGAATTTCTTCGAGTCTCGAACCGATGTAAAAGTACTGACGAGTATATCTTGACGTCAAAAATCGAATGGACGATTGTTCGGCTTAAATCCACACGTCGCGCCCGTGTGTGCCGCGTACACTCTTATCGTAGAGCGAGCTACAGATCCCTCGATGAGACCGCGCATACAAGTGGTACACACGTCATTGAAACGTATATATATTTATGAATTTCGCGGCGTTGTCAAACGTGCGAAAATTTGGAATTTCATTTATTTTTTTCCTGGTCGTCTATTTTAACTATTCTTGTTCAGTGACCCGAGCGGTTTACTCTGACGAATGCGTAGTGCACGAGTTTAGCGAAGGATGAAATTCGATCCTTTGCCGATCGCACCTGCTGACCTCGATATTCGATTCATACATAACTGAATTCCGTATTTTATACTCAATCACATCGTCGATGATATCGGAAAACTCTACTCGAGAGAGTTCGAAGTGCGTCATATTCCGCGAGTCTTTATCTCGGTTTTATCGTAGATTTTTAACGGAACGCAGAGAAGATCGATCGTTATTTTCAACGGTTTATCTGCTTTCTATTACGTGCTTCGATAAATATCCGAAGGTTCTCGCAAGGTTCGCTCGTGAGGCGTTATAATGTACAAAAAAAAAAATAGTTAAAGAGAAACATAAGGAAAAATCTTAGCGATCGTGTGCGTAATTCGAATCATCGCCGCGCGCGATTTTCGCCCGGATAGCTCATCACACCGAGACTTCTGCTCCAATATGAACTTTGATCCTCGGCATTGCCGTCTATACGCGTGTTTCTTTTTTTCTTTCACTCCCGAACGTGCAAAGTAATAAAAGTGGGGAATTCACGTTCTCGCCTTGTTGAAGGCGCGAGTGTCAGGTGAGTGACTCGACTCAATGACGTGGATTCTCGTACCTCGTTGTTAATTCATGTTCATGAGTATTCGTCTGGACCAAACAATCTAATGCGTGAATTCCAATACTACTCGGAAAATATCGCAAATAATTTATTGCTTTTACGATTAAAGTTTATCGAGGGAAAACCGTGAAGCTACTTCCTCCCAAAAAAAGATCGAGAATCGAAAAGTTCATAACTGCTTAGATCTATCCTCCGTGATCTATCTCCGGGCTTCGACGGGTTATGTCATACCATGGTATGTCTCGTAGCGGGGACGAGCAGGGAGACCTTGAACCCCGGTTCACAGACCTCGATCAACGTTGCTGCGTCTCTCGCGAGAAATCGCGTAGGCCTCCCGGTTCCGTCTCGTTCACGAATCGTATAGCTATTCGACTGGCTTCGCATTTACACTACGGAACTCCTCTCGCTTTATCTATTCGCTCGGTACTGAATTATTCGAGTAGATTCCTTGCTCGCGATACGCCACGTTTGTTCCGTTGGCATTGGATAATACACAACTCTTTGGCTCTCGTATCGACGGTTCTCGCAGCGTTTGAATCTTTGCCAAGATCGCGAGGAGATTAAAGGCCCGAAGTATCTGGAACTCACCGGAGGCCCAATGGATATCTTCTGTAATTATACGGTAGTATCCGCACGCAGCGTAATAGACTCTCTCGGCGCCTCCGCCACTCGTGTAATTTTTCGTTCTCGCCCCGCACTTACACACATACGTACGCACTCGGCGTGCTGCGAGTAACAAGCTAATGGGAGAGAGAGAAAGACGTCAGTGTTGCTATTGACATTAGCAATGCTGATCTGCTTCGCCGCATTATGACCTGTGACCCCATGTGTATTTATTTTATCTCTACCGCAACACATCGGGCTGTTTTACACTGCACTATTGATAATACTCCATTATACACTTTACCGCCGCAAATGTATCGTTCATCAAAAGAATATTTTATCGACTTGCACTTGTCACACGAATAGTCGAAGGTCTCGCTATCGAGATTACTCGACGATGACAAAATTTTTAATGCAACGGGAAATTATTTAAAAAAAATTTAATACGCTTCGAATGAAACTTTGTTAAAGATAAAATGATTTATTATCGAATGAATCGCAAGTAGAGTGCAAAAGTTATCGGAGTTCACCGAGAAAAATCATCTGCTCTATCATCGTCGAAATACGAAAAGCGAAGAAGAAAAGTAAACATTAAAAGAAAGTACAGTTAAGAATTAAATAAAAAATGAATTCGATTCATTGCAAAATTAATAGTCAATTTATTGTAATGATACTGGAAGTTTTTACGCATAAACAGGGTCATTAAATTCAATAGGCAATAGCGATAAAAAATGAATACACTTTTACATTTTTAGGCAAATTACAGTAAATGATTGAAAACAAATAATCTCTAATGTTGAAAATATATTATTACTTTTTACTGGTATTTGGCGTCGAGACGTCTCTGGATATCGTATATTAATTGTTCTTTATAATTGCATATAACATTTAAAGTCCCAATTCATGAATAAAAATGTCCAGTATCCGTACATTAAAGAAATATTGTCAACGATAAAATGATTTATTATCGAATGTCTCGAAAGAAGAGTGTAAAAGTTATCGCAGTTTATAGAGAAAAATCGTCTTCTCTGTCATCGCTGAGATACAGAAAGCGATGAAGAAAAGTAATAGTATATAAAGAGAAATCGAACAAAAAAAAAACAATGGATAACATATTTCTCGATTATAGCAACGAGGCAAAGTGCAATCGCGCGCAGCCACGTGAGTTTATAGTACACTCATCGTTTCGTTGCAAATACGTGTACATAATTTTACTTATACTGTGATACATTATACTCCATTCTTTGCATGGATTCTGACGTTATATTTTCTACGACGACAGCGTCACATGTATCCGTATTGTCGACAAGGTCAAGCGAAACCTCGTATCCTCCATTGTACTTTGTCTTTTTGTCCATCTTTCGCGTATGCAACCATTATCAACGCACATCTATGCAACAATTACGAGAAACTTGCGTGCGCTAATGTTAATGACAATGCGAAGAATGCACATTTGAAATCTGTCGTCAACAAGAGTCTTACGATTTTTGCAAGAAACTTCAGGTACAATCGCGGATTTCTTCGGTTCTCTTACATGTATTTGTTTTTCGATCTATTGCACGAATGAATCACGTCTTCCAGGACTCGATTATCAAGTAAAACCTATCGAGAAGTTGTTGCAAAACAATGTAATAACCGTGTTTGTCATTTTTTTTTATATCGTTGTCCGTATAATACTCGTTGACCTAATGGGAATTCTTACGAAAAGAAAGTCTCGGTGAGTCACGTTTTTCCGAGATATTCGTGTGGATAAGCACGTCATGTTCGCTACAAGATGTATATATATACTTTTTTTTTTTTTCGTTAAATCCCTCGCGGCGTTTCTTATCCAGTTACTTGTCCAAATATGCGTAAACTTGTATACAGAAATGTGAATCGTTTTGAATATAAAGCATTTGCAGCGCAGCCTCATTTTTAGAGGCTTCGAATCGTCGAGTCCAAGTTGATAATTCACTGACTCGTCAGTGCGGAGGCAGCTGTTACTGTCGCGATCGTTTCAATTTGACGGTCCCAATCGATATCAATCTTTTTATAATCGTCGACGTATGTTCCAATTTGTGTCGAGAGTCTATTTTCCCTTTCTGTCTCAAGCGAATCGAACGATATCTCGCTGAGTCTCGCTTACTGATTTCGACGCTCGACGTCCACTGCGATATATATTTCCAGTGTTCCAGATCGATGAACCCAACTGAGGGTCTGCACGATATTTTACATCATTCGTAGCATATATCCCTACCGCGAGGCGTAAACAGTTTAAACAGGAAGCGACTGTCGTTCGTTCGGTATAACGCATCGCTGTTGTGACGAAAAGCCACGACGAGGCGTCGTTTCTTTTGTCCCTGAAAAAAAAAAAAAAAAAAAAAAAAACAACCGGAAAATTGTATAAAAAAGCGAAGCAGAGAACCCGAAGTATTCAAGAGCCTCGGCGATATAGTCTACGAGGAAACACTTGATACATTCAACGCTGACCTATTTCCTATTCAATAACCGTCTGCTACGGAAAAAGAAACTTGAATAGCAATAGAAAAGAAAAAAAAGAACATGCAACTCATTTGAAAATTGTCTTTTAGCTTCGGAAAGCAATAGTTTTAATAAAGCTGCAACTATGTTGTATCGAAAGACCACCGTGTCAGCGTGTGGTCCCGTGTAAGATTACTTCGGGTCAACCGCGACCTGTCAATCCACGTGAGCGCGTGTCTCGCACGGATTTGCGAACCTCACGTTACGGGTTGCTAATCGTTTCGCACGACCGCCTGTTATCGATATGTTTCGAGGCACTCAGGGAGTCGCGTAGTCTCACGTACGGCTGTAATTCTTGTTCCTACGGCACAGCTAAGGCACACGCAGCTCTTCTTCGCGAACATCTTCGCATAGTTTCGAATAACTCGTCATCGTCATCTCCCTTTCATCTATAAATATAGATACCCGACCTTTCATTTCTTCATCCGTAATAACTAACCGGAAGCTCTATGCTTATTTTTCGTTTTTTTTTCGCTTGCATTGGTCTTTAAAGAGTGAAACGCACGGTAATCAGCGTCGAAGTGCCTTTCTCTATTACGGTAATTAATCTAATGAAGTATTATACTCTTATTATCTTTACTGTTTATTTTTTATTTATTTTTTATCGTCTGTTCCTTAAGTCTTTTCTCTTTCCTCGTGACAACTCGAAATTTCACCTGATCCGGTCGGATACATCCGCGACTATACGTGTCGGTCGACATCAAAGCCATCGTAGAACTTACTGGCGTGACTGGCGTTTTTTGTCCTTTGCGTAACGCGGCACAGCTCGACGAGCCCCTGATGCAGACTCTGGTCATCGTGTATACGCGTCTGTATGTGTGTTTGTGTGACTCTCGTGTGTGTAACAGCAGAGTGAGAAGGACATTCCCGCATCACGTATTTCAATTCGCTCTGAAAACCGAGAGAGACCCTCTCGAGACTAACTCGTCCCATACAGACCCACATATCTACACGATTTAATGTTTAATGTCCAAAGTGTGCAATATTCCTCGAGGGGGAGAATACGGTCAATGCGATACTCGAATTCCGACGATGACGTGAGGACCTCTCGAAGCACAAATTTTCAAGCATCGAGGCGACAGACGGAAATTGCTCACAAATCCGTCTGTACAAAAAAAAAAATTGCCCTCAGTCATTAATCGTGTCTGCGAGTAGTTCTCTTATCTATGCCGATAAGAATCCACCTGAAGATACAGAAACGTCACGAACTATCGAAAGATTATATGTTCGATAGAGAAATTACGCAATTCATTTACTTTCTGCGAACGCAGATGGGGACATTTAAGAAATTGTTAATCGTCACGGTTATTCCTTCTCAAGGAACGTCGGTGTCCTCCTCCCACCCTCCCTTTTCCCCTCTCGCGCGTATTACACGAACACGCGATGACGAACTGGACCACGAGGCCATGATCCTTGTGGCGTGGTTTCGATATACCGTTAGCTGCAGAAGAGCGTTATATAGAGAGCGAAGTATATAGCGCTGCGCTGTGTACAGCAAGGAGATTGCTGGAACCCGGATAAAAACCACTCGAGTTCTGACCATAGACGGCACACGCGAGAGAGCTCGAGAGAGAGCCCGTTTCGACATCTTTGGCCATTCGCGAGATCTCAAACGTTACTCTCCACGAGTCACACTCGTTCGGACGTCCAGCCAATTCCATCTTTTCCACGTGCAATCATCGCCACCACTCGACTCGAACGGTATTAACTTCGAATCCGCGGAAATCTTCGCTCGCAACGGCCGCTGATATGTCCATCTCCTCATCCCGATCTACTTTTATTGGCGATTAAAGTGAACTTATATTGCAACTTGGAAAATTAGATTAGCAAATCCGCGACAGGATATATCGCATTACCGCGTGCCAATCGTTAAGGAGAAAACTCCTGTGCGATGGCTATTTTAAATTGTGAAACTTTCATTGAGAACAAAAATTGGTTAAACGACGATTTTTTTTTTTTTTTTTTATAGTAAAGAAAGTAATAGTTTTTTTTAACAGTTAATACGATTAAGTACGTGTTTTTTTATTTACGAACGAAATATTTTTTTCGCCACCGGAAAGCGCCGATTTAATCGATTCAACCGATTTCTTTTCTCACTGCACTTCTTACTATTTCACTACAAAATTGTGTGTAACGTATCTCGTGTTTTTTGTGATATGTTGCAGATGCTTTCGAAGCCGGGTTGCTGCTAGCTGACTGGCCTCGTCTGAATAAACAATCATGTAAGTTACGATCCGCCGCTAATCTTTCACGTATGATCGCTCGAACGGGTTAAATAGTTTTGTGAGAAAACTCGTAAAATTTAGCATAGATCGCGGGTGTTTATATGTCACGGGAAGGGCGTTGGAATCGGGACGTTATCCATCAGCAAAGATCGAGCTTTGGCTCTAAGAAAAACAAAAAAAAATCGTTTCAATCGTAGAAACTCTTTAAATCGTTACGCTGAGCAATTGACAAATGCAAACAAACGATTATTGAGTCACTAAACTCGATGCGACGTAGTGAATAAAAAAAGAAAAAATGATTGAGACACCAGCGAGTACTTACAGTGGAATGACCACTCGCTCGACGCGCCCCATTTGTCATTCATTCATGCAATCTGCAATTTACGATCGCAACATTCACGCCATATATCTTGAGAAATTTAATTGCCGGCACGTTTCGAGATAGTTGCGTTTTTGTTTCACACTGAAATAACGAAAGAAATTTTTCGTCCTGCATAACTTAATGTTTTTCTTTATTTTTTTTTTTATTTCTTTATTTTTTTTTTCATACCTAACTCTCACTGGGGACGAATACGATACATTACTCCTGCCTCTACGTACCGCGAATTCTCTCCTTAATCAGAATCAAAAACCAGTTTCGTGTGTACACGTGTAAAACCGTAGCGGAGTGTACCCTCGCGATATGCGTAATCGGATATTCCGACATAACGGACGAGCTCGACGTCGCGAGTCGCGAACGCGTTTTGTTAAGCTACGAAAGCGCTCGGCCCGCCACGCGAGAGAATAATAAGAAATTGGGAAACGCGAAAGAAAAGAATGCAATGAAATAAATAACCAGCTGGAAGAAGGAGGAAAGCGCGAGGAGAGGCGGCAAAGAATAATCGCGGTGTCTTTGTATTTATAGAGTGTGTTGCGACGATGAAGTTGCCTAACACTCGAAATACACCGGGATGCGGCTTCAAGATATATACATGAATAAAAATAAAAATAAAAATACCGGGAGCGTCGATTAAACCTCCGGACGTTAAACGTTGTTACCCAGAAGTAAGAACTTACAAGGCGCGTTAAAATTTCACAGGATCATTTAACGGTCAACGCCAACTCATCCGTGACATTAGTTCGAAGTTTTCTCTTCCTTTAATTTAAACATCCATCAGAAACAATACGTTGCTACGTAAAATTCCATCGTTGTTATTTTCATTGCGTAATATAACGCGTCGAATGAAAAAAGAAACCCGTTTGCTCGCGCGTATATCCTCGGGGCACAGCGGACTCGTCTATTATGATACAAGAAAATTTCGTCTTTCGTAGGCAACGCTGACGAGAAATCTTCGTAACATTAATCCGCATTATAAATATTTGTCTGTGAAAGACAAAAAAATGCCGCGTTGCACTTCGACCTTTCGCAACAATTTCGCGATGGAGTGTAAAGCAACGAATTCATTTTTTTGCATATTAAAAAAAAACCGCGAACATCGTAAAATTTAATTATACAATTATATTGTAATCGCGGTTGC
The DNA here is from genome assembly GCA_934046635.1 of Buathra laborator. Lineage (NCBI taxonomy): Eukaryota > Metazoa > Arthropoda > Insecta > Hymenoptera > Ichneumonidae > Buathra > Buathra laborator. The sequence continues at coordinate 1,418,109 of OW203897.1, read as the reverse complement.
GGTCGAGGTGCGCCGAATGCGTTCGCGAAATGAGCGTCGAAGCGTTCTTTTTTTTTTTAAATTTTTTCGTGGACTATGCACGTTTGGCTTTTGGACTTTTCGCAAGAGAATTAACGCGGGCGTACGAGTGCACGAGTCGTACAGTCGTCATCAACGAGCAAAGTATGCGAAACAGTGCAAACAGCAGGACTAAACTTTGCTTTGCTATGTATAGAATCGGCACAGCGGGTCCGTGTACCCAAACGCCTGTTTCTTGCGAACTCACCCGCTATCTTCACGCTCTCGGCCGACGCCTCTTCGACGAAGAGTATATACGTTTAAATACGAAGAGGCGATAGTTTGGCAGATTCCCAGAGTCGTCGGGCGTTTCAATAATAAAATAAATATTCGCGTGTAATTCAATAAGCATGTAATAGCGATACATATCGGGCAGCGATGGGCATTCAATTCACGGTATCTTATGTGACACCGCTTCGGAAATTTTGCATTACAGTCGAACCGGAACGAGATGGAGTTTCGTTAACAGTCTTGCGTTGCAGATAACTAAAAATACGTATTATCGCTATCGAAGAAGGCGGCGTGTTGTGGTCTGCATTATCAATTATTCATGACCACCGATAATCCTCAGTTCGCTTACGACCGACCGAAATGTGTTTTTTTTTATCTTTCATTTTCAGTCACCGACAATACCGATTTTTATGGTTTTTTTTTGTTTCTTGTTTCCATCGCAGGTTGACGAGTACGAAAATGCGTGGGTCAACGTTGTCCCTCCCGCTTCTAGGCGTTCTGCTGCTCGCGGTATCGCCGACTCCGTGCAACGCCCTCTGCAACCTGGTGAATGGCACGATGGCTCGTTGCCACGATCTCGACGATGCAAAGTACATCGACACCTACCACCTCGAAATTCTCAAGACTTCCGTTTCGGAGGATCATCTCTATCCCGGAATATTTCGCAATCTCAGCAGTCTAAGGCATTTGGATCTATCGAACGGCGAAGTCGAACACATAGATCCGGGAACATTTAGCTCGTTGCAAGAACTCCGTAGTCTCGATTTGTCGCACAACAAGATAGCGAGTCTTCGCGATAATTCGTTCGAAGGTTTGAAAAAATTGCGTAGTCTAAGCATACGAAAGAATGCTTTCACGGAAATACCAACGGCCGTGTTGAATCTGAAGAATCTGAAAATTCTCGATATCGCGGTTAATCCGTTGCACTGCAGTTGCGCGACTCTCAAAGTACGGGACGTCCTTGTGGAACGCGGAGTTCACATGTCGAAGAGAGTCTTGTGTTCGAGTCCCGCGAATCTAAAGGGTAAACCTCTTCTGGAACCGGATGTTCAAGTGATCTGCATGTTCGAAGAACAGGACAAAGAGATGCAGATGGATCAACCAGCTTTTCAGGGCTCTGGGGACGTACCTTCCGGTGATCCCTTCGACGACTTGACTACCGATAAGGCCGACGAGGAGGAACACGATATAACCGACGATGTGCCGCCGACTACGGCTCCCGAAGTCGAAACACCGGCACCTACGATAGCCGCGGAGGAAAAAGCACCAGCCGTAGAAGTTACGGCGGCTTCGATTCCCGCGATAACCGAATATTATGACGAACTTTTCTTCTCCGAAGAAAATGATAAACACGCGACTACCGCAACGGTTCCTGCGACCAGCAGTGCTAAGTCTGTCGAGGAAGACGATTCCGTCAAAGTGGTCGATAAAAATTCGCTTCTTCGAGAACACGAGACCAGTGTTTACCCTGTTGAGGGTTCCGGCGCGGAGGAGGAAGAAGACCTTCAGGAAGGTTCGGGTACCGAAGGATCCGGAACCGGAGTACCGCCGATAAGTTGGGATTCTCCCGACGACGAAACCGATCGCGAATCCTCGAGTGTCGATCCATCGGGAACGACAACGGAAAGTAGTATATTTGGAATGATATGGGATGCCATAGCCGGCACTTCGGCGCAACCCGACGAGGATACGAAAAAGGATTTGGATCTCGAGGAAGAAGAATTTATAAACGCCTCGTCGGAACCTACGATTGTGAGCACAAAATCGTCAGTCGACGAGAAGATCGAACCACCGATGATCGAAACTGCGAGAGGCATGTCTGGGAGCGGAAAGATCGACAGTGATACAGTAAAGATCGGCGAGTCTCTTGATGACTCCAAGTCGGGAAAAGTCAAAGCCGATGATGACGCGAACGCGGAGGCAACCGGTGCTTCGCCGGCGCGTCAGCAGAAACAAGGAATGGGATCTTACGTTGTCCTGGCAGCTCTCTTAGCTGTTCTCGGAGCTCTTCTCGGTTTCGCCGCTTACAAGGGAGACTACTGCAAGAAAAAGAGGAAACGCAACGACGTCGAAGGCGGCACCGAGTTAAAAGACATGACAAAGTCTCTTCTCGAGTCTGGAAACGGCGCACAGCCGAAGATCGCGTCTAATGGAAACATGGAGAACGTTCCGTTGGTTTGCACTCCACCGCCCGATGATTCGAAAAATGAATTAGCCGATCGCGATGTACAGACGCGAGGCGACGATTCGAAAATGAGATACTCGGCGGCACCCGATGCTTCGGAACCGGTGAAACCGCCTCGCAAATCATTCGTGCCGCACGAAGAACCCGAAAGAGCTCTGGCGAACGGAAAGAGTCATCAGGATTTGGTTAATTCGTCGGTACCGGAAGAACCGGTGTGTTTGCGGAACAAGAGTCCCGAGGAGACTTCCGGAATGAGTCATGGAAATCATCGTCCCGATTCCATCTCGTCGCTAGGTACGGACTCCAGAGGGTCACCGTCCGCAAGAACGAGTCCCCCGTTCTCGTCGTTGACGAATGGCTCCGTTGGGACTCTTCCAGGATTAGCGCGACCTCCTCTCAGTCCGGGTGGTCAAAGGGTGAAAATAACGCTACAGGAGAATCCCGACAGTATCCCGAAGACACCGATACTCATCACTCGAACGAAAGCCGGCGAAAACCTAGTCAAGACACCGTGAATATTCGACTCACGTGGGCCGAAGACCGCGTGAAGACATGTGAAGAAATATTGATCAACGAAGACGTTTAGAATCGAATGATTTTTTTTTTTTCTTTTTTAATGTTTGCAATTTGCTTACGAACTGTCGAAATCGTCGTTTCAACGGCTATCCGCGAGGTGTTCAGACGTACATGTGCCGTTTCTTCAGCCGCAGCATACACGTTCCTAAATTTCAGAATTGTTTTTTTTTAAAAGGTTCAACGCGATCCTTTAGACAATGCGCGTCGTAACTTTACGGAAAGTCGTTGACGACGAGCCGCAAAAAGCAGAAAAGCAAGTGGTAAAAAAAAAAAACGATTCAAGATTCAGCTGTGAGCTTCGCGGCGAATGCGAATGGACGTTGCGAGTGTACGAGTCGATTCCTGCATTAAGGTTCTCTTCACTCGGATAAGATAGTACTATACTGCATAGAGAAGAAAGTAAATTACTATAAATTAATTAGTATGTCATATATGTAAATGTATATTAATGAGAATGCTGCTGTGCGATCCGGGGCTTGAAACATCCGTTTTAACTATAGTAACTTTGTCTGTGTGCGTGATAAGGGAATCGATTAGCTCAATGATTCGCTTTGATGAAAAAGTGCGAACGATAGTTGTAACAATAAATGCATCGTTTTCGATTTAAATAATCTAAGCCCCGTTCCCACGCAGCTTTCGTAAAAGTTTTCGAACTTTTTGATTTTTCGCGTAACACACATCGGGTTTTATTTATTTTCTAAGAGTGGCGAATAAATCGTGAGACGCGCTACGAGAAGACGAGACGAGACGAGACGATACGTCGCGGGTTGACGATTCGGCGGATGAGTTATCGATAATCGCACCGCTTAGCATTTAATTAGTAATTACTGTAATTAGTCGAGGCGCGCGCTCGGCGCTTGTCGATTGCTGCATTAGCAAACATTCCCTGATTCAGTGCAGCTTCTTGGCTGCGGCCCGCTAACGAGTGTGTATGATAAACGAGTGAGATATGTAGTATACACACGTATGTATATCTATTATAAACGTAAAAGCAGAGGATAATCATCAGCGTCAAAACGATCAAAGACCGGGCGTAATACGTGTATTGCACGTCGGCGTCTCCTTAAGCCAAATGAATAATAATTTTCGTACCGCGTAAAACACACAGCATCAGCATCCTTTAGAATTCAAGACGGCATAGACTTAGATACATAGAATAAGAGATTAGAAGAACGAACGATGCTTGATTAGCATTGTATTACACTATATATTATATAATAATAAAAAATAATAAAAAATAAATAAAAAAAAAAAAAATGTACGAAAAAATTATATATCGAAGAAACTTCGCACCTGCCGATATTGCTGTAATCCGGTGTCGTTCGATCTCCTAATTATAGGGCATAACCGATGATGATGATTAATGACCGATAAGTAGATGAATAAAGAATAGAAAGACTTTATTTATACCTTCAGTCTTATAATAAATATTTAAAAAAACACGATGGCGGGGGATGTTTATTTGTTTTTTCTTTTTTTTTATAGAGATAAATGTCGTAATGATTATTGCTGTTGACACGGAATCTTGTTTCTCGCATTATGTACAAAAATTTTGTAAATTTTTTAGTGATAAACACAAATCACTATCTTCGCGCGATTGGACGATCAAACAATATGTTCGGATTGAACGTTCGGTCTGTAACCGCCTCTTGGCTCTCGTGGAAGTTCCCGAATGACTATCGACTTGTCGGTATTGATTTCTCGGTTGGTGACACAGTTCTGGATATCCGAATCTTCGTCGTCCGTCGAGTGGCCGTTCTGCAATGGTTGACGGCGTCTCTTCCTCTTCGCGTTCGGCGTCTGGGGCCGCGGTCTTCGCTTCGAATCACTGCTCGGCTCTTCCGATTCCGTGTCTCTTCGATTTCCAATCGATGATACAGTCTTCGTGACGTTATTGTATCTAACAGGCGCGTTCGTTGTGGTGTCCGTTCTCGCGGCTTCGGACAATACGCTTGTGGAATAATTTCTTCTCGGTGCCGAACGAAGCCGCCTGCTCTGCATCCTGTCGTCGCGTCTCGACAAATTTTCTTCACTTCGCGCTCTGTTACGCGGTCTTCTCTGACGCCTTTTACGAGCCCTCAGACTCTCCATAGATCCGATTACATGCCCCGAAAGGGGACCCATTGATATCGAATCGAGAGCGTCCAGCGACTGTGCCAATCGAGGCATTTGAACCGCTTCGTCGTACGGCGGAGGATTTATTAATTCCAGAGGATGAATTCGAGGCTCCGACGAACTGATTCGGCTTGCAGCTTCCAATTCCATGTTTCTGAAACGCAAACGGATTTCATTGAGTCGATGAATTCAGATTCATCGCTGTCGTTCCGATTGCCATTGATTTTCAATAATTACCTTCTACGAAGCAATCGAAGTCTTTCCACGCCCTCTGCCTGTTGCAAACGCTGTCGCGCTCGTCTCGCTTGTCTCTTGATGGTCCACGTATGCCTCAGCGAGACTGTCGTTCCAAATATGAGAACAATAACGAGAAGAGTGATCATTACGAGTCCCCAAGTTTTATCTTTGTCGAAGTGTTGAGTCTCGTGCCATTCGCTGTAGCAAGCAGTTTCCCAAGAAAAACCAGAAACGTTGCTGGGACTCTGGCAAATTAAGGTTTCCGATGGAGTTTTCGTTGGCAGCTCCATCAGATAGAGAAACGTCGGATACAGCTGAAGACAATCGCAACGCCATGGATTATCCTCGAGTATTATATTCCGAAGATTTTTGTTCGATCCGAAGACCACTATATTCATTCCTTCGGTCAGCCGATTTCCTAGAATTTTTCAAAAATATTATCCTTATACACTTCCATTTTTTTTAAATTTAATTTAATTTAATTATTATTTTAATGTCTATTGATAATTAAAAAATCAAAGAAATTGAAATTAAAATGAACAATTAATATTTCAATGATTTAACTTTCAAAATATATATTTTTTTCAGCAATAAAATTTTAAACCGATAAATGACATACCCGACAAATCGAGTTTCTGCAATTCCGGAAGATCGGAGAAGCTGTTATTTGCCAATTGTACCAATCTGTTCCGTCTGAGAATCAGTGTCCTCAATGATTCCGATTCGAATTTGTCGCACACACCTTCCAACTGATTGTCACTCAAATTCAGAGTTCTTATACGCGGCATATCCGTCAGATATTCTCTCGGCACATTTTCGATGTTATTACCGGTCAGATCCAACGACAAAACGTTGGTCATAAAATTAGGATAAAGTTGAAATTCATTGAACGATAAATTCAAGAGTTTCAAATTGATGGTCTCGCGAAAGGTCCGCGAATGCAGTTGTCCGAGAGTGTTGGACGATAGATCGAGGGCTTCGAGCTTCACGAGTCCTGTGAATGCGTTTCTACTCACGTTCACTAGATGATTGGAGTTCAGTTGCAATTGGGTGAGCATACGATTTTTCGCGAATATTCTATCGGGTAACATTCTTATCGCGTTGTGAGATAGAATCGCGTGAGTGAGAGCGGTCAGTCCGTGAATACCCGGACGATCCAAGTTGCACCTCGAAACATCGAGCCTCTTTAAATTTTTATGCTGCAGTGTCTCGTAACTGCGAAAGAAGAAGAAGAAAAAAAATCATTGTAGACACGAGGATACGATTTTGCGTTGAAGTGGCTTAACGCGTCTTCTTTTCATTCCATTCATTCGGAAATAACTGTGGGTCGTTATGTATTTACCCGCTACTGTAAACGAGCCTAGGATTGTTAGATAGTCTCAACTGCTCAAGGTCTGGCGCACCCTCGAATGTGTCCGGACTCAAGTAATTGAGGAAACAATCGGACATATCCAGCCATCTCAATTTTTCACTTGTCAGTCGTTGAATGCTCTTCAAAGGATTCCCTTCCAGACTCAAAGTGAGAAGTTCCGGGAGGCCTTTCAAGGACGCGTTAGTAACATTGCTAATTGCTGGAAAAATTTTAATTGAAAATAAAAAAAATTAAGATGAATAGTCGCGATTTATAAAAATACATTCTTCGGAACTAAACTCACCACATCGACTGACGTCCAAAGCTTGAAGAGCAACGTTTGTCAGTTCATCGATTCTTTTCAATGGATTTCTCGATAAATACAAAACTTTAAGGCCCGTCAGATGGCCGATTGCCGCGATATCCGCGATATCGACAATATTATTTTCACTCAAATCGATTCGCTGCAATAGCTTCAATTGTTGTAAATCATTCGGCAGCGATGTTAACTTGTTAGTCGCTAAATTCAGGTATTGAAGATCAATCAGATCGTTCAGTTTGTCGGGTAGAATCTCGAGTGCGTTTCTCGAAAGATCCAAGTGTTGTACCTGGTAATCAATCAATAAATTAATCAAAGACGCAATTAACCCTCCGTCAGTACGCAGAAGTTTTGAAAGATCACTTGATATTGAAATTTGAAAAATTTGTCCACTAATTTCACTTTTTATCAATAAACATTTTTATTATTTGATTCAACGAACTATTGGATTGAGAACTCGACACGTCGATAAAAAGGAGACGTGATTAAAAAAATTCTAAAAACTCGGAATTCTTTGAAAACTAAACTCACATTTCAAATTCTGAGTATAGATACGGATGTTCTAAAAAATATGTGTGCTTACTGCGGGTTATTAATTTGTATATATTTTTTTTTTTATTTCACATGACTCACCAGATCGCTAATGTTCGCAGGATAATTCTGAATTCCCTGACCCGCGCAAATAATTCTACGAGGTTCGTGATTGAGATAGCAGAGGCAACTAATCGGACACGAGCCTAATCCGTTTGTAGTTTGAAAATAGACGAGATAAATGGAAATGATTAATAAAGCTCGATAGCAAATACGCTCCGAGTCGACGCAATTTTTTCGTCCATTCTCCATCTCTATACCGGTCTCAAAATTACATCAAACTCGTCACCATTATTGCAACGTTTATGTACGATCGAGTGACGTCACTTTGGCGAGGCAAATGGAAGCTTGTCGCAAATGCACTTGATCACTCTTCACCATACTTGTTCAATGCTCGTTCTTCGATATTTCACATTCCAGAAAATTACCGATTGCTTATGGTTCTTTGAACTTCAATACGAACGAACTGTGCGGATGCATAGGGAGCGGCTTTGCGTAGACCCAAACGTGAAAACTACTAACTAACTTATCTTTTTGATAAAGGCAACGGCCCAGGCAAGCGCGGTCGAGAGAGATAACTCACCTGTGAGATAACAGAGACCGTTGTGGGTGGGTAGGGCTATTCTATAATACGATCGAGATACTTACTCCGCACAGAGTTGGCCAGGTGAATTCGGTGAATCGTTTCAAAAACTCCATTCTCTCCGCACGGAAGTGATATTCCAGAATCAGCATGAATAGTGCGATAGAAGAGACGATATATACGGAACAATATTTATTATCTTTTCGTCCAGAAAAAAAAAAAAAAAAAAAAAAACTAAAAGAAGTTCAACAATGCGACCTCGACGATTTGAGAAATATCGTAAACGAATTCAATTTACATTTATTTTGCCGTATTCGTTGAATGGGGGAGGGGGCGGGGGCAGGTGCCCGCCCGATGCTACTACGCGGTCGTCGAACCTCTTCTATATATCGCGCATTTGAATAATCGATCGGGCAACCTTATCGTTTCGAATGGGCGAAGGATAGGAAGAACAGAGGACGAGAGTGAAATATAAAGTAACAACAATACACACACAAATAATATATTCAAGATGTATTATATTAAATTAATATAATAGTGACAATATGTGGATAATATTGAGAACAAATGGGTTCTTTTATTTTATGTTGAAGTTTGTCTCTGCGAACGATTTTTCTTAAACGTATAAGCAATGTAAACAATTGTTCCGATAATGAGGCAACCGCCGAATATTGCTGAAATCGCTATCATCCAGTTTTTACTCCGATCGACCTGATTCTCAATAACCATTAATTCTCGCCACTGGTGAGCGCAAAAATCCCACCATGTTTTACCGGAAGCGTTCATTGGACTCCTGCAGGTTAGACGCGTTATTTTAGTTCTCTGTCCGCCCGCGAGGTATATAAACATTTGATAGAGCTGAACGCAATCACAAGTCCATGGATTATCGTCGAATTCAACATTGCGCAGCATCCGATTGTTCTCGAAGATCGAAGGATTTATTGCGGTGAAAAATCGATTGCCTGAGACCCGCGATACAGTCAATTGGACTTTCATTATGATAAATAATCAATAAATTATCTACGAATCATTAATAAATTAAGGATCTGAGAATCATTAATGAATGAATGATCCAAAAATCATCAATAAATTAATAACTCGAAAATCGTTAACAACTTAATAATCCAAGAATCATACATTTTCCGTACCTTTTAAACTCAAATCCGTCAAGTTGGGCAAACCGATCAAACTATTTTTCGTAATCGTTGTTATGTTGTTGTAGCTGAGAATCAGAATTCTCAAGGAAGTTGACCTGAAATCTCCGCACTTGCCGTTCAATTGATTGTGGCTAAGATCGAGACGTCGAATTCTTGTCATCTTCGACAAATCCCATACGTCCTCATTCGTTATCGAGTTTTTCGAAAGATTCACGTGAATCGCAACTGTTCTCAAATTCGGCAACGAGCTGATATTGTTCCCTTCGAGATGAAGATCTATTAGATCCAAAAGTTCGGCAAACATCGTTTCGTTAATTATCTCTATTTTATTCTCCGACAAATCGAGGGTTTGCAAATTTTTCGTATCGTTGAACCACGCATTCGTCACGCTGACGAATGAATTGTTTCCCAATAGCAAGTGACGGAGATTATTGTTTCCGGAAAATATGTCGTCGGGCAGTGTATGCAGTTCGTTGTCACGAAGATCGAGATACGTAAGATTCGTCAATCCTTCGAAAGAGTCCGATGGCAAATTCGTCAATCGACAATCCTTCAGCACGAGGTCCGTCAACGTTTCGCTATTGAACTTACGAACCGCTCGCAGGGGATTCCCCGTGAGATTCAGAGTCACCAAAGCCGGCAATGATTTTGACAATAAATCGTCCACTTCTTCGATTGCTGAAGCGCACGATCAATGCAACACTGCTTAACATTTTTTATCAACGACAATTACATTTTTTTTTATCGACAAAAAACTCCGCGTACCGCATCGCTGAGCTTCGAGACTTAGAAGAGAATAAACTCGCAGCCCTGTGAGGCTCTTCAGTGGATTTTGCGACAGCGATAGCCACTGAAGTCGCGGTAATTCGTTGAGAAAGCTGACATTCGCTATATCAACGATTTCGTTGCCCGCTAAACTAATCGATTGAAGTTTCGTTAGATCGGCAAGACTTCGCGGCAAGTGCGTAATCTTGTCGTGTTCGAGAATGAGTTTCACGGCATTCGTGCGATTCTCTTCAGCTATTCTCTTCAGCACGTACTCGGGAGAACTATTCCGCATATTAATAATCGATGAGATCGTTTCATTCTGTCGGGATATAGCGAAATAAACGTTTTGCCGATCGATCGCAATCGTTCTAATGGAAATATTGAAAAAGTTTCCATAAAAATGTATCTACTCACCAAGGGCTTAGTAGCTCGTCGAGGGAATCTGTCGAATCTATCTTCTGCAAAAACTGTCAACACTGTTGTATTGACAGTGTGACAGTGACAGTTTAACAAAAATATCTCAAACACAGCAACCGAAAGCGACAGTGTAAAAAATTGATCGATACATTTCATCGTCGCGTAGTTAAGCGTTGAAGATAAAAAATAATTGCACTGTAAAACACAAAAAAAACTGAACCAGGTTACGTCTGACAAAACACATGTTAAACGATACGATCGAATTAATATCCGTTGCGAGTGAAGTTGTTCGATAGTCTCCTCTACGCGTGGCGAAAGAAAACCTAATTCGGTTTTTTCAGCGAAAGAGCGACGAGAATCTCTCTGGGATTGTTTGCTGGCGCGAGCGATTGGAAACGACGGTTTTTCAAGGACGAACGCGGTGAAAAAGCTTTCGACGTCCCGAACATTTGAATGGTCAGTCCGTTGGAAAATATAAGACATTAGATAAATACCTCGAGTATCCCAAAGCCGATATAGAGCGACCGTCTCCGCGGGTCTAAGCCTCTCTCGGCTGACCCATGCGGATATTTTTCCCTTTCCACTGCCCACTCTACCACCACTACCAGACCAGACGACGACAGGATTTTTTTATTGTTGCTTTCAAATCCCAAAGGAGATATATGGATATTCCTTGGTCTCGATAACATTCTCGAATTATTTTCAATCCCGAAGCTGCGCGTAATCATTTTTAAAATTAGTCGCGTCTTCATTGAGTTAACGTGAAGCGAAAAAAGTTAAAAATGTACGCGACGAATATAAGCCAAAGAAAAAACGATGGATAAAACACGATAAAATCATGAAGCCCTCCAAGTATCGAAATGAAAACAAGTCTGGAAAAAATCAACCCCCTCAAAGTCCTTTCGTTTGGCTTATGCGGTCGCGTGGATGAGAGGGCTGATCTATTCCCGGCGCAGCCACTCGTTCGGTCAAGCGTGCGAGTTTAAAAAGGCCTTATCCGCGCAGGACGACAGTGCGGGGTGAAAGCTTTTTCACGCGTTCGTCGGTATTCTCGTTCGAACCAATGGAGGGGTAGGTCACACCCTCCCGGTAGTGTGATCGGCTTAGCTGGCGCCGGCGCTTAGCTTCAAGCTTATCCGCGCAGTAGTAGCGGATAGGTGGGTGGATGGTCGAACTCTCCGCTTCCTATCTACCTGTTGATGCTAAGCCAACCCCTTCGCAACAATTTCGCAAATCCGAAGCTTCCCACGGAGTTCGTGGTCACGCCTTCCGTTTCATTCATTCCATATACGTGTAAAAAAATATTTGCCTTTTATTTTTCACTCTAAATTTATCGTCAAATACGACGCTAGTAATCGAAGCTTCTTTCCATTTTTTTTCATCCGATAAAAGAACATTTTACTGTCAACAATAGTCATCTGTAGCTCGTTTCAAACAATTTACCTCGTTCGATCGCGATTATCTGTTCGACGAGGGGTCTCTAGAGTCCGCCGTCGTTAATCGATTCGGCTCGTCTCTTCGTCGCGCCTCGGTATTCCCACAACTCCTTGAGGAGCAAAAACGAGGTTGCGCCTGGTAGCAGATAGCTATAATTAAAATTCGATCAGGCCCCTTGGTGCCCTCACCGCGGGACGCGTAAAAGAGAGTTTTCTTCTTCTTCGGTTAGATAAAAGGCGCGGTCGACGAAGTTTAACTTCGCGCTGTAGGAATAACGAGAGAAAGAAAGAAGTGAGGTACTCGAGAAATCGAGTAGGAGGGTTTTTGAGACGCATAATACCGTGTGAAGCGGTGAAACGAGAGCAAGTGAGAAGAAATAGAGCCTCGCTATCTCCTTGGGAGAGAGGGGGACGAGAGGGGAAGAGTGGATGGCGTTTGGCGCTTGCCGGCGCGGTTATATATTTTTAACGCCTTCATTTCCGCCACGGGGACACCGGAAATAGCGGCACGATACCTCGCGGTGTTTCAAGTATTGATCAGTTCGGCTGGGTACCACCCACAAGCGGGTGGTCTGCACTGGAAACTCTATCCCCGTTCCTTCGTCTCTCGTTCTCTTCGACGATGGAACGCGTTGCTGGGTATAGCGGTACCGAGAGCTTTGCTCCTCTTTTCTGCTTCGTTCCATCTTCGAAGAAAAAAAAAAATAAAAAAAATAACACGGGAGGCGAATCTTTAGATCTCGCGTCTCTCTTTCGTTTCAATGGCGAAGGAAATCTTGCCGGAGAGCGGTGAACTAGACTGACTCTCGCTATCTCACGTTCCCAATGGCAAAGACAGTGACGACTTTCATTGGCTGTATATCGAGACGAAAAAAGAAGATTGAGATAGAAAAATAATTAGAGAAGCGTTGAGATGAAACGAGAAATATAATGTATATATTTTTTTAACCCTACGCTTTCGGGATCAAAATATACCTTCGCTAATTCTACAGGGGGTGGGGGTGGGGTTTGTTTCTCTTGTACTGCCAATTGGGGCTTCGCGGTTTGAACGGCAAATGCCGCGGAAGGCTTGTTCGCCGATACATATACATCATACACCGCTGTACCAAGCGAGAGAACTCGAAACAATTTTATTCCCTCGTCGACCGTAGTCTTCATCCGCCCGCTCGGCGTATTTCCCTTCGCGGTCTTTAAGCTCGGGTATAAATAGCGGCTTATCTTTTGTCGGCTTCGACATCGTCGTTCTCTTTTCGGTAGACTCAGTGCGCACAAAGCCCGGGAACCCTGTAGCGAGCGTAACTATCCACCATGACGTTCATATCGAGTACATGTGTGTGTATACAACCCCGCGACGTTACTGCATCCTGCTTCACGAGAGCTTTGCCACGGTGGACCTTTGTAACCCCTCAGCCCTTATATCGGCGGAGCTAAGGGGCGTTCTCACTCCCTTCTCAGCCGCGGCAATGCGGAATACATCTTTTGAAATGTGCACTCGTAATTGCTCTGGCATCTCCCTAAATCAAATCCCAGAGCGACTCTCCGCTCGGATCCGTTTCTCAGCGTAGTATGCTCTCAAGAACTCGCAACGTTTATTCGTTCTTCCGCATTAAGGAACACCTATACGTCTCGCACTTTATCGCGACCTTCTCGCTGTATCTTTTCGACACTTCAACAACTCCGGGGTGAAGGCAACATCACACCGTTAATACCTGACGTATTTTTGTTATTTCCGTCAGTTTTCTTACCGAAAATGCCGTTCGAGTGTATATTTAATTCAGATACTTAGTTTCTTATCTATTTGGTTTACGATTAGTACCAATACCAATATTATCAATATTAATATTAAACATCAATAGTTAATTGGTATCTACCGATCTATCTATCCTCGTGGTGTTTTGCAACGAAAGATATTTAAATAACCGTTCGGTACAGAGTTCAGCGCTTGAAAGATCTCTCGTCAATGATACTTCTTTATCCAGCAATATCGACATCCATACATTTCATACAGCTCAATAAACATATGTTTCTCGATGATTTATTCAATATAAAAAATGCAATCTCTAACACTCTCGTATCGATTTTACGGCGTAGAGATGCCCCTAAGTGATGTCGGATTGTATGAGCGTTGGATTTACGAACGTCGAAATTTGAATGGATGCCTATGGTGGGTTTGCGGTTCAGTGCGCCCTTAACAAGATCAGGGTGTGGGCGGAGAATCGGGCTGGAGGAAGGTAAGTATAGTTGAAACCCCGGTACCAATTCGTGGAATGAGACGGAGGCTGTGTATAACGCGCACCTCTCGTCGTTCTCGTTCTCAACGGAGACGTCGACGTCGACGAGGCGACGATGAGAGAACGGGCTGTGCACAGTGCACATCTGTCGGAACTCTCAACCAACCCCCTCCCCGCAACTGCCGCTATAACACGACTTCGTCGGCCTCGTTCGCCTCGACGACACTCGGAGAGGGAGCGAGAAAGCAATGAAGGATTCTCCTCGCGCTCTATATCTGTCTGTCTATCTACCGTTCTACAACGTCGAGCGCATTGTCTAATCGCCGCGAAGCTTCGGGTCGTTCGCTCGAAACTCGAAGCTCCGACGGCGTGCTTTCAGAGAGTCGCGGGCACAAATCCGCATTCGAAATTCGCTGCTAAGTATCAAACCGGGAACTATGGCTTATATTTTGTACGGACGCGAGTATAACTCTCCATATCTCTTTTCATCGTTCACCTCATGTATTTGTGTGTCACTGAGAGACGAAAGTCTCACACCCCTTCTCGATGCTTACGGAGGTTGAACCGTGTTCGAAATCACCTCTGTTCTCATCGCTGCTTATAACTCCATCGAGGCGCCGCCTCTGCGTAACGCGAGAGAACTCGAACGCCCCTGTATATACCTCTTTCCGCTCTACACCGCTGCCAAACAGTTTGCGGATGAGCATATTTCACGGCGCTATCGCAAGCTTCTCTCTACCTCTCTTACACACATTCTCTTGGGCGTTTCACTTCTTGTCTGTGAGTAAAATAAAAACATTGAATGAGAAAAAAGGAGAAGGGCCAAGTATTTTTGCTCGGGCAACGTGCCAATCTTAAGTCTCCGATGCTTTTTATTGCCTCGATAAGCGAGCGAACTCGTTCTCGTTCTGTCGAATATAAAAATTCAACCCCTCAACCTCCTGCGAGCGAACATTCACAGAGGTCTTGTAGGGCGTGCATCAAATGTAATCTTTAACTCTCCTTCGGTCTGAACTGTGTGAATGAACTTCTGTTCGGTCTATTGGCACTATTAACTGTTTATTTTTTATTTATTTTTTTTCTATTATCGTACTTTTGGGGAGCGAAAGAAGGCGAAGACGAAATAGCGAATCGATAATCGAACGGGTTCTTCGAAACTATCGAGCTTGAGGCGGAAGCCTCGAGCCGAATTAGGATTAGGGGTAGTTGACGTATAAGAAAGGAGAACGAGAGGAGAGCTTTGGTGTATACGGGCGAGAGAAAAGCGTCAAGTCGACCGTAACATCTAAACTTTAGTAACCCTGACACTCGACAGGCCGAGAGACTTAAAGTTTAAATCTCTTGCGAAGTATGCATCGCAGACTCCCGAGTGTCGGTCTCGTCTTGATCCCCACTCTCGAGATACGAAATCACAAGCACAGATAATTATTGACTGGTCCGACGTTGCTATCGATGATTTGAAACTTCGTTCATAAATCTTCGCGATTTCATTAATCCTCCGTCTGTACACATATTTTACAGAGCTTCCGTCTGCACACTGGGGATTCGAAGTCTCGATTAGTTTTTCGAAGTATTCCGAGATTTTTAAAAATGTCGTATTTTATAGGGATACTTTTCAAGGTGTCTATTGCATAATCCAATAGTTGGTTGAGTCAAATATTATAAATATTTATTAATAAAAATTGAAACTTGCAGTCAATTTTTTTTTCGTTTCAATATCAACTGTGCCATTGAATCCCCAGATCGCTGATGAGGGTTCAATAATTTATCAATAATTGATCGCCGGGAATGACAAGAATAACTCGCAAATACTTGAGAAAAATAACGGATATAAATTTCGATCATCTTTGTCATTAATTCAGTGAAGCAATTGCAAAGTTTCGACTCGCGAGACCCTTTTCTCGAGACAAACTCCCACGTGTTTGGATTAGAAATTAGCCTTCGAAGCGAAAGCTCAATGTTTGCTATGGATTAATCGAACAAACATAAAATCCTTCATACGCGCAACTCTCCGACTATCTTCTCGACGCTAATTAATAATCTCTCGCGAAATATCTCGTACGTATGGGGGTTTGTAATACTCGTTGTAATATGCGGGAATATTGTGCAGGTGTACCTTCCCTCGCGATACTCGTAAATATTGAATATGATACGCTGTTTTTCTTTGGCCCTCGTATTTTACTCGCGAAAATTTCATAACGGCGATGGAGGGGTGGGTGACCTTTTGAGATATTACGTAGTGGTTCTGATGCTTTTACTCATGCGTTTCGCAGCGTATAGTCGAGCGCGAAGATTTAAGTCGCAACGAGAGATGATCCACGAAGGTTTATCTTGGTTATTGGACGAGGGGTGTGAGGTTTAGTTTGTCAGGGGTTACCCAGTTATTTTCAATTACCATTCTTCGTCCCCTTTCGCGTTGTGGCTCCACGCGTGTTGCTCCGTGGGTCGCGCTTGCACCCTTCCACCTTTTCGCACTGCTCCGGGGGGGTGTGAGCCCGAGATAGACGAAGAGACCGTTCCCGCGACGCTCCGTCCCTCTTTTCTCATCCGTTGAATGTTATAATGTATGCGAGATAAAGGCGAGAGAGAGGCGCCTTCGTCGTAGACTAAGATATTATAGGGAAATGGTATAAGGTATATGGGAAGGCATGCCAGTGAAGCGGTATGGAAGCAGCACGACGGTTTTCTCCTCGTCCTCGCGTCGCTGACGCCGAGAGACTGTGAAGCTGGAAGGAGCCGTGCGATGGTAAGCGCCATGAGACGAGAATCCACGCGAAAGAGAGAGGAACAAACGCCCAAAGGAAGGGAACACCCACGAGGTGGGGGAGTAGGGGTGCCCATAACTTATCGCAGATTTAAGGCTCTTAGACTTAAGGGACTCTAATAATAATATAGCGCCATTGCCGCGCGCGCTCTCCTCGCTGGTTCATGGAAATCGTGAATACCCCCGCAAAACGCTACCGCGGGAATACCACATACCTGTTCCCTCCCCCCCTCGTCTTTGCCACCCCTTGGCGTGTCCGCTGTTCAGGGAAAACCCCTGCTTCCAATCTCGCCCTTGGATTATTAAAATTTCCTTTTCTTCCCTCTCTTTTATCTCACTACCTCCTCGTCGTTCAGCTCATTTTTTCTTTTTCCTTCGGCGTCAATCCTCGACGACAAATTTGACGTCGTGAGATATGTGACTTTATATTTATTCCTTTTTTTTCCGCGCGCTTCAAGGAAGTAGATGCACATTTTTTTTTCTTTTTTCGTACATCAGATTCCGGGGGGTTGGAGATACAAGAAGCTAAAGAGAAAGAGCAACTTGGGATAAAGAAAAAACCTGCCATGGCATTTATGCCCTCGTCGAGATTTAAGAGATTTCATGGGCAACGGTGGTAAACAAAAGCTACGATAAATTTGGCAAGTCGGAGAATTAATAAAAGATTACAACCACGGGTGGTTGTACCGTTGCGGTAGAAGAGCCGCGAAGATAAGAAGGACTCTCGCGTATACCAGTAACGTCGTTCCCCTGTCCGTGGAAGCCTACGAGCCATGGAACTCTCCTCTCTGTTGGTGCGATACTTGTGCGCCTCCGAGACCGCAGCTAAATCATCGGATATCTTACCCGTAATACATAAACCACCCTTCAAGGCTTATACGTATACGCTCACGCCCTACCGCGCTACCTCCTTTTCCTTCTACGTCTCTTTACCCCCTCCCACCCTCCGTTCTCTTCGCTATCTCCGGACAACGATGCTAAACATAATATATGTATACGTTTTCATACTTACCTCACTTGCTTACTTATCACAGGACTGATGCACCATGCGAAAAGTTTCATTGTATGTCGCTCAAGAAAATTCTAATAAATTGCCTATCCTTAATTCGATGCAATGATAATCGTAATAATAAATAAATCTTGGATCCGCGAGATCCTCGGAGAAGCATGACACTTATTGAGGGGAAAAAAGTACTCTCGGAGCTTTGCTATGGGACCATCAAATCACCTGAACGATGTTGACTCACCCCGAGTTACGTATAACGTTGTATGCTCGGGATAAGATGAGAAACGAAGCAGTTGAATGGTAAGGGAGTGGTATCGACTTCAGGCAAACACACAGGGTCTTTATTAATTGGCAGACAGGACGACACTTTGATAGTCAAAGCCTACCGTCCTTGTGGGGAGTGTGCGAACGAAGAGGCGATTGCTGTGCTTAGAAACCCATAGCGTCTAAGCTTTGATGTCGACCGTAGTCCATTTCATACGGGACATCCCCAATTAATTAATTGACATTGGTCTGACATGGCCACGAGACGAGCATTCTCGACGCGGATCCTCGTGTCGTGTCTTACTTCGAATTGACTTATCTACTTCGTCAATATTTCTTCATGTATCTTCTTCTACACCGAGATGATTTCGAGAAGAATCTCCGCATGAAAAGAACACGTTTTTGATGAACTTGTGATGAATTCGCGAACTAAAAACGAGGGAGTCATGTCTTTCCAATTCGGCAAAGACGATCATCAATCCATAGGCTCCTCTCATTCGTATCTCGTCGTCCCTCGGGCATTCACGTCACTCCGGCGATGCGCTCATAACTTTTTGCCAAGTCGAAGGAGTCGACGTTCACGGAACGTGGAAGGCGAGAGGCGAGTAAACGGGGTGCATGCTCTCCTGGCGCGGTTACGCTCGCGCGCCGCGGGTTAAGTATGAGTTAAGTCCGGGGTATTAAGACGCTCACCCGCGGAAGAAAACGTGGCGGTTGGTAAGACCGCGTGTGAGAGAGTGAGGGAGATACCGGCCACCCAGTGATCTATGGAGGGATTACCGGTGGCGGTATTTCTTCATAACCGTTTCTCCGGGTCGCTGGTTACGCCTCCCCAGCCAGCACCTTCTTCTTCGTCTTCAACGTTCCTTCCGCATCCTCCGACCTCTCTATTCTTCTCATTTTTTCCTTTTTCTCCTTTTCTTCTTACCTCTCACTTTGCCCTGGTATTCTAACACATCTCTGCCATAAGATTGCTCGCTGCTGCTTCTTCTTCTTCTTCTTCTGGTACCAGAGAAGATTCGACTTCGACTTCTCTTGTACTATATATCTCTCTGGGGTCTACCGCGGTGCTATTCCCGTATAGTATGTTACCAAGGGAGTCTTCTCACTATGTGCTATACACGCGAGAAGACCTACTGCACCCCCCAGAACGCTGAGCTCGCGCGAAGCGCCAGTCAGAGCGACCAGGGGGGGTTGTATCTTAATAACATTCATGAGCTCAGATATACCCCGCCAGATTTATTGCTCTACGGCACCCGCGCGGATCCTACGAATACTCGCATCTCAACCGCTTTTGCCTTTGCCCTTCTTTGACTAAGTACGCTCCAGCTGCAAAGACCGTTTTTCTTTAATTCGATAAATCGAAAGCAAGAGATTTAAAACAAAAAAAGAGTTTCGCGATCGAGAGTCGTTTCGTCCCGTTAAATCATCGTCGTCAAGTAATTATTTCTCGACAGGCTGAGAACGAGCCTTTCGGAATGAAAGAAAAACCGAAAGCGAGGAGAGCTTTTTTTTATCCGTTATCAATTCAAGCGTCCCTCGGAGTCATCCCTTTCCGGAGAAAGAGATTCCGTTACCCCTCGTCCAACGCTCTCGGCAGTCGTCGAGTTTCACTGTTTCGATATTTATGGCTCCCTCTTTCCTCGCATCCCTCTTAGCGTGTACGGGGTATATGCTTTCTTATCGCACAGTAGAAGAAGCCAATGGGTGGTTTCGCGTAGTAAGATGGAATATCGACGTACATTGGGCATTACGAACATCCAAGAACGGCTTTTGCTTTCGATAACTCATTTTCGATACACTCGAGACTATTTCGCTTGCAACATTCGAAGAGACGCTCTGTCACGAAAATATAATCCTTCGAGATAGTTTCGGCCGAGGCGAGGATTTTGTCTTACAGTTTACGACAAGGAAGGAGTTAGCCTCGAAGGAAAGCTTGCAGAGCTATAGCTATCTAAGCTATAGCGGACTCCTTCGCTCCACCGGCCAGTTACTTCATCGACCCCTTCGCATTCGCCCCCCGGAGTCCTCTCCTCTCCTCTATACGTACATTCAATCCTTTTAACGTTGTATTAGTGAACACAGGTATCGGTGTAGGTGCAGCTATAAGCTTCTTCTCCTCCGGTGGTACGCGATGCTGCGCGCGGAAGGCAATACAGATTTATGTAAGTATTTAGCGCGGGCTCTTTGCTTTATCGCGAACCGACCAGCACAAGCACCGACACCAACAGCGAAGACGCTCTCTCTTCCCTCTCGCGTCCTCTATACCTACTCGCTTGCTGCCCTCTTCGCGAACCCTCAGCCTCCAAACTCGACGGTCTCCTCGCAACGGTGGACCGTCCGAAACATTTTTCCATTATTTTCATCCCTCAGATACGTTTTTCTCGACCCCCCCCCCCCCCCCTTCTGATGCTTCTAAATTTCGTACGTCATTCTACAAATCCAAACGGAAAGTCGACTAAGCTTTCGGATTCGGCGTTATACATGTTTTCGATATCTTGTCGAAAGCTCGGGATGTCTATCAGATCAAAGGGAGAGACACGTGTGTCCACCGTGTGCGAGAGGATATGCGGCTGTGAGACCGGTAGAAGGATTCTGTTTGGTGAAGCGTATAAGAAAGCTAAAAGCCAACGCGGCATCGACCCCTGGGCGACTTCGGTTTTATCCGGACTCCCTTGCCAGGATGATCAGCCGTCTTCGCGACCTATTACGACCACAATTTTATTCTATTCGCCGAAAAATCTTCCGTGAGTCGCGAAAAAGAAGTACAGTTTTTCATTATTGCCGAAAAGCTCGTTGATTCAGCCACTCAATTGTAAAGGAAGCAACTTGTAACTTGCAAGTACCGATTTCTTACAATAACCTTGAAGACTTTGCGCATTGCGGGCATAATAACTGGTCACAAGACCGGTCGATCTTAATACTGTCTTAAGCCCCAGCTCGCTCGCGACATAAATTATGTATCGTTCGGAGCATAAGACGCCAGGATCTCGAGGAGCACCTGGTATGCGTTCAGTCCCTGGCGAAGCATCCCCATCGTATAGTATAGCCTCCGGTCGTGAGGGGCGTAGTAGGCGCTTCAGTAACGTCGTACGCGTGTTGTTTCTATCCAAGCTTTCTTCCTCCTTCGTCCTGTCTCCTTCCTCTACATCCGCGTTCCCCTTTGAACACGCTATACTCTCTCCGCAACTCCTTCGGCTGTATCTCCCGCGAGTACGGAGCTTGCGTTTCCTTGTCTTCCCTCTTCTTCCTCATCCGTCTCGGACCCCACCCCGACGTGTATCGTTCCCCGCGCGAAGTGAGGTCCCTAAATTTTCTCCAAGTCTATAAGGGTTAAGGAATTAAGCGCTTCGCTCTTCGAGAACGGGTGGATGGTGTACGCGCATTCCCCCGCCGCTCACAATCGAGAATGGGATGCTGTGCCGTAGGAGGGGTGGTAAAGCTTAATAACCCCCGGCGCGTCGGCCTAGAGACTCGCCACTAGCGCAGAGTCCCGGGGTTCACGAAAGGACCCTGAGGCCCTTGGCGAAAGCCATTACAAGGATTTCTTTTATTTACGATCGCGAAAAATGCCCTCGGGGAATCTCTCTTTCCTCCTCGCTCTCGATCTTTCTCAAGTTTGCTCATCTTTATCCTATTTTTTGCTCATTCTTTCGCTTCCCATTCTTGCTGTTTTTATCCTTCTCTCGTCTTTACCCCTCCTCGTTTCACCCTACCCTAAAATTCGGACCAGGCAAGTAGGGACGTTTCGCTCTCTCCATAGCGTTTCGAGTCAGAGCTAAGTGGTATGATCTCCGGCGCTTAGGTTTCCCTTCTACTCCGATAGATCTTCGCCGATGACCAGGCGCGGTCAACCGGTCGCCTCGTAGCCCAGAGCTTCGGGGATACGCGTATACCGAACTATAATATCACCCCTGTGGGGGCAGGGAGAAGAAAACGGGGCCACTTAGTAGAACCGTTGGAACGACGTTATATTCGGCCGTAGATCAATTAAGAGGTGCTCCCGAGAGCTATACCACTCAACTAGATATAAGAAATCCTGTATGGATGGACTAGATACGCGGAAAAAACCCCGTCGAGACACCCACCCAAAATCGTTCTCCTAATCCTCCCTCCTCACCGAGATTCTCATTTCCAACGGAGAAAATCGTGGAATTAATCCGTTGTTGAGTCAAGCAAGAAAACCTCCAATCATAAGGCAATCAACGAAATGATATTGTTTGTAGCGGAAAAGCAACTGATCCAAATTTACGATATGAATTAGAAATAGCGCGACGTTTGTCTAAGTATCCTCACTCGTTAGAAGCTCATGGGATTAGGTACAAAAGTGACGATAAATACAATAGGATTAATAAAGCAAATCCCGTGCGAAATGCGAAATGTCGGAAAAATCTTCGACGGTGATCTCAGTCGGATGTGGAGGACTCGACCCGGAGGTATCTGTATCTTCTGCTATTCCACTTTCTTCCTCACCCTATGGCTCATTACTTTCAATCGCTCCGGGACACGGTCACAAGGCTCAGTTGCCCCCCTGCAGACTCGTAATTTTTAGTACACCGAGAGATCGCTATAGCTGCAGGGTGGGATTAAAGAATAAGAAGACTGGCATGACGAGGAGGTGGAGGTCGAAGAGAAGCGGAGCCACCGGTGAAGCAGAGCCAAAGTTCATTTATACGACCTCATCTACCGTCCAACCCCGCAAGGACTCACTCTCGCGCATCCCTCAAGGATTATGCGACCAATCCTGCGGCTAATTTGCGAGCTCTCGAATATTCTCATCCCCGCTGAGTCGTTGGCTCTCTATTATATTTTTTTCTTTTATTCGCCCATCTCTATATATTCTTTGCACGATTCGCTTCGCTTCGCACCATACATATAGATATATATATTTCTTGATTAAAATTAGCCAATTTTCTCAATTCGATTGTCACTTCCCTTTATTCATTCGTTAATTCATTCATACGATTTTCCAAGGTCGTAAAGTATCCGAGGCTTTGCACCGAATTCAATGGTTATAATACAGCATTGTACGTTCGAACTGATAAGCTCGAGCAATTTTTCATTCCGCTCAACTAAAACGTCTGGTATACTGGGTTGGGTGACTTCCGAAGCGATTCTGGCAGCGTGACGACATCTCTCGTGTATAATATACCACACATAATATTATATGCATTATCTATCTCCTCGAAACGTACGTCCGGCCGACAAGTATGGAAACAGAGTATACACACAGTTAGGCATATCCTAGCCGGGAGGAGATAGGAGAGTCAGAGTCGAGAGTAGCGGAGAGAAGCGTAGAGGCAGTTCTAGGCATCCAACGCGCTGAGGAGCCAGAAGTCGAGATGCAGAGGCAAAGCAAACGCCGTGGCTCTCTCGCGCGTTCCCTGCCGTTATTCAGGAACTTTGCTGACAGCTCTCCGGATAGGAAGATAAGAACGTCCTGTGAATGCCGAAGCGGGCACAATGGCAACCTTTGGTGGGAAGCCCGGCATCAGCATCACCCAGCATCAGTTAGTCCAGGTGAAGCTCTCGGCGAAACATGCGCGCGCGCGCGCCCTGAGTATTCGCGAAAAGTAGACCGACATTCTTCCGAAAATATTATCCTCATAAGGAAGAATATGGGCCACAAAGTCCGCGGGTGTCCCTAATGCTAAATATTGAACAAGTTGCGGCATCAGCGCTCGTAATGAGTTAATGAAATGTTACAAGTTATTTCTTATTCTCGACACCGCGGAGACTGGAATATTTTATTATTTATTTTGAAATACGCAAAAAGCAATTTTATATTAAAACTCAAGCTCTGTCTCTTCGCGATTTATTAGGCGGAACGAAATAACGTGAGGATCGTTAAAAAAAAAAAAAAAGAAAATTCAACGACGTCTGACAAATGAGGATCGGATAAAGGGATGATCCTCTATGTTGCTGACTTTCACGTTTTTATAAGCTACTACCCTCCCCCTCCCCCTCCGCCTCTGCTCGGCGTTTCATAGCATCCCTCGTCTTTCTTCCCTTCGTGGTCTACGAGATTCTTGCCGCGATTATTCGGCGATGCACGGCATCGACGCAATTTGCTTATCCGGACCAGTCAGCCACTCGCTGGTTTATTATTCCACCAGCATTCAAATTAATGACTCATATTTTCCAAGTCCATGAGACTTGAAGGCTTCTAATATAAATTGAGGGCAAAGATGAAGAAATGCTTGTACGCGAAAGGGCCAAGCGTACGATCGATGACGATACATCTGTATATCTCGCGATATGAACCGAGAAGAGAGCGCAAAGTCGAAGAACGAAAGGAGATTGGCGGGGTGGGTATACCCGGAGAATGAGAAGTAGACGAAGGAGAAGGATAAGAAGGGGGCTGCGGCGTAGCATTAAGCGACGTTTTGCGAGTTGCTCGCGGCCGACTGGATGGATCCTTGTAAGACGTTTTAATTGGACAAATCCGCCTATCCTCATTAAATCCAGGGATCTCCAGGTCTCGGCAACTCAGTGCGCTCAACCCGGCATCAGTAAAAGCGTAGCACACCGAGCTATGGAAGAGAGAACCTGTGCCATCGCTACTCTGGTGTTTCTACCCGGTATCCAACACAACATCGAGCCCTTATCATAAACGACGATATCCTGTCATCTTTGTGTTATTTCTACTTACGCGAAATTGAAAATCTCCTGCGTGATCCTTGCCAATCCTTACCCTTCAACGGGCTCGTACCGCGACTCGTTGTACAGAACTACCCCTGGCGCTCCTTTGTCCTCGCGGGCAGCCTTTCTGCAGCATGAACGCCTAATCCTCTCTCCTTCTCTCGGCGAGTCTCAATCGCTTCCCCCCTATCGACGACTAGTCGACTCAAGGGAAAGAGAATAGAGGTCTCATGGAGTCAGACAAAAATAATCAGACGTCAAAAACACTTAGGATTGGCATTCTTCGCGTTCTTCGATAGCAGGGTTTTTTTTTGTCAGAATGTACTTCATAGTCCGGCGATTTTTCGACATACTTTAATAACTGTATTAATTGGTGATTCAAACACCAATAAATAAATAAAGCCAATAAATAACAATAATAATAATATACTATATTCCGATTAATCCTCGTTGTTCCGGTTTTTTTACTACTGTTTCGTATCATTTTCTTCTATGATTAGCATAATTGTGCTGTTCTCCGTTTCTCAAACTTTTCAATGTGTTTGTCATCAGCCGGTTGGGAAAACACTACCAATAGCTATAACCATACTTTCCTACACATACGAACCATTCGGAGACTTCCCTCTTTCGCGCAAAGGGTTCTGGAGATTCGAGACGTTATTAGAGAGTACGTAGCAAGTGAGTTAGATGTTTAATCGATGCGAGAAACGACGAGGAGAACGTTGTAGCAAAACGTTGTGTAGAATTGATGGTGTATCATGCCATTGACCATTGTCGCGCGTTGAGTTAGGGTTGACTAGATGACAGGCAGCCCACCCTGCGGGCTTCGAACCTCCGTCGTCTGTCTTATCTCGTAGCAGATAGATTTTCGTCGGCCCGGCAAACGTTGTATCATCACTACGGCAATGTATCGTTTGCTTATTGTCAGGAGGCGTGAGAGGCTTCGAGACAGTAGACGCGCCTATCTGAGGAGCGATTCTACTAGCGTAGCAAAGCAAGAGATTCATCGTATCTGCGGAAACTCGTCCTCATTTCGTTCCCTCTTCGATCGACGTACAGAGAATACTCTCTCGTCGAATCAATGCTTTTCTTACTTCCTATCTCGCGGGCCGATCGCGTATCGAATCTGCGAGTATAAGTCCGTAGATCTTGAAGTATTTATGAAACCGGCGCGTAGAAAAATGGAGTTAAAAGGGAAAAAATTATTACAGATCCGAGTCTTGGCGTACAGTTTTATTATTTTATACCATCCTTCGTATTTACACTCATCATCATTAATCACGATAATAATAATTAATTAATAATTAATAATATTAATCAGTTATGTAATAATTACAGCAATAGTAACAGCCTCTCGGGTAGTATACACTGGGGGCGCGGTTGATGCCGCATCAGAGAAAACACTCCAAATTGTTAAACTCGGCAACGGTGACTTCCCGATCGATGATCGAGCCAAATGTGTACGTATAAGATGTATATGCGTTTTTTTTTTTTTTGTTTTTTTTTTTCTTATACTTCGTTTTAAATTGTATTTTGTTTCGTTATTAAACTCTTTTTTTCTTGTGTATTTATTTATTTAATTATGATACAGAGGGAGAAAAAGGAGTTAACTAATCCGCGTGATATGGATGCGGTTGTGGGGATTCCCCGTCGAACAGAGCCATCTTCAAGCGCTTGCATTTGGCCCGACGATTCTTGAACCAGAATTGCACGTTCTTCGGCTCCAGCCGTGGAAACTTTTGGCGATATGGCATTCGATTCAATTCTTCCGTATACTTGAGTATCAACTGCAACATTTTAATAACGCAATTAATAATTATTCACGAACAACAGATTATTATAGACGAAAGTGGCATTTATAGCTGTGGCAACGAATGATTTTATATGGAAAATTCGCGAGGAGACAAATTTATTCATCAATACAAATTTATCCATCGATACACGTGCCCCTCATTGAGAAACTTACCGCGTGACTCGGATGGGTATTGTTGCCAAACCAGTTCTCGAGTCTCGGTACTTCCGTTACCGGATCGATGAACGTCCGGTTTCTCTTTCGCCTCTCGTCAAGCATACTGGTAGGACATCCAGGAGGTCCGCGGGGCGGTAGATAAGGTGACATATACATGATTCCGTGACCGAACATCGGACTCGGCACCAGTGAAAATCCCGGTGGCAGAGATCCTGTGGGACTCGCTTCGTCGTCCTCGGAACCGGACGATACCCTCGCCTCTTCTCGCTTAACCGCTGGAACGGAAGTCGGCGGTTGCTGATCTTCGGGACGAGTCGTCAAAGACAGAGGACCGACCGGTGGACTGCTAGGAGGACGAGGCGATGGCGAAGTCGACTGAATAATAAGGAAAACTTGTATAGAATCTATTTTTTTAACGATTATCATTGTTGCAAACGCCATTGAAAAAATGGTACTGAACGCGGAATCCAATAGAATCCAATTTTAGACTCGTATGACTCACCTGATGCCTGGAATCCTCTTCCTCATCGCTGCAGTCCTCGCTGATGATGCTGGCACCCCGCGGGCTGAGTCCAGGCGGACTGTATCCATTGATTCCACGATTCTCCGCCCTCTTTTGAGCGGCTCTGGCATTTTTGAACCAGTAAACGACGTTGTTGACATCCAGCGGCTTTCGGCCTCTTCTCGATTCGAGAGAATTCAATTCCGACACGTAATGCTGTATCTGCTGACGGGACGGATGTTGATTCTCGCCGAACCATCGCTGAAGACGCGGTAACTCAAGTTCCGGATCAAAACTCGTTCGCATTCGTGTCTTGTGGGAGTAGGGAAGCATCGCTGGATGAGGAGGTCCAATCGGACCACCGGGTCCTACAGGACCACCGGAATCCGGTCGCGGGCTCTGGGTGTGATGATGATTAGACGAGGGAATCATTGAATTCAAACCTAATCCGAGTTGTTGCTGCTGGAGCCACGATTCGAAATTTCGTCTTGTCTCTTCCGAGAGATCGTTTCCTCCGCGGCATAACGACGATAGGGTCATCTGTAATGAACCAATGCAAATCATATACAACTGTTGATGATCCTCCTTGAAACGCGAGGCCAAACTTCTCGATGGAAAGGAAAAAAAAAACAGAGAAGATTATGAAAACGCGAGACAAATAGTCAGTCACGATATGCGAAGCGACGATACTAGAGATTATGGAAAAGTTTTAGTCGCCGTGTACCATCGCTGAGACGGATGCGTGTGCGCTGCTTATCGATGTGATTTATAAGAACAAACATGACGAGATGGAGTAGAGGATCAGTCGCGACGACACTTAATGAGGTAATCTGTGGATCGGGACAACTCGCGTTCCCAGTAGCAAAGTTTGAATATGCTTTTTATTTTTCCCCGAATGAGAACGATACTCTCCTAAATCTCTCTCCTCTTGTCGAGATTACTGCAACGTCGCAAAACAATTCCAATCCAACCGCGGAGGGGGGCACTCGATCAATCGGTGCTTTTAGCATCGAGACAATTCGATTTAAATGCCAATGCATAAGAATGCACAGCTTGGGTATAATTTTAAACGACGTTCAACGCGATCGCGACATCGCGCGGGATTTAAGAAATCATTCGGCAAACATTGAGAAGCCCGCGGGGAATGGCTGAGACGCTCTTCATCATCAGAAACGCCCGGCTTATCTGAGACGTGCGACTGTTCACATTGGAGAGCCTGATTTACACGCGTGTGTACCGCGAAAGAGAAGGAACCCGAGAGAGACGCGGCAATTGCGGAGCCCTGTGACGCAGTAGCCTCAGTTCAATCCAAGAACGTGCGAGAAATGTCAGAGACCCGCCAGTGATGATGTCTTTGATAATAATACGCAAAGGAGAGAAACTTGGATAGCAACTCGTAGTAGTAAATCAATCGCTACGCGAATCAGCCGCTGATCAAACAGCTTTACAAATGGAATTATATTCATAGGTACAGATCCGTCGCACCGATATGGAAACCAATCGAACAGCTGCAATTTTGCATGTTATCAGAATAGAGCGACGAACGCAGAAACTCCGACAGATTTATACGATATCGAGGAAACTAACTCGTTGAAGAACATTGGCGATTATTCGGTCAAGGATAGTGTCCCCTTAACGCCTCTAAGGGTACGGAATACGTCTCCGGAGTAAATTGTAACAATCTCTATGCGATGCAGTCGAGATGCGAAATGAAGCTTGAAGCATCGGCGATACGATGTTGGGACCCAGTTTGACTGAAATTTGAGTACGCGAGTTACATAGAAGCAGCGAGTCAGGGCGAAATGTTGAAGGGGGGTAGTGAAACGTCTGTCGGGAAAATTGGTAATCATAGACCACGGTGAGCGGCATTAAAGTTCGGTGGGTGGGTTATAGACGGTGCGGAGGATCTTCAAAGAGGTGCACTTAGATAATGCCCTGTCCCGGGGTGCCCCCCTTGCTACTTCCTCTGTCGCTCTATCTTCCTTTCCTCTTCCATTTCTCTACCCCTTGACGCCCTATAGCCGCCAGTTTCGCCATTCCCCGGCGCTCTTTCCAGCCAGCTAGCAGCTCTTCGGCTCACCCAGACCGCCGAGCCCCCGATATCGTAGGGGGCTTTTGATGAAGGCTCCGCGAATTTACTTGAGTAAAGGGTAATCCTATCACACGCTATGAGGCTATGAGATCTTCGGTATTCGACGAGGGCACCTTCGACGCTTCTCTTCGAAGTGAACGAAGGCTGATGAAAGAAAGAACTATCGACAATTTTTTTTCTCTCGATATCCAAAAAGCGCGCATCGCGGAATGAATTAAATATACGAAACAATAGGAGGGGCAGAAAGGGATTCGTTAAAAGTAATACTACTCAACATAGTTAATTCCCCCGAGAAACGGGGTTGGCTGTGTTACGTTCCTGAAGCTTTTTAGCCCTCTTCCACCCCATGACGACTTTTTGACCGTTCGCGTATTAGCGAAGCACTAGTCGACGAAAGTCGAAACCGAGAAAGCATTTATTTAAGGTAGAGATCAACGATTCACGGATGCGGTGAGAGTTCGCGGAAGAGCAAGAGACTCTCTCTCCCCGTTGAAGATTACCGCGGCAGAAGCAAGGAAGCAAAGGAATGAAGGAAGGAACTTCTACAGCTACGACGGCGAGGTTTCTCGCGCGGTTCGGCAAACTCTCTCACCGGAGAACCGGCGATGCGGAGGACTTCTTAATGAGATTAGGTGTCCCGGCGACAAACACTCTCTGGCTAGATTTACATTTTATACATTTTTAAGCGGTCTTACCACCGTTACCATCCGAGCGCAACGCACTTCTCTACAGTGGCGCTACCGCCTCTACGCCGTCTTAATCTCGCGACGAGATTCCCAAGAATGTCGGGGTATTACAAGAGAATTTCGACGAGCGAAAGCCTCGCCGATCATCGAATTTGCAGGGTGAATTTTTATAAATGGAATTATTTTCGACAAGTGATTTCTTACCTCGTCGAGAGGACATCCAGCTGAGACTAGAAGCGCGTGACTGTGAAGCAACAGGAGCCGAAGCAATTTATCCCGTACTTCGGCAGCAGGACTAGGCGGTGGTGGTCTGGATCTGTAAACTTGAATCTTCAGGGTAGCAACTGTCGTCAATTCGGCGAGTATATCGCCAACGGTGCGAAGGGGTTCGTCGGCGACTTTTTCCATCGGTAAGGGCTTCCAGTTTCTTATGACGATGCTACCTCTGGCGCTTGGTATCAGATCTGTTGGATATCCCAGACGAACGAGTGCCTCGCCTACTAAATCCTTGATGAATACATAAAAGATAATAGATCGGTTAAATATATTTTTCCATTGGTGATCCCGATGATTGTTGATTGACTGGTCCCGTTTGATCGCCCTTAACTCACCTGGAAGGGCACTACCGCAGGAATAATGACATAGGTATCAATTTCAACAAGAGGACTCCTCCATTTTTCTCGAGCAACGCTGAGACGACTCTCGACGATGCTGTGAATTGCCTCGACTACGCAATGAACAGGAACGGGACTTTTTCCTGCAACAATCGAAGAAAAGAACGATTTAACTCACAAATTGTGCCAATCGTTGCTTCAACATGTTACGAAACAAAGGATCAAAGGGTAGAAAATCAAGTCTAAGTTCTCAGCATCTCAAGGGTAGTTTGGATGTCTCGAAATTCCACTACTCAAAGCGGCGTGTTCTCGTGTGAGTGACGATAGCCACGGCGCATCGTCAGAAGCTCGGAACGAAGAGGAAAACAGTAGTTGGTAAAGCACGTGGGGGATGATTCGTCGAGGATGGTAGAGAGTAGAGGGGAGCGGTAGGAAGCTACTACGGGTATAACCCTCGCGCTAAGCGTATGCAGATCCACTCGTCCGTCCCGCGCCGAGAGTCCCGAGACAATGGGAACATTGCGCCGTGCACAATGGCCTCGATCCTTGTTTAACCCTGACTTAAGTCCCGCGAGTCTATATCCCACTCCGGGACGCCGTAATCCCAGACCTCCTCTTCGCATTGCGCGCGGCGCACACAGCGGCACGGCGTTCGAAGTCTTAGAGCCTCTCTGTTCTTCTCGTGCTCGTTGAAAGTGGAACGACGTTAGTATCGTCGAGAGAAAGAGGTTTTCCTCATTCGAAGACGAACGTATCAGCTATAGATGGATGTGCCGGTGCATTTGTACATCCTATATGGAGTGTGGTGGGCGCGAGCGAGCTATACGATGATAGGAATCAACCCCTTAAGCGAGAGGAAACTTCTCTTCTCGCATCAGCACCCCGTTCGCGAAGGGATCGAGCTTCCGCGGTTCCAACCGTACTCACACCCACCATGAGTGGCTTCACGGCATTCATGATATCAGTCAAAAGGAACGGATACTAGAACCCGCGAATGGTTCACGTATATCCCCCAAATCGTCTTATACCTGCAGAGATGCGGATTCTAATCCGTTGGTGCATTGAATGGCCAAACTGGCGAATACATCAATTAGCCAGGCTTAGGATTAGATTTACATTGCAGCATCTCCGAGCGTTGTCGACAAAGTCGTGTAATGCTCCACGGTGGATCAATCGATCGATTGCTGACCGTATATGCGCTTTCTGGTGTGTGGGACATGTCAGACAAAACGATAACATTTCATCTAGCAAATGGCATTTGTCTTTTATTTATGGCTTATAACTCTGAAATATGTTTAATTACGTCAGGATCCTCGTTCTGTTTATCATGGAATATGACTTTTTGATAAATTGGTGTTGACTTGGATGTTCAATATCTCGTAAACGAATATTGTATAACATAATTCTAATTATTTTCATATCATCGCCGCGAATCTTAATCCACACGCTGTGAAAATGTTGACTATTACTATTATTTTTTACGACGACCTTCAGGTTCTGATCTCCGGTAATCGCACACTGTCCAATAATACATACTGTACTATGATGCAAATCACCGATATATTCCATGGGGATCATTTATTACGTTAATGGTTCGAGATTCGGCTCGATGATTATTCGTGAACGTATATCCATGTGTTGGAAACTTCACTGAATTATTGAAAACCCTTGCTAATGGAGAGCAAACTTGATGTGGAAGAACTAAGCTTAATCCTTCTCTAACAAATCCCTTATACTCGGCACAGTTGAAACTGCATAAAAAATATATGCGATCGGATGACCACGGAGATAATCCTGCCATGAAGTTATCATAATTATTATTATTTATCCATTAATCGGGATGGGAAACGCGAGGGTTGATCGTCTTCAGCGTTGTCCGACCCACTAACGGAGTCTTCTACTGAGTCCCTTCAGTTTCATACGTACCTATAGCTATAACAACCTCAGACAACGTAGATGTCCAAACTAACTATGCTGATGGCCAACAAAGGATTTGCTTCGGACCACGATATTAGGTATTAATGCCCGAACTTCCATGGTAGAGAAGAGCTTCCAACCTCGGACTTCATAGAACGAGCCGCTATAGACCGATCTGTGTTGTCTGCCCAACATCCACGATCTACACGCAGTCCCGTTGGCTCGGGCGTAAGACGGGTCGTAGGAGAATTAAGGGAGGCCGAAGAGCGACGCCCTTCGAACGTCGCAGTCTCCTACTCTCCTACCACCGCTCGCCGCTCACGCCAGAGCTCGAACTGTGCTGACCAGTGGCTACCTTAATCCAGGGACGTATAGTTTTCATTAAGAGGGGAACCCCCGCGCATCCCCTTCCCCAGCGTCTTTGTGCCGGGATCAGCTGGCCACGCGATGGCGACCACCCCTTTTCACTCTGGTCTTCTACACCTCCTACAGGATTTTCGACTCTAGGCGTTTCTCGTCTCCGTTCTGTACCTAGTTCTAGCTATCTACCACACGAGAATGTCGATCCCTCTTGGCTCTGACCTCAGCCACCACGTTACGGAGTCTGTTTACGACTACGGCTACCACAGTGGAAGCGTCTCATCTCGCAAAGGAGTTTATTATTATTAAATTGCCATCTTGAGAAATTGGACAGAAGGCAGATATGAAATTTACTAAATCGTTTGAATAAACTTCGTCGTCTCCATTACAAGCTGATCTCATAAAGTTCATAATCGTTGAAACGTACAAATGATCGCCGAAGGAGCACGGAAAGAAAAAAGTAATAGTATCACGAGAAGAAGAGCCAAAGACATTTCTCATTTCTGGTTCTTCGGGTCACGAGCGACTCCCACCCCGTATCACACTTCCGTTATCTTTGGCCGTTCGCGCAAGAGTCAACGTCGCTTTCGGCCCGTGACGGAAACACCGAGCGCGGAAGCATCAGAACCGCCTTTTCGTCTTTGACAGTGGCACGTCGAAAGATAAGCTTTCGCCTCCTTCGCGAGAGACTCTCGGAAAAGTGAGAACTGAAAGAGCCGCCCGGCACATCCCTTGAAGACGTAAAATCCTGACTACTGCAATGCCATCCCCTCCCCCTCCCCTTTCTTCATGATATTGCTGCTTTTGCCAACTACAACCCCATAGCTAACCCCTCCTCTCTCGTCGCCCTATTCCGTTTTTTTTTCTTTCGTTTCGCAACGTCGAAAAGTTTCTTTCCTTCTCCATTTCCTTCTTTTGGCTTATCGGCGTTTCCTCTTTTATATTTCTGTATCTTAGCCCCCGTCACTCTCGTACTCTAACCCCCGGGTGTACAAATAAACACATTTACTCCTCTCAATTCTGTATCTCACTTCTCTTACCCCCTCGATATTCGTCGTTCATTCGCGCCCCCGATCGATTCCTCGACAATAAGTCCCCCGAAATCATTCACCCCGAGCTGAACGGAAGAGTGAAAACTTATTCTACCATTCAAATGGAGTTTAACCGACCGCGAAGCCGAAATATACTGAGCCCTTAGCAACCGCGATAAATTAGCGAAGCGATATTCAACGCTCGGGAATCTCTGGTTGTTCGTTGCTCGGCGAACCTCACGCACCGTACCCGGTGATGATACATACAAGATAAAAAGTTTCAGCATATTTTTCAACACTGCAAACTCCTCAACCTCCGAACCCTCCTTCTTCTATTACTTTGCCACTGGGATCTCAACTTAATGGCTGAGATATACAGATATATAAAGAACCGAAAGCGAGATAATTTCCACGACTATTCTATCCCTCCGATTCGCCGTCACGGGACGCTCGGTGAAGACGTATAATATTAAAAAAAAAATTCATTGTAACCAATTGGGAATTTCAAATGAAAAAGAATTTTCTTCGTTTCTCACAATCGCATTGCAAAGATTATAACTTGTCGAGTTGGATGAAATGCAGACTGCCCGCGATGCTATAATTATACTTGACGACTAAAGCGCGATGCCTTGTATATTATACTTATACTACATTGTGAAGCTTGCACCGAGGCTGCAGTTGTCGAGTGAGCGTTATCGTTATCTCGATCCGGTCGTTTCGGGTTTGCGTATACATAGCATATGTACAAATTACTTTTATATATAAACTTCGAACGAAAGAGAGCGAGAAACCGAGACGGCAAACGGCTATGAGGAAACTACCGCGTGAGGTGACGAGGACATGGAATGTAGGCGAAGCAGCACGAGGGATTATTTATACGTCCTAAGGTTTCTCCTTCGCTTCGTCTCGATAACTCTCGGTAATCCACGCGACTCAAGAACATACTCTAGCGTCTTGGCGATGCTAAACATTCTCACAACTTCTTCTAATATGCTTCTTTCGCGTTAGAAGCGCAAAAAAAATATTAAATAAAAAAAATAAAATAAGAAACAACCAAATAATCTAATAAAATATCGTAAACATCTAAAAATATTTTATCCAAATTAATATATTTTTTTTTTTATCGAAAAACGATTTGTCTCTTCGTTGTCTCGTCTGTTCCAACGATTTTGGAAATAATCATCGTCCGTACGTCCCGCGTATAAATACATTAAAAAAAGTACTACGTCGTTGGAAAATACGTTCGAGCGTTCTACTAACTCATTTCCGTTGAGCGCCACTTATCCTAAGCGCTGGCGAACTACGTGTATAGGAGAGTAGGAAAGTGTGGGCGTTTTAGTATCTGAAGCTGATCCGGCGGATGTCGGCCTTCGCTGATAAGGGCCCAACTCTTTCGAAGACTTTATCTGCGAGCCGGAGAACCCTCGCCTCGTATCCCGCGCTCGCGCACCACTCGCTCATTATGCTCGGCTAATTCGCCGCACCAAAACTGCAGAATTTTTTTTTCTCATATACTTCGTACTTTCCTCTCGTTAATGAGCCAACAGATATCGTGCCGAAAATTAGTTTCTCGTTTCATTAGCTTTTGTCATAAGCTACTATCACTCTGTGTGATTCCTTTCATTTTATTTATTTTTATTAAAATTTTTTTTTATCGTCATCGCTGAATAACATTTCCGTACGACGAAGTTTGCATCACGGTATTAGCTCTCAAACAAAAATCGCGTGATCCTGTCATTGTTGCCGTTAAAGAATAACCAGCTAACGCTAACTCTCCGGGATTTGGAAGGTTTCGTCGCGTGGCCAGTGATCTTATAAGCCCTGGAAGGTTATCTCATTATGTCTTATCTAGTGCTTTCGCCTACCGCCCCCGAGCCGTGGCACGCGCTCTTACGCGTATGCTATACCATGCAGGAAAAACGAGAGAAGGAGGAACGGTGAGAGTGGAGAACGAACGGCTTAGAATGCACGCGAGGATACATTCTCCCCCTGCGACACGCGAGAATCATTCTGTTTCCTAGATACCTATCGTCGGCTATCCGTCACCAACTAACAGAATAAAAGTCGACGCGTCTATACCTCTACATTCATTTTGTTGTAACCAATTGTAAATAAATTTATTTATAACTGATAACATTTGTAATCGGGAAAAAAAATGCATAGAGTTGAAAAAGTAAAGAGTTTGTTGAATCGAAGTCTCTCCGCTCGAGCTTTAGCGGTGGTACAATGTAAGGTTACGTATATGTATACATCGGGATGGAAGGAAGGGTTAAAACTTGGCCTAAGACGCTTAGGAAATAAGCTCTTATACAAGGTGGAGAATAAGACAAGAGAGGGAGGTCCCGAAGGCGAGCGAAACGCTTCCACAACTGTATCACGTGTCTTATAAACTATAAGACTGTACACACTACAGTTGCAGTACAGGATACATAAATTTTAGTACCGAGTTCCCCCCCGTAGAACACCCGTACACCTTGGCGAAAGTCTCGCGGAGTCTGTCCGCACGTATGCACGCGTAACGATGGAAAATCGCGAAAGGGTTGAGAACGGCAGAAAGTGAGAGATGGGAAATGGGAAAGGGGTTGGCTGTTTTAGTGTGTGTGTGTTCTTGTCTTCGAACGTTCTTCGCGGGTCTCAGGCGCCTATGCGTGTTCGGAGATTAAAATTACTTTGCTAAACTGCTCGATGGGAGTGCGAGAGGTGCCGAGGAGAGAAGAACCGGGGGGAAGGTTAGTAGTAGACCGGCGGCACTACTGCGGTGGAAAGAGAAACGTCTCGTAAATTTCTCGGCTAAGGAGCTTAATTTGGGATTTTCGGTAACGAGTTATTGCTGCTGTTGATGCAACGAGCCGGGAGAGGGGTGTGTCAACGAATCGATTTATGATCAATCTATGTAGATATTAATAAGAAAGAATCGCATTTTTTTCTGATTCATTCGAAAGTAGAGAGCATTGAATTTAATTGAAAGGAAAAATTTAATCAATTCCAGTTAGTCGTTTCGGCGTATAATCTGCACGGAAGCGAAGGAGATAGTCGATCCTTCCGGTGTTGCATTGCGTTGCGCTGCATGCATGCTATCTCTTCATTCGCCCGTGAAAGCAGCGCTAGCAGCAAGAGAAAAGCGTGTTCTCTAAGGCACGACGTAGTAATCCCAAGGGCGATTCCGTTAGGCTATGTCTTAGTCTCGTCTTAGCTCATGAGTCGCTGGGGTTTGCATGCACACACTCCTGCGCTACGACCCTCCGAGAGCGCAACCCTCCCAGCAGCACGTGAAATCTTACGTTAGAGTGGTAAGCGCTTACCGGCCAAAGGCATATAATCCACGAGGGATTTTCCCGGGGCTGACCCCTTCGGACAACCACCGAGCGAAGAACGCTTTTCAATCCTTACGACCCATATAGCTCTTTAAAATCGCAAAAAAACTCAAAATAACAGTCGACGCAAACTTATATATATATTTTTTTATTTTTTATTTTACTTCCATGAAAAATTATAATTCAACCCTTTTTCTCTGTGGTTACTGTGACCATTTCAGCGATTTAGAAACGTTTCGACCATCGAGCTAAGACGAGAGTAATCTTCCATGTTGGTCCCAGCAGAAAGCAGCAGCAACAGCAGCCGCAGAGTTGAGGCGAGCTCGCTGGCTATAGGACGGCCACACGAAGAGACGAGGATGTTGGAACGAAGTAGGTTTTGCTCAGAAGAGCTGCTGGCGTCTCGGTGGGCGAGTGGAGCTTCTCGCACTCCTCCTCGACCTCGCGCGGGCGCTACCAGCAAACGCGGGGGGTTAAAGGGCTCCTTAGCGGAGATCTTAGGCAAATCCAGCGTGAAATCGCATCAGCGCATCCCCTTTACGAAAACCACCACTTACTCGTACCACATCGGATCTCTCTGCCTCCTCCCCTCCCCTTCCCACCGCCTCTCTTTCCTACCTCTCTCCTTGGTCTTGTCTCGCAGTATTCTTGACAGAAATTCGCCGCAGCATCTCGTATTTATAATTCAACACTTTCGCCAATTTTCAATCGCTCGATCATCACAATTTTGTTTTTGGAATATACATCGCGGAAATATTGACATTGCAGTTTAAGTAGCGGCAATGCTAAACATCTATCGTAAACGGGCGACAATTGCATCAGATTATTCATCGGCGACGCGGCGAATTTAGATTATAAGGAGGGATTATTACGATGATGCAGTGAGCCTCGAGGTAACCGTATACTAATCGTCAACACCTCGGAAACTTCTAATCCGCTCCGTCTCTCGAGTCACGCGCGGCTTATCTGGATTTTTGGTACGTTCGAAGCGCCGAGACGGGAGAACTCTCGGTTCTAGTCGGAGCATCTGTAGCCGAAAGCGCGAAACAGCTTTTGACGATCCAACAAGCCAACGTAAGTCGACAATTACTCAAAGCGAACGTTTGCCGCTGTTTCGCACTGGTATCTTATCCCCTTTCTCCACGCCTGTGGCGAGCCCACTCACTCCCCCTCTTGCAGTTTCCCCACTTTCTGTCTCTCGGTTAGGTGGTTGCCTCTTAATCAAAACACGAGAAAAGACATTAAAACCCGTGCTCTGTGGTTGCTGCTGCCAGTCGGTCTCTCAGCCTCTCTCACTCCTTCTCGCTCTCTCGTATCTCGACTCGAAATAGAGTACCAGTCGACCGGGGAGATAAGAGTTCCCCTTGGCGCTTGGCGCGGCTTCTTCTTCTCTGCGACGCGCTGCTCATCTTCAATC
Source organism: Buathra laborator (assembly GCA_934046635.1). Classification (NCBI taxonomy): domain Eukaryota; kingdom Metazoa; phylum Arthropoda; class Insecta; order Hymenoptera; family Ichneumonidae; genus Buathra; species Buathra laborator. The sequence continues at coordinate 1,379,277 of OW203897.1, read as the reverse complement.
TCTTTCTCCTCTTACTTTTCTCTTACTCCCTTTTCTTTTAAGCATCATCTCGCGAACCGGCTATCTTTCGCGCTTTCTCCAACGCAATTTTTATCAATGCCTCGGATATAACTGTAACGACGCTTTATTACAATGCAACCAAATCTCGTATGTCCGTTGTTGGAAATTTGTGATTTTTTTTTTTTTTTGGAGCATTAAGTATAAAGTAATTTGATTTTTCATTGGTTTCGGAACGAGGTAAATTTATTTTGTTACGAGTGAATGCGAGATGAAGAAGACGAGCGAAGCTCGATCTTTCGCTCAGCGACCGACGCCTTGGCCCGCACCGAGAACTAGATCTCTCAATACACATCGGGTGAATACATAATGTGTAATCCTCGGGGTATGCGGACTCGACGTCTTAGGCTAATCTTGTTAGTAGCCTTAAGCCTTCGGCTGACCCTCTCCCTCGCATGTGTACTATAGCATCCGCTATAGGGCTGATACTATATGCGTGCATACTGTTAATATCCGTATAGCGTGTGTGTACCGGTGTGCATAGGCGAGGCAGACTTTTAATCCTCTAACACGCTACACGCGCGCTCCACGGTGATTTTGCATAAGAAAGAAATAGGATTGCGCTCGCGAACTCTTCTTTCTTAGTCCCCCCTTTCGATCTTTCTTCTCTCTTTTGCGAGAACTCGATGCGCCGAAAGGGTTTTACTTCTTACAACGTGTTCTAATGCTTACCCTCGGATTTACACGTAGAGCTCAGAAAAAAAACTCCAAGTTTTCTTACTTTTAAGAATTAATGATAAATGCTTTAATTTTTTTTTGCCTATTAATCGAAGGTAAGTTTTTGAACAATCGATGATACTTTTGTAATGCATTTGTTTTTGAGGGATCAATGGAAAGCCGAATGACGAAATATTTCTTGTTAACTCCTTCCGGCGTCCGTACCGATTTATCTTCGAAGAGAACAGAAGGTGCGAAACGTGTACAATTACATTTACGTTTATAAAAAGCGCGATACTCGGTTAACGACAGCTCTGTACCGTTCAATTAATCCTATTATAAATATACTCGTGTCTTTGGGAACGAGTGGTGCGCTATGTATAATACGCCTTGAAAATCACTCAGAAATAGCGAACTCTTTGCTGATTCCGCTTGATGCACAGACGAACGCTCGACGCCCGGTTCATATTTACATTTAAGAGCCTTAAAATGTCGCTGTCCCGTCGAAAGGCCGATCATTATGTTAACACAATAGAGATACTGGTGGAAAGATGAACAAAGGAGACTTCCAAGTCTTTCGGGTAATAAACTTTCAGTCTCCAAATCAAAAGGCTGCTTAAGCATTTTAACTCGTCCGAGAAATAAAAAAAAAAAAAAAAAAATGTTGCGTATTGAATTAACGATATTATTCGAGTTGAAAAATACATTTTTGACTGCCCCGAGTGAAACGCCGATGTTTAGCAAAATCACTGGCTATATTGACGGGAGAAAAAATGTTGAATGTTGCTTCGTTCATCGACAAAGGCGAGTTCCGGATTTCCCCGAGGTTTCGATGCGTTTTCTGTACGCTATATACTGTCTGTCGTGTGCACTACGCGGTACTATTTATACGAAGGCAGAGTAATACGAGTGCACCGAGAGGATATACAAATCTCTATGAACAACTCTCACAAACATATTTGCTTCACACGTATATAAACACGTACGTGAGTTAATGCTACGCTCACAGCTACGTCAACTTCGAGGATTATCCTACGGGGATATTTTTGATCGTGCAATAATCCCTAATACGATTTACACAGCTCGTGTGCCAGCGGGCCGAGAGCTGCGCTGGCGAGAGAACGCCGATACTTCGCTGGGCAGCTCGACGCGCGCGAATCTTTTCGATCTCTGGCCGCCAGTGCGATAGGGTGCTCTCCCTTGTTCTCTCACTCTCTCTCTCTCTCTCTCTCTCGTGTCCACGAATCATCCATCCACAGCTCTTCCTGTTTTTGTATCTGGTCTTTGCATATATATCTATTTCTATATGTGCTTTACATACATTTTTTTTTAATACGAAATATACATTGTGATGTTAATTGTTGCTATTATTATTTTACGCTTATTTTTTTTTTGTAAATTTTTAATTGCTTTTTCACACATTCGCTGTCGTTATTAATACGTATATTTGTCGTTGATTCAATTTTATGCCCAAATATATTTTCGTCAAAAGACTCTTAAAAAAAAATTACTAAATGTGCAAAGCTGTTAATCTCAGTACACTATTTCATGGATCGTTTTTCAGAATACAGTAAACCATAGTGCAAAATATATATGTCGGATCCTTCACGTTTTTTCAAAGAAAAGTTAGAAAAAAAAAAATTAGCAACTCTATGCATTACGTCGTTTCTCGTCAATGAACAAATCCCTCAAAAAGGAAACAACGCGAAATCCACGCTCGTCCGATTGAATGAAAGCTACGCTCTCGACGAAGGGAGAGATTAAAATGTTGCTAATGACGACGAGAGGGAGTTCGTCATACGCCACAGAGTGCACTACACCCGCACATCTCGACTTTCCGTTCCATTGATAATAGTAAACAAGTGTAGTGTTTTAATACATGTGCGATCATTTTAGTGGCATCGTCGGTTATTAAGCCGAGTTGATGGCTTCACCCCCGTGATATATATGTACAGCCAATCCCAGCCGCAGAGTGCGCGGTCCTCGAACTCTTCGGTGGATGTCCGGGGTATCGACACTCTCTGCCGCGATCTCTCTCCCCTCCCTTCCTCCCCTCGCTGCTCTATCGTTTCCATTTTCTATCTCAATATTTCTCACACACACTAAATAACCGCAGATCCTTCCCCTTCTCGAACTGTTTCACTCGACGATTCACTCTCGTCGGAAGACCGCAGATAAAGATAAGCCTCAGCATCGAGGGAACCCTCCTCTTCGTATTCTTCTTCTTCTTCTTCGTCTTCGTCTTGTCCTTCTTCTACTACTACAAGTGCCACTGAATTCGTCTCTACTTCGGATTCCTCTCCCGTGCACCAGCTAAAGATTGAGCCACGACGAGCGTGTGGTTAGCGCTGACCCGTGAAGATAACCGGTATATTCGAAAAGCCGTTAATGCTCGCTGTGTGTGCATAAAAGATGTGGCGTTTTTTATCATCCCTCCATTCGGTTCACTCATTCTTCGTTCTTGTTGCACGAACGAAAGTGCATCTAAGGCCGGAGCTATACGCGACGAGGGCGGATGCCTCTCGATCGCGCTGTAACATTTCGGATTTGTCTCCCTCGATCTGTGAGCCGTCGTTCAATCTATTATTTCTGCCTCGTGGAGTTTATCTGCGGCGATACAAATGGCCAGTGCACTTCGATCGCGCTTCAATTCTACGCTCGAACGAGCAACGCATCGAAGAAATTATATCAAGTTCAGTGACACAACCGCGCGTTTGCACTTCGACGCTGCGGTGAACTCCCCCGGTAATAGCCGTCGACGGGATAGCGTGCGTCAAATCGTGAAGACGCTTCGGTCATCCGTTTCTTTCACTCCGGAGACAGAGAAATTGTTACGAAATTGTTTCTCGGAATGAGTATGGTCCGTGGTAAATCGCATTAGTCACCTCGAGTAGACATTGCATTTCAATACGGGGAAATAATAATTGTATATTTGATTTTCGATGAAAACCGAATAAATAATTTTTTTTTTTATGTTAATGAAAATAATTACGATTCACTTGTAAGTGAATTAATAATGAAAATTAATATTGATAATAATATGATACATAATATATTTATCAATATATATGTGTTAAAAAACGATTTTGTTTTTTAATTAGAATTACGATTCTATATATACGGGTCGATTGACTTATCAGCATTCCGTAAAAAAATTGTATAAAGTTCAATATTCAATTCGCGAATGACTTTTCAAAGACTGAGGCTCGAGTATCGAAGTTTCCCTGGAGGTCAGTTTTTCATTTTTATTTTTTACTTCGATTCAGTTTTATTCTCTCACATTTCGCTATTATCGACGCGTATACTGTGGATTTCGCGTAGCGGGAATAGCACACTTTTTTTTCCTGCATGCGTATACCTGCAACGTTTCGGTGGAAAATTCACGGTCGGCGTTGAACCACTACTGCGAAAAGTGAAAAAAAAGGAAGGAAAAGGATGAGTTAAAAAACAGAAATGAGAAAAACAGAACGATGGACAGAGTGAACCGCGCAACGCGCGCCGAACTATGCTTTAATCCGTGAGCTAAAAATCAATACTCCTCTTGATGTGTCCCGAGAGAGCGAGCGAGAGATCGCGACAAAGCCTCCCTCGGGATAAGCTCGGGTCCTGGGATATAGTTAAATAAATCCTGGATCAACGGATAAGCCTCTTTTTTATATAATTTTTTTTTTTTTTTTCGATGTTCCCCTCCTATACGAGGGACGGGGTTTATCCTCCCTCGATTCTGCACTGCCCCTCTTCGCTGCAGGGCCATGACGCCAGGACCTTGAGGGCGACGTCGCGAATTCTCACCCCGCCACTTCTGATTCTTCTTCTTCTTATCTCTCTACGCGAAAGAGGGTCCTCGACCCCTCGTTTTGTGTCTCGTCACTGTCATTCACCGACCATACTTGATTTCTCTCGTAAAAAGAAATTCCCCTCCGCCGCAGTTCGGGTTATTCGTATCTTATAAATTTTAACGCGCCACCCCTCGATATATTTTTGGTAACAATGGTCCACTTCAATATGCAAATTCAACATATGCTTATTATTATCGTATAAATAATTCGCGTTAAGATCATTTCGTCTAGCGGTTTGATCCTTAAAAAATATTACCCTAAATAGATGAAAAAAAAAAAAAAATTCTCGTTCACAAGATTTCTGCTTTGAAAATTATTAGGATCAAATTCCTCCACCCACATTAGCCAATAGCGCTGTAGTCCTTGCAGATTCCCGTTTTTTAAAATTTCTTTTCTCGTGTGAATATAGACTGCCGCGTGTATCGCCCGCACGCATATATAGGCTGGTAACGATCTATATATAGAACCAATATATTCGTGTATGAACGGTGCGACGTACAATATTATATACCGTCACAAATGCGCTTCGCAAATCCGCACACGCATACACCCCCCGGTTCGTGCATAAGTACGGGCGCTATACGTATTTTAATCTCGGATTAATTCCGTAGCCGCCGCCGCGCCCGCCATGTTCTCTCTCGCTTCCTCTTGGACTTGGTACAACCGCTTCGAGGATTAGGGATTGAGCGGAGAGATCCTGATTCTTTTGCGCAACACGATATAGGCTTAGCCGCGGGCGCGACTCTCAACGAGAGAAATCTCTGCGAGGGGACACACGAATCGTACAATATACCAAAACCGTACGATGCCAGGCTACTGGAACGTTCGTTGTTTTTATTTTTTTTATTTTCGATGCGTTATTGAGAATAGTTTTACTATTTTATAAATAGTTTTAATTGTAACACGACGGAAGTAAGGTCTGTTGTCTTAACAACAAACGTTAGCGATCAAATTATTCTACTTATGCCAATGAGGATCATCAAGTTCATGACTTCATCAAAAAATCGTTAAGAGATCGTTAAAGACTATATAAATATTTTTCATTAGTGTGAAAAAATACATTTTTACTGCAAAATAATCAATGTACATTCGCGTTCATTATCGATGTACAATTATTAAATTTTTCGTCGAATTTCGCGTGGAGAAAGCGTGAGGCGAAAGGAATGAATAAGCTTCCGGACGATTTCAGCTTGATCCGCGTGAACCAGGACTCTTTGGCGAACTTCTAAGGATAAGCGAATCCTTGAGTCAGCAGGAAAGCATAAAAGGAGTCGACGGAGGCTACCGTCGCGCGCATAAACTGACCCGCGACTATATCTATACACGTCGTTCGGCAGGACCTTCGTATACACACAGCAAGGGACGAGTGGGACTCGGATGTGTCCTGTTTGGGTTTTGGGTTGATTTCGACTGGTTTCTCGTATCAGGAATATAGTAGAAAGAAGGGTCGTCGTGGCTTTGCAAATTTCTGTCCTTGGAGTCCCAAACTGGTTGAAGCTATTGAGGCTAAGCGGTTCCAATGTATAGCACGTCTACGTGAACGCACGCGCCACGACAGCCAATGACTTACATTACTATTGTAACAACGTAAACTCTGTATGCAGTCACGCATTCTACATTTTGGCTGAGTTTAGGGGGTTCTATTACCAGGATCGTAGGAAGCGTTCGCTAGCTATTGCAGGACTATTCCTGTTCCTTCCTTGCGTCAAGGATTCTGTAGGGTCGTCAGTCGTCCAAAATTTTAAGAAGTCATTTAAAATTGGCATAAAAAAAGCAATACAGTTAAAAAAAAGTAAATTCATTCAAAACTCGAAACCTCGAGCAGAAAATTTCGATCGAAAAAAAAAATTGAATAATTAGTCTAATTTAATGCTGCGCGACGCTAAATAAAAAACAAAAAATTAATTGACGAATAAACGCGAGTACTTTGTCCGTAGCATTTGATGAAAAAAACTTTATGACGCAAAAAGAATACGAAAAGCTTTCTTAGTATTGTTTGAATGCAAGTAAACATTGTTGTTCCCGCAATTGTGTAATGGATTGGACAATTAAGCGTTAGGAGAGCAAGAGTAATTCGTCGAGTTTGTCGACCCCCCACGTTTGTCTACGACCTACGACAAGCTAAACGGATATTCTCGTTTCGTCCTTCGTCCTTCTGCTCGCCTGATATTCGACCGTACGTATATCCCCTCTAAATCGCTCGAGGCCGAGTCCGTTCGGACGACAGGCACGCGCGTTAGCGACCCTGATCCGGGAATCCACTCCGCGTACGTGCCGTTTGGATAGAGCCCCCCGGGTGTACAACACGGCAGCGAATAGCAACAAATACCGAGTCAGTGTTGGAAGCAATGCCACGGCGTAACCGAGGAGTGGGGAACGACATCGGCCAGGGGGTGGTTTAGGGATAAGCGCGAATGCCCGGGGTTAGACTGAACCCCCATGGGAATGTGGGTAAGGCTACCGTGTGACCTCTCCGTCCCAGGAGAACAGAACCGATGGGGTAGAGGGCTAGAAACACGCAAAATTTTCTCGACGCCACCCCTAAGCGCCCGGAAACATCCAAGAGCCAATCGTAACAAGAATCCATCGAATTATTCGATGCTCTTCTCTAAAAGGAAAGCAGCGTTTAACTCGTCGTTGTGCTTCTCAGCTCGTTCTCGCCTGTTACGAAGAGCAAGAAAAGGAAAAGGATTCGCGCTCGTTGCTTCGGGACAAAAGACCAGGGCTGGAATCACAGGACTGGAGGTTTACCGAGCGACTGGGAGTTGTTTACCCCGAAACTAGGAGAACATACAGCATTTATGCGTCGCTTCGTAAGAGCGATGTGGTAAAAGCTACTCGTACATTATTAATAGTCATTACCATGAGAACAAAAGTCCACAAGAATTTCATAATTTTTATCAATTTTTCGTATCGAAACATCATTATATCGCAATATCTGGCAGGCTGTAGTTAATGTAAAAATAACTCTCCCGAACTTGAAAAAGCAGTGCGATTGAAGCCGTTAAATTTGACTCATTAATAAGAATTTTCATAGATTCTTGTCTTCTACGACTTTATCATCCCAATATTTTAATTTTTTTCTCATTCCTACGAGGTTTTTTTTACGCTTCTCGTGCGTAAACAACTAGCAGGATAACATGCGGGTGCGTGCGAGGAAGGATCCTGTGAAGCCCCATTCGAGAATCTTTCAGGATCGGCAAAGAGGGTCGTTGATGCGTGAGTGGTGCGTGCGGTCGATTCGCATACACAGGACGCGCCCGACGAGCTCCTGTTCTCCTAGTCGCTGGGGTCCTACAAAAGCCCTTATTTGGGTCACGGGGCATATTTCGGTCGTTTCGGTTGAAGCGTTTGACGTCGAACGCACGCGGCCTCCTCGATAGACCTGCTTTGCGTTCATGCTATCCTTGCCGCAAAAATAAGCCGGCAGGTATCGAACAAAGGACCTCATTTACATATTTCCGACGAATCGGGGTTGTTCGCCACTGGCCGCTCACGAGGATCGTCTATGCGAATGAACGGAACGAACCGAACGACCCGCAACGAGATTGCTTTAACTGCCGCGGTGTACTGCCGCTAGGACACGGCGACGTCGCACCACCTGCTGCGTTTATGCTCTCCTGATACCAGAGACGTCTGGTAGGCCTACAAATTATCAGGCACCGATCGATCGCTATTTTCAACGCCCACGCCGCGCTTGATATAATATCTACAGAGAGATACAGCTGTCGAAGCACTTGCTTGGTATAAGGAAACAGTTTGCCAAAAAGCCCAACAACAGAAAACTCTATTTTTTTTTTCTGATTATATTATTTATTAGAAAAATCGCGTCAATCAAAACTCGTTAGATGTTTCAGTCATTTTTCTTCACCGAAAACTTATTCTAATAATTTATTAATTATTATTTTGCATGTCGATAGGTTAAATTTAAATGTCTAAGTCACGTCTTATCTTGCGGGAATTCAAGATGAATTGATGTCATTTGCACTCAGCAGACTACGGTGCTAGAGATACCCCCACGCATTCCTGTTTCTCCAGGCCTGTTCCCTGATGAGTGGAAAGGAAAAGTTTGTCCATACGCTTTCAAGATCGTCTCTTGTATGCCGAAGGCCTAATAATCGACATCCCTGCAGATGTGGCAACGCTTTCCTGAGGGTAAAAAAGGGTACCAGCTGACCCTTGACGATCAGGACAACAGGAATTCACCCCAAGGACGCGTTGTAACGATGAGACGGCGTCCTAATAAAATAAGGCTGTGCGGATGTGCCGCACATCCCAAGGGATATTCCTGCGGGACTCGACTTTCTTGGAAGTTACAGCTTCTCGAGGAACAGGCAGTCATCACAGGCGCTCTCATCCGCGAGGCTCGGCCAGGATTTCTTCACGAGGCGCGGGAAGAAATTTTCACAAGGACCTTCCGTGTTATTTCTGGGCGCCTGATTGTCCCGAACGCTCTTCATCCCAATTCTCCTCCGGGATAAGACAGAAACACGAAGAAACGCCGACGATTATCCCTCTTCTAAGTGTCTCGCGGATCGTGATAGTTCATAGAAATTCGTGAACCTTTCGCGTTCCGTTGCCTCGTTTCGCGTCCTGTATCCCAATCCCGGAAAACTCTACCAACCAGGATACGTGACTGGCAACCTCGAGGCTTTTCCTACTTTCCCCCTCAACGCAACAGGCTTTCCAGGCTCATCCCAACCGGGAAAATCCCGTTTCCATCTGCGAAGGCGGGAAAATCCAGAAAAGCGCGTCGCTACTTCGTCGACTCTGTTATCCTGTGATTCAAGACTTCGGAAAGCCCCCGAAAAGATTTGGCGCTATTCCGTATCGTGACAACCGGCACGCAATCGGATTAATACGTAAAACCCACCAACGAATCTCTAGGATTCATTAAAATCGATTGGTCGGCCTCTTATAAGAGCCGATAAAGTCGACAGTATCGACTCGCATTATGCAAATGTCATAAAGTCTTTTGATTGGCAAATAAAATTCGTTCGAATGATTCCGTGTATCGATTCACCCGAATGTTGATTGTAACACGAAACGCTTCAAAGTTAACGATCAATTTGACCTCGATGACTAATTACAATTCAACGATATAGCCGTCAGTTTCTAACCATCGAACTAAATCCCTCGATCTATCGATCTGCATTCGTACTAAGAATCAGAAGAAAAAAAATCTCACTGCACTCATTAAACATGAAAGAACAGTTTTCGAACATGTGTCCTCTTTATTTTTCTTCCGCTGGTCGAATTCATCCCCTGGTGAGCTCACACAGGAGAGTATCTGCTTGTAGACGCAGTCAGAAGGATCCGCGGAGAAGCGAGGTATGGTTCCATCGCATATCAGTACGAGATGTAAAGCTTCGACCGGGGATGAGCCGCTTAGCCTCTAAACCTTGTGTGCTCCAAAGCCTCCCCTACTGCGCTTTCTATCTTCTCGACCCCCTTTCCTTCCCCTCAACCCCCGTATCATCGTCGTCTATCTCTCTCTCAGGCTTTAACGAATTTCCTATATTCGGCCCTTGCGCGTTTCCTTTGTACCTAATACTCACACACTGGAATGTGTGTCTCGCGTAACTTGAATCTCGTGTGAGTTAGCGCTCACAAGAGAGCGAGATGAACTGGCGAGAGAAAGAGGAGAAACATCCTGAAAGATATAGTGCGGGCAACGAAGGGAAATCGCACACGTACGAGGCTACCGAAGTGTGCTGCCGAGACTCTACGTGCAGCTCTGCACGGGGATTATCCGAGCTCTGTAGTCGTGGGATTATCTGGAGGGAACGCCAGGAAGCGTTTCACTCGTATGCGTTTGTCTGTGTGCGCGCGTTTCGCTTGTGTATGTGCGAATGTCCCGGAGTAGCCAAATCCTTTAGTGGCGGCCTGGGCTCATCGTCGTTATAACCCCGTCCGCCCTCTCGCTACGCCTCGATTCTACTGTATGTGTGCCGAACCTTCTGTGTGTTCGTCCTCATAACACACGATGTATGTATACGCATGGAGATGCACTCATATTTCCGTTGGACCAATCTCTTTCCATTTATATACATACGAGAAATACTTGATTGTGCGAAACTGCAAGCGTGTATATCGAGAGTACATGGTTTTGTCTGTGGACAGGGCTTGACCGGGGGTCACTACTTGCACCGGACGTTCTATGCGCTCTCTTCACGTATTCTCGTCGAATATTCCCGCGGGTCACTGTGTGCGCGTTGGCTTGTTTTCGGACTGAGCGCTCTGTATCTCTGTACAGCGCTCAAGTGTTTGTGGACGAGCGAGACACACGAGACCCCCAGTGTTAGTGAGCGTGAATTGTCTCCCTGTGCATGTGTGCGGATGCCCGCGTATATACGAGACCCGTGTGTGCGAGAAGGATTAATCTGGGATTACTGGTCGTGTGTGAGCCGGAGAGCCGTGGACCCGCCGCCCAAATCCCAAATCCAACGCACACAACTCAGCTAATACTAACTCCCTGACACTCACCTCCCCGCGCCTCCTGTACCCGGTGTCCGTTTCTACACGGGGTGACTCGCGAAATACGCACTATATTCGTACACCGTCCTCGTTTCACGACAATAAACAGGACTTCTTCGAAGGTTCATCGATAGATCGGCAACGGCCATAACTGTACCCAAACGGATAATCCGATTTCGCTACGAAGATTGTATCAAACGAAACCGAATAATCGATCGATTATTGTAAATTATTATTATTTTTTTTTTCTCTCTCGACGGCTCAACCGTATTGAATTCCGTATAGAATACCGTGTGCGTGGCTTTCGCGAGAGTTATGATATTGATTATACATTCCGGTCTCTCGGTACTACTGCGGTCAGCGGTCCAAAGCCGCTGAGAACTCACGTACGGGGTGATCCTAAAGTCAAACTTTCGCGGATAGAAGATAATCAATTTCGTTTTGTTTTTTTTTTGTTTTGTTTCCTGAAACGACAGAGTTTTGAAGCGAAGAAGCTGTGCGGTTAGCGTTAAATCGCGTTTGGAGAAAGGGGAGTTAGGTGCGGTACGTATAACTCGTGGAAGCTTGTGTGGAATCGAGAAATCCGGTTTAACCGTGAATTTACCATAAGACGTAAATCAACGGGTCGACCAGTAGCCCCGCCGGTAGCTTCGAAGAGAAAGAGCTCCGACGTTTATCCCGAAATTTCCAGTGGCGTCCAATTAGGGTTTCCAGGATCAGCCTGAGCGTCCTTAGCCGTCGACCATCGAGACAAGTCTGGTACCGTATATACGAAGTAACATACAGTATTATCAAACTATTCTATCCTCGGAGCATCGGGAACCCCGTAACATCGAGAGAAGGGACGGGTTAAACTTCGTTTAACGAGTTCGATCGCGTATGCTCCTGGGAGCTCGCGGATTGTAGAGAACCAACGATTTTCGTGAGGTGGCCTTGCGAGAGAGTAAGGCAGAAGCTACAAGGATCAGAAGGATATCTGGGGTATGGTGTAACGCCGTGTCGCGAGCGCGCATGCACCGTGCATGTTCACAGGTCGCCTAGCCGCATAGCCTGGGATCCGTATTTAATCCGGATTAGTTCCCGAGGGTCACAATATCCTACTCTCAGCTTACGCGTATCCTACCTTCCCTTTCCCACTCCGCATGCAGCGCCGTGTCCTCTTTCCCTTCGAATATCTCTCGGCCAGTAGAGTTGACGCACAAAAACACATAGAGGAAACAGAGCGGCGAGATAATACATCGATACCAATATCGAATTTAATGATTATCGTGCATAATAATGAGTATTGCTACAGCAGATGAAAATAGTCAGATTTGTCGTGTGTTCACTGAGAATAAAGTTTATTTGTAGTTAACAAATGTACGGATACGACGATATAAATATTTAATTATCGTTAACAAATATGAGATGAAACCGGTAATATTTAATTGGTCCAAATAAAGCTTAAGAACATTTTTTAATAATTCATAAATATTGTTTTGTTCAATTGAAATTTAGTAACAATAACGAGATATTTTTTTCGCTATGTCCAACTATAGGTTTATTAATTGCGAATAAACTCTTTTCTCAGTATGAGTTATCTGTGTCAAATGATCAACGAAAAAGCGAATGGGCTGACAAACGCGAGTTGAAGACAAAAAAAATGCGACAGAATGCAGACAAAACCACGAGCCGCAACCCCATAATACGCTACTACTGTATAGTATACATTTTTTTTTCTCTGCGTTCTCTTTCGTTTCATTTCTTTGACTAATTCATTCCGGCATAACGAATCGAATAATAAATTCAACCAGCGGCTATCGTGCGACTGAAGTACATATGTATGTGGGCTGTGCGTAGCTGTGACTACATAGGACTGTAAAGAATGCAATGGGTCGATGTAAGAAGTCGATTCTTGCCACAGGGTTACGCAGGAGTCTCTTTTTCTTTCTGTATACCGTTCCGCGCCGCTCGGCCTGTGGATTTGTAAAACGTTCTGTATGTGTCCATTGTGTAATGCCGATTAGTAGCCCCGAAGCCAGAGTAGGCAGAGAGCAAAGGCAAAGGGGGGCTGCGCGAGGCGAGATGAGACGGAATAAAAAAGCAGCAAGGGCGCAGCACGCATACATGAACATCCTAACAGAAAACCCCCTCACATACCCTTTAGCGGTATAAGGGTGCGAGAGTTCTCGTAGCGTTATTTTCTACACGCCGTTCTTACACGACACCATGGCGCATAGAGGGGCGAATAGTGTCGTATGTATACCATGCAAGCGGAAAGCAAGAAAAAAAAGAACCGACACGGCAGGGATCGAGCGCAAACTCTCTGCCAGGCTTCAGATCCGGGATTAAGAGTGACGCGCGCGCGGTCACATCCCGTCCACCGGTACCGATTCAATGGGAATCCGGTATGGTGGATCCTAGTAGGATTTATTAAGTATTCCATATTGCAGTATTATGTATAATAATTCCGGATCCTTCTCACGAGCCACGAAGGCAAATATGTACTTTAGATATTTTCCTGCAAGACATTTAACGGTTCGGCGCCTTCGGCATTCATTTTTGTAGTCTATTCTACTTTACGTTTGGTTTTCTTTGATTTTTTAACGCATTCGTCGATCACAATCGCATTGAAAAATCGATATTTTTATGTAAAAGATGAGAGAACTCACCAGTGACCGTTGAACTTTTGCTGAGATCGAAACCTTCCTGTTTCGGACTCGAGTTGACTTCCTGCTTTGGATGCTGATTGTGAGCGATGAATGGTGGCGCTTGGGGTGTTGTGGGTAGAGGAGCTTGTGACTGATGTGACGAGTGAACGGACGAGGGTTGAGGTGTGCTTCTTTGCTGCTGTTGTTGCTGCTGCTGTTGCGATTGTTGAGACTGATGAGGCTGATGAGACGAAGGTGGACTCCGCGGCAGCGAGGATACGCTGCTCGGTCTCGAGGGTGGTGATGCTTTGTGAGTCAATGCCAAGGCTTGACTCTGTAACATCGGAAATAAAACAAAAAAATGATCCTTTGCTTTTATGAAAGCAATTTTTTTTTTTTTTTTTTTTTTTTTTTCGTCGGCCTCCGTGTTATTGCCATCGTGATCGAGTTCGTAATGGCTGATGAACAGGGAACGAGATCATCGTCTCCGAACGAGATATGCTTCGCGGGACGGACCGCGAGAGCAGAGGCTTCTGCCGGGCTACGCTGTCCAAAAATTTTCGAGACTAACACACCGCTCGCGCCATAAAGTGTCGAGGATTCTGCACGTGTGTCTCATTAGCCCGGACGACTGGTTCAACCGGGTAGCATCAGCAGTCTTGCTGGTTGCTCGTCTGCATTGGGCTCTCGCTTTCTCTGCCTGTCGATCCGCCAGAAACGCACACGGGTGTACACGCCAACGAGAGAGCCTGAGCACTCTGATTCATTGCCCTCCCAAGACTAACGAATAGTGAGATAACCCCTGCGGGAATCAACCGTTCGCAAAGAAGAACCAAAGAAAAAGAGAAAAAGAATACGAAAAAAATATATATACATACTACAAGCTTTCGACCACTCGAAGCCGAATCACCGATGTTGTTCTACTAATTAATCTGGATCATCCTTTGTAAAATCAATGAACAACATTCGCTACAGGAATAAATTTGTATTGCCAGAAGGGTTCAAAGATGTTTTTTAACAATTTCGAAGGATCGTTTAAGTTCAAGGAATTAACGACACATTGTATGGAGTTTAATAATAATTATAAATAGACGCGTATAATGTAAAGTCTCGGCGAACGAACGTTTCAAGATGTCGGGAGAGGCCGAGAACTCGAACGAATAGACCCCCGGATGATCTAACCAACAGGCCAGCAGAATCAACCGCAGTAGCACCAGTCCCCAAGCTGTTTCGATGAGGACGGCGAGCGGGGATACCGCTTGTACGCTGCCCGCCGACGATGAAATCTGAGCACGTGCTCAATTCGCAGACGAGCTCGGGGATCGACGAGAGAGTTAGAAGTAAGGATCATTACAACGAGCGCGAGTACGACGGAACGAGCCGGAGCCGAAGCCTAAGACATAAGTGCGGACTTAGATTTATGTATGAGTGAACTTAACACTAACGGCTAAGCCGTCCACGGTGTCAACTGGGGTCAACTGGGCCCAGAATGCGACAATCCCTCCACTCATCCAGAAGTGCGAATGCTACACACTACACGCAACGTCTTCATGATTAATACCAGAGAGCATATAATACCGATCCCAACATTTGGATATCCCAACAACTGCATCCATATCGGTGAATTATTTTATTTAACGGTATCATTTCGTAATAAATGATACTATGAGGGATTCCTTTGGTTTATTATTTACTCGCGGATCAGCGTGTTCCAGGGATTCCCGAAATCAATTTTACGATTAACAATGACGACGATAATGTGATACATATAGTTGCCGCGGTACATTTTGAATATCCAATCGATTATATATGCATATCGGTGAATTACATTATTTAATTTGATCATTTTTTAATAAATGGTACTACAAAATTATTATCGTTTCGGGGGGTTGCTTTATTATTAACTTGCGAACGAGTCCTGTTCCTGGGCTTCGGCTGCATCGATTATACGATTATGACAAGCCCGCTTGTAATACGCAGAACGGATGCTTTGTTACGTTAAAGCCACCATGAATTTCGAATTCTATGTAACAGTTCGTTCGTAATTAAAAAATGATAATCCCGATTTTATTATCGGTTATCCAGTTAATGGCATTTGATCAATTCTCGAATTAGGGCTTCTCATCGATCTCCAAAAAAATGCTCGATTACGATAATGAATAATATCTCGTAATCTTTCGAACTAAAGGTTTATCTTGTAGAAATCTGTTCGTTCGAAGGATGTCGAACGTTTTGCTTCCACGTTTTTTCGCTTTGCCGAGGACTGTACCGCAGGGTTACGACTACGATACGCTGAATGCGCGCGGCGGGCTACTGTTTCGGGAGCTGCTGCCTCGGAGGTATGCACACGCAAAAAACACGTCAGACCGCTGAAGAGCCGGGGGCCCCGACGTAGGAAACGGCGAGGGAGTGCGAAAGAGTTGAGAAAGCGAACGAGCGAAGGGATCGAAGCAGATGGACAAAGATGAAACGAGATGAGGTCCTCGGTTCGTGCCCAACATCTTCGTCTTTCTCATCGTCTTTTCGTTCGTTACCTTTCTCACTTTCTCCACCTCTTCAGTGTGTACCCCGGTCCTTTGCGATACAACGTCAGAGAACCATGAAGGAGAGAGAACGAGAGAAGGGAAATCGAACGAGAGAAAGACAGGTGAGATCCCGTGGCTTTGCGACGGATGAGGATAGAGGGATATATATATTCCACCGTTGAATCCTGGCATTCCAGAAGCGTCGTCTGTATATACACGGGGCGTGAGGGAGAGAACCCCGAACCAGAAGCGCACCAGAATGTCGAGGGAATAAACGTGTACATATATATACGATAGTAGATACATGCAGCATATATACCTATGTATATGTATAGTGTTATAACATGGGGAAATAGTAAAGTGTGACGAGGAAGGGACAAACCTCTCGTTTCCAGCAGCGGGACGAGGTCGGTTTCGTACACATACATTCACACACTAGTTTCGACACCAGCCGCCGCTTCCACCGGGACGTAAGAAGGGGCAACAGGTGGATGGGGTTATCCCGCTTATCCAGCTAACGCCCGAAGTGATACCAGCAAGGGAAGAAGACTCGCTACACAACTAACCGTGAATACGACGATGATGCTACTACGGCTGCTGTTATAATGCTTTTTCATTGTGAAAAACTCGCCGGGAGGGATGATACGAAAGTGTATGTAAATATAACGGTTTTCATTCGTAAAAGCGCGCAAAAGCATATCTTGCGTACCCAACATTAGCCGCAGTTTTAACACGGTAATCGTTTTAATTGCGTTTAACTTTTGGTGAGTTTGGCTGTACTTGGGATAAGGTAATTATGAGATTTCGCGTATGGAGAATCACATTGTAGACTAAATCATTAAGCTCCAGATTTTCCAAAACGCATATTTAATATATTTTTTTGTTGTTTTTTTCCTTAATTTTAAACGCGTTTCTATGAGATTTAGTAACCTTTTTGTAACCGCAACGATAAACTTGAGGGAACAAAGTCGACTGAAGGAACAAGCCGCCCGTATCCTTGTCACTGTCTCTCGCTAATTAGAATCACGCAGCTGTCGTACAAATCGACGATTTTGTCTTTGATATTCAACTGTATGGAACACTGGATTCGACGAGATCCCAATTCTCGAACGGACTTGAGCGATAAGCTAACAGCGAACGAGGCGAAAGACGCACGAGATACGAAGACCCACAATCGATTTAGAATATGTTTCTAAGAGATAGAAGCCGTCGCCGTCTTCAAGTGGCTTACGTAAGGCAAAACGAAGACGAATATTTAATCGTGTATACGGCCGATGAGCCTCTTGAAAACGCAGCTATACACACCGTCGATAATATTTGGCAATTGGACGAAGGTCCTTCGCTGACCAGTTACGTCACGCGATATTTTAGCCACGCAATTCACATTTAATTGATCAATTGTTATGTTTTATATGTATCCTCATTGAATTTTGTTTATTGCTTTCACTATATATGCCAATCAAATGCCGATTGGCTTTGCAAAGTACTGAATAATTAGTACACTCTGTTAATCCGCATGTGAGCGCATTTCTCATTAAGAAATAACTATATGCTCATCGTCGTATTTAAAAAAAAATGTTTAAAAAAATTCTCCAGATATGAAACACGACTTTAGTATCGGAAGCTGTGAAAAACCTCAGTCCCAAAAAAAAAAGCATTTTTTTTTTTTGTAATTTCCGATAGTTCGGTTGACGTCAGAACAAAATAGCTGTTGGATTCGTATTCAGCGTGAAAAAAATTCATCGAAATATGTGGGATGGAATTTTTTATTTTTTCGTAACCGTTGAATTGACAACAAGTATTTGCAACGATACCCCTTTTATCGATTTCTTTGTTTCACATTTTTCTCCGTCAAATACTCTACCCATTGTATTTTTTTCGTCGAACACCATCGGCCATTCTCGAAATTTCTCTAACGAATTTGTTGTTTTTTTTTAGCATTACTGTATTTCAATGATTCGCAAGAGCCGTAATGCGTGTTGGTGCCGATAATCGAATTGAAAATTAGATTGATCGATCGAAAATCAAATAATAAATATCGTAACATAAGTCTTGAAATTCTGATACACAGAACACAGGCATACAATGCGTACAGCAGGTTTGACGTATGGGCCGGATAGATGGATAACAATTATTCCGAACTCGGCTGGGGTGGTCAAATAGCGTGACCATGCGTGCCTATAACCGGCGACGACGAGGAGACGAGACGATGAGACACGACGCGTATACACGTGGTCGTTGCGTGTGCGTTCCTCCGCATCGTCGCTTTTGCTTGCACCGATTTCCGAGACGTCACACAGAACGCAAGAAGATTCGCATCGGTTAAAACTTCGATTCGGCGAAATATTCCAATTTATATATGTAATAATAACCTGAGAATCCGTCCCATACAGCATGACGAAAAAAAAAAAAAAAAAAGTATAATAAATCGCGGAAGCAAGAAATTTGTGTGAAGTTAATGTAAGGGTGGGAATCTCGACGGCGGTATAGTCCGCTGTGACGAAGAAATCCTTCGGCTCTTTGTCACCGAGTGTAACTGGATTAGCGGATTACCTACAACATACGATTCTTCCATTCTTTTCCTACTCCATCCGTAATACCTAACCGAGTGCCTAAAACTATAAGCCATATGTTTATACATCCGACTGTGGTAAAAAATTGTACAAAAAATTGGAGACATCTGCTATGCTGGAAGAAGAGCTGGAAAACGTAATTGTGACGTTCAATCATCAGCGGCTATTCCCGATATACTTCCGGTTGAATGACCTCTCCTAAATTCTTCCGATCGGAGGTCTCAGTGGCGTTGGTGACAATAAAAACGGATCTCGAAGTACACTGAGACGATCGACGGATGAAAAAAGGAAAGAAGAAAAGAAAGAACAAGAGTCAAGTTCCTCGATCTCGTCGCACGTTATTTCATCGAGAACGAAGTGCACAAACACAAACGCACACGCATTGAGACCAAAGGCTTGGTCACAGTGTGTTGCTATTGCTGTTACTCGATTGCCTTTGCTGCATTTGCTGTTGGCTTGGGCCACCGCCTCTCGTAGCTGCCGTGTACGTGCTTGTCGTGGTCGTCACAGGAAGAAGGCAGGGGCACATCCGTATCGTGGTCAGAATCCGTGACCCCCCACGTACACGTACATAAACACACGTAGCCACAAACCCAGACGCACCAACACGCATAAATCGACGAATGCTCCAGGAAAAAAAAAAAAAAAACTCCGCAAAAGTGTATATATAGTGCATTTCTATTCTACCGACGTTCATATATTCATCTCACTTTTTATACACAATATGTATATATATATGATTCCATTTATCTCACTCCGGAGTGCCCTTTTTCTGTTTCATTCTCGGTATACATCCGGGATTTTAGTACGCAATGCGCGGTTTTAATAAAGGATTATCCTTTCGCCCCCTTTTCTGCCAACGTCCACTACGGCGAGCAATGCCAGTGCCGCATCGGCTTTGGGTTTTCAATATGGGAATTCCTGAAAAGTTTCACAGCCTTCGCGACCCCCTCGGCGGGGGCGGAAAGGGAGCGGGTTGTTCTATCGATGCCGTTTTCTCTGTATATTCGGATGCTGACAAACCGGCAGTGACGAAACAGAAAATATATATAAAAAAATAACCTGACTGTGATTTTTCTTTTCATTACTCGCGGCGGAAGCTTTGCATTTTTTTCCAAAATCCAAGTACACGTATTCGGAGTAAAAGTAAATAAAATAATTATTTCACTACAATGCGAATATCTTTATATATATCCATGAGTTTTCATTATAGTAGGCAAATGTTTCGTTGATGGAAAATTTATTGTTTATTTCTTTACCGCGCGGATATTTTTCATTATAAATTATTCGAGATGTTTGCAGCTTTTGAAGGAATAATGAAAAGAGCGTTAACTACTCATCCGATTTTTTTTTTTTTTATAGGGGAGTTTTAATGACGTAGAGGGACGGGGGGTGCAATGGAAAGTCGGAGAAAGAAGGGACGTTTTTCCGTGGTACGGATAAAATCAACGAATTAGCCGCGACGGTCGAGAATTCACGGGTCCCTGTGGCTGGGTGCGTAAAATCGGGAGGGTGCTGGCCAATTGGCTGTGTAATGCTATGGGGAAGGTTTGTAATTCTCTGTCTCGCTCACCCCCCCCCCCTTTTCAGTGGTTATATACACTGTTTAGTCCTTCTCGTGCTTCTGCAAACCCCACGGCGATAGCGCTCTCACACACCCCTTTAACCGAAACTCTCGAGTAGTACTGGAAGCTCATACTCGCTACTGCGGATTACGCTTAGGGGGGAATGTCGCATTTATGGTCGTTGGCCTCGTGAACCTGCAACCTGCTGCCCGTCGGCTAATGGATATATCGATCTTTTTATTATTATAACCAACGATTTTTTTC
This sequence comes from Buathra laborator, assembly GCA_934046635.1. Taxonomy (NCBI): domain Eukaryota; kingdom Metazoa; phylum Arthropoda; class Insecta; order Hymenoptera; family Ichneumonidae; genus Buathra; species Buathra laborator. The sequence goes on along the minus strand of OW203897.1, from coordinate 1,358,690 downwards.
GTTCTTTTTTTTTTTCTTTTATTCTTTTTTATCGCGACTGAGTTCAATCCTCTTAATCCTCTCAATGAAAATTCATCGAATTCGAAGAGAAATACAAAAAATAAAAAATAAATGTATGAGTAATAATCACAGTTGGTGTAAAGCGTAAAGAGAAAACAAAAGTCGATAAATAATGAGTGACGCTGTTTCTCGCTCTCGTTGGGCGAATCGAGAGAGACAGTGGCACACACAGGAGGGGGCCGAAACGAAGAAAACGGATGATGTAAAGTGTATAATTTCAAGATGATAGAAGCTGCAGCAACGTAGCAGTCTCTCACACTACGGCGGGTTTACTGTCCTCGGATTTTTATCTCCGTGCAATAAACATGTCAGATATAAAGGATTGTGCGGGGGCGTGAGGCACTTGTTACGCGCTTCTTTCGAGCCAAACGCATACATGTTTCTTTTTTTTTCTCAAACTTTCGTCGACATTCTTAGGTTACTATTTTTATTATTTTGTGTATTTTGTTTTTCGGATATAGATATTTAAATTTTTTTTTTTTTTTTTTTTTCGTTACCTGGACTTGATCGGTTTTAGTGTTAGCAGCCACCCAAGCTTCGGCAAAAGTCTCCATTGCGCTCTGAAAATCCATTCCCCCCTCAGCCCGACGACCCGACTCAATTGCTGACCCTTGACCCGCTGACCAGCGTGGTCATTTTTTTTTAGTTTTTAACACTTGCACCCTCGCTACTGTTAATACCCCACTGGTTCTCGATCTTCTTCACAGGATCGCGATGTTATCAATTGTTATCTTGTCGCAACAATAAATAAGTTTACGAGTTCACAGATACATTTTCATTAAAATGCGTAATTTCTTCAATCGACGCGATCATTGATTCTTCATTGACGTTCAATTAATTTGAGAAAGAATCTTCGAGTCTATCACTCTTGGAATGTTCCGAACGTTTGTGCCCCCAAAGTGGCGGGAAACTGTTCAAACTCGACAGCACTATGTTCACTCTCGCAAGTTTCTCGCGATCAAACACAAGTCAAAATAGGTCGAACTTTCCGAATATTCTACGCTTCCATCACTCGTTTAAATCACCAGAATAATCACAACAAAAAAATGCTCGTCTCTTCTATCACTCATCACTTTGACATACGAAGATTAAATCACGTTGAAATATAAAAAAAAATTGCATCCCATCCGTTTTATTGAGGATTAATAAAAATTTTGAATAGTAATACTCTCGCGATCACATCTGATATTGACATATATATTAACCACTTGTATGGCGTTATCAATGTATTATCGTCTATGTTTAATCTCCTACGCCTAAATCCACGAGTAAAAACGGATTAAATTCGTTTTTATTACCAATAATAGTGATTATTATTATTATTTTTTTTTTCAGGCGTTCGGCAAAAGATTACGAATTATTAAGGTCAACGTATTGTATTTCTTTTTTCCTCGTATGTTTTTTTCCGGATTCTCGCGTATCGTGGTTGTGTTTTAGTCGTCGTGGTTAAGTGGAAACGAGAGGCCCACGTAGCATACGACACGTGAGCGATACGCAGACGGCGGCGCTCGGCCCGCGACTGTGTGTGCCGGAGCGTCGCGGCGCTCGTTCTGCCCCTCCGACGCCCTACCCGACTACCCAGTACAACACCCCACTACTGTTACCGACCTCTCCTGGCTCGTCCTCGCGTCCACTGGCTCACCCTCAGCCGGCGGAGAACCTCCTCATCGTCATCCCCCTTGCAGTATTCCCCATCTTTCTCGATCTATCGTACTTTCTCCCGTTCGCTCGACGCCTCTACCTCTCTCGTGGCATCTCTTCTCCTTTCATCCGCGAGCCGTATACACAGAGAAAGGGTGGCGCGACTTCGTTCCTCGCCTCAGCATCCTCGTGAGCGAGCAAACGTTTCGTTGAGCCTCTCGCTTCACCTTTCGACGCTGGACCAGCCAGCCAGCCATTCCAGCTTCGTTTTCAAGACCCCCTTCTCATCGCGGATACCTCCCACTCCACTGTTACGAAATCCAACCCTCGTCCTACAGCTGCATCCCTCCGTTTCTGACCGGTGAGTATGTATCCTCTTTTAGCCATATTCGACGGGCGAAGAAGAGAGATGGTTACCGTAGGGGTGTGTCTTCCACTCGCGGAGATAAGGCGCATAGGAGCCAAACGATGAGAACCCGAGAGAGTATGAGGCACTGCACCTGTGCAGTTATTCCGAGTCTATGCTACAGTCCCCTGCAGATTTTGTTTTAATGGCACCGGTATCAACGCGCTCGCTTCGCTGAAGCTGTATAAACTTATATTCGCGTCAGATGACGTACGCCTACGGAGACGCGCGATCCGCATTTATATCGATAATTAAATATCAAGTCAGGAACCAATCAGAATGCGTCTATCAGTTATACGCGATATATATTGCATTGCGATTATTTTCATGACTTCTCTTTTTTAAGGAAGAATTAAAGATTGATACGCCTGCGATATTATATCTGCATATCGTACTCGTCACTTATAAACATTAATTATTTTTCCGTCGCGATTCGGACTTATAAGATTAATGTTACAATTTCTTTGCCAATAGTATTATTTTAATTTTTGCGTTTCTTGTTCGAAATTTCTGAAACTCTGTACGGTTCTCATCTTTTGCCGAAAGATATAATTTGTGTATTATATACTTTTTGCCGTATATATGTTCTATATGTCGGGTCCACTTTTTCCATATATTTGGAATATATCGTTCAAGATATATATAAGATATATATGGATATAAAAGTTTTTGCAATTATATGTAAAGATACATTTTTCGTATATTCTCTGACATATTTTATTTCTTTGAGAAATATCTATCTACGACGCTCGGGATTTACGAATAATCATTATTTTTCTGTCGACATTCAGATTAATCGATTTATTAATCGTGGATTATCGTTTATAAGGTCGTCGATACGATTTTTATGTTTCGACTTCGTAAGTTATGAGTTACACAGCTATAGAGAATTTGGAGACATCGGTACAACGAGTAGCGATTTCGTTTGTCTCGTCGTCGACTATCATTCTGTTCCGGTTTCCGGCGAATGGTCCGCGATAATAATGCTTATATATATGTTGCGGATGCTTATAGTATTAACTATTAATAGGGCCTATCCGTCCGTTTTCCCGCTACTGCTGATGTCGATTGCCGAGCCACCCGACTTCTCGGAATAATGAGCTCGCTGAGCACTCGATAATCGCTGGAACACGCAGTGATAACGTCGAGAGAAGGCATTTACGACTCTGTAAACGATCCCTCGGTTATAATGACGAAACAACGGAGTCTTTTTGCTTTCACGAAAAAATGAAATCAACGCGCATCGGGATTAACTCGTTTAATCGCTGCCGAGTCTCAACTGTAACATCCGCGAACATCGGTGTCAATAATCTCTGTACCAATGGAATACGCCACAGAAAAAAATGACATTCCATATCGTTACGTATAACTGATTCGCAACCTTTTTTTTTCAACAGCAAAATTTTATTTGTCTCTTTCGAGTCGTCGCGTAACCAAAGAAAGAGAACAGCATCGAAGATATTCGTTTCGACGGCTTCGTGCTCCCGCGAGATTTGCATCGACTCTGGTGTGACGAAATAACGCGAGGAGCGAGTAATACACATCCGACGGGATACAACGTTTCACACTCGACAAATCCGATTGCATATATACAATTCGCTACTCTTTCTCGGACGAATAAGCGGCAAAAAGTCAATTCGCATTTTCATTGCGCGGAGAGCTGCGCGACATCTCTGTACTTCTCACCGTCTATGAATAATTGATAGAGTTACAACGCTACCGTTTTCACTGTACGTTGAAACTCAAAAACATCTACAAATATTCGCACACTTGCTGTTATCAAGTAGCAAAAATTTACTTTTTTCCATCCGTAAAAACTTCGAGAAAAACATTTTTTTCCATAATCAAGATTTTGCCTTCATTCAAATCTTATAGAGGCTCTATATAAGTCATCCCGATACGATTTTTCTCCAAAAGTTCGTCGAGCTATCTGCTCGACAACGAGGCCTTCTTCTTCCATCCAAAGTTTCTGACAAAGGGTTGGTCGCGAAACGCGAGTAGTGGTAGTGGAATATCTCTCGGAGCCAAGGCGGTCGTAGTAACGATTGCATCCGAGCCGCCGCGGGCGGATGCACGACGAAGAAGGAAGTGAGGGAAGGTTGCAAAGGGGTTGATGCAGCGAGAAGTAGACATTGAGGAGGGAAGGGAGTAGGGGGCGGCGGGTAGACAAGAGGAAGGGTTGGATGCAATCTGTGTGTAAAGCGAGCCAAGGAAGGTGAAGCTCCGCTCGCGTCTGGGGTTACATTATCGGGGTGGTTCGAGTGGTTTGAGTGTTTTCGTGCGGAGACGAGGACGAGTTACTCCAAAGGTGAACGTGAGTTTGCGCGCGTGCACATCAGATATACTATCCCTCTCCCAACCCCCTCGTATACATAAACACAGAATAGCTGTAGTGAACCCTGCAACGAGAGAGTTTGCGAATGTATCCACAGTCGAGAAAGACGAGAATATAACAGATATATCGGATGAGAATGAGAAAGATGAGGAGAATTTACAGACGGAGGGAATAAGAGAGACGGTGAACGCATTCAGAGAGGGAAACGAGAGTCGACACGAAGCTTTCTGGGCGTGTCGTCGAGGCGTTTCCAAAGTGTGCTTGCAGGCGGAGCTTTCGCGGAACGCCTTCGAGCCTTTACCAACTTTGTATTCTCAGCCAGGGTGCTTGCTCCCTCCTGCCTTTTTTTTTAAATCTTTTTCCTTTCCCATTCCATCCTCTATACTCGCGCTTTTCGACCCGTTCCTTCCTTTACATTTTTTTTTTCATCTTTCGTTTTCCGCTGATTTTCTTCCCCTCTTCAGGTTCTACCTCGAGAGCTTTATCTTCCTTAGGCTGTTCTTTCTCTTATCTATTCACATACATTGTTTCTAAAATTCGTTATAATCTCTTGTAATGCGACTCTCGTGACGCTGTTGAGGTCCCGTTCGTCTCTGCTGGAAGTGGCAGCGAAACCAATCCAAGCGCCGGTTTCTCATTTCTTTTTGGATTTCACCCTCTTTCACCCCTTTCTTTCAGGTAGCAGTTATACACATTTGATTGAGACGCGAAGTATCCTTCGACTCCCACTCTTCTTTCTCAAGCCTATCCCTACTCGAGCGACGAATCGGGACGAGTGGAAGTGGTAGAGGAGCAGAGATATCTCTTCCTCTCCTCCGTGTCCTGAAAATGTCTTTCAAGCCAAGGGGGTGGAGAAGGGGATGAAATTTCGCACGAGAGGGAGTTGAGAGATGCCGGGAACAGAGCCTAGAAGGCTTCTGGGAGGGGGGAAGCTTGGAGGTATAAGGGAGTTTAGGCGAGGGTAACGTATGCCCGGAGCTAATTTGCCGGGGCTTCCGAGAAAATTACGAGCATCCCGCCTGATGCATCCGAATATCCTCGTACTTGAGAAACCGAGTGCAGGCGCACCTGCAGCCATTGTGGACCCACCTAAGGCCTCACGATGCCCAATCGCGATGCTTCTCGATTCTCTCGATCTTTTCTGTGTTCCGGTATGTGCTCCAGCGACTTTCTATCGCTTGACAAAAATTGCAATAACTCCCGATTTTTTTTTCATACCGGTCCACTTCGAGAATGGATTATTTTCTTCTGTTTCAATCTCATAATTTGTAATTTTTTCAAAATATATGTACTTTAAGATACATTTTTTATGAATAGAGACCCGCTGTTGAGGCGCCTGATCATAGGCAACCAAAACTACTTGCGCGTGTATAGAGGTATCTCAGTCACTTCCGTGCAGTCAACGTCTCGACTGAGGCTTGAACTTCTGCGTTAGAGTTTCCGTCGGTTAAACAGCTCTCGTAATAACTGATTGAGTCTCCGATAGCAGAAGATGTGAAGCGTACATCTGACTACGTCGGTGAAACTTAGTTCAATAATTTATGTATTGATACGATAATAAAAGAAGATTTTCATGGATCCTCGCGAGACACGTATAAGCGAAGTTTTACATTTTCTTCTATTACACTTTATCGACATTATCTTTCGATTCGTATGCGAAACGCACGTTTTGGAATGTCATAATAATAACGCATGTAAACCGTCGAAATAGGGTAATATAATATAGAGGGATGATGGTGGGGCAAAGTATATAGAAGCGTGCAATCTGTTCGGCATGTGTGCCCCCGGGGAGAAAAGGTGGCTCACCGTTCTACGGTACAAATTGAAAACCATTTAGCGAATCTCTCCATCGTTCGAAGTGTTAATAAATTCAGGTTTACGAGGGGGAGGAGGGGTCGTCTCCGGCGGAGTGAGAGTATATACCGCAACGTTATGGATCTTCTATAACAGTACTTGCTTTCCTAGCTACTTCTCCCTACTTCGAGCAAAAGCCCACACCTACCCTGTCTGCTGCGCCCTCTTACTCTTCTTGTTGTTCGTCTTCTTCGCGTAATCACGAGTGTGTAAAGGATATCTTTGCATACTTACTCTTACGATAAAGTACGTTGTTAATGACAAAAAAAAAAAAGTAAAAATCCACCACTATTATTTTTCATTATCATTAACGATAATAATGATTATTATTATAAATAATAATAATAACAAACAATACTGATGAGTGCATTTTTACTTTCGATTTGTTATTCCTTAAAAAAAAAAAAGCAAAAACTCACTGATCATTGTTATTAATTATCATTAATTTAGCATTTTCAAACAATGTACGAAGTAACCAAAGTCCAATTTGCCTTGTGCGATGAAAATACTGTCTATAAGCTTCGACGCAACAGGAGAATTTAATGCGGATTCTATACGAAGCAAAGTTAGAATTTGAAAGCGACTTTTCGGGTTTACCTTATAAAGGGTTAATACTGCTTCGTTCAATAACCACCTCTCTTTTCACGTGTGTGTCAACCGCGTTAGTAAATTGTAACTCGACAGGCCTTGATAGCGTGTGTACCAACGAATGATAGAGACAGAGAGTGAGAGCTCTTCGAAAGCTCTTCGTGCTTCCGTAGGTAATCCTCGAGACCCGGATGCCTTTGAGGATGTTAGTGAAATGGACGGATAGTCGGATAGGAGAAGTAGAAAGGGAATGAAACCGGGTAGAGACAAAGCTGCCGAATCAGTTGCTTCGTGAGCTTCGGTCAAAGTAGAGAGAACGCCGATGATATACATACAGATACTACGTACGACGCAGGAAAGAGGATGATATCTCAGTTACCCGAGGAGAATTTAATATACGTGTCGGCCTCGGATGCCGTGAAACGAACCCCCAATCTACAGTCTCCGCTGCATGTGTCCCTAACCACTGTTGTATTCCGTACGTCGGCTTCACTACGATGATACGGATATATCGTATGAATGTAAGTATCTTTACGTTCAACACCAGCGAAACATTAACATCGACATTTCCATTTAATTCCAATCGCGCGTTCCTATAGACGAGCGGAGATGCAACGACGATATTCGTATTAATTATATAATACGCAGACACACGTACTTTACATACGATATACCAGTTCTTGCGAAGCTTTCACGCAGATTGACGGAGAAACTATCGTACGCGTTACGACAAATGGTCGTATGTACACGCGGCGAAACCGTGCCAAGGCATCCCCTTAGGGACGAGGCGGGGAGGTAAAGTGAGAGGGGTGCCTTTGAGCTCGAAGACTCAAAGGCAAATATGAGGTTTTGAAATTTGGATTAGGACTCCGTCGTCGTCGAGGGATCCTTTAGCCTTCTGGGAGGATACATACCGTGATATATCGTTCGTATGTGCATATCGTGTTCCTCAATGTCCCTTTAACAAATCGCGTGTTTCACTGATTCCCGCTTATGTGTATTATCCTGTGACTACAAATGCACACTGAAGCTACATATATACCTGTAACGTAGTGCCTTCCTGTCTGTGTGTCAATGCCCTCACGGGAGTTGATCGGGCGGCAAATGTAGCCGTTCCCCTCCCGCGTATGTAGATTCGATCAAAGACATCAAGCTGCTTAGACGACGATCATCGGTTCGGGGAATCGTGACCAATCGGCAAAGCAGATGGATTAACCGATTCCTAATTCAGTAATCATCTATAGATAGTGCGATTTAACTCGATCGTTGCTTTGAAGCTATTATCATCCTACATACGATATCAAGCGTGTTTCTCGTCGTTCGGTAGAAATTCTAAACGGGAAAGGGTTCGAATTGGTGGAAAGAAAAATGGATCTTGGGTAGAAAGTTTGCTGCCAGCAGATTAATTGCGAGTGTCGGCAATTGGCCCGGATCGGTGGCTCCTCGTAGATAAGTGTGCTCACGGTACGTTCGCCCCGTTGGCTAAGTGCAACGAATGGTTTCTCGGGTACACGCCGAGGGCATCTTGAGATGCGGTCGGCTCCGGCATTTCTTCATAGCTTCTAGCTAGCCTTTCCTTCTCGTTCTCCCTTTACTTTCCTCACCGCGATCGTTCCGCTCTGTTCCTACTTTCTCATTTCTCCATAGCCACTGTGGTTCTTCTCGTACTATAATACAAGCCTCGCGTACCGCATAATAATTCAGAAATTTGCATATACGCGGGCTAACTCCTCAAGTAGGTTATCTATGCTGGAAGTTTTCTCTCCTTGATATATAACGCATCCTCTACCTCTGGTACGAGAAACCCGTGTGTCCTCTCTTTCCCTTGGTCCCTGGCAGTTACGACGGTACTGCGCTTCTTATGGAGCCTTCCAACTGCGTTCTCCACCCTCTTCTCCGTTCTCCCAAGCGATTCTCTCTTCCTACCGGTATAAACCTCCCCCACTGATAGTCAGTTATGCTATACATACATATATCACACGGAGCCGGAGAACTTGCGTAACTCTCTTCGCCTACCGGAAGTGCATCGCGCACCGGAATATTGCGGGAGTATATAGATAGTCAACAGCGGTGGGTTGTATAGTTCAACCAGGCGAGTTTAATGTGCATTATTATCTTTGAAAATTTGAATTACTTCAGACGCCGCTTGCGCGTATGAATATTATTATTTTTTTACTTTTCTTTTCCAACAGTTGTAATTAAAGCCAAAACCGTGTAGTCTGCAGTAATACCCGCACAGATGATCAGAGAAGAAAAAAATGTAAAGTATTAATATCTCTCGTCTTGTCATTTTTTTTTTGTTACGTCGCACTACTCCATTGCCAACCATCCCCCTGAACAGCTCGTCGTCGAAGGAATCGTCGGTACACTTTATAGTTCAACTCTTTCGCGATCGCGAGTCGGGAAGCTCTTTTCCATCAGTAATTGGCCTAATTGTTCGTGCAATATCAGTCGTCAATTAAGCTTCTCGTGGCTAATTAAGTTCGCGAGCGCGGAGCAGGCGACTCGTATTGGGAGAGGCAGCGACAGGACGAGAACGACATCCGGTATCACCCTTCCAGTTCCCTCCCAACGCCTTCTCCTTCTCATCCCTTACCTCCGGCTCGCAGGACACAAAGCTCCCGACGACTAACTGAATTTTCTTGAACGTAGAACAGGCGTCCATCAAAGATCATGTTCTCTGGAAGGTTGTTCACGGAGGAGAAGGACGCGAAGGTTTCCATCCTTCGAAGTACACGTCGGGGAAGAGGGTGAGAGATATTCGTAACAGGAAGTGACTGTGGCTGTGTACTCGGTACGTATTCATGGGAGAATGACGACAAGGGCGGTGGGTTTTAGGTGGGGAGAGGGGGTTGAACCTTCGTAGCTATGTGGCCCGAGGCCACATCCTCGCGGCTGCTTGTACATCGTAGAAGCTTCGATGAAGGGAATGCCTTCCTTCATCGAACTGTCCGTATAGCCCCCGAGAGACGCCTGCCTTGTCCTCTACGTCGCCAAGGTATATACCTGAACCCTGTGCTCCACGATCCAAGCTACTCTATACCCAAACGCTATCTAGTCTGTATACTGGCTGTACGCGATAAGTAATTCACTTACCCCCTCGTGATATTGAGTTAACCCTTGGTTCTCCCGAGCTCGACTCGCTTTCTGTCTCCCCATTTAGCCTCTGAAACCCCGGTTGCTGGTGCTGGGCGCCTCGGCTACGGTTGTCCCGATCGAGCCAACTACCCTCCACAGACCCCCTCCCTCTCTCGACTTCTCGATAATATTAAAACCTACCATCAGCAACGTTCGAAAATTTTGTTTCGAAATAACGCTCCAACCCCTACTACTCGCGGGTTACGTACACGGGTCATATGGAAACTCGCTCTCGCCTACGCGCCTACCACCCTCGTGAACTTTGTCCTCGTCCGAAAAAGTCGAGGGTCAAGCTGGTTATGTTTGTTCGAGGGTTCGGTTTTTCAATAACCGCGCGAGCTAAAACCTATCGACGCAGACACAGGGATGTTTTATAAAGCTCGCAAATCCAATAATGTTGTTCCAAACGTATGTTAACAGTGATCCAAGTCTTGCAGTGGTTGATATTCATTTTTTTCTTTCACAATTCACTAAAACGACCAATCATCGAACGACGATAGAACCGGAAATTGTTCGAGCACATTGTATTTTTTGTATCGTTCTTAATGCGGGTCTGAGCTGATCATCGATACCGCAATACGATGTTAATTGATATCATTCCAATTAGAGTAGCGAATGGGGTGCGCAATAGATATCGTGAGAAACATAATAACTGGTGCGGTGAGAGAAGTACGTAAAGCTTGAGAAGAGCCAAATATACGCGAAGGGAAAGCCCCTCGCTGATGGCATTGCGGATAGGCAAAGTAAGTATCAATCTTGAGGAAGCCGCGGAATAGAGAGACTGGCGATACTGCAGGCCGAACCTGTTGGGGAAACGTCCGCGAAAGCTTTCCCCCGGGTAAGGCCACTTACGGCATGAGTTGAGAGAGAGACTTGGCCAGTTCTCGGTGGTGGTTCTCTCTTTGGGAAAGCTTACCGGTTCCATCCTCAAAGTGGCCATTACGAGAGGACGCGAGAGATGGCCGTGGAACCCCCCCTTTAAGATAGGTAGTCTTGCACTGCGTATATCGTATCGGTGTACCCAGTTTCGGGAATCACTGACCGATAGTACGCAAGAGCCTCCCGTCTCCACTCGATATGCTTTGAGCATTGCGCCACTCTGTCTTCTACTTCCACGATATATCTGGCTTTCTTCGTATCTCTCCCCTCGACGCCTTTCCCCGAATGGATAGCCCCGGTGATAGTATACGTATAGCTTTCTCCGTTTGGCGCGATCTTCCTATTCGCGTTTACCACTACTACCCTTCCCAACTTGTCCAATTAGGCGTATCGTCTTGACGACATGGACCATCGAGTAATCTGTCTACTTAGCGTCTTAGTGACTGACCAACATCGAGCGGTCACTCCAGCGATTGATATATAATATTATAAATAAATCGTTCACGGTAAAACGGACCGCAAGCGTCGTTAGAACGTTTAATAGCTTCTCGAAGGACATCCATCCCCCAATTCTCGGATGCCTTTGACGCTCTCGACGAATCTCTATACTCTACGACTCGCATACTTGAAACACGAAGCAAGCAAATTCTATGGAGAATCCATTCCAATTAACCGTACAACTTTGAGAAACGAACGTTCCTTCGTGCCGATAGTTTATCCAAGTTTCCTTGGAGTTTCACGACTGGTGAACTTTGTCGCGGTCTATAGAGTGCGCGAACATTCGAACGTTCACGTGACGAACTGTAAAAACCTGTGGACCACTATTTTTCCTCATCCCACAAATTACTTCGAATATATATATATATTTTTTTAAGTTTCCGCAAATTTCGCGCGTTCGTATCTACGGAAAAACTTTTGAAAATAACGAATAATTTCATAAGCGAAATGATCGGATAGCGAGAAAAACGACTGAAGCACGAAGAATACCGCGCGGACGTTTAAAGAATTAAAGTATCTAATGTGAAAGGAAGTTGGCAGTGGCGGCTTTCCGAAAGGGAGGAGGAGAAGAAGGGGGAGGAGGGGGAGGGGGTGGTTTGAAAGCGGAGCATTGTCTGCTCTTAAGCCCGGCATTCAGTGGCCTCTTCTTCTCTATCTTTCCTTCTCTCCGGCTCTCGGTCGTCCACGAGGAACCGAGTGTACTCGCGAGTATAAATTGCGAAAGAAGAGGATCTCGCTGGTCTTCTTGGCTGGGTAGAGAGAAAGGGGGATTGAGAAAGACGTTGGGCGCGACGGGGGTACGGGGAAAGCATTGAGAGAGAGATGAAAGAAAGAGAATGAAAGAGAGAGAAAGGAGAAGCAGTATCGGGGGCAGAGAGATCGAGAGACGAGAAGAAATAAGAAATTAAGAGAGAGTCTTAGAGAGAATAAAGCTAAGAATTAAGACGGCTGTGGGATGGAGAGGAGGCGAAAGAAGAAGAGAGAAAACGTAACCGAAAGGGAACTAAGAATCTCCACCAGGCAGTAGCAACGGAGAAGCAGCGCAGCAGCAGAAGCAGCAACGGCAGCAGCAGCAGTATCAGCTCGCCTCGCGGCGGGGCTTAAGTCCTTCGGGGATTCTTACTCGCGCGTCATTTAACAAAACAATTAGAAGTTAACCCCTTTTCCTTCTATTCTGTGTGCTTTCTTTCGAATCGCCTTCGACCGTGGAGAGCTCCTGATTCTGTTGGAATGAAGAGACTCAAAGCTACTATCCGGCACCGCCCAGTAGTCATCCAGCCTCTAGTCGAAGCAACTATACATATAGAACGCGTAGACCTACCACCCACCTAGAAACTCCTAACGTAAGAATAGCAGCGAAAGATTCCAGTGAGTGCCCCACAGTTCATCTCCACTTGAAATAATAGAGGAACAATATAATACGAGATACTTATAAGATTGGAAAACAAAATACTAAAATAGCTTTGTTATTTTTTTGTTATTTGTTATTATTATTATTATTTTTTTACGCAAAGTTTCATTGCAGAACGAATGAGTGGGAAATTATATGCAGCGCGTATTCGGCGTACAAAATTACGAGAAGTTTTTTGCGTGCCAACGTAAAAGCTCAACCATTTGGCCGCGTCTTCGAGATACCTACGTTAACTGATTTTTTTTTTTTTTTCATCTTTTTTCTCTCCGCCTCTTCTATACCGCGAACATTTTTGCTCATACTTTTTGTCGCTAAACATCTCCATCCTTACAGCCTCTCTGGCAGCGTATCGTATCGCATCAACCATGAATTTCCTCTTTTACGGAGATAAATAAAAGCGAGTCGTGCAATTGCAAAGCAAAAAAACAGACGGGGTTGGTACTTTTTTCGCTATGAATACGAGGAGTTTCGCTCGTTTCTCACTCTCGTCGCGTTTTTCTAATGCTTTGCCTTCGCTCCCTTTGCTCCTCCAACTCGCATACATCGACGCAACCCCGTGCCCCCCTCCCCTTCCAACCCCCCGCGCTGTGTCGCGGCATCCAACACCAACGGAACCACCTTATTTTTCAGTCCCCTTTTCGTACCCTTCCGATACTCGAGAAACGAAATAAATACGAGACTACTTTCATCGGTCCGAAAAGACGGAGAAATGAAAAAAAAAAGAACAAGATATACGGAGCAATCCTCAAACGGTCTGTCGCGACCGCAGGTTTGCACGAAGGGGGTGGAGGTATTCCCGGGGAATGGCGAGGAGAAAAAGACGAGGGCGAAAGATTTCCACCAATTATCGATACCGCAAACGCGTCTTTTGATCTCTCGCAAAGCAACGTCGTGTCTGTTGATTTTTATAAAACTCTTATTTTCATTGAAAAAATAAAATGAATGAGAGGCTAAGATAGGAGAAGGCATCTTCGTCGAGTCTTCGCGCAGTATTATTATTATTATTATTAACTGTACGAGGGACGTGCCGATCCTTGTAAAAGGGACACGTTTCGCATCGCATCGCGAATGGAGTAATAAGGAAAGAGAGCTCGCGTTTTGCCCCACAAGTTGTGCGAAAAGAATTCTTACTCTGGTATACGTAGTTAGCCCTTTATCGTTAATTCGTCGCGTCTCTTTTGACTTCTTTTTCCTTTTCATATCTACGCGAGATTGCGCGCGAGTGTATAATAGATTGTTTATTTGAAAGGAAAACATTATTCATTCGAGTCAAAGTGCGCCCTCTATGCGGAATATGCATTAAACTCGATACACCTGTACGATATGAAATCAATTCGAAGTGAGCTGCTTGCCTCTCGTATTTTAAGAAACATTTTTATATCGCGAATGGCAAAGTCTCCCCCCCCCCTTTACACCGTCGACTGCTATTGGTTATTGATTGAATAATAATATAAATCTGTTTGAAAGATTTTCCCGAACTTTGCGACAGTGATTTGAAAGAAAATGTATAGAATGAGATTTTTATCCCGAAAAAAAAAAATGTAAGAATGGCTCGCGAATGAATGAGAAGGAGAAGATTCCGAGTGAGGACACAGGGTCGATTCATCAAGATCTCAGATTCATAAAAGACTTCTAATCCTTAGTCGCTCGTGCTTTGACTCCGGTAGCTTGGATGGGTCTTCGGCTATTGTCATGGTAATTATCGAGATACCCCCACTCCCTCGACCCCAGTCATTTTCATTCTCCCTTTTCCTCGAGGTCTTTAAAGAAAATTCGCGTTATTTTTCATTGCGGGTTGCCCCACCCAAATGTTCGAACAAAGGATAAAGATCCTCGTGAACTCAACATCGCCCGATGAACTTTGGCTGTTCGTCAAAAGATTTCCAAAATTTGATCTAATTAATTAATTATCCCGTGTCCACGGAAAAAAAATACATCGCGATGTGCATCCGTTACGTATGTGAAACCGTTACGGCAATAAATTCTGCTATCTACAGAAATCGTTAGTTCCGTTGATAAATTGCCTGAAGAACTGCGAGCCCGTGGGACAATCATCGGAGAGCAAGGAACGCGTAGATCTCATCGGTTAAGACATCGCGCGTCGACGACATGTATTTCACACGACGTTGAATCAAAGTTTCGTGTATATATATTTTTATCACACATTTCACATGAGAAAAAACGAATCTAAAATATCTGAGTTTTAAGCGCGATGTTTATTTCCGAAAAACTCTATGCGAAAACTACGCTGAAAGCAACAATGTAACGACGGGGGCCCCCGTCAAACTGATCAGCTGGGATCGTTTGCCTCGAGAACTGCGGGCCCGTAAAACGAAGACGCGAGACGCTCTAACCACAAATCCCGTGCGCGCACTAAGAGAGTCCCGATGTTTACACGTTGTTGCAGACCTTGTCTTCGAGTTTTCATCGACGAAAAACTGTCGCGACTATACTGTCAATGGAGTTAAATCCATCTTGACGAGTCTGCTTATCGCGAGTGTTCGATTCGTCGTTATTATTGTGCAAAAAAACATCACGTGAATAATAATTTTTCTTGTTTCCGCGAGGCCACATTCTTTCCAAATCGATTGTTCAATACAGTGATAAATAAACGTTTGTTCGGTAAAGCGGTTATTATTACATCGATTATCAGGTTATGTTCAATCATGCGAAAGTTCGAAGTATTACCATTTCGGATTAATTCCTCGAGAACATCGACAAAGCAAGGTCAGTAAACACAGTTCAAGCATTAAAAACGCGCATAAAAGAACACGAGCGAAATAATTACATGCGTGGTCGGTGATATAAAAACAAAATAAAAAACTACTGCGAGTGAAAAAAAAAGAAAATATAAAAAGAACATCGACATCATTTTTTCTCGATTTAACCTCAAATCTCGTTTTATCTCATGGTTTCGCAACATTTTTTTTTCAACGATATATAAATTCATTGAGTTCGCGGACAGAAAAGCCTGACAATACTCTGTCGACGGTTTAATTTTCGGATGCACGGTGTCCGAGGACTCTGTCCCCGCGTACAACGACGCTGCGTGGATGAGCGTTTGACAAACCAAGAGAGATCGAGTGCGGACAGAGCCCCATCGCGTAGTATACTATATCAAGCGATGCGGATACGCGCGTCAACCCCCATAAATGTGCAAGCAGCCACGCGCTCTCGCGAGGGGGTTGTTCGAGAGCCGGATGAAGCTGTGCGCTGGCTTTTTAGCCGCGCGCCATACCCCAATGGCCCATAGTCGACGAGTGTCCAGCGAGAGAGGTTTGGCTTCGTTCGAAGTTCCGATCGGAACGCTCTACCGGCCAGTTTCCAGATTAATTTCATTATGAATGTTGGCCCAACACTCGAGATCGGCCCCGCGGTCAAACATCCTCGACGCTATTAACAGTTTAAAGGGTATTACGAACGAACGTGAAACGCCGAGCGGAATTAACTCCACTTCCATGACTGAAACTCTCTTCTCTCTTCCCCCGCTCTCTTTACGACCCTAGATATATTCGCTATATTGTTATAGTTTCATTTTCAGTTATACAAAGCACTAGCTGAAGAGAACAAACCAATTGGGGCTCCGAAAATTCGGCAAGCGTTGATTGCCAATGAAATCAATAACCGGGAGAGAATTTTGAGTGGTTACCGAGCGGGAGGAATCTTTTTTTTTTTTTTTATTCATCCTCGGTACAGATATCTATCCGATCAACAATTAGGCACGATCTTTTCAGAGCTGTATAATGGACCGAAGACGAATGAAGATTTGATCTCGTTGTACAGGTGGTGTTATACAGCCTTCCATAGGAATCGTGGGAGTCGAAGACGCGAAAGGAAAGCATCTCTCGCGATCCTTGATTTTCTTTTCGGCGAAATAAAACTCCTTGGCCCTTGTTGTATCTACTAATATATAAAAAAAAAGATTCTCGAGACTCCGGTGAGCATAAGAGTGAGAGTACGAGAGATGAGGATGCCGAGAGATCGTTCCTCGGTTCCCGCGTAAAATAGGAGGGATTAGTTTCCTACAGGAGCGGACGGGGCTTAGGCATTGATGAGGTTTTTAAATGGGTTCTTCTTTGATGGCGGCACGGGGGCACCCCGCATTCTTTGCTACTCCCGTTCAACTGGGGGGTCCAGCCGGTGGGTTCCCGCCCCCTGAAGAATCGAGCTGTGTAGCCGCTGAACACGACACTACCCACCGGCCTCCCACCCCCTCGACTTCGCAAGGGTAAGGGACGATATTTACCGGGAGGATTAAAAAATCGAGAGAAAAATTAAGTGTTACGGGGCCACGCGGCTCTCAACTCGCGTACTCGTGCCCTCTCGCCGAACCCCCGCTAGTCTATACCTACCAACTTAATTCGATGTAATCCCACGCTAAGATCTTCAACCCCTGCAACGACGACCTCCTCGCCGTCGATACACCACCACCATCACCTTCGCCTCCCCCCCTTCCTGCCGCTACTTCTTCTCTTTCGACGCCGACGCCGTTGAGATTCTTTTTTAATCCTTCCATTGTACTCCCGATAGAGTAGTCTCGGTAACAACCGTTGCATCAACGATTCGAAATAAAATTATTCCATGAAATTATGAATAAACATGAGAAGCTAATTAAAATAATTGCTTGTTCCTGGACTGCGGTCATTCTCACGATATCGAAAGGAGTTTTCGGCTGTAAGTTCGTTTATATGTATTTCGAACGTTATTTATGATTAGTAATTAAGCTTTCGTTACATAACGGTATAGCGGTAGATACGTTTGTTGGCGATACAAATATTTGGAGGGCGATGCACCACGACCAGTCCGACGTGGCATGATGCCGTCGTAGCGATGCCCATACGCCGCGCGATGTTATTAGTAAATTAACTGACATCAAAGAAAATGCTGGCGATGGTCACTTATTTCGCTAATGGAAAGCACCGGGAGACCTTCGACGCACTGCCGGATACGGTGTTTTACTACCGAACGAAGGTAGAACGTAGGAAAGGTATATATCGCCATTGCCCATGGCTGCGATGAATTCTACGACCTCGTATCGCGAAATTATTTCAGCTCGACAAGTACCTCTCAAATAGCTCTTCAGACTTTGTAGGAAAATATTCTCCAAATGTTGACAAATTCGGGGAGAAATTGAAGAAATATGAAGTGTCCGAACAGACGCTACCTTTGGATAATTAAGTGCGCAATAAAAATTGTACTCAACGTGATTGAGCGATGAAACGCCGGAGGATGGGAGCGTTTAGAGATAAGATAGAGAAACCGGCGAACAAACGAAACATCATTTCGTTATTGTCGCAAACGTAATGGTGAATTTCATTTCGTCTTCACGTGTCTTTCGTACCTCCAATTTCAGTCGGTTATTTTATCGTGCAATCGAGGGTGACGCTTATACGTGTTTTTTCGTTCGGTCTTTTTTTTTTTTTTACGAACGCGACGGACTAAATTTCGCGCGTTAAGCCCACGGTGTAATCCCACCCTTAATATTCAAAAACGTGATCGCCCTGCCAAGTGTTCGAAGCTCGTAGCCCCGTGAGAGACCGAGAGCTCCTCGAGTCCGAGAGCCCTGGGCTTTTCATATGCTAATTGGCATTCGTCATTTTCTTACGGCGTCGCCGACTTAAGTAAGCTTAAGGTAACTCCTTCGGAGATATGGACGTCGAGTGGAGAAAATGGGATGCAACTCTCAGACGTATTGCCAAAATTAGAAATGTCTCAAAAACCGTTGGGATCGTTGAAAAAATAGTATACTGTGCAACCCTCGTGTGATTGCCGCCCTCGGTTCGCTCGGGCGCAAACCTCGCACTCGCCGCAATCATCAACTTTCGGTCAGAGTTGCACTCTATATTTCAAGAAAACCGGCGCGGACTTCATGGTAATTTTGTTGGACGGACAGTGACACATGAGGTTTATAATTTTTCGTCCTAAGGGACAAAAATTAACTCCCACAAGGAACAAAAGTGAAGCAATCGCGAATTGCGCACGCGCGAACCTATCTTTTCGATACTCAATCAGCCACTTTCGTCCCATAAAACTGCCATGAAATGCGCCACTTGCCATGCGCGAGTTACAAAATGAAATATTGACCATTGTCGTTAAAAATTGAATGAAATTAGTATATTACGTTACGAGAGAGAAAACGTTTTTCTGCCGAGTATCGTATACGATTTTACTTCAGAAGGTGTGGAAAGGGAGTTTTCCGCGCGCGAAATGTGCGGAAAACCTCACTTTCCATACCGTAGTGAAGTAAATATATATTTGTCTTCCGTACGGGTGAGTATTGGTTCTGTATATGACGTTACGCACGATCGGTGAGTAAGATTATTCCCGGCATAGCACATGGTGCTTTATAGCTCCAAAGACTTTATCGTCGAGATATCCCGGCTCCGTATCTGTACTAAGATAACGCCGCTGTTGTACCCGGAGCCCGCCGCGTCCTCCATTGCTCACCGGGTCTCCCGCGTTTAGTACGTGCGGCAAAACTTACACGGGGATAATCGCATCGAGTTGTCGAGGTGTCGAGAAAGTGAACGATCACAGGCATCAAGTGAGTGAAGCAGTACTACCGACCATGTGTCGGGGACTAAAAATAGTTCATCAAACAGAAGTCGAACATTAAATCAGCAAGGAATAACCGTCGCACCTGCGTTATCGCGATTTGGATCGCTGCAAACGTTACCGAGTGAGTAGAGTGGGTGTTTCCAATTGCCGAAAACATATACGAAAAAAAAATTATGGTGTTGAATTTATTAATCAGTTCGCAGATTTTTCCAATTTCAATTTGAATTTCTATTAAACACTATAAAAGCGCACGGGCGTCTGACATCGTTAATTAGTGCTACAAAAACAAACATGACACCTATCGATCGTTCGACGGGAGACTAAAACTCCGACGAAGAATCATTTTACGTATGAGTCACAAGCTTATAGATAACGGGAACTGGTGTACAGTCAGCGACACGTTACGATTTCTCGTCGTGGCGTCGTCGATCTATCATTGAATTAATTTCGTGTACTTTTAATTATATAGCTTAGGGTTTGATTCAACGTTTTTTTATGGCACACCGGTGATTTTATTTAATTTTCTTTATTTGTAAGACACAGCGAAAGGAATGGCTATAGGGCCTCGGGAGGTAATGAGGTCAGAGGTCGAAGGCGGCCTCTCCGGACCGGCTAATCCGATACCCAATGAATCGCTCGACTGCGGTTGCAAACAATTGCCATGTCCGAAATTAGCAAAATTCGCAACTCGACGACTCTTCGTCGGTCTCATTTGTTGGGTTGGATTAATTCAGGCCGCTGCAGAGGCATATCTCTACATCACGAGTCCCACCATAGCTAGAAGATTCAAATTTGATCCAAGAATGATGGGTTCGTATTTCATTAATGAGTTTATAAATCGGGGAATAAATTAGATAAATTTGATTACGAATTATCGCAGATTGGATTCTCGTCGTTGCCGGATTAACGCCCACGATCCTCGGTCTTACGGTGGCCTACTGGGGCGACAGAATTCACAGAGCATCGTGGACCGGAGCTCTGACACTTGTGCAGAGCGCTGGTTTCGTCCTCCTGATTATTCCGCACTTTACGCATACCGCGAAAATCATCGACGAACCGGAAAACGTTACCCACATGTCGATTTACGCCGGTGAGTCGTTCGTACGCTTTCTCATTTACCTTCCTGGCATTAATGACCCAATTTGTTATCGCGCCAAAGGCTTATCGGCGCGTTATTATTGATCGACGCACTGCGTTTCGACCCTTTCTACTCGAATTAAGCACTCAGCCTTCACCGTCGATTTAATGCATCTCATTCAATCTGCAGAGGATAACCCTGAACTATGTTCACCCCAATTCGCCAGAGTTCTCGACGATGACGAGGAGGTCTGCTACACGACACTCGGCATCGTCATAGGTGTTCAAATATTAACTGGTATGGCGAACGTTGCTTATTACGCGCTTGGAATTTCTTATCTCGACGACAACACGAAAAAAAGGCACGTAGCCGCGTTGATCGGAGTCATCGTGTCCGTTAAAGTAATGGGACTTCTTCTTGGATACATCCTCGCTTGGGGATGTCTAAGGTTATCTTCCGATACCTTAACCATCGTCGAATCTTATCAAGAAATCGGCGCCTGGTGGCTTGGATGGCCAATTCTTGCATTTTTTCTCGCTATTCCAGGAATCTTTATTTCCTGGCTACCGAGAAGACTTCCATCTGAGGTATATAAGTTTTATAATCGGGATAATCAATTAATTATTCCAGAAACGAATGTGCAATCTAATCATTTGCAGGTCGTGGAACAAGCCGCAGCGTCTATTCTTGACTTAGCGGGAAGAGCGAGTCCTGCGAGTTTTGAAATAGCGGAAATTACAAAAGTCGGTGGTATCGGTTATTTCACATCCTTGGTGAGACTTTTCAACAATCAGATTCTCGCTTGCAGCATCGTTGCAGCAATTTTTTGTATGACGGCAGTGATAAACTTTGTGGCGAGCGAGAATATCATTCTGGAGTCTCGTTATCACGTGCCCCGACCTACTGGAACGCTACTGGGATTTGGGGATCCATTATTATCGAGACTGATCGTCAGTAAGTAGATAACCACCGTAGTAATCTAAATCGGTTGAATAATAAGTTCGATTCATATGATATGATACTACTGCCGGATATTTTCAGCTATGTTGAAGCCAATTATCATCGGTATGGTGATAATTATATCGGGAATGATTATCTCCAGAGCAAGAATACGCGGAACATCATTGGCGCTTTACAATGCTGTCGCTCTGATTCTTGCGGCAATGATTATTTTTTCTCTGGCTTTTGCTACCTGCGATAAGCCACCGATCGCGGGAGAACGCAGAAAATCGTAAGTGCCGAATTGTAATGTAAGCAAAGTAATGGATTATCGAATTTTCATTCCAAAATGTATTCCGATAGGATCGCTTTACTTAAATATTGCAACAAGAACTGTCACTGCTCGAAGGATGCCGATTTTCGACCGATCTGCGACAGCAAGTCGTCATTCACATTCTACAGTCCCTGTCACGGTGGTTGCAAGACTGTGGAAAACATTGACAACGTAAAGATCTATGGAGGCTGCAGCTGCGTCGAGGAGTTGACTGGAATGGGAAATTTGCAAGCTAAGGAAGGTCCTTGCGGTTCGAGTACTTGCCAAATCGGTTGGTTGATCTTTGAGGTTCGTACAGTTCTATTGATTGCTTTTAATAGAAATTTGTACAATTTTGTCGAACGATCGATAATTATCGTAGATCTGGAATAAGTATTGCACTGTTTTTCTATTCGTTCAAAGGTTGGAACGGTGGTGGCTTATTCTTTAGTAGCTTCAACCATCGTCGGCAGTTTGCTGATAGTTCTACGAGCCGTTTACGTTCAAGATAAGGCACTGGCAATAGGATTCTGGATGACAATGGTATCGGCCGCCGTTTACGTACCCGGAAAGTTTGTTTACCAAGAAATAGCCGACAAAAACTGCAAACACTGGGGCAAAGGATCAATGTGTCATCTCCACGACACAGACTCCCTCGGCGACTATCTGTGCTATCTAACGGCTGTTCTTCTCATCATTGGTGCCGTTTGTTACGTTTTTCTGTGCTTCTTCTGTCAGAATATTAAGATCTACGGAAATCCGCAATCGGAATTACCTCGCGCTACCGAGTTGGAAGAAGTTACAAGAATTCAGGAGGTTCCTTTATTGGACGGAACCTCTGCTGCATCGAATCCGGGACGTGGTAAGTTGATAAATACTTTTTTTTTTAACTTTATGAGACGATTAAAAAATACTTTATACCTCCAGATGAAACCGATATCGATGTCGACCGAATCGTCTTTATCGAATCGTCTATCCTCGATTTTCGCGAACAAAAACCTTCGGACGTCGTGCATCAGCAATCTGCGGAACCTCACAATTATGGGCCTTTAGAGCCCGAAGATCGTAGGACGACCCCTGCACTCGAAGATTCTCAAGAGATTCCTTCCAGAACCACGAAAATGAGAAACGCGGATACAGATGACGAGTTGGACTCTTCAAGCGAGGATGACGCCGCGACCACGAAAAACAGTAAAAATACAATATTCAGCTCGAGTCCGAAAGTCGCTTACAAACCATTGGAATTGGACTCCGACGTGGAGAGTGATCTAAGTAGTATCGGCCCGAGATCAAGAAAAAGGGTACCCAGCGGTATCTTCGATGATCTTCCCAAAGATTACCCAAATCATATGTCATCGACGAACAAGCGACCTTTTCCGAATCCCGATCACTACGAGGATCCAAGGAGTTCGAGAAATTCTTCTACACTCGACAGGGACGATCAGAGAAACGGCAAAAGCTTGGAAAATCTCGAAGCCAAAGTTCACGGAGGTTTTTCGCGTACCAACAGTTTCGAGTTCTCGAGAAAGGACAGCAAAAACGAACCCTTAAAGAGTCACGAAGGTGACTTCAACGAAGTTGGGATTCCAGTTATGGAACCATTGGTTGTTGCATCGATGATGACCGGAAGTGGACATCCGGGACCGGAGATTCCACATCAGGAAGTTCAGGTCCTCCTGCCACGGCATCAGAAACACGTTAGTCAAGAGAGACTCGATACGATTCGTTCGTTGCTCGACTCAGTCGATGAAAGCAGGCGACATCGCTTGGAAAATGAAACTTTGCCGGAGGAGGATGAAGAAGAGGATTATCCGGAAGTACCGCCTCCCATTGTTGGCAGCCCACCGTCTCCTGCGACTAACAGGGGATCGGGTTTTGGAATTTGGTACAATTTGGAAGCAAATCCCGCGCCAGATAAAAAAAATAAAAGTGGTCCACTCTCCACAGCATTGTAGATATAAATAATTTTATACGTAATTGTTAAAGAAAAAAAAAAGTCGTTTGTAATATATCTATTGTGAATTTACGTGGACGAAGCATTTAATATAAATAACGAGCATCATCACCACAGTACAATATACACTTCAAAACTTAGCGTAATAGGTACTTTTTGTATATTTATTTCAAATAAACTTTATTCCATATCATTAAAAATTGCTTGTGATCGCAAGCCAGCTTACGGATTCTTGTTTTGTTATTGTATACAAATAATCGATTAATCTTCGATTATTTACTCGGCAGAAGCCATGCGGGTTGTCTCAGACACCCTTTATTTTTAACTAAAAATATTTCAAACGGGAATCGAACGCCATGCGACTCTCGTCGATTAAACTCGACGAAACGATAGGTTCGATATTCATTTTACATAATCAATAAATTCATCACTTTTACAACGCTGATTTTTTGTGCAATTTTTGAAAATCCATTTGGACATTCGGCGTATACTTTGTTCCGGCAGGTATGTGAAAGTTGAGAATATAAGATACATATATATCAATTATTAAATGTCCTCTGTTGCCCAATATTTCGTAAGGCATCGTGCTTTGTGTATAACAATATGGAGAATCTATAAATATCTATAGGAAGGTGCTTAAGGTACTTGGAAAGTCTTTATTCTTCGGCCGCCTCCTTTTGTTCTCTTTCGTGTCTCCCACGCTTTTTTTTTTCTTTCGTTTTCTTTTTTTTTTCGCTGTCTATTACCTTTTCATCTCTTCTCGTCTCATCGACCTGTCTTCGCGCTCGATGATCATTTTATTTTCTTTTTTTCTTTTTTTTTTACCATCGATCGGTAACACAACGAATTATGAGGAAATTTATCAAACGTTTTAACTACGTCACAATTGTCTCGGCTGGATCATCGGCAATCTGTTCCAATTCGATCTCCTCATCGAATATCTTCACGTCCTTCACGTAGTACCAAACACCGACGTCGAAGAGTGTGCCGATTGTTACGAAGCCTGCAGAATTAATCCGATAATTAAAATAAAATAGTAGAACAGAAAGAACTTATTTATCGAGCGTTATTTGTCGCGATAGTAAACGTCTGAAGAACTCTAAGAAAAGACTCACTTGCTGCGGTAAAGTTGAGAAGATATCGCAGCGCTTCCCCGTTGTAGAGCCAACAATTTCCGGTTCCGGAACACGTTTTACCCCAAACGATGCACGTGTTATCTGCAATCATTTTTTTTCTTTTTAATTCCGAGTAATTTTACACTCACCGATTACGACGCTAATGAGAATAAACTCAGTTTTTCTTATTAAGCCATTTGCCTTTGTACTTACCGAGAATAAAACCGAAGAGAATGGGCGATGGTATAAAAGCGAAGAGACTCATGATCGTCAGACCAAAACCCATCGCGACGGTTTTGTCTTTCTCGTCAACGCATCTCACGGATACCAGAAAATTCGACGCTCTTCCCGTCGCCCCGCTAAACTTTAGAAGACAGACGACAGCCAAAAAAACGTAAAATTTGTGCATACAATCGACCGGACACGGACCAGGTACGGCGGTGCCTAGAAAAGGATTTGTCGTTCTCGGATCGAACTCAGTCGAAGTTTCGAATGGAAAATCCGTGGGAAATGACGACCAGTTGCCAGCGAGATATGCGTACGCCTGTGACTTCTTCGGTCTGACGCAATTGCAATCCGTATAAATTTTGTTACCTTTTTTGTCAACCTGAAACAATTGAATGAAAAAAATAAAATAAATAAGCAAGAAATCTCCGTGATCTGCGGGATATTGTGATTGCGGGTGTCTACAATGTTAATCAACATTGTCTCGTATTGTCTTATCGTCCATCAGTTCATCGAACTCAAGGGAGAAAAAATATAATTGTTATCGCAAAAACTATGCTTTCTTCCTCTCAGACGAACAGAAACGAACGAACTGTCGCGCTATATTAATCAAAGTTAGTTGAGAGATTATGATATAAAATACTACAGTCAATCAGAATTACCACCGCCACAGGTAAATCGGGATATTTTTTTATTGCGAAACCCGCGTTAGTCGCGCATATCAGTACGACTGCAAAAATCAACTTTATCAATATCAATATTTGCGTTTATCGTCGGGAAAGAGGAAAAGATGAAATTACAATAACAGAAAAAAAAGCAAAATGGTAGGATCTTCAAATTTACAATCGAGATCCCGAAGTCCGATATGATAACTCGATACCTATTTACGAACTGATAAAACACCTGTCGATTGTCCCCATATACATAGATATATATATATATTTTTTTATAGTCTGTACAAGTTACTCAAAAATAAAATGATATCAATTCTAATCGGTAAACGTACCTGAAGACGTCGACAGCCAGCATGACAAGCCGATATAAAAGTTTGTCCGTCTTCCGAACAGACTGGATTATACGTAACGTAGTCGCAATGGCACGGCTCGTTGCACGAAAGCCGTGTCTTCAATGCTCCATCGGCTTGAACAGCCATTTGTTTGTCGTTTGCCGAACAGCCGAGAAAAGCGTATGATATCATTCCCATAACCGAAACAGCGCCGACCATGACGTTCCACGCAGCCAGATATCGAGCTTTAGGTTTGTACTTTGAAATTATAAGTCCCGAGAGAAGAATTCCAAATGCGCTGAAAATTAATCCAACAGTTCCGGTGATCAATGACGATACCGATGCCGATTGCTTGTACTGTGTCTCGATGTATTTCGGCATGAAGATCCAGTAAGGCATATATCCCATGAAGTAAAAAACAGTCGCAAGATTGTTGCACATGAGCGTCGTGTTCGTGAGGAGTCGTTTGAAAGTCTTCAACATATCGGCAATCGACGCCGGTTTTTCCGGTTCTTCAGGATTGTTTTTAACACTCGCCGATGACTTGTTGCGCTCCAGTGCGATCATTTTTCGGGCTGCTGCGCGGGGAAGAGTCTTTGGAAAAAGGGCGATCACGCTGGCGAATAGGAATAGAAGAATAGCCAGAATTATCCAACCGATCCACCACGCGCCGAGCCACCTGTTTATTGACAAACAAAGTTTATCGGTAAATCGGTAATATCGGAGACACATCTTTGATAGAATTGTTACAATTTTTATCTGTTTTTTTTTTCCTTATCAAACATCTTATCATATTTATTCGATTATGCATTTATATCAATACATTTGTAATTTGGAAATTGCGTAATTGCGGAAATTGCGTATTATTTCGTAAATAATATAAATAAATTACCGTGGATCCTGCATGTTTATCGTCGGTGTCAGAGTCGGACTGATGTACAATTTTAAGGCGAACGATGCGAGTCCGTAGCCTATCGCCGGACCCAACATTCTCAAGAAATACGACACGCTGATCAGCATCGGTGTCTTCGATTTTTGTATATTGTCGTCCATGTAAGACGTTCCCAGTGTATAATAGAGCGAACCACCGACGCCGGATACGAGTTGAGCGATAAACAGAAGGACCTGAGGGGCGAAGTTGCCCTCCTCGTCCTCGAGACAATCCTTGCCACGACCCTCCTTTCCGAGACATAGAAACTTCCGTTGCCTGTCGAATACCCTGGTAGTCGAATTGCCGCTCGTGTTTGTCGCTGGACTTGAACCGTATTCTCGCGTCAAGAGAAGAGCGTCTTCGCCCGGACCGTAGAGAAAATGCGGTAGCATCGTTAAACAGCAGAACAGCACAACCTGACAAAGTTATTAATCATTGCATACACTGAGAAAATAGTGTATTTGCAGGTTATTTGTAGTCGTAGTTATTCTTACTATGGCAGCAATAACTAGCGATTTATTTAGCGAAATAACATTTGTTATTTATTAAGAAAACGTTATTATATAACGTGATATTTGTTAGCAATAACTAAACATTTGGTTCGCCGCATCCAATACATTTGTTAACTACGAATAAACTTTTTTTCAATATACTCAACCGAACTATTCAACTGCTCCGCTGTTTTATTAAATTGTTATTGCATTAAAAAAAAGTTTTTCATATAAGTCGCGTTATAAAAAGTTTGCAGTTAATACAGTTGAATCAAACGAAAGATTTCTGATATTGATTATACACCCGGCGAATTCAGATAACAATGTTTATCCGTGATACCCGTGTCCGTCGAAGAAAAAAAAAAAAAAAGGCCGTTAAGATCGATCGAACGTTATCTCGGTACCTCCAAGTCAAACGGTTCGAAATTTTAAATACATATATATATTTCGATGTTTTTGATGCTCGAAATAAATATTTCCTGAAACCCGTTCGCGAAAGTCCATTGAATTAAATTTCGCAAATGTTTTTTCGTCTGTCAAACATTTTGATATCGGGGAACTAGCGACTCGCATGTTACAATCTCTCCATTCTCGAGATCTACGACCTTCCCGCTATATTTGCCCGTGCGTCGTGCTCCAGTGAATGAAGCTCACGCGAGAGTTATCCGGAGTACACGTAGAGAATAGGCGTGAATGGTCGTAGGACCGGGGGGCCTACGATATTCACTGCACGCATTTGCCCACTTCAATAACGAACTCCGAGCACATCGTGAGTCGCTATTACGTCCACTAATTCAAACAGCTGTGGCTCACGCGCGGCTGTATCTTCTATTATTAGTTTTTATTTTTATTTTTTTCTTTATGATTCATTTTAACGCTGAAAGTGTTTCCCCCCGCTGTGTGTTTGAGATACAATGAAATTTGCAACCCGAACGAATTAACTCACGGAATAAATTCCAACGGCGATCCACCTGGGCCTGTGGCCTCTTCCGGCGTAATAGGACAGCACGACGGACACGAATAATTGCGAGATGTCGTTACCAACGGTGATGAGACCTGAACAAGTGCACGTGTACACGTGGAAGAGATGAAAAAAGAAATTCTTCACGCAAAAGAGGCGTTTCAAAGCTGAACATTTCGCGATTTTCGTTCGCAAACTTACCGGTCGTCTTTGACGGTATTTTGAACCTCTTTTCGATGGTCGTAATGGTACCGTTGAAATATGCATAACTCGCCGAGAATATGCAGCCGAGTACACCGTAGAGAAATACGTAGGCTTTCTTGTTTGCGAAACGCTGAAGATTTGGTCCCTTGAAAAACCATATACCACACGACGTTTCGTCGGTTATGGGAAAACCTTTGAACACATCCTCGAGATCGCGTCCCTTTGCGTTCAGCGGTGTCGTCGGTGTGACCGGCGGTGTTGACGGTACTCTCAAAAGATTCACGCTCTCCGGACCATTTTTCTCGTGATTACTCGCGTTACTCGAATTCTCCGTGGCCTTCATGGCTCCGTTGGCTATTTGATTATTCATATAAAAATTACGTTTTACAGTGGTTCATCCACACTCTCGCGCACCTCGTACACTCTCCAACCACACAACACGCCTCGTTCGTTCCGTTTATCTTCTGGTTCTTCGTCTCTTCTCACGATTGTTCGCCGACGTTACTTTTCAATCGATCGTATTGCAAGTCCGAAGTTCCTGGACATTTTTTTCACCCGAAACTGGCGGTCGTAGAGACCCGTGCCATCCGCACAGTTCTTAGCTCTCTTCGATCTCAGAAAAAACCGCGGGACTTCAAATTCATTTTTTTTTTTTTTTTCGTAACTTAACTCGTCAATCGAAAATTATTGAAATGATAACGATAACGATAACGTACGATTATGAAATAAAGAAAAAAAAATTGTTTTTTTATATATTGTATCGTTATAATCGGGTGAAATGTGAAAATAAAATCGAAGAGAATGTCGCCCACCCACCGTGAAGGATCAAAGATACGCGAGGAGAGTCCTCCGAGTTTGAGAGGAAAAAGCTCGACGCGTCCTCGACGATACGGTCACGGGGTCTCCGGGGGACTCTTTCACGCCGGGGGGCTCCTTTGACGGGCCGCAATGAATTAGCGCGTCCGAGAACACTCGATATTCTTTCACAACTGAGGTGCAGTGGCGCGTGTAACTAGACGAGTATTAAGATCGTGCGTAAATCTTTTGGTCCACCCCCCACTTTAACGTCCACACGTGAAAACGGAGTCCGTATTGTGCGTCAGTGTACGGACGTTCGGTCGTCTTCAAGATAGACGAACAGAGAAAGATAGATAAGATTCGAGAAAGATAGATACAAGACAGATCGTGAAAGATACGAGGCTGATACGGAGACCAAGAAGCAGAAAGGGACGCAACGAGTTAAAGGAGTTTATGTATTGGTAGCAAACGGCTTCGTTGCGACGGGAGCTTCGCCCGGGTGTGTACAGAGCATATTTCTTCGTGTTTGGTGTATAGGTAACTCTGACTTACACTCGCGAATCCTCCTCACGTCTTCCACCTAACGAGAATCGTGCTCGTGTGTCCTCGTCATCGTCGTTGATTATCTTCGTGTCCTCTTCTCTATCCATCGTTGCGTGTATGTTGAACAAATACGTATTGCTTCAGATATCTACGAGACCTTTCGTACCGTGTATCTTATGTATATTTTATCAATTAACGATAAGTTGCATTCGAATTATATATTTGGGACGAAAAAAAAAAAAAAATCGCGGGCGATCTATGCGATGGGACGACTATCGAGCGTTTTTCGCAAGGGATATTTTTCATCCCTTAAAACGAACCTTGTTTTCGATTTTTTTTTCATCGATGTTGTTTTTTAGGTGTAAATTTGTTGTTTTAATGGTTTTAACGTATCGTCGGATGGTATGTCTCGAAGCAAGTGACAGTCCGCTTCCCGAAGTGGATCTGGATTGGTTCATTGATATGGTTGGCTGGAACTGGCTCGGCTGATCGTAGACTCGTTGCGATGCATAGTCCAAGTTGTGTTCAGTCATAGCTCGCTCTTGCTAGCCAGCTAGATACCGTAAGCTATGTCCGCGCTCTATCCTCCACATTGTGAGCCCATTATGATTTAATAGAGAGAACCCGAGAACGCGAGCGCGGCGGGGATATCGTTGAAGATGGGTCTCTGTCGCATGTATCCCGCCCGCACGGTTACTCGACGACATGCTAGACTCTTCCGTGCTCTACGTATACAGACGATAGATACATGGAGCCATTGGTGAAATTTCATTTATAGGCAAATTTGTCCGAAGCCTCGCGGAGCTCGATGTCCAAATGAAAAGACTTCGAAGGCCTTCGTAACACGTGGATCTCACCTCTCGAGCGCCGCAACTTTTTTCGTAAATAAATCTATAAATCCATGTGGTAAACTTTGCGCCAACAGCATATCTGCATGATTTGCAAGAAAGCGCAGGTATCTTGTATCCCGAAGGATTTTTTTTTTTTTTCTTTCGTTTTTCTTGGGATGTCTCTCGTTCTCGACGCATTCGTGTTCGTCAACGTATGAGCGCAGATTAGCAAATACGCCAACTACTATTCTTCTGATAAGAATAAACGCGTCATAAATTATTGTCTACTAGTAAGATAGGGGTAATGCGGATCATTACCCTTGTCGCAAGATATCGCCTGTTAAGAATCAGAAGGGCGCAAGCGTCTCGTTACAATATACGAGGCTATGCCGTTTTGATTCTCGGAAATTTTGAAATTTATAAAGCGGATACGCGCGGTGCGTAGTAGAAAAAAAATTGTTCGCGAAGATCGCGAAAGAAATCGTCGAGTCATACAATCGATTTATCAACCCAGAATTACGATGCAATTATTGACAAGAAAAAACGGTTTTTCGATTCTAGGAAAATCATTTGGTAATGATACGCCCAATAAACTAGAATGTCAACTATGAAACTGTGGGGCGATCCGCACTCGCAAACGCGATATCCGATTAAATTTATGAAGGGAAGCGAAGAGCAAGCGAAAAGAAAATTTTGTCGCGACAACTCTGTGAAGCTGTGTGCACATGCGTCAGGTATCGCCCGACATGAGCCGACATGACGCGACTGAACATCGGCGGTGGGGGAAGAGATATCCTAAAAAAAATCACAATTATTTATAAACACGGTGAATCCACTCTTTGCCACGCGCAGCCCAATAACTCTGTTTACACAAACTTGAAGCTTTATAAGACGCAAGTCGATGTTTACCTAACCGTAGAAGCGTCGCGACACTCGTCCCGCCTTCGATCTTTCCGCGAAACCGATCGTTACGAGATCAATCGATAAATCGATTAAAATAATTTCAAAACATTTGCGAAATCCGATATCTTCAATGAGACCAAATAGATTTGGTTCTTTCTATACTTAAAGGCGAACATGTTTGTCTTTTATTGAAGAAAAAAAAAAGTTGTATCAAAGATGAGACAAGAAAGTTGTCGCTTATTGGCGTCGTTATTGACAGTATCGATCGTCTAGATCCGAGACCTTGCGATTGCGCTCTGTCTACCCGTTATCTTCGATCTGTCGTGGAAAGTTTGTAACGAGCTTTTGAAAAGGCAAATAGTCTCAGACAGGGAAAGCCATGTAGTATTTATCCTTCTCTTCGGGACGATGAAAAGTTTGTTGTTGCCGATCCTACCGATCTTGTTGCACGCGCGTTCAACATTTTTCGGTACGACAACGACGAATTGAGCGCCGGCTGCAGTCAACCCACTAGCCTAGCGAGAGAGCACGAGAACCGCGATAGCTCTAAATTGCGACATTCAGAGAACGTCGACAAGGCCGGACGAGCGAGATTAGGATCGTCGTTGTCATTATTATGCACATGCTGTCTTGAGTTCTAATAATCGTTTTCAGGCAAAGACCACGATTCATTCTTGTGGCCTTACCTCGGTGATCACGTCGACCCACTTCCGGTACTCGAAATCGCGCGTCGTTTCGATACATCGAAATTAATTTTTTTTTAACGACCGATTAAAATGGTTTCCCATTTTTCCGATACGCAGGATCCATTCGATTGTTTAGAAAAGATCGTAAATACGGGTTTGCGAGAGTAGGAATTGACCGGTAAGACGCCGTCGTATTTCCAACAGTCGCATTAGTAAAGCTTCATTCCGAGACTGTACTTCGTCTTAGAAGACGCTGATGAGCTCTGTATGAAAGATGGGTCAGGGTCATGCACAATGCACGACCGGTACACACGATGACAAAACACGAGCACAGTTAGCTCTATGCCTCTCTCCTGTGTAGGTGAGTGCATCGCTGCGTGCATAGGGCATATTGTCTAAGGAACGTAATATCTTCCAAACAATAAGCGGCGCCAATTTTTTATTATTATTTTTTTTTTATTGATAATCGACCATCAGTCCACAACCTTATCGCAATAAAATAACAACGCGCTGTACGATAGATCGCGAATGAATAAAAAAAAATAACATGTTTTCTATACAAAGAATCTCGCATTGTTCTTTATCGGAAATTGGAAATTCGACTTGATATTAAAATCGTCCGATTGCACGTTCCGCGATAAGACTCTAATGTAAAAAAAAATATATATAAAAAAATAAAAACGGAAATTCGATGAAACGCGACGATCGAGAGAAGGCGTAAGACGAAGTTATAGGAGAAGCACAGCCTTATAATCCTCGGTAATACCGCGTTGTTCCTACAGGATAGAGACGACACGATCGATACGAAACGCCGCGAAAACGCTTTCGGGGGTCCGTTTCGTCTGACGTCAGTGGGCGAACGGGGGAAAAGCAGAGCAGACGAGCGCACGGAAAGCCGAATTCATTAGTCGGGAGATCTAGGAGGCTTAAAAATTAAAAGGCTCTCAAACAAAAACTCTCGAGGCTGTATACACGTTTTTTTTTTTCGGCCTCCTCTCGCTGTGTTATTTTTTCCTGTTATTATTGTTATTATTATATTTCGGTATGTGTTTTCGAGAAGCTCGTCGTGAGTTTTGTCGAAGACTTAATCCTTCTCCTTTCGCAAAGCTTCCCCTTCGCGTACTGTATCACCCCCCCTCCCCCCACCCCATCCCCTGCGACTCGCCTCCATGGCGTCTCGCTCGTCGACCTCGTCACACTGCGTGCCAAAACACACCCCTTCGTAGCGTGGACCTCAGGGATTAGTTATACTTGCAAACTCGGGCCTCCGCGGTAAAACTTCTTTACGTGCAAAAAAAAAAATGCATAAAAAAAAAGTGTACAGATGAATTAATAAAAATCATCTCGTTTATTTACAAATTTATCCATAAATTCTTTCAGGAACTACTTCGCAGCGTTCTCGATTAACGAGTCGCGATATAGCAATTTTACTTATTATCGGCGAAATTCGTTAGCCGATTTTTTTTTTTTTTTTTTTTTTCTGTCACAGATTTGCTTTCCGCACGTGGGGGTGGAAATGCCTGAGAAGCGAATAATTTACGAATTAATTCTCAGAGTCTGATGCTCTCGCTGTAGTTATTTTTTTCGGTGTTTGACACTCCGTTCGCCTCGATTTGCGTTGTTTCCGCGGATGGTATTATATCCTTGACGAATTCGTGACGCTTGTCGTCGTTGAGACCGTAGAGATCGAGATCCCTGGCGAGATAACATACGCAACCGTCGAGTATCGCCGCTAACAGCGTAAATCCTAATATAGAAAAAAAAAAAAAATTAATTAGAAATCGTTTTACGAAATTTTTGGGTAAAGTAACAGAACGTACCGGCGGCCACATGATTGATGATAAATCGAAACCGATCCTTGTCGTAGTACCAGCAATTGCCTTGCGAACCGCACGAATCATCCCAAATTAAACAAGTCGAGTCGATTATCGCGCCGTATAATATCGGCGCCGGTATAAGAGCGAACAGGGAGAGCATCATCAGCGTAACTCCCTGAGCAAAGCTCTTGTCTTTCTTCGCTACGCAACGATAGTTCACCAGGACATTGCCGATCCTCCCGGAGGACATGAGAATGTGGATTACCGTGTTTAGTATCGAGTAAATGAGAAATGCTTTCGTACAATCGGAGGGACAGGGTCCCGCTTTGACGAAATCGGTATCATCGGTTATTTCGTAATACGTCGGATCTATCGGATCGGGAACGCAGGTACAGTTGCCGTAGTCCTTTCCATCGATAATCGAAGTGCAACCGGCGTGACAAGCGGAGAAAAAAGTAGTCATCGATGCCTCGTGACATACCGGTGAAAATTTCACACCCCCGCAGTTGCATTCGTTGTTACAAGAATTCGTGAAGTTAGCGCTGTCGATTAATCATCAATAGAGTTATTCAATTTCTATTCGATGGGACTGTATACATTTTCGCGAAAAAGTAAATGTTATTTTGTTACTCATCTTTGAAGGAATGAAAAGGCGCGAAATGTGTGTTTTTTTTAAAATATTTATCGTTACCTGCTAATCTCGAGATCAACTCCCTCCATCTGCGGTCCATCGCATTTAACGTAAGCGAAAGATATCATTATTAAGAAATAGAAGAATGCGACGACGACGTTCCACGCGAGAAGTTTACTCGCTTTCGGCTTAAATTTGCTGATCGCGAAACCCGATAATAAGAATCCAATTACCGTTCCGATCACCGACACGGTACCTGTAACAATTGTCATAATTGATTCGCATTTACTCAGTCAATTTTTTTTAAAAGGGGAATTCGGGAATTTCAGGTCAAAAGGCGTTTTGTATTTTTTCTTATCAGTAAAATAAAATCATATTAATAATTCCCCGCGATTGATTGTTTATAGTGGTTTACTGATCATGTAAAAAAATTCTCCGGTCCGAATATAGCGTATGGAAGGAGTTCCATTTTTTTTAATATCGTTTAAACATTTTTTTATGCTTGCGATTGTCAATACGATTTTTTTTTACCTATAATAGAAAATTAAATACGCCTTTTCACCTGAAAATCCTAATTCTCCCCTCAATTTAAGAATCCCTCAACGCCAAAGGTCTCTGATATCCATTACCTGTCATAACGCTACCCCCAGCCGCGGAAACACTGAATTGCACCTCAAGATATTTCGTTAAGAATGTAATATACGGCGTCGCGCCGAATATGGTACACATTGTGCTCACGCAGTTGCACATGATAATTTTGTTCGACAGTATCCTCTTCAGCGTTACTGGAAAGTCCTTTAACGAAGGTTTGAACTCTTCCTCGTCGGGAACTTGTTTCGGAATTTCCAATTCTTTCGATTCCTTCGTGATCGATGAACGAAAACTTTTATTCAGCTTCAGTGGTTCTTCGCCCAATTCCTGATTGACGTCACCCTTCGATGCGTAATCGAAATATTAATATATAGTCGTCCAAGCGACTTTTTTTTGCCTTTTCGTTTTTTGCGTATTTTTTGCATATTTTTTGCGTAGCGCGTACCTTTTTGCTTTTCTTTGGCGTGGGCGGCAATAGTTCGCGAGGAAACATAGCAATAAGAAAAGTGAAGACCCCTAAAAGACTGCCGAGAATGAGCCATCCGAGCCACCAGGCGCCCAACCATCGCGGATCCTTCTGATCTATAATTGGATGAAGACTCGGATCGATATATAAATTGAGACACGCATATCCAAGAACGAAACCGATCGCCGGTCCTACGGTGCGTAGAGAGAAGGTACAACCTGAAAAAAAAAAAAAAAAAAAAAAAAAAAAGCAATATAATTCTTACGTAATCGCAATTATTCGCTTCCAATTGTTAAAATTTGTTGCTGTCGGGAATATCACGTTTGTAAAGTGTGATATAATGAACAATAATAAAATTATTATTATACACCACCGATCGAGTTATGAGACTAATTTGCTGCAGAGTACATGTTTCGCTTCCGGTATTTCACGGTGCAGCTGACCAGTCCAACAATGTTTTCACGATAACATGCGAATCATTGACATATCAGCTTCACCGTACTTTTTCCTTAGTGCTTTACAGATCGGTTTCACATATTTATTCAACAACGCGATGCCGGTTTTCCTCAAGTGGTTCTATTTTTATCGTCTCTGTAGAGACGAGACTACCGATCGATCTGGTATCGGCAATAACCAGAATAAATTACTCTCAATAATGTTGCCGTTGCAGTCAATCATTTTGAATTATATACACTAGCAATACGCGTCTGCGCGTTCGATAATTCTTCTAAGTGAGTTTACGCCGATCGTGAAATATACAACAGCCGATTAGGATAAGTTGTGTATAAAACAACAAGGAAAAAAAATATATCGCGAAATACATCTATAATATCCCAGAAAAGTATTTATGTGCTTAAATAAATAAATAATTCATATAATTTATTTATTTATTAATAAATTAAATATTTAGAATTTATTTATTTTGGAAATTATTTAAATAGAATATAAAAATATTTAAGAATTTATTTGAAATATTTTTCCGTTTTAGTACATATTTTTGCAAATATATACCAAATTAAATGATTAATGTACAAATCATAGAAAACGCTGAATTTTGTATGTTTCTCATATATTTTTTGCATCAGCTGTTTTTCCATATGGGTATTTCTTTCGCGATATACGTATGCATCGCATTGCGTTTATTTGTGATATATATTTTTTAAGGAAAAAGAAGAAGTAACGTTTAGATATCATTGCGATTAACAGTGATTAAAAATTTCCATACCAAGTACCACCGGCGTATCTGTCTTTTTGGTGTTGTCGTCGAGGTAAGTCTGTCCCAAACCGAAGTAAAGAGTCGTTCCGATGCCGAGAATAAACTGCGAGAAGAAGATAAGCAGGCGAGGTATCATACTCGATTCTTCGAGATCAGCCCCGTCGCAGTGACCCTCCCCCGAGTCACCTTGGCACAGAGACAAATCGTCCAAAAGGGCGCTGGCGTTCAGCATCGATTTATCCAGATACTCGTGAGTCAAGGCCTTTGCATCTTTGCCGGGACCGTAAATAATGTGCGGTAACGCCAAAACGAAACAAGACGCTGCGCTGAATCCGACACCTGTCGCAAGCCATCGGGGTCGATGACCAGCACCCCCGTAGTACATTAGGATAAGAGACAGAATCTGCGATATTTCGTTACCCGACAGGATCAATCCTAAAAACGTTACAATGGTTTTTTTTTATCATTCATTTCACAGCGAATTTTTCTTAAACGACAATTGCGAAAGTTATTGCGTTTTTTTTTTATTTTTAAAACTGTTCTTCAAAAAATGAAAAATGTTCAATTCATTTTTTTTCCGCCGCGTCATTGCCGTCACTGTTTATAATCGGAGTTTACACAACTGTTTCGCATTTACACCGAACGGGAAAATGAAAAAAAAAAAAAAACATCGTGTCCGAATGATTGCCCGTTACGGAACGGCAATATCTGTATTTTCGAGGCGAACAAGCGATGTGACATTTACGCGGAGCAGTCGTATGCGTTGCGGATATGTAATTGACGCGCTGAATATGGAATTTCAGATGGCAGCGGTCGATTGTACTCGGTAATCGGATTCTCGCGAAGAACCACAAATATCGTATTGATTTTCCACCGATTCGCGGACAGTCGTTAAATCGATTTTTTTTTGCAATAATATATTTGAAGTTTTCGTATTATTGTTTTACGAAGCGAACATTCAGCGAAAACTCTTGATAAGGTATGACCGGTGTATTGGCACGTGTCGCGACGGCAGAGGAAGGCAAAGCGTCACGCGTCTGACGACGGAGATTATAGCGGTGTTCGCGTGATACCAAGCATTTTCGTGATTATCGCAAGAATAATGAACGACGAGAATCTCGCGAGGCCATTATTGCAAAATTGTCCGACTGCGACACAAGCAATAAGAAGTAAGATCTTCGGACTCCTTTGGAAGCCCTTGGATTTAAACAAATCTGTATAGCGATTCATTGTTATGCATCGGAGACTCGGCACGAGTCTTTTCGCTTATCACTGAGCGTCCCGCTATCAGTGATGCATTCATATTTTCTTCTCGACAATTAAAAATTCGCTATCCTGTAATTATCTAATGTCTCAATTTTTCTTCTCGTCTATCGAATCTTATGTTCTATTATGCAACGCAACTATAAACTACTCCGATTTTTATTTTTGACGCGACTATAAAATACTCTGATTTTTATTTTTGACGCGACTATAAAATACTCTGATTTCTATTTTTGACGCGACTATAAAATACTCTGATTTCAGTTATTGTTTATTGACTTATTTAAATTTCATTGTTGTTACCCTTTACGATCCTTTCTTTATCTGACGTCCGAATTGATTATTGTCCATCGTGTAACGCGACAACAAACGAGTCTGATATTCATTTATGCATTGATTCAACATTTCTATGATTGACCTCTTGTATATTTTTTCCTTAGAGGAAATAAGTAACACACATTTTCACACGGAAAAGTCGCTCCGACTTTTTACATATTTTTTTTTACATCTTCAACGGTAATTAATATATAGACGAGAAAAAACGACATTACGATAGTACAGAATTTCTGCATCGTCATGAAAACATTTGTGACTCCGATTTTGTAAACAGAAACTGCCGATAACGGTGTAAGAATCATCTATAAAGTGCGTACGCACCGAAAAAAAAAATGTCAAAAATAATAATGATCCTGACAATTATTCTCACCGGTAGTGCGACTCGGTATCTTGAAGCGTTTCTCCAGTGTCGTGAGTGTCACGACGATATAGATGAATGACATCGCTTGGACCATTCCTAGAAGTCCATAGACCACTAGAAACGTCTTGGACGTCGCCCACGTTCTCAAACATTTTGGATAAATGCCGAATAATCCACAGCCGTCCGTCTGTTTCATCCCTTTCTCTTCGACGAGTATCGGCTGCAAAGACAATTCTTCGTTTCATACTTCGCGCAATAATTTCACGCAAACATCGAAAATGATTGATTTTTCTTCCGAATTTTATTCGGTTTCCAGTGTTTCACTATTATACAAATGTATTTCGCAGTTAAGAATCGTAGATTAAAAAAAAAAAAACGAAACTTGTCCATAAACTCGAGAATAGATTTCCCCCTCACTGGTTGATCGCCCGTTCGAATACGTTTGGCTATAACGAGAGGGAAATTGCAGCGAGCGATTGAGCTCCTCCTCACGGAGTTGTGGCTCAAGGTACTCTCGACTGACGTTACAGATCTGACTATCGCAGCGGCATTACACTCGATCAATTCGAATAGAAACAAGTAGTCTAGTTTCGAAATCGTTTCACCAACAATCGATCGAACCAGAAAACGTAGAAAGTTAACTCCGCGGATAGTCGCGCTGCGTTTCTAAGGTCTTCGAGAATATACAAAATGTACTCACAATACCGGCCATAGTTGGCCTGTTGGAGACCAGTGAAAATTATAATTGAGCAAAATTGCTTCCGCGTTTCACGCAGCGGTTACTGACTATACACATGTGGTAACTGGAGACGTGTTCAAGGAAGAGAACACGGTCTCTTCTGAGACGAACCAACGACGACGGTAAATTTCAAACTCGCGACTTGTGACGATCTTGTAACAAACGTGATAGAATCTCGACCGGCTCATCATTTTATCATTACCTATACGTAGTTCGGCTTATCAATGTTAATGCGTTGTTTATATCTCGAACAACGACGCATCGTGCGATTTTTTTTTTTTTTCGGTCGGTTTTTTTGTCGGTCTTCGAATCGATATTGCGCCGAAGTTCTGATTGTAATGTTATACATTTTTTCAACAATTTTTTCAAATTCATAATTTTTAAAAATGATTTGTACCAATGTTCATCTTCATTATAATATTTTCCGAAGAACAGAAATACAATAATGAAAAAAAAAAAAATTAACGGAGTTGAGATTTTTTCGTAAGTAGTCTCTATCACTTTCGGGGAAAAAATGAATGGATTATTTACGAGTACGCATCTCTCTGCCTAAAGCAAAAAACGTATGGTTCATTCACTTATTAATTGAGAGCGTCGTAACGTCAATTGCAATAAAGTCGACGTTAAAGAGCGACGTTAATTACACTATCATCGATGCGTAATTGCATAATAACGGAATTCGTAACAATTGTTCGATGGACAAGCCCTTCCGCCCTCGATTTTCTTTTGTTTGTTAAAACCGCGCGTTGCAGTTATCGCGAAGCCGGTGGTAATTATCGACCTCCAAGACACTATAGATCATTGATCTACCGCCGAGTGACTAGACAACGTTTTTACATACCTTCATCTCTTCCAAAGCTATTGTTACTGAATAAAACTTCAACGTGCAACTCTCGGCAAACTTTTCGTTTTTTTTTTTTTTTTTTTTTTTTTCTCGCCCGTGAACGCAACCGAGAGATACACGAAGTCACGTAATCCTGATCGGATCAACGGAACTTGGTAATTGCGAAAAAAAAAAAAAAAAAAACAGCACGATCACCGCGAGTTCCAACATCGGTCAACGATGTATAGTTTTTTGTTATTGGGTCACTTGTGGGTGGATCCCAGAATCGATCGGAATCGCAATCGTGAACATTTCCGGCTATCGATGTATCGTATAGGCACCTGTAGGCATCGGTGCATAACCACAGTACAGTATCGTTCGTTCGATGCTTATTCATTTTTGTTTACATATCGCGCACATGTCGACGCTCACTTTATCTATACCATCTATAAAAATTAATCTTGTTTATCAATCTGCTATTTCAATTTTTTCCCCACCGTTTGTCTATTATGACATATTTTTTTTCGAAAACTCAACCAGAGACCGATATTAGAAATTCGAGAACTCGAAAACGATAAATCGAAACCTCGAAGAACGTCACCTTCGGCCGACCTTTCTCGATCGTGCATCTGCAAGCCTCTAGATGGGCGCCAGTTAATTTTTGGTAATCGTGGAATTGACAAACCGCAACTGGATGCACTAATGAGAGCTGATGGAAACCGGCAATGCACGGTCGCTCAGGCTGTCAATTGTGGAGAGATAGTCGGGATCTCTAGTCAATAAATAGCTTAATCTAACGAAACGAAACCAGAAACGAATCGACATTTATCGAACCAAAACTCGAGAACGAACGAAAGTCGTCATCTTGGCTGAGAGGCACAACAGTGAACGACAATGCAACGGTAACGCGATTGCTCCCATGAGTAATCGGTAAGAAAAACTAACAATGAATTAACTCACCGAAAACCCGAAATAGGTATCCAAAAATCGGCGAGAATTATCCCGCACCAAACCCGAGAACTGCACCAACACTATACACTTTATCGAGATCCTTTTTACCTGAATTAATTAAACCGCGAGAAGCAGACAATTATTCGACAATAACCGCGATAACGAGAACTTATGAATTACTTGGAAATCCCTTGACCCACAGTGCTGCCCTCTTGACCACCTCTTAACGTCATTGTAGCGAGAAGCGAAATGTTGAACGCGGTAACTTTGACATCCTTAGCGATTGCTTTTCCTAATTACGCGAAAAAAAGGCACTTATCGCAACGCAGAAAAATCGCTACCGAGTCCCACCGTTGAAACCACAACCGCCCGCTCCGCCCGTTCTCCAACTTTTCACACTCTTTTCGTAAGGCGCCGGACTTGCACCGGACTCTTCCGCTTTTTCGCTAAGGAAACTCATCGGGCGTCTCAGTATTTCGAGATCAGCACCACTCAGCAGATTCGACTACGTCGACCTTAACGTAACAAAACAAAACGAAACAAAACGAAATCGAGAGCCTTTATAATCATTATCAACGATCACGAGAGACAAGTAACGAGAACAATAAGATATTTTCGGTAGCATATCCATGTGACGCTGATTCCAAAAAATCACGTCACACTATGTTACACAATGATTCGGATGAAATAACGAATGAGCGAGTCGATCACTTTGGCTGATTTATCAATTTATATAATCTGTACATCACAATAATTTATGATAATATGCGTCGTTTTATTAAAAAAAAAAAAAAAAGTAATAAACTGAAAATTGTGAATATAAATTCATCGAACCTTTTCAGCTTCACTCGTTACGTTCGGCTTATTCGAGTCTCAATGTTCCGCATGGACACGAGAGAGGGTGATATCTCTTCGAGGCTCTCGAACCCACCAGTCTCGAATCTCACGTTAAACGCTCAACATCGGCTAAACAATAAATACAAATAACGTGGGTATATCCTCGACAGTGA
The DNA here is from genome assembly GCA_934046635.1 of Buathra laborator. Lineage (NCBI taxonomy): Eukaryota > Metazoa > Arthropoda > Insecta > Hymenoptera > Ichneumonidae > Buathra > Buathra laborator. The sequence continues at coordinate 1,316,141 of OW203897.1, read as the reverse complement.
GTAAGAGATTTTCACGGCCGCGATCGAGGATCGTCAATCTCTCGTATAATCGCGGGATAACTGAGTACGAGCGGTGGGTAGCGGTAATGGTCCCCTACTACGTCCATTTCGAATCAAATGATAATGCATTCCCTCTCGTCATTCAACGATCTTCGGACGCTGCCGCGCGGATTCTGTACTTCGAAATCTACCGCAACCCCGCGAACGAGCGCAGTAGGTGCTGACATCTTCGAGTTTCGCGGTACTTGCTTCTGGTAGCGCGCTCGGGAGGTAAAATACCTTCGGCTGACGATCTCCGCCTTTTCTACTGCAATCGCTATTTCAGTAGAATTTAAAAAATAATACCGATTCCGTTATACTTACCGCCTAAAAGACTGCGTATTAATAATATACTATTTATATAGTATTTTTTTAATTTCTTCGTAATATTTCGCGTTGAAATATGATTTTCTCCAATACATCGATACAGTTGTAGATAGCAGCGCATCTTTTAAATATATTTTGCTTTGATTTTATAGCGACTGCCGAGCAATTCCGAGAAGCCTGTCGCTGTAAAACATCGTATATCAGTAAAGAGCATTCGCGCGGTACCACGAAGGTTTAGGACTCCAGCGAGCGAGTTATTTCGGTAGCCGGAGAGCGCGCCGGGAGTCGAACCAGTAGTAACGCCCCGTGGCGCTCAGACGTCGTCTCGCGACTGTCCAACGTCGGGTGTTTGAGCCCAACGTGGATTATGTTTAGAACAGTAAATAAAGCAAAAAACAGGTCGAATAGCGAAGTCACTTCGCGCGATCGCAAAAAATTGAGGGTCGCTCTGCAAAAGAGAAAAGAGTGTTGGGCGCATCTGTCCCCAAAATCAAGAACACATATTTTCTCTTAGAGACAATATATTTGTTTGTTTTTTTTTTTTTTTTTTTTTTTTTTTTTTTCATTAATCTAATATACCTCGGTATAATATTAATTACTGAAGATAACAAGCGATATATTACAATCGTTAATCCTAGTGACGTAGGATGTCAGAAGGTGGAATCTCGTCGACGCGTCTACATCATTTTACTTTATACCCTCACGAAGCAAAATGAAAAAAGAAAATGTTTGTTTGGTTTTTCTCCAAACATTCAAATTCCACCTATACAATTTCATTTTTTTTCTTCTTTTGTCGTCATTGCCGTCTCTCGAGTTGCTTCGTTTCGTTTTCATTGTTTTTCTCACATTGTCCGCTTATGCTTACCGCGATAATTCGTCACTTCATTACGGTTGTCTTCCACATCTCGATTCTTCATCAATAATCCGCATATACGTTAAGTACATTGTTTTTTTTTATCGGATGAAATTTAGTTGTAAATAATTAATAATAATAGCAATAATAAGAGTCAATAATAATAATAATAAAATGGCAATAATAATAAAATAATCGTCGTATTAAGTGGCAATAATGATAATAATGTTAATTTATTTACCTAGTAACCTATACGAACGAATATAATATTATTTATATATATAATTAATTATCATTAGCTACACTTAAATCGTTGAACTTACATCGTCAACCTCTGCGCTTTTTCTCCTATTATCCTTATTTTTTTGTTTTTATTTTTTTTTTCTTTATACAAGTGGTTTTTGCCATTTATGCAACGCTATTTCGTTTTCTCTTTACCATTTTTTTTGTTTCTATCATTTTTTTTTTCTCTCGACTCTTTAATTCCTTATGTAATATTTACGCGAAGGACTAACGAACAAAGTAACTTCTTCACTTGAGTCACTATGATTTTTTTTTGTTTTTTTTTTGTTTTTTTTTTCTAAGACTAGACAGCCTCATTCCATTAGCTCTCCGACCCTCTGTCTATCTCTCTGCACGTTTATTCTTCCTCTTCTTCTTTTTTATTCGTCGTATTTGTTGTGTTTCTGCTATTCACTCTCTTTTCTTTCCTTTGTTATTCTTTTTTGTTCTCACTGTACACACCGCACGTTTTGCCTCGAGCCTTTCCTTTTGTGTCTCCGTTTTCGGCCCCTCACCAGCGTACCAACGTTCCACTGACTAGCATCTAACCGACGTATATATGCGCCCGTTGCGCGCCCCGACTCGACATATAAAAGGCACCAAAAAGACGTTTTATCGTGAATTTTATGATTTTAACGAACTTTCTTTTTTTTTTCTTACTGTAGTTCAGTGACTCGATGAGACAACGTAAGAAATTTTGTCGCGAAAAAAATCGACAAGAGCGAAACAAGAGCTTTTTTTTGTTTTTTTTTTTTATATACGAGTAATAGCGCAATCCCATCGAGTAAGTATATTAGTATGTACTTTCTTCACGATTTTTTTCATTTTTTGTTTTTTCTTTTTCGTCGTTGTAATCATTAATATTTTCTTATCTATTTATTCGTGCCATCAAAATATATATTATGTAAATATATATATAGATTTACGTTGTCAAGGCCTCGGCGCAAAGACACTTCGTGACTCGCTAAAGCGATAAGGCCACCGCGGTTAGAGTTTAACAAAGAAAGTGATAAAACGAAAAAAAAGACGTGAGATATATCGGTTTTGGTCGTCCCGAGCGTATGCGGCCGATCAGCTGGAATCGCTACGGTCTTTTCTTTTCCCTCTTTTTTTGTTTTTTTTTTTGTTTGTTTTTTTCTTTTAAATAGATTATTCATTGAAACAAAACAAAAAAGAAATGATGCCAAGACCCGCAGCTCGCATATTTTGTAACATTACTACGAAGATTAAACTGCACAGCTTCGTATCTCGTCACGAAAGGGAGAGTCAGTGACGAATCATCGTCGTTTAATACGGTATCCTCTATCTTACAATCGGGGAATACAACGCTACTCTCGTAGTTTCCCCGTCGAGCTCTTTCTTTCTCTATCTCAGCTAAATACATTATTATACTATGTATAACTATATTATATGTAGTATTTATATGCACTATTATAGTATAGTAACCTAATTAGACGCTATCGCTGTTTCGACGCTCGTTACACCATCGTTAATCGTCGTTGTCGACGTAGTCGTAGGATACCACACGTCTGTATCGCGTTACGCACAATACGTATCGCTACATCCAGCTTATCGTCAATATAAATAGTATAACACTAGTATCTCTCTTTGGAGGCGATTGGCTGGCTGCATAGGCGATGCCAATTTTGGCTCCTAACGTATACGGGAGAAGGGAAGAGGAAGGGGCGAGGGGACTGTGGGAAGATTGAGGAAGATATGCTATATAGGAAATTTTTTGCGAATTACATTATAGTGAGGAAAATTGATATATCGAGAGATTCGGATTACAACGATTTTTCGAGAAAAAAAAACGGTCCCGTAAAAAAAAAACAAAACTGATTAAGTCGACTATCGCGCGGGAATTTTTATAGTTGAATAATTATCGTGGCGCGAGAATTTAGGGCCTTTTAAATTGAATAATCGATCCCCACGACCAGGCGATGCCAAAAACCTTTTTTTTTTTCTTTTTTCAATTTACTATCAATGATACACATCATTATAGGCGGTAGTCGATAGCGAGAGAAGAAAAAGAAACGTATAACTTTCGGGAGACAACAACAAAAAAAAATGGGGGTTTTTTTTTAGACTATAAATAAGTTAGACGGGGATTATCGAGTGCGCATCTATCTCTCTGTCGTTGCAATCGTTGGGCTTGTAATCCGCGATTATCATCGACGCGGGTTTAGTGTTCTTTCGTCCGATTTGCGCCGCGTCTTTAAATTTGTTTCGTTTTTTATGTTTTTTTTTTAATCTTTTTTTATTGAAGTCGGGCTTCCTGAGGCGTCGTCTGATACTGAAGTCCCGGGAAAGCTGCTCCCGCCGTTGAACCCGGCAGACCCGCAGCACCTGGCAGTGTCGCGTACGTGTAGGGAGTTACGTAGCTCGCTGCAGCTGCGTTCGCTGCAACAGAATGATAAAAAGATATTTAATTTTCATCGCCTCCTATCCTCAAGCATAACATCGATTTTTTTTTCTTTCTAAATCCGATGAAATAGCGAATGCCGAGAAGAAATTTATAAAATTGAAACCAAAATAACATAAAACGCGAATTAAAGAAAAATTTCTTCCGCAGTCGCTATTTTCTCAGAGACAGCAAACATATCATAATCCAATGAAACCAAAAGCGAAAGCGACAGAGATCCTCGACCATCATCGCGGTAATTCCACCCGCCAATGCCCCACCACCATCATCATCGCCATCATCATCCTCATCATCATCATCCGGCATCGACCGTCTTCACCGCAACATCACAGAGACAGCACGGTAATCGGTCGTGTCGCGTGCATTCATGTATTTTTTTTTTTTTTTTATTGTTTGCTATACGTGAGAGTAAACATGCATGAAATTCCGTTTCAAGGTTTTTTTTTCTTTACTCATTTAGCTTTGCCGCAATCAAAGTAAAGTAAGAGTAGCTTTGCTGCGTAATGCATAAAAGTGTTTCCTGTTTAACACCCCCTAACGAGAAGACTCGCGTCTCGTGTCAATGTCTATGTAAAACGTGCGGAAAATAATTTTCATTCAAAGCGTTTTATGGGTTTTTTTTTTCCGTTTTTGTGTCTACGCGTATGTGTCTATCTATGTGAGATTCTACAATGTTCTGCGTGCGTTTTTTTTTTTTTTTAGATTTTTTTCTTTTCGATTGTTTTTTTTTTTGTTTGTTTGTCAAATCGCTACCATTGCCACGCAGCATAGACGGCAGATACAAGGTCAGTGGGGTTTTGTCCACACGATGGTGACCCATCAGCCCCGGGCTGCCACCATTGTTGCTGCTCTGTTGATGCTGCTGATGCTGTTGGTGTTGCTGATGATGTTGCTGCTGCTGCTGCTGTTGCTGTTGCTGCTGATGATGATGGTGGAGGCGATTCGCGAGGTCGTTGCTGTCGATAGCGTTCTTGTGGACGCTTTTGTAACACATACCGGCGGCCGCTGCGCTCGTGTACGGCGAATAGGCGTCAGCGAAGTTGTACGATGTTCCCGGATATGTTGCCGCTGCGGCTGCCGCGTTCTGATACTCGTAGAATTGGGATGCCGCCGCTACCGCCGCCGCGTGACTTAACTGCGTCGCTGGTAACTGAAGAAGCTGACCTCCTGGAGCTGCTGCTGTCAGGTATGGCGATTGATACATGTAACCCGGTGGTACCCTGAAAAATAGAATAATTTTGGATCAGTCATACATTCCGCGAAGCCTATCATCGTTTTTACTCGAAGAGGATGGTACGGTAAAGGGTTGAAAATTAAATCGATGTCCTCGACGAATTTCTTTTGGAGTTTACTGAAAGGTACGGAGTACCGAAGCCAGGAATTCGATGATTGAGTTAAAAAGTTGTATTCTTTTTTTTTTTTTTTGGAATTTTTTTTGTTTTTTTGTTTTTGATTATCGGATTGGTTCCTAGCTGCGTACTCTCCCATTTGCGGTCTCACCCTCTCGTTTACGGTATAAAAAAACAGTAGTATAGTAATAACAGCTACCAAGTACAAAGCACGCAACACCAAACGACAACTCGTGAGCCGAGGGAACGACCTGGGTGCGTCAGTGGCTTTTTCATTCGTTATTTATTTTATTTTTTCTCAATATTATATCGCTATCATAAGTTTTTTTTTTTTGTAAATTTAATCGTGTGCCTCAAACAACGTAAACGCATGGATCATTCGCCGATAGACGATGTAAAGCGTTGCGATCTCTTAATTCGATAACTTTTAGTTGAATGAAAAAAAAAAAAAAAAAAAAATCGCCGGTAGAATACGGCTTGGCGAAGCCTGCATTTCGGAATGTTGCGAATTCGATCCGTGCGGGTAGGTCGTTCGACGCTGACACGGAAGTTGGCTCTTCAGGATTTTTTTTGCTTCAATGGGATGAGAGAGGATCGTGAGAAGAACTTGAGCTCTCGGATAGGGATCGGATCCTCGCACGCGAAACTCAACTATGTCACTATAAAGATATTATAAGTAAAAAAAAAAAAAAAAATTTGTAAAAAAAAAACTCAAACGTCTTCTGCCAAAGAGGTGTCGCCAAAAAACAGCAAACCAAAGAAAACGTGTAATAAGTACAGCATATCCTATGTATTTTATACATATAATCAATATATAGTATGTACTAAATCGGCACACGGCACACGAATTATCTAACACCAACGTTAGTACCTGAACCGCGCGCGCGCGCACGCGATCGTTCGATCAATTCATAATTTTTTTTTTTTTTTTAATTTCGCAAATAAGCGCGAATAACTTTTTCGAAATTGTAGCAAAAGACTACCAAATCGCATATTAAAATAAAAGAAAAGGAAAGAAGACAATAATCGTCGGTCTCAGCGATTCTCGCTTCCTGGACAGCCCTGAACTTTTCAACCGATCGATAATGTCCAGTGTCCGGAGTATTGCTCACGCCAGTGGAATCAATAATATGTAGTCCTCGCCGGCCTCGAACTGGCGAACAGTCGGCAACGAGTTACGGATTAGTGGGCTTTCGGCTCGAGCCGATTTCGTCTGTGTACCATAAATATATCAATCGTTCCTTCGCTGATGCGCGAAGTTGTAGTTTCGCCAAAGGGCATCATAGATTAATAGATAGATAGAGAGACGGACGTGGAATTAGTGGATAACGAAAGACGACCTAATTGTCTACATTTCGGAATTCTCGTATTATAATTAATATTAAACCAGCGAGAGAACTGTGGCCCTTCGATCAATTTTTAATTACACCCAAAGGGTAAATTAGAAAAATTATCTAAAAAAAAAAAAAAAAAAAAAAAAGTTGAAACATGATTAACGTATCTTTTATGTTTTTTTTTGTGCGTATATATGACACGTGCCCCTGGCGTGAAACTTCCGGCGAAGAGTTGGGAACCGGTCGCTCATGCGAGACTTACGTTTCATCGGCTACACCGGCGAGCCGGAAGTTTCCAACCATCGTGTCGGTTGTGTGTACCAGTATAGTATTTTAGCAGTCGAGTACCGGCGAGAGAGTTGAGCTCACGGCTCACCGTTGTCAGTATTACTGCGGATGGTCTCACCGCAGCGTACATTTTCATAGAAATTATCTATCGTTCGCATCTCCGGGCCGAGGTCCGTGCATTATGGATGGCTCGCGTGTCCCTTGCGGACGCCCGCGAACTCCCACCTGGGCTCTCGCACACGAGGCTCGCGGGTACTGGCCAAACGATACTTTCGTTCGTACATATACTTTTGTTCGTTCCCGTCGAACACTGACGAGAGAGTGGCTCCATTTTTTTTTCTTCTTCAACACGATTTCCCCCAATTCTTTCACTTCGATTTTTATCAAAGCCGAAATCGGAGCTTCGCACGTGACCCATATAATTCAAAAGACTCGATCGGCTTGATATTTGTTCCGAGTAATGCTGGCTATGTGTTTTTTTTCTTCTATTTTCTTTTTTAAATGGCCACGTGTGGTATGATAAATGCGTTAAAGAATCTTACAGGATCGATATTACTACCCCCGTACACCCTACTGTAATAATGATATATATCTATAACGATATGCAATTTTAAATCCATAAATATCGCTGTCCCTGTGCCTCTTTTTTTTCTCCACTGTCACGTTACAGCAATCGCACGGAATCGCGCCCGAGTGTCTCGACAATTTACATAATTGCGAATCGATGTGTGCACAATGTTTTACCGAGAATAGTTTCGAGCCATTAAAACATATAATATCGCACGGGATAGTGCATTCCTCTAATTAGGTGCCGTTGGGAAAGCTTTTTATTGTATATATAAATGTGAAAAAAAAAAAAAAAAAAAAGAAAAAAAAATCGCTCAGCTCATTAGAGTTTCTCGTGGCATTATTAACACATCACGCGTGTTCGTGAAATTATCGCTAATTATTGGGTACGAGATTCTCGGCATAATGTTTATGGTATTTTTTTTCTCGAAGATGTATGTCATAAAAAAAAAATATCAGGAAGAAAAGAAGAGAAAATAAAAAAAAAGTTCGATTTAGCATCAAAACTGTGTCACGTAAGGAGTCTCGTAATTTATAGAATATTAATGAGCTCCTGGGAGACTCCTGAACATCGGTAATTCGTTATCGTTAGGGAGAAAGACTGCGTCGCTACCAGATGGAAGGGGAATGATACATAATGAAGCAAACGATAGAAACGCGCCGGCGAACACACTTGGGAGTGACGAGAAAGGGTAGTACGCCCCCGCAAGGCACATGGGGATATAAAGCGACGAGAATCGCTTTACGGTCACGAAGCATATATATATGCCATTGCCTGGGTAACTCACACTCGTACCCCCCCGCGTAGTTTTGCCTACTTGTGCACACGCTCGCTCTCGCTTTCGTGACGGAAACGAGTAACAACCCTCGATTTCCGACGCAAAGTGGCCAACCGGACGATTAGAATCTTGACTCGTACATCCCCCGCGATGTATACGCGATGTATGAGAAAAACGTTAGAAATACGGGAATATACGGTTTTTACGTGAATGTAACACTCAGGAATAGAGTGCAATATGGGGCGTGAAAAAGGGGGGTGCGTACCTCGAGTTTGCCGGTTACTGAGGTACGTAAATTTCTTATCACGGCTTCCGAGTAATCAGAGAGTAAAGCAACGCAGTAAAAAAAGGGATATATTATGCGTTTTATCGATACAAAGTTAGGAATTTGTTTATATCCTCCGATCGGCGGCTAAAAATTGGAAAATTATTTTTTATTTTATTTTTCCTTAGTAAAGAAGTTTCTTTGAAACAGTAGAAAAAAAAATAATTTGGAATTTTTTTTATTAACTAAAATATAAATTTCACGTTTGTAAATTTGTTGTCACTGAGGGGGTTGAATAGGACGAGAGGGTGGCGACTAAGCATTGGCGCCGGCGCCGCGGATAATCCAATGGGATGATCCGCCAATCCGTGAAAAGCTTTCTCGCCCAATGAGAATCTGACGAATGTGGGTGGAGGTTGGATTGTGTCGCGCGAGGTAATGCGCAAACACTCCGCGAACTCGAGAGGGGTGACAAGCTTTTTTTTCGCGTTGCTGATTTTTCTGCTCTTTCTGTTCTTTTTTTGCTCTCTTTTCACTGCGGACCGTGACCTCGCGTGCAGATTCTACACGGTATGAAATTATCAGTATAAAAATACTCGTGGAATCGACGCAACACGCTTAGCGGTAATTAATCGTTTGAATCGCAATTAATACGCTGATTTAGGAAAAGCGATAAGGCAATTACGAAATCTTTATGACTCCGTCGCCAATTTTTTCCTCTCGTCGAATAGATCGGTAGGGAACTTTTTTTAAAAATAGACGAAACCCAAATGCGAGACGAAAAATTGCTGGAGTCATCTATCGACACCTCGGTCTCGTTAATTGGTTAATTACAAACAGGAAGTCTGGAAACCGAGTCTGGAGTTGCCAGCCGATGCGTCGAGAGAATTTGTATGCGCGAAGGCATTCGAAGAGAAGTGAGAATTCGGCCCTCCAGTTGAAAGCCACACGGAGCGCGCATTAGAATTTTTACAGACGAAGGAGGAAGACGCCAGGCGGGTCTGTGGTCGCGACGAGTGACGACGATGTCTAAAGATGCCTCGTTTGGCGGTGCGTCTAAAGGGGTGGTGTGTACGAGAGGACTCCAAATACCGAGCTTCTGGATCGACGCGCTGAAGTTGCGAAGCTTGAGGCTCCGTACGAGCGACGACGACAGGTGCCGAGTCTATCTCTCGCCTCCCGAGCGCACTTTCTCGGTTACTCCGACGTCTACAAGACGAAACTAAAATAGAAATATCCTCCTTTCCCTCGCGGATAAGGAGAGCAAAAGGATAAGTCGTCGCGAAGATGCGTGACGACGTAGAAAAGGAAGAAGAAAAAAAAAAAAAAAGAAACCTCTCCCGTTGGCACGGAAAGCTGCAAATGCCGACAAGACATTCATAAAGTAACGGAGGAAAAGAAAGAACCTAAGAGATGGAACTTTGAAGTGAGGAGACATTCGCACGTGTCGACGATCCCCGATGGCAATATTCCGCGCCTCATTACACGCTTCTTCGAGTGCTGGAGGATCACTTCGAGTCGTAAACAACTTCTAACCGCTGGCAATAGAATCCATTTGAGTAAAATTGATTTTTCATATGAGAATATCTTTTTTTAGTCGCGTGAGTCTGAGAAACGGGAAACAGGTGAAGGATCTTGTACTCGGCGAGAATAGAAAGCAATTTTGAAGACAGGGGACTAAGTGAACAACACGAAAGTGCCGAATGGGCAAAGAGGGTGGAACGAGGAAGAGTTCGCCTACAAATGCTTTTGCATCTTAAAGATACCGGGGCGCGCGTAGACGAAGAATAAGTAGAGAAAAGCGACGAAGAGAAGCATCAACTAGGATGAGAGATAAGATACACGAGGCGTATAGCGTAGTGGAGCGAAACGGCAGAGAGGTTGACACCGGGGGACAGGTGGATCTAAATAAAGATTGGACCGCAGCCAGACTCCAAGATGGCCGGGCGCGGTGAACGCGTCGTCTAACGTACGTCGTTATAGTCCGGGACTTACGACACACTGACGAAGGAACGGCGGCGGCGATGGCAACGGGGCACCAAACGAAATGCGTGCGTAAGAGAACGCATAGCAAAAGAGCAAAGAATAGCGCGATGGAAAGAGCGAACTGAGGCCATCACCAGCGCCGAGCCCGACGCACGGTGTTGAATTTCATTTGAGTGTCCGCCCACGACCCTCCGACGTACGAGTTCGTCGCATAGAGGGACTCTGCCCGTGACGTCTGCCCGCTTCTTCGGCATCGGCCCGAGAACAGCTATGCGCTCTCGACGAGTCTGATCTTTGCTCTGATTGTCTCCTATAATGTTTCATTCGATCGGCTTTTGAAGAAAAAAAAAAAAAAAAAAAAAAAACTGCTTTCGTGTCACGACTGAGATTTTTTACTATATCCTTTTTTTTTTTAAGAGTAAATTTAATGAATGTGAGGTTTAGATAGGCATTTTATAATAGAGGGGAAAAGGGTTTTTCTTATCGTACTCTGCGTGGGTGCATTTTGGATCCATAAGGAGGTCCGAGAAAAAAAAATGGTCCGTCCGGGAGGTAAAATTTTCAGCTATCATCGGGCGTTGGTAATAACGTCGGAATATATGTGTCTTACATGTTCGACAAACGCGACACGCGATCAAGGCGCTACGCCGTGTGTTATTAAGACTCAAAATCACCACGTACAACACCAAAAAAAAAAAATAGTAAAGTAAAGACAAAGTAAAAGTAAAGTAAAAAAAAAAAAACAACACCAATAGCGACACCAAGTGTAGTGTAAGCCCTTACCACACACGCAAGAGGTTATTAATAATATACTAATGGATCTTTTTTCGTTGCCACAAAGGCAGAGAACACGCTGTGGCAGAGAGGAGTCACCGCTCGTACCGTGTCGCGACGTCGAAGTTACCCGGCGCGCGATGACTAGCGCTTCTTAATCCTACGGAAAATATATATATGAGCAAATGATTATTTAATGACAATTTCTATCACTAAGTTTTTGTTTCTTTTCCTACTAAAAATACAAAAAAATTCGGGTATCTTGTGGTTCGATAAACCAAAAACAAAACGAGGGGTTCTCTCTGTGGACTCTGTGAGAATATATATACGGGTCGATAAAAGATCGATCGGTGTCTCGGGACGGCGGGAGTTCGCGATGAAAAATTAACGCCTATTCTCTCTGTCCGTCTCGTGTGCGGACTCGCAAGGTGCACCGCAAACGTTTCCGAGTCACCTGCAGGTACTTCGGAAACGCGCGCGCGATGATCTCAAAAATGTTCGCTATATATTTGCAAGAAATATATTTTTTTGTTTCGCCCTAATAGCCACAGCAACATTCACTCGGAGCATCAATACCGCCACCAAGAGGCCATCCCAAGAAAAAAAAAAAAAAAAAGTCAACGACATAACGAAAAAATGAAATTAACAACAAAAATACTTCACGATAATGGGAAGAATGTTGTGTGTTACGTTGTTTGCAGAATACGAAGCGAGTACGAGAAATAAAAGAATAATTTAAGTGAACAAAAAAGAAAAACGATGCGACCGAACGCGATTTTTTGTTGACGACGAAATCGTGAGAAAAAAAATCAGAAAATTGGCGAGCGAGCAGTGGGTCAAGTTCGCGATTACAAATCATATACGTAATGACGAATATATGCGTTATTGATTGACATCACGTCACGCGAAAACCATCACCACTGACGGCATATCACCATTAATAACATTATTATTAATTGATTAATATTGATTATTGTTCCAATGCTGGATTAAGAGATAGTAAAAAAAAAAAAAAAAAAATAAATGAAGACAAAAACACCAACCAACCAATCGCAGAGTGGTGTGAAAAATTCAAAGATAAATATATAAATATGTATATGAAAATAAAAAAAATAAAAAAAAAAAATACAACAAGAGAGAAAGTAAACAATCGGTAAACAAAACACGTCCAAAAAAAATCCATCTCTCAACAATCGCAAATCAATCCTCATTTCTCATAAGTCACGTCATCAAAGAAAGTAAAGAAACAACGAAAGAAACAGAAAAAAAAAGAAAAAGAAACGTAAAAAAAAAAACACAACCCAACAAAATTCGATCCTCGGAAAGATCGTTGACAATATTATTTGTATACTGAATATATATATAATAAATATATATGTAGAAAATATGTAAATAAAATTCGTAGATAGGTACTCATGGTTTTGTTTTGTTCGTATACGTGTGCGTGTGCCGCTCTCGCTCTCTCTTTCTCTCGTATTGTGCTCTCTTTTCATCGCCCCTCTCTTTCATTTGATTGTTCTCTCCCTCACCTCCCTCTCACTTTTTCCTCTTTTATAGTTCAGATTTTTCCGCGATCGATTCACTGTTTTTTTTTTTTTTTTCTTTTCTTTCGTCTCGTCGCTTTCGGCACTTTTCGTTTTTACTTTTTTTCAGTTATATCCTTTCACCGAGAGGAAGAAGAAGGGAGATCACGGGCCTCGAGTAACCCGCGAACAACGGGGATCGAACTTCACCGTCTCCTCATCCCCCCAACATCTCAATCTCATCACTCCTCCCGTTGTCTTAAACTTGCGCTCGCGCGCGCTCATCGGGATGCTGAAATGTCATTTTAACATTTTTCTTTTAACAAGAAAGAATATCACATCACTTTTATAATCCACAAGTTTGCAACATTAATTTGCGAGACTATATACATCTCCCCACGTAATCTTTCCGGCAGTTGAATTAAAAAAATTCACTAAAAAAAAAATAAAATAAAATAAAGAAATATTGACCTTTCGTTGTTTTTTTTTTAAATAACTCGCATTTTGTCGAATAAAAAAATAACAAATAAATAATAATAATAAAACGCTCCGAAGAACAGTCTGACCTCAACTTCTTGTCTATAAACCGTATCGTATCTACTATCGTACGAATATCTTCCGAATAAAAAAAAAAATTTTAAAATCACAAATGTGTGCGTAAATGTGTACAACACGATGAAAAACTTACCCATACTGACTCGGGAGAACCGCGGGATATCCGGTACGAATACCGGCTGCGAATGGGAATGCTGAAATCACAAACAAACATTTTTAATATATATTTACGTTTATTCACCGACGTGCGAGCGATGGAGTGCCTCGCGATTTCGACGTGGTGTGTAGACTCATACATTTCGCGAGGTTCGCGACGAAGAAAAAACTTTTTTTCTCGCGTATTTCGAAAGCTCATGAGTTGGAATGAAATTTCACGACATCATTTGTCCGAAGTTTCCAACGGGATATGCGGAATTATGACGTGTAATTCAGTGCTATTTCTGAAAATTGCTATTGGCAACGCCTACGCCATCGCGTAAACCCTGAAAGCTGCGTAATTTTTTTGTTCCTGCGCTCATTGGAAAGTTCGATTCTAACTGTCGGGGGAATGCAGAACAGTGCAAAAGTATACATGTTATTCGTCTTGAGCTTTTTATCCTCGAGGTTTTTCCTGCTCGACGTTATACAGTAGCGATAAAACATTTTTTTTATGACAGGATAGAGAAAGCGGTCGTAAAGCTCGTGAAATAACGTCATTGCGTACGAAATTATTGTGCAGAGTTTTCCGGGAACGGGTTGGAAACGCTGAACACACGTGCGGATATATGGGTTTCATTTTGCGGAACGCAGCGAACTTCGGAGAGTTTAGACAGACATCGAAAGGCCAGACGGAGGTACAGAGTAAGGCAAAGTAGTGCGAACGTGGTTGATGCGCAAAGCCGAACGACAAAGCCCGACGAGAACAGCCAAAAGCTATACCTCCGAAGAGCGCTCTGCGTAAGACAAGCAGAGAGAATCCTCTCGACGTCAGATGAACGAGATGAAAAGATCGGGGTACGAGTCTGTGCAATTTTAGACTTAGGGCCAACAGGAAGAAGATGAAGAAGAAGAAGAAGAAGAAGAAGAAGACGAAGAAATGAGAAGACGACGCGGATCCACGCTTAGCAATGTTGGCCCGGAGCCACGAACGCGAGTACGAAGACGAGACGAGCTTACGAGTTCGAGAACGAGCCGAGCGTCGCGGCCGAATGACTCAGGAAAGGCGATGAGCGATGAAACTTATCTCTGACTATTTGTTCGTTCTTTATACTGCAACACCGTTGATTGCTTCATTTTTGCCTTATGCTATCCCCGATAACTTGAAGCTTCTCCTCGCGCCTCGCACTTCTCCATCTACGATCATTACTGTCTCCAGATTCTTTGATATTTATTAATAAGAAATAAAAAAAAATTAAAGGAGCAAAGCTGAGAGAAGAATCATCGGGAACAAGGAAACGTTCGTTTCTCTCGCATGACGATTCCGTATGCTTTTGATTCCTTCCTTTTTGCCTTATGCTATCCCCGATAACTCGAAGCTTTTTCGCGCGCATCTTAACTCTCCATCTACAATGATTACTGTCTCCAAATTCTTTGATATTTATTAATAAAAAATTTAAAAAATAAAGAAGGAAAGCTGAGAGATAATTTTTCAGAAATAATGAAACGTTCGTTTCTTTTATTTATTTTTTATTTTTTCCTCACGCTATCACTGATAACTCGAAGCTTTTTCTCGCACCTCTTAATTCTCCATTCACAATAATTACCGTCTCTTAATTCGTTGATGTTTGTTAATAAAAAATACAAAAATAAAGGAGCAAAGGTGAGAGACAATTTTTCAGAAATAATGAAACGTTCGTTTCTATCCCATGACGATTCCGTACGTAAATATGCATAAAGAGTTCATAAATACAGGACGGGCATTAAGTGACATTGAGCGTATGCCACACGCACGTCACAATAAAATTTTGCCTCGTGGGAGGTTCGGATATATAACGTTTTGTGCGGCGGCTTTCTATCTCTCGCCCACGAGAGAGACCGCCCGGTAACACCGCGCGGTCTCGAGCCGGTCTATCGATTCGTGAACGACGTATACCTGAGTACATGTGACACACGACCAAAGTGACATTAGTTGCCTGGGAAAATATGTCGAAACGATGCCTCCTATCCGCGCGACTGTGGCAACTCTAATGAAAGTGCCATCGACCGTTCGGTCCCATTGACGAAAACCAATATTCATCACTATTTTTTTTTTTGGCCATTTTTTTCATTGCATACTTCGATTTTTTTCAACTGAAACTCATTTTTCATTCGATTCGTTTTTCCAATCCATTTATAAATAGAGGTCAATAAAAAAAAATAAAAATCGTTGTGGAAATGAAGTTTGTGGAGCATTTCGTTAGGTTTCGAGAGTTTGTAGAGTACGTGGAGGACAAACGAATAGCTTGACAAATGTTCGAATCGAGACAAAGATGCCACGAGGACCATTTTCAAGCCAAAAAGTTTAGGCGCGCAAAGCACAGAAGTGAGAACAGACGGCAAGGATAAAGAAGCGGAGGACAGAAGGGTGGGAGAGATTTCAATGATTTTTTGGCTCCGGTTCAACGACGCAAAACTAAACTCTGCGGGGACGAGGTTGACAATCACGCGCACAATTTCTTGCCGGCGAGAAACTGCTCGACTTCGAGATGGTCAACCGCGATGAAATATCGATGTACAATCGATAGACAATAACTCGAAAAAAATCGCCAATAAAGTAATTTGATGAAAAAAAAAAAATTCACTTTAAATACGAAATAAATGAAAGCTTTTTTTTTCTGTTGTGTAGAAAAACTTTGCGTATGACGAATTTTTCTTTTTAACTGACATTTATAGCCCGGAGTGAGTTTACTCGTTGAATTCTCAACGGGGCTTTGGCATCGAGGGAAATCGTGAAAAATTCATGGATCGATCGATGCAGCATTGAAGAGATGCAATTAAAAAAAAGGGTATAGGACATTCGAGTTACTATTTTTTTTATGCGATAGCATCGTCAAAATTGTGATAACGATCGATCGATCCCCTCAGTTGTATAAACATTTTTTTTTTTTTTTTTTTTTTTACAATAATTATCCTATCGTAATTGCATAATTGAGGCATCGGTGTTGGAAAAAATGAATATAAATGTTGTGGTATTAATGGTAAATAAGACGAGAGACTCACTTGCTTGAAGATTGCCCCGCGGTTTCGCTCCCAGTATCGCCAGATTAACGTTAGCTTTGCGTCCGTCGATTATGGGATTGGGGTCTTTACACGCCCGTTCCGCTGCCGGTCTATCACCCATTATTACCTGTGAACAAATTATTTCACATTACAAGGGGAGTCTACGCCACCGATTAATTCGCTAATTGCGAGAATCGTGTCGAAACAACAGGTGTGAGAGAAGCTGAAATTAACTAATTGACATTAAGATAGTTCGGTCGCTTCGCGTTCATTTAGCATAAGTTCGAGAAAAATTAGAGAAAATTGCAAGCACTTCTGGATGATATCAAAATCTGAAAAAATTAATGCATATTAAAGGTACTAAAAATATTAATTTTGCATAATAATAACTCCAAAATGTTATTGACACATTGATGAAAAAATTAATTGGTCAAAAAATTTTCCAGAAACCCCACTTTTTTTTTTATGAAAATGATTCGTTGATTTTTCTAAATACTTGGGAATTTTGTCAGATTTTTCATTTTGCTTTGAATTTTGTGTTTTTTCACAAATTTGTCCACATAGAAAAAAAATTTCAAAGCAATTTGAAAAATCTGAAAAATTTCATACGTATTCGGAAAAATGCACGAATCATTTTCATAAAAAAAAAAGTTGGGTTTCCGGGAAATTTGTTGACCAATTAATTTTTTCATGAATTTGTTAATAACATTTTGGAATTATTATTGTGCAAAATTAATCTTTTCAGTACCTTTAACATGCATGCAGTTTTTCAATTTTTTATACCATCGAGAAGTATTTGCAATTTTCTATCATTTTTCTCTAACTTATGTGAAATGCACACGAAGCGACAGAACTACCTTAATAGTTATAATCGTTTTTTCTCTTATTTAAAACGATTTATGACCGAAAATGAATAAAAATTATCAAAGATAATGTTTCTACTCCATTCTTACAGAAAGGACCTGAAAGGAACCGTTTCTTTTAGCTTTATCCTGAAAGCTATTCAGTAGTTAATTCAACGACTTCGGAAATTAAAAAAAAATGTTTTTCAAAAATGATCGATGTGTTTTTAAATTGTAAGCGTCATATATTTTTTTCACGTTTTTCATCGCCCTGTAACAGTTAATCAAAGCGATTTTGTTACTCCACCAAATATCCGATATTATGTACTTTTTTCCGGTAATTACGAATTTTTCACTTATCTTACTTCCAATTCCCAATACCAAAATAAAAAAAAAATAATTTTTTCTGAGTTCCGTATGAAAAACATTTTGAAGTTAGTGATTTTATAAAAATATAATCGTTAACGATTCTTTCGAATACGCGAGGCGAATGTTTCAGTTGAAGAGAAGGCAAATTTTTGCTTCAAAGACAAGTTGTATGCGCACGGGGCACAGGTAGAACCGATAAAGTCTACAGGTCAAATGGGTACCTACGGACAGGTGTTCTCGTTGATACGCGAGTCAAAGCCGACAAAACTCGAGCAAAGCTATATTATCACGAAGCAGAGAGCCGGTAGTGCGAGCGACAACGGGGGGTCCCCGTAGTCGGCACCTTCCGATACCATAGGTCTGTGTGTTAAGTTCTCTCTCTCTGGTTTTCCTAACCTCGGAGAATCGTGACTGGCGGCCGGCCGGTTTAGAGACGAACGCGTCTCGCTCGACGCACTCTCACGATAATAATAAAAAAAAAAAAAAAAAAAAAAAAACGTTTTCTGCGTTATCGCAGATACTTCCCGAGACCCGGAACAACAAAATTCTCAAAGTCCGAAATACGACAAAAGCAAAACGTATCGATGTATTAAAAAAAATAAAAAAAATTCCAAATAAATCGCAAGTTGTTCATCAATAATAATTAGTTAATGTTATTAGTAGAAATTCTAGAAATTCGTGCTGATTTAACATGACTTGGAGATTTCATTTTATATCTATAGGTATAGCTGTTGCACGCGCTCCATCGGCTTGAATTTCCTGTCTCCCGATATATTAAATTAGATATTTTTTTTTTTTTTTTTTTTTTTTTTTTTCATGAAAAATAATTAATTATTGTACGACACTTACGAAACCATATCCCCTACTTTTGCCGGTCTGTCTGTCGGTGATGACGACAGCCTCCTCGATGTCGCCGTAAACGTTGAAGTGCTCCCTGAGGCTCTTGTCGGTTGTGTGATATGGCAATCCGCCGACAAACAATTTTGTCCAAGTGGTATCCTTCTGTTGTGGCGTAACGCCGGCAAGGGCACCGAGACTCGATACCAATTCGTCCGGCCCTGGAGCACCGACGGCTCCAACAGCACCAACGGCGCTCAGACCCGCGGCACCGGGCATCAGCATTCTCAAAATTTTGGCGATTTCGCGGGACTACCGCGTCCTCCTCTCAAATTCGCGAAGAAAGAATCGCGAAAAAAAAAAATCACAAAATTACCCGAGCAAATTTTTTTTTTTACTCTATCAAGGATACTGCGCTCGTCCGCCGTTAATCGGCGAGAAATTTATTTATCACAGACTTTTCTGGGGCATTTATATGAGCGTTGAGGTGTCCCGTCTGTAACACACGGAAAAAAAATGACGAATAAAACATCGTGCGTAAAGTATGCGATGTATATACATTATTTTTTTTTCTTTTTTTTTAAGTTGTTTCGCATTACGGAAAAAGGAAACCGGCTGTTCGGTAACACAATTGAGAGGCGCAGAAAAGGCGCAGATGGTCGACGGGATGTTCGAGGGTGAAAGATCAACGAGTACCAGGTAAAGATACACCGAATTTTTCGAAGGTAGACGACCCTTCGGCGTTCGCGAACCCGTGGAAAAACGAAACGCAATCGTTCGACATATTGTTAACGCACACGTGAGTGTGCAGTGTCGTATATTACGGCCAGGGAAACTCGAATGCAATCGCCGTTTTTCTTGTAACGAGAGAGCAACGACCCCATTGCGAGCCGTACACCGATATGGCCAAACTTAACGAAGCGCGGCAACACCGCGAGTTGTTTTTCTGTTCCGTTTTTTTTTTAAGCCATCAACCACGAAGATAAAACATAAAATAAACGAGACAGAAGTTGCGATTCACTCGATACGTGATTTTTTTTTTTTTTTTCGGGTCATTAATTACGAAGATAAAACGCGACACAAACGACATAAAAGTTTCAAAGACCGAAAAAAAATTGAATAAACATTCGAATACAAAAGCAATCAATGTTCGTTTCCGTTTGATTTTTTCGAGTTCTCAGCGATATCTCGAAAAAATTGTTTTATATTTTCAAGTAAAACATTAAAAAAAACGCTAAACATTAAAAATTACGCGATCCAAATTTTTTTCCCGAATCATAAATTCCGAAGTTTTTAAAATTAAGTTTTTAAAAAGAAGAAGAAGAAATTAAAAAAAAATATAAACAAAATATAAATAAAAAGGAATTAATTTTTTTCTCGATTTTTTTTGTGATCGTTTGATTTTTTCAAGAAATCGTCGAAAATTCGAAAAAAAAAAATTATGTTTTCAAGTAAAACGTTAAAAAAACGAGATAAAAGTTTCAATTTTCTAATCATTACAAACAAAGTTAAAACGCGACACAAACTTAAAAGTTCGATTCGACATCAAAGAAGAATAAAAAAAAAACATTAGAATTTAAAAGAAATGATTATTATATTTTTACTTTCGATTTTTTCGAAAGATCGGCCGAGAGTTCGAAAGTATAAAACGCCCCGAACGTCTGAGGCGGTAACATAGAATTTGGTGCTCGTGCAGAAAGAGGCCCCGTAAGTTTTGCTGAACAGACCTCGAAGGTTCCCAATGTCTCGATCGACCCTCTTTCTTCGTTCCCTTTTCCCTCTTTTTTCCCTCTCCTTGTTCCTCTTATTGTATAGATAAATGGCCTTGGGAAGGGTAAGGGGGTATCCCGGTAGGGCCCCTGTGTTGCCCCCACTATCGGGAGGAGAGAACTTCTACTAGTTAAAAGCTGACAGTGCCCCGACCGGCTCAACGGACCGCCAGGGTATGGCGTTCCTCCTGCTGTTTCGGATCCCTAAACGGCAGCTGCTTGGGCTCCTTGCGCGGGCTGTTCTACTGACGCTCGCTGCAGAACCGGTGCACGCGGTATAATAATCATATTGTATTTGTGTATATGCAATGGGGTCCCCGAAGCAAGATACACGCACGTACCGCCGCGTGCTTTACCCGACAAATAAAAGCGGGACGAGCGTTATGTACCTTTACTCTAGCGCTGCGCATAATACTACGACTACTGCACGCGGTTAGCTTACGAGAGAAAAAAAAAAAAAAAAAAAATACCCGAAGACCTCTCAATGCTATGGGTTCCGATCGTTCCGACGATTCTCTACGACTGCCGAGGACAACGGACAACGGATCTTTGGAACCCTCCCTTGCAGTCTGACAATAAGTAGCCGTGTTCCTCGAAAATCATAATGGGATGGGATTCGCGTAAGAATGGCAAAGAGACAAAAGAAAAAAACTACGAAAAGAAGTTCGACATAAAATTATCCTCGGGAAATACGCGAAGATAATGCAATAAGGACAATTGTAACACTCCGGATGTAAGGGTAGTTTTTTTGTCTTGTGATTCGGGAAAAAGGGTAAATTTTTAGTTTGCGTAATATTGAGAATAATTTGTCGTAATCAAGAGAAGCGATTGAAGGGTTACACCACCTGCGAAGGGCAGAAAAAAAAAAACAACGAGACACGATAGCATTGAGACATTTAACCGGAAATACATATGGCTACGGGTCGCCGTTCGGAAAATTCGGTTGATTTTTTTTTTTTTTTTTTTTTTCCGCCTCTGACGTATCGGCCCCACGTGAGGGTAGTCTATGAATATAGGGGAGACTATGAAAAAAAAAAAGGAAAAAAAGAACGGGGGTTGCCGGCTGCATGATAATCATTCGCCGTATGGAATATTTATTCGTGTAATTATGTAATTATATTGACGTTTGCAACGAACAAGTCACGTACCGTTATAGTAAATATTGAGACAAACGTTGGTGTCGTTAATGAGACGAAAGAATGAAAAAAAAAAAAAAAAAAAAAAAAAACGAAAATTACTGACTAAAATTTGCCGATTATCCACTGAGATTATTAACGGAATTACCAACTCGATTATCTCATCATAAGAACAAATTGATTAATCGACGAAGTTTGCGCACGAAGTGATGAACGAGAGAGATTGTTTGTTTTGGCGCCAATCGGGTTGCAGAGAATACACGAGGACTTTATGACTCGTCCCGACGCGATCGAAGTAGTTCAAGGAAAGTGTAAGTAGCGTGGAAAAAAAAAAAAAAAAAAAAAAATTGATTGTACATCGACAGATTCATAGCGTCACGATATCGGTGGTGCCTCGTGTTATCGAGTTCATTTAAACGATTGAAAAATTGTGTCATGAGATCGCGAATTATCGATCTATGATACCTCTCGGATTCGCAAAACTAGATTTCGCGATCCTTGAACGAAGATTCGTGATTTTTTTTTAATTTTTTTTTTTCCTTACGATAATTTGCTAAGACGCGAGTAGCCGCCCCCGTCAGGTTTATTAATAAACACCGTTGCAGAGCACGTGCCTCTGTCCAGACAGAGCAACAGCCGAACTGCTACAGACCTCGATAAATTATTCTTTGTCGTTGGTTATACGTACTGCGATCGTAATCTTTCCAATTCGTAACATTGTACAATAAATATAGTAATAACGTTTGCGACCCGACTTCGCGAACTGTGTACATTAATTCGAAGAATTTTGTGGAATAGAAAATAAAAGGAAAAAGGTTCACCATGTGTATCGCTATTATAACGAGGCGCGGATATTAACAAAGGGCCCTCTCGCCTCAGGGGATTCCCCAAGGGTTGGCCAGGTGTTGAAACTCGCAAGGGTGCAACCCCTCCACGAAGATACAAAACCCACGTTTCGTATCCCCGGTGAGTCTCATCCCTCCCACGAAAAACAAAACTCTGCCTAATATACTGCGACGAAAACTACCCACGAGTACGCGCGGCGAGAATGACGACACACTGTTGAATCCCCTCGCAATATCCCTCGACGTCGAGAGCATTAAAATTGTGCGCAACTCGGCGAAAACCCGCGACACGTAAATTCTACGGAAATGTGCTTCTCTCTCTAAACAGTTGCGTTTTATTGGGCAAACAATGTCGTCGATCATCGCGAGTTCTATATAACGCGTACAAAATTGCAAGTAAATATCTATAGTACGATTCAAGGTCACACGCGAATTTCCCGCAATATCGAGCGATTCTGATCGAACGTTTTTTTTTTTCTATTATTTTTTTATTACATCGCGATGATCTTTTGCCGATATCGCAATGTGATGAGTTGGACGAATTTTTCACCGTGGAAACCGAGTTGGCAGAGTAATGTCGGTTAGTCGAAATTATAGACGCGTTATATTTAGCCCCCGATCGTGAGAAAGAGACGAAACGAGATTTTAAACATCGTCTCGAGCAGCTCAGATCCCCGAGACGTACGAAAATATGCGATAGAACGATTGGGAAGAATAACGCCCCGGCGTGCGAGAGACAGAGGCGAGTTCTGTGCTCTCCGACTCACGGTAATTCCCGCACGCGCGTAAATCACCAGTGCCCCAGGGAAACGAAGAAGAAGCGAAACATGGGCCCAGGAAAAAGGCGAAACAGACCGCGAGAACTTCGGACAGAGTACACGGGCTCTGTGTTATAATATCGTCGAGTTTTACAAAAATGTTTTCGCGAGAACGTCGCACGCGAAGTAATTTTGCGTGAACAAATAAATAAATAATGCAATATAATAAGATAAGAAAAAAAAACAAAACACTCACCGAGTCCGGACAGTACGTCGTGCAGACGGGAACGGAGGTAGATTTCGTAGTACTGAGTAGATACAATATGAAATAATATTATATTTCGCACGTAGATTCCAAGAAAAAAATAACACACTTCGAGGATAATCCACACAAATTCTCGTGTTTTTTGCGTTGAGATACGATAATTCGTCACCTACACGCTTCACAGGGGACTGAACGACGACGAGTCGAGACGTATTTGTTACAATTAAATCGCGATTAGCGAGACTTCGAGATTAATTTTTATCTTTTTATGCAAAAAATCGCTACTAGGTTATTCGTCGATCACGTGGAACAATCGATGAGGGAGGGAAAGGAGGGGGAAACAAAAGCTTCCCAATAAATAATTATCGTTGACGGGATTGATTTAAATATATAGTATATTATTATGTTGAATAATATTTCGTTCGAGATATGTCGAAGTCTCGAAGCGCGCACACACCCGACAGAGACGAAGGTCCACGTGCGAATGCCGATCAAGGTTTGAGGCAGCCGCGATGTTTGCTGGTTCGCCGGAACCTCCTGGCTCGTCGACTCTCATTGGATACCGAACTTTTTCTCCCCCCTTCCCCACTTATGTTTCGTCTCTTGCACGGACTGAGTGAACCGACCCTACGCTAGGCGTCCAGTGCCGTATGCAGTCGAATCTCCCTCGGGTGCCGTAACGACGCCGCAAAGTAGAACAGTTTCAACGTGTTTATTTTGAGATTTTTATTTCTTTTTAATTATTTCTCGCGACAGTGTATATAAGAATATTTTTCGAACTATTGAAATAAACAGAGGTAAGTATCGTTTAACCTTAAAAAAAAGGAACGACGACAGTTCTTACGTTCGGAAAGATAAATTCATTATTTCGACTATAAAAGAAAAAGTGTCCAGACTTTGGATATACACCGGTATCGCCATATGACGATTAAAGACTGCAATTATTTCGTCTCGCTACTTTGCACGTGCGCGAAGAATACATATTCATCCCTGCGTATACGATGAAACGAGTCACGCGATCGAAAATTTTTTCTTACACACAAAAACCACACACAGTAGCATATATATATGTATATAAATCGAGGACGTAATATTCAATAGAGCGTTTGATATACGTGTGCCGAGAGAGTAGCGTGGCCTGGTGCGTAGAAAGAAAAACGTGCCAGGCGATGCGAAGCGATCTCCGGTGCGTGCAAGGATAGCAGCGTGTGCGGGGACCAACGAGAAGTCCAACAAGTCGAGGTGGTGGTCTTTACGGGGCATCAGCTGTTCGAATTATCGTTGAAACTAGTCGTGTCGACGGGGGCAGCTGTTCGCGTTTTCTACACGAATTCGAGAACGTGAAACCTAACAGAGCGCCCAAACGACGCTTTAATCTTTTATCCTCGGCATTCTTCATTTTATTCCATTCCTTTTCATCCCTCGCGAAAAATCGACGACATTCGTGGCCTTTACGAACCGTACCGATTTTGGCCACGCGCCGAGAAATCTCGATTAACCTCTCGTCATCCTCGATTTCGACGATCTCCACGGATCGCCTATTTTTATTATTCACGAACATCTAACCTCGAATATGTATGACAACGAATAAAAAATATCTGTATCTCCGAATCGAGAGCAAAAAAAAGAAGTACGACATCCCTATAACCGCGTAATTAGAAATCTCGAACTTCGAAAAAAATATCGTTGTTGCGAAACTTCGTAAGAAAATGTTGTTATTTTCACGAAAACTCGAGCAAAGATCGTAGGGAGTGAGATAGACGTTAGGAGAGGACGAGTTGTGCCATTCGACAGTTACGAAGTTGCGTACAGTGTACGGGATTCAGGGACACATACACAGGATATCATCATCATCCACGTTCGAGAGAACCCCGGGCAAGAGCCGTGAAAAATAGAGAAAGAACATAGGGAGGTAAGCGAGCGTCGAAAGGAGAAGAAACGAAAGAGAGACCCCATAGGTTCGTGGCACGCGCTGCCAGCTGCCCCACAGCTGTCTCTTCTGTCGTGTCTCCCCCCATATACACAACGTTAAGGAGCGAAAGAGAGAGAGGAAAACTCTGTTCGCCGAGTAAAACCCGGCAAGAGTAACCGCGCGAGCTCTCGTTTGGTTCTTAACCGAGCGGACTGGTGCGGTGTGTCTGTCACTGCGTGCATATGCAGTGCAGTACGTGCACGTGTAACAAACTCCGCGCAGCGACCACGATCTTCGCGCGTTCGCCGAGTTGCTCAACATAATAACTCCGCGTACGGGGGACCTACGTTCGGCCGGAGCTCAACTCGGAACATTATCTCTTTGGTACGATTTACCGTTGCGTCGTTAATGAGGGATGGTATTGGAGGGTAAATGCCGAAAAAATAGGGACGCTATGAGGGAAGTTTTATCTGATAAATAATTTTAAAAATACGATCTATTTTTTTTTTTACCTATTTTTACCTAATAACCCTCCGTCAGCACACGGGGTGACGGCGCAGCCATTGAAATAAAAAAAAAGTTTTTATATTCGATGTAATCAATCATTGGACATTTAACACGTTGATAAGTATCACGAATAAAAAAAAAAATTATAAATCGTTGTTATTACGATTATCCATTATTATACATTTTTTCGAAAACTCGGAATTTTTTGAAAAACAAACCAACATTTTGGATTCTCAGTTTGCCGAACGGAAAATCTGATAAATATGTATTCCGACGAAGGGTTGAAAAAAAAAAAATTGAATAAAAGAAATGTCCCCATAGATCGATCTTACAGAATTATCTCCCTTTTGTTAGTACTTAAAATTTTTCTGTAAACCCGCATCAGCGGCTCGTAGGATGCAGAGATCCTTTCGTTGGTTCTCCGATATCAAGAGGAAGTATGTATGAGGGAATGGAAAATTAAAACGCACCGGAACTACGTAACTTTCACGTGAGTGTAACGGCGGCAACGAAACACCGTTTGTCTTGTATGCAACAGCATCAACCGTAGTGCGCTTACACACACGCGTCGTGGACGAGTTCTTTCTATACAGTAGTTGCTACAAGCGGTAGGGGTCTTTGCATTTGCGGTTTCTCATCCGGCTCGACCGATGAACATCACAGGAAATAGTCCTACCCTCGCAGTGTATCCTAGAGGCTGTTGCCGATGGTTTGCGCACAGGGCTATTGGGTTTCGGGATGGAGCGCGACATGAAAAAAAAAAAAAAAAAAAAAAAAAAAAAAAACGAAACCGAGAAGAGTGGCAAACGGGAGGAGGAGAAGAAGCGGAGACTACGAGGGCATGTTACGCGAAAATAAAAAATGCATTCGAAAAAAAAAAAAAAAAAAAAAAAATCGAAGTATGGGCAGTGCAGTGCGGAGCTGCTGCAAGAGCCGGAAATCCGAGGGCATTCAACCCCGCAGACACCCGGTATATTTTTAGATTTAAAGGGCCTCTAAAATCATAGGCTCTCCATCCTATTTTACACTTTCGAACGTATTAGAGAGAAGTTAAAAAAAAAAAAAATGGTCCCAAACGAAAAAACTATTCCGGAGAGTCGTCAGTCACGTAGTTAAATCCATTCGTTCGTTGAGTATATCAGTGTCTTTTTTTTATTTGTTTAGTTTACTTTTTTTTTTTAAATTATTATGGAGAGAAGCACACAGGGTGACGGAGAGCGGTTACTACCAATAGAAGCTCTAGAAACACAATACCCATATCTACAACTTTGCGAGATAGATACAGAAGCTTCGAGGAGCGAGAGAGACGGAACGGCCTTCTCGAAATAGATTACGAGCTCCGCTTCGCGATCTCCGACGAAAATAAATCAGTCACTTCCACGAGAGCTTAGCGACGATTGGCCGGTACCGGTCGCAAGAAAAGATCGATTAACGAATGACTGCGTGCAACTCGCGGGCAAAGGTTTATTTTCGATGCGAGCGTCACGCTGTGTCTCGATGACAAATTCATCGTCGTTTTCGATTAATTCACAATGCAAATTATTCTGTACATGTCGTAAATTCCGATAAGGTGGCGGTATGCGTTTGTCGAAAGATAGAAGTTCGCGCGACTAACAACGATTACGGACTCTTCGCGTTATGGACGAAATTGCTTTCCGATAGTACAAAAATTCTTCGTTTTCTTCCACTTCTCGCGGGGATATTTTCCTAACTTAAGCACGAAAAACCGGCAGCAAAAGCGGCGTCACAGCTCGTAGCATCTGTGCAATCCGGAGACAATTGTGCAAACAACCGGACACAGCTGGGGGGGTTCTGCTTGTTCTGCTACAAAACCCGACGAATTGTACTTTTCAACAGAAAACATTTATATCTTTCGAAGACTCTTCTATACACTTTACATAATCGTTTGCGCATTTATTTATCGTACCTATGAAAAAAAAAAATTTGCACAAAAATATTATTGCTTTTCTATCGTCGTTTTGATTTACATTTCGTCATGCGAATAATAACACGTATACGCGGTTTCCATAAAATTTGATAATGTAAAAAAAATAAAGAAAAATGTTTGATAAAAATTCGATTAAAAAATTGTCTCTAATAATTGTTCTCGTCTTCGTAATAATATTCGTCGTAATCGTCGTCGCTCCACTTTTTCTTCGGCCTTTTTGGTTCCTCTCTCGTCTTCTTTTCTTCCTTCAATTTTTTCAATTGATGTTTTGCCGCGAGTTCGATCAACTCGACGAAACTCGCCTCCTGCGTTTTGTCGTCGTCGAAATTTTGCGAAGTTTCTCTCTCGTTCGTTGTTTGTTCGTCTCGATCGTCGTAATTTTCGTCCTCAAAGTCGTAATCATAGTTCCGTTCCATCTTCGTGTTCTCGTTGACGGTTGGTTCGTGCAATGCTCGACGTCTCTGGCGTCTTCTTTGACGTTGCTTCTCCGAATCACGTTCGCCAACCAGTTCTCCTTTGAGAAGAAACATCGCCAATTCTTGGTCCATCGTTTCATCGGGACTCTTCGATGCCTCGTTCTCGAGTAGTTGCCACAAGCGTTTGCCGAATATCCAACCGAACGCTCGGCGCTCGTCCTCCGACACGCGACCACTTCGCAGCTCCTCGACTATCAATGGAATCAATTGCAATAGGCGATCGCTGTCGAACACTTGACCGCTCGAATGACTCGTCGAAGAGGATTCGTCGATGCGAAACTTCGAAGCTTCGCCGCTCGTCACGTCTACGACTCCGACGTTCGATACCATTGCGTCGAAGTCTATGCAAATACAACGAAATTATGAAATTTCATTAAGAATTAAGGGTATTTGATATCGATAGGAAGATCAAACGACAAAATGAATGGCTGCGGGTCGATAGAGTACATCTGATATGGAGTACCGAGATAAATAAAAAAAAAAATGTATTTTCGAAAACCACAGCAGATAGTAAGTTAAATTCTTCGTACTGAAAGGTATATTCAGTGTCTTAAATAAAAACGATCAAAAATACTAAAAAAAATATAAATAAAACAGATCAGGCCGCCGGAAGAGTAACCCGTTTTTTTCGAGACGTCTGGCGGTGGACTCTCTCCAGTGGAAACGATGCATTGAAAATCAAAAAACGAAACGGGTTATTCGAGTTAATAAGAATAACGAGTCTTTGACGACTACTGATTTTTTTTTATAATTATTTTTATAACAGCGCATGAGAAAGTCGTGAGTGAACGTCGCAGTTTTTACGAATTCATTAAAAAGCGAATATTTAAAAAAAAAAAGAAGAAAACCGTCAACGACTCTTTATTGTTATTAAAATGAATAACCCGTTTTTTTTTTATTTTAGATACATTTTCGTCGCTACCACTGGAGTATGTATTTTTTTTAAATTCCTCTTTTCGCGACCATATCTATTTTTTTTTTTCAATATCTGCTTGCAATATTTTTTGTTTCCAACTCTCTTGTAGTTTACGAAAAAAAAATTCAACAATTTCACTCAATTCTCAAACCACCAGATAAGGATAATTCGGCGCCTTAAGGCCGAAAACGTGAAAGATATATATTAAAAAAATGTTCAAAAAATTATCCAATTGACTTTATCGTTCGTTCAACGGATACCGACAAATTTTTACCTTCTTCATTGAATGTGTTGAGACTAAATTTCATCGGTGAATCAATCTCCGGCGCTTCGGTAATAACTGGTTCCGTGAGTCGATCGATTTCGTTCGAATTCGCCTCGATGATAATCGGCATGTAAACAAATATTACTGGTTCTCTCCTTCCCGTTTCCTTGACCGTCGTTGTCGCACTGTTTCGCAAAGACTTGAGGCTCGTTATCAGTGTCTTGTACAGCAGCGAGTTCTTCAAGTCGTTATTGCGATGAATCGGCTTCTTGACGATCGTGCGATCGGCATGAAGTTTTTTGTAATGCCGAATCGGTTCGGAAGCGTTTCGCCAGCCGAGCGATCGAAGACGAAGTTTCAATTCCGGTTTTCTCTCAAGTTCCTCCCCGAGCCTTTTTCTTATTCTCTCCAAGCGTCGATCTTTCTTCCACCAATCGATGCGATATTTGCCGGATTTGAACAGTCGCGACTCTTTATCGCGTATACCGTGTCTCTTTATGCTTTCAATGACGCGTTTTCCAAATTTCAATATCTTACGGTTACTCTCGTCGATGGGATCTGTATTTTCGTGAGATATCGAATAGCCGATCGATACTCTTTCACTTTGCGACAACATTTCAGCCAATTTTTTTGCGGGATCTCTTACACCGTCTCTCGAATGTTCGGTACTCTTCAGCCGCGTTTGATGAGTTTCATGGCTATCGTTAGTCAAATTTGTATTTTTTCCATCGAGAGGATTCGCCCCGACGAACAGTAAAACGTTTATCAATGCCAGAAGTTTCACGATTATTCCAGTCTCCATTTTTCACTCTCGCAGCCCGTTTACGCGTTTACAAGAGATGTTCTCCTCACGGTTCGCAGATACGACAACACTGAGACGAATAGACGAACTCGACACTTCGCAACGAGCCGTTGTCGCATAGGTCGTCTCTCAGGTAAACGGATTATATACCAACGGTAAATTCCAAACAGCCAATGAGCTCTTTATTTCGAAAATCCAAAATTCAATCTCTCGTTACTACAGACTATAATATTAATAAATGTAATCGTATAAAAAATTGTGAATTAATTGAAATTAAATAATGCCGGTGACGAATACTCATTACTACGGCTAATACTATTCATAGTTCGTAAAATAACAACTTTTAAATTGGCACGAAGCCATTGCGATCATTTATGGGAGAACCAGTGGTCGCCGCGAACTTTCGCGATCTCGCGAAGGGTGGATACTGTGGCCATCGATCCGACGATGGGAAAGAGTTTCCGTTTGGATCGTCAAAAATGATCGATTCGTGATCTTGAGATCCCAGAAGTCCGCCGGGATACTGTGGTGTAACGTAAGAGAGAAAAGATTGGAGTGGACCGTTGGGATATAAGGGTGAAGCGGTAACGAACGGACCGTTGATAACCGGATGTGGACCATCCGCGTACGGAGGTGTCTCGTAATTCGATGATATGAAACTATTGAACGGTGGACCATAATTATTCGACGGCGGTCCATATCCGCGAGCCGGTGATCCGTAGCCGTTTGCCGGTAAACCATAACTATTGGCCGGTGGGCCATAGGCGTCGTGAGGACTATCGTAGGTGAAGCCAACGTTGCCGATCTGCTGCGGATTTCCTCCGTAGTATCCCCGATTAAAAGGATACATTCCGTTGCTATTATTCGTTGTATTTGCCACCGGTGCGACGGTTGTTGTCTCAATAGTTCTCATCGTCGTCACACTGGTGACTATTGGTCTCCGCGTTGTCGTCTGATTGGCAGCTACCGCCTGTTTACCAGAAATACCTTTTCTGGAGGGTTTCCGTTGGGGAGCGCGTGTAACTTCAACCTATTCGCAAAGTTGTAATTGTCAGAGTTATAGTCCCATAGAAATTAAGTATATGTCGGAATATATAAAAAATAAATCTTTATATATGATGGTAAAAAGTTCGATATTTCGTACATTAATCATACGTATTTGCCTGATGTGTTTCAAATATATGGGGTATTTATTTCCGATATGTAGAATACATATGCAATATATACACATTTGTGTATATATTATTGCATATATGTAAAAAAACATAGTCAATAAATTATATATAATAGAAGTACCGTTATTCTTCAGGATACCCTTTGTAGCCATTTTTATCATTATTTACATAAAATTTAAAAATGATAATTATAATCAAAATATGAACTATTTATTGATTCTATTTACCTCTTCATCGTCGTCATCCTCGTACTCCTCGTACTCCTGTTCTTCGAGCTCTTCTTGTCTTCTTTTCTCTTCCTTTCTTCGCTTTTCCGCCGCTCTCAGTGCCTTTAATTTATCCTTCCGTCTTCTTCCCGCGTCGATTGTCACCGTATCAACTTCTGCGGGAGTCACCGGTGCTTCCGAAGTATGTTCCTTCTGCTCGGTTGAAGTGTTGTTACGCACAACGTTGTTACTGTCCATTTGTAATTTAATGCGATCGAGAAGACGATAATAGAGTGATAAGAGCGATTGATGCACCGCTAGGGACGAAGACGCGTAAGGATAAGGGTCGATCATTGCGGCGATGTAAGGGTTGATACTCGGTGATCCAAAGTTTCCTGTAGATTCCGAGATTTTCGCCAAAGACGCGAGACTCGGTGAAACGGCGGATCCCAATCCACCGATATTGAGACCCGCGAGAAAAGCGACTTTTGGCAAAAATTTTCCCTGCCGCGGCGAAGTTCGGTTCTCGATGCGTTCGTTTTTCAACGGTGCATTAGCTTCGTTTAACGACGAAACTTCCGAATTTAATCGAGACGCATTACTTGGCAACGCTTCGCCGGTCCTTGGCATTAAACTTTCTTCGGTTTTCCAGATCTTGCCAAGTGTTCCACATTTAACTTCTGTAATGAGGAAAAAAAAAAAAAAAATTCACGATCGAAAGATAATTTACTTTTCCGGCGATTATAGATTCTAATGGGTTATTTTCGGAGTTTTTGAGTGAATTATCGATTGAATTTAGTTTTCGAATTCTTACCGATTTTTAGCAGACAAATGATGAAAAACAGCAATCGTAAGCGAGACATTTTTACCGTGTCGCGGTCGCAGAGAAACTGAAGAAATAATTGCGAACGAACGCTTAACATGCTCGATCGCATGCGGGCTTTGGGACCACCCTCATGTTTAGGGAAAGTGAACGTTTCTACGTTATCGCAGACATTGTCCTAAATATCGTTTCGGTCTATTAACGCTTTGATCATTGTCGAAAGTTTTCGAGAAAGTTCAAAATTGAAAGTAAATTTGAAAGCAATTTTTTTTATGTTCGATCGATGTAGAGGTTTTTTTTTAATGACTTCAAAAACGGCGCACTTTGTAAACATTTTTCAATATCGTTTCCGGTTTATAAACGCAATTTTCATTTCAGAGCATCGATTTTTCGATGTAGAGATCGGTTTTTTATTTTTTTTTTAATAACTTCGATAATATCGTACTTTTTAAACTTTTTTCAATATCATTTCCGGTCTATTAAGGATATCCTTACCAAAAGCCGTTTCTGTTTGATTTTGTTAACATTTATGTGGTCTGAAGAAAAGAACACGCTTGATATATTGAAATTTTAAAAAGATTTTTTGACCGCCTAGTTTTTTTGCAACGTGATTTCAAAGTTACGTACCTTAACATGGGAAGGATACGAAGTAACCTAAAAAACGATACAATCCAGCGCTTTTCTCCGCCAATTTCTGTTCGATTGAAAAAAAAAACTAACCGCATCTAGAGGATACTTCAAAACAGATTGTGTCCAAATTTAAAAAATGTTCACCGTTTAGTTTTCAACTACCCCCAAGAAAACGCAGCGTCTATCTCTTTCTAGTACGCTTGCATTGTATCACCTTTCTCTCTCGCACATCGACTACCGCGTCCAGTGGAGCCCCTCTCCCGTGCCCTCCTCACAATTCTGGTAAGGATATCCTTAACGCTTTTCCCATCGTCGAAAATCATCGAATAAGTTCACAATTGAATGTAAACGCAATTTTATTTCCCTCGATCGTAATGTAGACGTTTTTTTCTTTCTTTTTTGTGCCTTTGAATATGGCGCACTTTTTCTACGCATGCGTCGTGCACGTAGCTACGCGCAGACCGCCGAGAAACGTTCAGTGCGAGTCGTGGTGCGAGCTGTGGTGTAAACAAAAGATCACGTGTTTACGTTATTCTGTAAATTTTTCGAAATTAGTAATGATCGACAAGGAAATGGAGGCTGAGAAACCGGAGGATGAGGTCGTGGAGTACAATTTCGCTAAACCAGATATGCAGGAAGCACGCGCTTTCTTGCGCGAACGATTTCTCAGAGTTGTTACGGGAATCGTTGGTAATGTCTCCGTAACTGATATCGTTCATTTGTTTTTGCATATTAAAGGGGTATTGAAACTTTTGATCGAACTATTGTGGCTATTAGCATGGAAAAGGCAGCACTTTGTCGATATAAAGTTATCTATACGCGTTATTAAACTTTCGACAAAATTTTACCTAACGAAAAAAAAAAGATTGAATTTGGCCATTGCACGAAAAATGTCGAGAATTACATCGGGAAAAGTAGGCATTTTTTATTGGGATGGTCACGTGTATTGTAGTCAAATAATATCGCGAAAATGATACGATACGAACGAATACCGCGTTTCTTTACCGATCGAAGGGAAAAAGGCGGAAATTTAACTTTACGAGAATACCAACGTAACCGGTGAATCTCGTGCTTTATCTATATTCCCGATACAATTTTGCGTAACGGACTAAAAAATGATAGATTTTGACCATTGCACGGAAAGCCGACGAAAATCCGCGATTTTTGCGCGATTGCAAAAATCCCGAAAATTACGAGCGACAAATTTGGACTTTTTCATCGGGAACTTTATATAAATTGTAGTCAAACAATACGACAAAATAATAATATACAGAAATGACTGTTTTTTTGTTGTTGCAACGAATTTGTTTTATCGATCAACAGGAAAACGTGCGGAGTTTCATCTTCACGAGAATTCCAAAGTAACGGGTGAATTCCGCGGTTGCGACGTCGACGGTCTCGAGGTGTACGTGAGAAGTCTTGAGACACCACTGGGAAAGGTACCCGAAGCTATTCTCAGGTCGAGCGACATAATTCATTTCGAAGTGCACGAGGTCAACGTTCAACGATAAATTACCGCCCGATTATTCGCCGTTTCGGTGAGTTCGCGAAATTCAATTAATTACACATTTACGAAATATTCAACTTTATTCGTTCACACGTGATAAATATATATAACTTAAATCGACTTCTTTGTTTTTTTTTTTTTTTATATACAAATTATGTTCTAAGATCGACGCATGTTCAGCATCGTGTTTATCTCCGATATTATTCGTCTGAGATGATCGATTATTTCTTTAAGATGACGATTTTTCGATATCACTTGCTGCAACAGAAAAAAGAAAACGTTTTTCGTATTGTTAACCCTTTGAAAATTAAAATCACAATTATATTCCGTGATTGCAACCACTAAGTCGTTTTTTTTATGCATAAAAATTACAAATATCTCTCGAAATTATAACTACAACTTTGTTTTCGTGAAACACTCGAGAAATACAGTTAATAATAGCAAAATCGTTATATTTTTATGTTCAAACGAATACCATTCACCAAGATATTTTTTTTTTTCGTGAAATTTTTGTAATCATTTATAGTAAAATCATCATAATAAAATCATTGTCTCATTTTTTTTTTTTTTTTTTTTTTCGTTAAATTTACGTCATCATTCGAAGTAAAATCATCATAACAGAATAATCCATATAGTCTGTAATTGATTCTCCAGTAGAATAGCTATTTGACCATCAAAAACTCGAAATACAAACCTCCATAGCGTCTTTGCTTTCCTCGCACGCGAGTCTGTAAGCTTCCGACGTTTTTTTCTCGTCAGATTTCATGTCCCACTCCTCCTTCAGTGGTATTAAACTCTCTATGTGCGTATACTCCATTCCCTGAAGTTGACAATTCTCGTTGCATTTCTCGTAAATTAATCTGAGTCTTCTGAACAATAACTTTATCATTCTCAGTTGTTCCAGTACTTTAGCTTTCTTTTCGTTCGCCACACTCGCTCCTTGCGCAGTACCTATTCTTACGAGAAAAAAATAAAAAAAAAAAAAAAATTTCATGAAAATACAATTCTTTCCGTTTCCAAAACTACAATTTCGCTACTAAAAAATTAATTTACCATTGGGAGGCTGCAGGACTTTCAGTGTTTGAAAAATTTCTAACGCTCTGCTTATTATATCCTGAACTGTTTCCTGTCCAAATTTGCAAAGGCTAACGGTATTGAATTCTTTATTCGCTTGCGGTTGCGCCGGAGGTTGAGTTGGCGGAACAGGCGTCTGAGGAGTAGTCGCCTGTCCACTTCCCTGATTTGTTTGTTGCGTGTGCGTCGTTTGTTGCTGTTGTTGCTGCATCTGCATCTGTTGCTGCTGTTGCATCTGTTGTATCTGTTGCATCGCCGTCTGCTGCACCATTTGTTGCTGTTGCTGTGCCATTACTTGTTGAGTACTCGGCATTCCCATAGCGTTTGATCCTACGCCTCCGACTCCGCCGCCGACTCCTACGCCGACGCCAAACTGTTGAGGACTTACCATCCCTGTGTAATGAAAATTACGGTATTAAAATGTGAGATGAAATAAAAATGTTGCAATTTTTTTTTTGAAAAAAAAAAAAAAAAAAAAAAAAAACATAAATTTGAAATTTTTTTTTTTGAAAAAAAAAAAAAAAAAAAATTTGCAATTTTTTTTTTTTAACGGCAGCTAATAAAATGTTTGAATAACGTTACCTCCTTGCTGTGGGCCCATCAATCCCGATACCATTTGTCCGCCGCCAAATTGGCTTCGCATCGCAGACTGCTGCGGACCGGGAAAACCCGAGGGAAAGGGATGTTGTTGTCCAGCCATTTCTCAGTTTCTTTTCTAAACTCGCTAATACGTTTCGAAATTTCTTCGCTTTGATAGCCTTTTTTCTTTCGATTTTTGTTTTTTTTTTGAGGTTAGAACACAGTCGCGGTCTTTACATTGGCATTGTTTTTCAATATTTCAGACTATTCGGCATCACTGCGTCGTGTCAGGAAGACAGTTGACAATTAAATTAATAATCGGTTAATTAAATTAGACGAATCTTTATCGTTAAAAAGTAATTTTGTTCGAAATCGACGAGGTTATCCGCGTTTTGAAATTCGATAAATTTCCGAACAAACGTTTTTTCCTTTGAATGAATTTGATTGATGAACTTTCTAACGGCGACGTATCCTTCTGTATTGCATTATTCCGCAACGTAAATTCGAAAGTGCTGTGTTTATTGCACTTGTTATTGACATCGCACACACGAGCGGAATTATATCGCGAGCGCCGAACGCCACACGAACGCAGCGACATCTGCGGTGCCGAATATTTTCAACGAATCTTGTCTGCTCGCGTGCGCACCTGTCCACATAAAGTAGGCTACTCCATCGTCAGTTCAGTGCGTGTTCGCGCTTCGGCGGAAAAGGGATGATGTACGCGTTTCACGACGCGCAACGCATTAACCACTTGTCTTATTAATATGCAACGATCGTCTTTCGTTTCAGACAGCTTGAATATCAACCAATATATATTCCGACTCTTTATCTTTACTGCGGAGCTAATTAAATTTATTAATTTCGATTGCGATTTTTGTTTACGCGATCAATAACAGCACAATTCAAATATTGAAAATAGACATTATCTCAAAAAATCACAAAAGTCGGTGAAAAATGTTTGCATTTTTAACAAACTTTTCGTCCACAAACGTTCATAAACATTGTGTCGCTAAAATTACGAATAATATTTGTAAAGTGATGAAAATTTATCTAATTTAATATGTAGAATTGTATTCCCATCGAAAGCGGTCTATAAAAAATAGTTGAGGCACGATAAACGATCGCGACTCCTTTAATGCTAACGCGCGATCGAATTCTATTCGGTTTTTTTTAACTCGTACTCTCCTCAGGGTGTAACTTCGAGAGGCAAAGAAATCTGTTTCACTTCGAATTTATCTGCGGAGATCGACTGGCTGGTCTTGTATTTTGGTTGAAATAACTCACACGAAGCGATAGCGCGAGTTTGACGTCACGCAAGCAATGTCCAAACAGGAGATAAGGTCGACGGGCACAGAGAGTGCCCAGCGCGTAGCCAGAACTATTCTATATACGATACAGCTGTATATCTATATACACGGCACACCATACGACGAATAATCTTTGTTCCGTTCTCTCGCACCTTGTTCATGCGTGCATTCGCGTGTCGGTTGCTCCCTTCAACGTTTTTTTTTTTTATTTTTTATTTTTCTCCGCCGCCAGTGGTCGACCAGTGTCTCCGGGAACTCGATACCGTTCGGTGCTTTACGTTAGTCTTTTGTCGTTTCTTCTCGTTTTAAATATACGCGATATATATATATATATATATATATATATCAAAGTATCAAATCAACATAACACTTCTGCAGGCAGGATGTGCGCTCATTGAAGTACGGTGCATCCGGAAAGGATCGCCACATCTGCTCAACCTAATTTACCAACATTACACCGCTAACGATGGCGCGCGAACGTTCGATTACAAATTCGTCGTCACTGACATTCGCTATTCTTGTATTCTACATCGCGATCTGCAATGCCGAACTTACGGAATCTCAAAAATCCCGAGAGTGGGAGGAAAGTAAAGAAGCTTCCATCACTTCCGGTATCCGAACTTTGGAACATATCAGAAGGCAGATTATCGATTCGCGAAAGGCGCGAGTATTACCATCGATCGAAGAACCAGAGACTTCCGGTTACTCAAGATACTCCGGAGCATCGATGAGGGAAGAAAATAATTTGTCATCGCGAGCAACCGGAACTCGTCATCCACGTCGACAAGTCGATTTATCAATGTACGAAGCTTTGTCGAAAATTGCGAACGTTCAAGTCGCCGATCCAAATATGGATCATTCGTCGATAGGCGGAAGTTACGGCGACGAAATTAACGGAAGAGGAGCATCGCAATCGACATTCTCCAATCCAACTGACGAAGAGATGAAAAAACAATTTTTTAAGAATATCGACGAACGGAATCTCAAGAACGACGTATCAACCGCGAGGACGTCGATTATAACTTCCGGTGAAATTTCGATCGGCCCGAGAAAATTTCGCTGCAGACCAATACAGGATATTTATATACCAAAAGTGGACAAAAGAATGCCGGCGTACTTGTGCACATTGGGCAAACGAGCTTTCGTCATATCGAGCGAAAGATTTCACGAGGACAACAGAAATCACTTCGAGGTTAGCGTTGACGAGACTACATTTCTACGTTTGAATCCATTGAACTCCGGAACGGCGACGTTGACTTCCGGTGTGTCGGTACTTCCGGCTACTTTGGTTCTCAAACCCGGAGAAAACGGCTATACCGTGAGACAAATCGACGAGGTGCAGGGAACTTCGAATCCTTGAAGATATCGATCTAATTTTCCGCAGGAATTAAGGATAATCATACATTACCATTTTTTCGTATATATAGCTATTTAAAAAAAAAAAAAAAAAAAAAATCTTCCGCTGATTTTCGTGAATTTTGCGTATGATAATTGGTACTCGTGGGTGCAACGACAAATCACATACGGCCCGTATATACAGAATAATAATAATACTAATAATTACCAATCGAAAAAAAAATAATCGTTTGTTTTTTATAATATTCGTATTTTAATTACACTGAATAAAAAAAAATTTACAAGTAACTATAGTCACGCAGTTTGTGGACCATTTTTTTTATGTGGAGCTGTTTTTTCTTTTTTTTTTTTTAACTCAAAAGGAACTGAGTATAGCTAAGCGCTACGTAGCGATCATTCCTCTCCCTCCATAAAATCCGTTGCTGCGTCGTCCGGTCGCGATTCTTTAGGATCTCTAGCGGGCCTTAGCATCGGTTCGCTCGGCAACCGTCTGCCCGATCGAGTTTCGTTAGGATCTTCGACCGGTCCTAGTCTCGTATCTCCGTGAAAATCATCCTCGTCGGCGCTCGATACTTTCGAGACCCGGCGTCCAATAGCGACATTCTCACGGCGTGTAGTCGGCACCAATCTGCGCGCAGATTCGCTACGAGCGCTCGAACTCGAGTCGTAAAGATCGTTCGGTCGAGTCTCTTCTTTTTCTACATCGGCCGCGAGCCTCTCGAGGTCTTTTACGTCAACCGGACGTCCGCCTATCTGTAAATTCGAACAAAAAATTATTCGCCGGTTCCCGAAGAATTTTTTTCCGAAAAAAAAAAAAAAAAAAAAAAAAAAAAAAATGAAGACATAAATTTCAAGAGTAGTGACTGTAAATCAGTCGGAACCAATTTAATATCGACGATGAGTCGATTTATTGATCATTATTATTTGTTATACTTGAGATGCGCGGTGCACGAAGGGGTTATAGCTATTACATTGCTGTTTTCCGAGCAATCATTCTTCCCCCTCATCCAATTATTAAACCTCAACCGCTCGTTACGTGTTCCTAACATTATTTACTGTAATATTGCTCCGAACAAGAAGATCAATCACGAGAGTTTAACGCTCGTCTCGTTCGTGAGTATAAAACAGAGGCAAGTGAAATTAATAGATCTGAGCCCTCGGTCTCGTTCACCTTGATAACCGCCTCCTTTGAGAGGGCGATTGGCTTTCGTTCGTGACTCTTGCCGGGTTCCTCGATCCAGGCGTCCTCGGATCTGTTGCGATCTTGACCCTCCTCAGCGTTTGTCTCGCGGCTGACGAGCTCGAAGGGCAACGCAATTTTCGGCACGTTTCCACCGTCCTCTCCATTGGATTGTCTCACGCCGATCAGATAGACGGTTCCTTTTTTTTGCGCGCCGGCGTCGAGTCCACCGTCATCGTCTTCTACATCGTCGTACGATGGACGATTTTCCAGGATCTTGTCGATGTGTTCCTGACGCTCGGCTTGAATGTTCTACGTTCGATTAAAAATGTACAGTTAACAAAAAAAAAAACAAAAAAGACAAATAATTATCATTTTCGTAAATATAAAAATTATTTTAAAAAATTACGATAAAAGATAAAAAATACCTCGAGATTTTGCTTTTCATGGAACGCCTCTGCCAATGCTGGATTTATATCCTCGAGGGGTTGATCGCCGCTTCTTATATAAACGGGTATGTAACCGGGGATGTTTGGCAACACCTGCAGTGGAAGGGCATCTGCGAATAAACAATTATATCTTTGTAATTACACTTTAATAACAATAATGTTAATTATCCACACGATGAAGAACTCGCATAACATTTTTTTCTTTTTTTTTCACGTAAACATGATTTTTTTTCATTAAACTTTCACGACACAAAACACTGCAGATATTCCGTATCTCTGTGCGAATTGCCGTTCGTTGCACTCGATGTTACACAAGGTTTCTAAACGATCCGAGTCGCGAACAATTTTTTTTTTTTTTTTTTTATTCGTTCTATTTTTTTTTTTTTGCCCGTTCGATTAACCGGACGTTGATCGATCCGTCTTACTCACGGGCATTATCGCCGACGAAAGCGAGGATGATAGTGCCGAGAAGAAGATAGACGGCGGCGGCCCCCGTTCCACGCAGCATCCCAGCGGCTTGCATCTTCGAACGGTACTGGGCCCCCCGGCCTCTGGGATCTCTCCTTTATATGCGTACGGTCCTCGGCGTTCCCCGTTCCTCTCGCCCGCCCCCGGTTCGTGTGGCTGCCTTCCCACCCGAGTTTTGCCACTCCGGGGGCCCCCGAGGGGTTAATACCATTCCGTTAATATTGCCGCAAATAAAAAAAATGTTAAAAAAAGGAAAAAATAAAAATAAAACAAACTCGTGGAATCACACTGCTCTCCATTGTACACCGGTAGCTCTATATGTATCATTACAGTGTCCTTCATTATTCCCGGTGGATGTTTTTACAACGATCCCGATGTCGCCCATTGAACCCGACGTGTCTCGTTTCTTTTCTTCGGTCGCGTGTTGGCGAGCCGATTTTTCGTCCATTCAGAAACGACCGTCACGCTTTACAAAAGGTACAAAAAAAAAAAGGAAAAAAAAAACAAAAACAAATCTTGTGATTCATTAAACTCGGCAAGCATCTGAGATTCAGGTTTGGAATCGCTGGACTCTTTCACACGGGAGACGCCAACGGTGAATCAGAATTTAGAGAGGAAAAAAAAAGAGTATCGAGTATCTATGATAATCGCCGTCTCTCGTGCGATTTAAATCATACGGAGTCGAGAGATTTAGTTCGAGGATATCCGGTATCCCGAGCGTTCGAAATCTTCGCCTCCTTCGTCCTCGTCAATGTAATTGCATCGATTACATTCTAAACCACGAATATTCAATTTCGTCGTCGACTAATATATTTTCTCACACGATACGCAACGATTACTCGACAGTTAAAATTACTCTTACTCATCGCATAAATATCCATTATTACTTCGCGACTGTTAGGGATGACCTCGTGCGCCACGGTGAAGGTTCTCGACATCGCGTCCGTATATTAAAGCATAAAGCTAAAGTTGCTAACACATAAAAGCGGCCACACGGAAACTCGGAGATTCATACATAAATAATAGATACGCGTAAACGTCAATCTATACATATAATCGCGACGATAAGCTATTCATTCGATTAGTATGAATGTTTATTAGACAGAAAAATCCTGTATGTCCGCGTTGATTACGAAAAAACAAACCTATCAGAAAATTTCCGAGATACGAATTCGACGCGACAAGCAGTTAATTTTGTTTAGCGTGAATGTTGATTTCAGTGAAAATCCTGAATATCCCACTTAATTACGAAAAAACAGAACGATTATAAAATTTCCGAGATACGAATCCGACGCGACACGCTGTTCATTTTTTTTAGCATTAATGTTGATTTCAGAGAAAATTCTGTATGTCCTGTTTCACGAGGATAAGAAAATCTATCCGCAATCAATACGAAATTGCCATCGAACAAAAGTATCCTCCATTGTCGCAGAAACTTCTCCGCGATTCCTCACGATTTCATTCGTCGATAGAATTTTTTTATTTTATTTAAAAAATTTTTTTTTCAACTCTTCTCCCCTTCGGTTCAATCGTCCGTGAAATCCTTTTCGCTCAGGCTGACATTATGCCCGAGGATTTTCAATGCCAATCTCCCGTAGTTTGTGCAACGTGAGAGAGATAAATCCTTCGGACTCGGTTTCGAGATGGCAATAGGATTTCGTGGAAACGATTAAGGTGTCTGCAGTTTCGAGGGATCAAAAGAAGAAACGTTAAGGTATACAGAACACTGTGTTGCTGATGCTGCGAACGTTTCTTCGGTTTCTTCATGAGATTCGAACGAGAAGCAGAGATGGTGGATTACCGCGGGGTCTCTCGAGCGTAACGGCCAATAGCCATTCATTGGCATTGACGAACATCTCCGTCCGTTCTATGTTTTCGATAGGACAATCACTGTGAGACGGCCAATTATTGTGACGATTTAACTATATATACAGCGCGCAGGGTTAACTAACCTGATCTGCTACAAGCACCGTGGGCGCATCTCGATACTCTCGGACAAGCATCGGAGGCCTCCACCGCAAGTATCAGCGGATCCCTCTCGATCCTCGATCTTTCGCGTTCGCTTTGGCAAGTTCGCGAGAGGGATAGCTACGGTTAACGAGCGTAACGAGCTCGGCGAGCTACCGTTAGGTGTTTTGCCTTTTTGTCTTATAAGATCGTCGGTCGAAGTCTTCATCTACGCAAGTGAACGCGTTACCTCTTCGGCGATCCTTACGAGACGATATTATGGTCAATCGTTGACTGCATACGTTGATCCCAGTTTCACATACTGCAGACGGACCGCGATCTCTAAACTTTTCTCTACTTACAAATTTTATTGAGCCGCAAGTAACTTTGAAGGGTAAATGAAATGGTATAGGAAAAGGTATTTCAATCACGACGAATGAGATGTGAAATAATGGGTGATATCATTCCGCGTGAGTCAATCATTGTTTTACCTATGCGCTGAGTCATATCTATGATAGTCAGATCGGTATCCTCTCTTTACCGATACCGATATAATCCATTGCTCCGTTAGGATCGAAATGATTCTTCTACACACAAGAAGATCGCGCGAAGAGAGAATGGATGAAAAAATAACTGGATTGACGTCTGTTGAAACAACGATCCAATCCTATATCATTACTATTTCATATTTACTCTTTCGGTCTTTGAGAAGCAGGAAAAAAAAAATCAACCAAAGTAATAACATAAGTCTCGAACACGTGCGCCCGTGTTGACGGCCCCGTGGCACCTGTTATTAGTGAGCGGCGATTAGATGAAAATTAAACGTGTAATTTAACGATCAACCTTGCTGAGTGTATTCATGGATTTTTGCTTTTCCGACTCTTACATTATCATATAAATCAAAGTCTTGTCACGGCGATGGAAAAATCATTGTGTTTTTCAAAATCTATTGAACGTGCCGTGGGGCTTCGATCAGCGGTGCACAATCGATCGAGACGCACAAAGCCTTATAGTCGTTTCGATTGCTCACGTAGCTTCTTGCGTAAAAAAAAAAAATAAGCTTCAGCGTCGATGATCGTTTAATCCGGTCGATGATGAATACTGGATAAAAGGTCAGCCGGCGGAATGGAGGTAACCGCCGACGACTGCGGTCAGCGTTTGATCGTAACCTCGATAAACGTCTTTACTCTCTCCGACTAAATAAACCACCAAAAAAAAAAGTCGTCTATCCTATCAATTTTTCAAATTTAACACTTAACAGTATTTTTTTGTTTTTCAACTTTATTTTTATCGCATTCTACGCATGTTTGATCAGCGTTAATTCCATCGAAAACGCCCCCTATAACGGTGTTGAAATTGCATCTAACGTATGTACCGTTATCTATAATCAATAAATTTATAGACGCTATCGTGTAGACGCAACAAATTTAATACGATAAACGATCAAACAAGATTAGGATAAGTCGTTGCAACTATAATCGTTAAACACGCACCATGAAGATTCGACGTGATGATGCGAACGCATATGATGACGGCGATCGTGTATCTCAACTGAGATGGAGGGAGGAATAGACCGCGAGAACGTCTTCTCATCTCCTCTTGCATATCTCGGATAGTTTAATAAAATTGCGTCACTTTCCATTTTACACCGCATACCGATCACAACCTGTTCGGCTCCACAGACGCACACAGACGTATCGCTACATTCATAGGGTACGGGACACGGGTATTGGACGATCGTTAGGCATAGCAATGGCTCTTCCGCCTCGAGGCAGAAGGTCGTATGTCTTAGCCG
Source organism: Buathra laborator (assembly GCA_934046635.1). NCBI lineage: Eukaryota > Metazoa > Arthropoda > Insecta > Hymenoptera > Ichneumonidae > Buathra > Buathra laborator. The sequence continues at coordinate 1,271,478 of OW203897.1, read as the reverse complement.
AGAGTAGCGCGCGTGTATCTATCCCCATAAATAGATGCATACGCAGTTATACCAGATATATCCCCATGATTGATGCACATAGGTATCCATATACCTACATAGGCAATCGACATAGGTATAGAAACGAAATGGTGAACGCTAATTGCGATTGAGGCGATCCTGAGGAGCGAAGGGGAGTTAAACGTCCGCCGGGAAATCCGTGCATATATACATATGCATATGTATTCACGGTGCATCGCGCGAGAGCAGTCGATCGCGCATAAGCGCGTACGTGTACCGTGTACGTGTGGTTGGCTACGACTAGATCGCTGCAATTGCCAAGCAGGATGGCCCTATTGCAATGTAGGCCAGCGTCAAATTGTCAATCAAGGTCGACGCTCGATTGATTATACTGCGCGTTCGCTCCCGAGAGGGGTTGGTGCGAAGCACCGATGGAGCTTCCCGATCCGGATAGGTGTGAAGTACAGTAGTAAATTTCTAGCGACTAGAAAAACATTTTTTCCAACGCCTGAGTAATTTAAATATATTTTTTTCCTCACAACTATACAGACATAATAATATTATTATTATTTAAAGAATCTTAATACGCGATGAGTTTGCCGCGATCTCGCGGGCAATTAATCACGCTACTCGAACCACCCATATTCGGTATCGGTGAATTTATCTTTCGTTGTTTTTTTCTTTTTCGTTTTGTTTTTTCGGGCATAAATTCTCGACGACAAGATTTAACAGTTCACGTCTCGAAGACCTGTTTCTTCGTCTTCTTCGTCACGCGAACCTTCGCGGCTTCCTTGAGACCTCTGGAGATTCGAGACTCACTGAAGAAGCCGCGAATGTTATGCTACCATAGCTATGCCACGGGGGTATCGTTGTGGTACGCCAAAGCTCATCTCCTCCTCGCGAAGAGGAGATGCCTCTCTCGCGCCAGTTGGAACCGGTTTCTTTCGGCTCGGCGAGTCGTGTTCGCGCTGCACGGCGCGCTCCCGCGCGCGCGCACGAGCCTCGCTGGCATGTTCTCGCGGAACTTCGTTCATCCGCGGGATATGCGCTCGGTGAGTCGCACACACAGTCAAATGTACGATGCAAAATCAACGATCCATGCAAAACCGGCGCGGAGAGCAGATGCAGATGCACGTGTGGATTGAATTAAAGAGCGCCGTACCTAATCGCTCGTTGATCTCGGGATACCACTGCTACTTGCAACGCTTATACGAGAGCTTCGATGGTTAATCGAAAAGCGTTCTATTCGCTGGCCACCTTCGAGATAAATCCTCAGGTGGCCCTTGGATTCTCCGGCTATGACTTACAGCATCCGCAATCGAATGAAAAAAAAAAACTGCGAACTCTTTATTGCATTTGCCTTGTAATAAGCTCCTCGACTTGAGAAGTTGTAAGCTCGTTGTCCGCGAGTCTCAAGCTTATCGTTAATCCCCATCGTAACATTTTCTGGTAAACCGTAAAATACCCACATAGAAAATGGTATATGCAAAAATTATATTAAAAATCTATTGAAAATCCATGAAATTTGGCGTTTTTATATAATTAATAATTAATATATTAATTATATTATTTTTGATATATTTGTCGAAATATATCGATAATATACCATTTTTCATGGGAAATATATTAGATCCATTATAGATATATTTTTCTATATACTTTATTTCCACGTGATTATTCCCACTAACGATATCAAAAGTCACGAAGATACACGACGGAGTTGTATAAAATTATACCTAAAAAGAAATGTCGTATCTTCGAAGATTCGAAGTGAAGAAACCCCAACGACATTTGCCTGCAAATTGCAGTTAGGATGTAAGAGAAACGCATGCGCTAAAACCGGTAATCCAATCGTGTGAACGATTATAAATAGAATTTTCTATCACGTGATCGGGATATACATAGTCGAGAGTAGTAACGAAGAGGGTTACAGAGAAAGAGAGAGAGAGAAAATAAGACAAAAACCGATTGGAAATAATTAGAGAGAAGCGTATAATTGCGTGAAAGGTATCTCGTCGAACAAAGTATAGGAGGTTCAACAGCCGCTACCGTATAGCTGTGCCGTTTATCCGTTGGATCAAACGTCGAGTTTTACCGGGCAATTAGCGCGAATGCCAAGTAGTTCTTGACATTGATACGAGGGCGACGACTGGTGTGAGACGATTGCCGATCGTTACCAATTAAGCCTCGTATTGCGGTAACTCGCGTGCACGGAAACGCTAATTAACAACGAGAACACGTGTATTCCAGACTCGAGTGAACAATCTTGCGCCGGTTGATCAATAAAAACAGCTTCATCAACTCGAAGCTTCGATCATTTTTGCCGTCGATTATCTCTTTTCCTAATGATTCACTAGAATTACGTATGACTCTGGATAATCCGGTTCCACAATACAGGATCGTCGATCGATTGATCGACTGATTACATTATCTCGCCTTCCAGAACTTGGCAACAAAGTTGTCATATTACCGCGGATTATAGCCGAGAAGATAAAATAACGAAACGATTAACAGTTTCCGTTTCTTCGTCTTTCGAAACAAAAAAATGTAAAGACTCCGAGAGAGTTGGGTTTACTGAATTATTGTGATCAACACGAAGGGGCAAACGATTTTTGCCTCGACTCTCGTTCGAGTTCAGAGCCTTTGTACATTTTTCCCGAACTCTTTCTCCAGCATCCTGGAAAAACGACGATTTCCGTACCTTCGACTCCTTCTTTATCTTCTTTCTACAACTGTTTCTTCTTCGTGTTCTATCTCGATCGTGGTTAGGCATATCCGCGGCGTCGCGAGTGCCGGTCAACGACCGGAAAACAGAGAACGCAAGAAGAAAAGTAATGGGCGTGTGGATATATAGTCTCGTGAGATTCCCCCTTATGTACGGTGCTTAGGCTCGGTGACGCTGATTTCCACGTGTGCCGGGGATACCTGACAAACGATCGGCAGCAGCAACAGGTCTGTACGACCTGTAAACCCACATTTTCTCGATCGCAAGGCTCGCGATCGAACTCGTTTGACCGGACAAGCGAAGCGCATTGCGAGCCTCTATAATCGTCGTGAATCAAATAAAATAAAAATTAAGATAAAAAAAAGGGCGTTTAAGCGCGTTTTGAAGAGAGAGGTTTCTTCAAAACGATCTCTCAGCTTGTTTTCCGATCGTTAGACCCTACGAAGATCGAATGGTAAATCAACATCGGACGTGAAGTCCGACGTTGGTTATGGTTATGGAGTCCGAATGCTCACGCGAACTCCGATTATGATAGTCGATCGCGTTTCGGATGATTATTCATTCCCCTCCCGCGCGGTTAAAGCCTTCTCGCCATCGGTCTCTTGGATGAAGAAAATAAAGAATCGAAGAACAACGTTGTTATTACCGTTACGTTAACCCAACGTCTTGAGAGAGCGAGCGAGTGAGCCGCAATTACCGCACGCGGATGCTACGTGTAAGATATAGGAGGCAGACTCTCGCGTTGGTACTGCTGCCGGTGCTGCTGCTGCTGCTGGTGCCGCTGGTTAACCTGACGATGTTCGTTCTCGCATTGGAAACCCGGGACCATCGGACTCGTTTCCTGTCTCTCATATTTATAGAGCTCCTTCGGTTGTGTATCTCTCGAGATAAATAATTCTTACGAGCGACAAACCTCGGAGAAGCTGTAACCAACTGAGAGCAAGAAAAAACGGGATCACCCGAGAATTGTCCGGTTGGCAAATGATATTCATAGTGCTGGCAAGCTAAGCCTGTGTTACTTACTCAGTTATTGGCAACTTTGCATCTCTTCCACTCCAATTTTCTTCATAGGCTAATCTGTATAGGGTAATAAAAAAATTCGCGATCTCAAGGAGATTTAATGCTCTTCCACTTGTTCGGAATAATTAATTCAGCGTGAAGATGAGATAAAGATTGCGTACGGTTACAGGGACGACCGGAAATGGAGAATTTTTCAGGAGCACCGTAATTTCGGGCAAAAGCTTATTGCTCGGGTCGTAGACCCGACACACAAGCGTTCGCGTGCTCGACGATCGGCACGCTGTGCTTATTCAACTGACCGCTGTGCGTGATTCCTCGTAGGAATAAATATAATCTGCGTGCGGAGTGGTTTGTGCACAACTTCCAAGAGTGCCCTTCGCACAAAGTACTCTTTGTAATTCACATACTACACGGTTTACCATGGGGTTCCTTCTTCTTCGTTTCGTCAAATTGCCAGTTTCATCGCGAATTATCTGATTCGTGACGGCGTGTACTTCAAAGTCTCTGTATACCGCGGCAATGACTTTCCAGGAAAGAGCGTCATCGGTGTGTACCGTAGAATCATATAGTGACGCTCTCGGGACGCGCGTAATTACATATCGACTTGTTTTTTTCATGATCGTTTTTTTTTTTTTTTTTTTTTTTTTTTTTTTTTTCGTGAGAAAAAATACAAAAAGATGATGATTACACCTTTATTTCATATCTTCCTAATTGTTATCGACAGTGTTGTTTTTGTTTTTTTTTTTCTTTTTGCATCGGATGATTGCTGCATGCAAGAGGGTCGTTAGAGTATTAATTAACGATTATCGATTGATTGAGTCGGCGATTTTCCTTCATTTTTTTACCTGGAAGAAAAAAATGTAAAGGAAATTTTAATAATGATTACCGAAGACGTTGAGGAAATGATTGATTCGTCAGTAATTACTGGTATCGGCACTCACCAACTTCCGGATGACGATTGAGCAGAAGCTTGCGCTGAGGATTGACTCCAAGAACCACCGCCTCCACGACCACCACCACCACCGCCTCCTTGGCATACTTGGCACTGTCCACCACCACCGCCGCCCGAAGGATGATAGTGTCCCCCTCCTCCACCACCGCTGGGATAATGTCCTCCACCACCACTGGGATAATGTCCTCCCCCACCGCTGGGATAGCGTTGACCTCCTCCACTTTGTACCGGTACTACGACAATGGGAATAACTCCGACAGTACCTGGAAATCGATAAATCTGTTTTATAGATCCACTGCAATAAATTTACGATTCTCATAGATCGAAACACGAATTAGCTTTCGGAATATGTTTTCTACATGGAAGTATTTTACTCTTATTCTGCCAAAGAGATTTAATTTTTGTAATAATATTTTGAAAATTTTTGATTCGGACGAATGATATGGAAAAAGTGGTTTTTTTTTTGGAAACTCATTTTTTTTTTTCGTTTTGGACGCTTATATTTCGTAAGCCGACGAAAACGATTGGGTACAGCAGGAACTTCGGTACCGCATATTTTGCAAATATGATGGATGATTTGAATTCAAGTCGATGCCTCAAATATTGTCGATAGATATTTTGAAGAAATTTCAAATCGATTGCATTTGAGGTCCTGAGGTACCGGAAATACTTTAATTCTTCTCGATCTTACGGTCCTAAAAGAAATATGAAATAACTTACCGCCTCCACCTTGAGGATGTCCTCCTCCTCCTCCGCAGCCTCCTCCACAGCCTCCGCCGCCACCGCCATACGATGGATATCCGCCACCGCCGTATCCGCCTCCTCCGTATCCACCGCCACCGTATCCACCGCCGCCACCCATCAGTTTACCAAGTTTACACTTCAGACAAGGCGCGCGCTTCCTTCGCACTTTGGCAGTGTTATTCGCTTCGACAGGTTTGATGAAGTCAACAGCGCCATCTTCTTTCGGTAATTCATCATCTATCGTGCCGAAGTCTACTTTAATGACCTTTGTTTCGCCGTCTTTGACAATTTTTTTAACCGCGAAGCCTTCGCCCTCGAGATCCTTGGCGATTTCGTCTAAACTCACTGGTTTACCCTCGTCGTCGGCTTCGACGACTAGGAGAACCGTTGCTATTGGGTCTATAATTATAAAGAAAAACAACACATTTTTTTATCATGTCGGCACACTTAAAAAAAATCATTTGGGTCTTGCAAACGGTTGGACCGAATCATAAGTATGTCAACAGGAGTGGAAAAAAACAGTTTTTTTTTGCATTTTGCCGCAGTGACAACAGTTATTTAGACCAAAATTCGTTTCTTTCGCACGAACGTTTCTTTTTCTCACGATTACAGTACTTTCTCCTTTACTTCGTACTTTCTTCCTATACTTCGTATGAGATAAGAAAGTACAACTTGTTTAGAATTATGTTGATCCGGAAGTATCATACATCGATCGGGAAGACACAGAACGTGTGATACGCCATTCTGTTTCTTACTGATCGATGTATGATACTTCGCCGTCAACACAATTCTCAACAAGTTAGCATCACCGAGAGAAATGGATAATGTCCCATAATAAAAATATACTATTCCTTAGTATATTGTTCACTTTTTATAAATGTAATCCGTATAGTAACTGGAAAAATACCTTTAATATATAGGATATTAAAAGTTTTAGTATCTATTTCTTTCGATTCAGCTAATTTCTTTTATGAAGGATTTTTTAAAAATATTTTTTAATATAATTACGCAATATTCCCGGTGTGCTTTCGACGATCTCGTTGCTAAGTTTTTCCTCGCCGTCCTCGGTGTCAGATGAGTTTGTCACGGCGTAAACATTAATCAAATAAACAACCCCCTGTTTCGTTGCGCCGCTATCGATATCCATCGGCGGAGGCCGTAATTCCGTCGAGAGAGTCGCATTCTCGGCTATCTCCGGTACCAGTTCTGCAATATAAACGATCGTCAATACGACTGTTGCATATTGATCAAGCAATTTGCATTGCTTCGAAAAACAACAAAAACAAAACGTCGTAACGATAACGAAACGAAGTTCCGTGTATATATTTACCTGCGTCGGCGTCCGGACTGACTGGCAAACCGGTAAGGGCTGTCGCCAGGAGCAATGTGCCTAAAGCACTAAACCACCGCATGTCGCTTTGATCGCTGATTTACTTAACCCGGAAGTCTGTAGTACGATATCAAGATCTCACTAGCTACTGAGACAAGATACTTTACGTTCCTTCTTTTTATACGCGCGTATGACTCCCGCGTGGAGATGATCTTCGCTCGATTACATAACACAGAAGGAACTCCGCCAATGAGTAACTAAACGCAGCGCCATTGTTTACGTCGACCGATTGATGTTCCCCAGTCGATCGCCAGGAGTTTTGGTTTTTCCTGGGAAAAACCGCGATTCTTTCTACACGCTACTTCGCAACTGACGCAGATATACTGACCGATTTTTCTGTGCTTCCATTATATCTTCGTAATTTGTTAATATGATTTTCAATGAATTGAAAAAACCGGATACACGGGTCGCAACGATTATCGAATGGTTACCGGGAACGTCTCGCGTTACAGCGGTAAGGAAAACCACAATTAATAGCGATTAGCGATTTTCTATCTCATTCCAAGTTGTATCGGATGAATCCGATGCTTAATCGGAGGGTCTAAGGGTCTTCGTTTACCATTGTACAGGAGAAAAAAAAATGACGCATTTGCGACTTACGAAGAAACACTTTTTTCGCGATACCGAAGATCGGTGACGATGGTACTCCCACCTCGGCGTTTGGAGGCAATGACTTGACTAATTATGTCCCGAAGGTTGAAGCCTCAAAATAAATAGATTATAGACTCTGGAAAGTGCGCGTCGGTGGAGATTTTGCGCAGAGAACCGAAACGTCTATTATCACGAAAACGTTTGTGACGTATGTCTCGTGAAAAAAATGTAATGTACGCTCATTGGACGAATCGTCTTTAACGATCTTACCGAGAATATGATTATGGAACTTGTTCCTCCGCTATGTTGGTTATACACGATAAATAGATAGCTGATTTATTTGCGATAGTTAGCAAGAAAAATTGCGTGCGAACCAATCGATCTTCGTGTTCCGGAGAGGAAAGACGCGCTGAGTGCGAATGAACGCCGCGTCTGAAATCGGCGATTGACGATCTCTCTGCGTATCTGACTTGCGTTCTTCATGAGACTCACGCAGTTTAACCTGCGAGCGAGTTGTTGGAGACGCGACGAATGTTAATCCTGCTTAGCCTTGGCGATCTGCGGCCGATCGGATCTTCGATAATTATAACAGTGAAAGCGATCATTAGAGCGATCGGTTTGTATTTAGTGCTTCATGTGCTGTCAAAAATTTCCGAATGCAAAAAATAATTGTAATATCATATAACTAAAAAGAAAAAATCATTTGTCACACCACAGATTGGATTCCACTTCGTATATTTGTGTTCTATTGCAGACGAAACGATTAGATATAAATCGCATGACCGACAGAAACGATCGAAACGGATTGCAATTTGCGGCTAACTACTTTAAAAACGCAAGATTTTTTTGTTCGTTAAGTTACCAAGAACTACATATTGGGAAAATCCATTCAGATCATTAAAATTTGTGGTTTTTAATCTTTGGAGGAGAAGGGTTTCTTTTATTATCTAATCTATCATCTTTTTTCCATTCGAACAGTTAAACATCGGTAGATTGTTAACTCGTCGATAAGTCGGAAGTCATTACGCGAGAGGGATTCGGATGATTGGTTTTATGATTAATGCAAATTGTTTGTCCCTGAATATTAATTGACCGTACAGTAAAGATTCTTGATTACCGATAGGAATCACAAATCATCGATTTGTGTTCCGATAAAAGAAAAATATGTATTTGTAATGCCGAAAATAGAATTACGCAGTACAGATACACAATCTACATACAATGTTGGAAGATAGTAAAAATACTAAAGTTTCTTCGTATCGAGTAAATGAGGTTGATGTCACGTAAGAAATAGCCAGTAGTAGTAGCAAATTAGCTCGATAATAAGCACTAATTAGGGTCTCGTATCTGCTTGGGGAATCCCGGTAAATCCTGCATGACTTCTAAACCACAATGTCGTTTATCTCGTCTACGTACGTATCGACTTAACTATCGGGAAGCAAATGCGTAATCTGTAGTGTTCACATGCCAATTAGCTATCCGGTTGTGTAGCATCGATTTAACTGCTAATGAGCAGGTCGATCTCGCGGTAATTGGCTGCAGACAATATTTTCTTACTCCTCAGAAATCAGTGTATCATTCGTTGGTAAGATGAAATGTTGCCTTCCGATGTTCGCAACGACGTCGTCCATAGTATAGAGTGAACTCTCTGCAAAAACGGCAGTCGATAATCGAAAGCTGCACTTGATTTTTGTTAGATGGCGGTGCAGTTTTTAACTTAATTTACTATGTATATATAGATCGTGTTGTTGCATTGAATTATCGTGACCGATACTTCAGAAGCCTTTTTTATCTGTATATTGAGATATTTTAAAACGTAATTTAGCACACGTCGAAAGATCGCGCATATTGATCGATAATTCCGCGATCTGTTTGATCTCTGTATTCACATCCGGGTCTCAAATACATCGCGATTGCTTAGCCGCGATTTATTTTTATGCCTCGTAAAGAAGGAGTTAATTTTGAAGGTCTCCGGAAAGACGGTAGACTATTATTTGCAATAATTTAGAATTAAAGACTGTTATTTTCGGGAAATCCAGTTTTTTTCATATTCCATTTGACTTTTCATTCTCGGTACACCATGCGTTATAAATAAATTTATCATCATAGTTCCGGGCCCATAGCTCATCGCACTTATCTAACCTGGAAATCAGTTTCTTGGAACGACCTCAACAACTCGCGAACGCGCGCGCGCGAGAAATCGTTTGGTTCTCTCGCTCTCACCTATCCGCCGCCGCAGTGCGGCGTCTTGAAATAATTAAAAAATATATTACGTCACGCATCGCCGGAGGATTAGCATCCTAAGGCAATAAGAGGATCCGTGCTCACGGGTCTTTTGTTTTATCCAAGTGTATACGACTGCCTCTCGTTTGTTGCTAATAATCTCTTGGGTTACTCTTCGCTATAGTCTTATCTTCACCGGACGCACCGGTTAATTTATTCCATTTTATTTCTACGTCATTTCAAGCGATTCTCAAACGTATGTTTAACTCGTATATATTACTTATCGTCATAAATTCCAACTAATATTAATTCAAGTTCAATCGACCGCTCGATCATCACGCATTCATACCGCGAATAATAAATAACTTAATGTACTAACCAACGTTCTACAAGTTAATAATAGCCGATAAATTAAATATCGAATAAGTCGACCACTGTATCCGTGAATTCCGTAAATAATTCACTCACAGGATCTCTCGTTCTTGAATTCCTTCTTTGCTGCTGCTGAGCTTTTCTCGAATTCATTGATCCACTCCTGACGAATTCACGTGGCAAATTTTGCGGAGTCTCCTGACCAGGAAACTTTACGAAGCTAACTGAACCGGAATTCGCAGTTCCCTGAACGAACGAGTTACCGGTCGACTGACTCGTGACCTGACCTTGTGAATTTTGACCTCTGCTACCGGAAGCAGCGTTTCCCTGCGAATAACCGTTGCCTTGAGAACTGCCAGCTATCGCGCCAGAACTGAATGATCCTTGAGCGTTTCCATGATTCTGTTCGACCGCTGCCGCTGCGCCCTGCGCGTGACTCTGCGCGCTTCCCGATGTTTGCACTTTGTTATTCGTCCAAGAAGATGGTCCGTTTGATCCCAAACTGCTGTGGGACGTGGATTGCCCGAAGGATGAACCTCCAGGTGAGTTAGAAGTCGCGGAAGACGATGCTGAAGCTCCAGAAACTTGAAGACCGGGTCTATTGTCGTTTTGCGCTTGCGACCAGCTGCCGGGATGAGGTCCGTTTACAGGGTTTTGCCACCCCGATTCCCGATCAACGGAAGGTCCCGCATTCGACCCCCAATTTTGTTGCGAGTTCGACAACGAAGTGGCAGAAGAATGAAGACCACTGTTGTAACTTCCACCTTGTCGGTTACCCCGATATCCACCGGTTGGTCGTTGTTCGCTTATGAAAACTTCGGGACGCCGATGTTGCCATCGATTGTCATCCAAGTCAACGTCGAGACGAAGAGGTCCTCTTCCAGGCTGCCTGTGAGACGAGCTGTGATGTCCTTGAGTCACGTGCAGCTTGGGACGCCCGCTATTTGGATTGTAAAGACCTGTGCGCATTTTTTTTTTATGTCATCATTCTGCACGTAAAGTTCGGTAGAATTTATTTTTTCTATCTGCAGGGGTACATTTTTTTTTAAATCGGCACATATTCGTGGTATTATCGCGGAGTCCTAAACGACATTATTAATTCGCGCGTTCGTGTCTCTTATCAGTGCGTGCGGGTGTAATCTATATATACTCCGTGAATCACCTGCGCAGCTTGCGCACTTGAAACAATTATGGGATTTAATATTTAGAAAATTGCTGCGGGAATTTGTTTGATTTGCCGATTTCTATCGCTCACCTCCAATTTCGTGATTTGGTCCAATATTGGTCCACGAAGGTTTGCCCTGTCGATGATCCTTATTTTGGCAATTCGTCGATCCGGAGTTCGAATTCGCGCCCGAAGTCGCCGAAGAATGAGACGTTCCGACACTCGACTGCGCACCGGAAGCCGATTGTCCATTCGCGACGTTTCCTTGCGACGACGATGTCGCTTGACCCAATGCGAACGAATTGCTGTTCGCTTGAGAATTCTCACCCAACGACGGATGATTGAGATTGAAAGCGTTAGAATCCGCGGCGGAAATTCCTGATAGTCCTGCCGCGAAGGAACTCGACTGACTTGCGGAAATTCCGGAACTGGAAAACGAATTGTTCGGGAAAATTCACTTAAAAAAATAAGATATAACCTTGACGATTTCTTTTGATCATTTATCAAATTTTCCATTCAGATGTCTGGTTCGTGTAATACGATAACCACTTGTTGTTATGACGCGATGCATTAAGCATTATTGTCGATTCGGTAGACTCATAAAAAATACTTGACGTGACGATATCGGTCGGCTAGTCGATCGACATGACTAAAACAATATTATTACAGTGAATTATCGTGACGAAGAGATCGTTTTCATTCCGCGTCATCACGTCGCCACTCGTTTGTCCTTTTTTTGCTCCAAAGTCACGAACAATTCGTTCGCGTTCGTGCTGAAACAATTTTGCGCGCTTTTCATTTCTCAATTATTCCATTGTATCCTGCGTCATTAGGCTTTATCGGCGCTTCGTGGAAGGATGTAATTAATAAGACTTACAAGCGGAACGTTCGAATAACATAAACACACATCCAAAACTCCTCGGACGCGACACAAATGGCCCAGTCATCATCATTTTTTAAATAAATGTTTCGACGTTTATTCGTCAAATGAAAATAATTTTCCAGAGTTATCGGACACTTGGATATCGCTAATGAATTAAAAAGTCAATATTGAAATTTGGTAATGAGATTCTCAGCGAAAGTTGGAGCGACTCGTTAAAGCTTGCCATCGGAACTCCCTTAAGATATATTTTGTTTATTGTAAATTAATCATTTTTTTTCACGTACCCCCCATTCCCGAAGGAACTACCAGCCTGACTGGCACTCTGCGAAAAGCTTATTCCATCCTCACTTCCACCGACGCTTAGAGAATGCGCATTGTTCGAGGTGCCACCTGCGCTCAGGGTGAAACTCGCTGAAAACGGTAGAAATCTCGGTTGGGGTGACTCATTATCGACATTCAATTTTCCGTCTGCCTGCTCGGGCGTTAACTGAGGTGGTGTATTCCATCGTCTCTCGTTTTCCGATTCGAAGTATATTCGATCGTCTTGAAAAAAAAAAAAACATTTGAAAATAAAAAAACAAAGGTACTAAAACATAAAAACGAGTCATACAGCAATTAAAAAACAGTCGGTAAAATCGAATTTAAGAGACGAACGGATAGACGAAGGCAAGAAGAAAAAAATCAAATCAAAACAACCGCACTGCTATAATAAACGCGATGAGAACGTGTGGGTATGACGCATTCATAACTGGCGACGGCGAACAGGTTTCATCGAATTCCCGCGTGTATTGAACAGCCGGATAATTGACGTGTGTAATCACGCGAAGCCGCCAGATTTCGACGGCATTTTCACTTTGGGGCCTCGACAATGACATCATCTCGTTATAGTGCGACTTCAGTTGCATCGATTCGTACGTGTTGACTTCGCGACGCGCTTGGAAAAATCGGCGTATCTCTTAATTATCCGTATCGCGGTTTTTTCTTTTTTTTTCTCGAACATCTCATCCACTGCTATTCTATATTCCGTCTGTTTTTTCTTTCTCTTTCAACAAGAAAAATGCTGTTTACCACTTGGACACGATTTAAAAATAATACGATAAGCAATTTAATTACTGTTTGTCTCAATTTACTTAATAAATGATTCACTCGTTAATCGTCCGGATTACCCCCTATGGATTCAAAACTCTATGAATACTAGCATTTTTTTTTTTTTTTTTTTTTTTTCTCGATGAAAACTAACGACTCTTACCTGCCCACGATAGCGCGGATAGTAGACAAAAAAATGTAATCACTCTACTCGCGCACCGTGCCATGTCTGAATTCATTCTGACTTCTCCACAGCCTGTCTCTGCCCTTTTTTAACACGTTTGCTCGACCTTACGTTGCTTATTAAGATGCACGATGCGTCCTAAGACGCAATCGCTCGGTTATACCCAACAGCATGCATTGGACTCGTGTGGTCGATTACAATCGAAACTCGCGTCTTCATAAGTCCGTCGCTGCGACGAGGATTTTAAATAGCTCATTGATATAAATTGTTAAAAAAAAAAAATAAAAAAAAAAAAATGGAAAACATCCTTTTGCGCATATCATTGTGGAATTAACGGATCGATAGCTGATCGGTAATTTTTTTGCGACGCACTTATAGTCGAATGAAAAAAAAAAAAAAAAACGAACAGAAATCAGTAGGAGTTCTCAGCAGCGGCACGTACTTTTAGCCGTCAAACGAGACGAGAGTGAGAGAGCCAACGAGGTCCTTGGGAAATCCCGAAGCATTGTTCGTCATTGGGCATAAGGCTGCCAACACGAGTTGTAAAATTAATTGAACACGATGATAATCTTTTCGGCACTTGAATACAAGTGAAATTGAGTAAAATGGGAAATATTATCGAACATTCATTGTTTTATTGATACATTTATTATAATATAAACGTTCGTAATTATTATCATCAAGCGAATTTAATTTTTTTGTTCACTATATCGTAATAAATGGAAAGATGGCATCGCAATTGGAGGAATTTATTTCGACGCTTTATTAGGCGATTTATTATCCTTGTTCCATGACATTCGGGTGTTGAGTCGAGTCTCGTGAGGCGGAGCGAAGCCCACGAGAGAAATGCTTCCAAATGGGTTTTCTCCGGGATTTTCCTCCAAAGTTGTCGAGGCGATTACAATCTTTTCGGGAATCTCTTGCGCATCGGAATTGTTGATATTCGAGTTTTTTTCGTCACTCGGCAAATTTGAATCCGTAGTTTCTTGCGCGACTTGTGAAGGTTCCGACTCGTCGATTTTGTTGGGTTCTTCCGTTACTTCCGGGTGCTCATTTTTCTCCGGCAATTGTTGTTCAGGTTCCTCTGCGGAGCTCGAAGCATTTTGAATCGCTGTAGCGATCTCGTCTTTATTGATCGCCGGCTTGTCAGGTAAAATAGGCTTTTCTTGCTCTTTGAGTGGCAGGATATCGTCCGGTTTTTTGTCAGCACAGGCTACCGATAGTGCGTTGACATCTGAAACACAAGTGACATAAAAATATAATAAAAATGATAACAGCGATTATTAGGCTATACATAGTTTCTTAATTTAACATATCGAGAAAATGATGATATATAAAAAATATATTTACACATTTAAACATTAAACGTGCCATGTTTTTACGTGTTTAAACATTTTATTCATTTTTAAAACATTTTTTTATATTAAAATTTACTCGAGAATGGATTTTTCCCTTTTTTGCTTTCAGTCTATTTTATCAAAAAATTTATTGATTTTATCACTCATCGCTTATTTTATCGTTTTTTTTTTTCAAGTTTTGCACAATGATGTGGAAATTATTAAATTCATAATCAAATAAAAAAATGTTTATATCTCGGCTGCTTTTCATGATAGCATCGTTTTTTTTTAAGGAAAATACGTCACAACTGCTGATTTATATTATACTGAAGTATAGAATACCGTAACGCATTAATGTCATCATTTCTTTTTTAAATTACGATGCTAACGAATGCGATGTTTATTTCTCAGTCGCGATGTACAGACGATGGATCGTGACTCACCTTGAGTTATTTTTCTCAGCATGTCGATTATGGACTTTTGTGTTCTCTCCAGACTGTCGATTCTTCTTCGTACGTGTATCGCCCCATTTTCATTCTTGTCATCGTCATAGAATAAACTGGTGACCGAAGGAAACGAGGGGAATGACCAGTTGTGATTGAAATTAATCCACTCACTCGGACTAATTCTCGGTCCCCTTATTGTAGCCACTGCAATCGCTTCGCCGCCTTCGCTCTCGAACACAGGGCTTCCTGAAGTTCCAAAATTGCAAACCAAAAAATATGTATCACGTTCAGTATAATTAGAGACGAAAAAAAATTAAAAATTGTAATCAATGGTCACCTTGAATTCCTACAAACAGTAGACTCGCCAGGAGCGCAAGCTGCAACGTCGTTTTTTCAAACATCTTCTCAATTCTAACGAAACTGTCGAAAGGTTCAGTCTGCACTGAAGGTCCTGTTTTCTTGACCTGCTATATATACGTCTAAGAAGATACCAACTAGCGTTTCATCTACTCGGAGTAAAACAAAAAAAAAAACGAAAATCCATTAGTCTAACGATGCATCCTATCTGTTACCTATCTTCGAGACGACCGCGCCCATTCCACTGTCTCCATGCATTGTTCTCCCTATTCTCATATTTTCTAGAATACCAGTAGTATTCCTAACATCAGAGTGTATCGAAAATATTTTGAATAAGTTGAAAATTATAGTATTGGTAACAAAAACATTAAAGTTAATAATAGTAATAATAAATAATAATAATAATAACAATAACAAAAAATTATAATAAATAAATAAATAATAATAATGATAATAATAATAATACATTGAAAGGATGCAATGAACCAGAGGCGAAAAAAATTAATTGTGGTTATAGCCGTACACCGTCGTAGAATGTGTTGCGCGCGGAAGGTTAGCAACTTTCGATCGGCGGGTATTTCCGTGTGTCAGCAACGTGCCAATCAACTACATTGCCTGATCCACGAGAACTTGACACGAGAGTTGAAGTTCACTTCGTTTGACCGGCGAAGCTTGATCCATTCGTTGAAAACTATCATTGATCGCGATCGATGTCGACGATGAAACTGCGTATATTGTCCGGATCGTCCGTTATTAAGCACTCAGCTTCTTTTATTTCGTATTGGCAGCACTTAAGGCCGAAAATTATAAAAAATAAATCTTTTTGAAAATCTGATTTACATTTTTAGATACAATATTGAGGTCGAAATAATACAAGTGATAAATTCCAGTCAGCGAAAAGAAATACATCGGACAAAGTTTTGAAATAATTTTAAGAATAACCAATCTTTTTTACGGTTTTATTTAATTCACTTTTTCGAAAAGTAGTGGTTTTATGGATTTTCTTTTATAATTGTTTATGCCTTTGCATCCTGATGGATTGTCGGGAAAATCCCACGTGGCTATCGTGTTCTGCGGGATAAAATACGGACGATAGGTAACGAAACGAACGAACGATATTATGTGGAATTTCAGAACCTGTTTTTCAAACCGTTACGGGATACAATGAAAAATGCGAATAATTTGCAATACAGGTATCTTTGCAATTTTTTTTGTCAAATCGATGGATTCAAAAAAATGTAACGAGTTTCTCATATCAATTTCTTTTTTTGCATTAAATCCAAATACAAGAGATGTTTTATCTTAAAATCACGTGGGATTTCAATCAAGGTGTTGGTTATTCACGAAAAAAAAATTAACTTCCGGTACGACTGTAGTT
This sequence comes from Buathra laborator, assembly GCA_934046635.1. Lineage (NCBI taxonomy): Eukaryota > Metazoa > Arthropoda > Insecta > Hymenoptera > Ichneumonidae > Buathra > Buathra laborator. Next base: position 1,254,625 of record OW203897.1, on the reverse strand, counting down.
CCGCTTCGTATCTTCCATTTTTATCCTCATGTGGCAGGAAACCGTTCAATATTACGAAATTTTTCTACAAATGAAATTATTTGGATATGAAATTATTCATTTTTCTAAATCGGTATTTTCTTCTCCTTGATGCTGCAAGAAAACTATTGGTTCCGTTTGAATTATTCTACACAGATCATTTACACTTTTAGAGGTGGTATAGTCCATTTTTTTTTCATTGAGGGGAATGACCCGGGCGCTGGTCAGTGGCGCGCGATACCAAAACATATTGTCTCTATGAATTAGCGCGTGCCGCATGTACGCCTAGAATACGATGTTTCTCATGTTAAAGGGTATAAATCATCGTCTTTTATTCGTTGAACATTAATTTTCGCGAATCAACGAAATAACAAATTTGCGAAGTCGTATGGAAATTCCTTTGGCGTCATGAAAAAAAAAAAAAAAAAAATGGAAATCATCGAATACGGATTTATTCTCAATAATCAATCACGAACGTTCGCGATTACAGCGATTAGACGTTCTCGACCGCGAAACTCTTCGCAGCAACTGGAATCGCGGGCTTGTTGCATCAAAACATATACTTATAATTCTTAGATCTTTCGACATATACAAGGATGAAACGTATTTCACACTTATTGCGATGTAAGGGGAAAAGTGTACAGTCGCTGCGGTGTCGAGTGTCGATCGATTATCTCGTCCAGGATGCGAAGAAGATATTATTCGCGCTAAAGTCCCGTCATACTTTCATGTGTATCGCGCGGCGTTCGTCGTTGATGAATGGAATGAATAATTTTTCTCGATGGCGTGGAATATGAATTGCTCTCTCCGTTTAAACTCAACGACGCTTCTTTACCTTAAGAATTATTTCCAAAATAATAATAAAAAAATTTTAAATAATAAGAATATCTATTTATCACTATAAAGACCGTTAGTTGTCGCCGTTACCAGCGTCATTCGTTTAGATCTATAGCTCTCAAAATATTTCGAAGCCCGAGGCTCTCCGAAATGCGTTTTAACCGTATCACCAGACAGCTTATCAATTCGGGTCTCGAATTACGAAAAAATTCAAAAAATTTTGAGTGCTATGCGCTGTATCTATAGACAAAAATGTTTCGGTGGAATAGAATTTGTAGCTTCTCCGGAGGATGGAACTCGGCCTTGACAATGATCTTGGCTCGGCGTCACGACCAATGACTATTATAACGCGCTCGCCTTAGGCTAAGAAAGTATTTCACCATTTATTAAAAACCCAAACAACTACTACGACGGCCAACAACAGATAACTTTCGTAGAGCGCAGCCGCGATAACCCTCGTCGCGTTGTCACAACTCGGTCTTCTTTTTTAACTCCGTAAATCAGCGATGAGCAGTGTTACTACTACACGAAGATTAAAAAAAAATGCCCACTGACCAATTGGAAGCGTTTTTGAGATAAAGCGTATAATAAAACGTATCTTTCACAAGGAAATTTTCATAATCGCGTTAATACGTGGAACTCCTCTTCGTACGATGAAGAAAAATTTCATCGAGTCGTCTTTTTTTTTTTTTAACTTGACGCGAAAGATAGCGTGAGAAAGTGTACGAATAAGTGATATCGTCTCGCGTATATTATTTCCATAAATCGATAATCGTTCGATTATTCAAGGTCGCAGCCGAAATCGTCAATAATCCAACGTTCTATAATTCATATCGACCGAGCGTGCGATTGATCTCAGAGGTCTCAGTATATTCTCTTACGCATGCTGGTGAAGCTATAGCTTCTCGTTTGTGTACACGTCGTCACGGTGCCGATCGAGGATCCGCGCCACAGCTCGAGGAAGAACCTGGAGGCAGCAAGCCGAACCGAGCCGAATGCTATATAAGATGATCGTGGGACGTGCAAACTTAGTCATTCTCTTGCGAACTGCGCCGCTAATAGGAACGCAATTCTCTTCGTTACCGCGTACAGTGCTTTTTTGAATATAACATTACAATACGAAAAACAAAACATACGAAGATCCAACGAATTATCAATATTTATCGAACGCGCACCTTGATATTGAAATATCAAGAAACCGAGTTATGGATACCAAGGTCTCCATTTGTGTTCTCGTCCTTCTGGGAGTACTAAGTGCTCACGGCTCCAGACAAATGAGATCCGCTGGCGGTAAGTTTCCTCATCGATCTATACACCTGTTAGACGATTAACGAGCCGTTTGCTCAACAACGCGATACTCTCTTATTCGTTGTTATTGCTGTGATCCTCATCTCCTACTCGTCTTATTTACTTTTTTATTTTTTTTGTTTTTATTTCACCTCGCCGACTCGCGTGTCCGTCAATATTGAGCGTTTGTTTGAAAAAAAAAATTTCCTCCTTTATCAAACGCAAACTGGTAATTCCCCGAGGTTACAAAGCATACATTAGCGCCCGCGCGGTGAATGATCCTTCGAAAGCGATGACGATACTCCGGTGTAAAGTATAATTTGGATTTTTTGTTTTAATAATTTATAAAGAGATCTTTATACGCGTTTAACTTCGACGGCGAGTCTTGTTATTCGTAGAATTTTTTTATTGTAACGACACTTTGTCGGCGATGGCAACGTTTCGTTCAATTTTTTTTTTTTTTTTTTTTTTTTTTCGACCTTTCATTAGTGCGCCGTCAGCGCGCGTGTGCGCGAAGACGAAGCGAGCCGACCGCTTGAATTCTTCGACAACGCGCGTTAGCAAGCCGGCTTCGCGGTTCTTATTCGTTAGTAAACATCGTATTCTCGCCTTTCGGGTGGTACACGAGCGAAACGAATCGTTCTCACGCAAGGCACATTGTATGAATAAGACAGGAAAAGAAAAAAAATACATGACGCGAAAAAAAGAAAAATGTGACCGCGGCGTTCATGAACCGTGACCTCATTTGTAGGCTCACCTTGACGTCCTCTCTTCTTTCATTAACTCTTTTTTTTCACCGTCATGTCGGTACTCGTATCCGTATCGACACGATCGCAGCAGTATACCCAACGTAATGAAAATAACGATAGACGATGTACATTAATCGAAAAAAATCGAAAGTGATTACGAAACTTTCTTCATTTGTTTAATCTTCGTGTCTCTGCCGTATCAAAGTTTCATCGTTGTTTGTCGAATCCGACGAACATCATTGCGAATTTCCGTAATAAAATTTTCAAGGCAAAAGTGCATACTTGATGCTCGTAACGGGCAAATGTCACGTACCAAAAGTCCGAGAAGTCGCTCGCGATAACGACGATGCATGGTCAACGATGCTCTCGGAATATTTTTTTTTTTCGATCTAAACAATTATGACGCGATGCGCGATCCCGCGTCCGAAACGCGTATCATTGATCGACCATGAAGCGGTTTATCGGATATAGCACATCGTTGTATCTCTCTTCATATATGAATGGTGCATGCAAGTGCGACATTAAGCACGCCTCGCTAATCAAAGTGATTGAACACGAATAAAAAATAAAATAAAAAGATAATACAAATTAAAAAAATGCACATTACATATGCGCACTGATTATCTTCCAGGTGATACTTGTATCTATCTAATAACTGTATTAATATTCCATGATTGGCTGTGTTGCCTTATACTGGGTAAACCGTAACACATTGGTATTTTGTAACACAAATCTAGCAATAGTTATTCAACGGCGGACGTTGCATACTTAATACCTGCGATCGTTATAGATCATAGATAATTTTTTTTCTAACTAAACATCGTTAAGCCGCAGACATTAGTGTATAGATGTGTCAGCACGCAACGGCCCGATTCACATTAGAAAAATAGGGCGAATTTTAATCGTTTACAGTGCAGAAGTGCAGAAGTCTAACAAGAAAGGTCGTATGTCTGTTAATTCTGTCGAAAAGGTAAAGGACCGCCTTTGTCAGTGACGGATCTAATCTATGACAACGCAAGGGTGGAACCGTCATCGGGGATATGGAAGCGTGACGTAGATCGATCCGTTAAAAAAAAAGAACCGCCGCCAGAATCTAACGAGGCTGTTCCCGATAAAGATTCTGCTCTCGATAATTCAGTTGTCGATAGTACCACGCCTAGTGCCATTTCTAATACTATATCGACACTCAAAATCAGACTCCTGTCCACTGATCCGCCCGAAAATCCTCCTAAGCCTAAGCGACAACGACCGGCTAAAAGACGGCCACGTCCTCCTCCTCCTCCACCTCCGACCGATCCTGAATCAGAGCCTTCGCCGAAAGATAAACCACAACCTGATGATCCAGATACTCCGAAAGAATCCGAAAAGCCAAAACCTCCGACTGCCCCGAAAAACAAACCACAACCTGATAATCCAGATACTCCAGAGAAAGACGAAAAGCCAGAATCTCCGGATGCTCCGAACGAAGAAGTTACTCCGAATCCTAGTCCAAAAAAAAATACTAAGGAACGCCCACGTAGAGATCCCAATGTAACGCCGAGTATGAAAGATCGTCCGAAGCCGACTCCTCCTACGAGCAATAAAAATAAACCGAAGAATAAACCAAAAGATCCATTGGATTACAATGATACTCCTCCGTCTGAATACGAGGACGAACCGGAAGAAGAGCCTGAGCCCCAAGAAAAAGAACCTGAGGATGATACAAACCCTGAAGACGAAAAAGAGCCTGAAGAGCCAGAATCCGAGGATGAGAAAGAGCCTCAACCGATACCCGTAGCCGTAGGTAACCCCGAGGACGATTCACAACCAGACAATTCGCCTCCCGCGAAGCCAAAACCTGCTCCGAGACCTCCCAAAAATCGTAGTCCGCCAGCCAAATCGCCGGCTACGAAGAAACGTGACACGCCTCCGCCGGAGGAAGATTCGGATGATCAACCGGACGAGGAAGATCCAGACGATAAATCGAGTCCAGGTTCCGATAGCCCGGCTCCGAATAAGCCGAAAGCTCGGCCAAATCAACCCCCTCGCAATAAACCAAACGCCAGGCCGCCTCCTGCATCACCGAACAAGCCGAAGAATCGAAATAATCCGAACTCGAGACCAAATGCACCCGCGCCGAATAAACCCAAACCGAGCACACCCTCGCGTAATAAGCCGAATGCGAATAAGCCAAGCGATGAAACGGATCCTCCCGCTAATGACGATGAACCCAGCGACGATGTGAATCCTCCCGAAGACGACGAAGAACCATCCGATGACGAGACTCCGAATGAGCCGGATAACAAACCAGCTTCTCCTCCTAAAAATAAGAATAAGCCGAGTAGACCCGCGCGAAATAACCCTAAGCCTAGCATACCTTCGCGTAATAAGCCAACTGATGAAACGGATCCTCCCGCTGATGATGATGAACCCAGTGACGACACGAACCCTCCCGGAAATGACGAAGAACCAACCGATGACGAGGCTCCGAATGAGCCGGATAACAAACCAGCTTCTCCTCCTAAAAATAAGAATCGGCCGAGTAGACCCGTGCGAAATAAACCTAAGCCTAGCATACCTTCGCGTAATAAGCCAAGTGATGAAGCAGATCCTCCCGCTGATGATGATGAACCCAGTGACGACACGAACCCTCCCGAAAATGACGAAGAACCAACCGATGACGAGACGCCGGATAACAAACCAACTTCTCCTCCCAAAAATAGGAATAATCCCAATAGACCTGCGCGAAATAAGCCTAAACCTAGCATACCTTCACGGAATAAGCCGAATGCAAATAAGCCAAAAGATGATGTGAGTCCTTCAGATGACGACGAACCGAGTGACGACTCGAATCCTCCCGAAGATGAGGGGTCTCCCAAGGATGACGAGGATCCTACCGAAGATGACGAAGAGCCAAGCGATGACGTGAATCCTGAAGATGAAGATCCAAGTACAAATCCGAAACCGAAACGAAAACCTTCTCCCACAGCTCAGTCGAAGCCGAAACCGAATTCCCCACCAGCCAGGGCGCCGACTCGTAAACGAAAACCTTCGCCACAAACTGCAGCTAACAAAAAGCCAGAATCCGATCCCGAAGGCAGTCCACCGAAATCAAAGCCCAACAAGGGCAAGGAGCCTGCCGATTCGGAACCAATACCGGATTTCTCGTCTCGTTTTGGCGAAGATCCAGACGCAGATTCCGAGCCCAACGCGGGACCGAACGGCGCAGCGAACGCAGGACCCGCGCCTCTTCCTGCTGTTGGCAGCAAGCCAATGCCGAATCCTGCGAATGGATTCAATCCTAACGGAGGTTTTGGCTTTCCATCTCCCTTCGGCTTCGGTGCTGCAAACAGTTTCAGCTCCGCATCTGCTGGAGCTGGAGCTGGAGCTGGAGCTGGTGCTAATGCAAATGCAGGTGCAAGTGCCGGCAGTTTTGCCGGAAGTTGGGGACGACCATGGGGTCCCTTCGGCCCTGTCGATCCAGGCTTCAGTCCTAATTTCTGGCCAAATAATGGCTTCGGCAATGGTCCCATGATGATGCCTAATTACATTCAAAGACCTCCAGCGAATCCTCAAAACAAACCCAGTCCGCCTGAACAACCAAAGGAACAACCAAAACCAGTGAAACAGTCACCACCTCCACCACCACCCCCTCGTCAACCTCCGCAAATTCCGAACTTCAATTTCGGACCTCCGCCGTTCCCAAATTTCAATTTCAATCCTCGCCCCTTCAGTTACAGTGGTACCTTCAATTCGAACTCCGGAAATCCACATCCCACTCCCAATTCGCCTCCCAACTCAAACACGAATTATAATCGCAATCCACCTTTCAACTTTGGCTCTAATCCTCGTCCTGGTTTTGATTCGGCTCCTCCACCTCCCAGGCCTCCAACACAACCTGCCGGTGGCTTCAACTCCAAACCCTCGATGAATCCTGGTTCTCACATTAATTCGGCACCCGGTAGTTCGTCGTCAGCAGGCGCCGGGACTTTCGCGAGTGCCGGAAGCTTTGCAAGTGCTGGCGCCGGAGGATCCGGAGGCTTTCAAGCACCAATGAATAACCCTAACCGAGGATATCCATCAGGAGGTAACGAGATCGCCGGATTCCCCGCAGCTGGTGGGGCAGGTACGGATTCTTCAACTGGGCAATGGCAAGAAAAAGGACTCTAACGCGCCGCCAGAAAATGACTTCATTATAAAAACAAAAAAATCAAACAAAAAAGACAAAAATGTTCATCATGTGTGTTTTGTAGTTATTCTGTGGTCCGTTAGTGCATGTGTCGTCGTTCACTAATATCGCTGTAGTTTATACATCAAATGATCAATGTTACCAGTAGTGTAGTACGTAGATGTATGTTCGTCAGTAGTTATCGAATTATGTAGAATAGTTACGTAAGTTTACTGCACGACGTCAAAAAGAAAATCAGAAGAGGAAATGAGATTCTCGCATGTATCCGTTAGCATGAGAAAACGAATGAAAAAGATAAAAAACCCAATAGGAATAATGCATCCGCATGATACAATAATGCATGTGAATGTTACACAATTTGTTAACGAATTAACTCACTGGACAATGAATTTAACAATGAGATCTTAACGTTTTTTTTCTCGTATGAGTCGCGATTACGACATTAATGAATCGTTCGATCTTTCGCAGATTCTGGCGCTAGTGCAGGCTCCGGTTCGAGTGCCGGTTCCTGGGGAGGAGCGGGTGCAGGTGTTCCATGGTACGGACCGGGAGGTGATGATTTTCATAACAATATAGATAATCACTTCAAGAGCGTACAGGAGCAGAATAGGGCCATTCAGGCGCAAATCGAAGCACAAATTCGTGCGCAACAGCAGGCGTAAGTATCATACAAAAAATTATGCTTATTCCTCGATATAATTTCGCTTCGCATTGTCGAGTGAAAATTTGTTTGCTTGAGTGACGTAAAAAATATTTTTACACCTGTGCACGTCACTGAAAAACAAGTTGAGGCAACAGACGCCGAACTTTTTTTTTTTCTTGTTTTCACGTATTCGTCGCTTATACGCTATATACACATTGCACAGCTTCTAGAAATAACTTTCACGCAAATTGAATTCTGTTTTGGTGATTGCCGATTGCTTTTTATATGTCTCCTTGCACCTCGTGTCTCGTCGAAAAAAAAAAAAAAAAACAAGTTCTCGCGGCGGTTCTTGGGCAATGGCTTCTGCTATGTCGACGAATTCCAACGGGAGAATCAATCCCAACGCACGAGCGCATACGTATACGTACGTTTCACCCGGTGGTAGGAAGGCTTCTCCTAGTGTGATCTATGCTCCCGGTTACACTGGCGTGATCGCCCAGAAACCCTCCGTTCCTATTATGTTGGAATACCCGTCGCGTACCGCTTCTATCGGGAATAGGTGATGGTTACTTATTTATTTTTTTTTAATAAAGATTACCTTTATACCTTAAACATAAATTTTCATCGAAGAAAAATAATGAATTCGCATACCTCAACGAATTTGAGTGCTACAATTATTTTTCGCAAAAAAAAATAGATTCGGAGGAGGTGGCGGTGCCGGAGGCAATCCATGGGACGGTGGATACGGTAATTATGGCGGTGGACAAGGCAACATTGTGAGTATTCATTTTCATCGGGAAATCGCGGCATTTCCGTAAAGAGAACGTAATTAATATTATTTTTATGAATTTAGCCGAACTATGGCGCTGGATCAGCTGGTGGATCTGAAGGACCGGCGTCGGCACAATCGGCAATCAGCGTTGGACCCGGTGGCGGATATCAAGCCGGACAAATAAGTCCCGTAAGTTCCTTCGTTCTCTTTCATCAACCGCCGTTATTTTGCTTTTCGGAGATTACGATTTTTTTAAATTCACTTAAATATAAATTTTTTCAGGTTGCACCCGGAATCGAGTCTCGTTTCGGCGAAGAAATTTCCCCGCCTTCCGGTGACAACGTCGCTGTGTTCTCCAGTTCGAGTTCAAGCCAATCTGTCGGTCCCGACGGCAAAGTGATTTCTCACAAAACCTCGTCGACCGGCGTCAACGACAACGGAAAGGTCACCATCCGTACCGTTCACGATCCTTAAGCTATTCGCGCAAAGCTTAAACCCCTTTTAAACATTACCAATGTGGCAAAATACGAAGCAGTCTTTAAATTAAAATTCTGCGTATTATCCTAATCAAAGACTCGCGAGTCCTCGTCTCTTGCCATTTTGATTGATCAATATCTTCCTATATTGACGTCGATTAATACTATTCAATTTGTTCGATAATGAACAACTATTGTGATTTTAATATTTACAAACGCACCGTGTGAAAAATTAATACACGCATTTCAAGCAAATTTAAAAGACAAATATTCTTAATAGCATGAATTTTACTTTTGTTTATACCGTTTTTTTTTTAATGCTATTCTACAACAGTCGGGCATATCGCCCGATCGCTGTTCAACTCCAGGTAAATGCAAAGTGATCGATAATCTTCCATTATTTTATTGTTCCACATGTCTTATTGGATGTGTCGCGATATTTATTTCCTATCATGTATTTTGTTTTCGAGTTAAAATATAGACGATAGTGTTAACTCAATAATTTGTCTACAACTTTTCTCGCCTCTACTATTTTTATATTTATTCCCCAAACTGATCATAAGTATAAAGTTTTTAGTGTTTAAGTGCGATAACAACTCTTTTAGAATTATATTAAATCGGTCCTTCTTCGTGATTAGTTGCGCTCAATGGTGGCGCGATCTTGTCGTCCACAGGATTCGTGGCTGCGATCCTTGGATTCCAACCCCCGTAGTTTGGCACGAAAGTACTCTGCGTGGGTTTAGGACGTTTCATTGCTCGTTGATAAACAATCGTCTCAATGAACGAATATCAAAAGCAAAAGAAAAAACATTTCCTTGTTAGTTAAAGAGTGTAGCGACTGTATCGAAGCGTAACGACTCGTTAAAATTCATACCTGCGGTACTTTATAGACGAAGTATTGCGATCGCGGGCTTTGCCCGTTGTTGTAGCCATAACCCTGTGAAGGGTTTGAGCCGATGCCGCGCCTTCCGTCAATTATTGGGACATCGTCAACCTTAACTCTCGGCATTTTCGCAACAACTATAAGCTGCACAGTGCTGACGATATTTCCCATGAAATCCGTGTTGGTTATTGTCATGTGGCAATAATTCTCTTTGCAATCTATCCTTCCCGGACCCGTTACGGTAATTCCCTGTTCATTGACGACGACGTAGACATTCTTGATAATGTTCGGTGGCATAGGTACGTTCTGTGAAAATATTAACATTCGTTGAGAAATTTAGAAAAAAAGTAAAATAAATAAATTGACGCGTTCGATTGTATCGAAGCGCGCGTATAGTCTGAGCGGATTTTCGAGTCTCAAAGACTTTGTGGGGATACGACGAGCCTTAAAATGAATATATAATGAACTGCGCACGTGTGGGATGAGAAGAAATATTTATGGACTCTCGGACGTCGCTCGGCTGCGTCATGATGCCAAATCTTTTTTCTTTTTCCTTGCAACCTTTGACCGCCACGAAGAATCGGACTCTCATAGATATATTTATGGCTCTTTCTATCGTACTGTTGCCTATAATGATCTGTAACATTTTTATGAGCTCTCGAAACCCGTCGAAAAATCTATTCGCAACCGACCGTTGGACAGGTCATTTCAGCGAGCGTTCGGTGTGCATGTAAATTTATGAGCCCTTCGGGAGTTCGTTTTAACGGCTATAACTTCTTCGTAGAGTAATGTTTTCTTTTTTTTCGCGATCTCGACTTTCAATAGATTTTTGTTATCGTTCTTATTAGGCGTAATGGTGTGTAATATAAAATATACTCACGCGAGGATTTTTTCTCGGGACAATACTAATAATAGGACTGTCGAGAGATATTCTCACATTGCCTCTCAACGCTCTCGCGTCTCTCTGCGAAGAATCATCGTAACTCGCTTCACCGATCGCTAGAGGATTGGAGTAATTCGACGAATAAACGGGCGATTGCTCGTCGGTATCGAAATCAAGTTTTGACGATATATCTATCGCAAGGATTGACTCTAAAACTCCAGTGAGTAAAATCGCGAGAAGCACAAATTTCGTCATCTCTTTGACGATCGAATAAACGAAAAGAATAAACGGAAGCGAAAAAAATCGTTCGGTGTGTCACAGTCTCGTGAATACGAAGAGGTAACTGATTTATCATATTTCACGAAACCAAGTGTGCGACACTGGAATATACGATTGCTTACATCAAATGTACGATAGAGGAGGGATAATAGTTTTAGGATGTCTGAGAGATAAGAATATAACGGCAGGAAATTACGATGACCTCCGTGGGGAGATCTTACACGTGAGGTCTTCCTATCGAGAATATAAAAAACTCGCGAATACCGTACGCCAATATAAAAAAGCGAAATAAAAAAAAAAAAAAAAATGAAAAGAAAAAAAAAATCCTTCAACTTTACAATATTCCTAATTGCTTCCCGGAAGAATAAAATTCCCGAAAAAAAGTGCTGAAAATAGTATTAAAAAAAAAATACTATTTCGCAACTGTAGTTTGTGCGATATATCACGATGATTTATCGTGAGGCTTTTTTTTTTACTTATTTTTTGTATCACAAGAGCAACGTAAACAGCGAAGCGTTGAAATCCGCCAAACAAAAGCCTGTTACGCGATTGTAAACGTCGAGGGTTGGAAATCATTCACTCTTAACTAACTCTCTCCTCTCATCAATGTCGTTAATGGGCTACTGACCATGCAGGACGTTCATGAATGACATTATCGAGGCGCGGCTCTCGGCTTTGCTGGCTTCCTATGTACTGCGCCCTATAGGTATACATATATATAAATACGTACATAAGGGCGAGCGATGCAAAGTCTCAACAGAATGCACCCTTCAAGCAAATCCCCGAGAGAGAGAGAGAGAGAGAGAGAGAGAGTGCGGTGAATGCACTAGCCGAGCATCGAGTGTCGTTCAAGCAATTTCGGATCTCGTCCCCGTAGTAGTATGTTGTAATAGGCACACCATACTGCCACACCGAGCAGCGCTGCAGCAGCTCTGTATCTCGACGTTTGACTAAAGCTCTTCGGCAAACAAAGGGTTGCTATTCGAGGTCCGAGGTTCATTGAAATTCATTAAGTGTCCGTCCTTTCGCGTTCCACTACCCTCGTCTGCATGAACTCTTCTATTCTTCGATTATATTTTTCTTTAAATTTATTCTTTTATCATCGAAATAATTACGCGCGTTATGAACGTTGTTAAAAAATGCTTCGATTAATTCACAAGACAAAAAATTTAATAAAAAAAATAAATGCTTTGTATTAATAGGAGGCTGTAATTTATTTTTTGTTGTACTACGAGAATTTTATTGGCCGAAAAAGAGTTCATAGTATCGTAAACTAACGAATTGTTTTTTTTTTTCTTCGATCTCCCAGTGACGACTGAACGAATAACATTTTTCCGAATGAATGTTTTTTTTTTTGCAAATACCGAGAGTTAAAACAAAATTATTCGTTGATACGCCACGTGAGACGAAAAGAACGCGAGACAATCAAACGAATACGAAACGAGTCGGCAATTAAACGCTACTGAGTTGTAGGAGTATCCGAATGTGGGGATAATTCGTCGAGCAAAAGGCGCAGGATGCAGTTACGTAAACGCTGAATAATCCTAAAGCAAATGTTTCTTGCGATCGCAAGTGAGAATGTTAATGTTGTTTACGTGTAACAGCGATTGCAGGGAAACACTGTACGATGTAAACGATAAGCAAATGATACCTTGTCCATGACACTTATTCCGGGTTTTTTTTTTTTCGTTACTCGTGTCCGTTTATTAGGAACGATGAAGATATTCCGATCGGACCCCCCTATGAGTCTTTGATGATTCATTGCTCGCGCGCAATTATGTATTTATCTACCCGTTCGCTTCTTTTCACACGTTAGAAGTCCAGTCAGCGTTTATCTTCCGTTTCTTCGCGTATAGAAAGATAGGTGTGTATAGAAAAAAAAAGCTTAAGTGTACAATCTCTTCCTTCCTACGCGTATTGATGCGCATTATGCCTGAATCACGAAAGCATTAACGCGAAGACTAATGTCCCGTGACTAATAGTCAACGCACTATTGGAAATTTCCAGATACCAGGTGCAGCTATTCGTTACAACCCGATCCGTCGATGAACTCTCGTGACCCCTTCGCGGAAAAGGGCACGACGCGTGGTACCGCGTGATGAATTGCAAGTATCGGAAGCAGCAGACGTAAAAAAAAAAAAACGTTTCTGCTTCGTATTTTTTTTTTTATTAGATCAGTCAGTAACAGCCGGTCGAAACATTTGATTTATGATTTCTCTCCGAGAGCGATAACTTCGTGCGAGAAAATTGATCATTGAACGAATGAGATTATTACAACGTTCCGGAGTATCCGGTTTGATATCGGATTTCAAGAAGCGCGCGGGGGAGAGAAATCGTGAATAAGCGAGAAACGCGTATAACGAGGAATCATTTGTCATTTTAAACAAGACGTCCGGAGGCTCTCGTACTCGTTAATTTATTCACCCGACACTCCGCCTCGCTGGGAGGTAAGAAAATTCGTACTGAATTAAAGGGACTCCGAGGAAACGCGATGTATCTTGCGTCTTGACGAATTATTTCTGGTTACACTGTAGTAACCCGCGTATGATGTTAGACGGGTTCTTCTACATCTTCTCTCGTCTGTTCGTTTTCTCCGCCTCTCGCCCGACGCGCCAGAGAAAGTGAAACGAAAATAACTCGATGAGCGAAATGCACGAAGGCTCCCGAAGAAATTGCCGCGATTTATCGCTTCCACGAAGCCGATTATTCGAAGGATAGATGTGGAAAATTCGAATGAGAGAGAAACTTACGCAAAATTTTTTCGGTGCAATAAATTTATTCTTCGTACGTAACGTGCGCGAAATTCATATACATGCGCGATTTTTCGTTTGTTCATTTGTTGTTTAAATTGTATATTTTATATATATACTATACATACGACATCTGTTCACTATGTACAAAGGTTGCGATAATACTATTTTTTTTTTTATAAATGAAAAACGTTATATACAAAAATACAAAAAATTGGCACATCGGATAGCTATGTGGCAAGCAGAATTACTATCACATTGACGAATTAATTATGGTACATTGTTAGTTGAAACTTCTATCGGAGGTTCGAAGTAATGGATTTTTTTTTTCTTCCGAAGTGCTCGTGGCTTGGAATCCATACTGGCAGTGTGCAACGGTGGTTACAAAACAGCTTCGCGACTACTTTACACTCTCTTATTATTATTTCGCCGAAGCCGTAACAATAACGAAGAGATATATATCGACGAATCCTTTTCGCGATGCCAAAAGCTAAACAACTTTTGGCCGGTAAAGACAAAATTTACATCCGCTCGTGAAACGGGCATTAAGTACCCAATAAATATTTACAAGAATAGCCCGCAAGGCTCTCCCTACTAGCGGTACAGTCAACATTATTTTTTTATGAGATGTTTGGTTTTTTTTGTTTTTTTTTTTTTCTCAAACATATCTCGTCAGTTGGGTATGAAATTCTTGGAGGCAAACTATGAGTTGACTGAATGTGGGCCTCTCGTCGGCGGACATTGCCCAACAATACGCCATAACTGCGAATAATTCGTCCGGACAATTTATCGGCTGCGCGAGTCTATATCCGTCTCTGAGATAAGATGCCATTTCGAACGGATCGACCTCGACGTAGGGCTGCTGCGCGAGGGTCGTCAGTTCCCACAGAAGAACTCCGAATGCCCACTGCGAAGGAAAATAAATTATTAACAATAATTCATATTTTGTACGATTTCGTATCTCGAGACACCGAATATTGAAATGTGTCTCATCTACACCGCGTTACATAATGGAAAGATAGTAAAAATGTACATATAAAATTTCGACTATCTTTGTCTCGAATCCATAAAACAATACTCACCACATCAGACGCCGTTGTGAACGTTTTGCTGAGTAAACTCTCGATAGCGAGCCACTTTATCGGTCGATTCTCGTTATCCCCGAGGCAATGATAATCTTGAGGAAAAAGATCTCTCGCGAGTGCATTATCGGTGATCTGTACTCTCAAATCGTCGTCAACACTGAAAAATAAAAGAAAAGATGTGAGTGATGAGGAGATTAGAAACACGAGCCGCTCATTAATGTTTCAATTTCCACAGAATTTTCTCGAACGGAATACTCCTTTTTGGTATCGAATCTTTTAATAAATTCGGGTCATCGTCTTCTATCATTATATACATTTGTCGGGACAGTAGGCAACACCTTGCGAAGAGCGATAGCCGCCCATACCTATAGCAGAATCGAGCGAAGCATGAGCGCTCCTCTAATTAGGGAGTCTCGCGTGGCTCGGTCGACCGTGCAGGACTCGCGTGTAGAAAGGTCGATTGGGAAACGGGATCGCTTGATTGATTCGGTTACGATGAGAGCCACCGACCCGTCTTAACTTTCCAGGAATGGGTTATACCTGACGTGTGCCCTTTGGGGCTCGTAAATTGATTCGCGGTTCACGGAACATTGTAGATATATATTCCATACATTGGATGATCACGGAACAAAAAATTGCTTGGAAAGGATAAATTTAGCTAATTTAGAAAGCTGTATAAAAGTATTTGTCAATACAGCAAAGTTATACGAGTTAATCGAATTATCGCAGTAAATCTTTTCAAGGAAATGAAATTTATTTATAAATAAATAGTTTTTTGTCGAATAAAAGTAAATTAAGTGCGAGAAACGTACGGAAGAAGCGTATAATTAAAAGGTCGTTAGTCAGAAGACTACTTACACGCAATTCCTTGCAGCGAGGTCTCGGTGAACGAGTCTCTTTCTGTGAAGGTACTGCACACCCTTCGCCGCTTGGAGGGCCATTTCAACGACTTCCTGCGTCGTTAGAGCTCGCGGCGGACCTTCGCTACTCAATTTGCACCTCAACAAGAACCTCTTCATGTTTCTGTAGCCTGTGTGAGGATAGAGAAGAAACGGTGCACCTCTATCCTCGATTGAGACGCCCAAAACGGGAAGGAGAGCCGCGTGACTCAGACCGTAAAGAGCCAAACCTTCGCGCAACAGCAGCGCAACCTGAGAAAAATTACATAGTATCGTTAGAGTAAACCGAAGAATTATCAACGTTATCCAATTATATCGGTGGTGTGAGGAAGTGCTTTGCGATTTCAAGAATTACTGACCTGTGCCTGAGATGCGTGTTCAGCCGCTGTCTTGACGAGAACATCTCGCGGCGTAGTCGCTCCCTCTTCGTGGTAACTGCCACGATAAACTCTGCCAAAGGTACCTTCCATCTCGATACTGAGAAGACGCACTCGGCATCTGTAAAAACAATTTGTTAGTCCTATAAATATATTGCAACGAGCGGTGATTTCTTAGGCATATCGAGCGCACAGTGTTCTCGCGATCATCGGCATTGAATTTTTCCCATTTGATTTTTAATATACATCGCGTTTCTACGATAGTTTTAGGATCGCTATTATTTAGAGTCGATTCCTTTTTGGAAAGTCTGTAGGTATACAGTAAACAAAGAAACAAAGAAACAACCATCCAAAGCATATAAAGATTGTAATCTTTCTTCCTTTATCGTCGTATCTCAAAAGTCAGAAGCGTGAAGAAGCATTTTTTCAGGGGTCAGAGGTTAATTCACTGCGACCGAAAAAATGCCCATCGTATAATTGTCGAAAGCTGTTAGAGACGTCAGTTCCAGTTGCAACGCTCGCTATAAATACGCGTCTACATTAATCAGAGAGCACTGCGAGCAGAGGACAACCCCAGCGAGAGGACACGGGGCGCGGCGCCTGTGTCACAAAAATTTGTACAATTCCAGCGATATTCCGACGTTGTGAACTGCGAGCCCATTAATCTTCATTATTCAAGATGCTTACTACGCGTACGGAATGAGGGACTACTCTGGATTACGTAAGACAAAATCGGAATAGTTAAAAAGGCGTTTCATGTATAGTAAACGAAAATATATGGAAGAGAGTGAATCGCTGCATGTGGAGAGTGTCGGATAAAAGTGGTTCGTCGTTTGGGCGGCGCATCAGTCAGAGTGAATGAAGGGAAGAGGAGAAACAAAAAAAAAAACAAAAAAAGAAGTCGGAAGAATGGAAGCTCCCGAGAGAGTGAGAATGGGATGCGCTCGAGGCGAACATCAAAACCGATTTAGAAACTGCGGTAGCAAGCGTCACGAATTCGTGAGAGGAGCCGAAAGCCCTCTCCTCTTCCCCTTCAACTCTATCCTCGTTGACTTTATTTTCAGATGAGCCACTCGGACACGTACCGCGAACGCGAACGCGGTACGAGACGATCGATCGTGACCGATAAAATCGAACGGTGGATCTCCTCTTCGTAGCCGATACGCAACTACGGGGTACGTGACTATTCGACCAGCTTACTTCTTCCTCGCTCGTTGGATTGCCTCTCTTCTTACGCTTGTTCCGCGCCACTTGAACGTTCGCTTTTGAAAGCCAAACTCCCTCCGATATCGGACATTTCTACTCGAACTTCCAATCCTCTACACTCGACCCAGAAATTCATCCTGCGCTTTTCCTTCTCATTCTTCGTGCTCTATCGTTATATTACAAGTGGCCGGTACTACAGGGATAAAATTCGGTCTAATTATTTCGCTGGCGAAGATTTTTCACGAGGATTGTAGTGTAGACTATCGAGCGCAGTTCCCGCATCCCTTTCGCCGGTATTACAAGAGACCTAATCATCGTATCTCAAGTAAATTATGCATAAAATATTCATGAACTGGTCGACAAAGTTCGAGCCGATCGAGTCCTCGAGATTCAACCATTCATTTCGGTAACAAAAGATGATGGAGAAATTTTCAGATAATAATCGTCAGAGGGATCTTTGAGAGGAATTTCGTCAATGTTATCGACATCAAAATTGATTACTAACGTCGGTAATGCTGTTATAAATCGAGAAGACGAACTCTTGTTAACGACTGAAATGGCCTCAATTCTAAAACGGTTAAACGACCGCTAGAAAAGCGAATCGAACTTTCGGCTGATCACAATTAATCATATTGAAAGTTCTCACCGTTGAACGGTAATCTCTTGGATCCTCTCGTGAAGTTCACGACTCGGTCGATCGTCCAATCGTCTGTAACTCGAAGCTGAGGCAGCGGATGGTGGTGGCGGAGTTTCCGGCGATAGAAAAGTCTGCGCGGGACCAATCCCCGTGCCTCTTTCGACGCTGCAAGCCGAACTGAGACCCCGGGATTCTCTGCGAAAAGTGAAAAATAACGATCCTATTAAATATCCACTCGAAACGAAAACGATTTTTTTTTAAATTTTTTTTTAGATGTCTACTTACTGTAGAGGATCTCTGTGCCTCCGGGCTTTTTTGTCTCTGACATAATAAGCCACAACGAGAACGCAAATCGCGGCGATGAATGCACAAGCGCAACCAACGGCGGCGTAGAACACTTGTCCCCCGGAGGTTGTGCCGGAAGCTGCGACAAGTACCTCTTCGGGACCTGGATAACCGCTCTTATCCTTCAGACAAATCTTCTTCCGTCGAAACTCGAGACTCGTGGTGTTGCGACGAGTCAGCGAAACGTTGATGCGCAGCGACAGATCGACTTCCGCGTCGTAGGGACCGCAATGAAGTGCCAATGCCCACGTCTGCAATCCACCGACCGGTATCTCACCGGCTTGCGATATGTTCAGCGAACTGCTCAATGCCGACGGGTTGCTGATATCCACGTTCATTGTGTATGGAAGCTGTGAAAAAACGATATAATAAAAAATTGAAAAATATCGTTTCGTTTTCTGTTCTTTCAAATTCATGGAGTAATTTTTTTTTTTTACGAAGAAGAAAGATAATAATAATCAATGAAAAAAATGTTTCCGTGTTAATTAAACTTGTGCCGTAATACTTTTTACGGGAAATTTGTTATACTCGGCGGACCGGATGATAGTCGAGCGCCAATTGTATTCCTCTCGCGTTAGAAAATGTAGTCTGTGGCGAGAATGTTATCGCGCGTTACCGAGAGAAGTTGCAGAGGCGTTGAAAAGCAAATGGAACGAATAGGTGGGCTCACCGCGAGCGTTGGTTAGATCGCGCATGGTACCGCGAGAGATAACACGAAAGAGAGGAGTGACGATGCGCGCGGAAGAAGACGGAAAACACGGATAGCGCGGGGTGCAAAAGGAGTCTATCGTTGCACTCGGTACTGGAGCACAAAGTTTGTAGCAGTCCTTTGGCTCCGCTGGGTAGAGATCTGGAAGAGCGATAGAAAGACAAAGGCGAAGAAACAACAGCCACGCAACACAGACGGCTCGAGAGAAGTGTTACGAGAAAAGGGATATAACAGACGGAGAGCGAGACGAGGATATCCGCTGTGGTAAATGTTCCCTGCGATTTACCACGTCATAACGGCAAAGTGGAGAAGAAGGAAAGAAAATCGTGCACAGGATGCTTGTTTTCTCATTCTCCGCCTTCTCTCTATCTTTCTGTGTACACGTGCATCAGTTCGAGCAA
Organism: Buathra laborator; assembly: GCA_934046635.1. NCBI lineage: Eukaryota > Metazoa > Arthropoda > Insecta > Hymenoptera > Ichneumonidae > Buathra > Buathra laborator. The sequence continues at coordinate 1,235,221 of OW203897.1, read as the reverse complement.
AGATCCAAAGCTGAGAGTAAGAAAGAACGAGCAGAAGACGATGAAGAAGAAGAAGAAGAAGAAGAGAGAGAAGAACAGAGATGCTGTGGCTCTCCGGTCAGCACGATTCACCACGTCGTAACGGGCGAAACGTTCGAACTACCGAGAGTGTATCTCTTCGCAAGTGCTACAGTATCGAACGTATATACACAAGAGAGTCGCCGTCTCACTGATTCCCTCTTTCTTCCACGTTTCTTCCTATAATCTCGTGAGCGTCTTTGCTCTCTCGTGGAAAAGAGCGCACGAGTTTGGACCGTGCGAGATATATTCTTGGAAGACGATTTTCGCTCTCGTGGCGAAAGAGAACGATCGACGTTGGTTGAAGGCAAAGCTAAGAGTCTTACAAGGAAAAGAGAGCTGCTTTGGCTCTTCCTCTCTCTCTGCGCGAGCTATTCGAGATGCACCGGCAATGAGAAGGAAGAGCAGCTCGTGCTTCTCGCGATACTGTTGCTGCTGCTGTTGGCAGCTGATTACCGAGCGCTTGAGAGCTGTGATCGGAGGTCCTCTCCTTCAGCGGCAGCTTCGATGGAACGCGCGTGTTCCTTGCCTTTGCAGGCACCAAGACGCAACGAATAGGGATAAATAGCGAATCCGTGTGGACCTAGAAGATAATTCTTTGAAAGGAAGACTACGGGAACAAGAGGCTCAACGGGCTTTTACGAGTGCGAAGATAACCCGGTGAATCTCTGGGCGGTGTATATGCCGACGGCTGAATGTAACATCGTGAGCCTCTCGAAGTCTGTCTTTCCCGTTGGGCAAACATGCCAACAACGTATTATACTGGAAACATTATATCCTCGGCATGAAGTGTAATTCATCTCCTCCTTTGCTCGCCCTCCTTCGAGGCAATTACAATTTTCCACGAGATATAACGCGAAGGACGCCGAAGAAGTCGACGAAAAATCTCCTCTGCTCTCGCGTAATTGATTCGAGAGCGGAAGGCCTTTAATAAACTTTTTTAAAATTTTTTTTTACGGTTAACAAGAAACGCTACAAAATCTCTTTCAGCTGCTCCGATCAGACGAATACATGATTATTCATGAGATACTTCGGTATTCTCGTTTATATTCTTTTTGTTATAATGAATTTGAATAAGTAATTAGCGAATATCTTTCTTAAACGAAACGAAGCCGTCATTAATGAAATCCATCGGACCCTTCCGGGTGTCCGAAGGGTCTCTCGCGTTTCCTGCATGCCTGTCGGTCCACTCCTCACTGTGACGGACAGGCCGATTCGTTTAAAGGGACTCGGAACGGACGCGATTTTGTCGCGGGGTGACTGATGTCGCGGCACGGGCCGTCACTCTTTCTCTTCTCCGACGTCTTCTCCGATCCCCCGCCGCCCCATTCTTCGTCGCCGCGGCTCTGTCTCCTTTCGTCGCACGCGCGAATAATACTCTCCGGTAGCTCTCGTGAACGTCGAGAGTCGCGGGAGTGAAGAGAACGGGATGCGAAGAAGTGGTTCGACCACTTTGTCCAACTCACTGAAAGCGGAGACCCGGCCCTTTTCTTTCGCGGTCGCGCGAACGACCGTTCGACTTCCCTCTCGTACCCCACACACCACTACCACCATCGGGTCTGATCTCTCGCGACGAGTCAATCCGTTCAGCTGAGAGTGTCGCATACTTTACGAGCCACTCGTGTCTATACTTCACCTCACTTAACACACCGTGTACTACCTTAATTGATTTTATCCTGCGCTCTTTATCCCGTCGAGTCTTCTCGTCCGTTGCTTATTTTTATTTTCTTCCCTCGTGAGTAAAAAAAAAAAAAAAAAAATTGTCGAGCGTTAAAACGCAATGAGAATGTACCGGGAATTCCATCAAAGTCAGTTTTTGCTAACATCCCTTTAATTTGATACGCCACTCGTGTCTCGCGCGGAAATAAAAAAAAAAAAAATTTACAAGTCTCGTGTTACAGAATTTACAGCCAAAGAAAAAAAACCTTATGGTTTCTGGTACAAGGAGATCTACATGTTCGAACTAATGTTTCCGCTGTTTTCGAGCGGAAGTAACGAGTTAGAAGTGTTCTAAGAACGATTTATAATATTGGCCACCGGCTCGTGTCTCGGCAGAGATTAACTACGGTTCACGTTACAGAGGTATTTAGCAAACGTATCATTTTATTTTGCTACCGTAAAATTATCCCGGAGTAAGCGCTCGCGGTATTCATCCTCCCGTTGATTTTATCAACTAACAGAGCGTTGCCGGTTTCGCAATTGGGGGAAATAAAGAAGCGACGGCAAAGTAGATACGAGGAATGCACGTGAAACGAGTACCCCATTTGTTCGTTTTTTTTTTCCTGCGTGCACTCGTAACTGCGTAAAGAACCAGAAGAGTTCTCGTCGTATCGTCTCTCATTCGCTCGCGCGAGAGAGAAAAGAAAATAAAAGGAGAGACGGGAGAAGAGCAACGCAGCGAGGAACGTTATGCCTCGGTGGCTGAGGTAAGTGTAACCGCGTCCTCTCGTCTCATCTCGTAAAGGATGTTGTACCGGAGAAGGTTGGAATATAGTAAACGCGAGAGGAAAGAAAGGGTTAAGAATAAAGAAGAATTCTCTTCGACTCTGCGGCTATCGAATGGGCAATGGGTTTCGGTGTCCACTCGACGGTGAAGGAGGCAATACCCGAACGGCTATTCTCGCGCGTAGATATATATATAATACATATGTATATAGTATATACTCTTGTTGTCGATTCAGCTGGCGAACGAGCCAAGAGACTATCAACGTAACTCGCGGATATACGACGAGAGAAACGAAATGATCGTCTTTTTCCGCAGTCTTCTCGTTTCTACTCAATTCCTTCTCATCTATATACGTATCTCGGCATCGTCGAGGAGTGGGGAAAAAGGCCGAAGGGAATAAACCGTGAAGGCAAAAAGAATTGGCTACAAGCCCGAGAATTGGTGAAACAAAAAGCTCTGCAATATCTTATCAGCATGAGGTACAGGTAGAAATTTATGTGCAATTTTTTTTTTTTTTTTTTTTTTTTCAGTGGAATGTAAGATTCGAATTGTTAACTTACCGGTCTTCCGGCGAGATTTTCCCAGGTGAAGTGCAACTTGTGCACCTGCGCGGGCACCGGCACGACGAACTTTATTGCGTATTCATTGATGACTCCTTCCCTCACATAGAATAATTCAGCCTGCAGACCTGTAATCATAAAAAAAAAATTGCGTGTTAAAAAAAAATAAATAACATTCTCCAAATTATTTTTTTTATTCGAAGTCTCTTGACATTTGTATCGTAAGAATATTTTTTATCGTAAAGTCGTGAGAAACGACGGTGCGTGATTTACCTTTCGTGAAACGACTTTCTCGTGTTCTTATCTTAACATTTATATTTCGGGTGAGACGCGAAGTGTCGTTTCTCGGAGCTTGAGGGTGTCGAGTGTCCATCGGGGTATGATAAAAGGAGAAAAAAAAACGTGTAAACGAAAAAAAAAAAAAGAAAAAAAAACGAAAATAAAGAAATATCCGTTGGGTTACGATTTCTCGGACACGAGAAGCGCTCTCTCATTCTTCTCTCATTCTTACTCTCGCTAACACGTACACAGACGCACACATTCGAAACGATTGCTCTGCAGCGATAAGAGGAGCCGTTGGGAGAGGAACAGCGAGAAATGAGAGAGGAACGTTTCGTGACCGCCGGGTATATTGTTCGGCCGATATCACGACGATCCCCGAGAGGTGGAATGGAACGTGCCTTGAACCCTTATTTACCGAGAGAGGAGAGGTCTCCCGGGTAGAAATATAGGTAGAGAACGCGAGAGAACCACGGAGGATCGCTCGGACCTCTTTCCGTGTGAGGAACACCGAAGTCTTCTGGAATACAGGTTTCGTATCGGATATCGCGAGAGAGAGAAAGCAGTGGTCTAACGCGCGGAGGTGGTGTCCGTGACTCACGTTTCTCTTCTTCTTCCACCTACGCGCGGTATCGTTCATCCCTCGGGCTCTCCGTCTTTCTCGGACTCTGTATTTGAACCACGTTGGGTCGTAACGGCTCGTATATGGGATGCCCCAGTCGTGGCAGAAAATACATTGCAAATCGAGAAATTCTCTCGAGGTCCGGCAACGCCAGGGCCTCATTCCAACAAAGTTCAATATCGTACTTCAAGCAAAGTCGAGCAATTTCATTCGCGGCTCGAACTATTTTACGAATATACATAGAATTTTTTTTTTTTTTTGTCGATATTTCGAGAGATATAGGTGACCGATATATGAGAATAGCAAGGTGATTTTCAGTGGAGGATAATATATATTGTAGAAGCGAGAAAACGAAGATAGCCGCAACGAGAGATGTTTCGCGAGGGAGGATATACAGAGGGAAGGCCATTGTCGGCATATCGCGGCACGCTTTGTTCATTGTTCACGGCTCGCTCTCGCCTCAAAGTTAAATTAGGTTTGCGCTTCGTGTATTACGCCGCTCGAGCGAACAGCACACCCTTGTTATACCTATACTAATACGTATACAATATAATGTATAAATGCGCCACCGCACACCGTTCACCGAGAGACTCGTTGATCCTTCTTCTTTTTTCTTCATTATTTTCATCGACGATAGACTCGATAGGCAAGCAACTTTTTTTTTCTTTCTTTACCGGTGGAACATGAAGTTAAGTCTTTCGGTAGAGCAATTAAAAAAAAAAAAAAAAAAAAACAAGGGCTATCGATTGCGGGTGTTTTTTTTTTCTCCAGAAATAAAAAATCGATAAAAGAATAGTTATCCAAGGTTGCAAAAAAATGCTCACGTGCCGCTTTCGGAAGGAAAAAACTATGTTAAGAAAAATCTCGTATTAACGGAAGTTGCCTCATGAGGCTACAGATTTACGATGCTCGTGAAAAATTTCAAAAAAACCAGAAAACATGACGATTTTTTTTTTCGATCGCCATTGTCCTGTTTTCGAACGGCTGAAAAGCCTCACGACACCCTTCGATTGGACGCACAAAAATTACAAAAGTTACCCTCATCATTATTTTTTCATGTTCTTCATCGTTCTGTAACAATAACAAAAAAAAAAAGATCCAAAGACTCCGTCGACCCACGAATCCATCGTTTTTTTAACTTCCAATCTCAACATTTGCTGCGCAAACCACGCGTCGGGAGTAAATAAAATATTATTTTTAGACATTCCCAGCCGTGAATCATTCTTAAGCGCGCGAAACTCGCCGATGCTGCCGGTGTACACCTTAAATCTTGAAGGACCTTACGTGTATTTTTTTTTTTTTTTTCCATTTTACCGAAGTATCCAAACATTCGCGTGGACTCTACCGTGAATCTTCTTTGAGATACGATCGGTTTCCACCCTAGCGATAAGTCTCCTCCTCCCTCTTCTCGTCGTTTCTACCGTCGACTATACCTTCTGTTCGCACACTCGAAAGTTCGGAAGCCGAGAGAACGTGGTCACAAAAGAAAAAAAAATCGAGAACAAGGAAGCGAAAAAGGGAGGGAGGGTCAAAGGAGAGAGGGAAGAGCGAAGCCATGTGTAGGGTTGGGGGAGAAACGGTAGGAGGACGAGGAACAGGGAAAAGGTCCAAGGGCCAAGGGAAGAGACTCGGAACAAACGCCCTCGGGCATCTTCCATCCTGTTTCCGTCTATTTGCGGTTGTACACGCGAGGGTAAGCCCACCTACGCTTAAAAACTCCGTGGGCAACATATAGGCCCGAGTTTCATCGTGTGCCCGACCAGTAGGTATTATCTGATAGGAACTCTTAACGAGGCACGAGGAGATTTTTAAATCACTCGAGAAGACAATGCACGTGGTCTCTCCTGACCAGAAGCCAACACAGCACAATCTTCTACCTTCTGTATATATAACTGTATACACAAGCTATAGTGCACAGTATGTATTTTATTCAAGAGCTCTTAGGGGAGCGAACTGCTGCCGTTGCTGTCCCTGCAGCTCCTGCAGTTGCTCATACGTTCTTGCAGAAACCCCGACGGCGTGTACACGTTTTCCACTGTCTCCAATGGGGGGGGGGGGGGGGGGGGGGGGCTCTCCCTTTCGTTCTTTCTGCCCTCTCGGATGCCTTTACCGGTTTTCAACATCAGATATCGGGGCCTTTTGCAAATACGCTCACGATTATCACGACCTCATCGGTGGCACAGCCTCTGGCCTCTTTGCGACTTTCTCTCGTTCTCTGCGCTACTCGATATCTTCGATATTAAATTCACCGCAGGACTGATCAATTTTCGTTCAAACGTGAGCCCGAGAAGTTCACGTGGCCTTCGAATCCCGCGTTAACCATACTCTCTTGATACCCCGATCAACGTCATGGACCTCTGCGGTCTCTGAAGGTACGATCTTGTATAGCGTTTATTATATATATGTTTTTATATTTGTAGATATATATATATGTATATAAATCGACCAACCTAGAGCTTCATGCTGTGTACACCTTTCTCTCGAAAGCCAATCGAGGGTTTAGCCCCAAGAGCCACAGTGTGTGACCTCTGACCCGTATGTTCAACGATATTTATAACGTCGCCATTTACGGCAGAGGCGAGAATTCTTCACTTCTCTCTCTCTCTCTGTACGTACTCAACCGGCAAGGAATTAAATTTGCTTGCCTCTCCACTATCTCGCCTTGTTCTCTGTCCTACCAACGCGTCGCTTCTTTTCACCTCCTCCGACTCCCTTTCGCTCTCTATATCCTTTGCGAAACTCTGACTGTGTATATTTGCCTCCCGGTCCTGACCTCGTTACCGGTTTTACCTTTCTACCCCGCCTTCGTCGTAATTCTACTCGTCAGACTGGCGTCACTACCAGATACCCTGACTGGTCCCTTTGACTTTTCTTCCGTGCAATTACACGAACGAACGAGAAACTTCCTCTCAGTTTTATCCCCTCCAACGCTACCACCCTCTCTCGTCTCGTTGAATTAATCCATAAAGCGAAAAAGATGCTAGTTGAAAAATTATTTTGCAGACGATTAACATGATTTACTCAAATAAATCGTAACTTTTGAATAAAAAAAAAAAAAAAATGATTCCACTTTTATTCTGAAGATATGAATGACAAAAAAAACTACGTATTGCAGGGTTTTAATAACCTCGCCATACAGCATAGGTGACGCGAAGATCCTTTGAAGTCTGACTCTCCTCTCGGTATCTCGGCGGAGCAAACTACCAAGAGAGCAAAGAAAGAGGAAAATAGCGAAAGAGTACCAAGAGGGAAGAAGAGAGCAAAAGAGCTCGGTAAAGAAACAGCCCTTTTCAACGAAGGCGTCGACCCTTGAGGAGAGAACCGGTGCCAGACACAATTGTCACGAGAGGCTACCACGCCACTTGGAACCTTAGGCTGAGTTTTTTTTTTTTTTGCGTGTGTGTACGCATGCAGAAGCTCCGGTAGTTCTTTGGTGGCAGCGAGAACATGGTGTACGTACACAAGTCTTGTAGTAGTTTATACGAGGCAAGAGGCCTGTAAGCTTTTTACCCTTTTGCGTCGAACGAGAGCGTAAGGCGGAATGAGTCTTTGGTGGTTCTCGCCCTTTGGATTCCGACGCACGGTAAAGCTGATCGGTTTGTTACGGAAGTTCTATTCGATGTTATAAACGAGACCAGTCAATTTCACTGCAAGTTTAGCTTCGCCACCACCACTTTTACATATCCGCTTTGTCTCCCTTGTAGCCCTCGCAGACCCGAGGCTCTCTGAGCTTTTCCTACTCCTTGATCTTTCTCTCTTATGTTTCCGCCTCGCTTCGGTTTTCATCTCTTGGAAGTTTCCCCTCCCCTTCCCTCTCCTACACCCCCTATGGCGTGTAGTAAGAAACTTTTGCGTTTCCACGGCGGCACCTTCGAAACAACCCCCTCGAGTACATTGCAACATCGCCGTCAGCGACGTCGGAGGTACACACCAGAGGCGGAAGATAGGTACAACTCGAAAGGTACGCAAAAGTACCATCAGTGGCCCGTCCAAGATAAAACGTCGTGTTCGAGAACGGCTCCCGAGACGCTTGCCTCTCACCTTCTCGGCTTTGATGCCGACGAGGCCGACGTCGTTGACACGAAATGAAGACGGGAAGAGAGCAGAGAGGAGAAAGAAATGAGCGAAGATCGAAAAAAAAAATAATAATAATAAGAAAGAAAGTAAACAACGCGAGAAGGAACATTCTCGAGAGGCGAACTGGATATCGTATCTCTTCGCCCGAGCCACTGCGATCATCGTTCTTCGTTAAGTAAAAAGGAAAAATATAAAGTACGAAATTGCGAGAAAGCATTCTCGGATTAAAGTACACAATAGTGTATCAAAACGTCCATCTTTGTAATGAAAAGTCTTCGTTGCTTCGCCACACGACTACAATTATCCGAGGGTTCGTCACTTCGATAATTTACATTCAGCCGGGGGGTTTTTTCATCTCTCGTAAATTCTACGAATCCTTCGAAGTAAAATTTACAAATGAAAGAGGGTAGAAAAAATAAATGTATGGTAAAAAAAAATGCAAAGAACATAGTTATTTTGAGAGTACGATGATCGGAGATTGCGGGTGCTGCACGCGTCTTTTGCACACAGGCGTGAAACACCCGGCGAAATTTCGCAGGCAACCGTGTCCCCCGCTGTCAAAATAGTCCATTCATGCGTATTTGACACGCGAGGAAGAGCGAGACGAGGCTAATGCTCTGCGCGGAACTTGCGAATTCAAAAGAGAACTCGAATAAAAAAAAAAAGTTTATTTCTCTCTCGTTCTTCGTCTTCTTTTATCGTTTGTACGATGAATGGATGAGCGGGCGAGAGAAGCCGGTACCCACCGTTATACTCGACGATATAACTCGACGGGCCTTACGCGACGCGGGGTCCTTTAAGACTCGAGCAACCCGACACCTACGAACGAGGCTCCCCGTCACGAAAAAAAGAAGGAAACTTCTCTTTTCCTTTCTGGGGGTAGAGCAGCCGCGTATAACACAAATGCTCAGGACACACAGCGGGATCGGTCCCCAACGGGCAATACTCCATATTCTTATACATAACCGAGGTGTACACGCGAAGCTCAATATAACGAGGAGGGTTAGAGGCCCGGTGACGCGCGAAGACTTTCTAAAGGTAGGGCCCACGAACGAAGATTAAGAATAAAGAGAAATAAAAGAAGCAGACGTAGGAGGCAAAGGAAGAATGACGAAGGGAAGTCCGTTGAACGAAAAAGATTTCAGACTCGAAAAAACTACCGAAGATTGGGGACCATGTGGAATAGTCGTTTGTAATAATATAATACTGTAAGGAAACTGATTATATAAAAAAAAATGTTTAAATGTAAAAAAGGGACGGAGAATTTTTTAAAGTAGACGGATATTTCAAAATGTTTAAGGAGAAAGGCTAAGAATTTTTTTTTTTGGAAAACGGAAACAACATTTTTTATGACGATAGACATTAGAACGTTATGAAAATTTATAAATTTAAGCTTTAGTACTTCCGATATCTGCTGGAAATTGCGTAGAAGTGTCGCTCACGCGGATTTTACGAATTATTGACGTCGGTAATTCATGGTATATAATACTGCTTCCTCGTAATTTTTATGTAACTGTTCCCTCCATCGTATATCATCTATAATATCACGAATGCAAGAATTGTATTGAAGTTAGTAACTTTGCCAACCTTAATACTTCGAAATTTAAGAATAACATTTTTCTAATTTTTTGATATCGTGTTTTCAATGCGAAAAATACGCGACAACTTGATAGTATTCACACACGTGTTCTGATATGATATAAGATTGTTTCGTGATCGTATTTGTGTGATTCCAAAGTTTCGACTATGCGGAACGAAAAAATAAATTTGTGAGCTGCTCGGCGAATTTTATCGATATCCGTAAATTCCGTAAACTTCGATATTCACCGCCACGTTGGATAGACGCACTCATGATGCACTCGCGGAAGTTTAACATTATGGACGCGCATAGCTGATAAAATATCAAAGTACTTCCGCCTCATTTCGGTTTATTAACAGAGGAATGTTTGCAAAAAAACAAACCCTAATATAACAACCAATCGCAATACTACTACAATGTTCATATAGCCAGTTACTCATCATGCATTCGTTCACAACGGCTCTCTTGTGTTTCTGATTTGGTCGATCCAATAAACCACCGATGCTTACTAGAGTCTCGTATTCATCATACTGATCTTAACGAGGAAAAAAGACAAGATATTTGTTGTTTGTTTAGTCCAAAAAACAGAATAAAATTCCAATGCTTTGGGTTCATTTGGACTGTCTGCTTGTCCGTTAATTTCTTAGGTACACGAGGTGCCTAAGCATAAGTCTGATGAAGCTAATTTCTTATGCTAATTTAATTTGCTTCCTCGTAGACCTTTTAAACCTTTATGGACAAAATCTTTGGGATATTTAGTTGCAATTAACCGAGAATCGCTTTAAACGACGTTTTCGAGAAATTCGAAGTCGTACTATATCCCGGGAGCGTCAAAGGAAACACTAAGAACGCCGATGTTACGTATTTTATCAGCTATTACCGAATTATCACGGTATCCATACGTTCAAAACAGACATATGCAACATTTCAAAAAATCGCTTTTTAAATGGTAAATAATAGAGAAACGTCCATCTTTATTATCTTGACGTTTAGGGAGCGGTGACATTTTCAGGTCAGTCGTAATGGCAAATAACTAACAGCGTACAGGATGTTACGTCGTGCCGATCTCTCGCGAAAGAACTGAAGTAAAAGAGTGCTTTTTCTGGGGCAATAATTGCAATGGTACAACAGCTTGCAACTCGAAGGTATCCCGAATCCTTATGGCCCTTTGCATTCTTGGTAGCATGCTTATCGCCTACGTACGCAAATAGTTCCGTTCTTCGTGTAGCCGCTAATTATCGCATATCGCGTCGTTTTTAGTGTAACACATACCTACCGAATGTCGGTCGCCACTGTTTCGTGTTTGTTGAAAGAGTTCAGTGTGTAGAACTTAAAATATCAATATTAAGTTAAAAAAATGATGAAACGAAGTTATGGAACATATGCGTTAAGATATGAAGTAAATCGATTACTATAGTGATTTCATAATATCGGATTTACGAATGCGTGCATTAAAAAAAGTATTAAAGTGGTTGCGTACGAACGCAGCATGGATACCATAATATATTTTTTTGTACCTCGTGCATGGAAAGCGGCGCATTTCATAGCAGTTTTGCAGGACGAAAGTGACTCTTTGCGTAGCAGTATCGTAAGTAAGGTTTGCGCATGCGCATTACCTTACTTTTCGTCCATAGGGTAAAAAAGTTAACTTTACTGCCCGCTAAATAACTTTTCTGCTCTTGGGACGAAAAATTATAACCTCACTTTTCACTGTCTGTCCCGCAAAACTGCTATAAAACGCGCCGCTTTCCCGGGACTTGTTACAAAAAGTATAGCGTGCAACTCGGGCCGAAAGTTGCCGATTGCAACGAGTGTGAGACTTGTAGCCCGAGCGACGCGAGCAACACTTTCATTGTTGCACAATGTACTAATAATTATCGTCATAACATAAATCATTTGAAAAAACATATGACTGCGACGCGATCATTCTTGCAATAATATACGATGGCCTAAGGCCGAACGGATATTCAGGTTATGTTTGTACGCAGCCGATTATGCCCTTAGAGAATTAAGCCATCGATATAATAAATTGAATTTGTACCTATCGATTTCCGTTCATAATACAAAGCTCCAACCTTTCGTTCGCTTTTTTTATTGGTTTTTTACACAACGGAACTGGTTCGGTACGTCTATGCTGTGTGCACCTTTGTCCAATTCTATTTTGACGCCTTGAATACCTCTAACCTCATTCGCTCTTTTTTTTTATCAAAGGTATAAATGTCTCACGAACATTATACGGGTTGGTTTTGTTATATCCCCGAACTTAGGTGGAAATTGTAATAGGATACCGGTTAAGAAATAATGGAACTATTTCCCAACAGATATTCATTATTTCACGGGTATTTCTATTATGATTTAATATGGATTTCGTATGATAAATCGGCATAGCGTGTCTATTAATTTTTTTTTTCTATTTTCTCTTCGAATCATTTTCATCCATAAAATATGATATGAAATTATATGATACGACATTATTGCATTTGGCAGCGTTCCAAGACAAGCGGCAAAAGACTTCAGGAGAGCGGAAGGACATTTTTTTCCAAGATTTTATCCAACAGGCTAGTGACAGAGAGGCAACTACTTGACTTTATTTATTACGACTGTCGTTCCTTGGAAAATGGAAGTCATAAGCCGGAAGGAGAAGCATATGCGATGGTTGTACTGAGAGAACCTGGAGGACCCCTCCGACTCCGCGGAGACTCCCTAAAGCCATACAGAAACGAGAAGCTAGCGGGTAACACGGCATTGCTTTTTCCCCCTGTCCCATGTGTCTTCGAGTTGTGCAAGTATATATCTACGGTGAATATTTTAGTCCTTTAAGTGTGTTCTATATATCGCGTCTCCCGCACGCTTCCTCCTATCTTATCATTCCACGACTTCTGACTCATACTTCACCGGGTAGTCGGTGGAGGTTTATGGGGACCACGTGGGTCGAGAAATATAGTCTAAAGACGAGTGTCCAAGTGTCCATAGAATGCACGCACGACGCCCAGACGACGCGACTGGGCGTCGTCGTAATATTTCGCACGTGGAAGAGCCCTCTCTCTTCGTGGTTATCCACAGTCTGATGACTCTCCACCGTGAACACATACATAGAGCTGTTACTACTACGTTTAAATAATTCTCTCGTGTATTAAGCAGCTTCACGCTGTGCAGAAATACTCACGTAAGCTCCACCGATCCACCGAGCTCTGGCAGGTAATAAACGACGCGACGGACCTTCCTGTTTAGCATATATCGAACGAGTGTCGTGCGCTCACGAGACACGAAGGAGTTCTCTCTCTTCCTCGCTTGCTGAGCACTTCTGAATAACCCATAAGTCGTCCCGATGTGTCCTGTGGAAACCCACGGCGAAGGCCTCTTCCACAACCTCTCCGATACCACTCACGCTTCACCGAACCTTCGGCGGTGTGCCGAAGGTATAATGTATAAGTAGTGGAAGTTCTTGCGAGCTAACAGGAAGGCGTAACTTCCTCGCGAGACACACGACTATACGCGCATATACATAGGGGAGAGAAACATAATTTTACGTCGCTCCCTTAGACGACGTATTACTCGTCTCGATCCTACGCGATCGCCGGGCTGAGTAACTCATGCAAGCTTAAGACCTCATAGCCGTGTCACGAGGGGAAAAAAAGAAAAATAATACTACCCGCGGACTTTTTAGAATGTTTCACTCTCGCGATGTTTTCTTGGTTGGTGTTTTATCGAAGTTGCGATGTTTCACGAGATTCTTTTTTTTTATTTTTACTCTCAATCATTGTGTCGTACAGTCGTCACCCCTTTCGGCATCACGCCTTTTCTTGCAGGGTTCTTGGCTCTTGCTGGCTTAACACCGAAGCCTTTACTTCCTATCTTTATTCCACACGCTGTAGAAGGCTTTTCGCTTCGAGAAACACAGGGGAGCGCGCGAGAGAGACTCGACAACTTTACGACACGTCGTTCACTCGCCGGACGGATTATCCGAAGCGTGTAAGACGAGATTCTTAACGGGCTACGTGCAGTTTCAAGCTTTCCGCTGATGCTTCTGCCCGGTAAACCATTTCTTTTACTTCTGCCTATTTCTTGGATTTTCTTCGACTGAAGAACGGACCCTATCCGTTTACCAAAACTGCAGGGTTGTTTAACGAAGAAAATAAGTGGAAAGAGAGACTATTCTGACGCTGAGTTTACGAGGATATTTCAAGCCCGCGAATGCGAAGAAAACGATTTGTTCCTCGCCGAGATAAATGAGACGGGGTAATTGATACCGGGGGCCCTCGCGTGCAAATTAAGCCGCGATTTAACGCAACGAGCATAAACACAACGTAGCGCGGAGAGTCTTCTTCGTGTATTTTATTAGAACGATTAAATACGGAGTTTCGGGTTCGGGGATCGAGAGATAAAACGAATCCTTTTTTTTGGACGTTCGTCGTCTCGTTTTTTTTTTTTTTTTTTTTCTATACTCGTCTCGTTTTCGCTTGAACGTGAAAACCAGTTTCATGAGACAAACACGAGAGTGACTGAGACAAAGAGAGTGAAAAAAACATAATCGATTTGTCGCATTGCAAATTAACGCGTTCACGAAGAATCTTAATTGCCGTCGTTTCGACGATAACATTGATGCAGCACCAGCGAACGAAATTTACGCCATACGCATGTTCCAGCAATCGCGCGCAGCTCCAGCTTAATTTTTAACTGAAATTTACTTTGACAGACGAAAAAAATTATTGATTTATTTTTGAATCTTGAGCTCGCGATCGAGAAATGTTTATTCGTTTTCCATTGGAAGCAGAAGACGACACGAGCAGTAAGAGAAAACAGTGTAGAGACAGATAGAACGTGAGAGAGGGTGAAACTTGAACTCATCCAAAGTAAACCTCGGCTGCGCGGAGTCGCACGCACGGATTCCCGGATTGGATGCTAAGATAATATTGTCTCTGGCCGCCCTCTGCACACATACTCGTCTACCGTATACGTATTCAACAACAGGGAGCGAAACTTCTGTAGATAACGCGTGAAGTAAATTAGAAGGGCGTATCTTCTATTATTGTAAATAGGAAGATACGCCCTTCGAATGTTAGTCACGCGATATCGTGTATCTGTGTGTATCGTGTATCTGTGTGTATCTGTGGAACAAGCGGATGGCTTCGTGTGCAGAGGCGATTGCAAATAGCGTGTACATCCATAGATAGACCGTCGAACTGCATCCAAACTACAACAAGAATGACGTCGATTTTTGGGACGAGGGGATCGCCCCGTCGTCGTTTCTATTGGTCGACGGACGACAGATGGAACTCTGATTGAGACGTTGCGTGCACCGAAGGCTACTACTCAGTACATACATAATGTAGTAAACTTACTGACGCACCCAGTCGACATGTGCGACCGTGGAAACGTAACGAGGCGGGCGGACAGGAAATTCAATTTATGCTTTGAAAGACACGTAGCAAAGAAACTTGTTGTATTCCTGATAAAGTAATCATTGAAAGCAAAGGTCCAAGACGAAAATTGAAGTAGCCGTTTGCCAGAAATACGAGAAAAAAAAATGCCATCTGTGATGACTGACCTTACAGAGGTAAAAAGGGATTTGTAGGAAATTCCTTTGTTCGAACTTCCTGAATGTTATTGTCGTGTAAATGCCGTAAAACCTGAAGACATTCAATCGAAGATCTAACAGTCTTTTTTTCTTCGGAAGATACAGATCCATTGACCACGTGAGAAGGCCATGAAACCCCAGACTGACCGGAGATGCTACAGCAGGATGAATTGTCACTGACGATTTATCACTTTGACGAAGGACGAGGGTATTTTTCGTTGGGGTCAACGGGTGCGCGCACAGGCATAGAATGCTCAGGTCATCAGGAGTCGCCCTGCTTCAGCTATATGGAAGATTCGAGTCCGGTATGGAACGAAGAACCCTCAAAGAAATCATGCTGATACCTCCCGTTGCGCGAACATGAGGATTCCAGCGATAGGTCCTGAAACCCTTGTCTCTCTTCGTATCTTTAAACCAGCCTTGACCTTCTGCTGCGCGAGCAACGGCAGCATATTTCACAAACAGAATTTCAATTCTTATTTTTTTATATGTATATTTTTTTTTTTAATATTCCTACCATAGCTGTCGAGGATCTCGAGGTGATCTTATGAACTCTCGAATTTTTAACTGGCGCCGATGAGAAAGATAACGGTCGCGACGTCGAGAGTCGTCTGTGACGGCAAGCTTATTCTTTCGAATAGATGGATATTTCAATGGTGAATGTTTATCCACTGAAACTGCCGGTACTCGAACGTTCGATAAGTGTTATACCGACCCAAAGAACTTCGAGAAAAACACCTCGGAGTACTCGAGTGTCTCAGACACTCCGCACGAACTTCAATTCATCCTATGATCTTGACAATCTCGGCGTAGAGTCTCCGAAGGATGTCAAGGAAAATAGTTTTTTTGCTCAATCATCCCTACGATGAAGGGACAACAGCATTTTTAAAGTAAATATAACTACTTTTTATAGTTTACTTAATTTTGGAAGCATCGAGGCATTTACCAATACAACTTTAAGAACACAAATCTTATAAAAATCAAATTGAACAGAGAGACAATTGGGCCGGCCAACTAGACATTTCTTGAAGGTCACTCTGTCAAGGGACAGCCTTTTTTGGACTCGTCGATACGTGTATGTGGCTTATTTTTAAAAAGTCGCGTAGAAGCAAAATGGCATTACAAATGCTTCAAAAAACATCGGAAGGTAGAAAAAAAAATTAGGAGAATATTTTTATTTTCCGGGAAGTGAAAAACAAAATGTTCATGATTATAGATACTTTTTAGTGAAATTGGGAACTGCCGACAGTGATTTCGAAGCTTATCATGGAATAATATGGAAATGTTGGGCACAAGTGTCAACGTAATAGTATAAGTATTTGGATCTGTGACCGGAATTGTGACATTGCTTTCTGATAATATTTATGTATTTCTAAACTTAAGACTACGAGGAAGAAAACTTTTTATTTACTTCTGCAGGCCCCTGATACTTTGTGATGTAACGCCAAACTGCATAAACGTATTGCGTACTCGCAACTTTGAGATTATTCGTACGCGGGACTGATAAAATATTGAACTGTTTGTAAAAAAGCGCTGTGTAACCTGTCGCACCACTGTGTTAATTTACATACTTTGTCATACGAACTATTTGTACGAACGTGTTGTCTCGTGAGATGGCTCTTGCCTTTCGTGATTCGTGAGACGATTTTAACGAGGAATACAGCAAACAGAAATTCGTTGCTAACAAAAAGAACACAAAAAACAGAATGAAGTTCGCATGCGTCGTGGTCATTTGGACTGTCTGCTTGTCCGCCATTTTTTAGGTAAACTAAATGCTTAAACAGAAGTCTACTGAAACTTGAACATCTCACAATTTTGGATAATTCTGTAATTCTTATGCTCTTTTATAGAAAAACATTAGGAAGCCATGTGCAACATGACAATCTGTTGGGTATTTTATTGGAATAATTCAAAAATTGGTTCAAAACAATGGTTTGAACAAATTCTACGAAACTTGTCAGGCATTCAATCCAAATTTCATTCCTTTTGAATAATAATTTCAATTCCGAAACATTATATAAATGTTTAGCCAAACAGCCTATTTATGTTTTTTTTTTTTTTTTTTTTCACGAAAACAAAAATTCATATCGCTGTCGATATAAAAATGATACGAATGAGACATTCCAACTTTATTTCACTGTCCGTTGCATGCTGACGCATGTTATGTTCATATTTTTTACAGCGGAGGGTTAAACCACTACGTACTACGAATGTCATAGCAACCCGCATCAATGATGGCAGGTTGCGTCGTTCTTGGCATAGCGTAGAACGACAGAATGTTGGCCAATAGCATAGTGTGTTTGTTCAAAGGGTTTAAGGGTTAAGAATTGAAGGATTTGTTCCAAGGTTCAAAGGTTATGGCGCAGAGTGTGATGTGTCAATAAAAACTTTAAAAAAAATAATCAATTGACGTTATGAGATATCTATGTTAAGATGAGGAGTAAATTGATTATTACAGTGGAATCGCTCTTTTCTTAACTTCACTTAACTCAACCGCCCGCTTATCTTAACTGGTTACCGTGGCAACAATTTCGCTTGACTATACCAGACCAACGCCGTAGCTTTTTGTCTACGGACGCGTCCATCCCTCGTTACCCCTACCGACAGCAATTGACCGGGAGTGGGGACTGTTGGAGAAATACAGAATAGCGAATGCGTCCGGTCCCGTCAAGTTAAGAAAAGAGGGCTTGTGCTGTATAGTGATTTCGAAATATCGCGATTTCAATTATGTATATTAAAAAAGGATCAAGTCGGTGAAACGCAAGATTACTATTTAACGTTTTCACGCGACATTGGAAAGGTTGCATATAATACGAACGCAGCATCATGGATATTTATAATCAGAACAATGATCATTTGAGAAAACTGGCGTTTTATGGTTATGGAAATCGGCGAGATCAATTTAAACCGACAGATATTCGGATCGTTCCTCTTGAACGATTGCCACTTGTACGACAGATATCGGTATGCTTGAACTTTGAAACTCCGAGAAAAACCCTTTGGAACTGTCGATGGTACCAGTCAGCTCTACGACTTTACTGCCACTGCTCTACCGCAACTGGCATTCATCCCACGATTTATGATATTTTTTTTACTTTTTATGGTTTACTATGGTTTACTATGAGTTGATTTTCAAGGTATGTATACACATCTTAACTGTACAAATCTTATAGATAATCAAATTGAACCTAAAACAATTTGGACAACCAACTGAACATTTCTTCAAGGTCCGGGACAATATTTTTTGGAGTCGTCGATGTACGTACGTAGTTTTTTTTTTTTTTTCAAAATCGCGTACCAGCAATATAATATAATTTAAATGCTAAACAGATGTTTCCGAAAACATCGAGAAGTAGGAAAAAATTAAGAGAATATTTTTGTTTTTTCAGGAAGCGAAAAACAAAATGTTTATGATCATAGATACTTTTTATTGAAATTCGTATCTGTTGACCGTGATTTCGAAAGTTATCACAGAATAATATGGAATTGTTGGTCGCACGTGCCAGCGTAATAGTATTTGGACGTTTGACTGGCATTGTCTCCGGTTGCTTCCCGATCATATTTATCTGTTCCTAAAGTTTAGATTACGCGGAAGAAATTTTTTGTTGGCTTCCGCAGTGCCTGATACTTTGTTATTAACGCCAAACTGCATAAATGTGTTATGTATGCGGACGTTTGAGATTATTGGTATGCGTGACTAATAAAATATTGAAGTTTGTATAAAAAAGCGCTGCCTAACCAGTTGCACCGCAGTCCTTCGCCAGAGTGTAGACTTCCGTAATTCGTCATACATTCGCACGAAATTGTTCTCTTGTGCCTCTGATTTATTCGGTTCAATCGATAATCACCTATATTTATTAAGGTCTCGCGTTTCGTGATACGGTTTTTAACGAGGATCCCAGGAAAACATTTTGTCGCAGAAAAAAGAATACAAAAAAACACGATGAATCTCGAATACGTCATGGTAATTTGGAGTGTCTGCTTGTCCGCCAGCTTTTTAGGTAAATTGGGTGCCTAAACACACAAGTCTATTAGAACTTAAACTTCTCACAATTTTAGTTTAATCTGCAATTCTTCTGCTCCCTTGTAGAAAAATATGTAAGTAGTTCGCAAGTTGACAATCATTTCGGTATTTTATTGCAATTATTCGAAATTGCCTTAAACAATATTTTGAAAAAATTCTAAATTTCTCGAATTTTATTACGAATTTCAATCTGAATTTCATCCCATTTTAAGAATCATTTCAATCTTGAAACTTTAAACAAATTTCCAATTAAACAGCCCATTTATTATAATTGGACTTTTTTTTTTACACAAAAACAGAAATTCATGTCGATGTCAATATAAAAATGGTATAAATGAGACATTATAACTTTATCTCATCGTCAGTTGCACGTTGGTGCACATTACATTATTTCTTTTTTACAGCCGAGGGCTACACCGTTACCTGCTACGACTGTTTCAACACTCGTGGCTTTCCGGACCCATGTCCGTGGACCCACCCTTCCGTCGAGACGACCAAGACAGAAACACACACTCGTACGGAAGCAAATATAGCTTTTAGCCTGTGGCCGGGGTGCTTGAAAGAACGAACCACAAACGTCAAAACTGGTACGAATTTTATCAGTTCAACAGTCGTTTGCAAAAGTTAAACTAATCACTGCTTACATGATAAATAATAGCGAGACTTTTTCATCTCGATTTATAGGGGAAGTCACTATCGAAAGGAGAGTTGTAGTGGTAGGAGAAGGGCATAAAGTAGGATGTACCAGCGGTCCGGACCCTAATCCAGAATATTACACAGACGAGTGTTTTTGCTGGGGCAATTATTGCAATGGTTCAACACCGTTTAGCTCAAACGCATCCCAGACGGTTATGGCGCTTTGCATTTTGGGTAGCATCCTTGTTGCTTACATACGCAAATAGTTTTATTCTTCCTGCGCCCACCAATGATCGCAAATTGCGTCGTCCTTAGCATAACGCAGAACAGAACGACCGAATGTCAATCAACACTGTAGTGTGTTTGTTTAATTGGTTTCATGTTCAGAGCTGTGTAATGTATTAATATAAATACTTTTAAAAATGATTAAATGTAGTTGTAAAAAATCTATGTTAAGATAAGGAGTAAATTGATTATTATAGTGATCTTGAAATATCGCGACTTCAGTTATATATTGTAACGAATATAGCTGACTAGCTAACGAAAGGAGCTGACTATTTATTGAGACCCACGATATTAGTTAGGTTGACACTAGACGAACGTACGGACGATCGATACGAGATCGATCGTCACGACAAGCGTCTGGATGGGACTTTAAAAGCGAGCGGAAGTGTAATTTCGTAATCGGCATAATTAAGGTTTCTTATTTTTAATAATATCCGCCCCAAAACAAAAAACGCGTGTTATTCATTCGCTCGGTCATTACAATATATCGAAAAAAGAATCAAGTCGATGAAGCGCAAGATTACTATTTAAGGTTTTCATGCGACATTGGAAAGGTTGTATACAATACGAACGCAGAACGGATATTTATAATCAGAACAAAGATCATTTGAGAAAATTGACACTTGATCGTTGTTTGTGGAGTGCGACGCGTTCATGCTTATGGAAATCGACAAGTTTAATTTAAACCGACAGATATTCGGATCGTAAATACAGTAGAACCTCGATTTTCCGAACCATGTCTCTGTTTAACCGAACGCTCCATTATGTTCCAACTAAATGTATATACTGTAACGTGGCAACAATCAAGCCCGTTATTTCCGACTCGCTCCGGCACTCACAAGGCGATTCCTCAGGGCCAATTAGAAAATTAGAATTATTTTTAATTATTTTTATAAAAATATTTCATGTCCACGCGCCTCGGGCGAGAGAGCATCTGCGAGGAGCCCCTAACCCCGTAGCCTATCGTTGATTAGACGATATCAATATCGAGGGAAAGGACCACCGCTTTTTCCCAGCGACGCCACCTTCAAATTGCAGCTCTCGAGTTGTTTCGAGTTGCCGAGGAAAAATCATCGAAAGTATCGGTTCTCGTACGCGGAGATAGAGTACCGCTGAGAGACTCGCTGAGTGTCTCGCTCTCGCGCGTTACTCAGCGCTACGGCGTCGCGAGAGGGTTCAAGATATTCAAATTTCCGAAAAGGGCCGAGCGTTCGCGGATTTCGGAAATCGTCGCGATTAGGTAGGTGGTAGGGGTGTCGCTAACGAGAGCGTGAAAGACACGTTACTCGGGGCACTTCCCGTTGAGTTTCGGAGCGAGTTGGATCGTCGATCAATATTTCGGATACCGTACGGAGGAGAATTTCGCGAGCCGAACAACTGGATCGCTCACGACGAGAAATCGAGAGACATCGGTGAGCTCTTTCGCCCGAGGGACAAATTAAGATCGGTAGTTCGCGGATTTTATTTGTTTTATCGTTTCGTGTTATTTATTTTTAGCGTGTGGGTTCGCAGCGTGAAAATAAGAATTACATTTTGTCGGCGGGCTCCGAGTTCAACGATTCTCGAGGAAACATAGAAGTTGCTGTGAGGTCGACGGAAAATCGTTTTATTCGAGTGTGCAGAGCAGCGAGACGAGCTCGCATTTCTTCCAATCGATCGTAAACCGTTGCCGCGACAATACTTTCCAAATTTAGCAATTTTATAATTTTTCCGTGAACGCGCATTGGGGATAAATCCCACGGGAAGTCGCCTTTTCGTTACCGTCGTCCGCGGGAGGCTATCGTGTATGCCAGAGTGAGTGCGAGGGTGTACCGGGGAAAAGATCGAGTCTCTTTTATTTTTCCCCGGGAATTAAACTGTTACCGAGTGTGTGAGAGAAAGGGTAAAACGCGAGAACGAGAGCCTTCCCGCGTCGCAGTAATCTGCGTGCGCGAGTGTGCGAGTGTATGAGAGCGTCAGCGAGATCTCGAGTGTTGGGGAAATTATTGAGAAAACTACTGTTAAAATTTGTTTGGTTCACGGGACGAGAGGTTTCCGCCGAGTTCTTCGGTTTTCCCTCTCTTAGCTGAGAAATAATTATTTAAATAAAATTAAATTTGTTTGTTTCAAGAAATTATCGTGTTCGAGTGATTTATTTTATTTTGTGTCCGTTACACCGACGTAAAAAACACCCAGCCCCTCTCCGATTATCGAAAGCTGCAGCTAGCCGTCAGCTAATCAGCCTCATCGTATTTTCTCTGGCGCGTTACGCGCCTGGCGCCCATCCCGCGAGGGAAAATAAAAAAAGTGAAAATTCTTAGGACGTTAGCTTGTCGAGGTTGAGGGTTCTCGCGAGTAAGGTAAGAGACCCAGTTTCGGACGCTTTTAGGTTACCGGTCAATCATTATTAAAATATTAATTTTGCCCGTGTCTATCGAGGTATATCTTTTGCATGACTCTATAGGCGGAGATTTCGTCTATTCAAATCATCCTTTACTTATTGTTTTCAATTAATTGAAAATATTATATTAATAAAAATATGGAAGAGTTCCAATGTCCCATTTTCGGAACAGCCTTATTCCCTCTTGTCCCAATCCAATCCAGTTTCTTCGCGTGCTCAGCCGCTACTTTATTTTTTATTATTTTCATAGGAAATGTTCGACACCCAATTATCATTGCACGATGTACATGAATATTTGGACTATTTGCATGTACCCTAATATAACTGAATTCGAGACTAATTCTTTTAGTATACGCGGAAATACGACAGCAGCGTCCGAAACAGGGACGTGTTCCGAAACTGGGTCTCTTACCTTAGGTAAATTCGATGAAAGGGATTTACGCTACAATACATTGTTTCTCGCGTCGCGTATTTGCATCGTTAATCGGTTCGCATACTGGCTTTCCAAAGCAGTTTCGGGAGTACAGTCGATAAATATAATACTGTTATTTCATTAATATGCGTTTTATTTATATAAGTATTACGATCCCGTAGAAAAAAATCGCGTTTCGATTATCCGCACTAGACTCGGTGTCGGCGAGTACGGATAATCGAGGTTCTACTGTATTTATCTTCCGAAACGATTGCAACTCGAACGACAGATATCGGTATGCTTGAACTTTGAAACTCCGAGAAAAATCTTTCGGAAATCTTCATGGTGCCAGGTCTGCTCTACTGCCAGTACCCTACTGCAATTTGGATTCATCCAATCTATGATACATTTTTTAGTCGACAATTTACTATTTGTAGTTTACTATGACTTGATTTTGAAGGTATGTATACACATCTTAACTGTACAAGTCTTATAAATAATCAAATTGAAACCAAAAATAATTCGGACAACCAACTGAACATTTCTGCAAGATCTGGGACAGTGTTTTTTGGCGTCGTCGATGTACGTACGTAGGTTTTTTTTTTTTAAATCGCGTACAAGCAATATAATTTAAATGCTAAACAGGTATTTCATAAAACATCGAGGTGTAGGAAAAAATGAAGAGAATATTTTTGTTTTTTCAGGAAGCGAAAACCAAAATGTTTATGATCAT
This sequence comes from Buathra laborator, assembly GCA_934046635.1. Taxonomy (NCBI): domain Eukaryota; kingdom Metazoa; phylum Arthropoda; class Insecta; order Hymenoptera; family Ichneumonidae; genus Buathra; species Buathra laborator. Next base: position 1,211,553 of record OW203897.1, on the reverse strand, counting down.
AGATACTTTCTATTGGAATTCGTATCTGTTGACCGTGATTTCGAAATTTATCACAGAATAATATGGAATTGTTGGTCGCGCGTATCAGCGTAATAGTATTTGGACGTTTGACTGGTATTGTCTCCCGTTGCTTCCCGATCGTATCTATCTGTTGCTAAAGTTTAGATTACGCGGAAGAAAACTTTTTATTAACTTCCGCAGATGCCTGATACTTTGTTATTTAACGCCAAACTGCATAAACGTGTTACGTATGCGGACGTTTGAGATTATTCGTACGCGTGACTAATAAAATATTGAAGTTTGTATAAAAAAGCGCTGCCTAACCAGTTGCACCGCAGTCCTTCGCCAGAGTGTAGACTTCCGTAATTCGTCATACATTCGCACGAAATTGTTCTCTTGTGTCTCTGATTTATTCGATTCAATCGATAATCACCTATATTTATTAAGGTCTCGCGTTTCGTGATACGGTTTTTAACGAGGATCCCAGGAAAACATTTTGTCGCAGAAAAAAGAATACAAAAAAACACGATGAATCTCGAATACGTCATGGTAATTTGGAGTGTCTGCTTGTCCGCCAGCTTTTTAGGTAAATGGTGCCTAAGCACACAAGTCTATTAGAACTTAAACTTCTCACAATTTTAGTTTAATCTGCAATTCTTCTGCTCCCTTGTAGAAAAATATGTAAGTAGTTCGCAAGTTGACAATCATTTCCGTATTTTATTGCAATTATTCGAAATTGCCTTAAACAATATTTTGGAAAAATTCAAAATTTCACGAAATTTATTAGGAAATTCAATTTGAATTTCATCCCATTTTAATAATCATTTCAATCTTGAAACTTTAAACAAATTTCCAATTAAACAGCCCATTTATTATAATTCGACTTTTTTTTTTACACGAAAACAGAAATTCATATCGATGTCAATATAAAAATGGTATAAATGAGACATTGCAACTTTATCTCATCGCCAGTTGCACGCTGGTGCATATTACATTACTTTTTTTTTACAGCCGAGGGCTACACCGTTACCTGCTACAACTGTTTCAACACTCGTGGTTTTCCGGAGCCATGTCCGTGGACCGACCCTTCCCTCGAGACGACCAAGACCGAAACACACACTCGTGCGGAGTCAGATATAGCTTTTGGCATGTGGCCGGGGTGCTTTAAAGAACGAAGCAAAAACGTCAAAACTGGTACGAATTTTATCAGTTCAACAGTCGTTTGCAAAAGTTAAACTAATCACTGCTTACATGATAAATAATAGCGAAACTTTTTCATCTCGATTTATAGGGGAAGTCACTATCAAAAGGGAATTTGGACTGGTAGGAAAAGACTATAAAGTAGGATGTACCAGCGGTCCGGCCCCTAATCCAGATTATTACATAGACCACTGTTTTTGCTGGGACAATTATTGTAATGGCTCAACACCGTTTAGCTCAAACGCATCCCAGACGGTTATGGCACTTTGCATTTTGGGTAGCATCCTTGTTGCTTACATACGCAAATAGTTTTATTCTTCCTGCGCCCATCAATGATCGCAAATTGCGTCGTCCTTAGCATAACGCAGAACAGAACGACCGAATGTCATTCAACACTGTAGTGTGTTTGTTTAAATGGTTTCATGTTCAGAGCTGTGTAATGTGCGAATAAAATCTTAAAAACAATAATAAAATGAAGTTACGAAAGATTTATGCTAAGATAAGGATTAACTCGACTACTATAGTGATCTTGAAATATCGGGATTACTTAAGGCGATGAAGCGCGAGATTACTATTTAACGTTTTCACGCGGCATTTCAATGATTGTATACAATACGCAGCATGGTTACATATCATCAGATTGAAGATCGTTTTTGGAAATGTACGTTTCGTCGTTGTTTAAGGTCTGTCTGCGTCGCAATCATTGTCGCAATAACATCGATGGCGTAACATCGGAAGTGCATACACACTATGCTTATGAAAGTTAAGATTTCTCAAACGGCTGCAGCTCGACAACACACGTAGGCATATCGAAAGTTCAAAAATCCGAGAAAAACCTCGTGGAATACTCGCTTTTTAAGATTTTAAAGGTATCCCATATGCATATCTTAACTATATAAATTCGATGGAAAATCAAATGGAGCCGAAAATCAATTCAGCCAGCCAATTGAAAGGGATCATTCCGGGAACGGAAATGGTACGGTTACCGTGCATTATTTTCTGCCTAATGCTTCAACGCCATCGTTACAATATTTCATCGCTATATTTGTACGAAACTTAACCATATCTTTACTCTTGCATAACCACAAAAAAAAACCGGTTTTTCTTCATAGACGACTAGTTTCTTGAACAATTAGTAAACGCAATACAAAAAGGTATATAAAACCTACAAGTTCGAGGCTTCTCTTTCGCTTCCGTAGGTTATAGACCTCGGTGCAGAGGTCCACTCGAGACCGTCCATTTGTCAGAAAATATTTGTCTGGCATAGTATGGAAAAGTGGTACCCTAGGCAAGGCATAGAAATGAACGAGTAGAAACGATGTTTCTCGGTTTTCCGTCGAGTCATCGTCCGTAAGGGTCCAGATGAAAAAAAAAAAGATGTTCAGTCTTCTCGGTAGAAACACGAGTACAAAGCTACGTAGCAGAATATCGTCTACTGCACAATTTTTCATCCTTGAAACAAGTAATGGTCGAATAATAACGTCGAGCAGAAGCCTCGATATACGGAGGAAAGGAAAGAGTCCGCATTTCGAACGAGGTGGCGAGATAATTGAGTAGTTTCGATAAATTTATTTACCCGGCGCCTTCCCGTCGTGTATTCGCACGTGAGCTACAAACGATAATGTATATAAGGAAGGAACAGGGGTGGGTAGTTATCGTTCTCGAGAAAACCTGTCGAGTTCACTCATTCTGCTCGCGAAGGAGAATCAGTAGGAGCGGAGCACCAACAACAACGCGCCGCAGCATCAGCATCATCGAAGTAACACAGCGTACACACAGATGCTCGTTAAGATCCTGTCACTCAGATGAACGCAGGCGCACAGGTATAACGCCTATAACGGGTCCGGTTTAGGTTAAGGGGATACAAGAAAGGGGACGAGAAAAAAAAAATAACAAACGAGAGAAGCAAAAGAGTGCTGTGTGCCATAGCTGGACAGGGATTAAAAGATTTCCTGGGAGGATAAAGCCACCAAATTGATGAACAACGCTCCGCTGTTACTGTATATCCCGCTGTTTGGGTCGTAAGAGTCGATCGTCAAGACACGAAAATACGAGGATAGAGTTAAAATCCCATTCAGTTGGTACGACGTGTTCTCCTGATAGCAATTTGGTGGGTTTTGATTAATTTTATGTATACGGAGATACCAACGGGACGGGAAAACATCGATAAACAACTCAGTATCAATCACTACATTTTATATCTTTAAGGTTATTATTGGTTTTTCTTTTTTTTCTTTTCAATTTTTTTTTTATGCCTCGAAAGATTTTTTGTTTTCAGCGCCTTGTAAGAATATAGGTCTCGAATGACCATACTGAGAGTCGCGAGAGCCGAAGGTGAATAAAATGAATGCGCTTCGGTGATCGTTAATGTTTTTTCATAGCCATTTTACTGGCAGCCATTCGCATCTTCGCACAGCCACCCGCATCAGACGGGCAATTCTCGAAAGAGGTTTCGCGAACAGCCGAAACTTTGCTTCTCTTTTTCTCGTTCGTTCGGGCACTTTGGGGACCGATCTTACGGCAGTTCTGGGGGTTCACTCACGGAGCTTCCCGACTGTGAAAAGAAAACGGTGTGTCTCTTTTCGGTTCCCTCGGGGGGTCGGGACCCGGGACCTCGAAAGTCAATTCCATTATACGCACATAGTATCCGTTTCGAGCTTCTCAATTCGATTGATAAAACGTCCCCAATCGTGCCATTACAGTCAGCGCGCACGCGGAGCTTCGAAAAGCTTCGACGCGACGGTTCCGTAAACTTTCGTAAATTTGAAAAGGGTCAGTGAGGCACGGAAAAAAAAAGAAAAAAAGTTAACCGAAGCCGCTTCAAGGGTTCAAGCAATTCGTAAAATGCTCTGGTTACGTTTCGAAGAAAATCTCTTATTTATAACACGAATTTAAACTTCCGAGTATCGCGTTAAAAAAAAGTCTGCCAAGCGTACCTTTTTTTTTTTTTTCTTATATTTTTTCAACGCCGAAATGACGCATCGTAAAATTTCGTCATGGTTTGTACGCGCGGATGCAACAACAATATGAGTCACGGATGTAAAGTTCCGGGATTGTTTTTACAAGGAGAATGATGGAGAGAATAACCGCGGGGCTTTCGAAGCGAAATGGTTATAGGGGCGCGCGCGGCTCGATCTCGGTATGTAAATGTCGCGAGAACAACCGCCACAGCGTTAAACCCTGTGGAGCCTTCGAGTTAAAGTGAGGCTGTGCGATCCGCGGTACGGTACACGCCGAGAGGATATCTCTCGGCGGTGGTTTCCGACGAGGTCGGAGCATATGCATGTTCGCCCCCGTCGTGTCGAGTCTTGACTCCGCACCAGTGTAAAACATAACACGAGCGTCTTAACGAGCAGTCGGAGATTGATGGCGGCAGAGGCGGAGAATCATCGTAGTCCGATGTCTCTCGGCGCAAACTCGCCCCCATCGTCGAAATAATCGGAAAGACTTTTGTGCAATAAAGTTGGATGCTATAAGGAACCTTCGTAAGGCAGGACGACAATAATAGTTCCGTTTATTGGCTGCAAGTTTTCCGTAAAACCTAACATAGCCGGCGCACTACATTTTTCCCTTTGAGTATCATCCGTGATTCATCTCTTTTGCTTCAACGCCTACCAACTCTTTTTTCCTCGTCCTTCGCTTTGAATTCTTTCCTCCAAGTTCTTTTGCTCGACAAAACCACACAATAATAACTGTGTCTACCAACCGCCCTATTCCCATTCCATTTCGCGAGTTGTTCTCTTGGTCGCCGGAACGCTTTTCCTTTATACTTCTCGTCGTCTCGACAACTCTGTATACGTTTATATACATATGCGCGATGCTGTGCAAAACGACCAAAAACCAGTAGGCGCACTATTGTCGACCAAAATACATCGCGGACTCTCGCGCACCGTTTCTCCGTGTGTCGTTGGGACAAAACGACTTGAAAAGAACGTTTGGCACATGCAGAATTCATACGCTGGGATACACACAATAGCATGTGTGTGCATTTCATCGATCGAGGGGTTGAAAGCACTTTTCGTTGCCTATTTCCCCTCTTTTGCTCTTCGCGCATTGTTTTTTTTTTTTTTTTTTTTTTTTACTGAAATTTCTACAATTTCGTACTGTGACTAAGGGGATCGTAAAAAAGTCTATATTACTCGTGTAAATTATTATTCAAATATTGTACATCGCAAACATCCTCTGGTTTTTCTCGTTCGGAGTAAAAATGTATAGGGAATCCGTTTATTTGTTTGTTTGTTTGGAGGAAAGAAATAAAACGAGGAATCTGTGTTACTAATGGTGGAAAGAGGAAAGCCCACCGTTATCCACGCCAATGTTCGCGCATAAACGTTTTCACGGGGTCCCGGCGGGCTCTTTGAGAGGAAGAGGCCCCGCGCGCGATCTACCACGGGGTACACCATTAAGATGGGCCTGTCAGTCCCTAACTAGGTACAGCCACGGGAACCCAACGGGTCGAAGCGAGAAGGAGAAAACAGGCGAGAAGGGTATACCAAGAGGAAGGAGTACCGACTCACACCGGCAAAACGGACCGCGGGAGTCGCCCTGAGGCTCTCTCCTCGCTTCCTCTGTCTCTCTGCAGTTATCTCGTGCCTCGTCAACTCTTTCTATCCTGTTTTAGTGTTTTGACACGGACTCGTGACAGCAGCTGATGTTGGACTTGTTTCACCGGCGGGTCGGGACTTTGACGGATACCAAATTGGATGGTATATTAATTTTACCGGAAACTTAAGCCGTTTTACATACAAACACGAGATAATTTATTCTTACTATGTTATTCCAGCAATTGGTTTTGTACGCGCCGAAGGGATAACAACAAAATTGAATGGGAAAACACGTTGAGCGAAATTCGGGACGATAGGGAAATCTTATCGGCAGACGAAGCACAGACGAGATAGCGATACGTGACGAGACAACGGAGAGAGTTTCAGAAGGGATCGAGTAACATTTTGTTCATTGCTTGCGCGTGTCTTTGCCTCCGGGCGGCAAAATCCTCCGAGGATAGAGAACACGAAGTGGAGAGACTGCGAATGAGGACGATAAATAAGATAACAAATAATGCATTGAGAGACAACGCGACGGACGGGAGATTCCTGAGTTATCTTATCCGTCGGAGTGCGCGAGGTCTCTGCTCCATACGCACTCGGGGTGCTCGAGGCCTCGTAAGACCGACACTTCTCGCAGATAAGTATTTGAAATTTTTTTTTTTTTTTTTTTTTCTGGTTGGCAAACTTCTAATCGGCTCGATATTCTCATAGCTCTCGAAATAATCATCGAACAATTTTGGTCCATTCGTGTTATGTGCTTCTAACGAATTTCGTACGGAACTTTGAAGAAATCGGAAGAGAATTATATTTATATATTCAACCGAATACCTCCCAAGTTATCCATTCGAGATTACGATAATTCAACATTCTCGTGAAATTAAGGCAAAAGTTTGGTGTTTTCATCACCGAAATGATGTTTGCAAAGGATAAAACGCTGTTTACACGGTCATTAATCAATTTTATCCCGTAAAGCTCACTCGACGTATCTTTGAATATTCCCGGATGAAAAAGAAACTTTGATACTTCGCAAATTGAATAGCAACGACACGAGCAACGCGTATCGCGACTTCCATAATTACGAAACGCGTTATTCTTTTGACAAACTCCATAGGATTTAATTTATCCGCGTTTCTCGTTTGGCGATTCAACGATCGAAGGACTTTGAGAAAAATAATTAAATTGTATGATATTACATTTATGAAATCATAAAAATAATATATAAAAATGATAAATAACAAAAATCAATATTGTAATGTAATATTTGGATAGTGAAGGTACCATCGGTGTAATACGAGATCATCGACCGTCGAGTTACCGATAAATTCGAACGGCATACCGTTGTGACGCCACAGCCGCCTGCCGTTATTTTCATTATTATTTTATTTATTTCGCGAACGAAAAATGTTTTACGATCGGCTCGTGAATAATTTCCACGTAGTCTGTAGTTGCGCGTAGAGTTATCTGTCGCGCGTTAGGAACGTTGGGGCTCTCGAGCGCTCGTTCGGACGTTCCATCAATCATCGCGGCGAAACGATCGTTCATCATATATTCTCCGTTCGAAGGATAGAAAGAGAGAGAGGGATTTCTGAATTAATTCAACGTCGCTACGGGGTTTGTCCGAAGGACTTTCGGACTTATTTCGTGACCGAACATTTCATTTACGAGGTTAGGATTATCTTTTTTTTTTCTTTTTTCAAATGACATGCTTCGCGGAAGGTGCGACGCGGGAAGCGGCGAATCGGAAGGAAATCGAACCCTATCGATTTCGCGATCGAATAATAACAATAGGCGTTCAGTCAACCGGTCCAATCGCCCGTCGGGAAACCGTAGTAAACATCGAAATCGTAGACAAGGGATTTTGGTCCTCCGTAGAGAATCGAAAGACGATCCTCGAAGGTAAAAAAAAAAAAATCTCCATACGGTACCCTCGTGAACGAGAACCATAGGGCACTCCGAAACCCGGCGTACGCTCGCTTCTCGCCGTATCGAAGGACCGATCTCTCGGGCGGTTTCTCTCTCCCGTGGCTTTCCGAAGCACACGAGAGAGTAATGTTATTCTTGTCTCGAAGATAGGAAGATGAGCGAATAATGATAATAAAACGCGTGGAGGACAACAACGACGATCGAGAGCCGTAAGAGAGTCGAGAGGAGTTAAAAAGGATAGAAGTAGAGATGGAAAGAGGAGTGACTGTCGATTATTCGGTGTCTAAACAAACTAAAAAGAGAGAAAAAAAAAGATATGAAAGAGAAAGAGATCGAGGGACGATCCGGTCCTCCAGCAGCCGCGCCCGACCGGCGTCTCCACGATATACAACACGACTCACGCATAAACGAATACACACAGAGAGAGTTTAACAAGGACCTCGTTATAATATTTTATTACTGGGGTCCAGGAGTTCTCTCCGTCGGGACGGGATCGCGCCTCGGAGAAATAAATATATATATATATGTATATATATAAGACTGGTGTATGCGAAGGTGTACAGCGCCGAGGTGAGAAATAACCGGTATATAAATGTTAATTGATATGTTTGAGGAATTTTCTTTACGCCGAAAATTTAACAAGGTAGAAACAGTGAGACGATGAAAAAAAAAAAAAAAACACAAACGTGAAAGGGGTTTCGTTTGATGATTTCACGGCTCGTTTGTTCGGTATATTTGTGAAGGACCGGTGGAAATTAGTTGAGTCGATCGACTGATGACTCTGTCGAGATGTTTTTTTTTTTTTTTTTTTTTTTTTTTTTTTCGACTTGACAAATTTTGAAACATTTGTCTTTCGTCGTTTGTCGACTTATCGGATGACAATACTTCGCGAGACGATGGAAAATTGAGAGGTGAGAAATTACACGGACGCTTGTGGCGTTTTTCCTTTCAATTATCGCCAACGATCTCTCTGTCCGCACGTTGTTAGAAGTCACGATCGAGCGAAGGTGAAAAACGAGAGAGAGAACGATATATATATATATATATATATATATACGTAACTTGTATGGCGAGAGAAAGATCGTACGTATTCACGAACACGCCTTCCACCGCACTCGAGAGATATTAAATGTTACACGTGCATAAACACGTAGGTGGCAGAGGGTGCGCCGACGTTGAGGCAACCAGCCAGCAGTAGTAGGAGCATCCAGCGCGTGAGCAACCCGCGCGAGTAATGGGTCGTAAATTTTTGAGCCGAGAGTGAAGCGAGAGCGAACGGGGGCCCCAGAAACAGGATGAGAACTAAAGCGTACAGGCAAAACGGGGCTCACGGTTCCTGACCTTGTCTGGAACAACGGGAGCGAAGTTTACGGGGGATCGCGAAGCAACACGGAGGAAAAGAGAGAGAAAGAGATAGAGACCCGCAGAGCTCTAAATCTAAAGATGCAACGTACATGAAAAAATGCAACGAATCCCTGCACACATCTTTCTACCGTGTGAAGCACTAAGAATAGTATAGATTCGCCGAAATTTTTTAAATTTCCGGACCGCGTAATCGTCATAAATTCGGATTAAACCGCTTTGGTAGCTCCGTCGATATATTATTCGGGTCGCGATCGATATAAATCGATATAAATCGATATTCTCGATGAATCTATCAGTTATTCATTGTCCGAAAATAGTATGAATATCAGTGCGATTAATTCGATTATTTTTTAATTAAGTACTTTAATAGTAAATACATCGAATATCGTCGATCGAAAAGATTTTAAACCTGTAGCAGAAAAGCTGAGTTTTCAATTTTGAAAAATGAATAATCTGCGATCGGAATACGTAATATCGTGATAAAGTTGGATAAGTCGCGAACGTGAGTGCCGACTTTATGTGGATTTGCAATCGATATATATCGATATTTTCGATAAAAATTATAATAAATGATCGAATTTATATGCGGATATAGGGGTTAACATAGATCGAGTCTCTATCGCATGAAAGTAATAAATATTTAAATTCATCACATTTATAGTCAAAATATCGTCAAAATCTCGAATATATCAATAATCAATTCATAAAAAAATAAACGTAAAGAGAGGAATAATGTGAACGAATATTTAAAATAGGTCGGCGTACGACGTGCTGGAATAACGGCAGAAAGGGTAGAAATAAACTCGAGTAGAAATAGGGTGAGGAGTCTGAAAGATTCGTCCGGCGTTCGAGATATTTCTATTAATAGATTTCTCGGCAAATAACGCAGCGGACTAACGTAAACGTGCGTCGATGGCTCGTGGACGATACGGGCGATAGAAAATCTTTCGGTTTATCGAATGAATAGCAATTTGTCGAAACAGCGAGAAGAATCACGAGATGAGAAGCAAAGCAAGAAAAAAAAAAAAGGGGCGAACGGTTCGAATACCCGTTAGAGTGTGGAAAACGCAACGACCGAGAGAGGCGATGAGGAACAGAGGGACTCTAATACGAATATATTCAGGTGTCGCGCAATTGCCGGGAGGCAGCGAGCCGGATATTTTTCGCGGTCCATCGAGCCGTAAGGAAATTATTCACAGCCGCGGAAGTTATCGGGGTAAAATGATGTATCGCGAGTGATGCTGCTGCTGCTGCTGTTGCTGCTCGACGCTTCTGCAGCAGAGCTCTATATTTACGTTGAGATATTGTGCGAATATAACGCTTCGCTTCCGGTATGATTGTACGCAATTTATAGATCGCCACAGATCGATCGAACATCTTGAATATCATTGCATATCGAACTTCAGAAATGATGTATCGTTCAATCGTTATTTCAATTCGTATCCTTATCGTGTTTATGTAGTCATTTCGAATGGTTTATGAACAGAAATATCTTTCGAGAATTACTGTCGAAAAAAACATCGAAATCGAAAGAATTCCGCGCATTAATTTTTTGTGTTTTTTAGCACACGAAGGAAATGGAAACTCATTAGCAATATCATATTCCTCGTCCTAAATGGTCATTAGACTAAAAAAAAAACATAAACGTTGCGAAAAAAAAGCAGTAGCCGTGCAGTAAATAAAAATAATCTACGAAAGATCGTGTCGCGATCCAACGCGCGATAACGCGGTGATTATTGCGATTAAATTAATCCGGTGAAGTGATCAAGCATTTCGCAACTGTCCAGATAATTAAACGTTACCGCGCGACGATCAATTCGTTGCTCGCGAAGGTTCGTTTAGTTTAAAGATTTTTCAATTGCACGATCAGTCATGCGTCGCGCATTTACCGCATCTCTTGCAGTAGAAAAAACATCGATGTATTGCATCGATGATGCGATGTATTAAAAAAAAAAGGAATTCTTACCCATAAGTTTGCGTACTTCCGCCTGACTGAGAAACAGATTGAAGAAACACTCGCCGGGCGCCGCAAAGACGAAAAACAATAGCGCCAACTTCAGCAGCATGTTGTTGCTTCTCAGTTAGTTCCGACAGTGTTGGAAGCCCACGTGTCCGTCTCGTAGCGACCGAGTGTACGAACGGACGCCGTTTGACGAGAGAAAGACAGAGCGCGCGCCAGCGCAGTTCCCCAAAGCAGGTGTAACTACGAACAAACTGTTGGGGCACTTCGCGAAAACGAGAAAAAAAAAAAAAAAACACACGAAACCCCTGTGTTTCCTTTTCCCTCCTTCGCGCTTCTCTTGTTGCTTCACCACGATTCAGCTCATCTTTATAGTCGAGTCGTTTAACTTTGTCTCAAAACAATTTCGTTATTCGCGCACTGTTCCTCAATAAATTTATCTCGCAGTCAAGTCTTTTATTGTTTTTCTCGCGTATCGCGCACCGGTTGTTTTCGCGTACCACGGAGATCAGTGTTTTTTTACGAGTGTTAAAAATAATTCACGCGCGATTTTTAATTTATTTTTTTTCTCGTTGACCGGTGTTCGAGTTTTTTCCGCCGCACGAATTCGCAGTTACTCGTGGATCGGATCTCTCTCTCGGGAGAGAGAGATAGGATACAGACACACGCGTATAAACTCGAGCTCGACGCTCTCTCGGGACTCGATCCGAGCGCGGCGTTATTTTTTTGACAGCTAAGTTCACCGGAACGCTTGGAAAAAGCGCGCTTCCCACGTGTCTATTCGAAACAACGTATTAAACGAAAATTTTGCGCGAGTAACGATCGATAAGTTTGCGTTTCCAGTGACGTTTTTGTGCTCGAAGTGAACGCGGTTTTGAAAACGTCGAAATGTTTGCCGACGTACGGCTGAGGCTCTCGCGAACAGCACACGGGTAGTAGTTGCCTCGTGAAAGCCACGACCAGTTGTGCTGCGGCCGCCATGGGTCGTCCAGGGTCGACGCAGGCCTTCGTAACCGGAGACGCACGAACCGCCACGGAAATTCACGAACTACACCCACTAGAGATACCTCGTGTACACGAACGCGCGCTACACGTTCTTCTACCGCGCGGACACATCTACGAACGTTAGTGTATAATACGCGTATTTACAGTTGTGTACGAGTGTGTTGTGCGTCTGTGTGTACGTGTGTGTAATACGGGTACTACGGGATACGGAGAACGAGGCTATAGGGACCCTCACCATGGTGGACGAGAAATACTACGGCGGAATCCACACCGTGATCGATGGGGCTTCGGGAGAAAGAGGTTAGATGTTTCCTATGGGTGTTTTTCCTTGTTCACGATTTTTATCAAGTTTTATGTCATCTTAATTTTCTTTTTCGACAAAATGTTTCACGATGATTACGAGGCATTGTTATTGATTTTCGAAATATCGTTTTAACGTCTTAGGCTCGTAAATTTTTTTTTTGTATATGAATTATCGCCAATAAACGAATTTTCTCGTATCGAGTCGATTTTTTATGCGGATCTATGAGGTTTTTGTGAAACTTTTAAAAACAAAGCAAAACAAAGAGATTTACGGTAAAATTGTGCACACAGGTCGTATAGACAGTTACATAGTTGGTTTATCGTTTTATCACATTTACAATGGGAAGCGATGTTTTTATTACCCGATCCTGAGAAGTCAGCTTTTTCGTGATTGTTACCAGTATTGTCTGAGGGTTGCAACGATGTTTGATGATATTGTAAAGCGTATTATAACATTTTACGAAGAGATTATGATTGGACCGTTATAGAGGTTCATTACTCGATAATAATTTTTATCGTTCTAAGACCAACGTACGATGTTTTTACTACGCGATCTCATTATAATTACTGCACGCGGTTTATATCGCGTGTTATCATTGGACGGAATCGTCTTGAATTACTAGCCGTTGCTGAGCCTCTCGCACAAGATTGTTGATAATACCGCGCATCCCATTATTAACACATAATTATACAGATCATCACATTACAATCGTTTCATCATTATATTTTATTCCTTCCATTTTCTTAATTAGCAAAGCGTTTTATATAATCCGTTAACATCGCGAAAATAATTTTCAATTCAAAATGAAATTCCCGTACGAAAACTCCGGTACATCGTGTAACAGGTAGTTTCGCTGAAACTGCTATTGTGTTTCTAAAGTGAAGCTATTCGTGTTCTATCCAGTGCCTCCGTGGCTGTCTCTAGTATTTTTCTCTTTCTCTCACCCCCATGAAATCGCAGCTTTTCTTTCTCTGTCTACGGTTTTCTCTCGATTCTTCGTTTTCCTCGAGTTCTACGAGTATTTCTCATTTCCTCGAGTCCCTTTGGGTGACACGAGTCACACAGGAACTCGCGTCTCGTAAGAACGCGAGGGAAGCGACGCAGACCCCTTGAATACGACACTTGTCACGCGGACTATTACAATACCGAACCATGGAGAATTCGCGTGACCGAGAAGCGTGAAAAAGTCGCTCTCGACCACAAAATAGAAACGATAATTTTCTATTGAATTCTTTCGACTCGCATAGAGATAGTTTTGAAACGGGAAAAAAAACGTAAATACAAACTTTCTTCGAATTATAATATCAATAATTTGACGATCCTGAAGAGAATCAATGAATCAACAGCTGTGTCAACACCTTACAACGAAATTCTCTCTTGTTACGGATCTCCACAAAATTCACGTTTATTATGATAATTTTTAGGTAAATAAAATTTTGTAAAAAATTCTTTCCCCCGCGGAATAATACATCGTTACGGTAATTCATTCAATAAAAAAACTATCTAATTCGTTTTTTTCGAATATTTTATACAGTGGTATACGTTGCCGTAACGATATCCACTTTGTGTTTCTTCTGTGCACTATGCTATAATCTACACGTAGATTATTTATGAAAACGTATAAGGAAACTCGATCCTGACTCGTCCGGTTCGGATTTCGATGTCCGGCGAATATGCAGATCCCGGCGAAAGGGCGACATGTTGCAGCCGTAAAATTCTCAAAAACGTTTTTTATAACGAAAAATCTCGTCTTCCATCGATAAACTCTTCTCTTGCGCGGGTTCTCTGCGCAGATAAAACGTATCACGAGATCGAATGTTTCGATACGAATTTGCATAATTCTTCGATGGTACGTGTATACATACGTGTGTAATATAATAATAATAATAACAACACAAAAACACTGTGGTACCTGAGGGGATTAGCGCTACAGAATCTCGTGTTGATTTTGTTGAGATCTCGTTTCTCTTACCCGGACGCGTCTGATTACTGAACTCCGTCATTACCTCCGGTTGAGAGTCGAGCAACGAGCGCGCATAGTGGGATTGGAGGGGGCGGAGAATCGCGAGAGGCGAGGAAAAACAAGCGGGTAGAAAAAGAAGAAGCGAAACGCGTAGTACTACGTGCGTGTCGTGGATGGAAGGTTTGAAAAAAAAAAAAAAAAAAAAAAATGGAAAAAGAGATCCCCGGCGCGATGAGAAGGAATCGTGTGCACGAACAGAGAGATGGAATGAATGCGGCAAGGAGAATAGACCCCGAGACCCGTTTTGCAAATTTCCGGCTGATTGAAAAGTACGGGGAGAAAAAAAGAAAGTAGGAAATAAAAAATAGAAATGAATGACTAAGGGAGGCGCACGACGACGCGTGATTATTCTCTTACTCTCATCTCGACTCTCGGATTCACGGATACCTACATATATATATATATATACATCTGCAGCACATAGCAGTGTGTATGCAAAGAGAGAGTCAATCGCTCGCGTTTATCGACCTAAACCGTTCGCTCTTATCTTTGCGATTTTTTTTTCTTTTTCCTGATTTTTTTTTTCATTCTACTCCCCACTTGAACGATAATACTCTCATCTCGCGAGGCGTGTACGCCTGCAGCATCGCAACGCGTATGATAATACGTGTGGAACTCGTCGATGCCGAGATATGCGAGGGAAGAAATTTCAATTGCCTTTCACATTAACGAACCAAAGATCGATTACTATCGATTTAATCGCCACGACGACGACGACGATCGTCAAGTTTATATTGCTTATGCGAATTTTATGGATGCCGAACCAACGTCCCATTAAATTGCCTTAGAGCGATCAAAACATTGAATTTTTTATTTTTTTTTTCACCTCCGGTGGGAGCCGATCGTAAATCCAATAGTATTCGCATTCATTGCCGATGGAACTCGAGAGTTAAGAAACAATTTTCTTAATTTTAACTCCCGACTGCCCGTCAGGGCAAACAGACGGGAGTTATGCGTTTCGCCGCGATGAGTGATTTCGTTGTCCGCAATGTTCTCGTAAACGGCTAAAAATTACTTAATCAAATTTGATACAACTATTCTATGACGCACAGTCAACAATGTTAAAAAAAAATTAAAATCTATTGAGTATTGATAGAAATAATAGTACTTTGCGATACTAGTACGTAAAATCGGACTTTTGGCGAAGGTTGGGAAGGGCCGCACGAGAGGAAGCGAGTACGGCCGCTTCACAACCGCCGCCAGAAGTCCAATTTTACTTACGAGTATCGCATAATATTTTTTTTGCAACTCGGGCATGAAAACGGCGCTTTTCGGGTCAGTTTTGCGGGACGAAAGTAGCTCATTTCGTAACAGCGTCGAAATGTCAGTATGCGCATGCGCGTCACATTACTTTTCTTCCCTAGGGAAGAAAAGTCCACTTTTTTGCCCGCCGCTTTAACCTCACTTTTTTTTCTCCCGCAAACACTGCCCCTCAAAGCGCCTATATTCCTGCCCTCGTTGCAAAAAATATAGTGTGCAACATGGGCCGAGTTGGCGATCGCGACTCGTGTGATTGCAGCCCTCGCTTCGCTCGGGCAGCAAACATCACCCGCGTCGCAAACGTCAACTTTCGGCCCTTGTTACACAATGTACTATTGTAACGCATACACGAAAAGTGCCACGTTTTGGATAGACCAACCGTGACAGAAGATGGCGCTTTTCGAGAAGGCGTATCGAAAATACTAGAAGCGTGTCGAAAATACGAGAAGCGTATCGAAAATACGCGAAGCGTATCGAAAATACTGTTCGCGCATGCGCATTTCGGTTCGTTGTCCCTTCGTGTCACGGTCGGCCATACATGCTCTCGTGCGGCCGCTTCCCAAACTTCGCCAAAAGTCCGCTTTCACGTACTAGTATCGCAAAGTACTATTATGTAACAAATGCATGAAAGGTGCCAGGTTATGTTTGGCCGGCCGTTCCATGAAGGACGACGAACCGATGTGCGCATGCGCATAGTATTTACGATACGCTTATGCGTTGCACAAAGTGTCACTTCATGTCACTGCCGGCCTATACATAATCTGGCACTTTTCATGCATGCGTTACATAAAAGCAATTTATTAAATAGTGACTCGAATTTGACGAAGATTGAGCGCCATTTTCTGCAATATATTTTTTCGACTCCCGGGGACTTGGAAGGCGCTCGATCTCTGTGCGATGTAACCTCAAATAAACGGTATGGCGCACGCTCTAGAGTGTCACGTTAAAAAATAATAATAATAATAACAATAAAATAACCTCAAATTCGCGGAGGTATAGGTCTCGGTAAAAGCATCATCTCTGAAAAGGATGAAATAAAAAAAATGTCCAAAAAAAATTTTTAGAAAAATTAAAAAACTCCTGACTGCAAAAAGAGTGAAATAACAACTAATTATTCACATGTTATAGTCGAGCGATTTCGTTGTCATTGAATATGTAAATCCCCCGACTATAAAATGTGAATAATAGATTGTTATTGCACTATTTTTACAGTCGGGAGTTTATTAATTTTTCTAATTTTTTTTTATTTCATCCTTTTTAAATATAACACATTTTACCGGGACTCAAAAAAATATATCGCAAATAATATAATATAAAAAAAAAACAATCTTGATTACAATCGTAACAATGAAAATATGACTTATATGAGGTGAACGTAGCATTTACATTCGTTCGAGATGCCGCCGCGAGGTTACGTGTCGTAAAAACTACCCGTTCGAGATCGTGAAGTTAGGCACTCACACGTACATTGCATTTTGATAATGTAGTAGTGCGTATATCGCTTATGCGATATTTACGAATAGGCACGTTTACAACATTTTTAAAACTCTTTTATCTTCGCGGGGACACAACACATTTTAAGAATTCATAGACATAAACGGAATGTCCGGGCTACAGAAGCTATATCCCGAAAATTGTCAAGACATTCTTTGTCGTTTGAACAAACACCGGCTACTAACTTTCGAGGTGTGCGAGCGCCATTATGGACCGAAACGCATAACTCCCATCTTTTTGCTCCCGACTGCAAAAACAGTGCAATAACAATCCATTATTCACATTTTATAGTCGGGAGATTTACATACTCAATGATGAAGAAATCGCACGACTATAACATGTGAATAATTAATTGTTATTTCACTTTTTTTGCAGTCGGGAGTTTTACAATTTTTGTAAAATTTGTTTATTATTATTTCTTAGAGATTTTCGGACGAATGGAATGGAGAAACAGTACGCTACAGGGTTTGCTATTTATCAATTGGAGATATAATATTGTTTATCATTTATCGAATGCACAACGAGTGCATTGTAGGGAATTAGAGGTATGCGCGCAGCTTTGATGCTTGCGGACGCACTACATATATGCTACCGAGTATCGCTCACTGTTCAATGTTGATAGTTCATTCAAATAAAAAAAAGGCTGTATGTAACGCATACACACGTTGGCAGCAGTGGTACGTGTGCGTAGTGTGATTTAGTGAAGTAAGCTGAAGATTCATATGAGCGTTGATGCGCCGAGGCTTTGAAACGACTATTTAATCTAAAGCAAATACTATGCGCTTCGCTTAAATCAAGACGCAAGTCAGGGAGTAAGAACGGCCTCCTTTGTCGGGACCTAATCTGAACAAACAGTCATATATTATATCGTTCGTTGCCTACACACAACGCCCTACCGAGCGCTTCACGACTTTCTTCGCCTTTCGGTTATTCCTACCAAACAGTATGTTATATTTGCGCGTTATATTCGAAATAATTCTAGCGATAAAAAACAATAACAGAGGCAGTGAAACTGAGAATTATTAGGAATTATGGAGGAAAAAATTAAATTATATTTAATTTTTTTTAGTTACATTGAAAATTGCGCTTGTAAAACGTTACAGATATTTGGTGGTTTGTTTCATTCAAATGTATTTGTGTATCAAAACAATGATAAAGCTATTTTGGTAAATATTTGTATGCAATATATTAGGTATCATTGTGATTAATGGAAGAGTAACAATATAAATTTTGTTTTATGTTTAATTATCAGGCTAGTGAATAATGTTATAAACGAATGAAAGAATGAATTAAAAACGGGAAAACCATGTAAACGGAAATTGAAAAAATTAATTACAATCTTTTCTATTTAAAAATAACCTGAGTAATTTTTTACGCTAAATATTGCATTAAAATTTACTGACGTTATTCTTAAATGGAAAACATCGTAATTTTTTTTTCTTCTTTTAATTTCATGTCATATATCTCGTCATCTAGACGATCAAATTGAAATAATTTCTTCATAGACTTTGGAAAATTGAAAAAAAGAATTACAATTTTCAGCTTTTAAAAAGAACGTCATTCATTTTTTGGATAAATATTGCATAAAAAAATACAGATTTTACATAATGTTGTCATCGTCGTAATGTATTTGCGACAATAGAGCGAATCGGTTGTTGCAATCTTCACGTCAAAAAAATAGAAAATGTTTGTTCACGGATGTCACTATCGCAAGATTGTATACCCAATCAACAGCCTTACCATTTATTTACGCCGTGAGTAAAAAATATAATTGCAGTTCGTGAGATAAATAATAAAAATCGTAGTTCGTTGAAAAAAAAAAGTTTCCTGTACAACGGAAATTATTCAACGTTTGTTTTTTGTCTGTTCGCACGACACGATGTTTCATGCAATATGATTTTTTTAAAAGCGACGTAGACAGCGCGAGTAACAACAATGCGATGTAGAAAACGTGTTATCATCGATAAAAATTTAAAAAGTAGAATAATCGCACTGTTATAAGACTACGGATTTCGTGCACCGAATTTATTTCTGCTACGCTTTATGTAATGGTATTTTGGCGAAAATATGTCATTGGATTATATTTTTTTATTCCGTGAAGGCTTAAGCCACCGTCGGCACACGGGGAATATGAAGGAATAGCCGATATCGAAATTAAACAAAAATCTACAGGTTTCATTTTTTTATTAATAAAATAAATTGAATATTCGTCTAAACGAATTATTGGATTACTTACTAAACACTTTGAAAAGAACTCTTAATAAAAAACATTTAAAAGCTCGAAGTGCTTTGAAAAAGTAACTAAAAGACTTCAAATCTGAGGTTTGAGGGTTAATATTGCCCATTGATATTCACCGGCGCGCTTTTTACTCCGCAAAGTTGTCTGCTCCTACCAAAATTAAGAGTGATATTTCCAATTTATGATTGAAATAATTGTAACGATCATAACAATTATAGTCGTGCAGAAACCCTTGAAATATCGACAGTTTTATTTAATTAGTTTGCCTCGTTACAACAACCACTGGGTTTGGATTAACGTTATAAAGAGCGATCGAAGTATTGAATTACTCGAGACTTGTTTTTTCAAATATTATTTCGAAGGTCTTGGCGGACAGTTCTCGTGTTTAATTATCCTGAAGTTGGTTCTCACGAAATTATATTTTTCAGTAACTTCGATGTACTTAGCTATAACCGATTCAGAAGGCTGCTGATCTCTTGTTTGAACGTGAACGGTCTGGTAGCTGAAAAGTAAACGATCGGAATGTTGATGACGTAACGATTAATATTGAATAAAATTTCAATTTTTTAAAATACTGTTAAATAACGATGGTTGCTTACTAATTTAACAATGATCCATTTTGGCAAAAGTAAACGATAGCGTAGGAGACGTAATCAGTATCCAAAATAATGTAGTCGCTCTTTACCGGGGTGACTGAAAGGAGTCTCATGACGAGCTTTCCGGGTTCAGCGGGGTTCGGTGTATCGAGAATACTTGGTCTCCGGTTCCGAACACCTGACCTGAAAATTAATCGTTCAATTTTTAACACCAACTAGTATCGCAAAATTTAAAAAATCGGACGTCGTTTGACTTGTTGTCGCACCTGCGGTTCGTGAAATCTTGGATCCCACGAACAACGCCATTTTCATCGCGAGTAAAATTAAAATTTACGCATTTCGAAGCGTCATTCGGGACTTCCCTATATTCTTCTACAAGCTCCCATCGGCCCAAAAACTGAAAAGTGATATGATGACAAAAAGATTCGATAATTAATTAATGTAATTTTCGGAAACTTACCTTGTCGATGTCGAAATCCGGCATTGCTTTGATATCCGGACATTTACCGAGCTGAGATACTTGAGCGAAAGAATGGCCGCAGAGGCACAGTGCCATTAATGCGTAAAACATCGTTGTGCGCGTTGGCTAACGTTATTAATGTAGTTTGGTTGGCGCTAAATATATCAAATGCCTACTACAGCCTTCAATGTAAGTGCGAATGATACTGAAATTTAATGTGTACCCCTTTACTTTTATACGCTCCGATCAACTCGATTTTCCTTAATTCGTCCATCGCGTATGATGGCGATGTATTCCGACGAATAAAACGAATGGATCATTGCAATCTTGATGACAAAGATGTTATATTATTTTTCTGCGCATGTGTCGCTATCGTTAGTTCATTTACCCAATCATTGTCACTGCTATTTTTTCCCCTCGTGAGTAATTAATGTAATTATACTTCGTGAACGAAATCACCAACCTTTTGAAAAAAAAAAAATCTATCAGACCGACAGGTATTTTTCATCGACTTCACGCGATTCAACTTCCTATGTCAACCAAATAAGTAATACAGCGCGTATTGCACCAATCGTTTTTTAAGGATATCTTTACCAAAAGTCGTTTCTGTTCGATCGTGTTAAACTTACGTGGCCTACAGAAAAAAATACGCTTTATTTGTTGGAATTTTTAAAGATTTTTTCACCATCTAGTTTTTTTGTAACGTCAACTCAAAATTGCGTATTTTAACATGGGAAGGTTACGGACGGAAGGTTAGGATGGGCGGACCTAACCTTAAAAACGGTACAATGTAGCGTTTTTTTCTGCAAATTTCTGTTCGATTAAAATAAAAAACTAACCGACTAAAGAGTATACAGTGGAGCCCCTTTTGTCTTAACTTCACTTGACTCAACTGCTCGCTTGCCTTAACCCGTTACCATGGCAACGATTTCGGTTGCCTATATTTCCCCTGAGTCCGCTCGCCCCACTACGACCGCTGCGCGGGTTACTCGTATACCCGGCGTATACCCCTCGTTACCCCTACCGGCAGAAATTAACCGGGAGTGGGGACTGCAGGGGAAATACAGAATTGTGAAGCTCTCCGGTCCCGTCGAGTGAAGACAAGAGGGGCTGTGCTGTACTTTAATACAGATTGTGTCCAAATTTGAAAAAGATTTACCGTTTATTTTTCAACTACCGTCAAGAAAACGAAAGCTTCTATCTCTTTCTAGCACACTTGCGTCGTATCACCTTTCTCTCTCGCACAGTGACCACCGCGTTCAGCATAGCCCCTCTTCCGTGCCCTCCTCACGATTCTGGTAAGGATATCCGTCATTTTCTTCTCACTTCTTATACAATATTCTTTCCAGTGACGTAACCAGTCTAATTGGGAAAATGTTATAATAATTTCGTCCGGTTTTCATCTGTTTCGATGTAATTTAATTTAATACGATTGGCAACTCGTGCGTACAAGTTATGCATAGACTTTAATAATTTTAATAACTTTTTATAATCAACTCTCGACCGACCGCCAGGGAAAAAGACAGAAATTCTGCGTTTCAAATAACATGAAAAACGACAAATAATTATTTGCATATTATAGTCGAGAGATCCTCACTCAATGACAAATATATTTCGCAGACTGTATATATAGTATATATATCGAAATACGACTCCCGTCATGAAAAAAAATGAATGGCAATTTTACAACCCGGAAGATTTCATATAACAATAGATTTTCCAATATGTTACATAATCGATATTCGTAAAAGCGAGAAACATCTCGCGAAGTTGTATAGTACATAGTAGTAGTAAAAGTAATTTATTAACAGCACATGGTATATACGTTTTACAGACAAGTTTGACGATAACCGCTTTCTATATATATTGACTACTGCCAATAGGCCATCGACCGAAGTCTTTCAGCCCAAAGATGTATATTTTATTCAGTTACCTACTTTGTTTCATAAAATGACACTTTAATCCGAGAAATTTGAAAGTTCAAAGATTCGAGTATTATACGTCATAAAACCGCCTGTTCCCTCACGGTGCATCATGAATAGTTATCATAGAGCTGCACAGAGTGCGCTGTGATCTCTTTGAAGATGCGCTTAGCTATCAGCGCGTGTAATACGTGTAATGCGTATAATGCTTATGTGCATATGCATTATAACGGGCCTCGCACGGTAGTACCGGCGAAGAGCACATGTACCTTCTCTATAAACATGCATCGCGTCGCGCACGCGGCGTCTACTTAAATTGTGAACGAGCGTCAGTAACGTGAGCGTAAAGCACCGGGTGGAAAATATTTTGCCTTAGAAAACACGAGGTAACGGGGCGTTGGAGACTGTGTGTATATTGAGACTTACGCTCTTCCAGAAGTGCGTACAGTAGCCAGTTACGGGTCTTTGAGATAGTCACTCTTTCTTAACCGATCGCCGTGCGGTGCAATGCCCAACGTTGTCGGTGTCGCGAGCCTCCGTACAACGCCCGTCGCGAAGCCTCCAATTAACGCGTTTGCCGCAATCCCGGGCTCCGCTCAAAAGGACCGCCGCCCCGAAAACGGATTAATGTCGCCCAACGCCACCCGCTTGCGTATATATATTCTTGCGAAGAATCGAGACTATGCGCGATGTCGTGTTTATTTTCGAGAAAAAAAATAAAAAATACGCCTCTCCTTGGGTGCATCCATTCGTCGAACCCCACACAACTAATATAAGATTTTTTAAAAAGAATTCGTGCCTCTCGTCACGAGGCAGTACTTGGTGTCCAGTAGTCCTGGAAATGCTGAAAATATTGTTGAATTTTTCTTGGCCTAGACAAGTGCTTAAATTTTTGTATTTTTTTTAAATTTCCTATTTCTACTTTTTCATACTGTTTTTATGTTCTCCCGAATACTTTTAAAAATGTTTGGCTCTATTTCGGCCTTTTCGTTGATAGTCCTGTGATGCACACTAAGCCAATCATCTCTCTCGTATTAATATCGAAAAAGAAATGGCCAACCGTTTTCGCTCCTAAAAGTGTCTCTAATAAAGACACGTAAAAAGAGAAAAAACCGTCAAAATTTAGATTTAGAAGTTATGTGGATTTAAAAGTTGCGTGGATCTAAAAGTTACGTACATTAAAAGTTACGTGGATTTAAAAGTTACGTTACTTTCACAAACTGCGTGCTGATTCTTCGTATTTCCCAATTATAGCGGATATCAATAATTTATTGATCAACTATTGATTTTCGCCATAGTTGGACAGCTATAGTTGGATAGTTGATTGACCAACTATCCAACTTGAACTGATTGAGTGAATGAATAACGCGCGTATTTCGTTTTGTGGCGAATATTATTAATATTAAGAAACGTTAATTATCCCGATCACGAAATGTCACACGTCTGTTCGCTTTGAAAGTCCAGTCAAGACTCTTGCCATGACGATCGATCTCGCATAGATCGATATCGTGTGTTTTAACGAATAGTCAGCTACATATTCGTTACAATGTTATTAATTCATAATTTTATCTATTTTTATCTTAAAATGTTGGAAAAATCCTTGCATTTTTTCGGTTTTTTTAGTGGACACAATGATATACATAGTAAATTATTTTTTTTGGTAAAACCTCCAACATTGCAAATATATATATTTTTTTCTGCTTCTGTCATTCTAAATTGCTTTTGCCATTTTTTCATGGATGAAAATTTATGAAAAGCTTGTAAAATTTTGATTTATTTTCGGCACAGAGACATTTCGCGGACATATTACTGTACTAGTCGTTGTTTTACGGTTACGCTTTTGCGAACTCTCGTTTCACCGACGTTTGAACCCACCTGACCCGAGAGAAAAAAAGATCGTAGCGCCAAGGGGATGAGAGACAGGGTAGCGCGCGCCGGCGATGCAACGTCGAAGTAGTCGTGCCATCTCTATCTTTCGCAAAGACGAGAGGCAAAAGAAGAATAAGAAATTCAGAAAGGCAGAGAGAAAGGTAGAGATAGCGAAGGTAGAGAGGAGGCTCGTTGGAGAAGGAAAAAAATAAAAGAAGATAGATAAAATAGCTGACTGTACGTTGGCCTAACAAGACTCAGGGACTCGGGGGCTATTATCATAATTGTGGGCTGGAGGCAGCGGCTGTGCCCACAAACCAGAATGCCTCGACTGCTCATCATCTACTCTCCTCTCTCGCTTTCTCTCTCCTCTCCGTCTCTCTTCATCTTCTTACTCGTGAAAAACTTTTATCCTTTTATACGCTGCAGTTGCCTTCGTAGCTTCGTGTCTCTCTTTATCATTTTTATTCTTCTTAACATCTTTCATTTCCAACTTCTCTTCCATTTCACTCGTTTTCTCTCGAGGAAAAGCAAGAGACTTCATACTCATCAACGTAGTTTCGCGTTAAGAATTTTTCCCTCAACCCATTTTATTCCCGTTGACGAAAGGTGTGACGACACTATTTGCCGGAGACAAATCAAGCTCGGCATTTGTCCATTTCTTCGTCTTAAGATGTGGATTCTAATTAATCACGTGTTTTAGAGAGTGTAGGCGAAGTATACACGATTATAACATTCTGGGACCACACCGAATGGTCAGTACTTTACGAAAAATTACCGATGTACCCTCAGCGCATATTGCCAAGCAAAAAAAAAGGATCTAAGAAGGGTGATTGCCCGTTTTTGCATGCTTCGCAGCTCCAGAATCCTTTTTCCAAGAGTGCGGGGAGCAGCGAGTTCGCGGACTGCTCGTCTCAAGGTCGGTTGTTAAATCCGCAAGTATATAGCGGGGTTGTATCATGCTGTCGGGACCACCCTGAAGAGGGCCCTTGTTTCACGTCAGACCCCTCACGCAATATTTTCCTTTTTCTCCTTTTTATTGTTATTTTACTTTCTACCTTAACCTCGTACCGTTTATTCTCCCGCTGGCGCGCATTTAAACTTCACGATCATCGTGACGTTAAATTAGTACGTCACTGTCAAATTGAGTTTTTCCCAAACGCAAAGTCGCCCCTCCGCGGCTTGTGTGTAACCATCGATTTCGTGCCGAACCTCAACCGGAGAAACCCAATTCTTCTCGACTTTGTTGAGTGACTCATTGAGATCTCATCTAACGAATCTCCGGTAGCTGCGTGTCTCCGCCATTCGTTGGCGCCCATTTATCGTGACTACCTTAGCTCCCGGAATATTAACGTCCAGGTGTAACTCGGTCGTTCCTTCTGCGTGGTGCAATAAAATCTCCGGGAGGGTAAAAAAGTCACGTATGTTTTGACTGACGTGAAATGGGAGATCGTTAGTTCGGCATCTCAAATTGCTTTCAACGCGAGCTGAAGCGATCACAACCGATCTGCATAATATTGTAACTCGTACTCTCGTTTAACTATCTCGCGAATATTTTTTTAAATAACACGAACAAATAATGCAGTAATAACACAGTAGCCGAAGAGAAAGAAATCTATCCTGCGCTTCGAGAACGCATCTCTTCGGCCGTACAAGAAAAAATGAATGCACAAATCCTCGTTATTACATCGACAAGCGGTAATAAAAGAAAAAGAAAAAAAAAAAAAACACGCAAGTTCCCAGCGTACGTTTGTGATTAAAATAATCACCGGAACTCGACGCATAGATATGCAAAAGTCGTCGGGAAGGCAGACGAGAAACAGCAGACGGTATTACAGACTAATCCGGATTTCTGCCTCGTCCGCACGCTCGCATAATCGGTTGTCAGCCTTCGAGACTCAGCAGACCTATCCGGCGTTTTACAGTGTGTTGAAGCTTGCAGCAAGCTGGCATTCGAGAGCGTCCAACCTCGAGTGCTTCAAGGGGGGGCGGAGGGATCTCAATCTTGAAGAGTGAGCATTCTGCACGTAACTCCTCCGGGTACATCGGTAAACTTCTTTAAAAAAAAAAAAGAAAAAAAAAATCGATCTCATCCACCTCATCTGCGTTCTCTCTTGCCTTCTCGAAAGAGTAACGTGTACGCTGTAACGTTAAAGTTACTCATGAACTGTGTAACGTATAGATATGTTGATACTGGCGTGCGCTCAAAGTGCATTTTTGTTTCCTCCCCTTCTTATTTTCTCGATGGTTACTTCCCCATCGCTCGGCACGTCGTCTTTTTATCTACCATATATACCTCGAGCGAGACATGCCATGGGCGTGTATGTTTGTTTAGCTCCGATCTTACCCTGTTATTAGGGGGCCGTGTCCGCTCGCGCACCGTTTTTCCATCTCGCTTGCGCTCCTTTCCTTCAGCCGAATACGCAACATTCGCCTTATACTCGTGATGAACCCGAAGCTGGCGAGAAGGCCCTCTGCCGAACAACCAGAAACGATCATGCTTTGGGCCCGTGATGCCCCGATCTTTCGCTCCCCCACCCTCCAAAATACTCCTTCGAGAACCCTCTTCGTCTCGCGCCATCTTCTTCATTGGGCCCGTGGTGTCTCACTCGTTTTCGCTCAGTGAGACTCTTCGTCGAAAACTCCCAGAAGCGAAGAGAGCCTCGGGACCGCCGGCAGACTCTCCTCGCGCGCAATTCGACGAGAGTTCGTCTTCGTTACCACGTTTATCGAAAAAAAAAGAAAAAAAAAAGTTAACCTCGGGGCGGGCGGGGATCGAGAGAGTGGGGAGGGAATAAAAAAGAAATAACGAGACAGTCCAAATAGCGGAACGCCCGGCCGTCGGGGCACCCGTTTTTTTTCGGGATCCGAGATTGCCGATTAAGATTCCACTTGCGATTTATTGGCTTTGCGTACGTACGAGAAACGCGTGAGACTGCATAACCCCACTCCTGACTTACCGCTGTCGATTATTTCCTCACTGGATCCTCTCGATTCATTTGCTTTAGCGAATTATCCGCGGAAAAACGAGAGCGACGTCACACGCGAAAACTTTGTCGCTTGTTCATCAAAATTTCTTTTTCACTATGACGACCGGGCGTCGAAACTATCGTATTAGTATTCCGTTCCACGCTCGTTACATTATTTGCAGATCGAAGAATTCTCTCACGCGTTCGAATCGATGAATATTCAAGTGCAGTACCCTTAATAGCAATAATAATTATGCTTCGCTTCGCCGAGCTCGCCAAATTTTGTCCTGCATCCCCCCAAAACTGTCGATGAAATATTATACTTTACTGGACAGTCGCGTGGAGAGCACGAGTTCCCTTTTTTTGAGCGGCGTATACCGCTTCAGTGGGAAGAGCTCTCGTCAAATAGACTTCCTGCGATGTAATAATCGTCAACGAGGCCAAAAGAGCTATAATAAAAGAACGAAGCGTGGAAAGTGTCATAGGGGCGTTGAGAAAATGATAGAGAACTCGAAAGAGACGCAATACCCAGAATGTGATAATATTTATGGGACGTTTTTCCGGGGCCACCCGGGAATTTTATTTTATTTTTATTTTTCTTCAATGCAAGAGGGGATGGTAAATGAAAGTCCGTGCATTCTCCCCCCGGAGAAACATCTCATAGGTTGCCAACAATCACCAGCATCACCGGCAGGCCTCTTTATCGTCGGACAATGCTTCGTTGATGATGTACCGACGTATCCCGCGGCTACGAAATTGAATGGAGTGTCTGTTTGCACATTGAAACGAGGAGGGGCCGGGGGAGGGGACACACGCGTCGTTCATAGTGCGTTTTCGCACGCGCGTAACTGTATAATACTATGTGCATTGGTGTACTCTACTCGCTCGCACTTCCCAACATTTTCCACTGCAATCTCTCTTCGTCGGATAATATACAAGCGATGCTTCGCAACCAGGGCGCTCCTTCTTCTATTTGTTCAATTTAACAGTATTGTTGCCGGTGCCCAGTTGTTTACGTCGGTAGTGCGTGAACGCCCCGTTATTCATCCGTGCGGTCTCGACGCTCCCGCGGTATTATTCGACGCTGTACGCTTTTTCTTCTTTTTATTCCGGTTTCCACATCGCGAGAGGGACAAAGATCGAAAGGGTGACGGAGTGAGAGAGAATAAGGGTGGGATGGAAAGCGACTGCGGTATAACGAGCTCGAGGCCCGACTGCGTCTGCTTCTGGTATATACGCCGCGAGGGGAGGAGGAGGTCGCGATGTTTAATTTCGACTTTCCAATTAATCCCCGTGCCGCAATCGGCAATAACGCCAGCCAGCAACAGCCCGACGTCATATTTCTGCAAGCCCTTTGGGATTCACCTGGCGTCCGTTATCCCACGATCTTTCATATTTTTGTCCCGTTGCCACGTGCTTTTTTTTTTTTTCGGTAGAGCGACCCTATTACAGGGAGCCCTAGAGTGCAAAGTTCAAGGGATGTCGAGAGTAAAAGGGCGTTGATTTATTTCACGCGAAGGATGAAAAGGTCTGACCAGGTCCGATAACTCGAGTAACCGTTATAACTTATTCATGGAAGAAAAAGAAGAAAAAAAAAAAGTCTTCGTGTGAATAATGATCGCGGTTTCGATTAAAACCATCCGTATAGTATATCCCGTTTTTTCACTGAAGCGTTTTATCGCAGCTCGTTGATTTTTATATGGACGGGAGTTCGTCTCTGTCGACGCTACGGTCATCGGTACACATTGATAATGAAATTTTACGATCCATTAATCGTGAATAAATTTGCGTCGCTACGAGGATGGAATTATTATGATTTCTGATACAGCAAACGCTGTATATTATTGCCAGTTTGAAATTCATATCAGTCGCGAATTATAGGAGAAATTGATAATCGACAGCGACATCGGTAGGTAGCAGCAAACATGCCATTGTTTGTTTGTTTCCATTTACCTTCGAAAGGAAATCTATCCAGGTGCGATGCAGTTTTCTACTATTATCATCGCTCGTCTGGAAAGCCTCTCAACGATGCCGAAAGGCTTTGTCCGGTCTGTAGGTTGGCTGCGGCGCTGTGAAGACGCCACGCCATCTGGAGGATTTAACAACCCACCGTTGTCAAGTCGGTACGCTGCGGCTCGTGGGTTTACTCGATAGCGAAGTTATTTAATTCTTAGCGAAGTCATATTCGTACGTTAAGCTGACTGCTTGTTAAAACGTCGTACTCGTCTTGTTACGAAGTAATGCGCAGGCATACTATTCTAAATTCGCACTTGCAAGGCTCGACAATGACTCACTGACCCTCGACGCTGATAGTATGCGACTAATCGCAAGAGCTTTTATTTGACTCAAAAATACACTTTACATCGATAAAAATAGTTAGACGTAACATGGTGCATTGTAATGATGACAGAACAATTTTCCTTTCGTTTTTTACCAAGAGCGATGCTGTATCACAACGATTCAATCATTTTTCATTCATCGGCAGGTTTCTATTCGCAATCCTTCTGATTGGTTGTCAAAAACAATCTCCTACTCAGATGATTCTTTTCCGCAAGTTCCATAGCGGCCGCGATGACCGATTCTGAAGCATTGCGGTCTCTTGTCAACACCCATGCGAACTTAATGCTGAAAAATAATCGCTTGACAATTTTATCGAAGCAAAGATCGATGAACATTATAGTTACATCAATCGAGCAACAATGTTGCCAGATGTCGATCGTTGCAGTTTATTAATAACACGTTATTATGTAACGATTGTGACTCACTTGAACACCGTAAAGTCCTTGCAACTGGAGACGACGGCAAAATTATTATAGTCGGTTCCCAAAACCCAATAGTCGCCTGTGACGGGAACCCCTTCGAATTGAACTTTGAGCTTTGCAGGCTCGCTGGCATTTGGCGCATTAGCGATACCCTGAATTGATCCAGGATTTCCGGTTCTGAAAATCAATTGAAATCAATGCAATCCGTACCGCGAAGTTGATAATGAGAAGGCCATTTTTTTCACTAATATTGTCTTACATCGAGTTGATTTGAGAGTTAACAACTACAACAGTGTTGTTCGGACCGGCAGTGTAATTTGCAGACACGCATTTTGCACCGAATTCGAAAGTCGCAAAGTATCTGTTCTGCTCGTACCACGTCCCCAAATACTGCAACGCGGGATTAAACGAAAAATTAGCGATCGTTCAGCAAAAAGGAATATCTATATTACTCAAGCGGCGTTATCAAATAGGGTTAACTACCTTTTACTAACGACGAAAGCTTACCTTAGAAACTACGAAATTTTCCTGTGTCGTAACGTTCGGACAACCGCCCAATCCCGGCACCTGTGCCAAAGTATTGCCGAAAAGGCAAATCGTCACCAATGCGTAGAACAATGCCATGACGATTTTTTAATTACCGGCCGCGATTTTGAGTGGTTATACTTTGTATGATAATGAGGACGAGCCGATAGTCGTGACGTATTACGGCTTATTAACCAACAAGTGTATACTTCTGTCGCTGAACGGACTACAAACGTAACTGACAAGGCGGCACGGTGTGTCGCTAGTTTTTAAATCCTGTCATCGCGCCTATCTCACACGATATTGCCGCTCGAGTGACGTATCCAGAACTTCTACAATACAACAAAGCGCACCCGATCATTGTAGCCTTGACGCCGAAAAACCCCGCGACCGCGAGCTGCGAACGCGCGCGTATTACGAGACTCGCCTGCCTGACAATAGATATCACTATTTGTCATAACAATTTTCCAAGCGAAGACCATTGCACGATACCTGATAAACATACCTACGGTATCTTGATATGCTTATCAATAAACAACTATGAACAGTGTTCTTTCGCTACGTGTGACTCATCCTAGGAAGAAAATCAATAGCGCGTGCATACCTCGGTTGATCGATGACGGCGGCTTTTGTTTGTCGATCAAGCGACACTGCCACCTCTCGAGCGCAATTTCTCGGAAGAAGTTTCTCGACTGCAGAACGAAGAACCACTCACTTTTTTATATCATTATGATGAAAAAGTTGATAAGAAGATAACATTCAAAGATATAGAGAAATAATTATTGACAATAAAAACAAAACACATATATCGCAATGAAATGCAATATATTCCATAGGATCGATACAGAGCTTCTTACTACAGAGAATGTTGCTTCTCCAATTAGTAACCAATATATAAGTTTCTGTTAATTTACATCTCATTAATTTACGGCTTCACCTCGCAATTCTTCTGATCGCTTTTCGACAACGCATTTTTGTCGAGTTTCTGCTTCTCAATGATGCTAATGGCGTCGTCGATAACATCGTCCGAAGGGTCCTGATCTCTGGTAAAGATCCATAGGTATTTTTTGCTGAAGACAATGATTAGCACAGTGTTATCAAAGTATCGTTGCAGTATGTTGCAATGCTATGCGAACAACCAAGCGAACATTCAACTTGCAATAAGTTTGACGATAATAATAAAATCAATAGACGTTTCTTATCGGACATTGCCGCGTTCTTACGATGAATATATCGCAGATGCGTCCAATAGCATAATGCCGTCTCCGCTGTCTGTGATGTCGGATGTGACACATTTGACGCCCGCTTCAAAAGTTGTAAAGTATCGCCTAGCTTCGTACCATTGTAAGTCGTTTTGTAACTTACTTTATCAACGTATAGTCCATGCAGTTGTACCCAATGAGGGAGGAGTTGTAGTTGGCTCCCAAAATCCACAGGTTATTCCATACGTTCGTTGAAGGGAATTTAACTATAAGTTTACCGGGTTCAGACGGATTAGCCACGCGGACGGTTATATTCCTCATTTCTCCAAGATGACCGGATCTGAAAGCCAAGCAAACATTCAACTTGCAATAAGTTTCACGATAATAACAAAATCAATAGACGTTTCTTATCGGACATTGCTGCGTTCTTACGATGAATATATCGCAGATGCGTCCAATAGCATAATGCCGTCTCCGCTGTCTGTGATGTCGGATGTGACACATTTGACGCCCGCTTCAAAAGTTGTAAAGTATCGCCTAGCTTCGTACCATTGTCCCGCTATCTGAAAACGTTGTTGACGAAAAATGT
Organism: Buathra laborator; assembly: GCA_934046635.1. Lineage (NCBI taxonomy): Eukaryota > Metazoa > Arthropoda > Insecta > Hymenoptera > Ichneumonidae > Buathra > Buathra laborator. Next base: position 1,179,339 of record OW203897.1, on the reverse strand, counting down.
ATCAGTTGCGCAGAAAAGATATGCCATTCATGCGAATGCAGCGAATGTTTCGCCGTTCGATAGTAAAATAAAAACGCGAATCACGATTAAAGAATGCATTATTTTTCATTCGTATGAACTCACCTTTGATATATCGAAATCGGGCATAGGACTAACATCCGGACAAGAGCCAAATCCGATGATCTGAGCGAGGGCGGTACTCGAAAAGCACAATGCCAGCACGGCGTAGATAAGTGCCATGATGTATGTAATTTGATCGTTTGGTACTTAAATAGATTATATTTAATTTATAAATGAATTATCGATCGGCTACCGAAGGGAAATCAAATGAGACTGCAAATGCGCTTGATGTTCCGGCGGTTTATAAATGGCTCGTTCACGGAAATCGTATGCAACGTTATCACTCGTGTGATGTGTGTATTTGAATTAAAATTACACCGATGATTACGATCTTAATACTGAAAAATGGTGTGTCGTTTGAAGAATATCGCTATCGCAAATCGATATACGTTGGTCATCCAGATAGCTCATAATTATTTCCGAACAGGTTATTGTATAGCTGCGGAAAGAACATTGACCATATCAGAGTATATCTATTAGTAAACGCTTAATGTAGATACAATATTGTTAAATTCTCTTCTTCACACTATGAGGGAAGTGAGGGGATCGGACTCGCGTGACTCAAAACACGGTACACGTTGAATATATTTAACGAAAGAAAAACACACTTTATTGAAATTAAATATGATTAACGGGTTTACAAAAAAAATATTAACACAAGAAGACAAATACTAACTCGAACTCGTCTCGCGTCGCCCGCGTGGCTTGGCTCGACTTCCCTCTCACTCTCTCACTCGCTATTCCCGATCGCGACGACACGTCTCGTCACATTAATCGAATAAAGTCAACTTTGGGAAAAGTCTCTAAGTTAAAAAAATACGGAAGGTATGGCTGTTCAAACATTTATTGCTTATCCAATGTTTCAAAAAAGGCGGAAGCGACAAAAAAAATAAAAAAATCCACATCTAGAGTATTCCAAACCGAAGAGAATGAACCCTGCGCGAAGTCCCTACGATAAAAAATACGGTTATTATGGCGATTGAAAGATGAAATCCGACCTTCAAAAAGTTTATTTTCAATATACCGCCTGAAGGAAAGAAAAAAAAGGCGTATTTAGAGAATTGAAAAACGAAGAAAATGAGGCCCGAACGAAGTCTCTACGTTAAAACGTACGGCAGTTATGGCTTACCAAAGATTACATTTTGTCTGATGCAGATATCTTCAAGGTCATGTAATACATGCAAATCTACACAAATTCATTGACCGTCCTTTTAATTCCTGTGCACAGTATACGTCCGATCAAACTCCGCGGGGATGGATGGTAATAGTAAAAAAATAATACACGTCACATGCTGCGCATGAATTGTCATTTATTTCGTACGTCTGACTACGAAGCTTCTTATTATAAAGAGCGATGCTGGTCCAATTAGGAAAAACTGTTTAAATTTCAGAAGTTTGTATCTCGTTGCTTTACGGCTTCACTTCACAATCCTTCTGGTCAGTTATCAAAAGTTTGTCCTTGTCGAGCTGTTGCTTCTCTATTATTGCAACGGCCTCATTGATTACAGTTGCAGAAGCTTCCTGGTCCCTGGTCGAGATCCATAGGTATTTCAAGCTGAAATGGACGATGATGGCAATTTTATCAAAATGTTATGACAGTACATTTTAAGTCAATTATACAAGGTTTTTCACTAACTTCATGAACTTGAAGTCTAAACAGGTGTAGCTAACGATGTAGGAGTTATAGTCGGTTCCCAAAATCCAGTTGTTTCCCCACGTGTCAGCGGATGGGAATTTAACTATAAGCTTACCGGGCTCAGCTGGGTCGGCAACACGAACGATTATTCCCTTTATAGCCCCAAGATGGCCGGATCTGAAAATCAATAGAATGAAATCACCTGCAGTAATTTTACGACGATAAAAAAATCAGTGGAAGTATCCTATTGTTCTCTTACAATCTGTATATTGCAGTACCGCTCAGTAGCATAGTACCATTTTCGCTGTGTTTGAAATCGGTCGTTACACATTTGACAGGCGCCTCAAAAGTCGTGAAGTACCGTCTCGATTCGTACCATGTTCCCTCGATCTAAAAAGGGAGACGGTGGAAAAGATATGAGTTCTGTAGAGATATTACTTTGATTGTTAAATACGCGAATGGAAATCCAAGTAATTATTGAAGATTTCGTTTCGGTTTGTTTGTATAAACTCACCTTTAAGATATCGAAATTCGACATAGTTTCGACTTCTGGACAAGCTCCCCATCCGGCTATTTGAGCGAATGCGGTGCTGGAAAAGCACACAACTATGATTGCGTAGAACATTGCCATGATGTGTGTAGTTAAATGATTACAGAGTTGGACAGGCGTCTCATGGATAATTTTAGATCAATCGCAGACGAAATCATAAACGTTACTGATAACGCGCTCAGTGTTCCGCCAGCTTATAAATGGTCTGGTCACGGCAATCTCACACAACGTTATCACTACCATGATGAGTCTAGCTGAATAAAGTGCATTGATGATTGCAATCTGGCTACCGAAAAATCGGGGTTATCGCCCGACGACTGTTGCTATCGCAAATCACGGCAGGTCATTACGCTTTAGCATTTCGCTAAAAATCATTACGCTCTAGCAGACAGGCCATTGTACACGCACGGTGAAAACATTACCTGTATCTTAGTGTATGTATCGAAGAATTGACGAAGCATTGTTGGTGTATGGTTCATTGAATCATTCTTCGCTAATACCAAGAGTAATCCTCCTGACTTAACCTCACTAGCAGTATTGTCTCGGAAATATAGGGAAATCTACTCAATTTTATTTTTCAACTCCCGACTGCTCACCGGGCAAAAGACGGGAGTTATGCGTTTCACCGTGAAATCTGACTATTGGCGTTTTCTTGATATCCAATGTTCTCCGAAACGACAAAAAATGTCCTACACTGAACAACGAATAAATCTCCCGACTATAATATGTGAATAATCATTTTTACATGACGTGCGTAGAAAGTGGTGCTTTCCGTGATAGTTTTGCGGGGCGAAAGTGACCAATATCATGCCGCGATGGAAATTTAGGTTCGCGCATGCGCAGTATCCAAACGCATCACTTTCGTCCCTAAGGAATTGCGCTTTCCAAATGCTTACGGGACGAAAGTGAGCGATTGCGCACTGCCCATGTCCTAAATTCGATTGGTCCTCAGGATTAAAAGAAAAGGAAAAATAACGCATGTCACGTATTTCGAATGTACTGTTATATATTGCACCCTGTAGCTGACTACAGGGTTCCGTATTACAAAAAATGTTAAATCGCCAATTCGTAAATAATATTTCATATACTGCAAGTCTGCATCTCGTTAGTTTACGGCTTCACCTCGCAATCCGTTTGTTCGGTTGCCAAAAGCGCGTCTTTGTCAAGCTTTTGTTTTTCCATAATGTCAGTGGCTTTGTCGACGACATCTTCGGAAGGTTTTTGTTCCCGGGTCATGATCCATAGGTATTGTTTGCTGTAATCAACGATAATCACAAGTTCATTAAAGCATTGTTATAGTAACATAAAATTATAACATTAAGTATGTTACTGACTGCGCAAACATCACATCAATGCAGTTGTAAGCAACGATGTAGGAGTCGTAGTCGGTTCCCAGAATCCATAAGTTATTCCACACGTTCGCCGAAGGGAGCTTCCAGATGAGCTTACCAGGTTCACTTGGGTCGGCCACGCGAATAGTTATGTTTTTGATTTCTCCAAGATGGCCTGATCTAAAAATCAATCGAACGTTTACTCACAATACGATTTCACAATAATAAAAAAAACTCAATGGACGTTGCTTAATGATCGCTTACATGCTATATACTCCTGAGCCGTTCAGTAGCATAGTACCGTCTTCACCGTCTTTGATATCGGATTTCACACATTTTAAACCTGCTTCAAACGTCGTGAAGTACCTTCTCGCTTCGAACCATTCTCCATCACTCTAAAAATGTGTTTAGTAGATATTTTTTGTACAGAGAATAACTTAACCCAAATCCTGCATCGAAAACGGTAATGATTTCTAAACAGTTAATATATTTTCGTTCATTTGAGTTCACCTTTGAGATATCGAAATCCGACATAGCATTGATTGTTGGGCAATGTCCCCATCCTGATACTTGAGCGAGAGTAGTGCTCGCAAAGCAAAGAGCCATCACTGCGTAGAACGTTATCTTGATGTTCGCCATTTGGTGGTTGAATCGATGAACAGATTGTTGAATGTAGAATTGAAATTCGGTCTCAGAAGGAGATGCAATAGCGACTGATAATGTGCTTGGTCTTCCGCCAGTTTATAAACGATCTGCTCGTCCCAATCTGATTCAACGTTATCACGTGGGTCGTCACTAACTGAATAAAGTGCACATATGATTGCAATCTTGATTCCGAAAAATCAGGCTATCGTTTGATCAAATTCGCTACGATAAATCAATATACCTAACATTTATCATCGCGATAAGTTAAAATTAATTTCCAACAGGTGGGCCACTGTACAATGCGGAAGAGCCTTATTCCTATCGCAGTATATACTTGCCAGTAAACAACGATGTATATGTCATAATTATTTTACGATTTTATGATTCTATATTTATTGTATGACCCTTCACAATATTTCAACCGCTGTCAAGAAATACTATTAGTAATAAAAAAATATTACACATGGTGGGTACTGCGCAAAAATTGTAATATATTTCAAATACATACAAATTACAATACAAATTATCAATTGACTACAGAATTCCGTACTGTTAAGAAAGCATCTTCAGCCATTATAAAACTGTGTTATTTCTCCTGCTTGCGGTGGTCTTATCTATCGACCACGATAAACCATCAAAATTAGAAAAGAATATTCAAATCGTTGACTATTTTTTCTTCATTGGCAAAAGGTTTCACCACGCAATCACTCTGGTCGGATATTATAAGCATGTTTTTGTCCAACTTTTGCTTGTCCATAATTTCGAGCGCTTTGCCGATTGTGGCATCCGATGGATGTTGTTTCCTGGTGGATATCCATAGATATTTCAGGCTGTAAAGAACGATAATCACTATTATATGACAGTATCTTTACGGTACATTGTAAAGCTATGGTATTATATTTGTCACTGACTGCATGAACTGCAAGTCGATGCAGGTGTAGCCAAGCAAGTAAGAGTGGTAGTCGGTTCCCAAAATCCAGTAATTACTCCACACGTCCGATGAAGGGAATTTCATGATGAGCTTACCAGGCTCCTGTGGGTCGGCCACGCGGAGGTGTACGCCATCAATGACTCCGAGATGACCACTTCTACAAATCGAACATTTTTCTCACTGAAAGTTTCCTGGCATTTAGTAATTAACGGACGTTTCGAATAATTCCCTTACAAGCGATATATTGCAGAGGCGTTGAGTAGCATAGTTCCTTCTTTGCCGTGTTTGATCTCGGATTGCACACATTTGAGACCTATCTCCCCAGTTGCGAAGAACCGCTTCGCTTCGTACCATTTGCCCTCAATCTGCAAAAGGAAACGATAATAAAAATATCAATCATACAAAAAAGACCATTTAACCGCTTGTTACCAAATAGAAATGACAATAACCATTGGCGAGCTTATTTATTTACTTTCATGTGAACACACCTTGTTAATACGGAAATCCGACATAGTTTTGACTACCGGACAAGCGCCCAATCCGGCTACCTGTGCTAGAGCAGTGCTCGTAAAACACAGAGCTGCCAATAAGTAAAGAGTTATCATGATGTTGGATTACTGTCTGATCGCAGAATTGAATGCAAATGTGACTGATGATGTGCTTGATGTTCTACCAGTTTATAAAGGGACCGTTCAGTCCAATCTGTTTTATCGTTATCAATCGGGTGATGCAGCTTGCGGAATAAAGTGCACCAATGATTACAATCTTTATATTGACAAATAGGGGCTATTGGTTGACGAATGTTGCTATCGTAAGTCAATTTACCCCTGTCATCATGATAGGTCGGAATTGTTTTTCAAGCGGTCGGGCATTCTCAATAATCGCGGGAAAACATTTCTCGTATCACGGTATTTTTATCGGTAAACAATGATTCAATTTTAATTTGTTATGTATGCGTAATTTAACGATGTGTTGATGACAACAAGCCTTCTGATTCGTCTTATAAATTCTTTTCTCTGTTGCCTACTGCCCGAGGGCACCTTCACTAACGAAATCATTGGAGCACTTTGTAAGAAATCAAGAGTGAAATCATAAGAAATTGCCTGAAATCGACGGCAATCGCTGTTTTCGATATTTCTTTAAATCCGATTGAGATTACATTGAAATTATTCTGAAATCACTCTGAAATCAAATGAATTCTTGTTTTAAAACTGTTCTCTCGCGATGATACTTTGTTTGGCCGTTATATTCGCTCTTTGTTTTAACGTCCCACCGCGCACGTCTCAACAAGCCAGCAAGACGTCGAACAGTGTAACGTTTTCGATTCACCTACGATAAAAAATAAATAAATAAAAAAAATTGCCTTACATATTGGTTGGTTGTTTCATGCAAAGAACTGTTCACTAAATTAATTATCTTCATGAACGAACTAAATATTTTTTTTAACTCATGAATAGAAACTCCCGCTTTCCTCAACTGTAGAGCTTGGCGGAACGTGGGCCGTTCCCGTACGCCTTTAGGAAATGTCCTACTCATGCGCATATCAGCTACATTCTTCTTTTTCTACACGCATATTTGTTTTTCTAAACGCTGCCGCAACATTTCCTAACGCGCCCGTCACATTTTTTAACGGCGTGTTGAGGTTCGGGACCCTTTCCGCTCATACTCTACAGTCTCGGAAAGCGATCGTTTCTATTCTTTCGTTAAAAAAAGCACGGTGTGCAACTAATGCCGGAATTGACGATTGCAACTCGTGCGATAGCCGCCCGAGAGAAACGAGGGCGGCAACTCTCGCACTCGTCAGAATTGCCAATTTTCGGCACTAGTTGCACAATATACTATAGTTAAACGTATCCAACCGAACGTTTTCTTAATCCAACTAAATTTTTTTCTCAGTGTAATATATCTGTAATAATCGATAAAGCAAAGCTAGCTGCGTATGAGAAAGTGCGATCGTTGAGTGTTGATATATCGGAATGCGAGAAAATTGCTCTGAAGACAGCTGAAGTTTTCGATGAACCGAGTGACGAGCCGAGTGATGTAGAATGCAATATCGAATGTACCGCTAACAATTCGATCGAAACCTCAAATTCGCCGGGTGACAAAGCCTTGTAAACTTTGATCGTTTGTTACGACCCCATACCGGCTACCTCCATCTTTTGTCGTTTCCGAACGCCGAAGCCATTTCTTACTAAATTCAACTATTTTGAAATCTTGATTCGTATCATGTAGTGCCTTGCGAAATCATCCGAAATCATATGGATTCTGTGAAATCACATTTTTTAAATCACTGAATTCAGACACGGAATCGCATGAAATCGGGCAATCATTGAAATCATTTGTACACCCAAAGAGGGAGTGAATGGCCCCTCGCTACTGCTCTTTAATTGAAAATTAGCGAATTGATTGCCGATGATACCGATGCAAATGCAGATGTGAATCTGTCACTGACAAAGACGTCAATGTATATCCTTTCTTTCGTTCGATCATTGATGTGAGCAAAAACTACTCAAACCACATGTATGAATATAAAACTCATAGTTCTGTAAACGTTATTTGGACAAACCTTTTTTTATCCATTTGAATACGCCGCATTGTTTAATCTTGCATTCCTAAGAAAGATAAGAATTAATTGATGATAGCGCTTTGATACAAATAATAAAATACACGTTTCATTGTCGAAAACAATATGTACTGTAATTGTAATGGACCAATAACAAAGTCTCTTATTACGTAGAGTAATGATATTCATTCAATTAATCAAGCATTTTTCATTCTTCAGTTTCCCGCTCGTGATCTTCTATCTCGCAATCGATCTGATCGGTTTTCATGAGCCGCCTTACGTTAAGCTTATGCTGTCTTACAACTTTGATTGCTTTCTTTACGATGGCATCCGAAGGTTGCTGTTCCCTTGTGCCAATCCATAGCAGTTGAAGGCTAAACACACAAAGAGAGACACTGTCATTGAAGTGCTTACGGATACAAAATATATATTGAACTACTATTGTACCGACGTTCGTTATGGTCGATAGTTACATTGCATGAAAAAGATGTTAATGATTATAACTCACTGGAACAGCTCGGCGTTTATACAGGTGTAACCAACAACATAGGAGACGTAGTCGGTTTCCAAAATTAAGTATGGAGGTATGACATTGGGCACACCAAGGGCCTTAATCTTGAGCATACCAGGGTCCTTGTGGTAAGGAGACCTGACGATTATTTCCGGCAATAGATATTCACGGCCAGTACTGAAATTAAATTGGCCGTTATATAGATCATGCGTTCAACGAAGTAAAAAAAATTGTTTAAATTGAATGAAATTCTTATTGTTCTCTTACATGCTCGATATCGCCGAGCTGTTCATCACCATAGTTCCGTTTTCATCGGGCCTAAAATCGGTTGTTACACATTTGGCAGAGATCTCGGTAATCGTGAAGTATCTTTTCACTTCGAACCATCTTCCCTCCATCTGGAGAGTAGATTAGGTTAAATAATATCAAATGTGCGAAGAAGCAAAATGTAATTGTGATTCTCCAATAAAAGTTCAATGCCACAACAAAAACAGAAAGCACATATTAGAGTGTCGACTCACTTTGGATAGATCGAAATTTGGCATAGTTTTCATTTCTGGACATGGACCCCAACCAAATCTTTGAGCGAAGGTGCTGCCAATAACGCATAAAGTCGCAAACGCGTAGATCATCATCGTACGTACAATACTTTTCAATGCAACGGAAGAAAATCAGAATTAAGGCACTGAACGAAATGAACATAAAACTGATAGAGCTCTCGGTGTTCTACTAGTTTTTAAAGACTTATCTTATGCAATGGTGTCACTAGCGTGCCCTGAACAATGAAGTGCATTGACGGTTGCAATCTTGATACCGAAAAATAGGGGGTATCGGTCTCGTATATTACAATTGTGAGTGATATGCGGATATACCTGAAAATGATCATTGGTGATAAAACATTTTAAGCGGAAACACCATTGTACTGATACTGCGCATTGAAGAGGTTTTTTTTATTATGTCCTTACGTACTGCATCAGTGTCCCCATCCCGTCCCTACCGCTATTTTCAAATGATCAAGATGATAGGGATTATATTAATAATAAAACACACGTCTGATTGCTGGGGATAAATTGTAATATATTTTATTGAAACCGATAAAACGAACCGCCTGTTATTAAGAGTGATAATACTGCTGCGAACTAATCCACCACATTTCATTCCTCAATCTGTCCTGAAGTATCCTCGACAGTTTCCAATTCACAATCCTCTTGCTGGGTTTTCATTAGCCACCTTTTGTGAATTCTATGTTTCTTCATAACTGCGAAGGCTTCGTTGATAGCGTCTTGCGAAGGATGCTGATCCCTTGACATGAGCCATACGTTCGAGAAGCTGAAAATGAATAGATTTAATGTCTCTATAGTCATAGATTCGAGCAACAAAATAAACTGTCAACTGTTAGTCGTTACACTCAAACGGGAAGTTATTAAAAAATTATTTCAACTCACTGTGCCATCTCCATGTTGGTGCAGCTGTAGACAACGGCGTAGGACTCGTAGTCGGTTCCCAAAACCATAAACCTTCCCGTCACCGAAGCTGAAGGGACGTTGATCTTGAACGCACCAGGTTGTGCGGGGTTAGGCACATGAAAAAGTGCCTCCATCGACAATGGATTTCCCGTTCTACAAAATTGTTCTCTCATTTTAGCCACAACGAAGTTAGCCCCGAAGTAAACACAAATCTATAAACGCTTTTTGTAACTCGTGCACGGAAAGCGGCGCATTTCATAGCAGTTTTGCAGGAAAAAAGTGCCGACGCTCTTTGTGTAGCAGTATCGTAAGTAAGGTTTGCGTATGCGCATTGCCTTACTTTTCGTCCCTAGGGTAAAAAAGTCAATTTTTCTGCCCGCTAGATAACTTTTGTGCCCTTGTGACTAAAAATTATAACCTCACTTTTCGCTGTCCGTCCCGCACAACTGCTATAAAACGCGCCGGTTTCCCTGCACTCGTTTCAAAAAGTGTAATGTGCGACTCGGGCCGAATTGGCGATGCACAATGCCCCCGGCCCTTGTTACACAATGTACTATTTTGTAATAGCGTGCGTAAAGCTCGTCTTTCGAGAAGGTTTCGCGTGCGTAAAGTGTTTTGTGATCGTCTTGCGTAAAGTTTCACTTTACGCACTGCGTTTACTTTACACACTCCTTTCGAAAAACTCGCGCTTTGACTTCGCTCAACCTCCCCGAAAAAGACTCGCTTCACGCACCGCTATTACAAAAAATAGTATATGTAACTCATGCGGAAATGTTGTACTTTATGCACTTGTTACACAATATACTATTTTATCGTTGTCTTACAAGCCAGATATTGCAGAACCGACGAGTTGAATAGTACCGCCCTCACCGGGACTGACTTCCGCTGCGACGCATTGAGCAGCAAACTCGAATGCCGCGAAGTATCTTTGCGCCTCGTACCATTTACCCTCAAACTGAAAAGTCATTTGATAAAGAATTGTCCGCCGATTATCCATGAACAATTTGAAAATAAAGTTACCCTCATGCTATCGAAATCTGGCATGGCGTCAATGTCCGGACAAGGACCCCATCCAGGCACTTGACACATAGCGCTGCCAGATAGGCAAAGGCCTACCAACGCATAAAAGATTTTCATTGCAAGTTAAAAGAAAGAAAAACTAGTTCCGTCACATAAAAAAATAAAAATTCAACTGACAATGCGCGTTATGCGACGGCAGTTTTTAAATGATCTGCGAGCCTTATAATGATGCGCCGTTGCTATGTGCGTGATAAATTAATCGTAATAGAGTGTACCGACGATTGGAATTTTGATAATGAAAAATAACGCGATATCCTTTGGCGGATATTTCTATTGCGCGTTGATATCCATAATAATTGACATCGTTATTAGCGATAATAATTTCCGAGCGGATGAACCATTATCGTAGGAATTGCAGCAACTATATTGCCGGTATCTCGTTATTGTTATTGATAAAATTTAATTCAATGTGCATTCTTTATTCAAGATTAATTCAACCCTTCCGAGTATCACATTTCAGAAAGCGTTTGATATACCAACAATGCAACGCAACGTTGTTTCAAATTAATGAGTCAAACCGAAAAACGACTGTCAGGTGATAATGAGATAACGATCGATGATTAAAATCTCGGCTGATTATTTCGGTCCTCCTTGGCAAAGACTCTTTCGTTATCTCCTCGTCTTTGAACACATGGTTTATTTTTATCAAAATTTCCCGAGACGACTGTTGGTGTGATCTTTTCACGATCGAGAATTAATTCGGACCAACTAAATGGGCCAACGAGCTGCAATCGAATCATCGTGAGGAACGCTTTCCACGTGTCGCTCAATTTGTCGTTGCAATCATCGCGACAATACATTTATTCGAACAATAATAATCATAACAGTGCACGTTCTCTCAATATCCCTTCACAACGTCGACACATACTTCGTGCTTAGAATCAACACGATCTTGTTGAAGGTCGGCGCATCTTCTGGATGCGGTCGGCGCAGCTTCGTACATGTGATCGTTGGACCTTCGATTTTTCGAACGTCTAGCCTCATTTATAATTAAACCGATTTCCGCCTGATAAGACAAGAATTAGACATTGCGAGCACGTGTTCATCGATAACACTTGAACTTTGATGTGTAATTGATTTAATTTGCACTTGTTGCGATAACTTATATAACGGTTAGGTGTTTCTCGATACATTTTACAGTGCCATCGGGATCCCGTGTCATTATTTCACGCATACACCTTTCATGTAAAGTGTCTGTGGGATAGCTGCATTCTCGTACTATGTACCCGGGAACTAGATTATCGTGATTAAACAATAACGATAATGTCGGTAAAACCCCGACGGTGACGCATACCACTTACTGCACGAAGTGCATTATATAATATTGCCTCTGACCTTTATTTTTTCGAAATTTTTCTTTGATGTCAATTTTTCTGCATGGAAATCTGGAACCTGGTATCGGTTATTAAGATAGTTCGATCGCTTCGTGTTCATTTCGCATAAGTTCGAGAAAAATGAGAGAAAATTGCAAATACTTCTCGATGGTATACAAATCTGAAAAATGCATGCATATTAAAGGTGCTGAAAAGATTAATTTTGCATAATACTAATTCCAAAATGTTATTAACAAATTGATGGAAAAATTAATTGTTCAATAAATTTCCCGGAAATACAACTTTTTTTTAATGAAAATGATTCGTTCATTTTTCTGAATACATATGAATTTTTTCAGATTTTTCAATTTGCTTTGAATTTTGTGTTTTTTCACACATTTTTTCCATATAAAAAAAAAATTCAAAGCAAATTGAAAATTCTGGAAAAATCATACGTATTAAGAAAAATGAGCGAATCATTTTCACTAAAAAAAAAGTTGGCTTTCCGGGAAACTCGTTGACCAATTAATTTTTTCATTAACTTGTTAAGGACATTTTGCTTGGATTCATTATTATGCAAAATTAATCTTTTCAGTACCTTTAATATGCATGCATTTTTTCAGATTTGCATACTATCGAGAAGTATTTGCAGTTTTCTCTCATTTTTCTCGGACTTATGCAAAATGATTGCAAAGCGACGGAAGCCCTTATAGACGGTAGAATAATAGGGAGAAACATAACCGTTTTAGCTTTACAGAGAGGATTAAAGTTACGGTGAATTCGCGTTTGTTTTTTACGTTACGAACTTACATTCGTGTTTTTTTTTCTATTCATCAATATATCATTTCTTTTGTTTAATAGCATTATAGACTTTTCGTCGATAAAAATATCGATGACGATACATTGACATTCTCGACTGACGTTTAAATCTTTGCAAAATTGATAACTAACACGCTTATCGGCATTTGTTTGTTCAGGTAATTTCCATCGTCCCTGGAAACTCTTCCGATTGAAACGGTAGGAAAAGTACAGTGATGTATACAGTGTGTGTGATACATTTCACTTTGTTTTATTACTAAAAAATAAACAAATAAATAAATAAATAAATAGTGAAATAACAATACGAAGACATTAACAAGTAACAAGAACAGTACGTCAAAGTTAGCGTTGTTATGGACGAGAACAAAGGCCCGTACGAAAAAAAAACCTTCGTAATTCGTCAAGGAAATCGTTGTAACACAGTCTCAGTAGTACATTTATAAAAACAAAACTATGAATACGTCACAGATTTTGCAGTGTGTAACGCCGCAAACAGTGCGATATAACAGTGTAATGCCGCGGAACGGCCGACTTAACCGAACAAACAAGGAAGTATGGGGTTTTCATGAGTCATGCATTATGAAATGAGTTTTTGTCAGGTTTTACAAAGCTTCTTGTATATCGTGGATGGGCGACGGTTGTTGACAACGCACGTATGATAACAGAATGATTAGATGATTTAGCGGGGCGATTAAAAGCGCACGAATATGTTTTATTTGTTTTTTTTCCCTCAATAGTCATCTGGACAATTTTTCTGATCGGTTCGAAACAGGTAAGCTTTGCTGATCTGATTTCTATCGAGAATTTGATAAGAGCTCTCGAGCACCGATACAGGTGGTGTCCTCTGTCTTGTCATGATCCATGCACTCTTGAAACTGCAATAAAACAAAAAATTATCTCATTATCGCGCGACTCTCATTTCTTCACATATTTAACAGAAAAAAATTAAAAAAAAAAACAAAACCGGTTTCAAACTCACCTGATCAGTCCTACATTCACACAACTCCACTCCACGGAATAATTATCGTAATCTGTCGCTAAAACCGTGTACGACGTTGTATACGGAAATCCCATGCTATCCCAACGTACATTCAGCTTCGGTTCGCTTGATTTACCGATCGGTTCCACTTTGCCAATCGCTCTGGAGTCCGCTCTTGATCTGCGAAGGTTGAAATCGTATTTCCCTTATTATCATTACCTCGCGACAATGAGTCTCTTCACCTTGACACTTGAAAATACCACGAGAGAAACTCACATTGTCGAAGTATGAGAAGCAACGACGAAAAGAGCACCGTTGTCATCCATAGTGTAATTCGAGGTGCAGCACTTTGTTCCGACAGACATTATGGAAAAGTATCTCTCCGCCTCGTACCATTTTCCCAAGTACTGTTTGCACGTGAAAAAAATTCAATAAAAGATGAACGTTGAGGTGACGATGAGTTATTCATACGACGTTGCAATAATATACTTGTATATGAAGAGCCCATACGCCCATCGCATGTGCCGTTTATCATAGTATAGAATATATCATTCTGGATCACTGGGACGTAGAAAGTACCGACGACACTAACCCTTTGTAAATCGAAGTTTTCAACCGTCTTCACGATCGGACATGTTCCGAACTCTGGCACGACCCCCAAAGCTCCGGTCGCCAAAGTCATCACCAACGGGATCCACAGCATTGTCCTTTCTAAATAACGTCAAATTTACATTATGTACGGATACTGCATGCCTTAGAACGGATCAAACACGATCCTAGTCACTTTTCTCGTGTCCAATCGATAGGACATAGTTATATCTTTTTACCTAGCGATCCTCTAAACATGCTGACCTTGAACTTCGATGATCGGTGACCGATTGCCGATTACTCAACGACTATCGACGTTACTAGAATACGTGAGATCGAGTTACAGAACGTATTATTCAGGCGTGTTCTTTTAACCGAACTTTCCGTTGACGATACGTGCCGTTGACTGGCCTTGGGGACCAACGTACACGATTGTCATCGACCTCCCGATCGGTCGGCTCTCTTATTCCGCGCTGTGGGGCCCGAGAGAGGTGTTTGTCAGTTAGTGGGTCAGTTAACGGTGAACAACAGAGTTCAAGAAACCCAAGTGCTGCGTTCAAATTCGCCAATACCGGTCACTTGGCGATACTAGCCGTGTCGAATCGGATAACGCCTTAACACTCGAGGCACTATCGTTACGTAGATTCATTCATTTTTTTTTATATTCGTGCGACTGACTCGGTTCACAGCAATCGGTGTGACTCTTTCTCCTTGACACTGTCCTTATAATTTTCGTTCGATTTCCCTCATTTACGTCATTCACAGTGCATGGCGCGATTCACAAAGGAAAAACAGGTTGAATGTAGAACAGAAAAACAAATGATGATGAATTCTGAAGCTTTCTATCGATGTACGAATTCTAATAACTCTAAAGAGAATGTGAGTCGCTGTGTTGCCTATGAAATATCTTTGTGTCTCGAAAGCATTACATGGGCCAGTAGAACAGGTCTGAAATCTCTCTGTATTAGATGGCTATAGGTGAACACCTGGAGAAGTTTCGAGTGTCGCTTACAGTCAATTATTTATAGAATCGGTATTAATAGGCCACTTGAAAGCTATTATAGGTGACCGTAAAATATTCTAACGACTGATAACCACCTGCGCAAAGATTTCCTTCGTACTATTTATGGACGGAAGTTTCTTAAACCCGTTATCAATCATTAGCGTCATTGCTGCAAAAATTAGATAAAATTTCAAACTTTCGATAAATGACTCGAGAAATCCGTTGTCGTCCCCTTTCGATGAATAGTTGTTGTATTGCGAGTGTCGATTATTCGAGTTCATGAATAACAAGATTTTCATATATTTTTATGTAACAATTTATTCACAATCATTTTTGTCTTTGCTTTTGTACAGTGATAACAGATTCATTTGTCTTTTGTTTTTTTTTTTTTTTTTTTTTCGTTTTTTCTTAATAACTAAATATTCTTCATTAACTTTTCCTCGTTTATCCTTTCTCTCTGATAATACAGCGAAGAAAAGAAAAATATATAGAGATATCGATAAATTTGAGATTCTTCAAGCGAGACTGGTTCACCGCCCCCTCGTTCTCGACGAACGTGAGATGTACGACGAGCCGCTACGAGCCTGAGAATTCAAATGAATTCCTCGCTTGACCACTGATAATGCCTGTGTCGTGTATCGATCGAATTTACGCTCGGACCGACGCTCATGATTCGATTTTCTTCTCGCTTTCCTCATTTTTCTCCTCTTTGGGTGCTTCCGGCTCTTTGATCGCTTCGGGCAACGATTCGGCAACCACGGCGGCTGGTTCGTTCAATGCTTCTTTGACCGCTGCCGGTGGTTGTATAGTAGTACCGAACTCCTCCGGATTCTCCTCTGGTTTCTGTTGGAAGACTGCCTGAAACTGTTGTATAGGAGATTCGAAAGCCGCCTGAAATTGATTTACCGGATCGGCAATGAAATCTTGAAACTGTTGCACGGGCTTGTTGAAAGCTTCTTGAAACTGTTGCACGGGCTTGTTGAAAGCTTCTTGAAACTGTTGCACGGGTTTGTTGAAGGCTTCCTGAAACTGTTGCACCGGCTTGCTAATAGCGTCCTGAAGCTGTTGATAAGCTCCCGAAAATTGTTTCGCTGGCTTTTCCGGAGCATCCTGCAACTGTTCGGCGGGTTTTTCATCGATCTTCTCGATCGGTTCTTCGTTCTCCTCTTCAGCTTCCGATTCTTTGATGATACCTTTGGCGAGATCGGCAGTTTTCAGAATCACTTCTGGTACTGACGCTGGAGGAACGACGATTTCCGCTTCAGCTGGTTTTTCGACAGGGCTCGATTGCTTCTCGGGTTCCTCGACGATTGGATCGATGCTCAGAATCCCAGGGGCAGTTTCAGGCTCAACCGCAGTCGCAGCTGCTGCTGCTGCTGCCGCGGCGATTTCTTTTTTTCTCGTCTCAATTATAATTGCCGGTGCATCGGGAGTGATTGCCGATCTTAGACCGAAGACGCTTTTAGCCGCGGGCGCTTCCTCGACCTCTTCATCAACCTCTTCTTCGGCCTCCTCTTCGACGACCGGCGTTTCGGTGGTTGGTTTCTTGCTCGGCTTTTTCGCTGGTTTCTTGCTCGGTTTCTCGGCTGGCTTTTCAGCTTCGGGAAGATTGTCCAAATAGAAGCAATCATCCTGGTCGGTCTTCACGAAGAAGGTCTTTGAGATCTTGTAATTGTCGAGAACTCCGTATGCCTTGAAGAACCAAATGATAACCATACAAACGTTAGAAATGATATAATCGTTCCTTTTCATGTATTTAAAAAAAAAGTAATTTCATAAGAAACAAATTTCCGTACCTTCTGCATAATCTCGCCAGACGGACGACGCTGCCGGGTCATAACCCAAGCGTTCTGCGCGTGAACTGGTCCGATGCCAGTACAACTCCACAAGATAGAGTAATTCTTGTAATCGGTGGCAAGTACGGAATACTGAGTTTCTGGGGTCAACGGTACAGTCGTGTATCGCACGTGAAGTTTTCCCAGATCGGCTTTGGTCGCGGGAGCCTTGATCTCGCCTTCCAGAATCCGCTTAATTCCAGTACTGTAAAGCATAATCATCAAAGACGTCTCAATAAAAACATGTTAACCCCTACGCATCACGAGATACGATAATGACAATCAAAGCGTTAATTTATCACTCACAATCGATTGGTCACTTCGTTGCTAACTCGCAATTTGCCGTCCAACCCTTGCGTGTAATTAGCCATAACGCATCGTGATACCACTTCGGAAAGCTGGAAGTATCTCTCCGCTTCGTACCAAACTCCCAGGAACTGAAACCAAAACGTTGACAATGAAGAATACGATAAATCGATTAAATCGGCTTTAGCCATGCTTCGATATTTCAACTTTTAAGTTGAAATATCGAAGCATGGAAAATGTTGTACTCACTTTGCTCATGTCGAAATCCGCCATCGGACTGTATTCGGGGCACCATCCGAGACTCGGAATCTGTGCCCTGGCCACAGCCAGGACAGACACTACGAAAAGGATCTTCTTCAGCATTTCTGGACGATATGGCGTAAGGATCGACGAACCCCGTCGTCTTATATACATTTGCGGCGGAGGTGCAGGAGCGATGACCGGACACATTTCTTCCCCTCCACAAGTGTGTTTCTCTCCACCTCTCCGGGTATCACCGGGGGCAGTCCGTTCGTCGACATCCGACACGAGGGTCCGCTATATACGTGTGTGTTAACCGATCGTGTACATGCGAGCGACGGCTCTTACTTTACGGTACCGTCGCGACGCACCGCGTAAGCTTAAACCACTCGTGATGCGAGAAGAAGAAGATAGAAAACCGATGAAACAGTAGAAGGGAGACGAAAAAGAGGAAGGAATACGAAGAAAGGAGAGAGCCCGGGTATCCCACAGGCGCGAGTTCCATTGGCGATTGGTCAACAAACTCATCCGCCGATGGGGTCCGTAGCACGTGGATATACAAACTCGTATTCGCTTGTTTCATCAACGATACAACGTTTGCAATGTATTGAAACGAGAAGATGAAGAAGAGCGAAGAAGCGCATGCGAGAAACTGTGTGGCCCTTAACCGACACGATTGGGCAACGGTGCGACGACCCCTGCACTCGGCGGCTGCATAAGGAAAGTCGAAGGAATAATAATCATGGTAACAACATTGTCTATTAATAGATTTTCTCGTTACCGAAGATTGTTGGAAGTCTGTGGTCCATTGAAGTATCCTCTTGTCTCTATGGTATTTCTATTTTCATTGCGAGAAGCCAAAGAGGGAGTCTGGTTGCAGAAGCGTTTCTTCCTTATTGGAAAGAACTTCTCCGACGCTTCTTTGACGCTTCTTCATAGAATTCTTTCCTCTTCCTTTTTGTTTTTTTTTTTTTTTTTTTTTTTTTTTTTTTTTTTTTCAATTCTCGCGAACTGCAATTTCTTCGGTTTCGCGATGTCTCTCGGTTCTTAAAAGGATGCGCAGTCGACGTGGAACGAACGCTCGAACAAGGATATAAAAAGAGACACGCTAGCAGTCTCGTTGGGTGTTGAACCCTTTTCCAAGCTTCGCGAAAAAACGACATACAGTCCGTTGATGGTCAAAGCCCTCGAACGTCGAGATTGTTGTTACCTTCGTTCTTTTTCAACCCGCTACCGACTTGCGCGCGCATGTGTATTTATCACGTTCCAACGAGGAATTTATACTACTCCTTCGTATTACCAGAGAACGAAAGAACGGCGACGAATAAACGAGAAGGGAATGTATTTTTAGCGTTCCCGATGCCATTTTTTTTTTTTTTTTCTTTTTTTGCAACAAAGTCAGTCGAGTGTTACATTCGCGAAAAGAGGACTATTGCGCGCGGGACATCATCAATTATTTATCGAGCGCCTAGTACACCGGCGAGTCGAGACACGGCTGCTCCTTGGCTCCGACGCTTCGATGAAACCAGTCGTGTGCTTTGCATACGCGCTTACGCCTCGCTGGAGCTGAGCCCAAGCGATCCAGACGGGCTGTAACGGGTCTCGTCGCGAGCACGAGCAATGTATATATATTCTTTTTTCTCTTTTTTTCCTACAAAAGTAAAACTTCGAACCGTTAGATTCGTATGAGTATAGGTCCCCAAGCGAAGAAACGGCCCGCGGGCGCAATCTCTGCGACTGGTGTGAGTTCTCCGGCATCGATAAACAAAGAATTGGGTAGTAGCCACCTCTCGAATCTCAGTCTACTCGGCGGCTGCCTCGGAGACATAGTAGGATATGGATTCAAAATGGAAAAAAAAACCAGTTGAGACATTCCGTTGAATTTTTGTGTGCCGTGAAACGGTACCAGGGATGGAGGGTATAAATCTCCGATTAGGCACTGGGATAAGATTCAATTTTCATTTTTTTTTTTTTTTTTTTTTTTTTTTTTTTTTTTTTTCGGGTGATGGAAGGTATAGCGCACGAGGAGAGTATTATTCACTTGCTTTCATCATTTCTCAATTAATTTATTTCTCGTTAACCTATGAACACTAAAAAAGCACGCGGAGACGCGCTCCGCTCGGAAGATGATGCTTAAAAAAAAAGAACTACGTCGTTCGCCCAGATCTTCCAGAATACAGACGGAGTTAAGAGGAGGAAGAAGCAGAAAAAAAATATTGTAAATCGCGTATCAAAATATAAAATAATTTTTTTTTTTTCTAACGCGGATAATTTTTTCGTGTAAATTGGGATTGTCATGTTTTCGTGGATTCGTTGATAACATTATTCGTTATCGAGATCGGCACTTTACGAAATTGAATTTATTATTTAATTATTGTCAATTTTTTTTTTTTTTTTTTTTTTCGTCTACTCGTACTTTGAGTTCGAATGCGTTGGAAGAAGACGCAGAAGGGAAGGGGGCAGTAGAAATCCTGGGCGAGATTCGTGCAATATATGTACATTAGAAGATCGCGTTCGTCAAATAAACGACGGATTTTTTTGTAAATATAATAAAATCTATTATGAATTAAAATACAATAATAATTCTAGTGCGCTTAGGTTCGAAAGAAAGCTAAAGGCTTATAAATCACCACGGATCGCTAATTGCAAGTTGTATGTACCCGCCGCGAGGGGTCGCGCGCGCGATAAACAATAATTATTTTTATTTATCATTTAGTATCACATTGCGTTCACTGTTGTGCTGGCTGTTTTTCCTGGCTTACGAGATTTCGTCTTCTTTTTATCGACTTTATTTTTTTTTTCGTCACTATAAATTAACAAACGAAGAGCCATTTTTTACCTTGGAAAAAAAAAATGGTGCATTGAGAAAAGAACAGAAATTAATGGAACAGAAATTTAGTGTTATTTTTACGAAACCAGGAAATACACAGGCGGTTTTCAGAAGCTATAAGAACGAGAGTGCATAACAGGAGGGGTCGTATTTAACAAATTTTTTTATTCTAATCGATTTTTTTTCTTTTTTTCTTCATTAATTATGCGTGTACAGCGATCTGTCGTAGGTATCGTCTTAAAATTCGTTACAGGGTTTTCAGGTCTCGGCGTTTCTTTGTTATTATTGTTTCGTATTTTTTTTTTTTTTTTTTTTCACAATCACTTCAGCCCATCTGCTATCAATCCCGAAAAATATTGCCTCTCCATTGCGTTTCCTTCATTTTTTCCAACAAGACAGAAAATAACTTATTTATTATCCACTCGAACGGCCCTACGAACATATCTTTGGTGTACTGCTTCGGGAAATAAGAATTATTGTATCATTATGTGCTCTATTGATTATGCATTCTGCTGGGGTATTTACGCGGCTCGACGAGTTTCTTTTTTTTTTTCTTCTTCATATTCTTGTACTGTTTCATCTTCCTTGTCTTATAGTAAATATCTTTTTTCCTTTCATCTCTTTCAACAATTTTTTTACTTTTTTTTCTTTCTTTTTACATTGCTGCCGTGAAAAAGTATTTTTCATTTTATTTTTTAATCCCTCCGCGATCTTTCGTAATCTCGATTAAGATTTTCTTTCGCAACGCAAAGATACACCCCAATATGGAACGTGTAACTTCGCTGGTGATTGATTTTTTAGAAATATAGTTTCTCTCTTTTTTTTTTAAATCAGAAATAACAAATTTGTACGTAAACGCGCGGACAGTTCGCAATACTGTTCGCTCTCTTTCATTGTTCCAGATCGATATTTTTCTTAATATAAACAATTTTTTTTTTTCGTCGTCGAGTTTAAGGCATTTATTTTGTCGGGAGTCACGAGCGCGATGGAAGGGGGTGTCTCCGTCAAATCGAAAAAGAAACGATGAACGAAAGAAAAACAAAAAAAAAATAATAACGTTTGAAAAAAAAAATAATAATAATAATAATAATAAAACGTTAGGCCGATTTCTCAAAGGCACCTCGAGGCTTATTCTAAATCTGACGTCCTGCGCCAAAAAGCTATCCCGTCGACCTAACGGAGGGGAGGCTATCAATGCGGAATTGGGACTGTATCGACGGTTAATAAAAACTAATCGTCCTAATAGAATGAATTAATTAAACGTGCCTACGCGATTATTTGACGGTCTCCTAAGCGCGAGCATTATCTCCCGTACACACTTAAGCCTATGAACACATGAAATCACTGCCCAATCGACCAATTTGGACCCATTGTACACAAACGGCACTCGAGATCGCTGAACTTTGCCAAACTTTATTTTTTTTTTGTTTACGAAATTATTATTATTATTTAAATTTTTTTTTTTTTTTCTTTCAACCAAAAATATTAAAATTTATGAGTTCAGCGTTCGGACGTTATCGATCAAGAGAGTCAATAATTGTTGCATTGTTTTCTTTTTTTTTTTTTATATCGTTTTTCTAAGCTCACCTACGGTCAATTAGTTTGGTGGCGATTAACGGGCAGACGCTATCTAATAATAACTACCTAAGACAGAAATCGGTGGAAAGTCGGTTGGTCCCTTTGCAACTGTTAAATAAATAATAATAATGTCCTTTCGTATCTATAAAATATACTATATGTAACATTATTTACAAGAGAAAACAAGTGCGGCGCGAGTTTAAAAAAATATCGTAAAGTCGTGAATTATCTTCGATACGATTGTTCGAACGACAGTTACGCGAGTATCTCGCTTCTCGTGTTTTCCTCGGGCTTTTTATTTTTTTTCTTCTTTATATATTCTATTCTAATGCATTATCCTCCTCGTGCGAACGTCTTGCGTTCATCGGTTCTCTTTGCTAAAAGGGTACCGGTCGCCCATTTCCGATACGCGATCCAATAAATGGACGCCGGTGATTTTTCGTATTTTTTTTCTTTTCGTCCATATTTTTCGGGGCTTTCCGTCCATATGCAGCAAAAAAACAGCTGCAGTATTCAATACTCTGATTCAGTATTTTTTTTTTTTTTTTCGAAGGTCGTCCCGGCTTCCGCTTGTTTTTTAATCTCAAATGGAAATTTCTCTCGTCATGAGATTAACGAAGTTTTCGCAGGTTTTCGTATAGTAAAAAAAAACTCCCCTCGACAAGTATCATCATCGGGTAATCCAAAAAATTGTGAAAATCACGCATTTGCTTCATTCCTCTTCGATTCGGAGTGATTGCACGTCGAGTTATGATGTTTCGCTTTCGCAAATAAAAGAAACAAAAAAAAATTGATAGCGGAACGTCGATGCGATTTTATCGAAGAACGAAACAAGACTGCGAAACTCCCATCAGCGTGATAGCCGGCCGACCTTCAGCCCCGTCGCTAGTCGTGTAGATTCTTGCTAAGCAGCAAATTGTTGTGCGGCCCCGACAAGTGTCTTATTAGCTCCTGCAAGCTGTCGAAGCTCAGCGAACAGAAGCAACAGGTAAATGTGTTGTCCGGCGCGGCGATAACTCCACGATGTACAGAGCACAGATGCTTTAGCAAGTGCGCTTTTTGCTTGAACATTGCTACGCACAGACGACAGGCAAATGGTTTTTCACCCGTGTGAACGCGCAAATGAGTCTTTAGATTCCACGACATGCCGAATTGTTTGCCACAGTATGTGCAACGATATTCACGCACGGGATTCGATTTCGGTGGATCCTCCGCCGGTGGCGGTGGTGGAGCTCGCGAAGGTGGTAATGTCCAGGCGCCCCATGGAGGCTCCAGACCCGCTGCCGATGCTGGATCGGCGCTTGGCGGCCTGTGTGAACCTCCGGGTGGTGTCACCGACCTGTCTTGCTGTAAAATCATTTTTAAAAAATCGTGAGCAATGTATCAGAATTTCGAAAAAAATTAAAGAAAAAATGTGGACAGAAATATTTTATGGGGATTTTACGAAAAACAAATGAATAGATAAAAAAAAAAAAGATTATGATATAAATAAATATTTTTATAAACAATGATATAATATAACGTATTAAACAATAATAATAATATTAATAGTAGTAAAATATACATATTTTATTATTATTATTATTTTTTAAAAATATTTTATGGAAATGTCCATTTATTTTATAATATTTTCTTTTATCTTAAAATCACGTTAAAAAAATCGATTTATTTGGAACATAGATTATCGAAGCTGAAGATGACTGTTTAGCAAAAAACTGTCCATTAGAAAAGTAAAGGTCCTTAAAAATTCTTATCAGAACTGATCCCGGATTTGTTTTTATTCGAGATGGCATTGGTTTTTGTTATCTTCGATTCAATGGAGAGCCATTTGACTCGTATTATCGATCTCTGTGAAACTAACCAGGTAAGGCGGTGCCGAGACGCTCAACGGATGTGGCGCTTGCAACCTCCTTGGCGTCTCGAATCCGGGATTGAATGGTACGAATGCGGGATTCTGCGCTGGCGCGTTGTGAAATCCCGGTCTTCGTTTCCTGTGGGGCGTTACGACGTACGCCTCAGCCGGTGGGATCGGTATCTCCTCGGGTTTCCGTTTGCCAGGTTCGAGACCAAGCGAGAGACGTGCCGCTAATTGTCGTCGTCTCTCCTCCGCCTCTTCCATCGACTCTCTCCTCTCCAGAAGCGTTTTTTCTGGCCTACGCGATCAGAAAAAAGAGGAAATCGTTAATTTGTTTATCCGCAATGAGATTTCTTTTATTTTTTTTGTAATATTAATGAATGCTGACCTGTGAGTTGTATCGTGAGAACTATCACTGGTAGTGGAAATCCCAGAATTAAGACTGAGATTCACGGGATCGGAACTATCCCTTCGCCGTGGAGGTTCGATACTGCTTTCTCGATTATCGGCGAGCATTGCTTCGCCTTCGACACCTTCAACATCGACTTCCGGCTCTTCATCGCAACCTTCACTCTTTATGAGGACTGAGCAACAATCCGCTGGGTTATTCGATTGTCTAAAAATCATAGGAAAGGAACATTTATAAAACTTTGTCTTCTATTGTCATAGTTGAGAATCTATCGTTATTTCTTGTTTTTCTTTTAACATACCTGCTGTCATACTGTGACTCGTAACTCGAACTTTCTTGGCTGTCCGATGCCTGTGGCGTCGCTATCCTCAGAGCGTCCGAATCGCTTGAAGTTTGCGGTTGATTTGGATCGAATAGTTCCGATTTTATTTGTAATAAGTCGAATAGTTCCCTCAGCGGTGTCAGCTCCGTTGACTACGATAATTAATCAAAGTATTTTCTTTCGTGAGACATTTTTACGATTAATCTCTATTTGTTTCGTAATTTACGAAAGAAATCATTTTTTTTTTCGTTTTCGACGCGATTTAAGTTTCTCATGCGTAATAATTAATACATCGAAAAAAAAAAAATTAATTATTGCGATTGTTTTTTTTTTTTTTTTTTTTTTTTTTTTTTTTAAAGAAGAAAACTTTCTTACCGGTATGAGAGCTTCGCCGTTGTAGAGAAATTCTAGCAAGTGACTGAGTTGAGTCCTCCTAACGCCGGACAAATGGACGACGTGATCCAGCGCCGGGTTACGGAGTAGACTAGCTAGAAGAGGACTAGCTGCGGCTAATACGACACGGTGAGCTCTTACGACGGAACCATCGTCGCAAGCAAGGGTCACGTCGACATGACGATCCCCGCTGTACCAGGCGCCGACTTCGGCGGCCAGGGTCGCCGGATGTTTCCCATAATGGAGGGTCAGTAGACCGTCCGTATACATCGTCTGCAAAAAAAAAAAAAAAGAAGATTACAGCATATATCATCATTAATTAAGATATCCACTAAGATTTTATGCTATAATTGCCCTCATTTTAATTTAATTTAATTTAGAAGCGCACGAGCTGCGTACGAGTTTATCGCTTTCTCGTGTTTCGTGATGCCGGTTCCCAACGGTGCAACATCGATAAATCGCTCATTATTCACGCGCGCTTTCATCGTTATTTTTATTTATTTTTTTTCAAACATTTCACATTTCTACTCCACGTGGAAAAAAGTGCATTAGAAATATATGAATGTCGGCGATTTTATATAATTAATATATTAATCAATATACTAATCATATAATTTGTTATATATAGGGTAACATATATTTGCCGAAATATTTTCTAGAATATTACAGATATATTTCGCGATATATATATTTTTTTTCATGTGATTGAAGTAAATTTCTCCGCATAACTTTCTTACGTATACGAATCCTCGATCGATCGGGCAATCAAGAAATTTTACCTGTTCTCGAAAAATCGTAGCAACGAATACTCAGATCCGCGGATCAACATGTGTGTCTTGCCCGTTGCGCAAAGTGAAAAACTCTGTTAGTGCGGAAATGAAAAGTTCTCCGTCGTGTATGGGAGTTCGAGAGTGGCGGTAAGGCGGCAATTGATCGTCATCGCGGCCAGAGTTGCGACCTTCGATCGTGAGGAATTGGAAAGGGGAGACCTTGAGTAAGAGTCACGAAGCTCTCGGTGATCGCGTCATACTCCCGCTCCTTTGGTTCGTGTGTGTGTGTGTGTGCGTGTGGCTCGAGAACCTCGGTGATTCTCTCTATGCGCGAAGATCGTGTGGTTGTTGCTTGTCGCACACGTAACACTTGTCTTATGCGACTAGCTGCATTCGATGGAGCAATCTCGATTGAACGTCGAGCTGTCGTGGCGTCGAAGCAGAGGGAAAGGCAATAAAACGGGAGGAATAGCATGGAAAAAAAAAAATACCCACGCGGAATAAGATTCGAACGACTGAATGGTACAGCGAATATCTCCGATTGATCCCCCCGATAAGTGGGATCGTCAATGTTCGCCGTGTAATTAACAAGTGTGAGATGCAAATCTTGTATCGTTGTGAGAGGCGGCAATCAGAGAGCGACTGATTAATCGAACGGGAAGTAGTCTCGCGTCGAGCTCTCCAGCAGGTATTTTAATTAAACACCAGCAGTGATTGGCTCTTCACGAGAATACTCAGTTTCTACTCATTGGCATCGTTTTGTCTCCTTCCGATTCACGCGCTTTACCGTCTCGCCGCTACGGAATGGCTGATAACTGGAACGCTTATACATTCGCGCGGGGTACACGCCTACACGTGAGCATTAATTACAAATCCACGAGCGAACAATCGGAATAACTGAATGAGCGGGGAAACATTAACGAGAAACATCGGTGATGCATTCGTACTGAGAGTTAATATTCCAGTAAATAGAAAAAAAAAATAGCTTCAACACGACTCACGATTTAGAAACACGATAGCGAGTGTATTCTCGCTGGACAGGTGCACGAGAAACGAGTGTCAGAGTGTATCCGCACGATTCTACGGAACGAGCGCAATAAAATAATCAAGGACGCTGTCGGGAGATCGGTGTGTGTGTACGTTGAGCGGAACATTGGTATAATTGCACCCGGAAAACTCGCGCGGATATCACGCGGCCCACGACTTTCACCCACTCGTCTATCGCATAAAATCTGCAAAATACAAAACTCTTTGATGTGCAATTTCAAAAAAACATATTTTTTTTAATGATCCCAAAAATTAAAAATCATCTTACGAATGTTTCTTTAAAATTTGAGAATTTTTTTTTTTTTTTTTTTTCAACCCGATTTTGTCTTTGTTGCTAAACATTGGAAGATCTTAATCGATATGTGCCATCGGTGGCTCGTGGCCGAGTGTCGCTAATATGTAAATAGAAGCATTTCGATACAATCGACGATTTGCCGGTAGCGTATTAAAAAATCGTTGTCCTTGGGTAAGAGTTATAGTTGCTCGAGTCGTGACATACCCGCGCGCATACGTAATGATCGTTATGCATCGAGAAAATCGCTGAATAAGGAAATTGTCGGTGTGCGGCTTGGCGATCACCGTGTGCGTCTGTGGGGGGCAGGGAGGGCCCTCTCTATGTAATACATCTTTCTCGCTTGCGCTCTTGCCGCGCAGGATAGCTCAGCGAGACTGCCGCGAGAGCCTGAAGTTCAGGGTCAATCGACGCTGCTGGGCGCGGATTACGTCCAGCAGTAACAGCGGCAGCAGCCGCACGCGGCCACGCGTTCTCCTTAGTCTTTCTTCTTCTATCTGGGCCTTGACGACCGCGTGGATGTGCGTAGTAGTGGGAAGCCTACAGTCGGTGTCCGCAGCTCTCTATCCGCGCGGTGGGAGAACCAGAAGAGTCTGATTTTCCAGAGTTTAGTGGGGGGAATCTCTCGCGGCACGAGACCCATCCCCACTGCTCCTCTCGACTGGGCCTTTTACTCTGCAGGTGCTGCGCTCTGTCACGGGGCCCAATCGTCAAAACGTATTACATAGCAACGCAACGCAGTCGGTAAACAAACTTTTGTATCACCCGAAGAAGTTTCACCATCCAGAGTGTCGTTCGGCGACGAGAGATGGCTTATTAGAATCGGCGAGAGAGGGTTAACGAGTTCATAAACTCGCCGATCCCGTCGCCTACCGAGTTTCCGACCGACAATCGTCTGTCGCAAGAGTTCGAGGACGAGTTATAATTACGAATTAAAAAAAGAAAAAAGCATCGTCATTGGAAATGCGTGCGGATAGAAACGCCGACAAAAAATCGCAATTCAATAACGTTCGGAAATTCTCGCGTTTGAAAAATTGATAAGAGACGACACTGAGAAGCTATTGAATCGGTTTATTCCGTAACTGGGCTGTGGGTCGGCAATAAAAAAAAGAAATGAGGGGAGTATTAGAGTACAGAGCTCAGGGTCTCTTCGCGCTTTCTATTGCAACACAAGCGTCACAAGGCTAATAGTATAAATATTATACTATAGACTCCGGAGATCACAACACATGTGACTCATAATCTTTTCTCGTTTCTCTCTCCGCTCTTATCTCTCGATTACGCGCCACGAGTTATCGAGCTTGTAACTTGTATCAAGAGAATGTAGAACCACCTGTTGGATTATCCTTACTACACCGGAACTCTCCAAAGCTAACCCCGCGAGAGCCAGTTGAGCCGGTAGCGTACTTTTCGTTAAACAATCTCTCATATTTCGTTCGTAGGGCGTTGAATTTATCGAATACGGTAGATAGTAATTCTACATCGAAAGTTCTGATACGCGTGACAGTGTCAACGGAAACTCCACGTCGATTGACAGAGCGACAGACAGACAGGCAGAATAAAAAAAGAAATAAATCGAATGATCGACGATCGATCGCGGAGACGCGGGGGACACTGCTCACCGGAACGGGGGTAACCGCAAGAGAGTTCACGAGGTCGCCGTCTCCGCTAGACGAGAGATTTGCGATAACGGAGAGAAAGTTCATGAATTTGTAAATTTCTATTTAAATCATTCGGGGTTCGGTGAGAATGCCTTATCGCTCGAATACCGCGTTGCAGTGTCACTGTATACCGTATTTATACTACTCATTGTAATAAATATATACGCGCTTAAACGAATTTACACGTGTTGAAAATGTCCCATTATTTCTATCGTGGTGTAACGCGATTATACGACAAATGCGTGTAAAATTACATACGTATACGTGCGAGAAGAACAGCAGTAGGGTATAGTATACGTTGTTCTATAGACGCGTTGTAATCTCTCGTAAAGTCGCGCGAGCCGTGTCGACTCTCGGCGGACGTTACGATCCACCATTGAATCGAACAATGGCGAAACTGGGTTACGCAAATGTCGAGGCTGGGAAATTAAAATGCATGCCTTAAGGCGGCCTTACATGTATCGTGATGCGATAGTTGGATCGGTTACGATCGTCAACCGATGAATCTTTGCTTGCGCGACGCCGCGCGGACCTTCATCCTTTGAATCTTTCACCCGCCCGAGCAAATTAAAATTTCGACACGAAAAGCCATTGTGTTCGTCAAATCTTATGAATTATACTTATCGAAGAATCGGAGAGGTCATTCGGAGCAATCGATCATCGTATCGTTTACTCGGCTACAGTATTTTTTTTATTTATCGAAAATAATGCAGAAATACTTCGATTCGTTACGAGTTCGAGATCAGAGAGGTCTCCGTGACGGATCGTTTCATTCTATTACATTCATTCATTCGTAACGAAGCCATATGTCGAGAGACATCTACGAGAGACTTTCGTAAAAATGATTAATAGTTTCGTGAGAGGAGATAATTTGAGGGAATATCACGTGATTATTATATTCTACACGATGGTATTTCAAGGATACGTGTTACACACACTCGTGTGAGAATGCGATCCTTGAGAAAAAAAAAAAATTATCGTTGCTCCTTTTTTGATGGTTGAGAGTCGATCGTTGCCGGGCCTTCTTCAAAAGGATGACGTTCGCGGCGGTGAATTTCGTATGCAATTCGGATGTTGTATATCGCATGTTCACCGTGAAAGAGCGCGATCACCGGCGAGAGCTTAGCTCGCCGGCATTGATTAAGGCGAGGCGCACACCACCGCTCTCGGTGTTTGCTGCTGCTGCTGCTGCCGCTTTTGCCTTTAGCACCGCAGAGTCGTGCAAAGTCGCGGGAACATGGATTGAGCAACGATTTCGCGATGTGTATATATGATCTCCTCGTGAAGAGCGAACACAAACGAGAGAGCGCCCAGAACTCGTTACGGCACGTTGCGGGGCCCAAGCGGGTTTCCGCTCCATTTTTTTGTGGGCCCAATTACGTTTCGCCATTTCGAATAGACCATGCTATGTGGTCGCGGATGCCAAACCGACGGCGGAGCCACGAACACACGCCGGGCGGAAACTTCGTACGATCCGAAACTCTTCCGCAATTGTGTTTAGATTTCAATACATATTATAGATTACATTATAAATAATAATTCGAGGCCGAGTGGAAATCGATGAATGGACATTTTTTGAGTAATCCGTGTTTAATGGGTTTCGAAATTATTTCTCTTCACGAATATGTAACAATTTTATTTTTCCTATTCTATTCGTTTACGTGAACAATTCTAAATGAAATGATGAAATAATACAAATAAAAGAAAAAAATCATTACACTATTATAAATAATTTGTAATAAAATGATTTATTTTTAAAAAATAAAAAAAATGTATAGTACACATTTTCATGATACCCCGAGACTGATAGTGGAGAAGGGTAATCTATTTTTTTTCTAATCCGTAATCGTTAGATTAGCCTCGAATATCGTTACACTTTCGGAATCATAATCATTTGTTTTTATTATTCTCTCTCCTCGGTGTCACTGGGTCACGGCATCGCACGACGAGGTCCCTCGTTGTAGAGATTCTCGTTTCTCTCGTTCATAAACAGCATTCGTCTATCGCTTTTTCAGCGCGTTCAGTATCGTTTCACTCGGCGTGGGTCGTGCCATTCTCACAGCCCCCGAACTGCATAGCCGCAGCAACAGCTTAAAGTGGTGTAGATTAGAGCGTTTTCGCTTCGCTAATTTCAAATGTCTTAATCGAAGGCTACTCAAGATACAGCTCGACTCTCACTCTCGACGTAAAAAAAAAAAAAAAAAAAAAAAAAAAAAAAAAATTCTCAATCATTACGATGTGAAATTTCGTATTTACTGACCCGACCTCACAAATTTTCATAACTCGAACATCAAAGCTTTGCATTTAGATGGCAAATCGGCGAACAGACCACCTCCTCATCCTCCTTCCCCATTCAATTCACAGCGACTTCGTCATTCAACGAACTCGTCCTCGATGCGCCATTCTCGTAAGTTATCCAGCAAAGCGGTGACCGTCGGAACGTAGCGCGTTCGCAACTGCGCCGACGAGTTGCTCTGCCGGATACATTTCGTTCAAGGCTAGAAGTAAAAAGCCTTTTCAAGCGCGCTAACACATTCTCGCGTCTGTGTCTCTAAGTGTCTGCGTGTCCGCGTGTCCGCGTGTCTGTGTATCTCAACTCGGTTAACTGAATCGACCAACAACCGAGCGAAAACACACCAGTCGAAGAAACTTCCACATATACATCGCAAATCCTAGTGTATAATATCATTGCATTTGTGGAAGAAGAGAAGCAGTTCACCGAGACGAAACAGCTACGTAAAGTAATGCCGCTGAAAACTCCTATCCCGACACTCGTAGAGACTCGCGCGTAATCGTGTGAGTGTATGGTACATGTGCACCACTCGTACCCATTCACTCTTACCTCTTTAAAGCCACGACTGCGCTAAGTGCAGGAGTGGAAATGTATACGAGTGTATAGGTACATATCTCGTACGTGCGATGTAACCGCGATCTCTCGAACGACGAGCGAATGTGCAAGCAATTCGTATAAGTAAGTGTGCAATTTCGAATGTGAGCGCAAACACGAGTGCATAGTTTGCCGCGTGCACAATGTGTTTGAACGTTTACTCCACACGTGCGTGTTAGAGGACATCGCGGATGGAAGTGCAAGTGAGATCCGCGCTCTTCTACCGTGTGGTAGGTCTCTAACGCTATCCTGCTGCATAGAGTCTCCGGCTATATATTTTTATATATATATAAAACTTCGCAAAGCGGCCAGTTACATGATCCATTCATTATGTAAGAACAATCGCTCGTTCTAATAGACGTTCCATCATTGTGGATCTGAAGGGCAAGCCGATCTTGCGCCGCCGGAGACAATTACGAGATCGTTCCTAGCTATCCCTCTCCATCCCCCCTTCATTGCCCGCTATCGCTCGATTCTTCTTCTGACGATACTACACATCCATCTTTTCGATCAACTTTGACACGCATCAGTACGAAAGCTCGTGGAAGGAATTTTTCTTTTTTTTTTTTTTATTCCGAGACGCAGAAAGAGCAGAGTGTACAGTTGAATTGAAAGAGAGACTCGAAGACTTTTATCCATCTTTTTATCCATTTTTTTTTTTTTTTTATTCATGTGATGAGAGGGTGTGCCGAGGACAACGACGACGTTGGTGCGGCCCGCACCGCACGCTCTCGCTACTATATGTATTTATTTACATGTATATATAATATACCTATGTATATGTATGTAATGTGTACCCTGTGTGTACTACCTGACTGTGCTATCACGTTTCGTAACGGGTCATCCTGTCTCTCACGACTCTCGCTGCACTCTCTCTCTCTCTCTCTCTCTCTCGATATGCTTCTCCGAGAATCGTACATATCCCGCGTCTTTCGTACACCGCGGTGGGAATAATATAATAAATTCTGTCGGCAAGAATATATACATAAAATACGAGAAAGGTGAAGCCTTTTACAGAACGATGAGACTACAGGATTGTGCGAAGCATAAAGAAGGATGAGCGTTAGCGATTCCAATCATTATTGCCATTGCCAATTAGATCCCCGACCCGTTCCTCTGTACCAGAATTTTCCTCTCTCCTTCGATCGATACTCGAATCTATGAATTTACGTATCCCAATTATCATCTCACCGGCTTCTCTTCTTTCGAAGTTTATCGATACGTATGTAAATCGTTAATCTTCTTAGCCTTTCATTCAATCTTAATATTGATATATTTTTCGTTTTTTTGGGAATTTAAACGAAGTTTTTAAACTCCTATAGGGAATTTTTTTTTTTTTTTTTTTACTTCAGCAAAGATTTTTTTTACCGATCGATCGGAATTTCATTATTATTTTCACATTGTTCCGAGTGTAGAGACGTTTCTTTCAGCCATGGAAATTATATCGTGCAAACTTGTTACGTAAAAACAAAACGCATTCGCTCTTCTGTTATTTTTCAATAGATTCGGACCGATTGGAAGGGCACGTAGCAAGCGGTGCACCGTTGCAACATCGATACGCAGCAACACACACAGAGGCCACGCGCGTCATTCAATCACTTATGATCGCAGATCGGTAAGAGATTCTCTTCGTCTATTATATGATTATTATTATTATTTATTTTTTCCTATCCAACTACGCGGACTCCGTGTTTCGCTGCATAGCACGGCAGTGCAGCGTTTAATTATGCAGGCCACCTTGAAATCGTCGACTGGGTAAATCGCGATTACGCATCTCGAACGGACTCGAGACAATAGAGAACGTTTCGCTAGGCTCTCAATGCTTTCCTTACCTCTTGACCCCCTCGTCCTATTGCCGATTCGATGACTAAACCGGAAACGATGACTTTTCCAATAGAACACCATTGTGTGAACGTTTTTTTTCCTCCTTCGTTCGCCTTCTACTTGTTTTTCATTTCGTTATGCTTGTTTTTTCGATATGGCCTCGTGCAACTTTTCGTTAAAAATGCGACGATTTTTTTTTCTCCCCCCTCCCCCACCCTTCTTCTTTCTTTCGCACTTCTGCACGGTCGATCGAGAACGCCGACGAAACAATGCTACATACGAATTTGCTGCAAAGAGCTGTTGCCTACGCGTAGAGACGGACCAGGTGCGTATCGCAGTCTCGAATGAAAAGGAGGGACACGCGGCCTTCGCCGATCGCAATGAGACTCTCGTTGTTGCCACTAATGTTTGCTTCCTCTCGCAATTTTTTTTTTTTTTTTTCACAATTTTGCTTCCCGTTCATCTCCCCATCGGGCAGCAACGGCCACAGAGATATATCCAACATCTATGTATACGCTGTGGCTGCTGCTGTTGCTGCTGCTGGCCACTCGTTACGTAACTCGACGATCGTGCCGCACGATACATAATAATGCAGTCAAGAGAGTGAGAGGAGAGAGAGAGAGAGAGAGGGAGGAGGCAGAGAGAATTAAAAAATGTATATACAGATATAGAAAAAGTCCGACAAAGCGAGTTTTTTGCCCATTGTGATCCTTTCACTTTGCATCGTCGTCGACGTCGTGTTCCCACGTCTCGCGTTTTTTTTTTTCTTTTTTTTTCATTCTTCTCTTCTTCTTTTTCTCGCTCTGTCGGAGTTTCCTCCCTCTCCTCCACCACCTGCTTCAGCTTCAACCGAATGTCCTTGTAACATCCTCATCCTGTTTTTCCATCCCTCTCACGAGAAACAACGTTTTTTTTTTTTTTTTTTAGTCTTCGTTTACACATCACCATATTCAAGGCGTGGTGAAACTCTAATTATTTTCGTAGAACGCGCAACAATCGTGTTATACGATCGCCCATCCGCGGAAAGTTATCGCGAGTTTACGTTGCAAGGTGCGAAGGTGAAAAAAAAAAATGAAAAACGAAAATTATCATTGTCGTGTTCGTCTTCGTTTGAAATTACCTTATTTGCGTGACTATTCGTGGATTATCTACCGCGGAAATTGAAAATGGTTTTTTCCGTTGGTGTTTTATCACGCTTTTAATAACTCTCGTACGGTTAATGAAACCGTGCGAATGCCCGTTAGCATTTAACTCGCCGCTGGTGTTTAAAAAAATCACTCTGGCGACAGTGTTGTGCCAACAATTGCTTGTTAAAAATTCAACTTTTGAATCATCGTTGAAAAATACAAAGTACAATGCTAATTGATCGCGCGAGTTGAAAGACCAAAAAACAAAGTATTTTACCGAAAGGAAATAGCGTATTTTTAACTCTCGACTGCCCGGTAGAGTTAAAAGCCGGGAGTTATGCGTTTCACGGAGACGAGCGATTTCGTTGTCCGGCATATTCTCGAAAACGGCGAAAAATTACTTCATTTCATGCGGTGCGAGAATAGGCATTTTACGCACCGCGTGCGTAAAACCCCATTTTCACGCCTTGTGGAATAAAATTTCATACGATATTCGTGCGATAAACGTTTCCTTAACTCGTGCGATTGCAACACTCGCTTTCAGCTCGTGCTGCAAACGCACACTCGTCGGAAAAAGTTCGCACTTGTATCGTAATGTACTATAACGAAATTTGATACAGCGATTGTCTAACGTATGGTTAATGTCATTTGCAATAAAAAATGTCCATCAGTTGAATATTTGTACAAATAAAGGCGTTTTACTGAATAGTCCTTCGAATGTATCGAATATGGTCGCCATTTTACACGATATATTTTCTTCTGTCGTATGTTTTTAAGGAGGATAATACAATACCGTATGGAGTGTTACACGTTGATCGCGCAACATTGTTAATGTAATCGCATGTTGCTAACTGCCGATAGTCCGTCAGTTGCTCGATCTTTATAGTCTTATATGCACGTAGTGCTCTCATTCATAATGTTTTTCGTTAAAAAGGATGAAATTTGAAAAATTTACAAAAATGAAGAAAATCTCTCGACTGAAAAAGGAAATGTAGTGAAGGAGTTGTAAACCAAAAACAGTGAAATTGCAAATGATTATTCGCATATTATTGTCGGGAAATTTTTACACATAATTACGAAGAAATCGCCCGATTATAAATGCAAATAATTATTTCTTATTTGACTCTTTTTGGTTAATGCAACTTCTTCACTACACTGATTTTTCAGGCGAAAGTTTTTTAATTTTTGGTAATTCTTTTTTATAATCCATGGATCGAGAGCAGAGGATGGGCAATGAGTATTCATCACTCAATCGCGCGCACACAGAGATCTCTGTAGCTTCACGTACACAAAACGAGAGTACACCGATGAGTGTCTCGTGTGACTTCGTTGTACGCTCTGATAGGCGAGAGTGTGACACTCTCGTCTCCTCCGTCCCCCGTTGACCCTAAATTACATAGTCTCGTCTACTATTTGGTAACAGTGGATTTACAATGTCGCAAACAACGAGACTCTGCACCCATTTTTATCCATACAATTTCTTCAATCGTCGACGAACAATAAAAAAAAATCGCACACTCGATTCATAATCGAAGCTGAACAATACTCCATTTGCTTCATTAATAAGCCGAACTATCCTTCGTTTCTTCCCTTTTGAGAGCCCCGAAGCGCTCGTTTCAATGATTTGCAATCGATAAACACTGCCGGCTCGTCGATAGCCAATCAATACGTGATATCGACCTTAGAGTCCCAAACAAAAAAAAAGAAATATATGCCAACGTGTAACAAGGTGCCCCTTGGAGCGTAGAAATTACGGCGCAACTAGTTGGGCACGTCGAGTACCTAATACCTCGGAACATAATATCCTACTATCCGGGTATACAAAAAAACATATATATATATGTATTTCACATACTGTCCTCATAGTAGAGTTAGCAATTCGCCCGTATGTACAGTACAGAAGTAATAGGTATACGTAGCTAGTGACAGTGAGTGCGATATGTCGTGGATAGAGGAGCGGTATGTGAGACCCCCCTTCGCGAGAGTATAGGAGGGAAACATGCCGTGTGCTACACGATACTTGCACACTCGACGCTCGTCTATATGCTGCACATCGAGTGAGAAAGAACCCTCTCTCGCTGTTGCGACTGTTTCTGCTGGACACTTACGTAATCGAGAGTGATCTCACATTGTAGGTGGGGACTTGCTGTGTATAGCGCTGTGCGACGCGCGAGAGAGCGTGCTGCACCGTCGTGGTGGACGCGCTGGACGCTATTGCCGGTCCAACGATAGGGGGAGGGGTGGGGGGGGGGGGGGTTGAAGGGGGAGAGTGAGGCCCCCCTTGTGACTGCATGCAACTAGAGACCCCTCCGTCGTCTCCGACTGAGAGTGCACCAGAAACCAGCAGCGAACGTCCCCCTGCTTACTGCTACTCTACTTTACTATCCTATCCTCTACTTAACTCGATTCTATAGACGCACACGCACACAGCAGTGTTGCTGCTCTACTCTCGTCGTCGTCGTCGTCCCGCCACGCTTATTTTATTTTCTCTCGGTGCTGTCCGACAGACCTTGAGAGACAGGCGGTGCGCACACGGCAGCTAAACATTAGCGCCGATCGACACAGTTCCTAGTCTGGTCTTAAAATTGACATGCAACTCTGGACTCGCGATGTATGAAATGTACAATTTTTTTTTTTTTTTTTTTTTTTTTTTTTTTTTTTTTTTTCGCGAAATGATTATTTAATTGGGAGGATTTGAAGAAGAAAAAAAAAAATATTGAATAAGCCGGAGGATAGAGGATATAGTTAGGTGGTTTAGAGGTCGTGAGTCACGTTCGCTAATTCACCGTGGTATTTACGATTCGTTCGCTTTTTTTTTTTTTTTTTTCTTTCCCAGCCTTCGTCTCCACCTTTTCTCATTGCTATCTCGTGTTTTCTCGTTTTGTAGTCTTCTCTTAGTGGGCAATTTTACACCGGGAAACGGGATTGTCGACGATTATATATGTATATACATATTTTCTGCGGGGTAAGAGTAATTAGCAGTCTTTTGTTGCCGGGACATTAGGAAGTTATAACTCTTCTAGACTGTGCAGTAGTTGGTACGCAGTTTGGATAGCTGTTGGTACCTTCATTCGTTGAATAATTACAGCGTGAAGCCGCTGTTTCTACTGTTACCGCGTGCTATAGGTGTAATATTTATGCTAATATTCGTCGCTTGTTGATCACTCGAATTCGACGAATCTTCATCGTTAATTTCTTAATTTTTTTTATCGCGAAAAAAAATATATATATCGCAAAGCGTGAGATTTTCTGTGATTCTCATCGTCCTAAATTCTTCTCCCTTTATTATGCTTCGGCGGCTCGACACGAAAATTTTGGTATTTGGGTCGTGAGTCTAGCTATGCTGACCGAGCTGACGCTCGACGAACGAGAGCCAAGTGTTATATTGGCCTGCAACGAGCGACTCTGGACGTTCGGCAAAGAGGGAGAAATTGCGTCCCAGTGATATGCACAATCTGCGTTCACCATACACAAGTTTTGTAACGCTAAAAGAACTTTTGTGGAAATTGTAGATATGTGTTATCGCGTGAAATCCCCGTAGCTGTAACGTTGATTGACAACGGTATAGACTCATTTTGCGAGACTGTTACATGGCTGATTTCTTGAGAAATATTCTCGATGCAGGAAATTAGCTAATACCACTTTTTTTTTAACTAACAACATGAGAGCGCTTCGTGTGCTCAAGAACGTTTTTTTTTATTATAAAAATGTTCTCTTTCGTTTGTGAGGCCGATTTTCATATCGAATTTCTCATGGAAATCAAATATATGCCATAAGTATATTAAAAATATATCAAAATCAGCGTTTTTATACAATTAATATATATATACTCAATATATTTATTATACAAATTGTTGTATATTTGGTGACATATATTTCCAGGAATATATTCGAAACGTTTCCGTAATATATTACGGTTAGTTTTTGACGAAAATCATATATGATATAATATATATGATAATATATTTTCGATATATTTTTGTTTCCACATCGAACGATCAACGATAAAAAAGTATAGCGGATATAAGATCGAAAGGCCGAGGTACTGAAATTGCTTTACGAAGTATTTTGCGACAGTAGCAATTTTTAGTATTGGCAAAGAACATTATCTCTGCTTCTTGGAATTACGAGAATCTCCTGTAATTCGATTGTATTGCTCGCCATGATTTAAGAGAAAAGATACATGCGATAAGGTATTTGATAGAGTTATCAAAGCATTTTTTTTCGTATTAAAAACCGACGAAACCGACGAAAAAGTGTGACAAAGATAAAACCGACGAAAAAGTGTGATAAAGACGAAACCGACGAAAAAGTGTGATAAAGACGAAACCGACAAAAAAGTATGATAAAGACTCATTTTCCGTAATTTATACATTTCTGAATTTCCTCACGAATATACTGATTCTTTCGATTATTACAAAAATTGCTTCCCAAAAGCTTTGCAGAAACCCGTGATAAAACGAAAAACAATCGTTTTTGACTCCTTGGAATTGATTTTCTTTTCCATTGTAAAGTTTCTCACGAAAGCATTGAATCTTGAAGTCGAAGACGAGATAACCGACAAGCGGCAATATCGGCGTCAAGCCGTATTGCAAGCGGATAGGTAATACCAAGAGTCGCGGTCTCGCAAGCAAGGAGTATACGGTGCAAGCGATAGATGAAAGTGAAAGGGAAGGTAGAAAGGGCTGCCGTTGCCTAGTTCCTCGGCACGCTCTTTGCTACTTCTCTGCTAGCCTCGTTCGTTCATTCGTTCGTTCGTTCGTTCAAAGTCTGGCTTTGCTTATGCATTATATACAGTAGTATGCAGTCGCCGAAGCTTAGCTATACAAGAACGTTTGGGGGGGTTCCCCGCGTGAGTTTTACAATCGCCACCGAGCAAACGAGATATCGTACCCGCGGAACCCGTGCAAAATACCGTAGGTACGCCGCAAGAACACAGCCAGAAAGCAAGAGCTCAAGTTTTCAATCCCGCGAACGAACAAGCGAGAGAGCAGGTTGTCCGGACGCCGCACACCCCGTCTTCGAAAACCCACTCTCGTATATTTTATACGCCTCACGTTCGCACAATCCTTCACTCGATCTGTTTGATTCGCCAAAGTTATGCTATCTCGTCTCTCGATACGATTCGAAACCTGCTGCCAATCGAATATCTCTCGTGTTTTTTTATTTATTTTTTCGTTATTGCACCTACAAGATCGATGGATAAGATCGCACGCTACAACATCGATGCATATTCATTTGAATCAAAGAATTTCTCTACTTTTACGCTTACGAAACGCTTCAACCGTTTTCTACATTGTGAGTATTAAACGCTCAGGTATGAAAGGGGGAAAGGAGAAAGAGGGTAAAGGGTTAGCCGGACGTAAAATTTAATTACCCCCGTTTCACCGAGGATCGTCTATGGGGGTTTGGAATCGGGTATTGTACCGAAAGGCAATTCAAATTTTTTCGGAGCAACAAGTAATTTACCTGAGTCTCGAGGGATTACGGATTCTTCGGTACATAAATATACGAAGATACCTGAGGCGGGGAGGTAAAGTTGAAGAAGGTATGGATTTACGCGTGGCTGCGAACCGGCTGTTGGGGCCCATCAAACTCGGGTCTCGTCGCGTGCCGAACAGTTTGAAATATTTACGAACCGCGCGCACGCCGACTCGCATACACGAGCGCGTCGGGTCCGTTCGTCCGTCCGGCTAATTGTGGAACGAGCAATGAACTTGAAGGGTTATGGGACACCGAATGCGAAAGTATATAACCTCATGAATATGTATCTCCGATCCCTCTTCCGCCTCGACGAGCAAATCGCTTCTACCTGAATTTATATTTCATTCTTCAAATTCTTAACGAAACTTTGCCTCGTTTTCCGCAATATTGCGCGCGGATTCAATGTCAAACGAAAGCTCGTATCGTATCAACTTAAAGTTGCGTTTAAAACATCAACCTGTTGAGTCACTATTATTTCCGCGAGGAGCGCAAGTTTCACGCTTTCTCAGTGGTTATTAAAGCCCCTCGAATGAGAGCCGCACTCGCTTCTCGCTGATCGCCGTTAGTGGCAATGGGAAAAAAATGTGTTGCACCTCGCGTATGTGCCGCGGCTCAAGCCTCGAGAGAGGAAATAAGAGTAGAGATATATAGCTTCGTGGCACGTAGGTAATAGCCAACAGAATAACACGCTCTATCGTGATATATAAACGAGAGAAAAGAGGCGAAGTTGAAAAAAAAAACGAAGGAGGGAGAGTAAGAGTGTGTGAGAGAAGGTTGCAATTAAAGTGCTAAAAGGTGGTGCACGCCGGGATCTCGCTGACGCAGTGTTTCCCCGAGTCTCTGAGATTCGTCGGAGCGTACCTCCGCTTCTGATTAGCTTCCTCTATTCCCACATCGTTCTCTCGTCTTCAACTCCGGCTTCGCCTTCCCTTCCTTCTCCTTCCTGCTAGTTCACCTCTTTCTCTTATTTTCTTTTATTTTCTCGTCGGCTCGTCTGCCCGTCGCGGCTCTTCCCACTATTCTATTTTTTTTTTCTTTTTTTTTCACCGTCATTACCATTCTCCTTCATTCGCGTTTCCTTATCGCGAAATGAAATGTGGGAATTCACGCGATTGGCAAAACCTTCGCAGGCCGCGGGAATATTACCATTCGCTGTGTTACTATCGGAATTAATTATTTACCGGTGGTATATGTGCGTCTTATCGTTGATTTCTTCCGCGTAATCGCAGATCCCAAAATTTTTTTTTTGGAAACCACGATAAGAGCGAAGTTGTCATTATTTCGCATCTTCTTTCCACCCATCTTATCGGGCGGCTGTGCGCTTTATAGCTTTTTTTTTTTTCAATATTTATCAACGCGAAATACAAATTCACGTTTTACCGAGAAATCGATATCGATGAAATTTCTGCTTAGCCGTAGGGCCAAAGTCGCGCGAATTTCGGATCGAGGATAAGCGCTGAAACTCGAGGCACGAGGCGCACCGATCTCGATAACCGCCAGTCTCTCGAATGGCGCTAATTACATGTAGACCCCGCGGTTAATTAATCGTTCTTCGTTTCTCTACGTTCCCCTTCTCCTCCCCAT
Organism: Buathra laborator; assembly: GCA_934046635.1. Lineage (NCBI taxonomy): Eukaryota > Metazoa > Arthropoda > Insecta > Hymenoptera > Ichneumonidae > Buathra > Buathra laborator. Next base: position 1,137,360 of record OW203897.1, on the reverse strand, counting down.
TGTCGCTCTCTCGCGATCACCTTCGACGACTGTGCAGTCACGAGCTATCGATCGATTTCCGTGACAAAACGATTGGTTAATTAGTTGTTCACCCGTATGTGAGAGCCTCGGGCGAGAGGAGTCGTGCATCGAACTATCGATTCACGCCAGGATTGCAAAGGAAGCAAACCGCGCGAGGCTCGTGATCTCGAACAGGTGCACAACGAGAACTTCCAGCGTTCCAATTGCAAATTCTTGTCGATTATGCGAAATTCAAGGTCAACCCATCGACGGACGAAGTAAAAAAAATGTTTTAAGAATCATCATTTTTCTCACCATTTCAAATTCTATCGAATGCAAAAATATGTAAAGGGAAAAAACATATTAGAAAAAAAAAAAAAAAAGAGATGGTATCCTGTTGTTCGAACTATTCGCTTTAAAAATTCTTCGCAAACACGTGTACGTCAAAAATACTGTCTATATATATATAGAATGCGTGACGTCACGCGCGTAGTACGCACTTAAATAGCAATAGTTGGCTAATCCCACGTGTTAAAAAGTCGACCAGACATTCTTTTATATACGATCTGAGAACTTAGTAGAAAATACATGTATTCACAGACACTCAGCTTGTTTGTCAAACGAATACGTGTTTGTGTTGTACAGCATCGCGATGTTTAACGCGAGTTATATCGGTTATAAAGAGGAACTCCCCCTCCTTCCAACGGATTTTCCTTCGGTTCCCCTCTCCGATTCTACCTCTTCCTATTCGCGGAGATAATAACACGACGATGAATGCGAAATGTGACGGAGTCGTTCTCGGACGCCTTTCGACGTGCGCGCTCCCGACCTTGACGTGAGATCACTTTTCCTTTACGATCGACGGGAGTCCACCGCGCGCACTCTCCGACGCATTACACGCTTACTTTGATGCTGTTGCAACTGTACCCCCCGCGGCTATAGCATTCGATCTTTTGCCAGAGATACGCGTGTTGGATCTATAGATCGCTGTTACATCGACCGGCAATCATATTTTTTTATTATTTTCTTTTTTAATGAGATTCAAAGTATATGCTTGCCGCTCAATTACTCGAATGATGTTTGTCTAACTTTCGATCTTTCGTTGCAAAACAAATAAACAATCGATAACCTTCATTAACCCATTATGTACGAGAGATTTTTTTTTATCAAGAGCAACCGGTGCATTTAGACGCAAAAACCTATATGGATGGCGGCTGATTAATTTTTTTCTGCGTCTTTGGGGAAACTATACTTTCAGGTATATTTATAAATTTGTTTTTCATTTTTTTTTTTTTACCTGGCAAGTTTGAGATTTTCGTGAAGGGTGAATTGCTCAACAGAACGTTCGGCTGCATCACGACGAGACTATTTTCGTAAAATTTTTTTTTTTTTGAAGCGCGCGGAATTATCAGAAATGATCTTATCGTATCGACAATTTTCATACATCCATTGTCTGTCGGCGAAGTCGACCTCCTTTTCACATTTGACTAGCGAGTCGTGTCGAGGCCAACGTAAGGCAACAGCAGTTAAGAGATACTGTGACACACTCATCCGAGAAAAAAATTCTTGGCAAACGGAGGAGAGATCAAGGGGAGCTGCGCTTTGCGCGTGTGAGAAAGAGACGCAAACGCGTGAGATTCGCGATAAACGTCATTCGTAAATCACTCACCGTGTCGTCGAGATTATAGGGTCGTCGACACTTATAAATATAACGAGTGTGAGATTCTCAGTTTTTTTCTTCTTCCTCACTCTCCACCTCCGCGCGATAATCTCTTTTCTCTCGTCGTTCTTAGCTCATTCGCCTCCGGTGAGTTTACATCCGAAACATCATAATCATCATTTTCTCGAGGGTGCATATACATGCGTATACAACTCGTACGCATACTCCCACTCGTGTTGACAAAACAATCGACAATTATTATCTAATTGAGTTAATTAACAAATCGTGCATTACGAACCTCGTTTTTTTATGATCCTCCACACTGTCAAATCCTTTTTGTTTGTTTCTTCTTTTTATTCTTTTAATAATTATCCGAGATTTATCAGCGTTGACGAACTTTTTGTCGACTCTGAAGGGTCGACCACGATTTTTTTTTTTTTAATATATATTTTTTTATTTCGATTTTTAATTACGATTCTCTCGAAGAATCCCGACGCATCTCCACGACACTGGGAAGGTCCTGCGGCGAAGACGAGGACGTTGGCAACGATATGCTCGGTATACGACAACAGGTAATCGCGCGGGGGGCCCCAACACGCCGACACGTGACGTACATTGAAACAACACTTAAACTTCTCTCTTCGATAATTCTTCTTTTTTCCTCTCCTTTTTTCTCTCTCTCCCTCTCTATATTTCTCCCTCTCACCACGTCAGCGTTATTACGAACGAATCACGTATACACGCGGAGGTGCGTTCGATTTACAAATACAGATTATTCGAATGATAATCGATTCATCGATACCTCGCGATTTAACTATCGTCACTCGATACGCGTCAACACTTCGACACTTTTTCAATAAATTTTTTTATTTATTTTTTTTTTAAATTTATTTCACATTCGTATCCTCGTAGATTTTTGCCGTTCTCTTCCTCACGACGAATTTCGGAGTTGTTTATTCGACGTTGTGCCTCCGGCTGATCGCGTGAATCACAGCGCACGCAAAAACGGAGCGGGGAGTAGAGCGTGAAATGGTCCTTGAATCGCGTAGAATTTCACGATTGTAGAGAGGAATCGTTATATTGCACGCGTCTAAAACTCACACGGAAACACGTTCACATAGATAAAACGAAAGACGTCTTCGCGAACGGTCGGTGCGGAGATATTTTTTTTTTCTTTTTTTTTTTTTTTTCGATTCGCACTCTCTTTCTAATTTTTCTTCCTTTCTATCTGTTTCTTTGATTGGGTGGGGGGGAAAGGTGGCTCTCACTCTTTCATACGAGTGTGCCAAGGGGCCTGAGCCGTCGGTCCGGGCTCCCCAGGGTCAGCCGGCTGGCACTCGCGGGTTCTCTCGTAAGCAGCAGCGGCAGCAGCGGCAGAACAACCGAGCAGCAGCAGCAGCAGCACTTTTACCCGTTGGGTACTCTCAAGGACTCCGAAGTCTCCTATATTCCTTTCTCTTATCCTTTCGCGCGAGCCTTTTTTATCCCGCTAACCTTTTTAAGCGAACTTTTAATTCCTCGACACACACACAAACACACGTAAACACACCGACACGGACACTGCCACACTGTGTAAACTACGTGCTGTATAAATACACACACGCTTCCCAGTTGTAAACGCTTTCGTATTGGTACCAAGTATCACCGTATGTGTTTTTCTTTACGCACACACATATCCCGACGGGTTGTAATAGTCAAGAGGTATATAACACGATGCAGTTGAATTTGTGATGGTGTTTACGGGCCTCGCGAACCGCAAAAGCCAACGAATCGAGAGGACAGAAAAGATCTCGAGAGAAATACACTTGAACGTTCCTAACACTCGGGAAATATATCGAAACTCGGTATATCGGTGAATTTATATTGCATTTTCTGTGTGCGTTCTCTCGTATATATATGTTATTTTATGTGTATGTATGTATATATGTGTTGGCGAACACGTAATACACAACGTTCCGATGTGCTGCTATAGATTCTTATATTCAGCGGCCTTATCTACGTTTATTGTAGATTCTCGTTTGGCAATTTCCTGACGAATTTTTCTTTTTTTTTTTTTTTTCTTTTTTTTTTTTTTATTCACACGTCAATTTTAGTCCACGTAACACTAACGCCGCAGTAACAGCGCGTATAATCGATGCAAGCAATACGCGTTTATAGATTCGTCGCCGTTGATGTCGATGAGGACGACGACGATGATCGCGAGAAGAGAGTTTTACTGCTCGATCGAGTGCGCGGGCGCGTAAACTCCGTTGAGGAGAGTGAACGTCTCGTGGTTTGGTGTCTCTCGCGCGAGCGGTTGTAGTAGTGGCCCAGAGGCGACTTACGATCGCTAGCGAGCGCACGTTCCTTCCTAACTCTCTTTACTCCGTTTCTCTTTCTCTACGACTTCACAAACGTTCCTCCTCTTGTCCGTTTCCGGCTGCTAACTCTGCCCCGCTGTTCTGCTCTGCCAACGAGAGAACAACTCCAAGGTGAAGAAAAGGCGCGGCATTCACTTTTGTGAGGAAAAAAAAAAAAACAACACAACACTGTCGGTTCATAAATAGCTTCGATCTTCGTGGTTCGCTTGTCGTAATAGTAAAACAAAACGAAAGGGAAAAAAAAAAAAACAAAATTGCGAAGAAACTTTTCCACTACGATGAATGAATAACAATCCAGGTGTGTAATTCCGTTCAAAAATCTTTTGAATCAAATATTATCTTCGCAACGTGCAGTCCACAGTGTGTCTTCTTGAATTCGCGAAAAAAATCACTCGATGTTTTGAATTTTTTTTTTTTTTTTAAATATCACTTCATGTTTTTAATTTCAATCGAATTTTATAACGTGTATCACGTGCTTTACCGATAAATTATTGTCAAAATATTATTGACTTATTTTCGTGTGCAATTTTTTATATAAATTTTTTAAAAAAATTTTCGTAATACTTCGACGTTTGTTTAGTAAATGTGTATAAAATTGAACGTTTCGCGGATGATGGTGATGATGACGACGAAACGACGTTATACGAAGAGACCACGAGGGGTACCCAGACCCCGGAGCGCGCAACTTCACTTTCGCCCGATTGTGTGGGCTCTCTCGTCGGGTTTCTCGCGCGCGCCTTCTCTCAAACTCCCCTTCTCACTCGTTTATTCCCTTCGTCGTGTTATTTCCTCTTTCTCTATCGCTATCCCTCCTTTCTCCGCACCGCGGGCCGTGTCGATGGCGTGTGTTTCACCGAGGCCTCCTCTCTCTTTCTACACGATTTTGTAATCCCTTTACGAAACTCGCGCGGCTGCGGCGGCGGCGGCGGCGGCGGTAGTTCTCGGCACAGCGGACGGCCACTGTACGAAGTAAAAGTCGTCGAGGCGAGCTGTGTGCTCTCGGCACTAACTCGACGACTATACACTCGACGACGATCACGGTGAGAGACCGACTGGCGAACGAGAGGAGCTCCTATTACCCCGGCGAGGTTGTGCCCGGCCTGCCAGCCAGCAGCAACACTCACACTCTTCCCACTCTTCCGGCGACACGAGACCTCTCACGCCTGAGACCTTCCGACTTCCGGAACTTCTTCTTCTTCTTCTCCGTCGTCTTTTTCCACTCCGCGAAAAAATGCCCTCGTTAACGCGGCGATACACCGGATAAAGCTACCGATTCTTCGATAGGACTTTGAATTTTTGTTACTTCCAAGCGAACTCCGCAACTTCCGTTCTCCGCGAAACGCTTCCGTTTCTCTGTTCACCTAATTCCAATTAGTCGCAGTCTCTTCTCTTCTCGGCTGACTTCCTGGCGCTGTTCACCAGACACGCTTCCGTTCCCTTTCGAATCTATGTAGATAATTCGCACGGATATACGTCGTATATATACATATATATATATACTTTTATCGCTGGAAAGCACGAGGATCCGATGTAAATGGAAATGGTCCCTCCGGAGGATCAGCGAAATTATCAATGGCTTCCATCTTCTTCGTATGATTTTTCATTTTTTTTTTTTCTTTCGCGATTTATTTGCTTTTTCCACTTCCCTTCTTTTATGCTTTAGCGATTTCTCTCTTCGCTTATCCTTCGTCACTTCCCCTTCTCGCGAACGTTCTCGTTCTCTCGTGTTCGCGTTGAGTGAGGTTCGGGTTACGCAATCTCGCGAGCAATACAGACTCGCGCGAGTTTCACTCCTCCTCCTTCTTCTCTTCTTCTTCTTCTTCTTCTTCTTCTTCGTTTTCTTCTCCTTCTCCTCGCGAGGCCTTTATTTCTTCCTCTCGCACGTCCACGCCAAACTGGCAACGCAAGTAAATGCTTCGGCTATAACGTTCCCTCTCGATTCTTCCTCACTTTCTCTCCACCGGAGACTATATTTCAAGGACAACGAGCAGCTACAGCACAAACCAGTGTGTTAGAGTCTCCGTGTATATCTACACGCGCTCAACCCCTTCACTCGGTTTCCTCTCTCCGTAAATTCACCCGATATGTATGCGAATCTATATACGACTGCATTCGACGATTTCCTCGTTCAGTTTTTTTTTATTATTTTTTTTTTGTTGCTGTTCTTTGGATTTTTTTATTATCTTGTAATCCGGTATCGAAATAGACGATAATGAGGACAACGTTTTGAATGGGCCAATGACGGTTCCCCACCCTCGTGCGTTATCGTCCGGAACGACGAAACTTTTAAACTATACGCCAGTATAGCGCGAAAGCGACCGAAATGAAAGGTAATATTCGGCGACGCGTATGTATCACTCTATTCGTTTCTTATTATTATTATTATTATTATCGTTTTTCTTGTTCCTTTCTCCGTCGCTCCTTTGGAGTCTCGATTTGCGATTGCTGCCTACGGGATCGGATTTTAACGCGCTCACGCGGTCGCCGAAGTCGCGAGCGCGGGGCCTCACGGAGGTCTCTCGAGCTCTCGCGCGCGCGCTACGGGGCCTCTCTCGAGAGCTCACGGGCCGCGGCGGCTCGCGCGCGCGGCAGTTTCAACTTTTACTTTCAGCTCTTACACAACTCGCCGCGCGCGGCCCGGCGCACCAACCCAGCCACAACGAGCGCAAAACGCTCACAGGCCACCGTGAACCACACGTATATTATGCGAACAACCCACGGGAACGCGAGCGAATAACTTCGCCCTGTATATGCCTCGTGACGTTTTTCTTTCTTCGCTTTGAATTTTCACCCTTTCTTCTTATTTTCGTTCTCCAAATCGTTTCCGTAACGATCTATCGACGAATAATTTAAATCTTCACGGACGAAAGAAAAAAAAAAAAAATCTCGAAATATAATCGTAACAGCGATAGCGGATGAGTTTCAGTTCACTTTCTACTTCGTCTCGGTATCTTCGCGCCGTGTACACACACACCCACCTACACGCACACACACACACACAGTCGTTGCGCACACGTGCGCTTGCGCGTGTGTTGAAAATTGCCGCGCGAGTTCGGTCAGACGCGATGTATATACGCGCGAGGAACACGATAGTCACACTCGCGTATTGTCGTTATTGCGATCTCAGCTATGTCAGCTTTTGGATTCCGTTTAAACACGATATCGTATATCTCCTTTATCAACGGTTGCACGAAAATCCCTTGTATCCTCGATGTTGTCAGCAAGACGAATCGGTTCTCCGAAATCGAAATACAATTGATCTTCGATTGTCACAAAACTGAGAAAAATGTATTTTATATTCTTAATTAATTATCGTAGCAATATAGACTGGTATAGGTGAACAATTGAGACAATTGCGCGGGTTTCGATATAAACGCCCGGTAAGACGACGATTTTTAACGCGCGCGCGCACACACACGTTTCGTCGATATCTTCGGAAGAGAGGTGTCTCTTCCGGTCTCGGCGTTTGTGTCTCACTACTGCGCTCACCTCCGCTACGGCGTAACTTTTGCGCAAAGCCTTCGGGAGTTTACGAATCCGTCTTTCCCCGTCGCGTTACCGAACTAACTCGCTCGCTCTCGTTCATTCAGCGCTTCGCTTTCCCACCTATCCAAAGATCTTGGCTATCCTCGTTTATCGCGACGGTATAACGAGAGGAAGAGAAAGAAAGAAAGAGAGGCGAGGGAGAGAGACCCTCGAGAGCGTAGGTGAGCCGAGGTGAAAGAGTGCAAGAAAGAAAAAGCGTGAGATATTACTAAAGGAGCGACGAAGAAAATGCTAGTCTTCGAATTTATCGCTGTAGTTGTTACTCCAAAACGTATAATAGCGCAGTCTCGTAGTTGTATTGGTAGCGCGTTTCCTCGTGGCTAGAAATATAGCGGGGGAGGAGGCAAAAACTACACGTGAACGTTTGTGTGCCGAAGTCGCGTCTACATAGCTACGAATCCACGGCGTGACTGTGTGAGTAATGGAAGAAATAGGGGGACTGGCAAAGCGCACAGTGTACACGAAATCGAGTGCGCTTCGGTGGCGCATGAACGAAAGGGTTACAGTATTAGTGTGTTAGAATCATATCGGCACTCGTTGGTAGTGGTATAGACGAAGGCGGTGACGATGCCGAAGAGTGGAAGAGCTCCACAACTACGCGAGATTGTCCGATGGGAAGGGGTAAAGAGAAAGAGAGTAAAATAGAGAAAGCCAGGTATAGTTTAGCCGCGGGAAAGAACGAAAGAGAAAGAATACGGGAGGTACGATGGAAAAATATTGGAGTGGGGATAAAGAACCAGGTGTTTCGGAGGTACTCTTCAGCGTCTTAGTGAAGAGTACGAAACCTTTGGGAAAGGGTTGTTATATTGCCGGGAGGGTCGGTTCGCAGTACGAACGGGGCGTATCCGATACAACTAAAGCTTCGTCCTCTTTTGCTGTTCGAACATATAACATCGATACATAAACATGTATATACATATAGTTGTTCAAAGCTTATATATACGTATACATGTACAAACTATACAAGTCCGTAGCCAATCTCTAGGTACTTACGCTCCAGAGCAGCTCTCTCGCTGTGTTCACTTCGTTTCGTAGCGAAGTTGCAGTTGTGTTTAAGAGTTCCTCTTTGTGGACGGATAGTGACGATTCAGCCTTCCCGCTCTCGTTCCGCGGTTATGTGTCGCTATCTTTTTTTCTATTACTCCGAGTCCATCGCGCTCTCGCACACCTCCGCTACTCATGATATTTCCACTGTATTCAACTACCGCGACGCAACCTCTACCACCTCCTCTTTCAACTTTTCATCGTCATTACCCCACTCGCTTGTGCACTCCTCTCTGTGCTCTACACGAGGCTCTCTTTTACACCCCCTCCCCCCCCCCCCCCTCTTCTCTTACCCTTCCGCCCCTTTTCCTCTGTTCATCCTCCTACTACTTCTCTTCTATGCTGTATGCTCTTTACAGCAGCAGTCGACATCGTCACTACGAACATCCCCACCTATCGCGAGAATCTCCCGTTTCTCGATACTCGTGGAAAATCTCTTTCTCTCTCTGTCGAACTATTACATTATGAATAATACTGTCGTCCGGCAAAACGACGAGTGTAAGAGAGACGCATCGGATACAGAAGTCTAGTCGAATACATTGATAACGCTTGTCGAATATGTGAACGCATACCGATAGCTACGCCGGAGGCCCGCGGTAACACGTGCGCGCACCACCAGCATAACTCGGAGTGTATAAACACACGTGGGCAATCGGGTCGGTGTGCGTCAAACGACGATACGCACTAAAACACGCACTGACGCAGGGCCAATAGAGAGAAACGATAAGAAACTAGAACTGTGCTCTCTACGCATTATTTCTCGCTTACTCCTTCCTATTTCTCAACGCGATTTCTCTGCTGTCTCTCTTACTCTCCCTTTCGCAATGTGGACCAACGATGCAGACTCTGCAAACTATTTATTTTATGTGTATCAAACACACACTAAGACACTCTCGCCTCGCGCTCTATTAATTCAGAGCCATCGATTCACAATCTCTTGTACTATTTGTTTCATTAATGTCCATTAATGAACACAGATGTTTATCTGTTTAATCGTGAAGTTGTGTACTGTAGCAATTAGGCATTCAGCTATATTTATCGGAGTTGGGAGAAAGCGAAAGTGAATCTTGGGACTGTCGATGTTTCTTGTTATTTATTTATTTATTTACTTAATTTTTTTCTCGAAGCTTCGTCTTCTACATGAAAAAAAAATACGATAAGATATCCTATTTTCCACGAAAAAAATTAAATTACGAATATATTTTATATATGGATATATGTCACCAAATATATAACAAATTATATGGTTAATATATTAATTATGAAAATTTATTTTATGTATAAATTTAATTACGTTAATTTAAATTTTTTAAAAATAATCTAATTAATAAACAAGCGCCTAATTGATACGATTCGGAATCGCGACTAAGATATGAGAATAAACATCTTGAGTTGTAAGGATAGTTATGATGCTACATAATAACTTTATTATCATATTACTGTTATTATTTCTACAGATATTTCCGCTCTTTTTCTTCCACTCTCTTTCTTCATTCTGCGGTTTCGCTGTATGTGTGAATGTGTCCGCGCGGTCACGAATATAGTCGAGGGTTCTCTAGCTATTCGGAATATTTCGTACCACTCTCCACTCTCCAGCGGGGCCCGGTCGGCACGTTCTATTTTTATAGTATTTCGCTCCGCACGGTCGCGACTTACGCGTTCTAGACGACGGTCCCGGCTGAGCTCAACCGGCACGCACTACTCTTGGACTGTTCAAAATGCTCAACGAACGAGCCGATCGCGCTACTCGTTCATATCGGACACACCAGTCAGACTCGACGATGTCCGTACTGCACGGGACGTTACTACTTGGAGCGACGCGCCCGAGGATTTTCCTACGTTGGCTATAATTAATGCGGTATCATCATTATGACCCCGAAAATATTTTTCACAGTCAATGAGAATCCTCAAAGAGCATAGACGATGCCATTATTTATAATTACAATTTTTAAACAGCTTTCAATTAGTTGATTCAAATGCATACTCAATAGATTGATTCGGTCCTCGGTACAAAATTTTCTCGTGAAAGGGATAACAATTTATTTCACGATTAAAGTTTATTTTTTCATAACCGATGCAAACGATTTTTAATCGAGTTTAATCAGCGTAATTGGAATCGGACTCATGCAGGTATAAAACGTGAAAAAAAAAAGAAAAAAGAGGTACGAACGGATGCCGGATACATTATTTTGCATTTGCACGAGGCAATGCACAAGAGCGCGAGCCGGTCAGCTGATTCCCACGCGACTCGAATGCGCCAGTGTGCGAGAGAAAGAGACAGAGAGAGTGAGGAAAAAGAGATGCAAGCGCCAAATATTTGCTTTTACGACCCGCTCGGGCGTGTGGCCCCCCCGATTCGCGCTATCAAAGCGCCCGGGCGCACAGAGTTGTATTAATTAGTTGCGATTAATGAGCGAAATCGTTTTACTCATTCATTAATTCGTCTCTGTTGTGTCCCGTCAACGTTGACAAGTTATCTATAGCGCCTCGCGACGATATTTATTTATTTACGCATGAATCTAAATTAAAAGGTCCCCGTGAGGCGCGCTTGTGCTCGTATGCCGGCTCCCGACTGATAGAAGGCCGCGCAGCCTGTAAACGTATTGCGCAATCGGTTTTTCAGCTCAAACTCCATACGCCAACTCCGCCGTTTATCATCTCGGCTACTACTACCGCTTCGCTCACACGGAACGCGAAGAGTATGAGAAATGAAATGGGAATTTATTATTTAACGCGTCTTATCATTCTGTAATATCTGCGTGTGGAATTCCGACACCAAAACACTCCACTTTTCCAGGTGTTTATTTTTTTTATTTTTTCCTTTTTTTTTCGTTTTTGTACATCTTATCTAAAGAATCTACGAGAATCTGATGCGGATCGCAATTAGATCTAACGACTGATTTCTTTAACTGATCGAAAAAAATGATTGGGGAGAACGGAGAAAAACGGTTTTAGGGGCAAAACAACGCACCTTAAAAATAAATATAATTAATATATTGTAACGAATATAGCTGACTAGCTAACAAATGTAGCTGACTATTTATTAAGACACACGATATTAGTTAGATTGACAATAGACGAATGTACGGACGATCGATACGATATCGATCGTCACGACAAAAGAGTCTGGACGGGACTTTGAAAGCGAGCAGACGTGTGACATTTCGTGATCGGGATAATTAACGTTTCTTATTAGTAATAATATCCGCCCCAAAACCAAATACGCGTGTCGTTCATTCGCTCAATCGTTACAACATATATATCAATATACTTTTTTTAATTATAAGATTTTCTTTTGTATAAATTAAAAGATATTCGTCGCGATACATGGACGTATATCGTACATGGGCATCTATGTTCCATTTGAGGTCGCGATATTTTTTTAAGAGTCCTTTTTAGAGACGAGAGTACTCTCATAGAAATGATGCGTGTGGAATTCCGACACCAAAACACTTCACTTTTCCAGGTGTTAATTTTTTTTTATTTTTTCATTTTTTTCGTTTTTGTACATCTTATCTGAAGAATCTACGAGAATCTGATGCGGATCGCAATTAGATCTAACGACCGATATCTTTAATTGATCGAAAAAAACGATTGGGAAGAACGGAGAAAAATGATTTTAGGGGCAAAACGACGCACCTTAAAAATAGAAATAAAAAATATATGTATATATTAATATTTTTTTTTTAATTATAAGATTTTTTTTTGTATGAATTAAAAAATATTCGTCGCGATACATGGACGTCGCATCTATGTTCCATTTGAGGACGCGATATTTTTTTAAGAGTCCTTTTTCGAGATGAGACTACTACCATGGAAATAAAGTATATATACAGCAATATATATAAGATTCAGATATTTTGCCTTCACATATAAAGGTGTATCTTTCATATATTCTGACATACACTTTTTTTTTGTGGGGGTAAATCTTTCATTAACAAAACTTCTTCTTCAATCGAACCAAAAGTTAATTCGTAATTCTCGCACAACGCTCTTCGAGCGATCATAATCAATGTGTAAATTGCCATCAACATTTCCAGGTTTTTTCGCGACTCGACGAATCCTTTTTTGGGATCTATCCAGAAGTTTTTTATTTTACAAAACTCCATTTTTCCCCGTTCTCCCCTACAAATAATCGAAGTTCGTTTATATCAAAGCCGTTTCTCCCCTTTCGCGTTTAAAAGATCCAGTTCTTTGGTGTTTCCTCCACCGTCGCTTCTCCGATATCGTGGCAAACGTACGACTCTACACGTATGTTCGACGGTTCTCGCACACTTCGAGAGTTCCGAGAGCTCCGCTCGCCTTTCCTCTTTTCATCGTCTTTCTCCTGGCAACCGCGATCCGGTGCACCACCAACGTCCGTTCTCTCGTTTGTTCTGTTTTCTGTTGCTACCGCTGCCCGCCGCTGTTACTCCCTATATTCTCCCGGTGTCTCTCGTTCTTAGTCGCGCTCTCCACGGGAGCTGCGTGCTTTTATTGCGAATCCGGTTTGCGAAGGCGCAACAAGCGAGCGGAGCTCTCACACCGCGACGAAGGACGGCCAAAGGTAGGCGAGCCGCAGTACGGAATGATGCGAAAGAAAGAAAGGAAGAGGGAAAGAAAGGCCTGTAAAGATTCGCATAAGGTCCTTTGCCGGTGGGCAACGCTTCGCACACACATATATATAGATATATGTATAGACAAACCGTACGCGTCCGGTCTTACGATGGAAAAATATAGAGTAAGAAAAAGAGGATTTGTGAGAAAGATAAATAGAATAAAGAACTCAGGGTGGGGGAGAGAGAGTCTTGATAAAAGGAAATAAAGAATTAGGAGAGAAGTATGTACTCCACACGCGCGTCCGGTCCGATCGGAGGCACCGATGAAGGTGTATGAGATTCTATACTCGTACTATCTGCTGACCACTTTCAAGGTTGCATGCTACCGCGTCTACTCTTATATACCGCTGCCTCGTTAATGCAACGAGAAGTGCTACACGCATTCGGAGTTAACGTGTGGTTTACCGTACACTTACACACGTACACTCAACGACTTGTGTTTCATATATGCTTATTAGAGACGCTCACGGTCGCCACGGGATCTTTTACCTGTTTCTAGTTCTCACTACGTTTTCTAAGGCAACTCTTTTCATACGCTATACTCAATTGGAATGTTAAAATAGATTGTAAAAGTAACATATTTTTCTTAACGCACGGAATAATAATGTATGGAAATTATAAATAATCACCCGCATTAAAAATGTCTTAATTAAGAGTCGAAGCCAAAGTCGCTAATGACGATAATTTTGCAACCTTGTAACTGAACTTAAATGATCGGACTTCATTTAATTTTTTTTTTTTATTATTATTTTTTTTAATACATTTGACTAAACTCGCGATTGGAAATCTACGACAATGAAATACGTTAAATGTTCGAATGTTGATAATTTCTGTGTCTGCGCTATGAACAGAGCATTCGCGATTCATGTCACACGATTCTCGGTTAATCGATACGACGTTGTCCTACCTGATTCATCGAGCGGCACTCTCGCTCTCTCGGCACAAAACCGACGATATCGGAATCGCTACGTGCACAGTAGGCGCATACGATAATTCACTTGTGTGAGTTAATGCCAATCGCGTATATATATATATATACACATTATATACACAATCATACAACGAGAAAGAGACGGAAGAAAGAAAGAGAGGGGAATACCCCGTGTCTGCAATCATTATGTAATATCATAAAGTTATGCCAGTCCGCTTTATATACACGTTGTCTCGCACCATTGCGATTTCAAGGTTCGCAAGCATTGTTGTTTACTCGTCGGGTTAAGCGAATCGTCGTCATCGCGTTGCAGCGTATGCATGGATATCGAATACTGATACACTCCTCCTACAAATACGATGAATTAATGAAACTATCAGATTTTTCCATCAGCACTCTTTCACATAAAAAACAAATTTGCACAGTCCTTTTGCATATTTTTTCATGTTGCATGCATTATTCATAGTTTTTCATTTTTCTTCTTAATTTTAAATGCAATAAATATTTTGTCAGTTATAAAAATTGATGAGACGATAACATTTTTTTTTGCGAATTTGAAATCGAATTTTCCGATGTATATATTTTTTTTCAACACGCGCACCGATGTAATTTTATTTTTGTTTTTTTTTTTTTATAAATTCGAATACAATAAAAATGGAGGAAAATTCTTTCATATAACGATTGGATTAACTTTCTCATTTTTTTTCACATTTTTTTTTAATCAACGGAAAAAATCCTTCGGTATATTTCTTTTTGTAACGCGCGCACTGGTTGCATTTTTAAAAAAAAAATTCCTTATAATTTCGAATGCAATAAAAATGTAGAAAAATTCTTTCATCCTGTCTCTCCGAGCGGTATATTCTTCGTTGAGCAGGCAAAGGGCGATGGACCCACCGCTCGTTCACCCAGTGTAGGATAAAAGTGAATGGAGCTACCGGAGAGAGGAAGGAGAGGGAGAGCTTACACATCGAGTGGTTACCGCGAGGGAAGTTTCTCAAAGAGAAAAGGGAGAGTGAGAGAATAAGGGCGAGAAAAGAGGAAGTATGACGCCATACACACGTCTCCGTGCACCGGCTTTACAAATGTATTATAAGAGACGAACACGTGAAGTGGTAGTATATATACATATATATATATATAGTGTTAAGGGGCAGCATCGATAGAGAGAATGCCGAGCGGAGAAAGAACACGCAGGCTGCAAGCTGCTGCCAAAGGGAAAGGGCCCGCGAGAGCTCGTACGATGCTCAAGGGAAAGAAGCAACGAGTTCGGTGGCTGCTGCAAAGCAGGCAAAGCTCCGAACTATGTGTATATACACCCCGAGTCGTACGAACGAGAAGGAGGAATGAGTGGAACGAGTTAAAAAAAAAAACGGAGTAAGGGGGTCGACGAATCGAGTGGTTTTACAAATCCTCGGGCTCTTTCTCATTCACGTGTGAGGCTTTACAAATTCTCGTGTGGAACGACGAGACTCGGGCAATGGTACTCGGTATACATCACAACCACAACCGTGTCACTTATGCTGCTGTTTTACTATAGACTTATAATACTATATACTGACGAAGAACGCGTGGGAAGAGAGTTTTATCGCGGGTATGAAGTAGAAGAGAACACACCGCGAGGGCCAAGCAAACGTTGCCGCTCCGAACCCCGTCCCCGAGAGAGCGAGAAACACCGTGAATGCGTTCGTCAAAGACGGAGAAGAAACAACGACGGAATAACGCTCGCGCGCTTCTCTGGGCAGTATGAACGGCGTACGCATGGTCTGATAAGGCCTTATCGTGTGTGAAAGCACCGTGGCCTACTTACTTCGCACACTTACTTACCAGCCTCACACGTGGCCGCGTACACATAGCTCGCTATTTCTGCGTCTTTCTGCGATATGTCCGTCTGTACGGCTTGTCTGTGGTCGTCAATTTTTTTCTTTTTTTTTTCTCCTGTAGCATACGACATCGAATCTCACACGTAGCTTACCTCTATTCACCTCAACGAAGTGCTATAGCTAATAGCGCAATGATGACACGTGTCGGTACTCGATGCATGCGACTAGAAATTCTCTCTATTAACAGCGCGTGCGTTTATAGCTGCGTAGCTTCGAGGATTTTACTACCGCCACGACACATTTTTCTTTTTTTCAATCATATTTGTCCCTCGAATCGAAACTATGGTGAATTCTCAAAGTTTCCCAAAGAGATCCGCTAACGTGAGCGCGCATAATGCGCCACGTTCACGGGGATCATAAATGCGCACACATACGCATTTACAAAATAGCGAACCATAATGTATTTATGTATTATGCGCGTCTCACAAGGCGAACGGTTGTATCTCGAGCCTTTATCTTATATCTATGAAGCTGTTACATTATGGAGATGAAAACAGTGCGAGACTTGTTGGTGCGGTGTACGGCGTATTTTTATTCGTGGTGGTAATTCAGAAATACTTTTGCTTCTGGTTCCACACGAAAGAGTGACGGTTTTTTTTTTTTTTTTTTTTTTTTTTACGTTTTTGAAGCCGTATTATAACGCCGGAGAGTTTATGCACTTCTTGCATTCGGCTTCTCTTCTATCGTCGACACATCGACGAAACGACACTCTCTATTTCACACTCGATTTTTTTTTTTTTTTTTTAACGAGTTCGCTCTCACTCTCTCGAGATAACAGAATCGTTACGTCGGATTGTCCTACTTTGTTTTAAAATGACGAATGAGACGATTTAAACTCGACGGTCTTTCCAAGAGATCTCGAGAATTACGAATCATATCGCTTTTGATGAAAATTTCAATTTTTTTTTTTTCCTTTGCTCCACATAATTTGTCATAGATGCCATTAGTCAAGGGTCACCGTGGTTTTTTTTTTTTTTTTTTACGAATGTTTTGTACAACAAGCTGCGAGCCTCGAGTTTATAACGGGGGCCCTAGTTTTATGATAATTGAGTGAAATCGAATCAAATTGGCGAGAGCGCTAGTTTTAGATATACGCCAGCGTGGCCCCGAGAGTAACGCGGTGTGAGTTTAACGAAAAGAGTTACGTGGGAGGGATGACAACGCTCGTCGAGCCCGTGGCTCTCGCTCTCTTTCTCTCTCTCTGTCTCTGGCTGCTCGCTGCGTTATTGCTGCACTTCTCTCGTTGGGTAACTCGACTGACGGGCCTTGACTTTTTGCTCGATTCTATCCTCTCCTCCCTCCATCGTGCCGGTTAGACGCGAGACCCAGCAAAACCAACGATGGAGATAGCGTAATAAAGTATCTATGCGCTCTCTTTTGTGTCAATAACAGTTTCAGCGCGATATTTCGCAGTACCCTAAGAGCAGAGGCCCCCCGTGAGCGCCAGTAGTTTGCGTACAGTAACACACCGAATTCCTTTGGTTATACCCCCCTTAACTTTGTTTCCTTGTATCGATTTCACCTTATCGCACACGATCTGTGGTATACGAAGAAAAATAACGAATCTACGCTATCAAACGCGGATAAGTAGCAGGTATTAAAAATCAATTCCCCGTTTTTTTCTGATATCGAGACATTGCGAGGAAAAAATAAAAGAATAGGAAAAGAAAAAAAAATGCGTGCTTATCGCATATTACGAAATGATTTTTGAGCCCTTTTTCTCGTTTATTATTCAACGGGGAACTATTTGGACAATTGTATTACATCGAATGTGTTGCATACACAGTCAAGATTTGCTCAAGTGGGTTAGGAACGGGAATCAACAAGCCAACAAATGCCAAACAATTTTTTTTTCTTTTTATTACGAATAATCAATGAACCTTGAAGCAATTTTTCATCGTCAGTTTCTCGATTTCGAGGTTTTCCGAAAGCGAGAAATTTGTTACGCGTGACTTGGAGGACACGTGAAACCTTCGCGGGGAGACCGCGGGGAAGCGACGGTAGAATTATGAATCGAGTTTTTCGTGGCAAACGTAATGATATGAAATACACGCTAACCATGGGAATCCACGTGAAACTATTCAAGACATACCTCTGTTTCGTCGTTCGTACGGAAAGCACCGAAACACATATCGCGACATGGAGCTCGTGCACAAGACTCAACGTTATATTTTATCGAGTGCAAAGGCAACACCTATGGGTAGAGTACATAGTAGGGTATAGTTGCATGCATGTGGATAAAACGCGCGACAGTTTCCGTGGGCTATGCGTGTGCGCGAGGGCCCGAGTCGCACGCATTGCGAAATTGGGTCGACAGAAATTCAACGCAGCCAGCAAAGCAGCACCAGCAGCCGCAAGCAGAGAGTCTGCTTGCCAGCGAGCACCTCGTTCTTATACGGTGTGGGGCCACACGTTGCCTTTGAGGTGTACAAACCATCGACCATCTATTATACATTAGAGACTCTCTCAAAGCGTTTTGTACACCCGAGAAAGAATTTTTCACACACGAAAAAAAAAAAAAAAAAATCGTTACTTGTATCGCAAACGTGTGTAAGAAGTCCCGTCGTATCTCTGATAATCGATGACCAACTAATACACCGAATACGCGTTGAACCGACATCCTCGAATGCTTGTATCACAACGACGATCGTTGTCGTTTCTCACCGTTCGAGAGTCAAGGTAAAATCGCCGGGTATTATCGGAACTTTGTGTGTTCGTATTGTGAAATCGATTTATCGAGATATCCGAGAGATTCGAATAGATCGTAGAATTTCGACGAAAAAAAAAAAATAATAATAATAATAAAAAAGAAAAAAAAAGTTGAATGCCAAAGCTCTTTCATGGGCTCTAACAGTCGAATATGCTAAATTGGTTGAGTAAAGAAAAATGTATGAGTTTCGGAGTATATTAAGAGTTGAAGCTAAAAGTTCGTAGGAATTCCCGCGCAATTCCAGGCCCTCTCTCTGGCATAACACTTTCGAGATTGAGTCAGGCTCTCGGGGTCCCGCCGGACCGAAGAGAATTTCAATTTCGCGTTACGCAACAAAATCGACAACAGCAACCGGCGCGCAGCAGCGTCGGTACGGCAGCCCGAAAGGACCCGAGAGCTAAGCGATCGTCGTACATACAGACCGTTGCTTATCGTTGATGCGCTCGCGGCATTATTATCAGCGGTGGCAGAAGGACAGCGAGCGAGCGCCGATAATGTTTAATGCATAATTGAAAGTCTCACACTTGTAAAGAATAATTGGCGAAAGTTAAAAGATATGATGAGGGGTCATAATACTCTCGAGGATCGAAGGCAACCAAAAATATATCTTCGAAACCTGTAATTTTATTCGCTCGACGATGATATAATAATATTTTTATAATGAATTCTCGAATGATGCCATCTGGTATCATTTTATTTAACGAAGGTGTCAATGAGAGACCGTTGGATTGAATCGCGTTTTTTTTTTTTTAATATTTTTTTATTTATTTTTTTTATTATTCGTTCGGACGAACGCGAAGATGAGTGTCGTTTCGTCAAGTTGTTGCGGTAATATGATCGCCCCGAGGCGGGAAAGGGCTCACTGGTTTTGGGAACGTGTTATACTCGCGTGATAGCCCCGCGCGATGAGTGCGACGGGGATTTAGCCACTTTACGAAAAGGTATTCAACCTTGAGGAAGCGCCGAGCAAAGAGATAGCAGAAGAAGGAATAACTTGCGAAGCACGCAGAGATAGGAGGAACTTCCAACGGCGAGACCGAGGAGTGCCGTAAAAACTTAGCCTCGGCCAACTTAGAGGTGCCACCGACTGTAGCTGACGCGGTTAACTCGCTAGAAGATAGAACTATTGCCCGTAAAAGACGAGGTGTTCGCGTTAGTCGTGAATTGAAAATAGCTGAGAGAATAAAACGAGATAATGGAAAATATAGGAGTTTCTTCGAGAAAAGCTTCTATATAGTATCGAAGCATAAATGCATTGCTAATACGAGTTTGCAAATGGTTTTTCAAAACGCTTCCTGATCTTTTCACAAAGCGTCGAAGAAGCGTGGCTTTGACTTTTTGGCTCACAGAGAAAGTTCCGCAAACGATGAAAAATATTCGGAAGTATAATAATTTATTTGTAGACATGAAAAAAAAAATCTTGTCAAATTCCGTTTGTTAGTAAAGTTCCGTTTCGTTGCGGATTGGGGTAACGGTAAGAACATTCGTAATGTAAAAATATAAATAACGTATCACATACGAGTTGCGCTCTGATATATCAGTGATAGTCGCTCGATTATTTGAATAATGTGACCGAGACAACGATTGAAAGAAATTCGCATCACAAAAAGATAAATATCCAATCGACGATAAAAACGAAAGTATAAAATGAAAAATATACATTTTAAATACGATACAAAAAATCCATAACTCAAATAATATGGTTATCTGCAAAAAGTTGAAAATAATTTTTCCGATTTTGAAAAAGTCTTCGAGGCAGTTGACGAAACCTATTCAATTAATTTATTCGCGTTCCGCAACTGCATCGGAGAGTTTTTCCTAATTCGTAAAAATACGTAAAATTTTTTGTAGGTTAACCACTTTTTAGTTGGTGCGTTGTTTGCAATTTTTTTATTTTCCCTTTTATTACATTATCTATAAGAAAAAATGTCACGAAAACGAAAAGATTCGTTTGTGAGCAATCAGTTGAATGCAACTACCGAGTAGTGCATTAAACCCTTTCGTCACTATAGATTGTGCAATGTAAAGTTATATATATTAGCAGAACTTATGTCGAAAGGGACAAATCTAATGTCTTCAACAATAATAATAATAGAAGAAATATGGTCATTAAAATTGTGACGGCGCAACATCGAACGAGGGGTCAATTCGTATCTGCAGCAAAATTGCGAGTTTCCCGAATGTGCGTCAGAGTTCGGTTTATTGGGTGCAATAAAACATCGTGAAATTTTGCCGGTCCCTTTATCGTTTTACCACCGAAAGGGATGTCAGAGTTTAGCAGTCTCAACCGAAAGTAAAAAAAAAAAGACGAAATACTCGATGAAAACCGGAAAAAGAATGGCCTTCCGAACCCCTTTTTTTTACCCGTAGCTGTCCGCAAAGTTTTCGAAACACGAAAACCGAGGTCACGCTGAAAGTTTCGCTTTTACAAACATACTGTATAGCGTCTTCGCTAGTCAAAAGTACCGACATTATGACTTTACGAGCGTTTACGAGACGAGTGGTCGTCGTTGAATATTATTCCGGAAGGGCTGCGACCCCCCTCTTTCTTCCTTTCTTTTTCTTTTCTCATTCTCGGTTAGCCGGTCTCGGGCTACAATGACAGAAGATTATGAGTTTTTACGCTCAATCCTTTCTTCCACGAGTCTATTCTCTTTCGTTGGCCTATTACGCGTTTCGCTTTTCACTGAAGGATTGCGTCCTCGACCTCGAGCTCGCAAGGGTCAGACGAAACTCCGCCGTTTTTTTTTTTTTTTTTTTTTTTTATTCACAGTTTTCAGAGCGTCAGTATTCCTCGGTCTTCGACGCAACTCTCTCGCGCCAGGGTCGAGAAGGGCGGAAAAGGAAATGGTTCGCTCACTTTTTTTTTTGCTCGCTCTTTCGGCTCTTTTCTCGTCTCGTTGCCAGTGCAATACGACGGGCCTATGGCAGTTGCTGCTGCTCAACGAGACTCTCACAGTCGGACCGCTGTAATACTTCTTATTTCTTTTTTTTTGTTCTAACAATTTTTTTTTCTCTCTCTTGCCGCCCGCGAACGCAAAGTTCGAACGGCAAGGACCGCGCCCGTTTCTCTTATCCTTGAGCCATGCCACTCGCGAGGGGATTAGAAATTGGCCTTCGACGCGCGCTTTTATAACGCTCACGGCTCTTTGGCTCTAAGGCTGTATATTTCGTTGCTCAACGAATATGAGAAGAAGTAGGCATTATAATACATTATATACTAAACCGGGCAATGTATTACAGTTTAAGCAGAGGAGAAGAAAGAAAAAAAGTCGCTGAGGCTCGAAGGAATTCGAACGGCGAAAGATATTACGTAGCCGTAAGAAATCCACAGATGTATTTCAGCCGCCCTACGGGGTGGCTATTCTCAAGTTGATGTTATAAAAAAAAAAAAAGAAAAAAAGAATTTCTATCCGAAACATTCATTTAGTATGCGACAGAGACTATCCACTGATAGGCTTGGCCTTTCTACTCCAAAGCAGAACTGTCTGAGAGTTCATCCTTGAAACGTCCGGATTTCTCGATGGCCGATTGACGGCGTCTCGTGAACTTTGCCTCCGCGCTATTCCCAACAGCTCACCGATTATATAGCTCGACTTTTTTCGCTTCCTCGTCTCTTCGTCTAACCCACTCGACTGATAAAAAAAAAGCAAAAAAATAAATGTCTATAGGTAAATCCGTATTTAATATTTTCTCGAAGTCCCGTCTCTCCGCATTACATCCGAACGTCATAAACTCTTCGTTAACGAGGCTGATATATGCCGTCGACGTATCACAAATGTCTTCGCGTTTAAACATTTTTTTTTACAATTCCAATATCATTCAGACAGATTCTACGGGTTTAATCTTATTGCATAAACGCGAGCAAATGTCATAAAATTGTGTTTTTTTTTTTTTGGAGCCGAAGGGCCCTGACCGCCATATCGTTAATAGCTCCAAAGGACTTAAAAAAAAAAGTAGGCCGTTGTCTAAGAACACGAGACCGACAACTTAAGTAAATAACTCTCTTGGCTTCCCCAATAAGTTAGTTTTTCTTTCCTTGTTTTTCGATCCACAAACTCTTTCGAAGCTCGAAGGTCGCTCGTTGCCGCGCCACAATCTCGTGAAAATCTTTGCCCACTTCTACAAACGTTTGTCTATCGTAAAAAAAAAGAAGAAACGGTAGAAAAATATATGACGCAACTTCTGCGAAGCTTCCTTCTTCCATTCGATTTTATTATCTTCCCGGTTCGAGATCCCGCGCGCGGCAGCGGGGGCTTTCGCTCTAAGCATAGAGTTACAATGTCACGACGTATGTCTCTCAGGGACGAATGAGGCATCCCAGCCGATTGTTTGACGACAGAGAAAGATATTTTTCCACTTCACGTCGCGGAGAGACTTTGGAATGTTTTTTTTTTTCTTTTTTTTTTCTAAGCAACTCTTGTTCTCGGCGAGTTGTCAGTCTTTTTTTTAACGAATAGCCTCGCGCTTCTTTCTTTCTTCCTCTTTTTCTGGCTTCAACGTCGTCGCTCGTTTACCTATAGCATCGTTTATTGAGCACTGGGCGGCGGTAGCAGCAAGCAACGGTTAAGCATATACGAGTAGTGTTGTAAACTCTTATTCCGAGGACGCGAAACGTAAGAGTTAGAGATTAGGTAAGCGCAGCGTCACGAGGATTGGTAAGAAGGTAAAAACGGGGGCGCGAGAGCGCCGTCGCAAAAGATCGAAGGACATCCTCTTCGGCAAGGTACTTTAAAAATTTCCCAGGATTTTCTTTTTCTAACGCTTTTAAAGCCGCATATGAAGACTCGTAAACTCCCGGACTTAACGTTCTTTACGACACGATGGCATAAGTCCGCGAATATATTATTTTTCTAGAGACGCTCACGTTCACGAGCATCGCAAGTGAGGAACATAAACTCTTTCTTTTTTTTTTTAAACTTCGTACTTACTTTTGCGCGCAGTGAACTGCGTATATATTGCGGAACTCATCGATCACACCGAGATTGTGCGCGCGGTAAAAGCGAATGGCAAACAATAAAAAAATAAAAAACCTTAAAAAATATTCATCGAGAGACCGGAGGGATAGTTTTGTCAGCAATCTAATGTATTATCGAATATCGGCAAAACTGACCTCGTAAACCTTGGACGAAGCAAATATAACACAAGTCCGAAGGAATTATTATGAGACTTCCGGTGTCTCGTAAAACTTTCTACTCGCATCGTCAACTCCTATGCCCTCTCCCGCTTCTCTTCTGCTTTGGTAATATAATTTCTGTTTGCGTTACTCCGCGAGAGATCGAGACCATTCGCGGATATATCTTTCGCGTTGATTATTCATGATTAATTCATGTCTATCTTCGCTCCTTCATCTTCCTCGAGTGACACAAACATAGAGGCGAGGGAGGGGAGGAATATCGTTGATCTCGGTAGCGTTTTGCGAACGAGAGACGCCGAGAGCGTCCGAGACAAAAACGAAGAACGTGCGCAAGGGCCTTTCACACCGGTTAACTCGGTCGTCGCGACGCGTAGCACGTTCTATTTGTAACCTCTCTCTCCGCGAGCCGCAGCAGCAACAGCCGCAGCGGCGGACACAGAGCTTGCCTCGGGGAGAAATGGGAGCAAGGTCCGGAGAGTTAGGAAGAGGCTGCTAAGGTGCAATAGGTGGCTCTTGGCCAACGGTTGGCCAAGTTACTGACTTTAAGTGGGAAAATAGAACGCCCGAGTTTATATCGCGTGCGCTCTTCGAGAATTGGTATACATCGTCGTATATCGTATATCGCGGAGCATTATGATACGTGCGTAAGTTAAAAGCCCCGTGGCCATGGATAGAATGAACGACCAAACGATCGCGGAGATTCCAGCGATTATTGGCTCCAACTTCCAATAACTTTTACATTACGAAATTCCCGAGGGAAAAAAAGGATCACCTGATAAACCGCGCAACGACGATACGAAAAATCGCGATCGAATTATTTTTCGATACACAGGCAAATTTGTGGCAGCGGTCGTACGTTGTCTGCGTGTCTGAACTTTCCACTCAGGAAATAGATGAGCAATTCTTTCCGATCGTCGTTGGTAATACACAACTTGGTTCGTGTGTCTCGGAGAGTCACGTCGGTGTTCTGCCAGACCTTCTGTACCTATATCCTATCATATATACTATCTTATAGTACCTCGAACGCCGATGATTCTTTCGTTCCCCGTTCGTTCGTTCATTCGATCGTTCGTTCGTTCGTTCGTTCGTTCGTTCGTTCGTTCGTTCGCTCGGTTGGCTAAGAACGTTTGGTTACTTTACTTTCAATTTCATTTCGTCGGCTCTCTCGCGAGCTCCGCGAGGGCATTACGTAAGCTCCGTGCCGACCCGACCGAGAGAGTCGTGTCGAAATAATGGTGGCCACTCTTATTATGTACCTTGCAGGCACCGCCTGTGTGCCTTTTGCTCGCTGCTTTGCTTGTCTGCTCTGCTGTTACTGTTGCCGCTGCTGCCCCTTTAGAGTATTTCAACGGGGTAAATTCTCAAGACTGTAAAGAAAAGTGTTGAGGCATAAAGCCTAAAATCTTACCTCCTCTCGTCACGATAGATCGTATACCTAATAGCTTATACTATACCATTACCATCTCCATCGGCGAACAATCTTCGCGCTGAACGATGAATTACCACGATAGAAAAGAGATTGTTATTTAGGTATCGAAAGAAGAAGAAAAAAAAAATATCTTAGCTTCAAATATGACTTCGACCTTAGGATACACTATCGCCGATAGGATTCATGAAAACAACAACGTTGCCTCATCCGAAATTTATCGCAAAATCGATTCGAATTGTGGCATCTGTGAGTTATGGATCGATACTTTTATTTTCACAGATGGACTTTTGGGAAAAATATTATTCAGGGTCAACGAAAATGGTATGTACTATTGTTTGCATAGATAACGAAATTTTAGGCAAAAGTTATTAAACATCGATGGCTTTCGGAGTGATAACGAAAAAAAAAAAATAATATTTTGGTTACCGACGATCGAATGTTCCGAAATATCCTTCGAACGAAAGTGAAAGGGCCTTTCTTTTCTTCGTTTCTTCGCTGCTTTGTGAATGATCGTGAAGGAGACACTCGCGTACACGCGTATACACACGACTAACACAAGTACACGGGAGCGCTCTCTCATCCGCGCGAAGTTACCGCGAAGAGAACTGTGAATCGCAGAAACGTAAGAGATCGAGATAGTTGCGCGTCAACGAGAAAGTTCAGTGTAACAAAGAGACCGATTGTTGCGAACGTCTCTGAGGGACGTCAACGTAGAGTAGTAGTACAAGCGAAGAACAGAGCTTCGCTAGAGCGTAGAAAGTAAACGACTACATACCACCAATGAAACGAACTGTGCGCGTGTGTGTCTCGTGTACGAAATAAAAAACGAAAGAGAACGAAATCTCGCCGAGCGAAGAATGACTCTCAGGGTCGTAGTGCCCGAAAGTATATTCACGTATTGTAGAAAGTATAATGGTAATATAACATATCGATGAGACGAGTAGTCCGGCGTCGCGAAACCGATCTCGCCGGCTAATCGTCATCGATCGATTAATATTGAGATCGAACTTTATTCTCTCGATCGATACGATACGAATGAAACAATACAAACGATCTCGAGGACCCGTTACAATGGCTGCAATTAATATTTCGTCAACGGTTGAACAATCGCGGTGGAACTTTTTTTTTACTTTGTTTTCGTAACCGTTAATCCTGCGCGTACGATAGACTTTTTTACCGGCAACGCACGACACTGACTGTTCTCGTTGAAGAAAATAAAACCAATTTTTTTAATCACTTTTTCGCCGCGTCTACTAAGAAACAATGGGTCGAGGTTGCTGTATACATTTCTTCAGAATATTTTTTTCCACCACACTTTAGCAGTCAATCTGATTATCTAAAGGTAGCGGCTGATAAAAAAAAAAGAAAAAACGCTCGAAGCGAATATAAGTTATATATTATTCGTATTATTTGAGGACTGTCCTCGAAGTATTTGGCGAATATATGGTTCGTCGCATTGGAAGCCAATCGCTAAAGTTTCTGTCCATCGACCGTTAAAAGGCATAAAGAGATAAATTGTATCATTTAACATGATGTATATACCTTTTTTACGTTTTAGCAGTCAATATACATCACATTAAAAAAATGCATAGCAACACATGATAATGTCATAGAAAGATATAATGCAATTACTACTCGAAATTTTCGCCCTGTTGGTTTATTTATGAGAATCTGTTCTTGTTTCATAATTTGGAGTACCTGACAATATTCTCTTTAAGGAAGTCAATAGTTAAAGTTTTTGTCAGCGTCGTTTTTATAACACCTAATGATGATGCGATTTTTTTGCAATTTTTGTATCAGCATCCGGACTGTGCAAATGTTGAAGATTTCGCATAAAAAGTCCTCGATAAGCAACGTAATCGATATAGAGAGCGATATATTGAATTCCCTTAAAAGACGCATTGTATTATTTGGGGACATATTCGTCAATATAAAGTCGTTTTCGAAGGCTTCCGGCTGTTTTGAGTCCATATATCTAGTCGGAGAGTTCATGAAAGCGATTTTTCTTTGGATTGATGCATTGGTTATTTCAGTTCTTTATATCGTATTACAAACAACAGTCGTACAACGTGCCAAGCTTCGAAAAAAGATGTACTGCAACCGCTCCAAACTGGAAAGTAAAAAAAAATCGTTTTTCTTGAATTAAGAAATCCTGTGGTTACTGCTGTCCTCAGCATGAAGCTTCAGGTTCCTAAAACCTGACAACGTGTGATCTTTTTCTATTTTTTTTTATTTACAAAAAAATTTCAACTATTTTATCAATAATATATAGCATTTTTGTATATCCTTAAAATATACCTTACGCATATATACTATATGCCCAATTGTATGTATGAACTATACATATATAGTCTATAAAAAAAAATCCCTCGGTTATCGAATATACCTTCAAAGTTAACCCTTTGAAGCACATTGTATCTCAGGAGATACACCTCTTTGAATTCAGAAAAAATGCATTAATTACCAACCGATGTACTTTAAACTTCGTAAGTACGTATGGGTATTTTGGATCGCAGGATTCGAATTTTAAGTAAAAATTTCTAAATTCAAAATGGCTGATTTTATATCGATTTTATTTGCTGCTATTGTAAACAAACAAACAACCAAAGGGTTAATTCAGAACTTTATTCCCAATTTTTTAAATAGCATTTTATAGTATAAAAAAAACGATCCCAATGTAAATATACATAGCGGATACGTGATGGGTTAATATTGAATGGGATTTGTCTAGCGATTAATTCAACGTACTCGTAATATATATAAATTATAAACTGTCGATTAGAGAAGAAGGTGCGGATAAGGTCGAGGAGCGGAGAGTCATAGAGAGTCGGGGCACCTGGGAGCAGCTTCAACGATGTATATGACAGAGAGTCTTATATATTTTCTATACACGGTTTATAGCGTCACCGTGCCTGATGGCCTCTCCTCCTCCTCCTCCTCCTCCCACATATCATGTATGTGTTTTATACACACGGTACCGAGTCTCCTCTGTGCAATTTCGCAACGAGAGAGCCAACGGCATGCTCTCTGTGCGCGCCTCCTCGCTCGGCTCTCTCTGTCGCAATAAACATCTTCGACGCTAAACATCGTCGTTCAAACCGTCCCACAGTCACAAGAGCGACGCTTATTTACTCGAGTATATAGAAGTGCGTGTGAATTGCGTGCGAGTGCGTGACACGTAAGAGGCTACGCGCACGTGGAAAATATACACGCGTATCTGTATATATACATATCTATATATATTCACGCATACAAACACAGACGAGAGCCCAATTTTATTTATAGAAGAAGTGAAGAGGAAGAAGGCCGGAGTGTAGCGCGAGGGAAGAAAGCCAGCGTCTCCCTTCGCTCTTCGTCTCTTGCCTTCCAAAGCCGATTTTCTTTCGGCGCCCATAATCTCCCAGGCGCTGACCTATATATATGCATTACTATTTCCTTCATAACCCGGTCGCACGCGCGTGGCTCTCCACCTCTTTCCCTTTTCTATATCATCCAAACGCCGCCTCGAAGGCCCCACTCTCTTCGCGCCAATCAAGAGCGCCACTAGGGCAACGATATCTTCACGTTCCTTTATCATCGACCTTAAAACTAATGATTGTTCGGAGATAAGACTTTTCTAGTAGCTTCAACCAAGAAAAACAATTGTTTCGATGATGATTTTCTCGGGAAGGTAAAAAATTACGCATGGAATTAACGCGAAGTTCGATGATGACGCATAGTGCGTCTTTTTGCGATTACCGCGAGACCACCTCCACTTCGGGCTCTCGTCACGATTGCTAAAGCGAAAACAGCGCACCAGCTTCTATTTATAGGAGAAGCGTCGGAAGGTCGCAAAGAAAGTGAGCCGGGTAACCCGCCGGGATATATTCACTTTTGTAACTATTCCATTTTACAGCGGGGAACGCGGATAATCATGCCTTCCGCGAGAGTTGCGATGACCTATTTTAATTAATGTGACCCGATTCTCGCGTGCGTAGCGCGCGCGCGCGCGGGCGCGATATATAAACGTACGCGATACTTCAGTCGTAAACGCACCATGTCACGAGTTTCCCTCGACCATCGACTGTGTGGCCTTCTTTTTTTTTTTTTTTTATTCATCGACGAGTGTCGCGACGCGAGCACGCGCCAGGAAAAACTTTGACACAGTAGCTCGAGCGAAAGATTATGCGCGCCGGCGAGATAATGCGATCGACGGATTTTCCCAATCCGTTCGTTCGTTACAAAGAGCGGAAAGAGAGCTTCTATAGACTTTGCTCGGCTAGAAGACTCGTGGCATATTAGAGTGAAGTAAAAAAATACAAAGAATAGAAGAATACCCGAAGGGCAACACTGTCTCTTCGATCCGAAAGCAAAACATCGAGTATTGCTTCACTGTAAAGAATATTTACTGGAAATTTCGTGTACTGACATTAGAAGTTTTGATACATAAAATAGTACGTTAAATGTAATGTAGAATTATGATGAATATTTTTACGGTATATTAAAAATCATAGAGTCTATCGTACACTCTATCGAGACTCGAGAAGACACTACCATTAGCACGCGCACGCATAATATTGAAGTATTGAAAGAGAAAAAGATATTGCCAGTCGAGGCCACGACGCACGATAGCGGTTGGTATGATTAGCTCACTGCTGCGTAATTCTGTTTATTCATCGAGTGAAAATAAAATAGAACGAAAAACATTGTTTTCATCGACGCTTTTATTTTTCGCGACTTTCGGCCAGCGAATGACGTATATATGAGTAATACTTCCGCTTTTAACGTCTGCTAATGTGTAAATCGATAAAAAAATGATAAAACTATTTAGAAACGAATTTTTGCGACTTCCGGTATTGTGCAAAAAAATTGTATCAAATCGGAAAAAGCGGTCGGATATGTGCATTAAATATCTGTTACTATCGATATAATGGAATGGAGCACAATGAATGAACAACGTGAATATTCGATAAACATCGCGGACGCTTTGAGCGATGGACAGATGACCTATTTATTTCTTGAACGCGGGACGTTTATTCTACGCTGCACACTTAATAACGAATCCTCGTTATGTTCGTGTTTATGTAGAGAATACGTGGTTCGGTACACAGGTATGTATTACAAGCGATAAGCGAACATTTTAAACCTCGAGACACAGTATTATCGCATTCTGAGCGCCCGAAGTGATTAAACGAGAGTGCACGCACCTCGGGGGCTAGTCGAGCCACGTTAACCGGTAATGAAATATTAATGTATGATCGCGCCTGAGAATATTTCTTGTTTTGTCTGCTACCGAGACCGAGCGGTAATTGATTATTCAGAAATTCACACAGAGCTCCACGCCACGTACGAAGTTTACGAAAGAGAGCTGAATTGCACATAGATCGCGAGCATAATACCAAAGAAGCCCTCTGCCCTTTGCTACTATGGGAGCTCTGTCGTTACTGACAATGGAGAACGAAATACCTCCGAGATATTACCGTGCAATAAATTCGCGCGCTCTTCTCGACGCTGACCCTCGACCGACAACGAAGAGTTCGGTCGGACTCTGCGCGCCAGTGACCTTGTTACCAATTTTCTCCAATTCTATCGATCGTGTAAACACTTTTGAAGAAGAAACATTTTTCTAAGGGGGTTTGTCGAAATTGAACGAACAGCGTGCTCCGCAATACGACGAAGTGATGTGAAAAATCGACAATGAACGCTCGTAGGTAGTAAATCAAGAAGAGGGTCGCGTGTCTGTTCGATCTTTCGACGTTTCAGCCTTCTGGCGATCCCTCGTCGCGAGACCCGACGAAGGCTCGACAAAAAGGATTTTCAAGGGTGGGAGCGAGCGCGCCACGCTGCAGGGTGCTAATCGTGTTTTCGACAAACAGGTACACAACAAGGTACACAACAACGCAGACCCGAGGCTCACACGAAAGTCGGTCATACTGCGCGTGCCATTCTGCAAGATCATCATCCGTATCGATAGATCCTTCTGCTTTCGTCGAAAAAGCACCGATGGATGTGCAAAGATTGAATGGTCGATGAATGAGAACAGAAAAATAGAAGGCTGAAAAGCTGAAGCATCCGAATAGAAGATCGGAGAATAATTTATTCGCATTTTATAGGCACTTGGCATTCTCTAGCGACCTTTATCAATTAATTTCTACACATTTTTTTGCCTAATTTATTGGTCCTTTCGGTGGACACTGTTTCTATATGACGGTAAAAAAAAAATCGTAAAGAAATTCTTGGAATCGAACAAAAAAAAAGTGGGAATTTTTTTGGTTTTTTTCGAGGGTTTTTCAATAAAAATAACATTATCACGACGCCATTGTTAGATTATTAGCAATAGGGATATGTTGCTGCCGGTGAATTTGGGTTGCAGATTGCACATTTTTTGTATTTGCACAAAAAAAACGTTACAATGACAGTATCACGATAACATGATATCAGAAATAGTATATTGTGTGACATGGAACGAAAGTTTGCGCGTGCGACCAGTATGAAGTTTGTTGGTCAAAAACGAAACAGTAACTAAAGTGGAAAAATTGCGAACTTCACACGCGCGGATCTACTTTTTCAATATTGCCATGAAATTGAATACTTCCGGTATGGCTTTCCTCGCACGTGTAACAAAATATGATGACCCTGCGAAGCACATTATAAACATGTTTTCGCGTATCCGCACCATAATTTATAGCAAACAAGATAAAGAGCTGCAAAGAGCACGTGTGTCGGTACAACGATAACTTTGTAGCACAATCTTAGCTCTAAACCTAATCGAGACTTCATTCGTGTCCCGAATGTAAAGACGTTCAGAATTCCCATTCCGGAAGACTTAATGAAATTAAATGGTTAAACGTTCGAATTAATTACGACGCAAATTAATCGATTATTCTATTCTGAATAATCGCGCAGCGCGTATTTGCCAACTTGAAGAAATTGTTTTTTACGCACGAGAAAAGAAAAATACATTAAAAAACCAGAAAAACATTAATAAAAAAAAAAATAAAGAAAAAAACCGTGCAAACGAGTTTATTTCGTCATCGAGAGAAATAATACCGGCGCGGGAAAGTCGTCAAACTGGAGTGATAGAGAAATGTGTTGTAAATAAGTGAGAGAAATGCCGGGCAACCCCGTGTCCACGCACGCGTGCCCCACCGCACCTATACATCGTCGTCTCTCTCGTCTCGTTTATTTATAACCGTTTGTGAGACAAGCGGTGCGCGCGCGAGAGTACCGCGACGTCGTCAACGTCGAAAGACCGGCTTCGATGATCTCTTGTGTGTATATAGAACTCTTACAGTCGTCTGCGAGCACGCGGACTCCTGAGAGTTCGCTCGCGCGCGATTCTCGTTGTACACATTTCCCAGGCGGTGGAGGCCCTCCGCGCTCCGCGCGCGCACGTTGCCGAGAGACTCCGACGCGGCAGCTTTCTTCTGACATAACCGAATGAAGGCGCGGGTCCGATGTTATGCAATTGGAAAGTGCCCGCCTTACTTTACGTATATCGTATAGTCTATAACTGCCGTAGCTACGTACGAAACGTAAGCTAACGTACATAAAGGGTACGATCGAGGTGTGGGAGAGAGTTAAGTCCTCGCGTTGTCCTGTGTGGGTATATTAGGTGAATCGCCCATTTAGTGGCTACTTAAGCCCGATTACTGACCGTCTCAATATCAATTCGTAAATATTTAAACGACAATTATCAAGCATTATGATTAATGCCACGGGTACAGTTAAACATGTAAATCAACGCTCAAAGAGCGATCTATTATGCGTCGAAGAGTTCCGAGTGGTGCGATAAATAGTCACGGTATAAGGAACGACGATCCGATGACGACTGCGAAGGCAAAACCGACTCCAGAGTCAAAGGCCTTCGTGAAGCTGCCGCCGCCGCCGCCGCTGGCACTTCTA
Organism: Buathra laborator; assembly: GCA_934046635.1. Classification (NCBI taxonomy): domain Eukaryota; kingdom Metazoa; phylum Arthropoda; class Insecta; order Hymenoptera; family Ichneumonidae; genus Buathra; species Buathra laborator. The sequence goes on along the minus strand of OW203897.1, from coordinate 1,104,181 downwards.
TTCGTCTCTCGATGTGAAATAAAGGAATAGAAAGAGAAATATAACCCGTTCGACTTTCCGACTCGTGACGAAGCTATTAAAGGGCACTCCCTTTGTCCCTGATAGACGAGATTCTCCGCTTTACCGTCTCCTCTATACGTCTCGGTATCTCAACTCTTAGAGGGCTGTAGATCACTTTGAATCGCGCGCTCCCCGACGCGCTGCGATGGGAAAATTCTCTTCGTCGTGAAATAATAGAATGGTCATAGCTGTAGAGAGGCAAAGATGAATACACACGAAATATCTGAACTATTTAGTCGCGCGAATAACGGAATTCGATTATACCGGAACGATTATAAATTGGCTGTTATAGCGTTAAGCTTTATTAATTACTCATATATTCGATCGTTTCTGTACTCACAGTCGGGCGTATATGCGAAGCATTGAGTTACACCGAAAAGGATCGGTATGAGCCGTGGTGTATGGAACCGAAGGTGGAAAAGGAACGGTATGAGCCGATGATATATCGACGATCGTAAATATCGCGAAACAAACAAGGATTGAAAAATCATATTCGAGGCGCTCGGCTGAACTCTCGAGTTTCGCTTCCTGTCGCTCTGTTTTTTTTTTTATTCTGTTTTTATTGAGTGCGAATCGATTGCATAAAATTGTTGCAAGTTCATACCAATGGTACAGACTATGTACAAAATTTGTATAAAAAAGAAAAAAAAAATTTACGATTTTCTAAATTTCAATTTCATCTAATCATCCAAAAAACTACATTTTTGCGAAAATATATTTTAATCTACACGAATAAATATACTTTTATCTGGACAATTTTAATCTTGTAGATAAAAATATAAAGAATTCATTTTTTCGTGACTCATTCGTAAAGACGTAATTTCGTGTATTGCGAAAATTCGCTCTCGTTTTTGCTGTAATTCAAGGTGCGAAAGTACGTTCGTTTAATAAAAACGTTCGGCGTCACGTGTACACGTGTGGCTAGACACAGACTGTACACAACAATGCTGACTTCTCCTCTCTCTGCTCCGATCCTGGGGCCGAACGACGTGCACGCGAGTCTGAAAACGCTCCATGGTGAAAGTGAAGCGCACCGTAGTACACGCCATTCGCTGCTTTCCCCCGTACAAGCGTACTCTCGGTCTCCTTTAAACGCATGCATTAAGCTGTTATGTCACACAAGCGGAATCCTCCCGCTGTCCTAACGCCACTTCTGTATGCGTTAATGTGAAATCGGTTCATACCTCGCGACATTTCTCATTTCTCTTCGACTTCTACCAATCGAAGTATCGGTAAAACGTTTTTTCTCTTGTGTCCTAATCAAAGGAGTTGACATCGTTCGGAAATTTCTTCGAAAGAAAAAAAAAAACTGTCGATGTAATCCCGCGATGTTATAATACCTACAGATTGCGATTATTTAACAACGCTGATGTAAATATCGTTCACGTGTTGGTAATAGAAACGGGTTTACAGTTTTCTCAATCAGTGTGTATATATACCTCGGTTATTACAGCCGCTACGATATTTATTAGTCATAGAATTACCGCACGCCGAATTACCTCAATCCATTAATTTCTCCCGTGGGGTTGTAAACTACATATATATTGAATAAAATCGACTAAAATGAATATGTATATACATAGTGAGTCCACTGATTTATTGGCACTCTATATACTTACGATACGGATGACATGCGGACTGTGTATATTTTAATATAAATTACTTTTAATAGGACAAAACAGTGAAGGATAGTCGCACGATAGAGCCGAGATAATTTAATTCTTTACGTCAATTACATGCGGGACAGCGAAGTATATTACCGACGTTACTGAAATGACTCGCCCGTCTCTCGTTGGTACAGTTTAAGAATCATAAAGAAAATGACCGAGCGATTAATTAACCGTAAGCGCGGTTTGTACTCCGCGGGCGGCCGGCCGGACGAAGGAAATACAGAGAGAACGATGAGAGAAAGGATAAACTTCAAAGTTTCGCAAACTTTTGCTCGATCTCGATATATACACTACTTACTCCTCGTGCGTTGGTCACAAACGGGACCCGACATATATTGTTCAAACGATTATGGAATTTTCTTCGAGAATTTATTCGCACAATGTCGACGTTATAAATCACAATTGTGTGCATCGTATTCGCGTAGTGGAAATCCGAGGAGGAGTAGACGCCGCTCTCGCTATGCTGAACGCGTTGAGAGGAAAGTCCATGTCCCCTACCTTACGAACCGCCAGGTCCTCCACCGCAAGGATCCACTTATCTCCGGCTTCCTGTGCCCCGCATATATACCCACCATAGGTCCGGAGAGCGCAGAGTCGAGAGAACCCCTCGCTAATACTTCGCCCCCTTGTAATACTCATAGCCCCACCGTAAACCCAGCGCGCAACTAGACCGGGATCTCTGGGGTATCTCTTCGAGTACCGCAGATTTACCTCTCGACAATCCGGTACATACCTCCTCATTAGCGCGCGTGTATGATCCACAGGATTAGATTGTAGGATCTGTTAAATTGTGAAGAGATAGAGCGTCAGCGGGATATTCCGATTGGTTGTCGAGATAACGAAATGTATGAGAGAAAATCGAAGCTTTATGCTTTGATACATTTTCGATAGGTCATCGACGTTGCATTCATTCCATTTTTATTATTTATTATTATTATATCGGTATTGCTATTGAGTACACTATCCAGTGGTGGGATCGAAAGTTTTCTTTACGATTCTTTCGTGACATCGTCGGAAGGTCTTTCGTTGAAACTTATCGCGCTCTCACAGCGTCGAAGCAAACTGCAATGCGGTTGAACCCTATGAATTCGAACGCGCTTCGCGTCGATTTCTCGTCGTTCTCGGTTCGGTGAGAGCATTCAGACCGAATAAATGGCGTTTGAGGCTGCAACGCGGTCAAAGATTTCATGGTGTTTCCGAGCCTATAGTATCACATAATGGCCAACAATGGTAAACGTAGAGAAAGATCTCTTTTATCGCGCCCAGTTCCGTCGCACGCACGTCAACGATATTGTATTTTTAGTTTTCAACTCTCGAGTCTCATTGTTGGTACAAACTTTCGACGAAACGTGAACGCGCTAACTGACAAAGAGCGAAATTGCGTAGCTGCAATTATTTCGAGTCAAAGAAAACGCTGCTTTTCTACGTTTCGACTCTTCGTTTAAAATTTTTATCGATCGATACTTTGTATGCATTTTTTTTTTACTTTGGTTCGATTTTGTTGAAATACAAAAAACTCCACGATTCTCGCCGTATCATATGAAAAATATAAAAAAATAATTCTTTCGGCAAATGAGTAAAATTGCGTAGCCGCAATTACTTCGAGTAAAAAAAAACTGAATTTCCATAAATCGATTATTCTTCTGGAATTGTAACGATTTAAGGATTCGTATCCATTTTTTTTAGGTTTTAGGCGTTTTAATGAAATTTTGTATGAATATAAAACGACCTATGAGTCTCAATCGTGCAGTATGAAAACTATAAAAAAAGTCATTCTTTCGACACCTCCCGATAGAGAACACAACGCGACTATAAGTGAACGACGTCAGCTAGTCGCACGATTCTCTTGTCATGTGTCACGTGTTTCCTTTTTCTTTCGTATTTTCTTGTCTCTTTGCCCTTTTATCTTGTCCCCTCCCCCTTCTTTCCAACCCCTTCTATTTCGCTCGAACGTCAGTTTTTTATTCGTTTTCATCGCCCACAAGTCACCCACGATCTTGCGATCGCAAAAACGAAACCGATTAAAGGAAAAACGTGCGGTGAAACATACCACGATCGAGTATTTTATAGACATACTGTTTATACACTATAGTTGGAATATCCGATAGCGCCGAAGTATATGAATATTGGGCAATCTAACGCGACCAAGGCTAGTCGAGCCTTGAGCCGCCTTTCCAAGTGTTTCACTAACTCGGAGACACGAATCTCTCTCAGTAGCTCGCTGTGTCGCAGTGTCGGATCGGGTCTGACTCGTAAGGTCCGTAACTACTGGCTTCACCGATCGTCGCCTATGACGAGTTGCACTATGCTACTTGGCATTACAGAGACGATATTCTCCACAGTAGATAACTCTCGCGCGTATTATCCCCCACGTACGATGAGACATACTTACTTAGACTCATTCGTCGCGCTACACGCTGCAGCGTTCATCTTAGTTATAGTTAGTTATATACGTTGCATTCGTCCTTATTGCCCATACGTATCAAACACTACTCCGTGCGCTAACGCTCGTAACTATGGTACATGTATGTATAAAACTTAACCGACACTCTCCTAATGCTACGATGCTGCACGTGGAATAAAGTCGAGCCTCGGCTTTGTCCTTGGCGTTGCACAGGTTCTGCCTACGACTATTATAGTATTTGAACCACTCTATGTTCCTCTTCTTTCTCTATCAATCGTTATTATGTAATCTGTCTCTCGTTTATCCCCGACGCGGGGCGCGATACATGCCTATGAATTTATTCAGCAAAAACTCTCCCAACTTACATATCGTCGCTCACGCAGGGTAGAAATAAATAGTACGTTAAGCTCGTGAGCGAAGTTTGCGATCGTCTCGTTTACGCGTGAGCGCCAAATTCTAATTTCTAACTTCGCTAATATCGCGGACTACGTGCAGCATGGAATATAAATTCGAGCCGTCCTTGGCGCTGCAACTCTACTGTCACTGTTATCCTATTCGAGACACTATAACGCTGCTCTTCTTTCTCTATTAATCTGCACATGTGTGCGCTGTATCTGTGTACGAATTCGTGTAACTGACTGCATCTCTTTTCATGTCACGTAGAACGCAGTGAGCTGTGTGTATGCGTGTACATAGAAAGAGGCTGCAGGAGGCGGGTTTGTGCGATCATCTCGTTACACACTAATACCCATCGAGGGCCAACCCATTATGCTCTCCACTACGTTTGTATAGAGTTGCCACTATTTCGTACGTTTCGATATACATGTATTCTAGTCGGAGCTATAGCTTCGTTGTAGTGACACGATGCTTCTACCGTTTCCTCTCTGGCCTCCTGGCAATGGAGCGCATAGTTATATGCACACACACACACACGTGTCAGTGAATAGGATAGCGTTGATCTATATATAGGTAACGTTGGTAATGTGTATATTACACATGCATATACATGCATGACGACAGTAGCTGCCAAACCCATTGTAAGTTACGTAGGTACCTCTAATACACTGGCCAAACCACTCCATTATAGTGGGCATGTCTGCTCCTATATTTTGCTATAACGTCTGCCTTGCCGTTGCTACGTTGCTGTTCCTCCTCCTCCTCCTCCTCCTCCCCGAATGTTCCTATATCACTATTACCTCACTATACTCGGTCAACGTTGAAACAATCGTGACGTATAGCCCGGGCGGCTCTCTCGACGTTACGTTTATATTCGATGATAAAGGGGCAAGTTAATTCTTGATGGCCCTAACACAACATGCAACGCGCAGCTGACCCTATTTCATTGACTCTCTTTCAATTGCTAAACAAATCGGTTACGTCGCAACAGGCAGTACATTTTCTTTTGTTTTTTTTTTTTCTTCTTCTTTCGATCGGTGTTTGCGTTTCATTGGATAACGATGCGTTCTCCACATGAAAACTTGTCTCGTTATCAATTTGTAATTAATCGAAGTGTTACCAAGCAGTTTTTTTTTGCTTCTCTATTAATTTGCGTTTCACTCGGTACGAGCGCGAGGAGAAAAAGTCGTTGAAGGAGAGAGCAAGCAATAAAGAATACGAAGGACAAGAGAGAAAAAAAAGATACGTTTGAATTGGAAATCGCGAGGACACGTCGCGCGCGTTCGCATAATATACTGTACTTCGTTCACACGCCGTTGCGGTATGCGTTAGTCAGGTTTTTTTTTTCTCTTTTTTTCTTTCGTTCGGTTTTTTTTTTCCTTCGGAGAGACTCGAGCCCACGAGGACGGACGTCCCGCATTCGAATTATGTAAGACCAGAGACTTTCGTTGACGCCTCTCACGTTCGCGCGTACATGTGCGCTACGGCGCTCGGCTTCGGCTGTTACTTTAGAGTCGTCTCTCTAGTCTCGCACGATGGGCGTTAATTCGATTCGAGAGACACACGAAATTTCATGGATAAAATTAGTCTCGTGTAATCCTGAGACGGCAGTGTGAACCAAAAACTGTTTTGTTACATTTTGATTACACTGTCGACGAAATAGAACGAAACTCGAGGGGTTGCAGGTGCGGATAAGTTATTAGAGATGTTCCGGTTCATCAGAAATTCCAATTGCACGAGACACCCTCGATGCATGTAGAGTGTACCTCAATTCCGGCCGGTTGGGCTGTGAGAATTGAGGTGACAACTCCCGACAGGGTCGATAGCGGGGTACGTCGAAGAGGAAAACGTTGGGGACGAGGACGACGGCGAGAAGGAGAAAGTTAGGTCGTCCGTACGAGAGATACTTACATATATATGGATATATGTATATCTCTATAGCATATACATATATGTATATAATACGTATTGTGTGGACACGATTGCCAGAGACTATTCAACGCTTCTCTCAAGTTGTAAGGACGCGTCTCTCTACGTGCGGATCCACTTGTGATAACGACTTGAGCGCGCGGACGTGATGGCCCATCCAGTCGGAGACTTTGCTACTGCAACTTGCAAACTCCATTTCTCATACGGAGTTCAAAAAGTACGAAAAAAAAATATATGTTCAAGTTAACAAAATGGGACTACGAATCTATTATCGTATTCTATCAACTAAGAATATTGCGAACTAAATATCATTTATATTATTTAATAAATTTCATAAAAGGAACGGTCAGGAAGCGAAACTACAATCGCGCGTGTTGCAGAAAATGTCTCTATTCATTGTCTACATTACAATGCGTTTACGAGTGTATGTGTTTTTATCTGTATAAACGTATGCACGTGCGTGGGCAGAGAGACGCGTTCGTTTTCACTGGTAACCTCGAGGGGCCCGACTCTTCCCCTTCTTTGTTTATCTCTCTCTCTCTCTCTCTCTCCCTTCCCACTCTGACTCTATTCGTATTGCCACCCGGGCACGTCGAGTTTTACGCTTCGTAACAATGCTCAACTTTCTCCGTCACTTTCGTTTTCGTTGGTCGGTTGGGCCCCCCATCTCCCCCCAGCGGCGTGTATAGTAGGTTTGTCTCATTTATTTTTTCACTTCCTTTCTCACTCTAAGCTTAGATTAGGAAATAGTGCGTACCCCGGCGAACTCTCTCGTTCCCTCGGAATACCCCCCCCCCCCCCTCCCCCCGCCCCCCGCGCGATTGCCCGAGAGACTCGCTATTCGTTCCTTCGTGAAACCACGGGGAGGCCTCTCGCTTCGCGACTCAACGCTTTCGACCGGCCCGACGAGCATTCCCGCGATTTTAGAAAGGGCCGCGCTCCTTACTCCTCCACCGCTCTTACCCTTGCCTTACTAAGTGAGTACGCAAACGTGCTCGCGCGCCTAGGTGTTCTTTCGGTAACTCCGCAACTCCCGCGGTGTATATTACGTGGATTACCACGAGCTCCGTACTGTGTTACCAACTATATCGTCGCCACTATGAGAAACCCGGTGAAATTTTTCGTCGATTTATGAAGTTAGAAAGAAAGCCGGAGGACAAATTATGGAGAATTCTCACCGTTTTTTTTTTCTGAAGCGTCTTCTTTTTGCTTTGCTCAATCGTTTGGTGAAGACGCAATTGAAGTGCGATCGATACTTTATTTTTAAAAAAATATATTTTTTTTTGTCACATTTTTTTTTTTTTATAGGGAACAGCAAATTTGCAATCTGCGCAAATTGACTTATCAAATTAGTAAAAAAATTTAATGTCACTTCGCACTTAAATTTGATTAAACTAAAATGACTGATTAGCCATTTGAATACCCGAGAGGAAAATGAAAAGGATTTTTCTTATTCATCCAAAATTATTGTTTTCTCGAAGTAAAAGGGTTCAATAATGAATGCATTGCTTCAACACGTATATTTTATTATCCCATTGAAAAATAATGCCGTACATCGTTATAGGAAATAATAGAATCTGCACAAATCAACTTACTCGGCGCACCACTATTATTCGCCATATCATTAGGTATTTACATTTGTTTTTTTCTTTTTCTTCGTTTTTTTTTCGTCGTGGATACTGTAGATACTATAGTATGTTAATGCGTTTCGGCGCTCTGTTTGCGTAGACAGGGACACGGAGGAGAGGGGGGGGATGGAGGAGGAGGAGGATAATGTGAGGGGTCTCTCCCGTGAAAGAGTTTCCAGAGAAAATTGTAGGAAGGGGGTAGTAGTTCCAACGCGGAAAGCAGTGAGAGTTCACCCTTCGATCTCTCGATATATTATTCCATCGAAGGGCCGTCTCACCCTTCGCGTCTTCTCTCCGTCTCGAGCAGAATAATCGAGTGGGGCGAGAAAAGAATCTCCCGGGGCGGAAAAAACCGATCAGCGAGTTATTTCATTCGTATTGTACAGCGAAACAGCGAAATAAGTGTGTGCAGCACTAGCCTACCCTGTTCCTCCAATAATAAAAAACATTCAGGAATATTTTTTAAATAGCGTTACAGATAACTTATCGTAGTTAATCGAGTATGTACTATTTTTTTTTTATTTCTTTTATAGTACGACGTAGAGAGTTAGAGACCCGATGCGATAAATATTATTTAAGACGGGTTGTGCCCGACGCACTGCGACTGTTTCATAGCGATTGCGAGTAACTATATGCATTACATTTTTTTTTGCGTATGTATGGAATAGTGTACAATACTAGTCGTAGGAAATGGGGTTTCGAAGATTATAACGGTTATTATTGCAACAAGGAGCTGCGGTCATTATGGCTCAGCAACGATCATCTCGGAGTAAAGATCGACGCTTCGAGGCAGTAATACGGTGGGTCTCGTAGTAAATACACAGGAGATTGAAAAGGGGGCGAAATAGTTTAAAGTTCATCGTTAGTATAAAACATGCGACATCTAAACATCGAGTGTGAATTCGTAAGAACGAAATTTTATTGTTTATCTATTTTATATACTTTCTCGCGGAGTTTTAGTTTTGATTTTTTTTTATCTTCTTTTCATTTTTTTTTGGCAGTATAATGTTCGTAAAGGCTGTTTGAAAATTTTGCTCGTACAAATCTTTTTTTAATGATTTTTTTCATCGATGTTTTTCAGTACGAGAACGATACCTACAGCATATACTAATTTGAAATGCTATTAATGAATAGTACGTGTATTATATGTGCGGTCCGAACGTCCATTTACGCAATAGTTGGTTCGTCCACCGAAGGTCACACGCGACAATGGGATTGCACGCTGTCATTCTTTCATTCTCTTCTCTTCTGTCCCTCTCTCGCGCCCTGTGTGTTTGTCGGCTTCGAGAGCTTTGCAAGTGATATCACACTACGGGCGCGTCGTTTCTGCTCGCAAATATCCGAGAGTTTCGTAATTGAGGACAGAGCGAACGAGCAGCAGTCATAGATTCTCTCGATAGTTCCCGCGAACACGAACGGCGTTCTTTAAAGGGGTTAAGAAATATTTACCGTAAAGGCAAGTAACGATCGAGTTTCGTGGCTGTTCAGCGTCTTCTATGAAAAATCGAGAATAAGCTCTCGTACCAACCCGTGTGCTTTCGCGCAGTCGCCGACTTTCGCAAACTGCTTAATACTCCGAAGCCCCTCGTCGTTTGGTGCTTTTTAAACGAAAGCAGAACAAAATGCTGCGGACAGCGGAACAACGCGAGACGTAGAACGCGTAGGCATGACGCACTTGCGCGAGAGTTGGTTGCCGTGCAATAGGCGCAGCGGTCTGATCGTTCATTGGCATTTTCTACTTGCCGCACGCTTCTCGCGCTCGGGATGGACAATAAATCGGTGAACGAGTTAATTTTTTTGTCATGCATCGCGATCGTTATTACGAATATTGCGCAAATGGACGTTAACCTTCAATTCCAATTCTTTGATTATAATCAGACTTTCTGTTCGATTTGATTGAATAGTGTCATCTTGTTTTCTCGCAAAACGCGTTACAGATATTTATAACAGGTAAAATCTATATGGCAGTTTAGCGAATCCGGGGGGTACGGGGAGTTATCGAATGTCGGAATATCTCATCGAAAGATATACATTTATACCGATTTCGCGATAGGTGTAAAATACGCGAATATATAAATCCACGTCTTATCAATATTCGTAGCGCGCACCTTCAATCCTTTCTCGTAGTATCCACGAAATTTCTTCGGTGAGAGACGCGCGAACGAGAGCGTTCATTCTCGCATCGCACCGTTTACCAACGCGGGCTCTTACGCTCACCATTCTCTACTCGCTTTCTTTCAAACTCTTTCCGTATTTTTTTTCTCTTTTGGACCCTAACGCGCCACTTTCGAGACGCAATTTATAACCCTCCCACCCCCCCGTGCCCTGTGCCGAGAGGGAACACACCGACTCGACCATCCAGCCTCCTCCTTCCTTCTCCCTTCTACGACCGTTGTGGCAAATCGACTTGAATAAAAAATCACCGATTTCCCATCGAGCCATCAAGGCTATTCACGAGATCTCTCCGGGGGTATACGCGAAGAGGTTCTTCTCGAACCTCTCGCATTCTATATGTACCTTTATCGAAAATATCTCTTGTTCCGTGAGAGAGCATTCGCAGATGTGAAGTCGCGTAAAAGATTCGTTCATGTAACGACACTCCATCATTTTTCGGGAGCTCTCGGGGCTTTCTATTTTTTTCGTAACACGTGTAAAAAAAAAAAAAACGGGGTGATAGCGGAAGTCGCCTCTTTGCACCCTCATCATCCAGAATCTCCGGAAAATATCCCCATTCCCTGCGAAGATAGCCAATGCAGAATGGCGAAGTAATGTCGGAGATTCTCAACGTCCGCCCGGCGAGAGATAGAGAGTATATTCGCGTGTATGAGCTTAAAAAAATTCTCAGATGAAACCGCCGAGAGCGTCATGAAATTCTTGGAGATAGGCGAGTAGCTGAGGCATCGTTGGACGATCCCGGGCTAAACTCAACCAGCAGACAGCCATCACGGCAAATAGCTCGTCCGGACAAGGACGCGGTTGTGCCAGTCGATAACCGTCTCGCAGACAGGCCATCATCTCGAATGGATCGACCTCGACGTAAGGCTGCTGTCCCATTGTCACCAATTCCCACAGGAATACACCGAAGGCCCACTGAAACGGAAAAATAAGCCAATACCATATTATCTTCGATTGTACTTCAACAGCGTTTTCCACTTTAGAGTCTGGGATATCAACATTATTTATTATTAAGGTACTTCTGTCGCTTCATGTTTATTTCGCATAAATCCGAGAAAAAATTGAGATTTTGTGTTTTTTTACACATTTTTTCGATATAAAAAAAAAATCCAAAACAAAATGAAAAATCTGAAAAAAATTCATACGTATTCAGAAAAATTAACTAATCATTTTCATTACAAAAAAAGTTGGGTTTTCGGGTAATTTGTTGACCAATTTATTTTTTCATCAATTTCTTAATAACAATTTGGAATTATAATTATGCAAAATTAATATTTTCAGTACCTTTAATATGCGTGGATTTTTTCAGATTTTTATACCATCGAGAAGGATTTGCAATTTTCTCACATTTTTCTCGAACTTATGCGAAATGAACACGAAGCGACAGAACCACCTTAAATGGTACTTTGCACAATTTTCCACTGGATAATTGAAAAACTATACTTCGCTTCGACTTCGATGGCCTCATTTTTTTTTAGATCGAAACATTTATTAATTAAAAATCGAAGTATGAAATTTACCACATTCGTAGTGGTGTTGTATATTTACATTCTCATATAGGTACCATGATTAATTAAAGTTTCATTTAATATTTTTTTTACATGATGGAAAAACTATATTTCGCTTCGATTTCGAAGATGTTAATTTTTTTTTTTTGTAGGTCGAAAGATTTATTTAAATTAAAATGTAAAAAATATGAAACTTGCCGGATGGGTAGTGGTGTTCTGCATTTATATTTAAATGTAATGTATTTAATTAAAAGTGTCTTTCAAAAGGCTTCTTTAGACGATGGAAAAACTGCATTTGTCTTCAACTTTGATATTCGCAGTGTTAGTGTCCGTCGAAAAATTAATTAAAATTAAAATATGCGTAAAAATCTTACCACATCGGTAGCGGTGTTGTACTGATTGTGCTGCAAACTTTCCAATGCCATCCATCGTATCGGTCGATTTTCGTTATCACCGAGGCAATGATAGTCCTGCGGAAATATGTCTCTCGCGAGTGCGGCGTCCGCTAGCCTTACGCGAAGACTGTGTGGTTCTATGAGACAATTTCTGCTCGCAATGTCCCTGAGCATGTGTGAAAAAAAAAAAGGCATATCATATATCTCGAAGTCATGATAGGGAAAACCAGAGAATCATATCTTTTCGATTGTTTACCTGTGCAAGAGACCCCGACCGTGAAGAAAAGCTCCGGCTCTCGCAACCTGAGCGCCGATGTTTACCAGATCCCTCGTAACCGGGTGATGAGTACCGTCGGTAAGATAGGTCTTGAGATTCAATTCGCTCGGTGCGCTAGCGTAAGCGAGCAACGGACACGGACTGTCCAGACACGCCGCTACCAACGATGCTATGTTAGCGTGAACGAGACCAGCTAATTGCGAACCTTCGACCACGAGAAGCGATGCCTGGTAGGCTGAGGCGACTTCTGCAATGTTTTATTTTCATCGAAATGTTCATCCTACAAATCATTTGTTAAGATTGACGAAGAATCTAAGCGATAAAGATCGGAGATCGTTTGATCATCGAATGAGACCTGTTGCGCCTGAAGTTGATAGAAAACGTCTCTACTTTATCTAAAGTCAGTGAGTTTCAAATACCATCGAATACGTCAGAAAAAAAAAGATGAAAGGATAGAAATGTTACCTGTGACCGTTTTGATGATAACTTCTTGCTCCCTTCCAGCGATATTTAACGCCCCTTGATAGACTCTTCCGAAAGTACCCTCCTGAAGGAGACTCCGACAGTAGAGTGCAGATCTCGAGATTGCCAATGCTCTCGCTTTATCGCACGGATCAGTCGTCTAGAATAAATAAAAATAAAAAAAATCATATCATTCGCATAAACATCTCGTTATAAATATCGGTAAGAGATATTCTATTTTTTTTTTCCGTTCATTTTCAACAACTCCCAAGCAACTAACTTCAATTATCCGAAGAAATGTCTTCATTACACGCTTGAATAAGTAACTCGAGGAAAGATGAACTTTCGTTATGCTCAACGCCTTGGCACAAGGGGGTGAGGCACAGGGGGTTGAAAGAAACGAATATTTTACTTCGCTCCCTCGTTTATTATTAGTAGTACCGGAAAAAAATCCATAATAACGTTATCATCGCTCTGGTTAAGGGAGTGTTGCGAGTCTCGAGCACAGCTATCGGATATACACGGATTCGCTACCTCTCGTTTGCTCTCTCCCGTTCTGCCGTTCGTCGTGCCGGAGGCGCATCAGAAAAAGACAAACCGAGGGAGCTTTTCCTCCCTCATCTCTCTCCCTACACTAGTCGAGCACTCCATCCTCGTACTCCGGATATCAATCCCTCTTTGTTCGCGGATGGATCCCCATTGGCCTCCACAGCGTCAGGGGGCTTCTCTCGCAAGCCCCACGCACCCCTCCCTCTTCGGTAGACCTGGCCATTCATTAATTTCAATTTTCCGGAGTTTTGCCTTCGGCCCAGCGAGCTCTCTGCCCCCCCCCCCCCCCTCCTCCCCGCGAGTCTCTCGTACCATCGCTGTTACTAATACCGATACCGTACTCGGCAGTGGCATTATACAAAGGGATATCGCAGCGAGGCGAGGATAAAACCTTCTCGTAACCGCTCGTCAGTCCCTTTGAAAAAAAGATACCTACGCAAATATCGGGACGCCGAAACGCATTAGCGTATGACCTGTGTGATGTCCATTCACGGATGAGTTTTCGAGTTTGGAATGAGAGAGCTTCACGAAGGTAAATGCAGAATCGGAAAACGGCAACGTTCGCAGATATATTGGAATTAAGCGGCGGGCCGAGGGGAGACGAGAGAATCGAATATTAATTCAACAACGCGTAGGGCTTAAGCCGTCCGCACCCTACTGCGATATGCATTATCGAGAGCATTCGCGTGTACACGCAAATTGGCTGATCGGTTTTTCAATTAAAGTTTAACTAGTTTTATGGCAATATCAACCAGCGGATAACGAATTTTTTTTAATAAGCCTGTGAATTGAGTAACGTGGGATTGCTATTGTATTCTTTTTTTGGGATTTTCTTTTTTTTTTTGCGAATAGTGGACTCCGAAAGAGAAATGGGACTGCGATGTTTCCCATCGTATAGTGGACTGTGCGGGTGGTACGAGAACGGATATTGGAATCGGAAATTATTTACGAACCGCGTTCACACATTGGTAGCAACGGTACGTACTCACGGGGTTATGCGTCCAGCGTTTGCCATACTCTCGTCTAGAGCGTAAAATGCAAATACGCTAATTCCACGCGGCTTATCGTTGAGCGAGGTCTGTAATTATTAGAGACCCTCGTTACGCACACTCGGTTGTTCAATGACTACACAGGTTACTTTAATGGCTTGTGATGGTATGAACGAGGAATTTCGAACTCGACACAATTAGCACCAATGTGAAATAAATTCCGGCGAATATACGTACTGCAGACTAACGATAATCGCACCTTTTTTTTTTCTTCTCTCCGATATCTCCGGGTTCGCTTAATTAAACAGTATTTCGTACTAATACTATGGCAAATAACGCGAATACCGAGGCACTTCTGTTTACAAATGTTTTAATCACGCATCGGCCAGTTTCGTTTAGTCAGACATTTACGTTTATTAATGAGCCTCGATAACGTTGAACCGGGAAATCGTATATAGAGAAACACACCCGCTGCGCTTGCAATTTCAATCTCGAGATTAAGAGACGTCCGTCATCGTTTGTGTACGCTACGTTACGTAATTTATTGGGGGTTGATAAACCCTCGTTCCGCAAAGTGATAAAACATGGAGATAGAATGGAATGAATTCGCGTATAAACAAATGTACGATTCGGGATTAATGGAATGAACTCATCGTCAGCAATCATTTTTAGCTGTGAAAAAAAGAGTTTTACTTGTTCTCAATGCAATAAAATACAATTCTCAAATACGTCAATAATTTTCGATTTATTTGGAAATAAAACTGCTCAACGAGAATTGTTGTATCCCATTACCAAAAAAAATGTATTTTCGAAAAATTTCCGAAATATTTAAGAATATAGTTATCATTCAATTCGTCAATTGATAGGCTAATGAATCGGAAGCCGGAAGGCGTGTGACGAAAACTTCAGTTCTCCCGAAAAAAAAAAGGATTTGATAATGTCGAATTTCAAATTATTCGTTGAGGTTTTGTATCTGAGGTTCTGAAAAATTATATACATTAAACTATGTAATTAATATAGGGGAGAGTGGGGCACAATGTGTCACCTTTTTTCTTATAAATTATTACTATTTTCAAAATAGTTGTTTGTACAACAATTGTTCAAAATAATTGTTTACGCAATGGCACATTGTACCCTACCGATGGGGTACATTGTAGTAATTCCATACGATTGTTGATTCATCTTTTCATCATTCTGTCGCTTTCTAATTAATTTTGATCGAAAGAAACAGAATGATAAGAGGATTAATTAAAGAAAGCGCGGTATATGTTAGCAACGTCAATACGTGACCCATTGAGCTCCACAACTAAGTACCACACTAACAATAATCACTCTTTTTCTAAAAAATTCAGTTCAGATTATATATATTAATTGTATAAAATTTATGTAAAACTTCTTCACCCGCATGTATATTCATGTAAATAAAAAAAAATCGCGGACTAAAGATCATCCAAATGATTGGATTCATTATTATAATCAATGCCGGAAACAGGACGCACGGAAACTTCATGAGGTGAGCTTTGGCGAGAGATGAATTTCCTATGGCGATTCCCGTTCGGGTAATAAGTTTCGCAATGCGATCTCAAGCGTATCGTTTTACAAGGAGGGTAAGTCGATGACGGGAGTAACGCGCGTCTTCTTGCCAGATGGCTGTGCGCCCGTAGAGCAAGATGGCGAAATACATACATATACATGGAGTATATTCACCTCAGCAAATGTAACAGGATGTAAGGGAAAGCAAAGAGGAAAGAATTGAAGTGAAGGCAAACGATGAGGGTAGAACGTTGCGTCCACGAGTCTACGATTCGAAGAGGATATAGGAAAAACTAAGGAGGTTTCTCGCTTGCATCGTCGTAGGAGAGTGAATAGGTTTTAAGGGAAGGGGGAGAGGTTGCTCGATTATAAACAGAAAGAGGGAGAGGATCTACACGGTAGATACGAGAGCCACTGGAGCTTTTGAGACGACGCCAGTGACCCACCCTCTCATGAGGGGGTAGAAATGAGAGGGATAGATAGAAGGTTGAGGCATACGCGTATACCCGGTAAATTGATCCAAGATCAAAGCCGAAACAATCACAGGACCCACTTCCAAAGGCCCTTGGCTCACCCTCGACCTCTTTGCCAGTCTCTCCTCCGCCCTATTCCCTTAGTCTCTCGTTCTGTATATACGTTGGTACACTCTGAAGCGCATCTCTCTCTCTCCGATTCTCACAGCAGCTCGATTTTCGGTCCTTGCTACTCTCGTCTCGCTTCCGCTTTCTATCCGGCAGGTTGACAAGCAATGTTCCTTCAACGTTCTCCTTGTCTCGTGTTGTTCCCCATCCCCCACCCTCGCCGGCTGTGAGGGGCCGACGCCGAGGGTTGCTCGAGAAGAGAAGGTAACCGCGTGTGTAACCTCCCAACTACCCCGACCTTCTTGATCTTCCTTCTCCCTTATTCTCTCTCTGTATTTCTATCTCACTTCTCAGTTACACCCTCCGACGCACCATCGGATCTTGCTTGCCCACGGCAAGCTTCGAGATCCACTCCATTCCACTCACCGTCCCTCTGGAATACTCGCGCGTTCAGGTACATACGCAATTCCGCAAATTGTAAGATATATCTGTATATATCTACATCGTATCGTTCACTCTCGGATTCCTCCTTTCCTTACAAGTGAAATTAATATAAAAAGCGTCACTCGTACCTTTCAGGAAACTGAGAATAATTTGGGACATTATTGATACGTCGACACCGCTCGTCGGCTCTTTCAACAAATATAAATTCATATATACGTCGATATTTTCTGCAATTATTTCAGAAAATATTTTTTGTTATTCTGATTACCGTTTGAAAAGTTGCAAATTACATTTTCAACTGCCGATTGCCTGTGGGACGAAAAGACGAGAGTTGTGCGTTTTAATGCAATTAGTTAATTGAGGGTTCACTGTGCTCCATGTTCTCGAGAACGTCAACAAATGACTTAATGGAATTTGGCACATCAACACTGATCAATGGCGAATGTTTTCTTCCGAAAATAACTAAAATTAAGTATCAATTCATCACGATCGTTTACTTTAACTACCGATATTTCCGTTCATCTCACACTAAAAAAATGAAATAAAAAGAATTTTACAATTAAAAAACTAAAAAAAAAAAGAATAATTAATAATATAAAATCAACAAATTATACTATTAAACCGGAGTAAAACAACAATATTTCATGTCGCTTTGTTAATACAATTAGTTTATTATACCTTTTTTTTAGTCGGAAGTATTCCAATTGGTATAAAATCTTTTTTTTCCGACTGCGCTTAAAAGACCATATTTCATGCCTGCAACGCGGGTTTAAAGTTAACTATTCTTGACCAGCGGGAGTAACCGTAGCCAAGTGGGACCAAAAGTAAAAGTAGCCGTGAATAAAATAAAATAAATATATAAATTAGTAAATGAATGAATGAATAAATAAATCTATTTTTTATTTTATTTTGATTTATTAATTTGTTTATTAACAAATAATAAAAAAATACGCATCAATCAACCGCTGCTAAATTGCGACCCCAGTTCCACTTATCGTTAATTGGTGCCGCTAGGCCGTTGCAGGTATAATAATATGGTCGATTTTTAGCAGAGTTGGAAAAAAAATATCGTATGCCACACGGGAGGAGCGGATTTTCATCACAAAAATCACGCACTTTCGTCCCTAGTAGCATATGTACTATTTTTTTTGCATTCTCGGACTTACACCGACAATAAAAATAAAAAAATTTTACAAAAATTAAAGAACTCCCCACTACAAAAAGAGTGAAATAACAATTAATTATTCACATGTGATAGTCGCGCGATTTCATCGTCATTAAGTATGGAAATCCCCTGAGAGTTTTTTAATTTTTGTAGATTTTTTTATTTTATCCTTTTTCAAAACGATGTTTTCACTGAGACCGACACTTCCGCGAATTTGAGGTTATCACACACGGAGATCGAACGCCTTACGAGCTACCGGGAGTCGAAAAAAATATATCGCAGAAAATGGCGCTCAATCTTCGATATATTCGATAGACTATTTCGTAAATCGCGTTTATTTCTACGGATATTCAACGGATCGAAATTTTATTTTGCAAACAACATTGACTGTACGTCATAGAATCGGTGTATCAAATTTTGCTAAGTAATTTTCAGCCGTTTCCGAGAACATTCCGGACAACGAAATCGCTCGGCGCTGTGAAACGCATAACTCCCGTCTTTTTGCCCCAGCGGGCAGTCGGGAGTTAAAAACTATGGAGTCTTCTTTTTTTTTTACGCAAAATAAAATATTGAGAATGAGGTGAGACTCAGACCAATGACTTTTGGCTTCTGGTAGTACGTTCGTAGAGTCTTTAGTGCGGTCCTTTGGTTTTTGAACGTTCGTCGAGCATTTTGTAGCCGGGCAAAGAGGTAAAGAGGGTTCGAAGCTCGAGTACGAAGGAAGAGAAAGGTGGAGAAAGGAGCCTGAAATAGCTGTATAAAAGGGTGGAGGGTTATAGTCCGCCGTCGATGGGAAGCAGGCGATGCTCACGGTCGAAGGCCCGACTTGGGGCCCGTAGATCGGAGCAAAGAGGGTCTCGACGGAAAAGTTGTCCGTGGAAAGCGACTCGTTCGACCGCAAACTCGATAAAGTTTGAGCTCTTGGACCAACGGCGAGGGGCAGCATCGACGAGGCGTGTAAGGCACGGCCAGTCAGCCACGCGAACTATCCTCTATATACGTCATTCAATACTTTCATTCTCCATTTCTCTATCCACATCGTAGCTGGAATGCAAGCCAAGCTACGAGACTTCTCGTCTCGGAGGGTTTCCGTTTCCGGCAGCTACACTGGGAAGCTTCGGAAAGCAGCCGGAGAAAGAGCGAAGAAACTCCAAAAGCAGTGTAAAGAAAAAACACGCGGAGTAAAGGTAGTGAGGAAAAGATAGAAACAGCTAACATAAATAAAATAAAAAGAAAATAAGAACAGTGATCGAGAAAGATGGGTGGTTGTGTAAAAGCGAGATAGGAGTAAAACGTAGAATCGCTGCACTAGTTTCGTATCTTCTCTTCTCTCCCCTTCTCCCTCATTCCTTCGTCGATGGAAAATTGCTCGGTTACGATGAAATCGGATTTGCCGAGGCGCGACGAGTGTCTCTTCTCTACTCAACGTGCTCTTCCACCGTACCAGCTACCATACTACTACAACTGCTCCGATATAGAGTTTGTTCTCTGTACTATCGGCTGATGTGCCCGAGGCGTCGGTGGGCCCTCTACCACGCTTCCTGTTTCCCTTTCTACAATTTCCTCTCCTCAACCCGTTTTCACAGAGATAACGTCTTTGAGTCTGTGATTTCAATAGGCCCAGGCGTACCAGAGACAACATGATGACGCCGACATAGACGGGCGGCCAAGTGTACACTGGGCTCCCATGCTGCATAGAATGTACAATAGCAATAGAGGATGGTGGTGTATAAGCAGGCGACCCAAAGTCCTTGCTGCACAGAGCATACATAGTAACTGCTTGCTTGCTTGCTTTCCACCAGCGGAGTAGTTCTACAGTAGTAGTCTACTATTACCTAAGCTACACCTCTCCCTGCTGGTTGCTCTTGTCACACTCCCGAAGGTCCCTTTCCCTTCGGTCTCCAAGAAGCGTTTGTCTCCGATGCTCTACTGAGGCAAACGCCCAACACCAATGTCGCAATTTGCACATATACATGCATAGAGATACACGATTCAGCCGTACGGAGACCGGCGTCTAGGGAATTCCCGGCAACTTGAATTTGCATCTCGTCGAGCCGTCGTGAAGCCCCGAGAAGCACGACGCCCTTTGGACAGCGTGCTACGCCGTCGGAGACACCCACTCTACGTGCATCCAGCTTCGTTTCTCTCTAAACCTTCCTACCTATATATATATAGGTAGGAATCCCTGTGCTCACTTGTTCAGCGATTGCCGCGTCGCAACCAACACTCCAACTGTCCCCCTTTCACCGGCGATATTATTCGCCTTATCTTCTTGGCTGTTTTTTTTTTGTTTCATAAATGTTCGTTCCATCCCACGCGAGTGCAATTCGGAAGAAGGTACAAATGCTCAGCGAGATAGCAATATATTTTTATGAATGCGAAGCGGTCAGGCGTCAGTCGAGGGGTTGGAGGAAAAAAGTACCTACTTCGAGCTCAAGAGCTCCGCGTGCTTGAGATTGTAATTTTGATGCGACGCTTTCTGGTTTACGTTATTGTGTATTTTCATTCTTTTTTA
Organism: Buathra laborator; assembly: GCA_934046635.1. Classification (NCBI taxonomy): domain Eukaryota; kingdom Metazoa; phylum Arthropoda; class Insecta; order Hymenoptera; family Ichneumonidae; genus Buathra; species Buathra laborator. The sequence continues at coordinate 1,083,501 of OW203897.1, read as the reverse complement.
CATCTCACTTGTTCGATTGCACAGCTATCATTTGTCTATGAAAGTTTTATATTGCTTTATCTTTTTTCTTGTGTAAAAAGAAAAATTCATCGCTTTCTGTAGGTTTGAAAGTTAACCAATTGTTGTGAAAGTACAATTTTTAAAAATTTAAATGTTAACAATATGAATATAATAATAATACTGAACAACAAAAAAAAGTCAATATTTAAGTGATGACATGATTTTTATTATTATTATTATTATCATCATCATCATCATCACCAATAGTAATAATACTAATAATACCAATTAAATGACTGAGTAATTTTGTTTTTTATATTTTTTGTTGTTTTTAATGTAACTTTGCATCAGAGTTTAAAATGTATGAACAATTGATGCACATGAAATCCCTGCCTTTCTTTGCAACTAATGGTTTGTACCATATAGATCGTCAGCGCATAGACCGATTATACGGCTCCACTCTGGCAGAGTGCCACTTCGTTAACTCACCACTCCAAATTATCTAGCAATTTTGTTAAAAAACGACTTTTAACGGATATGACATGAGGCGTATTCGTAAAAGGATACAAGTCGTGAAGCAGAGGGTAACGTCGTTAAAAAATTAAATAACAATGTTACTCACGTGACTGAGCTGAGTAACGTGACTAGCAGCGTAGTAACTCGCTCTGGAGCCGCACGGTCTCGAGTACAACGGTTCGAGGTCGGCGATCGTTGCGTAACTTCCTGAATTTGCGCTTCCTGGCCTCGGGTCGACCCTCACAAGAACTGAACTTCCGGTCAGTCCGCCGGTGCCGGCTGCCGAGTAACTGCAACAAGGTAGCGTCTTCCTGAAAATACGAAAAGCTCAACTTTTTTTTTTCGCATTTTTTTTTGTTTTTTTTAGGTCACAGATAACGCTGTGTACATTATAATGCATTATACATGACATCATGTTCTCGTTATCATAATCGAAACTAAACCGGCCTCACAGGCTCACGAAGATATTATTCCGAAGACACGCGTTCGAGAACTCCTCGAATATACGTGACGGCGTTGGTGGGTTAGGGGGGTATAAAAGTTGACTGAAACCTCCTCACGATTCTATCGGATAACGCCCGGCTGTTACATACATTATTCTCTCGATTCGATAAGAAAGAGAGGCCGCTCATGCTTCGCCTCCCTCGAGTGACGCACACGATATTGTCAAGCAATTTACATATCGGCCCCGGAGGCCAGGAAATCGCCAGTCTCTCGACCCCGCGGAGAGAGTATCCTCTCTTCTTCCCTACACTATCCATCCATTTCTCGTCGACTACCTCACCATTGCCCGAGTTTCCTCTTCCTCGCCTCGAGCGTCTAACCCCATTGTCCTCAAAGTAACGCTCCACCAAGGGTAGAGTACATTATACTAAGTGAATCTTTAAAGGCATTAGCGCCGAGGGAGAGGATAGGAGGGATGGTAATGAGAACGCTCTTGTAACGTCGCTGATCATTAAGGCCGATTGGATGACCGTATAATAGCGAAGCTGTGTGCACTCGACTTTTAACGTTCTCGTTCAAAAATTACAGTCACGTTTTATCTTCGCTATTTTTGTTTTCGGGAGTGTAAAATCCATATAACGATATCTTGTATCGAAGGTCCTATTTTTGTCAAAGTAACCGTTTTTTCCCGGAGGCCAAAGAGATTTTCAAAGAGCGTCGAGGGTCCCTCGTCCCTATAGTTTCCTGTACATACGCGTATTGGTAAAAGGGAGGGTGTCGAAAGAGGGAGGATAGTGGCTCAACGAAGAGGGATGACTAAAATATTCCGGGGATCCCATCTGTATCTATATACATAGGGAGGAAATAAATTCCAATCGATTCGTCATCGGGCACTTGCCAACTCGCCCCAGCAATCGTTGTGTGAACGGTTCATGAACGTCGTTGATCGAAAGAAGATCAAAGACCCATATCTGGCATATGTTAACAAAAAAAAAAAATTTCGTCGGAGCAATTTTTAAAATCTTGGTAGTCGCGCACATCGAATTTATCTTAAGTTTCATTGGAATTTTTCGCAAATGCACCCTTTCAATCTTTGGTTGTTAATACTAATGTTCCATAAAAAAAAAAAAAAAATTCATACTGCGAAGACGAATAATTTTTTACACGTATTTCCGATCGAAGAAATAGGTACCAAGACAATGTCGTTGTCGTATCGAAGTCAAGGAGCCTTAAAAGAGCTAATATTTCCCATGAGAGACAATCGTCTCGTTTCGCGATGCCTCTCGAGAGTCTTGTGCTATAGCACTCACGCAAACCCTGTAAGCACACGCCCCACTACCTCATCATCCTTATCCCTTGTCTCTCCTGTTCTCTCGTAGAATCGCAACATCGCAGAGCCTCTCTCTGGGTTCTTGAGGACATTCGCGGTGTAGTAGTCTTATATACCAGTCTGGAAAAGCTCGCGGAAGCCGGGCATCCGAGTACTCGAGGAGAGGAAAATCCAACGAACAGGAGCCGCGGTCGTGTAATAAAATGTCGGGAGCGGTGCCAAGCGACCGACAGATCACCCAGCTTATTGAAAGGATATTTCATTCGGGAGGGCTACTGTAGCGAGCGAGCGAGAGACGATGATGGCCCAACGACGAAAGTAAAGTAGAAAGAAGAAAACCGGGACGTGAGAGAGGCTTCGCGTTGAAGGTATCCCAGGCGCTTATCCTACGAATTTCCCGCGGGGGTGCCGAGCTCCGAAAAATCTGCGTCCTTTCACAACGCACTGAGATGTCGCGATAGAATGAACGTCCTGTACGCACGCAAAACCAACCGGCCGAAGTTCCTGACGCTACTTTTATCTCGCTTCTCGCATATATGTAATTTTTTTTTTCCAAAGATTCCCCGATTCTTTCCTTCTTTGTTCGCGATTGATTTTTGTAAAAGTATTGAAGGATCCAAAGGTCTGCTCTTGGCAGTTGCTCTGGATGACGAGAAGCTTACTTTTCGTACGATCCCTGCGGACTCTTATCCTTTCATCGCTGCGAAATATCGTTCGAAGACGGATGCTGAGGGGGTTAGTTTCAGGAAAAAGAACCTGCAGTCCGAGCATAAAAGAAATATTTGTAAAATGAATCCGCGAACTTACTGTGATTCTTGGACCCGTGCCTTGCTGTTCCTTATGTACAGAGCGCTGACGACACTTCCAACGACGAGGATAAGAGCGCAGGCACACGTGGCAGCCACGTAAAGGGCTCCAGTACCGTTCATCAATGGTCCGGCTTCCAATCGTACCGAATCATTTCTCGGCGGAGTCTCGACGCCTGAAACATTAAATGAGAAACGACTTTAACTTAACGAACACATCGATTCTCAGCAAGCGAAGTGTGAATGGCTTGCGCGCGCTCTCCTCGAGAGAACAGTTTAATTTTGTCAATCGCGTCTAAGCACTTCGCGATTGACTGGGGGCCGGAAAGAGTGAGGGGTGCGACAAGAAGAGGAGAAACTCCGGCAGTTCGCACACACAAACATACAATTTCCACTCGCTTTTCACGACGTAACTCCGGCTTGTCCCGCGCGTGTACGACGAACAGATCTCGCGTCGAGTCAGCGAAATCCGTTTGACTGTGGTGTCACCCCCCCCCCCCCCCCCCCCTTCCCTTTTTCCGAGGCCAACCCTCTCGTTGCAAGGCGAGAAGGTGTTCGAGTGTTCCTCCTCTCATCTCTCGGCTGTTCGAGAGTTCGATTACTCGAGAAACGAGAGGGATGAGAGAAAACCGCAGTCACCGGAATGGGAAACGGAGAGAGTGAGGCGCAGAGGGTGGGACGCAACGACGCTTTGATCGACTCTCGTCGCCAGGACGCGACTTTGTTCAACGCCGCCGGATTCCCGTTGGGAAATTCAAGGAATCCCCCCGCGTTTTATTTATTTTGTCTTTCCTTCATTCTGCTCTTTTATTTTTTTGGTTAACGAGAGAGGAGCCCGGAGTACAGTTTTATCTTCCTGACTCGCTCACTCGGAGGCGAGGGGTTGGGTTTCTCTCATCAGCGCATCTCCCGGGCCACGACTATTTTTTTTTTGCTTCTCTTCCATTCCCCCTTGGCTCGTTCTTCCCGTTCGTCGGGTACGCGTTGCTGAGAATACACCGGGGCTCTGCCGGGAAGGAAAAAATAACAACAGACGAGCGGAGAAGAGGTTGATTGTAAAAATGAAGCTGCTGATGGAAACGTACCTGCAGTTTCGCATAAACTTGCATTAAGTACGAGAAAATAGCGGTAGACGGGATGGCAATGGCTGCAAACGAGATTACCACCGTGAAAGTATACAGATGGTACTTTTTTAAATTATGTTCTCTCGCAAATAACAGTGACAAATTTCTCTATAGAAAGTAAGATAGTACGGAGTTTACGCAAGTGAAGGAGCATGAAAGACGCGCGGCACGGAAGAACACCGACAAGTTAGCGAGGCTGAAGTTTGCTCAGGTGTGATGAGGCGTTCTTCGTTGGCGAAGATAGATAAAAAAAGATAATAGGACGAACCGTGAGTAAAGAATACAGGATAAAAAAAGTTAAATAAATCGTTAGTCTCGAAGGCTCTCGGGCATGAAGCGAGTTCAGCATGGATGCTTGTTATTTTGTTTATTTACGCCGACTTTCCATTCGAGACTCAGAGTGAAGAGAAAGCTGTACCAGAAGCAGCAACCACCCCAACTGGTTCCGTACGCCTGAACAGCATAGTACTTTGCCCGGAAGGCTTCTCCTCTTCTTCTTCTTCTTCTTCTACTTCTTCAGCATCTACGTTATACTCTTCTAGATATCCGTTTCTCTCGCAAGGCTGCACGATGTTGCCGACCCCCCTACCGAGTTGCATTAACTCGGAGAGCAGAAATTCTCGAGAAGCAGCAAGACTCCTCCTCAGTTCCCTTCCTCCTTCCGTCTTTCTCGTTTGCTTGCATGCTGTCTCGCAAAACAAGCCGCCCCCGAGCTGCAAGGCACTCGTGCCACAAACTTTATTCGAAACTGTGCCATCGGGCGTTACATCGCGCGCCCTCGAGAAATTCCAATATCACGAAATTCTATCTCTCACCGCATCCGTAGTTACCCGCAGTGAAACGTCCTTTTGTCCACCAACATTTAGGACTTGCGGATAGTCAGAGAGCAGTTTTGCATCAACCATCCGCAACGTTCCAATCAGATTTTACGATTTTTCGCCGTTCTACTTTTCGTGAGTAACGAATTCGTTTTTGGAATTTCACCGCCGCCATGACTTGCGGAATGGTGGACGGGAGAAAGGTTTCCGTTGTAGGAACAGTCGTAAAGAAGCGATGAGACGACGGAGATTCGATATTCCACGTTAAATTGGCGAAAGCCTTGATCGCCCCGGTGCGCGACCCGATGGCTTCTCTTTCCGTGCGGTCTTCGAACGTGACCCACCCAGCATCGTCGTTCGCGGAATTTAAAATGACCGAACGACAGGACGTCTTCATGATCTCATCCTGTGTTGGAATCGAACGAGAAAACACTAAAAAAAAATACCTGCGGAAATAGGGAAGAAAATCAGCTTATGCGTGGTAATTCCTCAAGAAAGTTTCTGCAAAATTTGATGATCCTGTTTCGTTCGATCGTTGGCATAAAAATAGATCGAAGTTCTAATATCCGTATTTTTCGAGGCGGACAAACTAATTTAGAACTTTCGTGTAAAATGGGTACGAGGTTCAAGAAGGTTCCTTGGACTTTTATCGCTCTCGTAGGATCGGAGGGTACGGCACAAAGTCACAGAGGCGTTAAGATTCGTCTGTGCTTCGGGTGTATCCACGCTTAGGGCTGAAAGCCCTATGGTTGCGGTGCTTCTCCGCATCTTCCGTCGCTTCGGGGCGTTGAGATTGGCGACCAAGGTACAGTATGCTTTTCCGTGCGGCGAACAGCGCCGGTGGACGGTCAGCCGCGATCAAACAGTCGCTAACCGAGATTTACGCCCGTCCGGAATTAAGTCCAGACCTGGATTAACTGGCGAAACCACGGACGAACGGTGGATATACCTTTCCCAATCCTGAAAGCTCCACGCTCTCTCGCTCGTTCCCTTTCTCATTTCCTTCACAGAATTTTCCAATTCTCGCAAAAATCTCGTTATCGTCTCTCTGCAGACTCAAACGTATTAAACTGCTTTAGGTAATTTATCCACGTTTCAAAAAGAAGTGGTACAGAGGAAAAAAAAAAGAAAGTTTCTCAAAGTTAAACTCTTTTTTCCGCGTTCCCTTAATTTACCTATCGTCTGGGCTCATCGTCAAGGTGTGGATAACCGCGATATAGAAACGTCGAAGCCGCTTGAAGCGTTGAGGCGAGTTGGCGCCATGACGAAGTGGATGAAAGTAGATCTCTTGATCTTTGCGAAAGAAAATCCAGTGGGCACTCTTGAACTTGATTCTCAATGGCTTCGCAAAGACGAAAAGAAGAAGGGATCCGTTTCATTAAATCCTAGGATGGGTGCTTTACTGCATCGGTACCGACGGTGCGCGACGAGACTCCGACGAGATTCAATTTTCCTTCCGGCGGATTGCTTTTCCCTGTTCCGTCTTGCCTTGTAACCGGATCCGCTTCTGTCAACTCTGTCTTCGCCCGTTTATTCTCTCTTGGACGGTGCGGTGAGCGAAGAGAATTTATATATATATAGGTATAGAAACCGACGAAGCGCTATACTATTCGTAAGACGTAGGAACTTGAGTACAGATGAGAATGAGTTGCATTGACATTCGAGTGTCCAGGTTGGTATTTGACATCTGGAAAAGGCTGAACTAAACCTTTTTCTCATAAAATGAAATGAAAAATCGGAATAATAATTCAAACGATAAGAACGGCGTAAATTGTATTTGCACGTCACTTGCTTTCGTTCTTTTTTAACGGCGTTCATAGATCCATTGTATGACAAAGTCCGTTAACCAATATTCAACTTTCTCCAATTTTCCTTACAATTTTGAATGATTGCTGAACTTCGATTAAAACAAATCAGGCAACTTTATGCAAATCCCATTCGCATCTTTTTTTGACAAAAAATTACACATGTAGACATGTTTGACAAACTCAACATTTTTCGACGGACGAAAATATTAAAAAGAAATTAAGTATACAGAAAAAGAAGAGAAAGTCTACAATTTGGTTGCTTCGGGAACTGTATACACGGAGAGAAGGAGCTGATAATCATTACCATGTCGTCTGAATAAAAATTACTATAGTGCCTTGTAACGCGGCGCTGCAGCGCCACCTATGGCAGAAAGTACGAAACTTATAAGAATTTTTACTATAACTATGAGTAGATTTTGTCAGAACTTATGGCAAAAATTGTTATAAGCTTCGCACTTTCTGCCATAGGTAAAGTTGTAGCGCCGCGTTACTAAGCTCTATAGTAATTTTTATCTACACGATATGGCAATGTTTTTCAGATCCTTCTTTCCATGTGCTAATTTTTTGCTAAAATACAAAAACTAAAAAAAAAAAAAAAAAATAACAAGTATTAACTGCTCAATATGTGTGATAAATTTCAGCTTAATAGTTCAACGCATTTTAGAGTTCTAAAAGTCCACGTTTTTCTTGATCAATACACGCAGCCATAACCAGAACTTTTTTTTATTATGATTGCTCGATGTTTTGGAAAATTTCAAACACGTTTTTATTAAAACAGCGAAATTATTATTATTTTTTTTTAACAAAGGGTCATTCATAAAGAAGCAAAACAGAAAAGATCCATCCACATCGTTTTACATTAATAAAATGATATTAAAATGTGGGGAGAGCTAAACCTTCATCATTCTCCGGACAACGCCGAGAGAAGCTTGAGATAATTGAAACCAGACAATTATCCGACTTAGGTAGGCGTTGGGTATAATTAACAAGGTGAAGGAGTTATGTACGCGTGAGCGCGAGACCCACAGGGTTTATCGAGGTGTTATATATGCGCTAACCAGTATACCGAACCAGTGCTTGTAGCATTATATCGATGCCTCTGTGCCACGCTTGCATGGCGCGTGTTACTGACACCTCGCCCTGAATCGTTATCCGGTGATTACCTGCAGGCGCATTATATCATCCCCCAAATAACCATATACACAACCGGGTGCCGCTTGTACACTATAACGCTCGCCGATCCTCTGTATATCGCTCTTTCCACTCCTCGTGTCGTGAGATTACAGCATAGCTTTGATCACCGAAGATCGTATTACGGGGAAAATTATAGTTCAATCGAAGTCACTGAAGTGGATCACGCCGCGGTCTCTATAATACGGGGGTCGTCTGGTTTCTCATAGTCATAAATCGTTAACAAACATACCTTTCAAGCAAATTTTGTTTCTCTTGAAGACAAGAATAGTGTCGTTCTTCGGTGATCCGGATGGTGCGGTCACGTTGAGTCTCAGTGTCATCGGTATCTCGGCACTGACAAGACCCGAACACGGCAATCTGATCCTGAATACCTGAAGGTTAACCGGTACTTTACCCTGTGCCGACACATTCACACGCGGACGAAAATGCGCCACGGACTCGGCACTTCCGCCGTGTATACCCACGACGTCGTAATCCAACTCCATAGAGTAATCCAACTGTGGAGCAAAAGAAAAGGGAGCAATTACATTTTAATATATTCACGAGGTTGTTCTTATTTTTCTACTGCTTCTCCATTTCTTTTTTCTCTCAGAGAGTTCCGAATCTTTATTTCCAGACATAAAGTATGTAGACTGCGTGGCACTTTATTGTAGGACGTACGGGTTTACGTTACGGCAACGAGCGAGTAAACTCTTTCTCTTTTCCTCTCAGGGGAAGTCGTACAAGATTTTCTTTCCTTTCATTCCTTCCACGACTTTCTGTGTTGCCGATCTTTTTGTTTCGCAAACCCGCAACAACATATCGGTGGTTGTATTCGTTCATTGGCCGATTCCACGCCGTTTTACGACTACGTATATCGCGAGGGCGAGAGAATTCCAAGGAGGGTTGGAATCGGCCTGTATACAGGAATGAAGTCGACAATCGACGATCACGGAATGCCCGCGAGGGCGCGCGGGGTAGCTGTGGGCGATCCGTCGTTCGGCCCACCCGCGTTCGAGACAGAAAACCGAGAGAAGTCCGGCTATAGCGTTTAGGCACGCCACAAGTTTTACGAGGTGGCATAAATAATAGGGTTAGTGTTTCGTGATGCGGTGTCAACCAGTCGAGTTTTTGTCTTTCTCACGCCGCCTACGCTACTACCCTTACTCTCACCCCTTTGTTTTTTTCCGCGCAGCGTCCAACGACAGCTCGAGAACCTCGCGCTTTTCTCTACGGCATGTGTAATCGCTCCCGCGGGTTTGTAGCGTGACACCTGACGCTCCGGCGCCAGTCAACGAACCACCCTTACGCTCTCTCTCGCTCTCTCGATGCCCGTCCCCACCCTTTACCCGCTATTATTTTTTTTTTCATCATTTTCTCGGTTATACTCTCGTCCTCGGGTTACCGTGGCATTCGCACGTAAAGTCGTAAAAAAAAAGAAACAAGAATACGCACACAATGTCTCTTTTTCGCGTTACCACAACTGCCCATATCGCTAATGAGCAGAATGCCGAGCAAAGAGCCCTGCGGAGAGTAGAGGCGAAAGGAAAGGAATGAAGAGAAAGGGAGATCGTTATTTCAGTATAAACACTACAGGCGTTTTATGTCTGCAATTACCTTGACCTTTCGGAGTTGAGCGAACTTTGATAGATTTTTCTGCATTAAATCAACGTATATTATTACAATCTCGGATATTTATTCGTATTATTCACGATAATAAAAAAAATAAATTAATAAATATCCACTATGTCGAGAATGAATGGTGAAAAAGTCTCTCTTTTTTTTTCGAATAAATAGCAAGCGCTACCATCGTTTTATATAACGCAATTTCTGTGAGTTTCAAATGTACTCCAAACGAACTCTCTGTGTAAAGAATGTGTCGAGAGGTTGAATTATCGTTCTTTACTGTCCTTTGCCTCCGAGCTATCGTATATACTATCGTATAACAACCCCCCATAGGAAATGTATAGTACACCTCGGGACAGTTCGAAAATGTATGTTTCCCTCGAAGCTAACTTTTTCTTCGCTATAAACAGCGACTCACCCTTTCCAATGTTTCTGTCAACTCTCAAGCGCAGCTTCTTCTTTTACGTTTTTGCACGGATATTTATAAAAAGAAAAAAAAAAGAAAAAATAAACTCGAAGCAGCGGTGAAAGTCAAGACGGAAGAGAAAGAAGTACGAGGCCCCGTCGTCGATTCTCGGTCCCTCGGGCTATCGTTGCGTGATACGAGCTTAGACCGGGCCAATCGATTTATCTTGGCTCTCGCGAGCGCACCGAAAGGATTCAGGGGGTGAAAACAGAGCGAAGGAAAGAGAGATGAGCGAACCAGCAGCAGCAGTAGCAGCATCGAGCGATTTTCTGCAGCTGCAAGCGCGTTTGCTTAATATCCACTCTCGGATTCCCGTAATAGCGTAAAAATGTTTGCTCAAGGAGCGAGAGTCCGCCCTCGCATTTCCGTCAGACTGGCCATACTCCACGGTCGACCTACCGGTTCCGCCACTCGTCGAACTCTGCCTCCTCCCGTGAGCCTCGTAATGCTCGTCGAAAACGGCAACCTGAAACGATCCCACTCTTGGCCCGGCTTCCCTCTCACCCTCCGCACTGCGCTCTCTGTGTGCCGAGAACAAACTTTCCAACGAGCACCCGTGCGCTCTTGTTATTAATCGCTATCATTATTATTATCAGCCTTATCAAAATTATCCACGACATCATTGGGTAGGAAAACTATATTAATAATTCACTACTGCTTAGCGATCGTAGTGTTTATCGTTGAATAATGTTTTAATTCACAGAAACATGGTAATGAAAAAAAAAATAAACCAATTCGCGAAAGAGTTTAATCCAAAGGAATTTTCTGAAAAACGAAGGAAACGGCTTTGAGTGAGGATGACAACGAAGCTGAAAATAATTTGGACCGCGCTAGTGGTAGTGCCGCTTGGTAGTGGCAGCTAGATAGGGGGTGTACAGCCGATCTGCGGTGGGACTGAGCTGCTTCCGAGGACGAGAAATATAAAAAAAAAACACATCGTGGAGAGTTCCCGGACCGTCAAACCGGCTTCGCTATATGACGGTAGGAGTTGGTAGATAGGAAAGTAGTATGAGAAGGGAGCAAAGGTCTCGAAGGTTTTCTTCTCTTTCTCGTGTCCTCCACTCGCGCAATAACGAAATGCCATTGGCTTTTTTTTTACTCTTCTCTCCTACACCCTTCTTTATCTTTTTCTCTCCCTTTTTTTTATCTCTCTCGCCTTCTCGCTTCGGCTTTCTTCGACCACCGTCGCTTCAAACACCCCATTCCCAACCCCCGTCGCCTTTACACAAGAGAGAAGAGAACTCGCAGCAAACGGGACTCGGCAGAACGGAATGAAAGTTACGAGTTTACGCTTTGATTTGATTCCACCGAATCCCCTTCGTCACCATCCCACCTTCTCACCCCCCTCCGGTATCCTTCTCAGCATCCTTTGCTTCTACTCCAACTTCCAGTAGCTGCTCTCTCGGCAGACGCGCACTCGCCGGCATCGACCAAGGGGATTTCCACTGCGGCTAGCCCGTTAGACAGAAATTAAATCGAATCGCGTCTTTGACAGAAACGGGGTAAGGGATGGATTGCAGAGCGAATCGAAATTCCGTAGATTCGGATGAGAGAATTCCACGTTGGGGATCCACAGTTTCAAGAATTTTCCTTTTTTTTTTTATTTTCCGATCGATGATACACATAGAAGAGAACTCCCTCGGCAAATATAATTCTCGTCTGCATGTCTGTCAAATTGTCCATATGAAAAAATTCTTCGTTGGAATTCGATATATATTTTTTTTTTTCGTTTGTAAAAGAATCTCGTAATGGAAATTTGCTTTAAAAAATTCTTTTCGGTAGTGTCCTCGCGCTCTATGAAGATTCAACATGCGTTGCAAAAACTCGCGTATTTCGAACGCGTTGTATTTGTATATCCGTTCTCTATAGAAGGTACAAGAATCGCGTGACGGGTTCCTGCAAATTAAGGGAACAAAACTCTCGAGCCTCGGTGCGTTCGTGCTCCGTTGGCATCCTCGCGGCAAAAGCTCTTTAGAGACACGCGACGCTGAACGAGTCGAGTGGGAAACCCCCGCGCCCCCTTTCCTCGCTATCCCGCGACGGTAATATTTCAATCAAATATTTAGCCCTTAATGGTCTTACGTACCACGGCAGAGTGAGCTTGAAAGGGTTCGTTTCTCGCGAACGCCCAGGCTCTTCTCAAGAGCACGAGAGTCTCGTTCGTAAAGAGGACTATCCGAGCGGCTTTAATGCGCCACTTTTGACGACACGATAAATTAATCACGACGAATTGGATAGCGAAGCTTCGTGTTCGATCTTCTCGTCTATAAGAGAATAATCCCATCAAAGGAAACTCGATACAACGAAGAATAATACGCGGATAATGCCACTTTAATATTTATCTTACTCGCTGTTATAAACGACGGAATATACGATCTCTAAGCCTATTTCGTTCGCCTATTAGTTCGTAAGCGCATCTATAGAATGGATAAAACGATAAAAAAACCAAAATAAAAGCAAAAATGTATCTCAATTTTCGAGTAAAAGTTAACAAACCGGAAGACAAAGAGGCGTGAGAGTAAAAAAACCTTGCAATTTCGAGACCGCGGAACGACCAAACGATATACATCCTTTTCGGAGTTTCACGAGCGCTATAACAGGTGTACGGGGTAGTAGTACGCAGCAGATAGCACCTGTAATGGTAGGCCAAGTGTGTAATACTCGAGATACGAGAGAGCCACAAGCGCAAGAGCTGTCGACGCGGGAGAAAACAAGCAAGTGAGAAAACACGAGGGGGTGATGATACCGAGAGGCGAGGAGAGATAGAAAGCTCGTAGAGGAGAGAACCTGAGCGCTCGTCGCTTTAACGAGCGCTTTTAACGGTTTAATTATTAGCTCGACTGTACTCGAGAGACACAAGGGCTGTTTGCACCCTCGGCGTTAACGCAATACGCTCGAGCAATGCTCCGCTTGGTAGTGTACGAAGGAAGGGCAAAAAGGGGAGGGGTTCGGTGAGGCGAGGTGGGTGTGGATGTTGCGATGGAAAACGGTACGCGAGGGATGCAGAGATCCGGCAGATGTAAGCGGCTCGGGCGAGCGATTCCACCCGTTGCCGTTTCCTGGGTTTCTCTCAACGGCGCAAAACTCATACAGGAGTTTCGGGTCGTACACGCAACCTGCTGCTGCCGCCGCCGTCTGTCTGCTTCCTTCTCGTTGCTCACTCGTCTCTCGTCGCTTCATCCCCGTGTCTGACGAGCGAACGCCACGCGCTTCACCCGGTCACGAATATATACATACATATGCAATTCTCATGGACCGTTCCACTCGTGTCCTTCGGGACTCCGCGGCTAGCTTCCGCCAAGGATACCACCACTGTATATCCCATTTCTGTAGCTGTCTCGTTTCCCCATCCGTCGCTGTCGGCTTCATCTCCATCGTATTGCCGTTCTCTCGGTCGAATTTCTCACTCCGTTCAGCGACAGCCTTTGTGGCCTGTGGGGAACCCCCGAAGTGCGTTAATACGCGACAATCGTGTAGACACCCTCGCTCACGTGGAAAACGGGGGATGAGGAAACAACTCACCCGTTTCGCGATAAGCAATAAGCTGTCGAGCGAAAGAGCTATAGCCAGTGTATGAAACAGCGACAGCTACATACGAAGCTTTATATATGTATGAAAGTTGTAATCCCAACGTGTGTATACCGATAAAAGATTATTCGATTCTAATAGTTGGTCGTTTTTCGCAAAGAGCTGAGAGTTCAATGACCAAAATAGTCGAGACATAATAGATATACCACTTACGTGATATTCTACTGTAATACGAATTAAGAAAATGGATATCAATCCCATCGTCTATTCCCCTCGATGCCTCTTGCGTTATACTTATACTAATGCCACGCGTCTCACAGAGGAAGAACACGCGCGTATATTATTCAGGAGATACAAGCACGACGTTGGGGAAAAGAGCTCGAGAACCGGATATTAGGCTACCAGTAATGGGCGATGGGTTGGTCCGACGTCGAGGCTCTCTCTGCTATTCGATATTTTTTCTATCTCTACTCTATACCAACCGTACTTAATCCTATGGTAAGAAATTGCCTCATCGTATTGTTGAATGACTTAACTTTGACGATAAATTTCACTCTATTGAAAGACGGAAGGGTAGGAAAAAAAAAAGCGTCGGTAGTAAAAACAAAAAAAAAAAGCAGAAAAAAGTAAGTAAGAGTCCGTAAAATAGCGAGACGGCAAGTTATTTAGTTAGTCTGGTCGTACGTAGAGTTAATTGGTGGCTAGGGGCGAATAAAGCAAGTGTCCGGCACGACGGAACTCGGGATGGGGGCTGTGAAAAGGGGTGAACGCTTCCTTCCCATTGAACCAACCCTGTGCCTGCTATACTATACTAAACGGCAGTTTGTTTCGTAATGCGAAAACATTGCGTCTCTCGTAGTCTACGGAGAAGCTGAGACTCGGTATGTGTGTGTGTGTGTGTGTGTGTATGCGCGCGCGGAAGTAGTGAGACGAAGTCACGTAAAGGATTGCGGTACGAGTCCCGAAGGAACGTTCCGTGAGAGAGAGCTGTGGGACCCTATAGTTGGATGAGACCACCAAGAACGCCTCCCTTTACTTCCTCACTTGCGTTACAGCAACAGCCAGTCCCACCGATATTGGACGGCGTAATCTTTTAATCCTGCGCTCGCTTTCCTCCGCTACCTTATTGCCCGTCCGCGACTGAGAAAAGAATCAGTCGAGATATAAAGCTTATGTGGAACACGAAGAGAGAGAGATTAAATAGCCTTTCCGTTCGTCCTTTCTTTGCCGCGGATATCTACCGACATTATTAGTTGACCCGGGGGCTCCGTGTGTCACGTTTAGCGGAAAACCCCTAAGCGCACTTATTATAATTACAATATCGAGAGAGCCGAATCTAGGATTAGAAAAGAAATATCGTACAATTGTGTTTCATTGGACAATGTAGCGAATTTTTTTTTTTTTTGTTCTGTGAGCTCATTTTTTCCACCCCTTCGAGATAATGCAATTTAATAATCTACCGCATTAATTCTTTCGTATATTTTCTTTTTTCCACCTCCCCAACATTGTCGTACAAAAAGTCGTCGAGCCTGAATAGTAAAAGTATAATACGAACAGTAAATCAATCCTCACGTACTTCCGCCTCGGCGGTACATCTGCATAACAACACACGATAAAATTCACCCACGAACGTATCACGATAATAATATATCTATGTGTGTGCGAATATATATAAACTCTGTGTCTCTGCGTGTCTGTGTGATGTTTGCATTCAAAGTAGAAAGCATTGGAGTTACGAACCGTAGTAACTTCGTCTCCGCGTGTTTCACACCTCTGGGTTTTAGCAGCAAGCAAGCAGTAACTACAGTACAGCAGGAGCAGCAGCGTCAAGCAGCGGGAGTGTACGTTTCAGCCGGTTTATCAAATGCAGTTTAGCGTTGCGCCGTTTATCGCCGCTCGCTCACTCTTGGCGAA
Source organism: Buathra laborator (assembly GCA_934046635.1). NCBI lineage: Eukaryota > Metazoa > Arthropoda > Insecta > Hymenoptera > Ichneumonidae > Buathra > Buathra laborator. The sequence goes on along the minus strand of OW203897.1, from coordinate 1,067,948 downwards.
GCCTCGAGCGGGTTGAGTGAATGGTTGCGGACGAGAGTCCTCGCGTGTCGGGGCAAAGCATAGAGAGAACGTCGCGGGGAAAACGGAATTGAAGGTGACAGAGGGGAGAGGTAGAGAGTTGAAAACGGCGTAGCTGAGAGGCGAGACTGGATATACCAAACGCGAATGTATGTATACGGAGAGAAACGTCGAGTATACAGATAGTGAGAAAGAGCGAGTGGAGGAGCGAAGAGAGAATGGGGGTAGGGGGCACGTAGGGCAATTTTCGCGTAATTCGATGGGGCGTGATCGTCATAGCAACCCCTGGTACCCCTCCGGTTCACCCTCCTTGGAGGCTGGAGCGCCTGTTCAAACAACCCCCAAACTCTGTACCATACCGGGTACCGAGTAACTGTCTGCTCAGTCGCTCTCTCGCAACCACCACATACTACCCTTGTTTCTCCGCTATCTGGCTTTCCCTTCCTCGTGTTCGCTCCTCAGTGCACTCCCTCATTCTCATTATACATACCTACATGTACAACTCTAGCTTACCGGTGTGTCGACCTTTGTACATACAGCGAAAGCGTCGAACGCACGCCTTCGCGATCTTATGCTATATATTGTTTATAAAATCCAGCGAATATTCGGGATCTCGCATAGAAAACAGAAGTGGAGAGGCAGAGAACAATTGTATGTGTATTTTTGGTACGCTATAATAATTTGTTCGGTTGCTTGGTAAGGATATATCGTTGGTATGAGAGATTTACTTTGGTGGAGAAAGAGGATACAGAATGGGGAAAGGGGGATGGAGATAGAATGCTACAGAGCGCGCGCCGTAACGTCGGGTTATCATACAGGGGGACAACGAGAGAAGAGACCCTCAGGAGTCAGAAGTTGTAACAACTACCTGGGATTTACTCCTTTCCGCATAGAAGCGAAGAGGGATATTCGTCTCTCGCCTCGACGGTCGACTCTCTGCTATTCTGTGTTGCAACGATCGTTCCATTGTAATTACGCTGGAGCTCGTTAGCGTCTACGAAGCTCCTCCTACTCGTGTATATAACTCTGCACGTGAATACGTTTGTATTATCATACACCGAACTTGATTCGTGTTAACCGGTGACAAGCGAATGCTTCGTGTTCTGTGCGCGAAGCATAACCGTAGGGAAGCATCAAGATGAAATGAGTTAATATACAATTTTTATCCACGAGATATTTTTGGTTCAATTTTTTTTTTTCTCGTCTTTTTATCCATTGCCGGGCAGCAGCCAGGGAAATCACGGGGCTCTGTTTCAAGAACCGCGAGAGGAATGCGAGATAATACTGCGTATCTCTAGCGAGATGGGGGGAGAGAGGGAGAGGATTCTCTCGAGACTCGGCGGTGAGAATTTTCTGATAAAAACAAACTGCGGTGGAATGAGTTTGAACGAAAGAAAAATGCAGCATCAACTGGTCTCGTCCGGATTTTTCCCTTGTACACGGGGCGAATGGTTGCTATAATTTTTCCGCGTTTTTCTCCCTCTTGCAAATGGTCGACTCGAGATGCTCGCAGACAGAAAGAACTCGTATTATTTCTAATTATTTTTTTTTAAATCCTCAACGCGTGGAACTCCGATGACTCTCGTCGACGGTCTGTACTCGACTCGCACTACTTCGCGGCTCAACACGCGAAAGAGGAATGCTTTTTTCTGCGGACGAGAGGAAACGCCGGTGATAGTGGCCAGTAGTAACGGCGGCGGAGAGAGACGAGCCAAACGAAACCGTGAATTAGCGAAGTCCGGCCAACGAGGTTGCCCTCATCGTGCTTGGAATTCCAGGCGATACTGGCAAAAGTGCGAGGTCTTCGTTCTTTCTTCTCTCGCACGAGCGCTGCACTCTATATCTTTCCGGTGAGTTTAGAGACTCACCTGGGAAATGAAAAAGGAAAGAAAAAAAAAAAAAAATGAAAACGTAGCTTTGCCAGGAAGACAAGAGGGCAAAGGAATAAAGACCCGAAAGTGGCCGAACGAAAACAAAGAAAAAGCCCCTAGCGGCTCTCGGGGTCATTGAACTGGTTAGCTTCGAAAAAACCTTTGACTACATCTCGGATAAATTGGACAGTCAGAGAAGTTGGTTAATACCAGCGTGGAAAATAAATGATAGAGAGATAAAAGTACGTAAACATGACGATGCAAAAAAATGTTTTTTCCTTTTCTTAACATCGGCCACATCAGCAGTCAACTCTAATTGTATCTACTTTATTTATAAATATATTTTTTTTCATTCGTAATTCTACTTCAATTCGTTTATGTCTGACGAATATCTCGGCTCTCGGGATGTGCCTCCGCAGCTCGGGATCTGTCCGAAGGTAACTCGCGTAGTGAGAGATATAAATTAGAGGCGAGTTACTCGCCAGTATTGCGAGAGGAGAGCTGCTTAATTATAAAACCGATAAATTCATGACGCTGCTAACGCAGGAATGAGCGGCCGTTGCTCCGCGCCAAGACTATTCGCCCGAACAGACGTCTGGAATCCTTCGCGTGATAAACGAGCTACTGATCCCGTTTCTGTATATAACCAACGCGAGCGGAGCGATAGAATAGCAGGGAAAGCTTTATAGCGTAGTAGGGATCCGTGTCACCATTTCTCAACGCGTTACGGATCTTCAAACCCATTGAATTTCGGATCTGGCTTTTGCACCTTGCATTACCGCAAGGGATACACAAGCATCGAGAAAGTCTTGAGACTTTGTGCTTCCGTCGGCTAACCCCGAGTTTTCATGCCTTTTCGTCTCTCGTCATCCTCGCGATTCCTTTGCCGCTCTCGTCTTTCTCTCGTGTCTCGTCGTCGACGCATTTCGCATCCCCTTACCCCCTATGAAAGTCTCATCTTACCCCGGAACAGAAGCTGGAACGGCGCCTCTGCAATTAGGTGCGTCGTTGGGCGTCGCCCGTGCGCCTCAAACCCCTATCAAACGCCCCACGTTAAGGATGGCCGATCAGATACCAAACATCTACCGCGTAGGCGCACACCACGGCATCGCCAATATTTATGTACACGCGAAGTGCATCGATGCGACAAATTGGAGGTTCCTTGATCGCGCCCGCGAATCCCCTCTCCTATATCTCTCTCGTGACGTTCGCGCGATCGATACGTCTAGATTTTCATTAAGGATCGGAGAAGGTTTTAATTCAATTAGAGAGCTTTGCGTTTTGCTATATTTATATTTATGAAGTTGAAGATTCCCGAATGAAATTCCTCGAAGTTCGACCATAAATTCTACCGAGAACTAAAAAAAGGAAAAAACAAGTGTCCCATCTGTCGCGCCGGAGACTACGTTCTTTAGTTTTTTTTTCTCACTTTTCTTTTTTTTTTTGCGACTTTTTTCTTGCTGGCTTTGTTGTTTGAGGAAAAAATCTCTTTTCTTCTTCTTCTTCTTCGTGCTTCGAGCTTCCCGAAGGAGTTTGGATAAGCGTCCGGCAAGGATGCCGAAGTAATAGGGGCGGTTGAGAGGAGGGGAACCGTGGGAGGTAAAGCGAGAGGTCTCTATATCGGACACCTTATATACAGCGCGTTCGTCCGATTCCTCGTCCGCGCTTGTTCCTTTCGTCTCACTTTCTCTCGCGTCAAGAGTTGAGCGAACTATCAGGGGAAACCTATCGCGGGGACAAATTTCCTCATCTAACTTTGCGAGCCCGAGATGAGATGATCGCTCAATGCCACATCCACCGGGCGTTTCGTCGGCGACGACACGGCGCTCGCTCGAGGCTCTTCTCGTTTCTACGCCTCTGCAAAAATCTATACAACGTTCAGATTCTCCACTACTTTTTTTTTCTCCCGGTAATAGCCGGCCGAGAAAAATTATAATAAAGAAATTCTGCATCTTCGGTCCGTCGAAATACGCATATATTTTTTTTGCAAACGAGATATCGTAAAAGCTTAGCTAACGTCTAAACTGCGGCTTTCCTTAACATTATTAGTTCTCCAAAAGTAAAAGAGAGACGACTCGTTGTAAAGTTGTGTTTCTTTCTTCGCGGTGCGACTGACTGGACAGCGGATATATACGAGGTTCAACCTCGGAAGCCGCACTGGAACACCAGTGCAGAATCTGAGAGTTGCAGTTAGAAAAAAAAAAAGGCGTGGAGTTTGTCGCCGAGGCTGTAACAGCAGTGCACGCGGCTTGGACAAATAAACGTGAAAATACGTCGACGCGGCAGTCGAAGGCACCGAGAAACACAGACGGAAAGAGACCAGACGGGTAAATTGAAAATGTTGCTCCCTGTTTAAAGTTGCGATCGTGTTGTGTGTTCGCGCGGTGTCAGGGACCGAGGACACCGTTGGAGGGGTTGAAGAGACTGACACCTCCGGTTCCACTCTCTTTCTCTTTCCTTCGGTACTATTCGGAAGCAGCGAAGCGAATCTCGAGTCCTCTCTGCTGTCGCTTCTTCGCCATCCGGAGTTGAGCGTATATAGGCGGTCGTCGTGCTGCTACCACCGCCACTGGCGAGAGCCGCGGCGAGCTCTCTGGCCACGACCCCTGACCCTGTCCAGGCTGCTGCGCTGTATAATGCATTTCTACTCTATCGTTTATCCTACCGAGGCACGAACGCGCCCGCGCCTATCGCCGCGCTCTCTTTTCCTCTCTTTCGTATACTTTAACATAATAAGTCTCGTATTATGCGCTGTATGTATACGAAAATTTCAAAGTCCCCTTTCGCCGTTTCGTCGATGTTGGCCGCGATTTCTGCGCGAAAAACTCCAGGGAAATGCATAAAAAAAAGTTATATCAAACAAGCGGTTAACTCAATTTTCATCGTGATTTTCTGACTATGTTTACTATTATTAAAAATACTATATATGTTAAGGAAAAGAAAAACATAAAAACCTAAAACTTTCAAACAAGTGTAATAATGAAATTGCATTACCAAAAACGTGTGAAATAAAGAATAGTAGTAGTAGTAAGTGGGTATTTGTTGGCAATACTTTACAATGAGTCTTGTCGTAGCTGCAGATACATTTATACTGATGTGTATATACATATCTACATGCCAACAGGCCATCGACCGAAGTCCTTCAGCCTTTAAAGAATAATTATTGATATAATGTAGTCAGGAGATTAAGTTGTCATTGAGTGGGGGAATCTTTCGACTAAATATGTGAATAAATATTTCTTATTTCACTCTTTTGTGTTAATATAATTTCTTTTTGTAACGCGTGCATGAGAAGTGCTACTTCTCGTGCCTGCCGAGAGTGGCGTAAGCGGCGCATTATAGCAAGCCGTACTGTAATGTCGCGGCGCATGCGTACATTAGCCTGATTTTACTTCTCACACGCGTTTTGGTACTTGTCGCATGCTGTGGTGGCGCCACAATCGGCAGGCACGGCAGTAGCACTCCTCCTGCACTTGTTACAAAAAGCATCCTGCAATACTTGTACGACAAAGCGGACTTCCGACGGCGGTTGTTAAGTAGCCGCACTCGCCTTCTCTTGCGCTACAAGCAACATTCATGTCCTTGTAGCGCTCGATCCGGCTCGTGCGGCCACTTCCCAACCTTCGCCGTAAAGTCCGCCTTCTCGCACTAGTATCGCAAAATACTATTGTTGATCCCCTTTTTCCGTGGGGATCGATTTTTCTTAGTTTCGTAAAGTAATTGTGCGCGACTCTCGCGATAGCGCCACTCGAGCGACGCGAAAACAGTCGCGAGTTTAGAAAAAAACAAATTGTATTGCGCGCCTCTTCCCCAAGATCAATGTGTGTAGTGCTGCTACTATGCACCGATGTCGCCACAATTTTTCAGTTCAAATTTGTTTACTCGTATCCATGGTAGCCTGTAGCTCATTCTTCTTCTTTGTGCCGATCACGTCACACGTTTTAATCAGAAATTGCACGAAAAATAAAAAAAAGAAAAATACGTGGAGAGATTGAAATATCTAGAATCTTTTATTTTATCCCATTTCATTATCACAGATAATGAAAGACGCGGTTCCAGACGGCCATCGTCACGAAATAGAGAGCGTAGTCGATCTCGCAAGAGAGACTACGATTACGATCGTTATGAATCGAGGGAATCGCGTAGACGGCATTACAACGACGGAAGTTGTGACAGCCAAGAGGATGAAATTTATCATGACGAGGATAAGTACTCGGAGCATAGTGCTTATAGTAACTATAGACGAGAACGCCATCGTTCACCTACTAAAAGTCAATCGAGCAGTAATTCACTGAGCAATGCGCGGGTCTCACATACCTTAGTTTCTCATTCGGTCGAAGCTTTGGTTGAAAAAGAAAATGACGGAATCGACGAAGGTACGCAACCGAACATAGAAGAGATGACGAATGGTATCGAATCTACCTCAGCGGTTGCAACTGTAGGCGTTGACAAGCCAGCAAACAGTGAAAAATTAGCTGCGGAAAGTGGCCCGAACGAAGGCCAAGAGATCGAACTAGAAGCTGACGTTCTCGAAGTATTTGGCGAGCGTTCCAGACCTGATCGGGTGTTGGCTCAGCCAATACACAGTCATCTTGCGTCGATTTGGTTCGAGATTATCGAAAAAGGGTTGCCGGCAGAAGAACGAAAGACATTGCTGAAGGGGCTTCCGCCTCCGAAAAATTGTGTCTTAATCGATCCTCCAAAGTTGAATTTGGAAGTGAAGGCAGCGTTGGATAGTACAATTCAAAAGTGAGACGAAAGAATTGTTGAGAAACAAGAAAAGATCACAGCATCTCTAGCTGGCGTGGGGAAAACGATAGAACTTTTGCTGAAATCGAATCCCTCCGAGAAAAAGGAATATTTAGAGCCACTCACGGCGGTCTCAAGACTGCTAGCAGATCTGCAACACGATGAGACATCTATTCGGAGAAGTTTGATTCTGAAGAACATCAAAGCACCCTTCAAGGATACGCTAAAGGATCGTTCGTCGGATGAGTGGTTGTTTGGGAAAGATATAAACGAAAAATTGAAAGCTGCTAAAGTTTTACAGCAATCGTCGAAGGACTTGAAGCCACCGATTAAACAATCATCTGACCAAGGGAAAAATTCAAAAAACTCACGAGGCCCGTCTCACCAAAACCATTACAAGTCGAATCCCTATTCGAGGGGGGGCGGGTACAGACAGAATTACGGTCGGGGAAACAACTACAGTGGGGGCAACAAGTCCACGTCTCGAGGGAGGAGTCATTATTAGAAAACAGATCAAACGAGTGCGACGAAAACCAATTAAACGTAGGTAAATTCGCCGGTAGACTCGCTCACTTTAGAAACAAATGGTCCGAAATAACCACAGATGAGACTATATTAAGTTGGGTTGAAGGATACACGATACCGTTCACTTCTGAAGTTTATCAAAATGCTCCCCCTACGGAGCCTCGTTGGTCAAGTCAAGAGAGGTGTTTAATCCAAGAGCAAATCGAAACTCTGTTACAGAAAGGCGCGATTGAACATTGTCAGTCGGAAACGAAACAATTTTTACCAAAAAATTTTCTTATACCGAAACCTGATGGCTCACATCGTTTTATCCTCAACTTAAAACCGTTGAATAAGTTTATACAAACCGAGCATTTCAAGTTAGAAGATGGAAAAACGACAAGGCAAATTTTAACTCGCGATTGCTTCATGACTTCCATCGATTTAAAAGACGCATACTACCTAATCTCTATCGCGAAGAAACATTGAACATTTTTACGATTTTCTTTTGACGGCAAATTGTACGAGTTTACGTGCTTACCTTTTGGTCTTAACCGAGCTCCGTACACGTTCACTAAATTACTGAAACCGGTCGTTCTATATTTCACAGAGTGCGGATATTTGTCAGTAATATACTTAGACGATATATTATTATTGGGGAGTTCATACGCAGAATGCTTGGAAAATATTCGGATAACGCGACAATTACTCGAAAAATTAGGTTTTGTAATTAATGAAAAGAAAAGCCAAACGATACCTTCTACTAGATGTAGATATCTCGGATTTATTTACGATTCGGTTACAATGAGTATAGAGCTTCCAGAGGAAAAAAGGTAAAGAACGGCTGAAAAGATTGCAAAATTTAGTAAAATGAGTCATTGCACTATTCGAGAGTTTGCGCATTTAATCGGAACTTTAGGCTGAAGTTGTGCTGCATTAAAGTACGGTTGGGTTCACATGAAGAACTTTGAAAGAACTGAGTTCTTGGCGATCAAGAAAAATAATGGAAATTTCGAAGCACGAATGCCACTAGGGGACGATTTACAGACAGATTTTGATTGGTGGAAGGTAAACATTAAGAAAGCTGTGCATTCACTAAAACAATTTAGAGCTGATTTGGAAATTTTCTCGGACGCGTCATGCTCAGGTTGGGGGGCGTATTGTAAGAATATCCGTACTCACGGCCATTGGACTCTAGAAGAAAAAGCTTATCATATTAATTATTTAGAGCTATTGTCGGCCTTCTTTGCCTTGAAATGCTTTGCGGAAAGTCTCAGGGACTGCGAGGTGTTACTACGAATTGATAACACTACTGCCGTCGCTTCTATAAACAAGATGGGCGGTATTCAATTTCCGCTATTGGGTAGTTTAGCGAAAGAAATTTGGAAATGGTGCGAAAAAAGGAACATTTGGATTTTTGCTTCTTATATTCCATCGCGAGATAATTCTGACGCCGATTTTGAATCGAGACGTCTTGAACCAGAGACGGAATTTGCCTTGTCGCGATCAGCCTTTCGAGTTATCGAAAAAGAGTTTGGCAAGGCCGAGATAGATTTATTTGCTACAAGGACGAACACGAAATGCGAACGTTACGTTTCTTGGTCGAGAGACCCTGGTTCAATTGCAGTGGACGCGTTCACTATTAATTGGAGTCAATATTTTTTTATGTATTCCCCCCGTTTGTTTTAATCCTACGCGTTTTAAAAAAGATTGAAGATGATGACGCTAAGGGTATAGTTGTGGTACCGTATTGGCCAGCGCAAGTTTGGTTTCCGGTCTTCACGGCAATGCTTGACAGTGAACCGATTTATTTTAAACCCAACTTGAACCTTTTACGGTCTCTGGATAGGCAACCACATCCGATCTGGAAAAGAATTACCCTGGTTGCGGGGGTGCTGTCCGCGAGGCGTTGAGAAAAAGAAATGTACCGGATGAAGCTTTTACGATTATGCTAACTTCGCTATCGGAGTCGTTGCTTAAGCAATACGATAGCTGTTTGAAGAAGTGGTGGTTATTTTGTCGACGAAATGTTGTCGATCCATATAATTGCGACACATCGGATGTATTGAAATTTTTGACCGCGGAATTTGAAAAAGGAGCTTCACATGGTACCCTTAATAGTTGTCGTTCAGCAATTGCTGTATTGTTGGGATCAGAGTTGGGAGAAAATCCACAAGTCCGAAGATTATTTAAAGGTATTTCGAAACTTCGTCCTGGAAAACCTAAATATGAATCAACGTGGGATCCACATATCGTTTTGAGTTACTTGTCTCAATGGGGAAAAAATGAGAATGTTACATTGGAAAAGCTATCGTTCAAGTTGGTAACAGTAATGGCTTTAGTCACAGCACAGCGTATGCAGACACTCGCTTTGATCGACAACATTCAAAAAACTGAAACCTTGTTAGAAATCAAGATCCCGGATAGGTTAAAAACGTCAAAGATAAATAAAACGCAGCCAACTTTAACAATACCGTATTACAAAGAGATCTCGAGCGTCTGCGTGGCGTCAACGTTGGAAATATATTTGGACAAGACAAGGGAATTACGCGGAACAGAGACTCGGCTATTTATAGCACTTAAAAAACCCTATAAAGCGGTGTCAAGCCAAACATTAAGCAGGTGGATAAAAAAGACCCTTAAAGAAAGCGGAGTCGATACGGATATCTTCGACGCGTACAGTACGCGCCATGCGTCAACTTACACAGCAAAAAGATGTGGGGTCAGTATTGACGAAATTAAAAAAGCTGCAGGCTGGTCAGAAAAATCGGGCACATTCGCCAGATTTTATAATAAAGATATTGTTCGAAATACGGAGACGTATGCAAAGGCTATTCTTGATAGAGTGGCTAATTGATACGACGTTTCATGTTTCTTTAATTGTTAAAAAAGAGTAAAATAAACTTGTGCACGGAATTTCTGATACATGGAATTTCTGCCGTAACGAACTGTAAATAACTACACATTTGTCGGTCGTCACATTGATCTCGAGGAAGAGGCGCGCAATACAATTTAATGATTAAACGAACTTACCCATAAGTGAAGTTCTATCATAATTGTATGAAGCGCCTCTTCCGAAGAGATCAGTCCCACCCATTAGGTTTTGCCCTTTTTTTTCTAATGTTACTAACATTAGAAACCCTAATAGTTACGGCAGCACTTTGAATAAATGAGGTACATGCTACCATGGATACGAATAAACAAATTTGAACTGAAAAATTGTGGCGACATCGGTACATAGTAGGAGCACTACACACATTGATCTCTTCGGAAGAGGCGCTTCATACAATTATGATAGAACTTCACTTATGGGTAAGTTCGTTTAATCATTAAATTTTATCGCAAACCGATATCAATAACGAAAATTACGAATGTAGAGATCTGGATATATTGATGAAATTTCATTATGTTTCTCGAGAATAGTCTTTGTTAACCACAGCGTCATCGCTACAGTTACCAGCGTCACCGCCAAAGTGGCTGGGTCTCCGGTTTCGAGTGATTATGTCGCATAATCCTGCGCGCGGGAAGAGAATGGGGTTGGTCAGGCGGGCGAGGGCCTGGATAGCTAGCTGCGTGCTGCTGCTATACCGCTGGTGTTATACACGTTGTATATATTCGAAGCTAACACACTGGCAGCGTAGTTTCAACGTTGAACGAGGAGGAGAAACACACAGAAACAAACCAGCGGGGTATTTGTCACGGCCACGACGCGGCGGTGTGTTTCACGGTGTCGGGTGTACCGTGATATTCCCTGTTATCCGAAACACGAGGCTGTTATCCCACAGGACTTATCGTACGTTGTACGAGCGGGTGCACCGCCGTTGCCTATGGCTAAAGGGGGTATGAGAGAGTCGAGAAAGGAAAGGCACCAGAGAGCCTCCGCGCCAGAGAACTCCGCGCGGCAACCAACTCACCGGAAAACCTGAGTGAGGGGGTTATACGAAAGGAAAGAGGAAGTAGAGTATCGCGAGTGTGGGGTTTTGAACATTAATCACTCTTGCCTAGCGAGCCATGATCCCGGTGAATATTGCAATTAATTTTCGAATTGCTATCATCAACTTTGCCACTCATGGCAATTTGTGATGTCACTCGAATATTCGATAAATTGCTACGATAGCGAAGCGACACGAAAAAAACAAGCGTTATTGCATTTGCGTGATCGCTTTAGGTACCTATTCATTCGATGAAAATAAAGATAGAATAGATGTTTCATTTGCAATCGATGCGACAATCATGCGAAACCAAATTAGAGATTTGTAATTAGAGATGTACAAACATGACAGCAAAATTGTTGGTCAATATTGCAATTAATTTCCGAATGGGTAACATCAACTTTGCCACTCGTGGCAATTTGTGATATCACTCAAGTAATCGATGAATTGCTCCGATAGCGAAACGATAAGGAAAAAAGTTATAGTGCATTTTCGCGATAGCTGTATTCATTGGCTAAAAAGAAAGTTAGAATAGATCATTTATACACGATCGATTCAGCAGCCATAGGAAATTGCCATAGGAACTTGAATCATACAGCAACTATGAACGCGGTAGAAAGCTATTTATTCGACTTATTTTGTCCCCTTAACGAAGCTGCCAATCTTAGCCATCAAAGTATTTTCTCTAAGCCCATTCCTGCCTCTGGAAAGGACCGTCGAGGGCGTGTGATTCGGTCCAATCACTGAACTTCCTTTTACTTCATCGTGCAATATAATCCACCGTATGGTTCCTCGCCGTTCGTATACTCGGGTACAAGATTCGCGTGTACGTCACATGTGAAAACGAGTGGGAGTGACAGATTCGGGGACCCTTATCCTCGCAAGAAATTCGAGTCCTTATTACCGCAAAGCTTCGACTTTCTCTTTTTCGCCTAATCGTAAGACGAGTAAAGCGGAGGGTAGACATCGGCGGCGTTTCTATATACGCGCTGTGAAGAGTCATTCGAATTCTGACCCCCCCCCCGCTGGGACACAATGGACAGAACTCTATCGTGATAGTCGGTAATATCTTTTTTATGTCGAGGAAGAGACGAGTGTACGCCCCATCGAGTCTCACTCGAAATTCTCTGTTCTCACGCCCTTGCATCCGAAATAGCTCTCGCATTCACCCCCGTGAACGCCCCGGGGGCTGACAGTGTTACAAGTAATTGTCACTATGGGATGGGACATTCGGAGTGTGGATGAGGCTTTGGCCCGCGGGCCTTCGCCCAAGTTTCTCATTCCCCCATCTCTTCTTCCTCAATCACGTATTTTCCTCGCGGTTGTTTCGCCCGGCATCGCGAACAAGGCAAAAGCATACGAAGAGAGATCCGCCAACGAGAGATCTGCGATTTGAACCTCGAGAACCCCTACTGTAACATCTATAAGTCGTCATCGCCTCTTCTTGCGAAACGTTGCGAGAAATTCTTGCTTATGACTATAAGTTCAGCATGCTTGGCCTGTGGGAAAATTGAGGCACACGGAAAGGCCGAGATTTCCACGCGCCGAGTGAGGGAGGAAAAAGGGGATGAATATTAGGCAGCGACTCGTCGCTCGCAAGCGGGTTCCGCCTCTCGTGATAGAGGACGCAGCCCGAGGGGGTTAAAGTGGAGGCAACTTTCGTCTAACAAGTGGATGATTCACAAATCATTCCCAATTGCACTTGCTAGACGACGAGGAGGTAGAAAAGGAAGGAAGAGAACGCCGTTCCCGAGGAACACGGTGAGGCAAAACTTTATTCGTTACTTCGGAGAGTCTCCGACGGTTATATTCGCCGTTGAAATATATGTGGTACATTGTATGCGTATGTACACAGTATAAATAGGCATATGTATATAAGCTGGCGACACTCGTCGTGTCGTCACTCTCCAGAGTACCCTACGCGAAGGATTTTCAACTCCCTAAGGGGATTTCACCGTGGATCCGACTCCCTTGTCGGGTTTTCGTACAAACGTCGGTCTCATTTCTCGCCTCTGACGAACTCTTCAATGTGTGTGGGAAACTTAAGATAGACTCGGATACAATTGCTTTGCTCTCAATTTCTCTTTGGACACTACGACTCGTGCTGTTGTGGCTCACGGTCCCTACGAGGCTTGATGAGGGTAAAGACATTGCGATTAGTCGAAAAGAAAAAAAAATAGATGAAAAGAAAAGAAAAATTGAAGAAAGAAAAAAAAAACAAGTGATGGAATCTGCCGAATCATTCTTTTGAACGGTAATGTCGAGATGGCGAAAAGTAATTTATCATTCGCACTCACGAGAGCGAACTCTTGGGCTTCTCGCGAGAGACTGATGGGCTATCTTTCTGACGATTTAATCCCCCGGCAAGATGACGTGGATGTAAAATGCGGGCAAACATCAGCGTTAGTGAGTCATCTCTCTGTGATCTCTGTGATTAGAATTTTTCGTTCTCGGTAGAACGAACATGAATTTCCACCGCCTCTCGGCTATTGGCTACTGTCGTATAATCGAAACTTTTTCCACTATCAGACGATAGGACGTAACATGTGAGATCGCTGTTTGGTCTATACGGGCGTCGGCGATGTGAAAGAGCGAGAGAAAAAAAAAGCGAGAGATTCGAGACGACTGCGCGAGGGTTCGGGGTCCCTGAGGAGAGGAGAGAAACCCCACGGATGGATCTTGATAAAGTAAAATAGCGTGTAGCCGCAGTGAGTCATTGTCAGTGAGGCGAGAGAGGAAAAATTCGAGCAAACCGAACACGGAGAGATCTCGGCAAGATACAAACGTTGCTGAATGTAGCATAATAGAGATCCGATCTTGGGGATTTATCGAGAATGGGAAAGAGGAGATGAATTGGTTGGATGTTACACGACAAATATTAGCAGACGAAAAAAAATCGAATTTTATACGCGACTATCCGTATGAGATATCGAGGGAATCAAGTAAAGTACGTGAAGGCGTATAGCATTGAAATATAATTGAGACCTTTTTTTCTCGAAACCAATTTTGCTAAATGTAAAAATTTTGGGGATTTTTCAAACAGCGATATCTTTGATTATTTATGGAGTTACGGAAAAATCTAAAAATCTATCGAATTCTACGTAAAAAAAGGGGTAGTTGAAGTACAACATTTCGGCGAATAGTTGTTGTGTCTACGAACGAAACACTGACACGTACGTACAGACAGACAGAAAGAAATGGCAAAATCTTTTTTTTATAGTTTGGCATTAAAAAAAATTATTTCCCCCTTGGAAACTGTTAAATTGAGTCACAAACGAAAGTGTTCTTTATTGAAAATAGTTATTTAGATGGTAATGTAAGGGTTTTTCTTCACGTCTACAAATTTTACCTCTTTTTTTCATATCTCGTGAGTGATGAAAAAGCAAAACGACACCTCTTTTTTATTTACAATTATTTGCGAAAAAATCAGGAGACTTTAAAAAAATGTTCTCATTATATGACATTGTTATTTGTCAAAATCAATATATTCCTCTCGCTATAAATAAAGTTTATCGTAAACAGCAACTTTAGCCGACTGCAAGAAAAGGTGAGCTGTTTACAAATAAATGGTTCGATGAACGTCGCGATAACTTGATACTCAAAGCTTTTTGACGGCTTAAAAAAAAGGAATCTGAAAATCCATACTGTTTGTGGACTACTAGAATTGCATAAGTGTGTCGGAGATTGTAATCGCAGGGGATTTCAGGTCTGAGTATATATATCGGAGAAACGGGCAACTCGGGCCATCCGGACTAACGAACCTCGCTGCTGGAACGAGAAATCCCACAGATAACGGAATGGAAAATGCTCCCGAGGGAATGAAAGAGATAGGCGGGTGGTACTGGCTGTGGCAAAACCGTAGGACTGGTCGGTTACTCGCCCTCTGCAGCTTGCAAGGCACGAAGGATAAACATCCGCGTGCTCATCGTCCGCTGGACGATCTCGATGCTCGCGCGCGAACACACTCTGAAGTTGAGATTGCAATTGGCATTGTGCATCGCCGCTATCTCTCCTCTTCTCATCTCCCGTTTTCCTTTTATCTCCTCAACGTGTGCCCGTAAGCGTATCCCATCACATTCCCCCACAGGTATATAATGTATTCCAGAGGTATAGCCGGAGGGAAAATAGGAATATGTATACGCAGCGTCGGCAATTCGATTGAGATTATTCGAGAGAATTTCCTTGGCGAAATTAGAGTAATACGATGCAGAATTCACCGAGGCGAGAAATTCTGCAGCTATCTTCCCCTTATTATCCCTTCTTGCCGTGAACGCACGAAGCTCTGTGGTGAGGTTTATCTCGTCTCGCTAACCGCAATACTGCAAATCGTTACTGCAAATTTCCACATCCTTTATCGTGAAGGATTTGCAAGCGCATCCGGCTTACAGCTTTCTCGCTTGATATACATTAATGGTAAATATTTTCTTTTCGCTTATCGTTCGAAAGTTTTCGCGAGATAAAAAAAAAACGATATCGTATCATCGAAGCTGCATCGGCCACTTTACAGCATACTTAGCAGCGTCGTGTCGTTTATTCATTTTATTATCCAGTTCCACGAACGTTCGCGGGCGCCCTTTTGCCCTTTAAGTTAACGGTGTTCTCGCCTACGTGGAAAATCTAGTTAAGAGTCTCTCTCGCGAGCAATGATGAAGCTCTTCCTTTTTCACTATTAACATCCCTAATTAGGAAGTTCGTCGGTGGAATCCTCTTCGGCTCTTTCGCGAACCCTTCTTAACGGACCCTTCGACGATGTCGGCGAACAACGAGACACCGGAATGAAGAGAGGAGCCAAGAAGAAAAGTTACCCCCAGCGCGCATCGATTCACTGCCGCGGCTTTTACTGCCTGATTCATTGCCGGCACGAACATCGCGTACATATTAACCGCTCGATGTTTTATACCCCCAGCTTTTCGATATCATAACGCCATTTATAGTTATATTTTACGAGACAATACCGCTGGAATAATTCCGACAAACGGACAATGAACAAACATCAATAAACTCTTCGATCACGCGTGCGTGATAAATTCAATAATGAAAACGTTACCCCAATCATCCGACGTATGCGGTTCTCATAGTAACTAACGTCAAAATGTATATTTTCCGTTCGCCAAAAATCGGTATCGAATGGTCAATGACAAAGAACCAAAATCGACAGTAAAGAGGATATCCGTCCCCCAATTACCATTCACAGCAAATAAGAAAATAACTGTTTCAATCAGTAGTACGAGTTGCAGAGGGTTGGAATTCGCATTTTCACCCTGAAAGCTCAAATGCGCGTGAACGCTGCCCTTGTAGGTCTCTTTCTTCTTCGATCTTACCGAAGCACAAGAAAAGAGAAAAAAAAAGAAGAAAAACTTTTTCCTAAGGGGTTTTCTCTCGCACAAGGGTTCCGTGTACAGCGAAGACCCCGCGGCGCGAGTAGCTGGGGCAGCAAGCCATCATGTAGCGAAGCGTCAATTTCCTTGTCGTTTAACGTTTGATTGAGGGTGCGCGAGGGCCGATGGGCATATCGAGAGAGCCCGAGAGCGTACGACTCTCTCTCGAGTGTAGACGAGAACGGGGTGGAAGGCGGGGTGCGATTTCCACGAGGAAGGGGACGTACACCGGGACTTTCGCTATCGGGAGCATTTGGTTTCCTTGGTGACCGAAGGGAGCGCAAACCCGGCATGCTCTCCCCATAGCTCCGCAGCACAGCACTGTTTGTATTTCATATTGATAGAGTATTGATACCGCATCACTGGACTCTCTCTCGCTATTCCCGCACAATCGTTTCGTCCTGCATTGCGAACAGCCTCTCTGTGTCCCATCAACGATGTTGCGCGGTGCTCTCTGATATCACAGCGGTCGAACAGGTTCCGCAAACCACCGGGATTCAACGTACCACCTTCAATCATCTCCCTTCCCGTTCTCCGCGTGATGCTGCATTCGAGCGAACGATCCCGCACCATCCCCAATCTACAAACTCGTTCGAGCGAACAAACGGTGGTTTCTATCTCACTGTACACCGTTTCTTTATCTGTCCCTCGCGCGACTGCACGCTTGATAAAAAACGGTACAGCGATAGTGGCCCTCTTAAATAGACGAGAAATATAGTTTCTCATCGTTATACCCAATTTCATTTCATTCGGTGCCTTATAGAACGTTCAATTTCGAGGAGCCTCGCCGTTTTCTCGCTCAAGGGTTCTTCAACTTTGTTCGATACCTCACCCTACCGGAATGAAGGGACTAATTACACCCTGTGTTTTCCGTACGTCTTTCTATCTCGAGTCGATGGAAAAACCGTTCCGGATGCTCGCTGATTAATCGCCTGACCTCTTTTTCCTCCAACATCCCTTGGGGAATGTACCCAAGGTACCCGCGAACTATATCGAGAGATTTAATATGGAGAGTTTCGAGAAGTGCGATCAATCAGAGCCGAGTTTGAAAGAGTCTTGCGCCCCCCGGGTATCGGACACTTGAGATTCATGCACTCAAGGATATCTCTCGTCCATCCCCCTTGTGTACCAAGGGTGGAATATAGTAAGTGTGAAGTTTCTACTGCGGGGCCATTTACTCGTTTGTATTATATCTAGTAGTTGGGGGGAGGGGGGGGGGGGCGGCGGCAGTAGTACATATTTGTTTTGTTCCACTTGCATTGGTGCGTCCGACGGGAACAGCTTGCTGAGCGTTAATGGACGGTAAAAGTATTTTTCGCGACTCCACCCTCTTGCGGATCATCGACACGTGACCTCTTTCAAATAGAGCTGATGAACTCACGAATAAGGGACGAAAAGAGACGCGACTTTTTTTTTCCGAGAATTCGGCACGTTTAACAAAAGGATAATAATAATCATATTGATTTTTTTTACTACTTACCGGATAGCCGGCGAGACTCTGCCATGAAAATTCGAGATCTGCCACGTTCGCCGGCACCGGAACAACGAAGTTCATGGCGTACGTGTTAATGACACCCTCCTTCACGTAGTACAACTCTGCCTCCAATCCTGAAATTCAAAAAGAAAAAAAAAGTCGAATACATACTCAATAGGCATTTCGAGATTCATAAAAATATGCGATCCGATATTTTACATTTCTATCTATATATCGTCTTCACCCGGTTCTGTATGGACTGTCGCAGACGGAAAAATATCAGATCGAAATTGGCGATGGAGAGTCACCGAGACGATTTTTCCTCTCATGAACCTTTTTCGTCGTTTCTCCTCCGTCTCCTTCTTCTCCCCCCCACCGCCATAGTTGTCGGTTATATCCTCGCCAAGCCGAAAGAGGAGCTTTGAAAAGTCGTCACCCACATATCCCGCCGAGACGGTTTCGCCGTATCATACGTGCGCTAGTCCCCGGGAAAATAACGAGAGAAAAAGGAGGAGAAGAAAAAAATAAAAACGTTCGAACATGCCGAACGCGAAGTGTAGGGAGGATAGAAAAATCTGAGTATTGCCGGCATAGGCTGAGATAGACTGGTGAATCTGAATTTT
This sequence comes from Buathra laborator, assembly GCA_934046635.1. Classification (NCBI taxonomy): domain Eukaryota; kingdom Metazoa; phylum Arthropoda; class Insecta; order Hymenoptera; family Ichneumonidae; genus Buathra; species Buathra laborator. The sequence goes on along the minus strand of OW203897.1, from coordinate 1,049,399 downwards.
TCACAGCGTGTGATTCGAGCGTCATCCGTCCGTCTTTTCGGATGACTACGCAATTTGATATCTAGCTCTGCTTCTACGAATTCCCCATATCGTTCGAGTATACCAGTAGATACCGGTGTGACTGTATAGATAGCATCCATACGTGACGCGTCGTCGGATCTATCTACCGAAGTCGGTAGCAGGAAAATAAGAAGACGGTGTAACCAGAAAGCGCATATGCCGGTTTTTTGTCAAGCAGATAGGAAAGAACGATGAAAATTGCTGATACGGCAAATCGAACAGTTTTTCACAGGGTTAAGATTTTTTTTTATCTTATCGAATAGATCGAGAAATGAACAATTCCAGAATTAGATTAGCGGGCATCACAGATAAGAGCTAAGCGAATCCGAGGCGATGAATAAGCCAAAGGGCTTTCAACGATATTTTACTCCTCGTGTGTTTGGTAATTCCCCAAGGACTGCTGTTACGTACACCAGGTGCAGATAACCTTCGTAACCATCTGCAAGACGTGGCGCAACGTTTGCCGTACGTTCCAGTGGCCGCTCTCGAGCAGAAAATCGAGTCTGACTCGCTAAGGGTCTCGACTACTGTGAATGCAGGTATACATCAGCTGGGCGAACAGCCAGATCTGCTACGACCAGAATTCTACTGAGTCTCGGCACTTCTATTGCCTCTCGACACCGCGCTCCGAGGGCACGCAAGAGAGCCCTTGGGAATCCAGTCTCAAAGACTAATGGCAATTGCTACTGCTCCTTCTGCAATACCAAAATCTTGGCGCCAGGAAAGTCTTCTCAATCATTCAACATTTTGTTGTTTGGTCGACTGAAAATCTGTCGATCGAATGAAGGATTCCATACAGAAACGAAGGTTGCTACTTTCCTAAGAGGTTGTCGAAGAGCTAACGATCGAAAGCCATTAGAAAGACGGAGAGCGATCGAGAGAATATTATCCGGTCGGCCTGTGTGTCTCCCGGGATTTTTTTCCCTACAGACCAGGGCGTCCAAAAAGGGGGATGCCTTTCGTTCTATAGATAGAAGATGGTTACGAGAGACGACCTCTCGAAGGTGGCAGTGCAAGTCCTCCAGCACCGTTTGCCGTTATGCTAGCAGCTGAAGGGAGAAGCGCCGGGTATACGAGAACGATCCTACTGGTGCTAAGTAGAAAATCGTGTCTGGCGTATGAACGCGCACGGGACACACCAGCAACCGCTCCTTCTGCTTTTCCACTCCCGTTTGTTACCTCGTTGCGCGTGTGGTAGTAAGCACCCTGCCACTGCCAGACGCCGACTGCTAATGCGTAGTGTGAAGGGATGGCTCTCGGTGGAAGAAGCTCAACACCCACCTCTTTAAACATATTCGTCGGCACGAGCGCAGCCTCATTTTGGCGTGAGGTTTCAAGAGAGAACTATCTTTCTCTCTTCTCATTCCTGCATTCCTCTTCCAGAACCTTCCCTCCCTTTCTCCGCGTCTAAGGAAACTACCACTGAATGAAACTGAAGGCCCATCCACACACCCCAGACCCACCGAAAACTTGGAGAGAAAATCTCTGTCGACGCGGTAGATGGCACATGCTAATGAACTCGCGGAATTAGTACAACGGAAGGTTAATTCCCGAGCAATCTAGTTACAAGTAGTGCAAGTTTCTTAAACTTAGAAATTTTTTATAGATTTTTATTTTTCTTCGTTTTCTCAACATCTGTGACGGAAAATAAATTGAATGGATTAGCATTTTATTTTCTTAAGCCCGGATTTTACGAATATTTCTGATGTACATTGAATTATATTTTCCGGGATCATCGCTTTGCCGGGTTTATCTCAACGTTTCAGTGCTATCATATCTATATCTATATCTATCCATAATCCGGCGTACGAGCGGCTAAACGGATCTTTACGAGGTGGATGGCAGGGGATTTCGAAAGCACGTAGTATAGTACACCAGTATGAACTTCCCGAGTGAAGAACGAGATGGTAGATAGGTACAGAAGGTGGAGAAGAGAAGGATACCAAAGGACAAGGAAGCAGAGCAAACGCAAGGAGGGTGCTGTTCGATCGGGGTTAGGAGCCAAGGTAAATACATTAAGGATACAACATCCTGCGGGAGAACATCCTGTCTGGGGACGAGATTCGATATGGCCACGTACTAACGTATACTCGCAAACTCTCCACGACCGGTGCGGTGGCCCCGGAGCCTTGTGCACTCTCTACTGATGCTTCGAATCGTGCACTATTCAACCATTTATCTCTCTGCCTCTCCTGCTCGCTAAAAGCGAATTCGGTAGTTCAAGACAAGTGTTCCCCTTTAATCATTATAGGTACATCGTTTTTTTAAGATGCATAATGATTGTCTTTTTTTTTTTCTTTTTATTAATCAACACGTTAATCCATCGAGAAGATTCGAGGGATTGGAGGGGGGAAGGGTTGCCTCGATCCGTCTTGGTCCATTTATTTCTATCCACTCTCATTCGGTCTGTGGTAATGAGAGAGCCAGTATCGGGGACAAAGCTATTCGTCTTCGAGCCCCTGAAGCAAAATCCTTGATCCTTGGATTCTTGTGGGGGTAAGGGGCGGAGTCTGAGTCTCTCTTGTGCAACAACTTGAAGTGCAATGTAGTTAATCAACTGATTAAACGCCGGTATTACGAATTCCGTTTTCGACATCGTTAATATTAATGAATAGCTACTCGAACATATTATCAAGAGTAGTATAACCTCTTTACAATTGGATATTCATGGTTTCCCTGTTGTATTTGACGATGTTCGCTAATTCTAACGCTGATATCTTACGGCGCCCGGAATACCCGTGAAATATCGTACAATCGTATAAATTTTGTGGGCGAGTGTACGACGCCTGTAGGAAACTCGGTAGTTTGCTACATTTTCTATACCTGTACATACATCCAGCAGTCGCCTTACCTTCCATCGCCACGTTGAAAACGGAAGCGAGGAAGGAACTAAGGTCGCCCGAAGCGGCGAGGAGTTACTCTACCAAATTATCTTAGAAGAGCTCGTTCCCCCTCAGGCTCGGCCTCTTCCGTCGCAAATTATCTGCACACTCGGCCCTCCGCTGAACTCTTCCTCATCCCTTACCCCCGTACTATCATCTCCTTAGCACCTTAACCGGAACTTTTCGAGTAACTAACACACACTTTCAGTCTGATCCCAAATTATCTTTTTGGATTGACAAATTTTTTTCTGATTTTTTACTATAAATATGAAACATCGCGATTTGCATTATTAACTTTTTTAGAAAAACGAAAAGATCAATCGGCAAGAACGATCCATATTACTCACATTCATCCACGCGAGGGGATGCAAGCAAAGCATTGTTCCCCCAACGAGCAAAGTGGCGTCGATGCCTCCTCTCAAAAAAGAGTGCAACGGAGTAGAGTGAGGCTAGTAGAGCGAGGGGGATGTTTGTCTTTAATTAAAATCAACCCGTTTTACCGAAGCCGCAGCGGCAAGGAAAGGATATAGAAAGACCGCGAGAGGGAGTAGATGGATATACAGAGTTATAGACGAGGGCTGCTCTTAGCGTTCAGCGCAGGCAATGAGGACCCTCACGCCACTTTGTCGAGTGGAGTTCTTAATATTCAATTATCCAGCGCTCGCTTTTAATCAGCTATATAGGAGAGGGTGTGTATACCGCGAACCCTTGCCACCCTCAGGATCGGCATCGGTGCAACGAGTGGTAAAGTTGAAAGCGTTCCGAGAGAGCGACGTATAACCACTTAACGCCCAAGCCAAAAGCTCGTAATTAACGAATAATACTATATGTACACCATATCTCGCAATAACAGGCGTACAACGAAAGTACGCGATAACGAGAAATCGAATGTTCGTTATCGCTAACGGGCGATAAATCGAGGGAAATTTTTGGCCAAATAAAACGGATAGCGGGTCAACTGTGCCGCGGGGATCCGGTGGCCAATTGTTCCAAGTGTTTTTGTACAGTTAACGAATTCGCTCTGTGCAATATGTACCGATAACAATACAAACAATACGTCAGTTCCGCGATCAATTGTTAGACAAGAGTTATAGTGTACCCAAGCGCTTTAAGCGCAGCAGACCGATTTATACAAATTGGTATACGTATATGCCTCCACGACCTACAATGCATCAGGTGGAGTTTGCAATTCACCGAGAGGAAGTTAAAGCGCCTCTCCACCGTTGAGCCAAACGAATCCAACGGACTAATTATTTCCAACCGGCGGCAGTAACTGTACGAATAACGTCGGGGGGTAGCAACAGCGTCATTCTCGCGCGGTTAACAAATGTCGCTTTTGCACGCGAGAAACTCTCGGCTCATTAACGGGCGGCTAGGATTCGCAAGCGTCGAGGGTACAGTTTTGCGTCGTCCTTGTCCCCGTCAACTCCGACGTCGCGATGCCCCCGAGGTTTCGTTTCTACGCGGTTACCCTTGCAGACGACACTCGCAATTGCCCTTTTCCCCTCCATTCTCTTCTTCATCATCACCATCTCGCTTTTTCTCCCATTTCAAAACGATATTCTTCGCAGTCACGGTCGGTTGTTTCTGCTACAACAGGCAATGTCCACGTTTCACTTCCTTTTTCCAACTATCCTATTTCCAACGAACGCTCCGCCACTGTTTTGTTAATCGTTTCCTTTTTCTTTTTTTGGTCCGTTTTTTTTGTTTCTTTTGCTTTCTTTTACCCTTCTCGGAAGAGAAAAACGCTACGCTCTCTGGCAGCGAGATGCTTTTTTTCTCAAGCTTCCCCGTTTACACGAACGATTGTGTGTTTTTCCTACCTGGGTTTCTCGCGCGTTTTCCTATTTTATCTCCAACGTTTTTTTTATTTTTTTACTCTCGGATGATGCTCGCGGAACCGACACGGAGAGCAGTTGCATTCGGTAAAGCTCGTCGCGGTTACACAAACGATTTTCTCTTTTATTCTTTGCCTCCTTTTCCTCTATCCCGCTGTGCGGTTGTGCCCCGGATACCTCTAAAAGCTCGCGCGGTTACTCTCTTTCTCTCTCTTTCTCTCGCTATACCCCTGCAGCTTGCTGCAACTTCGCTCGAGCATTCACGTTTCTTTCTCGACGTTTATTTCAATCTTTCTCTTTCAACGAAATTGTATACAAAGCTTCGTTATTTGCGTGTTTTATACCTTTTTTTTATTATTATTTTTTTTTTTGAAAGCTACTGCGGATATCATGAACGGGATATGGTTTATGAATTGAATAATTCAAAGGAAATTTTTTTTCTGATATTACTGTAATATCGACGTTGCGACGATTCACAGAATGTCGTCAGTAACCGGGAAAAATCGACTGCCCAAGTAGCAAAAATGGAATTATATAATTAGTTGGTATATGGATCCACTGTGAAAAAATTTTCAAGCTTTTATGCAAAAATGGAAACCCTAAATTTAATGTACAGTAGTGATAAAAAATAAATGTACTTTTGCACAGTGAAATTAATGAAAATTATCGAATTTAAAGTACTTTTATAGGAAAATTTAGTTAACCTTTAAAAGTAAAGTATCGATTATAGTTTTTACTGTACGCTACATTAATTTTCTATTGCAGCGAATTTTTTTTTTAAGTGGAGAATATCCATGTATTCTAAATATAAAATATACTTTTTTGTTTTGTGTTGTACACCGATTAAATATTTTCTGTATTTAGTGTATATACTCTATGTATACATTATATATTATTTTGTATACCCAATTCTATGTACAAATCATAAATAGTCTATATAAAACGTTCCGACATTGGGTATTGCCGATGCTACGATCTTTTCCCTTCAACTTCTACATGCATTATAGACTCTCGCGGCACTGTGCGGTAAAAAAAAGTGATTGTTGAATAACGCTTCTGCAGCGATGAAGGGGATTGCAGAGGCGTCACTTGTGCCGCCTGTCACTTTCCGTCCGACCCTCAGCCAGACCGACACTCTTCTCCGGAAGGTACACAACTCGCCGCTCTATTCCGTTCCATAGACTCCCGACGCTCTTTATAATGGTCGAGGCGTTATAGACGAGAGAGTTCGTGAGTTCTTTTTTTTTTTTTCCTGTGTTTCAACATCGTTTAAGCTCGTCCCCAACTGTCGGTATCAGGCGACCTCGCCAAACTGACAGAGAGCGTGCGAGAGAAAAAAGAAAAAAGCCGAGACGTAGAAAACACAAAAACAAAAGCTTTCACTATCCGGTATGCGGCGCGAAACGTTTGGGCGAAAAAGCGCGTTACAGAAACGAGTCGATTGTTTAGCGTTCGTATTTTACGCACCGCAGGATTTTTTTTCATCGGTTAGGGAATGGGACGGATAAAAGGGCGTGAGATTTTCGAGATGAAAGTCGAAGGGAGATGGAAAAATAAAAAAGAAGCTGGCAGCTCAGCACATAATGCGAATGAAATTGAATTAGCGTGGACGAGTGCGAAGGTATAAAGTGCGACGGGACGTTGGGGAAAACTCGTCCGATTGTGCTCTCTCCTTGACGAGAACTCGTGGGAGCGAAAGGGAGGGGCGGGGGGATTCTCGGAGTAACCAGACGAAGGGACGAGAGAGCCGAAGCAAGAGCTGAGGGGGGTGCGGACAATAAGACGATTATGAATAGCCGTCGCTTATATCACTCGTAAAAAGAAGTAAAGAAAAAAGTACGAGAACGATATCTCATTTGATTCCTCAATAATCGGAAAGTCTCGACGACTTTTTTCCCCCGTCTCAACGGCGAAATATACACGATGAAGGAAGAATGAAAACTGCGACTGTGGTTTTCCAACTTTCTATACGTAAAAAAAAAATGAAAAAAGTAATTGAAAAATTATTTAATGAAATAGGCGGCTATGTATAGTGGCGCAACGGGTACACAAGTGGAATAACGAGACGGTAGCTGTTCCGACTTTGGATTTCGCAAGATGAGAATGACCGCGAGGGGCGGACGGTACTCCATAAAAGCTCCCTGATCTCTTTATGCGCACCTGGCACCGTCGAGACTCGGAAATACTCAAGAAAAGCAGGAAGCAGTACAAAATAAAACACACAAAAGGAAAAAAGCGAGCTGCAACTATCTGAATTAAAATGAAAAGAAAACTCGTTCGTTACACCCTGAATTATTAATTGCGGATTGAAAGAAACTAATTAATGGCCCAATGTAAAATCCTCCTGTTATCTCGTATTATCCGAAAAAAAAATCGTCCCACCGTCTTTAACGCAATCATACGGAAATTACTATGCACGACAATGGCAAAGTGAGTGAGTAATTTTCTCGAAAGATTTACTATTCCAAGTGGTCGATTACCCGTAGTCTCGGAGCCACGCTAGACGCGCTTATCTTCGCACGATTTGTCGCGAAACGAGTTGCGCCCGATAGTTAATCGAGCGGAGTGGAGTCCAAGTGTCCATCAGAACGACCAAAGCGGCGACGACGAGCGACGATAGCGACGACTAACGTGTACCTTCCCCCTATAGCCTCGGACTGCTCTATCTCGCTTCTTCTATCTTTTACTCTTTCTCTGCGCCAGTAGCAACAGTACCCAACGTGTACTTATTCCAGCAGTTACTCTCGGTGGAGTGTTGCGAAGCAATACTCGTTCCTTGCCGGCAAAAGGAAGGTTGCCTGGTGAACGAATGTACTGCACACAGCATGCGCGCGCGGTTTTAACCCCCGAAGGAAACTCGATTACGTTGCTTTCGATCTTCCACTTTACACCACCCACCGTCAGCCCTCTCACGCCTCCTCAGACCTCTCTGCTCTGCCTAACGCTCACTCCGGTTTTATTCCATTTGATTTTATTCTATTTCTCGCGAAGCAACGCGAAATTGCCTCGTCTGATTGAAAATTTAAGGTTCCGGTGGAGTTTACCTCCGGGAAAACTCTGTTAAAGGGATTGAGGCTGTCTTCGATAATTATGTCCAAGATGCTTCCGATTAAATTTAATATTATCTATCATTTCTCTCTCGTTTATGTAACTATAGATGAAAGGGTACATTAGGGATACCATAGTTGTATGATATATTATGAAGTTGTGTTCCATTTTTTTTTCTGATATAAATCGAGATGGCCGCAACTGTACACCGTGCACCTGCTCATCCGCTATTCTCTCAGATATAATTTGACCGACGATTTTCGTAAGTGAGATTTTCCTACTATACACCGTAATTCTTTACAGAAATAATTCTGTAAATTGTAAAAGTCACATCGCCGTCGCGCGTCGTCCAACTGTCCAAAATAATTATTTACAGGTTTAATTTCTTTAAGGCGTATAGTATCCGCCGAGAAAGCGATGGTACCTGTAAAAAATTATTTTGTACGTTTGCACGACGCGCGTCGGTGATGTGACTTTTAAAATTTATAGAATTGTTTCTGTGACCTTCAACGCCTATAAGGCGTTATTTGTGTAAAGGATTACGCCGGATAGCTGGAAAATCTCGATTACCAAAATTATAGGTCAAGATTATATGTGAGAGAATAGCGAATAGACAGTTGCACGGTGTGTAGTTGCGGCGATCTCTGTAAATCCCCTTTATACTCATACAGTAAATAAATAATAAATTCATTAGGGAAAGAAAAAAAATTAACGAGCCTCGGTGATGAAAAGAAATTTCAAGTTACGGATATCCTTGAGATATCTTGCAAGATGCATAATCAATTTTCAAAACGATTTACCATCGTCTTTTGTGTTATTTTCACAATCTGAAATATGAAAATCAAGAAAAATTTAATTTTAACCATTTCATTAGTCCTCACGCTACATAAAAATATTTGGCAGAATGGCATTGCATTGTTTATTAGTGTTACGCAAACACATTTCCGTGAAATTGATCGCGAACCTCCTTAAAAAAAGCTTCCTGATTAATAAAATTTGTTTTTTCTCGATCGTTTGCGTTTCGAAGTGTATACGATTTTCTGCATGCTTATCCACAATCCGCTCCATCCGATGTCACGTAGTTCTCATAACTTCTTAATTAGGAATTCGTCACGAATCACGCGACCCACCGTGAAACCGCGCGCTCCTATCGGTTCAGGAATTTTTTTATTGGATTTCATTGCCACGAATCGAGAGACCCTGGGATTTCATCCCGCGCGATCTGCGCTTCTCTTCTTCCGTTTCTGTCTCTTACCCGGAATTATCGAACGTACCACATCCGCGGGCGAACCTCGAAGAAGCTCAGCTCTGCCCGAGCGCGTAAACTTCACGTAACTCGTATAAATAATCTATACTTTACCGTTCGTACGCGAGACGGTATTTCGTTTCGTTCTCACAGTTTGCGTCTCAGAAATCACACAGGCGAGACTGCAGAATTTACCTGGTTCCCTCCTCTCTGCCTTCGTCTTTCCTCTCTCACGTACGCGAGTAGTTTGTACAGCGAAGTAAAGCGCCGTGAAGCTTCCAAGTTCGATGCGAAACTCAAGTTCCGTCATTAACGACAATAAAGTTTGCCAAGCAAGTTCTCAACGCTACGCCAGCTCCGCGATCAAGACGTTTCCACGGTTCTCGGTTCGTGTTCTTCTCGCGAAAACCTCCCCGTCCCGCGAACAGCCGAGGAGTTTAGCCAACGACAACGACGGTTGAACACGAGAACGCCTGCGAAACGCAAGGAAGCGGAGTGTGGAAAGGAAAAGCGGCAAGCGTGCGAGTTTGAACGGCGAGGCACTCGTCGTCGTCGTCGCCCAGCAGTTTATGTCGTCGGGGGACACGAAACTCTCAATGCGATTTGCATTAAGCAGATAATATTATGCAGACGTCCTCTGGCGAACGAGTGGTTAGAGTGAAGTCTATACGAGTCGTTGGTACTCTCGGTTGGGAAAACTCAACACAGTACCGTCAACCCCCGTCACCATCGTGGAACACAGTTTTATATATGCATATGTATATGTATATCGTTCAAGCGGCGAAATGATGTTGTCTACCTATGCACACGTCGTTACACCTGTAATAGCAAGAAATTTACATCCAAAGTATAATCTCAGTCTACACTTTCGTCATTTTACATCCGCTTCGCGTAATCCCCTGGAATATTCGAATTTGGCGAAAAATGAATTCTGATTCACGATGGTAGAAGAAGTAATCGTGAATTTGCAGGGGTCTCGTGTGAAAACTTTCGATCGTTTCGGGTATATAATTTCCATAGATATTCTCGACTGCAGAAATTCGATTTTCTCCGGCGTTGGTGAGGGGAAAATGGTCAAGTTTTCTATCTCACACCATCTGCAACGGTTAGTTCTGGAATAACCGTTATTCGAGGTATACGGACACTGTGCGGTGAAACTGATCGATTTACCTCCATTATTGCTACCAACTTTCACGATAAACATTCTACCGAACCGGTCACTTTCACCGTACAGACGACTACGAATACGATACGTGGCAACGATATCGCTCGATTCCATTTACATTTCACAAAGCTTGAAAACCCAGTGCACCGCGTGCTGGCAACGTGCGTGTGATGTTACACACACCGTTACACACATACGACGAAAACCTTCGTACGACAGTTTCGCTGCGCAGAATTCGCAGACTGTATTCAACAGTAGAGACAGCTGCAGGTGCGCATACACCTACCGGGACACTTTGTGTCTCCAAAACGGTTCGCTTGTGTGTTGTATGTATATACGGTAAAATATATGAGAATGTGCTGCAGCTGTTGGCGACGTTGGTTGGCGCCGTCCATTCCCGTTTCCTACCCTCCGACGACGCCGTCGATTTCAAGAGGTGCCTTCTACGATTCCGCACAGTGACCATTTTTCTGGTATAAACATCGATCGACGCCGAACGTACTATTTCAAATAAATTATGAGCGATTGATTTTTTATTTATTTCTCTTCTCGACATTCCATTCATGAGGTTGAATGACCCATTCGTATTCTAAAAACTGTTTTTACGTGTCCTCCGCGTAATGACTTCGCCTATAAATATCTTGTATATTGGGGTATTCGTTGTTCTCTCAATCCGTACAGTGATTGGCATACGTCTAGATTTTTCTGTAGCGTATGTTTCGCGTAAGCGTATAATAAGTAGAGATATGCCAATGACTGTGTTACTAAGCCAAATTACGTTTCCTCGATTCCGACATCAATTTTACCCAATGGCACACGTGCCTGACGTGAATGGGAAACGGCGGCAACTATTCCAAATAAGTTATAAGAAGCTCGATTTTTTATTCATTTTACTACTTGACATTCATTCGTGAAGTTCGATGACCCATTGGTATTCCAACGAGCTTTTTGACTCCTCCTTAACGTAATGACTACGCTTACGAGTAATTTCTCCCGCACTTCATTCCTCAGATGCTTGACCCGCATAGTCATTGGCACACATCTTTTTTTGAACGGAAGAAAATGACGACGTGAAAGAACTAAAAATTAGGCGACGGACCTAATAGTTGGCCGGTTCAATACATTTTTTCGTTAAAAGTACTTTCCCCAACGAACTAAGGGTTCTCCTAACTCCTGATTTTTTCACGGATATCAAATCAGCTATTAGATATGTTGAAAATACCGTTCACTGTAAGCTTTCAGTGACTAAAGCGATGCCAATGACTGTACCCTTTGCTAAAGTAACCTTTCCTCGATTCCGGCATCAATTTTACCCAGTGGCACACGTACCGAGGCTGACGCAAACGGGGTAGCGCGCCCCGTTAGCCAAATTGCAGTAGTTTGCGCCGACTAGGGAGATCCGGTCGGGCGATAACGTAAACCGGCGTGGTTTATGGTACCTGCGAACACTTGTTCGTAGTATCCTATAGGTAACTTCCACAACTGTATACCGACGTCACTACTGATGTCGCCGTATTCCAACAGTCCGCGTGCTCCCGGCTGTCCCTTCAACGCCGAGTTATAGCCCGTCTATCCAAATGCAAACCTTCTCACTCGCGTCCTTTCGACAAAGCTTCGCTTTCACCCTCCACCCGCGGGGTAATCCATGATAATGGATTGATCGCCACATCCGTCATCGGTCGTACCGACCGGATATCCCACGAAAATACACGCACTAACGTTTCCTCATTCCCCCTCCGCATACATTATACATTGTGTACACATGCATACATTCGTAAATCATCGAAACAATTACAACCGATAAGGGAACAATACTGCGATAATTTACCGATAAACATAACAACGACGACCCTAATTAATTGCGCGAAGGTCCCCATTTTTGTTGATACAGGGTTCGCAAGAAAAAACATCGGCTATAAATTGTGCTGTCTATGCGTTCAAAAAAGATTCAAAATGCGTGCAGTTTACGCTATAAAATGTTCTATAAAAAACGTGTTCTCTATAATGATCCGCCGTTTGACCGCGCCACCCCCGATTCTCTGGTTTTACGCGATTTCGTGACCATGTCCCGTCTGTCGGCATCAACGCAACGTAAAACGAGGGTTGTTCGACGTTGCCTCGATCGCGCTCGGGGCCGCTTATGGCGGTATCTGGTGTGGCTGTTAGTTGTTTGTCGGTCGGCTGTGTGAACGGCGTGGTCCAGACTGCATCGCAAACATCCACTGTGTCGCGCGTGCACTAACCCGCGATACCCGCTTGCATACATGTTCTATCGTCCGCGAATATACCATCGACAACGAACCTACACGGACACACTAGCGCTACACACTCGTCTGAGTAAAGCTCCCAATATACACAGCCGGTTTACACAATCGACAAGCGATAGTTGCATAGCCGTTTTGCTCTGCGTCGTTACCGAAAAAAAAAAAAAAAAAAAAAAAAAGCAAATTAAAAATCAATTCGATGCCATCTAGAATGCAACGAGGATACGCTCGTCTGTGTTGTATCTCCGAAGTGGCGTAGCGCGTTGGGTATGTATATTTGCGTTCTGTATGTGAAAACGCCGGAGTCCCGACACTCGAGCGAAATGAGTTTTCGCCAGCGGTCCTCTCGCCTGACGCGCGGTACGCGACGGATAAATCTCTCGGCCTCGAAATCTATCGTGCATTCGAGACTCGAGAAAGGAAAACGAATAAAACGCGTGTCGATGAGCGCCGCCGTGAAGCGACGGGACGTCGATTCATTTGATGCAATCCGGGAAACACGGAACGAGCCTCGGCACGACGGATGCGTCAGTCAATATCGATTATTGTGCCAAGAATATTCGTATTCGAACACGAATACATTATTTTAAGTATCGATTTATCAGAGAAAAAATCGTAAAAGTCACTGGCAGGTAAATTCATTATTTTTTTTTTCTTCGGAAGTGACAAGCGAATTAAATGGTTTCTGAATACACCTTGTGCAATTGCACGAATTACACGGATTCCCTTATCGCTTACAAGCTTAAACGTTAAATAAAGTTTGAGCCCGAAAAGTTGGTGAACACCTGCTGTCTCGCAAATTTGGAATTTCTTATATTTACAAACTTGCGCACTGCGGGAAAAGGGGGTACGGGACACAGTAAAACGTTTCCGTACAATTTTTTTTTTCTTCGCTTCGTTTTCGTCGCCCCCGCTGCTCTCTCTACATCTTTCTCTTTTATTCGTCGTGTCTCTCCTATAACCCCGGCTGTTCTCCGTCAGCAGCGCAAAACTTTCACGGAGCGGCGAAGTAAAGTCATTTCGCTCGTGCAATCTAAGTTAAGTGACTTTCGAGAGGCTTCAACCCCCTCCTGAAACTTCGTACCCCGAGACTTTCCCTTGCATCGTCAGTGTCGCACACCGAGTGCGTGCAGCTTGAACCCATCCGTGTTTCAGGGGGCGAGAGGGGGTAGTAGAGTAACAGGGTGGGAGGGGGGTCGTTGTCGCCGTTCTCACCAAGCGAGAGGCTCACACGCGTCGCGTCATTCAAACCCAAGAGTATACGAAAAATTGTGTGCAAACCCCCCATCCCCCCTCGAATATTAAGGGCGATGTGGATGATGAAGACGAGGAAAAATATTATTCGAGGTGCCAATCTCGATTTTCAGTGTCCCTTTGCCTATATTGCAGTCTGCACAGAAAATATAGCAAGGAGGGTAACGTGGGGAAGAAAAAAGAATAACAAAAAAAATCTCAGTTCCCATTGGAAACTCAAGCAGCCGAGGCGATCGCAACATCGCACATTGCTTTGTACCTCGCAGAACCGACGAAAGTTGAAAAGTAAACACGTCTTATTTGTTCAATCTGAAGTCAACGGACCGTAAAAGAAAAAGGAGAAAAAATTACGAATAATAGACTCGCCGGCTAAACTGGATTTGAAGAAGAGTCGTTTCTTCCTTTACACTCTCCCCGCCGCGTGGATGACGTTGAAGAAATATCATCGCGAGAGTTCATCCAATCTCCCAGGAGTAACACACGGCGAAGCTCTCTCGGTTCGCAAGACCGTCGGCCGCTCGTCATAGTCGTCGAGAGAAGGAATGAAGAAAAAAAAAAGACATTTTGACGAAAAAAGAAAATGATCGTCCTCTGTAAGGTTGGAAGAGGTTTCACGCTTCCGAAATATCCAAGAGTAATACTCTTGTGTCCCAGATAGAGCGAACAATGTAGCAAATTCCCCAGATAGAACGAGAACTGTGATCAGAAGTAAGCGAAAACTTTTCTTTCTACTCTCAAATTTCTTACAGTTTTTCGCTCTATATATCTTTCGTATTTCTCCGCGGGGTTCTCTATTACGAAAATTAAGTTTCTCCCCCGACCCTGTCAGTCGCAAAACGAAGCGAAATTTATCCATCCCATGTCGTCCCATTGCCGGGTAGTAAAAGTTTCTACGAAGGCGAAGTAAGCGAGTCGGTGCGTAATCGATGCACGCGCATTAAGCGCGTATTTATTTTATTTACGAAATATCATATTAATTTCTTCCTCTTTACGCTCTCTTCTGCTTCTGGCGCTTTGAATAGCTTTGTGGGCGTTCACGGCGTTGTAATATAAGAGGCCCCCGGTTTACATGCACACGTGCTATTTCAATAACAATATTTTGTTTTCCTTTAATGAATGGCTCGCGAGAGTACGCCCTTTACTAGCGTCGAGTTATGAATCATGAGGTCGTAAAGTGATATAGCCCGCGAACAACGAGCGGAGAGTGGGATATATAGGGATACACGGAAAGAGCCCGCGTTTCTGTCGAGCAAACACGCCAGTAGCGGAGCATCGGAGTCGGAGTTGCAGTCAGAATGCATCATCGACTCGGTGAACGCTGTTGCTGCTACTGGCGTGCAAAAAAAAAAAGTGCCGCTGAAACGACACTTAGGACTCTTTTGCACCCGCCCACCGTGATGCTTCGAGTGTCACGATCATTTTTTTCACCACTCGAGGGGCCGTTGCTTCATCGTCAAAAGCAGAAAAAAAAAATAGTACAAGTTAAAAAAGCGCTATCGAAAGAGAGGTAAAAAGAAGAAAAAAAATAGAAAATATGAAAAAAATGTTCCGCCATGCAGAATTTTCAGTGAAGCATGCGACACGCACTGGAAATAAAATTCTCGTATATTTTCACCTATACAGATATACTGCTATGTGTGCTCCCTTCGGTACGAATGATATTTTGTTTATTTTTTTATTTTTTTTTAATGAAACGTGAAATCACCATTTTTTTCCCCTCGTTGATGCGAATTTATTTTTCCACTCTGGTTGACTGCGTGCGTCAGGCCTCGGATTGAATTATATTATCGCGTGGCACGAGTCAATTTTATTCGGTGACCTTACGGAGAGTGATGAAAGAATATAAGATAAACAGTGTTAAAAAAAAATGATTCCGTTAAAAAAATATACGGAAATTCAGTGACCGCTTGTTTGCAAGTTTTTGGTTGGACGACAACGTTAGTCGTCTATTTCGACTGCGCAGTCTAGATGATGCAACTAATGAAGCAAACGAGGTGAAAGGGAGGCACGAAGGAAAGGGAAAAAGCTCGATGCTCTGCGGAACTGTACGAGCAATCGAGTTACCGGAGTGGTAGAAGGGTGGCGGCCAAACATTCACATTGTGGAGAAACAAACGTGTACGCGCGTACCCCAACTACACAGAGTTGTATGTCACACGCCGGGATGGCTCTTTGCCGTATTGGTACGTGTGAATTCGATATCGAGTCACATATTTCGATAATGAAAGCAGGCCATGCGGGAACAAACACGGTAACGCGGTTCTACTGGCTGTTATATCGCCGCTCGCTGTTGCTGTTGCTGTGGGGCTTTTCGATTACACGTGCTGTCTCGCACCTCCCGATAACATTGGCCGCAAAGCCAATTGTAGATTCGATGAATAAATAAAAGAGAGTAACGCAGCAGAGACGGCGAGGAAATAAATGAGTACTGGGAGCAACAGAGAAAATGAAGAGAAAAAAAAAAGAAGAAACATTCGATTCGCGAAGTCGGAGGTTGCATAATGAAATTAATAATATTGGCAACGTTTCAACGTGATATTTAGTCGACATTCCACCCCCGCATTTATATAGTAGAAGTCAATGCTATCTAAAAAACTGCTAGCATCCCCCGAGTCGCAGAAAAGTGAAAGTCGAAGTTTTGCGCTACCGGCCGCACAGTGGTGAGAATATATTTAATATTTATAAAAGAAACGTTGGATTCACGCCAGAGGCACGAAGAACCCCGAGAGTTTGCTGTGAAATGTTCGCGGAGAGGGAAAGGGTGGACTGGTTATATAGCTGCGGGCATAACGTCGAAAATCAAAGAAAAATTCTGCACTTTTAGTTTCCCCCGGACCACCGAAATATGCATACATAGGCCACGTTTCCGGCGAGTGCCAGTAGTCAAAACGACGAGGTATGGGGCGAGAGTACGGAAGAGCGTTTGAACTTTGGCCCAAAGGGGTGATGAGGGGGATGGGGTGGAGAGGAACCGAAAGCCGAGAGTCAAAAAGGATTTTATGCTCTCGTTCACATTTCAGCCCTCTATGACTCTGTCGCTCTTCGTCGTTTTATTCCGAGATCTCTCTCATTTTTTCGGGTATGTATATGTATATATCGTATATACATAGATACTATTTCACGATATATAAGATCCCGCATCGCTGAACCCAACTAATGTTACAAATTCGATTTAACAATAATCCGTCAAAAGATATTAACGATAATCTCGTTATAACGGGCAGTCTGTATTGTACTGCTTTACGCAATTAATTTCCGATGTAACGAACCGTTATCTAATGGAAAGAACGAGAATGAAAAGCACGAAGAGAAATTCATTTTGATAATGCGCTTCGAAGATATTATCAACTTTTTACTTCGCCAATTCTCACATCGATCGGTCCATCAAATCAAATTTCCTGTATCCAAAGTTTTTGTTAATAAAAAAAAATGGAATTCATTTAAAACTTAAGTTAATGAATAAAACAGTGTACTCACCCAGCAATTTCATGACCTGCGATTGGCTGATAAACAAATTGAGATATCCATCGGTGAAACCCACGAGTGCGAGAATAAAAATAATCTTTAAACGCTGAATTCCGAAGGATCCTTCACCCCACCGCATTGTCACATCATTCCTTTATCTCGAACCAGGATAACGCGACCCCACTTTGCTTTTTGCACTCCTTTTTCTCGCTCTCTCACCCCTTTCTCTCGCCACTTCTCTCACGTGTCTACTAGAAACATCGGCATCGCGCACTCCGGCTGTAAAGCGTTGCACTCTCCTCCCTATCGCGTTTCAGCATCAACGATAGCATCGTCTCAGTTACAGCTGGGTAGCTGGAGCGAAGCACATGCTCTACTCTTCATCCGCTAACAAATGTCATCTCGCGAGCGAACTCGTATCTCGCGTTGGAATTCCTTCACTCGGTACACTCTCGCCGCGACCATCAAGTCCCCTCGGCTTACGTCTTTTTCACTTTGTCGCGAATTTTATTTTTGGAAATATCCCCGAACGAAAAAACACGCGCCACACTCGCGTATTTATCTCTTTGCCTCACGCCCGACCCGGCATTTATCACCACTGTGTGTACATAGGTTACTATATATTTTATTTCCGCACGCGCTCCGTCCGCGTTCAACCGTAGTCGTGACACTTTTATGAAAAGAAATGTAAAAAAATAAAAATAAAAATAAGAACTAAAAACAATATCGTCAACTCGACGTCGTTTTCATTTATCGCTCTTCCGCGAAAGTGAGTCGGCAATGATTTATCGTGTGGCAGTGAGAATTTGGTTTTTTATTGCTTTAGCCTATCAATAGGTTATTTTGTTTTGTTTTTATTGTTATTTATTTTATATTTTTACAACGATCACTTCCGTTGATTATTTATCAATCGTTCGTAGCTATTTTGGCAATTTTTGGTTTCGGTTTGTTTGATTAAATTTGAAGAATGTTTGATTGCGCTCAGTCACGTGGCGGATGGGAAATCGAGTGTGCGTTCCACGATGTCGTGGATGGCAGTGGAGAGAAAGACTCGGTCGGTCTGTAACGTCGTCGACGCCGGCGTTTGTACGCGAGACTGAAACGACCCCCGGCGTGCGGTTTTTGGTACCCTCGGTGGCGAAGTAGCGAGTGAGATAAAGCGAGAACCGACGGGGTGGTCTTGTGACGCGCAGGCGTCGCACATTCACAACCCCCGAGGACTTGTCGCAAGGGCGGGCCACCGACCGCCAGACAAGGACTATCCCGTTGCATCGTAGTGTGACAGAGTATGTGAACCGAGAGAGAAGGAAGGAGAAAGAGAGGAAGCGAGAGAAATAGAGAAAGAGAACGGGAGAGAAACGCGTACCACAGGGATGAACGGATAAATGACGAATTTCCGGAAACCGTGCGTACGTGACTGGCCGGCTACGTTCGCTCGACCGTTAGCGGCGTTAGCGCCCAAAACGCATCTCTATTTCTAACTCTCGCAATTCCGAAAAAAAATTAATAAAAATAAATTTTTAGAATTCATTTTCGTAGTAAAATGTTTAAAGAGAAATTTCCCACACCGACGACAAAACTGAGCCAACAAAATACTAATATCCGATTAATTATTATACGAATTATACGATCATTGATCGATGACGAAAGAATAGTAAATTGAATTTAGTTTTAATATCCGAAATATAATCTTCTGTTATCCGATTATATTTTTTTGTGTTACCCGAGGACCGGTGATGTTGCGAAACGGGGAGAGAAAGGGGTTTTTGAATGGATGGAAAAAGTAAGGGACGAGAAAAAAAAGGACCACGTGGCACATCGGTGGTCGAGCAAAGTCCCAGGTAACAAGAGAAGCAATCAAAAGGATGGCGGGGAGCGCGCACAACGAAGGCTGTTACTGCGTGTTGGTCCCCGCGATGCTGTTTCTCGCGCGTACGCGCGGGACAATCCACCACTCGCCGTTCCTCGCTCGACATTCTCGTATTAATTTATCGGGCAACGATCGCGGATTTTCAATCCATGGTCTCTGTACCTCGAACGAGGAGAGGGAAAAGAGACAGAGAGAGAGAGGGCGGAGTAAACGGTATAGAGCGTACAGTGAGAGACTCGGTCGCTTGGGTTGTTGCCCTGCTCTCTGCTGCCATCAGCACCTTCATCCTCGCTACCCTCCCGGGTATAAGCGCACGAACGAGCGCGCTACCCCGTTTGCACAACGGTAGAATTTAATTAAACAGGCGCGAGCGAGAAAGCCCTTGTGAGTTCGAGAGTGAGAAGCGAAAGTAAAATTCATGGATGCTGCGCTTCGCAGCTCCGGCTTGTAGTACTATATACAAAATCTCCCCCCTCCCCGACGAAAAACCGTCTCTCACTCGCTTTCACGCTCTGCCACCGACAGTTCGCCTGGATTCACGATTTGATCTTCGAAAGTTTAAAGCTTCAGCGAAAAGCGGCGGCATCGTCTCTCGCACACGTCGAAATAGCGCAGACGGTTCCGGTCCTTTTTCGTTCACGACGCTTGGGAGAGAAGAGAGAAATCGAGAACGAAGAGAACGGGATTTTAATTAGGAACCAAGGGGATTAATTAACTCCATCAAATCCAACCTGAACCTCACCACCATCGAGCTCCTCGCTCCCCGTGTCGACGATTGGCAAATAATTGCCACTCGTTTTTATCTCCCTCGATCCTTGTTTCACCGGAGATGCGTCGAAGTAACGGAGAGAAACCGAGGGATAGAGTAGAAAAAAAGGGCGCGGAATGGAGCGGAGATAGCGAAAGCGAGAAACTCGAACGTGACAGTCGAGAATTCGATATTCTCTTGTTTTTCCGATACGGTGTAGAATTTTTTTTTTTTTTTCACCAGTAAGCGAAAGTACTCCGAGCACCCGATACACGGCACTTATTAATCCTTTATTTTGCCGCATTCGAAGTATAAAGTATCCGTAACAGTAAAACAAAGTGTATTATTCTTATTTTTTTCGCGTCTCGATAGTTCGAACGAGTTTTTTGTTTTTATTTTCGTAATTCGATCGCGCAAACGATAAAAACTTTCGTTACTATTTGTGCGCCTATACCTAACGTACGATAGGAAAACTCCGCGGGGGCATCGACTCGAGGGTTGCCTCTCGTGAACGATATAAAGGAAGGTTCTGCAGTGAGACACACACGACACACGATTCCCATATACACCGGTCGAGATATCGATCAGTAGGCAGAAAGAGAAAGATATATAGTCCCTCGCTACACCGGGTAGACTAGCCGGCGGGTGCCCGCGGCTATACCGAGGGTTCGATTAATTATTTAAACTTTTCTCATTAGCCGATCGTCATCGATCGGTGTTCGACTTCGGAGGGGGAAAAAGAAAAAAAAGGAGCGTTGTATCGCCGCGGGGAAGAACAGGTTACAGAATGCTACGGCGGAATGAGCGGCGTTTACGCTGCGTGCAGTCAATGTAACAGGGAAAGTATCTAATCGACGGCGACATTTTGTCTCTGCAAAAGCGAGAAGATCCCCAACGACGCCGGTATCGACAATTACGAGACAAGCAGGAAAACGATAGTTGACAAATTAAATTGCGATCGGCAACTGTGAGCTCACGGCGGACTTTGTACAAAGTACGAAACAGGAAAAGAGCCGGTGGAGCCTTTCCGTCTCTTTTTCTCTCGTTTTGCGTCTCGAGACTGTCAATGGAAAGTTTGCGAAAAGCTCGTCACCGTCGAGTTAACGCCCTTAGAGAGAGGGGTGGGGAAGTCGCACAATTAGGGAAGAATTTATTGAGCCAAACTCCGCGTCGTGACCGGAGGCGCTACATCAGTCAAACGATTGATCGTCTTTTTTTTTATTGTGTATTTTTCGTTCATATACCCGAAAGACAATTAACGTCGAATTAACGAGTCGCAAATTCGCCGGAGATGCGAAGAGCAGCGAGAGAGCGCAGGTTGTTCGTGCGATTAAAAATAACAACGCGCGGGGGAGGAAGAAGAAACGTGCGAGGAAAGCTCGAGCAGCACACCAAACGAGAGAGCGAGAAATAACGACCTCAGAACGGCAACGTGCCGGATAAATACGTAAACCGCTATGCCGGTTGTATACTCTGAAGAGACAATTAAAGTCGAATTTATTTATTCCAGCAAAGCACTGGCGAAACATTCCCGGAGAAAATAGGCAACACCTGCAACTATTTCGACAAATGCACTCGTAAAAAAAAAATTACGTAAGTGCACCAGACGAAAAAAAAAAAAATGGAACGTGGAACGTGTGCAGCTGCGTATTTTTCCATTTCAATCAAAGTGACCGACAATTACATCGATAATTAATTTAACATCCAGTCGACATTTAAATGAAATAAATGTATCTAACAGTTTCAATGTTTATTAATATAATTATTTTTAACATTCGACTTCCCCTATGGAAACGAAGTATATACTAAGAAATTTGAATCGTTTCCAACGGGGAAGCAAAATATTAAAAATACTTATTAATAAAAATTGCAACTCGTAGACAAATTAAATTTTTTTTTTGTATACATTATATCGAAATTTTCGGTGTTTTATAGAAAGAAATGTAACCTTTATATATTCTGACATATTCTTTATTTCTATGGGGGTTAATCAACTGTTGGATTACGTACACTTTGAAAATAATATATATTTTTTTCATTACCATTACAAATGAAAGTATGTATGCTGAAGAGCTGAAACAAAACAGAAAAAAAATCTATCGTAGTTGCAGACAAATTGGAGTCGAGAACAAAACCGTAAAATATTATTCGACATGCGTATACAGACGAATTCGAAACACGGAGAGACAATTGCGTTAGAACAATATCTGCTGTCGAGTCACCGCTATCTATCCTATCTCATGGCTCATCTGTTCTGGCGCGAAACTAACGAGGTCCTCGAGACACACAGCGTTCGGGGGTTCTGCCGTTCGTTCGCTCGCGCGCCAATCAGCCAGATCATTAACTCCGATAATTAATATTGATCGGAAATCGATAATGCATCGGTATAGAGTACGAGAGACCGTAGCGATGCTCGAGAGGGTTGGTGTACCGATGCCAGAGGCGCACAGTAGTCGATAATATAACCATGAAGCGAGACTCTCTCAGTTCTGGCATCGCAGTGCCTCTGGCATAGAATCGCAAGTACCTCTGACACCCGCGATGCGTTGTCGAATCAGTGTGACGATGCGCGTCGGTCCTCGCAGATCGCAACCAATGAAATCGGTGCGGAGACACGTAGAGCTGAATAACCGGCATCGAGGCTCAATACACGCGAGAGATCTTTGGAGTCGGTTTAGATGAAGCGCCGATAGACAGGTACTACTCTCGGACACTCCCCCTAAGCCGATCCTCGGCGGGCTCTCCGTTACGAACCGTTCTGTTAGAAACGGATGGAACACGTAATAGGCAAGTGGATTCGACATCGACGGTCGAGCACGTTTGAAACGAACGATAATTGACCATGGAATTCGTTGCGGGGCATCTGGAATTTCGTGGTGGGGACCGGTTCGTGCCTACCGTTGGAAACCGTATATGTAGAAACCTCGGCGAGCAACTCTGTGATAATATGCCTCGGTGAACATTGTCGAGATATATGCTCGCGGTTTTACAGTGAGGAGGAACGAGAAGCCACAGAGAGTTTCCCGGGTACATGTGTGTGGCATTTCGCACAAATGTAACACCTACACTTATAGTCGTTAGGAAACGACAAGTGGAAATTCAAATATATAAAATTTTCGTATAATGTTAATAAAGAATTAACAAGTGAATTTATGAAAGACAATTCGGAGAATCGAGGCATGAGAGGCGTCGATAAAAATCGCGCGGGCGAGTTTTTTTTTTACGCTTTATGAACTACTGAGCCGCAAAATCCCGAGAATTAAAGTACATATCAGAATATATTATGGAAGATGCCCTTATATAGAATGTCAACATATTCTATATCTTAAATATATCTTATATGTTTCTACTGGATATGTCATAGGGAATACATACCAGAAAGATGAGATATACATATAGCATATATATCACGAAAAATAAATGATAAAGTGCTAAATGATATATCTTGCGGCAAAATGTTCGATATCTTGTATATATCTCAGTATATACTTTATTTCCATCTGAGTTTACAACTTATATACAGAATAGGGTTTATATAAGGTAAAAGGCCCAATTTGTGACCATTATAGGCAACTCTCTCACTTTAAGCGTGTAAAATTATAAGGATAAACAAGGAGGACCGAGTGTCGCTGTTTGTGACCCCCCGGAACGAGCGCCACCCATTGGCTGCATATTGAATGGTGGGGGAAGCCGACTATGCTAGAGGTACCCGGGTCACAAATTGCGACAGAGGGTCACAAACAGGGTCATTTACCTTAATTAATATATTGAGTCTGTATAATCTCAATACAAAATATACATATATACTTATCTTGTACCTTTATACATATATCCAGATGATGTATATTCTGTTTATACAGTGGAACCTCCCGTATTTGACGAGAGCACTGCTTACTGGCTGCCTTGCAAGGACGAGTGGGAGAGGGAAACTGCTGGCTAAGCCATTGGCCCGCCACCGTCGTTTCGTGCACCTGATTGGTCACTCCCGTATTTGACGATGTCTTCCAATTGCGTCAAATACGGAGGGTTCCACTGTAGTATATATACAGTGGAATCCCTCTATTCTTAACTTCACTTAATTTCTCGCTTATTTTAACTCGTTATCATGGCAACGCTTTTGCTTAACTGTATTTCCCCTGAATCCGCTCGCCCCACTATGAGCGCAAAATGTACACTGCGCACGCGCAGAGTCACGCTGTGGATGGACGCGTATATCCCTCATTGCCCCTACTCGCAGCAATTGATCGAGAGTGGGGACTGTAGGGGAAATACAAAATAGCGAAAGGGTCCGGTCCCGTCGAGTTAAAATAAGAGGGGTTGTGCTGTAGTCCGTATGAACATTAAATATGATATTATGCACGTCTAATTATATATACAAACTATAAGTAGTCTATATAAAACTCAGATGCAACATTTGCCTGATCGTAGTAATCGATTATTTTGCCATTAATTATACTGACGGATTAGACGCGTACGATATGAAAATCCAGTGCGATAAACTCTTCGATTTATATTGTGCAATATATATCAATATAGATAGATATGACATGTAGGTATAGGCTGTTGTGCTCGCCCTCCATGCTCATCGGTTCGAACTATCGCCCGTCAAAGTTTTCGAGCAACAGCAGCTCGAACAGCAACATCGACGATAGGAAGCTCCGACACACAGCGGTAGAGAATCGCGGGTAGTACGCCCCAATACCGCGCGGGAAATGCCATTCGGGCTCACGCCTCTCGATTGTGAAATCGTCGACGTGGTACGCGGAAAACGCCGGGCGGTAGAGCGTGAGTTCGATCGATCGATATCATCGAGAACATAACTCAATATAATCCCGGAGATCTCCGCTCGCCTATCGGTGCGCAGCTGTGCTCTGTGTCCTCGACATTCATGCGCGGGTATACCTACGCCAACGCTATGTGCAATACTGATGTACGGCAATGCACATTGCAACGCAGACCTGTTATATCGATATTTCCAACGAAATGTATTGATATACCACGGTAACGCGAACAGAAACTGTAAGGGTTATGTAGTATAGGTTTGTGGAATATTCTACAAAAGCGAACAACGGCTGGCGATTGTATGAGCTTTGTTTCATTACCAAGTGCTACCGTTGTAAACCCCCCACCACACCTCTCCCCCAACCCTTTTCCTCATCAGCTATCGCGCCTTTATCTATTTGCCAGCGACGCGAAATATAACATTATGGAAATATATTCAGAGTTCGAAGGTAGTCGTAGTCAATCAACGATACGAATTTGACATTTTTTCGGTATACACTTTAAAACCCAATCGGGTAATATTCTTTAAAACGTATTGAAACATTCTGTGATACAGAGTTATTGGGATTTTTTCGTTTAAGTTTGGACTGTTTATAACACTAAAGATGGACTAAAAAAATTCACCTTTTTTCATTTCCGGCGGTAGTAACGCAGACCGAGACTATCTAAAATACGGGGCAAGTCGTAACGAAAGTGGTTAAAAAATTGAGAGTTCTATACAACGGATTCTGTGAAATTAGAGTTCATTATTTAGTAACTTACTCCTTAGAGTGCCGTACTCATTGCGTGAAATCTTCCATTTTTTTTTTGTTTGCCCAGCTGTTTCAATTAGCCCCGGTGTACTCTCCGTCTGTCAACAACGAAAATAAATGTTTTTTTTTTTTTACAATTACTAATATGCTGCTTCAGTTTAGACAAAACATCGTATTGGATGATTGTTCTCGCGCTCGCGAGTCCGTCGCGTAGTCGTGTATTCATGGTGTCTCGCTCGCGCTCACGGCTCTCGCTACCTGTCGTGCTCGTTCATTCAGAGTTCGACCCGTGAGTACTAGTGTGTGCTGTTCTCGTTAGAATTTCGATACGAATTCTTTCGATTTTGTGACTCAAATTGTGCGTTAAGATTAATGCTCTTGAGGTTCAATTATCGCGATGAAGTTCTCATGTCATCGTTAGATGCAGTTCGCGCCAATTTATGGATAATTTACGCTGTTTCGGTGAGTTACTTTTCGCTTAGAAAATTATCGATCGCGTATAACGATTCGATCGCTCTCGCCTTCCTCGCTTCGATCTTTCTGATTTTCTGATGCACTTGAGTGCGATCCCGTGACTTATAACCGTGCATTTCCGCAACCGTTCGCTTTCCCGAGTGCACTCGGCGATGGTTATCGTTTATCGAGTTTTGAATCCCATAAGATCTCATTACAGTTTAGATTTTCGTTTTGTTGTATAGTTTGTTTCGTACTTGCGGAGGTCGGCTCGTTCCACCGACCTCCGGTTCAGTCCGGTTCGTTAATACCGGCGAAATAAAAAATAACTGACCCCCACCGGAACACCGATGTGCTCGCGAGGGTGGACGGCCGAAGGTGACGATGGAGTTTAAGATTTCGCGTTTTTTTTTTTTCTGTTTTCGATGTCGTTTTTTTTGGTTGAGACTTTTTATTAAAATATAGCATTCGCATTCGCGATATAGAAGAATTCGTTACAGGTTATAAGACTGTATCCAGGATACGTTTTCCCACCGATCATGGATCATCCACTTATCCCACCGACATCTCAATATTTCATCGAAAAACGAAAATGAAAAATTTTCCACAGGCTACCATTTTTCTAAACCAGGATATCCTGAAAAAGGAAATCTATGCAACGACGCAAGGTTCGGCGGCTTCTCGGCATCGTCCAAATACGACTGTGAAATCCAATCAAATGAAACAATTCCATCGTGCAATGTCGGCCTATCGATAAAGTCAACTGTCTCTACCAGAGACAGGTTCATCGGTTTGGAACATACGATATCTCCCCGCGTCTCTCATCCCGATTCCATGCTAGATTAAGTTTACCTCGTATTACTACTGGCTGAAGCTACCGACTCGAGACATTCATTAACCCCATTCATTAGCAACGAACACAAACGTACACGCCTGCAGTATGCTCTACGATACTGCACTATTAGATGTTCTACTACGAATAGTTTCGTACCGTTTGCTACGAAGTTCGCCAGGGGGTTTGCTGTCCTCACCGAGGGTGATAGTGCAACCGTAGAGCTTTCTCTCACTCACGTTATACACTCGAATGTGAGTCTCGTACGGAGATGAGGATTTCACCCAATGCTTTCAGTAGTGTAAGTGCGTTATAGTCAGACTTCGATTGGAATTCTGGCCCGTTAAAGATAAGGGTGCAATGCTTCTGGTGCCACTGGCCACCCCTGCTTTGTGCTCGGAAGGATCCTACAATATGCTACCAACACCGTAGCCCCCGCACACTCACCCTTGTCAAACGCTGTGGCGAAGGACCTCCAACACACGGACACGTATATTCGCCATCGGAGCTACGAAGACAGTGTTGGATTTTCAATATAGACAAACACAGACTCGCGCATACATATAGAACCATTCTACCGGTATTATAGAAGACATGAGTGAAGGTATGGTATACTATAGCATATAGAATGGCACCCCGTTGGGAAGCCGAATGGAGTGGGGATATAGCGAGGGGCGTCCAGGCGTGCAGAGGGATCGTCGAAGCTACCCTCGCCCGATGGTATAGGCCCTTCTTATCGCCCCTTGCCAGCGAGGCTAGCGCACGTTGACTAAACGCCGAAATACGATTCCGCGCACTTTGTTTCCTCTGCTTGGTAGCGATAATTGCGCACACCGGGAAGCACTCGCCCGGATCTCTGCGTCGGAGTCCGCGTGCAATGCTTATTGTTGACTTCAACTCGATGAGGGTGAGAGAGAAAGTAGAAATTCCCGACGGCATTCGAACGCTCTCGAGCGAATTCGATCCTCGAATATACACACACATCGAAAAATATAGGTATATATACCGGCAGGCCATACAGAATAACCAAGTGAAAACATATTTTTCTCAAATACCGTTACGAACATTTTATTAGTTTTTTTGCAACCAATATATCAATTCGATAAAATCCAGTTTGAAATGGGTATATATATATTTTTTTAACTTTTTTAGAAAAAAAATAAAAAACAGGTTCGTTGTTCGAGGATTTCGCGAGCCTTTCGAATCAAAGACTTTTTGTTGTTCGGAAGTTACTTGGTAAAGCTTCGATAGATATTTCCCGTATGTATACAGTGATGGTTTATTCCGGCGAACGGAAACGCTGGTACCGTTTCTTTCCGACAATATTAAATTAATAGTTCCGTCGCTGGTCTCTCGGTCACGCGAGGATAGATCGTCGAAGACGACGACGCCGACGACGGGAGGATGAGGACCTCCTGTCGGAGGGGGTGGATATCCAGAGCTTGGAAACGGCGGGTGAGCAGAGTGCGCGGAAGGGCGAGTTGTTTGCTCCTAAGCCTCCCTGCGTGACTTCCTTCGGGGTAGTCGGCTTACTTCCGTTGCGGACCAATCACGCGAAGCAAATAGTCGTAATGCAAACGTTTCGAAACTTTCGACATTCATCCACGTCTCAGGAATCGCGTTGCTTTCACCTCCGCCTTACTCCATCGTTCTTCGTCCCCCTCCCGCTCTGCCTCGCTATATAAATTTGTTCTTAACCGTATAAACATCTAGAGTCGAGTTACTTCCTGTTACGCTGAGCGACGGGGAGAAAGAAGAACTTCCTGCGCGCCGAGAAGATTGAAATCTTCGCGTTCGATACCCTTAACCTCCGCCCGCTCACGTTGATCCCTATATTTTATTTCGAACGTATTTTTCTCCTTCACTCACGAGTTTCTGATAAAGGAAAAAAAAATACTCGCTGAAGAATTGCTTTCTTTCTTCGACAGATTGATTTTTTCCCCCAGATTTTTTTTTGTATAGAAAAAAAAAATTGTCCTAAGCAATTTGTGCGCATACGATAAATATATTAGTAACGTTCGAGTAGTCCGGACAAATGTGGAGAAAGTCTTTCGAGTCTACTGAGTCATCCACTCAATCGTCTGCATTGGATCTGCACGTCTGCAAAAGTAGCCAAGACGAAGAATAAAAGGCGCGTAGGAACTTTTCCATCCCTTATATATGTATATCGTGTATAGAATAGAATGAAATCGGCTGGGGTAGGAGAAGGATGTTGTATGTACATCGTCCTCCGTCGAGCGACGTCGTTTCGTAGACCGGTTAAGGGTTAACAAAATATCATAAAGACGGCTGTGTTGGTGGGTTTGCTGCTAGTAATAGTTGCGACGACGGCAAGACTGGCGCGTATAAAGAAGACGAAAGGAGAGGGAGAAGACTTGGATTTATTGTTTATTAGTCTTTTCGAGAGATTCGTGTTGTACGCGTCTGTGTGCAGGAAGTACGGACTGTTAAGTAAAGCCCATTGAAAGTTCGCTGGCACGATATGGTCGTGTGGAACAATAAAAAAAAATAGCCACCATTGAAACTAAGGGTGAGATGGAAAAACGGGAAAAAAGAAATATACCAGAATGAAAACGGAATATCCGGATAAAAAATGAAAAAAAAATAAATAAAAGGAACTCCACGATTCCGCCACTCGAACGATATCGTACGCAAGAAGGGCGCAGTTCGTACGCGAAGGGATGAGTTTTTCAGAGATCGTATTCGCTCTCAATATTCTGGCTGATCTCGTGCGGTATCATCGAGACAACTTCGCGGCACCCCTTTTGGAAAGGATGCGTCCTATCTCGCTTGGTTTTACGAGCTCTCTTGGCTCGCGAAATTTGTCTGGATGCCATCCGAGTATCCGCCAGCCTTGGCTTTCCTTCCTTCCTTTCGAATATATACGAAAGGCCGGGGGGGGGCAGGGGTTGGTTGAAGGTGCTACCACTGGTGCCGGTGGTTCTAGTGGTAAAGGACACGAGCCGGAGGATACGAGGGAAGTAGTAAACGAGTAGTACGAGAGCTCGCGCGCTCGGAGGACTCACCCCCTTGAACCCCTCGAGCATACTACCCTCCCCTCCCCTTCTTCAGCCTTGCCAAACCCCTTATAGTATTCTCGAGGCCGGAGCGCCTCGAACCAACCCCGGAGAAAACGCGAAAGCGACCACCCACGAAGCCCATTCAACGTGATACACGTCAGAGTAGCTGCATGCGGTTTCCGAGCTGCTTGCAAATTCGTTTCCCGTACACGCTTACTCATTCCTCCTGTTACGTTTCCCTCTTTCCACTTCCCTCACCCCACTCCTTTTCCCCGCTTCGCAGTCTATCGAGGAAGCTTGTTTCCGAATGTACACGGGTTTTCTGCTTGCCTCTACCGCCACTACTCGTTGCCTGCTCCGGCTCGTCGTTTACCAATGTGAAATTGTCGGCAAATGTACGTACGACAAAATGCTCATGTAAATCGGGAAAAATAGTCTGGTCCATACTTTGTGTGTATTCAACGTGAAACTCCGACGACGGAGACTCTTGCAACCTTTCGTGATTCGTCCTACGACATGCTTTTTCGTTTCTTCTTCTATTTTATCCGCTCTCTCGGGTCAGTCGAATTTTTTTGCATTTATATACATTTTTTTTTTTTTTTTTTCGTTTATTTTATCGTTTCTCTGCTCTCGTACAATTTGGTCCCCCAGCAAGAAATCGACTACGAGTATTCCCTTTCGTGCATAGCATATCGCTGGATATACTTTTTCTCCGTGTGGATACAGAGGATCATCCCAGGAGCTACGTATGTGCGAACGAGCGAGGGATACACAAGTACTGCTCCGATTGGCAAGCCGCCTTTTCAGCTCCTAGATAACTTTTTTTTTCTCTGAATTTTTTTTCATTTTCGTTCTGTAGACAGAAAGATAAAAAAAAGCTTTAGACTCGAAGCCTAAAGCTTTACACGATTCGTGGAGCTTTTTTTCTGGCACTTGTATCCACTCGTTATCGTATAGCTCGTTCGTCGGCCGGTCTACTTGCTCAGTTCTACTATGTACACGGAGAAAAAAAATAGTGCGCGAGAGAGAAATGCTTGACCGGTAACGGGTAACACTTTGTTCCTCTGCAGTGCAGATTTTTTGTTTTTGTTTTTTTTTTTTTTAATTTTTTTTTTCATCGTTTCGAGGGATATAACTGGAGTTCGAAAAAAGTACTGCTATCCCCTGCACACACCTTCTCTTCACCGATACTACTCGCCGACCAGGCTATATCCGGGTATGCAGTAACAATGTTTTTTTTTTAATACCCAAGCGTACTCGCGTTTTGTGTAGCTACCGATTCGCCAACCCACTTCGCGATAGACACGTTTCGCCGCTGCCGATAGGGGAATGTCAAACGGTGGTCGGCGGTACGAGTGTTTCGCACGGGACAAAGAGATAAATGGGATATTCCATGGAAAAAAAAAGAAGAAAAACATGGCGAAGGGAAAACGGACCGAAGTACTATCATCCGCGAGACTCGATCTGTTGGTAACTTTTGATCATTTCTTTTTACGATTCGGTATCGTCGCAGCCTCGTCATTGAGATATAAAAAAAAACATTAATAGCAGTGACTCGATTCATCGTCGATCGAAGCGAAAGTTAATAAATCGTTCGAACTCAGACCACAGGGCAATGGGAAGGAAAATACTGCATTATTTGACTATAAATTCGTGCAAAAATGAACTGTGACTCGGCAGTAAACTTCCACGTACCGTCCGCAAGGTTTTCCCGATTCTGTGACCTCTCGACCCTCCAAACGTTCAGTCATTGCGGAACCTTCTGAAACATTCATCACTCCCATCTTAGCCAGAGTGGACTTCACTCGTTCACTTTTCTCTATCTCCGGTCGTTTTTTTTTTTTTACTTTTTTCTTTTTCTTCCCTCCTCGACAGAGGACTTTTCGTACGGAAAGCGTAGTCACGACGGGCAAAAAACGAACGAAGACTGCCAAGCGCGAGCGTTCTTAGTCGAAGGACTAAGGCATCAAGCACAAGACTTCTCAACGCTCGGAAAAGGAGAGCCGACTCTCCTTTCTATTTCTTCTCTCATTTTGCTGTTCGCTTCTTCTTCGCTCGCTTCGCGGCTGTTTCCAGAGGTAAATTCTTCACTTTTCTTTTTTTCGTTTTTTTTTGCAACATCGTATACTCTCGAGTAAGCAGGAGGAAGACCCACCGGAGCAGACGTTACTCGGTAGCTGGCGGAACAAACGTGTCGCGCGCTCGTCAACCACCCCTATGCGCCTTTGAATTATTCGATGCTTAGGTGATTCACAAAGTATCGGATGACTACGAAGACCCTCCCGATGGCTCGACGCTGTTTTTAAAAGCATTATGAAATGCTTTCATCGCAGGCGCTCTTTCCAACATAACGGAAGAGATGGGCTAATAATTGACCAATTAAAAGGATGATAATGACTTTCAGCAGTTATTCCGTCGTGTCCCGTAGACCGTGATACAGAATCAACATGAACGTGGCGTTAACACGAACTGCTGTTGTAGATCACGAGCAACGGTCCATGAAAGCGAACGGCGTGTATTCGTTACAGCCGAGAAATGGAGCGTACCGCGTATATATTTATCGGCAAAGTGGATCGCACCTGTTAGTGGAACGCAAAAACGATAATATCTCAAATTTTATTTTGTTTCTTTTGTTTTTACCTCTGGTCGTTGATGAGTCATTATCGTGTATCTTATTTTGAAATGGTAACATTAAAGTCAGATAAGTAGTCGATAATATATACACTGCAAAAAAGAAAGTCAAATCATTTTACATATTTGTGCGAATGACATTTACAATACGAACGCCTTGAAATTAAAATTACTATACTTTATGGGTTGTATCGCGTATTGAAATTAATATGTCCCTATATATAGAAGTGACTATATTTTTATATTTTTGTGACGACCGTTACACAAATTATTGAAATTTATATATACTTTATCTACTTTATAGAAATGTAATAATAATGTACGTACTACGCGAAACTTTAATGTGTTTTAATTAAGTTAACAGGTTGGAAACTTTGCATTTTTTGAGAAACTTTCGGGTTCTTTTACTGCTTAAAATGCTTGTAAATTTACAACACATTTGTAATGCAAATCCAAATGAAATTTACAATTCAGCTGATGAAAAATGCTATTAGTATACATTGCGTAGTGATTTTCATTATCTTGAAATACATTTTAATATATTTGCGTTGAACGTACTATAAACTGTATTACTTTTATTAGGAAATTTCTATATGAAAATAACGTATGTCATACAGGTTATTGAAATACGTTTATCAATGATTGAAAATTATAACGCGTAAATATAATATTGATATGAATATTTTTCAAAATCAATGAATTTTAATATATGTTCCATTAAAATTGTATCGCGAACGTACAGTAAATTTCATAAACCGCACAGAGAAAAAAATGTATTGATCCGACTAAATCGCCCTTTACAGGTGAAACAAATAATCGGTTACTTCAAAGAAATAACTGTCATAGTAAAAAAAGAAATAGTCAATTTATTTAGCAATGAATATGATTAACTAAGCATTTCGTTCCGTCAATGAAATATTTGTTTCGCCATCCGCAAGCGCCGATTTTGTCAATTCAACCGATTTTTATTCTCAGTGCGTCATTCATAAAACTTCGTCTATCTTCCATTTATTAATTTCCAAACAAATTTTTTTAACGGTGTATCGTAAATTACAAACGCAAAGGTGCAAAAATGACATTACATTCAATAGTTATATATGTCATAAATGTTTTTCAAAAGAGTATAATCATTATAAGATATTTTGTAAATTATAAACTTTGGTTACGCACTTTTCATGCGCATTACTGAGTTCTGGGGCTTTAATTAAATTCTGACTCACTGCCGATGCGTCGACCGGATTTAACGGAACGTCTTCCAAGAATTGGAAGGGTGCAGCCTATGATCCCTTAATTCCGTTCGGTGTTGTACGGCATAATCGGCCGAGACCTTTGGTATACTAATGTGGAGGATAAGGAAGGGTGACGTTTTTCATAAAGACGAAGAACAACCCCACCCGCCCGTCAAGGCGGTTTCTAACTTTCCGAAGCGCTCATCCGCGTCGTAGACTTTGATTAGAGGATCCTGATAATGACGTGAAGATCGAGGCATAACCCGGTTGGCTCGTCGACCGAGACGTTTAATCGGATATCCAAAACTGTCTAAGGCAGCTCGTCGCCCAAGAAGATATTGCCTACCTCGGGGGGGCTCGCCGATGCCTCGGTAATCGAGGGGATGGGGAAGGGGGAGGTTGGAAAATCAAATGGGTTTGCGTTCCGTAGAATCTATGGAAGTTAAAGAGGCCACTTTACAGGCCGGATACGAAGGAGATAGAAAACTTTGAGTAAACTTTTCTCGATCCGGTTATTAGAAAAATATTTAAATTTTCTCGAGACTTCGGATAAAACGTAAAAAGCAAACAAACAAACAAAAAAATCCCTTCGGAACGCCATGTCTATGCGCATGCATTGGAAACAACGGAATCAAAGCCTCAGACGAATTTTCATTGATCGAGGAAAGAAAAAAAAATCGGAAAAAAAAACACAAGGAAAGCGGCAGAAGAGTGGCGGCGAGCTTTTACACTGACGAAAAATCTCATCTTCCGAAAGTGCTCTTCGTGGCGAACGAGCCGAAGAACGACTCCGTAGGAAAACTGCAACGTTCAAAGATCGAAGGCAGCAGTAGGTAAGGCGTAGCAATGTTTGCCGATGGTGCAGCGAGAGAGCAAATCGAAGCCAACCGATGCGAGTGAGTCTTCGATTTGCTCACGAGAAAAAGAGATCAGTACGAAAGATGCGAGGGACAGTTAGATTTTACGTTTATCTTTATAGCGGAGACTCTCGGCGTTATGTCGAGCGTTCGATTGGTCTATTCCCTTCGACCGATTTGAGACGATTTCTAGAATTTTGCATAGTAATTTTTTTTTAACAGATCGAGAAAATTCAGCCATAAGCTTATTCTTTAACAATATTATTCGCGTGTGGGCACAAGATTGTGCCAATATTTGTGGTCCAATGGCCCGAAATAATTTTTTTTAAGAACGTTTACACGCGTATTACACGATAACCCGACCGGATATCGTCTTGGCTCGGTCCAAGAATATTGAAAGAATCGAGGACGTCGGAGAATATGAGAATCGAATGAAACCGTAACGGAGGATGAAGTACAGCGAGCGATATCGAGCAGTAAAAAAAAAAGTGCCTGAAGACGCCAAGAGAGTACAGCGAAAAATTCAACCACGAAAACACCAACCAGTCGAATGAAACGGTCGACGCAACTTTACGATCGTTTTTATCGCGCCGTTATTGACTCAGGAATACTTTTACGGTCGCGAGTATGATTTTACGATACCGCCCTTGCCTATTAGCCATTTCGCTTGTCGTTCGTGCGACACGACGTATCCTCCTCTTTCTCTGTCACCACGCCTCTCCACCATCCCCGCGAAAGAAACTCGAACGAGAGACTCTTCTATGCCATTATTTTTCTATAGAATACCAGGCTATTTTCTTCTCCGCGGATTCGCTTTCGTTCGAACTCAATGTTTTCTCTCCGTCGCGCTTCCGTCGAAATCGCGCACCAAGAAACTCTCTCGTAACTTATAAGAAAACGATTTTCTTCTTTCCCGACGGTACAAACGGTACATATAAATGAGTGTAGAAACGATTGGTACGTTGCTCGCCTATCACTTTGTTTGTTTCTCTCCTATCAATAAGTAATACCTTCGTTGTCGAACTATTCGTACTATTTCTCTCTACCGGGCCATTTCGGTGGTTATTTTTCGAAGCGTAAAACCCTCGAGCGCAAACACGATCTGTCTGGAACCGCTTGCAGACAGCGCAAATAGAAATAGGTAGGTATGAGATAAAACGGAGTGAAGGATGTGCAATACGAATACATACATATATACATAAATATATATGTATATAGTTGTAGTACACGATACAATCTCTGAAGGGGGTGGCGCGTGTAACTCCGCGGTAATCCGGATAGCTGGAGACACCTCCAATTACAGGATCAAAGGATAGCTCAGCTCAACGATCCGCGCTCTTCTTGTACCGCTCGGCTCGTTTATCGCGGGGACTCATCGTCCTGAAGCAAAACGAAAACGAGCACCGTTGCCCCACGGCAGGGAAAAGCTACGAATTGGGTGTCCTTTACATCGTAGTTATGACGCAATTTCATGCAAGACGCATTAATTGACGAAATCTTTTTTTTTTTTACCGAAAGGAATATACTTTAAGGAATACTTTGAGAAATAAAACTGTGTCGTATTTCAAGTCTTTTATGTTACGAAAGAAGATTCTTCCTTCTTTGATTCCTTTGATATTTGTAAGTGAGTCGTTGATGTAAAAAAAAAAAATGAGAACGTGTTTAAACTACGAAAGGTGTGCTTACGGAATAGAATTTTCGAAATTGGGTTCAACATTCTGGCACGTAAACGCACTTGACGTTATCGAGAGGGTTTTATTGCACGATGAGAGGAGCGAAAAGTACGAAAGGGAGAAGCGGAAAGCGTACAATAATTCGCATACCCCATAGCCGAGGTATGAGAGTATATATGCTCTATGAGAGCGGTTATGCGCGCATATATGAGATCTAATAATGTTAACGTACCAAGCGAGTGAGCTCTCGGCTCGCCCTCGTGAAATATAATTATTAGTACAGGGCACCCCCGAGTGTCCGAGGGATGGAAGAAAAGTACGATAGTGCACTGAACTGCGGTTGAACTTCGGTACCGTTGAGACTGACGAAAAAACGAATAAAATGTATTATAATTCGCTTCTACAATTGTACTTATTTCTTCTCGTTAAAACGAGAAAAGAAATATCGTCGGAGGACGAACGGCCGTGAGTCTATTGTTACGTTTTTAAATAAAAGTCCACCGGGAAAGCTCGGGATTTCAGTACAGAAATAGAGGTTTCCCTCTCGCGGCTACCGAGTTACCAACCGAGCTGAAGGGTCTTATCGCGGTGAGAATGAAGAAAAAAAATATATAACGGAAAAAACTTTCGTTCCCGTGGTACTTGCAATCTAAAACATTGCCAGAGTTGGAGTCTATATAAACTATATTTATATGTATGTATATGTGCGTAGGGGTGTAGGTGAGTATTGTACCGTTTTATGTTGCGCGATGTAATAGACTCTGATATAGGATAGGCAATAAACCTACGGGTGCTGGTATGCTCTATACATTTATGCTGACACCAACGGTTTTTCCTCGAGTCGGATTTCTCCCTTCGGCCTTTTAGTCCTCACTCTTTGCACATCGTCCTCCCCGTCCCTCGGTTTCCTATATTCAAATGAATATATCGCGCCCGTTACACCGGCACCCAGTGAGTCAGTGAATAAAAGCTACCGCGCGATAAATTATTACATCCGAACTCATAAAAACATCTATAAATATCTCCGGCTCTCGTACAGACTTGTACAGTGATAGCTCTCTTTCTCGACCGCCGTGTCTCGCGCCTCGACGAACTTTATCGCATTCATATATATTCTCGAGTGGTACAATTAACTCGATTCTTTTCAAAGTCCGTTTTTTATTTGCATGTTAAAGTAATCGACGTGAATTCACTGTGATTGTTTGGATCGCGCGAACTACCCATCCTACATTTAATTTTATGCAATTGACGTTGAGGGATATACCCCCCCCCCCCCCTCCTCATCCCCCATTGCTGCGGCGCGTTGCCCCGAGAGTTCGGGCAAACAGTGCCATCGAACGACGAAGGGGTGAACCAACGTCAAGCTCAGCGGTCGATCAAAACGGCTCTACCGGGGCTTCACCGACCAGAGTTAGCAAAAACGATC
Organism: Buathra laborator; assembly: GCA_934046635.1. Classification (NCBI taxonomy): domain Eukaryota; kingdom Metazoa; phylum Arthropoda; class Insecta; order Hymenoptera; family Ichneumonidae; genus Buathra; species Buathra laborator. Next base: position 1,011,905 of record OW203897.1, on the reverse strand, counting down.
GTTTTTTTTTTTTTTTTTTTTTTTTTTTCCAATTCAAATGTCATAGAAAAACTGTCATAGGTAAAAATATAAAAGCTGTTAAAACTTTTATCAAATTTTAACGTACATAAATTCTTATTAAAAAAAATGACATCTTCAGCGGCGAAGAGTTCGAAGAAGTTAAAGTCACAGAGATCCAAAGGGTCGGATGTCCCAATTCAAAGCGAGCGATCGGAAAAAGGCGAAACTTCTAGTAAACCTTTTTTTTACTTTTTTTTCTATATTTTAAAAATATAACAATATATGTCAATAAGAATAATATATATCAAGTATATCAAATATATTAATAATATCACATTTGCGATCGTTAATAATTTTTTTTTTTTAAACGGCGTCCACAAAACTTTCCATACGATGATTAAAAATGAGGTGGCGATTTGCAAATTAAATTTGCCTCTTTTTTCATATTAAATCAATGTCGATGACAGATCCTGCAAATGTTATTGAGTATCGACTATCGGATCAGCAATTTGTAAAACTCGGCTGGACGTTAAAACCATCTAAAAGATTTGCCCGTAAGATAATTCAGTATCAAACTCAGATGGCAAAACCTCATGTGGATTGGTACGATGTTTTTGCACCACTTTCGAAACCTTGACATTTCAATACTTGGAGGACGAAATATACGCAATAAAAGATATAATCGTCAATATGTGCTCCGCGCAGGTTCACGCTATACGACGATACTGGTACGAAGTATTACAGCGACCTTAAGACCCCCTTCGTAGTTTTTCATTCGGACAACTCCGGCGAAGTCTTTTATCCCAATGGCAGACTGGCTATCAGAGTTAACAGGCCGAAGAAACGAATGTGTAATTAGCGTTCTGTCTCACCGGTGTATACACGTATAATTAACGAGACGGTTCGACAAGACAGCAACGGATCATCTTTGTTTTCAACGCTCAACAAAAAATTCTATAGACCATTTTAAACTCGTAATTTTTTTTTTGCTATCGTCAATGATAAAAAATCCATTACTTTTCTCGTTGACCGTTGCGCGACATCGTGAGAACGTTGGCAATGATAAACGATAAAACGAGCAGATATTCAGTCGTTATCTTCTAATCGATTTCAAGATTATCTTTACACCGTATTCACGCCAGGAGGCAAAAACATCGAAGGATACCTTTGTGAACCACAGATTATCGCGGTTTTCGATGGTTTAGGCAACGGGATAGTCCTCAACGAGAACAACGATACGAGGTGTGTGCATTTTTTTTTTTTTCTGAAGCTGACCCCGAGACGATCAGCTTCACCGAAAGCTCGCCGTACGGATGTCCGTACCTTGCTGTGGGGGCGTGGCTCCCGCGCAATTAATTGCAGTATCCATCGCGATAGATATCCGTGAACCGGACGGAGTTTCAGTTACAACTGTTAGGATAGCATTGCCATAATTGAGAGTAATCGTCATTCCTTTGAGGTTAACCTACAATCAGATTGGTGGTATTTGCTTCGACAATCCGAGAGCACAATCTTTCGCGTGGACGTGGAGCCTTCGACGTGTTGAACCAAAGATCGAAGCAATTTATACGGTACAGAGGCGATTAGGCACTTTTTTAAATCGTAGATAAATTTCAATGACTTCACTGCGGTATCGAAAGTGTAGTGGAGAACTCCCTTTCCACACCTTGTGAAGTAAAATCGTATACGATACTTGGCGGAAAAACGATTTTCCTCCCTCGTGACGTAATATACTATTACGTAAATTTCATCGTTTTGCACAATACAGGACGTTTCTGCAGCTCGTTTCGAAAAACAGCTTCAACTCATAGAAGTCAAATCCATTAAAAGGTAAAATCTGATACCATTTTATAATTTCTTCGTTCTATAATCTCGAATAATAAAAAAAAAATCATAAGTGAAAAAATAATTTAAAAAAATGTTCATTATTAAAAAAAAATGAAAAAAAATCATCGATCACGTAGCTTGGGAAGTGCTAAAACCCCGAAAACCGGCAAGAGCCAAGAAAAAAAAGAAAAAACGCCAATAACCATCCAACCCGAGGATAAAAGTCCACCAGATGGCAACGATATCGAAGATATCTTCGAAAAATCAAAAAAAGATATTCTCGCACCAATAAAAATAATTTGTCTCCGATTGAACGAATACCTGAGTCTGCGAATCGTCGATCGCCGCAATATCAGCCTCACATTTTTTTCTCGCACCCGTAGCATACGGTATTATTTAAATATCGATTTATTCTTCACTAAAAAAATTCATTCAAACGATATTAAAATTGGAAATTTCACAGTATCGAATTAGGTACAATTTTGAATACAAAAAAGCCGATATCTTCGCACTCAGTGGATTCGTCAGCGGGAATTCTCGGTATTCTGAAGTCTCGCTTCGAGTTTGAAGAATCGAACGAATCTTTCGACCCGAATAACATCGAATTATCGAAGCTCTATATTCGAACGCCAACAGTCTTCAAAGGATGAAATTATTTTTTTTTTTTTGAAGGAACGCAGCAGGATGATGAAATAATTACGCAAATGTTTTATAAATAAAAATTAGCATTTACTCAAGATATTTATATCAAAATATAATTATAATGATTGACGTTGCGCGTGACAATGTTTTTTTTTTTCTTCTTCATCGTCGCACGCGATCGTTCCTCTTTCCGTCCTATGTATACAGTAATTGTGTTCATTTTAATGCTCGCATAATCGCGCGGGCGTGTATTTAAAATCTTCGTGTGTGTTTTGTGTACTTAAGACACGTACGTAAAACATATTCCCTCTATAAGCGGAGAATATAATGATGATAAGGGAGGAAAGTAAGGAAGGAGGGGATGAAAAACTACTTGGATGAAAAAAAAAAAATCGTCAGAGAGGAAGAAAAACTATTTCGATCTCTACAGATGCGCGGAGAAAAAAGTAATGTCGACTTGACAATTTCGAGCAATAAGTTAAGTTAGGATCGACTTGACGCCGCGTCGCTTCGAAAATTCGCGGCATCGTCGCGTTAGTCGTGAAAGGAGAAAAATGAAATGATAAACATTAAATTTCATTTTTCACCTGACGGCGAAGGGAAAGTAGAAACATGGAAGAAATATCTAAAAGAAAATAAAGGAGGCGAAAGTTTGTGAGTTAAAAATAAATATCGCGAGCTTTTCGCGTGTGTCTTCGTCGTCGAAGGGGCAAACGAGAAGCTTTCCACTTTTTTTTTTTTCGCGGATGAATAATTCACAACTGACTAATAAACGGCTCGTGCGTATCGACGCTTTATTACGAGCTGTTTACTCCTCGTAACGAGGATACTACGAGAAAAGAGAACCCTTGACGACGAAAATAACATCGCGAAAGAGCTACACGGGCCTCGAAGAGGCAACGAGATGCTACGTGAGGTATGAAGAAGTAGTAAAAGTTATGAAGGATTATTAGTGAACATAAATAATAAAATGGTGATGGTGTGAGGGGGGTAAAGGGGGGTAAAAGGACTCGGGGAGTCGAAGGATAAGGCTGTCGCAGGGAATAAACTGGCGAACGCCCTGGGAAACGCTCTATTCGGTCCCTGCGCCCTTTTTTCTTTTTATATCTTTATGTACATCGTTACCCAGGACCACGATGATCGGTCCAGCTTCACCGAAGCTTCCTGCATTGTCTACTTTGTCAACGAGCAAAAAAGAAGTTACATCGTCGTTTCTTCAACTACTAAAAAAAAAATGTATCCGCATCGATTTTGCTAAAAAAAAAAAACTAAAAAATTGACAAAATTGAAATTAACTGCGAAAAATAATCAGGTAGTCGTTGGTGAAGCTGGACGCGAGCCTTCGTCGCTCTTTTATTCTCCTTTCTACGTATCGTTCGCTCTTCGCTCTATATCTCTTGCCCCTTTCTATCTTCAACATCTCGTGGATGTTTTCTCTTTATTGCGTTTTTTTTTTTTTTTGTTTTTTTCTTTTTTGTCTTTTTATATTTACATGATCTTTCGCTCCGATTCAGTACCGAGGATTTCGGTTCGGCGTTTACTCGGCTCGTTTCACACGCGCCTCGATAACGCCGAGTCCACCGGCGCTTAAGGAGTTAAAGAACGAACAGGGATAACTTTCAAAAGAGTCTCAGTGACGAAGACGACGGGGGGATTGAAAAATAGAGAATCAGTCATTAACGATTATCGTTACAGATCGTTGATAAAACGTGTCTTGCGATTATCGTTTTCTATCTCAATTTTTCTTCCCTCGGTTCTCCCATCGCTTTCACGTCTCTCTCTCTCTCTCTCTCTTTCTCTTTCTCTCTCGTTTATCAGTTGGCGACTTTGACAAATTCGGGATTCGGCATGCTGCAGTTTTCCGGCGCGTATACCGGATGGGCAAAGTTCGTATTACTCATTCCAGCGTTTTTTCGATCAACCGCTCGCACGCGAACGAAGAGGAAAGATGCTACGAGCGAAGCGACGACGATTACGAGTAAAAGCATAACGAGACCACCGACAAATCCTGGCAACGACATGCAAATCGTTTCCGGATCAGCCGAAGCACTCGCGTTCTGTATCACCACTGTCGTGTCGTTACTCGTGTTCGTCGTTCCGAGAGCAAAGTTCACATCACCGGGCGCGACGACTTGAATTATTCTCGATGTGTTTACGTCCGTCATCTCTTGAGCGGCGCGTTTGTAAACGTGGGACGAGACAAGAGTCACGGTGTGGAATAGACTCTGTAAAAAAAATTAATAAAATCATTTAAAAAAATTGCGATGATCTTTTCTTCAAGATAACGACTCTAACCGGCGTAAGGTAGCCATATCGCTTCGCGTTCATTTCGCATAAATTCGAGAAAAATGAGAGAAATTTGCAAATACTTCTCGATGGTATAAAAATCTGAAAAAATTCATGCATATTATAGGTACTGAAAATATTAATTTTGCATAATAATAATTCCAAAATATTATTAACAAATTGATGAAAAAATAAATTGGTCAACAAATTTTCCGGAAACGCAACTTTTTTTTTTAATGAAAATGATTCGTTTATTTTTCTGAATACGTATGCATTTTTACAGATTTTTCAATTCACTTCGAATTTTGTGTTTTTTCACACATTTTTTCCATATTAAAGAAAATTCAAAGCAAATTGAAAAATCTGAAAAAATTCATACGTATTCCGAAAAATGAACAAATCATTTCGGCAAAAAAAAAGTTGGGTTTCCGGGAAATTTGTTGACGAATTTATTTTTTCATCAATTTTTTTAATAACATTTCGGAATCATTATTATGCAATATTAATCTTTTCAAAAATGAAAAGAAAGTTTTCAGCGAGTTTTTTGCGAAATGAACGGGAAGTGACAGAACTACCTTAATGTTTTTTTTTTTTTTTAGTTTTTGTCGAAATGTGAATGGAATCGATATTTTTGAGTGCTTATGACTTACGGGATCAAATTCAGCCGATTCGTCGTGTCTTCGCCTCCTGGCGCCACGAAGTTCCGCCGGTAGTCCCTCTACCGACCTCGGTCTACCGCCGAGGGTAGCAAGATTTCCTTCCAGTTCGTCCGAACCGACGGTTCCCTTTCTCTTAACGGTCTGATAAGCTCCAGCGGGATGTCCCGGTAGTGGTGGCGGTGGCAAATGTATGTTATCCTGCGTCTGACTCTGTGGCGAACTCGAAGCTGCTGTAGAATCTCCGGGAGTAGAACTCGGTGACGACGAGGAAGTTTGCGCTTGTGGCGCCGGTACCACATCGGGATTTGGTTCGCTGTAAGGAAACAATAACGTTAAGTTTTAAAAAATGAGGTCTATCGAGAGGTTTTCCGATGTATTTAGTGAGCTTTGGTTTTATTATTAACCTGTAAGCTCCAGCGGGGCCGCTGGGATGACGAGGATCAGGATACGCCGGCGGTATTCCGTATTCCGGTACCGGTGGCGCTCCGTAATCGGAGGAAAGACCTTGATGAACCGGTGCGCCGTATTCCTGAGGAATTCCACCCGACGGTACTCCATATTCGAGACCGGGATGTCCGCACTTTGGTTCCGGACAATTGTAACGGCAAACTTGTATAACGCACTGGAAGTGAACGTTCATACTGTCCGGGAATTTGAAAGCCTGGAAATACGCGAAACTAACGACGGAAGCGCTCGGTCCGAAATTCTTGATCTTCTGGAATCTGAAACGATAAAAGTAACGCGGAATTAGCTAAATTACATAAATTAAGTAGATATAGAATTTAATTGGCGAAATGAAAGTAATTCGAATTTACCTCGACATGATCTTTGGCCTGACGACGCATCCGTATTGATCGACCAGTTGAATAGGCGCCCTTTTGCCGTCGTGCGCCACACAATTTCTCACAAGCATATCGAATTTATTCTCGTCATCCTTTATCGCGAGTACCATAGTCATCGTTTGTCCAATTTTGACGATACCGGAAACTTCCGAAGCCCACGGACCTTTGCCGACTTGAATTTGCATCCAACACTGAAGATTGTCACCGAGGAAGTTGGCTGTTACCGCGTGAAGCATGTCAACTTGGAACGGTCGGAAGGTCACAGCTTTTTCGTAAAAATCGTACCAAGTGCAACGCAATTTTCTCGCCTGATCCCAGACTTCCTGAACGTAAGGATCGTACTGAACGATTATCGTGTTCTCCACGTAACTTCCCGATGGCGTCGGTGCGCCGTAAGCAGCGGCATTGTGATTTGCCGAACTGCTCATTCCGCAGGAATTCAAGAATATCTCGAATGTCGCACTGAGATGACCCGTTCCGGGTTTCAGATGAACGCAGTGAGGATCGGAGTAGAAACCCTTACTGAATATCATACCGTAGAACGGACGATCGAATTCTATGTTGACGCGCATATGTGTTTTCTCGCATTGTACCTGAAGATGTTTTATCTGCGGTGTGTCCGGCGATGCGAGAGGCCAATTTTCCTCGGCACCGTGAGACGCGGGAGGACCGTACTGAGCCGGTGGACCGTATACCGATCTGTGTTCAAGTGGCAGAGCGCTACTGTCCACCAATGGTGCCTCGCATTTCACACTCTATAATTAAAAAAAAAAAATCATTGCTTTTAATAACTAAAAACACATATTTCGTAACGGTAAATTTCGAAATTGATTAATTGAGACAACTATTTAAAAAATAATTGCAAAATGGGGTAATTAATTTCTTTGCTAAGCAACGCTACAAGGCCGCGAGCGTTAAAACAATTTGTTTGTTGGATTTCCAAAGCGACGGATGTTACCCCGTAGTATTGTGCAACACGCTGCACAGAAGGCTAAACAATACTTATACACGAGTTAATTTTGTGACAGACAAGCGAGTGTCTGGTTGAGTGCGTTATAGTGTTAAAACGCGAACGCACGTAAGCGCACGAACCTCGTCGCGGACGCAGTGTGATAAAGACGAGCATTTCGAAATACTCACGAAAACGGCATTATAACGGAAAAGAAGTTGTAGCTGCGTTATACCTGCTAGAATTTCGGGGAGTATCCATACTGGAGATACGTGTTCTTTTTTTTTGTTGTTTTTAATATCACGTTTTTCTTATTTGACGATTGTCGGGCAACGATAACCGTACAGAGAGCGCATCGGACACCTGTACGGTATTATGCCGCGTTGGATTGTAAGGCGGTGCGTTCCACCGAGGAAAGCGGGTCTTTCGAGAATTACAATCAACATATACGTATTTCTTCCGTAGTTTTTCCGTGTCTGGCGTGTATATGAACGCGCGAGAGAGCGCAATGGTAACGAAACCACGACGATGAAAAATAAAAGAATAAAATGTTTGACCGAATGCGGGCCATCGCGGTGCATTAAGAATTCCACGAACGTTTAGACCCCCCGACGACCGGTCATTCAACGGTATGCCGATAAATTAAATCGAATCGTGAAGCAAAAAAAAACACTTGTATCTCTTTTCGCTTCGCGAAACACGTACGGAGCGCGAGCATTCGAGATTCTCTTTTGCTGAGGTCTCATCGATCGAGATATCGACGGGAAATGATGTCGCGAGCTTTCTTCGACCTTGAGAAATCGATCGATAAATTCCGCAAAATTAATCGTAAATTAAGTCGTAAATTGATCGTAAACGTAAAGACACGTTACTATAATTTTAAAGTCTTTAAAATTAACGAAATAAATTGCATCAAAATCATAAATTTCATAGTTAAAATGAAATAAATTATTAAAAACGCATTTAGATGAAATTTAACACAAAAAGTCTATGATACAGCGAAAAAACGTTGAAAAGACTGCTGAATTCATTGCGTAAAAAATTGTACATTTTTTTCGAAAATAAATAAAAATCGAATTGTATAAATTATTTTTTTTTTTTAAATAGCAGATGACACACTGTAAAGTCAACCGATCGAAATCGCGTACATTACCATGTGTTGAGAAAAAAAATAAAAAAATCTCATCTCGAACAGGCAACACGGAGAAAGAGTGTATAAAAACATTACTATGTGGGATTAAATACAGTTAGACGTGGACCAGACCCCTCGCTTTCTTTCCCCATCTTTCTCTTTGTCGACTAGTGTGCGTACGTCTCTAAGAGTTTATTGGGGATAGAGTCGAGGTTCGTATGTTCACGCTGTTGCGAACGTCGCATTTGCGCCGAGCGAACAACGCCCTGGGCGACTTCTCTCGCATTCTGGGTTACCATCGGCGTCGTCTCACTTTGGCTCTATACGTGTACCGTACGTAGATACGATACGTATATTTGTGAACCGTTGAGGAGACAGGTCGATCGACGATCGGTGTCTCGGAGTTTTGGAATAGAAACCTGATTCCTCGGGTGTTTCATTCGATATATATACGCACCTCGACTCTTCTAGTAGTACAACTATCGGATCGATTACCGTAGACGATCGCGTTGATCCGCGAAAGGAATAAAATTCCTTGCGGTAAACGTATAATTTGTTATTCACGAATGGCACGTTTGGGAATTCACTTTATCGGGATTTCGCGAAGGCGTTTATTAGAAAGGCTATATAAGAATTACCGGGTTTCGCTCGAATGGACGATAAAGTGTAAGTAAATGAGTTACGATGTTTACAGCGGTATAACGACCGGAGAGCGAGAATAAACGTCTCTCGAAGTATAAATCGCTCGTCCCGAAGGCTATTTGCATTCTGGGTTACTTGGATATATATGTATATATTCTATACACATGTATATTCACTCATCGCACCGCGATGTATATATATATCGGTATGTTCAGTCACCGATCCGTCGATCAAATATACGTCGACATTCGACGTCGATCATTAACATAATTAGAACGAATTAGAAAGGCGGCGAGATTACAAGAATTATAATATCGAAGACGAAAAAAAATGCTTCGTTTCTGATCTTCGATTTTTTTTTTCCCACTCGACCTCGTCGATTAAGAAGGAGGAGATCTCTGGCACACGGTCGGACCCTGAAACCCTCCTCCCGACTCGGGAGGACGCGTGTTCGTGATAACGATCACGAGAAGGCGTTGAAAGAATTTTTCGACTACCCGACGAACGAACCTCTGACGGAACCGACAGCTCGCGAGCTCAACGACGGTAGCTCCGCTCCTACAGTTAGTTAGAAGGATTACGGGACGATGAGTGCTGACTAACGAGGAACTACGTTTGCCTTTATATTCACTTCAGTTTTTCCTTATTTTTTTTTACATTTTTTTGAAATTATTTCCGTGCAATCGCGCCGCTCGAATTCCGTCGCGAGCGCTTTTAACAAACGAGACGTTCAAGAATATAACTGTAAGCGCAGGCGTAACCTCGACCCTTAGTTCCGTAAAGTTGAAGAAGTTTGTCTCGTTTTGCCTTACGAAATTTTATTAGTTGGTGAGGCGGGTTTGTTTTTATCGTTGAGGATTGTAACGAATTGCATAACACCTGCTTACGTGATTACCAGACGCGTCGTTGTTTTTTAACGAATTCGTAAAAACAAAAAAATACTGTTGACGGAAAAAAAGCAGAAAAATATCTGCGATAAAAACTGTATACTTTATATTTATTAAACGATTTATATTGTTTTATATTTATTTGCATATACTTTTTTCTGATTTGACAATTATGTCGGTGCAAACATTCGTTAGACAAAAGAAAAGAACGGTATAAGATGGTTACGAATTTTCACTTTTATAGTCCAAAGCGCGCGGTCGTTTGGCGTTCTTTCTGCGTTTCCCGCTTCACTTTCACTGCGACACAAAATAACGTGAGACTTTCGTAATTGTCCGGAACAATGAGCGGCGCCTCAGCGAGAGTGTCGGCGTTTTAGTTATTTTTATTTTATATTTTTTTCAGAGTTAGCAACAGAGTTGGAACTACTAGTCACGGCAAGAGCTGTTTTTCTTCGACTTCGACAAACCTCGAGGTCGAAGCTATTCCCGATCTATTGCGTGAGAGAACGAACCGGTGTGTTCCGGGATGAAAAGACGAAACAAAAAAGTACCCGAGCGATAAACACGCGTAAAAGATCGTAAGAAAAATTCTACGGAAAACCGGAAAAGAGTTTTGCTCGACGAAACGAAAGAACGTCGGCGATCGAACGAAAATTCTTGACGGCAGAAAAGTCCGAAGTTAGAGAAGACAATTGATCGGAGGTGACCCGTTTCGTGTTTAGAAAGCGAACTCTTTCGTGAACGCACGCGGGTATCCCGTGGTCACATCCGCGTTCCCACTCCTTTCCTTCTCAATTTCTCTCGGTGTGTTATGCGTCGTCGATCTTTTGCTCACGCTGTGTTTATCGCGTTGGCCTCTTCATTCGGTTTTCTTTAAATTTCAAACCAAGCGCCGAGGCCTCTTTCGCTCACGAAAAACCCAACAAATTTAAAGAGAAATTCTCTCGCGAAGTGTATATAAATTCGTAAGGCGATTCGGTGGCGGAACACCGCGAGCGGTTGCGCTTCTCTTCTGACAGCGAAGGAGCCCGAGGTGAGGAAGAAAAAGTAGGTCGGACCACGTTGTATATCGAGGCACACACTACTGTAGTAAACTCACACACCGGTGTGTATACACGTTAAATATAATTCTCGAACCGGTGCAACTTTTATCTGAAATAAATTTTTATGCCCGTCTCGTTTCGTGGCGCGTAACGTTTCGTCTCCGACTGTCATACGGGCGCTCGGGAATAATCGCAAGCAAAAAAAAAAGAAAAAACAAACATAACAATTGCATTCACCCAGAAATTCCGAGGTATCTCTCGCGGCTCTTTTAATAAATGATACGTTTTTATTCACGAAAAAAAAAAATGCAATTCACACGATTGTGTATGCGTAACGATTGAAATCGTGCGATTTGCTTGCGGAAAAAGCAAGAAAAATATGAAGAGGATGAATGAGTTAAAACAAAAAAGAAGACGAGCAGACAGCAGGGAGAGCCGTGAGAATTAGGCTTCCGCGATCTTAGTTCTGGCAAAAAAAAAAAATAAGAAAAGCGCACCGTGTGTATAATAGAATTTCAGACGGTTCGCCGCGTCTCGGCGCGATGAAGAAGAGCCCATTTGCGAATAAAACGTCGCGGATTAAATTTTAATTGAGAGACCGAGTTTCGCGTCGAGGCACGAAGGTGGAAAACAGCTAAGCGAACCACATATTAGGAAAAAGGACGCCGCTCCACGACCGCGAAGACGAGAGAGACTATAGCGAGTTCCGTGAACTTTGAATAAAATGCAGCTTCGCACGTGTCATCAGCGATTTCTCGCGATACGACAAGACGACTTCCGGTTTACATCCGGCGCCGACGAGCCGACGAAAAAAACGTTTTTACCATTGTCACCATTCCGACGACTAATTGCCCTCAAAGTTGGCAAAGCGATTTGCAGTACAGAGAGCAGAGAGAAAAAAACGATGAAAGACCGAAGCCCTATATTGTGTAGTATATCTTGCGGCATTTGGCGTAATGAATCGAAGACGAACAACTGCGGTAGTCGAAGAAATAGCCGTAGACGTGGGAGGAGGAATCTTATAAAAGCCCCTGCCATCAAGCTAAGTGGTAGGCGTGTGTTTGAAAAAAAAGAAGAATGAAAGACACAGAGAAAGAGCGAAAGATAGGAAGAAATGGAAGGAGGAGCAGCGTCGCGGTCGACCGCAAGATTGTACGGGAAAGCCGAGCGGCAAGGCCAGTAGTAGACGAGACCGCTTAGACCGTGATGAATGACGCGTCACTATATTCTATTCTTATAGTCGTCGTTTTTTTTTATCTCACTTTATTTCTCTCGTTGTTATTGAATTTGTCAATGGCAGCCAGTAATCGATCGAAATTTCACCGTTCGTTCTTCGATCGAAGAATGTATTAAGAATTAAAAAAATAAATAAAATAAAACGAAATTTTCCACATCGAATCAATCGAATCTCTGTCAATTATAAGACTAACTCGACCAGTTGCTGATGAAATCATTTCTTTTACTGTAGATCGGCGTAATTGTTTTAATCGGCGAAATCGGGCTTTTCGTAAAAGAAGCTAATAAACGCAACAGGTGGTTTGCGGATTTTTCATCAGCTCTGTTATCTAATTCGAAGAAAGAGCGGGAAAAAAGACAATAGGCGAAGTCAGGATGAAAAATGTTCTCGAGTCCCGAAAAATCGGTACTATCGGTGAGATGAGAAGAAATGAGACCGCGCGAGAATTAGGACTAATCGACGGGGATTCTCCCCCGAGGGATCTTTTTTCGATGTGATGCCGTTGGGTCTGAGCGCCCGGTTGGGCTCTGTTTCTCGCTGATTGCCATCGAAACACGGAAAATCGGTTGGGATAGCGCCAAAAATCTCTTCACGATGCCGCGTGTGGAACGTGAAGAAAAATTGTGTAGAAGTCGATACGAGCATTAAGGCGTAGAGCACCTGTCGAAAAATCGGAGAGAGGCCTCCCTTCCCACGGGAATACATTGGCTGCACGGGGCGATTTCGTTACGGGCTCCAGGTACACCCAAGAAGCTCGAACCTTTTTTTTCCTCCACCATCGACATCATCGACCGGAGAAAAACCGCGTTAGAAGCCAAGAGGCAAGCGAAACCCCTCGCGTGGTCGCGCGCACGCCGGCGACGAGAAAATTATCTTTCGAACAAAAGACCCGAAGGAGAAGAATTTTTCTCGAATCTCTCTCTCTCTTTCCGTGTGGATGGCGCGAGACGATGAAAGAGACGCGCGAGGTTCGTATACTTAATTGGAAATTTCTTCCTCCAATCGACTGAAGCATCAAAAATTAGCCCACGGAAGATCGATGAAGTCATTTCGTTTTAGATCGCCCGGGGTGCATATATATATATTTTTTTCTCAACGATCTTTGAGTGATTATCAAAACCAAAATTAGCCGGTATAAAAAAAAAAATTCATTAAGGATACAAATGACCTCCCGGATCCCAAATCCATCGAGAAGGCGTCAAAAACCATCGTTTTTAATTCCCATGAGCCCAAGATGAAAAAAAAACCAAAAAAAAATGAAAAAAAAAAAATGACCATTTGATGTTGATGACCGTTGGTCATCAACGCTCCAGTTGTGGGTACCACCAGCGTCGTCGCAGGCAACGCTAATTCACGAAATAAATAGTACGTTTCTTGATACCATCGTAGCGAACTATAGCGAGTACCGGGTTAGCGAGACAAGTGTCTCGTATCTACAATTACGACGTCGCGAGAGCTCGGAAGATCGGTAGAAACAGGTGAGAAAGAGAGATGACTGGATAAAGTCAGACGAGTATGGAACACGAGAGACGGCGTTTCTCAGGAAAGAAAGCTGTTGGAGTCGTTGAAAGAAAGAAGTTGATTCTCCTGTGTAGATATACACCGGTGCATTAGTGTGCGCGTGTGATGTGTTGCACCCGCTGCACACTCGTTGCAAAGAGCGCGTGTCCACCGGCCGGTCCCCATAGAGTACAACGCGAGACGTCGCGACTATGGTGTACCGGTGTATCCACGAAAGTACACGAAGAGGGAAGTATAGCGTCGGCGAAGAAGGAGAAAAAAGAATGAGGAGGTGGAGGAGGAGGAGGAGGAGGGCACTGCGTCCGGCGCAGTGACCTACTATCTTCGGTTCGGCGGCTCGCTTATAGTGTGTACACTATATAGTATCATAGCCCGACGCACCATCGTCATCGTCGTCGTCTTCGAGCTCACAAACTCGCACACACATATTTTTCATTCCACGATTTACAATGGTTAATGAGCGGTACGTGCCCGATTGCAAATAAAAGAGGCGTATAGCAAGCAACAGCCGTTGTTACAGCTGCTCGCTCTCGCGCACTCAAACGATTTTCGTTGACCCGGAATCTAATACTGGAAATAATGAAAAATAATGCTACGCACCTCGAGAGCTTCCCTCGGGGAAGGATTTTATAAACTACTAATTTATACCAACTGTTTCGAGATAATGAGAGTGATAATCGTTTATTACGATAAGTAGGACTTTCGGGGATGAAGTTTTCACGATCGCACGCTTCGATAACGTTTCTTTCGGTGGATGACTAGCAAATTTGTTAGTAAGGCGTAACGAAGATATTTTTTTTTTTTCGTCGATCGTATTTTTTTTTTTTTTTGGAGCAGCGGAGAGTTATAGATGAAAATCGATCGAAGAGACTCTTTGGAAGGGATGCGAGTTTAGTATTTTTTTAAAAGGCTTCGCGCCACTTCCGGCTTCAGACCGGATGCAAGCGTTGACGAGGGGAAAGATAATCGATAGTGTGAAATGATAATATTACAGCAACTTATTATGATAAATAAAAAAGAAATTTTAATTATGATGAATTAAAAATTATTTTTTATTATTGTATAATTGAAGTAATTGACTTTACGGTGTTAACTTGCGCGCAGTAGAGGAATTACAAGTTAGGATTTTATCGGCTTATTAACTTTTAGTTATCTCCGGGAATGAAAGTTTGTACTTACAAGGGCCAGCAACAGGGGCAATAAAAGGCTCAGGATTGTCCTTCGTATACTTCTCCGCGTTCTCTCCATTGTGTGTGCTTTCTTTCTGTAACGATACAAACAGATTCAAACTTATTCGTCATACTTACGAAATTTCAATGGTAGGAAGTTTACATAGAAAAAAGAAAAAGGAACTTTGTGTAGTCGGAACGAAAGAATGAGGAAAAAAAAAGAACTGAATTACAAGATTTGTAAAGAAGTTCCTGCCGACCTACGCGAAGTCTCATTAATTTTCACGTCGGGCAAAGCTCTCAATTTGACAACAAACGTTCTGTGAAAGATCATTCATCAAGCGGCGCGAATGACACCGGTCACAATTTCCCGTAACTCACGACGAAGCTTCCCGGCCTTCGCCTCTACGAGGGCTACGATTCTTGAATGAACCCCCACGTTACGCCCGGCACGGCGCGTCGAAGTGATGCGAGCGAAGAATAAAAAAAAAAAACTAAAAAATATCTTTTTAATTCGATCGTCGCGGCGGGTCCGGGTCGGCTTTCACGTAACTTTTTTCTCAATCCCCGTGTACCTGTCGCCTGTTCCTCCGACGATTCAAATTTATCATCGCGCTTCAAATTTATCGTCGTGTCAAATATCACTGCGAAGCCCATAAAAAAAAAAAAAAAACAAACAAACAGCAACGACGTTTCAACATTTATGAAAAATAGCGGATGAAAAAAATCACTTTGTCGCACAGTAAAATAGAGCAGAAATCCTCGAACCCGGAAATAAAAAAAAATATCAACTTTCCCCCGACTACAAAACAAAACACGTTCGTCAACCGAAAATCAATAAAATAAAAACAACAAAATTAAATCCTCTCAGTCGACACACAATCACTAAAAAAAAATAATTATAAATCTTAACTCATGCGAGTAACACACTGTTCTTCACCTTACGTACGTCTCGCAATCTCCTTCACTTATTAAATTCTCCTGGTCACGATCGTTCCGGACTTAAAGTCCCAAAATTTATGTTGTCGCGAAAAAAATAAAATTTAACAAGCGGCTAATCATGTACCGGGCTGAGTCGAGGGTAGAAACGAAAAAAAAAATAAAATAAAAAAAATTGATATCCCGACCGCGATGACAACGAACGTTTAGTACTGATTGTGCCTCATCGGATCGTGGGGCCCTACGAGTCGGTTGAGACTTGAGGCCCAAGAGTGGCTGTCCTGGCCGGCGGGGACTGACTGAACCTGCGAGAGCCACTCGTCGCGGCAACGAGCCGCGTCCCAGTGACCTACTCAGGATCTCGATCGTTCGTGTGAGGCCCCAGCCACGTACACCATCAAACCCGAGTTCCCTCAACACAGCAATGTGCCGGTATATCGCCCCGGTAGTGGCAGCAAACAGAAACAGCAACAGATACTATTGCTTCGAACGTTGAGGCCCCGGAGGACTAACTTGCCCCCTCCCCCTTTCCTCATTCACGTCCCGCCTTGTGCGTACTCGCGCCCGTTCACCGGCCCGCGACTCTCGGGTATATCCCACGGGCACAGGTGAAAGAAGACACGGGAACCGTGAGCTCCGCGACGCGTTCGCGCTTCGTTTTCCGCGATGGAGTAACAGAGACACCGAGGGTTAGCGAGGCAAGAAAGAGCAAAAGCTGCGTAGAGAAGTCAGCGAGATAGACGTGGATCTCGTGTACCGAGCAACGAGATATGGGCGAAAAGGGGGGAAAAGGCGTGTAAATAAGGTCCAATGACTCCGGAGTTGACGATCGCGATCGATCGTCTATGACGATTCGGGCCAAAGTACACGTGTTTCGTATCGAAAATTCACGAAGGCGAATGTTTCAGGTATTTAGGATGAGCGCTGGTGAGAATAATATCGCGTCTCCGGGTGACAGTAAGCCCCCGGATACGCGATGAAAATAAATTTACATAACGCCTGCAGACGATAAACTTTTAGCGGGGGCCTCTCTTCGTCTCTCGGTTTACCGTGCAAAAGCGTAATCGTCGAGGGGAACTAGTAACAGACTGACCCAGATACTTTGAACGCCCGCATCGAGAACAGCGTTGTATACACTGTGCACCGTGTAGAATTGTAGCTACTCAGCGAGTTAGGTACCGAGTTGCCGGCAGCGATATACGGAAGTGCAGAACGAAAAGGGGCGACGCGGCTCGGTAGATAATTCGTGAAAGCGCGAGTGAACGCCTTCTTTCTTCATATTCTCTCTTTTCTGTTCCTTTTTTTCGTTTCTTTCTTATTGTTTTTTTTTTTTTTTTTTTTTCACGTTGCAACATAATAGTTCGAGTCAACGAGGCCTCCGGTGCTTATCTTACTCTCTCGTTGGTTTATCGTCGTCGAGCGATAAACAAAGTGGGGCAAATATAATACACGTTTCGCGCCTCGGGGTGGAATTATCACTGAGGGCATAGACCCTTACGCAGCCGTGAAACAGGTGTGCCTCCTACACTTTCACACGTTCACGAATAATTAAATTTAACTCTCGAAGCAGAAGAAAAAAAAGGAATAGAGAAACGATATTTAATCGATGCATTCATCCGGTAGCCCCGAATAATGCGTGAAGGGAATGAAAAGAAAGAAGAAAAAAAAGGAGAAATAAGTAGTCGAAAAGCTGCTTCCGGGTTTTAGAAAATAAAGGCATTGGCTGCCCATTCCGGAGATATTTGGAGAGAGAATAGTCGAGGGTGGCCTTTCCTTGGCCATCTCTTATTCGGGAGTCTCGAACACCCGCGGTCCATAAGGGTTGTTCACGAGCGAGAAATTCCAGAGCTCAAAAAAAAATATATACGCCCTCCTCGATCTATTTTTTTTTACCTGAACAAGACGCGACCCAAAGCCCGAAGTGCTCACTAATCTTCGGCGCCCCTTTCGTTTTCATCCCTCACTTTGCCGACTTCTAGCGTCGAGAAACGATTTTATTTTCATCATCTCGACCTCTCACTCGAAAAATACAGGGCTTCTCTCCGCGATGGAAGCTGCGAGAGAGGCCTTTTGCCACAGCAAGAACCAAAACGTCGAAGCGAGAGTGTTGCGCTCTCTTGTAGCGCCGCTACGATCGTGAAACTCTCTTGAAGGAGTAAGAAGAGAGTGGAAGGGAAAGCGAAGAGAGAAAAAAGTGAGATAAAATACGAAGCGGAGAGGAAACCTTAAGAAAGATTTTTCCTTTTTTTTTTTTTACAAAGTCACGATGAAATATCACTTTTTGCCTTTTTCATACGAAGCCGAAGTTTTATATATCCTACCGCGACTGCCTTTGACGCGCTTGTATCAGGCATCCGCCTAACACGTACGTGAGTTCGAACGAACCAGAGAAAGAGAAAGAAAAGGACAGGAAAAAAAACCGTCGAAAGGAAAAAAAGAAAGAGAAGAAAAACTCGACGACGGCGATAACGTCGGCCGTGCCGACAGGTGGATACGTTTCATAAGACCGACAATACTTTTTCCGCGTTACTATACATCGAAGGGGCTTCGATAATTTCGAGATGACGCTATAGTTGTGTACAAATTCAATTACGTACAGTTTGATCGACCAATTCGTTCACCAATCCCCCCCTCCAAACACCTTTTCTCTAATACGGCTTAACTCGCTCGTCACCATCGCCTCTCACCGTATCCTCGCACGCTATTTGTCAATGTTACAATACAAATTCGTTAAGAGCTCCGATTGTGTGGATCGCCCTCCTACGCGATTTCGATCTATCGCTCGAATCACTTATTGAATTTTTCATTAATTGACAAAACATTTTTTATTTTATTTTTTTTTCATTGATATCAAAGGGCTTAGAAAATCGATCCGATTCGTTATTCGTCACTTCTAGCCTCGTTAGCTCAATCCATTTCTACTCGTATCTATTTTCTTTCCATGCGGCGAAATAATCGGTAACCATGTATCGTCTTTAATCTAATATCCAACTCTTCCGATTTATCTTTCGAATGTTTATATTCAAATTTTCGTAAATTGACAAAAAAAATTTTTTTCATTGGTTAGCAAAAAGCTATGAAAATCGATCGGATTCGTTGTTTCTCACTTCTCATCTCGTCTGCTCAATCCATTTCTATTCGTGCGTATTTTACTTTTCAGCGACGAAATAATCGGGAAAATGTTTCGTCTCTAGTCTAATGTAACGGTGAATTTATAATACTTGTATGACTGTGAGAACCGTGGGACGTGACGGATCTGACAGACGCGGCGAAACCGTATAAAACGTCAATGTTCATGATTTCTTTATCCTCTCCCCCCCCTCCCCGCGCACCCTCCCTCCTACCACATTGCCATCCTCGAGTGATTTATCTCGTGGCGATAGGGCCTAATTAAAACGGTTCGTGTGCGTGACGCGAAAGAACGAACGGCGCGAGAACGAGCGGAAGCCCGTGTTACAAGAGGTGTACACGAGCAGAGAGAACGCTTGTAGAAAGGTCGGCGGCTTCTCTTAGGAGAAAGCGGCCCGAAATAATCTCTGGCGAATAAGAATGAGAGGAAGAAGAGAAAGAGGAGGCGAAGAGAGTTCTCGCACGGTGGACTTAGCGCCGCGCGCGACGCGCGGAGGTAGCAGCCGCGTGTTCCGAAACACCTGAGTTGATTCGGGCACAACAAGCGCGTCAGTGAATTAATGCCGAACGGACTGTAAGTGGGACCGCGCAATCGAGAGAATGATCGAGGAAGTGAGAAAAGAGACGAGGCACGGATACTAATCCTACATTTTTTAACGACAGACCCAAATCGATAGTACGGTAGATCGCACCTGAGCACTTTGGTAGTTCGGATTCAATATAAAAAAAAATTGCTTCCAATTTAATGTAATTGATAATCGAAGTTTTTATGAACTTTTTATAAACCGGTAAATTAAATTCAACGTGGAATTTTTATTTAAAAAATTGATGCGGTAAATTGAACATCGAAGAAATAGTTTATCATTTTTATCTTATTTAGAGAAATAATTTTATCAATTTACTTTAATTTTATCGTAAGTCCAATAATTTCCTGTAATTTCACGATAAATGTTCGTACATTTTTCGTCACTATTGCATATTGAATCGAATCTGATTTATCCAGTTTATGGATCAATACTTCGCGTTCCAATTTATTGAATTTATTATTTTCTTGATGCTGTTGAATTATCTTGCAAAACGAAAAACGACTTTGGATACTTTTGACAGAAAAAAAAACTTTACAATTTAATATATTGTGTTGAATTATTGTTTTGCGGTGCAGAACGGAGTGGCAAAGTGGTTTAAATTAAGTAAATTCAGATAATCGACGATAATACACCAATGACGGTCTTTACTCGTATCAAACGTTCAAAACTCTATAATTCTGTTTTTAACTTATCAAAAACGATGACTCGTAGCGCCGAGTTAAGAGATCGCATTAGAGAATGAATCGAGTGTGTTTAGTGGGTGTAAAGATGAAAATTATAGTCCACGAAAGTCAAATGTGTTTTGTCAAAATTGTTGTCATTCCGAATAATTATATTCGACGAACGGTGTTTTCGATACTTTTATTTTTATTTTTTCTCTTTATCTTCGCTCTCACATTGATTTCTCGCGTTGTGATTCCTGTTTTTGTATGTCAATGGACTGACGGCCTTGATTTCGAAAGCCCGTTCTTTCGGAGACCCGAATTTCTGGGCTATGGACGATGTGAACACTTTCAAGAATCCCGAAGATACTCGTCTAGTTTCATTGCTTTTCATGGATGTGTATTGGGCCTACGAGCGCGCAGTAGGGCAATGACTTGTATCAAGTCGGACTATCTTTTCCAAGACTCGTAAGGAATATGTCTAACGATTTTAGAAGCATAGAAACGACATAAGTATTCACGAATTAGTCAATGACCTCCGAAAAACTGTTTACTCCGACTAAACCCAATAGGGAAAATTTAGGTCAGTATGCAATAGAAATGATCGTTTCAGGATGTCCCAAAAGAAAAAAGAACGAAATTAACATCAAGGAGGTTAATAATCACAAATGACTATTTGTTTTAAAGAGTCCGTACTTTGTGCGCGTAATTAAGGTCGCCAAACATTCAAATTAAAAAACATCGCACGTGCAGCCTATCGTGAGAACGAATTCTTTTCTGTGTGAATATTACTTTCGTGCCATGAGAAAAAAAATAAATAAAATAATTCTCTCTCGAAAGAATACATCGCGCACGTTGGGCGTGGATAACTCCGCGTGAAAACAGGGGTGACAGCTTGACAAAATCATACGTAGTACAATAACTGAATATGAAAGTACGTTGGATGGTTTCGCGCCGCAAACAGTTCGTCGTCCCACGTTCGGGATGACAAACGAGTTCGCGGCAAGGAACGCGAATAAATATTCGTACCACAGACGGGTGGCGGACGAGAGAGAAGTGAAGGAAAAGCGGAGAAAACACATTTATGTAGAGCTCGACCGTGTCTAACGCCGCAAGAGATTCTCGGGGGAAAGCTTGTCCCCGATAAATTTAAACTGAGGCATTACGAAAAAAAAGTCGGTTCGAAGAAAAACTGATTACGATATGTTGGAGGATACGTCGTATCGAAGTTTTAGCGAAATGTGGAAAACTTGCGATAACGATGTTAATTCGATGCTTAAGGTGAATTGATGCGTGAATCACAGATTTACCGAGTAAAGTCCATAACATGCGGATAATGATATCCTGTCAAGATACCGACAGGATATTATGAGGTGGAACCGTCATAGGTCACATTCCGATCAATCTCTCGCTTTCACCTCTTTCTACAATTTTTTTTCTTTTTTTTTTTCCTGTAATATCCAACATTCTATTCGACACGACAGTATAAATATCTTGTATTACTGTCTCATCTATTTCTCTAGTTACCGCGTGTTCCGCGTGTCTGCTTCTCGTACGAGGAAGCGTTACACAAGATCCGTATAGTCTGGTTACTTCGTGAAGGAAATCAGATATCAGATGACGTCCGTGTGATACCGTAAGGGCGTTGATGCTATGTCCTCGTATTTTTTTCGACGTATCTTTTTTCATTCACGTGCGCTCGAGCGCTTCTTTAACGCTTCCAACAACCCCCTGTCTCGCTCTTTCGCGGCGGTAGTTTGCTATTTTTATCCTTTTTTTTTAATGCAAAGGCAGCCCTTTGTCCTCGCGAAGCGTGACAGGTGCGCCTTGTGACGTAACGTGGTACCGTTATAAACGAAGTATCAACGAGAGGGGAGAGGAGACACCGAGAAACGTATACAGGAGAACAACCTGATGGGAATGAGGGGACCGCCCTCGTGGAAACCCCCGAAGAATGCAATTTATACTGTGGCGATGCACGCAAGAGAAACACGCTTCGGAGACTACCAAATTTCGCGCATGCGGGGAAAGTGATAAGGCTACGAAAATCGCGAGTTTCCCACATCGTAGTCAATCTTTTTTTTTTCTTGATTAAATAACAAACGCGTTAATTAACGATCGATGTAATTAACAAAAAAATATATTTTTTTTAATAAAGGGGTTTGTTTACGAGTTTACAACGTTGTTGATAATTCTGTATAGCAGCCGAGAGCCGTACCACTGCGGAAACGGGTATTAGACGCGAGCATATGCAGTGTCGCGTGTTTCTCGGCGTCTTTAACGCAGAGCAGAAAGCGCGAAATTGGTCTTGGATTCTCCGCGTCTCTTTTCTTTTTATTTTGCGGCGAGACGTGTCTCCCTCTGGTTTTTTTTTTTTTTTTTTTTATTTTTTTTTAGCAACTTGGACGATGGGAGGTACGATGCGAGAAACGCGAAAGTTTCGCGTGAGCGCGACAGCTTAGCATTGCAACGTCGAAAAAATAATCTCGACTAGCATGAGCAAAGCTCGTTTTTTCTATGACACGCGAGGCAAATTGTTGCAATTGATAAATTGAGGGAAAATTGTTCATGAAGTATCTATTAACACGAGAAAAACAGTTGTATCAATCATGTCAAATCAACTAATTATTATTATGATTATAATTTTTTTTTCTAATTCGATCGCGAAGATTAGAAATTAGAACTCTCTTTTGGGTCGCCTACAAACGTCTCGAGAATTCTTTGATCGTATTGGTTTGTGTACATCGAGTACAGGATTTAAGATTGTATAGCAGTCGAGTCACTCGTCTCGTCTCTCCGTCTCCCTCCATTCTCCGACGATCGGTCTCAGCGATCTTTTCTCGTCTCTGTCTCTCTTGCTGCGCTCCACGGCCTTATTCTCGAGACTCGGTGTACCTCGGAAGAGAAGGAAAGACACACGCGGCGACTCGACAGCGGCAGATCGGCGAGAGAGAGAAAGAGACGGAAAGATACGTGAGAACGTTGACACACTGACTCGCTACCCCACATACCCTTTTACCTTTTCGATACGCATACATGCGGGAACGAGATGCCTATGTGTATACGGGTAACATGTGCGCGACGCAAACTTGTATACACGGTATCCCAAGAGAAGAGGAAGTTGCCGAGAAGATATTTCATTAGAGAAATTCTTCATTCCGCGTAGGCGATTACATGGGACATCGAGTGACCGGAAACAATTTCTTTTTTTTTTTTCGATCGTTTTGTCGTTAACCCATTATGATGCAATGGATGACAATAATTGAATTAACCATTTGCATTTGAAAATATTCGGAATCGCGGGTACACCGTAATTTGGCACTTTCGAGACTCAATTATCACTGACCACTCATCACACAAGTTTTATTATTATTCGAATTTTTGTTTATATATTTGTTTTTTTATAAATCACAAACCTTTATCGTTGCTGTATCGAACGATATATAATCCTATGGCACACACACTTTTGGCACTGTTCTATGTATTCTCTATTTATCCTTCGTCGATCCCTCGAATATCGATCGAGATGCGAATAGATATTTACGAGAAAATAAATTTTTATATTTTGGATCGTCTAATTGAAGAATTAGACAATCGAGGGACAAATATATATGTATATATATATTGTCCTTGTGATTACTGTGTGTCTCGCGACTTTGGCGAGGAGTGTGTTCGTTGTGAGGCTTTCAGATTCGAAACGGCCGCTATATACTCTCCCCTCTCTATATATATCTCCGTTGCTCTCACGCTTACGCCCGCTTGGTTCTTCCACGGATATATTCCTTCTCGTGGCTTTCACCGAAAAGCCACCGCGAGACCTGAACACAAACGCCTGTGTCTGCCGTTCTCAGATAGAAAAACTATTGTCCCGACAACGAACGAAAAATCGTATTTTGACGATCAGCTGAGATTCGATAAGTAAAAGAAACTGTGACTACTTTGTTGCGGCTGTGTAATGCGATTGGTATCACTCTCGATACTCTCGATACAATTGCGGAGATCGTACCGTCGATGCCAAGAGCCTAATCTGCCCGAATAACCGTGGAGAAGAAAAAATGTACGCCGGTGTTAGCCGTGACTATGCCGGATCCTGTGGACAATTCTTAACCCGCCAAGTCGCCCGGTTAACTTTCTTTTTTCTTAATCATCTGGAGGCCCACAATGGAACATCGAGAGCGTTGAATCACGTTCAATGCCCACGGAATAACAAGTGAATTTGGCTGCATGTACACTTCCAAAACCGGAAGTTCACGGACCACCGGCAAAGGACACAGCGAAAGTTGTACGTGCAGACCTACTGGCTATCTTTGCACTATATTTTCGTAATTGCGATACTTTGATCGCGCATACGCAATGATTAAAAAAAGAAAGGCGTAACTCCTGTATTAAACAATACGGGCTGACGATCTGCTGTTCGAGATAAAGGAACAAACATCTAACGACTTTAATGGAGTTGTCACATTTTTCAAACGGCCGAATCACGAGTGCCCCATCTTTGCAGCCAAAACAAAATATCCCCTAAAGAAAGTCTTACGACTCGACAAAACAACCCGAAACCGAAACATCCGCTAACCTAATATGTTCCCAATAGATGCTGCAATTTAATCTGAACGTTTTAACCAACCAGAGCATTCAATAATGTTGCGTCATATTAATCGATGTTAAATATCCCAAAATTAAAACACTCCAAAATCAAAATAATTTGCCGGTTAAAAATCCAACGCATTGTTGGTAGTGTTTTGCGATATTTTTATTGCCGGTTGTGTAAAAAGGTTTTCATAATCAATGGTAAACATTTGTATCGATTTGCCGATTGTTTACCGAGGTATTTGCAACTATTTCGAATTCAATTGATTTGATTGCAAACAGTCGATTTACGACTCCGAAATCATTGCAACAGTATATATTCATTGTTTTCCCCCATTTCACCCCAAACCCTCCTCACGTCTGTTCCGACATTTTTTCCGAAGAAATATCTCACAAATTTTGCTTCGCAAAGCCATTCGCTACGGGGAAACCATTCACTAAAGCATTAAGTAAGAGTCGACGATAATGGTTTTTACATTCCCAATGTCAAAGGCGGATTGCCGCAATGACGCAAAGATCCAAGACGTTGGTTTTTTGTTTTTTTTTTTTTTTCGTCAATAGGAGAAAGTGAAACGGCGTTTCCGGCTTGAAGATCCGTTCCGGTCCATTTCTCCGAAGGACGTCGAGACTCGCGCGTCATCAAATCTTTTACACCTTCCCCGTTGGTATATCGGCGTCGCAACGATGGAAAGCTAAATTATTACGCGCGCGCGCTGATTCCCCTCGAGGCAACTCGCACGTACATACCGTCAGCTATAGATATAGTTTCGCGCAGTTATTGGAATGGTGAAATTGCGCAATTTTTCCGAAAGCCCCGGTTGAGCCTCTTTGACGTCAGTAGCTCATTCATGTACCTTTAACACGCTTACGGGAGCTTCGGTGCGCGTGTTTCCCTGCTGGTTGCCGTGCCACGCCACTAATGTCTGCTTTCACACGGATCTTGCGCTTTGTTACGAACGATATCGCGGGTATACCAGCACTCAAACGAGGCGACCGGAATTGAAGACAGTAGACATTCTCTCCTTGCGAGACGGAACCGCGCACTCGGGGGGTACCAAGCGGCGCCCGCGCTTTCGACTATCATCGACATTCCTTTACTTCGCTCCGGAATTACCCCGATTGAATATTCCACTCGGTTGAAACAGCGCCGCATTTTTTTTTGTCATTAACTATGAGACTTTAAATATAAGAATTCTCAGGCATTGCGCCGACAGACTTTCAGCACACCGTCAAAGTATAATAACTACAATCTCCAGTCGTGATTTACAATCGGGGAAGATTCCTCGAGAAAATATCTTAGAAATTTTCTTCGCATCGTTTAGTATGAATTGCAGAATTTCGATTCTTTGATTACGAACCGTCTGTGTTCGACCGGTCGAACGGCTAAGTCGGACGTAAGATGACATACTTCCCATTTTTTATTTTTTTTTATTTTTATTTTTTGAGAACTCCGAATCCGCCTTTCGCATATCGCTCGTCGATGCTGACCACAGTGGATCGCTGCAGTACGCGTTGACGCGCCCACGAAAATTAAAATTACAAATCGCACACGAGTGCGAACCCCATGCAGTCGGGAATAATATAACATCGAGTGTACGCGAAGTGATATCTATAGTGCGAAAGGTTTCATGCATCATGACGTAGTAGCCGCGAATGAAGTGTAAGTACTCGACGTTGTATACTGCTGTATAGGTGCAGATACAGGTATAACAACCGCTTGTAATACGACGAGTACCTGTCTGGCTTGCGGGAGTTAATACACGTGTATAGGTACTCTCGGCTCGATGATCGATGCATGAGCTCCTTATTTCTCGAAGTATCATCGTATACCTTCTCGTATACCTCTCTCTTTATCTCACCGTAATTCGCTCGCGGCACATTCGCCAAAGACAATGGGCTCTCGCACGTGGGCGTTGATTTCTCGACGATAGAATGCGAGGATAATTTTGGGTCACTGAATACCACTCGGATGGATATTACTCACCCGGAAGAAATTTTTTCTTTGGTATATTTGAAGTCTTTCGTCGCGCGTAACAGTCTTCGATCGAAAAATAGTCAAGAGAAAAATTATCAATTCATTCTTTTAATATTTAATTAATCATATAAATAATATATTATTTATTATTATATTTAAATTCATTAAATAAATTAAATATCGTATCATTATACATTTTTTTAATAAGAAATTTGAATTTTTTTTTTTTTTTTTTTTTTTTTTTTATTGCACGATACGAACTTTACAACGTTTCCGTAGCTCGATGGAGTAGTTGAATTTGCGGAAATAAGATTAGCGGAATAGATAGTGGATCCTTAGTGTGTCAGTGTGCCTATATGCTAATCGTTTTGCCGCGTTCACCAGAAACAGCAGACTCTCGATGCGATGAGTCGGTTTATGCTTCGCGAATTGGCATCGATCCCGCACTCATATACGCTCGATGAAATACATTCGAATCTACGTCTCTCGAGTGTGTGTGCGGAGTTCGCGAGCATTCGCACTTTACACTCGTCGCGATTAACGGTACTCAGCGCTCACGTGCGGTAGAAAGTAGTTTGATATTTCGACTGCCGGTTGTGATATTATTGAAGGACGGGTGGACAACCACCCGTGTGCTCGAGACCCCTTCATCGTGCCACAGCCTCGTGAAGGACGCGACGATGATTAAATCGTTTATTTTTTCTATTAAATTCCCAGTTTTCGAAATTATACAGATTTTCATAAAGTACCAATAGATGAAATTATGAATTCATTATTGTTATTTATTTTTTATTCAATCAATAATTAATAACTAGCGATAAAAATTCAATTACAATTACCTAATACACACAAAAATATTTTTTTTTTAAATTAAAAAATCGAAATTTAAGCGGAAAAAATAGGGGAAAAATTAAAGGGCATTTTCGTGACTTGCAGGACGTCTGGACTACAATGATATTTCGATATGATATATTTATAGCATTTTTTTACAAGAATATATTCTGCAAAACGAAGTCAAATGAATTCGGAACTATTGGCACATATTCCGATTGCTTATCGTATTTATGTTTATTTAGAAAGCAAGAAATTACAACTGCATGAATCGCTTCCTTGCAGCTGGTGTGTCGGGTCTCTCGAGACGTCAATTGGCTGTATTTCGTATATCATGCTGACGTTTCGAATCGTGTATTTCACATACTAATAAATTCATTCGCGATATAAATAAATGTGTTTGTATGGAAACGGTATACGAGAACACCGACGCGTCGACTAATTGCAAATCAGACGCACGAATTTAATGCCACTTGGCAACACCGAATATAATGTATAATCATTTTCGTAAACGAGTTTTCGCGACGGAGCGACGTCGAGGAATATTAGATTTTGCTTGATGAGAACTCGAGACTCGAGGCTTTCGAGATGAGCTTCGAATCTGCTGTCTACCTTATCACAGAATCTAATCTAATAAACCAGGTAATCTCTTGTCTAAACGGACATATTACGCTGTGAAAAATAATTGCAAATCTCGAAAGGAAAGAAAAAAAAAAAAAAAGAAAAACGGAGCAGCGAGTAGTCGAGTGAAAAATTGAACGATGGAAAAGATCGATTCGTTAACGACAATTAAATTGAATAGACGTAATTTTCTTCTATTAAAGTAACTCGAACGCCAGCCGCGAGCTCCGACAATTCGCGTGGAACAGACAACAACAGCATCGGCTGTAGAAGTTGAAGTAAGAAAAGAAGACATTAGGTAACGGGAGGACGTGATGCCTCGTAGAACTCAGCGGCCTTGCGAGAGCGACGGTATAACTCGCCGCGTCTCTTCACAGTCGCGGTCAATGAATTCAATCGATTCGGGTCATTCTTCAACAGCAAACAGTCGTAAACTATTGTTATAGCCGAACTGGCTATTCATTTGCCGGAGTTTCCCTTCCGTTTTCCCTAATTATAATACTTGCCGATCCGACAATAATAATTAAAAATGTTTATCTATATGCGTATTTTAAAAATATACACACGTGTATATATTTTTTTTTTTCTTCACCCATGTGAAGCCGTTTTGGTGGAATCTTTTCTAAAAATCTGCATAAATTCTTAATTGACCGAGAAACAGGATGAATAAGACTACCGATCTATATGGTTTCGCGGTCGCGTTCGCTATTCGTTAAGTCACTCGTTCACTTTCACCTCCTACGCGCGTAAGTATTATTTTCTACTCCCACTATAAAACCCCTCCAACAAAACTTCTTGTTCTGTAGTCTGTGACGTTCGTAAAAAGACGAAAGCTTTGGAGGAGAGTTCGAGGTCGAGCCAAAGAGTAAATGGGAAAGTGTCCATTCCCTGTATATTATCTTGCGGTCCCTGACTTTGTGTATTACTCATCGTTACTCCGTCCTTATTCGACGCGCCTTATCTCCCTGCGCACCGTATTCTCTCGATCTCTTTCTCTCTTTCAACTTCCTCTCTCGTTACCCCGTCCCACTCTTCCTTTGCCTCCTTCGTTCGCGGTGAACTCTACTCACTTTCACCCGACTCCTCGGCCGTTGCATTCTCTGCATCCGGAATCCTCGGCGATGCCGCGCCTCTCTGAATAGAATGCATTTGCGATCGCTGCTATCTAAAGCCGATTCGTCGGTAATCGCAACAACGCTTTTTACTTCGAAAAAAATTAAGGAAAGCGTATCCATTAACTTTCGAAAATTACATATACTTTTGCACCCCTTTAAAAATACAAAAATCGATATTTAAAAAATAATATAATATTCTGTATATATATGTATTCCTTTTTTTTTAAGCAATATATATTTATATTTTATCTTATTTCTTTTTAAATGCTAAAATTTAATTGTGGTAAAAATGAAACGCTGGAATGTAAGGAAGACGTCTATCGAGGCACAATATCGACACACTAAATATAATGCTACTCGCGTTTAACAGTTACTTAAAACAAATTATTTTTTAGTATTCAACATTTTTTTCAAATCCTTTAAATCGTCTTGGAAAATATTTAATTAAATTTAAAAAAACTCCGATACATCGATCGATTGAATTTTACAAAAAATGAACTCATTCCTTGTTGAATTACGAATTCATGAAATATCGGAGAAAGCGAATCCGAAACAAGATCGACGCGTAATTAAAGTATTCCCACGATCGGTGAACAAAAAACGATCAATCGTAAAAATCGTTTCGAGTTGAATTGAGTCGATATACCTCGATTCTTTCACGGAGTAAAAGTGTTCTCTATTGTAGTAAATGCGTCCTGCATACCGCGAAGTTTTATATTTCGTTCGACTTTTATATCTCTTTACTACCGGCTTTGGTGCATTATAGCTATTACTATTATACAAAATACTATCTACCGGGCAATCTCTCGAATACGCAGCAGTAGAGTAGAACGTGAATTAGAATGAAGTTACACAGCATCATCAAGCGCGTCCCGTGTACAGTACTTTCTATCAACGAATAGACAGGAGAGTATAGCGTAGTTATGTTTTAGTGCCCAGTATTCTTAGCTCTATTTTCACCTCTCGGAATCCGATCTAAAACACAGATGCAACTCGGCTGTAAGATGCTCTATGTTCCGCGGCTGGACGCGCTCGTTGAGCTTCAAGATTATAGTCCTTAGCGGTTCAAGTCGCTCGCTTTCGCCCGGCGCATCCGGAATCTATATCGTCGTTGACGACGTCGCCGTCGTTTAGCTCGTAAACAGGATACCGAAACATCGTGCGCATCTCGCGTCGAACGAGAATTACGAGTTTAATCGCGAAGCGCGAGAACGATGTACTCTCGCGACAGCGGATCCGCGGGCCGGAATCTCGACGCGTGTGTTACGGAGCCTCTCTTCCGCGCGTCACCGTTGTCGTCGCGTTCGATCACCTGTGTCCGGTCCCCTTTACCGTATTATACTACACACGACTGCAGTACAGTTTGGTGGAAAGTTGCAATATAACGATAATGTCGACTAATTCGTCACATCTCCAGCGATTACAGGATACAGTCTCATTCACAGGATTCACAAGAATAAAGGATATCCTTTCGAAAGTTTCTATAGTTTTTTTGATGATCTTTTCTATTACCCGCGTAACATCTTGACTACAATTATTTTCCAATATATAGCTTCATTTTTTTCGTCGCAGACTCCGGCCTCATTCGATTTTTTTTTAATTGAGGTATTAGACGCAATAAAACAGATGAATGTTACCGTAGACAAAGGATGTTAAAGAAATTAATTAGAAATAAATATATTAAAAATATTATTATTATTTTGTTTGTTAATGTTCTTCAATATCTTTTGTCTTTTATCTTTATCTTTTACAATTAATAATTATAATTATTTAAAAATTGAAAATCCCGTTGGCTTAAATTCTGGTGCAATGTGTACGAAAAAAAATCAAAAGAAAATTAAAAAATTCAAATTCATTAACATTTTACCGCTTGAGAATAAAACAATCCCCTTAGCCAGTTTCTCGCCCACAAGGACATATGCATCTGAAAGTTTCTATATTTATCGTCGATATTTCCTAATCCGATTCGATGGGAGTCAACTGATAACAGTTGAAAAGTAATTCTATCATCTCGATAATGAAAATCGTCAAACGAAAGGCTTAATTACGAGTACAATGTCGATGAATGTTTTCTCTGAAAAAAAGATATATATCTACTATGAAACAATTTAATCGTGAAAAATAGCCGGGAGAGACCTCCCTGGTAGCCAGCGCGGCACCGTTGCGCTTTTCGTAGGATTCTCTCTTTCTCTCGTACACCGCAAATTATCGGACACAGCCGTTGCACGCGCGGTGTACCACACGACGCAACAACGTATATAGTACGTGGCTGAGTTTTACTGTACGTATATATATCCAGCGAGTAGACGGGTAGAGGTTCGTTGCTTGACCACTGTTTATGGCTCGCGGCCCATACGCCCGAGACTCGGCCAATGGAACGTTCCAAATACTTCTCGTTGCACGTCGCGAGTAATGAGTTCGGGAGCCTTCGCTTCTGCCGGTTTGTCTGTCCGTGTAGAGTCGCAGCATCAGAAGCGACGGGTAACAGCCTCGGTAACCAGCAGCATCAACGGCGCGCGAGGGGGATCAGCAAAGCGAAAGAGATCTTCGATCCGAGGAACCGCGCGCCTCGTCTCGTTATTCCCGAAGAAGAAGGAGAAGAGTACCAACAGCCATCGCATCGGATCTCGATCTCTGCGTACTCTCGCGAGTCTTCTTTCGGGTCCCGGGTGCCAGTGCTTCTCTCATTCTTACCGTAGTGCTTAATATACAATTCTCTCTTTTCGAATGCGCCGCTCATTCGTTCCGCTTGGCAATCGAAAAATTCTTCAGCCATTTCTCATTTGGCTCATTGACAAGCGAGACAACGGACCCACTTTTGTTCTTTTGTTTTATTCATTCATTATTTCTTTTTGTTTTTTTTTTAAGCCCCTCGCAAATCACCGAATAATACCTTTCTCGCGTCTCTTCATTATTAATTGACGAATGAGACAACCCACTTGGCGCTTTTGTTTTATTCATTCAATCTCGTAATTTTTTTTATATCTCTTCCGGCGCGCGAAACATCAAATGATGGTAATGCGACGGACAATTCTTATGTGGGACGTTGATCGTAAAAATGTCGTATTATATCGCGTTTATAACGTATCGCGAAGTTTTAGGAAGGGATAGTGTAGTTAAAGCGCCGTATAGCAAAGTCGTATGTATTATCTTTCATGGAAAAAATTATGTATGAAGAGAAGACGAGAGACGAGAAGCAACGCGAAAGTGTGCGGACGAGAGAAGAGAACAACTCTTCCACGATATTTTATACAGCGAGAGAGTCACATCGGCTTCGGCTCGTCTCTCGAACGAGTCAATTTCATTCGTCGCTGTTCCACTGACCTCTCGCCACGGATATACACGATTATTGTTACCTTATAATACCCCTCGATGGACCGCGCGCCACTCACCGACTAAAAGAACACTATATACAGTCTATATATGTGTCGGTTTCGGCAATGAAAATTGACCGCAAAACGTAACGATCTGACAGATTGCCCGGAAGATCAGTGAAACTCATAATTCGCCGTGCGATATACTTCCTCGCGACCCCTTATCCATTCACCGGACACGGAGTATCGAGACTCCGATAATAATACGCAGGTATACGATGTAAGGAAAAAAAAATAAATAAAAAAAAAAAAAAAATTATAACGATCATCTTTACTCTCATTCTTTCGGTGGGGAAAGCTTTTGAGGCAATAAAAATTCTTCGAGTACCAGAGTACTCACGAACAATGCAATTATCTATCCTCTCCGAATGCACTCTTATAAGTTTCTCTCGGCTATAGGGATAAATCATAATAATAATATTTATAATATATCGTCCACTCTTTAACGTGTTGTAGTCCATTTAAAGTGGGTCAGTGAGCTCAACGAGACAGGAGAATAAGATAGATAACACATTATACAGAGAAATGAAAATGGGTCTCGTACGGAATACGAATTGTCGGTGAATTTCGTAGACAGGCAATGAGCAGAATAGCAACATTTTTTTTTTTTTTTTTTTTTCGTCTATTTCTATTCTCAGCGCTAATGGAAGACTGCAATGCAAAGCGGTTTAAAATCTCATGTTTCGCGAACGAGGGGAAACATCCTACAATAAACGGATATAAAAGGCCGTTTATAATACTGGGAGCTCCTTCGTCTTCTCTCGGAATCTCCAAGAGCCCCGTGTGTAATGTACTGCGAGAAACGAAGAGAGATAAGTGTGTGAATGTGTGTATTATTTGCCGGTGAGCCGAGGAGAAAGTTTCCGAAGGCAGGAAGTGAAGTAGGCCACGACTTTGACCGTTCGCAAGGTCCATACTACACGCTCCGGCTTTGAAATGCTCGTGGCCTCTCGGCTGGGGAACTCGACGGTCTCGAGACTCCGATCTCGTACTCGCGATAGTATATAGTTGCGACTGCAGCGGAGGTGGGTATTGCCATAGAAATTATGATGATTACGATTATAGCAGTGAGAAGTGGAAATTGTATGTACGCATAATGCTCATTGGTATTACTATTACCCAGCGATCCGACAAACTAATGTATACACGGAACAACGTGTAAATGTAATGCATTTATGCATTTGCACGTTAAATCATTACCGGCGGTAAAAAAAACACCGAGATCGAGGTTTCGGGATATCAGTTCGAAGCGCAATTACTCTACGAAGTTCTTAATGCTTATGCCGGGAAAGAAAATCGAGATAACTTCACGCATCGCGGAGTATACGTTGTGCGAGAACACGAATGTGAATACATAAAATGATATATGTAGAAATTCTGACACGCGCACCGACGTGTTAATCAATAGCAATCAGTTAACTAAGATCTTTGATAGTGCGTTAAGAGTTTAATTAGTCGAATGTATAAATAACGACGTTTTTTAATTGATTTGAAAAAAAAATTACATTTATTCATTTTGCCGATTGCCAATGCCACGATCGATTTTTTACCACAATCGAATACATCGATGGAAATATGTGTTCCGCAATATTTTAGAACTTCAATTTTCGTACAAAAAATTGCAAGTGGGTTTTTTTTTTGTCATAACGAACTTAAATATTTTTAAAATATTAATTTTTGCGAATATAAAGATCTTTATATAAATCGGTAAAAAATTCTTTATTTCATATATATTTTTTTTCTTAGGGTAGTAGACACCTAGATATTCCGTGATTTCACCGAGAAGTGGAGATAACGTCGTTCAAAGATACAGAATATCGCTAATTTTCGCAAAATGGGTCGGGGGTAGAATTTTTGTCACCGATCGTTTCGAGGTTACGTTCGATTTTTTTCCACGTATATCACGAACTTACAACTGGTTTACTCATATCTCGATATTCGCATGGAAACTCGGCGCCAGTAAGAAAAAAAAAATTATTTATCCAGAATTATCGATATCAAAAGATATGCTAAAGTGCGCGCGAAACTTGTCGATTTTTTTAGTATTTTTTTTTCCCAAATAAATACATGTCAATGGTTCATAAATAAACATTATTGAAATATTCCATCGGTAACCTTAAACGTTTCGCCATTCATTCATTCATCGGCGCCTTTCTTTCGTCGTACGCAGTTCGTGATTGACGCATAGTCCCGATCCATTGCTTCAGCTCAGGCAAATATTAGTGTGAATTAAAAATAAACTCGAAACCTACGGAGGCTGTAAAGCGTCAGTAGCAGGAAGCAGCACACCGAAACTCGGAGTCTGATGCTGCTGTTGGGATCTTATTCTCTCTTTTCTCCTTTTTTTTTTACCTGCAACAGGCCGAACCTCTCTCCGTTCCGTTAAGTCAGTACAAGCGGTTAATTGAGTTTGCTGCTTCGAGAGAATCGTTGAAGTTGAGGATGAGCCGAAAGAGATGGCAAATGGGGAAAGATGAAACCAGACACCGCGCTCCGCTTGTACGAAATCGAGAAACCGCCGCGGTTTTATTTTTATTCTTTTTATTCGCCTTTCCTTCGTCTCGCTGTTTAGCCTGCGTGTACATTCGCCTTCGCGATCGGTCTCATTAAACGATTCGCGACTCTATCCAAACATCGGATAAGAATCTTCGCGGATTCTCGACAGATAATTTAATCGAAATCTGACCCATTCTATACAACCGCCGTGTATGATTAATCGATGCCAATGGCAATAAAAAAAAATGAGCATACGATCTGTGGACAATATATAATATCTCGATTTGCTATTGGGATCTCGAATGATTAATGGCCTCTTGGCGCCGTTTGAATATCATTTCTAAACGGGACGGATAGAAGAACGTAGATATACGTCGATAGATGTCCGTCTCATTTAAATTTGAGTCCAACGAGACTATAATCTGGGTGAGGCACATATTTATGAACATCTCCCGTGGCACCCGAGAAACTGTAATGACACTGGTCGGTGTGGGTAATAAAATCGTTCATTCGTTCCACTCTGCCTTTCCATAAAAAAAAAAGTCCCCCCCAAAAATTGTTTCGGAGCAACAATTAAAATCTACGCGCCCATAAAATCATGACGATTCGACAATTTCGTTACGGGATATTTGCTCGAACGTTTTTTATTATTACGATACGGCGAATTCGAGAACGAAGAAGACACGATAGATACCCCCGATCGATACTTTCTTTATGGAACACGGTGACAAAAAAACAATCGTCACATCGCCGTTGAACGAGTCATAGAATCGATTGCGTCATCGCTTTCTCTATTACGCGGAACGAGGAGAGGGCTAAATGCGAAGGCGAAAATGAAACAAATGTAGAAAATAAGAGAATAACCGATGTACCAGAATCTCCCGGGTTATTGTAGTTTCGAATGAAATAGTCGAATTTATGGGGGAAAAGATCGTCGAGTATATAAGTTTCCGATAAATGAACTCCGGGGCCTCATATTGGGTCCCCTCCGTGATGTTGCACACGTGTTAAAGCCCCCAGAGCGCGGCTCACAAACGCGTCTCACTGGGTCAAGGCTGTCCTCGAGTGAGCCGCGCTTGCTTTTCTCATCCTCCTCATCGTTTGCCTCGTCGTATAATACCGGTACACAGTGTGTTACACGCAGGATAATCTCTCGCATCGAGGAAAATTTCTATTCGAGAGAATCTCGCATCGACATAGAGAAAGGAATGTCGTCTCGCGAGGACCCGCGACAAGGTAAATACGATATAAAACGAGATTAAGGCATTGAAGACGGGACCGGAAGATAAGAAGGGGAAAGGAGCGGACATTCCTTCGGCTAGCAGTTTCAACTTTACAGAACGAAAAAATTTCGCTCTCATTAATTAATCGATCGATGGACGAAGAAAATGATTCGAAAACATCGTCATCGAAATTACTCGCGATAGTCGGGTTAATAAAAAAATAAATAAATAAGAAAAATGAGATACAAAGTCCGCGAGAGATAATCGAAGGATTATTAATCAGCAAATTTATCGACGTACCTCCGGCTTTTAATAAAACTGGATCGCGAAACTTGACGAACGATACTTTTCAACATGCGCGCATTTAATAATGATTTAAGTACTGCACTATATAGCGTCCAAGCGAAGAACAGGTGAAAAAAAAAGAAAAAGAGTCGCCGGCGTGCAACATTTCCTGGAAGCCCCGCGAAGTCGATATGGGGAAGCCAAGTGTTTTTTTTTTGTTTTTTTTTTTTCGTTTCAAACCGCGAGTCTCCTTTTATCAGTCGTTAATTGCAATCGGAAGAAACCGATCGGCCAGTAAATCCGCGAAAGAGGACCCCGTGTTCGTCCTCTCCGATGCTGCGACATAAACGTGTTCGCTTCT
The DNA here is from genome assembly GCA_934046635.1 of Buathra laborator. Taxonomy (NCBI): domain Eukaryota; kingdom Metazoa; phylum Arthropoda; class Insecta; order Hymenoptera; family Ichneumonidae; genus Buathra; species Buathra laborator. The sequence goes on along the minus strand of OW203897.1, from coordinate 974,884 downwards.
TAATACGATGTATCTGCCTCTATAAACCTTTATATATCTATATCCGATGTTTGGATATCGCGTATCTCTTCCGTCGTGCGAAATACATCGATCGGTCGGATACATAGTGACGAAGAAACACGTTCACGCAGATATATACGAAACTGGGCACCGGTTGCTTCCTCGTCCACGTCTACTAACTATAGTGAGTGATAATCGTAGAGTAGGTCACCGGAACAGCGCCTCTAGCAATCTGCGTTCTTCGGGGGCTTCTCTCTCCTCCTCGAGTTCGGCGTACATCGACACCGTGAGTTCCTCCTTCCCACACGCACGACATACTCACACACGCTTACTCTTCACGTGAATAAAACGTGCGAGAGAGCAAGCAGGCGAACGAATACGGATAGAATACACACATCGATTAGTGAGAAACAGACGGGCGTAAACCAAAGCCTTTAACGTTTAAGCTAATCGCCATACGTCCGTCTGTTTCTCCGATTTCTCTAGGAGTACACGAGAATCGACTAGCATCGAGTCTTCACTAGTATTCTTTTTTTTTTACTGTATTATAGTGAAGTTCGTAGGTGTAAGGAAGACTGTGGCAATATGGACTACCGGGGCGAAATGGACCAGCAGAATTTACGCCCAATTAATGTTGAGAGTTAAACATGATGATCATTCCATTTGCGCACGAAGTTTTAAGGTAATAAGTCAAAAAGTCACAATAATCGAATTTTTCTATTTTAAGAAGTGACCCCCGATTTTTGCCCCCGGAATGAATCTGTTTTTCTCGGAGGATCGAAATATTTTTTATGATTTTAATTTGGTAATAAGCAGTATTTGGTGCCTCTGAAATCGTGACAACAGTCAGTATTGTTAAACTGATCCGTTTTGCCCCAATCTCCCCTACCAAACCCTTCGGTACACATGGTACGACGGGAGGTTTTGGTACGTGTGTACGAGGTATGCGTCAGTCCGAAACGAGAAGAAAGAAAAAAGCATTCGAGTGTATCGATGAATAGCCAAAGACGAGTTTCGAAAACAATGAGTAATGAAGAAGAAACTTCGCTGATGTTCATAAATGCTTATGAAGCCTCTGGCAGATAATTGCAATGACCAGTACAGCTACTGCAGAACGTTTATTGTTTCGCATGTTTTCTCTCGTCTGCTTGTCGTTATTGTTTATTATAACTGCTCGTTTCTCTATGGCAGGTGCTGAAGAAACAGATACAATTGCATGTAACTAATCACGAGGTACATTCATATATAGTTTATGTTTATATATGCATTACAAGTGTGCGGTTTAACGCGCCTGCAGCTTAACGAGCTCGAGACGCACCCGCCGGCCAGTGGATGCTGCATGTACCGGTCAGACAGTAGCCAGACATATATAATGAACGTTCTAAGGCTTTCTGCTCGCCGTTGCATCTGCCAGACTTCAATGATAAATACCGCCCCGATGCCTTACGACGCTTGTAATTTCTCCGACTTTTTCTCACCCGGATCGTTAAGTCGTTAATGCATCAACTCGGCAAATTGATTTCAGGCTTTTGCGCGAAAATTAGTCGCGGATTAAGAGCGCGCGCTTTCGTCGCTACCCGCGCGCTCGGGATATTATTTTACTGACATCGATCCAACGTTACGCTTCCGTATCGTAGTTTCGTTATATCCTATATATATATATATATATATCAGTTCATTAGGAAATCATGCCAAAGATTTTTTCGTCTCTCGAACGTATTTGCAAAATTTTTTTTTTCGTCGATTTTGCGCGAATCACCGAGATTATCCTGACACTGAAGATTCATTAAATCTTCACTAGTATTGCCACTGCAATCAGCATAAAAAACGAAAAAAAAAAAAGAAAAATCCCTCACTCCAGATTTTCTCGAGGCATCTGGTACAGTGGATACCATGATGAATCTCGTTCGTCAAGGTGCAACGAACCCCGCGACGCACTCTACTCTCAGTCGTACTCTTAGTCGCATTCCGAGAAAAAAAAAAACGAGAAAAAAAGTTGTACGAATAAGGCGATCGATATAGCGATCGAATGAGTGAGATAGCTAAGTGCGGAGAGTAAAGGCGCGTCTTCGATTGGATCGAAAGAAGAAACAAGAGCATGCAGCGTACTTGTGTGTTTACCTGCTCTCAGGCGAGTGCCGCTAGATGAGAGTTCAGGGAGTGGAGCAACTCGCGGACATAATGGGTTTCGCGACAAGTATCTACTTTGAGATCTCACCATCATCACCCGGCGATAAAGTGTCACAGTTCTAACTATAACAATCATACGCGGTACATACATTACAATTACCACCCGGATATCAGTTATCTCACATTCGCGCAAATGTATAATTTCGTGTTAAAAAAAAATTATCCCGTTTGTAATACAACGCGAATGCTTAGAAAAGCAAAGACATAGCCGATGGAATTTAGGATACGAAACGATGCGAGATACGACTTTAGGTTTCTCAGCAAATTGCATTGCAACTCTCAGAAAATTGCGTGATTGAATATAATCTTTGCGGTGGCATCGCGATACGTAATCACTGTCGTTGAATGCATTATATGCACAACATGTTTAAGTTTAATGGACCGGCAGCGAAAAGGGTTAAATATAGGAATAAAGAAGTTCGTAAAGTAAAAAGATATCTGAAGAGGAAAGATAGAAGACATGACTTCCTTATAAGATTGTATAGCTTTCCCACAAGAAAAACGAAGTATCGCGAGCAAACACGACATCGGAGCCCCCGGACTTTTGATGCTTGGGCTCTTCCTCTGTCGCTGTACGACTGTGGCCGTGCGCAATATGGCGACCCAGTTCGGGGTCTCACGGGGCGCGTTTCATCTCGCGCCGAATTAATGGAATTCCTTCTTCTTGTACACCTCGCAATGGTTTTTCGAACTTTGCCGGCGTCTTTGATATTATCTTAATTGTTATCTCGAGTGTTCGGAGATGAAGAAAAAATTGCAGAAAAAAAACGTTCCGGATAGGAATTTAATAAAAGATTCCCGAGAATTATTGTGGATATACCCCTATTATTTAAAATTTCTTTCATTATTATTATTATTTTTCGTTTTTTTTTTTCTTTTTTTAACTCGAAGATCTTTCACCTCTCGGCCCACAGGTGTTTGCACGACGAAGAGATGTTGACACCCGCGCGATACGAATAGATTAAGGCAACGGGGTCACGTACCACCCGGTAGTAGGCGCTCAAACCAACGACGCTCATCGGGCAACACGTGCAAGTTATTGCGTATACTATGTATCAAACTCGTTCGAAGAAACACACTTTACCTGCGGTCGTCATTGGACTCTCTCTCCCGCAACCGATCGCTGTGTAAACTCATTAATCATTATACCGCGGACGATGAAGCGATAGGCAGTCTCGCTGCGTACATCAGGCTAAACGTGTACGCACACGGGAGGACAAGATCCGGAGGAATAATCGAGTACGCGTACCGGTTAAGCGCTCCCTCGCACTTGCATGGAACCACATGAAACGATGGTTTATCGAGTGCGAAGTGGTGCGAACATAGAAATACATGTTTATGTTGCAAAATATATTTTTTCTGTATTTTGCATACATTATTTTTCTTTTATTTAAATAAAAACATCAAACGGAAACTTAAAAAAAAAAATTGCGATCTGTAGGCTTTCGGAATGTGTAGCAACGCGGGAACAGTAAATTTGATGATATTTCATGTGTTTTCAAACATGAAATAGGCATTTTTTTATTACTTTATTTATGGTTCATAGCTTCATATGGTTTATGGTTCATAATAATAATTTTCCGACGGAAAATTAAAAGCAATTGATATCATAATGGTGTTTGTTGATCGTTTAAATTCGAAATTTCCGAACTATGATAAATATAATTCGATGATAAAAATGACAAAAAAATTCTACAAAACTCGCAAAATTGCAATTGAATACTGCACTACATAATTATATTTCTTTTAAACTTAAAAAAGATTTTCATTCAAAACAAAATGAAAATTAATTAAAAGATGTAATAAAATTTTAATTTTCCGATTTAAAATTTTAAAAGTTTCAAGGCTCTGCCCGTCGTTAGGCAAGCATGCGAAAAGTTCGATCGTTTAGTCGTATCTAAATCTTGAATTATTTTTATAACGAGTCATCACGCGCAGCAGAAGAGAGCTGTTTTTTTTTTCTCTTTTTTCTATTAAATTCTCAGTTAATTATTCGATCAGTTATATATATAGCACATGCGTTAAGTCGATGTCCTACTCGGAATGTTCAAACTAAAAAAAAACTCTTCAAGAACTCATTTCTACGAGTTTAAATCGTGAATAAAGAATTCCGGAGCTTCAGGGTTCGACTTCTCTGTTACAAATACTAACCACACCTCGACCACTTTCTCTTCCTCGATCCACCTATTTATTTTTCTGACCCTCGATACTTCACCTTCCGCTTCTCCTTCCGAATGATGTGATGCCGAATGTCTGAGTACCAGCATCGTGTCATTGCCTGAGTTCGACAAGAAACTCCGAAAGCGTAAAAATTACGCAGACGATCGAAGAAAATAGTCAACTCGATAAAAAAAAATTACTAATCTCCCGACGTTAGTTAAAATCGATAGCATCGAAAACCTTTTACTCGTGACTGTGCGGTTCTCTCGGTACTTCGAGGACATATCCCACCGATATCAATAACGCTGCAATGTCGAACTCGACGGAAATTCAAGACCCCTAAGATGGAATAATAATGACTCCTGTTTCTCCTTACGAAGTTATCTAGTTGCAGAGCGCCCAGACCTCTCTCCGTATACACGAGTAACCGGTATCCCTTGAACTCCGTTATTAGCATAGTCTCTCATTGCACGGTACACGTTTCTCGTAATCGCGCGCCTCGCGTAGTTGTACACACGTTGGCGTTTAACCCGTTGCTGTTTTTAGTTCGCAATCTTTCTGGTCTCCGTGTCTTGAACAGCACCAACCTACATCGGGCGGTCAAAATCGTCACCGAATAATCGCGCGCCAGACTATCCGGTTAAATACATTGGCGTCTCGACGTTATCGCACAACATCGTTTGTCGTTTGGACTATACATTCGTTACACCCAACGCTTCTACGGGCGGTCTATCCGCCAGAGAGACACACCACGGCTCGCCAATAGTTACGGCAGCGCTGCGCGGACACCGACGAAAAACGTGCCGCGCGTGCGACGTCTTCCCACCACTACGCCTCACGTCTCTCATAGTTTACACATCGCGAGAGTGGAATATAGATAGCGAAAATTCGCACGCGTTACGTTACCCGCTCGGCATTAGTGAAGAAGCGAGACGGAGGAATTCAGTGATAAATCATGATAGCAAAGAGTGCCGCGATAATCGCGACCTCGACAGTCAGCTGTGGCAATGCAGCATCGACGATGACCGCGTGTCGTCTCGCGCCGATTAAAATTGTTTCCGGTTTGTACGCACAAGTGAATCATGGAAATTCTCGTTTACTCAGCACAACATCCGCGAAATATTTCGCTCGACATGGATCGGCGGTTCACGTCAATGGACGAAAAATATCGCGGGAAAGAATGCGCGAAAATTACGAGAAGATGATGGATAAGTGCAAATGTGAGTAAATCATCGCTGTGCGAGTGTTTTGTAATTATTTATTCGCGGCTTTAAACAGACGAGAGAAATGTCACGCTGGAGAGATACTCAACGCCATTCCCGAAACAGTAACGTGACTGAAAAATTAATTCGCTCCAAAATTCATGATAAATTCAGTACCTCTAACGCTTTTCCACATTTATCGATACTTCTAAAGCTTACCTACGAAAATAAAACGGGAAAATGCATAATGGATACGATTGTCATTCATGATTAACGTAGACAAGTTTCTCGAGCGTATCGAGTGCTAATCGATGTTCGTTGAATTATTGTTTCCTATTCGCGTTTTCGCTCGTCTCACGAGGGGTTCTTGAAATTCAATTTACGGCACTGTGTCTCTCCCCGAGCTGTTTTGTGTCTCCTTTCCTCTCGTGATACGTGGTTTTTCTGACGTTTACCAGCGTTCCCCTTTCCTTCTCGCTCTTCCACGATTCTACGAGAAACTCGTATTACCTCGTGAAACCAGTCTGCTAGACACGAGTGTATATCTATACGGGTACTGGACGGTTCGGCACGCATGCGCGTGAGCAACGAGCGCGCGTGCGCACGATCTCCGGCAACAATGATCCTCGAAAGATGTTTATAATTCTCGTGTGTTCGTCACTGAGCGATCAACATGCAGAAGCCTCCAATCATCGTTTATTCTCTCAGGAAAACTGATTTTTCAACCACTAACTCTCGCAGTGTTAACGCCTATCGCAATATGTTTCGCTATACGTAACAATCCATGTGCAGTACAGCGGACACTCTAAACACTTTATAGATTTGTGTACCGTCGTTCATGAAGCCTCGTAAAGAGAGGCATAGACGATAACTTTGCCACTCTCGAGGTCGATACTCAATTGACTCTTATTGAGCTCCGAATTAATTCCGACCCTGACGCTGGGGTGTCCCGCGGTCTCCCTATAATAGCTCGAGATTCTACTACAGTATCGTTTCCCCCTGCGAAACCAATCTATAACGCTTTCAATTAGTATAGCGTGTACCGTTAAAATATTATTATATACCCGAGAGAAAGAAATTCACCCAATTTATCATATGAAATACACGCTTTTGATAGTCTATCAATTTAACGAAACGAAATTGGCACGATGTACACAAGTGTTCCTAATCTCATCAACTTTCGTAATCAGCGCAGATCCGCGCGATAGAAATTAGAGACAGTTAATGAATCGCGAAGATGTTGGAAGAGATTAAATAACTATTCGAGTTTATCGAGAACGTTCGGACGTCACGTACCAACGATCGGTGGTATACGAATGATAGGCACATCGAACTAATAATACGATAGAGCGATACAGACGTTGACGATTCGACAGTTATTGGCCATTTTGTTTGAAGAATTACAACGAACGATGGGACACGCGAATATGACAATAACTGCGCTCGCGTCCGTTCGAAATTGCCAATAACTGTGCGGTTTGCATGCCACGCAGTTACAGGTGCCGAGAGCCGGATTCGTACAGCTTATTTACAGCCCGAGAGAGACAGCGAGACGGGAGAAAGAGAAAAATGTGGAACGGTGAAAATCTCTTCGTTCCATTCCGGCTATCGTAGAGCGAAACTAGTCCGCTTCTCTCCGAACGCTGATCGTACGCGATAGATAAACTCGATACTCGTACATTTTAAGTAACGTACATCAAGAATTTATAACACGGAAAATTCTTGCGTTGAGAAATTTTACGATAAAATATCCACGAAGTAACCGCGGAATATGGATGTATGTATTCATCAGCGAATGACATAAAAGTTTTGACGATTGTATTGCTCGTGAAACGCGCGTGACGATTTTACGACTTTGATGAATACATTTATGAGAGGATTCAGTGTGCAAATTTGAAATGCGAAGAAAACAATCGTTCGGATCGAGCAATTATCGAGAATAGTTTGACGAGGGATTCAATGATCCGGAAGTATGTTGGTATAGATTACGTTCGCGAAATTTGTCGTTTGGCATGCCGAAAGGTCTGCGTATATTAATAGAGATCCTCGTGTCGGACTCGTGTCTATTTATACGCTTAAATACGTACTGTTGGATCGCGCTAAAGAGTTTTACTTGGCAACTTAATGTCAAGGACGTGTAAGTGTGTTAACGTTAATTCGTTACAAATTATGTACAATGATTCATTATTTTGTGGTTTAAAAAAAATCTTTGAGAGAAATTACAAAGACCCGCATATCGACGGGACTTAGTCATTCGGAGCGAAAGTTGTGTCACGATAAAAACAAAAAATATTTCGACAGTCCGTTGTCTGTCGGTTTAGGTACGTAGTTGCGCGTACGATTTTTTTTTTTTTCACTTTCTAACATCCGGCTGCTCGGTAGGCACGTAATAAATATTCAATGTTATTTTTCCCCGTTGACTCATAGAGAAAGTTATGGGGTGCGTATACGCGGGGAATATTAATCAATCGCAAATCAATAAAAAACAGAGCAACTTGTATTGATCCTCGAACGCCCGTATATATTTTTTTTTGGAGTCGTTAACGCCACATGTGAATTTCACGGAGCCAACGACTATGTCGTTGCGCTACTTTCGAAAAAATTAATGATTTCAAGTTTCGTTTATCGAAAGATCGAGATGTAAAGAATTTCAAATACTTTCGAAGGGGATGAAAATCTGAAAAATGTACATCTTATAGAAGGTGCCATCGATTTTCCACAATAATAATTTCAAAAAGTAATTAACATGTTAGTTTAAGGAGAAATTGTTTAACCGATTTTTTTTAATCAGAAGTTGAATCGTATGTTTTTTTTTAATATATATAATTTGTTTAGAATTCCTTCTAATTTTCGAAAACCCCGTTTTTCGTCAAATGTTCAATGAGTATTTAAGAATACGTTTGATTAATTACCCGTAAACTTTTCGAGCGGAAAAAAAAATTATAAAAAAAGAGTATATGAACTCAGAAAAATGAACTTTAAAAATTCATTGAAAATCGAGAAATTTGAAAAAATTTCAACATTTTCCTAAAAACCCTCGAAATATAATCACGTGTGATGTTTTAGAAGAAACACGAATTTATTAACATTCGATTGTTTTTTCATTGCAGCAAAAAAATTGCCACAAGATGTTAATACAAAGGGCGTATTTGCATGCAACGAACTCGATCTCAAGGAAGTTCAGGTTTACGGCTTCGACTACGACTACACGCTCGCCTGTTACAAGCCCTCTCTGGATTATCTCCTGTATAATCTCGGAAGGGACATGCTGATAAAAAAGTACAAGGTAAAAATTAGCAATGTGAAAACGATCGAAAATTAAATCGTCCGAAAGTCTCGCGCAGGACGAAAAATTCCATTAAAAAAAAAAAAAAAAAAAAAAAAAAAACCATTTATACGATAAAACGCAATCGTCTGCCCCGCGAGTCGATTCGATGTAACGTTGCGAGGCACGGAGAAATCTCTTTCACAGAGCCGCGAACCTGCGCGTACTTTAAACTGTTCGGCCAACGCGACTCACATCCTGCGAATATCCTGAACTCCAGTATCCCGAGGGAATAGGAAAACTCGAGTACAGAGAGGACTTCGCCGTGCGTGGGCTTCACTACGACATCGAGAAGGGACTGCTTCTCAAACTCGACAGCTTTCTGCAGATTCAATTGGGAGCTGTTTATCGGGGTCTTCATCCTGTTCCGGACGAAGAGGTTCTGCGAATCTACAAAAATCGAATAATACCGATCGCCTACGTCGAGTCTCAGCATAAACACTCCCAAGTGAGTTTATTGGTCCTGAGACCAAAAAGGAAAAAAAAATTCCTCGTGAAATTGTCGTCAAAAATCAATTATCTCTACTCGAATGCACTTCCCAATGCAATATTATCGATTCAATTAAAATGATTTCCGATGAAATAACTTTTTTTTTTTAATCGGAGAAAACTTCATTTCCGGTTTTGACGTCAAAAAATGTTTGCCATGTTATCCACATATTTTTCTCGTTAATGTGTCTTTTGCACGTCCTGATCCACGTGTTTTCTTTTGTCAATTTCTCCCACTTGGGATGCACACCCGACACGGATCGAAAACAAAAATTGCAGAAGGTGAGTTGTGATTGTGTGCGCGAATAACATTATGAGTCGCATGAAAATTTCATCGCAACTGGACAGAGGGATGAAGAAAAGGTTTAACCGTTTAAGGATGGACCGCACCGCACGAAAATGGTTCAACTGGCCGACCTGTTTTCCGTACCGGAAATGGGACTGTTATGCAACGTTACGGAGTACTTTTTGCGAAATCACATAGATTATCATCCTGAAATACTTTTTCGGGATGTTAAGGTTCGTTAGCAACAGCGCTCGATTAATCGAAGCCAATCGCTATTCATCTTAACTGATGATTTATGTAACTTCGTAGAATTCCGTGCAAAGCTGCCACCCGATAATGCATCAAATGGTAGTCAACAATGTATCGGAATATCTCGAACAGAATAAGGATCTGACGAAGTATTTCGATCGGTTGAAATCCATGAATAAAAAATTGTTCCTCGTCACGAACAGTCCGTTTCATTTTGTGTAAGTTGCACTGAACATATTTATTAAGATCGTTTTTTATTGTCCACGAAATTCATTTTATTGTCCTGACCGTTGGGTTTTTTAGAGACAAGGGTATGAAATTCCTCGTTGGCGAACATTGGAAAGATTACTTCGATGTTGTCGTGGTGCAGGCGAGGAAACCGAGATTTTTCACCGACGAAACGAGACCGCTAAGAATCTACGATGAGAAGAGCCAAACGCAGCTTTGGGATCGAGTTACGAAAATCGAAAAGGGAGTTATATACCAAGAGGTACGTGTTTTTTTTTTACATTGTAATTGTAAAATTGTAATTGTAAAATTGTAATTGTAAAATTGTAATTGGATTGTTCTAATTGTAATTGTAATTTTATTTGTCACACTATATATAATCTGTTACACGGTAATTAAACTGGAATTTTTGTATTTCTCCTCAGGGTACTGTGAAACAACTGCAAGATATGACCGGCTGGAGAGGTCATCAAGTTCTGTATTTCGGTGATCATCCTTACAGCGATTTAGCGGATGTGACGCTGGAACACGGCTGGCGAACCGGTGCGATTATAAAAGAACTAACGGTAAGCGACAAAATGAAACCGCGCGTTAGCGTTCTTTGATAAAACTTTTTTTTTTCAATCGCATATTGCAGCACGAGATCACAACGCTGAACGATCGAAAGTTCAAAGAAAACGCGAATTGGCTACAGATGTTAACGACATTAATCGAAGAACATCAGGACTACGAGGGCGCCGAGGTGCAGACACAACTCGCAGAATGGATGAACGAACGCGATGAACTGCGAAACGAAATCAAACGCGTCTTCAATCAGCAATTCGGCTCGGTATTCCGAACATATCACAATCCAACGTACTTTTCGCGGCGTTTATTCAGATTTGCCGATATTTACATGGGTTCCATAACGAATTTACTTGGATACTCGACTACTCACACGTTCTATCCGAGGAGAGGCGTTATGCCACATGAGTACATAAGTTATTTCATGTAAATACATGTGACTCTCAATATTTACGTTACCTCCTGCAAAACTGAGTTACATATCGCTTTTTCGTGACACTACGATACTTGTTACAAATTCAGAAACGAAGCTGTGCTTAGCGTATGTTGCGACACGAAAGGATCGCAGGAAATTGAAGAATGATTGCTGAACAATTTAGACAGAAATATTTGAATTCAGTGCGCTTTACATGCAGCAGGATTTTGAGATCTTTGAATATTAAGATAAAAAATATGATCGACAGAAAAAAAGAATAATTTCTAAACAAACGGAAGAACATTGTATGGGAGAAGAATTATCGAGCGCACGGCATCGTAAAAAAAAATGTATGCGTGATTTTTATTTAATGGCCGAAAGAACGATACGGAGTGGATGGATATGTTATAAATCGATTTACAAATAGAGTCGTTGAAGTACAAAAGTTGAAAAATTGTCGATGACAAAACGAGATTACAATAAAAATATATCAAAAATTGTATTTAGCTGATCGCAATTTTGGGGAATACGCGGAAATTAAGAGGATCCGAGTTTCGGTGTGAGAATAGAATAATAACAGAAACCTTAAGTGCCATCGTGGAGAAACTCGGATCGTTAGCGTGTTGCGCTCGAAAAAAAAAAGAAAAAAAAAAAAAAACGTGTTCATTAGATGTCAGCATCGATACCGTAGGTATCTTTTGGCTTTCTTCCAAAGCGAGTCGATCAGAACTCGAATAGTTTGTATAGAATGTTGATGATTATTATATCGAATAAATAAGATATTTATTTTGAATCAAATACGATTCTTGTTATTCTGAATTCCGTTCGATATTTAACTGCTTTCAGATGGCTTCAAGTTGTTTATAAATTAATAATAATCACATAACCCGTCAGCCTAGAATAAGAATCTCAGCAAAGATTCTGCAGCAGTCGGTATTCCGGAAGCTAAAATTATTAAGGATCAAACAAAAAACGCCTCGAAATAAATACAAATTACCAATGGAATTCGAGGAGAAAGTACGTAAAAAAAAGGCGACAAACTCTTAATTTTGTTACTAATCGAGCCGAATTATGACATCAGAAATTTGTCCAGCACCAGATAATATAAAAAGGATATCGAAGATGATACCATCGGAAGTTAAAATTGCGACATCGGTCACCAAAACTATGAACGACAAATCATTGTTCATCGAGACTTCAGAATCGAAGAAATCGCAAGGGAGATCTTCGGACGGTGCGAGAGTAGTATTCGCGGAACCTGCCTGGTTGTACACCGATGAACAGCACAAATCGGATACGGAATTGATGGAAAAATCGCGAACGAATGACGAAAAATTTCGTGAAAAAATTGACGATGCAACGAATGTTTCTCTCGACGAGAAATTTGCCGAAGAGTCGACGAAACGAACTGCGGAGAGTTACACTAAAAGTATCGGTAGAATGTCGAGAATTGAAATTGACGGAAGCGCAATGGTAAGTTAAATCCGAAAATTATATATTTCTCACGAGTTTGACGATGGAATTTCTTTTTCTATTTGTAATTCTGAAGATCGAAGCTCATTTTTTAGGCGACTGATAGCTACGACGCTCTGAAAGAGATCGAAGTAAGAACGAAGAAGCAACGGGCGTCGCAGGTCGAGTTATCTCGTCCGCCGAGCGGACCTCTGAAGGGCGACGATCTAATACGATTCAAAGAACGAGGAAGTACGAGACCGAGCTCTGGATTTCTTGGCTACACGATCGAAGGAATGCTAGCGCAGTATCCGCACGTACCACGATCGAGAGTACACTGAGAAAAGAGTTTATTTATAATTACGGTAGTTATATCGCTTCGGGTTCATTTCACATAAGTTCGCGAAAAATGCAAATACTTCTCGATGGTATAAAAATCTGAAAAAATGCATTCATGATAAAGGTACTGAAAAGATCAATTTTGCATAATAATAATTCCAAAATGTTATTAACAAATTGATAAAATATTTATTCGTCAACAAATTTCCCGGAAACGCAACTTTTTTTTTAATGAACATGATTCGTTCATTTTTCTGAATACGTATGAATTTTTTCAGATTTTTCAATTTAGTTTGAATTTTGTGTTTTTTCACGCATTTTTTCCTTATAAAATAAAAAAAAAATGCAACGCAAATGGAAAAATCTAAAAAAATGCATACGTATTCAGAAAAATGAACGAATCATTTTCATAAAAAAAAAATTATGGAACATTGTGGAATTATTGTTACGCAAAATTAATCTTTTCCATACCTTCAATATGCATGCATTTTTTCAGATTTTTATACCGTCGAGAAGTTTTTGCAATTTTCTCTCATTTTTCTCGAACTTATGTGAAATGAACGCGAAGCGACATAATTACCTTAAACAAGGCATATCGTTAAATTCCTAGCAAAATGCGTGAGATTCAGATAGAATTTTTGAATACTTCGCAATACGATAAAAATCTAAAAAGATCAACCATACGGAAGGTGCTAAAAACTTTAATTTTGCATCATAATAATTTCAAAAAGTTCAAAAAAGCTTTGGAGAATTTTGAATAATCCTCAATGGAACAAAAATCTGACAAAATGAACTATATAAAAGAGAAAAACTTTACTTTTGCAAAATAACAATTCAAGAAGTTCGAAAAAAATTTCAAAGTCCGGCAACCTAATTTTTTTTATTTTTAGTATAAAGTGTTTCGTTAATTTTTAATACTTTTCTCAGTGCACAAAAATTTATATCAGATTATCCGCGCGTAATACGTTCACAAGCCGAACAATGCAAACAAAAATTGGTGTCTAATACGCTTAGTACAATGCTGACGAAGCTGAGTCAACACTCCCAACAACGACCGAAACTTCGGCAGCGACTTCCGGTACCCGTATGCGTTTCTCTGACAATGTAGGAGTCCACAGTATGCTCTTCGATGCTCCGCAAACGGATTGTCTTCCGTTAACGGAAGCTACAGCGTTCGCCGTTGTTCTTCAGGAAGCTCTCGACTTCCTGGATATTTTGAAGAACGTTATAGCGTCCCGAGTAGACGAGCGATGGGACGAGGGCTACAAAACTATCGACGAGATGTACGGACGACCGGAAGAGCCGACAATAATGTTTAGAGAAGATATGAATTTGCTGCCTCTCGTCCCAACGGTGTCTGAGAAAATTCAACGCGATAGGTTCCGTTTTCTTCCGAAAGTAGAATCCTCTGAATCCGCGAAAATCAAATACTAAATTCGAATTTTTTTTTAAATTATCAGAACCTACGTGTACAATATCATTAAAGGTACAGCGCGAGACGTTCAGTGTCTTCAAAGATACGATAAATTGGAAATCGAAGTTGACGATATTGTTAGGACACTGGAAGGAGAACATAATCTCGAAGTGAATCACGAGATATGGATGGGACAAGTGGAACAGTTGCAAAAGCTTATAGAATTCGATAGAATTGAAAACGAGGAAGAAGCCAAAAATTTGTTCATTTCGGCGCAAGAGATGAACGCGGAGATTGATAATTCCATGTTTTTAAATGGTTCCAAACTCGGTAATTTTTTTTTTTTTTTTTGTATCATTTCAATGTAAGAAAATTACATATATGTAAAGACTGACCGGGTTGGGCATCAGGCTACGTGGAACGATGGGAAGACGCCCGACTGGACCAACAGAAGCTCCGTTTGGAAATAAAGGAACAGGAGCTCAACGACGAACTGGGGAACTGCGAAAAAATGGAAAGAGCCGATCAGATTATCTCGAGTCAAGTGAGAACTTTTTTGCAAGGAAACACGAGAGATATTGAGGAAGAGATCGTCGCCTGGACGAGTCGCTACAACGAGGAGATCGAACGATATCAGCAGGATATAAACAATATGAAGGTTTTGAACGATTATTTTCGAATAAATGATGAAACCTTTAATAAAAAAAAATATGATTTATGTAAACTAATAGTTAATTCGGTTAAATACGGTAAAATTTCCCGTTTAGGAAAAGATTGAGTTACAAAAATTGGAACTTCAAAATCTTCGCGAATTGCGCGACGAACGTCAGATATTTATTGACGAATGTTACGAAGAAAAAGAACGCGCAACGAATGAATCCGAGTATTGGGATGCTGTGAACAAAGCAGCTACAGTCGTTCAAACTCTGTGGCGAGGATACATGGTGAGACATCAGATGGGGCAATACAAAAATTTGTGGACGTTGCTGAAGAAGAGGAAAAAACGAGCTGCCGTCGCGCGAAAGAAGAAGGAAAATTGGGAAAAGAAGAAAGCCGCTGAGTGGGGTGCTACCGATCTCAAGAAATTGAAGAATGTTATGGATCCCAAAGCTTGAATATTTTCAATTAAATTCAATTCATTGTTCGAAAATAATTAATTATACTGATAAATTATGAAATTTATCAAATATTATAAACAAGATTTTTCTTAAACACGAATAGAATTAGCATTTCTCGTATTATTCATATTTATTGTCGTAATTGTTAGAGAATAACCGACTTACTATTGCCACTACGTTTCCCAGCAATCGTACTATATGCCCACGACACTGAGTTTATTATAAGTACCGTCGTCGCTCGTGTAGCCACCCCGATTCTAACCCCAAAAAGACTGACAACGTTAAAAACAACAACAAATCTTGTCATACTTTATTGACGGTGCATGAACTTCGAAAAAAAAAAAACGTACAAAAGCAACAATAACGACAAACAAACAAAATTCAATAAAGCAAACGCGAATAGTGAGATAACAATGGATATCTTAAAAGCCGAAATAATGAAAAAGCGTAAACAGCTCGAAGAATCTAACCTACTCGTGAGTAGAGACGAAAATTCGTTAAAAAATCGTCGCGCGTCGCATGTCCATCGTCTCGATGGGGTTAATTCATCGAAAAATATAAAAATTACAGAAGGACAAAAGTCGAAAATACTTTAAACGCGGTGAATTGACGTCAACGGAAACCGACACATCGGAAAACAATGGAAACAGCAGCGACGCCGTGAGAACGAACGTCGGCCATCGAACCGAGGAATCGAGTACAAACACTTCGGAACATTTGACTCTTTCAAGACCCGAGGTGATTCGAAGATTGCGTGAAAGATGCGAACCTGTGACGCTTTTCGGAGAGTCGGAAGTCGATTCTTTTCAGAGGTTACGAAAACGCGAGATTCTCGAACCGGAGGTCAACAAGGTTAGTATCAATGTGTTCTGACGATGAAAATTTTTTACTCGAAACGTTTTTATTCATTTTTTTTCCAATTTCGTCACAGGGTTTCCGCAACGATTTTCAAGAGGCGATGGACCAAGTAGATCAGGCGTATCTCAATGAATTGCTAACATCGTCAAAACCCAACGATCGCGACAGGCAAGGAGACGTCAATGTACCTGACGAAGGAGTCACCTACGACGATATTCAAAAAATGTCCGCCAAACTCAACAGAGGCGAAAGAGAGTACGACATGACAGTGATAACAAAATTTCTACAATTTTTGGTACAAATATGGGGCGAAAAATTGAACAGTCGAGGAACTGCTGAAAAAATGAGTACGAGAGGAAAAATGGCGAGTGCGACGTACGCACAAACACGAGAATATCTTAAGCCTCTACTGAGAAAACTCAAAAACAAATCTCTGCCGGAGGACATAACGGACAGTTTGACGGAAATCGTGAAACATCTTTTGGAAAGAAATTATATACTGGTCGGTAACGTTTTTGCATTATTCAACGAATTCGTAAATGTAAATAAATCATTTTTACGTATAAAAAAATTTTTTGACGATTTATTTTTTTTTTTTTATTAGGCGAGCGACGCGTATCTTCAAATGGCGATTGGAAACTCTCCCTGGCCAATCGGCGTTACTATGGTCGGTATTCACGCGCGTACCGGAAGAGAAAAGATTTTTTCGAAAAACGTCGCCCACGTTATGAACGACGAGACTCAGCGGAAATACATTCAGGCGCTCAAGAGATTGATGACAAAGTGTCAGGAATATTATCCCACGGATCCCTCGCGTTGCGTCGAATATACGAAGATCTAAATTATAATCGATTCAAGAAAAAAAATTGTCTATTGATTAACCGACGATGTGTTGTAACATGTAAATAGGACGAAGACGAACACTTATGTGTTATCCGTACATAACATAAAATTAATGAGTAAATTATTTTTACGTTAAATACGTGATATCGTTTTTTTTTCTCGTCTATTAATTAATCTTAAAAAAATCATTGTTACGAGTTTTATTGGATCGTAGAAAACGGATCAGGGAAAAGGACGTTAACGCCAAACAGCGACGCGTATCGTCCAAAGTTCGTTTATTAACTCATCAGATCATTGTTATCTTCCTGAGGGTCAACACTTTGGAATGACGAACGTAGTTTACTTACGAAAATCTTCACGAATCTTCCGAGTTTTCCATTATTTCTTCCAAACGGTCGTAAGACGCTTTAATCGCATTCATCATGGATGCTCTGCGATTAATGCAACATTGAAAAATTAATCGTGAACACGCGACTAAGAGACATTTTATTGCAGATATAATGTTGTAGATACAACGAAAATTCTTTTACCTGACCCCTCCGTCCTCCATCTCGTGTATACCGGCAATCGTAACTCCACCGGGAGAGCATACTTCGTCCTTCAATAGTCCAGGATGACGCCCGGTCTCCAATACCATTTTTGCGGCCCCCATAAGCGTTTCAGCCGCAAATTTCGTCGCGGTCGCTCGGGGAACACCGATCATCACTGCGCCGTCCGCAAGCGCTTCGATTATCTGATATCCCTAAAAATATATAAAATAAATAGATTTATCATTCTTCAGCGATGTTCTGCAGGGCGCAATAAAATAATTCGAGACGCGCGAAACGATAGTTCGACTCACGAAGGCGGGTGCGCAGCCGGAAAGGGTGCCGATAGTGGCTATTTGTGATTCCGTAACTTGTTCCGCAGTTCCCAACTGAGACATCATTTCTTGCAGACGACTGTAATCCTCGGGAAGAACGGAGGAGTCGCCGCAATAAACTGAAAAATATCTTGAAAAGTTAAATGGAAATATGAGTTATGTTTCTAATTTAATGCAAATTCAATTACTGGTGATTCCCGCGCCAACCATAAGCGGTGTATTAGGCATCGTTCTGATAACGGCAAACTGACCAAATCGCGATAATTTCTGAAACATAATAATAATAATTCTCGTTATTGTTACCCTTTATTCACGATCGCGATAATTTCTGAAATATAATAATAATAGTTCCCGTTATTGTTATCCTTTATTCGCAATCAAAACTTTGGAATTACTTACCGATCTCAAAGTTTTTAACGTAACTCCGGCCAAAACTGATACAAAGACTCTTCGTTTGGGTAAAATGGTCTCTGTACGAACAAATTGCAAAGCCTCATCCAACAGGTAGGGTTTTATCGCCAGAAAAATTATGTCGCAAGAGTTAACGCACTCTGCGCTATTCAAAGTTCCATTAGCGCCTAAATTTTTCCAGCACTCGAGAGTTTTTTCCGTTCTCGCCGACGCCCATACGTTTTCTGCTTTCAATACGCCTAACGAAGCAAAAAAACAAAGTTGTACATTATTTTCAAGCATAACATATGGAAGTATTGTCAATAAAAAAAAATGTAATTATCGGTGTAAAAAAAAACGCGTATTGTTGTTAATGATGAAATAATGAATTATTGTTATAAATAAACGCAATAATGTGGATAATGAAGTAATGAACGGTTGTTAACAAAGAAATAATGTATTATTGTTGAAACGGTAATGATCGATTGATATTGACATTCAATATTGCACGTGTATATAGTACTATTACCTTTTGTAATTAATCCACCGCCGATAGCCTGAGCCATATTCCCACCGCCTATAAAAGCGACTTTTGTATCTTTGAGACTCATCTTTGCGTTTTAACGTTTCTGTCGGCTTTTTTTCGGAATCAATAATAACGAATTACAATTGTCAACGGATATTTTAACCTCTATTTTCATAAGTGCAGATCGTATAACTTACATAATTGATATTCAAGGGCAATGTGTGTCTTGGGGAAGATAAGCTCTGTTTGTAGATCTGGCAAATGCGTTGGAAAAATTCAAGCTGAAGTTCTATCGATTAGATATTAGAAATGACCGAATCGTTCGCAACTCGCGATTAGCAGACGCAACAAAGTAGTATAGCGAAAAAAGATGAAAATGCCGCGAGATATTCTTCACCAATCGGAAAAATGAATTTTTTACGATACGTTTCTCGCGTCCTCATTGGTGCGAAACACGGTGGATCGATCGATATCATGCGCGAGAAGAGCCGTGACCTTGAATGTGTTATACCAAGAAACTAATACCTCCTATCAGTCATTCATACAACACACTTTTAGGAAGAAAACTACTACACGTTCGGCTTTCATTCATTTTTATCGAGCCACACACGATGGGGATTATTTTAGACTCACTACGCGTTTTGTATACAACATGGCGGTCTACCGTGTTTATCGAAGAAACGACATTTTAGATTAATAACACATTTGTTACTAATGGAACATACGCGGTTCCGTAATGGGTAACTGCATGAGAACGCTGTTCAAAAAGTTACGAAGAAAAAGAAGCTGCGAGAGGTAAAAATTATTTTCGTTCGTTATTTATGATCTTTGTGATCAATAACATGGGATGTTGTCATTTTTCGTGACAGAACTGTTGTGTTGCTCATCGCGGGTCTCGACAACGCTGGAAAAACGTCGGTTTTAAATCGTATAGCTAATGGTAAGTAGACATTTTTTTTACCCCTATGGAAGAAATTTTTCAAAAATCATTGTTAATAGATTTTATTTTTCTTTTATATGACAGATCCGAGTCAAGATGTATTACCCACTATGGGGTTTCGGATAGTTTCTCTTCGTCACAAATCGCAAACTATTAAAGTTTACGATATCGGCGGAGCGCAACAGATCAGATCTATATGGTCAAAGTATTACAACGATGTGAGTCAAAATTCATGAATTCGCTCTATAAACATCTTTATTATTCATCTTTACAGTATGAATTCGATGTCTCGAAAAAATCATTTAGAGTCCAAAAGTCTAAAAAAAAAATGAGAGCAAACGAAAGATTTTTAAGATTTTAGTAATATAATTTGATAAAATTTTAGGTACACGGTCTCATTTATGTGGTGGACGCTAGCGACATGTCTCGTCTAACAGAAAATAAAATTGTTTTTGGCGAATTAATTTCGCACGAACATATTACCGGAAAACCAATATTATTGTGAGAATATTGAAAACTATAAACATAATAAACTTTACGTATAACGTTGCTGTGAAAACTCACGCATATGTACTACAAAGAGCACAGTAGATATTGCAAGTCACAATTTTTTTTTTGTTGCACAAAATCATTTTTTTTTCATCACGAGGGGGAAAATGAATTTTCACGAATTTTCCTGTACATTTTCACGAAGTTTTTGTGAATTTTCATGGAAAATTAATTTTCACGAATTTTCCTGGACATTTTCACGAAGTTTATGTGAATTTTCATGGAAAATTAATTTTCACGAATTTTCATGGAAAATGCATTTTTTGTGAAAATTAATTTTCACGAATTTTCCTGTACATTTTCACGAAGTTTTTGTGAATTTTCACGAATTTTTCACGATTTTTTTTCCTTGTGGAAATAACGATTTGGATGAAATAAAAGCTAATTGTGCTTCTCGCAGATTAGCGAACAAACAGGATGTACGCGGTGCCGTAGATGAATTGGATCTCGTGGAGAATTTGGAGGTCGAACGCGTTGCGAACGCTATGCGTTGCCCGACAAGGGTGGAAACATGTTCCTGTATAATTTCCGGGGAACAATCGAAACATAATACAATGGGTATAATAAACGGTTACAAGTAAGTGATCGTGTACATCAGTAAGAAAAAAAAAACCCATGTATCGATTAATAGCGTGAGTCGTCGACTTAATATTTACAGGTGGTTGTTAGATACGATATCGAAGAACTTCGCAACGATAGATCATCGAATAAAGAATTCTCAGAACGGAGTTACCGCGCGTGTACTGAGAAAACCGTCCTCTACATCCAATACGCTATCGAGAGCGTCGATACGTTCTAATCCGTTTAAGCCGATACGAGAACTTCTCGCGGAACACGTAAAAAAAAAACACATTTTATCAGCGATAAAACTCGGAAACATCGGTTATGAAAAAAAAAAAAATCTCATTTTTTTTATTTTCAGAATCGCGGTGTTCCGAGTTCAAGCAATGAAAATTGTAAGTAACACGCAATTTTCACGCCGGATGATTCAATTTATTAGAGTTATTGGACGTTTTCTTTTATTTTCAGTACTCGACAACAAAAAGAAGAGATCGTCGTTGAAAAAGTTTTTGGCGTCATACAAAAATAAAACAGCGCCACTGGAACTTGGCGAGCGTATGAGTAAATCTCAAAACTCGTTGCATCGTACGGAATGCGATGTTTTGCCGATAAACGCACAGGAGAGCCAATCGACTCTCGTGATGTTGGATCCTTTGAATTTGATGTCCGTGGAGACGAACCATCGGCCTGTGACTCACCATTACAATCATCATCAGCAACAGCAGCAGCAGCAAGAACGACAACGACGACCTTTTACAGCTCCGCCTATGTCTCATAGACAGAATTCGTTGATGATATTCAACATACCTGGACAAGTGCCTCAGTGACAATATTGAATACGTATCATATAAGTAAATGTTGTATCTATTTTGTACTCGAAATAATGATAATGAAAAAAAAAAAAGAAAAACCGAATTCGGATCTTCGACTTTTTTCCCCAAGTCAATGGTTCATTCGTCGATCAAAAAACGATTGCTGATCTATATTTTGTTTTTATTTATTACTTTACATAAAATTACGTACAAATTGCGTATAAATCGTTGTCCAGAATAATGATCTCGATACCCGAGATGGTACGATAAATGTTATATCTAAACACAAATATATCGCTTTTGCTTCCTCTTTGTTTTCGTGAAATTTTTTTTTTTTTAGATTTTTAGATGTTCAGAATGTCCCAAAACGTCGAAAAATTACATTTAGAAAAAAATGTCTGTCCGTATGTGTGTGTGTCATCATCATTTTACCTCATAATTTGAGAACAGCTTGAAATACCAAGCTGAAATTTACGCCACATGTTGAGCGGGTAAGTACCCTTCTATGGTAATTTTTTTAGCAAAATCTATGCAGTCGTTCAGTTTTCACGCCATTTCGAATTTTTTGAAAAAATGGTGACGGCGCTCTACCTGCCATATTTTGTGAGATATCAGGCTAAAATGTTGTACAAACGTATTTTTTTTATTGAACAAGATTTAGGATACTATTTCAATTGCCGTTTTTTTTCGAAGTTGGTTCTGACTTTCCTACAAACAGAGTTGGGTACACTGTGTTAAAAAAAAGAGAGGAAGCAATACACCAATGCAATTGGCACGATTTTTTTTTTTTACGATATTTTACGGCACCGGGAGAGCTGATGATTATCCAATATGGTTTTTACATATTATAATTTTCATCCAGCATTAGTGCAAAGTGCGCGTTATATATTTCGTTTTTCAGATACAATACGTATTCAGATACAGTAATATTTGACGAATCGATACATAAAGTAACGACCGATGATTCGTTACGCATTGTTTAACGACGATAACTTTATCACAATTTTGGGATGTGAAAGACATTTTCATAAGGCATATAAAAATCCATTCGCACCGTTATTGAGCAATGCATCGAAAACAACGATAATGAAAAAAAATATAAAAATAAAATGAAAAAAAAAAAAAACTTAACGCTAATCGATCACTCCGACAGTGCTGAATCACAGGATCTTAGAATCAATAATACTATAGTCACGCAAACTACAGTAGTGTAATGTCAGTATATCGCTAAATGCATTTATAAGGAACAAAATAGTAATACTGTAAACGTTCAAAACTTATCGAAATAGTGGCAAAGTGAATGATTAACGCATTACCTGATTAATGATGAAAAACCTGTTTTAGATTAATTTACGTATTATTGATGCGCATTGAGCAACAAAGGCAATAGAAACATAATAAATCGCGAATACTGACATTCGACGCACCGTCAAAAAGCAACGACTGCAAAAAAAAAACATTCAAAAAATGTATATATAATAAAAAAAAAAGAAGTATCAATAACGCGGATTTTTAAGTATCGATATCATGGCTGCCTGCAAAAAAAGTATCGTACGAATCAGCAATACTCAATCGGCAACGATATTTTGCAATATTTTAAATGCTAACATTATTTGCGTTGTTTCGTTTTTTTTAGGCACATACTTTTTTCTTTGTTTTTACTCTCATAGGATTCTCGTGTTTGCCGTCGATAGATAACTCTCAAAAAAAGAAAATAAACCGTCGCATCTTAACGGGCGTTACTATCGCCGGTTATCGCGGCGTTGGCCGGTGGCGTGAATTTTACCAAACGTGTGAGCATCGATGTTATACACGGGATTTGCTTTTGTTGATGCATCGTAGCGTTGTCCGGAGTATTTGATTCGAAATCCAAAGCGACCCGCTGCGATACGAATGTAAGGAGAGTCAGTATATCGTAACGCGTGCCGTTTTCGCGAAGCTCCATGCACAGCGCTTGCATGAACCACGAGCCGCGAGTGGTGTTTCGCCACGAATAAAAACCGGGAATCGTGGAATAGGCGATAAGCAAATCGGCGTGAATCGGTATGCGGAACGTCGCTGTTGGTAGACCATCCGTTTCCGTGCGCTCTTTCAGCGACGTACCACCGTCGAGCTTATCCCCCTGACACGCCTGTATGAAAAATAGCTTTGGTTTACCGGCAAGAGTCGGACACCGATCGGACGTGAAATACGACCAAATCGCTTCGGCTTTGTAGGGAGTATCGTGAGCGTAGAGCAGACCCAACTCGCCGTGACTCAATACCGCGACTACAAGACAGTCGTGATCCGAATGATCCATATCGGCAACTGGAAAAAAAAAAATCGATAAATAAATGAACGATAACATGGTGTTCAGTAAATAATGGTCAAAATATTGATGGGCATTTCCCGGAAATTCCCGGGATATTCAGGAACATTGAAAAAAAAATTATAAATTAATTAATATCATTAACTCCGTGTACACCAAAGGACGATCGTCTGAATGACGAAAATAGAACCGAAGATTTTCTAAAACATTCGGAAGAACTTATAAAATAAGGACATGGTGGCCACTAAAAACAGTGAAAAAAATTCCCTGACTTTTCCCTGACCGAAATTCCAACCAATAGTGTTAATGCGAAAAAATCATTACATGACCTCTAAATTTAATGATCATAAAAATTATGTTCATATAACAGATGAGTCAAAAAGATTAACGGATTGATTTTTTTTTTAAAACATACTCAGCAAATATTTGTCAACTTATTTTATTAAAATTTTCTTATGCGTAGATTGGCCATTGACAAATATACCCATTATCTACATATAATATCTTTTATAAGCATTTTTAATATAAATTAGAAAACTTAAATATAAACAACTAACTTTGGAATAATCATGGACTAGACAATACTGTCAGAAAAGCGATTTTTTTTCCGTTTTTTTTTACGTGCCGAATTTTTTTTTCCGATCCGTATCGTTACTTACTCTCCCTGGCCATCTAAAAAAATTCCTGACTTTTCCCTGATTTCCTTGACCATTTTTTAATTCCCTGACTTTTCCCTGATTTCCCTGACCAGTGGCCACCATGAAGTAGTAAAAAATCGAATTTTGAGGAAAAAAAAATCACGATTCGTTGAAGAGTATTTTAAGGACAATTCGGGACATTTGTAGGATAAGAAAAATTCAAGAAGACTTTCAAAATTTTGAAGATTTTTAGGATTACCGACTGCCATGAAAACATCGATTCGCGATAAATCGTAAAATTGTTACCTCGTTCCAAATTTTTCATTATATCTCTGTGAACAGCGTTGTGAAAATCGTTGACTTCGAATCCAAGATTCTTGAGGGTGTTGATTAGATTTTCGCAATCCACGTTAGTACCACTGCGTGGTTTCAATTGGTTAACCGTGAAAAATTCGTGATTGAAAATAATCGCGAGCCCTCGTTTGCAGTGATTCATTTTGTAGTGAGTAGCATAACGCTCGGTCGGTGCTGTTTGCAGTGGACCCATGTAAGCGCTAGCGCTGCTCCTGTGAACGTATATAATATAGTTTCATCATTCGTTTCGTTTCGTTTCGTTTCGTTAGTTTTATAATTTCGTATCTTCATTTCAAACATTTTTTTCGTATTCACTATCTCGCGTGATATCGTGAGATTGCGTCGTCGATTCGAACGTGCATCAACCTGTTACAGTCGGAACACGCGCGACACTCGTAATCGAGAATCTTTACTAGGATCGCGACGCCACTTGAACTCGTCGAAAAAAAAAAGTATCTTTGTTCGCTCATATCGATTCGTAGATCGTAGTTAAGATTCGTCAAACCGGACGTCATTGACCTCATTTGAACAAAAAAAAAAAATTTCTTATAAAAATCTTTTACTTACTTTCCGTATCCGAAAGCATCTCCGATATCGTTGTTGCTGTCGGTGCCATTCTCGGCGTTATCAACCATATTCACGCTCATAGTTGTTTGTAACCTTAAAGTGCTCTTTTCTTAGCCACGAGAAAGATTGACTTGTTTCGCGTCGATGAACAGAATCGATCTGACTATAATAATACTTGCACAGTATCACGAAGAAGCAATAAACTCTATTCGCAGTCTTTTGTACCGAAAGTTCGAAAGCTTCGAATGAAAGGGCAAACGATATGAAAGGTCTGTAAACTGCGGTCGTACCTCCTTGGTGTCGCGGTTGTAACAGAATGATAAGAAAATACCCGTCGCCGTGCTCTCGAGCACGTCCCGAGACTAGCAACAATGAATCAGAATTATGGAACGCGTACCGATACTGACCACCCGACTTTTGCGACTGTCATCATACAACGCAAACCAACGAATTGATGCAACCACTGTCCGCACTGGCGCGAGATACTCGTGGGAGAAAATTGTAGTGGGAGTTAACGGATGCCCGCGCATTGTTCATTATTATTATCGTCTGCGCACAGATTTGTTGGCGAAAAAATGCGACAACGCGATTGGCCGATACGCGTTTTGTACGCTGAACCCCTTTTTCGTAGGATAAACGCACGTTTCTGTTGATGCTGAACTTATTCTTGACTCTTCTGACAGCTGATCGGTAGTTTATCTTCGCGCGCTCGACAAAACACCGACATCACCGAGCAATATTAACGTTCTTTCTCTGATGATCATTCACGCAGGAGCAGCACGTTGTTACCCGTATGAAAAAGAACCGGTTACGAGTTGAGTGAAAGAAAAAGAAACACAAAATGTTGAATCAAAATCATACGAATGGTGACAAGATAGACGAACTTTTCGAGCCCTATATCAAACGGGTACTCGATGCTCAACCCTTCGGTAAGTTTCATTTCTGCGTCGTGATTTTACGCGTATTAATTATTAAAAACATAAATATTCACGTGCATCGTATACGTAAATAAATACGTCAACATTTTGCAGGTGTTAGTAGAGGATGTATGCAACTTAACTCTGTCGCAAGCTCAGGAAAGGACAAAGCTGCGGATCGTTTCAACTTTTCCATACCATACGCGGGTCAATCACTCGAATGGACTGTAATCTTCAATTCTAACTGTCCTGAGATGGGACCCGATTTTGAATTTCACAACGACTCGTTTTTGGCCGATCCGGACGTCAACATGATAGAGGAATGCATTCCGAGTCTCGCCAATTGGCGCCCCCTTAATCGCGATTGCTTGCTGAATGTACTTGCGGAACTTACTCAGTGCTACAAACAGTATCAAGTGAGTATACAAAAAAAAACTTTTTTTGACTTCAGACTTTTTTTATGGGGTAAACATTTTTTACGTAACAAAAAATGGATTTCACCAAAAATGTTATGGAAAAAAAAATTTTTTTACCATATTTTTTATGTAACAAAATTTTTTTTTTCAAGTAATTATTTATTTAACAAATTTTTTTTTTTTTCGTTATTTTTTATGTGACAAAAAATTTATTTTACCAAATTTTTTATACTCCTAATTTTTTTTTTTTTTAATTCAACAAATTGAAATCATTTTTTTTCGTCACACAGATAGAAGCTTTCGGCAGACAAGAAAGTCGTCTTCAAATCGAATACGAAATGATGATAGAGCAAAGCGAAATATGTCCCCAAGACGTTGAAGTGATTTTGCTTCCAAACGAAACGACGCCAATTGAAGCGAAATTTTTCGTTCGTTTGGCAATGGATTTCTCGCGACTACCGGGACGTACCAACAAACTCAGCGACGACGACGCCATGCTGGTAATCACTTTTCAACAACCAAACTGGAGTCGCATCACGCCTCAGCTATACTTGACTAATCCGCTTGAAGAAGCTTTCGGCGGTCCCAACACGATGCAGTTGCCGCCTTATTCGCGCGACAAATGCGTAATGGAATACATTGG
This sequence comes from Buathra laborator, assembly GCA_934046635.1. Lineage (NCBI taxonomy): Eukaryota > Metazoa > Arthropoda > Insecta > Hymenoptera > Ichneumonidae > Buathra > Buathra laborator. Next base: position 947,269 of record OW203897.1, on the reverse strand, counting down.
CGAAGTCAAAACAGCTATAGCACAGAAGGTTCGGTCGAACTTTAGCTTATCTTACTCATAAAATTTACGAGACGCGATTAAGATATCTCAAGAACAATCGGTCGTGTGAGATAGTCGATAAGACGGAAAAAAAAAAAGTTTAATTTTTTTATATCCATAAAAAATCATTTTTTAATGTTTTTTTATCGATAAGAAAATTGCACCACTAATCCCTCGCGGCTGTCACTTCGTAACAGTTATCTTATCGCGTAAAAAAATCTTCAGGTTTTTAAATTACAAAGTGTACGATAAATTTCATTTTTCTAAATAGAAAGAATTTTTAAAATGATACAAAAAAATAAAACTACTCCACGCGAATTATTCGCTCTACTCGACGTCGATGAAGCGACGAATGATCCATAAAATGTTTATTTATTAATTCGCAGATAGACGCAGTCGTGAATTGTTTTGAGAAGAGACGCGACTTTATCGCGACAATGGTTTTCCTGCATCGCCGCAACGTCGTCGAATACGACGTCGAAGATTTCACTCGAATAAGTATCCTTCTCGAGCAACAGGATTTCTACTTTTTGGTACACATTCGTTTGTTACCAACTTTTCCAACGGAAAAACCGAACGTTACGCTTCAATCGATATATCACATGACACCAAAGGACGAGCCGTACACGATGAAAATTGGCGAGTATCCGTACAGTCCGCGTTGGAGTCCTACAAAAATGATTTCAACATTATTAAATAAAATTGTCAAAGACGTGCCGACATTCAAAAATATGTCGTCGTCTACGAACCGCCGTGGCTGATGGGATCCGCAAAAGTTCCTGTTTATTAAGTTCCAACGATTATTCGAATTTGTATGTACGCTAAATATGTTTAATCTTTCAGAAAATGTACTCTATATTTCAATCGTTTCTTGACTTTCATTGTCATTATCCTCGTATAATAATTCCATTCCAATCCAAGCGTTGGCCGCAGGTCGATCGATGCGAGATTTTCAAAAATTCTTCAATCCCTCGTTACGTAATTTCGATGAAAGGAAAGGTTTATCATTCGATTAATCCGACTGTCTTCATATGTAAGGTACAATTATAATTTATAAATTTACATTTACAAGGCTTACAGTGTAGATTTTTTTTTTCTTTAAATTTAATATTAAAATAAAGTTGCACAGCGTAACACTATGTCGAATTAATCAGTGGCCTACACTCGATCCTTGCATTTTTTTTTTTTTTTCGATTTATCGATATTTATAAACCTTCGCGATCGCATTCTTGTTGCAGAGTATTGTCGCGATTAATGAAAATGTGTTGTTCTTTTTTTTATTTATTTTTCGAACGTTCAGATATCACGACAGAACACAGAAAAACAGGGAGGGGCGGGGGGAATGCGTGTTTACGGTGTTTGGCAAGCGGTTGAAAGAAAGGGAAAGACAAAGAAAAAGCGTAAAACACTTTCCGCGATACCGTGTGTCCTCATCAAGACTCGACTGTGTTTGGGATAACAAGACGATTAAAAAAACGTTTGAATTACTTATGACTGTATCGATTGAACTTTCAACGCGTCGTCGGTGATGGGGAGTGAGGGGTTCATTCATACTTACTAACAAAGTTACTTATAGTTTCTTTTTTCTGTCGCTTTCAATCCTACGGTTCTTCGTACCCTTAAGTAAACAACTAAACCTTAAAACACTGTAAAAGATAGAAGTTCTGCTGCAATCGAGAGAAAATACATCGAGTCGGTAGTTAATGAAAGATACAGCAATAAATTATTTAAATGAATAAATATATATCAAAATATGTGGTCATTATGAAACAGGTCCGTCCATACTATGATGAAAGGAATACCTCTTTGTTGGACACGCGTAGCTTTGGCTCTGTCGGCGCTTCCGGTGTATCGCTCAAGAAAAAAAAAAAAAACGAAAAAAAAAAAAAGAAAAAAAAAATGAAAAATTGCTCATGGATGTTAATTATTCACGCGGTGGAGTGATCATGACGAGGAGAGATCAAGCATTATGCTGGACTCCTCTAACGCCGGCAACGGCAGTTCGTTCTTCTCTTCTTCAGCTCTGGCATCGGATAACTTTAGGAACTTGATAACCTTATCCGTAGCAGCGATACCGCAACTACTCGCTTCATTCTGTAACAAATACCGCGTAAACCATAATCAATAATTCCCTCTTCTACGATAAATTCGGCAGAGATTTCTCCGAATATAAATACTCACCGATGCCGTTAGATTCATAAAATTGAAGAATTTCTGTAGAACAGTAACCATTGTACCGAAATTGTTTTCCGGCAGTTTACTGCGCACCGCTGATTCGTATTCCTGAAATACAAAAAAATTTAGACGGTTTTTTTTTTCATCGAAATCGAAATCGAAATTAATTCCGAAGCGGGATTTTCGTTGGCGTTACCTTGTTATCCATTACTAAGTATCCCAGGAGAAGTACCACGTATGCGCCGATCAATGTGTGTTCCATGTGACGACCAGCTTTTTGCAATACTGAAAATCAAAGAGATAATGAGAAACCGTTGTTTCGCGAGGTTTGCGATGGACTGTAAAGTTAATTTTTCGTACGTTTGGTAACAGTTTCTTCGATAAACTCTTCCTGCGTCTTCGTGGTCGTGGAAACAGTTTCCGTCTGTTCGGAATCCTTTTTACCGTCGAGAATCGCGTCGGTTTTTTGTTCCTCGAGACGCGCGAGTTCTTCTTGTTTGTAGAATAGTTCTATGAGCGCTTCCACGCCACCCTCGTCGGCTGTATGCAGAAAAAAACATCGATGATAATAAAAGCAATTATACTAATCGGATATCATTAATAAATTATCAGTTATTCATACCTTCGAACAAATTCTCCGGATACGGCGGTGCCTTCGACTCTATGAGAAGTTTCTTGTTATCGTCGCACTGCTCAACGAGATTTATCAAAAATATCAACGCCAGCATCATGAGATCGAAGCGTTTCTCGTCCGGAAGTGAATCGGGCAGTCGTAGTAAAAGATTCAGACTGCAGTCGACAACGCCGGTTAGTGCACCGATCGATTTGCTACCGAAAGCTGCAACGAATATTCCGCAAGTAAATTACTAAGTTCGGCCATTCGCATCCGCGAGTGCGTAAGCAAATATAACTTACATTGCCGATTGAAGCGATGCGTGAGATTAATGAGTACTTTTATAATAGCGAAAAGGCATTCACGAACGACCGCGCCAGTCGAACTCTTGTCGCCCGGATCGATGGTCGGATAAATCGGTATTTCTTGTCCGCAGAGATAGTAAAGATTTGCTAACGTATTGACCAAAACGCCTTCACCGTACTTCAGCAAATACACCTGATTTTCCTCATTCATGTGAGTTACCTGTACCGCGAAAAATTCATCAAATGAAATCAGAAACATCGATCAACAGAATTTAAAAAAAATGGTATTCATTGAGAAAAAGTATACTTACGTTTTCTAAAACGCGCAAACATCTATCGACTTTGCGAAGTTTATCCAGCAAAGGTTCCGACCAACCGGAGCGCGTAACTTCACTCGCGTTAATATGACGATGACAATCTTTGATCGTCTTGACGATGTGCTCGAGACCGCCGAGTTCTCGGAGTTCCTCTTTGAACCATTCGCCGGCGCGTCTCGAAGTCAAACTAAGAAGAGTCTCCATAGCCAGTTGACCAACAGTTATATTGTCGAGATTGAGATGTTTCGCGTGTCCCTGCGCCTGTATATCGGCGCACAATTGTCGAACTTTTTCTTTATTCTTCAACAACTCGGCGCGACTCAAGCCGCAATCATCGAGAGCGTCTTTGTGACTTGCGTCGGATTCCAAAAGACTGAGCATTAGTTCGAGGCAATCGCGATCCAAATCCATCGCTAGACGATCCTGACTCAGGACGAACATCACCGTTGCAGTGCACAATCCGAGACTCTAAAAAAAAAGTCGCGAAGTTTCGATTGGTAAATCGCCAATGGAGAATTTTTCGCCGAGCTTAGGATGTATCCTTCGCGTCTCGATTTTTATACTTCTCGATGGTATAAATAAAATTCATGCATATTGAAGGTATCAAAAAGATTAATTTTGCATAATAATAATTCCAAAATGTTATTAACAAATTGATGGAAAAATAAATTGGTCAACAAATTCTTCCGGAAATCCAACTTTTTTTTAATGAAAATGATTCATTCATTTTTCTGAATACATATGAATGTTTTCAGATTTTTCAATTCAGTTTAATAACATTTTGGAATTATTATTATGGAAAATTAATCTTTTCAGTATTTTTAATATGCATGAATTTTTTCAGATTCTTATATCGTCGAGAAGTATTGACAATTTTCTCTCATTTTTCTCGAACTTATGCGAAATGAACGCGAAGCGACAGAATTGAGTACCTTAAGTACTCAAAAAAATATATTTTTTAAGAGTCAAGACGCGTAAGTATTCGTCAAAATACCGCAAGTGTTTCGGATTTTTAACAAAATATCAATGGTTCTTAAAAACTAAACGTCGGATCGATTTTTTTTCAAGTAACCCACCTGATCCTTAGTAGCGTCGTGCAACGCCTTGAAAAATTTCGCAACGGTGCCGTGTGCTCTGACGTGCATGCGAAACGCGGGCGCCATGCATTTACTTGCAAGTCTAATGGCCGAAAGGCAACGCGTGGCATTTGGATTGTTCTCCCGCAATGTATCGAGAATATATTCTACGTCGTCGTTAAACTCTTGGAATTCGCCGCTCTCCTGTATCTGATGAGCTTTCTTCACATTCTTCACCACAGTGTAAAACTAGAAGAAAAAAGTGTGAAGAATATATCAAACGTTGTAACGAGAAAAGGCTGTAAAATACAAGAATCTCATTACAATAAAGAAAAAAAAAACGATGTGAATACATACGCCTTTGACTTTCTTGCCGCAACGAATGCTCGTTATGGCTTCGGTTTCGTCGGTAAAGTCCATATCCGTTTCGGGATAAGTAACAACTCTCGTTAATTGTTCGGCTTCGAATTCTTCTTCGAAAGCAACGGACCCCGCGTTACTGTGTGATCCGGATGCGGTGTTCGGTGTCGCATTACCGGTACTCGTACTCTCCGGTGTACTCGATTCCTTGTCGCTATCGCACCACTTGTGTTTGTAGAGAGCTCGTCTCTTGTTCCCGTTCGTCGCACCGCCGGTGGAACGACTCTTAAATATACTGCCTTTTTTCGTCGCCGGTTTTGCCGCGAGATTCATCGCTGACGGTGCCGAAGGCAGCATCTCCGATACTGGACTTGGTGCGCTCATCGGCGTATCGTTATCAGCATTTCCGCTGGCGCCCTCGCTATCTTCGCTGCCGGAGTACCAATCTTGATCGACCAGTGTTTTAGCGGCTGCGGTTTCGGCGTCGACGATCGGAGGCGCCTGCGGCCCGGGATCGATCTCCATTTCCGTCGATTCCTCGATCGGAGCTTCCGGTTGTTCGGGTTCCGGTTCGGGTTCGCGTTGAGTCTCAAATTCGGGCTCAGGATCGATCTCCGATGCGACATCGCTCGTCGGTAGATCGATGGAGCAATGCTGCACAGCATCGTCGTGATTACTGTCCGACGGTTCATCCGGCGATTGCTCGATCGTCGTGGCCGACGGTGCGCCGGCGGCTTCCGATCTTATCATCATGCTATCGGCGTCGCTCGACAATATATCTATCAGCTCTTGCGTCGTCGTTGGCAGTGGTTGGTCGCGACCTATTAGCGGTTCTATGGTCGGTTTGCTAGTGTAACTCGTCGTACAATCAGTCTTAACGATATCGTAATGCGATATGAGGGTGTTATTCGAGTCAGTAACGGATTTTCGTAAAGTCAACGAGAGTCCGGAACTGTGAGAATTCGGTGTCGTCGGCGGTGGCGACGAAACGATCGACGATGTTGGCGCGATATCTAGTTGAAGATTCTTTGCTCGGCTGCGGGTAGTTCTTCGCATATCCGAATTATCCAATGGTATCGATACCGTTGTTACGATTGGTTGCTGCTGATGCGAACCCCTCGACGTACCACCGCTCATACGTAATTCCTGCTTCAACGATACATCGGGACTGAAACTTTTACGATCGATCTCGATTTTCGTTGGACTCGACTGCGGCGTTGTTATTCGATAAGTTTCCGGCTCGCTGTCCGGACTGTCCTGCGAATCGCCGCACACCAATCTTGCGGTGCCTTTGCATATTCTCAATACTATCGGCGGTTTGCCGTCCTCGCGATTCGATGTATCGCTCGAACTACTATCGAAACTCTCGCTTACGCTCCGTTTCGCGGGCGCGTACGACGACGATTTCGACGGCGGCTGCTGCTTCGGCGTTGTCTGCTGCTGTTGCTGCTGCTGCTGCTGTTGTTTCGGCGCTCGCGTTCTCGCATACTGGGAATCAGGTACTTGTTTATAGACCGAAGCATCGACCGTCGGCGGCTCGACCGGCGCACTCGGCGCATTTCGAGACTTGAAGAACTTCTTAGGCTTGGGAACCGGCGGCGGGGCGACTTCTGGTTTACTCTCCGGATCCGGTTCAAAGGAAAACGGATCTTTCACTGAACTGACCCTTGCATTTTGATTCACATAGTCCATCTTTGCTCTCTTCGGACCGAACGTCTTGACGATGTCATCTCTTCGTCCTGAAATTACAATCGGTACTACATGATTGCATTTAAAATATTTTTTTTTTTCGTTATAACTTATGATTTTTAAAAATCTTTTTTTTTTTTTGCGAAAAACCTGTGAGCGCTTATATGTTATTATTTTCAAATAGATATAAAAAAAATTGTTGATTTGTAAAAATTTGCAATGCGACTCATCTTTGATATCAATAAAGCAATTTTTGTGTAAATAAAATTTGTTGTGTTTGTGCGCAACAATGCAGCAACGAAGTACACGACAATTATGCTGCGACGAGTTATTGTGATAAGCAAAGGTATAAATATGTATCAGGTTTCTATGCGTCGGCGTTAATTGCATATAAATAAGCGATAATACCATTGATACTGGTGCTTCTGATGGATGTGAACGATGTAATGCCCCATTTTCCGACGGTGCCAGCAGACTTGGCGGCGGACGGTCTGTTGCTGTTCTCTCTAAATAGCTTGTCGAACTGTATGCTACCCGGCGTAACGCTGTTCACCTTACGACTGTACGATTTAGTGCAACTGCGCGACGTCATTTTCGTAATATCGTTATGATCTCATAAAGATTCCGCATTCCAAAAGTCACAAGTAACAATATATTTCCTCATACTTTTGAACTTTTTTTTCGTATTTTTTTTTTTTTTTTTTTTTTTTTTTTTAATCAGGCACACGCTTGTATAACACACATATCACGGTATTTTTTGCTCGTCGAACACACCCGCGCAAATCGCGGGTCGATGCTTACGCGGATTGTTTCGTCGAAACGTAATAAATCTTCGCAATTGATCGAGCGTATCGGGAGGCGTAGGGGGGGAGAGGAGAAAAAAAACTAATTAAGATATATAAATTTCGGAACATATGAAAGAAACAAACGCCATGTTTCTATTCGCTCTCTCCATCGATGCACAAATTTACAGAAACGATTTTAACTCTCGGTATCGGTAACTCGATTTAGTATTATCATTTTTATCTAATTAGCCTTGTCTACACACTCGCTCGGAACTACTGTATATCGTGTGGGGCTCCATGAATTTAATTAGAAATATCAATCATAACATGATCTTTGCCATCTGTCGATGTTTTTTCTCGCCTCTCTCGGTTAAGAACTCGGCGATATACAGTGCGAGGAGAGCACACACAAGAGGCATATAATAATATATATTACTTAGTGGAGAGGGGAAAGAGATTCAACTTTGAGCGACAGCCATCAGTTCGATAGAGCACTACGTACTCGAATATGCGCGTTGCGCCACTTTTACCGATTGGGAAATTTTGTCCGAAAAAAAAAAAAACACTTCTCCCGACCTATGTCATTTCCTTCCGTGTGAGAAACTCTCGCACGCAATTATTTTCTTCGTCGATACCGCGATGATACGGTTTTTTCTTTTCGAGATCATTCGAACCGTTAATTTTAATTGAGCAAGAAAAATCACATTTGACACTTGTTACTACGACCGGACTTGCCAGACAACTGAAAAGCTTCGTTGGTATCGAAAAGAAAACGAGAGGAAAAAAAAAGACGATACAACAATGGAAGCTCCGCGAGAGACTTCCCGATCGGAAAGATGATTGGGCGCAGAGAGAAAATGAGAGAGAGCCCGTTGACGTTTCCTACGCGTTCCGTTCGTGGCGTCAGTGGCAGTTTTCTTTCTCAAAGCGGAAACAAATTGATCAGAATGTAAATAAATATCATAAATATTCAATTTCGCAATATAATCATTGTGTGCGCCAGCGATTTATAATGGAATAAATTGACACATGACACACGGCGGAGGATCGCGAAAATTTAGAAAGATGTCAGAATCATTGCAGGGTACCTGCTACGCTATGTGTCCCGAAAAAGAACGCTGGCTGTACGATTTTTTTTTATTTTTTTCATACAAATATTAATAGATTTCCGTATCAATTTTTTTTTTTTTTTTTTTTTTTTTAGACGCGAACGAGAAGGCCTGTTACATTTACTAGAGATAGATGAAAAAACGAAAGTCTCGAAAAGACCAAAAGCAGATCCAGCAAAGACTGTAAAATGCTTCAGCAGACCCTCAGCAGGAAAATCTATGACCGATATTAGTGAACTGAGACCGGGACCTGTTCTTCTGTTAACCATAAGATATTTGCTCAACAAGTAAATTGCCAATTTTATCGTATTTATTCATTATTTATATTTCGTTTATTGTAACTGCTAATTTTTCAGTGCCGTCACACGTACCGACGTCAACTGGGTACTGATATACGAGTTTATTTTTGATAGACTTAGAGCCATAAGACAGGATATCGTCATACAGAGGATCAGTGTTCCCATAAGTATACAGCTCTACGAGCCGATAGTCAGATTCCATGTTTACGCCGCAGAGAGGTACATACAGAAAAACTGTATTTTCTATATTACGGAAGGTGTATCACTACAGTTCCAACGAAAAGTGAAATTCCAAGCAAAATTGGAATTCTTCCCAATGGAATAAAAATCTGAAAAAATTAACCATACAGAAGGTCCTGAGAATATTGATATTGAATAATAATAATGGCAAAGTGTTATTAATAAGTTAGAAAAGAATTCTTTACGTAATCATTACGTAACTAAATTTCTCCTTTGCAGAAATGAATCCGTTAATTTTTCAGAATACTTACAATTTTTTTCGAATTTTTTCTAATTTTCGTAATCTTTTTTTTTTTTTTATGGATGAAAATTTATGTTTTTTAGATGAGAATTTGGAAAAACACTACGCATTACACTCATGAAATTCCCAGGTAATCGATCCAACATATTCGCAAATATCGATCAAAGATTTTTCCTAAAACGAGATTTTCGAAAATTAGAAGGAATTCTAAAAAAATTCGTATGGATTCGGAAAATGTTATGAATAAAAAAGTTAGATTTACCGGATGATCCGTTGAACAATTTTTTTTTAAACTAATTTTTAATAACTTTTCGGCATTATTATTATGCAAAGTTAATATTCTTAGGATCTTCTGTAAGGTAAATTTTTTCAGATTTTTACCCCATCAGGAAATCTTCTAAATTCTCGCCGAATCTCACCTTTAGCTGGAAATATAGCGATGCACCCTTCTTAACAGTAATAGTTATTAAACATACAGCTAAATTTTCAGAATGTGCGAGAAAAGCCTTCAGGAATACGTGCCAAAGTTCAACAATCAGCATCTACTGGAGTGTATCAAACACTTATTAGTTTTGTACGACGAACGGGACGTTAGTTCTGCGGAAAACGATAATCTCTATCAAAGTATAGAAGGATTAACTATAAGGGACAACAGATCGCAGATTGAGGCAATTTATATATTGCTGTATCTCGGAGATGCGACGGCGCTTCGAAGAGGATTGTCGCTTCCACCGAAATACAGGTGAACACGAATTTTAATTGTCGAATAACAGCCCACAGTTCATCGAGGAATTTATGCTCTATAAAGTTTTTGTTTTCGTTACAGAGAATCGAAGAGCGTTACAACAGCGATGAAAATATCGCTCGCGTGGTACTCGAAGAATTACGTACGCGTATGCCGATTGATCGGACAATTATCGCCGCTTTTGGCGTTCGCAGCTCTAAGCAATTTACCGAATATAAAAAGGTCTTAAATAACAAGTTAAAATCATCACATTCTCATTCGCGATACTAAATTAATTTTTTTCATGCAGAAACGCCTTGGAAATTATGAGTTACGGATACAATAGCCAAGCCCTTACCTATCCGGGATTAAAGTTGCAAGAGATTTTATTGTACACGGATATTAATAACATTCGCAAAGACTGCGATCTCTTTGGACTGATCTTCACGAACGAAAATGTTCAATTCCAAAAGACGAAATTCCGGAACAACGAATTGATGGTACGTTCATTAATACCAACTATCGCGAGAGTTGTATTCGTGCGGTAAGTACGACTTATTAATTCCTATCTTTTAGGCGCATCCGGAACAGCATTTCAATGATCGATCTTTGCACAAGTTACTTCCGCACATACTGCTCGAATAAGTTTAAAGTTATTATTCTTTTATTGGGAGGAAAACGAGTGCGAATATGATTCGTGTAATATCTCTTTAGCATTACAATGATTCATTTTTTTTTTTTAATGGATAACAATTATGAGAGTTTTGCAAGCGATGACTGTGATTACTGAATAAGTATACACGATTGAAAAAAAAGCGCTATGGTATTTCTTTACAAAAATATCGTTCGAACGGATGTTAATGAATATGCGGACTTAGAACTAAAACTATAATTAAAGCGCGTGACTCGATTGGCGAGTCGACTATTATTGCGAATCGCTGGAAGAACTGCTAGAAGAATCAGTGGACATAACTTCCACATCTTCGTTTTCTTGCTTATGCGTGTTCATCGCTACGCTTCCTTGACCGCCGACCGACATGTGGATCTCACCGGATGGATGCCAAGCGAATTGATTAGAATGCGACACTGGTGGTTCTGCAAAAAAACGATGGAAATCCATTGAACGTCTTGTTTTGCTTCAACGCTGAAAAACTATCGGAATTTACTTAAATAGTTTTTCGTGTTTTATTAGACCCGATAGGACACTTTTACTTTGGTAAAATCAGTTTAACTTTTTTTTCTGAATTTTGATTTACCGAAACCAACAAATTTTAATTTCGCATTTTTTTTTCTTGATTTATCGCGGTGAAACGATGATAATTTTATTACGTATCTTCTTTTGCTATAAGAATGCAAAATTATCTAATGCCAATCAAAAGTATTTTCTTGTTTTATAACAAAACCGATAGCCTAATTGCTGTAAATTCAATTAACCATTTTTTTTTCTTCGTCATAGCAAAATAAATTTAATTCGATGGGCTATTTTTTTTTTCATCAACTCTGCCAAAGTATCTAAAATCGAATATTTTTTCGGGTTTCATGACGTCTGACAATTTCTGTAACTCCAGATTATTTTTTTTTGGTTCATCATAAAAAAACGGAGTTATTTCTATATATCGTTTTCTTTTGCTTCAACACTGTAAAATAATTAAAATTCAATTGAGTATCTTTTGAGTATCATTTTGTTGGCTTTATTCCGTGGAAAAAAGAAAAAATTTCAATTCACCATTTTTTTTTTTATTACGTGGAAATTATGCTAATTTGATTGAAAGAATGAACGAATTTCGTTGATTTACCGCCTGTGATGTGACCGGCTCTGGGCAAATCCGACGGAAGTCCCGGATGAGATCCCAACATTTGGCCATTTATTGGCAAATCACTTTGTCTCCCCAAATAGCCGAGTCTCATCTCGATATCTATAAAACAACAGCAGAGAAAAAATTAAAAAAAAAAAGTTTAAATAACATAATAATTAAATATAATTAATTATTATTATTATTAATAATTATTTTAAAATAATAATAATTTTTTTATTTAAATTTTTTTTTATTTTTTTAATTTTTATCGTATCTTCAGTATTTCCAAATTATCATTCAGAATAAAAATTACTCCAAAAAGTGTACCTGTGGGGTACGGTCTGCGCGGATCGCCCTGTTGCCAAGTTAGAGGGGCGCAGACAGCGTTAGACGCGCTGATCCTGTGTGCAAATTTGATGAGTTCCTCGGAAGGCACAGGTCTTTTATTAGCTCTCGCAATAGATTGCAATTTTTGTTTTGCTTGATAAATAGCCGTAGCTAAAATTTGTTCCGCCTCCTTGAGCTGTCGTTGCAACTGCTGTATGTCCTGATCCTGTTTCTCGACTTCAGCCTTCAAAGCTTCCATTTTCTGATCAATTTTCGCCTGTTCCGCCGCTTTTAGCAGAGTGGCCTTCAATTCGTTGTCCTTGGCGACTAACAAATCTGTCAATTGCGCGTGTTCCGTATTCGAGAGTTTCAGATGTTTCTGCGCTATTGTATTTTCGATCATTTCCCTTCAGAATAAATAAAAAAAACAATTTGAACGATGTTCGGTACGCGCTTCATTGTTTTTATTCGGTGATACGAAGAATTTTTGAGGTTATAACTGTCGACTTACTTGGCAATCAATTCAATGTCGTCGATCAGCGAAAGAAGAACTTCCCTTGTGCTTCTATTAGCCGCCATTATTTATTAACTATTTCTCTTACTGTCCGATAATTGCGATTTATAAAAACGAATGCGTTAACACACCGGTACTAAATAATATAAACATTATCCGGTGCTGTCACTCGACAGACCAAGCGCGCTCTCGAGGTTCCGGTTTTTACGCTTACTCTTCGATTTTTTCGAGCGGTAAAGTAGGACGCTTGAGATTATTCGTATACCGACGAGTTTTTTCCATCGTATCGCATCGTGTATTCTCACGAATAATAAAAAAAAAACGTAGCTATCAAGTGATATTTGGAATGTAACAACGCCGATAATGACATCAATCGTTTTTTTTTTCTAACGCTCAATTTTATTCGACCTTCATTATCGCTGAAATTATCAATGAAAAAAAAATGTTAAGCATCGCACCCGACACTAAATCATTACTAATAATGATCGACTTCGTCGATAAAAAAAAAACGCAATATGTTTCTTGGAATCTCGTAAGATTCATTGTCACGTCACGACACATCCACCACCAATTATTTCGCGATCACTTGTCGATCGGATCGTGACAAATAATTAGACCGAATAATTTCTAAGGCGGAACTTCTGATTCGCGCGTTTAAAATATGCGTCAGGTTATGATCGGTATATATCACGGAGTTCCACGTGTATCTATAATACTATCTTATAGAGTATACATCTGACGCTCATGAATAATTAATACAACGCTCGAGTGAACATGGTTATTGATCCATTTGCGATTTATTCCCCGTTATTGTAATTGTCTATCTTACATAGTTTAACGACGAACCTATAGACATTACCGCTATCGTTGATCATACAGGAAAAAAAGGTGATGATATGTCTTTATTATATGAAATCATATCCATTATATTATCAGATCGAAGAACTTTTTTCCCCCACATTCGATTCTGCGCTATGCTTATTTTTCGTTCTACGCGCGTTTATGGTTCTTCACCACTGACCGTTACATTTCCGCGTGCGTCAAAGGGCTATTCATGTATAAACGAAGTCGGTATACCGCGGCGATGCGGTGACAAGGAATGTAACGCAAAAGACACATTCGCACACGTCTGGAGGGGGATTGGTCCTTTCGCGTCCTTGTTCTTTCACGAGATACATGTGATATTGCGCGATTCGCCTCCTTCGGCGTCATTCATTCGTGTCGTTCAATCGTCGATGCCATTTATTATTATATTACACTGCGCTAAATAGCGCGTCAGATAACTCGATACTGTAGTGGCGCTTCCACTTTCTCTGATACCAAATTGTCGAAACTAGTTCCTCGCTAAAATCAATATGGTATTATAACATTAAACTTGTAATAATCTACCAGTCGATTCGATTTGCATTTTTGCTGCCGTCATTGATGGAACATTCAAAGCGAATAATTATCAATACAAATGTTAATTCACAGCATAAAAACAAAAAAAACCACGTGAGGAACGTTCAGCATGGACCCACGTAAAAGAGTTTCAAGGTCATCGTCTTTCCGGTTTCATTCAAGGCTATTCTTACGAAAATACTATTAATCAGCGTAATCGCAGTGCGAATATTTTCAATATTAATACGTTTATTGCCAATAAAATATGATTGATGTGACGTAAATATAACATAAAATGTTTTGTTTTTTTTTATTATTGAGAAGCAGAGGACGGTTGAGGTATTATCGTTAATATACTCGTCATCCTTGCGTATTACGTGAATTCAGCGGTACCACATTTATCCCGGCGACCGCATACGCACACATATACATATATATAGGTGTTTATGAAAAAAAAGAATCTTTCCTCACAAGAGACAAGATTCATGGCGATTCGGTTTACGTGCCGGTCGAAAACACTGCGACGACCTTCGACGCTAGCGTTCCCTTCGAAATATTTTGACCGCACGAAGGAATCCTGATGCCTCAAAACCTTATTCACGGGGCCGACATACATACGATACGTAATATATTCAAGTAAAAATCATGCGATAAATCTCCTTGTGACTATAGATGTGCGTATAATGCATCGCACATGAGTTACAAACTATTTTAGTGGCGGACGGACGAACGGTACGATTACGCAGCAACGAGTACAAGGATTCGCTCTTACGCTGAGGTTACGCAGACTTACAGAGGAAAGCAATAGACTTAGTCACGAGGCTGTAGAGAGTTGCGTCTCAATTACCGCAACTTTGCTGACCACGTGCTTCATCGTCATACCGCGAATACCACGATACCGCGGGGTCGCTTTTATCGGGACTATTTTATAAAAATAAAATTTATCTTTCTTGCATAATCGTGACATTCCGCTATTACGAATAAAAACGTCATAATTTTTTTTTCCGTCTTACATTGCGGTTAAAAACAAATCCTTACGGGGAGTTAACCCCTCACGTACGGGGGAAGTAAATATAGGTACGTCCGCATTTCCCGACCAGTCGTTACGTTCAATTGCCTCGTTTAACTATAAAAGATCGCGAAAAAATTTCGAAAAAAATTGTAAAATAACGTTGAAGTATTGAGTTTTATTGAGGGTTAATATAAAATTAATTGAAATGTAATTACGTTTTTGTTGCAAAGTGAACCGAAGTTCAATAAAAAGAAAACGGGTTTCAGTCGGCTAATACGAAAGTAACTTTTTTTTTTAATATATTATATGTTAAAAAAAAATTGGGTACAGGAAACCATTTTTGTTTCGTGAATTTCCATGTAAAACTGTTTATAATTATAGTACACATCCATTTAGTACCGTATCCGTTTACCTGGATAACGTTGCAACATATGCCGTTTGCCACGTGTATGCGTCATGAACAATTAAATCGTAAATGAGTACAATGTAATGCCCTACAGCCCTCTCTTCATCCTCCGTATCTGATCGATGATTATCTTCGCTTCCTGGCTAAGTGATGAATTACACTTTTATCATTATTATATCAATTATATTATTATTATTTTCATTAGTCGAAGAGTCATTGACACACCGACAAGTAGTTATACCCTCGTGACGTTTTCGCAATGCGAGAAACCGCACCGAGATATTTATAGTCAATACGAGTTTCTCCGGTGTGTTAGTGACCGCCGTCGTGAGTTTCAATACGGTATATACACTCAATGGCATTCGATGCCGATAATATAATGACGTATATCGAACGGAATATCTATTCGACTCGAGACGCCTCCGTCTTTGGTTTCTTCTTTTTCACGTTGTCGTACCCGTGTGATGCAGGAGGCCTCATGGGGAATTCCCTGTTGCCTCGGAACTTAACTCGCGAAAGCCTACGCACGCACGCGACATTCGATTCTACCTGTCGCTCCGTTTGCCTTGCTAATTTTTCCATTTGAATCGGCTGTGTCTATATACGTACCACATATCCCAATCGGCCCACATGCCGGAAGGTACATTTTTTTTTTAAAGAATCACGTATGTTCCGTATTGCATTGAAAAGTCTGTAGTGTTGGGCTATTTTTGAACCACAAGGATAAACGGTTAATCACCGACGAGATTTCTTACTGCGGTCGACCGCTGACCGGTTGGGAACTCGTCAAGAGTTTTAAAAAAAATCATCATAACTTCACGGGATAAATCCTTGGGACTCCCGGATTCATTCCGAGTACGCATCGACCTATGATTTCCCCGCTTCTCCAATTTAAATAACTACAACTACTTACTATGATTCTCGGTAGTTGGGCATTTCCATTTTTCACTGACGAACCGTAAATACGACTTTGTAACGTATGCTTGAACATCTTTCTATCGATGAAGTACGAGTTCTCGTATTTTTTAATGCGAAGTGCAGAGTGAAAGGTGCCAATGGAAAAGCACCTTTAACACGAAGAAATACTGATAATATGTCTCTATCTGCTGCAAATAGCGTACCCCATCTCACTGCTCGACGTAATGACGTTCATACGAAATAAAGAAACTCGTGAGAAGGTCTTAGCCTTGGATTGCATTGCGATGAACGCGAAGACGCCCGAGCGAACAGTCTCGCATTTCGTCTCGGGGAATCGTCATGTTCCGACATTAATTATATATATTAAAATTTCGAGTGTCCGCACCATTCTTGTTTGCGCAACTCGTCGGCCGATTTTTTTCTCGTATTTATTTTATCTTTCTAAAATACAACGATGTATTGAGACATCGTTAGAAACGGCGAACAAATTTACTTGTCAAACACTTTGTTTCTTCTCGTGATTTTGACTATTATTTACCGAAGCGTGTCGTTTAGATTAATTTCATTTCGAAGGAACGAAGAAAAAAAAGAAGTCGCGATGATAGTGAGATACGGGAAAGTATCGTTAGCGATCTATAGACTTATAAATCAACGCACAGAAATAATCTGTTATAGTTCGATGACGCGTGAAAATACATACAGGTTAAACGCGTGAACAAATGTTATGTAAGTTATATACATCGATACATATATATACGCGTATATATAGTTAAATAAAGTACGGGTATAATTGGGTAATACACGATAGTGACGCTCTTATTCTTTCGGAGTGTCTCGCGTATCGTATCAACTCCGCGCTTTGGAAAATCGCGGAACCAGTAGTCGAGGCATTCTGTAGTCAGACAGTGTATAAGAAACGCGTCGATCAAATAACATTTTAAGAAACATTCCAACGGCTTTTTAAATACATAAAAATATCCACTCGGAGTCGTTAAGGATTTCCGACGCTTCGACGATCGGAAGAGAGAAAATCGAGAAAAAATCAACATTCGCAGCAGGTATATGCGTAACAATTTTATGCATCTTCATGAATCTTAATTTCATATTTGTTGCGATAAGAAGAGCTCTCGCGAGATATTAGTATAACTATTAAGTTCGCGAGTATCGCATATTACATTTGCTTAGCCGTTTGTAAATTCACGTGACGAAATTCTTTCTTTTTTTTTCTGACGCACCAGATTGTAGCGCCATACGTGCTTTATCGATATATTAGTCGCGAATTTCCTGACTCGCTCGTGACATTTTTTTTTTTCTTTAGCAATTGTCACATATGTTTGCACGTGTTTTTCCAAAACCACGAAATACAGTGCAAACCTTTACTGCGAATTCGTTCAATCGTATTGATGGTTCGTGTCTATTTTTACTCATTGATGCGTAAAAATAACGAATAAAATCAGCCGTTTTGTTTGTACGATGTAATTTTTATTTTTTTTATTTCCTCATTAATCAAAATTAAATTTATTATTTAATTTACTTCACGCTTGAAAGTTGAAAGCGAAAGCAATTTAATTATCCCGATGATATATTACATACATTCCAATCTAATAATTAGTGAATCGGCAGCGTAATACTGATTTCTCATTAGTTTTTTCGATCAACACATTACGAACCCACGTGAGATTTCGATCGCGGCAAGAGAATTCATGCAACGTTATCTCTTGCAGAGCGTTAATTGAATAAGAAACGACATAGTCCCGTTGATTTAGTAGTGCATTTTGTACGAGTGTTCAAAGTCATAGTAAGTCGCGGCGTGTCATCGAGAAACTGTCGAGAGACACTTTGCGAGACAGACGGGATTTCTGTATTTATTTTTTCAACCGTGAGAGCCTTATCTCCTTTCCACGCAAATACAATTGCATATTAAGCTATTATTAAAGAAGTTCAAATCCCTCGTTAGCGCTGTTCTTTATCGTTTCAAAACGTTTTCTGTTTCGAGTCGCAGTCGGCAGATATTCTTCTAGGTATCGTTAATTAACTCTCAAAGTTCAGACGTTCACTCGGTCTTTACCTTCGATGTAAAAATTATCGAATTGCCATTTAGTTTAAGACACTTAATAATAGCATCACTTTTCGTAATGAATGGTAATCTTCGATGTTGCATAGTTTCTCGTAAGTGTACAGTTCTTCGACGCTTCGCGCGTGAATGACGAAAGAAGGAAAAATAACGATGAAGAGATGCCGCGAGACTCGTCGGTGCAGCGTCTTTTGAATTAAACGTTCGCGAGTTAATTTACGAGGATAACGAATTATTCTCTTGGGATATTCTGCGACAATTGAAGGTTAGTTGAAGGAAAATTAAACTCTCACTACCAGTGCGTTCGGTAATGGGATGATTAACGATCTATAGATCGCATCCATTAATATACACTGAACAAGTTTATAGTTGATCCCCATTTCCCGAGAAATCTCGATCGGCCGGTACACATTGGAAAATCCATTATGGATGAATAACTAAATAAACAGGTTTTTCCAATTATCGATAGAAACTTGCGACAATCGCTTTTAATAATAGAAACATTGACTAGCGCCGGGCTCTTCGATATATATGGAAGTTGGTAATCGCAGAAAAAACTTAAAAAAGCAAATAGTCAAAACCGCAAATAATTTCACATTTTTATGCTAAAAATATGAAAAAAGAACAATTCACTGCTTTAAAAAAAATCATTCATCATTTTTTATTTCTCGATCTTCTTATTTCACGATAAGAATTATTCTTATTACATTAATTATGATAATTTTATAATAAAAATAATAATCAAATAATAACTATTATTATTTACATTATATATTTTAACATATGAGGCTAATTATTTATAATAATTATTATTTTGGAGTTTCGTGTACAACATATGTAAATTGATCCCATAAGACCATTGTTAGGGTTGGCCATAAAAAATTCGTCATAAAAGTTTAAAATTGGATTTTAATTGCTCGTCTTCGATCTCAGTGATCTGTTAGGAAAACCCGTCGCAGGAAGTTGCGTCAATCGTTTTCCTATAGGTGCCAATAATAAATAACGTTTGATTAACAATCCTCGGATATTTTTCTACTGCGACGTGTAGCTGACTCCACACGCTGGTTCATCAATAATGATCACGAAGACACTTTCCCGTCACATTTTTTTTCTCTCTAAAACCAGCTATTATCTATTCTCTTAAAACGGCATTAAAGCGGTCTTTTGCGATTAAATTAAAGGACAGCGATGTCTCATGACGCGAAAAAAAAAATTCCGGAAAGTCCAGTGATGAGGTATCTTCCTACACGGAGTTGGGAGGGTTGAGACGCGGTGGTGCAAAAGGCTATACGGTCAAACAGCGTAACAGTGCGAGGATCCTTGCAGTGTCTCGGCGGGGGGCACGCGTTGTTCAGTCATACGAGACTTCTGGCCAAAGTGAGAGGACGAAGGTTTCCGTGGGGGACAAACCCGACCTCCGGGAGAATCTCTTATAGACAGTCGGCTTCACTTGCCACCGGTCCAGTTCGTTGCAATCCGCTCGATCATTATAGTCCATTTTTTTTTCGTCAAAGTCCATCTTCGGACTTTTTTTTTTATTTTCCCTACGAGTAGTCGAAGTAGCTAATTTGTATTTAGCTAGTCGACGCGAGGGTTTTTTTTTTTAAATCTGTTCCGGAGTAAAAAAGTGCATTCGAGCTCTTGCCGGAAGAGAGTCGATTGCAAGTCACCGGATTTATCTGGATCGAAGTATAATAATTGAAGTGCAGCGAACGTATTTTTTTTTTTTGTGGATTTTTGCAACTGTGACCCTCCGAGGATATAGCTGGTGTGTTGTGATTTTTACTTCGATAGATGAAGAAAAAAAATCAGTTGAATCGACAAAATCGGCGCTCGCGGGTGGCGAAACAAATATTGTATTCACTGAAAGAAATACTCAATTAATTCATACTAACTGTTAGTCAAGCTCACTATTTATTTCCTTACTATGACAATTATTTGTTTTAAACAACCGATTATTTGTTTCGATCCGCAAGCGCTAATTTCGTAGGTTCAACCGATTTTTTTTCTCACAGTGTACGTAATTGATTTTTCCTACGATTATCCATCATCGTAAGGCGTTTGGAGTTTGTCGCTCGATAATCTTCGACGAGCGCTCGAAAGAACGGATATTGTGTAAGGGTTACGGAGTTAAATACGCGAGACGGAGGTTGAATTTAATGAGAAGGAACGATAGTAATATCTCGGTTACGCGTCGTCGCATTAGTACATTTTCTCGGCTCAACTATGATTTTTCAATTATATTGAGTTGCCGATAGAAGCGAATACTCAGTGTTGTTAAAGTCAACAAAGCCTTCAATGTGCTTTCCATTCGTCAAAAGTGACAAAAAAACGAAGTAATCGCCTCGAAAAAAAAAAAAAATTCCATTTTGCACACGTGAAATACGCGACTCGCAACTCAAAGTCGATCGGCTTCTCATGCTAATTATTTGCGTTTGAATTATGAACTCCGTGCCATCCGACACGAAATCACTAAATATAACATTGACACTCGGCAAACGGAAACAAAATGCTATTCTTAATTCGTACAAAACGATTTTACCCATTTCTTCGTCGATCATAAACCGCGCAGATAAGGATCGTCGAATCATGCGACGGAGAAAACAAACATTTGCCAAGTTTCGTTGAACACAGAGCGTCACAAATGACGTTTCATTATTACCGGTATTTTTTATTTTCGTCAGACGTGATCATCAGTATAGATGCATTAGCATAATTATATCGACGAGTCGTTTCGAGTCGAATCACCGTTTCGTTTCCACCGATCTATCGGAATGTCGTTGACTCCGCTATGTTATTTTATTTTTTTCCTCATTTGTCGACATTATTCAATCGAAATTCTACGAAACGAAAAAAAAAATCCGATTTCAATTTGATTACAGAACTACGATGTACTCGTGGAAAACGTCGATAGTTGTCGTTCAGGTTCTTTTGAATATTCAGAATTGCATGTCGGGTGAGTTGACAGAAATCCGCAGATATTATCGCGATGTATGTTGCAATCGCTATATATGATAATAATTCAAATTTCGTTGACTATCGGCAGCGTCCATAGTAAGTGTGGACAATGGCATCGAATGGAAAAACGAGTTCGCCGAACCCGACGAGATAGATTGGCGTAATCACCCTTGCAGACGTCGTTGCGTCGACGGTGAACCACCGATGGACTGTCACTACGCGTTCAAAGTCGAGTCTTACTACGCTATGAGCAAAGCTTGTTACAACTGTCCTTTTAACGTTACGGATTGCTTTCGTCCGCACTGCGTACCCGCGGACGGGGTAAAGCGTTCTGTTCAAGTAGTCAATCGTCAAATGCCCGGACCTTCGGTTGAGGTGAGTTTGTATTTTAATATATATAAGCAATAATTATATTTCGTAAAAAAAAAAAAATTATTATTACTACTAATTAATAATGATAATAATAAATATTATTATTATTCATTATTATTCATTATTAATAATAATAATAACAGTAATAATATTTATTATTATTAATAATTAACGCGAATAAAAATTATTAGTCTTAATTTTACGTACGTTATTAGCAACAACAGTAATAATAATAATAATGACAATTATGCGATTCAAGATCCGGAATAAAGTCGACTATTGATCACCTATGAAAAAGTAACGGATAAAAAAAAAGGCTCGTCTTTCGATAGCTAAAATATCGATAATGACTGCGAATCAGCTGATGTATTTTGCATCTTATGCAATATAATAATCGTTGAACGGTTGATTTTCTCACGTGTCTTACAACGTTCAGCCACTTATGGAATCTTCGAGTTTTTCTCGCGATTTTTTTTTACCTTCTGCCGTTATACATCGTTTTAACGAGTGTGAATACTAATATCACGCAAGGATAGATTCTTGCGTATTCCCGATTCCGGTATGACGAGACAGACACAGGAACAGCTGCGGTACATAGTTTAATTATTATCATCGAGCGACTGATTCAAGGATACAAATGCAGAATAAAATCGTAACGACATTCGTAATACACGCGACGGATGCGATAAAACGATTTTGTAACCGTTTGTTCATTGCACAACTTCGATGAAAAAAAAAAATGTACACATTACAAATTGTATATCAAGTTTCGATGCAAATTTCGTTATCTAACGCGTATCGACAGATTATAAAATGTTCATGAATTCATTGGAAATATTTTGCATAAATAGCGTTAATGAAATCGATGAAACTATACGGTAAAGTAACTCGTGCCTCTCGTAAATAACTTCTTTATTGTTTTCCGTGATCTCGACTTTTACAACTCGAGTGAACACGAGCAAAACTTCGGTTAAAAAAAAACATAATTTATCGACTTCCTTGTATTAAGAAGAATCGATTTTATGTATTTTTTTTTCGAGTTCCTTAAAGTTTTTTTACGTCGTATAAAGCGACGTATAAACATTTAATATGATACCGATATAAGAATCACACGTTCAATAAATTAACGTATCGCGTTCGCGATATATATTCAAAACTTCGAAAAGAAAATTTCGTTTTAAGTACACTAAACTATAAACTGATGTCGTTCATATGTTTTTAATTACGGAAGGAATAAAGAAAAGCGCACGTAGCCGTAAAACTGCATTCGAGTGCGCACTCGACTTTTATTAACAGTTTGTTGCAATTGACGTCTATTTAATAACTAGAAAACGTTCTTAAGTAGAAGACTCGTCTCATTGTTAGAAATAAAGACGCTCCACAAAGGAAACTCGTTTATCGTAAAATACGGAAATGCACTTCCGCACATAACTTCGGGTTTCCATATAATACAGAATTATATTATTTTTTGAACTGCATAATTGTCATTCAAGAGATATTATTTTTTATCATTATTATTTTTCAGTTTTACGACATTTTAAACGTCTGAACGTAAAATAATAATGGCGTCATATAGACGCGATCGCGTTGCGATTTTAATTCGGAAAAATCGCGACGCGGTTAAAATTTTTTTAAATATTATATACATTCCTTTATATTCAAAATCGGATCTTAACGATCCGAAATTCGAACAAAATCGTATCCATGCTAATTTTATAATAACTATTCAATGCAAATAGTTCTTAACGTTAAGATAACGCGCTTCAGCGAGTTCGACCAAAAATGGAGTTTAATTTTTTTCATAGATGTAAATCGAAGCGTATCCCAAATTTTAGTGATCAGTACAACTTTACGAACAATGAATCGTAGGCATTTTTTAATAAAATTTTTTTTACCTACAAGAAAAAATAAAATACGCTTTTCGATCTGAAATTGCCGAACGAACTTATAAACCGTTCAATAAATTCCTTAATCTGCATTTGGAATTAAGTAGTCTTTAGTTATTATGTTTACGAAGGTATCAATATGTAGTTACAACGAACGACTGTTGTCCGACTTCTTCCATATTAGGAAAAAATCTTCTAGAAAAGTTGCACATAGAGTGAAAGCGTTTGACGCCATCAAAGAAGAGATATATAGCATTCGTTGACGCTGAAGTGCGTGTGTAATTGTAGGTGTGCCAAGGTGACAAGTTGATAGTAGACGTCACGAACCTGATGCTCGCGGAAAGTACCACCATGCATTGGCATGGGCAGCATAATCGCGATACACCTTACATGGACGGTGTACCGTACGTGACTCAGTGTCCCATACTACCAGGAGCAACGTTCAGATACCAATTCGTTGCAGCGACCGCCGGTACACACTTCTGGCATTCGCATTCAGGTAACGATTGAGAAACCGGCAATAAACTTTGTCTAATATCCAACTATGAAAGTGTCGAAAGAATCGACCGAAGTTCATAGTTGTTATTCCCTTTTTTTTCGTCTGAAATTTTTTTTTTCATCGGCGGAACGTTAATAGGATTTCAAAGAGGCGACGGTGTCTTCGGGGCTTTTATCGTCAGAGTACCGTCGAGCAAAGATCCTCATAGCGATCTCTACGATTACGATGAGCACAATATGATTATTCTTGATTGGGATCACGAGATTGGATCGGAAAAATTTTTGGCTCATCATCACTCGGACGGGGATAACAAAGCGCCGAATCTGCTGGTCAACGGTCTCGGACGCTACAATAAGTTCCGGGACGAGAATAACAACACGAAGGACATGCCGACGGCTACTTTTTTGGTCGATCAGGTAATGAGGGGAATGTGAAACTAAAAAAATTTGCTATATATAGATGGGAGTTTCAAGTACGCGATCTTGAAAACTCGGAAACGCAATTCCGCGGTTCGGCGAACAGGTGCGCATTTATTATGCAGAGGATTACAAGGAAATTCTTTTTTTTTCTCAGGGCTCGAGATATAGGTTCAGACTTATTAATGCAGAATTCTTGAATTGTCCGATCGAAGTATCGATCGACAATCACACGCTATACGTCGTCAGCACTGATGGCAATGACATCGAGCCTATCGAAGGTAAAAAAAAAATTAAATCGTTAAAAATCATTTTGAATTCATCATATTAATTGCGTTCGTAATAAATTGCCGCGAATTATAGATAAATGTTGTATTAATCTTTGTTATTAATTTATTTATTCAAGCCGAGTCGTTGGTGAGTTACGCCGGTGAAAGATTCGATTTTATTGTCGAGATGAATCAGGAGATCGATAATTACTGGATCCGGTTTCGTGGATTGATGGATTGTGACGAGAGGTTTCTCAGCGCTCATCAAGTCGCCGTATTGAGATACGCGGGAGCAGAAGAAACGGAACCCATTGCAACTGTATCATACGAAAGAGTTCCTATGAACACAACGGCTTTGGTATGAAAAAAAATAAATTAAAAAATTAGTTTTTCAATAAAATAAAATATTACATTTTAGAAATTTCTTTCTTAATTTTTTATATATTTATTTATTAGTGAATTTATATTCGCATAAAATAAAATAATATATCGAATTTTTATTCTTTTTTTTTTATTTAATGTTTTTGCAGTACTAAGAATGAATTATTTTTTCCCTCGTAGCAAGTGAATGCATTGAATCGAGGAATGGAGGATAATCAGACGATCAGTATGCCTCTCCTAGAATCTCTCGATCCAAATGACGAGTCTATTACGCGCGAACCTGATCACCAGTTTTACTTATCTTACGATTTTTACGACAAGGATAATCCTAACTACCATCGCAAGGATCTTTACGGCTTTCATCAAGGTACAAAAATATTCCAATCATTTCTACGATAATTAACGATTAGGTATTTGTAACTAATTATTTCTGATTAACGAATTTAAAAAAAAATTATTTCAGTACCGACGAAAAACAAGAGATTGTTCACTCCGCAATTAAATCACATCTCGATGAAGTTACCGCCCTTTCCGCTACTCTCGCAACGCGATTCAATAGCACCAAATCAATTCTGCAACGAGAGTACCGTTCATGGATGCGAAGGCACATTCTGCTCGTGTACTCACGTTCTCCATGTTAAACTCAACAGTGTCGTTGAACTCGTTCTCGTTGACAAAGGTCAGTGAAAATCATTTTGCCAGAACGATAAAATGAATTTAAAAAATAACACATTTCCACTTTAAAGCGCCGATTACGCGAACGCGAATAGTATGAGTACTTAAAGCAGTGATGTCGCTTCGTTTTAAAATTCTCATAAATTCGAGAAAAGTGAGAGAAAATCGCAAATACTTGTCGATGGTATAAAGATCTGAAAAAATGCGTGCATATTAAAGGTACTGAAAAGATTAATTTTGCATAATAATAATTCCAAAATGTTATTAACAAATTGATGAAAAATCGACGATTAGATGGTCGACAAATTTCCCGGAGCCCAACTTTTTTTTATGAAAATGATTCGTTCATTTTTCCGAACACGTATGCATTTTTTTCAGATTTTTCAATTTACTTTGAATTTTGTGTATTTTCACACATTTTTTTCATATACAAAAAAAATCAAAGCAAATTGAAAAATCTTTAAAAATTCATACGTATTCAGAAAAATGAACGAATCATTTTCATAAATAAAAAAAAATTGGGGTTCCGGAAAATTTGTTTACCAATTTATTTTTTCATCAATTTATTAATAACATTTTGGAATTATTATTATGCGAAATGAATATTTTTAGTACCTTCAATATGCATCAATTTTTTTCGAACTTATGCGAAATGAACGCGAAGCGACATAACTACTTTAATGTCTCGAGACGTTTGATCATTGCGCCGATTATTGCCGTTTGGATAGTTACTCTTAAAATCAAAATGTTTTTTTACAGGTTTTACTTTCGACGCTAATCATCCGTTCCATCTGCACGGACATCAGTTCCGGGTCGTCGCAATGACTCGCGTAGGACAGAACGTTACGGTGGATGAAATAAAGAGATTAGACGCGGAGGGTTTAGTACACAGAAACTTGGATCGTCCACCGATCAAAGACACGGTTACGGTACCGGATGGCGGTTACACGATCATTCGTTTCCACGCGAATAATCCGGGTAATTTGATTTAATATCCGTATCAAGCCTCATAAACATGATTGGCACTTTAACAATAATTAAAATTGTCTGAAAAAAAAAAAAAAACAATTCAATTACAGGCTACTGGCTGTTCCACTGCCACATCGAGTTCCACGTGGAAGTGGGAATGGGACTCGTTTTCAAGGTCGGTGAACACGAAGACTTTAAGCCGATACCGCGGGGATTTCCACAGTGCGGAGATTGGAAACCTTCGTTTTCGGAAAAAACGGAAGTAACGATACCGACGAGCAGTACGGATGGCGAAAATATCGAGGCGGTTACTCCGGATCCGAGCGAAAACGAAATCGGTGCAAAACGAACAGTTCGAACATCGGTTACGGAGTGGTTGCCGTCGATTATTGAAGAATTGCATCTGAATTCGTCGTCGTCAGCGTGTTCTGTCAATCAAATTATCCTCGTCGCTATCAGCTTAATGGCTGTTATGAGACAAACACTTTTTTACATTTAACGACGTAAGATAAAAATTGATTCGAGCGGATGAATGATGAATGACGATTCTTCGATGATCGACATTGATGTCATTAATTTTCTATGACATCGATCGATCTTTTGATTGTATTAGATACGGTAGAAACTCTCACGCCGGCCAGTGAATAGTATCTGCCGTACGGCTCGTCAATTGTTATTATTTATATAGTTATTTATAATTTCGCGCGACCTTTACGAATCCCGGTGAAACGAATGCTCGATTATCGTTCGATCCGAGAATTTTCGCAATTTTGAAGAATAACACAAATCGAACATCGAACGAAGACTGACTGAGTAATAGTTTTTTTTTTTCGCCGTATTTTGTAGACAGAAAAAAAAATCAATTTTTTATTACTTGCAATTATTTATCGATGTACTCGATTGTCAGGGTACCGATTGATTAATTTGTTGAATACTGCAATGCATGTATATACTGTGATATGTATGTTATGCGTTTAATTTAACGCGCGTATGAGTGATCAATTTGTCACGTAATCACGTGATATAATTCAAATAAACGTAATGCTATCTTTAAATCGAAGACTCAACTTATTTTTCCCCATCTACGCTGTTCATTCATTTAATAATAATAATAATAATAATAATACTATGTTGTGAGATAAAATATCACGGTGGATATTTTTCCCCATCTACGCTGTTCATTCATTTAATAATAATAATAATAATAATAATAATAATAATAATACTATGTTGTGAGATAAAATATCGCGATGGATATATATCACGAAAGAATACGATGAAATCGAAGACATATATTTTTCTTCGATGTTTTTTGTTGTTGTTGTTCTTTAGTTGTTTTCGATAACTGAGGATGCGGGCCATTTCCCACGGAATTTCCTCCCACCGAATCGCGGAGATTCGTCGCTACATCACACCTCTTGTAGTACAGTACAAGCTCCGTATTCTTAACTCGACGGGGCCGGACACGCTCCCGTTTCTGTATTTTCCCTATCGTCTCTACTCCCGGTCAGTTGCTGCGAATAGGGGTAATGAGGGGTATACGCGTCCGTAGATACCGCTTGGAGTGAGGCGAACGGACTCAGGGGAAATGCAGTTTAGGGAAATCGTTGCCATGATAACGAGTTAAAATAAGAGAGTAGTTAAGTTAAGAAGAGATGAAACACGTTACCGAGTGCCTCTCCCTTGCTCCGCCGTAAGCGCCGATCTCGCTATCTCTCGCGCACTCGATAGGGTTTCACCTCCTCTTAAGAGGAGTTAAGAATACGGAGCTTGGACTGTATATACGTTGGTATTAAAGTTAACGTCAACAATTGCATGTATTCAGATGATACATTCTGAAAAAAACCCGACTTCGCGTCGCTTATTATTAAACTTCAGATTCCGTTAATTTTTGTTATCGCCGTTATTTATTTATTTTATTAAAAAAATGATGTTGATATCACTAATATATCGATTCCTTCCTTTCCAATAGCATCGTATATGATTTCTTAGGTCGATGCGAGTTGCGTCCTTTCGGTTCTCAGTCATCGTTATCGTTCTTATTTATTTGCTCGATAAACGGGTTTAAGCGTCATATCACGCGGAGTTTCCTCCCACTTTAATCGTGACGCTTCGTCGTTACGTCACGGATATTCACCAGGGAATTCCCTTCGGGTATTCACCGGGAGCCCCCACTCGTCGCGCGAGACTCCCCGTCCCACATGAATTTCATTTTACAACTCGCATAACACTTACTGGCTGCCGTCGCACTCGGTTGTGCTCTCGTTTTCTCTCCTCGAGTTTAGTGTCATTTAACACTTTTTGCATTCGATACGGAAATAAACATAAAATGGTTTGTCATGCAATCGGGCGCTGTCGCATTTGCGCTCGAAAACACAGACTCCCGATTTTCGGAAGCGAAGAGAATCAACACGCGCTCATCGAAAAAGTGAATCTTCAATTAATCGTGAGTTTTAATTCCAAGCGAAAGAAAAAATTTCTTATCTTATCGATTTTACATATCGGATGATCGATTTAACTAATTTTTTCAGATACTGAACACCGTATGCGTCGATTGCATCGAAAAGTTCGAACGCGTAGTTAAAGGAAAGGAAACATCTGTGGAATACGAAAATACTGCTGAAAAACCGGAAGCGACTGATGCTTATCAATCTTTTAACAATACAACTGCGCAATATACTCCAATTAACGCTATCAGACCAGTTATGCATTTCTACGTTGAATCCGGCATCGTTACCCCCACCGATTCGTCATTGCTGTACGAGAACGAAAGATTGTCGCCTCAGGAAAATTTTAATACATCCGAAAAACCCGTGACGCAGCAGGAAAAAAATTGTCAATGTTCCGAAACTTCAGAAACGAATTCGTCGCCGAATCGAAACAAGGAAAAGTAAGTTACACAATCGCAAAATCTAATCAATGTCCGCTACTCACCCAGTTAAACTTCCGAGATATCTACCAAAGTTAATCTTTTCGTTTTATCAGCGAAGAAACATCGGCGATAATTCACGCGAAAAAGAGGAGACTTCAGTGCCGATTGCGTTGCGAATTTTGCGAAAAGGAATTCACACACCGAGGCGACCTAAAGCGACACAAGAGAAAACACACCGGCGAAAAACCCTACGAGTGTACGGAGTGCAATAAGAAGTTTTCTCAACTGTCGAATTTGTCGAGACATCGTTTGGTACATTCGGGCGAACGGCCGTTCGCCTGTGCGCAATGCGGTCAGAGTTACAGCCGAAAGGGTCGGTTAGCCAATCACATAGGACGCGAACTTTGCCGACGAAAACTTCGTATTTCCGCGCGCTCGTCGTGATAGAAGGAAAAATAATAATAATTCGTAATAAAAACGTCTCGTAACGCGTAGGAACATATATATTATTTAGAAATAAATCTGTTATAATCGATTACAGAGTCAATCGTCAATGCTTACCTCATGCACTCTCAGCATACATACGATAAAGTTATAACGCTACAGAAACGCTTCTCATGCATAAACACACGTTGTAAAGTAAACGTTATCTTAGAATAACGAGATATAAGTTTAACATATATCGAAATCACGCGATCGTTTTTTTCCCTTTGTTTTTTCTTTAAAATAATGAAAAACGTTAATACTTAAACAACTGATATTTCACTTGTTTTTTTTTTTTTTTTTTTTTTTATCAACACGTTTGTATATACATTAAAGAGAAAAAAAACCGTGAAAAATTGTTGCCTCAAAATAGAAAATAATCAGAGTAAAGTTTTAAGATTTTTTGTTTTTTTTTTCTTACGATGTGTTATCGTATTTACATCATACATTCGTTTGAACTTCTTGAGGACTGGAGGGATTACAATATGAATACGGAGCGTCGTCCTGTCGCGCTCTCTGCAACGGATGGGCCATTAGTTTTGCCATATTGGTGTGAAGCGTAGCCGGGTTTCTGCCGACTTCCAGTATGTAAGATGTCTGATTGACGTCCAACGATGCCAATTTTGCATAAACCTCTTGACAATCGTTGTCGTCGCTCAACGGCTCGTGAACGTAAAGCGAATCCAAAAAAAAATTGTCGCGCATCATTAGATCGGTGAAAAAGTGACGACCAGTCAAAAATTGCGGTATGGAAGAAGACCGAGCGTATAGAAGGATAACTCGGGGTACGAAAGACGGAGAGCGATAATTGTCTTCGAAATCCATGTGAGTGCGTATCATCCCAAAACACGGCCCGAGATCATACAAATCTTGATCATCGTCGAGCGGATCCTCTTCAATTTTCTCCAAAACCGAGAGCAGCGTCTTGCGATTATTTGTGAAATTGCAGATCCAGGAGACACTATTGGCATCCAATGTCATGAGGGCGAATTCGTGTTTTTGATTGATTCCCAATTTCACATTGACGAATATTTCGATCACTCTTTTGATCATATAGAGAGGCGAAAACTTGTTGGATGCTCGAGTTTCGAAATGCGTGCACTCGGTTTCTTTCGCGGTGTCGACGACGAAAATAATTTTTTCGGGTACGTTAGTTCCCGGGAGGTCAGTTATGGTGAAATTGTCGTCGTTGCAAATCTTCTTCTTTCGTTCTTGCATGGAATTCATCGACGAACTGTGCTTAACCTTCGACATCGATTGATCGTTTATCGTTTGTTCGTTGACATTTAAATTCGGATCTTCCGTCGTTACTAACTTCTGCATCATCGAACGTAGCACTACTTCGTCCTTCGAATCTTGTTTGTCAGTCATTTCTTTTTGTTTTTTTTACAAACTTTCACCGTTCTTTATTTTTGTTTATAACTCTCCAACACTATTTTTGTGAGAAGCGGGAACGTCAAGCCAGTCGTGCATCACTGAATCACACGAATTCACTTGTGATAAAGTGTTAAAAGGAGGTGAAACCCTATCGAGTGCGCGAGAGATAGCGAGATCGGCGCTTACGACGGAGCAAGAGAGAGGCACTCGGTAACGTGTTTCACCTCCTCTTAAGATGCGCAGAAGAGACTCACATATTGCACAAACCGCGCACAATGCGTGGCGGGTTTGTCTTGTTACTGGGGTATTGTTTTTTACAATAACATTGTAGACAGACGGATAACAATTAAATATGGAAAATATTGGAGTGATTAATAACCTTTTATTGAAAATAGAATACCAAGTAACTAAATGTTGCTTTTGTTTTTATCTTCTATTGTTAATCACGAACACCCAATAACAATCAAGAATAAACGATAGGCGCTATTTCGATTGGTACGTACGGTTCTCGTACACACGACCCGTGGCGCTGGTGTTCTATTCCTATGTGTATCCACACAATTTTCTTGGTTAGGCGTGTATAATTTAGTCGTACCGAATCGTTTAGACAACGAGCGTTGTTTATTATCCAACGAAATCTTTCCTCCGAAAATATAAAAGCATTTGAAACACAACGTTTGACAAAAAAGTGCTCGATCGCCAATATGCAAGCGATACAAGATTACGGCAGTGACGACGAGAAAAGCGAATCAGACGAAGACTCGGAGCCGAAACCAACTGCGAGTTTGGTTAGCAATAAGAAAGATACAAACATCGAAGAAAATGTTGCGTTTACTACACCACTTTTGAGTACTGTGACAACGCTCGCTGTTAAAATATGCGCTGCTCCTGAAGTTGTACCTTCGGTAAGTTAAAAAAAAAAAAAACAAAAATTCATTAACAGATCTATGATAGCCGTGTATAGTACAAACTGTTTACCTTATTGCCTTGAAAATTGCAGGGTTCGGAACTATGTAAACGACACATAGATTCGACGAGCAAGGAAATCATGCATAATCCAAAATTCGAAGAGCTCTTTGCCCCTGACGTTGGTCCTGAAAATCCATTTAGAACTCAACAGCAGCGCGCATCCAAAAACATGCTTTCCGGATATGTGGAAAAAGCGCATATAAGCGAATTTCAATTTGAGAATCAAAGAAGAACATTCGCCAGTTATGGTAAGAATAATTTTTTCTTGCTAATCGTTTTCAATTTTTTTGTTTATTTATTTATTTATTTGTTAATTTATTATTTATTTATCACAAAAAAAAATATTAGTTAGTTTATTTTTATTTTTTTTCATTTGTTTATTTTTTTGTTCTTAATTTATTCATTATTTAACACATTATTTGTTTATTTATTTATGACAAGAAATATCCTTTTACAACATTTTATAAAGTTTAGACATTATCATTTAAAACAAAAAAAGATTTATTAATATTCATTAAAATCCTTTTTATTTTTAAATATCTTAACATTCACCAGTTTGACGGTATATAAAGAGAATGAGAGTTTGAGAGTTATTGATATATTTATTTATTCATATCCAACGCAAATCGGAGTACACAATTTCTATTTCAGGCTATGCGCTCGATCCCACCGTTGACGGGAGCGCCGAGGAAGGAAAGACTCTAATAGGAGCCAAGGAAGCCGCAGAGGAGACTGGAGCAAAAACGGTTTTCGAGATAACAGCTCTACGAGAAGCCGATAGACGTA
Source organism: Buathra laborator (assembly GCA_934046635.1). Taxonomy (NCBI): domain Eukaryota; kingdom Metazoa; phylum Arthropoda; class Insecta; order Hymenoptera; family Ichneumonidae; genus Buathra; species Buathra laborator. Next base: position 913,958 of record OW203897.1, on the reverse strand, counting down.
AAAGAAAAAAGAACGACGATGCCGCCGACATAGAGGGTTTCCTTGGTCCATGGGGTGGATACGTAGACGAAAAAAGAATTATGAAGCCGAGCGATGAGGAAGCTGCAGAGTTAGAAGAAATACTGGCAAAGAGGAACAAACGAGGCAAACAAACGGAAGAAAAACCGCTCGAAGAAAAAACGGTTTTGCACAGTAAGATATCGCAAAAATGTTGTTCAATGCACCCTTTGCGCGGCAGAATCTTTGAAGAATATTCTTTTTTGTTTTTTCATTTATTTATTGCACTGCAGAAACTTTTTTACAACATTTTATATAATTTCTAATCTTAACATTTTTAAAGAAATTAGTACGGTGTATGTAAAAAATGAGAGTTTTTGTCGTCTTCCACTTTCAGTTTTTGTCCTTTTTTGTGTATATTGTCCATTCCATTCTATCTATTTTTTTCATCTACTATTCATATTGTAGGATTATATTTGCTGCCGATTCTATCTCTTTCTTCATTTTGTTTCAGTCAAAGACAGCGTGGATTATCAAGGACGTTCGTTTTTGCACGCGCCTCAGGACGTAGGGGTGAATTTGCGATCGGAATCGCCGCCTGAACGATGCTTCCTTCCGAAAGCGCAGATACACACGTGGGAAGGGCACACGAAGGGAATATCACAAATCAAATGGTTTCCGCGTACCGCGCATTTGCTACTTTCTTGCAGTATGGATTGCAGAGTAAAAGTAAGCAATAGTCGTCGATACTTTGCTAATTGGCTTCAGCAAGAACTGTAATTGCGACTTTGCAGCTACAATAATGTTTTCTATGACTTAATGTTTTTTTTTTTTGCTTTTTACAGTTGTGGGAAGTCTACAAAGATCGTAGATGCGTTCGAACGTATTACGGACACAGGCAAGCAGTTCGCGACATAAGTTTCGACAACGACGGCAAGAGATTCCTTTCCGCGGGATACGATCGTTACGTCAAGTTGTGGGACACCGAGACCGGGGCGTGTATAAGTCGTTTCACAAGCCGTAAAATTCCTTACTGCGTTAAATTTAATCCCGACCCCGATAAACAGCATCTCTTCGTTGCCGGAACGAGCGACAAGAAAATTATATGCGTAAGTTGGACAAAAAAATCTTAACGATAAAAATTGTCATTTGATTGTTCAGCGAAATGCCGAAACAATGACCAAAAAATTGCATTATCAAATAATTTATATTTTATCAATTATTTTTTTTATTTACTTTTACAGTGGGATATTAGATCCGGTGAAATAACGCAAGAATACGATCGCCACTTGGGTGCCGTCAATACAATTACTTTTGTTGACGAGAATCGAAGATTCGTCACGACCTCCGACGACAAGAGTCTTCGAGTCTGGGAATGGTAACGCTATTTTTTTTCTATTTTTTTTTTAATGTTATAAACAAATTTTCAAAAGTTTACGAAGTCTGAATGAATTTTTTTTTTTTTCATTGTTTACAGGGACATTCCCGTCGATATGAAATATATCGCTGATCCGACGATGCATTCGATGCCCGCGGTGACCCCGTCGCCCAACCAAAAATGGCTCGCGTGCCAAAGTATGGACAACAAGATTGTTATTTTTTCGGCTCTGAATCGCTTCAAGATGAATCGCAAGAAAACATTTACCGGGCATATGGTAGCCGGTTACGCTTGCGGCTTGGATTTTTCACCGGATATGAGGTAAAATAGGATAAAAATCGAATAAATACAACGAAAACAAAGCACAACGACGCGTAAATCAAGTGATCAATGCACTGCAGTTATTTATACAATATAATTTCGGTTACAGTTATCTCGTATCGGGCGACGCGGACGGAAAATGCTACGTATGGGATTGGAAAACAACGAAACTGTACAAAAAATGGAAAGCGCACGACGGAGTATGCATATCGGCGCTGTGGCATCCGCACGAACCGTCGCGTCTCGCGACAGCCGGATGGGACGGAAAAATAAAATACTGGGATTAATATTCCTCGTTGCTAATTTATACAATGTATATATTTTGTAACTATGGAATAATTTTCAAATGTATAAAACGCGTTTTTGTACGTTATAAGAGAAATAGTTTTTTAAGTGACGAGAACTACAAATAATTGTGAATAGAATTATCGTTAATAATGACATTTTTTTTTATAATCGAAATGAGCGATTTATTGAAAAGGTATTTCGCGTTTTCAGTATTATTGACAAAATCGTATATCACCGTGAAAAACGATAAACAAGAAAACGGGGGAACGATTGCGACTCGTCAAGGGGGGTAGTCGAGAGCTCGTCGGCTTTGACGCGAAGGTCGCTCCCGCGAAAATCAATAACTATGTAGGTAACGATGACTCCCCTCGGATACGCGATACGATGCTCGCCCTCAGTGTCCGTCTGACGTTCGAAGAACGCGTGTTACATTAATAGAAAAAAAAAATAGCAAAAATTCATCACGGCTGACCTGACATGTTGGTCGCGATGAGAAAAAATATTTTAACGATGCATCGTATTTAAATAATTCATGGAAAGTTACGAAAACAAACGTCCGGTGAATAACACAAATAAGGTAATTAATTTGCGATGATTCGATGTTTTTTTCTGCACACCCCGTAATAATGTAATAAACAACGGAAATAATCAAATGAACGTTGAAAAACGTTATTTTCGTAAAAAAAAAAATATATATATATATATTTCACCCCTTAAAGTCGCAGAGTAGACTGCAAAAGAGTTCACCAAATTTGAATAACTAAATCAGTGCCTTTAACATTTGATATTATGATCAGAATAACGCGTAGTTCTTCGCGGATCGAGAATGGAAGGTTCGGGTCTCGGATATTCCTATCACCTTCCATCGGCCGGGTGGAACCTCAAGGTTAGAAATGCTCTGTCACAGTTCAGTGACCTCTTCAGCGAATTCAACAAATACATCGCACCGGCCTATCATCATGACAGATGCGAGAGGTACATTTGAATTTATAGCAAAAAGAAATTAAAAAGTAGAAGCGATTTGATGATATAAAACGACTGTTTCGATCGCTATGAGGGATAAAACAATTTTTTTAAATGATATATTAATTATATATCTTCACGCAGATCCGTTCAGATGCGTTTATACTCGATGCACAAACGAGAATTCGTCATGGTATTCGTGGCTTTTTTTGCGTGCTTTGGATTAGCGGTATTTATCGGATTAGCAGGTGAAATAATCTTTTTGCGAAATTTACCAATTAATTTCGTGATAATTGATTAATTAAGTAATTTATATTTTTTTCGTAGGTCCGCCGATAACATCGACGGTCGACCACAAGGCACATTTAAACGGTAGCGAAATGGCAACTGGTCCTTTTAATATGGAAACACCGCCGCTTTCTACTTACAGCCAACAGTTGTGGGTTATTGCCAAATTTTCTACGGCGAATAGTGATGGTAATTATCATCGGTTTGATCGCGTAAAAAAAAAATGATAGTTAATAATTTGGTCGATTTTTCAGACGAGAGATACGACAAGACATTTCAAGTGAGCGTTTCAATTGACGGTGTGATGCCCGATGGCAAACTCGTCTCGGTTCTGGCAACGGAAACGGCTCACAATCGGTAAGCTTAAGTTCTGTCGCTTCCTGTTCATTTCGCATAAGTTCGAGAAAAATTAAAGAAAATTGCAAATACTTCTCGATGGTATAACAATCTGAAAAAATTCATACGTATTCAGAAAAATGAACGAATCATTTTCATAAAAAAAAAAAAAAGTTGTGTTTCCGGAAAATTTGTTGACCAATTAATTTTTTCATCAATTTGTTAATAACATTTTGGAATTATTATTATGCAAAATTAATCTTTTCAGTACTGTTAATATGCATAAATTTTTACAGATTTTTATACCATCGAGAAGTATTTGCAATTTTCTCTCATTTTTCTCGAACTTATGCGAAATGAACGCAAGGCGACATAACTACTTAAATATCATTTTATCAACCTATGTACATTTTTTTCTGTTTGTTTATTTGTTTTGTTGTTTGTATTTTTTTCTATTTTTTCTTTTTTTTTTTTACTCTAATTATTGTATAACAACGAATAAAATGTGATTACAGGACGAGACATCTAAAATGCGAGAGGCAAACGTGTGAAGAAATCGTCGTCGCGCATCTGGGATCTCTGGATTACACTCACTACAAGATAACAGTTCGTTTTCACGGTCTCGAGAGCTTCCATCAGCGTTACTCCATTCGCAATCTTACATTCTACGTCAGTAAGCACAGCGTAAAAAAAAAATAGAAAAACAGACGGTCACAATTACAATTTAGTATAACAATCGACGTAACTTTTTTTTTTACAGTTTAAAAATTACAATCCGGCGTTCACACAGATTGAGATATGGTTCCGACTTATCTTCCTTCTTGCGACGTTCATCGTTACGGTAACTATTTATTCACCTCTTTAAATTTCGTATTCTCTATGCTATTTCTTATTGTTTGTTAATTGTACGAATAAAAAACGACGAAATAATTTATTTATTTAATTTTGCAGTGTTGGTTTGGTCATTCGTTGAGAAAGTACCCAATGCAGGATTGGTCCATCGAGCAAAAGTGGATCGCGTTACTTTTGCCTCTGCTGATTTTTTATAACAGTAATAAATTAACATTATTGCTCATTTTCGCTCATTATAAACGAACCTTTGAATAATGAAACATATAAACATTTTTTTTATTTATTTTTTTCACAGATCCCATGTTTCCGATGACTTTCCTCATGAATTCCTGGGTACCTGGAATGTTGGATGCGATTCTTCAGACGACATTCCTATGCGCGATTCTCATGTTCTGGTTGTGCGTCTATCACGGTCTTCGGCAGGTAAGAATTTCGAAGATAGCAATAAATTAATTATTGATATAACATACATTCGGGTTTTTTCTTCTTAATTACGCAGAACGAGAGACGTTTGGTGAGTTTCTATCTGCCGAAAATCATCGTCGTCGGTTCTCTGTGGGGTGCGGCTTTGACTCTCGCGACTTGGCTACGATGCACCGAACTCGAGGATCCAACATATAATTACGTTCTCGATACGTCTAATTACTACGTAAGTATACATATTTACAACAAATTGGCGGCGTATTTACAACAAATACTATTTCCACCGAATCAGCAAATTTGGCAATTAGCTTTGTAAGGCCAGTCGCAGATTTTTTGAACGGAATTGAAGTGAAGTCCCGGCGGACAAGTCTGCAGACGCGGTGCTCCCCAGTCGCACTGATAAAATTTATCGCACAGATGTGGATGAGGCAAGTATAGCGCTCGTGGATAATCAGGTGGACATTGCGGAAGAGGTCGCGGACATCCGGTCCACGATGCATCGCAACGCGCTTGCCACGGCCAATCGCATACGCGAAATTCGGCATTAAAATGCAAATCCGGTGGGCATTCGAAGAGAATCGGCGATCCCCAATCGCATTTGTAAAACTGGAAGCAAAAGACGCAAACGCGAGGGGAAGTTAAGACGAACGTTAGAAGAAGAAAAAAATAAAACATTGAGATAAAAATACTCTTATTACCAGAGAACAATTGCCGAGAATCGGCAGAAGAATCGGCTGCGAAGAATGCTGAGAATTTGAACAGAGATTCGCTTCGATCGATCCAAAGTCCCAATTTCTTATCATCGTGACTTTGCGTTTCAATGCGCACGTGTGACTATTCTCCGGATAGCAATCGAACAGGAAGTCGTCGTTGTAAAAATTCGCTTCGAGACATCGGGATGACTCCGCCGCAGCATTGTTGAAAATCTCGAAAGAATCGGCGCAGGAAGTTAATAGGGTGCAATCGAAAGGTGAAAAATCGTATCCATGATATTGAAGAATATCCGTTTGCGAGAAAGAAGGGCACTCGACTGTGGAGTAATATCCCATCGTCTCTTTTATAAGATAAATCATCGATAGAGCGAAAACTGCGAAAAAAAAAACTCGAAAATAATAAACTATTCTCATTTCACGATTAAAAAAAGAACCGGAAGACGATGAAAGAAAATTTATACTTACGAAGATATTTCATTTTATTTCGCACAATTAACGAAGAACCTTCGCACAGATATCACAAGAAAAAACAATTAATTAGTAACATCGAAGATGAAGAGTAGGTCGCCGAATTTGGATTTACAACTATTGAGACTTCGTCGATCTAACGATCGTGCGTTGCGCTTGACTCGTACAGCTGTATATATCCGCTAACGATCACCACAAGAGTGAACAGAGTAGAAATGAAAAGTTCCGGCAACAGTAGGCGCATAGGTAGAGGGTATCGCGTATCTTAACAAGCATCTCGCGACTGTTCTCTCTCTCTCTCTCTCTCTCTCTCTCTCTTGTCTTCTCTGTAGCTGATCTCTATATTAGGCGACTCGTCGAAAGTTGTACAGAAATCGAACCGCCGTTTGCGGATAAAAAGATAAAAGGAGGCGTGTTGCGACCGCGAATCTCAAGGTGGTCAACGAGTCCGTTGCTCCGAACCGTCGATGTGTATACCGGTCATCATAATAGTAATTTCGATGCCTTGAGCGGTCATCAACACACGTGGGAATCTCGTCAAACTCGCCATAAAATATCGCAGTTAATGACTAATTGCAACGTTTATCGGTTTTTTTTATTTTCTTCTTTCAGGGATTCAAAGTATTCTTCTTTACTGTCGGCGGTATCTACATTGCTTATCTTCTTCTGCTGATTCTTCGTGCGTATAGCGAATTGAGGTCAATGCCATATTTTGGTGGGTTAATGCACACATTTTTTTTGGTCTCACTGTTATTGATTGTATTTTATCAAAAATTCGTTCAACTTATTTTTCCGAAACTCGTTTTACAGATCTTCGATTACGATTTTTGACGCTACTCGCCGCAATCGTTGCGGCAGTTTGCGCGATCGTTACTGCGAGACAATTCGGCGCTGGTGTTCTCGAGGATAGTTTTGCCTCGCGTCTCTCGACGTATTACAAAACGTCCGCCCAATTCATGGCACTCTACGGATTGTTGAATTTTTATCTATACACGATGGCGTACGTTTACTCGCCGGCATTGCAACAAGTTTACGGCCAACGTGAGTACAAACGAGTTATTATTTGTATTACAAATAATAATTATAATTATTAATAATAATAATAATGATATAATAATGGATAATATAACTTACTTATATTATTATTATTATTATTATTATTATTATTATTATTAATTTGTATTTGTATTAAGGTCACTTCGTGTTCAATAAATTGGTCAACAAATTTCCCGGAATCCCAACTTTTTTTTTTTATAAAAATCACTCGTTCATCGTTCCGAATACATATGAATTTTTTTAGATTTTTCAATTTGCTTTGCATTTTTTTTTATATGGAAAAAATGTGTGAAAAAACACAAAATTCACAGCAAATTGAAGAATCTGAAATAATTTATACGCATTCAGAAAAATTAACGAATCAATTTCATTAAAAAAAGTTGGGTTTCCGGGAAATTTGTTGACCAATTAATTTTTTCATCAATTTGTTAATAACATTTTAGAATTATTATTATGCAAAATTAATCTTTTCAGTACATTTAATATGCATGGATTTTTAAAGATTTTTATACCATCGAGAAGTATTTGCAATTTTCTCTCATTTTTGTGAAACTTATGCGAAATGAACACTAAGCGACAGAACTACCTTAAGCTGATCGAACTTTACGCGCATCGTAACGCGAGATATCGTGAAATTCTTTCAGATTCTTCCATAACAAAAGACAATCCAGCGTTCTCGATGATAAACGATTCGGACGAAGAAGTGATCTATGGATCGGATGAGGACAGTCGCAGACCCTTGACTCGAGCGCAGCGAAACACCGACGACAGCGATTGAAAGATCATCGTAAATTAATAGACGAAATTTGTAATTTGCGATCGATATCTCGTTCTCGGTTTTGCAGACATCGTAGTTTCAAAGATGAAATCTTTGGAACACCTTGAACGATTAAATCCGACAATATTTTGATCATAGAGGACCGATCGATAAGTTTAATATAATTTTAATTTGTCCCATTGAACGATTCGATCTTTCTTACGCGAGAGATCACACGACTGAATTTTCATCGCGCGTGCCGATAGATAAAGCGAATTTAGCGCATCTCATCTAATTGTCGCGTCTTTCAGAGCCGTTAAATTTTTTTACGAGCAGATATATCGTGATGAGCAAAACGAATTAATCTATTGTAATATCTCGATGATTAAAGAGACTGGCGAACCCCGCGGTACATCCACCAATATATAGATAGATCGTTGTTATTAACAAGTATTGTGATGTATCATTTTATCGACGGTAAAAAATATGTAAATATTCGATATTCGGAGTATCCTTCGTGAACGCATCAAACGGCCGATATGAACGATATTCATAAAGCTAATGGGATAACGATGTGCCAGAAACGATCAACTCATTATGATATATATATATATAATTGTTTTTACGTAATAAAGGTAATACAAAAATATTTATGCATTTCTTCGGCTTCCCTGTCGTTCCCGACCCTTTCGGCGACGGCGTCTCACGACGTTTTAGTTGTTTTTGAAAAATCGTCATCGTCGTGACAACTGATTTGCAACGTTTTATCGATCTTTCGATTTTTGACTTTCAACAAGTTTTTTCGTAACATTTATTCAACGATGCAAAACGGTCACCACGACCAAACAATCGAAAAATAGACAAACGTTGCAAAACAGTTATCGCAACAAATGATGATAACGCCGTGGGACAGTTTCAAATCGTCACCGAGAACGACAGGATTGTTTATCGCATTTTGTTCATTGCATCAGCATCTTTCGTGCGAACGGTAACGCTCTCTCGCCAAGCCGACACGCGCGGCGACCGTGCGAAAAATTTAGCACTTTTCACACCCCGATTCGTCTTGTTTGAACGTATAAATTCGTCGTTGAATTTGAAAAACAAAGAATACCCGATTCTTCGAAGATAATTTTTTTTGAGTAAAGAAGAAATTTGTTAATCCCCTCTTGTTCGATAATTGTTCCGAAATTTCAAGCAGAAGCCAATCACAGGCCTGTTTCCCTTATTTTCTCTCATATCCCCCGCAGCGCGGCGTTGCAATTATTCGAAAAAAATCACGAGCGTCATTAAGGAAGAAAGAATTCTCAGCTTATCATTAAAAAAAATGCCGCCGAAGAAAAGCTCGAAAAGCGATGGTAACAATAAAAATAAGGTAAATCGCGGGTTTTGTATCACTATCAATCGAATATCCTTAATTAGATCGATGAATTATTAATATCAGGATACGTTTTATATTGTTAATAAGATGCGAAAAGTATCAAAGAAAAAAGAAGCGATACTCACTACGAGAACAACGGCTAAAGTGAAGAAGTCTCCGCCGGAAAGTCCAAAAAATTCAGAAGCGGAAGAAGTGCCGATGTGGGACCTCGGCAAACAGTACTTCGTGAAAGTTCACGACTTTTGGGGTACTCGTTACGTGGACATCAGATGTTATTACTACAAGGATGGACAAAGAAAACCCTCCAGGAAAGGTGAGAATATTCATTTATCGTTAATTTTATCCCTATATAAGAGTGCAGTTTTCTGTATTTGCGGCGATCTTTTGCAGGCATCTCTCTGAACGTAACAACATGGAAGAAATTTATGAAGTCCTTGAAAGAGGTAAACGAAGCTATCGAGAGAAAGAGCACAAAAAAACAAATCGTAAAAAAAAACTAAAGAATTTGCCGCGCGGAATTTCTGACTATATCAATAATTTGTAACCGATGAATTTCCGAAAAAAATGTAATTGAAATGTATTTATTCCGCGCCAAAAGGTAAATTAAAAATACATTATCATATATCTTCGTTTTATAACACTAATCTTTACCGTAATAATAGCTTGAAACATTTTTTTTTTTGTTAAAAAATGAACAGCAAAACTCTTCATAGATAATCGTTTCTTGCGAATTTTTGCATTATTTCAATGATTTGTACTGTTTATCAGATTACTTAGGTTTATTATTATTGTTTATGTTTAGAGGTCAAACTTTTTCCGGACAATTGACGACCGATAGTTTCATATTTAGTTGCGACTACTCACACCAGTCACGTAGTTCGGCTTTCGATTTTGCTATATGTAATTGCAACGGTCGTACCATACACTACGCGCACACAAACACGAAGACGTTGGCAGTTCCAGCTGGAAAAAACTTGCTGAATCTTTCGCAAATTCTTGTGTTCCCACAAATTAACGTAAGTAATCGTCAATTAAATGACTTATCTACAAACCTCCGTTGATTATTTTTCCGGTAATTCACGCCTTTCCATTTGATTTACATCGGCTTATTCCGTGTTTACCGGCAATGTTTGTTTATAACCTCAAAAACAAAAATTCGTTAAACATTTTTTTCAGTCAAAACGGACGCACCGTGTTTCATGCTACGAAATTTCAGATTGTTCCGTAAAATAAGAACTCTCGTAGAAAACGAGTTAACGACAATTCGTAAAAGTTCGCACGAGCGTTTCGTGTTTTACGAAGAAATGCCGAAATCCAAAGAATATCTGTCCAGTGACGACAGCGATAGCTCGGTAAATAATTTTAACGAATTTCCTTCGCGAAAATAAATGTTCACGTCTTTAAATTCAATCCCAGAAGTTAATTTACTGATTCGCGTTCAAACAGGTGGAAAAAGCCCCGAAACGAAAACGCGAGAGGGAAGAGAAGAGATCCTCCAAAGATAAGGAGGAGAAAGCCGATAGCAGCAAGAAGCCGAAAGGATCTTCAAACGACAACAAGGATACCTGGGAAATCGGAAATAATCGTGTCGTAAGATTGAACGAATTTAAGGGAAGAATGTTAATTGACATAAGAGAGATGTTCATGGATTTAAGTTCAGGTGAACTGAAACCTGGCAAGAAAGGTACAAAACTCTTCCAAAAATATATTAGTACCGCAATTAATAAAAATTAACAAACAAAAAAAAAAAGCAATTTTTCGAATTTTTTTGTAATTTTTTTCTTATGTCGCAGGCATATCCCTCAACGTACCCCAGTGGCGCAAGTTTGTGGACTACGTAGAAGAGATCGACAAAGTTGTAAAGAGCAAATGTTAACGAGAGAAAAATCTCTAAGTTACAAAAAAGAAAAAAAAGTACTGTTCAGTTTCATCCTTTTCTAAACATTTGTTAAAAATACGTGTGATACCTTACATATAAAATTATCTCCTATTATAATCCTCCATCGGTGTTAAGATGTAAAATAAAGAATATTGTTTCTAACTTACCGCTCCATTTTCACGAAACCAAAGATTCCTAAAAAAAAATTCGTCATTGAAGAAATTAAAAAAAAAGAAACATCTCGTGACGAATTTAAAAAATATGTTGATATTATAAAAACGAATTTCTTCATTCGCGATAAAAAAAATATTGCCGTATACATTTTTTCATTTTACATTTCTCTAAGACACCGCAGGCGCGACGAGATAAGCTAAATAGCAACGGAATAACGTAACAAGAGAATCGCACAGAAAATTAATAAGACTGAATCATAAATCACTTAATCGTTTAGTTAAAGAATGAATGATACAAAAAAATCTTCGAAGATCCGCTGTTTATAACTAACAGAAGAGTAATATGTACAGAGTGGCGGGAATCTTCGTAATGTCCAACAATCATTCTTCACACGAACATTAGTTTTTTTTTCAACATTTCCTAATACTTTAATTCTAAAAATACATAAGTTTTCAACGAGACAAAGAAACAAATAAAATAAAATGCTCGGCATTTTTCTTTTTTATATCTCTCTTTGATTAACGCGGTTTTAGAACGATTCTATGAAAATCTTTAACAATATTAAATAGGTACGGTGGGGATACGAAAAGGAAAATATTCCGTATTCTCAGGCGGGTCCGTGAAGCGTCGTGAGAAATTTGTCGAGATCCATTTTGCTTAATTTGCTCAGCAATTGCGGGTCGGTGGGGCGCGACTTTTTCTCCATCTGTTGAAAATTACATCAACGTGTAAAAAGAATTATTACACGTGAATATCACATGAGGATTAATCCATTTATCTCGCATTCGGCACTTACCTGTTCGGGTTCTTTGGACACCGATGCTTTCCTCTTGCGGCTCTTGGAATTGGATTTTTCTGCAATTGAACAATAGCTACAGTCGTGGATCGACTTGGAATGCTTGACAAATGAACGCTCTTCGCTGTTCCGTAGATTCATACCGTGTTCGGATTGTGTCTTCTCGTTCTTCACGGCGGCCTTTTTTTTCGTATCCAATTGTTGCGCGTCGTTTTTCTTCGTTGGCGATTTAGCGATTTTCGCGATCTTCGAACTCGTTGACTTGACCACAGGTGACGAAGTTGCCAAAGGTTTATCGAGAATATCTTTTAAAATTAATTTAGAATTTTTGGGGGTAATTGCTTCGATCTTCTTGCCCTTCGCCGCCTTTGCGATCGTTTCTTTCGACGGTCCTCTGCGTCGACGGGGTGGCGAGAGATTGAACATCTCTTCGTACGGCGTCGCGGTCATCATTTTCGTGCACATCTTGTAATTTTCATCGGTAAGTTCGACTTGTACTGCAAATTCGAGTTCCGAACTGCTGAATTTACGTTTTCTCTTCTTCGTCGGTACCGCGTCATCGTATACGTAATGAAACTCAGCGTGACATTGAGAAGTATCGAGAACGCTGTTCTCCTCGCCCGCAGTATCGTTTTTTATCGTCGGTACGAGCTGTAGGCACTCGAGAACACCGGGTAAATCTTCCTTCGGTGTAGTCGAACGTTTTCCTCGAGGATTCGAGACAACGGAGATATGTGATTCGGCACTGTCGCTCTTCTGCGCATCGGAAGTTTGTCGTGTTCTCGAACGGGTTGTTCTCTGATCGCTGGATTCTTCGTCGCTGAACAGATCGCGTTTTACCATGTCGACTTTCGATTTCGTGACGGTTTTCGATTCGTTCGCCGTCGCGACTGCCTTCTGAACGGAACATTCCTCTTTTTCTTTCTTCGAATATTCCGAACTCCGAACAGTAATTTCCTCTGTGGCCCCCAAACTTAAACTATCGACGCTCTTTATGTCTACCGATTCCTCGTTAGGTTTTTCAGTTACTTTCGCGATTTGCTTATCGACTTTCGCTTCTGATTCGCTCTTTCCTTTTGATGGTTCCGACGAATGAGGTTTTTCCTTCGATTTAACTTCGCTGTTCTTGCGATCGCGTGACTCATCTTTTTTCTCCTTTGATTTAACTTCGTTGTTCTTGCGATCGAACGACTCATCTTTTTTCTCCTTTGATTTAACTTCGTTGTTCTTGCGATCGAACGACTCATCTTTTTTCTCCTTTGATTTAACTTCGTTGTTCTTGCGATCGAGCGACTCATCTTTTTTCTCCTTTGATTTAACTTCGTTGTTCTTGCGTTCGAGTGACTCGTCTTTTTTCTCCTTATCGATTTGACAATCGGCGTTATCTTTGTTATCCTTTTCAGCGATCTGCGTGCCAACTTCCGATTCTTCATTCGTTGCCTCTTTAATAGGAGTTGGTAAATCCGGTAAAGATTCGCCAAAGAGTTCTTTTAGCATTTGTGATTTTGTATGAGTTTCCGCTTTGGCTGCAGCTTCCATCGTTGTTTCATGTTCCCCTTCGACGATATCCTTCATCGCGATCTCTTGATTTTCCTCGATCTCTCGTATACGCGATGACTTCCGTTTCGGCAATTCTTTGTCCTCCGAAGTGCCGCGTTTCGCTTCCGTCTCGGAGTTCTCGTCCTTCTCGAGCGTTTGCTTTCGTCCCCTCGGCACTGCGACGGCGCGTTTTATTCTGGGTCTGTAAGCCGGAGGATTTTCTTTCTCCTTGAATTTCGCCATCAATCGAAGACGTTTTTCTTCCAATTGTCTGCTTAGTTTGGCGTCCGACAACGCACTCGCTTGCAGAATACCGTGATTTCGGCTCTGCATCGCCGTATACAGAGTCTCGATAACCGGAACGGGTTTCAGAGCAATGGAAACATCCGGCAATATTCTCTGGACGCTTATGATTTTAGGCAATGCTTTCCTCGGCGGTGCTTCCGCATTAATTTTGTCACCAATTGGAGGGTTCGATTTCAAAAAATCATTATCTTCCGATGTAATTAAAGCCGATATTTTTGTATTAAGATTCGTCAGAGTCTCGATACCGGCCTTTGAACTACTCGGTGTCTCCGATATAACAGCTTCCGAAAGCAACGAATCGTCTTTCGCCGGAGTTTCCGTTATGGAGTTCTTAAGCTCGTCTTCCGTCTTCGTGATCGAAAAAACTTTCTGTGGCGAACTTTCGTTCTCAACTCGCAACGATAAATCTTCCGTAATCGCGTTCGCACTGTTAACCCCAACAATTTCATTGTCATTATGCAAATTCTTCGATTCTTCGCCTTCGTCAGTCTTCGCTACGCTCGGAGGATTCTCCGCCGCTTTTTTCATGGATTCATTACTGGTATCCGTGTGAATTTTGTTTGGAGTTCTCTTTGTGTATTGTCGAGTTAATGATAACTTTGCCGAAGTGTTCGTGGCGCTCGAACTGCTGGACGATGACGACGAGGAAGACGACGAGCTGTCGGAGGAAGAATCGCTGCTATCGCTGTCCGAGGAATTGTCGTCTACCGTCGAACCACTGTTGTCTATGTCTCTCGTCTCTTGCGGCTCTTCCGGGTCGGCAATCAACGGCGCGGAAGTAATATCATTGGCTTCCGCAACTTCCGTCGTTTCCGCAGCTTCCTTCGCGGACGACGATATTTTGAGTTCTTTGAATGCTTCTTCGCGCGATAAATTCTCTTTTATCACCTCGAACTGCGTTATCTCGAGTTTATTGCTCGTCGTTGAAGCCTGAAATCCCTGAGCGACTTGAATACTTATGTCGGTGATGCAGGTTTCCGTTGTCGTGGCAATCATTCCCGGCAACGGGAGACTCATGTCGTGACGACTCTGATCGTTCTTCGGCAATCGCGGATCTTTAAGCTCCGAACTCGGCTGATAGTAAGACGAACTAAAATGTTCTTTCTTCGATGAATCGACGGTATTGTCGCCGATTTGCTTCGGTGTTACAGCTATACTCGGCGTTGGCGGGAATTCCGGTGTCGTTATGAAACTTCGCATTTTTCCCGAATCCTCGCCGGCCTGCAACCCAAAAGGCGTCGTCATGCTGCTACTCGGACTCAATAGTCTCGGCGTTGGCGGTATACCAAAAGCGTTGTCGAATTTACGCGGTGTCTCGAGATCCAACATATTCGGTAAATGCGCCATTTGACCGCTCGCCTCGCCGGCCGGATAATTACGAGAAAATCCCGAAGATTTTTCCACTATCTCCGTCGAAACGCCGACAAACTCTATGCCACTGTCGTCCCTCTCGATCCTCGTTACGTTTGTCGTAATTGTCTTCAATTGCGCGTATTTCTTCTTAACGATTTTTTCGGTTTTCACTACCGCATCGCTACTTGTTATCGTTTCTACGGTTTTCGTGGAGTTCGTTATCGTTTCCGAGATTTTGCAAGCGTTTTCCGGACTCTCGGGAGGTTTGTCTGCGGTTACAATTTCACTCGAGCTATTTAATTCTATGGGGATTTCCGTCGGCGGCAATTCGGAGTTCGGTATGACTTCGATCTTCTCCGCGGCATTAACTACCTTTTCCTCTGCATCGACGGGATTTGACTCTTCAACAGGATTATCTTGAGGAGCGGAAGAAACATCGTGAGATTCAGCAGCGGGTTCTTTTACGGGTGGAAGCCAATCACAGTCACTGGAACAATCTTCGATTTGTTCGATGGATTTACACATTATCGTTTTTCTACGAGTTCGCATTCGCTTGTTCGGCGGCTTCTTGGTCGCCGATTTTTTCGGCCCTTTCTGCTGCGTTTCTTCGATCAATTGCAACGATTTTCTCAAATCAGCGTCCCAACTTTTGTTAACGATTTGCGATGGTGTCGACGGTTTGATTGGCGAAGAACTCGTGGAGGAACTTGGCGAAGTAGAACCCAATATCATTCCTACACCGGTGTATTTTTCCCACCCACCCATGAGCTTTGGCGCCGGACTTCTCGTGGCTATCGGTACCTTGCAGAGTCTCGAATCTTTAACGGGACTCTTTATTTTCTTCGTCGATGACGGGGTTCCGGCGAACGGCGGCGATTTGAATAAACTCGTACGACAAACTGTCTTAACGAAATTTGATGTTTTCGGAGAATATTGCAGACTCTCATTGGTACTCATACGTCGATTGGAATTAATGCTCTTCGGTGGCGTATTGAAATCGAGAGCTCTTATGTGACTGCTGCGTCTTCGCGGCGTTGATAAGCTTAATCTGTGATTCTTCGACCGACTCTTCAGCAACGAGCGGGGAGTTCTCTTCGTCAATGTATCGTAAGATTCTTGTTTCGAGGTCGTAGCGTCTGGTTGCTCCGTCGCAACCGACTCAACGCTTATCGTCGGTACCGAAGGTTCCGGAGAACTTGTCGTTTTTTCCGTCTTCTCGACGTCTTCCGGTGGTAATTTGGGTTTATTACCGTTGTTAAATTTTAAAAATGGTGATAATCCCGTACCGGAAACACTGATCGGCTCGTCAACCTGAACCGCTGGTATTTCCGTTTCATCCAAGACCGCGCCGCCGCTGTTCTCTCCGTACAGCGTTACTTTTTCTACAATCGGATGATCGCTTTTCGGATTTGACTCCAGAAAAGAACTCAAACTATTCTGAACGATTGATGGGGTTTCTACTTTTTTGACGATCTTAGGTTTACGCTCCGCAACGCGCGCCGTATGACGTCGTGTCGGACGCCGTTTCGTTAGCGGTACCGGCGGCGTTTGGATTCCTTGCGCCGGTTTCGGCGCTATCGCTTTTCCTAATTGTATCGGCACGTTAACAGTTCTGAGAAATATTGGCGACGGTGGTCTCGGAGGGATTTTCTGGTCATTGGTTTTCGGGGCTATAGGAAGAAACTGAGAAGCGCAGTAACCGCTGTCCATAGCGAGAGATTTCGTTGGAATTATGGTTGGCGGTTCGCCAATCAGCGAAGACATTTCTTCCTTCGAACAAACTATTAGCGTCGGCATAGCCATTATTTCTTCCTCCGATATTAAACTATCCGGAACAACCACCGGTTCCTTAGGTTTATGCTTCGGCGCTCGAGACTTTCGGACGTTCGATTTTCTCGATGATTTACTATCTAACGAGCTGCAGGACACTTCCGATTGAACTTCCGCCGTCGTCCGTTCGGTAATCGGCTCGGAAATGTTTGTACTCATCGGTGGAACATCGGTGACCACTTCTTCTTTATTTGGAATTTCAATCTTCTTATCGGCTTCTACATTCGTATCGAGCAATCCACTCGTGAGTTCCAAATTCGGTGGTTCTTCGTCCACTTTGTTGTTCACGTTTATTATACTGAATATAGCGGCGGCGTTTAGATCCTCGAGAACAGTGTCTTCTTTTTTCTCAAACTTTTGCAAAGTGAGACGATCCTCTTGCACTCGTACTGTTTGCTGACTCGACGAACTGCGCAAACGATTTTTAAGAGGAACTTCGGTGGCTTCTTCTTCGGGAAGAGACTTTTTGGCGTGCGGTGTCGATGCCTCTATTGTGACCTCCTTCGCGCCTGTATCGGTATTATGGTCCGGAAAACTGCAATTGTAAAAAGACATTGATGAGTCACGTTTTAAGAATTTAAAATAAAATATTATGCACTATAGTTTAACAGGACGCTCACCCGTCAGTACAAAAATGTTGATTATCCGCGTCTTCGTCGGGACTCGTGTCGTTCTCGGCACTCGGTCCGATGATATCGTCGAGAAATTTGGCAAAAACCGGATCGCTCTCAGTGGCGGTAACGACCGACTTGATAGCGTTATTGAGTTCCGTCATAATCGATGTATTCATCTCACCGCCGAGCGACTCAGAAAGGCTCACGTCTCTCAACGAAACGTCTGCAGGAAGAATAGCTTTATTGATATTTTCAGCTATCCTCTCTTGCAACTCCGTGCGATTAAGCAGTTCCTTTGTCAATAACTGAATAATAAACAAAACAAAAAATTGAGAAAAAAGAAGAAACAAAAAAAAAAGAAAACAGACAAAAGAATTGTATGAAAATGAAAAATAAATTATTCGCGTTTGGAGAGCTATTATTTTACGATTGTGAAAAACTTACGCTTAGATTCTCGACTGGTTCGTCGGTCAACTCCGTTTCGGACTCCGCAACGTCGTACGGCGTTGTTTGGACTTCGGTATTCGTAAAACGCATAAGTTCCTCCGTATCCGTTGCCGCGGAACACGTCTCATGCGGCGTTTCACGCTTTTCCAGACAATGCATCGCATCCGCGGCGTCCAAATTTCGTAAGACTTGAAAGTCTGGCAGTGACGTCGATTGAATCGCGTCTCGCGAATCACGACGATTTTCCGGAAACGATTTACTACCGATCGACTCCGTTGCCGCGACGAAACAATTTGCCGATCGTTGTTCATGCGTTTTTTCTAAACTCTTTTCCCCAACTGTTTCCACTCTTTCCGAACCGGAATTACCGGGCAAATGTTCCAACGGCGTGGTTTCAACGGCACTACTACCCACTGTAGTAAAAATAAATGCGATAAAGGATTATTTAACAAAGCGATAGAAACAAACGTAATTATATATGTTTGTATATTATTTTACAATAAAAAAACTTTTAGTTCATTGTACTGGTAATGGAAGTTTTTATCCATCAATTTAATGTACAATAGTGATGAAAAAATAATGTAATCTTACGGTAAAACTTAATGGAAATTATTAAAAGAAAATGATCGACTACAGTTGTTGGACAGTTGTTGATATACCGGCCATTAATTTTTCATCATAATTGTTCATTTAATTCAATGCATCAGATGCATAAAAACTTCCACCAGTACATTATCTCGGGTAAAAAATGATGGTAAATTTAATGTACTTGGAAATTGAAGTTTGAAAACCATTATACATTAATTAGAAATTAAAACAGTCTGTAGAATTACAAATATTTCTTACTATAAAAAAACAAAATTACATAAAAATTACTGAATTCCAAGAGAAATTCTACTGTACGCTTAAAAAACATTGCAATCAATATCGCTATTGGACGCTTTAACTTATGATAAACCATGTAATAAATTTCAAACAAATATGTGCCGAAATTTTAAACAACTTTTTGCAATACAACGAAAAATTTGGTAATTCAGTAATGTTGTTGTACTTTAATTTCCGATTAATGTACGACGATTGTGAGTTTTTAATTTTCTAGTACATTATATTTACCATTTTTTTTACAGCGAAATGAAAGTATTTTTTTCTGTGTAATTTTCTCCACATTTTTCACTTTCTCATTCAGTTAATTCATTTCGTTCGTATCATTCGTTTCACTCGTTCATTCATTTTATTCGTCTCAGTAATTTCATTCGTTTCATTCGTTTCATTTTTTTCATTCGGTTCATTCATTTTGTTAATTTCATTCGCTTCATTCGTTTTATTCATTTCATTCGTTTTATTCATGTCATTCGTTTATTCATTTTATTTGTTTCAGTATTTTCATTCGTTTCATTATATTTATTCGTTTCATTTGTTTCATTTGTTTCATTCGTTTCATTCGTTTCATTCGTTTCATTCGTTTCATTCGTTTCATTCGTTTCATTCGTTTCATTCGTTTCATTCGTTTCATTCGTTTCATTCGTTTCATTCGTTTCATTCGTTTCATTCGTTTCATTCGTTTCATTCGTTTCATTCGTTTTGTTCATTCATATCTATATTTTTTTTGTCATTTTTAACTATAGTCAGAAAAAAGGATGAATTTTTTCTTACAATGACTGGAGACTGGTTCAGACGATTTTCCGAATGTGTGAGATTGCGATTTGTGAGGACGTTTTGAACGATCGCGATCGCTGCCGCTATGCTGTCTCTTTCGCATGCTACTAGAAATAATTGGAGATCCACCGGAAGTTTGTGACGTTGTCTGCGAATAAATAAAGAACTCATTGAAAAATTAATTCAGCACATTAAAAAAGTTACATAAGGCACCCAAACTTACCGGTACATTGATGTTTACAACAAAACGCTGACCACGCTGAAACGCCGAACCGTCGACTAAAAATCTTAGCTGCTCAAGCAAATCGCCGCAATGCTTCAGTTGTTCGCAATCCGAAACTTTACTTAATCTTTCGTGTACTGAAAAAACATAACGTTATGCAATTGATTAACTATTGTCAAAAAATATACTAAATCATGCAAATTGTGAAAAAAAAAAAAAAATTAATTCCTACTTATGGCATTGGCAGAGCAATATTTTTCCAGAATATCCGACAGCGTAAAGCCATTTACTCTTGTGCTGAATCTTCTACCATTGGAGATGACGGTTCGACATTCGTTAAGATGAGGACACATTTCTAAAAATGATCTCGCTGCCTCGTCGCACTTCTGATCCTCCAGATAACCTGTGGAAACATTGAAACATAAGTTGCAAGATTTGCATTTTATCAAAAAATTCGGCATAACTGTCTCAAAGGGTAAAGAATTAAATTTGTGTTGCTCATTCGTTAGACAACATAAAATTTGGCGATTTGGCGACATAATATCGGAACGTCGGCAAAACAATAACATATCAAATTTCGGCTGAAAATCGACTATTGTTATTTTTCATTATCTCCGAGATTGTAGATCGAAACGTAAGAAAAACACGGGAGTGATAATAAGGCTTTTCGAACGTGAATAACATTCGAAATAGTAAAACGCCGATTGGATGTTTACATTCGAAATTTGCGTCACAGGTTAGCGTCGATCGCAGTCAAATGTTTGTTACTCACCCAAAACGAGCCGTGCAATTTCCGAGGGTAACAACGACTCCATGACGATGATCCGTGAATCCAAATATCAATATCGTCGAGAAAAATCCTCGTCGCGATGGATCAAACGCGTAAAAATAATTGTTAGAAAACTAAGCCATCGACAGGACCTCAGAGGGTCGAACGGGCACGCAACCGATGGCACACAAATGTTTTACGATCCGGTGGGGAAGTGCAGCAGCTGCCAGCTTGGTATTCGCCGAAATGCACTAGCGATAGTTTTCTATTATTTATAGTTTATCATAATAATCGCTGATTTGGGTTATTGCATTTCTGAAATTTGTACATTTTTTTTCTATTGCCGATTTATCAATTTCTCGATGCTTAATCGATGTCGTCGACGAGTAATATACAAATATCGATTATCGTTAAATTTCTTATATTTCTATATAATATGTTTCAGAAAATATTCGAAATTCGTCTAATCGTTTTTACATACTCGATTCTTTTTTATAAATAGTCTTCACTCATCGATTATGATAGCAAAATCTCCAAAATGATTATTCAAAACATCGTCAGTATAGACCGAAGCTTTCTGGCGGGAAATTCGTGGGCTCGCGCCCTCGAATATACTTTTCCCGCTATCGTATAAAATATGACTCAACCTTTCGCGCCACTGCCAAACATCCCTAGACAGTTATTGAGAAAACAACACATATTTTACGCTCAAAATATATTTTAACTAATTTCAAACGTAAGACGAAAGTAATTCATTCGTTCAGTGAAACATATTGTAATATTGTACATATAGAGTTGTGCCATTCGAATCGTTTTCGCATTGATTACCGGCGCGTTTATTGTCAGATTATAACTTAAATCTCTACCCATAGAGAGACGGCACAGAGGCCAATCAGGTTTTTGCATCCATTTTAGTGAAAAAAATTCAATTACTATACTTTTTTATTTATCAACATAATGTTGTTAAACTAATTCTGGAAATTTTTTATGCACGTCTCGATATATTCAGATAAATAAATCCTTCTTTTGTACTGTGTCTGCGCAGCGCCGCGTCTCCAGCGGTGATCAGCTGCTCCAACATCGATTGATTACGCGTAAAAAAAAGTCCCAACCCAACACTACAATCGCGGATATTTTTCGTCAACAAAGTGTTACCATTGATTCTAGTAACATACACCTTCAATCCTTTTCTTCGTTACTGTTCAGCAATTGTTGATAACGATTGTGGTAAGTAACGTAAACGAAATCCGGCGACAGTGACAATTGGATTTATCCAAGACAATCGAGTAACTTCGTAATGACGACGTCTAACAAAGGTGGTTTCAATTGAACTCATTCGTCATCGACGACTTTGCCGCATAAAGCGAATGAAACCGATTACATAAGTGTTATTTCTTCGAAACACGCTACGCTGCCGGTTTATCAATTTTGTTGGAAGTCATCGTTCCTGTCGTTACTTAATTGTCACGACTTTCGCGACAGTCAACAATACGAAAGTTTTCATTCACGACACAAACGTAATGGTTCTATCCGTAAATTCTTATTTCATGTGTGTTTAAACAATCGCGGAAATTTGGAATCTCAATTCATTTAAATTTTTTTTTTTTTCGTAAGATTATCGTTTTCTTCTGCTTGTAAATAGATCACAATGGTGGCTCACACAGTTCTCCTCGACTTTACCGTCTCCGCAAATGTTATCGCGGATCTTGATGAACGTTCTAATCTCAAGACAACGATAGCCAATGTTCTCGGCGATCATTTCAATGGTCTCAAAACTCTGACGGAATTGAACATCGACGGAAGTTTCGTAATATTGTACTCCGGTCCGAGAGGAAGTCTCATTACCGTACGGGGATATGCGCAAGGATTGGTTACCGTCAATGTGGAATATTATAAGCGCGACGACGAGGAGGCGCTCTTGACTTTTGAGGTATTATTCTCCTTCTTTTTTTTTTTTTTTTTTTTTCTTGTCTAAATTATAAACCACGTCTCGGTAGAGTTGTCTTTTCTTTTCTTAAACAATGTATCGTGTCCCTTGAGATATTTTTGATTAACCATCCAGTGATTCCGGTGAACAGCTTAAAAGAAAAAAAAATCAATACTTTGTATAAAAATGAGTATTAATTATGTATTTGCGTAGAACTAACAGACGAAATATTTGTCGATGATAAAGAGGCTCCGTAATTCGTAATTTGGCTCTTTCCCTTGTAGCTGTTTAAGATTTTTTGCAAAAATGAAAAATTATTGATGAATCTGTAGTCGTTTAGTTTATTAGAGTTGTTAATTAAAAAAAAAAAAAAATGTTAATTAAAAAAAAAAAAATGCAATGAAGAAAATAACTGCAAAGTCGAGTTATTGAATTTTTTTATGAAGAACAGAAAGTTTTTAGAGATTTATTATTGGGATGGAGGAGAGAGGAAAACATTGCTTAACTGAAAGGGATATTGTAGCAGTGGAGATACTTGGAAGCAGACATTGCCATGGCTTTGAACAGCCAACGGAGCAAACGTTTGCCGCCTGTAAGACGAGGAACCATATATGATCTCTATTTGACACTATCAGGTAGAGACACTGTTTCCCTGCAATCGAATCTTTTTTTTTTCTTTTCCTCTATTTTTTTTATTAATTTTGTTTCCATAATTTTTTTTTCAACTTTTATACTATATAATCCATTCACAATCCTATAGATTGTTGTGAAACATATTTTCTATCTCTACCATTGTTTATTGATTGTTTGAATTTAGAATTCCTAGGATAGGTTTCGCTTGCCAGGAATGCTGAATGAGACACCTCCCCAGCACTCTTGTTATTATACTCCGTTACGAATTATTCTTGTATTACGATTATTGTCATTGCACCGAAATTTTCTCAATGAGAAATTCGTTTTATTTATCATTCGAGCACCAAAATTATACGACATCGTCTGTACTCTCTACTGCGATAGAAAAAGCCGTTGTTCTTCGGAATCTATTTAAAAACATAATTCTCACGATCTTTTTAATTTTTTTTTTCAAATAGCTTTGTTCGCTTGTTATTTATCTTAAAAAAGAAAAAAAAAAATTGTCACTTCCTCTCACTGAGATTAGAGACCGGAAAAATTCTCCGATTGAGAATATTTTTCGGTTTAACCAGAGTGAGTAGAATTTTATTTAACTAGATAGGACATTTCTGTTCTGTTTATTCGTTGGTTCGCTTGGCGTCTATGGTAGTCGGCCAGAGACTTGGAGACGGCATTGCAGGCAGCAGCGACCGCCACAAGATCACACACGCTTGCGCCGATTAAACGCGGTGGCCCGTTTGAGAGATACTTTCCGACCGCCGGTGAGTTTATTTATAATTGTGTTTACGGTCGAAAGATATTAAAAAAACAAAAACCAAAAAAAAGAAACGCTATTATGAGAGCTATAGATTTTGAAAGGGCTGCCTGCAAATTGTAAGATCGATATAGCAAGTATGTGTAAAAAAAAAAATATATATATATCTATGTCGACGTTAGATTATTCATAATGCTTTGCGCCGTTTCCTGTAATCAAGTTATCGTCGCTTCGTCAATTATTTGCAATCTTTTGAACTTCGCATTTTTCGTCGTGTGCAACAAAAATAAAAGAACAAAAAGAACGCAATTTCGTTGCGACTGGAAATGCCTGTTTCGCAGGTGTATTTTTTAAGCTTTGGGATTAAGGGAAAAATGAGAAACGTTTGCAACGTTTCCGTCGTAATACGTTTGTAAATTTCGTTATTCCTTTTACGTTGTCGATATTAATCGCGATTGATCGATTAATCGTCTTGTTTAGTGATCAACTCATTAATACGGCAGTAGAACAATTTTCTTTGGAGTCGCATGACCAAAGCATGAGTTCTACTGTAGAAATACGTTCACGTTTATTCCCTCTTTGATGCATCTATACGTCGCATGATTTGTTTTTGTTTTTTTTACTAAATCTTATACGATAAAATAGTCAGCGAAGTACGAAAAACTTTGAATATTGGTTTTTTTTCAACGATTATTTTTTATGCAAGCGCCAACAACAGTTTACGCATTCATTTTCAAGATGAAAGACTCCTCGAGTACGATATCGACAAGTTGGTCTTCGAGGCGAGATCGCCGTATCAAAAAGTACAAATCGTTCACTCCAAATCCCTCGGCAATCTGTTGGTTCTCGACGAATTGCAGAGTACGTAAACGAGACTCCGAAAACAAGTGAAAAATAACTTTGATAATTTTTTCTTTTTTAATACCGCAACTTTTTTTCCTCCAGATATGTCGGAAGCGGATCTGATATACACGGAAACTTTGATGCAACGCGGCAAAGAGTGTTACACGGGAAAAGAAATCGTCATTCTTGGAGGAGGCGACGGTGGCCTTCTGTGGGAATTGCTTAAGGAAAATCCGAAGCATGTCACGATGCTGGAAGTATGTATTTTCAATGATTTATATTCAGGAATTAGTTATCTCAGCGTTAATGCTGTATTGATTAACGAATTGATTTACAGATCGATGACGTAGTTATGAAAGCGTGCAGTCAACACATGAGATCCATATGCGGCGATTGCTTGGACACGAGATCGGGAGATAATTACGAAGTAATAACAATCAATGTGACGATTTATGGAGGAAGAAATTTCATAGTTCAACGTTATAATTCTGATAATTATTTTGTAGATAATAGTCGGTGACTGTGTCAAAGCTCTCGCGCATATGATCGACGAGGGTCGTCAATTCGACTACGTATTTGGCGATTTGACCGATATACCGATAAGTACAACTCCTCACGGCGACGCTTGGGACTTCATAAGATTGATATTAAATTCGTCGATAAAGGTTTTGAAGCCAAACGGAAAATACATGACACACGTAAGAATATTGCATTGAATTACTGACGAGTTAAGGATGGTGTGTCATTAGTAGTGAGATTAGGAGAGAATTTCCAAAACTTCTCAATAGGATAAAAATCTGAAAAAAATTATCCTTACAGAAGGTGATAAGAACATTAATTTTGCATAATAATAATGCCGAAAACTTATTAAGAAATGAGTTTAAAAAAATGGTTTAACGAATCATCGGGTAAACTAACTTTTTTTTTAGCAGAAATTGATTGAATTTTCCGGTTACATATGTATTTTTATCAATCTTTTTCTAATTTTTGAAAATCTCGTTTTTGAAAAAAAAAAAAATGTATCGATATTAGCGAATATGTGCGATCGTTTACCTTGATCAGTATAACGCGCAGTGTTTCTCCGAACTCGTATGCAATATTCATAAATTTTCGTCCAGAGAGAAAAAAAAAATAAAAAAATAGAAAAAATTCTGTAAAAATTTGTATGTATGCAGAAAAATTAACGGATCAATTTTTGAGAAAAAAAGTCGGGTTATCGATTGATTGGTTGACAAATTTTTTTTCAACTAATTTGCTGATAAATTATTGGCATTATTATTATGCAAAATAGGACCTTCTGCTTGATTTTTTCGAATTTTTATTTCACTAAGAAATATTCGAAATTCGTTCGGAATCTCGCTTTTAGTTGGGAGTATAACAATGCACCTCCAATGCAAATCCCACCGAAAAAAATCCTTCATTTTGATTCTGATGGTTACTATGGTTTTCGATGTTTGTAGGGCAACGGTGCGTCTTGTCCGGAGTCGTTGAGTATGTATGAGGATGTGTTGTCCCAACTATCGGCACCGGTAGTATTCACGAAGGATCGCGCATTCGTTCCTTCCTTCTTCGAAGATTGGATCTTCTATCAAGTGTCGCGCAAATGATTGATTAAAAATCGGCAGTACGACGTATACAGAAATCTCGTGAGTCGAACTCACAATCTCTTACCACTATTATGACCCGCGCCCTCGCTATAGTTATAGATGATCAATTTAACAAACAAAAAAACAAGCATTTCTCTTCTCCGAAATCGTTTAAAATTCGTCTTCTCGAATTATTGATCAATCAAAGAAAACAAAATACGAAAAACCAAAAAAGCATCGGTATCATTTTTCATAGCGTGTGTACATATAGATATTTTTAAGGAATTTTATAAATGCAGTTGGAATTCTTTTAGAAATTCGTAGGCGTTTTCTATGTTTAAGTTCCGACAATCAACGTTGAGAAACAAAAATATTGCGAAAAAAAAGTATGAGTTACATTCGATTAGTGAGAAAAGCTAATGGTAGGTGTAATTTATTTAATGAGGAAAAATTAGATAGATAAGCGCCAATTGAACACTCTACAATAACCGGAATTATTATTCTGAACGCTTGAGGATTTGACATCATTGTCGCGCTGAACAGGCGCTCGCAGTATTCTCACTATAAATACCCGTTTCAGATACATAAAAATAAAAATAATAAAAATTCCTGCCACATTCCAACTTCATAAATATTTTAAACGTACAAATACACATATACACACACACGCTGTTATTTTTTCAAAACGTGTCTAAAATGGAATTGTGCTTTAGAATTCCTATTAAGGTAGTCATGTCGCTTCGCGTTCGTTTCGCATAAGTTCGAGAAAAATGAGAGAAAATTGCAAATACTTCTCAATCGTATAAAAATCTGAAAAAATGCATGCATATTAAAGGTACTGAAAAGATTAAATTTGCATAATAATAATTCCAAAATGTTATTAACAAATTGATGAAAAAATTGATTGGTCAACAAATTTCCCGGAAACTCAACTTTTTTTTTTGTATGAAAATTCTTCGTTTATTCTTCTGAATATGTATGCATTTTTCAGATTTTTTAATTTGCTTTGAATTTTGTGTTTTTTTCACACATTTTTTTCATATAAAAAAAATTCACAGCAAATTGAAAAATCGGAAAAAATTCATATGTATTCACAAAAATGAACGAATCATTTTTATTAAAAAAAAGTTGGATTTGCGGGAAATTTGTTGACCAATTTATTTTTCCATCAGTTTGTTAATAACATTTTGGAATTGTTATTATGCAAAATTAGTCTTTTCAGTACCTTTAATATGCATGAATATTTGCAGATTTTTTACCATCGAGAAGTATTTGCAATTTTCTCTCATTTTTCTCGAACTCATGCGAAATGAAAACGGAGCGACATAACTACCTTAACGTACTCTGCTTTAGCGCGTTCCCACTGAATTTCCTAAACGAATATTTAATTTAGTAGGTAATCTACCCTTAGATAGGTAACCCGTCGATAGTGCGACGGCAAAAAGTATTTCAAGTGAATTGAGCTTTTTCTTCGGTATAACAATGAAACGCTGTATATTCTTAACGCTGTATTACAAACAATTAAGTATCGAGAAAAGGTCGCTACTAAAAGTGACGAACATCTGTATTATCAGTACAAAACTGTGCGAAACATATTTTTCTCTTCCCACACGCTACGAAAAAAAATTTAAATAAAATAAAATGAATGATTACTCTTACGTATAGAAATAGAGTGGATTTTATCACGTAAAGAAACAAAAACACAATGAAACAACAAATTTTTTCACCGCTACGCTTCGAACATTAATAACACGTAGTGGTCCTACGATATTTTTTTTTTTTTTACTTCGTAATCCAAGTTAGTGGCGCGAAACTCGGGATTATTATTTTTGTTGTCTTATCCCATTGTTGTTTGTTTTTTAATTACTTTTTTGGCATTGCAAAAAAGCGTATTCATTTTTCCATGTCGAGTAACGATCTCGTTAATCCGTCGAATTTGCGCTTTCAACATTATTATAGAAAAAATGTATTAATATTTGTGCCGTCGTTTGGAAGCCACGCAAGTAGTGATACATTTCAAAATCAGCCGAACTGATTGTAGTCGAGAGTTTTGTAGGTTGCGGGCGTTTTATTTGATTATGTATAAGTCGCCGAAAAATCAGTGGTTGTCGTCGCCCAACAAAAATAAATACAGTGATTTTTTGATTAAAGATATGTAAAACCTTTTTTTTCTTCATTAAACTCCCATAGACTGCGTCGTTAAACACTAAAATTACAATGGAAAAATTCATTAAAAATAGACTTGGATCTATTTTTTCTGTCCGAACAATCCGAATACTGTATTATGCGTTCGTCTATTTCGAGCGAAGCACGTTAATGTATCAATGCAACGAAAAATATCTCAAACTAAAATAAAAATGGTTTTATTTTACTCCAATTACGTTTCTTGCTCAGCGTTTCTTGTAGTTGACGAAGTGGCGAGGATAATGAAAAATCGATGGTTTATATCTATGATGACAAGTTTAATTAGACTTTAGCGTCTGTAATACAAGTGTACATATTCAAAAAATGAAAAACCATACGACGAGGTATATATATAAATATTAAGTACTGGAGACAAATTCGAAGTTTAGGAAGATTCGGGGAAACAAAGGAATAATTAATTTACAGGATACTTATGACGAGTACAGGTGCTGAAGAGTCAGACTTTTTGGTTTTTGTTTTCCACTCCCATGGAAACTTTGGTCCCAACGAGGACGTGGCTGAGTTCAATGGAATTCAAGCGTTTAAACAACTAATGCAAATGCGACGACGGACAATTCCACAATTAAGTTTCTTCCTTTTTTTTTTTTCATACAACGAATGAAATTCGCGAAATAACACAACGGATATTATGGGAGTTTTACGTTTCCAATGGAAATTGAAATTCTTTGAAACGCGATTTCGATATCTCGGCGAATTGCTCGATCTCGTGTATCGTCGGTTCCGTTTCAGTTTCCACGAGTATCTGCTGTAACCATTGCTGAATTTGTTTCGGGTGTTCCTCGCAATCTTGCGATTTAACATTCAACGGAATATCCCCGTTTTTCTCCGTTATTTCGTCCGCGACATCCCGGAGATTATTTGCGTCGTTCGTCAACGAAATTTCGTTGTTCACCTTTGCGAAGAAATCAATTTTTTTTATAACTGAATCTTCACTCTCGCCAGGTGCAGCAAAGTTTTTACTCGTCCCAAAAGCAGCGTTTGAGATCTCCAATTCCTGTGTACAATTATTATCCATGGAATCTCCTGAATCATTGGCAAAATTCTCTTTACATTTTTTCTCAAAGAAATCGGCGCTTTTAGTCTCTGAGAGAAGTTTCGGCGAATGGAGATGATCTCTGAGTCCGTCGGACGACGATGAATAATTCCGATTCATTATCACAGTTATCTCATTTTCCAATGTTACGTCAGCTTCGGAACTGATATTCAGACTCATCTCGCAAGGACTTTCCCAAGAGGCGTCGAGTCTCTCGGTTCCATCGACGGTGGTTTCTTCTTCGCTCTCCAAGTTGATGGATTTATCAAAACTGATGTGATCTCTGTTCGCCTCGACGTACTCCTCAATTTTGTAAGGTTCCGCATCGTTTATCGCAATACTTTTTCGATCGGAGGACAATAACTCACCGAAATTTAGAATTGACTCCTCGAGTTCTTGTTGTTTGCTTAAATTCACTCCGACAGTCGCTATTGACGATAGAAATTCCCAATTGGTCTGCAGCATGGAAGTTTGTTGATTATGCACCGCCTGCACCTGGCGCAACAGCTGTTTCTCTCGCGTTTTCAAAACTTTGGCCAATTGTTCGAAACACAGTCTCACTTCTTCCTGTACCTGAGACGGGAGAAGAAAAAAACATATATCTATCGCATTTTTACATCGTAATAAATGTTGGCGGTTACTCGCGAAGCGAATAAACAACTTACCTTCGCGGACGTGTCTTGAAGCAATTTTTTCTTTTCGCTTATTATTCTCACTCGTGTATTGTCATCGTCGCACTGTTCGTTTTTTCCTATCATTATTAACGAACGATTGTCCACGAATTGTCCGATCCGGCGAAATCAACGATAAAAAAAAATCCTTTGTCACTTTTTTTTCCGCGATCCTTTGTACGCGGAGAATCGGTCTAACGTACTTGAGAGAGCATAATTAATGAGGCATTCACTGCACGCTTCGCGCTTTTTGCGACAGTTGATACACACGACACTTTCTCCGCGTTTATTAACGATTCGTTTGTACACGCGCTCTATTCGTCGATATATTATTCGGCAGAAGCAAAGGGGTTTTTTAAACGCTGCAGAATGTTTTGTACAGTTCTTTTTTTTCGTTTCGGATCGCCGCAATGTGTGATGTGAAAACGTTGTGTATAGCGGAACAGCGGAGAGTTAGGGACTGTGCCGCGCGGGGTCGTAGATATTCTTGAGATAAAACTCGTCTGCCGTATATTCTACACCTGTGCCTCGAGCGTTCGAAACGGAGCGCGTTTTTTCATCGCGTACTTAAAAGACGATGAAACGCATGGTAAAGGTGATTGTTAAAAAAATATACTTGTTTTATGCAAAGTAAATTTATTTCATGCGGAAAATTTGTTATAAAACATGCATTGTATCAGAAACTAATAGAAAATTCGTTAAAAAGTTGACAAAAGCTGGTTTCATGTAAATAAAAAAGAGATAGATAAAAAAGAGAAAGAGCCCATTTACGGAAAAAAAACGATTTAGCACTCAGTCCGTGACAAAAATTTGGCTAACGTTTTTCATGTTGAATGATTTTTCGCACTTTGGGCAACGCGGTTGCTTCGCTTTCCCCAGACACGTGTAACAGAACAAATGTTCACACGGTAGCACAGCCAGTACTGTATTTTCCTTGAGGCTTATATTACATCCGCAGCATTGAGCGCGTTTAGATTTCGACGATTTAATTGTTGAGACTTCGCACGCTTTTCTTTTACTCTCACGTTTACTGCTGGAAGAACTGCCACTAGTCTCGCCCGCGAAACATGGAGAACATTTTTTTTCGGCGCGCTTCTTGCATTTGTATGATGCGATTGAGGAATTGGACTGAAAATCGAAATTTTACAAAAAAACGGAAAAATAGTCGGTGTTATCGATTTAATCGTAAAATCCCGATAATTCATCTGTTTTCGGCAGGTTAAAAACAATAGCTGAGCAGTACCTGGCTTTCTGCTGTCGACTTATCGCGAACATTTTTCGAGGCTTTAAGAGTACTCGAATTTTCTGTCGTGCGTATCGATGATTTTTTTAGACCGCAGCAACGAGAAGGACAAGCGCTTTTCTGAGATTTCGTCGGATTCTGTGGACTGTAGTAAACTATCGGCGCTGCCGGAGTTAATGCTGAAAAATCCATTTTTTATACCAATACCCAAAACGCAACAACTCATTTACGTTTCCGTAGGGGTGGGGGTTACCTTCTCTACGCGGTCTTTCAGGCTCAGCGGATTTGCATTCTCCTCCCAAAACTCTCTTAATCTCCAACGCCGGTTGCAGAATTTGCAAGGCGCCTTTCAGATGCGCTTCGACTTTATCGTAAAACTGTTGTATATTTTCCTTATCCGTTGGTGTTCGGAGAGCTTCCGCACTTCGCGGACCTATCGGCCCTCCGTTTAGAAGAGCTTTTACACCCATACCGACAAGATTGCCGACAGGTCCACTTATCAAACCGGGAATATCGCACTTTCCGCTCGAACACATCGTTTTTTATTCGCCGAATCGAAAAAGCACGAAATTTTTCGGAGCAACCGCGTCGACGGTTGAGGCTTCACTGATCGTTCGACATTATTCCAAACGATTTGCGACCTTCAAAATGTGTACACAAAGACAGAGAATGCGAGAGAGTTGCTTCAAGGAACGTTCGTGTTTATTTACTACTACTTATCGGTTTGAACTATTGTACAGTTGTGTGGTAAATAAAAATATACATTTTCAAATATACCTGTGAGGCAAATTATATCTTATATATATGTATATTGAAAATAATACGAAATAATCCGGTGATACTTCTGAGGCAAATGAAATATACGATAAAGATAACCGTTAAGGGAATAATTTACCTGTTTCGGAAAAATTGTCATGTATTTCGCGTCGATTTATCGGACGCGATAATTAACTTACAAGCTAATTGGATCGTACAATAGAAGAAAAAACAATTTAGCGCTCGCAACCGAAAAAAAAATCATTCGCGTTTGCTATCGTCGAGTGAATGTAAAACTTTTCTCGTTTTAAAAAATTTTTTTCAACACCTAAAATTACGGGATATGTATAATTCCAAAAAACTGTCCATTGTAGGCACTTTCAACAGTTGTCAATCACATTCGCGAAAATATTAATTACTAGTGTATAGATAAACTGGCGTGGACTCGTTACAATTTATTGCTCGATTTTCTTTCGAATTTTTTTTTTTTTTTTTTTTTCGCGTCATATTATATTTACAAGACAAGAACTTATCTCCGATGTATTATTGCTCACCGTTACTCTATTCAGGACGAAAGATAAATAGATAAAACTAACAAACTATTCAAGAATAAAAATTACGACGTTAGGAAAACAAAATTTCGTCGCTTATTATCTACGATGTTATATAAATTGAAAAAAAAAAAAAAAAAAAAAAAAATCGTAAACGAGTAAATATACTCTCGATTAGTCGATAACTATTAATACTCAATTGTAACTGTAAAGATACGTATTGACGCAGCTTAACAAATTGTTGTTATTATTTCGCGTAGGAACACCTATTCTTCTATATGCTTAAAAAACGGTTTAAAACGTCAGACAACTCTCTGTTATTCTGAAAACAATTATTCAACACGTTTAGCGTTGACATAATCAACAATGTAAGGCATGTCGCGAATATCGACAAAAGGCGTTTTACGGAGCATAAATATTTCCGAGTAAAGCGCAGGCGTTTCTTCAAGTATCATCGACGAATCTGAGCGGAGATTTCCGCGGACGACAATGCGATTTCGAAAAAAAAAGAAATCCCAACGTCTATGCGAATACATTATTGTTTTTAAATAGAGGCACAACTTGGACGGTTCCCTGCGGCATATATATCGAATTATTGTTCGAAGATACTTGACTCTGCATGGCAATCTCGTTACCCCGCGTCTTCCGGCTCGCGATTCCATTTATTGTGACTTGTTTTGCTACGATTGCGTATCAGCGATGCGTCCGATAGCGAATAAGTTCCGGGTTCGAAAACCGGCGGATACTCCAAACCGGGATAATCGTCCGGTGGCGGTGAAGTCGGCGGTGGGATATACGGCAATGTCGGCGGTGTTAGAGAACTTCGGTTCGAATGCGAAAATCTCTTTTGACACGCGGCGTGTCCCATTATACACTGAAAAAAATTAATTATTTAAAAAAAACAGAATTAAAAAAAATATATAATAACAATTTTAATAAATTATAACATTTATTAATTATAATAAATTATTATTAGAGGAATAATTATTATTAATTATATATTTAAATATATAATTATTTACGTACATATATTTTTTTTATTACTCGCCGCAGCAGCGAAGAAGATATAGAAACTTATTTTGTTATCGTACCTTTGAGGCATTCGGTGTCGGAGTATCGGGACTCCAATCGCTCACGGAACTGACAGAGCTGAAGCTTTGGCTTAGCGTGTGAGATTGACTATTACCACTGTAGGAACTCAATGACTGGCTTATCCCGCTATCCCCAGGACTCTGACTACCCGAACGAACGGTTGGGCGTTGCTGTTGGCTTTTATCGCGAAATAATGCCCGATGCAATCGCGGCGATCCTGAAAATAATCGTTAATTCAATATCTCGACGATTTCATCTCCGATTGATTTTTTTTTCTCGATATTAACACTTTAAAAAAAATCAAAGTTTTTAGGCGTAAATAATGTTTATGTAATGTGTGTAATGAAATAATAATGTTTAATGGTAATGAAAAATCAATGTTCTTTGGTACAGTGGAATTAAAGTAATTTATCGAACTTAACTCCTCGCGTATGGGAGACTTGTTTCCGGCCAAATAGAACGCTCAATTGATTTACTCGTAACAACAATACGCAGGAGCGTAAAACAAATCGCCTTGACTCATCGAAAAAACAACAGTTCAACGTTATTGTACAATTTTTTAGAGAATTTTTTCGCGATTTTGTGTACCAAAACGGGACTGTTGAAAGTAAATCTTCGGTCGAAAAATTCGGATGTATATTTACGTCCTTCATATGTGAAGAGTTAAAATACCTTTGTACTAAAATTAAAATAAGTTATTGAATTTAAAGTACTTTTATAGTAAAATTAAAGTAAATTATTGAATTTAAAGTACTTTTATAGTAAAATTAAAGTAAATTATGAAAAACAAAGTATCGAAGTAATGTACCATTTTATGCATTAAAACTTCTAGTATCGGTACATTGAATTTTTAGTCATTTTTTTTCCACTGTACGATTGTGTGCAATTTTTTTGCTCACCTAACAAAGTTTTCGGTGATTCCTTCGGAAGATCGAGAGTGCTAGGTTTTTGGGGACTTCGACTCCCAAACAGACTCTTCAATCTGTTGGTTTTCTGCACCTGTTCTCCTTTGTCGAGATGCATCTCGAACGCCGCTCTCATGCCTTCCTGTTCGAAGGGCGAACTCGGGATCGGCGGTGGTTGATACTGCGCGACGTTTTTCAATCGCGTTTTCTCAGCGTTACTAGTTTTTCTCTCGGTACGACGCAAGGAGTCCATCCAATGTTTGTCCGGTGAAAGATGTTCGCGTCGCCGATCGGTAAGATTGAAACTTCCCTTTCGGCTGATCGACGCCTCTTTTCTCGCGCGTTGAAGAGTTTCCGAATTCGATGCGCAACAAGTAAGATCTCCGCTCGATCCCACGTAACCTGAAGTTATATTAAATCGCCGACATTTTATATTTTGTTATCAATGAAAAATATATGTAATCATCGAGAATCCATCGAGAATCTGTACTTATGACCGGATGTATCCGTATCAACTTACCATTATCTCTAATGAATCTTTTCGGGATCGATTGTAGACCCGACATTGCATCACCGACGTTCGATTCTCTCGTTTGATAATTTTCCTGCATTAACGCGCTGTTGCTGTGATTATCGTTGCGCGATTGAATCCTCGAACTCTCGCGAGTATTGGCTACGAGATCGCTACGTCTGTATCGACTTTGCGCGGACTCTGGTCTATTGGTGCATTGCTGCTGCTGTAGCGAAGTCGCGCGATGCTGTTCGTGGGTCATTTCGTTTGTTACATTTTGCCAATGGCTCAAGTCGTTTTGTTTACTCGGATAATAAACCGCTCCTTCCTGAGTTTTCCTATTATATGCGCAACTCGTGACGAATGGCTTTTTGTTATTGTTGTACGATGGACGTCTGTACATTCCGAATGATTTTTCGCTCAGCCGATCATCGGCTTTCAAACTCCCGGTTTCGTGTTCTTGTCTGTGAAGAAAATTCGCGCTCGACGATCGTTCCGTCGTCGTGTCGTTGTGACGCGAATGATCGTAAGAAACGTTACTCCCGACGGACGATGATTCTTCGCCGTTTCTCGGATGTCCGTATATCATACCGTTACTCAACGACGAATCGGCGTACGATCTTACGTGACTTTGGGACGAATTATTATCGTCAAAGTTTCGATGTTGCGCGTTATTAACGTGATCGCTAGTCAATGGGGCGATTCGCGGCGAAGCCGATCTGTTACTCATCGTACCCCGTCGATCCTCGTTTTGATGCGCCAACATGAATTCCTCTAACGTAATGAAACCTCGAAGATCATCCGACCGTCTGCCGCGTATGCTTTGCGATCTAATTAAAAAAAAAAACGAAGAGAAAAAAAAAGAAAAAAAAAAAAAAAACGAAAAAACGTATCAATAAAGAAACGAACAATCGACAAGATGTGGGCGTATTTATTCGGAAATATAACATGCAATTTCCGCGGACAGTTTTTCTTTTGTGACTTACCTAGTGTAAGCGATAGTCATCGAGTAGTACAGATAAGTACATAGATGAGCAGTGGATATATATATATATATAACTAGTAGCCAGGAAAAAATTCAACATGCACGTAGTGTTAACAGAAAAAAATAAGTAGACCCT
Organism: Buathra laborator; assembly: GCA_934046635.1. Lineage (NCBI taxonomy): Eukaryota > Metazoa > Arthropoda > Insecta > Hymenoptera > Ichneumonidae > Buathra > Buathra laborator. The sequence goes on along the minus strand of OW203897.1, from coordinate 877,323 downwards.
TCATTTTACGAAACGATTAGTTTATTGCAAAGAGAAAATTGTAACAGTGAAATATAATATCGTTTTTTTTTTCTTTTTTTTTTGTCTTTTTCTTTATCGTAACTGCTACAAATTACTTAGGAAAACATTCTTCGGTGAGTTAATGCCCCGATAGTTAATAGAAAGCGTAGTTAAGCGTGACTCTACAGTGTTCTGTGACGTTGTGATCCCACGTATTCTCTTTCCAGTGTTCTGTGTGTGTGTGTAGTGTGTCTGTGTGCTTTTTTGTTCCTTATCTGTTTTTGTTTGTTTTTTTAATTGTTTTTATTACTTGTTCGGCAAGTGATCTCACAAGCGAGTTGCGTGCAGTCTTTCGGTGGTAGTGAACTCTTTTACAAAATTTACCTGTCCGTTGTTTGGCGATAATCGCCCATGTCTTGGCTTGTGCTTGGCACGTCGGTAGCACTCTGCGACGCTGATAAACCGTAAAACGTACTTCCCGCTACCGTGACACGGAGATCCGGCGAGTTGGGCGTCGAATCTTGTTTCCTGGAAAAAACGGTTATTCGCGTAAAGTACATCGTTAATAATTAGGAGCAAAGCGATTGCATTGTTGGAATAAAAAAGAAGAAAAAAAAAAACATTTTACCGGTTTGGCGTCGACGTCGGTAACACCCGTCTGTAACTACGGAACTGTGCCGTGGGAACGGGAACGTTCTGGTTGCGTGAACCCAGGAATCTCAAGTATTTCCGATCTAAACTCGCGCCGCCTATATCGTGATCCTTGTAAGTGCTATCTTTGCGACCGATTTTCTTTAATGAGCCAAACATCGTCTCGTGACTCGGCTTTGTTTCTTGATTCGCCGTTCCTTTGGCTTTACTCTTTGTTTCGCTATCGCTCTCGTCGGTTTCGCTGAAAAGACCACTCGTACGATTTTGACTGTCGGCGCCGAGTGTCGCGCGGTTTATTCCGTCCAACCAGAGCGCCAGAGAATCTTCCGTATCCGCCGCAAAGTAGAACACCGTTCCCGTATGATAGACTTTGAAGGCGTACTTTCGCGATTTCACTTCCGCCGCCGTACATGCCGTGAAGCTGGGCAACGCTATGAGACAATCCGATTTCGCGCTGTCCTGCGCTTTGAATCTGTGGAAAGATCGATGGTATTTGTTTTTTATTCCATGATAAGACCTTTTGGATTGATTTATCTATTAATTTATTTACGGGATGCCCCCCGTTAAAAAATCGTATTTATAAAAAGACATAAATATTAATAATAATAATATAATAATAATATTATTATTCTTTTATTAATTAATAATAAATTTATTATAAATAATAATTATGTATTATTTATAACGTACATTTTTTTTGTTCTTTAATTTTTTTTCGATTTACATACCTGTAGAGAGACGAACTTTTTAAGACGAACCAGGATCGCGCCCACGCGCCTCCGGCTCCGCGACTTCGATATGTTAGCCATCCTTCCAAATCTCCGACTCCAACATCTTTCACGGAAACATTTCGCCTCTCTGAAATTCGTATATCGAATGAGTATATCGCAATAAGATTTGTGTTATGGAAGAAATAACAGGAAAATCGATTATGACTTACTGGCTAACAGCAAGTTTCGCTTTCTACTGCTTCGGGGCGAACTGCTGTTGGAAGACTTATTGGATCCGCTGTGAAGACCGATACTCCTGGCGACCATCATCGCTCGATTGACGACACCCTTATCGCAATGTTTATCCTTCTCCAGCGTTTTTGTCCTCACGTCCGGTGTGTGAGTTTGTCGCGAGCAGCCGGAACCATCGGGAGAATCGACGCTCCGGGGAACGACTTCGGGAGCACTGTGATCGCTCGTCGCGTGTATTCCATTGCCAAACTTTTCGTTGAAAGTTTCGTATTTATCGTTGTTCGTCGATTTCTCGTCTCTCGACTGTCCCTCGTAGATCTCTGTGTAGCCGTAGTGATCTATGAATGACGGGGGTTTTTGGTCGTTTATAGGTGTTATAGGTTCGTCGATGAAATCCGTCGATTTTTCGACGAAATCGCGATATCCTTCGAATCCGTCTCTGTGCTGTGATGACGCGAATGTTTCCGTCAATCCTTGAATTTCCGGCGTCGCATCGATCCTTTTAACTTCCATACGAGAGTCCACGACGCGCTCCGGTATTCTCGGTTGTTCCCGAATCTCCGTGGAATTCGAAAGACCGCTGAGATTAAGCGGCAAAGGTTTCGAAAAATATTTCCTCGGCGGTGGTTCCGGCGGTGTGAGTCGCGCTTTCGTTTCCGCTCTCTTCGGTAATTCGCATTTCGATAAATCGGCGCATTGCCGAGCCGCGGGAATATCATCGCGCGAAAGCGTTTCGGATCTCTCGTATTTGGACATTTGCGCTGACGCTTGCGAACCCACGTCCGGTGTTCGAGTTCCTCCGGTCCGCGAAGTGTCCTTCGAATCTTGCGATCGGCGAACTTTAACGATTTCGCACAACGAACTCGGGCCGTTTCTTTCGGCCAATCCGTGAGCTATAAGCGCCTCGTTTTCCATTAATTTTTTTAACGGTACATCCGCCTCACTGCTACTGCTGTAAGTTCCTTCCATATAACTGCTCGTCGATTCCGATTTTTCTTCGCTACTCTCGCGTCCCAATTCGGCATATTCGAGGGATATCTTCGGCACATTTCTCGCTATTTCAACGATTTCGAGTTTCTCACTCGTCGTGCACGCGACTTCCGTTGTCGCGATAGCAGCGTCGTTATTGCTTTGTGTTTCGTTGATATCGTCGTCGTTGCATGTCGTCTCGTGACCATTAGTTCGCAATTGTAGATTCTGTTTAATATTATCGTCGTTTACTCTGTGACCGTTGCTCTTGTCGTCGGTATCTTTGTGCTGTATGTGAGACTCGATGTAATTAATGCGCTGCGCAACGCTACCGATATTTTGCGTATCGCGATTCTCGTTTGGCTCGACCAATCGACGATTATTATCCTTCGTTTCTTTATCGTTAATAACTAATGTTTCCTTGCTTACGCGCGAATCAGTCTCGTTAACGGTAATACTAGGCGCGCAAGTTGCGCAGTTAGAAACTAAGTTATTAATCTTATTACGAGGTTCGCGAATTTCTATAATATCGGTCAGCGTAGGTTCCGTCAAATCGTACGCCGGGGTACTGTAACTTTTGTCCAATTTTCCTCTTTCCTTGCGGCACCGCGAGCCAATGTCGTTCGCCCTCATCGTATCTTTGTCGTGTATCGCGCTACAAGCGTTAATCTCATCACACTTATCCGAAGGCACTGTATTATCACTATGTATATTATTGCTCGTCGTACCGTTTATTCCTAATTCTTTGTCCCTACGATTATTTCCCAAATTGTGCGTATCGTTTACTAATTTTTTCTCAAATTCGCAACCCTGTGAGCTATGATTATCGCACAATTTTTCGTGGAACTGAACTTTTCTCTCGTCAACGCGTTCGTCGATTCGTTTCTTTCGTTTGGTTTGCTCGATGCCGAGACACGTCTGCGGCCGTAGATTCGACGGTACGCTATCCAAACCGTGGGCACAGGATGCGGCCTTATCGCGCAACTGAAACGTTGTGCTGTGCTCCTGCTTCAATTCTCGCCAGAATTGTTCTATATCAATGCCGTGCTTCGTTGTCGGACTCGCGCCGGTTATCGTTGCTCGACGCTGCACCAAGTTTCTCGGCTTCGTCGCGTATAGCCGAACCGACAACGGCGGCTCGACTTCGCTATCGGAATCGCTGCTATCAGTAGCCATTGTATCCAACATACTCACTGTGTCTATAATACTTGTTGGCTCGGGACTCGGCTCTTTCGGTATGTGTCTATGCAAAGAAAAAAAAATTATCGATGTATTTATCGGACAAATTTTTACGACAAAATCCAAGAATAGTAAATCTATAGATATATATATATATTTTTTTTTTTCCTTAAGCAAAGTAATCGAATGAATACCTCGGCAATGGCATCGTAAAGTCCGGAATGGTCAGCAACTCCGGTCTCGGCGACGGAAGATTATGTTGCCATCTCGTCGCGTACGGTGTTTTCTTATTGCTCGGCAATCTGTACGGTTTTATATAAATTTGTCCGTAAACCTTCGTGTGTCTCGGTCGCCGTTTCAACGTTAACAATACTTCGGCTGGACTCTCGCTGAACAGTTCGAGAACATTCTTCCGCTCCCATCCAACGACCGTCTGATAGTTAACTTGTACAATCTCGTCGCCCTCCTCCATCTTACCGCACGTGTGAGCGGCCGACCCAAACTTTATCTCGGCGATCTGATGGTTTCCGTGAAAAGACGGCAATATGTAGAAACCCTGTGAGAAAAAAAAAAAAAGAAAAAAATATATAATAGTTATTAAAACCAAATAATAATAATAATAAAAAAACAAAAATTTAAACAAATACGTTTTTTTTTTGTAATTCTTACTAAATCATCTCCAGGCCTTTTCTTCAGCGTCGCCAGATCCAAACTCGCGGGTTGCAGAATCATCGGATCCGCGATATCCTGAATAATGTAATCGGCGAGTTTTGCCAATTGATCGCACGTCGTTCTTATCTCTTCTATAGGTTTCTCGGCAAATCTGTCTCGTTGAGCGCACGTTGCCATTTCCAGTGATAATTTCAGTAACTCTGATTTTTTGTCATTGTACTCCAGCTGTCCGCTGAACGGCGGCCTATCCAGCCATCTGACCAGCGGCTTCACAGCCGTTACCACTGACGCTACGTCGGATAGAGTTTGCGTCGTGACGGGTTTTGAATCTGTGTGTCGCGATAATTCATTGTGCAGACTGTGCGCCTGACACGATAAATGCAACGCCAGTAACTGAAGATTTTCTCTGTCGAGTTCATAGTGAAAATTTCTCAAATACTCGACTGCTTCAAGTATAATCTCCTGGTGGCCGAGTTTCAGTACTCCCAATTGCTCCAAATCTTCGGGTCTCAAATTTAATAATTGCTGCCCATTGACGCAATTATTTGTAAAGCTATGAACATACGGAAGTACCGAATTATCCAGTCCTGCAATACAAAGAAAAGAATAAAGCGTCGTAATAAAAAAATTTTGATTATCAATGTAGTTGTGTAATTTTCGTAATTATCATAGAATTTTCAAAGGAACAATGGACATTGGAGGAAATGCAGTGTACGGAGCGATGAATCATGTCTCTGAGATTCAGAGTGTCATTGTCAACGAAATAGCAAACAGGACGAAAATTATTTCGATTTAAAAACTATATCTACAGGTCAGTTTCGACTATGAGATATACAAAAATGACAAGTTGAATTAATCGTATATTTCGTAGCGAGAATTGTGTCAATGAGAACGGCAATGAGTTTATATATGCGTGCATCGCGTGCGTAATAATAATGACGAGCCGAGGAGTAGGAGGAGCGCACACAGGAAATGAATTTTTAACCCACGAGATCAACGAGATCTGCGCGTTTGTCACGCCCAAAAAAAAAAAACAAGAAAAAATCTAACTACGCATCCATTGTCATTGGTTTGTTTGATTGTTAATAATTTCAAATGTTATACAATGTTTACCTTTTAACCATTCGCAAACTTGATCAGTCTTCCATTCGGCAACATTGACATACGCCATGACCCGTCCGCAACGATTGACCCACCGAACGAAACATGAGATTTCTCGTGACCCGAACGAACACAATTTTCCTTCGGTATTACACTCTCGCGGTGTGTGTGCGTGTGTGTCAGCGCGAGAGAGAGATCTCTCTCCCGTATCGTCCGGTGGTACACGCGATTGTCGTAGAGAGCGTGCGCATCGCTTTGATTCTCGAATTGTCAAGAAAAAAAAAAGAAGAATATACACTATCTCGCATCGCGTTTATTAACGACTGCGCGCTTCACAAACATTTCATTACTACATTCGTCAATACAAACACAGGGCAAATAGAGAGAATAAACGTCGTCTTTTCGATTTAGATGGCGAGAAGAATTGTTACGTTTGCGTGTATAAACGCGTCTCTGCTGTTTCGAAAATAAAACGGACGGTTGTTTTTTTTTTCACCATTCCCGAGGTTAACTCTGAAGAACCGATTTAACGAAGCGTATCTTTGACAAACTATTCGATTGTTTAACAATTGTGCTCGAAGTAAAGAGCCGTAGATTCGCCGATAAGGTAATTCGCTTTGGTTTTATGCCAAATCGTCGACAACGAAATTGCGATCGATTCTGATAAGGAAGATCGTTGTAACAGCAGTTTCTGCCACTTTCCCTATGCATTTTTCGTGGCCAGCTATCAAGACACAATCTTGCAATTTTTTTTTGTCAGGCCCTTCTTCCAAACTCTGTGATTTTACAAATATGGCTGCAAAACCTGACGGCGCAAGGCCGAGGATCAGATCCAGAACCCCAGAAGCCTTTGTGGATCTAACGGTCGATTCGCCGATCCAACGTGGTACACAAGGACGCAGGAGACCAAGTGTCCTTCGACACGGACTTACGTCTGCCGCGGCAGAGTCGTCGAATCAAACTACCGTAATCACGGAAAACGTAGAAGTACTTGGATGGACAGATGAGTAAGAGGCTTTGGTTTTCAATATAAGAAATTATTATATTTTGTATCGAGAAATATATTTTTTGTTGTCATATCAAACAAAATTCTCTTATTTGTCACAAATATTTTGTTGCGATAGAAATACGAGGCAAAGTGTAAATTAAATGTATAGTAAAAAAAATGGACACGAAATAATTAATATCAATATTTATTTCTTTATAGATTTCTTCAATAAATAGAATTGGTATACTTCAGAAAACAGAATCCATTTATTAAATTTCATTTAACTTGAAACTGAAATCGTAAATTTATTATTAACTTATATTAAACTGAAGCATAATTTTTTATCTAACATCAATTCAATTTTTGTTTTGATGGATCTAATATTACTATATCGACTCAATAAAGAACACAGGATTGAAAAAATGCTGAAGCACTTGTGCAGAAATATGTTAAAATTTGTTGATTTTTTTTTTTTTTTTCTTGATACCGTTTTTTTATATCTTATTTTATTCAACAATGGCGAATACTATGTACAATAATGATTTGTTTTGCAATTTATAAATTTGTATTTGTCAATTTGTCAATTTATAAATTTTTCCTTTCTTCAACAATGAATTTTCATATAATTTGAAATATATTGCAAATACGATTTTTCGCCTACGAATACTTTTATGTTCAATGTCATTCAAACATTAATATTATTTATTTAGGTATTTTATTTTATTTATTTTATTTATTTAGGTTATTTTTCAGTCTATTACCACGAAAGAAGCGCGCGCGCAAGGAAAAGGCTGTGAAAGCGGACGCGGTAATTAATCTTGACGATGCTGCCGACAACGTGCCGCAAGTTAACGATTCCGTAAGCGGCGAAACAAGTGTACTTTCGTGTCCCATATGCCTTGAGGATTTGTCGTCGAAGCGTAAACCCACATCGACTCGATGCGGCCACATATATTGCGCCGAGTGCATCGAGCAGACGCTCACTACATCGAAAAAATGTCCGAAGTGTCAGGCAGGAATAACTCCGAAGTCGTGTATTAGACTTTACTTTTAAGACTTTAGATGGATAATCATAAATTATATGTATGCCATTATAAATAAGATACACGTGATAGATAATTTGCTGAACGACGCTGGTCGCGTGCACCTTCTTAACTTCATTTGTGTATAGAGACTTGATAAATTCATTATTAACGACGGACTACAACTCGATTAGTGTCATCACAATGAACGATTTTGTTCCCTTCGTTATATGATTTTCTTATTTTTTTCTGATCTCATTTTTTTATTTTTATTTCATTCGCGCGTTGAGTTATGTAAGGTTCGCTGTCTATCTTTCCGAATTACAAAAATCATTTCGAGTTACGAAGATGTTACATTGATGCAAAGTTTAAATGTCAAGAAAAAAAAAAAAAACTGATTTTCATAATATTTTGTAATCGTAAACTTAATAAACTGGCATTATTTTGTTACCGGTGGTGAAAAGTATTCCAACACGTCCTTCTCGCTTAATATTCAGCCAATCAGTGGCTTAGCAGCAAATTTATTTCGAATTTTTTTTTTCTAAGTCTCAACGGCTCCGTTTCTCGTATTTCGATACATCATTGTCGAGCGAACTGCTGATAGCTGATCATTCGTCTTTGTCGTGTTGACAAACTCAGTTATTAATATCGCGTGTTAGAATACAAGAAATTATGTTCAGCAGTAAGGAGTGCGTGGGACACGCGGTCGGCGGTGCTGTTATCGGAGTGGCAGGTGAATTATCGGTACTTTCATTATCACCAATACGACTATATTGTTATTAAACTTTTATATCGCAAATTTTAGTGGGAATGCTGATGCAGAAAATCCTGTCGCCCCGTTCCGCGCCACAACCGCCGTATTCCGCAGGTTGGTACTTCGTTGACGAATCGACAAACAGAGTGAATGTATTATTAACCAACGTGATACTATTTTGCAGATAAAACTCGTCTGGTATGCTGTGAAAACGTGAAAAAACGTTCGCGTTCAAGTGATCTACGAGTTCCATCGAATATACATAAAAAGTCGAGCCGTCGTCATCCCTGTCGTTCCAAAAGTGCCTCCGGATCCAAGCGCGTGGAAAAAGAATGCAGCGATCTATCGGTCCCGAGGAATTCGCGGCACAAATCGAAGCTCAGCGCATCGGAAGCGAAACTTCGATCGATTTCCACGGAGAAAAGCGAGGAAAGCCAAAAATTTGCGTTGAAAACTGCTGGGAAGAATGTCGAATACTTTTTAAACGAGTCGACGGATTATCCACCCGTCGAATCGAAGGTACCGAAAAAATCTTGTGACATAATCGACGTCAATTTTAATCGGGATTCGGGTCGCGAACTTTTTGCAAACGCGTCGACGGAATATATGCCTCTCGCGATGAAAAAAACATCGAAAAACGACGAACCGGCAATTTTGATACTCGATATCGACAATCGAAAGTCCGATTTAATAAATTGCGAAGCGACAGGGGAAATTTTTTCGGAAACGCCAACGGAAAAAGCGCTCGTAAAATCGAAGGTAGCGATAAAAAAAACTGATGAAATTGGGGAAATGTTTAACAGCGATTCGAACTCCAATACTTTTGCGACTACGTCTACGGAATATTTGCCTCTCGAGTTAAAAGAAAAATCAGCGAACGCCGTTCCAGCAGTTTTCGTGCGCGTAATCAATAATCGAGATTCCGATTTAATTAATTCCGAAACAATCGATTGTAGTATCAATGCAACATGCGGCACGGAATTGCAGTCATTAAACACGGAATCCTATCGTAAATCTACCGAAACCTTATCACCGGAATGTTTATTATCTCTGATCGACAGTAATCTAGAAACCGAAATGGCTAATTGCAACATTAATGCGACGTGCAATACATTAGATAAAGAATTCGACTTCGATTCACGTCGCGAAGATGATAGTGCAGTAAACACAGAAGAATTATTGAAACAATTCGATAGCCAAGAATTCGTTACTCTTCCAACGTTCGTCGATTCTGATCGTCTCTCGTCCACGGAATTTGACGAAAATTAAAGCAAATAAGTATATCATAACAACGACAGTGATAACATAAGAGAATTTACTTTCGCGGCGTATTTGCCAAAGATACGATTATTGTATTTCTTATTTATTATAACGAATAAAATTTTCTTTTCATTTACGTTATGAGTTCGTGAGAAATTCATAATGTCGGCAGTGAAAACGGTTTTGTTTTGCTCCGATATTTCGTAAACATCCCCTAACGACTCTCAATGACCTCAAGTATCCCTCAGTGTTTCACGACCGATCGCCCGAGTTGGTCGTTCCGCTTCAACGCTTCGCTTTGCTGTTCTATAAACTCCGTTATCTTGATACGTTATTTATTGAAATCACGAATAATCATCTGTTACTCTCGCTAATTAGTCGCAATAGCGAGTGATAATCATGCAGGCCGTTTCGTATCTCGCACCGGCGCTCGCGCCTTTGGCAAGTAAGTCGTCCGAACTTTCTCCACATTCTCGTAAATCATTTATCGGCCGCTCAGCGAAACTTTCCTACGATTATACTAACAGCGTAGCATCTGTCTTAATGTTTTTTTTTCAGTTAAACTTATTGACAAATATATTTTCGATGATCAACCGCGAGCCCCGGTGCCGCAAATTATACAGATACCTGCGTCGCCGCGTTGCGCCTGTCGTTGCGGAGAGCTAAGTATGCGCTTCGTAATTTGACTTTTATCTCGATAATTGTTTCATTCGTTTAATCTAATTATCGGTAATTGCTGTCCCAACAGGTGATGGATACGATAGCACGACGCAGACCTGCAGTACTTGCGCGGGGATATCGTCGGCTTCCTATCGTTCCTCTAATAAACATCGTTTATCTACGAAAATGTGCACGCGATCTTCATCGACCAGTGATGCATACCGTAAGCCGATAAACACGTCGATTTTTTCATTAAAAATTCATATATTTTTTGATATTTATTTTTCTTCGAACTGATATAGTTGTTTATCTTATTGAACAGAAAAGGAGAATCGTAAATCGTCACGCAGCGTTCGGATATCGAGCGACAGCACTGACGCGAGGTCAGAAAAAAAATCGAGTAAACACAGCACCAACGAAAATACACTGGCAATCCTCGCCGGTCGGTTGAAGAAAGAAATTTCTCATCAGAGTGAGTAATTCGCGAAATATTTAATCGTTTAAATTATTTTTCTGGAGATCGTCAATATTTTTTTGTTGTTTCAGGCAAAGGAAAAAAGTCGTCGCGTGACGAAAAAAAAAACGTAGAAAAATCGTCGTTTGAGTTAAAAATTGGAAAAACAGGATCTGCGTCGTCTTCGCCGGGATCACGAAAGTGTGCGAAAAGTACGCGTGAAAAGAAGCGTAATTTCACCGTCGCGATGATCTAACCGTAACTCTCGAACAGATCGTAAATTGGCGATGTTGAATGAACGATAAAACGATTTTATTACCTGTAATATGATACGTCGAAACTATAGATATTCGCTTGAATGATTTTACCAGTAATATCGCTCACGGACGTAGCTGCGCTCGTCGCGTGACTTGTCTCGAGATAAGCCTATCGTAACTTAATCCCGTACTTACATTTTAATCTACAATAATTAGTTATAAATCTCGCATTGGTCGTTCGCGTTTTAATATCTTGTATCAATTACTATTATAATTACGAATATGAGAAAAAAAATGCGTCTACTTAAAATGGAAAACTTAACTGTGTCTTCTATTGAACAAACTATTTTTAATAAAAAAAAAAACTCAAAGTATTGATTATTAAGATATGTCTGGTTGAATATTCCCGCACGAACCGTCGGCTAAAATCTCTATTCGAAATAGCACCATGCGATTGGTTTAACGGAGTTCGATGGTCGTAAGTGTCATCGCGTTCATTGGACGCTTAACGTTTACGCCACGCCTACCTTCGGGGACCTCTGTCTGGCGTGTTGCAGCAGTGAAAATAAGTAACGAAGCACGGGCTCCCAGAGGGAAAAAGTGTTGCACCCGACGAAAACGTGATTTTTTTTTCTCTTTTGTCAACGATGCTCGCGCGACAGTGAGTTTGTTGTACGATAGAAAGACAAACGGGAAAACGGTTTTTCGACGCTGAATATTCGATCAAAGTTTTCGACGATTGTTGTCTTTAAAACATTTGCTAACTATATAGGACCCGTCTGCTGTGTCATTGACTCAGGGCAAGTGTCAAAATTGTATGTACCGGATCTCTTCTCCCAATCAGGCTTTTCGCTTACGCCTCGCAACAGACTGAGTTATCGCGGGGTGACTGTGAGAAAATGAATAATAATGTTTGGTGGTAAAACGAATGAAGTGGTGAACGGGTTTATGGCTCTTTCTCCGTGATATACCTCGATTATTCGACATAAATTTCTCTACTCTCTCCGTGCAGCGGACTCTGCTACCTTCAAAGCGAATAGAGGAGAATCGAGAGAGTAACATCGTATATTGCGCGTATGCAACTCCGTGTGCGTGTGTGCATGTGTTTTGTGTGTTGGATCCGACGCTACCCATTATTCTTCTGGTTTACCGATTTGGATACATCGCGCATCGCAACAGAGACCGAACAGTGTCCCAAACGTGTGACTATTGACAGCTGTCAACAATAATCCTCCGATCCCTAACTCGTCGCATCGAGAATACCATCGTTCCCGTCGCACCGTTAACAGTTTTATTCACTGTTTTATAATTATTGGTGGCTTCATCCTCTTCCCCTTCGTGTGTATGTGTGTTCGCGGAGGAGTATCAAAGAGACAGAGGCTCGGAGAGACAAAGCAGTGCCTCTCGGTGTGTTTGTGAAAACATTTCTTTTCAACGTATTCACGCATTATCGCACTTATCGCGGAGAGATTTTTTGTTCGCGCGACATTGACGCATAATTTTCGTGTCAAACTAACGTACGAAATATTAATGGAATTCAGTTGTTTCGCGAGTATTGAAATATTACTTTATGCAGTAATAAACGCTACGATTTAAAATATTTTTGATAAATGGATAGCGGTAACTTTTTTTTTTCGATTGTCAGTTATATTCGTTATATTCGAAACAACGGAAAAAGTTCTCTTTGTGACTCCTCCTCGATTTCCAATAATGAAATTTCGCGCGACTCTCTATGGTAGCAGCCAGGAAGTCTTATCATAGTGGCATTGTTTATTGCAGAATTTAGAGTAGCCTACAAAACGTCGTTTCCACAGGACCGTCTGCGAGTAACGGACGAAGAGAACCATCAATATTCATTCCCTGTTTTGTTTATTTTTATCAATTGACGCGTTTTATCAAGAAAAAAAAAAAAAGGAAAAAAAAATGACGACAAGAGGAAAAAACAATGAGACATTTTTTACGATAAACGCGAGTGGGAAAGCATTTTTTTAACGACAAATAGTTTGGATGTTTGCCTGCGACTCGAAAGTGATGCCGGTACATCAGATAAATGTTAATCCGCCCGATTGGCAACCGCCTCAATCTCTGGGTCCTTCGAACAATACAAGTCCAACCGGAGGCGAGAATTTGCCAGAATGGTCGCCGAGGGTAAGATTACGATTCTTTCCGTTCTTTTGAAACTTTGTAAACGGCAAAGCTGTACATAGCATAACGAGCAAATGATCAACAAAATTTATGTTCAATAAAATCTCTCATATGTTTTTCTGGGAAAATATGCATTCATCCGAGAAAAACACGGAAATACACGTTCCTAAAATAAAGCTCCACGGAGTGATCCACATTGGCTGAAGCCAAGTTGGACTGAAATAACTCCACGTGCTATGAGACGGCGATGCCGCTTGCATCTTGAGAAAATTTCTAATGACAAAAAAAAAAAATAATAATAACAAAAAATGAAACACCGTACCGATAAATATAGAGTTTCAATAATTGGCTCCAGAAACGTAAATTATCGTTTACTAAGTGATCTTTGTCAGTAACGCTTGCAACGTGTATGAAAAAGTGTAAAAAAAAATGAATCATATTGTTTGCTTCAAATGTATAAAGGTCAATGGATAAGTCATTATTCATGAAGATATTACTAGCAGCTTCTCCTGTTTTTATGTCCAATTTGCGTCAGAAATGAGGTCTCGGAAATCTGTAATAAAGTCGTAATTTCATTTATTACCATATATGAAAATTTGATGCATTGTATTGGGATTAATCTATATTTGCATAAAGACCCCTTTGGAACGCGTCTCGATTAGTTATAATCTCACGAAAAAAAAAAAAGTATAAGTAAAATAATAAATGAGAAATAAAAAAAAAGTTAAATATTAATAAATCTAATAATAAATAAATATATTGTATGCATGTCAGTACATTGATTATTTTTTAATTATCGTCACTCAATGCCTCATTGATCCACTGTAAAAAAGAACTTAACATCATTAACGTAAAGGAGTACAAAAAAGCTGCACATCAGTGTCGCGAGTAACGAGAAAATGATTAATTGTTTTTTTTTATTGCTTTTCTTCGCAGGAACCTGCATATGCCACAGTCGTTACAGTGATACCAAATCATTGTCATTCCTCTGTCAGTACTTTGTCATCCAGCAATCATGATATTTGCCGGTGAGTTTTGCATTTATAAATAACTCAATCGCATATTCTCTGCGTTATGTTTAGTTTCTTTTTTATCGCTTCTTAACACTGAAAAACCGGGAGTTTCGGTTTATCGTATTATAATCAATTTTTCTTCGAACATACCGATTACTTTCGTAACGTAAGATTATTGGCCATTGTTTAGAGTATTTAACATCTATCATTTTCCTTTTTATCTGTGTTTCAAAAGAATATAAATAACTTAATCGCGCATTCTCCGCGTTTTGTTTAGTTTCTTTTTTTTATCGTTTCCTAACAGAAAAAAAACGGCGGTTTTGGCTTATAGTCTTACAATCACTTTTTTTTTCTTACCGATCGTTTCGTAACGTAAGATTATTTGCAATTGTTTAGAGATCTGAACATCTATCGTTCATCTTTTTATCTGTGATTCAAATGGATTTAAATAACGCACATTCTCCGCTTTTCGTTTAGTTTCTTTTTTTATCGTTTCCTTACAATGAAAAATCGGCAGTTTCGGTTTATCGTATTATAATAAATTTTTCTTCGATCATATCGATTCCTTTCGTAACGTAAGATTATTTGGAATTGTTTAGAGTATTTAACATCTATGGTTCTCCTGTTTATCTGTATTTCAAAGGCATATAAATAACTCAATCGCGCATTCTCCGCGTTTTGCTTAGTTTTTTTTTTTTCGTTTCCTAACAGAAAAAAATCGGCGGTTTCGGCTTATTGTGTTGTAATCACTTTTTCTTTTTTCTTGCCGATCGTTTCTAAACGTAAGATTATTTACAATTGTTTCGAGATTTGGACATATAAATAATGCGTATTCTCCGCGTTTTGTTTTATTTCTTTTTTTGATCGTTTCCTAACAGTAAGAAATCAACGGTTTCGGTTTATCGTATTTCAATCAATTTTTCGTCTTTCATACCGGTGCCTTTCGTAACGTAAGATTATTTACAATTGTTTAATTAGAGATTTGAATATCTATGGTTCTATTTTTTATCTGTGTTTCAAAAGGATATGCCATTGCGAGGGGGACATAGGCGCACCATTGCTGGCACCGTGTTATTGCAGCGGCAGTTTACGTTACGTACACCAGGCATGTCTTCAACAATGGATCAAGGCATCCGATACTCGCGCTTGCGAATTGTGCAAATTCACGTTTATAATGCACGCAAAGACAAAGCCATTTTCTGAGGTGAGTCGGCTTTCCGATATTCTCCGCCTTTTTTTTTTTTTTTTTTTACTAAATCGACGGCCTAATTTTAGGTATAATGTGTGCGGTTTTTTTTTTCCTACGAATACGAAAAATATTATTTCGTTTTTATTTTCAGTGGGAAAAGCTGGAAATGTCAGCTCCGGAAATCCGGAAGTTGTGGTGCGCGGTTGCATTTCATGCGGTCGCAGCTTTGTGCGTTGCATGGTCGCTGTACGTGTTAGTCGAACGTTCCGTGGAAGAGGCACGCAAGGGTTTCGTGGATTGGCCCTTCTGGACGAAATTAATCGTCGTCGTAATAGGCTCAACCGGTGGCCTCGTATTTATGTATATCCAGTGCAAAGCGTATATCGAACTTTGCAGAAGATGGCGAGCGTTCAACAGGTGAATTATATGAATTATTTATATCATTCGTTTTGTATGAATTAAAAGTCGTATTTGAACACATTAAATACGATACGTATATCGTTCCGGTAGCATCAATGATACATCTGTTTCACTTTATTCATATTAATCGGATCCGAATAAATTCGACTAAAAAAATACCCTTTATGGAGATTAATGAAAATTTCGGCGATTTTAAATTAACCTATTAATTGATATGAATTTTTTTTTTAAATTACAGAGTAATATTCATTCAGAACGCTCCGGAAAAAGTGGTGCTTCCTCCTTCCCCAACGGATTCTCTCCGAGATGTAACGTTACCTCTGAAAGATCCGACTGCCTCGATGCCCGAGCTGAATCGCACACTTCTTCCCCGTACGTTGGATCCATCATGCGCTTCGGATACCGGAAAACCGGATTCCGCAACGCCTCCTCAAAGGCACGACGCTCAACTAAAACTCTACGTATTCGACAAACTCTCGTCGTCGGAGGATAATCTGTAGTACAATAAACGACAAATTTCCGAAGGATTATGTGTCCCCATTACGAGGAGATACATTTTAACGAGCGGAAGTCGGGAGTCTAAGAACGGAGGCCAGAAGGTGGTTTTAAGATTCTAGAATGCGGCGTTGAGCTGTGGACACGATCGACGAAGACAACACGGGGGCTTTTTAAGGAAGATACAGCGCGTGATGCTTATTTCGCATAAGTTCGAGGAAAATGAGAGAGAATTTCAAACACTTATCGGTAGTATAAAAATCTGAAAAAATGCATGCATATTAAAGGTACTGAAAAGATTAGTTTTGCATAATAATAATTCCAAAATGTTATTAACAAATTAATGAAAAAAAAAAAAATTGTTCAACAAATTTCTCTTTAACAAAATAATTCGTTAATTTTTCCAAATACATATACATTTTTTCTAATTTTAATCTTTTATTTGAATTTTTTTTGTTTTTTTTTATGGAAAAAATGTGTAAAAAAAAGTCAAATTAAAGATTAAAATCAGAAAAAATTCATACGTATTTAGAAAAATTAAGGAATCATTGACACGAAAAAAAAAAGTTGGGTTGCCAGAAATTTGTTGAACAATTTTTTTTTTCATCATTTGACAATTATTATTATGCAAAATGAATCCTTTCAGTACATTTAATATGCATGAATTTTTTCAGATTTTTATACTACCGAGAAGTGTTTGCAATTCTCTCTCATTTTCCTCGAATTTATGCGAAATGAGCGTCACGCGCTTTATTTACCTTAAAAGCGTTAATAACTATCGATCGATTATTGTCTCCGTCGGATATGTCGGTATTTGCTTCCAAAGATGCAACTGAAGTTTCGTGTCTAGCAACCTCCCTTCTGGAGTACCTTACTTGAAACTTAGTACTTCAGTGCTTGGATTGTCAGCCGAGGTCGGGGGGTGAGAGAGGTGTTTTGCCGAAATTTCCGAACGGCGGCTCCCGAAGCCTTTTCACCCCCCTGTGACAATTATGTACATAATTATTGTATCTGTGATGTTATCAAATAAACTTTACCATATTTAAACGATCCGTCGCATTCCAATAATCGTACGGGTTAGTGATAACGATTAAAAATAGTTATTATACATGCGATATACTATATCTAGTCTAAAAAAAAATAACACACACAAACACACGACAACAACAAAAAAAAAAGGTATTGCTGAAATCTTACGAACTGTACTTACACAGCGGTGGTTTAAAGAGTTGTAAGGGCGAATATTATCGAGGTTTTTTATATAATAATAATAATAGTAATCACATAATAATAATAACGGTAAATAATGAAAAAAAAAAATCGTAAAGAGGAGTAATCGATTTTTATTTGTTTCGTAAAACTATTTCGACATCCCTTATGTAATGCTGCACCTTCGAAGATCCTTGAGAAAGATTATAACCGGCATACAACGTCTCTCGTCTACACATTTCTCTTTGCGTTCTATTGCGACCACTTTACTGCATTTATATATATGATATATATATGTATATACCCACCGACGTTCGGGCAATATAAATACTTGACCCGCCTTCGAGTGCATCAATCCACAAGACACGCAAATGCGTGACACTCGAACATTCTTTCTTTCATTGTTGTCTACGCTATGCATATATGACTAATACAAAATTATATTTGCTAATGAAACGGGCTTCTTTATCGAGGAAATTCTTCCGGCAGTGTTAATTATCGCTGTATCCCCCTCCATACGCGGCATGGATTTTCCGACTACGACACGATATAATACCGCTGTGTATTAATGCCGTGCGTATATATACATATACCAACGATCGAATTTCGGCTTGTATCGCAACGGCAAGATTATTAATTCGCATTTATAAGTAACAGTTCTGCATAATTGCGCATTCTTAATAATTTGCCCAGTGCCATAGCGCTCGAACGTTACAAATTTTGGGTACACGTGCGTACTCTGTAGTTGATCATTTTTTCGGGTTTTTTTTGTTTTATTTGTTATGATTAAAATTACGATCGATTTTTCGACGTCGCCCGAATCTTGCCGAGTATACACGAGGAGCGCGCGACATATCTGCGCTAACCTGCGAGTTCGACTTGCGCGACTCCCCAATATCTGTCTATCACGTCCGCCCCGTGAGTTCGGTTTAATTATTTAAACATGTAAATATGCAGTCGACAAGTACGAATCAGTGATCACGGTGCTGTTACAAATTTTATTTTTTTCAACAAAACTCTGACGACCATCGTAAATCAGATTACCGAGGATATCGTTAAATAAAATGTCTGAACTGCGACAGAGAACCGTAGGCGATACGTCAGGCGGAGCGGGAGATGTCAACGACGATCAGGTGAGACGCCGAAAAAATTTTTTTGTTTATATTTTTATCGTCCTTTATCTACCGGATCTTCTCTTGTCTCGGACGCGCATTTTCGTCTGTCACGTACCTTTTTATCGTGAAACAAAAACTCATTATCGACTTTGCATGAGATTACACGTCGGTGTGGCCGAGAGAACACGAGGTATTCGATTGTGAGGCATTCATTGATAGTCAAATGACAGAGTAATTATTATTGTAATGACAGCTACACGCGCGAGGTGCGTTGCACAAAACCAACTTGATTATACTATAGCTATAACGCGTTTATTCCGATCAAAATTTCGTAAGATAAAATATTCTCCGTCTAAAAATTATTCCCTGACACATACCTACATGCACTTTGTTTCTTTTTACTTACTTTTTTTTTAAATCGTTTGCATCACGGAAATTTCGAACGGTGGTGTTATTTTTTTTTAATCCAGAAAGAGGACATTGAATCGGAAGACGATGGGAAACTCGAAGTGGAAGAAATGGCAAAGACTTTGCCCCAAGGAACGGATCATACACCCAATATCCTCGTCACCGCTCTTTCCGGCTTACCTGACCGGTAATCATATATTCAGTACAGAAAAAAAAAAAAAAAAAAAAAAAACCAATACTATTGCACACAGAATATTCTAAATGCATCTTTCGTCATTTAATCGACAAGCTAAAAAATATTCACAAAAACGTAGTTCAGGACGCGTGATACAGTTGTGTTCTTTTTTTTTATTGCAGCTGGAAAAATTGGTTTATACGAGGAATTTTCACATGGCTGATGATCGCCGGCTTCTGTCTTATTATTTATGGAGGGCCTTTAGCACTGATGGTTACAGTGAGTGAAAATCCCAAAAAAAAAAAAAACTCCAATTTTACTCCACAAAATTCGCGAAAATAATTTTTGTCCGATTTGTATTTATTTTTGTAGACACTGGTTGTACAAGTAAAATGCTTTGCGGAGATAATTAACATCGGCTACGCAGTGTACAGGATTCATGGTTTGCCGTGGTTCAGGTCGCTGTCGTGGTATTTCTTGATCACCTCAAATTATTTCTTCTACGGCGAAAATCTGATGGACTACTTTGCAGTGGTAATTAATCAGACGGTAAGCGTACATTTTTTTTTTTAACAATAATTTTTTTATTTTTTATTTATTAATGAACGAAAAAAACCCTTTTACAGTATTTAAATAACATATTCTACAAAAAAAAAAAAAAAAAAACGTCATATGATAATCCGATATAAAAGTTAAAGATAAATATGGTAAGTACCGCAGTATATCGGAACTTTTTTCCACTCGTATCATTTCGTAAAATTCATGAAATTCTTTTTTTTTTTTATTTTGCAAAAAGAAGCCATTAGTTTTTCGTGTCAAGGGTGCCGCGTAAACGTTGGCAATGATCGCGACTCCGTAGTTTTCATTCTGCGGTTGATAATCCAATTTGCAAACTTTCCGTATTGCCGAGTTACACTCCGCGCGACAGTTGACACAGTGACACAAAATCAATAGGGAATAGCTGTTCACTCATTGTCTCTTTAATGTTTGTAAGGCTTCATCCACTGTCCATTCAGTTCCAAGGCAGCGACGATTTTCCGGATAAGATTAACGGCCGCAACTCGCCCTTTACGCCGGAGGAGCAGCATCTCGATATTATTTATGAAATTCGTCCGAATTATTAATCAGCAGCATCTCCATTGTGTTTCAGAATTCATCCGAACAATTAATGAAAACTATCGTTAAAATATCTTCGTATATTTTTCAGGATTATCTACGAGTCCTCGTGACGTACCATCGATTCATCTCGTTCTGTCTTTACATCGTTGGATTCGTGTGGTTCGTACTGTCGCTCGTGAAGAAATACTACATGAAACAATTTTCTCTCTTCGCGTGGACCCACGTCGCGCTGCTGATTGTGGTGACGCAGAGCTATTTGATTATACAGAACATATTCGAAGGATTGATATGGTGAGCGCAACGAAACGCATCAAAGAACAACTCATACAAATATTTTTAGACGCAAAAAAAAAAAAAAACGTTTTTTTTGTTCATCAGGTTCATCGTTCCGGTCAGCATGATAGTTATAAACGACGTTATGGCATACGTCTTCGGATTTTTCTTCGGTCGAACGCCTCTGATAAAACTGTCGCCGAAAAAGACGTGGGAGGGATTTATAGGTGGCGGCTTTTCGACTGTCGTACTTGGATTACTGGTAAAAAAAAATGCTTTATCAAAATCACGAGACTGCGAAAGGTTTATCGTAAATAAACATATTTTTCTTTTTCCTTTATCTCCTTTAAGATGTCGTACGTAATGTGCCAACACCGCTACTTCGTGTGTCCCATCGAGTACAGCGAAGTTTTGGGCCGAATGACAATGGATTGCGAACCTTCGAGTCTCTTCCGACCACAAGAGTACACACTTCCGCAAAGCTTACAAAAAACCGCGCAAATGGTAAATCTAATCGATTAAAAGTTGATTTTTTTCATTTTTAACGAATTTTAGCTCTTAATTAATAAATTAATGTGTTTTTTCAGCTGAACTTGAAACCGAGTCTCACAATGTATCCATTCATGTTGCATTCTCTGTCGATGTCGGTATTCAGCTCGGTTATCGGTCCGTTTGGAGGCTTCTTCGCCAGTGGCTTCAAACGCGCATTCAAAATTAAGGTATCACGAGAAACATATATATATAAATGTATATTGTTAATTATCGAATCGATGTACTGATCGATATATCTTCGATTCAGGACTTTGGTGATATTATTCCTGGACACGGTGGAATAATGGATAGATTTGACTGTCAGTACCTGATGGCGACGTTCGTTAATGTTTATATATCGTCTTTTATTCACACGGCGTCGCCGCAAAAGCTTCTTCAACAGGTAAACACAATGAAATCGTTTTTATATGTTTTCTACATCATAATTACAACAGATCGACTGCGATATAACGATTATCTTTGATTAAATAGGTTTATAGCCTGAAGCCGGAACAGCAACTACAATTCTTTTCGTCGTTGCGAGATACCCTCGAGCACAGAGGTCTTCTTAACGCGTCCTAAGTACCATGAATGCTAAAGAAACAAATCAGAAAAAAGAAGAAAAAAAAAAACGTAAAAAAAGAGTGAATATTTATGATGATAGCGATGCTGAGCTGCGGTGGTAGTATATGGATATATATGAAAGAAAAAACAAGAAAGAAGAGAGCTTACACGACGCCCGAGAAATCATATCGGGTCACGAACTTCGACGCGTGATTTTATTTTTTACTCGATCGTGTTTAACGTGCAATCATTCCAGTATTCGATCGCAGTATAATTTATTCTATATATTTTCGTATCTCACGGCGAAACTACCTCGTCCCCTCGTTAGAGAAAAACAAACAAACAAAGCGACCGATAATTGATCGATTTTTTAAAACGATTATTCGACATCCGGGAGCAGCATTCCTTGTTGAAGTAGCATCGAGCAATCGAACGTCTGACCGATAGTAAAATCAGTAGAAAAATAGAGACGAAGAAAAAGTAAAAATTGAGAAACGCGACCGGTCGGCTATCTATTGATGAAATTAAATGCGATCACGTGCTTCGAGGCATATGTGCGCAAATGTGCGCACATACAGCTAATTTAATCGCATTCGTCGCAATTTTCTTTTCTTTTCTGTTACAACGGACAGTTGTATGTTACATAGTTTTGTTTATTTCTTTTCTTTTTTGTATTAAATGCGGAGCCATATAAAAGGTACAAATAGGTGAGCGGTTGCCAGAATGCGTATTTTCTCGTACGAGAAATATTAATTATTTCGTTTAACGACGATGGGTAACCCACAGAATCAGGACTGCGAATTGTATAATTCATTTCGAAAAAAAAAAAAAACGAAAAAAAAAACAACAATTTGCTTTTTGTTTCGTTACGTGCGGATTAACTTACTTAATAAAATTTTTCGATAGATCTCATTGCGTGCAATTTCGATTCGAAGAAAATCTGTGAAGACCGACTAGATATTGAGGGGTCATCGAGCGGAGACCCCGTAATCGCATAATACTAAAAATACCGATTAAAAAAAAAAAAAAAAAAAAAAAAAACGAAATGACATTCGTCGGGAGCCGCGATAGTCAAGAGAATTTAACGTTGTGTGTTCCGGTGTAATAGATGTGTATAAATGTATTTCGCGACTATGCGTCGTCGTCGTCGTCGTCGTCGGAACGTCAAGTTTCGAATTAGTATGTTGCTGTTAACGATTTAAATGAGAACACGTTGTTAGATCTCTCCTTCTCTCCTTCTTTCTTCTTCTTATTCTTCTTCTTCGGTATCTGATGTGCAATTTTGATGTAACTGTGTGTAGCTGTGTTGTCGTAAGCAATTCTCTTTTTTAAGAGATCTGAAGTTTCGAAAAAAAAAAAAAAATCGAAATGATCGGATTTTTTTTTTTCTTAACGCAAACTGTCGTCTGTCGATATTATAAAATGCACGGATCGGATGATCTTCGTTACGTAAACGATTTTAACGCGCTACGATTAATTTGTCAGCGAGCTAAATGCTTGTCGAATGTATCTCACTATTACGAGCAAAACACGTGGGTCACTGGTAAAAGTCTCCCAAATCCCGGATACGTAGAAAAAGAAAAATAATGTGTATCGGATAAATGAATATTTGTACGTATATAACGGTTAGTGATCGCGTGCGCAATCGCCGCGTGTATCGACCAAAATATTACCTTTATTTTGGTACAGCAGATAGAAGAAAGAATGAGAGAGCGACGAGACGAGATATGAAACGGAGAAAAAAAAAACGTTGAGAATTGAAAATATGTTTCAAATTAATAGGTACCCCTTAAGTTTTTAAATTACGATAATATATTTATGTAGCGCCTAAAGCAGAGAAATAAATATTATCTTGAGGAACTGTAAAAAAAAAAAAAATTGTCGGTTTCGAAATGGCGAAAAAAAAAAAAAAAAAATTTAAGAAATTCGTCTTGTTTTTTCTCTTTTTTTTATTACTTTAATCCTCTTATTGTCCTACAATCATATCAGTGGCCTCTTGTAAGCCCATAGCTTGTTGTGATCGTACATAGTGTGAATTTTTTCATACATATACTTGAAAAAGTATAGAAGATTGTCGTATTGTCCTGCGTACGATTTTTCGGAGTTTGAATCCGGCGGATCGTCGGATTTCTCGTTCAAAGCGTAATCCTCCACAATACCAAAAGAAATTGTGTGTAATTCCACCAGAAATTGATGAATAGCTTCGATAGTCGCAAGATACCAACGCGGACTTTTTTTTTGGTGGCGCCAAAATTGCGAAATTCTTGACTGTAGTACGACACACGGTAAATCTGAAAAACAAATAGGAAAAAAAAATTGAATAAAAAAAAAAAATTTTATCAAATTTTTTAAAAAATTAAAACGAAACGTTTTATTTTTTTTTTTTTTTTTTTAAAAATTTTATCAAATTTTTTTTTTTCACAGAAATTTTACTGATTACAGAAATAGTAAACAATTTGAAACCTCGCAATCTCTGATCCTTGTATATAGCTTTCGTCTGATGCCACGTACTGTCGATAAAAACTGCTCTCGTAACTGGCAATTTATTTTCGAAATTCTTCACCAAAGAAGACGCGATGTCCCTTCGGTACTCAGGAGTGAATAGTGCATCGATCGTTGTCGCTGTGTGACTGGGAAATATAAGAACAACCTGAGATTCTTCGTTATTTATTAGACTCGATTAATTTTCTTTGCGTGTTAAACTCACTTTTTCGTTTTTTGCAAACACGGGAAATTCCGGATAGGTATAAATAGTTACATCGTCGGGTGCAAGTATAGCCGCGTGTATAGCGGTACTTTTGCCGTCAATTTCTCGTGCGTGTTTTATGATGTCGATCTTGATGGGTAGCTGACAAAAACAATAATACACGAATTACGGTAAACAGCAAATTTTTTTTTACGATCTCTTGTATTTTGATAATGTATCACCTTTACACGAGGAAAGTATTTACGATCGATGACAGGTGCGCAACATGTGTAACAAAAGAATTTACGTGATTTGTAACAATGCGAGCATATCTCGCGACCCTCGACGCTGTCAAGAACGCTGGGATCGTCGATTTTGAGTTTACGAAAGGGTGCTCTGTCGATTATTCGCTGTTTTTCCTCGAGCTCGTGAAGCCGATCGGGGCTCGTCGCCGTTCTTTGCGCCATTCGCGAAGTCACGTTGATATATTGGTAAACAAATAGAACGATTTCTTGTCGAAAAAACAACAGTGTGAATATTGCCGCGCACGTTGACATAAGTGGAACACGTGTTTTCGATCGTGTACCCCCACCCCCGAATGCACCCGAATGTTTTCTCTGTTGCCATCCGGGTTTGCGACGTGGAGGGGAATTTCATAACAAAGCATTAGATCACGCGTGGCGGACGGTGTGATGCGAGAAAACTACGCGCGTTTGGGAATCTCGATAATTCAAGCCGGTATATCCATGAGCATATCTAGGCGTGAGAAATGCCTCCGGCAAGTGCCGCTGTCCTATTCGAACGGCGATGTTTCAATACTCTACGAAAATGTGTTTTTTTTTTTACAAAAAAGCGGAATCGTTTTTGACGATTGAGAGTTTTTCACCGGTAACTTTTTTATGTCCTTTTTTTTCGCGCATCATTTTTACGAGACACATGGCGCTGCTTTTTTTAGCGTGCAACAGGCAGTCGAGGCTACAACTTACTTATGGCGATCGAGGAATCAAAAGGTAAATAGAAAACTATAGATTATTAATTGATAGGAAGACCTTTGCGCCGTTGCAACTCAAAGTATTCAATCAGTGAAGAACGAGAAGCATATTCATCGCCCCTTGCCTTTATCTTTGCAATTCGTAGACGCAAGAGCGTCATAGTTTGTTCCCTGTAATTATTTCGTATTGCGATGCGATGACCTTCGATACAAAGTCGATGCAATTAAGAAACGTCGTTAATTCCCTGTATAACCGTTGGAAGACGAAGTTTAAAATTATGTACACTCTACCAATCAACGTCTTTTTGCGACAGTGAAATGAAAATACATTTCCATGCGAATTCATGAATTTTTTCGCGTTAAAAAAGACACGAGCGATTTAGCGAAGCGAAAGGATACGGCTACGGAATTTCGATGTGGGCGAAGGGTCGTGGGGCTTTGTTTCGCGAGACGTTAAATGCCTAAGACTTATCCGATAAAGTACGTAGGATAAGGATCTCTGCACTCCTAAACTTGATTACCATAACCCCCCCGCTAGCATCATCTTAAACCTCCTTCATCTCTCGCGCTTTGAGATTTAAGTCTTTAATCGCACTTTCCAAGTTTTGGTTATGTTTTTTTTTCAGCGTCTCTGGCATTTTTCTGCCGCGTTTCGTTGATAAAAAAAACATCGCGCGTACGATGTACGTTTGTTATTTCGTATGATATTAAAATTACAGTTATAACAGACAGAATAGTTCGAAAAAAGAACGATCTGTTTAAAAAAACCGTCGAAATTTCGGTAAACAATGCGAAAGGTTATGTATCTACATAGTAATAGCAGCCATAACGTCGGTTCGTTGTTCGATCGACGATAAAAATCAGTCGAGTCGTTTCACGTGAAAACTACGAGACGCACGTTAATCGAGAGAAATGAATTTTTTTCCTCTCTTCTCGCGCGTGATTAACCCTTCGCGCCTACAACAATATAATTACAGGCCCACGCCTCTTTGACAAACGTTTCGCTCCTACGCGTTAACGTAAGCTGTTAAGTACGTGCAAAATTTACGAAAGAAAATGCTCGTTCGGAGTTCAGTTGTTGCTCGTGCGATTACACATTTTCGTGGAGTTTACGCCATGTGAAATATAACGTCTGACGAGTTCGGTCAGACGTTCTTTCGAAGTGTCCAAGAGACTATTATCATTGTCTCGTTCTCACGCGCCAGGAAACGGGTGAACGTTACCGATGCTGATTCGTAACTTCCTCAGCACGCGATGTGATTTTTCACGTATAAACGTATTCATAGCGTATACAAATGACTCGATGTTAAAGGTGATGATAAAATTTCATGGAGCATTCATTTATCGTACTTAGTATATTTTTGAGATACGAAAAAAATAATGAGTCCGCGTCTTCGTCATTCTCAATTTTCATTAAAATTTACTCCTCACTGATTCCTTCATAGGCTGTATTACTGTTGAAAAAAAAGAGAATTATTTAACGCGCGTATTTCGATGGGTTCTTCACATCGCGTTATCGATACAGGAAGAGACACTGGCACATCCCGAATGACCTTTTAGCTACGTAGTATACCTTTGTGAGAAAGGTAAACCCACGAAAACGGGGAAAATGGATTTTTATCTCTTGGGAAAAGCGAATGAGAAACGATAGAGGGTTTTTTGGTTCCATAGGGCGTTCATTGGATCTTATTTTTTTTTTCTCAGCCATATCGTCCGTTGTATAGTCCCACAGAAAAAAAATAAAAAATCTATAATACGTTTAAAATGATTTCTCAAAGTGTTTCTGCGCGTAGTATTACCCGCCGTTTTATACTATGTCTTCGTAAGAATATCGTTATAAAAAAAAATGCCAAAACAAAACCGCGGAAAAAAAACACAATAGACCTTTAACACTTTTTTGCTGCGTTATAAAATCCTCTTTGCGCTGATCTTGTAAAATCGTTTTAGTTAAATAAAAATAACGAACCAAAGTACTCACGTTCGTTGCAGTTGATTGATCTGTGAACGATCGATCTCTCGCTCTCATAAAAAATGATTTACCGACCAATTAATCCGAAGTTTTTTATTATTCATTTTTATTTCTCCTACGCGCGGACGTGCGGCAATTTTTTTTTTCCGCGATCTATTGTCCATACGATATACGATAAATATAGAAATTAATTAAATAATAAGATAATACGAGATGAATTGAGACGATTGCATGGATATTTTTTTATTAGCTGAACGGTGTCAAGTGACGAGGGCACTATAGTGTATATTATGTTATATATCGGTGTACGAGTATTTACAACGAATGTGTACTCACAGATGACGTATATACGAACCCCAAGTTTCGCTTGCATCGGGCCCTTCGAGTCTTTCGTCATGAGACCTGTACACACATCGTCGAAATGTTGCTGACGGTTTGTTTGCCGTCAAGGGCCGCAATGATTGGATTCATTTTGGATTTTCCTTTCCGCCTCCTCCTCCTCTCTTGTACGACCCTTTTTTATCTATTTTCCGTCACTGGGTCATCTACGTGGGCGATACACTATATCAATATAAAAGCTCGTTGCACGACAGTTCTCTTAACGAGAAAATTAATAGAGCGGAGATGTAATCGTTGCATTCTTTTTCAAGGGTACCTAAGCCTACGATAGCCCACGCGATTCCCGAGTAACTTTTTCGCAGTTGAAAAAAGAAAAACTTTAAATACGATATAATTTGTAACGTTGTACGCGTAAATAATTTACGATGCACGAACGTCTTTTTTTTATTTTACCGGCAATTTAGTTACATTAATAATTTTTTTCCCAAAAAAACAATCTGTTTTGAGGCAAAAAGAGCATTGAATTCAATGTTTCACGTGAAAATAAATTTGATACTGAGATACATACATTTATTATATACATCGATCTTTTTTGCCGCGAGATATATAATTTATATATAATTTTTTTTACATAAAAAAATCTGTTTTGAGGCAAAAAGAGGATTGAATTCAATGTTTCTCGTGAAAATAAATTTGACACTGAGATACATACATTTATTATATACATCGATCTTTTTTGCCGCGAGATATATAATTTATATATAATTTTTTTTTACAAAAAAAAAATCTGTTTTGAGGCAAAAAGAGCGTTGAATTCAATGTTTCTCGTGAAAATAAATTTGATACTGAGATACATACATTTATTATATACATCGATCTTTTTTGCCGCGAGGTATATAATTCATATATCATTTTTTTTTACACACATATATTTATATATAAGATATTTTGTTATAGTTTGCTAAAGAAATATCCGCGATTTGAAAGTAAACTTTTTAATCAACATAACATCCGCAGGACAAAAGCAACTAAAATTATTTTTTATTTTACGTATTATTCGTTGCATACGGAGAAAAGTTTATGTTTCTTCATCCGGAAGTTCACGGAGGCGTCCTGTATAACTATATTCGTTTATACATTCGTCGTTTGGAGTCTGTTGAGAGAACGGAAATATGGGCGATTACCGCAGCTTAGTCAGAAACAGTTATCGGCTTAAATTAGTTGACATTCGACTACTCGAAGCTAATGGATACATAGACCGCGGGTCGAGGGTGTTGGTAGAGAGGGAGAGAGAGAGAGAACTCAACAAAGTCGCACTTCCAGGCTTCGGTAATTGAGTTACGGGGTGAAATTCACGCAAGTGCGGCGCCCGGTCACAGGGAAGATCGCTGCAACGTTAAACGAATTTTATCGACACTCTGGTCTGCCGGGTCGCCGACGAATGCTCGCAATAGTGTGAGCGTTTATATACCAATGCATATACATCGATAATCTATATACATATATTTTTCGTATATACTCCGAGTTGAGTTTGCAACAGGCGAATCGACGGCGCAATGCTGCACACGAATTCATTCGTTGTGACCTTCGACCCCACAAATTTCACTGACTAAAACAGTTAAACATTTGATGAAAAAAGAAACAGTAAAAAATTAAATTAGCGGTACTGACATTATCTCCAATTCCAATTCCAAACTCCAATATATGAAATACGCATAAACATTTTTACGACGTGTAATTCAATCGTTACGATTTATCATAGAAAAAACTTTGTTTTCATGATAAACAAGTTTCGCGATGTTACCAAAAACGTGTTTCGAATTTTGCAATTTTTTTCTCACGAAAACATCTATAGATAGCACATAGTTTCGAATTGATTAATTTCGCAATTGTTAACATCGATACGCCGAAATATTATACGTCGTTAGTTGTCCGTATACATATCGTCGTGCTGCATAAAAATAATGTATCGAAATTATTCGGCACAAGTTTAAATTTTCTCTGTTTTTCTTTCATGGCGACTCACGCAAAAGTGCCTGTTATGTATATACGTTATCGGCTTAGAATAACATTTGGTACTCGTAAACCGCGATAATTATTAACTGAAACACGAGCACTTCTCTTCAGAGTCGATCCATTCGAAATGATGAATTTGCAACGCGAGATAGAATCTGCCGAAGGGATGCGCGCGAATATCAATGAGTACCGCGACTCCACCCGCGTTGTGGTAATAGTTAATTACGGCATATAACATCGAAGCAATATTTGGTAACGCGTTGATCGCAACATGTAATCCGACGGGGATATAAACACTCGTGACATTTGGGTGCACCGCGTGCAATTTCGTTCGCAATTAGTATTTCGAGTGCCGGAAAGTGATAATCGCAGTTGGCCGCTATGATGAGCAAAATCGTCATCACTTCCATTGAGCGCTTTGCGCGTAACTCACACCCAACGTTAATGTACAAACGATATATATATCAACGTAAACGCAATTGACGTTGAACCGTACAATCGAAATTGTTCCGAAGAATCGGCAACGAGAGATGAACTATCGAAATCAATCGAAACAATAAGACGAGCGAATGGATATTAAAACATGAGAAATCGATGGGTGGAAATTCGTCGTTCCGCATTTCACCGGATTTTCTCACCAATCCCGCCGCGTTGAAAGTTCGAAGTAAACTTCTCTTCGTTTAAAGTGACACGATGTCGATATGCGCCCACGTGCTGCATCCGATCTCTGAGTCTCGGTACACAAATAAACATATTTACACATGAAATACGCAGTGCATTTACATCGAATAAAGTTGCGCTCTTCATGCATACGTCGTTATAACTTTTAGTTATCGTTATCCAGACATCTGTGGATTTATATGCATTTAACAATCGGTATTCACATCGAATTATCATTTGATCGGTTAATAAAAAAAAATCTTCCTTTCTCTATCGAAAGGACGATATCATTCGATGTCGATCCATGCTATTTCTATAGAATATGCTATACATATATAAAGGAAAGTCGTACATTGCAAGAGAAGCACTTGGCGGCTAGACTTTGATTAAGACGCCGCTTTACAGCCTCGTAAAGCCATAATAACCAACGTACTGAGTAGTCTACGCATCCCGGATAAAGGCGTAATTTTTTATTTTTGTCAAAGATTAATCGTCGGTATATACTCGAGGGACTCGAGTTAATGTTCCAACGGGTCGTCGCGGAGTATCCTTCTCACAACGCATAACGGTAATACTAACAATAATAATAATAATTGTTCTTCTCGCTGAACGATAGACCAGTTATACACACAATTAATTACGGTCAATAATACGAAAATACGAAAGAAAAAGATTTTTTTAAAAAATAGTTACTATCGTTTGTATCGGATTTTATGGGATCGCGTGCCGCCGCATCTGGCAGAATAGAGTCGGTTGGGAAGGTGCCGCGTTTGAGTTTCCGGCGTCCACGGCGTCGTTCACTTTTTGATCGATCGAAAGTGCACGTTACACGTCATTCCGTAGCCTGTTGTAAAAAAAAAAAGCTTCAAGATGCTGTTACCGTTGCGGGAGTGGAAGCCAATGGTGGCCGGAAATTGAAGGGGGTTACTTTTTTTTATGTCGTACGCACGAGAAGTTCCGGTCCCTGGATCAAACTTTAAACGCTTAAGGACAACAGTGTATACAGGTAACGGGCAGTTAAGCTTTTACTTAAATGTTTTTCCAATTACCGCTAAATGCTAGTCGAGTGTGTATCGGCACAGAAATTCACCGTCGAGTAGCCGTCTCCCGCGACTTTGAAAAACTCATAAGGATAGAAAATAAAGGGATTCCGATAATTATCGCGTTTCCGGCTTCAAAACCCTTTGTCTTAACGTTATTTGTCAGGTTCTGTAAACAGGTAACGACCAAATTACGAAAAAATGTCGGATTTTCGTGTTTTTATCTTATAATAATAATAATGGTAATAATAATAATAGTTATGCGAAATGCATGCAAGAATGATGTTCGTTCCTTTATACTGTTAAATAAGACTAATTAATTGATATTGCAAATAATTAGGTCTCCAAATAATGTATACCTCGAGAAAACAAGTAAAAAATGCAGCGTTTCGTCCATAAGTGGTATATATTCACCTTGCGATGCACCTTTTCTCATTTATTTCAATTTCATTTTCAATCCATGAAAAGTTTTTGCTGTTCGTTACATGCCACGTAAATAACTGTGTATCCTTCGTATTCGCGCTTCCGGAAACGAAATTCGCGGAAACTCAGTCGCGAGAGTCCGAGGTACGAGTCATTTTGCAAGTAACAATATATATGTAAATCGACGCCGTCGGATATTCCTCTGAGAGATACAATGAAACGAACGATATATAGGAATTCTATATACTCACATGTACGGTAACAGTTTGATATTGGATAGAAGGTACGGTCAGCGTGGGAGATCGCCCGGACGTAACTTTACCGACAGGTTGTTGTAAATTTTAGTTTTCTCTGTACTTATATATATGTTTTTTTTTTCTACGACGAAATCGACGTTATTGCAATGTTATCTGATCTCGTAAATCACATACGGAATTAGCGCTCTCATGACGATATAATAACTATAGTATATACCGCTATTCAACGTTTCCACGAAGCGAGAAACGCGCGCAATAACGTTTTCAAAACTTTTTCTTTTTCCTTATTTATTAAAAGTTCGTATTATTAATTACGAAGTGTTATTATGACAATATCAATGTCAAAAGGGTGACCCTTGAAGCGATGATGATTTATGAGCTTAGACCGAATGTGGAACACGCACAGCTCCCTCGTCGAGCCCTACGCGTTCTCGCAATATGGTTTCGATAACACTCGTCGGAACACCCGTGCGCGGGGCATGGGGTCTTAGTACTTTCTACCGAGAAAATTGATTTCGTGCTCTATATCTGACCGTCTTAATGACCTCAATCTACGTGGAAAGTTTAGAATCGAAATGATCAATTTAAAGCGTTACAAGAACGATCTAAATTTAACGCGAAGCCTTGTATTAGGAATGAGAAGGAATATTCCCCGCTAGTAGTAAGAGCCGTTATTGGTCAGACGTCGCGTACGGGCGAATCTTCCAGCCACCGACGCATGCTGCGCCCGAAATCGACTATCTTTCTGTTCGAAAAAAGAAACGGCGACGGAGCAAAGTCTCAGCTTGAAGGACTAAGCTGTAAGACTCATAAATAATACGCACCCGGAGCATACCGTGTCACTACAAGTAGATTTCTCGATACGAAGAACAGTTGTGACCGGCGTCGGGTCGATGGTCCCCGGGGGGGTTAAACTGGGTCAGAGCCTTTGCTTTCCAAGCGGTGCAATGCTCCTCGAGTGGTACTCTCGTAGGTACGAAGTACGCTCTATTGCTGTCGAGGCGTTATTCTATGTACGTATGTACAACGACTAACCGCCGCTGCCGGATCCTTCGACGGGCTTGAGGGATCTTTGGGTCTTCGATGAAATCCCACGGGGGCAAGAGGATGGATAGTTATTGAAAACAGAGAACGGTGCCGTAGAAAAAGTCATTCAGACAGTCAAAGTTCCAGAC
Source organism: Buathra laborator (assembly GCA_934046635.1). NCBI lineage: Eukaryota > Metazoa > Arthropoda > Insecta > Hymenoptera > Ichneumonidae > Buathra > Buathra laborator. The sequence goes on along the minus strand of OW203897.1, from coordinate 844,182 downwards.
TATTGCGGCATCTCTTGAGACATCTTTTCGTAACTTTTGCAATTAAGTAACAATTGCGTAGAAGGTGTATCATTACATTTCCAAACAAAAGTGAGATTGAGAGAGAATTTCGAATATTTTCCGATACTATAAAAATCTGAAAAATTGCGACTATGTAGAAAGGAATTAAGAAAGTCAATTTTCCATAATAATTCTAATAAGTTATTAAGAAATTGCTTTAAAATCGTTCGGCAACTGAACTTTTTTTTAGTAGAATTTAGATGTTTCATTTTCTTGAATACATATGGATTTTTGAAGAATTTTTTCTATTTTTTGAAAATTCCGTTTTTCGAAAAATTATTTATTGTTATTCGCGAATTTTTTCGATCAATTTCTCGGAATCTTCTTGAGTGTAATGTAATCGTAATTTTTTTACGAAATCTTATCAAAATTTCTTGACTTTTCAGCTATAAAAACAAAGTTGAAAATTAGAAGAAATTCTAGAAAAATGTGTATGTATTCAGAAAAATAAAAACTTCAACTTCTACTTGAAAAAATGGCAGGTTACCGGATCATTTGGTAAACAATTTTTTTTTTCGACAATGTTAATAATTTTTTGATATTATTATTATGCAAAATTAATGTTTTTAGTACCGTTTATATAGTTGATTTTTTTCAGAAATTTATCTCATTGGGAAGTATTCGAAATTCTCTCTGAATCCGACTTACGTCTGTGAATGTTACGTTACACCATCCTGTTTACAGGTATCGAGAATTTTTTTTCAACAACTCGGCAACATTTTTTATTTTGAAAGAATTCCGATAAAGCAAGAAAATTGCATGTAGATTCTTCCGTTATCGATCGAACGCGAAATTTTGCATTAATCGCAGAGCCCGATAATTGAGATGCCGTTAATGATTCCGAGGTTAGTAAAACTCTTCAGATATCTAAAGAATTAATGGAGAGCAGGAAAGATCCTCTTTCTTTTATCTCAAGTTTTCATTTGTCGACGAGGATCAACAGTACAGATAAGTAGGTGCAACAGGTGTGTGCAAACGCCGAAAGAGATAGCTGACAAAAGGTACAAAGTTTACGAGACATATCCCAGTGACCTCAATATATTCGCGCTGATCGAATTACCACGTGAATCTCAACCCTCATTAATTAACTTTGTATCCAATTGCATAGTCCCATTGAGACTGCGTCGATCGCAATTGATCAGCGAGCCCTTCGCCATTCATGCGTTACGCGTGTAGAAAAAAAAAAGTATAATCTTTGATCGATCGCAAGCAAACAGTTGTAATAAAAGATAAGATAAAAAAAGATTAACTGTAACAGCTTATCGGGAAAGCGCAGAATTCGTTTCACTTTCGATACATGCCGTACATCGGGGAAAATGAGAACTACAGATGTGATAACGAAGTCTCCCCCATTTTTTTTTTTTTTTTTTTTCGTACATCAAACATAGATAAATTCTCTTTTTTTCCGGGGATAAAGGACGACGTGAAGAGGGAAGGGATGATCGGATGTGAAAAGGTCGAAGGACAAGTTGAAAGTGCGAGAAAAAGAGACACGATGTGCGTACGCGCCGCTATACCGCAAAGGCACCAACGCACGGCTAACAACGAATCGTGGACAGAGATTCGTCGCAGGGCAAGCGAAACCAGGCGGCCAGGCTGAGTTGGCAGGCGGGCTATAAAAGCTCACGGGCAACGCCGCGACGACGTCACACGCCGGTGGTACACTCTACGGTGTAGAACACACGCCGGGATACCTGGTTAACGTGTACTAAGCGAGACTCCAGAAGAAATAGACCCCTTCTTATCCCGATCGACAAGAGAATATAATTATTAAAGAAAAAAAAAAGAGAAATAAAAAAATATACAAAGTTAAGGATAGAAAAAATCGAGACACGAGGATAAAAATTCTCAAAAGGAGTGAAAAAAAAAAGAAGATAATAGAAAAAAGGCCGGAAAGCCAGCAGCATCAACTTCTCGTCTGTCGTATAAAGAAGTGGCTTTTTCATCGAGAAATAAAATCCTCAGAGTATCGTTCTGTAAAATCGCTCTTCCGAGTCTCTTGGCTTGTATACGATACACCGGGGATTGTTGCTTCTTCCTGCGAAGTTCAAAGGATCTTTCTTTGAAAGAATCGCCGTGAGGATCTGCTGCTCCGCTGGTGCTGAGAGACGTCGTTGTCAACTCCGAGAGAAAACACACCGTCTTTATTATATCTCCGTCAGTACAGATCGAGGATTCTGTTTTCCTTTCGTCGTATTTCCGCGCGGCGAAGTTGTCCCACGAGCAACGAGGGATCGAAGTGATCGCACGAAAAAAAATGTGAGTATTTCACGATTATAATTGTTCGTTTTAATTTTTTTTAAACGTTGTTTGGTTGGCTTTTTTCTTTTGTTTTTTTTTTTTTTTCGTCGCGTAACCTTCGGTGTACTTATGGTGAATAGAAAATACATCTCTCTTGATTGTCGCCCGAAGCTCTGACACTTTCGAGGGTCTTTTCAATCAATTTTTTTCCCATCGTTTTCCACACGATGAAATCGAGTGAATAGCCCGGCAATATCCATCGCGCGTTTTATAAATAGTTCTCTTTCACGATTGATTTACCCCACGACAATCTTTCATTCGAACGCTTGGAAAATCGACCAAATATCGCGGTCCTCGTAGTCCCCCGAGATTACGAGACTAACGCGCCGCGGCGTTATGTACCCGCGATATAACGCGGGATTAAATCCTTCGAACCCGAGGAACCGGGAATCTTTTGTTAGAATTGTTTGAAAGGGTAGAAATCGGAGAAAAACTTCCGAATCGAATTTTTTGAATTTTTTTTATTTATGTACCATCGCCTTTTACGAAATGTTGTAATATATAACCGGGGATATGGGTACATATGCACTTATCGAAGAAGAAAAACGGTCTATACAGTTAAAATTCGCGTGAAAGGAAACACGAACGGGCGCCGAGTCAATTCAATAACCATTCACTCCGAACGATAGTACAATGACTCCGCTTTTCTATACACAAGAGGAAGTTGCGACAGCGTAATCCGAGATTCGTAAAATTTCGGTGGGGAATCTAAAACGTTTGTTACACATGAAACGAAAATGAAAGACACATTTCTTTTTTCACTGCATTATCAAGTGTGCTATTGAAAATTTTAAAAATGGTTATTACAGAAAGTAGTTGTAGTAGTAGTGATTTATTGACAATAGGGTGCGTTTTTTTTTACAATAATTATATATACCATATATAGCATCATAGTGATAAATATTGCCAAAGAGCCATCGACCGGAGTTTTTCTCTCGTTTATCATATTCGGTTACAATTGGTTTTTTTTTTTTTTTTTTAAATGTGATTGTGTTTTATATTTATTTTTACGAGTTCTCTGAGACTTTCATATTGACCATTCGTTGTAAAAAATAGTTTGTCATTCAAATACGTTTACACAGACGGCATCGATCGATTTAGTGTATTTTTTTTAAATTATTCGAACTCGTGGTTCAGTGGTAAAAAAAAGATGGAAATTGGTTTTCGATGTTTTAAAGGTATTTTTACGTGTTCTCTGGGACTTTCATATTGACCATTTGTTGCAAAAAATAATCTCATTCAAATACGTTTTCACAGAACAGCATCGATCGATTTAGTGTATTTTTTTTTAATTATTCGAATTCGTGATCAGTGGCAAAAAAAAAGATGGAAATTCGTTTTCGATGTTTTATAGTTATTTCTACGTGTTCTCTGGGACTTTCATATTAACCATTCGTTGCAAAAAATAATTTGTCATTCGAATACGTTTACACAGAACAGCATCGATCGATTTATTGTATTTTTTAAAATTATTCGAATTCGTGGTCAGTGGTAAAAAAAAAAGATAGAAATCGATCTTCTTCGCGCGTTGAGTGATGCTTAATAGATTGTTGAGGGTTACGCTTATGCCTGTACTATCGTATACACGTGTTAGCGTGCGGCCGATCGCTTAGCCCTCGGATCAGCCACTCGTGGGCGCCCCACATTGCCGAAGAAGATTCCAATGCTGTTCTATCTCAACTATTCACCAACCCTCGAGTACATCGCGTGAGAGGGGCTCGAATCGAATCTATCCTATAATTCAAAGATCCAAGGAACGCACTTTTCGTCAGTCTATTCGAATTTCAGTTTTTTTTCTCTACGAACCTCTGGAAACGAGGAGTAAGAAGTTTACACGGATTGAATGGCTTTGAGAGATACTTTCTTCCCAAATCTCCTCGAGTGCTATTTCACTCCGTATGACCATTATTATCACATAGTCGCGGCTTAGATATTGACGATTTGGTTTTGCATCCGATCGCTTCAGAACGCGTGGACTCGCGTGTATATAGTCGAGAGAATTCTCCCCATCGAGGCGCGCGCGGCTAAGTCTAACGCACATGTGGTGGAATTAGCTTACCACGATATGCGGGCGATCGAATCTCGTTATATCGTTGTCGTCAAACTAGCGGTTTCAAAATGGTTCAGTTTGGCCCCAAGTACCGTATAGCGCATAGACTGCATGCATCGAATTTGGACGTTTAACGATATAATGTTCGAAATTTGAGGGCACAGAATCGTAGTTTCGGGAGGTGGGCGTTGCGGTACTGTATGTTAAAGGTTTTTGGTTAATGTGTTTAATCCGGTAAGCGAAGGGAGCAGTGATGCGGGGTGAGAAATGGCGGTGTACACTGCCCTCATGTTGAATTCTCGCCTCGGGCACTGGTTAGAACTTACCGCTGGACTGTGTCCTGCGGCCTTCCAATTTTTTATCTCAACTTGTTTGCGGCTGAACTTGACCCACAATATTCGAGAGATAATATGATTAATAATGTCGCAACGACAGTTCGTCACTAAAATCCCTATCTATGGTCACTATAGTAATCTCCTTTAATCGATATATATATATATATCAGTTAACTCAACGCAACTTGGTTGCAAACTCGATACTGAAATTAGCGTCAACAGATTTTGATTTAGCAAATACAGTTGAGTCGATTCGGTTTTTTGCTTATAATTTCGAAAGATTTCTGTGATAATCTATTTTTTTTAGCTATCCATCTAATGTTTTATCGCCTATAACTTTAACGGAAATCATCGGCGCATCCGGTACTCGCGAGAAGTTACAGAGACGTCTCCTTCTTTGTCAATTTTCTGTGACTTTTACTCAATTTACTTGTATCCCCCAACTTTTTGTCATTTCCGTTTCTCGATCCATACATACATACGCGCGTCCAAACTTCGATACTGTCGCGAACGTTATTGGCCCATAGTATACGCGGTTTACCGACTCTCTCGACGTCGGAACCAACAACAGTATATACGAATAGCACACAGATGCGTGCAACCGGAAAGAGCGAGGAGTCTCCTTGCCGGTAACAGGAAGTCATTTCGCGTCAAAGAGATCGAGATTGCGGTTACTCCGTTTTCATCGATATAGAACGTGTGAATTCAAGCAAAGGGCCTCTCGCGAACGCGCGCTTCTTTCAATATTTATCAAATTGCCTCGATCTCTACGCTCGGAAACGACGACAGTCGACTTTGAACCTTAGAGTTACTTATTTTATTTTCTTCTTTGCAAAATGGTCGCTCGACTATTTCACCGTTGATTCGTTTCTGCTGAAGCGAAAATGTCAAAGTAGAATATTAAACCCGTTGATTACATGTTTAGTTTTTTTTTTTTTTTTTTAATTATAGTCGATACTTTTCCTATATCCTTTACGCGAGACATTGACGTCAATGAAATTCATCACGAATCCATATATGTATGATATTTCGTCGAAGGCGAACTGAGGAAAATTCGAGATATAGTATATCATGTATGACGTATATATGTATATACCATATATAGTATATATCCTATATATATAAATATGTTAAGAGAGAAAGGGTGCAATCTTCATGACTACTAGAGCTCTGCCGAGAAAGATTCCTTACATCGTCAAGTCATAGAAACTCGAACTCCTATGGTATATATCGAATATATCCCATTGAATTTCCAATAGTAATTCGTTCTTCTTTTTGCCCTCTTATTTATCTCACGGTGCGTGAGTGGGTGACACGCGATTTGTATTGCTTTTCGACGAATGCATCCGATGAAATTAAATTTTTTTACTACATCGTATCACTGCAGTGAAAAATAGAATGAACGAAAAAAAAAGAAGCATCGGAATGTCGAAAAAGCGAAAACGGAGCCGCGCCGCGGTTTTGCATTTCTGATGAAAGAGAATGATTAATAGGGTCTAAAGTTTGTGGCGAAGACTATGAATTTTCAAGCAAAAGGAAGATTAATTTACACGAGAATGAACGTTGCAACGCTGTACATCGTTTTATCTATGAGATGCAGCGGCCACGACGGCCCCCGCGTGCTGAAATAAACTTTTTGATAAACGAACCCGTTGAAGGCGCGCGGAAGCTGCGCGACTCCCGATACCCGGTCTCAAAGACGAAAGGAGTGTAAACTTACAGTCAACTCTTCAGACACAAAAGATATCTTCGTTACAATATCTTGGAGTAAACATCGAGATATTAATTAATGACGATGCAGCGCTCGCGAAATACCAAAGCGTCGCTCTCTCGTTTCGTTGCGTATCGAATCGCGCGAGTCCGCGGCATCGACGTTTAAATATTATTCGATCCGAGAGAAACGCGAAAAAATATTCTCAATATTCCGAGACGAAAATTGAGACGCCGACGCTGGCGTGACGTTTAATGATGTATTCCCGGCTTCGTTCCCCTCTTCGTTATACGATGGAATTAAATTCTCGAGATTCCAAAATTTTTTTCCCTGCAGCCTTCATTATTCTTTTTTTTTTTTCGTAAATCTAATCTATCCTCCACGTGATATATTGATATAAATGACCAACGATGAAGAATATATAATTCGTCAATTCTTCGAGAGTACGAGCTTTTCGTTTTGCCTCCACATTCCTAACGCGGCACTGATAAACGATCGTCCGACCTATCTTTTCTCTTTATTAAGTTAATTACAAAAATTATACATAATACACCGAACTTTCATTCCCGAGAAGCAAATCGTCCGTTTTTTTTTCTTTTTTTTTTCGCTCAACCGACGGAGATAACATCGTTTCGTAACTTCGTCAGGATTAAAGCATAAAAGTTTACCTAATACCCACCTCCCGAGAGGTAAAAAACAAAAGAGTTAATTTTTTATATTCCGTATTGGCTTCGTTGAACTTTGAATGAAAAAAAATAATTATAAATTAAAAAAGAAAGATGTGGTCATTTATCGCTATACGCCCGTCTCGATGATGCATAACTTCGATCCTCATCTCATCGGCTACTCGCACGTAGTATAAACTCATTCGAACTATTTAACGTTAACGTAGAACTTTGAATAAATTTCTTCGTGGGCGTTATTTCGGTAGGACGCTCTCGTCGTATTAATCAGCCGGAAAGGAGAGATTGCGGAGAAAATCGATTGCAGGAGTACTGCGACGTTCTCGTTATCTCAAAGTTCCGCGATGAGAGAACGACGGGGACATGGGAGAGAGAGAAGAGAAAACTTTGGGCTTTATGCACGTGGGCTTTATTTTGAACATAGCGCTCGACTGACGTGGAATTTAGATTATAGTGCATATATGCGGGTCTCCTCTCCCTGCGGCAACCTTAAGCCGAAGACTGTGTTCATTGCATACACGTGCAGCACGCACGTGCGAGGGAACTTCACTTGCGTGTGCTATTTCGTTCGATCTATTATCCCCCTTTTGTTCACACCGAACCTTTGCCTCGAACATCGTCGATCTACGTGCTCATTCCGTGACTCCTCGAACCCATCCATTTATCTTGTTGGCTAAAATAGGTGACGAGAATTATATGAGACAAACTATCAGAGGCGTGAGAGTTCCCGAAGCACGAATTTCTCGGCTCGGGTTCATCGGAAAATCTTGAGTCTACTTGCGACTTTAAAATACATTTTTAAAAACCGTGTTGGGGACTGCGATTTACGCGATTTTTCTCTGAAAGCAGCACTCGATTCTGATCCTCGAAAAGACGCGACGGTCGTCAGATTTATAAAAGACGAAAAGTTCAGCAGCTTCACTTTCCGGGACACAGATTTTTTTTTTCTTTTTTTTTTTTTCACTTTTAGTCGATTTTCCGGCCGGAAAAATAAGTGACGAGTATTATAAGAGAGGGGAGAGAAATCTCGAATCAGACGTGTGACACGAAAATCCGCGCAAGAATTTCTTTGCGAAAAGTCAGCGGAAGTACATTTGCGACGGAAATTGAAAGTATGAAAAGAAATCGAAATAACGATTTAAAGAATATCAAAACGTGAAGGAAACAAGTTGAAAAGTGCATTCGCGACGGGAATTGCAAGTACGAGGAAAAAATCTAAACTAAAATCGAAAGGAATAAACAATAACGTAAACAATTTACAATCAACACTATGATGTAGAGATTTTTTTTACACGAAACGAATGTATCACCGAATTCTTAATCCTTACAGAAGCGTAAAGGGCAGAAATATCTCACGTCTATAATACGGTGGAAAAGCTCTATGTAGCCTCACTTCGCGGATATTTAGATTATTCCACCTGATTGTTTACTCGCTCTTCCCGTAACCCTTTATCATTGCCGTCTCTCTACGCGAAGGAGTTTCGCTCTGTCTCTCGTTCTTATCTCCGTCGAGATAAAGTTAAATAGAAATGGAATTGGTTTGAGTGAACATTGCGGAACGCAAAGCTCAGACGCGGGATTTTCATTCGTCGGGATTAAGGCTCTGACTCGTTTAATAGAGAAGAAGAATGGAAAGAATTGGAAAATAAAAGGGTTAACCTTTTCCCACTGTATGAAAGTATGTCCGCAGATGCATAAACCCATAATACAGCGAAGATATCAAAGCGTATCGTACAGCGAATGAAACGAGATAATAAATTATATGCTCTCCTTCGTCAAATACGAATTCCTTCCCGATTGGCTACTATGATGGAGGAATATTCACAGCTTCCGCTAGTCGCACAGTTCCATCGTCGAAACTCGCGTTAATCCTCACGTTGATATTATTTTTCAACAGCGTGCGAATGACTCTCAAGCGTCACTTACATATCCGTCGGTATTGAGTAAAACGATGTTATCGCGTTAGCAATGGATAGAAAACGGGTTATCGCGCTTGGAATGGGTAGAAATCGGATTATCGTGTTAAAGTCTCGAATTCCTAACGATCATCGAATTCTCCTTCGTTAACGTCGAGGTGACAATTTTTTTTTTTTTTTTTTTTTTACTGTACCGACGAGATTCCGTTTTGCACTTGCAGAGCTCTCGAAACATCGCGGGTAGAAAGCATTCGAGTCGAAACGATAATGACGGAAAATTGTCGCATCGGGTGTCGGTAGTACGTCAGAAACGTCCTAAATAAAGAAGAAACTTGTAATAATAAAGAGAACGGACATCCATATACGACATTAGGCAGCAAACGAACTGACTTCGAAAGAACGCCCGTTCTAACGACGTATATTATACGATTCAACAAGTGCTCGTCATATCTGATATAGACGCCACTTTCAGAGTTCACGACGACGCGATATTTGAATAACTAGGCAATCTTTTTTTATTGCAGACGCGATTCTCGCTACATTGAGCAATGAATTTTTACGATTACCTGAACTCTCTCCTTCCCCTCATCTGCATTCGCCGTCGTCTCTCTTCGCGTTGTAAAGACTACGAGCATTTTTTTTCTTTTTTTGTCGATTTTTTACGCATTCGTGTGCCCTATGCACAGTTAAGAGAAAACATAGCCGCCGGAAAGGTCTTTAAACGAACCGTGTAACGCGCTGAAATAGTTCAGCTGTTGTTAATATCGCTCGATGTATGTACGCCGAGTTTCTCGAAATTTACAGCTGACCTGTTATACCTTTAACGTTGTTAAACGCATATCTCAATCTATTAAATTACTATACTATTCCTTCGGCAATAATTAACACCGTTTTCGGTTCACGCGCGCACGACTCAAAGTTCCGACAAATTACCGAAGTTATAACTAATTCCAGTTAAAATTTTACAATTTTCTACAAAAACGTCGTTTCATCTCTGAGGGAAAAGAAAAGTTGTGTTTTCGCCCGAGAAACGAATAAAAAAAACTCAAAGCAAGCGCTGTATGATCATTGCAAAGAATTTTTTTATTTCAAGAAACAAAGGATAATTTAATAAAAATTCCTCCGATTCACTGTGTTTAAAAAAATAAAATGAAAATAGAGAAAACGCCAATTCCCAACGTTATTTCCACGGTTCAGCTGTAAAGATCGGAGTATTGAAAATCGCGAAGGGAATTCTTCATTCTCCTTCATTTCTTGTACTGATCAGCCGGATGACGATCGATAGGGAGCGATTTGATGATAAATGAATTGTTTCCACTACTTGAGTTTGTTTGCAAATACTATCGAATTTTATCCAGATAATTGTTATTTATCGAGAAGAAAGCTTCCATAGTTCCGGAGCTGTTATTTATCGGGAAGAAAGCTTCCATAGTTACGGGGGGTTGAAATGGCTATACGTTTACTATTAGATGGGAAGCATCGAGGCGATCGTGAGAGCAGTTGAATGAGGTCTATCCGGGGCGGCAGGACGACGAGGATTGTGCTCGGGATGAGGAATGACGAGGAGACTCGAGGCGGGGGTATGATTAGTCGAGTTAAACTCCGGTAAGGGGGTATTAACGCATTTCTCGCCATACCCGACGCCCATTGCGGAAATTATAATCGAGTGGGAAAACCTACGTACACTACTAGTTACACATGTACTTACATCGCGATACGATCCGCGTAATATCGTCGAGCATCGAATCTATTTACAAAACAAACAAAACCACCCACTGGCGGATAAAAAAAAATTCTTTCTGCGTATACGAAGCTAATTAATCGCCACAAAATTATCACATAAATCATTTCGTTCGAAACAGTATCGCGATAGTCCGAAAAATTTTGTACATTTTTTTTCTTCACATCCCAACAATAAATGTACAATAATTTTTCATTTTTTTTAATTTGATGATTTTTCAAAAATTTATTTAACCGACAAACACAATTTGACCGGCCGATAGAGTTTACGTTAAAATGGAGTATCGATCTGTTTAGAGCTTTCAATCAATAAAAAAAAAATTAAAGATATTTCATACGTGTTGCATCCACTAATAAAAGTATGATAATAAATGTGGATGTAGCTTAACGCAATTATTACATTTCTAAACGTTTATAAAAAAAATAAAAAATTTGAAAAATGGCGAAGAATCGTGTGTATCGCATACTGGGATTAACTGCTAAGAGATCGGGTCCATTCACCCCACAACCATAAAAGTGCCTTTGCATGAAAAACCCTGCAAAGCACGATAGATCGAAGCTTTATCGAGAATTTCGAGATCCGGTATCACGTATATTGGAGGGACAGTTCGAATAAGGATGTTCGCTCCGACGAGACTGAATGGCGAATTAAATCGAGGGAACTAAATTAGAATTCGTTTTATCCGTAGCCTTGCAGTCCTACCGGCCAGAGGCCCATAGTATACGATGTTATATATACATATATTGTGTCCGTGTATCGCAATATATGCGTCTATATATAGATGAATAGTGTGGCGTGTCTATTCCCCACGACGGCATAAACGACTCGGATGCAAACGCACACGAGATGTGTATATATATGCGAGAACGAGAGACTCTCGTCGGGTTTATTGAATTCAACGCGATTCGCGCTCCATATCCCTTTCTATTGCAAGAGTGTGCAACGCATGCAGTTTCTAACGCGTGAAATAGTGCAGGAGAAGAGACTGACTTTTCGCCATATGAAAGCCTTGCGCCCGATCCTCCCTCGCAATGACGGAATGTTATACGCGTATAGTTTGCCAGAAATTGAAACTTGTAGAGTTTCGTCGTTTATACTCGGAGTTCAAACTCGACGCGATCTTTGTCTGCACATACGCGGGATTTACTACTTCGGCTGTGTCTTGTGGAACGAAGATCGATGATGATAACGGCGTAAAAATCGATCTATAAAATCGTTGCTTACATATTAATTATTGATTTATCTATTATTGGAAAAATTGCGTTTGTTAACTGAAAAATCGACCTTTCAACCAATTCAGTGTCTCCAGTTTCGTAAATATTAGGATTTAGACAGTGAGTCCCTATCGATCGATGAAAAAAATGATTAATAATAAGGACTACATCAGTATCCGCGATAAGTCTTTAATATCGGTTACTCTTACAGTGAAGAGCGGTATATATCGAGGAATTAGCGACCTCGAGAAAGCATAAAAAACGATTAAACGAAGTTTAAACTATTTTTTTATTTGTCGTTCGCCTCGAGTCGGCTTTCCCGCAGTCAGAACCAATGAACTTGCTTACCAGTGTAAATCGCGGAAAGCTTTCCGCTGACGTTTTAATTTCCGTACTGCTGAGGATTTCTACTCGGTGTTCCGAGGGACGAGGCTGTTGGGGATCTCTTCAGCCTGCAAATTGCAAATGCAAATGCGCTGGCATAACGTCGCAAACGCACTTGATCTCTTTCCGTGGGTAGAAGCATATCTACGTATTTACGTACACAGCCGTAATAACCGATAAGTTATGGGTGATATAGATTATAGAAAAAGAGTTCAGCGATGCGTAAAAAATTAAAAAATAGAACGTCCTATCGAGCGCGCAGCTTCGATCGTTTTTTTTTACACTCTTGTTTTTCATCTTACGGAGTATAAATAACATCTGAATAATGAAAAAAAAATAGATCCCTGTGCATTGGTTATGTGATTTTAGGCTGAGGGAACAGAATATTCCTTTTTGCCCGGAAGTTTTGCACAGATCTTTATCTCTCGTCTCACCGAAAATCTTCGTGTGATAGACTCTTCGTCGAGGGACTCTTGTCCCTCGGGGAGAAGGACGATGACGGAGCTAATATTTGCCTTTTTTCGTCAGCATATACTATATCGAAGTATAAACGATTTTCTATATCTCCATCGAGATATTTGAATAATGCAAAACCCCCTCCGCCTTTATTCACTATGAATTCCGAATAGTTTTATAATTACGCGAGATAAGTGAGCGGACGGAAGTAAAACTGATAATTAATTAACTTCTTAAAAGTTTCATCTTATTTAATAAAGAAATACGGAAGGGAGATGCAATTTTTTGCGAAAGATTTCTGGATCCTTTTCACCGTAGTTTCGTCAAAAGTTTGAGTACTTCCTTTCAAACTCAAAGCTACCGGGTGAACTGGTCGGAAGGGAAACATTTCTTACTTTTTGTGATTATCTTGCTTAACGTTCTTTTACATCAAATTCCGACGAAAATTTGCATATGAGGTATTCATTTTTTTTTTTTTAAGTAAAACACGAATAAAGTTGAATTTTTACCGACCATTCTTATACTTCTTTTCGAAAAAACTTCGTAAAAACTGCCGTAAACCTTTGCACTTTTTTTACGGAGATGAATTGTTTTTCCGCGCATTCAGAAAAAAAAGATTTAGATCTTCAATTCCCGAATCATGACAATGCTACATAAAAATTCAGCAGTTCCTCCTTTACGATTCTTTGAGACAACCTTTTTTTTTTCTTCCGGCATATAGTTTGAATCGAGCCACGCGCAGGTATTTCCGCCGTTGCAGAAATGAGTCTCGTAAACTGTGGCGGTGGTATTACTGCTATCTAACGAAAATTTGCATATACATACGGCAAGGGCTCGGGTTTTGTACCGCTTGGAAGTAGGAAGATTGGCGATGCAAGCTATTAGAGATACCAGCTATCGCTCGTGTGCTAACAAACGCAAAGACCCTTCTATAAAAATCGATGATATGTTAAGCGTTAGACTCGCATTTATATGCCGTTTGATTAGATTAGACTATCACGTGTAAAAAAAAGGGTTTTTAAGAAGAATGTTGAAGTACGGAAGATTATCGTTGATGCTTCGTTCGTTTGACAATCGACGACCGTTCGATGTTCAACGAGCAGCATAAGTGCGTTTTGTCGTGGAACGGTTTGGAAATGGTAAAAGAAAAATAAGATTTCTCTTCGACTCTGACGTTTTCATAATAAATTCATAATATTCATAATAAAAAAAGTGTCATAATAAATATTAGAAAGAAAACATTTCCTTTACCTGAAGAATTTTGAGAAAAAGCGACTTTTCGTTTTTTCAAACAGGAATATCGCTTTTCGATGGAATATCGGAAAAACCGATGTGTCTATCGTATTCTGTGTGAAAAAATACACTTGATAGGATTTTCGACAGAGTTGCAGAACCATTTTTTTTTTCGAGTCGTTCCAGAGCCGCGACAAAGGCGGAAAAAGCACTTCAAAGGAGTAGTCTTGCATTTTTTTTACAACATATCGAATGGTAAAAAAAAAATCTGGACGATACATTGATTTTTCTTTTCGCTCAACAGAAAAACGATACCAATTTTGGCCCGAAGCCTAGCAGGACATTACTAAAAAAAAAAAAAAACAATTTTTTCTGCCTTCGGCGAGACTAAACTTTCGCATAAATAGCCTCAGCGGTCCTTTCACGCGTCAATTACGCGACGAATAAATGGGAACAATAAATATATATACCGACAATGTGAGGTATTTTATTCATTGATTTTTTCGTGTGGAAATCTCTTCGAACTTTTAAGAATACTATTTTTAGCTACAACTTTTTTTTCTTCGTATCAAACGGGCAAACGTCGTCTCACTTTTGGTATCACGATCGATGTTATTACTAAATAAAAACCTTAAATAAACACATATAGAGAATTCCTTTTCAAATGTCCAATGTTCAAAATCCATACGACCCATACGTGTAATAGATCGCGAGACTTACCTCGTTTATCGCTATCCATTGTTACGAAGAGGAACAGAAGCACTACGAAAAAAGAGGATCGTCATGCTGCCTTACTTTCGCTTGTTGCGCGACGCTTATATAGCCTCGACTCAGACTTCTCCCACGACGTCGACGTAATTAATCTTTCCGACGTTATATTTGGTAACTCTTCGTCGGAGCTTTAAAGCCGAACCTTCTAAAAACTCGAGTTTATTCCGCCCGCAGTGAGTTTATCATTCTTCTACGATCTCAAACTTTTTTTCTTCGTGCACCGAATTATACAAATTGCGATTCGTATCCAAAAATAACTCGCGAGCTCAGCGTACTGCCGCTGGTTACGCATAACAAACAGTGTATCCCTGAACGTGTAGGTATTGCGAAAATATTCTCTCTCAGCCGCTTTCCCGTTCGGCCGACCGCGATAATGTGACACTAAGTAATTGAATCTCACATAAAAAAAAAGAAAAAACAAAAAAAGATCTTATATTTACAAAGCGCTTCTATCACCATTATCGTAGCTCTTGCGGCCGTCTCTCTTCAAAAGCTCACCTTCCATCTGTTCCCTTAGCACTTCACAAAAAAAAAAAACAAAAAAAAACAGTATACAGCGTCAAATAAAAATCATAGATTACATCGTTCTCTCTTTCTCTTCTCGTGTCGTAATAAAGATGTTGAAGCAACTTGGGAGGCTTGAGGGTTCGTTCGTTGTGTAATAACGTTCCCCTCGTCGGGATGAAACAGCCTTAAGCTCCGGCCGTCAGCCAACCACTCGCGAATAATCTCGCCAAGTGAGATAATAAAGTACGCGCCCGAGGTGACCCGGCTTCGGGCTCTACGGTTTCCTCGGCCTTTTTCGTCATATTATAATTAATCTCATCCTCGCGTTGTTACGAGACGAAAAGTTTAAAGCTGCAGTTTCGAAAAAGCTCTCCCTTCGGCGCGTTACAGTTCTCTCGTCGTTTCCTCTTTCCCGCCCGCGTTTGTCCTACAGGAGCCGGTTATTCATGGCTTCGCGAAAGCATATTCGATCTTTAACTTCGAGAGCGAGTAAAGCTTTACTCGTCAACGGCGCAGTCTCGTGTTCGTTGCCGAGTGAAAGCTTCCCGCACAATGAAAGCATTATCCCTGTTAATATATAATGTTTCGCATCGACGGGTAGATTCCTACCTCTCGATATGGCTATTGTATGCGAGGTGAAACTGTACGATGATGTACTCTCGTCTAGTTGCGGTACATACAAAGTATCGCATTACAATTGTCGGTTATAACAGTGTGTTACGTCTTCGCGGTGAAATTCTGTTTGGTAGAAAGAAACACTGATATGCTAATAACTGTGTGCGAATCTGTTGGTCGCGAAGGGCCGATCACTGTACCAACTTAACAGTCGAGTCCGGGGATATATCTTTGCATGTACAATGGGAGCTTTACGCTGAGGCAATTAATACGTGAGTACGTGAGACACGTGTAATTCAGAAGCTTGCAGCGTTATTTTCACCGTCTATCTATTTGTTTGCGCGATTATCTCGGATTAAAAAAAAAAAAAAAAAAAAAAAAAAAAACGTCGATCCTTTTGTTGTCACAGTATTTTAAATTTATTTGCCGTGTCCTCATGAACTATTTGATTCGCGATCAATGAGAAAAAGAAAAAACAATTGGAGACTTTTTTTATTTCGAAACCAGTCGCTATATTCTATATCGTTCAATTAATTCGGGAGGGAAAATGATTTTTGAGAGGGCGACGGCGTTTAACGGTGGGAAGGGAAAAAAAGGAATAAACGGTGGGTTTGTTCTCGCGTAGAAACTCGTTTCATCCCTCTTCCTCCTTCTCGCTGTATTCTCTGTGGTAATTGGAAAAGCTTCCAACGACGAGGCACACCGGCGGGAAACCCCCTCGAAGTCGTAAATTTACACGAGAGACAAATTAAATCCTCGTGTTAATGAACCTCTGTGGGGAAAACGCTATTATTATCGTTTGCGATTTTTTTTTCCTTCGAATGTTCATTCATACGTCTCATCACACTTTAGTTTCGAGAGTCTCGTAAATAAAGAACGTTTTCGCCTTAGGAAAAAAAAAAAAAAAACGATATTGTAGTCGTTACCATGGCTACGAATTCTTGACTTCGGGCGACTGTTCTAAATGATTTTTTAAGCCGCTCGTTGGGTAGTGAAGGGATGAAAAAAAAGTAACGCCACGTTATAGACACTGATCGCTGCGGAGTCAATGGGTAAACACAATCGACGCTCCGAGTCGATCTTCGTAGGCTTAAATTTCATCCTTACATTGCGAATGATGGATGGGCTGTGGCACACACACGCGAGTATCGGACGAGAGTTTCGTACGCGATATATAAGGATTTCGACCGAAGAAGCTTCGGAAGGAGGGCTTTTGAGTACCGCGAGAATATAAAAATCTATGGCAGCTGCTCTTATCGCGTTGGAATATATCACATCGTATATATAGTACGATTTTTTTCACGATGAAGTGTAGTTGTTGAATATTCTTCGTTGGCGTAATCGCGGAGATATAGAGAGAGAAAAAATTTCGATGTATTGAACGTAACTTACGCGGCGTATTATGCGTACGGTGAATGGAATAATTTTTTGCTCATCTCCGTAAAAAATTCCAATAGCAATGAGAATGAAAAGAAAAGCGATACGATTGTCAGCAGTAAGGTATACGGTGAAGAGATTTCACCGTGCGCTATAGAAAGTGCGCTTGCAGTGTAAAGTAATTGGAGGAAAAGTATGAATGGGGAAATAGAACGCCCCGAATGAAATTTTACTTCGACAGATTCGTCGTAATCCGAACTTCTTTGATTCGCATGAATTCCCTTGCAATATATTAATAATGTTGATATAAAATTTAATATTATAATTAATAATAATAATGTTATTAATGCACGAATATATATTTAATAATGGTATTTCATCAATGGATTATTAAATTCGGTGTGTCATCCGTATAAAAAGGACATACGTTGTCGGCTTAAGTTTTTGACTCGAAGAACGACGAACTGACGGTCTAAATTAATATATTTTTTGTTGTTACAAAAACAATCCCATAATTCGTGTTGCGGCCATTTTTATTTTTATTTAACAGAAAATTCTGTTAGAAGTTCATTATTTAAATTGGGCAAAAAAAATTCAACGATTCTGCAATTTTTAACTGTGACTGCGTAAAAACTGCGTTCTCTGCGAAATATACGCTCATATAGGTTACTCCATACCGACACAGTGTGCCATTTTCATACGGGTGGATAAATTTAAATGAATATTTCAAATGAAATAATTCTACTCATCTCCGGCGATATTATATCGAAATGGAATCGGCATGGATGGGAATAAACCTTTAGAATAAAATTTTATTAAAAATAAAAATTCGTTCGCATCGTCGAATCGTCCGAATACCATTGTATTTTGTATTAATATTCATAGTCGATCGATTGTCGGTGATATCAGTTTATACGATGAAAAGAGGCAATGGAAGCGATACCCTTGTTAATTTATCGACTATTATTTTGTACACAGGCCGAACATTTCACGTGAAATAATTAGACCGTTTGCGAAATAATACCGTACCGCGGTCGTCGTGGTTGAGAGAGTAAATCTATATATAGTGGCTTTTGATTGAGCGATAGACGTCCAAACGCCGAAGCGGCTTGTCTACCCTCCCGAGCGTTGATTATCTATCGGGCGATGCGATATTAATTGTCCGTTCGGTGTACGTTAATTGGAAATTCGTAACGGTCCACCACCGTGTCAATGCGGTGGATTACAGTGGCTTCGGTGTGTTGTTTGCGCGACAACGATCCCAAGTACGGAATTTTCTCGATTAAAACGAATATTTCGCGACATCGATATTTACGAATTATGGTACCGGCGAATTTATTGACTCTTATAAATAAAATACATCGCAACAGCGAATCGCACGAACGGAGGTCAGTTTATTTCAATAAAAAACAAACGCGCTTCGTTGACTCCGCGATGAAAATACGTGAGAGATAAACAAACTGTCGGTAAAATTAACGTCGGAAATTGGAAATAATTAATTCAATATTAAATTTGAAATTAATGCCTTCCGGACTCATTATCGACGCCCGGGACTTCGACAATCCCGGGAACTTCCGTTTCGAAGGTTTGATTACATTGTCAAACATTCTGGAATCTCTCGGTTCCGTGGGATTTTCATTCCGATCGATATATGTATAGCTGCTGGAGTCGTCGATTTGATTATACGCAATCGCGATGTCCAGATAAGCATAACAGAGAATATGTAAATAGGTTGATATCGAAATTCGCGAATGGGTAGTAATTTCTGATACATTTTTTCAAAATTATGTTACAGACGACAGTTGCAGTTGCTATTTATCAACGTACGACAAACGATGATTCTTGTAAGTTTACTCGCGACAATGGCCCTCATTAGTTTAGCGAGAGGATCGCCTATGTCCTACGCTACCTATCGACGAAGGGAACTTCCGGTGGACGAACGTCCCGAGCTGCTGCTTCTTTACGATCAAAGAGGTCTGGAGGTGAGCATCGCAATTTCCTGTTCATATTTCCAATATCATTATCATTGTTTATATGAAAAAATTGAATCGATAAAAGATAACATTTCTGATTGCTTCATATGATAGTAAAAAACGACAAAAACTAACTTTTTTCTTTACTTCATATGAAAATAAAAAGCGATAGAAGGCAACATTTTCCATGACTTCATGTGAAAAAAAAAAGAAATAAAAAAATAAACGATAGACGATAAAATGTTTGTTTTTTTCGTTTAAAAAAAAAAATAAATATTAGTCTCGAAGGTTCGAACGCACGAATGATAAAACCGCGAAGAGAAATTGTGAAATCACACGATCGTCACCAATTTCTATCGAACACGATAAACTCGATTTCCCGATGATTGGAAATGAACGACAGCGAGATGGGAACAAACAAAGTCGGAATCACTCGATCCCGATAATAGCACAAACACGAGAGCGATTTTCGGCATCGTAGTATCTCGTGGGCGATAAATGCTCAAATACGCGATAGGTACGCCGGTACTAATGAGTAAACAATGGTATAGACGGTCTCGTTACAGAGAAGCTATATAGGGGGGTAGGGGGGGGGGGGGGGGGTGAGAACGAGAGAAGCGGATGTTAGTAGACAGAGTTTGGATTCCCGTGGAAAATCCAAGCGACGCGGATATTGACTCGGATATTGAGAACCCGTGTGCACAATACCCGCCCCATGGCTATGAGTCAACAATGTTTCGATATTCGGGATTAAAATTCGACAATATTCTCCACTCTGCTTATATTTCTTTGCCACATAGACACAAATTATTTCCTATTTCTGTGATTTACGATCTAAAAAAATAGCTTCAATTCTCTGCTTTAATTCTCTTCTCTTCCGACAGGGAACACTATACATCGAAAAAAGAAAGAAAAAAAGCAATAAAAGCTTTCAATGAATAACCATTAAATACTAATTCACACAATTGCCAAACGGAAACGGTATAGAATGTAAAAAGTCCGATTGGAAGAGCGAAACTTTAAACGCAAGTAGAGTTCCTTCGTGAATTAATTATTCGCTCGATCGAGCGAATGTAATTAGTGCATTTTGAACGTAAATCAAAGAATGTTCGACGTCGAGCGCAATACCCGGGGATTGAATAGAGGAATCGAAGAGGAAAAAAAAAGAAAAAAAAAAAAAAACGGGAATCAAATATGCATTGGAAAATGTGACGCGCTGTATGTTTCCTATCGAAGTCACGTCGGACGATCAGTCAGTCTTGTTATTTCCCATACGGCAGCGCGAAATAACTGAAATGCGGAATCCAATTCTGTTTGACGCTCTCGGCGCACAATGCTCGGGAATTTTTAGGACCAATTTTATAGTACGCGATGATACGATAGTATTGAGTCTATTATATGTATCACACGCGCGTCAACGTTCGATACATAGGAGTTGTGTCGGTGACTTCAAAAAATATGTACAATTCAATTCTTTCGTATCCGTTATACATACCCAACGATCGAAGGGGCACGTTGAATATGTCGGGATAATGCGTGACGAAACGACGCCGTAAAACCATATTTTGCATCGTAAAGCACCGAGTCACCGAGAGAATAAAGGATAATACATTGTATAAAAGTGAAGAATGCCTCCCGCTGAAAAATTCTTCTATCTCTCGATCTCTCATCCGTTGTTTGCTCGCGAATTCCTCGTGCGAATTCTATTCGCTCGAATGTTGTTTCTGTTATTTCATCTTCCACAACGGTAAAAAAACATATTTTTCTCATACCGCAATAAAGCATTGGAGAGATACTATTCATTGCTCGAGTGCTATGTTATTCTGGCTAAAGCCGAGAGAACCACAGGTGTAGTCGCGGAATTCTCGTTTTTTCGTGATCATTCCATCGCGATACCGGAATAGTTGTCGCAACGGAATGCACTTCGGTCGAATATCTAACAAAACGAAACATAGGAATTTGAAAAAAAATTGGCGGTATCGAAATAAAAATCGTATACATTCGGCGCGTAAACTTCCGAAAGATATTCGATCCAAGCGATAAAAGCATCGTTTCTATTCCGAACAAAAAAGAAAAGAAAAAAAAAAAAAAAGGATCAATTAACGATTCTCGAAGTTACATCGACGAGTGTTATCAAAGGACAGGAAAAACTGTTCGCAGTGGTGATGGACATCCCGGAATGAAATTAAAGGTCTTGCGATAGGGTCGGCACTCTAGAGTTGCGTTACGGGTATATAGGGCTCGAGAGCCCTCCGTTTCTCTCCTCCGGCTATTATCGCGAATAGAAGGGCGAATTGCTTTTAGCTGTGCCTCGTCAACGTTAGCGTAGTTTCCTCTGATGCGTCTCTAACATTAGCCGCCCGTGTGTGCGATGTATCGGATACGCGATAAAACGAAGTTCCGTGAGTTGAAACTGACCGTTTCGCTGCGTAACATCGAAGGGTTTCTCCGTGTCGATTACTATATCGAATTGGTCAGTTTCTCGGCGTTTGGCATCGGTATACATCTACCAACGGCAACAGACTTGTCGATCAATGCCACTAACGCTACGAAACCATCCCTTCGATGTTTCAGAACACAGATCCACCGCTGCGTTCCCCGAATGAAATCGAACGCGACTATGGAATCGAACTTTCGTTGCAGAATGATATTCCGGATGTCGGTACCGATGCCGGTACGAGTATCGCTCGTACGAAGAAACTTGGATTGAGCCGAAATTCCCTTTCGATCGTAAATCCGGTGGACGTGTTGAGGCAACGCGTGATGTTGGAATTGGCGCGCAGGAAGGCGATGCAGGATCAGCGACAAGTCGACGCTAACCGTCGTATACTGGAAACTATCGGAAAACGATCGATCGGAGATCAAGACTCGGGTTATCCGAGAACCGTAGGTCCGTCTCACAGCGTCAATTCACGAATGTATACGAATGATATACGCAACGAAAATCTACAACATTCGCAGGAACAACATCACGCGTACACGCAACGCATACCGATCGATAGAACGCGCGAATGGTACGTCGATGATTCGGTTATACGAGAAAACGGCGACGACGAAGCGCGTAAGGTATTATCCAATTATCATCACGATAGGATGTAAATTGCGACGATCCATCGATAAGTTTCTTATACTAATTACGTCATAATTATTACGTGGATAATGTATTTACATGTTGAAGACTTTGCAGACGTTTGTTGTAACGCGAGCGCCGCTATATCTCTATCAACGACTAATCACGGATCCACAGAATTCCTTCCCCCGAGTAAACGAGACGATAAATGATGCTATATAATATATATTTTACCCCATTCGCGATACGTATTTTAGTTGTTTGCAACGTAATTTTTTAAAAGATTTTTGTTGCTCCGATTTGTATTTTTCATTCCTACATACGATATACTTACCGATTACCGTGAATTTAATTTTTACAACGAAAAGTTGTTTGTCTCAAATACGATAATTCAAATGAATTTCTTTTGTATTCCATTTCCGATCGATTCACAATTAACCCGCTGATTTCCCCGGGAAAGCGCAAGCGAAACGAAACAGTATTATACGTTGTGATTTTTGTAAGGTAAAAAAAACCTCAATGGGTTTTTTTTTCGCGTCGATAAGTTACCTACTTGTCTCATTCGTGATAAACCGAATAGTCCGTTCCGCACATAAATGAAAATTTCGTAGATTATAAGTCACGTATGAATCATTCCTTCCGATCCACTAGCCGTTTTAAGTTGTGTGTACATTTAAAAAAAAAGAAAAAAAAAAAGAAAAAATTTGCTGCGTTTTATCCTTCCCGTCCCGCGAATATACGTAGTTTACGATTATTGAAATAAAACCGTCTAAGGAGCAAAACAGTTAAAGAAACAAATATCGAAACTCTGAAGCTTTCAAAAATGTACGTACATCGATGTTAGACATTAGGACAACAAAAAAGGAAAAGAAAAAATAAATAAAAAATTCGATATTATGCCTCTACGAGATTGGTATTGAAAAATTACGAATTATTGATTAAAAATGCGTATAGTATAAAATAAGCCTCTGTATTTCGATTCATCCAATTATCGATGTATCTCTTTAATCTCTGTGAAGAAAAAAAAAAACAAAAAAAAAATGTATTCGTGTGCACAGATATATATACCAAAGGTTTTTATTTACCGTTCGTGTTTGCCGCACATATAGAGAATATAATTTTGCGTCCAACTTCCGGGACTGGAAATTGTTATTTGCAGTCAACTAGAATTGTTTCGATTGCGTTGTACAGGATATTCCTCAATACCGATTTGTTTTTCCGAGAATAAAATTTCATTCCGAAAAAAGCCAAAAAAAAAAAAAAAAATAGACAATAGAGTTGTTTATTACTTGATGTCCACGTCAATGAACCACCCAATCAAAGTAATTTAATTATAAAATGTTTATTATTCTTTGAGGTCTTTTTTTTTTCTTCTTTTTTCATTGATTTTTATGTATAATACTTATGATTATCATTACAATTACTACAATTAAGACAACACGTAAGTATTCCTCCATTCACGTAGATCGTGAATAAAAAAATAGTATTGTGTTCGCGTCGTCCTATTCATTTCGCAAGTACAAAGTGTGTTGACCAGTTTCACTGTACAGAGCTCACCACCATTGGAATTATCATTAATATACAATTGCTTTGACTTAAAAATTACTCAGATGCCGAACATTTCGAGTGGAAAAAATCTCTCGGAGAAAAAAAAAAAAAAAAAAAACAGTCGATCTTTATAAAATATAATCTCGTGATAGAATTTTTTTTTCATATAACCGCTTCACGTCCTAACAGTTCAAAACTGAAGAGAATAGGGAGCCGACATTAATAGATGGTATGCAATGACGAGGAAGAACGGCAGACGAAGTCAGCGGTAAGAAAAAAAACGAAAGCGCAGATTTCGCGGTTGCAGGAAGAATGGAGAAAAAAAAAACAAAGAAAAGTTAGTTGGGAAGGATTTTAAGAAACTACGATTCGAAATGAGAAAAAAGGGTGCAAGTTTAATAATAACGACGATGTTAAACTATTTTTTTCGGTGATGTAGATGATCATAGTTTACGAAGGTCGAGAACGAAAACGCTGCCGTCTGACGCCGAAGCGCCGACTTTGTCACCTCTACTATTCCAACAAACCTCGAAAATACCACCGGTACCTTTGTAACTGTGAACCAATTGGCCACTCTGCGTCGACCAAATATGAACACATTTGTCGAAACTTCCGCTTGCGAGGAATTTTCCGTCGGGACTAAACGCGACGCTGTATACAGGTTCGGTGTGTTTCGTCAGTGTGTGAATGCAGGCGCCTCTCTCAACGTCCCAAAGTCTAACAGTGGAATCGAAGGAGGCGCTGGCAAGTGTCAAATTCATGTTTGGATTGTGCGTTCCCGGTCCGGTAGGCGACCATTTGATGGTATAAATCTCTTTGCTGTGAGCCTGAAGATCGTGCACCCAGGTGTCTTGTTTCATCGACCAAATCTTCAGACTCATGTCGTCGGAACAACTGGCCAATAGATTTCCTTGGGGATCCCATTTTATAGCGTTGACCTCGTTCTGTATAATCAATGTTCACTTATGATACAAACTATTCGAAGCACCAGAAGATATAAAGTTTTTGATTCTACTCGCTGTGGCGATAAAACGAAATTTTTTTAATAGAAAAAAAAAAAAAAAAAATTATGAAATGGTAAATTGTAAAATTTCTCAAAAGAGAATTGATTATTTAGCGATAACATCAAATAGGTACGGCGATTTTGAGCTCTGATTAGAAACGAATTCGTCGACTTCGCTTCTCGATATATATGGTCGTTCGATCGCTCGTCGGCATTTTTTGAGAAAAACAAAAAAAATTATGAAATGGTAAATTTTAAAATTTGTCATAAGAGAGTTAATTATTTAGCGTTAACATCAAATAGGTACGGCGATTTTGAGCTCCGATTCGAAATGAATTATTCGTCGACTTCGCTTCTCGATATATATCGATCGTTCGATCGTTACAGCAAGTAGAGTCAAGATGTACTTAGATCGATCGTAGCCTAAATATAATAATAGTGATATAAGGCTTTTTACCGTATGCCCCTGGAAGCTCTTGATAGGTTTGTCAACGTTTAATTTGCAAACGTGAATGCACTGATCTGTGGAGCAACTTGCGAACGATGTATTCGTTTGCCAGTCAACGTCCAATGCTGGGGCACAGTGAAAGCTGAATTGTTGGGTGCACTGACCACTGGCCGCGTCCCAAATAATTGTAGTCTTGTCGACACCGGCGCTGAGAATATAGTTGCCGCGTTTGTTCCACTTTAACGCGAATATCGGACCTTTGTGTTGACCGAGAGTAGAGGCCAATCTACCATCCGTCGTCCAGATTCTCGCGTAACCGTCGTAACTACCGGTGGCCAGGAGAGTTCCGTCGCACTGTTGACACGAAACAAATGTTTGCGCATTAAACGAAAGTACCCGTCGCAAGTTACGGACAACGGAAATTCCTCTCGGAGTCTCTCGCAGCATTATATATCATTCTTATTTTGTTTCTTTTCTTTTTTTTACGTACATTCCAATCCAAAGACGTCACGTCCTTGTTGCTCGGTACCTCCGTGCCGCCTTTCTGTATGCAGTGACGTAAAACAAGTTGATTCGGCGCTTGCGAATTATCGGACATATCCCATATTCGTGCGGTACTATCCCCGGAACCGGATGCCAGAAGATCGGTCGTCGGATTCCACGCGCAAATGAATACCTCCGACTCGTGACCGCGCAATTTTGTGGCTTTACTCGCCGGTATTTCAACAGCGCTCGCGTTATTACCCGTTCCCGCGCCTTGCTGCTGTTCGTCAACCTCCATCTCTGCTCTGTCGCCGCTTCTCTCGTTCGCTCCGGTACCCTCGTTCGACGTAACGACTGAATAATTCAAACAATCATTGTATCAACTGATTTTTCAATTAATAAATCTTTCCGATAAACACATGAAATTTTTTTTTTTTGTTATCTGTATGCTCCTCAGCACATGAATATCCGAAAGTAAAGTGAGAATTTTGCTTCGCCATCCCCGTCCGAACATCAATAATTACGACGATAGTTTTATCATATAAATGATAAAAATATCGTCTATATTGAAAACGGATGGTTTTGGCGGAAAATCCTAACGAGACGAATATCCAAATACACAAGCGGTCCTATAATTTGCCTGAAATTGTAAGGAGGTTCACGAAAATTGTTTATTTCGTTACCAGGGTGTAACAGGCTGATATTCTTTTATCTTTTTCTTTTTTCGTAAAATAGAATAGACGTAAAAAAAAAAGAACAAAAACTTGAAGCGAGAGAAACCAAAAACTCTCATTCTCTGCATATACTGTTGAACTTGTGAATGTTAATATATCTAATTTCTTGAAAAATGTTAAAATAAAAAATTATATAGAATGTTGTAAAAGGGTATTTCCCGTTAAATAAACAAATTAATAAAAAAATGTATGTTTTTTTGTTTGTGGAAAATTTATTCTAAATATTACCTTCTTCGCCATTGGTGTCTTGTACCTCCGTCTTCACCTGTTGTTTCTGTTGATTTTGTTGATTCTGACGAGAAGCCACGACGTCCGGCATGACGGCGTCGATGAGAGACAGCGACTCAACCATTCTTTGCTCCGTTCCATCTTCGCCTATCGATATCTCCGCTTCGGTGTACTGGAGACCCTTCTGAAGGATGGATAGTAAAGCGGCCGGCGGTACCAGCGCTCCGTTGATGTTACTCTGGGATATATGCGACTCGATGCCAAAAGTATAAGCCGAGTGTTGGAAACCTGAGAGAAATTACGAAAATAACAAAAAATTAAAATAAGCACTATGAAAAAATAATAACAGGATTCTGTATTGAATTTTTTTTTTTTTACAAAAATAAAAAAAATGGTTTTATCTATTTGATGCGATGTTTCAAATACGAATTTCCGGTCGGTGTCGATCGGGAGCGGTTTTTTCGGAAGCTATTTGGAGGTTATGAATGCGCGGTGGCCGATGCCTACGTACCGGATTCCTGAAGATATCGGTAGACCAAAAAGTTGACTTCATCGCTTGAGAAGCTCATCGTTCCTGGTCTTCACGCCACTAGCACAACATATTTTCGTGGAACAAAACACCCTCGTCGACAGGACCCGGGAATGTAAACTCAGGTGGGACGCCGCGCGATTTGCCGCGTACACGGGCGGGGGGAGGGGGGTACAAAAGATAACACGGGCGCATAGAGCATAGAGAGAGAGCAGCAACACCTCAACTCGTACGACTCGTACGGAGAGAAGATAGCCGCTTTAGCGGATCAGTACTTTTTTCGGAGTACTCGTGGTTCTTCGCGGTCCGCGGCTATATTCCGTTCTTACCACGGAAATTCCTGACGAAAACTATTTTTGACTTTGATTAAAAAAAGCGATCTCGTGTTGAAAAAAACGTTGCGAACCAAAGGGCCGAGAGATATGAGCGTTATTTGTAGAAATTTACTGAGAGCGTGGGTTACGCGTCCTTCACTCCGAACAGCTATGCGACCCGCGATTCGAACGGGTGCGTACTGCCTATGATTTATCGTCTCGTATTTTACCTTCAAGGTATTCGATGAATTTACGATTTTTCACCTTTGCGTAAAATGCACGGTGTTACAAGATATTTAGGTTTTGAATTGCAGAAAAGGGGAAAAAATCATACATTATTTTCATACGATGATTTTTTAATGCATTTCGGCGTTCCAAGAAAAATTACGTGTATCTTCCATTTCCACCATCTTGTTCAGTGTTGCAATTCTTTTCACTGGCATTTTTTTATCGAGTGAGCTGCAGCCCCAAAGCTTCGCAGACCGGTTCGAGCCAACGTCAGGTTGCTTGTCAGAGAAGCGCATGTAAACATTAGAGAGATAATCTGTTTAAGCAGCCGGTACACTACGGTATGAAAATTTATAGTTTTATTTATGAATGGTACTTTCTTTAGGTCGTTGTGATTTTTTTTTCGTTTCATTTCATTCATCGGATAATCGGATAGCATAAATATTGTCGTTAGCGTTTACAGTGGATTTTGTCATAGTATTGTTGAATTCGATTAAATATTTTTTAAAGATGATCGCTTGTTTGCCGACATTAATTATTCTCTCATCTCCTATGTGAATCGCGATCTCGTACCTTATTACCACAATCAAAATCTAAAACTGGAACGTGTGCCCAAGAACATCGTTAGAGACCGGTTCGAATATGATATTTCTCTCACGTCTCGTCCGACGGTGATGGGGAGGGGAGAGGTTTAGCGTTATAGCTACAGGAAACTCGGATCGCGCACTTCATACGCATTTTTCACTTCTTCGCGGTGAGAGTTAATCGTTCTCGTGTGTTGTTTGTCCCCTCGGCGCGGTTTAAAGATACGATCCGAAGTATGAGCAACGAAAATAAAAAGGACGAACTCAAGAAGCGTTTGACGCCGCTCCAGTGGCATGTTACACAGGAAAAGGGTACCGAGAGGTAAGTCAGCAAATACGATTGACACTGAGACGTATTTTTTTTTTATTGGTCTTCGCGTTAGCCGCGATAGTCGCGACGAAGGCGGGTTAAACAATTCGCTTGTATAGTCACTGTCCTTGCGACAGTACGTCCGAGTACCCGACAGTTGGCCCTCGAGCTATTTTCATTTCTGTTTCATCACATCTTTTAACCACGCGTACTTCTCGTGACGTCAGTATCTTTCATACTGTCAATCTTCGTTAGCCGAGTAATCGAATAAACTTCGATACTCAGATTATTGTCGTTGCAAAAAAAAAAAACAATGCGGAAAAATGCATTGTTACGATTACTTAACACTGACAATGCTCGATAAACAATCGCGCGTTCTATTACTATTCCGAACAATTACTGTCACTCTCGTAATTAGTTATTGCAAAAACGCGATACAAATAAATCGTCCAAATTGCATCGAAAAAAAAACCTGTCCACGGAATATTCCGAAAATGCATTATCACGTTTTTTCCCCACACTATGACGATGATCCGCGAATGATTATAAATTCTAATAAATTCTCAGATCCAATTGCAATTCTAATGGTCAGTGATTCCAAAAGCACGGCGACTCTTCATGTGACACACGACAGAAATAACTTTTTCAAGAGCATACGTCCACCGCAAGCTAAGCATCACGGCCAAACGGTTTAAAAATACATTTCTAATGTGTATTCATGTCTCTGTCACAATTCCCTTGCGATACGCTTCCCCCAAAACGCCGTTCAATGGATACTCTAAATTTATAAGTTTAATTTTTTTTTTTTTTTTTTTAACAGGCCGTTTTCAGGATGTTACAACAAATTTTACGAAAGAGGAACGTACACCTGCATAGTTTGTGATCAGGAATTATTCTCGTCAGAAACTAAGTACGACAGCGGCTGTGGTTGGCCTGCGTTCAACGAGGTTTTGGAACAGGGAAGAGTAAAATTGACCAAAGATACCTCTAACGGTGAGCAACAGGAAATTTTTTTTTTTTTTACTTTATAATTATTATTATTATTACGTTAATATCTATCTTAGACATTTTTTTATCTATGTACATGTAAAGTCCTAACTACGCCTTTTGCCCAAAACCAATGCCTCGCTTAATCCCAACTGTGCATTGAAAATCCAAAATTTCACATGTTACCAGAGCATTATTACATTTTTTTTTTTTTAATTAGATTCTTCGATAATACAGTTGAAAAAAGATTAAGATATGCGCGTAAAACTGATTCTGAAAAAAATTCCGACT
Source organism: Buathra laborator (assembly GCA_934046635.1). NCBI lineage: Eukaryota > Metazoa > Arthropoda > Insecta > Hymenoptera > Ichneumonidae > Buathra > Buathra laborator. Next base: position 814,098 of record OW203897.1, on the reverse strand, counting down.
TTTTTTCGAGTCGTTTTTATTCCGCCGTTTTTGGCTCCGAATTCATTGAGTCATTTTAAAGAAATTTTAGTCGAAGAACAACGCGTGAGAAGACTTTAAGAAGTCCACCAGCCATTTTGCATAATCGTAAACTATTTGCTGAGTCGGCATTTTTATTAGTGTCGATCATTCGATTTTTTTTTAATTCGTTATCTATCGTTATAATTACGAAACGATCGCTCGCGGAAATAGAGCGTTTGCGATTACGGATACGCGTGATTGATGAATGTCTCGTGGTATCTCGGACCGTACGGTTTCTAAAATCAATATCCGTTTCTATCTCATAATAATCTCAGCGATAATTTCGTTATCGGGATTTCGGTTGTCTTTGGCTGAACAGAGATTTGTAATAGATATATATTTCGATCCCAAGATGTCTTTGGTAATTTGTTATATCCATTTCCACAACTCCCGCATGCCAATTGCTTAGAGTGTGATTGTGATAGACTTACATCTTGTTCTCTATCATCACTATCGTTGCTGTATTTTGGCGCAATGAAAATATTCGAAAAAAATTATTTGTCGAAAAATACAAAAAAGAAAAAAAAAATATATATATAAAGCAGTAATCCTCGCTGTCTTACCAAACTAATGGGCAGCTAACAATTTTTTATGCTGTGTTGGCAAATTATTGTTTTTTTTTTCTCTCCGAAAGCTCACGATTTCACGAGACGATAACATTTAACTGCTGCTAAATTGCAATATATTAAAATAAAATGGTATGTATCAATAACAAAAAACGAACTTCGATGTTTTAGTACATTTTTTTCTATACTTTTAACGGGATTTTTAGATTTTAGGATCGATCACTTTTCTCGCAAAGATAGTTTGGTAAAAGTCACGAGGATAAACATTTTGTTTGTTGTAGATTTGGATTTTTTTTTATTTTTTAATTGGTTTTAAACGCTTTTAATTATTCTCGAAAATCGTTCGAGATTTTTATTTTCATTTTTTGGAAATTTTAATGTACGTAGAATTTTGGAAAATTTGGACGGTGTTGGTCTCCGGTTAATCACACTCTATTGTTCTGTCTTTCCTTTGCCCTCCTCTACCGCATCCGCCAATACCACCTCACTATTCGCCAATGAAAAATGAAAACTGCGTCGCTACACACGACGCACCCAGTTGGTGGCAATCTACTATTGCTGATCGCAAACCCAGATATGGTGCGGACCGAGGTAACGTGTTCCAACTGCGGCGCGCACCTGGGTCACGTTTTCAACGACGGACCCAAACCAACGAGAAAACGTTTCTGCATCAATTCGGCATCGATAAATTTCCACGAAGCCGGAGCCGAGAAAAAACCCGCCGCGTAAACCGAAGCATCGTCATTACCGTCCGCAAAAGATGAATGGAGGATGAAGACTACGAGAAAAGGAAAAAAAAGCTCGAACCGTTACGATAGAACGAACAACACACGTGAAAATGTATATTTTCCATTTTCATTCCGATCCAAGAAACAGCGCAAAAAATTGGTATACGATAAACTCGATTTTAAGAAGTTTGACTTTCTCCATAAGACATTTGACTGAATCTTCCAAAGTTTACTTACTAATCTCCAAACTCGAAAAAAAAAAAAAAAAAAAAAAAAATGAAAAAATACTATGTATCGCGGAGCTATTGACAATGTTTTTTTTTTTCTCAACGTGATAATAACATTTTAAAATATAATGTTCGACGCGTGATAGAATTAATTCGCATAATAACGGAAAAACAAAAAAAAAAAAAAGAGTGAATTTTGTAAGCCATAGAGTAACTTTTATTTTTTCATGTATCAAACGGATGCCATAATGTAAATAATTGTAACTTATGATTATAAGAAATAAAGGAGCATTGGGAAGATAACTTACCTTACCGTATTCGTGAGAGTTGTTTCATCGTGAAAAAGGGATTTGAAAGAAGAAAAAAAAAAGCAGTTTATCGAAAAATGCGTCAAACGATATTTGTTATAAAATGTTTCCTTATATTGTAACGTCTTCAAAAGAAAAAGTAAAACTGATAAGAGTTACAGTACAATATATACGCAAACTTCTAGGCATAATCTTTAGACTTTACAATAATTCATTATAATCTTGTCGCTGCCATCCACGCATTCTATTATATTCATCAAATTCATTGTCGCTTAGAAAATCGTTACCTTTTTCCTGAGAAATCAGGTTTCCTTCCACTAATTTTATTTCCCTTGTGGTTTATCATCATTGTCAATGAATGTAAAAAACGTCCAAGTGAAAATCATAAAAATAACTTTCATTGCTTTCACGAAGATGTATAAATCTTCAATTGTTTTTTTTTTTTTCTTTTTTTTTTTCTCTTGTTTTATTATAATATATAGTCGGTGTGTCGCTAGGCCTGGGGGCTCTTTTTCCGTTCGACGAGATCACGAAGCATTTTCATAAACATCATTAAAAGCAGCGGCGACGTAAAACATGCAATATAGAGTCTCTTAAACCTGATTTTTCAATAGGAACCTATCCTCACAGTTTTTCTAAAACGATAATAATACGCTTCTTACACGGTTAATTAATTAAATGCACTTGGAACGATAAAAACGAGGCTCCGGATGCAAACTATCGACACGTTAGCGATAGTTATAACTACCGTTAGACGTGTCGATGATATGCCTAATTTAGCATCTTGTATCCTCGTTGATTCTAATTAAAAAAAAAAAAAAAAAAACAAAAAAAAATTATTATGATTTAATAATAGCTGCTAGCAATGAAATGTATATAATAACTATGATAACAATACGATGACGCAAAATAGACGTTCTAATAACTTTGTCTAAAAGATATTTGTGAAAATGCGTTATCTCCTTTACCGCTTTTGTATAATAATAATAATAAAATAGTAATAATAATAATAATAATAATAATATGTTTAGTATCTCAATCTTCGACGAGACCTATTACCTTCACATAATTATATTCTTACTAATACTAAACGTGCATAATTATTTTCTTGCTATGACTTCTAATACCGCATACAATTTCGGATCAATTTGGAGCAGACGCTGAAACAGAGTAGTTAAAGAGCTCATTTCTTTTTGTTACGTCTTCGAATACTGATTATCTGTATCGTATCGTTCTTTTTTTTTTTCTATTTTTTTCTTTAGTTTCATCTAATACGTCATAGTAATCCCTGATTTTCAAAGGTAATCGATACTTTCGACAACGAGCGTATTTTGGAACTCATAAATGAAGCAATACGTTATTCCGAAGTTATAATATTGAGATATCCGTGGATGTCGACGGGAAAACTCATCAGACATGTGGTTTATTTCTTTTTCTCAAAATTCATTCTGCGAACTGATGAATTCTCGAAATACAATGTTATATGTTTGTTGGCTTTTTTTTTTTTGTTTTCGTTTACGAAACAATATATAATATGTCGCTTTTATCTTTCAGTGCAATATAAGTAGATTATTCCTTTGTTTTTTTTAATTTTTTTTTCTTTGCTTTTATTTCGATAACTATGGATAACTCTCAGACTCTTCTCCTCGCATTTACGTTCGACGAAGTTTTTTTACGTACAAAAAAAAAAAAAAGTAAACGTGAAAAATGACACAAAGCTGAATATCTAAATTGCCTAAACTAAACGTCAAGGTTTCCATAATGATCTTCTTGTTTTTTTTTTTTTTTTTTCACTTTCTGATTTTTTTTTTTTCTTTCGTACTTCCAAAATATAGTGTAATTAGAAAAGACCGCATCTATATTCAAATGATTTGGGAGTATCATCTCGGAAACCTTGCATACTTCTAATCTGTAATGATTATTAAAAGTTCACCCTATGCAATCAGTAGTTTCCGATGGTCCTAAATCAAGTTTTAGTTGATGTTTTTTCGTTTTCGTTCCTTTTTTTTTTTTTACCGGTGTTTCAAGATCACAAGGAATCTACTGGAAATTTTGCGCGTGTCTCTCGATTCTATAAACGTGACAAAGACGTACAGGCACTTTATAGTGTCACACATAATGTTTTTTTTTTTTCTCTTCTTTTTCTACGTCTCTCCTCGTCCCTCAGCCTCGTCTTAAAATTTCGTCGATCGTCGGTTATTTTTCGTTTTACGTCACGACACCCGGATAAGGACAATAGTAGTATTCAAATTCTCGTTGAGTGAACACGCCGCCGCGTGTGACCCGATGAATAATTCGTTCGCAGACACAAACGCAGCTGAATCGCTTCGTTGCAAAAAAACAAAATCAACTTGTGACCAAAGTATTTTAAAAGTTTGTCGCGGGTCCGTTCAATCGAATGCTACAAATGAGATTCGATCGCGCGAAACTCGCGTCAAATTCGATCGGAGATTAAATTAATTCGATTTTTTTTTCATGCTGTCCTCTCGTATTATTTACACGCATAAAAAAAAAACATTTTCGCGAAAACTCATTATTATCAAAAAACATCGCAAGAAACCAACGATACACATTGTCACTTTTGCCCGTAGGTCGCTTGAGAGTCGTTTCCTTCTCGGTAAATCGGATCAGTGAAATTTTAAAACCCCTTTTTTTTTTTTTTTACGAAAACAAAATTATTTAGGCTGTTGCTTACGCTAGACTAACGGGGCGGGGGGAGGCCAATAAAATAATAACGTTGTTCTTCGTTTTCAACTTCTCTCGAAAAATATAAGTCCGATGTGAACCAATTTTGTTTTTTTTTTCTTTTTTCTTTTGCTACAATTTCTTTTTTCCCCTCTCGTCAAACGATAATATATTAAGAATAGGTGTCTCCTATGTATCAGTTCGTATCTGCTTATGGTTATTATCTAATAAGGTTCTTGCTATAGGTAATGTTTTTTTTTTTTTTTTCTGCTAACTCTCCATATCAACTTGCGAGTCAGTAATACTAAGTTTTTTTTTTCTTTTTTTTTTCATTTTTAGAAAATAACTGACAGTTTACTTGTGGGTACCCAGTGGCCGTTGAAATTGGAAAGTTAAACTCGGACTTCGTCGTCAACGGGGACGAGTTTCAACGATCTTAACTAACGCGCCACAGATAACAAGCTCTCTGTTGTCAGATCATTCTCCGCCTTGCTGTTCAAAACTCTACTCGATTCCCCTCCCTTTTGCCCCTCGCGATTTGTGAGAATCGGGTGCTTTTATTTTTTTTGAGAATTTTTTTTTTCTGAAAACCAATATCTCATCGATACTGCTTGGTATCGATTAACTTCTACCTAACTATTTCCTACACATATGTTATTTATTCATTAACCGTTATATATATATTATTGAATTATTGTGCCGTTACCGTTTTGGGAGGGTGATTATTTTTTTTTCTTCTTTTTCTTCATTTCTTCGTTTACTTTTTATACTCTTTTTTTTCGCCGATAGCCCCATTCTGTCCTCATGATCCCCGACTCATACGTTTTACGATTCACACACAGCACTCAGTGACCTTTAGCAGCTTCTTTGGCTGCCATTATTAATGGCGTTAGTGACGCAAGAGGCCTCGCCAATTTGAGGAAAGGATGCTGCAACGCGATATAAACTCTGTTAATATTAAATTCCACGAATAACACGCTTTGCGTATGATTTTCTTTATGGTATCGTTACTTTACCTTTAGTAATTCCGAAGCTGCGGAACGTTTCTCAACCTCCACTTCTAGACACTGATCGAGAAAATCTTGAAATATTCCCGACAATTTTTCCTTCTCTTTGATCTCTGGCTTTCCATTCGTTGCGATTAGATACAACGCCCGCAGAGGATTTTCGGTTAAGTATGGCGGCTCTCCTTCTATCATCTCGATAGCCATTATTCCCAGTGACCATATATCTACCTATTGGTTTAATAGAATTCGCATTGTCGTTAGAAATTAAATCGATATGCGCGATGTTAATTAACAGATTAAATAATATATATATATATCGCTTTTTTTCTTACTTTAGGGCCGTATAACTTTCTTGTAACGACTTCCGGTGCCATCCAATACGGCGTCCCCACCATCGTCGTTCTTTTACTCTGTTCCGGTGATATTTGTGCGCAAAAACCAAAATCCGTCAACTTAACACCGCCGTCGAGACCGAGAAGTATGTTATCCGATTTGATGTCCCTATGGATGACCTGGTTGCAGTGGAGAAACTCGAGTGCTTGTAAAACCTCTCGACACACCGCTGCTATTTGTCCCTCGTCCATACATGTCTCCGTGACAACGTCCGTCAAACTACCGCCGGGCAGATATTCCATAACGACCCACAATTCTTCACCGACGAGATAACTGTCGAGATAGTTTACGACATTCGGATGCTTGTTCTCCCGCATAACGAGAATCTCATTTATTATCAATTCTTTCTTCGGCTGTTGCGAAAGATTCATCTGTTTTATTGCGACTTCCATTCCGGTCGATGTCTCGATTGCCGTGTATACAGTTCCGGAAGCCCTGCGAAGAAAAGTTAAGTCGTTATTAATCATTTCATCACTTTCGGTATCTTATTTACGATGTGTGTATTGATATATTTCCAATCGCAAGTGAAATTCAGAGAGAATTTTGAAGACTTTCCAATTGGATAAAAAATACTAACGATATAGAAAGTGCTGAAAAAATTATTTTTGTGGTTTAATAATACCGAAGAGTTGTTGACAATCATCCGGTAAAGGAACTTTTTTTTTTTAGCAGAAATTGATTCGCTAATTTTTCTGAATACATATAACATTTTTTAGAATTTTCACTCATTTTTGAAATCCTGTTTTTGAAAAAAAATTTTGTGTCGATACATGTATTCGATAAATTTCGCAGAAATGTTTTGAGTATAATGCGTAGTGTTTCTCCGAATTCGTATCTAAAATTCGTGACTTTTCATTCATAAAGGAAAAAAAAATTTCGAGAATTAAAAAATATTTTAAAAAATATATATGCTTTCCAGTAAATTAATCGATCAGTATCTGCTGAACAAAAATTAGGTTACCGGATGATTTGTTAAACAATTTTGTTTTAAACGAATTCGTTAATAACTCAATGCCATTATTATTATGCAAAATTAATGATTTTAACACTTTCTCTACGATTACTTTTTTTAAATTTTTATCCAACGAAGAAGTATTCAAAATTCCCTCCGAATCTCACTTTTGGTATGAAACGTAACGATACACCCTCCTTAAGGGTCAATTCGGAGATTTTCGGTCAAAAAGCGCATTTTATGGTTTTTATCAGCGAAAAAATCTTATTAAAAAATCCGATAAATGCGATTGATTGTTCATACCGGTATCCTGATCACGTGGAAAAAATCCGCAATCCGAAAAAAGCAACGTGGGGAGGAGTTTCATTTTTTTGCAATATAATTTTAAAATAGTTTTCTATTTTAAAAAAATCAGACTTCTCCTACAATCTGTAATATTTGGATCGGGCGATTTTTCACATAATCAGAACACTATTATTTACTACCAATAAACGATTGAATAAAATTAGCGCTATAAGTTTTTCTCATCTGCCAGAAAAATAAAAACAGAACACGATTTCTCTCCTGAAATCGCCAAACCACTTGTGTCCTTAACTCTTGTGTCCAAAATCTTACCCCTGTCCAATTTTCTCCATTTTCGTGTACTTTCTGTTCGGATCGCCGACACTGACGATCGTTCGCAATTTCTCCAATATCTCGTCGTCGGACATTTTCTTCTTTCTGGCTTTGTCGCTCTGTGCGGGTCGCGACTGATCGGTAACAGTTGGCGTCGGCGTCGCCTGATTCTTATTTCTATCGAGTCCCGACTGATGTTGTTGCTGCGTACCATTATGTTGCGGCGAACCCAGCGAAGTTGGAAGCGGAGGAAGTGGTTCTTCTTCTATAGGCTTTGTGTACTGTTACCGAAAAAAAAAAAAAATAAAGATATCGTCATAATTACAAAGTAAATCTTCATCACATTTTTTTCGAAACAAAAAGAAATACTGCTATTTAAACAGAGAATTACTCACGATTGAAATCGTACGTTCCGGTCGCGCAGATATCGGCGGTGGCGGCGGTTCGTCTTCTTGTTCGGAACTTGTCGCACAAGCGTCTGTCGGCGTACTGCTTGGACTACTACTGCTTACTCTGCAAAGTTCGTCGTGTCTCAACAATAATGACGATTTACATCTTCACCCCCCGCCGCTTGTTAATGTTTAAGACTCACCTGCTTAACGAATGTTGCGAATGCGAGCTTCCAGATGCCTGTGACATCGCTTGTCCGCGAACGTTTCCAATACCGATCCCTATACCCATTCCAACGCTTCGCGGGCTACTCGCTCTTTCTATCGATCCTGAAAAATTTCCTTTGTGAAACTCATCTGCACGGGAATCTTCGACTATTTCGAAGCAGAAATTCCAGTTAAATAAATTATTTAATCTTTTTTGCGAAGCCGTTTTGCCGACAATTTAGACTCACCGCCAATCGCGACCATTTTTGTAGTAGTCATGTATTTAGAACCCTTCGCTTCTTTGCTACTATTATCATACCAATTCAAAACATCTAATACGGCCTGTGGATTTTTCTTCTGTTCCTGTTTGCTGATATTGCTCGACATGAGAAGTCGCGCCCATGCTTCCGGCATACCCTGCGATAACACAATATATTATTTGTATTAAATTATTTTATAAACACGTGAGAAAAGCGAACATTTATATGTACACGTTAAACGAAGAGATCGGCAATGCTGACTAATTCTATAATTGGGATCTCTATCAATAATGCATTCTAAAAGTCGAATTACCATTGGTTCTCAGGCGGGTTAAGTGAACAGCATATCTCAAATCTTCGATGAGATATATAGGTACATATATTTTTTTTAATTATCACATGCGTATCGTAACTTAGACTAAAAATGTGCACATCACTGCTCTGTGAGTTGTTATTACTTTTTACTAGTAAGCGTATTACAAATCGTAAGCAACGTTGACTAAAGCGGTCTAAAATTTTATTCTACAAAAGCCACTATTGTCACGTGACGATTTTAATTTTTTGTTTTGTTTTTTTTTTCAAATTTATTTATCTAGTTATGTTATTTAACTATATATATTTACAAAACATAAAATTTGTGTTAAACCGCAACGTAAAGAAACTGTTAAAAATTGGACGACGTGAAATAAAAAATAAAAATAAAATAAAAAAGGTCGATGCAGACAAACTAACTCTCTGTTGGCCATCTGAATTTACTTACTTTGAGTGGCAGCTTGAAAGAAATACGTGTCGAGTTAGTTTTACACGTGAGAAAATAATAGGTATAAAAAGCACCAGACACATTACTGAATTCGCCGTTTGGCAATGTTTCATACATATTATGTGAACGAGTGTATTTATAATTGAAGTTATTCAATGCGGTACGGAAAATCCACACAAAAAAGCATATTTGACTCTCGAATTTTTATCGTTAGTCTATTAAGGTAGTTCTGTCGCTTCCCGTTAATTCCGCATAAGTTCGAGAAAAATTAGAGAAAATTGCAAATACTTCGCGATGGCATACAAATCTGAAAAAATTCATGCATATTAAAGATACTGAAAAGATTACTTTTGCATAATAATAATTCCAAAATGTTATTAACAAATTGATGAAATAATAAATTGGTCAATCAATTTCCCGGAAACCCAATTTTTTTTTTTAACGAAAATAATTCGTTCATTTTTCTGAATACGTATGCATTTTTTCAGATTTTTCAATGTGCTTTGAATGTTTTTTTTTTTTTTCATATGGGAAAAATGTGTTAAAAAACACAAAATTCACAAACACAAAAATGAACGAAACATTTTCATAAAAAAAAAAGTTGGATTTCCGGGAAATTTGTTGATTAATCAACAAATCAATCGATCGATTTTTTCATCAATTTGTTAATAACATTTTGGAATTATTATTATGCCAAATTAATCTTTTCAGTACCTTTAATATGAATGAATTTTTTCAGATTTTTATACCATCGAGAAGTACTTGCAATTTTCTGTCATTTTTCTCGAACTTATGCGAAATAAGCGGGAAGCACAGTACGATGTTAACACCAAGCATTTTCTTTTTATGTTCTTATTAGATGTTTTCTTTTGTTTTTTAAGCCGATCGTATTGTGGATATTCCGTTTCCTTAATACAACAGCAAAGCAGCAAGCGAGTGCATTTTGTAACAAAATTAACAAATTTTTTCGTTTTTTTTTTGTTTTTTTTTTGTCGTTCCAAGTTGTTGCAAAACATACCGTAAAATCGCCGGTAACAGCATCGAATCCAACGTGAACAGTGTGCTCGAAATTGGTGGGTAAACTAATGTTAGGCTTATCCTTGTTATCCTTCACTTTCATCTTTCCCTTTAGTGTTTTCTTCTTACGCTCGTCCGAATCCGGCTCTTTCGGAAGTGGACGCATGTCCACCGGAAGATTCGGTGCCGATTCACCTCTGAAACAGAAAAAACTTTTTTCTTTAAAAATATTCATGAGAATTAATTTTTGTTCAATACAAAAGAGAAAAACGATTTTTCTCGATTTTATATTTTCTTTTTTCGATCGGTTCTTCGAATTGCGTTAACCGGTTGTAAAAGCATTTTAACAGTTTCGATATTTCACATTAACACGAACTGTTCGCGTGTTCGTATGGATGCTATTCAATTTTTTAAACGACAATATTCAGGGGTTAAATATTATCCTATTGCCAGCGGGAGGACGAGTTATTTTCAAGGTGAAGTGCCAACCGGCTCTCTGGCATGGATATTTCTCTGGCACGGAGTGCAACATAATCCCCGCAGTAATCTATCACGAAACTCTAAACCGCAGGGTAATGCATACCCGTTCGCTTATTACGAGTTCCCTATATACAATCACGCAATGCGTATAATCAATTATTTGCATCCTCGATATGGGTTCCAGGTATCTCGGATACACAATATTTTAGAAAGAAAGTCATACCACCCGCCGAATATTATCGCGTCTCGTACAAGAGAAGATTTTATTTTTAGCGCTTACTAAATTAGTTGCCTGTTCCTCTATTTTTGGGAGACTGAGACCTCCGTATATTTCAAAGAAAATAACGCGATGTCTACTCTCGCGCGACTCTCTAAGGGCTTCGTATACAACGAGATACAGTTTTCATTTATTTTCACGAGGAATTTGCAAAAACCTATTTATGGAATCAACGATTCACGGGGAATCGCGAAAACTATTTCGTAGTCTGTAAGAAAAAAATAATACCGCATCTTTTGCTCCATATAAAAAAATACCATTTTTATTATTCAAAGTTAAATTATCAATAATTCTACATTTCGCGCTCTGAATTGTGTATAACAAAGTTACATTATTCATCTGTGTATTTTGATTATTATTGCTTTTGATAAATAGTTATTTGGATATCAAATTATTTCGTAAAAAAAATGTTAAAAACGTTGAGAACAGAATGTTATTTCGGAGCCTGAAATATAAACGAAAATTCGTCATCTACAAACAAATAACCGATTTTTAGTTTGTTTGCATTCTCTCGCAAATTTATTTGCTTTCAAAATCGTAAGCACAGTAATTTGCTTATGAGCCGTAACTCAACGCCACCGGCTTGTAATCTTAATCCATGCGGAGAAGCGGTGTAAGAATGCGATTGTACCTGTTGGAGGTGAGACGGACCGGCGGCGCAGGTGGTTTATCTTCTTCGTCCGACATGACGATACTCCTGCTCCAGTCCCTTTGTATCTGATCCACCCTCCGTCGCTGCGTCGCTGCTTTCTTACTTAGGCACGTAATTACTCTCTAAAATTTTTTTGTTTTTTGTTTTTTTTTTTCGCTGTGTTTTGTACAACTTTGGTCGACGTCCAATCGATCCAAAAATATTTGCCTTATCAAATCTGCCGCTTGCACTATTTTGATAAATAGTTTTAACCTTCTGTTTTTTTTTGTTTTTTTTTTTATATGCGTAATGCAATCTCTACCTGTGCCTTGCAAAGTATGAAAATCTCGTCTCTCGATACCTTTTTTTTTGTTTTTTTTTTTTTTTTCTTATTGGTCTCTCGTTACACTCCTTTTTTTTCTATCGTGTAGATCTTAAACTTTCCTATCTGCTAACAAGGCTGTTGTGAAACCGTCGGAGTTGTCGGCGGATCTAAGTCTAAACTATTTTTTTTTTTTTTGCTGCTTTTTTGTTATTTTGGTTTTTTTTTTTAAATAGGTTGAAAATCACAATTTTTCAGGATCACAGTCCGCTTCTCTGAACAACAAGCGGTGCGTGCGTTTATGCACAACAAGACTCCGACCGTTTGTCTTTTCTTGCGCTGTCGCTTTCTTAAAATTCTGGCGATCCATTCACTCGACGCTTTAGCGACTCTTTCGTTTCAATACGGTCGGCCAATACAGTCCGGTGACTGCAATATAATCCTCCGAATAATCCGTTATATTAAGATTTTTTTTTTTTTACTATAATATTGTAATGTGGTAAATTGGAGTAGCGGTGTGTAAAAAATCACGAGTTCTCGAAAGTACTAGGCTATACCTCGAGACTCTTGGTGGACGATTTTTTTCATACGACGTTTTTACGAGAGTCACTCTCAAAAATTCCGTTATCACACCGATTGTTCTTTTTTTTTTTTTTTGCTCGAGATTTATCACGAGAGAATCGAGTCGTTAAATTGGCGTGACAGAAGACATCGAACTTTGATAAACGTTGTAAAACAACCCTCGTGGGTGTCGGGGAGCTTTCCAATCGTCCGTTTTCGCCGCGAGTTCGAGTGAGTAGAGTTAAAACGTGAAAGAGAATTCTTTCACGCCGTCACTTTGCTGCTCAGTTGTCGAGAGAGGCTGTTCTCGTTGCGAATGGGAAATTCTTATTTCCGAACGGCTTGATGAGGCGAGAGCGACTCTCGGGGTGGCCCGGTAGCCAGTCGTCTCAGGTCAATGTCGTGGTCACGGAGCAAACGCGAAGACGGGACAGCCGGGCGCCTCGGAAGCGTGATTCACACACGGGTGGACACCCCGCCTCATCCACACGGTGTGGTGCCTCAAACCTCGCGAACGTGTACGGGAAAGGAAAAAAAACACTCACACACGCGCACACACACGCACGCACCGTTTTCTCTGTACTCGGCGTTAAATATCGCCGTTTTACTATCGGCATATACGGTAATGGATGGACTTTTTTCTTTTCGTGATTTTATTTTTTTCTTCCCCGGACAATACCGAAGCACGAAGAAACGCTACGATAATATCAGTGACACTTCATTTCATCTCGGAATATGCCCGCGATTGTTATATAGGTAGGAAATTTGTAGTAGATAAGGGCCTGAATCACCGCCCGCCGTCGCCACGGTCCTCTGGCACTACACAAGCGCCGTCTACTCTCAAAAACTCTCCCACTCTACGTTCCGTTCTCCTCGTCGTCGTCGTCGTCTCGCGACACGGCAGCATATAACGCGCGGGCGTGCTTATTGCTGCTGCATGCATGCACGATATTTGCTACACGCATGAAACACACTCGGAGCTTATTCTTTCCTGCGCTCTCATACAATAACCCCTTCGACGACGGTGGGCTCTCTTGGCCGCTGCCTCCGGTTGGCTGCGCGATCCCCGAACACTCCCGAAGTACTCTTTGGAGAGTCGTAAGTCGCGTCTCCGAGGCGAAGTGCGAGAGGGAGTGTTTGAAAGGATACGGAGACAGTAGCTCTCGGCGTTCGTGAGAGCAGCCCTCACAAGGAGCGCTGTTCACTGACTGCGTTGCAACTGGAAATATGCATTTTTGTAACAATATTATTATCTTACAGCCTTCGCCACTACGACGATAATAAATGATGTAGTCTTCTTCGATACGACGGTGAATAATCGATTTATCCTGCTATAATGTATTCATTATTCAGACGTTCAATTACTTTGTTTCATTCATTTATTTATTATTTATTATGGAAAACGAGGCTAATGAGCTGTCGGAGTCGATGTACTCTCGATTCTCGAACCTCGAAGTACTTTTTCTCTGCTCCAATCACAATACGAGCTCGAAGTATCGCGGGAGGGGGATATATAACTTTTACTACACGACGATTCTCTCTACCCACAGTAAAGAAACTTGATTCTCGATATATTTGTTATCACAACCGAACGTCAGTTGTATCCGTGTCGAGTGATGCTCCGCATTGTTTTTTGAGAGGAAACAGATTCTTTTTAAATTTTCCAATCACAATCCGAGAAGAAGAGATCCATTGTGTCGACGTTGTTTCAATCGAACTCGCGAAATCGTGAATCTTTTTTTTGTAGAAATACATAAAATTCGTTAAGAATTCTCGCTATATATTACTAGTGTTTGAGAAAACTTTGGAATAACCTCTGTAATCGGGATAATTGTAATATGACGTATACACCAGCTGCGTGTATCTGAAGGCTGCTGATAAACGAGGGTTAGGCGCTTGGACCACCCACATCAATCTTTTTTCTACTTACCAGTTTGACGTACGTCGTCGAAAATGAAGAAAAAGGTGAGAAACGTTTGTCGAATCTTTGAACGCGAAACTTCGCCGTGTTTTTTACGCACGAATAACAAAGATGTTCGCGATATTCTATTTCTCTCGATTGTTAGTCATTGTTGAAATTTTTTTTTTTCTCTCTCCAGGTATTACTTATGGGCAAAAGTGGCTCTGGAAAAACCAGCATGCGGAGCATTATCTTTGCCAACTACATAGCGAGGGACACGCGTCGTCTCGGAGCGACAAGTAAGTTGTGTCGTAAATATTTTTTTGCTCACCGAATTTTTTTTAACCCTAAATTAATCGAAAAACGATTTATTTCGCAGTCGACGTGGAACACAGTCACGTCAGATTCCTTGGAAATCTTGTATTGAATCTTTGGGACTGCGGCGGTCAGGAAGCATTCATGGAAAATTATTTCGCGTCGCAACGAGACAATATATTCAGAAATGTGGAAGTTCTCATCTATGTATTCGACGTCGAGTCGCGAGAATTAGACAAAGATATGCACTACTATCAGAGCTGTTTGGAGGCAATTTTGCAAAACAGTTCCGACGCAAAAATCTTTTGTCTCGTTCACAAAATGGATCTCGTTCAGGAGGATCAGAGAGATGGAATATTCAGGGAGAGGGAAGAAGATTTGAAGAGATTGAGTTTGCCGCTGGAGTGCACTTGTTTCAGAACCAGCATATGGGATGAGACTCTCTACAGGTGATGTTTGCTCAGAGGGGACACAGCATCCGTTTTTTTTTTTTTTTTTTTTTTTTTTTTTTTTTTTTTCGGAGTAAATAATAGCACTATACATTTTGCTCATAGAAAATACATATTTTTTCTGTTCAGACATCATTCGTAATTTCGAGTAATAGATTTTTTATTTTTTTTTCATTCATTCTTTTTTATTTAATTTTTTTTTTTTTCGTTCGTAAAAAATTTAATATTACTTACTTTTTTTTTTGCTCAGGGAAAATATTTCAGCTTATTTTGGTTCGAGAAAATTCGTAATACTGTTTAGAATTTTTTTTCTTCACAGAAAACCGATAGTTTTGGATTGGATTTTTTTATTCTCTCAGAGAAACATATAATACTGTTTACTTATCTTTAACTTTTTTTTTTCTCGAAACATCTATTTTTAATGTATATTTCCGTCTTTTTTTCTAGGGCTTGGTCTTCCATCGTATACATGTTAATTCCTAACGTAAAAGAGTTGGAACAGAGCCTCAATCAATTCGCGAATATAATCGACGCCGACGAAGTTTTGCTGTTCGAGAGAGCGACCTTTTTGGTGATAAGCCATTGCGAGAGACGCGTCCACAGGGACGTTCATCGTTTCGAAAAAGTATCGAATATCATAAAGCAATTCAAACTCAGCTGCAGCAAATTGGCGTCACAGTTTTTAAGTATGGAAGTTAGAAACACTAATTTCGCGGCGTTTATCGATGTATTCACCTCTAACACGTACGTCATGGTCATCATGTCCGATCCCGGTATACGTGAGTATTTTTAATTTTTTTTTCAGATTAATTTCCTTTCCGAGGAATTTCCTTTGGTGTATTGATAAAAACACAACGACGAATTTTTTTTTACAGCTTCGGCCGCAACTCTGATAAACATCCGAAACGCTCGAAAGCACTTTGAAAAATTGGAGCGCGCGAGTCAGAGTTCGGCGCTAAGCGGATAGAAGTCAGCCTGACCCCGGCGCATCGTCGCCCGGGTCCAAGCTATGAATTGGCCTTAAATCTCCTACGAGTCTGATGTAAGCCGTGCAAATTGCGAAACTATTGCGCGCCTCGGTACACATGCAAGCAATGAACCAATCGTGAAAAAAAAACAAAAAAAAACATCAATAAAAACAAATAATGTCGCGAAATTTTGATTATCCAACGTATAATCAATGCACGTAGATTGTAAGAATGAGCAGCCGTGACACAAGTGCCAATAGCTCGGAGGCTGTTGTAAGTTTCTCATTTCGATTGGATCGGTGTGCATTATGCGCGGTACCGTCGAAAGATGAAAATAAAACAACAACATTGCTACTATCGTTGTCCAAAGATCTCTGGTTTCTAGTCGAAATAGTCGCAGCAATATGGATCGCGATGTACAGAATACCTTGAGTCTCGAAAAAAAAAATGCGAGAGATAAGAGAATCGAAGTTTTTTTATCACTCAAATTCCATCTCTTATTTCTCGCATTCCTTTGCGATAAATAGCGAATGTAAAGCACGGTTTTTCGGATACGCGCTTCCATTTGTTTTTCTTTTAAGGGTGAAAGTGTCCATATAGGCTTTACTCGACTTACGACCAGCTTTCGTTGTACTATTTGCTCCTTTTCTACCGGTTATTGTATATCAAATTTCCCCGACTCGTTCGCACGAAAAGATAATTTATATGCTCTAAGCCATTCTAGGATTACGATCTATCTGAGTTTCGAAATGTACAGCATTTTTCTTTTCTTGTTTCTTTCTCTTTTTTTGGCTTTGCCAGACTCATATTTTCTTACGCATTGTCCATTTAGGATATATTTACTACGTGTATTTTTACTGAATTGCGATAAATCGCGCGTTAGATTAAAAAAGGAAAATAAAACATAACGATACAGGATGCAGTCGTGTATCGCTTTGAATACTGTAAGAACCTAAGGTTCGGCATGATTGCGTACTCAATTATCGATATTAATGATTATTTGTAAACGCAACGTTATCGTGTTTGACGCAATATAATACGGAACCGTAGGTATACTCATTGTATTAAATAAGCGGAAATACATCTATTGTATCTATATTCCACATCCGTAATGTGTGGTATTGTTGAATATGTATTTTTTAAAAATAAATAAACAAAAGTGGTTTCTCAAGCCAAAACGAATTTTCGATCGTTACCCGTCATACATCATACGCGGAAATTCACGGATATCAATTTTTGATACTCGACTTTGCGCAACGGTAATCGTATTTTATGGATAAAACTATCGCGGATATAAAAACAACAAAAAACTGTCGGAATTGAACAAAAACGTTAGAGTTTCGGTAAATGTCGGGAGTACGTGTTCGATCCTCCCGCGTTTTCTCATTTGCAAATGGCGGATTTGTGTACTGTCATCAGTAATCGTATGATGAAACATGCTCGAGATTCAAGTTTGAGTAACGAGCAACACTCGCCACGATTTCTAATAGTAAATTCAAGCAAGTAGACCGTTCGACATTAGTAAATATCGTAATGGATAGAATACTAAAGGGAGTGATGAAGTATCGAAAGTGTCACAGAGAAGGAATGGTGAAACAGTTTCAGCAAGTTAGGGATCATCCCGAGGTACGGTTATCGAGATTATTACTTTTATTATTTCCTCTTACGCGAGATACCATTCAGTCGGAGTTCGACTTAATATATTTATCTTCTTATCTGTGAAAACGTGATCGCAATTATCATGCCATGTGCTCCACTAGCGTGTTCCGCTAGAAAACTTCGTCGACTATGAATTATTATTATTCGCGATGTCATTTTGTTTACACAATTACGTTAAAATTTCGTCGCTAAGCTCGATTGATGCAACAATGTTTATACAGTTTTATCGATGTTTTTTTTTTCGACGTAGTCATAATAAACGTCACATATATATCACACATAAAATACGACACTCGGCTACACGCGCGCACGATAAACTCGAAAAAAATGTGTCGCAAGATAAAAAGAAAAGTTTTCGCGGTGCACTCAAAATCTTTACGCAAATAACACTATTTTCTGTCGTTCGTTTTGTCGCAACAGCCCAAAGCAGTGTTCTTTACCTGCATGGACTCTCGGATGATCCCAACTAGATTTACGGAAACAAACGTCGGAGACATGTTCGTTGGTACGACAATTCTTCAACGATTCTAACCTATAGTACAATGATATCGTAAAATCCTGAATAATCGAAAAAACTTGTCTCTAACTCTATGAATAGAATAAACAATTTTCCATGAATTCTGAAAGGTCTCCGAAATAAAACAATATTCCTCCTTTCATGGATAGCGTAGTATCGTTGCATAGATTAGATTTGAAAAATTTTCTTTCGCAGTTAGAAACGCCGGTAACATAGTGCCAAATTGTCAACATTTTGTCGATGAGTTAACAAT
Source organism: Buathra laborator (assembly GCA_934046635.1). NCBI lineage: Eukaryota > Metazoa > Arthropoda > Insecta > Hymenoptera > Ichneumonidae > Buathra > Buathra laborator. The sequence goes on along the minus strand of OW203897.1, from coordinate 795,592 downwards.
GTGCGAACCGGCGGCTCTGGAATTAGGATGCGTCGTCAATAGTATAAGACACGTCATAGTCTGCGGTCACAGCGACTGCAAAGCCATGAATTTACTCTACGCTCTCAGAGACGAGGAATTTGCGTCTCAAGTAAGATAAAACGGCAATCTTAAGATTTACCACAACGAACGGAGCATAATTTCCAAAAAATTTTACATCGAGACATTTTAGGTGAATAGGCGAATATCTCCATTGAGAGCGTGGCTTTGCGCTCACGCAAGTAGCAGTTTGGCAAAATTTCAACAACTCGAGATCACAGGATTTCATGAGCCCATATTGTTTCAAGCCGAAACGCCAATGAGAAAATTTGTAGCTTACATTGATCCTGAGAATAAGTTTGCTGTAGAGGACAAACTTTCTCAAGTGAGTTTTCTGTATAAAATAAAATCGAAATGTAAATTTAAGATATTTAAAAATGAATATAAATCGAATTTTAAAAATATATATTTATTTTTTATTTTACATATTCTGTGTATATATATTTTTTTTTAATTTATCGATATTTCTTTTTTTATCATTTTTTTTTTTTTTTTTTTTCATTTTTAAAAAATAATACGAGACGGGAAATTGGCACTAATTTTTAAAAATTGTCTTTACCACCGCCAATACCAGATCAATACTCTGCAACAACTCCAGAATGTGGCGTCTTACGGCTTTTTGAAAAAACGCCTCGAGAGACACGATCTTCACATTCACGCGCTTTGGTTCGATATCTACACGGGGGACATCTACTATTTTAGCCGAGCGAACAAAAGATTCGTCGAAATAAACGAACTGACAGAGACCCCGTTGTTGAAAGAGATAAAGAAATACTATTCGTGAACTTTGTAACTAATTTCGAAGTCATTATGCATATTCCAATTGTAATATATAATTACAATGTTGCCAACGATAATCGTTTACTCGAATCTGCGAAAAACTTGTACCTGTTTTTGTTGAGAAATCTGATTTCGTTACGCCACTATTTATTACTATAGTCATAAAATCGAGTAAATTTTTCAATGCCTGTGCTGTTATTTTTTTATAACTGCAATTATGAACAACGAAAAAAAAAAAAAAAAATCGCTAAACGTACAAATATATATCTATAGAACTATATGTTTCGTGTCGAAACTTAGTTTAGATTCTATAAAAAAAAAAAAAAAAAATGCGTATCATATATTTTTTGAGTGTACATTTTGGGAGTTTTAAGATTGTTGATCTATTTATAGAGATCTATTGTGTATATAAAGGTGATTTAACTCTGAACCGACTTTCGATTCAATTTTTCCCGCGCGAATACCTACCTATCCTCTTGCTTTCCTTCGCTCACACGGATAAACTTTGAAAAACCCGACCCTAACCTCTCCGCGCGCTAATTGCCACTGTCCTCTTTGACCCGTGTGATATTTCTCTTTGCGTTGAAGGCCGCGATGCTAAAGCGAAAAAACTGGAAAGTCGTTGAATCGAGCGTAAATCGAGGCTATTCGAAGAGTTGTTCGAAGAAAGTGGCGTCTTTCGGGTCGAGTTTTAGTGTCTCTCGACACCGAAGTTGACTCGATGACCCGTAGCGCGGTTAAACAAAAACGTTTGATCTACTTTTTTTTTTCTCCTTCCTCGATGACACCGTTTCGCCTATCACTCATTTTCTATTTGCTTGAAAACGCATTATTTACAATTCGGATAAAATTTCGTCATAGTTCTTGCGAATGAAGAAAAAAAAGTGATTTCTTTCTTCTTCTTTTCGATACTTTTTGTTAATTCAGGCAAAGACGCGTGTTTTTACAGGTGAAAAAATTTCGTATCCGTAATCCTCTACGATTTTTTTGTGTTGAAAATAGTCCTCTGATTGTCCAAAAAAAAATATTGTTTTTTTACATAAAATAGTTTAAAAAATTATAATGAAAAAATTGATTTCCTTTTACACGTTGGATTCGACTTTTGCATTTTTTTTCATGATCAAGACATTGGTACGAATAGTTAATCGCATGGGATTTTGATAAGAGTTTTTTTACCGATACGAAAAACAAAAGGTTACTGTACCTTACCTCACTGTGTGACCTGAAATTGTTGAAATTCATTGTTGTTGAACGGCCCGATTAATAACTGAACCATTTTCTTCAACGCGATTTATTTACGCGCAATTATTCTTACTAAATCGTATCGTCATTAAAATCGAATTTTTCATAGTTAAAACTGTGATTTGCAATTAATACGTTATGTAGACCCGCCATTTATTACTAAAAAAAAAAAGCCAAAAAAATGTATGCAAAATGTTGAACTTAACCCCTAATTTACTCCGAAATCCCAAGGTAATCCCAAATTTGATTTGCAAAGTCTCCTTAATGCCTTAAAATATGTTTATCACGTGCGAATTTTATAAAAGTACAATTATAATTATCAAACCCGTATCTACTTGAAGATTGAATTTTTCATAGTCGAACGCCAAGTTTTGCAAAATGATATTATCCACAGTCGTCGGCTATCGTGTTCATAGCTGTTGGTCTACGGACTCGTAATTAGTAGATCGTGGAGAATCGAATTCGAGACGTAACGCGTGCGTATCCTTACGCACATATTCCAATGCTACGTACATACAGAGAATACATTGTACCGAATCGGAATAGTGTGCACGTTGAAGAAGAGGAACGTGTGATGGTCGAGTTGAACGTGATGGGGCCTCTTCGGTACGGTGTGAGTGAACTAGAGCATGCCACTCCCGAAAGAGAAAGCAAAACAACGAAGCGAAGTCTCTTCGCTCGGCTCGTCGCAACTGCGATGCACGACGAGTACATCGCCGAGTAAATCGCGACTTTGAGATACCGACTTCGCGCTTCTTCGCAAAGTCTAGGAAAATAAAAACACGCGAAACTCGTCGAGCCGTTTATTTCTGCGTTTCATGGTAAAAGTGAAGTTACAACGCGAACCGCGATGCAGCTGTAAGGTCTTCCAAATCGCACGATGTCTGAATTGCTAAACTCTCGATAGACTTTTTTAATGTCCGAAAAAAAAAGAATTGTATCACGTCGATTAGCCCTATCGAAACAATATGTTTTTTAACGAGAGATCGAGGCTTCAAAAAATTGATTAATTGTTGTATAGTCGTCAAAATTCTCGTCATAGAAGAATTACGGTTGGCACACTGCCCCGAATCCTTACGGTGTCTCTCGTGGGTCTCCCGAAAAAAAAAACCGGGTTCCATGCTCCGTCAGCGTTCTCACGGGAACGTAACGGTCGTAGGCTTACGGAAGAAAGTGGATTCGGATGAGTCGTATTCACGGAGGCGACACCTCGATGTAGGATTAGAATTGTGCGATTGTTGCTAAGTTTAAATAGTATACTTCGTTTGCGCTTGTTGCGAAAAAAAATAACGAATGCATCAATCAATAACCTCAAAAAATCATTATGTATTATTGAACTTTCGAAACCCAATAAAAAACGTAAATATATCGTACGAATGAAAAAAAATGAAAATGAAATAAAGTAAACCGTTAAATACTCCGATAAATGATTTCCTTAGATAGCAATCAAATTTTCGAGTGACATTTGATGAAGACGTAGATAACGTTTAAATACGCTACGGAATCCGATGATAAGAGAATGTTTCGAATTCCGATCAATAAGTAGGACAAATTCATTAACTCTGGACACGTAAACATAATGATGATTTTTTTTTTTCGTCCAGAATTCGCGAACGGCTCGGCAGCTCTAGAACGCATTAATTATGTATGTATGTTCTGGAACGCAGTCACGTATACATACTATTAGTATACCACGGTGTATTTATACACTATAAAGAATTTCTCTCTTGAGCGCCGCTTAGTAAAATAACTTGCTTCGCTCGTCTGCCTCATTCACTTTCATTGACGTATTACTCGCGTCTGTCGTTTTTTTTAACGAAGTCCGAGACAATTACATATGATACATAAAAAAAATAATCGATCGTTGCAAAAATTTCAAGTCTTAATTTTCCAATGAAAAAAAAAAAAAATACGTCCTCAAAAAAAAAAAAAAAAACACGAAATATTTGCCACGCTGGTTTTTCGGTGTTCTTTCGAAGTCCACTCCCCCGACGTGTTTGTGGCTTCCATCGACGAATTGGACGCGGTTACGAGATTCGGGTCTACCGCAATGCCCCCAACCCGACCGAGTGCCTCGAACTCGTAGATCACGTAGAGTCGCAACAACCTCCGTGTATTTTACAGTACATAGCAGTAACAGTAGGATATATATCTCTCTACCTGTAACAATGAAAAAGAGACGAGCCAACAATAAAGTGCTGCAGCGGGCACCTTGCGTATACACGGCTACTTTGTGGCCAGAGATTGAACTGTCGACACAGCGTGACATCGTGGGGTTTCTTTTTTCTCCCCTCAGAAGCTCCGAAATACACGCAGGAGGGTTAGGAGCGACCAGGAAGTCGAAAGCGTGACCTTGGATCCCAATATTACTAACCCTCAATTCGTCAAAACTTTGGTTACCGTGTAGCCGCGATTCTCTACCCCTCTAAAATATCTCACGGTTCCGCCGACGCGAAAGCTGTGAAAGGATCTTCCAGAATTCAACTAAATTACTGAAGATATATATCATTCTCGTGCAAAAATATATTTTTTCCTTTTCATTTATTGCTCGTTCGACACGAAAAAACTAATATATATTTTATATAGGAAATATAATACATATTAGTTTATTTTATAGTTATCGTAAACTTATAACGCTTCGATGTTTAAATCGGTTATTGTTAAAAAAATGTTAAACGAAAGAAAGACTAAAATATATTTTGTAATAAATTGTTGAATTCAAAAAAAATATTGATGAAGTTGTCAATAAAAAAAAAAACAAAAATTAAGGAATTTCATGAAAATATTGACGAATTCGTCAATAAATCAAAAATGGAGCGTCAATTACTCGAAATTGCGAAAAAAATGGAAAAGTAAAAACGCGGAAGTGTATTTTTATAATTCCTATATGTTTTTACAGCTTCATTGGTTTCCCTTCCTTTCGGCGATCCTCGACCCAAATCTCATTCGTTCGAGTCTTCGACGGGGCATCGATCATCAGGTAGGTCGAGCACTGTTGCCATACGCCAGGGATATACTATATCCTAGAAAAGATATTCCGTAAAAAGTCGGAATTAAAAAGAGAAAGCATTTCACGTTTCGATCCGCACGCGGGGTTAGTAGCGAGTCGGTATAATTTCTGCTTCGTCTCGGGACTACGACGATCGATCTATAGTTTCGCGCGCCATCGTGCGCCGTTTTCCTTATAAATTTCGTGGATCAACATGACGCGAAAATCGAATTGTTTAACGATTTGTATGGACGCAAATATCCGTCTTGATCGATTCGCGCGCTTCGTATTTAGAAGGTTTCGAAAAATACTGAGCTATAGGCGTAACGAAGTGGTAATGCTAGTTGCTATAGAGAGTTTATGCTCCGACACACACGAGTGGTCGTGCACTCCCGCTGCGGTCTTTATTTCTTCGGTGTTGCTGTTGGAACAACGAAATAAAAAAAATTCGACGGTAGAGGAGGAAAGATCGAAAAAAAAAAAAAAAAAAAAACGTAGTGCGAAATCGTGACATCGATCGACGCCGATCAAATCTCCTTCGAGATCTATCTTCCAGCACTCCATGGTAATTTATTTCTTCACGCGATTTGTCAATCATTTTAATAAAAAAAAAATAAAAAAAAAAACAGTACGCATCAACTAGTTCGTGAAAATGAGAACGATATATGAGCAAATTTTTGAGATGGTACTTCATTATCATGATGGACAGCTTCGCTATAATGAATAGCCCATTGATTCATAATATAGGTCAGTTATTCGTCCATAGAATTCGCTCGGACTCGAGGGGCGCGAGCGATAAGAAGAGCCCGCGGCTCCGCGCTCCGAAACGCCCGAAATTCTAAGCGTAACCGTTAGCCTAACGTTTAACTGTATAATCGTGGCGCAACTCTGTACAGAAGGCATGGGCCATGTCCCATACGAGAAATGTGTCTCGCGGAGGCCTGAGGCTCTTGCATACGCGGCTTGTAGTACGAAGTTGGTATGTAACCAAAACTATTCTCTTACAGTTCCCGTAGTATGTATAGGTATGCGTAGCTCCCCGTTCGCGGGTTTCGATGGTATCGCGAAACGATAACGGGGCGATCACGATAAATTCTCTGTGCTCGTCAAACGCGCGGCTTCTCGAATAATATTCTCTTCGCTCGTTGGACGAACGCGTTATCCCCGCGGCCTCCAGACACCGGCAACAAAATGCAATTTCACTTAAAATATAGTGTGAGCGGCCAAAAAATTACTTGAATACGCAGTCGAGTGTAAAAGGACTATCTTACAATTTTTTTAGAATATAATCGTTAAATACCGAGTTTGCAGACATTTTTCGGAACTTTTATGAAAAAATTGTTATTTTAATGTAATAAGCGCGATTTTTAATGATGACGATAATAATATTGATTTATGATTTTATACGTGCCAATGACTCATAATATTTGAGACGTTGATGCACAAGAATTTTCGAAACCAATATTAAGTAAGTAAATAACGTTAAAAAAAAAAAACATAATTATATAAAGCATTAAATGTTCCAATAAATGATTTCCTTAAACGGCAAATCACGATAGTCTGATCCGAATGCCGGTAACAAAATGCAATTTTACTTAAAATACAGTGTGGACCAAAAAAAAAAAAAATTACTTGAAAATGCAGACGAGTGTAACGGGGCGATTTTATAATTTTTAATAAAAATATAATCGTTAAGGTAGTTATGTCGCTTCGCGTTCATTTCGCATAAGTTCGAGGAAATTGAGAGAAAATTGCAAATACTTCTTGATGGTATAAAAATCTAAAAAAATGCATGCGTATTAAAAGTACTGAAAATATTAATTTTGCATATTAATAATTCCAAAATGTTTTTAACAAATTGATGAAAAAATTAATTAGTCAACAAATTTCCCGGGAATCCTAACTTTTTTTAATGAAAATGATTCGTTAATTTTTCTGAATACGTATGAATTTTTTCAGATTTTTCAATTTACTTTGATTTTTTTTTTATATGGAAAAAATGTGCGAAAAAACACAAAATAATAACAATAAAAAAAAATTTGACATTAAAAAAAAAATTATTATTTTAATGTGATAAGCGCTATTTTAATGATGACGATAATAATATTGATTTATGATTTTATACGTGTCAATGACTCACAATATTTGAGACCTTGATGAAGCAAGTATCTGGCATCACAGTGGAACGAGCACCGATCTCGATTTGTCCTTCGCCTCTTAACGTCGAATTTTTCTTCGTTCTCTCGCCTCGTACGAAAACACAGCGGAAAAATCGTTGGTAATTGATGTCGAAATTGCATTCGGTGCAACGAACCCCTTCGATAACTCTTAGCCCACCGCGCTTTTGATGCCCGTTGGGCCGAGAAGGCTCCTTCGTCGCGCGCCAAAACTCCTACAACTTTAGAATTTTTTTTTCCCCACACTTTTGCTACTCTAACAACGAGAATATTTATTATTCGTGACAGAGAGAGGCAACTTCGTCGATCAAATGAGGGTCATTCGTAATCGATTTCTAAAACTCTTGACTATATACTGCCGAAAGTGTAAACGATCCCACGAAATTATGATATCGCTGATCTTAACAACCGTAAGTGATAATTAAATCAGCGCGTAACATCGCAACGAAGTTTTTCAGACACTCGTTATTAGATAATTAGGTAATTCGTCTCTCAGACGAAATGTAATGCGATGGCGAAGGGTCGTTAGTGATAAGAATAAGATTACGCGAGTGACGTAACTTGTCTCCTGCAATTTTCGAATGTACCGTTTGAGGAGAAAAAAAAAATCGAAATTTTATATGAAAATAGAAAATTAAGAAATGATCGTTATTCTTCGATAAAGAATTTGGAAAATTTTATACGTCAGCGCCAATGGTGCAATTATCACATTGTCGTATCGACATGGTGCAATTATTATCCGTACACTCTATTCGACTATGACGCCAAAGAGTCGTTAGTGACGTGATTACGAAAATAACGCAACTCTTAGCTTACTGCTATTTTCGTGTCAACCCTAAAGAGCAGGGAGGGGGCTGAATTCAGCGAATTCAGGCAAAAAGTTTTTTTAACACGAAAAAAAAAAAAAACAAAATTATATCACTAATCCAATGCGATTGTTTGTTGGTTATAGTATTCCGATCATAAGAAAAAAACTCCCAAGTGAAAATCTTAAAGATTGTCGGAAAACCGTATTTTTGTTAAATAAAAAAAAATTAAGATGATTAAAAAAAATTGAACCCCTTTAGCGTGTTTTTTATATTTACACCTGCAATTTTTTTTTATCGGGACACCAAACTGTGCAGACAGTAAATCGCATGAAATTTATGATAACACTTTATTAACCCCTAAGAATAAATGAAATACGCTTTTTGACCTTAAATTACCGAATTCCTCCTGAATGCGGAAAAGTAATTGAAGTCTGAAGATTTTTAAAAAATGATGTAAATAATTAATAATCGAAACACGCTGCTCTCGCATGAAAAATTTGGACCGTCGTGTATTTCAGCGCGTCGCCGAATCGACATGGTGCAACGATCACCCGACCGGCTCTATTGTAGTTATGTAAAAACGCGAGAAAAAAAAAGTCATCGAAGCAGCGACTCGGATAGAGTTGGTAGGAAATTAAAAAAAAAAAAGGTCGTCATCGAGGCGTGCTGCGGGGCCTGTGATTCGGGACATAGAGGCACCTACTTACCTACACCGAAGAATTGGGCACTATGTTACGACCGCGAGGAACCGAGAACGGCTTACCGCGCTCGATTGGTCACGAATGTCCGTTCGTGACTCTTTTACGCGCGTTGCCTCCTTTCTCATTTGGTCTCAACTCATACTGTATATAAACTCTATATACGACATACTACAGTGTATATAAAGACCCTTGTGCCTTTTTTTTTTACTAACGTTCTCGCTCGTTCCTTTATCTCTGTTTATCCTTCTTTTTCACTAATGCTTAGAGCCTCACGACCGAGATTTCCAAACGGTAGCTCGACGTCTCGTGTTTTATTTATAGTACGCAAAATATACACCGTTCGGTTACCAAAATTTGTCAATCCTAACTTTATTCACACGACGCTTCCCTGTTTAAAGTTATTCCGCGACAGAGTAACGAGCGAACCGCAGCTCCGTGAGAGACCGAAGAATAGTCTTTTGCTCCAAATAATAAAAAAATATATACGAGTAAATAAAGAGCCGCGTATTTTTTTATGAACATTCAGACGCGATTCTAGCAACAGAAAATTATAATAAATATTTTTTTTATTTCATCGTGCGCAAACGATCTCGCGGAGTACATGTGCTCCGAATTTCTCGCCTTGGAATTTACAGGTTCGAGTATCGAATTTATTGAAGCCAAAATTATTTAGACACGATTAACTACAATGAGAGTAAAAAAAATAAAAAAAAAAGTTTGAAAAAAAGTTATTGATAATTTTACAGATTGGTAACAATTGATTTTATCAAAATTTTCATTCCGTGATTTTTTTTTTATTCGCAATGTAGAAAAATTTGTATGCTATTTTTCACAGTCTGTGAAATCATTTCCAACTGTTTGCAGATTAATCACTTTTCAGTCAGTGGAATTTTTGGGAAATTTATCATTTTGTATCAGGGGTCGAATTTCCTTTTCGCGAATAAAAAAAAAAGTTTTTATACTGAACAAGCGCTTTAGGGAGGCAAAAAGTCAGCCATATTTGATTGATTAAAAGACATATTTAACTGATCTAATTTTTTATGATAAAAAAAAGTATGCATTCCATAGGTTTTTTCGTTCAATCAACCGACAATACTGTTAACTACCCCTATCCCCTATTTTCATAAAATTCAAACAATTTTCTCGCTTCAGTTTGTCGAAACTATTTCTCAATAAATCACCTAACAAGCCGCAGTTGCAAAGCCCAAAAAAAAAAAAAAGATTCTCGTTGCTCCCAATAAAAAGAAAATATAGTTCAGCGAATGAATAGCTGCATAATCCTTCCTGAATACTTTAAGACGCAACAGAGCTCTAGCGGCAAAGAATCGTAACAAAAAAACAATATATTCATTGCTTCTAGTGGAAGAAGATCTCACATATAGTAACCGAGGAGACTTTTCTCTCGCGACTTCCTCGCCAGGGAAGTTACACCGCGGTATCTACCGTGTGTACCGCGTGGTGTCCGTCTCGCTACGTGTGTCCGCGGACGTGAGTGAGTACACGTTAGACCTCCCCGGCATATTTGCAGTCCTTGTACCTTTGCGCTACGTATACGTATTACATATAGTTTATTCGCTCCGTCGTACTATATACATCGGAATAATGTACAGCGGTGTTGGTAAAGGATTATAAACCTCCGTATACTGTACGTGCGTACAAGTTCAAGAACAATGGTCGTCACGATCTTTAATGTACGATTTTGCTCAGGCGACTCTTGTATTGTGGCTGCTTGTGCCACTGACCCACAAACATACTTACCTATGTTATACTATGCTGCGGCGGTACTCTGTAGCGAGCGAGCGCGCGCGATCGCGACTCGGCGCTATGGGCTATGGCTTTAATGCTCGATGTACTACAACCGTTCGCGGGGGAAGGGGTTGGGGAGGGGGAAGGGGGCGTCCGACTCGATTATACCCCGTAAATTAACGTTACGCGAAAGGCCAAAAGAATTCGTATAACGATCATACACATAGACGATAATGATACATCCGCGTCGTGCTAATGGGAGTCTCTCCCTCCCTTGTCCTCTTCATCGTCGATAATCGACACCTCGAATATAATACTGCTTAGAAATTCGGCGCCGCTATGGTTATTACGAGAGAAATGTCTTGCAGCTCCGATGAGACACACGTGTATACACGCGTATGGAATTTACTCGTGGAACAGGCGATAACGGTCAGAAGTCTTTTATCTAACGATCTGTGCCAATGCCTCACTACATTCACGATCTCTGTTCGATGTGCTCGCTGACGAGACTGCGAGCCGACTCGGTAATTATGACACTTAATACAAGTGTGTACATCGCTTACCCGCTATATTCGGTATACGTTCAGTAGACATTAGTTGTAATAGAATGTCTAGACACATTCTCGTTGGCTATTTTAACGATTTGTTGAAAACGGTACTCCAATTCCGTGTCTCGGAATAATCGCGAAATTCTCGTTACATACGTATGTGGGCGGCATTATTAGAAAAAATATGTGGGAGATACACTTTATTAATAAATTTTAAATGATGAATAAAATAATTAAAAATAGTTATTATTAGTTCCTACTATTATTATTATTATTATGTGTTCATTTCAGATTAGTCTATAAAATTAATTTATGTAAGGTGGTTACGTATGTAGGAATAGGGTGAAAAATAATATATATAAGATAATGATATAATTTTTTTTTAATTAGAAAAATAAAAAATAAACGAATTTTCACGATTAACCAATGGTTCCCTCATTAACCCTCTGATAAGATTAATGAAAGCAAAACATCGATAGAGATAATGTTTCATTTTTATTCTTAATCCCCATATTTTCAATTTTTCGAGATCATTTCGATGCAATAATCGAAATGTTGTTCGTTATTAGAAATATCTTAACCCTTTGAAGCTTACAATTTCCTTACATACGATTTACCTAGCAGTAAATAAAATCGATATAAAATCAGCCATTTTGAATTTGAAAATGTTGCTTTCAAATTCGAATTCTACGATTCAAAATACTCCAAAGTATGAAATTTCAAATACATCGATGCGTAGTTAATGCATTTTTTCTGCATTCAAAGTGTATCTCCTAAGATACGATGTATTTCAAAGGGTTAACGACTATCGAATTGATAATAAATTTTGCATAATACCATTCCGAAAGCGCGTAATATAACGCTTTTTAAACTATAGTTTAAAAGAGCGTAACGATGTAGTACATAAAAATCTCTGGAGCACGTGGTGGACCTAACGGGTTCAGCCCAACGGTCTGCTCGCGTGCTCCGCGCCGTTGGAGATTGCGGAAGGAGCTCGGGGATTCCTCGTCGTCGAGAAAGACACAAATGGTGTATACAATTCTTGTTTTTTTTTTCTTCTTCTTCTTTGACGCGGTTAGGAGAGCTCGAGGCTCGATCCGCATCAGCGGCACGCATAGTCGAGACGTGGACGTGTCTCGGCACCGAGTTCTTCTAAGTCTAACTTATCCGCGCGCGCCGCCTTTAGTACTCTCAATCTCGATTGGCCCACTTGTGAAACAGGACAAAACTGGCGGGTAACAGATTCATCGGTTAAGAGGGGTTGATGCCGTGAGACGAGACTCGGGTGGGGAGAGGATTCGTTTGACTTTTGTTTTATTCGTTGTACAAAGAATCACCACGAGCTATATATATGTATATATACCCACTCATCGTGTTAATAAAAGTCTGACACGCCGAAACTGAACTCGTAACTGTAACAATTGCTGTAGAGTTATCACGACCCACTCTTGGTTTCGAACCGGATGGTAAATAGCGCAAAACGTGAAAACCTTCTTCAACACGCTTACTGAGCTCGAGAACTAATTCGTCTCGCATTACTATACCAGCATCTTTGGTTTCGAATGTTTCAAAGTGCCAATTTCGTCGTCACAATGATTATATCCTTACGCTTGGTATTAGATACGCAAGGATTATTGATAAATGAATGTCCAACGATCGCGCGAATGAACGTACGCAAAATTAGAATTATTTTTTATGGATCACTGACATATTTGTTGAAACATTAATAAATATAGCGGAGTGTCAATTATTATTATAGTATTATTTGTAATGTAATAATAATAATAATAATAATAATAATAATAATAATAATAATAATAATAATAATAATAGTTAAAATAATAAAATTACTACTATTATTATTATTGTTATTATTGTTATCGTCGTTGCTATTAGATACGAAAGTTGGTATAAAGAAATTAATACATTAGGAGCAACGAACGAACGTTCGAATAATAATTTTTTTTTTATCGTGGACCACTGACATATTTATGAAGATAGAGTACGTATTTTTTGCGACTGGTTCATTGGACGCGAAATTTTTATTATCTTCAGTCAGCGTTCGGAGACATACTATTGAGATGAGTTCTGTATGCATTAGCATCAATATACCTCGTTGCAGTATGTAACTCTCGCAACGATTGACGAGAGGCCGTAAACGGACTTTTGGAAATTGGGATATGGCACTCTACTTCGAGGGCGCGCGACGTGACTACCCAAATCCGGTATCACGTTCGAACCTCTCGTCTCTGTCTTCTTTTCTCTCTTTCTCGTAAGAGCAGTCGACCCCACCCCCTCCCCTACCATCCAAAAATACTACACGACTCTACTCGTCATGTCCTCATTTTTTTTTCGAGGCCCTCCCACCCCCCGAAATCTCGCCGAGGCGCGCCTCCGAGCTATTGGCCCCCCGCGTGACTTCCTCAACGTAAACGGTCCCGAGCAACTACGTGCGGTCCGTGGAAAGATCGGGACAAAAATTCCGACGATGGAATTTATGATGCGATGCAATTTACTCCATAAAAAAAAAAAAAAAATAACGTCTATATCGACGAAGCGACATTAGGAGGTACTTCTTCGCGACACGCGTTTAGCAGAACGATGTATAGTTAAATCTTCGCTCAAAGATTATAAAGATAGATCGTTCGCGATGATACCTCGTCGTATAATTGCGAAAGAAGGTCCTAATTATATTAAATAGATGAAAGAAGGAAAACAAAATGAAATGTGGTTAGTCTTAGTCGCCGGAGAAGGTGGAGTCCTTCGTGTTGGCTCAGGGCGCATCGCGGGTCTGCGTCGGTGTATGCAAGTTTATGTAACGAAAGAGACCGGCGAGCGATGCTCACGGGTCTGTAACGGAATCGCGAGTGAATTTTTCGCAACGCGCGCACGCGCCTCTTAATAAGTTACCGTTCTTCTTCGTCTTCTTATTCTTCTTCTTTCTTTTGTCGATGATAGTAGTGGTCGTTCCTCTGCTGCAAGACTCGTCGCTATAGTAATTCTTGAATTATTTTATCAAGAACTCACAGCAAAGTTGCAGAAACGACTATAGAAGTAAACTATTCGGTTTGATATTCCCGTTAACTGAATTGATCAATATCAATCGATCGATTACCTCCTTACGAGTAAATATTTTTCGTATTTTCCAGTGTTCCCGGAAATCCAGAAAATATCTTTAAATTTTGTTATTTATTTATTTTTTCCTCAATTTTTTACTTTACGATGTTTTTTTTAATGTTCCGAAATTTTTGAAAACCTTTGACAGCTTTTCGGCCTTCAAGCCGCTGGTTCTGTGATGCATACTGAGACAAATATATACTTCGTATTAATGTCTACGAATTTAAAAAAATGTATATATATAATTCTACTTGAATTTTTCACGGACCTTTCACTGGACACCATGAAGTGTTAAACGAATCGGTTTGGTATCCCTATTAATAAGATCATTAAAATGAATCGATTGAGCAGCTATTTACGAGTAGAGTTTAAGAGTAGATACAGAAAATTTAAGGGGGAAAATTGACAATTTTTTTTAATTTCTATTTATCGGAAATTAGTATATTTTACAGAATGATGTGTACACTGTACGTGTATACCGTAACACCTGGTTAACCGTTTCACCGCGCGAGCTCCACTTGCGTGGAGGATCTCTCCTTCTCGTGTGTTAGTATGTTAAAGTATGTGTAAAGAGTTTCTGCCGCCTTCCAGTAAGCGTGAGCTCGCGAGAGCGTATTCCTTCCCCTCTTATCCCGATTAAGCGACGTTCTTTACAGGTGTTCGTATGCATATACATATGCCGTACCAGTATGCGATGAACATAGTGCATAGGCCTCGTGTGATTGTGAGAGTGTAGAGTTTCTTAACCGGGGAACGGCCGGCTAAGGCCTTCACAAGGCCGATCGCGAACCCGCCACGACAGCTCACACACAATTCGCAACACAAACATCGGAGAGATTCGTAACGACATTTTTCCAATTAACAGGTTGCTTCTCGTAATCGGCGAGGCGTTTTACTCGCGGAAATCTTTGACACCGCGCGTCTACTAACACTGCAACTAACGTAGTGGGAGATAAACGAGAGATCTACGATACGCGGAGACGCAAACGATCTTAGCTTGTATCTTGAGATAAAAGTTCGACCGAATATATATTCGGAATGCGATTGATATATTACTATATGTATCGAATGTATATTAATCGAAGGCGTGATGCTAATTGCTTGGGGGAAACAGAAAGAATGGAGTTGCAAAGGCTGAAACTCCGTTCGTCTCACATATCGATAGAAAAATAACGATTAGAGTCGTTACAAAGACCATCTTTTATTCAAGAATTAAATACTCATTCGAGATGTCATTCTTTGTCAGAAAAGTAGTTTTTGCGGAAGCTGTAGACTTCACGATCATGTTTAGTACTATGTACTGCCTTATCGAACGTAAATTTCACACGAAAAAACAATTTTCGATAATTTTTATATTCGTGCAGCCAACCGACTTTTTCAACAAAACATATGTGTCGTAAAGGTAGAGATCAGTAGGACAACATTAGCTCTGTTAGTGCGTTATAAGTGAGAACTTCTAACGTAAAAAATGCAAATATATCGCTGCTCATTAAGCTTTGTAATTTAATATACTTCCTGCGAAATCCGATCTCTATGAGATAACTTTTAGTAACTTTTTCAAATGTTAAGATAGCTAAGGCCGATGAATCAGTATTAAAGGTTATTTTGCAGAGTGCGGGCTTTGCGGGAATTATTTTCATGTAAATTGTAACAGAGTGCAACTGGGTGATCTACTTTGCATCAAGACGCTGTCGCGTCTCTTAATATTTTCCTTCGGAACTCCGTGCTTACGAAACTTACGGTTTTGCCAAAAATAATGGCGCTACTTTCAACTCTCTACATGAAAAAGAACAAATCTATCATGTTACATATAATATTGTGTTATTTTATTATGTATTTCTAAAAATAAATAGATATTTATTAAAAAAAAAACAAACGCTTTTTTTTTATTTATTAAAGGCATATAACGAAGTAAAAATAGTGCATACTTCGTTTCTCACGCGTTTTCATGCATTATTATTTGAATCGTAAAAAGTAGCAAAGTTTGTCGTCGAAAAAAGTCCGAATTGCAAGAAAGCAATGGCTATAACTGGTATTCGGCGCAGAAACACCGACAAATGTGCTGTGCTAAACTAAAATCGAATGCTACTAATTTGAATTTGAATAAAAAATTTAAAAACAAAATTGATTTCCTTCGCAATATAATTCGTCCTTGAAAAAGGATGAGCCATTGCCAAATATTAGTGAGGTCCGAATTGTCTAACTGCGAAAAACTGCGACAAGAAATATACGAGTAGCCCGTGAGTAAAAATAAATATACGCGAGATATAGAAGCGGTAACTCATATTTGAAGAAAACTCTGAGAAACGGACAAAATCTCAATCTGCAAAATTTACGATCAACCTGACAACATTGCGGGGTTCCGCACGTAGCTTCTGCCCGAAGTTTGGATGGTAGAATATATTTGAATTTGCAAAGTGCACAGTATTCGGTACTTTGGCGAGGGATCGTGAGGAGGGCGGGTGAGGGGTCATAAACGGTAAAGTAAAACGTTGTTTAGAGGCTGTAGTCAGTGGTCGAGTGGTCACATCGAAGCCCACAGACCGTTTACCGTAAATTTCTGATGCCGAATCGAAGAGTAAAGCGTACTCGACTCGTACTGTCTGTACGATGTGCGGACGGCTGCTATTTCCGAATCTCGCAGAGGGATGATTGGGGGAAAGAAGAAGAGTGAGGTTTCTTCTTGCAGAATAGCATTCATTCCCTTCGCAAAAGTGAGTGCGGCGACCTGAGGAAATGATATTTACGACCTCTGCGAACATTTTTCGTCGACGAACCGAGAGTATAGCTTCGGTGGGCCACAATGTCGCAAAACCGTATATACCTATTTACCTGCGTCTATTCGAACTCACGAACAAATTTCCGGAAGGCTCCCGTTCTGTTTCGCCGGTCCGTAAGAATCTTCCTCGCGATCTTTCGCAGGTGCAACAAGGAAAGTGACGACTAAAAGAAGAGAAGAAGAGAGCTTTTGGCTTCGCGGCCGCGTATCTCTTCGGACCCCACGAGGAAGCCGCGAAGACACAAAAGGAGGGCTTCTTGCGGATAGCCTCTTTGCGGAAAGTGGGGCTCCCCAACGCCTTTAGCCACGCCAATAAATTCGTAAATTGTCGCGGTGCCCGATCACTTCGCCGTCGATGCTACCTTCTTTTTCTCGTCTTCTTTTGCCTTTCGTGTTTCGGCGAGTTCTTCTTCGTATCACGCGGATGTCTTCCGTGGACAGAGGGTTCCTTGACTGTGGTGAACACGGAAGTCGAAAAATCCTACTCCTCTTTTATTTTTCTTTTTCTCTCGATACCGCGCGAACGGTTCTGTGGCGAATTCGAGGATCCAAATATTTTGAAATTCTTTTGCCGGTATCGGGAGGGGTACACGGAGAATCGCTTCTTCTCCGGCGTGACGAGATCTTTTGACTGTGATATATATTCCCGTTTTTTCTCCGCCGTTAGCTTCCGGATTCATCGTGCGATACACGCGGAGAGATTTTTTTTTATTTGAATAAATATCCTATATTTCATTATTAAATTAAATTAAATTATATTAAAATTTAACTTTCATATAAATTAAACAAATTGTTTCTTCTCGTAAAATTGAACGAAAATATTTCATTATATTCTTATCTTTTGCGAGAAATCGAAAGAAACTTATTGTTACATATTTTATTATTGAATTTTGTACAATGCTGTGAATGATACAATTGCGCAATTTGTGCGGAAAGGCTTGTGCTGCACCGAGGAAAGCCTCGAGCATTATATTCACCTCTCAATACGGTCTCAACAGCCGGGTGGTCAGTGCAGCAGTAGTTTCATCGTCAAAAGCTCCGCCCAACTCGAACGCGGAAGTGTCGAAGGATTCATGGGCGTTCGACACCCACTGTGGCGTGGCGAATCAACGGGGCAAAATATTTTGAGGCACGAATGCCGCCGAACGAGGAAATCGAGAGGTCTTCCGTGAAAATTGCGTCTTTCTGTATCTCGACAAACACGAAACATTTTGCCGAAGCAACCCGTGCTGACTTAGTCAAATTATTTCCTTCGCTTCGTATACCTGAAAGGAAACCCCCAGTTTCGCCCTATTTCGTTGCGCTCCGTTTTGAATCGGCAATTTTCACGTGCCGCTAAGAGGTGCACGAACCCTCGAAAATTGTAAAAAAAAAACGTCCTGTTCGACTGCCGGGTTCGTTGGACGCTACGGTATTGTACTGTTACTCGTTCGGGAAACACTTTTCCCTTTGTCGCTCTACTTCAATACTATTTTCCAGGTGGTCCAGATACGATTTTTTTAAAATTCTCACGAAACGATTGGTTTCAAATATTCTTTCAGCACGAATTCGTCTGCGTACCAAACGGGGTTTCTTAATTATTATTTGTATAATTGTAGTTTGCGAGAATGTTATAATCAGAACCTTCGCTGATACTATGAATCCTTTTTTAATAAGCGCCTTTTGACGAACAATCCTAATCGAGGTAACAAACGAGTTCTACGCATAAGATACGAGGGAAATAAGGAAATCGATTTATGCAAATCCCGTAAAATTCAAAGTGTACGACAAACGATGCAGGAGATCATTGGTAGTCTCGTATATATCGACGCAATAATCTAAAGAAAATAATGCTTGCAAATAAAGCGTAAGTAATTTCATCGGAAAAATAAAGGTCTAGAACCGTAGTGTGTACAATAAATATAATAATTATCCGCAATATTATGCCTTGTTTCCCAAGCATTCTTTTCGCGGAAACAAAAGGACATTTGATGAGTACATAGTAGGCGGTTGTGGAACAAGTGGATTTTAGTACTACTGTTGCATTATTGCATATTATAAGTTACAGTCGTTCTCGTACAGCCTTAGAAAAATTTACGACTTGCGCCTTGAGAGAAGCAGATAGAGAATTGTATTTTAATCGCTACGAATGGGTAGTCCCAGTTTTCTCGAAGGTATTGACGGAGATACAACGATGTAGTTGGCCAATAACCGACTGTCGGAAGGAGCGACTGAGATAACGTGATAATTATTTCCTTATAGACGTAGGTCCGGGTAGTGACTATCAGCTGTTAATCGTTGTTTAAAGAAAAAAAGTACAATAGTTGAGCTTTTGCGAATCGTATTAGAGGACACGCTTTATCCTTCGGGATTTTTCTTCAATTTTCTTGTCTTCCTCCTCTCTCGTCCTCGATAGATTTACGAGGAAACCGAGAATAAGGCATGGAAAAATATAATTATACGATTTGACGGCGTTTCTGTCGCATCGATTGCGAAGACACCCCGGCGACAAATTGATGTATCATCTATATATATACCGGCTGATACAGAATAATCTGAAGAATGAAAATCGCGTTAATTAATTAATGATTTGAGTAAAAAAATAGTTCAAATGATTATTATTATCGTTATTATTTCTACAATATTTATTTTTTAATTTTGAAATCTTATCTTACGTAGAAAAGAAAAAAATTGCTATCACTTATAAAATTTGAAGAAATGTTTCCAGTGCCGATATCGATTGGTTTTTCCTTGAGAATAAATAACTTTCGATGATTTTGTCGCAAAATATCGATTACAATTACGAATTTAAATCTGAATAGATTTTTTTCTTGCGCGTCATAAAAAACCGCCGAAATTTTCTGAGAATGTTTGGAATCTTTTTTTTGGCTTAGTTGGGATGGAATGCCTTATATGCTCTGTATACATAAATTATATATGCCCAATTCTTCACATAAGTTATATATAGACTATACATAACTTTGTCCGTCTGGATACCGACCCTCTGTCTCCGCACCGAATACCCTCGACAACAATTTTTACATGAATAGGACTGCCATTAAGAAGGCGCGCGACAAGCACGTGCAGCACGTGTGTCACACGAGTCGCTCAATAAAATTGCAAAGTTTTCCCAAATGACGAAAATCGAAGGTCCTCTTCCCCTCGCACTCCTGTAAGGATAATTGTCGTTACGGTCAATATTTTGAATGTTCGTTGAGTGAATGTCGTCAAACACAAGTATTGTCAAACATTCCCTCCGTACACTGGGCGCGTGACGATCGTAAATTCGTACGTTCGACAAAGATTATTTCTTCTCGTAGTATATAAATCCCGGGTGACTTGGAACACGTTTTTCGGCTGGAGAAACAGGGGGTCTGTGTCACACATGTTGAGTTCTCGGGGCACGCGCTTCTGGGCTACGAGGGCATCGCCACGAGGCCAGTCACGCTGTATCGCGGAAGAATAAGGTAGAAGGTAAAACGAAGGTATATGCAATCAACGACGCGGAATTGCACTGCAATCATTTACTATGCGTCACTGCATTTACCTCCCGAAACCTTCGAAATCTTAGTACAATTTTTTTTATCAATAAAAATGCGTCACCTTAATAAATACACGAAATCACATTATCTTCGCTGTCCAGTATCAGCAGAGTCTTGCGATATACGAACGTTTAGTTTGTTTATCGACGTAACGAAGAATAGTGTTTGTCAAATAGTATATTGTATACAGGATACAGTGCCGACAGGGAAGTGCAATATCGAGGCATATAAATGCGACTTTACGTATTACGCGCTGCGCATTAGTCTCAGGGTTATACCTTCGGTACGACATCGCTAAACTTCGAAGTCAAGAAACTATGAGGACAACAGCGAACAGCGTACCCGGTCATATTTTTATTGACAGCAATAAAGCGGTCCTGCAATCCTCGTTGTCCTGTAACGGTAACGAGAGACAACGAGAATTGGCCACCATAGGCAACTCTTCGAGTTTTACTTCCACACGCAAAGAGGAATGAAGAAGTTGAATTTTCATGAAGGTATCCCTTCGACCGTCCGCACCGGCAGCTCGGCTGCATGCGCATTCGGCAAAAAATGGTCGTAAATTTTAACACTCCCGCGCGCGCCCCCGGACAGGACGCGGCAGAGGGATCCTGTCACAATATTTAGTCCCTTCGGAACCTTTCGACTCCACCCACAAATCTACAACGAAGTACCCGACTGACGCAAATGCTTCCGCGTTCGAGCGCACAGAGGTTCGCAAAAGTCGATAAAAAAAAATTGTTAACACTTATCTTTCGCATGGGCGATAAGGATCCAATATTCAATTTGCAACTTGACCCAATTCCTTTAAAGTTACAACTTGAATATGTGAAATATAATATCGCGTGACTTAAAACGTAAGGGCGTATCTTTGCGCATATTATAAATAACGCTTTCTTCTTTTACGTCACGCGATAATAAAGTATAATGTACGTTGTATTTGGAGCATACATTTTGTTAGATATTAATTGTTAATAAAAAGTAAAGGTGTGTTCATGATTGGTACATATAACAGCGGTTAGCGGCGTTGAGCAATGAACGTAATTTGAAAAATTAAGTTGTTATGGAGCAGCATCGCGTTTCGCACCTCCGACAGTGTAATTTTGGAGTGGTAATGACCAAAAAAAATTTTTTTTTACACTCTTTACGAGTTTTCGTTTCAAGTGGTGAGATCGCAGATGCAAAAAAAGTTTATCGCAGAATTGCCGACAATTGAAAAAAATCCCATGTAGCGTTAATTTCTATAGCAAATATTGCGAAAAATAGTGATTTTATTGTTTTCGAATAACCATATATCAAAGATAGGGTATTTAACAAAGTTTTAAAATCACTTTTTCCAGTGTCACTTGACGATATAAGCCTTGTTAAAAATTACGACACCCTTGCAATTGAATTTCGCCATTTTGCTCTGCTCTGCAACCAATCAACATACTTATCGACGATTTCGAATCCTTCGAGATATTTTTTTAAGGCATATTTTTCATATACCTCTGCTGCGCGATATATTTGAGAACGAAAATTTGAATGCGTACATTTTTTCGCACGTTTTTGAATTGCTTGGTAATTCTAATGCCGCGACGATGAATTTCTTGGGGGGGAACGAAGCGTGCCGAAGTGGTACCGCCAGTCGCGGCAACGAAAGTGTAACCGACGTGATGACCAGCAGCAAAGAGATATAGAAGAGTTGTTGAACGCAGACGAAGCACATTCAGCGAGCACATTTTTATTCGTACAGAATTGTTGGAAAAATTGAATTTAATATTAAATGGAGAGTCCTTGTTTAACGAAATTACACGTAGTGGACGTTCGATCGAATAGACAGGCCGTAACGGTTCAATTTTCATTCGTCTCAATATAATTTTTTTTCTCCTGTACTAAAACTGCTGTCGCCCGCAGCACCCATTTTTTCGGTAAAATTCGTAGGTACCGTTTTCCTAGGACGACGGAAATGCAAAAAAAAAAGAAGGCGAACGAACGGTGGTCCTTACGGTCTCAGGACGAAATAATGCCATAATCCACTTTTCGAGACTTAACTCCCTCCGTAACCCTTTGCCTTTCGAAGCTTTCCGAGCTTTCCACGGCAATCGAGAGTCACAGTGCCAGAGAAAAAAAAAAATTTGGGACAAGACTTCGACTGCGCTTCCTTTCGTAATCCTTTCGTCAAGGACGAGCTCTCCGAACTCTACCCGCCCGCCGAGGGATTTACGAATAGCGGCATTTTTTTTTTGCTTCGTGTGGTACCTCGCGCCGAGTCCCGTTTTTCAACGTTCGCCGCGCGATATCTTCACGAACTTCTTTCGTACGAACGTTCCCGTTGTCCTTTTTTTTTTGCGTGTTCCTCTCCGCAAGTCCGAGTGGCACGAATTGCCCCAAGTAACGGTCGAAGGTCGCTTTGGTAAAGGGTTCGTTATGTTTTTATTGTCGCCTACTGCCTTCGATGTCTGATGCTTCGTGACTTTTTCACTCCCATCGAGATTTTCCGAATTACGAAAAATTAATCATATTTATAATGAAAATATTGAAAAAAAAAAATTTGCGATCGAAATGTTTCGGCGGTGCGAATGCATCGGCAACTATAAACGAGAGTCCGAGTAATATACCAGTAGGTCCGCGGTTTTATACGGTCTCAGTGGTAGAGCAACTGCAGTCTCGAAGGAGAGTCGAACAGCTGTGATAAAAGACCATGACGAGGTATGTGCTGAAAGCGTATGAAGATCCCTTTACCTGGCGCGCATCGAATCCCGCACTGGCCCCCGCTAGAATCGCGATGCACGCGCGTATTATTTTTCTACGACTTGTATCTACGCTCGAGGCACAAGTCCGTCGCAATTATAATTAACCAATGTTAGAGTTAGATATATTTAGATAGGAGGTATATAGTTGGGTATATATAAAGGTATAGTGCATATAGCGCGCATCCACCTTCCGTGAAGGTGCCCATAACAGAATTACGAAATTCTCAGCCAATTAGACTCAAAACTCGGGGGGGTCGGTCGTCGTGCCGGAAGAACAAATTCTTTCATGCGTACGGGTAGTTGTGGATTGCTATACGGTCGTATTACTAATACAATACAACTATAACGTAATCCTACCGGGCTTACGCGATGTTTTTTTTTTTTTTTTCATCACCACTTAACAATATTATCCGATATATTTCAAGACTATAGCTATGAGCCCAAGGCAAATAATTCGTGTTGCAAATAGTATAAAAATTAATTGCGCACGTTTAATGGTGCGCAAGCCTTTTTTTTCTTTAATCTAATTTAATGAAAACTTGAGAGTACAAACGTTTCGTGTTGCGTGGACGTAACACACAGTCGAGTGAGTTTCGTGTGTATTAGGAAAAACGCCTCTATTGCTCTTTAATGTCTCGTTAACTGGGTATTCCGCTCACGAGCGTATAGAATCGATGAGTCATTTGGAACAAGTGTCCATTAACCGACGATCGCCTCCGGGAGACTAATGTGAATTCGTCAAACGCAACGTGTCAGAGTTCCTGAAACGAGACCGTAATGGAATCCTGCGATATCTACATTCCAAGTGAAAAATCTATCACAGTCCTGTTATTCTGTATATAAACCCATTTCCGATTTTGCCGATTTTTTTTAATCAATCGTCGCACCTCAATGACTAAGAAGAGCTCGATGACCCAACTATTGCCTCACCATATGAAATATCTCTCGAATCTTAATCATTTAAAACGAAGGGTCAATATCAACAAATTGGAAAACAATTGCTCTGTTTCCTATCAACCCTTTAAAATAAATAAAAAATAAATAACAATAATAATGTATTGTTTTTTTACGGCTTTCGATTCACAAATTTTATTAATCGATCCTCCAGTCAGCTTTAATGAAATATAATAGTTTGTCGAACCAACTATTTCCTTTAATGCAGCAGCAATAAAATTATGTATTGACTGAATAAAGAAGGACAATGCTTGCTATCATCCCCTATCAATAAAACGCCCTTTACAGCTCCCGTTTTGGCGCTGTTTTCGGAAAAATAACCCAGAAATTGTCCGAAATTGCTGCACGGTATCACACATTTAAGGTTTTTCGTAATAATCGTCGAAATTCTTCATTACAATCGTTTGATGGAAAGCCAGTAACTTTGACCCCAATAAATTCTACATCCGCAATAACATCGATGCTTCGTATCATATTCCTATCATTTTTCGAACAAACGGGGCCTCGTTTGACGAATTTATATTGACCAACCCCCGAAAACTCGTTGTCGTGTCGAAGAGTAAGAAGATCGCGGGTATCGCTGCTGGTGGCTGTTGCCTCGAGTACTCCTCGACGGGGCGACACGGTAAATGGAGGTGGCGAGTATTGCAGAGTAGTGGAGGTGGCTTCACGAGGATCCCGAGTAAGTAGTAGGGGTGGAGGGGGGAGGCAACTCATACCTTGTCGGCAAAGAGTCGGAAAGAGACGAAGTGAGGTACAGAACGACCAGGAAGAGAGTAACGGAGTCTAGAGAGAGAGGGGAAGGGTGGGGGGGAATTTACGCCCGCCCGTGGGTCCGTCGGTTCTCGTTGTAGCTCGAGCGGTTGATGCCTCGAAGTGGGGCCCCTGCCCGTTCGTACCTCGTAAGGCCCCTCACAGTAAGGGCCCACAGGCCATCCAGTTCGCTTCTTCGCCTACTTTTAGAAATTAGTCGCATTTCCCCGGCGCTAGGCGAGCGCACACGCTCGGTGGTTGTACATCGCGTATATCACGTCTCTCGGACTTTATTTATTTGGGACTCTTATCCTCGCAACACAGTTTTTACGAATTAATAAAAAAAATCCCTCCGTGCGACTCGTTCTCAATCCCCTATAACGCGACACCAGAGATAAGAAGACGAGAGAAGGATAAACCCGTATATGCCGAATATATAATAAAACAAAGTAGGAGGAAGAAAAAAAAAAAAAAGAAGAGAGACAGCGAATAAGCGGCGGATGAAGAAGGTGGTGGTGGTGGTGGTGGACATGCCAACGACGTGGAAGAGCTCTTCCTATCCGTGATTCTTTTTGAAAATCTCTTGCCGCCGGGCCGGCAAACGAAACTGATCGTCTCGCTTCTTCTTCTTCCGCTTCTTCTTTCGCCGATGCGGAACAGATTTTTACGCGTTTTAATCGCTGTGAACGTTCGGTCGACGTTTAGTCAACGCTGTCGGTTTTGGTGAACGCGATTTATTTTTTATTTTTTTCCTTTGTATTGAAATAATAAAAAGGAAATATAATCAACGAGTTGACACGAGTGCTATATCGCAAGTGATTTGGCTGAAGTTTGGAAAGGATTTATAAAAAATCGTTTTTTTGATACTTGTGCGAACCAAGTGTCGGGTGCGACACTTATCGCGGTGAGTGGATACCGGAAGACAAGCGGGTACGGTCGATGACGGTCATCAAGTGGAATAAGAAGAAACAGCTAATGAGAGCGGCGCATCAGATAACGAAGAGGCACAAGAGACGCGCGTGGTCCTTGATATCCTCGTCAACGGGATCTCATCATCGCCACGCGGTAGCCTCTTCTTCTTGATCCTCGCTACTGTCTAAAGCAGCAGCAGTGGTGAAGGTCAAACGGAGTTTAAATATCACGAAGAGAAAACAAGCCAAGTGTTTACTTCTACTTGTTTTTTCATCCATTTCCGTGGAGGGAACATCGTGAAAGCACATTATTATCGAAACCCGAAGATTTCTTCTCGATCGCTTCCGGTTTAAGACGCGAAGAAATTGGGACACGTGTTCTCCGATCTTCGATAGTTGGTGTGACAATAAAAAAAAAAATACATATCACTCTGTGGACTCTGTGGACTTGACTTGGACGGAAAGTTTAAATTGAAAACATCAATTTTTCTTGTTCCTTTTTTCAAACAAATCCGTGCGACGAAAAATCAGTTGGGTG
Organism: Buathra laborator; assembly: GCA_934046635.1. Lineage (NCBI taxonomy): Eukaryota > Metazoa > Arthropoda > Insecta > Hymenoptera > Ichneumonidae > Buathra > Buathra laborator. The sequence continues at coordinate 769,214 of OW203897.1, read as the reverse complement.
ATTAAAAAAATATAATAATAATAATAATAAAGAAGAAAAAGTCCCCGGTGAACAGTGCCTCGTTCAGTGGATAGATTTATAAGAGGAGGTCCCGCGGACAACAACAATACCACTCTGGATACCACGCTGCTCATATGTAAGTTAATTTTAATTATTTATTTTGTTGAAATTTAATTTCAGTTTCCCGTATTATCCCCGAAAGTTTACCGGGTTTTACGAAATGGTGAAAAAAAAAAGATCGGAGCTCTCCTTCATCTACCATTCTTTGAAACTTTTCTTTTTTTTTTATAACATCCAAAATAGTACGTCCCATCGGCGTTATTTCTTCAGCGTCTCTCATCAGACTGTACAGAAAATACCTGACACTAAAATCTAATAGTCCCCCACGGTCGCTGGCTAACGGGTATGTGGGGGTCTGTCGCGCGGTTCTTGGTGACCGTGTCATAAAACTTGGCGTACAGTTTCTTTCGCCTCCTCACCCACGCAAGGACGTGTAGAACGTTCGAAGCGAAAAAAAAAAAAAAAAAATACGTTTAGGTATTACAGGTTAGCGAGCTAATGACCGACAATCGATGACTATTATCGGCCTCGTTGAGCGCATGTGCCGCGATAGCTTCGAGTAGAAATCAATGTCTTCGTCGTAGAAGACGACGATTGACGATGTATATATTGTATTCAGACACGTCAGGGAACGGCGGAATGGCACAGGCTGGAAAGGCAAAGACCCCCGACTCCGATACTTGTTGCGGTGAAATTTCTCCTTTGAGCGTATTAGTGACCGCGGCTGCTGCTGCTGCTGCTGTTGTTGCTGCTGGCTTGGCTGCCCCCCGTCGTCGTGGCCTCCTCGCCACTTTGCTCGCCGTTGCCAATGCCGTCGTCGACGGTGATATTCCGTCAAAGTAGGGGATATCTCAACCAAGCAATGCGAAACTCCCGGAGAGCACACACCTTGCCGTGTTGCAGACTCTTCGTGTATTTCTCATGATCATGACGATTATGGTTGGACGGTTCACGAAGCTGTAGCTCTCACGATTCTGATTGGTCGCTATTGGGGTGGGGGAGACACCTCCTCGCGTATACATATATATCTATACATCTTTCGATTACTTTTCACGAGTGTCAGTGTCAGTTATCCCGCTTTAATGAAACAATAATTTTTCTTCTTTTTCACCTGTTGATTCTCAATCTCTTCTTTTCCTTCTTTTTTAATTTGATCATAAAACTCCAAAAATTCATTTTTTGAAACAGGAAAAAAAAATGTATGGTTCTTATGGATTTTTGTTTTAATTTTTGTAGAAGAATCCCTTCGCGCCTGTACCGATTAAATTGTCTTATCGCAGTGTAACGATTAGTAGAAAATAAATAGTTAAAATTTAACTGAGTTATGAAGCGTTTAACGCGTTTTGGATCCCCAAGCGGATCAACCTGCTACCCCACTGCCTTTCTTTCCGTTTGTATCCTCTACCAGGCTGTCTCGTGTGGACAGAGAGGAACGCGATCATTGGCGAGTACCGCGAGGCTTTCCTCTTCGCTCTTATCGCTGTCTCTGGTTCGCGCTCTTTTCCCTCGCATCCTATGTGCACAGTCGCGACTGTAAAGTCCACAGGTAGGAGAAGGATATGGTACCACGGAGAGAACGTGTCGCAGTTACGGAGAAAGAGGAAGATGAATAAGAAGGAAAGAAAGACGCGCGTGGCTTCCCGCGTGGACGCGAGAAAGCCAGAGTGAGATGGAAAAACTAGGGGAATCGTGGGAATAACTTGTATAAGTAACGTAAGAGCGAGAAAGAAAGGGAATGGACTGTTGGGTACCGATAAGTCCGCGAAAGGTGGAAGCAAGACGGATGAGGGTCGCGTGAGCTCACCAACGAAGAATGAGGAAGACAGAGATAAGTCGCGTGAAACCGCGAGAGGGAAGGGGTGGGAGGTAAAGCAAGAGACGGCAAGACGAACAAGAAGGATGACTGAATAACATAGAAGTGGGGATCTCCGGTACCCCCGCGAGCTGACTCCAGCGCGCCCGTAGTTCCTGAAGAGTAGGTCAGTGTACCACATTAACCGGTGCGAGCGATCGCGCTCCCTCGCTCTCGAACGAGTCGAGCCTTCCGCGCGTTCGCTACAGACGGAAAGAGATGGGAGAGAAAAAAAAAGGATTGAGAGGGGAAGCCTTCCGACTCGTCAGTTCCGCAAGTGTCGGCTGACTGTACGAGACTCGATTCACACTGACACAGTGGAGGACACAGTTATTGGCCGCTTATCTTCTATTGGCATTCCATGGAGAGATTTTCTCCGTAGCGTAGAAAAACGCATTCCGGATGCCAATAACTGTGCCAATATCGCTTCCTCGAGCACCGCTTGTACCACGAGAGTCCTTTTGTATGCCTAAAAGTCAACATACTTCGTAGGCGCTAACCCGGTCTGTATCGTTGCCTCGAACCCGTTCCCGCGAAGGCGGCACACGCTCAGCGAACCCGGAGATAGAGATGAAGATTTCGGGCGCGAATAGATCTATCTCTATGGTTGTTCTCCTCGATGCAAAGTGAACGTCGAGAGTCACTGTATAATAACATGGTGTACACTGTTCGTACGTAGTACACGATTTTTTTTTCCCTATGTTAGCACCATTTGTTCTCCACGCTCTCGTTGCTTATCCATGCTTATCGCAAACAGAACGAGATATACATCTCGCTATAAATAGCAGTCTCGCCGTGGACTATTTTTTTTTTATATATCCTCAGAATTTCAATAAGCAATTCGCGTTTTGTTCGACGCCGAGAGTTAATTGTCGTGGGTAAAGATGAATAATGAATTTTTTTTGTATTTTATTTTATTGCGAATAAAAAATGGACTGATGCGAAGTGAAACTTCGATGAAGACTTCATTTCATTTTATATCGCGTTCTTGTTACCTGTGGGATTTACTACATGTAACTAGGAGTAGCGGGGACGGCCACCTGCTCACCTGTGCCACTGCTGGGGACACACGATCCTTTGACTCGGCGGGCAACTCTCTGACCCACATTTCACCGCTCCGCGACCTCAGCACGGGTCTTCGCCTTGCCCTTCGTCGTCGTCGTTGTTTCTCCCCCCCCCCACCGCTTAGCCTCGTTAATTATGACCGTCGGGTTGGGTCGGCTCACCCCGTCGTGCCGCAGGTCGGAAATTATTCGTTAAACATATTTCGTGACTGACGAATAATTATATTACGACGAGAAATGATGCTGAACGCTTTGAGCTCATTGGCAAAGATTTAATTTCTTCCTTCTCGCGTCGTCGTATAACTTGTATGGTTAACACCGTTGCTCGCTGCATACCCGGCCCTCTTATAACTTTAACCTTTACCTCAATGGCTGCCGCTCGTCGCACTTTCTCCGTTTCTGATGGCAGAACGGAGAACATCGTCGTGCATGCATGCATGCATGCCGACGAGTTCCCCGCGCTGGGATTGGCGAAGCGTAGTACGGCGTATCAGTCATTGGCATAGTAAGCCCGGTAAACGCATTTTCGAAATTTAATTAATTATTACATTTGTCAATTATGAGTTCAGATCTTTTAAAGCATCTATTAATTTCTCTTCATGCAAAAAAAAATAATAAGTGGCAAGATGGCAGTCATTGGCACATCGAGAGTGATGAACGAATTTGCGAAATTTAATTAATTACCAATTTAGATCTTCTCGAACATTTATTTTTATTTTTTCATCCGTATTAATAATAGGTGAAAAAATGTAGAAAAAATTACTTATTGTTGCGAAATATACTAATTAACTCCGATGAGATATTAAGTAAGATTCATTAGCGTTTCATAGCTCTGCATTAGTGATTCTTCGATGGGTCGAATTCTATGCAATCGATAAGTGCAAATAAATCAATCATCGATACGCCACGAAACCACCGGTTTGCCATTTACCGAGTTCACTTAGAAGCGCTCGCGCTATGACGCATTTTCATATTTCATCCAGTCATTCTTCTTACTCTGCTCGTGTTCGTAATCTCCGATCTATCGTTCTAATGGCCAACAATAGCGTCATCGAAATTGACGTGGGTGCTTCGCTTCTTTCGCCTCGAACAAGGAAGTGCTCTTTATTTCTTTTGGCTTTGAATGAACCACTCGTAACTCCCGTTCGTCGAATACCTGCATCATCGACATTTATTTTCGGTCTTCGCTGGGCTCAGACGACGAAGAGGCGGAGAGGACGACACCAAGCGAGATTCCTCGGGCGCACGGACGGTACCGTTGAAAACGGGGCCGTCGGTCGCCCACATGCTCTACACTATACTGCTTCCAATTAACGGAATATTGATGATACACAATCTTGTCGCGCATATTTAGTACAACATAAACGAATCCACGCCTATCGCCATGACAGTGTCAATGATATTATTGCGCATCGTCAATTAACGCCGTGATAAGCATTATCCGATTTTAATGTAACGCCAGCGTATCATTAGGAATCGGTTCGAGAGACTCGTTAAGATAACAGCAAACAACTATAATACAGAGTATATTGCGAATTTCAAATGTTTAAATTTAAAAAGTATCAAACTTTCGAAGTTCAATTTCCCATATTTTTATTTTTTTCATTAAAAGAGACGTTAATTGTAAAGAAAATATCTTCATTCGGCCGGTTAAACGTCGCGCACCCCGATGCGCAAAAGACTCGCTTGTGCCGCTCCGTGTATCGAAGTCTCCAGCGCCCAACTCGGCGGCGGTCGATGTATTGAAGCCACGAGAATTTTCTTACGCTTCCGCTAATCGCGAATTTTCTGCTCTATTATTTCCCACTATTTCGCCTAATAATTGTTATACCGGAAGTGGATTCCTCCGTTCGGCAAACATAAAGCCGCATACAATGTTGAAGCGCAGAAATTCCGCGGCTAACATAGGCACTACAACCTAATTGCTCACCAACAAAACAGTTTCTCCCGGTGCCCGCACGTAATTCTCGCTCGGGTTCCAAAGGGGGATCTAAAGTAGCATCGAGCGAAGTATAGCAAATGTGTATTAACCGGGTTTTCATGTATACCGCTATAACCACCCGAGATATCGATAATACCCACATATTTCGAGTTATCTGTTCGCTAGCACTCGCGCACGGGTCATAAACCGAGGAATTAGTTATGAATCAATGCGAAAGTTTTTTGACGTCTAACTTTATCGAAAATCAGCAAAAACCCGCAAAGCTTTGCCTCTGCTTCAGATGAATTTCAACGTTTGCAGCTTGAGCTGAAAGTCGAACTTCTAAACTTATCGCAATGACACCGATAACAGTTTGAATTCACTATCAGCATTACAAATCTTTAACGATATAGGAAGTACGTTTAATAATATTCACGGTATTGTCAATAGCGATGAGGGATTCATCTCCGAGCGGAGTAGCGCATTATAACGCGGCATCGCTGATAGTCGTCTGCGCCGGATGTAGGTCGGTGGGGTATCCGCGATTCGCACGCGCCATTTTTCGCAACGAAAAGGAAAGCCATCTTACGTGCCGAGCTCCCTAAGCAAAATCTGTGTTGTGTATAGGTACACATGTATATCTATGTATATGTATACGTGTTGCTGCTATGCCGAGTAACATAGATATATAAATATATACAAGCGAGAAGGAGGAAGAGGAGGTAGCGCCCCTCTACCTCCCCCTTGCTATCTCTGTTAGCGGGTTAACGGTTCTCCGTTCTACTTCGAGCCTCGCCGCCGGTTTACCTGCGTCACGTCTGCACACTGGCCGGTCTCTCGTATTTCTTTTCCGTGTATATATATATATATACCCGAGTAGCGCCGGAGTAGATCGCACGCATGTATGTGCCACACGCACGTGCATAAAGAACAGCGGGGTCCGAGTCTCTCCGGATCCTCGCGGACTGCTGCGGACACGTATGGCGCGTGCTTGTCACGCACGCACTATATCGACTATACCATTTTGCATTGAGTCGAAAAAGAAAAGAAGAAATGAAGAAAAAAAATCATTGGGCCTTCCCGCCTCGGATGTAGGAAATGCCCGGAGTTTGCTGAACCGTTTCACTTGACCGGATCCAGGAACAAACTTTATAATGGCTGTTTCGCACACACGCGCAACAAGGGCGACGCCTATCGCTCGGGGATGCTCGATGGAGCAAAGGGTGTATTTATCTTTTTGGCAATCCGGCTTTCGTGCTTCCAGGATGCTATATATAACATGTATATATGGTTATCCCCGATGATACTTGGTTTGGTCGTGTGCTCGACGAGGAGTCGTATAATCTTCTCGATGGAATGCTGAGTCACTTTCCTCTCGAACCCCCTCGCGATCAAAGTAGGTCGAGAACTAACGCGAGCGCGCGATCGCGTAGCCACAGTCGATATTACAACTTCACCAATACCAACGTCACCTCTGTTTCGCTATTAAATTCTATTATTTGATTAGCCATTTCATAGTTCATTAGTACGAAATAACCATATTCGCTAATTGAATTAAATGATTTATTAATATAAAAAAATGATTATATTTCGACTCGCGCATCGTCTGCATATATGTGATTCAGTTAAAGAAAAGAAAGTTTGCGTATAAAAAATTATAGATAAAAATGATCAGTTGGTATAGTAAGTTTCGATTGATTTTTTTCCTTCATTTTAATAATAAAAATGAAATTTGAATCGGTAGAGAATTTCGTGTACGAATTCTCGCGGCCGATCGCATCGATCGTTGAAGCTCTCGACTGTAGGCACAAAATTTCTCCGGCGTTGGGGCCGCCGTACAGTGGACAGTAGGTCGACATTAGCGCAAACGCGCGAGAGATACCACGGAGGATTTTTCATTGGATAACGAATGGAGAGACCGGTGTAGTTATATACCGGTGCGATATATACCGGTGTCGATATAATCGATACGAGCGTTGGGGGTTTGATGTTTCGGGCGATCGCGAGTAACGATAAAAGCCGCGCGGGATTCGTCGCCGAATTCGTCGCGCGGATACACCAGTGATCCCATTGATAAGTGGATCACCATTGTCGTAGGCCCGGAATGAACCGGTACCGGGTTTTCGTTATTTCGATCTCTTGCCGTGGTCAAGCGTCTCTGTGTTCCGAAGCGGATCTTGGATTCTATATAGCTTCTCTATTGTATAGGTAAAGCGTGGACCACACTCGGACACATCGCCCCCCCCCCCCCTCCCTCTCCATTGACCAGACGGACTTCCTTCTGTCCGGCTTCCTATACTGTATTATATACCGATCAACCGGGATTCGTTCCTACGCCATTGGATAACGGTACCAAACGCCGCGTCACGGCTCGACGACCCCCACCGCTTTATACTCTTTCGTACTCTCCGCGTATCCATGAGTCCATTCCACCCGGGCACTTGACAAGGACGGACGACTGTAAATCCAGTGACAAGGACGGTTCGGCGTCAAGGGGGGTAATGCAGAATATATCTCCCGGTGCGATAATTTAATGGACACATTTTTGCATAATTAAATCTCTTCGGATTGTCAATTATATTCAATTTAAAAAAATGATGACAGCGAACTAAAATAAAAAAATTAAATATATATAATTCATCAATATCGTATCATATTGGAAAAATATTGCATTCCAAATTTCATGTAATTGTATTAATTACAATTAGACTTAGTAGAAGCATATAAAAGAGATGAGGAGAATCAGAATTATGACGTCGATTATTAACACGAAGCGAACTTTCGCTGGCAACCCGACGCGCCAATTTTATTTCTTGGCAATACATCGATACGATATACGCAGTCATGTAAATAATTGCCAAGAATTATATGAATTTTTTGTGGAATCTATCAATCTTCCGTTCAGTTCCGTTGGTTATGGAGATCATCTTCGATGCCCGTTTAATCCCCTGCCACGTTACTCTTTCTGGATTACAGTCGCGCGTTCCTCGCGGTTTTTGCATCCACCTTTTTTTCACCTTCTTCTTCTTCTTAATCTTCTCGATTTCAAAGAGTCGTACCACACGGTTTCCAGTCGTAATTCTCTCCCTCCGCTTGACCGACGAAATATGGTATTTTTAAACCCGGCAATCCGATGTCTGTAGATGGCTACAAAGCTCGGTAGTGGAAGCGTAGTCGGCACGCAGTTGATGGAGGTAGTGGAAGTGCCCTGTTGGCTCCGAGGCTCGGCCGGCTAGCGTGCCACTGACCTAGTTAGCAGGAGCAAGTCTTTCTTCTCCCGCGCTCGCGGGAGCGACGAAGAGATCACAACGCGGCAGTGTGCCGGTATCTCTTGCTTCTGCTGCTGGTACCTCTCTTCCTACCCACATAGCCCCCCGCAACCCCCCTTCTCCCGCTAACGAATGAAAGAACGCAGGAACGAACGTCTATAAACATATATACTATAAAGCCCACCTACCCACAGAAGAGTCACAGAACACGAAGCAGGTATCCTCTTCCTCCACCACTTCGGTGAACCAGTCAACCTACCTACCTATCCACCGTATGCCTTCCTCCGGACTGTACTCTTGAGCACTGAGAGCTCCGACGGTGTGGCACCGCCACACGACATGCTTCGCTTCCTACTGAGATCTTTTTTTTTTCCTACCACACTTTTTTTTTCATCACGAGGATTCGCTTCGATCGATAGATCGAAGAGATGAAGAGGCTTTCTTCCGTTAGCGGTACTAATTGACGGTACCGAGTACAAGAGTTTCGTTGCAAAAGAGATCATAGTTTAAGTACAAGTGGTACCCATCGATAAAACAATGTTCTCCAAACCGGGTAAATTGGAGAAGACTATTTTTTATTCGTTTTTTTTTTTCTCATTTTTGTTGGTTTATTTTGTTTATTGCAAGAATAAGAGAAAATCTTTATGATGTAATGTAAAAAAAAAGACAAATGTTCCAAGGTCGGCCTCTTCCTGTTCCAGGTCCTCGCGGCGCCGTTGGCGGTTGCAGCACCCCCGGCAGTAGAGTGGATCCCTGGTGGAATCCTGGTCCCCTCTTCCCCACGGTCTCTACGCCAGGGCCACCGAGGATCGACGAGGGGCCTCCAGGGAACAACAACCAGTATTGCAACACGCTGCAGCGCACCTCGAGTCCCCCGACCTCGTCGTACTCGTTTCTCGCCTCACCAAATTCGCATTTACACCAGCAACAGCAGCAACAACAACAGCTACACTATCAATCCAGTCACAACAACAACAACAACAGCAATAACAACAACAACAGCAATCATCATCATCAGCAACAGCAGATAAACAGAAATTTCGGATTGCCAGCGTTTAGTTCAGCGTCGACAACGTGTTTAAGCGCGAGCGCAACTTTTGGAAGTCCAGATGCCGTGAGATCGTCGACAGCGTCACATTCGTACGGTATCGTTGGAGGAACGTCGACGAATTCGAGACAATCGTCGTCGTCGGAAAACGTTCTGTCCGCGTTATTGGCGCCAAAGTCATCGAACGCAAACGACAGCCACAATTTGTCACGATCCGGTGGTGGTAATCATCAATCATCGGTCTCAGGATCGAGTACAGTTCTGTCGTCGCTCTTAGCCTCGACGTCGTCGAACATCGGATTCTCATCGTCGGTATCCGCGTCCTCGACATCGACATCATCATCCGGCAACGTTCGCAACGCCGTCTCGGCGTCTTCATCATCATCGTCGTCATCGCGTGATTCGCTGACGGGTATATTGTCGTCGTTGAATGTGAGAATAAAGTCCGAGGATAGTACGATAGCGAGAAGTCAAGCGGACGAGAGAACGAACTCATCGCTCGCAACCTCGTTGGCGTCGACGACAACGACGAGCTTCAACGCCTCACTCCTTAGCTCCCTTTTGTCGACATCGAGAATATCAACGACGAGAAACTCCGACGAGGAGGATCTTGCCAATCGGGTCGGTATAAAACTCGAATATTCGCCGGGACCACACGATTGTCAAGGGGATCCGATAGAGCAGGACTCTTGCGGTATAAAGGTCGAGTATTCGCTGAGCGGAAACTCACCCTGCAACGTATTGGAAGCCGCCGAAGAAGATCTCGCCGCTACGTCGCCTTACGATATAATAAGCACGAGTGCCGGTAATCGATCGTTGGGCAAACAAGTGTCCAATTGTCGAACGCAGCAGCAAGGAAACTCGGGATCATTGGGTAAAGGCGGTAACGTAACAACGTGCGAAGTTGAAGTATCGCCAACATCCGACCTACCAATCGAGATGAAGTACGAGACGCAATCGGGACCACCGACTGTACCACCGCATTTGAATTCGTCGGGCGTTGAACCGCCCCACAGTAGTCAGGGTAGCGGAATCGTTGTCGGTGGCTCGCCAGCGGAAGTCGTTGGTGTCGATAGTCTGTTGCTTTCGCCATGGGGCGCTACGGGACCAGATTTTCTCGATCCGCCCGATGTCAAGCAAACTGCCGGTCTTCAGGATGCCTGGGATACACTTCTTCTCGGCACATCGGTCGGCGTTACTTCGGCCCAATCTCTGGCAGAATTGAAGCCACTCCCACCATTCACCGGTTACACGGGACATCTTAGTATCAATGGCATTCCGGGACATCATTATCACACGATAGCCTCGTCGGCGCAAAGACCGTCAATGCAGTCCTCATCGCCAACACCATCGTCGAATCAGGAGTACTACGAGTCACCGGTTGTTTCGTCGAGCACTCCTTGTCCGCAGGGTAGTCAGAAACAGCAACAACAACAGCAGCAGCATCAGCAGCAACAACATCAGCAACAACAGTTGCCTCAATCGACGCAACAGGTCGACTACGACATTGAGGACATAGCTGAGATAATCGGATCAGCGATAGCTGATACCACGGTACCCGGTGGTGGCAATGGTCCCGGTTCGGAACACGATCCCGATGGTTCGAGGGATTGGATCGACATCGCCGAATGGATAGACACCGCGTGTTCTCCAAAGGCACACGAGACGATGTCGCCGAGTCCGTATTCGCAGATGTACGGTGCCACGACACCTTCCAATCAGACGCAACAGCACGGCTCGACGCTGCACAGTCTTCTCACCCACGGCTACGCTCCCCTATTGACGGCAAGGCTTCAAGCCGGCAATACAGGATTGCAGAATGCTTCCTGCGGCGAAACGCCTTCCTCTACCAGTCCTTATCCACCTGTTAGTCCTCCCGGCAGAGTATCAACTTCCTGCAGTCCCGATCATTTGTTACATTCCTCGTTCGCTGCACCGTCTAGAGATCACAGAAAGCGTTCGCGCCCCGGTCCGGGCAATCAGAATCCATCGAAGAAGAGTCCAAGCGCTACCAGCGCACTTCCGTACGGCACTGAGTCGGGATTGATAAGCGGAAAGGAAAAACCTGTTCATCGATGTTCGATCTGCAATAGGGGATTCCTTAACAAGAGTAACATCAAAGTACATCTGAGAACGCATACAGGTGAAAAGCCATTTAGGTGCGAAGTTTGCGGCAAGGCGTTCAGACAGAAGGCGCATCTCATAAAGCATCAACAGATCCATAAGAGGATCGGAAGGGATTAAATTTTTTCGAGGTACAAAAGAATCCCAACCGTTCCTGCAACTCGTTGGGAATACTGCGTCTCGCGAAACGGATCCGAGGGATTCTGATGACTTTGAAACTATTACTATACTTCCGTCTTCCGGAAGCATCGAAGTCTACCCGCCCCCCGGTGGAAGATTAATGCGAACGACGGCGAACCGGAAATGAGGGTGGATCAAAGATCTCTCGAGTACGGTCGTCGCTCTCGAGCCAATCTTGTCACGTTACACGGTGACGATGGATGTCGTACGGGTGACGGACGAAGTCTCTTAAAAATCTGCGCAGTGTGATGGACAACGGGGAATATAAGACAAGAGATTTCTCGTGATATATATATATATACTTTTTTTTTGTTTTTTTTTTTCGACAAACGCGGGGATTTCCGCGTTATTCGTTTTGGGTTATCCGAGAAGAAAGAAAAAGATCGAGAGACGTTCGCAAGGTATGAAACCTTGAAGGGCCTCGGCACCGAACTGCCGAATCGATTAAACGGCAACGAGACGAATAATAAAATCAACTCGTGAGTGACGGTGTTTGTACCTTTATTTATCGGTATACGATCGTTTGAATCTCCCGGCAATGAATCTCTTGCGCACACCCCGCACTACATGTAAATAATACAATATATATATATATATATATAAATATACATAATATAATTATAACGAAGCTGCGTATTCGAAAATATGCAAAAAGTATGCGTACGTACTTAGGGAACGAAGCTTTTAACTATAACTATATGCGTTGAACTGTCAAACTGTTTCACACACACAATTACACGCGATACACATAAAAATACACAGAGAAACAATATTACAAATCCGCGCGCTTAGATGATACTATGTTTCCGAAACGTGATTGTTGAAATGAAAAAAAAAGAGGAGATAAGAACAGAAAAATAATACGTTTGAGAAACGCAACGCAATGTTATTGTAAGAGAGGCGCGACCATATGTGATCGTGCTACGATGTACCTAATAACGCCTTTCCCGTCACAATTTCTCGTTTTGTTCTCTTTATTTATAATGCTATGTGTTTTTTTTTTTGTAATAAGTTGTTTTTTCCTAATCCTCTTGACCTCACTTCCCCCCTTTCATCGTCCTTTAACTATTATATTATTTATTTTACCTTCTTATCCCGCACTTTCTCGGTCCTTCTATTTTTCTTTCTCTTGTAAGATAGCTAGCAACTACGCAATCTCTGTTTACGAGTTACTTACACTCTCTCTTTCTCTCGTTTTCTTCACTTCTACTTTTTTTTTGCTCGTCGTCCTCTTGTTTTTTCCGATACTTTCTCTATTTTTTTTTTTTCGACTATGTAAGATAGAGAAACCCCGAAGATTATTTAATATCGATTTTTAACGAACATTACGGGTCTCGATGATACAATTGTTCTCTCTATCCCTTCAGTCCTCCCTCTCCCGACCTCGTTATTATATTCCCCTTACCCCCACTCTTTCTACACTCGTTTGATCGGGATGCCTCGCAGGTTTTCGAGAGACTGATCTATCGATCGGCGCACTTTAGAGATAACAAATTCTTCTTTTTTTTTTATCGGCGACAGGATTATCATTTGAAAAACGAAAATTTATTTAAAGACAAACTCTATTTTTTAGTATTTATTAATGTTTATGTACGAAAAAAAATGTGTTATTGCGAGAAACGCTGCACCGATCGATCGATCGGCGATTGCGATCTCTCGTCTCGAAGCGATCGGCACGGCGGTATCTCTGCGAAAAAATTGTATTTGTATAAAGTTTTAGAAATGTGGATTTATTTATATACGATTATTGATGTTCGATTAAAGAAAAAACATGATTGTTACCTTACGAAAAAAAAATGTTGTGTTCAATCTCTCGCAATGCGTCGCCGACGGCACAATTCCTTTGCTTAATTTATTCTCACCTATCGTTCCAACGAACATTCTTCCATTTGCTAAACTTTATTTATTCGTCGACTTAAACCTTAAACCCCACTAATTCTTTAATCTTCTTTCTATTTCCGTTAAATTTCTCTCTATGATCGCGAATAAGAATTCCAAACGAAACGCTAATAAATTTGTCTCTTACCTCGGAGAGTTGAAAACAAATTCAAGTCCCTCTCGTCGACGAGATCGGTCTCTCGTTCGAGACTATTTTTTCCCATATGGCAGCAGTTGCATAAACTTCATGATCGGCGTAGCTGGCTACGCGGATAGTTTATTTAAAAAATCTAAGAAGAAAAATGAATAAAAAAAAAAAAAACAAAAATTAAGCGCCGTTCGCGTAGGTATGAATTGCCTCGAAAACCCCGAAGAGAAGAGAAAAATAATACTTCCACTGGCAGTGTTTATTACAAAAAAAAAAATAAAGTGCAGTATTGTATCAATCAAATATAATTATTGAACCAATAGAACGTACCTATCCGTAATATCTTAGTAATTGTAACACTATTAATAATCACCTGAGCAATGTGGATCTGTTGTCCTTAGTTTTTTCTTCAATCTGTTTATACATAACGCTAATCGTCCGCTCGCCCGTCGCTCCTATCCTTTCTTGACTAATTTTATCGAATCCGAAACGAAATATCTGTTAAGTTTTATTCTTTTTTTTCTCTCGTCCCAAATCGTCATACCTCGAGTATCCTGTGCAACGAGTATTGCACGGGATGTGCAATAAATACGTCATTCTTAAATATCTTCATTTGACAATTTCTTCTTTCACGTAAATCGCACCTCGCTTCTCTATCTCTGCATTTCTTCGTTTTTTTTTTCTTCATTCCGCACGAAGACTTTTTTCCGAGCGGTGTTCAGTCGACTCGGTCATCAGGTAAGTTTGTGATTTCTTTAGCCGAATGGTCTTGAAAAAAAAAAAAAGGATTATCGTAATTACTGACACGCCTTTCGTGTCTCTCTCGTCGTGGACACAATCCAGCGTGACGTCTCTCATTGTTGAATATATATAATAATATAACGGGGGTTATTCAAGTCACTGCGAGGTCGAACGATAGCGTCTCTTCTCTCATCGCGATTATTCTGCTTCGGTGGGGTTTGTACTGTATAACATCGCGAAGTGGACCTGTTCAAGGAGTAGAGAAATAACGTTTCTCAGGTCTAAAACATCCTCGGCATCGAGGCCGTATAAAACGTTCAAGCTGAATCGAGAACCTCTTCTACACGGTCCACGTACCAGTTAGGTCAGTGACCCAAAATTTCGGCTGCCTCTCTCACCGAAAACCCGCTGGAGCCCCCCCTCGAGGTAGTCTAGCGGGATCAAAGACTGGGAACCTCAGGACCACCGAATATGTACCTAAATGCCAAGTGATCCCGCTCTGCCTCTTCTCTCGGTTAAATCCCCACAATTTTCTTCACAGTGTAAAGAAAAAAAAAAAAAACGCTATTAGAAATATACATTACTATATATACACCATTCGAAAAAAAGAGTATTACAAGTATAAATTTTGCATCTTGGCATTTGCTGTTTCTTCACAGTGAAAAACAAAAAAACAGTTTAAAAGTATAAAAATTGCAGCCCGGTATTTTTTGTTTCTTCACAATAAAAAACAAATTAAAAAGAGTACTAAAAATATGAATTTTCGATTCGCTCGTATTTTTGTTTCTTCACATTGCAAAACAAAAAAAAAGTTTAAAAGTATACATTTTGCATCCTGCCATTTTTATTTTTCTCACAGAAAACGAAACAAAGAAATAGAAGACTATTAAAAATATAAATTTAACATCCTCTCGGACCGACTATTTATTTAATTAACCGTCAAATATAATTATTCAATTAATTTTATCTTCGTCTCCGATCGATCTTTATCTCCGTATCGCGCGACCGCAGCTTTGTTCGGAAACAACGAAAAAAAAAAAAAAGAAAAAAAAATACAATACATCGTGTCAGCTCGCTGAAAGAGTTCTCGATTCTGCACGGTGAGAAACCGGAAGAGGAATTCTGTGTTGGGGCCATCGTACAACGAACTAAGTGCGACGCATCGCGAAGTACGTGGGTGCTCCCGGACTTTATGCACGCACTCCAGTCACCCAGCGGCTGAAGAGAGTCGGAGTTGTGCAAAAGTACAAAAAAAATGGCTTGAAAGATAAAGAATCGAAAAAGACACAATGGGGATCGGGCTGACGGTGTACAGTCGGGAGGAGAGGTGGTGGCTACGGATAGCCGCAGCCGGTTCGTGGTGGAGAGCGCTTGGATGGCGTGCCGGCAAGCTGCCTTCTTCTTCTTCTTCTTCGTCGAAGGCAGCTCCAGTGATCGTTCCGACTGTGAAACAAGACTCTTAAAGAAAGTCTTTCACCGTGCACAAGCGAGGCGTCACGACGTTGATCGCGTGGGGCCTTTGCGCTCGCGCGCGAGGGGGAGAGAAGGGCGAAGCGGACGAAGTTGGTATACTTCGGCTTGGTACCAGGCAGCGATGTGTTCCACTTACATGGCACACTTAGCCAACCCCGCCGCTGCCTCTTCGCTTCAGGATCCTGGCAGAGTGGGTCTATCCTAACCGATACACCTAAAGCGAGTTCCTCAAGTTTATACGTACCTAACAACTACTACGATCGCTACTACTAACTCACGAACTCACAAACTAGAAGCCTCAACCTGAAGAAGACGATGTACGAGTTCGAGTTCTGCTCTCGGTAGGATTATGCTGAAAACTTCTCCGGCCACGGGACATTGAAAAATGTCGATGCATCTTTTCGTTTTTTTTTTTTTTCACTAACTACTCACTACTACAAACTCTGCCGCTCACTAACGAAGCCGAGCTGAAGATTACGATGTACGAGTTCTACTCGCGGTAAGATTATGCTGAAAACGTTTCCGAGGCACTGAAAAATATCGATGCATCTTTCCTTCGTTTTTTTATCGCATAAATGCGGAGCAGATTGGTTGGAACGAAGAAACATCGTAATCAAGTTTTTTTCCATCGGCCGAAGTGTAATTCGTACCGCGAAGAGATCAGAGAGCCGCAAGGCTACGGAGGCTGATCGAGGGTCAGGATTATGCAGAAATCAGGCCAAATCGAAATTTGACATACTTTATATATATATATGTATATATATGGATATTTTTTCAGCTAACCGGTAGGTCCCCTCTGACTATCCACACTCGTGCGTGAATGTGTCGTCGAGCGGGTATATCGATTCGAAAGACTTTAGGGAAAGTATGATTTATGTTATAGTTTTTGCATTTTAATTGCTCCTGGTGAGTCGCGCTGTATTGATAGCGATTGAAGATAATACCGAGGCATTGGAGGGGGGTAACAGCTTTGTTACATTGCAACAGTGATATAGATGCACGAAGTATCCCACATGGTAAGAAGTATATGCAAGAAATATAATTTACATGAAATATATAAAATAAAATAATATATTTATGATTTTAAGTATATAATATAATTTACACTATATAATACAAATGATATATAAACAGTAATAAATACTTCCAATTATAACAATACTTTTAATCACATATAAAATTAGTCGTTTTTATATAATTAATATATCAATCATAAAATTTGATATATTTTGCGATGCACTTTTTTCCGTGTGAGATTACGAATGGATATACGATATGTAGGCAACAGAGGATGGATTTCGTAAATGGGCGAATAATTAAAAATGATTAGTGATTCATGTGAGCGGTACAGTTCACACAGATGTTTCGAGTGCACCAAAGAACGACGACAGCGGAGGCTCAATGAAGACGACGTAAAATATGTGATGGTATTGGAATACGTGTATGAGAAGAGGACGACGTCGTCCCCGTCGGACCCAGCGGCAACAGCAGTGTGCACACCAAACACTAACACCTGCGTTCTCGTATTTCCACCTGTAATGGGATTCTCCATTCCCGTGGTAAAGTTCCCATCGTCATATCCACCAAGTATATCGTGCCACAGAGGTGCTGCTGCTGTTGCCTCTGATGCTCCTTCACCTCGGTCCGCGTCTCGACGCAATAATCTTCACTAGTTTTGTATTATAAGAGTGAAGTATATACGAGACGCGTAGAAGGTAGTCGCGATGGAGATCGTGCCAGTAGATTTGCCGGATCGTTCTGTGACACAGAATTCGAGCGCCGCTTCCTAATGCCGAATTAAATTATACCGCTCTACACGTGACGACAAAAAGATCGATCATTCGTTCGAAGCAATTCTTCGATTAATCGAAAAGAAGTAATCATGTTGCAGGGATTTTTTTCTATCGATTCCCCCATAGAAATAAAGTATATGTCTGAATATATGCAAGATATATGTCAAATATATTCGAATATATTTTTTTCGAATTTTTTTATTTCTATAATTTGTATTATATCTGAGTTATTATATTATTGTGCTAAAAACTTCGATATTTCGTATACATCCCATACTTTATCTATCTATATACTTCATTCCTCTGGGGGTTGCAATTGTTCGGTGGCTTTTATAGCGGATTTTATAGTGCAATCGATTTCGTCGAGAATAATGATGCCGAGGTACCGATCACTTGGATCCATAAATTAGAACGAATTTTACCCGCGATCATCCGTTAGAACCCCGGCGAACCGTTTGATCGAGAATATAAACCTATCGCAAGTACCAAACCATAAGAAAGCCGAGAACTCGGCAATACGTGAGCAATTGACTACTTTGGTGAAAAAAAAGAAGAAAAAAAAAAGCGAATTGGCTCGAGAAAACGTACTCCCGGGGGTACGAGATGACCCCCGGGATATCGCACGGTGGATAGAGAGGAATATATACTTCATCGAGAGACGATCGGGCATAAAGCTCCAAGTACGCCTATCCACGCTGAATCGTTTTGCAGACAGTCGAACACGTTGGTGTACGTATTATAATAAACAGCCGAGGATGTGCCAGAGGATACCACCGGCTGGAGACGATCCATTGAACCCCTGACATTTAATAGTGGGTCGTGTGTGTTATAGGCATAGTTATTTTTATATGAAAATGCACGTACAGCCTCGGCACACCGGAAGAGAGCAGCGAAGATCAAGGTGGAGAGGCGATTAAAGCATACATTTTGTTTTGTTCATTAAACGCCGCATAAGGTCATCGTCAATTATACTAATTGCTCACGCTACGAATCCGTGATACGAGGATTTTTTTTCTTTTGCCCGAAGAAATTTCACTGTCCCCGACAACGCGTGGGGTCATTGATACGAATTAATAGTTTACGTAACTAACTCGCGAAACAGTTAATGTCGAAATTTCTCGAGTTGTTGTGAACGCTATTTTTTTTTAAATTCTCTTCTTTTCTTCGCGCCAACTCGTGGGGTCATTGCTACGAACAAATAGTTTATGTAACTATCTACTTTTTTTGTGTTTCCAATGTTCGAACCGGTAAAACTGTTGTGGCGCCTTTTTTTTTTTTTAATTTTTTTGTGAATTGCTTGAATCGCGTATAATTCTGTCGATCGTGTCGTTGAGGTTTGCGCGTCAGTTCGTAGCTCGTGAACGCGGCTAATGGGCCGCCGTGCCGTGCGTCGCGGCTCGCTTAACGATCAAGTTCGATTTCTCTTGGCACCGTAACTCGTACACGAACGCAACGAATACTAACGCAAAATCTCTCAGGCGAATATACGCACGCGGTGAAAACTTGTATGGGGACTTTATCAAAAATTGCCCGGTGTGTTTACCACGTGCGCTGGATCGACGATGACCAGCTGTCCGTTGAAGAACCTCGCGCGCGAACGGCTGGTACCGAGACGTCTCTCGAGACACTCGTCGTCGTGCGTTATATCGATACAATGAGATCCGTAGGTATATCGATTTGAGAAAATTTATAAATGCATCTCACGAAGCATCGCATTCGCGCGCGAAGTAGTAAGAAATCAAAAGTCACTTCCTACAGTCTAGTCGACGATAATATCACAGATACAACGGATAAATTGTTGAAAGATAACATATTCCTTTTTAAATATCCATTAATTTGCAGTTATTATTTGCACAGTAAAATTATCAGTCTCCGCGTCTCATTGAGTAGGACGTCATTAATGGCACAAATTAGCAACTCTCGCAGATAATAATAAGCAAAAATGATCATAAATAATAACTAACAACTATTTCGCATTGTAATTATCCCCGGGTTCACGTACGTCTCGGCATGTGCCTATATAAGTCCGCGGCAAGATAAAGTGCAAGCCGAGTACTATAAGAACGAGAAGAGGAAGAATATGAGAAGCGGAAGAAGAAATAGAGGAAAAAAAAAAGATGAAGGATTACATTGCCGAGTGGGCAGAAAGAAAGTCGCAGTGGTGTTGGTCGGCCGGTATAAATACTGGCTACAAATACTTTTACGTAGCGTACATGTCTGTCGATATAAACACCAATACATTGAAGTTTTCTCGATTCACACCGAGCATACGATACGCTCGTTCGTCGTATACCAACATACGCGCGAGCTATAAACACGTGTGTGCGTTTGTATCGTCGAAGTCGAGTCGTGTAGCGTACACTATACTACCACACGGTCTCCTGCTCCTCGTGCTGGTAGGACCTTGTTTCGTGACCCACATAACGCAAGGCCGTTACACTCACGATACGCTCGTATGGGTGCCGTCTCCGCAGTCGAGTATCGTCGATGCCGACGCGGTCTCTATGGGGTCCCACACTCCTGTGTCCTCCCCTACTTCGTGTCCCGGAGGTTTATACAACCATCGTACAGAATCCTGCCCCCCCCCCCCCCTCTTTTCCCGCTGTGATCTCTTCCACTATATCACGTATCATATATTTCATGGGCTTCCTATACAACCGTATAAAAAGTACAAAGCATCTTCGCAGTATAAAAAATCGTATGCTTGGGATGCGCGAAAGTACAATTTTGTTTTGCTTCAACAATTATTTTATTTTACTTAAATATCGTTTTTCGATTATTGAGTAGTTTTGATGACGATCAGTTTTTTGAAGAAGGTTCGGTGGTCAGTATCATTGAAATGTATCGCGAATAAACAGTATGAAAACGAATGTATGTATGTAAATAATAATAATAATATAATTAATTAATTGTCTGATTATAATATATAATAAATATATAGTAGATATCTTCGTTGGGACTAATGAAGGAGTGACAACATACATTTATTGAATTTTCATATTAATTAAATAACGCTATCAATAATAAAAAATTCTACCTTTTTTAAATTGAAAATCGTGGCACTCAGTTTTTATGTCAAACAAGTTTTTTTTTTTTAAATTGGTTTCATTTGATCGTTTATATAAAAAGATGGATGACATAAAATTTAAATCGGAAGTATATCTATGTAATACAATTTGCGTTTTTTTTTCAAATATCTTTTGTAAATATCTTAAAAAGACGAATCGATTTGAAATGATTCATTAAGATTATACATGTTATGGGATGACGCGAATGTTTCATAGGGATCATTTTAGTATAAAACGGTTTACGCTGACAAAGGAAGAATTTTGAAGCTTTTTTTCAATCTTCATATTTTTTTTTACGAAGAACTGGTTACGAAAAAAAGGCTAAATTCGATACTTTTCATTCAAATCGCCGTCATTTTGTCAATTTTGATCGAAAAAAAAACTTTCATAGCGCGATAGCGGTTTTCATACTGATTAATAATATTTTTTCAAATTTTGTTTTATACAACATTTACGATTAGATGAGTGTAGCGTGAGCATTTTCAACCGACCAAAAAAAATGCAAAAAAAATAAAAACTAACGTTTAAAAATTTTGTGTCTCTTATTCACGAGTGCTTTGATTTAACAAAAAAAATCAGACTGATTATCGTATTTTAGCCGTCGGAATACAATCGTGAAAATCAGCTATTTTTTTACGTGTCAATCAACAGTTATTTATTTACCCAAACGGATAAAAAGTATGTGCGAAAAATGTATTAGAAATCTATGAAATTCGTCGTTTTCATGTAATTAATATTTTTTATTGTATAATTAATTATATATTCAGTCATATATATATATATATTTTTAGATATATATACTATAGCATATGCGTATTATAATATTTTTCAACGAAAATATATTGGTTATATCATAGAAACATTTTGCCATATAATTTTTTCCATGTGATTTTCAAAATCGACTTTGCTGTTTATCCGAAAGAAAATATTATCACGTACAGGCATGTCTATTCAAGGCGACAATAAAACATACAGCGTTCCAATAATAAGCGCATATGTTGTTTTTTGCTGTAAATCGAAGCCCCCCGAGCGCTTTGGCCGTCACATCGGAAGACTCGGAAGATCTCTCCAATCCTACAGGTGCACTAGCAATCGAGATCACATAGCACACCCTCTCGTCTTCTTCCGTTCTATATCGGTGAATATTGCTTCCGGTGCCCGAGCCCACTGTAGCAATGTCGCTGTTTGCCTTTTGCTGTTGGGTGCAATTCGTTCCGACGAAAGTTCGAGACAATCGTCCAAGTTGGATTGTGTGGACAATGGTAACGGACAGAGCGAAGAATACCGAGGAAGTTCTTCATTGTTGAGCCGTCAGGAAAGCGAGAGAGGAAGAGAACGAGCGAAAGAAAGGCTCGAACCACTCGTGACTTCAACCATTTTTTTTACATACATAAGATCAGATCTTCGTCGTCATTATTAAAAAAAAAAAAAAAAAATTATAGTGATAGCGATTTTTTTGTCGGTTCAATAGCGTTAGTAGAACGCAAATTTATATGAGTACCGATTGAAACCGTGCAAGAAGAAGTAGGAAGACGTGTCCCGATACGAACTGCGGGGATACTTATACTCGAGATACATTATCATATCCTCGTTGAATCAAGCGGCCGGAGCGACCGGGTCTACCGGAGCCGCGCGCTCTCGACGTCACCTTGATCTTGACTCGGCGCAAGGCCTCTGCTACAACCGATCGCTTCGGCTGGTTGAAACGATCATCCATTTATCGCATCTCCCCTTTCTCCTTTGCCTCATTGCCATTTCTGTATCGCGATAAATTTTATGCATCGCGATTCATCACTCTATATCCCTATCAGTATCGTACATTTCTTCTTCGCGACCCATCGTTATCGTTGAGATTTTTTTGATTTTTTTGCAACTGCCTTCCGGATTGTTATTTATTCATTTATATAATCTGCACGCGAGAAGTCTTGATTGAGAAATGTTCAGAGAAGACGCTGATATAATTAGCATTGATAACGACTTTTTTTTATAAACGCGATAACAGCGTTTTAAGATTCAATAGAATTAATCTATCGTAGTTACGAGTACCCAAAATGGAGTCAGCAGCGCTTCCTGTCGGGTTCTTCGGTTCCGAAACGTCCTTGAAATCAATCGAAGCGCCATCTACCCGCGATATATGTAACACTGCAACGACGCGATTGACTCCTCGGGTATACGATCGACTTTTGTTTCTCAAACTTCGAGATTTCCTCAAAATTGCAACCGACCAATCGACGCTTCATGTACCCTTTGCGGTTTTCTCGAACTGATAGATTTTGGAAGTCTTCATGAATGCTAAATAAAAAAAAACTTGAGATTCATCGGTTTTTCCGGGTTTCGGTAGTAACGAAACGACTTTATCCTTCGCTGCGTCAGCGTACGATTAATGGTAGTCGAGGAACTCTTGCAGGAAGCCTCTCGCAATATCTTTTTCCATTTCTTATTTATATTGCCTCTTCCGTTTCATCCGCATAAGCCGAGACGAACGGAACGCCGTTTATCAAACTACTAACCGTCGCCCGGCGGAGGTTTTCCCGTATCGATCGACCTATATACCTCCCGAAGCTCTCCTAATGCTCCCGAAATGATATTCGATGTTGTGACTCCGAAGCAAAACAGTTTTTCGCTTAAGTCTGTGATCGATGAGGTTGAGATTGCCGGTGACCTTGAATCCGGGGTGTCCAATCGAAGTCAAGAAATTTGCATTCAATTAAGAAGCAAATAACAAGCGTCTTCACTTCTTCACGTATCAAATTAATTTTTTATCGTTTCTCGAGCGATTAAGCTATTAGCATATTTATAATGACGCGAACGTATATCAATTAGGAAGCAAAGTGAAGCAATTATCGACAAATACAATGTCCAATCACATTTCTTTATTACAGGGACTTTCATTTGTCCGATGGATTTAACATTTCATGCGATTCGCGTGGAATAGAAATTCAGATAATCAATTTTTTTTTTTTTTTTTTCGAAAAAAATACACATTTCCACGTCGAATCGTTCATACTTACGCGTCTATTATAGTTTTGATAGATTTATGTGAATTTTTTTTTTTTTTGTCTCGTAACCATTTGTATTCGCGCGTCAATCGTAAAGGGGTTGTGAATACGTACTATAATTACATATTTTATGTTTATACTCTAATGTCGCTAAAGATAGTCTTGGGTTCCTTTACCTCGAAAATCCAAGATTCTCATGGCACAGTCGGCGTGCTTACGATTTACATTTCACAGTAAAGTAACATGGATCTTGCGATTAAAGAGGACAAAATAAGATTGTCGGGATGGTACAGCGAAATTTGGGTTATCGAAGAAAAAAGATCGTTTTTGCCGTCGATGGCTCGAATTTTATAGTTCTCTACTCAAATCAGTTTGTAGCTTCGGTAACTATAAATTCGACTTCGTTTTTTTTTTTTTTTTTTTTTTTTTTTTTCGTGTTCGAGAGTTCCTATCGATCGAACGCCCGCCGTTATTTCCTTGTCATCCTTATCGAGGATCGCGAATGATTGCGCGATTCTTGGAACGCAAGAAAATACTCGAGGGTTCGAAACACGAGCAGGAAAAATAGTACGTACGACGAAACGCCAACGGCTATGCTGATACCATAATTCATTCTCGCAGGAAAACGCGCGCACAACACACAATTCACACACAGACATACGAAAAAGAAAGAATTGCGATAAATATAGCTGCTACACATATAATCTATATGCTTTCTTCTAACATCGACGAAAAAGTACAATTTGCGAATATGTTGCGCGTTAACACCGTTAACTTGGATAGTAGTAGCAGCAGCAGCAGCAGCAGCAAGTGTACTAACAACGTTATTTTACAAAATTGCCAAAGGCGCATACAAATCCCTCTCGATATCCTCGCCCCGCGGTATACTGTAATTATCGGTCCCTATTGGCATCGAGCAGCTGGCAAACCGTAATCGTTGTCAATTATCCCAACCGATACTTTTGCTGACACAGCATACCTCTCGATTGCTCGTCATTTATGTAATATATGTACATCGGATGAATTATTACTGGAAATATATCCCGGGATGTGAAACCCACCGATGATGACTTCTCCGATCGTACGACGAAACAAAAAAAAACGCCGATCTTCGTGATCTGCGCGTCACGAATCGTAGTAACGAGGCGAATGATTCACGCGTATGAATCAATCATTCGGAGATTCCACGGATCTTGTGCTAAGATCGAAAAAAGAAACAATAAAGTTCGCGATGTTCGTTCGTTAATTTGTACCTCTCAAACAGTGACTCCCTGCAGAGCGAGCAATTGTTTCCGTTGATGAAGACTCGGCGATTCTTCCTCCTGTTCAACGGTTGTTCTCGCGCTGTCGAACGACTTGGAACTTTTGAGATTATTCAACGCCTTGAGACAAGTGGTCGTCGATATCTCGAGGGATTTTGACGATCTCAACGAGGCATTCGCCAATTTTTTAATCGTCTCGGATATCGGACACTTAATGAAATCGACCTTCTCGCGATCTTTGAACTTCTGATTGTTGTTCGTCGTTGTCGTGTCTTCGGTTTCCTGCTGCTGACATCTCTCCAACGGTATCGCTTTTTTCTCGTCTTTCGGAACGGTTTCGATTCTCGATCTTTCGTATTGTTCGTCATTGCAAATCGTTAGATTTTTCGTTATATCTTCGTTAACGCTGTCGGTTACATCTTCGCCAGCGTCGTCGTACTTTTCCAGCGAATCCTTTACGTCCTCCTGACCGAGAAGCGACTTCGGCGGCGCCTCGACGTAACCGCTCTCATCGCTGTCAGCCGCTTCCTCGTCCAGCGAATCAAGAGTCAGAAAGGTCTCGTCGCTCTCGATAAGCTCATCAACCTGACGCATTCTGCAGGGATACTTTTCACCTTTCACTTCGATCCTTCTTCCGGGTGCATTCTCTATCCTACTGGGACTTTCACCGTGCGGTCTGTAGTCGACGACCTGTTAAATATCGAAATGCCAACGGGTAAAAATAGATACAACAACAAAACAAAACAAAAAAACTGTTTTTTTAAATCAATACACGCGTACAGCAATTGCGCCGATATCTGTCGTTATAGTTGGAAATATCGGATACTCACCTCATCGAAGACATCGGGATCTTCAAAGTCAAAGACGTTTCTCGTTGTCTCTTCGACGTCCTCCTCCTCGGTCTCTTCTTCCATCGCCTCGTCGTCTACGCTTCTCGCGCCTCTGTAACGATTTCTGCTCGTTGTGCGGGAGCAATGAAATCGCGGACTACCCGCACAGGTCATGAAGTTTGGCGAACCCTCGGAATTACGTCGCGGTCCGGTGCCCGTCGTTGTCGCTGAACGTATAACGTCGTCCGCGAAAATTACTCTTCGACCGGTACGCGGCTCCGCCTCGGGACTCGGATGGTGATGATTATGGTGATGTTCATCGGTACCGAGAGCTCTTTCCTCGCTGTTCGACGTACTCGCCGTTTCGCAACCGCTTGATATACTTCCATTTTCGTCGGAATACTCGCTTGAGGCGCCGCCGGCACGATTCAGGGCATCGACCAGCCTCGCCAGCCTCCAGCCGTCCTGATCCTGCCAACTGCGCGCCACATTCTCCAGTGACCTATAAAAAAAAATCGGGTATCGTTCTTTATTCGGAGGGTTCGGAACGAAACGCAGCGAGGATCGCCGACGATGCTAATAAATTATTCTTTCGTTTCAATTCGCATGCGCTTCGAAATCATGAATTTATTTATTTGTTTCCATCGCTCAAGCGATGCAGTTTTGCAGCTTCGTAAGTCGACGAGAAACATTCTGAGAATTTTTTATATTTTTAATAGATTCGGATAAAACTACTTTTTTCATTGATTGAATCGAAAAGAAATTCTTGACGAATTAAAATCGAAGATAATTTGATAAAAAAAAATCGGAGTGATAAATTTATTTACTTCACTAACTTTGTAAGTAGATATCGAACATTTCAATAGTTTCGATCTATAGGTTCATTATCGATAAATTTAATTTTTTAAAGTAATTTTCGAATGAAACGACTTTTTTAAATGTTTTTTATAAATTTAATAAAATTCAACTCTTCATAAATTAAAATCGAACGGATTTCATAAAAAAATTTTTTTCAAAACGATTTTTACCTCAACTCTTCCAGCAATCGTTTTTGTTCGATCTCCTCGGCAACCGCGTCTTCCTCGATAGCCGAGAGTTTCGGTGCGCTTTTCGATCTTTCCAACGGCGGTCGGTAATTCTGTCCACCGGTGCTAAGCAAAATTTTTCTCCGTGGAAGCGACGGATTCTCGTATACCGCATTGGCGAGAGACAATCTGAAAAAATAATAGGGTCATTGTGTCACGGGGTCGGGTTAAGACTGTTGCGCCGTTGCTGCACGGCCATTCGTTAGCAGGTCGCCGTGACTCTCGTAACTCTTCTTCTTCGCGGATAGTGCATACAACTGATTTCCCTATCGATCGTGTCACGCGAAGACTTTCCAATCGATGTTTTACCAAGCAATTGTCTTCAATTTATACCCGAGTCGCAACTGTGTCATTACCGATCGAAGTTTGTCTCTCGTAAAAAAAAAAAAAAAAGAAAAATAGATGTTTCAAGGACAATAGCATGCGATATTACTGCCACGAAGAGTGCGCAAAGTGGAACGTAGACACGAAACGTGGATAACTCGTCAGATGATTTCGAACGAAGTTAATTCTTATTCCCGCTTCGACGCCAATTTCGCGTGCAATCGTATTATTTGTGTTAATTTTCTTACGACCGTTTTTCATATAAAAAATGTTTACATTAAAAAAAAATTGAATCTAAATATTTATAAAAAATTTATAAAAAAGATACTTTCTTTCTTTTTTATAAAAAAAAATTAAGTTTTTAATTGAACGTTATCAAGAGTGATGATTAAAAAAAATGGCGGACTAATTAATGATTTTGCTCACCTGGCATTTTGCCGCGAAACCTTATCCCTGCGGAATTCGAGTAAAGCCTGTTGTAGTCTTGTATTTAGGGTCGAAGCGAGTCGTCTCGCTGTTGATTCTTTGGAGCACAGAGCGGCGTGGCATCTCAATTCGGGCCGTAATCTCCGACCCTCGTGTCTGTACACCCAAACGAATAGACGGGGATGGGAAGCGGGGGCGGTGCAATAAGTAACACGATGCGCCCAATACTCCGTCAATCCGTGATCCTTCGTCGTCGCCGTCAAGCCACCGTTCGTCACCGTCAGTCTCATCGTTACGTCGGGTCTGCTGCTACTCACGTAATTGCGCCACAAGGTCGACACTGGCTTCTCGACACAGCCCTCGCCTTGAATAGAAAAACAAAATATTAATCTTTAACTTTGCGTATAAACTTTCCACTTTAAATGAAATACAATAAAACGAAATGTTTAAAAAAATACGGGACGGAGACGACGCAGAACGGCTGGAACGTTAAATTGGGAAGTGCCTTTTCACCGGT
This sequence comes from Buathra laborator, assembly GCA_934046635.1. Classification (NCBI taxonomy): domain Eukaryota; kingdom Metazoa; phylum Arthropoda; class Insecta; order Hymenoptera; family Ichneumonidae; genus Buathra; species Buathra laborator. The sequence continues at coordinate 741,152 of OW203897.1, read as the reverse complement.
TCGACGAGTTTCTTCTTCTTTCTTGCAGTTTCTTTTTTAACCCGAGTCTTGTATCTCACAGGGCAGCTAATAGTCGCAACCTGTTTTCTGACTCTCCCTCAACCTCTTGTGAGGTAAAATTTCAAGGATATATACAATATTTTCTGCACGATTTCACGATTTTTATAACGCAGCAAGATTTGTCGAGCACTCCAAACTAACGACGGGAATTCGTAGTACTCGTTATTGATAATTCCGTCAATGAAATTTATCGATTATTCGAATGCGGGCGACGGTGAGAACGTTCTTCGGTCGCGTAAAAAAAGCTATTATAGCCCGAGAGCAATTGAGTAAATATGCAAGTTTGTAGGCAATCGCGCGAAGGTGCAAATTGATTTTTTGCTGTTCATTATATACTGGAAAGATATTGAAAATAAAACCTATCGTTATCGATCGTTAGTATCGAACGAATATACTTATAGCTCGTTTATTATTGACTTCGCTGTTGGATCATCGAAATGAATTATTCCGACCGCTACAGTGCTGCGTCCCGCCGTTGCCTTGGCCTTCGATAATACATTCGATTGGCCGGTCGATGTGCACGTCGGGTGGAGCGTTACTGATTTAGAAACATACCGAAGCGTGCTATACGATATACAGTTATGTCGCGCGTATAGAAACCGTAAGAAATCTATGTATCGAAGTACCGATATAGATCGAGAAAATCGTCGAAGAAATCGGCAATGCTGCATCGTATCTACTGATTTTTATCTTTTTTTTATGCCGATCCTACAACCTTAAATAATTAGCTACACGACAAAATAAAACTAATAGTCTCGGCGATCGCGAAGAAATTTGCGATCTTCCGAGAAATCCTTAATCGTTCTTGGAACGAAATTCCTTCGTTATACATACATAAAATATCTTCGCAGCTCTGCGACGAGACTCCAACGAAACGCGTTGATTTATCGAGAATATAGTTATTTTTATTATTTTTTCAAGGCTTTGAGGATTTTGCGTCTCGATCCCTACCGTGATTCGGCGGGATCAACATCGCGATTTTGTGCATATTGTATAAGCATAATTCGTGACAAAAAATATATTCGTGTTGGAACTGTTCGAGTTCGACAAAAATAAAACAAACAAAAAATCCGAAAGGTCTCGCCGATTTCCTTGACGATCTTTCGATTCTCGCTTCTCTTTCTCGTATTCTTCTCTATGCGCAATCCGCGCTGTATAATGAAACGTCGCAAGGAAAATTTCCACGCGAAAACAACTTTTGTGCTGTCCTGAGAGCTGAGAGTGTCGACTATGCACTGCTATAATAGCTTTTAGTATACAACTGCAATCGTGTGCGCGCATATGTATGTATACGTGCCTAACGTATCTATCCGCGTAAGGATACGTAACAGTTAGAATCATGATAACCGGTCGCGTAAAGGATCGTGAGTTGCGGAAAAAGGTGTCGAAAAAAAAATATAATGAAATATGGACGCGGTTCGGGGGATAATGGAGTTTTAGATCGTTAGTATCGATTCCGCGAGCAACGAAATTTAATTCTATGATATGGATCGAGTCGAGTCGCGGCAACTAAGATCCAAAGGGCTCTTTTCGTAATGTGTGTGGCAAGCGTAAAAAATTCGAACACCTTCCGGTGTTTGTCACGCGACACGTGAAAATAGTGACTAAAGCATATCTTTGACGACAGATAAACGAAAAGGTAGGTAATCGATTCTCAATCTTCTGACGTACATGCAAAGTAGTTGAATTCAACGTTCAGCAACGGCGTGAAAACAAATTTAGCCAGTCGTGAATTTCTGTTAATTTTTTTTTTTCAACATCTTTCGACGCATTTTTTTTCTTCTTATTACGTTCCTTCGGCTAGCGTACGCGTTCTTTTTTATTGACAATTATGCAGTCTCGTCTACGCGTGGTTGGCGACGTTTAGGCATGAGCTTCGCACATCTCTCGAGTTATATTTGAAGAAGAAACTCTCGAGACTCTTGAAGCACGGATTGGAAGGTGAAACACGAAGAAATAATAAAAAAATAAAGAATATCACGCTTGCCTGATGAGTTACAACGAATTAGCGCCAAGCCGGTGGAGTAATATTTTTAGACGTACGAGATGCTGTTAAGAAGATTTGATAATGCATCGTTAATGAGCCGGTGAGGCTGTAAGGACCTTCGCGTAACGTGTCGCGGAGTGAGCGAAACTTCCGCGTTTTGGAATTTCATTCGCGTCTTGCCCTCGACGGTGGAACGAGAACGCTCGCAAAGATTACTATAGAGATTGGCACACGACTCGCCAAGGACGATCCGGCCTATCGTCGTGTCGCTTCCACCATTCTCTACCTTTGTCCACCGGCGAAACTCCATTCGTTTACTACGACAAAATTGTCACGCCGCGTGAAAAGAACTTAGCCTCAGTTAAATTAACCGCCGCTCTGAAACTCGTTACGCGACACGAACGTGAGAGCAGCGCTACGAAAGTAACTGAGAAAGTAGACTCGTCTATCAAGATTGATCCAGAGTTCCAGAAAAAAAAAATAATGCCAGTTTTTTAGGGGAGAGTAGGCGAATATCGGTCATCTAAGGGTTATTTTCGTTACAAAGTGAAAATTCGATAAAAATCTTGAATCGATCATAATTTCGGGACGCTTGAAAGCAAATTGTCGATGAAAAAAAAAAAAATTATTTAGCCAGTATTCGTCGGGCGATCGGGCAATACTGGCAAACAATTTCTTTTTTAAATAACACTAATAATAAACTATTCACCGAAAAAATGCAAATAGTTACTCCAAAATTGAGTCCAGAAATCGATAATCGATTAAAAATTATTCTGGAGTTACCCAGTGTCCGGTATTATCCGCCAACACCTATTAGTTGTATTTTACCTATAAAAATGATATTTATCAACGTTTTCACTGCTGCCAGATCTCATATTACTGCTGAAAATGGGATACAACTGTGTTACATTAATAACAAAAATTCATTCGCTATTCGAAATTTTTTCCACGGAAAACCGGCTGAATCTATAAATCACTGAAACAACTTTTCTAAATTTGTGAAAAAGATAAAATTAAACTTGAAAGGCTTCATTTGAGGTTTGTAATCGAATAATTACGAAAAGAAAAAATCAGCTTCATCGGCATTACCGAACGGCCGGTATTCGCACACTGTCTCCAATTGCCTAATCTGCTACCAGTCCAAGTTGATGCATCGCCGAATAATTCGCGAATAGTCATGTACCGCGATATACTATATTCGCAACGCAATTGGATGTTTACTCGCCGAGAGCCAGAAAGTATATTTGGAACGATCGTTCAATATTAGATATGCCAGAAATCATTAATTCGTAGTTACGGACGTCCGAATCTTACAGCACAGTCCGATTTCCCTCTACTCGAAGCCCCAAAACGTGCCGAGAGGCCGAGATTACATTTCGTTTTTTATAGCGTTTATTTTTCGCTTCCCCGCGGTGCCATTTAAGAGACGAAGTGTTAAAAAAAATCTGTATTACTTAGCACAGCTTTGGGGAAAATCGCGGACACATATCGTGTGCCGTACCGGACAGCTATAAAAGATCGAGGCTTGGTAAACGTCTGTCGGGGTGTTTTCGGGCGTTGATTTGATCGGATATATCATTCCGCTCAACACACCGACCGCCTCGAGTGGCAGAGATGAAATTTTTCTTTTCGCGTTTATTTTTCGCTTCTCCGCGAGGCTATTAAGGAGAAACGAGTTTAAACAAAAATGGTATTACTTAGCATGGCTTTCGGAAAGGTCGCACAGAAATATATCGCTGTTACTGTATATCGGTGTCATAAAAGACCGAGGCTTGGGAAGCGTCTACCAGGGTGCCTGAGCGTTCGGTGAAGTTCTTCCAGGAAGAATTAAATCATAGTATATGTATACAAGAGAAGCTTTGGCTTCGTCGGCTTCTTTCCTTCGCTGGAGGGCAGCGGGAAAATCTCGCCGACCGAGAGACTTGACTGGCGCTGGATCTGCACAGTACTGCACGTGTAAAGCTCGCGAGTATCGGTACTTTATACTATCCGCTACAACACTATATACCGAGTAGTAGTATTAGTATTAGTAGTAGTGGCAGTAACATCACAAGCAGAGTGTGTACTCCATATGCCCCGCAGTGCCAAGAAGCGCATGAATAAGAACGGCAAACTGGGCAAAGATTGCGCAATGCGCTCAAAACTGTTCCGCACGGCAATCTCGCAAAGGAGATATATCCATGGGAAACATATTCAACGAAAATACCTACCGTTACTGAACCATATTAATGGTAGAATATATGCATATAAATAGCGCACCGGGTTATTCTATATATCTCGATGGTGGATTAACGCGTTTCGCAGCTCTCCGACGCAGCCCACTGGAACGAGAGCAGCGGTGCACCAGTTATAATAATATCCATAATGCATTATATACACTCGAAAGCTACAGAAACAGTGAGCCGCGAACTGTAAAACCTGCTAAAGAATCATTTTCGTCTGATGCAATTTTAATTACAATAAAAACAAAAGATTTAACTATACAGTCAATTAGTTACATTATTTTAATTTTTTTTGTTTTTTTTTTCAATAAAAATTCGACACCTCGTGTTTCTGTGAGAAATGTCGAAAAACGATCGGATGCCTACGGATAACGAATAAATCACATCGTGAATAAAATTTTACGATGTCGATAATTTCGTTTAGAGAAATTCGTCGGTTGGATACCGGAAGATACATAAAAAATTCGGAATAAAAAAATACATAGTTTAAGGAATTATCTGCATATATACGCAAACGTCTGGCTCCCGTATCTCAAAGTAAATCGACGCATTCGAGGAGTGAAACTAGTCGACAGGTTTTATATTTAAAAAATATATAGAATGTATCGAGAGAGCATGATAACATTCACGATTATCGTCACATCCGGTTTACGGTTGTTATGAACTCGTTGCAAAAATTTTCCAAACGATATATTATAGTTTTCTCCCTCCGCGGGCGCGCGAGCAAATTATTTTCGCTTGTTGGGAGAGGAAGCGGGCTATGTATCTTGTCGATGCGATGTACAGCGAGTGCCTCAAGTAGCACGAATCGGAAGTGCATGACAGGATATTTTCTCTCCTCGATACCCAACAGACCGGATAAGAGAGAAAGGTTGCCGGGAAGCCGGACGGCTTTTGCCTCTTCGAACGGCACACCGGCTGATCGAACTTTTACGGGGTAACGCCGCGTGTGTGTGTGCGTATTTCAAGAGATCGTTCAACGGCTTGAAGCTTTACACGCGATTATATCTCACGTACATTGTTGAAACAAAAAAGAAAATTAAAAAAAAAAGTGCCGGGAACGTTCTCAAGAGGCCTCTTTCAACTGTCAGAAAATATTTTATTATTATCAAGGTCTTGTCCCGTTGGCCTTGAACCTCCTATCTCTCGTTTATCTCGAACGAAACATCGTCTACAGTAGTGACATCTTCGAGTATACAAAAGTGACTTATATGGTCATCAAAAGCCTCGGCGATGTTCTGTATTTTTTTTTTTAACGTTTTTTCGAGGTTTCTCGTAGTTTCTCATCCAAAATACGACATAGTATACGACGACGCGTTCCCGGAAGGTAAATTCATCGTGGAAAATGTATTAGCAAACTCGGCTGCTCGGCTTATATGTATCACTCCCACAAATTACGAGATTCTTTCCAGTGGGGGGCATCTATTTTCGTTTGAGCTTTCCAAGGAAAGATCGCGCTTAGTTTCACTCGCGTCGTGGGTGGGATTTAGAACGTCAAACAGAATTTTCTTCAATTTTTGTCTGTTCGCGAAAATATTCGTACGTATGTTTAATGAGAATCATTCTGCGTAGAAAATTCACTGCAGAGGTATCGCCCTTTACGCAACATTAATGGTTGATTTCAGATCCAAAGTTTATTCAGCTACGGATGATAGACGCGTATTTTGTTTCTGGTACCGGCCGGTACCAGTTGACCAATCCTAAGGAGATGATCGGTCTGTTATTCGATTACTTAACTGTCGAGTTTAACGAAGCAAATCGATCTTTTCAGTGGTTTTCAGTCACAAATAGAATAATTATAGTTACTGTAATTACGGCGGCGACAATTTTATATTTTTCTATCGCAAGTTCTTCTCAGTCGAATTATGAACCGAAAGCTGTAACGTCGTTCCCTGAGAAACGGAGGGAGAGCTCGTAAAATCGCTCGTCTGTTATGTATAATATAATGAGCTACTGATTGGGCAGCGGTCTAATTATAGACACACTTTTTTATCATTCGCCATGGCGCACTACCTTTTAGTAGCCGGGCACTCGAAAATGAAGCCAATCCCAGCGTCTATAAAGAGGCAATGGGTGTAGCGCAGGCCTACCTATCGATAGTAACATCTAATGACCTACAGCCACGAGAACTGCTCGTCCTCGACCGTGCCGGACGCAAACATCGGACAATGAATCGACAAGATGCTCACTTTTTTTTAAATCCTTTCGATAGTTATCTATTACGCAAGGGGCAGACGTTCGTCACGCTATATGAAGTCATTGGCAAGAAATAACAAAGATTAAATTTTAAAAAAAGATCAATACACGATTTTCATTGATTTGTGATACACGAAACTCGCTTAAGATTAACGTTTCTACGATGCTAATCGCGAATATTATTTTTTTGTATCGATGCTTCCGTAACAAATATTGAGAGGAGAATTAAATGAGTCGCAGATTCACGATCAGCAGAATAATAAAAGATTGGATATAAAAATGAAACGTAGTGTGACCAGCACATTTTTTAGTCAAATATTTGATTTCTCTGTTTTTAGAAAACCTCGCGGAGTGCGTATTTTGATGTATTTGATTTTTGTTTTTTTTTTTCACTGCGTTCCTGACCAGCAGTTTCGATCTAAAGTCAAGCCGAATATTTGTAGCTGAAAAAATGATTATTTTCATTCCAACGCGATTAAAGCTTGTCATCAATAGCTTGAAATTTTGGACTTCTGCTGTTTCAATAATCTTGATTTAGCTTCTGCGTCCTATAATAAACTGATCATCAGTATAAGTCAATGACACGTTTTATTATTATCTGTCCAAATCGGCGATATGAGAAGGGCGACCCCACGTTTAATGAGCTCGATAACGTCTCTGTAGACATTACCGGGACCAGCTGATCACAACGGGATTAAGTGATTCAAGCTAATCGTCCAATGAATCTACGATACGGATTCGATTGATTAGATTGATCGGGTGCCGTAGCGGCCCTCCCGCCTGGCGGATTAATCGCACCGACCGATCCTTGTGCACATATACACGCAAAAACATAATAGACAATAAAATTCCCAATAGTGAAAACGCTACATATATATAACTACACTTTTAATTAATTATTGAACGATACGCGAGACTGCGAAGAAGTTTCTATCAGCCTGTAAATGTATATACGCCGCAGGAATGGTCATTGAATTCGCTTTCCATTAGTTATCCCGTCGATCAAAGCAAACTTCTCATCTCGTACGATTGCCGATTGAGCAATATCGTCCCTCCAATTACGTGAAGAAGTTAATTCATCATCTCTGTCCGCGGAGAGATCGCGACAGTGTCGTACGAGTTTTTTTCTTTTTCTTCTAAATTCTGTTTTTCTCTTCCTCATCCTTCTCGTCGCATTGTCGCTCATGCAATCACGACATCTCATTTATTATCATTGCCGCAACTGGAAAAACTATTTGAAACAAGAAAAAGAAGAAAAAAAACCTCTTCCGCGCTCATGATTGCTCTTCGCTCGAGTGCGCGGCGCACTCGTCACCGGTGATCGAAAAGTGAGAATTTCGAAATAATATGATCGAAGGATTTCTTTCACTTTCGTACGCCGCGTAGGCGAAACTAATAATGTCGACGTTCGAATATCTCGACGAATGAAGATACAAAAAAAAATAAGACCTTTAGGCGCCTCTGCAAAGATTGCGGCAACAAATTGAATGACGAAAAAAAAATGCATAAAATTAAATGATATTCTCGTTCGGAATCGACTCTGCTGCGCAATAGCGTGTCATCAGCTATCGCGTATGGAATTCAATTTTTATATTTAGCTGAAGCAAAACGAAGTAGAAGTTCGACCTTCGGTCGCGAAACAGCATCGCGTAGTGCAACGCTTTGGTCGTCTGGGGACCACATCAGGGCGGTGGCCGTCACGTCGTCGGCTGGATGTATAACGACAAGCAACCAGCAACAGCAACAGCAGCAGCGAAATAAGCAGCAGGCAAGAGAGGAGTTAATTAATCGCGCAAATGAGGGGGTCTGCGGATGCGCCAACGAGACTGTACCGTAATAACAACAATAATAATGATAATAGGTGGTACTCGTTGCGTTCCCGATGATTAAGGCCGACCCAGTCCGAGAGTCCCGAGGTATGCAGAGAAAGTAGCGGAGCTCCCCTGCCGCCCGACTGCGCCTATGTCCGGTCAATGCACCTCTCTTCGGACAATATATTTCGTATTGCCTCTTCCCTTTCCGCACCCCACTACCTTAACCAACTTTTCGCCATAAAACAGTTACGAGTGAGAGTGCAATTTCCGATTTGCCTCGGTAAATCGAAATCGGAGTCGATTTATCCGTTTTTACATTCGAAGAAAAAAAAAACAGGAATAGCATTGAAATTATTTTTTTACTATTTGCCCGATAAGGTCTCATTGGTGCTTCCGTCATTTTTCGATAAGAATTATTGATCCCAGATATCGCAAAGTGCGGCATGATGCACTTGAAGTTACAATTATAGAAACCTTTATCAACGCATCGAGATAAATTACATTAGTCACGGCAACGGTATTAGATCATTGGATTAACAACTGACGGGATGGTTTAGCCGACAACTCTTGGCATTTTCTTTGATGGCAATTTGAAAAGGAATCGTTACGATCGTTTGGACTTGTTGGCGACGACTTTAGCGGACGGCAACGGCGAACTTTCGAAGCCTCTTTTTGTCCCGAAGAACTCATCGCGGCAAGTTCTCGATATCATCGTTAGCCATATCGAATAAATCGTTTGCGCGATTCAGTCGCTACAAATGGGTATGTATACGGAATGACACAATGGAATCTCAATCGACGAGGATGATGAGAGCAACGAATGCGAGCTGTATGCGCACTTCCGGACGCGACCCGCCGTGCTGTGACTGTTAATCGGGGGTATCCTTGTCCTCGTGTCGTTTGTGTGTGTGAATACGGTTCGTATATACTGCTATGTGACGGGGAACGATTAACGGCTATAATTACTGTTTGTCTTCTCTCCGCTCGACACAATTGGACTAACGGCTCGCCGACTGCGTTCTATGTGCTCTTCGCTATTATTGTGTACGCGTAGGTGGAGAGGCGCGTATGTATATTACCTCTCGGAGAAGGGAAGAAATATCTGTTCAATTGAACAAAAAAAAAAAAACAATACTGGCGAAACTTTAACGAGTCGGCACAACAGATTGAGAAGACAAAAAAAGATCGAGTGTTGTCGATTAATTGATTCATTAGATAAAACTGTTTTTAGCCTCGTAGATGATTCCTGTTAGCTGGCGGAATGTTCAAGAAACTTAATCAAAATTGAAAACACGAAGATCGCGGCCGGTCAATTAATTCCTTAAGTTAATTAAGCTGTTTTCAACCCCGAATGAGGGAATCACTCCCACTCATCGCCGGTTGGAGAGAGAAAACAAAAATTTAGAGCAATAAAAAAAATGGTGAATGGTCGATTCGTGGATTCATTCAACAAACTTGTTGACAAACTCGCGGGGAAATTCCCGCTGGTAACCAACCGGTTCGGCGAATGACAAAAAAAAATCGAAAGCACCGAAAACTGCGAATAGTCAATTGAGTTCCAAATCCGATTAAATTCTTGTTAACTTGAAACGCAGAAATGCTCGATGGAAGACGTTTGAATTACAGCCGAAATAAATTATAGCATTAAAAAAAAATCCAATTAACGAATTTAAACAGAGGAAGTTAACTATCAATCTCTCCGTTTTTTTTCTTTTTTTTTTCGAATTGTTGTTCTCCGCGATGCACACGTGTGGGAATTCCCCGGAAAGGTTAAATATTCATATTAAAATGAACTAACCTTTGGCCCATCCTGTGAGTACGTTGCCGAGATATGCGACCTTATAGCAAGGATCGTATTCGGTTATTGATGCGTTGCCGCGATGCCGCCTCCACAATCTTCCCAAACCTCTCTTCAACGATCGTAAAGTTCGCTGTCCGAGTTCTTTTCCGGCCGACGGATGTTGGACCGAATCCGTGACGGAAGATGCGTTGTCCTCCAACGGGGGAACCGCAACTACGTCACCCATCGTCTTCATTTTTTTCAATTTTTTTTTCTTCGTCGTAGTAATTAGTTTAGATTTTTTTTTCTCCGATAAACAGCGCGTTGTGAATCGCACAACGCGAAATCGGTGATCACTCTCACTATCCACTGCGTCCTTTTTATAATTGTAGACGAGAAACAACAATACGGAAGATTGATGTTCGTTGGTGATGACAATGTCCGGTATACCCGGTCACGACAACTTTCCGTTATCGGCCGATTGTCATCGCTCTCGAGATCTCCCGCGCAACTTTCTACATCTCCTGCCACCGATAAACTATTCTCTTTCGCGAGCAGTAAAGACCTCGTTGTCTCGACAAACGAATGTCGCTGCTATCCCCGTTGAGCTTCGACACGATACTGTGACGAGAAAAAGTAAATCAGATCGGATTCGCGAGCGAGACTCGTCTCCCACTCGAAGAAATCTTTATTGTTCGTCGAACGTGAGATTTCGATTTATCTTATCTGATGATATACACGACGACAATGTAAGGCGCGCTACTGTTCCGTAGGATATTCCGCGAACGCTCTGTCGAACGTTACGCGGATCAAGAAATTCTGGGCAAACGATGAAAACAAACGAACAAACTGTACTGAAACGAGACGATCGACAACATTTATCATTTCCGAGTCGTTAATCTTTGATCGATGGCGAACGAGGGCCGGCAATATCGTTGCGGTGACCGATGTCGAGGACACGCGGCAAACTCTTTTTTTCCCCTTCTCTATACCTTTTTTTCTTCTTTTTTTCTACTTGTCCGATCTCCCCGGCAGCCCGGAAATCGATAATGTTACAGAGGAAGTCTCGGGTCTTCTTCTTTTTTTTGTTTGAACGTTCTTGTCACGATGTTTCGTACGAACTTCTGATCCCCGCGGATATTTTCCACCGAAGAGCTTTACACCGTTAAGTTGACTTCTTCGGAAGACGATGCGCACTTCCGTCTTGGATATCGAGCGATCTGCAACACGAGAAAAACAAAAAAAAAATGAAGATTCGTTCGTCACAAAGCTCAACTGCGCGTTCGGTGACGACAAATCGTTTTCCGATTTCCGTGCACATCGTACAAAGGCACGAAAGCCAATCGTTAAGTTTCGAGAGAGACACCGAAGTGCACCGCGAAACAGTGACGCTAACTACCGGGTTTTGTCTGCATGCAAACGGGAATCCTTTCTTTCGTGACAAACGCTTCCGCGTAAGTTGAGTTACGTATATAACTTTTCATGCGGGTTTGTCGTGTACGGGTAAAGCGACAACAAAATCGCAACGATTTGTGCGATGTACGGAGTTATCGAGATTATAGAGCAGAAAATATAATAGACTAGCAGGTTATTGTGGCGCGCGCGCGCTTCGCGCACACGCATTGCGTTTTCAACCATTTTAACGAATGGTTAACGGTTAATCACTACAAATATTCCTGGGCAGGTCTTATTTTCGGGATCCAGAGGCACTGATCTGATTAATCTGATTCTGTCGAATGGAGTGTTTCTGTCTGTCGTGTGTTTGAGTCTATCGAATGGAGTGTTACTGTCTGTCGAGTGTTTGAGACTGTTGAATGGAGTGTTAGTCTAAGGGACTTAGACTAAGTGAGTGAGCGGCGGTGAGAGTGTCTGTGAGTGTCTGTCAGTGCGCAGGTGGACATATTTTTTCAGGGACTCTCGTTTATATATATAGAGATAGAGATAATATAATATAATAGATTGTGGCAATGTAAAAAAAATTATAATCTTTTCTTATTTTTACAGAAATACGTGGGAAATCAATGGCAATATAATTTCACAGGTTTTACTGGTCAAAATCAGAAATAATCAGTTATAAATTAGTTGCGATTTCGATATATTACTAATTATTTATTACATATTAATAACGTATGTAAAAAAAATTAAATAAAAGAGTTTAAAGAATATTAATAAATTATAATAACTGCTAAATATTTATAAATTAGTTACCATTTCGACCAGTAAAGCCTAAGTAATGCTCAGTAATCGGCATTGAACACTCGCTGTCGTTCTCCCATTCTCCCCGAGATTGTTATTTTTTTTTATGTTTTCGAGAGATTTAGATCCGAGAGAGAGTATGTATCCGAGTACTGCCCTCGAATAAGGCAATAAATACCATCTGACACAATGAGTACTTCAGGAAACGGAGACACAGTTTTTTTTTTTTTCGAGTTCTAGCCGCGTGAGAAATGTACTTCTCTTTCTACTTTTCAACGGTAGGGAGGGAAGAGGATCTTCCGTTGTAGTCGAATTACATTACTTTGCTCTGTTTCCAATGATATATCTGAGAGCAAAAATATCTCTTACATCCATAGATATAAAACCTGAGAACCGGTGCACGCTTTAGTGAATTTCGAGCTCAGGACTTTTAGCATCTCGTCTCTTCTTCGCTGACTTACGAAATGAACGGAGTTAACATGCCTCATCCCCTCTTTTGCTTCACTTGCGATGGAGTTCGTAACGGGTGCGGTTAAAAAGTAACGCGAAACATGCGAAACCTCCATCTCGCGTTAACTAAATAATAATATACTCCTATGTAATATTACTACTTCGTTTTTAATGTATACTTTGAGGCGAAGTCGAGTCCTTATCGCGAGACGCGGAAGCCACGGTTTTTCCACAGGAAATCTTTGCGGTATCCGCATGCATGCACGCTTGTGTACCTTTAAGCCTGCGGGATTCTGAAGAATCGTTTTTTCTTATTAAGAATTTTAATACCCTCTTTTTTTTTGACCCTCGAGCGTCTCTTCGCCAGCGCGCAGATGATACGTGACGAATTCGTGCCGCGATCTCGTTCCAGTATCCGGATCGCAAAATCGGTTTACGAATATTTATCCGATTTTTAACCCCGAAGATTTTATTACCCCGTTTTTTTTTCTTGTATCTTAAAATTTTGCATGCGCGTAGTCATTGTATGTACGAGAGGTTTGAACGAGAACGAGAGTTCAGTGTCGCAGGGTCGTCTCGCGAATTTTACGTGTCGAGAATACAAAGATTTCCTCTCGGCTCAAGCCGCATAGCCGGAGGTCAACTTCACCTCGAATTTTTTCCCTCTACGACCAATGCAATCGTTATTTTCTCTTATTGCTTCGACCGTTCGTGAAAAAAAAAAAAAAAAAAAACGTGAGATGCGAAAAAAAACAAAAAGAAAAGCGAATCTGGTATGCAAGACTATAGTGGGCTCGTAACACGTGTCCCGATGCTAACGAGAAGAAGATTGCCCTGACCCCCAACGTGACTGCTATGCGTCGGGAAATTCCAGCAGCGCAATGCATGAATATCCCGAGAGATTTCTTTCTTTTGACTAACAATCGTGGGCAGGAGTCGCGGTAAAAGCAAAAAAACAAATGGTAAGCGAGACAAGAGACAAGAGCGGAGAATCGTCGATTGTCCTCAAGTCTTTGGGGTCTCTGGGTCGCCGTTCCGACGCGCTACAATCCATCTAAGTAGTTAATGCACCATTGGCAACAGACACAGATTGACGAAGAATTTGCTTCTCTAGACATCATGACTAATTCGGCTCGTCACTACGTGCGCTCGTTGTTTATTCACGAGAAAATATGGGAACGCGTTTTCTCCTCTTTGCGAAGAAAAAAAAAGCAAGCTTAGCGAATGATCCTTTCATGTTAAGAAGTCTTGCCGGGTTCTTAGCGGATTTTGCTCGCGCGCCCCGGGGGGGCAAGTAAGAATCTTTGCCACTTGGCGTAAACTGACGAAGCCAGAAGTGTTACGAGGGTTCACACGGGACACACAGGGTGAACATAGGCGATCGATAGTTGCACAAGAAACTTAGCTTCTCCGTAGAATTACTATATAGCAAATGGTATAACATATATACCGGCTGATTCAGAATAAATGTCGAATTCGCTTCTCGACAGTAACCTTAATGTATTCTACGTAAGAAAAAAACTTATATGAATTTCTTTTAAACTCACAATAATTAATTCTGTTCAATAAAAATCGAGTCAATGAATGATTTGAGTAAAAAAAATTTTTAACGATTACTATTATCGTTACTATTTCTACAATATTTATTTTTCAATTTTGAAATCTTATTTTACATAGAAAAAATAAATAAAAATAAAGTAAAGTGGAATTTTGTTTTTTTTTGTAGTAAAAAAGTTTGTTTTTTTTTTTTTTTTTAAGAAAATTGAAGAAATAAAAAAAGATTCGATACTTATTATGAATCATCCTGTATATGTTTATCTATAGCATATAAACTCACTGTACGTTCGGCATAGTACACAGTTTCACAGTCAAGTCTCACGCGAGAAGACATGGCCACAGGGGAAAAAGGATCGATATAATACAAGTACAGTTTATGTTCGCTTGTATACAACTATACGTTACGGAGTTTACACGAAAGGATTACAAGTACCCGAAGCCTCCTAGTTATATGAGAAATTTTTCATACTTAGTACATTACTTAGTACGGCGACTGAACGTAACTTTGTAAAGTATAAAAAAAGAAAAAGGCAAGAATAAGCTTCGCAAATAATTGAAGATATAATCGCTGTTAGAAAATTATTTCCTACTTACGATCGAAGTTGGGGAAGAGTTATAACGGAGACTAAGCGTATATATATATATGTATAGTTCGTACAGACACTGTGTTACATAGGTAACACAGGATATCGCTATTATAACACCCACGCGGTTAGCTTGAACTATTCGACGTTTCGTGCTCGGGGAAAATATTATTTTTAGACATTCGCGACGACACTTGAATTTGTGTGCGGACATTAGCGACCCTACGGGAGTATAGACGTTAACAGACACGAGGCGCGTTAGATCAATCGTAGGGGGCTTCGTAACTTATTAAACGATGGGACTATCAGTCGCTTCGTACCTCTGGTTATCTATAAAAAAAATTGTCGGCTTATAAAGAGTCGGTATCAAGCGAGGGGCCAGCAAACTTTCCGCATACTATACGGAGAGCTTCGACGAAACGCTCGCGAGAACTGAACTTGAAATAACACAGTCGCAGGCCTTTTATGCTTAGCGACGTTTGTGTCGAAAAAAAAATAAATATCGTTGACGACGAACTAACGCTGTTTCGCGGTAATATTTCGCATGGTTATAGATATAGAGGGTTAGTCAGAGGGTCCGTACGAGTATTCGCGCTATTTGCCGGTTTCCCCGAGGTAACGTAATGCCGAAAAGGTCAAATCATCCGCGGGTCAAACATCAATCAGAAGCTTCGCCGGTGATTACGATGTTTCCAAAAGCCCTCAGGGCGTTTTATTTCTATCTGATCGAACGTGCCTCGCTATCGGAAAATAAAAATATATATGTTGGATTGCGCGATCGCCGTAATACCGAACATCAGCGATTCGTAATGAAACCAAATTGTTCCTGTTTCGCTAATTATTTCCGGGGCTTCGGTCAATAAAAAAGAAAAAAAAAACCAGTATAGAATAAACTTCCTGCTTTTGCACCTGTTTCGATGTGGCGTCTAACCCATTGACCCAACGGTATGTCGCAACTCATTAATACACCTATGCGAAGCCGAGTAAACAACTACCGAGCAACACACGGGCGAACAGGATATCTAATTAAGCGCACTCGGCGAATGAACGAGGCGCCCCGGCGCCGCATATGCCGCATATTTGCAACAGTTTGCAATGACGAGCGGGTCAAAGGTGCAGGTGTTATGCTATTATTGTCTACTGAGAAGCTTCGAGAAGGTGACGTTCCCCGAGTTCGAGGATAACGTTTGCCCCACACGGAAAAGATCGATAACAATCGAACGAACACTTTCCTCAAGGGAATTCCTGTCCTCGCTGTTAATTTCGATTAAAATTCAAACCGCGAACATTCCCGACTCTACTTTTTAGCGCGACGCGTTTCAAAGGAATGTTTGTATTATAAAAAAAATGTTTTTTTTATGTATAATATATATATTATTTAATTACTTGTTGTTTTTTTTGTCTTCGTTCGAAATTTTTCGTATATTCAATTTCACTAAAGCAAAAAAAAATCGATTTTCGGCAAAATTTTCCACTAAAGAAAGCTACGAGTTTCCGAGAACGACGTCCGGTGGTGTTAACGATGTGCAAAAAAAATATGTGTGGTTTTCTATAGGGTTAATCGATAACCTTGTCCGGTATGTTTCTCATTGTATACCCACTTGGTGCTGCGCAATGTATGCCACGAGGATTTACAAACTGTTACTTTGACCGCATAATTACGACACCTCGTTCTTGTCTACCAAAGTGTCACCTCAAACGATTGCAATACATCCCGATTGACGAGGAAGAAAAAGAGTCCTTGCAAGAATTAACGAGGAAAAAAAAAATAACGCGTCGTACTTGAGTTATGTTTTCCCTGGGCTAACGAAGTATTTAACGGTCTATAAGCAGTGTTTCCTCGATTCATATAACAGCAATATAAATAACTATTCTCGCTGGTGCACGTGCTAACGTATATGATCCGTTGTATGAGATTTAGATAGTCTCGTGAAGCGTAATAATACACATATATACACACAAACATCCAAAGGACGTTTGCCCGTATCCTCGTCTGTACCTAACAAAGGTAGTGAGGCGGATTCGCGGCAGGTTCAAGGCTCGCGAGAGGCGTCTTACCAGTACCGCCTGTATCTACTTGCGCTGCGCCGTGTGGCCCGCAGCGAACGTTCTGCGTTCGTGACAACGATACTCTTCTCTTTCTTTATTTATATATAGTCATCGCTAGTCTAACTCATTCATGTATAAGCGGAACGAGATGTGCAGTAACCGTCGTGTTATTAGCAAATAATAATAATCGATAATTACGCAGAAACATCGCGGGCAAGTGATTACCGGCGTTTTTGTGATTACAGGCCTTCGTCTCTCTCGAGCAGCAGCAATACTACTGTAAAAGTCGATCGCGACGCCCAAGGATCGTCTGTTTACTCGTCTGCGATTATACTGCGCCGCTTGTTTCGTCTTCTTCCTTCTCTTCTTCGTGCGCCACGATAGTTAACGATACCGACGAAAGATAAATAATATTTATCTCACCGAAGAAATTGGCGAAACTCACTATTCCAAATGAATAAACAATTATCGTGCGCAGAGAGAATCGTATATACATCTCGAACAAGATGCGTATTTAGAATACATTAATGGGGGATAAGCAATGCGATCAATTAATCGAATAATCGAGGCATGAACATTAACGAGATTCTTTCGTATGTTGTTGTTGTATCTCGGGCAATAAACACCACAATATATAATATTATGTATGAAGTTTAATCGCCGATGGAGGGGAGGGGGCGAGGGAAGGAATTATAGCGTGACGCTGTTCAAAGTCTGAAAGCGCGTGGCTCGCGCGCGGTACTCTCAACGTTAGCTCTCCCGCAACTAATTAATTTCCTTCAATTAATCGATCTACCGAAGCGCATCTTTCGAACGGGCAGCGGTGCTCTCGGCTCACGCCTGTGTCTCATCATCATCATTTTTTGTGTTATTACTAATTTCGTTGTAACAGAAACAACGCATTCACAAAGATCAAAGATTTTTTTTATCATTCGTCCTCTATCGATAATCGCTGCTGCACGCGCGAAATTTTTTTTTTCCAAAGCTCGACAAGCGCCCGCAATCATTTACCGCCGACGAGATTGCACGTGAGACAAAAAAAAATTGCTTCAATGTTGCATCCGTCGTTTCTTTCTCGAGTCCAATTTGCAACTGTGTAGACGCTAACGAGTAGTTACGGACGCTATACGACTATATATACATATATGCAAGTCTGCAGGTACGCATCACATACGTAATACGAACCTCGACGAATGACAACTTTGTAGATAGGCAGAGATAGTATTCTCGTGTTTTTACAACACGAGAGTCGCGAGTCCGACGGCGACGAAGGAAACTCGTCTCGTAAATTCAACTCGCCGTCTTCTCGGACTTCGTCCGTTCTTCCTCGTGAACGTGACGCCGCCGGTGAGGGGTCTGACTCTCGTCTACTCTCCCGGCATCGAACGAGAAGATCTTCTGCGTTTATACTATATTACAACGTATGTATTCGCAAGACACGACGATGTATGATCGTAAAATTTGTCTCTATCTCGACAAACAGTTTCCACGACGATGAACAAATTTGCCGCTGACCTTCCTCCCACTTCGAATTCTTTCTGTCACAGCTGTGTTACCCGTGTCCCCGCGGTGACACTTGATGGAAGGAGCCTATCTTTACGCGTAACCGTCTCCTGCGAGAATCTCGAGGACGCTACACGGAGAGAACACATTCGAAAGGATCTCGCGGTGAATTCAAAACTCGAAGACACGGTATACTTTGCCCGTGCATTTTGCATGCATGCTGCATCGAAATATCGCGTGTCATCGTTAATTCGTATTCGATAAATCGATGACGAAATTGCATACAAATTTCTACATGATCCGTCGTTGAATAGCGGTAATTTTTTTTTTATTAACGATGGTAAAGAGATCAAGATCTTTCGAAGTCCGACGTGACTGTCGTAACTGCACATTTCTTGTACCAATAAATTTACAACTATAATTTACAACAATGAGCGCTTTTTTTTACAATTAATTTTTATGTATTTTCTTCGCGACATTGTTATATTACAATAGCATTGTTTTCAATAATAATAATCATAATAATAATTATTATTCAAAACAATGTTATTTTAATTTTTATTCAAAAGAGAAAAAGAAATAAAATAATAATTTCTAATAACAACTACTATTATTATTGTCATTTTTTAACTTTTTTGTTATTTTGGATTACAATTGATCGAACTATGAATAATATGGAAACTCATTTAACATCACCCGATTTCTTTCTTCGCCGTAGAAATGATGATTCGCGAATAATTCGTGTGAAGTTTATTTTTCAAATATCGTATCCAATCGATCTATCGGTACAATCTATTCCGACATTCGCTCATTATCCGTCGGTCTCGGGGGCCCATGTCGAGATCAGTCACTCGATCAAATTCTCTCAATGACGCGCCGCGGTCTCCGACGATGTTATGTCACCGCGTCGCCGAGTAGCAGAGCCGACGACACGAACCCGTCCGTGACATCGCCCGCTCGATCGCCGTCGTATAACAACGCTCGTTCGTGAGGCTCAAAGAGCTTCGGGCCACTCGCGCGTTAGTAGTTTATCCGATGAAGGAAGGAAGAGAAGTGGATGGATGGAGAGATGATTGGCCGGGGATCCTTGAAAATTTGACCGACCCCCGCATTATTTGCGCGAGAAGGTCACATACGAGCGATTCAAGAGTTTTGCAGAAAGATTGAACCTCTCCTCTGCGCTCAAGGAGTTTCCTTTTACCAAATATACGTTCCTTTTTCATAATCTAAACTTTTTCAACAGGAGATTGAAACATTTTGCTTTTTTTTCCTCGCCGAAAAATGTTTGTTTAAAAAAAATCACCGTAAAATTCGTGCGCAGTTTCACAGATCTTTCGAGTTCTAAGCATCTCGTCCGGATCACCTTCGACAAATCGTTTTTTATTTTTATTTTTATTATCTCACTGTCTATCTCAACTAAATCCTATTAGATCGAGTATACAACATTCAAAGTTTCCTATACTTTCATGATTCTTCGAAAAAGAGTCACGTTTATTCGTGAATGTCTTGAATTTATATTATGCCTCTTAAAAACAATAAGCAAAGTAGAATACAGCACTTCTGTATTCGGAACAATGGCAGTCGGCTCATTATCGTTATCGTTAGTCGCGGCATCCTTTTCAGGTTTTTCTTTTTATTTTTTTCTTTAAATACATATATATGTATCATTATATGCTTCTTCTGTTTGCGTTTCTCGCGTGTTCTAAGCCGCGTATCCACAGATATAACTGCTATTAGAAAAAAACGAAAAAATGTACGAGGAAAAGAAAAAACGCAGATAAAGACAGGGATGGGGAGAAATTCTCGAGCCATTCATGGATACTCGAGAGGGAAAAACCGCGGCGACTGAAGGCGACTCGGAGCGTTTTATCGCTCGTTCCTCGGCGAACGACCCATATTTCCAGATAGGTATTCCGCGTCGTCGAACGGTAGTTGCGTACGTGTGTACGTGCAAAGTTGTACCAAGCGAATTCGTATAGCGCTGAGTCTCTCCGGTAGATATATAACTACTACTTTATCAGTTTGCCTGCAGACGAGAGTGTTCGTATCTGAAATAAGCTCCGCGCGGCTCGGCATTCTCCTGAATGTCCGACTCTTATACACGCGTCGAAACTGGCAACAGTACGATCGGTACGAGTCACCGAGCAATACATGTATACTATACATTTATCTATACACCTTTAACTTCAATGTGCAAGCAAACGCATAGAAATCCGTTGGGTTGCATATTGAAACGCTGCCGGAGAACGAGTACCGTAGACGTGATAGTTATATCTATAGTACTCAATGCTCCCGTTACTATGAATCGGCCTCGCGTAACACACGTTCGATGTCTATAGGCACACATACGAGGTGTTGTATGTAATCGTGTAATACGACGAGTACGTTCCGTTCTCCAGTGGAGCATCGCGGAGAAACCTATAATTGGTGGTCAACATATGCTTCGTCCATTCGATTGCGCACTACGCACATTCGGGCACTGGACTCAATCGCGTTAGCCGCAAGTTCCGCTGACCGCAACTTCCTTTCGATAAAACAACCCACTGATTTCTACCATTCGCAAATTACACGCTCACACGTTTCTTCTTATGATTTACAAAAAAAATCATTCGGCATATATAGTATGTAACTCTCAGTTTCTATTTCATGATTATGGTGATTTCATTTTATATTTCGAACATATAGCGGCCATTTTTTTTTTATTGAGCAGCAATCCGAATAATCATTTATTTATTGTATTAGAAACCTCGAAACGAATATTTCAAGTCTATTTTCATCCTTTTAACATTTTTTTTTATTTCGAAAAGTTTTTGGAGCCATTCATAGATTTCACGTGTTTTTCATATAAAAAATATCGCATGACGAACGTATTTTTGTTTATAACGTATCGCAGAATATCATCAGTTGTAACATACAGTTTCATCGATCTTCGATCAATAATTTGAAAAATATATATCGTATGATAGTTCGCGAGATGCGTGAACCGATCGGTCGGTTTATAAACGACTCTCTCGTATAAAAAACGATGTACTCTCACGGCTTCCAGGAAGACTCCGTAAGCTCGTCGTTGAACCACGCCGCGGTTTATACGGCGAGATGGACACCGTCGGGGCAGTGAGCGTTTCAGCGGTGGCCGACATAGTTACACGCACGAGAGCGACGGGATTTTTCGACGATGGCTCGGGGGAGGGATCTCTCTCCATCTCTCTCTCTCTCTCTCGCTGCTTCCCTCACTTCGATGTGTGCGTCCGCGCGAAAGTCGGCTCGCGAGAAAGAGAAAGAAACCGCCGAGAGAAGTTCGAACAAGAAAATTGCTGTCTCTCCGCTTCCGGGGCACACATACACGCTGCACATTCGCTTTGGCGAATACCGTTTTCGACATAATTGTCGGAGAACCCGGGCGAATGATGAAGAACCGATGTGGAGAGGCATACACTTCGGGCGGCCCTCGTTATGTGTGCCCGCGAATGAACACCGCGCAAGATGCGGGCGAAGAGGCGTGCAGAGGGCGAATGGGAAAAACATGAAATGCAAGGAAAAAATAAAACTCGACTGCCACGATGTTTCACGGATGGTTTGCATGTGTATATAACGTTTGAGAGTATTATATCGTTGTGTACACACGACTGGGAATAGTATACATAGTACAGCATTGCCGTATCGCAACGCGTTCGTCCCACGATTGTATGCAAAACTGTTGGTGCTGCTGTTCGTCGAGTAGCGAACTCCGCGCATCGCACCGTGCTAAGATATATAGTTATAAGAATTGTTGTGCGGAATAGCTACCGAATCTGCTTTGCTTCTTCGAGTAGCATGTTTCGATGATATATCTTCCGCATGGCTCGAGTTTCTCGGGGTTCTATTAGCTTATGGCACACATAACGATCGCAGAATCTTTAGCCTCGCGAACTAATGTGTCCCGAGCGGAGTTCGCGTTCCGGTTCCGGGGACGATAAGACCAAACGGTTGGGATAACGAAAAAAATAGTATATAATGCCGGTGGTTCACCTTGCCGCGGCAAGGTTTCGAAGATATATCGAATGCGAACTCGACGAACACGAGGGTCATGACTGATTTTTTTCTTATCGTTCGTTCCTGGAAGTTCGTCGACTTATCGATGCTATGCATTATATACATATTTTTTTTGCAGCTGTTTTTTTTATTGTTTTTATAATCACGATTATCCTTCGTTATGTTACCGTACGATAGATTTTTTTTTTGTTATTAGGAGTTAAACGAAATCTTGACATTGGTGCCACTCGAGCGAAGTTCCCGAGGTATAGTCCTTTTTTCGAAGTATGTTTGTGTGTTACACATAACAGTCTCTCGTACACAGTTGTACGCATGTAAAGAGGTAAACGAGTGTCTGTTATAGCCTTCTGCAACATTGCCGTTTCGCCGCTGTTGCGTATACACACCGATGTATGTCTGCTCCACATGAAAGCGCCCGGCGAAAGTTTCGCGCCGCGCGCGAGAGTCAACGGCCTGGTCAGGGAGATATATGTGTAGATACCTTATACGAGGCACAAGAGTCCCCCGTGCGGCAATCGCGAGTATAGCCCCGCGACGAGTTCTCTATGGATACCTCTTCAGCGTTATGGGCACTGGTTGCACACTCAACAACTATTCGTTTACATGTTTTTTTTCCCCCTTAGGATACGAAGACCACACCGCGGTATCAACGATCGCACGCCTTCTATTATCCTCTCCGCAAATAATGACTTAAAGATAATAAAGATATTCTCCTATTCTCTTCCTCGTTTCATCTCACTGGTTAGTCAGTTGACGAGAGCTACGAAACATAGTGCGGAATTCATAAGTTTCAAACGGAGAGAGAGAGAGACTCCATAGCGCTGCAGCGCGCGGCTCGTCGAGTTAATATAAGCGTGTAGCTCGAGTTAGCGTTGATATCTTTTTCCCAAGGAAGGAAGTAGTAAGGAGAAGGAAACCTTCGGTGTTATACTACAGAGAAGACGGGAGGAATCTTCGTGCGCAAGAATACTTGTATGCCGTATAGTTGGAAGAGAGCTCTCGACTTTCTCACGACAAAAGACCGGTATATCTATTCCTCTTGGAGGGGAAACCCTCTATCTCTCGAATCTCCGAGCGGCGTGGATTCTAATTGCAATCTTCTCATCTGGTACTTGCTGCCATAGTATTATTGTACGTATAACCACACCATCCACCCACGAGAGAGTGTAACCGCGCGAGTCATTAAATTTGTGTCGTTATATACTACGTTTCGTGCGGTGACCGTGGTGCATACGCGAGAGAAACGACGGAGGGAAGGAGAGGGATACGGTGTGAGACCTATCGTAGAAAATGAACGACGCGGATGAGAACGAGAGACATAAATTAACGCGAGTACAGACGAGAAATTAGTCGCTCTTTTAAAAATATCGTTAAGAAACGAGTGTCCGAAATGAGTCGAGTTTAAGCTTTTAGATAGTCAAGTTTGCTGATAATCTTATGAGTTTTAACGGTAATGTGATATACTTTCTTAACACGGATTTTTTTTTTCAACATGATGTTAATAAAAAATACGACCATCTGGTTAATTGATGACGTAATTAAAAAATTAATCAACATTACTAACAAATTAACAAAAAAAAAATTTATGAAATCGAATAATTTGATTTTTTTCGTTTTTTATTTGAATTTATTTATTTAGTTTTTTGAATCCGTACGAACTTGTAAAGTTATATAATGATGAATTGCTAGTTATTCTGTCCACAATTGTTTACACTTTGTGTGTCATAAATATTATCTAACCATTTATTTTTTTGTCGTAACAATAACAGTTCGTTCGATTCATTTCCGCGAATCGTGCGATTATCAAAGAGATATCGGAAGTGAGATTGATGTACAACCCGTTGGCCGATGCCACCTGCGCCACGGCGTTGTTTCTCAATCTGCCTTTGATATCCGCTACCATTTATCCATTTCTCTTCTCGCGATCGATTTGGATCGATCGATATGATCAAATACTCGTAGATCACAGCTCGGGAGCGCAATCGTAGTACGAGCGGTCCCCGCGAGTCTCTCTCTACCGCATTTCTGACGATGTTTCGTAAACGCGGGAGGATATATATGTATATATATATATATATAGGATGGCGCCGCTCGTTTTCCAGACATTAAGTATGCCGTCCCAGGCGATCACCAGGCACCAGGCACAGCGAGCCGCGTAGTAGCCTTTGAGACACTGAATAACGATTGGCGCACTGACAGGATCGGCCGGTGTGACGGAAATCTTAATGACCCCTTCCTGTCAGGTGTAACTCCCGCGAGCTTGCGAACCCACGCGGGTGAGAAACCCATCACTGAACAGAGGAGGTGTATATAACTACTATACTGTAGATGTAGCGGAGAGGCAAAGAAGACGAGAGGATACGCAGGATGCAACGACGACGACGTGCACTTTCCTGTCAGGTGCATCGAAGTTCGTTCGCTACGGCAATGCCTCCGCAATGATACTCCGGAAACGAAGCTAACTGCGACGCACACGTTACGTTTCGATTATGAGGAGAAATCGATATGTAACTATCCCACGTAACGTTCGGTAGAAAAATCAATTGATTTCTTCGCATCGATTTTCTTGGTTCTCGAAGATAATCCACGAAATCCGTGTCGCAAAAAAAAAAATTCAAGATTGAACGACCGATCAAAAACAAATATAAGACATTGTTTTTTGTTTTTTATGCACTGGAAAAAATAAATAAAGTTTGGAAGAACTAAATCTGCGTTCTTTCGCGTTAAAATGAATTATTATCCGTGTGAGAATCCAATTTTTTAGATGGTCAATACATGGAACAAATATATCATCAACATCTCTTCTCTATATATATAAACGAGAGAAAAAATATGTCTCATATACACTCACAAACGCTCCCATAAACATTCACGGACACTCACTCACTTAGTCTAAGTCCCTCAGACTAACACTCCATTCGACAGACTCAAACACTCGACAGACAGAAACACTCCATTCGACAGACTCTGATTACTCAGATCAGTGCCTCTGGATCCCGAAAATTAGACCTGCCAGGAACATTTGTAGTGATTAACCGTTAACCATTCGTTAAAATGGTTGAAAACGCAATGTGAGTGCGCGAAGCGCGCGAGCTACAATAACCTGATAGTAACCTATAAATTATATATCTCGAAGGAAAAATGTTGATATCACATATATACCTCAGCATATATTTTAACGAAACATTTTTTTCGGCTCCATATCCATCGCTATATTCATTACGAAATATATACCGATCTGCGTTCGATATCCCATCTTCTATCGCTCGATATTCATGAAAAATTCTCGAAGTGAGTACGCATTTCAACGGTAATGTATCTCAAGCTCGTTATTTTTATTTAACATCCCGAGGAGGCTAATAGCCCGACGCAAAGGATCATCTATGATGATGGGAAAAAGAATCAATTAACTTCGACGAATGGAGGAGAAGCGAGAGCTCGAGGTAAGCATAACACAGAAACACACATACTAACGGACACTAACGCATACATGCAGACGTACCCCGATGCACCTTTCCTTTGCAAAGTTTCTTCGTTGTTCCGTTCTCGTAAGAGTTCCAAGGCAAAGAGTGGCTCGGGCTCTTACGCCGGCAACCTCTAGGTACCGATCTTCCATGCAACCTCTATACGTGCACTGGTGCACCTAAGTGCTTCGACGCACGCACGGCATATACAAGTCGCGTATATACTCCATCGCGTCCAGAACGCGCACACGTGAAGATCGGCAACGGTCGTTCTCCATGCGGAACGGATCCAAGTGTCCGTTCACTATTACTCTACATATATACAAATAATATATACCCCGAGTCACGAAGCCCCTCTCGGTATACGAACAATTCGTAAAGATAGATGATAATGCCGATTCGAAATCTCGCGATGGTTAGTCGAATATGTCTATCGATCTACGTAGTGCGTGACAATACGAACGGGTTAAACGTACAATTCATGCTTTATAACATGCATACAAGTTGAGCTCAACTTCTCGTCGTTGTTCCGAGCATTTTGTGTCGTTTCTGAGCCATTGGCCCGTAGCACTATTGTTGATCCCTGAGAAAAAAAAAAGAATAAAGAAGAAGCTAAGATCGTGCAACGTCTACTCGTGACGTAAAACGCCTATGTACTCGTCTGCGAAACACGACAATGCGCAGCGCGGGTATCGCATAGATTTACGATCCTCGATGTACGCCTCATTCTTTTATTTTTCTTTTGTTACCGTAGTTTTTCTACGTCGTTGGCGAGAAAGAAATGGACAGCTCTATTTTTATTTTTCTTCGCAGTGAGAAATATACTTCGCGTCTCAAAGCTTTTATTTTGAGCGGCAAAAATCTCGTCGTGTCTCCGGACTGCAATGGACAATTTCGATTTGCACGCATCGATGAGCCTTCGGCGTGGTTATGGTTATAGAACGGTTCTGTTCCGATACGGCTGATCGTTTGCTTTACTTGTGACAACGCCCAGTCGCGGAAAGTCGAGTGAACGCGATTTCTAACAGAGAGTGTAACAAAAGCGACAACGCGGAGATCTCGCGACAAACGAGGATAATAGACATTCCAAAGTTTCCCAAGGAATCGACAATGATTTTCTTTCTCACGACACTTTCACATACATACATCGCGGATTCGGAGTTATGGTATCCGGAGCTGTAGGTATAATCAGAGTCGGACCAATCACCGAGGGTTTTTGTTGTACGGTTTATACGCACACATCTCTCGCACGACCATTATTATTTTCCGAACGAAAAATATCACTGTGGAAAACAATTACTGCGTCCGCAAATGGCGAATTTGTGAAATGCAAATCGTCGAGAATTTTGCACGGTCGTAAAAGCAAATTGACGAACGTCCCAGTTTTATCAGACGCGACGAGGAAAAAAAAAAAAAACTGCGCCACGTTGTTGTTCGTGACTTCGGCGAATGGCGATAGAAGTAAAAAAAATTGCAACGTTCTCTTATCCTAACGCAGGTGGTCCGAGAACGAGGCAATGTCGTGATTGTGGGCGAAATACGTTCGGATTTCATAAAAATGCGAATCTGCAGATAATATCTTATAGTAATCAGAAAAAAAAAACGATGGAAAAAACTTTTCTGCATAAACGAACGAAAAAAAAAAGTGCATAAAACGACAAAGTTGCGAAGGGTCGAGGAGTTTATTTGACGATCATTAATTAGAATATGTAATATTATATTATATAATAAGAAGAAAGCGGAAGAAGTTAATTTGACGATGAAATCCCAAAAAGGCATTCCTACGGTAATGTCTTCTGTGTTACGTAAAATTATAATTAAATAAAATTAAAGTGGAGAGTTGTTAACAAACGCTATGCTATGATATGTGAATTTTCTTTCATTAAACTATATAATCTAATTCCACGTTAAAAATGTCTCTTCGTTTCGCTTTCGCTCTTTGCTTCTTTTTTTTCTGTTTTTGATTTATAACATAATTATAACTTATAAACAAATAATGAGGCTTTGTTCACTGAGACTAACAATGCAGCGGACCGCTTACCTCCCATAGAAATAAAATACATGTCGAAATGTATTTAAATAAATTAAAAAAATATTTGCATGAAACGGCAAAAACTTTTATAGTTCGTATGTTTCTCAGTAATATACTTCATTTTTCATTTTCATGGGGATACGAACTTCGCTGTTATGAGTCTTATGTAAAAAAGAGTTTCGGCTCGCATTTGCTAATAACAAATACATAAATCATTGCGATCATTTCCGGTTTTTTTTCTAAGGCAGTCGCCGAGAAGGCAACTGCGGAGGCTCTTTATAGTCGTAGTTCGATAAACTTCCGGTTTAATCCAGTCGCGAGCCACGTGGGCTTCAACACGATGTTGTGTTTCTCTGGGACAAGAATTGTGTTGCGAAATTCGAGGCCTTAGCTGGAACTGGTTCGCGACAATTCTTCTGGCATTAGCAGATCCTGGTGCGTTAGTCGCGTAGTTAAAAGCCATACAGCCGGGAATCAGCGAACAGAGCAGTGAGTGTACATTATCGGTCGATTCTTAGGGTGGAACCTGACGAACGTTGTTATGCATGTGCCGTATACACGAACGTTCGAATATCTAAGCCCGATATTTAGTTTCAACAACCCAACAAAGTGCAGAAACGCCTGCAGCCTCCGTTCAGGCGCGCGTATTGCTTGTAAAGCGAGTGGCAAGAGACTTCACGAGTTCGCACAATCGAACGAGTAGCCTGTTAGTCATCGTTGTTGAATCACAGCTCGGATCGGCCGGTATAACACGCGTTTCTTCGAGGAGCGTCTGGCTAAAGTATCCCGGAGAGAACGACGAAGAATTGAGAAATTAATTGAACGAAGAGAATTATTTCCTATGTCTCTCCGTCAAAGAATGCGTGAGCCATGCGATTTCTGCATCCGAAGAAACGCGGTGTATTTCTCACTCGAACAATCATATCGGAATGCCGCCAATTTTGTAGCACGTCGAAGATGCGCGTCAGAGACGTTATAGTCGGTATTATGCGAAAAACTACGCACGTTCGCCGAAGACGAAGAATTCGCGAAATGGAAACGAAGGAATAAAAAAAGAAAACAGGTAAAAAGAAACGAAATATTATATTCGTTGGAATGTGAACGACCGTGGCATTAGCTATCCGCTAATATACTCGGAGACTTCGAGGCGTTCCGAACGTTTATCTCTAAATACCGAAATCCTTTTCGAATATATTACTTTTTGTGGAAAGATACATATACGCCTTTTGCCTCTGTGTTTTCATCGTCTCTTCTCGTTTTGCTACGCGCTACGCGATTCAACATACTACGCTACTTTGGTTGTGTCTTTTTTTTTTAAATCTCGTCGAATCACGACGCGAACATTCTCGACGTTGGATCAACGGAGACTCAAGTAAATGCAGTTTATTCATCGCGATCACGTCGACAAAAAGCGCATCTGTTGCGCAGCACTGTTTATAACCGTCGCTTCACGTGCATCAAAAGCGTATTGTTTTTTAATTTTTCTTCTCATCTCTTTCCGCCTATTGACTCTGTGCACTGCCGTATTTTTTTTTCTCTGTAATGCTGCGTCCCGAAGAACATAGTACACGTACGCGTTGTACATACGCTACGCGTATTATATATACACCGTTGTAAGCTGCGCAGCAAAGCAAATCTTATCTCATTGTCGGCCCACCGTAAACTCGAGCTTTACGATCGTTGCATATGCGTTGTACTATATATGTATATATATCGCAACATAACGTTAGCATTTTAAAACATTTTCATACATTTTATTTGTCACGGCTTCAACTCGTAACGGTGTTGGCTTCGCAAACCTGCTGTTTTTCGTATTTGTTGCTCACTTTGCGAAGCGTCGCTTTCAGGAAGTGAATTTTGAAGCTCTACCGTGCGCGCGTCGTTTTGCAAACGATATTATACTTCGATGACCTTTTTATTATGCTAATCGCGAATTCGCTAATTTTATCTTCATTTTTTTTTTTTTTTTTATGTGATCAACTCAATTGCGAAATAAACAAGTTTCGTTGATCAGGCGGAGAGGGGGGGAGATAACGTTGTCATAAAAACGGTATTTTTTTTTTCAAGGACAATCGAATTGTTCTGCATTCTCTTTCAATCCGCACGTGCGATTTTCATGTCCCTTATGATATATAGCGAAGATCAATCTTAATCTTAATCTTCGCTATACATCGAGAGAAAATAATTTGTAGAAATCGTAGAAAATTTTTCGTTTCTTATTATCGCTTGCAATTTACTGTTTCTTCGATATAATCATATGAAAAAACATATTCAAGATCGAGGGTCTCGGTGATTTCTTGACTTTGAAAATTTTCTCTAATTCGCGACAAGGCAGAGAGGAACGCGAATGAATCTGTATAGGGAAGGCGATACGTGTGAGTGACTTAGGGAATCAAAGGGCCGAGAGATAGCGAAGAGTAATTGCGACGACGAGACTCGAGAGTGCGCGAGAGAGATCGCGCGAGCGGTAGGAAAATATTTGCATATTTGCCGCGTTTATACCGTGGCGCATAGTACTGAGAGAGAACTCGGTCTCGAACACCGGTGATGGCAAATCGAATAAAAAGGGTATAGAAGTAATTTATGATCGTCGAAGTAGAGACGGCGGCGTCGGCAGCAGGAGGCTGACGATGCCTACGACCTTGTCTATAGTTGCTTTACTATACGTACAGGACGTTGGGCATTATACACACCGACAAAGCGTTATAAACCCTCTCGACATATTCTTCTACGTATACACGATGCGTCGACACTATAAGCTGAGGTAATCAAAGGCCCCCGCGCGCTATACGCGTACTTTGCTAATGTGCATATTTCGAAAAAATCTATGAACTCTTTTACCCCCCCACCTCGCCGCTATTTTTTTTTCTTTTCTCTTTTATCTTTTCTCTTATTCGCGATCTCCTTCGCGACGACGAAGTAGACCTACCAGCGCCACATTAATCACGCGTATACTTCGTGGCTGATAAACTTCTAGTAGTCGCGAGAGAAACGAGAACGAGAACGCAAGCCAAGAAAGATGTTTGAAATACCACGCGAGTAACGAGAACTCCGCGACTCGGAGATGTTAAAAAAGATTCATTTCGAAATGTACTATAACTGGTCGGCGACTATTAGCATTGGTATTGCGAGTTCAAGAAAAATGCAGAGAACTATTTATCTGTTTTGTTTTTACTCAATAATATCGAAACGTTGCTATAGATAATGCCAAATTTACACGAATTGATTAATACCTTTCGAGGCTTTTTAAAGATCAACGAAAAAAAAAAACTGCAGTCGATAAATAAAATTCGAATTATAGATTCTGTAAAAAATGATTTGTAGAGTCGATCTACGACGAGGGGACAAGGTCGTTGCGAGGCAACAGAACGACAAGGTATATATATTCTTTATGCTAAACTTTAAACAAATGCTGTGTAATAAAAAAGAAATCATAAATTCAAATACTAATAATAAATTGAATAAACACTGATAATCGATGATATAATTTTTCGTACCTTTGTGGCGTTCGATGATTTTGTCCAATATCGTGAATTTTTTTAACGATTTCTTCGACGAATTATTGTCCGATATTGTCAATTAATATCGTAAATGAAAAAACAATCGTATAATAAACAAAAAACTTCGAAGACACGGCACGAATTATTCGTAAGATTTTAACAGTGTGAATCCGGAGTCGTTGTTTTGAGATGCAGAATAAAAAAATCGCGAAACCTCGGTAGCGCGTGGCTTCGTCCGTAAGCGGGACTGCGCGAGTAGATCTCGCGCACGCCGCGTCTGAACACGAACTGACGTTGACTACTGGCAACGCGCGGGGCTTGTGGCCCACCGCTACTTCGCTTCCTCGGCGTTACTGCTGGAGACGCGCACAGACGATTCGCCGCACGACTCCATCACACCTGTACCTACCTCACCGACGAGAGCGCAACTCTATATTTTCCCCTCTTTATTTCTGCCCCTCCGTATGGGCCTTTGGAACACTATACACGCGCAGAGGGCAACACGACGCGCTCAAGTATTCGTGTACACGAATATACCGTATATACAGCCGTGTATACGCCGATTAATAACTCGTTACGTTAATTATTTATTACGCTCTCGTTAGTGACTTCCCCTATCCGTTGGGATGGTCCGACAAAGTTCGTAGCAATAGATACAGAAATAGATATAGAATATATCAATATTTTTCAATTACACAGATATATACGATTGAGTTTTGCGCGCAAAGCGCTTGACCGCTCTCGAGCTAATAACTCATTACTCGATAGCGAAGGGTTATTCGTTATCGATAAAAACATCGAGGCGGAAACGTTTTATATCGACTATATATAGTCCATATATATAATTGGGCATGTTTAATGTATATACCATCGAGTATATATATTTTATATTTTTATTATATATATTACATATATTTAATATATATATATGCGAAATTTCATATATATAAAATTAATATCGTCTGATCGAGATTTTTCCGACTCGATTTGTAAAAATCTTTTTAATTCATTTTTTTTTCTTCGATTAATCCCGGTGAAGATTCTTTACTGGCTATAGAATTGTTTTTATGATCGATTGACGTTACTTAACGAAAAGTTTATTCAACCGAAGAATTAATATAAGAACAGCGTACGCGTACCAAAAAATTTGTATGGCACTCTCGTGTGTCTGACAACTTTCTACGGGTGGAGCGAAGAGTTTCGCTCGTACTCGCGCGCATCCACGCATAGTTCGTCTTATACGTTAGTTACGTAAAACGGAGGAAGACGAAACTTTCAGTTGTGCCACGAGGAATGGGACGTCGCGGAAACGTTTGTACCTGCCATCCCGGATAATCATTAACCTGCAGGTGAATATGAAAAGGAGTAATTTCAAACAAAATTGAGTTCCAGCGCGTGTTTCCACCAGCCGGAGTTCTCGGGCTCGACGATCGTACATGCGAGAGTCGCATTATAAACGTCGCACGCTTACGCACGTCGAACGAAAAATGCCGAAGAGAATTTTCTTCGCGACGACCACGTTGATTTAATTTATTCGTAACATCGAGAGCTCGAAAGATCGAATACAAGGACAAGAAATCTGAATACATTTTCTTGATTGATCAATAATTCTTCGATACGTCGATTGCGTTCGAATAAATATCAGCGGTATATTTATAAGTTTTTTTTTTTTTTTTTTCTAATGGCTATATTGTCACGCATATTGCGATTATTGGCAATCTAAAGAAATTATAAGAATCGCTTGTATTTGCGTAAAATAAAATTATCGAATCGATCGAGTCTCGCTCGACGGATTCTCCGTGCGATGAAAACTGTCGAAAGCTCTAGTCGTGCGACACAAAAGACACTGAAAATTACGGTTGAAGTAGAAAGGCGTAACGCCGCACTTCCGTTGCTAGTAAAACCCGCGCTGGCATCAGCAATAGCACCACCACCACCACCATCAGCAGAAGCGAAATTGCTGCGGCGGATCGTCTGCTATAACTATACTAGGAACGCTCGCAGGATTCCATTCACTTCGCCGTTTCCACTGGAGCCACCGGTGTGGCATAGGAGATAGAAAAGGGAACCGTTGGATACTATACAATCGCGAGGGAAGAAAGCCGGTGTCACGGTTAATCTCGTGGCGAACCGAACGAATACCCGACCACTATCGATTCTTATTTTTCTCCCGACTAACATTTTTTCCAATTTAAGAAACTCAGTGATGGGACATCGAGCGTTTCAATAAAATAAATACGCGCATGGCTCTCTGTATTTTTTCGTACCGAATAGTAACAGTTCAGTTGTGGAAAAAAAGGTTAAGTACGAGTCGTGTAATCAAACATTTTTGAAAAAAAAAAAACAAACAAACTCACAAAGTTTTAAGAATTTGATCGATTCTCGCAAAATTTAATACCAATGATCGAGTAATAATCTCTCAATATCTCAAAAATTTTACAGGTAATCGTGTTAACATAGTTTTTCGAAAAAAATTTCAAAACCGCATTTAATCTTAACGATTGCAAGGATATTAATAAAAAAAGAACACGAACTATGAGAATTGACCCTTCTAGATGTCTCGTAAATTTCAGCTCCGCGCTCTTTTTTTGTACATATGATTTTTCGGCATTTTGGAGCATTCTTAACACGTTATTCATAACAATTTCGAAAAAAAAATTGCAAAGCGACTTTTATAAAGAAGCAAAAAAAAAAAAGAACGAAGAGTGAACGAGACGCTGGCGAGTTGTCGAGATCGTGCGGCGCCTAGTTTCGGTCACGTACCATTATACGGCCCGTAACGCTCAGCATATATCTACGTAACGTTGCGACATTCGATCGTCTCTACCTTTTTCTCGCAAGCCCTGCAAGACTTACGCGAATCGCGAAACCGCGATGAAGATAACACGCGACTATACTGCCGCGGTATTATAGTAAAACGTACACACGCGATGGGCGTTCGCACGATTAAACGTGAGGATGTATTGGCAACTAAAACAACCGAACATTGTTACTGTACGTAGACGAGTTTCGTGAATGCGTATGTACAGTGTACGTACGTCCGAACGATCGTGCAAACCTCGCGTATTGTGAAAGTCACGAAACGTGCCGACTGAAATCACGCGATGATATGGTCTATAAGATTTTAAGACCAGTTATTGGCCGCGCGAAACATGTGGAACAAAAATAAATACCTATGCCAATAACTGTCGTCATTCTCGCGCTCATTGGCGACAATGATCTGTGGGTTAGTCACTCAATAATAATAATAATAATAATAATTTATTAAATAAAAAAATTAATTTTTTGTTTTTGTGTATGATAATGATTTACTATTGTTATTATTAATATTATATACATTTTTTTCTCGCGTATATTTTTACCTCCCATATGATTATTTCGACAGTTACACAGGTTGCATATATTCGTGATAGAAAAATTTCATCGTGACTACGAGCCGTCGAGTCCAGTGATTTCCGATTGAATTTTTCCGAGTTACGTCTTCCGTATCGCCTATCTCTTCCGTCTTCTGTATTCCCGATACCGCGTACGATCCCGAGTTCCTTGCACTCTCGAGCGGATAGCTCTCGAAGAGTCCCACAGCCGATGCTCCGGATCGGAACCGCTGACCGTCTCGCGGAGAGCAAGAGGCCAGTTGGCGCGGGATCGTGATCGAGATCACCATCCGATTACACGCCAATGATTGTTGCCTTTCGTTAAGACCTCCTCTCTCCTCGTGAGTTTTGCCCGAACGGAAAAAAAAATGACTCGAAGATGAAATTTAAGAGTTTATTGTTGAAGATGAAAAAAAAAAAAGCGGCGGAGGAGGAGAGGCAACGCGTACGTGACCGTTCGGGAGATACTTGCTGGAGCGTGTGTTCCACTCACGCGTCAATTAAATTTCATAGAAATCTCTTTACGGTCTATCTAGTTAACTGATAGTGTTGTAGGCTATCGGTGAAAAGGCGAGAGCGCCCGCGCAGAGGAGTATCAGCGAGGAGGAGGCGGTACACAAGCGACGGATAATACGACAGTGTTTACTTCTATACCCAGTGAAAACTTTGCTCGTACAACGGGTTGAGACACACACAATAGCTTAGCAAAAGGAGCAAAGAAGAAAATATAATGGTCTCGTTTTGCTCAGAGACGGTATGCGATCACCGGAAGATAAGAGATAACGGGTTAGTGGCACGATAATTGCAAAAGGGTTGGCGAGGCATTTTTTTTTGCATTCCAACCCTTTCCGCATCGGCCCGGAAGCGATTCATTTTTGTTGTTGTTGTTGTTGATGTTTTTTTTTTTTTTACTTACGCTCTGCACTTTAGCTTCTATGCTTCGTCCATTCAACCACCAACCAGGTGCGCAGGGATTACGTTGGATCTACGCAGCGGACGAGGAAATAACGAAATTCGTAGTTTTTTCCACTTCCAAGCCAAAAATTACGGCGATCTATCGTTACACGAAAGAAGCCTCGACGTTAGGTACGAATGTCTAATTATACGAGGCATTTAGGGAGAGAGACAGAAGGCAAATACGGGAAGATACTTTGGTGCCGACCACTGGGGAGTTGCATACACATGCTGCTGAGTAATCGTTTCTGCTAGCAACCTCCTCTAATCAAATTGACCCTAACCGACAATGAAATAAATTGGAAGATCTCGCGCGGTGTTCCCCTCGTAAAGAACGCGAGTAGTCTCTTCATTCGTCGCTCACGCGACTAAAGATAGTGTCGACTTCACTCGGCAATAATGGCGCTAAGAACGCGCATTCGCGCGACTTCCTGTTCGCAAAAGTCGAACTGTCGAAAGGTCAGTTTTTTTTTTGTCGAATATATTGGATAATTTCGTAAAAAGACAAAAAGACCGCAGTCCGCACGAGCGTATGGCAACGTGTCGCACTATTGTTTCGACTTTGGTAAAGCTAATTTCGAAACGAAAGAAAGGCAAAGTCTCACCAAGTTGTGTCTCGAGAGCACCACCTGCGGTATTCAGAACTGAAAAGCAACTCTTTTTCTTTTTTTTTTTTCTACGAATTTCCATCTGTAATTATAAGTTCGTAGAACCTCAAGCGCTACTTGCGTATCCATGAATACAAATTGGATAGTTTCGCTCGCGGGTGTCTTCATTTTCTCGTCCCGTTTTGCGCGCGCAGGTATTAGATTAATATCTCAATCCATTTTCTCACCTCGACTGCGCCTGATGCGATACGCAGCATGCTAGACGCGTACAACGCGCTCACTCTCGAGAGCTTGGAATACGATGATAATCATAATGATTCTGTACGCTATTAGATACAATGTTCGTATCGGAGTTGAGAGATAATGATGGCAATTAAGGAAGATCGGTGATGAGGTCAAATCCACGTTAGGGTGGTGGCATTTTTGTATTATCATGGAAAATGTATGAATTTAATGATTTTAGTGATTTAGTGATGATAAAAAAAAAAATTTCGGAGAGACTTGGATTTAAAAAAAAATATATTTGAAAAAATGATATGATTTTTAAATAAAAGAATTTGGATTTTTTAAAAATTATTCATAACGTTATTCAATCAATGTGGAATAAATCGATAGTATAGAATGGTATAGTTTTTACTCTGCCGTTAAACGCGACGATAATATTTTGCATATTAATCAAAATGTGATATATATTCCATATATGATATATGCGATATGTATGATATATATATGTTATCTTGTCAATGTTGTTTTATACTATGTATTCGCGTATCATGAATGCATTTCAATGACATCAACTGCAAAACCTCCTTAAGTAGTTCTGTCACTTCGTGTTCATTTCGAATAAGTTCGAGAAAAATGAAAGAAAATTGCAAGTACTTCTCGATGGTATAAAAATCTGACAAAATGCATGCATACTAAAGATACTGAAAATATTAATTTTGCATAATAATAATTCCAAAATATTATTGGTAAATTGATGAAAAAATAAATTGGTCAATAAATTTCGCGGAAATTCAACTTTTTTTTTTATGAAAGTGACTCGTTCATTTTTCTGAATACGTATGAATTTTTTCAAATTTTTCAATTTGCTTTGAATTGTGTGTTTTTCCACACATGTTTTCTATATAAAAACAAAAGATGAAAGCAAATTGAAAAATCTGTAAAAATGCATACGTATTCAGAAAAATGAACGAATCATTCCAATAAAAAAAAAAAGTCGGGTTTTCGGGAAATGTGTTGACCAATTTATTTTTTCATCAACTTGTTAATAACATTTTGGAATTATTATTGTGCAAAATTAATTTTTTTAGTACCATTAATATGCATGAATTTTTTCAGATTTTTATACCATCGAGAAGTATTTGCAATTTTCTCTCATTTTTCTCGAACTTATGCGAAACGAACACGAAGCGACAGAAGTACCTTAATGTGATTAGCAGCAAACATCGAGCAAAAAAACGAGAAGAGACCTTCAGTCGCACAATGCCAGGTAATTTCGAAGATGTTCACTCGTTCTTATACGCGATTCTTTGTAGAATCGCATCTGCTGTTTGTTTACCGGTGTTCGTTATATAAAAAATTACGAACAACCAGTTTTTTTTCTTATCGCTCGCCATCTACCATACGGACACAAACATATTAGTGATTTGTAGATTCTTCGAGAGTCAAGAGTCAGGCATATCGTTTCGGTATAGTTATTTTTTGTCTAATAGAGTGACGAACGAGCTTAGCATACTCGATATCCTATAGACGTATAACGGGTTTGACAACTATAAAGATTCGTCGATTATTTCGTTGTTTGTTTCAGAAAGGTGGAAAAAAAACTATTCTGCCGACAAATGAATCCGTGATACGGTATTTATCGAAAAAATCGAAGGGTATTTCCGTGGAACTTAAATCGTCAGTGATCAGCTGCAGCATAATCCCGAAGCTGCAGGAAAGTGAGAGGGGTCCGTCGCGTCGGATACGAAATTTGAAACTTCGATCTATCTATCGTAATTCTTCATTGAAAAGTCCGTTCAATTATACCATTTTGTGAAAAAAAGCATTAAAAAAATTGTAGAGTAACCTTGAAGTATTGTTTCTTTGAACCCTCGAAGAATATTTTTCTTACGCATTGTCGTATAGTTATTAGCAATAAAAAAAAACCAGCGTTGTACGCGGCTGATGAAAAGTCTCCCGATCGTGAGGAGTTAACATTGCAGACAAAACAAACAGTAAACAATATTATGAATTGCTCTTTTTTTGCTAATTTCTTATCACAATTTCAAAAGATGATCACGAACACGATACTCCCGGATTTATTAAGCCGTATACTGTTTAATAAAGGTGCCAATAACAACGCGATCAATTCTCAGCTCAATTGGATCTTCGTATTTGCTTTTATCTATCAATTTTTTCTCCAAGCTCTTCAGCACGTATCATGGCGCCGATGAGAGCCGAAGAGCGAAACAAGAAACGAAAGCGGGGGGCGGAGGATAACGTAGAAAATACCCGGCTGTGTAACGAGAGGATGTAAACATCGTCGTCTCGCAGTTTGCGAGAGTGTGGCAATAAATGTTCGATAAATGGGTAGGCGCTACTCGTTATGCGAGTGCAACTTTATTTATCGTCACGTAACCGTGGGGGCCCCACCTCCCCGTCGGCGTTAACTCCGGTCACGTTCGCCGGTGTGCAGTGTATACAACACGGGGATGTTGCAGTTGCAGCGGCTGGTTGCACTGGCCGCGCGGATCGACCCTGCGTGACCAACGTCTCTTCTCGGTGGATTCTATACACCGGTGCGCTACCAGGAGCACACGTGCATTTTCATCGCGAGATGAGCAGCAAAACGCAAGCACGAAGTTTAATCGAGCTGTTCCACGATATACTGCGCCACGAAAGTTCGCCCGAAGGAACGAGGAAATGACAGAAGAAAAAAGGTACGAATAGACGAAATTGTTTTTGAAAACTAACAAAAATAAAGCAAATCGTCTCGCGGAAATCATACATCTTCCTCGAGGGCGTGGATCGCAAACAAAGTTGGATAGTACATCGATATCGCCTGTGTTATTAAGTCAAAATGTATTCACTACATTTGCATATTCATGGTAACGTAATTCGGACCATTTCCCAGAGTTCGTCTAATGACCGTCGATCCAGTCGTTTTTTTTTTTTCGTTCGATACAAAACGAAACAAAAAAAAAATCACGACAGTTTAAATTAAAAGGCCAAGAGTAATGTTGTTATAATTTTTTTTTTTCTTCATCGGTAAATTTTATAAATTATTATTCCAGACAACATCGCCGTTCGAGATAATTGAAATCCGACGATATTTCGAAAAAAAAGTAGTTGCGTCGAGCAATTTCCA
Source organism: Buathra laborator (assembly GCA_934046635.1). Taxonomy (NCBI): domain Eukaryota; kingdom Metazoa; phylum Arthropoda; class Insecta; order Hymenoptera; family Ichneumonidae; genus Buathra; species Buathra laborator. The sequence continues at coordinate 701,438 of OW203897.1, read as the reverse complement.
GTGTCGAGAAACACGGCAATCGTTCTGTTATCGATATCGGTCGAACGACTTTTCTCGAACATTTATAGAAAATAATTACATAATGATACAGGTAAGTCGAATATCGTGTTTAATAAAAAATAATTTTCTACAAATTACTTTATTGTCCCATGATGAATATTAAGTAGCAATTTTTTGTTTTTTTTGGTTTGTTTAGTTTCCCCTTGAATCGTCTGAATATTAAATATCATTCATAATTGCCTGTGTCCCGTGTATTTTTCACAAACGCCGTTACGGCCGTTAACACGTGCGCGACCTGCAACTCGGAGAGCTCTTTATGACTCCTATCTTTCTCTCTATTCGGTGCCTAACCAGCTTTTCTGTTTTCGTCCGTCTATACGGCTGATGATGTTCGCTTGAAGCTATTAAAACGTCGGGTTGTCACGATGCAACCACACCGATCCAACGAGAGCTCGGAACGCGGTGCAATTCAACAGATGAAAGATGTTTGCGTTTCGTCTTAACAACGAGACATATTAACTTTCTTCGACTTCCTATCCCTATCTTGTGTATAGATATAGTATACATATACAGTGGAAAACGGGGTAAAATTGGGGGTCGCGGCAATCTGAGCTCAAAAAAATAGATATGAATAGAAAAAAAATTACGACGAAGTTTGAAGAAATTTTTATTAAAATGTAAATTTTCTTTCGATGTTTTTTCAATTCGAAATGTGGCGAAAAAAAGGTAAAAAAAAAATGTTAATTTTAATTTTCTATCTAATTACCCGATAAATAAAAAAAAAATCACAGCAATTTGGTCGTTTTCCTCCAATTGCATCATGTGCCCATTTTGTCCCGTTCTCCCCTACTATACATGTATGACCTCCGTACGAAGTTATCGCCGACCCTAAACTCATCAACGGAAACTGCACCGACGTCTTCAAAGCAACGGTGCTGTGGCCTACAGCGAGTATATTGCAGAAGCGTAACTATTCAACATACTACCCGGTAAAACACGATTATGCAATAGCGGTAGATACTCTCGTTCAAGGTTTCGACCGATTACAGGATCGCCAGGAACTCAATTGCGATCCGAGCGCGAGGCGACCTTTGGAGAATACTAAATCGATATTTGATGTCGTATAGATGAACTACCGGTTTATGTGTTGAACATTATTGTTTTACCGATGAGATACGCAAATGTTCGGAGATCACGGAACTCGATTATTTCGTGCGCGAGTAGTAAAAAAAAAAAAAAACACAAAATTGAATGTTAAACTGACGATAAGTTGATTGTCAGTTCAAGATAAACCAGTCTAGAAACCCCGGCGGCTCGTGTTTGCATATCGGTCGATAAAAAAAAAAATGTTTAAAGTCGCGATTCATAAGAAATCGAATAATTTTTATTTAAAACGTTTCTTCTTCTACGTATCGTCCTCGAGCTTCTAGGACTATCGAGAGAATCCCCACCGACGGGCTTTCCTTCTTGGACAAGTTGACAATTCCGATAAAAAAATCAAAATAGTTAAAAAATAAATATAAATGTGTATATATATAGCTTTCGTCCCGTTGTCTCTATACTTCGATGGGTAGGATCCAAGCGTTATCGTCTCCTGTTTATCGTCGGTGGCCCAAGCCAATTAAACGAAGTATTCGGAAAACCAGTTTCTACGATGTTGAGATCCGGTTCCACCGTTCTTTTTCACTTGCCAGCTTCTCGAAGAGTCAGACATCCTATTTCTCTTCGTCTACTTCGGGTCTTTCTAGTTTTTCGATCCTCTCGCGCGACCGCCGATGGTCGAGACGGTGGATTACGGCGGAACTCGATTTTTCGACTATGGGATACATCGGAATATGGAATCGTTTCCGCGGTCGAGTTACTCAACTTGGTTCGCGCGACACGCAAGTACACGTAACGCCGAAACGTATTTGCATTATTTGTTGTACCTGATCCACGAATCCGTATGTCAGGGGAAAAGGCGCGAGGGTAGGAAATAACGCCACATACGTAGTATTGTGTTGAAAAAAAAAAAAATTCTTCGGTTCTTCTTGGACAACGACTCAGAAGGAATGTTTCAAAGTCTAAGGGACTCCTTGCGGTACAGTCAAATCAATCGATTCGAAATCGATGGATTTTCGAATTCGAAAATTGTTTTTACACGTTTTAAACGAAAAACTATTTCATTACTACTGATTTATGTAGAAAAAAATGTATAACAATAAATTGACGGAGAATTAACTCAATTTACGTCAAAAAATCCACATACTATGTTTCGACAGTAAATGCGAAGTCAACTTTGTAATTTTACTTTAATCGTAACGAATGAAAGCTCATTGGGTTTCTCGACCGATAGTTTACGAATTCACCGGAATTTTTTGATAATATCCATCGTTTGCAATTACACCTATTCGTTTATAAAAAAAAAAGACAGAGCTACAATAATAATTAAAGTTTTATTGCGATTATTGCGATGGCGTAAATATTGTTATTTTTTTAACTAAACAATTTTTACTCCAAATACACTGTATTCCATACAAATTTTTCCTCTAAAACGTCTGCTAACAATTTTGGAAAAGTTAGTACCCTGTCGACTCGACTGTGCCGTAAGGTATGTATAACTATGTTATTAAGCAAATCTTCGATATTTTCTGAACAAAAACTCGAAAGGAACGGTTAAGTGTTTCGAAAGATTAATAATCCTTTTGGAGCTGTTATGCGCGTATATAAAAAGGAAATTGGAGTGAGGATAGTAGATCTATTCACTATTGATCGTCCCTTGAATCGCTGCATCGCGATACTTCGAAGCAATAAAAAAAAAACTATCAATAAATCCGAGTAAATCTATAAATAAAGATTTACTGCTATCGTATACAACTATACATAGTGTGAAAGGTATTGCATCGTCGTCAGAATATTAACTCTCATCAATCGGAGGCTCTCTTCCTCTGTTAGTTTTTGATATAAAAAATAACGGTATAAAAAAAGATATATAGCGAGAGAAGCGATAACGCGAACGTATTTACGATCGCAGATTCATCACACGCATCTTCTTCTCGAGAAAAGAAAATGATAATAATAATAATAATAATAATTACAAAACTGCGCGATCGACCAGAGCTGCAAATTTGAAATTGCAATTGTTCACTGAAAAAAATACTTAGTAAATCATACTAACTGCTAGTTAAATTGACTATTTCTTTCCTTACTATAACAATGATTTCTCGGATTATTTGTTTCCGCATCTGCAAGCGCCGATTTAGTCGGTTCAACCGATTATTTTTCTGTAAACAACAAAATAACAGCCATAAGGAAATCTGACCGATTCGGAATTTGCGACTTCTTGTGTATTGTTTTTCGATCGAAAATGCCGCTGTCCGGAATGAAGGACGAGAGCAACGGTCGTACGACGTCTGAGCCTCTCGAGAGGCCGATGCTACGAGATTAAAATGCAATTGAACAAAAACTTCCACGGAACAACAATCTAATAATAAAACAACGCCGACGTTAATGAGATCGTTTTTGATTGATTCTGCAATCGGCGCCGCGAAATAAACCGAATCTTATTAAATGCCTTATCATTCGATCGCTGTCGATCATTATTTTTTTTGTTTTTTTTTTTAATCTTTATTTTTTCTTATCGATTTAGCGGTCGGCAATCACGAAATAATTCAGCGTAATGAGAGATGATCGGTACTGATAATTTTCGAGATCATGAATTTTCTTATTTTTATTGTTATTGACAAGTCGAAAGCTAATTATAAACTGTGACTTTCCAGCGAGACGCGGACCGCGAGTCATCCTCGATCGCGGTACAAACTCTGCTTATCGATCGCGATATCGATCGCTCCGTCGTTCATCCATAAAGGTCGCCTCGATAAGGTGGCGTCCTATATAATAAAATTCATTGAATTACGAAGATACAAAAGAGATCAGCGGCCCTAACAGATGAATCAGAGTCTTTTCGTCGGATAAAAAATTCCGTAAAAGATCGCGAGACGCACCAACGCAGCGTGGGGGTCTCGCGTTATCACGACACTTACAACTGCTCATACATTGTCCCGATATCGGACAGCGCTAATACGTAAATAAAACAAAGTCCGTTAAACCTCGACGAACCGAAAAAGTTTTGCACATGAATTTTCACACGTGCAAACATGAAAAAAAAAATGCATCCACGAAAATAGAACGATAATCGATGTACCTATTTGAGACCTCCTTAGACGAGTTATAAACACCTACGCAAATAACGTAAACATCAGCGACCGATTGTGTAATAAATTTTGAATGAATACCTTGACCCGCAGCAGAAAATTTGTTTAACGATTATTTATCACGATTATCATCACCGTGCTGATCGATGATTTAAGAACATCGACTCCGAAACGTCACACCTGTTAATTTACTACCGTAATGGACTTTCGATTTCGATAGATACGTATTATTAATGTATAATAACAGTTTCTTCTGCTTCGCACTTTCAAGAGAAAGAACTTTATAGAGCTTTGAATAAACGAGTGGGAATCACAGCTGTGTTTGTGTGTGAAGAGTGTCTGTTTGTGTGCACGAGAGCCTTGATATCGTCGGTCAAGAGTCTCATTTTACACGACTCGTTCGTCGAGCGAAGAGTACGATGAACCCGAGAATTTGATTTCGAAAGGATACCCCGCGGCTAAAATTGGAGACAGCCGGATAATTTGAGTCCTACCGCTTTTTTTCTTGTTTTTTTCGAATAAAATCGTCAAACGATTCCCTGGCAAATGATTGTCTTTATAAAATCTCTGAGACGCGCGGGTAGAAACATCGGCTACTCGCGGTGCCTTCAACGATATTACTTTGGACGTTCTCCTCTCTCGTCGTATCTCGACTATCCCACGGTTTCGTGATGCAAACTTTCTCCGGTACAATTACTACGCTTATCCTCGCCATTTCTTGTTCGCATAATTTCCCATTAACGATAGAACGCAATCGACTATCCGCGAACTCGAGTTACACATTTTTTTTCTTTTCACTTTATCGACAACAATTCTGCGTTTCCTTTTTTTTTTTTTTCGTTATAAAAATAGAAATAACAACGCGACATCGAGGAAACAAGGGAGGGGGGGTTTGACGTCACGAATTTTTCTTATTTATAGACAATTCGCGAAGTTGCGTGAAATCGATCAACGAGTTTTAAACTTCCTCGTTCGCGTTCGCGAGAATCTCGCGGCTGCGAGTCTTTCGTGCGAATCTTGAAGATATTTCTTCACCGGCGAGAGAATTGTGTAATATTGAATTACAATTTTCCTGAGCAATTTAATAGATGCGCGTCGGTAACGTTAACGTCGGACTCTCCGTAAGTACGTCATGTGGGAAGGTGTAAAAATATAATTGCTCGAGAAGGGGGGGGGGGGGGAGTGAGTAACGCGCGAGTAATCTTCGCATCAAGAGATCCAATGCGATGCATTGACGCAGAAAGCGATATCGGAGAATGAAATCGGTTATAGGATGATACCGGAGTTTCCTCTTCATTCTGACGAAATTGCTGAAGGCGAATTATTTTTTTAAATGCACGAATTTAATCGCTACTATCATTCATTGTTTATGCAATTGCCAATATCTTTTTATAGACGAGTCGTTACGTAAAATCTGTAGTTTCTCGATGGCGCGGTATGCGATAATTGTATACTATTGTGTCAGCGACGACAATGACACGAATACCGAAAGAAAACCGATAACGCATACCGTACCGATAATGAACGATAATTCTTCTACATTCACGTTCGATGCAGAAAAAAAAAACGAGAATAATAATAAATTTTTATAAAAATAATTAATTTAATTAAATAATTTCTTCTTCTTCTTATTATTATTGTTATTATTAAGTTAATTTTAATAATAATAAAACATCAATACTAATAAATTTTAATTTTCCATTTCATTTTTTAATCGATAAATTGCACAACTCGTTACCAGAGCTCCGAATAATTTTATGGCTGACAATCACGCAACAATAAAAAACGATTATCGATAATTAACAAACTAATACTTTACAAATAACTAACCCGTTGGATAAGTAATTCATATCCTACAGTCATTGGTATATCATAGATAATATTCATTGTAAAGATGCTCTGCCGCAATAACTACATCCCTACTTTACTTTTGTCTCTCCCTCTCGTGATCTTCGTCTACCGCGTTTCAGAAAACGCAGAAAACGAACGGATGCAAGTTCTCGCTCTCATCTCGAGAGGCCTTTTCTCTCGAGAGAGTGCCGGCAACAAGCAATCCAGCAATCCCAAGCGAAGCATATATACAGGGAAAGAGAGAGAGAGAGAGAAAAGAGCGGCATCATTCGTGAGCACAGGTTGCCGAGCAGGAGCTCTCGGTGGTATAGTATACAACCTCTGTACTATGTACACGCGCATTCCTGAGTCAGTCGGGGCGTCGCTGCGATCGTGCGCTTGAGGCCTGCGATAGTTTAAAACGCGGGCGAGAGACAGAGACGCCAAATATATAGATAATATACTGTATTATAGTAGCAGCTATATATATATACGATTCATATACATATATATATGAGTGTTTGTATGAATATGTACAGTGGACGCGGTGCACCTTCCACCTGTTGGAAAGCGCGTCCGTAAGGCACGTCGCTTTTATTCGCCGTCTCGCTTCGTCTTTTACTTGGTAACGTAAAGAACAAACGAGCGACGAGGGAAGAAGTTGCGGGGAGCTCAGGTAGAGAGAGGGGATAAAAGGGATCGAGCGCGCCGAGCCGCAGGATCGGCTCGATCGTCACGTCGGCGTACTTGGGGGGACCGGTCCTGCGAGAAGACGTCACTGTTACGGGCATCGCGTAGCTTTCGTATACGTACACACAAACTCTCGAAACCCTTCGACTATTTTCTCGAATATTATATTCTTTCGATGTAATAATAATAAAGGGAAAATATGAATATACACGATTGATTCAATATGGCAGGTGCGGTCGTTGCTCGCGTACCCCATTGCACTTTACGGACGAAAAAACGCAAAATAATGAATTGGACACGACAGTGCCTATTTTTTTTCTAGATTCTCGGTTTACTCACCGTAAGGAACAAGTCCATTCTTGAGATCCTCGTAGGGGAATCCAAGTTGCGAAGACTAGAAAGACGAACGGAGACGAAATAACACTGAACGACAGTTCACTTTAATTTTCTTTAAAGTTCTCTTAAATTATTATCACATTATCTATCGTCACCGGTTTATTTCACTGTCCGCAAACGAATCCTGGAGTGAAACGTCACTCGCGATTACTCGACGGCTCTCGAACGAAACTTTTTTTTCCAGTTATTATTTATTTCGTTTTCTTTAACGTTAATTTTGGAGTCACAGGGAATTTATTTTTAGTAGAAAAATTATTCACTTTTAATTTACGAAAGAAACGTTATTTCTTTTGTTTTTTTGGTTAGTTTCGTCGTGTATGCATTCGCGAGAAACAACACACTGAGCATTAACGACGATCACTTTTCGTAGCACACACCGGGAAATGACGTCATGAAATCCTTCGAGCTTTTCTTCGCCGATTTTTTTGTGTATTTTTGCGGTTTGTACGCGGGGGTAATACGATTATTTATTAGAGAGGTAAATTTATGTAAAGATGCAAACTTGAATGAATAATATGAATATGATCGGAGCGTCTCGCGCGTGCTTGACGATGAGCAACAGCAAAAGCAGCCACGAACGACGGCCTAGCCAGCGGCGTTCGCCACAGCAACATAACTGGACACCGGTTGGTAGGGGAACGACTGAACCGCGAAGAACGAATGCCGAGAAGGGAGTTGGAGAGGGCCCTGTTAGACTAACTCTCTCGAGGAGCGAGAGGTTCCGTAGCAAGGTAGGTAGATAGGTAGGCAGTCAAACAGGCGTAGGTGGGCCCAGACTCCTCTGGAATAACTGCGAAGCATACGGCCCTGACGCTCACCTGACGCCCCACGATTTTTGTACGATTCCCTTCCGTTGCTACGAAATCAATTATTCATCGAGCAGCCATTGGTATTGTTTTCGAGGAAACATGTATATTTTCGAGCATAAACACCGAAACTCTTCTAGAATCTACCGTGAAAGATCGATACCTATTTCTTGAGCCCTTTATAAAATAACGAAAAATTAAAATGCACAATATAAATTATTCTTCGTATAAGAGAAAAGGCAGAATAAAGACGAGGATGTGTCGACTAAATATCATTCCAGCAGCTGTCATTTTTAAATTTATTAATAGATAATTAACGCGGTAAATTTTTTTAAAAATCGGTACAAACTGTAAACAGGTGTATACGAAAGGATGCATATTGAACAGTACAAATTCTGTGCTGAAAGCAAGGAAGGAATTGTGCACTAACAATCGAACGAAACGAATAATTATTGACGTAATGAAATTTTGCGAACTGCGATAAAATAAATTTAAAAAATCGTTACGATCTGTAAACAGGTGTATATGAAAGGATACGTACTGTACTCGACAGATTCTATGCTCGAAACGAGAGAGTGCACAATCGAGCGAAAAAAAATCTAGTCGCGTGTTCGATGCTCGGTAGAATCGATAATGGAAAGCGGGTATTATCGAGAAAGATCGGATAAACTTAGAAGCTTAGGAAGTGGGCCCGAGTAACGTGGGCGAATATCCTCGGCACGCTGCCACGACTCAGCATTTGAAATCTGGTAGTGTGCGAACGTGATACACGATACGATTTTCGATTAAAACACGTATAACGTTTTAAACCGAAAGAGATATAGAAATAAAGGGAAGAGAGAAAAGGACACAATACCCGAGCGGAAGTGCTCATGATGATAGAACGTAATGTTCGCCAGGAGCCCCGAGCGAAACTGTTGTTTTAGAATTAATGAATATAAAATGACTTTGATGATAAATAAAACTCGGCATGTCAAACGATCCGTTGTTTTATTCTCACGATGCACAGTTCGCGGGTTGAACAGAAGGTTTGTTATTTCAGGCTCATCGATGATAGCGACAAATTTTTGGGTCTACTGAAAAAAAAAAAAAAATGAGCGTTTCCGACTTGACGCGATAATGTTCGTTTATCTTCGAAAACGATGCGGTTCACTTAAACTGTTATTAGTATGTATAGTCGTACTAGTTAGGTAAACACTTAATATGTGTACGACGCGCAAGTTTCTTTCCAGGAAATGAATTTGTGCTGTGACAGCTACGATACGGTGTTTAAAGTCAGCGTACTTTGCCGCACGCCGACGAATGAGAAGTATCACTGCTTGAAAAATATTGTCGTAAATTTCGAGTTATTCCACGGTTAATTCCTATTTTTAATTATGCAATATACCGATTATTCTCAGACTTAATTTTATCGTTGCAAATTGGTGGAATTTAAAATAAATAAATAAATAAATAAATAAATAAATAAATAAATAAATAAATAAATAAATAAATAAATAAATAAATAAATAAATAAATAAATAAATAAATAAATAAATAAATAAATAAATAAATAAATAAATAAATAAATAAAAATTTGTTGCTCGTTAGCAGATTAGCGAATTAGTGGTCGGTACCACGGGCGAGTGGTCGACATGCATGGTAGATCGCTCATCGCAGACATTTAATTTTCTTGGTTGGGCGATGCAGCGAATTTATTCGTCGGCTAGTAAAAATCTAAAGGGCGTATCTGCTCTATTAAAATCAAGAACATAAACCCTTTTTTATTTCCGTCGTATATACGAATATTTTATACGTCAGAATATTACATTATTACGTTTATTTTTGTTCATATCATGCGAGTTTGAGAGATCCTCAAGAGAGTCGGAACTGCAACGTTATGTACACGCGATTTAACTGTCCGGTTGCATAGTTCGTCGAGCACAAATTTGCTATTAGCTCGAACCTTCCGATCCGACCCTGCATTGTGGAGATCGCTCCGTTGGTGCATAATTACGGTTAATTTTCTCTGACCGTGACGTAAGTCGATAACCACGGCAGTGACGGTTACATCTATGAGGTTAAAATTCTACCGGAAGAAAAATATTATGAATAAAAAAAAGAATCGGTGCAGAGGTCGATAGTTACGTCGGTGCAGTTCGCGAAAAGTACAAATCAATATACATCGCGAATGATATACCCAGTTGAACGTAATCCTAGGTTTCTTTTTTCTTTTCCAATATGCGATTGTCACAGCGTGATAACACACTTGTATTCTCTGCTCGCGGAAGCAATGCAATTTAACACGTAACGATGCATAATTAGATACGCGATATGAAGTCATTTAAATTGCTTGGGAACGCAGAGAGATTTCGCACAAGATTACACGAGGAATTTTGTGAATCATCTCCGTGTTTGCGTTTTTCTTTTTTAATAATAATAATAAGCGTCCGGTTGGTTGGTTCGATTTTTTTGTAAAAAAAAAAAACAAAGAAAAATATCCTTCGAGGTCATTTAAAGGACCCTCGTTGATAGATATATAGGTGTCTCGTCGATAGGCCAACAAAAATGCAGTCGGCAACTTTATCGAGTTGTTCATGCAACACGATTCTGTTACTGAAACTGCCTATTTTTATTTTTTTATTTTTCTTTTTTTCACCGTCCTGCAAAATTTTCTACCAATTTGCATGTTTAATAGGCGCGTCGATATTCCGGAGAGACACGAAAGGGCGAGAGTATTGTGTATCGGTCTCGAGACAGTCTCGGGACTGAATGTAAGATAATAATAATGTTGGTCGACCGGTATATACGCTACGAATAAGATCGAACGCCTGATGATACCCGATGATTACCGGTGTACAAATGAAGAATGGAAAAATCGTAAAACACCAGAGGCCGCAGTGGCAATCATGAATAAATATATCGACGAGACTTTTTGACGAACGTACGAATAGAGAAAACGTCAAGACGGAAAAAGTGTATGAAATCGCGTTATTCTTATTTGTCGTCGCGCATCTCCATACAGTTTTACTGCACGCCTGGAACTGGAGCAAACACGCAAGGGAAACTCAAATAACTTGATCACTCGACGTTTAATACTATTTGCATGTTGCTTAAGCAAATACGCAATCTATGCGTGTCGTACATTTAAAATAGATTTACCGCTTAGTTAACGACGTGTAGTTTAGATATTATTTTGGATACAAATAATAGTACACAGTATCCGCGTGTGCGGTTATATCGCGATGATTTTGTACAGTGAAAATCCGAAGTGATCTTTGCCGGAAGATATTAATAGTAATCAATTTTTTTTTTCATCGCAACGCATGCGACCTTGTCGTTTTAATTTCGAGTTTTTATTAAGTCCCATCGGAATAACAGGTCGGACGGTGAATAATGATAGACTCCAATTTATATATAAATACTATTATTGTTATGGTATCGAAGCCTCCTTAAAACACTTCAAGGTTTTCTTCTGTATACCGCAGCAGTGTAGGAGGATGAGCCGCGCAACACCTATGTAGGCATCGTCATTAATGTATAAACGGTGCGCGGACGATCGTTGGCGTGTACCTTTTATTAGTTGGGAATGGGTAGGACCATAGTTGAAGGCGCCACACATACTCCACGCATCTTGCTTAGAATTACATAATTTCTTTTTGCAATTGGGGTCAATCGTATTGCGTGCTAAGCTCATAAATGGAAGTATATAGCAGCGTATAGAGACACTGATTGCTCGTAAGCGCAGTTCTTTCGAGCACAACGATTTTTTGTCGAGACTCGTTAGGCAAAGCAAAGCCATCTACGTGCACGGAAGTAGTTCATTGATAGTAACAAAACAGGCAAGGCGTGATAACTTGTTGTGTTTACTGGTAGTTGATAAACAAGATACCTGCACCGGAGATAATATTTAGATATATATTTTTTTACCTGTATCTTCTAATTCAATCAATGTGATTAATGTACTGTATCGTAATTGGTTGTTTTACAAACACGTAAATGTTGACGGGGTATGAAGAATTTTCTTGACTCTAAACAATTGCGTAAGTTAAAGAACCAATTAATCGGTCAAATAACCGCAGGTATTCACAATATATTTTACCGGTGGTAATTTATTTTGTATTTCGGCGCGTATTACCTCGTGGCAGGTGTGAAAAATAAATAAAAAAAAATAGAGGCGAGTTTCAACGGTTCGTAACATGATAACGTTTACCGATGATCTTTCCATTTGGATCATCAATGATGTCACATACGTTAATGTTGCAACGAGCTCACGATTTAATTTCATATCCATTTCAAATATCCCGCGTGTTGAATTGACGAGTAGAGCGACCTACTTGGAGCAGCACCTGTGTCGGAGAATAGACTCGGGACTCTATCGTTAGCCTCATGTTGGTCAGTGCATTGTGGCGATGAATGGCCGCCTCATCCAGTGTGTGCTTCTTCTTTTTTCCCGTAAATCATTTTTTCTCTATTCGATAAACCGTGTGTGAAATTTCCCCGATATCCAATTATATTTGGTGAGTGAATCGTGTGACCTCGGCGCGATGTTGTGTCAAGACAACAGTATCAAATCGATAAAAACGCGATAATTTCGGGATGTGTCCGTGTAAATTCCGAGAACGTGCTCCAAAATTTACGGCCGGTGATTTGTTATTAACGGGGCTATCCCTTTAAGGTCCTCGGGCATTATTAATGAATTGTAGCGGTTGCGAGTGTCGCGGGTAATACTCGGCGATCGAAAAATTTTCTCGCTCGCTCGTTTCTTTCGACGACAAACCGTTCGTTCACGCATTCGCTATATATATTGCGCTCAGCTTATGGTACCGATTATACATATATTCCTCAGGCGAATGTAGGCACTTCAAGGTTCGCGTCTTTAAAATTGAATACAAATTGGCACAAAGACAAAAATACATTCTTGTAACGTCTTAGCAGTTTATTCTTTCGTTTGTGACGGAAAATTTTTCAATTTACATTAATTTTTTTTTTTTTTATCAACCTGTTTAATCAATAATGCGATCCACTTAACTCATCGGAATATTGTCATTGTCGCCTACCGATACGCATCTACGAAAATCGTAATTATCCCTACAAAGTTTGCTCCGAAAACTAAATTTTTGCTCGTCGATCCTATTTCCAGTTGATGATGTTAAAAAAAAATGCGCATGGCGTAAATTTGTAACGAGCCGTAGAAAGTTTGATCAAGTGTCGCGCAAGCTGTGTCCGCGATAGAAACGTTTTTTTTTCGATTTCAGGCGTAGAGAAAAATCGAAAAAATTTGTATTCAAAGATATCGTCGCCTCGTTCACTGATTCTAGGCGAATGTAGGGCGACGAGGAGAGATAGAGATAACCCTGTTACACAAACATCATTATTTCATTGATAGTTGCGAAATCCTAGTGATAATATTATCAGAATTTGTATACCACAAGTTAAATCAGAAAAAAACCAATAGTCGTAGTAAAACTTTTTTTTTTTTTTTTTTTTCTCGTTATATTACAGATCTTGCCAAAGCGCTAGGACTATCCAACGACTCATCAAGGTGGTGTTAAGATGGACAAAGGTGCTGATGGGTTAATGTATCGCCCAGAGATAAACAACGGTTCGGACGATGCAGCGATGAGTATCGTCAGCGTAGACGAAAAAGTGGCGATTCTCGACGCCGGAGCTCAATATGGCAAAGTAATAGATCGCAAAATTCGCGAACTCAATGTTCATAGTGAAATATTGCCGCTCGACACGCCGGCATTTACGCTCGTGGAGAAGGGATACAAGTGCGTAAAAAAATTAAAAAAAAACAAAAAAAAAATTGTAGATACACTCGCCGCGATTAGAAAGGACGAATCAAGCCGATTGGTAAACACGGAGTTAAATATTATTTTCTTCGTTTTGCAGAGCTATCGTTATTTCGGGGGGTCCGAGTTCCGTTTACGCGGAGGACGCGCCGCGTTACGACGGCGATATATTTCGAATAGGCATTCCAGTTCTAGGTATTTGCTACGGTATGCAAATGATGAACAAGGAATTTGGCGGCACTATCGTGAGAAAAGAGGGTCGCGAGGACGGACAGCTTCCCATCGAAGTAGATGCCAAGTGCCTACTCTTCAAGTGAGTTTTCTACTCGCCGAATATATCGAAATAAAATCTTTTCAATGATTTCATTCGATTTAACGAACTCGATAAATAACTTTGTATCTTTCGCGATCAGGGGCTTGGAAAAGGATCAAATGGCTCTTCTAACTCACGGCGACAGTATAGGCAGAGTTGCGGATAACTTCCGCACAACAGCGAAATCGACAAATTTTGTAACTGGCATTGCCAACGACGCACTGAATTTGTACGGTCTGCAATTTCATCCGGAGGTCGATCTTACGCCGAATGGAAAGATCATGTTGCACAATTTTCTATTCGGCATCGCCGGTCTTACTGGCAATTATACAATGCAGGGACGCGAAGCCGAGTGTATTCAGTACATCAAAGATACCGTTGGCGGCAACAAAGTTTTGGTAAGTTCTCGGATAATCCAGTCGGCCTGAAGATCCAACACTGGGAAAAAATAATGAATTGGAGCAGCAAAAATGTTGATGTATATGCAAAAAAAATTCTAATACAGTAAAATTCTTGTTATCCTACGCTGAGAAAACCAATTCGTTAGTAGAGCAAGAATTTTGCTGTCGATACGAGAAAAATTGTTGACGCAGCAAAATGTTTGTCGTTCAAACTAATGATTTTTCTCAGTAAAGAGGAAACTAAAATATTGTTGAAACATCGATAATATGTGAATAAAATTTGATTGCAGTTGTTGGTGAGCGGCGGAGTTGACTCGACGGTTTGCGCAGCGCTGCTGCACAAAGCGTTAAACAAGGAACAAGTTATTCCCGTTCACATCAACAACGGCTTCATGCGCAAAGGGGAGACACCGTTCGTCGAGGAGAGCCTCGCGCAGCTCGGCGTTAAATTGAGAGTCATAAACGCGACTCACAATTTTATGCAGGGGACAACATCGGTGCCGCTGGACATCGCACCGTCGACGAACGCAAACGCCGTTAACAACAAGGGTATCGGCGGTGCCGGTGGCGGTCCGAGAACGAGATTAACGAAAATGCTATGCGCCACGACGAATCCCGAGGAAAAACGCAAAATAATCGGTGACGTTTTCGTTCGCGTGGCAAACGACGCTATGACAGAAATGGGATTAAAACCCGAAGAGGTTTTTCTTGGACAGGGTACACTGAGGCCGGATCTCATAGAAAGCGCGAGTGCATTGGCAAGCGGTGAGAGACTTTACATCGCGAAACAATGAGATACATATTAATATCCTTATGAAACTGTGACTAACAATTTGTCAAATGTTTTTTCCTTTTTAAGGCAAAGCCGATGCTATTAAGACGCATCATAACGATAGCGAACTCGTCAGAGCGCTGAGATCGCAGGGTCGCGTTGTCGAGCCGTTGAAGGACTTTCATAAAGACGAAGTTCGGCAACTTGGATGCGATCTCGGACTACCCGGACCGCTTGTTCAACGTCATCCGTTCCCAGGACCGGGTCTCGCGATTCGCATTCTTTGCGCCGACGAGCCATTCATGGATAAGGATTTCTCCGAAACTCAGGTACCCGTCCTCCACCGTCGATATTGCGATATTAATTCCTTATGTACGGCGGACGTGAATATACGTCCGAATTTCTCGACCGCCCGTTACCTTCAATTGCCCCGTTTAAGTATAAAAAATCGCGAAAAAAATTTGAAAAAAATTGTAGAATAATGTTGAACTGTTGTTTTTTCAATGGTTTAAAGAGATATGTTTTACGCTTTTGCGTATTGTTGTTGTGAGCAAATGAAATTAGCGTTCTACTTAGCCGGCAAAAAGTCTTCTGTATGTGAGGTGTTAACTTATAAACACCGCACGCGGTGTTAGGGGTCCGCCGAGTTGTTTCAAAAAAATCATGAATAAGAAGAAAAATTCTTGTTAGATATCGTTAAAAAACGTGAAACTTTTATAATATGTATTGCATCCATATTACGCCTCGGCATACATTTTCCTTATATCCTGAAGTTTCGGTTTCACTAACATGGAAATTAAAAATAATATTTTTCGATAAAGTTTTGCGATAAAAAATATATTAGGTTTCTCAACTACAAGTGTGATGTTTTAGGCTCAACGAAAAACGCGATGATGAAGCGACTTTTCTCTACTGGATTCTCTTTTTTTCTTTTTCTCAGGTAATCGTGAAAATAATGGCGGAGTACGAACAGATGCTTCAAAAGAAACACGCGCTGCTGAATCGCGTCGAAGGCGCGACTAGCGAGTCAGAGCGTCAGCACTTGCGAAGAGTTTCGAGCAGTCGGCACATCGCCGCTTCGCTTCTGCCGATTCGTAGCGTCGGAGTACAGGTAATAAGATAATAGAAAAAAAATAAGAAGATTTAATATTTCAAATAGAATTTGTCCCTCGGAATTTTTTAAGGAAAAGAAAAAGAAAAGAAATAAAAAAACATATCTTATTTT
The DNA here is from genome assembly GCA_934046635.1 of Buathra laborator. NCBI lineage: Eukaryota > Metazoa > Arthropoda > Insecta > Hymenoptera > Ichneumonidae > Buathra > Buathra laborator. The sequence goes on along the minus strand of OW203897.1, from coordinate 685,035 downwards.
TTAACAGGGCGATCGCAGAAGTTACAGCTACGTAGTAGGATTATCGTGCGAGGAGATTGCACCCGATGGCATCGAGTGGGACGACATGTTATTCCTGGCAAAACTCATTCCCCGCGTTTGCCACAATGTTAATCGCGTTTGCTACATCTTTGGACCTCTAGTACAGCATCCGATAACCGATATTACACCTACGCATCTTACGTCAAACGTTATATCGACACTGCGACAAGCCGATCATTTGGCAAATCAAGTACTCGCTTCGAATTTTTGCATGGAAGCGATTAGTCAGATGCCCGTTGTTCTTATACCGGTGCACTTTGATCGCGACGCTGCATCACGAGTACCGTCATGTCAGCGATCGGTCGTTCTTAGGCCGTTCTGTTCTAGCGATTTCATGACCGGCACACCAGCCGTTCCCGGCAATGAATTGCCGATTCATGTAAGTTTTTTCGTTTTTTCGGTTTTTTTTTCCACCGAAAACCGTATCGTTAAGGTAGTCCTTGCGCTGAGTGGTGCTCAACGCCCTCAAAAGTAAGAATTCAGAGAGATATTTCGATATTTCGTTTTTTTGGAATTTTTTTTCTTTAAAAATGTCCTTTAAGTCACGAATTTTATATGTGTTTGTCATAAAATGACCTATTGCACGCAAGAAGTTTCCGGAAAATTGATCAAATAGATTCGTAAATGCAGCTTAATCAAGAAAAAAAATACGCAATTTTCAAACAGTATACAAAATTTTGAAAAAATTCATACGTATTCAGAAAAATGAACATATCATTTTCATCTGAAAAAATAGTTAGGTTAACGGATAGTTTGTTGAACATTTTTTTTTTCACCTATTTGTTAATAACATTTTGTAAATATTTTTATGCAAAATTAATCTTTTCAGCACCTGCTATATGCGCGATTTTTTAAAGATTTTTATCGCATCGAGAAGTGTTCGAAATATCTCTCTGAATTCTCACTTTTGAGGGCGTTGAGCACCACTCAGCGCAAGGATTACTTCAAAACGATTATATTAAATTGGGAGATGTTCAACATTAATTTTTCAGGTGGTGAAGAAAATGGTGACCGAAATATCAACGGTGCCGGGCATTTCGCGCGTTCTCTACGATCTGACGTCCAAACCGCCGGGTACCACTGAATGGGAGTAATGAACACTTTATCCCCCCTGACTCACCCCTTTCTATTTTTTCACCACCCTCGCGCGTAACGACTACAGAAAAGTAAAACAAACAAACAAAAAACTATATTTAAAAAATATATCTATTACAAAAACACTTGAGAATTCGAGGTTTTATGACTTCTTACAGTTTTTAATTTGCAACGACCTGCCGAGTGCGAAAGGGATTCTCTCTCTCTCAATATATATATGCATATATTGTTTTTCCTTTTGCAAAAGAACAAAAAAAAAACAAAAAAAAAAAAAGAAAGAAAGAAAAATATACATACAAAATTATTGTACGTCATTGCGCTGAATTTAAGAACGGTGGTTAATTGTGTATAAGGTTCGTTAAGGTAAGTAATCATGTTTGCTTGTAAATATGTTTTCTATTAGGTCAATTGTATAAAAAAGAACAAAACAAGAAAAAAAAATAGTTATTTATTCAGATTCCGAACAAAAAGAAAAAAAAAAAAAAAACGATATTACCGTATAGGATCAATGATTACTTTTGCATTCGCGAAGGTCGCATTCGATTCGCGGTAGCATTAGGTTGCTCTTGTATTCAATCTGCATATAACGTTGAACGTGAACAACTGTTCTTCTGTAGGTCTCATGCCAAACGCAACTTCCAGTTTTGGTGATACATCTTAAACACAAACATGTAGCGAATCAATGTAATTTCTATCTTTAAAAAAAAACCACTTTTGTTTTATTACGAAAATCATAAATAAGTAAAAAAAAAAACAACAACAACTATTTGTTCCTTCATTCCCGAGTGTTTTCTTTTTTTTTTTTTTACTATTTATATTATCCATTTTACTTGATGATTAGGTACTATCGATTCTATGTGTGATGCATATACAGTAAATACTTCTCTTCTATCTCTATTTACCTATGCATGGTTTTCAACAAAATGTGTAGATCCTCGAGACGTTTTTTCTTCGGAAGCATGCTGAGAAATGTTGCAAGTGATAATAAATCTATTTCATTGACAACGTCGCTGTTAGATATCCAACTTTGTATCTGCATTTTTACCTTAAAAAAAAAAACATAACATCGATAAAAAATATATATATACACTGAGATCAGTATCCATCCGCGAATCGCCTCATACTCTCCTTTAAACTCCTTCGTTATTATTACCTGCCGAACCGGAAGTGTGAAGAGATAATTTACAAGGTTCGTCAACATTTCTTGTTCGTCGCTTTTCGCTCGATTCCCAATGAAACTCGAATGATGCGACATTATTTCTTCCCGCTGTTCGAGCATTTCGCTCGCCTCTCGATCGACTATAAATTTATTCTCGAGAAATCTTCCGCTCGCGCAATCGCTTCTATTTGGCATTTTCTCAGATCCCAAGGTTTTTGCTGCTTCCATTGGTTTCGTCAATTCCGGCGATTGTTTCAAATTTATTTTCTCGTTGGAATTTCCCTTTGCGCTCGTTGCCGCCTTATTTCTCGATTTTGGTAAACGCGCATTTTTTTTACTCGGTTTCGATGAATTTTTGTTGTTCGCCGGCGGCTTAAGCGCCCCATTCGATTCGAATACCTTCTTTATTTTTGACATCGACTCTTTCTTCTTAGCCATGCAATACATTTGAACATCAGTTTTCATATCGTCCGACAGAGCAGCCAAAAATTCGGGATCTACTTGCGAGAACGACATGTTAACTTCGTCTTCGATTGGATTTTTGCTGTTCGATTGATGATTTTGCGGCGGTTCCATGGTTACAGTCTCTCTGCTTTCGACGATTTCAGTGCGAACCAAATTACTTGCCTTTTCCTGCGCTTCTTTGTTAGCTTTATATTCGTTGATTATTTCATTTCTAATATCTTCGGGAAGTTCGATAAGTACCGACATGTCGATCTCCTCGATAGGCGGCATATATGCTTTACCAGATTTTCCGGAATTCGGTTTTGTGTGTTTAAAGAAAGTTTCTTGCTGCGTTTGACGAGGTTTTGTAGGTTTTTCTGCAATTTTTTTCGACGCTACGTTCACTACTTTATTAGCCTCGAGAATTTCATTTCTGATGTCGTCAGGCAATTCTTTCAACACAGATTCGTCGATATCGTGCATCGCTGACACCTCTTCCGAAGACGAAACAATCCGTCGCTGGGAGTTCTTCTCCTCGGTTTTGGACGGAAAGCTTGAGATTCCATTGTCTTGAAAGAGGTCCGGAGCTGCGCTCGTTGAAGGTTTTGGATCTGTACACGAAGATACACGACTACCGCCACGAGACTCGAGTATTTCCATTCGTATGTCCGCCGGGAGTTGAGCTAAAATTGTTTCGTCGATCTCTTCGATGTTCGTTGCTCTCGACGATCCATTGTCGAAGCGATTTTGAACGATTTGATCTTTCGGAACGAGAAACGCTTTGAGGCCTCGAGGTTTCGACTCGGTAACTTCCGCGTTCTTCGCTGTACCAATATTTTCATTATTCGAGGAAATCGGCATAACGAATTTCGCGGATTCTTTGCTCGGCGTCGGGGCTGTTGCCATCGTTTCCGCATTCGCTATTTTCGCTTTGGAGATAAAATTCATCATATTCGCACTGCCGACCCGTGTCTTCAGAGACTCCAATCTTGAAATCTGAATTCCTATACCCCGAATATCCTCGGGCGGTTGTTGCATTTGATTCCACAGCGAGAGAACTTCCCTGAAGAGAAATTAGCGTGTGAACTACGTGACGAAATGGGATCCAACGATTGTTATCATCGATTTTACTCACTTCGTTATTATAGCTGAATCGTCGATGGAGGCTATGAGATTTTTCGACTTTGTAAAGTTGTCGCAAATACCGTGACCCATGAATTTCATCGCTTCCTTCGGTGCGTCCTTCGCGCGTACCATAAGCTTCAACGTCAATGTTCTGCCCTTTGCGTTCGCCTTTTGCAAACGATTGCAAACTTCTTGCGACAACTGCCGCAAAAAAATATCGGCATCGTCGCTGCTTTCGAAACGAATTCCGTAATTGACTTCGGCCGATACAGATTTCCTCACGTGTTCGACGTTCAACTTTGAATTGTCTACTCCGCGGCACATGTTGTACAGCATTTCGCCGGTTTTCTTGCCGAATTCTCCTTGTAATACGCCCAACGAAACGTTTTGCAAATCGGCGCACGTGCGAATACTCATTTTATTTAGCAGCTGCATCGTCGACGATCCGACGCCTGAAGAGAATTTTCATTATGAATAAACTATCGATAAACTCGATGGAAATAAGTTATTAGCGAAAAACCTACCGGGCAAATCTCTGACTACCATGGAACCAATGTACGTTTGAACTTCAGAATTTTCCAAATAAAATTGCCCATCGGGTTTGGCTTTCCTTGTGGCCAATCGCGCCTGCAGCTTGTTTCGTCCAAAACCCGTCGATACTGGACATCCCGTTTTTTCTTTTATCTCCCCGCGAATAACGGAAGCAAATTGCAGCGGCGTCAATTCCGATTGTTCGATAACCGATGTTATGTCGGCGTACATCTCGTCGCAACTCACGGCTTCTATGCTCAGCGTGTACGATGCAACGGTATTGTACAGACTATACGAAACTTCTTTGTATCCCTCGAAGTCGTACTTTATTGTTTTCAAATTCGGACATAACTTGAGCGCTTGTCCCAGAAACATACCGTTTTTTAGTCCCGCTTTTCTCGCTTCGTACGAACACGATGCGATTTCGGACATCGAGCCGTAATCCTCGTCGTCATTATTATCATCGCTATTTTTTGATATCGTTTGTTTGTTACCCTTTGCATGAGTTACGGCTACCGGCAAACCTTTGAGCTCTGGCCGATTACGGAGACCAACGGATACGAAAAAACAATCCATGTCTATGTGCATTATTACGGGATCTTTCGATAATTCTTTCTCCGGCTCCGGCACCGTTGGCGACTCGAATAAATCGTCTTCCGAGTCCGATTCGTTGCGAATCGGAGAACGGGGGACCGAACTTCGCGGTAATGCTTTCAAACGCTCGAGTCCCGGAAACCTTCCGTCGTTCTTTGTTCTCAACTCGTTAACGTAATCCTTGAAAGTTGCTCCCATCGTCGATATATGATGCAGTCGCGAGTTGTTGTAAAATTCGGACAAAAATTCAGCATTTTTCGTACACAGAGGCCCGCCGTTGGGTCTAACGTCGCTAGAGACACGATTGCCGATATTTTTCGCGGGCATCGTTATCGATGGAACTTTTGTAGCTGAAATTTTTTCAACTCCGTTATCCTTTACATTGGAAACTGCTTTTTCGGAAGATTTTACCGTTGCGGCGAAGAGAAGGGAAGTACTTGATTTTCCTTCGAATTGTAAGGATGGTTGAGTTTTTGAGCAATTCGAGTAGAGAACGTACGGTCGCCAATCCAATAACTTTTGAGCGTTCAGACTATCCGTTATCCACTCGGGTTTGCAGATTGGCAAAGGATTTTGAGATTTTCTGTAAGCCACGATTTTGGAATAAGGTAAATTGGAAGCTATTATGTGAGTCGTTATGCGTGAACGCAGGTAATGATGATAAATGCCACCGTTCGCCATCATCAGGCGCTTCAACTCGTCGGCACAGGGATTCGTATAGCCGTTGACAAATATCGCGATTCCGCTGAACAGCGAAGTAGCATCTTGAAACTCTTTTTTTGCTTCCTCTTCAAATTGTTCCTCCAACTTTCCCTTCTTTGCTGCCATATAAGAAGTCTGCGAGAGAGAAAACGTTTAGCGAAACATTTAGCGATCAAATTTACGCGATAAATAACGAAAACAACAAAAACCTACCCAATCCTCGACGTCGAAGTCCGCCCACACTTTCTTCTTGTTTTTCGACATGACGATAACGTTTTTTTTGCTTTCGCGATCGAAAAAACGCTTCAAACCAAAAACTGTTTGTGAAAGACAATTTCCAAATTAATTATTATTCGCACCGAAATCGATTAACCTCAAAAAATGTTATTCGCCGGTCATATATTTTTCTCCGATATTTCTTCAATTTTTGTAAATCTCTAAGTATATATTTCACCTATCACAACCGATACTTTATAGAAAACATTTTTTACACATTAACTTTGTTAAATTGAATAATACTATCGGCATGTTTATTGTTTATTCTCGTTAACGATTACTTCATAAAATACCTGCCAGTGGCGCTGTCCGCGCGGCGGTATTTTTAGCGTTTTTTTTAAAGAAAAGTTTTTCTATACTTATCGCACGCGGAACTCAATTTCCATAATGTACACGGACATCCTCCGTTACTTAACGATCACAGTTTAAATAGAACTCTGTCTGTTTTGAATAAATTGCTTTATCAGTGACACTGGTAGTATGAAATTCCAATGAAGCAACGTAATTTTACAAGGTCGTAAATGTGGATCGACTTAAAAAACAGAAGATAACGAATTGGCATTGTTGCGGTTGCGAAAGAGAAGGGCAATAAATGGCGCACAGCTTTGGGCCATGTCGTTCCTGGCCCAGCGTGTTATTTTTATCCGCGGATAAACGAGGTTCAAGAAGCTAATAAGGTAAAATTTCCGACATCCCGACATTTTGACTTTTTTTTTCTGCATTTCCAATACACATCGCGATTGATAGCACCGAAGATTGCATCGGAACGTCAGTCGGACACGAAAGTCCTGAATGTCAAATAATGTCACTATTTCAAAAATTTCTTTTGTAAATCCACCAAAACCGTGATTTTAGTCATATGTAAAAAAAACATTAATCAAAATTGCCTAAGAATGTAGAAAATATTTTTTGCGTTGTCTTACGCAAGCCGCGAAGAATCTCCAACGCGTAGAGTTTCTCAATGATCGCGATGTTGACATACCTAATGACAAATCATTATCTCCCATGAATACGAAAGTGAATTATTAATCGACCTTATTAGCTTATTGGCGAATTATTTTTTTATACCCATTGAATTATTATGCAACAAAAAGTTCGTCAGGCGATCAAAGAAGCGTCGTCGTGTCCCGCGCAGGATGGAGGGCGAGACGGCGAATGAGCAGTCGTCACACGAGCCGAATAATTCGGAAACTATGTGCTACATAGCCGATACTCGATGTTCGAGAGATCTAAATCGTTCCCACGAGAATGCTTCGAGCGATCAATCGGCGGACGAGGAGCTCACGTGTTCTCTGTACGTGTCGCGAGCGAGCAATGCCCATAATCAAGGTAATCAGGGCAACGATTTGTCGCGATCGAGTTTGGAGGAAGCAATACGAGCGGCGGATCCCTTGGCAACTTGGCACGTATCCGAAACTTCGTGCGGCCTGATCGCGGCCTTTGCCCGAGAAGCCGACGCCGAGAAGCTTCTGCAACGCGGCGATCTCGCGCGCGTCTTCGAAGGACCCGTACAAGTATGTCGGGGATATTATCTTCGCGCAGAGCACGATCGTGACTCGCTTCTGCTAAGTCATATTCTAACAACCGTGTACAATGAAACGGCCTATTTTGCCGTTTCCAAACGATTTCAAAGTGAGTAAAACTCTTAAATTGGGTTACAGGTTGCGCGTTTTTCCGCTCGCGATTCTCGGTATCGTCAGGCCGTACTATTGCGGGACGTGCCTTGGGCGATACCTCTACAAGATCTGAGTTCCGCTTTCGCTAAGCAGGGCATAGCTACCGGTAGCATTGAACGATTGCGCCAGTATGTACGGGTCGAGGTGCGGCATCTCTATTTGCTCTATCGTAGTTTTGAATATTCAAATATTTGAAATCGCCAACATTATATTATTTCACACTTCCGTTATTCATCGTTACAATAAGATTCTGGACGCCGGTCACTACGAACTCGTGTTGCGACAAGGATTGGATTTCTTCGGCGCCGCTAGATTCAGCGCGGTACCCGAACGCTGGTGGCGGGGAGGAAGCGCCGGAAGCGCTGCTCTCAATCAAGTTGGTTTACCAGGTCCGATAATCGGTGGTTGCAATCTCGCTGAGCCATCGAACGGACAGCAAAGCGATGGAGTTTTGCAGTGCTACCGTTGTCAAGGTTTCTGGCACGTCGCGGCAAACTGTCGTCATTTGCCCCGTTGCGTGCGTTGCGGAGAGCCGCATAGCGTTGAATTTTGCCCGCGACCGAGAAACAGTCCAATATGTTGCCATTGCTCCGGTCCCCATCACGCCGGTATCGTCATCGTCGATAACTCCCTGAAATCATAAATAACGATATACCTTAATCGTTATCTCGATAAATGATCATTCACAGGCTTCCGACAATGTCCCGTGAGGCTTCAGCTCTTGAACGCGACACCGATCAGCATTACGCTGAGTACGAACCGCGCAGCGGCTCAGTATCCCCTCAATCCTACGAGCAAACAAAACACCTCGCAGGGTCAGCAACCCCTCAAACCGAGTCATTCGTAAAATTTCTCGGTGATGCGATTAACTAAATTCTCCGTGACAATGAATCTGCACGACAATTTTTATCGGCATTATTGACACAAACGATCAATTTTTTTTATATCTCTTCTATTTATACTGAGATCTGTGATTTTTTTTTTGTATTTTAACACGACGTAAATATAATCAATGAAAATACCGGAGGTGATAGTTCAATTACATGGAAAACGATTGCAACAGAATAGGTGAACGAAGATCATTGTATCGTTGATGGTTGCTGAGTCTCGTTAGTTCGTTATTTATAGTCGTATGGCGTCGTAAGAAAACGATATTTCCATAGAGAGCGTATCGATTAGCATGCGTCCACACCTCGCACGCTCGTTGGATCATCCATCCGAGTATATATTCTTTAACGCGCCGGTTAAAATGCGCTTTACTCTATCCGTTATCGTTTGGCCGACTTTTTTTTTGTTGTTCTACCCGCAGCGCATTGTCCTACTTTCGTAGTCTCCCCACCAGTGTAAAAGTGGGTCCTCATCCGAGTCGTTCGTCCACTCAGCTGGATAAAAGGCTACGGGTGATTCTAACGTAAAACTCAAGAAACCCTGAAACGGCGAATACAATTAATTTATTTAAAGCGCGAAAAAAAATCGATGGCCCAACTAAGTTTCATGGACCCTCAGTACATAAGACCGGTGGACTGCGCGCGCGCGCGGCCTTTGTACATTCGTAATCGGTACAATGATGTTTACAGTTATTTCTTTATCGGCACGAAGTACGACGGACCTGTTGGATGATCGCGTATCAGTAATTATACGTTCGGTAGGACAGTGGTATTATAATTGCTTGCGATAAATCAGCCCGCTGACCGAGTGTGTTGTCACGTTCAACGTGGAAATAAACAGAATAAAATATAAACGGAAAGCGAATCTGTCGCCCGATACTCGTAATCGCTTTAACGATCTAACCGAAAGAGATCGAAAAAATTTTATAATACGAACTTTCACTCCTCCCGGCCTCGTCACGGTAGACGCTGCTGTACTCTGCCCGGCGATCAGAAAAAAAGAAGAAAAAAAAATACTCTGCCCGGCGAAGAGAAAAAAAGAAAAAGAATACTCTGCTCGGCGAACGAAAAAAAAAAAGGAAAAAAAAATACTCTGCCCGGCGAACAGAAAAAAAAACGCAACATTCGCGAAGCAACACCTTCGTGAGCAGAAATGCAAAAATTGAGATGGGACACACGGTGTGAACGTATGGAGTTGTAAATCGAGGTGTGGGGTACAAGGAGTAGGAGTGAAGCCGGAGAACTCGATTGCGGCGTCGAGCAACACCAGTCGTCGGATCTACTCGGACTCAACGGTCAGTCGATAAGGACATGAGCTCCACTGAGGTGGTGCTGTTGATCCTCGCGGCGATCATCTCCACGAGTTCGCAGCAACCGCTTCTATCGAGAAACACGTATAAGGGACTCCATGGAATCGTGCCGAGTGCTCAAGTTTTCTCATCGGGTCTCAATCGCGCCGTTTATTATCACGATCAGGCGGTTGCGGTAGTTGATATCAATCATAGGAATGAAATTCAAAATTGCGATATCGTCGAAGGATAGTAAGTATGAAAAAAATTAAATATTATAAATAACTAAACCTTATTTTTTTAACGCAATCGTTAACTCTCCATTGGCGCTGAATTTTATTTGCATTATTACTGTAGCTTTTTCGATTATCGTGCACCGGAGTGCCTAATTCCAGATCCATAGTTCATTTGTTTCTCGTCGCACGTAACTACTTCTCTACCGAGTCACGACCTTTCGCTTGATGTTGGTCACCGATTTCTTCCTCATTCGAAGAGATTTCTCTATTTCAAGATCTCGGCGCATAGCTGAAAAAAGAAAACCCGATATTCCCTTTGACAAGAGTATCGAATAGGATACGACTTTTTCTTTTTTTTCTTCTCTTCTCTAAGTATCGACATCTCGAGAATTTATCAGTTAAGTAGTACAGATAGAAATCGCATTTTTACAACAGTAGAACGCCGATTATCCGGAAAAAATGGTCATTTATTCAATATTGGATGGATTTTTTTATCAAATTAGTCGTAAAACGGCATAATAAAATATGAATAAAATGAATAAATTAATAGGGGAGAACGTGACATTTGCGTTTAGAAGACGAAGCATTAGGTGTCGAAATCATTACGATTGGGAATTATGAAACGAATCATTGAATTTAATTGAGGGTTCGTGTTTCGCGGCTTTGCGGACGAGTAAAAATTACCAGCAAAAAATAAACTGCGAATGAACTTGAATAGAGAGGGCGGAGGAGTGGTACGACATGCAAGTTTGAGCTCTCGAGCGCGTGGGACATTGTAACGTTCGCGAAATTGTTCGGATAAGAGTAATCATCGTTCGAATAGTCGGCGTTCTATTGTGCATTCGTCGCTCGGCGTCTCGACAGTTCCATTTGTTGAACGAATAAAATCGAACGGTTGTATCGGAGACCTAATTATGCCGCTAAGAAGCTCTGTGAAGAACTCGTAGAACATATAAATAGCGGTAGTCGAGGATAGAATTTAAATCGATATATTAACTGAATTATAAAGTATCGCTCTCCATAAGATAAGCAGAGAGTCGAATGAAAGAGAAACTGAATTCCAACGATGAGATTTCGTTACAGAACTATTGCATTTTCGAAATTCGTGTGAAACTTTACTGTTTAAACAACTGCGCAATAATCACATTGTCCCTAAAGTACGAATGCACGTAATAGTAGAAATTGTTTCACAGTCATTGTCTTTTGTACTCCGCGTCTAATGCTCGTAATAATAGAATATTCGCACCGATCGATGTTACAATCTGTTATTTAGCGAAAAACTACCTTCGTTGCTTTCAGCGAGACTTACGAGATACAAGATATCCTGAGAAACTTGTCGAAATCTGTACGTCCCTCGGAGGTATCGTTTGCACAGATGACCGGTTTGATGTATCGTTGTGAACAACTCGATCGCATGCAGCACAACAGTACGGCGCGAAACGGCTCGCCAAAGGGTACTCTGCAAAAAGCAAACGAGATCGGTGCTAACGCTCTTAATCTGCTGTCCGGTATTCTACCGGGTGAGATGCAATATTGTTAAATATCCAATCGATTCGCGTGCGAAACGGGCAATTAAAGATTACATTTTTGTCGATGTACGCTTTGTAGGAACCAAGTGGTGCGGTACTGGAGACGTAGCGGAGGACTATCACGATTTGGGCCCCGAGGCAGATATTGATAGGTGAATGTATTGCACACGTATCGTGCGTTACGCGTGAAATTCCCGCGTAACTTTCTTCTCTAATGTTTCAATACAATATTTCAGATGTTGCCGAACGCATGACTTATGTCCCGTGAAAATTCGAGCGCAAAGAACGCGCTACAATCTTACGAATTACTCTTTGTACAGCAAGTGAGTCTATTTGAAGAAAAAAAAAAAAAAAAACTCGTCTTCGATAATTGGATACTATTATCACTTTTTCAGATCTCACTGCATGTGCGACAATGCGCTCTATTATTGTCTCAAAGACGTCGCAAATCCGACGGCGAACATAATGGGAAAATTGTATTTCAACGTCGTTAAGGTCGAGTGCGTCGAGGATATACCGAGAGACAAAGAGATGTTCAGCGGACCGACGAAAAAATTCTCATCGACGGGTCTGACGTTTTGAGAAGCGGGAAATGAAAAGAAAAAAGAATACCAACGCTACAGTATTACGATTCGAAATTGAACGGGTGCCGCTCCGTTTCGAGATATCGATAGTGTTCGCCGTCGATCGCGGCTCCGTAAAAAAAAAGTGTACATAATGGGTAATTTGTTATTATTAATAAATAGGAAAGGATTTTTATTATAATACCTATTCGATTGTCGATTTTCTTCACGACTTCGTTGCTCGTTTTAAAGACGATAACATAGGAACGAGAGACGCCGTTCTCTGACTGATTCTCGGCGACGCGTGGCAATAGAGATTACCTATCAGCCACAATGTCTCCTTCCGTACGTGAAGTTGTGGATGAGACAACAGTTTTTCGAAAAGCTTCGCGAGCTTTTCGTTCGAATACTGAAAAATCGCATCGGCCGCTACATCCGTTAGATCGCCGACGGTATTTCCGAGAAGCCTTATCGCCGCCGTCGCCTGCGGAAAACTACAACTTTATTCCACTCGAAAAAAACGAGTATTTTTCCGTTTTCCGGAATAAACGCTAAACAATATTAACCTGTGTTGCGTTCAGTACTTCGGCATCGACTACGGCACACAGATTATCAAAAACCACTGGCAAAATACAAGAAAGAATCTCTGTACATTCTTCTCTTGAGGATAATAGTGCCAAAAGCCACAAACTATCGGAGTCATTGGGATGCATTCTGCGAATCGCTGCTCTTGTCAGCTCCTTCATTTCTGTGTCACTAAAAGCAATCAACATTGTAAAAAAAAATTATTTATTGTGAAGTATTCTTTTTTTTGTTTTTTTTTTTTTTATTTTTTAAAAACGTGAATACTAACGTTATGACATTGTATCCTCCGTACAGACAATGTTTAACGGCGTAAACAACTGCTGGTAAAATTGACGGCTCACAGTCCCAGAGCAGCGATAGCAAACGTTTCAAACTTCCCTGAGCATAAAGAGCTTCAAAAGCGATTTCGCTGCCACTCGACAAATTTCCGATAGTCCAAACGCAAACTTCAACCAGCGGATAATTCAGAGTATCCAATTCAGCAACGAGATAAGGACCCGCAGTTTTCGCCAGTGCAGCGCAAGCCTTTGAATTCGCCAATGCTATGTTGCAGCAACAATTGGCCGCTGCCAATTGCAGTGCAGGATCTGTACCCGAAAGATCGCGCGTGAGAGCCACCAGCACATTGTCAACCTTGAGAAAGCTATTGATATTTTCTTCATTCTAAAAAAAAACAATATTTGACGATTTACGAGATTTAAAAAAAAATGACTGTTATTTATTCGGCGGGAAAGTATATTCTTAATATATTCTCGATATTCTTAACCTCAATCGTTAACAATAACTTTTTTTCGCTCAACAAAGTGTACAAACGAAAGTCGAACCTGTATCAACGCGCTCTGCAAACGAAGATAATCGTCTATCGGCAAAGCTTTTTTTTTCAAGGCCTTTGCCTTTGTAACGACGACACTGGAATCCCACGATCGTTTTTCCTGAATTTCTCCCAAAGCCGAGCGATTTTTGTTCAACGCTGTTTCTCTGTGATACTTTCTCTCCTCAACGACTACCTGTCGCAATTCATCGCGGATAACCTCAACAGTGGTTCCCTCGTTACTCGACCCGACAGGTTCTTCCATTGTGCGAATAAATATCTCGACTAGCGTCACGCGATGCACTTGAATCACTTTGAATAATTGAGAAAACGTTTGAGCTGTTTTTTTGCATACGATGAAAAAAAAATAAAAAGAAAAAATGTTAATTCGCGATTATCATGTTATGGTGCGAATGAGGACACGCGAGGAATGTGCCGGAGATGCCGACCTACTCGCGAGTCATGAATGGATCAGCTGAGACGCATTCAGAAATCTACCGCGGATCAGTCGTGTCTCTCTCGTGCAGACGCATCAGCGCATCGCTCTCTCTCTTCTATCGTATCCACAGAGAATTTATGAACGAGCAAGGAGCCTCTGTCGAACAGCTGTAACGTAGTGGTACCGTAACAGTGGTTCTTATCATTCGATGCGCCCGACTATTCGAGTGGCACGGATCATCGTTTCGTCAGACTTAACGACCCGTAGAGATATTTTTTTTTCTCGTTCCTTTCGAATAAACAACTCAGTCAACAAGGTGTATTTTTATATTTGAACGATATTAGTGAAACAATAATAGTTATACATAGAATAATTGATACGAGAAGATATTAATACAGTTAAAAACACTCCATATTCGGGAATCGTTTGTCTGTAGTTTCTTCGTCGCCGTCGCGTACGCGTTGTATCGATAACACGTTGTAAAGCGCACGGGGAAAAGCGGAAGTGGGACCGAGAACTTGAAGACGAACATCGCACTTTTCCAGCATGAGTTTCCATTTGAGTTCGGAACGCTCGGTCGAGTCTTTTGTCTTAATAATGACAATAAGAAAAAGATAATAATAATAATAATACGAGATATCCTTGAAAATGGTTTCCGATTATGGAATGGTGCGCTTTGAATAGTTACGAAAGAATAACTACCATAAATTCGGAAGCTGTGCAATTGAGAGCTTTTTCGGCGGCAGTTCCGGTCAGTCGACATCCGATTAGATAGCCGGTGTCGTCTTTTAGATTCAATTTCAGATGGATATTGGCGACGTTCATGGGTTCGCGTTGCCCGTTGCCGCAAGGACAGTTGAGATTCATACAAGAATCTTTTCCTTCGACGACCAATCGTTTGCACAAAGCACTACAATGATAGTTAATCACGGATTGAAGATTTTTTTATTTCGATAATCAATATCATGGATTGAAAATATTTTATTGCGGCCATTAATAATGGTTTGAAGATTTTTTCTTTCGATAATTTGTCACCGATTGATGATTTTTTATTTGGATAATAACTAATGACGGATTAAAAAAATTTTTTTCGATTATTAATGGTGGAATCAATTTTTTTTTTATTTCGACGATTAATCACGAATCGCGAATTGAAGTTTCTAAATATTTTTTATATTTCATACTGTAATAATACTTTGCAATGTTTGTCGTTGTTTCACCTACCATCTCGTTATTATTGCGCCGGAAGCGTTTTCCATATTCACTTCCGTCACAGATGCGTACAGAATAGTCACGAACTGAATTCTCTCGCCGTCGCCGATTGTTTTGCTGTTCAAACGCTCCGAGATCTCTTGTATGGTCATTACGGTTTTGATGCTATCAGCTGCAATAAAATTCGAAATATCGTGTTTATTGAACAAAAAAATATTTTAGAACGAAATATCGATCGATTTTTTTTTTCTTTTTTTTTTTTACTGACGATTAGGAACAGCGAACGGATCTTGCGGCGCGTAATTCGGATCGCAACGGATGGACTTTCTCACTTCGGATGTTTGCGGCAGATCAGGATTTTCCGTTATCAACGTTTTCCGTACTAATTGGGGAAAGTAAAAGTCGCGTTAGAATCTCGAGCCGTACAAACTTGTCTCGCGTGATAGTGTAAATATTTTCGCTTTAAGCAAACCTATAGTTACGGCTGTTTTCTTTTTGAAACGATCAAAAGCGATGCGAGCGTCCGCTATGAATAATACGGTGTTTCTCGGTTCCCAAAGACCGGATATTCGGACCCATTCGTGTTCCCACAGTTTCAACGATATCGTATCCTCGCAGGAACCATCGGCAACTTCAAAATCGCGGCATACCAATGATTTACCGTCTTTCGCGATAATCGTTCGAGAATCGCTGACCTTGAAAAAAACAACAGCAGCAACGAGAGTTGGTAGATTGCCCTTGAAAAATATACGAAACGAAAAATGCTGTAATAATAAAGGAAAAAAAAACATACGAAGGTTACGACGACCAATAGATCGACGAATTGTTCTTGCATCGCTTCCATTTCTTCGAGAAGGCGTTTGATGTTCATCGATAGTGATGCATTTTTCGTCGGCATTTTCAGTAGAGGCAAATATCGCTCTTTGTCGGGACTGTCGTGAAACTGAACGAGTGCAATACCCTCGTTCACGGTAAGACTGTAGGGACTCGACACGTTGGGGCAAAATTGTTCGTTTTTGTCGTTTGGCTGACGCGTCAGGACCTTAGCGTTAATAACGTCGACTAAAAAATACATCGAAATAAATGGCAATGAGTTCGGAGCGTTTCGTACGTCGCGGAACCCTAATATTCGTAATATTCAAATTTTTACGGACCCACACTGCCAATGTGAAAGTTCGTGACCATTTTTTCAATAAACTCGACGCCGCCCCAAACGGTAACATTTATGAAATCTTCGTCGGAGTCGCGAAGCGTGAAACTCCATACTGCACGCGTACCAGTGCGATCTGTAATTTTTTCTTATCTCGTAGAAAAAATATAGGTCACAGGTGCACGATGGAATATTTCGATTTCATTAGGTAAAGAGCGAGATAAGTACGAAGAATAAAAAAAACAAACACGACTCACATTGCGACGGATTGGCCTCGAAAGTTTTCGCGTTCACACTGCTTATTATGATACCGATAACGAGTGAATTTTGAGTGTTCGGTTGAATAGATTTTAAAGCCTGACGATAAACTCCAGACATGATTAACGTTTTTTCGCGATAGCTACGAATTATTTGCACACACGCGTTCGATGCGATTTATCGAAGGTCAATATTGACGATGCGGTATGCACGTACGTTTATTTTTTTTTATCGAATATCTTATACGCGTGGAGCGAAGCGCGGTACTAATTGTATTCACAAAACTTCGACATTTTGTTTGAACGACGGTTGAATTATTCACCAATAACAAACGGTCAACTATCGATGTTTGCATTAGTGCGCATGCGTTCGCGAAATTGACCAATTGTTTCATTTTTTTCGATAAATTTGAAAATAAGCGGAAAGGGAGGGGATGGGGCAGGAGATCGAAATGAATAATTGTTCTTTTTGATGTAATCGATGAAATTTAATTAAGGCACGCCGCTTCCTACCGCGATACAATAGTATCACTATATAACCCCTTCAAGTTATTCAATGCTTATGAGAAATTATTAATTTACACATGTAATATTGATTCAACTTAACAACACCGCGAGCGACGCGAGTTGTTTGACTTTTTGTTTTTATTAGGCACGCTTTCTACACTCGTGTAGGTGGTCTTCGCATTTGTTATGCCCAATGAAAACTAAGCACCGTACGTACATATATATATTTTGTTTTTTTTTTTCCTAAAGAGATCAAGAATAATTAGCGACAATAACGGTACATCGCTAGACACCTCGAAATCGAAGGTCGATATACAACCAATAATTAGGCGGAATTAGGAAACAGTGGAGCTTTAAGCTCAACAACAATATTGCCTCGATGTGTTTTTTTTTACATATTTATACATAATACATATAATTAAGAGCAATACTTGACAATCATTGAGCTAATTTGCGCGCTTACGCACCCCGCGGAAGGTTAACGCGCAACTTCGTTATTAATTGATATATTTATTAATTGAACTATATGTTGTTAAAAAAAAAGCACCCAAAACAGCGTGTAATATTTACAACGCCTACGCACGTGGTTAAAACATATATCGTTAAAATCTTATTGCGTCAATCGGATGTGAATTCAAAAATAAACCTCTCACATTGGAAAGATATTTACAACGTTTTCCTATCTTATCTAATCTGGCGAAACGGGCCAAAGCGTTAAATGCCTCCGGTAAGATTTGTCGTTTACACTTGCGCACATAAGCTTTGTGTGTCTGTAACGTGTGTTTCCGTCTTTTTTTCTTATAATTATACAGGAGTTTCTGGATTTTCCCAATCCTCGGCATTCTGTCGCGAGATTGCTTTGCCGTTCGTCGATTCGTGAACAACGAGACTCAGCGAGTCGTAGTAATCCATGTCGATCGATCTTTCACCGCCTTGAGGTATACTTCGGCTCGAAGGTGGCGATAGATCGCTGCTTCCTTCGGGACTGAAGTTGTGGGTAAACACACTATCGGATTGGGAGTGCGACGGTGTCGACATTTCGGAAACTAGAGGCGTCGATTCGTCGTCGCTTTCGGCTTTCGTCGAAGAATTTTGTACCCCACCGCCGATCAGACGATCGCGCAGTTTGCTTAATTTCTCTAAACTCGTAGTTGGCACCGGTACCGATATCGTGAATTCGTCATCGGTTACAGCGGGAGTGGAGCGTCTCGTATTAATCGTCGTCGAGGCTGTAGCTTTCAGGGGATTGTTGATACTTCCACTATTGCCACTGACGCAGTACTCGTCTGTGGACTTTGATCGGTAAGCTGGTCTGGGCGATGGAGGTGGAGATATCAGAAGCGATGACGGTCGGCTCATTCCTTTCTTCTTCTTCTTGAGGGCGCGATTGCTGTGGGAGTAAGTCGATCTCGTGCTGTTCTGCGAGGCAACGCTACGCTGTGAATTCGTACGTCGCAACACCGTCATCGAATCCTGAGAGCTATCGTCCGAACTTTCGGGCTCGTCGTGCACCGGTACCCAGTGGAAAATCGGCGAAGCTTGCAGCAACACGTAGTCAGTGTCGGGCGCTGTGCTACTCTGGGATCTCGAACGATCACCTAAAACACAATTGTTTCGCAATACTCATTCTTGTTACACAAAAGAAAAAAAAAAGAACATAATAATTCAACACGTTTATTCAAATTAAAATTAAATTATCGTAATAAATAATTAAGAAAAAGTAATGTACGATAAGTCCACCGACATTCCATGATGTTTTACGACGAATAAAGATTATACGGTTTTATGGTTTTTTTATTTTTAACATCTAATCAACGACCTGCCCTGACATCCGCAAAACCAACGACGAAATGACAAACACCTGTTATTCATTACTACTTTTTTTTCTCTTTCTGTTAAATTTAAAAAAGAATGTAAAAAAAAACAACAAGAACAACGAAGAGACGACAGGAAGCATGCGTTACTACGAAGCTTTTAGATATTTGTAACAAATAAATGAATACAATTATATCGTTTCGGTAGTATATATTTTTATTATTGTCAATTTTGAGATACGTAACAGTTTGATAATTTTGTGTTGTGCGCTCGGTGGCGTATGAATGACGTACAGTTAAAACGAGAGAGGCGGGGATTCTAAACGTGCCGGGAGATTTTTTTTCCATTTGCGATGAAGAAACATAGACGAAACTTTCGATGCAGTTTTTTAAATGTTTTACTGTTTGCCGTAATATCTTTGGCGCACGAATAGCTCAATTTTGAGAGCCGAGTATTACAGACTTCCGAAATGTGTTCTATTTCTATATTTCTTTTTTTCTTTCAACTAGCAACAGCAGAACATCGTAATATCACAGTCTTATGCCTACGTCGCTCTTTATTACAATAATACTTTTTGTTGGTTTTTCTTTGTTTTTCTTTTTTTGGGACGTTCGTATACGTGGAATCGTAATAACAGGCATTCATCTCAAATACGTATTCTGTAATTGCCATTAAAAATCTCACATTATATACATGCATTCATCGTCTCGTAATTATGTACAATGTACAAAAAAATTGTTTGCCATGTGTATCGCACGGAGGCGCTTGCGATCAACGCGTTTACACTTCCGGTACATTAAATAATTAACCGGTGAAAAATCGTCGTCTCTAACATCGTAACGCGAGCTACGGACAAAAACGCTCTTACCTCGCGTCTGGAAACATCCAAAAAAAATTGTGCATTTATCGTAAAACAGTGTTTTCATTAATACACCGATGGAAGCCTACGGACAAACTTATCGTACAATCTTATATAAAAAACTATTTTTTTTCGATCTTCTGCTCTGTTTCATTAACTATTATCGAACGGTTGGCACTAATTTTCTTTTCTAACTAAATATTTTTAATACCTTTGATTGATTGTGTTTAAGCAAAGAAAAAAATAGTATTTGAAACTGCATTATGCAAGAGACTTGCGAAATTGAATCGTTTTTTCTTTCTTTTTATCCGAAGTACGAATAAACAACATTATACATAACAGTATGTTGCGTGGTACACTTGAACGGACGCGAAAGGATTGCGAGGCGAGGTTTTTTTTTGTTTTGTTTTTGTTTTTTTTTTATTATTTGCCCCCTTTAAAATCAGTTGCGATCTGACTAGAAGTTTGTGCAGTATTCGGTGGCGATGTCAGGGCTTTGGTCGGACATCGATGGTTCCTGTACTATGACCAGAGGCAGTGAAAGCGGTAGGGAAGTGGGCTCACCTGGCAGTGAGTCTGTCGTTGGGACAGCCGGCGACGGTACATCCAACACATCCTCGCAAGCTTCTTCGTTCAATGTTTGTAGAGCTCCGCAAATCATTTGTTCCTCCAGCGTTACCTAACATTTCAATGTAATTCCAATAATCGCCATTAAAGTTTTTTGCTAAAAATCGTTATTCCGTATCCTCAACTGTACGGACCAACCTTTCTTTACACACATTAGAGTTTCGCTTATAAAAGGCACGATTAAGCGTGGCTCTAGTCTATTTTGTAGTGAAAAAAGTAATTTTAAGAGGTCCTCAAGAGACTTTACCTGGAACTGTATCCGATTTTTATGTTTTTTGGTTTTTTTTGTTTGTTTGTTTTTGGTAGTGAAAAGAAGAAAAACAACGTTGGTGTTAGATAAGTTCGATTGATAGATATAAATATAGATGAAGAAAAAAGAAAAAAAATCATTCCTCATACATCAAATTCGATGAGAATCCGTCTCACCTGTTTTTCCATTATAGATTGTTTTGTTTGATCTCGTCGCGGTGGACCGTCCGTTCTCGATGTTGTTTTTTCTTTCTCCACGTGAACCGGTATACTTCGCGGTATGCTTCCCTGAGTCGCGTGTTCTGGTATCGCGTCAAACAAAAGACAAAATCAAATTCGTCGCTTTTGCGATGAGTTATCGCTGCGAATCCTTACCTTTGCGCGCTATCTGTTCGGGTCCAACGGAGAATCGTACGCTACGAGGTCCTTCTTCGTGAGTGGTGAATGAGGATAATTCTTGTTCTCGCAACGAAGCGACAACCATTCGAAACAATTCCCAATCACCGAATGACATTCTCAGTACCTACGCAACCGAAAGAGAAGTTAAGAATCGCTGTAAATACCGCTCGCGTTTCGGTAACGCGATAAACAACCAAAGTTACCTCCTTCAAGTCCTGCAAACCGCAATGCAACAATACTCTGCCGCTGATATTGTTATCTCTTACGAGACACTTGTAATCGTCGATTTTGTTGGGATTGAGATCTTCGATCTTTTCGAGAAGATCGCATACTCCGTTTACAGTGAGACTCGAAAGTTTCGTGTCCAATATCTCGGCCTGGAAAAAGATTAGCCGTTATATTTTTGTTTCTGAAACTCATCGAAAGTCAATGGAGAGAATTGCGGTGTACGAAATTGTACCGGCAATGTGGTGGTTGCGGATAGCGGTTTCGGAACGGGTTCCATCGGCGGCATCCACATGGGAGGGTGCCATCCGTATGGAGTCTGTAGTCCCCAAACCGGTGGTGTCATAGGAGGCATAGATTGACTCTGCAAACTCGGAGTTCTCGCGAATTTCGACGGTCTGCCGTTTCTACTGGAAGCCAATTGTTCGGATTGTGGATGATGCCACGGCGACATAGCTTTGTACATCGGCTGATTAGCATCTTCCTCGACGCTCTGCTGTTCCTCTTTTATTCTCTTCTTGATGTAAGGATCGAGATTAATAGTGAAAGGCAGAAAAACTTTCATGTCACTGACGAGAAGACTCGATCGATGGAACGTGAGAAACACATCGAGTTTACGCTCGTCTCTGTCCATCTCGAGAAGCGGTTGAACATCTTTGAGTACCGGAATCTGCGGACGCACTCTGCAGAGGAAGACGAGAATTCACAATTTGCGAAAGAAGAAAAGGAAAATCTCGATGGGGGAGGATACTTACTTGTCGTAGAGACTTTTCAATGACGTGGAATCGTCGAGACCCTCTTCATACATGTCGTAATGAAGTATTAGCCATGACGTTCTAAACGGCCATTGCTCGGTGATGTTTATCCAACTGGCGAGATGATACCAGTTGAAATCAATTTGGAATGCTTTCAACAGTCTCCCGGTTACGTAAACGACGTTCATAAGACGTCGCATACTTCGCGGGTTTACGTCACTGAAGTAATCGTCGGTGAGGAGCATTTTGTTTAAATCCTGCGCTCCGCCGAGTCTATTCAAATTGCTACCTATGCTACTGGCTATAGATTCACTGAGGCGCAACTTTCTACTGCCCTTACGACTCGGCGGCTTAAGCTTCTCGTTGCTATTCATTACGCTCGATTCGGTGCTCAATCTTCTGTTCGACACGGAGTGATGCATCGCGTTAGCGGTCGCGTAATTAACGCTCTCCTCCGCCTCGTTCCACGTCGTTTTTTTACCGTGTTGCGCCGTTTGCTGCGCTACCTTCACCTTGCGAAGTCCACTGTTTTGAAGGTAAAACGGCAAGTGTACCATGTTACGGAGGTAATCGTGACCACCGATGTTCGACTCTGTGAAAATTCTTCGACTGTTCACTTCGACAGCCTGAGAAAAAATAACAACGTTGACAAACGAAGGCAAAGAAAACTTTTATCGGGGAAAAATCGTTACTGCGACGTTTCTTTTTGTCGCTACCTTTGCAATAATATGGGGATCTATCGCCAAAATAACGACGAATGGACACGAGTTGTCGCTGAACAACGCTTGCATTGCATCGAGAACCAGCAGAACTTTGTCCTGTTCACAGCTGTCGAGTCCATCGACGATAACTACCAATCTGCTCTGTTGAGATGTGAAACTATCCAAGCATTTGACCTGAGATCGGAAAAAAACAATGTTATATCGATATTAAAATTATTACGAACATATCGTTTTATAAAAAAATGCGAAATGTACCATTTCCGTCATAAGATTGACTTCGCTCTTCAATGTCTGTATGAATCCTTCGCTCTTAACGGTGTCGAGCTGAGCTATGCTTCGTTGAAGATGTCTCCTTTGCGAGAATACTATTGCCTGAAGAGTTCTACTCCACGTGTATAAATTTGCTATTACACTGAACGCCAACAGCAGCAAAACTGTTATCATAATTATTTGCGCCGTGACGGTGTCGATTCTTTTTCTAAAAAAAAAAATAAATCGTACGATTGTCGTGGTTTCTTCTTTGAATAGTTCAATTGTCAGAATATTCGATGAATTTTTGTTCGACTCACTCCTCGGTAGTCCAGTCAATGAGATACAGCGTCAGTATCGATACCCCAACGAGAAAGCTGCAGAAGCAAACTTCGAATATTACTATGTACGGCAAACAACAGACGTGCCGCCACGTCCACGACGTAGTGGTCTTTATGGGTTTCGGTTTGAATGCTCGATAAAGACGCGTCGCGAGAGATCCAAAATCATTTTCTATCGAGTCGTAGAGTGAGCCGACCATCTGCACAACAGCGTTTTCGCCGGCCGACGTTGTGCCGACGCGGGTCTGATCGGTGAAGTAGAATTTGATTGGTTGTATCGTCAAGCCGTCGTTAAGCTGACCGGTCGGCGGATGACAAAATATCACTTGGAGCAATAGTTTCAGAGAGTTCAACTTTGTGGTCAACGCTACGGTGAAGTTGTACGGCCAATACCAGTCGTATCTACGGATCGACGTGAAAAAAAAAGCATAAATAAGAGTATCAAGGTGATTTCAATGTTTTTGAATAAAATTAAGGGGGGCGTATCGTTATAGTACCACTAAAAGTGAGTTTCCGAACAAATTTCAAACTTCCATTGGGATAAAAATCTGAAAAATATCAACCATATATAGGGTCCTAAAAAGATTAATTTCGCATAAGAATAATGTCAAAAGTTATTAACAAATTTGTTTTAAAAAAATTGTCTAAAAAATCCGGTAATGCAACTTTTTTTTGCGATAATTGATCTATTAATTTTTCCGAACGCATACATATTTTTCAGAATTTTTATCGAATTTGCCAAATTGTTTCTTTATTTATGGATGAAAAGTCACGAATTTTGGATAAGAGTTTAAAGATACACTGCGCATTACACGCAAAAATTTCCCGGGCGATCGATCCACCATATTTGCAAATATCGATCGAAGATTTTTCCAATAACGATATTTTTTTAAATTAGAAAGAATTCTTTAAAAATTCATATGTATTCGAAAAAATTAACGAATCAACTTACTCTAAAAAAAAAGTTACCTTACCGGATGATTCGTTGAACAAATTTTTTAAAACTACTTTGTTAACAACTTTGCGGAATGATTAGTATGTGAAACAAATGTTTTTAGCGCCTTCCGTATGATTGATTTTTTTCAGGTTTTGATCCCATCGGGAAGTCTTCGAAATTCCCTCCGAATCCCTAATTTTTCTGAGAATGTAACAATACACCCTTTTTAAAGTGGTAAAAAAGGGGAAAAAGATAGGTAGACGCATCTCACCTCTTGTTGGCGTACCAGACGAGCACTAAAAATATGTAAACAATAATAATGAGCGCGAGACCCGAGGCGAGTCCAATTATCCACGACTGTAGGGCGAGTCCTAGCGTTACTCCGATCAACAGAGACACGTGAGCGGTTACAATGAAAAGGAGAGGCGAAAATTGGAACACTGGATCGATCCACTGACGAGCAAAGTTTTTCATTTCCTCTGTAAGAAAAAAATGCAATTAATTCGCTGTAAAAAGAATTGTATTGCATTGGAGAAATATATCGTTGATCTATGGATAAACACCTCTTAATTTGTTTAGTAGGAAGGATTTTCCGGAGCCCCATTTGGCGTAGAGACCCACAGTGATTGGCGTCGAGAGCGAAGGCTCGCTGAGGATGTCGGCTAAGGCACTACTGTACAAATCATAACCGAGCATATTTTCATTGTCTTCGTTCGTGTTGAGACGTCCTGAAAATTGTCGGGTATAAGAATTCAGAACTAATTTATATGAATTATAAAAATCATCGATAAAAGATAAAAGTTATTGTGATCCTTACGAGCGCCGAATATCTGTCCGAGTATTGTTTTCGGATGTTTGAAATCAATGTTATACGGTGTCTCGCCTTGTCGATTGGGGCGATAAAGTAATTGACTATTTTTCGGATTTCTCAAAAGTATCTCGACGATTCCTTTGGATCGCGCGCGCATTGCTATGTGAAGTACGGTATCGCCTTTTTTATCGGTAGCGGAAACCTTTGCTTTTTTATCAAGCAATATTTGTACCATTTCGGCATTGCGTGATCTCACAGCCCTCAGCAAAGGTGTATCTCCATCCTTGGTCGCTATTTCCAAATCTGGATTAGCGTTAAGCAATAATTTTAATATCGCTACGTTGCCCTTTTCAACGGCAATGTAAGTCGCCGTTTTTTTGTCCTGCAATCGGTAAATAACTCGATGAGATCTCTCGCACGTTATATATCCGCGATTAATAAACGCGTAGCGTTCATACATTTTCGAATAGCGAGAAAACTACGATTGCAATCAGAAAATCAAATGAAAAAACTTGACGATAAGGCGATAAGTGGTGAAGCACTTTATAACGGTTTATCGTAAGACTGTTGAGAAATCATACGTTTCATTCTTCGATTTACCTTGCCGGCGACGTCAACGTCGACGTATTTCTTTAGCAGAGCCTCGACGACCGAACGATGACCTCCCTTTACCGCGTGAATCAAATTCGTATCACCGGCGCGATCTTGAATGTTGATGTAAGCACCGGCGTTCAAGAGGGCACTGGCAATTTCGTGATATCCTTCGCGTGCAGCGATCGCCAAAGCCGTGCAACCGTCCTTGTCGAGGGCGTTAACATTCGGTTTGTGTTCCAGCAGCAACATCACGACGTCGACGTGATTGCCGAGGGTCGCGACGACCAGCGCCGTCCACGAGTACTGAATTGCGGAAAAACGTATATACGCGTTATAAATACATTTGTCGGCTATTCGAATGATTTATACGTCGAATTCCTCGGGGCTTTTCTTACCATCCCAGCGGTGTCGACGTTGGCACCGGCTTTCAGGAGAATGTCAACGATCTCTACGTTCCCCTTTCTCGCTGCCCATACCAGTGCTGTGGTTCCATACTGTTGGAAAAAAAAATTAATTTACGTAAGAATTTCATAAATAAAAACTTACGTTGAATTGTCGATTTTTTTTTAAATGTGTAAAAAAAAATGGTAATAATATAAAAATATTTTAAATATTAAACATTTTTTTTTACTATTTAATTTTGCTTTTTATTAATATTTTTAAGTATTTGAAATATTAAAAAAATCAAAGTTTCATGTTTTTAATATTTAAAAAATACCTTGTCGCCGACGTTAACTTTGGCCCCGTGAGCGATGAGATCTTTGACGATATCCACGTATCCACGACCGGAGGCCCACAAGAGCGACGATATGTGATAATTTCCGTGAGCGTTTACGTCGGCACCGCGAGAGAGAAGCATCGTCACCGTGGCGGCGCGACCCTTGTACGTCGCCCACATGAGCGCCGACCATCCTCCCTGTGATATAAAATAATAAGAAAAAAATGTAATTAAGCAACTTTAATGGAATGGCTAAAGCTTTTATGTTATCCATAAAATACTGACCACGTCACGGTGTTCCAAGTCTGCTCCGTGTTCCAGTAGTTCGAGGCAAACATCCGTGTAACCTTCCTTCGCCGCGCACAACAGGGCACTCCAGTTGTCCTACGGATCGAAAAACAATATTTTAAAGGAAATCGATATTTTTTTATTTATTTTCTAATGCGATTCTACTTTTATTCGCAAAGCAAAACTACTCACTCCATCTTCGGCATTAACGTCGGCACCGTGATTAATGAGCTCCCGAACAAAGTGCAGCTTTCCCTTCGATGCCGCAAGAATGAGAACCGTACTGCCATTCTAAAAAACAGGTAATAAGAATGAAGATATTACGGTGGGAAAAAAAAGATTTCATGAAAACGGAGTGTTGATGTTTTAAAATATATTTATGTATTTTATGTATTTTATAATATTTTATATACTTCGTCCCGGTCGTCGATCTGTATCCTCTTGTTCTCGAGAAAATTTTGTAGACCAGCGAGATTATCGTCGGCGATGTAGCTGGCGAGCGGTCGGTAGCAGAGTGACACCATCGAGTCCGTCCGATGAAGAGTCTGGGAAATCCAAAAAAAGAAAAACCAACAATGCAACAATTATTTAAAAAAAAAAAAAGAAAAAAAAACGACAATTCGCCGTTTACCCGACGATTAATGAAAGGCACTCGAGGTGGAGGCGTAAACGACGTTGTACGAAAGGCACATCGAAATTAAATTGCAGTTATTATAAACGACATCAACAAAATCGGTTAAATTAAAAATAAATTAAAAAATCGCCAAGGCAAGCGGAAAGCGCTCGTCGATCGTATTCGGATCGTTGGCAAACTTTTTTTACTTCACTGCGGTATGGGAAAAGAGATTTTCCGCGCGTCTCGCGTGCGGAAAACTCGATTTTCACGCCTTGCGAAGTAAAATCGTATACGATACTCGGCGGAAAAGCGTTTTCTCAGCTCGTGTGAACGTAGCACTCGCCTTCGGCTTGTGCTGCAAACTCACAGTCGTGAGAAAAAGGTTTTTTCTTCCTCGTGACGTAATATACTATTTCTTGTTCTTAGTCTTCTTTTTCTCAGCAAAAAGAAAGAAAAAAAAAGACTACGAAAAAAAATCGGCATAGGCGAGAAAACACACGCGAACGTACGCTCAGCGAAACGTTGATGCTGTAGTTCGAGGCGACGGTGTTTAACCACGAAATTATCGAGAGTTGCATTCTCGCGAAGATTCGTTTCGGAGAAACAAACAAAAAGAAAAGTGAGAAAGAAATAAGCCGAAGCGACGCGTTAAGATCCTCGCTGATGACTGCCGGACAATTTCGTCTCCTCCCTCGGCGCTTCGTTATGGTGTTGAGGCTTCCAGTCACCGAAGCCAACGACGATACCGAGTGTATGCGATATTAGAGGTGTGCGCGCGTGTAAGATTGAGAACGAAAGGCCACTTGCAATATTTATCCAATCGCAGTGTGTTTCAGTACTAAATTATAATACTATTTACATGCTGAAAGCCATATTTCTTCTCTGTATTGATAATTTCTTTCATCGTGTGAGCTGTTATTCCTTTTTTTTCCATGTAACACTGCACATGCACACGTGCGCGCCGAATTACGATAAAACTTCGATCACTCGTCAAATTCCTCATCACTCCCGTAATGCGCCATTTGCCAAACAATAAAAAAAAACAAAAAATCTCAGCACTATTATTCTATGCTTCGTGATTAAAGTTTTCATTTTAATATATATTTTTTTTAATCTATTCGAATACACGAGCGTTAAGTTATATTTAGCGAAATAACCATGCGACTCGTCTAGACGAGTTATTTTTATTATCCCGTTAGAATCAATTTGCATAATTGATATATTTACGGGAAAAGGAAAAAACTCGTTTTTCCTCCGCACACAGTTCGCAGAAGAACTTGGATAATTTTGAGGCCGTAAGTAATTTGTTTTCGAGTTCATCGTATACGCGACGAAGAAAAACAAAGTCGAATGTCGGCTGTTAAAAGAAATCAAACGACGATAGGTCACGAAACAATAATTAGTGATATTGCCACACGAGAGAACGAACCACATGCCAAAATCACACGAGTGTCAATGTGTCAATGAAATTACGTGAATGAGATATATATAAAAAAAAAAAGATGATTCATGAAACGGGTCTAAAAGGGACAACAGCGGCTCATCGTTTTTTTTTGTTTCACTTTTGTTGATTATTTTGCTTGTTTTCGTGTTTTTTTTTTTTTTTTTTGCTCAAAGGACTAACCATCTGCGAGTGCCTTCTTATGCCGAAGTTGAACTTGCGAGCAGTGCCGTCGGACCCAACGCCCGTAAAGGTGAAACTCGGCACGTGAATATGTGGAAAATGCGTGCCAAGCGAGTGATGATGGTGACGATTATGCGGATGAGACTGTTCGGTATCCTCGACGTCCGATGCAGTCGTAACGTTTGACCACGAATGCGGCTGCGGCATATGCAGACGAAGAAACGGAAGTTTCGATTTTCGTCGACCCTCGCGAGCCGGAAAACGCGACGAGGTGTATTCGAGACCAGCATCGTCGCTCGGAATCGTCGAACTTATCGAAATACTACTCGGTGTACCGCTTCTCCCGTGCAACTCGGCGATATCCGATCCCAGTAGAGATCGAGGAACACCACCGGAAGCTCCTACCAAACTCGCAGCAATACTCGAACCGATCGCCGCATTCGTTATACTCGGCCTTCGCATCGAATTTCCATGTGTTTCCGGGGAATTACCGATCCCTGCCAGTATTTCGACGTTACCGTTGACTTTGGTACATCGAGCGTCCGTAAGAAAATCCGGACTCGACGCCGATCCCTTAGCTGCAAGATCGTTTAGCTTCGTCGATTTTGTCGTCGTCGTCGTCGTCGTCGATTCGTGAAAATTTCTCGATACATCGAATACTCGCGAGCGATCATCGTATCGCTGCGGTACTTCTAAGAAATTTTTCGCTACCTTAACGCTGTTCATCGAAGCGGTACTGTCGCTCGAGGGAAAGATGAATTTTGAAATGGACATTTCACCGATAACTTTTTCCGGATAAGGAGTCAAACTCGATCCGGCGTTCATGTCCAACATCGGTAATTTTATCACAATCGGATTTTTGTCAAACGCTTCCGGCGCGTTCTCGACGCTCTTCGACGCGACGGAAAGATCGCCGATCTTCGAAACTCCGTTTTCATCATCAGCGACGAAACTTTTTCGCTCCACATTCAAGGCGGATATTTCTTCAGTAACTCTGCGCGCTTCTCGCAACGTTGTTCTCTGTTTTCCATCGATCGATACGCGTTCTTCGCTAACTTCGATCGAATGGATTTCCTTTGATTTCGACGAAGCTAATTCTTTGCGGGACGAACCGTTAAAACTACTCGCATTTGTGTCTTTCGAGCTCAGGGCAGGTTTTTCATCGTCCTCTTCTTCCTCGTCCTCATCAATCTCGATGCGAAAATTCGCCGTCGAGATTCTTGAATTTTTGTCATCTGCCTTCCGCATGGCATCCTTCGATTTTTCATACGATATAAATTATATCAAACGATCAATTATTACGAAATTGTGTAAAGGGAAACAGGAAATTCGCTCGATATGGAATCCGATGTAAAAAATCTTCGTGTGTGCAACATAATTCACGTGCGAGACGATTAATCTTCGTGCGAACGTGCGCGAGAGCTGCGAAAGAAATTGATATCTTGTAAAGATCGAGAACTCCATTCGCGCGAATCTGGTGTACAATCTATATATGCAATATACTTATGTTAAATCGAATGCGTTTCTGATAAGATAATGACGACGACGATGATTAGAATTGTGAGAAACTTGATAATTAATGAGTTCACAGTTATGCACACAATTCATCTCGTACCACCTATTTTATCGTACGATTTAATTCGTAATGTATGTACAAAGATCTATGAAAAAAATTGTAATTAAAAACGCATAATACACAACAAAGATATTTCGATGGAATAAAAAAAAAATGTCATCAGTGTTTGGATTTAATCGATACGAATAATGCGAATAACGGTTATCGACGAAAAAAAAAAAAAAAAACGCCCGAAGTAAAAAAAAACAATACTTTCTTCTATACAGGAATAAAAATGTTTCGATTTAAATAATATCGCCGTCATAAAAAAAACATTTACCAGAGTGTTCGGTTTTAATTCAGACGGGCAATACGATCGACGGAGATCAACGAGAAATATTTCAAGGTTTTGAGTTCACAGTAACTTCGAGACACGGACACGCGGGGGGGACATAGTGAATGAGAAACACGAGCGTACAACTAAGTTCACATGACGATGGGAGTTGTATTTAAATTGATGACGATCACGCGCGAACGTTAGCGTTAGCGAGGCAATACGCCGATTAAACGTTTGTGATCATCTTAAGACTCGTGATCACTGGAGGATCGAATGCGAATCGTTAAGTAACTCGTGACTCGAATTGACATATTCGTACGATCTTTTTTGCCTCCAGACGTGTCACGAACAAAAAAATATGTGTGTATATATCTTATTAGCTTTGTTCTTGACAGACGATAAAACGAACGGAGATAAAAACACCAGACAGACGGATTGATCCGCGATCAATACACTCGCGACGTTCGACCTGACAATCTATCTTCCCGCGTGGATCATCGCAGTTGTGTCAACCATAGAAATCATTGGAAACAACGAAAAAAAAAAAAAAAAAAAACCCTAAATAAGCGAAAGTGGCGATCGAAGGATTACAATTACGAACCCTCGAGAAGCTGGCAAGTCGTAGCATCTTCTCCAGATTCTTCGTAGACATTCTATTCACTCCGGGATCCACGAACTTTTCACCGTATCGCGTTTACTATTCTACGGAATCGGCGAAAAGGCCGCGAAACTTTCGAATTAAGTGTTTTATGTATTATATTTGTTTCTGTTCTTTCTTCGCGTAATATTCGACGATAATTCCCGGTCGCGTTTTCCGAGCGCGAAAAATCGAATGAAACTGTCGTCTTGACGTTATACAGAAGGAGCTACGAAAGCCAAAGAGATTCAAGTAGCGTATCGCGACGACATATATATACCGCTCGGATCCAGAAAGCTATGTACACAGCACAACTCGCGGCAAGCCATTCGTTCTGCGGGGTCGGTGAAGCTTCTCTTATATGTATCAATGTGTAATAATATGTCTATATATATATATGTGTGGTGACGGCGTACACGCGCCGGAGTTTCTTGTGTACTCACAATACACGTATGCGACTGAACTCGCACGATGCGGAACAATTTAGTTAGGCTTTACCGCGTGGATTGAAAGATACGACACAGCCTGGAGCCATGCATCATTCACTGTATAAAGCCTTTCTACCCTCGTAACACCATCGATCTACCGAACGGATTTTTCTTTGTGGACATTGATGACATCGAGCAAACAGGTAACTCTTTGGAAAAACATTATTAGTGATCCAACGGCAATTTTCATCCATCAATCAACTTTAACGATCGTTTTAACACTCTACATCCGTATTGATATTGTAACGCTACTTTTCTACTTGTCTTTCACGAGATTCTAATTCGGTTAACAAATAAATGTATCGTATTTATAGCCATGTCGTTGAATAATAAAAATATATCACACCGGAAACAAAGTTTCAAATGATTGAAACTGATATTGAATAAATAACCGAGTTAACGAGTTTTTGTGATGGAAATAGTTTAAAAAAATGTTATCTATTTTTTATGGTATTTCAATTCGAGGCCTTGAAAAGTAATAAATCGAACTTAAAGATTCTCCCTCAGTGAATGAAAATATGGAGCATTGAAGATGTATTTTTCAAGTGGCCAAGAAAAACCCAATGAAGTAAACGAAGAGTTAATGTGAATTCGTAGACACGAGAAAAAAAATGCACAACAGCGCCAAGTTGTGGTCTAATCTGCGACATAAATTCGCGGACTTATCGTTCCCTTCGATCGTAAATGAATAAATCGAACTTTAAGATTCTCTGCCAAAGAATGGAAATATGATGCATTGGAGTCGTATTTTTCAAGTGGCCGAGAAAAACCCAATTAAAAGATTAAAGAGTTAATGAGTTCGTAAAGACGCGAAAAGAAGTACTTTAATACATTAGCGCCAAGTTGTGGTTTATCTGCGACGTAAATTCTCGGACCTATCTTTCCCGGTACTTTAATTCGATGTCGAGCAAACAGAGCAATCTAATTTAAAGATCTCCGGTTAAAAAACGAAATGAGTCTCATATTTGAAACGAACTTCTAAGTGGTTGACAACCCCGTCGAATGAAAGAAAAGTGTTAATGAGTTTGTGTATCGAAGGCAGAAAAGGAAAATTTGTCGAATGCATTGGCGCCAAGTTCCGAGTGCAGCAAAGCGTGTGTGTCGGCACTTGGAACAATTAGATAGCACGACAAATTAATGAGCGCTACTTGTTATTACGTGCGTGAAACACACATTGCCACGCACCGAGGTCGGGCAAACATCAGACGCGGGGGCTCGACGCATTGTAATAAACGCGAACGGTGTCGCATACACAGTGCGGCCAAACAGTGAAAATAATAGAGAGCCACGCCATTGCGCGGTGCATAGATAGTAATTGCATCGCATGTTGGATTAATAATTGTTCCAATAAAGCGCCATTATTTGGCGGCGTTAATTGACAAACACCGCGATATACTGCAATACAATATCTGTTTACTTGACTGCAATCGTACGATTTTTATTACCGAAGGTACAAAGAGTACAAGTAGTTTGAGGTCAAAAACCCATATTTTCAAATGCATAAATCATTGCAAAAAATATTTTTTACATTTTTATATTAAGGTATCTTTCACGTTTCGCGACAGTTTTTCGAATTCGAATTTTACCATTTTATAAGTTCATCGAAAACTATTTATAAAGTTTTGTTTTCGAAAGACGAAAATAGAAAAGAAACGTTTAAGCAACGGTTGTCGAATATTTACGTAAACAACTGTGAAACATTTTTTACAGACAACAGCTGTTGCATACACGGTGACGAGTTTACGAATTAGTATTCCATCGTCGAAAATCTCTCAACAAACGCGGATGCACCTTAAACCGTTAAAACACTAAAGTAACAAACGGCCATTCAGAATACGAAAACTTTAACCTCAGATCTGACAGAATATCACCTCATCTC
This sequence comes from Buathra laborator, assembly GCA_934046635.1. Taxonomy (NCBI): domain Eukaryota; kingdom Metazoa; phylum Arthropoda; class Insecta; order Hymenoptera; family Ichneumonidae; genus Buathra; species Buathra laborator. The sequence goes on along the minus strand of OW203897.1, from coordinate 651,183 downwards.
ACCTCATTTTTGTTTAAATACATTCACCGGATGATTGAATCATTTTAAAATAATTTTGGAAATTATTTACCCAATTATTTTTTAAATGAATATTGACTTTCACCTATTTTTCCATTAAAATAGATTCACCGGGTGATTAAATTATTTAAAAATAATTTTGTGAAGTATTGTAATAATTGACAAAATTATTTGCCAATCATTTTAAGAACGATTCTTTTTATCATTAACACCCGATTGATAAGAAGGAATTTCATGCGTATAACATTACCATGAAATTAAAGTGGTTAATTCACAAAACATCTTAAATAATTTTTTAGATTCGAAAAAAGTCTCCGATGCGGAGTCGTTTGACGTCTGTTGAATTCTGTCATTCGCGTTTCCTAAATACCTGCATCGGAGACTATTTCCTAATCTCCAAAATTAATTTACATATTTTGCGGATTAACCACATCTCAGTTGGTTTTTATGTAAAAATTTTATTTTGCTTTTACATTATTTTATTTCATTAAATTTTTTAAGTATTGCTCATCATAAAACTTTATTTCTGAAACTTTGTTTCTCAGCAAAAATCGTCTCGTTTTTGCATCACAATACAATAAAAAATACAAGCTTTCCAAGGATTTTACCAATGAGTACAAAAAGAAAACTGCTTACATGAAATAAAAATTAACGGTCGTGAAATCATTTTCTGAACCAATCATCATTCGTAAATTTGTTTCACGTCACTTGGACAGGTATAATCTCTTATTTTGCATGTGTACCGGAGAACTCTGCGTGGCGTCTGATCCGACGAGTTCGTCATCTACCACCTGTTGTTCAGACAGTTACGCGCTAACGCGTCTACACCGTTTTTTTTTTTCGTTCCGAACGACGACATTAACTCTGTATAATTTATATTTCGTTTTGTCTCATGTGCGTACGAACGGTGATAAGAGTTGTACTGTTACGCATGTTGTGTTATCCACGAATGCGTTTTGCCCGACGAATCTGACGCATAAATTTGACTCTGGTATTACCTCTCACCTACCAATTACCTTGTGCATTGATCTCTCGGCAGTCACCGTCGCGCCTTTCAATAAACCACAATTACTACGAATCACGAGCTCGACTACGTTTCTTATTTATTTAATGTGTTACTCGACACTGTGACTACTTTGACTAAACGAGATTTTGTTGCCGTGTTCTCGCGTCTAGTGTTGCAAAAGTTCCGTTATTGTCAGCTTGCCATGTCGTCGATCACTGCGCGATGCTCACGAGATCTCTCAGTCGCAGTCATCCTCGATATTTCGAATTTTGGCACGGAACGGAAATAAACCGTTTTCGAAAATAAACTCGACGTCTATAGAATGACTATTTTCATTGAGGAAGTTTCATTCAACTGTGATGTTTATACGAGCATTTAATTAAAGTTGTTTCCTGACACATCGACAGTTTCAGAAAGGTCGCGAGACTAATGCGTAGAATGGGTAACATTCGTAGTGCAATCGAAGTGTTAATGAAATTGGACTATGGGCTTCAGTTCTTCGACTACCTATACGTAAATCCAATTACCAGACTAAATGTCTTTGGCGAATTCGAAACTCGATAAGAAGAGTTATACGAGAAACTCCGTTAGTGAACGTTTTCTGTTCTTTCGCTAATGCAGTGAGTGGACTAATGATAGACCTTATCTGTGAGAAATGTTAGCAGCATCTCGTTAAGAAATGAAATAATGAGACACGTACCTGCAGCGTGCTGTGTCAATTTCGGCGGAATCGTCAAGTAATGTAATGTGCATGTGGTGGTTGTTCCCTTATAGTCTATCTCCCTATCTAAGAATCGGTTACACGAATTAGTCGAAAGCACTGCCATTGATTTATTTGTTCGGTAATTGGCTGAAGCTGTAAGTTATTCATGAGAAACTTTATTCACCACAAAAACAAATAATGTATTTCCTGCAATTAGCAATACTCGACGTGATTTCGGGGCAAAACTGTTATTGAATTTATATTAAACGTGGAATATATACATCGAACTATGAGGCCCGAAACATTTGCAGGGAACTATAAGTGACGCGAATAAATTGAATCGCCCTATCTTCCCTAATAATACTTTCTTGTCGTTTTTTATCGCGGTACAGTTTAATACATTCTATGAAAATTTTCCCTAGAAACGAAAAAATATCATTTTTTCCCGACGGCGCTGAAAAGACCATATTTCATGTCTGCAACACAGGATTAAAGTTAGCTATTCTTGACCAGCGGGAGTAAAAGTTAAAAGTAGCCGTGAATAAAATTAAAAAAATAAATAAATTAATAATTTCTTTTATTTATTATTTAAAAAAAATTTATTTATTAATAAATTAATAAAAAATACGCATCAATCGACTGCATCAATCCTGATTCGCGGCCTCAGTTCTTCTTATCGCTAATTTGTGCCGCCAGGACGTTGCAGGCAAAAAATATGGTCGATTTTTAGCAGAGTCGAAAAAAAAGCATCCCACGCCATACGGGAGGAGCGAATTTTCACCTCGTATGAGTGCTGCCCTCACGCACTTTCCTCCCTAGCAGCATAATGTACTACGATTGTAGTATATTGCAATTTTAAGGCGACAAGAAAAGATTTAGCCGGTAACAAAAATCGTACTGAATGCCAGTTTAATCCACAAATATATTTGAAGGAAAAGAAAATTCTATTCCCCTACGAAAGACACAGGACGATGTTTCACATCCCGTTAAGGAAGTTTGGTGATCAGTATCACCCAAACATATTTGTATGTGGATCACGAATAAATAGTATGAATATTCGTTATGCAAAACATCATCATCGGGACTAATGGCTAAGTAAAAATCCAGTTTCGTTTTATTTTTATCTCATATTGTTTAAATAACATGTCGCTGAAGTTCAGAACGTTGGGTGAACGGTTTTTTTTTTGCAATTGTTGAACATATTAGGAAAGGTGATTAAATCACATTATTAGCCAAAAGAATCCATTCCCGAAGTGGTTGTACGGAGCTTAAACCCGTAAAAATCACTGAAAAGGTAAGTTATTTTGATGACGCAAATTCGGGACCACTTTTATATCGATAGGAGATACTCGCACGACCCGTGCGAGTGTAAAAAAAGTTTACAAAAATTAAAACACTCCCAACTTGAAAAAACAGTGAAATGACAATTAATTATTTACATGTCATAGTCGTTCACATGTTTTCTTTAAAAATGATGAAATAAAAAAATTTTGCAAAAATTAAGAAACTTCCGACTTGAAAAAAGAGTGAAATAACATTTAATTATTCACATATTATAGTCGGGTGATTTCCATACACAGTGACGAAGAAATCGCACGATTATGAAATGGGAATAATTAAATGTTATTTCACTCTTTTTTCAAGTCGGAAGTTTTTTAATTTTTGCAACATTTTTTTATTTCATCCTTTTTAAAGAAGACAAGTTTTAACTAACACCTTGACTTCCGTGAATTTGAGGTTATACCGCACAGAGATCGAGCGCCTTGCGCTGTATCAATTTCGGTGAAATCTCTAGTCTCCGCGAAACGCATAACTCTCGTCTTTTTGCTCGGGCGGGAAGTCGGGAGTTAAAAAATAATATAAACCCAAAGATTTTGATCCGGAAAACAATGAGCGATGGACTTTTCTCGGACGAAAAATCGCTCAAGTGATAGAAAAAAATTAACAACCGGTAAACCACCTTATCGATATAAAAGTGGTCCCGAATCGGCATCATCAATATATGTTACCTTTTCGCTAATTTTTTTGGGTTTAAGCTCCGTACAACCACTTCCTCAATGAATTCCTCCGGTTAATGTGTTTTACCCACCTTCCCTACGTTCAACAATTACAAAAAAAAAATCGTTCACCGAACATTCCGAACTTCACCGACATTAAATAACGTTATAAACGATTGAAAAAAAAAATCCAAATTTTTTAATAAAAAAATCACGACAATTATTTGTTGATCTAGATAAAGGATTTTGCAAAAATTCAATCGATTTGAACGATTAGGCGTCGAGATATGTGATATCAACTTTACATAACAAGGATATCTATATAATAAAATTTTCCTTATTTTTATTATAGTATCTCAAAACGATGGTAAATCGTTAGAAAAATCGCCACTCACTAAGATTACACATGTTCTAAGACAATTAAAAAATGTTACACCCATAACTTGCATTTGCCCTCATTACCGACCTTCCTTAATAGTAAACATACGTATGTAACAGATTAAATTCTACCTGCTTGCTTCTGTTCCACAATGACTTCACGACCTGTTGGCATGCTAGCATAGAACCATAAGATTTATTGGAACCGCGAAAAAAACCGGGTAAATTCGAGCTGCCGGAGCTGCTGCTTGCCAAACTCGCGCGATCATCCTCGTTGAGAGGTTGTAGCAGAGTCGATCTTTCGGACGGCTGCCTTCTCCGTTCATGTTCGATATGCACCGAGACGCACCCATTAGCCTTACCCGGTTGCATTATCGTCGAGTCTCAGAATTCCAATTTCCTTCACAATCGCAACACTTCACTATTGTCAATCCAACGTTCGTTTGCTCCAATTATCGATGCAAACTTTCCGCGCCACAGCGCGGTCGTAAAAACGACAGTCGGAAATACGTTCCAATAGCCGCGCAAAAGTAAAACAAAATAGTTAACGATTGTTGGATTTCCAATAGATTAATTAAATAATCTTGAGAGATTTAATTAAATTGTTATTCGTCTACGCGAAAGATACGAGTTTAACGTTCTTCGGATAATTCCACGTCTCAAAGATTGCGGCGCGAAGGACGTATCGATCGGTTTGATAATTAATTCACCAGCGTAGACCGCACAATGTAATCTTTCCGATTGCTATTTATTGGACGCACGTATTTCAGAGTCTACGTCTAGTGTCTATACTACTATTGTCATCTGTAAGAGTCCGACTGAAACTTTTTTTTTCTCTTCAAGTTCGTGCACAAGGTTCTCATCGTGTCTCGCGACATCGTGATAACAAGTCTCGCGCGTCAGAGATTGCAATCTATGATAGTAAGTTATATGTGCGAATCGAACTTAATCGATGTTTCTCGATATCGGTTACCGTTGTCTCACCACCTTTTCGCTGTCACACCTCATCGCGAATAAATATATATATATTTATATATTTCGTTAAACGATAAATTAATTAAATACTCGAATCCACAGCCGAGGCAAACACTGTTGCATAATTGTCGATCAAAGATTTAGACACGCAACTCAAAAGTACTTTTCCATTCGGTGTATTTTTCCACTGAGCAGCAACATTTTTTTTTCTCGTCGAATCGGAGCTCCGAAAAATGTGTAGAAACAAATTCAAACCGGAAGTGGGATCGATGGTCTAATTTCGCGTTCACTGTCAGATAACGAATCGCGAACGCGTGAAACTGATCATAAATGGACTACCGCGAGCGCGCGATCGACTACTGGCGCTTAAACGAAGACAAGCAAACGACATTACATTAGACTTGGGCGGACTGTCCGTCATGACTTGAACTGATAACCAGTAACAATAATGGCTCCCCTCAATGATACCGTATCTCATCGTATTTGTGGGGAGCAGTAAAGTCGATATTATGCCGATCGAGTCAAAGAGTTTTGGAGAAAAACCACCGACCCGAAGCAAACGTAATATCAATTGATGAAAAACAGTACGGCGCATCGCAGGCCATTTAGACTGCACAGCTGTGTGAAATTAGCCCCTCGGTTTCTTAACAGTCGACGTATCGACGACGTTTTGCTTGTAGAAAAAGTTGTGCTCCTCTTTGCGTGTTTCATTTGTGATCAGAAAAAAGGGGCGAGTTAACAGCGTGTATTTATTAATAAATTATGTCAAAATGGTGCCAATTGCATTGGCATTGCTGTGTGTGTCCTTCCTCTTTCTTTTATCACAGTCCATCCAACTCTAGTTGTAGGAAAGTACGTTTATCATTTTTGGTTTCTTCAAGAAGCTTTGTTTTGTAATTAGTCACTTCAATTGTTAGTTTTTACGTAAATATTTCAGCAGTGCTATGCTGCTAGTGTACGAAAAGTTAGTTATCAAGAGACGCGGTAGCTTCTCGATTCCTTATTCAATAAGGAAATACGTTTATACAAAATTTTAGCCCGATATCTCAAAAAATGTGGCAAATAGTGTGCCACCAAACCTTTTTCAAAAACTTCAAAATGGCGTGAAAACTGAACCACTGCATACATTTTGATCAAATTCAATACCGATCATCGATTTATAATAGTCCAACTTTGTACCAAATCTTAGCCGAATATCTCAAAAAATGTGTCAGATAGAGTGCCACCAGACATTTTTCAAAAAATTCAAAATTGCGCAAAAATTGAACGACTGCATAGATTTTGCTCAAATTCGATACCGATCATTAGATTATAATATTCCAACTTTGTACCAAATTTTATCCCGATATCTCAAAAACTATGGCATTTAGAGCGCCACTAGAAATTAAAAAAAAAATCAAAATTGCGTGAAAACTGAACGTCTGCATAGATTTTACTCAAATTCAATACCGATTGTTGATTTGTAATAGTTCAACTTTGTACCAAATTTTGACCCGATATCTTAAAGACTGTGGCAGTTGGAGCGCTACCAGACATTTTTCAAAAAAATCACAATGGCGTAAAAACTGAACAACTGCATAAATTTTGCCAAACATAGGATCAAAGACGGGGCCTTGACCCCCCAATATATGGTATACATTTCAGCTTGATATCTCAAACTTTTTCAAGTTATGAGGTCAAATGATGCGCACATACACACACATACGTCCAGACATTTTTTCTAAATGTGATTTTTCGACGTTTTGGAACATTCTGAACCTTTATATGAAAATCTCGAAAAAAAAAATTTTCACCAAAACAAAGCTTCTTGAGGAAGCAAAATCGTCAATAGTTTCCCCAACATATGTTTTTTGTATTTCTTGCTTTGCGAGGGAATCCCTTTGAGGAAATTTTTACTTGAAAAAAATGATTTCTTCGGATCTGGCAAAGAAATTGCTCTTGAAAGTCTGGTAACCCTTCTGTAATTCTCGTATGAGAAAAGGTTACTGCTACGATATACGTATATGTATATATATTCATTCGCAAATGATATTAGTTGCCAAGAACGTCAACGCCGACGATGACGGGAATGCGTACAGCACCTAAGGATACCCAATATATAGTACACTCATATATATAGATATACATATCGCCGTCGGGTAAAAACGCGACGATACCTTCGTCCGAATAATTCTTCGACTACGATGATGAGGTTTAATTGGCACACGGGACGAAGAATAAGTGAAAACCGGCCAAATGTATTTTTGGGGTTTGACTCCCTCGTGAATCGGCCTCATCTATCGCGCCTACCGGACACATATTTCACGAGCGCTCCTCCCGCTTTGGAGCGCTGCAATGTATACGAGAAACAACGAGCGAATATAATCAGACTGTAATGTAAGGAAGGGGCACATCATCTTTTGAACGCTTTTCAAATATACGTATATATAATATTTTTACGATAAGAGAATAAGATAAAAGTATTTTCTTAAACTCGGTTGTGGGCGTTTGTTGTTGCGTACGAAGGCGGCAAATTTGAATTTAAAAAAAATGATAATCCTGATAATATTTTCATGATAAAAAAATGAATAATAAAATAATTTTCATTCGTCTGAAAATGAATAAAACGATGTATTTCCTCAAACTCGATTGTGAGCCCTCGTTGTCATCTGCAATTTTTATTTAAATGAATGCAAAATAATAATAATGTCTGTGATAATATTTCGATGATAAAAGACTGATAAGAATATAATTTACTTCCGTCCGAAAGAGAATATATTATGTTATTATAAGAGAAATAATGTGTTTCCTTAAACTCAATTGTGGTCTTTTTTTCTCGGAAACGAGGCGGTAAATTCAAATTTAAAAAATAGTCGTTAATATTCGTTATAATATTTTCATGATAAAAAAAAATAATAACATATTTCACTGCCGTTCAACCGAACTATGAAATACCTCGTGGATGCGATGCTCGAGACGATGTACGATGTCCTGCGATCGTCCTCTCAAAAGAGCAAATTGATTTCTTCGAAGTTCACCCTGTGCCGAGACTTGCCTATAATTTCTCGGACTCGAGAGTTTAGCTGTTGCTTTTAGATGCGACATCGTTGAACCTCAACAACACTCGATGTTCAGACGGTGTACAACTATAGATATCTTTCGCGACACTAACCACTAACGTTGCGTACTGAAGTTCGCAATATGATAATCTCACATTGTCAAGCAGTGTGTGCGTTTGTGTGCGCGCAGAGCCTCGACGATACGAACTCAAGACGAATCACGTGCGAAAAAAAAAAAAAAAAAAAACTCACAAAGATCCGCGATGTATCGCTGATTAAATCGAATCTTCGAGCTCCAGATCCGATCTTAGTGTCGCGGATTAAAAAAAAAAACACAGTGTGCAATCTGTTTCCTGGTATATCGGCGGGTATAGGTACAAAACTCGAACGTTATTGTTTCGCATTACCGCTGAAGCAGATTGAGATCACGAGATTTCACTTCTCGGGATAAAGATAAGAATGCGTAACAAAAAAAACTTCGAAACATCAAAACTACAACGAGCCTTCGTCACATTTTCGTATTTACTTTTCACAGCAATAACTTATTCACAGTTCGGAAGATATCGGAGTTCTTCGTTATTCAATCTTAAAAAAAAAAATGATACATATTCATCGACTGTCGATAGATCGCTTGGAAATGAAAAAAAAATCACACGAAAACAATCGTCGTGGCACTTTCGCGGGTTTACTTATTCACCGACAATTCATTGTCGTCGTTGCACTTGGGGCACCCGAACAACTCGACGTTACGCGCGCGACAATCCCTCCACTTTTTTCCCTCTCGGCGCGCAACGCACACGCGGTGGCCGATTGCAGGATGAGCTTTGCGAGAGTCGGACAGTTTATCGACGTCAAGGCTTAACGGGCGTTAGCAAGAGCGCGCGAATCGCGATAAAGTCTCTCCTTGACGAGAGTGAAAAAAAAAAAAAAAAATAAAGAAAAAAAAACACATCGACAGCTCGACTCGGGTGTGTAAAACCTCGTAAACTGTGGTACGCGAGGCGATGCTGTTGCCGACGTATATGTATCTCGAGAAAGTGTGTCAATCGTGAGCGATGGAAACAATGCGGCAACAGCCGTGAGCTCTGGTAGGTCCCACCGAACGTATCGTCGTTCACGCGTAATACTAAGCCACATAAACGATTGCGAATGTTCGTAGCAAAGCTGCGAATCAAAGCGTCAGCCTTTCGTCTTTGTGGCCACAAGGACATTAAAAAAAAATCTCGCTTTTGGCTTCAAGGTCGTGTCGTGGATTGGCGTGCGTCGCCTCGATCGAAGCAAAAATGACTCTCCGCGTTTGCGAACGCTCCGTAGATCGAGGAGAGATTGAAGTTCGTATGCATTCGCCCGCGCGGGATTCGCGTCGATCGAAAACACGTCGCGTGCACCAGAGTCGAGTGGGAAGAAACGGATCGCGCAAACGACGGTGAACTAATTGATAATTATCATCGCGAAGTTGTGCGAACAAACGACGAACGCGAGCCGACCGTTAATTATCGAAACGACAGGAGCTGCTATTAGAAACACTCCCGTTTTGCAATTGAGATTCTTAGAACGCGGAAATTAAACGTTTCGCATAAGATAAATACAAGAAATCGATGTTTTTTTTTTTTTTTTTTTTTTTTTCACAATAAAAAAAAAACACCTATTTTTCGAAGAATTTGTTCAAAGTTCACGTGTTGTTTTTTTTTTTAACATTCACTCGCGAACGGTGAAACAAATTATGAAGTACGAGAGGTGAGAAAATTCAGAGTAGAAAAATCGATTTGTGACTCGAAGTGCGCCGCAACGCTGTTGCGTGGAGAAGCGTCGGTGTCTATGCTTAGAGCAGAATAGCCAAGCAGCGGGTAGGTACCGTGCAGCGATTGGAAACAGACTGCTGGATCGGCTGTATGGAACGCACATGAGAAATCCCGTACCCGGTACAACAATAGGCACGAGAGGAACACCTGACGTAATGTCAGTTATATATCAGAAGGAAGAGAAGACGGGCTTTGTGATCCACGTGGCTAACGGCAGCGCGCGGGCAAAACCGCCCACTGAATGTATCTCAGGTGGAAGCACGGCGAGAGAGAGAGAGAGGAAAAGTTGACGATCCCACCGTCGCATGATTCTGCGCGACAATAGGAGGTCAGCAGGGAATTAACACACGCCGTTGCGAGAATCGCAAACACCCACGAGGGTCATTCGATGATAGTCGAAGGGCAACATGGTGCACTTTAACATTCGCCTCGCGCGAGAGACCTTGAACTTTAAGTTGCGAAAGATCGCAATATTAAATGCCTTCGATGAGAATAAGGAGAAAGTTCCACTCTTCGCTTCGATGTATTAACGATTTTTTTTTCGTATCGTATTTCATTTAGTGGGACATAGTTTTTTATTTTTTGTTATGCAGCAGTAATTACTCATTTAATGTTTTTTTTTTACTCGCGTTCGCGAACTATTCAACGATCAGAGATTTATTTTTTCTTTATACAAAAAACATTTATTTTATTTCGTATTTAAGGACAAATAATAATAAATACTTTGATAAGAATAACGAAAAAAAAAACAAAAAATTTAGTTTTTGTTATACAACAACATTTATTCATTTGATGTTTTTTTTACGTGAGTTCGCGAACTATGTTACGATTACGCGATGTTTTTTTTATACAGAAGTTATTTATTTTTTTCGCATTGAAAGACAAATAATAATAAATACTTCGATATGAATAACGAAAACATTGAACTGTTCGATAGAACACAATGCAGTAATTTATTGTGTTAATTTTTACGACCCAACAAAAATTATTTGCTCGATGTTTTTTTTTTTACTAGAAGATTGCGTTACATTACGCTGTGTAATATTCAGCTGATTATTTGAGAGAAGAACACTTGGAGTCGGACAAAGCGATCTTGAAAGAGGAGAAACTTTCACTCCATAGTTCACAGCTGAATAGTAAGTATAAGTATAAGCGCTGCGTTCGTAGAATTGGCAGGAGCCCACTGTACTATCACATCGCGCGTTGAATTCGAGGAATCGAATAACTTAGCGACCGTGAAAGACGACAGACTCTCGATCGCTGCTCGTCGGGAAGTTTCGAGATCGTCTTTTTACGCGTAACGTTGCATCAGCAAAACCTCCACTGGGAAATATATTCTCTCATATCACTTCGATGAAAAAAAAAAAAAAAAAACAAAAAAAATTTTTTTTTTTTTTGCGGTATTAAATGTTAACGAGGCAAACTCTGCGTCGTTGTGTCTATCGGAAGCGAACGTATTGCCAGAAGTTTCACAATTTTTACGTATATTTTTTTTTATTCACACTTCCATAATACCGTTGAACTCGGCAATGCACTTCACCTCGGTGCATTGTCCAAGTGTTCACGTGATACGCGAGTTAATGTTTTGTAATTATCGAGAACAACGAGTGTAACATTGACACACGCAATATAAATTTGAACCGCACGTGGCGCAAAGAAGCCACGTGACCGCGTGTCTATCGTCCGATACAGTGAAACACTGATGGGAAAGAAACTTTCGATGTGCGCCTTGCTGCAGTAGCAGCGGAGCCCCATTATCGTCGCGTGCGACCGGCGAGGAGGGAGGGAGGGGGGAGGAGAGAGACGAAGAACGATGAATCGGCTACAGCTGATTTTAATATATACATATATACGAGTGTTACTAAGAGAATCTGCAAAACAATGAGGAATATCCCGAACTCGCGCGTCATCAGAGGAGCTTTCTTCGTCACTTATTGTCGTATTAATATTTTTTTGCCTTCAATGCGTAATAAAATAGTTAAGCGATTGCTGTATAAAAAAAAAAAAAAAACAAAAAAAAATATTGCTTAATCGTTACAGGGTTGGCGCGATGTTTATCAGAATCAATTATAAAATCTTCAGGATCGCGACTCTCGAAGGCTCGTAAGCCGCTATCTAGATGTTGGCTAAGATTTTATTATCTTTGAGGTGAAAAAAAGTCAATGAGCTGTGCGATAAGAGAATCACACGATCGCTCGTCCATTTCCTTTTTTCTGTCTGTATTTTGATGTATGTCTTGAGTTGTTCGTCTTGGTAAAGCGTATTTGCATGTTCGATCGTAATCGAATTAATGTAAAGATCATTGGTCTATTTACCGTTGTGGAATCCCCATCGAAAGTCAGCCATGTTCTCGGATCCGGTAGCCACGAGTTCATAATTGCGCTTATCGCGCGGGAATGCGCGGTAAAGTGCGATAATTGACGATTGTGAAAATCGTTATTTTAAAACCGAATCGTTTTCGTATTAATAAAGTCAAACGAAATTCATTGTCGTCGCAGCTTCGCGCTCGATGAATGACTGGTAGAGTCGGTGCGATGGGTAACCGTCAGACCACACATCTCTTATTATTTGCGACGCTAAGCTACGGCCGCGAGTCACGGTGTTTCCTTTGTGTACGTTATTTGTAAATATACAGATCTAAACGTACCGTTTGTAACTGAACTGTCTCGATTTTATCGTCACCGAACGAGAATATAACAAATGAATAACTCAACCGTTCCCGCCAAAACAATAATCGATTAATCGATTCGACAATCGATCGATTGTTGCTCTCCGTACGTATAAACAAGAAGCTTTATTTTTTATTTTTTTTTTTTAAACTTAACTCACCAGTCGATGGAAAGTGGATCCGTCGGTCTATTCGACGTCGTCATGCGTATCAAACTGCGGGTCCACTAGTCTGTAAAATAATGGATCCATTAAATCACCCGATATCGTTTTTGTCTCGAGTGCCAGCGATGCCTCGAGGTTCTTATCAAATTTTCGATTACAAATTATCATCATTATAGTAGTAGTAGGACTATCGCTTATGTAGAGCCCTGTTTCGGGTGCAATAGGATAGCCGTTCGAATATTGTCCGACTAGGTTCAAGGCTACGTTCCGATTCGATGGAGCCACGAAACGGAATAAGCTTTTCTCGACGACAACGACGACGAGACACGGAGACGCGATAATCCTCCTACTATTTCGCTATGTATAACGAAACGTTTCTTCGCGTTTCAATAGAGTTTTGAGCGAAAGCCAAACCTCCCCCGGTCGATGCTGCATGCTTTTCTGTTATGACGATTAATCATTCTACGTCACGTAGAGCTTTTCTATTCTTCACAATGGTAAATGCAACTGCGTGCACGCGTACCCTAGCGCGAACGTGAAACGAGCCACAAAGCGAGTCTATTGGTAACAACGCGTAACCTTACCTGACAAAAACCAAGTCGTCGTCGTCGTCTCTCGGAGGGGCACTTGTTTTATCCGCTAACGCACAAAACTCATCACAATCTTTTAACAACGAATCATAACTTTTTCTTTTTCGTCACTTCGGAAGCTCGCGATTGTCTCGGTATTCACATCTTATTCACTATTTATTACTCATGAAATGGATGACGGACAAAAAGATATTGCTCCGCGAAAACGAGATCCAACCTCTGGAATACGACAGAGAGGAGCTCGTCTGTCCACCACCGATCCTCGAGGTTTCCTTCCGACCGAACGTTCGCACTGGCGTCTCGTCGCCAGTTAGCGCTCAATTCGAAAAACAGCTGATCTCCGTTTGTAACACACGCACGTGCACCCATGTGCACGCTGCACGTTCACACGCGACTTCTGAACTGGAACAGCTTTATTTCGTTTGTTTCTCAGCGCGTGGCCACGAGTGCGCGTGTATACCCATTGAATTCCTTAATAACCGCAATTTCTTTAGAGGCTTCGCGTGATGTAATTTCAATCGATACTCACTCACTCGAGACACGAGCGCGTATATAACCTTCGAACACGCGGCGGGTTGTTTGCGACATATTTATTTTCGATTGTATCGAAAGTGATTTATTTTTTTTTAACAATCGAACGTTCCACGAAATATTTAAATGATGTTGACTCTGCCGCAAAAAAAATATTATAGGCAACGCGCTCACTCCAATCCCATTGCCGATCACTGCATAGAGTAGTAAGCGACAGCACCAAGAATTAAAAACTTTACAAGTTCCTTCTTTTTTTTATTTAATTTTGTACATTTTTTAGTCCAACGAAACCCGATGACATGGACTGGAGTTCCCTCTATCCGGATCATTTCAATGAAAAGGCAGAAGGCGACGATTCGAATCTACAGAAAGAAGTGGAATTCGCGGACGTAGGATGCGGCTACGGAGGATTATTGGGTATTTCACAATATATCCCTTGAGGAATTTTTCATATAAAAATTTTCAAAATTTTGTACCAATTTTATCGATAACACAAATTTTGTATTTTCATAAAAAGTCACTCTGTCGCCAATGTTTCCGGATAGTTTGATACTCGGCATGGAGATCAGAATAAAAGTTTCCGACTATGTGATGGACAGAGTAGCGGCTCTGCGATCGCTGCATCCCGGACAATATCAAAATATCGCTTGTTTAAGGACAAACGCGATGAAATATTTGCCAAATTATTTTCGCAAAGGACAGGTAAGTTTTACTTTCCTCTCTGATTAACGACGAAAATTTTAATAACAATTTAAGAAGCGTACAACTTTTTTTTTCAGTTGAAAAAGATGTTTTTCTTGTATCCCGATCCGCATTTCAAGAAAGCGAAACACAAGTGGCGTATAATCAACAAAACTTTACTCGCAGAATATGCCTATGTACTTGCGGAGGAAGTGCGTATATTATTGTTATTATTGTTATTAATATTATTATTTTGTTACGATTCGTTTACAATAAATCCAAAATTTAGAGCTCTGATTATGAATGAATGAAAAACGATTTGCAAAGAGATTGCGAAACAATGTATCGTTATTTTTAAGGCGACCGTCTATACCGTCACCGATGTGAAAGATCTGCACGATTGGATGGTACAACATTTCGAAGAGCATCCGCTGTTCGAACGGATTCCGGAAGATCAATTGGTGAGCCGCTTTCATCGTTAACAAAAACGCGAAAAACTACGAAACTCTCAATGATACGCATAATTCCCGTATTTTATCATTTTGCCGGGTAATTCCCGGCTGTCGGGAGTTAAAAAACGATTATATTCAAAAGTTCAATCATTTTTCACAGAAAACGGATCCGATAGTCGAGAAGTTGTACGAGAGTACGGAGGAGGGACAGAAAGTAACGAGAAACAATGGTGATAAATTTCTCGCGGTATTTCGACGAATAACCGATCCGTATACGGAGATGACGAGTTAACCGGTCAAAGGTTTGAATTGTGTATTCCATAAAGATTTTTATATACCGTTCCACACGAAGCGTGTCGACTGCTGAGCAGAGAACACGCCGAACCGTCACCGATAATGCTGTCGAACGCGCAACGATACTTTTTATTCATAAATAAATTGCGCCAAGAGCCGTTAGAACTAAGAGAGACGGTAGATTAACTCGGCTTCATTCCAATCCCTTTGGCTTTGGCACCTGTTGCCACATTTTCTGGTACGCGACTTGTCTGGCGTCCGTCGTTTGCGTCAAATGAATAACGTCCAACGCGAACTCCTTGTGAACGATCATAAATATCATCTGCAAATAACGGGTCAAGGATTGAAATCCAACGGATAATTAAACGACGAGACGCGCGACTGTACGATTGTAACTCACGCTTTCGAACAATCTTTCGAGAATTCTATCGGACGGTCTTACGTAAGATCGCTCTTGTATTCTTTTTCGATGTAGCGGCATCATCGCGATTTGAGAATATCTTAGATTGGACCTCGCCGGCGCGCAGACGTTCGTTGTTCGAAGAATATCCCTGAATTGTAGCAATGCTTATCGTTCTTCAATAGAAAAATGAAGTTATTAAACTCACCATATCATACCCTCGAGTATAAATTTCGAGAGACCTATTTCTTCTTCGGTTGCAGAGAATTTCGTTGAACTTTTGTCTACTGGAATTTCAATCTCTGGCGTATGTTTTAGCCGTTCATTCCGAGAAGTTTTTAGATCCTCGTCTTGGGGACTATATATGTAACTGCGCACCGTCAACGCTTTGTAAAAAGGCTTCGGTGCTTCTAACGCTAACTCTTCGGGTTTCTAGCGATTATCTCAATATAAATTAGATTTTTATTCAACGTGCAATTAACCCACCGTAACCCGTAAATTATAACTCACTGGAACGCTCGTTCCTTTCTCGGTGATCGTAAAGTAATCCTTCATTTCTTCGCAGAGGCTATTATGTAAGAAAATCTTTTTTTCGTACGCGCGCTTCTGACTCTGATTTACAAATTCGCAGGTAACGTCGGCATTTAATCGGCACGGTTTTCCACCCGTTACAACGACGAGCCGAAAAGTTTGCAACGACGCTGGCTGAAGTCGACCGGTTTCCGGCTCCACGTTGATTTCGATTATCCCTGGTAATTCGTATCTGGAAATATCATCGATTTCGTTGATACTTTCTTACATTTTTTTTCGGGTACAACCTTTTCCACTTGTACGCGATGACTTCGTGGTCCAAATTATTGCGAAGCATCATCATTCTCGTTACTCTGCTGTGCGTCGACGTAGGCGACAGGGTAACATAATCCGTATTGAAACTGATGGGCACTTGCGGTCCGCGAAAATAGTCTAAAAACGGCGATATCTCTTCGGATATTCTGGTCAAAGGATCGTTGATAGATTCGCCGACGATCGTAATTGCAATTGTCTCGTTACCCAACATCAACGGAACAACGACCTGGAGATGTAATAATTCATTAAACCGAAATATTAAACAAAGTTTCGTTGATGAAAAGAAAAGTTTAGATCCTCTCACTTCAAATTTTCCCCATTTTCGAGGTTGAAATTTAATGAAAATAGGTTCGTAGGAGAGACTTCCAATAATTCCAGAAGGATTCGCGCAAAAGAACATCCCGCTGTGATGATCTTCGTTAACTTTTTCAAAGGCCGTAACATCGAGCGAATAGGCAATATCGCTTTGCGAAGGATTATAAATCCAACAAATCTGTATAATAGGTTGTTGAATTCGGATCAATTAGTTTTCAGTTCAATAATTATTATTCAATGTAATTATACTTGATTGACGGGATCTCTGTCGCCGATATAAATCTTTTTTAAATCGATTCGCGAGCCGTAGAGAAGAATAGCTTTCTCTTCGTTTTCCGATAGTCCGATCATTTTTATGGACACAGATATATGTCGATCGTGTCCTATGTTGAGATTCCACTTGATATCAGTTTCTCCCAATATTGTGTTACGCAATTCCATCGTTATCATCATTTTTTCACGTGCCTTCGCAACATTTACCATCTTATTAATTATTTTCCTCTATTAAATTTACTCGATCGCCAGAAATCAATGGTACCTTCAGAGTTCCATATTTTGGATCTATTGCGCATAGATTACGATGCGGACAGTCGTATTTCATGTACTGAAAGGTCCGCCCACGCGTTTCTCTGGTCTTTGGACAGATGCAAAGCTTTATTCGTTTCAAAGACCAAGTCACCGGGGTGGATGTAGGATTGGATATTAATAATTTTATAATCCATGCTTCGTCCTGTACGACCGTCGGTGGAAAGTGCATTTCTACATCGCCTTTTTCGCCCGGTTGAAGATCTTTGAGGATCATATTTAATCTGCAAAAACGCATTGTTAAGGTACTTCCGTCGCTTCCCGTTTATTTCGCGTAAGTTCGAGAAAAATTAAAGAAATTTGCAAAAACTTCTTGAAGGTATAAAAATCTGAAAAAATGCATGCATATTAAAGATATTGAAAATATTAACCTTGCATAATAATAATTCTAAAATGTTATTAACAAATTGATGAACAAATTAATTGGTCAACAAATTTGACGGAAACCCAACTTTGTTTTTTTAATGAAAATGATTCGTTCATTTTTCTGAATACGTACGAATTTTTTCAAATTTTTCAGTTTGCTTTGAATTTTGTGTGTTTTCACACATTTGTCCCATATAAAAAAAAATTCAAAGCAAATTGAAAAATCTGTAAAAATTCATACGTATTCAGAAAAATTATCATTTTCATAAAAAAACGTTGAGTTTCCGGGAAATTTGTTGACCAATTTATTTTGTCATCAATTTGTTAATAACATTTTGGAATTATTATTATGCAAAATTAATATTTTCAGTACCTTTAATATGCATGCATTTTTTCAGATTTTTATACCATCAAGAAGTATTTCCAATTTTTTCTAATTTTTCTCGAACTTATGCGAAATGCACGGGAAGCGACAGAATTATCTTAAAGAAAAATTGAAGTTTTTATGCATAAACAGGTACACTAAATTGAATGTAAACAGTGGTGACGAAAAATAAATGTACTTTTGTACAGCGAAATTAAAGTAAATTATTGGATTTAAGGCATTTTTATAGTAAAATTAAATAAAATTTATATGATAAAATATATATAATAAAATATGTAGTAAAATTAAAGTAAATTATTAAATTTAAGGTACTATTAGGAAAATTAAAGTAAATCATTGAAAGTAAAGGATCGACTACAATTTTTAATATCCTCTACATTAATATTCCATCGTAATTGCACCTTAAATTTAATCTTCCAGTTTATGCGTTAAAACTTCCAGTATTGGTATATTGAATTTTAAGCAAATTTTTTTTACAGTGCGTGTAATAGATTCACGATGCAATATATATCGGTACCAAGTTAGGATATGACGTACTTTTTTATGTTCAATAAACGCCAGAGGATCGATTTACTTATATTAGGATCAGTTCCATGAGGCAACAAATCGTCGACCTAAGAAATAATTCACTATCATCCCTGATGCAGCATATAGCTACAGACGGTGCATTACGTACCCTTATCGTAGGCAAAACACAGAAATATTTTATTTTACATATTTCCGAAGGATCGTTCATTGGAGTAAAATGAATCGCTTCGGAAGTCAGCCGTACGGAATAACAAATCGAAAATTCGTGGAATCCTCGTTCTTGTGGCGTTAAGTAAATTTCAATTTTTGCCGAATCTTTCGGATACAGAGTTCCCGATGTGGGATCAATGAACACCCGTTGCTTTGCACCTTCGTCTTCGTATGGCCATCCGGAATCTCTCAAAGTCAATACGTAAGGAATATTCACCGAACTCGGATTAATCAATTGGAATTCGAGTTTTCTAGTCTCGTCACGTGTTTGTTCTCCAAAGTTAATTTCGCTTGGCATCGCCTGTGGGCAATTTTAATTTTCCGTGTATTTCTTTTTTTCTCGTGTCTCACGATACCTTTTTACGCGCCACAAGGTTGCAATCGTCGTGCGATTACCGCGAGATATCCACGTTCACTTTTTCCCGCTATGCGCGCTTTAATTTCCATAATTGTTTCGCCGTCTCGATTGCTCGTCGAAGCGACGTAGCGGCACATTACATCGAAATCGTAATCGCCCTCTTCGAGAGGACGGAATGTCCAATTCTGAATAAGAATCTCGTTGGCGAATATTTCACCGCGAACTCGATCGACGCTCAATATCGAAGGGATATCTTCGTATCCGTAACTGTAAGGAATTTTCTAAGATCATCAATTTCGTATATCTTATAAAGAATCACTGCGCCTTATGTAACGACGAGCGCCGTGGCAAATTACTCGAATCGCTTACGTTACACGATGACGACTCGTGTTCCGCACGGACGCGACTTTAATTTGCTCGCAGCCTGGATGTGTCGGTGAGAAATTAACGATTTCTTCGCTGATACTGAGACATGGATATTCCGCGTATCCTCGGAAATCAATGGAAACCTCGTAATTCGAATTTCCATTGAATCTTATGGTCCAACGTTCGTAAAGAAGCTTTCCGTGATCTTCCGGAAACATCTCGACGACTATTGCCTGATAGTCTCTACAATTATATTTTAGAAGTGTAACGGAAAAACTGGAAGATAAATTATCTTCCGTGTTTTTTTTTATACTTGTAGATAACTCCCAGCATCGGTTTCACCGTAAAGTGAGTCTCGTCCGGCGGCACGAAACGAAACATCAGTGGCAAATGCCCGAGTTTTGTGATAAGAAAAGTTGCGTACGCGGATCTCGAAGGCAGACACGCCGGCATTATTATTGTCTGTGGAACTCGATACTGCGGTATCCAACCGGGCGAATCGATCGGAAATGTATGACCTGAAGATAATGTTTTTCTTTTTTTTTTCGCGAAAAAAAAATCAATTCAATTAATTGATCTTTTTTGGTAATACGATCATTGACACGATACCCATTACACGGATCGAAGCGATCATAGAGAACGAATAAATCGACTCAGAGTCTTCACTGTTGATCCAAAATATCAAAGCCGTTAATTCTCTCGCGAAGAAAGAGTTTTCTTCATTGGGATCGAATCTCACTTCGAACAGACAACTTTCGCCCGCCTTTACCTTCGCCTCGTTAGGCTTAATTCTAAAAATTCTCTCAATATCTGCGGAATATTTAGCATTTTTACTCCGAAATATAGAAGTTGAATTTTTTTTTTTTCACCTTCGTGCCATTTTATCAGGATATCTTTTTGGCTGTGATTCGTCAAACTCGTTGATTGAGGAGGTCTGAGTTTCGCATTGTACGACAGCGAATCGACTCTTCCAAAGTCGAGGTAATTATTGGAAAGAGATATTGGATAAAGCGATAGAGTATCGCCCGATTTAATTCTATTACAATCGCTCATGTAACTCTGATAACCGTTGTTCTCCTTTGAAGGATAGATAAGAAACGGAATATCAAAGTGATTTTCTCTCGTATCCTTCTTTCCACAATAACCATAGATTTGCATAATAATCGGTGCCTAAAGAAAACAAATCATCATTTGTTGATCGTGTGTCAGCGTTCCCGATCGAAGGACCAATACCTGATGCTGAATCAAACACGGCAAACAGAAAGATTGCGGTCCGTCGAACGACGGTGCAAAGGTAACGAAAATGTAAACGTGCGAACGTGCAGCAACGCGACCTTCCGCTGGAGTCGGTTTACAGGAACTCTGTTTCTCGTCAATATCAAACACAAAGTCAGCCGGAACATCGGAGTCATTTATCATTTTTACGCGTTTTCTTACGCTCGCACCCGGTTCGCAAATCATGACGAGTTTCTCGGAAGATATGACGACGTTGGGACCTAATTAGAACGATGGATTCCATAAAATTAACGTCTTGCGAATAACGAACGATTGTTACGCGTTAATATCAGTGTATAAATAAAATGAATAAATCGATACCTATACTTTCGCCTCGAACGATAAGCTTCAAGATTTCCCTATCGCGATTCACTATCGTGAAGTAATCGACGCTCTTTTCGAAAGGTAGGATCGGACGATATAGAACTCGACAAACAATCGTACTGGACGGCGACGCGATCCAGGAATATTTTTGAAAATGAAAAACAGTATCCAACGGATTTGTAATAGAATCTCGATAAACTTCGTAAGACTCGTCGTCCTGTGAAAGTTGAAATGACATTCGTGACTAAAGTTGCGTGTTATAATGTAATCATTTCAAGAAGCGGGGAGCCTGACGTACGCTGCTACCGTTGCATATCTTTACAGCCTTGACGGCTGTATCATCCACGGGAACTCGCCCGAAGTCCAGAGCAACAGTACGGATCTTGTCGCCGATCGCGCAGCATTGATATACCTCGATTAACGTGTCTTCCGTCTCTCGACTATCGCACGTCGGCACGCAATACATTATTTCTTTTCTGCGTTTTATTTATTTTTTTCCTGTTCATGCGTAAGAAAAAAACGACGAAAATACATAGGCGAAACGAGATTCCGCAAAGGTGGCGACACACACGTGTTTTGTTTTGATGGTGTATATCCCGCTCCTTCGTACCCCCAGGTGATACATGCATGTGTTGCGCGTGCTACGAGAGATCGTGTGACGCACCCGCCGCGTCAATGGTAATGGTGTTCAGTAGCGCTTGGTGATGTCTACTCCAAGTTGGACTGCATTTACGAACGCACCCGAAATACAACCGTCCCCTTCCAGCATAGATAGTGTTTGATAGCCAAGAGATCTTCTCTCTCGGAGTAGCAAATGACGATACAATTAAAAAAAATTTTTTTCAATTCGTCTAACTTTATTCGTTAAGAAAAATCCGTCGATCGATTCGTCGTATATACCGTGAGAAAGTAAACGAGTACGCGCAAGATTGACAGACCTTGGATAGTCACGAATTAAAAAAATAATAAGTATTATTCAACGAGACAGGACGAGCTCGGCGCGTGTAGTGTGTACAGTTCAATGGCTTTGTGACGTTTCGCATAAAATGGCTGAGTACCAATTTTCAAAACTCGTCTATATACTGTTTTTGACAAGTGTCACAACCGAACTTGTCGCGAGTTTGCAACGAGGTGTGCTGCAACGTTACCGCGAGTGTAAGTTTGATATTTTTCATTTTATCGATGTCTTTCGTTGTATTTTAATACGAGGCTTGAAAACAATTTCGGATATCGATGTTGTGATTAACCTCTAAACTTCATAGATCAATTGGACGATCGTTTTTGTACTGCGCATTCGAAAAAAGTCGATGCCATCAAAATGTCCAACGAAAAAAATGGTGCTATCATCGTCACAACGCCGTGGGACTTCCCCGCAGTGTTATCCTGGCAGTCTTGGTGCAAATACCGCATCATCGCTGCTAAGGGTGAGAACCTGTTTGCCGTTATCCAAAAAATGAATTTGCGTCGCAATGACACCCATTGCATAGATTATGTGATGGTAAGGATGTTTAACTCGTATTTTTGCATGTTTGGCCAATGCTTTGCTATTCACCCAGTTATATTGGTGTTACAGTTCACAAGAAAAGATCACCACGGCAGTCGAAAATTCTGTGGTCATTTGGATCGTCGAATGGGAATGAACAAAACGGCACTCGCGCATTTCAATGGCGAGGTAATTTCGGACACTCGTGTTCCCGAAGATTTTTCTGATTTCGACGTGAATGGCGGAGAAATAGAAACAACATTATACGTGAAATATCCTCCTGCGCCTGATGAAACACAGTTCGACCTCACGATTGTTTATACTTCGTACAAAGGTGAGGACTCCACTGATTTTGAACAAAAAAGGTGTTTCATTTTTTTTTTTTTTTTTTTTTTTTTTTTTTTGAGAAAACGAAAGAAATTGTACTGAAAATTCCCATTCATTTGATTGCTCATGCTGTGCAAAAACATTTGCGAGTTTGAGTATTAAAAATTGTAGACGATATTTAATTTTCTTCAATACAATTATTTTTTGTACATTCGATTTTTTTTAAGTTACTGTTCGCTATTTTTTTATATTCGAATTTCGAGAACTTTTTCTGCTTTTGCAATGAACAATCGATAGCAAAGGCTTTACAATATCATTTAATTTTTGTATCAAGAAAATGGCATTTTTTTCCCCTACAATCGATGAACACCTCCAGAAACCGTTATTAGCGTTGTTTTTGTTGAAATATTAAGGTTTTTTAAAAATTTATTTCAGACTGCAAAAACATGAAGAAAAATCGGGACGAATACGTCGCCGAACATGCAGTGACAACGAATTACAGCGTTTGCATCGGGAAGGAATATGTATGCGACGGATTTCAGAATTGCGTATCCCAGATATGTCAGGATGAGTATAACTGCGCCGTCGTCGGTAACGGAACGGGAACGAAGGTGACAATCGGTGCGGTTACGACGATTCTGTTATGTTTCATAATATTCATAATGGGTGTGTGGATTTGTCGAAAACATAAGAAACTATGTTGGTCTTCCGACTGCGCGGGTCCGAGCGCTCACGACAATAGATTAGCGCGTGCGGAGCGCGACACAGCCAATTCCGTTAATCCTTCGGTAGCCGTTGCACCGATGTTGGAAGTACCGGTCGTTACGCCAGTTTCGAACAAAGACTTACCGCCGAGTTACGATTCGTTATTCTCCGACCCGCCGAATCCCTCGGCAACTTGATACAGTCGTTGGGACGACTGATTAAACGCAAAATTATGTGATTTTTGTGAGATCTGTAATTACATATACAACAGAGATTTTTTTTTGTATGTTTTATACAATATATACACCGCGGATCGGAGTATCCAGCATATCGGTCTTCCATGCGACGGCCACCGAAACAACTACTTAGGTATTTATAAAAATCGAATCATAATGCAATTAATTCGTCACTCAACGAGCTCTCGAACTAAGAAATAAGTAAATAATTTTTAACACGAGTTTCGCGGCACGCGTATCCAACGCTGTGGTAATTTTCTACTCGTGTGGAACTTAACAATTTTGTATTGTAGATATAGAATATTATATTTATACACATATACACATACAGTGGAACTTTCCTTATTTGACGCTCCCGTATTTAACGAGAGCTTTGCCTACTGGCAGTAGCCTTGCAAGGGCGGCGGGGAGAGGGAAACTGCTGGCTAAGTGATCAGCTCGTCACCGTCGTTTCGTGCACCTAATTGTTCCCGTATTTTGCAAAGTCTCCCAATTGTGTCACATACGGAAGGTTCCACTGTACGCATATATATATATATCGTTCAAGTTGTTGTTATTGTCTACAACTTTTTCGCGAGATATTGTGTCGAATAATCGGCAGCTGCAGACAATAACTCGGAACAAAATCGAAATTTTGGTTCCACGGTGACACGTCGCTATCCAGTATTATCGTCGAATCTCAAAATGCCGTACAATAAATGGTAAACGACATAATGTAAATATCAAGTTTTTACTAATTAAAATTAAAAAAAAAAGTCTATACGAAAATTTCTCGTCTTATATGTCGTGTTTATTTAATTCTCCACGTTGCAGTGCGAAAGTAGTAAAATATTAACAGATATGTGTGTTACAAATTCGGGAAGAAATATCATTGAAAACGAGTAACGAAAAATAACGTATCAATGAATAAACATAATTATGTATATTTCAATCTTTGGAAGGCGACGCATCCTTCCCGACGGAATTGATCTCTTCTTTCTCGGCAGTGTTTTCGATGAACCAAATGGCAGCGTTTATAATCTCGTCGATTTCCGCCGGTCCCGATGCCAGAGGATGATTGTCGTCGTATACTAGCATTCTATCGACACAATGAACAAAGAGAAATAGTATTACGAACATTAATATCAAGGTAATCGCTTCGTGTTCATTTCGCATAAGTACGAGAAAAATGAGAGATAATTGCAAATATTTCTCGATGGTATAAAAATCTAAAAAAATGCATGCATATTAGAAGTACTGAAAAGATTAATTGTGCATAATAATAATTCCAAAATGTTATTAACAAATTGATGAAAAAATTAATTGGTCAACATATTTCCCGGAAACCCAACATTTTTTACAATGAAAATGATTTGTTCATTTCTCTGAATACGTATAAATTTTTTCAGATTTTTCAATTTACTTTGAATTTTGTGTTTTTTCATATATTTTTTGATAAAAAAAAAAAAATTGGAGTTCCGGGAAATTTGTTGACCAATTCATTTTTTCACCAATTTGTTAATCAAATTTTGGAATTATTATTGTGTAAAATTAATCTTTTCAGTGCCTTTAATAGGCATGCATTTTTTCAGATTTTTATACCATCGAGAAGTATTCGCAATTTTTTCTCTTTTTTCTCGTACTTATGAGAAATGAACACAAAGCGACAGAATTACCTTAAACAAACAAAGAGGAATAGTAAAGAACAATCACTGATTATCCTTAAAGTTTACATAACAACTAATTAATTATCAATGATTGTATTTCTTCGTACTTCGTTTTTACACCGTTCGCCTTGATTCGTTGATACCAATGTTTTCCTTGTGACGGTGGAACTCGAAGATCGTTCGTACCGATGCACACGAGCGTTGGGGCTTTGACTTTGTCGGCGTGAATTATCGGCGACGATTTAAACATTTTCAAGAACATCTCTGCCGATTCCGGACTGTCCATTCGCGGCGAATTCTCTTCGAAACGCAATCCCACCGTCGCGGCGCACCTGAAAATTAGAATTTTATCAATTTTCATAATCTCATTATTGAGTGAATTTTTTTTTAAATCGATAATTACTGCGAAGATAAACCGGTACAGTTATTGATCACGTCTCAGTGACTAACAGATGAATAATATTATTTTTATTGTTTGCTCGCCGAAGCGATCAATCGCTGTACCTCGCTGTCTGCGAGATGAAAAAAAGAAAACTACAATTCGTTTCGACAAAAAGGTCTAATCAGCGATGATAACTTCGCGATCCTCTCTCTCACTCTCCCTCCCCCCCTTGAACTTTTTTTTAGTATAAAATCGCGGAACAGATGACGTAATGCTTACACATCGTGACGGTATGCAATTTTCTCATCTTTAGTCAGTGAATTGCGACTGAAATACAAATCGCCATAGTTACGGAATGAGAAAAAAAAATCTACGAGGTGCAGAAGACAGTATTCTCGCTTACCAATCTGGAATATCAGAGATGGTGAACATTGCTGCGACGTCGATCACCGGATTTCTCATTACAACCGCTTTGTAGTGATCCTGCAACGGGTATACGAAATGAATAAACTGTATCGGAAAGTTTATAATGTTAATTACTCTACTAAAGTTCTGTAACTCACGCTGTACTGTCCGCTCATGTGAGCGACTAGAAAGCCTCCGTGAGATCCGCCGCAGAGACCGATACGCGACCCGCTGAGCCAAGGATATTTTTTTAACGCCTCCTCCGCCGCTTTCACGCAATCTTTTACATCAGCATCGCCGATTCTTCCGGGAAGATAGTCAACATTATCCGCTCCCATTCCCGTAGATCCGCGATAATTGACCAACAATACTCCGAACCCCAATAGAGCGAAAACGGAATTCTCGAGCGAAAAGAGATTCGCGAAAGACGCGTGAGGTCCTCCGTGAGGCACGACGATCAAAGGATATGATTTGTCCGCACCGGATTTTGGACCAAAGTACATCGAGTTAAAGTCCTCTGCGAGAAAAAACGTAAATATGTTTAATAGGTGATAAACGGTGGAAGATATTTGGGATTAGCGGTTTTACGAGCGTTCAAGATACTCACTGACTGTGTCGTTGTTTTGATACATGTGTTCGATAGCCTCGTATTTCAAATTCTCGAATTCGGCTATTTTCGTAGGCGGAGTTACAGCGCTTCTCGATATCGTGCCGAGCGATCGCTCGTCGAAAGATCCTATCCACAGCGTTGGAGGTTCCAAGAGCGAAGTTCGCATGAACAATACTTTGTCGTTGTTCGCGTCAAGAAGATTCAGACTGGACGTATCGTTTTCAATTTCAGTCAATATCTTTGTCTCTGGATAATGTCACAATCATTTGAATTATATCGTCAATAGTTCGAGAGAAAAACGGAAGAAAAATAATTTTCAAAATCGGTTAAAGTGAAAAATTGAAACAACTGAAAAAAAAAAGAAAAATAAACAACCGAAGACTTACCAATATTCAGCGCGTAAGACCGTATGTTCGATCTCTGAGGTGTGCTGAAGAATAAATACGAAGAGTCGTTGCTCCAGCAACGTCGTGGAAAACCTCTATTATACAAACCGTAGAAAGGTTTTCCAAAGTTTATAGCTTTACTCGTACGCACGACATCGACGAGGACCTCCGGCTAAACGTAATCACAAATAACATTATTAGCCATTTTTAGTTTTATTGCCGGAAGACGTAACGGTGATAATGTTTTGTTACTTTTCCAAGTTCTGCTTCCCATTTCAGACGCATGAGTCTGTGCGCTTGATGATGCGGACCGCCGGTTTCTCTCTCAAGCCAAATTAGATTCTTGCCGTCCAAACTGAATCTCGGCGAACGCACGGCGCGTCCGTTGTCGGATAAATTTTTGTATTCTTCATTTTTCAAGAGGAATATCCACGATTCTCTGTTGGTACAAGCAACCAGTCCTAAATATCTCGGCTCGTGTTTCCACGCAACTCCGACGATGCCGTCACCTTCCGGTGTCCAGAGTACCTGACCCGGCGATAGGTCGTCAGCGATGCCGGGCTGCACAGTTATCGTATCCGTAATCGTGTCGAGAACAACGACGACCGGTCGATGTTTGCCGACCAATTGTTCACCCCAGTGTGGCTTGAAGACGTACTCATTACCCTGATAATAATAATAAAATATAATGAAACGTATAAAAAAAAAAAAAGTAGAATACTACATAAATATAAATAAAAAAAAATAAAGGGAAAAAAATTTATTTAAAATGAAAATCGACTTATTTAAATATATTATTTCTTTTCCTTTAAAAAAACATAAACATGAATATAAATGAAAAATAAAAGAAAAATAAATTATTTAAAATGAAAATCGGAAGAATTACCCGCGATACTTCGTCTTCATCTTTCTTATCTTTTTCTTTATTTTTCTTGTCCAGTGATTTTTGCTTGTAAAACGGTTCCGTCTTGGCAAGTTTTTTCTCGGCAATGTACAGCAGTTTATTCGCATCCGGCGACCATTCAAATGCTCCAAATTCGGCTGCAAATAAGAGTTATTAAACACATGTGAGTGTAGATGAGGTATTTCAGGAATTTGTCTACTTACAATCTGAATACACATCGCCGTGAACATCCAGAGCTGATAGATCATAATTTTTCACTAATCTCTGTTTGTCCCATATCTCGATAAATTGCTTCGTAGAATTTTCCACCGAAGCCGATCTCAGTACAGCCTTTCGCTGTTCATCTTCGGTGAGAACCGACGCAAGTCTACAATCAAAGAATCGATTTTTTTTTTTTTTTTTATTCAATGTGCAACTTGCTACGTGTTTCAATATCATTCAATATCCAAAAAAAAAAAAACTTACTCTGACGTTACATCGGTGGGAAAACCATCAGAGATGACTTGAAGATTGGGATTCAATACGTGATCTTTGGAAAATTTTTGAGTCGTACGCCTCTCCAAGTTTTTTTGGGACCAGCTGCTTTGCACTACGAGTCCAGTTTCGGTGATTCGAACGATTTTTGCAGCGGTTAACGCAGGATTTTGAACTATGGATTTGTAAATCTTCAATATCCTGTCGATCTGCGGCCGAGCGTAAAAAAATCGATCTATTAGAACAACGAATAAATTATTCGTATGTTAAAGAATTATATCGTTCACCTGTGCGGATGCCATCCTCGATTGTTTTATTGACGCTTATCACAATCGCGAGTCGGACGGAGGTTTCTCCGTTCCGGAATATGTATGACACTAACGCGGTAACTTTGTCTTTTTCGCAGCCCCTGCGAAATACAATGCTTATCAAAACTCTCACGTACTGCCACGATTTCAATTCAGTCAAATCATGCTGCCTTATCAGGTAGATGTGAGAAAAAAAAAACACAGCTTCAAAAAGAAAACATTGAGATGCGACCTACCGTAACCCGGGAGAGCCGACGACTGAGCCAGCGAAGAAGTAGTAGTGGGGGGGATCGTGGTGGTGCGTCGTCGGTCGTCCGCGCCGTCACTAGAAGAGGAGAGTACTTCACACGTCTCCGTTCGATATATCGATGTTTTTCTTCTCTTCTCCCGAGTCGACGCTCTTCGTTGTTTGTGTTCGTTTCATTTTGTTTGTTTCGAAGTTTTTTTCTTTTTCCGTCTTTGGCAGCGGAACTCTGCTATTTTGATTGTTAATGTACCGAGTTTATTTTAATGAAGAACTTGTTAACTTATAACAGCGTAAAAACATTTATTAATGCGGGGCATCACTCGTAGCATTAGAAGTAACTTATGCTCGCATTGTTATCGTTGCATATCCGTAGATTCCCTTTAGAAATATATGTCTGTTGTTTAGGTTCGCCCCCAGTGCCCGTCATGCGCCTATCAACAGCGCGCAACAAGTGCGATATCTTTTGACGATTTTAAAATAGTTTTCGCGATTCAAACGTTTTTCTCAAATGTTTTCTTCCGAAAAATAAAGCCTTAGCCCGATGACGGATGTCTCGATCATGAATAATTACGAAGTTCTCGGTCAAGTCGGCGAGGGTTCGTTCGGTCAAGTGTACAAAGCGCGAAAACGCTCGAACGGCGAAATCGTAGCTTTCAAAGTTATCCGAAAGGCAAGTCCTCCGTGTAGCGATAATCTTGTCAACGGACATTTATAACTTATAAATAACTCGTATTTTCCCCTGTGTCGTCGTATTACCTTTGTCATTTCTGCAGCGAGGGCGTTCCCTCAAAGAACTCAAGAGTTTGCGACAGGAATGCGAAATTCAAAGACGCCTTCATCATCCGAACATCGTGCAGATGCTCGATTCCTTCGAGACCGATAATGAGGTAATTTCGCCGACTTTCGTCGAAACCATTTCAAAACTAACTCATCCTCTTTGACTCGTCAAAAAACGTTGTTGTTTTATCAGATTGTCGTAGTTATCGAATACGCGGATAAGGAACTCTACGAGATCCTTGGTAAGGCGGGACGCCTGTCCGAGGAGCGAGCGCAGGTCATAACGTGTGATCTTGTCTCCGCGCTTTACTACTTACATTCCAACAGAGTATTGCACAGGTATGTTTTTTCACAATGTTTGAAAATTTTTTTTGTCATATCGAAATTTGTTTTATGAAAATTAAATTTTTTTTTTTTTTTTTTAGAGATCTAAAGCCACAGAATGTTCTTCTTCAGGATAACGGCGTTGCGAAGCTCTGCGACTTTGGATTTGCGCGTAGCATGAGCACCGGAACGCATGTTCTAACTTCGATTAAAGGAACGCCGCTCTACATGGCGCCTGAATTGATCGAAGCGTGTCCTTACGATCACAACGCCGATTTGTGGCAAGTGCGACGATTTATTGAACCGTCAAAATCACCAACAGTATTAAAACTTTTTTTTTATTATATACTAAACGATTTTTTTTATTTTTTATTTGAATATTTGTAGTGAAATTAGATACATCCACCAGTTGATCGATGTACGCGGAGTATGAGAGTTTTTGGTGCTTCTCTTACTTCAAGTGTTAAAAAAAAAGATTATAACGAATAATCTTTTTTTCAGGTCTCTGGGATGCATTATTTACGAATTAATCGTTGGTACGCCGCCGTTTCAGACTACTAATATACTTCATTTGGTTGTTCTGCTGCGAATTGAGGCGGTTAAGTGGCCCGACTTTATTTCGCCGAATTGCAAGAGCTTTTTGCAGGTAATTTTTTATATCGCTTTCGAAAAAAAAAATATATATAAGACTTTATTTATTTATTATTTGATTTTTTTAATTTTCTTAACGAATCTTTTTACATTTACGAACCAATAATTAAATTCATCCTAAATTTTATGTTGTGAATGAACTTAAAAAAAGTTACTGAAGATTCTAAAGTTATTAGAGTTTGTGAAGGTACTTCCGAGACGAGAAAAATAATAAAATATATTCGAAATTTACAAATAAAACAACACCAAAAATTCTGATTTTTTTCTCACCAAACAGGGGAAAAAAAATAAATACAGGACTTTATTTATTTATACCTTTATTTTTTCAATGAACATTATCACATTTACAAACCGATAATTAAATACATCACAAATGTTATGTTACCAATGAATTAAAAAAATGTAACTGAAAGTTATCGCGTTATTAAAGTTTTTAATGATATTCATGAGACGAGAAAAAAATATGTCCGCAATTTGCAAATAAAAAAAAAATAAAAAATTGTCACGAAACAGGGAAGTTCCATAGATTAGTTGTAATTTTTGTATTACAAAACCTCATTGTAATTTTTTTTCAGGGTTTATTGCAGAAAGATCCCTCACAACGTTTGACTTGGCCGGAATTGCTGGACCATCCTTTCGTAAAGGATAGAATTCTAAAAGTCGGTGAAACAGCTTTGACACCGTTCACAACGCCGTTGACGGCGAGTCAAGCGTGGGCCAAGCAGCAACAATTGGAGAGTTTGGCAATGTGTTCGGCAAATCAATCTAAGTACGTTGCCGATCCGATGTTACGTTTCCGTAATTAACGCACATCGACATTAAAAAAAAAAACGATATTTTCAGAGTTCTGGAGAAAGCGGTTTACAAGATTCAGGAACAAGAATTAAAATTGCGCGAACAGCGTTATAATCGCACTTGCATGTCACAGCCGCGTTATCCAATAACTCACGGTTATTGTCCTCTCGGACAGCAATATCGAACTTTGCGTCACAGCGAGCCAAGCGGCACGGATTCGAGCGCAAGCGTCGACGTGCTCCTCGGCAATTTGAGTCTTCGCGCTTCGCTTCGCAGCGATCTTCTCGCCGCGGAACACGCGATATGCGACAGCGACTGTGCGAACAATAAGATTATACGTCCTATAGTAGATTCTCGCGCAACGCATCCCGAGGATCACCAGCAGGTTAGATCGAGAGAAGACAATGCGAGTTCCTTCGCGAGAATTCCCGATAAGAGCGAATCGCGTCATATCGACGCGCAGGGCGACGGCGTCAACGTGATCGGGCGAATCGACAAATCTCTCGATGCACACGTGCCATTGGGCGACGGTGATTGTAAACAAGCGAGTCGTCTTAGTCTCGATTACGAACAGGAATTCGGCAACGACGAGAATACCCCGGAGAAGCAAACGCGGCTCTCGGATTGGGATCCATCGGCGGTCGAGCGTCACATAGAGAACGAGGAGTGGGTAGCGTTTCTTCAGCGTTCGATGGAAGAAGTAATGGACGGCGAAATCGATTCGGTACTTCAAGAAAATTGCGTATCGGTGTTCGTTTCGCCGTTGAGAAATCCCGCAGCGGGTTGTCGAGTTGTCGAATACGTTGCTTGTCTCTTATCCCTGCCGTTTGTTATCAAAGTATCCCGACAGAATCTCGAGAAGATCGAACGCGTCTATCTCGACGTTAGGGTGGTACCGAATCTCGTTTACGCTATGAAGCTATTAATGTCCGAACGTTCGGATCCCACGGAAGAGGCCAGCGGTACCGCGACGAACGCGAGCAGCAGATCGGCCGGTGAACTTTCGGCCGACGAGCTTCAAGCGCTCGAATGCGCGATGCTTGTTCTCTGCCGATTGGTTTACGTAAAAGAACAATTCCTCACCCAATTCTGCGACGCTGTTTACATCGTCAAGGGAATTCCGTTTCTTCAACAATTGTTGACTCTCGAAAAGAGAAAAGCGCGTATAGTCGCCGATCTCGTTGCTGTTCTGAACAATGTACTGCGCTCGCAGCCGGAAAATGCGGAACTCGTCGAGAGGGTCGTTCTACGAACTAAAACAGCCGGTGGAGCTGTGGAATTGTTCAGTAAATTGTTGACTCACCGTCAAACGATTCTACGAAGCAGAACTTGTACGCTTATCAGACTTTTCGGACGGTTCTGCTGCAGAGCTCTGCAGCAAGTGTGGGGCAAACAGTTGAGAAATTTGCTGGAACCATTGGCACTGGACGACGACGACGGCGTGAGAAACGTGAGAATCGCGTAATCGTGTATATTGATTTTTTTATTCAGACGATAAATAATCCTTTACAATAATTGTTTTTACAGGCCGCGGAAGGTGCAATCAGTGAACTCAAGCAACTCATGTATTACAATCAACTTAATCCGGGAGAATGAATAGTGAGTGTCTTCGTGTGTCGACGGGAGTTTAGCATTTAACTTAAAGTTAATTCCTTCTTAAAGATTATTACAAGTAAGTAACTGCCATTACGAACTTCACAAATATTTTGTACATTAGTATTAAGCAAAGTCACATAACACGAAAGGGACGCAGTCAAATCGTCACCTCAAAAGTCAATAATTTTGATGTTTATCAGTCATTACGAGGGACGGAGAGTTAATGTGGTGATTTTAATCGAATAACCATCCGAGAGAATCGATCAACGACTCGTCGCTCTTGTCGTCTTCACCTTCCGGCTTCCGGTCCCCGCATTCTTCCTTATACATCGCTTGAAGTTTACTTACATCTTTTTCGCTTAGTTCCATTCGTTGACCAATTTCCGCGCCTTCCTCCTATAAAAAAAAAAAAATTGCAATTTTGAGTTTTCAACGAAAACAATCGAATCGAGGATTTGATATTATCAAAGATATATATCAAGGAGTAGATATATATCGAGGATTCGATATTTATCAATGATATACATTTTTTTCACTCACCAACGGCTCGATTGTTCGTTTTCCGTTATCTGAGAAGGCGAAACCGCTGTAATGCATAACGCTTCCATAATCGTAGCTAATGCCGTAGTCAGTTACGGTATCTTTGTTGTACTTATTAAAGTTGCCTTCTTTGCCTGAAACACGGAAATTCGACCGTTTAAACTGAGTAATCGACTTTTTTCGACAAATTAAAAAAATAATTTATCTCACCTTTTTGGATGTTATCCCAGTGAATTTTTACGAAGTCGTCGCGATCCCACGTACTCTGCTGATGATAGAAGCCTAACGCGTGCATCAACTCGTGAATGATCGTTCCGTGTCTCATGCATCCCGGGTTTTGAAGATTCACCACTTGTCCTTTGCCCTCTCGTCCCACCATTGACCAACATCCGGTTTTCGCGCTCTTTATTATCACGTAGTCTTCGTCGGTTTCTTTGTAGGGTCGGAATCTCAGACAAGTTTTCTGATGATATTCCTTAACGGCTGCTTTGATGCGCCCAATGCTTTCTTGATCTAAATATTCAGAGCGAACGATAACGAACAATATGTAATTACGCAGTTTCTCAATATATCAAGTCGGAAAAAAAAAAAAAAAATTATCGCATCGGAGTAATCGGGTCTCACGAAATACTATCCGCGATAATCGAACAGATTTTTCGTCCCGATAAGATAAGAGATAACGTGGTCCAGCTGATAAAAAGTGCATAAACTTATCGTATCGATCAAATCGAATCGATATGAGATTCGATAAAGCGCGGTATTGCTGCCACTACCCACTGGTCTCTCGTAGGGATCGTTACGCAAAGTACTGTAATCTACTTAACAAGAGATTCAAACTTTACTCACCGAAATCCTCTTCCTCGATGTACAGAGGTACAACGCCACCGGGCCATCGGGTCGTTTCGTCCAATAGGCCGTTTTTCGTTACGTCGCCGAGCATTATGTCCCCTTCGAAGAGACCGCTTAATTCCCATGCATTTTCCTTGTCCTCCGGTTTCCATGATTCAACGCGCTCGGCTAATAGTTTCAACATTTGCGTAATATATTCATTCGTTATAGACGTTCCGCGATTTGCAACGAAAAGAAAACAAAAACGCGAATTTAATCGATAATTCAAGTTCCATTAATTCGTTCGATGAATTACCTATTTCTTTGGCGTTGTAATCCTTTCCGAAGATACCCTGATGATGAGCCTTCGGTGGTATCGGCACACCGTGAGTTCCTCGATGACTATTCGCCGGAAGTCCAAAACTCGCGCCGACGACAAACGCCGAGAGCACAAATGCGCGTGAAAGAAACATTGTTGCTTTGAATCTACGCGAGTTACTAGCCAACTGTGACATACTCGTTGCAGAATCGTCGCGTATTTATACCACACGCACTTATCGATATATATGTATATTCATCACTTCGCGTACTTGAGGCACAGCATGGATTTCCGGAGATACGCGAACGCGATGTGACAAAGCGACAATTTAATCTTCTCGAGGTACTCGTACGCGTGGTTGTGATTTGACGGAAAAATCACGAGGAAGTTGATTATAATTATCGTAACCCCGATCATCGGCTTCGCTCCGCCTATCGATCTTTCGCAATCACGAATTCGTCGGTAACTCGCAATTTGCGACAATGATCATTCGAGACGAAATGGAATACTTTGACGGCGGATATAAAAAAATACAATTTTCGATACACGTAGTGAAACATTGCATATTAATGCATCCATTATTTTTTTATAGGCTTTCGGTACATTCCGTAAAAAATATTAATTTCCTCGAAGATTGCAAAGAATACGAGAAAATTAATAGCGGTTGTTAGAAAGATTATCTCATGTATTGAAGTTTCGTCCGATGCATTGAAAAAAGTTACGCGTTGGGATAACTCCACTGAGAAAAGAGTTTATTGATAGCTAACAAATGTATAGATAGATATGTTGTAACACATTTTTTGTTTTTGTTAACAAATATCAGTTGAGCAAAATAATATTTACTTGCGATAAAAAATTCTCAACAATATTCCGTAATAATTGAGAAATCGTATTTGACTCATCTGAAATTTGATACCAATAAGCAAATAGTCATTTCGCCAAATCCCGCTATACATTTGTTAACTATAAATATCCTTTTTTCTCAGTATAATAATTAGGAAAATTGCATTGCGGAAAAAATCAGTTGTACCAACTATTGACTATTAGTTTTTTCGACGAATTGTTAATTAACCTAATTCGTGATTCTTTCGGTGCGGATCCGCAGAATGATCCCTTAAAAAAACAGAAAAAAGTCAACATTTAGTTAGTCTACGGGGACGTCAACTGGGTCAATATTTTACGCATTCACGAAACGTCGCGGCGCCCATTGACACAACGACGTTTCCTCGTCGAATGCAAATTGAGTTGTTTTATCCGCGAGGGCGACGGATTACCAAAAGGCAGTCTCTCAACCGAATCGTAACACGCAGATTTTCGGAAACAATAATACATTTGGGATCGAAAATATTTTGGAATTTCTCGTTTGCGAACCGATGTACCGGTGTATCAATCGATGATATCGGATGGACCCGATCGCCACTGACGATAAGATAACGCGAGTAAAAAAAAAAAAATCTCGTCTGCCAATTATAATTCACATTTATCGATTGATGAAACCGGCCTCCGTAAACGCGATCCGTTAATTAAAAAGAAACGTACGCAAAATATTGGTAGTCAATATTTTGTAATCTGGAGAGGGAGGAAAAAAAAAGGACCATAAGTATATCGGTGTATCGGAGAACGGGAGAGACTCGTCGCGTCCCGGAGGAGGTATAATCCAAAGTCGGCAAACGACTCGTAGGTAGAGTATGAGGAAGGCGCCAGGTAGTTCGCGGCTCTTCGTTGCGTTTTCGGTGAGCGCCGTTCACGGTGAATGTGGGTCACAATGATTCGGTAGCCACGACAGCCGCGTAATTCCAGTTCGTCCGAAGTCTTATCTCGGAATCGTATCGAGAGAACCAGCAGCAGCAGCAGCAGCAGCAGTTCTTTCAGCCTTCCAAAGTGGTTCTTTCTTTCTCTCACGCGCAGCCCGCGTCGTTTCATCTCTGTGTTATTAAATAACACTGGCGATAAGTATACGTGTATATAATAAGCGACCCTCGATCACTCGATTTTTTTTATCCGATGTATCTTTCCTTTTTTTTCGTCGTCTCATCTCGCGAATAAAGATAAAAACAAAGATGATATGTATATTTATCGGGAGATAACAAATCTTCGGATAGATCATTGAGGGGTTTTTTCGGATATTGTCCGACAAGAAAACGATAAAATATCGAGATAACTATCTCGTACCTATTTACATTTGATTTTACGTTTCTTTACGCAAGAAAACATTAATCTCGTGTAGCTGTATTGAAATTCGTCAGTAACAATGGGTATCTCGAGAGGTGACATTTATCGTAAATCATTGAAACAGATTAATCGGACGAATTCGGATCGATCGTAAATTTACCGCTATAGCTTCCGCGGTGTCTTATCACGCGGAAGACAGTACGAACTCCATTCTCGTTTGATAGAGAAACTGGACTGAGGGGAACTTTACCTCGCGACGTAGATTCGTAACAGAGTACACGTCGAGTTGTTGTCTCGATAGAAGCGAAGTGGTATCCCATTAAGGGAACAAGAATCCCCTCGGGATTCAATCGACAATTGGACCAAACAACATCATAATTTAGTGGACCGATCTTGTTAGCTATACCGTTTTCTCAGTTCTCTCCACGGAGACAATCTTCTATTTTACTCGCGAGTACAACGGCATTTGCGTGGTGAACGGGAGTTTCGTTTTTTTGTTTTCCGTCTCTCGGTTGATTCCTATCGGAATGAAAGTACCGGAAACTCACACCCTCGGTAACGAAATTAATGTATCTAAGTCCGAAGTAAACAAGCGTTTCATTCTATCTACTTACTGTTACTATTGTGTAAAAAATGTAAAGATCGTGTTTTTTGTTTTCACGAATTTTATCATTGATGATTTTTCTCGTCGATCTCATTGATATTGAATTTGAGGATTTTTATTAATTTTTTTTTTTGTCGTTTCGACTGCAAAATGAGATGCCAGTTGAGAAGGTCAGCTTTTCGTGGATTTTAGAGAACTTTGCGAGGCAACGGGGCCATTTGTAGAGTCGAGAGCTGCTGCTATTACCGGTGAAGAGTTAGTGAAGCCGCACACCGGGATTTCGGACGTGTCCGCGCTACGGAGTTGAGGCGTTAGATAAATTGGGCTAACGTTTCGCTGTGACCGTATAGCGGCCAAATACCGTGGCCAAAAAAAAAAAAGAAAGATAAAAAAAAAATTCTCGAAGTCAGGAATGAATTGAAGGCGACTTCTGGCCGCGGTGGTTGGTGCCGCGTTGCGGGGCCAACGACCCTGCCGTTCCAGATTCGGTAGTATCTCCTCGTAGCCTAAATTCTAACCGGACTTCTCCGTGGCCTCGCGGAATAACCGAGGACGACTCTCCTTCCCTATTCATCCGCTTACTCCTGATATTGCTATATATATCTATCTGGTATCCTATTAGCCTATTACTCTACAGATAGATATATATATATAAAACACATGTTCGTGCAATTTATCGAATGAGATTCTCCGAATTTCTTCCTCTTCGTGACTTATCTCTTTCCGGATCATCTTTCATTCATTTTTTTACTCCGCAAATGAGCCAAAAGATCGAACCAAAAAAGTGCAGATCTCTGCGGAGTTCTATTATCTCTGCCTATCCAAGTTGCACTCATTTTACGAGAACGAAGGGAGAGAGATGGACACCAGCATCACAAGGTGGTATAACGTGTACTATTATAAGCGTTATTTGCAGCCGGGGGCAGTAGGTGGCTGGTCGACGCCCGTTGCAAATCGGGAATGTAGAGTTCCTATTGGAATTTTTTAATTTTTTTTATAGCTTCACCACGAAGTTCCCATATTCGTCGGTTTTTATTAATGGTAAACAGCAACAAGAGAGCTGTCGGAACCGCCGGCCGGTGTATGAGTTATCCCGATGTTTGCAGACGTTAGATTTAGTCCCGATGTTCCGCCTGAAGGAACTACTCTGTACCATCGGCTACTATACAGTATCTAACAAATAACTGTGAGAGGTTATCCGTTACCGTTTCGTTGTACCATTTACAAAAGCTTCTCTATCAATCGAAGGCCATAGAGTCGAGGAACGTCTCGGGTACGTTTGGTACTGTAAGGAGTCTTCTTCGCTCGATGAGGCTATTGAAACTAAGAAAAAGAAAGAGTATCGTCGAGCGTAGAAGGAGGAAGTATTTGTAGCCTTAATTTCTTTTAACAGTACTCCGAATTGGATTTACAGTGAGAAGATCGATATTTCACGCTTACCTGGTCAGGTGAACTAAAGGTATCGCCTCGACGGTTGATTGAGTGAATCCTTTAAATAAATATTTTTTTAAATAAGCAAAAAAAAAAAGAAAAAAAGACTAAGCTATTAATCACTGACCGACGATTTCGCATTGCATTCGACCACCAATCGTCGTCGTTCTCTCGCGAAAGCTTATTCGCCAATATCCTCGCTTATTTGCCTCTATGATACGTTAAATAGATATCGACTAGTCGCACGTGCTGCAGTTGCACGTGTCGGGGGTCAACGATCTTCTCGTGTCCCACTCGCTCTTTGAGAACTCCCGGCTGTGTTTGTGTTCATTCGCAATCATAAACTGGAGGCCCGCTGGCGAG
This sequence comes from Buathra laborator, assembly GCA_934046635.1. Classification (NCBI taxonomy): domain Eukaryota; kingdom Metazoa; phylum Arthropoda; class Insecta; order Hymenoptera; family Ichneumonidae; genus Buathra; species Buathra laborator. Next base: position 611,415 of record OW203897.1, on the reverse strand, counting down.
TTTCTAATGCGATCGAGAAGAGAGTTTGAATGGGATCCGATAGACCATGCTAAAGCCGATACTTACGATAAGAGTTATCGCCCACGAGTTCGTTCTCCGCGCGCGTGTGCTGTGCCGGTTGTAAAGTCCAATGCAATTGCGCGCGCGCGCCTTCGAAGTCTCGATCGATCTTTCGATTAGATCGAAAAATTCCTCGCGCACTCGTGATAATTCATCCTATCTTCGCGTATTATCGTAGATCAAGTCGGAGTTGAGATCGTGAGCGATGTAAAATCCGCAATTTTTTAAGGTCGTTCTTTTTTTTTTTTTTTTTCTCGACGAAACTCCGCGTTGCAAACGCGTAGACGATAGATCTTTCGACCGATGGGGTACTTATTATAACTAGTTAGTGTCCATACACTATAATTATCTTTGCCCTGTTCGCTGTGTGCCCAATTCTACGCACAAACGACGCGAGAATGAGAAACACACGAGGCTGATGCTGCTGGGTGTTCTATAAGTCTAAGAATTCCGAGTTGACCGAGATTAGGTAAATGCTTCTCTTCTCGTCATTAATTTCATCGGGTTCATCGACATTCGACTCACCGCTCCATTGCCCATTTATTTCGCTTTACCCGAAAAAACATTTCGAAGCTCCGGAAACTCGACTAACGAGAGCGGAGAATTATAGTAATTCGATATACGAAATTACCAATTAGGCATTTGCACGGCGAATAAACTCCTTTGCATGTATACTTTTATATAATATTTTTTCGGTAAGTTTGGAGAGCGGCGGTCTTTCTCCTCAGTTTGACAGACCGCGTACGAAAATAAGAATGTAAAAAAAAAAAAAAGAACGTCCATAGGTCGCAGCGAAGGAGCTTTCAGTATCGCATTTACCGGGCGAATAACCGGCATCGGTTTACATGCTCGCGCGCGAAGAGAACGCGTGTGGGTTGTCGTGCGCGCGATCTCTTCGCCCGGTGCACCGAATATCTGCACTCTGAATCGGCATCGAAACGAGGCGGACATTTGCGGGGGCGGGAGAAACATACGGGTGGGAAGAAAGGAGGACTGGGGAAAGAGAGGTGAAGGAAGTGGTGTGGCAGCAGAGAGGAGCAGACTGAGGAACGAGATGCAACTCGGCAGTGGCAACAGCAGCGGCAACACCAAGGATATTTTTAGCAACATAACAGTTAACCTGCTTTATTCTGCTTTACGATACTCGTTGGTTTCTTTGCTTGTTCTCAACTTATTTGATTTTTTGGTTCTTCTTCTCCTTCACCGGCGATTTTATAAATTTCAAACTCGTCTTGTTCTATAGTGAAAAATCAGTCATTGAACGGTACATATGTGATAAGATGTTGAATAATCGATCAATTATAAATAGTAAAATGAATTAATGAGTATAAACGAGAAAAAATAAATATGGAGTAATCGATAATACATATTAAGAGGAATTAATAAATACGAACAAAAAATGAAAAAGAATAGATAAAAAACAGGAGGTATAGATGATAATTGAGGAATAATCGGGAGAACGTACGAAGTCGCTCGTCGTTGTGTACTTAGGCAGAAGGAGCGAGTAGCTCGCTCTCCTGGCTTCCCCTTCTCGTGAACCACTGACCCACTGGGACGGCCTCGCACGCTGGACCAGCTGCCTCGACGGGCCGCTGCGAAGCTTCGTTGACGCGGTTTGCGCGTTGTGCGCTCACGCTTTGCCGTGTATACGCTCCTCTCGCAGCCTCTCAACGAGAGATATCCTGTAGTATTTCGGTACTGTGTACTGTATATAACGTTGCTTGCGAGAGAGCCTCGAGCCAACTCGGCAAACGGTCGACGGCGACATTCGTGCGGTTCATTGACCTCATCCTTCTCTCGCTCTCGTTATCCCTTCCTCCTCCTCCTCCTCCTTCTCCCGCGTTTACTCGCGGGTCTTTCTTAGGCTTTTTTAAATTTATTTTTCTCTTACTTCCATCTCTTTGACTCTTTGCGAAAGCAGCGACGAGGCACTCAGTCCCGAGCCCTTGCTGTTACGATTGCTCAAAACTGTTTCGCAATTCGAATCATATCGTAAGGCGTTTTTTTTCCGTCTGTCAAAAGAAATTCCCGCGTAAGAATATATTGAAATATCAACGAGGTCCATTGTGGACTTAATTCGTGTAGCGATTTGGTATGGCAGAAGGTTAACGGCGGAAGTTATCCATCAGCAGGAACTTTAGTCACGATTAGCAAAACAAAACAATTTTATTGTCCGCGATTATCAATATTCCACCTGAGTTTATGACGAAACTGCTGTTGAAATCGTATTTCTGCGTGCAAAAAAATGCATTGAAAGATTTTCGTTTGGCAAAATGAAAGAAAAAAAATTGCGACGACATCGCTACTTCGATTCAAATAAGCAATGGATATATGACTATTTAAAAATACCGAAAATCGCGACTTTCCGCGCAATTAACTACCGATGTATTTAATTCCGGTGGATTACAAATATGGGTTGTTTCATTTCCGGTTCGATATTTAGTACGAATAATAAGATATTCTTTCGACTATTTTCCGTCGAACTAATTGATAAACTAACATTGAATAGGGGAGAGTAAAGTTGTTATTATATCCACAATTATAAAGTTCCGAAGCTGCCATTTATCCATAATCGAGTTAAGTTAAATAGCTCAATTAAACGAGTCGCGATTACGAGTGCTTGCTTGATCATAGACTTTAGTTTCGATTACAGAGTTTACGTCAGCGAATGTTAACCGGTCACAAGCCTCTACCGAGGAGACTCCAAGAGGGTAAAGACTGTCATAATTAGACGACTATGTAAAGTCAATTACATCGCGCGATAATTCCGCCAGTCGACAGTTTCTGACAAGTTTTCCGCACTTGTTTATCCGGGTTTAAAGGTAAAAGTGAATAGCATCCCCGTTACTAACGTTGTATATTAATATTATGAAAATAATTTTGATATAACGATATGTATAGACACTTGGAAAAAAAATCGGTTAAACCTACAAAATCGGCGCTTGCGGGTGGCGAAACGAACAGTTGATTCACCGAAAGAAATACTTACTTAATTATACTAATTTTTAGTTAAATGGACTATTTCTTTCCTTACTATGACAATTCTTTTTTTTAAGCAACCGATTATATTTGTTCCGTCACCCGCAAGCGCCGATTTTGTCGGTTCAATCGAATTTTTTTTCTCAGTCTATGTTGTAACAAATGTGTAGATGAATATTCGTCATGAGTTATGACATATTTATTCTATAGAATATTAGACAGATTTGGCAATAGACGAACGAACCGACGGTCGATACGAAATTGATTGTCATGACGAGAGTCTTGACTGGAATTTTCGAACGAGCAAACGTGTGACATTTCGTGATCGCGATAATTCGCCATAACTGTATTTCGTAATATCCGCCGCATAAAATCAAATACGTTATAATATATACCTACATGACGAAAATATTAGATTTGCCGAATGCTGCGGGAAGAAGAGCTCGTAAAGGACACGTGACTTTGTCGATGAGCCGTTATATTCAGTGTGTTTGGCCATAAGAAGTAATATCCCCCGTGCCGATCAGGGCTTCTTGTATGCATGCCGAGAGTACTTCGCTGCCGCCCACAGCGTTCCGTAATGCAAAGGCGTTGAGGTCTCCGTAGCTGTCTTTAGGGCAGGAGGACGTATATGCAAGTCATAAAAGAGAACAACACGGTTTGAAGCTCACGCGCAAGAGGCGAAAGCCTGGCGTTCTTGCTTCGCACGTGGCGCACGTGCTCCTTTTATCATTATAACCAACGTGCGGGCAAACCGTAGTTGTCCGAGCAACGAAACTTTTCGCGTTCTCTTCGCACTCGGTTAGTATCAACTGCCGCAGCAAATTTCATCGAGTGTCTGTGGATAAACAAGAGTATTGATATATCGTAATTCTCTTAACTGATTCACCGTACATTGTACACACGACGACCGCGTTATCAGATAATAGCAGACGTATCGTATCAGCGGTGAAAAAGACTCGTTGGATTCTAAGCAAATGTACCCATTGCAAACAAATATTTGTAAGTCATGCCGTCGAGATATGAATTACCCAACCGGCAATATCTGTATCTTACGTATTGCGTATTTTGAAAAGGTCCGAAACTGAGGTCCGTGACTTCTTGAGTAAGCATAATCGAGTGGCACAAACCCCGAAGGGCCCCTCGTTAATCTATCTGGCGCTAGTAGCCCAGTAGATTGTAACAGAAATGCGATACGTAAAACGCGGATATATCGAGAGCACGTGTTGGAGAGGGGCCGTTATCTAGCGGGGCCCATACGGCACACGAACGATCGTGGCAAGGTAACGAACAAGCTTTGTGGAACGCCTCGATGACTGCCTTTGCCGGCGTTAAGGTCTCCGGCCACAGTGTGTGCGCTCGCAAAGAGCCTCGGGGGGGTTTTCTACCTATACCTATAACTCGCTTTGGTATACGTAACGGGGCGTCGGTGTGCGAGAGTTGCGCGCTCGCGCACCTTCTCTCGGTCATGCACCTGTGAGAGTGAAAGTGTCCTCAGCCCCACCAAGAATCACCGGTGAGGCACCCGACACTGAGTGCCTCCTTCGCTCCCGGGGCTCACACGACTCGTGTATGCGTGTGCGCGTTTATACGGATAGTATAATATTACCTCTACTGATATATCCGAGACTCTCGGACGAGATCATCCATCTACGCGAGTTGAGCTGGACGACCACTGTGCGGTTACTCGCAATATATTAATTCCGTCTCTCTCTCTCTCTTTCTCTCTATTATAGAAATAGTTCCCCGCGCTGCCGTGTACAACAGTCAAACAGGGGCTAATTTCACATTTTAGGTATATCTAAGTTTAGTCGGGTCTGAGTTAGGGCTCTCCAAGACCGATCGAATTCAAGTAGAGTTTGATTTAAGTCACTTCGGATTTAAGTTGGGTTCGATCTAAGTTACTCCGGATCTAAGTTGGGATCGATCTAAATTAGATCGGATTCAAGTTGGGTTTGGTTTAGGTTTGTTCGGAACTAAGTTAAATCGAGTCTGAGTCAGATCTGGCTGAAGTTTAATCAGATCCAAGTTGGGTTTGACCAAAGTTAGGTCCGTTCGAAGTTAGGTAAATCCGCAGCGGCAGAGACCGCAGCCAGGCTTTTATTTAATATCGTAAGACCATCAAGTTTTTGCACTCCCTCATCCGACCGTGATCCATCGTGATCACATAATGCTTCGGGTTTGGAAGGTTCCCGTTTGGGATTTTTCGTCCTGACCGAGTCATTGATATAAGCATAGATTTTTTTTAAAAATCTTTATTGTAATAATTATAGTGGTCCGCAAGTGGAGCGTGAAGAAATTGCACGGCCATACCCAAGGGTACTTGTACCGTTTTCGGACCCTTTGTCCGTCGGGACAATCGAGTTTAATGGCTTTTCGTTCAAGAGCGAGAAACTACTTCAATAGAAAATAGGTAACGACGAAACGCCGAGGGTTCCGTTTGCCGAGGGCAAAGTCGAAAAGCCGAGGAAACGGTCCCCCAGTGGGAGGGTCCAAAAACAAAACAAAAGAAACAACAAAAAAATGAAATAAAATTGCTGATGGCTTTCGTGTTTGAAAATAATACAAAAGACCCTCCGGGTCTCTCGCTCTCTCGCGTTTCGTCTCTCACTAACGGCGATTCAACGGTGTTCCGTATGGTACCCGAAGTGCCACGACGCTGCTACACGTTATTTATGCCGTGACATAAATCCACCGGGCTTCTTCCTGAATGTTTGTGGCATCTCCCCCGCGCTCACCGGAGAAAGGCCCACCCGAAAAAACAGTTTCGCATTTGAAACTCCAGACGTTATTTTTTTTAACACTGACGAGTTTATAATTGCAACTGTAGGTCCATTCATAATGTATATATATATCTATATGTATTTGTCCTAATGGACGATCGCGGAAGAATCTACGTTAGAAGAGCAGTTAGTTATACCCTCCGGCAGTCGACCTCCTCAAAGTCTCGTAATAATTCTTCGCGTTATATCCCCCGTTATACAGTCTTTATACATATAGGATAAACGTTCGTTCTTTTTTTGGCAATTTTTCATCGAGCTCCAGATAATCAAACTAATTGATATATTGTACAATAATTCTGATGTTACCCACGGAAATCAACGTACCGGCAAATTAATGACAAAAGCATGAGAACCTCTGCAAAAAAAAAAAGCCTGTCTCTCGCCCGTTCTTTAGGGGCCGTGCGCGATTGAACGTTCGAACAGGCGTCCGATTTGACCTTTGGCGCGTCGATTACATTCATTATCATAAATTCGCATTAGAAATTTCGTTAGTAGACGATATCGCGAGTTTCGGATTCGAACGAATGCTGAAGAAATGCGCGAAGGAAGAGGAGGTGTATATATATATGTATATACCATAGGGGGGCCCCGTCGTCTCGGGAAAGCTTCTCGACTTTCGAGTACGTCGACCCCGTGTGACCTCCCCGCTCAGGGCGAGAGAAGAATATAACCCGTATCCAATAACAGCCGGCCAAACGATTCTGTTGCGCCTTTTCGTCCTTTTTACTCGGTCAAAAAATCGGGTGGGAAAAGAAAAAAAATCAGCCAAACAATCCTTATGGAAGCTCCACAGCAGTCGAAACTAACTATTCGATAATAACATCGTGATTTGGGTCGACGATTTGCTTCGCGAGAGACGTATGAATGCGGAGTCTGCCACGTCAAAAAAAGTTCTTTCGCTCCGCGTCAACTTTTTTTTTTTATTTGGACAGGTTTTTTTTCTTCTTTTTTTCGAAACACGCATTTGGCCAAAAGTGGTCGAAACGGCATCGAATATTCATTTTAACACTACCAATAGACGACAAATTTATCTAACGTATTCGCGTGCGTCCGTGCGAATACAAATTAGCGCGTTCGAAGTCTCCGTAACTTTTCATTATTCTTCGTATTTTTTTTTGCAAGCGCCTGTCGTGCGTTTGCAATTTTGTACGTTATGTTTTCTTGACACTCCAAAATATTTATTCACGATCGATTTCACCCGCGCTCTCTTCGGGGGCTGACGCGTCTCCTCACATCGAATTCTCTGGCTGTTTTGGCGCCGGGCAAGTCGCACGGCGCCTCCGGACTCGCTTCCGGAGCAACATTACAACAGCAACGGCAAAACACCCAACAGGGGCTTACGGGCATATTGCCGTCGAAAGAAAGTTTCTCTCTCGCTGACACTCGCGCCGGCGAGGGATATGTGCCACGGTATCGTAGCCGAGGAATCTCAGCTTTGAATCCGCTGTGTGTCCATATAATCCATTCTATTCGCTTACTATACGATCATCGGGTTTAACGACCGCGCGATCCATAATTGCGATTCGAACGTTCAATTCATGCACAGCATGCTAATAATACATAGATATGATAATAGAGGCGTAGAGCACAGAAGGAGAATGCATATATAGAGAACCGAAAAGGAGTGACAACGCCCGATTGTTGCAGACATGGAATGTTTTCACGTTTGCGATGTGTCGAACTTTGCGAAAAAAAAAAAAAAAAAGAAAAAAAATGATAATTCTCGAGACCGCGAAGATCGAAGCGAAACTTCGTGCGAAGAAATTTTTCCATAACTTGTATTACGTATTCTCGGCTCTCTCGGCGTATCGGCAAATCTGCAGCTACATCACAGAGATCGATGAATTGAATTTAAAAAAAGCATTTTAATTGGTATTCATATGTGTCTTGTGTTAAAATAAATATTGATGACTCATAGCCAAAAAAGCCTTATCGATTGAGTGGATACAGCTGTATCATTAAGTGTTGCCGATTTGCCTTTCTGTCGTAGCGTTAGATTATCGTTAGATAATCGATACTTGCGTAACGCGTACTTGCCGTTAGCGCAAGAAAAAATAAAAATAAAAAAGCAACCGATCAAACGGCCAGAGATAAGCGATTCATCTTCATTGTTATATATCTCGGACTTCTAATTCTCTCCATTTCATGCAGTTCATCTACTTTGATAATCGGCGAACTTTTTCTCTTCTCATATTTCGCGCTCATCAATTCCACAGAAACTTGGGGGGGTTGCTAATCGGTTTTAGTCGCGTAACCCGCGATTTAATAATTCAAACATAATCGCGCACCGATGAATGCGCGTGTGTCCCATCGTCTCATGTATACGAGAGCAGGTCGCTCGGGTTCAACGACCCACACTGCACGAAGATACACAAACGTTTTGCATATATGCACATACGGTATGCGTAAAGCGCAACGCTCAAACGAGGTACATAATACAAATAAGTGTTCGATATACACGATACATATGCGCTGTTGGACGCAATAACAACGAAGACGATGAACGACGAGCCCGAAGTAGCCACTTGCAAGAGAACAGACACATATAAATATACATACGTATATATATTCGAAGTCGACGCGCCGGCGAGAATAACTAATTATTGCATATAGTTGTCGTGCGTTTCGAAGCTCCTAGTGAGATTATAAGAGGCCCGGGGACTGGGTTACGAAGCGCCATCGGTTAAAAAGAAAAAAAAAAAAAAAAAGAAACGAAAACGAGCGACGAGAGAAGTCAGCGTACATACGACGAGAGAGAATCCCGCTGTGTTTCGGTGGGGTAGGACCGGGTCGACTCCAAAACGCGACTCGGCATTCCATATATACTTATACTATACGGTTTCATCGTCCAACACACGATCAGTCTTTCTCCGCTAATATGTCCACGAGATTCTTTCGTCTGTTAGCCGTCAGTGGGACGAGGTGTACACTCAGTTATATTACTGTGTTTCTTTTTATTATTATTTTTTGTTACCAACTTGAGCGCAAACGTTGATCGGTTCTGATGCCGCTACATACGCGTTCTTTCAATCAATGAGTTCATCGGGCATTGGTTTTGGATGGGAATGACGTCAGCGCGTTGCTTTGGAGATTAGCGGATTCGGTTGATTCGAACTCGAGAATTTATTGAGGATAGGCTTTCATGTCGCTTTTATGACATCTTACCTGTCTGGATGTTTCTTTTTTATGAATATTTTAACTTTGATCGGTTATTCGCAAACGTTATCCAATGTCAGATCGTAGGTATTTGTCCTTTGGACGAAGTAAAGAGATGCAGTTTTACGACGAATATAACTGTATTATTAGCGTTAAATGATCTGCCGGGTTGCGCGATGAGCTTTGAATTGACCAAAATAAATGTCAACCGAATAGACGACTGCGGTAATTGCGTGCGGGAAGAACAGATGGAAAAGAAAGGTTCTTAGAGGCATCAGGGCGATTCGAACGAGCAAAGTGAGAAAACGCTTTAGGCCAACGAGCCTCGGACACTCTCGATCGAGGTCTCTCACCGTATACCTCATAAATATGTGGCCCACCGTGGCCCCTCTCTGTTCGCGGGGTGGCCAACGAACTCGCCACAACTCTCGAATATCTCTCAGCCTTACGCACACAGATACAGAGGACACACGCATACACTTTCGTCGGTACAACATAAATTTTCTATCGCTAACAGTACCTCTTTCTATCATAGAGAAAATAAATAAGACAGCACTTTTGTATGAACGCGCTATACGCTCGCCGAGGGGAATGTTCTTGAAAGCGCCACACTAGCGAAAGATGATCCCTCGCGTAATGTGTTTAGCGCGAACGGTAAGCTGGTGCGGTTGATCCTTCGGATGATAAATAACCGGAGGAGTTCCTCGTACTCTCGGGGGATAAGTTTGTGCGTCGTTTAGTCGACGATAAGATTATCCTATGGCCCTTGGAGCACATTCCGTTCCGCTTTATCTTCTTTGTATTCGCTGTCTCAAAGGGGACAACTGAGAAGGATAAACAGCCGAAGCTATGCCGTCGGGTTCATCGCGCTAATTGCAACACGAGACCGCGCACTTTATTTTCTTAAATAACTCCTTTACCGAGCGTAACTTCCACAACGTATGATTTGCGAAAAAAATTAAATAAAAAAATGATTCGAACGACTCGTACATTGTACGGCTTAATTTTGTTTTTATTTTTTTTTACTTTTTTTTTCGTTATTTCGAGGGAAAGCTGGTAACGAAAAATGATGCATATAACCCCGGTTTCCCATACGGTATGTATAGTAAATATGTACAACTGTCATATAATGACACGAGATTCGATGGGAGCCGCGAAAATAGCGTGTATATCGAAACGAAATTAGCATAAGAGGAGAAAGTCGCGCGCGGTCGTCGTACCCTCGGACGTTTCTGGCCGCCAGCGACAGCGCTGTATTATACATTATATATCACACGTATACATGTATGTATACGTGTGATATATAGACATTCGAGCCGATAGCTCGAACAAGAAGGACCTCTTGGGCGCGTCATCGACGAATTTTGCGAATTATTAATTTTGATATACGCGTATCTTTTATCGTTCCCGATGAAATAGTGACCTAACTGATTCACACAATGATTTTCCGTGGTTCGCAGTTGTTTATACATTCTCTATGCATTCGCAGATTTATATACCTAACGTTTATATACACAGTATGTTGACTCTCGTCCAGCAGATAGTTACGAGAGGCAAATACTTTGAAGCATTAGGTATTGTATATACGTTATATACACATAGGCATTGAGTAGCCAGTGTGCTCGTCCTGATCTGCGAGTTAAATGCAGGTAGTGGTTCATAAGTATTACACTAGACGCGTAGGCGCAGCAGGTTGTGTACATACTATCGTGTATGCATGCGATCGTCGAGTAAGAGGAGAGAAGTATAAGGTCGTTGAACCACGAGAAGCGCGAGGGGAGTGTCGCGATCAGCTGCGTTTAGCGCATACATCGAAAGATCGATGCGATTTCGATCGACGACCCAATTTCTCGATTCACGAGAAGAAACGATATTACTACGGTGTATTCTACGGCTATTATCGTCAGCTTTCAAATTGTGCGTTACTTGGCCAGCCGCTTTTTCGGCCTCTACTGTTAAGGCATCCCTTTCGATTCGCGAAATCACTGCAGATCGTTTCCGAAGGCGCGCCTCGGAAAAAAAAGGATCAGGTGAAGAGACACTCCACCGGTTGACGATCAACTCCGAAACTCTCGATACCCGCAAGAGATTGCAGGGTATCGGGATTTTGCGTTGTATGTGTGTGTCTCTTGTCCGTTTGGCATGAATATTTTTTTTTTTATATTCACCACTCGAAAGAATTCGAGAGCGAGATTCGATAGCGGGTCTCACTTAGAGATCGCGCGGGTCGACGAACCTCTTCGTGCTGTGTGCTCTCTTGAGCTACCGATTCGATAGTAGCGACGGGCAGTAAGCAGAGGCCGATGAGGAAAAAAAAAACGGAGAAAAAAAAAAGGTTTGTAAAACCGTAATTTGCCCGCTGCCTGCCGGGCACCATCTCTACGACGACCCGTATCGAATTCTCTTGTCGATGAGAATGTGGGTCGTATTTCTCTCTCTCGATCTCTCGGTACGTTATACATTCTCACACCTCGCGAAGAATGTTATTGTTTTACGGTGGCTAATGCAACTTTTTATACAATTTTTTTTTTTTTTTCGTTCGATTATAATTATTCGTATGTAGGTCTTAGTCGTAATCGTTATCGTCGATAAAACGTGCGATTACAAGAATTCGAAGGCATTCGGAGGATCAATAACTTTGCGAATGGATAAGATCATCGTGAAAGGGGAGTGGATTGATTATCGGTGCGAGATTCGAGGCATATTTTAGTACGGAAGAATCGACAACTTCATAAGTGGGCGTAGAAATGATTATCGTCGCCTTCTATATCCTGCTATAGTGGATGTTTCTTTACTATGTAAAGAGAGTGTCGTGTAGTCCGATCGTTTTGCGGTGAATCGATAAATTAGCATATCAATCGGTGTAATTTCTAGTACGGGAAGATATATCGAGATTGTGCAATTTTTCGTGCAAATAACTATATAGTTAGGAAGACGGTGAACGGGAGGGATTTCCTGCGGTCCGAGACTAATGTCATCGACTAGACGCGGTCCAGTCGTGGGGAAACAACTACCTATACTTATCGCCCATTCGTATCCGGATTGATTGGGATCCCGCGGGTGCCGCAAACCGATTTCATTCTCGCAAAGTTACAGTCTTGTTGCGGGCTCTAGGAGATCGCGTTTCGCTCCAGCAAATACGAGGGACGCAACAGCGTCGGCCGATGTGAACGATAATGCGCGCTCCGCGCGAAACTGGGTTATCAGAACGCAGCTCGCCTTGGACCGGTTACACTCGATGCTCCTCCACCTTATGCTCCTTTTTCATCCTCGACGGCTCTTTGCTTGTCGTGTCGCTTCGAACCACCACCCACTCATTCCGCGACCACTAAGACTTGGAGGATTATTCGGCAATTCGTTTATCTTTATCGGAGACGCGTCTCGAGTACATCAAACACTTTTTTTTTTCATTACTTCGCTCGGCGCTTCGCTTCGCGCGATACCGATCTAGTGTTTTACTTAAAAATCGTCTACTGCAGAAGCGCATAATGCAAACAAAATTTTGATGTATGAGGGACGTCGCTGATCGCCTATTACCAAAATCTCGAATGATAGCGTATCATCTGCCTGCGAGCCGCAAGTTCGTAATGTTAGCGACGAGAAACGTTCTATTCGCTATTGATTAATTTTTTTTTTAAATAGTTTCGAAACGGAAAGGCGTATTTCACACTATTTGTCACATAAGAGACGCGAATATCTAAAGTAATGCGCATTTTTTCTTAACAGTAGATACATATTATCTGTAACAAAAATCATGACTTCAAGAGGGGTTCTCTCTGGGATAGTCGGGGGGTTTTTTTTTGTCGAGGCTATACAGGTACGATATCGTTGGGCGCGATTCCCTTTTCCATAAATAGAGACGAGCTATTTATAGCCCGACGGTGAATGCCGTTGGCAGAAGGGGTGGGAGGAAAGGAGAAAAGAGGATGTTCTCTCGCGATGGACCCTCGGTCTTCGACGGTTATATTTCTCTCGTCGGTTGCCGATATACCCCGGGTGAATGCGCGCGTTCGAGAGCTTGTGTGTGGTATGGTTAACGAGGATGGTAGGCGCGATCTCCCGCGAGAGATCGAGGGTCGCTGCACCGGTGCACTCGTCCAGTCGTCGCCTCTCTTGCGCGGCCTCTCCTCCACCTTGCAAGGACACGAGTGCGACTTCCATACGACCAGAGGCCAGAGGATCGTCGACTCCCCCGTAATGTCGGTTAGACGAAGAAGGGCCCTTTCCACCCGTAGCGAGAGAAAGAGAGAGAAACGATAATGGAAGATAGAGATAAAGAGTGCTCCCCGAGGTCCTTGAACCTCTCCACCGACGTCGGGCAGCTGCAACCTAAGTCGAGGCGTGCATTCTTTCGTCTTTGCCTATAGCTATGAGTGCGTTAGAACATATTCGAATCTCAACGACCCCCCCGCGTCACCGATGGAGATTTAAGATAATTTGGCTTCGATGTCGCTGCAACGTGCCAAAGTACGTTAAAAAAAAATGAATAAATTGCTTACCAAAGAAAAACAAAACAATTTTGCAGCCGACTCGGATAAATAAACTAGAAAGAGTCTCGATCTTCGAGTCGCCTCGGAAATCCTTCGAGTTTCCAAACGATCGGCGCAAGATCGTCGAAAGATCGGCAAGGAAAATCGGTTCACCGACTCTCGAACTCTCTCGCGTGCTAACAAGGACATTCAGACCAGCATTTCGCGAAGTTTTGCCCTTGTAATCCTTTCGAAATAATATGCGCGTACATGTATCCCTCCAGCGAATGTGCTATAATGAAAAAAACAAATCGGTTACTTCGCGAGTCCTCATTTCGTTCTCGTCCTCGAAATGTATTGTACGTCTCGAAAGCTACGTTGTGGTATCGGCCGTTTGCACGGAAAGGAACATTCGAGAATCGTCGAAGGTGAAAACGTCTAGAAAAGTTTTTCTGAAATCGTTGAGAGACGGACAGGAAGTGTGACTCGGAAAAGATCGAGAGATCGAACGTGAAGTTACTACCGACCGTGAGAGCACACTGGTAGAAGCGCATAAGAAGATACTCGAGGGTAGTGGCCCCTCTCGGTTCCTTTCACGGGGGTCGCGCGTGACTTCGGAGTGCAGGTGTACCCGGTATACCTGTAACGCAGCTCCCTCATACCAATATCGTTCCGCATAATATACTATACTAATACACATATAATTCAGCGTATGCGAGAATCTGTATATATGTATATAGTGCGTATAATAAAATAAAAGATAAAGTCTCTCGCTTGCCGTCCACGATCCGCGGTGGAAAGTTTGTCGAACCAGACTCGCGATCGCGAACAAATGTGTGGCTTGCCGTGAAGTTCGCCATCTCTCCTCCAAGGTGGAGGAAACGCGAGGGAAGTGCCAGAGAGGAGTAGGAGTCGAAGAAGAATAAGAAGAAAAACGTCGGGGTGCTCTGTCGGAGGACCGAAGGTAGGACCCCAACCTTGATAACTGGATCCAGCCAATGACCCCGATCGTTCGTTGCCCGCTGTGTCTCACGACTTCACGAGAGGGGCGATGTCGCCCTAACGAGAGAAATCCTCCCAGTTTGAGAGGGCGGTTGCCATTTTGTACACTTCAGTGTTACATCCTGCGTTTTCGCTATCTTCGTCGTGATTCGTCGATACTCACTGAACGAAGAATTAATAAATGCCATCACTCAAAGGCAAATTGCAATTTTCTTCAATATATCCGATTCTCGATTGATCGCGTTTCTCGAATCTATCGAAAACAAGGGTAGCGCGGGCGGATCATCTAAAAAAAATGTTAAAAAATACGCGGATTCGACAGAAAATGTAATTTTCTTTAGATTTCAAATTTGAACGTATGTAGCAAAAAACAAATCGCTGTGGATAATGATCGTAAGATTGTAAACTGTTTAAGAGCTTTGTCTACAAATACGGTAGGGAATCCTTCGAGTAGTTGAACTGCTCCGCTCGTCGTGGCAAAAGCCGTAAAGTCGAGAGAGAAAGGAGAATACGAGGGAATGAGAAACGTTGTAAAGGGAGAGATGACTGCGAAGGAGAGAAAGGAGCCCTGGCATCGCGCGCGTTGTACACCCCGACGATCGGAGAGTTCATTATTCCCTGAGACGCCCTCGAATGAAAAAAGCCACCTCCGCGAGAACAGCCGTGCGGCGCGGGGCCATTGGCAGCGCGCTGCTCGCAGGCTCTTGCGTCGCGGGGGAAAGAATGCGTTTCATCGAACCCGGAGTAGTCGTCCTTAGATCGGAAAGCAAAAATAATTTCATTACCCCGGCCTCTTTCAGGCTCGGATCTAGTAGTAGCCACGAAATCAACCGACAATCCGAACAACTCGCGAACAACGGCCATCTTTACTTATCATCGAGACGACAACGTTCGTTGCACTTTTTTTCATTTTTTTTGCTCGTTCGATATAAGAAGCACTTTTGATGATTTTTATGCCAAAAGATGGCGATCCTTTATGCGAAACGAAATAGGTGGAAAAGCTGTTCCGAAAGATCGTCGATATCCAGCCCTGAGAAAACATGTATATAGATATGAGAGCCTTCTGAACCGGGGCTCTCAGAATGCGCCTTCGGTCCATTCCCCCCGCGTTCAATGCTCGCTACGATGACACCCCAGGCAGACGTATAATGACGGTAAAGGGGTTTAACTTCCTGTCGGACTGTGTCGTTAAAACTCTCGCATTCGTATATCTTACATTATACGATAATACAATTTTAATAGAAGTACGATACAAAATATCTCATACGATCGCGACATGATCTTTTCTTTATCGTCATACGAATGACTTATCAGTGATGAAGTTATCTTCAAGATAGAACATTCGTTCGATTCATTGGGTGAAGTTTGACGCGGCGAATATTCGAGAACTGTTGGGACATCTACGCGCAAAGCGAGGCAATTGGCAATTAATGCAATGCACACTGCCGTTTAACGAAGTTGCTGGTTGTTAATGATCTCGAAGCTTGGAGATCCGTCGCGCTGATACAGAGACACATGAATGCTAAAAATACAAGACAGCACTCACGGGGTTGGTACACATTGGTACCGATCGGCTCGGAGAGCTATGAAAGAAAGAGGATAGCCGACAAGTGCAATATTCTCAGTGCATTCCCCTTGCGTTCAACGATCGCGAGGGTATCTGGATGCGGCTGTTCGATGTCTGCATTGCCCCGCTTGGAAACTCGCGAAGTACGTACGCGCACGTACGCATAGAAGAGCTCTTCAAAGTCGATGATTCACTCGATACAGCCTCGATGTGGGGTAATGCTGGATGATGCACAATCAGTTCGTTTTTTTTTTTTTTTTTTTTTCAACAGAAACCGTGTATAGGTCTATAAGAACAGAATTAAATATGGTAACAAAGTGTCGGAACATCATGCCAGTAGTATTTATTTCGTTTCGGGTTAAGTTACCTTTCACAAAATTGCTATCCTGATAGCCTATTACCATTATTTACAAACAAGAATAGGAAATTAAACTAAGGAAGAGACAATAAGAAGTTATCCTTTTTTGGGCGTTTGAATGATAATGTCGAACTAAAACCGAAACCTACCAAACCAAAACTATGACTAAAACTGCGACTATGTTGTGTTGATTATCCTCTCACGTACGGAAGGCGTATTGTTGTTACGAACAAATGAAATTAGCGTTCTACTTGGTCGGCGAAAATTCTCCCGTACGCGAGGGGTTATACATCGAGACGAAAAATACTCTTATTAGATACGACAATTTTTAATTTTTATTATACTCGGGCTAATCCGAGATGCTTAATCATAGCGTTATTATTCTGACGCAGAGGATTCGATGACTTGAATGCGGGAATTGAGTGATGGTGATATTTAAAAGAATCTGTACGATTATTCGCATCACTCGAACTTTGTTGGGCGATATGAGCAATAGTAATGAATTAAATCGCTACGGCCTCATTACGTATAATTGTAAAAAAACGCGCGGTCAAGTCTCTTCGTATCTCTTTTGTTTTAGGTTTAGCAGTATAAATCAACCCGCAACGTTTATTTTTACACGGTAATAAAATAAGAAAGCAAACAGTTCAATTAGTCGTATCCTCTGAGAACAATTTGTGACAATACAAAAATTACATTCTTAACGATTACCGATTCTTACCGTGGATTGATAAGCTTAAAGATCTGAAAAAGGTTGGGGTATTTTGACCGCTTGTTGTTAAAAGATATAAAAGTATTTGCCGTATCGCTCCTGCGGCCGTCTAACTTACCATTGCATTACCATCGTCCATCGAAATTTATGACAATTACAAGATTCATTGTTGGATACATTCGCGTTTTGCGCGTAAAAAAAGGAGGAATTTCATTCGGAAAATTGACACGGAGACGTTTTTGCCTCCGGCATGTAATTAAAGTCTAAAACTCGTCTCCGGTCAGAAACAGAGAGGATTCTCAATGTATTTAATGCAAATTTGAGACGACGAGTGACCTTTGTCGGTCGTTGCACGTCTCATCCAATTGCTTCGGGTAGATATGTATATGTATATATAACGCCCGACGGCGAAACGCACGCAACACTCCAAGAACGTGTGCACGAGCGCACGATATACCTGGCGTTTCTTGCAAAGCTGGCTTCGCGAATCTCCATCCCGGCCTCGAATTCACACGTCATTTCTCATCGTCTTGCATCCGCTTTGCTGACCTACCGAGAATGTCCTTCCAGCGAGTCCTCAAACCGCCGCGATGAATTTTATCAAATTTTTTTATATATCCACCCGACGCGAGTCTCGGAACAATCGTATGCTTCAAAATTCATGGAAAAAAAAAGGGTCAATACAATTGAGCGTACGTAACGTACAAGTCAAAACTGGAGAAATGGAAAAAGTCTCCGAGACTGCAGCAAAAGAGACTGCAGTCACGCGCTTAAAAGCAGCTCTCACCAATGGTTTTTTTTAAGTAGCGCATAAATATGTCGATTCTCGCGAGGCGAGAGAAAGAGAGAAATATTCGACGACTCTCGTCACGGTTTAACGTTCTGTCGTCCTCGTCTCGCAGATCCAGGGAGCAAAAAAAAAAAACAAAAAAGAGAAATAAAAAAACAGACGAGCGAACGAACGAAAGATTGCAGCCGCCGACTGATCATTCGCCTTTCGCGAGACGATCGATATAGGTACGAAAGAGGTGAACATCCTCATTGATTATGCATACATATAATGGAACATCGTGTCTAGTCTGGTGGACTGGAGTAATGTATTTCGTCGATCTTTCCTCCTTCGTCGTCGTTCCCGAGGCTATTGTGAAGACTTGCCTCGAGGCGACTCTCGAAACGTTCGAAAACCATATTAATTTAATACACGAAATAATAAAGTAAGTCAAATATCGGATCGTTGAACCTCGGGATCTTTGTACTCGTTGGAGACGATGATTCCGGATTAGGAGAGATTGACTAGTTCTTCAATTATGGTGAATGAAGTAATGAGGATCGTGGTGAAGAAGTTTCAGTAAGAAATCACACACGTCCGACGGATCGCGCTCGTCGCCTTTCTCGCTCTCTCGCTTTGTTTCCCCGGGAGGAAAGAGAGAAATAAAAAAAAATTGAAAATAAAAAAAGCGAAGAAAAAGCAACGCGAAGTCGCGTGAAAAGACATTACATTCTTGCAGTCGTCGCCCTCGATCGACTTCGAAGGTAAACGAGACGAGATCCGTCCGCCTCACGAAGATACTGCTATAGATATAGAAACGTGTGTGTGCCTCAGAGTATATAGCGTAGCTGAGCACGTATGCAGTTCGAACGTTGCGTCACGTAAGCATACCGTAGCTCCTCCCGCGGATGCGTTTTACCGAGGATGGCTACGGATAGCTTTACTAGCGCCACGTATTCGTCGAAACGTTCTATTCTCGTAACTTGCAATGTTCAAGATATCAGAAAGAGGAATTCCGTAATCCAGCTTCCGATTTCTTGTTACGAACATTTGATAACAATTACTCAATCGTTCGTCATTTTAACACGATACATTGAGTCTTCCGGAAAATTGTTAAACTGCAGTGCCATTAATAAAACCTCTGCCAAGGCTTTTCCTCGTGGGCTTTCACGATTGTACAAAACTCAACTTTTGAAAGATGTGATCCAGGTAGGAAATCCGACAGACTTCACCGACTGAGAGGGACGGTTGGCGAATGATCTTGATGCGATAGAGAAAGAAAGGAAAAAAAATTCCACGGGCGCCTCTCGGATCGAGATACCGGCGGCTATTCACTCTTACTTTCGTCGGTCTTCTCGGGCGCGTCTCCTTGGGCTTCGGGCAACAACTCGTTTCCATAGTTTGCATTTTTTTTTTTTCAACTGCTCTTCCCGTACCGCACACTAGTGCAATTGGAGCGAAAACGAAACGAGAAAGGGAATACAAAAATAACATTTGAAAAAAGAGAAGAAAAAAATAACAGACGAGAGGAGTCAGAGAGACTCTCGATCTGAAAGTAGCGGCGCGTCTCGATTCCACGAAAACCGATCGAGAATCATGGTAATGTGTGCATCAGGTATAGAGGGCCCCTGAGGGTCAAGCGTCTGTCCCTCCTGCTTTCGTTCCCGTTCCAGCGACCATTCGCGTTCCCGCTCATCTCTCAACTCCCCCGAATATCCCACAAGCGCCGTTGGCGGTCAGGGATATAACACCCGCTAGATAAATTTCGGAACGGTCACAAGATCCTCGGCAAAAGTCTTCCCGAGCCTTATGATCTCACGATCTTTCCACACGATTCTTGCGCTCTTTTTTTTCAGCGATCACTTTTTTTTTATGTGGAAATATCTTTACCGAGATCACTATCGCAAAAGTGTCACGACAAAGTCTATAATCCCTATAGCTGATTGATTTGGACTTAAAAAAAAAAAAAAAAAACGGTTTACCTGCACGGAAAGAAAGTATGATTTGGCAAAACTCATAGTTAGTTGAGACAACTACTATTGAAAAAAAAAAAAAAAAAATATCGGTTGTATGTACCAACTAACTATTAGTTAACGTAACTTATTATTAACTATCTATTAGGTAGCTGAACTAACTGTTAACGAACTACTAGTTATCTAATTCTGGCAATTGATTAGTTTCTTCAGTGTGATCGGTTCTTCGAATTTTTTGAAGTGCTCTCAATAGAGAACGATCACAGAATCATTCATCTACCGTAGATGATTAACGAATGCAATTTATCAGCAACTGTAAACGGTTGATTGACTGTTTTTTAGAGTTTTTTCTTTGCTCCGAATGTAAGCACATAGCGCCGTTTCAATCTTTAGAATCACCGATCCTCCTAATCTTGTTTTCGAATCGGCGATCGATCGACGACATAATATATTCGTTCTCGTAAGATCTCGTATGACCGATCTTCGTTTATTTGGTAGTCAAAGCGTGTCGCGAGTGCGACAAATCCGTCGAGAGACGTTGCGAGGGTTTCTCGATATTCGTTTCGTCTCCGTCGCTCGATGGTCAGCCCGGGAGGTAAAGAAGCATTGAAACATTCCGTGTCAGGTCGTCCGACTGTTCGTACCACGCTCCAACGTTCAGTCCATTTCTTCACCGTAGTTCCCTCCCGGAAATTGGGGCCCCCGAAAAAATCGCTTTCACGGTTTCTCTCGCGTTCACACAGATACCCCGCGAGATCGCGCCGGGCTCTGTTCCTTCTTCCGTTTGCGGTTTGGCCCGTTGCTCGTAAAATAATTAAACAAGCAATCAAACCGAGACGCGCAAGGCCCACCAAGGCCCGGAGACCCAAAGTCTCTCTCAAGAGAGACGGCGACTCTCGGGCGTTTTGTCTCGTGTCCGCGAGGAGCGCTGACATCGAGGTCGCTACCGAATCCCGCTGACGTCGTCGTCGGCATCGAGTAGCCTGAATCTTCTTGGTGAGTAGCCAGAAATAATAATGACTCTCGTGCATTCTCTCGTCGATGAGTCGATGAAGCTACGAGCTTCGTGTAATATATAATATTCGACTCATTGAATCCTTTGAGATCGTTTGTTTTTGATTTTTTTTATCATTTTAACTTACCTGCGTGCAATACAACCTCTGCCACGATAACTCGATGCGAAACTACGTATGTCTGAAGATAATTTGTTGCAGTTACATATCTTGAAATAGTTATCGTTATAAACACTTGTGACGGAGATCATAGTAACTGTTGTTAAATGCACAATCCTCCGGAAGCGGATCGCATTCAAGTTTTTCCTATCTTCAGCGCCGTTTGCGAGGAGAGAGCAATAACACTTTCGTCGTCGTCACTGGCCCCGTCGTTAAATCTACCAAGGGAGCCATCGGAGGCACGTGTTTGACCACGTGCTGACCATTATCGCGGCGTTTACCTCGCACGACAGCAGCCCCGGGCACATTGACCTATCTCTCCAGTCCCTCTCACGGCGATACAGCAAATTCAATACATGCATATATACACGCATGCGCGCGCGCATATAGTCATTTCCTGTTTGCAGATCCAAACCCGTATTTATCGAATTATCGAAGTTTATCCGCGAATCCCTCAATATTACCGAGTTGCGTTGTTCGACGCCGTACGTGTGTTTCAACTCTTCACGTACTCGAAATTTTCTTGTCGGAGAGACGGTAACCTTTCTTTCCTTTGTCTAAAATACTGACGCGTATTTTTGCATCCAATTTTTTTTCCCGCATCATCAAAGTATCATCACGTTCAAACTTTCGCGGAATGTTATATATATAAACGCACTTCATACATAATATACATAATCGGGCCATATATAAAAACGTATATAAAAATTATATATATTTTAGATTTACACTTATATACTGCATATATTAGTTACATAGTATATAGAAAAGACTTTTCCACCTGGAAACACCTCTGAGAAATTTTGCAGGTGTTTTGTTATCATTACGCGGGCTGCCAATCTTATCCGAACACCGTCAACGCGAAGTTTATCATTGGCGCCAACAAGATTCTGTACTATGAATTACCAAGATAACGCAAGATTTATAAATTTGTGTGTTTCAGATTTCATTTTTAGAAAGAACTATGTACTGGATTTACATCGTACTTAGTTCGGTGAGTCTCGTTCTCTTGTTTATTCTCGGTTTTGGACGAAAAAAGCTTCGTCTTCCTCCGGGACCATGGGGACTTCCTATTCTGGGATATCTACCGTGGCTCGATCCCGTGCAGCCCCACGAAAGTCTGACTAAATTGTCGAGAAAATACGGATCAATTTGCGGCCTTTGGATGGGATCGGTTTACACTGTATTGCTTTCGGATCCACGCCTAGTGAGAGAAGCACTCGCGAAGAATTCGGTCTCTGGTAGAGCGCCGCTGTACCTCACTCACGGAATTATGCAGGGTTACGGTGAGTACTACTTTTTTAAAACATAATTGCATCCCAGCGGCAATCATCTTCTCGTCTCAATTTTTTTTACAAACTTCCGAGAATCCGAGTATTTTTACGTAAACATCATAACGTAAACATTACGAAAACATCATAAAGTCTGCTTTGTCGTATAAGTACCGCATAATACTTTTTGCAACAAGTGCAGGAGGAGTGTTACCGTCGCGCCTACCGATTGTGGCGCCGCCACAGCGTGCGAAAAGTACCAAAACCCGTGCGAGATGTACTGACTTCTCGCACGCTTCCGCCCCGGAAGCGTGGGAGAAGTAAAATCGGGCTGAAGTGCAAATGCGCCGCGACATCACAGTACGACTTGCTATGACGCGCCACTTACGCCACTCTCGGCCGGCACGAGAAGCAGCACTTCTCATGCACGCGTTACAAAAAGAAACATTTCGCCATGTCCAACACATTTGTTAAGCATAAATAAATACTTTTCTCAATGCTCACAATTCGTACAGTGCAAGTCGCAAGTTACGATCGATCGTCGTTCCCCTTCCTCTTCGATCGTTTGCAAAGTCAACTTACGCGCATGTGCGATAAATCGCACGAGTAGTGGGGTCGATCCAAGGTGTACCGAGGTGTTTCACCGTAGTCGACGCGAATATAAATACTTTTTCGACTGCCGAAATACTCAAATGCTGTACTATTGGTGTATCCCACTCCTACAGTTCGAATGCGAAAATAAACATCGTGTTTTTTTCGTTACTTTGCCGTTTGTAACTGTCCAAGTTGGTAATGCCGCGTCCCGGGGACACGGCGTTTCGATTGAAAAATTTTCGAGCGTAGAGTTTACGACGAGGTCAGTAAAGCGGTCTCGGCGTGGAGATCCGAGATTAAGGAACACACAACACAAGCTCTGTGGGTTATCGGAGAAACGTTGGCTGAACCGTTCAGAGGGAACAATGGATCGCGACCGGTTACAAAGGAAGGGCAGACCGGTGGCGGCTCCGGCTGTAGGACGTAACGGTTCCTCTGTGTGCCTCGTTACGAAGGAGTCGAGGCGACTACATCCTCGTATATATATATGTTCCACCATCAACCGACTAACCTACTAAATAAGAACACCGGTTATATACTTATGACACCCGTGCCTATATCAAATTTAATAGTACAACCGATACTCTTTTATTTCTCGCATATTCTGTCCCAAAAAAAAAAAAAAAAAAAAAATTCTACCTATCCATTCGCCTAAAGTATTTGGTTCGAAGAGGCTGCAAATAACGAGGTCGTCTTTCGAAACGAAAGGATCAAATCGTCAAAAACTTTTTTAGCTCCTCTCTGCCTCTTGCACCGCGATAAATTTTGCCGGAAGTGCGGACACATTGAAATTTCTACATTGCCAATTGTGTCCGAACGATTACGATTACGAAAATTCGCAGATGGGTCCGTAATCATAAACTCCCTTATAATATCATTCTCTACAATTTTTAGAGAAATTTTGTGATTGGTTGATACGAATGAGAGTCTTAAAGTATAATTGATTTAAGATTCATTGATCGATCATCTGTGCTTTTTTTAAATTCTCGAATACGAGCCGTTTGCGAAGCTGTCTCGATCCGCGACGCGTAAAAGCGCGCCTTCCCGTTCAAGCGTCGAAGCGCTTCTAAGTTGTGTGAGAGACGCGAGTGTTCCACGCCATCCGCGGGGCGTCTCGATTGCCCTCCACCACACGCGATCGGTGATTCCCCGTCGGCGGGCAACACTTTAACCGAAAAGTCATTCCCCCTCTATACGAAGGAAATACGAGCGTTCAAGCCTTTTTCTTCTCTGCAAATCGACGTGAGTTAGTCGTAGTGGGAGAGACCACGCCTTCGAGTCAAGTACAAGCCGATATATGCGAGTGCGTGCATCGATATAAATGTAGAGAGCTGTACCCGCTCTGTTATAGCGTTCGAACAGTAAGAATTGAACGATCGCGTATTGCCTGACCGTAGCGTCGACTCCTACCACTTGCGGCCGCTCCATATTAGTCCGTTTCTACTATAAATCGATTCTGTACGGATGCGATACTACTGCACATTCGTCCCGACAGCGGAAAACCGTTAATCGTTTGCCCTTTTTTTTTAAGTTATTCATCTCCGTTAAAATCGCAAAAATGGCGATAGTAAAGAAAGGTCAGAATTTCATAAAAATAAAATAAAATCCTCTATTGTTGGAAATATTTTTAACGTCTCTATGGATCCTACGGTACAACGGATAAAATCGTTAATTTACAAATGAATGGCGGCCATGGTAAATTACGAGCTCCGTGAATAAACGAGGAAGAGGCGCGTGCCTCCGTCAGTGGCTCCTACTAACGGCGGGGCATCTGCGCGTAACCCGTCATTACCGTTCTCGTATTATGAGCTTTTACGGTCGTTCATTTATTTATTATGCATCCGGTAAACTGGTTACTCTCGCGGGGCACATAAAGCGTCTTCCCCGTCGCAACGATATTAATTTATTACGGAACCGGCAAAGGCATCACGCGCGTCGGTCGACGATGAACGATCCCCGGGACGATGATTCCTCGACGAGATCAACAGGAATAGCTCGTCCCTTCTACCGATTCTCGTAAACGCATTATGCAATTTAAATTAACACAATTATTTATAATTACAACCGCAAGCGATCCGTTTTTGTCCTACAATTCGGCAATCGTTAAGGTATATACACGGGAGACCTTGAGATAATGCGAAATTAATTGAAGGGTTTCGTATGAATTCAATATAGACTACGCGATACGGTATGATTAACGGTGTCCATTACGCACGCTAGGAGATTTGTAAACAACCGAAATCATTCTGTAGAGGACGTTCTGCCTCTCTGTCTCTCTCTGTGGTTCTCCGTGATTTAACGAGTAGGCAGTTATACGCCGTCGGCATTGATGCACTACCGAGAAGTCGCGAGAGCGCGAGATAGGCAAACCGAAAGTGAGAGTTGGTAACATTGAACCTGAGGAGCTATACTAGGGATCCCGTGTGGACGGTCGGCACGTCGGACCGACAGAGATCCTCTTGAACGGCCTGTGTATCCTTGGAACCGTCGCTTCTCTTGTCCTATTCTATTCTGCGCTATCAAAAAAAAATGGAAGAAACAAAAATTCAAAACTACGTTTCGCAATAGATTGCCGAAACGATGGAGAAGAAATTTGCTGCTTGGCTCGTCAGCACACTAATCCATTTGTCGCTAAGAAATCTGTTAAAAAAAAAAATGTCCAACAATTGTTGCTTCTGATGGGGCAATTTACATTTTATCGAAAGGAAGTACCGATGTGCTCTATCGGAGAAAATTCCAAATTGGAAAAATGTATTTTAGGAAAAATCTTAAAATAGTATATTGTGCAACAAGGACCGAAAGTTGACGATTGCGGCGAGTGTGAGATTTGTGGCATGAGCAAAGTGAGGGCTGCAATCACACGACTTGCAATTGCCAATTCGGTCCGAGTTGCACACGATACTTTTTGTAACGATTGCAGGAATAGAGACGCTTTGAGGGGCAGTATTTTCGAGACGAACGGTGACAAGTGAGGTTAGAATTTTTCGGCTCTAGGGCAGAAAAGTTAACTTTTTGGCCCTAGGGACGAAAGGTAATGTAAGTATAATGTATCGAAAGTAAGATAATGCGCAAACCTTACTTTCGATACTATTACGCAACAAGCAAATGCCCGTATGGTAACGGCGCTATCGTGCGCTCACCGGAGCCAATCAGAAAACAAAACTGCTACTACTACTACTGCTAGGCAAAGAGCCACTTTCGTCCCGCAAAACTGCTACGAAAAGCGTCGCTTTTCGTGCACGAGGTACGAAAACTTTTTTTTGTAACTCGTGCATGGAAAGCGGTGCATTTCATAGCGGTTTTGCAGGACGAAAGTGGCTCTTTGCGTAGCAGTATCGTAAGTAAGATTTGCGCATGCGCATTGCCTTACTTTCCGTCCCTAGGGTAAAAAAGTTAACTTTTCTGCTCGCCAGATAACTTTCCTGCCCTTGGGACAAATAATGATAACCTCACTTTTCACTGTCAATCCCGCAAAACCGCCATGCGGCGCGCCGGTTTTTCTGCACTCGTTACAAAAAGTATAGGGTGCAACACGTGCCGAATTGGTGATTGCAACTCATGTGATCCGCAAACTCACCGCAAACTCATCCGCACTCACCGCAAACCTCACATTCGTTGCAAACGCGAACTTTTGGCCCTTGTTGCACAATGTACTATTTTTTATCAAATTGAATATGTTTAACATAAACTTGAAGAAGTAGAATTGAAAAAAAAAATTTTGTTCGTCGTTACCAATTTTAAATCATTTGCGATGTCCATTGTCTGTAAACAGCCCAGTAGATAATAATACGTGCAGCTGTAATTCAAGACTGCAAAGACCCAAAGTTCAATAATTAATTGTTCAGAGAAACTCACTTGTTTAGGAACCGTGACGCGATGACCTAGAACCACAGCGTACTTCTCTGTCAACACACGATTTCACGCTGTTTCTATTGTAAATAATACTCGATCTCGTATCCTGACTATATCTAAGAGAATAGCGATCGGAAAAAAAATATACATATATATGTATAAAAAGTTTTATACACGCGCGGTAGGCCGATCGCGTGAGATCGGCTGGAAAAACTTCGCGATCAGGCATGCAGCAGCGGCCAAGTAGCGACAGGACGGAGAAACAGAGAGAGAACAGCTTGTTCGCCTATAGCTATTGAGATTGTACGCGATTACGTCGCTGTTGTCGGGTTGCGCAATGATTCGCGGGTTCGAGGCCGGTCGTACATGCGCTCTGTCTCACCGGCACGATAATGGGCAGCTGAGCAGTCTGAGCTTAGGTTAGTATTAGTAAAGCGAAAGACTGAGCGAGTGACCGATGGTGAGAATCGTTGATGCGCGCATTAGTTCTTTACACATGCGAACGTCATTTGATCTCAAAAACAAACCCAACGAACTTCATTCGATATCGATAATAACTCGACAAATGGTCACTCGATCCCAATAACGAACCCAACAAACTTCATTTAATATCAATAATAACTCGACGAACGTCATTCAATCTCAATCGCCTCTTCGATAGGCCTCTTCCTCTTTTGCCGATGAATGTATAGATATGCATGTTAGATACGAGCGAAGGTTTCGCCTCGGCGAAGTATACATTGTAAATAATTCGTGAGATCACTTCAAGGGACGAAAAATTTTCCACGATCGTCGTAAGGCTTTTATTTAAAAATCAAGTGGTGAACCTTGAAGTTCGAAGTCAACGGCCCTTTAAGATCGAAGATCTCACGCGGGTTCATCGATATCTTTATTATTCGTGAAAAATCACTTTTGGGTTTAGCTATTCATCGATTAGTTCTCGCGATAGCAGATCCATTGACGTGGAAAAAAAGTCACACATGCGCGGTAAGTTCGTTCAACTTTGCGGATCGAATAGCGAGTTAGTTCGTTATATACGCAATACAGTGATAGAGTTCATGGAAAAGGGCATAGACCGGCAAGCAGAATCGAACGATACTTTAAAATGGTCTATCGTATATTTTAAATAAACTTAAAATATACGATAAGTTAACTTCGATCGAGCTAATAGCTTATCTCTATCTCTCAGGCGAACGCGAACCTTGAACGAAGTTTTTACACTTCGAAGATGATTCGAGAAAGATGACATGCGTGTTTTTGTGTCTCGCATGTTTCCTGGATCATTGATGGTTTCTCAGTTGTGCCCTTTTAAAAAATTCATCGGTTTCCTGATTCCTTGAAGAGTCTACCTTTTTTTTCGTGTCCACGCGCGACCACTAGATGCGTAACTCAAAGTTCAAATTCGTTCGATGATCACATTCCGTAGAATTTTTTTTTTTTTCTTGCGACATCGTGGAAGATGAGTTTAGTTGTGTACCGACCGCTCGAGCCAACGAAGGACTCTCACTTTTGTCGCGAACGGTCTCCTTGAAGGAAGTCCCGGTCGTCGTCGCCGCCGTCGTTCTGCTCTGCATTCATGCTGCCGGGGAATTACCGTTAGCGCTGCAGCAGCAAGGACGGGGCCGTCGGGTTCTCTCTTGCGTGTGCGCGCCCCTTCGTTCCAGCGCGTTCGACGTTCCTTCTCGTCACTCATCGATGTGTGTGATCGATGACCGAAGACTGGATTCCTACGTGTCCCCCCGGGTATGACATCGCTCGCGAGATTGCATAGATTCATTGATCGTTAAATGGAAATGTCAGGATTTATATTACGAGAATTAATAAAACATCTGCGCAAATGCGTATTATTATAGGAATAAATAATCAATTGTCAATATTTCATTGGCTTTATTACATTATTTATCGATTTATTTATTTACTTCCACGGGTTTTTGACCCGCGAAAAAAAACAATTAAATTCTTATCAGCGCTAAAATTCGATCGCTCGTTGATTTGGCCATTCGAATTACACGTAGACGATACTGAAAGTTTCAAGAGCACTCTGGAAACATACCGGGAAACGGTCATTATTCGATTCCCCTCGGCCTCTCCACTCCGCAAAGCTTTACACTCTCGAGAACTCGATCTCGAATGTCAGGGACGCGCTATTTTTACCAATAAATTTTCGCATAGGCGATTGCTATCTCATGAATACCGCAACGTGCGCGCTGTGTTCGATCTGCTCGTTTATTCTTGTGGTCATAGATCCCTAACCGAAGTCCTCGTCGTCCTTGGATTCAACGACCTAAAGAATACCTGGACTTCTTCCTTCTTAAAAAAAAAAAAAAAAAAAAGAATACCACTCGTCTTCCAGGCACTCTCGCTTTTGATCCTCGTATACTTGTTTTATTTTCAATTCAACTTTCGCTCTCATCTCCCTCTCTAACTCTCGGCTCCTTGAACTCTCATCCATGCATTTCCTTCTTCTCTGCCACGAACCGAAACCGTGATCGAGCAAAAAAAAATGATTTTAATCAATGAGAATAACTAGCCATTACCATACGCGATATTAATTAATTTCCTTTACGTGAATATTTTTGGCATTTTGCGAATCCCAGGAGCGTCAGCCGCATTTGTGGTGTAAAAAAAACAAATCGGATTGGTCATCGATCGTCCTATCGATTGTTGTCATAGGCACAGAGATACACAGAGAGGTAGCGCATTTTTTTTTGTTTTCCACCACGAATATGTTTTATTCATCGATGTCTGACGCGGTGCCGTAGCTGCGAAAAGTATTGCAAAAAAAAAAAAAAAACTTATAAACGCGTTGCGCGTTAGGCAAGCACGTCGCTAACAGGGGGGGTCCCGTACGCGAAGTTTGTATGTATCGAGAGCTATCGTCGTGGAAATGCACGATTCTTACTCCAATATTCACCTACGTGCTATGTTAATTCACTCGCGATCTCGGCATTCCCTCGGCGTACATATTATTCAACCGTTCGTTAATAACAGCTAATCGATAATAATCAAACGAGAGGTATTGGTAAACGCGTAGTACGTTGCGTATATAACACCAACTAATATACAGCTTAACTACTGCACTCGATTATTTACTATCCCGGAAAGTTTTTACTCACCTCCGATAGATAAGGTGCCTCATTTGAATATCGCACCGAGTTTATCTATGCACTTTTGATATATATAGCGCAAAACTTGTAACTGCAATAATATTTGATCTAAGATTTTCCTCATGCGTCATCGGCTCCACATATGAAATCATGAAATATCTATAATTGGCGATGAACCGATCACCGGTACACAGCCGGGATAAGTCACACGATTATTTATTTATTGTATCTTGCGAGGCAGTGGTGCTGAAAAGCATTGGTATTCTTCGATGTTAGCCGATCGTAAACCTCAATAGTAATCGGTCAGGTAAGTACAATCAGGATTCAAAGATCATTCTCCGCTCGATGTGCTGTGATGTGGATGCAAATTTTGTGTCCATCATTGCGCGATTTACGAACGAGAACGAGGAGACCCCACGCGCGGTTTAAATGATCGAGTTAAATGTGAACAACGCTCTCGATTTATCGACACGTCCGATAACGTCCGATTACGCAGAGAAAATCCGAGCTTTTTATTATTTTGTTTTCTTGACAAATATTATTCAATCCTGAAAAGAGCGCGTGCGGTTCATCGATCGATAACCTTAATTGAGTTCATCGACGTTATAACCGCTTCTTGCGTTTTGCCGCTCGGTGTTATATCAGTCGTTAGAGATTCATTAATTCCACCCGACAACACAAGCGTTTATTAGCCAGATAGTGCCTCTCTCACGTGCATACCTGGGTGCGGAGTTTATTGTTTATTCATTCAAAGAATTATCCTTCAAGGAGTTCAGTGGCTGCGCCTAGTTACCGAGCGGGCATCTCGCGAACCAACTATACATTTCCCCTTCGACTATTTTTGTAATACAAGAATGTTATGTACAATTGCCACCTATAGAACACCTGTTCCAACTTATCCGTGTTCAACTTATTCTTACGATCGCAGTTTCTTTTTTATTCTTTCGCTCACGTCATCACTTCATCGCTCCTGCTGCATCACTGTCCGCGCTCCACTTTACGCACGCTATCTCAACGCGATCTCGCATTCTATCGATGATGTGTTTTTTTTTATATCGCTGCCGTCAGGTTTGATATGTTCGGAAGGCGAACACTGGAAGGAACAACGCAGATTCGTTTCAACGTGCCTGAAAAAGTTTGGAATGGTTAAATTTGGATCGAGACGAGACAAAATGGAGAAGAACATCGTACAATTTGCAATTGAGGCCGTTAACGTAATTTCCACTATACCGATGATGAATATCAATTGTATAATTATACGTTCGCGAGCTTTTCGGCTGACAGATCGTTTAATTTTGCAGAAATTAAAAGATCGTACGAACGATTCTGGTGTCGATCCGTCGGAAATATTGCATCATTGCATCGGTAATTTAATGAATAATCTTGTCTTCGGCAAGACTTACGATGAGAACGATGAGACTTGGAAGTGGCTGAGACATCTTCAAGAGGAAGGAGTCAAGCATATCGGTGTCGCTGGCCCCTTAAATTTTTTACCATTTCTCAGGTAGAGATCCTAAACAAATAAGAACGTTCAATCGGCGTTGGCCGTGTTAATAGTTTTCTCGTATTATTTTTCGATGATTAATCGCGACGGTCAGATTTTTGCCGAGTTTCAAAAAAACGATGCAGACACTGAAAGACGGTCAGTCAAAAACACATCGGGAATACGCGAAGCTAATCGAAAAACATCGGGAAGAGAAGGCCGAGAAGGAGAGCGGCGGCGACGAGAGTTTCTTAGCGTCCTTCGACGATGAGATGAGAAGCCGGAAACAAAGCGGCGATACAGGGTCCTTCACGGATCCTCAGTACCATCACTTACTTGCTGACCTATACGGCGCTGGTGTCGATACCAGCTTGACGACTCTTCGTTGGTTCCTTCTCTACATGGCAGTTCATCCCGAGGAACAGGTGACTCATTATAAAGAACAAAATGCAAGCCTCACACCATCGAGTGTATAGCGGAGACTGAGGTGGCGGCAAAAACCCTAATAACTCGATACATATCGGTCTACCAACTGTACCAACTAATTCTTAGTATTTTAATTATACCACAAGTCTTGGTAAATTTTGAAGATGCGTTGCTTACGCGCATTCGTACTTTTTTCGCTTTTGTTTTGAGTTATGCGTCGATGATGAGGATTGCTCCATCCGCGCCCAAGCTGCACTCACCTTTACCGGAACTTAATTTATTGGTTTTTTTTAATCGCTTTGATCGGTTTAAGGACAAAGTTTGGCAAGAAATGACGCAAGTACTGGACGATAGGGAACCTACTCTTGAGAATAGAAATCAATTAATTCGTCTCGAAGCTGCGATCGCCGAAGTTCAGAGATTGAGAAGCGTCGTACCCGTGGGAATTCCTCATGGAACGACAGAGGCAAGTTTATTTTTATTTTTTTCTTCCATCAATGTTATTTATATTTAAGGCTCAATTATAGGATACAACAATCGGTGATTACGATGTACCGAAGGGGACAATGGTTGTCCCGCTGCAATGGGCCATACATACCGATCCTTCCTACTGGGACGAGCCTCTCGAGTACCGACCGGACAGATTCTTGATGGGAGATGGAACTCTCGCAAAGCCGGAAGCTTTTTTGCCTTTCCAAAGCGGTACGAGTTTCCACGTGAATTACGAATCGATGAACTAAATAAAAATAAAAAAAATGCAATAAATCGTAAATAAATATTGACGCGAATTTTTCTGTTTTCGTCGATAGGTAAGCGAGTTTGCGTCGGCGATGAACTCGCAAAGATGCTTCTCTTCATATTCGCCGGACGAATTCTCCGATCGTTCGAATTGTCGATACCGCCGTGTGACGAAATCGATCTAATCGGTGAGTGTGGAATTACTCTCGTGCCAAAGCCGCATCGATTGATTTTCCGTTTGCGTTCTCGTTGAGTCTCATTTAGTATTGTCGTTTTTCGAATATCAACATTCCTGCCTTCGGAAAGACACAACATTATTATACATTTGTAATCGTTAATAATAAAACGAGTTTATCGATCAATTAGATATGTAACAATTCCATCATCATCGTCACAATTGCATACGTTTTATTCGACATTTATTTTTATTTTTTTTTCTTATAGATAAAGTGAACCGCGGCAGCTGTTGTCGGACAATTTTTTATTCTCGTATATTTATCTCAACAGCTTCTAACGCTAATCGACACACGAGGGATTTTGTTTTACAATAGTAGGATATCGTTCTTGTGGCGCGCAGTAGCGTTACGCTTCATCGATTGTCATTGAGAGTTCAGTTGAAACATAGTAATGGAGTGATTATTGCGCGATAACGAGAGTGAATAATTAACGCAAGATCTCTCGGTGGTACACGTACGATTCCGACATTTTTCGAATAAAAAACGTAGTAACCTCCGCCACTATAAAAGCCACAAATGTTTGTGGAGAGTTTGCAGAGCTGACCGAACGAAGCTTACGCTTCGGATTCATTGCGCGAATAGACTCTCTTCCACTCGACGGGTATCCGAGAGTCCGAGGCAATGAGATGAACGCGCATATTTCTCGGTTCGGATTTAACAAATACGAACAAACCCGTCCGATTGCTGTTGCATAAGTCGCACAGTGTTTTTTCTTATTTTTTTTTTTTTGCGGACGAGTAATGGCCTTGCAATCGCCGAGGCGATTATGCGGACTGTTCGAAGATTGCCGAAATGAACAAACCTTCCTTATAGCTATCGCTCGACCCCGGATCATTCGAACGAATTCGGCTAATGCGAAGAGCGAGAAATCGTTTTGACAACCAAACAGAGAACTCCTCGTGAAAATTAACTCTTGATAATGATATTTTTATACGCTTTTTTTCCATCATTTTTTTTTTTTTTTTTTTCTTTCGATATATATTTTTCTTCAAGTTTTTATTACGAGAGTAACTCAACGTGTCCTTTACCGGTACATTATCGATGAAATTTAAAAAAAAATAAAAAAAACGCCAAGAAACTTGTTGGCGATCGTTGTTTTTCCACCGGTAACCGTTTTCAGCATTAACAAAAAAAAAAAATAAATAAAAAAATGGATATTTATCGAATTCGAATGAGGCGTAAATCGCAATTAATATGGGACTCGATGTAATTTACGTAAATTGTCGTGTTCACCTGCTGCTGCATAAAGTCACAGCAGGTGACAATTTCTTCGTTTCCCCCCTTTCGCCCCCACTGCTCGTCTTATTTGCTAAGTGTTCGAGTTGATCTTTACGTAATTCTCACAAGATTTCGGGCCGCTTGACTTTCGTGTTATTGAAATTTAACGAATTTTTAGAATTGCAATTTTCTCGCGATATTATAGCGCAACAGTTACGACGTTATCGTCACGAATAATTAATCGTAGATATGTACATTGTAATGATTAATTGATGGTATAAAGTGACGGGAGGCCCAAAGGTGACCTTCTCCTTCTCAAAGCTCCTTCTGGATGTTGGAAACGTATTGCAAACTTGTCGTACCTCATCCGGGCTCTTCGTCGTGTATTTCGTTAGAAACCAGTCAAGAGCACCATAGAACACAGCGCGAGTTTCTCTTATATAAGTAGCGCGTTTGTTGGTGTACGAGGATATTATATTATACCGCTTTGAGCGTAAAAAAAAAAAAAAAAAAAAAAAAAAAAAAATTACACGCGAAGACAGAGTTTCGGCAACGAGTTACTCGCGACAACCCCATGCGAGTACGAAAAAACGAAATCGAAGAAAGTTTTCTATACTCACAGAGGAATATTTTTATTTATTTTTTTTTCATGGGGCGAAGAAATATAAATAGAGCGAAACAAACAGACGAAGTATAGAGAAACGAAACATCGCGTTTTACGTGACTGTTATATTTGCTCTGTTCTTTTTGGCCGTTGTACGAGAATATTAACGAGAGAGCGGGCGGGTTTTGGAACGTTCGAAGTATATATAGTTTGCCCGACGGAGCGTCGAGTGAGAGAGAGAACTATCGGCTCTCCAAAGCCGAGGCTGGGTATGAATGGGAAAAGTGCCCTACCGAATATCGATGTGCCGATTGCTCGAAGAGAAAGCTAGCGAGTTCGAGGCCCGGCTGTTTCGGGAAGGGGGAACCCGCGAACAGTTCGACTTTGGCGCCGTCGATGGGAGAGAACCCGCGAGATCAGAGTCGAAGGCCGATCGAGCGCCCGACTCCGCCGGCCCTCGAGAACGCCCAAGTAATTTTCATACCTCCGCAGCGATGTGTACGAACGAACGGAGTGCATGAAAATATGAATATTCGACTTTTTTTTTCACCCGCTAAAAATAGTTGTACCTAAAAACAAAAAACAAACCGATTTCCGGTCGATCGTTGGAGCCGCAAAAAATGATATAGTCGAATATGCGAAAAAAAAACGAAGCAGGATTTAGAAATAAAGAACTGGTGGATTCTTAACTTAATAAAAATATCATCTTTATTGTGTTTGAATAAAAAAAAAAAAAGGCGAAAATATTAAATAACGTCGATGACGCTCGATGGCGAATCGGCGGGTGAACACATTGCGGTTTAGCCGCATCGGGTGTACTTAAAATTAATTTTTCTTTTTTTCCTTAATTTTCTAAGCGAGTATTCGACGTACACTTGGTAAAAAAAAAAACGAACATTCAATTGAGATACAAGTCCGCGGGTCGAAACGCGACGATAAAAATTGGTCAGTGAACGAAAAAAGACTGTTGAACCTGAGACGAAAGATAATCGGAATCGCGGTTAATCAAGGTTGCTGAACCGCACGCAGTGCGTTCGAGTCATATTGTGAAATACTTCCAGATACTGTATAAGAAGAGAAGGAAAAAAAAAGTGAAGAAGTAAAGAGAGGGGCCACCCAGACGGACTCCCGATAAAATTGACCTATCTTCGATCTTCGCGGTAATACATCTCGAGAACCCGCGGCGCGATTTCAGCTGAGAAAGATCGATATTATCGTATTTTTTTTCTAAATTTTTTCTTCATTTTTTTCTTGTCTTTTTCTTCTTTTCTTTAAAATTTCTCAACTAAAACTAACGACATCGTTTACTCGCGACACATTTATACCCATTTCATCGTAGACACTCACATAAATACAACAGACTCACGAAACTCGCGCAACAATCACTGGCACACGCAGATGCGCACAAATACACGTTCGATTGACGCACAACACTATTTTTCTATGTACAATTAGCGGAAAGCGGACAACTAGCTCTTTCGGTGGACTAGAAAGTGTACTTTCCGCTACTCGTTCCGGCGACGAACCGCCGTCGCGAGACTATAAAATGACTATACAATTGCTTTTTTTTTTCTTTTTTCAACTTTCGTCCTCTTTACAATTAACAACGAAGCGCGAATAAATTAGGGATGCTACACAAACGACTTGAGATACGTTAATATAAATATAAATATATATGGCGGCGGGATTAAACGAGCGGGGCGCTGCCTGATTTTGGTGTTTCTTCTTTTTTTTTTTTTTTTTTTTTTTCGTCTTTGTACTCTTTGCCACTGGCCGAGGTGTGTGAGATAGAGAGTGAGAGATTGGTAGCCAAAGATTCGTCGCGGCGCGTTCGGTAACGCGACAGCATCGTACCCATCGAATTCTCATGTCTGAAGAGAACCGGTGGTCGCAATCTTGATTACGCAACCGCGAATCGGCACTCTCTGGTCTACGGTTGTTTGGAGAGCGCGCGCGTTCGCACGATTTCCCGCACGAGTAATAAAAAAAAAAAACATTTTTGTCCTCGACTAGTGTGTCTCTTCGAAATTCAGCCGCACCGCGCTCGAACTTTTTTTTTTCTTCGATCTCTTCAACGAGATCCTCGAACTTCTTTCTTCGAAAAATCCTCTTCTTCTTCTTCGTCGTTCGCTGATTTTTTTTGTTTTTTTTCTTTTGGGTATTCATCTATATCCGTTAATCTCTTGATATTTCCGTATCGAAGAGAGCGATAGGAACAACTACCGTGCTCCGTGGAGGGACGAAGGGAAATAGGTAGGGGAGTTTATAAGGTGGGGAAAGGTAAAGCTTTGGAGCCAACGAGAGTTTCACAATCGTCGAAGGTCGCGTTCTCAATGGCTGCCGACGTTTCTCAGAGGATTTTCGGTATCGCTCGTGTTACACTCGACGAGCTCGTTGTCCCTCTGCATTAGGCAAACTTTGAACGGATCAGGAGTTACGGTTATACCGGCGTTGCCTCGCAAGCTCGGCAGTGCCGCGCCCTCCGGCAATTTGATGTCGAAATTGTGTAGCAGTGAGCTGAAGAAGAGGAATAGTTCCATGCGGGCGAGAACATCGCCGAGGCACATTCGCCTACCGACTCCGAACGGCATGAAGTACTCGGGTTTGCAAACTTTGCCTTCGGCCGATAGAAACCTCGCCGGTCTGAACTCCTCGGGTTCGTTCCAAAGTTCCGGATCCATGTGAACGGCGTGCAACAGCGGTACGACTTGAGAACCCGCGGGTATCGTGAATCCGTTCAATACAACGTCACTGTAATCATAAAAGAAAAAAAACGATCTGGTCAGACGATTGAATAGATGTCGAACATTAGAAATTCGAAAGATTGAGTCGAGTCACGGGTCTTTGGCTCGATTCCCAATCGAAAAAAAAAAAAAAAAAAAAAAAAAAAATGAAGTGAAAACGCGATACGAAGGTTCCTCTCGAGAAACTTACGTGAGACGATTCTAACGAGCGGGACGCACTTGTAAATGTTTTATAATCGTTATATACCCCAATGGTATCGGTTACTATACCGGTATTTATAAAATCTCGGCCAACCGAACGGGTCCCCGACTAACAGTCGGGCAGGTAGAGAAGGCGCAGCCAAGGCATACGGCAAAGGCTCTCTCAACATTCGTCTCGCGAATCCGGCTCTCTTTGTCCCGAACAGAGAGTCGCGAACGGTGTCGTCGACCTCGAGAGGTGGTTAGGTGGGCCCCGTCCCCAAAAAGCGGGGGCACCGGCCCATTGCTTTCACTTTTACCTCCTCGGCGAATTACCGCTACGCCCCGAACGCGAAACGACACGCGATGCGTTATCCGTGAGATCCGCGAAGATAAGAGAAAATTTAATGAACTATCGCCGCGGGCTCCCGCCCTCTCGATCCATCGAGATATACATTACATTAAGTTATTTATATCCTCAGATATTTGTACTTTTTGGATCATTTTCAAATTTAAAAATACTGCTATAGTTTTTTTTTTACATAATTGCAGTTATAGTTTCATCATTTTTCTTATTCTTTCAACTCTTTCCGAACGAATTCGAGCGGAATTACGAAAACAAATGTGGCTCGTTGCGATAACGCGGTTCCCGACGCTTTGGCTACCAAATCCGTGTTTCTCAATATTCGGATATCGGAGAAACCGATAAAGCGAGGAATTAAAAAAAAAGTGTCGATGAACTTTCGCGAGGAGACGAATAAGAGAGATTTTGTATTTGGGATCTCAAACTCACCGAGTTGTTGCGTGCGTTGTACCGAGGGGAACGATACTCGAGCGTCTGAGTACTTCGAGAATCGTAGCTTCGGTTACGGGAAGAAAAGGCAAATCCTCGAGAGCCGGCATTCGCGATCTTCCGACAACTTGATCGAGTTCCTCCTGCACGGCCTTCGCCGCTTCCGGATGATGCAGCATCAGTATCATAGCCCACTCGAGAGTTGTCTTTACGGTTTCCATACCGGCGGAGAATAGATCTCCGAGTATTTGTTGCATTTGGCGATCTGTAACATCGAAGAAAAGACAAACACGTCAATTATGTCGTTTTCTTAAAATACAATACACGGATACAGTTTAGTTATGTTCTTTCTACTGAAAGCAATGAAATTATTGACAAAGATATGCTTACCATGATTTTTGCCCTGGAATAGCGTGGACTCTCGTCCCTCGGCTTTCGCCTTCTCGATCTCGAGAAGATAAGCGTCAACGAGATCCCTGATGTTGTTGCGATCGAATGTCGCCCGATGATCGTCGATCGTCTCTTGGAAAAATCCCGCCATTTCTCCACGATTTTGCGACAGTTTTGTTCGGATCTTCTGAAGACACGGTAGATAACGCATAACCGGTATATAATTTACCGATACCATGCTACCGAATAGTCGGAAGCCTTCCTCGATGAGTCCCATGAATCTCTTGAATCTCTGATCACCGTGCCGGAAGCGAACTCCCATTATAATCGAACATATAACGTTGCTGATCGACATGCCGAGTGACGGTGACACGTCGGTCGGTGCACCGCGTCTCAGGGACAGTCCGCGCATTAAAGTCTCGACCTCGCGCTGTAACACCGGAAGTGAAGAAAAAAAATAAATAAACGCACTTACAATCCGCCGAAATCTCGTGCGACGGCGAAAATATTTTCAGAATTTTTAAAAATGTTTTTTCACGATGAAAAAGAAAAAATTATAAAATTGGATTAGAGAAACTTACCATTATTCTTGACTCCATGATTTTCTTGCCGGTTCCCATGTAAGTCATTCCCAAATTTCTCAATTTGTCGTGAAGAAATCTTCTCTGATCCTTCCACATGGCGCCTTCGGTATTGATAACACCTGCAATAATAAAATTGTCGAATCGTTAAAGACGATCAATTTTTTTTTATCTCCGCGCGCATACAAATTAAATTCCACGGGTTAAAACCGGGGAATTCCGCGACTACGTTCTTTTTTTTTTACATCGCATCGAATTTTGCGATACAGTCGTAGCATTGACCCCACGAGTTTCGAGCGCAACGTTATCGGACGCACGAATTTTGCCGTTATCGAAAAGTTTACGGTAATTGAATTTCGATTGAACTTTTGTTTTTGAAAATATCAGACCGATCCGATCCCGGAGCGTTGAACTTAATGTCAATGTATTTTTTGTTTTTCTTTTTTTTCACTGACCCTACTGCAGAACAATTGAAAATTGATGTTTTCAATTTTGAACGCATATGACTAAATTAATTCCGCGATTTAATTTGAGATAAAACGATTTTCCAAAAAAGGCGGGATTTTCACTTTGACTTATACCGAACTGTATTTTGCAGTACAGATATAACTCAGCTATTAGCTCGAAGAATCGCGCGAAGCACTGGCACTGCCGGACGTTAAATCGTTTCCCGCGAATTCGTAAGAGAGATCGGATTCAATAGTTGGGATAAAATTTGTGAATGTGACATTTAGGTTTTAATAGTGGAAAATCATGCGAAAACTATGCTTCCTTTTTCACTATTTTTACCCTATTTTTAAGCGGTCTGCGTGTGTAAATGAATGATTTTTTAATATTTTGGGAAAAGACACTCACCGTAACCGCCGAGAATGTTCATGAATTCCGTATGGGGTCTGCCGGTGAACTCTTCGCGCCTAAATGTATCTCTGATGATTCTGTAGTCGCTGAGAACGACGACAAGTTGAGTACCGAGTCTCGCACTGAACATAGACCCGTACTTTTTGGCGAGTTGACCGAAGTGTAGATGAACGTCACCCTTGATGAACGGAAGATATCCGCATATCGGTATACCCCATGGTCCGGGCGGCAGACTGCGCAAATATTTAAGCCACAGTGCCGATGCGAGGACCACAATGAACACGAGGAGGCTGTAGAGTACTTCGATCTTAGTGCCTCCCATCGCCTTCCACATCCACTGTGCCGCGTGTTCCACTAACATTTTTCGATCGTTTTTATATATACGACGTATATATCTCTCAAACGATTTCGACGTTTTTAACGATCGTTGCAAAAAAACAACAAAAAAATCCTCCAAACGATTTTTTTTTTATACGTCTTTCTGCTTTGGCACAATTGCAATTTTCTTTAACAACAAATTGCTTCAGTTTTTTTCCTTTTTCTCGCAAATCTGACGATACTCGACGATTTGTAAACTTCTCTCGGCGATTTTTTTTTTTTCGAACTCGATATGCAATAATTACATGTAGAGTATTAAAAAAAAAAAAAGAAACTATTCGTAGTTTTCGGTGAGTGGAAAAAAAGTATATATCTCGCGTGAAAAAAAGTTTGTTTCGGTGTTTTTAATTAAAAAAAAAAGCGGTCACCACCGAATCCGCCGCACCGTGTGCGAGCCACGAGAGGAATGAGTGTATACTAACATACACCTTCTTGTCCTTGCTGTCTTATATAGTGACTCATCAGCGGTGGTCCGCGTCTGAACGTCGGGTGGGGCGTCGGTTAGAGGTTCTCGGTGGGGACAGTATGGGTCATACGTCGCGGGACGCTTCGGTTGCTCGTTCCGTGGACTACGGTGGCCGATGCTTCGGCGGGTATGGGTAGAGCATGCCGCTCTGGCTTCCACAACCTACGGTTTGTGTTTCCCCGGTACGGGGCACGAAGGCGGGCCCCGTCGACGGCTCGTCTCCGTTGGCCAACAACCACGCGGGCACTTCGGGGCCCGCGCGGTGTGGGGAAAGCTCTCGAATCGTGAGAGCTTGCGGGGAGACACCACGAGTGGGGCTTGTGCTGTTGCTCGCTGCCGCTGCTCAGTTGTACCGGGGCTATACCGGCGAGAGAGACCATCCTGTTTGAGTGGGGAAAAACGATCACCCGCTCGGTTTGCGCTCGCAAGGATCGGGTCGCCGGCCGACGTTCGGTTCGCTCATGCAGAAGCCGCACGGCGGTCGGCCGCGACGGTCCCTGAGAGAAACACCTTTGCCATTTTTTCTTCTACTTTCGATGTTATCAAATTCGCGTATCACATATTCAACGTTAATTACGATCCTACGCACTATAACGGGACGTTCACATGCATGGAGCAGCGTGAAGAAAAAAAAAAAACTATATATATATATCGACACGCATTACTATCATATTATTCGAGACTCAAGTTCACAAATATAATATTGTTGTTGCGATGAGAGACGGAGGCCCTCGGTATTTGCAAGACACATGATAAATTGCTCTACAGTTCGACGTTTTGTATGACGCGTCAATTTTTATCGCTCATATTGCACCGATTTTCGTACGTGTTGACCGATTTTTTTTATTTTTTTTTTTACGAAAATCGTTATTTGACACATAGAATGCGAAAATATTTAAATTATATTCAATTGTAATTTATGCTGTGATTAATCGAGATTTTGCAAAAATAAGAAAAAATTGGAGATATTGTAGGAAAATGAGAATATCGACGAAAAAACGGTTATCGCCTCGAGTCAATCGGATAAGAGCTGAGAGTGTGTGAACCGATAATCGTCGGAGGTCCTTGGGGCAGGTCGTGGACAAAGGGCTCTCAATTCTCTTGATTTTTTTTTTTTCATCTAAATATAACATCTATCGTTGAATTTTTCGATCCGCTATGGTCCATCTTCTTCATTCTAACAATTCTATAGGTTTCGTTGCGGCAGTAGATGTACATTTTTCCAGGTGTCTCGGGGCATCGAATTTTCCTGGCTGGGCGCCAATGCCGTTGCGGCGCGTCTGCTCGATCTACCTGCATCTTCTCCCAACAGCACCTGTTGTGTCAACGACCTTTGCAACTCCCTCTTTTTTTTCCCCGAAGTTGCCCCTCTGACCCCTTCGGGGATCGGCCGATGCTGCGCTACTCCTTGATCTTCACGTTAAAGATTCTTTTCGGAAAAATTCAATGATCGATTCTGTTGCTAGCATTGCTAGAAGCGTTCGCTTGTCCAAGTGTTCTCGATCGATAGTAGCAAAATTATACATTGTGTCGACGATACCAATGAAATATCGAGTAGAGCTCCGTCCGGGCCGACTGTCGTTGCACACGGTGTTCGCTCTCGGGTAGGAGGGCGAAATCCCACGCGTGACCCATTTGGTCATATTTATTCGACCGGTACAGTACGTCCTGTCCAAATATGGGGAGCTTTGCCGTGTGTACTCAACACGACACTCGTATTCCGCGATGCATACAGAAATACGATGATATTGGTACGTATTTGTGGTACAGATGCGAATAATTATTATTCGGCAATGCGAACCACAGATTTTTTTTTATTTCTTAATTTCAATTTAACATTTCGTGTTCGCGATTTCGTGTTTACGACGATCGACGTAGCTTCCGGTCTGCGCTCCAAAAGATCGTCGTAAAAAAAATAAAAAAATAACATTCATTCAACGAATAACACGGTTACTACAGAGCGTTATCGCTAGTACGCCTACACCTCGTGCAACCGCGAGCCGCCGACTCCTTAATAGTATATCCGACGATCAATGGTATAATTCGGCAGTTAAGAAGACAGTTAAAATCCCCTGCGAGCTCCCCCCTCGCGTACAGTGAAAGTGAAAACTCGGACTTTTCACCGGGCGAACGGCCAATGCATCGATGAATCGAATTCCCGGAAGACCTACGTTTGGTAGTCTGCAGTGGAATTTTCAGTAGATGTAACGATCGTAGTGGCCAGACGGTGACGCGATGTCTTGCTTCGTCGCTCGTCAATTTCGGCCGG
This sequence comes from Buathra laborator, assembly GCA_934046635.1. Taxonomy (NCBI): domain Eukaryota; kingdom Metazoa; phylum Arthropoda; class Insecta; order Hymenoptera; family Ichneumonidae; genus Buathra; species Buathra laborator. The sequence continues at coordinate 568,227 of OW203897.1, read as the reverse complement.
CAATTCTTACCCGTGCAGTAAAATGATTAACGACTTTTTCCCTTCTGTGACGAGTATGTATGCGCGGCAATAACGGGGAACCCATCGAAACTATCGTTAAAAGTTGTTATCGATTTCTATCAATAACCGTAGCAGTCGAGTGTTGTTGTTATTCGTTTGTTAAAAGTGCACGAGCGAGTGCAGAGAACCCTCGCGTCTTAATCACGCACGTCGTCGATCGTGACCTTGTGCACGTGAAAAACACTTCGACGAAATTCAAGCGCGTCTCTTTTCCTTCTCCCCACCGTGGCGCATTCGTGTTATCATCGTACACGCGGATTCTGTACCGTCGTATCGACACCCTCGCGGAACCGCGTAAGCAAAAGTACTCGACGAAAAAAAAAAAAAAAAAAAAAAAAAAAAAAAAAAAAAAAAATGTATTACAAATATTACCGAAAACTTACATAACAAGTTACGTTATAATAAGCTATATATGTATACGGATAAGTGAGCGAATATTATAATTTTCTTGCTATAACGAGCGGAGATCGATTGTATGCATTATTTCTTATATCGTAGGAATTCGAATCGATAATGATCTATGGTCAACAGTCGTATTTGACGATCGGGTAAAAAAAAAATTATTTCGCGGATTTCCGTTATCGAAATGTTTACGCTAATAATATAATTAATCTGAGCTCAACGCGATCGTTGACCTGACGCGACGGTAGCTCGGACTTTGTTCCTCTCTCGAAAAAAAACAAGAAACTCAGCAAAAATGTTATTCCATCACTCAGGGGATTCTTTATTCGTCCAAAATTTCGAGTGCAACGACGATGACGCGAAGTAATTTTTTTTCGCGCGTCACACAAACGCGGAACGGGGAGGGCGAAATGTTGTCGATGATGAATCGCTTCGATGCATTCGTCATCGGAACGACGTATCAATTGGTATCCCTCGAATGTGCGCGTAATGCACGTACGTCTGTCGCTATATGTATCATATGCAGTTTCGTGACGTAACCGAATAAAAAATTAATATAGTAAGTAATTGATGCCCTCGGGGTCGTTTGGGCACTTTGGCGAACGTCAGCGCATGCAGCGCATAATGCTAATTGGCCTTACTGCACATCTCCTCCCTGTTTTCAATGATTTCTCGTCGCGTGTTTATTTGTTTCGAACTCTTCCTCTTGTGAGTTGAAAAACAAACGATCCAGTCAAGTTCAGGGTCTGTCGGTCGATGGTTGTTGGGGTTTTCCTTCTCATAGCGTTGAGCCACGTGCTGACGCAAACATGGTTAATCCGTCAACACGTTCGAAGGAAGAAACAACTTAATCAACTTGTGGGCCTCTCGCCCCCTCGGTACCGGAGCTTTGACGATTAATGCACGACGTCCGTTGCGCGTTTACACGCGCTGGGCGCATTGACTTCTGTTTTTCGGCATCCGTAGTGTGTGTGTGTGTGTGTGTGTGTGTGCGCGCGCGCGCGTGCGAGTGTTGACTTTGCTCCAATGTCACCGTGGCAACAATATCTCATTAGTTTTGTTTTTTACTTTTAACTCACATATCAATTTGTACTCGCAATTTAATTCGTTATTTGTCGCGAGCGGCATTCACGTCGCGTAATTTATCGAAACAATAGAAGGATGTATCGTTGTCATTTTGTTTGTCCGGTGATTGACTCGGTGTTATATACGAGACGAGAAACCTCTGGCAGCTGGAGTTTCAGAAACTCCACCATCTCGTCATAATTCGCCATAATAATTATCAATAGTATTTAAGTTATTAAACTTTTTAAACGAAAAAGTGAGAAAATTTATCATTTCGTCATTTTATTCACATGTCCCCGCAACTCGTATCGGCTCGTAAAAAACCATTCAACAATTTTGCAAATTACTTTGTTTTGTGTCATTTTTATCACAGATCACGATAAATATCTGGGGTTTTCCCGTGATAAGATTGGGAAGCCGAGATGTTGATTTTTATAAATATTATAAATCGTCATTGTTCGCTAAATGGTAGGAGAATAATTTTTTATATATTTTATTTTATTAACCCTCTATATTTTTGCACCTTTTTAACGGTGTATATTGGTTCGAGAGACCCGACGTCTGTATCGTTGCGAAACTTTGTCAAAAATCAATATTTTCAAGTTTAATTATCGTGTAATCTCAACGCCAGGATGTAAGTAAGTTTTCTACTACACGTTTTCTACAATGAGACCTTAACGAACAAATTTTTTGACGTTAAAATGTTCTTGAAACAGTTCGGGTCCAGCAGTCCACCTGAGGTGTTCTGAGGTTAATCATACGTTAACCCCCGCCGGAAATGAGGAAAATGTGATTTTTTGTTTGTTTTCCATTACAGTTTACAAAGTCTTACAAACATTGCTGGGTTTCTGGAAATTTCTTGGCCTATGGTTTTTATCTATACAGAGTATGCCGATCGTGTATTTTTGTCTTGTCGCCTATTTGCCGAGCCACGAAGGGACAAATCGGCGCCGATGAATCATTCATTATCATGTCAGTCTGAGAAGTTTCGAACTTATCGCGTGCATATAACATTCTCGAACGAGTAGGTTTGAGTTTGCAAAATAAAAGAAATGGTAGGTTGTCACGAATGAGTATTGGTGCACGAGTGCTATCAATCGGCAGAAGGGAATTATAATTCTCGCATAAGCGGTGTGCTATACTGCGTAAAGTTCCCCCTTTTGCGCACGGAATTCCATATCGTTTCGTCGAAATTGAATCGAACGGCCTTGATAATGAAGAAGCCGTCGATGTGTGGCAAGACGAGAGGCAAGAGCGCCAGTGCACGAGGCAAACGATCGAATATCTTCATTGGCTCGTGTCGCGAGATAGTAAATAATATTAATTTCATCGTGGCAGATCGCACGTACATTTTTTTTTTTATTTTTTTTTATTTTTCGCGAAGAATCTCGAATCCGTTCACAAAACAAAATTCCATACGTATATATTATTTCCATTACAATTATGATAGGGTTCGACGGTCACTAGACGTCGTGGTGGTAGGAGCGAAAAATAACGTCGGTGCATTGCGTCGATAGATAGCGCTAATTCGCATTTAAAATGAAAACAATTGTGTCCCGCAAATAAGTTTAACCTTCGTATTTATTTATAGAACGTCGTCGACTTTTAGACACGACGAAATTTTATTGACTGACTCACATGTCTGTTTACATTGTTTTTGTTTTTTTTTCAATGATTTTACAACGACCGATTTAACCCGTATACCGACTTTCACTCGAATCGAAATCCGAAAACGATAAGATTACAATATCATTGATTACGGAGTTAATGAGATTCGACTGCACCGAATTTATTCTCGAATAGATTAAAAAAATGTTGTTTTCCCCGATTAACGTCGACACATCGTTGTATCAAAGAAGACGGTGCAACTCGTTTGAGTGATGTGGCACGTGAGATACTGTCGGTGTGCGCGAGAAGAAGGAATAATAAGAGGCGGAAAGGCGAGTAGCAAGCTAAGCGTTGGCTAAGTGTTAGTGTGAGAAGAAGCTGAAGAAGAATAAGAATACGATGAAGAAGAAGAGAAACGGTCTGCGCTCCGTCTGAGCCTACGACAGGGGTGAACGACCGTCCATGCGGAGGACGCTCACGGCTCTTTCGATAGTCGGAAAGGATCGAACTGTTAATCTTACATTTCGAATGATCCGTTCTAAATCCATAAGTAACGAGGACATTATATCTAATCAGCATTGCCTCGAGATATATCTTCATTGAACAATTATGCTATTTATCATACATCGATTCAATATCAATAATCCCGATCTCTTGCAGCTCGTAAATCATTACAGTCTCACACTCCAGATATCTAGTATACACCGGAGTTATATATCGGCAAAAACGATCTACGGATTCCTTTGCCAATATTAATTTTTCTGGCCTGACGGACTTTCGCGTTGTCGCGTTCATTACCGCATAATATGACATCAAGTTGATTAGTCAGTATTGGTAATAGCCTTAGTGTTGTAATATAATTGCTACGTAGTTGGCTATTGCAGTTACTATACAGTTAACGCGCGCGGACGCGCCGTACTGACCGTTTGTGGCCGTGATTCCTTAATTCGATCTTGTAAATCCCATGCAATATCCAATACTATCTCCCAACACGCTAAGACGGCATAAGCCGTACAGCGGGCAACCTCTCGGCTCACCGACGAAGAGTTGCTCGGGGTATACGCTCACCTGTCTGCAATTTCTGATTGTTTACATACGAGGGCATTGCCCGGATGCCGCTTACCTTAGATACATTCCGACCATCACTATTACCTCCGCTTGCCTCGATGATCGCGGCCAACAGCGGGAGTAGCATTCGCAATAGCGGCCGCGCGAGCGTCGCCCATTCACCGCATGATCGACTCTCAGGCGTTCATGTAACTCGAATTAATAACGAAGCTTTAAGCCGCGATCACTCGGTGTGACTCGGCTAACTGCGTTTACAAGAAACTGCTGCTTGTACCCTTTGCTTTATGACTAATTAGAGCGTATCAAATATGTAGTTGTTGTATTGAGTGTGAAATTGAAATCTCCCACGCTCCGGATCGAAAAATCTACGCAACAGCACCACTTACACGCACTTTGTGCAGTCGTTTCTTGCGTCTTTTGCGTCTTTTACCTGCCAATCGATCTTTTCTTGGCTCTGATCTCTCAGGGTTAATGAACCCTGTGCTCTCCATTGAATTCACAACCGACGTTAGATACTTCGTTTATGTCGAATCTAATAATGGTGATTACGGTTGTTTATTCGAAGATCTATCCTGAGCTCGTATCGAATGAAACACGTTAACCGAGTCATAGTTATTAATCATTCTCTTGGACGATTGGTACGACGCTTCCTCTGTGTTTTCCGATTCACAAACGGATTCGACGAATAAAATCGATTCGCCCGGTAGAGACAGACCTCGTCCGGAGACAAAGACGTTTTTTCGTCATCCAAGATGGCGTTGTTTCCTTGTTGACGTTTGCATTATTCACGAAAATCGGTGGTTTAAATAAAAAGGCGGGAAGGCATCAAAGGTCTTATACCTGTAAATAATTATTTTGGACAGTTGCACGACGACCGTCAGCGATGTGACTTTTATAATTTACAGAATTATTTCCGTAAACTTCTTCGCCTATAAGGAATTATTTCTATAAAGAATTACGCTGGATAATGGAAAAATCTTGATTGCCGAAATCGTTAGGTTAGGATTTGAATTATTTCGATGTATTTTACGTTAGGGAGCTTTTTTCAAGAGAATAGAAGGCTTTTTTGGCTCAGTGATTCTGATCCGAAGAATAATGTCATGAAAAATTCGGTTAACCCTTACTGGTGCCGCTCGACGCGACGAAATTCTGTATCGATCTGTCGTGTTTGTCTCCGTAGCAGCGGAATTAATAATACTCTGCTTCCATTCTCTCAAGAGTCGGCAATGCGTTCAAATTTTTAATCGCGAAGCGACTCGTACAAAGTCTGTAGTTTGAGCGATAGTTCGCTGTACGAGGCGGACGCGAAACTCGCGCGAATTACGGATAACAACACATCGAGAGCCACTCGCCGGTACTACCGCACTGTGGAAAAAAACCAGAAATTAGCAATATCCTTTTGCACTAATCGCCGCATTTGTTCGCTTACATAATGCGGTGCGGGAGTGATGGAATTTATTTTTCAACCATGTTATCCTCAATTGACAAGCGGTCGGTTTGGTAAACCGCTACGAAGACGTTCGACGTGATTGGCGGATAATTAAGTCTCTCGGTGTCCAATTATAAATGTGATGCGACGATTAATCTTTTAATAAACAGCGCCACCGACGCCACGTATCGTTCTTGCAACCCCAGAAGGGAGTATCTGTTTATACAAAGGAGATATGCCCTTGTTGTACTAAAGCGTTAATATTAATTTTTTTTTTTGGTCGTAATGCGGCCAATTAATCTTCTGATCTTAGCAATCGCGTATGAATACATCTCATTATTTTATTATTCCTATAACAAACAGGTTGTCTACCGTGCGGTCGGATAACATCAGACGTATATAATTGCTATCTATTAACGACGATCTATTAAATCATTATACGTACGGTAAATCCGACTCGTGCGCATGTACTCGCTAGCCAACAAAAAGAAAATGTAAAAAAAAATAAAAAAATCGACAATAGCTTGCGGAAAAAAAGAGCAATCTTGAATTTATCAAGTTTTCGGCGTGCAATTGGTTGAATCGATCATTTTTTCGATGTTTCAATAATTCGCCAAATGTTGCCGGTTTGGCAACGGCGATGTAATTGTGACGTAGCTGCGAGCGTGGATTCTTGAAATGAAATTTGGCAAGTACCGGTCGCTGTGTTCCACTAATATAATGGCATTCTTCGCTTACGTTTGACTCTTTACTTAGTCAAGAAAGGAGCCGAGCAACGAGTCGAAGGAACGAATGAGAAGCCAATAGAGAACAGGATATATATATATTTACGTTAGTTGTCTAGATAGATGGGTACAACCTACATTTGGACATTCATGCGGACTATCGTAACAGTGGTTAAGCAGAAAGGCAGAGAATCAGCGCGCCTCAGTCGCTAACTCTCGTGAGCTTTCCAACTGGTTTCTTTTCTAACGGCTAATGCCCGTTTGGACGAGAGAGTTATGATTTTTTGGAACTCCGTTATTTCTCTCCTGGCAACTGGGCCTTCGCGTTATACCTCTATCTGCTTCTTCTTTATTCACTGTGGCGATTCAAAGCCACTCTAATATCCTTCGTAAATACTGTGGCAATGTCTGCTTTTTATAATTGGGAAAATCGTATTTTTTATCAATAACTAATAAACGAACAAAAGACCCCAATGGAAAGTTCGTCCGTTTTACACGATTGGAAGTGAAAATTAAATGATACAGAAATAACAAGTAAATACGGTAACACACGGGTGCCAACGCACCGAAGTTGAGTGGCGCACTACAACTGTCTTCCATCGATATGTCCCTACTGTGGTTGTACGATGCGCGGAATATACGAATTCTCAACACCAACCAATCCATTATTGCGATTAGAGCGCTTAAGTCCATTCGAGCGCTCCGTGATACAGCCGCCAAAACAGCGTGACACAGACGATGGAAAAGCAGATAGGATTATCCCCTACCGTCAAAAACAAGGAACGGTTAATAAACATCCGTGAACCCTGTAGTATCACTATCGCCGAGACTCAAGTCCATTTTTTTTTAATTCTTTTAATTACAAAACGATACTTCTTCGTGAGTTTCGGACATCGATGTTGCGCAAAATACGAAATAATAGATATATGTGCGACATTTTTTTTTTATCGGTGCCATTGATCATTGACCCGTTGCTATCCAAGGAACGGTAACAAACGTCCGTTAGCGCCTACTATCGCCATCGCCGAGATCCAGGGGCGGTTATTAAAAATTCTTATAAAAAAATTAAAAAACGATACTTCCTTGTGACTTTCGGACTTCATGTTGTACAGACTAACAAAAGTTAAGTATAACTGCAGCAATTTTTATTTGCCATCACTATCACTGAGGATCCCCAACCGGTAACAATGAAGAGCCGTCACAAACTTCCTTAACTTCGTTAACTTCTAATGTCATTATTGCGAAAACTCAAGTTAAGTTTTGTAAAAAAAAAAAAAAAAAAATATGAGTATTTCGGTCTCGATGCTCCGCGGCAAATGTATTTTTTTTTTCAAAATTCGTTTTTTTAGTTTTCCGATGCAAGCGCATCGACGATGACGTGTACGAAGAGATAAGTACGCAAAAGTTTAGCGGGGGAAATAAATTCCTTCGCTTAAATCGGAAGGATCTTCCTGGTAAGGTTGACGACGAAGCAGGATGAACGATCGATTCGCGTATCTCAAGCACGTGGCTACTATGCGTATACGTGATCGTACGTACAAAGCGCATCCAGCTTGTTACTTGCAAAGTACCCAAGTCGGGTGAAGGACCGACGAGAGAGCAACTAGCTGTTCCTCGAGGTGTGCGTATATATATATATATATATATTTAAATCTACGTGTACATTATATGCTATACATATACGATATATACGTACGTCGAGAAGGCACGGGGATCACCACGTCGTGAATACGGCGACTCGCCCGGGTTCAGTGTCGGTTTGTTCGGCCTTATACCCGTTACCATCACTGACCACTGCCAACGGACGGGTCACCGACCTTACGAGAGACTCGTTGCAGCCGAAATTTCAAGCTGCTCTCCCGCTGTTGGGGCCGGTCCGTCGTTGCCGGTCTCTCAGCCAAACGATCGAGCGATCGCTCGATCTCACTGCTTGAGGAACTCAGGAGAGAAAGAGAGAATGAGAAAGAAAGAAAAACAGCACCGTAAGATCTCAACAGCTTGAACGCAATCTCGGCTCACCTCTTGTTTTTTTCTTTTCTTATCAGTGTCGAATCATTAAGGACCGAGGGCTTCGATTCTTATTGCTACGTCATTCGACGTGTCATTCATTGTTAAGAGAAGAAGAAGAAACAGTTACTTGGAAAAAGATTCATCGATTTATTGCCACATGCTTTCTATTGTCTTTAATTTGAAGGGTCCTTTTAAATCGTCGAGGCGGTGACACGGAAATAAAAAAAAAAAACCAGACCGGTATTTAAAAATAAAAAAGCATGTGCGATACTCGACATTTATTGCAAGACACGTGTAGAATGACGTATAGCAATCGAAAAATGCTTGTCGAAGACCTCACGCGTATGTACGCACCGCGATAGAAAATCGCGTGGTCACATTTTTTGGCAATTCGCATCGTTGTTGTATGTATTTTTATTCGCACTAAGTCATTGAGTATGAATAGGTCAAATTATGTAACATATTCTCGAGCACGTAGAAGCGTTGCACACGCGATTATCGAGCTGCCGATCGACGACCTTGCAAATCCATGTATATATATATATATATATATTTCCGAAAAGGATTTTCCGATGTGTACGCGTCGACCGACTCTGGTAAATATATATCGATACGGCTGAGCTCGCTATTTCGAGGTCCGCGCCAATCCGACCGAACCGGCGTTCCAATAAATCGCATTCCTACGGATATTTCGTCGGGTGATCGAGCACGTGTCCGAGTAGTACACGCGATTCCGATGATCGATGATTACGTTTCGCGATCGTAAAATTTAAACAGGAAATTGACGTACGTCAGCGTAAACCGGAAGTACCACCGCGAACTTCTCGATATTACGGTCCCTCGTTCGTTGAGTCTCCGTCGCCCCATCGTCTGTGAGAACTGCAATGAAAATAACCAACGTTCCACCGGGCGAGAAGCGAGTAGGCGAGTTAACGTCCCGCACGCGTGGAGTGGCTGCATTGTACGCCATATATATTTAGGTAAAATAACGGTACCGAAACGCCGACGACGGCGACGACGACGACATCGAGAAGCCCGCCGCGCGGTGTCAAACTCGTCGTCGATAAAATGTCACGACCCGCTTCAACGTCCCATTCGTGTTTTTGTTCGAATCGTCCTCCTCTTCGCCGTGTCGGTATAACACACTGTGGCGTTGTTTCAGAAACGGTCCACTCGCGGATTCTCTCTATCGCGGTACATCGCGATATCGTCCGTACCGAACGTGCGACGCACGCACTCGCGAGAACTCGCCTGTGTTCAAGTTCCATTATTTCTTGCCTTTCGTTATACATTTAGTCGATAGCCGTGTGACTGGCAAAATTAGGAGGATCCGCCTTTGCACCGGTCCGCGATCGATAAACCTCCACGCCGATGAGAGTCGCGAATCAGGTACTCCAAAAATTTAAGGAAACTGCCGATTCTTCAACGGTACAACTATCAACGACCGGGTGATTTTAAAATGATAAAGAAATAATTTATAAACTATATTTGCATCATTAATAATAATTAATTAATATATCGAGAATTTATATAATAATTAATAATATGTTATATAAATATTAATGAGGATATGTATGTTCATAAAATCCATGTGTTTGGAAGATTAAAATAACTTTGCTCATCGGATCATTTTACCGATCGTCTAATCGATAGACGTACTTTCACCGCTAAAGGGTAACGCAATAAGCGATGCAGCATAAAGAAATTCCGAGTAAATGAAACTCGAGGATATTATCTATAAATAATTTAAAAAATGACACAAGGAAGAAGTTTGTATGCGGATGAAAAAATTGTGACGGTGAGAACGAGCGGTCGAGGGGTAAGTTTAGCGTTGTCGCGCGACGAGAGAATCCCGTAGATTGAGGAAGGTGTGTAGTAGTAATCGGCGTAACCGATAGATCCGCTCCCAGCATCGGCAACAGCGAGCAGCGGCAAAGAGCAAACTGTACGGGCGACCCATTGAAAAGTGACCGGAGGTGGAACGATAAGTTACACGAAGAACCGTACGATTGCGTACCTTCGGGCCGCGACTTAGCGAGCGTGTAAAACTCGCTCGGCTCTGTTCGCCCCGACTCTCCACGGCGAATAGCAGGTGAACGACCGGCAAAGTGGTGTAATACTCGGAGTGCAAAGAGTGCCGCCGACTGTATGGGGACTTCTCGCGTCCTTCTCGTTGCGCGCGAAACACATATATACGAAATTTATATCGATCGCTTATCTATAAAGTAACGTATCTTTATTTATTTTTTCGTCTCGATAATTCGTGCGTTCAATTAGCGACGATTAATAAGTTTGACGAGAGATATTTATTCATTGAATTCGTCGTAACGCACGTGTAACCGATAATACAGTGTAATGTGCAATTAGCTCGTTCGGGGCCATTGAACCGTAAGCCCATCCCGGGTTTACGCGAGACAGAGAGATTGGTAAGAGACGAGAAGCGAGATGGTTCATCGAGGGAGAAACAGGGGGGTGGGAGGGATCAATGAGGCAAATGAAAATATTGGGCTGAGCCTAGCGGAGGTCGTTTACGACATGCAGATTGGTTTGAAATTTTCGCTGGGTCAACGACCCCAGACCGCTGCTTGGCCCAGTGGTAAACTGTAATGGTATTACTGTACCATACACACGCGGTAAGACCGAAGGGAACTATTGTTACGCACGGACATACGTTCACGCGGGCATTTCGGTCGGCTTTAGTGTGTCTCAAAGCGGTTTACCGTATAGGTGATCTCCCGATAGAGATCGGTATCGATAAATCGTGGGAGCGTGAGAGGGCATTGCGTCTATTGGGAACAACAGTTTCGAGAATTATAACAGTCCGTCGTTTACGATGACGTGATGATATTTATTGGATTTCGCTCGGGGGTCCTCGACGGGGAGTGGAGCCACGAATATATAATTCGCACCAATTTGTCGTGTTCTCCTCGTGGCCCGGCAATGTACGTTGTATTATAACTTGCTCGATGTCCGACGATCATTCCAGTTCAACGAACTCTTCATCCTCATAGTCGTTGTCTTGACAATTGACGAACGGACCGCGAGTTTGGCTATACCGTTGTCACGCGGTCTCACTGTTGTGTATCTACGTGTGTGTGGGGGGAGCCCGCGCGCGTTTGCAGCTTCATTTTCGTCGGTCCAATCCGGTCTGCCACACGCGCCGTTTGGCGCAATCGCCACGGAAATTGGAGCATAACGACGATTGGGCAGAGTTACGACGACCCAAACGTATCGTGCCGACCGGAAATTGGACGAAGCGAGACGACTTCCCGGCTTTATAATGTACCTCGTTCGAGCTCATTACGATCAAACGAATTTTTCGCTTTATTCGGCTTTCTTCTTTCTGGCCTTTGGTCCATCAACGATGCCAATTCAGCGAATTTTCTGGCTACTTCGCCAATGGAATTCCATTAATTCTATCGTACAATTCTAAGAATATCCAGCTAAATTCTCATCGCTGCTCTTCGTCATACGGAAAGAATCAATGCATTTTTTTCGATTACTTTTACTAAATTAGATAGATAATTCACGAGACAACATTCAAAAACATAAATTTTAAACGAGCGAATTAGTCGAGAGGGCGCGGAATCCGGTTATGTCACGTTTGGCGAACAACTATCTTTTTCATTTACTCGATCTATCGTACGCCCGCGTCTCCTATGTCCCCGATAAGTTGTCCGAGTACTACGCAGTACGTCCGCGTCCGCGCGCTATTGGCACGCGAACCAGCCGAGAGCTGAGCCGCAGCTTATGCAGTCTTCGATGCGGCAAGTGCAGGCGCACTTTGCCAGCTCTCTTTTGCATCCTTTCGAAAGCTCCTAAGACAAAAAAAGTCTATCCTTCGAAATTAAACCAATTCTCTCGCATTCATTTAATTCCGATGTAGAAAAGGATTAATTAAAAAAAAAAAAAAAACGCAATGTATAGTAGTCATCGGTTAGCACTCGGGTACAACTAGAAATGCATCGACGTCCGCATGGGGAAGTCCAGCAGACTCGACCCCCAAGGAATGTTAAAGTTATGACGATAGTGAGACAGCGAGAGAGAGACTCGATTATCCGCGACAATATCATAAATTTGTAATATCTTTGGTGACGGCATTCCTGGCCATTAGAGAATCAATATGTTAATAAAGTAGGACTTGGTCGATGCAATCATAAAATTGCGCTATCGCATCGTACGTAGTAACGAATAGCCAGCTAAATGCCGCTTACATTGAAGTATATAGTGGTTAAACATTCGCGTCATTCCTCATGCTGCTTGTTTGCGTTACCAGTGCGCAATTTCGTGTTTCGCTCGTCCCGAAAGAAATTATGTTTTTTTCACCGGGGTCATTGACGTCGCGACGATTAAGTATCAACTTTGGAAACGTCAACGTCAATCCAATTATATCGAATTGAGAGCACAAAGATGTTGCGCGCGAGAATTCACCAGCGACAACGAAAATCAACTCGTTTATCGACTAAACGATAGCGTGAACCGATAAGAGAAGCAAAAGGATTTGTCGCGCGTCCCGTGAGGCACCCGAAGTCACGTGCAGTCAAGAACGCGGAGTATCACCTCAGGGGCGCGGACTCACGTACGAAATGTCGTTCGGTCGTGCGAGGGAAAGGCGCGTGTGCGAACACCACGAAGAGAAAGATATATAACGAACGGGGGGTGGAGGGAGGGTGGGGGAGGGTCAATGCACTCTCTACAATAACAACGAAGAATAGTATAGTAGTTGCAGCGGTATTAGGAAAACGAATACCCGGTGCATTATCCCTCGTAGAAATAAAGTATATATCAGAATATATAAAAGATATATCGTTATATATAACGGCAAAAAATGTTATATATTATGTATATACATATATGTGGCGGTTATATTTTAGAGGGTACATCTCTATTTTTATATATGTTTTTTATATAATCCTCATATATCACATACATATAAAATATATGTCAAGAATACGATATATAGATTATATATCTTGTGGCAAAATCTATATCTTACATAGATATTTCAGTATATACTTCACTTCCATGATTTCCGCCAATTGCACAAGCATTACCGATCGCGATCGCAAATATTGAGCAAACATCGGCGCTCTATGCAAAGATGTGCGAACCGATCGAGTGGTTATGCACTCATCGACTGTCGCCGCGTATCAAGAGCCGAGTGCGCGCTCGTTATGATTTCTAATGAATCGTCGGTGTCTCCTTTCGACGTATAAACATATCAAGCGCGCGGCTTATCGTACCAAGGAGTAGGCACGATTCCTCGTCCAGTTTTGAAACGTACGTGCCAATATCTTTGTTGTCTTTGGGGGAACATCGACCCCGGAGAACTCGCATAACTTCGATATACCGGAGGCGCACCGACTCTCGCGGACATCACGGACGCGCTCGCCGAACGTATCCAGCAGCCGCACCCGGCGGCAGGTATTTAATAAACGCGTCTCGTCGTATGGGACAAGAACGCAGGCATGCACCTCGGGAACGCTTTATTACTCCCCGCACTCCCCTTCTTCGAGTATTGGTAAAGCGGACTCGAGAAGAAAAAAGAAACGAGAGAGCCGATGCAAGTGTAAAATGCGTGTATACGAGAATACGCCCGGGTCTACCAGTATATAATAGTCGATGTATGGTACATGTAGAGGTGTACGTTGCCGGCAAGGAGTCGACGTACATTTGAATCGAATTGCGGCTTCGAGCCCGCGGTCAATGCTCGACTGACCCGAACAACAGTAAAAGTGACACGCGAGTACGTGAGCCCGTTCTTTCGTTGGCCACTGCCGGCGCGCACGCCTCCGTTTCTTCATATATATTTTTTTTATTTTTACCGTGATCGATTATCTCGAATATCGGTACTGGACAATCGATAGCGAGCTCTTCGACGTACGGTAGTCCCTTTCGACGAAAAATATAATAAAACGCGAGTCAACGTTGAAAGTGTACGGTACGATAGTTATGTTTTATTATTTGAATTGTGCTGCGAGAACGCGCAACTTCGGCCAAAACCGCCTGGCGCAATAGATCGAACGAGTGGGATCGGTTGAGCTTTTGTGCATCCGGAGTTGAGCTGCAGCGACACGCGGGGACACACCGGTCACTCCTCGCTCTTTCACAGCGATCCAAGCGCGAGATCGATCGGTATGCGAGGCGCGCTCTCATTCGTATACACGCACGATCGCGCCGCTGCTACTGCTGCTGCTGCTGCTGCTGCTGCTCGATTCAAACCTTCGAAAGGACGTTGACCGTCGCGGACTCTCGCGAGTATCAGAGAAGTAAGAAACTATCGGAACACCGCGAACGTCGCATAAATTCGCGAAAGACAAAAAGCTACAATTACGAAGTGATACCCCGGTAGATAGCGTTAAAATTAATTTTTTATTCTTTATCGTCAATAAAAAAAAAAGTATTACATTGTAGAGATATATAGTCTCTATCGTTAATCGAGACGAGAAGTCGATTGAGGCTCTTTATGAATTCAAATTGTTTTAAAATACAATTGAATTGATAAGGCAACTTGACCTGCAGTAACTCGAGGAGTGAAGGCGCGCGCGCACCACAGCAAATCTCGAAACGTTGTAATGCACAGTTTGCTATATACATGCAAAAGACGAAATAGCGGTAAATGTTATCAGTCGCGAAAGCGGGCTTTGTATTTGCGAAGGCGATCAAATAAATTTCATTCAGCAAAAAAAGAATCGTCAAGAATAAGTTGAGTTGTATTTTATTTTATTTTTCTTATTAAAAAATTCTTCATGTCAGTGACACAGAGTAGTAATATAGTAATAACGTGTACAATACCAGACACGCATTCACCACCTGGCAGCTATCAGCAGACAGTAGAGCCCCCGCTCTGAGGTAGTCGCTTCCTATTCGTCTCGGGTTTCGGCTACCGACTCGCCGTCTTTCTACCGCTTCGTTTTCGTTCAATTTCGCTCTTTTTGTTTTATTTCTTTTTTTTTCGTATTTTTTTTTAATCACGCGCAGTTATATGATGCGTCGAGAAATATCGCGCGACGCTTACGTATCTGCAAATGAATCGAAATAAAAAGTCAAAGTTAGCGCGGGAGAATAATCCCGTCGGCCTCCGAGGGAAACGACCCCCTTTGCTATATAGCATTTCGTCGGCGTTCTTGGCGATAACTGCGTATATATATGTATATAATAAATGAGTTATACGTAATACGAACGTTCGTAGACCTACGAGGTCGAGAACCTTTCGTTATTGATACTTTCATCTATGTACGGACATGCGGTACGTATTATAGTAAAACATTGTCATTTTTTTAAAGGAATTGTTTCACGAGTAATTAAGTAGTGTTTGCGAGTACGGAATCCTTGGGAAAGATTAGTCTTCTTTTTTCCTTTTTTTTTCCATTGACAGCGAGTCAAAGAGTGATATCGAAGCTACTGAAGAAAAAAATTCAATTTAATCGTTCGATTGTAAGCTTCAAATTGGATGCGGGCTGCTCGGCTCTCGTCGTATCTCCGTACATTATCTGCCACGGTGAATGTCTGACCGCGTCTCTCCGCGTCTCTCGACCGCGGCAACTAATATGAAATTTCCGAGCTTCGGGTGGCCAATGGCCGGGAGAATACAAGACATAAATTGCGTCATATTATGCTGCATATATAGAATTACTATTGGTCTTTTTTTGCTATAAGAAACCCTGCCGAATGTTCTGTTGCAGCCATGAAGAATGGAAAACTGATGATTCGAGACCCCCCTTTTGCTCAGTGACACGAAGGAATGAAGTAAAAAATGTATATATAAATAGCCATACGTATTTCTTCAAACTTAGAAACGCTCGGGGGAACCTTGTATTTGCGTTAAATCAGCGTTTCGCACGAATCTCTCCTTTACTTCCGTCGATCGATTGAACATTGAACTCCGCCGGTGTTTTAAAGTCATCAATGACGATGACCGATCAACAGAACCTGCTGATAATAAAAAAAAAAAGAATGTGTAACCCAATCCAGCTAACGTTGCGTTCCAACGATTGTGACGATTTACGATTTGCCCGAAGAAAAAAAAAAAAACGGGGCAGAAAGTTTCCAATAGCTTAATCCGTGATGACGGAGGAAAATGGATAAACAAGCGGTCCGAACAAACATCGTTGGTTGTCGGCCTTGAAAAAAGGAGTTAGACGTGGTTCACGATAATAACGATACAATTTGGTCACATTCCCGAATAAGAATTCACCGATCTCTGTGGCTCCACGTGCGAATACAAACCCATCATGTCATCGAAGCACCGAAAAAGATGCTAATGACTTCTACAAAACACAGGTCTGAATGATGTGGTACCGAACGCGACGCCTGGGCAATGTCCTCTCGCGGGTTTAAGCCATTCGTCTGTTCGGTCGGTTCGCGGGTCTGAACCTTTGCCGGTTGTAACACCAAACAGAGAAGATCGTAATTGCGTCACACACGCGCGCGCGCGCGGCGGAAACTCTACGCAGAAACATCACTGTCGCTCTCCGTCGTGTAAACGGTAGTAGCAAACGCGGGTCGTAGCACTCTGACGTGTGTGTTTCTCATCCCGCAGCCAATGTCCCGTGAGTGTAGCCGCGCACACATCACACATTGGCTCTCGGACGCGTGGAAGAATCACTTTCGATCGGAGGAAGCAGAATCTCGCAACGAATTGCAGGAAATATCGATGCAGCTTTGGCTACAATTCATTTTTCTCACACTATGAAGTCGTACTTAAAACAACAAAATTTGTATAATCGGCCACGTAATATCGTGCATCGGTACGAGTACACAGCGTATGTTATGTACAATGTATGCAGGATGTTTGCTACGTTTTACTCTCGCTGACGGACTTGTTATTCGGAATATAAATTATTGCCGAGACTCTTTTAGCCAAAGGGTCAATGTACAGCGTACGAATGATTCACAACAACAGAAACCCGTCTTCACGGCATAACTTGGCAATTAACGATCAATCGAGAATGCGAGACGTTATTTATTGACCTGGCAAGGCCGCCCTTACGATTGTGAAGTTATAGTAATAGCTGGGTAATGACCGATGAGTAACAGTAAAGATTGTGTAATGGAATTAAAAATCGTAAATCATCACGGTTAACCATCGATCGTGGTGAGACGAACTCGGTTCGCGGTTGAATATGTTAATGGAGATCCTTCGTTTGAAAAGTCCTTCAGACTGTGCGTTTGCAGACGGGGAGATCCCGACTCACACCTTCCGATTGTTCGGCGTGGAAATAACTGCTTCGTCACAGTAAACACATTAGCATGAAGCCAGGAGAATTCTTCATCTAACTTCCTATCTGATATTCCGTACTTATCCAGACGGAAATGTATTACATACAACATATAAAGTTTATATTGTAACGAATATAGCTGACTAGCTAATGAATGTAGCTGACTATTTATTAAGACACACACAAGACATATTAGTTAGATTGACAATAGATGAACGTACGAACGATCGATACGATATCGATCGTCACGACAAGAGAGTCTGGACGGGACGGGACTTTAAAAGCAAGCAGACGTGTGACATTTCGTGATCGGGATAATTAAAGTTTCTTATTAGTTATAATATCCGCACCAAAACCAAATACGCGTGTCGTTCATTCACTCGGTCGTTACAATATATATCATTGGGCACATATAATAAAACACATTAGGGTATATATACACTATATACAGAGTACCCATAAATATACAAAAAAAGTGGGGAAAAAGTATATGCGCCCGAAGTGTATGCTTTGAGGGCATTTTAAACCAAAAAGTGGCTACTTCGAGATCAGTCCTCAAAGTAACACACATTATTTTTTTAACGTTTGAACGAACTTAACATTCGTTAAGTTAACAATTTTTTTTTGTGATTTGAGGACAGTATAGATATACTTGCTGCGTACTTCCCCTGGCAATAATGCAAATGGTTATGATGGTTATAATTATGAATGCACATTTTATCTTTAAAATTATCGATTATTCTAGACACGGGATTGTTGATAACATATTTTTCAGAATATACAGCAAATGTCATTTAGTTCAATCATATCTCCGCTCGTAATTTACCTAGAATCACGCCTTGGATTAATATTAATGATTCAATGATGCAATAGTTATTTTGCAATTATTAACTCTATTTGTCCCAATTTTCTATCTTTATAGTCTTTTAGGTTAAGATCCCAGTAATCGACAATGTGTGCTTTGACTATAGTAAAACGTTTATTCAAACCAAACAACGGTCGATTACTGGTACATGTACCTTAGGGACCTATCGATCAGTAGTTTCTAAATCGCACAATCAAACTGAATCGTCAATACTAGACTGACAATTTATTCTGGTGAAAATTTGAAACTGAATTAATAAAGAAACAAAAATAATAGACTAAATTACATCGGCAATTGGGAATCTATGTTTCTAATATCTATGAATTGGAGGTTATGTAGTTGTGAAACATCTACATAACCTCCAATCACAGAAATCGTCGCATATGAGGCCGTATGAACCAAAAAAATGTATACTTAGATGTTCGAGTCCTGGAAATTGCCGATACAGTAGGCAATCAGATAAGTTGAAGAGTTGGGAACCCCGCCAATTAGGCACCATCAGATAAGTT
Source organism: Buathra laborator (assembly GCA_934046635.1). Lineage (NCBI taxonomy): Eukaryota > Metazoa > Arthropoda > Insecta > Hymenoptera > Ichneumonidae > Buathra > Buathra laborator. Next base: position 549,265 of record OW203897.1, on the reverse strand, counting down.
GAATATTCTAGTACCTGCTAGAGTACCTGCCCACTGTCCCTTCCACCGGAAAATTTTCCCTTTCCGCCGCGTTCCCTCTCTGTCACACAAATTGCAGCAACGATTCTATTGGTCGGTATGAAAAGGGAAGGAGCGCGCCGTTGCCTCGCCGAGCAGGTAAAAGGACCCGGTGAAGGGTCAAAATTCAACTTACTCGATGGTATTTTCTTCAACTTACCTGATGGTTGGAATTATCTGATTTGGAAATACGCGATCGTCTACTATACATCGGTACAGGAATTGATGTATAGTTTAGTTCGAGAACCATATTTTAAATGTATAGTACATTTTGAAGACGGTAACCATGTCTTAGTCAGCGGTCGTTTGAGAGGAGGGGACCCTTGTACTTCAGTCATGCAATCTATGTCCAGGGTGGGATCCCGAACGAATTTTAATTGCGTTAACATTCGTTCAGGATCCCACCCCAGATATCCAAACAATTGGAGACGATATAAATTAATTTTACTGTTTCCATGTATCATATATTATTCGTGTATGTAAAAATAAATTGTTTCACGATACTAGTGCGGGGAAAACAGCAGAAAATCGGGTTTCATACACGTGCGGGAAAAATCGGTCCCTCTCGACGAGTGTGAAGTGAGGCACAAAGGCGAGTGCGGCGCTTCACACGAGATTTTGCCCGCCCTGCGATCGAAAATAACTATTCTCTCAGTCGACTATCATCTAAGGCTTTATTCAGAACGCAACATAACAGCGTCGACACTATCAGCGTCATTGCCAAATGAATTCATGACGACATCATGTTTGCCTTTTTTTTTACATGATCACATTTAGCAATGACGTTGATAGTGTCGACGTCATTATGTTGCGTTGTGAATGAAACCGTAGCAGTAGTCTAGTGAGACAAAAATATTTCCTCGTATTGTGATACAGTTTATTTTTACGTGCATGAATAATGTATGATACATGAAAACAGCGAAAATATTTTAGAACGCATCTGATTGTTTGGTTATCCGGGCATAGATTGCATTACTGAAGTACAAAATTCTCTTCCTCTCAAAGGAGCGCTAACTAAGACATGGGTTACCGTCCTCTAAATGTACTATACATTCAAAATATGGTCCTCGATCTAAACCATACATTAGTTTCTGTACCGATGTATCGGTCAGTTTCAGGGCGCGAAATGTATGTACCTACCCTACCCTATCCTACCGTATATATGTATTATATTTAGAATATACATACCCCATATACTAATTATATATGTCCAATTCTATATAACAGTTATATATAGTTTATACGTATATAACTTATACATAATTATCCCGCCGAGGTATCGTTCCGTAACGAAATGTAGTATGAGTTGAGATATTGTATACAAGATATAGAATGTTTACTGCTATATATACATACGTTTGTCAAGCGGTATTTATCAGAACATTCCTCAAAAAAACGTATATAGTATACACTACTAAAACGGAAATATTCCGGATATATAGTAAAATGTTCGCTTTAGTAGCAGAAGATATTATACGATATATATATAAAATTGTCCCCATAAGCACCAAATGTCCTGATATCATACAATCCGTATATAAAAAGATCTAAGAAACACCACTAGACAAACATAAAAATATATTTTTCATTCTGACATATACTTTATTTCTATGGTGTTACTGTAACGCATCATACTCTCCGCGTAGCATAAGTAGTTCGAGATGCATGGCATCATATTGCTCACCTTGGCTCGCATAACCCTCGTATCTCGTATCATCGCATTGTGCGTCGATGCAAATACGACGTAGAACGTTCTAACCCCGACGAGCCTAATAGGACAAAAACGGAAAAAAACCATCGAGAGGTCAGGTATAAAGTGTAAAATACATCGTCGAAGGGACGAGGGTAAAAAATGCGCGAACAAGTTTCCCCGAGAAATGACGCAGGCCATCCCGAATAAAAGAATCCCAAAAAGAGCATCGCGTTCGAGGGTATAACCGTAAGAAGCCGATAGTCTCGTAGCCTTGCGCAGGCCGGTGGGAATTTACTCCTCTCTCATTCCTAATTCACGGTGACGTAATCGTCTCTCGACATTATAAAATTCTTCGAGACTGGCATTCATCTTTTTGCATTATAATTCATCGTAGACACAATGCGAATATTCTTAATATCTATAATCCGCCAAAGAAAAAGAAACACATTAATCGAAGGCGTTAAAAACGATCGCTAACATCGGCGATAGTATCGGTATATATAGTAAGACAGAAAAAACGGTTCGGATGTGTCGCGGCCTTGAATATTGTTTGGGACGGTTCGAGCCGGTAAACATCGTGAGGCCCCTCGTGCTGTTCTCGCACGAGTTCGTGAGACGGCGCTCGCTGGCTCAAGGACCAAGGTCGGGGAATGAAGAGAGCTTACGTGAATAAGGAGCAGGAGAAGCCAACAACACAGACTATATGCGTATACGAGTTCACCGCGCATGAATACGAGACCGTCCGGTGCGATGAGAGTCCAGCGTGATTGGCTCTTCGAAGCGAAGATACGAGAACGTGACGTAAACAAGCTCCCCGTGGCTGACTCGTGTGCATTAGTAAACTCGCGAAGGGGGCCCAACGACGATGACGTGGATTGGGGAGTTCGAAACGAAAGAAAAGAAGAGGAGTAGTGTAGGCACGTGGGCGGTAGACCCAGCGTATGCAAGGACCACGAGGCAAAACGATGCAGAATAACACATCGGAGATCGAAAGGCGCACGTGCATAATATCCAGGCACCAAATCCAGGCACTCTCGGCCACCCGGTGACGCACAATCTTCCTCGTGTTAATCGTTATTGGTGCATTTTACTTTCGTCCTTATTTGCATTCTTTCCGTTGCATAGCGTTTAACCTTGTTTACGTCTGCGAGACGAGAGAAACAAAAGAGTTAGAGGTTCTACGCTGTTGACGCGAAAGAAAGAGGATGCAACTACCCGTTTATTTGGGAGAAGTCATCGAATACGAGGGATACGTCCAGCGAATGTTCGGGAAATACCCAGAAGCTATCAAGGACACTCGAAAGATGTAGAGCTTTATCACGAGCTCCCCCTTCTTCTGTAAAGTCAATGAAGAAAAAGAAAAAAGGTCGAGGTGCGTTTCGTCGTCAACAGGCGCAAGGACTGCCTGTGAAAAGTCCGAAGGTATATATACATTTATACGTGGTATATGGGCTGCCAAGGTCCGAGATGAAATAAACACCGGCAAAGCTTTGGGGATCTACGTGTTTTGCGGCACGACGCAAACAAGGGTCAAGGTTGCACGATGGGATGAATCGTTATGGCGTTATCTCTCGCCTCTCTCCGTGGCTTTATACCGCGAATTCACGAATGTTTTGGGAATTCCAAAAGACGGTGTAAACAAGAAAAAAATGCACTTGTTGCCCATGCAGTGCAGGGGACTTTGATCGATGCGACCTTAAAGCACAAGCGAAATACCAAGTATCGCGTAGGAGGTCCGAATGTGAAATATTGATGAACAAAAATGTTGTGCACTTTTATCTATCGAATGCACTTTTATTCTATCGAAGACGATGGAAGGTGTATTCGGGAAATAATGTGAGTTCCTCACGATGAGTATCGAAATAGTTTTGTTCACGTGGTGGCGGGCGGTACATCGTTCAAGCGCCCGCTCTTTTACCTTAAGGTTGTACACGCGTAGGTGGAACCGAGAGACATTTTTTTAAAAGTCGTAACCAACCCGGAGGGATGGCAGGTTGCATATAGGACGATCATCGGTGCACCGAACTCACGTGCACCCGCTGCCTGCGCTGGAAGGTTCTCGAGACGAGACGCGTCACGGAGCAAAACGCAGCATCATCCGTCGCGCTTAAGTAAACCGCAACAATGCACGATCAATTCGTTAAAACAAATTAATAAATTAATTTTTTTTAAATATATATAAATTTGTTTCGATGAAATCAACATTGCTGTGTGATGAAAAAAATTCTGGAACTATCTCGAGGGACAAGAATTTGAGGTGTAAAGGTTCAGTAACGGCGAAACATCGATGTTCGTACTGTATGGCGCTGGTATTCCCACCCGGCGAATATATAACACATATAGTATATCTATACTATATTGCATACTATACACTGCAGTGCATACACCCCGGAACGTGTATTACAGAGGCGCCACGCAGGCGGACGACGAGAACTTTTCCTTTTCACCTTCCATTTCTTCTTCTTCTTTTCACGCTGCCCAAGAGCTATCCCCCAGCCGGCTCGTTTCTTCGCCGTTCTTCCTACATTGGTTCTTCTCTCATCGGTTCTTCCATCCTCCGCTTCGTCCGCCCTTTCCAAGCGGCGCTCGCCGTACCACTGACGTCCTCGGGATTCATTCTAGAAGCTTCCATTTTATGAATCAGCGTCAGAGACCGGCCAGCTTCTTGACCCCGCGCGTGCGTTCTCGCCCCCCTTTTAGTAAAAGCGAAGAAAATAAAAATAAGAAGAAAGACCCCGATCGTCCAGCGTACACATCGACGCTATACGCTATATAAGATATACTGTACACGAGACAACCACTACAGAACGCGACCGGTTGAGTTCCTTTGCACTGATTCACCCCGGACGCGTGCAACTTCTTCTTCTTCTCTTCTCCCACACTGCCGAGCTTCGGAATTTCTCAGATCTGTATCCCGATCCTTTACCCTTTACTATCCGCTCGTACTATCGATCGGGAATCTACAAGATTCTATGAAATTGTTTTCTCCGAAGGCGCGTGTGTCATCCCTGCCCTGTGGCTTCCTACGAATAGTCGTTAGATCACGTCACCCTATCGTCGCTACAGAAAAATCTCGAAATATAGTCGAACGAACTTGTTATCGGTCTATTCGCAATAAACTGCGGCACAAGGCAAAAGATGAAAGATATTCACAATTACTTAGCTCCGAAAACAATTTTTTTTTTGTTTTGTTTTCGTGAATGTAAATGTTGTACTAGAATTTAGGAATATAATAGTTTGATTTCTATTTAGCGAGAAAAAATACATCGGATTTTGTGGGTTGAAACATTTTTAGGAACCTTCGATTTGACAACAAAAATGGTACCGGTTGTAATTGTAAAAATTGTACCCTCTTAATCGTATTCTTTTGCAATTTTTATCGCTTTGTAATGATTAAAAAAAAACGATTCTATAACATCGGGAAAGACGATATCTCGTGCATTTTCTCCTGTAGAACACCGTAAGCACTTATGTTTTTCCGATCCAAAATTGTGTTCTTCCGAAGGTGGTGGCCAAAAAAGGACCAAATCCGTACCGTCTCCAAAGACGTTACCCTATGACAATAAAAAAATGTTCAGAATTGACTATAAAAATGTGCAGCAACACATTATCGCTATTCGTTGTATTAGCGTCGTGTCAGATGTTTAACTTTACTCTTAAATTATCGTATAATACGGAAACGATAGGAAACGACTCGGGTGATTGCCACCCTCATGTCGCTCGGGGGCAAACCTCACACTCGTCGCAATCGCCAACTCTCAGTGTGAATTGCCCACTATATTTTTTTGTAACAAGTGCATGGAATGTGAAATAATTTCGAGTGCGCATGCACTTTCGTCCCGCAAATCTGTCATGAAAAACACCGGTTTTCATTCACGAGTTACAAAATAGTTATTTTCGTGATAAGGACGAGAAAAAAAAAGGTAAAAAAAAAGGTTCTCGCACTAATGCGGAAAAGTACACTTTCTCGTACAAGTGCGAGGAAAACGGTCGGAAAAATCTCTTTGGTAACATCATCTATAAATTATTCTCGAGTGCGTGTAGAGTACCGAAATTAGCCGAAATCCTCATTTAGGGGCATTTAACAACTGTATTGGTCTTTTTAATATTATCAAATAGTCTCGTGGAGTATTGAGATAAGGAATGACTTTGTAACTCATACGTCTTTTGGAGCGCAATATAATGATGACATTATCGTTCATAACAATGAAGCGTGATATAGAGATATAGGTCTGGACGTGGCGTCAAGTCGGGTAGGGTATATCTGTGTCCAACTTTTATTCAACGTGTTCTATGTTCCTGGAACGTCTACGCCGTATTCTTTCCCCACGAGAAAAGGCTGCGAACCGCATTACATTCTTACAGTTCATAACCAAGCGCGAGTGGCACGCGAGAGTGAAAAATCGCCGTTCGCGATTCCACGGTGTGTCTTCATTGAGTGAGACGGCCCGTGACCGCGGGTCCTTATCATTCATTCTAAGAAGACAGTCAATGCTCAGCGTTACGAGACGATGATTATAGAATCCTTATACTTGTTTACCGACGGGTATTATAAGGCTCGGGTTATCGTACGACGGACGATGAAAAATATCGAGAGTGGCAATGTCCCGGTGAGGCCATCATCTAGTGTCCTGATGCTTATGCATGATATATAATGCGCAATTAAAAACCCGATCGCGCAACGAATCCATCGATCGATCGATCGAACGGCACGTGTGCAACACGATCACCGATTTTCTTCGCTAATAATCATCTCGATATGATAATATCTCGGCTCGATAAAAAAAAGCTATTCATAGATAGCGTCGTGTCTCGATCGGTATCTCGGAGGCCCCGATTTCGCACATAAACAATCTATGAGTCTTGCGCACAAAGTGAACTTTCCATCACTTCGTGCCAAAACGTTGGCGACGGTATCTCATGGCCTCTTCCGAATTCGCTGGGGTATTCGTCGTCGGCGATATACGTCGTCGTAGAGATCGCGTGACGCACATCGGAATCTGCCCGAAGACCTCGAGCGCGGCCACCGACACCGCGACGTTTTACTCGCTCGCTCGCCCTCGCACTCGCTCTTGGCGCGAGCCACTCGCGAAAGACGGTCTCATATCCATTCGTCCTGATGACATCGAATAGGATTTTCCCCGACCGATCGACAAATTACTCTTGTTTGTCGGATGTTAGCGCATCCCTATAATTCCACCGTTTATTCCGCCTTCACGAGACGAACTTTGATCGCTTGTATTCTTTAAGATGAAAAACATTCAATAACAGGAGAGAATCCCTTAATGTTTAACACTTGAAAGTAAAACTTACTACATATAGTCCCGTTTTACTTCAGATACGCTAAGTCTTGAAATATGTATCACACAGTGAGAACATTTTTTGTTAGATTAACAAAATACTCGGTGAAAAACGGTCAAATAAATATTTTGTGGAAACAACAAAAAAATTGATTGCCTCAAATATTGGTTGGTTGTTTAATGAAAAAAAGAACTGTTCAACAAATTAATTATACATTTTTTTCTCAGTGCACATATTTATTATTATTATTATTATTATTTAAATTCGTTCATATTTATTTTTGTTATTCATTATTCATTTTTTTCTTCCGAACTGTAGCAATCATAATATTGCAATACAAAGTCAAGATCATCTTTAAACGTTATTACAAAAATAATGGATGGCTAAACAACATCGGATAGGACATTGGAAAGCAAATTCTAACTCCAACGTTTACAACGTTTACTAATGTAAATGATGTTTATAAGATAAAAATTGAATATGAAATACAAGATTATCGATTAAATGACATTGCGCGTGTCGAAGTCGTAATATCTCTCCGTGTAATCGTATGTATCTGGGTATTTGGGCAGTCGCTACGATATAACCTTGGGCCCGTTTCAATAAAACCACCGAACGTTTCACACAACGTTCTCTTTCGGCGGGCTTCACGGGATGGGGTTCAACGACGACGAAAAAAATCTTACATCGACCGAATACGTGGTATATACAGTAAACCGACGACATCGTTCTAAATTATTGAGAACGTTCGTTCGTTCCCCTGCATTGCGCAACTATATCCCTGCCCAATTCGTGAATAATTCGTTGCCACGTGCGACGAGAGATGCCACAATTCGCATTACGCAATCGTAGAACTTCGGGATCTATTGAGAAATTGTTCGAAGTCGCACAGGGGAAGTAAGTCGCAGTGAGACGATGAAAATTTGCCGCAATCGAAGCCGATGCGCTCGGATGCAATTTCCAAAAGATATTTATAGTGTAAGAGCATAAAAAATGTAAACGTTATTATAAGTACGATGCATCGAAAGAATTTCTGATTTTTCCTTTTAACAAACCGTAATTACCGGTACATTAAATTTTTCTCCGAATTTGGCTATCCCCGAGGGGTCGTTGGTAAATCTGTGTTTCGGTGTTTCGAAGCCAAGGTCTTTTTCGGAACGGACTCAAACCGCTGTATGGTACCTATATAATCCCCGAATTGCCCGCCGCAACAGACAGAATGTTAATGCAGGTCAGGCTCTCTCTCCGTTTTCCTCGTTCCACCCCGCGCGCTCGCCTCTCTCTCAATAACTCCCGCACGACGTCCGTTCTCTCGTTCTTTTGGTTGTTCGAAACGAATGTAGACTTGCCAATTGACGATCATGAAAAAGAGCACTGGTCGAGATACTACATGAGCGAAAGAAAGAAAAATAAATAAACACAGTGTATCGATCGGCGATCTTCTTTTGAGAAACACACGCGAGGGATCTTTCTGTCATTCACCCAAAAAAAAAAAAAAATCTTGACCGAACCTCATTTGGATCCGTCACGTAGCAGTCAGCATTCATCATGAAAAATCTGAGATAAAAATAAAAATTTATCTTTTTCCAAAGAGTAACGATGCCGATCGTAGCAGTACCGATTTTTCGGCGGCAACGGTCGTAGAAGCGAAAGACTCAAGAGATCGAAGAGGTTGGGGGAGTATCGAAATTGAAAAGAAATGGTGAGAAACTATTGGCGCATCGAGAGAAGTCCTTTTTCTGTTTATAACGATTATCTTTCGTCCTGTCGTTGGTGTAGTCTTGTCAACCGGGTTCGGGATGCCCGATGAGGCCCTGTCCTCCCGACGACGCATGCCCAGCTAGATATCGTTGTCCCACGAATTCACCGCGCGGAGTTTGCATCGTTCCCCCGATACCGCAAGGACCCCGATGGAAGCCATGCTGCATTCGTAAATACGGATATCCCTGCCCGACTCACGCTCGTCCGAGACGTTCCCTTCGACTCAACGTTTTCGACATCACATCGCAATATTAGAAAGAAAAAAAAAGTAAAAGTAATATTCTATCTTTCGAGGTCCCGAAGGACGACGAAAACGATTTCGTGAGGACATAATGGCGAGCTTTCTCTGGCTCGTCGAATTGCTTCTTCGGATCTGTCTAGTCGCCAGTAGACAGAGTCATCTTATATTCGTTCGTTTCTATTGATCGATCGTTCTTTTGCTCGAACCATTCATAATTTCCATGTATAATGACATCCACAGCATAGAGAAAAACCTTAATCCCATCGACCAAGAGTCAGTGACTTCTATAATTTTGTTTCTTTTTTTTTTTTTTTTATTCCATTGAGCGCACTTCTCGATACGAAATATCCGTTGAATCCATTCATTATGAATTCGAAGTTTGGCTGCCGAAGTTTCAGGGGGCGATATCCTCGACACGTGTTCAGAAGGATATTACAGTAGTTGACGACCGTTTGGAACGAACGAGACGACGCCGCGCGGGTTCAAGGCAAAATTTTGCGATTCCAACTTCGTCTATGTCTGCGTCTGTTAACCAGGATTATTTTAATATACGCGAGTACAAACGTAATCGCATTGGCGGGCGACACGTGGTGTTGTTTGAACTGCCCGAAGGATTCCCTCCGGTCAATGTATCGACGAGAATTTACATGATATCCAAGGAACTCCGTTCCAATCTGCTATTTAGCACACTACATGTATTATCCATACGAAGGATATATAGCGTATGCGGGCGCGTGCCGTTTCGAATAGTCTGGCGAGTTCCTTCACACCAATTTTTTTTTTTTCTTTTAAATAACGAAAAATAAAAAAAAAACAATACAAATATAAATCATCGGATAGTCGAAGCGACGGTGCGTCTGCGGAGTGCATGAACACGGGGGGCTTGAGAAGTCTTGAATGTCGCAAACTGCTGCACGATTCAAGCCCCTCGCGGATTTTTGATGCGTTTCGGATTCTTGCGTAGACGAGAGATTCACCGGACGGACGCAGGACGGATCGCGTTACCACCTTCGCCTTATCTTTGCGTGCGTTTCCACCGTTTTCGTGTAAAGTTGGCGCAAATTTTTTTATTTTTTTTATTCTTTTTTTTTTATCCAACGCGAAGCGATCTCATGATCATTGCCCGTAAAGAACGAAAGGAAACGGAAGCGGACGAGAAGCCGAGATTATCTTGAAAATCTGGAATCCAGAGGATCGGGTTGATGAAGAGACGAAACTCGAAGCGGTCGAGCCGTCAGTCAGGGATTTTTCGTTCGCACGTGCGTGAGCGATTCTTGCGCGAATCGGCATATAGAGACTCCGATACGATTGAGCGGACCGCCGCTTTACGATGTAACAAACATCGACGCTGCAACAGAAACTACAGGAAACCAGCAAGTTTAACTTTGAAGAGTGATTAATAAACTGCCTTGAATATCGATTTTCTGGATGACGACCGACAACTCGAGTCTCATCATTCAGACTTTCGTCGCGTAGCCGAGAGATATTTTTCATGGCGCTTACAATAGTTTCGACAGTCCATTTTTCATTCAGCGTCGAATGATTTTCCATATGGTACAATAGGGAAAATGGTAGAGAATAGAATTCCAGGAATCACTCCAAGAAAAAAAAGTACAAGAAGAAACGCGAAGGAATGTTGTTCTCCCTGTGCTGACCATTTACGTGGATTGACTATGGACTCCGACGTATTTCATTCATTCATTTCGTCGAGAACCCGCACTCCTGGAATTCGAACACGCAGGACCTTCCAGGAAGCATTCGAGTGGCCTCGACGAGATCCAGGAAGCCGTGTTACGGTCCATGTATCGAGTCAACCTTCGAAAAGACCGATCGATGCCCGGTGTCGATAAGTCTCGACCCTCGTCTCTTCCATTATCGTTAGTCGCAACCAGAAACTTAGGCTTCGTTGATCGTAAAGTTGTGTAATGGTGTGGGCTAATATACCGGAAATGAGTTACGAAGTTTCGCCTTTAACTTTTCCATCAGCTTCACCCTTTCGAAAGAGTCTTAAAAAAATAGAATAGGCAATCGCTCTACTTTATCGTGGCATAGATGCAGAAGCAAAGTGCTGTTGATATTTATTAGCAATTCTGACTAATTCATATTTCTTATCTCGTAATGAGAATGAGAAAGCGGCAAAAAAAAAAAAAGAAAAATTGGTACTCTGACGACAATCCGAGCGAACACCTTGCTTCGTTATCGTGTCGTCACGCGTGACGAAAACAAAGGAAGCTGTGTTGCTCCCGGTCTTGTCTGCAAAAAGTAGGTCAACACGCCTCGAGGGACTTAATTTGCAACGGGATGTACGAGCGGCGACTTCATGCGACCGGGTTAATTTACCAAAAAAAAAAAACGGGCATAATGAAGGACCGTAACAAGAGTTGCGTTCGGCTGTGACACCGCTAATTCACACGATGGAAGCATTCTTCTGACTGGAATTGCGTCATTATTATCGATTCATTTTCAATTACGCAGGAATTTAAAGGGGATGCACTAGTCGAAGAAATGTTCAATGGCGCACTCACCTTTCTCTTCAACTACGAAGACGGAACGGATATTATTCACGAACGTCCGCGCCATGTGCAAATAACGAGTAATTGCATTTTGACGCAAAGCGAAAATTCGTCATAGATGTAATTTATCAATTCGAAAATATGGATCCTCGGGTCCAAAACGAATCTCGAGGACGGCTCCCATAACGGCTTGGAAATTGTAATATCGAGCGCGTATTACATAATACACTTAGCTGCTACTTCTCGCGTGGATAATTAATTGGTGGGAATATATACGGGAGATACGACGTAACACCTCGTATTTCTCTCTACAAGTATCCTCCACACTGTCGTATACCATTATTGCTGTATAGTTATATTTCAGAAACGACGAAGCGAACCAATCGTAAAGAGAGGCGTGAGGCGAGGCGAGAGGGAGATAAAAATGAAAAACGGGGGAGGGGCATTTTTTTTTTTAACTCGTCTCACCGCCCATCTAATTGATTGAGTTCCCTCGAACGATTATGCCGAAAAACTCGAAGCGCTTCTAATTCCTCACAGCCGACTCGCTTTCACACCCGCGAGGCAGTTTCGAGTCTATTTCGGCTCTACGAACCTCTGCGAAACGCACATATCTAACTTAGTATACAGCGAAACTCTGTAAATGAGCCGCTGAGACTGTTGGAACGATATTTCACTCTCTCTCTCTCTCTATTTTCTTTTTCTTTTCGTTTCCCTATCAGCTACTTGAGAAATTCCTTTCGCTGGGTTTCGTTTCAAATTCTTTGCGTATTTTGACGAGTTCTATACAATCGGAATTCAACAGTCGATACAAATACGACGAGACAAGCGTTTCATCTGGTGCGAAGGCGTTTTGTGAGAAATAGCCCACCTCCGCAGCAACACTACAGCTTTTGTTCTCTCGCACTGCTCTAACTCGAGCTCTCGCTGCATACGCGGCCAGGTCGATGTCGCAGCCTTGACCGATTGAAAGAACTCATCGACTGTGTGTGGGATACCGCTCTGCCACATGGCTACAGGTTCACAATGACGTGCCCGGCTTGCGCGAGTCAGGCTTCCGCGAACCCACTGTCTATCGACTCGAGAAGCTGATCGACCAGACTGATGTGCCGTCGCCGTTGCACACATTTACCCGATATCCAGTTCACAATCGACAGAACGTTATGTTGCAGCTACAACATGCGATGTTTCGAACAATTCACACGCTTTGTCTAAAGTCCTCCAACATGTAATGTAATCAGCAAACGACTCAAAAACGCATTAAAATATGATAGTTAATTGGGCCAACGAAAAAAAAATGGCTTAAACCAACGATCTATTAGTCTTGTGAATTAATGGTTAGTTCTCCTAACTTACCATTCTTTTTCGATTGGAAAGAAAACGTTGGAAAAAAAAAAGTAAACAAAATTAATTGATAAACTGATTATTAATTATTAAAACACAATCAATTACAATATGTCCGCTCGATGTTTGAAGATGAGGGATGACAAATCGATTTTTTTGTGAGCAAAAAACTCGAATACTTACATTGAACAACGAGTTTTCCAGAAAAAAATGGATTGTACCATCTATTAGTTGTTAACTAATGTTCAGTTCTCCTCAATCATCTTTTCTTAATGTAGAAAAAATCCTGAGTCTTGAAAAAAAAATGAATTAATGAATTATTAATTATCAAAAGGAAATGAATTATTATAAGTGCTTCTCGATGTTTGCGGATAAAGGAAGATGAATCGATTTTTTTCCACATAAAAAAAAGACTATACCGCGTGGAAAGTGTGTAAAGTAGCAAATGCGATGGGAACCGACGATACATTCTTGCGGCGAGTATACTGTGTCGTAAATGGCAACCTGTGCAGATCGAAAGTAAATGACAATGTATTTCAATGTACATAAACGGAGTATATGTGGAAGTTGGAAGAGTGAGAGCAATGGAGAAATGAGAAGGAGGGCTGGATAAACGGGAGGTTGAGCAGCAGGAACGGTCGCGGGGGGGATAGGAGAAAAAGCCCGCAGCGTAGGCGTCGAGACGCCTGGCGCCTCCGTATTGAACGTCACAAATCCTCTTCACAAAACCGTAGTTCGCTACGCCCCGTGGCACTTGTGTACATCCGCGTATAGCGGGTCGAGGATGTTAGCGAAGGATAGAATAAGGTTGATTCCTATCGTGGCTTCGACTCAAAAGAAACAAACTCTCCCCGAATAATCCGCAAACTCTCCGAACCTTTCCCATGCCACCACAGAATTATATTGAATTCTTCTCGCGCCTAACCGAAACTACGTTTCGTTCTTTCTCCGGATCGTTGTACAACGTTTGTGCAACTCTCGGCGCGGCGTTTGTAATACCCAAAGTATCGCAACTTTGCATAGAGTGGGAACAAGGAAAAAAAAACGATACACGTGTCCGATTCTCACAGCTTTGGTCCTCCGCTCTCTATTTAACGAGATAGACTGCCGCGTACCCTTTGACATTAATCCCGAGGCTCGCAAACTGTATTTCCATTAGACTTTCCTATCAGCTCCACGACTCGAAGCACGGAGATGAAAACTCTCTGGTGACATTTTCCTCCGCGATATTTCGAGTGATTACTTTTTTTCCCTTAGCTTCGTTCGCAATGTTCTGCCTACGGATTGACTCGCGTTACGAATAGAAAAATATCGATTCGCATTTCGCCCGCTTTGCTATCACGATCCGCGATTGTGAGATGCTCCACATATTAAACAAGACACCGCGACCTCGAATCTCGTTTTATGACTTCCGCGCACGTTGTCCCTCGTCTCTGCAAAATGGTTATATATATATTATTTTTTCCTTTTTTTTGTTCAATGCATTCATGAGAATTGTATTCGCTCGACTATGATTCTCACGCTGCAATCCCACCCTCTGGTGCACTCTCTTACCGCACCCGACGACATTTGATTTACGTGCAGCGACGTCGAGGCGCCGACTTGACGCCCGGCAACATGCCTCACGTATGTATCTCTACCTATAGAAATGCTCTCAATTCTCACTTTAATTTATTCACGAAAGATCCCAGACGTTTCCTCTCGCGAGACGGCGTACGGAAAAAATATTTTTGTCGTTTCTCCAAGTACCGAAAAAATAAATAAATTCACGATTATAAAATCGGCTCTCATACACCGCGCTACGTGAATGAGAATTGTGTGTCTTAAGAGAAGATGAGATCTAACGAACCGAAAAAAACATTGAAGTAGCGTATAACAAATAAATAGCACAAGCAACTGGGGGTGAAGAGGTTTAAATAAATGTTAAGTCACGCGCCACTCTATGTTAACGATTTTTCTACTTCGAAGCTGCTGATGGCTGACGCTGCATGTACTCTTACTACTTGGCTCGGCAAGCCGTGTCTACTTGTAGTAAATAGCCCCTTATAGACTCGTTGCTGATTCTACGTAAAGTTTTCTCGTTCGATTTCGAACGTAATAATACCGTGAGAAGGAGAATAAGAAAGAAATGCAAATACGAGACGACGTGTCTGGTCGATAAAAACGGTATCTGTCCCGACCAGATTCAATAATAAGATATATAAGAAAATAATGTCCCTCTCGGGAGTCCTTAGATTCGTCGTTGAGCCCGAGAAGCGTAAAGAGAAAATCCTTGGCGATCAGATCCACTCGCGATTACATGTTGTTCATTGTTGCGTGTTCTTCTTCCTATCAGCACGCGTATCATCGATGACCTTTCCGAAGAAAGGGAAGAAGGGAACGTGCTTTCGAGACAGTAGCAAAACTAATCAACGTCACCGCGAAATACGGTCACTGGTTTCAAATACGATATCTTCTCGTGCTAATCCGTGATTTCGTGTTTCCGTCAATTGCAACTGTGAAACCCATATTATGATAGATTTGGGTCAACTTCAGTAATGTCGAAGCTTTCATTGGTCCAGTCACTTGCAGCATCTCACCTCGCGAGAAATAGCTTTAAAGACGAAATTCAACGAGGGGACAGTATAGGTACATTTGTTGCTATCGCGTCATAATGAGAAGCGAATGGAATGATTCAAGGACACGAAATTTATTGATACTTCAGATTTCACTTTTACAACAACAGGACGTCGGCCAGTTGTTCCCCGGAGCACGATGACCCGCGTCCTACTTAAATATTAATTCGCGACGGTACAGATGAAATTCCAACATTTGTTCTCAACCACATATCTTCCGATTGACGACTATAATTTCTAAATCTGTTGGTTTGCGTAATCGCGTACGGGATGATGAATGATTTAATTACCATACACCGTATATCCCCGCCGCAGTCGCAACTGCCGGTCGAGATATAATCAAATGCATGCGGAGGACTGTCGTCGCGTCATCGCGTGGGTGTTCCGTCATCGAAGGAACACCTATATCGAACGCGAAGAGGAGGAGGAGCAGCAGCAGCAGCAGCAACAGCAGCGCAGATATTGCGCAAGGCTTCAAAGTTCGTACAAGCGCACCGTCGAGACTAACCGAACTCACTTTCAGCGGGTCAAGGACATCGACTGGTCCACTCTCGACTTCTCCATCGAATGCGGTCTAAACTTTTTCGTCCAGCGGCAAGAGTGTAGCAGCGGTGCGCGCAAAGTTATCGGGCTACTCTCTCGACTATCCTATGTATTATATCTTTTCACTCCAATCTTTTAACGCTTTATTTACTTTTGTCTTTCTTTTCTCTCCGGTAACATCAATTGTTGGTTATCTCCGAGTCAACTCCATGGACTCGATCCTCGTAGTAAATTGGATTTTTTTTGTCCGCAAGTATATTTATCATCCCGACGCTTTAGGGCCTCGACGCCAATTTCGTTACATCGCGGCCGACAGAGAAAAGATGTTTCGAGCGGAAGAAATATCGTCTGTTTTTCACGGTTGCGGTAAAGATTGTCTCATGCATTTTTGATTGCAAACGAATCGTGTAAGAAGCAAACGTAAGGTCGTAAGATTCAAACAACATCCATACAAGCGGAGCATCCGTGGTAAATGGTATCCAAAACTTATACGCGTGTCTTATATTCGACGAAAGCGCGGAGCTCGGATATTAGGACGAATTTTCGTGAAACGAGCCGCGGGCGCATGGATCGCACGGGGAACTCGTGCGCCGTTTTCTCAGAGGGATAGACGCGTTGTCCTTGACACAACGGGGCGCCGACGATGACGACGACAATTCTTACTACCACCGGCGCGATCGTTGCTGCCGAAAATTTATTCGTTTTCGTGAGCCGAAAACTGAAACAGGGACCCCGCCCCCCTCCTCCCCAACGTTTCGCCTATGGCGACACGGCGAAACGAAAAATATTCTTCGACGCTTCTCTCTTTTCCCCGTTGTGAATGCGGTTACTTCACCGTCGTAGTGTGTTCTTTGCTTGAAGAAACGATACCGGAGACACATTATTACGAATCTCTCTCCGTCGATCGATGTTGCGAAAAAAAAAGAAAAAAAGTACTTCATTTCTCCGTCTCTTCTTTCAAAACGACGGCTGGGGTTTCAAAAGTTCGTCTACGATATCCAGGATATGTTAACGCGAGGATTATTATAATGAACCACGATTGGGGCGTTCGGACGAAACGCTGGATTGCCAGAACGGGGGGAAATTGCGAATAACCGCGCGTTTTTTTTCTTTTTTCGTGGTCGCTGAAGAGGCTCGATTAGGTTTCGCTTGTAGTAGGAGTCACGGAGAGGAGACAAATCGCGGATTCGCGCATCGTTCGATATCGCCTTACGGCAGTTTCTAGAAAGCTCTCGAATTCGTATATCGCTTTGGCGATATAGCCGCCAATCGTAAACGTTTACAGGACGATTAATTATATTAATACTCGATCCGTGAAACGTCGTTTGCGCCCATTTCGATAATATAATAACCGGCGAAGTATTACCAATCGATGCCAGGGACGATGTGCCACACACACATATACGCACCCGATTTCGATCTCATCTCTCCTATATAGTTTTGCTGAATCGAAAACTTTCTTCTCAGAATCCGCGCTGGGAGTGTGTGGAAACATTCGGGCCGTTGGTGCGACAGAGAAAAATTTCTTAGAGTCATGAGACGCGGGATAGACTTTCCGGGTTTGGTAATCGTTACACGTACGAGATTCGGGATTCCTTATTCGTCGATGTATAAGAACGATGTTACATATGTACAAAGGTCAGTATTTCTGGCAATTTATCGTGTCAGCAGTGGAAACAAAATGATATTCGAAACTTCCCCTATGGAAATGAAATATATACTGCGATATAACTTTGTTGACATGTATATTGTATATCTTCGGCATACGTAGGCTATATTTCCGGCAGATATATCTAAGATATATATGCGATACTGATCTTTTTGCAGTTATATATAAACATATGTTTTATATATTTTGGCATTTAGTTTATTTCTATGGTGATTTCGGATTCGTCGATACAAAGAACGATGTTACATATATGTACAAAGGTTAGTATTCTAGGAAATTTATAGTATTAACAGTGAAAAAAAAAGGAAATCCGCAGTTTTCCCCACGAAAATAAAGTACACACTGAGATATATATACAAGATAAAGAATCTTTCGCCGCAAGATATGCAATTTATGTATAATTTTTTTGACAGGTATATATACTCTATATATTCGACATATATGTATATGTGATATAGAACTATGGCTTATTATATGTAAAGGTATATATGTTTTATATATTTTGAGAAATATTTCATATCTCCGGATGTTTACCAGGAGGCATCGGAACATCTAATGACTTAAAAAGTAATTTAATTAAAAAATGTATGTAAAAGTGCCTTCTGACGAGCCCTGCTGCTAAATTCACATTTGTCTTCGTCGAACAGACTGTGACTCGGTTATTCAATCGGTCAATAAATTCGCCTTTGAGGAGTCAGTAACTGGGACGCTAGCCGTATATATTACGACAGTCGCGGACATGCGATCTCCCGCTACGAAAGCAAGTAGTAGAAAGAGTATATAATACGAACGAAGAAGGATTAGAAAGAGCAAACGAAGCCATAGAAGTAGAAACGATATTCCATCCGCGAGACACCGATCGTGGCAATTTGTATTCCCGACAGTTCGCGCTACTCGTCGTGTTGTACACACGTTCGTTCCTCGTTATCGCGCGGGGGCCCCAAATGAATTTGCGCAAGATTACGCGATGCGTCCGAGGCACGCACAGCCTGCCCGCCCCCGGGTATGTGACAAGCAGTGCGCGAGCGCGGGGGGCCGACAGAGACAAACGCACCGCGTGCTGCCAGACTGCGCGCTGTGTGTTCTCTCGTATGTATTCCACTGTATATACACATGTAACACGCATAATTCCAGTTAGGCTACGCACGCTTTCGCGCTAAGCGCGCGTTACGTAACCGTGAAACGATGCTGTACGGTATTATAGAGACATCGTTTTCCTATTCGTACGAGAGATACCGAGATAAAACGCAAGGGAAATGCGAGACAACTTCCCTCGTCGTCGCGTGCCGGAAAAATTTTTCTCATTCGTCGCCTCGAACGCGTTTTCGCTGTAACTCTCATTCGTACAAATATTTGAACTAACGTAGCAATGTTTGGTTTTGCTTCCTTTTGCACCGGAGTCTTATATATGAGAACTGCCGCACGTGCGAGATTTGGACTTTATGAGTCGCGAGCAACTCCCCCTCGGCAGTCGTGTCTAGTCAAATATTAGCTGTTGGGATCATGAAGCTTCTGGGTCTCCAAACGACGTCGTTCTCGTATGTATATCCGCTGTTATTTCACAGAAACTAGGAATTTTAACTCTTCGAGGTCAGAGTATTTTTATACGGCAATTGTAATGCAAATTGCTTCTTCTATCATTTCCCGCGATTATAGAGAAGGGACTATTTTGCATTGAGGAATTGGATATGAAAAAAAAAAAAAAACAGAAAAATTGATCAATCGGGTCGATGCTCGGGTGGAGATACCATTTCCCGACTACCTCGGAATTTGAGTGTCTTTAACGTATAAGATACACGTTGTGTTGGTAGAGCGAGGCGCGTGTCGCCATCGTCAATGCCAAAATCGTTTCAAAATCATCCGGCTATTTCGTAACGGGGATGAGACCATAGTAATGGCAACCGGTGTAGTGAGCACCTCTTTCTTTTTCTTTTCTATAGTTTCCTCGCCTTCTCAATTCGGTATGGTTACATTCTTCATTGCCTTCGCCATTATTTATTGTCTTTAAATATATGCATTTAATTGAAATTCGTAGTTGAACAGCGTTCTGCTGAAATACATTCTGTATTTTTGCTGAACACGATAATTTACTTGATTCAGTCCGAGTTTACTGTTTCACACGGAAATCCTCGCTAGAAGCGAAAAAAAAAAAACACTGTTTTTTTTTACCCGTTTTAGAAGCGTTTCGGAACACTTCGGGAGCGCCCCGTGCTTCTAGTTGCATGTAACTTAGGAGTGCTAAGAGCGGCCCGAGGTCGGTAGACCGGTCTCGTGACTCTTTCCAGAGTCATGCCTGCGTTGTAATGCATAAGCACTGTATATATCGGAGATAGGAGCCTCAAGGAATTGCGACAATGAACCAGATAGCAACTAGTATGTCTAGGTTAGTAGTAACAACTCTATATCTGCATGTACCGCATCAAATGAGGATGTCATGGATATTGCAGGATCTCTCAATTTTGCAGTCTAGAAAAATATCAACGCAAAAACTAAATATCTATTGCCTAAAAATATATAAATAAATAAATAAATAAATAATTTAATTAATTAATAAATAAATAAATAAATAAATGTAATTCAAAATTATGTTTTCTTGCATCGCCTATTCGCTTGCTCAGTCAATTACTCTTCAATTTTTTTACCTTCTACACGATAGTGTAATTGAATCAATTGTTTGATCTATCGATCGAGGAGACACAATCGTCAGTGACATTTGAGAAACACTGCGTCGGCGTTATACGCACGATAGTGCGGTCGACGTCATCTTCTTTCCAGCAGCATTGCATATTTATCGCAGAGCTGTGGCAATGATCCACATATCCTCATCGGACCGTAGAATCGTGATCGTCCTCTCCACATTATTAGAACCAACGAGCATCGGAGTTGTGGCTCTTGCCTCTCGCGAACGACCTCAAAGGACATCCTATAGCTCGACGGTTCTTTTTATATGGATGCATTCGTATTTATAGTTGGCGATGTCTTTCGAAAAGATTAATACGTATAGTATATACACATATATGTTTCTTAAATCTTTCGATTTCTTACACATCGATCCTTTCGCAACTATCGTTACAAAATATCGAAAGAAATTATCTCCCGTATCGCAAATTATCGCATAGCACATTCGTCTATTTCGAAGTTCGACAAGTCCACGGACAATTGTTGCGATTCAATTCGCTGGACGCAGACGTTTCTTCGTCAACGCGCTCGCCGAAGTCCCGGTGGCGGTATTCTCTCTATAAATAAACGTCGTCGGGGAACGAACGTAATCGCGGCATCATAGTCGTCGTTTTTCTGTTTTCACGATCAAGTTTGCTGGGTGGCTGACTAGCCGAGCCGCTGACACTGGCATTGGCCTACTCTCTCCGCAGCAGCAATAGCAGTAGCAGCAGCAGTTGTTGGTAGTTGTAGTGGTAACAGTATTAGCCGTAGAAGAAGTAGTAACAGCCAGTACACATCGACGTCGTTCACTCTCCTGCGTCGCCTTGTTGTGTGTACGTTCTCACTCTCTTTCGCATTTCTCACTGTGTTACTTATTGTTACAAACCTCCACGCTAGATAATATCAATATCTCTTCGTTATATCCGTTCAACTTTTCTTCGTCCCCAATCGATTGGCGATCGACCACTCGCGCGGGAAAGCTTTTCTTCGCTTTTACACATCCCATCACCGGGGTGGTAAAGGTTGACTGCGCGAGAGATAACTTTATGCACAGAGCATCGGTATGCGTAAGAAAGAACACGCTAATACATTGTTGTGAATATACCCGACTGAACGACCGAGAGGTGGTTCATCGCAGTGAAGACGATATGCATCGACTATGTAAAGAAATAAACAGCCTTCGGTAGGCAGCTCTCCCTGCTTTCACCTGACAGAGTCAAGAGAAGACGGAGTGTCGAGAGGGAAGAGAGTTCGCTTGGATAGTTTTACTACAGAGGAATCAACCGGCGTGATTCCTCGTTGTACCCTTGGCCTCTGCTCCGCGACTACGGCTTCCACCTCTCGGTATATTTATACTCTTTTGAATATATCCTTCAACGGCTCAATGTCCTGCGCGGTATCTCCGACCAAAGTATGCCGAAGGCGGAAGACTTCCGGGGGTCATTGGCTCCGCGCGATAGTTTCATGCTTTACCGATTCTTCGTCATTTACATCCTCGTCTATGAGATTCGTCGCCTTGACGAAACAGTAAACTTTTGACGAATCCATCGGATTAATCTTCTAAACTGGATTACGGAGTCGGATCAGCCTGCGGGAAGATTTGTTGCTGCAAGTCCGTTGTTTCGATCTTTGACCGATCACGCCGACGAGGTCTCGACACCGAGGCGTCGAGTACGGCCTCGTTTTGCTGAGGCCTCTTCATTCCAACGAGAACCAGAAGAGACATACATATATGTATACATGTAAAGATATATATATATATATATAATATATACGAGAGTTCTCTGTTACTCTGGTCTCTCGTTGCCCGGGAAAGAGGAGAGCTGAATCGAGAAGAGATCGAGTCGGTACGTTGCTCTTTCCGCTTGAAACTGGAAAGCAACCGCTCTCTTATTCACTGGGCGCGTCGCTTGGAGCGGCGCTTCGTCGTCGTCGGTCGCATCTACCCGGCGCCCCGAACCCGAAGAGGACCAACACTATCGAAACTGTGTGCGTGTCGTTGTCGCGATTCTTCGCATGATTGTATCCAATCTATTTATCTCACTTTTAACCATCCATGCGATTTCTTCCTTCCTCTTTCCATTTCCAGCTCTCGAGACCGGCGCGCGCGCTCGGGCGCTTCTACCACCGATCGCTCTTTCTGTTATGAAAGTGGTGTCTCGCGCCGCAAGTGGAGCGCGAGCCGACAACAAATGTTGTACTTTTATTTATAATCGACCGACTTACGTGCCCGGCCCGCGGGGTGATAACATTTATAATAGAGATAAGAAGAAATTGAACGCAAGAGGACGAGTCTTGTGAGAGTTGATGTCGATTAGAATTCATGATTATACATATTTAGATCATCGGATCTGTGTTTCCTTTTTTCTTCTATTTCTTTTTTTTTTTTTGTTTTCGTTACATTAATGTATGTTTTCGCGGAGGTAGAGAAGTTACAAGTAGAGTTCGACCACTGCGGTTACTCACCTCTCACGATTCTCAAGATCGCCTTCTCGTTTCTCTTCTCCATTGAAACTGTCTCTCCCTCTCGCAGACCTACATGCCAACCGGGTATAATTGTAACGAGGCGCGAGAGATATCTATATGCTTTGCGGGAGAGTGTATCGAAAAGTAAACGTTTATTCTCGCGTCTTCTCGATCGTCGTTTGTCCGTGTGTGTGCGGGTGCGTGTCGTATCGAGAGAGTAAAATATCGAGGTCTCCGGGAAAGCGGGCGAGGAGCCTCTAACTTGGCAAAAGATTATTGGTCTAAATAAGAAGAGGATGAGCAACGGTAGACCTCTCCTTTATATTTTTTTTTTCATCCGTCTCGGAGCACTTTTTGTTTACCGATCGTTCGATCGACATTTCACTCGCGTTTCTCTTTCTTTGCTTTTTTAACGTTTCCAAGGTAAACTGGCGCGCCTCGAGAAAGCTTCCCGATCAAAGCTTTTCGCGCACTTTGTCACATTCGAGGAAACTACGCATCGATGACATTTTTTAAAAAGGGAACAATTCAATAATACGAAAGAAAAAAAACAACAGAGCTAAACGATTTTGCGAGCGAATATAAATAGCGCGATTTTAGGCGGGTTTGTCAAAAATTACACCGCTCTGTAGCCGGGGCATTTTATTGTATATAAATCGAACGAAGTATAGACGGCGCTTTCGTTCGTTGACGATATTGTCGTTTGTCGAAACGATACCGAGCAATACCAAAAAAAAATTGTATTCGAATCGCATCGGAGAAAAAACAAATTTTTTCAGTACTTTTCCGCATCGCATCAAAAGCTTTCTCCGGCAGAGATGAGAATGCAAAAGAAACCGATATGGATAGGAATTTCGAAGAAAGCTCGGGAGAGTTAACGACTCAACGAAGAAAGAAAATCGCAGCTGTTTGTCCGGCTAACCAAGTCGACCGGTACGAAGTTGCGCTCTCGACGCATCCTTCGTATGTGTGTGTGTGTGTGTTGTCGAGATGTTGTGAGAGAGGTAAAAAGTAATCGGGATGAGATCGTTTAGGAATTGCACTTTCTTTCGAGTGTTGCCCCCGTCGGCGCATAGACGGCATAGACGGCAGCCGGGGACTCGCGGTCCGCGGGGCTGAGAGGAGCGTAAACGGTGACCAAGAGGCGAAGGAAGGTGAGAAGAGAACGAGGAAACTGCGCTGAGAGTGCGACGGGGAGGCGGGAGGAGAGGGGTGGGGGGTGTGAGCGCGGGGGGAGCGCCGATCGCGCGCGCTGGACGTGCCGCGGGCAAGGCGCATCGACCTCGCGGATGTAGGTCGGTTGTGGGCGCACGCAATCGTCGCAACGATTTAAAAAAATGGCCGTCCCACTTGCAACGAGTACTTTCACGGTCGCTAACCTCCGCGCGCAGCCACCAGCGCAGGAGAGCACTCGCGAGCGAGCGCGCGAGCGAGCGATCGCTCGTTGTCGGAGCAGTTTAACGCAACGCCTCAAGCTTCAATCGGCCAGAATCGCGTCGTTGTACTCTCATCTCGCCAATGATTCCCCGATGCTACACTCTAAGACGGGCAAAGACCACTCTTACCACTTGGCACTAATCCTCCCCGCCCCACCCGAGAGTATCTCAATCGTTCCTTTTGCCAATGCGATCCGACACATCGGTGACATCGACCGAGAGAAAGAGGGAAACTCTTGTCAAGGGAACGAGATCATTTGCTTATTTGGAACTGTCCTCTCCGCGTTGTTGTCACTCGTGCAATGCTTTTACGGCATAGCTCCAATTTTCATTGACGAATCGAGGTGTCCCTCATCGATAATAAAAGATGACGCGGAAACAACGAATTGTTTTCGTTGTAAAAAAAAAACAATTGACTGATAATCGGTTCTCCCAATTTATTTTTTATTTTTATTTATTGTTGAGAAATAATTGTAATAATAACAACAATAATAATAATAATGATACAATTACTGTATGATTGTTTCTAATTATTGACATTTTTTTTTAAATTCATTTTCCCGCCGGATTATTTTTTTTCATGTATAGTCACAGATGTGTGAATGACCAGTTCGTTGTCATTTGGCACGTAATAAAAAATGGAATTGTTGATGTATATTTTATCGGTGTTTCTTCAAAAAGTCGTGCGACACACAATAACGAGGACTCGATATGCCCACGGATTCGATTTCGCCGTTCTCACGATCCAGAATTGCTTGCCTCGTACGTAGACATTTTAATGTGTATGTGTGTACGTGTGTATATATGCTACATGCTCTCATCTCGGAAAGTAGCGAAAACGTGAGCATCACGTTTCCCCTCTGTACTCGTCTCGAGCTGAGTGTATGCCGCAAGGAGTTGCCTATGCAGTTGAACGCTCTCGGATTGCACTGAGATAAAACTGTCATCTCGAAAGTTGGCCTACTATCTCCTACATAGCGATAATAGGCAAGCGCGATATCTCCACCTTCCTTCTGCACTTATCCCTCTGGACTATCCTCGATTCTCCTCGATGCCTTTTGGCTCTCATTCGAACGAATAATAACAAAACAACGCTCGCTGTGGGCTTTCTTCCAGCGTTCGGCATCGCTGAGAAATCGTCAGTACCTTCTTCTCTCTGCCGTTCTCTTTGGATTACGAAAAAAGATGGAAAAAAAACACTTCTCTTTCCACCTATTACCGTCGCTGCTCTACTCCACTGTCTCGATGTGCGCGTCTAACGATCACGCGAGCGTCTCGACGATAGGTGATCGTACCTACCGATCGATAATAATCACCGACAGTTGGTTGGATGCGTTACCGCGCTTTTCCGTGCAAACTCTGCGACTTATAAACGAGAATAATAGTTTACTCGCGCGAGCTACTTTGTAGTCGATTGTTTGCCGACGCAGGGAATCTTTTGGAACAACTAACAACGAAGACGGATTGGCACGAGTCTCGCGTAGTGCCCATCGGCTCTTCTTGTTCTTTGCAAAATACATGCACGCGAGGGAATTTAGGGGGCGGGAGGGGGGGGGGGGGTCCAGCGACGCATCGTCCGCTTTCCCCGCCATCGTGCGAGCCGAACGCTCGGAACACGAGAGAGGAAGGAAAACTCGTTGCGGCACCATCGCCAAAAGCGTCTAAGAGTCATTTCTTTGAGCCAACGATCAATTAAACTCGCCCCACAATGTGCATGATTAAACTACGTCGCCGTAATAGGATCTGAAAAGGAAAATTCAACGAGTATGTAAGGAGGTTACGGAAAATCCCGCCGCGAAATATCGCTATAATAAGCTCGCCACACTTTCGAGAAACTCGAACGCCTTTTCCCCATCGTCGTTTGGACTGAATATTCGACGTTGATGTAAATTCTCGTGAAAATATCGAGCAAAACATTCGTTTCGTCGGGAAAGTTTTAAAACGCAATTTTACGCGGTAGGATGGGGTGGTTAATCAGCCATTGAATGGACGTATAAGGGACATGTTAAGCTTTTTGACCATCAAATAGACCATTTGTATAAAAACATATAAAACACGTATTGTTGATTCGAAAATTAATGAAATATTACATACGATTTTTTTTAAATCAATATGTTTACTGCATTTTTCAATAATCAACCGAATTTAATGTGGCATCGGGAATTCCATTGAATGTACACATCCTGACCATCGAGTGGACATGCAAAAGGATATTTGGGGGACGTCCCTAATATCATGTTATACCGCAAAATATATCTATGATATATCCAATATATTTTCTACGAAAAATGGTATTTTACGGATATATTTTAGAATGTATTTTTGAAATTATATGTCACGAAGTATATAACAAATTATATGATTAATATATGAATTGTTCAACAAAGCCAAATTTTATATATATCGAATATATTTTTTGCATATCCTTTTTTTCTCTGTTGGCTGTATTTCCATCACATCTTCCAGCGGTTTTTGACGGTGTAATCGTTTAATTCATCGAACGAAAGTGCATTGTTGTCGCATCCGTTTGTTCACTCATTCCATTGTTCATGCGAATATTTCATATATTTATCCATCATTACATGAAAAAACTGTTGTCATTCTTAAAGAACAAACTTTCTCATATTGGTGAAAATGTACCGTTAAATGTCATTACACAGCAGAAAAATGCTTTGAAATTATGTATAGTTGGCTCCTTACCACGATTTACCTGAATGCCAACAACTGTTTGTTTTTTTTTTTTTCTATAAAATGAAATGCAAACAGGGCGAAGATAGTCGCAGCGGTACTTAGAATAATGGAATTATAATATAAAATTATTTATAATAAAAATGAATTAAAATATTGAAATAATATAATTATAATATAAAATCACGTTACGTTAGATCGCCACGCAAGCGATATTTTTCAGTAAACACAATATATTTCATTCATTGGCGTGCGAATATTCAATCGAAAATTTACTCTAAAACTTTGAAAATAAAAGGTTCATAGTTCAAGTTCAATTCACAGCTGTGATGCTGTTATCGTCAAGGTGTCTGGTAGCATTATATCGTCGTATTACATTAACGACGAAACTTGGTCGATTCGATCGTACGGAAGCTCGTAGTAACGACCGATATACTATACAGGACGTAGAATTATTTTCCGAATGCATTGGCTTTCGTTCCTTAAACTTACAAACTGCTAAAATCCAATAGTATACACGTGGATCACACAAGGTAGAAGCACGAGATTGAAATTATCGTTTCAACTCTCGTGCCTCGATGCACCTGGCTCGATGCTCTACAGGAGA
Source organism: Buathra laborator (assembly GCA_934046635.1). Lineage (NCBI taxonomy): Eukaryota > Metazoa > Arthropoda > Insecta > Hymenoptera > Ichneumonidae > Buathra > Buathra laborator. The sequence goes on along the minus strand of OW203897.1, from coordinate 521,670 downwards.
GACTCTGCCAACCTGGGTGCAGCATGCAGAGTCTCTGTGTCGACCTTGACACGCTTGCGCGAAAACGTCTGGTGACTCCCAGAGTATATGCACTCTTCGAACGTATGCCGGCAATCTAACAATCTAACAATTGGTTATTATCTCGTTAAAAATCCCCCTCCCCGGTCGGTGGTTGGGGTTATATCTCGATCTATCGTCGACCTTGCAAAAAATATGAAAAATCATCATGTTATCCCGCATTTTTGCAAACGGCCGCGGCCGCGGAGGGTTAAAGTGCAAATCGACTTTTTTTGTAATGGTATAGCAGTAAAGAATAATAGAGCGGCTTCTCGTTCGATCGGTTTTCTCGCAGTAGGTCGACTCGAGGCGTTTCACTGACTCTCTTTACTCTCCTTCTCTTTTCTCTTTCTTGGCTTTCGTTTCAAACGGACTCGAAACATTGCGCTGTATTTGTACGTTGCTACCGCAATGTTTCTCGCTTCGTTATAATACTTGCATCACTGTGTTTTGGTACGCGAGCCGTTATATCGATGGTTGTATGTAGTACGATGTTATTTAACTTTAAACGAAAGGAATAAACCCATCGAAGGCTCGTCCCTTTCGACGATAGTTTGAATCTCAACGCTTCAAGTACATCTATCTCGAGACTGTCAACAACGGAAAGTTTTCTCAGGAACTCGCGCGTGGTAACCCATCTACGGCGAAATCGGCACGAGAACTTTTACAATTTTCATCTTTTTCTAAACGATATATTGCTGTAGATTGCCCGACAAAGAAAAGCTCGCAGCAACGAAGGAAAACAGTGAGAAGCGAGAGAAAAATGGGTTTCTTCTTTTCTGTTGGCAAACTTTACGACATTTGTTATATTCCAAATGTTGAAAATGTCCCTCCGCCGGGCGAACCTTTGGCGAGTAGCCAATCACGATCAAATAAAGACCGTTCGATTGTTCGAATTTGGACCTTCGACACTTTTCGACACTTATTATTCTGCGACGAAATCGTAATGGTTCTTATGGCGGACTATCATCAATCGATGAATATATATCGATCGCACTTCGAGATGACTACTTAAAGCTCGAAGATGCTGTTGTATTTCCTTAAAATAATTAAAAAAACCCATCCAACCCATTCCCATGCTTCCCATTGAATTTCGTGTAAAAGGATTAACTCCTTTTTAGAACGGCATTCGCAGAACGCTTAAAATTCTATGAAACTTCGCAGAATATTTTCCGAGGATGCAAAATAAATATTTTTGTAAATAAATAAATAAATAAATAAATCCTAATAACGAAGAAAAAAAAACAGCAGGTTTTTTTGTTGCTATTTTACCTTTTTATATGGAGGGAACCGCTTGCTTAGAGGAATGCGCGTGACACCTTAAAAAACTATCGCATAAGAACGACTAGCAGACAGGAAAACAAAAAAACTTTGTCGGAAAACCGATCGTCCCGTAAGGCACACCGGGAATTCATATGCCTCCCTAACTACTTGTAGCATTGATCATTTTCTTTCACATTAAGACTCATTACAAAATTGCTCCTTTGTATTATAATCTTTTATAAACAACAAGACATTTAACTAAAGAAGAAAAAAAATAAAAAATTACTCATTACTTTGAGTGTTTGTGTCGTTGAGCAATAATATGACTACAACGAACGCTCAATAACTACATCGTGACAAATAGAATTCGCTTTTAGATTTTTTTTTTTAATTCTACTCGAGAGCAAATTCGCGGTCCCCACAGCACGAGTATACATAACAGAATGAGCGCTTCATATCTTCCTCTCGATAGAATTGACAGCCGCTAAAAATTTGAATTTTTTCAAACATTTCTCCCTATTCTCACTTAGTAACTATTTTTTATGCTATAATTTCTAAAAACTGTCGAAGGAATTATTCATGGCTGAGCTATAAATACGGATGAGAAATCCTATTCCCGGAAACCTTAAAAAGTTTCAAAGAGTTAGTCGAAGGAATTAGCGATAATTGATCGATCGTCCTCATCGCGTCTTTTTAGCCCTTCCGGATAATTTTCGAATGATCGATCGCTCGACTCTGTCTCTTCGGTGAAATCCCACGAGAAATTCGTCCGCATATACCTTATGTATAAATTAAATTCGCACCATTGCCTCGTGACATTGTAACATTTTGATTCGTTCGAGTGGAAGCGCCGTGGAGTGGTTCAACGATGCGCCCTTCGTGAGGGTATGGAGGAGAGAGGACTTTTGGCTTCGACCAATTTTGGCTGATTACGCCGAAGGGCTATAGATCGTGGAGAGTGTCGCGCAATTATATGGCGAGTCACGTCGTGTCGCGGGATATATCCCGGTGCAGTGTTTGTAGTTAACGCGGTGAGTGAGACGGGAGCGTTGGGGATTGTAGGCGAACGAGGATGAGGAAAGTTCGGCAAGGGTTGTAAATTCAAGGGAGGGGGTTGGTAGTGCGGGTGCGCGAAGAGAAAACGCCTGCATGCGCCGCTGCAGCGGCGCGGTAGTACCGGCGTCCACCGTGCGACGTTCCGGCGCCACAGTCTCTCCGCATGTTCGGAGCCGGCAGGCCGTTCGTCGTTCTGCGGCAAGTCCTAGTATCGCGTTTCCTGCAAAATGGTAAGTTCACTACCCTCACCCATTATTCTCACAAAAGTAAAAGACACTTCTTGCAACATTATTTCTTTGAAGTCCCAGTGAAACGCTCGTCGTTATCATTTTTACCAAACGCGCATTAACGCGCTCGTTGCGAGATCTTTAATTTTTTTTTTCTCGTCTCAACTTGCACCTGCGACGGTACGTGTGAGTCACGCGGGTGTTCTATCACACGTTCTCGGCCCGGCGCCGCCGAAAGTACAGGGTCGTGTTGTCTGACACGCGTCGACCCTCACTACTTGTAATCCCAATAATCCTCGCCGTTCGTCAAACGGGTTTCTCTTGAGTTCCCGGACAATCCACACGTGACGAGCTAATCTTATTATACTCGCTGCATACGTAGATAGATTCTTGTCGAAATATTTTGACCTCCCGCAGCAACTTTTTTTTTTTAATGCGCCGATAGTGCGCTTATCGGTTATTGCGAGTTAGAATGTTGTGATGATATAATAGAGTTCGCGATCCTATATATATATATATATATTTCTTTTCGAGTTCGAAGAATCGAATAAACAAGTAGTTTTATAATCAGTTGTGTTCGAGTTATCAGCGCGCTTATCCACCCCTTCGCTTATTCAATTAGAATCCAATTTCTCGATTAAAGTGTGTAACGCTCGGCTCTTCTAATCCCGTAGAGGTCGAGACAGCTACGGGTTTCTCAATCGGTGAGAAAAGTTTTATTTTCGGTCACTAGATTGCGGTATCGTCCAGCGATACATTCGCCCGCGGGGTTTATCATCGCGATACCATATTTGTTTTCTCATATTTGATTCGCATATTTCATTCAATGTCGTAATGATGAACAAACGTAAAAAAAAAACAAATAAACCTATCAAGTCCAATAACATCGCGGGTGTTATCGAGTTTAATTAGTATATATAGCGTGTGATCCATTGATTAATACTTACCAGCCGTTGGTCTTGAAAACACCGAAATTCGAATTGAATTTCGAATATAGATTGGCCGATGGCGACACCGTTGACGCAGTGTCATGTCCGCTATTTAATATTTTGTTTAACAAACATCGATCTTAGCCCTCAAAACGTGGGTAGTGACTTAGACTTCCCGTACTGCAAAGTCCTCTCGATAGCTACGGAATTGTCTGCTGGATAGACGGTTCGTTAACCCCACAGTTCCGAAAGAACAATGCAAAATCTCGCATCCGCTTGTATCGACATCTCATGATTCCGGAGGTGATACGATCCCTACGAGTTTTCATTCGATCGCAAAAAAAAAAAAAAAAAAAAAAAAAAAAAAAAAAAAGTCTTCAATTAACGAAAGATCGTCGCACCAGTGTTCCCCGCGGCGGGGATAGTTGTATTTGTAAAAAGTTAGAAAGAAAAAAAAAATGATTTATTCTCAGGTACTTGCGGACGCGACGTTGACGGACAACCATCATCGGAATGGATTTATCGCTAATGGAAATTCCGAGGGTATCGAGATCACGAATCTCGTCGACGGTGAAATTTTAAGCTACAGCCTCGCGCTTATCCGCGGCCGCGCGCCCTCGTTGTGCTCGTACGTTAGCGTGCGAGGTATAAAAAATTTCGCCGGACAATGGCCCGTCGTCGGTGGAGAATTTCGAGTTTTATTGGATTTGTCGCACGGAGCAAACAGAGTGGAACTCGAAGCCGGTGGTTACAAGAAGAAATTAACGCTGATACACGAGCCGAGAACAACGAGATTACGAGTAACACCTGTGTACGTTATTTGCGCCGGTCACGATGGTTATTTTCAAGGTCCCAGAGGAGAGGATCGATCACCGGAAAGCGCTGCAACGCGTATAGGTCTCGGGGCGAGATTGCTGCAAACTTTAACCGCGGAAAAGTTACGAGAGGCCGGACACGGAAGAAAAACGTTTCAGCTGGAAAGGGATTTGGATGGTCCGGAGTGTCTCGTGATGCACAGTATGCTTCACGTTGATAGGGCGCGAGCGATGTCCCAAAGAGAACTTTGGGAATTCGTGGGTCGAGAATTGATGACGGGACCGTTGGCCTCGAGGGATCGAAAGTATATGGCGTTTCTCTCATGTACGAGGTACAGAGGAGCACCGAATCCGCGTACTCACGAGGCAACTCTCGCGAGAACGCAGGGACACGCGGCCCTCGGAGGCGGTGGTCTCGCGCTCTTTGGTTCCGCTTGTCTTCATACTTGGCCCACGTGTATGGCGCAGGTATTGTCCAAGTTTCTCGACCAGACTATCGTCGATACGGAACAATTGATGGACGACAGCAATTATCGTGGCACTCACGGGGGTTGTCTCGCCACAACGCTCGGTTCTGTACTTCACGAACTCGGACACACCTTCGATCTCGGGCACACGCGGGAGGGTATAATGGGACGCGGTTTCGATTACGTCGATCGTGTATTCATCGGCGGTTGCGGTATCGACGTTAATCGCAATCCAATTCGACGAGATCCTCAACATACAACGATCGCTCTCAGTCGGCCGTTAAGCGTTACCGTGACGATTCAAGAACCGATGCTAGTTAGTCCCCGACGGGGACGATTGCTTTCCGAAACTTCGAGACCCTCGCCGTCGTCGAGTCCCCGACCTCAACCCGGAAGACTATCCGCTCCCGCGAGTCCCGAACTCAATAGATCGTTTGCAAAAACACTTACGACTCTCGAGCCGTGCGCTCAGCCCGATCGAACCTTCTGGGGACCTTCGTGCGCTGCTATACTCGCTTATCATCGCTGGTTCAACGGTAGAATAGATAACTTGCACAGTCGGGATCATCATGAGATTGAATACGACGGGAAAAGGTGAGCAAAACGATGTTTTTTTTTTCTCTTGATTAGCTCTGGAAGTTTCGTCTGCAAAATAATTGCATGATTATGATAATGAGGGTTTTTTTTTTTCAAATGTTTTCAGGAATATGGTGCGCTCACGGTACGGAGTCCGAGTGATGGAACTACGAGAATCTTCCGGTGGAATGGTTGTGAGCTCTCGTCAGTTTCCGGGAAATCGTCCGCCTCTGGAGGCTCTGGTACCACTTCCGCCGCCTCAATGCCTCGTTCCTTTGACTATCGTCGCCGAGGACAGTCTTGGAAACGTACTGAAGCATCCGTTACCAACTGCCTTCTGAGCGGTCTGAACGTATATATATATATATATACATATATATATATATGATATAACCATCGCCACGTCTTATTCGCTTGAAACACACGCTAATTTTGTTTCAATTTATATATAATGTAAACGACAAACCGCATTGATACCGCTACGAGATTAATTCCGCTCAAAAAAACATGATTTTTTGCTCATTTAAGCTTCGAACGTTTCTTCGGCCTCTTTGCTTCCATTGGCGTTATATTTTTTTGTGATTTCCGTCGAGTGTGGGAAATAAAAAAAAAATGAATACGTAGTTTATAGAGGCAGCAGACTGACGATTACTCTGTGTCAAGAGAACCGCGAAAATCAAAAGAATAATTAATACAAAACATGTAGAGCGACGATTAGAGAGATATTGCGAGGGGACAGAGTTTGCGATTTGATTGAGCGTTAAGAGATGCTTGATATTCCGTGACGGCAGTACAAATCATAGTGCATACATTCGTATTGAATATATAGTCCGGATATTTTCCGAGGTACAAAATAAAACGTTTAATTTATTTTGTTTTCTCCATGGATGCGCACTCAACATATTTTAGCCGAATTTACAGCACAAAAGATTTAAAAAAAGGAACGATAAATACTCCGTTAACATCAATGCCATAAGTTGATGGATTTTCTGTGTCCATGTCAATTCATCCTCGATATCCCTGAAACCGATATTATTAGACGATAATGCATACAAATTCGCTAGACATACGAAAATATGTATATTGTATTATCCCCTATTCCTCCCCCCCCCCCCCCCCCCCCCTCCGTGTATGTACAGTATTATTTCATAAAATTATTTTAATAACGTAGGCTAGCAGAATGATACAATACGGAAGACAATATTATGTATCTGGTGACCCCGACGATCTTAAACGATCGTAATGTTCGAGTATTAAAACGTATATAAAGACAATTAGTATCTATTAAATTTTTGTCCTCTGTATATCATCTTTGGAACTGTATAAACATTTCGCGCATTTTTTAGCTCAATTTTTTAACCATTCTTTCTCTTTCCATCACTATTATTGATTGAAAAGAGACGGAATATTGAAGATATTAATTAAAAAAACGCAAGGCGTGTGTCATCTTTGGTAATAAACAACGGAGCATCGCGTGAGGCAATTTCCCGAATTAGAAATTTGCTTATTACGTTCTATCAATCGCGTTGAGGCGTAGGATGTCGACGCCGAAGAGCCATTCGAGTAAAAAAAACGAACGAAAACCACCGTGCAACCAATTCGTAAGTTTTCCCGACGTGATCGACGAGAGAATTGATACGAAGGAATTTCTAACTGCGTCGCGCGGCGTCGTAAAGTTGATCGGTGAGTCGATACTCTCGAATTGGCATAACCTCGATGTCGATTCTTTCAATTCGCAGTTGTATCTAAAAGTTAATGTTTCGAGTCTCAGCTGTACGCATTTTCAGATAAATTTGGAAAGCTATTCGCTCCCGTCAAGTATGATATGCAGGGAAACATCGAGGTGAGTTTCGAAAACATGAACCTTTGCGTTTTTCGTTTTCGAAAAATAAATCGAGGAGTTTCCATTCTCTTGCAGAAGCTTAGCGCGAGATATTTAACGGATACGGAAGTGAACGCGACGCTGCAAGATATGCTAATGCTGGAAATAGCGATAGGTGACTCGACGACCTGTACCGAGGCTCTCATCTGGTTGACGAGGTAAAAAAAACGGCAGGCACCGTTTTAGCAGCGAAAACAATCAAATCTTCGGATTCCCATTTTTTCCAGAGGGTTGCACATGATACAGTTGTTCTTTGAGAAAGTCGTCGATTGCGAATCCGGATCTGAGGATCTCGTTGCCATCCTGAGAAAAGCGTACGAGGGATCGTTAGAACCGTATCACGGTTGGATGGCGAAACAACTCTTTGGGGTATTTTTTTTTACTTTTCTTTGGAAAATTATTTTTTACATTCAAATAGATTTTTTGAAACGATTGAAATAATTTTTTTAAACGATTTAAATAATTTTTTAAAAATAATTCAAATATATATATTTTTTTTCACCTCGGATAAGCAAAACCATTAATTCTTCTTCACAGCTATTGTCACGTATGGTTCCAACGCGGACGCATTTGCTGCAAGCTCTGTCGGACGATGTTCCGGGTAAAGAAGAAGCGACGATCGTTAATCTCGAGGAATTCACGAGAGGACTGAAGAGTAACATTGTAGCGTTACACGTATTTTTTGCAGAACGTGATCTAAATAACAGAAATTACATCTCTGTTTGAGTGAATATTCCAAAAATATGATACTTACGCTTCGTCAATTGTCGTACCGCAAATACTTTATTCAAAAACATGTATCTTGAAATACAGCGTTGTCAATTCCATAAATTTGCGCCATGTAAAATCGCCTTGCGTGATGATCAGCAGTTTTTTTCAATGCCATTGTTCCCGTCACAATTTCCGTCAAGAGAAGGATTATCATGACGCCGTTCGCTATCCTCTCGATGAGCAACGGCAACGTATTATTGTCGAAGAACAAAAACATGGCGAGCGGTAATTGTAGTAACGTTGAGATTAGCCAGAAGCTCGCCAATTCGGGAATCTGTAACAATGAGCTTATTAAACGGAATGACGATGGAATGACGAGAGTCCAACGATGAAAAAGATTGTCGATACCTTTTCCGCTAAATTTCCCAAGTAGCCAAAATAAAGTCTCACGTTCTCGAGGATTGAAAACATCAGCAATACCGCGATTGTTATGAATTTGTAAAGACTGGTTAAATCGCAGTACTGTAAAAAAAAAAAAAACAAAATTATAACAATGCATAAACGTCGACAACTCGCGATCGTTCGTTACTGACGTACTTTGGAATCCAAACTTCCGAGGGCAATGATAAACCAGGCAGGAAATACCCAGACGTTTAGATACAATGCTATTTGCAGCGGTAGACTGGATCTTATAACGTTTCCTGTTAATTAAAATTTCATTGATGAACAAACAAAAAACACGAAACTCACGATCGACACTAATGATGTGCGAACGAAAAATTACCCAAGTCCCAGAATTCCTTCTCGCGATCGTGATAAACCAAACCGGGAAATATTCTATCCGACGCCGTTATCACCGAGTTCTTCCACATGATTTAATAATCGAACGCGCGCGTCTCGCGAACTCTCGATTGTTTTTGCATCTTCGAACGAGTTGCACTTGCATTTTGATCGTTGCCGGGGCAACTGTTTGTAAGAAGAACGCGACTGTCATTTGTATTGTTTCGACGGTGGCGCCACGAAACTGACTGTTGTAGGGATGTGTCGTTATCACGTCAGTACGAATTATACACGGCGTTTCAAAGTTACGGAAGTAAAAACTGTCCCCTTTGGGGTTCTTGCCGATGGGTCGGAAAGCTATACCTTGAGTAAACGGAAACTAGAGACAGCGTATGTCGACAGCGGATCAAGCAGAGATGCAAGAAGTTTTAAAGATCCCTACCTTATGAATAACTTTCGGGGCATTAGGGGCACAAGTTTTGTGGTTATTCTACAGATGCCATTCGGGAGTTGCTGAAAACAGCTGTGTAGTTAAAAGCGAAATCTATCGAAGAAAATATTGTGAACTTGACACGGGTAACGAATACAAAGATCCGTGATTCTACTGACGCGAAGATAAAAAAAATATAATAATAAAACAAACGCGAAAGAAGTAATATTTGTGTCTCACAAATAGTATTTCTTGATAGCACGACTCCCAGACATTCCGTCGTAGAGTCAATGCAAGTAACGGTAAAGTTTCTTGAATTGCGAATATAAACCTGGAAATTAGTCTGAAAAGGAACATTAGCGCTAGAGAACAACGGGTGGTCGGTAGTAAGCACGCTGAGTCGAAGAAGCGAGTTAAAAAAAAAAAAGAAAAAAATGAACGAAAAAAGAAATAAAGTTTGGCCGAAGTGGGCGGAGGGGTGGGGGCACGAAGGCGACCTCGCGTGATACTTCATGCCGCCCTCGCGTGTCGAACTCTGATTTGCTTTGTTGAATCAAGTGTATACCTACTCGTATCGCCCTCACAACAGCGAACGGATGGTGCACTTTTTTTTATTTCTCTCTTTCTCGTATCCTGCCCCTTGCCTTCCCTATCCATTATTATCGTTAACGATTAGATGCGACTATAAGCTGTATGAGGTACGTAACGCGAACGCTCGGCTCGGTCGGCGAGTCAACTTTTAATGGCTCATCTTAAATGCCTTCGGTCAGAGAGACAGACTCGATATCGTTTATCTACAGGTATATACATACGTTCGATAAAAGAATCATCAAAGTCACAAAGTGTTCAGGGTCTTCAATTATAAAGCATAATCAACTCGAGTCGACGGGTTAACGAGTGCAGTTAACTAGTCGCAGTGTGGCAACGAGTGGATGAGGAGAAATCTCCCTCCATCTCCCCACAGCCCACAGAAACGATAGTAAACTGAACACCTTCGCGCGTACCAGGGACATTTGTAACCGATTCGCGTAGCGATAGTAGTTAAATTAGTTTCATCAACTTCTACCCCCTCCCCCTCCCATCTTCCTCACGCTGCTTACGGGAAATCGCGTGGCCGTGATTTGGATTCGTCCAAAATTACTTGCCTATAGGTATATAAATACGACCCCCAAAGGGTATATCTACGTCGTAACGAGGTAGAACAGTGCGACAGCGGCATCGTCCTCGGGGGTTCTCGTCGAAACGTGGCTAATGCCAGGTTTCGTGCATTTCGCCGGGCCCTTATTTTCTTTATTCACGAAAGGTACGAAAACGGAATGAGAATTGACGCGGCTCGCTTGCTTCGGTTGTATAACGTTTTCAACGCAATATTCCACCACCGAGCGTCTTATACCTCCTACCCCCTCCCCCTCCACTTCACGGTTCTCGGTAGGCAAATATCGTTCGTGACTCGACTACTTATTTCCAACCGAAATCGAAACATCTTCGATAAAATTTCTGTATCTCATATTGAAAATGTATTGGAGCGCAAAGATTTAAAGAATCAATCGTCCGGAAAAAAAAAAATGTTCTTTGTTCTCTTTTTTCCGGTTTCATTATTGTGTTATTGAACATTTGTTGTATTACGTTTCGAGGATTTGCAGAAGTTCACAGATTTGTCCAAACTAAGCGGATAGACTTTTCGGTCAAACGAATGGAGGTCGTGACTACCGTGTATACGTTGTGTTTGCGCGAATAGGGGTGGTGGAGGGGGGGGGGGGGGAAGTGGAGAATGAGAGAAAAGAGGATGCACCCACGCGAATACGAAGTAACGAAAGAATAAAAGGATGAAGGATATGGGGAGAGGGAGGTACAGGGAGAAAAGTCGACGGTCGGTCAGCCACGAGCTGTTGCGCCTCGCACGGTCTGATGAACCTCTCCCACACTCCCCTCGCGTGGGAGTTGAAAAGCAAAGTCCACCAGTGGCTTCTTTCGCAACCCTATTTTCAACCACTAGTTTTTTTTTTATACATTTTTTTTTAAACTCACTCTACGGTTGTAGACAGGCTCGACGCGTTTTATCGTCAAAGCTTAAATCCCACGGGGCTTAGACTTGAGCATTGGGGTAGCTATGGTTTAACCAGAAAGATACATCATCGGCTTCGGGTATTAATGCCGTTGTTCCGCGTCGATCCTTGATGCCCGCGCGAATATTTTAATTTTTCTCCTCGAGCAAAGTAATAATATTCCAAAAACAAATGAACCACAGGGTGGCTGAAATCGAATTAATAGAAAATAGCTGTTTTTGCGATCGTTAGGGCTTCCAAGAAAAGGGATGTAGCTTAAGAGGGAATGTGCTTTAGCCATCGAATTGTGTTTGCCATTCATTTAATCAATTGCGAAAAAATGTGCACTTTACAAGTTCATGCAGAGAGATGCGGCGAAATGAGGGGGTGGAGGATGGGGTGGATCCGGGATAAAGACTGAGAAACGAGAGAAAGAACTGGAAAAAACGTCTGCCTTAATTCGCGAGCGATCAGACGGGTCTTGTGTGCTCGGCGAGGTTTGCCTAACGGCGACCGCTAAATCAATACTTCCACGGGGTTTCATCGGTATCAAAGTCTCGTTAATTGCGTATCATCATCGATCTCTCTCTCTCCCTTGCTATTCGATATATAATTGTTTCTCAAAGGTTTTTCGCCCAGTCGCACCCCTCTCTCGTACTGTGCGCTATATATATACGCTCACGGAAGGTAGAAATATAATTACAGGATTAAATCGATCACGTCTCAACCCTCATCGCGAGCTCGTCGCTCCATAAATTACTTGGGCTCTTTTACGCAATAAAATATTTATCGTCGCGAAGATCGATCAGTTGGTCGTTTCAATTTTTAATTTTACGAGTTAAAATTCAATGTATCATATATTAATGTCTACTTGGATACGTTGAATACCTCATATTGAACTGTGGAAGGGTAGTACGCAGATCGTAGAAGTTTTTAAAAAACTTTCTCGATTATCGAAAAGCCCTTTATATAGATCGGAGGAATCAATAGCAACGGTATTATCGTCGTTTGCCTTCAATCCGTCTCTTTACTACCACTGAATTATTGATAGGGACCCTCGGTTACCCGGATATCCGGCGGATGTCCGTTGATACGGGGGGATTGTAGTTATCAATCCGGGATTAGTTCGCACCCGTGCGCAACCGTTATCCTCGTCGGAGCTAATGCCTCCGCTTGCTTCCCGCCCTCCCGGACGCCCTCACCTATACCATCGTCTTCCATCCCTTCTCGCCATAATGAATGTTATTCATCGGCATAGCGAGATCGCAATTATACTTAGCTACGAATGCATCGTACGACTATGGCTTATACTCTGTAGTACATCTTCCATCATATTCCACATGGATTGTACGCATCCGTGTAATCGCTTTTGAGCATTAAATGTTCTTATCGTGAGAAAAACAAATTCCATAGTAAAACTTTCTACATTGCTGCCTCATTTCTTTTCAACGTACACAAAGCTCCTTCTGGAAAAAAGTAACGTCGTCAATTTTCATTATCTCGTAGATAATGCTTCGGGAAATGTGAAAAATAATGAGGAAGCGACGTACGCGATGTCTGGCGTGTAATATTTTTTTATGTATATAAAACTTTTTAACTTCAACCCATTATTTTGGTATCTGTAAGCGTTAAAGTGCAAAGATTTTTTTTAAATTTCAAAGTTTTGGGAATTTTTTACTTTTTGACGGATTGGTGGTAAATTCAATGCCAAAAGTTACTTATCAATAGTCTCTATTTGTGGTTCAAATTTAAGTTTGATATATAAAAAATTGAGCAAAAGTGTACACAAAAATCCTATCACACGTACAAATAGATTTCCCTGAATCACTTTTTTCGACGTATTCGATGATTTTAAGAGCCCTGACATGCGAATCTCGAAAAGATTTTTTTTTGGGAGACCGAAGCTTTCTCTACGACGAAGCAAAAAAAAATGGAACTTTACACCGTAAATATTGCATTCACTTACATAGTAAATATCGAATACAGAATCAAAAATCGATTACACTCCCTTCTGCCAAAAATATTAGCATAGCCCGACAGGCACTCGGGTTCTTCTGATATTCCAGTGAGAATCAAATAATTAGCTCTTTAAAAATAAAAAAAACATCGCTACGCCTCGCAAATTCTCCAAAAAAATCCGTTTCAAAAAATATTTGTTAATTATCGTTTCAAATTAACCATCATCGATCACCAATTTTTTATTGACTCTATAATTGATACCCATTCATCAGAAAAAAAAAAAAAAAATCGTATTTCAATTTTTCTACGTCATTATTGCACCAATAACGACGTCTAATTTTATCCGCCCCGATACGACAGTGTGTCGAAGTTTTAAAGCGTCATCTCCATTTTTTTGCCACGTGTATTATCGACAAGTTTATTATAAGATGCCGCGGCGATCGACCTCGATCGACCGGCGAGTACTCGTGCATAATGACTCTCTCCGTCGGTGCTTCCAGACGGTACTAATCGCGAGGTGATGGGCATAGAAGGTGGAACGTCGTGTGAATGAAGGAAGGGTGTCCCCTTCAAAGCCTCGATTTTCATTCATAAATCGCTATACTCGCTGTGAGTTGTTACGCGTCGTAGTCACGAAGACACGCGTGCGCGGGTGTGCAACGACGGCTCCACGTGGACGTATAAATCGGTTTACCTTTGCTCTATCAACTCCGACGCACTTAACCCGACTGCAGGCATCGGGATCGTCGTCAAGTCTAACACCGACCCCGTATACAAGGTTAACTTCTAACAAAAATAACCACAGACGCTTCCACGGTTCGATCAATTATATTTGCCGATAAATCGCATCGACGTACAAATTCCATCAGACGTTTCGGGTTCGACACAGAGTACAGCGGCTGATATACAATGGCTCTTGATTGAGAATCGATTCGTATCACTCCGGTGCTTTGAGATGCGCCGAAAAAACGAACGCGAATAGAATACGCCCTCCGCGTTGAACGAAATAGGAATGAAACTGATGTGGAAAGTCCAGAGGGATGGATGTGGAAACACAGTGAAACGAAGAGAAATTGAAAATAGTAATTTAGATTGGGAACGCCGGAAGCTTCCGCTGAAAGCAGATTATACTCCAGCGTTTACCTTTACAGTTTGTATATCTGCCGCGGCCGATACATCGCGCATCGTCAAAGTCGTACGATAAAAAAAAATGTTATCGTTATTATTATTATTATTTTCATATTTATGACCGCGGATGACGCTCGGCTCGAGATATTGAATTCCCAGAGCGCATTAGAAACGACATTTCTGAGTTTCACAAGTTCACAGACTCGCGTAACGGGACGTATGAAACTCGACAACAATCGTGCCGTTCAAATTACCCGTGAAAGATATATGTTTGTCAAGCGCGCACACCTCGAGATATTATTGGCCCCGAGAATGTCAAGTGTACAGAAATAATAAAAGGTCATGCGAATAAAATGTTTCGCGGCTTTCGCGTGTAAACGTTTGAACTTCCGCGGGTGGACTCCGTGTAATATTCGTCTATGAGTTGTAATAATAAGCGTTACGTGTACAATCTTATTACAATACGCTACGGGTAACGTAATGACTTTTATTCCGACTCTCGCGAAGCCAATTTTCACGACTGTTACGAACCCCCATTCCTCCCCTACCATCCCGCCGGTTGCAAAAGAGCTGCAAAACTTTCCGTCGAGTTGCCGCGGACTCTCGTAGTTTTCGAGAGTTTTGACTCTTTCGCCAACGAGTTTTACGCTATATATATTCAACATTGCGTATACATAAACGACTCGTACATAACAAACTGTCATTATCTAACCCTATAGATAGATATAAATTAATGCATCTCTGGTGTTTCCAGTTTGTCGAAGTTGTTACGCGGACTCGTAGAACCGAAAACTCGACGGGAACAGCACGAAGCCCGTGGATATACCGTAGACCAACGACAATAACACAGTGAAACAATAGATTGGTGAATTAAAATGCAAATGAGTTCATAAGTCAGAAGGGTAAGCGTCGTCGACGACACAGCGGGAGGATAGTCGTTATATTGTCGTGTCGATGCCACAGAGAACTAAAGCAATGCAATGCACCCGCTCTCCCTCTTCCGAACGATCGCAAACCCAATGGGGTTGTAGTAGAAGTAGTAGTAGCAGCGGTAGACCGACTTAAATTGCTACTTACGAATTAGAACTATACACCGTCTCGTTTCGTCAATATTCTATAACATACGTCTTGCTTATTCGGCTAACGGGATAATGCATTACACCGGAAGATTAACAAACAACGTCTCTCTTGTGCTCGACGATTAAACGAAATCGGGGTCACAGTATCAGCAAACCGATTTCCTAACTCCAATAGCATTGCTCCCGAAAGATCAGAGGTCAGTGTTGAAGCTCGTGGCGATAGGCCAAGCACTCTCGGATCCAGTAACTCGTGGATCCCCGCGCCGAGAACTCCGCAAAATAAACATATTTTCATAATTACATTAATAATTGTTGATTAAGTATCCAAGAACGTTTTGATAATCCAAAAACCTTGTCGGGCCGAATGTCAAGAAGCGACGTTGCGAAACACATCGACCATCAGCGGTAGAAAGGGTTCCTTATCAACGGAGATGTATCTACGGCACTGTGCTAGCGTATTGTTTTGTACTGTTTTTCTCTCCCGTTGACTCATCCAAACTTCCCGGGATTTGACCAGTGATAGCGGAGTTTGTTCGTAACCAAAGCTCCATCGCGTTTCGATACTTTTAATTGTGATTTCGTGTCAGCTTCGGAAGCTTCTATTGATCACGATGAGACCAATCTATATTCTACTTTTGTCACGTGAGTATTCGAAATTCGGGATTGCCTTTCGGAAATTTAACTAATCAATGATTCGACGGTAAAGTCGGAGATATCGTGTGGTGGATTTAACATTGAATTATGTATTATCGAATCCGTTTCGTCAGAAGTTTACCGACATGTCGACGGGTTAAACTTCAAATTAGTCTTATCTATTATTAAAGTAATTCCTTATGCATTACCAATGATATTTTTCGCGTTCGAATTATTCTTCGTCTTTGTCATTAACGTCAATCCAAATTAAGCGCGTCTCGCACCTCGCAGTGTTCGCAGTTTTAGGATTGACGTTTCCGCGTGTCACCCGTGCGCTCCGTATCGCCAAGTTTCCTTGTGGCTGCGATTCCTGTGACGAGATAAAAGTGACGCCCATCGAGGATCGACAAATGAATGATAATAATACGATCGAAGATGAGAATATATTGAACATGGAGGATGCCGACGGCAATGGCAATCGAACGATATGCGCGAGAGATCGGGACGAACCGGATCAGTCCTTTCCCAGCGTGTGTCACATGCTGTGTTACAACGAGTGCACCCGATATCGCATTTGGATATACGAGGAGAATGACGAGAAGAAGTACACAGTGACAGCCTACAGAACCAGTAAGAACAACAAATAAATGTCTTTTCATTTTCATCGCATTCGGAGAAATCCCATCATTACTGATAACTGTTACAGAATAACTATATGTTGTTAGCCCACGTAACTATTTTTTTTGTTATAACATTGACCACTACTTTACCTTTAAGTAGTTTAAGTAGTCGGAGAATAATCATTACACCTCCGTTCTTCACAGATTACTACAAATTGTTCGACGGCCCCTGCTGAATGGAAGAACCTCAAGGAACGTTATATACCAAAGAAATAACGTGAAATATATAGCGTTGGAAGATGTAACGTTGATAGTAAATGGAGTATCGTGGACGATAGTAATAGTTGATACGTATAAAAAGGGTAACCGGTTAAACTGACGAGGACAGTGTAAGAGAGGAGACGACGGAGACGAAGGAGAAGAAGTAGAAGAAGTACCGCGCGATCGTGGATGTCGGCGAGAGCCGGAAAACGATGTGAGCTCCCGTGAGGTCATTCAAGATCGTTGATCACGATCGCCGTGTTTCCACCCACAGATTCGTATAGCACCCTGTAGCAAACGCTTCGGTGGCCGAGTGTGAGAAAGCTGCAGGTCAACGAGTGTGCTCCTGCGAGATGGGTGCGGAGAGAACATCACGCATAATTACTTTTCAAAGCACGTTTCTCTCTTCAGGATCCAATCTCATCGGAGAAAGAGAAGCACCAGTTCCGAGCCGATCATTCTAATCGGAATTCTCATTTACACTTTAGCGTTTGCGATGAGAGAAGGAGGGGGGGGGGGGGTAAGGGAACGAGAGAAGGAGGAACGATCGTAGCAGGGAGACTCGGTGATTACCCGAGTCTGCAGACTGTAAGACCTCGTGTCGTTAAACAATGAAGGGCCGGGAATATACCTTCCAACGTCCCGAAACACCTGGTCTCAGTCGTGCGATCTTCGTATATATAACATCCGTGGAGGGCAAATAATGCCCCAATTAGATGATATAGGGAAATACGTGAGGATCGGCACCGATGGTAGGGAGGTCCAGCGGGTGGTAACCCTCGGTGACTGCTCCACTCGCGTCTGAATGTCGGAAGTTATACTTAGCTATACCGGTGTATACTATCTCGTTTCGGCACCGGGGCGGTTGAAACGAGGCAAAGGAATTAACCGCAGTGTCCCAGACACCGAGTCTTCGCAAATTGAGTTGTACGCTCGCGGAATTTAAACATTCAAATTAACCCGTTTAGCAAGTCAGAGTGTCCAATGTGTGCGCGAGCGCGTCTCTGTGGCCGAGAAACGCCCTGAGAAGTCAGAAAAGGCACCTGGTAAATGAGGGAACGGTGGACGAAACGCGTTTTACAAACCCGTCGATTCACGCGGGAGTTATGATTCAATCGATATGCCGGTTTGATGCTTTTCGGTTTTCTTCTACAGTAGACGATCGCGTATTTCCAAATCAGATAATTCCAACCATCAGGTAAGTTGAAGAAAATACCATCGAGTAAGTTGAATTTTGACCCTTCACCGGGTCCTTTTACCTGCTCGGCGAGGCAACAGCGCGCTCCTTCCCTTTTCATACCGACCAATAGAATCGTTGCTGCAATTTGTGTGACAGAGAGGGAACGCGGCGGAAAGGGAAAATTTTCCGGTGGAAGGGACAGTGGGCAGGTACTCTAGCAGGTACTAGAATATTCAACTTATCTGATGGTGCCTAATTGGCGGGGCTCCCAATCTTCAACTTATCTGATTGCCTACTGTATACGTTTCACTTCTGTGTCCCACGCGCAAGTGGCGTGAAAATATTCATTTATTAACAAGATGGGCTTTCGAGAAATCGCGCGTTTCATAACGTTTGCAGAAATCGAGATTCATCGCGTAATGCTTTTGAGATCCGAAGTAACAGATTTTCGATAAAGTGGTTATTTCGGAGAATAATTCGGTACCACGAAATTTCGTTAATGCTGCATAATTTATTATAACCATTCTTGATACATCGATTGGTATAAAATTTTAAAATAACATAATAATCCTGTTATATCTTTCGAGCAATGAATTCTACGAGGGGATAAGAAGAAACGTTTGTGGAACTTATTTGAAAAAAAACTCGCAATGTTTCTATTCAAGACACAATATTGGTCTCTCTTTCTCAAACGTTAGCAAATAATATCGATAGATTTCCTTTACCTTTGTACAGTTGAGCAGAATGGGTATATAGAATAACATCTGGTGTATCACGCTGCTTTTATACGGAAGAAAAGTTCATTTAAATGTATACGGAATGCCATCGGTACTATTGTAGAAAAGGGTTTATGACGAGGTACGAGTACTGTCGCGATTCCGCGACCTACTTTGATTCGCTTATATGCGGATCGAGAAAGACGCTTCGCGCGAACTTTCGTTCATCGACGTGCAGCAGTCGTAAATCCGCCGCGCGTCTTTCCTCTTCGATGTTCGTACATATTGTTTCAAAAGATTTGAGCGAATGCGGCCAGTACTCAACTTGACTGGCTTCACTTATTCTTACTTACACGACTCACGTGTCGTATTTCCTCGAGAGGAGCAGAGGACGGAGGGGGCTTCAACAACCCTCTTCCAGCGAGAAAAGGAACCATTTGTCTGGCTTGCCTGCGGCTAACTATTACCTCTACACCAATGCTCGACCCTCCTATGTGCTGCGCAACCTTCCAACGCGAAAGAAACGAAGAAGTTGTTTCTTCGGTTGGAGTGCAATCGAATCATCCCCTTTCCTCGAGACATTAATGCCGATAGTGAAAAGTGCGATTATTACCAATGTTTATAGCGATACTTTTGCTTTACAACGAAACTAATCCCCGTTGAAATAAAGTATTGTAACCACCGAGCGAATAAATAACGCGCGTATTTGATTTTGGGGCGAATATTATTGATAATAATACAAATCCTTTTAAGACACTGGAGCGGTGAGATCTAATGGGGATTTCGGGGGTATTGACGGTCCCAATAACTATTAGTTGCGGCGGCGTAGAGACATTTTTGTGATGTCGATAAAAGGAACGCGAGCGCCCGAACACGGGGAACCTCTAGTTTACATATAATTACAATAATAAATTATTCTTCCAATAATTATTGTAATTATAATCGTAGATTGAACTTTTTCGTGTTTTATGTAATGATATATCTTTGATATATTTGACGAAATTAATGTTTGCTATGAGTTTTAAATGACGAATTACCGGAATTAAATATGCAAGATATCGAATGTTCTTTTTCGAAATGATCGCCATTCGTTTACGAAGTTTGCTGATGAGTCGAACAAGACAGCCGAAAGACGCGCGCGGCAGCCGTCGGAGGGTTCTTCTATTACTAACGTACGTACTATCGTCGGCTGCAACGAAGAGCCCATAGCGCTCATTTAGGAACACGCGATTGCCAGGAACCATCCTGATTTTTTTATAGCCTCGATACAGAGAAACAGACTCTCTGTAGACTACATCTATAGTTATAGCTATAGCGGAGTTCCGTTGGATAATTGAGCACGATAACTCGGCGCGGGAACTCTCATTCGCGGG
The DNA here is from genome assembly GCA_934046635.1 of Buathra laborator. Classification (NCBI taxonomy): domain Eukaryota; kingdom Metazoa; phylum Arthropoda; class Insecta; order Hymenoptera; family Ichneumonidae; genus Buathra; species Buathra laborator. The sequence goes on along the minus strand of OW203897.1, from coordinate 501,483 downwards.
TAACCTCGACCCGCGAAGCCCTCACTCTGATTATCACGTAAAATCTTTTATTTATATTTTTTTTTCCTCGAAAAATTTCTCAATTACTGAAAACAACTGATAGATCAGACCTTCGCAAACATTGTAACGATCGATCGAAATAAATAAGTACGTGTATTTGATTTTGTTCGATAACGGCAGTAGGGAATTACGACAATCAGGATGACAAGTCGAATCCAAAGTCTGATCACTTTCCAGAGTCAAATCAAGACTCTCGGTTCGTGACGTACGCCGTCAAGTTGATCGCCGCTTCATTCGTCAAATGTCATACCGAGTTATTTCAGTTTCCCTGATAAAGTCGTTTAAATACGTGACCCGTAATTTTCATATTTCGTCATAATATGTGTTATTAATCCCACGGAATAAATCTATTTTATTTCGTTTTTTATTAGAATGAACGTGTCGATAAGGTTTTTTTGGTAGAAATTGAATAAAATAATTGAAAAAAATAAAAATACTTTTATATTTTTAATTTTTTTGTATCTAAAAATATTTGTTTAATTACTCTTAAATAGATATGCATATAACTTTTCGTTGTTCATTTAAAAAACAAATGTTTCGGAACTTTATCATGATTTTCTATACATGAATGCAATTATAGGTTGCATAGACTATTTCAAATGCCGGCGAAGTCGTGACTAAAGAAAGATGATAGTACGCGAACTAACCAGAGGCTCAGAATTAGCTTTAACCTTCGAAGCCCACAATTATATTTCCGTCCATTCGCGTCTCTCGAGGTTTCCGAAGTCTTGCGATTCACTCGGTCGTCGCTCGAAGTTGCCATAGATCCGTTTCTCGTTGTTCTCGCACTCCAGCCCTCGCGACGAGTCCTCTGAATATCGCGAAGTAAAACTCGTGGAAAGTGATCGACGTTTCACTGGCCGCGTTATATCGAGAGTCCGGATCATTGATCAGGATGATGCATCGCGACCGCTTCGGCTGAATGTATGTATAGTACGCCGATGGCGTTCAAACTTTTCCAGCCGTCTTTTTCTCTCGACTTACTCTGACGTCCCGTCCCGTCGTCATCCAAATACGGTTCGGGACTCGTACGTACGTATTCCAGAGTAGAACTCCTCGCTGCAACGATCGTATACAGATCCGAACGCAGGACAACTTTTCTACGAAATTCATTTTTTTTCCTCTCGTTCAACGTACGAATCGGAATAGAGAATGACTGAAAGACAGCGTACAGTGAGTGTACGTTACGCGACTCAAAGCATACGTGCGGTCAGCTGCATACTCGAGTAGTTTGCAACCTGTATAATATTTGGTACGACATGACTGTCGGTTGATATTCAGCGAGCGCCGGTTAATTTGTTCATAAATTGGCTCATTTCTTACAATAACTTTCCCAATAATTTCTCATTGCTTCCCATTTAATCTTATCATACAAAAATTATTGGTGGAAAATAATTGCAGTTACAATTAGAAAATTACGTCATTGTTAGCTGTATCGTTCATTTTAATTGTTCATTCTGTCAGATAAATCTTTAATCACTCAGTATAGACTAAACAAACAAAAAAATGTTTAAGTCATTAATATTGGTAGCTTATTTTTTTTTTTTTTTTGTCGAGAAATAAAAGTAGCGAGAGCGCGACGCGAAGCTCTTGACGACCGGAGACCGATTGACAACAGACACCGTCGCGTGTGCCTTCGCTCATCGTCGGCTGTGCATTATTGGCAAAGAGGAGAGCGACGTAGTAGACGGTGGAAGAAGGGGGATGAGAGCGCGCAAATCACCCCTACCACGCTTAGGGGGAGAGGCAGGGGTGCACACTCGTCAGTCGTCGACGAGTTTATGAGTGTGTTAGTCGGGGGTGCGATGCCGGCCGGCCGCCTTCCTGCCTGCCGTTCGGCGCACCACAGGCGGATGAACGAGAGCGACTCGAGACGTGGTGGGGATGGATGGCGCGCGCTGTCCGCCAGGCCAGCCGAAGAGCGAAACCCTTGCTTTCCCGTTTGCTTCGCGTACTCGGGTGCTTGCACTATCGGGATGAGGAAGGGATGGGGGGGAGTTTGGGTTCGCCTGCCGCGCGCCGACAGCGAAACCAGCGAGTGAGCGAGATAGCGAATTTTCTCTACCCGCTACCGCTACCGCGGCGAGAGCCGGAATATACGCCGGGACGCGCCAACTCGAAACTTCAGTCGTGACGCGACACGCGCTAACCTCGCAAGACCGTCTGTGGCCACGCGCGCGCGCTTTAACCTGACCGCCGTATTAATCGTATAAACACTCGACGCGCTAAACTTTCGACGGGCATTGTTTTATCAATGATTAATTCAAAGTGATTCAGTTTAACGTGACATTCAGACATAATAATAAAAAACTGTAATAATTGTAAACAAAATAAAAAAAAAAAAACAACCGAGCGAAGATGTTAACCTGTACGCGTGTTGTCAGCAGCACGCGTCAAGTACTCGTGCCGTTTCTCGTTTTTTCGACGCTTCTCATCGGTGTTCGACCGCAAATTATCGGTGAGTAGAGTAAATTAATACAAATCTCCGGACGAAAGTTTCCACGTGCTCTCGATTGTGCATGCATAGCCCTCCTCCTCCCGCCCCTTGTAATCTCTCCGACGACTCGCCAACGAATTTGACGACGGGATTTTTTCATTGCATTAATTTATCGTATAAATTGTCGTCAGTGATTCGCGTCGCGACGCATACCTTTTTTTTGTCGGTTCCACTCGGTGAAGGTTTCATTTTTTTTTTTCTTTTATTTCTTACGCTCATAAAATTTCAACGACCAGATCCCCGAGCCGGAGCTTTTTAAGATAAAGTGCACTCCGAGAATATATATATCGTTTCAACTGAATTGGGCGATGGAAAATTCAGAGGGTAATCTTTGAGTACCCCCGGCCTCTGCGTATACTACGTGTACTCTCCTCTCGCCGGAAGGCCGGAATTTAATTTTCATCATTATTCAAGGATGAATGTACGGCGGAATCGAGACTTGAGAAATTGCCGGATACTACGCCGGCAGACGCGGATTTTTCGTGTTTTTTTTTTTTTCGCAATGCAATCGATTTGTATAAAGTCACGCTTTGCGGATTTCTTTCGATTACGATAAATGCCCTCGAATTCGAATTCATTGCTCGTCGAGTCGATATTTTAGAATTCTGTGCGATGTATATAATATCTCGTATGCGATATTTCCGAGATGTTTGCATAAAAATTATAAAAATGTTACATATGATAAGTTCGAGACGTATTCGGCTGGCAACATATTTATTATTCGTATTTTTATCTTGTTTTCATTATTTTTATTTGCCATAAATAGCGTCGGAAATTCCGTCGTGCGAAAATAATTTAACAGTCGTTCACTCGTTTACGCTCGTGATTTTTGTTTTGAAACAAGGAGCTCTCGAATCGCCGAGAATAGATCGAATTCAAGATGAATATCCGCGGGAGAACAGTGTATATTCTTGTTCTCGATCGCCGTGAAATTGATCAGATTCTCAGATATACAGTGGAGGGGCCGATTGGCAAACGTTCCGATTCAATAAAGAGGATTAAGTCTACTGAGGTGTAAACACCGGTTTGATTGAATTTCGAGGGTGACGAAAGTAAAGGCGCGAGGCGGGGGGGTATCGTTTTATTCTCGGACGTGGACCTCGCTTCGTTTCTTTGACCTTCGCTCCGTTGTACACAATAAGAAAACATGAGTATTTTTCTTGGCGCTTTTCGCTGTGTCCCCCATCGCGAAACTCATGACTTGCTCGGGGGAACGATAGTTCTATAGTCCGAACTTTCTATAGAGACACCGGAGGCAGGGGAACGACTTTTATTGTGTTCTATCGGTTAACTACAATATCCACAAGATAAATTTCCAATTGCATTCAACTGGCCCCGCCATTGGCAGAGCACTCGCTGCTCGCCCTAATAATAATCGTTACCGAACTGCACAGCACATATACCGTTTTCCGTTGCACGCCGAGAGTTTCGTTTTCTTTTTCAATCTCAGTTAGATGCTCCGGATATCCCCGGGATTGCTCACCGGCGTAGGGGTTAGGGGCGTACAAGCGGAAGACGAGAGCCGCTCGCCGCTCTCCGCTCGGGGGCCGAGTTGCGCTTTGTCTAAAAACATCGAAACGGCTTACATTCCAGAAAGATAGGCTACTTTTTACCGGCGTTGCATTGCAACGGGACACAAGTCCCACGTTAGTAGCGAACTTTCGGTAAGTGGCAATTCCCAATGGGACGATTATTTGTGCAACAGCAGAGGCGAGATCGAGACGCGGCCGAAGGCACACGGATCGAATTTGTTCGAAGAATCGTATAGCTATCGCGGGGTCGGAGGGCGGATGGCCAGCATTCGCTTCGTCCAGTAAGCCAACCAGAGTCAAAAGCGATATCTTTAGGTTTTTCTAGTGTTTGCAATTCTTCGGTGAGTACACACGTGCATAGAGTACATACACACAGATACAGAGGTGGACACAAGTTTCTCAAGGCATGAGACTCTGTTTACACATTTTGCGTCCATGTGATCGCTCACCGGGGGCAATTCTAATTGTAATCGGCCTCCGGTGATATTTCAAAGGATCGTTAAAAAATCAAAATTCTCCGAAATATCTGAGATCAGCGTGTTTAACGAACGCGAAAACCTGCAATATCTAGAAATATCGAAAGCCTGTCGTAAAAACGCTCGTTATGTAGAGTCGCTGATGAGGTTAAATTCAAATTTGCGCGTACGAAATTTCTATATCTCTAATTAAGATATTGTATTTAAGATATCTATAATGTAAAAAAAAAAAATTGGACACGAAGCTGTTGCTACTGGCGTTTTGCAACTCGTGACCTCATTATCCCAATTGTTGATGGCGTGAAGTTAATATTTTGTTGATATGTATGTTTGCAGGAGGGGGGGGGGGGGGGGGGGGGGGAAGGGAATTTGAAAAATGTCGAAATCCCATGGGGCCAATGTCAGTTTTCGAACGCATCGATTTTTGTCCTCATGATTGTAACTCAAATTTTATTAAAATGTTGTTAATCACTTGCAATTTACGTTTACCGCTGAAATGTTTGAACATTATGTTACAAAGCATAGGTGGCGAGTCGAACTTTTAGAGCCGATCACGCCTCTTACGGCTGGAGTTCGAGCTACAGACGTTACCTCTAGAAATATATACTGCAAAAGTTTGACAGCTCGCGATGTTTTGTCGTCATTTTTTTTTGTTGTTTTATTAATATTATTGACGAATGTATTGTGCACATTTTTAGTTCACAATTTAATTTGTTTTTGTGGAATATGACGAATGATTTTTATTACAATGCAACATGGTGTATGTGATAAAAATTGGGCACATTTATATCTCTACCAGCCAAAACTCTACCAAAAAACATTTCTACCAGAAAATAAGCCTCTGCCTAAACTCTACCACAATACATCTCTACCAAAAAATATCTCTCTCGATTTAGAATTCGAGCACAACTCTACCAGAATAAATCCCTACCACATCGAAAAAAAATATTATAAGTCTACCGCGTTACAACTCTACCAGAATTCAAGCTTCCGCGAACATCTCTACCATTTTATAGCTCTACCGTATCACAAGTCTACCAGAATACAACTCTCCGGCGATTCATTTTGCGGATACAACAGAATACTCCGACGGATGAATCGCCGGAGACGTTTTCTGGTAGACTTGTGATACGGTAGAGCTATAAAATGGTAGAGATGTTCGCGGAAGATTGAATTCTGGTAGAGTTGTAACGCGGTAGAGTATAGGCAGAGGCTTATTTTCTGGTAGAAATGTTTTTTGGTAAAGTTTTGGCTGGTAGAGATATAAATGTGTCAAAAATTGTATATGCGTGTATAACCTCAAAAAAAATTTACGTTGCGTTTTACGAGGTAGAGAAGAAACTGGTAAACAGAAAGTCATTTTCTGTGGATTATTTTAGTAAAACTTTATTCGTGAATATAATTGAAGTATTTTGAATATTTTTTTGAAGTTTTTAAAATGTTTTTTGGCGTTTTTTTCCCATTTTTTTTCACGTTTCAGGTAAACTGTTAGAAAATGGTGATAAAAAAATCGGAATTTCAATAGGAACCTTAGATTTCATATGTGGAACATGCGCACCAAGTTTCATAGTTTTTACTAATGGCTGCGGAAAGTTATTGTTTACATGCCGGAAAATGTAATACGTACAACAGATAGACGAATCAGTAAAATCACTGTTTTAACATATTTTAACAGTAAAAACAAACTATTTTGGTCATGAAAGATGGTAGATTCAGCCACAATGATGAGGATACACATGAGAAAAGGTTTCTTTTAGTTTTAAAAAGTTGAAATGAGTTATTTAGTCCCCAAATTTGACCCTACTTTTTTTGCGATTACAATACTTTCTCTTTTTCCAAACTTCGTATGGGATGAGAAAGTAAAAAAAAACCAAAAATGAACGTTTTTTTTTCGTAACTACTTATTTATCATAACAAATAACTGCTCTGCTTTGTAAATTAAAAAAGTTAGAATTTTCTTCCTCTAATGTTTACAGCGATATTTAAACAATTCGGAATATGAAAATGGAACCAAATTGCGCTTTTAGTCTTGATGATAATATGGTGTATAAAAATATTCGTCAGAATAGTTTCATACAGTTAATTTGTGATACAGAAATACATATCGGTGAAATTGACTACCAATCCTCCGTAATTAATATCGAGCGTTAAAAATATTGATTATATGGACAAAAATGTCGTGATGGAGTAAAATTGTTCTGGAATGCGTAGCTTCAACGCGGATCGGTTATTCAGATTAAAAAAAAATTATACAACGAGATACATAAAAATTTCAAAGTATTACTTTATTCGAATACCGATTTGTTGGACACACCGAGACCGCCAGTTTCTCATGGAGAATTTCAGTCACGCCGGAAATATAAAAAAATATTGTTTTTACCATTTTATCGGGAAGCGTAGAAACGATTATTTGAAAATTCAGAAAATCTCAACTTTTTGCAAAATTTGTCGATAAAAAGTCGTTATAATAAAATTTTCATTATCGCCGTTTCAAAACTATGCCCGATGTATTATTTTCCAGCGTTTCACGAACGCGGTACTTATATTGCTTCTGGCGCCATTTTTTATACGAAAATTTGAGTTTAAGATAAACGGGATTATTATAACAGTAATTATGTTAATATAATGATAGGAAACAATAATTATTATAAACTCTAATTATAATAATAATTGATTACGACTATTTATTAATGAATTATATTAATTTCGATTATTATTAGCCTAACGTCGTGCCTCACCGCGTTTACTTGAATAAACAAACGCATAAGTAAAATTTCTCGTATTTTAATAACTGTATTGGCCTTAAGGTAGAATCCGATAGATAGGGAACGTTATAGGTGATGCGAAATTCGTTCATATGTAGCGCTGCCATTGGTGAAAAGCGACGCACACACGAATAGTTAGATAGGATAGGATAGGATTGTTTGACAGCAGGTGGTATCTGGTGTTACCACGGAGTTCGATCGCGTGCCACGTTCACTTCACCTGGCAATCGATATCGCCAGTTCTAATGTTGCTGCTGCTGCTGGTTACCGTCGACTATTCCGCGGATGTATTCAAATCTTTCGTGGGAGGTGAAGAGAGCGAGAGAAGCGCAACTATAACGTTTCACCGTCCAAGACTCGTACGAATACATACATTTTGAAACTTGTGAAATCTGGCGGTCGAATACCGTGATGCGAGTTCCGGTAGAGTCCTACCGGCGGTGCAGACGAGGGTTCAAGCGCGAGAGAGAGATGTCTTTATTCGATCGGGTGCTGCATTAACTTGCCACTGTATACGTATATATATAGAGGTAAACATAAGTGGCTACAATAGAACGTTGCGGTAGTTTCAGTGCATAGCATAGGTTTCCTCTATCGTGCAGTTAGGATACAGGTAATTAGTTGTATTCCCGCCTAATTGTTACCGGTGGCGTTGTTGCAATGAAACACCAATGATCACCAAATATTACCTTTTCGTTTGCCTTTGTTGCGAATAAGGTGTACACGTTTTTCTTTTTTTGCGAAATCGATCAATGAAGTATACGAATATAAAAAAATAACAAGGAACAAACCTGAGGATGAAATTTCATTCGATCCGCCGGTGGAGCGTTGCACATCTCTGTCCGACCACCTGTCTGTATCTAACACTCGCCATACGACAAGCGCACGTGCGCCTCGTCGCATTTTTTAGCTCTTCGTTTCGCAGCTTGCCAGCGGCATCGCACGCGATACACAATATGCGCGTCCCTTAGAAAAGCGGTTATCAATTGCATGGTTGACGAGACTTAACGAGCGCGTGATCGCGAGAATACGTATATATACTTTGTGAAAAGAATAAAAAAAATAATGATGAAATTCAATAAGGGAACTACGAATAAGGGGCGAGAGGAGGGGGAGAAATGGACAAAATAAATATACCTACTCGTACTATTTATATTTATTCTTCTTCAGAAAAAGCTTTCGACTTCGAGTTCCTTAATGAGCGTTTTATCGCTCGAGCTTTCTATATTATGCAAAACGTTTCCACTTTTTTGATTCTTCGTGTACTTTTTATTCGCTCTAAGTACGTTTCGTTATTCAATTAAAAATAAGAAGAAAAAAAAAGTTGTGCTGTTTCCTTAAACCAGTTGGAAAATACGACTTATTCAGTAGGTAGAGAAATGCGCAATTGAAGTTATAGCTTGTCAAGGGGTGCATCCACTCTCGGGGCGATCACGATAGCGACTACGATATTCGAGAACGACGGATGCAAACGACGTTTCTTTCATTGAGCAGAACATTTTTTCTCCCTTCGGACTCGTTCATTTTTTTTTGTTCTTTTCATCACAATTTTAGTTTGTACCTCGCTGACTTAAATTGTGCTAATTGTACGACTCACGTCTGGTTTGAACGACGAATCGATAATACATTTGCATCGACTTATCATAGTCCCGTCGTTCATACTGTATAAACTTTATTATCGGCCACTGGGTCTCACCCGCCACCTTTTCCCCTCGGGAGCAGCCGGACCTCGACGATTCGATGCATCACGCGCGGATTTGAATTTGCACCGTGGCATTTAACGCTCTCGGAGGTTGAAGGTGTACGCGAACGCGATACCCCTTTTAATCGGACTAACACTCCTTTAACTTTCCCCCTCTATCTCATCGTTACTAAAATTATCCGCGACCTCGATCTGTATCATGCATCGATCAGGAGACATCAAACTTGTATGGCAGTCATGACAATGTTCACTCAATTACAAATATATCATTGAATTTCTGCACTCCTTATAGCGCATTGTGCCAATTAATTATTCGAGATACTTAACCACAAATTCTCGATTAACCGAGGCGCGGCTAATCGTTGAGAATATTAAATTCTCATTGCATCTTGCAAAACTTCGTCTCCGAACGAATGAATTTTTCATTCGGAAGCCACTCCAAGTGTTCGAAAAATAGATACTTTCTGTGAATTAATCATTAGACGTTGAACGCTATTCAAGAACGAATGATAATTCTTTTTCAAACAAACGAGTGAGCGTACGAAATCTGATAACCGGAGCGAGAGTGTGATGTGCGATCTTTTTTTTAACAAAAACAATATTTTTGTCAGCAAAATCAATGTATGTTTTTGCAACTCGGGCATGAAACCGGCGCTTTCATGCGCTTTTCGGGTCAGTTTTGCGGGACGAAAGTATGCGCGTCACATTACTTTTCTTCCCTAGGGCAGAAAAGTCCACTTTTTTGCCCGCCGCTTTAACCTCACTTTTTTTTCGTCCCGCAAACACTGCCCCTCAAAGCGCCTATATTCCTGCCCTCGCTGCAAAAAATATAGTGTGCAACATGGGCCGAGTTGGCGATCGCGACTCGTGTGATTGCAGCCCTCGCTTCGCTCGGGCAGCAAACATCACCCGCGTCGCAAACGTCAACTTTCGGCCCTTGTTACACAATGTACTATTGAACAAAAAATATGACAAATTTCAGCATTAGATAACTTCTGTATGGTTAGTTAAAAGTCAATTTCCTGAAGTACCTCTGCGTTGACAATAAACAATATAACAAACTTATGTAACGTTGTTAGTTGTATTAACAAAGAATAAATATTTATTAAAAAAATCGTGGGGCGCGTCGAATAAGGTAGTTCTGTCGCTTCGTGTTTTATCAGACATTTTTTCCATATAAACGAAAAAATTCAAAGCAAATTGAAAAATCTGAAAAATTCATACGTATTCAGAAAAATGACCAATTTATTTTTTCATCAATTTGTTAATAACATTTTGGAATTATTATTATGCATAATTAACCTTTTCAGTAACTTTAATATGCATGCATTTTTTCAGATTTTTATACCATCGAGAAGTATTTGCAATTTTCTCTTATTTTTCTCGAACTTATGCGAAATGAACACGAAGCGACAGAACTACCTTAACGATTTCACGAAGTGTATGTTGAGGGATTCGCAGAATATAATACATACGGACGGGTGTAGAAGAGACAGGAAAAACATATTTTGAATATCGATTAACCAATCGTTTCTATCGGCGACGGAAAATTGTATCAATTGACGGATATCGACATTTGATAAAACAGAGAATCTACCTGACAAAGTACAGGCAGTAGCGTGTGAAGTGAAAGTGTAGTATACTCTTTGTTATATTTTTTTTTCCTTACTCCGTTCCTCTCGGCGTAATTCTAGTTGAGGACATTGTATCGCTCGCGCAGCATCAAAGCATTCCTCGCGTGCATTTACATCATTATTCGACGTACCCTCGATGCTAGACACCTACAGTTTTATATATTTCAACGTGTTTCGCTGGTTATATACTGCACGATATTATGTAATATCAATACATCTTGCAGAGTACACGAATACCTATGTCGATATACCTGTGAAAGTGATGTACATAGCAGAGGTACAGGCAGTTTCGCGCTATCGAGATTGATCGACGGTTCGCGCTCTCGAGAACATTGATTTACCGTTTCTCGAAGAATTTGATTTATTCTCGACTATTCGTTGGCTGTTTTCCGATAGTGCACACGCTGCACGAACGGTTAATTGTTATTAATATACCGCCAAGTTTTCGTCGCTCGGAGTCGAGCGTTCGAAACAAAACAAAAAAATCAAAACAGAAAAAAAAACGATAATGAAGAATAGTGGTACCTAGAAAATAAATTATCGCTTCTCGAGTCGATATTCAATCTCCAAGTCGATTCCGTTGAGTATCAGTAATACGCGTTGATTGTCATTATTTTTTTGCCGCAATGAAAGATAAAAAAGCTCTCCTTTGCGCCGTAAAAAAAATTTGCTGAAAATCCAATGTACCGATACGGGAAGTTTAAATGCATAAACTGGTAGATTAAATTTAATGTTCCATTATGACGGAATATGAATATAGAGTATATTATAAACTATAGTCGATACTGTATTTTTAATAATTTAATTCAATTTTACCATAACGTCGCCTTGAATTTTCCAATTTATTTTAATGGTACGATAAAGGTACTTTAAATTCAATAATTTATTTCAATTACGCTGTGCAAAAGTACATTTATTTTCCTTCGACATTTGTACATTAAATGTAGTGTACCTCTTTATGCATAAAAACTTTCAATTTTTTTTAACAGTATGAGGCGTTCACAATTTGCACAATTTTCAAACGTTTTTTCATCCAAATCGCTATCGGCAATGTTCCGCAACCGTTCATTGTTCGCTTATCCTTGTCAGAAACCTTATTAAATACCCACTTCATTTGCACGAACGGAGCAGTAGACGTGTACTAAACGTCATTCTCTCCGAAGCTGGATTGCGATTTAATCGCACATTATTATAAATACAGAATGGGGAAGTTCGGGTCTGGTTGGTCTGCTATACTCAACGCCCGATCGATAGTGATTAACGAGCGTGTTCCTCACATTGTAACTTCAGCGGCCACTATCGTGGCCATCGTGACTATCGCTTTAATGAGACCGATAATCACTGTTCGTTCCTCATAAATATTACATTCGCGCAATCGAACGCGAAACTTGTATCTCAAGTCTAATTTTTCTATTCTGTTAAACGCATTGGATAATGCACGATGCTATCCGAATCCGAAGTGTTCTGGAATAACGTGTGTAATTTTTTAAACGTAATTGATTGCGCGAAGAGAGATAAATTGATGTATTGTGTTGTTGCGGTAGTGTGTGGTTAACACGTTGTTCTCTCATTCCCTATCTCGCCTCTCGAGAAAATCGTGACTATGCGTTTACGTGATTTTACCGGCGTCCCGCGATGCCCGCGATAGACAATAACGCTCTCGTAAGCGTCTCACGTACACGGAGGAACCGTTGCGTGCCACTGTCAACGGATATCATCGACGAAGATTTCTCGATATGTATTACCGACGAATCACGCTGAGAAGTGGGGAACCTTATTCTCGATATCTCTCCTATCCAACGTTTTCTCCGCACGTTTTCTTCTATCCGCGTGGTACACCAGAATTCATTACGTATGTATTCGGCCTCAATCGCTCGTATAAATCCGGTTTCGCGAATATAGATTTCGCAATATTGTTCGACAATGAAACTACCGGAACGACGAGCCTCCTCCGCTTTGCCGGCGACAAGGGATATTCGAGCTCTAGAATGGTAAATACATTGTCCTTTTTATTTTTTACCATTGTCGACGGTTCTCAGTTACTTTCGTGGAGTCGTGTCGAGAATCGGGAGAAAGAAAAAAATGTCTGGTCTAATCGCAAATAATGAAACATCTGCACGAAGGAAATTTGTATCAGCGTTCAAAATGAAATGCCTTTAAGAGGAGGTGAAACACGTTACCGAGTGCCTCTTTCTCGCTCCGTCGTAAGTGCCGACCACGCTAACTCTCGCGCACTCGATAGGATTTCACCTCCTTTTAAAATTTCTTTCTGAATGTAATGTTAAATTTTTTTTGTGGTTATTTTATCGTGGAAAAATCTGGAAATCTGAAAATAGCATAACACATTATTATAGAAATGCATAGAAATTTACGTTAATATCGCGTTTTGAATGAACGCGAAAATATCAAAATAACAGGAAGTGTGCTGCATTCGATGGTTCGGCGTCTCAGACTTATTAGATACTTAATGGCGGACGGCTATCTTAATGTCATTATTAACGATTTTATGCAGCGCATTTTTTCCAGCGCATTCTAAGGATAAAGCGATGCAAAAGCTCTTCGCAACTTCCAATTTCTGTAATTTTCGGTTATTCGAAGCGGTTATTCATTAGAATACTTAGAAAGCAAATTCCAGTAAATGCCTATTCTCTTGGTCACTTATAATTAAATGTGCAATTGATTTAACTGGTATAACCTAATTATTAATCAATGATTAATAATGCCGTTATACTCGTAAAATAAATGGATTATTAGATGAAACGCAACTATTCACTAACGTTGATTCGGTCATTCATTCAAAATTTCCGATATATCTTCGTATATCGCCAGCAACTATATTTCCATACCTACTTAAACTGTTCATATAATGAACTTTCGATAATGCTGACAAGGCACGAGATTTATTTCACAAGAATAAAAGTCGTTAATTCAATCGAAACACCTATTGACGTATCAGAATTTTCTTAAACGGTAATTCACTGGTGCATTCATCCTTCTTTTTTTTATTACCGAAAACATTGCCGACAAGCGATTGTTTCAAAGTGCAAAAACTCTCGTCTACGTAGTTACAATTTTTTCTTTCATCGCCTCGTTGGCTCGCATGAGAAAACACAGCTCATGCAAATACCGCAAAATGTATCTTTCGCGAGTTTGACGCTTCTCCCCTATACGTTGTAGTGGGCGCGCGAAGCATGGTGAGATGGTGAGAGATAGAGAGACACGAAATGCCACACCAGAGTCCACTATCCCCTCCCGTGTTCCGTAACGGGTCTACATTGAATTTGCATACGGTTAAAAGTTGTGGAGCGAACGAGAGAGAGAAAGAGAGTGGGTTGGTATACCGCGCGTAACCATCGGCCCCGTTGTGCTCGACGCTCCCTGGATGGTGATTTCGCGCGAGCCATATCCTTCGGGAAAAGACGAACGGACAACTGCGCTAACACAGCGGCACCGCTATCGGCCCTTCTGGTTCGACGAGGCGAAACGAGCAACCAGGCAACGAATAAGTGACGACCCTTGTCCACGAAGACGCCGACGTATCTCACACGCTCTTTCTGTTTCTCGGTCATGCCTTAGAACGCCGCGCGGCTATCGCGGTTCCATGATTGGATCAGTTTTATGAGATCCTCGGGGAACAAGCGGAACATCGATCCTCGGCCCTTTACCATCCACCGATCTCATAACAAGACTGGTCAAGGCAAGGATAGGTGTCAAAGGGGAAGACCAAAGGATGCTTACAGTACGATCGGATATACCAGAATAGTTATTGCGTCCATCGGACGCATCTATTTTTATTTTTTCACATCTTGGAATTCATCCGAGTAACGTGGAGGGGACTCTAAACTTACCGCACCGTTTCGTTGCCGATCGATCGAAACTTTTCAAATTCACAATAACGCACCTTCGCAATACTATTTTGCCTCGGAAAGGATGGAATCCCCTTTATTATCCCGTGATCGTTCGGAGTTCTTCGTGTATCTCTCATACGGGTAGTAGTTTCTTCACCGAGATGCTCCGTTGTGCGTTCTACACAATAAAGATATATATGCATGTACACGATTCGATTCCATCAGCGATACTATTTGGGCGAAAAGTCGTTTTTCTTCCTTACTACCTTCGCGATTGTATTCCCCTGTATTTCGAGCGAACGAACGAAAGAGATGAATCGCTGTAGAGTTTGATCCACTTGACTCGCTCGTCTTACTTTTTGTGGTGGATAGTATCATGCATGTTTCATGAAGTCCCTAAACATCCGGTGGCATTATTTGCCGTCCGTAATGTCGATATATATTTGTATTTTTCAATATTTCTATATCTTCCCCCGAGGACAACTCGAGTAGAAATTTCTATTAGGTTCACATCAGGCCCTTATATAGAGCCTTGAGGCTCTGCCCTAAGTCTTCGTCAGGCGCCGATAAGGTACTTTATCAGACACTGATAGATTATGTAACGCAGTTGCCCTATAAGCTACTGATCAGGCAACCTGATAGGGCTCTCATAATTTTGAATTGTGAGAACAGTAATTAGTGAGAACAGCAGTATAAAAACCATAATATTGTAACGCAAATATTAATAAATTAAGTAAAAAAAACGCACGATCTCGAAATAACGACCTTTTCCAATGTTTTTTTTTCGGGTTCACTTGGATGATATTCGAACCTATGATCTACCTAACTAATACTTAAAGCCATGTGCACGCTTTCCCCTACTCTATCGATGATATATAAATGAATATGTATTTGTTTCATTTGAATCTTATAATAGCTTCAACAAGCATGACTGTTCACTTTAAGGATGTATGCACTTTTCGATAGAATAAATATCTATCCACCGAGAAGTGTTCGAAATTCTCTCTGAAATCTCACTTTTGATCGCTTTGATTTTGATTGAAGCATACTCATTGCTCTCTGCTTAGCGATGACTTGAAACGTTGTACTGAGGAATTTTTAAGATCACCTATTAAAAATTTGCATCTAACATTTTTAATTTAATATGGCGGACCGAAATTCAAAAGTCACTTGTTTTTATTAATCTCGATTCTCGGGGGTTTTTGGAGTCGCTGATTACGAATCTGGACGCAAATATTTAAAAAATAAAAGCCAATATCGTCGATCAATAATCAGAAAGTCACTTGGATTGAATACATCTCGGTACTCAGGGTCTATTGAGATCTCTGTTTCTGAAATGCAACGCGGTGCAGAGAAATTTAAAAGTAAAAGCGCATTCTTAGATGTATTGATTATGCAATCAGGTTCTTATCACACTGGCCTTAATAAGAATTAATAACTCAGGGTTCTCTACCGATGTCTTATTAGGCCCTCATCAGGACTATATCAGGTTTGCCTCATCTGGAATCACTCATTTGGGTCACTCAGTCAGGTTTTTCTATCTGTGATTTATCAGGCTCTCGTCACATTAGGCTACATCGGCTACATTAGGCTTGCCAGATCAGGCATCTTCTAGTCATACCTTAGCAGTGCCTGATAGGGTATCAGGCAGCTTGACGTCAATTTCTCCTCGTGAAGGGTAACATAGATTTGTGGGCGATTTATTATTGATAAATAACAAAACCAAAAGGATTGAGAGGTGAAAAGGTCTGTTTCAATTGATACACTTTGTGAAATGTTTTAATACGCTTTAATGAATCGTTTTCCCCGAGTATGCATTGTTACATGAACGAACGTAGGTGGAGAAAAGGGAAATTGATTGTTAGTACAAGACAATGCCGAGGGTTTGCCGGAGGAGAGCGATATGATTCGCTCATGCAAATTGCAATCGTTCAAATCCCGGGGATTGGATTATGTTCTATTATTACTGACGTATTATACGCATCATGTCTATGACCACATCATACAAGCGATTGGAAATCATTTTTTAACGATGATGACATTGGAGTTTGTTTGGGGTACTCGGATATATTCTTGAATAATTCATCGGGTACCACTGCGCGTATATTCACTGATTGAAAAGTCTAGATCGATACCCGTATCTGATCCTTCAGGTTGCTGAATTACGAAATTAATTGATATCAAAATTATGAAAAATCCGTGTGATCGCCAGCGTACCAGTTAAGTCCAGACGCTTCGACGTTACATACCAATGAATAATTCATGTAGGACCATAAATTCGACAGTTGACGGTTGTTTCTCGACTGAATTATCCAAAATTTGCGAGAATCTTGTGAACAAACTCACGACTGAAAGCACCGAGGAACCGTGATACAAACTGTTAAGATCCGAGGATCTTAACGGGTTGTATCAAGATTGCAGAAGCAGTAACGAACCCCCTCGTGCACATTCACTCGTGAAATATCCATACACACGTAAAAGTCAACGGGAGGATGGATAAACACACTCGTAGTCCTTTGCGCATCAATTTCAGAATGAACGCGGCAGAAGTTTCCGCCTCGTCGGATAACTTTCCTCGTAGGAGAGAGGAGAGGCGGTTTTAAGCCTGTGAGTTTCAAAGGAGGTCAGGCATAGACACATCTAGAGCTTCTTGCCCGTGGTGTGGCAGAATGTATGGGTTTCCTGCGTCCGATTTGAGTGTCAAGGGGGAAGGGGGCATAAACCCGAGAGATAGTCCTCCTGGAGTATCCTACTCGAGAAACGGATGGATTGACGAACGAAACGAGAAAACGACAAGATCGGTAAACTCTATGGCAGCTGCTATACATGCACTTTAGCACAGAAAATACAGGCTTCTCATCCACGTCACCGAGCGTTTTGCCGTTGATTTCTTGTCGGATTTCCTACTACTTGCTCACTGATAAGCCCATCTCGCTCGCTCCCTTTACCGGTAAATTGAAACATTTCGAATATAGTTTGTCGACTTTGGGAAAAGCCCCGCTGCGAAACGGTAGGGCCACTCTTCTCTCGTGTTTCCAGTCAAAACTCCGTTGGGTGTCCCGAACTTTGGGCAAAGTGTTCGGTCGTGTGTGATCAATGAACGCGACCCACGAACCGATGTACGAGCGATACGAGATGGTACATCATGTAGAGAGCCTGCGTCACCGCAGCAAACTCATTGCCGCGGTCATTTTGCACATCTATAGCATTCAATAGCGGGCGGAAAAGTTTGATATATTGCACAGGACATCGTTCCCGTTTTATTTTACCCAACGAGCGTCCAAATTGACGAGAATTCGTTTTGGCGACTATAATGAAAAAAAAAAATTGAAAAAAAAAAAACGAAAATTGTGCAGATAAATTATATATAACAACCACAGGATACTGGATATGATGGAAAATTAAAGGAATAGCTTCGCTTGTTTATCGTGCAGTTTTGCAACTTTAATTTTCTACTGCGTTTATTATTATTTTCGAATTTGTACGTTGGATAACTTCACATGAGTTTAACTCTGCCGACGGTGTTAGTCGACGGGAGCACTGCACAATGTGACACATATTGAGGAGGACGAAGAGCAAAGTGAAACTGTATCAAATTAAACCACCAGTCCGTTACGTACCAATGAAGCTGCATCCGATAATTAATATTTGATATAGAAGTAACTCTGTACATTACAACGAAACAATGAGAGGGACTCGGTGTTAGCTCTTCGTTCGGCTTATTGACAATAACCGATAAAAAATTTTGTCAAATATTTGACGCTCCTCGTGGCTACATGAAATTTGAAATGGTGGACAATAAAGTGCGACGGTGGCACGGATATTCCGATTCTGATAACCCGGTCGTGGTTTATCCGTTCAATTCATTTCTATCGTATGCATATGCTAAACGATCAAACAATCATTGTATATATATTTAAATTTCAACGTTTTGGGCGTTAAGAGTTTCGACAAATACATGCGGTGTACTGAACAAAATACCATAAAATACACAGAGAAAAAAAAACAACGAAATAAGTATTGCTTTCAATGAATGAAATATTTGTTTCGCCACCCGCAAGCGCCGATTTTGTCAATTTAACGGATTTTTTTTCCTAAGTGATCTGTTGTTTTAGCCAGAGAAGTTCACAGCTGGTAGGTCACAAAAAAACCCAAAAACGTTTATAAAGCGATAACATTTTCTTATCATTGTCTGAATGCGGTCTTAATGGGTAGTCCGCGTGTTCGAATGTCATGAATTTATTTCGGCAATGCAGAGTTACGGATGAAAATTAGACGTTGTATATTCATTCCTATCGGAAACGAAACCTTGTTGTCGGAGTACTTTCCGACTTCGTTTCTCTCGCTTCTTCGGCGTGAATCTTTCTCCTCGGGCGCCAAAACGCTTCAACAAACATAATTCCGCGGACTTGTCGTAAGTACGTGTGGCAGGGAATGCAAGCAGCAGTGGGAGATTCTCTCGTTTATTTTCCGAGGTTTCGCGGCGCATTTCAGTAGGAAAAGCATCGTGAGAGGGAGAATCGAGGCATTTGTGTTGAGTGCTCGGTTGACGTATGGGCGACAACACATTGGTACTTTTCATACGCGACCGAATACGCGGGTGAGGAGGAGGAGACGGAGGAGGAGGAAACGGTTTATCAGAGTGTGCTGAATTCTCTCTGTCTCTCATCCCTATCCTTCACACTTTCGTTCTTCCTCTTGTTATATCCTATATACATGAACGCCGGTAGAGTCCTCGGTGTATCAACCCATTTGTATTTTGTATGCCGCGTTATGTGTGTAGATGCTTACACACGTATGGCACGACATATTTCGTGAACCCTTTCGCGCGAAGAGAGTCCCGCGACGCAACCCCATCCATGTCTCACGTGTCACCCGTACAATCTCTCACGTAACCTTGCGGTATTCCCGTAGCTCGGTGTTCTCCGCCTATTCGTATACTCATGTAGTTCATGAGTAATACTAGTTGTAGTAGTAGCAATAGTGGCTGGAAAGCGTAGCGGGATGAAACTTTGAGCGAGAGCCACTCAGACCCTTCTCAGTTTGTGTTGTTCATCCTCCCCGTGTTCCTTCCACCGGTGTATGCTGGTTACTCTATGTTGCACCTACATACCTCATAGACTCGCCATCGCCTTCGTCCAAGTTGATACCTTAACTTACCTCTCACCGAGAGTCGTCTTGAATATCTTCGAGTATCGGCCAACTCTGATACAAGTCCATACTAACGGCAAGTATCCTGGCAACCAAGCTTCCTGGTAGAAAAATATATCACCACATTGTTGAAGTAATCCTCCAAAATCGCCTGCCTCTCCATTTTCGACGGGTCTTACTAATGCAGATGCAACATAGTTGGATAGTTGGAAGTGTTTCAATGTTTCTCCATATCGCACAAATCTCTCTGTCTCCTCACCAACTATTCACAATCATCTTCATCTACGTTGATACCTTAAGTCGTCTCTCATCGAGAATTGCTTTGAATATCTTCGAGTATCGGGGAACTATCATTCACGGAGAGAAGGATGTACTAGAAATTACTATGGGACCTGGTAAAATTCGACTGTGGCGCCACCTGTCACAAAAATCCTCGATATTACGAGAATTTTTATCATATTTATGGGCATTTTTATCATATTCTATGGTAAAAATTCGGATAGTTCTCGTAACTTTCGACAGGCTGCATCATTGAATCCTCGCTATTAGAAATTTACGATATTTTTTACCAGATATATAATAAATTCTATCAGATTTTTCTCTCCGTGTCCAAATGCATATCAATGGCTAGTTTCGTAGTAACAGAGCTTTCTAAATACATTGCCACATTGTTGAAATAATGTTTGATGAAAAAACCTTTTAACTCTTGCAACATAGTTGAATAGTCAATAGCTTTAATGCTTCTTCTATGAATGTCGAAAGAAACTCATCCTTTGATGTGCACGAAAGCATATTATCGTAAACATGTATGTTTTACATTTCGATGAAATGGAAATCGATTACATAAACAAAAAAATCTCCAACTACGCGTGCAAGTATCATAGCCCCGTGGGGTGCACGTGCTAATTTTATTCATTCCACTGAAACGAACTCGACGGACATTAAACGGTCGACGGGTGTGAGTTGACGAGAAGTGGCGAGAAAAACACATGTCCGCAACACACCAGTAACGCCGTGCATCTGTTTGTATGGGAATGGGCAACGTGTGTACAGTAACACTGCGGATAGCACGAGGAAAACGAGTGTTCTGTCCCGACTAGGGCGCGATTCATGTCGAAAAACCCTCCCCCCGATTATCGGCCCATTGAACAACCGAATTTCGACGGGATGAGTGAACGAGCGGTCGTTCGTTTCTCTCGTCGAGAGCGAAACACTGAAGCTCTTTCGAGTCTATCACACACATCCCACTCCTTTCTCGCCGTAACTACCGGTAGTTACTGTACGGGGAGGGAGGAGGGGGTAGGGGTGTATGGCGTTGCCTCCTCTTCGCGAGAGGCAACACTTTTATATATTATTGAACTCCAGCTTGGTTAGAGGTACCCAGAGAGTACAGAGTGCCTGGTGCACTCGAGTAACAAGCCTCTATCTATATGTACACCTCTACGTACTATTTGCCAAATACACGGAGCATCACGATACGCGCCACGATAGCGCGTCTGTCGAATAGTTTCGACGGCGAGGAGAAATGGCCGAAAACGCGGGAGAGAGAGAGAGTTCCGTGTGTTTATAACTCCAGCCGGGAAAATACGTGACGTCAATCTCACCGATATTTGGAGTGGACCAATTTTTGCATATGCCTCTGGTACTCGGAGAGGAAAAAAAAATGATTAAAAAAAAGAAGTGAAATGGACCAGCGGTGACGAATGTCGAGTTTTTACGGTGTACAATTTTGAATAACAGAGATGACCGCATCCATGGCTGTTATGACGCATTCGTCTACCGCGTCCTGTCCGGTCGTCCGATGACACTTTGCCAGTTTGCACGCTGTATAACGCTTCTTCGTGAATATGAAGCAAGTAGGTGGCCCAGGGAGGAAGGGGGTGGGGGTGAGAGGTGGCGGCAAAATAGAACATAGAAGCTGCAGGAGATGCGAAACTTTACAACGTGATCCACCGCGACGGATGATAAATTCAGCGTGAAGCGGTTTAATGACGAGTTTGAAAAATGTAAAGTGTCGCTCGGGGTGGTTTGCTCTATATCGTCATAGCATTTTCACGTCTCCGTTGTTGTTACACCCCGTCTCATCCTTGGATGAGAAGGTTTTTCAACGTTCAACTATGCGGCAACACACACACACGTGTCGTATGAAGTTCGTGTGAATACTCGTGTTTATATACGGTTGGGAAATATAAGCGCATACGCGGCGGGAGAAGGTGGACGAACGAGATCTCTCCGCACGAGCGGACAACGATGTCCCAGTTCTTGCGATATGCGAGAGCGCAACACAGCCGCCTCCGCTTTCCGGTATATTGTGTCGTTCTCGTACTCGCAAGAAGATGAGATAGCGAAAACAAGGCGGATACTTGTGAATTGGTATACCCGGTTTAGGTACCATCAACTCCCTGGTATAACGCAAATAAAGAAAATATCGTTGCAGCGAGGTGAAAATTGACAATATCTTGCGTATCTCTCGCGTCCTCTCTATTGAAATTAACAGCTTTGAACCAAATTTCACGTTCTATCAAACGAAAACAAATTTCGCGCTTGACATGAACTCGACGTATCGCTGGAATTCTTTTCGTAGCTTTGATTGTTTCGTCGATGATTTACATTATTCTCGTCTAGGCTGCGTCTGCGCCCCCCCGATAACTGACAAGCGAGCAACTACAATTAGGATCATGATACGAATCTCACGAGAATATAATTGCAGTTTAATCAACGCAACTCGCGAGCCTCCACGATCGCGATAGTTTTCTTTCTCCTTCAGACAATTATTTTACCTTGTGTGGAGCACGCGTTAACGTCGTTTTTATCGTTACGAATATCCAGATGTGTATCAATCTCGTGGGGGTACGGGCTGTGTATAAAAGGCATGATACACCGGTAGTATAAAGGTATAAACTCTCTTGTTCGTCCTATATTACAAAATCTCGAGATCCTAATGGATTTTCGTGGGACGCAAACTAGCGTGGCGACCTATAGCGTGTAATACCTATCCGGTTTTGCGGTATAATGTAACCCCCCACCTATCCCTTTGCGTCCTTTGCCCAAAGGAGTAATTTATCATACGCTAATGGGCGAAACGATGGGTGATGTTCGTGCTGGTCTCGTTCGCTCGTCTTTTCTCACCGCAGCACGGTCTCGACGTCGCCGAATGTTTGACGAAGCATGAAATTTGGTATTATGTGTGTACCGGTTAGTAAAACTTCGCTCGATCGTCGAGGCGTGAAATTTCGTCGTCCAAATGAAAATCCCGGAGATTCTTCGCCATTCTTACCGTCCGATTTTCACATGTACCAGAAAGTATCTCACTGTAAATACACATTCCGTAGTAGAGATAAAAAGTGAAAAAAAAAAAAAAAAAAATTCGAATTGGAACAGCTGTCAGTGAATGCGGGTCGTCGCCAAATCGGATTTGTATAGCATCTACTGTTACGATCTCGTATAGGTATTGCAGTGGAGGTTTACAGTACGGACAGTCTCAGCCTTGGCAAACAGGCTCAAGGGTCAACGTAATCTCGCGTTGTTTACGTCTACGGTATTTGGCGAATGTTCAAGAGTTCAAGAATTTTTACGTCTGTCTTCAACGGTACAACGATGGTCGCGCTGAAGCTGAAAGACTGTGAGATCGCAGATGGTTCGGTCCTGTGGTCGTTACAAAAATGCGAATCAATAATTGATCAATATTTCCGGATTCCCTCTTGACCTACGGGTGGAACGAGCCATGAATAGCTTCGGACAATCGAAGCGGAAAAACATATTTAACGAGTGTATAAAGCAGCAATATCTTCGATGTCTTTCAATGTCTCAAGTAAAACGACAGCCCAAAATGTCAAGGTAATTAACAATGTGAATCATCGGTATTCATCACTTCTATAAAATTTCTATTTATATAAATAGAACTATTATGTCCGAAATATCGTACTCGATTGTCAGTGGTATAAACTCTCTCCAATTGCTCATTTTATCACGTGAAATTTCCGTTAAGGATATAGTTCGCGATATGTATATTCGTCACTGCCCCCGTTACCGTCAGTAACAGATTCGGCACCACTCTCGTAAACCTAAACGGTCGATTATTATGTTACGCGCTGGTTTATTCGAAGGTACGAGAGACTGACAAATACGGCAAATGTCCGAGGTGCCCAGTCATCTGGCGACTCGCGGATCCACACGTAGCGGTACCTAAGCCGTGGCGAAACGATAAACAGTGCCGTAAAGAGGCGAAAATAGGGGTAGGGAAAGGGTGGACCATCGTCCGGGAATTACAACGTCGGTATGCGAGAGAGGGAGAGAAATAGTCGGAGAAAGAATTAACGTCACACCCGCCTGTGTCCTACAGTTCGAAATAGTTTCACAATTACAAAATGTTTCTTGGAGTTAATTAAAAGGGGAGGGTGACTGCGCTGCTGGCCGTTTTGCCGTTTTCCCGTAGTGGGTGTACCATTGCGCAAAACGGAGGAGAAAACGGCAGAGAGTGAGATACACAGGATAAAGGAAGATAGTTAATGTTAGTACTAAAGGGTATGTCGCAGTCATGAAAGTGTACGTTAGCCGTGATGCTGCCGCTGGTCGCCCGTAGCATTCAGCAAACAACGCGGGAAAAGGAACGAGAGAAAGTAGACAAGGGAAAAGAATTATTTTTCAGGTTAATTGCTCGGTTCATACGCCGGCTGTAAACTCCGACGAGGAAGTCGGAGCGCAAGTAAATTCCGCGAAAGTCACAGCTAACGTCTGTGCCATCCCCATTTTCCTCACCCTCATTATTTCACGTAATAGTTCGTCACGGTGTTTATATTTACGGTACACGCCTCGATTATAATTAGAAGGGCTCATTTGTTTTGCATAAACATAGAAGTTATGTCCTTATGATTTTAGTCGCAAGGTTTATCGGCCGAAAACTCATCAAAATGCAATAGTTTAGAATCATCCCAGGATTCACAAATATCAAGTAGCCATTTTACTCGTCTCTGTATTTAAATTGTATTCTGCGCATGTTTTTTTATGTAAGTACGATTCGTCATTTGAAACCCAGACGCAGTTCGCTCTCCTTTGCTTTTTTTTTTATTTTACGCTGAATCCCTCACCTTTTCTCAGTTACGTGGTTTCTCCGGTTTCCTCGATTCTTCAACCAGCCACGGCGAAGAATACTACGACCGCGGCGTAGTTCGTCGTTTCTTAAGCGGTGAAACCTTCAATTTGCATAAATTTGTCAACGTCTCTCGCGGTTGGTCCGTCGAGAAAGAGAAAGACGAGGAGCGGGGCAGAGGAGAGAGAGAGAGAGAGAGAGAGAAAGTAAAAGGGTGCACTTGCTGGCTTCACTGCCATCGTCGTTCCTTGAACCGCGCTCTCTGCTTGCCGAGAGACCGCGATTCTGCAGGGTGCAAATCTTATTTCTCGACGACTGCTATCTTGTGCATGGGCGCTGGAGCTAACAAACTATTTGCCGACAAGCCACAGAGAGGAAAAGTACCTGTAGTAAGAGAGTATGTATAGTGAGCAGGCAGGCGCGCGCGTTCACCTTTGTCTCTCTTCTTATTCTTCCTCCTCGTCGTCTTACGTCTTCTTCTATTCCGAGTCTCTCAGTGGTGGCCATGACACTGTGCGGTATGTCTTATAATACATACACACACAAGTCTCTCGATCCTTTCCACTTCGTCCGAAGCGCCGAGAGCTTTTCCTGTAGCAAGCATCAACTATTACCATCACCTCTACTACCGGCGCGCAGCCTCCTCGGCTGCATTACGGAAGCTTCTCAATTTCGCAGGGCACGATTTTTTTTTCTTTTTTTTTCTTCCCGAGACTCTTGCTGCTCTTCGTTCTCTACGCTGGAGAAGCAGAAGCCGCGCGAAACCGCTTCCTAATTGGTACTCGTATAATGCACCCAAAAGTCCTTCATTTTCCCGAGGAACGCGTCGCGGAGAGTCTGCGTAAAAAATATGAGTCGAGTGGAAGCCACTGGCTATACACCGACTCACGGGGCACTTCGTGTACTCGCTTTTTTTTTTTTTAATTTTATTTTTTACATCATCCTCGCTGCTTCTCCGTTTCCTGTCTCAACGAATATTTTCTTTCGAAAGAAGACTAAAAAAAAAAACGAACCGCGCGTTTCGTTATTATCGTTAAAGAGTTGAAAAGAAATTAAAGCGAAGCGAAGTCATTAGGGAAATGTTAAATCGGTACTGTCTGTACGCTTTATTTCAAATATGCTTTCTCAGTTTCTAAGACTATTTCAGCCAATTATCGTCATTCGTGAATCAGACATCGTTAATACTCGAAAAAAACTAAGAATTACCAAGAAACGAAAGGATCCTTTTTCAAAGGCAATTGGTTCCGGAGCCTTCGAGAAACCAGTCCCCGTCCCGTTACGGCCTGACGCTTACGTTTGCGAAAGCTCGCCGGCGGCTTCGTTCCAGTTACTTAACCGTCACGGTAGTTTGCCGGTCGGTGTGCGCAACGCGACTCCGGGTTAACTCTACTCCCGCGGGAGGCTGGCTTCGGCCCCAAACTACGATGAGATCCTCCTTGGCCAGAGTCCTGACTTTTGCAAGGGGAATGGGTGCAAACTGAAGCGATGGCATACCAGAAATCTTGGTGCAATCGCTTTGCTCAGTCGTCAAAAATTGTCTCACACTGACCTCACTTTTTATCACTAACTGTCTACACTGTTACGACAATTCAGACAGTAAAAACTGTTAACAAGCTGCGAACTACATGCCCATGTCCCTCGGAGATGAGTTTTCTTCATTGGACAAAATGGGGCCCAATCTTTCGTTTGTGCACAAGAAACCTACACGATTTTAGACAAAGTATTTGTGATGTATATTCGCTCCGGACTTGTCCTGTTTGATCCTACCATCTCGAGATATTTCTCCGGACACATATTGCGAGAGAAATGTCTCAACGGAGCTATCTACCTTGGTTGTGCAGACTTAGGCTCTTCCCTCGTCCTCCGTCAGCGGCGACGAGACCTTCCACCAGTTTTCGTGCTCCGCTTCCGACAATGCACTTTGCTAAACCTGTCGCATTCGCGTTTCGAGAAGGATTCCAGCTAGGCTGGGTCTCCGTCTCTCTGCATGCCAGTCCTGTATCCCATATATAACGTGTCAACGTTCTGCGTGTGGCTCTACTCGTCCAATGCCGGTCCGAAACACCAGCTACTTTATACCGTTAATTCCGTATTTTTATTATTCTCGTCCGAAGTAGCCAACAACCGAGCTTATCTATTACCTAATGGCATTTGATTCCGTATTGAAAAAAGTATCGCTTTATTTGGTCATGCGACTCTTGGTCTGGCAGGATATTAGTATAGTTATAGAAAAATCTTTATGTGAACTAACCGTTGAGTTTCGTACCGAGAAAAGCTGAGCGACAACGCGGTAGAATCGAGCCAAGGCTATTATTCATTCTCGGAGCTCGTGCTCACCGTAACGAACGCGTTATTTTCGATGGAATGCCGCGATGGTAGAAGTGCTTTCTACGTGCTCACACGAGAGAGACCGAGACCGAGTACAGTCAGAAGGCTCGAAACGAAGGAAGAAAGCATGCGCGCAGTTGCCGTGAGAATAATTATCTTCCTTACGGATTTACGAGGTACTTTCTCGATGACTAATTTCGAAACGAGAGGCTCGCGGAGTTGGAGCTACCAGAAGAGCACCAGAACTCGTGAGTCGGAGGCGCGTGATCGTGAAACACCTACGAGACTAGGAGGTAACGCCTAGGACGCCAAGGAAAATGGAGCGCCAGTGGGATGGTTGGCCGGCCGGTTGGCCATGCTCTACCCCTGGACGACGACGTCGACGACGAGCTCTCTCGTAAAAATAACGATTGTGCACGTTGCCCGTGAGGTCATTAAAGAACTCCCAAGAGGGAGTCCGCGCCTCGGTTCGCGATTGCCCCGTGGCTGGAAGCACACACCATGCCAGTACCGAGGAGTATAACGGCCAGCTGAGCGAAACGTCCTGTCCGGTTTTAACGCACGTGACCACTACTGTTACTACTACTACTACTACTACTATTACTATTACGGTGATTACTACCACTGCCATCGGTACATTAACTTCACGATGCAACTCCTCTGGTTGCTCTACTCCAGAGAGTCCTGCAAAGGATACCCGTACGAACCCTCCGACACGCTGCTAGTTTTCGAGAGACGATCTTTCATTCTGAACTCTGTAAACATTGTCCGGAGCCCCTGTAATAGTATATTCTTCGGCTCACCGTATGTGTATGATCTGTTTTGGCTCTTGGATTGCCATTTCGACCCATCGGTGACTCTTGACTGTGACACTATATTCCTTCAGCCAGAAGCTTTGCAACTGTTGGTGCGAAATCCACCGACCGAAATTCAAAATCTCATTCTCTGTCCATGTAACGTGTAGCGAATGGGGTGGGTCGCGAGACATGTCGAGCCAGCTCGCTCCGGCCGAGCGATAAGGCGGACTTTATGGAAGTCGGCAATGGCCTCTGCTGGTTCTGGGTACTACGTATTCACTGTACAACTAGACTAGACTCTCCTGGCCGGGCACGTGTACAAGCGACGCCAACAGAGGGATGAGAGTTGTTGCGAAAGGAATCTTTTCTCCCCCACTGAAGGGTTTTCTGTGTGTAAAAGCCAAGCGCATCTGTGCTCACGGATGCAATGAGATTCCTTATTCGGCGGATCTTCCAAGAGAACTCGTTGTTGGCATGCAAGACTACGGCATGCAATACGTATTACTGCAAATACGTCTGACACCTGAAACTGTTCGTTGCAGCGACCTCAGTGACATTGCCAGCATCTCTTATTTTTCGCTGGAACATGAACTTCTTGTATCTTATATCCACCTGACGATTTTTAAATTTTCCAATTCATGTCAACTCGTTTCGTGCAATAATAACCAGATCCGTATTTATTCGGCCTTTTGTCGATGGCAAGTTGTGACCGTAGATTAACAATCCGCGTTCGAGGAAATCTTGCGACTGGAATAAACTAGTCGGATAATACGTGAGAAATATACAGAAATACACGTCAAAATAAAACGACAATAAGAAGGTCATATACCGATCACCACAGAGCGGCGATAAATCTACATCTTGGGGCAGATCTGTCAATACGTCTTTGGAATAAAATAAAGAACGTCTCCACCGTAATTTGGAAGAAAATAACGCCTGAGGTAGAATTGAGAAAGTGTTGGAGAACGCAAAAAGTAGAGAACATAGATCGATTGTTTTGCCGCGCCACGGTGCCGAGGTCGACCCGTCGGGCACATGGTTGTCGCGCGCGTATGGGTACGGTAAAGCGTGTGTACCATCATTCCATCTGGCGTATTTCTACTCCTGACCATTTTCACCTCTGTCTGGCATCGGAGCTATACGAGCCAAAACTTTTCTCTTGACTACGAACTCGATTTTCTATTCCTTTTTTCGATGAACTTTGTAATTTTCTGAGGTCGAATACGAAAAGTTGCCGAGTCATTAAGCTCCCGGCTTTTATAAAAAATACTTTTTAAAATGTTCTTCGTTGATGTTAATAATTTTCGATTCCACTAAATAAACTAAAATAAAATAAAAACTAAATGAAAACTAAGATAGTTTTACATTCCAGTTTCAAATTGTCATCTATTTTCTCTTCCTTGATACAATGAAAGCGAGATATTTATAACCCATCAGTTATACTTATATTGTGTAAGTTTTGTTGTGTGTTGTTGTTGTGTATTGTGGAATACCTTATAATTTGGACGATGGATCTACTACTGCAATTGTAAGTGATGCATGAAAGGAGGAGGGGGAATATTAGCTCATGGATAACACAGCATCGAAAAAGGTGCAGATCACTGCTCCAACGACTTTCTGCCCCGAAGCGACGCTTCTTCCCCTTGAACGGTGCTTTCTGTATATACACGATTCTTATTCGCCCCAAAGCGCATTTATACACTCCTATACCACAGTATAATATGCTATAGCGGTACTTCAGTAATAGTAGCCCTGTGGCAAAGAGTTATACCAAGAGGTAATGCATTCCATTTTCGCCGTTGTCGCGTGGCGCGTCGTTGGTCTCTTGAATATAGTAGGAAGCGCGAGGGGTGGCAGTGTCATGACAGTCCCGTAGGTGGTACGTCGTCGTCTTCGTTGTCCTCGTCCTCTTACTTCTCTGGCTCCTCGGCCTCCACGGCCCGTAGTTGTCCTATAAACAAGTCTACGGCTCTTATAGTAGACTTATACTGTAAATGGTATTATACAGGTAGAAAGTGAGGGAGTCGGGTCGACGCTACCTGTAATAATACATTATAGAGAGTCTCCAACAAGAGCTGCGGACCTCTCCTCCTTGCACGATCTCCGGCCTACAACAGCCCCTCTTGCCCGTGCTGTTGGCTTGCTTGCTAGTTCTCTTCGTCGTCGGTGTCGGCGACAACGTACTTTTGCTCCCTAACCCACCGCAACGACCCTTGCCAGCATTAGGAACATCGATAGCCGAGTAGCACCCCGTACTTCCTCAGCTCGCCACCCTCTGTTGCTCGGCACAAACTCGCTTAGTTACTATACCCCAGCGTTTTGATATCGGTCTCCGTTCCGGTCGACGTACACCGCCGTTTCAAGCTTCGTGCAGATACCCGCTATATAACTGGGCTACATGCCGGTGCAGTGTGTATGCCACACGTCGTCACCGCCACCCTCAATGCCGTTGCAGATAACATCTCATTGTCACAGGTAGGTGAATAAATCACCTGGCTTTCGAGAGTCTTGGTGTGCTCTCTGAAGTTCTATGTGGTGGAATGGAGGATGTGTGCTGTACATACAACCCAACCGTGCAACGACTACCACTATTATCTTGGTCCTTCCTCGTAGTATCGAGTCATTTATAGCGTTTTCGATTCAAACGTGCTTTCGATAGCAGTTCAATAATGAACGCCATCGTGTTGTTGCCGCTCTACATTACCCGGCGGTATTTATAAGTGACGAAACAATAATGACGCAATCGATGATCATTCGCTTCTCTTGTCCAACATCAGAAAAAATCGATGAATTCCCTACGGTATTTCGATGACCAATTTCGTTGATGAACGACTTTGCTTGCTTCCCAACTTTTTGGTGAGCATTTCAGTGAATTCCAAGCGATAGACTACTGAATCATAAGGTGCTTTACATTAACGCGGGTCAATGCAGCTTTAGAAGCATCCCGCGAGAATGCATATGCATCGTTTGCTTTGATGACATGGAGATACCGAAACTGAGGGTTCGAAGCGTTTCAAGATTCCGCCCCATTGCCATAAGAGATGTGCAAACGATAATTTATATCAGTGAAATAGTCTGTTGCATTCCGGTACGAGCCAAGTTTCGTGATCGCGTGATCTCGAATGGCTTATCAAAGGATTGTAAAACGGGATGGGGGACGGGAGACGGGTATTAGTTATGTTTCGGTAAATCGGTGATCATGATGGATCGTCTTTGACGGCAAAGATAAATGGATAATTGTTTGAACCGCGGACTGCGGGAGCCGAAACTATATACCATTAACATCTGTACCACTTCAGAGTTAACGTACTGACGTACTTTGTAATTATTCTCGATTACTCGGTCGCATGGGGGAGTTTGGTAAAACGGGCGTTGATTGTATTGCACAGACCGCAACGACGTAAGAAAGGGAAGTGAGGGGATGAGAATCGTCACAGCGGGGAGTGCGGCTGCAATTAGGATAATGAGAATGGTGTGTCGACCGGCAAGCTACAGGAAGAGAATGTTCGCTGAAGACGTCAGGACGAACGTTGTAAGCAGTGTGTTTGTCATTCGAACAACACCCGTACACGCCATCGTGTCTGCTATCGGGATATGGGGATCACAGGTTCCATTGAAGGAACAACAGGAACGCGATAGAATACATTCCCGCAATAACGACTATGGAAAATCTCTTTATTATCCTATACAAGTGTGAATCCTACGCGAATAATAAAATACTAAAGACGCGTCTATAGCACTGTTCGGTGTCGACTGTGGCAGCCCGTGATGTCGCCATTGCGTTTCTTACTACTATCTGTCCCGTTATATCTACCATCACGACTATAGGAACTCTATTGAACTACCAAACCCCTAGCAGTAGTTTACGCCCCTCATCATATTGCACCATTGTTATATTCCACGCATCCAGCAATGCTGAGTGTAAAAAAGGTCTGTCTACCGCCTTACCTCAGGATGTGCGGGCGCGCGCGTGTTTGTGTGTGTGTGTGTGTATGTGTTTGTTAAGTTATACAACTCCCATGGTTCAAGCGTTCGAGCGACCCCTCATCGTAGCAGTCTTTAATTACCAACAAAACGTTTTCGGTCGCGTGTCTCGTAATTAACCTGTTAATGACTTCCCGTGACTGCTATGCCACCGTGAGCGACGCTACCGACGTGTCACTTTGGCGTGTGTCCGTACCTCGCGCCGAGTTCTATGTAAAGTTACGTCGAGTGTCGACTACCATCGTAGCGACGAAAATTCTAGAATGATTCACGGTGTTTTGATCATTTGGAAATCCATTGCTCTTCTTTGCTATCGCACCACCGACTGACATCAAGTATGCGGGTACTTCGTCAAGAATCTCTAATAACGTCAAGATGATGATAGCAGCGGTGATGATCAGCACTCCGCGACCGTCAAGAGTAAGTCAAGAGGTTGCGTTAGCTAATGGGAGTTCCATTTCTCGAATAGAAGTCTGAAGTAGCGGAAGATGCAGGGAACGAAGTAGAAATTTGCTGAGCACGGTGAGTTGAAAACGGAAGTAGTAGGTAGAAATTGGCTATGTACTGTTCCGCGGCACGTGTGCTAAGTAGAGAACACGAGATATAGTAGTTTGCGTTGCTCAACCGAGTATTGCAATGGGACGAGCTTCAGCATTAGATCCAGAAACGAGAGACAGGGCACCAGCTGCATGAGATCGAGCTCTCGGAGCTTCCAAAGCCGGAGGCCCTCGACTGCTCGTTCGAGCTCCACTGCTCCAGCTGGATGGCTATCTCGTTCACCTACTCAGTGTCTCTCGCTTTCTCTCTCTATCTCTCCGGTCTCGCAGGTGCTCGTTATTCCGCCACCCAGACCCGGAGTGGCGTCGAACCACGATGTATATGTACGCAAACTAGCGTAAGGGCGCCTCCAGAGGATGTTACGTACGTTAGTTTCGCATGTACGTACGCACGGGGTTTTGGCGTCACGAACATTACTCCTACGGGTACTAGCTATTACTGTGTACAGTTATATGCTACACGTGTTACTGGCATTGCAAGCTCTCTTGAAATTCTGCACACACTAATATTCGCGTCGGCATACGTACCCTATGTATATCTAATTAGCCAGTATTTCCATATTGGATATATCCATCAAATGAAAGACAGACGGTGTTTCGACGATAACGATTAACGCTGTGCTTCGTTTCTACCCAGACATTATTATCATTGAAGAAATTGGGAAATAAATTGATATTCTATTTATAAGAAAAAGTAATTCCGTTACGAGATACCATGCTAGATCTATGTAATTGAAACGCTGTAAATACAGCTGCGGAAGGTGTATTGATATTATCTCGGATTTCATAGTAAAATTTACTTTTTCGATTTATATTTTATTGGAGTTTGCATTGTATGAACTCGTAACTGAGTTCAGTATTTGTGGATTGGCCCGAAGATACATGACGACCGGGCGCAACATTAATGTGGTATATATTGGACGTAGATGATAAAGGACAGGATGAACTTCGGTGACGTTTTACGACGGTAAATAAGAGACATCATTTCGCGTTCTTTTGACGGTTTGACAGATACAACTCGACATTTAGTAGTCCTGCGGCCATATACAGCGGGCCACATTTGTCTATAATATTTTGAGAAGCCAACACGCTGCGAGGGGGTTGAGGAAAGATTCAGTACCGAGAGCCCCGGTGTACTACCGAAGCGGTAGCTAATACGCTCACTGGGACACCTGCCACTCATTATGCAAATTCGTCTATTAAGACGCTCGTTACGCTGTACACGGGGGTTCTTAAGCTCCCGCGCGAGTCTTGCTATAATTCAACCTTTATTAAGCGAATAATAGCCAAGTGCCTGACAAATCGAGTGTCTTGTTCAACTCCGCGATATTTTTACGAGAGCGAAGTACCCAAAATTTTAATAACAAAAAGTGTTATACGTCGAGAGGCGCGAAAGTAGCGGAAATAATAATAGATCTCTTAATGAATTGCCACTTTGTGAGAGGAGAGAAAAAATAGGAGTGATCTCATTTGCCTTTTTATTTTGGACTAAAGCACCAGAGGCGCGAGTGTTGTATGAAAACGTTGCTAACCTACTGATATACAAGACTGCAAATTTATGCATGAATAAACCCGAGGAAACAGTTTTTGCAATGACCATATTTGTACCTTTTAACTGACAACAATTATTACTTCACGTATTATTTTGTGAAACAAAACAAAAAACGCGAGACTAAAATAGGCAAAGAATTAGTCACGCGAGATTAGCTCGTGCCGCAGAACGAAAAGGAAAAAAAAGCATGGAACCCAGTATTCGTTGCTTTGAAATGCGGCAAATGGAAGGTACGTGAGACATGTCGGGTTTATTCAGGACTGAAGCACGAGTACGTCGGACGAGTTAGGAGGAGAGAATTTGGCGTTGGTGAAGGAGAATCGGAAGTGTCCGTGGAGCATGGTGTAGAACGACCGTCGCGACGTCTTCTCCCTTCTCCTTTGCTTGGCTCTCTCTTCGGCGTTCCGTTCTTTGTCTTGTCGCTTACAGTCTCTGCTGCGATGCCTCCGCGTTCGAAACCACGTCCCTTAATTATTCAATTAAATAAAGGAGACCGAGACGGACTGCAGGTAGCGGCAAGACTGTGGCAGCGTGACGCCGAGGGATGAGATGGCGGCGGGCTTGCAGCCTCGACTCCGCCACGTTAATCACCACTACCGCGCCGCGTTTCAAACGGGAACAATTTTGTGATGCGTGCTTCGCGTGGTAGATATATTTTCTAACAAACGGCGTAAACCACAACTATATGAAAACCGCAGTGAACCGACCGATATCGCGAGTTCCTTCACCGCGCTTTTTATTATATCTTTTTTCTTATAACCACAGTGGTTAATATTACTTCGACCAGACGGATTGGGGTGGCGATCGACGCTAAGAGAATTTTTTTTATTTCTGACGATTATACTCGCCTCGAAGGCTAATTCGCCTGGTGAACCGTACCGCCTTTCTCTTCGGAATTTTCCGTTCGAACTCTTGACTGTTCGTTCATATTCCTCTCGTCTCAGTTTAATCATTATAAAGTCTCGAAAGGGGAGGGAGTGAGCCTCGAAGTTTTAATGAATCCTTCGTAAAACCACTTGAATATCCCCATTGGAAAAAAATATGTTAGTAACCGAATTATTATGGATAAATTAAAGCATCGGCCCTCCTTTTTCTTCATCGGTAAAGGGTTCATTTTAAGTTCGTGAAGAACTTGAAGAAAAATCGTACGAGGTTGTTGAACTATTACAATCATCATTTTTTATAGATTCTATAATTGCTTTTTTTTTTTTGAGACAACATAGAAAGATTTCTGTTGGTTTACGTTATTCGGAGCATTCGGAGTCTTGAACATTATGACCGTCGCGCCATGTCGTCGGTGACGTGTACAGATTTGGCGCCAATCCTCCGGGAAAACAAACTTTCCACGCAAAGGACAAACTCTATCATCCATGGTTCCTGGTTAAAATCCGTGAGAGTAATGAAAAGCGTTGGTTTCGTAATGCATACCGAGAGTGCGCGTATCCACGTGCAACTCTGCCGCTCCCCGTCGCGGCGTAATGAAATATGCGACACCATTCGCACCAGGGGAACGGCGGAGCACAGGAGCCAGAGCGAGTCTGGTGCACCAGTAGCCGTGTGCCGCGGGTGAGGGGTGCTATCATGCCTTCGCATGCAAACCAGCCCTGTCCCGTAGATTTTACACGTACCTAACCGGTAGTTTCACACATACACACGCGTGTAAGAGCGTCAGGGTTAGATGGTACCGGGGGTAGCTTGCTGGGGAAAACCGGCGAGAGGGCTCTACATATAATACTCCCTTAAACCGTCTCTTCTCCCTCTCTCTATGCAGGACTCTTGCCTGCCGCCTCCGTACTTTCTCCCTTCTCTCGTTCTCTCTCTTCTCTAACCAGATTTTCCGTGATATACCGTTTTAATTTTCATACGCTGACGGCTGCCGCCTGCAAACATCTATTGCCGGGGGATTGATTTACCGGTGGCGAAGGCCCATTCTGGTTGCTGCTCCCGTTGTGCACTGGCGTACGGCTCTCACCGATTCGCAATCCACTCCGACGAATCTAGCCACCCACCTCCCCTATCCATCCTACACTACAACCCGTAGGTTTTTCCTGCCATCGTTTCGTCACTGCGACTTGTACTTTTTTTTGTACCCCCATCCGACATCCATAAAATGTTTTCCCACGCCGTCTGTGTTTTTAGCTTTTGTTTCTGAAATTTCCAACGTTATAAACACAATTCTTACCTGCGTAAATATCTCGTGGGCTTATTTTTTATCGTTTGTATCCAACATCAAACGTCGCTGCAATCTGCGGAGCTATCGATTGAACTCAACTGCTACGATATAAAAAAAAAATTGAAAGAGCCAAAAGCCTTTGGCGTTCAAATGGTTAATCTTTGCAGTTTTTTGCGCGTATTATTCGGGAATCACTTTCATCTCACGTCACAAGCGAATAAATAAATAGAAAAAAATAAAACGAGAATACCTACTACAGTACAATACAGCAGTCAAAGTGCGTTTGTCGATTAACTGTAATTACAGTCCAAGGGGGTGCTGTCAGAAACGTTTCAATGGATTGCATAAAACAGCAGTGGGAAGTTGAATGATAGTATTTTTATAGGTGTCGTCGGTTCCAATGATAACGGATACTTTCTAATTATTGGACAAGTATTTCCTCCGGAATATTTATCAATTGATATGGATACTCCACTTTTATTTCAGCTAATTTACATCGTTAAACTTTTTTTTAATGGCTGCTCTTTGCTTATTGTTTTTATTTTTTTTTATCGGAAATGCAGTGATTTTTCCTTTCTTACCTTTGAGTTACTTTCATATTACTGTTGTCGCTATATAGTTGCTTGCCATCGTTTCAACTTTGAAGCCATAGAACTGCGGGCAACTGCCTTGTATGCGGTTTTTCAAATTCGTGATGTAAAGTTTTTCAACGGCCCGTTGGGTATAACGCTAGAGAGAAGCTGGCAAAGTGATTCCAATGGCGTTTGACGACATTCGAAGGGTTCACGACCAACTGTACCGCAATTCAAGTTGCTTGTTGGCGATCCATTGGCGTTCGCCAGAGTTGTACGGGGGTGTGTGATTATTTATTGTCACAACTTCGCGATGGTTTCTGAAATCGAGAAAGGATCGTGATGTCGCTAGTGACGAGAGGCTCAGTATCTTGGGATTGTAACCGAGTTTCCGAAGATTTTTATGACAACAGCGTTGAAAGCCTCAGATTCTCGATATGTTTCCCTCTTTCACGTTCTGAGGATTCTCATCTCTTTCACTGAGCGCGTTGAACGATATTTTTTTTAATGAAAAAAATTACATGCAACCTTAATTCAATTGATCTTTGCGAAAGAGCGTAGAATGTTCATTCCAAGAATGGGTTCAATCACTTCGCGGATATCGGAAGCGCAGACTTTCGCAGAGCTTGTACTTTCGCCTCTGTCGTCATTGTTTCTTGAACTCGGGAAAGGTATTACGCTGCAAGCTGATGCGATCATGATCTCGGAAGAGTGTCTACGTGCTGCAAAAGCATAACGTAAGCTCAATTTCGAGTTCAGTCGAATCGGACATTTTCCACGATAGAGAAAAGATGAGGCTGGCTGCAGTGGCGGCGACGGGAATGATACAGGAATGTTAGAAACTCTGGTTGAAAAAATATGGAAATACTTAAAAATGTTTAGCTTAATTATTAAAACGTGTTTATTAATAATAAATAAGGTACACAGAAGTATCGTATCTGATTCAAATTAATGAGTAAAAATAAAATCTATAATCTCTACGAATGTAGCACACTGGGGTTTGCGCACTGCTCCACGAAATAAAATATTCGTCGGAAAAGACCTTGGAAAGGTGAAATCTTTCCGAGTCGATTCAGTCACGCGGCGGCAGTGTCTGTGTCGGTAAGGGAATAAGAGATTATCGTCAAACAATTCGCGTTTCCAAGGAGACAAAGCACATTTCGGTTGGCTCGCGCGACAGTAGAGCTTTTGGGCATCAAACTCATCGACTCCAGTCTTGAAACGCGACGAGGATTCAATCAAGAATCAGCTCGTAAAACGGATAAAAGTTATCTAGACCAGCCGCCCGCGCCTCATCCCTATATTCGCGTTCACCCCTCTTTCGGTGGGCCCCGCCGATCGAGGAAGTTGAAAGGGTGGTGAGCGTGTGAACGACAGAGGGTTGCACGAGGTGCACGCAACCACCACGCGACCTCGCGCTTCGTGGTACAAATGACTCTTCCTCTATTTCTCGACTTCTCCGCCGCATCAGAGTCAAGCCATAGCCAACCTCGGTGCCCGTCGTTATTCTCCACCCTCTCTGCCTCGCTTCTGCCGACTACTTCCCCGCAATTCGACCGTCTCTCTGTTACTCCTCTTCTCCCTTATCATTCCACCGTTTCTATACCTAGAAACTCTCTCTCGTTCTTTCACGAGGATCGCGCGAACGCGACCGCGCTTCACCGTACAATCTCCGACGATCGTAATTTGATATCATCCAATGTAGATCGACGCTCTGCGCTACGTTGTGCGCGCGCGAAGTACCACGAGAGCTTTATTCCTATCCAACCCTCTGCGCTTACCGGTCCGTCAGGGGAACCCCCGGGAATTTATGATTGTGTGTGTCTCTCACGTTCCTCATGTACTGCACCGTAGTCAAGCGTCGATGTGAACAATATATATACATATAGATACGTATACAATTGCCAGTAGTCGGGCGTACGCCTGCGGCAAATTTTCAGCTTTTGAATCTCGACACAGGGCCTCTCGGCACGATTTTATTGCCGGATTAT
Organism: Buathra laborator; assembly: GCA_934046635.1. NCBI lineage: Eukaryota > Metazoa > Arthropoda > Insecta > Hymenoptera > Ichneumonidae > Buathra > Buathra laborator. The sequence continues at coordinate 462,775 of OW203897.1, read as the reverse complement.
TCGACTGTAAAATCACCGAATCGATTGTGAAACTAGTCGATTGCCGTACAGTATCGCAGTCACTCCCGTATCGTCATTCACAGTCGAAGCTGTGAACAAAACGATTGATGGCACCACCACTCGCGTTATTGGGCATTGAGCATTAGTAATATTTATTTTTTAATTTTTTCAGAGATACGAAAAAATGATCACGTTCGATTTACCTGCATCTCGCCTGTCTCGAGATTGATGATATTCATGTGTCATATAAAAATAAAAAAATAAAAAAATAAACCAACACATATATTGATGAAGCGCGCTGATACGTTGCTTTTGCAAATTAAGTGCCGAAAAATAAATTGCATCAACGACCTGTACGGCACGATGTTCTATATCGCTGCCGTGTATCACGTTGTTTCCCCCGCTAGTTTCGTGCGGTCTGGAAAATATCGAGCGATATCCAAGCACGATGCCGTGTATGACAGTACAAATTGGGGTTATTGCATTCCAAGCATATCGAAAACTCGATCATTTAATAGAACCACGTAAAACCGCCAACGCTCCGACTCGGAGTTGTGTTATAATTCATTGAAATTATATTATATATTAGTTAGTTCGTCGCATTTCTCGCTCCATCGGGAAAATGCAAAAAAAAAAAATAGAGAAAAACTGAAAAGAAAAAAAAACAACGACCGATGCTAAAAACAAAAAAAGCGTAAACCCTCACGTGAATATCGATTAATGCGAATGAAAACTGTACAGAGGAGTCTGAGGATGTGATGAAAGTGAAAAAAAAAAAAACATTCAAGAACTTTGGAAACTGGCATTCGATACATTTTCTCTTCAGACTACGTGAAAAGTTTTATCGGGAATTAAGAGCGTTCTCGATGTTGCCGGTGATGTTGGTGCAGCTTGTGTATAGAAAGACTTGGGGAAAGGCATCAGAAGGAAAGAGAAAGAGAGTAACGGATAGACGGAAAGAGACGTGCTCTTCAAGTTGCCGGGACGACGTAATTAAACTCGATGGCTCTCCGTCTCCTCGAATGTTATTTCAAAAGCTTCGAACTCGCTTCGCGTGCGCAGTGATTAAGAGAAACGCCGAACGGCCCGCGGCATGACTCAAATTTCGCGTACAGTACCGTCGCCACCTGAATCAGGGAAGATTTACTAACACGCAGCAAGTAAAACTGTCGATGCACCGAGCGGTACTACATACATAACCATTTATTTTTTTCCAGTGAATAACCAAAAGGTTGTTGGACTTTTGAGTTTATACCGTTTGCCTTCGTTGATGAGTGTACCGCTACATCCGCAATCTACATCACGGATAAGAGAAATTCTTACGAAGGAAAATGGGAGGTTCTTTCGCACAAATTCTCATCGTCTGCGCGTTGCAGAGAATTGGTATAGCCGTGTATCTTGCGACGCGCCCAGTGATCATTTCATTTCCAAATTGATGTACGGGCTCTTTCGTCGTACTTCATCGTCGTCCCGTAGCTCAGTTAAGTACGATCGATTCCGAGTAAAGCCGCCGATCAATCATCACAAACCGCGGATAAAATGCCTCGTAGCTAGAATTAAGAGGTCGAGCAAATAAATGGATAAAAAAAAGGGCTTCGTTAGATATTTCGAAGGGACTAACAGACTCACCCCTACGATATGCAGTAACGCCGTATATGCGTTATCTGTACGTAGTATAAAACGTCTACGAACTCGGCAATAAACGTGAAACAAGCACGAGACCAAAAATCCGAAGGGAGAGAAGAGAAATCGAAAGTTTGCACACCATCATCGACTCTGCAGTCACATAGATACACTGGACTACATTGGAAAAACTTCGAGACCATAGTCCCGAAGTGGTGAAGTTATGGATCAACGAGCAAAGTGACTGATTGCAGATATTAACAACTTTAATGTTATTCCATCGTTGCCTGTCCTCAACATAATATTGTTCGAAAGTAAACTCGTAAAAGTCTCGCCACTTCCAAAGCCCGCCAAAGTCCTTCTCCACTTTTATAAGCGGAAAAAATAATTTCACAAATGTTAAAAAATGATCAACTAAAAATGAATCGCTTTAAAGAAATTGTATTAACAAAAAAAATAATGAAATCCGAATTCATTATTCGTACATTATAGTTGGAACATTTATTTGTCGTTGAGTGATGAAATATGTCGACTATAATATGCGAATAATTATTTGTTATTTCACTATTCTGTGTTGATACAATTTCAGTATTATACGTCTTTTTCATACGGCACTTTTTTTATTTGTGTAAAAATAATTTTAAAAAAAAACATATTACCGAAAAAAAGCTCTTTTTTTAATTAATACAATTAATAAAATTTCGTTATTACACATCTTTTTAATCGGAGATTTTAAAAATGTGAAAAATCATTTTTTGACGTAGTATACGCAAAATTCGATTATACATTCGAAAGGGGGGGGGGGGGGGGGGGGGGTGCATAAGCACCCCTGTCAAGTCAGCAGACATTCAACTTATACCAAAATTAGGTGGTTTTAGGTCGCTAAAAGACACAACAAAAACTTCATTGTTTCAGATCTCTATTATTAATAACATTCTTACACGAGATTTCGAGTTTTTTGGCCGCAGATACAAAGCACGAAAATCGAGTATAGCGTATATCGATAGCACATAAAAAGCACTTAACTTTGACGCGTAGTACATACATTTAAGAATTTATTTGACAAAGATTCCTGTCAACTCTGCGTCACGCCAACAGTCTTTGACTACGGGTCAGTTTTTCGGTCAGGGCGACGAAGCAACCATCCGTAACATATTGTACGTCAACTGTACCCAAATCACAAGTTTCTTTAATCGAGAGATATTGGTATTTCAGTTTTTTTGAGTTCCTATGAAAAGGCCTTATCAGATTAGCGAGGAGATGGTTTTGGCAGCGGGAGTGGGGCAGGAAAATCCAACATGATATTTATCAAAAGCACTTAAAGAGCACATAATTCTGGTATGCTGTAAGTATGAACAAAATTGTTGTTTAGATGCAGAACTGCTAGCTTTGCGTCAAGCCAACGGTCCTAGTAAAATTTTCATTTTGCGGTGAAACTAAAAGAGCACCAAATTTGTTGACTTAGCACCTAATTAGCACGTAAAGTGCACCTAATTTTTATATGTTCAAAATCCCTTTTCGTAAATTTGGATTTGCTAGCTTAACGGACTTACCGCGGCTGCCTGCCTCGATTCTCTCTTAGAGGGAATTAGAATATTTTTGCGAGTAGTGAACTCGATAATATGTCATTAGAGGGCACACTCTATGAGCTTGAAACATGATTCCATCAATCAAGAAAAAAGTGACAACGCAACTACTAGCAAACGAAAGAAAGTCGGTGAGAATGATCGAGAAAAATCTGTTACTATTAATGTGATTAATTGTGGCGTATAGTAATTTACTAAATCAATAACGTTGTAACGTGTTTGTTAAATATTACAACTTTTGAATCCACCTAACTTTTAAATCCACATATAAAATTGGAGACAACGCAGTTTCTAAGAGTAATGCAACTGTCAAAATCACCGAAGCTTTTGTTTGCGTGTCTTTAGCGGAAACTTTTGCAGTCACGTAAAATGTTGCGTTTGCCGAGCGTTTTGTATCTTGCGTTGCTGCATGATTTTGATGGTTTTTTTTTGTCTTTTCACGTGTCTCTATCAGAACACTTTTAGGTGCGAGTAGGATCGGCCATTTTTTTTGAGGTACGAATTTTACATATACTGCGTCAAAAAATATCGTAGGTGACACGTGCATATGTTTTACGCATCGTGCGTATGTCTTACAAAATCGCATTGTGCGCACTTTTATCGCATAATATACTATTAATTTCATTCTTTTTAATGTAAAAATGGGACCACACTTTGCGAATGTGTTCATACATTCGGTTCTATCGGTTATATAGCAGATCTGATGTGAGACGAATGAAAAAATAATGGCTGCATGAGTCGCGCAAATTTCGATATGTTCAAGCTCGTTATTTAAAAAAAATCTGTATCTCTGTCGATTCGCAGCTAATTCTAACGAAACGTGAAAAAACACAGGTCGCGATGCAGAGAAACGCTGTAAGCAAGTTCCGCTCAAATATTTTAAGTCGTTTCGGATAACATCGTGTATCAAAGAAAAACACCCGAAGTCACGGTGAAACGCGTAACCTCCCGTATTTTGCCCGGCGAACCCGGGCCTAGAAAAGAACTTCTATCATCACTGACCCAATACTTGTTTCCCTATTAGACACCGAAATCCCGTCGGATCCGGGAAAGTATGCGTTGCGGAATTGGTGAAATCCACTCGTGGACCTCATCACCGCAACTGAACGTATCTAGTTTCCATGGACAATTGCAATTTCGAAGCTCCGATCCCCCATGTTACGTGTTGGTTCATTTGAATTCTGACACTTTGATCGATTCTCCGCTGTGGGATAGCGAGCACCGGTGATGAAACATCGGTCTGTCATAACGGCGAGAGATCCACCACCCCTTTGAAAATTCCCTAATTCAGGTGCATCACGCACTCGCCACCAGAGTCGTAAATCCCACTATTCATTTCTGCTTCCACTTATGCACACTCACGTCGATAATGATAATTCTCTGCTTCTCTGAAGAAAAATCTTTCCTTCTGCAAATAATCCTCATTCAATCGTTCCAATGTTTCTTTGGCACGAAAATGTTTTGTTTTAAAATAATAATATCTCGCGTGCTCGTCGTCGAGTTTTCTCCTCAATATTGGACGGCTAAGCCGAGTGAGAGCAGAGTAGTGGAAGAGAAGAAACTATTACAGAAGCGTAATGAAAAGCCTGAGGTTTGTTTTCTCTTCTCGAAGCGGTCTTCCGCCGAGTGTACTAAGACCCTTTCTATAGTCGTGGTGACGTTTCTCCAGGCGCACTTGGGTGCGAGTCGGCGTGGTTACGCGAGTATACAATTCTACATTGTCTTCTGGTCCACTGTGGCAACACGACCACGAAATTGTTCGTTCGTTAAAATAATATCTTCTTGAAGTTTCGCAGCGCGAAGAAATACATCAGACCATACAAAATTATTGATGCGGAAATAAGAACAATGTAGAGTTTACATTATTCCTGCATGAATATCGTTTACATTGTAAACCATATCGTGCCACGATGTATACTGTCAATGGTATTATGTTGGACGAGATTTTTTTTTATTCGTCACAGAATAGAAATAATGAAGAATGGAAATGTTAATAATAAAGTCATACGCAGAAGGGTAGAAAAGAATAAGCGCCCTTGGCGTGTCTGGCTGTGCCATGGAGGATAAAGAGCCTTCACACCTATATATTCCTTTCGGCAACGAGTATGCTTGCCTTTTGATGTTTAACTTGGCCTTTGGGATTCTCGCTTTTTCCTATAGAATCGTGTCTCGCATATCATCATTCATTACCACCCCCGATTGTGCATAGTACTAACGAGACAGGAAGAGCGACGAAACACACCAGGGAATACACCTGGATATCGTGTATTCGTAATTTCTAGCGCTACAGCGATGCTCCAATCTCATCCTCGTCTGAGACTCCGGGTCGGTTATGTACCCATCTGCTATCACACCATTCCGTATCTAATACCTTCTGTTTCCGTGTGCATATGCACCGATGTTCTGTATTGCAATCCCGGAGATAGCGAAACAGTTGCATTGATTATTGACGGTTTATCAATATGTGCGGCAATCCTATTTCCACTGATGTTACAACCACAACTTGAAAGACCATTTCATTGTATCATTTATTCATCGATACCAAGCAACAACTATGCATTGGAACAATACTCATTTGGCATCCTATTACGGTTACACGATTCGCGGAAAGCACTTGACATACTGATACGGTAACTTTGTTCTGCAACAGGGGAGTTTCTCAGTTCCAACACAATCATCGTGGTATAGATATATAAAGGTTTATGCATGGGTGAGTTGCTCCGTACGTTAACGTACTTTATCGCTTTCCCTCACTAGCCGCTGAACTCTCGGTGTGGTCTATACCTCTCTCTGACCTCATTCTCACTGGTTGACGGATAGGAGAGTAAGAGGACGATATGTAACTCTATCGAAGAGTCGCCGCACCGGTCAGCGGGCTGCGGAAATACCGCAAAATTCTGAGAAAGTCATCCAGGCCACTCAGCACGGTCAAGTAATTGTAGAGGGTGGATCTATACCTGGTAACTCACGGTGCAGATACTGACACTATACGTGCTATATATATGTACATGTGGGCAATTTAGACTTTTATTGCGGATCATAGCTTACGAGGTATAATAACACGACGGCGACGGAGGTCTTATTCGCGTGTGAGCCAATCCTCCCCGCCTACGCGATACAAGCTTTCCAACGGAGTTTCCAACACTTGGACTTTCTAGCCGTGACATCGAGACGCGTCAGTTTTGTACCGAACGAATGAAACTATTAGTTTCTTCTAATTGGTAGAACCAGCGCAGCTTTGTTTTCTTCGTAAACCATTACACGTCAGCATGCTTCACACACGGAGGTGATTAAAATTATTCGAGCGCTGTTTAGTTCGCCGAATATGATCAGCAAGTCCAAGCTCTCTAGTGTGCTTTCCACGTGTTTCCTACGGAGACTTTACAGGACTTGTATCTGCAGGGTAGTATAAACGCCGACGCTATGTTCGGGTTTATTTCCTCTGCGTATGTCCCCCCCCCCCCTCCGTGCCGCGAACTCACTTTGAAATTATACTGCCAGGGAGAGGAGTTTCCGAAGCAGCGCCATTTGGGACACTTTCGTGGCGAAGTATATGGTTGGGGTACCGGCAAGTAGTTATAGCGATGCTAGGTTAGTATTAGTACATATCCAGTATACACTGACGATATCCGTCACGAAGTCTCAGTCGGTTGATGCAACTACAAACATATATACATACATGTATCTGAGGAAATAAGTTTCTCACCAGTGGGAAGCTTCTGGCCGAAAGATAAGTTTATTGCTCTAAGTTAGCATTGAACTACTTACGCTCGCGTAAAATTCGTAAATAGTATATTGCATGCAAAACTTTCCGATTGGATCGGCGACCGATCGCCCGGAGTTTCTACCCCCAAAACCAGGGGCGAGCGCTATCCTATGTGTACCGCAATAAAACCATCGAATATAACTACGTTAATCGAATTCATCGGAGCCATATCCAGTCACGCGTTTATCCACTTGCGGTAGTGATCGCGTTAATCTCGGCAATTATTGGAAATATCTCGTGGACCCTCAACTATACTGCTAAATACTATGCTGTTGTGTTACCAGGTATTATCGAGAGGTAGCATCACACTCTCGCGGCCCAGCCACTTAGGATGCCATTCGGCTATAATGGTATCTATTATGCGGCGTTACCGTGAGACTTTCGTGGCCCATTTACACGGGATTAAGTTATTAAACTGTAGCGCTGGAAGTTGGACCGCAGCAGCGACGGCAGCAGGAGCAGAAGCAGCAGCAGGGAACAAACAGTCGTGCAGGGAGGGGCGAACAGAGAGCACGCGATCTACCTCTATCCAATACGTTGTTCCCCGCGGTATACCAACATCTGTTTGTTGCTCAGCGAGCAGTTATGGGGTGGCTGGGAGGGTGGTGCACGCGTACACATAGAACGGGAGAGACACAAAGTGAAAGAGAGAGAGTGAAATTCACGAGGTTCCCAAGTCCCGACTAGTTTCTCTCGTGTGTTTACATGCTATTCAGTTTGCTGAAATGGACATTGTATTCGTTTGAACCGGTAAGTGTCTAACGAAGCGAGCGAATTACTTCGCTCACGTCCCTTTACCCCTTTCGAACGGATGCGCGAAGCATTTGGCTATACGGTATGTTGGTTTTGTTTGAATGCTCGAGCGACTGACCAAAAGTATTTAACATTTGGGGAACCGGGATTTGGAGAATTTAGGCACCCCTCACCCTTGAACTGATGCTACGTTTCCGCGAGCTGACTGGCATTCAAATCCACGGTTAATGCTACAATGATGTTTTGGATCCGATTCTATAGCGATGTTCAATTGTTCCAACTATCAGAATTTACCATTACGTGATTCAACACAGTTGCGCCATAGTTCCCAATCTGGACTACAGACGGACAGATCTGTCTTTTAGCCCCTTTCATAATCTCTTACGCTATACATGTTTAAAATCTCTCCTAATTCTCAACTGCCGAGTCTCTGTCATCACGTACTGCCACCGTGTTTTGTGTGATATAACTCGCCAATCTATTCGCTTCCGAAACAGTGCTCCACGTTTTGTAACATTTGAGATCCAATCACTCGCAACCAGATGCCGGTGTGTGTCTATTGTTTTCGTATGCTTGATTTTTCGTTCACCAACATTTTGCGTGGATGGTACATACGCTGTGAAAACAATTTTTGTTGAGAATTCATCGTGGACCGGTTTTCCGCAATCGGGTACACGAACAAAAATTGGTTTCGTCGAATATTTTACTGCGTCTATGTAGGGCTCGCATGGGCTTCGCAATAAAACAATTTATTAGCTTACATGAATTTCGTGTTATATGGAAATCATGACATTGTTTGATGTAACGCAATAACGATAGACTGCTTTGTGCAGCGAATGGGATTTTTTGTCGGGGTTATTGTTCCTTTAGGCATTCAATCGTAAAATCGTAAAATTGAAAAATAAAAAAACAAAAAAAAGGACGACGATTCTTTAGCTAAATGATGCATAGCTTGGATTTGATGTTCGTGATAGCAATTTGCTCCAACTGGATTAAAGAGCGGGAGGATTCATACTGATAATTCCGATTCAAAAGCAACCTAAGGATAAAAGGAGCAAGCAAGGGGAGAATTTTTAGGGAGTCAAATCTCTCCGTACGTTCGCCGTCATTATTGTGGCGTAGAATTTCGTTTTGGGGCGGTGTAGTGCAACGAGGCACGTACACACAGATTCCAATTAGATAAATCTTTTCGAGTCGGGGAACTATCACGGAATAATCGGTAACAGTGGGGAGAGCGGAGCAAAGGGAAAAGCCATAGGAGACCACACATTGTAGCGACAATTGTGTTTTGTTCAGTTGAGATTACCAGCCCCCGATAAGTATACACACATATCTTTTCTTTCTTTTTCTTTCTTTTTCTATCCCAATTCGCGTTAGCATGTTCGTGAGTCATCGTGCGACGGGGAACAAAACCCTGTCGGTTGTTACGTCTCTCGCTGACGAGATTGAAAGACAATTATTTTTGCGGTCGTTCGGGTGGAAAAAAACGGTGGCTATGGCTCTCTCCGTTTTCGTTTCTCTCTTCTGTCCGGGATGTGTCCGTTCATCCTTATATCCAACCGGGGTGGAGAGGCGAGAGAGAGGGAGAGAGAGTGAGATGTTCTCTGTCTCGTGTCCCACGAGAAATCCGAGGCCGTCTCTCGCATAAAGTCTCCGTCGGGCGAACCAAATTGGGCTCCTGTGTCGATTCGACGAAGGCGAAGACACAAGTCTAACCCTCCTAACTCTGTCGAAATAATGCTTCCCCGCAACTCCGACTCTTTCCGAATTTTGTATAACGACGGCGAAGAATAAGTTATGTTTAAAAAACGATACAGCGAATATATTCGTTGATATGGAGAGTTAAAAATATGTTGTAAAAAGAAATTCGGTGTGTTAGGGATTTGCGCAACGTGAAGAGATGATCAGTATAAAGTAATAGGCGGCCTCTAAGGCTCGTAGGGCAATTGAAGATGGAGAGGCCATAACCGATGGAGCATAGACACTTCCGCTGCAAGAGGGTTGCGCAAGAGCCGTCGGGGGTCTTTTAAGTCTTGAAGGGTCGACGAATGCGGCGGCTATGTTGCTGCCTAGCGTATGCCGCGGCGAAGCTACCTCTTGCATACACACGAGTACACACAGAAAAAGCCAGTCGAAGAACGAACTTTTCTTTTATTGCATACAAAACTACGTGGTACACAGTCGTGCAAACTCGAGCGTGTAAAACCACGTTTGCTCCCTTTAATATTACAGATTCCTCGCACTAACGCTAAAAGGTTTTTTTCACCAGCGAATCGTTAAGCGCGAATTCAATTACTCCTCGCACACTTTCCGTTCGCACACCCGAATTCAGTCACAGCGCGAGAAGTTTGCACGTACACAAAAAAAATAGCTTTGAATTATTCGAAGTATAAATTTAGTGCTGACTTAACGTAAGGAGTAATTTTTTTTTATTTATTGCTCGAACGAAATACGAGAAGCGCCCCGATTCCCTTCGGCCCCTTGTGAAAAATTCCTTCTAGGTATACTGAATCTGTAAGCCTCTTAGCCATGGCGTTTTCACGAAGAATGAAAGAGATACGCCGCGATGCTGGAATACGTTAGAGGGTAATAGCTTTCCCACCGCACCGTCGAGATTTCCAGAAATGGTCGTTTCGTCTTGTTAACGGAAGACGGTTTCTGATTTTTTAAAAATGACTGTTACTCGACTGAGAATAACCTGGTGCCAGCGACGAAATGATTGTCATTTGAGGGGGGCGTTCAGAAATTTCATTGTGCAAGAAGGCGTGTTTTTTTTATAGGTACAAAAATCGTCACTAACCCCATGCGATTGTTTGTCAATAACAGTGGTCTGATTATGGAAAAAGAACCATATACCCAAATATTAGAATTAGAATTGTTTTTTTTTTATCGCAGAAATGTTAAAAACTGATATTAAAAAAATATCCATAATAAACCAATAATCCACCCCTAATAAGTTGGTGTGTCACGGTATTTTATCGAAATATCGAAGATTTGAGATTTTCATTACTAGCCGTTTATTCGTGCTGTGATTGATCCAATTCGGTTACCTTTTAAATTTCACAGAAAATAAAATATTGAGGCGCCCGTAACGTCTTCTTCGCGCTCGACTAATCACGGCACGAATAAACCGACAACGATACACATATCGAACTTTCGATAGGAAACTAGCATGTAACGGTTGCACGCTGGGCGCGCGCCCGAAACCTCCTGTCAAATCTCGACCAATCACAGGACGAATAAAACGACAACAATGGAAATCTCGAAGTTTCAGTAGTTTTCGAGACTAATCGAGATGTATCATGACACACCAACTGTTTAGGAGTGGGAAAACTCGAAAGTCGATAGATATCGTTACACACCAACTTTTTATAGCAGAGAGAGAGAGATCGAAGAGCGAAATGCAGTTCGATATGTACATTTATATCGAAAATATCGAAATTCGAGAAATTTTAATTGTTGTCGCTTTATTCGCTTTCTGATTGGCTGTCGGACGAGCCCGAAGCTGTTCGATGAGAACCTTCAGTCATGTTGTATTTTAACAGTTCTTTGATAACCTTTGACAGTTCGATATGTAACATTTAATCTAATAATGTCGAAAGAAGAAACTAAATACAGAGATAATGATACGCGTGCGCAGCGTGCGATTGCTGCTAGTAAAGAATGAAACACGTTTTTTGTCCCGCGATCTCCCGTTCCCCCTCCCCCCCTTTACAAACTACGTATAATGGTGAAAAGAATTAGATATCCGTGGTTCAAGCGAAGTAATTCGTGCAACGTTCGGAACATTGAGACGTTGAGGTCAGCCGCGCGAGTCATAAACGAAGTATTTTTCTATTCTCGGAACGAAATCTTTACGAGAATCGTAATCTGCGAACAGAGCATGAAGGGAAATTTTATCGCCGATTGATTTACCCTCTGACCTTCCGTATGTCGTTCGTATCGAAGGTATGGCGAGGGATCGAACAAAGTGGCGTCAGACGACCGAAAAGGGGAAAGGGGTGTGTGGGTGGGTAGGGGGAGGGGGGATAGCATCGTTCTTAGAATAATGGACACAAATCAGCGAGTAATATCGTCAAGAGTGGCACGCCGTTCGGCAAGTTGTACCCAGTTTGCGAGTTGGCTATTGCACAAAATACATAGAGTCGACAAGTCTGGCTTTCTGTGGGACAATGACACGCACAGGGTAATCCAGGCGTCATGCAACACGACTGCACGCAAGCACAAAAATAGTTTTGACTGTGTTGGTGGTCTTTCAAACGAACGTACGATTTATATGGGCACATTGAGTGGAAGAACTCTCATAGTACATAAGGTATTACGTATACACTGTACACCCCCTCCCCCCCCAGTTCTCGCAATGTTACGGCGTTCCTATACACAAACTCGAAAGTAGAAACGCACAGGGTACATGGTCTTATATGTTATATTTATGTGTGTGTCTACCTGTAAATGGTATATTATTCACGGAGTTAACGTTAGTGTGGAAAGCTTGTCATGAAACGCACGTTTACACCGGGCCCGGCTTCCCGGCAAATCATAGGTGTCGGAGGGGTACATGTGCGAGACCACCGAGCGACATTTCGATCCAGCCGCCGATTTCTTCGTAAATTGCTTCAGCATCGCGACGAGAAGCCATTATAGTGTTCTAGAGAACATCGTCGGGGTTACAAACGTTATTGACCAGCAAGGGTGCAATAGAATGTGTGGGGAGGACACATTACTCTTAAGACTCCACGGGACCGCAACGTCCAAGACGGCGTGGAAGCGATAAAAACAAGAAAATGCCTGGATGTTTATCCACGCGAAAATCGTTTGTTAATATTCACGTAAAATTCACAATTTGAGGAGTTATTACCCGCGGGTCGGATCGTTGAAAATGTTGTTGCTTTTATAGTGTCGAGTCGTAAAAACACCGCTGTACAATTAATTAAATTCTGTGTTTAGGGGTTTTACGAAGTGGGGGTGGGTTCGCGGAATTATGAGTTAAACAGGAATGGTCTCTAGGATATTCGCAATTGGATTCAGGAAACAAGTGGAACGCAGAATGATAACGTTTCTCCTCGAAAAAGTGAATAGTAGCGGTGCGGTATCGTGTGAATCAGCTCGAGAGTTTTGCACCCTTTATTCTATCTATCTACTCTCCTCTACCCGAGCCCCCTAACTGAATTTGTACTGCAGATATATCTCTTGCTTCCTTGATTTCTCTAGCCGCCGTGACCTCTTGAATCGCGTACCGCTTTTGTTTGTTTATGTGCCAAATAACTCGACTGTAGTATATAATACAGTAAAAAGCAGAGAGAAAATATCAAAGACGGTAGAGGATATTTCACGGACCGCCTCTATATTCCTCCATCCTTCTATGCCGTCCTTCGCGGCGGTACACGAAATTTCGCTTCTTTCAAGAGGCTCTCGCGGTCGGTCGACCTTGCCGCAAATAAGAATGCAACTTCTATCGTCTATCGCATTATATACACGCTAAAGAATAGCTTTAATTATCTCGAAGAAAATGTCAAGCAAACCGAGTTAATGAGAAATTAATACTGGAACACAACACATGGGTCTGGCAGACCCGGTGTCTTTGTAGTTAAAAAACTTTGTCAGAAATCAATAATTTTAGGTTTAATTGCAGTGAAATCGAAATGCCAGGATGCGAGGAAGATTTTTTTATTAAGGTGTAATGTCGGTATAGTAAACATTGAAGAAGTCTTTTAATGAACCTTCGGCATTCAGAGACATTTTTTTTTAATTCAAGTTTTTCTTGAACAGCTCGGGTCCAGCAAACCCATGTGTGCTGTTCTATGGTTAAGAATGATTAGACAACAAAAAATTGTGCGTCTGTAGTATTGTCTTTGGTTCACCCCCTGCACGGAGTGAAAAATATGTTAAAAATACATGAATTCGTCTGGTGATGAGTTCCAGACAACATAGTGAATCTGGGACAAGGGAAAAATCTGGAAAAAATTGCTATAATTGCCAAGAGACCCAGTTTCGGAACACGTCCCTATTTTGGACGCTGCCGTCGTATTTCCGCGTATACTAAAAGAATGAGTCTCGAATCCAATCATATTAGGGTACATGCAGATCGTCTAAATATTCATGTACAGCACAGCCCCTCCTGTCTTAACTCGACGCGACCGAAAAGCTTCACTACTCTGTATTTCCCCTGGAGTCCCCACTCCCGGTCAATTGCTGCCGGTAGGGGTAACGAGGGATATACGCCGGGTATACGAGTGGCCCGCGCAGCGGTAGTAGTGGGGCGAGCGGACTCAGGGGAAATACAGGCAACCGAAATCGTTACCATCGTAACGGGTTAAGGCAAGCGAGCAGTTGAGTCAAGTGAAGTTAAGACAAGAGGGGCTCCACTGTATGTACATCGTGCAACTATAATTGGGTGTAGAATATTTCCTTTGAAAATAATAAAAAATAAGTGAGCGTCTGAACACGCGAGGAAACTAGATGAAATCCGTCAAGGCGAATTTCGTTAAAGGTAAGGTTAAGAAACCACTTGAATACCGATACATGATTCTTTGTTTTGCAAATACGTAACGAGATCGGAGATGCTTGTATCAGTCGAGAAATATAATATTTCATACTAGTATACGTAAAAAACTTAAGTCTATTTAGTTTATTTTTTCGGATAAAAACAAAAGTCCGTTTCTGGTACCGCGTTGTTGCCTGTCGGTTCAATTTCCGACCGTCCGATCCGAAGTACGGACGAGCCTGTATTTTTTTTTCATTCAAATTAATTGTTTAACGTATCAATAATAAATCAAAGACTTTACATAACGTTTTTTAAAAGTGTAATGATGCACGCGAGCAGAGGAGAAGAAAAAACAAATCGTCAAGCAAGGGGCCAAAAATAAGAAAAAAATGCACGGTGAAAGATTAAAAAATAAGCACATATACTTTACTATATGTTTTTATTCTTAAATATTTAGAATTGTTTTCTAAATGAATATATATTTTACTCGACTCTGAATATTCTTTATATTCATTTCTGCTGCTTACCTTTACTTATTTTCCAACGAATAATGAATCCAACGGCAACGGTACAGCACAATGTCCGAAACTCGGACATATAGTAGTTTGGAATTGGGACAAGAAGGAATAAGGCCGTTCCGAAAATGGGACTTTGGAACTCTTCCATATTTTCATTAATATAATATTTCTAATTGATTGAAAACGATAAAGAAAGGATGATTTGAATAGAGGAAATCTCCGCCTATAGAGTCATGCTAAAAATATACCTCAATAGACACGTACAAAATTTACATCTTAATAATTATTGACCGGTAACCTAAAAGCGTCCGAAACTGGGTCTCTTGCCTTACCGTCTCGAAAAGCTGCATCATTTGGAAAAACCATGCAGGACTATACAGTCCTGTTATACTTCTCACATGGTTTGGAAAAAATGATCAAACTGATGTTGCTCCAAATTTTCGACTCATGAACACTCTAAACAGCCCGAAACTAACGTCTAATAAATTCAGTTAACAACGAATATTAATAACATCAAATTTAAAAATATTATACATAATAAGACAATAATGTGTGCAAAAAAAATCGGTTCACAAATACTTGACAGCAATTACGCGTTCTAAAATGACTTTCGGAGACATTCGAATCGACGAATTATACCTAACCGACCTACCTTACTACCTAACAACTAGGACGCTAACCACTACGCCAAGAGAGCTTATGTGTTTTTTTTTTTATTGCTACTGATGTCACAATAGCAGCATCTGGTATAACACACCTCTTTTTTTCCCGCTTTTTTATAATCAAAATTATTTTATGACAACAATGTGAGCATAATTTTTAATGTCTGAGGTTCTCTACAATATTTATGTGTCCAAGAAAAATGTTAAATTGTATTTACCGTACAAGCCCCGTATTCTTGGCTCGTCGGGACCGGACACCCTCCCGTTTCTGCATTTCTCCGACTGTCCCTACTCCCGGTCAGTTGCTGCGACTAGAGGTCGACGAGGGGCATACGCGTCCGCACCGCACCGCTAGGAGTGGGTTGAACGGACACAGGAGAAATGCAGTTAGGAGAAATCTTTGCCATAGCAACGACTTGAAATAAGGGAGCAGTTGAGTTAAGAGGAGTTAAGAATACGGGGGTTCTACTGTGTTGATAACTAGGATAAAATTATAGAGAAACAAAGAAATGGTTCGTCTTTTTTTCCGAAACATGTATGCTTCAACGGATTAAACTTCATCCGATATAGGGAGTTAGAACATCATTAGACCATAGAGTTAGACATGACGGATTCGTAAATCCGTCATGTCTCGCTACTGGAATTTACGTATATCACGAATGACGCTATTACTTGTACGATTATGTATATAAAGTACACGTGAATGAAATGCACTACAATGACGTAATTATAACAATTTATAAAATATTATTGCTCATTGATTTCTAGTCAGGCCCTCTGCTAATTTTTGGTTACCCGCGACGTTGTAGTCGAAAATCTTAATTGTAGAGCGGTGGGGAGGGAGTCCAAAAGCGTCTGGGGATTAACGGGCCAGCTGGGAGTCGGCAGACAACCGTTGAGCCGCGCGGCACAATCCTGAGTATAGTAGAGTCCTCACGCACGGATGGCAAAAAATTACGAAACATGTGCAATCCGTCTCTAGTTTTTGAGATTTCACAACAAAGACATTTGAGACTTTTCATAAGTCTTTAGAAATAGTTCAGAACCGTTGTGAGTGCGAATTACGGAAAACATTACTACACTAGAACCTGGATTTCTTTCACAGCGGCGGGACTAGCTCCGCATCGCACTTGAGGAAATCGAGGTGGCGCTCATACTGACTGTGCGCAGTTCTCGCAGTCGCCGTCACTATCGTGTCGCGTAACCTAGGCTCCCCGTCACTCTAATGAACACTGACACCGACCGGAGGTTTGGCCCGTATCATTGCGAGTTTCTTAAATTTATTTAGAGCTTATGTAAAGAACTTTTCTAAGCGCCCAAAAGATGTCGGTTTGACTTGGGGCACTGGCCGGCTTGCCCCGTGGCTTCCCCCGCACGGGCAGCATCGATCGATATGCGCCTTGTAGTAGGGACGAAATCGAGGGATCAAAAATCGACGTACTAGTGTATTGTCGTTAATAACTCAACGACTTACGGATAGGGAAAATCAAGATGTCTTTAGATAAAATCGCCATGTTCGTCGTTCGTACTCGAATTACCATCCGAATCTAGAGATTTTTACCATATTTTTCTCTCCGTATGCGTACTTTTTCGTTCACACAGCGTTACCCACGCGGTTATTTCGTTCGAACTCGTCTTCGGGCCGATCTTGCGACGGTATCGATTTCGAAAATTCCCCAAAGGAAGTATAACGAGTTCGCGATATTGTTCCGCGCTGTCGCGGTAAAGGAAACTTTGGAAGCGCCAGTGCAGACCGACGTGGCTCCCAACCCTTTTCGCAGAAACGACGACGTCGAATTAATTAATCACTTGTCAACCTTTTGAGCAACTCGAGTCACAGAGTTTCCGCCTTAATTTGAATAGTTTGACAAATCGAAACTATTGTTGAACAAAGCAAAGTTAGCTCCACCAGTGCGGAGTGCTGTGCAACCGCTTTCAAGTTCATATTTACATTGTTTCATTTTAATATTACTTACCGTAATATTCATCAGTTGCATACTTTACAATCCATCGATGCCGTTCGTTCATTGAAAAAACTCATTAATAAAAATAACATATTGTGACGATGATTGTAAAATCAATACTCATCGATACGAATGAATGTGTAACAAAATAAATTCGTTAAGAGAACAAAGAATTGCAATTATGCCCATTGCGCTGAGTTTGTTGTTTGGGGAACGAACAAAATCAGAAAAAAAAAACGAAAATTGAGATGAATATTTTGTAAAATTTCGAAATTTCATTGCGATAGTGTATTTTACTTTAATTATCAGCCATCAATCATGCGTTATCGGAGTTGCTTGGAGCTGTTCTCGTTGCTTTTTGTACATCGTCGATGGAAAATGTGATTGGGCTCGACCTTCAGGAGTGCACACACACCTGTTCGCTATACCGTTGCGTATTTCTAAATGAACCATTGTTTCTGTTTCGCGTGCTACGTGCGCGTTCGACGTTGCAAAAATTATTTTCACGTCCGACAAACGAGCGGGCAGCGTTAGCGATGCGCGTCGTTTGACAGACGATAATTGAAATCGAAAGCTCGTGTAGTGAGCGGATCTTTCTATATGCGTAGTCGTGTCCTGACGACCCCCTCCTTTTCAATTCCAAAACTCTGCACAGACGCGTCAATTCACCGCGTACACTGTTAAACTTGGCAAAGTTTACCGGATTGGCGGTTTACTGATCCGACTAAATTGGTCAAAGCCGAGGCAGATTTTCGTCGGTCCGAGAAGAGCATTAATTTTCATAGACGCGCATCTCTATCACTGTGCCATTCATCAAAATGTTAAAATAATCAAGGGAGATACGCTACTGCGTATTATTACCCTGTATCCGGTCGAGAATATATACTATCAATTCGTCTTCTTCAATTACTCAGCTTTTCAGCGAGAGTCTAGCATACGGATTGTACGAAGAGGATTGCTGGTTGCAGTGATATCAGCAATAACTCACATTGGAATATAATAAAGTTTTTGTATATCGAACAGGCAGCAAGTTATCTATTTGGCCCTCTGTGTCCCGATTGTTGGCCGCGCATTGCCCACCCCAGAAGTTGATTCTCGATTCGGCTGGTCGTTGATTTAATCATTTATCGAGGCGGTGCGATACCGCTTGATCGCGATAATTACCGCTTGTTAGCTTGTTACACTAGATGCATGTGTAATCAATACTATCGGAAGTACGACGTACGCACACATTGCGATAGAATGGAGACTGAAGGTGTATAGGTGTTGCGCTGACCGCGATCATACGAGAACTCTAGACGTAGAGGCAGAACACTATATGCAGATACGACGTCCACAAGAAAGTTTTTTTTATTGAAGGGTCGATTGGATAAGTTTCAATATAAGTGGACGTATCGTAGACGAGAAAAAAAATTCAATCCATAATTGGCGTTCCAGTACTCGTGTACACAATTTTCCGTGATGTCTACCATCACGAATTATGTATTGCGATTGTTTTTTTTTTTTTCAATTCCGACTTGGTCCATAAAATTTATTTAATATTGGCTAATAAATAACCGAGATTTTTAAGTACTTGGTGCATTATTGGCAAATTTGACTTTTTTGTTGCATTTTGATATTTAATATTTCGTAACTTCGTCGAGACGTCCCGCTTGATATTTTCGGTTATTAACTCCTCACGTACGGGCTCCGTAAATACACGTCTAGCATTTTTTACTAGTCATTACCGTTAAATTAATTTTTTAACTATAAAATATCGGTAAAAAATTCTGAACAAAGTCGACAAGTCTGACAGCTTGTGGCCGAAATTCATCGCGGCAATCAGCTATTGACACTATAAGACTTCAGCCGCTGTTATAGTAGCGCTGACCTACGTGTTTTTTTGGTAGTTTACCGTTGACCTAAATCGGGAACAACATTCTCCGCAGGTAGGCATGAAAAATCGTCTCTCGTTTGCGAATACGTTCTACTGTCGGTCAACGCCAGGTTAAACATACGGGGATCTTTTTTTTCTGCGACTCTAGCTTAAAATTTTTAAGAAATCGTAAAAGCCGAAGTATCGTTCGGCAACGGTCGAGATGCTGCAGCCGATCTTCAGAGTAGGAAAACCAGCATTAACCAGAAGTTGAAGTGCTCCTCACCATCCGAAACAACTGCACGGCCAGCCTCTCGTAATCGGTTTACGTCGAGACTTGAACTCGACATGAAATTTTAAGGGACCGAAACTCTACTACTGTAATCAGACCGGGCCGGAGGAGCAGCAAGGTCTGCACTTGCGCTCGTTTTTTTCTTCGTTCGGGTCAGCGTGTGCCATACATTCTTCAGAACGGTATGGCGGATGAGAGAAACTGAAGGAAGAGCAAGCGAGAGACCAACCCGCGGGTCGATCGATTGATCTTCGGACAGACTGAACGAATTGCATGCAACGGCAGTGAAATCGGGCCGTTAGCTGCGGTGTGGGGTTTCTGGTAACATGAGAACACACAGTACCGCTCGTGGCAAGCAAACCCGTTGATCGAAAGATTTTATTCTCTAATCTTTGAGATAAGAACGTGATAGCGAGGTAGAAGGGGGAGGCAACTACCCTCTGTACTACGAATAGCCAGACGGAGAGGGGTGCAGGGGTGCAGCGCACAGGAGTATAACGGTAGTATAAAGGTGAACATAGCCAAGCGCAGCAGGTAGTAGTAACGTGGTATTATACATAGGTACAGTGGAGAATTGGTTCGCATGGCTGAAGCTCCGAAGTCGGAGTAGGTAGAGCTCGTTATGTGCAGCACGCAAACACACACACACATACACACGACTCGAAATTATCTTCGTAATTAACTGCACTTCTTAACATAACGCATGGCGTGCCAAGCTGCCTCGACGTTCCAGGCGATACTGTACACCAATGCGCATACAGTATTTGCTTCGAATAATGTGTACAAATACAACGACAGTGTCGAATAGTAGTGTGCAGACGAAAGTAGGATAAACCGAGTCGGTGTTACTTGCGATCAGTGTAGTTGTATCGTACTGATGCTTGAAACAGCACATAGTAACGTTGAGATTCCGCGTGGTATATTGCTGCGAAGACGATATGTAACCCGAAACTGGCACCACCTGCCAACCGACCGAACGGACTGCGGAGGCCCCGTGGGCACGGCAAACATACTCTGTAATGCTGCTGCGCTTGCCTTATCCAAAACCATAGATGACGTCGGCTGCGCGGGTCCTTGGAAAGCTTCGTTGTAGATATTCGTCAAGGGAACCGTTACGTTCTCGACTTGGAATAAGACAGACATTTTGTTGCGAATTTTGAATGCGCCTTTTGGAGAAACTTCAAGAGACCTATCGTACTTTATGACTTGAGTTGATATTTTTCGAGTGTCGGTGAAACCGAGACCCAAATAGTGTTTCATCGCGAAAAGAGACTTGTCATGGATGGGACACGTGAACTCGATAATTTAACCTCATTGTCTAATGATAAACGGCTCCGATCTTAGATATCACAGATAGAAAAGTTCTAAATCAAGAAGAGATCAGTGCTCTGATAAATAATTTGTTAGCCAATACGTACGTCCCGAAAGGTTCGGAGTCGCTTGACTGAGTTTCGTCGCATAAAATGTTACTATTTTTCGTATAATTATAAAAAATGAATGACCATCAGTGTAACGATGTCGTCGTGACAATACGGACATTGGCAGATTGTGGATAAATCATAACGCTTTCAACGGATTTGTTAGATCTACGTACAAAGCCAAGGATGCAAGAATCGCCAAAGTCGAATATGCGGTTTCGAGACTTTCACGAGTTTCCTACTACCGCCAACCGTCACTATTGCCTGTATACATAGGTATATATCAAACGTACGAGCTACCGAGAATCTTTAATAATTCAGCTTCGGCGGCCGCCCGGCAGTCTGCCGCCCCTGCGACGCTCATGCCGCACACAGTACATCCCGGTTCGTCTGCTACTGTTAGTGCTGCTGCTGCTGCTGCTAGACTCCCTTAGTACATACCTCAATCACTATATCGGCGAGACTTTATATGTACTTATATATACTTTCTTTTACACGTGGCGCATCGCGCGCTTGCCGTGTGATATGGCAATTGAAAGACAAGTATGATTGACGGTCGGTGACAATTGCATGTAATGATTTTGTCCCCTCAATTTTCTTTCTCGTTTTTCCGCCATAAACATTGATCGCACTATCAACCAGCGCACACTTACGAAGTCGTATATTTTTCACAGCTTTTGGCTATCGCACTTAATCACCATGTTTATTCACGAAAAACACGAAAAATAATTTGCCTGCAGTAAAAAAATACCCGGCTAAAAGAGTTAAATATAAAAATTGTGGAAACAAAAAAGAGTGAATTAACAAATAATTTTTCGCGTATTATAGTCGGGAGATTTAATTCATCATTGAATGTAGGTATCTCTAGAATATAATGTGCGAATAATTAATTGTCATTTCGCTTTTCATAAAATCTGTTTTACATAACGTGCGCAGAAAGTGGTGCTTTCCGTAACAATTTTGCGGGGCGAAAGTGACCAACATCATGGAACATGGCGGTCGAAATTTAGGTTTGCGCATGCGCAGTACCGAAACGCATCATTTTCGTCCCTAGGGAATTGCGCTTTCCAAACACCCACGGGACGAAAGGGTGCGATCGCGCACTGCCCGTGCCCTAACTAGTATGTTGTGCAACAAGAGTCGAAAGTTGGCGATTGCGACGAGTGTGAGGTTTACTGCCCGAGCGAAGCGAGGGCTGCAATCGCACGAGTCGCAATCGCCAATTCGACCCTCGTTGCACATGATATTTTTCGTAACGAGTGCATGAATCTGTAGCACTTGGAATGGCAGTCTCGCGAGACGAACACTGAAAAGTGAGGTTATGTCTCTAGGGGCGAAAACGTCGAAAGTAAAATCCCAAGGGCCGAAAGTGAACAAAATACGAACTGCGCATGTGCGACTCTATCATTTCACCACGGGTTCGCGACTGGCATGGAAAGTACCGCGATTCATGCTCGAGTTACGAAAATAATTTTTCAACGCGCCATGAGATTGACCGGTATCACCTCGCGAAACTGCCACGGAAAGCACAAGTTTCCACGCAATTGATGTAAAAATTGTGATGTGTGACAAGGGCCGAAAGTTGATGATTGCAACGAGTGTGAGGTGTGTGCAAACACATCAGTTGCAATCAACTGCCCCCCCGGACTACTATTTCTGTCGGAAGTTTTTCAATTTGTGTATATTTATTTTTATTTTATTCTTTTCACAGTACAATTCGCACCAGACGTGGCGATTAATGTGATCGTGTTGTTATGTAGACCCCTGGCGCGAGGTCAACGAAATAATAATAACCCATAATAATTCGTCGACGAAATCGCGTTATGATCAAATGCATTATTCTTTAATGTATTTATCTTTTCCGCTATCTCTATTATGGTTTTTTTTGCAACAATCACTTTCGATGCTTCATTAGATTAATAAAATAATAATCAAATTTTCTCAAAAGAAGTGATAATTTAGCGTCAAATAGGTCCGGCGATTTGGAGCTCTAATCAGAGTCGAATTTGTCGTCTTTGCTTCTCACTATCGATGCGTCATTATACCATCGCTTGTAGGGTAAATATGTATTTGAATCGATCACAGCCTGTATAGTAATATTGGTAATATTTCTATCGGTCCGTATTCATTCGTAACAAAACCTGAAAAAACGCACTGGTCGTAATGCCGAGAAACGATACGCCAAATTGTGTTAAAACATTTTTTGTTGTTTCGGGAAAAATTGGATACCAAAAAAATATGAAAAGTCACATGTTACGGTAAAACGCCTAACTTCCGTCATTTGCCCTGCAGGCAGACGAGAGTTAAAAAAATCCTCATTCTTCCAAAATCTGTATTACGAATTACTTCGATTGTTCCAGTTACATCGGTATAGTTATGTTTCGTTTCATTCTCGAGTATGATTCAAGGCCGGGAATTACTTTTTGTATTGTGTATACGTACATATAAAAATGTTCGGTACACACGTATACGCGCGGTGGTATAAATATGAACGTATGGCACAGATAGTGAGGCAACAGAGCACAGCTTTGGGGGTCTGTTCGGGGTAACGACGTGTCGCTCGGCCGCAGCCTAGCTCGTCGCCCTCTATATATACCGTCCCCAGTAATAACCCTCCAGTTCCATCACTAAAATTTTGCTGGTCTCTGCGAGTCCGAGAGTGGTTCTCCGGTCGCTCTCTCCCGTTGGTCACTCTCGCGGAACTGTGAAATCCGCAGATCTCACAAATTCGAATTCGCTACCTCTCTCGCTCGTCCGTTCGTTCCGAACAGCAATACGGCTAGTTTTGTTCGTTTATTTTTTTCTCTTTTTTTCTTTTTTCCGTTCGTATTTGACCCCCAGGGTTTCGCGGGATAGAACTGGGTCGATTTTGTGGCGAATACCGTGACACGGCTTGCAGAAACAGATGGGCTATGCGCGTCGTGGGCACTTCCTCGTTTATCGCTGAGTCGGCGGTGAAAGCTTCCTTGGCCCGGTAACTTTTCTTATTTAAATATACATTTCCCTCTTCAGTGTACCGAAGGATTTTAACGACTAACGGGTGACGACGGCGTAGCTATCCGAACATACCGCTTCCTATTCGAAAGATTTTATAGTTTAAAGCCGTGCTCATCGCATTACGTATACAAGACCCGTTTTCGTAGTTTAGATATACGCGTGCACGCAAACACACAGAAGCGTTACAAACATAGATGCAGACCGATGGGCCCGAGAAAATTTGACACGTGAACGCCCTTGTACCTACGTTGTGCACTAATGTGAACTGCCACTACAAGCACCGCCGACGGGGACCAAGACAAGCCCTTTATGCTAGAATTCTCTCCCTTACGCTATTCGCTGCAGCTATACCACTGTAATGCTGTAATTCAACGTACACCGTCTCGTACTTCCGTCTCTCCATCTCCCTTCTTTCAACTCCCCGACAGGCCAACAGCCTTAATTCATTCCGTGTAATTAACAAAGCTCGTTTGTGACCCCCGACATTCCATAAGCAACGATGTTGTCGTCAACTATAATTTGCGATCTCTATATATTTATATACTTGTTTTTATTCGATATATGTATAGCGGATACAGGAATAAATAATTTGAGGCAAATTACAGACGGATGATTTCTGAAGTGGTTTTTTTTCGACGGACAATAAGCGGAACGGCTGAAAGAAAATCTCGAAGAAAGAGATTGGCTAGACTGAGGGGGGTATGTGGCTCTCGCGAATCTGATGCTGGACTGCCGGCAGCGACCCTACGTCTCGATTAATTGGGCCCTGAGGATTTCCTCGCAGTCAAAGGAGAGAACAGACCGGAAGAGCACATTCCCCTCTCCTTTCTCGAATCGGCTTTAGTTTCTCTCTCGCTACCGCGCTGCAGGCACCCACCACGCTCCCCTGCCACTCCTAACTCCCACGTAATATCCACGACGCGAGTCCACCGAGAGCCGATAGCCCCCAACGTTCAACAGAAGAGATAAATGCATCACGTAGGCACGTGAAATACTCTGCTCCACGGATACCCGGATAGTTACAGCCTCTAACCACACCGATCTCTTTGCTTAGTCAGGGTTTCTCAAATTTACGCAGGTTTCGTGCTTAGCCCGTCGAGATATTCTCCTCCAACAAGGGGTAGTTCGGAGTACACGAAGGGACCCTTCAATTAAGTAAGGGGTGTACTAGAATAATACAGAGCAGAAATGTCTTCTGTCGAGAGAGAGAGAGAGAGAGAGAGACAGCAAGCGATATTTATTTCACGCTCCGGGAAAAGTCCTCTCAAGCGCTTAGCCACAAATTACACGATGGAGAGAGAGGGCTCTTGTAGCTGTGTGGCGAAGAAATGCAAAACGTTTGTCATATCTTTCAAGGCAGATGGAGGCAAGCGAACGTGAATATCTCCTAATTTTCGAATTACCCCTTAGGTTTCTATCTCTGTATCTGCACTGTGGCAATACGCTGTGCATAATACCGCGTGGAACTTTGATGCGACGATACTAGCGCGTAGTGTTCCGCTGATACGGGGTTACACGTAAGAGCAGCAATGGTTGCATTCAACCATTTGAGTAAAAACAGCAAGGCACGAGTTTGCCGACCGTGGATAGGTACAGAAACCTCCTGTATTTACGTACCACGTATGCGTTTCCACGTTCTTGTGCAATTAGTCGAGCGTGCAGATATCCACATAGACCATCGGAAGTTAGACAGGCGTGGGCAATGGGCATCTGAACCTAAATACCTCGCAGCATAACAATAATGCGCATGTGTATGTAACAAAATTGTCTTGACGCTGCGGTACAGTTGTTGTGCGGGAATCGGGAAGATTCAAGATAGCGGTGAAAAGATAAAAACGACAAGGATAAAAATAGTAATATCGAGAAGCGAGTTTACTCGGCTCGACGACCCGTTATGCCCACTTGGTATATACGGGTAATAAAGCACTATTGTATTAGAGTTCTATCGGGAAGGGGAATGAAAAAGGTGAGAGTACGCGGAGAGGTGCAAACTTCCTTCTACGACTACGTTCCTGCAGTTATACGGGGTTATTCCGGTATTCTCTCTACGGCCCCTCGAACACATTCGAACGGCGCGGAGAGGTGGAACAACGAGGGTCATAGAGGAATCAGACATCAGCGAGAGGGAGCGAGAGATACGCGTAGAGGTTAATAGGCGCATAACGAGGGGCTGCATTATGTAAATGGTCAGCACGGATCGGCCAGCTGAAGGTCGACTTATATCTTATCACTACCAACTGCCGACCGTGCGGGCCATTTCGTATGCGAATATAGCACCCGTGGGAAACGCGATCTCGACGGTCAGGCTTTAAGCTTTCCTATTCTATGACCCTTCTATATAAAATATCATATAGTAGGGCTAAGTGATCTGATTCTCCGGTTATAAAAACGTCCGTTATGATATATTGTCATGAAATTTATATACTACGTATCGTTCGATCATCAATTGAGCTTTATCGAGACGAATGTCATCATCTGTTAAAGACAACAACATGATAGTAATAAAAAGCCTTTTGCCCTCTATGAAGAAATCGCTTTATGTTTTTTTTTTTCCAGCATAACACGCATTATACAAGTCGCATATTACTTTTTTAGATTATTACGATGGAAAAGACTTGAAGCCGAATGAGCAACAACGAAATTGAGATATAAATGAATTACACAGTACAGCGAAACAGGCTCTCTCGGTACTCCTAGTTGTGATCGCAGACCGAATAAATGGTCAGATCAGCGTTCGAGAGAGAGCCTCTCGTATGGCTATGCGGCTATGGTGGCCGTTCGAGGCTATGCTGGAACAGCTGATTTCCGCGTAATACCAGGTTACCTGAAATATGGAAATCTTGCGCTGCGTGAGGATAATACCCTGTCATACCGCGAGAGTTGCGCATAATATCATATTGCAATATGTTATGATCGTACATGGGTGCCATAGAGTCGGGACGTTCAACCCACGAGCAGTGTAGCTTAGGTGGTTTCTACACTGTGCACAGTTAGCTCGTTCACTCCTTCCCTCTCTTCTCCTTCCTGCTTTCTCCATTCACCTCTTGTTTCGCCTTTCTATTTTATATTCTTTTTTATATATACATATATATATGTATATATATTATTTTTTTTCGAAGAAACGATTATAGGACGGGGCGAAATGTTGAGGGTTCGCGATCATTATCGACCCTCGTGGTACTCACGATTGCGACGCGCTATAGTTTCAACGCTTGCGTGCACTACAAAATAAAAACACACGGAATATTAGGTGTATTTGGGAGCGTGAAACGAAATATTCATGAGAGTCGGCGACAAGACCGTTCTTCGCGCGTTTCACATTTCAGTTATACGCGCGTTCAGCAAACGCATATATAGTACATCTAGTAATATCGCAAAAGAGAATAAACCGTAAATTCAGCTCGGAAAACATCTGCAAGAACGGATTTCGAGTATCGATAATTAATTTGTACTTTTGCGGTTCGAGACTTTCTACTTTCATTAATTTCTACATTTCATTACGGCTTGGCGACAGCGCGAATTCTATACGAGTAGCAGACGAGGCGAAATTAAGGTGGACGGCACGCACCCGAAGAACTTTCAGAATTTGTTGAATCAAGTGATATCGAAGACTGATTAGTCTATTCCTACTACGGCGCATCCTTGATGCTTCGCTATACCGAATCACAAGAGTCATATCGAATTGCCACACTCGTTTGACATGTATCGTTGCCCAAAGTTTTTCTCTCGGAACTCTTATTTTATCTCCGTATGTTTTCGTCGAGAACCCTCGAGTGATTGAAACTAATTGAATGCACGACCCGTGTAATCTGAAATGTATTTGCAGAAAGTCGGAAAGGAGAATCAAAGTCATATACTGTAATTCGTTCTGTGTAATGCTAAAGCGGCAACTATTAAAGGGCCTTCAAGTGCTTCATCCACTTTTGATGCAAAAATACTAATATAAAATAGATATCTATTCCAATGAGATAATTCGAATGTAATTAAGGAACAATTTTATCTGCATACTTTTCATCGTTTCTCTTACTTTGGTGATTGAATTTTAATAGTACTGAACAAGAATATTTATCAACTTTAGAATGTATCCTTGTAGGAAGAAAAAAAGAGTGCGTGTAACCTTTACGCGCGATTGAAGTGAAATTTCTTTATTATCTACGTAACTTTCTTTTACGCACTTTTGTTTTAATAATCATGCTTACTCTACTGTTAAATCTGCGTAACGCGTTACCGGGGTGCCAGCAACGCGACTTATTCTACTGTGAAATTTGCGTAACGCGTTACCGGTGTCGCAGCAACACGACTTACTCTACTGTGAAATCTGCGTAACGCATTACCGGTGTTCCAGTAACGCGACTTACTTTACCCCAAAAATGTAAAACGTCACTATAGGTGTTTCACTTAAAAAAAAAAAAGAAAAACAAATATTAAAATGCTTCAACATTGGCGTATTGAGATATTGTTATCTTTTGAGTATTGATATTGCAACAACCGCGATATACGGCTATCACGAAGGCTATACAACTTGAAAATTCACAATAAAGAGGAATCTCGGCCTATCGACAGGAAAATTGTGAGGTCACCGGTGATTTATCGTGCACCACCGTTTGCCTCGCGCTTCTTTCACTCTCCGCACAACCCACTCACGATGTCGTTAATCTTCCGATATAGATACTCCGTGAATCGCGCACACGAACGAGAATACATGTAGCGGTTCCGTACATAGTGATAAAAGGAGTATTTTCGTTGCGGGCCAAGTGAGGATGGAGGAAACGGAAATTCTCGTACGTCGTCAAAAGGGTATAGCGGACGACGCTATCTTCGTCATGCAGATAATTTTTATAACGCGCTTACTGAGAACAACGAAAGACATAATAGTATAATCGTATTCCCGAATTAACGGTGGGTATATCAAAACTATGAAGAGAGTACGAAATCTATTATTCATATTCACAAAAGGACTCTTTGTTCTTCGGTAGTACCATTGTCTTCTTAGGTCGGAGAACGAACCGGAGCATAAAAAAATATATATCGGCAACTAAAGTCGCTGTGAGAAAGAGCTTCAGAATCGGTAGACCGTAGTAAAAATACGCAATTTCGACTATTTTCTCTACTACACGAAATTACATTTATGTATTCATGTATCGTGCATCCGATTGCATAGCGGTTACTGCACAACGATAAATTGGCTGTTAGTCGTTTATTGGAGTCCACCGTTGCAGGTTCTCGTTTGCGAAAACATTGCAAACCAACAATTGAACAATAGAAATTTTGAAATATCTTCTTGAAAAAAGGATCTTTAAACATTGGAATGACATTTACGTATTCGTGTTTTATGCATGGCACTCACTGTACGGAGACAAATTTGCTATTAATCGATTAGTGTAGTACAGCATTGAAGGTTCACGTTAGCGAAAACATTGCAAAAGAACAATGGAGCCAATTCGATAAACTTTAATACAATAGCGATGATTATACTCTGTTTGGTCAGAGTTGCAGTTAACAAGTTTTCGAGGTGAAATCGTGTATTTTGTCCGATCGATGTAAATAAATGAATCTATTCAGACAGCTTTTGTCAGCAGCCTGTATCACGTGAAAAACAATGGAGCCAGATAGCGCGCTGTTAAATATCCAGTATTCGCCTAATGTTTATTCCAAGTGCTGTTCCAGCATTATCGCGGTAGGCAACAAGGATTTTCCATTAAATCAATCCCACTCTCCAGATTGGCTGTAATGGATCGTTCCGATTGATTCATCGAAAAGCTCCATTTCAATTTATTCAAAGTGTATAAGAGACACGTATCTCTATTTCATATGTACATCGTTGACTCCTTTTGTACTTCGCCATATGTATGACTCTCGTAAAATCAATTAATTTTCGAATTGGCTGGAAAATGATAATGATACACAGGGGTATAATGGACGGTGTTGTTGTGTGTACCGGTAACGGTGACCCAACAGGCGATGAATTCGTTGAAGGCACACAAGTATAGCCTGCGGACAGTCGCGAAGCTTTCCTGCGTATGTTCGTCGGGACCCCTCGAGCGTTGCGCACCACTCCATCAATTAAGCTAACATCCCCGAGGATTTCCATGGGACCCTCTCGTCGGTCTCTTCCTCTTTTACCCTTGGTGCAGCAACTATCGTATTTCGTGACACGAGAAAACTCTGTTGCGCAGTTCCCAGAAGTGAATCCAGGCCGGTCAGTGTGTCTCGTCTCTCGTGTGTGGGATGTTTGTTAGGGATGTTTCTCCAGCTACTCTAATAAGCCATTCATCTGCACCGAACTCGGTATGGGAAGTCGATTTATAAATCTACAGTATCTATTGTTTAGGTAGTATGCAATATACGAAGGCCTGTATCCTGAAATGATGTTGTTGATGGACAACGTTGCAGGTCGAATTTTCCCGTATCGATTTTCCGGTCTTCAACTATTTGGTCCAGCGTCAAGTTTGGCATATTCTGCTACCACGGTGAGTTACCATGAAACTTGTTTCATAGTGAAATCTGATCACGGCGCGTAGGCAGCAAGCGTACATTTCATGTGCTATTGTGGACGATGAGGAAAACTTTCTCGTGCAGGAAGGGATAGTAGACACGTGTATCGTACCGTTACATGCTGCAAGGGAGGATTATCAGTCACTTTTTGTTCCAATTTTCGCTTGATACGTTGCGAACTAATAGCTCATTGGTTTGTTTTTTCTGATAATGACAAAATTTGGATCTTTGGTCAGAAATAAAGCAGCCTGCAGGAATAATGCGGGGCAATAATAATTGCGACAGATATTAATATTTTTCGTGTCCAACGCGACAGACGTTCCTCACAGAGACCTTTTCCAATTTTCTGCGAGGCGGTCGATGGGCAACAACATTTTTTCCAATACGATAAATTCCAATTAAATTTATTGGCGAAAAAAATTTGAGCGTTAGATACTGTTGACTACAATACGAGAATAGTGATTTATTATTTCACGCTTTTGCGTTAATACAATTTATTTACTACATTTCTTTGTCAGTGAGGAGTTTTTTAAATTTTTGGGAAATTGTTGGGTCCTCTTTTTTTTAAATAAAAAAAAACAGAACGGCCATTATTATTATAAACAAATAAATATTAAAAAATCAAATAGCATATATATAAAACACTTCACCATATTACTTTACGCATTTAAAAAGATACTTATACGGAAATATAATAGATGGAAATCATCGAGTCGTCTGCTGTACGGAGTCTAAAGTAAGTTATATAGAATAGGGCGTAAAACAATTGCGGCGACGATTTTATATACATGCATAATTATTGGTTAGTTTTCTTTGTCTTTGCGAGTTTATGTGTCTTCCTAAGATATGGGAAAAACACCTCATGGCTAAATTAATTTTCAAATAAAACCTCAATGTTCATGAATTTGTGTTGTCATTGAATCGCAAGCCAAGGCCTAGTAATAAGACGTATTACCATATCGACATTATCATTGTCGAATATAAATGTAGATCGTTATTATAATCATGAAAAAATGTGTCATTGCCCGCCTAATCCGCGAATTAATAACAGATCGCATATCATTTATATAGCATGTAATCTATATATATGTATATATATATATGATGTGAAAGCAGCAGTTCCGTGGCCCGGTTGTTAAGTTTAATTGTGACGTGTGCGCACCGAGAGCGCTCTCGAACCGCCCATACTGTAATCGCGGGGGTAAAGGGATCGTTAAAGTTATTAAAGTCTAAAGCTCGCACTTGCACACGCGAGACTTATGGTGGTATATTAGGGCTGAGTATGTTGATGAATCCACAGAAAAATCGTACCAGTGTTTGCAATAAAGTTGCTACCTATAACTATGCCTCGTAATTCTCGTGTCTATAATTAATTGAAGTATAAACATATTAATAAGTAAATAAAAAATAAATGAAAGCCCGACCAGACGAAATAGGCTTCGAATCGACACGACAAGTAAGCAGCTGGTTAGAGAGAAAGATTGATCACGAAAGAAAAAAAAAGAGTGAGCGAAAATTCGATAATCAACCTGATGGTGGTTTCATGTTTAGTCAGAGGTACCGCGCAAAGTTCGAGAGCTAATAACGGAAATGAAAAAGCGTCGGGCGCCCGACGCGGGGTTGAGGCCTCGGACAGCAGTGGATGATTTTTCTACCGCGAGAGTGCATACACACAAACAGCGAATTGGCCTGAAACACGGGGCGTGCGTGAGTACCCGGGGGCTCATATTCGCCGATGCCTTTTTTTTTTTTTTTTTCGTTTTTTGATGTTCAGGCCGCATTTCAATCCGTTAACTGGATGCACGCACTGGGTGGGCTACTGGACGCGTTTTTTTTTTATTATTCAATGCTCACATCTACCATAGTGGGGCACTCGGCAGTGACGCGAATGCTGCAACACACTGGATGATTCTGTCGTGGGTGCTTTTTCCCCGCTTGAAGCTTTATGTACCTAATAACTGCAACGCCGAAAATACGTCCGCGATAGCCGCGGAGGTCAACTACGTGTATTCACCCTCCCCACGTTGAAATATCCATTAAAATCGTGAGACTGTGCAAAATATATTTGGGAATAAATTATTTTCACGTATTTGGAACAACGGGACGAAATAATTTATAGGTGATTCGTGTACAACGTATATATCGTTCACCTATGTCTACCGGTAGATATAACTGTTAATCAATCGGCGGTGCGGACAGCCGAGCGTGTGCGGCACCCTTGGCAACATCGTGCCAACTGGTGAACGGATCGGCCTCAGGGAAAACGAAAGGGAACAGAAGACACGGAGAGAGGATAGAGATAGGATAGCGGGGGAGTGAGAGATGGTATCGCTTTGATATCACCTCCGAGCGATCTTTCTTCCCTTTCTCCTATATGGTGCTCGGCGACGGGACCGTTACCGAGGAGGGAGCATTGTGTGTCCCGTTCCGCAACTCAGCCAAAGTACTATACGAACCGAAGTCACGTATACTATCTACCAATTCACCTAGCATAGTATCGCTAGCCCATGGTTACCCCTGCGGTCGGCCGTGCGTTGCTTCGCGCCCGAGAGGTCCGGACTATGATTCTCGACCTGACACGTGTTAACGTAACCGTTTCAAGCGACTATGATATACGATGGAGGTTGCACCGGGTGGAACGGGTTGACGGCGAGACACGCCAAGCTTTATACGTTGCATTATAGAGCGGCAACAACAACAGCGCTTGCGGAGTCGTGCCACCTCGAGGCCCCCCACGCCCTCCCACTCCCTCCTTCCTCCCTCCCCCCTCTTATCCCACGCGCTCGTGTAATACATAGAAAAGCATCATAAGCGGCGCGTTCTAAATGCAGATGAAGAAGCCTCGGAGAAACGGAGTAAAGAGAGAATTGAGATAACACAAGAGAGAAGAAGCTGCGGGCGTCGAGGTTGGACTCAATCCGAGAGTTCAGAGCTTTTCGCATAGATAAGCTCGTAAATCCTCGTGCGAGAGAATGGAAGAAAGGCTAAAGAAGATTGACAGCGGTTGTTGATCGCGGGAAAAGTTATGTACAAGAAACATTTGAAGGTCATATTGAAAACTACGATATTATCTATTTTCTTTTTAATCCGCTATACTCGGGTCGTTGCCGCGTTAATTTGATAACTGGGATACTTGTTCTCCAACTATAATACCTCTCGATAACTTGTTGCATTCAGACTTTGTAGTACCGATAGTTCGCGATTTTCCTTTGATATAACTCGGGTCCCTTATCCGGGAAGACCCGCAACTACGGTACACAGTCCGGCAGGAGGCTTGAAACTTTGATGGCGGGGTAGTAATTGGATGCAAAGTTTTCCATTAAAAATAAATGAGTGAAAGGGAAATAGATTGAAATATAAAAAGAGGGGTAAAGTCGGAGACATATCGAATTGTTGAATATTGTCATACGACGAAACAAATTGGATACGGTCCGTTTCCCATCATTGTTTTTTGAAATATAAATTAGCATCATTTGAACGCAGGCGTGGAGAGAACGGCGAGAAGCGCATGGCGTGTACCAACGATGTCGTGGATGAGAGAGAAACGCTCTTCGCTGCACTAACAGGAACAATAGAGCCAAATGAGTCACCTCGCCGCATCCACTTCTGCAAACAGAATGGCTATACGAACGAGAGAAGGGCAGTAATGAATTCACGAATTCGTCCGTCAACGACGTCGTCGAATTTTGGTTCGTTGCAAGAGATCCGAGTGCACGGAATGCGAAAGAAATACAATGATAAAATAAAATAAGGGTTATCTTTTAATCGAGAGTAGCGTAGCTGCGAATCTCTGCGCGCATACGGTCACTGCAACCGCCCATCGGACCTTTATCAATTCGTAGTTTTCCAACGATTCTCGTGTTTTTTTTTTGTCATCCTACCCGCCGCGATTCGTCCGGTTTGTGTACCACCGCGTCGAAATTCCAACACATTCATATGCGATTCCCTCGCGCCCAGTATTCGGCATTCGAGCGTTTCGGAGGATTGAATTAAAAAGTGCAACGCGGTTTTTTTATTAACATTCACACTGGTAACGAAAATTCGACATTTTTTTTTCCTGTTCATACACTCCACCGGACACAACAGTCGGTTGTTGTCATACATAAAATAACGCACGACTTTTTTTGCTTTTTTTTTTTTATTCGTCATAAAGTTGAAATTATTTAGTGTCGTAGGTAAAAATAGGATGCTTGACAACTACGGAACAATATAGCGGAATTTATTATGAATATTTAACTGTGATACTTTATCATCTGTTCGACGATACTCACATTTTCTAATCTCATGTTATCGCATGGACTTTATTCGTTTAAAATTTCTTTATCACCGTATTTTTCTCCCAAATTTCTTTCTTTTTTTTTTCCTGAATTTATCCGTCTCTTCGCTCGTTCGTATCTCGTCGAATTCGAGGGAATATGCTCGCGAGCGTATGCTACTCGGGGTGTAGCGGTGAGTCCGGGGGCGGCAGCACACTATGTGAGCTGACCGGATGGCGCATTGGACTGGCCGTGTATGCTATAGGTAACCGTTACTACTGCTACAACCTTGCGCGGCGACCCCTCTGTGATCCATGTCGGTCCGTGACGCCAATTTATTTTCGTATTCGTTTTGTGCCGATGCTTGTAAATTGCACTTGCTGTAATTTAGAGGCCCGAACGGATTGCGGGCCAGTCAGCACACGCTGGGTTTAACGTCGAATCTGTATATGCTATATATCTATAACTATTGCATTCTATATCGTGGCAGCTCTCCACGCTGAACACGCTCCTCTCTCCCTCGCCCGGGTTTTCTCACTTCCCGGGCGTGATAACCGGAGTTTCGCGAGAGGTTCCCTCTCGGTGCTTCTATCGCTGACTGCTAGCCGGTACCGATTCGAAACTGGAGTGGGTACGGTTTGACGGTTGTACGAAGCCCCTTCTCTCGTTCGTTTTACGTTCGTCCATCCTAACCCGATATCATTCGTGTTAATCATAGCGCAGAATGACACGGATGCAGAAACCAGTATTGCATTACAGTCCAGATAGGTCATTCCTACGGCAGTTTCTCGTTGGACCTTCCGTTCGGCAATCCCAGCGTCAGAAGCCACAGTGACACGACAGTCTCGACGTACACGATGGATAGCTTCATTTCATAATAACCGCGCGCCGTCGTTCACCTATACAACGGTGTATCTCCCTCATCTAATTTTATATAATATAGTAGCAGTTCCAATATTGTCGGGAACAGTGACAAGGTTAATCACTAATAAACGAGAAATTGCGCGAATCCGTGAACCAAGCACGGTTTGTCATTGGCGGTGTTGCTGGCAGGAGAGGCAGCACTTTGTCCAATGCATCGGACTCTCCCACACCCCCCCGTACCGGATACCATTCGAGTATCCAGTCTGCGTGACGGATATCAAAGCTACATCTAGGAAATACTGTGTACGCGTAGGCTACATATAGCTGACCGTTTGGCTACTGTGGACAGAGCACGGGTTATACGTGTACACATGGCTAACGGTCACCGGAATCAATTGTATCCGTTATAGGGAGGGCGCCTAACGAGGTTCGACTACAGCACCGAAATAATGGCTGCTATGACTACCTCGCTTCTGGTTACCCCCATCGGCACTTGCAGCCTCCATCCTGTTCGTTAAACGAGGCGATTCATTTAATTATTTTTTGTTTCTTTCGATTTTTTGGGTTTTTTTTTTTTTTGCAAACTCGGTAGCCGAAATATCGAACACATCGATACCTATAGTTATACCGGAGAATCGTAAATACGCAGGAAAAAGCGAGAAGTCAGACATGATTTTCAACGCGCTTCAACTCTGATTTTTGCCTGCATTAAACAGTATTCGCTGAATGACCGTCATTAGTATTAGCGAAAAATGAGCTCAACATTGCAGGGTTTTTTTTCCGCCAGTCACAATTCGTTTTTATCGATATTGAACGAAAGGACATTTTCATTGACGATATCCACCTCGTGGCGTTATTATATTTGATATCAAGCGAGGAGAAAAGGATACAATGGAAAAAAAAGTGGTGATGATGTATGCTTAACCGTGAGCGTTTATAGTTTTAACGAGGCTCTCATTGCAAGATGGTATTCAGTTACGCGAGGTGATAGAGATAGAGCGTGAAAACGGTATATCCTTTCGAGAGTGCAACGGTGCCTTATGCGCGCAATACCGTAAAAATAAGTGACGTCCGGTGTGGAGAGAAACTGGGGATATACCAGGGTGCGAAAGTGGTCGGTACATCGGACACTAACTATCCAATTAAGGAACGTTCCGAGTTATTAGATTTCACGTATACCGAGAGAGCAGTAGTAGCCCAGTCTGGCAACTACTCTACGCTCTAAGGATACTTTACAACGAAAAGTCATCGTCGCATTCTTTATTAGTATCCATCCCTGTTCCTTCCCCTGCCTCACGTGTCGCCAGTTCGCCATTCGAAGTGCGATTATAACCGACGTCTGGCAGGAAAACGACATTTCTGAAATATTGAAAAGGTCACTCGCCACAAAATTACTGAGCTAAGCTTTTACTGAATCTCTTATGACATCGAGTATCGTGGATCAGAAGCAGGTAAATGACTGTCTCTGTCGTCTTAATTACATTAATTTCGCAGACGATCGAATCGTTTTGCAACTCATGAAGTCGTAATGTAACGTATATTACAAGTGGTTAATCGAAACTCGAGGAAAAATACTCATTTACTTTCTTCGCTTTTTCTTCCCTTTTTTTCTTTTATTTCTTTTCTCTTCGTAATTTCTTTTGTTTTACGATGATTGGAAAGGGTGGTAACGAATTGTGCAGCCGCGTTTCGATGTTCATCAGGGAGCTCTTGATATTCGTTATTCGATCGCTGCCAACGCGGCTTCGGCTTTCAACTACTAATTAGCCACTCAACTTGCTTCTCGCCTGCCTGCTCGTTCGATATGTTCTTCGGATCCCGCACCATCCCACGAGCATCGGGGCTGTACTTAGACGAGGAAAGAAAAAAACCCGAGAAGGAAAGAGAGTAAAGTTGACGATAATTGACGGGCGGCTCGTGGTCTTCGAGAAGCTAAAATTAGTTTTAATTAAAATTTAACAATGCTATTTCTTAACGCTCCGCTCATTCGTATATCGGCGAACAATGGCGAAGAATAGAGCAAATGAGAATTAAGAGAACCTCCCCGTTTTCCCAAAAACCAATAATTTTCGAGATACTACGCTTTTTGGGTTGTCAACGGACGTGGCGAACGTTGCTTTATTAGATATAGTGACTCTTCCCGGTCTCACATCTGTTGCACTATCGACAAAAAAGACATCACAACTCAAAGATCACACTTACCGCAACTTAACCATACATCAGCAACTGGACATCAGACATTTCTTCCATCTTTTTAACGCCACAAATGGGTCCGAGAGACTAAATAACTTCTTTGTGGCGAAACTTCATCGAAAATGTATATTCTTGAGTTGAATGTAGTGAATAATCGATACGCTAAGGTATACGAATGATGTTTTAACGAGATCGTATTACACAGGCTTTTCCTTGGGTTTTTCTTTTTCCTTTTGCGTTTTCTTACCCATACACTTAATAAACACCCAGTTATATACTTCTAGTCATGTGCCAATTGTACGACGCCTAGATTCTAACCTCCAACATCCTCTTATGCATTACGACGGAATCTTAAGCTCGTCCGCAACATCTCGTTACCGACTAACTTTCCAAGAACCTGAGACACCTGCCTTTTCCAGCATTTACCAACTATCAAATATTCTTCCCACCAACAGTTTGTTCTCGCGATGTGAAGTCTATGATC
Organism: Buathra laborator; assembly: GCA_934046635.1. Lineage (NCBI taxonomy): Eukaryota > Metazoa > Arthropoda > Insecta > Hymenoptera > Ichneumonidae > Buathra > Buathra laborator. Next base: position 424,565 of record OW203897.1, on the reverse strand, counting down.
TTTAGATTTAGATTTGATTTAGATTTTGAGTTTAGAATTCTTTACCTAGTAGGTCAGTAAGTCCCCGAAACTCGGCGCGACGTCATTACGCTGCAAGTTTTTGTACTCTGAAATAAACGGTTTAAGCTATTCAATAAAGTGTTAACCGAGTTTCTCTCATCCCACAACCGCAGTCTGTAGCATAGTTGGCTACTCGACGACATTGAAATCTCTAATAAATTCCCTCGCGACATCACACCATCTGTTGAGACGCAATGTTGATATAGTAAACCATTATAAAAATTACACGTTTCTGAAAATGACTTAAATGGACAACATTTTTAATCCAATTTTCCTTGAAATAGCTGAGGTCTAGTAAACGTGTGTTGAATTTTAGCGTTAAAAAATATCTTCGACGTTTGTACAAAGAAGTCACTTGTTGTTTCATGTTTATCATCCATAAGTTAACGTACAGAGTTGCGACGATGAAAGAAAGAAAAAGCTACAACAACAAAAAGATCAAAATAGGAAAAGTGAACAAAAATAAAAAAAGTATACGACTACGGAGTTTTGTAAAGCGAAAAGACTGAAGAAAGCGGGAGTTATATCGCGGTGAGAGCTGCGTGGAGAGTAGTCTCGCGGCTCAGAGAGTTGATTATTGTCGGAGTGGGTATAGCCAGGTACTTGCTACCCCTTCAACGAGCTTTTGCTCTCGCTGTTCCGGCGCTGTCTCGCTCGTTGAGAGCCTCACTTACCGCGGAACCGTGATAACAACTACCTGGTGGATATAACTGACTGGCTGGCATGGGGAAGGGAGACCATGGTGCGGGAGGGGGCCGGTGGTTGTAACGGCACGAAATACACATATCTGTACATTCCGTCTCGGCACGCGGTATACGTGATACATCATATAAAAAATAAGAATGAGTAGGCGATAGGAAAGAAATCACGTTCGTGGCGTAGACGTGATATTTACCAGTCGGAGTATAAAAACCATTTCGCGTTGTTGTCGCGTATAAAATTGACATAGCAAGAGCTAAGCGGCCGGTACAGTGCGAGGGTATTACATTTTTATTTTTTTTTAATAACGAAAGAGTATTCAAGGTTTAAGGTATTCGTTCGGGACGATGCCCTTCCTGAAAAATTTCGAACCCCGCGCATTATACAAATTTCTCCATTATAAGCTCGGTACAACTTCTTTGGGGGGTCTTGCGGGTTCGCGACTGTCAGCACTTTGCTAATGAAGCCGTTGCTTGATTCAACCCTCCCCCTCTTTATCGGTGGGGTACTCTTAAAGACGATAACTGCTGCGAATCCCGGTCGCTTTATCCCAACGCCAGGGAGGGAATGCTGTTTTATCACTGGTATACCAGACACAGGGAGACGCAGAAATGAAGTATTGAATAACACCAACACCTGCAATATATCTTAACACACGCGCTTACATTTCCACAACGATTCATTAATTTCTGTCACTTTAATCTACAACCGTTCTTTTTACTTTTTTTTTTAATTAGCCTGACAGCCGTGATATAGGAAAGGGTGAACAAGACGAGAGAGTGGAAAGAAAGAGCGAAGTGCAAAATTAAATTAGTCTCAAGCTTCGCTCGAGCACCTCATATACATGTATAATAAAAGATCCTATAAGGGCAGCAGGGACGTCACACAGATTTCATGATTATTGCCTTGTGGAGGTATATAGAATATAACGATATATATGGCTTCGGGTCGTTGTAGTTTATATGCATCCTGCATGCATATGTGGGTCACGTATGGAAAAGCGACCGCGGAATGTTCTGCGGTGACAGCATTTTTCTACGTATCCGGAAGAAACCTCTCCATCTCGGAGTCTCGAGTCTTCCGGATATTTATTCACCGGTTTAATTATACTCGTTTCTTTTTATTTTTTTATTTATTTATGTCTTCACGAGAGATGTGGTTCATGATCTATATTTCACAAGTGTTCACTATACTCGTTTACTACACTACCTCCTCTACAACGATCTCTCCCCTCAACGTTCGAGAGTCTTTTCATACTTCCAGTCTTGTCCTCTTGACTATCGTTTCTTCTTCACTCGCGAGCCCGACAACCCCCGAGTCTCTCGTTCTTCTCCCTTTGCTTTTCCATCTCTCATCGAGACAGGTCTCCCAGCGAGCGTGTTCGATAGAAATATCAAGCTAATGCTGATCCCGGGACGGCTGTGCTGGCACGTTGACGTTCCGTCTAACCAGCCCGGACGAGTCAAGCCTCGAGGCGAGAGGCTGTCGATCATCGTTACAGAAATTTTCCATGTTCACCCTTCTTTCCCATCAACCCGCCACACTATGCTCACGCTTCTTTTTTTTAAGTTTAAAAACGGTAGTGTACACAGGTTTTTTTTTGCACAATATTTCATGGACGCTGTATTCGTATATTTTATACCGCGATAAAGAATTTAATTGAAAAAATGTTAACCCGGATAATTACTTTTCCAATGTCGTTGTCAGTATCTTTGTCGGTACTATTAAAAACGGCTAATACTTTTTTTTGTCGCGCTTTTCAATTCCAACTTGGTAGTGGATTCGATCTTTTCAGGACCCCCCCCGTGATTGTGCAAAGCCAGACAAGTATGCTTTCGTTCGTGAAAGATGATCAGTTAAAGAAGTGGGTCAAACTAAACTAGGTGGCTTGTTTCGTTAACGAGCGCCGAATCGATAACAAGAACACGCCGAAAATCCCGAGAGATTCTCTCACTGAATCTTACTTCCTGTAGTTGCCTTTTCTTCACCATTTCGAACAATTTGCCGAAAGATACAAGCGAGTTTCGAAATAATCAATCTGTTCGCTTTGCAATGAGAATCAAACGCTTTTTTTTGTTCGAGAAAGGTCAATTTTTTCACGTAAAAATAGTAACTTGAGCCGATAACAAACGACGAAGGTTCCACGCGAGTTTCCTGGTACTTCTTACTCCAGAGTTCAACAAAGACGTTTGTAAAATTTCAACAGGGTCTCGAATTCTCGGGCGGTCGATACGTCGGTTGCAACACGATAGTCACACAACCGAGGAAGCCAAAGAAAAATTGCCAACCGCACAATAATCTTCACGGTTATACTTCTCGGTTTTGCAAGAAAGCAACACGAAGTCTACACTCGGAATACCTAACGCTACATGAGAATTGCACGTCACGCGCAAAATTCTACCTAAAATCTCGAATTTCATACGCCTCAATGGCCGATCCTGTGAATTAAATGAGAATATAAATTAAACACGATTAAACTTATTCACATACCCTATTCATCTTCTAAGTTTCTGATCTCGTAAGCTGTGACGGCCATTGTAAATTTATTACAAGAGAATAGTTTATATGATCGTCTTTCAGCTTCGGTATATCGTTTTGATTCAAATGAAACTGTGACGAATCGTTATATATATATAAGACAATTGCAGTACGTATACTGCAGTACTGTCAATGAAATAGTGCCAAAACCTCGACTGTCTTAAGTTCGAGACATCAACCTAACGTAACTTATACATAAGTGATTTGTCTACCGAAATAGATGACCTGCAGAATCGTCCGTGTCATAAGCGGACGATCCTTCCATGGATCGCCTAAAGATATTGAATATTCCCGTTGAGCCCAATGAAGCGTCCGCTGATCCGTGATTCGAATTAACGATAACCGCACGGCTATTGTCGACGGGTATAAAAAAAATCAAAGCTTTATACCACCGGGGGTGTATAATATTCAAGAAAAACGACACCGATGGTACTGCGCGCACTGCGTCGTTGCGTTTTACGTTCGGTACGTTCTATAATAGCCGTCGGCTATTCTACGGATAATTGCTTTGAGAAAAATATATGGTATTATTCCGTTATTTTTATAACCCAAGAGTTTTCTCGATGCTTTTCCTTGCACCTCACACCCCATTTGCGGTAGTGATTTTTTTTTGTTCCTTCAAGCGATGCTTAATGGAGAAGAAAAGTGCCTTGCTACAAGAAGTTTCCATAGCGAACATCCTACAATGATTTTTTTTTCTTTTTTCTTCAATCTTGAAAACCCGCGGAAATGAAACTTCGTATACGCGCGGATGCAGCATTTTCCGCCGTCCACCGGGTTGACTCTTCTTTGTTCCACTCTCTCTGTCTGTCGAGCTTACGGCGAGTCTCGCTAAGAGTTATAGGACGGCTGACCTCCACGCTTCCTCTGTACCTCTCCTGTACAGCGTGCACCGGCTGCGCTCGACGTCGCTCGGTCTCTTCTCCTTGTTCTGGGGCGACGCTCGCCGGAACCCGAGGAGCAAGATAAGCGCAACACACCGGGTTATATTACAAGTGGAGGAGTGACGCATGTGCTGAACTTTCTAGTTCTTTTATAACCCGACGGATGATTTGTTTGCCATTTTATCAGAGCTTATTACCCCCCCGAATTGCCGGTACTCGCTTCCTCGGTGCATCGCATATTTTGTACGACCGCTTTATTCCGTGACTCGCGAACATCCGGAAAACAGTGTGCGATTGAACGTAACAAATTGTTAATGCCCCGAGAGTTCGAGCACACGAGTTCCTAAACAACATTTGTCCGTGCGACTTTCTTCTTCGAAAAGAAAAATGCTCACTTCACGGTATAACCAAACATTAAATATATTATGGAAGTCTCGTACCTCCGCGGAAGTGGTAATTCCATGCCGCCGCGCAGTATAACGATTCTCTCGACGATGTAAAATTTGTGAAACAAAAAAAAATCGTACGACAAATACGAGTCGAGAATAATATTTTTCAAAAGCGTGAACGACCACTACTATCATTCGAGAGTCGTATAACCTTCGGACAAATTTCATACAACCGGATTTATTATCTCGTGGATGTAAGAGAGGGCCGCTGAGTAGAGGAAAGGAGGAAAGGAAAGTTCAGAAGCTCTATTTCCCCGATGGAAGAGACGAGAAAACCGTAGAGAGGAAAAATAAAAAGGGTCTCAAATAACTACGTAATAACGTCGATCTAACCGTCTATAGGCGTCGCTCGGTTTTACCCACCACTACCTTGACCACTGTTATCTCTCACTATAGAATGGACAACCTCGAGCGGTTTCTTGCTTCCATCACCTCAACGTACACCGATGCACCATCAGTTCCGCCTCAATTCCACGTACTCCGCGTCCTCTTTTCTCTTGGCGTTTCCACAGAGTGGCCTCTCTTCTTCTACCTTCATCATTGTTCCTCGTCTTTTACTTCCTCACTTCTGCCTCTCGTTCGCCGATTTCTTCTTCCTCCTCGTCTCTCTATACTCATTCCCGTATAGATATACAGAAAAGCTTTTCTTCTCATCCCGCTTACATTCACGTGTGTAAGCCTTTTGCGCTTCGACTACTACACACCTGCCGTGAGATCTTCAGCCAGGAACAGCGCCGCAGAGGCGGCAGTAGCCCAGGGCGACGATGTACGCCCGCGAGAGCCTCGAGGGCTGCACGTTTTATTACTTTACGTGCCTGAATGAGTTGAGCGTAGACTCGCGGGCTTCCACGTTCCTTTATTGCAACTTATATTACACCCTTCTCACCATGTAAGAAACCAGCGACGAAAAAAATGACAAAGCTCGACTTTTCGTTGTCGTAGCGTACGCTCGCGCGAACGCATTATATCGTACCTCCTGCGAAAAAAATCTCCTACATCATTTATTTTTATTGTTGCACGAGGCGTAAAGAATAATATGACGGAGTCAAAAGAAAAAAAAAAAAAGAGATGAAATTAGAGTATTCTTGTTCCTCGACGATACAGACGAACGTGATACAGGCGAATGGGTTTGGCGCAAAATCAAAGTCAACGATGACGAAGGAAGTTCAGAGGGCGCGAGAGCGTGAGGATGAGAGAAGGATATTGAAGTTTCTGGCAAGAAACTCGTGTCAAACTATATCCGAGAAGCTGTGATTTATTTGCGACGTAAACAATAATTACCGCATGCAATTAAGATGAGCGGTTTGGGCCGTCATAGCGCCGCATTTCTACAGTCTGTTACACATAGATATCTATATAAGTATATACCGTCAAGTTGACGACCTCCTTCCACTCGATTCCTATTCTGTTAATACGCAGAGAACTATACAGAAGAGGCGGTTCGCCGAGAGAGCTGCCGGCAAGTGGCTCAAGAGATCCGTAACTCGATCTTGTTACTTAGCTAAGTCGCACACTTTGCACTAAATTTCAGTTCCGCGAGAGGGGGCGGCTACGGTTCACTCTTCGTTATCGAAGCTAAGATGGGTAAAAGCGGCACTCGGATGACGGAACGGAGAGTTTCACCGCAGAAAATGTGCTCGCGTTTGCAGTTCGCTTCTGCTGGGGTGCGCGCGGCCCGTTTGCGAAAATTTCTCACCCGACGACTTTTATTCCCATGACCTACACTAGAAACGAAGAAAACTTCTAGATAAGAGAATCGAGCAATCGACGATCTGAGCTTTGGTAAAAAAAGAAAATACTTCCGCAAAGGCCCTTAGTTGAGAAAAAATGAGTTATAGCGATAGGCCATTTTGAGTGATAAGCCGGACGATCGTAGTTGTAGATAAGCACACCGAGCAAAGAAACATGTGGCCCATTAAGGGAGATTAGACCACGGGCAGAGTTCACGGATAGCCGAGGAAGAAGAAAAAGCTTGCATGCGGTATCTACTACCGCGACTACCGCGAAGAGGGAGGGGAGAAAAGGTGGAAGGATACTTATGCAGCGTCTAAATGCGCTTGGGCATTAGTGCAATCTCGCCGCCTCCCGAGATGGGGGCTGAGGAGAGAACCAGCTCTCCCTCACTCTCTGTGCTCAACAAATGTGTGTTACAATGCTCCACCGGTGGACATTACCATACAGCGAAGGATAGGGTGGTTGGAGAAAATCAGCAATATGCTTTGGAATTACTTCGTTTTTTTTTCTCCTTTTTTATATCGATTACGAAATCGTTATTCGTCGGTATAGCGAGTAATATCTATAATGACGCGATTATTATAAAGGCCTTTATAATCGGTCATAGCGCATAACGTCAAAAAGCTTTCGAATATATTGCGTTATTGAAAAATTTATGAACGCTTGGGGAGAGCAACATACTGTATATACGCGCGTGACGATTACCGTCAGATGTATAGATGCTGTTAGCCCCGATATTGGTGATCGGTACGGTGCATGAATATTTCGAGTTCGTATGTGTAGAAAGTCCGCAAAACCGAATGTGCCGAGTTTCCACGCGATACAATCAATCTTTTCGCCTATAAATTCGTCGGAGTACCGCATATCCTCGCGTAAAATAAATAATGTATCCGAGCCGGAGGTTGTACACTCTGTATGCTGTGCCCTCGCATTGGGTTATACCAGGCTCCGCGAGGATAGCTATCGAGGGCTGCTTCCACGCACGAAACATCAGCGTATAGGTTTACGAGTCATAAAACGAAACAATCAAGCTGAAAAATCTCGCATTGTATTTTCCGCGCTTTTTTTTCATACACTTGAATGCTTTCAATTCGAATGAACATTTGTGAGAAGAGCCGCGTTATTTTTGGGGGGTGAAAAAAAAAAAAAAGTGTAGCATTACGGAGTCTGTCAGCGCCGAAAGATAGACCCATCATGCCGTGTTATCCGATACGGCATCATCGATTTAATAATATTTACCCCGATGTCTCCGGCCGCAAGCTTCCCCTTTTCGTATAGATTACCTTCGGTCCGTGCGCGGTGTCGATATACATCGTCGAAAGGCTCTCACAGATCCATCAAACACGCTTATACGGTTTCATTACTGTGTCCATAAATGGTTTTACGAGTAATGGTTATTCGGATTCTTCTTCGCCATTCGTATTAATGGTGGGGTATGTGATACGAGAAAAAAAAACTATATAATAACTAGGCGAAGCGAGACTCATAGAGCAACGTACCAAGAGAGGAGCGTCATAACTCTAGTTATTTTTTTTTATTCATCCACAACCCGACCGCGTAATGGGAATTCGTGAGAGCTTCCAGTTTCATTGCCGTGCTTTCCTTTTAAAAACCTCTTGCATGTAAATGAAAAAAAAAAAAAAAATCCGAGAGCTGACATATTCTTTGATATAGCTCGGTGGGAGGGAGTAAAAGTTGCTGGGGCACAACAACCGTTCCAATGATTAGGGCAAAAATCATATGTTACGCATATGATATTAACGCCGTGAACATAATAATGGATAGCGCACCTGGTGCAAAAAGCACGATCGTGAAAAACATATCAACTTTATAGAAATTCGTTCAACTCCGGCTGTTCCGGAAGATAAATAACAAAAATATCGAGTATCGCGAGCCAAAAACCAGTCGGACACTAACGTGTGGCGCGGATAAAATTTAAGGGGTTACATTCGAACGAATTTCCGCATTCCTATCGGACGTATGAACTCCGAATATCTGTGTGCTGTAAGAAAATCTACATATATACTCTTATATTAGATATTTCGTCTTGATGGAGTGTTCCAGCGCTCTTGGAATATCTCGATAACGTAACTTGGATATCGAGATCGAATATGAGAAGAAACGCAGTCGGTGCCCAGCAGCCGCGAGAAAAATCGAAAAAACTCTCAGTAACGTGTATATAACTGTATATAAGGTCAACGTCGCGAGTGCGAGGAGCACGTAGGTACTTTATTACCTTGTCGTAGAACAGAGTGGACGTTGCGTCATTAGTTTCAATCGGGTAATGCCACTGTCTACTTCCGAATTATGGCAACTTAAAGTCGATCGACCCACCTGTCCGGGTCCCGCCGCAGTGCACTGCACCGTTAAATTTCGTAGACGGGCAACGCTATGACGAACGTTTCGCGATGAAGACCAGCTAAAAAAGAACACTAACTAAAACGATGTCGTCAGAGTCATTATAGTATGTTTCGACGCCTCGTTCAATGTTGCCATTAAAACTGTTACGATGCTATCCGATAGTAATCATTTGCACAAACAAAAGAAATTACGCAACCTAAATTTGAGCCAAATGCATATTGGATTATTCGTATTATTTCCATTATTTTCATTATGACTTTATTGCATTATTTTGCATTTTTTTTTTTCACTTCCTCATAGCAGACCCTTCCGAAACGACGTCGAAAACAAAATGGGTTAAAATTATTGGAAAACAATACCAATTTTTGGTTAGTGATATTTCTTTTATGTAGACATTTTTCGTTAGGAAAATAATTGAAACATAATACCAATGTTCGGTGAGTAATAATTATTTTCTGTTGACATTTTTAGTCCCCTAACTATGAAATTTAAAAAACTACAAAAAAAAAAAAAGCAAATAGCCGCATAGATTTTACCAAAAATTGAACCAAACAATGAGTACTGAATCCTCTTTGCGTGGTGTAAAATTCAGCGTGATCGCTCGAGGTGCATTCTCAAGATATTCACATGAACATTTTTCAGGCTTGTAACGCACACACACACACACACATGCACAATCGAAAAAAACCATTTTATAATTGGAATTTCGACACTTTTTTTTGCATAATAACATGTTCCATACCTGAAAATTCGTGACCATTAGAGTGACCAGAAGTAGTAGAAAAACAAAGTTGATATTTACGATGAGTTAAGGACGAAATAAAACATTCGTCGCGCGGCTGGTCGAGCTTCGAAGATTTAATACGTAGTAAAGTACAGGGTGCGCACATTATTATTACGCTATCTCTTAATGGAAGATCCCAGCAGTGAAGGGAAGAGCCAAGAAGGAATGGCGAAATCCTCGGTGGCTCGCGCGGTGCTGCGAATATGTCGCGTTTGGGATCCTCGACGCTCGTATATTCCTTTTCCGCTGGTTGAGCTTTCTCTGTGCGGTCGAGCCGAGCATAAAGACGTCGCGATACCGTCGGCCATAAATAGGGATGTAAGAGATCGGGTCGGGCCTAAACACACAGAATTCTTATTATTTCGCACGTTATAAAAGATACTACCGCCCCATCCTCCTCAACTCGCTCATCTCGGTCCTCTAGAGTTCTCTCAGCCGCGCAGCTTTGACTTTTGCCTCGAGTCCCTCGGCACACTATTCTATAGACCTCCCGTTCTCCCCCATATCTTCGGATTATATACGCCATCTGAAATATAATCTATCCCGAACACGCGCGTTTATTCCCTCAGAGATGTTGAACCGCGAAAATTTTATGGATCCAGCAAAATTCTTCGTGACTCAAGTGTCGCAATAATCCTGGTAGTTATATGAAATATCCTCGTCGCTTTTCAATCCTACGATCGTAATACATTAAATATTCTGTTTCCCTTGTAATATACATACGGTTAGCGAGAGTCGAACAAGAATAAGCTACGAGAGCAAATGTTCCTTCTTCCCCCCGAATTTAATCGATCACTCAATCGTGGGGATATTTGATATTTTGACAGAGTGGACTTTTGTATGCGACTTGGAATGGCAGCCGATTAGACACGGCTGATTCACGCAGAGAGAGTCACTATTTATTACAGCTATATGCTCATCGTACCGCGAGAGGTTAGAATACTAGTAGTAGTCATCTATACAGTGGCTTTAATACGGTCTGGATTTCCCGCGAGGGTTTCGCATGCACCAACGGATAGATATATGATAGAGTTATGGTTCCCCCATGCTCCCATTATGAAACCATCCCCGAACCGCTCGGCATTCTCTCTGTACGCCCCAATGCTCGCTTTCTCAACCACTGTATAGGTACTCTTGCTCCCTTACGTCTTGTGCTAACAACCCTCACGAGTTAACGGCTCTTATATATCTATAGCGTTATAGTAGACCGACGGCCGGGAATTCTGAACTGCGTGCTTCGCCATGCCGAACTTAGGCCCCCCTCCGACATTTTACCAGCGTGACGCACCCCACAACCCCCCCCCCCCCCCCCCCCCCTTACATTCGTCATTTATCATTATTATTATCGTGACTATTACTACTACCACTATTATCACTTATTCGGTCCTTCTTGACTCTATTACAACGCTCGCTACTCTACTTCACCATCTTGCCCACTGGATTCAATCTGTTCCTGAAGGATACTTCTTCGGGGTTGGGGTTCTTTTGGAAAATAATGTATTACATCCCCATTCCCCGGCCTCTACGATAAGCCAATTGATGATTATTTGTCACTTCTTGTTTGTTCGCAGAGCCAAATTTCAAGGAACCCATTACGAACGTTACTCAATCGGTCGGCAGAGAAGCTATTCTCTCGTGTCTCGTTCAGGATTTAGCTGGCTACAAGGTAAGCATCTTTCATTTTTTTAACTCCCGACTGCCGAAATTGGAAAAAGCCGGTATTTATCGCGTTTGACTGCTATCAGCGGAAGATTTTCGTTGTGCTATATATTCTCGAGATTAGCGAAAAATTACGAAACGGAATTCGGCTTACCGATACTTTGACGAAAACTTAGAGTCATGTCTTCTAAAGATCTGATGCCAACCCGATGGGAATTTCTACTCGGGCGTCAGAGGGATATGTAACTAATCGCGTTATTTGTCGCACTTGTCGTCACGCTTGATGCGATTTTACTTTAAAAAGGATAAAACAAAAAAAAATGTATGAAAATTTAAAGAACTCCCGATCGAAAAACGAGTATAATAAACGAATTGTATTAACAAAAAAAATTGAAAAATCCGATTATTGTTCGCTTATTATAGACAGGAGACTTTCACACTCAGCAATTTCTGTCAAGATTTTAAAAATGTTTATTAAATTTTTCATAAATAGCACCATTGGTCGATTCATATTTTGCATTATGCATGAACGCTTCACAGTTCGATGGAACGTTTGTCATTCTAATTAGTCATCATTGATTCAATAAACGGTAATGCGAAGCCAGTAATTGACACGCATCGGTATCGATGAGCAGGTCAATTATAAACAAATCGATAAAAAAAAAGCAGAACAGTTTTTCACAAGTCATAGTTTTGTTTTATTTTCATCGACTGTTGGAATATGGCCCTTGAACAACTTTCGATCTCACTGATATTGCCCCGACGATACTCCATTGATTGAGGAAATATTCACCTCAGCGATTCTCTACCGGGAGGTCGATGCTTGAGCGCCTCTCGCTTGTGCGTGCCATGTATGTACTCACGCGGCGGCACACGTAACGCTATTCGCTCTCCGCATCAGCCTATGTGTTCGTAGTTCGTACCAATTTCCGGACGATTGAAACGTTCGCCTACCGGCAATCCTCTAACCGTTGCCGAGCTTCTATCGTCCGATGTGTGCTTCCAATGTGAACAACGGATACGTGAAATCAAATTAAATAGTGAAGCACATTTGCCCGGGGCGATCGGGTGTATATACATACATACAGAAATATAGGTACCTCAGTATGCTCCTTCCAACTCACTTACATTACCGCTTCCAAAGACTGATATTCTATCATCAATCTGTTCGGCCGATCGAACAAAAAAACTTACATTGTTTTTTACAAGACGATTTATCAGCGTTGACACGAATGAATTTGTGTAGTCGAACAGAATTGAACTGATCGAGTGTCAGTCTGCCGAAAGACAATTTCCGTGTAACGTGTTTGCGAAAGGGCATCGTGGTACCCTTCCATTTCAATCCCTAATAGCTTGGTAGGATATACCACATATAGTACACCAAATGTCATTCAATATCGCTCGATTGGACTACGGGATCGTTCTTCTTCATTCTCTTCCGTTCCGTAAACATTTGCGGTTATCGATATTTTCGACAATTCCTCTCGCCGCCGTACTTCCAAACTCACGACAACCACCACCAATCCTCCTCCTCACCCCCATTTCCCCCGCGAGTAGCGCCCTTAAGAATTCAATTGTACGAAGAGTGAATCGATCGTTCAAACGGTAGTCGAGGTAATACTAGAACATCGGTGGGACGGGGTTGAAGAATTTCTCGAGTCTCAACCGGGCGATATAAGCGAGTAGAGGCATTGAAGACAGCAGCAATACGTCAGGCATAAAAGCGTCGGACCGTTGTAAATCTCGATATATCAAGAATATAGGGCCCTTCCCGCCCTCTGCTCCCCCTGCACCCCCTCCTCATTCGATACATATACCGAAAGCCTTTCCAACTACCGTTTCTGCCGGTTTGCCTCCGTGAAAGACCACTTGGCCACAGGGCTTCGCGCTCTCTCTGCTACCGGTAGACGGGGTAACGTTGTGCGCCGGAACGCTTCTTTCACAAACGGCCCTTTCATAGCTCGTTCAATCCTTACTCGGTCTATCTGTGTTCAAACGTTTACCGTCTATACGTACGCAAACACTTCTACACGAAGCCAATGTGTATTCACGTAACAGTCAAGACTTTGGCCGGATTCAACAGTTTTGATTGATTGGCCATTGAATAAGAAACGAGAATCGAATCCTCTCGTCATCAGCGCGTTCCGTCTCGCGGATCAACCACGTAGCACGGGCGATCAAGCGAGCATTACGATCTTCAGAAGCATTGTTTTTTTTTTTTTTCACTGTCAAAAGTATTTTTCTTTTTTATGATATTCTCCTGATATTGAACGAGTCTCCGTTTGGGAATAATGAATTTCTTCGATCCAAGTGGCTGAAACTCCTTTCAGTTATTCTTACCTTCCGGACACAGTAATATAATTAAAAGTGCAATTAACTAATGAATTTCGAGAATCGCATGAAGTACCAAGAATAAGTCTTTTATCTCTCACGAGTTAAAACTCTATCGTTTGACGAGCTTAACTACGAATCCTTCTCTTTTCACTCACCAAGACGTCGTTCGTTTCGAGGGAAACGGTCCCCTCGATCTCCCGAGTCTATCTCTGTGTGTATATCCCTTCGGGGGTTTCAGATTGATTCGTTCCTCAGGGATTCGTGAATAATCGTCGCGGTCGAAAGGTTCTCTAACTGTACGTAAGCCATATATTTGTCTGACTCGGTCAATTCCACGGACCAGAGAGGTTTTCGCCGGATGTAAAAATAGAAATTCACCCGGAAAACGTTTTTTTTTTCCTCGTATTTGCATTGTCTCTCCGCGGTTTCCAGTGGATTCATCGCGACTGGGTCTTAGTTAAAATTAGTTAATGTACGTAAAAAGCCTTTGGACTTTTGACAAATCTCGAGTACGAAATCCCAACGGCGATCTCGAAAGCGGTTACACTCGTGACGTTAGCTAAAACCATTTTATGCTATATGTTACGATGATAAGTTGTGATTTACATCCTGTCGAGCCATTGTCGACCATAGAAGTTGTCGGGCTCGGACCATGCATCGCGCTATGCTTTCGCAAACTCAACAGGCAAATGTGCGGTGGTAACGTCTCTCTTCCCCGGCATTAGCGGTCCTGCAGCTTAATCAACTGCTAACCATGACACAGAACCCGGCGAGTTGGCCGATCTGGGGATTATTATTCAAGCTTCTCGTGACCATTCATACTTCCCTCCATTCCTCTTCCCCTCCCCATCCCCGTCCACCCCCTTAGCCGTCCCTTATGACTCGCGGTCCGCGATTCACAGAACTTCCGTTGGAGCTTCCGCGCGGGGTTTTATGGTGACGCTGGTGTGATGGTAGCGCGAGAGTTTTCATTAAAAAAGAGACGATAACTCGGCGAGCTAACTCGTTTTCACTCGGTTCTCACACATACCAGCATAACCGTTGACCGTTGTGCTCTTTCAGTTTCCCCACTCTCTGTTTCTCTGTGGCCCCAATTCACACTCCCGCGTCGTTCATCGCTTCTCATTTATTTATTTTTTATTTTTTTTTCTAACTGCCTTTTATTCATCGTCGGAGGGATCCGTTGCACGCTTGGCCACTGGCGGTACGAGACTTTAAATTCTCATACGGCTTTTCGCCGAATGGAAGCTTTGAACTTCGTGAGACATGCAAGAATCAGTACTTTTCGATATAGCCGTTCGTAACGTCGGCAGTACGTAACGGCTTGAACACGGAAAAAGAGAAGCAACAATGGCACTGACGCTGGATTACATTACAAGTGCTTAACGTGCAGGCAGTTTCGGGAAGGGTCTATACGTTACGTAGATATCGTGCAGCCCGCGAAAATGCAATCGCAGTTACCTGGTGTACCTGGGATATGCGCGCAAAAACGAGTATACGAGAGTGAGTTCTCGTTTCACCGAGTGTAATCAAAGCCGCTCGGAAGCTTGAACCATCGACGTAGGTCCTCTGTACATCGAGTAATCTCTAACGACTCCAATGCCGATTGGAATACGTATTTCATATTTTGCTTTTTTCTAACGAATATTTTTCTGTGTGTGTGTTTTTTTTTATCGAATAGAGAAAACGAGAAATGGTCGTATGCTTCGCTAAACCTCCGTAAATCGCACGCTTTTATTTATTTATAGCCAGTGGATGACATTCCAAATGTCGGGTTCGGCGAGCAACTTGTATTATCGTCCATAGTGTTGACTTCATCATCCCCCGTGAAAATTAAGTATATACTGAAATATTTAAAACATGTGAAACTTTTGTTCCGATAATTTGTATATCATTTTCATATATATGTATATACATATTCTGTATATGCAATATATACATCCCATACGTTGGAACTATAGAATTATCAAATATGTAACTGACTATTTATTAAGATACACGATATTAGTTAGGTTTACAATAGACAAACGTACGGATGATCGATACTTTCAATACGAACAGACGTGTGACATTTCGTGATCGGGATACTTAACGTTTCTTATTATTAATAATATTCGCCCCAAAACAAAATATACGCGTTATTCATTCGCTCGGTCGTTACGATAATAATGTAATAATAAAATATATTCGGCATATATATGAATCGTTCTATACATAGAACCATTCTATGTAATTTTAGATATTGGGACGGTTCCCCTTTCACCGATGTCTCGCTTTCGGCTACTCAGGTAGCGTTAAGAGTTCGGAATGAGCGAATAATCGTTACACGTTGTCGATTTGGAAAAAATAATACTTTTTATTCAATAAAACACGAGAAATAGCAAACACAATATTCAGATCTCTATTTTATCGACGCTTAGCTTATTACGATCGCTCGACAATAGAAAGGGCACACGTGCCGCGGTTTTGTCCACGCGACCAAAAAAACTAATATCGTCTTTGCCAAAGGTCGCGATCTCTCGGGAACAATCGAATACGGAGCACGCCATCAAAAATATAATTTTTACTCCACGTCGGTAGCATACACGCAGAAGATAAAAACACTTGAAACACTAATAATTTAACAAATTACTCTACCGAATTTACAAAAACCCTCGGACGAGAAAGCTCACCGAAATTCCACAATTTTTGATTGACGGCGAAGCAGTTGTTCGGCTCCCGTATCTTCTATCCCACGGTACCCAATATTAGATCGTAGATCGAGAATCCGACTCACTCCAAATCTCAACGGGAACTGCCTCGAGTAACGTGTCTCTCACGCTCTCGTTAGCAACCCCGACCTAATCGCGACGATTTCGGAAATTCGCGACAACTCGGCCCTTTTCGTAAATTTAAATATTTCTCGAACTCTCTCCAACGTCGTAGCGTTGATTGACGCGCGAGAGCGAGACCGATGACATGGTCTCCGCGGGACTCAATCCTCGCGTTCGAGAACCCATGCGATGATTCTTCTCTTCGCAGTTTAACTCTGCGGTAACCGAATCCTTGAAGGTGGCGTCGCCAGAGAAAAGCGGTGTTCTTCTCTTCATGTCGAAAGTATCGTCTCGATAGCGATAGGCTTCGAGGGTAGAGGCTCCGAACAAATGATTTCTGTCGCGCAGGACAATCCCTGCCGACGTTCCTTCGTTGACGGTAGCGGATAAACGGAGATCTGCGACGAAAATCGATATTTTTTCCCTCGGCGAATCCTCTCGATAGCTCTCTCTCGCCCAAGGCGCGAATACATGAAATCATTTTTCGAAAATAATGTAAAATAATTCTTAAATTAATGATAGGCACTGAGGAATTGCCTTGTGAGACCTGGAGCGAGCAGAAAATAACGGGCCGAAATTTTGCCGCGTTACAATATATAAAATTTCGATCCGACGCTTAGTTTTTAAGAACCATGAAAAATACGGCCCACTTCCGGCATTTTGGCGTGGACTTACACGGTAGCGTCTCGACTCTGAATTTTTTTTTTTTTTAAGTACTTGGCGTCGAGACGCTACTGCGTCTCTTGATATATTGTGACGAGGCGTTACCACCGTCATCGCAACGTGCGAGTTAGGCTATAGTGCATGCCGCTGGATCATCTCTCCCGCCGAGCGCCGATAGACACTTGTAAAGCATAGAGCGCGTCTCTGCCGTTTACTTGAATTGATTACAGGAAAATTCGGCAACCATGCAAGGAGAGACAGCGTGAGAAGCGTTAGACGAAGGATCGACGTGCAGCGACGCTCGATAACCGAGAGCGTTGCCCCCTCTCCTGACCGGCACGCGAAATATCGAGGGTCGATGAGCGAATTTGCGTAGAGAACGAGAGATGATCTTCGGCGATCGTAGAGAATAGTTAGAGTCAGAGTCCGAGCGTAGACACCGAGATTTTGAAAGAATAATAGAGAGTAGGGACCGCGTGAACGTCGGGAGCTACTCGAGAGAATTTGTAGAAGCATTGGAGGCCAATGGAGGATAGCGAGAGCCGAGCTCACTCGGGATCAGGATCGACGCGTGTTCCAGCGTAGAAATATTGTAAAGGTACGCAGAGCCGAATTGTTTCTGTTAATTGGTATTTCCGTGGAAGAGAAGTGTCTTTTCCGGTGTAGAACGTCGTGCGATCATTTCCTCGGCCGTGCCGGCTTCCCCGGCGAATAATTCGAGTACCGCGAGGAAATTAAGAGTATTGTTTTCCGAGAGAGGAAACCCTTGTACTTTGTATTCCATTATCTTCTTTTCCTTGATAATATTCTTCGAAACTGGGAAATATATTGTTATTTTTATTTGTTATTATATCGATTGTGTGCACGTTATTTCTTTCATTCGCATATCCCAAGATATTAAGTAGCTCTTCGAACTGCACCCCTGTCACGTGGGACATTGGAAGGAATCAATGAAGGAAAAAGGTACCTCCTTGGTAAGTTGGGAGTAGGAACAACTACCTGGCGCTCAACGGTAAAAAGAGAGAGAATTGATAAACCCAAGGGCGTCATCATTATAGGGCGGCGGTAGTTTTATCTCACCCGAAGGGTTAAAACGGCCCGTCACAATGTATACTAGCGGTTCCCCGGGCTCGCGCGTTTCGCGCGCTCGCGTTCCTTTTATCAACATTACAAAAATGCCTCATCGCCGCTGCAACTAATAGTTATTGGGAATTTCAATACCCCCGAAATGCCCCTTAGACCCTTTAGGTCTCACCGCTCCAGTGTCTTAAAAGGACTTATAATTTTTACATTGCGTTTTTCTGTGTTCCGCGCTCGTACATTGTTTTAAAAGGCACTGTTCTTCGCCACTATTTCGTTATTATTGTACCCCCGAAACCCGGTTGATCACTCCGTGCTCGAAGATTCGGATTTTAACCCGTAAAATGAAAGGGATTGTACCAGTTAGGAGTTAAAACTCGAGTGAGAACGACAGAATGTAGACTGAGATGAGATTTATTAAAGCAGGAAAACGGGTGGAGACCGACTCTACACCTCCCAAGTCTACGCGAAGTCAACTCTACACCAAATGTGTACACCGATCGACTCTACACGCGAGCAAGTCTACACCGAATAACTCCACACTGAAATGCTAATACTGCACAACTGTACACGCTGACGATCTGCATAAAAAGTATGCACCGATCAACTCTACACGCGAGCGAGTCTACACCGAATAACACTGCACTTAAAACTGTACACCAGCTAACTATCAAAACTGCACACGAAGCGGCTGTACACAACGATCAAAAACATGGCACGACAAAAAGTCGACACTAAAAACTTGACACGACAAAAAGTCGACTCGAAAAACTCGACACGACGAAAAGTCGACACAAAAAACTCAACACGACGAAATGTCGACACTGAAAACTCGACGCTATTTTTTTTTCTTTGATACCATTCAGTGTCGAGTTTTCAGTGTCGACATTTCGTCGTTTTGAGTTTTTTGTGTCGACTTTTCGTCGTGTCGAGTTTTTCGAGTCGACTTTTTGTCGTGTCGAGTTTTTAGTGTCGACTTTTTGTCGTGACATGTTTTTGATCGTTGTGTACAGCCGCTTCTGCAGAAACTGCACACGCAGTTTTGATAGTTAGCTGGTGTACAGTTTTAAGTGCAGTGTTATTCGGTGTAGACTCGCTCGCGTGTAGAGTTGATCGGTGCATACTTTTTATGCAGATCGTCAGCGTGTACAGTTGTGCAGTGTTAGCATTTCAGTGTGGAGTTATTCGGTGTAGACTTGCTCGCGTGTAGAGTCGATCGGTGTACACATTTGGTGTAGAGTTGACTTCGTGTAGACTTTGGAGGTGTAGAGTCGGTCTCCACCCCAGGAAAACAACACAACGATTTTGCAAACAGATACAATTTGTAATCCAATATCGCTTACTGAATAATTCACTATTTCACTTTACAATATGACTCACTTATCGATAGGACTTGGGTTCAGCCCATAAACGCCTATATTACTTGTAACTTGGATTCCTTGCAGGAATCCCTTGGATCAGACGCACAGTTTCAGGAGTCAACTCGGACCCCCTGTATCACGAGTCAATACCAGACTGTCTGATGCTCGCGCTCGTATCGATATATACGGAGTGAGCGTGTCAACATAATTTTAAAGACGAAGCATTATTGCGATATTCAGTAATATTGCGATCATTGGATATATTGCGACAATTTTCCGCTTTTCATTGCCTATTGTTTATTATTTGACGCTCCAGATTCTGTTCGAGAATTTGGAGGCGCCATTTTACGTTAACTGCTGACGCGCTGCATTACTTGACCGCGATTGAGAGTCGCGCGCTCGATGCGTCGATTGCTCAATCGCTCGCGAGGCGTTCGGTTTCGGCCATCGCGTCTCACGTGTCGCCTGCATAGTTCTATTATTGCACAATACATCTTTCGGTAATACCTGCGATATTCGGGGTACAACATCATATTCGAAATCCCCCTTACAATGCTTTGCAATGGCAATCGTCATTTTAACCCTTCCGTGACTTGAGACCCTCCATGATTGTAGGCACTCCGTCATTTTAACCTCCCCATGACTGTAACCACTCCGTGAATCTAGTCCCTCTGTGACTTTAACCACTCTGTGAATTTAGTCCATGCGTGATTTTAACCACTCCGTGACATTAGTCTCTTTGTGGCTTTAGCATATGTTCTAAACTACCGTCTTGTACGCGGCGGCGGCGACAGCGACGAAATGTCTCTCTGTATATACTAGCGGTCTCGGGGCTCGCGCGCTACGCGCGCTCGCTGATCAATTGTCGAATATTGCGAGCAAAAGCCCTTTTGCGGCCTTAGAATATTTTGAGTTAAGGCCCTTTTGGAAACTTTTTTATGCTTCTTCCTCCGCCGCCGACCACAGCGGCTGCCTCCTTCGATACCCCCTTAGTGGGACTTTGAATATTTCTGCTCCTCCCCTCCCCTCCCCTCCGTCCCTCCACCCCTCCCTCAGAGGGACTTCGAATATTTTTTCTTCTCCCCTCCCCTCCCTCCCCTCCTCTCCCCCACCCTTAGAGGGACTTAGAATAGGGACGGTTGCTATGGAGACGGTTGCTACGGCGCATGGCGCGAAATTCGCTACACCAAAATACATAAGAAATTAGCGGAGGCTTACGTCTTACGTCGTAATTTATAAAAATGTTCATTTAAAAAATTCTAATAAATCTTAATATTGTATCAAATATCTAGTTGATTATTTGTTAAGTCACACGATATTAGTTAGGTTTCATAATAGATGAACGAACAAAAAAAAATGAACATCGGGCATTGCAGGTAAAATCGATAAGGTCGTGATCCTCACAGTTTTACATTTTTTTTCCTCGAAATATATTGAGTAGGCGGTATAAAAAATGGTCTACAGAAATGTGCTCTCCTAAAAAGTTGGTGTGTCACGATATATCGCAATTTATCGAAAGTTTGATACATGTATTGTTGTCGGTTTATTCGTGCCGTGATTGGTTGCGAGATGCGACAGGAGGTTACGGACGCGCGCAGCGCGCGGCCGTAACCTTCCAGTCCTCTCCTAAAAAGTTGGTGAGTAACAAAATTTTTTATCGAAATAATCGAACTTCGTGATTTCTATCGAACGTCGCAATTTGCATCGTTGCCTCTTCACTCGTGTGATGGATCCACTTCGGTTAGCTTTTAAATTTGACAGAAAAGGAAAGATTAAGGAAGCACAGCAGCGCTACCCAATCACACGGCCGCGCGTAAGGCGCAACTTCCTCTCCTGAAAAGTGTCACGATATATGTGCAATTTATTTCGAAATTATTGAATTGCGAGTTTTTGTATCGAATCTATTGTTGTCGTTTTATTCGTGCTGGGAATAGTCGCGTTCTACGAACGGGTTAAAGGCGTGCGCAGCGCGTCTCCATCATTATTAATTTTTCCCTCTAGAAAGTTTATGATCGATGAGTATCGATGTTTTATATCGAAATATCGAAAATTTGAAATTTGCATTATTAGCAATTTATTCGCCCTGTGATTAGTTGACATCCGTCGAGTCTCAAATTTGACAGAAAAAAATTGTTAAAGGCGATCAGACTCAGGAGCGCTGCAGTGGCAAAAGTCCTAAGATCGCGGGTGCAGAATTACTTCAGTCCTCGTAAATCCCCGCGTCGATGCACAGAAACGATTCGTTTGTTTTTGACAGAAGAATAAAAAAATGCATGAATAATGCCGCCCGCAGTTGCTCTTCTTTTAAGGTGGCTTTTGTTTTTTTGCAGTGCGTATAAACAGCAAATCAGAAGGTAAAACAAATATGCAATAATTCTCAGTGCCGCTCTTTTATCGTTCACATTATAACCGCTATTTCTGCTACCACTTATACTCTTCGTGCGACATCTTCCTGTATTTTGTCATGCATTTACTATACAAAAACTAACATTCTACCGGAGGGAAGTTGAGCACCACTGGTTCGGAGATGAATCCGAGTGAGAGTGGGCCTACAACAGGGGAAAGAGTAAGGGGCGGGGAGGGGGGGTAGGAGGACGTATACGAGAAATATTGAAAAGTATTCATCCAGCCTGGGCGCCGGCATGAAATTCAAATGGATGGATACGTTGATATTTACAAAGGCGGAAGAAGAACCGTAGAAACAGAGCGAAAGTAAAAAGATATAATAAAAAAAAGAGAAAAGAAAAAAGAAATCGGAAAATAAAATAAAGAAAATAGAAGATGTAAAAGGCAGGGCAATGAGAGCGAGAGCAAGGGAGCGAAGAAACTCGCGGACGGTATATCGTCTCGCATGCGGGCGGAGGAACTTGGACGGAATAATCGTGTCGTTTATAAGCTCTAGAGGTGCGTTGGTTGGTTCCCGGCGTGCATTAAGATGACGGATAAGGGTCGCGCGCGCGCGTTGCCCTCGCCCTCGCGAACATCGCTGCCTGCACGCCGGAAGGCTTGAGGCGTCGCGATCCAAGAGATAGCGACACCTCTCTATACTATATCGCTATAGCTTACTCTCTCTCTTCCCTCGACGTTCTCGTTTTCGTCGTCGTCGCTGTCGTCGTCGTTCGGGGCACTCGAGGCGTTGCACGCTTGAATTCATCTTCTCTCTCTCTTGCGACTGTCCTCATCCTCCTCTTTGCGACGAATGAGCAACCCGCGGCCCTCTCTACGGTATACGAGGGTGATATTAACAGGGAGAGAGAGAGGCACCACCGGGCGCACGACTTTGTTACTACTCATGGATAATGGGCCGCGGGGCCGACACACTTGGCTTTTCTACAGTTTACGAGGGACGGGCCTGCCGCAATCCAGAGCACCGGGCGATATCATAGCCTCTCCGACACACAGACAACCGGCAACGACGATGCTCTACCTGTGTCAGTGGACCAAACAGCAAACAGCCGACGCTGCGCGCCGACCACTGGCTTGAATTTTAATCGCGAATTTTATTGGGACACTGTCGCGCAACAAACAGCAAGATTCGCGTATACCTTTCTTCTCTTTACTGCTTCCACTGCTCCCGCCCTTTGGTCCTCATCTCTATGTAGTAATAGTCCTTGCTTCCTAATAGGAGAGCTTTCCACGATAACGAAGCTAGAATACACGGGTCGGCGTGTAATGCTTGGCCAGCATTAATTTGCTGCTTACGGAAACGATACTGTACAATTTCCAAGTAATTATTTGAGTTACGTGCACAATTGCGAGCTTTACCGATGAGAGCTGATCAATTACCGTCGCGCGTGTCTGGAATAAAACCGAATAATGTAAAGTGAATTACGATACTTCGGGTTATGTATTCTACAAAAAACAGAAAGTATCGGGAGCCTTTCTCCACGGATAACATGAAAAAATAATCGGTCAGAACTCGCGTAACGAGACGAAAAACCAATCGCCTTTACTACCTTTATGAATAACCCCGCGATATTGTGCTCGCGAACTCTTTTTTTACGAGGATATCGTCGTAAATTTTACGGGTTTCTCTCCCGTACGGTGGAATCGTGTGTAATAAAAAAAAAGAAGAGGGGATTGTGTCATCGTCGACGTCGACGACCTATCGCTGCGAGATTAATTGCCCGTTACCGCACGGGGAATTCCCCTATGTCCTCTCGTGATAATAAACGAGACAATAGAAATATCTGAAAGCCCTGCGAATGAAGTATATGATAGAAATGACCCTGATAGGAGATATGCACTTTTTGAGTAAGTCAACTGGTTTGTGGAAAATGGATTAGCATTTTTAATGCACGAGATTGTCATCGTGGGGGCACATTTTTTAAATTATATTAACTTCCATTGGAATGTCCGACGAATGGTACTAACGAAGCGGGAGTCAATTTTCCTAACGACCTTTATTTTTTCCTTTCTTTTCGTATTTAAACTTTCACAAAGCTTCACATACTGGAAGCTTTGTGAAAATTGAAAGATAAAGCGGACGCAATGTACAATGTTCAACTTTGCATCCGTTTTTTTTAAATTTCCAATTTGATCATAGCGTTAAGACAATGCGAATAATCTCAAGCAACATATTTACAATTGATATTTCCAAAGTTTTCATATATAACCACGTCATATCACGACCCGCGACGGGGTCGCGGGCTTTTGAGCGATCGAAATGTCTTAATTAGCTTAATATTCCACCGTTACTGTATGCGGTTCCATACACCGAACTCTATAGGCCTAATTGCCTCTTCATTATTCAGTTATCAAATCGGGAATTGGGCTCATTCAGCTACGACATACCCCGCGGTAAACACAATTGTATGTTAGTACTTTGTCAATGTCTCACAGTTCGCATTAGAGTTTCAATCTGTCACGAGTAAACCGCAAAGATTAGTCTATTTCGAACAACAGATAAGTGAAGTACTGGGGTTGGCATACGATTATTATTGCAAATAGATAATCCCGTATGAATCTGACTAAATCATACGGAATTACAATGTGTTAACGTATATGATGTATACGATTTTGATATGCTGTCTGTGTGCGCGACCAACGCGCGCTGGTTGATGATCACGAGACTGTATCCCCGGGGCCCTGGCACCCTTCGCGAATTGCTCCAATTCCGTGGGATTATCTACCGCCTATGCTCTCTCGGTACGTGTGATTGACTCCACCGTAAGCAATACGCAGCGGATAGGTAGTTGAGCAGACACAGCTAGCAGGCTGTGGGTGTCGGTAGCGATATCGAATATTGCATATCATCGATCATATCGATTCCATACATTCGACACACGCGATATGAGAAGTGGATTAACACCGTACACAGGTCTACCCTTGCTAATAATGATTAAGTGCTATCCTGCGAATTTCCAACAATACCATCGTGTAAGAAAGGTAATGTAATCAAAATATAGAATGTCTGAGAGCCTAGAGGAGAGATCCGGTGGCATCAGAGAACTTGAGAATCCCGATGGAAAGGATTCTCTTTACACAACATGTTACATTTTGAAATGAGTACGAGCGCCCTTTTGCCCGTTGATGCCCTTTGCCGAACGTTAGTAAGCTAATAGCACAGAAGTGGAGAGGCTGGAAGTGCTGGTAATGCGCTAGTTGCGCGTCAGGTACCGTAGCCGGTTACGGCATCAGATACAGACGGTGGTTAGCGTTTCGCTAACTTTATTTCAATGCACATCAAGGGTGAGTAGAGTACGAGAGGGTAGGAAGGCAGAACGAGTTGCGGAGGATGTTGTCGGAGTAGAGAGTCGAGCATTGCTACCGTTGGAGCCGAAGGGTACACTGAAATGAGGAGAAATCCCCCTCGAGCTACGTTTTCCATCCATCTGTGCAGCGCACAAGGCGAACTCTAGTTCGTGTTCCTTCCCATCGTAAAACTCGACTCTAGTATCCTTTTTAAATGTCATATACACACTCGTGTGCAGGCTTCTCTCATCCTTCTAGCTTCGTTCTCCCATCATGAAACGTTCCCCCGCCGTTGAAATCGCTTCTCCACGATTCTCCGATACTTCCTGTTACCCTCCCGTCCTCCTCCACCAAACACCCTACTCTTCCGAGTACCAAAGTTAATCTCGCGAATCAAATCTAGCCAGACTCGGAAATACGATATACCTACCCGCTGGCAGTCGGTAACGGAAGAGAGCGGGGTTGCAACTCGAGTTACGCTTGCACTATATTCAGCCGAATGGAGTGGATCCGATCTACGTTCACCAAAAAATAAAACATTTATCGCGAAATTCATATTCGTTTTTTCTTCGTTCTTGCGTACGACCGTCTCTTTCGTCACTGCTATTCGATGGGTTTATAAACCTCTTTTCATTTCACGTCGAATGCACTGTTGTTTCGATTTGATAGAAGATAACGTATGGTTTACATGCCGGAAGAGGAAGTACCAAAGATAGGACCGGAGTAACCACGGTAACTTGACGACAGTCCGCATATATTATCCTGCGTTATGTGGCTCTCGTCTCTTGGGTTCACCCTCAAGGTACCACTGCGCGTATACACGGTAGATGCAATTTGTGTATCGCCAGAAGCATCATATTACATATATTTCCGTATAACAGTGGTATTACGACGGCCGCCCACCGGGATATGCACGTACGTTAGATATGGATCTTCATGGCTTCGAATAGAAATTTGACAATCAATGCACGTCATTTACGAGAAATTCGCAATCATATGTACTTCCGTAATTTCACTAAAGCTCACATTTCGATGGTATTATAACTTTGAGGACTAATGTTTTAACAGATCCAAAATGATTCGTTACAACTTTAACAGAGAGAAATCAAAGTGAGCATCGATTAGCCGAAGTCTTAATGAATATATTTGACGTATGGAAATAGTTCTCGTTCCTCATCTCTCTATCCATTGCTCTCTCCATCTTCATTCGCGCGACCCAGAAACTTCCAACGGCAACCCTCATCGGTCGTGACATTAATTTCCCTGAATGTTAGACACAAACTGAAACTATAACTTACTCGCATAGTCCGAGACGACGTTTCAAGCTGAAGGTTCTCTAGGCCTTGCTGCTCGCTCATAGCCAACGGCAAGCCAACACATCTAGTAGTACCTCTATAGGATGTACGCGCGCAAGGCCTGTTTGCGGAATATACTTGTTTCCACAAAGTTATAGCAGTGGAACAATCAGAATGGACTGCTGTTAATCTCTTTTACGGTTATAACCCACTCGTGGCTCCGTCAATATTTATTATCTTGTACAAGTCAACGAGGCGCACTGCGTCGGGCGGCGTCTCACCTACCCTCACTACAATGTACTTGCTATAGATGTACCTGTATCGTATGTACGAACGTTGAACGAGTTACATAATTCTGCATGTTCGGGCAATACCTCAAGTCAATAGCTATAACGTCTCTGTATATCCAAGCGCTTGTTTATATCTCACTCGAGCCGATAATCCGATGGAAACTCCGCTGTTCACCCCTCCCCCCGCTCTCAGAAATCCGCGGGATATAGCCATATGAAAGGGGTCACGATTAACTTATCGTACAATAACCCTATCGAGCCAGTTGAGAGTTGGTGGTGATTGCAGCCCAACTATATATAGAGCCGAGGCTCGTTGCTCTAGACTGTGCAAAAACTTGGACAAACTTTTCGCGAGTTCGCTGGGCCGCGGCTCCAGACTTTCCCTTCTCCAGTACGAAAGACTAAATCCTCTTCTGCCTTGTTGGCCTAGCTATACCGATAAACTGTAACATCTTACTATATCTATATCTATATTTTATCGTCGGCTCGCTTTCGAATAAGATGACGCCAATTTTATTCACCGGTCTCGTGTATATGTATGGACATATCTGTGGCGCGCGTCGAGTGCGTCGCGACTGGCGTAAGCAAAAATAGTGCAAAATGTGCACAGGAGAATAAAGTGACACGTTCTCTGGGATAAGAGGACAGGGCGTTTCTCTCCCCACAGTAGGCGGAATAACTATGGATAGAATAAACGAGGCTGAGAGAAGTAGATTCGATCACAGTGATGACGCAGTGGCCCAGGGTTGGAGGGTTTTCTCTTCTTATTCCGGTTTCGCTTTCCGTTACTTCAAAAGCCTGCTGTAAATTATCGCGGATGAATTCTCTACCAGAGGCAGGTCAGCGGGGACTGTCCCTTCCCCTCCTCCCCGTCGACGGTTTACTCGTGCTCTCTTGCACACCGACAGTCGTAAATAGTTGGTTATCATACTTGGCGGAAGCACGGCGGGGCATTACCTACATTCATCTAGAAGAGGCAGAGAGAGGAGAGCAGGTCGCGAGAGAGGAGAGAAAGCAAGCGGAATGGACACAGTTGCATCAGACAGGCACACAAGGATACACAGACACACTCGCATGCTGGATCACACCACCGTGAACGAGAGTTCTATTCATTCGAGTGGATATCAAATGCAATAGTTCATAGGGGTGCTTCCGACTAGGCGGTCAACCAGTCCTCGAACTTCCACCCCCGCATCTAATCCCATGACCCTCTCGGTACGATTCCCGATCCGCGATGTTCTACAGCAGCGAATGGGTGAACCATACCGTCCGCCCATCGTACTCTATCCAACAGATTTACAGGCCGGAGGCTCGATATCGCTGATCCCCGCGGATGGTTCACGGCTGCATACAGACTCTCTCTCGCCGGCTCTACCTCCCTATCCATGCCGTAGTTTTGGAACTACATAAGTTCTCGCTGGGATTTACAAAGTCGGCCGAATGTCTTTTAACCCTCGTTGGTAATCTACCAACTGCTCACTTTTACCCTAAGTACAGCTTTCTTTATCGTTTATAGCTAGTATATGATTTCATATGCCACAAAGAGCAAAAATTCATTGCACAAAAGTGCAATTGTTGTTGACAAAGAGTCGACTGACTTTAATTATGATTATTGCTGATCGTAACCTCAGTGATGGCCGTTCTATTATACTTGCAAATCTCCGAAACGAAAATGATTTGGATGTGCAATAATAAGCCCGTCGTTAAGTATTACTGTAACAACCGATCAAATTAAAAATGCGCATATTAGTTTCTGGGCATATTATGATATGCGCATATTAGCTTATTATGAATAACAATACAACTAGTACAAGAAAATAGTATGTCAGTATTTAAAAATCTCTGTCAACAACGAATCGAGCTTATTATTATTATTATTGAGTTGAATGACGATAACAACAAATCGCAATACATAATCGACGTTCCAGTCCCCCTCTACGTGGTT
Organism: Buathra laborator; assembly: GCA_934046635.1. Classification (NCBI taxonomy): domain Eukaryota; kingdom Metazoa; phylum Arthropoda; class Insecta; order Hymenoptera; family Ichneumonidae; genus Buathra; species Buathra laborator. Next base: position 395,922 of record OW203897.1, on the reverse strand, counting down.
TGCCGTGACATCTGTGAATCGCCAACTATGTATTATAATTCTTTGTTTTTGTTGAAATTTGACTTGGCTTGTAAGATTTTATTGATTTTTTGCAGATTTTTTTATTAACGGAGATTTTCGGAGATCGATATCTCATCGATCGTTTGTTTATCAATTGTTACACTATACACAATATCGTGGGTATCTGTAAAATCTAAACTCGATATTTGTAACAGTACGATACATCATCATTATGAAAAACACAATGTAGTGAAGAATATTTTATGCAATTGTTTGCGAAAGAAGATACACTTTGCTAAAATGTTTTCCCTTTATCTGAGTAGCCAGTATATTCATTGGCCAGAGGCCAGAAGCTCGGATCGCTGCACTTTAAAAATTATTGTGGAAAATATGGAATACAGGATAAATGTTTGAGAATACCAATTCCATTATACAGGCTACCTTTGAATATTTATTTTCCTTTAGTTCCTCGTTGGTTCTTCGCTCCGGGCGTAAATCTCAGTCGTTCACGATATTATTATACATACTGGAAATTTACACAAAAACAATATTATTACTTAGCCCGCCCATTTTTTTTATTGATAAAAACTATGGGTTCGTGGTTTTGCAAATTGTCGTGCCAAGTATGAATATTTTTTTAAACAACGGCTAATAAAAACTTGGCGACCTTTAACTAATTTCACGTACGATTTTTTTAAAGAATCGGGAAGAAACAAGTTATTCTTAAAATGTACTTGGCGCAATTTTTACATCGAAGATGTTTTTGTGCATTATATTTCACGAGTTTTTGTAAAGATAATAAGACGCGGCAGACATTTTCACAGTATATCTAAAATAAGGAATCATGTGTTAACGTTTATTACGTGTATCATGGGACGATAGTACACACGGACGCGAAAAACCTTTCTCAGGCTCTTCGCGGGCCTAACAAAGTCGACGGGATATATACCTATATACGTCACCGACTCTGCTAGGCGCGTGGAACGTTCGGTCGGGCGAGTTCGGGCAAACTCGGGTCCGTCCGCCGGAGCGACGACTTGTGTCTTGATCTTGACTCTACCCGATTTAAGTATTTGGAAAAACAAAATCGATGTATCTCAACGACGAGGGCATCGATCATCTTAAAATTAAGTTTAATTGCAAGCTAGAAGCATGATTATATAATAAAATACTTTTTATTTATTTGTTTTACATTGTATTAAATAATTGAATTAGAGCTTGTCGAAGAAAAAACGTATACGCGCAGCGCGAGGTCTCGCGTATAGAGTCTCTGTGACGAGTCACGCGGAAATGGCCTTGGCGCGAGACTCTGCCGAGTCTCTTGATATATGAAATGCGTAAGTTGCTGTTGCTAACCACGTTCGGAAGTAATATCTCATGCACTCAGACTACATCTTTGCAATAGACCCTTTTAAGGTAAGAATATTCTCTCTGACATATTGATCGTCACCAATCGTTTTTAGCTTTTCTCTCGTACTTTTGTATCACCCGTGAGATTCAATTCAAATAGATATCAGAGCTACTGCACGATACTGCGAAAAACGATAAATTTCATTGTCAAGATTGGAAAAATGCGACGGCGGCGAACACATAATTTCTTTTAGCATCATTTTGTCGAACGAATCGCGCGAATAAGCGTGGTAAATAGAGCGTTTCCGTCTGCAAATGCAGCAGCAACAGTACGTCTTCCACCGTCGTCGATATCTTCGTCGTGTCTCCTTTGTGACTCCTAGATGATGCTGTGGAAGCGGTTCTCAATTGCTTTTATCGCACTTTCATTCATTTTTTAAAATTATTTTCCACAGGTTGCTTGGCTGAGAGTCGACACACAAACCATACTAACGATCGCGAGTCACGTAATAACGAAGAATCATCGAATAGCCGTGACCCACAGCGATCACCGCACATGGTTTCTTCACATAAGGGAAGTCAGAGAGTCGGATCGTGGATGGTACATGTGTCAAATCAATACCGATCCGATGAAGAGTCAAACTGGATATCTCGACGTTGTTGGTAAGTAGTATATTCTATTCAAGAGACACTTTTTCCTTATTATCATCGAATTCACGACCCAAGCTGTGTACCAGGCGGTTCAACATTCTATTCCCAACTATAGCATGGAATGTCGGCATTGAATTCTCAAACTGAACTTATTTCGAGTGCGGTGAAGTCATCGAATAAAAAATACACCGCATTATAACATCGCGGTCGAGCAATATAGTTTCGCGTGTAATAGGCAAGGAAGGGGGTGAGAAAGGGGTTATATACTTGTGAGAAAGTTGGTCATATCCGAATGCCCGATCGGGCGTAAAGGCTGAAGTGAATTCAACCACGTTGGCTCAGCCAAGTAACTCGTAGTGATTTCACGAGGGAAACCAAAGTCTCCTGTAAGTATACTTGTACACAGAGAATTGCTCAGGAGAATTGGTGTACAGTAGCGCTTCGGCTTTATAGTACGAGATATAGAGAGTGTGGTTGGTACCCGATTCTCCTACTGCCGCGGGTACCGGAGAATCGTCGGTGGAATGCCCGCGGTAGTGATATATATATATCTTGTGCAGAACTCACCGGGATTAAATTGCTACAAATCGGATACAAGGGCCATCTCCTACATCCAGCACCAGAATACCAATTTGATTTAGTCCGTCGTGGGACACTTTCACGTTGAAGTCAAATATTAACACGTACAACGCAGCAACGGGGAGAGTCGGATGTGTATGATGCCATCATCCAGGTTTACTTTCGGATTAGAGTGTTTCCGGTAACGCGGACAATGTCATTACTGCCGCTGTCGCGATGATCCCTACCTTCAAATTTCACAGTATTCATCAAACTCTCGATGTAATGAATCTATTCAGTCATTTTTTTCCGGATAAGCCACCTTGTTTTTCTCTTCCTCCGCATGTTGATGTTTCTTCAAGAGATCAGAATTTTTTATCGTGTTGCAACCGATGGGGATGCGGACTGTTTGTTGCTTTATTCTCGGCTTTCAGGTTTCCTTAGAGAGCTCTTTAGCATTCTGACTGTAACAAGTATGGCTATTTTCGTAAGATGTAACCAACCCATCAGTCATTAAAGGGATAACTTCTAAACGTATCGTTATGGTGCTGAACCAAATGAGGTCAAATCGCTTCTGCTTATTTTTCTGTATTTGATGTCAAGCAATCGTGTCAAGCCAAGTATATCATAATGCACCACTGCATGAAAGCCTTTGATGCAATGGAATATTTCGGTCCGAAATCCAGATGCGCATTCGATATGACATATCTACCAACGCTATTTATAACGGCATAACGTTGTTTTACGAAATAATTGGGTTTTTTGGTTGGGTTGGGTGTTTATGAATGGACGTTCGACATCGATAATATTCGAATCAATACCGCTCGCGATGAAGCAATTAGCGTGTGAATCGAGAACTGCAACGAAATTTCGACATGAGTATCGAATACAGTTAAACCTCACAGTGCATGAACATTAATAAGAATCAATAAGACGAAAATAAATGAATGTTAAACTCCCAGTATAGACAAGTAGAGTGCAATCGTCAAAGAATGAAATGCGAGAATTTAATGGCAATGATGGTGATCCCTCATTGGAAATGCATTGAAGCGCAATTCGGTCGCCCCTCTGATATTTTATACCTTTACTTCTGAAAAAGCCCGCTACCTCGAGTGCCTAGGAGAAAAACTCCAGACGCGCGTGTAAACTCCGAACACAGGTAATGAAAGTCAGCCAGCTGTGTGTCATAAAATCAGTAACATCTCAGTAAAGAATCTACCGAATCGTTGATGGTAAAAAAAAGGTACAGACACCTAAAGTGTCGAAAGCAAAAGCAGAGGCGTCAACGTTTTCCATCGAAGGCTCGTAGAAGCGCGTGAAAGCAGAAGCATCGACGTTTTCAACCAAAGCCCGTATGAGCTTCGAGAGCTAATTTTCGTGAACACACATAACGGTAGATCGATTCGGTACTGAAGACAATTTTCCGTCGTTTGACGAATCCCAATCAGTCTCGTAGTATACACACGTGTAGCTGGGCGAAGCATGTGGAATAGATACATATACACGGACATATATATATATATATATATATATATATATATATATACATACGATGAGAAATCGAGAGGGAACCAGATAGTGAGAAACGAAGGGGAGAGGGAGTGTGAGCGGGTTATAGAGAGAGCGAGAGAGTCGCCAAGAGCGGGTATGGGATTACTGCCGACAAAGACTCGTTTGGCTGTACGTGCGCGGGTACATCAGGCAGAACCGCTGGCGCGGCGCGCGGTAGAGCGACGTTTCGTGTATCCGGCGAATGAGGCGACGCGATCCCGGGGTGACTACCAGCAGCAGCGTATTCTCTGTCGATCCTTCCTCCCCCCAAACGTTGACCCGTGTACTCTAACCCTACCTATGTCGTATGTACACCGTAGTGTCTGGGCATTTGCCGCGGGAATCGAACTATTTCGATTTCCCAACCCAGGAGATCGTGTGTCCTGCCAGAGTGATCCATTGTTTCACATAGATATACTTCGGTGTATAGCTATTCTCGTACATTGTAGTGTATAGGCTTGTAGTATATCTACGACTGCTGGTCAGTTCCGGACGCGGGCTTGATTCGAGGGCCTCACTCGCCGCGAACTTTTCACGTTGAAATCCCTATCTCTCGTGCTCTCTCGGTGTTACTGGAACCCTTGGTGAAGGAGTTAGCGGAGAGGAATTGCTTGACGAGGATAGCGTACAAACGGAAAGAGGTCGAAAAAGCCGAGGAATAGCGAGAGAGAGGAACGGCCCAGGGTCACAACTGGTGCCCTCTCTGGTGTACCAGTAGGAGAAAAAGATAGATAGCGGAGGTACGCCGGTGACGGAGAGAGTCGGTCGAACACAACCGAGCGAGCGGAAGAACGTACGATCCGCCGAGTTTCAACCAGTGAGAAGAGAAAGTATTCTTCCTCTCCATGTGTACAGTACAGAGACGACAGTGGCTGCGGGGGAGCGGTAGCTAGCAGTAGCAGATAACAAGATAGCAGCGGACCGTGAGGAGAAATATCTTCTGAGAAAATTGTCCTCCCCTCGTCACGGGGAGGAGCGCGGGAAGGGCTAAGGAAAAAAGCTCGCTTTCCTCGTTATTCGTCGACGTGCGGAGAAGTGGTGGCCTTCCTGCTGCAAATACCGGCGAACGAGGCTCAAATGGAAGGGTAGTAGCAGAAAAGTGGGAGAAAGAAGCCCGAGGTGTGTTGAGGACGAAGTATCGCCGTGTGTGCGCGCGCGAGAATAAGAGCACCCGGGAGATACTGGAGAGATGCTGCATAGAAACGAAATCCAGTAAAAAGGAATTGTACTACAAGTAAAGGCAATATGCTGCATACATACCTTTGCTCCTTCACTCGTTATCCACGCATCGAGAGATTCTTATCGCGGAAAGCTTTGTGCATAGCGAAGTTTCCGTCGATGTTGTTTCTCAATTCTTCTACAATACAAAGAAGATTAATACTTGTTATACTATAACAAAGAAAACGATTTTTTCGTTATAATTTGTATTATTATTCGGAAAAAGAAATAAAAAAATGGTTAATCTATAATAATAGTACTTTGCGATACTAGTGCGATAAAGCGGACTTTACGGAGAAGGTTGGGAAGTGGCCTCACGACGCGTAGCCGAGTGTTACCTACTTTCCAACCGCCGTTGCAAGTCCGCTTTTTCGTACAAGTATCGCATAATATTTTTGGTAACATAATTGTGCAGGAGCAGTGCTATATACTTCCGTGCTTGCCGATTATGGCGCCGCGAAGACATGCGAGAAGTCCGAGAAGTAAGTACTTCTCGGACGATTTTCTCGTTTGCGTACGAGAAGTAAAATCGGGTTGATGTGCGCATGCGCCGTGTTATGACAGTACGGCTTACTACAAAACACCACTTATGCCACAAAAATGTAATTATTTGCTCGAGTCAACTGAACTTATTTAAATTAAATCGACTTTGTTTATTCAAAAGCCACTCTTTTTCTGTTGACCAATCTTTTTTCATCAATGTGGAGATGTACTGACGGTATGTCAATGTTGACATTGATTTATCATTCATTTCTTTTACTCACAAAGATCTTGCACAAAGCATATTCTATTATTTTCTTGACTTCTTCATGGAGGACGCTTTGTGATCAGAGGAAATTAAATTAGGAAACAATATAAAATTCTTAAATATTCAAAGGTTTTTGTATCCGTAAATAGAGTAGTATAAAAACATCGAATCACAGTTTCATCAGGTCACAACGATCGTTGAGTCTTTAAATATATACACTTTTCAAATATTTACTATTATCAAGTTTTGGCTCAATAGATAGATCGCTGAAGTTAAAGCAAACTCCGTTATTTCTCGATAGATGTGAACTTCCCAAGTATTTCCACTACTGTATCGATTTTTGCCAAATTGGATGCCAAATAATGTTGATGGTAGCGTCACTTATACATAGAATTTCAACTCAATACTCGAAAAAGGCGAAAAGATCAGAAAAAAAAATCCTCAAAAAAAAGTATGCATAACTTTTGAACCCCTTTACCGTTGTAAGTCAAATTCAATACCAAACATCCTTAACCAAACATCCTTGGTCACTTGACTTGTGTGCCAAACTTCAGTTTGACGACTCGTGATCTGAAACCGCTAGCCTATTAACGTCCTTTTTGGCACAAAACATTCGACATTTTTTGTAAATATAATTTTTCAATGTTTTTGATCATTCTAAATACGTTGACGCGAACATCTAGACATTTTCACATATTATTTCACGACAGCAAAGCTTCTCCTATTCGGAAGCCAAAATATATAGAACTATAAATATAATTGTTCTACTGCATTCCATTGTTCTATGCATATAGCGTTGCGAAATGTCAATAGAACTGATGTCTAATATAGATGCGGTCGATGCATAAAATTATCTTCATCGGGAAGCAGTGTCACGAGAGAATTCGCTTGTTCCTGACTACTTGAAAATCAACAAGCTGCGAATACACTTCTCGAGGATATTTCATCTCCGCGCAGTGAGATACAAGAGTGTGTACTTTCAGGGGATGTAATAAGGCTACTAGAAGTAGATGCAAGCGGTGTTGCATTCTCAGTAAAACCGTACAAGGAACGAAAGTCGGAGCAACGAAGTACCCCTTCACCGCGAATGGCATGTACCCGAGATACACCGAACAAATGTTGTACGTTATAGTACATACACTCGAGAGAGGAACGGAGAAAACCGAGATGAAGCACCCTACGAGAGATGCTGCGCGAGAGGTCGAGAGGGTGAAAGAGAAACGAAGAGACATACCGCCCTCACCTTGAGATCCGGTTACGCCCATCCAAAGTTTCTCTCTGCCGTACTCACGTTGTAATGCAACAAGCAGCTTGTTATATTCGAGACATTTCTCAGTCCCGGATCATTAAGAGTATTTGCTTTCTTTTTTTTTCTGAGGAAAAAAATTGTCATCAGTTAAACATTTGCACTACTTCGAGATCTACAATCTTCCGGATCTCTTTTGTATTTGTATTTACCATGAACTGAAGTTCGAGGCGCGATTACCATTGTTGAGGCTTGGCAAGCTCCACCGTTTGTTTAGCTTGTTACTCAACGATTGAAACAGAACAACCGTCTACAACGCCGGTACAAAATGTCGAAATGAATGATAATAATGCAAATGGAAACTTTACAGGACCGGCCGCCATCGCCAGAGCAGCGGCAGCAGTCTCTAAGAGAAAAGCCTTACAGAGAGTTCGGTATTATGCATCCGGCCGACGCTCATTTACGTGTAAAAACTATTCGGTAGCCGCAGCATTCTCTCTCTTAGTAAGGCTCTTCCCTCTCTCCGTTTCTGCTGTGCGCCTTAATCTTTAATCATTTCACTCGCACCACCACGACAGTCGCGGCTCTCTCTCCGTTACAGTCGCGTAAACTTTCCGTCTAAGTCCTGCGCGTTATACATAGGCGCCGGGAACTTTGGTATGGGAAGCGCCGAGTGCGGCGAGACTTGTTATATAGAAAAGCAGAAGGGAAGACAGGCAGGACTTCTGCGAGCTTGTGTCGGCGGGCGCGATTTAGTCAAAGCAAATTGTCATTCCACGCGCTAATTACGTCCTGAACTTTTGCAGACAGCTATTGCGGAAGTGCCGCGTGCAACAGCCCCATCCACCACCGTCTCTCATTCGTACGAGGAGACCTTCATTCTGTGCTATCGTGTTTTCAAATGTAAACTTTGTCGTCGTTCCTCGATCGAGTACGAGAAGCGCGCGAAATACTGTGTTTTTTTTTACCCTCGTGAGATTTGTTATAATTGACTTGGTATTGTTAATTTCGTAACGATGTGGCATCGTTGAGCGTAACGGTAGTAGCAAAAGCCACAAATTTTCCCCTGCTTATCGTTCTTTATTTTTCGGATAAAGCCCGAAGTGTTGTTAGCTTTACTGTACAGAACGTTTATTTGGCATGCTAGTCTTTTTTTTTTGCTAAGTCATAGAGTAAACTTTATTTTAGCAAAAAAAATTGGTATTTTGAATCTTATGAAAATTCAGATTTACTGAGAAATCACAGAATAACTTCAACTTCATCGAACGCCAACCTATCGAACAAAAATCTGAAGAATCATGCATCGTATAAAAAAAAATGAATAAATTAGAAAAATTACTCTTAAGGTAGTTCTCGCGAGGTAACAATTTTTTTACAAAATCAATGAAACTTTACCTATTTCTTATTCAATACTCTGAAAAAACATGTAAAAATTTTGGAAATGATTGATCATCCGGAACTCGAGGAAATAAATTTCGAAAAAAAATCCTTATATACGGCGATACCTATCTGTCGTGAAAATTCGATTGTATTGCGCGCCTCTTCCTCGAGATCAATGTGTAGTGCTCCTACTATGCACTGATGTCGCCACAATTTTTCAGTTCAAATTTGTTTACTCGTATCCATGGTAACCTGTAGCTCATTCTTCTTCTTTGTGCCGATCACGTCACACGTTTTAATCAGAAATTGCACGAAAAATGGGAAAAAGGAAACACAGAAATCGATCACCGGAAGACAAGAACCGGAGAAAGGAGTTACGACAGCGGATAGAATGGCTGGAAGAACACATTCTAAGTAAGTTTAGAAAGAAAGGCGATAAATGACAATGTCTCGCCGGAAATTTCGGATAGCCATGACGATACACATATCGGTAGGAAATTAAAAGGCGAGGAGTTTGTTGGTCCAACCAACGAACCAAAAAATTATGTGTCAGCGGTGTCCAACACCGAATGACAAATAATCCCATAATTAATTCGGACCGCGGCTCATCTGGTAATCGTCCAACGGTTACAAGATATAAATGAAAGATAGGCAAACGTCACTATGCTACGTCGGTTCAACCGACTGGTAAAAGTATAAATAAATGAATAAATAAATAAATAAATAAATTAAAAAAAAAGAAAAATACGTGAAGAGATTGAAGTATCTAGAATCTTTTATTTTACCCCTTTCATTTCATTATCACAGATAATGAAAGACGCGGTTCCAGACAGCCATCGTCACGAAACGGAGAGCGTAGTCGATCTCGCAGGAGAGACTACGATTACGATCGTTATGAATCGAGGGAATCGCGTAGACGGCATTACAACGACGGAAGTTGTGACAGCCAAGAGGATGAACACGGAATTTATCGTGACGAGGATAAGTACTCGGAGCATAGTGCTTATAGTAACTACAGACGAGAACTCCATCGTTCACCTACTAAAAGTCAATCGAACAGTAATTCACTGAGCAATGCGCGGGTCTCACATACCTTAGTCTCTCATTCGATCGAATCTTTGGTTGAAAAAGAAAATAACGAAATCGACGAAGGTACGCAACGGAACATAGAAGAGATGACGAATGGTATCGAATCTACCTCAGCGGTTGCAACTGTAAGTGTTGACAAGCCAGCAAACAGTGAAAAATTAGCTGCGGAAAATGTCCCGAACGAAGCCCAAGAGACCGAACTAGAAGCTGACGTTCTCGAAGTATTTGGCGAGCGTTCCAGACCCGATCGGGTGTTGGCTCAGCCAATACACAGTCATCTTGCGTCGATTTGGTACGAGATTATCGAAAAAGGGTCTTAATCGATCCTCCAAAATTGAATTTGGAAGTGAAGGCAGCGTTGGATAGTACAATTCAAAAGCGAGACGAAAGAATTGTTGAGAAACAGGAAAAGATCACAGCATCTCTAGCTGGCGTGGGGAAAACGATAGAACTTTTACTGAAATCGAATCCCTTCGAGAAAAAACAATATTTAGTGCCACTCACGGCGGTCTCAAGACGGCTAGCGGATCTACAACACGATGAGACATCTATTCGCAGAAGTTTGATTCTGAAGAACATCAAAGCACCCTTCAAGGATACGCTAAAGGATCTTTCGTCGGATGAGTGGTTGTTTGGGAAAGATATAAACGAAGAATTGAACGCTGCTAAAGTTTTACAGCAATCGTCGAAGGACTTGAAGCCATCGATTAAACAGTCATCTGATCAAGGAAAAAATTCAAAAAACTCACGAGGCCCGTCTCACCAAAACCATTACAAGTCGAATCCCTATTCGAGAGCGGGGGGGGGGTACAGACAGAATTACGGTCGGGGCAACAAGTCCACGTCTCGATGGAGGAGTCATTATCAGAAAACAGAACAAACGAGTGCGATGAAAACCAATTAAACGTAGGTAAATTCGCCGGTGGACTCGTTCACTTTAGAAACAATTGGTCCGAAGTAATCACAGATGAGACTATATTGAGATGGGTTGAAGGATACATGATACCGTTCACTTCTGAAGTTTATCAAAATGCTCCCCCTACGGAGCCTCATTGGTCAAGTCAAGAGAGATGTTTAATCCAAGAGCAAATCGAAACTCTGTTACAGAAAGGCGCGATTGAACGTTGTCAGTCGGAAACGAAACAATTTTCATCAAAAATTTTTCTTATACCGAAACCTGATGGCTCACATCGTTTTATCCTCAATTTAAAACCGTTGAATAAGTTTATACGAACCGAGCATTTCAAGTTAGAAGATGGAAAAACGACAAGGCAAATTCTAACTCGCGATTGCTTCATGGCTTCCATCGATTTGAAAGACGCATACTACCTAATCTCTATCGCGAAAAAACATCGAAAATTTTTACGATTTTCTTTTGACGGCAAATTGTACGAGTTTACGTGCTTACCTTTTGGTCTTAACCGAGCTCCGTACACGTTCACGAAATTACTGAAACCGGTCGTTCTATATCTCAGAGAGCGCGGATATTTGTCAGTAATATACTTAGATGATATATTATTAATGGAGAGTTCATACGCAGAATGCTTGGAAAATATTCGGATAACACGACAATGACTCGAAAAATTAGGATTTGTAATTAATGAAAAGAAAAGCCAAACGATACCTTCTACTAGATGTAGATATTTCGGATTTATTTACGATTCGGTTACAATGAGTATAGAGCTTCCAGAGGAAAAGAGGGAAAGAACGGCTGAAAAGATTAAAAAATTTAGTAAAATGAGTCATTGCACTATTCGAGAGTTTGCACATTTAATCGGAACTTTAGGCTCAAGTTGTGCTGCATTAAAGTACGGTTGGCTTCACATGAAGATCTTTGAAAGAGCTGAGTTCTTAGCGATCAAGAAAAATAATGGAAATTTCGAAGCACGTATATCACTCGGGGACGATTTACAGACAGATTTTGATTGGTGGAAGGTAAATATTAAGAAAGCTGTGCATTCACTAAAACAATTTAGAGCTGATTTGGAAATTTTCTCGGACGCGTCATGCTCAGGTTGGGGGGCGTATTGTAAGAATATCCGTACTCACGGCCATTGAACTCTAGAAGAAAAAGCTTATCATATTAATTATTTCGGCCTTCTTTGCCTTGAAATGCTTTGCGGAAAGTCTCAGGGACTGCGAGGTGTTACTACGAATTGATAACACTACTGCCATCGCTTATATAAACAAGATGGGCGGTATTCAATTTCCGTTATTGGGTAGTTTAGCGAAAGAAATTTGGAAATGGTGCGAAAAAAGGAACATTTGGATTTTTGCTTCTTATATTCCATCGCGAGATAATTCTGACGCCGATTTTGAATCGAGACGTCGTTGAACAGAGACGGAATTTGCCTTGTCGCGATCAGTCTTTGAGTTATCGAAAAAGAGTTTGGCAAGGCCGAGATCGATTTATTTGCTACAAGGACGAACACGAAATGCGAACGTTACGTTTCTTGGTCGAGAGACCCTGGTTCAATTGCAGTAGATGCGTTCACTATTAATTGGAGTCAATGTTTTTTTTATGCATTCCCTCCGTTCGTTTTAAGGGTATAGTTGTGGTACCGTATTGGCCAGCGCATGTTTGGTTTCCGGTCTTCACGGCAATGCTTGACAGTGAACCGATTTATTTTAAACCCAACTTGAACCTCTTACGTTTTCTGGATAGGCAACCACATCCGATCTGGAAAAGAATTACCCTGGTTGCGGGGGTGCTGTCCGCGAGGCGTTAAGAAAAAGAAATGTACCGGAAAAGCTTTTACGATTATGCTATCTTCGCTATCGGAGTCGTCGCTTAAGCAATACGATAACTGTTTGAAGAAGAGGTGGTTATTTTGTCGACGAAATGTTGTCGATCCATATAATTCCGACACATCGGATGTTTTAAAATTTTTGGCGCGGAATTTGAAAAAGGAGCGTCACATGGTACCCTTAATAGTTATCGTTCAGCAATTGCTTTATTGCTGGGATCAGAGTTGGGAGAAAATCCACAAGTCCGAAGATTATTTAAAGGTATTTCGAAACTTCGTCCTGGAAAACCTAAACATGAATCAACGTGGGATTCACATATCGTTTTGAGTTACTTGTCTCAATGGGGAAAAAATAAGAATGTTACATTGGAAAAGCTATCGTTCAAGTTGGTAACACTAATGGCTTTAGTCACAGCACAGCGTATGCAGATACTCGCTTTGATCGACATTCGCAACATTCAAAAAACTGAAACCTAGTTAGATATCAAGATCCCGGATAGGTTAAAAACGTCAAAGATAAATAAAACACAGTCAACTTTGACAATACCATATTACAATGAGAACTCGAGCGTCTGCGTGGCGTCAACGTTGGAAATATATTTGAACAAGACAAGGGAATTACGCGGAACAGAGACTCGGCTGTTTATAGCACTTAAAAACCCTATAAAGCGGTATCAAGCCAAACATTAAGCAGGTGGATAAAAAAGACCCTTAAAGAAAGCGGAGTCGATACGGATATCTTCGACGCGTACAGTACTCGCCATGCGTCAACTTCCACAGCAAAAAGATGTGGGGTCAGTATTGACGAAATTAAAAAAGCTGCAGGCTGGTCAGAAAAATCGGGCACATTCGCCAGATTTTATAATAAAGATATTGTTCGAAATAAGGAGACGTATGCAAAGGCTATTCTTGATAGAGTGGCTAATTGATACGACGTTTCATGTTTCTTTAATTGTTAAAAAAGAGTAAAATAAACTTGTGCACGGAATTTCTGCCGTAACGAACTGTAAATAACTACACATTGATCTCGAGGAAGAGGCGCGCAATACAATTTAATGATTAAACGAACTTATCCATAAGTGAAGGTCTGTCATAATTGTATGAAGCGCCTCTTCCGAAGAGATCAGTCCCACCCATTAGGTTTTGTCCTTTTTTTCTAATGTTACTAACATTAGAAACCCTAATAGTTACGGCAGCACTTTGAATAAATGAGCTACAGGCTACCATGGATACGAGTAAACAAATTTGAACTGAAAAATTGTGGCGACATCGGTGCATCGGATTAGTAGGAGCACTACACATTGATCTCTTCGGAAGAGGCGCTTCATACAATTATGATAGAACTTCACTTATGGGTAAGTTCGTTTAATCATTAAATTACTTTTTCAATCGCAGTAAATGATTCGTTCTTACTATTTCAATGAATTTCTTTTGTACAGAAGTTAGATGTTTTATGATACATCTCGAGAATTTTGAGGTGATTCACCATCCAGTTTCGAAGTTAAAAAATCCTAAAGATGGTTTCATGCCATCCTTAACGCTGGAACGACGCGCAGTCAGTTGCAACTCCGCTCCGCGCGACCCGTATCGCCTATATCCCCTCTAGTCGAATTTTTCCCCCACGCGATAACCACCTTAAAACTTAGAATGTAGTCTGAATTTTTGAATCTCTTTAATTTACGTACACAAAAATAACGCTGATAATTAAGAATCTTCATACTGTGTTCTCACAAATTTCCTTTACCCTACAAGGTATCCTTTACGACGAAACTCAATAATTACAGCGGATGTTTTCGCATTGTAAAAGCCTTTTATGCAAACAAAATTAACGAGGAATTAACGTGAAAGTTTCAAAATTTCATGGTTTTAATTAATGTATTCTTAGTAGAGGCTTTTCCCTCCGTCACGAGTCATCGAATTTAAAAAGCTAACGATCAAGATCGATTGAATGTGAGGCGTCACTGTTTATAGTATGTGGATATGGTATTCGTCAATGATACTCCGGGTTCATTCGATACGTTTATTCTCTGCGGTAATTGGGACCACCGTACGGCATTGCTGTGCAATCATATTATATTATGCATTCACCAATAACGCGTATCGAATCAATTTATCGGATGTGAAATCAGATTTGTTGGAAGTGTTGCTAATTAGTTTAACGAGAATGGAATATTTCGCTTGACACGTTAATTATAGTTGATGGCGATATCATGTTGCCGGATTAATTGGACGAATGTGAAAATAATTCGGAGATCAGTGAACTATGCTGTTGGGGGAGGAGGATAGTGAGAGATCTGTTCTAGCAGTGGGATAGTGAGACACGTCTATCTCGTATATACTAGAGTTGCGCATACACTGGAGAATTGAGTTCCAATGGAGAGCAGCAGCAGCAGTTGTAAACTACTGCTAGCCTTTACACATGCTACGTTGGATGCATCGGCCCGGAAAATCATTTCCTATGTGCATCCGGACGGTCAATTGCCGTACTATCCCTTTGTATTTCAGTGTTCAATCGGGAAAGCGAGATACATTTAAAAAAAAGTATAAAAAAAAAAATAGTGCCCCACTCTAGCTTTCCGAAATCGGTGAATACTTCAGCGCGTGAATTTTCTCATTTTCCATCGAACCATGTGTATTCATAAAATGCAATTATGAAGCTCTCAAATCTAGAAGAAGGCAACGAGACGGCGTTGGCTATACCATAGCCGACGGGGAGTAAAAATATAGTTTTAGTAGAGGATGCTCCTAGTACAGCTACTGATTTACGAGCGGCCCGTCTTATAGCAGCGCAGCCTAGGCACTCGGCTACGGTAGAGTTTCGCAGGTTTTAAATTTATATCCTAGCTATATAACGCTGCCGGCGCTCTTCGCCAATCTGCGATACTCGACTAGCAATCTGTAGCACGTAACTACTGTTTAAAATTAGTATATCGATAAATAACCGAAACGAGTTATAAATGCGTTTTACCACACTGACCGAATAAGCGGCGTATACAACAGCTATGCAGATGCATATATTATTTCGTCCGATATAATGTGTGTGTGTGTGTGTGTGTGTGGGCTTCGGGAGAGGAGGAAAAGGTCCAGAGACGTGCAGAATGATGATACATAGGTTATACGCTCCAACGCGGAGGCTTTTAGATAATGCGACCAATGGACACTATTAGCGGTCCACCCGGCGGTAACAACATGCCGCATCGGTATTATTCATGCGAACAGTGCGAACGCTCGACGCTCGAAGTTCGATGGATAACGAATATCCCGCAAACGAAAGACTGATGTGCATTTAAAACGTACTGGCAACATCACCGCGCGTAATAATCGTTTTAGACCATTAGTATTGGGTAAAAATAGTTCCTTTTTACTTCGTTCGATTCTGTAAATACTGAGTTCGGAAAACATGCATCAGAGGCGCAGCCCTACATGGGGAGGAACGGCGCGAAATTTCTTGTCAAATTTTTATAGTCAGTCATATTTATGTTTTCCGATGGAATATCGGAAAATCCCAGGTGCCTATCGTGTTTTACAGAATAAAAATACACAATAGAGGATATTTGATGGATTTTAAAAGCCGTTTTTTTTGCATCGTTACAGGTCGGCGAAAAAAATTTAAACAAAAGAGACACATTAAATTTGGACAACGCCTTCGCATTTTTTCAATCGTCGTTAATAAAACCCATCTGTGAAAAAGTCGGTTGACCAATTTATGGCTTTTTCATAAAGGAAGCTTTGTAAATGCCGATTTAACCATATTAGGAAACGTGGGAAAATTGCTTGTGTGTCTTTTTTTTATGACCCGAATCATTCATGTAACCCAAACAATTATACGGGTATTATGCGTTTAAACATTTTTACAAAATCCAAATTTTATGATGAAAGTTGAAATAAGAAATAGCTGCAATTTTTTATGACGAAAAATTAAAAAACACAATGAATCTGAACAGTCAGACGAATTGTCACAAAATTTACTAGAGATGCTACCCGTATATATATATACTAGCGGTTCCCCGGGCTCGCGCGCTTCGCGCGCTCGCATTCCTTTTATCGACATTATAAAAATGTCTCATCACCGCCGCAACTTTTCACCAACCGACGCAACCGCCACTTTTTTTTGTTGTATTTTTACTTAGACAGTCCCATCTAAAGGTACTTAGAATATTTCGGGCCGCCGCTGCCGTCTGCAAGAACAGAGGGGAGGAAGGGCTGAAATATTCATAGTCCCCCTTGGAGGGATTCAGAATATCCCCCCCCCCCCCCCCCCGGACAATATTATATCCCTCTAAGGGGGACTTAGAATATTTTTTAATTGAAAAGGGCGATACGAACTTATGAGACACCCGGTATATGAGACCCCTCAGAAAATATTCTACGTCCCTCTAAGGGGAACTTAGAAACGCTTAGAACGACAGCGGCGGTGATTTTATATATATAGAGAGATATATATCATTTCAATGATGTAAGTCTTTTTGGGTCAAACTTTTTAACCAGATAGCTAATGAATTGTTAGAGGTATTATGCACACAGCGATTTTCAGTAAAATCCATTTCTGGATAAGAAAAAAAAATGCATTCATTGCACTAAAATTTAAAAGGAACAATGTGTATTTACAGCAGTATATTGGTAATCGAGAAACCACATTTATATCTGTTTTGTCAGAAAGGTAGTCCTATGCACAATTAGTATTTAGAATGGATTTTTCCAAATAAGATCAACGCGCATTTTCTGAGCAGTATAAATACGTGGATTATAAATTACGTTCTACAAAATAATTAAACCTCCGATAACGTCATTGCACCGCGACAAGCGTTGACCTCTCGACAATTAAATGTGTGTACCTCGACGGACTTTCTCGAGCGTTAAACGACGATTAATGAACAAACTCAGCGAATGGATAAAAGTAACAAGGGAACTAAAAAAAAAAAGAAAAAAATAATGAAACTGATCAGGTTTTGAAGTATAACATTGGGTCATGTGTACTTAATTCAGGAACGAGAGGAATTGGTGGGATTGTAGGTCGCGCACATATGCAGTCGCAAGTTGGACGCATCACGGATTGCAACGTGCAAATCCTGGCCTCCTATACGTGTACACGCGGGACTGGTGTAGATGTACCACGTCGAGACGGATAACGGGGTTGGTTGGCTACGAACTACGTGCGTGTTAATCATGATGGGATTGTGCGTTCTCGACATGTAAACACACGATTGGGTATGGCAACACACCAATACGCGAAAACAGTTGCTTATACAGATACACAAAAGCTCCGAAAGCACATAGAACACGACTGTCATCCATTGTAGTTAGGCTCTAATCATCTATTTCCACATTCGAACGTTACCAATGCTCCATTTCCTCGGGGCTACGCTCGTCCATTTTGCCCGCTACCCGAAAAGCCCGGAAGCGCTCGACCGCATTCGAAAACGAGAGAGACCTTTTGTACAGGTCTGTCATACGTCCGGTAAAAAACATTAAATAAAATGCATAAAAGAGACGACGTTTAGTTTATGAATGCAAATTGTTGTGTACGCGGCGACAGTTCAGCCACAGGAAGAGAGGAAACTCAAGAGAATGTGGGGAAATGAAAATAGAGGTGCTCTGTTGACTTCACTATATTCGTTGTTTCTCTTTGCATCATCGAGCGCGGCTTGCATTGACCGAGACACATAAAGAAAAAACAAATACAAACCGTACACCATGGGATATGAGAGAGACCTGGATATTAAAGAGATATCTCTCAATTTCATATAGAAATATATCAAAATCTATTTCGTTTGCAGTGAATAGCACTTTCGACACTCTCGCATACGCGCAGTGTACACAGCGTCTGCAAAGGTACCGTTTTTTTTTTTTTTTTTTTTCTTTCGTTATAGCATTCGTGGAACTTCTCGTCTGGCCGTAAATCTTTGGAGGTGTGTGCAAAGTACAGTCGTGGATGAAAAGTTTATGTGTATCCGAAAGCAATGTATATGAATTGGTTTTTGTATCAATTTTTCTGTGCGCGGTTTTCACCTCGTACCGCAACAGTTTTGTATTTACAACGAGCGCGGTCTATACTAGTGGGACTGACGGTTACAGTATACCAGTCGAACAGAAGGATGGAAACTGCTTCTAGCGATGGGTGGCTCGTACACGATATAATGGTTTCTGGGATTTCCCATGTGAGAACGCGTTACTGCATTTTCCAGGACGATCGCTGGGTGTCCCGAGGCTTTCTAGTGGCAAAACCCCAACGTATCTACGAGTCCGGGTCGATTTGATATAAAGAGCCACACAGAGGTTCGATATTTCACCACTTTCCAATATGTACCAACATCGCGGCTGGCTCACCTCTCTTTTGGATACCTGTCCGTACTCATACGTCACGGCGAAAAAAAAAAAAAACAAGTCGAAGCGAAAATATGTATTTGATTTATCGACGTACACATTTTTTTTACCGTGGAAATCAAACCGAATCCGAACCTACAAATGGGTAATAGAATTCGGGGGCTTGTTGTGTGTGCACATTTTTTTTTCTCTTTTTTTTTTTTTATTTAAAATGCGAAATTTTATCGATAAATTGGTAACAAACGAGAAATCCGAATTGAACTGTATCGAGAGAAGTTTTTCGCTTCGCTTCGTCTCGTCTGCCCCATTCCCGCAACGATAAACTCATTGAAAAGTGTCGCAAAGCGCGACTCTTCCCTACCCCTTTTACGTTCGACTATCGCCATCTCCTCTTCGCCATTCCCTCTGTTGGCCTGTTCCACTTTCGTTTTCCATCAAATAGTCTCCGCGTCTTGCTTCTTCTTTGCACCATCACGCGGTAAAATACTCTCGCTCGAGAGAATAAAGTAGAAAGTGCCAAGTAACTATTATCGGGACGAGGAATTCCAGTGCGAGAAATAAGAGACAACTTTTAAATAATCGGAGTGCCTTTCATTTGCTGTTTACGGTATACGTGTGTAAAATAGTACAATAGAGACCTCTTTCTGTAAGAAGGTATCCCACTATTTCACGACTTGTTTGACTATAATGTACCCAGTAGCAGACACAATAAATTCGGGATTAGCAAGTCCGAACGGGGAAATAATACAACTTCCTATAATGCAACATTTGTTTTATCGATTTCCTCTTTATTCGCGTCGGTTCTTTTCGCAACCCTGTTTCGAACTTCACGGTACATTGTACGTGTTAGTCCATCAAAGTCTTCATCTCTTCCGCAATGTGTCCATTTTGTAGTGTTAAAAATTTCACGTCGAATACATTTCGTCCAAAAGTGAAGTTCTCAACCGTCCAACGGGGTTACTTGCGAAATTACGTGCGTTGTAAGCAAAAAAAAAAAAGAACGAAAGCGATATGGATGTCCGGCAGTGGCGTTTGCATGTCTGATACGATAGTTCCGGCTCTTCCACTACGACCAACAGCCAGCAGTTGGGATAGTAGAGAAACGCTTGTTCGCATTTTTCTACAGCTTCCGATTCGTTCGTAGATTTACGCGGGTGAATAAAGCTGTAAGCTTTGGGGTCGCATGCTCGTAGCTGGTAGAAGAGCCGTAGCTGCAGTACGCAAAAAAAAAACGACGAATCCCAGCAATTTTTTTGCACGGCATCCCGATGGGCAGGGATTGCAAGACTGAAGGATCAGAGGTTTAGGACACGTGCGGCTCGATTCACGTGTTTGGAGGAGGGCTATCTACACGAGGAATCACGATGGAGAAAAACAGTGAACGAGAAGATACACGAAGCGAAGCCGGAGCGAACGTAGAGATTGATAGGAAACCCATATATCACTTCCAGTTGTGGCCCATATTTGTTGCTGTCCAATGTATAATAGATACGTACGTACAAATAGATGAAATCGGGTATTCCACTCGTTTAAACGGCTCGGCTGCTGGAACGTCGCGCAAGCATCGGAAAACGCTGATATCAGAGAGGCAAATGAAGGAAATCGGAAAAGTGCGAAGAAGAGCCGCGAAGCGTAGATAGCGAAATAGCTGGTGGAAGGATGAAAACGGGGAACGATAGAGCAAGCGACATAGATATGGCGAAGAAGCGAACACAGGGTGAGGGGGGAGATGAAGAGGAGAGTCGGTGGGGCAGAAGTGTGCGAATGCGGCGAGAGAGTGGAGGGAAGCCGTGGCAGGAAGGCTGGTCGGCTTTGACCAGCCAATTCAGCATTGCCCATACGGGCACTCAACCGCAAATCGAGTTTCAGCCGCGGGGCGGTATAAAATCGCCCATCCCCTATTCCGAATGATCGGCATCAACCCCTTCTCGTCGTCATATACCTTACCAACTATACGTCCAAGCGGTCGCGGACTTTATTCTTTAACATCGCCGATCCATTCGTGGTGTGGTCATCGCCTTGCCGTGCCACAAAATTCTCGGAACCCCCGGCACTCCTCACAGTGAGAAGGCATTATTCGCGAGGGACGCGTTTACTTGCCGCCCCTAGGGGATGACGTCTGAGACGACCTACTGGTACATTCTCTGTTTGCTTGCTTTAATGGCGCGCGATCAACGCAATCCGCGCAAGGGTGAAAGAAAAGGAAAGGAAAAGAAAAAAAGGGGGATGTGGAGGATGGCGGGAAAACGAATGGAAGCCTCGCGGTAAAAGTAACGGCCGACAGGGGTTGAACGGCCCATGCCGTAACAACATACTGCATCTTCTACTGATTCGTTACTACTGCCTTATAACGCTCTACTGCCTACTATGCGCAATCCCCCTCGTTCACCCAGCCAAGGGACGTTACGTGTTCCCTTCCGCCGGATACGACTTCGCGGACGTCGTTTCGCGTTATCATTCTGCTTTATTGTATGCGGACCAACTCTACGGACCTATACCAGAATAATATATCTACAGCTTGATATATATACGCTATACATATATTTCTTTACATATACCTAACCTTATTTACGCCGGATACACTGGCAACGAGGTTTTCTTTATACATTCGCAGAACCTCCTTCCTGCAATCTCGGGAGGAGACCATATATAATTATTTTAAAACTAAAGCGACCCAATGAAATTTGCAACATTGGATTTAATTACCTAACAACAGAGTCCGCGATGATACATTTGTTACAACATTTTTTTTTTTGCACAGTACCTCCTGACATAATTGATGATCAAACGAGTACCGATATGGTAGCGAGGGAGGGAAGCAACGTGACACTTTCGTGCGCTGCAACTGGATCACCGGCACCAAACATAATCTGGCGACGAGAGGATGGTCAACAAATTCTTCTCGAAAATGGACACAAAGGTGCGTTAATTCTTCATTTTTAATTATTTGTATCATAATGTAATGATGTAATGAAACAAATTATATAAAAATCGCATTATCGAAAATGTTAGACAGAATTATAATTTTTTGATGATATTGCATATTTTCGAGATAAATTCATGGAAAGCCAGTGAGTGAGGAATTTATGATATAATTAGAGACGATAAAAGCAGAAAAACAGACGGTCACTACGTTCATAGTCACGCGAACTCTCATACATTATAATTTCTCACTTTGTACCAATTATTTCGCGCGATTTTTCACGTAGGAAATTCTATCTTTACTTTCGAGTTTCAACGTCCATTATCGAGTATATATATATATAGAATAGTAGAATAGGTCATCAAAGTCCCTCTTCGAGGTTCGCATAGATCCACATGTCATTAAAAATTGATCTTTCGTTACGTTCGAAAACAGTCAATTGCACTCAAGTCGTATATTTAACACCGTCACGATGGAATAGTGAGGGCTTAATAATCGTTATCCATCAGTCACAATCACCGATCAAAATTACCTCCTAATCAATAGTCTAAAAATTGATGTGACCAATCGATTGATATTCCGAAGAATGCAAAAATCCATATGAAAAATGAGTCTCCTGTAAGTATCCTGGGATGTAATTTATTTTTCCGCCATAAAAGTAAAGTATATAATGAAATATATAGTTATAATGTATGTTTATATAATTTGTATACAATTTTGGTGACATATATGTTTGGTATATTCTGACATATACCTGATTTAAATGGAGGTGCACGACGCACAAGCGAACATTTTTTAGGCGAATGATTTAAAAAATAAAAATAAAAAAACCTTTAACGGTGATCGCCGTAGTTCAAGACGCTCACTCGATACTTTGGAGCTGAAATTAACTTGGGATGTTCATTTTCGAGCTTTAAAGTACGTTATATCCGTACAGTACATAATATAACCACGGAGTTGGCGATGTTGTGTGTACATGCGGCAGCGGAAAAGGAGGAGGTCCAAAGTAAACTCTTGGCTTATCGTGTACATGTAGCTTGATATCGGGGTCAGTATTCCCGCCAGGTACTTCATTAGAGAGCCTAGGCGCACGTGAATAGCGAAGGGTCGAAGGAGTTAACTTGCATCAATCAGACGTTCCCTCACACGACGCGTAGTTTTCACCAACGAAAAAATAAAAAAATTACAAATAAACATTCACGCGGGATATATATTCGAACGCGTAGCAAAGCGCGAAGCACACTACCACGGTGGAAAAGCCAATTGAACTGAAATGCACGGTTTTCCTCGCACCGACTGGTATTTGTCGGGGAAAATGGTAAATGTACGATATCTGTATATCTGCCCCCCACACCCCCCTTTATCGATTGATTTTGCATATGAAATCGCGCACCGCGTGTGGTATTGTAATTGACGTTTACAAATCCTTTCGGCGCGAAAGCCTCGGGGCGGACCGTCGGACTCAGGTATTCAACAACATTTAGTCTGTCGACGCTAGGCAAATATTCCAGGTGGATTTAATTGTGGTCAACTGTATGTGAGGCGAGGAGTGGGGTCGCCGGGGATTGGCGTGGAGGGGCAGATGTTGGGTTCCCGCTTTCGCATAGTCTCCGGCAACGGTACCGACTTCTCGATAAGTAAACTAAATTTACGCTAGAGCAGAGTCGCAGCATCGGACCAACGTTATCGCGTTAGTCGTTTCTGCTTTCCCGTGCTTTCTACAAATATAGACGTTAACTTTCCGCGGAGCTTACGTACCGTAGGATATAGTGAACGTTCGCGCGCACACTCTATGTGTGTCCACGGAGAAGAAGAGATAAGAGAGGGACAAAACAAAAAGGCGGCAAATCGCAAACGAGTGCTTTTGCCGCAGCAGTGACTTTTTTATTTAATTATCACGATTTCACCGCATCTACGCCGCATGTACGTAAAAAAAGACTATATAGTAAATCATAAACAATAAAGAAGATATGACGTCAATACTTATATATGCGTTTCAGTATCGCGCATGTGTGCGTTTGTGCGGGTGTAAGGGTGGTTAATTCTTCATCATCGACAATCTTTTGTACTCTATGGAAATTAATTTTTTTTATTTCTTTTATTTTTTCGCTACGTAATTACTTTTCGAAGTGAAATTGTTCATCACGTGAATTCAGTAACGGTTTTACTTTTAAATATTGCACCCTCTTCAATGCGAGGAGAATTTATAGCGGGAGGTAACCCATCGGACAGGATACTTTTGTGCTCAACGATACGCGTAGCAAAAAAGTAATTAACGTTCATTGTTCTATCTATTCGTTTCAGAGAATATGGTCGAAGGGCCCAATTTCAACATCACAAAAGTTAATCGACTGCATATGGGATCGTATTTATGCATCGCGTCAAACGGCGTACCGCCGTCCGTCAGTAAAAGAATCTCGCTAATCGTTCAATGTACGTATTTATATATATATATATATTAAAAAAAATATACAAAACAAACAAACAAAAAATACCATTAGCCATTCTTTTTTGCATTGTTCTTCGATCAAAACATGATAAACAGAATAATTATCTACCGTTAAATAAAATTGACAAAATGAACGTAATCGCATATATCGAGGGAAAAGACCGACGAAAACAAACGATACAGAACGATCAATCCTTGAATTATTTATGACACGGGGTGTAAGCCGATTTGCTCGAACAATGCTTCGATGGCAAGGGCTTTACCGCTGTTTTATTCAATATTACAGAACGTTAATGCATGTTTTAACGCTCGGCAGTTGCACCGATGATTTGGATACAAAACCAGCTGGTCGGCGCTCGCCTCGGACAAGCAATGACTCTCGAGTGTCATTCGGAAGCTTATCCAAAGTCGATAAACTACTGGACAAGGGACAAAAACGAGATCGTCGCTAAAGGTTTGTAAAAGAATGTATAAACGTCGCACGGATAATTATTTATAGACTTTTTTAGAAGACGATCGCTACAAGTGTTGTATCATTTATATCGATGAGATTTCATCGAATCGATGTATTACAAAATTTATTTGCCAATTTTGCGACTTTTATCGTCGCCGAAGGAGATGAGTTCGGTTGTATCTGTTCTTTACAAGGCTTCTATCTAACCAACGTGTCCATAAATCCATACGCAACAACGTACGTGCCCTCCAAGCTATTGCCTACCGGAGTTGCCGCTTTTTGGATGTTTATAACCGATGGCCGCTTTCCTCGTGTCTCATGCCCTATGCCAGTCGTGTTTCCGTGCGAATTCCTTTACGCCTATTAGACTCGCCGATATTCAAGCGTTTTCTTCAGCAAAATCCTCCTCCTCCTCGTCCCCCAAACGTTTCTTTTTCCAGCCGTTTATTCGAACGGAATTAGCTACTGAATAATGCATCGAAGGGCAAGATCAGGGGAGAGGATAGGAAAGAAGCTTTTCGTACGACGTTGAAGATATAACTTGATTTTATCTGGCATTTATGAGGAAAGAGCCTGACGGTTAGGAGATCAGAATGAGGACGGCAACGGAGATCGGTTCCTGTCTTCTCTCGACTGTGATGTTAGCCCCGCGAACCACAGAATGGGGGTTTCGTGGCTGAATTGAACCCCGGCGAACGGAGGGCTCCTACCCTCGTTCGTTCTCTCTGCTCTTAATATTATATTGCATCCCTTATTTGCATCTGTATCATGACCAATAACGATTCGTACAATGTACATCCCGAATCTAAACAATCGTAGCGCATGTGGTAGCCTCCGTGGATTTCACGTAGCTACAACGTGCTTTACGTTTATTTAATGGGTTACGGATTTGTTATGACCGCGACGGCCGGTACATTTTCCGAGGATACAACGCGTACGATAACACCGCGGATAGCTGAATACTGCGGGCTATTGTGCCTTAGTGGCTTCTTGCATACGGCCGTTATATTCTCCTCTCGGCTATATCAGTTATTCTACGTATATATCCTGCGATAAACGAGTCTTATACAACTCTGATTAGACTTAACTTCTTCGCTCGAGATCTCGCGGCTTTATAGACACTGATTTTCTTATTCCGTTCTCATCGCTATAACGATGGCGGCAATTTTTTATTTTTATTTTTTTTTTTCATTTTTTGCCGAATCATTCGAAGAGATTTGGGATGTGAAACGAGGTTTCTTCATCCCGGGTGAATGCCCTCGACTATCTACTTCCGGAGGCCGTACTTCAACCGCCCCCGACGGCATGCGCGCCGACTAGAGCCCCGCGAGTCGTGGCCCCCCGGGGCTGCGAGAAGGCAAGAACGCCGGAAATGCCTGAATGGTGTCGATCTAAACAGAAATCACGTTAACTTAGGCGCATACCGTGTACCGAATATCGAAGCGAGTCAGTCAGCAGACGCGGGGATAGGGCGAGGCCATCTTTTCTAAACTTGATTGAACCATTGTGATGCCTTTTAGATTCTGTCGAAGGAAAAAGAAACAAAAATTGTACACGAATGGCTGTAATACGATTTATCAGTCAGTGCTGTGGATTGCTTGATGTCCATTAAAGTAACATTTACTAAAATAGCTTCATCATTCTCGTTCGGCGGCCTATAAGGAGGGTGTATCGATACATTCCCAACCAAAAGTTAAATTTAGAGAGTATTCCGCATACTTGCCAAAGGAATAAAAATTCGCCGAAAATCAACCGTACAGAGGGGACCAATGCGCAATAATAATACCAAAAAGTTTTTGAAAAATTAGTTAAATTAAAAATTGTTCAACGAATCATCCGTCAACTTAACTTTTCTTTTTTAACAGAAGTTAAGTTGTTAATTTTTGTAATACATATAAATTTGTGTAGAGTTTTTTTTATTGTTGACATTTTTTTTTTTTTACGGATGGAAATCACGAATTTTGGTTGCGAGTTCATAACAAGATTACGCATAAGACGTTTCCGGATTATTAATCCAAAATTCTGGCAAACATCATTAAACGTTTTTTGAAAATGAGAATCAATCGAAATAAATTCATATGTATTTAAAAAAATTAACGAATTAACTAAATAACTAAAAAAACGTTAGATTGCCGGATGATTTTTTAAAGATATGTTATTTGAATGATGTTTTTAGCACCTTTAGCAATATGGTTGTTTTTTTTTTCGGAATTTTGTCGCATTGGGAAGTCATTGAAATTCTCTTTGAACCTCACTTTTGGTTACGAATGTAACGATACAATTTCGCGAATAAATAGAACACGCGAAGCTTTCGGAAAACGATATGATTCCGAACTTTTATTTGTTTATACACGAGCAAAATTATTTGTTTGAGCAAAAAGACAATTGCTGTATATTTGGAATTTTTTTTGTGTGATGTATCGTAAAATCCTTACTGTTCCAATTAAAACGTTTTTTCATTGCATGAGAGTCTCATTGGTTGCATGTATGATGGAACGATCGATCGATACATTACAGGTGGAAAATACGACACCGAACTGATGGATAACGCGTATAAAGTCCGTATGAAATTGACGATACACTCGGTGACGCCAGAAGATTATGGAGCGTACAAATGCGTTTCAAGGAACTCATTGGGTGACACGGACGGCAGCATCAAGCTTTACGGTGAGTATTTCTTTATTTCGCTCACACCGCATTTACTTACTCAGATGTGTGAATGCGGATTTTCAAATTAGTCTAATTGATGTCTGGTTAAACAATCATATGCGATATTCCGAATATCGTTTCAAAATTGTCAATCAGCGATATTATCGGCAATGTCAGTCGTTGATAGTCGTGGAACAAAATATTTGACGAGGTTTCCCCGAATTGACGCGATTGTGTCGGTAGCATTTAACGTCCATCGGTCGGCACCAGTGAATTTAATTTGAACAGTACGGCAGTACGGCGGAAAACCCAGACTGATGGATACTAAAGCACACAAATTGCACCGATAAATCGCTCGAATTTCGAAACGTTAAAAGATGCAGTGCTATGCGCGATATTAATTGGCATTCGTGCGGTGAAAATACAAATATACTCTGATACTACTACACAATAGCGCGTTACATGATTTTTTTATCCCCGCAATTACGCGAACGGATCGATAAAATCCTCGTGATTATGTATTTTCAGAAATATCATCATCGCCGGGATTACACTACGTTCACGCGAACGGGACTAAGTACAAAGGTAATATGAATTGGCATATAAAAATTAGGGGAAAAAAAAAAAACGAAAAATCAACATACGTTATCATTTATTTTGATTTTCTGTTTTTTGTTTCATTATACACGATAATGTATAAAGTGCGATCTTTAATTGGGGATTCTTCGTTGTGACTGTATTATACAGACATTACGTATAACGTGCTGCCATTAATCGACGAGCATTACTCTTCATTACCCTCCCCCTCCTTGGTTATTCGTGTCTCTCAGCCTCTCTTGCGCTCCTTTGGCTTATTAACTCTTTGCGAAAGTGTTCGGCACCGTGTGATCCACAAACGGGAGAGGGGCACTTACTCACACGAAGGGGTATGTGGCCGAAGTTTCATCATTAAAGCTCATTACGAGTACCAGCGCGATTTTATGACGCATTTCCGGTGCAGGGTAACTCTTCAAGTACCCATAAGAACTGCACACTCAACGACGTCGGTACTCTTACCACGTCTATATTACCCCCATAGTATAGGATCACTTCGCCAAACTCAATATGACTCGATCGCGCATCATACCTTCGATGCGATTTTCATACTTTCCGACGCGCATCTTGCAGCTTTCTTTCGAATACCATAACTGTTCGGAATGATCCTTAAATTCGTGATATTCCTCGCCTTGTTTCAGCTCTGCCGAGTGAAGAAATCGACTAGGTATTCTTCGCGAAAAACCCTGGTAAACGTGATGTTGGTCATGCGGCATCGTCTCTCATACTTCATCTGTATATTTTTTACGATTTATTTACGCTCTTCTCGATATTGGATTCTACGGCAAGAAACTATCATTTCCGGTTGCTCTCGGTTCACAAGCGTTGCACAAAAAAATTATTTCTCGAATGCCGATTGCAGAGTCGACTGCGTCATGCAACTACTATGAGATACATTTTTTTTAATAAGCTAAATTAGCGTTCCCGTTCGTTCAATTGAATTTTTAATTAGTTCAACTAAAACAGATTCACATTTATTTATTCAAAATTATCAAATCACACATTTCCGGCATTGGTTTACATTAGAATCTCGATGAGCCGACGAATAAATAATTCGATTATAATAACAAAAAATAAATAATAATAATGAAAATTAGGCAAAAATTATACAACCGTGAATAATAATAATCGATGATAATACCAACAATAATGATTATTATTTTATTTAAAAAAAAAAAAAGTTGCGTCGTGAAAAACGATTTAGTGAAATAAAAATTCGTGTTATACGAACTGCTAATTCGTTTGGACGAAGTTAAACGCCGATTTAGACAACCCAAATATATATATTTTTTTTCCCGTTGTAGTAAAATGTATTTTATTCCCACGATATCGTAAGCGATAATTGTTTCGTATCGAAGTTTCAACGATACTAATTGCTTCGGAAGGTCGAAAATCAATGACCATTGCTTGTCGGAGGCTTTGCGCCTAAAGGTACCCGTCGATTGGTCCCGGTAAGCCTCGTCAGTCGGAGCACACATGCCACTCGTGTCCAGCCTTCGGCACTTGGCTCGTGTGTACCTAATCCCTTCTCTTCTCTCTGCGTATTACCGGATCGTTGATTAATTAGATCAAGCAGACGGGCTTTGTTCCCCGCGTATGTAACTTTTCTTCTTTTGTTTTACCACTCGTCCCGCTTTTTTTTTTTATTATTATGCGAAGCATCCTCCACCATTCAGACGCGACAATGAAATATTAGCCTCATTACGCGAATTTACTAAAGTTGATAGTTGAATGGTCAATGATAATGGTTTGAGGCTCGATGATCAACGGTAATAATGATAGGAACCTATGTGTAGTGCCCGGCAATCAAAGTCCTCGATTCACGAATTGCGTACGGTGTAGAATATAATTCTACCCTGTTAACAATACCGGCCGTTTCCCTTTCCACGGTTGGGCCAGTCAAATGTAATGCGGCCAATTTTCATCCATCGACGGCGCATTATCCTCTTTCGGGAATCAGAATTCGATGCTCGACTACCATTGCACACCGTTGTACAGCTGATTTTGACTATTGCGAGACGAAGATGACCGGTACGGCAGCGTTATCGCTTTTTCGTTCATACGACCCCTTAACCGGATTTCACACATTTCCGGCAAAAATTGATTTGAGATTTACTCTCCTTCATCTCCTCCCCCCCCCCCCCCCCCCCCCCCCCCCCCCCCCCCCCCTCGGTTGCTTCTTTCCATAGGCAAACTCGCTCTCCCCTCTCTCTTTCGCAGGGCTCAAAGGTCGAACCACAAGCGAACGAACGCTCTCGCCTATCTCCGTGTATCCCAAGTTTATGAATAAGCAAATCCCAGCGTAATCCGATTAGAGTTAAGCCGTAACGTATACCGTATATATACTATAATGTGCAAAGACAAATATTATACGTGGAAACGTAATTTACGGTAGCCGAGGCTCATCCGCGCGGCAGGGAAAGCTCACCATACCAGCAAGCGGCAATGCTTGTCTTGCATACGCGGAAGTACCGCTAATGACAACTCTCCCCTCACATATCGTGCCTCTGGTACACCCGAAATCTATGTGTATGTGCACCCATCTCTGTTCTCAATTTGCCGCGATTTCTCGACGAGATACCTTCATTCCTTTGGCAAAGTCATCGTTAAACAATTTGCACAATTATGTCGCAGTTTATTACGCGTATTACGCGTAAATACCGTACCGAAAATAGACACAGCTTCAATGGTCCTTTTCTACCTTTTTTCCGCGGACGATTTTTTTTTTTTTTTTTGGTAGCACAGGTTTAATTATCGATGTATATAAAAAAATAATGAAAGCCCCTCGTCTTATATCTCACGAACGAATTTACTTTTATTATTCACTGTTTCACGGTTCAATAGTCTCTATTTTCGAGTATAAGAGAAATTATTTTTTAAAAATACGAAAATTCACCAAAAGTCTCGTGTCTATCGGCCACACATCGACCGATCTTCATTTATTATTTAGACTTTCACTAATTAATTCTGATGTTTCCATTTCCGAGCGGAGACTGACACACATTTCGATGCCGGTAATTCTATCTATAGATCTACGAGGGCCAACTGTAATAAAATAGAGACATCGTTCATGTATCTATTATTATTATAAGAGATTCTGAAAGAATTAAGATCGTCGCTACCAACCCCGTGTCTTCTTCCGTGTTCACTTTCGTCACTTTCATCTATCGGGGTGTTCCAAAAAAGAGAATACCTTCACGTTTCTGCACAGAGAGGCATATTGGGCAAAGGCGACGACAAACGGCCGGTTCGTCGGAGGTGGGGATGGGAGGATAGTTAGGGTTCGCGAAGATCGCGGAAGGCTCCTTGGCTTCTCTCCTATATTCCGAAAATTATTAGTGTCGGCGTCGGGAAGGCACAACGACGTCTAACGTCGGCCGACATTCCTGCACGTGAGGGGCCACAATTAATCTTACGGCGTTAGGTAGAAAGTGTTGGGTTGCGTCGGAAGGGAGAGAGAGGGTGCGCAACCTACTGCTGCAGACACCGCTGCCGCGTTGGCTTAAACGCCTTCAAGTTTATCGCGGGTACGCTCTGCGCCACGGTGAAACAGTGCCCCCGCGCGCTGCTTTGCTTGCCGGCTAATTGCGAACAAGCCGAACGTAGTGTAGTGTCTATAGAACAAGGCGCGCACCACACAGCCGAAGAAAGAGGGGAAACACGCCGAGAGGTGTTTAGATTTATTCCAAAATGTCACGAAAAGGTACCCTCTATTCGTTCCGGTATAACTTTGACGATCAAAGAGTCGTTTATTCGCTTATTTGTAGCTTCAAAGAATAAAAAAAAACAACAACTACAATAGCAAACAAACAAACCACAGAGATCCGCAATCAGATTTGAATCGGGTTTCGAATTCCCGTACCGTAGAGAACACGATTGTTTCTCTTTTCGTCTCCATTCGCTCGGCACGAATAAAAAACAAAAACTCCCAGAGAGATATATATCGCAAGACAGAGAATACGAGAAAAAAAAATTGATGAATGGATGAGATACGATTCTTGTTGGTTGATAGACCTGCAAAGCAGCATCTTTAGTCGCATTTCTGTCGGTCTTGCATGGGGTTGCAAGAGTCGGGAATACGATGAAAAAAAAAGACATACAGAATTCGGCAGAGATGCAAAACTCACAAAAGTTTATACGCTACAGTAACGCCCTCGTGGATGAGGCTTCACGCGTAGCTTTGCTTGGATCGTCGACATACAAGCGCTCCTCTCGCGCTCTCATATCTATAGTGTGTTATAGTAATGGTGCATAGGCGCACCCTTCACTCCTCCGCTGCAGCAGTAGAGCTCACGGGATGGGGTACGTATGCGCCCCCACATACGAGGGTGAATTCGCCAGCGGCGCGATACCGCTACCATAGTGAAACTAGACGTTTGAAGAGACTTTTTAGAAAAACTCTCGGCAGTGAATACCATTTCGACGGCGGGTGAGGGAAGAGCAAAGGGGGACGAGGGAGAATAGCGGTGGTGAACGAGTGAGCTTTCCGGGGTGCTCCCGGCAACGCCAAGCTTTCGCCGACCTCTCTCTGTGTGTTGCTTTCTCGTTGGGTGCGTTTCACCATTCGTCCTCTTTTTCATTCACGTTCATCCTCCGACGCAAAGCAGGAAAGGCAGGCCAAGCAGCACCAACTCGAGACCGGCTGCGCTAATACTCGCGAACCCGAGTTAGATTTCCAATCCCTTTCACCCAGTGAGAGTGAGAGAGTTTGGTTACTACTCGCCGGCACTTCACCGTGCGCAATGTAAGGCTGTCCGGTACTGCCAGTGATATGTAATTTACTTGGGACGGGAATGCATGAGTAGCTGTAGAAAAAGCCTTTTTGAGGACCAAGGGCAGCGCGGAAAAGGGTGGTGGCCTCGCGTATTGTACCACAAAGCCTTTTGCCGGCTTGTGTGCCGGGCGTGCAACCCCCTAGAGCTATACGCTCTTCTTTTCTCCTGGCCCATTCCCTGCCACACGTCAGTCCATCGTTTCGTTCCTTCCTGCGCAACGGCCACGGCTAGTCCTCTGTCTGCTTATCCCTACAGCCGAAAACGTGCTGCACGTGGCGAGAATAATGTATGGCGAGCGAAATCCTGCGTGCTGTACTGCCTTTGCTACACATCGACCGAACCCCAACGCTCCAGATTTCTATCGTAGCCTGTGACAAATTTGTCGAACGACTCTCGGATCTTGTGTGCTCCGGAAAAACTAACTCTCGGTTCCTCCCTTCTAATGTCTATTCTGTAATACAAAACGCCGAAGTCGTTATCCAATATACGATCGCATTACCCCATGCAGCGTTGCCTATCACCGCTTTTATGTTACGTTGCGCTACTGAATTTATCTTCTCTCCTGCAGATGCACGCGTCACTCTGAAAAGCACACAGAAATCCTAGATATCGCTTAACTTTCATTAACATACGCATCCGGCGAGATTGTAAAAGCTCGTTGCTGTGACTTTTTCTTCAAAAATGATCAATGATAATAGGTAACGAGTAAGCACCCTCTTTTCATTGGCGGTAAAGGGGTCTTAAAATCGCACGTGGACGCTGTTTCCCACGTGGATAAAAAGTATATCGTGCAAAATATATTAGAAATATATGAAATTTGGCGTTTTTATATTATTAATCATATAATTTGTTATATAACTGGTGATATACGGGTTTATTAAAAAATAAATCATTTTTTTATTTTTATTTTATGATGTATTATTTTCCAACGAAATTATATTGGATATATCATAGATGTATTCTACGATATACTTTTTAACCGTGTGACTTGCCTGGCGGCTGGAAATAACCGACCGTAAAAGATTTATTTGATTGAGCGTCGATTTGAATAGATCCATTATCTCGATAATCCAGTATTTTGTTGCAACTCATCGAGGCAGAGAATGCTTTGCGTGGAGAAATAAAGGCTCTTCGATGCAAAGATGAGAGGAAAAAGCGAAATAACGAGATGAGCCGTAAAAGAGATGTTGGAAACTGGAGCAGCTTATGGGCGAACAAGCAAACGCGCCCATCAGATAGGACAGAAGGCACTAGAATCGAGTTTAAAAAAAAAAAGGGCGTAAGGGTCGTTCATATACTACCCCTTTGATAAGATAAGTTGCACGGTCGTTGTCAGTCTATAAATTATTGGCAGAGTAAAGAGAATGGCACAGGATGAGTCTATAGATAAGAAGCGGAAGAGGGAAGTATGTGATTAACTTTAGTGAACGACTCGGGCAATCACTGTATCGCGGCTGTTGCTGTATCCGAACTGCGGTCGTTCGCCAACATTTGCGTTTACCTTCGACGGAGCTTCTTCGTACGAAGAGCAAGAATAACTCTGTACCCGACACAGGGCCTATAAGTACACGTTGGTGCTTTAATGCTTAATCTCGCAACGAGTAAACTTTCAGCATAACGCTCACACTGTGCTTTATGGCTAATCGATGTTTTAACGTACCTTCGGCGCAAAGTTTCTCCCTTTTTCGTAAAACCGTATTGTTCTCGTCCCCCCGTTTCGCTGTTTTGCGAGGAAATAAATATTCCTCGTGGAAAGAGGCAAACGCCCGCATAACTTCTTGTACCAGTTTGTTAGACAAACGATACTTCTAAAACTGTGAAACGTACAAAGCTCGTAAGTCGGGCTTTTGTAGGCTAACAATATATGATATATTGGATCTATTTTGGAACGCCGCCTGTTTGTTTCTTCGTTTGTCTCACCCACATTCATAAATACTCGGAGAGGTGTCCCCCGCTGGTCACTCAGTTTCGCGAACATTGATCCTGGAAGCCAAGAGATTGGAAAGCCAAGCGAGTCGGCAGGTCGATACAGCATTTACACCGTGGCGAGTGTATCATCTACGGCCCAAGGGTCAATTTACTCTCAACTTTTATGGTACCGAGAGAGAGGCCTGTACGTCATGCAAATGTCCACCCGGTTGGCGTCAACGCGAGAAAGTGAGAGAGTGAACGAGGTGCCACAACGACCCAAGTTATATTATTCAAGGATCGTAAAGGGCTAAAGTAGTTTTGAGAGCGAGAATCGCGTGAAAGCTTGAATTCACGCGAAGAAGATGTAAAAAGCTTTGCCAGTAACTAGCGAATCTATATATCTATATATGTACGCGTGTATAGCAGTCGGACGATAATAAAAAAAAAAATGTAACGAAGCGTCGAGAAATACGTCATGAGCTTTTTTTACTCGTCAGAAACTCATATCTTCTTTTGCATCGTTTCTTTTTTTCGCTGCCTCTGTACATTTCCTTTTTTTTTCATCTCGTTACAATTGGAGACACATCGATACGTCTCTCGGTTCTCCAGGCAAATTAACGAAGCCATTGTAGCAACTATAAATAAGAGTATATTTCCGTCGAGTCGGCGGTAGCGACAGAAGTTTATCGATTCTCGCACGCCATTCATGTGTCAACCTCCTCGCGGTTCTTAACGCTCCTTCTCAATCAAACGAAGACAATCGAATTTGTTTTTTTTTTTATTTTTTGCCCGCAGGTAAATTGAAGAAAAATACCGGAAACGATATTATCGAGGGAAACCAGGATATGCTGAAGGAAAGAGGTAAGATTATCACTGTGACTGGGATATAGCATCAACCGGAGATAATAATACAATACAATAAAGTCACAAAAGAATTTTCGTCCATTACAATATTTGACTTTGGAGTATTAAACTACAGGAGAGTTCAGAGTAACCAAACAATGAAATCCAAGTTGATCTTACGGGAAAATTCATTTGCATAGAGCGGCGGCGCTCTCGAGTCGCGGCAGTTGAACAGATTTAAATGATATAGATATAACGTTTTGTGTAGCAGCTTTCGGTACGGCGAGAGAGGGTCGGTCGAGAGAGTTGGCTCTATCGTTGAGCGCTGTATCGCTCTGCGCGAGAAACGAAAACTAAATTTCGCTGTGTCCAAGAAAGCCGAGGCGAAGAAAAGGATAGAGATACATATACATAGATAGACGGAAAACGTGAAATGGAAAACTTTGTTTGCAGACTTAAAGCTTCGCGGGCGAAAGGATAACGGCGAGGACGACGACGAAGATTACGACGATTCTGGTACGTCGAGTGCGAGAAGTTGTACTCGCGTTCTCATCGTCGCTGCAGTTGCATCACTTTTTTGTTTTCATCACCATCCGCAGTTGCAAACACTTCATCCAGCCTGAGGATCGTAAATGCTCGTCAACTTTGCCACCGCCACCATCCCACAGCGACCTTATCGCCCTCGAGAGCCCGCGGCGCCATTGCGTTCATACGAAAAACTGCGTTAAGTCGAAACTACGGCCATTCGGAAGGCTCGCATTCGAATTGTCAGCATTCAGTGATAGTCGAACGACGAATAAACTGTGTCGTTCCGATCGCTCACACCGTACTTGTCAAATACAATATTAAAAATAATAAAAACAACAAACACCGACACACACACAATTTATTCGCTGGTTGTAAAATTTATCAAATGAGAGAAAAGTACTAATTATAAATTCTACAAGAGCGCGAGAATGAATAAACTACTAGCGTTATAGGTTTGTATGTATGTATGTATACATCGTTCGAATGGAATTAATGTGCTTTCATCGGGTCTCAAGAGTTGTGCGTGTTAAAAAAACATTCCCGTAAAGACTGTGAAACTTGTATTCACTCGCGTTTATCGTGTAGGATTTATCGTGTGCGTGTGAGTGGACCTCGAGTCGGGCTTTTCGAAATCCTCGATTCATATCGATACAGCGAGATCGTTTGTTTTTCGCGGTCATTGTGTATTATAAGTGAAAAAAAAAAAAAAAAAAAAAAACAGAAGGAAGAAACAATAATGAAGAATATTGACTCATATACCATTTACGAAAGCTTTAATGAATGTTGAAACCACAATTGACAACAGTCTTATTGAATGTGTATAACTTACGAGTATAAATGGAACAGAAAAATCAGAAGACATAAGCGATATTCCGTTAGAGAAATGTTAATTGAATGCGCATTGGCTCTATCGAGTAGCAGCGGCGCGTCGGGTCTATGTATAAATGTTAATCGCCCGTAAAAATGATTGATCGCTGAATCGTAAGATACGTCGGCTTGAATGCTTACGTTAAAGATCTGTAAACGCCTTTTAAATCATACGGCGGCTAACGAGCATCGTCGACGATGCAAATTATATTATAAAGAAAAATATTAGGCCACCGCGAAATTATCCAGAATAGATGAAATTATAGATGAAAATTTTGTACAGTACGAAAATTTGATGGCTAAACTACGGTCGAGTATAAGAGAAAAGCCCTCATCGTCTCGTTGCTGGCCCTCTAGTAGCCATCGGGGGAGAAACAATTGTGTTTCTTCTTCTAGTCGAAATCAACCCTTGTTACCTCTTAATACCATCATTGGTAATCGCCGCTTCTTCGTCAGTCGCCAATGTATCGTAACTACTGTACAATGTATATTTTCCCATTTACCAAGGTAACATTCACGGTTAACGTAGGATATCACAATGAAGAAAACAAAAAATAAGAAAAAAATTGTATACCCGGGACGCAGAATAAATTCGCAACGCAGTATGCGCGAAAGCCCCGGCTGTGAAAGGACCGAGCCAAGCGAGATTGATCGGAACTGACGGCGAAGGCGGCCTCAACGCTATGCCAATCTGATGCACCGGGGTTTGGATGCCTTGCCAAATGCCTGAGGGTAGTACTAACGCCCAAAGTGTCAAAAGCGCTCAGATTAAGAGGATTCTTGACGTTCCGAACATGCCAAGTTGCGGAGCTAACATTCAACCGGATCTCCCCGTTCCCATTCAACCCTCGTATCCCCACCGTCTCCGGCGCCTTCTCGTCATTATTGCCGTATCTATTCTCGACGATACAAAGACTGCATTCGCATCCCTCGAGTGGACACGGATACGGTTATCGAATCGCTCCATTCGCTTCGAATTCTAAAATCGTTTCACTCTCCGCACTCTCCTCTCGAACCTTTCCGAGAATTAAATTT
This sequence comes from Buathra laborator, assembly GCA_934046635.1. Taxonomy (NCBI): domain Eukaryota; kingdom Metazoa; phylum Arthropoda; class Insecta; order Hymenoptera; family Ichneumonidae; genus Buathra; species Buathra laborator. The sequence continues at coordinate 358,032 of OW203897.1, read as the reverse complement.
AGCCGTTATTTCCGTTTCCGTCGAAATACGTCGTAATCCTGTTTTCACCACTCAACAACTGAATACCGCATTGTCATCCGTGAAAGCCCTCCCGTTATAACCCGCCAGTTACATTTTATGGACGAATACGATTGTTGCTTCTCTGGTCGCATCAATATCGTCAGTAAACTACATTATCGTTGTTCTCCATTGCGCAATAAGATTTTATTCAAAATTGAAGTTAAAAATAAGGTCGGTGCTTGACGAATCGATAACCCGCTACTCCCTCGCCGATTCCCATATTTCGCAACATTGTAAATATCATTGTTAACGTAGTTACATCCGGTTTGAGTGATACGCTTCTATAAAGGGTTTGTTTATTCAACCGCAGGCACGAGGCAAATCATTATATTTTATTTTTTTTTGCAAGTAAGTTGGACTTGTATCGTTATGGAGGAAAAAAAAAAGAAAAAAACATCGATGAATGTTAATAAATCGTGAAGCCGAATAAACTGACGATATGTGTAAATCTCTGAAGTATTCTAGTGTACAGATAGATACGTGTTTACATTTTTTTTAAATACGATACTATAACTCCGTATGAGGAAATATTCGTATTGAAAAATATCAATATTTTTGTTGAAATTATTGCGTTTCTTTGGTGGTGTTTCGAGCACTAAACTTGAGTCATTTTTATCCTCGCATACCACTGCCAACATGGCTGTAGATATATAAGTGATGTAATAAGATAAAGAAACGACAAAAACCACATATCGTTCGGCTTGCATAGATATTTACCGACTTACGAAAGCTTCGAGAAAGATACACGCAATTTATTAACGATGAATTTCCACGAGAACATCTTATTGTTTGTTCGTAACGATACACACTCGCCGCGTATAAACGTTACAGCGACGACGAAGCAAAGCAATTGTATGAAAAAAAAAAGGGTATCATTTCTCTCCGAAATATGAGGAATGCTTAATTTTTCTTTAAATTCACGAACAATAAAACGCAGCGATGAAGTAAAATATGGCAATGGCATAGCAACGAGAATTACGCATTCGACTTGCACAGCTTATATGAGACACGTATAAAAATTTCACGAAAAGCGCGCATTGAATTATATTATAAATAATATTAAAAAAAAGATAACGAATAGATGATAAATACAGAGAGAAAGATAGCGTATCGCTCTCACTTTGACTGCACTCACAGAATGTTGTGAGTCACTGTAAAGCTTCTGAATAATAATAAAAAAGAAAACAAAAAAATAAAGATAAAAATAAATAAAACGAAAATCGAAACGACGTAGAATTATGGACGTTCGCGTAAATAATATATATAAACACACTATTATATTTGTACAACTGATAGATACTAAGGCTGTAAATAAAATGTATTCGAATAAACGATTCTTTTTCTCGAGATATATACATATTTACCGGCAACGTGGATATCCTCTATTCGAGTAAATGGTATCTTTTCGTAAGATCGTAGAAATAAGTCGCGAGTTAATGCAAACAAAAAAAAAAAATATGTATATGAATAATGACTTCGCGCAAAGGTATAATATTTTTCTAAGACTTTGCGCTCAATGACGTAACGCTCGGCAATGCGTTACGTGCGGCTTTATCGCTATTTCGTGAACTACATAGACGTTATGCCGTAAAATTTGCCTGTCGTGCAGGTAGCAATTGCAAATGAATTTTCATCGGTCTCACCCCCTCGCGATCCCTCCGACATCCAGGCGGTCCGCGAGGTGTTGGAATTAATTAACCACCTTCGCCAGAGAGAGGTGTATCAAGTGTACTGGCAGCGTTTTGCATATCTCTCATATTACCCTCAGGCTGTATGCAGATTAACCATCGTTACACTATAATAGACCTTTCGGCTATCGGCGCGAAAATTTCTCAAGCCAATAATTTACGCAAAATCAATTTGCGAGTCTCTTCCGAGTGTCTCACATTTCTCGCTGATGTACATAAAGTTGGTATTTTATTATTATTATTATTATACAATGTTACATTACAATTAAGTACATCTCACTTTGTCGTTTACCGAAAAACAAAAATATTTTTACACGACTCTCCGACTCACACTTGCATTCGGCTTGTAATATTAGTTACTCGTGCAATCAGACTTTCTCGACCGATCGATATTTTTATCATACTTCACTCAAGCAGACATATCGATAGCTAATGTAATTAATAGTGAAATTCGAAAAAAAAAAAAAAAAAAACGTGGAAAAAATGAAATCTTCGCTCGTCAGTGTAGTTAATTAATCAAATTTGAATGAAAAACTCTTACTTTTAAGATCGTTCTGTCGCTTCCCGTTAATTTCCCATAAGTTCGAGAATAATTACATGATTTTTTTTTTGTATGGAAAAAATGGGTGAAAAAATACAAAATTCAAAGCAAATTGAAAAATCTGAAAAAATTCATACGTATTCAGGAAAATTAACGAATCATTTTCATTGAAAAAAAAGTTGGCTTTCCGGGAAATTTTTTGACCAATTAATTTTTTCATCAATTTGTCAATAACATTTTGGAATTATTATTACGCAAAATGAATCTTTTCCGTACCTTTAATGTGCATGCATTTTTTCAGATTTTTATACCATCGACAAGTATTTGCAATTTTTCCGCATTTTTCTCGAACTTATGCGAAAGGAACGGGAAGCGACATAACTACCTTAAGAGTCGCGTTCCACATTTTTTGTTTAATCAACTCCACGCGTTGAGACGCGTAAAACTATGTTGCGGCGAGACATCGATGCTATTTTCGTTTAGTCCTATTGGTTAACGGGAACTCAATTTTTTTTGTTTTTTAAACATCCATCGTGTTCTGCAAAGCGACACGTATTCTATTGGTTTATTTTGGTGTTTACAGTACGTATTTGTAATACGCGTAGGAGATGGGATATTGTTAGCCCAACAGAGTGTAGATTGCCGAGTATTGCGATAATAAGCAATTGTGAAAACGATTAGATAAGCAAAACCACTTTTCTCCATTTCTCTCTTACGGGAGGAATATTACAACGCGACTGTGTTTCCTGAGAGAAAGAGAACAATGCCGAGCTAATCTAATCGCTTCAAAGTTCCGGTAGGTAATTGGATTCGCATCGTCGGCTAATGACAATCGTTAACTTTAAGATTACGTTTAATATTAGCGAAGTTGGCGTGGAACGGTATTGGTTACAAGACTTTCCAGTAGATTGCAGTTTTAGTTTCGCAGGCAAAATTTTTCATTGTGTGTAAAACAGGTAATCTTTTTTTTTTTTTCTTTTTGCAATTTCAAAAACCCAATGATACGAAGACGCGTTGTCGCGTTGTCGCGTTGTAGTTGAAAAAAAAAAAAAATTCCACAAAATGTTCGTCATCAAAATGACATCGTTCCTTCGTCTATCGGCAGCCAATAAACTAGAAAGGCTTCTCAAGCTTCACGATATTACTGGATAACATCGACATTCATCTACAACGCACAGTCGTGTATAAATAATTTCTACAACTTTTCTCAACCGTCAAATTATCTCTTCACCCATTGCTTTGTTACGATATTTTTTTTATTTACAATTATATCATTCCTCCGATACCCGCCGATTCGCACACTTTTACACGAACGGACGTAATGTTCGGATTACACATCGGAGATTATTACACTGCCGATAATCGTTTCTTTCAATCCAACAATGAATATTTACATTCTACAACAATTATGGGCCGTTAAGTGTTAAATGTCTTGTGACTGTTTTTTTTTTTCCGTGACCGATGAATTGTTATCGTTATTATTTACAATATATTTTTCTACATAGCGTCGCAATAATTATAATTGGAGCGACGATCGCGTCGTACAATATATATATTTTATATATATACGTATCGATAATATTTACAAGAATTATAACGCGAATGATTGATTGTGGAAAAAATGTACAATATTCGAATATTCTCCTTCGATCGATGAGTTGTTCCAATTTTCAGATCTTACAACTTATAATTTTTCTACGTATAACTATTCGTTTTTTATTATTCCTAACGATCGTGCGTTATGTAAATTAGTTCGATGAGTCATTTTATTTTTGTAATGAAATCCAAGAGCACCAAAACCAGCATCGCATAAAGATTATACGATTCTAATTTTTCATCTCGACAACCGAATTTACAACGAAATCAAAATTTAGAACGATCTTAATAATGATAATAACAATAATAATAACAACGCTCTTTGAAATTTCGTTCGATTGGGGAAAAAAAGTAGTTGAAATTAAAGATTGATAGACGATTACAAAAATTACTACGACAGCGATGTTAATAGTATAATAACGAATGCCGCAGCGTTTGCGTTTACGTAAGATACGATAGTGGTGCTAGTCGAGGACATTGACTGCGCGGTTTTATCCGTTCGATGAGCCTCGTCGCCAAGGTGATTGTTGCCGGAGTTCGTCCCGCCGGCACCGGCGGCAGCGGATGCCGAAGCGTGTCCGCCGTTCTTCGATCTGCCGCGAAGTTGAGAGTCTGAAAAGTAAAACACAGAATATAGAGAATATAGACTGGGAATTCGCGACGTCGCGGGGCATCGGATTCACATAAATCTATCCCAAGGGAGCCTTCGTTCCTCTCTCCTAAATATATCGAAAGTTGGTCTAAATCATTTCGGTGGAGAGTTGCCACTGGTGCCCGGTTGCTGCTTGCTTCGATCGTTTCTATATCTCCGCTATGTACTCGAAGTACCCGTGCGCTAGATGGTCCGTGTACAGCGAACTTTGTGCATAGAATACAAAAGTTTGTGTACGCCGTGTGGGATACGCCGGTAGCCCGAGCGTCGCAGTTCCGTGTCTCACTCGCGGAACTTGCCGTTGTTGCTGTTGGACCATCTCCATCCCCCCCAACGAATGTAGATCGCGGGCGAGAAACTCGCCAGAACTATACTACGCGGCAAGGGCGCAGATTTCGATGAAACCTCTCCTCTCAACCCCTCGCATCATCGGAGTGGCTTATAACGCTGGAACTGCGGGACGAACGACAGTGGAAACGGTCCATGGGGCTACGTGCAGAGCCCGGAGGGGTGGGTAATTTCATTTTTGGATGTTACGAAGTTTCAATCTACAAGCGGTGAGAAGTCTGTTCAAGCGTTTCAACTTGCGTCTGGTCGCATTCGGGGAAATTCAATAAACCATTATTACCATTGCCCATTATCGATGTTATTTTATCGTGACTACAATTGCTACGCGTGTTTACACGAGTCTCGCCGTCAGTCACAAATATTCTCCCTGCATTATTTCATTTCCATATAAAATGTATATAAAATGTAAAACTAAAAACTTTTCGGTGTTTTATATAAACAATTTATATACGTTTCCACGAGCTTCGAATCTCTCCAGAAAATCTGTGTGCAGGGATTATTAAACGGCATATCAATATTTTCAAAAAGACGAGTATGCCGTATGACACTCGAGTAACATGAGAACGTTGGAGAAAAGTTTAACGGATGCTGACGTTCTCGAAAAAGGTTGCGAAAGAATGTAGAATAATACAACGCGGCTATCGCAGCGAGAGAGAGAGAGAGAAAGAGAAAGAGAGAGAGAGAGAGAGTTATCCTTGTGAATGTGTGTGTAACTGCGAAGCGCCGCTAGCAGATACAGTGGGGTCCGATCAGACGTAAAATTTTTGCCCTACAAGTACCACAATTCCGTGAGTATCTCCGTCATGGTGTATACTTCCGCGTTTTTTTTTCTATTTTTATCACTTCTTTTCTCTATCGTCACAAAGGGAGAGTAGTATTATGTGAATGCTGCGTAGCGAAAAAGCCTGAAACCTATATAACGTGTAGATGTTACAGTGTGAAAACTGGCGTGAACCTTGTAGAAAAGCAACAGCAGCATCGGTGTATCGCAACAACGTCCGAAGACCGTCGTATACTTTTTTCTCGCGTAAAACTTCGTTTACCTTCTTTTTCGTTGACTGTCGACTGTGAGGCATCAATTATTTCGTTGGAGTTTGGTACGACGCTCGGTACGGGTTTCTGTCGGGATCTTGGCTTCTTTTCAACTGTAACAAACAGATAGAAAATAAAATAATACACGAGGAAAAAAAAAACGAGAAGCAAACAAACAATGCGATCTTCTCAGTGAAATAAGAAAAGTAAGGAGAATAAGGGTAACAATTGGAAAGAGCAAAAGCAGCACTCACCCTTGACTACTGTAGGGATTGGAGTCGTCGTTGTGGGCGGTGGCAAAGTCGTCGGTGGTTCAATTTCTGCGAACAGAAAGCAAATATAGTGTACACGATCAAATTTTTTTTTTTTTTATTAGAGCGATATTTTTTATACGAGAAAACGTTATTCGACAAAGACAAGTTTGCAGTCTGTGTTGAATTTTTCGACATCAATCGATTTATCTACTTGGACATAGAAGAGTAAGCGTTTGTCGGAGTGGCGGTTTGCCATTACAGCGAGAGGAACTCTGCTGGGAAAGTTTTACTATGGGAAACATCGGGTGCGGAGAGCGAGCGGAGGTTGGAAAAGAGAAGGGAACGGAGAGGGGGAGGAAAGGAACAGGCGAGGAGAGGACAAGTCTCGATGCGAAGCGTGAAACTTGCCGGCACTCATCTATCGAATACCCCAAGCGAGAGAAACAATAGCCTCTTGGTTCACCTCTCCACAAACCTCTCGTCTGTGTCGTCTGCTTACTATTTACTGGATAGTACGCCGAACGACGCTATCATTAAGAAAGTTGTACAATGACGACGCGGCAACGGGGCGGGGGGATGAAGGGAAGAAAGCGAAGCAACTGCTACCTATGTTGCCTGAGCTTTGTGTTACTCTATACTTCAGCTTGCGCTGCTATTTCGGAGACGGGTTTACAGTGTCGTATAACCGCTCAGCGTAGCCATCGCTTAACGAAGTACTTCAATCGAGACGACGTACAACAGAGATGTTCCTCTATCCAAAACGTCCCATAATTCTTCATCCCCATCGAATTTTGTGATGCAAACCATTTTTCTGAAAATCGATTGAAGACAACGAAATTTCTAGTGAAATATAATTTATGGGGGGGGGGGTGAATTTAATTTTTTTCCGTCTTATGCTTATTTCAGGACTTTTATTGCTCATCAGCTAATTCAATGAAAAAAAAAAAAAAAGCATTAAACTGGTTTGTGTTCCGGATAAACACTCGCGATTTTGTATAAATATAGTAATAGATGTTTTCTCCAGTATTTATCATTCGATTGCCCGTGTGATTCAGGTCTTTTTCTTTTATTCCGTTTAATTAATTTCTCTCGTCTTTTTGCACGTTTTAAAATTCTATAGAAAGCATATCACTAATCCGAATGTTACGCTACTCTCAGCTTAATAATTCATACAAAAATCTGTTCCAGATATAAAAAAAAAAAAAAAATTTGTTTTGTACACAAAAAACGATCTAGAAACGCACAAAGCTTCCCGTATACCGCCGTTGCAGATGAAGGTGAAAAAGATTCTATCCGTTAGCATCGAACTTCGTAGATTTTCTCACCCCTTTGAGTACCTAACCGAGCGAAAGGCGTGACATTTCACACGAGCTTCTTCGGTCTCGCGGCTTCGATGCGCCCGTTATAACGTCGAGAATAGGGGGAGCAGAATCTACGAATACCCACAATTGCAGATCAATCGAAGCGATGCGTGGGTCTTCACGCTCTATTCCCTATCACATGTTTCCATCGATGCCTGACAATAGCGTGACTTATTGCCCGTATCGCACAAAGACGTTACGTTATAACTGTATGTAAAAGTTGCACTGGCAACTTACGGTTTCTTCCATCTTCAACGTACATCGAAGGATCTTCGACCACCTGGGACTCCGGGCGATTTCTATCGTTAACCGGTTCGACCATCCAGACACTCGTCGATCACACGCCTTTTCAACTTTACCCGTTCGACGATTTATCTTTCGTCAATTTTTTTTTTCTCACAACGATTTCTCTATCTTTCATTCGTCTCCTCTGTATCTATTCTCATTCACCTTCGAGCGGCTGCCTTTTTTTTGTCTCGACTTTCTTTCACTCTCCGGATTTCGCAGACTTCGGATCGAGCGTGAGAAGGCGTCGGTGCTTATCGCGAACGTCTAACCGGTCGCTTGATTTCGGCATCCGGTGCATTTTTCATCCACCCAAATCATTGTCATCATCCATCGACCTCTCGTTTCCATCTATCGTAACGAGCGATATCCGATGAGAGAGTAAAGCCAACACGCATATTTCTATATCTACGGACTCTTTTCGTTGACGCGCGCGACTGCTATCGATAGCGAGTCAGACCACTCGCTCCACGAGTGTCAAGTAAGCGTAGACGGGAATCACGCGTTTTCTTACTCAATGTCTTATCGGAACGGCACGTTTCCAGATGACGTCGAAAACCCCGCATGGACGGGGGTAATACTCTCCCGTCTGTGGACGACTCGTTCTCGTCGCTTGCCAATGTAGAAGATAAGCGGATAGATCGACTTTTGAGCCTCGAACGATCGGCAGCCACTCTAAACTTACCGCTATATGCTTCACAGAATTTTTCCACCCCTAACCGGGCGTACCGACTGGCGTCTCTCTTATCCCTCGACTCCGGCGCACGATCGTTTTACTATCCCCCCATTGGAACGTCAAGTTCGTCACGAGATTCGCATTTTCAAGAATGCGGGAAGACGGGCCGCCGCTTCTCGCTTTCCAAACAAATCCTCGTTTTCGTTCTTCGAGAAAAACGTGAAAGCTGAGAAGTTTGAACTCACTTTTGTCTCCGTAACAAACGTCGAGACATTCCTGTTGACGCGACAGAAACGAATTGCTTATCGCTCAGACGCGAAACATTTCTCTTTTCAACGATTATACACCCCTCCCTGCGTGCTCGAGCGCGCGTTTTGCGTATAATGTAGAGCTAAATACCTCACTTTACTTGCATGACTATGCTCCGTTGAATACATTCGTAGCATAAATTCCGAGTGGAAATAAACGCTCGGAGGGGAGGTTCGAACGAGATTCTGCGACGGGAAGGGAAAGGGTAGCGTGCATGCACTCTCTCCAGTCGGCCAGGTGTTACCAACAGCCCAAGCATTTATTAATGACTTAACTGAGCAACCAGCTCTCGCCTCTCTTTCTCTCTCCACTTTGTGTGCGCATTTAATTTAGCTCTACCGGTAGGTTGAAAGAGCGACGGAGATGCAAAAAGTAGAGAGTGCAGGAGAGAGGAAAGGGGTGAGTGAGTGAGTTCGTGGATAGAGGCCAGTACGGCAGCAGAGAAAAATAAGCGAACCGACGAGAGGGTGTGGACGCGCAGCACAACAGAGTAAAACCATGCGGGAGATGGAGGGGGATGGCTGGGAAGAGCGTAAAACGTATTACTCGGCTTGTCGGGTGTACCGGAGGTCCAAGCCAAATATGGCATATAACCATAGCGGGATTGAGCGAGTGAGGTACCGGACGAGAGGAGAGAAACGAGTCCCATGACTGAAACACGTTGATGCTGCCGGTGCACTCTCACTGGGGCTCCGGGAGCGCCTGCAAGCCTGCTACTGACGAACCAGCTGTTGCTATATGCTTAAATTAGCCAAAGGCGAGTCGAGCAGCGGGGGCATAACTTTAACAAATTCGTTGGAGGATTTATGCCGTACGACGAAGCGCCACCGTTAATCTTCGCCAAACGATTATCCCACCAGCCGAGTCGTTTCCTCTCACTTCAATGCACGAGTGCATTAACGCATTCAACATGTCGCGCGGTTGACAAAAAAACAAATTCAACCTACGCGCAACCCCTCCAATTCTGGAATTGGGCCAACTATATTTTTTCGTTTGTTTTTTTTTAATTTCACGGACCACAGTTGTTGTTTCCCGTTGCCCTTTGAACCGTGCGATAAAGAGCGAATTAACTATGTATGCTCTGCGGCCCCTCCAAAGTCACTAATGGATAACGCGTATATTCTGGGTCTCGAAGCTCAATGTGTTTTATATTTTGACTGTGCGGATATACATTTTTTTTTTAATAAAAGTTCCGAATACCGTTGTTTATTCGGGAAATATTTAACACTTGGCAAACAGTTAAAAACGGAATTGTTGCTTTAATAAAGAAAATATATTGGAAATAGTAGATGGTTAGGTGCAGAGGTTACAATAGGTTAAACTTACGATATAATTTGATGATCCCGTTTGTGTGTCCGAGGGAATTGTTCGAGATGCACTTGTACAATCCGTAATCCGTTAGAACAACACCGTGTATCGTCAGTCTCATCTGAACTTTGTAGGCGTCAACGTAAACGTTGTCCGATGTTATTCGTTTGTCTGCGAAAATATTTTTAAAAAATAACAATTGATTACAGAATTTGCGACAAACAGCAGAGAAAGCACGGTATGCGGCGTTGTATGAAAAATTCGAATATCGAAATTCAATAGTTAACTAATGAGATCCGGCAAATGTGTATTTTCCTTGTTGGTACACCTGGCTACAGTACACAGTCGAATATCAGAAGAATATCCCGGATCTACAAAGGAATATCATCTCGATGGTAGCACCAACGAAGATCGTCGCTGTTCCATTCTTATTCCCGTTTTCTCAATCGCTTCGTATGGTTCGGGCAAAATTGACCGGGGCGCACTTTCAGCGTTTCGTATACCGAAGAGTTGCAACGTGGTGAAAATAGAGGATTCCGTACGAGGAGGAGAAGGCGGGGGGGGGGGGGGGGGGGTGAGAGAGAAACCTCCGATTACCTACGTGTGTTAGCGCTGCGTGCTACACATGCGACGATACTCGAAGAATTCGCCTTATCGTTGTATGGCAGTAGCGGGAGAACGGAAGGTTGCAAGCTTCGAAGCTCGCGGGCAACTTCTACGAAAGAATTTTCTGGCCCGATAGTCAGAAACTCAGCAACGGATTCTGAACGAAGTACGTGCATGAAATGCCAGAGGCGCACCCATCCCCTGCCGTCCCCCGCACCAATGGCAACGTGTTATTACTTATTTTACTGAACCGTACACACGCGCGTCTCTCTTGGTATATACGCGCGATATATATAAAACAGGCCTGGAATTTCAGCAGCTAAGCACCGACTGGCTACGGTCTTTTAGTAAAAAAAAAATCTTACAGCTCTAAAGTATGGTGTATTATAGTGTGTACACTGTATAAACCCCCGGAGGCGCGGACTCGGTCACTATAATATTTATCGCTCAAAAGGCTTTTTTTCGCTCAGTGGATAACGCGAAGAGAGCTCGGCAGAGATTATTTTTTACGACAGCCTCGTAACGCACGTTGCACCCCGACGTTCTCGGAAGCAGCTCTCGCACGCCCTCCGGCACACCTCTGGCAAACCTCTTGTGTCAACTTCGGCCCTCGAGAATTTTTTAGTGCACAGCTGTTTCCACTGGTGTGGACAATATTACCGCAAAATACCTAAAGTGGTTTTACCGAGGCAAATATTGTGATCGTCTTTTTATTTTTTTATTTTTTATTACGTTTTCAATGCAATTAACAGATTTATAGTTTTACTTGTTCATAATTGGATTCACTTTGTACCGAGAGAGTTGTTTTTTTCTTTTTTTTTTTTACAGGAATTTAATCGTTACGATCGATGACCCTACGAGATGGGCGGTAGTGTCCGAATGGAGGTAACACGTGAGTCCACGTCGGCCAGTACCGAGCGAGTGCCGTTTCCACTGCTGCGTTGGCGCAACGTACCTACTGAAATCGAGTAAAATTTACTGCAACACGGTACAGTGGTTGGGAAACTCCCATATAGCCTCGGCAACGTTTTACGGTACACGTTATTTCTCCTCGCAATTTTCACGTTTACAACGTGTGACGCGAAACTATGAACACCGCCGCGGACGCTACGAGCTCGACAATCGTGTACACCGTTTTTTTGTTGTTTTTATTTTTCTCGTTGCCTCTCATTTCGTCGTCTACCCGTTGTACTCTTTTACGCTGCTGATCTCGGCTATGTTTTTTACTAAAACAACGAAAACGCTCGTTGAAAACTCGGGAAAATGCTCCTTGCCTCGGGGTTAATCGGCAAAACGCTGGCAATATTTGCAATACCGTTTGCCGTTTCCCATGTTTGTTCATGTGCGATATTCGTGGAAACAAATCTCGAGTTTGATCGTTCGCGAGAAAGAAAACAAAATAAAACAAAAACCTCCCCCAGTATCTCTTTGCTTTTGCTATTGTCCATATATTTTTACGCCTCTGGATTCTACCGCGAGGTATATTTATCGAGGTGTCGTTTTTTTTTTTTTTTTTTTTTTCATCCTCTCTTTTTGCCTAAACAATGCGAAACATAGAAACATACAAAGTGGAAAAGCAACGGTTGACAATACGAGAAAAATGTTTATTCCATCGATACTGTCTACCAAACAGTCCCCAAATAAATTTGTTCTCTCCGTTAACAGGATATATCCAACTCCCCGGATAGTTTGCAACTTTGTGAAAAGTGCAACCCTTTCGAAATAAGAGTGGATGCGTTTCGTAACGTTGTTTAACAAAGTTGCGGAATCACGTAGCTTAAACTCAACCGAGAAGGAAGAATCGCGTGCCGGAGAGTCGGTTTGCCCCAAACTCCTAACCATGAATTTCCTGCAGTCAGAAGAGGAAAGACTCTTTCACCTCGACTGTCCCGAGAAGCTCGGTACTACGCGGACGAGTGCACTTTTCGCGATTGAGAGCAAACGTATAAACAAAATTACGGATTTTGGTTGTCTGACTATTTGATGTTGTACAGCGACGACACGAGATTTGCCTGCTAAAGGGTTTGTATACTCAGTACAGAGTACTACTTTTTACAGGTAGGAAAAAAAACTGTACAAAGGATCGTTGGCGCTATAAGGCTGTGAGTATAAACGAGTGCTAAGGGCGTCGGATGTGAGGGGTGCGAGGATTGAGGGTAAAACTCGTACCATGTAAATATAGTTATAGTAATGATCCGCCCCGTTAGAGCGAGAAGAAAAGTGGGATATTTTTGGTGAAAGGAGAAAATAAAAAAAATAAAAAGCAAAAAACAAAGTTATCGCTCTCGACGAACCGGGCGGGTGAAGAGAATGCATTTATGGAGTGTGGTTGGCGCGCCGCACCCGAGCCGAGACTCGCGCCCAACGGAAGAAAAACTTTCGTCGGCTTAGAGTTTGAAAAGCAGATGAAAAAGTTTAACGACGTTGAACTACGATCTAAGCATTGCTCGGTGGCGATAGGAGGAGACTCGGTCTCGGGAGGCTTGGAGAACCGGGCGCGCGGAGCTTTCTCCCGTTTTCTCTTTTCCTCTCGCGGAGGCTATACAGCGCGATCGTGGATTTTCCACGCCGGAATAAAACTACTTTCTCGCGCGGTAAAGTCACCAGGACCAAAATTATATCCGCAAAGGAGAGAAAGAGGAGAGAACCTCCGCGTTTTCGCCGCGCGGAGACGATACCGGCACTCGGCGGTCATTGACACTCCGTTCTATCGGGAGTCCCAGTTTCAAAAACGACGGTCCAACAAAGTCCGCAACGACGCACCGAGAAAAAAAAGTCGGTAGTTGTATGTGAGCAGACAACTCGCTCTTACGTATCCGCAAAAGCATCGGGAAGTATAAAGTAAAACTAAAAGATAAAACGACTTCGGAGTGTGTTACTTTGGATAGAAAAGATATTAAACTTTAAAGATATAGCGTGACGAGAGAGGAGTAAAAAAATATATAGGTTTCAATATTTCATCCAAGCACTCCGAGAAGTCCTTGAGTCGCTGGAATCTCTCTTATCGCGAGAAACAGAAGAGATTCCTGTCACGCTGGATGCCAGATTCATAGATGGATGCATTACATGACCGTATATTGGAAGCGAGTGAATGCGTGTAAAAAAAAAAAAGAAAAAAATAGTATAGATGCGCCAGAGAGTAAAAAGGGAACAAAGGTATACGCGAGCCACAGTGAATCGGATATCAGCGTGACGTGTATCGCGAAACACGGGAGAATGGTCCCGTGCACGCGTTTCGGTGGATCTCGTTCGTGCGCGCGGATGAGAGTAAAAAAAAATGTGCCGAGGCATACACGGTAGAGACTCCGCCGGAGTGTTAGCTAGCAACCGGAAACGCGTCTCTGTTCGGTTTTCAACAACGACCGGAGAGAGAGACGCTTTCGTTGCAGGCTGTAGAGCTTTTATCTTCTGCCCCTCCCCCCTTTCGCTCCTCCCTTCGCCCCGCGTGTTCCGCACCGATTCATCATTTTGTTATACGAATCTGTATATCCTGTGCCTTTCGAATCGCGAATAGTACCCAACGTACAACGCTGTGCTCACGTTGCGTCCTTCCATCAGTATGCAGCCGCGAGAACGAACAATTCCGTAACCAGTATCCATAAAAGAAGAGAAGATATAAAAGAGCGAAAAAAAAGTTGCGCACACTATAGATATAAAAATTCTGAAACCATTTCACTCGCGAAGAGGAAACGGCAGTAAGCAACTCTCTGTTCTTGCTTCGCCCGCTAAATTAATATTGCAAATAAAGTATACAGGTAGGACAGACCGGGTTTAGTTGAAACACAAAAAAAATCGGAGCTTTTACGCAGAACAGCACAGCAAGAAATTAGAATGCATACTACAGTAAGTTTTTCCTCAGAGTACGCATTGCGTGAAATTTTTTATTTTTTTTACAGCGTGGTTCGGACTTGCCTCGTGTTCTAACTTACCCCGATCGCCTCTAAATATTTTTAAAACGCTAATAAAAGATCCCCAGCATTATGTAATTATAAAAAAATATATGCTATCGTATTTCTTCATTTCCGAAAAAATCCTCAATTTTTGTATCGCCCTCAAAATAAAAAATTCTGTTTGTTGGAATAAAAAACGAATAAACGGAGCCGAAGCTTCGTTGCGCAGTGAATGATGATAGGGCGTGTGAGAGGTTAATTTAACGCGGCACTAAAGGAGTCATGACAATCATAGTGGTCGTTAAATTATCAACGTGCCAACGGAGAAGGAAAAGACACACGTGTGTGTAAAAGGCAAACCGACGGGATGGCAAAAGTGTATAGAAAGAGAGTAGTGAAAGAGCCGAGGAAGAAGGTTCGGCTCCTGGCAAGCAGCGAAGCTCAAACTTTTTTCTTTCTCGCTCGAAATCTATCCAACGTGTGTGTGTGTCGGCGCGTCTGACGAAGTGAGCCGACTATAATGGCATCGGTAAGTAGATGGAAGCACGCCACCTACGTATTCACGAGGTGTTGTCCATCTACCAGCAAGTCGTTTACTCTCTCGATCGTTCTTTTCTTCCTCCTCGTTCATCACGGACTTTCGTTTCGACGAACAGGTGAACGTTCGAGGTTCTTGTACAGAGAATCCGAAAGAGCTTTCTTCCTCCCGGTGGAAGGAAGAAAGCCTCCCCTATGTGTGCGAAGACTGTATATTACATGGTATTAGGCTTTAGAGCGAATGGTGTAGCGAGAACGAGATAGAAAAGCTATTCCTTCGTAATTCCTCTTCTTTTTCCTTCTTTCCGTTTGGGGGCCTCAGGCGCGCGAGAACTTTCTCCGCGAGAAACGTAAGCTGTAACGATCGAGTCCACGATCGAGATTGTATCGAGTGAAAGTGCGAGAATCTCATTTCACCACATGCAAGACCACTCAACGCGATTTTTCTCATTTCCACGTAGTTACTCTTGAAGCCCGTTCCTCTCCATCCCCCACTCAAGCGATAGGGCGCAGTACGCAAAGAGCTATAAGTATCGCCATTGCCTGACTGACGAGCTCACATAAGCACCCGCAACTACGAAGCCGCCGGTAGTATAGTAACCAAAGGGTGTGAGAGCAGAGAGTTTCGCGATTCGTGTTGCAACACTGGCGGCGTACCCATTGCAGAGAGGGAGAGAGAGAGAGGGAGAGCAAGAGATCGAGTGCAGAGTGCAGCGCAACTCCTCTCTTCACACGGCGAAATCTCTGTATACACCTCATTCCCGGTTAACCACCCTCTACAAAATTTATGTCCCCTATCCGGAATGTCGCGTTAAGCTACACATTGCTCGACATCAAACTCATGCCGCGCAGCTTGCAAATTGGCTAATCAACGAATGGTTAATTATATACATTGGTCTCGAAGTTTGTAGTCGTAAAAAAAAGGTATGTATAAAAATAAAAAAAAAAACCTTTCGTGTCGCGAGTTGAGACAAGTATTGTTACGACTCGTGTTGCAAAAAAAAAAAGTTTGTACAATGTACGCACGAGTCGCGAGACAGCTTTTGGAGTTTTTGTCACCCTCCCCACGCCCAGAGCGAAATAACCGTTTCGCACCCTGTCATTTGGGTACCAGAAGCGTGGAGGTTTTCGCGTGACACGTACCGGATGCAAAGGCGCCACATGCCTCGCTTTCTTTTCATCACGAGATCAGCCCCGTCAGTGTTAATAAAACCGAACGCGAGATAAAAATTGAACAAATCTTTTTTTTTTCCCCCCCGTCAATCTCAACTGTTCTCTCGACGCATTGCGCACAACTGCGGACAATAATCGACCCATAATCGTTTTCATTTTGCAGCAGATCGACCGCGGATCCGCGTTTGGACATTGCAAGCCGAAGCTTTCCAGGAAGGATCGATTGCCACCGGAGTTGTTTTTCTCTCTCGGCATTAAAAAAAAAAAAAAACTCTTGCCTCGCGGATACTATTTCAAGCGCGGAGAGTGCGACATGCATTCGTAAAGTGTACTTAATAGCGTAGGCTATTAGGTACATAGCACGTACCGGCTATATAAACTACGACAAGTACTCGTGAGCAATGTCGGTCTCGCCGCACATTCCATACTGGTTATTCAGGTTATCGCGTTTGCCGCTCTCGTTCAACGAAAGTGGAGCTGCACGCGCGAGCGGTGGATAATCAGCCGAAAAAAAAAAAAAAAATGCATAGAAACCAACGTTGAAAATTGGTGCTTTAGAGTGCTTCCCCCCTGCTCACCAACGTTGCCGATATCTGTATATACGGTATAGTCTGAACCTCGTTGACGCTGGACGATCGCTCGGTCATTATGCAGCACGCGCGCGCCCTCTGCTCTCACTCTTCCCACCCATACTCGTGTGTAAACCCCGTAGTACTAACCGATATGATGCCTGTATAGCCGGTAACTCCGTACTACTGAACTGGATTTCGAAACCCTTCCCCCTTTACTGCCTCTATTGGCACTTTAACGGTGAGTGAGTGCAAGCTACTCGGCTGTGACCGCGCGGGACATTGTCGAGTCTCTCGTGTGTCCCGAGCTTTGATTTTCGGTCTGCTCGGTCGTGTGTACAAAGCCCGGAGAAGGCCCACAGGCTATGTCTCTTATTTATGCTCTGACAATCGGATGAGAGATCAAATATAGCAGAGAGAATGCTTCTGATCAAATAAAAGCCGCCTATATCAGAAACTGTAAGGCATGGATAGGTGATGGTATTCCAACAATGGCAGAGAAAAGGACTGGATGCTTGCAGAAACAACGGTACGAGAGTACAGTGAATCAGGAGACAAGCGATATATTTCGTATAAACTAAACTTCACCGGACGTATTACCCGAGGGACAATACATGAATAATAGCCGTACCGCGAGCGCCAGAAGAGATTTCGCTATGTGAAAATAACTTGACAGCATTCGTGGCAGTGGCATTGAATAAAAGCTCAACCAAAATTCACTCTGTTATTTAAAAAAAAAATTACATTTTTCGGCGCAATGCGCGCTGTTATGTTCGAAGCTTTTATTCGCTGTTGAATTCGGTGATCGCGTCGCGACAATTCGGTACTATCTCTAGCGGAAAGTTACAATTTTTTTTTTTTTTATGAATTACGAGCACTCGGAGTTGTTGATAAAATAATGTCTGTGTCGTTGCGATAAAAGAGGTATTATTAGGGGAGGGGTAAAGAGAAACTCATTTGCGCGATTAGACTAATGAACTAAACGATCAGCAGCGAGCTGAATGCCAGACTGTGAACTCCCGCGCAGAAGGCGCTTCTTATGTTCCACGGGAGCATCGGCATTGTGGGGAAGGATATGGCGTCACACGAGAGGCAGACACCACTACCTTCGGAACCGGTTCGGTAGACGGCTTCATTAATGGAACGAAGATTTACTAAACTGCGGCTGCGAGCCACGGCGAAGCGGAGGATAGCTCGTACTATGTATACCCTACCGCCCTTGTCTAATTGTCCGTACGTGTATACATTGCTCGCATTATCTAACGCACGGGGGTTAAGCGATCGACCGCGAGACTCAAACCCCCAACCCTCTTGTCTTGCTTTCGTGGTTGCAATCCTATATATTCGGCACTATACAACACAATCCGGAGGTACGTGAGTTTGTAGACTCGAATCTATAGAATCGCCGTGGTATGGGACGGAGCTACCGCTATTATCATTAATATGGATGATAATTGCTTTCCGCGCATATGATACGGTCGAATTTACCTCCTCTTCGATATTCCTGTACTCTTATTAGCCGTCAATGTTTTTCAGCTGATACACATGATGTGCACATGAGTTCATTATTTATTATTATCAACATTTAATATTATTATTATTATTACTATTATTATAGAAGCAGGAAATTACCGTTCGGTACAATTTCTCGATTCTCTCTCGTCCAGTAGTTGATCGATTGTGGATAAGCTTCCGAGTGACACTCCAGTGTCATATCATGTCCAATTTGAACGCCGACAAGTTGATTTTGAATCATTATCATCGGCTGAACTGTCAAAGGGCAGATAATCGTAGAATTATTAGTGAATTTATATAGATATTACGTGGCGCAGTTGTCCAGAGCGAATGAGAGCCATAAATGACGACAGATGAGCGATCTGTTTTGCTGGAAATTGTGAAGAAGGGAATGGAAAAGGGCCGTGTGACAGCGTTAATCCCGAGCGTAACGCTGCGCAGCATCACCAACATTGGATCGGCAGCATTGGATAAAAGAAATATCTATCGTTTTCCACGAAAGCCCCCGCGGTTTCGCGACAAAAAGTGACATTATCGTTCGTTCGAAGAATGTATATAGGACAGGTTGGGCAACTCGTTTCGAAACGAAAAATCGGACGAACCGCGGGTGCGAAAGAGATGGTTCGACGTTCGGAACAATAATTTTACTTCGGATTGCACCTCTGTCATCCCGTTGACTTTTTACGATCTGCCGTGAGCTGAATCAACGCGAGAGTATGAGAGAGGGATGAAAGAACGGATAGACGAATGGGATTGGAGAAGGCAGGCGGGCGAACGGTAAAGGGCGAAGAAAAGATGAAAAAAAATAAAAAATAAAAATAAAACGCGACACGCCGGTGGCGAAATATGATAAGAAATTGATCCGTAAATGAAAACGTTGCTTCCTGTTCGAATCCCGGAAGCTTCACACTCGTTACGCTTCCGACGTTTATGTGTATGGCATACATATATATATATATATGTATCGCCGAACGACGATCACGTCCCCAAGTGAATTCACGCCAAGAATTCTCATTGTTTGAAACGCCTAGAGAGAGAGAATCCCGTCAGGCTGCACGCGCGTTGTTCTCGCGGATAGGGAGAAATGTGTGTGTACGCTACTCTGAATCTCTCCGACAATCGCTTCAAGCGAATCTCTCTCTATATGTTACTCTCTATATCCCTCGAGAATCTCTCTGCCGGGGCTTTACCGTCGAGGCGGACATTAATATACGCACAGTGGACGATGAGCGCTATTCGCTTGCTGACCGTAGGTGGTACTCCATTCGACGCTATGCAGAGATACGCTCCCATGTGAAGCCGGTTAACCCTCGTTATGTTGAAAATGGAACCCTCCACGCTCGTTACTGTAACACATATGATTATCACTGTGGCAAAAAGTTAATTCCCAAATTCACTTCTCCATATAGGATTAATCTATTTTTGTGTGTGTTTTTTTTTTTTGTAGAAACGCGCATTTGTGAAAATTAAAAAAATATTCGTGATTTAATTTACAAGTACAACCGTCGGCCAGAATAAACGACTTTTTCAATTGCTTCGTTCGACTAAAATCAACGCATAACAATGCGCGTTGTCTCATTCATTTTGGCCGCTATACAGCTTTAATCTGTGGCAGTGTAGACAAAATTCAATGGGGCTCTCGTGGTGCGAAACAAAAACTTCGTTGGCCAGTGGATTTTGACTGTGTACACGGGAGTAGGTGGATACAGAGTGTGGCAATATCCGTACAGTAGATTGTACACGCTCGACGAGGTTTTCTTGCCGCACCGGTCTTGTCGGGACCCGGTGTTAACCACAGGATGCGCTCATTGCGGTACCGCTATGTATAATACAATCATTGCACAAAATCGCTTAATGCATATACATGGAGAACACGCGAGAACCGTCGGGCAAGAAATTTCTAATCCTAAATAGGGCGTTTCGTGAATCTCGGTAACTTTGCACCGCGATTAGAACAACAAGAACAGTGAATTAATCGATTCAATTCGCATCTCGCACCACCGAAGAAATAACAAACAATTAACAACGAAAGGAGGAAATTTCTGGTAGGTTCGCTTGTCGATGATATCCTCTATAATTCATGGCGGGGCATTCGGAGAACCCGCCGAACGACAGGCAATTAATACTCATCTCCGATCTCCTACGGGTCGAAAGGAGAGAAAAAAAAAACATATATATATATCAGGGATACATTGCTCGGGTGAACAGGGTGAAATATTGTAGGTATAGGCGGCAGCGAGACAGATTAGGGTTCACGACAGGAGCCGGAAAGAGCTCTTTGTATAACCAGCGACGCTTCACCATCAACAGCACAAGCTGTAGAAGGGAATACAACGGTGCTGCGTTCGAGAACGTTGCGTGTACACGGTAATTATTGCAATGAATCACATCGCGTCTAAGCGTATCTGATCCCCTGCCAGCTTATCACCCCCTGTGATAATTGAGTCGGACGTGCGTATCACGATACCCTACTACCCGATACAAACCGACCGATCATTTCCAACAATCCGTGTGTGCGTGAGTTCCTCTGTAGCTGAAATGTATGAAACGTTGGAAACAACAGCCGGCTAGCATTATTAGACGATTCAGTCTCTCGATCGATAATCGATCTACGCGTGTTAACTCTGAGCCCCTATTGTCGTGTGAGAACCATTATTGTTGCATAGTGACGTGAGAATGATTTGACAAGGTTGAACTACACGTTGGATTTACTCAATTCCTAATAAATTATCAGTGGACAACGCCATGATATACGTTGCTGGGTATAACGATGAAAATCATTTTTTCAATCGAAATCGAGCGAATTTTAATCGATCTTGTAATCGACAAAATATAGATTTGTATACTTTTGGCCTAAAGTCGAAACGGACATCGGTATTTAACGAAAAATATTTTTTTTGGTGTCTGTGCGATTATCGATATTTGGAGATTTTTCTTAAAATGGATTTTCTTTCTTTTTAAATTCCATTAAGGCGGATCGGTTATGAGTTCCAATTGAATTTACGTCAATTTAAAAAATTATTTACCGTCACCTTTCTAGATACACTCCCCATGTAAATTTGACGTCGTATATCGTAACATCTCGTCGAACAAATGAAACGAATTTTTACAGAGACGCTCAGCGATTCAGCGCAAAAAGTTCCTGCCATGATTTCTAAATGAAAGAAGATTACACTTTTATTTCACCTGTTATTAGCATTACTTGAACGATATAGAATATGAAGAAAAAAAAAAGAACATTTTTACTCATTTAACTTCCTTGAGAAGCTTTGTTTTGATGAACATTTTTTTAACAGGATTTTAGTGTAGTAACGTTTTCAGGATGTTTCAAAATGTTGAAAAATCGTATTTAGAAAAAAATGTCTGTCCGTATATGTGTGTGTGTCATTTGACTTCAGAGCTTGAGAACGGTTTGAAATACCAAGCCGAAATTTATACCATATGTTGAGGAGATAATTTCGTTTTTGTGGTCCAATATTTAGGAAAATATATGCAGTTATTCAATTTTTATGCCATTTTGAATTTTTTACAAAATGTCTGGACGCGCCTTAGCTGCCACATTTGTTGACATATCCGGGTAAAGTTTGGTACAAAGTTTGACTATTATAAACGAATGATCGGTATTAAATTTGAGCAAAATCTATGCAGTTGTTCAGTTTTAACGCCATTTTGAAAAAAAAAATCTGGAAAAAGTCTCTAACTCTTACATTTTGGCTGAAATTTGGGCTGAAATTTGGACAACACATATTTTCTTGCACTGGCAGCATAGCACTAATAAATAATGTACGTAAAAACTAACAATTATAGGAACTAATAAAAAAACGTCCTTTCCTACAAACGGACCTGAGTAGGGGATATAAAAAAGAGAGAAAATAATATGCTAATGTAATAATTGGCAGCTTTTTTTTAAATCATCCATTAGTCTCGATGATAAAATTATGCATAACAATATTTTCTCGAATGGCTTTATGTTGTTTATTCCTCATACAGAATTATATTTTGGAAAAACTGACCACTGAACCTTCTTAATACCATTTTTCTCTTACCCTCCTTTTCTATAATTGTTTACCAATATCCGATTAATTCGATATTACATATGGAATTGATCGGTTATTGTTTATTATTCACCATGATCTATCTATTCTCGTCATCCAGTACCTGCATAATCGAATCGACAGCCTGAGGCGAGGTTTTTTTTTAAAATATTCAAACGATAAATCCTGTGATAACCGGAGGGCTACATGAAATTCGGCTTGCCGCAGTAGTTTAGTCCGGGAGGTGAGGTTTTCGAACGCGTTAATAATGGATATCGTCGAGAGTTTATCAGCCAGGCGACGATGTACAACCAGTCGTGTAACGCGAGAAAACAAGACTATAATAATCCTTTGAAAATTTCTTGTATACTAAAGGCTAATGGGGTTGGAAAGGTCAATACTACGTTCTTGCTACGGTTAAACAACGTTGTGCCGTTGTTCTACGTTAAAGCGTATCCGCGCCTGCCATGTTTCAGCGATTCATCGGGATTATCGATCGCTAACGGCTAATACTAATTAATTTTCACTACAAGCCATTATTGACATTTCCAAATTACGGAAACCAATTTATTATACATATACATACAGAGCATACTATCGTACCGTCGCTATAGACTCTTAGCAGCTAATTAACACGAGACATATCTCGCCGTGTTACTTGACGGACGTATCTCGGGCGTTTGAGTGTATCAAGCAACGTCGGGGTATCTGACTTCCGAGTCGCTTCGTTCACATATATAAACACGGAAACGAGAGGATGTAAAGGGAGAGAGAGCGATTCGAATCGTGTTTATACATACAGAAGATGACCGTTTCGGCACACTTGACCCATTTGACATTTCGAGCTTAAAACTCGCGCCTCACCGCTTGTCTTTGACTCGTACGACTTTCAAACTCACCACTCCGATTCTGATACGATAATCATATCTCGTAAATACCCATCGAACCGAGTATATCTCAATGTCGCACACTGATGAACTTTCAGCCCTCTATTGAGAGTATACGAGGGTTGCGGGTAGAGATCGTTGAGATGACGAGAAGTGTATTCGCAAAAAGACGTAAAAAAGAATAGGCAAAAAAGGGTGAGAAAAAGAGGTTGAAGCTGGTGGCTCGAGAGTGCGAAGAAACGAAGGGTGGTACAAAGACCTCTCGCTGCGAGTCAAGTGAATATCGTCAAAGACTTGTTCTTTTGTAGCGCTGCAATGTTAAGGGATATAATTACTCGACGGCTTCCGAGTAATGAGCGAAGGAGAAGAGGGGATGCGGAGGCAAAGAGAGAAGTGCGGTGAGAGCAGAACGAAGGGTAGGTAGAGTAGGTTTACAAGCAGCAACAAGTCGGTGTAGTAGATGATGGCGTAGCGCTGAGGAGAGAGCGTTCGGGCGACTGGACGTGATGAACCACGGAAGATATTGGATATATATAGTATATATGTATAATAGTGTCTAAGGTTCGGCCCCGAGGAGATGTTTGCCCAGAGTTGAGCCCGAAGAACACGGTATGGCTTGAGGCATATTAAACGAATCGATTTACATAGGCACCAGCTACGAGAGTTTCTGCCCATATCGTTACCACGTTGATAATCAGTGTTTTTTTTTAATCATGCAAATATCTTTAATTTTTTCCATAGCGACGCTGTAATAATTCGGCGATTAATTCAAAGCAATCGGTGAGAAAATGGCTCCACGTTCACGTTTTCAATAAATATCTCAGTTTAGAGATACAAAAAAAAAATCGTTCTTGATATTACTGGGTAAAATTAATGTTGTGCAAACGCATAGGCTGATTGAATCGATCGTTATTGGTTCCAATGGTTTGAACCGCTCGGCTATTTAATGTTGATATATGAATTTCGTTGATGGATAATATGCGCTTCATTACGATACAAAACACGATGGTTCATGGTGAATAAAAAAAGTTGCGAAAAGTGTAAGCCACCTTGCGATCCTCTTTTGAACGGCAACACTGCAACGAGCTGGATGTTTCTGAATTTATAGGTTGCGTTATAACTCATATTTATCCCGACGGTAAAATCAATATACCTTAATCCCTCGTCATACGAAAGAGTCTCTTATAAGCTGTATAGTGTAGAGACTACAGATATATATAGACACTGGCATGCTACCTTCGAAATATCTTTTTTGTATTTTTACCTTCCTGTCCAGTTGCAAGGGATATCAATTCTCCGGACTCTCGCCTCCAAGTTATGTTCGGCGTTGGCGATCCAGTTGCGGCGCATCGGAAAGTTACGTTGCTACCCTCCCGCACAACCATATCGGTACTCGTCGGATAATCCAGAATGTCCGGCGGTACTGTCAATCAGTTTACATACACACATTATGAAGTTTCATCCTACGTTGAACGAATTAATCTTCCAAACATATTTAGGTCGCAAACAATTTGTAGAAAATGTTAGGTGTTGTAAGTTATCGATATGTATGTTTCCATCGATACGGGGATCTTTACGACCCCACAATTCCGTCCGCTGCCGACTTGGAACATGTCGCACTTGAAAAATAAACTCCCTCTCCACGATTCGATGCTCCAGCCAACGCGCAGCTAGGCGGTCACCGATTTAAGTAATGACCGTGAGCGATACTTGACTTTGCAGACCGCCAAAGCCGCACACCAACCGCGCACCTATCGGTGTCGGTAAATTATCAATAATTAATATCTAAAATAAACTATAATTACAACAGCGGCTTCGGTAGAAAAAAGACAACGAAATCGGGCGATAAATTGGGCCTCAAACGCCTCTATGTAATACAATTGGACTCTTATGTTAGTTCGAATGAATTAACTCGCCACTATCAGTTTCTACTGATATCGATACGTAGACTGTGCGCGCTGCACAGTCTACGAGGCGCAAGCGTGACTGCAAGTCGCAATCGATCCGATACGCACGTCGTTTCGATTTTTTTTACCCAAACTAATGGTGAAAGTACGTGCTTGTGATTCCCGGATACGACGCTAAGGCCTCTGTACCCTTATTGCTCTATTAGGAAGAAAAACATGTAAGTTCACTCGAATACTGCAAATGTATCATTAACCAGAACTCTCGACCGTAGATATTACCGAACGATTGAACGGTAAAACTTAGCGGGCTCTTTATCTCTCTGCGTTTGAGAGTTTGCATTGAGGAAACGCTCATCTGTATTGATCCAGATAAAGCTCCATCGAGTCTTCCGTGTGAACCGCGAACAAAGTATTTTAACTCACAGGTTGCGGTATGGGTTAGGAAGTTTGCCGCAGATGCGCGTTAAGATAAGTAGAGCGAACTCACCTACAACCTGAAGATAGCCGACCTGGCTTTTCATGGGGTCGGTGTTTATCTGGCACATGTAGTCACCCTGATCGGATTCTTTAACCTCCCTTATGTGAAGGTACCACGTTCTACGGTCGGTGTGCGTGACCGATATTCTATGATTCTTCGTTATTACGTGACTGGCTATCGTCAGAATCGTTTGAGTGTTCACTCGTAGCCACGCTACCTGAAATCATAAATAACACGTTCTACGTTGTATACTTTCCCTCTATTGGTTTTCTGTTCACATTCACAGTTGCACATACAATTTCCGATATGATTATCGAAACTACAAAGCGTTTTCTGTGAATTTGTAACCATTACTTGTCTACTTGTCTATCTGTCGTTTTGGTAAGCGGTAACTTTGAATAATAGAGGTCGAGTACTCCCGGCAAGGATTCGTCAATAGGGACCAGGATGGTCGATGACCCTCGTAGAATCCTATAGAGATTCACTGTCAATAAGTCTCGAGTAGTTGAATCATGATCCGGTAGAGAAACAGCAATAATGCCTATACAAAGCAATTCCTGTTCTGAGTCAATAAAAGAGCCATCAACGACAATGTTCCCATAGAATGCGTAGTTCTATCTCACAATGTTCACGGGCATTCCAGGCATTACGCAGACAGTAGGGTCTATCGCGCATCAATGATTTGAACTACGCAGAAAGGGCTCCATTGTTGAACGTCGCGACGCCGTTCCGGATAAACGTTGCTTTGTCGACGAAGACTATTGAATTGCGGTAGTTCGATGTGCCCGCTTGTCTAATTGAGGGAACGTCATATTGCTCTGATTACGTTAATTTGACATGCAGGACAAAGGATCGAAGTTCAGGAGGAAACAGAGATGCTCACCAAATCGAACTCATTGACGTCTCCTGCAATCTCTTGATCTATTACTTATCACACTTATCAGGATTGTTATTACTATCCTCTCGACCCGCATGATTTTGCTCGAAATCCTTCGCGAGAATCATTTCGCTAATTATCATCGAGTATGCCAATGTCAGTTGCGTATATGATCAAACGCCGACATTGGAATTGGAATATATAATCACGTTCGTGCGTGTCACTGATATATTAGGTTGGGGGAAACGACACTAATTAATCGAGTTTATTTGGTACAAGGCATTCATGCCACATACATGAAAAAAAAAAAAACCAATCAAAATTGAAACGGGATGTTGCACTACAAACGAACTTGACAATCTCTACGCTTGATGATATGATAACTGCAATGCAAATCAAGAAAACACTCGTGGGGTCATTATTGCTGGTGTCAGATTTTGCACTCGAAAATCCCCTCGCACCGCTCAATATGTGGATATTTTAGCTCGTGTATGGGTACTTTGCTGTTACAGCGTAAATTTTTATCGACTTTTATGTACACAAAAGATCCCTAATGGCAAGCGGCCACCAAGACATTCCATCGTTAACTAGGATTCGTCGATGGAGGCTTATATTGTATAAAGATCTCAAGATATTTCCTACTGAGAGCGTAAAAGATGCATCTTCAGTTACGACGGGAGTACGTATACGAAATCCACCTATTCCCCGTATACCAACATTACAACCCTCTCATCTCCGACAATTCGGTTTTAACCATAAATTGGTGAGGGTTGTGCAGGAGGGTTGCCAGGCAGCTAGTAGGAAAAGTGGGCGAAGCACAGGGGACAAGAGTGTCGTCGACGACGGGGAACGGGGAGCGTTTCAGACGCGTCGTCACAACGACATAAACTCTTACGTTGAAGCAATGCATCCGGCACTGCAGTACTGCAGTGATGTGGTACCGGTGCCTTCGAAGTCTCCGATGCTGTTGGGGGTATAGCGCACCGCATTGAGGCGCCCAACCATAGCCGATAAAGAAAAAGGTTCGTGAGAGGATTTTGCAGCAACCGCAGCACGGGAAGGTTTGCGAAAAAGGAAGGATAGGAGAGAAAAAAAAAACAAATGGAAATAAATAGAAAAAATAAAAAAATAAACATCCCACGACCAAATGCATACGACACGTACACATGGGGTACAGTACATTATACGTATACAGCACGTACGAGGGCGGAGAGAGAAAGTAGAGTAGAGAGAAAAGGGTACCCGGAACTCAGTATACGACGTCGACGACGACGCCCCAGTGCCACCGTCGCCGCACATTACTTTTCGTTTTGCTCGGATATTTTCATTTCCGCGAGGCAAAATAATGCGGCTTAGCAGCCGTGCGCTTCGTCCAACATCCTACCGAGAACGCTCGCCCATTGTGTTCTGTCGTCGTTCTCTCTGTCCCTGTTTTCTTTCATCCTATCTCCCTTCAACTACCGCCCCGTTGCAGCTTTCACAGGCTCGCCAAAAGTTAGATTTCGCACGTGCACCGGAGAAAAGAGTTGAAGAGAGTTTAGAGGAAAAGAGTGATAATGCGATAATTAAATTTGTTTTACGTGCCTTGAAGAGTTTCACTGGGCAGTATATTTTTGCAAAGACTTCTTTGGATAAACAGTTGTGAATTATTTTTATTACAGGAACAACGCGACGGAAAACTTTGGAATATCCCAACACTTCGGGTGGATAGATTATACGGTTTTTGGATCGATGCTACTCGCCTCGTCGACAATCGGCGTTTACTTCGGTTGCTTCGGCAGTAAACAGAAGACACTCGACGAGTACATGCTGGGTGGACAATCGATGGGCTTTGTCATAATAGCCATTTCTTTGGTGGCTAGGTAACATTTGACTATTGCATTTTTTACTCAGTCGTTTGAGATCGAAATAACTAGCGATCTGCATATTGATTCATATTTCAAACAAATGATATAGCTGATTATTTTGTTATATTTATAAGACAATCGATTATCCATGCTTATTTCAGAAACAAAAAAAGCTGCCAATTACATTGGCATATTGCTGCCGCTCTTTGTTTTGTGATCAGTCATTTTAATTGATAATTTTTAGGAACATTCAGTGCTATGCTGCTAGTGTAAAGAAAAGAGTTTTTTCAAAAAAATCAATGTGCCATAAAATTTGAACCACTCAACGGATTTACGTCGAATTCAATTCTACACTTCATCTGATAATAATCTATTTGTAACGAAAATTTCAATCCGATATGTAACCCCAATTATGGACGTACGAGCAAAAACAAAAAAGTTCAAAAAATTCAAAATGCCATAAAATTTGAACCGCTCGGCGGATTTACGCCAGATTCAATCCCAAACCTTGTTCAATGAAAACCTATGTTTGTTCCAAATTTCAGCCCGATAACTACAAACATGTGACAGCTAGAGCGTGTACAAACATTTTAAAAAATTGCAAAACGGCGTAAAAATCAAACGAATGCGCAGATTTTCCTAAAAATTCGACCAAATAAGGGGACTTGTCTCCTCAACATGTGGGATACATTTCAGCTTTGTATCTCACACACACACATACGGACGGACATTTTTCTAAAATGTGATTTTTTAACGTTTTGGAACATTCCAAACACGTTTACATGAAAATCTGGGATTTTTTTTTTTTTTCTAAAACAAAGCTTCTTGAGGAAGCAAAAAGGCTAACGGTTTTTGATATCGAATGTTTAAATCATTTTGCGCCTTCGGGACAACATTTTAAAATCGCATGTGTGATTATCATACAAGTGACACACTGCTGTTCTGGAAGTGCGGTATTAACTGAAGATTATGAACGGCGATGGTTTATTCCCTATGACTGACATCGGCCCTATTGAGTAGCATCGCGTATACGAAACATAACCTGTAAACCTGACAGATTATATGAAGCGTTGCGAATGTCCGTTTGATTGCAGCCACATATCAGCGGTAACGTTGATAGGAGTGCCGACGGAGGTGTATCTGAACGGTACCCTTTATTGGCTGATATGCCCGTCAATGATCGTTGCTGGTTTAGTCACTTCATACATCTTCATACCGGTTTATTGGGCCCTCAAAATAACTACTGTGCAGCAGGTAAATCGATATATACCGTCACTCATTCAATTCTCATTTATACTCCCAGTAAGAATACATTACTGTCAATCTATACAACGACATTATTAATTCTATAGAATATAGAACGTGTTGCCGGCGTATTTAGTAAACTTTCATTTCTCATTCATAATTACGCGTCATCCAAGCACTCCACGAGCTTCCGAAGAGATTAGATTAACGGATTTTCGTGCTCTAATCAAGAGGTGAAGCTTTGCTACGACAACGATGAATGACGAGATAGAGTCAACTCTTGAGAAGCTTTGCCTCCAGCAGAAATTCGTACCAATAGTACTTCAGTCGACAATTTATCTTGTGTATATATATATATATATATCTATATAGCATATGACCGGTTGGTGAAACTGCAGTCATCCGTGTAAGAAACTCCAGAGGTGACTGTCACCGCGAAAAAACGCGAGTATCCAGCGGCATTTATATTCGAGCTTCCGGAAATCGTTAAGTCGAGATCCGGGAGACGAGCGCAGTTCGCAGTCTTTCCCCTCTTGGCTCTACGCTTCTTCTCTCTTAGTGCTGAGCTGCAAAGAGCTACCAAGAGTACGACCTCCACTCGCAGCTCCACTCGTCTCTCCACTCAACTCTCTGCAAGGCCCGTGCTCACCCTCTTGCTTTCTCACCTTCAACGTTCCGTTCCATCTTCTGCCGAGCTTTTCGCGAAACGTCCATTCTGGCTCTCTCTTCCTCACACCCCTTTGGGTTATTCCGAGAGTGTACGGCTACGACCTTCGTTCCGCACCTTCTACACCACGTCACCCCTCGCAGCTTTCGTACTCGGGGAGTTTGGGCCTCTCGCGCCCGTCTTCCCGCCTAGACGACGACGACGACGACGACGAGTACGACGACGCCTTTACTTTATGAATTACAGGCTAAGTTTGCTCAGCCGTTCGCCGTTTTCCAAGCTCGACCCAGACTTCGCGAAAGAGCGAGAGAGGCAGTCGCTTTCCGGGTTTGGAGCACGAACTCGTTGTAAGATACCGTAAGCTAGAATATGAGACTCCTTTCGAGCTTTAGTTCTCGCTCGATCGTCGAATATAACCATCGCTAGAGATACGTCTTGTTTGCATCATGCGAATTCGTTTGCGAGAAGGCTCCTCAGTGGTAATAGAAATTCGAACGACACTCTTACAACGGGACTCCACGTTCCGAGAGCTCAGACAGATTTAACGATATGCACGACAGCGTGAATGTCTGATGTGCTCTGCAATAGCTATCTTGGAAGTAAAACCGAGTTTTATTGAGGTATCGTGGAACATGTACACCTAGTTTTCTACTTCATGTATTCTCATCTTTCTTTAAACGGGTATAGGG
This sequence comes from Buathra laborator, assembly GCA_934046635.1. Taxonomy (NCBI): domain Eukaryota; kingdom Metazoa; phylum Arthropoda; class Insecta; order Hymenoptera; family Ichneumonidae; genus Buathra; species Buathra laborator. The sequence continues at coordinate 327,001 of OW203897.1, read as the reverse complement.
TATCACCTACCAGGCAGTGCATGTACCGCTAATACCAGGGCTCTGATTAAACGTTTCGTTTCAGTATCTGGAAATGAGATTCACCAAGCGGCTACGGGCAATCGGTTCTATCCTATTCGGCGTAAACACAATGCTCTTTCTACCGATCCTTATTTACGGGCCGTCGTTAGCCTTCAGTCAAGGTACGTAATCGCTCCAAAGCCGCAAGGCACTTGTCTATGTACCGAAACTACCAAAGTGTGTTCCGCGCTACCGTGTACGAACGAGACAGGTTACACGGGTCTTTGTATGTGTGTATGTTCAAAGAAGCGTCTCTGGAGAGCTCGGCTTGCACTCTCCACGAAAAGCTGTGTTTTCTTCGGAGAGAGTGAGAGAGACTTCGAGCCGAGCAGGAAGCCACCGTGGCTAAGCTGCCAGGAGTCTTGCCTCTTCGGGTCCCATAGCCCTTCGATCGTGGCCCTTTCCGCGAGTAACCTAAAGCAACTCTGACCAGCTACTACAGCAGCGATTCAGGTAGCTGCAGCAACGTGCGCTTTCCGTATTTCCTTTAATCTCGTTTCCTGCATAGACGACCGCTCTCACTGAACTGCACGAGCTTTTCTATTGCCTCCAACTTTGCCCGCACTCTAAAGGGCTGGTCGTCCCTTGGAATAAACAGTTTCGAGTGTAATCATTGGGATACCCTGTGGTGAATGAAAAATCGCTCGGCAGTCTATTCAATGAACAAATTATGTCTGGAAGGATTTTCAAACTCCAGAATCTCGGTGTTAGTAGCAATAGTTTGGTGGCATGGATAAGTTGGCTTGGCGATCCGGCGAAACCGCGTATCCGACGGCTAGTTATTAGATTTCAATGATAAAAAAATGCACACTTCAACGCCTTTCAACGAGTAGGCTATTCGACGAGGGAGTTAGTGATGAGAATAACGAAGCGTGAAATGGGCCGCGTGTTCAAATGCACTAGTGGCTAATAGACCGTCTTCAATTCACTTACATCGATCGTTTGGACTCCACTAGCACTGTGCTATCGCCTCTCATTCCCCTTGCTCCCATCCTTTCTCTCTCTCACTCTCCTATTCCACATTCGGATTTCTATACTGAAATGGTATAAAAACCCCGACTCCCTCTGCCCCACAAAATAAACAGATAGTTAAGACATAAAATAGAGATTACATTTCTTATGGTAAATGACGAATCGATTATCGGTCATTTACCATACCGTGCGGCAAAATAAAGCACAAATTTATCGACCGCGTAGTCGATCGATAACATTGCATTTGCATGGTTGCATCATCAATGCGCACGAATTTCATAAGCCGTTTCGGCACACCCCGGGCAGCGATAATAAAGGATCAATTGACATAAAAAAGGGTCTTCGCGCTCGGGTATATAAGAGCCGTTTGCAAGCACCGAAGATACTTCAATCCGAATCTCCAGATGGAGAGGAACTCACGCGCGGCTACGGCACGTTTGATCTTGAGTTTCCAACGTTGATTATCGATAATTCTCGAAAATCAGAAACACCCAAATCTTGCATTTTTCGAGTAAAGCATTGCTTTACTCAAGAAGCTTCACTCAAAAAGAGTCTCAACCCCTGCGGACATCACCATAGCAGGGGTTGAGACTCTTTTTTATGCTGAAAATGCCAGTATGACTGAAAAAGGTTGTTTACAGTTTTTGATACCGACCGCGGTATTTCACCGCCTCTTAAAAACAATTATTAAAATCAATTAAAATGGCCGACGGCGTCGATAAAACAAATAGAAAAAACACAGCAGAAAAAAAAAGAATGAACGTTCGAAATAAATTTTGTAACGGAGCAAGAATTTTCCTTTTTATTATTTTTTTCCCACGTGACAAATAAACGGCGAATCGCGACGAGGTGTTTACAGTTTATATATATTCTTTTTTTTTGGCGAAATAACTCGAAATTTAATTTTCCGACGAACTTCGCGAAGTGAGTTAATTTTGTATTTTTGGTGATAACCGCAATAGCGATTGATTTGTTTTCCGGCGATAATCGCGACAGCAACTTAAAACTTCATTATTTTCTCAACGAGATTTCGTATTTTCGGCGATAATCATTGATTTGTTTTCCGGCAATAAATCGCGACAGCATTATTTTCTCGACGAATTTCGCGATAGCGATTGAGATTCTGTATTCTCAGCGACAATCGCAATAGCGATTGATTTATTTTCCGGCGATAATCACGACAGCGACCTAAAAAACTTCATTATTCGCTCGACAAGTTTCGCGATAGCGATTGAAATGTTGTATTCTCGGCGGCAATCGCAATAGCGATTGATTTGTTTTCCGGCGATAATCGCAACAGCGACTTAAAACTTCATTATTTTCTCAACGAGACTTTGTATTTTCAGCGATATTCATTGATTTGTTTACCGGCAATAAATCGCGACAGCGATTTAAATTTCATTATTTTCTTGACGAGTTTCGCGACAGCGATTGAGATTGTATTCTCGGCGACAGTCGTAATAGCGATTGATTTGTTTTCCGGCGATAATCGCGACAGCGACGTAAAAAACTTCATTATTCTCTTGACAAGATTCGCAATAGCGATTGAGATTTTGTATTCTCGACAAGTTTCGCGATAGCGATTGAGATCCATATTTTCGGCGATAATCGCAATAGCGATTTATATTTATTTCTCAACGAGTTTCGCAACAACGATGCATATTTTGTATATTTTCTCCGATAGTCGCAATAACGATTTATACTTATTTTCCGGCGATAACCGCGACGAAGCAATTAGAATTCATTTTTTTTTGTCGAAAAAGCAAAAAATTATTATTCATTTTCATAGCAGAGAATTGCTACGAGGCGATTGAAGAGCTTTCCCATCGCTCTTTGGCGATGAGAATAGATTCCCCCAAAAAGGAACTTAGCTGATGTGAGTTGTATCGAAATTATTAAAAGGCTATAGCAGACAATTTCATAGTTCTTCGTATGTCGATAGTCGCGAGTACGAGTCATATATTTCTATTTTTTTTGGCGATAGTCGAAAGTGGGACCTACATTTCGATTTTGACGATAATCGTGAGTACGATTATATTTTCATCAGCGAATTATATTACGGCGATAGTCGCGAGTGCGACGCATACTTATATATTTTGGCGATAATCGCGCGTGCGATTAAACTCATATTTCATCGATAATTACAACGGCGAATCATTGTTTTTTTGACGGCGATATTCACGACTACGATTTAGACTTTCTATTTACACGATAGGAACAATAACACAAAATAAACAGTTTATTAATTTCAATAAGCGACTCGACGGCTTTTTGAGTTCTTTTCGAAAAAAAAGTGATATTAAGTTAATTCTTTTTTGTGATAATCGCAGTGGCGATCAATGGATTTCAGACGACTGAATATGTATAAATCAAAGAGATAACATATTTTGTTAAATAAATACAAGTAATTTTGTAAATTTTTCGTTTTTCCTTTGCGAGACATCCAAATCCTGTATAATTGGAGGAAACAGGGAAAAGACATGCAAATAAAATAAGTAGACAAGCAGAAAGTAAGATTAACAAGCAATTTATTATGAAGCACTTTTACACCTGATAGCAGAGAATAATAGCATTCCGATAAATACGCTTTCCTGCTTTTTGAAATCTTCAGATGGAGAGAAACTCATGCGCGGCTACGGCGCGTTTGATCTTGAGTTTCCAACGTTGATTATCGATAATTCTCGAAAATCAGAAACACCGAAACCTTTCATTTTTCGAGTAAAGCAACGCTTTACTCGACAGAGTCCCGTCGCTAAGAAGAAGCAAAGGACCAATCTCTCATCGACGATCCGATCAAAGAAGGAAGAACCAACGTCGGCCATTCATCTTTATCAACGAATTATTTCCATTTACCTTTCAGCAAACAGAACATTGGTACTGTTTTCGCAAGCGTTCATTTGACGAGGATCGGGTAGAGTAGAATCATATTTTGTTCTGACTTGTCTTACCCTCGTGGCGCCGACTATACCTTTCGGAAGCTTAATACTGTTTTCGCTTGCGTTTGTGGGACAACGTTCAGATAGAGTAGAATCAGAAATCCCTCTCTCCCTCGAAATAAAATAACCTTTCGTTCTGTTTGCAAATGCACATAATGAAAAAATGTTCAAATGACTTTCAAATCAGTTTGACGATATCAAATCTTGTATCGCCATTACCAGAATTCAATAAATCCACTGACATATCGAATCAATTTTACAGATTTTTATTTTACAGCACCCGCCCTCACACTTTCGTGAGAAAAAAACCTCACAATAACGACATTTACGGAGCAAAGATCTGTAAAACTCCAAAAGTGAACCGTTACAATACGTATATGTCTATACGTACGCGACCAGAAAGCTCGTTAACGGTCAGAGAGCGGGCGCGATTTCGAGGGGAAATACCGAACGCGAAATGTTCCCCGAGTTGGCTGCAGCAATGTCGATTGCGTACGCGGCTCTTTCCCGTTGCCGAAATTGTCCCACTTGCAACGATGCCTCATCCGTCGTACCTCCGATCAGGAACACGCTCGGCTGATAACAATGCAACGGTAATTGGTTCCTCAAAAATGTGTCGTGATATTTTTTAAATCACGATTGTTCGAACAATGCTTTCAGCATCGATCTAAATCTGAGGCTACGCGGATAGTTCAATGAACATTTTTCGATAACCAACGCGACGAGAGCCGCGACTCTTGACGGGCATGTGGTGCATCCCTCCCGGAATAGAGTTAACGAGAAAACTCTATAAGACTTGTGCTGCAATTGCAAATTCATTTCCGGTCAATTTTTTTTTTCTTTTACATATTCACGGTATGTCTAGGACACATACAATGACAACGATTGATAGACCATTGCGATGAAAATCAATAGAACTTGTCATACCGGTTATTTCGGAGCGGAGGGAGCTGATAAAAGATATATCGCGCATCAACCGTTGATAGAGTTAAATCGTTAATGTCGAAAAAAATCCAATCGTTAACATCGAATGGAAATGATCGTTTTTCAAATAACATCATCGAGATAATTTGCTGAGATGATTTATTTGTATTTTTGTATGTTTCAGTATCAGGGATCAACGTCCAAGTCATCAGTTCGGTAGTATGCATAGTTTGCACCTTCTACACTTTGGTGGTAAGCTTTGATTTTCTTTGGGCCTCCACTCTGTTTCCATTGTTTTGCCGTGACGAATGTACGTTTGTCACACCCGTTCCTTTGCTTCGCTCACACAGAATTCCCAGAGAGTGTCGAGCCCGCCGAGTTAATTACCGCGCGTCACGAGATCGATCTCGTAGCATAACAGAGCCTTCGGCATAATGAACGCTTTGTTCCATCTGTCGTTTTCCTTTCGTAACCCGCCCTTTTTTTTACATTCCGCATTATAAAGAGTGTCTCGAGTACTCGGTATTCTTTTTATTAACGTGTTACGCGAATCTCCCCTCTGTATTCGTTGTTAACAATTTGACAATGGCGATTCGCCAACGAAACTCGAGCACGTAACGTTCCTCGTCAATAGCCCATTCTATTATGCCGTCACGTAATTATCTATAGGAATTTCTGACTACCAAACAGTTCCGGGACTATCAAATGGGCACAATGCTCTAAACGCCTTGTTGATCACTGCATACGCTCTCATTCATCTTGTATAAAGCCGTATATAGCGTACTGACGGTTTTTGAGGCCCATGTATAGGTTTTGCAGCTTCACAAGATTTCTTGTCAAATCGAATACTACATTTGCAGTTTCCGCAAGCAAGATAGTATCTGTGTCTATGTGGATATAAAGTTTGTAAGTAAAGCCCCTTCCTTTGCACTCCCTTGCGGGACATATGTCACGGTTATCAGGGAATTTCACAATAATCAGGACTCTCTGGCTCCTTAATTGACCGTCACTTATCGCTATATCATTGGATCCCATCTCGGTTTTCGGCGTTGGATTTTTCATAGAAAAGCCATAGAGTGGTGTGAAAGTGATGTTAGAAGGGGGAATCAAGGTCTGACGGTTCCCATGAAGGGCGATGGGACAACAAGCAGACAAACAAGCAAACAGACAAACACACAAACAGACGGAGAGACAAACAAACAAACAGGCTAACGGACAAACAACTTTCTAAAATACATATAAGATGTTGAGATACAGGGATATTGCATCCGAGGTGGTTACATGAAAGATCAACGTTGACGAGTAGGGAGGCGGACGTGTAATAACTAAACTGGCACGTTTGACTCAACCACAGGGAGGATTGAAAGGGATCGTTTGGACGGACGTGCTTCAGGCCCTCGTTATGCTGGGTTCGTGCATCACGTGGGTCACAATCGGCACACGAAACGCCGGTGGTGGATTCAGGATATGGAAAACCGCGAACGAAGCCGGCAGAATTCGAATATTCGAGTGGGTATATTTTCATTCCCGTACATATGCCACTACGGGCAAAAGTCATATAGTCAGAGTTTCCGACAATTGCGCTATTGTATGCATGACCGATTCGATTAATCAATTATTGCGTACGATTCATCGTATTCAATCTTTCCGCAGAATGAATCCGAGTCCATTGGTGGGGCGAACTTTCTGGACTATGACTCTCGGAAATATTGGTTTGTGGGTAGCGATCAGTGCGATCAATCCGGTTACGGTCCAACGTTACGTCGCGGTTTCCAGTAAAAGGAACGCCAATAGGTACAGATGAGACGAGATAGTGATGATGGATTTACATGTATTGTGATGGCGGCAAGTAGGTCAAAATGCGAAGGTTGTTGTTATATGGAAACGGGGAGTTTGGGAGGGAGGTATATAGAACGGATGCATGAATTTCATACACCGGCGCCTCATCCGAATTATCCTAATTCGCGTGTTCTAACAGGAGCGCACGGAACGCGGTAAACGTGAGCCTCGCGCTACTCACAGAGATTATTACACGTTCAGCTTCGGCGTGGCAAGTTGCTTTCGAGAGGGGAAGAAAGGAAGAGCCCCTCGTGGCTGCGGGTTTATTTAGTATTTCATTTCTACAACAAGCGAATGGCACTACGTTGTTCGGGTGTAAATTGGTAACGCATGTAGTGTGATTCGCATGGTTTCACTACAGCGTTATATGTAGCATGAAGTTGGGAGTGTAAGCAAGAGAGAGCTAGAATGTCGGTCTCTTGAAGTTCGAATCTGCTCTCTATCTATTATAGTACTCTCGACTTGGCGAGATAGCGAGCGAGATAGAGAACGTGTGGAAATAGTGTGCATGCGTATGTATGTGTGTGTGTGTGTGTGTATGCGCGAGTGCTCAGGTTCTAGGAGCCGAGCTCTCGGCGCTTCGCCAACACCCTAATTATTCCTGGCCCGTTAAACCCGTTTAGTACATCGATTTGGCAATCCTCGCCATCTTTCGATATAGCACAACCTCTCTAGTCGGAGAACTCGCCGGCTGGTCATGCACTTCCTTCGGGCGAATCGGGATATGAATATAGCCAAGTCGAGATATCAATCCGAAGTAATACAAAATTGTCTCATTGTATAACAAGTATCTAATATTCGAACAAATAACTGCCAGCATCTGTGCATTTCACGCATTTGGGAACGTTTTACAAACGAATTAATAGTAAAACGTTCTATAGATTCATTATCAGCCGGAAAAAAATCATCAGATGTAGAGTCGAAACGTTCGATTGACGGAAATTCGGATGGAGCGCTCTCTCTCGAGAAAATCGAAATTGCCGACATTTTCAAAGAGTAGACCCGTCATCGTGCCCTTTGTGGGGTACCTCTTGAATCTCCAAATCCTTGACAATTTTCCACTTTCAATCGAGTTCTCTGAAAAAAAAAACAAAATGTTGTGGGTCACGAATTTCCACGGATTTTTCTGCTCTGAACGCCAGTCTGATATCAGTTTTGGACCCCAGTCGAATCGGAAATCGGTATTTAGTGATTTTTTATCTATATTTTCCGGCGCAGATAAACTTTATCGTGAATAGCTTTCTGCTTGAGCCTCGAACGACGACCTTTCGATAATTAAACATTTTTCGTAATATGCATTTTTTTTAATTGATCATCCAGTTTTACACTTAATATTATGAATCTCATGTGTACAATACTTTGGAGCAGATTGATACAATATTCACCCCTGTATTGATCCAAGCGTGCGGAATAGGCGTGAATTCCACTGAGGAAATTGTAAATAAGTATCAAACTAATGGAATTAAGGCATCGTATTTGATTACACAAGGTAACGCAATACCTTACGAAGAAAAATCGATAGGGGTATAGTGTTTCTCTATCGTACAAACATAAGATATAAGGATAAACTCTGTACGATAGCCGAGATATCGATGAAGTACGACAGGAGTATCGTGCAACTTGTTCCTCGTACTTGCTGCTTACTTCTCCAAGAATACACGCTATCGGCAAACTCTCGGCTGTCTTCGTGTTATTGAAGTAATAGAGCACTTCTGTTTCACAGGGCAGTAGTACTCTATTGTACCGGAATGATGTGCCTCAACACGTTGAGCACCATTACCGGACTGATCATTTACGCCATCTATGGGAATTGCGATCCAGTCCTCAGCGGGGTAAGTCGTCGGTTAATCTCGTTACAAAAGTACTCTCTCTAACTCACGATAGATCTCGGGTACTCACTTTGTTCCAAGTCTCGTTCCTTCTTTCTCTCTCGAGAGCGGCTTTACGGAAAATGGATCGGGCGTTGTACAACGAGATGATCGCACTCTTCTCGAGAGGGATGAGATGAAGAGCCCGACTCTAGTATATAATATAGGATGAGAGATAAAACTCTATCGCTTCTATTTTTATAACACATAATTAATTTATCGTATGGTCTTATATAACACTTTCACCTGCTCTTCGATATCGCCCCATCCTCCGGCGTTAAAAAAAGAGACTCGCGTGTATCACAAAAAAATAGCTCATAAATTTAATGCAATCGAACGGTTTATTTTTTACAGCATGCGTTAAAAAAATTGAAAATATTAAAAAGCAATATTTTTTCCGGAAAGTTGTTCAACAATATACTTCCGACCATTTTTATTTCCGTATTCTCAAAATTTCTCTATACGATATATTCAATTTCTTCGTAACAAAAAGCAATAAAGCCAAAGGGTAAATTCCTGCTATACCCTCAAGGAGCGAAGGCTATTTCACGGTAATCGCGATTAGTTGTTGGTTCACGAAACGACCGGGGGGTCGCACGAACTTTGAGCGCTATTACTGTTACTCTCGTTGAAGACTCGCATAGACGCGGGGCAAGAGAACTCGATCGGTTCGGCCCAGTTGAGGAAACGGATCAGACTCTCTTATCCGTTAGAGCCAACGAGAGCGTTCGAGACGAGAGGTGTTTACGACACTCTTCGGTTTTGCGAGTGTGCTGAGTTTTCCTTCGAATAAAAAAAAAACAAGACAAAAGAAACAAGAATCTACGATCTCGGTACATCGAATGACTATTCTCCAATTGCACTTTCGTAGTTTACCGAAGGAAGGTGGGGGTTTCTCTAATGTACCGTAAAATAGAGCACCAGTCAAAGTGCCGGAGCAAAGATAAGCGTGAGAAAGTGTTGGAGTAGGTAAGACCAAGGTGAGAGATGAACTGTGTGTACACGAAGCTTGTACTATCTTTAGCCTCGCGAGACGGATCAAGATTGATCGTCAAGAGGGTTATCTGATAATTAAGTTCCAAGTTGGTCGAGCCCCGTCGCCGTACTGTATAGTGTGTGACGAATGGCTTCAGATGTTTCAAGTGCACACATAGAGTACACACTGTAGAGGACGTCGGGGCCATGTTAGAATGTATAACATATATCACGCGAGTAAACCTCGTTGCCGAATTGCAGGTAATTAGCAAACACGACCAATTGGTCCCTTACTTCGTCATGGATACGGTCGGTCACATACCAGGCTTGCCGGGCCTCTTCATCGCTGCGATCTTCAGTGCGGCCCTCAGGTATACAAAATAAACCCTCATTCACTTATTCACAAAGTCCTCTCGTAAATATTCCCATACCATCTTTCTTTCTTTTCCTTCGTGAATCGAGTGAATAATCTGTAAAGCAATAAATAAAGAGCTTGTCGCGAAACGGTTCTGCGCTTTTGGTTCACTCACTCGACGAGAATAAATATCGAGAAGCAGTTGTCGAACGGTTTCACTTCGTCGAGTTACATTTTTCCTACTACATCAGCGCTGTCTCCTTTGGGTTGCAAAAAGGAAGAATATCATCGTCGACTGGGCATTGCTTGACCGAGCATCCGACGTGTGTCTTGCTCCGTTACGTTCATTGTTTAACATACGCGTATCGATATATCAATGTGAATATCGACATGTCCAATACGACGGGCAATGCCGTCACGGTCCTCAGTTCCTCGCTGTAAAATATATCGGTGCTACTCAGATGCATGTATATGTCACACAAGAGAGCGATATTTCACTTGTGAACTCATCGATCTTACGAAATTACGGTAGATTGATAAAAGAAAAAAAAAAAGAAAATTTGCAAGAAATCCCCGTCTGAAAAGTGATTAATCTCCGATGCAGTTGGGGAACGCAAGTAAAAGAACTCTACCAGCATTCTTTAATCTGCATCGAAGACTTTTTTCCTTGTCTGTAAAATGATTTTTAACTTTTTGCAGATGGACCATTTTTCAGTTGGGGATTCATTGATAAATTTTTTATTTTGCTGTTTATTTCTTCCGTACTTTTCATTAATGTACCGTAATTCTGTAAGATCGATGAGTATTTTATTTATTCCTTAATTATTATTTTAGAATTTTTGCAGATCAATCACCTCGTAGTGGAGGGTTTCTTGAAAAAAATTTGTTTCGCTTTTGATTCCTTTGATTTTATAACGTATGGGATATTTACCTTTCAATTGAATATAGCATAAGATTCGAATGTGGGAATATTTTTTGTTAACTGAATGTTTCAGTACGACTTTTAAATCTTTGTTCCAATTCTTTGTAACGAATTCACTGGAAAAAATTAATTCTTGCGGCTACGAATATGTTTTTGCTTATCAGAATAAAACTGCTCTATTAAAAGCATATTTACTCCTGCTGCTAAAAATATATTATTGTCCGCAAGAATGTAGTTTTTTTTATTTAACCACTGAGTTGAGAACACTGCAAAAAATTCGCAACATATTTGACGTGTGGGGTATTTTACGATCTGCTGGACACTTTCCAAGATCGAACAGGACGGACACGAAAAGATTAATTTCACGGCAATGTGAAACGCACAAAACTCTTCCTTTTCAGTCGAGTGTTAAAAAAAAATAGATGAAGCGATAATTCCTTCTAAAATAAATAGATGGAGTGTTGATTCATCCGAGTGGTGAGAATCAACAGCCAACTCTCGACACTTGAAAAGCCGGCGAGAAGAGGCGAAGAGAAAAGCCAAGAGATAAAATATCCGGGCGACTTATTATCTACTCTTATTAAACGGGGCTTCTTATATAAATTATTTATTCTCTCGTCTTCGCCGATTTTTTTTTCTCATTTCTAGTAACGCCAATTTCATATATATATATATATATATGACAACGCGAACATCGGTAAACGACAATGAAAGAGACGTTGGATAAATATTATCGATCACGTAATTCAAATCACGTTGCTATTATTGTACGCTCGAAATCGCGATGGAGAATTTGTGAGCAACATCTCAGCGATACTTTCAAGAAAATTTAATCGATTAGTTAATTGACCTCGTGAACTAGAAACGAACTACTATGAGGTTAATAGATCTACTACTATGCAGCCGTAGTCGCGACTCGTTAAACTTAAGTGGAGCATGTGCTTTTATATGATTAAGCTCACGAGAGGTTCTATGAGAGTAAATTGTCTTTCAGTTCACTGTCTGCCGCCATGAATGCACTTTCCGGCATTGTCTACAGCGAATTCATCTCTAAACTGAAAGGACCGAGGAAGTTTAGTCCCCAGATGAGTGTGAAGCTCACCATATTCCTAATTGGCGCATTTTCTCTGCTAATGACGTTCATCATCGACAAAATGGGCGAAATGGTACAGGTAAAGAAAAGATCCTGCTTTTCAAACCATATTTTTTAAAAATTTCTTATTCAAATGCATAAGCAGCATAAAATATCGGTGTACTCATGATTACGGGACTTTCGCGGAGAGAGGGAGTGAACCACGAGGGGGTAAAAAAAACCAAAAGAACAAATAAATAAATGCAAATTCATTTTTCTTGCGCTCTTCGCAACATTCAGTATAACGTATATGTATATGCATAGTATTTGTAATGGTATAAACGAGCGTACGGTGTGTACAAACTATATGTACGAGTGTTTGAGTTTGTGAAGGTGTTGAAAATAACGTCCTGCCCCGGTAACCTCAACCCCCTGCTCTCTCCCTTCTCCTCCCCTTTCTCTTTATCCCCTCTCGGCTAATTTGCATTGAGATAACCGTCCGCTCGCCACACTATATCAGCGAGAATAATCTACCGACCACCGTTATATACCACGAGCTTTGGCCCATCTCTCGCTTCACTCTCTGGCCATCCTGCCCTGTATTCCGGGCGTTTTATATGCGCAATACACAACAAATTATAATAAGAAGAATTAATAGTCGTAACGAGCTTAAAAACGCTCTCGTGAAAACACGCATAAATATATAGTCGCAGCTCCGCGATAACATGTTCTCCTATCTTTTCCCTTTTCGCCAACACTATTTCATTCGCGTCCTCTGCTATCCATCTACACTCGTACGTATCAATAATTATCACGTTGCTTTTGGTGTTTTTGTTTGTTTGTTTCAAGTCAACGCTAAGCATAGCCGGCGTTACTCATGGCGCCTTGCTAGGAATTTACACCCTCGGCATGACTTGTCCGTGGGCCAACGAAAAGGTACGTTGTTTCGCGATTCTAGACGGGAGTGAAAGTGTGATGTACGTCATGCCGGAATGACGATACCCTGCGGTACAAGGGGGTACCATCATCCCGTGTCTGGATATTTCGGGCTTAACGTATCATTTAATTAACACGACATTGTAGGAGAAGTTATCGCGCGAAATGGAGATTAATTCATGATGTAGTTGTGGGTGTGTTATCCCGTAGCGACTACAAACTTACGCACATGTTGCGGTTGAGCCTCGCGGTGTGACGAGAGACTCATCAATTATGCGCGGGGAAATATCCGACGTAGCTTTCTACCCTCCTCCTCATCCCATCCCGGAAACCGATGGGAGATAACAAATATCAATTGTTTGTCGACGTTGCCGGGCGAACACGCGCACATACAACGGCTATTAAACGAATCCAGCATCAGCAGCAACACCAATGACAGAAGAGAAACGTCAATGTAACGCGTCTCTCCGTTGTTCCGTTTCGAACTATTACCGATTATTCATTCGCGGTGCTTTGTGATGCGTGCGCCTCGTTTCGCATACTACTCGCTGGTCATACGCATGGAGTCATTCGTGCAACAACGCCGCTATACCAGTCAACTTTGTCCAATTAAACCGCGACAAACGACAATAGCAGTAATTCGATTGATCCGTATCAATTCACATCGATAGAGAATGCTAATTTTTCTCTTTACATTTTGTGTTTATACATTTCTATCAATTCAGTACTATAACGGAATTGAGTGCAATGAACTTTATTTTGTTATGCAATTTTAACGAACTCTATTTTACGTTTCGAGGGAGCAATTATCGGGATGATAGCTAGTCTCGCTATACTCTTGTGGATCGGCGGTGGTGCATTAATCGTTACGATTAAAAACGGGACGAGACATTTCGCATTACCGCTTTCGACCGACAGCTGCTTACCGGGATCGGATAATGCTGTATTACTGAATCATACGATGAATATGAGGTATGTCAATCGTAATGCGATCGTTCATACCTCTATCTCAGTGTTTGAATGCTCGCAATCAAATTTTTTTGTCGTAGCTTCTGCGAGGTTTATATTAAACGCGTGTGTACACTTTTGTCCTACAACACTGTCTCAAAAGCATTTCCGTCAGCAGAACTCTCATCGTCGAGCGTTAATTATCGTACACTCGATTAATTAAAATCGCACGATACTTTTGCAAAACAAAAGAGATTTAAAAGCAGAATCTTGCAAATTGGTTCTATAAGAAATTGGACTCTATAAAAAAGTATGATAATCAATGCTGGTTTATTCAAAGAGAAAGCATCGTGGATGATGTTAAAAAATGGGAGAGCAATCTGCAAGGTTCTATTTTGCAATCTTATTTATGTACTGTACATCTGTATGGGGAATTGCAAATATTCTTTTTAAACCTTCGAGAATCACAGCGCAAACAGGCATTTCAAAAGATAAATCAATTCACATTCTTTTGAGAAATTTAACCCGTTAATAATAAAGAATAGTAATAAAATTTTATACATTTTCGACTTTCCGATCGATTCACGGCAAATCAAATTCCAAACCTTGTTTAATCAAATTTAAGCCCGATATCTTGAATATTACGCAAATCAGAGCACGAGACAGACACGAGAAATTCTTCAAAAAATTCAAAATTATACAAATTTTGTTATAAATTTACAATTTTGTGGGAAATGCTATAAATATTATTAATATGCATTCCAAAACTTTTTTAACAACAATCCACTTATGGTTCAATTTCGAGCTCAACATCTAAAAAATTGCACGAACTCGAGTGCTCACAAAAAACCGACCATTTACACATACAAACATTTTTCTCTAAACCGATTGTGTCGACGTTTTAGACGGTTTCGCATCTCCTGTCACGACAATTTTGAAAATAATTTTTTTTACGAAAAAATCGAAAAAAAAACCGGGTCTCGGTCTTCGATAATAAATAAATTGAAATTGTGATACATTACAATTGCAGATGCGATCCGGAAGAGGATGATACATTTGTTCTATTCAAGATATCCTTCATGTATTACACTCTTCTTGGATCGTTAATCGTCATCATTGTCGGCGGACTGTCGAGTTTCACAACGGGCGCAACGGATTTGAGATATCTCGATCCAAATCTAATATCGCCGCCTTTTCAATTTCTGTTACCGAAGAAGAATAAGATAATAGAGAAGGTGGAGGACGTCAGTGAGATTGCATTGCTCGAAGGAGCGATGAATGGCAGGAGCCGACGTAGATCCACCTTGGAGAACGTCGATTAAGAGATGAACGACTTTACTCTCGAACGAAGGCCTCTTTGGAGTTCGAACATCGTCGCGAATACCGCGAACGTTGTGCGCGCGTGTGAACGATCGTGCAAGAGAAATTGCAGACGAAATTTCTCAAAGTGTCTGCGAGGTAATTAACGTCGCGCAGGTTCTCGCGACGCTGAAAGGAGAAGAGAATCGTCGCTCGCGACGCGCCTGTGTGCCATTGTCACTCCTCGTCGTTTCGTCGAATTCTGGGTCGTGAGAAAAGCGAACGCGACAGTCAAGGAGAAGAATTATTAGCTGTTCAATTATTGGCTATTTAATCATTCAACTATGCGAACAAAGACTTTGGCACTATAAACTTTCTACTGGTTTTTCGTGAGTTACTTATCAAGCACTATTCTACGACGATAAATAATTGTATATTAATTTCGAGGCCTATACAGAGACATTAATTATCTCATCAGACAGCGAATGCCTCTACGACGAAATGTTCAAAGAAAATAAACTTTTTTGTTTTTTCAAAGTTCCGATAACTTCGCTTTCACAAACGCAAAGATCGTCCGCCGATATATATACGATTAGAATTTATGCTCGTCGAAGTTTGGTACGTCAGAGAGAAATAATGCATGCGCCGAGGGATACGAGGACCCTGGAGTGCACATGCAGCGTTCACGTAACTTGAACTATAGCTCGCGGTGCCGTCAGACTTTTGACATTCAACGCGTCTCCGTAGCATCCGTTATTCCTTGGCATGAGAGTCTTTTCGTAAAATATTCTCATCGTAAAATTTAAAATGCCCAAACCGAAATACATTAAATTTTGACATAGTTTTTCGAATATTTATCGACCTGTGAAATTTACAATTTACGCCATTAGTGATAATACGCAAATTATTCCAGACTCGTTAGAAAATCATATTTTCCAATTAACAATGTTGCGCTCGAGTTCACGAAAAAAATTGCAAATTTACTAAATACCAGTAATCTTTTTATCGGCCTTTTCAACATTTTTTTCACCCCGAACATGTATGTTTTTACCATAAAAATTAAAAAAAAAAAAAAAAAACAGTGCAGTGAATGGTCAAGTGTGTGTGTGCTATATAAAGCCAGAGCTCTTCATCTTGAATTCCCTCTTACTCTTGCGCACCCACTCGAGGCACGAGTGGGATTCGCGCGTTTATGGACCGGGGTGGGTACATGAATGCGCGTGACACACGCTGACGTGAGCATAATGAGCACCGAACGATAACGAACGTACAGCCTCCACAAGCCTTTTCATTCAAAACTGAACAACGCAAACGAATCTTGTGCTTCGACCCTCGAATAATTTATCGATTAATTGGATGCTTTTTCAAAGTGGACAGTCACATGGTTTTATATATATTATAATTTTTTTTATGTAATCATGTAGACTATCAGTATTGATGAGAAATATATCCGAGAGAAAAGGAGAAAATATATTCGACCCTCGGAAGTAGGACGCGCGAGAGATGACTTCGGTTGAATTTGCGGAAGAAGTGTACCGAGTGCAAAGAGCCGAGAGAGAGAGCTATAGACACACAACCGTCGTCAACCGGGGATTTTGAGATTCTCCGGAGTGCGCGCACTCTCGGAAAAAAAAGAAGAAATCTCGAGGGTTTCAGTCACTCGTCACCCGAGCTCTGCGATGACGAAACTCGTCTTCCGCTACTTCATCGTTGCACTATATTTCTATCTCGGTGGTACCTGTTTTTTTTTCTCTCGTAGCATCTCGGTAAATATCTTCACTTCGCGTTTAATCTTCAAAATTTATCCGAACCCGAGATTGATCGAAATTGTTTCGACTCGAGATAGGTAAACGTTATCCATCAACGAAACACATCGAAAGCCCATTGCGCATCGAACTTTCTCGTTAACACGGAGAAAATTACTCGAGCTCCGGTTTAATTTATATCCGGGTATTTACTCTTGGTGATGAGAAAATCAACAACTTTCATTATCAAGCTACGAAGTTAATACACGAGGGACCTTTTGCCTCGACTATCTCGTGATAAAATAACTGACATTTCCTCCAACCTAAAGTAGATCGTACAAAACTTTTCCGCGTTAATCCTCGAATTCCTATCTTGGCACTGGACGATATATACGAATGGGGTAAAACGTTGAAACGATGAAGTATATGAAGTACAAGACGAAGGCGAGGGCTGAAACAATGTGAAGATCCGGAAGACGCGGCAGCGGTTGAAGAGCTCTACAAAAGCTCGCTATAGCGACCAGGTGGAAGAGGCGAATGTTCAAACTTTCCGAGCGCGTGTAGG
This sequence comes from Buathra laborator, assembly GCA_934046635.1. Lineage (NCBI taxonomy): Eukaryota > Metazoa > Arthropoda > Insecta > Hymenoptera > Ichneumonidae > Buathra > Buathra laborator. Next base: position 309,585 of record OW203897.1, on the reverse strand, counting down.
TGCATTCTCACGTTCGTTCTCATCACCAATAGTGTACTCTGCGCCACGCCTACTTACAGTTGGAAAATGTTTTTCCTAAATTAAAAAAAAAAAAAAAACAGAAGCTTTAAATAGCTCAATAGTCTTAATTTCGATCGTGAGCTTAAAAAATGGATTCAAAAATAAACATAGCTCGGGATCAAAATGAAAAATTGCGAAAAAAATATTAATAATACGCAAAAAGACACTGAGCCGCTGATATTGGGATGTTCATCGAAAGAATCGTGCAGACCAACTCTTTTGAGCTACAAAGGTTCCACTCTGTCGAGTACCTATGGGTTTCATTCGCGAAATTAATTTTCTCCTGGTGGATAGCGATTTATTCGCCACCCTTTTGTTCGGAACCAGTCCGACGAAGCCTCGGGCAAATTTGCGAATTTGCGAACATGTGAGCGCGCAGTACAGGCGAGTGGAGGGTGAAAAAAGAATGAGTCGAGTAGCTGAGAAATCGATTGTTTTTACAAAAATGTGAGCTGCCGAGAGAATCCTGGCATCTCATTGTCATTGGCTGGGAATGCGTCAGCAGTTAAATTGACTAAGTTCGAATCGGATGATCCTTAAAAAAAATAGCTTCGGCAAGATTACTTTTCCGATAATCGAAATAATTATATACATAATAATTAGATAAAAGGAGGAGATGCACACAGTCGCTCGAGAATGACTTTGAACAGCTGGGAACGAAGATGCAAGTCGAAGTCGAAATTCAGTAGAAGTGAGATATAGTTAGTGGGGGAAACACCTAGCCGTCCTCTCGTAGCTCTCGTAGCTGAGGGCCGTTATCTACCAGTCTCTGTGCATCTGCCTGACTACCGGGTAATACGCGCGAGCGTCGCGTATGTAAATCCCATACTGATTAACATCCACGTACATATAGATATGCATATATGTATATAGTATATATATGGATAATAGAGAAGTAGGAGGACGGGGAAGAGGTGTAGGAGCACTGCAACGATCAACTCTCCCCGCATCCCTATCTGCTGTGTTCACATACTGTTATAGCTGTTACCAGTCGGTATCCAACAGCGTTCCCGAACTGCACCGGCAGTTCACGTACTCCGCGTCATCTGAAATGTTCAGCTGGAACACAGCTCGGATATATAGTCTCTCGAACGGCTGGTTCTGCGTGCACACATATGACCCTCCAACGACCGGCCTCACAGGTAATCGCTCTATAACTCTCGCGACGCTCACAAATAAGCTCTATTCCGTCTATGATTTATCACGCTGATAATTATCGAGAAAAGTTTGATTTGTTATGCGAACGTGATTCGAGGAACTTGAGTTTCATAAAAGGTTTCACGTTAAATTTACCGTATGACTAACTTTTGAAAGGACGAAACGAAGAGGCAATACGTGATCTGTGGGTTGACGCAGTGAGTACCCGTGTAGACTTTCGGTACCACACTTCACGATGTGCATATAGAAATTAATAGCCAAATATGGATTTACCGTTTATCGAAGTATCAATGTATGTACACGAACACGCATGTGTACATGAACGCGCATGCTGTGTGCAATGTTGCGTTGGTAGATTCGACGATGCGGGGATATGGAAATGAGTATCGCTAGTTGTACCGGTGGGTACCCGAATCGACAAGCTGGCAAACGAATTTTCGTCGGCTTGCCTCATTTGTTTAGAGAACGTTTATCACGATGCCCCGATTTGCGAGGGGCGCGTATACGCGCGTACGAGTCCAACTGGATTTTCACCATTGTGCCAATACGCTGGTTACGTTTCTATTTTCACGGCGGACCATTGTTTACGATCGTACTCGAACGGGGTTGGTACCCTCCGCGCGTTTACCAGGACAGATAGAAACGAGAGACAGAGAGTGAGAGCGATGACGAGGGATTCCAGCGAACGGTCACTCACAATCAGTCGAAGCCATACCAGATTTGAGGGGAAAATTCGGCGTACAATCTCACTCTCGCTTTAGCCGAATTTTCGGAGGTCCGAACCTTTTTTTATATATATATATATATATATTGTAACGAATATGTAGCTGACTATGTTATGACACACGATATTAGTTATTAAGTTTGGCAATAGACGAACGAACGGACGATCGATCCGGGACCGATCATCATGAGTCTTGACGAGACCTTCAAAGTGACCAGACGTGTGACATTTCGTAATCGGGATAATTAATGTTTCTAATTGTTAATAACATCCGCCCATAACCAAATATGCATGCTATTTATTCGCTCGGTCGTCACAATATCTAGGAAAAATGGAAAATTAAAATTCTCGACGGAATTTTTTATTTGAGTAATGCAATCCGGTACTCATACATTTTGTCCTACACTATTTAAAAATTGTTAATTTTATCGAGTCAGCGCATAGAAAGATTTACGAAGCATCTAAAATCAACGTGATACTAACGAAAAAAAGTAAGGAATATTATTTACCGCTACGAAACTTCTTGTATTAACTTTTTTTTTCACGGCGGCAGAAATAAACGTTTTACTAAATTCACTGCGCTGTGCACGATGATGTCCATCATCTGTTTACCCCTGCACCCGATCATTAATCCAAGTTTCTAATAATTTGTCATTTTTTCTGCGATCAATTGTCCATTGTAAATTATAATAGTAAGCGACGATTCTTACAAAATCATTTGGATTTATAAGGAATCCATTAATAAATATTGATATCATCATTATTATAACTTGTTTTATTTTTTTCGATAAAAAATTAATTAATGTGTTTGTTGGTGCTGGCGTTGTTTAATTTCTGGAGGATTTAGAGGATTTTTTTCCGGGGTGGTTATGTCTGAGCAGATATAGTCGGGGGGGATTTAGTTCTAGACTCGGTGTGTCACGATATAATATTCACTCGAGTTTTTGCTGTCGATCTTTCGAGATTTTTATTGTTGTCCATTCATTCGTCTGTGATTGGTCCTCGATGACGATGACGGTGCGCCGAGGATCGTGCGCGCTCCTTCGATCTTTCGACTCCGTCCGTCAGTTTGACAGTTGGCGAATTTTTCAGTGGCTCATAATCGTATTTTGACTCGAAGCACGTATACGTAATAATTACGTTAATAATCTAGAAGTTCCCTCTCGAACGATGTCAGTGATGGTGTTTATTGCTTTCTCAAGAAGCTTTGTTTTGATAAAAAAAATAGTTTCGAGATTTTCATGTAAATACGTTCAGAATATTCCAAAACGTCAAAAAATTACATTTAGAAAAAATGTTCGTCCCTATGTGTGTGTGTGCGCGTATCATTTAACCTCATAATTTGAGAACTTGAGCTTAAATTTATACCACATGTTCGGGGGCTTAAATCCCCTTCTTTGGTTCAATTTTGAGCAAAATCTATGCAGTCGTTCAGTTTTCACGCCATTTTGCATTTTTAAAAAAATATTTGTACACGCTTTAGCTGCCACATTTTTCGAGATATCGGGCTGAAATTTGGACTGGACATAGGTTTTTTTTAAAGAAGGTTTCGTATTGAATCTGGCGTAAATCCATCGACCGGTGCAAATTTTATGGCACTTTAAATTTTTTTGTTTTTGCTCCAACGTCCATAAATGTTTACATATCGGATTAAAATTTGAGTTACAAATAGATTACTATCAGATGAAGTGCAGAATTAAATTCAACGAAAATCCGTTGAGTGGTTCAAATTGATTTTCATGAAAATACTTTTTTCTTTACACTAGCAGCATAGCACTGATAAAAAAAATGTACTTAAAAACTACCAATTAAAATAACTGATCACAAAACAAAGCTTCTTGATGAAGCCGAAAATTATAAACGTACTGTCCCACAATCTGAGCGGAGTAGACTGTGATAAATGAAAGAGAGGAAGCAATATGCTATAAAAAAAAAAACCAGACAGAGAGGCAAGGATACGCACGCGAAGCGCGCGATCGCTGCTAGTAATTGAAAAATCAAAATGTCTGTAATCGTTAATTTGCAAAGGTAAAAGGCCGAAATGTCTTACGATAGAAATAAAGGCCAATATATATATCGCTTTTTAGATATTAGTACGAAGCATTTAATTGATTCAATGTGCATTACAGCATTAGCGGCTAAAAAGCAGAAATAAAACCAACGTTATTAGAAAATATACGTACCATTAAATTAAGTATGAAAATGTCATCATTTGAGAGAAACAAAAAAGCATACGGCATTCAACGACCAACGAAGAAATTTACGGATATTCGACTTTTCCAGAACAAAATAAATTCGAAGACGTTTTCAGAACATCCAGGATTTCCAGAATCACTGGACAGCATGTAGACGCAAAGTTTGCGCACATTCTTAAAAAAATAATTTTGCCGGACTACTTAACATCCGATAGACGTTACACATGCTCTGTTTCTAGCGTGATGCAAAAAAGAATGTATTTTACGGCAATTATGAATTGTGCGTGTCAATTACAGAGTCGGTCGTGAGTCTCGCGAAGAATCGCGCATTATGCGAGAGTATATTAATCGAGGGTAAGTTAAAAACTGCGTGATAACGTAGGACGGATAACCGTAGTTGTGGTGTGGCAATAGTGACGGCTGTGACAGGAAACGTTCGTAGCAATAAAGTTTCGCACTCCGCTGTCATTTAAAGCCTCGCACATCTCTGCCATGCTGCTTGTAACACGCCATCCCTCCCCCAGGAACATTCGTTTCTGTTCATTCTTCCCACCCTTTTCATCACAGCATTAAACACACAACAAGGTCACAGTGTACACTCCACGCGCGTAGCTGCATTACATATGCTTCTATTTTGTCGAGTTTTTTTTTTTTTTTACATAAAAACAAAGCTCTCCTTGTAAATTGGAGCAAGTGCAAAACTCTCGCTCTCCAAGCACAAACAAAACTCTCACCGCGTTATATAAATTTTTTTGCTTTCTCAACAAAAACGACTGAAAAGGAGTAGTTATTACGAAAGACTGAGTTACAAGCGTAAAATGCTTCTTTGTCAAATGTCCCTTGTACTTTGTCACGCCGCGTAAGAAATTCATTAAACTGTATATTAATTGAGAAGCAACTTTTGAAACGTTCCCTCGCTCTGTTTCCTTTTCCTTCTCATTCTCGCCAGTGCTCGTTTCCTTTATTTTCCACGATAAAGCTATGCTAAACTCTGTTTGCTCGTGGATTTCGATAGAAAAAAAAAAGAAAAACGTGCGACTAGAAGCAAAGCGGAGGAAGAGAGTTGTGTCGAGGGCAAAGGCGGATAGACGCGAGAAGGCGAAAACCCGGCTTCTCTTCCTACGCCGGAAGACGAAAGTCGGCGGTGAATCCTGGCGTAAGGAAAGGCGGGAAGGCTCTGAGAGATGAGAGGTAGCAACGTCAGGTGGTGGCCTAAGTTTGTCCAAATATTTATTCAGAACTCTTACAAATCTGAATATACCACGAGATAGAAGGAGAGATAGCGATGTTAGCCGAACGCGGGCCACCCTTATTCTCGAAGAATATCCCCTGCAACCCGTAAATTTGCTAAACTACACAGTTACCAGGAAGAAAAGTGAGCGTTGAGCTATAATTCTTCGAAATGACATACTACCCTGCACATTGGATTCGCTTATCGCGTGGCAGCGTAGAGAAAAGCGCTCGAGCTATGGGGGATGCTAATACGCATAACAGGCTTATAAATCGCCTGGTAGGCCTCGTACTCTCTATCTTTCTTGGGTTGCAATCTCTGGCTTTGCTTAAGCACCACTTGTACTACTATTTATCGATTTAACAAGAACTAACCTGACACGCAAATTACCCGAGGTTGGGGCACGATGTTGAAAACTTTGCACCAATATCAAACCGCATACATCGTCATGGGTATTAGGTCGAAGGATTTTACCTAAGTACAAGAAATACACAGACGAAAAGGCTGGTTACACAGAACTTCGTAGTGAAAGTAAACGCGCGGGAGGACGAAGCAGTGTTTGTGTAGGAGGACAAGAGCATCAGAAATGGAAGCTGCGAGCAGGGATGCTGCGAGCAGCGATCCTTAAACACCTTGATCCGCGAGTGCGCGATACCCCTCGGCTTAAACTGACGCACTTAAGCTAAGCTACGGTGGATGTTGCTTGTCTCATCTCGAAACGTTCTACTCTCCATTTCCAAGCTTCGTCTTCTTCTCTCTCTGTCATTCCCTCCCACTCCTCGCTCCTCGTCGCTTGCTTGACTAGGCGGTCCCGCCAGTCTAACGCTACGTCGCAGCAGTACCTACAACCCGCTCTCTCCCCCGACGCGAGTTTCTGACAGCAACTTCCGTGCAGTAGAAAACACTTCAAAACACACTTCGCATACTTTTCTCGACTAACTGCAGCCCAACCGGATTCAGCTGGTTTTACATAGTCATAGACGTATTCGTTTGCGAGCTGTTCTCCTCTGAGAAAGAGGAAAATATTCGAAAAGTGTCGGAGCTATACGCACTACACGGCGTACCTCGATTTGTCGGTACTTATACCACGGACAGAAAAGCAAGCACCTGCCAGTCTACCGAAGGGTTCTGAATATAAAATATATTTTGTTCGCTTTGCAGTTGCTTGAATTTCGCTGAATAAAATAGGGACTTTACGTTTTTTTACTCTGAGTATTCGGGGAATTTTTTTATTCGTTTTGGATCAAAATCAAATGAAACGAAATTGGATGACTTCTTTGAACTGTCGTTGAAGAATCAATGTTAAATTTGACTTTGCGGGATACCGGGGTCTTTTTTTTACGCTTGATTATAACTGACGCAATGACGATGTTTCTTCAACGCTTTTATTTGTTTCCCGACTTCTACCAGACTCTACCTCTCTGGCCAGGTGGCCATTATTTCATAATGGCGCTGCAAAAAGTAAGTTTTTCAATTACGTCGCAAATGTGCCAAAGCGCCTCTTATGCGGACGGTTAATGACGACGAAATACTTGCCTTTCGTTCGTCTCGTTACAATTTCTCCTTGCGGTTGCTCGCGTGCAAAGCTTTTCCCGCTTTTATCTTTTCATCTACAGCGTTCCGACACACATCATAAAGACACCACGGCTAGTAGCGCGTAGAAACATAACGTTGAATGTTCCTCCCTCGTATTCTTATGTAATTTCGGTTCAACGAGAACACCTCTTCTCCAAACCTCAACTATTTTACTAGTGTGAACGTGAATCTTCACACAGCTTTAACGCTGAAAACAACGTCTCATACACGCTGTTTCTTCCATTTAGAAATTCATTACCGGGGATACCAAGTGCTAATTAAGATTGCAATTAATATTCACTCTGTGTTTCGTCGAAATATACCACCTCATTTTTTGGAGTCTCGTAGAATTGAAACGGCTCGATAAAACATTGACAGATTTATTACGCATAATAATGAGAGGATTGCGAAGTCAACTTGCATAATTTTTTCCAGTTTTTTCTTTTACGGTCATAATTTTATAATTATAGATTTTTTTAATACACGTCTCATAATTATATCGCATTATACAAGTGTATGCAAAATAATCTGAAAATCTAAAGTGGATTGTAAAGTCAAGTTAGGCGTATCTAACTTGACCGTGCCATCTAGTTAACATGAACGATTCCGATTGGCTACGAAAAGACGTTTCATATTTTCGATATATTTATCTCGCATTTAGATTACTTTCGAGTATCGTTGACATGTCTTTTTAACTTCCGACTGCCCGCCGGGCAAAAGACAGGAGTTATGCGTTGAAATCTGACTTTGCGCGTGTTCTGAGCATCCGATGGCCTCCGAAACGACAAAAAATGTCTTAACAAACTTTGGCACACCTTATCTTTGTGCCGGGGACTGTGTCCTTTTGCAGGTTTTATTATGATCCAGTATGATTCGATAAAGATACAACCGTTATAAAATAATGGGCTTGAATATATCGAAATTTCGTCGATATACCCCGCCATTATTGTTCTGCTTTCTCGCGCCGAATTCCCTGTGAATGAATAAATAAATACGCGCGACGATGAATATAACTCGCGAATAAACTGTGAAATTTATTATTACTCGTTTACGTGTGGATTAATGCACTTTTTAATGCACGAATATCAACGCGCTCGCGCTCTATAAACATATTCTCACGTCAGATGACGTATACCTACGAAGGCGGCGCGCGCTTTGCTAGTTATGTTATTGCCCTGAAGTGCGTTTATATCGAAATTTAAATATCAAGTGAGGAACCAATCAGAATGCGTCTATAAATCTTCCGCGATATATATCGCTTTGCAATTATTTTGCGTTACATTACTTTTTTAAGAAAGGATTACTTAGTGAAAAATTCAACGACTTTTTTTTCTTATTGTATCCATTTTTTTGTGTTAATATTGTTCGAATATAACCCGACTTTTCTTTCGTAATCAATTTTGTTTTTCGATATTATTCACGGGTGAATTTCGAATTTATTTATTTGAGGGTGTCATTTTTTGTTATCCATATTGATTTATTAAAATGTGTTCCGGGCAATATATCAGTAGTTAACTTCATTGCTGTAAAATAACGCAGCGACTTCATCGCTGCAAATTTAACACGGCTGTATACACCGTAGCAATGGATTTAAAATATTTATAATTTTTAAGTTAAAACAAAAATAAATATTAAAAAACAAAAGTTAATAGAAAAACAATTCGTCGCCACGTATGGTGAGATTCTCATTTTAAAAAGGATGAAATAATAATAATTTGCTAAAAATTTTTAAAACTCCCGACTGAAAAAAGAGTGAAATGACAAATAATTATTCGCATATTATAGTCGGGAGATTCCCACACTCAATGACGAATAAATCTCCCGACGGTAATATGCGAATAATTATTCGTTATTTCGTTCTTTTTTCAGTCGAAAGTTTTTTTAATTTTTATGAAATAATTTTTTTTTAAGATATGATTAACAAGTAACATAATTATATCGCACTGTACAAATATATGTAAAATATAGTGAATCCGGAGCGTCGTAACGTCATCGGATCATACAGTGTAAACACGCAGTGCATACACGTTGCAAATTCCTCATCAGCGTGATGGAAGTAAACCGACGCGTAAAATCCGGTAGTTCCGGTTGCGACAACGGGGGATAATATGAGAGGCTTTGCGAAAGCGAGCGTTTAGATAAAAGCCTGTCTGGAGAAACCCCTCGACGTAATTACAGTCCGAAAGTCACGTCGACGACGGTAACTTATTTAATTAGGTTCCGTGAAGCGCGAGATGAGTAGTAGAAACACCGGCAGCTTAGATTTGCGGAAAGGCAAATGTTGTCTGTTGTTGTCTACGCTGTCACGTGATTTTCGATCCGTCATGTAGACGATAATATATATTATTATTGTAACCGAGATTCTGTTGCGCGTGATTTTTTTATATTCAATTTTATTTTTATATCAATCGTTGAATTTCTTACAAGACGCGGAACAGACAAAACTTCACAGAAGTTGTAGCTGATGTAAATTTCAGACACGAGAAGATGAAGCCAAGTGAATTTCAGACACATTCCACCACTGTGTTAGGAATTCTTTTGTAGTACGTCAGATTGACTGCTGTGCAAGACATGCAGAGGAAGAATAGATACAGAGGGCCAGAGTAAAGTACAGTAAAGTAGAATAGTTTTACCTTGTATGTAGAAAGGTCCTCGACGACGCAGGCGAGCATAGCGTCTCGTCCCACTGAGGCCGTAACGTTTGATATTGGCACGGTGAAGCTCGGTCCCTCTGAAACACACAGAGCAGCATCGAACGCTTTCTGAATAAGCTCTTCTTCCATTGTACCCTGTCACCGAGACTTTTCGACAATAAAAATTGATTATTACCCATTGAAATCCTCAGAGAGGCAAAAGGGTAATGCTATGTATCATATTATAATACAACGTTCATAAGGTCGTTTTTGCTTACTTATGGAAGAACCTTTAATTTCATTTCAATGAAAATATGTTCCGAATGTTCTAAAACATTGGAAAATCACATTTAAAAAAATGGCTCGATATGCGTGTGCATGTGCGACAGGTTCGAAAAAATGTGAAATTTTATAAATTGTATGTATTTGTATGTATGTATATATGTTGAATTCTTTTTTCATTTTTGGTGATATACTTACAGTCATTAAGATTTTACATAGTGGTGCATTTTTATTAAATGTCTATTAACACGACAAATCTAGCAAATTACGAGAAATCGGGCTAAAAATTACTACACAATTGCATTAGATCTGCATATCGTTTCCGCGTTCTTTTTGTAACGTCCTTTACGAAACTTCGTTCATGAGGAAACCAGAATTTGTTAAGTAATTTTCTCATAAACGAAGTTTGGTAACGATGTTAAAATTGCACAATGCGAATTTGATTTGCATAATTTTTGTACGTTCGAGGAAAGTGCAGCATTAGGGGTACAAAAGCGATAAGTCCGCTTCAGTTGGGAGCGATAAACTTTCGATAAAGATACTGGTATCCCACATGCAACGTGGATGAGGGCAGACATACGGAGAGCTCCGGTTTGGTCGCGATGGTCGCTTGTATGTGTGTCGGTCCGGTGAAAAGGTACGCGATGACCGCACAGCCGATAAGAGAGTAAAGCTTTCTTTGTCGTCGCCGAACTGCAAACACATACAATGTACCACTTTGACGATGAAAACTTGTAGTCTCGCCGCCGTCCTGATCGCATGAGTGTTACCGTATTCACGATAGTTTTAGGGGTTCAAATAACTCTACTAAATTCCGACAAACCCGTTGCCGCATCCAACAAATACTCTTGATCCCATGTCTTTTGATTCGATATTAAAACGATACATAACCTCTATCTTACATACTTTTCGGTTAGATATGGTAATTATCAAGATCAAGAGACGCGGTAGCGTCTCGACGCCAAGTAGTTTAAAGTTAAAAGTCCGCGCGGTGAAACCGCGCGCGTCGAGCGCTACCGTGTCCTTATACGCCAATATTGAGCCCCCTAAATTTTGACATTTTTTTTCTCGGAAACGAGACATCGGATCTAAATTCTAAAGACACTTTCATTATATAAATCGAATACAAGCTTTAAAATGCGCCTGGAATCAGACCGATCGGTGCCCGAAATGATGAGATATCGCGATCTCGCCCGAAAAATCCTCACTTTCATTATAAAAAAAATTCTTCAGAGATTTTTTCGACTGTCAGCTGTTTGTCCGATGTCCCATGACCTGCGTGTTGTGTTCGTGCGTCCATGCATGTGCCGTGCATACACAACGATATAAGCGGAACGAACGATCAGCTGTTATCAATTTCTAAGTGTCAGTTCGTGAATACAGCAACTAGTAATATCACACTGAGTGATCGAAAAGAAGGTCAAGTAGAGGTTATTTATGATTTCATTTTTTCGCGAAAATTAGTAAAAAAAAAAAAGGACCCTCTCGCGCGGTTAACAAAATGCGTCGTTCGTTTGATAAAATTGTTCAAATAATCGCGGACGAGAGGTCATTTCAATTGATAAATATTGTGCGTGTGATACAAGAAAAATCGTGTCATGCGGATTCTTAACGTTATCAAGTAATAAAACATTTTTTTTTTAATAAATAATAATCGAATAATAAATTTAAAAAAACGAATGAAATAAAAAATAAAAAAACATTTTTTTGCAAAAAATGTAAAAAATGTCGCCAAGTAGTTTAAACAGTTTTGTGAAAATAAAAAAACTCGTAAAATAGTAAAAAATCATCTGAGCCAAGTGAAAATAAAAAAAAAAACTTGGCGAGTCCTTAGAATACAAATAAATGTAGTTGCATCGAAAGTAAGGACGAGCAAAGTTTTTTTTTTATTTTCACTTGGCTCAGATGATTTTTGACTATTTTACGAGTTTTTTTATTTTCACAAAACTGTTTAAACTACTTGGCGACATTTTTTACATTTTTTGCAAAAAAATGTTTTTTTATTTTTTCAGTATTAACAGAATTATTAATAGCGCATTTATTATTCAGACAATATTCGAATACGATTGAGCCTCGTTGCTCGCTGTTCCGTTTTCAAATAGCATCTGTTCGCTCAACGGAGAAAACTAGATTCGATAGAATTTAATTCCGCGGTAGATTTCTTAAATCGATTTTATTTTCACTTATCCCGCAAGAATCCCTTTTTCAACCTCGCCTCCTGAGCGATGTATACATATATACTTTATCATATAGGACAGTAGAAGATTCAATAGAAACTTTTCGATCGATAAAAACGTTTCCAGCGACGAGAGAAAGACGTTATTCCACGGAAAAACTCAGGCTTTCATTTTGCCCAACATCATGGTGTGCTACGTATACTATTCGCAAGCGCTAAGCAGCAGAGGACATCGTTGGGAAGGTTGGTGAACTGGAGTAGAGCGTAGAAGGCCCCTCGCGAATCAGGGACGAAGTGATACGGTGAGATAGAGCGCGGCGGAGGCGGTGTAGACTCTCGCTGTGCGCCACCGATAAGCACTGATCCCAATTACATGTCGGAGAGCAGTTTCCGCGGGCTGAGCGGATCATGGATTATTGACTCCATCCCGATTACTCGGCTGGGGCCTGTTACAATAGGAGCTCTCGATACACCTCGAGCTTGCCTCCTCCGCGCTCCTGTACTATGCCAACGTACACATTCGCATACACTTACTTCGTACGCGCTGCACACTAATTCCGATTTTCTACTTTAGCTTAATAAGGGCGCAACGTATACATACGTATATGCATTCTGTTCCGTGGTTCAAATTTGACAGATTTAGCGCGGGAAAAACTTTCAACTTCATCAAGGCTTCATTTTCTCGAGAAACTCTATTTACGAGGAATGTAATTAAAAAAGCCCGTCGAGCGTAAAAGCCGCTATGCCAGGCAGCTAAAGTAAAAACTGTGAGAGTTTGGTTAATCAGCTTTATGGTTGGATAACAGTTGAGTCGAAAGAAAGACCAATATTAACATTTAATTTCATAAAAAGCCGCAAGGATTTTTTTTTCCGTCTGAAAATGACTATTGTTGAAACTTATAGCATTAAAATTGAGAGTGATATTGGTAATTCGGTAGTAACTAAATCGCGAACGCACTTGTATCATTCAATTACTTCGTAGTTATATTTATTTTTCACAACAATTTGTTTTTTTTTTGTAAATAAACATATTTCGGTTAATAGATATATGGGTATTACGCATTGATGCCAAAGAAACTTAGTTTACATTGAAATGTTGGAAAAAACTCAAGGAGGTGGGAGGCGTCGTTTGCTTTCACGTTTTGAACAATGTAAATTGATCGACTGTGGTCCATTACTAGTCAAATCATAGTATTGTTTCGGCATTGATATTCGATACTAATGAAGAGTCCAGAGGGCATTAATGTTTCGTGGATTATTCTTTCGCGTGATCCCAGATAATAGCTCTACAGTCCACGACTGAAGTATCGACGATCGGACAACGCTAGCAGTGCAGTGTTGGTTGAAGTGGCGGCAAGCCCTGCGGTGCAAATTCGTCCGTCGCCAACGGTTCGTAATTTGCTTTCGGTTCTACCGGGAATATTACGTTCGCCATCCGTCTGTTGTCCAAATTTGGAGAGTTATATGATTATATGGATTGGTAAACAATCCGATATACGATACGTAGCAATATGCGCATATCGCACACTAAAATTCAGGGAGCTTGATTACTGTGTATAGACGATGGTACAGACGTTTCCTTGGCTTCCCACTCAAAATCGCGTAGAACCGTGTTAGGTAACAGTTACGTCTGCCTTGTAGTACGTATTCACGTACAAGGTATCCTGACCAGTCATTGAATTATCGAAGCTTCTGCAAAATTGCCTCAGCGCCCTGACGCCAGACGCGAATCTATATGGATCGTTCGAAATGTCGTGAGAAATCAAAAAGCCATTTGTAACCAATCTTACTTCCTTTCTACGAAAATCTGTTCCAACGTGACTTTCAACCCATTTTCTTGTAAGAACTTCGATATTTCGCTTCGCAACTCCCCCTCCATTCCCTCGCCGGTAATCAGACCTAAGTCGTTAATAATTGCCGATCCAGATGGTAGCTCGTTATGAATTCGGTACGGTTCCTTCGGGGAGCGTCAACGGGTCTGATAGCTTTCGATATTGCGGAAGGTCACAAAGGGCGCATACAACGAGGATGCGATCAAAATCGGTTAACGCCCACGACCCCTTCTATCAATTTATCTCACGCCTTCTCTACCCTTGTTTCAACTATGAGTGAGCTGTTTATCCGAAATGTGCCATCATCTCTATAAAGAGAGCAACAGCTATGAGCTTTTTATGCCAAAAAACTAAAATAAAAACAAGTCACCATTTGACAATAAACTTTTTTAACATATTTTGTTAAATAAAAAGATATAAAATCTGGAAATATTGGTGAATTGCATATAAAAATGGAAAATCTTGCGAGCATTTACGGCTGATCCCGAATTTTATAATTCGAAGACTTTTATAGCAGTGAAGAAGCTTAATAGTGGATTGGGATATAGCAGTGCGGTTAGTGGAACGGTAAAGCGATTAGTCTCCGTACTCGGACGCGTCCGAGTAGTTGCAGCGACGTACATTGTACGTACTATGTAGCGGTTAGAGGGCAGCATCAGGAGACCTACGTCGTTGCTTGGCGATCAGGAGGGACGGAGGAGAAGCGTAACAGAGAATCTACACGCGCACACGCACATGCATTAAACACGATACCGAGTTTCGTTGCTCATGTACCGCAGCGGAGATAGGTACAGCGGATGTACACTGTAAACCCATATACCGTGGAACGAGCAATTAGAACGTTATTGCCGACTGATTGGAACTACGAAACAACGGGTCCATGATTATTATTGTTTATCGACAACAATAAGAACAATCGACGATGAGCGAACAATTGACTTTAGCTAGACAGATGCTTGTTAGCCGTTCTTCATTCTCCGGGACTTCGTTTTCCATTGTGCCGTGCAACAAGTGCAAAATCTGCCCTCTTTTATATTCCCCCTGTTTTCTTTTCTTTTTTTTTTTCATTTTTCCGCTGACAATGAGTTCAGGCCTCTTGAAAAAAGACTCTTGCGTTTTCCGTTCGAGGAACGGAGAGAGAAAATAAAGAAAAAAAAAAAGGATCAGTAAAAATACTCGTAGACAGTGAAAAGCCTCGGTTTTCATTACAATATCGCAACAGCGATTTGCTGAGTCCTATCTACCGGCTAATTGCATTTTTTATCCGCTTTTCTGGAGCTATGCGACTGCGAGTAATCTGAGCATTTCTATATACACTATTCGCGCGGCTGACGAGACGTTGGTTTTTGGAATTTCGACGGACTGATGGGAGGAGAATTGGGTGCACGACGAAGAAAAAATTCAATGCCCGGTGTTATGAAAAAAGCTTCTTGGACAGTTCATGATTTTAACGGCTATATTTTCTTGACTCGTTGGAGTGACTTTTTGTTTTTTGCAAAGAAGATTTCGCGTGAGCGAGAAGATTGTCAGCTTGCGAGCTGCCAGCACACCTCGGTAAGTTCGAAGAAAAAGAGGATGCGGATAGGGGCGGGGGGTGATAATTTGATTGTCTAATGGCAAAAGCAAATGGTACGAGAGACAAAAGCCGCACTCAAGCCGCACGCGGGAGAGCGTAAGCAAGAAGATGAAAAAGGCATCTAAGTAGTCGTTGGTCGGGCTGAGCGCGGATCCTCTGCACAAAGAGAGTTTTCTCTGATGTACAAGAGGATGTTTGGGAAAGGGGTTGCACTGTACTGCAGTGAACATGGTACACGTACACGTAGTCTGCATCCACAACGTTGCACATTAATTGCCTCTGCAAGAAAGGATGAAAATGGCGGGCGGTATGATCCCTTTGCCTAAGCCGAGATTTGCGTTAGGGAAACTCCGAGCACTTTGCATCACCGAGTCAACTCCACCGGCGGCGGTGAGGCTTTTCCTACACCTCGCTCTTCTGTCGCTCTTCATCCCTGCGGCTTTCTCTTTGAATTGAAAATTTCTCATCAGCCACATCCACAATACACACGCGCGTGTACATGGTATTCGTGTTAAATTCACTACAGTAGTGTATTGCCAAAAACCATGGATAACCGATATAGTTTTATACAACGTGACAATACATGATAAATCAATTATCGTATTAGCGGATTATCGTATTTCACTGCCGCGGTGTCCTCTGGGGGGTGGGGGGAAGGCTCGCCGGATGTAGCGCCCGGGAGTTTGCTGCCTCATCTACATGCACGTCGCAACCTCGAGTGTTTTCAGGTAGATACATAAATTATGTAGAAGCGGAAGTTAAATATTGGCACGTGAGCTTTTATGTTTATATACCGATAGCTCGTGAAACTAATGCATAACCGCGGGTCGAACATATTTTGACTCAAAATTTAGCGGACGATAGTGACAATAGTTCGATTGACGAACGTAGCATTTGATATCCTTTTACTTACGTAAAGTAAGTGACGAATAGGGTTCAACCTGAATAATATTGTATGCATACTATACTCTCCATGGAAATGAAGTATAAATTGAAATATACAGAAGATATCAGATTTTTTGTCGCACGATATATATTTCGAATAAGTAATCATTATTTTTTATTATTATTGTATTTTATAAAACATTTATTATTATTATCTTATAATATATTTTAGATGCATGCCAATCATATCTAATATCAAATATATACTTGAAAAAAAATGTTATATATCTTATAGATCTTGTGGTAAAAAAAATGTATATTTTGTATATATACGCGTACAGTTTATTTTGAAGATATTTTCATTCAGGCAATGACTATTTTGGGGACATCTGGCTGTTTTGAGGGTTGCCCTCATAATTTTAGATACGCAATGTATTTTTTGGGAACTATTCCCAAAGAAGCCACAGTCGGCCATATGTACGTTTTGGGGACGGGCTTCAAATAGTGTTACTTTGTGGACTGTCCTCAACAATAACAAGTTTACTTTTCAGTGTATTCGAGGACAGTCCTCGAAGTAACAAATATATGGTTCGTGTGATTTGAGGACAGTATTCAATATTTCTGTATATTCACCGCTGAAGGGCAAAAGGGTTCTAAAACGATTCTGAATAGTTTTGTACTGCAAGTATGTTTAGAGCAGATAAATGAGAATACACTACGTTGATATAATTCAATTCGTATAAGAATTTGCATGAAAATACACAGGGACAACGCGGTAATGTCACAGATGATAATGTGACTGTTGTCATGGACATCTTTATATGGCAGATAGCATGCGATGATGACGATAAAATCCTTGAAAAATCGTCTTGTCTTTGGAGTTTCGATTCTAAGTCCCCAAAAGGGCCTCAGCTCGAAATACTCTACGTCCCCAAAGAGGACTCCAGCTTGAATTATTTTATGTCCCCAAGGGGGGTTTTAGCTCGAAATCGTCTAAGTCCCTTTAAGGGGGACTAAGTAAAAAAGACCCCTTCCCTTCTCTGTAAAGGGAAATTATCTGCTTAGAGGGGAAGGGAAGGAGGGACGGGGAAATCGAAGGGGAGGGTCCCCTTAGAGGGACTTGTTTCCATTTAGATAGACTTAGTTTTTTCGTTTTCTTTAGAGGTATTTTAAATATATTTTCGTTCCCACGGCAGTAGAGAATATTTTTTGCTTCTTCCTTCGCCGCCGACCACCGTGGCTGCCTCCTTCGATTCTCCCTAAGAGACACTAACAATATTTTTGGCCGACATGGTGCCCAAAGGGGAATTCGTAAATATCATAAATCCCTCGAAGTGCGATTTAGAATATTGTTGCCCTCCCTCCCTCCACCCCTCGATTCTTGTACACGGCGACGGCAACAGCGGCGAAATCGTTTTATATATTGTAACGACCGAGCGAATGAATAATACGCGTATTTGTTTTTGGGGCGGATATTATTTCTAATAAGAAACGTAAATTTTCCCGATCACGAAATGTCACACGTGTACTCGCTTTTACTCGATATCGATATCGTATCGATCGTCCATACGTTCATCTATTGTCAATCTAACTAATATCGTCTGTCTTAATAAATAGTCAGCTACATTCGTTAGCTAGTCAACTATATTCGTTACAATATATAGAGTTATGTATCTGCATACATACTTCATATCCATGGGCGATATATACTTACAGTGTTAATAAGCTTATATGCAATATCGAATATCATATTAAATTATATATAAATTATATTCAAGATTTATTTAGATACATGAAATTAAAAACTTTTCGTCGTTATGCCTATAGAAAGGTTTAACTTTAATATATTCTGACATGTAATTTAATTCCATGCGGGCTTTTCATCACTTTCACATTGTGAATTTTTGAGACGTCGTCGAATGTAATAATCGACGAAGCTTCTCTGGTTATGACGGGAGCGTCGTCTTTACACGATCGCTATTAACTGATCGTAGTGTACCAACCACCCTTGTGAACCTCGTAATCAACGGCTCCCGCGGCGCAAGCTTCACATATTCAAACGCCTTCAGGTCTTTGTCGTCAACACACGCCGGCTGGTGCTAAATTTGGTCGCTCGAGTATTTTGCTGCTCGTTTCCCCTCGTTGGTGTAGCGATAATATTTCACTGTACCTTCGAGGATTATAGCAATTTGAAAGAGACTTGGAAATATAATACAATGTCTTTCGTAATCACAATGAAAACTATTGTGAGAAACCTCGAGTGCTCTCGTTGAACAATACTGAGCCGGTAGATAAGAGATTTTTTCTGCTCGTAAGAGACAACCCAACGGTATTAAGGAATCTGACATTATTGGAAATGTCGTTCCAACAACTTCGGCACGAAATTAACAAAAGCTCATTTTTATTGATATCCGCTCCAGACGGTTATTTAAAAATCTTAATTATGTTTGGTAAATGGATATGGAATAAAGCGCATCGAGAACAAATATACCTATGGTCTATATCAATCCTTTTAACAGACGAAGAGAATTTTTGCGAAAACAATATGCTCTTGTATTTCGCGAGTGCGAGCCACAGAATTCGACTCGCGGTGGTTTTGTCTCAAATTATTCCAATCGATCTCGTGTACACGCTTCGCGACGCTCTCACACCCGCCGCAACTTCGAGAAAACTTGTATGCTTCGCTTCCACGAAATTGAATAGCAAACTCGATGACAAACTTCTCAAAAGTTTCGCCAACGGCTCACAGTGTATACAAGTCGATTGTATATCAAGCACACGATACACGCGATTTTGCTCTAACCGAAGAGAGTTTTCCAAAGGTTTCTCTACTACGAACGAGCGAATCCGACGAATGGATTAACAATTGTGCAATCGAGTGTAAAAAATACGGAGATTCACAATGACGGAGGTGTGGTACGTTATAATTAACATATTCATGAGAAATATGAAGCAAGAATTACGAAATGTCAAATAAAGAAGCTATAAGATAAAAATTTCTTATTACACACAGGATGTCTTTACTTCGTCGCGTTGAGTGGATTATATTGAGAAAAGTTTATGAATATTCATAACACCGTTGAACTTTGCCCGATGTATGAAACTTTCGAGAGCAACCACCGACGGTGTATATTATATATATGGTAACATCATATATACTCGGATGGTATTGAGAAACAGAGGGTGTTTAACACACTTATCGACTTTCAAGCTGTCTCTACGTTTCTTGTGCGCGAAGGCACAATTATCGGCGATTTATTAAATTTTATTTCATCCGAACAACCGCACCCTGTCCGATACAGGCCTTGCGGTAGCGCAATTCAATATTTGAACGACTCTCGCCTCTCTTAATCTCGAAACATATCGCGTGAGAAATTATATTTATAAATTAGCACCACCCGATCGGCTATCAAATAAAAAATTTAAAAGCTATAACACGAATAGTTGCGCTCTTCATTTTATGGACCCGAATATCGGACTTTTTTTTTAAGCAACGCCGATTGAAATGAATTAACCGAAAAAGCTTTCAAAAACATAGCTTAGCTCTCGGTCGTTGAACTTTTCCACGGTGATATTTCGGAACCCCGACGCAAATCGATAATTTTTCATTGTCGAATGCTTGCTGCCTCGTGTTCACGGCGTAACGCACAAGCCGTAAAAACTACAGTCGATCCATTTTATATCGAACATTTTCAGGCGAGATGGAAAAAAGAACAAATTCGCAACTATACGTGAAGGGGTCGAGAGGAAGGATTGCCCAGTGTTGCCGTGTGGTTTCACTCGAGAATGTGCAATCTTATCTATAGCATAGGCGCGTGCGATTGCGCGACGATGGTCTCATTCGGCAGTGAAGTACCCGATATTAAGTCTCATAGCTTTGGGATATATCCGCCAACTTCGAGGGGGGGGGGGGTATATACAGGAAATGGTGGTCATGCAACTAGCGGGGCGAATCTTCCAGGGGTGATAGTATGTTTGGGTTTACGTGTGTGTATGTGTATGCGGTGTCCACAGGGTGAATTGCACGGAGCAATAGAGGGGAAGGCATATAGAGCGGGGAAAATAGGATATTGGTCCCATACCCCTTTTCAATGGTACATATGGATGTAGAGTCTCGATGGCCTGGCATATATACCCCCGGCTTGGGACAGTTGGTACTGTACCAATATCAATTACTCGCGGCGCTCGGGTCGACCCGCACTCATGTGTCATCCCTATTCTAGCGGGACTGGTTCGATACGTTATACCTACGCCAGCTAACACGGGGTCGAGTAGCTTATACTATCCGCTTCTCGACCTCGATACATGTACTCGATTTTACGAATCAGTCGCCAACATATTGCATCCTTTTTTGTTTAACCCTTCTTCTGTTAAAATTTTTATTTTTTTTCGTCATAAAAACAAATTGAACGTGATTTTCAAAACAACGAGGACTTGCAATCATCTCATCGTAAAAGGAAATGGCCACTTCTCTGCTGTTATGCTATTATTAATCCAGCCATTTCGGCTTTTGAGAATTCGCAATTCAATTCTCTTTTGGTTTTTATGTTTTTCGTAATATATGACGTTACGTTGTCATATTGAAATAAAGAAAGAAAAAACGAGAAAATCGCGAATGGAACCAATAAAGTTAACTGCGTTGGATGGATGAATCGCGGATGCTTCCATAGAATTCCAGCGGCAGTACACAAAAGGGACACCGAGCACGGTTCAGTGCATATACAAAGCCGTAAAGTCGCTTTTTAGATTCTGATCGGTTTTACCGCCAGTGATTAACTGGGGACAGAGCATTGAGTGCGCGGAATATGCAGGCATTTGCGTTACAGCATATGTAGCACTCCAGCGCCAGGTTTGTGTTCGTGAAAAAGAAAGAAGACGATGTCTACGATTCAGCTTCACTACGGGCAGTGTAGGTATTTTGTTTTATTGTGTCCTGTCTATGCCCGGCAGGTCACAATGCTTTTGCTTTACTGTTATGATCCCGAGTAGAGAATAGACGAAGAGCGAAGCGACACAGAACTCGGTAGCTCCGAAGAACCGCGCGATAACATTGTTTCCTTTTACGGATATGGTGCGCGGGAAGGGAGCGATAGGAGAGAGAGAGAGAGAGCTAGGTGTCTCGTGTTTTCAAAGCAGTCTATGCTTTCGACGGAAGGAATGCTTTTTATTAAAGAGTCCGGTATCTTTCGATATTCCCAACTGTTCAATCTCACGGCTACATTTCGACATGTCTATGTAACATTTTTAACGAATAATATTCGAAAAAATGCAAACAGAAAAGAACGTTATTTGATTTTTTCGGTCGTGTCGCTAACCAAATGCGAAACACATCGTATTCTTGTTATCTAAAGGAATTTCTTTTATTCATTTTTTATACGATTTCGGAGGAGACCCCTGCGAGGGGGTCCGTGCTATCCGAATTCAATATTTCGATAGGTGGAGGAGCATTTTTAGGTATATAATACGAAACGCCGGGCAATATGCGAAACCACATTCCTACCAGCGATATGGAACCTCCATAAACTGAATGCTCTTTCTCCCTTGGTGATATAGCCAAAGGGATAAAAAGAACAGTGTGAATCCCATCCTTAAACCCTTTAGTCGGAATATTACGACCATTCAACGAAAATTCATTCATAAATATAATTTTTTTTTTTATTCTCGTAATATCTCCGCTGGCTCGTGGATGCCCGTCGGCGGTGCGACTAGTGGAGGGGTAAAATGTGCGATAACTCCGATTCAATTCGCTTGCTGAGTGGCCCCGTACAAATCACCCTCGACGCGTACATTCTATGCCACGACCGCGTTGGGCCGCGTATTGCAATTACGAGCGCCTCTCTTTCTCTCCCTCTCTCTCCCTCGCCGACCGTACATCGATTTTTCTATATCCATAGATTGCTTTCGGGCTTTTTCCTTCGTCCAATGTACCCTATATTCTTTCCAACACATGTGAATTGAATTCATAAAGCTGTCGTGATTTTTAAACGATACGCGCACACCGTTTTCTCATACTTATCGTATAAACCGAATAGCGGGATGAGCTATGCGGTGTGCACTGGACCGTTCAAACGGACGTTGCTGTACGAGTTTTAATGAATCGCATCCGAATGCGGATCTCACCCCGTCGGGCTAACCGGTGAAATAGATATAACCGAGATTTTTGTCCCTTGCTTTACTATTTTCTTTGGAAAAACCGTTTCGGACGCTATCACTCCTCTCTTGCACTGTGTGATAACGAAAAGCCAGAGGGCTCACTTCTCTCTCTCTCTTTCTCTTTCCGTCTACCACTCAGTTTTATTTTTTTTCCTTCCGTTCTACACGCAGTTTGAATTAAACACGAAAAGGAAATAAAGGAGTGCCCGCTGGTGCACATCACACACCGTTGAAAATAGTTGTAATCGCTGAAACTACTCAACCGGACCGGCAAGCACCCGACGATATAGCATACTGTATCCGCACGTTGTACGTAACTAATTAACTAAGTTGAATGAGTTACTCCGCGAGTCTGAGAAAATAAAGTTTCTTTTTCCACGTCTGTTCTATGGACGGCGGCAGGAAGAGGGGAGGCGGGGCGGGGCGGGGCAAGCGGACGAGATCTGTGAGAGGGCAACAATACGAATAAGAGTTGCGCCCAGTGAATAACGCATCTCCAGACTAGGTCTCTTTTATTACTTACGTTTCAACCGTATCTCGTTACTAACCCTTCGAATGAACAAAACGTTCGTCACATATGTCATCGCACTTCTTGCGCTTCTATTATTATCGCCGACATGATTAGAAGAACTTTTTGCAAATATGTGACAAACATGTGTATGTTCGGGGTGACGGTGTTTTTTTTTTAACTGCAAAAACTTCGTTGACAGTGATACAATCTGAGGCCTGTACGATTAAACGGGTGCCGGATGCATTCGGTAGTTTCCAGTTTGTATACATTAAACCACGAGACTAGAATTCAACACCGCTGATCAAACGATTACTCATCATACTAGCAGGTCGCAATTATTTACAGTGGTGAATGAGCTACGCCAAACTAATCTCAAAGCGCTGATTAAAGGGTCAGAGAAGAGAGCGGTAGAGAGCACAGCCAGAGCCCGGAGCCTCTCTAAACCCGTTGAGCAAACGTCGACCGAGTGCTACACTAAATTGATGAGAAAACATAGCAAGATTTACGAGATATTCCGTTTGACGAGTGTGTTGGAAAATTAGCAACGTTACTCTACCTAAATATTAATATAAATTATGCTCATGTGTTACGTTACGGTAACAGAATAATCGCCGATGCAAGAATAAACTCAACGAGACTTCAATATTTCAAATTATCTCACGGATGCTGTATTTTATAAATGGGAAATTCCGCAGTCTGTAAACAGCATAATTCATTAATTATTTCATTCTCTTTAAGTCTATTAGAATTATTTTCAAAACTTCTTTAAAATCATTTGCGGAACGTACTTTCAGTAGTGAAGAAAAATACACACTAAACTACAGACTACAGACTATTAAACTTGTACATGCATTGACTTTTCACTTTTTTTAATCAGCGTTTACAATGCTCCTTTTCGAAAAAGTCAGATAATGCATTTTTTTATTTCCTCTCAGAGGTTACCGTTGGTAACGCCGATTTAAAAAAAATGAGGATGTGACGTTCAAATTGAATTTGCATACTATTTTGATGACCTGGTTAAGGTCATCGAAATTAAACCGGTTCAAAATTCAGGACCTGATAATTCAACCAAAAAAATGGCAGATGTTATCGTCAAATTTTGTGACCAAAATTACAAAAAAAAATTACTTATAGTCTACTGGGATTTGAAAGAAATAATGAGTATTGTTCTTCCGAAATACGCGACCATTTTCAACCCAATAGCTCAACGTATTGTAAACTTGTAGGGGTTTACATTTTTCGAGTCTAATACTCACACCTATACACACAGTCCCTCTAAGGGGGACTTAGAATATTTTTTAATTTAAAAAATAAAAAATAATTGAAAATAATTCCTGACACTGGAGCGGTGAGACTTAAAGGGCCTAAGGGACTTTTTGGAGGTATTGATGTTCCGAATAACTGTTAGTTGCGGCGGCGATGGGACATTTTTGTAATGTCGATAAAAGGAACGCGAGCGCGCGAGTCCGGGGTTCATCTAGTATCCATATACATATTCTAAAATACATCCGTCATATACCTGCTTTCGAGCAAAATATATTGGATATATCATAGATAAATGTTTACTTTATACTTTTATTACGCATAGGTAGACCTTTAACTCTATTAAATATTTGTACGGACTATTATTAACTCTACAGTTCACAATTTCATGGATTCAGACATTTTATAGACTTTTTTTTCTAATATCCAAAAAATTAATAATTGGCTGAAATTGCATAAACGCTCCTTCTGTGAGAAAGCAAATTTAATATCAATGATTGAAATTATTGATATAAGGGAAACAAGTGAACAAACTTGTCACCCGATAAAAAATGATGTCCTCCATATAAAACATAGTCCCGAGGTAGTGTCAAAGATCGAAAACTCTTGTTAGACACGAATGTCACGAAAGGGGATACCGAACGTCGGGTTGGGCGACGTAGTGTAAAAAAAAAAAAAGAAACTTCGAACACAATCCTAGACGTACCCGAAAGCGTGGCGCGAACGTTACCTGGGCGTCTCTGACGACATGCTTTTATGCTAACCGAAGAGAACGAATAAGAGAAATCGGCGGGACGCCCTATAAATCTGGCGTTCTTTGCTTGTTGGCGTGTCACTAGCGTGACGATGAACGATTTGTCGAACGTCAACGAGTCATCCGTGCAAACCACTTTGTACAGAGGATGCAAAGGACTCCCGCGCGCTGCAAGAAGGAGACTTCGTCGAGCGTTAGTATACGGTACGACGAGGACGCCCCCTGGGGGGGGGGGGGGCGAGGACAGGGGGTGAGAGTAAGTCAACCGGGGGCATTGCGAGTCTCCGGCAATCTGCAATCTCCAATGGAGCGTGTATAAACGTTCGAGCGCATTGAACCCGCGTAGCGGTATAGATCTTTCAGCCAAAACCGTAGACGAGCAAAGGAAGTGAAGCCTCTCGAAGCACGTAGGATTGGAAGAGCATAGAGGATGGTGAAAACGTTGACGTTGACATTCAGCCAAGCTCTTCACACTTGTCGAATAATATTTGTCCTGTCTTCATCATCGGTCTTTCCGTACGGAGATCTATGCTCTTCGCGAACGCATTCGAAGAGATTGTACAGTAAAGTCGGTAACTGTATAGAATAGTAAGGATTCCAAAGAGCCACTTTGGACTTCGCGTCGACGGAAAATCAGTAGCTGCACTTCACACACCCCTTGACTGGCAGAATGCATATAAATATTCAACAGTAAGTGCATTGTAAACATTCCCACTATTATTTGTACATTGAAGAAACTCATTGGCGTGGAATATCGTATGAAGGCTCATAGACTATCGATCTAAAGAAGGCAGGCTTTCGTTGGTAAACTTCAAGACCAATATACGAAACATTGCCCTACTAAGCCTCCGCAATAGCAGCTCCGGTTCAGAGGCTCCGAGAATGAATGTAAAAAAAAATCTCGGTGTAAAAAAGAAACGAGTCGAATGAAGGTGGCGCGTGATACGCTTAGCCCTGCAAGACTCTTGCGACTTTTCAATTTACGTAAGTGCACAGAAGGCCCGATCGTCTTCAGAGCCCTGCAGTTGAAACTCTCCCGGAGCTCTGTATCTTCTTGCTCTCGGATAGATACTTCGACAAACTGGCCAGAGGCGAAATTGCCGCGTTTCACCCTCGTAAGATTCCCACGTGACGGATGCATTCAAAAGCTATAGGACCTGCTAGTCTCCGACTCTATCTGAGTGTAGACCGATCGAACTATAGTAACAAAACCATAGGACTATAAGCCATACGAAGGCGTATCGGTTCTTCACGGAGGACCGTCTGATAAGGCAAAAGGTGACAGCAAACAGGTGTCATAAAGCGACGACGTGTGTCCCAACGTAAAGGCGAATAGGTCAAAGCCGAAACGTGACGAGCCAAACGTACGTGGCGCAGGAAGCTTGAGGCGAACGACGAAAACCTCTATGCTATGCGAGTTCTCCCGTGGGATGAAAAAGATAGTGAGAGACGATGAAAACCGAAAGATGAATCCCGAGGGCCTGAGGCGGATTCACCATACGCATACCGAAGTCTTCGAGTTTGAATCAAGTTTTCGATATATTCCGCATGTGGAAGAGGAAAAGTTCGCAAAACTGACTCGACCTGCGGGTCTCGGTTTTGATAATTAGTACCAAGTATCGAAGGCCTAAGTAACCACTCGATGAACTATGGTATCACTTCGTATCAAGATTCACCGAAGAGCATATTGATAGAAGTTAACGGGGAGACGGCGAAGATGTATTTGGGGCGGATGAAGAAGTACTTATTAGAGGTAACGAATAACCTATATATATATACATTTCATTTTGTATTAAAACGAGTTATCCTTTCAAGGAGTAAAAGCAAAACTGACCCGGACTTTCGCTATCGATAATCAGTATCGTGTATCGAAAGTCCAAGTATCCACTCGGCGGTCTCAATGAAATCAGTTTTCGTATCAGGATTCACCATTGAGTATCGATGGAAATCAACGACGAAGGGATGAAGAAGCACTTATTAGAGGAGCTGGTAACAAGTACATGGTATATTATATACTGTCCAATATCTCCTTTCACCGTGAAAGATCATATTAGATCGAGTATGCATTAATTGCTGCAAAAGCTTTCAGTACAGAACTCTATCGAATCGAAAGGTCGGTTCATTGAATTTGCTCACCGGACTGTAAGTGAGTTGAACTTTATACTTTTGAAATCGCTCAGAGTTCGCTTCGATTCCGGTTCCATGGTAGTTCTGTAGATATAAATTAAATTAGAGGTTTTCCTATATATCTTGATTATTGGTAACAAAAGGTTAGTTGCGAGAAGGCGCTTACCTCAGCAGATTTATCATTGAAGCGTGTATGACATTCATTAGGTGAAGTATTCCTTTTTCATTCCATACGATGTATGGAAAAAGAGAAAGTGTTGTAATCGCGATAAAAAAAAAGCGCCAATTTTATGGACAAAATAACTGTTTCAACATCACAAAATGAAAAAGAAAACGATTTCTTAATATTATCACTATATTTGAGACTCAATTTATCAATTTCGATGGCCCAAAAAGTTTGTTTTACTGCCGCGGTGTCTTAAAAAAGAGACTTTGCAGACCCGTTTGTCTGTTCGTATATATACATTTTTCTGGCATAGACACAATAACTTTCCGCAGGCATTAGTAATGACTAAGAAAATTGAGACGTGTCTTCTACATGTAACATGTAAGTTTAGTATTGAATTTCAGATTTTTTCAACAACATTTTCTTGTAGTTTACGTGAAATGTGAAAAATAAATATGTGAAAAAAAAACCCAAACACATCTTAAAAACGACGAAAAACTTTTAAAAGACGATATTAAAAATACTTGAATTAACTTCACGACCCACGCAACCCAACCGGTCATCAGAAAATTAGGCTTTCTGCACACAAGATCTTTCCTCGCCTTAAGAATGCAATAAAAAACAATGAGCATCAATTTAACTATGAATTTTGCCACAGGGTTATTAAAAAACTTGAAAAAAAAGTAAAGTTATGAAAAATATCTAAATTAAATTTGAATAAAAAATACGCTGATAATTAATTATACCTGACACCGAACTTGAAGAATTGCCCAAACCATTTTTTAGGTTATGAAAACATATGAAGTTTTTATTAGACACAACGTTCATTAATTTAATAATTTAATAACAAATTTAATAACACAATAATGAAAATAACAAAAGGAGAACACGATCTGTCAAACTACTGCAGTACGTATTTCGTGGTAACGTCTATAGCTTCAGCTTGAAGCTCCAGCCTCAAGAGGCGTGAACAGCGCTGAAAGCTCGACACGCCACCTGTGGCTCATGACATAATGTTCAAAAATTCTAGCGGGAAACGTAAATTGCAAATGTTCGGCAAAATTTCAATATTACGGCCCACGTCATTAATAATTCTACACCACTAATTTTATTTTATTTTTTCACGTGATTTAATCGAGATTTGTTCAGACTATCCGCGTCGGATTTACTGAATTTGTAGAAATTAACACATCACTACCTTCACACAAATAACAATCATGATGAGAAAGTCACGTGGTGCAAGA
This sequence comes from Buathra laborator, assembly GCA_934046635.1. Lineage (NCBI taxonomy): Eukaryota > Metazoa > Arthropoda > Insecta > Hymenoptera > Ichneumonidae > Buathra > Buathra laborator. The sequence goes on along the minus strand of OW203897.1, from coordinate 281,040 downwards.
CGCCAGTAGCAACTGCTTCGTGCCCATCGTTTTTCTTATTTTTATCTACTACTATTGCATTGTCACATTATCTAAGATAATATTTCATTATTAACAGACTTTAATATCATTTTCGGTGGAGACCGTTATCTAATTCGTACACATTAATTAACCACACGACTTAATTATTTATATCCCAATTGTTAAAATTCTATTTAAAACGACTAATTCCGAAAATAAATAAATGAAGAATTACATTTTTTTTCCGTTAGGAATTAAAGAACTTTTACCGATTCGTTTACAGTGATAACTCTCACATCCTATAAAAGCTCGGATTCGAGGGATTATTTGTGAGCACATTTTATTGTGGCCATTGCCTGCCTATGCGCAAGCTTGTCTGTCATGTCCTCAAATCAGAAAAACTATTCGTTGGTGTGATATCGTTTTTTTTTTTTATTGGTGAAAGTAAATGAAATATGGGGGACGCAACTGTAACCTAGATGTGCGCGTGTTGGTGATTATCTGTGATGTCTGTGAATTTTAACACTCACAGATATTTCAGTCCAATCCGGAAATGTCGCTCTCGAATATTTCGGTAATCCTCCGAGCTTTTGGCCAACTTTCAGACGACCGTTCAAGCTTAATATCAGGACGATATTGTACGTTTATCCTAGTCGAGATAAAATTAGGGAGATATTCAGGTGCTATATACTACATGCATAGAGGGTAATATAATCGTGAATATTCGCAGTTCCAGAAATGGTACCAGTGGTGTCTAACGTTCTGATCGTTAGTTATGCAAAATTTTGCAACCAAAACCCCAACGACGACGACGGCTGTTGTATGCCCGACAATTGAAGATGAAAAGAGGCGAGAGCCGTAGATATAGAAAGACAAGAAACCCGCGAATGAGTAAGTTTCTCGACACTTCCTCGCAGAGTTCCAACAGAGCAAGAATCGCGACGAGAGGAAGGAGAAAGGTAACAGCGGGTGGTCGCAAAGAGAGCTTGAAACGTTTCGCGGAGGAGGATCCCCGTGCATAAACGCGCAACGCGCCATACCGTGAGCACCGAGAGTGGAAAAGGGAGGTCACACAGACGACGATGAAAAGTACGAACTGGCGGAACAGAAACTGCTACTATATAGCCGTAAGGTTACAGGGTGCACCAGGGCGAATCTTGCCAATATACACTATTACCAAAGCATTCGCACAATTACTTACGGATGAACGCGCCTATCTCAGCCTGCAACCGCTCGTGCATATAACTTTTTGTCGCGCTCGGCTTCGCGCCCGGTAGAATTCCGCACGCGGATCTGGGCGGGTTTTTCAGATCAGAACGCGGCAGCACGTACAACCCCTCCTTGCATCTCGGCCCCTTCACCCCAATTTCTCTTCTTCGTTCTTTCGCTTTTCTGTTCCTCTTTTGTCCTGTATAGCCTGTATCCGGCAATGCGAGCCGGGAATTCATTTGATATTACACCCAAAGCTCGGGCGTCGAAGAAAGCCGGATAGCGAATGCCCTGAGCTCAAACTGTAGAATCGTAACGTCGGCCTTACGATCGTCGCGCTTACGATCCTCCGGCTTTGGACCTCTTTCTCTCTCGTCCCCTTACGTTTTCCTCGACCCGCCTACACTCGGTCCTTAGGATATACTATACGAGGGAGAGCAACGTCTCTCGTTCACCTTCGCACCAGTCTGAAAGCCAATCCATCCTGTATTTGCCGAGAGCTGATCCGGGCGAGAGCGCGAAATATTGCTGGGTGTCCGATCAAAAGCTTTCCGACTGAGTGTCTCTCCTTCAATCTATTCTTGTTTCTTTTTGTTCTCGTCCTCGTTCGCCATTCCACTCAAACTCATCTCACCTACGATAGGTAATACTGTAAACAACGTATATAATAGTATGTTTTTCGAGGACGGAGAGTAGCTTCAAAATAACCGGGTATGCTTATTCCCAGAACTGTTCCCGGCTACGCTGTAAAATGTAATTGTGTTAGTTCGATTCACTGCGGTTACTGCATCGACTAACAATTAGACGCCATTATCGTAGGTCCTCCGGGAGATTGTAGTCGCCACGAATACGGAGAACTGAGAAGCTTATAGAACGATACAGGGGATGGGGTAGACCGATAGCCTTCTCCCCGCACGCGCAAACTTCTGCTTTTAGCCCCGCGAGAGAACTGTCCAAGATCGTTGCTGAATTGCGAACTAATAATTTAATTCCACGACGAGTCTTTTGTTACGCTTTTCTGGTGTTAAAAACGACGTTTTTAACTCGGGACAAAAGAGACGGGAGTTATGCGTATTACTGAGATCCCGTGATTTTTCCCGTTTTTATTGTTAAACATGTTTACCGAAACCGCTTAATATGTTTTAAGAAAATTTAGTACAGTAGTTCTTTGAGTCATGCAGTATGTTTTAAATAATAAATTATTAACGTTATGTAGAAATAATCATTTTTGAAAAAATTGGAAACAATAGATTATTCAGATATTTTCAATTGTCACCGCCATTTTTTTTCGTACTTTGTGACTTATTTCAGACTGCATACGGTAAACGACACGACGGTTTCTGTCTACAAGATTTCCATTCTTCTTAGTCATCCCAGACATGTATAGTCTCAAACGCGCAAGGTAAAATGCTATTAATTATTTATTCATAATAATAAACTTCGTTTTATTTTTTCGACTTAAAAAAAAAATTGAGAGATTATAAAAAATTGACTGAAAAAGAAGGAGGAAATTCCACCACTCAATAACAAATGAGTCTCCCGCTTATAATTTCTGAATAATTGATTTTTTTTTTACTGTTTTGTTAATACTCTTTTGTTGCTTAATTACACTTCCTTTCTAGTCAGGAGTTTTATATATTTTGTAGAATTATATATGACGACGTACTTAATGGATAAGAATAGCGCACATTGAAAAGTTTACTAATAAAAATCCCCACTGGCAGGTAATATAATGAAGTAGACACAGTGTACAGAGGTGACGATGTTTGGAGAACGTTCGAAAATCACGGTTCGACGGTCCAGTGCTGTGAAGGGTTATGAATTATTTTCCCCAGAACGCGGACGGTAAGCGTCTCTACATAGTAAGGTAAAGCCACATATATAGATATATACCTCTCCGAGTTCAACGACAAGGTTCATGGTTACTGCTCCTGCCTGACCGGGGGAACCTTTACCCCCCGTGCATTCCCGAGTATCGCCCATGCGACCTCCGGACACGACAGCCTTTGCGCCCAAGTTTTAACGAGGAAAACACCAATCTGCTATCCGCGAATATATAGATCGTTATATACGTATAGGTAGGAGAGAGGGCGGAGGGTTTAGTGCGGAGGAGAGCTATACATTTAGTCGGTGGGGTAGGGTCGTTTGTTTATTGGGTCGTAAACCGAGCGCTCTCGCTGGCTAAGAGACCGTGAGCAAGCGAGAGGACAGGGGTTCGTTATGCAGGGAGATCTATTGTACGGTGGATATATAGGAAAGAAAGGGACGTCAAGAGGAAGTTCGAACGCCGAGGCACCGGCAGCATCGATGCTATTTCGAGCGCGACTTCCCGCCTTCTTTCCATACGGCTCTTGGGGCTTTTTCCTTTTCCTTGTTTTTCTTTGTGTTTTTTTTATAATCAACCCTTCTTCGAATCCATATATATAGCTATCACTACTATACCATAGCTTCAATACGTGGAAGTTGCATCGATTCATATAACTCCTACGATGACGATTGTGTATGAGAAATCCATGACCTAATTGAGCGAAATTTCATTGTTCCTCGTCGATAGCTGCTCCTTCTGCTGGCTCAGTTACCAGCTTCGATTTTTAGAGATTCACGAAGAGCTCAAGAAATCAGAGTTAACGTTTTTTTTTCTTCCCACGAGTTTGCAAATTGTTCAGTCTATGGAATTCAAAATTGCTTGTGAAACTTGTTTTAACTGCCGTCGCTCTGGCATGCAATAAAATAATCTTTTCCTATTATAAAAAATAGAAACAATGTTAATTGTGTTTTAACAATCATACAGGTACTATGAGCATCATATAGAGTAGTATAGCGACCGCCACGGTACGGGGCGATCGATAGCTAATTCCGGTTCGTAAACTACGACGAATTATTAAAGAATTCAATGGTACAGTCCGTATATATACAGTAGAGCCAATGGGTTTTACGGTGAATAAGGAGGGTGGTCGTATCCGCAGGCTGTTACCTTGCCGCGGTCAGGAGAGACGCTTGAATATAGGCATCTCGCATTTTATGTCTCGGGCCGCGTACGCGACGAGACCGAAGTACTATTTTCAACGTACCTAGGCGGTAACGCGGGATAGGCTACATACGTATACCGGGAATAACGTGACTGGGACCGTTGACCCGAGGAAACGTGTTTCGGTAACTCGACGTAGAGGAGCAAAACGGAAGACGAGACCCCGGGGACTGGCTACCGGTACTCTTGCTGTGCTGTTCGACTACTCTCCCGCCCCCGCTGGCTGTGCACAACTCCTCGTAGACCGTATACTCGAAAGACCGTCCGGCGATGCTACTGAATGATTGAGGAAACACGAGCAAATTGCTAGCGAGAAAATAACGATTCAGGTGGATACGATAGAGTCTGAGTCCCATTCGTTTCGTCTGCATCTTCTATTATCCTATTCCCTCACGAGTCTGACAATAGAGTGGGTCGTACGTCTGCGGACGATTGGAATGATCGATGGATCATTGAGTACTTCAATTTTTTTTTTTCCCTTGAATAGTGAATGTTTGCGTATGTACGCTAACGCAAACCGGTGGTCGGTAAGAATCTTCATCTATGATCGATATAATTGAAATATATATGTACTAGCTGTTCCCCAGGCTCACGAGGTACGTGCGCTCGCATTCCTTTTATCACCATTACAAAAATGCCCCATCGCCGCCGCAACTAATAGTTATTGGGAATGTCAATAACCCCGAAATGCCCCTGAAACCCCTTAGGTCTCACCGCTTCAGTGTCATAATAGGACTTGTAATTTTTACTTTGCGTTTTTCCGTGTTTCGCGCTCGTACATTGTTTTAAAAGACACTGTTATTCGCCACTATTTCGTTATATTCCAAAACCCCCTTACAATGTTTTTCAATGGCAACCGTCATTTTAACCCATCCGTCATGTTAACCCTTTCGTAATTTTAACCTCCCCATGACTGTACCCACTCCGTGACTCTAGACCCTCCGGGACTGTAACCACTCCGTGACATTAGTCTCTCCGTGGCGTCAGCATATGTTCTAAACTACCGTCTTGTATACGGCGCCGGCGGCGGCGACAGCGGCGAAATGTTTATCTCTCTATATATATAAAGTTACCGCCGCTGTCGCCGCCGCCGCCGCCGCCGTGTCAGGAATCGAGGGAAGGGAAAAAATATTCTAAGTCCCTCTAAGGGGCATCCCCTTAGAGCCCATCGAGCAAAAATATTCTAAGTCCCCCTTAGAGGGACTTAGAATATTTTTCGGGGGGAGGGGGGGGTGCGGAGGAGCGTGGGAGCGGAAGGCCAAAATATTCTAAGTTCCTCTAAGGAGATTTCGAAGGAGGCAGCAGCGGTGGTCGGCGGCGGAGAAAGAAGCAAGAATATTCCCCAAATGGGTCTTAACTCAAAATAGTTTACAATTGACGAGCGAGCGCGCGTAGCGCGCGAGCCCGGGGAAACGCTAGTATATATATATATAGAAAGATACTAGCGGTTCCCCGAGCTCGCGCGCAACGCGCGCTCGCGTTCCTTTTATCAACATTACAAAAATGCCTCATCGCCGCCGCAACTTTTCACCAACCGGCGTCGCCGCCGCTTTTTTTTTTGTATTTTCACTTAGACAGTCCCCTCTAAAGGAATTTAGAATATTTCGGGCCGCCGCTGCCGGCTTCAAGAATAGAGGAGGGGAGGGGCTGCAATATTCATAGTCCCCCTTAGAGGGGCAGAATATTTCAGCTGAGGCCCCGTTAGGGACAGAATATTCCGGTTTGGGGGGGGGGGGGGGGGCAGCTTCACCGTACGGGGAGAGGCTCTCCGTTTGGTGAAGCTGACCTTTTCCTCCTTATAATAAAGGGAAAAGAGTCAGCTTCACCGAAATGAACCTCCCCCACCATATGGTGAAGCTGACCCCCCTCAATTCTTGTACACGGCGGCGGTCGTGACAGCGGCGACATTTTTTTATACATATATAGAGAGATAGTAGTTTCTGTCCCTTTCGGTGTTTCGCCGTTAATTCGATAAATCGACGTGGGCGAACGGTATTCCACCCCTTCTGCCGAATGCATTAAATACAGGTATCGGTAAAACTCTGTTATTCACTAAAAAAAATAATGATATTATTCCGTTGTTGTACTGTACTTCCTGCGTTGTTTAGCAATCGAGAGGCCCCTGTTTTTTTATTTACTTTCTCATCCCATACGAAGTATGGATTAAAAGAGAAAGTATTGTAATCACGAGAAAAAAAAGGTCAAATTTATGGACTAAATAACTCTTTTCAACATGACAGAATGAAAAAAAAAAAACTTTCTCACGGTTGTCCTCATAATTGTGACTCAATCTCTCATATTTCATGTCCCAAATAGTTTCTTTTTGTTCAAAAGTATTTGAAAAAAAGAGATTTTCCTAAGATGTCCGTCTGTACGTACGTATCAATTTTTCTGGTATGTTCACAATAACTTTTCGCAGACATTTCCTATCGCTGTGAAACTTTCTGTGTCTTCTATATGTGGAATGCGAGTTTGGTATTGAAATCAGAAGTTTTTCATCCACATTTTCTAGTTATTTGCTTGAAATGTGAAAAATAAATATTTGAAAAAAACTCTTAAAAACATTAAAAATACTTGAATTTAGTTTAGTTCAATAGACTGTGACCCAAGTGGTTCGCAGAAAATAAGTTTTTCTGTATACCGGTTCTTTCGTCCCCTCACAAAACGCAACATGGAAAATAATGGGCATTGAATTTCCATAAATCTTGTCGCAGGGTCACTAATAAATGAAAAAAACAAAGTAACGTTATAAAAATAATCTAAATTAAATTTTTATACAAAAAACACGCTGATAATTAATTGCACCTGCCATCAAACTCAAAAAATTATATAATCGAATAGATTTTTGGGGTTATAAACACGTATGAAGTATTCATCACAGGTAAAATGTTTCGTTACAAAAAAATCGTTCATCAAATTATTCAAGAGAATTTTGTTCACGCTGGTCGCGTCGAATTTACCGAAATTGTTGTATCACATCACTAGCTTCACGCAAATAATGATCGGCATGAGAAAGTCACGGGTTGCAACACGCCAGTAGCAACTGCTTCGTGTCCAATTTTTTTTTTTAGTGTTTCAGAAGGCCGAAGGTTGCTTTAGCACTTTAGGTCGAATATATAAAACCAATGGCAGTTTTGCTGGATCACGGATGTTCGTAAATTCGTATAGACATTTCGTGTGTGTTTTTTTTTTTCGTCGAAGAAATAACGATCGATGAAACCACAGTGAAGTTCGCTATAACCACAAGTATCCCAATAACGCGTCCAGTTTGCCGAGAATCTCGTCGATAAATAACCGCATCAACGATAGCAGAGCTGATGCTCTCTTCGCGAAATCCCAATAGACTAGCACGACCGTTTCTATCTCTATACTCGAGTCGAAGAATCGAAGAGGTACGTGAATATATTCGATCTTCTTTCTCGAAAGAAAAGTGCGTGTTTCACGATCTTACGCAGGGCGGCCCAGTACGGGTGACACCATTGTTAACCTTTCTCCTTCATTTTTTTTGCGACTTTCGTTCGTGTGTTCTGTGTCAGTAGGTGCGTTCGCAATTTGATAGCGGACCGTGAAGCAAAGTTCTCAGGCGATCGTTTTCCTTCTTCCAGGGTCGTCCAATTGCTTCGCTGTACTATCTACGTAACCTACTGGCTAACTCAAGTCCCGTAGTCCTCACGGCCTTTCCTTTCTTCTTCACCTTCGTAAATCCCCTTTCGGCGTAATCGTCGACCGGAAAAGAGCGGGAGGTGTACGGGCCGATGATCTCCCGAGCAATTCGTTTTTATAGGAAATCGGCAATCCGCATAGCCCGAGAGTAGCGAAGGAAAAAAAGGGGAGAAAGCGTGGTCGTAGGAGGGCATTACCTTGGGATATCTATGCGGCGAGGCAGAGATATTCAGTCGTCCGATAGCGCCAAAACCGATCAGAAGGATTCTGAGGGGAAGGTCGGAGATGGAGGGAGGGGGTGTGAGTGAAAGAGAAGGAAGTAACGCAGTGCCGAGAGGTCAGTCCCGGGTGATGGTTAACGATCTCGCCACACCGCAGCCAACGTTGTGAAGTAAAGACGAGGAAAAAGAAATCTTTTGCTCGGCTCCGAAAATACGGCTCTATCTAGTTTTTTACCTCTCTCTCTCTCTCTCTCCCTCGGCATGCCCCTAGGGACGACCGGAAACAATTCTATACATGGTATTCGTACTCGTAGACGTATACACTCTGTTATCTATCTTTTTTTCTCCTTCGCTCTTTCTATTTCAAGCTGACTGGGAGTGAGAGAAATCGCGAGAGAACCCAAGTTGCGCGAGTTCGAGATTCGACGAGATTCTCGTGCGGAATCTCAGATCGGTTCGGGATTCCTCAGTCACAAAACCCTACACAGCTACAAACCCCACCCCTTGCTCCAGCTTTTTGCCCGCGGAAACTCCTTCTCGTTTCACCTCAACCCTCTTCGGGATGTTCTAACATCGTGGCGAATACGCTACCGGTGCAGACGCGAATGCCTGTGCATGCCTATTAGATCTTTCGTTATTCCCCAGGAGATTTTTCCGGCTCTTTTCCGAGAGCCACTCCACGTGCTCTCCTTAACTTGACGGCTAACCAGTAATATTACTGCCTATACTGTATACCGATATGGTATAGATACAGAAAATGCCACTATGCGGCGAATACTTTCCAGATAAGGGATGGCGATCCAGGCAGCTCTTCGATATATCTCCCCCTTACCGCTTGCACTTTCTCAGAGAGTGGTGTTGGATACTACGTCTTTCAGGATAGACGGGAGAGAGAGCGTATCGACTTCGCTATTGCCGTAGTCCGAACTTTTCTCCGACCCATCGGTCCTAATTCATCCAAAGTACGAGTATAATTTTACGTTCTAAGATATACCAATTTTTTCACGATGATATCGACCCACGTTCGAGGCAAATGACCCGACGCTGTAGCCCTTGCAGCAGCGATTTATTTCACTATCGTGAGCTGAGTCACGTACGCAAGAAGCTATGCATTTAGAAGCAAGCGCGAAAAATCCATATTTCTCTATGTTTCCAGTGAATGCAACATTTCGCAACGAAAGATGCATGCCCCGCGCATGGAAACAAATCTTTTACGTGGCTGTAAAAGATTTCGGAAGATGGATAGGTCAAATTAAATATACATTAGATTCTTCTCGACGTTGAGAATTCAATCGCGTACAGCGAGCGCACACTTTTAACTCTGTTATCGAAAAGAGGGTACTTTTATTTACGGAGAGAAAAGAAAAGATTGGTCGCCACTTCGCCGGGTGACCGTACTAGTCGTGTTTTTACATCTCCCTACATCACGCATATGCCATGCACGTTAGCATGACTTTTAAAGTTACAATGACAACGGCAATTGCAAAGATTGGTATCACTTATCATATGCCTAACTATCTCGTAGACGATGAAAAGTCAGACAGCCTCTGAATTCCTCTGTATTTCAAAGAATAACTCTTCCGGTAAAACATAATGAACGACCTGTTGTCATGATGCTTAAATCCTTAATTCCGAATTCTGACGAATGATTTTCACGTGAGTGATACACACATTTTGTATGATTTATATTTTATTCGTCATACCTTTGAGACTGGTGCTCTTCTTAATTATTATAATTGTTGATACGTATATAAGCATTTTCAGTTTGTTTTTGAAAACCTAACCGTGAAATTATTCTTCTCGTGGTTTCCTAACGTCAAAACCGTTGAACGAATTATAAAATGCCTTACAGGTAAAATGTACGAAATTTTATGCTGGATGTTCTTAGCAAAGTTTTTCATTGATTCATTCAGATGTTCGGTTGTGAAGTTCTGTTTAGTTGCGGAACGGGATGAAATTTCGATCGTCTAACTGAAAAAATACAAATAGCAAAGAACACACTCATTGGAATGTTATATCATATGCTAGTCCTCAAATGTCAGTAACGGTAATTCTCGTCGAAAAAGGTACATTTGCCAGACAATTACAAGAAAAAACTAAAAAACGAAATGAAATTGAAAAGATATCTCTGATTAAAAAGTGGTTAATTTGCAAAAGGATTAAATAATTTTCCAGGGCGTAAAATAATCTTTGATGTACTCAGAGGAACGCCTATTGAATTCTTTCAGTAGGTTGTTTCCAGATTTTGATTTTACTTCTTTCCGTAGTGACAATCGACTTTTCGGAATTAAAATTGACGATTATCTGTAGAAAATTATGCGGCATTTCGCGGCCAAGTGACGAAAAGTGATTTCTTTGCACTCTGATATAAACGCCATCGACAATGATGGCTCACACTTTGTCTGACAACTGCGGTGTATTTCCACTGGAGTTGGTAGAGTAACGAGAGTTCTCGAGTGAGTACGCGAAATGTTTGTTTCACCGGTGGACGGAAATGTGGTTAGATTGTATACTAGTCGGACGAATGAACTTCTCTACCGCTGGCATTACCATTGGGAGCCATATCAACTTGGCGTTGCGAGGGATGTTTGTCTCTCGCGAATCCCTCCTGTGGTGCTCGGCGTCACGCTACACGAGTCAGCGTGATACCGGTCAAGCCACTGAAATATTAATCGCTGAATCGTACAGTGTCTGGCGAACGAAAATTCGATGCTTCCGTAATATTGAAGAGGCATGGCGCATAGAAGTTGTAATATCTCGCGAGAGATATTCTAATAAATTCAATGGACATTGACGCTAATACGAAGAGAAGCGGTGATCAAAATTTAGTGTCGTGAATAATACAACCTCAACGAGTAAGTATCGAAGGTACCATGAAGATCTTCTTGGTAATTGGTTACGCGCGAGCGTGCCTCGGGAAACTTTATAGTCGCTTCTAGCCTGTTCCTTTCCCGCCGTCCGGCTTTCTTCCCATTGCGATTCATTATTCCGCCGTCGAAAAGAGTAGAGAGCCACGAATGAAATGGGCCAAGAAGAATGAGAAGACGCGGTACCAAGATCCTAGCGAAACAATCGTAACAAGTACACTATAGTAGTGTAGGCAACCACTCAATGCCGGTTGGTAAGTTTCGAGTAGTCCTTTAAGAAGAGGAGAAGAAGAAGAAGGAAGGGGACGTAGTCGACAAGCGGGGCTTGACGTCTTTTTCAGTTGTGAAACGTCGTCGTCCCCTCGTTTCTAGTAATACTGGCCAGAGAACAGCGGGAACGGCACACCGGAGTTAGCTAAGGAGTGGCGAGTTTCCAAATAGTTTCTCTCTACGCTTCTCCGGGATACACTGTCTCCCGTTCTCACTCTCTCGTTTGCCATTGCGCCAGTTGATGCCCGGAAGCGGAAGACAGAATTGAGCGAGGCTTGACGGGAAAGCGAAATAGCAGACTGGTGGAGACGGACAAGACCAGCGGATGAGACTAGGTAGCAGATTGAAGATAGTTAAGGGGATGATGAACAATCTCCGTTCCTCGAGCTTATTCCTGACACACTCTAGAATCGCGCAGAACTATTTGTCAGCTCTCAACTTGCACCCATTCTATTCCCATTTAAATGTGAATATAATAATCATTGTGATACCATCGCGTCAATGTAACTCGGATTGTATGATTCGATAATCTGAAAATCAAGCAATGCTAATTGAAAGTCGCGTATGGAACAAATATTGCGTGCGAATAGATACGAAGGCGTGAAACGCCCCCAACTACAGATACGCGACCTTTGAATTCTGTGCAATTTTTTCTTTTAACTTTGACGTCAATACAGCAAAAGAGAAAGGGTAAGGTAAGTGATAGCGACTGTACGTCGACGAAGCTTTCTCGAGAAACATTTTACCCCGCGAGTTTCTTTTTCCTGATAACAGTCGGAGAACGAACAAGAGTTGGCATTTAGCGCGGAAAAGAAGCTTGCCTCTCTCATTTCTCCGCGTGTCCCCGGCTCACAAGTGTTCGTGTTCATCTGATCTCATTTCCTATGTAAAGTCGTTTGTTTTCTCTCTTTCACTTTTGCTCTCTCAATCTACCCGGCTCTTCTGACTCGGCTCATTCTTGTTCGCAAGAGACGACGTCCAGAACCGCGACGTTCATCTTTTCCGAGAGGTAAAGCTTATATATTGTGCATAGTATATCTCTTTGTAAGAATGACATTTCATTATCCCACTCGCCCGAGAGAACAAAAGAAGTCGAGCATTTTACGTCTCTCACGTAGAGCTACTTTCTTCCTGCCGTTTATACTTTCATAATATTAAAAAAAAAAGAAAAATTCTCGTTCGGATATTTTTACGCTTTAACGCCAACTGCTGATGGCTTTCTAAAATCATGGAATTTAAAAAAATTTCTACAGTTTGAATATGATGTTTAAAATATTGTTCATGGAGCGATTCGTTGTCGGCAAAAAAAGGAAAAGTTGCCGCGATTTTACGTAGCTGCTACTGACTAGTTTAACACACAGGCAGTCGAGAATATTTCTCTCCCAGGTGAGTCCGCAGAACTGTAGAGAGAGGTCTGACGCGTGGTAAAAACTTCCTAACTAAATAATAAAAAATAAAAAAAGGAGGGAACATTTTTTGAGCGCAATAAGTTTTTGCGATGGTGCTGGCAGGGTATGTATACTCTCTTCTCTGTGCTGTTTACGGAAACTAACGCAACGGTATACATACGTGTACGGGGCAGCAAGCATTGCACCTACCGTTGTGCATTAAAATTAATGTCTCGTATGACGTTGTACGGCCAGCACAGGCGAACGCGATTGTAACGCGGTCACGCGGCTGCAACAACGGAGATCTGGTATATCCAAGTATTCTACGTGTGCGACATCCGCTCCCTCTCTTACACATGTACATTATTGCGCTTGCATGTTTAATAAGCGCAGGCCTATTAACGCACGCCACGTGCTCGGAGTTTGTTATAATTTGTATTTACCGAGTTACGGTAAAGCCAAATAATTAACATAAAATTTATCAAATTTCTGCATTAATTAAAAGGCTATGGCTCGCATAATTCGTTTATGAATCGTGTATCACTTGTATTGCGTAATGTGAACGGCACAGTGGAATCGCGATATATGTATGTATATAGAGTTGTGCCAATATGTTCTCGATATTTTACATAACTCTGCATATTGTCAGATTAAAAAAAGAAAAAAAAAGAAATTGGTCGATATGCGATACCGCAGAAGAAGAAGTAACGACGATGCTCGGAAAGGCGTGTGAAAATTGTTCGCGTAACACGCCTCGAAAAGCGCGAATTTTCCATGCGATAGCCGGGGAAACGTACGCTTGCCACGAGTTTTCCTTTTCATGCAAATATTGGCAATAAATCGTATCCAACCGTGAATTCGTTACTTCCGGTTGGTCGCTTTTCACCAAGCTAGAGAGCGCCGTTGGGAGGAGGTAGCGGGAGAGCACGGGGAGAGAGCAGACATAGCAGTGGCTCCTCTATCCAAGGAGAACGAGAGTATGAGGATGCGGGGCCGGGGGATATCCTCGCGTCCCATGCCGGCCACGTATGCACTCAAACACAGAGGTTTTACACGCAATACATGTGTACGTAAAAATGTGTACATACAGTAATGTAGAATCAAGAGGACTCGAAAGCTGTTGAAAGCGTCTAGGCGAGCGTATTTTATGGCGGCGCGGCAGTGTCTGTTTCCTCTTTGGCGCGTCGCGAACTTCGACTTTTTATTCGTCGACCCGGGAGGGTGCTGGCCGTACGAGAACGAGAGCTTGAAAAGAAAGGGAAGAAGGCGGCAACGCAGTGTCCGATCAGATATCGATGCCTCGATCACGTCACCCGAATCTATATACAATCCCCCCTTCCCCATCGCCTCTGTCTCCGCTTCGTCGCACGCTTGGCACCGTTTTAACAGCGTCGTCGGGGGCAGAACCACAAGTTATTCGCCAAGTTTCGATTATCCTTTGCCTCTCACCTCGAAAGGTTTATCACACGAGAGAAATCCTCTTTCTCCGAGTCTGCTTATTTCTCTTGAAGAACCAAAAAAAACCGCTGGTGGCTGAGACGTTTCTAGTTCCGATGTCAGAGACAGCATAGAAATAATAGACGTGAGAACATAAAGGGCGGATTTCCGATGCTTCAGCTCGTTTCGCTTACAGCGTTCTTTGTGTACGAATGTAATTTCCCGGAGCAGAATCGCCGAGTTATCTCTGACCGGAAATCAACCGATGTTGGATCGCTTCGCGTTTTATGCGAATGCAAGTTAATCCCCTTGCAATTGATCGTTAATTTGATGAGCATTTCAGACACTATTATTATAAACCTTGTGGTACAATCTCGATGCGTGGCTCGGTACGGGGTTTGTCGAATTTAGTCGTCGAACCGCTCGAACGAGCCGTATATTACCGCGCCTATAATAATATGGAAGTCTCACGGTAGGAAGCGAAATGTGTGTTTAAAGCAGTGTGAAGTCCAATGCGTGTACAGCACGTTTCACGAGGTACAACACGACACGAACTCCCGAGATCTCAAGCCTCCGTAAAGCAGTCCACTCCGACTACGAAGTTCGTACAATGGTTAATGTACTCGTAAAACTTACTCTGAAATTGAAGTAATTAAAAGCTCCCATAATAGGACTGACTTTGCGAGACGTACGTACGTACACTCGAGACTTTAAGATTAATATGTCTACGATAAGAAACGCGCTGTAGAAAAATAAGTCTCAAACAACGAAAAAAAAACAAAAAAAAACAAAAAGTCGTCACAACACTCTTCTCCAAATGTTTTACACGCCATCGTTAAGACAAACTGAGCCGAGAATACGAGGCGCTATCCGCCGAAATACGCGCAATTGCACTTTCGTAAATCTTGATTGCATCTATGACACGCTAAAATAGTATAATGGACCCTTAAAGTGAAAATATAAGTTTTTCTTTTTCTAGTTTTTTTTTTTTTTTTTGAGAGTCAGCCCACTTTTTGCACGTGCGACTAAATAATGGATGTATTAAAGTTTGAAGCGGCAACGTGTGCGGGTACACGAGGCATCAGACTCCCGAATGCACAACAGCATACGGGGAAAGGGCACGGTATTCAATATGGGCATCTAAATGTGTCTATTTTCCGGAGGCGTGTTTATATACGAGGCAATCTGCACAAATATTCTCTCTGGTCGCTTCGTCGCGCCGAGAGTTTCCTGGGGCGAAGCTCTTTTGTATACGAGTAGCGCGGAACCAAAGATGTACAGTATTTGGTATCGTCGTCGGAGAGAGTCATTGTACGCTCCCCCTCTCCTCTTGTACTGTACGTTAGGTACTCAAGTTCTAGCGTTCTCCTCGTAGTAGTCCTTCGGGTGGAGAAACGCTTTCTCAAGCATCGGGTCGTAAATAGAGTGGAATCTTTCTGTCTGTAGCAGTGGGTTATACGCGGAATTGATAAACAGCCTTTATATCAGTGATTTAACGTGTCTTAAGATTAAGGTTATACGATGGAAAGAAATAGATGCGATGATATACCGAAAAAATATATATAACGAGGCTATGAAGTGTCTTAAAAACCTTCAGTTATTCCATGTACTTTTGGAGCAAAAGTGGTAAAAGCAAACGTAGTTAAAGCCCTACAAATCGCGATTCTTTTATTGATCAATCGTGTGCGAGTTTTATTGCCATCATTAAAGCGCTATCTTCTTAATTGCGGCAAGGCGAGGTGAAACGTGAATTTCATTCGTCGAAGCATTAAAATTGACAGGATACGCGACGTACAGTAATAGCAGTCGCGGTAGACAGAAACCGAGAGAACAGAGACACGAGCTGCAAAGTTGTAGCCGTTATATAGGGCCTCCCCCGGTCTCTCACGACGAGAACGCCGTGAATGCCGGGGATGCCGAGTTTCTCTGGTAAAACCTATTTTCCACTGGCTTCCCTCCGGCATTTCTCCACACTACCACGAACATCTCAGGCATCGGTAGCACCGGCTACGACGTTCACCTCCCCCGACGATGTACAAAATAAAACTCGAGTCGTAAAGTGAATCTTAATGTCTCGCGCGCCGTAATGCCAGGAGGAAATCGCGAGCCGAGGGGTCTCACGTTATAGCTTTCGTGTCAGTGTTATGTCTATACGTACAGGAATTCATCCCTGGTTACTCAACCTCTTGTGCTCGTCGCTTTACTCTCTTAAGACTTTTAATGAATAGCCCTTAATTACGAATACGATTAATTTCATCGCATACACATGCGTCGAAATTTAGAATTCTCGGCAGTGATGAAAATTGTATGAGCACTCGAGGTCTCGATCCTCCTTTGTCTCTTCAATCTGTTAAATAAAAAGTAGGTTGACCGATTATCTCAAGTAATCCTAATCGAATTCTCACTCCATCTCCAGTTTCACTTGCCAAAAAGTTTCTACTCTTTTTATTCGAGGAACTGCTATAGACGCAATGCGGAATGCGTTAATCTTGCTACTGTTGCCCTTGATTTACGAGTCGCGAAAATAAGGGAACTGAGTAGAAGATCGCGAAGGTTAACAAACCGCGTTCTTAGTCTGTTGTTGTTGAACGCGTTGATAATTTATTATCACACCTTTAGTAACAAAAATTACCAAAAAAATTGTGTTTTGTGTTCCCTGCGTGAAAAGTTTGACTTTTCGTGCGTACGTTCAGTGCGTAGAGAAAGTCACTTTTTTGGCCAGTCTGCGTAGAAAAGTCGACGCATGCGCAGAGCGCAATAGTCGTTACTTTTTACGCACTAACTTTCAGCGCACAGGTCAGTAAGATTAGGGCACTTAAAGTCGAAGTTTTCACGCAGTCAGCAGAAAAAATTGTGCACGAGTGTGAAGGGATGGACAAGTCGAAAGCGAGTAGCAGAATTGCCATCTTTTTGCGCCCTTGCTATACAAATTACTATTTCGCAATTCCGAATATTCCCCTTGACATTGCGTCGAGAATACCGCTGAATTAATATCCAGTTGAAAAAATGCAATGAATTATGTTCTCTAAAACATTTTTTCCCGTTTTTTCTATCGACCAATAATAACCGCATTAAAAAACAATTCTGGAAGTGTGCCAAATATCGTATCTTTCGTATATTTTTCCGGCAGAATGCAATAGACACCTGGGTTTTCTAGCAATTATATCGGGACGGAACGGTATAGATATTTTAAATTTGAAAATACAAAAATTCATAAATTACTAAAAAAAGATCATTCGACAGATCAAGCTATATTCATACATTTTATCCCTATGATTTGGAATCCGTCCCTAATTTTGTATCTAGGATTATATTTGACACGAAACTCCGTGGCAGAACGAAAAAAAAGCTGGCACCGCCAGAATGCGCGCTTCGTATTTATACAATTTATTCACCTCTCGAGACGAAAAATTAATTCATAAATACATTATAGTTTAAATGAGATTGTACTTGTTGAGCTGACTCGATGCGTGTTAACGCCTCTCATATTTACGAAATGCGGTGACACTTCGCAAAAAAAATAATTGGATAATAAAAATGAGGCGCTGGTACTTCGAAGAGTTGAGAGCATTGGTTGAGAAATTACCACTACTCGGTGGTGAGATCTTTTTGCCTCTCGTCAGAATCGAGAGAGAGAGAGAGAGAGATGTTTATTAATGCCCTAGTTAAAAACTATGGGGCAATTACGGCATCTATGGGGCAATTATGGGGCAACTATGGGGAGAGAGAGAGAGAGAGAGAGAGAGAGAGAGAGAGACTATCATCGCAAGCTTTTTCTCCAGTTATGCGTCTAGTGTCGTTGATGTTGGTAGTACATAGAGACGAGATGAGATATATGTTCGAGGTTCGTATACACTTTTGGGCCCATCAATTTCAGGGTTTCCTGACCCTCGAAGAGAATGAGAGTCAGAGATGTATAGGTCGTGTGAACTTTCCCAAACAAACTGCAAGACTGATTACAAACACTGAGCGGCTCGACGTGAAACCCCGTACCCAGCAACAGGAACCTTAGAGAGAGAAATCGGGCCCCTTAACCCCTTCTCGCTTTGAGCGAGCCGTCAGGATCCTCTGGTCGCTCCGTCTCGCCCTCTTCTCTTCCGCTGTTGCACGCTCCCATGGAACTAACGAAGGTGCTTTTAGATCGTAACCTTTATGAACAAGTCTGGGTGAGAAAAGCCCGTCGAGAACCGTTGCCGCTGGTCGACATCGCTAGAGAGCATCAACTTTCAAGGAGAAATAATCCGACGTCGTCGTAGCCTTCTCTTCATCGGACCCCGTGAAAGATGCACGCATCATTTCTCGGTCCCTCCGTTCGAGGTACACTTTCTCTACATTTCTTCGTAAAACCACAGTATACGCCTAGTATCCAAACTTTACTCCCGCGTCAAGCCGAAGAAGGCCCCGGGAGCACTTCGTGCAGGAGTTACTTGTGCACGGTAAATCCGATGTTTAAAATTAGTCAGCTTTAACGTTGAAGGAAGATGCGAAAGTACCGACGAACGCGAACGCGAGAACCTTACGGAGGAATCGGTGGTGGCGCCAAGCACCGGAAGAAGCTGGAGGAGTAATAAAGCGTTTCTCCGAAGCTTTCAAAGAGTTTCCTTCGCCACCTCTCCCATGCATCTTTCTCGTCTGGCGACGGAAGTTCACACTCACACCTCGCCGACATTATTCCTCGCGAATGTCATTAGCATTTTGAAGATATTCAGTGCATCCCCTCATTCGCAAGCTTGAACGAAGGAGGAGTGGAAAAAACTGAATAAAAGAGGGAAAATGGATCAACTGACCATCTCGGTCGATTGGATGCTTTACGACTTAATACGCTCTACAGCTTCGTACTCACGCATTTAATCGAGACTCGGCATAGCGGCGGGTTGCGTTTGAATTTTATGCTGCAAGACTATAATCAACTTCTTCACAACTAGATAAACGTAAAAATATTTATTACGCCATCAATTATCCGAATGCAAAGATCGTCAACAGACGGTATAACAAAGGGAGGGAATAATGTCATCAGCGGCGTAGATGAGGTCTCGGAAGTCTTAGCTCGATGAATAAGGAGCTTATGATAGAAGACCTTCTTGTAGGAATGATACGAGTAGGAAGCAGCGAGTGTTAAACGACCGTACGAGCCCGTCTAGGCTCCCGACGAAGGAAACGGCTGGTCGGTAGGTTCGCCTAGCTGGGAAGGACTCGGCAGCAAACTCTCAGCAGCCGGAGAGAGGCTGCATGCTAACTGCAAGTTTCAGGGCTGCTCGATGGTTTGCCATGCAACGACGACGACGACGACGCTGGCGGTTCCTAGGTAGCCCGCCGTCCAGGTACTTAATACAACGGACGCATAAATCAGCCTCCTGACGGGCCCAAGATTAAGCACGTGGCCACATTTATACGAGCGAGAGAGCTGCGGTAGACGACCGGCTAATCCGCACGTGTCATCACTCGCCGAGCTTCCCAAACCCTTTTCCATCCACAGATGATTAGATTTATGAGAGTAGCGGGATTATTTGTCGTCATGAACAGACTTTTATTACATTGGTGCAGGGATAGACGTGCAGGGGAGTTATCCGAGCATGCGAGCATCCACGCGGATGGATAAATGAAGTAAGACGCTCGCGCGTGACTAGCACTGTACTTACTTTTCTTTTATGTCTTTTTTTCTCGCACGAATGTGAATGTGTGTCTGTGTGTATGTGAGTGTATATGTGTATGCCGGTCGTCGTTTTACGATGCGCCCGAAGCTGCAAAAGCAGAAGCTGAAGAGAATGAGAAGCATCAGCAGTATAGCTGGACCGAGAGATGTGTGTTACAGTTTCGGCGGGAGGAGGGGACAGGAGAGAGAATGGGACAAACAGGGCAAACGAGAATCCGGTAGCACTTCAGTTACACGTGGCATCGATGCTTCGGCACAATCAGCGTTGCACACCTTTGCCCGCTGGTAGATTTTCGATTTACGGATCCACTCCGTAAAATTGAAGACTGCGTGACATCACGCAATCCCAAGTGACCGGTCAACGAACGCATACACTATATTACTATCAGCGTTTTTTCCCCCATAGATTAACTCACATTTTGCAGGACTTCGAGTTCACGGTCCAATATAAACGATATGTCAAAAATGTAACACAAGTATAGATATCAAGCTTTATATTGCGGAAATTACGAATAGGGATACCAGATTAAAACGGAATGGCAAATCAAGCGTAAATGAGCATTTCACTGACGTATAGCGAGATACAAAGCGCAATTGAAAGATTGCGTCTCTCGTTACCCATTCGGCATACAGGATTGGGTCAGCTTCTGCATGCACGCATAAATTCGTATATCGCGGAAGTACGTACACATTACGTTCGTTCGGATAGTTGGGTTAGCTCTGTAGTAGCGAGGGGGTGGTTTACCGAATCACTGCTGGCATTGCGTTATTCGAGAGTGTATTCGCGTAGTAGCGTGAGGTCCAGGTTGGATTCGCAGGAAGCCGAGCCAGGCGTGATTTGTATAGGATATATGTATAATATGTATGTACTGGACGTCCTGGTCTTCCGTATGGACATAGAACAGAGGCGGGGGTGAGTGGCAACGCAAGCAATATGCTGGTGGAATGGCGCTTCTGCTTTCGTTCGTCGTTTGGCAGCACATAGTGTTGGTTCTCTCGCAGAGGAAAGTGGCGACGAAGTAGCATGGGAGAGAGGGAGGGGAGAGGGAAAGAGGATCGAGCAATGGCAATGCTCGCCCCAGAGAGTCGGTGGTCGCGTTCACGAAAATGAGAGGGTGGCCCAACACAGCAGGAGCAATGCGAGAGAACGTTCGAGGTCTGTTGCCGGCCAGGGGAAACCCGAGGTTTCTCTGTGGTTTAGTTTAGAAGGCAGTTTGCTCTGTTTATATGTGTGCGGTTGCTAACAGCCCCTGAGAAGGCTCGACTTGTGTACCTTAAACCGCATTTCTAGCAACACCGGGCGGGCACCATCACAGCATCAGCTCGCCCTGTTTACACTCTCTCTTCGTTTCACCTCGGTTTTGGTACACTACCTCACCCATCCCCCTTTTGCTCTAATATACAATCCGAGGTGCTATTATATGCACAGAAACCTCTTGATGTTACTCTTTGTGTGTGACACGATACGCTTAAACTGTGCCACGAACAAAGGCCAACTGTTATTTTCACGTTGTTGACATCCCATTATGAATTGCACACACGATGGCTTACCACCTCCGAGATAGCTGCGACTAAAGATTGACAAACGGAGACAAACGCGAAGAATGAGAACAAAAGGAATGACTTTGAATCTGTTTTATTGAATACGAAAGTTTGCTGGTAAGTTTCCCGATGATACGGCAAATCGGATAAAACATTTGAATGAGTTTGTTCATGGAATTAGAGTTAAATGCGTAAATATACGACTTATTGAGGAGCGACGCATCTTTCCGATAAGATCGTACGAGGGAACGGCTAATCTCCGTTCTCCGGCAACCATTTCACCCAGCTGTTAGAAATGATAATTGTGCGCACTTGGAAACTTCTCATCCTGGCCGAGGATGGCGGTCGTGGCAGCAGCAAGGAGTAGAAACATTGGATTATGCAATCGCACCCTGCACTCTCTCTCCCTCTAACGCTACACCGGGGAAAGCTTGGCTGCCACCGCGAGATATACATATATAAGCGGCCTATCTCTCCACGCTACGTGTTCGGAATAACGATTGTTAACTCGGGATGACGTCGTCTAATTTGCCAAGGATTATGGGCGTACTCTGCGTACCCCACGTTACTGTACATCTATGTACGTACGTACCCACGCGTACGTATAGTGTAGTCCGCTCGACGGCTCACAGGCCCGGCAAGTGCAGCATTAGTCTTCGTTATAAACTCCTTCGAGCTCTGATACACGTTACCTGATCGTATACGCCAACCTCGAAACCTTCTCATTCCCTTCCCTTTCGTCCTCACTTCCTTGCATTATCCAACAATGCATTCCATCCATACTAACTTTTGGCCGAGAATATTATATGCAGTATACATAGATATAGGAATAATACGAGCCGTGTAACTAATAACCATTTGCTCAAAAGTTTATTCACAACTCTACAGCAGAACAAAACTAGGTTCATCGATGTGCGGAACTTTCTTCCGGAATTGACGGTTTTAAAAATCCTAAAATTTGAGTTATAAATAATAAAATCACTAAAAGTTCAAACATTCGAATGGATGATATTAACGGCTCGACCGTCAAATTAAGTATATCATTCGCAGCCGCAGTATTGCATTTAATTTCCGAGGTTTCATTATTAATCGAGCAAATATGAAAAGGTATCCGATTGGTGAATTATCCGATAATAATTTGTCGGCACTTAAGCCGCGAAGCCGGAATATCAGCTTGCTGGAATGTAAGTGATATAATAGTATATTGCGAGAGCGCCGCATATCTCAAACCATCTGACTTTCCAAGGGTTCCCTTTCTCTGTGTACCTTGTACTGCCAACTCTCGTATTTTCTCGCACACTCGAATGACAACGAGAATGGAAAAGCACGCTCTTCAATTTGGTCGTGAACGAGCTTATGTATACCGTCGGATAAAACGAGAACGCGCAACGCAGAACAGCAACGTGAATTAAAAGAGAAGCCTCGATCGTTCGAGGATTGCGAAGCACTTTTTTTCCTTCATTTCCGTGACACTGTTCCAGTCACAGATACTCATTTGTTACAAGGTTTCACCGGTACAAAGGCACAGAATACGATAAGCTTGACTAGCTTTTAAAAGTAGACGAAAGCCAATGCTGGACTCAATCCCGCGTTACATGAACGGATGGAAAATCTTAACGTCGCGTTAACGTTATAAAATAGACTGCTCGCTCGCGATAGTTTTTGCAGCTCGGCGTAAATGATTCGCGCGGCAGTGGTAGGAAGATGGCTTAATGGCAGAATCGATTGGATCATTAAAACGGAGCACTCGTAGCTGGGACGAGTTTGCATTGCAGACGTCTCCGGGGGGACGACAATCTCATGCAAATGGTAAAATTCCGATGTTTCCAAATATCTCTCTCACACTGCTCTGCATATTTTAATCAATCGATTAATATGATAATCTACGAGATTAAGAATAAAATAAATAATGTTCGTGTGACTCCGCTATACTCTGATAAATTTATGAAGCTCTATTTGAGATATCCATCCAATCTTGATAATTTAGCGACCTTTACAGCAGTGAAGGGAAAATCTGATTCAATAGAGTCCGCGTGACTCGGCGCTTGACACGAGAGTCGTCGGGCATTAAGCTAGTCAAAGGTGGCACGTTGTTTTACTGGTGATGCGTACAGTGTAGCGGAGATAATACAAGAATATGAGGACAAAAAGTCTGAGAAAATAATATCATCGAAAGGCATAAGCTCGTGGCGGCTTATCCAAATGAAAAGGGTGAAGGGTTGGCACATGCCGTGCCCCAACATCGCTGTACGCCCGACCCGAGAGCGTGAAAGTAAGGTCGATTAAGAGGATTAAGTGGCAAGCGTGGCAATATGGGGTAAGGCAGAGAACGTAAACGTACGTTAGTCGCGTGGCAAAACGAACGCCCGGCAGACCAACAGCCGCAGGAACCCCTCAACTGTCCACGGTCCGTTGTGTCGGCGATTCAAGGGTTTTGGTTTGGATTCCCCTCCGTACCATTTCATACTGTAACTCAACGACGAAGGGGAACCCTCGTTATCCTCTCTAAGCCGCTTTCACAATGAACCACACTTACGAAACAAAATCGCAATATTTTTTTTTTTCTTTTTTTGTCTACTTGTACAACTGCGAAGCTTAATCAGAAAAAGTATTTCGAATATCAGTTACGAAATATCTTATCGTATGATAAAAATTACGATCGAACTCGGGAATAATAAAGAGATTATTGGAATTTAATCTTCTCGACCTCACCTCCGCGATATCGTGAGTTCATTAATGATAAAGCTACGAGAGTAATCGAGTTTCCTCGAGAGCACTAGTGTGCTCTCTGACACAAACTAACTTATTCTCTTTCTCTCCGTGTCTCGGCCTTCGTAGTGCTTTAACGCACAACCGATAATAGTTGAATCGACTACGGTAATAAAGAGTCGAAGAGAGTCGAAGTTGAACGCAGAAGTGGAACGAAACAGAGGACAAATGGTTCATCCGGTCTCTTGTGAAACGCTACCACGGCCGTAGTTGACATTCGCTACCTCTGTGGGTGCGCTTGGTATTATAGTCTCGCTCTTTCAGTCAAAGGAACCTTGCACTAGCTCCGCTGCTAGTAGCGGCCACACACTTCCAGACATTTTAGCTCTACGAACCGAGAGCGCAGCTCCGGAGTGTAAGGCCATCAAAGGATATCGGGTCACTCTCCCTCTCTTTCTCTCCCTGTCGTATGCTATGTGCACCATTCCCTCGTCATCGTATTGGTGAAAACCCACCAACATAATTTCTCTTTTCATCTTCCTGATGCGCCGGACGACAGGTGATCGAGCTTCTTTGCCACATGTAGTATGTACATGAGATAGGCAAGACAGTCGTTGACCCTACGTACGGTGATTGATAACCATTATGTTAGTTATTCCACAGTGTCTCTTCATTCCAACGCAATGTGTTTGCAATGTCGCTTTCTCTTATATAGTTGAAAACGGCTTATAAGAGCGAAAGACAAAGAGAGTTTAAGCCCGTGTGGCTGCATTAACAATTTCCTTGCAATTCACTTACGTAACCGCACGGGACGCTCAATTAAGACATCGGCACATGCTCCTGATACAAGACAGCAATCGTGAGCAAGAGGCGAGGAGGGGAAAGGGTGTGAGAACTCCCTTCTGTTACGACAAAGTTGCCGGCGAACTTCGTCGGCGTAACCGTGCCGTAGCTTTGCCACGGCAACTATTACCCGGGAATCAGCAGCTCGAGGGAGAAAGACGAAGGGCGGATAAGGATGTGGATAGCTCGGATATTATCAAAGTTTCACACGAGATGCACCAACCCGAGTGATGGGTGAGCAAACGTCGTAGATCTCGCGTACGTTGGCGACATTGGAGTCGGCTTCTGTACGCTCACGATTTTACCTCTTCGTCGATTCGCTCTTATTCCTCTAGCTTATCTCGCGGAGAAAGGAATTCTTTGAATAAACATACCTTTACTTGATGCATACATCGTTGCTGTAAAGCAAAAAGTCTTTTATATTTTTTTCTACCATTCTCCGAAACGACTAAGAAAGTCGTATCGAAATTTTCCACACCGTTTTATTGTGCCGCGATCAGTGTGTTTTTTCAGGTTTTTTTTACGATTAAGTGCGAGTCGATAGACCTGAAGTCTTTGAAAAAGAATGTACTGGAGCATATAAAAATTTCGTGGATATATGCCGCCATACTTTATTTCGCTCATCTCACGCCAAAAGGCTACAAATTTGTCACCGCAATTTTTACTTTACGGTAGTCCTAGCGTTCAGCGGTACTCAACGTCCTCAAAAGTGAGAATTCAGAGAGATATTTCGACGACTTCTCGATAGGATAAAAATCTGAACATAAGTCCTGCATATAGAAGATACTAAAAAGATTAATTTTGCATAAAAACAATTCCAAAGTGTTATTAACAAATAGGCGAGAAAAAAAATTCTTTATCAAATTATCCGTCAGACTAACTTTTTTATTCAGATGAAAATGATATGTTAATCTTTCCGAATACGTATGAATTTTTCCAGAATTTTGTGTACTGTTTGAAAATTGCGTTTTTTTGGAATTTTTTATGTGTTTGTCATAAAATCACCTATTGCACCCAAAAAGTTTCCGGAAGACTCATGAAATAGATCCGTAAATGCAGCTCAATCATGAAAAAAAAACACACAATTTTCAAACATTACACAAAATTCTGAAAAAATTCATACATATTCAAAAAAATTAACATATCATTTTCATCTGAAAAAAAATTTGGTTGACGGATAATTTGTTGAACAATTTTTTTTTACCTATTTATTAATAATATTTTGGAATGATTTTTATGCAAAATTAATCTTTTCAGCACCTTCTATATGCGTGATTTTTTAAAGATTTTTATCCCATCGAGAAGTGTTCGAAATATCTCTCTGAATCCTCACTTTTGAGGGCGTTGAGCACCACTCAGCGCAAGGACAATCTTAAAAAGGATGAGATGAAAAAAAAAAAAAAAATCCTCACTGGAAAAGAAGGAGCGTAGAAAAGGAGAACAAATAAATTGTATTAATGAAAATAGAGTGAAATACCAAACAATTGTTCGCACATTGCAATCGAAAGATTCCAACACTCAATGATGAATAATTCTCCGGGCAATAATATGCAAATAATAATTTGTTACTTCACTCCTTTTTCAGACGGTAGTTTTTTGAATTTTTGTAAAATTATTTTTTTGTCCTGTAATAATATACCGATGATAATGATTTTAATGTATAGCAAGAACGATTAGGATTCTGGATATTCTGTTGCAATCCTACTATTAGCTTTGGCGAACGGTAAAGAAACGGCTATTCTTTTACGCTATGAGGAAAATTAAAATCGTCCTATGCACAAGGAATGAATGCAACTGCGATATATATATATAGGCAATAAAGTCCGGACGACGAGAAAAGTTGAACAACCGAAAGACTGCTGGTCGTCTTTTGCGGTCTCGTTTTATCGGTCCGCGAGTCTAAAGAACGTCGGGGCGCCAGGCAGCGAAAGAGGCGAGATCTCACGATCTCAGCTTTTCTTCTCACCGGTAAGATTTATGTTTACAAATTACTAATATAGATTACCAGAGGGAGAGTTGCGCGACAACGAAACGCGACGATTCTTCGCTGTCTTTTCTCTCTTTATTTCTTTATTGTTTCATTCTCTATTTTGTGGTTTTTTTTTCTTTCTTACTGCAGCACATTTGCCTGTATTTCTGGTCCGCTAACTGCACATCCGGGATGTAACTACACGAACAAAATCGTGGTTACGAAAAAACGCAAAACCCGTACAGCAGAGAGAAAATGTGCTCTCGAGAGCTCTGGGCGCGCACGCCTTATCTTATAAATTATAATCACCCAGTTACTCGGGAACAGAGCGCGGGTCACTCGCGTACGGGGGTCCCATTTTTACATCCGCCAACTACTTTTCCCGAGACAATGCTCAGCTCTTTCTCTCCTTCCTGCTTCTCTCGCCCCCCTTATTCTCTCAGGCTAATGCGAAGGTGCTTTCGTTACCGCACCACATGCATTTCGGTACGTATAACTACCACTCACCATCACCGCCGGAGTACACCGCATTGCGCGCGCGTTAAACCCAATGAAAGCTGCACTCGGTAAAATTATAATTGAGGTCTGAAAAAGCCCTCCTTTACAGAGACTTCCAGAAACGACTGTACCCGTGTCGTATATTTGTATATTATTTATATTTTTAAAATTTTTTTTAATTTTATTGATTTGGCTTATATCACCGGTCGCGGTTCGAGATACGAAGAAAAATGCCACAGTAGTACACGTAAATAACTGGATACATACATATACAGTTTAAAAAAAATGATGGAAGGGCAGATGAAAAATGAGCAAAGGTCTGACAAAAACGCTCTCCTCCGTAAGGGCATGAAGGCAATATCCTGTTTCACCGTGAATGTGTATCTTAACGTGTGTGCAACGGGAAAGGTGAGCGGTGCAAAAAAAAAAGAATACAAATTCGAAGAGAAATACGAAAGATTCTCCACAGTCTCGCCCTTGTTATTTTCCGCGATAATGAGCAGTCCTGCAGAGCGAACGCTGCAGAGAAACTGAGAAGCCAAAAGTCGGCATCAGCTCTCGGTGCAATGTATTCTTTCTTACGTACTCTCACTTTCTCTTTTTCTCTTAAGAGCTTCGCTCTTTTTGCCTGCTTGGCGAAGCTGCTCTTGCGGGTAGGTTTTCTCGCGAACCGACTCAAGAAAGTTCTTTTTCTTCTTTCATTTTTGTTTTTATCTTTACCATCTCTCTCATCAGTTCGTGGAGTGTGGAAAAGAGTAAAATCGGGACAAAGCTCGAACGCTCGTCGGTCTACTTTCTACATAGGTAGCTTTTCTATACGCGTACTACACCGTCTGGACGAGGTTGGCTTCCTCCGCGAGTGGTTACATCCCGAGATGCAGACAGAAGAGTGCACATGATACTCTTACTTGGTAACACTCGACGCTCTGCTGCTCCTTCACAAAGTCGTTCCTAGAATGCTGAGCTTTGTGCATTTACATCCACGGCTTTTAGTATGAATTTACTCTAAAAACGAAACGAAATGAAACACGAAGCGGCGGTCAGGTCCTCGATGCGCGGGTACTCGAGCGCGTGTTTCAACGACTACCAGAACAAACAAAAAAAGACGTTTTTCTGGTGAAAAGCTCCGAGCCACTGCTCCCCTCGTACGTACCGAGGATAAAAAAATATATAAAAATTTACGAACGGTAGGAAAAAAAAGTTGTACCCCAAATTCGAAGATACTTTCTCCAATGGAAAATAATGCGATGAGCTTACAAATTTCATCAAACGGCATTGATTATGAATGCAAAATTACGATCTCCCAGTTGGTATCGTTCGTTACGAGTTTTTCATTATTCATATATGAAAGTAGGATTAGAAGGTTAATGTACCGTGGTCTCAGGGTCTCAGGGAAACGCTGAAGGGAAGCCAAGCAAAATGGGTAAAACGCTTTGTAAATAGCGGCTTAATTATACTACCAACAAAGGGAATTGGGGTAGCTGATAGTGCGAGAGAGAGAAGGTTACCGTGGTAGTCTGCAAAGCAAATCAGGGGTACGAAGACAGGTAACTCCAGTTGAGCCTGGTACCAATCCTTGCGCATATATTGTCAAGCGCTCCAGGGATTACTGAGTTTCACTTCCAGCAGTAGCCAAGATGCCTCGGCGTTCGGGCTGTTAGTGCCTGTGGTGCCTGTGAGCTCTGGGTCTTCCCTACCACGGTGGGGTTGAAATGCTCCTCACCTCCCATTCCTTCCATCTACGACGCGTATTACCCGCATCGCCCAGCTTCCCTCGCACCAACTATTAACTGCATCTAATTACAAGGTCCGATGCAACATAGATGTCTAATTAATGGCCCGGAGATTTATGCACAGATGCACGTGAGTTAGATCGTTTTGCATAAGTCGCTGTTCTCTCTATCTGAAACTACGCTCTCATCTCTACGTAGCATTAGACTAATACTAATGCTTCACCGTACAGTTATAGCAAGTATGCTAGATTATCCGCGGATGTGCACAAACCCCTTCGGTTTTCATTTCGAAAGTAGACACAACCCCGGATTAATTATAAGCCGATCGAGTCTCTAGCATGTGTGACGTTGTCGAAGAAGCCTGACGAATCATGCATGCGGTACCTCGAGTTTACGGATATTCGCTCGACTGTTATTAATGCGCATTGCGTATCCTACCGATAAAGGTCTTAATAGGAATTGTATAACCGTGCGGAGATATATAGTCGAAACTCCGATATAATACAACGAAGGTATTAAACAGCACCCCAGAGTTTCAGCGTCGAAAATAGCCACTTCGGAACGTCATTGCCTATTAGAACCGAACTTGCATTTTATACTCAAAGACTCTTGTCGCGCGTAACTCGAGACGCAATCCCTCGGACCTTCGTGCCTCGTTATATTTGCAAGATTCATCTTGAACCAAAGTCTCTGGTGGCGTGAACTAAGAAACAAGAGCCATTGCGCGACGACAATTCACAAAGATGTATGCCTTAACGAGTCGTTACGAATGGTCAGAAACAGGAGGGAAAGAGGAGAGGGGGTGACATATTTATCTTAAAGTAGGATCGTTTACGAGATTCGTATCACCGTGAAATTTCGTACTACTTTCTCGATTTTATTTGCATAGCTCCGGCTCTCGGTCCGCCCCTTTCATTCTGTGCAGATTGTGAAACTAGTTCAAACTGCCGACGTTTCGAGACGAGCCGCACGCCGCTCGTCTCTCTCTCTATCTCTCTCTCTCGCTCCTTCGCTTCCACTCGGCTTCTGCCCCGACTCTGTGGACCAACTTTCAAGTTGTGCAAGAACGCTCGCAATCGCCCGCGCGCTGTTACTACTCTGCCCGTGAAATTCATATAACACGAATCATTCCTATCCTACCGTGAAATAGTGAGCGAGCCAGAGAGAGAGAGAGAATGAGCAAAACTTTGCTCAGAATATAATCATATCTGGTCGTTTCGAATAACTCCCAGAAATTCTATAAGCGCATAGATACGCTTTCATTGCTCGGTTCATTCTGTGTGTTTCTCCCGTCTACCATTATTACGAGAGCTCCCAATACACCCGAGGATCACGAACACAAGGCTGACTTCTCGCGATCTCCTTTGTAGCGTCGACGAACGGGGAATGAAAAAGAAAAGTCTGATCGACAATTCAATTTCCTACTTTCAGCCCGGTTGGTTGCTCTATGTCGCTTGATATTTTTTTTCTTTTTACACCTACGATCGGACACCCCGGTCGACTTTAATCTCAGCGAAAGCCAAGTTACTCCCCTAAGAGTTCATGCGAAGTGTACATCGAAGACAGACTTCGCACGGAATAGTCCAAGAATTCAACGTTACCGAGATTAAAGGTTTGGAACGAGGAGCGTTAATATTCCGCACCCGGCGATTTTCCAATAAACCGGCGGGCGTGAACGATTTTGCGAATGAAAGTAAAAGATTTTGGCTGAGGCAGACATTTGAAATTTTGCAACATTCAATCTACCCAATACTTCAACCAGAACTATGATACGTCCGCTTGGCACATATTATTCATGTTCCGAAATGCGAAACGTGGTAATACACCGGTATGTTTATCTCTGGCGGGAGTTACACGTCGTTGTGCAAAATAAACGACTGGATAATTGGGCTAATTACAAGCATAATTGAAAAGATACTCGGATTGTGCGGGTACGGTTTGCAACTCAATGCGGTTTATGTTCCTAGAGATGGGGAGGTTCTAGCTGTATTATTCCGTCGCCGGGATGCACGCGTCAGACTCACCCCGTCTGGGGGCATTAAATCGATGGCAAAACAGAAATTTAAATCGGACGTAATTGGGTTCCACTGTTAAATTCTGCCCGCTGACCCGGGGATGGTGTTATATAGCCATCCTAGTTTTCTCGTATGTTTGCGCGAGAGCTGTGAGATTTCACGGCTCCCAATACTGTATACCGCATAGAGTAACGGTGGCAAACGGCCGCCGCGTTGAATTCGCGTACTCCGCGCACCGACGAACGATTAATTAAATTTCCGGTGTTGCTGTTGTAGCGAATCGGTCGTATCCTAATTGACTCATAGATTACAACGTGTTACCCCTCTCGTTCACTGGGCTTCGATTATCTATCCATCCGTCCGCCCTCTCGTTCGACAATTAACACCCGGTAATTTTCGTACGAACATTCTCAACCTGACAAAGAACCGCCCTTCTTTTTTTTTGCACTCTTTCCGATAGATTAATAATTAAATCATTATTTCGCGATGCTGCGGAATGGAGACCTGACAGCTCTTTCACGCATCGATCTTCCCTCACCGAGAATTCCTTCCGTAACGCTTAATTGAAAGCTTCCGCATCGCCGGTGCTTCTTCTTGCACACGAGTCGGCGCCGAAGCTCGTGGATGTCAGGGCGGCGCCTTCCACGCAGAAGCCTCTCTCACTCCACCTCTTAATTTCTACCAGCTTGGGGAGGCTACGCGAACACGCCTTCTCTTCTTGAAACCTACGTGAAGCACGTACTTAACATCGTTAAACGAAGCACAAAGGAATTTTCTTCTACCTGCACACCCGATGGTAGAGAAGGAAGAAAGTTCTATATATTCCTTCCCCCCATCCCCAGTGCGCTGCCATATACTTTATTCATTTTATATAATGATACTGATAGGCACGCTTATACCGTAATATATATCGTCGGATGTACAATTTTACATTCGAAGCTACTGTGACATTTACTTTATAGATTAGCAATCAATTCCGTCGAGACTTCGGCTTCTTCACTGACTCGGCAAATTCTTTCTCGCAATTCTCGTAATGCAATATAAGACTTTATTAAAAGTATGACAGGAAGTATGCGAAGAATATTATTTGTCGAATAATTCATGCGGACGAACAAATCGGCTAATTTGTCCAAATTAACGATCCTCGAGGTTTGCGCGAAATTTTCGAACGCGAAGGGGACGGGGCGAGCCGAAACGTCACGCTTGCACGGTTCATTTTCAAATTTATGTTAAAATTGTATCCAACGCCCGAGAGATAAGCCGATATTTCACACAGCGCCGAAACCTCGGTGTGACATTTAGCACGTATAATCGCTGTCGAGGAACAAGCGTTTTGCCATCGCTTTCGCTCATCTCTCCTCATTTTTGAACGAGGAGTGAGGGGCGGAAAAAGCCAAACTATTGGTCCGTTTATAATACACGCGTGGAAGTGAAAATCGTGCCTCACACAAGGCCTCCGGGATTCGATTGAACTTTTAATGGTGTGCTAATTTAATTGGATAGCTTCGCGCGTAATTTTAATCTGACCCCTCTACCGGTGGTGATTATTTAGCACAGAAAGCGAATAGACTGTGTACTCGTTGCTGATTATGTCGCTATTGCCATCTGCCCCCTCACTCCTCCTCCTCCCTCGCGTTTTCCCTCCACGTGAAAACTACGCGTGTAATTTAGCCTAATGGATTGAGAGTCGCGAACCGGAATGACACGCTGACTGTGAGAGAAACCTACCGAAGGAATTCCCTATTTCGAAACAAATCCGATTCAATCGCGTTAACGCTGTTAACCAAACGTACTACCCCCACATTCGATTAAAGCGTGTGTTATAAACATCGATTCGAACTTTCGTTATAATTCACGTTCGATATAATTATTTGCTTGTAGTAATAACGAATTCATTATCAAATTCGGTATCCATCGAGCATTTCGCCATTTCGATTCCATGCGCGCTTCATACCGTCTATAATATTCCCGATACCGTATTTTATCGTGTCGAAATGATCGGAAATTATTCGTTTCATAAATTGCAATCGCTGATCCACTTTGACGGGGGTGCAATAGGAATCATTATCACCGGGATGGGTAACGCTCTGTCACGGCGTATCGGCAATATAATTCAGGAGAGTGAAAATATTCAATGATGTTTTATTGTCTCATGTACTCGAGCTTTAAAGCTGACGCAACCTTTCAATACCGGATGGTGAAACAACGTTACCGATCTAAACTGTATTCAAACGTTTACGAACTACTTTCGCGCGCGTCCTCCTTTTACTGCGCAGACCATCTCGACCTGTCGTCATACGAGGCGACTCGCGTTACCGGGATATACTATACGTTTCTATGGACTCTGTGAAAGATATAAAAGACAACGAGAGAAAAGTACGAAATAAGCTGCGCGACGAGAAGAAACGTTTAACGACAGGAAACTCGTCAGTGCACGTGGTCAGAAAGAGCAAACGTTTCTCGTATCTCTGTCAAATAAAGTCACTTAACGGCTGATGCGATTGAACGATTTTTTTTTTTTTTTACTGTCGGTAAACACCACACCACAAGAATATCTTTTAATCGCACTCGTCTCTCGTATCTCTGTGCTCAAAAGATTTAAAAAAATGTTAATTTTGTTTGTAGACCGTTTCCTCATATGTGGAAATCGGCGCATAGAAGGACTTGTTGTATCAGAAAGTCAAATAACCATTTTTTTACGTCCGTGTGGCAGGAACTTTGTAAACGACAATGAAAAAAAATGAGGGAGCCACGTGCAAAGTGCACTTTTGCATTTTTTTAATGACGCATTCGAATGCCCAATAGCACCTACAAAAATGACATTATGATGCATTTAAACATTTATGAAAAAAATGTCAATCTTTTTGCGAAAATTAAAAAATTGAATTGCATGAATTCCACTTAAATTTGGTATGAAACAACATAATGTCCTCTTAATATACATGATATACGAATAGAATCATTTTTTTTTGTCATTAGACCACAGCTTCCTCTATAGGCAATCAAAGTGAAAAAATAACTGAACATGGACACTACGTCATAAGAAGCTTTGAATCATGATTGCTTCAACGCATTTATATCGAGTATAAATCGTCCAGAGATCGGTTAATTCTGGTGCCTTTAGCGTATTTAATGCGCTCGAGTAAATGAAGATGTGAGATTACCATTGCCGCGAATTATCTTAAATGGACTGCTGATCGAAGGAATCTCGCGTACATTAATAATACGGGATGAAGCAATCGCGAGACGAGAGGAAGAGTGGCTGATGTTCATCGTCTTAGTATCGTGAATTTACTTAGTGAGCTTATAAATTAGTGAACTGTGATTAAGTATCTCGTTAAATCGTTACACTTTTATCACTCTTAATGACGCAACGTTGCGTATCAAGTTTGCGAACTGAAACGGCTCGATACTCGATGAATAAACGTCATCGATCGACTATAAATTGGCCAAATTAACATAACTCCTCAAACGGTTATTTCTACTGGGTTATCGTTGAACGTCGTTCGGTAATTCAGACCGACCGTTATAAACTCAACGTCTGATCCCGAAGCTTCGGATTATTGGATTGAAAAAGATGTAATAATATTTGTATTCGCATCTGACAAAGACCGACCGGATAAGGCAAAAAGGTCCTCGAGAGTCCGGGGGGGTGTAAAGCTTGGTACGCTGTCGTTCCACTTTCACTTTATTTTATAAGAATCAATATACCGGGGAAACTTTGAAAAGTGACTGGCTTTCTATAACCATCGGAAGAGAAGAACACAGCCCTCCCTGTGATCTTCGCTAAATTGATATTACCGCACGCAGAGTTTGACGTCGTTTATATTCCATCTACCGGAGCTTCGTCATCGTATTAAAAAAAAAATTGTAAATTCCTATAAAAGCATTCAACTTTTTTAATACTCAAAATTATCCGCTCGAAATGAAATGCGAAAACGAAACAACAGTAAAAAAAGATGCGGTGCTTGCGAAAAATATTAATATAAATAATCGGATCTAAAAGACGCGAATAGCTGCTGATAATATACTCGAAGAGAGAAAACAACAAAAAAAAAAAAGCGGCAAATATAGAACTGTTACCGCATCAAAGAGAACTTTCGAACCACAAACGTAAAACCGGCGTCGGTAGAAATGCGCTGTGCAGCCTCGGCGTAACGTGAATATACCACAAATATATATTATGAATGTAAACACAACGTGGAACGCGTATTCGTGAGAGTGGAATATGTGAGGTATAAAGTCAGAGGGCAGAAGCCAGGTATTTACCGCAAGCCGTCCGCATCCCTCCTCTGACTTTGGCTGTTTCGCCGATGTGGGAATATACACATCGTGTATACGACGCCCGATCCTTCATTGCATATAAAGGCCAATGGGCGAGACGCGTTTCCTGTTACACCATAGGCCGCAGAGATTGCCTGTACTCTTCACGGTGGACTCGCCGCAGCGTACCACCCTTTGACGAAAGCCTCGTCAGTAGACAGACTACTATACATATACATATATATATATGTGCACTCAAACCTTTAGCTGTACCTACGGCAACGTATTCACATCTATACTCTGTACGGGATCCCGCAGGGAGTGCAGCGCAGATATAAAGAATACTAAAATCGACTATAAAAGAGATGCATTTTACTGCTATGTAAAGTATTATGTCATCCATGTGCTGCAAAAAAGGTAGATATGTGTACCATCCATTTACCACTTTGCGGCACCCTCTGTCGAAGCTCCGCTATACATATATGTACTATAA
The DNA here is from genome assembly GCA_934046635.1 of Buathra laborator. Classification (NCBI taxonomy): domain Eukaryota; kingdom Metazoa; phylum Arthropoda; class Insecta; order Hymenoptera; family Ichneumonidae; genus Buathra; species Buathra laborator. The sequence goes on along the minus strand of OW203897.1, from coordinate 245,239 downwards.
TTGGCTCACGACGATGACTCGGGATACGATCGAGAAGAATAGTATTTGATACAATTCATTGGAGACACTGAGTACATATGTGGTCGACGAACTTACGGAGAACGGGACGAACTATAGCAAGGAATTTTCGACATACGAATCGATACAGAACAGTCCAATCGGGCCGAATATAGTTCGCCGCGTTCAACTTCCGCATTCTTGGTTTCGAATAGCGCGCCCACAGTGAACTCTCTCCGAATTTCTCCAGAGATCGACACCTCGGGTCGTTAGCCACATGGAAAAAGTGAGTGCAAACATTCGCGCGACAGCGCCTCGTACAAAAGATTCGATTCCTCCGTTGTGTTACGTGACACATGGCCTCAGCGCATCGGTGACTTCGTGAACACCTCGGTGAATAATCCGACTCTTGTGCCCCGTGACCGTGGAACAAAAAAAAAAATTCACTACTCTCTGCTTTACATCTTTACTTGGTCTCATCTCGGATATGTTGCTAGCGAAGCCTCCAGGTCGCAAGAGACTCTCGAGAGTTCATACTCTCTTCCCCTTTCGCTACAAAAATCGTCGCTCAAGTATGCGGATGACATCACCTTTGTCACCTCTCCCATACAGGTCCCTCCTGTAAGTTTTTACACGGCATATCGGAGTTAACGCTATTTTTACACGTCAAAGCTAACGTATTGACTCTACGCTTGACGCGAGAGCACACCTAAGAGACTCAACGATGTTCCGTGTACCTCCTTCGCGATTCACCCCTTCCCTTCCCCCTTGATCACCACTTTTACATGCTTCTCAGAATTTATGAAGTCTCTCCGACCACCGAAGAGATGTCATTTTTTGCTCATCTTCATCGAGTTCGCTCGGTCTCCCGAGGACGTACAAGAATCTTTGGCTTTCGAAGCTAGTAAAAAGCAAATATGCCAATGGAAAAGATACAAAATGAAACAACGCGTTCCAGGAAAAATAGAATGGCGACGAAAAGAAAATAAGCATCAGAGACATTCCCATTATTACGAAAGCACCGAGATGGAAATGAGTAAATAACGTTAAGATGACAGGCAGAATAAACAGTGGTAGAAAAAGCGGCAGAGAGTACGAAATATAGCAGTTCAAAGTGATTCGGCATTTGGAAATCGTGGATTACTATTTTTCCTTTTTTAACGCGCATCTGCAATCGAGCATTGAAATGGCTGTACATATGTACTGTAAGAAAATGGCCCATTCCTATGTTTATGAATGGGGGGTTTTAAGGGTAAACCAATGTTAGAGGGATAGTCTGGAGGTTCTTGCATGATTCGATCTCTCGCTATACCCTCCATCGGTATATCGACTATCAATTGCTTACGAGCGATTACGACCGACAAACAATTCTCTCCTCGATGTCGTACGTACTACAGAAAGCAGATATCGATCTCTGTGTCTTTTCGCGGTCCTGCAACGGTATCGACGTTACGCCGGAGACTATAGGGCGCACTGCTCAGAAACGAAAGCTTTTTGTTATCGCGTTCATCGCGGTGGCCACTTCAGAGGAATCTACACTGTGACCATTGAATTGCTACTTCATTTTCTCCTCCGACACTTTGTCTATCACACAATTTCACTCGAGTGTCATTGATAAATGCGAAATGAACGAAAGCTTGTTCACTTTTAGTCGCTTGAAGAACAAGGATCACTAACAAAACTATGTCAAGAGTGCGCGTTGATCGAGAAAATGAAGTACGGAAAAGGAAACCAATTTTTTTTTTAACTTTCGATTACCCGCAACACGAACGATAATTGTCGACGAGGATTGTCGTTTCAAGCAACAACATTTTCACTAAAAAAAAATTAAAACCTCAGGAATTGTAACATCAAAATTAACACGAAATTTGTATTAGCAAAAAAGAGAGAAATAAAAAGTAATTATTCGCGTATTATAGTCGGGTGGTTCTCACGTTAAATGAGGAATAAATCTCCCAACTGTAATATGCGAATAATTATCTGTCTCTTCTTTGTTAATACAATTGCCATATTAAGTTAAATTTTGACATTTTTGTGTTTTTAAATTTTTGTAAAATATTTTTTTTATTTCTTGCGCAGCCCAGCACGTGGAAGATAGGCGAACAACGAACGAGTACTCAGTGACTGAAACGACGATCCTCTGCCAATAGGGCAAATCGTCAAGGGTTTTTATCACTCGCGCTGACGCTAGTCAGAGCTTTGTATTGTTATAGTACATCGCGCTTTCGACGGGATTAAGTTTTATCTTGGATAACGATCGAGAGTTGTGGACAGTTTATCGTTCGTAAAAACTTGTCGTTACCGTACACGTATACTTTAAGCGCACGCGGTTCCTTTCCGGAGGATGTTGGAACGTCGCTGGTTCAGCAAGGAAAAGGATAAAAGAAAGTATAAAGAAACAGCTATAGGGCATGGAAAGGAATGAGAAAGGCACGAAGGTTATAAGAAAGAAAGAAAGAGAACTCTCATGTACGTTGTCTGGTGCACGAGAAAACCTTCTCAGGCGTGGTACGTGCGAAAACGAGAGACCGAGGGTGTCGTTCACGGGGGTTGAAACACGTCTAAGCAACGGAATATTTCGTTCGTCAAGAATATACCCCGAGTGGTTGTATCTCACTGCGAGAGAAGATAAGGTAAATCACAGAGTGTATAAGAGCCTTATGCGCGGCAGTCGTAGCAGTAGTAGCACAGGGGGTGTGCAGAGGTCGGAATTGGGATTGCTTCTCAGCTCTCAAAATGCAGAGAGGAAGTAGGGAGGGTCGGCAAATAATTCGACGGTTATCCTACTTCCATATGAGCAAACAGTAAATGTATGTATATTCGGAGCGCAACGATTCATCCACGTCTCGTTCTGCGCCTTCCCCAGTTCGACGCAAGAAACATTACCGTTATATTCGATAAATATTCGATTTTTTGTCATTCCGGATCCTTTCACCAATCCCCGAAATGTCTACAAGAATATAGAGGAGAGCGGAGCAAAATGGAAACGTAGGGAAAAACAGTCACGTGGCGCGACTGGAGCAAAATAGGAAAATAACTATGATTTTTTTTTCTCAAATTGACGTATAATGGTTAAAAAAATCAATTCATATTTTTCATATTTTACCATACCAACATTTTTTGAAACTTTGTCGCAAATTATTTCAAATTATATAAAAACTTTTTGTTCCGACAGTACCTCAGTTTTTTATCAATTAATTCTGTTTCTATGTACCCATTTTACCCCGGATGTCCGTTTTGCCCCGCTCTCTGGTAGTTACACGTATTGCGATTATGTAATTGAAGCAAAACGCAGACGGCTTTCAGCTACTCTTGTATTTCATCCGATATTGAAGATTCAACAAGCGCCACAAACTCTATCTCGATACCGGTGGTATGCTCTCGGTACGTGTGGCAAAGTTCGCCAAGTGCGGTAGCTCTCGGTCTGGAAGGTCTGGAGAGAACGGCAAGAACGATAAAATCATACAATTACGAAATACCATAAAATTACGGCTATTAAACGATCGCGATGGTCGTCGCAGCGGATAGAACGAAGCGGTGTTATACTCGGCAAAGTTCGGGCAATGGTATATCTAAAACCCCGTAGATACGTCCCGTACGTATATATACACGTATATGACAGAATGTGCTGCCGACGAATATAGCTTCGGAGTTTTAGCAGCAATGTCGTAGCTCTTCGCCGCGCTGGTCATAACGTCATATACCGTCACCTTGGAATTACTTCGCACTATCTGCGCAGCAGTTTATTGGCGAGTTCATTTCGTTGTAGAGAGGAACATAGAACAAACCAATTTCAAGCTAATGACGCGGAAGAGGGCAGAGCGCGAATGAAGCAGAGAAGTCCCGAAATGTAAGAAAATTTGGATGATTTGTTGAAGCGCCATACTCCATACCTAGCTAGCTACCTCTAAATGTCGCGAGTACTGTAAAGTCTATTATATGTATATATATACCTATCGAAAGGAATTCCCAGGCGTGGTTAATGACCTGCGCCTAAGTTATTCCGCGAGAGGTTGGAGGCGAACAGCGATCGCGTTTATTCGAGATGAATTTATCATAGATTTACACTCGTGACTTTTGTATACAATCGATCCGTTGTAATCGCAGATTTCAGGTTCACGAATAAATTAACGGTCTCATCGCTGTCCAGTCGACACCCGGAGTCCGGTGTGCAGCGTCGAGGGGAAATAAAAAAAAAAACAAACAATGTACTCGTCGGCTCGAAAGCTTCAACGAGGATTGTATGAGTGTTAAAAATTTCATAAGACTTGACAATCAAGAGTTCAAAACGGACACTTCCATTTTGCTGCACTTTGCATTAACTGTATTTATAAAGTAACACCATTGGCTCATTGACTCGGGTGTTGCAGTGTGTACTTCTATGTGTATATACACACAGAGTCTTACGCCGCTGGGATGTATATGCATATCCACTTTAAAAAAACCTTTAAACATTTTTCGTTTCTCGTGTACACTCCACCTACATCCCTCCAACGGTTTGCCCGACGCCCCGGGGGTACGACCGCGGTGGCGCGTCTCACAAACGCGCTCTTTTTTTTTTGTTTCATTTTTTTTTCTTTCTTTCTCGCGAAATCAACGGACTCGCGAACTCCCTTCCAACATACAGTTCTCTCCCTCTCATCCGCGCCGTTTACTCAAAGAGATTCCTAAAAGAGAATTTCGTGTTCGAGGAATGTTTTTCCTGCGGAAAAGCCAACGTCTACTTTAGTACCAACGTGGGCGCGCGGGGCAAGAACCACTCCGGAGCAGCTATAGGAGCTATAGTTAAGCTTCTCTTTTTCCTTTCCTACTCTCGCTATACTCTTCGCAATTCTTCCATCGTGTCTGTTGTGTAGTAGCGGACCAGAAGCGGCGGAAGAATGAGAGAGAGAGAGAGAAAAAAAAAAGCTTTGTTGAACGCGCCTCGATTCGTGGTGCCGACGGGTTATCCGAGAATCTGCTTTTCTTGGTACTTCTCTGGGTCCCGCGACTTTGGGAGTACGAAAAAAAAAAAAAAAAATACACAAACGAGAGAACGGATAAGTCTTAGACAAAAATACGCGAGAGACGGTTAAACTTATCGAAGGAGTGAATCTCCGGTGGGGGGCGGAAGTTGTTCATTCAATGTTTTATCGTAATAAATGGACTTCAATTGCAGCAACAAGAGAAAAAAAATAGGAATGGAACCCGAATCTACTTCACCGGATTTATTTACTCGTGAGAATGTATGTAGCGGAAAATACGTCGAATCGGAGTTGTTGATACAGAGTCAAAGCCGTATAGAATAATACACGAAATGAGAGTACCAGAGCGGAGGTGGCATAGCGAACAGATTGCCGCACTTCTGAGCTTCAAACGGGATGTCTAGTGACCGGTCGAACGTTTAATTCATTTTTGGCTTGTCACGGATGGTAGAATGAAGCGGCTGGGACTGCGCGCATTTCGACGTATATAACCGAGTCAACTGTGAAATCGTGGTAAAACGAGTGAATTTCGGCGAGTAAGCGTGATCCACAACCACCCCGCGCCGCCGCCGAGCTTCACCTCCGTCGTCGGGCAACGAGGCCAATGAAATTGCGGATGAGCACCGACGCTCGCACGGCTGCGCCTCTATATCTGCACACAGCTACGTTACCCCGTTATTATATTTGCCTGGGTGTGCCAACGCGTGGCGAATTCGGACTTGAAAGCTCGCAGGGACTAGTGATAATTAAATATATAAAAAAAAATAAGCCTTGAGGCAAATCGATCATGCGGCTCTGCGGCAGTGGAGCTCGACGATCAAGCCTCCGATATCTCTACCCCCAAGAGCAACTCTATTTCGCTCGTGGCTACTAACGGCGAATAGGGGAGCGAGGGGTGTCGTCGATCTTCAACCGATGCTCCTCTTTGTCGCCTCTTTTTATCTCTCTCCGACTTTTATTTTATCCACTCGCTCTATTTCACCTCGTTCATTCGATAAAATTGTTCGCACCGAATCCCAAAGCCGCAGAGGTCCATTTGCATTGTTTTTTTTGTTTCCTTTTTTGTCCCCCGCTCACTCGCGATCCATGTAATTTTCATCGCTCGAACACGTTTTTCAAGCTCAATCGAAACGACAGACGATACCATTGGCAAACGTATGGACTTGTCTATGGGTGTGTATACGTGTGTGCGTTTGTGAATAACGAAACACCACGTCTATAAACGAAACTGCAATGCAGTATGAACGAGAAGGCTACTCTGCGCGTGGAATTTTTCGGCATGAATCTAGAGAGTGTCACACACGGCATCAAAAACAAAAACTCCGCGTTCCGGTGCGTATGGGTGTCTGCCGGCAACGTTCGAATCAACCGAAAGCGTGGGGTCAAAATCGGTTGATCGGTTTTACGCGTTGAAATATTTCGTGATAAACAATTCGACGTTTTTTTTCCACTGTGAATCGACAGTTCTTTTCACTGTGATATTCATCGGCCAATATAGTGAGTGAACAAACTGGACGCACAGAGTCGTACAAACGCCAGATAGTATGGTGTGACAACGATTAACCTCGAGCGGCAATGTACTGACGAATTGAGGTACATTCGTAAAATAAATACGCAGGTAGATTTCAGTTTCATGATGTTAATCGGTACTTTTTTGATCATTACGATTAGAGAATAGATAAGATGATAAAAGCATATGTAGGGATACCAGTATTTGTAAAATCTTTTGAATCCAAACGATTACACTCTCATTTATTAAATAATGATAACCAAAGATTGATAGTTCTCATTCGGCTGTTGACGATGCGTCACACGGTCAACCAACTCACTTTTCGATCGACAAGATATCCAATTACGTCTATCTATACGTCTAGTAATCAGGAAATCAATCAGAGAAGATACTTTTACATGAATCCTCGAAAGAAAAAATATAAACGATAATTCAAGCGGAAGAAATTATACTTCGTCGTGTGTCTCTTAACCAGTCGTGAATCGCTCGCGGAAAGTTCTATATGGATCAGTGGGAACACACAATTATGTTGATATTTTCGTTTCAGTAATAATCTACGTGTTAACGGGTCGGATCCTTTTTAATACTCAATTGCGCTCAGCAATACTTGAAAAAGATAATATAGAAAATAATAACTTTCATAATAACAAAAATAATAAAATATTGAATAATAATTAATGATACATTATAATAACTGAATAATTTATTAACTCTTATCCCGTCGAATACATCCATGAATAGTGGATGTATGAGTGATGTTAAATTAAGTTTTTAACTCATCATTGGTACTAATTATTGTTCGTTGCCTGCTGATCGAATATATATCAATTTTTCGTCATTGTTTATTATTTATAGATAAATTCATTGACATCTGGATCGATGAATCAACAAATCTTTCCTCTTTTCGTTTTGCTTTGTCGCATTGTGTCGTTTCCATTAAAATGTATCGATGTATTCATATCCCCTTAATTCTTGTAATCATTTGTATAATCGCTCTGTTGACCTATTTAAGATAATATGTTTAATTTAAAATCATAGTTTATTCGGAATTGCATCTGCATCAGGCTAATATTATTGTGATACTATTGAAATTTTATATTTTTCCCGATGGTTCTTGCCAAAAACATTATCGAAATGACGTTCGTATTGCGAGTGAACAAAGCAAGCAATTAATTAATGTAGATGAAAGCTGTTAGCCTCGTCAAAGGTCGGTGGAATTGGCCCGATGTCCTCCACTTGGCTCGAGCTGCTGCCGTATAACAGAAACCGTGCAAATGCTCTTTCGTCCAATGATAATTCGTCGCGGAATAACTGGTCGGTTTAGCGAAACGCGATCAAAGACAGGTATTCTCGTCTATCAATCGCAAGAGTCGTATATAACATAGACATAGACGATATATACGAAAGCCAGCGCTCGAGATATTACGATAGACGGCAAAAGGATGTTATATAGCGTACGTAGTTTCGCGCTCAAAAGGTATGCGCTCATGCCGAAACGATTCCACGTGACGGGATGAGACGCGGAGGAGGGCACAGGAATGAGGACTTTGTGGACGACCAAGATTATCCGATTTCAGCAGTTGCACCAGTCCGTATAACGTTAGCCATTATTGCTCGACTCCGACGTTCAACTCGCTCCTCGATGAGAGTGGATTTCGGATCTAGTTATAATACGTGGATAATTGCGTTAACTACGGAACTCCCGCCTCACTGGACTCGCCATAAACGTACCAAACTTCTGTGGATCTCCATGTATGCATGTAGCAACCAGACGACGAGATCCACAGTGAGATATATACATATATGTATATATACATTATAAAGTGAGAGGAAGTAGTTGGCTCGCTTACAGGGTCAGGGGTCACTCGTTTTCCCGCTTACAACGCGGCTACGTGAACGGCGCCCTCGACGCGCCAAGGGAAAATTCAATTTCCATGCGGTACCTTCACTCGACCATCCTAAAGAGATTTTATTAGCTGAGAAATTGTTACAGAGCTGTAAATTTTGTGACTGCGCGGTAGAAACGATTGTCCATCACCTGTCCGCCAAGGGTATCTCGAGATCTCATGATGATATACGGCAACTATATCGCAAACTATATTCTCCATGGAATGGAGTGTGCAACAATCTTTCATTAAATGACTACAATAGCGCTCGTGTCACTCCAAAAGTAAAGCTTGTAGCCGCTTGTGCTCCGGAACATCCAAACGAAATGCCCGCGCGAAGATTTATTCGTTTCGGTGAATGAGGTTCTTCATTCGCAGCTCTCCGACGTGGTATAACGGCTCGTTTTCGCTGACTTATATCACGTTCTCTGGCGTCCTTTATTCTCGCGCACTACGTCTTTTAGCAACAGTTTAGCGTTTCCGTGACGCGTAAGGTGACATAGATAAGCGGAAAGGGAGAGGAAACTAATATCTACCGTGTCTTTGCGCTATTAAACACTTGTTGTACATTCAACTACTTGGCTCTGTAAATTTACCATACAGGCACAGTGTCTGACCGCTTTTCATCCTGTCCCGATCGCGCTTCTTCTCCGGAACGGCGAAGCATAGAGAAATAATTTCGTACTTGTAAACGAGATATCCTCTCGATTCGAGAAGATTAACGAGATAATTGTCGACGCCAATCGAGGAATAAACTTGCTCTGCGAACCGTCAGGTCGCCGTTTAACTCTCGCGGTATGAAGCCGAATCCCGTTTAATTAGATAAACATCTTCACGAAACTCTGGCAAAGTAGGTTCGCGCTCTGTCCTGTGTGTATTCGGCACGGTTCGAGCACGAAAGTCAGAGAACACGATGCACGCGATGGTTTTGTCACGTTTCCGTCGGGCGAAAATGGATTCAAACTTCGACAACAGCAACCCGAGTATGTGCCACGTATACTTATCTGCAATACGTATAGAAATAACACAGTTGCGAACGCATAACTCCGGATAATTTACCAACTTTCCAAACGTACGAGAGGTCACAAAGTATTTTGCTTTACGAATAAATCGAGCTGTAGCTTCCTTCCGCTTCTCATCTTTCAAGGTGTTTTCCCGACAAAAGCCGCGGCTCTCCGAACAACGACGGGCGCCTCTCGCGCTTTACGAAGGAACAAGCACAACGGCGATGCGGCTTCTAAAACTCTCCTGGATTTATTTTACCGGCTTACCAGAGTTTAACCAACCTTTCTCCACTGTTCACAGTTCGCAACAGATTTGAGATCGATCAACGGGTACAGACACAATTTTCGCTACTGACAGACCAGATTGCATTTTATTTCGCAGCCATATTTCGTCCGATGAATCGACGTTACTGTAGGAAACCGACGTTATTGTAGACGAAATAAAGGATAGATTGGACGGTGATGAAAAATCGAAAAAAAAAAAAAACACCGAATTAAAGACCTTTTTTTTTTGCATTTACGTTATATGAAGTATATTATACGTCTGGCGCCAGGCACTACGTGCTGCTGGGTTTGCAGCGCCGAATTATGCAAAGTTTCGACGATCTTTGAACTGCTGAACAGCAACAGCAGTAGCAGCAGTACAGAAAATGTTCTTTAGCCGCCCTCTGCGCTCTCTTTCTCATTTCAGTTCCAACGGGGCGTGCGGCATACACGAAAAGTTCAACGAATTATCCGAGAGGGGTTGCCTCTGACGGTCAGTAGTAAGGAAATGTGGCAACCATAGGGTACGCGACGCGAAAATATATACTTTATGTATACGTATATGTATATACTGGAGGTTCCCTGTGCTCGCGCGCTCGAGGTTCTTCCGTCGACATTGGAAAAATTCGTCATCGCCGTCGCAGCTTACAGAGCTAAGTTCCTCTAAAAGGGACTTGGAATATTTGGGGCCGAGGGGTCGCTCGGGGGGAGGGAAAAATATTCCAAGTCCCCCTTAGAGGGACGGCGACAGCGGCGAAAGCTTTTCATATAAATAGAATATATATATATATGTTTTTTTTCGCCCGCGTGCCTGCAGGTTTAAAAAATGTCGTTGGATCGAACGGGCTGAAATGCAATTTTAAAAAAGCATATCACGCCCGACGTTTACCACGCCTGCACTCTGGCACCATTTTATGTGATGCCCGGTCGCGTGGCAACATCTGCGCCTCGCCGCTCGATACAATTAAACGAACCAGGGAATCCAGGCATACCGTTACCGGCTACGCTGTACAGATGTGCGTACCTATCCGGGCGTATATACGCATACGCGATACAACGCGCTAACGACGGAAATTTTTGAGTTAATTTATTCCTGGCAATTAGACAAGTTGAATGGACCGCGGGGACAATGAAACCTCTCTCACTTCCCAATATGCATATTATTCAACACTCTGGACGACCTTTTTTTTTAATTCCACTCCACTCATTTGCCTTCCGGTGTGGATACAATTACGTACGTACGCGTGGGGCATAGTCGCTTCCGAGTAACTGGCGGCTGATAACAATGGGTAACTGGTTGTCGGCGAACAATCATTAATGCATGTACATTATTATCCTATTTCACTTTCGTTGCGCAATATCGCCGGAATATGATGCAACCGAATGTATACCTGCAAAGTTGGAAGCAGTTTAATTGTACGAATGATGCAAATATAATAACAGAATGATGAAGGAAACATCGTAAATGCGGTTACTAATTGTGAATGAGTTCGAAGATAAGGAGATAACTGCGCCTAATGCGTATAGGATAGAGTCATGTGGCGGCGAAGATCACTATACACCCCAATCGTCAGGGCAATTAGCGATACGATACGAGTTAATGAGCCTGTGAACAGCCCCGTGCTGTGCGTTAAACAGTCAATAAGTATGTCGCTCGGTTGCGACGATAAACCATCACATTTATCAGCTTCGTAAAGTATAATTCAATTTGTGAGTATACAACTTAGATTTTTTTTATACGACAATATTTCACGATCGATTGATCGTTGTTACCGTAACCAATAGCCGTATCGTTTATTCTACACGTATTCGATTATTATCCAACTGACTGTGCCGCCAATAGTAAGTACCACGTATAGTCAGACGCAATAAGCGAATCCAAGCAACAATGATTTCCTATAGTTCGTCGCATAGTCTTGCCTATCGACGATCGCGTGGCCAATGGAGCATCTTATAATGAACGGCTCAATGGGAAAACCACCCCCGCTGCTATTCGCTATTATTACGGCCAAATAGACGGGGTCAGAAGTAGCTATGTTCGAGGTTCCACTAGAGAATAGCCAGCGATTTCAAGCTACCAATATACTATATCCCCGAAGTGAACTTCCAGCGTTGTTCTTCGATTCCGTAAAACCTCTTTCGCTCGCGCGACTTTATAGTACTTTCGAGTATTAGGTAGAATGAGTCAAACAGGCAACCTTTTAATCGAGTTTTCGAACCATAGCCAACATTGGATAACCCCTTTGCCGAGAAAGCGACAAACGCGCAGCTGAGAGAAAGAGGAAAAGAACACCGGAGCAATGCTATATACGAAATCAAGAAAGACGCGAGCGAGAAAAAAAGGGAGTCGGGGCAGTCGGAGAGAACGTTCTCGTGAGTAGTGCTCGTTCCTGACGTCGAGTCACAACAGTTGGGGAAAAGTTTTTTCAAACTTCGCCGCACTTTCTCTAGAGAGAGAGAGAGAGAAAGAGATAGAGACGTTTTACGCGTATACACCAGGTGTCTGTTTGTATTATATGATTACGATGATACTTTTGAGAAGTCCGAGATTCTCGTTGTCGCTGTACAATGATCAGCATCATCTCTTATTCAGTGCAACGATGTCGGATAATGATTCACTCATGGAATGATTATTTTTTGTGACCAGACATTCCTCTCGCTACGAATGACAAACTCGGTGAATATGTAGAAGGCATAACTCTGTGAGAATATTCGCAATTTGATGCGTGTCTCCCCTGGTTAAGAGATATAAGGTACGTATGTTACGCAAGAAAACCGGGGAAACGTTAACTTTAATCTCGAGAGACGACGTGTATTACGCCTTTTTTTTCGAGAAAGGCTCGCGCACTGACGATCTCACCGGAGAACACCCGCGACGTGGTACGACATTTTTTTCGTCCCACTTTCTTTTTTTTTCCTCATCCTTCTTCATTCTCCGCTTATTCACTTTGCTCCTTCCTTCCTTCCTTCCGTCCTTCCGTCCTTCCTTTCTACATTTTTTCCTCCTACTAGCTCTTGTCTCATTTCTTTTTTTTTTATTTTCTTCTTTTTTTTCGTCTCTCTCTCGTCATTCTCAGGGCTGTCAGCATGACAAGACGGCAGCATTGTTTGGTGGAACTTTCTCAGGGAGGGCTTCGCATCGCCCCGCTGCAGATCTTCGAAACGACGACTAAGTCGACAAGGGTGAGAACCATGGCAAAGACGCGAGGGCAACAAAAACTGCCCAAGAACCGAGGACGATGGTGACGTTGAACAAGACTCACCCGAATAACGAAAACTTTCAGGGCGTTTCTTCCTCTCCCACTCCGCTCTCTACCTCGCTCTCTTTGCCTACTCGCAAATATTTAATTTAACTTCGAAATAGCATTTCATTGTAGGGAAAAAAGGAAGCCCCCCCTCGAGGAGAGGACCCGAAGCGGCGATGACGCTTGGACGACCAACTAATTTTTGGGAGTAACCTACGAGCGCCAACAGAATTGGGTGTGCCGGGTGTACATCTCTAGTCGGAATGAGAAACGAAAGATGAGAGAATAATAAATAGAATCCGCATCCGGTCGAATCAATGAGAAAAGCCACATATACATCGATTATTCGGTAGAATAATATCCTCGAATAAAATTTGAGGGAGAGAGATGTGGCAACCGATGAAAATAGATGTAAAGCTGCTTTCTGTTCGAGATCCGCCTATAATTATCGCAGAAGCGCATTTATATAAATATATACGATCTCGCGATGGCCAGAAATATCACCTATCCGACAACTGCGTCTGCTAACAAATTCGCGGCAGCGTTGATAATGCAACCCGATCCTCAACCGAAACAGGAGATTTACCGTTGCATTGATGTTAAAATAAACAATGGGATCTTTGCTGCTTGCAGAACCGACGTTGAACAGGAATCGTACTGCTGCAGTACATGTGCTGCGGTACACCTAATACCCGAACATATCGACAATGCAAACAATACCTCAACATGTGTTCACCGAAATTATTTTCGCTGATTCCTACCGATTAGACTTTCTAATTGGACGCAAAATAACAAAAGCATAGAAAAAAAAAAGCGCAACTAGGTTCGCAATTCTATATCAAAGCCTTGCGTTATTCCTGAACGCAGGGACGTCCATTCGGTCTCGTGGTTATTAAAACGAGAGCGAAAGTTATCCAGTGCGTATCGAATACAATTTCACAAACGTGGGCAATTGAAAGGGAATGTTCCCCATCGATTCGAGTTTGAAATTGAATGTAAAAAAAAATGGTTTATCAAAGCCGAAGCGCCATTTCCAAACGACGAAATATCCATTCACTTTTCGAAGTTATTAAAACGTGAACAGAAGCTATCATCATCCGTATTCAATACGATTTCGCAAGTACGGTGCTTTGAAAATAAACGATATAGAGATTTCGAAAAATTTACGATCTGTTACGATCTGTATACTCTTTGACCGTTCCATTATCCTTTGGACTCTCCGCGAATTCCTTTCGTTGGCAAATGGTTAATAGCCCTATCCTCGTAGGGAAGAGGTTTGCAAGCGAAACTGACCCCCGCCCTCTCGCCCGGCATATCCGTTATGTGTGTACCTGTTGCGAGTTTGTGACGAAACCCGAACGGGTCGTTGAATGCGAGCAATGACTGAGCCTCGATCGAGTCCGGCCTAATGGACTTTCCACGTCGGTCCTCGCTGGTACACGAGTCCGGTAGTACCCTCGACTAAATGCGAATTTATTCGAGGCCTTCGCATCCACATACTGTTACAAACTATGTATGCATCTGCGCCCCTCGGTCCCTACAACTATATACAGTTCTACATGCACTAACTCTCGGAACGAACAATCGCCTATCTCTCTATTCACAATTTTCGAATCGTCAGACGGTACGTAACACCACGAAAGATAGACGACATTCACAATGAAAATATTGCACTCCGACACTACCAATGGTACTTCGGCATTTTCAAACGAAAGCTCAGCGAAATGTACCAAGTATAATCCGTATAACCGTAAAAAAAAAAACGTTTTCGGAGAAGCGGATTTATGAAATTTATCGAAAAATCGCCAGTTTGCCGGTCCATCACAGACCGAATGATAAATTTTGCAATCAAAGTTTGTAGAGATAAACAGCGGAGAAGGTGCAAATGACCGCCTATCCATATCTGCTAGTTGAGTAGTGTGCGGAGGTGGTACGTGCCCATTTCTTCCTTTTGCAACGGTGCGAGAACATGAGCGCAAAAGCTCGAGAGTATAAAGTGTACGGTTCTCTCATCGCCCGACCGTTACGCAGCTGCATATGCCTGTGAATCCCCCCTAGCAGTATGCCCGGTTACCACCAACCCCAGTCAGTACCTCCGCACGAGCTCTGTAGGGCTTTAGCGTTCCACTCGCAACGTCCCCACCGCCGCCGCACGAGAAAACCAAATTATAAAAGTTGGCTGCGGCCGGTGGAGCGAGTGGAGATCTGCAATTAGCGTTATTAAGCACGCTCGGTGTCACCCTTGTTTCCCCCCCTCCCTGTACTTCTCTCCTTTCCCTCTGTGGCTCACGCCGCGCTCTACCTATAGTAGATCTCTCGTCTCTGCCTCCGCGTTCTCTCGGGATAGACAAGCAACCTTTCAACTCCTCGAGAGCCTGAAGCCTCCTCAAACAACCAGTCGGCGACGGTAAATGTAACCGTATAGGAGTAATAGTAGCCTAACAGAAGCCGACACTGGCATATTCGAGAGCCCGAGGGAGAAATTTTCGTTCTTCTGTTTACAACGATTCTCCGCATATTCGCGAGATAGTGACACAGACGACGGCTCACAGACCTCGCAGGATTGGTAAAACATTATTATTATTTTTTTTAAGAACCGATAGACCCGATGCGTTGGTCAGTATTCAATCTTTGCTCCGAAGTTCCGGAAATTCGATTTCAGGAGTTTCGGTAAATTTGATTGAACCGCCGCTATTAGAAACTCCGATTGTTAGCTTCTCGACTGGATTCATTGAATCTAGCGGTAACGCTAGTTTCTACTCTTGCGGTCCAACCGAACCACAATATCAAGATTGCCGATGCACAGGGGAAGACATATTCGTCGAACTATTTCCGTCGGAAAACCGCAAAGCGTAGTGCGAAAATCGATCCAGAGACGTAGCACAGGAAAGCTCGTTCGCGTATTCTATAGAACATTTTACCACAATATTTCGATCTTTCGTCGGGATCCGAATGTTCATCGAATAAGAGTTTTCTCAATCGTTGTCCGGAGTGATTGGGCGATGTTTCATATCCCCCCCCCGCCACTCCGATTCGCCAATGGCTGCGTGTATCGTTAGTGAACAGAGTCAGGGAATAAATTGCTTCGCAAATATTGCGGAAACTTCTTCAGGATGACTGTCGATTTACGTACGAATAGATTTCGTAAAATTGAAAATTACCAGTACATGTGTGTACTGAATTTTAAGCGCTATACGAGCCGAAGGGTACGGACTGTGAAAGCAATTCCGTTTGAAACTACCTCCCCGCAACGCTATGTACACAAAACAGTAAAGCATCATAGTACCGTATATGTGACGAAGCCTGTTTGCATTCGACAGTAAGCTGAAGAGCCTTCACTGAAGAGAGTGTGCGTACGTCGGCACCCGGGGTTAATCTCGATTTGACTAAGAGGATTACTCACCCAAAATGTTTCGATTACGACTTTCTCGGGCGGTACACGTTCTTCCGCTTTCTCGTCTACGTTCGCGCCATAACGAGCATCGCCCGCGCTCGACGTTCTCGAGATCGCTAAGAGAGAACATCGTCGCTGTCAACGATAATACGGAAAATTGTTCGTCCACGCGAATTTCAATTGAGAAAAGTGAGGCGTAACGTTTTATCTTGTAATTCCTGTTCGCAATTGTTCGTCAATGATGAGAGTAAAGGCTTTTCGAAACCCGATATCGCTGCCAAGAACATGGACTATCGATAATAACGGGTGAACGCGACGACAATGGCAACGACGATGGGCGAGGGGCCGAAAACAACTGGGGATCGCGTCCACGATTAAAAGGAAGAATACTGCGCCCAACAGCAAAACTATAACTTCGAAACTGTAGAAAATCCCCACTCTATACACTGTTCTATTTCCCACAGCACACCGCAGTGCTTCAACGATACCTCTGCAACTGTGCACAGTGGAATTGAGAATAGGTTTGTACAGTATACATTTTACGAGAAACGGCGAATATCAAATTTTACTTCTCGGGTCGAGACGACTGGTAGTATAGCACAATCATATGGATGGCGCTGTCGCGTAGAGGCATTGCAGGGTATTTCACATGCAGGATAATATATACCAAGGGCAGGTGAACTATTCGTTCATTACGCTGCGAAGAAGAAAATATGATGTTAAAAAAAGTGTATAATTCCCAACTAAATAGACGGCGTAATGAAGAACTTGTATTAACAATAAGGGGTGATGTAATTATTTTTATATTATTGTCGAGAGATTTATGCTTTGTTCAGTGTAGAAATCTCGCAACTAATTCTACTAATATTGCTAATATTATTATTGAATTATTTATTTAACATACGCACAGGCAAAGCCAATCTGAAGAGCGATGGAGAACCTATCTACGCGTTACGGCATTACACGTGGCGATGAATGTGATAATGCGTGTGCTATGTAACTCTCTGGCGTGAGATGAACGAAAAATACTAGTAGTTCGAGTAGCCGAGATTATCATGTTGTCTGCTGTACCGGAGTCACGGACTATGACGTGGACATAGTATATGGTCGACAGTGATGGTTCATTTCGATGTAAACGAACAAAATATTTTTTAATTGTTATAACTTTATGAATGTACAATTAACGCGTTAGTTGTTTTTGAAGAATTTAATTATTTTTTCTTATTCAGCCCGGTCAGTTGATTGCAGTGAAACGTATAACTGTTTTTGCCCTTCTGGCAGTCGAAAGTTGAAAGTGAAAACAGTCGTTTCAAAACACCATCTTTTAGATTGTTGCATGTTTTTCTTATTAATCATGCTCGCGCGACCGTACCGAACTCTCCTAAACAAGAATTCGCTTAGTTAGTCGGAGCGCGTAATATGGCAGACCTCGTAAAAGGAAGGGAAGAACTATACTCCAATTGCTGGGTTAACCGCAGTACGTCGACGACGACCGGGTCGGTGGAAACCCCCGGATTGCAGAGTCACGCTCGTTCTACTGGCTGCACTTCGCATCCAACTCATTTGCAAACGGGTGTAGAAATTCTCTGAAGCCGACGGTCACTGGCATGTTACTTTGTATACGCGGAAGGAGAAAAAAAAACCAGAGGAAAGAGTGAGAAAGGCATTTCAATGCGACTACCAGCGTTTCCAGTACCACCGGTTGATGACTTCGCAAGCTGTATTCTATGCGCTAAAGGACACTGTAGATCTGGAGTACACGCGAACAACCCACGCCACGTTGATACGTAACAATGTGGCAGCCTACATACTCGACCCTATTTTTCCACGCACGCTCGATCCTATTTCCACGAAGAAAAATGTGTTATTGCACGCGCGCACTATCCCCAAAGGTCCTTCTGAGGACGTTTTAAATTGAGTACAACTCTGTAACCACCGAAGTACCAGTGAACGATTTACTCGGAGAATTTCTGAGCTCGAAAATAAGAGAGAATAGATCGAGCCATTGAAAGAAAGAAATACTTCGAAGCAATTGGATCGAACGGATAGAGTGTATGTGCATTGTAGACGATTCGTTGAAAGCGTACTTTGCTCGTTTTCAATGAAACGACTAACAGCGAAAACGAACTTCGCGCGGTTGATGATAATCGAAGTCCGGTAACGATCAGAAATATATATACTTTTTTTTACTTGGGACGCAATTGAAACGTTCAACCGTTTCAGAATAGAGTAGCGGGAAAAAATACATCCGACGTACATTGATAAAAATTATTAGATGGGAAAAATAATAGTAAGTTGAGAAAACTCATAATTAATAGGTAAAAATAATGTTTTTCCTGAAATAGTAGTGCTCCCAACAATCTCCTAAAAATGCATATCTTATCGGTACTTTTCAAATGTATTGCAAAAAAAGTATTTTCCATTTCGATGAAATCTCGGATGAGATAAAAAAATGAAAGCTTTTTTTTTAATTTCATTACAGAGCGGTGAAAAACACCAAAATAGCATAACAATCGGGCAATTTTATCATAAAAATGACGGATCCGTTTTTTGTTTGAGTCTCAATGGGCGCATTCGTGATTACGTAAAAAAAATACAAGCTTCGGCATATAAATACAGTGTCAAAAAGACCCTTCGATATTTCGAGATTTTTCTTAACATGAATTTTTTTTTATAGAAAGTTTTTCGGCACAATGGCATGAGAAATTCCCACTGTATATGGACGAAACTTGTAGCAGGCTGGCTTACTTGCAGAAAGAAAGCGAGAGGAAAATGGATGCATGACTCGCGTGGATTTATCTCCGCCGAGACGGAAGTGCTCTCTCCAGGAGTGAACGCTCTACTGTAAATCAGCAGCAGCGAGCCTCGAAAGGTAGGAGAAAATTCTTTCGCGGTGAACCACAGGGCTTTCATCTACACACCTATATTTGTTAGACGTCCGGAGAAGAGGCCGCGAGCGCATCTACTTTTGCATAAAGAACCATCTTTTTTGCCGGTGCAGGAATAATGCAAAAAGTACCAGAGATCCGTGTTAGCGAATGTTTCGAAGAACGATACAGATACAAAAAAAAATATGGTACAAACATAAGACCTATCGAAAAACGAGAGCTCCTCTCTCAAAGCCGATGCTCGACGCTGTACTCAAATTAACTCGGGATAAAGTCGTCAGAACTTTATGCAGACGAACTTTGATCTGAGTATCTCGCTCCCGAGTATTCCTTCAATATTAGCTGCTTTAATAAGTTTTATCGAAGAATTTTCTTTTTTTCGTTTTTTCTTACTCCCGTGAAAATAACTCTCGGCATATTTAATAGCATCTACGAAAGTTTGTGTCTCTTACAATTTGCAAATTAATGTGTACACCGAGTGCAGACACGTGCAAGCATCAACTTATAACCATTCAAGTTGAAGAGCATAAGGCAAATAGACATTGTACGTATTTACGCATCTGTGTTATTCGCTAAAGGTTTTGACGCCGTGACGTCGATTGCTAGAAATCGGAGCTTTCAAGAAAATTTCCCTTGGACAGCACTTGCATTGACGGGCCTTCCGATTCCAGCGAACCGCTAAATGGACCGCGCATTTACGTCCTGGTCAATTGCGATAGTTTGGAAAGATTCGTAAAGCTCTCGGCAGCAATGGCCTTAACCATTATCGAATTGCTCAAATAATTTGCGAAAGAACCTTCGAAAAATAAGCACGTTGAAATCGTTCCAGGAATAGGTAACTACGCTTCAGCTCTATGGTAGGACGGTAGGGTAGGCGCCTTTGCGTTCATACGAAAAGCTTTTCGCTTCGTCATCCCGAACTCTCAAGCTTTCGTCGCTCGATAAGTGCATTTCCGATCTCGACTCGCGAAAGCACAAGCTTCTGCACCCCCCGTGTCTAACTCTCACCCAGCATTTCTTCCTTTGCCCGATTGTGAGTCAAATTCCTTGCTGCTTGTGCTCCCCCCCCCCCCCCCCCCCCCCCCCTTAAGACGAGTTCTCATTTCTCTTTATCCTCAAGTATTCCCACGTAAACATTAAAGTATACACTTAACCATCCGAGTGCACTCAACCATTGTATAACGTAATTGTGTTTAACCGTTCGTCAATAAAGCGAAAATGTATTTTGCCTCAATCGTAATGATACTGAGAAATACAATTTTAGCTCTCAATTAACGATCGTGTTTTAACGATCTTTACCGCCAAAAGTTTTGTATCGATCATCCGAATTAATCCTAACTAAAATCGTGCGCTATTCGATGCAGACAGAGCGGACCCACCCCCGTTAGTTAAAATCCGTTTGATGCGCGTTCATGGAACATTGAAACCAGATGCAGACAACGAGGGTCGAAGTGTAACTCTATTCGAGAATCGGCTGTGCGAATTCGCCGATGACCAGTGTCGAGGCTCGCCGGCCCAGGGGTAGAGGAGGGTACAGTGGTGGAAACAACACACCAAACTCATTAAACTCGTTTCGCTGGATTCGCGCGTGCGAACGAGCAATAGCCGGCTGCTAAACGACAGTGGGGTATAAAGAGAAAGAGGGAGTTAGCATGCGAAAGGTGGAAGAGGAGAAGTTGAAACGAGTAAAACGAGATTTTACACTGTGAAAATCGACGACTGCGTTGGACGAGGGGGCTTGGAGAGGTGAATCGTTCGGGAGACCAGGCGGGTTAACAAACGGGGACGCGAACATACGTTACTGCTGAAACACAGGAATGAAACGGGGAATTCGTACCACTGCACGCACAGCTCACGTTTCCTCCCCGCGTTCTATGGATTCGAAGCTGTACGCGCTGTCGTTCGGCAGCCCACGAACGTCACGCACGATAAGCTCGGAACTTGATTGCGATTCTCTGCTGTCGCGAGGCCAATTGTACAGTATCTAACTATACATATACATGTACATCGGTATATGTATAACATACATATATACACATGTATATATAGGTACGATTGTCTCGCTGTTCGAAACCGAAGCGACCTTTGCCACTGTCCAATTCCAGAACGAACGTACCACGCGCCACTTGAGTTGCAAATATCCGGATGCTCTCTCGTCGTGTTCTCACCTAGTAGATTTCGTTCCTATATACTCACCCACAAGCGAGGAGAAATATATACAGAGAAATCATTCATTATCCTGTGCGAAACGCCACTGTGCGGCATTAGCTCAAAGCGATCACTACTTATTTGCATTTACAGTGCAATTAATTTTGTTCAACTTGAATCGAAAGGTTAATTAATTTAACCCGCAAAGTTGTTAAAAAAATACGTGATTTTCCCGTAATGATTGTACGTACAAAGACAAACTAGGCTAATTATTCGTAAATAATCGATTTTGTTTGGAACGAGCAAACACTCGGAACACAGTTATCTCTATCGATTTTGCTATCCTATGCGTCAACGAAAATCGAAAGTATCGTGTTACTCGTACGAATATTTCTGCGTAATTCATGGTTTTCGCGCATTTTTCACGGGTATATGAATATTCGCGTATCAGTTAACACGATTAACGTGAACGCTATGGATTCACGAGTTTTTGTCTCCAATTTCGGCGACCAGTAGAATAGCATAGTTTCAACTTGCCATAAAAAAATCTCCACCCACACACATACACACACACACACGCACGCACGCACGCACACGTACACATGGGCAATATAAAATACACGCACATTCGATACCCGATCCACTGAGACCTCCGAATAAATGATAAAGGTTCGAACGACGAGGCTTCGATATGCTTCGAGTAACGAAAAAGTTTGCACGGTCGTGTTGTTTAAACCGCGGAGTGCTTGAAACTTTTCTCCGTGGGTTGCGAAACAGGATTGAAGTACTTGCGGAAAGGGTAGTTACGCTAAGGACGAGGAGGAGGTGTGCAGTAGTTGTTATATAGTGGCAATGGAGAGATACCAATGTACGGAAAGGAAGGGTGCAACATCGTCGCGTGTGCGATTATTCCCACGCGGGCCGGCGGCTCTTTTCGCGGTTCTCCTTAAAAGACGCTCGCAGCATTCGCGATATCACTCGAACATACAACGAACACAAGCGTATAAACAGAACTTTGAAACTCGTGTGAATAAGTTACGAAAAACCGAGTGTAGTATTATCTCCTTACTATGATAATTTTTTTTTAACTACGGCCTAATCACTCACCAACGCTCGGTGGTGTATCGGTCCGCGCGAGTCCGACGACGGTGAAAAGGGCAAAAGCCGCAGCGGCAATAGTCGTTGTTCTCGATGAAAACAAATAGGCAACACGAGCGGCAGCGAAACAACCGGCACGAGGAGCAACACCGGTTGCAGCGGCAGTAGTAATACGCTCACCGATCATCGCGGTGAAACTGGAGTGTAACGCGAGAGTGGCGAGGGTGCACGACCGGCATCCCGACTGAGGGATAGCCACCGAGGCGAACGAGCACCAAGCAGCCAGCTTCCTCTTCTCTCGCTCTTTCCACGTCGGGGGAGGGGAGGGGTGAGAGAGTAAGAGAGAGTTAGAGAGGATAGTGAGGCGCAAAACCCACCCCCGTGTCGCACCGTCCTGGGGGAGGCCAGCGCGCGCTCTACATCCTCGCGCAGACGCGGTTTCTCGCACCCCGACAACGTGTTCTCTCGCGAGCCCCCTACTGTGTGTATACGTACAGAAGAGATTCTACTCTCGGCTGCTGGTAGTGATAACAGCGTGAGACACGTAGAAAGATGTTATATTGGTATTAAGGATACTAACACCAGTATGAAGTATCCCCACGATGAAGCTGATCGGCCTATGAGAATTTCCGTGCAAGTTTCGTACCAAGGAAACTTAATAAGCCCGTCGATTTCACCGCATACGGGACCAGTTATGCGTAAGAGGATATAACTCAAAAATCGAATACACGCAAAATACGAAAGCGAAGAAGAGAAGAGAATCTAGTCTCGCGTGGGAAGGGGCTCCCGATGAAATAGAAGGGAAAATCCCAACGCCCCATTCTGCTACAGAGGAAACTCGACGCTAATCCCTCTAACTTATATCTTATCAATAGAGGACATTAATTATCACTTTGTCGACGCACCTGTGGAACGCCTCTTGTGGGCTATCTTTTACGGTAGACAGGCTTCCGCTTACGAGGGTTCCCTTATTCAATGCGTATCTTTCACGGTTCGAATTTACCACACCTCGGCTAGTTGTGCTTGTGTGTAACACGCACAGGCTCTCGTCAAGGCATCTACCGTTTTCGCGTGAAACCACCACCCATGCATCGCGAGTGGCATTTATTTTGTGAGCACATATCTGTGGATACAATTTTTTTTTCTTATTCTTTGCGCCGTTTCACGCCCTCTCATTATTTTTCAATTACTTTTTATTGTTTTTTTTTTGCTTTATTTTAGCGCGTTACTTCTGCTTGCTGTCCATTCGAAATCCTCAAGCCGATAAATTCAGTGTCCGCGGGTTGGCAGAAACCTCGCGGAGCTTTCTCATCCGGAATTTGGCTCCCGGCAGCAACGGCCCGCCGTTTTATTATACCGACTAGCTGCCTAGGGTAGCTAGCTGGGTAAAGGGGTATATAGAGGCAAGTGCGGAACGTGAGCTCGCGGCTGACTGTCGCGTATGACAGATAGCACGTGGGGTCCCGTTACCTCTGCCTCGGTCTCTCTCTTTCTCTCACCACGGCGAAAGTGAATTAAAAATAAGGAAGTCCGTTCTCGGGCTGCCAGTGCATTTTCACAGGGGTTAAGCGGGGAGGATAGCCCGGTAGCCTCGACGGTAACACAACGACGTACCCCCAAGCCAGGAGCGCTGGAGTCGACCTATTTAATTTCCCACGCCACCCTCGATCTATCATAATATTTTTCATGCACCGCGGCTTTTCACGCGTCGACTCGTTCGTGTGTGATTCCACGGCATGCAATTATTCCATTAAACGCTTCGTTCCGTCTGTGTTTATTTATTATTATTATTATTATTTTCTCTTCACGGCACCCATCGTATCTCTATGGAAGTGCATGCACTGTAGTACACGTAGCAGTGCGGGAGTTGGCTTAATCAACTACGAGAATCAACGCGTAAAGGTCTATCTTCGACAGACGATCTCGCGATCTCTGCTCGTCGGCGGCAAAAAAAAAAATAAACAAATTATAGCCAAGGATTCGTGATCACGAAGGGTTGTAAAAAAAAGACTTGCTTGACATGGAAAAAAAACACATAGCAGGAAAAAAATTGCAGAGAAAAATAACAAAGCAATCATCTAAGTGCGGAATTGGATATACGCACGAACCTTCCACACTGCGGTCACGCGACTTCGCTATTCCTTCATATACGCTGTGTATATGTGTATATACGTACATATACATAACAACTATTCGCGCTATGCGATACGATAGAGAGAAATAGAGTTCAATCTATTGGCAAGCGTTTGTGATTAATAAACCTCGTTCTGCGGGAGTGGCCGAGCCCCACCGACCAAAGCGCGAAAATGAAATATGATTCCTCGTCGGAAGTTGCGGATGTGTGGCAAGACAGCAAATGAAGCCTCAATTGTTTATTTACGGTTCGATCGTGGGAAGAAAAAAAATTCCATAACAAACGCTTAATAATGAATCACTAACTCCCGACGAGATGTGATTGATGCGATAGTGCGGAACGCTAACGATATCGATATAGATAGTCATAGATATGAACCCACGATAATCGGAAATCTACGATAGAAACCTAATGCCGAATTGATTGGGACGCTTTGGGCTCGTCATTCGCCGACCTTGAATGGAGCTTCTGATAGTTGATAAAAACGCATAATAACGATTTTTTTGCTATAATAATTATTTCATCATATTTAGCTTCTTGTTCAGTCGTGGAATAATCGAACTTGGAAAATTAACAAAATGCATTCAAAGACTAAAAAAAATCATTAAAATAATTCGTGAAAGTCATTACAGAAACTATTTCGTCGCATGAACGGATTTTATATTCATAAAATAGAATAGTACATTATGCTACAAAGGAGAAAAATGCGTGATTTTCGGTCGGGAAAAAAGTAAATTTCTTTCGACGCAGAGATTAACGGACCCTCGAGAAAATGTCTATGTCTTAGCTCTTCGCCAGCAATAATAACCTGCAAAACAATTGAGTTTTCTAATAATCCTTTAGAGTAAAAAATATTCACGAAAAATGAATTTAAATTCTATAAGTCTTTTATGAGCCCGAGTGCATCGAGGTACGGTGGATCACGTGGCAAGGGACATTTTTTGGGAAATACCTATATACGTCACCGACTCTGCTAGGCGCGTAGAGTGTTCGGTCGGGTGGGTTCGGCTAAGCTCGGGCCCGTCCACCGAAACGACGACGATGGGTTGCTGGTGCGATCTTGACTATCCGATCTCAGCGTTTGGAAAAAACAAATCGATGTATCTCAGCAACGAAGGCACCGATCATCTTAAAATTGGGCTCAATCGCAAGCTAGATGCATAATTATAGTATCAAAGTCTGTTTAGTTTTTTAATTTACATTGTACTTCTTAAATAAGAGCGTATTGTAGAAAAAATATATGAGCGCACGGCGAGGGTTCGTTCGCGTATCGAGCCTCTGGCGAGTTATGCGCAAATGCACTTGGCGCGAGACTCTACCTAGTATCTTGATATACTCTTAAGCGATTCCTGGATCTAAATATATGTCTATTTTCTTTTTATGTTTATTTTTTTAATACGAAAGCTCTCAGTTTCTACGCCGCTTGTAGGTACAAGAAAAAATTACGCGTTTCATTACTATCGCTTACTTACAAGACGTCGGGCCATATTGGTTCTCCAAGGTAATGTTTTTTACTTGCCGCGTAAATCGGACATTGACATAAGAAGTGCTTTAGCTTCTTCATCACTCGCATGTTGCATACCGTGCAGACGGAACCGTGATATTTGTTCGCACAGATACTTGACCGTTATGTTATTTATGAAAACGATATTAATGCCTGTTATTTTTTACAAAAAAAAATTTTACAAAAATTTAAAAACTCCCGACTGCAAAAATGGTGAAATAACAATTAATTATTCATGTCATAGTCGAGTGATTTCTTCGTTCATGAGTATAGAAACCCCCCGACATGTGAATAATTAATTGTTATTTCACTATTTTTGCCGACGGGAGTTTTTAAATTTTTGTAAAATTTTAAATTTTTTCTTTTTTGAAGATGTTTTTACTGAGACCTATACCTTCGCGAATTTGAAGTTATACCGCATAAAGATCGACCGCCTTACGAGCCACCGGGAGTCGAAAAAATTTGACATTTTAGAAGTTAACATAGCGTTTACATTCATTCGGGATGCCACCACGAGGTTATATGTCATGATAACGAACCGTTCGAGATCGTGCAGTTAGGCAGTCACACATACATTGCATTTTGACAATGTAGTTGTCAAAATAGTTAGTTGTATTGATGTGCGTATATCGCTTATGCGATATTTACGAACAGGCATGTTTCCGAAATTTTTAAAAAGTCTTTTATCTCCGCGGGGACACAACACATTTTAAGAATTCATAGTCATAAACTGAATGTCCGGTCTACAGAAGCTATATCTCGAAAACTGTTAACACATTCTTTGTCGTTTTGACAAACACCGGCTACTAACTTTCGAGGTGCGAGCGCCATTACGGACCGAAACGCATAACTCCCGTCTTTTTGCCCTGCGGGCAGTCGGGAGTTCAAAAATAACATTCACAGATTCATCTCTTAGACTTTGCACCAAAACATGTGCATCCTCTTAAATACAAGTATGTCAAGTTGTATTATCCCTATCTCTAATCTGACTAGATACGCCGGTGTACATTTTAGAAGGCCTGACAGCTGTTTGAAGAAACCTGTCTGTACCTTGTGTAATGCTTCAAGATGTCTTAAACCCCATACCCCAGTCCTATACTAATATTGTCGTGGTTACAATTGCCGAAAACAGTATCGTTCTTGCCAATGATCTACCGTCTCCAGCAGTGGATCCGGTCTCGCGTATGTAACTCCTAAATATACTGCAACGAATATGTAGCTGACTATTTGTTAAGACACACGATATTAGACAGGTTTGACAATAGATGAATGAAGGGACGATTGATACGAGACCGATCGTCATGACGAAGAGTCTTGAAGGTTTTTGATGGGACTGTACGCGCTTTAACCCTCTTACTGCGTACGTCAGAAGACTAGCACTTGAACACATCGCCCAAAAAATTCAATGGTAGGTTCATGAACACCGAACCACAACCACTTGCTAATTTATACGCACATTCCACAGTCCACTGGGAATACAACAATATCTGATTTATTTCGTTGACGTCGTTTTATCGTTAACCAAAAAAATGTTACATTTTTTACCATACGCAGGCTAAAACACATTTGATATATGTGCATGCATCACCTCAGCGACTTGACAATTTACACGACTATTTCATCGATCATCACGAACACAACAATATAATGTTTATTCCATTGATGACTATTTATCACCAACAAAAAATATTTTAGCCTTTTTTTTGCCGTGTACTGCTAGTACTAGCTACTTGATAATCATTTTTACTTTTTCATCCATACGAAGTATGAAAAAGAGAAAGTATTGTAATCGCGAGAAAAAATAACGCCAAATTTATGGACTAAATAACTCTTTTCAATATGATGAAAGGAAAAAAAAAAATCTTTTCTCACACTTGTCCTCATAATTGTACCCCAATCTATCATATTTCATGACCCGAATAGTTTTATTTTCTCAAAAGTAGTCCAAAAAAGGATTTTCCACAGATGTCTGTCCGTCTGTACGTACGTATCAAATTTTATAGCGTAGACACAATAACTGTCCGCAGACATCGCTACGAAACTTTGAACATACATTCTATATACGGAGTATGAGTTTAGTATTGAAATTCAGAGTTTTTATTCCGAATTTAGTAGTTATTTACCAGCGATGTGCAAAATTTAAAATTAAAAAAATGTCAAAATGCCAAAACTTATCAAAAAATAACTAGTAAATGTGGAGGAAAAACTCTGAATTTCAATACCAAACTCATACCGCACATGTAGAAGATATGTTGAAAGTTTCGCAGCGATAGAAAATGTTTACGTAAAGTTATTGTGTCTACGCCAGAAAATTGTTTATCTATCTGTACATATATATCAAATTTTCTGGTGTAAACACAATAACTTTGTACAGATATTAATAAAAAACTATGAAACTTAGTACACATGTTCAACATATACAATCTGAGTTTGGTATTGAAAATCAGATGTTTTTGAAACGTGAAATAAAAAGTTTTTAAGGTTATACAGACATAGACAGTTTTTACCACATACACGATGTTTTATTGCAATAAAAATCATCCTTGCAATAAAAAATCGAATTGTCAACTAAAAATGTGCACACTTCATTTCTCAATAACATTAATAAAGAAAAATAAAAATTACGGAAAAACATCGCGAACTGTCAAACTTTTGCTATTTGTAGAGGTAACGTCTATAGGTCGATCTTCAACCGCGAGAGGCGTGATCGATGCCGAAAGTTCGACTCGCCACCTATGGTTTGTAACATAATGTTCAAACATTTCAGCGGCAAACGCTGATTGCAAGCGATCAACAAAATTTTAACAAAATTTGAGTTACAAATATGAGGACAAAAATAGATGGGTTCGAAAACTAAACTCCTCCACTAAAAACATAAATATCAACACAATACTAACTTTACGCGAACAGCAATTCGGATGAGAAAGTCACGAGTTGCAACACGCCAGTAGCAACTGCCACGTGCTCATTTTTTTTTTTTGTTAATGATTGTGACACGATATTCGGGAGTTAACGTTGCCTCGACGTCGTACGAGAATTCGTGAGGCGGCATCAAGTGTAAGTCTATTCCTCTGAGCGCGTGCGCGGCAATGTATCGATAAAGGGACCTTCGATCCTTACTGGAAGGATCGCGAGACACGACGAGACGGTCATTCGTCTCGTAGCATAGGTCTAGTATAGAGCGTTGTTCATTCCCTTCATTCCAGTTTAATTTTTCGATTTATATTTTGTATTGACGTTGTTGCACGTCTACCGCTAAGTTAGTTGATCTACTTATTCTTATGTAATAAAGCGATACTATCTGTGTGTGTGAGAGAGAGAAATCGGGATCATCGTCAATAAATAACTGGTCAAAATTGTAAGTAAACCCATAACTCGCGCATACTATTATCTCAGCAATTTCCTTGGGTCCCTCAAACGCAATCCTCCTTGTGCCGTCTCTCGCCGGATTGATATTTGAACGCCGCGAATTAATTTATCGGTTTGTTAAACCGTTTGGCGCCCAACAATAATTATAATATCAAAGTAGTTTGCCTTTGAGTCCTAACAGCCGTTGACCCAGGCTGCGTTAGGTGAAGGACTCTTCGATGGTCGAAATATTATTTCTGAAATGCGAAAAGATATTTTGTCGGAAAAAAGTTTTGTCTCATGATGAAAGGCCGTCAACGAAATAAATCATATACTGTTGTGTTCGTGATGGTCAATAGAATATTGGTGTAAATTGTCAAGTCTCAGACCAGATATTCAGTCTTTTTGTTAAAATTGTAGTACACATTTTCTCGAGTGAGTTTACTAGAGAGATGCCGAGGTCACTCAGCGGATCTGCTGGCTCCCCTTTTTTTATAGAAAAGGACGACTTTCGCTTGACACCAGTCTGTGGGAGTTATTCCACTGTCAAATACGTTTTAGTAACTTAGTTAGTGCTGAGATCCAGTTACGCGACAACGGTTTGTAAAAAACAATCTATATTTTATCTGGCCCCGTTGCGGGGTTGCCTTACCCAATTTCACTCCTTTTAATATTTTTATGACTTCGGTTATGAGGCCTACAGAGTACATAATATATTGTTTGAATCTGACTTACCGATATTTTTCTGCCATCTTAATTGTTGATATGATGCATCGGCACCCTGACGATAACTGCTGGAAAAGAATAGGAAAACGTTTTAAGACAAAGGCATGCGTATTTAAAGCTGTCCTTACATTGTATTCAGTGTAAAATATATTGGAAATGTTTACCACCCGTCGATATTTTGTAAATTTTTCGTGTAAAGCCGTGTTACGTCTGCCGAATTTTGAGATTTTACTCGCCGACGCAACTGAGAAATAACCAAATTTTACAAAATTAGCAATCGATCGAGAGAAAGAGAAGGATATGATCCGAAACACACGCGTTGGGCGTGATTTCATGGTGGTCTTCGAGCATTAAAAAAATCGATAATTGGACAATAACTAAACATCTTTAAATCATCCCATAAAGAATATTTAATGTTCGGCGTAGTAACAGTCATATAACTCAAACTTGAGCTTAGTGATTATTCAAGTTACTAGAGGGGTGGTATCAGCATCGGAAATATCTGTCCGCATTGTTTAAACAGCGCTGTCCGGGCAATACGAATCCTTCTTCTACTTGCATCCAAAAGAAAAGTTCTTAGCGCTCCAACACCATTGCTCGATGGGCTCTAAGGGGATTCCCCTTAGAGGGACTTAGAATATTTTTGCTTGATGGGCTCTAAGGGGATTCCCCTTAGAGGGACTTAGAATATTTTTGCTCGATGGGGTGCCCAAGGGGGAATCTCCTTTGAGGGACTTAGAATATTTTTGCCCTTCCCTCGATTCCTGACACGGCGGCGGCGGCGACGGCGGCGGCGGCGGTAACTTTATATATATAGAGAGATATATAAATCCGTGCGGACTTTATTTCTTCTCGAGTTCGAGTTCACTTTGCAGTGAATGGGTTGAAAGCCCCAAAAATGTGTGCTAGGCGCACGAGCCGGATCTTTTTTTTACAGAGGAATATGCGTTACAGATAAAGACATCGCTGAACCACGGTCGTATATACAGGTCTGGGCACTCCGGGCTTTTAGCATATACATTCGCGTGACCACAAGTGAAGCCGATAAGTTCCCAGTTTGTCCGCAAATCGCCATGGCGCGAGTATCGAGAAGGCAGATGTGCGACAGAGAGGGATAGAGCTGCGATCTCTCTCTCTCTAAGCCACGCATGCGCAATGGCATAATAGACCTCGATGACCGACTAATTGTACATTTTTTTTCTGTAATAAATATTTATGAAATATTGGCGTTGTGTACTGGTATATGGAACTGCTAACAAGCGAATCTGTAAAAATCAGTGCAGGAGATGCATAATAAGGAAAAGGATGTAATGAAAAATACTTTCGTACTATTTACTCAAAAACTTTTTATTCGAAAATAAATTATCTTTTTTACTAATGCGTAAAAAATTTCGCTTCTTTCCTTTTTTCCTTACTTTTCTTTTGAGGAACTCTACTGTGCTGCGCAGAAAATTGGCGCATACGAAGCCGCACATAATAGTGTATGGCGTAAGATAAACAATCATTGGCATGTTCGACGCAGGGGAATGTAAATTTGTAGGAGCCCAGCATGTCATTAACGGTTTCGTTGTATGCATTGGGCGATTCGCAATGCTTAATAAAGCACGATTCTAGTGCCATTATCATATTAAAAAATATTTTGTTTGGATGAATGAGTCTTCCGCGAGTTTTCAAATTGACTAGTTCCGCGCTTGCTTGATGTGAATACGATTCCGGCGTCAGGATGGCATCTCGGCATATGTCGCATTTAGTGTACCTTCGCAATTGTTTGCAAAGATACCCTGTAATTTTGATATAAGCAAGAGATGGGACGGTTACAAAAATTTATTGGAGAAATGCATTTCTGCAAGAAACTTACGTTCCCGTCCAAAACCAACAAGTAAAAAAGTTCCTTGTTGCATTTGTAGCCACTGTGACAACCCTTCACTATACACCTGTTCGGCATCTTTAATACATTTTTTCGTACAATTTTCTTTTTTACTCGAATGAACGGATCGCCATACAACTGAATAAATAGTAATTCGCGAAAAGTGAGGTTAACACCGCGGCAGCAAAAATATCTCCGTTGAATAATTTTGCGCATGCGTAGAGAACATGCCTGCTCGATACTAGCGACCTCTACAACTGGCTTCACTTACGGTCACGGCTGTTACGAAAGAGTGCCCAGACCTGTATATACGACCGTGCGCTGAACGCTTTCGTTCGCGAGAAACTTTGGGGCAAATCGCCACCTAGAGGCGGAGTCGGAACTAAGCTTCGTCGGGGACTTTGAATCCCGCGCGGCAAGCGGCGGCGCTCGCGACGACGGTGATAGTTACGCGCGAGATTTGAATGTTCGCGTAACGTTAAGTACGGATATTGTGAAAGGGTAACAACTAATATTTAATTACTAGCGTTTCCCCGGGCTCGCGCGCTACACGCGCTCGCTCGTCAATTGTAAACTATTTTGAGTTAAGACCCATTTGGGGAATATTTTTGCTTCTTTCTCCGCCACCGACCACCGCTGCTGCCTCCTTCGAAATCCCCTTAGAGGAACTTAGAATATTTTGGCCTTCCTCTCCCACGCTCCTCCCTATCCCCCTCCCCTCCCCCCCCTTCGACCGAAAATATTGTAAGTCCCTCTAAGGAGGACTTAGAATATTTCGAGTCAAGGCCCTCTTGGGGACTTAGAATATTTCGGCCTTGGAGGGGGGTCAGCTTCACCGTACGGGGGGAGGCTCTCCATTTGGTGAAGCTGACCTTTTTCCCCTTTTAATAAAGGGAAAAGGGTCAGCTTCACCGAAATGGACCTCCCCCACCTTATGGTGAAGCTGACCCCCTCGATTCCTGACACGGCGGCGGCGGCGGCGGCGGCGGCGGCGACGGCGGCGGCGGCGACGGCGGCGGCGGCGACAGCGGGGGTAACTTTATATATATAGAGAGATAAGTAATTACGACTAATTATTATAGATATGAGAGATTGCGCAAGAGCCGACGAGCGGAAAAGAGTATGCCGCAAAAGGCGGCGTACAACAGTTTCGATACCCGGCAAGGCACCCTAAAATTTCGCTTGCTAATAAATAAATATTCAAACTATCACATATAAAAAATTCAGACGTTTTAGTTTGCATTGAGGTCGCGTCTGAACTACCTTAATGAGTCACCAATATTTCAAAATTCGATAAAAAAAAAACCAAACAAGCGCCTCAGCGCCCTGCGGGCGCAGAGGCTCTTGTTGGTGGGCTCCGCCCCCAAACGCCCCGAAAAATGTCCCGAGGGGACATTTTTTAAGGCACTCACGGGGGTACACGTCGAGCTACGCGCTCCGTATTAAGTGTGATTACACTTCGTGTTATGCGCTACGTTTCAAATATGTTTATACGTCGCGCTGCGCGTTTCACGTGAACCTCCTGTTTGTTTTAAGATAGGAATATTGAAACAATTGAAAAGAAAGTAAAAGGGTTATTGGACAAATTTGAGATAAAATTTGAATTTTTTCATTGTTTCGAAAAAATTTTAAAGAGATTTGAAAAAATTAAATTGCAGTTTCCCAATATTTAAGGTTATATACTGTAACGCGGCAAAATTTCGACCCGTTCATTTCAACTCGCTCCGGATCTCACACGGCAATTCCTCAGGGCCGATTATTAATTTAAGTATTATTTTTAATTATTTTCGAGAAATTATTTCATGTATTCGCGCCTCGGGCGAGAGAGAGCTATCAAGAGCATTCGCCGAGGGGAAAATATCGATTTCCGTCGTAGATCTACGGATATCCGCTACCGTCTACGAAAGGAACGTCGGCAGGAATTCTCTTGAGCGACAGAAATCATCTGTTCGGGGCCTCTACCCTCGGAGCCTATCGCTATCGAGACGATAATATCATCGTGAAGGAAAGTACGCCGCTTTTCTCCAGCGACGCCGCCTTCAAGGATTCGGTTACCGCAGAGTTAAACTGCGAAGAGAAGAATCATCGCATGGGTTCTCGAACGCGAGGATTGAGTACCGCGGAGATCATGGCATCTGTCTCGCTCTCGCGCGTCAATCAGCGCTATAACGTTGCGAGAGAGTTCGAGAAATATTCAAATTTCCGAAAAGGGCCGAGCGTCGCGAATTTACGAATCGTCGCGAGTATGTAGGGGGTAGAGGTGTCGCTAACGAGAGCGTGAGAGACGCGTTACTCGGGGCACTTCCCGTTGAGATTTGGAGCGAGTCGGATCCGCGATCTACGATCGATTATCTGCTACCGTGGGATAGAGGATACGGGAGCCGAACAACTGCTACGCCGTCGAACGGGAATTGGGGAAAGATTCGGCGAGCTTTCTCGTCCGAGGGACGTTGTAAATTCGGTAGAGTAATTTGTCAAGGGGGCTGAGTCACCTAAAAATTATATTTTTTACTTATTTTTTTTAAATTTTTTTTTCTGAATGTATATACGCTGTACTACATACACACCAAATTTTAGATCGAAATTTAAAAAATTACCGAAGTTAGAAGCATTTTAGTAATATTAGAAATAAATAATGCATGAAAAAAAAAATGCCGAAATGAAACACAAACAATGCCGGAATACCGCATCTCCGCACGTTTCTTTTTCTTCTAATAAGAAGAACAAGGAACATCGAGAAAGGAACATAAAAAAAACAATCGATGTCGAAACTGCGTTCGGTAGGTAACGATTTACCGACCAAAGGGTCGTTACGTCTAATCGATCCGACTCAGATTATCGCCGCTACCGCGCTTTATTTTGAGTCTGCGATACACCGGCGTAATGTAGCAGCGATGATTTTTACTCGATTGTGTCAATCGGGTAAAAAACTGCGCTTGTAAACTCGGTGTAATTAGTTAATCGTCAGTGTTTACAGTTTTTCCGAATGAACGGAATATATTCTGTATTTTTGCCCGCAATAGTGCAAAAATGATTTTCACAGTGACAGTGTCGCAACGCGAAAAGTCTCGCAGAATTAACCTCCTTTTTAAACGTCACATTTGACGTAAGAGTATTTTTTAAAATTTTTTAAACATTTTTTTTGCATTTACGAGATTTGTGAAATAAAAAAAATAAAAAAACAAAAAAAAAATTCTAAGTTTTCTGTGATAGAAAAAAAAAGTGTACATTTTTATGTGATAAAAAAAATATAAAAATAATTTTTTTTTATTGTGAATGACCCAAGTTGGTTATTTTCATTAATCTGTGAAATTTATTTTTTGACACTTATATTTTTCTTCGCTTGCCGCAGGTTTCAGAGAGAATGGCCCCACCAATTTTGGATTGCGACGGCTCATTTTTCTTCGTAACAGTCAGTGTTACGGAACGAGTGCGGGGATTTTTCATGCGATCAAGAATGGATTTACCGCAAGCCATTATGTGAGTGGTTACGAGACAAAAAGTGGAAAAAGTAAATTTTTTGGTAGTTTTTAACTCATAGATTCGCCAGCGAAGCTTCAAAAAAAAATCCCCGCACTCGTTCCGCAATAAACTCTCTAACGAAGAAAATAAGAGGTCGCAAGCAAAGATTGATGCTTTCGTTCAGTCCGAAAGCTGCGGCAAAGGAAAAATGTTTGACCATTGTCCATAACACTGGAATACACCGTAGGTCTCCAAAAACATTTACTGCGGTAGTCTAACATATATATATTATGGAGGTAAAATGAAATTTTTCATTAAACTTATATATACTGAAAAAAAAAAATTTTACTTTTCGATTTTTTAGGTGACTCAGTCCCCTTAAATTATTAGTGCCTCGAGTGTTTTATTTTCTGCGTGTGTGCTACCGACGTGGAGTAAAACAATTATATTTTTGTTGGCGTGCTCCGTATTCGATTGTTCCCGAGAGATCGTGGCCGTTAGTAAAGACGGTACCAGTTTTTTTTGTTTGAGTGGACAGAACCGCGGCACGTGCCCCCTCTGTTGTCGAGCGATCGTAATTCGCTGCCGCGACGCTTGGTAGATTTTTGAGTCATTTCTAGGATTTTGTTTTCGAGCCTTGGGAATAAATTCCACGGGAAGTTGCCATTTAGTGTATCGTCGTTCGCGGGGTGCTCTAGCGCGCGGGTGGATTACTGAGGAATGAGTGTGGGAAATAAGAAAGATTTGCGAAAATGAACTAAGTGATCAGGATTTTTGTTACCGGTTGTATTTTACGAGGGATCGTCCACGCGTTACCGTTTTCGGGAATATGAGTTGTTTTTGTAAAATTAATTTATTTTGTGTGCGATGAGCGAACGAATGTCGAAGGAGTACCGCGCGTTGCAACGAGAGTTTACCCGCGACGCGAGCATTTATTTGTAGTGTGTGAGTGTGCGAGAGTTTGAGTGTGAGATCGGGTGCGAGTTCTCGAGCATTGTGCGAAGAAAAATAATGAAACTGTATTTTTGTGAATTTCGGATCACGGGACAGGGGGTTTCCTCCGAGAACTTCGGTTTCTCCACCTTTAGCATCAGTTTTGATTTAATAAAAACAGTCTCTTTTGGTTCCCGTATTCGTGTGTCGAGTCTGCGAATTATTTTTGTGCCATTACCGACGTTTGCCGAAACCCAGCCCCGCTCCGGATTTTGGAAGCTGCAGCTACCGGGCAGTAATCAACCTTGTCGATTTTTCTCCGGCGCGTACGAGCGTCTGGCGCCCATCCCGAACGGGAAAAATTAAAGAAGATATTTTATCTTTGACGTTAGCCTGCCGAGGTTGTGGTTCTCGCGAGTAGGTGAATTCTCGTCCTGAGAATTTACGCTACAATACATTAAAAAAAAAAAAAGCTGACAATTTTTTTTTTAATTTCAAATGATCCCGCCGCAGAATACCAACGTCGTGGCGTCTGCGAACTTTATTACGTCTGCTATGGAATTGTCGTCTGCTTCCAAGGTTTGACGGATAGAATGAATGGAAAAAAATATATAGTCGCGATTGTTTTCAATTTTATTTGGCAAATTTCAATCACTTTGGATATTCGGTAATTCTTCTTTGTGAAATTATAACTAAGTTTTTCAGTGCACTCGTGAAATTTACGATTTTTATTACGAATGTGAATAACGTATTGTAAAATATTGTGAATGATTTTCGTTGAAAATATATTGTTTTCGAAATAAAAAGAGCTAATATTTGTCAATCAATGTGTGATATTTCGTGTTTTATTTTTCGCAACCAAATTTTTTTTTTTGACATGATGAAAAATTGTTTTTTTGGAAAATTAAAACTACATAACCTTTAAAATAATTACTAACTAAAAATAATTGTGGAATAAAAATATTAAGAAATATCAGAATGTTTTCAAATTTGCTGTGCATAGTGTTTTTGATGCAATGAAATATTGCTGAAAATTAGAAAAAAATTCGTTCGTAGGTTTCAGAATTGCAGCGCCGTACGGACATTGGACGAGAGAAAATTGATTTTTAAATGGAAAAATGCGTAGAAAAAATGGTCAAAGACGTCGGAATGTCTTCAAATTTGCTGTGCATAGTGCTTTCGATAGAATAAAATAATGCTGCGAAAGAGAAAAAATTTGGTTCGTAGACTTCATAATTGCAGCACCGTACGGACATTTGGCGGAACAAAAATTGAATTTTTATTTTGGAAAAACTCATTAAAGGCTTCGCAGTAGTTTCAAAATGTTTGTGCACAATAGTCATGATGTGATAAAACACTCCTGCGAAGGAGAACAAAATTGGTTCGCACCATCCAAAGTTACACTGTGATACGGACGTTCGAGAAGATAAATTCAGTGAAACAGCTATTTTCATTCAACCGCAGGCAGAAAAAAATAT
Source organism: Buathra laborator (assembly GCA_934046635.1). Taxonomy (NCBI): domain Eukaryota; kingdom Metazoa; phylum Arthropoda; class Insecta; order Hymenoptera; family Ichneumonidae; genus Buathra; species Buathra laborator. The sequence goes on along the minus strand of OW203897.1, from coordinate 207,389 downwards.
TTCCAGTCATCGAATCCACTTTAAATTAACTAAGCATGATGTTGGAGGTACACCGAAGTAAATGCTGAAAAAACTAAATTTTTTGGAGCATGCACTACGGAGAATTCCCATCGAAAACTGTGTGAAGAGGTTTCGCTGGTCATTTTAATAGGCAGTCTTTGCCTATTGTTATAGTGAGTGCCTAAAAAGTAGTCTAGAAATATATTTTTTCCCGACTGCGCTAAAAAGACCATATTTCATGCCTGCAACGCGGGTCTAAAGTTAGCTATTCTTGACCAGCAGAAGCAAAAGTAGCTAAGCACGAGTAAAAGTAAAAGAAGCCGCGAATAAAATTAAATAAATAATTAATAAATTAATTTTTTTTGAACATTTTTTTTTAAATTTATTTATTGATAAATAAAAAATACGCATCAATCGGCCGCTCCTGAATCGCGACCCTGGTTTATCTTATCGGTAATTTGTGCCGCCAGGCGGTTGCAGGCATAAAAATATGGTCAATTTTTAGTAGAGTCGGAAAAAAAGTATCGTATGCCACACGGGAGGAGTGGATTTTCACCTCGTGTGAGTGCTGTCTTCGCTGCGCTCGGGCCAGCAAACCTCACACTCGCTGAATATCACGCACTTTCCTCCCTTGTAGCATAATGTACTATTTTTTCCAGCATGAAGAAAATATATTTCTCTTTCTCTCTTCCCTCATTGCCATATATCACTCGTGTTAAATTACTTACCTCTATGCTCATTTATTTTGAAATCCCCGCGGGACGAATAATTTTTTAAAATAAAAAAAATACTTATTAATTCTTTCAGAACATACAGAATTTTCAGGCGCAAATGTAGAAAAACACCTGGATTTTCTTATCTATTTTTGTTTCGATGTTAATTGCGTTATGTCATGATTTATTTCTACCGATAATATTCCATAATTTATAAACTGTTTTAGTATGCAAGAAAAGAGCGAATAATAAAAAAACAGATAAATTATTCAATCATTTATAATTAGTTTGTCGTAATGTGGCTCTGTTTGAACAACGTTAGGGAAACATCGCGAAAATAAACGAGAGTCGAACGCGAGGGAATAAGATGAGACACGAAGAACGGGGCGAGTAAGGTTTGCAGTCGGGGGCGTAATCGCAAGCTCTCCGACACGTCCGATTAAAGGACCCAAGGCGCGTTTCGCCTCGCTGGGTAACTGTGAGTAAATAACGTCGGGATACGTTACTACGTATACGTATATACGTAAGTATTATATAGCCAACGTTGGAGAGCCCGAGGCGTGAATTACAATTTTGTTGGTCGTCGTCGAGCATATGGAGAGAGCGAGAGAGGAAGGTAGAAAGCGAGGGATGCAAAGCCCGCCATAAAAGCAGGAGCAACATCAGTGACAGAGAAGTAGCGAGGGCCAGATAGGTTCTTGTTGGTTTCGTAGAGGAGGCGTGTCCGAGACTTCGCGGCGCCACAAGACGCACTGCCAAGGAACGAGCAGTATTGTAGAATTCCGTGGAAGAGGTAATACGGGCTACGGATGGAGCTTCTCCGGGTATACCGGGCCGCGAATTCAGACGACGCTGGGTTGCATATCCTTTCGTGCACTTCCGGCACTTTTCAGTCTCTTCCTAAGCTTCGAGATTCGCTAGTGGAGTTGGCCTTTCAAGCGTATCACCACAATACAGCCTTCACACCTCCCGATTCTTCCGCGTTTCGTATATAATGTGCGTCATTGCACAGCGCCAGAAGAGACTGAAAAAGCCCATCTCGGATCAAAGAAATGTCGATCGAATCTCGATCGCAGCTTCCGATTCGTTCCTTTCGAACCCGTTAATTTTCAATACCCGAAGAATCCTGCTTCTCGCTTTTGTCTGTCGGGCTACGTCATGGCACTCTGCTGTCTGCCTTTTTTTAACATATAATTCGCTCCTGTTTACAGCATCCGCCGATTTTTTGCTGAATCTCACCCTTTCGATGGAAACCTCAGATAAATGGCACCGTCGAATCTTACACTCGGATAAACGATAATAAATAGAGTTTATTGGATCAAGCGGTGTCTCCTTTTCTATCCAATACGCTTGACTAGCCAGACGTTCCAATGCCGATATGAACCGATCAACGTGAAATACAAAGGACACGTACGACAGGGTAAGAATGGCTTTACGGAAATCTCTTGGCATTTTCTGTTCGCTGTCGATTGTTGCGAAGAAAATAACTGTACGAATAACGCTTCACGGTCGGTATTGTTCCTCCGTTAGGTGAGCAAAAAATAATGACATACCGACGTTCGAAAGGAATCCCGTAGTCAGCGAGCTTCTCCTCGGCTTCTATCTCAACCGTACACCGTTTCTCTGTCCGGTCAATGGAACGAACGATTGCCGGGATAAAACTGGGAGGGAGGAAAGCCCGGTGCGCATTACCGTCATACGAAACTCATTCTACGAGAAAAGCTGTCTCCGGATCTCGCTCCCTGCAGCCGTTCAGGATTTACTTCGTTCAACGCCCGTACTGTACAATATAACGTCGGCAATACAATACAATGCACCATTTTCGAGCACGCGTGTTGGGTACGACCTTTTGACACACGATTATTACGTCAATAACGAATGCATACATTCCATTACTCTGATTCAACTCGGTCGTATGAAGTTCTGTATTTTTTTTATTGAACCCAATTCTTTTACCATCGCTCGTTGCACAGATTGGGAATATCTAAGGAATTGCTCTTCAATATTTACCTTTCGTGGCGTGATTATCTTTTCAATGAGAAAATCGGAAGTTGAATTTGATCGTTTGACGGAAGCCGGAATGTATACTTCGTAACTGTGAAATGAAACCGATCTTTTTTTTTTGGTCATTCAAATCGAATCAAATCAATTGTAATCAAAACAGAAAAAAAGTGTCACTGAAAGTAAAAAAACAATTCAATTAAGGGAAAACAATTTATCGATAAAATTCGATAAAATGATCACGTAAATCGATTATTGATTATAATAATCAACAAAATTATTTACTGAACGTATTAATGATCGGAATAGAATTAGAAAAGACTTGTCAATCGAATTGATTATCGATTGAAATAAAATTAGAAAAAATTGTCATTGACCATTAATGATGGACCACGAAAAGAAGTTATTGCGAACAACATTTTCATGGCTTTGCAAAGAACAGGACATCTCAAAATTTCTGTACACAATTCTGTTTTGTACACAATCAAAGTTGAGCGCTATGAAGAGACGATGAAAAACTTTTCGGCCACGTGGAAAACGCTGCGCGAACTCGCGGATTGTTCGCGCTTATCCGTTAACCCCGAGGGCCAAGGTTGTCTGTTAATCTCCGCGACGTTAAGTGCAACTGAAATTGTTATATTCTCGAATACGGAAGTAGTAGAGAAAGAGATGGGATGAGGCGCGAATGCGAGAGCGAGGAGACGCACGCCTATCGTGACCCGGAAGTTTGTATCAAATTATACAGGTGAAACTTCGGTAGAGAAGCGGTTGAAGAAACTGCGGGCGAGACGGTGAATTGTTTCTCCTGTCTCGTGTCTTGCAGCACACGGGGGCACATGGCTTATATATCTCGTAAACTTAGCATTCATACTCTAGCGTAAAGAGGTAAAGCAAAATAAGGGATAGAGAGGAGAGAGAGAGAGAGAGAGTAGAAGGCGCGAGAAACCGCAATCCGATCTCTATCCTCTATTCATAGATATTTACATTGCCGAAAGTGAGTTATTGAGAACGGTATAAGAATAACAATTGTCTTGGTAAATACAATAGGTATTTTATTCACAGAGAGAAACTTCTCAATCGGGATAAAACGTGAGTTCGAACTAAACGGAAACCAAGCGGCGGTTGTTCCAAGCATTCGAAGCAGACTTTACGTGTATTGAGCAATAATTCATTTCAGAAGTAAAAAAAGAACGAAAAAGAAAACGGATGAGGTTGAAGGGGCATTTTTTTAAATCACAGCCATAACAATAATCATCAGAATTTATGGCAGAGGTTTCGAACGAATCTGTGTTATACATAAGGATGGAGAAAGAAGCTTCGGCGAGAGGTATACACGCGAGTCGAGTAATGCCCACGGATACATTAGACATCTGCCCACCTCTCTACGCTCTAACGCTTCGTTTCAATATCTCATCGGGAATGGACCATTTGGTACGGAGTTGAATCGACGGGTCGAATCGCACCCGCTCCCTTCTTCCGGCACTTCCGATTGTTCTCCGAATATGTACAATGTCGTATTAAAGGCACTTGACTGAAATTGAAATATTGGAGATCGATGTTTAATAATGTATTGCAATATCGGACCTTCGAAAATCGGTAAATAAGTAACAGGAAATGCGTCAAACCTCGGAGCATCTCCCTCCATTTTATTAACTCGTCGTACGTCGTGCAGCGACCCCCTTCAGAAGACACCCCCCCCCCCCCCCCCGTTGTTCCCTAATTCTGCAACATTTTGCAACATCACTGAATTCTTTTTTAAAATCGTTTTTTCTAATGTCTATTAAGTACACTGAAAAAAATAGTTATAGTATAAAATAGGAAAACTAATAGTAAGTTGGGACAAATATTTTTTTAGGAAAAATTGGTTGTACCAACTGATTATTAATTCTCCAGACTCGCATTTTTTTCAGTGTAGTGGCACTCGCCACTGAGGTTTATTTCAACTGCACCCACTCTTCCAGTTTTCAAAAGATGAGTCTTTCGAAAAGCTTGCGTAAGTGCGGGTGGGCATTTATTCGAACATGAGAACATATAGAGAAGGGTACAATATAAAAAAAGAATGCAAAACAGTGTCAAAGAGAGAAACCAAGGTTCGCAAAAAGATCTATAATTAAATCAAAGGAGAAAATTATGTGTAATATCAGACCGAATTAAGGCGCCTTAAGTGAAAAAAAAAATGGATTTATTATCGTAAAAGTTTTGCTCAAAAGTTAGTAAATGAGGATATAATGAAGTCACTATCAATTAATCACTTTTATAATAAAAACAGAACTGATACCTACACTCTTGAAACTGAAGGTTCGCCGACGGGGATTCTCAGTAGAAACTTGAAGAGCAATTACATGGTTTCGTATGTAATCATTGTCGTCTAATATTTTTTTTATAAACACGGATATGCGGGATATGCAGTTACGAAAGTAGGAGACCTCTTTTCGTAACTCCCCATTAATTGACTCCTATTATCCCAATCATTCGTTCATCGACTGGCAACCTCCCGATCTGAACGCTCCGAATTCGTAGACAATAATTCCCGAAAATTATGAAGAGTACGATGCTCTTTAGAAGAATTAAAAAATAGCAAAAGTCGCGTTAAGCAAATATAGTATACTGTGCAACAAGGAATATGGCAATCACACGAGTCGCAATTCTCAATTTCGGCCCGAGTAGCACACTATATTTTTTGTAACGAGTGCAGGAAAACCGGTGCCTGGCATGGCAGTTTTCAGGGACGTACAATGAAAAGAAAGGTTATAATTTTTCGTCCCAAGCGACAAAAGTGAAGTAATCGTGAACTGCGCATGCGCGAAACTATATTTTCAATATTGTTATGACATCTGCCACTATCGTCCCGCAACACTACTATGAAAAGCGCCGCTATCCACGCACAAGTTACATAAAAGATCATACCGTATATACACTGTACACTGTACATAAGTCGAGATTAATTGAAGATCTAATCTGTTTAGCCAAGTGTCAGTCGCAGGTGATATTGTACTGGTCTTTGAGAGATCTGAGAGTCACACAGTGAGAAGACATCGTGTATACGAGATGAAGTATAAATTAGCGTCTCCTCTTGCGCGCGGAGACAGATATTGGAAGAACTGCTATATCCCTGCCGTTACGACTTCGAGTAGACAGAGTGCGGTGTGAAATCTAGCGAAATATCGGGGCCTCTTTCACAGACCACGTTGAGCACGTAGCAATTAACCTGTCACCCGCTTTCTCGAGTATTCTTTTACGAACTTCAAGCTTTTCGCTATCTTGTTTTCTCACTCAGCAAAGCAGTAGCAGCACCAACGAGGAAAGATAATATCTGTTGACGCCTTTCAACACGACTACCTATAGATTTTCTTCATTTTTTTTTCTTCTATCATTTTTTCTCTTCTTTCGTAAAAGCTTTGACGAAGACAGAGAATCAGAAAGAGTGCTGAAAGACTACTTTATGCATCGACTATGCCTCGCCCAATATCTATATCGATTTCAACAAGTTTCTTATTATTTTTTTTATTTATTTTACCTTCCAGCTTCCCCGCTTAGAGACTTTTTTTTAAAGGATCATTTTTTCCGCTTGACGCGCATCCGAGAAACAGCTGGATATAATGTACCGTTGGAGAAAAAGTTGAAAACATAAAGGCAGTGAAATATTTCATCAGATATATATACGAACGTTATACAATCTTTCAACCATTTTCCTCTCTCGACTCCGTACCATCGTCGACTTATATATTTCAATATTGGCAATTTCACGTTGCCTTGCCATCTCGGAGAACGACGAGACAAGAAGCTTTACGAGAGGAGCCAAGGAATGGCACGCTCGCAATCAACGTCGGAAAACGCGAGCATCGGTGATTCCGAACTCCGTAGAATATCGAAACACCGGCGTCTCTGGGTACGATTCCTCGTAATTTTCGTCAAGTCGGGAGAAACATGCTTTCAAATATTCCAATCGACTTGACAAGTACCAACGTTGATTCCAATTAAAATCTTAATCACTTTGAAGTGAATTTATATTTTACCCAACGCGCGAGTTAATGAAAAGTTATTTAAAGTTTTGCATTTACACGTTGCGTTCTGTCCTCCCTGATTTCTTTGGTTTTTTTTATTCTTTTAACTCCCGACTACCCGCCGGACAAAAGACGTGAGTTATGCGATTCACCGTGACTTTGCGTGTTTTCTTGGTATTCGTTCTTCGAAACGAATAAAAATGTCTTACTAAAATTTGGTACATCGTTTCTGTGTACCGCGATTTGAGTTTTTTTTTTAATTTAGGTTTTATTATAATTAACTTTGAGTCGATAGAGATATAAAGCCATTAAAAAAAAATGCGATTGAATATATCAAAATGTCGCCGACATTTGTCGCCATTATTTGTTCGTTGCTCTCACACCGGAGGACTATATAACCAATCGCATGATCAAGCGTCGCCACGTGTCGTGCAATTTTTATTTTAAGAAGAATGGGATAAAAATAATATTATAATCATTAATCAACTCCGACTGAAAAAACAGTGTGGTAACTAAATTATATTATTGAGAAAAAAGAGTAAAATAACAAGTAATTATTTTTGCATATTATAATTAGGGGAATCCATTCCGGCGAATACATTCAATGACGAATAAATCTTCTGATTTCAATATGCGAATAATTGCGTGTTAGTTCACGCTTTTTCGTCTCTCAACGACCGCGAGCTACGTCGACGCAATTCTGCATACTTCAATATGGCGTTCATTGAGTAAGTCGCAAGCTCCTGCTAATTATATTGTAGGATCTGGTATTCGTGAATAAAATATTGCAATTCTGTGGTAGATGTAGTAAAATTATCGGGTACGAAAGGAATTTTTGCAAAATCGCTTTTTAAATTAGGAAAATTGGAATAATTGTCCTCCGGACTTTTTGCTCCAAAATTTTTTGCGAACCCGCTTTTTGGATGAGGACAATTGGTCCAATGTCCTTATTCAAAAAACGGTTTCGTAAAAATTCCTCGTGGAACGAATATCAGCATGGACACCGCAAGTGTTTTTTCATATCGTGGTAAAAATGTTAAAAATATAAAAAATGTATTGCAATTAATCAGAATTAAGAAGATTGACATAAGCGACCGCACACCCCACTCCAAACAAATCTTTTCGTGAAGTCTTCTGGCTTCATCGATAAATTGGGCAACCATTTCAAGTCTAAATTTATATTTTTGTTCTGTATTTACCGAACTTCATTGCAATCCAAACGAAACACCAACGTCATCGTAATTAATCGCGTGGAAGTTCGATTTTCCCGGTTCAAAAGTTTTATTTACGATTCGGATTTACATCCGGATCGGCTTGAGTTCAACTGAGCCATCCGCGACACGGAACACACTTGTACATGAGAGTTAAGTCGATTACTCTGTACAGAGTATACAATCCTTTTTCAGTCGTGAATAATTATTAATTAACGCGCATTTGTGTATCGATAAATTGTCAAAATAGGTGATCGACCGTAAAGATGATTATTTCGGTCCCTGACTCGATGTTCAGCTAATTACTTATTTAACGATATTTCGATTTCTCGTCTATAAATATACGTTCACGACTCGAATTTTCAGGCATTCGATAGACGATATAATTTTTCACTGCACATATCCTATTTCGGATGAGTTGAATAAAGCATTAGCAAACCAAATACAGTGATCTAATATGTGATCAGTGACGAATAAATTATCTTTGTCAGCGTCAATTATCGAGTTGTGTACAAATACCGAATCAATAAGTCATATAATATGTACGATTATTTAACTGAAAAAAAAAATGGAATGTCGAATAAATAAAAATTATTTTTCAATTCTACCGCATTTCTGACTCGCGCTAAACCTCATCGGTCCCATCGCCGTTGCTCCATCGCAGTTTCGTATCCAACGAGAAACGACGCACCTCCTGCAATAATTTGCTCCTTCGCCTCTCTTTTCCTTAATCGTTTATTTTTCTCTCTCCCACCTTCAAGATTGTCTAATTCACTGAACTTTTCTGGTAAATTGCCTCGAACCCGTGGCGCTTTATGACGCCAATCAGGAAACTCGAGAAATGTACATTTATGCACGGTAAAACGCGTTCAAAATTAGCAGAACGGGCGCTTCTTGGTTACCTTAAACCGGAAGACTGAGGTGTACAAGTAAAATTGGGAGTTCTTAAGCACCAAACGTTTGTCGTTAAGTATTTTTTTTTCAGTAAAATCCATTTACCGTTAACAAAAATGTCTTTTCTAGATGGAGCTCCAACAAAAACAGAAGCGATGTAAATGGTGGATATTCCCAATCCGAGAAACGTCTGTCATTTTCACGACAGTACTTTTGGTGATTATTTTCAAACCGCTGTATAATTTTACGCATTTAAAAGCTGAGATCGAAAATATTGTAACAACCGAGCGAATGAAAAACACGTGTATTTGGTTTTGGGGCGGATATTATTAATAATAAAAAGCGTTAATTATTCCGATCACGAAATGTCACACGTCTGTTCGCTTTGAAAGTCCCGTCAAAACTCTTTGTTATGACGATCGATCTCGTATCGATCGTCCGTTCGTTCGTCTATTGTCAAATCTAACTAATATCAGGTATCTTAACAAATAGTCAGCTACATATTCGTTACAATATATTAATAAAGTATTGCCAAAAATTCGATCCAACAGTTAGTTTTTAAGAACCATTGACTTTTAGCTTAAAATCTGGCACACTTCTGTTACGTCCCAACGAATTCAAGCGAGTTCGTTCGGAACATGCGTAACGTCGGTCTCTCTTTCGAGTCAAGGCGTTGGCCCTTTACTCAGAGACGAAGACCTCGCCGTACACTGCCCGTCGATAGGAGATTGCGTTAGGAGGATGGTCGAGACCGATAGCCGCGTAGCACGATGGTAGAGCATGCAGAAATAATAGTTGAAGACGGTTTATTACGCTGTTCTTACTAAATACTTATTCATTTTTCGATGTTCGAGACTCTACCGCGGCTCTCTATCAATGGTCTTTAAAAAATCGTAAATTCTTTAGGTATATTTTATCTCTCTCCTATTAATCATGGTGTTCAAAGTGCATACCTCTAAAACAACATTGCTTCTTTACAATAATATGAATTAAAAATCTGAAAAACATCACTTCACTACTATTTGGTTTTAGAAAATATCTGAGTCCCGATACTGAGTCAGTATATCATGTAGCGTTGACCATTCGTAAATGTAGCGTTTTTCTTTTTCTTAAAATTGTGCACCTGATCATATACCGACATTTTTAGCGTACCAGCCTTGTTTTGTAACACTAGTTCTGTTTTTACGATGATAATATTCAAACAATGCATCATTACGTTATGTAAAATGTTATAATATGGTTCTACTTATATTTCAAGGATGTATGAGCGGTACAGTCCAGAAAAAAATTAAGCATGTAAAGTAAGGTGCAGGCCAGTAAGGTGCTATAAAGTTTGATTTTGCATAATAATAATTCGAAAACGCGGCAATTGAAATTGCAACATTGCTTCCTCATAACAGTTGCTTTTTCTTTACTGCGCCATTTTTGTTGGCTTCCAAACAAACGAACTTTGTTGTGTTCTTAGTTACAAATGCCACCGTCCATTGACGCTATCCACCTTTATGCAATTAAAAAAATAATTCAATAGTGGGCCAAATTTAAGACCGATATTTTAAAAACTGTGAGCGTTAAAGTGAAAACAAGCGTTTTTAAAAAAGTTCGACATGCAATAACATTTTTATTTCTAAACGGATTTACGTCAAATTCAATACCAAGCCTTGTGTGATAATAGTCTACTTGTGAACCAAATTTCAGCCAGATATCTGAAAAATTGTGGCAGTTAGAGCAAAAACAAACTTTTTCCAATTAGAAAATTGGTCAAGGGAAAAGTAAATTGTCGCCAAACCTTCAATAAATGAATACTAAAAATACATAAAAGACTTGAAAAAAAAAAACGAAAAATACAAAAAATAAAAAAAAACAGAAATATACACATTACAACATAAATCTAGTTTATCAATTGAAGCGAACCGAGATACCGTGTTATGCATTTTTTAATAGATGTCTTTGGAGCTTCGGTCAGGAAAAATTGAGAAATTGGTCAGTGAAAAGTCAGGGAATTTTTTTCCGGGGAAAAAACGGCCACCATGTACATGCACCTTCTACATGCTCGATTTTTTTTCGGATTTTTATCCCATTGACTTCGAAATTTCGAAATTCGAAATTTTCTCTGAAATTCACGTTTGGCGGGACTGTACCGCTCGAACATCCTTAAGAATGGTTGAATGGAGAAGGATTGTAATTAAATAGTGAAATTCGATATGTTTATCAGTATGTGATTGTATCCAACTATTTTCTTAACAAAACGGAAATTTTTTCTGTCACTAATAAGGAGAAGCCTGACGTTTTCCAGGTTTTTTAAATGTGCGTGCAAAAAAGTTTTTCAGTGATTGGTTACAGGTATTGAGGTATTTGCTGGGTTTATTTGGTGAAGTAATGTCTGAGACTTTTCTCGTTTGTCCAAGAATTGTTCAGTCTCCAGTAAATCGTATACTACGGACAATCGACGATATCTAGCTAAACGGTTCATTGTAATCCTACAGAAGCTGCAACGTTTCGCACAATATGAAAACACGTAAAAGCCCAAGCCGGATACAGAGTACTGTATTATATGTAAACATAGACTATCGCATGTATATGTGTAACGCAAGATCCGAGTTTTCGTGAGCCGACGCGTCGCCTCCCGGTTCTCCGGCCGGTAGCTAGTCGAGAATACTCTCCAGTATCGACATAACATAAAGAACGCTGCACATCTGGCGTTTGCATGCTGGAGTATGAGAATTTTCGCTTGGCCAATACCCACCGAAGTTCTCTCTCTCACTTGCTCGTTCCTGCCATCCCTGCACTTGAGCAATCCGATAGCTCGCGTAATCCACTCGACTATCTCTCTTACAACCGCAGACTCTATCTCTTTCGCACGCGCGCACAACCCCTGCACGCTTTTCAACCAGATTCAATGAAACGCGCGAGCTCGGTGCTTCCCAACCGTGAGACAATGCTGAAGATAACTTACCTCGGATAATAACCATCCTTCAGTCTTGTAGAAATGAACTGCTGAGTTTAGGATATACTTTGGACCAAAGGATTTGATGAAGATGAAGAATAGCTGATTTTGCAGTCGAGCATTACCCCTGTGTCTTGTTAGTCACAATGGCTTCTTGGAAGCGAGACGAGCGGAGTTCTTTGAGTAATCATTAACAATTAGTATTATTTGCTCAATCCGAATGAGGTACCTTTGAGTGTTTCAATCGTTGTCTGTACACCAAGCAAGAATCATGAATTTCTTCTAAGTGTTAATTTTGTATTCAATCTATAAAAACTATACTTTAGCGAGGATCGTTGTTGGGGTCAAATTTAAGTGGCGGAATTATATTCGTTGTGTTATCTTAAAACATGTATAATCCATGTGAGTGTCAAGTTTCATTTACCGTCGTTTTTCTCAAATATTTATACCAAAAATAATGGGAATTATCCCATCTACATTATCCTATACAGATTTACTTCCCATGTAAAGTTGACATATATATCTCAACATTTGAGCGGTTAGATACAACAATTTTTTTCAGAGGCGCTTATTTAGCATAAATAATGGCTGCTCTGATTTGTAATGAAAAGAGTTGGAATTGTTCTTTTTTCCTTTTCTTTTATAGCGTTATATGAACAATATGAAATATGAAAATAGAACCAAACTGTGTTTTTACTCTTCCATTAGTGTTAATGGCAATGTGCTGCATAAAAATATTTGTCAGAATGGATTTACATTGTTTATTCATGATGCACGATTACATTTTGGTCAAACTGCCCACCAACCTCCTTAAATTATTGAAGTCAATTAAATTTATGATCGATAGCAAATTACATGATTATTTGTCTAATCGAATGATTGAGAAAAAACTAGATAAATATCAGTGATAAAAAAAAATTAAAAAAGGTCATTGCAATCGTTTACTCGTCATGTCATATTCATTTCGTCTTTGCTGGCTGCTCCCGACTATCGTCTTTCATTATATCACAAGTCCGATGGGAGGGCAGAGTACAATTTAAGTTACCCGAGAAGCCCGGCTGATGTTACAATAACTTGCTTCTCCCTCCCTCTTACCTTCTATTGCGTAGCTCGCAAGCGAACTCTTATCATATTAATGGAAAACTGCTGGGGCAAAACGAAAACGACCGGAACTAGAGTTGACGACACAATCACGTTCCGGTGTGAATAACAGTAGAGCATCCATCAGAGAACGCGAGTTGAACAGAGACACAGCCAAAGTCGGGGCGAGTGAGAATGAAACTTTGAAACTCGATTCGTCGCTGTTTCCATTATGGTAAAATTTTCACCTGAAACTGGGCATTAAATACAACACTAGGAAATACATATTATATACCGGTATACAACGGAGGAAAATGGAAGTCGCCCGAGTGGTGTCTCGCGATTTTCCTCTGAAAGTCATTTTGCAATTCGTTTGCCTGTGATCGAAACACCGCTGACAATTTGTCCGACCGGTTCGTTCCATAACTACTGGATGCGAGATAGCAGTTTTGGCCCGACCGCAAATATATACATATACATATATATATATATCCATATATCGCGAAAAGTTTGTACGGTATCCCAACATACGTTGTCGTTAAATTTTGTTGTTTTTCCTCTGCATCTGTCGTAGTGTACAGACACTGTATGAATATTCGTCGAATTCACAATATTCCTGTATTGCACGTCGGAGGCATGAAGGGTAAAATAATCGTGGCGATGCATCAGCTAGCGAACCTGGCGTGTACGTATGGGTGTGCGTAAGCGTGAATACAACATGAATCGAGACACATGGATTCCATAGAGGTCGACAAAAGTTTAAATAAATCCCGTGCGAGTGCGACCTTCCGGTTCCTGCGTACTGCAGAGGGTTTGACACGTGTCACGAAACCCTTCACACCTATGCGTCCTGCCGTTGGCTTACTGCTCGCACATGCGAACATTTTTATTTATCGCTTCATCGACGAAATTTCAAATCGATCAACTTCCCGTTAACAATTAACTCTCTGCCCTGCCTCACTGATATTTTCCTTGTAGCAACCTTAAGGGGACTGAGTCACCTAAAAAAACGGATATTATTGTTTTCTCAATATATATTACTGGAAATGAAAATTCTTCTTACCATCATGATAAACATATGTTAGACAATCACCATGCATTTTTTAAGAGGCCTATAGTGCAGCGCTAACCGTACCAGTGAAACATTTTTCACTTGTCGCACGTTTCGGACCGAATGAAAGCATGAATATTCACTTGCAAGGTCTTATTTTGTTCGTCGAATACTTTATTGCGGAACGACTGCGGGGATTTTCGTTGAAGCTCCACCAGCGGAGCTATCAATTAAAATGTAACAAAAAATTAACTTTTTCCACTTTGGTTTACGATAAATCCATTTTCAATCGCATAAAAAAAGCCCGCACTCGTTTCGTTGCGTTTCGTCTTACGAAGAAAATGAGCCGTCCGAAAGCAAAATCGATGCAGTACAAAGTAATCCGTTTTAGTGACTTATATAAAAATAATTTTTTTTTTTTGTCGTATAAAAAACAAAACTTTTTTTTCTCTTTCACAAAAAAAAAAAATTCAAAAATTATTTTATTTTCGGTTTTATTGCAAACAAAATGTCTGAAATCACGAAAAATAATAATGTCACGTCAGTTGACGTTTAATAAAGAGGTAAATCGCTCTCGCTCTCGCACTGTGAAAAAAAAATAAATAAAAATAATTGAAAAGAAAAAAAACCTTTATTTTTTTAATCTAATACACTATTAAGGTAAATGTACCAATGGCTGGACAAGACCCAGTTTCGGGACAAGGCGTGAGTGCAAAAGAGATGGAAATATAGTTTTCCACGCGCGTCCAGGGACTGGGTCTGCCTTCTTAAGTGTCCGGCCATTGGTACATTTACCTTAAATCTTTTTATTACGCAATAAATGTGCAGAAATTCCAAAAAAAAATATTGTCTCGTGAATTGCCGGTTAAAAAGGAGATCAATGGTTCGAGATTTTCCACTTTGCGTCACTGTCATTGCGAAAATATTTTTGTCACTATTTCGGCCAAAAATACACTATTTATTGCATTCAATAGCAAAAACTGTAACCACTGTACACATGAATAATCGCAAAGAGTTTAGAAGCCTGGTTTTTCACACGTTTGACAGAATCGAGTACAAATCATCGCTGCTACTGTACGCCGGTGTATCGTAGACTCAACGGAACGTAGCAACGGCGATAATCCGACTCGCATCAATTAGCAGTAACGACCGTCTGGTCGGTAAATTGTTCCCTACCGAACACAATATTAACATCGTTTGTTCATTTCGGTTATTTTGTTCGTTGTTTTTTTTTCTACTACTAAAACTAACAGGTTTTTATTACTTTTCTGCCGTTTTTTTATTCATTCATTGTTACGCAATACTTATTTTCCATCTTACTAAAATGCTTCTTCTAACTTCAGTTGTTTCAAGAATTTCGATCTGAAAATTGGTGTGTAGGTAGTGCACCGTATGTACATTCAGAAAAAGATAAAATAACCAAGGGCCTCAGCGCCCTGCGGGCGCAGTGGCTCTTGTTGGTGGGCTCCGCCCCCCAAACCCCCCGAAAAATGTCCCGTCGGGACATTTCGGCCAAAAATATCAAAAAATTCGGGACATTTTTTAAGGGGGCTGAGTCACCTGAAAAGTAGAATGTTCATTATTTTTTTTCTGTCTAAAAAAAATAAAAATTCGATTGTATTTTCATAATCTATATATGATTAACTACTTTTTTTATTTTTTTGAGGTCCCCAAGTTTGTCGAAGCGAAAGCAGAAATGGTCAAACTTTTTTCCTTGTCGCAGAAATGGAAAGAAAAGAAGAATAAGAATTCTTCTTTCTTCTTTTCTTCTTTTTCTTTTCCCCAAGTTTGTCGAAGCGAAAGCAGAAATGGTCAAACTTTTTTTCCTGCGACAAGTAAAAAAGTTTGACCATTTCTGCTTTCGCTTCGACAGACTTGGGGACCTCTAAAAGATAAAAAAGGTAGTTAATCATATATAGATTATGAAAATACAATAGAATTTTTATTTTCTCGACATTTTTATATTCCTGCGACAAGTAAAAAAAGTTTGACCATTTCTGCTTTCGCTTCGACAAACTTGGGGACCTCAAAAAAATAAAAAAGGTAGTTAATCATATATAGATTATGAAAATACAATCGAATTTTTATTTTTTATTTTTTTCAGACAGAAAAAAATAATGAACATTCTAGTTTTCAGGTGAGTGGCTGAGTCACCCTTAAGCGTTTTTTCTCTTCCCCATAATAGACAGAATCAATTCGTTATTGTCTCTGTACGAGAATGAAAGATTGGAGACGAGAAATTCCAGAAATTTTATTTTTCTTTCTTTTTTTTCAGATAGGTATATTGAAACATTTGAAAAAAAAATAGAAGGGTGGTTGGAAAAATTCGAGGTAAAATTTGAATTTTTTTTGTTCCGAAAAAATGTTAGAGATTTGAAAAAATTAAATTGCAGTTTCCCAATATTTAAAGTAATATACATTAAAAATGAAAAAAAAAGCTGAGATTTTTTTTTTCATTTCAAATCATCCCGCCACAGAATAGCAACGTTGCGGCGTGTGCGAACTTTATCACGTCTGCTATGGAATTGTCGTCGGCTTCCAAAGTTTGACAGATAGAATGAATGGAAAAAAATAAATAGTCGCGATAGTTTTCAATTTTATTTGGCAAATTGCAATAATTTTGGATATTTGATGATTCTTCTTTCTTTGTGAATTCATTCTTTCTTCAATTCCAAGATTTTAAGGGAACCCGTAAAATTTACGATTTTTATTACGAATGTGAATAACGTATTGTAAAATATTGTGAATGATTTTCGTTCAAAATATATTATTTTCGAAATAAAAAGGGCTAATATTTGTAAATCAATGTGTAATATTTCGTGTTTTATTTTTCGCAACCAAATTTTCATTTCTGACATGATGAAAAATTGTTTTTTGGAAAATTAAAGTAACATAACCTTTAAAATAATTCCTCACTAAAAATAATTGTAGAATAAAAATATTAAGAAATGTCAGAATGTCTTCAAATTTGCTGTGCATAGTGGTTTTGATGCAATGAAATATTGCTGAAAATTAGAAAAAAATTCGTTGGTAGGTTTCAGAATTGCAGCGCCGTACGGACATTGAACGAGAGAAAATTGTTTTTTAAATGGAAAGATGCGTAGAAAAAATATTCAAAGACGTCGGAATGTCTTCAAATTTTCTGTGCAGAGTGCTTTCGATAGAATAAAATAATGCTGCGAAAGAGAAAAAATTTGGTTCGTAGAATTCATAATTGCAGCACCGTACGGACATTTGGCGGAACAAAAATTGAATTTTTATTTTGGAAAAACTCATTAAAGGCTTCTCAGTAGTTTCAAAATGTTTGTGCGCAATAGTCATGATTCTCCGACACTCCTGCGAAGGAGAACAAAATTGATTCGCACCATCCAAAGTTACACTGTGATACGGACGTCCGAGAAGATAAATTCAGTGGAAAAGCTATTTTCATTCAATCGCAGGCTGAAAAAAATATTTCTAGTCATCGGATCCACTTCAAATTAACTACGCATGATGTTGGAGGTACACCGAAGTAAATGCTGAAAAAACTAAATTTTTTGGAGCCTGCGCTACGGAGAATCCCCATCGAAAACTGTGTGAAGCGGCTTCGCTGGTCATTTCAATAGGCACTCTTTGCCTATTGTTATAGTGAGTGCCTAAAAATGTGTGTTCTAATTTGTGACCAAAATATAAAGGCCGTCATTTCGCAACCAGATAGCCGTTTTGGTCAATTGACCGTCATGTCAGACCGTCAAAAGACGCAAATTAAAATGGCCGTCAACTTTATTTAGAGAAATAAGTGAAAATAGTACAACTGTACATTTTTTTGGTCATTTAACCAATCAACAAAATGACCGTCATTTCGCATTGCTAATTTCGATAAGAACTACGAAACATTCGTCAATCGACGACGCTTCAAAAAATATCGAAGTCCTTTGCGTGAACGTTATTTTTTTTGTTGTGATAGATATATACAAAAATTTACAAAAAAAGAAGGGTATTTGGAGAAATTCGAGGTAAAATTAAGAAGTTTTTTTATTTCGACGAAATTTTAAAGAAATCTGCAATAATCCAATTGTAGCTTTCCAATACTTTGGGTAAAAACCGAACAGAAATTGAAAAACGATTTGAATTTTATTTTTCAAATAATATAAAATATCCCGTCACAAAGTACCAGCGTCGCGGCGTGCGCATCTGTATGTCGTCTGCTCTGAAATTGTCGTTGGCTTTCAATGTTTGACAGATAGAATAAAATCGAAAAAAAAAATATAGTCGCGAGATTTTGTTTCAATTTTTTTCGGTGAATTGTAATTATACTGGATATTGAATTAATTTCTGTTGTGAATTAATAAGCAAGTTTTTAAGTGCAAACGTGGAATTCATACTTTTGTTACAAATAGAATAATATATTGTGTGATATTGTGAATAATTTTGGTGATATAACATATTTATTACGAAATAAAATGAAGAAATGTTTGTGTATTCGTGTATGATATTCGGTATTTTACTTTTCGAAATCGACGATTTTTTTTATAATATGAATAATTAGTTTTTAGAAATTAAAAATACCTTAACCTTTAAAGGAATGGTTAATCATAAATAAATTTTTTTTATTTAAAATAAAAATAAAAGTTGATGTCGGAATGATTCCAAATTTGGTGTGCATTGTGCTTTTGATGAAACAAAATGATGCTGTGACGGAGAAAAAAATTGGTTCGTAAAGTTCATTTTTACAGCACCGTACGGACATCTGACGTGAGAAAAATATTTTTTTTATGGAAAATCGTGAAGAAAAAATAGTTAGAGATGTCGGATTGTCTTCAAATTTACTGCGCATAGTGCTTTTTATACAATGAAATAATGGTGCGAAGGAGAAAAAAATTGGTTCGTAGAGTTCATTATGATGGCACCGTACGGACATTTGACGGAGGAAAAATCCAAATTTTGAGCAAAAATTTTTTGGAAACATACTTAAAGGTCTCTAATTGATTTTAAAAATCATGTGCTTTCTTGTCATAATGTGGTGAAACAATTCTGCGAAGGTGAGCAAAATTGGTTCGTAGGATCCAAAGTTACAGCGCCGTGTTACGTCCTACGTAACCTTTCTACATAGCAATTACCAGAAAACCCGAAAATATAGAGCATAAAGTATCTTTCTCAAGATAAAACATTAGAGTCTCGCGTACAAGTCAGACACGCGCTCTCGCACGTCTATAACCGAAACGACCGAGGCACGCGCCTATCTTCTCCGCCATATACTACCGAGAAGCGATACGTCAGACGGCCTTTGCCGGCACACATAAGCTTTCTATATCCGCGTTCCGTTATCAACACACTGGACACCGCCACTGAATTTTATTACGCCTATTAAAAACGTCGAGTCTATTTCTCTATATATTCGATCATCTTACAATTTTTCGCCGAAACTCTTCCTATCAACAATTAATTAGACCATCGGAACTCATCGCGACGGTTACTTCAAATAAAGGGTCGCGATCTCATTAGCCCCACCACCGCATAATATTTTTGCACTAGTAGTATAGGACTAAAACTAGGATATAAGATCAAGCATCTTTACTAAAAATCAGTATGTCTACGATTATTCTCCACGTATCCATCAATCCACAACGAATCTTCGCAGAGCGAGCAAGGCTCTGATCGACGAGACTAATTGCGGAAGCCCTGCACGGCTAAGTCTCTAAAAAGTTGAAGTTAAACTAGTGATTGTAACCAGACGATTGTATTTTCTTCGAACATCGGACAATAAATAAGTATTTAGTGAGTACAACGCAATAAACCATCTTCGACTATTATTTCTGCATGCTCTACCATCGTGCTACTAGGCTAGCAGTCTCGACAATCCTTCTAGCGTAATCTCCTATCGACGGACAGTGTACGGCGAGGTCTCCGTCCCTGAGTAAAGGACCAACGCCTTGACTCGAAAGAGAGACCGACGTTACGCATGTTCTGAACGAACTCGCTAGAGCTTGTTGGGACGTAACAACCGTACGGACAGCTAAGAAGAAAAATCTTGTGAAAAACCTATTTCTAGTGAACCGCAAGCTAAAAAAAATATTTCTAGCTGTCACAGTCACTTAAAAGTGACTACGCATGATGTTGGAGGTACACTGAAGTTAATTGTAAAAATTAAAAAATTTTGGAGCATGGGGTGCGAAGTAACCCCATCGAAAGCTGTGCAAACAGGCCTCGAAGGTCATTGTAATAAACACTCTCTGCCTATTCTTATAGTGAGTGCCTAAAAAATCACCACGACCTGACGCCATGTCATTTGATAATAAGTCCGCGCTTATTGGAGTTAAAGAAAAACGTTATACCGATAAAACGAACGAATCATGACTCTTACTTCCTACGTTTTTCTTTTCCATAAGTAAACAACACTTTTCCACTCAGTGCGGAAAGGAGAGAAAAAAATGCATGATTATGACTTCTGGTAAATATTAAGCATGATGCTTGAGAGGAAGCAGCAGAGCGAAGTTTTCAACGAGAGAAACCCTATGTATCCAGGTTTCATTATGAAAGAAGTGCCCGTAGGAGAAACTCACCGATGATGTAATGAGGTTTTCGCAAAAGATTCGCGTGTGACCTACCCAAAAGTATGCTTGTCCACAACCATAGCGAAATTTTCGACAAAAAAAAAACTCCCAGCGTTGAAGGCGAAAGATGTGTATAACACTGGGAGGTGACGTGGCCCGCGAAAGCTCGTTGAGTGCGTGACGAGAGGATGCAACGCGTACGGCCTCGGTGACGCTCTGCGAAACGAATACCAACGGCGTCGAGTATCATTATGCAATTTTTGCTCCCTTGAATCCCTGAGATGCAATTAGAGATCGCGTCACTCGGGAACAACCTCGGGTTCCCCGTACCCGAGAACATTTTCCTGTATAGTGGGTCCACAGTTCTAGATAGGTGGCGGGTATACTGTAGTATTCTGCCACCGGTGCTGTACCGATTTTGTACGCAACCGAGTTGTCACCGCCACTTTGCATTATTCATGTAAACCCCTTGTAGCCATTTTCCCGTAGCCTTGTGTTCTCTTTCAACTTGTATCAGCGAACGTTGCACCCGCAGTTGTATACAAGACAGTCGACGAGAATAAGACTATTCGAGAATAATTAGTGACGACGAGGAGTTTGCGAAGATCGATCGATTATCGATTGGCAATCCATCATCGGCGTCACCCGGGGGTGAAGCTTACTGGGTTTCCTCGACGCTGTGTTACATCGCGAGAGATCCATTTTCAGCGCATACTTATTCGAAGCTAAGTGCTGTGAACAACGAAGCTAATTGGATTTGCTGAAAACTTTTGTCTGTGTTCAAGGCGGAATAATTGTCGATTCAACCAATAGACGAATTATTAGGAAACAACGTTGCGTCTTTGTCGCCCTAAAGACGAGAAAGGCACGACAGACATTGATAGTACAACGTTAAGGATATTTGTCACCTACTTCCAAGACATTGCACAACTTAACTTGATATATTGAAAATTTCATTACAAGGCTGGATAAAGTCATTAGACAGTTTAAGGGGCCTAAAACGAAACCTTATTAGAGTAAACAATTGATGATTTGTGCATGATTTTTCTGAGAACAACTGTTGAAACCGTAAAGGAGAAAATGTATCGAATACATAGAGGCCTTTACATAGCATCAAGTATAAAACTACACTAGGCAATCAGATAAGTTGAAGAGTTGGGAGCCCCTCCAATTAGCCACCATCAGATAAGTTGAATATTCTAGTACCTGCTGGAGCACCTGCCCACTGTCCCTTCCACCGAAAAATTTTCCCTTTCCACCGCGTTCCCTCTCTGTCATACAAATTGCAGCAACGATTCTATTGGTCGGTATGAAAAGGGAACCAGCGCGCCGTTGCCTCGCCGGGCAGGTAGAAGGACCTGGTGAAGGGTCAAAATTCAACTTACTCGATGGTATTTTCTTCAACTTACCTGATGGTTGGAATTATCTGATTTGGAAATACGTGATCGTCTACTGTATATGTTTTAATGGTACATGTTATATGATGGAACACCGTAAAATGTTTGAAGTCCATTGCAGCTAATATTAAAGCAATTTTCCGTGAAGAGTCGGTCATAACTTCACTACCCACGAATCTTGTACCATTCCCATAAAATGTAGAGTAGCACTTGTATAGTGCGACTCTATATCTAATCCTACACTTCAACGTTGAGTTCAAATGTTTCTTTGACTAGTAATACATTCTGAAATCAATAGGGCCTGCTTGATTTCCTGTTTTTAATGGGGCCCAATATTTTAACGTTGCTCAATACAAAAAGTTACCGTAGCAACGGTTACCATAGCAACGATTGCCATAGCAACGATTGCCATAGCGACGGTTTCCATAACTACAGTGAACATACTCTGGGGCGCCGACCGGGGAGTTTCATGAAGCGGGACACGGGGGATGTGGATAATGTGGCGGCAGCGACATTTTCCAGATTTCTGTGCGACTGCCGCAAGCGCGTTAGCCCCGCAAACCATTGATTGTACCGATTGATGTAAACGCGCGAAACAAAATAACCTGCTAGTCATTGATAAATGAATACTTCCTCTTCACAGAGTCAGAGGCAGAAATACTTGCGTAATACCATGCGCTAACAATGGCTAACATCGAAATATGTTATCCGTATCCAGCGAAATAAATGCAAATATTCGTCAAAGTTTCGCCGGCGTATTTACCGCATATCTCGCCAAATTGTGTAAACATTGGAAATACGAGTACCGGAAGAATTTAATAATCGGTCAAACTATGAGAACGGTATATAGCCAGGCTGCTCGAATAGTCAAAGTTAATTGTTCAGGTGCATGAAGCCGTAGAAACAACTATGCATAGAACGCTCTCGTGAAAATGGTTATATTTTTTCGACGAATTAATACAGACGAATACGGCGCGGTATGGTCGTTGATGGAAAAGTAAGAGAAGCGAGGAACAATCAATCAATTATAAAGTCTGATGAAGATAGATGTCGGCGAGGCGAAACGCGAATTTAATTCAAATTGTTATATAGCCACAATTTCGAATAGAAGGAGCATTGATTGCGTAGCTAGCGTTTGTTCAATTGAAAAACAATTAACCATCACTGTGCTCCCATCGTTCCTGTTGATTTTATTACAGCGGACACGGCCATTGGCAAAACAAGATTCGATGCCCCGCGAGACTTAATGTATATTGAAGTACGCTATTAGCTGTCGTAAAGATGCGAATCCACTTTAATTAGATGATTAATCGGTATTGCAATCGCACCGACACACTTTGATAAATCCTTTATTTAAGACATAACGAAATCCGTCCATTATCCTTAGAGTGTAGGAGACGCATCACATTTACGCAAATAATCTCCAAATGTAATGTAAGGAGTGTCGGTGTTATGGCCATATCCAAGTTACAGGTATGAAATTTTTGTGTTATTTTGAAAGATGTATAATCTTAGTATTGTGACCGAAATTTCGTCGGAGTGGCACCCTCTCACTCCGAAAATAAAATTCAAAAACAATTCAATTAATAAAATTATCAGTACCCCGTTGGCCACAAAAATCGTCTCGATCACTTATTTATTTATATGGGCGCCAGCCGAGCACTGCGCTCGACGCGATCGGATTTTTCCAAATTTACTTCACAACGAAATTGATGACAGCCGACCAGCTGCAGCTCCCAAGGGTAGAGGGGCGGTCCGAATTTCTTGGCGATAAATAAAATTCGAGGTACGCTTTTAATTCGAATCACAAGGAAAAAAAAGATTTATTCGTTGTAACATCAATGATTATTTTTAAAAATTTTAATATTACAGCGGGGAGTCGGTACCCCTTTGACTCGACACAAAAAAAACACAGTCCCTGCTAAAATTCTCTCCAGCTACTCAGTTCACCGGTTCGAATTTCTACTCCAAGAAAAAAATATTCAACTTTAGAAGAATTTTAAAAAAGTCTCGACAATAAAATTTCCCTACTAATATTCATCGTTCGACGTACAGTTCGCGCACATCGGTACCGAAAACGTGTCGGAAAACAATACAAAACAAATAATACTATGCCGCGTGATTACTCGGCGCGAAGCGGGCACTTGATTCGTTTAATTTTTTGAGAGTTCGCGATGCGAGGGCGAAAAGCCGAAGCCGTCGCGCACGCCAACGATTACTCACCCGCGTCCGAACCCGTAAACCGCTCGCCACACTTAATTGCATTGGATCTTTCGAATTTTATGATTTTCTCAGGAAAAAAAAATTACTCTAACAGGCAGTTGCGAGATACAAAAATCGAATGAAAACTGGACTACTGAATCTACGATCGCGAGGCCGTCCAACTATGACAGGCCAACGTCTCCCTTGACGAACCCCAAAAACACTTCACAAAATTTAACGCGCACAAAGGAGAAGCTTTTCTACTTTGCCTGGGACGGTACCCAACGATCTTCCGAGCCGCGTGTAGCTCGGTAATAATTACAAAAATTTATATCGCACGTGTCCACGAGTAGGAGGCAAAAGCCTTACCGTTTTGCAGGATGTTTAACTCCTCGGACAATTTACTCTCGATCTCCTTCCTTCCTTCCTTCCACGAAAATCGAGAGGTCCTCCTCGGTAACGGTACCGCGAACGAATCCTTCCTCGGGAATACACGAGAGAGAGAGAGAGAGCGGAGCACACGTGCTTTCGGCACCGCAAACATTTCGAGAGTCCTCGAGAAAATTTCGTTACTCGAGCGCGAGGCTTCTCTCTCTCTCCCCACCTCTTACAATTTCGTCTAAGGTGTCCGGTACCTGGCGCCTCGTTATCTCTCGCTACACTACCCGCAACTATTCGCAAGCGCGAGGATTCGAATAAAGATGACAAATAAATCGTTGCGCGCTCCAGAATTATTCCGAGCTGTCGTGAAGAGGCCCATGGATACCGGTACCGGATGATGCAATTGTCCAGCTGCGACTTACTATCCTGCGCCCAGAATAATGCCGAAGGAGAAATTCGGTACAACCCGCCAAGCTGCGACTTACTATCCTGCGCCCAGGGTGGTCGGTACCGTTAATCGTTCGTCAATGACTCTCCTCTCGCCTTCGACTCAGCTTTCCCTCGTTCCTCGTGATCAAAAAAAAATAAAGAAAATTCCTAAAAATTAACAAAAATTCGTTTCTTTCAAAAATTGTCCTCGAAACTGCCTGGGCTCCCGAATCGGCGAAGCACGTCGCTCCGACAACCCTCTCGTGCAATCCTTTTGTGACGCCAAAAAAAAAACGCGTCACAGTATGTATCAAATTTCAAAACGTTTTACTCAAATTTACTCATGTAAATTTGATGTCATGTGTCCGGACATCTAGCCGATCACATACAACAAATATTTTCATAGTCGCGCTGCGCGAGTCCGTAACCTCCTGTCAAATCTCGCGACCAATCACGGCACGAATAAACCGACAGACAAGACATAAGACATTCGATAGTCAAAACTCAAATGCGAGATATAATCGTGACACACCAACTTTGTAGAAGTCAACTAGGAGCAATCCCGCGCGCGTCTTTGTGTCATCTGGCGCTGCAGCGCACTTCTTATACTTCGACACGACGAAATTTGCCAATTGTCAATTCGTATAACATACGATAGAAAGCCAAAAAATCGAAGCAGCACACTCGATATCTATCGTGACACACCAACTTTTTAAGAGCGCGACGACGACGACTTCTATGATACTTCGGAAATAGAAATGCCCAGCCCGTCTATAGCTAAATATTTTAACATCATTTAAGACCCCGAAAATCGTTTTAGATTGGTATTTAGGAAAATCGAGCAACGTTTGCACCCTTCACGTGGACGTAGAATGATTAAATTTCGATTGCGGTCTGAATGCGGTTGTTACGTCCTGACCCTTAATCTACACGTATTTTCGATTTTTCTATCTTTAAACGATTTATTTCTTTTTATTAATTTCTCGCGCAAAGGAAAGAATCCAGACGCTAAATCATCCGACCGGATATCTAATACCGTATTTCGTCAATTCATATCCGCTCGCGACTTTTCGCAGAAACGAATATTTCTGTTCTCACTCTCGGAACTCTCACTCTTTCGTCTCACTGCCTAATCAGCATTTCGAGGTTTCCCTCATGCTGGATTTACCTCTTGCTTAGCGACAGCGCGTGTCGCGCACTGTCAGCATTTTCGGCCGCCTCGCAACGGCCAGTTTCAGTAATTCAAAAATCAGTCTTACTTCAATCTTCAAACTATTCGGTTGGACTCATCTTAGTGCGGACACTTCCCTCCACGATTAAGTTAGATTGTAATTTAGAGTCTCTCATTCACACACGTATACTCTCGCGAATA
Source organism: Buathra laborator (assembly GCA_934046635.1). Lineage (NCBI taxonomy): Eukaryota > Metazoa > Arthropoda > Insecta > Hymenoptera > Ichneumonidae > Buathra > Buathra laborator. The sequence goes on along the minus strand of OW203897.1, from coordinate 181,177 downwards.
ATATTTGTATCAATCGTAATTTACGTTTGACTTAATAAAACGCAAAGTTTGTTACTCTCGAAACGGGATCTTTCGATCTTATTCGAGGAACCGAACCCCTTAAATCATTAACATTCCTGTCTTACGTTATCAAGTTAAACGCGCGCGTGACCGCTGCGACGATCGTCCAAATCAACGCGTTCGCCAGTAAACCTCTGAGACGTAACAGCGGTCAATTTTTTATTTGTATGTAATGTAATGGGCATCCGTCACTTTCACCTTTTATGTATGTCGCGAAATAAGTAATACAAACTGTCCATTAATAGCCTCCAGTGCTTTTTTATTGCTGAATTTCAGTGGAATACACATTTTACCGTAGGTGCATCGTTTTCACTTCGAAGATCATACGAGTTTGGATACGCATTGGTGTTTTACCTCTTAACTAACTATAGTAACTCGATTTGTATCGATTTCCGTATACCGTGATTGACGAAGGGTACCTTTTTGTTTTTTCTAGTTCGCAAAATTTGATTGCAGCGACTGGAGGCGGTCAACATTGTGTTTTCCCATCGAACCGCTTCTATGTAGATTATCAGGGTTGTAAATACCTTTGACAGAGGCTCATGGTGCCATTACTTTACTTCATATTTCTCGAAAAATCGTGAAACCCTGAATTCTACCGGACCTTCATATAGGTTGCCAGAGAAGTGATGTCCATTGTACGTTAATAAGCTTGCCGTTTTTTTTATAGCATGCATGCTTTACATTAAGATAAACGATCACTTTCACTCGATCACCCATCCACCCATCCCCTCATACACCCTTTCACCCATTCGTCCATTCACCCATTCACCCATTAACCTATTCATTTATTCGTTCATACATTCATTCATGAACGGCCACTTGGCCTAATACTAATACTTTTCCTCCCGCTGGTCAAAAATTGCTAACTTTCCATCCGCGTTTCAGGCATGGAATATGGTCTCATTTCAACGTAGTCGGGAAAATAGTACATTATGCTACAAGGGAAGAAAGTGCGTGAGTTACACCTGGTGTGAAGTTTCACACTAGCAGCAATCATACGAGGTGAGAGTCCACTCCTTCCGTGTGACATACGATACTTTGTTCCGACTCTGCTAAAAATCGACCATATTTTTATGCCTGCAACGGCCTAGCGGCACAAATTAGCGATAAGAGGAACCGGGGCCACGACTCAGGAGCGGTCGATCGATACGTATTTTTTATTTATTTATTAATAAATAAATAAAATGTAAAAAAAAATTAAAAAAGAGAAAAAAAAATTATTTATTTATTTATTTAATTTTACTGACGGCTACTTTTACTTTTACTCCCGCTGGTCAAGAATAGCTAACTTTAAACCCGCGATGCAGGTATGAAATATGTTCTTTTTAGCGCGCACACTCAGGAAAAAAGGTTATCTATAACCTTTTCCTTGATTTCTAGTTCAAGAGAAACAGAAATATCCACGAACGACGTTTTTTTCACGGTACAAACTATCGGTATTAATCTAATAAACACCATCCTTGATATCGTTCGTGAGAACTTGTACTAACGCAATTATCACGTAGACGCACGCCTCACGGCAAAGTACGATCATTCGAGCTATCGGAGTTGACAAGACGAAATTTACCAGCTGTCAAACTCACAAAGCCGAAAGATCGAAAATACGCGCACGATTATAATTATAATGTAATTATAATATACATTGTTACAAGATATTTATAACCGATTGCGTTATTTCTCGATCAAGCGAAACAGCGAATATCTTGTAATATCCACGAACAACACTCGTTTGGCGGTAAAAACGATTGATATTTTATAAATGATATCTAACCTAGAGGTTCCCCGGGCTCGCGTGCTTCGCGCGCTCGCATTCCTTTTATCGACATTATAAAAATGTCTCATCGCCGCCGCAACTTTTTACCAACCGGCGCCGCCGACGCTTTTTTTTGTATTTTTACTTAGACAGTCCCGTCTAAAGGTATTTAAAATATTTTGGCCTTCCCCTGCCACGCTTCTCCCCTTACCCCCTCTCCCCGAAAAATATTCTAAGTCCCTCTAAGGGGGACTTAGAATATTTCGGGCTGAGGCCCTCTTTAGGGACTTAGAATATTTCGGGCTGAGGCCCTCTTTAGGGACTTAGAATATTTCGGGCTGAGGCCCTCTTCAGGGACTTAGAATATATTTGCCCGGGACCCCCGCTCCCTATGGAGACTTAGAATATTTTGGGCTGGAGCTCCTTTTGAGCGAGCGGGGGCGGAGTGGCTGGGGAGGGGTTGAGCGAGCGGGGGGAGAGAAGAATATTCTAAGTCCCACTTAGAGGGACTTAGAATATTTTCGGTCGAAGGGGGGGGGGGGGAGGAAAATATTCTAAGTCCTAAGAATATTTTCGGTCGAAGGGGGGGGGGGGGGGGAGGAAAATATTCTAAGTCCTAAGAATATTTTCCTCCCCCCCCCCCCCCTTCGACCGAAAATATTCTAAGTCCGCAAAGGGGGACTTAGAATATTTTGGGCTGAGGCTCCTTTTGAACGAGCGGGATCGAAGCGGTGGGGGTCTCGATTCTTATACGCGGCGGCGGCGGCGGCGACAGCGGCGGTAACTTTATATATATAGAGAGATAAACACCATCACTGACATCGTTCGAGAGAGGGAACTTGTATATTATCAACGCAATTATCACGTACACGCAATTCGTGGCAAAATACGATCATCCGAGCGCGATCAGAATTAACATGACGAAATTCACTAACTGTAAAACTCACAGAGCCAAAATATCGAAGATACACGCACGATTACAAGTATAATATATATATTATCACGTACACACGCGCGATTCGCGTCAAAATACGATACCGATTCATCGATTCGATCGGAGTTTACGCGGCGAAATTCTCCAGCTGCCAAACAGACGCGGAGCCGCCGCCGACGAAAGATCGAAGCAGCGCTCAAGTCTCGCGGCGCCTCGTCGTCATCGAGAGCAAATCACGGGACGAATGAACAGACAACAATACAACTATCGAACTGTCGATACTTTCGAGATAAAATATCGTTACTCACCAACTTTTTAGGGGTGGACTAGGAGGTTTCGGACGCGCGCTCAAAGATGACCCTCAAAGGTTTTGTCGGCTAGTTCATTGAGTCTTGGGGCGTTTATAACGCTCGCAAAGGAAAACAACCGCTCGACCGGAGCTGACGACGTGAGTGGAGTGTTGTGTTTATAAAAAAAATTGCGGAGTATAGAATAGTCGTTTAATATCTCGAGTTTGAATTTCCTTCTTCCGACTCGAAGTTAATTTTGTTCCTAAAAACTACTGCTTTTTGGATAAACGTTAGTTTCATTTGGGCTACGTTCAAATCGAGATTCTATAATTTTTTAGCATTATCAAACCATGGCAATTTGAAACTCGGATGTGAAATAGTTGCAACGATAGCGTTGGACGCTGGATCGTCAAGAGTCAAGAGACTGGCAAAGCGTTCCTTTAAGCTATTAATGCATGAAGGTGCCAAAACGCGCACGTTTCGAAGATTAGCTTGCTTTAGTTTTTCGAGTTTACCCTTCAGTGTGGTCAGAGTCGGTAGCAATATTCCGTAATTGACTTTTTCTCCCCCTTGGATTATATCCAATGCGAAAACCAGCGGTTTCATAATGAAACAGTATGCTTCGATGTACGTGGTTTCACTGTCAATAATCGATTCATTCAAGTCCAGTCGCTTAAATAATATCTGCAACTTATCTTTGTCTGTGATCATTTGTTTCAGCCTCGTATAACGAGCTTTATTGGGTAACAACCGGGTACCTGAACGGACGACAGACCTACAGTTGTGAACGCACCTACAGTTGTGTTTATAACCTCAGCATATTTAGGCAAAGTCGCTTTATCCCAAAGCTGTGAGCATTTAGCGAACGCTTTGGAGTGAGGAGTCTGTAAACGTGAATTTTGCTGCAGGTTCTTCGTCAAATCCGCAGTCGCAACGAAATTAATCATCTGAGAAGCGCATCTTAAGTGCGTTGGTAGAACGCGAGATAGTTCTACATCGATTCATACAAACAATTCGTCCGAGTCACTACACGTATCTTCAGATTGAACGCTTTCACAACATTTTTGGCGTTATCGGTAATCGACGCTACAATTTTTTTATAGTTCGTCAATCGGTACGCATAATGAATGTTTCCTAACAAGTCAGCGGTTTGTTCGAAACTGTCGAATCCGGTAAATCGCCTACACGCCAACCAAAGCGATTGACACTTAAAATCATCGTCAATAAAGTGGCCCGCTTTCCGGACCAAATATCGACGGTCGTACACACGTCATTTGCCTTCGAGAGTACCTGCTTCGTCAAATTGTACCTTTTTACGCCGAGATTAGCAATGCCTTTCATGAAAGGGTGTCTGCTTGGAACAGCGACGTCGAAATCGGAAAAGCAATCTATAACACTATGTGAACTTGGCACCCGGATTTAAAAAATCGACTTTTCTTAAAGTGATTCTTGTAGATTTTCGTTAGTAGTTGTATGTAGTAACAGTTTTTTTGTTTGTAGTAGCTCCAAAAAAAGTTGTGGGACTTTGAAAAAAACGGATCATAGTTGATTGTAGTTGATTTATAGTTGATTAGAGTGGAGGAATTTCCGGTTGCCGTAACAAAGAAAAAAAAGTTACAGATTTTTGCGATTTTTTTTTTTTTTATTATATCGACTCCACAGTAATTTTCGAGGAACTACAAACGAAATTACTTTAATATCAATCAACAACCTACAAACGATTTCAACGCCACAGCTTATCGATTTTTTTTTTATTTTCGATAAATTTTTCGACGGACTACTTATCTGTTTTTAAAATCGTTACCAGTTGTTTGTAGTAAAGCAACCAGTTGTTGTTTTTACTTACCTGCACGATGATCCACAAAGAGAGTCGGGCGGATCTTTCAGGGAAGTCGCGAACATAAGAGAAAGAGATATATAAGAAATATTCATTTATAAAGAAGCAATCGATCCAACGGCTTATAAAGTTATCACTTACCTGAAGTTTAAGATAGAAATCATGTAATAATTTTACGAGAAGTTATTTTAACCCGGGATGCATACAAATCGGAAAGACTTATCAATTAACGCTATAAATCCGAATGGCGAGGTTTTTTTTCTACAATAATTGTTTAAACAGAACTTTTTGCCACATAATCGGAAACACGTCAAAAGTGGCCCTATTGGTACCATCTAGTGAAAATTCGTCTAAAAGATAATTCGGCTAAAGCGATTCGTCTAAAAACAATTTGGCTAAAGCAATTCGTCTAAAACGAATTTTGTACAACATTGTTTGCAGATTGGTTGCAGACCATTTACACGCTGTCCCGAATGCACCGCATGGAGGTTGTCTGTTTGGCATTGTGTGTGTGTTCGTCCAGAGATTGGGACCCCGTGGCTGATCATTTTCATAGTAACTTTTGCGCCCCACAATTTCAAGCAGTATACGATTCCACGCACCATAGTATTTCCACACACCCCTCTCCGTGCCCCGTACGCACCCCCCTATCCCAGGGACTATATGATTTCACACATCCCTCAGCGTGCCCCGCAAAAAATGTGTATGGGTATATGTTTATAAGATCAATATTTATCAATTTATTTTTTGCGTCTAACTTAAGTGAATAAATGAATAAATATATTCGATTAATTTCAGAAATAATATATTTTACCAATTTTCCCAAATACCCAATTATAATATATTTTGCCGATTTTCTTTTCATGAATTTTAAACCTGTTTCTTTTTCAATCTGTATAGTGTAATGTTTTTTTATTCATTTTCACCAAAAATCTTATTGCACACAGTGTGCATGCGTGCGTGCGTGCGTGCGTATGTTTGATTAAAAGGATAACTGCCGTAATTTTCGGGCTATTACCCTAAAACTTTGCACACGAGTCGTGTTCCACAAAAGGTTATTTGATTTTAAATTTGGCCTAAATGGGTTTGGCCAAGATTGGAGTTACCACTGAAGTTGTTTGGTATTTAATTTGGCTTGAATCGGCGAAAGGTTTAAAAGTTTACGAATATTCAATTCGTAATAGGGTTCGTTTAATTCGTATTCTTATTCGTATTCGTAAACGAGTAACTGCCGTCGTTGAGAGTGGAAGCAGTTGCGATGAAAAATACCCTGGCAATGAAACACGAAAACCTGTGCATGCTGAAGCGTATACAAAGCACAGAGTGGCCCGAGAGGTGTAACGCACAAGGTTTTCGCAACAGAGTGGAGCGAACTGTTGGATTGGAAAACAGCAGTTATGAATAATGGGAATACACAACTGGTACAAACACTGAGAGGTTTCGCTCGTATGTAGCTGGCAAGCGAAATATAGTAATAACACAGTTGTTTAGAAAGCCGAATGCAGAATGGAATAGTACACAGGTCGACAAATCCACTGGTTTACACGCGGCCGGACAGTAAAGTAACGCGATAACCCGGTTGGCTTCACGTGTGTACGTGAAAAGCAACTGAAAATCATTTCAGCGATGCTTGACAGAAATATTGTCTTTCGTATACTATTTTTTCAAACTTTTCAATACTCAATTCGCATAACGGCTTCGACATTCAAGTGATTAATAATTAATATCATCAAAAGTGAAACGTCGCATTACTATTAATTCGTCCGACATTCCTTGCTCTCCGCGCCAGGTCTCTGTTTGTTTCGATCCATTCTCTTGAAGTTCCAATAAAGTGCACAAAATGCAATTTCAACGCACTCGTTTGGGCCTTTGTTTATCAAGCGACCAATGAATACGGTACAGTTCAGGGTTGATGGACACATAACCGGAGCACTAAACTGAAGCGTCTGGTAAACCTTCTCTTCTGTTTCTCCAGCAATTTCAATCTGCGGAGCTTCGCCTCTCTATATACATTCGCTCGTTTCTTTCTCCATTCAATCGTAAGCCTTGCACGCATAGTCGCAGATTTCTTTTGTTCGACCGTTCCACTTTGTCTTTCTTTTCTTTTTTTTTTTCTTCATTTTTTGTTCAACTCACGACCGATTTCGCAGGGCTCAGCAATAAATAACAAAACGGAATTGTCGAGCGGAGCGAAACTGATGCGTCCGTTATCTACGCGTGCACGCCGCGCTCGACCCTATTTTATCTCTCTATTCTCTTTTCATTTCGACGAGTCTCTAGTCGCTCGCAATCATCTACTGTGCAACCACGTATATACCTGTAGTTACAGTCAGAAGGACATATATACCATAGGTATAGAAATATATACGCAAGCGTTTTTTTTTTTTTTCCTGGCGACCAATGCGCTCAGTATTGAAAAGAAAATAATAATGGGAACTCGATGGAAACGTACGAAGAATATTCTTTCATATATATCCTCGCTCGTTCCGCGAATCCGCTTCATATTAATCTTTGTTTCGCGAGTTGAGAGTCGCGGGGGGCCGGAGAAGAGAAAGAGGGAGGCGTTGACCCTCGACCCGCTCGCATATCGTTCAGAACATCGGCAACTATAACAAAATCTATAACTCCGAGCAGATATCATTCATTTCTTTTTTTCCTCCTTCTTCGCGCCAATATCGATAACAACACAACGCAGGGTTTATACAATATTTATCATTTTTTTTTAAATCCAGAAACGATTAATTTCTAGTGATATATTTTTCATCGAGAAATTCTCTCACATATCGTGACAACGGAGAGATACGATGAATACGAATTAAGAATATTTAACAACGAGAGGACACAAAAAAAATTGTAATTATCATTTATCGTCGAAAAGTGAAAAGAAATGGAAGTCATGGTAGTTTTGAAACCCTAAACGATGCCACTTAAATTCGGTCGGTTATGTCTGAAGAGTGCTTAACTGCGATTCGTGCCCCAAAAAATGTAGAAAACTTGCAAAGTTGCAATCAAATGCTGTCCTACATAACTATATTTCCTATAAATTTCAAAATATTTTCAACCCTCAAACACCACAAATATTTTTATTACCTCTGTAACGCCACACATGGGTCTTAGAAACCTGAAAACTTCATCGTTATGAGACTTCGTCGAAAATCAATATTTTTAAGGGTAATTCTAGTCAACTTGAAGCGCCAGAATTTGAGTATTCGAAAAAAAACCAAAAACACAAAATGAAACAAAATGCAAATCATCTTAAAACGGTTCGAATCCAGCAGACCTATTTGCCAATAGATGCAAACAGAGATTTGCTCTTATTCCGAAAAAGATATCGCTAATACGAATATCGAAAGGAATAAAAAAAAAAGGTTTTTCGCACGCGAGTGTGTATGGGTTAGAAACAGGAGCGCGTGAAGCTAAAGGCGTTTATCTCGGTAAGGATTATACTATAAACGACGGCATTGGGAGGAACTAGTAGAAACAGTCCGTGCCACATGGAATCTCTTTGGATTCCACATCCGGGGTAGTGTATGCAACCAGCTTCAACTAAGCGTATTTGCTCATATACCGATTCGTGCCTCAGCGCAAACATAAACGCGAATAACGAGATAGAGAGCTGATAGTACGGTGTATATATGTCTCCTGCGAACCGATAGACCTCACTAGTGAATACGGTATAGCATACACAGAAATGCAGAGAATGAGAGGGAATCGTCCAAACGCGGGTTTTCGCTCGACGAGTGTTAAGCTCAGTTCTCGAGTGCTATGGACCGGACAGGCGTAGTATGCCTCGAACCGTTCAACCACCCAAAGCGGGTCAACGGGCGATAAAACGCGCGACAGACAATGAAACGTAGGTTAGTGATAGGAGGTTGTATAACTATGCACTGGACTCGAAAACACAACGGTGCATTGGACGACCGAGGATCGATACTTCATTGCCGACGAGCCTACTGTGCGAATAATCGGCCTCTAATGGAGTATCCATCGCTCAATTTCCTTTTTCTGGACGCTTTCTCGCCGATAAATATACCCCACCAGCGAGAGGGCAAAGACCGATAAGCCAACCAACGTGTTCGCCTCTCTGGTGCTTCTACGTTGCTTATTTCTTTGCTCGTTTGCTTTTGAAGTCTGCGCCAATCACAATATCGATTATCCCAGAGTCGTTCGATTATTAACCGTAATACGAAGAAGACTCAGAGCTTCGCAGTATTTTCCATCCCTTTCAGCATTGACTTTCGAGTTTAATACCCTGCGCAGAATTTCAAGCGTCAAGTAGTTCTATCATTTTAATTAACGATGAAACAGCGAAAATAATTGTGATACTTTCACAGTTCGGTTACTATGATTCTCACCGAATGTAGGACATGCGAATTATACAACCTCTCGATCCAGGGATAGCGGGTACCTGTATGCGTCACGTACCATTCAATATACCTACTCTGAAGGGAATACCAGGGTAGAACAAAGCCTCCACTACCATCCATGACTGCAGGTTCCAAATGTCTTGATACTTTGAGGGTTTGACCTGCCCGTGGCGTATAATTTAATAACGAATAAGCTTTTCAACATCGAAAAAGTTATCGCTGCACAATCCAGAATACCGTGAGACACGGTCGAACGAAATGATTAGATTCCGTTCCTATACGGAGCTTTTTTTCTAGCTGTAATGGCAAATGTTATTTTTGCAAACATTTTTCCATTCGATAAGTTCGAAAAATATATTTACACAGAGGGCATTGTTGCGCATACGGTATATCAGGAAGAAAATGACAAGTGACGGAACTCGTGAGTCATGCAAGACGATTCTACGATATACTATAATATTATTCCCTTTTCAAATCCACATTTCCCGTCATAATGGGGTGTATTCAACTTTTCTTGGTGCCACACCGTCGTGTCGCGGCCCCGAGAACCCTCGGTCAATGGTAAGCGAATTTCCGGAAGGAAAGGAATGAGAAACGTGACTTTTCCCCCCGTGGAAACGACCTGTGCAGCACAGGCGCACTAAAAACCCTGAAAGGAGAGTACTGTAATGCCTCCTCCGTCGATCTCACGCGGCTTTCTCGCGCGCCTCCGAACGTCTCGTATCAGAGAGCGAAAAGGAGGCAGGAAGCAGGTGCGATATTCCTGCGAAGAGGACACCCGAAAGAGCCTTTTGCATTTGACTTTCCTATCAGGGTCGAGTGTTGGTCATGACGGAGACGCTGAGAGAGCTATAAGCGAATGAACGGTAAGAGAACGAGAGACGCTAAATTTTGCCCGAACCAAACGACACCTCATTTGTGAACATCGCTGACAACCATTCGGCCATATTTCCCTCGAAGCTCTCGAGCCCCGGCATACGGACATTTCGTATGCGAAACGACTCGACTCGGGACGATGGAAGGAACTTCGTCGTCGCTTGTTCCTCCGCGTCTGAACCACCACCGCTATGCCAGACGACCAGTCGACAACCGCTCTCGTCCGCGATCTTTTATACCGTGTTCCCTCTTTCTACATATATAAACGACAGCCGTGGAGTTCAGGAACTCACGTGAAATACGTGCAATAATCCGGAAATACCGAATACATATACTTCATATTCTATAGACCGGTGGTATCGGCATCCGAAATGTTTCTCATACATATTTCGCAATTTATTTAACGGACGCAGGAAAACCCGATACAAAATTCCACGATCCAAACAAACGTGAGGTTAAACTATCACCAAGGAAAGAGTATTCTGTACATGCACTTCCGTATGAGTCTTACTTTTGTTTCAATTTGTACAGAATGAAGAGCGCTGTGTGTGACCATCCCGATCGAACATGGAGAGGCTATGCAAAAAAATAATTTTACGACAATAAAAAAAGTGACCGAAAAAGGAGTGTAATATAAAAAAACTTCTACTATCGAGAAGAAGTGAATTAACAAAGAATTATTCGCATATTGTAATCGAGAGTCTCATTCGTCACTGAGAGTGACAATCTGTCGTCTGTAGTATTGCGATATAGTATGCCAGTATTTATTTGTTATTTCACTCATTTTATTTAAAGAGCTAGCAGCGAGCGCCCCCTTCGCGTGCGTACCCTTATCTCTCTATTTATTTTTTTTTCCACTCGACTTTATTTACTTGAACTGTCAACCAACTATCAACTATCAAAATGCAACATAACTGAAGTTGCTTGTCCAACAGCATTAGCTTCAGCCCCTCCCGTTAGCCAATCAGGCTATTAAGTATGTTCCTAAAAATGAAACTGAAGATACAATAAAAAAATTTCCCAAAAATTAAAAAACCCCCGACTGAAGAAAGAGTGTAATAAAGAAATTCTATTAAGAAAAAAGAGTGAAATAACAATAAATTATTCACATGTCATAGACGCGCGATTTCTTCGTTAGTCCTGAAATCACCCGACTATAACATGTGAATAATTTATTGTTATTTTATTCTTTTTTGTTAATGCAATTTTCTTTATTACACTCCTTCCTCAGTTGGGAGTTTTTAAATTTTTATACAATTTTCTTATTCAATTATTTTTAAATAAAACAAATTTTAACACAGTCCTAGATCTCCATGTATTCGATGTTATACCCCACAGAGATCGAGCGCCTTGCGAGTCACCGGGAGCCGAAAAATATATCGCAGAAAATGGCGCCCAATTTTCGATCTATTCAAAGGACAACTCAATAAAAAAAAATGTCTGTACGAATATTTATCTGATTCAAATTCTGCATTGCAAACAGCATCGACCGTACGTCATAGAGCCGCTGCATCAAATTCTGTTAAGTAATTTTTATCCGTTTTCGAGAACTTACCAAACAACGAAATAGCTCGTCTCCGTGAAACGCATAACTCCCGTCTTCTTGCCCTAGCGGACACTCGGGAATTAAAAATGAAGATAATAGGATACAAATTTCGTTGCATAATTCGATCCACATGTAAAAAAGAAGCATTGGGTTTTTGCCGAGAACTCAATTGACGATTTTTTCGGAATTTTATCAGTCCAAAAAGTATCCCAGATTATTTTTTTCAGTTTTTAATCCGTTCACAGAAACCAGTTTTTCAAATGATGGCAACGAATGTGGTCATACGATCGGTTATCGGACTCAATCCTCATAAAATCTGAAAAAAAAACACAGCTCGCGATACAAACCGACGGTATACCAATTACCCTTTTAATCGTTTCGGCGAACATCGGATAACGAGAACGCACGCAAAATCATAAAAATCACAGTGAAACGCATAACGTCCGTCTATTGTTCGGCGAGTAGTCTGTAGTTAAAAACGATGATACATATTGTATTCGCTACCTTAACTCCATAATAAATTCAAGCGCAAATTAGTTTTGAGTGGTTCTTTGCGTATTCTCTTGTATGCTATGCAAATAATAGCTGCCGAGGTAAAAAGAGCGGAATAAAAAAAATGAGTGTTCGTATAATACGGATTTTCACGATCATCCAGTCCTATAATCTGACTATATTCCCGCATATCCCTTGAATCTTTCCTTTAACTCGACCCCGTGGCACTCCCGCGTCTGCGCTCGCGACTCTCTTTTTCTGCAAGCGCTATCGCGTACGTAGCAGCCCCATGGAAAACTGAAAACGTTCTCATTATAATAGACAAGGGTTGGCCGAGAGCGTAGTGGACCGTATCGCCTGTTTTCGCGCTCGGTAACTCCCGCGAATTCGCTTCCACACATATTTAAATAGCGAGCCACAGAGGCGAAAGCTTCTCTCGTAACAACGAAAATTTTAACATAGAACCCCCAGCTGTCGTCAACACGCGGAAAACTAGAACTGTTGTACAGAGAGGCGTTATCCAATGTTAAAACCACCGTGGAAATGTCCACTGTCGATACGCATCGAGTTCGCCTCTCGTACTCAAAGTGGTACAGAACGAGAACGACCAAACGAATGGGGGGGAAAAAGTATAGCCCGAGAAAGATAGAACCAGAAAATAGGAAATAGCGAATGTGCTGAGACGTACACGGGAAAGTAGCAGCTTGAAGTGCTACGGGGAGTATCTATATGCACAATCGAGCGCGGGGTTATAGCAACATATAGATATATATATATATATATATATATATAGAGAGAGAGAGAGAGAGAGAGAGAGAGAGAGAGAGAGAGAGAGAGAGAGTACAGACTTAACGCGGAAGAACGCGAGAGCAAGAGGTATACAATGATAGATAAAGTGAGACACAGTTTCAGCAGGCATAGTGTCGCAGGGGTCGGGTCATCGCACCACAAAGGGAGCCGCAATGGAGCCGGAGGAGAGACTCCCCCAGCATCCAGTGGCAGCAGCAGCAGCAACAGAGGCTAAAACGGAGCGAAGTGAAACGAGAGGAACGGAGAGAACGAGGAGCGGAAACTCCGTCGCCGTATACCTCTTTCCCCCCATGGTTTCTAGTCAAAGCTCGAAGCAGCCGTCTGGATCGGCCCGTATGCATCCCCCACCGGTAGCAATAGCAACCGAATCGCTTCAACGTATTGCAACCAGCGTCGCATCTCTCGTATTTTCCAGCATTCCGTTGCTAATCTCGTTACGTCACCCACTCAACTTAACCGCAAGATTGCGTGTGCAAGAGACTTGATGCGTTACGAGAATCTCAGAAGGAGAGATATCGCATGGTCGATTTCTCTCAGAGGAACTTCAGTTCTCGTCCTTATGCCTTCAGCAACATTAACATCGGTATCCTTTGTCAATATACAATCCTAAATTTGTCGAATAGTCGTCCGATTTCCGTACCTCTCTCAGTCAGAATGATATCGAAGCACGCATGGGGTTGTGAGGATTGCTTTTGGAGAGTCATATTGGAAGCTCGACGATTCAAGAGTGTACTGTACAGGCCACTGGAACGACGATGATCGCCCGACTCGAAATCGAGTATCCTCTTCATTCGACGCGTCACGAATTTCTATTCCACGAATAATATACACGCCGACAAATCGCTGGGACAGCACTGTCGAGTGTTATACAGCTCTCTTCGATGCGTCGCGTAAAAACTTTGGTATTTCCAACAAAACGAAAAATAAAAAATGTTCGATGTTTTTTTTAATCGCTTCGACATAGAGAACAGAGAGAATCCTCCTACCCCGCTTCGGTGTACCATCCAAACATAAATATTCGTGATAAAATGCTCGTGGGAGAATTACAATATTAACAAATTGATGCGAACAGTCGACCATCTATTGCGTTTTTTTTTTTTTTTTCACAAAATTGGATCTACCGATAATTCGTATACATATATTACGATATGAATAATATTATTACGCGGAATAATGCATCCATTTCCTGATAGAGTTAAATTATCGTCGGGCATTAATGACCAGATCATTTAGCTTGAAATCCTCTCAACGTTCGAATTCTACGCGCGTGATTTGCCGGCTACTAGTCGATGATGCGTATTTACGTTTCCGCGTAAATTGGCCGCAACACCGCGAGGCAACGAGGCTTAATTTCATGGTTTTCCAAAGGACACTCGTTGCAACGCGGAGCGGGTGTTCTGCCTCTTCGTGATAACGAACGGAGTGAAGGATGCTGATATAGTGCGGGAACAAGAGAGGAAGAGAGTTTCGGACTGTGCGAGACAACAAGAGGAAGACTGTGGAGGTAAAGCGCTGGAGAACGTACATCCGAGGTAACTTCGGACCGGCGACAACAACCAATGTTCACCCCACCCCTCCACCTCCAGGGCCACACACGATGTGCAGTACCGTTACGGGGAGTGATGCTTGAACCGGTGAATGCGCCTCCACTTGCCTCTCTCCCACCCTCGCTCTGCGTGTACATCGGAGGAACATCACAAGCTTCAAACCCCCGGCACACTTGCTCTACTCTCATCTACCTCTCTATACTCCTACTGTTTCGGCTGCGCTCGCCACGTCAGGCAGAGCAGCGGCGCTCTGCCTGACGTGGGGTCCCCCACAAAGTTACATCTAGGAAATTGCGTTTGTCAACAACGGCTAATTGCCTTCGGGAATATTGCTCAACTATGAAGTGACTCATAATTAGCCTGATGGAACCTCGAAAATTAAATTATTTGTCGTCTATAAACACGTGGAGACAGATAGTTTGAGAGAAGAGAGGTACAACCTCCCGACCATGTGGAGTATATGGAGAAGATAGATTCTCAGCGAACTTCATCATCGGATAAAAGTGCATCACCGTGGGTAACTCACTGGCGTGCGAGAGATGACCCCTTGTTACAGAGGAGGCACATCATCCTATTAGTGGTATTTGATGGCGTTGATGCAAACAGCTTCGATAAGAATGGAGGGTAATTATGTCAACTAGTCGACGGGCAAACGTATTCACTGGTAGGCGTCTATGAATAGTTACGCCATTTTTTATTACGTTTTTGGAGAGTCGGTACGTCGGTACGATAGACTTTTCTGGGTGCCGGATACTTTTTCACCTCGAGCATTCTACACTGGAAAATCAATTATGCTCTGAGAAAGAGAGAGAAGATTCGACGAATGGACCATTTAAGTTGCCACCCTGATTTATAGTCCCATAGATAAGTTTGCTCTTGGTTATCGATAAACGGCGTTCTTTTTTTTTTACCGATGCCAATGTAATTTATGAGACCCTTACAAAGAGGTCGAATAAACGTTAGCGAAATAATAACTGCGCTGGAGGTGGATTGCTTAGCGTGGAAAAAGTAGTTATCACGAGCCTCGTAAAATCTGAATTTTCATTTGCACCGCGAATTCTCACGGGCCGTTGAATATACTTCGAAAGGTGGCGAGCGAGCAATGTATAAACGCTGGCGATGAATTCGCGGAGCTCGGGTTGTGCATTTTTCCAGAAAAAAAAAAAAAAGACCAAGGGAAAAAACAGAACAAAATCGGAATCAGCGACACGCGAAGGAGCGGTTTGAAAGCAGCGTCGACGGTCTGCTGCATACGAGAACTTGACTCTTTCATCGAGGCAAAAAAAACTCCAGCACGGCTTTCTTTCGCAATATTCACTATATACCAACGCAAAAGCGAAATTGGTTCATTCTCGGGAATATGTAACGAGCTCGAGATTATACGTCTAGCTAGCTATACCCTTGCCGTAGCTCCCGTGTGCGATCGGCGAACTTGGAATGGCAACGCGAGCTGCACGCCTCGTGCATCGTACAGCAAAGTAGCATAGCCAAGAGCCGGAGCCCTCTATACGCTTTATACAATGATATATCCCCTGAGAATACCTTCGCATTATTATTTGCGTAAAAAACAATCGCGAATTAATAACACAGAGGCATGGATTCCGAAACGATCACTCGTCTGCCTCTTCTACTATACGCGGTATTGAAAAAAAAACAATGTTTACATAAAAATATGCAGCATTTTGATATGACACGATTTTTTTTGCGTCAGTAGTGCGAATAACATCAACAAAAAGAGTGACAAAGTGGCGTATAGAAATTTTCGAAATCATTCCACCGATATAAATTTGTGCGACTCTTTCAACCATCGAACGCTCGACAAATAACATCCACATGTACGCAGGTTGACAAGGGTACATGTGACGTTATTCGAACAAATACAATACAAAACATGCGAAATGCAACGAACAATAAAATTTTATACTCGCATAAATGGTTCCACAGAAAATTCCATTCCCATAACAGTCAACCGACATGGTATACGACACATAGCCCTTTTCGTATTATCGCTTTGAAGTGTCCATCGAAGTGCACGTTAAATGTGATGTGACAGCGATACGACAGGACATATTCTTCGAAAGTGTCCTCGCAATACGTTCTCTTGTTCATTTTTCAAGGTAATTAAAAGGCCCCTTTTTCGTTGTCTAAAAACGGCATTGAATCGAGTTGAACAAATCGTAAAAAAAAAACTTAAATTTTATAATTGAAATTTCAACAGTCCTGCAACGGGAATACTCGTTGAAAAATGCTCGGTTCTGTTTTATACTATAACCACCGCGGATTATTCCTCAGCGCCCTACGAAAGAAAGTCAGTCCTTCTGAAGTTTGCGCGGATTCTGAAATGCAGCTTGCGCTCACTCGTCTCTGGCCATTATATAGCTTATAGAGAAGCTATAAGGGCGATGCATATATTTCGGCGTTAGAAGTTGAGAGACGTAGAAGTAGCGGAGTTCCCCTTCTACCTTCCGTTACTGGCGCAGAGGAGAAAGTCCCTGAATGGCTTTGGCGGCTAGTAGAACAGCATGCGATAGTATGCGAGGGAGAAAACGCTAGCGGAGAAATTCTTATTTGGACATGAAATATTGCCCGGCGATTCTACCTCGTTTACTCGCTGATACGGAAAAGCTGGATAGTATCTGGCGGAAGAGCCAAAAAATACTCTTTCTTTCTCTCTCTCGTTCTTTCCTTTCTTTCTACTCTTGCACTTGCCTTGAAAAGCCAACGGAATCTTGTTGGATTCCCGCGGCTCGTTAAACCTTGTGACCCAACGCCATGCCAAGTGTCTACCTTGAAAATGCCAAATTTCGTCTTTACAGTATCGCAACAATATTCTATAAGCTGTAACCAACTGTCATATGCCAACTCTCTAAATTATTAATATTTCTTGAATTAAAGTGGATAGCAAACTGACGCAAAAATCTCGATGAAAAAACCTGGCCGAGCTAATTTTTTTAGGAAATTTGCCTTGAAGAGAGAAAAATTAAGATCTTACAAAAAACTTCCCACTGGAAAGTGGTAGAAAAAAGTCTGCAAAAAGCTTAACATAGTTCTACAGACGAGAAAAGAGTCTCCGATGCAGCTGGGGTACTCCTGTCGAATTATTTTATTCGCCTTCTCCAAATGCATTAAAATCTTTCTTCCAGTCTGCAAAATTATTTTAATCTTTTTGCTGATTAACCACTTAAGAGTCGAGGATTTTATGTAAAAAAGTGTTGTTCATCTTTTTCAACTTCTTTCTGTTTCCCACTTATTCGATAAGAATCGTAGTTTATGCAAATCACACGGGCAGTCACGTTGATGAATAGATATTCGACTGGTCACACTCCTTCCTAGTATCCCCTCCTTTTGCTCGTGTTCACTTGCCGTGCCGTATTTCCTCGCAGTGAAACACGTCTTAGTGGCGTGTCTGCTAACACCTCGATCGTAGCCAACCCCTACTTTGGCCCAGTATTTCTACATACAGTATAACTATAGTATATAGGTATTAGCAGCTCTAACCAGAGGGCTGGACCGATCTAATAGCTCCAGAAATGCCGTAATTGAAGCTTCAACCCGCTCATCCGTATATCTCTACTCTCCCTTCTCCTGTATAACATATATATATACATAGGTAGAATACCTAGATAGGTATACCTTGGATAGTCGAGGAACCAGCATTCCACATGGCGTTTACGTTTGAGGTATTCTCAGCGTGATTTAGTCCCCGAAAACGTCGAATGAGAGATTTCGAAATCGATATGCCACCTCGCGAGCGATCTGTATTCGGTACTTTGACTCCCCGAGACGAAGGATCTATTCGATTTACGGATTGAGATGTAATGGAAATAAGAATCGTACAGCTGAAGGGAATATCCCGCGGGCGTCGGTAGGCAATTTTATAAAACAATTCGATGCTAATGAAGGTGTTTACATGCGCAGGGAAGAAAGCGTTCCGGACTGAGGAAAGTGGAGTCTACTGCTAATTAGGGTACCACCACCCCTTCTATATCTGCCCAGACACATCGCGCTCTCGCCGCGATAGCCATTAGGATCGAGTACAAAGAGTTTAAACACAACGACTCTCGGTTATACGGTAGAAGCAACAGCGTTATTTAACCTGATCGTTATTTTGAAACTTGGAACTTTCTCGTAGACTATCTCTTCTTATTCTTCGAACAAAGTATCAACAGCAATTAGTGTTACAGCGCCATGAGAAATATCCTATCCAGAGTATAAAAAAAATCAAGTTTCCGTACAGTAATGGAATATACGAGAGGCAAAAAAAGAAAAAACCTTTAAGCCTCTCTCGTTTTTTTCGAGTGATGGCGTGCGAAACAAGTTTAATTTATGCATACAGTGTGTAAGCTTTGGCTATTTCAAGTACACGCGAAACTCCGTACATTGCAACACTGTGCATGGTAATTGAGAATCTGAGGGGTCTGTTTCAGGCTTTATTTCATCAATTTCGAGAGGCAGTAGGTGCAGAGGAATGAGGATTCATACGTTCCTTTTTCTACTGGCCTCTCCATTAATTTCTTTTTTTTTTCTCCTTCTCACTGGCACACTCATCTGCGCGCTCGTTCACTTTCCGCTTCAGTTCCTCCTCGTTCGACTCACCTCTTCGCTCCTTCTACCTTTTTGCGTTTTTCCCTCATTCCTCCGCGTAGAACAGCGCTTTTTTTTAATTCTTTTTTTTTATTTCCTCGGTAGCTTTCGTTATTTTTAACAATCGGTGCGAGCGAAGCGCATCTTGCTCGCTGAGAGACCGTGTCGAATTTAATCATCACACGACCAGCTCGCGGAAAGAAAAAACAAAATAATTCAGTTCCCCCTCCCCTAAACAAAGGTAGGATTTTCAGGCGCATAAACGGCGTTAGCTTCGACGATTTAGCTTTTATTTGAGCCTCTAACCTGAAAAATGGGAAGAAAAAGGATGCGCCGATAGTTTTATCTCGCGAGAGATGCTAAAATCGAGATGTTGCTTTTTTTTCGCTTCCTTAATTCGCTTAAACACGCGCACACACGAGAATACGAGAGAATTTTAGTGTCACAAGAAGGGCGTTGTCTGTAGACATCGTCGACCTAGTAGAGCTCTTCATGTTAATACCACCTACGCTACATTGAATGGTCTCGGCGTTCCTGTATTGCACAGCATTGTACAGAAACCCGGGGTAGCGTTATCGTCGACTGTACGACGTTGGGGATAAAGCTTTTGAATCCGTGGACAAGCGTCGGAGAAAACTGGTGACCTCATACAGCGAGATCGTCTTTCTCGTTCTTGCTGAACTGACTCTCTCCGCCGTGGCTTCTTCTGTATGCGAAATAAGCCAAACGGGTACGCTGACCGAGTTAAAGTGAATGGATGATAATTGGGAAATAATTTAGCTAGCGGATACGCGCGAGGGATGCCAAAGAGAGAAGAAAGGAGTAAAAGGAAAGGGGCGAGAAAGCGTGGATAACCGTTGGTGCTTTTGGTAACATGTATAAAGTCCACATGGTGCAGCACAACTGGCTATCGCGGTTCGACGAACGAGAGTCGGTGGTTAAAGGGTCAATAACGAATAGTGAGGCCGAAGGCAAAGCCTTGAATTTTCGCGACGTCGGTCACGGCTTGCGAATAAATGCTTTCTCTCTCTCTTCGTTGGAAGATCGAGGAGGTATATTAGACTGCCCGCAAACCCGCCACGTCTCTATGTACGTGACATACGCCCTCGTGTATAACCCACCAAGGTAGTTTTATCCCGACGTTGAATATATCGACTGTCGAGAAGCAGAAGGGCGTTAAAAACATCGTTTTTTTTTAAACCTTAAATTGCGGGTGTTCAGCCTCTCTGTTTCTCACCTTTGAAACCACCTTCGATCACTGTTGACCTCTGACCCGCATCTTTGCCAAAAGGTGAATGACTTTTGAGGACTAATACTCGAGCTCTAGCGTGCAAACTGAAACCAGACGGAGAATAATCATTTATTAACAAACCCTTCGGAAAGTTACTGACGGAGGTATACAATTACGACGTCGTAATTAAGTTGGGAGAATAAAGTTTTGACTGGTAGCAGACGTCTCGACTGAAGTGGGTATACGGTACGATCGGTAGAAGTTCTATTATAGTCCATCATAAGATATGAGTTTGGTGGATACCGTTATCACCGAATCGATGAAGACAAGGGATCGCCATTCGGTAGGTCGAGTTTGGTATCAATGGATATTGCAGTGCGGCTTCGACGCGGTGACGAACGTCTGAATCGTCTGATTCGGCAAAGCATACGCAGCTATATGGTCAAAGGAGAGACGAGGTACAAGTAATTGTGTGTGTGTGTGTGTGTGTGTGTGTGTGTGTGTGTGTGTGTGTGCGTGTAATGTGTGTGTGACCGAGGGTAAAGGAGAAACAGGAGAAACGTTCCCAAGGGGAAGCTAGCTTGACTCCCGTGCGTTACTCCGTAACGTTTCCAAGGCGTGGGCGATCTATCGCCCCATTGACCGCCACTCTATTATCAGGATAGTAACGTCGTATCCCTGCTCCACTGGCGTTGGTGCTGTTACCGAAGCCGAAGCTGCGAGCGCCCGTGTGTCCCACGTACTTGCCACGAAGCCCAGCCATCACCTCTCAACCCCTTTGCTCCTTGTGTCGCTTCGTTTTCTCTCGGTCAACCGGTACAGGTCATTCAGACTTCTCTCTCGTCTCTCACACCCCCTCGAAAAGTCTTCGGAACTCTAAGAGATTTCCCGTAGTATATACCCGTGTTCACCGTCTCAACCCCTATATATACGAACGTCGAATATCCCAGCTGCTATTGTTGGTTTATCGGGACACACCAAGAGCTGTCCGGTCAGTCTGGCTGGGAAAAAGAGGGTAGGTTACGAAAGATTGCAAGGCTTGACCTCACCTCTCACCCGCGCACCGCGCAACTGTAGCCGACGTCGACAGCCATGATCGCCTTCGACCACAGCGTTCATTCTTTCAACACCTGACCTACCTACGTCAAGTGTTCCTTCGACGATAGCACTGACGACGGAATGTCCCGCACCTGCTTTCTCCAGCTTTTTGTCCCTTCGCTCCGAAAAACCCGAGAGCTCGACGATCCTTTTTCGGCGGTGGATATCGTATATATGCTTGAAACCTTTTCCTACCTATCGTTGCCGTGGACTCTATTTTATAATAATTTTCTTATATTGTCCGCTTTGAGAAGGGTATATTGAAATCTGGCATATCTTTTTTTGTTAAATTCTTGATGATAATTTCATTTTAGGGGCAACCGCAACATTATGGTTTTATTCAGTTTTTACGGAAATTTCGATAAAACAGGGAAATTCACAGATTCACAGTAGATCGCTGACAGGATGTCGCGTCAGCCGTTACCACTTGTTGTTTTATAGGAAAGTCATTAGCACCTCGTTACTTATGACTGATAGAAAGAGCAAAAAATGAAAAGATAAAAAATGGAAAACCAATGACAAGCCGCCTACGAGCCGAATTCGATGGTCACGTCTGCATATATCACTAACAGACCACAGATGATACCGCGACGAAGAGTTATAAATGCATCTTGATAAATGATAACCACCCCGCGGGAGTTGCGTATGGTGGGCGGTATCGTGCCGTGGGAAAAAAAATCGATTCTACCTGTCCGGCTGTGCAGGCCATTAGTTGAAAAATCTGCTGGCACCGTGTTGTATATGTACATTCATGATTTTCATTTATTTTTTTCTGAGTTTGATTGATCTGCCGGTCAATTAGTTCATCAAAACGCATAAATTGTTAATTGACAATAAATGCTGGAATTAGTGCAATAATTAAAATAAATTTTATTTGCTTGGAAACAATGTGTTTTATCGCAGGATCGTTAGCGGGGCATAAAGGAGTTCGAGGGAAATTCAAAAGAATTAAACGAAGAAAAAAACCGCGAGCGCCACGGCGATATAATGAATATAAAAAGATTGTTAATCCAAGAAATTACATTTATATTCTCGAGCGAAAAGAGAAGCGGATATAGGATTTCACGAGAATTTTGCACTGCGGGTATATAAAGGATCCTTTCGGAACCAAGGTACGCGGAGACTGCGTAGTTGGGAGGGGTATACCAACGTCGTCGAAATCAGAATATATAAGACCTCCGGTGGTATCACGCCCAGAGGAATTCCTCGAATGAGATAACACGATAATATATCGAGTTCTTATCTCAACCCATGTAAAATAGTGCACATCTGTGGGTTACGAAGTCGCAATATTTCATTCGAGACGCCGCGAGTCTTTATTGGATTCACTTTCGTGCCTTTCGCTACGTGCCCCATTATACCTAATATTGTATTCTCCGACAAAATACGAAATTCAAATTAGAAACCAACAAGACATTCGTGAAACAACGCCCGATATCACCTGTATGTTTCTCGAGAACAAGATAAATAACTGACGAATGAAACGTGTAAAAAAGTTGCATTTTCGAAGGCTACAGTCGGGAAATGGACAGACGACGAAAGATAACCATTGAAACATGATGTTCACAACTGGTTTTCAGAGAAAACACAACGTATCCGGGAATGGGGGCGGAAAAATGTCGCGCATCAACAAGAGAAACCAACGACGCCGCAACTTCTCCGAGGTCTCCAACGAAACCACCTCGTCGCTTCAATATTTAACGAACTTATTAGCAAGGCAAATACTTTCGTATATCCGAAAAACAAAGGAAGTGCCATCGTGATTCCGAGAAAAAGTTGTGTACCAAAAACTTGGTGAACGAATGAAACGTGAATCTATGCGATTACGTGGTAAGATCTGTCGTAGAGGCAGAAGCGCATTTCCTGCTGACAGTAGTTTTATTTGGACGTGGAACAGAAGCGACAGCACAACAGCAGCAGTGGCACGAGGTATATAGGAAACAGCCGGCGAACCGTTGCAAGAGGAGAGAGAAGGGTCATTGAGCGGAGGGTGCGTTACACGATTGGATTACAAGCCTAGTACGTGTCAGGTCGCGAATACACGTGGTTCTCGACAGCGATCGTCGAACTGTAGCTATAGAGGGAAGTTAGCTCCTTCTCGGTACCGGGTGCAGTAACAGAGAACGGGAAGTGACTGCTTCGGTACTCCCGAGAGTCGATATACTATTGCTATACTATATTTGGATAGCTATCGGGGGAGCTTTGCTGTGCTTGATCGATCAGTACGCAGTCACACATACATCGTCAAGCTCCTATCCCAGCCTTACTCGGCTGATTTCACATCATACCGGTTGCTCGTGATCACAAATCCTCTGAATAATTTAATCTTGAGCTTTCGTAACCGGAATTCCATCTATTTACGGTAACATTTAATAACTGCACAATTGTTTCATCGAACGGAACACACACGGCGTGTACAGTGTAATCCAAATTCAATTTTATGCATCACTTGTAACGGATATAGAATATATCGCTACATCATTGTAGAATTCGTGTCGCCATTGATGCATGAGAGGCAAAATGCGTATTAAACGTACAAATAGTTATGAGAAGCGAATGGCAATTATCGTGATCGTTTACCTTATTTACGTGTGAACTATGTTCTGCGAGTATCATGCCAATCGACAATATAGCTTTGCCTCTTTTTTTGTTTTTTAGTGACAACTGGTCCTAAAAGAGAGGGAGGGAAGTTGGAAGAACGAAATGTCTCTGAGGAAAGGCACGTGATGTAAGCTTGCGGCACGTAGTAACGCGGCATCGAAGTGTCGCAACTTAGAGATCGCCAGCTATAGTTGGGAGGACCCCACCTCCCCGCAATGGGACTGTACCGATGCGACCGTGACTGTGTTCGAAAGTGCACGAAACTATTATGGCTCGAATAGATCGTATATACACTCCGTCGTCCTTGGCTATCGACGTTTATTTCGAAACTCCCGCGCGGGTATAGGTATAATAAATTAGAAAAAGAAACTATTATGCGAACAGAATATGTGCACGGATAATGGTCAAAGTTTTTTGCTGTTTAGAAAAAAATTCCACGACTCAGAATGTAACACAAAGATCGAAGCTTGAAGCTGTTCGTGAGATACTTTGTTTGGGCGTAAAGCGAAAAGAAAAAAGTACTGAGTATACAATTTGCGTGTACCGACGAAAATCGTATGTTAAAACATCATCGGTAGATTTCACTATAGGATTAAGATCGAAATTTTATTACAATCAATAGACCCGGAATACAGACCGGGATTTTTTTAAGTTCCTCCAGAAAGGCGTTTGAGGATACTTTGCATTTTTTCACGTAATTTTTAGAAAGGCCGTACCACTGTTTCGAGACACTTTGCCTTTTTTTTCTCAATGTCTTTTTGTTAATGCTGTTCGAGAACACTGTGCATTTTTTTACTCAGTTTCCAAAAGAGCCGTAACGTTTTTTACGGAGACATTCGACATAGTCAACCTCTGGGATTTCCAAGCAGAGTCATTTCTGATTTAAAGACGCCGACAAACGTTACGTTAACAAAAATGAGTCTTTGAACAAACTTTTATCGCCCCGAATTTCTGTATCCAGCGGTTTTTCCGCGGTGATGAAGAATCTGACATTACATTATTACTCGCTAGAAATCAGAAACGAAAGTTTGCGTAGGAATTCAAAAAAGAAACCCCGATTTTGAGTCGTTACCATTTACAAAACGTTCTCGGGACCGCAATATAACGCTGGTCTTTTGACTAGTGCCGCGGGTATCATCATTAAACCAAATTTACACAGCGCCCCACTGCACAGAGTAATTAAGTAATTAATTCGCGGAGGTCGCCGAGAGAATTTTCAACGCGAGGAATTTCGAAACATCACCCCGTGAGGGCATATGCGGCCAATTTTACGCAGTAGCGAATAGTATACTTTTGGGGAAAGCCTTCTGCGAAGTCGACGATAGAGTCCTTTTCACCTATGTATGGTACCTGACACACGTATGCATCCCGCACACGCGAGAGTATAATCTACTCCTAACGATATTCATAACACACATTATTCGGCTTCTCTTTGGCTTTTGCTCTACAGGGTACCGGCCACGAAATGTTAAGCGCTCGCGCGTAAAACCAGAGTTAACCTGTGCATTACCGTGGGAAGTGGGTAGAGGGCGAAATATGGGGCTACTCAGAGGAGAGCGAGAGGAAGCGCTATGAGAAAGACACTTGTGCGGCAAAGCTCCAGCGAGAGAGATAGTTTGAACGTTCAACTTTGTGCCTCTCGCACCACGAATGTGTCCTTTCACTTTGGCCACCCTTGCCAACGTTCACCGCGAGAAAATGGAATAAAATTATAATGCACGTTCTGCTCAGGCAGGTATAAACGCGGACTTGCTAACTTCAGTCGTCTCTCTTCGCTTCTCTGCGATCGTTTCGAAACTCGAACCGCAAAGTAAAATAAAACAGACAAAAATGGAACGTGTAACAAAAGTATGAACAGTTATTTACCAGGTTTACTTTGCATCGCCGAAAGATCCACAGGTTGAAGCCGCGAGCTTGCATACGCGGTGTATTTTGCATGACGAATGCCAGAGACAAATACTGGTATAGAATACTCGAAATAAAAAAATTCCACGTGCAAACTAACTATATCGGATCGTTGCAAATACGAGAGTTCTACCAGCATGCAAGAGACGGTTGTGGGTGACGATTGAACTGTTGGGCAATAAAACATTGACCGTTCTATCGACACCACCGTTAAGTAAATAAAGGATTTTTTTTTGCACCCAGAAGCCCAAACGCCGAAGACGCAATAGAGAAAAAACAGAGCATGCGAGATCATGCGGTTCGCTTTTCCGTGTGCTACGAAACAACAACGACAAAAAATATGCATAACTATCGAGTGGGCATTGTTTACACAAATCAGAGATTCCACCGCGCTGAAACGCGTGACAAAACTATAATCAATACAGCGCATATGGCGTGCACGAGAATGAATCCATGAGTATTGAATCCGATTGCGAATCAAGTATGCACTCTACTTGATGAATTTGTGATCGAGCACAGGAGGGGAGGTAACGAAGGACGTAGAAGGGAAGAATATGAGGACAGCCGTACAGAGAGTACGGAGAGTATTCACGCATATACCGCACACGACAATGAATCCAATAAATATCGAGCGTATGTGCGAAGAGAGCTACGCCCGATCACTACTGGCTGCCCGATTGGCTTTGTGTACAATTTCCATTCTCCTGTACTTGATTTCTCGCTGGATTTTCAGCCGCGACGACGTCGGCTTTCTCGCTTCGACTCGACGTATAATCGAAGTGTTTTCTGCCGAGAAAACATCGTGGGGTTTACATTTTATTGGCTGCATAGCCACAACATAATGGTCAGAGATATACGAAAGCGAAGTGTGTTGAATAATAAAAAAAGAAACTGGAGATAATAAGTCTCTTCTCTATGGTAGACCGGCGTTATTATTGCATCTCTCGGTTCTTCATGAGCGACAGATCGTAGACCTCCGAGAGGATTACGTCCCACAGCAGGAGATGAGTTCCGTCCCGAGCGCGCCGTCAAGCTCCCCGCCCATCAAACAACTTTTTAATCACGAATGTTTCAGGGTAATCAAATTTATAAATTTACTGCACCGGCGGATTTATAAGCTGGACAGGTACGAGGCACAGTGAGCTTCGCGAAATAATTGTGGATGAGAGAAGGGAGGGCATATAGAGCGTCGATGCACAGTATTTTCAACGGACAGTCGTAAAAAAAAAAAGAGAGAACGTTCTGCTGTTTTTATCCCTCTCGTAGCCTACGCGAATCGATATCGATAACATACCAAACCAATTTGACGGGACGTTGATTATCGTCGGAACGTCGCTCGGTCCCACCGCTACGTCGACTGATTAGTTTGACAAAACGCGAATATTTTTCGAATGTAAAACACACCGTTCGGCCGCCGTCGATAGATTGACCAACGCGATAGGTGAGCCCCGTTGTTCGTATCTGCAGTGAGGTTGTGTTTACAGCTCGAACGTTAAATGCGACATGTATTTAAATTTCGGAAGCGCGATCAGGTCGTTGGATAAAATCGCTAAATTGGCGAACATTGTATCACAAACAATTGACGACGATTCGCCATAACGAAATTGTAGAGAATACCAGATGTTAGTTTCTCTTGATTTTGAAACAACTAGTCGAGAGGATTATCATTTTTTTTCATCAAAAGTAGTTGATCCAACTAACCATTTCTTTTCCAAGCTCATCATTTTTTTAACAAGTAATTGTCCCAATTAACTATTCATTTTCCCAATTCATCATTGTTTTTCAAGTTGTTGTCCAAATTAACTATTTGTTTTCTCCAATCATCATTTTTTCATTAAAAAGTCCTTTACGTCACTGCGGCACGGAAAGTGAGGAAGACTCTCTGTCCTCGCCTTGTGACGTAAAATTATATACGATACTCGTCAGAAATAGTACATTATGCTACAAGGGAGGAAAGTGCGTGATTGAAAATCCGCTCCTCCCGAGTGGCATACGATACTCTTTTTCCGACTATGCTAAAATTGACCATATTTGTATGCCTGCAATGGCGCAACGTAACAATTTATAGGAAGAAAAACGACACGGCAAAATGGGGATCCAGCCCCTGGTGGGGTGCAGGGGCGAAGCCCCGCTGGAGGGTTAATAAAACACGAACAAAATAAATAGTATCTTTGAACTACGTCAATTCGATAGCCGATAGCCGATTTTTCGCCGACCAGTTTTTCTAGATTCATTCTTTTGTTCATATCAATGAAACGAAATTGCGGAAGTTAATCCATTAATCGCCTTATTTAATTAGCTAGTGAATAATTAATTAATTAATTAGTTAATAATCATTGCTAATGATTTAATGTAAATAAATTCATTAAAATGAGCGAAATAACTATTTATTTTATTTTATTGATATACAGTATTTGAAATAAGAAAATGCCGCAGCAAGATGAAAACTACAAAAGCGGGACGAAAAGAACTTTTCATCCCGCTGTGTCAAAAGCGGGACGACGAAAGTACTTTTCGACAAGCTGGTCAAGAATCGACAACTTCCACCCGCGTTGCAAGCATGGAATATGGGTCTTTTCAGCGTAGTCGGGAAAAAAAAGTTTTTCCTCCCTCGGGTCGTAATATACTATTTCCCAACTAACCATTAGTTTTCCGAACGGATCATCCTTTCAGTGTAAGAATGTAAAAAAAAATGAAAAAAAAACATTTTTTTGCTAAAATATAAAAAACGTCGCCAAGTACTTAAAGAATAGTTTTCAAATTATTTTTTGAAAATAAAAAACTTGAACAAAAAAAACCATGAGCCAAGTAAAATAAAACAAAACAAAAACATGGCGAGTCCTTTCTTTTGATGCAGCTTTTACATTAATTCGTGTTCTAAAGACTCGGCAAGTTTTATTTTTTTTTATTTTACTTGAATCATATGATGTTTTTTTTAATTTCATTTGACTCATGATTTTTTAAAAAGTATTTCATTCTTTTTTTTAAATTTATTTGTTTGTTATTAATTTATAATTATTTATAAAAAAAAACAACGAGTTTTCTTTGATCTCGAGCGCAACGCTAAATTTTTACTCAACAATTCAAAACGCAAAACAAACCAAATCGAAACTCCGAAGAAAAAACGCGAACTCGAAAACTCACGTCACCTTCGGCCGTCCACCCTCGCGGATGCATCGGCGTCCCGGTGGGCGCCAGTTGATTTTGTTTCGCCGGTATTAAAACCCGACTAAACTGGAGGTCGGTGGAACGGCGACCTCCGCAAGGACAAAACGAACGAAACGACAATACGAGAACTAAACGGTAACGAGAACTAACGCGGACACATTCGCGAGAGCGAACGGTTGCTCAGGATGCGGGTTGTGGTAAAAGGGTCGCGCGATCCGAGGTCAATAGAATAGCTCACGAGAAACGGAGATCGAAACCTCAACGTTATTTTAATCGGGAACGAAAATTAATATTTTGCCTAAGAAGCCAAGAGATCGCACGCACGTGAGTCGCGAGTAATCAGCTGATCGAAAGATCGAAGCGTGTCAAGCGACCACGAGCAAGGCGCGAGAGCGATAAATTCTCTTAACGAAAAGAAACTCACAGAAATCGCGCAATTTATCCGAAAAGGACCGGGAACTGTATCTGACGATGCCACGAGAACTCACACGTATGCACTACAACTCGAGAACGTTAATCGTAGCGCATCGATCGAATTATCAACTTGAAAAGAATTACTTTCAGAATTCTACCGAGGATAGCACACACGAAACACGCGAGTCGACGAACGAACGCGAACGAGACGAGACGCGCGAATACGAAAGCGAGAACGATATATCGGGATCCACGGTAACTCAAGCGAGACGCTGCGATCACACGTTACTTCGATAGCTCGAGCGAGAGAACAATAGGCCGAAGCCTATGACAACGGAAGCGCGAGAGAGGCCCGAGTTACCGCGACGGCAGCTCTCGGTAGACTGTCCATTTGCTTACGAGAATTCGTAACGAATTATGATTATTATTTTCGGGATCTTGACCGATAACTACTGCCCTCTCAACCATCTTATGACTTTATCGAATCGAGAGCCGATACTATAACGCGGTAACTTGAAAGAATCTTCGCAATCGCTTCCCCTAGTCAATGCGTGAGATACAAGGCTCTATTCTACTATAACACAGCGCAACGTGTTCCACCACCTTTGCCTGGACCAAAGATACCTCTGCCTGATCTCAACGCATTGCACTATCCCTCGGGGTGCCGGAATTGCACCGGACTTTAGCGTATTCGAAAGAAACTTCATTGGGTCTCCTCTTTATTTGGGCTTTCATTTCGAAACTTGTACCATCAAATAAAGAGGAGAATCCCGACTAAACTGAACTAAAACTGAATCTCCAATCTTACAGCAAACTGAACAAAACTAAATCTTAAATCTTGAATTGAACTGAAATAATGAACGGTATCGAAAGAAATCGTAATAATTACCAAAATAGCGCAAAAGTAAACTGCAAAAAAAAATCTCGATCGATATCTTAACGAGAGCTTGACGGTATCTTAAGTCGCTGGGAGAGGCAGTAACTCGAAGCTTCAGCACTAAAATCGATATTTTTATGCGAGTTACGGTTGTTTTGGTTTTTTGCGACGATGATTCCGAAAAATCGCGTCACATGTTTTATTACTTCATAACGTTATTAAGAATCCGCGTGACGTGATTTTTTTTTTTAATCACACGCACAATATTTATTATTATTTAAAATTATCTCTCGCCCGCGATTATATGGAATATATTTATCACACGAACGACCCATTTTTTTAGCCGCACGAGAGGGTCATTTTAACAAATTTTTACGAAAAAACGGAATTATAAATAACCTCACTATTTAAACTTTATTTCGATCACTCAGAGTGAGCGTACTACTCGCGGATCGCGGATACGGATATAACTAAATGCTGTATTCACGAACTCATACCTGGAAAACTTAAAAACAGCCGATAGTTCGTTGCTTGTACCGTTCTGTATGCCCAGCTCATGCATGGGCTCACGGACACAACACACAGGCATGACTGGACATCGAACAAACGGGACATACTGGACATTTTTTATATGTATCGCGAAAGCGTGGATTTTTGGGACAAAATAATGATAACTCGTTATTGCGTGCACGGATCGGGCTGATTCTGGGCTCATTTTAAAGCTTGTATTCGATTCATATTACGAAAGTGTCATTCGAATTTCGATCCGATGACTCGTTTCCGAGAAAAAAAACTGAAAATTTTTAGGGGGCACGATATTGGGGTGTAAGAATAACACGGTAGCGACCGACGCGCGCGGCGTTGCCGGACGGACTTTTTCTTCAAACTACTTGGCGTTGAGACGATGCCGTGTCTCTTGATATATATGTCCCGCGAATTCCCGTGAACTCACCGAATCCCGCAAGACCGACAGGTGTCTCAGGGCGCCAGACACAAGAACGAAGAGCTCTCGAGTCAAATATATATTTGAGAAACTACGGGAGCGAGATTTTGCTCGGCTAGACCGCAGCCATGGGGAAATGGTAGAGGGGGTCAAATGCGAGGAGATAACCAGCACTCAAACTTCGGAAAACGGAATTTAACAATTTTTATTTTAACACAAATCTCGGTAACAAATTAATGTAATCTACCAACACAACAATTATTCGGTGTGTCAAAATTAATCTTTCCTCTCGGTAGCTGCTTCAATTTACGGAGCACGTTCGCGCAGCAAATAGATAGAGGTGGATTCGAACTTTGATATACCACGAACTCTCGAGAGCGAAAGTAACTGGGCCGTTCAATTCGAAGAGAAGACATGCGCTTCGTGTTCAATACAATAATTAGTCACCAGAAATACAACGGAAGTCATGAAAAATAAAATTAGGGAACGTCATAAAATTAAATAAAGTTCGCGGGAAAAAGTCAAAAATTAATACAAGAAATAGGTCCGTAAAATGGTCGTAGAAATTGTAAATGAAGCGCGTGCTTCCCGACTTAGCCAAAATGGCGGATGGCAATTTTTTATGACGGTTCTCGAGAAGGGTAGTGACTGTTCCCGAAATATTAAACTAACTTAAACTACGGACTCTCGCGCAGATTTGCAATTTTGCAAAAGGCAAAAATAAATGAAAAACTAATTGAATCCCTCTTGGCGATTCTTTAAATTCTCAGCAAGTTAAATAATATAAAATCGCGACAATCACCGGCGATAACTTTTCTTTCGCGAATGATTTTACAAAACGGTAGCAGCCATGTACGATAACGTACCGCCCGGCAATATCCAAATTTTAAGACGCTCCGGTAACGCATTGCGCACAAATTAAATATCGCGAGCGCGCTATAAAGATGAATTTTCCATGCTTGCTGATCGACGATCCACGGCGGGAGCGATACTGCTAGTGCTGGGGCCCAGGTGAGGCAGGACATAACTTCTTCTCCGGAGGACGATGCTGTCGAGATACAGCAAGGGGCGAAGCTTCGAGTCGATCTTCCGCCCGCTATCGCGAGATCGATACACGGGGCAAAGATCGCCGGAGTTGTTTTTGGAGCGCGCGGTAAGCTCGACGTCGCGCTTTCCATTGCTGCTGCGAAGCCGTAGTGCCGATACGGCTCTCGGCTCTTCCGCCGAAGAACAATGCTGTCCACGAGATCGTAGCTCGCGTGGACTCGCCGTTGCTCTTGCCAATGTCGAGGCGGGCGATGACGCTCTCGTTGTCGCCGGTAGCGTAGATTCCGGTGCTGACGACGTTCTTGTTGGATACGCGATTAGACCATAGCTCGTTTACAGGAATGGAAAATACTCAACATAATTACAATAAAATTCTAAAAGCTATCGAACGCCTCGTTGTATTGCCGAGAAGGATTGCTCTACCGAGAGCCCGAACGCCGACCGTTGTGCCGTGCCGAGCCGTCACTCACACCAGTATTTTTACGGGCTTTATGACGGAAGCGAAAAAATCCACGTCACAATAGGTACTCAGCTCGAAATCACGTGTGAATCGATACTTGTATTTACAGCGACAGTGAACATTTTTCATTCCTACATCAGTCTAATATGTTTAATATGCAGTCGATAGATTTCACACCCTAAAAGATAAAGTTATAGATACACGCGATATGATTTCACAAAGATTTTTCTAAGTGAAGAAACGACAGAAGCTAATCGAATTCCGATCGAATTTCCGTAACTGATAGAAGCGGTTGGGTGATCCGCGGCATTAGCGTGGTTTACCCGATTCGCATAACAATGGCTAAACGTTGATCCCTACCCCCGCATTCGAGATCATCGTGCGGTGAACGGTTAGCCAATGGAGAGAGCGAGAGAGCGCCGAATCAACCAGAGGCATTGGGATTTAGATGATCCGACATCCATTGCTGTCCGCGAAATGGAGGAAGGAGATTCTCGTCTCTCTTCCCCCTCCCACACCCTGTCGCTCTATCATCCCGACTAAACACGAAACTCTAAAGCTGACGGATCTACGTATAACCCGATGCGCACTTGCGTTATAACGTTGCGGCCGTACTACGTTAATGCGACGAGAGCTCTATTGGATACGGCGGGGTTCTTGATTTGGCTTTTGACCTGCACATGCATCTCGTGGTTGTCCCGTCGTTCTCAATGCTATTAGATCCTTAGACGCCCGGGAGCGAAAGCTGCTGCACCGTGCCCCCAGAAACTAATCGTACACGGACGTATGAACAGACAGTTCGATAGACTGCCTGTGCACCACCTTAGGCATGTGCGTATCGATGATCGGGCATCGTACGCGAATTAGCACAGGACAAGATACATCGTTATCTTCTGTATTATGTACAAGACATGCAGGCATTTACCGATCGATTCGTACGGTATTTAATCCTCTATAATTCCGGACTGTCCGACGAAACCAATCGAAGACACGACTAAAAGAATCCTGAATAACGGAGTCCGTATAAAGTGCCATCGCGCGAAGAATATAGGCCAGTAGCAGGGGTCAGATGGCCTTGCGAATCTTCGTGGAAACGTGTGTCGATCGAAAAGTACATCTCTCGGGTGGGTGGTGTCCGTTCGCTCGCGCACATTTCTCAAAGCTCATTCGGCACGCCGATCACGTAACTCGGAAAATCTCAACAGAGAGTGTGCGAGCGACTGAGAATGGGGAGAAAAGAGGAAGCAGGGGAGAGAGCATGTCGAAAAAAAAGAAAAGATAGAAAATAGAGGAGATCTAGACAAGGATACGTATAGGATGGCAAAGGGAGGGAAGGGGCCGCGTGGTCTTGTCCCGGGACATTCTCAAGTAGAAAGCTCGAAGCGGTAGTCCAGATGGGAATAAGGTCTACTTCGATACTCTCGCGTATCTTCGAGCGTCGCCCCGTACTCGACAGTTCGATGTCGTTATCGCCTAAGAGGGTACTGTAGTTCTATCTCGCCCTCTCCGGTTTTTCTCTTCTTCTCTTTCCAACCAATTCCATTCGTGCATTCTTTCCCTCAGGACGCTTTCGAAATCGTCTAGGAAACGAGTCTGTTTCACCTGAGCCCGTACGACAATTTCTTCTTTTGATTTCTCAAGAAGCTTTGCTTTCGTAAAAATGTTGTGCGTGTGCGTGTGCGTGTGCGCGTTGAAATTTACACCACTTGTTGAGGAGTCAAGTTCCCTTCTTTGATCAAATTTTTAGCAAAATCTATGCAGTCGTTCAGTTTTCACGCCATTTTCAATTCTTTTTTAAATTGGTGATGACGCTCTAACACATTTTTTGAGATATCGAGGTAAAATTTGGTACAAAGTTGGACTACTATAAATCGATTATCGATATTGAGTTTGGGTAAAAATTATGTACTCGTTCTAACTGGTACATTTTTTGAGATACCGGGCTAAAATTTTGTACAAACATATTTTTTTTAATTTCACAAGGTTTAGGATACTATTGTAATTGCCGCTTTTTTTCGAAGTTGGTTTATGATTTGAAGAAAGCTTCTTGAGGAAGCCAAATGCGATAAACGTACTTTCTTACAAACAGAGCTGGATACACTGTGTTAAAAGAAAGAAAGGAAGCAATGTGCCAATGTAATTGGCACGATTTTTTTTCTCTCCTTTCTTTCTCGTTCCTGTACATTTCTTTTGTAGCGAACTCGACGTTTATAGAAGCTTGTCATCGTTGATTACATCGAATCGCGTTGCAACATACAATAGAGAAATAACGTGAATTTCGTAACACGAAGAGGAAACTCCTCGCT
Source organism: Buathra laborator (assembly GCA_934046635.1). Taxonomy (NCBI): domain Eukaryota; kingdom Metazoa; phylum Arthropoda; class Insecta; order Hymenoptera; family Ichneumonidae; genus Buathra; species Buathra laborator. The sequence goes on along the minus strand of OW203897.1, from coordinate 146,028 downwards.
ATCCGCCGTCTTCTCGCGACGCGAAAATAGATTCTATTTGTCCGTTCGCGGAGGAACGAAGGCTGACGTTCACCGGGGGAGTATTCGGGGTTGGATACTACTTACTCAGCGCAATTCTCGAGGGCTTGTCGTGCCACCGAGGAGGGCGAGTGGTTCACGTATACACAAAATGGAAATGCATCCAGGAGCGATTAGTCCTCGTACAGTGGCAGCCCAGTCTGCGTCAGCGGATGCAGCCACGGTATGTCTGTCGCGGGCGCTTCTAGCTTTGCCCAAGAACTGTCTCGGTAACACACAGAGCAATACACCAGAAGGTAAGCGAAAGAGCCACAGCCCCTCGAAAGAGAAAAAGATAGAGTTAAGACGAGATAAACTTTTCCGCGTCGAGGAAAACTTGTCTACCGTAGAATTCTTCCGGCTTCCGCGCTGGTCTTTCTAGGGGATCTTCTTTATGGGTAGGAGTCTTTGAAGTACGCCGCGAGTTCTACGGCGTTGCGCATACGTATATCAGGGAAATACGAAGCTCGACAGTTCTTCGGTGGAAGAACTCATGAGTTAGAGGAGAAAACCGACACACACCGGGAGAATGAAGGGAGAGTCTAGGGAGGTATTGGGCGAAGAGAAGAGATCTGCCTCGAGGCTAGAAACCGCTTGGTACATTTCTCACGCATCTCACGGTTGGCTACGACGATTCTGCTAAACGGACATTGATCTCTACGATTCTGTCGTACCGGAGAGCGTAGTGCGCACTCCGCGTACTTTCGCACCCGCAAAATCGATGTACCTATGTGCATATGAGCGTATGTGTGCGTGAGAGAAAAAAATCGATGCGGTTGGACCGATAAGCGACGACGGGACTACTCGTCCAGCACCCTTCTGTCGCTCATCCCTCAACCTGGACTGTGGCGTTCATATATACGGCGATGCTGATATCCTACGCGCGTCCTCTCACTCGTCGCTATCCCTCCATTCATCTCGATGAAACGGGGACGGGAAAAAAACTGGGTTTTTACGAAACGGAGCGAAACCACACTCGGTGCCTCCAGCGATACCAAAACGCAGACCTGATTCGTATAACGTAAGGTACTTCTATGAATCTTGGTCGTTGCTACATCTTGTACCCCTCGCGCGCGCATAAACTCGGTGAGCTATAGGTCACCATGAAAAGAACGAATTCAACGGGATAACGAGGGAGGAATCCGTCGCTCCGGGCTGCTCCGTGAACAACATAGACGAGCACTTCCGGCGAAGGCGAATTTTATCCTCGAAAAATTTTCGTTATACAACACGATCCAGGGTACATGGACTCTCGAGGCAAGATTATGAGTCTCTATACGACGAGAAATTCTCGTTCGAAGTCGGAATAATGTTGTACCTTGAGAAATGTTGCATTCGCACAATTTTTTTCGCGCATGCTATCCATTTATATTCAAGTATTTTGTTACTATTTTTTATGGTAGTCCTTGCAAGTAAACCGATAACTAAAAGTCGATGAATCTTTTTTTCTTTTTTTTTCGAAACGATGAAACCATCTCATTTCGAGCGGGATGAATCGATACGGTACACAGAGTACACGTATACCCCATGAATGATATATCTCTATATATATAGAGGTCTATACATACTACAGGTCTGCGTTTCCGTCTACTTGCTATTCCTTCCTGCGTCGATCACGAAACGACGGGTTTCGTCGTACGAAAAGAACGACAAGAGCCGCCCACCGTTGACGTCGAATGTTGAATACCGAAGCGAGTGCAAACCGAGTGAAGAGGAGAGTCAGGAAAATCGAGAGAAATCGAGAGAGAGAGAGAGAGAGAGAGAAAGGGTTAGAGTGAAGAGAGATTGGGGAGAAAACTCGAGTGGAGTAAAATGCACAGCCAACGGGGTACTCTAGCTGGTCCTCTCTGCCGTTCGGGGAAATTTCTATATAAAAGCTTGTTGCCGAAACGCCAGAAACAGCGGAGACCGAGAGATTCGATACCCCGAGTACCGAAAATGAGAAAGTGAGAGAAAGCGAGTCAACGCGCCGGCGTTTTCCATTTCCCGTTTCTCGACTAACTATGCCATTACGGGTTTTTATCCGCAGCGCTCCCAACATTTTTACCAGCACTACTGGGCGCGCGTATATACTGTCCATTCATCGTATTGCCGGCACTCGGTGTGGTGTCTGTTCGTGCACCGAATCGTTGAAAAAACCAATGGTGCGTAATTTATAGAATTAACTATCCTCGCGTATAGCCGATGGTATAGTAGCATTGCGGTAAAGCTGAACAGAGTCGTAGAAACGCAAAAAAATCGGAAAGTTTTTGCTTTATGTTAAATAGGGACGATTTTTCGAATGAAACCGATCAACGGAACGACGAAACAAGAGAATCCGAAGAAAATGAAAGACATACCATAACGAGCCTCGCGACAGCACTTCCGATCCTTTGCGGGATTTTAATTTGTAAGAAATGTCTGTTCGCACGATAACTCTTACAATTTTTGAGACGTCGCGCTAAACGTTATACATACATGGACTACTAGTACCTGATGATCGATATTAAATCTGGCGAGAATCGGTTGAACCGTTTCATTTTTATAAGGTTTCGATTTTTTTCGGAAATGTCTGATGACACGATAATTTCTCCAATTTGTGAGGAATCGCCTTAAAAATTTCTACACAAACGGACTATGCCTATCCGATTATGGGTATTAAATTTAACGAGAATTTATTGAGACATTTTGATTGTACAAGTTTGAGTGTTTTTTTTCTAATTTCAGGGAAATATCGATATTTTACCGGTGACACAAGTTTTTAACAATTTAACTTAGTAACTATGAGAAAAAAAGCGACGATTCATAATCAACGGATTTTTTATTTTTGTTTATTAAATCGTTTGTTCTTTCTGTCGCTTTTCAATTAATCCGGCGATAATCGTTCGGACCCGTGTAATACCCGTGTAAGAGTTTTGTCAATAATCAATATATCAGTTTAAGTTTAATTTACTGAACCTTTTAAATTTAATGAAAAATCACTTAAGTAAGTTAAATACTAAAATTTTGAAAGAATTACCTTATAAGTTACAATAACTAAAGTAATCTCACTCAGTGATCACTGAGTTTTGTATTTTTTCTGTCATATTCAGAATTGAATTAAGCCATAAAAAAATGATGCGAATTAAATTTACACATCACTTCCTCATTTTGATTATAACGTCGTTTACAAAGCATCCTCTAGAGGACGCCCACTCCGCGTCTTCGTAGAGGAGCTCTGAAAACGGCGTTAAATTCAAAATGAGGAAGCGAAGTGCAAATTTAATTTTCCATCAATTTATTATTATTATTGTTTCATTTTGAAAGTAATGATCGCGAAAATACAATGATGACATGTATCGACAAAATTTCTATGTGTTCAGACGCATTATTTTGTATAGTTTTTACTAAAGAATCCAATACGATGACCCAGATGCAAAAAAATCGAATAAAAAATCTTTCAATTCTACGCGAGTTTTCGTTTTTTAGAGAGCACGTAATTTTGGGAGCTCCCATCAGCAAAGAATAATTCAACACAGTGATTTCTGTCTGCTGTCGTGCGTGTAGCTCGACGCAGTAGTAGCTTACAAATAATAGATTTTAGCGCCCACGGCGTGCGGAGGTGCACAGGTAGACGAGCCGACGCGTGCCGCAGACCAGAGTTTGAACAAGCAATTACAAGGACCGGGAACCGGAACAAATGAATGAATGAATGAATGAATGAATGAACGAAAAAAAGAAAAAGAAAAACGTCGATGATAGTGGATGAAAATAATCGCCGTTTGGTCGAGAAAAACTTTCCTTCGTTTGGCCGCTATCCATGCTGAACGAGAGAAAATCCTGTCTGAAGGATGTTTGGGATTTTTCGAGGCGCTATGTGTCACAAACCTTGCTGTCATTCGTGCAATCGTTGTCGTTGGTGAAAGTACCCGTCGGTGAACGAGCGTACAGCTTTCGACAGGCGGTGAGCACGTTGGTAAGAATGACAGCGAAAGGCGGATTCGACAAATGGCGAAATATCGTCGGAGTAGTGCTTACGCTGAAAGAAAAGTGTACCATTACGAAGGGTGCGAGTATATATGGGGAGGTATGTGTTATAACGCGGAATATAGCGAAGTAAGAGCGTTCTCGGGCAATGACGACGTGAAGACGTGAAATACGACACGTTGCGGCGAGCGTATGTTGCGCTCGAGTTCGTTATATGCAGTGTGTATGTGTGGCGGGCACCAGGTAGAACGGTTTGATACTACGAGGAAACGGAGCCGCCACGAGCCGGAGGCGACAGAGGTAAGGAGTAGGTCTTCGAGATAAAAGCTCTCCGGGGAAAGTTCAACCGGACTGATCGCGGCTGACACAGCCCGTTCCTCGATACGTCGTCATTTCTAAAACATTTCATCGATCGGCTTTCTCCTTTTATCCTTGGCCATTGGCGAAGGTGTGAAACTAGAATCGATCAAAGGGGCCGACGAAAATGTTTTTCCGTACACGTCGATCGGTATATTAAGCATGGCATCAACTATACCGCCGTTTGATCCCGCGGATCATTTTTGCCTGATCATTTTTATATCGAGATAACGTTATTTTCCACCTTTGTGCATTATGTTTATGTATAAGTTTATTCAACGAGTATACTCGTGAAAGTTGGCAATTTTATTTCTAACGGCATCGATTTTGAGGAGCAGACAATAAAGCCTTTTTACGAGGCAATTTACTCGAGGTGAACGGGGAGGGTTGGGGTGGGGGTGGGGGTGGATAAGGTGGGAAGAACTATCATAAAGTGATGATAATATTTCGCGTGATGGCCAACCGAGCCGCTCTCGCGAATCCCGTCACGTATCACGTTAATACGGGTTTTGTGACAGAAAATCGTCGCGTCATCCACGAAATTGCATGAAGAAACGGAGGGAGGGGCGTTATTGAGCGCTTCGACAGAAGTCGTTTCGGTGAATTACCGCGGATTCTTTATACATTCTTGTCAGACTTTCGGCGGAAAAGCCTGTATTACATTCCGAGTTCGCGGACAAGAATATTAGGTCAATACTCGTGTAAAATCAGCCGAAACATTATTACGATGATTCAGTTGATCGCCAAACGTTTTTTCGTCATTTACGTCCTAAATAAGCTATAAAAATACCACCGCTATCGCGAATAACTTTGGACAGTATTTCTTTGACGATATTAATAGTTACGTAGCTTAAGTTCAGTGGCTTAGGGTTCATTGTTCTCGAATAGAGAAAAAAAAAAAAAAAAAAAACACAACCCTGTCGAATACGAAACAGCGCAGCGCTTTTTGTACCATATTATGGTCGGGAAGCGTCTCGATTTATCAACCCTATGCGCACTCCACATCGAGGAGGAATATCCTATTGCCCAGTGGCAACTCACAGTAGACTCGACAGTAGAAACCCACTGCGGTAAACGCATGGGATCAGACACTCGGCACAGAGGGCGACAGCGTACGGACACTGCAACTGCAATTTACTCGAATATGGTATATCATGAATTACCATGCAGCGACGATGCTCGGCCAGTTGTCACTACTTGTCTCTTCGTAATGGCGATTACCAGTTACGATGAGCTTATCGTTCAGTACACATTGACCTTCTCCTTGGCTATGTAATAAGACAACATCAACAATAAGTCGTAGTTGACCTTACGTGATCGGAAGTGAAGGAACTACCACCAATAGCTCGATTAAAAATGTCGAAGGGAAACGATAAGAGGACGAAAATGAGTGTAACAACGAGAAGGAGAATTAATCATCACGCTGTGTTCAAGCCGCGACCGAAAAATGACGATGATGCGGAATTGTCGTATGAAGAAGTTATCGCGGCACGAAAAAGTGGCAAAATAAATTTATCCTCAAGAGGCTTATCCACAGGTACGTTCGATTAAGGTTTCTTTTGAATAAGAAGAAGTTAATTTAAAAGATATTAAATCAACAGTACCAAACAATGTATGGGCTATAAATGGTTTGACGAACGAAGAGATCGAAGAGTTGCGTGCAAACATCGACTTTGAAGACGAAAGAGATCCCTGGTGGCAACAGGAACCATTAAAAATACTGAATCTCAGCTCCAATAGCCTGACGAGCGTTGATCAAAAAGTTGAATATCTTACGGAACTGGAGGATATAAATGTATGTTTCAAAAAAGTATATATTGCGCGTTTGGATAGTCGATACGAATATAACTCAATGAACGCACCCTCCGGCTGTAAATAGTTACACGGCAATCTACTGGAGACACTGCCACCGGAAATTGGGACATTGACTAAATTGAGGAAGTTGGATGCATCGAATAATAAACTAAATAAGATTCATTCCAAGTTGTATAAATTGCCAGAATTGCGTCACTTTAATCTTTCGAATAACAAACTAACGGAACTCAGTCCGTCTATCGGGGATTGTGTTATGCTGGAGACATTGGTAAGTCATTGTTCGTGCGAATGCCGGGTAAATAAGAACTAAAAGGTTCTCTTTTTTTTCCGTAATTTCTGAATTTAGAATCTCTCCTGTAACAACCTAACTGAATTGCCTGTCGGAATGGGATATTTGGTGCGACTGGTTTCTCTTGATTTGAGTCACAATCAACTCGGAGAGCTGCCGCCTGATATAATGAGTATGAGAGGTGTGTGTTTTTTTAATATAACGCCTACAATATTAATCGTAAAACATTTTAAAAGACGAATAAAGCTTATAAATCCCTTTCCGTATTGAGTCGATATTATAAAAACGTTACTAACGATGAACAATCCATCGAATATTGATATTGAACGACCCAATGATTTTTTGTTACATGCGGTATTCGTCTAGAAACATATAGGGAAAAAAAACAGAGTATATATTGTGTATATTACAAGCGTGTTGCTTTACAAAGAAAAAACATTACGTAGCGCAATTTTTTAGGATCATAATAATCGCAATATTATTGTCTCCTTTTGCACGATCTTTGATATAATCGTTCATAATTTTAATTTTTATTACCAAGATAAATCACGCAGTGTTATTGATTGATGCACTATCACGTTAAGCACATTCGCCGATGTACATTATATAGCATCCATACACTTGTTAAATTTAACATCGAAAAAACGTATTTTCTTTGACAGCTTTGAAAAAATTAGACGCAAGTTTCAATAATTTGGAGATTATACATCCACTTGGTGAACTGAGAAAAGTTGAAATACTCGTACTGCACAACAATAAACTGTCGAGTTTTCCCGATGTAACCGGTTGTACAGCATTACGCGAACTCGACTTGGCTAACAATAATATCGCTGTATGTACATACGATGGCTTTTTCGCTGGTTTACTTATTTTATATGCGTGAATGCGAATTTAGCGAATTTAATATGCGCGAATGCAAACAGGAAATACAGATGGCGTACTTGGAGGATATGGGTCAACTGAGGATTCTGAGATTAGACAGCAATAAAATCAAAGATATTCCCGAGAATATTGTGAAACTCTTGAATCTCGAACATCTCGATCTATCGTGCAACGAGTTATCCAAGTACGAGTCTCGGATACAGTCTCGACCACCTTTAACATCCCCTTTTCGTATTAACATTATCTTTAATACTGCAGCATTCCCAGTTACGTAAGCGTAATGCCAAACTTGAAATACTTTGGTATAGATGGTAACGAAGTGAAAAACGTTAGAAGAGACATCATACAATGTGGTACACCCCGTATTCTTCGTCATTTACGTCAGAGCTTCGATACAATTGAGTCGTGTTTGCCGATATCCAGCATCGTGAAATATCCCGACAAGTGGGTATCACAGTTTTCCAAAGTTAAGGTAGATCCAGCGCGTGCTCTTAATTTCGCATAAGTTCGAGAAAAATTAGAGAGAATTGCAAACTCGATAGTATAAAAATCTAAAAAAAATGCATACGTTTTTAGAAGAATTACCAAATTAAATTAAATAAAATGAAAACAAAAACAAAAAAAGTTGCGTTTCCGGGAAATCTGTTGAACAATTTTTTTTTCATCAATTTCTTAATAACATTTTGCAATTATTATTATGCAAAATGAATATTTTCAGTACCTTTAATAAGCATGAATTTTTTTAGATTTTTATACTATCGAGAAGTATTTGAAGTATTTTTCTCAAATTTTTGTCGAACTTGTGAACACCACACGTTGTTGGATCTACCTTAACCGAGCGAACAACACGTCGCCTGATTTAATCGATTTATTATTCGATGAAAATAAATAATAGTACATTATTAATTGTTAAATTGGTGAGTTGCAGATACATAATGAAAAGTACAAAATTATTGAGTCTGACGGGCCAAAATCTCACCGAAGTACCTGACGCTCTTCTGGAAGACGCGAATGCGGCCAAAGTGACTTGCATCGATTTCAGTAGAAATAAATTACGCGAATTACCTGATAAATTGTCCGTTATCGATGGAGTGACAGATTTAAAGCTGACGTGCAATCAGTTGGCAACGTTACCCGAGTGGCTCGGAGAAAGTTTCAAACATCTTCGATATCTCGATTTGAGTCAAAATTCGTTGTCGTCTCTGCCCGCGAGTATCGGGCAACTCGAGCACTTGAGAGAAATTAACGTTGCTTACAATAGGTCAGACAAAATAATAAACTCGCAAGTATCTAAATCCTTTGTACTTCGAATGACGTTACCGTATTATTAACGAATATTGCAGATTCACCAAAGTACCTGAGTGTATTTACGATATTATCAGATTAGAGATACTCGTGGCGAACGACAATCAGATAAATGAGATCGACGAAGTGTCTCTGAGAATGTTACAGAGGCTCGCGACTCTCGATCTATCGAATAACAATATTGCGACGGTACCGCCGGAGCTCGGTAATCATCGGCATCTCAGGTGACGAAACAATCAATTTTTCTTATTTCTCAATCACACGCCGGCTTTTCATATATTTATTTGCCGCCTTTTTATTCGCTTATATTACTTATTATTACAGAAATTGCGTTTATTTTCATGTCGAATTGATAGCGATTTTTTTTTCTTTTCATATCATTTGGATCGATGTTTTTTCTTCGGATAGGCTTTGTTGGAAGCTTAGAGCCTTTTAGGCTAATATTACGCATTGATTTTGCACGAAAAAAAAATGCCTGAAACACGATGTCATTGAAACAAAAACAACGAATGATCGTATTGATCGTATCACCGCAAACGCATATTAGCGTGTTTATATCACAAAATGGTTTGATTCATCATAACGTTTAACGCACATGTACGTTTTTATTTTTTCATTTTTCATCGCCATTAAGTACATATTTATCGTTTCAATATATGTGGTGAAATGAAAGAACGGAAAAAAAAACAAACTATTCAATCTTTTTAGGACGCTTCTATTAACTGGAAATTGTTTCAAACAACCGCGTCACACGACGCTGATGAAAAGTACCGAAGATATTCTCTCGTATCTACGCGATCGTATACCTTTATAGTACCTTCGCAGTATACGTCGAAAAATGATATTCATTGTGTTTATATGCGTAACATCAATGTTATTCGTACATTCGTAATTCGAGATAAAATTATAAAGTAATGTTATCTACGTTTTTTTTTTGAAAACGTTTCGAAAATAAAGTGTACATTACCACCTATGTCCATCGTATTTGTATGTCGAAAGATTGAGGCACTTTTGTCACTTAACCTCACACATCGCGATTTATAAGTTGCCGCTAACGGCACAACGGCGACCTCCCGAACGTGCCGCACGCAGGGGCGAAGCAGGGCGAACGGGCGAACTGCCGCAGAAGAGAGACGACACAGCGACCTGCGCAGAATTATGGACGTTTTGGTACGCGAGCGCGCACACCATCCCGTCGTTGGGAAAGATGTCGCGTTGAAGACCGAAACAGTCGTTCTCTTGCCGACGAGCTGTGGTGGTCGGCCATATTGTTTTACTGCGGGTGTTTGTTTTGGTGCAGCCACAGTTCGTACGAATAAAATCCAACGATATCCACACGAAGATAATAGAGCGATACTCGAGCGTTACGCTAAAACATTCGTGTTGTGCGTGAAACGTGAAGTTTTCGTGTATTTTCGTAAATCGTTTCAACAGACGCGAGAATCTCGAAGGGGAAGCGCCTGCCTGTGTGATTTTTCAGTCGCGTACGTGACGGTGAGGATAGAGAAATGGCCTGCGCCACCCTAAAGAGATCTCTGGAGTTCGATCCGGTTCACAGCCATGGACGCCCGAGCAAGCGACGAAGATGCGTACCCATGTGCGTTTCGCCCGGAAGCTCAGCTCAGAGTCCAGCTAGACAGCAAAATCCTTCGCCATTCGGCGAAGTCGCTCACAAATTGACGCCTGGTAATTGTTATCGGCTACGGCCATTTTTTTTCCCCGTTCTTCTCTCCGAGAAACAGGACCGAGGGAAAGGGGCGGCTTGAGGCCCCGCCGTAGCGATTTAAAACCCGTATTCAGGGCGTCCGCAGGACCAAGGAAATACGGTTGCCCTGTTGCGGGGCGGTGGGGAGGGTGGGGGCAACCACGCGTAAATCATATGGTAATGCGTAACGGACGTTTCGGGAATGGCTTTTTTTTTTTTTCCCAACTGCCAAACAGCCCCCCTCTGCCCCTCTTTCCAGATGTAAATCTTACCTTTTGCCTTCACAATTTCGACATTTCTCCCTTATTTTCATTCTTTTTTATTTTCTTTTCTACAACAAAAATTTTCCGAGCGTCTCGAACGATCCTTCGATTACAATGCGATCTCCATTGATCGCGATTTTTTTCGTTTACATAACTTTTTCATGCAATACTCATTGTTCTTTATATTCCGTAATGAAGGACTCGTTTCGAAGTCATTTCCGGACGCGACCAGGTCGATTCCATTCGACGACGAAAAATCGAACGTTTTTTTTTTTTTCATAAATCTTCCAAATGTTTTTTCGTCCTCTTTGTACACCACCAACCGGATAACCTGAATGCACAACGCGCGATGTCGCAATTTATCGTATTTTTTTTGTTCAACTGTCAAAATCAAGGACAGCCATTGGATATTAGGAAATGCTTTGCTCTTATTTTACATGATTTTTTTATTCCAAAAATCAAATTCTTAAATACAGAGAAAATGGCTGCCAACATTAGAGAGGAAATTCGTCGATTGCACAGACGCAAGCAGTTGCACTTCAATCCGCAGACCAGCGGTGGAGATTCGTCGGATATGGAAGGCGGTCCGGCGAGTCCGTCGAGCTCATCGGCTGCGTGCGGCTCAAATACCTACAGCTACAGCCCGAGCGGCAAAGAAAAACCGCTCTTCACATTTAGACAGGTAAAAAATCATTTTTTATTTCCCTGTTGCGGTTAAACAATTTTTTATTCGTAACATCGATGTAAGAAAAAACATCTTTTTTTTTTTTTTTTTTTTTTTTTCTTCAGGTTGGACTGATCTGCGAGCGAATGCTCAAAGAACAGGAGACGCAGATTCGAGAGGAATACGATCAGATATTGCACATGAAACTGTCGGAGCAATACGACGCTTTTGTCAAGTTTACCTACGATCAGATCCAGAAGAGATTCGAGTCTGCAGCTGCGCCAAGTTGTAAGTTATCGCTTTGTTCGATAATTTTTTAAAAAATTTTTACTTTTTCAAATGTTTTTTTACAAAAAAAAAAATTTCCATATTTTTTACAAAAAAAAAACCAAAATTTCTCAAGTTTTTACAAATAATAAAAATTCACGAATTTTTACAAAAAATAAAAACATATGTAATAAATTTTATAATTGCAATTTTTTAAAATTCATTAACAAATAATTGACGATTGTGTTTTGTTATCCAGATCTATCCTAAACCAGGATTCATACACTGCTAAGGACAGGTTTCTGTGAAGAATATTAGGTAGGTTTTCATTGCCGACGCGTAAATGAGAAAATAAAGTCTGTCCGTTTTTTTTTTTTTTTTTTTTTTTTTATATCTGTCGCATTAAAAACAAACAAACAAGCTCCGTTGAACATAGTTGTTTCTCGTTTATTTTACAGATTTCTACTGTATAAGTGAGAGAAATTTTGCTTGAACTTTAGCCGAGGTTAGCCCCAGCGCCACCTCATGTAACAATTTGGTATCAGATTGAAACGATTATTCACGCTGGGGAAAAGAATATTTGTCATAAATGAAATTAAAAGAAAAAAAAAAAAGAAGAAAATAAACAACCGATTTCGCAACGTATATTATTAAGTAGAAGCGCAAAAGAAAAACCAACAACAGCGATCGAACTACGGAAATCCACAATGTATACTAGTAAAAAAAAAAAAAACAAAAAAAAAAAACTAACACTGTTTGTACTTTTCCGATGTTAGAAGCGCGCTGATATCAGGGAACTGTTGAAAATCTATTCGTCACTAAAAAAAAGAACAAAAACGAAAAAAGTAAACGTGACCACTTGTTTGATTCAACGTGTGTTCACGATAACGTTCCTCGCAAGTAGTTATTCATTTATCACGGATTCATAGAAAAAATAAATAAATGGTAAAAAAAAAAAGAACATTTCATCGTCGAGGTATTATGGATTTTTGTACGTTTCGCACCAATGGTTCACGTTGGACGTAGAAATATATTGATTAATTATGCTGTACTTTCTCGTCGATGGAAAGGCAGTAAAACGATGATAAATGATCACGGTGCAGCCTTTGATAAGAATGTCACTCAGGTGTTGACGTTACTAAATAGTTGTTGAGTCAACCTGTAAACTGAATTAACATTAAAAAAAAAGTAAAAAATTGTAAACTTTTATCGGACACGGCATTAAATAGACGGGGGGGAAGGGCGGGAGAGAAAGGGGCGTCAATGGGTACATTCGCCAGCGTTAAGGCGGTCCGTATTCTCCGAACGTCGAGACACACCGATTCGAATCCTTTCATACGAACGATTGTACAAAGTTTGTAAAACGATGATGAGCGGAGGTCCTAAAACTAGATAAATTCTACAGACATTTTTGATACCTGTAACAACAAGAACGTCATTCAAAACGCTTCATTATGACCTTAAATTCTCTTTGTTTCATTAACAACGCGCACACGGATTGTCCGATTGATTAGAAAACGAACAAAAAAAACTCGAATCTTTGAAAAAAAAAAAAAAAAAACCCGCATTTAGGAGATCCTTCGGTAAATACAGCTTTCTCTAGAAATATCAATGTGTTCAATCTTTCCAAAGGTGATCTATATAGTCTAACGGCACTATCAAGAAGGTTGATAAAAAAATGAAATACGTTTCATAATTTATTCTTGTAGAATAATGAAAGATAATTCGAATCTTTTTTTTTTTTTTGTCAAATTCCATCATCAGACTTGACGTACGTATTTGGCTCGTTACAATTAGCAACGAGCAAGCGGATAATTTGTTGTAAAACATTTGGATTCTCATATCTCGCCAATAAATACATACGCACGTGAAAAAAAAAAAAAAAAAGTTGTAACAGAGTTAAAGCAATGTCTAGAATGTAGCATTGTACGGACACATTGTGAACAATAAACGTATAAAATAAATTTCATAAACATTTTTTTCAAAATAATTCTTTCGTTCCCTGGTAGCAACGGCTTTTCGCAGCGCAATAAATTGCTGAGTAATGAATATATTATATCCATATACATTTACTGTGCCTATTCTTAGATATATATTTATTAAATAAGTAATCGGTACCGCTGTACTATCAATTATCACCAATGTAGGTCGTCAAATTTGTTCTTTTTTTTTTTTAGTTTTATAACTAAAACACTCCTGCGAAAACAATACTTCTTTCCCTTTTTTTTCGGTTTGTGTTTTTTATATACATAACTATAAAAGAAAGAAAAAAAAAGAAATTTAGGAATGTACTCTTCTCGATATAATTGGAATTAAGAATCGATAATTGATCTGTACGCGTTATCTTTTCATCGCAAATTTTTTCCCGGACAACGATGGAACTGACAAAAATTATCGCGATCGTAAGAAATAATGAGAGATGCAGAGATCAGTCGAGATGTGAATCTTACTTTCCGATTTTCGTATGCTCACTGCGCATCGGACTTTAGATTATAGTTCTTTTTTAACTTTATAGTAGTTGGAATATGTATAACAAAGAAAAAACAACAAACGATAACAATGCCTTCTTCGAATGAAATTTCGGAGGATACTGGTAGTCTTGATAATACGAAGAAAAAAATAAAGGTGTTATGGCCTTTGCACGGTTTAGTTGAAAAAAAAATTAAAAAATTAGTGTAATTCGCTATTCGAAGTGTTTCGACATGCTTTCGTTGGTATAGTTTATACTCGTAATATGTACAGACCGACTAATCGTTCATCGAGGCGACGTTAGTCGCACCAAATGAATCCGATACTAACCGATCATTCAATTACGTTGATATATATTTGTGTTGTAAAAAAAGAAAAAAAAAAAACTATCGGTTGGGCTATACCCCGAGGTTGTCTTTGCGCGAGTGAAAGCGGCTAAAAGAAAGAAACATTGATGAATAAATTAAAAAAACAATTGATTTTAGTGAATATACATTTAAGGAAACAATATACTCTCGGCGAGAACGATAATGGTTTACCGTTTAAGTGGCGACCATGAGAAAAACACTGAATTTATTCCTTGGAATGCAGGGGGATCAAATTTCAAGGATCGAAATACCTCCATAAAAAAATGTAAACACATATTATCGAAATAAATATAAACCTTAAGACTGAACTATTTTCTCGTTTATCTCTTTATTATACGCCCGACAAAGTTAACAGGAGTTGAGAGAATTTTTGCTTTGGATATCGAGAGTCGACGACGGCGGAAGATACCTGGAGAACCGCGACACCAGAAAATCGACGATAGACTGCAAGGAATCCTTGCTTTGTGCATAAACTATTTCCTGCAAGAGCCGTTATATTTTTATCTTGTTAAGAGGATTATACGAGAGAATAATGCCATTAGTTTGATATGGCTTCGAGTTGCGAAGCCCCTCGCGCGACTATATTAAGTGCCGACGGAGACCAGGAGATCGTCACTTCTGGGCGGGAAATCACTCTGCTAAACACAACTCGGCCAGAAAAAAAATGTTTCCTCTTCTGTTTTTGGCCTACGTGGTGGCCGTTAAGGTTTTCAAGAAGACTACTCCGAATGGTAAGATTTTCTTATTATCTTCGTTCCGCGAGATCTTAACTAATCATTTCTCGCAATGTTCCTCCTCATTAGGAAAAGTCACGGTGTACCTGGGAAAGCGCGACTTCATCGACCATATAGACAATGTTGACCCGATCGACGGAATAATCGTGATTGAAAATGACTATCTTCAGGGAAGGAAGGTTTACGGACAGGTTGGTAGCCCCGCGTCGAAAGTTTATTAACGATAAACTAAAAAATCTTAACGAATCTTCCGGCGATGTATTTTTTTTTTCTTCGAAACTTAGGTCGCTACTACCTACCGATATGGTCGCGAAGAGGACGAGGTAATGGGAGTGAAATTCAGCAAGGAGATGGTTATCGCTCGCGAGCAGATCGTCCCCATGAAGAAGGAGAAGCAGGAAACTACACCGATCCAAGAACGTCTCCTGAAGAAACTCGGACCTAATGCCTATCCGTTTACCTTCCAATTCCCGGCTAATTCTCCGAGCTCCGTGACCCTCCAACCCGGCGATGATGATCAGGGAAAGCCCCTCGGCGTCGACTACGTCGTCAAGGTTTACGTCGGAGAGAACGAGGAAGATAAGGTATCGCGAAACCAGCAGCGTTCGAACAACAGCTACGAAAAAATACCAAGAGAATAATCGCAACGATAAATTGTCTTCGATTTTTCCAATAGGGCCACAAAAGGTCGTCCGTGACTCTCGCTATCAAGAAACTGCAATACGCGCCACCGACTCGCGGACGAAGACTCCCGAGTTCTCTCGTATCCAAGGGATTCACCTTCTCTCAGGGAAAACTCAACCTGGAAGTAACGCTCGACAAGGAAATTTACTATCACGGCGAGAAACTCTCGGCTAATGTCATCATCACGAATAACTCTCGCAAAGCCGTCAAGAACATCAAGGTATGTGCGACGACGAACTATTTTCTTCACGAAGAAACACAGATGATCTTACGGATATGTTTGTTTTACAGCTCTTCGTCGTTCAACACTGCGAGGTGACGATGGTAAATGCTCAGTTCTCCCGACACGTTGCCAGTTTGGAAACCCGCGAAGGTTGCCCCATCACACCCGGAGCATCCTTCACCAAGCAGTTTTATCTTGTGCCTTTGGCCAGCAGCAACAAGGATCGTCGTGGAATTGCGTTGGACGGACACCTGAAGGTAATTGCGAAATACATTCTCTCGTTCTCGTACGATAAAAAACGTCGATACGACATTTGTCTCAATTTCTTTAGGAGGATGACGTCAATCTTGCGTCCTCCACAATGGTTGCTGAAGGAAAATGTCCCGCGGAAGCTATGGGTATCGTTATTTCTTACTCCGTGCGAGTCAAGCTGAACTGCGGCACTTTGGGCGGCGAATTGGTTACCGATGTTCCGTTTAAATTAATGCACCCCGCCCCTGGTATGTATTTCTTCTTACATTCCGTAACGCAAAAGTTGTGAATAGCTCTTGCATGGAAGTTGCGGGATTCTGAAAAAAAAAACGTGCTTTTTGATTTCTTCAGGATCCGTAGAGAAGGAAAAGGCTTGCATGAAGAAGAGTAAGAGCATTGAACGCGGACGCTACGAGAACTCCTGCTACGCCAACGACGACGACGACAATATCGTCTTCGAGGACTTTGCTCGCTTGCGTCTCAACGAACCTGAATAAATATACGAATACGATAACATGCTGTCCGAGCTTAGATTCGATTAGTCCGAAAGGATCCGATCTTCTTACACCGTAAGGTCTCTTTAACGTCCGGGAGCATAACTTTGCGCTATGCGTTCCACAGGACGCTAAAGAGTTTAAATCGACGATTGCCACTTCGGCGTTCGTCGATAACTCTGGTGCTAGAATTTTGGAGACCAACCGGGACGAGATTCTTTCGGAACAATCGGACCGGCTATCTGTACGGGAAACGTAGGAAAACATTGAAGGTAACATTATTTTAAATCATAAAGCAAACAAACAAAAATAATAGTTTCAATGGATTTTCAATTAAGTTATTATGTGAACTGTTATAAGTTAAACGAAACTAAAAGGTGAAAAAGAAAATGATAGAAAATGTACAAAAAAAATGGCAAAACAATGAAGAAATGGTTCCATCGTCTCAGAATTTCCATTCGATGGTGGTGGTCGGATGGAAATTGATAGGGGGACGAACAAAAAAATGAATGTCAAGTAAGCTTAATTAATATGCATCTTCTCTGTTTAAGTTTGAAAAAAAAAAAAAAAAAAAACCTATTTCCCGTCAAATACAGAAGTGACATGTATTTTATTAGTTTTAATTTTATTTCTTATTATTATCAATATTAATGTTATCATGTATTGATGATGAGCTGTTAATTCCATGTATCGTTGAGTTACTGCTGCATATTAGAAATAAAAAAAAATGACAAAATAATACGAAACTGTGATTATTTTTTATTTTGTGAAAAAATCATTTTATTTTGACGTCTATACAAAATATTACATAGCAACAAGTCGGGCAATGTGATCGAAAAATATTGTTTTTTGACCGAATAAACTAATGCGATCAGCTTCGCTAGTCGTACATATGCTGATAATATTCTTGATGAGTCTGAATGTAAGCGTCCTTTTCCGCTGGTGTCATTTCCGCTATGAGAGTATCATTTACACCGGTGATAGGTACGATTTTACCACCGACGCTGACAGTGGGTATTAATTCGTCGTCCTCGGAATCCATTATCTCTACGTCACCTGCGAAACACATCGGCATTGAATCAAATAATGTACAGCGGAGTACAATGCCGACACAAAGGAAACAAAAAAAAATCAACACGCTTGAAAGTAAAAAAGAAAAATCATCGATTGATAAAATTTTCAACGTTTTAGAGGCCATATATTACAAAAGATTTCGTACTGTTCGTTGTTTAAAAAAAAAAAAAAAATCTCAAAAAAAAAGTTGAATTTTGTTAAAGTTTTCAAGGGTATCGTTTCCGCAAAGACTCCGTTACTTATGGCTCTTCGGTGTGACGGTTGTCAAAGAATTTGCACACGTTTGGGAGGAATAAAAAAATGTAGGCGTATTTATAATGAATTCGTTGAAAGTAATGATCCATCGACGTGAAATGAAATAAATGGAAATTATACCCGCATCGACCGTTTGCATTCCAGCGACTTCCTCGTTATCGCTGCTATCGCTGGACTCTTGTGGAAGAACGGCTTTAACAGCGTTTGCGGCATTGGTTCCACCCTTCTTCTCGTGCGCCAGCAATACCGACATTATATCGTCGCCCTGTTTATTGTTCGTCGTCGTGGTATTTGTCGCAGTCGCAGCGGCTTTGTCGAGAATACTCTCCTGAGTGGTAGTCGCGTCTCCGTGAGTACCGTCGGCATTTAGAACGGTACTCTCTATCATCCATATCGGTCTTTCCTTTCGCCGATTAGCAGCATTATCGTCTGTACCCTCGTCCCCGATGGTGACGTCGACTCTGGCATCTTCGACGGCAAAACCGCCGCCACGCGTCGCTTCGCCGGACCATTGTTCGCCGGGAGCTCGCAAACCGCTCGGCTTTCGTGCATCGATGCTGAAAAATAGAACAATAGAAAAACAATAATTTCGATTATCCGAAGCGAATTAGCGATTATCAAAAATTCGTACCCTCGTATCGTATTGATGTCGACGGGTTCGGGTTCCAAAATTTCCGGGGCTAATTTTATTCCCTCGACTTCTCGCAACAGTATGTACAATGGTTCCAGTTGCTCGTTGAATTTCGCGAGTAACAGGCGCGAGTCTTTTTTCGGCAATGCGGACTGATCCTCCTCGACGACTTCTCGGCAAAATGTACACTTGAATTCTCCGGTATTCATGTCGAACAACTGATCGGCCTGATAAAAAATCATAAAATTTTACAATAATCGTCGATTACGGCGTTCATCACGGTAAATTCGATTTTTTACTGACTTCGAGATCGGTAAAAGTCTTCAGACAATTTGTACACTTGAAACTCGCTCTACTGGTAGCATCTCTTTCCTCGGTTTCCAATCTTTTCCTCATGAGATCCAACTTGTATTTTACTACATTGACAAAAGTCTGTAACGGATTTTTCTTTTTTTCATTATTTCATGTTTTTGACCCTTTGCTATATGAAAAAAACAAAAAAATGGGTGATTTTACCTTGTAGTTTATAAAGTAATAGTTAACTTTCTGCGCCTTGCCGTCAGATCCAGTTTCCATCTTGAGTCTGACTTGTATAAATTTGTCATTTCTCAATGTGGATATTCTTGCTCTCAGCATTTTTCGCTCGAATTTCAGCAATTCGCATATATCGTCTTCCTTCATGCCTGCGATATTAACGATAATGTTGAATTTTTGCAAAAATTTATGCGACTCCCACCGGACAATACAATTTAATTGTTTTTGCTCCTTACATGGATTTCTAACTAACATATCAACAATCAGTGCATCCTCCGTACTGTAGAAACCTCTGACTACGAGTCGCGCTAATTGTTTAAGACTGCTGGGTACCTCTGTAACGAGCCTCTCTTCGGCACTCATTTTTTCTATCGACGTTCGCCGAACCTGCGCATGTATAAAAAATCCAACAAGATAATGCAAATTTCAATTTTGTAATTTACATGTTTGTAATTATCGTATTTGCAACGAATTGTGAGAATTCAATTAACGTTATTCACGGCAAATCGAATTCGGAATAAACAAGTGTTGGATATGAAAAATACTAACCTTCAAGATTTAAATTATTTTTCCTAATGTCTCGCATTCGTTCGTCAACTCGCGGATTCGTTACGATAAATCAGCAACGGTTAATGATTTTTTTTCGCACATGCGAATCATTGACAATTTTTTAAAAGATCCCAAAATAAGCCATTATTTGAAATTTTTTTACGGAAGCTCGAATTTACGATGCGGCTTGTTTATCGCGGCAACTGTGGCGCGCTAAGGTTAGGTGCATCCGTAAATGTGCTACCAAACGTTCCCCGGTTGGATTTGTCAGACCGGACTATCTGTCAAAGAAAATTGAGAAATCTTCGTCGCGGTAAACGAGACTGAACGAGACGAATGAAAAAATTATTATAAACCCGATCGATGTGTATTATCGATGGCCGCTATCGACAAAGTTAAGATCATCGTTGTCGGTGATTCCGGTGGGTGCAGATAATGTATTTTAATTTTTTTTTTTTTTACAATGATACGCAAACGAGCTTCGCGTCCACTTGTACATAGAACGCGACGACGTGGCGAGTTTCTTTTTAATTGATCGAATTATTTAATAATAAATGATTATCCCGAATATTGTTTTCGCGATGAAAAATTAGCGCATCGTTTTTGCGAACACAATGCATTTCTCGCTGATATTCGAATAATTATATTTACGAAAAAAAATGACTAAAATGTACACAGGTGTTGGAAAAACATCGCTGACGCATCTGATATGTCAGCAACAACCGATAAGCAATCCATCTTGGACAATAGGATGCTCCATCGAGGTGAAATTACACGAATACAAAGAAGGAACGCCAAATCAGAGACGATATTTTATAGAATTGTGGGACGTCGGCGGTAGTCAGAATCATCAAAATACCAGATCTGTTTTTTATCATCCCACGAATGGTAAATTTAATCGTCGCATTTCCTCTACAAAAACTTATTGTAAAATTATGGCTATCTTTCAGGAATAATTCTTGTTCATGACTTGTCGAATCGTAAATCTCAACAAAATCTACAAAAGTGGCTTCAAGAAGTATTGAGCAAAGACGGCAACAGCTCCAGATCCAAGTCGTTCGACGACTTTGACCCTGAAAAATTTGTGGGTTCTACGCAAGTAATAATTATTCATGGATATTCGTCGACTTCCTTTCCATTCCAAATCATATCGAATATTCATCATTTCTCTTTTTTGTACAAAAAAATTATACATTTTTTAAAAGAATTATTTTTTTTCGCATCTCGCTGCAACTGCGCATATTTTCAGATTCCGATATTAGTAGTTGGTACCAAATCCGATTTAGTTGCGGAGGTAAGATCCACTTTGCACAGGCGATCGTCGACGATAGCCGAGGAATGCGGAGCCGATGAAATATTTGTGGTAAATCAAATAAATCAAAAGAATATATATACATCATTATAGACTTTAATTAAAAATTTTATTGTATTTTTATAATTTCATAATCTTCATTTTTACTATTGTATTATATACATTTTATTAAAGTCCGTTTTTCCTTTCTGGAAATAAATATTAATAGTAATGACATTCTTTTTGTTTTCGACAGGATTCTAGACAAACAAGATCCCTGGCCGCCGGTACAACGTCGTCCGTGAAGCTCAGTAGATTTTTCGACAAAGTCATAGAGAGACGATATTACGCGAGCAGAGAAGGAATCAGTCCCGACAAGAGGAGACTGCCCGTGTACAGCTCTGCCTACAGTCCTAACAAACTTCAGCACAACGAGTAAAGCTTACTAACGAGAAATGCCGGCCCCGCGTGCGGAATGCACGAAAAAGACAATGATAAAGCAAGAAAATACTCGACATCGCATCGCCGCAAACGCAGCTGCATTTGTAATAAATTTATAAGCGAAGCGTTTTTGTGATTTTGCCTAAGATTTAAAGGAGAGACTCGTGTAATAGAGAGTACTGACGAAAAAAAAAATTAACATTCCTGTTTCTCCGTAAACTTCGATTACTAATGAGGTAACGAGTCAGTTTTTTACTGCGTACGATTTTTGCGCGTTAATTGCTCAAGCCGATAATTGAGCACCTATACGAATATATACGAGAAAAGTTTTTGTTTGTTTTTTTGTTGTTAATTGTAATGTGATTAACCGTTTCGAGTTTTCACACGGTACAAGAAAAATTAAAAGAATATACAAGAGTCTACGAATATGATATATATTTAAAAATTTATTTTGATTTTCATTGCCCCGTTCGTGAGAATTAAAGGGTAGTTTTCGATTCGTGTTCGTTCGAAGAAACGCGCGTCGTCGGCGGGGGAGGAAAGGGGATAACGCCGTTCGAGCGCCAGCTGTTCGCGCCATTATGTTTTCACGCCTGACAGTAGAATCGAGCATTCAAATTTCCACAGTGACTGTTGTGCTTGGTGTATCGCGCTTTGATCGCTTGCTCCTGGCTCTTCGTCTAACAGCGAGACGGATCGGAGTGGAAAAACTTTTTTTTCTCGAAGAATAAATCGTCGACGTGATTCAGGAATGGCACAGAATATCAATCCGTTCTACTCGTCGCAGAGTACGCCGAACAAGGCAAAGGAAGAGAAGCAAAATGTACCGAAGGACAATCACGCAGTGAGCAAACGGTGAGCGTCAACACCCCCCCGTGTGTAACGAAAACCAAGGGCATTCGGGGGAGAAAAAAAAAAATCTAACGAACAAACGAGAAGAGCATCTGTCCTCAGAGTCGCGATCCTTCCGAGATTTCGTCGATCGATTATTCTCATTTTTCTCTCAGTCCGAGCTATTCGAATCGTTAAATAGAGCGACGATGCATTTATTCGTCGTCATAACCTCGACGCGATGTAATGGAATCGCGGCGAAATATTTTTCATTGCCTCCGAATTTCCGGGCCGTACGCCACTCCTGCGGGCGCGAAACCGCGAACCGCTTTTACTCCTTTATCGAAACGATTATCATCGATGCGACGTTTGAAAATTTTAATAATTACGCAGCCGATAAATTGACATTTTTTAAAATCGCGATTACAGGCTCCAAAAAGAACTGATGGTGTTGATGATGAGCACCGAGAAAGGCGTGTCCGCTTTTCCCGACGGGGAGAATCTTTTCAAGTGGATTGGAACCATAACCGGCCCGCTTGACACGGTAAGCCAGTGTTTTTTTTTTTCTCTTTTCGGAGCATCGACAATCGTTAACGTATCTGCGTTTATTCTTAGGTATACGCAGGTCTGACGTACAAACTGACTCTGGAGTTTCCGCACAGTTATCCGTACAGTGCGCCTATAGTTCGCTTTGTCACTCGTTGTTTTCATCCCAATGTCGATCCGGTTGGCAACATCTGCTTGGATATACTGAAAGACAAGTGGAGCGCACTGTACGACGTACGCACCATACTTCTTTCCATACAATCTTTGCTCGGTGGTAAGCACTTTTCTTCTTTTTTATTATTATTATTTCTTTTTTTCTTTCGATATTCACGCGTTAACTCGCCAGTCGTTTAATTCCAATCTTTATCTGGGTTTTTTTTCAGAACCAAACAACGAGAGCCCCTTAAATCTTCAAGCCGCCGAATTGTGGAACGATCAGACGAAATACAAGAAGCATCTTGTCGAGGAATATCACAGGGAATCCAGTCGTAGTCAAGATTCATGATGAGCGGAGCGCGAAAGTCATTCATTTCCAACACTGCCGCCATCGCTACTACGACACTATTATTAACATTTAAATAAAGAAGCGGTTGTCGAAGCTACCGATTCGTATAAACGGGGAGAAGGTGTTCGCATGGTCGGGAGAATTGCCGCGGATGCCGCAACCCGCTTTAGTGTAAATTCTAAAAAACAAAAAAGAAAAAAAACGAACAAATATCGGTTCTGACTTAAAAATTACTAGCAAAATTGAAATATCGTGGCGACTTATTTGAGAATAACTTCGGTCTTTACTTCGACGCCTTATGTATTCAACTTTTTTAATGATTTTTTGTTTTTTTTTTTCCTAGTGACAGCAACCCGCGAAATAATCATTGAATCCGTTAACGTCGCAACGACGAAATCGCGTATACAAAACTCAGAGCCCTCCTTTTTTTTTTTTCTTTTCTCTCTGCCTTTTGATAATGACAATTATTTATTATACATTTGTTTGTAGTAATATATGTTGACACTAAGACACACAAACACATTGAGACATTTAAGAAAATAATTATACGTTAAATAACGTTTGCATTTCAGAATTTCGTCATCATTTCATTTTTATCACCGTCGTGTAATTGTGAAATACATATTTTAAAAATTATATAATATCGCGCAGTTGTCTAAAATATTTTTTTTCCGTTATGGAGCGATAGATAACGTTTCACCAAATCATTTTCGGGCGATCGATCGCTCTTATCTGTATCGCGGGACCGTGAGTAAACACCCAATTAAGCGATTGATGATCGTGAATTCGATAGGACGCAACTGTCGTTTCGCGAAATGTTATTGTGGCTTTGGTAGCCGCTGCGGGTCGGTTCAGTCGTGCCGGCTTCGCGGTCACGAGCAGTGCTCCCCCTCCCAACGATCGTGCAACAATGTGGTCGGAATTGTGCCGAATCTCGTCGTCGAAAGTACTTTTCAATGTCAAAAATCAACTGCGAAATGCCACGGTGATTAACGCAATGCGAAACGTTTCTTCGACAAACGTTGAGGTAACATAACAAAAAAAACATATAAACAGAGGAAAACTTTACAAATATTCCAGACGTCCTTGAATTTCGGTGTTATCGAAGAAAATGACTCGCAATTTTTTTTTTTTGGTTTTTTTTTTCGCAGGAACGAAAGATCGATGTTAACGGAGTAAACATTAACTATGTCAAAACCGGAACTGGCGATCATCCGGTTCTTCTACTGCCGGGATCGATGGGTAAATCTTATCTCCGATTCCAGCGACGTTAAGGGAGATCATTTATTCGACGGCGCGATATAGTTTACCATGGCGCTCGATCCTCGTTCGACGCTCTATATGCACTGCCGGACCCGCCGCTCGTTAATATTCATCAGAGTTACCAACCTATAGATCCATCAGCTTTTTTTCTCATATACGTACTCTTAATTGCGTAATAGTCCCTCGATGAAAAAATGACCGATGATGTTCGATGTGTTTCGTAGGTACGATTTGGACCGATTTTAAGCCGCAAATTGATCATTTGGACAAAAGCAAAATGACTATTGTGGCGTGGGACCCCCCGGGTTACGGAAAGTCGAGACCACCGGATCGAACGTTTCCAGATAATTTTTTCGAACGCGACGCAACGTACGCTCTCGAACTCATGAAAACTCTTGGATTTGAGAAATTTTCGTTGATCGGCTGGAGCGATGGGGGTATAACGTCTCTCATACTCGCCGCAAATTATCCGAACAGCGTACGAAAAATGGTCGCCTTCGGTGCAAACGCCTACGTTCTGCCGTCCGAATTGAAAGTATACGAAAGTAGGTGTTTAATAGCCGGTAGTAAAAAAAAATGAAAAAAAAGAAAAAGCCGCAAAGCATTAACGCGAATGCAGCTATAGCTGATCCATCTTTCTGAGAATTATAAATGGGGAATCTCGTTTAGGTATTAGAAATATCGATACGTGGTCCGAGCGAATGAAGGCACCGTTAATGGCCATTTACGGTGAAGATTACTTTAGAAACACTTGGTCCGCGTGGGTAAACGCTATGAGTGAGCTTTGCAAAAACAAGAACGGCGACATATGCAGAAACTCTATACCAAGAATCAAATGTCCTACGCTCATCGTACACGGAGCTAAAGACAGTATCGTCGATAAGGAGCATCCGGAATATTTGACGAAAAACATAAGTGGCTCTCAGTCGGTATCCCTTTATCGCTTTTCCGTACTGTTTTAATCTGCTTATCGCACGAAAATTATCGCTAAAGACGCGCGCCCCCCGTCTTTTTTGTGTTTCAGATTCAAGTTGTTCGAGAAAGGAGCTCACAATTTACATTTAAGATACCACGAGGAATTCAACGAGATCGTAACAAAATTCCTTTTGGAGTGAAAAAAAATAAATAAATAAATCGTTACAATTTTCGATGCAAAACGATATAACGTAAGTCGGTGCGAGTTAGCGATGAGAATAATAGTGTGTTGTGTTTTTCGTTTTTTTTTTTTTTTTTTTCGTCTACGTAACATCAAACCGAATATAACGCTGAGAAACGTTTGTAAGAGGTTACCGTGTGGATCTGCTTCACGCAAGTGACTGTACATCGGCGATCAATGAATGACGTGGCATGAGGCCACACGTGGGATAACCGGTCGGGGGATGAAGAGAAAAAACGACGAGAGCCGTGTTGGCTGATACCTGCAACTTTTGCGGCTGAATAAACGATCTTGTATTTCTCTTTTTTTTGTACATAAAAAAGACTCATTTTTTCGTCGTTATTTCAAAAATGTTCGTTGTTAATGTTCCACTATTAGAGGATCTTTCTTATATGAAATATTTTTCGCATATACAGTCACACGTAGCAGCTTGGCGTAGCGATACAAATACGATGAGCGCGAAAGCAAAGAAGACTCGAGAAAAAGAGTTTAGAATATAGATTCGTATTTATCGAAGGTCTGCATGCGCGTGGCAACGCTTCGTTGCGTATGGCCACGCATAAGGGTCAGCATCGTTGCTCAGAGAACCAGAGACAGCTGAGTTGAGAATTTCCGTCCGTTCCGAGCAACAAGACGCAGTCACGCCCTCCTCTCGAGCTCCGCGGCAAACAACGAGAGAGAAAAAAAAACATCGCGCATGAATTAAAAGAGGTGCTCTATTGCTCACTCGTTATGTCGTTTCAACGAGCATTAGCGGCAAACGCTCGAGTCTCATTTAATAGCAGGCGGCGCTTCGAATATCCCCGGTAATTGAGGAAATCGATTGCTATCTCTCGAATTACTCAATAATTGCGTTCCTCGCTGGCTAAACGATATAAAAAGAAAAAAACTATTTTTGTAGGTTATGCTACGGATGGTAAATAATGAATCGATCGACTAAAACCTGATGGGAGGTCCCTTGCGATTAATTATAGAATTAATATTTACGAAAATCATCTGCAATTGTAGCGTAAAGTCAGCCGTACAATTATGAACCATAGAGAAAATACGATGTAAATGTGTGTCTAGCATCGAACGTACGTAATATAATTTTAACTCGAATACATTCCTCGGTCTATTCTCGTTGGTACAATTAATCGACAATCGCGAGAGTGCGTATTGAAGTGTTTTGGTCTGAGTGGCTTTCGGAGAAAGCTAAACAGTAATTCGTCTGCTACGAAGATTATTCAATTGATGCGATACAGAATCCTATTTCATTATTTTTTGGTGTGGAATGGTACAATATTGTAATTCGCAAGGTGTGAAAATGGGAGTGAAATATAATGTTTTTTACGATATCGCGATAGTCGGAATAAAATGAATTTTTAAATATAATTTTTCGCAGCGTTAAACTAATTGCGGGATTTAAGAGATTCCGCGTTTTTCGCAAAAAGTTTAAAAGCGTCTCGGCAGTAAAAATGTCCGCAATGCGCTTTGGCCCGGACGACAAAATCAATGTCTTGCGCGGGTTGTTCGTTCGCTCGCTGCCGCCAGTTTCGTCGTCGTCGTCGTCGTTCTCGTCGATGCGCTACGTGAGTTTTGCCTCGGAGAGCACATCGGCGTGTATACTACGAAAGCGGTAGACATATTACCTCCACCCCCTGCGCGTTCGCGTCGGGAGAGTTACGGTTCAGCGATTATGAGAACTCGCAATTAGATCGTTCGCGTATTATACTGTCTACTCGATTTGATACATCAGCCTGAATTTTATCTACATATTGACGGCCCATTACTGTGCACATTCGGTATAAAACTATAACTATCCAAACATTTAACAATTTATGATACATTTATTTCCACGCAACTTTTATTTTTCGTTACGGGAGATAATACTCTGCCATTATATGTCGACGATAAATCGAGAAAGCTTTCGTGTTTTCCGCAGCGAAAACGAGGGCGCAGCCAGAGACACGCATTCGGATCGATACCTCGGTTTGCATTAATCCACGAATCGACATAAAATTTCATCTCTGCGTTCTAATAAACCTTCGATATCTACGAATATCGTGTTTTAGTTGTAAACATCCACATAGAAATTAGAAATATATAACAATTGATATGGATCAACCATATAGAAACGCCGATAGAAATTTCATATACTAAAAATATATCCAATTCGGCGTTTTTATATAGTTATTACAATATTCATATAAATTGTTATACATTTAGTTATAAATATTTGCATATACTATCGTATATTTTCGATATACTTTTTTTCACAATTGTTTCGTCAAAATTAGTTCTCCCAGCTAAATATTTGTTCTTTCAATCCATAACTTTTTACTGTATATAGAAAAAAAAATAGAAGCTATAATTATCCAACGCAGACATCGTAAAGTCGATTTTTGTTTAAGCAAAGATCGTTGAAATTGTTGCATCGCGAGAAATATGCAAAAAAAATTAATCTGCTAGCATCGAGAAATTTGTACAATTAACCGGTCGACGAAGAGTAGAGAGTCGATTGTGCCACTTAGTCGGGAGTTACGTTCCTTTAGCAGTGTGCGGATCTGTGAGAAACTCGAACGAATCCCGAATTCGCCTTCTTCGTTTGCTCCTTCGCTCGTGCTTCACGAAACTCTTTTTTCTCTTTTTTTTTTCTCTCGTCTCTCTCCGTCTCTCTCTGTTGGGAATTGTTGCCACCGCTGTTGCGCTGCACTGCATCGTAGCATTGTTGGGACTAGACGGCGCCTCGGCTTAGCGATCGAAGCAGAGGGGAAGCACGAGTTCCGGAACTCCAAAGCGTGTTCTCTCCGGCAACGGTAGCGCGACAGAGGCAGAAAACGTCGTTGATTTCAACGGCAGAAAAGCCACTAGTTTTGCCGGTAGAGTACAATAATCAACAGGGTTTGTGTCCAGTGTTACCGCAGGCTGTGAACTCCAGCTTCGTGACCTCTCGTAATCTATAGTTTAAGCTCCTGCGGGAATGCGGAGTACCGAGCGTGCAAGAGCTGATAACATGGAGCCATTAAGCGGATTAAACTTAGTTCATTCATTCCCTTCGTATTTCTGGCAATAAATAGAATTTCTCTCCAAATTGAAATTACCTTTTTTCCATACGCATGCGCAGAGATAGTTGATTAATGAAAAAAAAAAAAAAAAGATTGTCTTTTTTTCGGGATTAATATTTTTCTGGTGTTTAACTAAACAAGCGCGTTACTAGAAAAATATAGAAACTTCATTTTTTGATGTTTTTAATGCTTGTCCAGTCCTGTAAGGGTATAAAACGGGGTTAATAGGGTCGGAATTCGAGGAATCGTGTTTATCGCTCGAAACATCGTAAAATCGATTAAAAAAAAATGTATGCGTGCGGGAACATTTGTAGAAACATCGAAACGCGATATCACGCAAGGTTTATGGAATAGGTGACGGGGCGTCTTAGCTACAAATATTCATATGGCCCTCAAAATATGACAATGTCAGAGGCCTCCCGTGAGAGGAACTTCCTTCTAGCGTGGGGTACTCTCGCCTGTTCATGATAATCATTCATCTTGCCTACGCTCCTTTTATATACGTTCTACTATTAGATAGGCTTTAAAATTGATTGAACGAGAGAGAAAAAAAAAAGAAGCCGCTCTCTCGGCGCATTCGGCCCAAGCGATGCGTCGACGCTTTGCTACGATGACGCGTTTGATAAATAGTATTAATACGGAGTTAGCCATTCGTAGGGCCGAACGTACACACTCTGCTTTCCCCTCTCGTTAAAGCCTCAAGGCATACAATGGCGCAACGCGAAGGTTTAAGTTAATTTTCGTGTTGCCATTAAGGTCGTCCGGGGGATGGAAGAGATACAAGAATGGAGAGAATCAAGAGATGGAGTAATGTACCATTGTCCTCAATCCTTCGGGATAAATAAAATAACATTTTTTTCAACTCTTGTCCTTATAAATTGATTGAAATTGGATTTAGTGAGAATTTTCTCACGGAACATCATCGGAGACATAAGGGAAAATTGGACAAATCTGAATAGCGGGGTAAAATGGGTCAGACAAATTGATGTTAACAATAGTTGAAAATTAAAAATAAATAAATCTTTAAATCGAATAGTAGTTGACACTTGGGAACGATGGGTTTCAGGAGCGCAACGTCCATGTCGAGCCAAATGGGATATCCATCCTAACCAATCCTATTTTAAGAAGATCGAACATGTGAAAAATTTAGTTGCACAAATAACTGAGAAACAAACAAATAGTGCCCAACATGCCGAATGTTGCACCAGTTCCGCACGAAGTTTTAATTCGACAGCTCGAAAAACTGCAATAATCACATTTTTTTTTCAGCGGTGTCCCATTTTGCCCCCAAACTGTATTTTTTTTTCTCGGAAGCCTAAAAAATCGTTGTATATCATATTTTTTGGCGATAAACAGTTAATTCATGCCTCCCGAATGATGATAACGCCTTATATCCCTTCGGCGGCCTCTTTTATCCCGTTCTCCTCTATGTCACATACTACTTTTAAAACTTCAAAGCAGAATAAAAATAAGGACACACGCCTTCAAGAGCTCGTAAGCGGATTGTTATTGAATTCATGGTAATTTAAAATTTGTTTTCAGCGTAAGTTTGTGTATTGACGAATTCCGTACGTCACGCGAAGTAAAGTTTAATACGTAACGCCGAGACACATTGGTGTGTCCCGCGATATATACGCGCAAAAGCCCACTAACGCAGCCGATCGAAACAGGATTTAAAAAATTGTCTACCATGTGTATGTCCGTATGCGTCTGTGTGTTTGTATGGCGGGTGATGCCAAATATGGCCACTCCGTTTCTCGCCTGGATTCGTTCAGAGTGCCAGGTCTGCGCTGCGCTCGGAAACTATCTCCCATCTCTGTCTCGCTACTTTTTGTCGCCCATATCGTCCCACCTTTTCATTCTCGTTTCGTCTCACCTCCGCCGATGAAAAATCCCCACACGGTGTGAAACAGAGAACGCATCATGGGCGCAGGTCGCAAGAGTCTCGGCAGCGGTAGACACACCTCCATGCAAACACGATGCTCTTAAAGCCGAGAGCTTACTTGTTTTTCTTCTTCATCCGTACTTTTTCGTTGTTTTTTTCTTTTTTTTTTCGTCTTTTTATATCGTAAATCGACCCTTGACTCCTGGCCAAACGGGATCTTACTCACTCCCTTTGCTTTTTTAACATCCCCGCAACTTCGTCACAACGAAATAAAAGATTAAAAAAAATCCTTTACATCGAAAAAAAATAACATGTACCTCGTAAATACATCGTTCTCGGCCGGAAATATAACGCGAGTAAATATTATTACACACGAGAATACATCGAGGTTTTTTTTTTTTTTTTTCACTTTTACATTTTTAACTTTTACAATTACCGACGGAGCTTTCGTTTGCAAAGGATCAAATCTGAAATGGACTTACGAGAGACCATATCGCGTGCGCGCGTGGGTTCACGTACTGTCGCGCATGTAGGCTCTCATGCATATGTATTTGCCCTGCTTACCGACGGACGCGAGTGCATGTAGACACGCGCGCGCGCACACACAGACAAAGTTCAGAATTCCGAATTGGTCCACAAAGAGAAAACCAACGAGACTTGTTTCGCGTATAATTCGTATAAAATATTCTTCATATGATAAAATTCACGATAAAAAAAAAAAACAAATTATAATATAAACTAAAAAAAAGCTGAAGCTTGGAATTTACGTTTGCGTAAAAGTGTCGGTCAGTAACCCCCGTTCCGTGACGCGCGGACAAACAAAAAAATATCTCCATAAAGTATGAAATTAAATTTTTATTATTGTTGAGTCGTGTAGAAGAGGACCGCTCTTCATAAATCTTCGAGTAGATTTACTTAATCAACGCACGAGTCTCAAGGTCCCCTTCTAATTTATACCCATATATCGTATTAACAACCCTCGAAAAACTTTAACGCGTTTGTGCTTTGCCTCTCGAACCCCTACGCACGCGGTCAGCGTCGAGACAATCTCTCCCGGCGCTTACCGTAGATTCGGATCGAGTAAAAAAAAAGTTCAGAGAGCGCAAGATGAATTATAATTTTTCCCATTTATCGTCCGAAACTGTGTTCGTATAGCCACCGCTTCTTACGCGTAATAACTACCAAAGGTAATGTTACGAGCGCTGCGAAAAATCCGGGCGAAAAAAAAAAAAAAAAAAAAAAAAAAAAAAAGTTTACCAATTCGCCTGACCTTCGCGACTTGTTTCTGCTACTTTTTTCGTATTAAAGAGAAAAGTAAAAAAAAAACGTTACTGCAATTCGAGCAATAAAAGTACATACGAACGTATATAAGTATAAATTCATGTTATGTGTGCATAAATCGTGTCTTCGAAAGCGTATATATGCATGAATTGGCAATTTGTGTGTACAGGAGGTTACGTATGTGTATATAGCGAAATGCACATTGGTGAGTTTTTTTTTCAGCGTACGCGTGCATTGGTCTCGAGGAGGGAGAGTTAAAGATTTTAGAGAAGGGATTCCAGCGTTGCAGGATGACTCAGATGTAAGTCGGTAGAGTGGCTAAGCCGTCAACGCCCTCGTCCTCCTCGTCGTCTTCTCGGAGAACGAGCGTTGCTCGTTTGCTTTCGTATTTTCTGTGATCGCGCGAGACTCGAGCGAGGACGACTCCTTGTACGGCAGCTTGCGACCGAGTGTACGCGACTGTTGTCATCGTCGTCGATCGTCGTCGATCGTCGTCGATCGTCGTCGATCGTCGTCGTTGGTCAGAGCCTCTTCTCGGTTCGTATCGTTCGATCAGTTGCGAGAAAGCGACCGTGTGTCAAAATCTTGGCCTCGATATTATACCGAAGTACCGAGAGCACCTCTCCGCTACGAACGAGACACTTATAGTCTGATATATATAAACTACCTGCTTGTCTCTCCTTGATATTGGAAGAAAGCTAACTGTATTAATAACCTTTGTATCGAATTTGTTATCGTCAAAGAGAATCTACAACGTTATCTACAACGACGAACACGTCTCTTGGCATTTTGAACCCTTTAAATTCCCGTTAACGGTTTCAAAAACTACATTAGCTTACATATAGTTATGCGTTTTTTTTTTATTTCGATGAATACGTATCGACGAAAAAATTCGTTTAGTCCTAATATCAAATGAACTTTATTCAAAACTTTTTATATAGACGGCATATAGTTTATATATATATATATAACTAAGTAGACGCAAAATAATATACGATGTATATATAAGAAGACATAATAACAATATATAGTTAATTATCATTATGCGAAACAATAAAATAATAAGCAATAATAAATGTATATATATTAATAAAAATATATTTTATATTTTCTGGTATATACTGTATTTATATGCGAGAATAATAACGAGAAAAAAAAAATACGTCTCTATACGAGCGGATTGGAATTATTCGTGAATGGATTGTGCTTTAAAGTTCACGCGACCGGCCAGTCGAACGAATACGAATAAATCAACAAGACCCTTGCGATATTACGAAAACTGTTCTCAATGCCAAAACGCGAAGCGATCCTTAATCGTTGTGACAAAGTTTGAGTTATTATCATTCCATTCCTCTTATTGAGGAGTCAATGTTGTATTTGTACCGTCGTATAATAAAATGCTAATCTATATAGGAGTTCGTTAGTAGCTTAGGGCGCCCTTACCGCTCTTCGCGTTTTTTTTTTTTTCTGTAACAGGATACGTTGGGCACTGGGTTCACGTACCCAGGGCTGTTCCACAGCCAACACGGAAGTATGTAGATATACAGTCGCCGTTCGTACACGTATACGTTGTCGTCATCGCGTCTCGTTGCTCTGTGGCGGTGTTGGCTCCTCGTCGGGATCGATACCGAGAGCCCGAGACTCGCTTGCGGCTCAACTCTGTATAATGCCGCCACGGGGTTCGCATTCGCGTATACGTATCCAAAGCTGACCCGTGTGGTCGTAGGATGATACCTATCGCGAGTTTACTAGGGAGACAGACTTCGCTTCAAGTTTACTTCATCAGCTTCGTCCGAACGTTCGACGCACACGCCACGCTTTCGTGTAATCGCTGCGACGGAGGGTACGAAAAATGGAAAGATGCGTGTGACTCACCTCCCCAAAGCAACCCTCCGAACATGAAACAGTTACAATTTAGGGGCCTCGGTAATAGATCTATTGGTTTCGTTCACCCGAGACCGGTCGACACGGCCGAGGGATTCCTTATTTGGGCTTCCGGTCAGCTGGATAGACTGTCCACTATTTTTTCCAAATTCGAAATTGATACTCGACGTTTCTCTCGTTCCTCAAGAGTACCGACAAATCATTCAATTCATTTTGCCGTTTAACGGTAACTTCGTTTCGTTAACATCGAAAGACTTTTTAAAGCGTTCGCGATCTTACGCAGGAGTGGTTTTCTCTGCGGTAGAGTGCAACCAATGAGCTCTATACGGACCGAAAGTACGTATAGTAGTAGGAATGATGTCACTCCCGCGAGCCGACGTTTATGTACTCTTAACGCACACGTATATACGAAGCGGAGAGACCGCAAACGCGATGAACAACTGGCGACCGTTTTACATTGTATACCATGCGTGCGACGAAGGACAATGAACATAGGGACATATTTAGTCGAGCGTATCTCGGCAACGCATTACTCTGCCGTCTCGACGTCTCGTCTTTTAAATTTCGATTACGCAACAATCGACGAGATTCCATAACGCAACACGGCCAATAAAAACAAAAAAGTATGTGCGCTTCCACGCGTTTTTTGTTTTTTTTTTTTTTTTTTTTTGTGTTATAGATCCTCGTCATCGACAATTTCTCTCCATTAGGCGTTGTCCTGCTGCCGTTTCGATGTCCACCACGTGCGGTACCAGTCGCACTCCCCTTCCACGCCGTGACTACCGCAATGCCTTAGTCACTCATTTAATTGTTTTCCTTCGTATACGCGGAAAATAATATTTTATTTATAGTAACTAAATGAAGAGTCAAAAAAGATTTCTTAACTATTAATAAATGTTATTGACTTTTATTTTTTTAATTTTGTCCAATTAAATATTACTTGTCTCAACTGACATTTAAACATTTATTTCGCCACAACCAACTCTACATTTCTTACCGAAAAATAAAGACTTTTCTCGTTGTATATAAAAAAAAATGTTTAAAATCGAAAAAGCATACGAGAATCTTACGTGCAAAGATAATCGACAATCCGGAATGTCTTGTAATCCTTACGCTTCTCGTGAACTCCGTTATATGTATTTAACCGCATTGCACACTCGTACGCCGCGGTGTTACACGAGTTCTACGGTGAACCTCGAGTGATCCATACATGGTAACGGCGAGATGCTATACTGGATGAACGGACGCGCAGCAAGTGATTTCTCGAGAGTTTAAAGTTACCCTTGACGACAATCTCGATGATGATACAACGCGCATACTTAATCACCGGTGCTTTCTCCACTTTTCTTTTAATTAGACCTCCGAAACTTTCCGAACGATACCTATAGAGAACCGGCATTTCGAGTCGAATAAAGTCATTGTGCCATCCTCTCGCGCAAGGGACATACTGAAAATGCGAGTTCCGAGTTACCAGCAACAAGACAATAAGATATCGTGTACTCGACGTTGTCGCGAAGTTTATTGACCGTTCGATAGATTTTTTTTTTTTCTACGGGGCGAAGCGATTGAATAAACGCTTCGTTATGCTAACGAGGCACGAGCCTACACTCCCTCGCTCTCTTCTTCCGTCTCTTCCGTCTTCTACCTTTATTATTGTTGTTGTTATTACAACAGACGTGAGTTAACTCACCGCCGGATGCGCTACGCGCAAATATTTTCGCGATCTTTAATAATAACAATAATAATAATTCTTTCAATATTGTAGAAATGAAATAAATTCGTAGTCCTTTGATTGACGAAAAAAAAAGATTGTTTGGCAAAACGACAAATGGTGACCGTCGAAAATACGAGTGCGCAATATTCAGGGGCGTGTACTTCGGGACAGCGGTGAGTCACGTGTTATCGACTTTCTTCCATAGTCGCGCAGGTTGGGTTCGTCAGGGTGCTGCTTGCGCGCTGACTGCTGCTATACGTGGATAATATAAAGAGGATTTCGCCGGTAAGGGTGGAAAGGACTAGCTGCTGCTGCCGCAGTATATACCGCATGCGAGGTCGTAGACTAGTCAGCCACCTGCTATACACAGGTATACAGGTGTTCACGGAAGTCTCAAGAGCGCATTTCACGTTGTTCTTTCTCGAAACTTTCTCGAGTTCGAGGGATTTATGAAAGAAAAACTACGAACATCGTATTTTTTAGTGCGAAATACGAAAGCTATAGGAATACGACGGTATTTAGACAAATCCGTGTGGGACAGTAGTACACCGTCGTTGATTGAAGTTAATCGTTTAATATGAGCAATTTGCCTGGAGAGATACAATCCGAGCTGATTGTACGATATACGAAATGGCTTTTATAGGTGGATTTATGCGCGTTGAGGTTATGGCTCGGGCTCTCCACGATAGTATTAACGAGATTGGCTATAATCTCTTAGCTTCGTAGCGATAGATTGTTCGATATTTTTCGCAATTAGCAGCGATCGGTACATTTTATTTTTACACGTCGATAAACGAGACGCGGAAGTTGGAGAATAATAGAGAATGGCAGAGGAAAATTTGTTTGCCGGGAGCATTAATGCGCGAATAGTTGATATTCATCGAAAGGGGTAATGGGTAATACGTTGATTGATGACGCAAAAGTTAACAAACACACGATCTATCAAAGTTCTGTACTAATATGAATGTGCGATGATAGACGGTACGCCGAGGAAGGGTATACGCGCGAGAGGTGAGAGGACACTCGAGTCCCTGAAGGAGAACGATTTGTATTCAAGAGATGGATCGGCCTGTTCGTCGTGGGCGCCGATTTTGGCATGTCGGGCTTAATGCAGTTCGCATTGCCAACGTCAATAAAGTCTATAGGTTTAATGGACGAACTTAATTGCGGAGCGCGTTCGATCCGCGCTTCTGTTTCTACCGCATCGCGCGACTGAGTCTGCGCGCTCGACGAACGATCGAAATTACATATACCCTATAACTATACGAGATAAAATTTCGTACGAGCGGTTGTATTACCAAATAAGTGAAAATATCTGTACTTGTCCGGAAATTCAACGCTGAGAGATGAAAGTTGCGTTCCTTCTGTAGATATTCGAGGTCTGTACAACAATTCATGCAATGCAACATCAATTTTTCCCGATAAAATTTTTTTCGATAAATACTATGTTGTTATTTATGAATTTAATAAATTTTAATAGCAATAGATTGCAATATTCTGCTATATAGGATGAATCCGAAAGCTCTGTTACGGTTATACGAATCGATAGACAACTTCATCTCGGCACGCCTCCAACCTATAGCGATCTTCTCAAAACCTATCATAGACTATACATCCCATTTCACGAGTAAGTGCATCGTGTTTCGATGCATCAATTAGTACTTGTGCTGTGGGTCTATTCGCCAATCATAACTTTCTTACTTATCTCGGGGACAACGTAAAAAAAAAAAAAAAAAAGTATTCCTCTCGTAGAACTGCCCACACGGCTCTCCGAAGAATTATGGGCGTATGACGTGCCTGGATGCGATGGGACGCGTCGTCCGTGTTGAGCAGAGGGAAAAAAAAATGTGTTGTATAGGTTACTACTACTCACCGCTGGTTCGAGAATCGATCAAGCATACTATGGCCCGAACGACTTCCGTCGCATCGTGAAACATTGCGCAGAGGGACTGGAAGGGCAATGCTTCCGGCTTCCGGTTGGATATAATTTAATTTTTTCAAGAAAATTTTCGAAGCTCCTGTCGCGAAATGGCTTAAAAGTAAATGGAGAGTAAAGAGAGATTGAAAAAGAAAAAAGAAATTTGTTTCTCGAAGCAGGCAAACGATGAATGTTTATCCGGCGTTGCGCCGGGTTCGGTTGGCAACACTGAGTATAGCCGGCTGTCGGCTGTCGCTAGCCGCGTACACCCGCGGGCCACGGGTCGTTACTAGCGGTGGGGATGACGGGGTGCGCGACCAATCGTAGAGCGTCGGGACGCCGACCCTCGTATCCCCACCACGTTCGCCGACAGGCTTGAAAATCTGTAACGGGCGCCGCTACCATCTCATATTCGTTTGTGGACTCGCACAGCGCGTTGAGTTTTCGTCAGTCGAGAATCGAGCCTCGTTCGTACAAGTATTCCAAGAGGAGAAAAAAAGTCAAAGACACACAGCATCAAACATGAGGGAAATCGTGCACATCCAGGCTGGCCAGTGCGGCAACCAAATTGGAGCTAAGGTATGTTTAATAATATCACTTTTTTTCTTTTTTTTCCCTCGAATTCGGGTGTAAACGAGCAATCGTGAAAGCGTCGCGTCGCGTCGCATCGCGTCGGTTTCTTTGTCCATTGACTCTCGCGCATTATAACACGGTTATTCAGTGAGACGTTTATCGTCCATCACGCGGCACTTTCCTTACGGCATACTTCTCATTTCGCGTTCATCGTAATCGTTAAATTTCACGCTAACGAAGAGAAAGAAAAAGAAAATGCGTGAGACCGACACATCGGCATTATCGCGTTCCACAATCGTTCGGTTTGCGCGTCACCGGGAAGTAGACTATTTGAGAAACCGTTGGCTTCCGGGTATCGTAATAAGGCTGATTAAAAACGAGCATTTCACAAAAGAGCCATTCCATCTTGAGAGAATCTTTCAATGTCGAAAGTGTAGGAATTTTCGTTGGATTTCGAAACTCTTCGTACTGACGCCATTCGTGAGCGCTGGGTATGCGAAAAAAAAATCGGTGCTTGTTCCCCGTGCCGCGAAGGCCTGTCATGGCGACAGCCCAGGCTTAGCCGGCCGGCGAGCGACGCGCGGTCTAACGGTTTTTTTTTTCGTCTCATTTTTTTTTTCCGAGATCTTTCTCTCGCCACCGAAACTCTCACGGCGTCGGGACGGCGCTGTCTTCGCTGACGCATACAGTAAATAAAACTCGATTGTCGTTTTTTTTTTTTTTATCTTTTTTTATCTTGCCAACGAAAGGGGCTATTGGCATTTGTTAAATGATCGGGATGAGCAGTTCGTTGTTCGATTAAAGATACGCGCGTCTAGGCATGGGAAGGAAAAAAAAAAGGGAAAGAAAGTCTTGTAATGTCGAGCGTCCGTTTGCCCTGGGTGTGGCTTGGCTCGGGCTCTGGTAGCAGCACAGCAGCGGGCACATCGCTGGATACCGGTTGATATGCGGCAACGGCATCGAGCCGATGCGCGCGCACCTAAACGCTCGAACTCTCCTTCTATCTTCTAACCGTGATCAACGTTCTTTCTGTCGCGCGCACACACGCGCACGACGATACGCTGAAATATCAATATCGTACTCGCCATAGATCGCTACGATTGTTTATACGCGAGTATGTACCGTGCTGACCTCGGTCGTTGGGCTGACGTGCGCCTCTGTAAATTTTCATGAGTGAATATCCACCTTATGTTTATACTGTCGATAGTTGAAACGACAAAGCTATCGCTCCACGACGCTAGTCGGCTAGCCTCGCGAAAATTACCACTACTTTATTAATCATTATCGAACTTAACGCTAAGAGGTATACAAAATTTCGACGGAAGTACATACGTATCGACGTTTTTATCGTCACGATATTTTTATCCACGAACACGAATTCTGCCTTTGCGAACTTTATTACGTACCTTTGTTACTTATACCCGTGGGTATCGCGAGTAGAGACGGTGCTGTTATATTTATATATATATAAAAATATGCCTTTTTTCGCTATAAATTCACGAAGAAAATTCTCGCGGGAGGTATATCGAGTCGCTAACCGACAATCGTTACGCTCGGTGCTCTTCAAGGATACTTTATCGAGTCAATGTCCGCTATTAGCCCCCTCTCGAGGGATCGAGAGCCGCGCGAGTTTTCGAGCGTTTAGCGTGGGATGGAAAAATCATCCGTCGCGGCGTCGATCGATATTATAAATCATGCAATTATTTTGTCGTTTTCTTGTTTCTCGATTTGTTTAAACGATATATTATGCTAAAGAAAGAAACACATCTCTATGTACGGCAGACGTTTGAACGATATAATAGGAATTGAAAGTTGTGCAATGGCAAGTCGTCGTCGTAACTTTTGCCATGCAGGGACAATATCTTTGAGCCCAAGGACATCGAGTCTTACGTAGGTAGGCATCACGGCGGGAGAGCGTCGCCGAGACGCGCCCAAATAAAGCAAAAGGTGGTGGTATCCTCCGCGTTTCCCGTTGCCCCTTACCCTATCTCCTCGAACCTCCGTGCGAATGCGCATTCCCAACAGACCCTATAGGTATACCGAAAATACCTGCGCGAACAGAAATTCGTATCGATCGAATAGAACTCGAGTGCGCAGGGGTGTTTCACCGGCGACGAGTCAGCTAGACTTTTTCCTCGAACCTCATAAAACCCAAGGGCACAATGGCTGTTTATACTTTGTACGCTAATTTTTTTATTTATTCTCTCGATTTGTTATTTAAAGACAATCATTGAAAATTCTCGTGATAATTGCAATGTTTCGTAAACGTTGTAAAATGTAAATGTAAAAACACACGAGTGTACGAAGAATTTTTGTTGTACGGAAAAATGTTATTTTAATCTTTGGATTTTTCATAAAAAAACAAAAAAAAATTAAAATTCTCACAATAATTACAACATTTTATAGACGCTAACGTATTGAAACGTAGTAAAATTCGAATGTATAGAGAATTTTCGTCGAAGGACAGGAGCGACGAGCGGTTAAGTACTAAAACACAATAGCCGGGTGCAGCTGTTCCCCCCGAGGGTTACAAAGAATGTCGAAGAGAACCAGATGTCGCGTTTCAGCGTGTTCCATTTCGTTGGAACGAACAGAGATTTCTGGGGTTCAAGTTCGTCCCGATACTCTTCGTTTACGTTATAAAAATGCTTCAACTCCGATCTCCGCACGCACTCTCTTCGAAATTCTTTATGAGTCGCGAGTCACAAGTCACAAATAATACTTAAAAATTTAACAAATATAAAATTCTCCGAACTAAAATCTCGCGATGAGTTCATCGTTTGTTTAGCACGAAATAATTACGTGGCGCACAGACGAACGGAGATAATGAAATAAATATCGAGAAGAAAAAAACATCCGTTCGCAGATTTAAACGGTAATTTGACCTTCTTTCGGTCTCCCATTCGCGGATGACACCATACCGGTGTATTTTACTGTTGACTCGCGTGGCGAGTTACGAAATTGGTAGACGAAAAAAACAAAACAGAAAAATAAGCTATACGGTTGAACTAGAGAGGTACACTAACACACATAATCGTGCGCTGCGCCCCGTAATGTAACGAAGGCGCATATGCTAATTGTCCGAGAATGTAAGTGGTACGGTCATCATCATCTCTATATATAGAGTCGCATTGGTGACTCATATCTCTCGCGGTGTAATATATTACACTGATCGCGCGACTGCTACACTGGAGGTTGAATCCGGTGGGAGGTGAAGTCAGGTTTGGTCGATTGTGGCTTTCCACGAGCGATGCTCATATATGGTCGTCGTCCCCCGGTCGATGCGTATGTACCGTGCCTGCGACTCTTTTTCTTTTTTTCATACACATATAACGTTCTATACCCACAAGAGTTGCTGCTCGACGCCTGTGGCGATAGTAGCCATTAACGTGTCGTTTCTCTCACGCGTTCTCCGCGCCTTGTTGCAACTTCAGCATTAACGTATCTTACATGAGTTTCGCATGAGTGCAGAGTCCACGGACCTGCAAAACTGCCGTTCATTCGCTCTCATCGACTGATGTACATCCCGATTGTCGGAATACGCAAAGTGATGTCGTAATTCATTATCGTTTCTCATTGAAAAATAGTAAAAGATATATAGACCGCGCGTCTCCATAGTACTCCGCCATGTACGAGATAATAATCGGAGTATCGAGGAGAGAGGGAACGCCGACGCGCGGGTTGTATCTATTTTTAAATGCGGATGTGCGCGTTCGTCTCTTTTCTATCTTCGATCCTTTGAGCAGAGGGCACGCGTTGCTGCACTTTTATCCTCTCTCGGGGTCTTTGAACGTTAGTTATTGGGAAGGAAAAGAAGAAGAAGAAGAAGAAGAAGAAGAATAAGAAACAGCAACGGCAACGGCAACGCGTGGGTGGCTTCGGAGGCCCAACCCGGCGTCCGATTCATTCTTCCATAGCGGCGCGCGCATCCTCTCGCCGGATGGTGCAGCATCGCGTTTCGTTTCGCTCGAGTGCATACGCGACTGGGCTGAATAGATTCTACTCTCGTCAACGCCAGCCGACGCGGAGCGAACGGCCCCCGGCGAACTCCGTTAATTAGTCTCGATTGGCACTCAAGCGATTCGTTAGCTAAATCGACGTAACTCACAGCATTCGTACGTCGAAAAAAAAAAAGAAAAAGAAAAAGTCGCGGAATGTAAGGATGCAATTTTTTAACGAGTCCGAGAAACTAACGCAAAAGTAGGAGCTTATTAATTATACGTTATTTTAATTACAACTCGGTCGACAAAGCCCGGTAATTTGTTTCGATATAAAGATTTTTTTCTCGT
Organism: Buathra laborator; assembly: GCA_934046635.1. Taxonomy (NCBI): domain Eukaryota; kingdom Metazoa; phylum Arthropoda; class Insecta; order Hymenoptera; family Ichneumonidae; genus Buathra; species Buathra laborator. The sequence goes on along the minus strand of OW203897.1, from coordinate 103,588 downwards.
TTTTAATGAAATTTATGAAAAATTTGTGTTGTTTTTTTGTTCGCAATGCTAATGGTTAAATGTTTTTTTTTTTTGCATAGTTTTGGGAGATCATCAGCGATGAGCACGGTATCGACCCGACCGGTGCCTACCACGGAGACTCCGACCTTCAGTTGGAGCGAATCAATGTCTACTACAATGAGGCTTCCGGTGGCAAATATGTACCAAGGGCGATCCTCGTCGATTTGGAACCCGGTACCATGGACTCCGTACGCTCGGGACCATTCGGCCAGATCTTCAGACCCGATAACTTCGTATTCGGTCAGAGCGGTGCCGGTAACAACTGGGCAAAGGGTCACTACACCGAAGGCGCTGAGCTCGTCGATTCGGTTCTCGACGTCGTACGAAAGGAAGCCGAGAGCTGCGATTGCCTTCAGGGTTTCCAACTTACCCACTCGCTCGGTGGCGGTACCGGTTCCGGTATGGGAACGCTTCTCATATCGAAGATCCGCGAGGAATATCCCGATAGAATAATGAACACCTATTCGGTCGTACCATCGCCAAAGGTATCCGACACCGTCGTCGAGCCGTACAACGCCACCCTCTCCGTGCATCAGCTCGTCGAGAACACCGACGAGACTTATTGTATCGATAACGAGGCCCTCTACGATATTTGCTTCCGCACATTGAAACTATCGACGCCGACTTACGGAGATTTGAATCATCTCGTATCACTGACGATGTCCGGTGTGACGACCTGCCTCAGGTTCCCCGGTCAATTGAATGCCGATCTGCGAAAACTTGCCGTTAACATGGTACCATTCCCTCGTCTTCACTTCTTTATGCCCGGATTCGCACCGCTCACGTCTCGCGGAAGCCAACAATACAGAGCCCTCTCGGTACCCGAACTCACCCAACAGATGTTCGACGCTAAGAACATGATGGCCGCTTGCGATCCACGACACGGAAGATATCTCACCGTTGCCGCCATCTTCCGCGGTAGAATGTCGATGAAGGAAGTCGACGAGCAGATGCTCAATATTCAGAACAAGAACAGCTCGTACTTCGTCGAATGGATTCCCAACAACGTTAAGACCGCTGTTTGCGATATACCGCCCCGTGGACTCAAAATGTCGGCCACCTTCATCGGTAACTCGACCGCCATTCAGGAGCTCTTCAAGCGTATCTCCGAACAATTCACCGCTATGTTCAGGCGAAAGGCTTTCCTCCATTGGTACACCGGCGAAGGTATGGATGAGATGGAATTCACCGAAGCGGAATCCAACATGAATGATCTGGTATCCGAGTACCAGCAATACCAGGAGGCCACCGCCGACGAGGACGCGGAATTCGATGAGGAACAAGAAGGAGAAGTCGAAGAGGTCTAAATGAAGCGCGGAATCTCTCTCGCTCCCTTCGTACCCTCTGTTCCCTTACTATATCCTACTCTATCCTATATCCCTCTTCCCCCCCCCCCTCCCCCCTTCCCCTTACCCCTCTCGACATCGTATAAATCGCAAAGACACATAAACGTGTCCGACCCACGTCCACGCTTCTTAACTCTTTAGTTTTCGTTATAACTTTTCTTTTTTACGGACAGTCCTTTTTTTCTTTTTTTTTTTCTTTTTTTACTTTAACGGCCAGACGCTCTCACTGAGGCCAAAATATCTCTCTGCCCCATTTACCATCTTGATATATATTACCAATTTAATTCAGTGATCTTTATGAATAAATAAAAAGAAACTATTACACGAGAGCTGAAACGACGAATGGCCGTGATAATACAGTGTACAACCGCAAATAGCGGCTGACGACGTCATCTTTATTAAATTATTATCGAATAAATCGTAATCTTTATTAAACTACCCGTTCTCCTCCACTTTTCCATTGTCCTCTGTATAATCATTAATATCATTTTATCGTTTCCTGAAAACGTCCATCTATTTAATATCATTAATATTCAACGATATACCGTGCTGACTTGTTTTTCCGGGGAAATTTATCGGGAATAGTTGAAACATTGGTAATTACGCGCTTTATTTACCTTCGATGGAGAATCAATGGAATGTTTTGTTACACAGTATTTTTAAAGGTGATATATTTTGAGAGATTATCCAACGTTACTCTACGCGAAGCAAAGTAAAGGCGGTATTAGCCTGTGTTGAGCAATTAATTGAACAGTAGTGATGTATGGCGTTTACGCGATGATTGATTAACGTGGGAAACACTGCGTATAATTTGCATAATGATAAGAAAGCTAATCGAGGATATTATCGCCACCTTTTGGGACGGGAAAGAAATTATGGGATTCTATTGATAAACGAGAACTCGACGTTAGCGTCGATCGTTCAACACGCTATACTGTGGTAACCCTTTCGCTTACGCTACTTAAATATATATATTAAAACTTTTGTTTGACGCACGTGCATTAACCGTTTTAACCGGCGGCAGTTTAAATCGTCTACTGCACGAACGTTGCACCGAAATACAGAGATCTGTTGCATTTCAAGTCAATGGACGAATGTACTTCGAATACTATGCACGTTTCAACGTTATAATAATGCGACGCGTCACGATAGCTGAACATTTTAATTAATAAGAATGAAGCAAGTGCTCGTCCGACACTGACCCGTTGTCGAGTAACGGCATATATTCTGTACAGTTAGATATGATAAACTGAGGTTATTATCAATCGAATGGTTATACCGAGATATTTACGACAGTCACTTGCGAATTCACCATATTCGCGATCCATAATTCTTAAACCGTTTAAAAGTTCGAGAAAACTGAGAGAAAATTGCAAATACTTTTCGATGGTATTAAAATCTGAAAAAAATCATGCATATTAAACCTGCTGAAATGATCAATTTTGCATAATAATCATTCCAAAATGTTATTAACAAATTGTCGAAATAATAAATTGGTCAACAAATTTGCCGGAAACCCGACTTTTTTTTAATGAAAATGATTCGTTCATTTTTCTGAATACGTATGAATTTTTTCACATTTTTCGATTTACTCTGAATGTTTTTTTTATGGAAAAAATTTGTGAAAAATCTGAAAAAATTCATACGTATTCAGAAGAATGAACGAATCATTTTCATAAAACTAAAAGTTAGATTCCCGGGAAATTTGTTGAACAATTAATTTTTTCATCAATTTGTTAATAACATTTTGAAATTATTATTATTTTGCAAAATTAATCTTTTCAGTACCTTTAATGTGCATTAATTTTTTGAGATTTTTATATCATCAAGACGTATTTGCAATGTTTTTTCATTTTTCTCGAATTTATGCGAAATTAACGCGAAGCGACATCATAACTACCTTAAGAGGGACTTGTATGTCGCGATTTCCGGCGGCTGCGCTCGTGTCAGGGCCTATGACCCACACTCATCACGTTCATTACACTATCTCCTTTCATTCGTTACTGAGAAATGCACTTGATTCGGTTCACGGTGACCGAAGGGATTCGGACATTTAGCAGATAACTTTTCGAGGCTCTTTTTCGATTTTTTTTTCTATTCTGCAAATTAACGATATATTTTATAGTACTGGCGAATGCGAGATAAAGAATTTTTTAAAAGAAAAAGATTCTTAAAGGGGTTTCTCTATACTGCATATCTATCAGCCGAAACAATATTTATCATCGTTCTAACATCGTCGAAGCCTCTCCTTTGAGTGAATATTATTTGAAATCAAATTTACAATATATATATATACATATATATGTCATAGATCGATTTTTCCAAGATTAAAAACATCATGTAAATTATTAATTGTGTTATATAGACGGGAAGTGGAAATAATTTCGTTGAAGAAAAAGATTTTTAATGGGCTGGCGAGGGTGCAACTTGTACAGCCTGAACGCGATAAATTTATTCTTGAACAAAAAAAATACGTTTCTTAAAGGGTATTTACTTTTCTATAAACTATATGTATCGGCCGAAACATAATTTACTATTATTATACCACCTCTACAGTCGAATTAAAGAGGACAGTTATGATATTTGAAATAAGATTTACACTGACATCATTATACAAATTCATTATACATTATACGGAAGAGAAAACATTTTTGTTTGAACAAAAGCGATACGTAAAAAGTTTTCGCTGCCTTACTACACCTTATTACAGCGGTGAGATTTTCTTGCAGCGGACAGTGGATGATATTCGAGGAGAGAGTTACAATAATAGAGATAGAATTTTTGTGACAGCGGGAGGGAAACTGCTCTCTCGACAAGGAGAGCTCTCCGATTCGTTACGCAGCTGGAGACATATGCGCTCACTCATCAGACCTCACGCGCGCTACAAACGTTGTCAACTCTACTCCCGTCTCCGTACATATTCTCTACACATTTGAGACTATACTACGCGTCTGTAAAACTTGTACAAACTCGAGAGAGGTTGCAGCGCGATTGCTACGCGTTCGTTTTCTCTGCTACGTTTTCGGGAGTTTTTTGCTTTCCGGCGCCGGGGTTAAAGGCTCCTGAGATTTATGCACGATACTATTTTTAGATAACTCGCTTCACTGTATCCAACGACGTGTTAAAGTTCGCTTTGTCCAATTCTGGATGGGAAAATGCATGAAAAACTATTATTATTATTATAATAAAAAATAGAGAATAGAGAAATTATTTTTCTAGAAAAAGTTATGAATTATTAATGATTAATTATGAATTCATGACTATAAGAATGATTATTAGTGATTATTAATAATTTTTCCAACCTAGTCGGAAAGTGTTCGTCCAGTCGATATTTTCGATATAATACGTCCACTTTTTTTTTCATACATTATTAATTAAAAAAATTAAAATACAATTTTTTTGAAAAGCAGAAATTATAGCGATTCGTAGTTTCGGAGAAAGTAACAGAAATCTCTGTTGGCGTGAATTTTCTGGTAATCCGAATTCCAAACACCAAGAATTTTAAAAGAATCCTTCAGTCTCGAGCAGACGTACATTCATACTTAGGCATTTCAATATACCCTCCTGATGTCAAGAGTATCTAAGCTCTGCCAGTCTAAGCTCTATCGCGGCAAATTGTTTTATTTATTTTATCTCAGACCGTCTGGTCTCTCTACTTTTTGGAGCGATGGCTACAGGTCATACGACAAAGTAAGAGAACCTCAGAATCACAGAGGCTCGGGGAAAAGTCTGATAAACACGAAGAAAATGTAGAGGCCACATGTGTTCGTCGGACCGAAGGCTCCGAAACTCTCGTCTACGAAGAAGGGAATAATGAAGAGATAATGGCGAAGAAAAAGGAAGGGATGTGACGTGTTCTTGAGCGGCTGAAAAGCTTGTCGTCCCCCCACCATGAAACTATCCCCCGATCCTCCGATGAGGTCGAATATCACCAACTTGAGGGTTGACCGATGGATGTACAAGTCGATTTGGTACCACCGACGAGTCAACAACAACTATCTCGACTACGACACTTCATATAAATTAGTAAGGGACGCTTGCAACTGCTGTACGAAGTATCCAAGGAACGGGGGACTGGGAGACATTGAAAATAGTATTACAATTTGCGCTCGTTGGCTACGAGAGACTTTTGTCGGTGACTTGCGCACTCGGTTGTCTCGGGTACGACGATAGTCACCAAGAGAGTTCGACGACTGTGGGGTACCCCGACGAGAAGACGCGGAGGAACGCGTCTCAGACGACTGTTGTGCCATTCACCGCGCGAGTTAGACGATCCACGGACTCGCTCTCGGCAACTCCTATTCATCAGCTAACGTGAATCCTTCCGCATCGCTTCTTCGGCTCCCAAGTCTACGATTATATTTTAATTTCATTTTTTTAACCTCGACGAGTTTCGTTACGACAAAGGAATCAGGATGAGAGAGATCGTTCATCTTCAGGCTGGTCAGTGCGGCAATCAAATTGGAGCAAAGGTATGTCTTATACAATTTTTTTATTTTTTATTTTGACGGTGTAGCGCTTGTGAGACTCGTGGGTTTCCGCTAAAAATAAGTGACATTTATCTTCGTTAATTTATCAAATTTATAAAACGTTTTGATGTACGAAAAAAAGACACATTCTCATTTAATTTGGCGAGTCGCCATCTCGTCGTGTGTGAAATATAAAATTCCTTCTTCAAGAAAAGATAGACGACAAGCCTTTATTATGAGAATAGATGCATACAATTTGCGTTTTATGCTCCGGTGCAAAAGAAACGTGCATTTTACGAGGCTCGCGCTGGAAACGCCATGGAATTCGTTCGAGAGAAAATTGTAGCCGCGGTTATTACTTCGTGGAATAATAGAGTCGAGGAAGAAAAAAAAAAATTAAAGCGAGAGGCTGAAGGTTTCCGCGAGTAAGGTAGAGCGTGGTGCATATACTTTGGCTTCGTTCAATTATAATACCGTGTCCGTAGCGCGGAATATGATACCGTTGCGGTTCTTGTAGTACTTCTTCCTCCATGAGGTTGCTTCAGTTAGACGGGACACTGTATCTCTCGATAGAATTGTACCAAGTATATCCGATCGATGTACATCACAATTTCCTAGGTCGACCGGAAATTACATTTGAAGGGGTTCCCGGCTGGTATCGATGTTTTTTCTTTCTTTAATAGCTTCGAATATTATCCTCAAAGTAATCGATAAGATTCTCCGTGTAACTGAAGCATATACCAGACCCCCATGTAATAAAACATATGACGGAATATCCAAAAAAATATATCTTCATATATGAAAACAAAATGTTCTATATTTTGTATATACGATTTCGAAGATATATCCGAGATATATGGGATACATAGATTATATGTAAAAAAAAAGATATATAAATGATATATCTTGCAATAAAAAGTTCTGTAGTATTTTGTCGTTATATATACAAGTACATACTTTATTTCTGTGAACATATATCGGCATCATTGCTGTTATTGATAAAAATATATCTTTTACATTACACATGGAAAAAAGCATATGCAACGAATATATTAGAAATATATGAAATTCGGTGTTTTTATATCCATGATATATTCATTATATGATTTTTTATATATCTGTTGACGCGCATTTACAGTAATATTTTCTAAAATATCTTCGTAATATACTATTTTTCGTGGGAAATATATAGACATATTTCGCGAAATTTTGCTTTATTCTTTGAGGGGATGCATAAAAAAAAATGATTGTGTATACAGAAGCATCTTTCGTTATGCTCGCTGAATGATTAATCCCTCAAAATTCCCGTATGACTAATCGAGCTGAGTTTTCGTTTATCGTGCATAAGAGGGGGGGAAAGTAACGACGGTTCTTATCAAAGCTCAACGAATCTCAATATTACGATGATTCGTCACCGTGCATACCGGTTTTTTGATAACCGAATGTCGAATCTACAATACAATTGGCACAATACAATCACAGAAGCCACTTATAGTGCGGATAGCGAAAGTGAAGTCTTACAAGTCTTTCTTATGATGACTTAGATTGGGTCCTGTTATCTCGACGGACAATGCGGGGAAAAGTAGAATGAGCAACGTTAACGAACGGAATGAGTAAATTTCGCCGGGATCGTGAGTCAGTCCATGAGGCTCGCAGTTCGTTGCTAAGGCCTGTATACACGACGACGAAGTGCCCGGCGAAACACACCGTGCCGTATCTTCGCCAACGAGAAAGAGCAGATTATCGTGCGACGAATTGAGAACTCGTGCTGCCAATTATCGCTGGAGTGCCGTCAAACGTTTCTATTTAAACAGCGTGCGCAGCATCATTAAATCTTGGAATTGTACGCTCATCAAAATTCACCTCATTCGATTTCCGGAAAAGATATAAATGTCGAAGCACTTTTTTTTTTTTTTTTTTCTTGATTTTGGTAAATCATTCGATGGATATTGATATTTCTCACGGGTAGAATTGCTACACTTGCGCTTCGACATTTTCCAAACAATGACATTTTTTCATTATTTTTTTTTTTCTTCTTTATCGTGTTTAAAACGAACGTATGATTGTATGAAGTTTCTCGTTGACTTTTCAATGGAGTAACAATTCGCGGTGAAGCTGCACGACCGGTTCGTATACACCGTGTCTCTCGTCTCGGTTGTAAATATGCCGGAAGGTGACTTGCTCTCGGTTATCGCTCTCGTTTCGTTCGTATACAGATTCGCATTGCACCGTAGGCCGCGGGGCGGGGTAATGTAGCCGCAGAGAAAGAAAGATCTGGTGCTCGAACTGGTCAACGGGATGAATTGCACGGAGGCGAACCGCTCCACTGAGATTATCCGTGAACAATCGCGACTTCTCTTCAAAATAAACTCATCTTCTTCGTAAGACGGGAAGCAATTTGACCGGCGTTTCCCGAAGATTCAACTGTATCGCATGCATGATCGTTTCCGAGATTTGAAGAAACTATATATCGGGGTACAGTTTTAAAAGTCGTAATATTTTCACGCAAAAAAAAAACTATAAAAAGAGAATTGTAAAAAAAAAATCTTCACGGTTTTGCGCTTCAGCGAATGCAATATCAATACCGATAAGATCATCGGTTTTTTTTTCGTCTATCGACGACAATTACTCATATCTGAGTTCCGAGAAAGTAGCGAGATAATGAAGCGCGTCGAATGACTCTGTTAGAAGTCTATATCCGCGTAGACACAGACGACCCGTCTGTCCTAATAATAGAGGCGCAAGCGAAAGAAAGATAAAATAGAGAAAAAAACACGACAAATCGAGGAGATAAATGAAAGGGGCGGGCGTGATTCTCGAGGGAAGAAGAGAGTAATCCCGGCAGGAGGGCAGCGTGAAGCGTTAATTTCGTCCGCGTCTATTCCTGGACCGGGAAAAGTTATCCTTGTCCCGCGGTCTCTCTCCCGAGTTTCTCCTCCATTCCTTTTATTTTCTCTATATCTAAAAGCGTGAAACGTCTCTCGGTTGAAATGCAACTGTGGGAGTCTTAGCGGCGAAGTTTATCGTGACACACGATATCGGCGATGTGACACGCATTTCCCGCCTCAATTTGTCAATCAAAACGTGACGCATAGACGTTAATACGTCTCTATCTGTATTGCAGTTTTGGGAAGTAATATCCGAGGAACACGGTATCGATCCGACTGGTATTTATCATGGCGACAGCGATCTTCAGCTCGAACGAATTTCCGTCTACTACAACGAGGCTTCTGGTAAGTATATCTTCAAATGATATTTTTTTCTTCTTTTTTTTTTCGACGAAAGGCGACGAGAAGCGCAGTCCGAGAATTTCGGAACTCGCGCGTTGCTCGCTGTTTCGTTGCACTATTAGATTCCCCGGATCCTTGAAGCGACCCCGCGGTAACTCAAAAATAGAAACTTCGAAAGGCCGCAAAAGCGCACGCAGAGTTCGAGTCTCGTCCAAAAGGACAACGTCAAGTTACACGCGAAATGAGACAGTGAGAAAACTTGACTCGGGGGCCCTCTCCACTTTCGTGACGGAAATAAACCCTTTGCCGGCATACTTCTAGTCTTGTGATTTTACATTTCATCCTCGAATCTTCATTGAGCGGTATATAGGGGAGAACGGGGCAAAACGGATCGGCTACGGAATATAGGCCGGTGTCATGATGTCAGAGACATGAATTGATCTTTTATTATCACAAAATAAAATACATAAGAAAATATTGCGACTTTCACATAAGAAATATACAGTTCGGGGCAAGATGGACCACATCTTGTAAAAATAAATGGCATTATTGAAGCTTTACGAGAAATAATGGATACAGCGTTTCACATTTACGAGTTTTATACATTTTTTAATAGAGATTGATGTCTTTAATTTAAAACAAAAAGTCTATATTTCGAGCGAAACTCGTGAGCATCGAAAATGGAGCGACAATTAAATAGAACGTGGGTAAATTTGAAAAACACCTTCTAATTTGATACAACGATGTCGTCTGTACCCTATTTTGCTTGGTCTTCCCGTATTGTTTATCTTCTCACGTGTTTATGCGACAAAATGGTTGAAGATTTTCTATTTTTTTTTAATATAGAACTGTATAGGATAGATTATCTATTTGGTTCTACAAGGCCATCGCGCTGCTATAACTCATTGTACCCCACAACCTACTAATTGACACAATGATTCAGTTTTATTTTGGTATACCATATTGCCCCGTATCGACGCTTCGATTGTCCGACCTATTTCCCCGGTAGTTCGTATTGCCCCAGTCTAACGTTAATGAAAAAACTTGTAACAGTATCTATTTCTTGATTCAATAGTTACGCGGAACTTTGTTGATCGTACACAGATATCGATATACTTGCGTCACTCTATCGAGCCAAAGTATGAATAGCTCATTTACAAAACTATCATGCATCGTCCGTAAAGGCGGCTTCCGTTACTTGCCGCTTTATTCCGGAGGTTATTCGAAGCCAATGCTTTTCGAATGGCAAACCGATAATGTATTCATTGAGCTCGTGACTCAAATATCCGCCGGTGTGTTTAATGAAATTTTTTTCAGTAACGAACAAATAAATTCTAATGAATTGTTCGCATCCTCGTAAATATCCGTTAGTCACAAAACTTCTACTATAAGAAAGTATCAGCTGTAATTTGTTACCTTCCTCATAGAGAAATTTTCGTGGGTGAAATAAATTTATACGGAAGAAATTCTCGGAAAATTTTCGGTTTTTTTTTTTTCGTGTCCTCAATTTATAAAAATGAAAAAATATGCGATGCAGTTGAATATATGTCAATTATATTATGAATAGAGGTGAAATTTCATAACTTGATTTAATTTCACAGTGGCAACGTCGACCAACGGAGGGAAATACGTGCCCCGGGCGATACTCCTCGATCTGGAACCGGGTACAATGGACGCGGTGCGTTCGGGTGCTTACGGCAAACTCTTTCGACCGGACAACTTTGTCTTTGGTCAATCGGGTGCCGGTAATAACTGGGCTAAGGGTCACTATACCGAGGGCGCCGAGTTGGTCGACTCCGTTCTCGACGTTGTGCGAAAGGAGTGCGAGAACTGCGATTGTCTTCAGGGCTTTCAGTTGACTCATTCGTTGGGCGGTGGTACCGGTTCCGGTATGGGAACTCTACTCATATCGAAGATCCGTGAAGAGTATCCGGATAGAATTATGAATACCTACTCGGTAATGCCCTCGCCGAAGGTATCGGATACCGTTGTCGAGCCGTACAATGCAACCCTCTCCGTTCATCAACTCGTCGAGAACACCGATGAGACTTACTGCATCGACAACGAGGCGCTCTACGATATTTGTTTCCGTACGCTAAAAGTATCGAACCCATCCTACGGCGATCTGAATCATCTCGTATCACTTACCATGTCCGGTGTGACGACTTGTCTGAGATTTCCCGGTCAATTGAACGCCGATCTTCGCAAACTCGCGGTCAACATGGTACCGTTTCCTCGTCTTCATTTCTTCATGCCGGGTTTCGCCCCTCTGACCTCGCGCTCGATGCAACAATACTCGGCACTCTCGGTCCCCGAACTTACGCAACAGATGTTCGACGCGAAGAACATGATGGCAGCTTGTGATCCGCGCCACGGCAGATATCTTACCGTAGCCGCAGTTTTTCGCGGACGAATGTCGATGAAGGAGGTCGACGAACAAATGCTAAGCGTACAGAACAAGAACAGCTCCTACTTTGTCGAATGGATACCGAACAACGTTAAGACCGCCTGCTGCGACATACCCCCGAAGGGACTGAAAATGTCTTCAACATTTATCGGCAACACGACGGCTATTCAGGAACTCTTCAAACGAATTTCCGAACAATTCAGCGCGATGTTTAGGCGAAAGGCTTTTCTTCATTGGTACACAGGCGAAGGAATGGACGAAATGGAATTTACCGAAGCTGAATCCAACATGAACGATCTTGTTTCCGAGTATCAGCAGTATCAGGAAGCCACTGCTGAAGAAGACTTCGAAGCTGAAGAAGGCGCTGACGATTTTGAGACCTGCGAACAGGAGTAACAACAATCCCAACCGAGGGACAAACTGACTGAAGACAATAAATAATATCATTTGCATTACTTCGTCTCGAAAGTTCGCATTGTTTTTTTTTTTTTTTCAATTAATACACGAGACACAGCTCATTGTCATTTCTAACAATTGGCTCACAAATCATCGTAAGTTTGTTTGCTCGAGTCACAATTCAAGCTTTCATCGGTTTTTTTTATTTGCTACTTTTTTTTTATCGAGTCACTTTTTTATACGATATAATGTAATAGAAGGATATTGAGTGGAGTCATTGATTGATAGGAACTTCGGAAGGATATGCGAGAGATGAAATTATATGGTAGACTGCTGATTATTCATTCAAGTATATACGTATTATAAATTTATGAATATTTTCTGCACGAAACGTTTTTATTATACGTTTTCTGATTTTTTTGTATCTTGTACGAAAAAAAAGCTATGTGATATTCGATTCTGCTGTTATTAATCTTCCTGTTCCGATCGACGACGATATATAGTAATCCTCTGCATGACTCGTATAGTTCGTCTCGACAGTTAGCAGCCTTTTTTTTATCAGTAAACGAAACACAGCACTGCTAAAAAAATGTAATTATGTAACATTCGATTACGTTTGTCATCAATCTTCCTCCTCCTCTTCTTCCTCCTCTTCCTCCTCGTCGTCACCGATGAGATCGTCGTCTGGTGCGGCTTCCTGGTACTGTTGATATTCGGATACCAAATCCCTTAAATTAGTCTCAGCTTCGCTAAACTCGATCTCGTCCATTCCCTCACTCGTGTACCAATGAAGATAAGCTTTTCTCTTGAACATAGCGCCGAATGTATCGGCAATTCTTTTAAAGGGTTCCTGAATCGCTGTGGTATTCGACAACGACGTAGCTGCCATTTTTACACCCCGTGGAGGAATATCACAAATCGCCGACTTGATGCTGTTCGGTATCCATTCGACGAAGAAATTACTGTTTTTGTTCTGTATGTTCCACATTTGTTCGTCGACTTGCTGAAATAATTGATCGATCAATGATATGTGTAATTCGGTTACACTGAAAAAAATTATGATAGTTAGGAGACTATTAGTTGTTTCAATTAATTTTTAGTTTTGCCAGTGCATTATTTCTTTTCGGTGTGTTTAAAAAAAAAAACTTTTTTCCAAGAACATCGTGGTGCCGCGGTGCACTTTCTCGGCGATAGTGCCGTTCATTTTCACAAAATAATTTTTTTGCGGAGGCTGTTGCCTACGCGACAACTTTTTATACTGCATAATCGATGTTGAACGTTTTTGAGATACAAAATTCAATGTTTTTTTTTTGAAAATACGAAAATGCCGCAGCCCAACGAGTACTCTGTTTCATTTTACTTTATAATAAATTCGTCGATTGAAATTAATTCAAACACTGAAAAAAATATTCTCATGGAACTCGAGTTTTGCAGAAAGTACATCAAAATAAAACGGAGGACAGTGATGAATTTGAATTCTTTAATATTAAAATTTCGCTATTCGAAATTTTTTTTTTTTCTGCCAGAGTGCAGAGTATCATAAATGAGGACCTAAATCCTGGGAAAAAAACATTTTTTTCCAATGTATATTGATAAATTTGTAGGTCCGTTTCTATCGGAAAAACACTCGGTATCAGCCGAAAGTCGCGACCGCTACCGGACGTTTGGAATCTATAATGTCTATTCTTCTACTTGCAAACCTTTGTCGACATTCTTCCACGAAAAATCGCAGCAACAGCCAAGTAACGACCTTTTCTAGGATCGCAATGTGCAAACATCGATTTAGCATCGAACATCTGGTGGGTAAGTTCGGGAACGGTGATAACGCGATAGGGTGCCGCGCTTCTTGCGGTCAACGGTACGTAGCCGGGAACGAAGAAATGAAGCCTCGGAAATGGTACCATGTTAACTTGAAGTTTTCGGAGATCAGCGTTAAGCTGACCGGGAAATCTTAAACAAGTAGTTATTCCTGCCATACACGCCGATACAAGATGATTCATATCTCCGTAAGATGGCTGAGTAAGTTTCAATGTGCGGGAACAAATATCGTCAAGTGCCTCGTTGTCGATACAGAAGGTCTCGTTGGTTCCCTCGATGAGACCGTGAATCGAGAGCACAGCGTTGTAAGGCTCGACGACTGTATCCGAAGTTTTCGGCGATGGAACGATGGAATACGTTGCTATTATACGATCCGGATATTCTTCACGAATATTACGTATCAACAAAAGTCCCATACCGGCGCCGGTACCACCGCCCAGAGAATGGACTATCTGGAAACCTGTAGGAGAAAGTAATTTTTTCCGATAAAGATTTCAGCTTCCGGTTCCGCAAATCTGATAATAATAACTAATATGTATGTGCAAAACATCGTCCTGACGGGAAAAATCGCATTTCATAAGATGCATTAATGCTCTGTTTTCGTTCAAATTCAGCAATTCGTTTCTTCAATACTTCGGTAGCAGCCCTATAGAGAAGAGAATCCCTTATCGAGATTCGCTAATTCATATTCTCAAATCGTATAATAGCTATATCGATATAACACTGTCTTCTGTGCAGAGTAATTTCAGAAGGCGCGCCTCGATGTTTTGTCTTAAACGCGTATTGTCAATGTTAATAGCTTCATTATTGATGTTTATCTTTAAGTCAGTGGTGAAAAAAAAAAAATGGATTTTTTAAATGCTTTCGTAACAACGCTAAAAAAGATTCCTGAATCTAAATTTGCGAATGCACACTCTTGATTCGTATAATAGCTATATCAATATAACGTCGTCTTCCATGCAGCTAACGGTAATTGACAAAGTGTCGAGTACTTTAATGTTTTCGCTTAGATTGTATTTCCGACGTTTATAGCTTCATCAATTTGATAAATAGTATTATATTATCATACCCTGAACGAGATCGCAGGACTCAGCCTCACGACGAACGAGTTCCAAGGTCTGATCCATCATCTCGGCTCCTTCGGTGTAGTGACCCTTCGCCCAATTATTTGCCGCTCCCGCTCTTCCAATAACGACATTGTCGGGTTTGAAGAGTTTGCCGAGAGGTCCGGACGTCGCTGAACTCAGACTCGTTGGATCGAGATCAACGAGTATCGATCTTGGCACGAATTTCGTCCCTTTTGTCACAAAAACTCGTCATCTCCATCCGATACTTCTCATAATTTGCTTTTTTGCCAAAAAAACATATTAATAAAACTAAACTGACCTCGCGCCTCCACGAAATAAACGTTGATTCTCTGCAACTGAAGATCCGATTCTCCACGATAACTTCCGCTCGGATCTATACCGTGCTCGTCGCATATTACTTCCCAAAACTTGGAAGATAAAAAGGTTCCGTGAGTTTGCAAACCAAATATCATGTTTCGCCCCTATTAATACTTCGATCGAAAATTTACCTTACACCCGATTCCATTTCCGCATTGTCCGATTTGTATGTGAACTATTTCCCTCATATTTTTAATAGTTTTCGTAATAAATTTGTTGTAAAAAGATAAATTATCGTATTGATTAATTTTGCGACCGAAATAATATCCGAAATGGTGAATGATCGTTGGATCGTGAAGTTGGCGATTTAACGTAACTAAAGAGACTAGCGATTGTTGGATGGAAGCGGCGGCGGTGGTGAATAAGCACGCGTACGTTTAACTTTTACTATTTAACACCGGCTATATAGTATGTTGATAACCGATTTATTATTCGCATGATGAAACGTAAGTAGGCGCTCGTATCGTCGTCACATTTCAAGTACAGACCGGATGACGACGCGGACTCGATCTGCGCGTTAGAAGGACAAATCTCGTCCAAGGAACTCTATCCATCTCCTCGTATCCTCGCGCTATAATTCGGTTGACCGATGTTTTTCATCTGCAATAATTTGACGCGTCATGAAACGACAGCGTGTTCGTGATTCCATTCGTTTCGCGAAGAGATCGCAACACATTACTAGCGTGTCGTGCATCTATAGTTATGTGTATCATATGCGCAATAGAGCGTTGTCCTCGTACCCGATGAGATAATATGTAATCACCAATTTTTTCTCAAGGTTCTCCCTTTATCAATCTCAGTTGGCCAGAAGGACGATCGCCCAACTTCGATAACCATATACCACGAACCCGAGTACAATGATTCGCTGACTCCGTTAAACGTCGTCCCACTAATCTTTTATTCCGGAGCAATCCTCCGGAACACTCTTCCGGTAAATTCCTCCTCTTCCACTCATCTTTCCAGTCAATTTTTCCCTCCAAAGATCGTACAATATTGCACTTTTTTGTTTTGTGAAAAACGTAATGCATATTTTTACATCTCTTTGACGCCATACATGGATCCGAGAGACCCGATAACTTCGTCTCTTAGAAATTCCAGTGGAATTTAAGATTTTTAAGTTTAATTATTGCAAAATTCATACGGAAAGATGTAAAATAAATCAAGCGCGCAATATCGATATAGTAGAAAATTATAGATATTACACATTTTGAAAAACGCCGTAAGTTGATGAATTTTAAAAAA
Source organism: Buathra laborator (assembly GCA_934046635.1). NCBI lineage: Eukaryota > Metazoa > Arthropoda > Insecta > Hymenoptera > Ichneumonidae > Buathra > Buathra laborator. Next base: position 87,175 of record OW203897.1, on the reverse strand, counting down.
TAAGTAAGGTTTTCTATTAACCGCCTGTAGATCCATGTATGGTGTTTAAGGGTTAACAAGGGTAATCAGTTCGCGTGGGTTTCGAGTGTCAATGCACACGCAAAGCAGACTTTAGAAAGGAAGTACATTATAATGAATGGAAAAAAATAAATACAATGCGTGCCTATACTGATATTATAATACAAAGTTTTGTTGTTGTTTGCTGTTTCGGGAACTAATCATAAAATGTGTTTTCGTGTCGTCGTCATCATTTGGGCATTGATCAAAATTTCGGATCCTCGGTTATTCCAGCGTCCAGCGCGTTTTCAACGTCGTCATGCGCAGTGTTTAAGTTATCCGGTTCGTCTTCCTCGTTTGAGGATTCGAGACGATCCGTTTTCTCCGCTTCCTGCTGCTGCTGTTGCTGCTGCTGCTGCTGCTGCGATGTTGTTTCCACTATCGCTACTTTGCCGGCTGTCGAACGACTACCCGGTCTTCCGTTCAGCAGAAACCTCAGGGGTAGAGACTCCCTTCTTCGACTTCTTCTCGCGTTTCTGATGAAGAAATCGATACAACTTTAATTATTATAATCAGTTTCTTTTTTTAAACCCTTCACGTACGGGATACTTTCACCATTGGTTTATTTTACTCGTATAAGTAATGCGAGAGGGCATAAAAAAATTCTCTTTGGATGACCAAAAAGTACTCTGTAATTTTTTTCCGAATTTGTTTATACATTTTTTTTAATAGTTAAACGGACCGTTTGGAGGAAATCAGTGGTGAAAAATGCCAAACGTATATTTACGTCACCCGTACACGAGGGGTTAATATATGATATTATGTTAAAAAAAAATGCATGTAAAGATAACTAACGCGGGCCGCGTCGGACACGACCAGAGCTTGAAGTCCGCTCCGAATTGTTCGCCCTCCTCGATAGTCTGTGGCAGATGTATGTTCAGAGTTTCGGGAAGAAACACCGAGGTGAGAGCACCGGCAACGCTTAAAGATCCCATCACGATGAGCGGTAGAACCCTCGAGTAAACGGCCAAGTGAACTATGTATGGGAACGTCAGTAGACCGATACCGGCGATGAACGAGGCTATTCCCATTGCCTGCGACCTCAGCACGGTTGGCAATAATTCACCAACAAATACGTAGAAAACGGCGAACGACGCGGCTATACCGAATTTACCGATCATCGCCAATGATACGGTAACCCACACAGCGTCTGCCGAGTCAAATGGAAACTATTTTCATACATTTGTAACATTTAAGGTAGTTATCTCGCCTCGCGTTAATTTCGCACAAGTTCGAGAAAATGAGAGGAAATTAAAAATACTTCTCGATGGTATAAAAATCTGAAAAAATTCATGCACATTAAAGGTACTGAAAAAATTAATTTATCATAATAATGATCTTAAAATGTTATTCACAAATTGATGAAAAAATGTTTGTGTTTTTTCACACATTTTTTTCATATAAAAAAAAAAATACAAAAAAACTGAAAAATCTGAAAAAATTCATACGTATTCAGAAAAATGAACGAATCATTTTTATTAAAAAAAAGTTGGGTTCCCCGGAAATTCGTTGACCAATTCATTTTTTCATTAATTTGTTAATAACATTTTGGAATCATTATTATGCAAAATTAATCTTTTCAGTACCTTTAATATGCATGAAATGTTTTCGATTTTTATACCATCGGGATGTATTTGCAATTTTCTCGTACTTATGCGCAATTAATGCGAAGCGACATAACTACCTTAAGGAATATTTTAATGCGGATCATACCTTCGGGAACGAACATGCAGGATACGCAGGCGACTCCGCCGAGAAGCATAGTAAGACAAAGTACCCATCTTCTACCGAGTCTATCCATTGCGTACCAAGTTATCACGTAGGACGGTATCTCGACTATCCCCCCTGAAAAACAAGAAAAAAAAAAGTTAAAATCGATTTCCCATCGAATGGCAACGATGCAGCTTTTCAAGCCGAATAATCATGCGACGATTCAATTCACGCAACGCGTTATGTCCGCGTTAAGTTTCGAGTTTTTCAACGATGGAAAACGAATCGATGATTACTCAAAAAAAAACAAAAAAATGTATACCTGTGTCTTTCATCGCGAATACGTGAATTAAAGTTTTTCAGCTCGGAACAAAATTAAAAAACATAGCGTACGACCTATGGATGATGTTGAAAAAATTGATCGTTTATATTCGAATAGAATTATTTTTTATGTGGCTAATAAATGTTTATCATAGGTCACGCGCGCTGACATCGCGCTCCGCGATACTGCGTACCGCGAAATCGCGCGGGAGACGACAAATTGCGTATGGAAAACGAGAACGGACTGCAAGATAGGCGAATACTCATTTCATTTTTCTGCGTTAAACATTATCGTTGTTTGTTTTCGCGTTGTCGGTTTCTTCGGATTCTCGTCACGTATTGTGCGTCGCGTGTTTCACGGCGCCGCATTGAATTACGAGTGATTTGTGAATTATTGGGATAAGTATATTTAGAAGAACGTACCTATGAAGAATGCCAGATAATCGGATACTCCTAAATTCGTCGTGTTGTAAGACAATCCATTGTATACAACGGCGTTTGCTACCCAATCGAACGCCAGTATGAAGAATTTCTTTCGAATGTTTGGATTTCTAATGAGATCCATCGGCGTTGCCGATGGCGGGGGCGGTCGATCCTCGGTCTCCAGATCTACCGATAGATCACTCGAATTTCGTCCGTTGCACGAGATCCCTTGTCTTTTCAGAATTTCCATCTATTTTTTTTATGGATGCAAAGGACAGTTATTAAATCGATGCGTTTGTAGATTTTTTATAGGGAGAGATCTACGTAATAGTTAATTAAAAACTCACTTCCATCTTTCTTAAAAAATTCGTTGGCACCCTTCGGCCATTTACACGAGCCATGTGTTGGACTATCACTTCGGCTTCGTCGATTCTATTTTTGCTAAGCAACCATCTCGGCGATTCGGGAATAATCCACCAGTAACTAAACAGCAGAACGAACGGCACCGACGTCGCCAACGATAGCGAATACCAATTCCTCAGCAGATAACCCTGAAATTTATAGCAATATGTTCGTTTTTTTTTCTTCTCTCTTTTGTACACTGAAAAAAGTCAGTAGTCTCGAGAACTAACAGTTAGTTGGAATAACAACGTCACATGGCAAAAAAGTATATCGCAAAATACATCTATGATATATCGAACATATCTTTATCGAAAAATGGTATATTGTGAATATAATTTAGAATCTATTTCTTCAAATATTTAACGAATTATATGATTAACATATTAATTATACAAAAACGCCGAATTTCATGTATTTCTAATATATTTTTTACATATACTTTTTTCATGTGGGACTTGAAAAAAAAAAAACATCGTTGTACCAACTAATTATTCGTTTTGCCGACTTATAATTTTGTTTTCAGTGCATATTGCTTATCGTCATTCCGTTGAAAATCAAATGGTAATATGGTCAGCACGCGCGAATCATGCGTAATATATAATGACAACATCGTGTATTCGGTGGCATTTAGTATTCACGCGATCGCGGCGGTTCAAGACTCACGAGTGTAAATAGTGCTCGACGCGTACACGAGATACAGGAAGAAGGTATACCAATAATAAAATCCTCGTGTAAATATAAGAGCGATTCGTCGAGCTTCGCGAAACTAAAATGCGCGCAATCATCATCGGCAAACAATGTTAGAAGCTTCTCGACATTCAAATAACGAATCATTGGTGGATCTGTTCGTGTCTTGCAAAGTTACGTACACGCGTACTATATCGCTATGCGCGTCTTTGCGTATTTCAACAATCGTACATTTGCGGTTTTCCGTATCGCGAAGTGCTGATCAATTATTTATTTTTGGGAGATAAAAAAAATATATTTTTCAACAGACTCACCAGTAATGCCAGAAGACACATTGCCGTAGCGAAGAACATGCAGATCACCATACCGGCAAATGTTCTGTACCTTGGGCCCATAAGCTCGAGGGCTGCGTTTTTTTTTTTTTACATAAAGATTCGATTAACAAACGTTCTACTATTGATCTATTGCCGTAAAACCTCGATGAACACTCCTACCAACGATAAGAAGCTCACGTCCGTCATACCGATAATCCAAAGAGGCGGACAACCGATTTAAATTCTATCGATCTATTTGGATGATGCATTTTTTATTGATGTATTGCTCGGGAAAATGACGCAAGACCAATAATATCAAAACGAAGTAAAAAAAAACGCCAAAAGTAAAGAATTTTTTCAGAAAGCAGCCTCTGTATCGTAAAAAAATGAATTAACCGATTTTTACTTTAGTTATTTGTGGGTTAATCGAGGTTTTACGATATGGCCATTTTTTATAATTATTTTTTTCCAGAACGAAGATATACCTAAAATAAAAGGAATCTGATATATGGCAGGAAAGAAGAGTCCATTGACGGTCCTTAGTGCCGTGTAAACGACATAGTCGGGACTGAAACTCGTTGCAATGGAGAATATGACCTCGAGAAAGAGTATCGCGAAGAAGGCCGTTCTCCTGCCCCACTTGTCGGCTATCCATCCGAAGACGACGTTACCGAATAGGCTTCCCACGTAGAAGAAGGTCGTTGACGTGGATGGCAACCAGCTGTTGTCGCATACGAGGTCTAGCTACGTGGATGCAAAATGCCATTAAGATTGAAGCCCCACATCCAATCGTGTAATCACACTGATACCGAAGCATTCTAAACACTGTAATCGATTAATCATATAAGCGTGTAAAAGACATCCCTAGAAACGTTTTTCTTTCGTTGAGCTTCGTCGTCGCTGAAGTGACTTTGATCGAAACTATGAAGAAAATAGGAGCCCACCAATAATTTGTAAAAATCGAAGGAGACGAAGTGGGACTAACACAATGTATCTTATCCTCTGCCAAGAAGAACCAGAATACGAGGTCTTCTGTTTCTTAGCGTTCAATATGTATCTCCCAGAATCGTCGAAGCTTCGTCCGGAATTTCGCCCTGATTGACCGAACGTTGGACAGGAACCGAAGCTGATTGATGCGAGGATGAACGTACATAATATACACGACGGAGAGTTGTAACACATAGTGATACTTGTTTTTGTCCTCGAAAACTAATTGTATTCTTTTGAAAGATGAATATGTATTGCGACGGAAGAACTATCGTTGAAGAAGAAAAGTGTTTTTCGGTTCTACAACGATTATTCTCAGGTATTCGATTTTTCTCTTCTTTCATGCTGTGAGACTAATATATCGTGCGTAGAAGTTTAGTACATAACCCCGCGGTCCGGATTATGCTGGTAATAATGCGGTCATCTGGGTAGAGCATGAAGCGCTCAGAGAGCACACATATACGCAAAGAGAGGCCGTGTAGGATAGTAAGCACCGGAGAGTGCCTCATGTCTCGTCGACACTCGAAACGCTTTGGTACAGAGTTTTTAGTGGGTGTTAGTGGCTCCCACAGCGAGAGGTGTCCATCACCCTCCGTTGACAGGAGGAGCGTGTTGTGTGTCCCCCTCCCGCCTACACAAACGCGCGGGGCCCTCTCCTCGACGGATCCAACGATAAATCCCTCGGCAGGTTTCGGAACCCCCCGATATATGTGGCCCTCGTCGCCCGCTCCACCCGTCCTTCCACAGTCGCTTTAACTTTAAATACCTTATCAACTCTTTCGCAACGCCTGTCGACGACTAAAGACATCGCTTGCTTATTTTATTTATTTTTTTTCATTTTTCAATCATCTTCATCTATCATAATTCGAGGCCGACGGATAATATCGAGGATATCGCACGTTTTGCCGATTCTATTTCTTGTTTTTTTTTTTTTTCTCGAACCTTTGCAAACGTACGGCAATTCGCACGGTACGAGATTAACTCGTGGTAACAAATTCTTTAGAGGAGTCTCGTAAAAGTCACATTTTTTTTACGAAAGTTCTATGCGCGTTGCGATTGTTCGAGACTTAGAAGGAACGCTCGGCAGATGAATAAAGATTCGCGTGGAGAGAGATCTACTCGTCGAAGGCCTGGAAATCTTCGTATTACTGACATAGTAACGAGAGACAGACACACCGCGGAATATAAGCGCCGAGCGGAGGCGAGTAGACAATTGATAATAAACCGAGTCGAATCTAATCTCTGCATGCGACTGTATTTCTACGGTACATAGTATAATGGGTTGTATGACGAGAGTGCGCGCGAGATGCCCAACAAATTTGCAAATTCCTGGCGTGCGTTTCAAATGGGAATGGCATTAACCTAATGCAGAAGATGAGCGCCGGGGTTGAGTATACTCTATGACCGAACGTTATTTGCTAACTCGTGTGTATTGAGCGTACAATTACTTAACGTACGCACGCACGCACGCTCGTTGCTCGAGTGCCGGCTTCACTCTCGATCGTCAACGGTATGTAACAGTAGAAAAATACACGGATGTGAGGACGCCGAGAAGAGCGGCATACTCGCGTTCAGCGAATACGCGTATCCTCGGGACCGAGTAACTAGATAATACCCTCAGGGCATAACTAATTTTGTCACAAGCGTCGAATGTCACGATGACAGTGCAGAAACTTTGGACGACAGAGAGAAAAAGAAAAGAGTAACAATCAGACAATTTTTAAGCCCCGGCGAGCTGCGGAGCGAAAAGACAGGAGTCATGCGTTTCATTGCGCACTGAAAAAAAATCATTAGTTGGGAGAGCATTACATCTAACTAAGTATTCAGTTGACATAAACTACTTTTTTGATAGAAAATAAGTTGTACCGACTTATTATTAGTTTTGTCAACTAATTGTTAGTTCCCTCGAATCGCAATTTTTTTTATTGCCATCAACTCATTGAAATGATATCTGTGTGTCGAGAGCTGCATAAAATAAGTTATTGGAATTTGGCGTATCGATACTTGAAGAGTGAAATAACCACTTATTGTTCGCCTATTATAGTCGGCAAATGTATTCGTCATATAATTTGTTATTCCGGCCTCTTTTGTTAATTCAATTTATTGATTAGAATTCCTTTCTTCGCGAAAATGTTGTTTTTACAAAATTATTTTTTGGTCAATTAACATGTCAGAAGCGATTAAGTTATAGCTTCTTTATGAAATCAATTTTTTTTTTATATACATCACAACATCAGGGCGTTTCGCACCCTCGAGAATAATGCAAGTCGCAACAAAACTTTGGTTCACTTTTTTTTTTGTGTATTTTTCAATAGCGTAATATCGCGATCTGAACTTAAGAAAGATTAATCTTCAAAGAAAACTGTTTTTTTTTTTTTTTTTTTTTTTTTAATTTCCACATCACCCAAGATGCTCTTAGCTTTAATCTTCAACCTCAATATTTCGAGATTTCTTTCCAACAAACATTAGTCCGGAATGGAATTTTTACATATGGAATTAATGAACCCTTCTAATATCCGATGTGTATTCTACCGAAGCTGAATGTCACTCGCATTTTCTCTCCATGTAGATTACGGTACATCAAATTTGATCTTCCGCTTTCCCGGGCACCGTACACCCAGACTTGACTCATACGCGCATCGGACCGTAGACACGAGACCCCCCACCAACTATGCGTGGGCAGAGAGGCCCGTCTTCGCGCTTCCGATCCGGCAGCTCGTCTACTACTTACATACAGATACGATATAATAGTATAATGTTAAGCTTATTTAGGCAGCATAAGCTTTCCGGCTTAATGAGACCCGTTCGAATTTCTTCGGCACCCACAACAACTGACTGACAGTACGAGGCAACGGGTCATTGCCATTGTCTTTTTCATATCAGCTCACACACATGCATATGTACGTGTATTACATGGTCCCCGCATGCATTACAAAGTAAACTCTAACTCGATAATACATTATTATAATTTTCTTTTGCCCAACGCGAGATACGGAATGAAGATTGAGTGTACATTTTAAGTCGACGAAGGACGAGAGAAACGTTATTGCGGTGAAAGTTTGAAAGGTGTTCGAGGGATGGCTGTTACATTTGCCGAGGGCCGGAAGTATAAAAGCGGAAGGACGAAATTTGTCGACGACGCGCATCTACGTCACACCGATAATCGGACCGCGTAAATACGCGGGATATATGTACTATAGGCGTAGAGAGAGAGAGAGAGAGAGAGAGAGAGAGAGAGAGAGAGAGAGAGAGAGAGAAAGAGAGAGCGGCAGGCAAAGCGGGTTATATATGTAGTATAGGTGTGGAGCCCGCTGGCCGCCTGGTGACTTGCCCGAGTGTTTGATGTGACATATCACATGACCGGATGCGGGGGTAGGTAAATTGGTCGGCAATTGCTGACGCCACCGAGAGAGCTGCAACCTATCGGCCAGTCACTCGCCACGACGGCTCCCTCATGTAAATCCACCACCTTATCTCAACTCGACCACTTTCCTATCGGGACCGTCTTCTTATCACAACTACCCCTATGCACTCTTTTTCTTGGATCATTTCGTTTACACAAATGTAATTATTGAAACATCGACGATCAAATACGAAAAAGCAAATTTCTTATGTATTCTTTTCTTGATCCAGCATTTGGAAGATTATTCTTATTTAGCATTATGCGGAGTTTTTCCGGGTTCAAGGAACAACGAAACCGATTTTTAAAGGTTTTCAAGTATATCTCGTAAAATATATCTACAATACATCCAATATATTTTCCACGGAAAATGGTACATTACAGATGTATTTTAGAATATATTCCTAAAGATGTATAACCGATTTTTCAAGGCTTTGAGAGGAGCGTCCACATGAAAAAAAGTATGAAAGACTTAAACGGCTAAACGGAACGTCCAAAGAATACAGACCGTCGTTATAATGTTTAAGTCATAAATCGATGGTATAAATATTTAGAGCTTTCAAGAAAAAAAAATGAAGTTCGGGGGCAAAATTACGGCGGCCTTTCGACCTATGAACTCGAAACTTTGCGCACAATTGGCACGATCATCATGTTCGCCACTGAGTTTCGCGTAAATGGAGACGGCGTTTCGCGTTCTACGAATTTTTTTTTATGCTCACTGACCTAACTAACAATTTTGACTTTAAATTTTGGGGTAACCTATTTCTGTATTATATCAACGTTGCTACTCTTTTTCCCCCATCCCCCCGTTCTTTTTGTCCGGATTATCTACATTACCACAATCTCTCCCATATCGCCAAATATGTCTTTAACGTATCCAATATATTTTCTACAAAATAAAAAATATATAACGGATATATTTTAGAATATATTCCCGCAAATATATTCCACCGAATATATAACAGTATTTATGATTAATACATCACGAGACGCGGTGGCGTTTCGACGCCAAGTAGTTTAAAGAAAAAGTTCGCGCGTCGAACGCTACCGTGTCCTTATGCGCCAATATCGTGCCCCTTAAAGTTTGACCGTTTTTTTCTCGGAAACCAGATATCGGATCGAAATTCTAATGATACTTTCATAATATGAATCGAATGGAAGCTTCAAAATGGGCTCGGAATCAGCCCGCAGGTGCATGCAATAATGAATTATCATTATGTCGGCCGAAAAATCTACGCTTTCACGATATAAAAAATGTCCAGTATGTACCCGTTTGTCCGATATCTCGCCACGCCTGTGTGTTGCGTCCGTGAGCCCAAGCGTGAGCTGTGCATACAAAACGGCACAAGCGACGAACTATCTGTTCTTAATTTTTTTAATTTTTCCACCATGTGTGCCTTCGTGAATATAGCAATTAGTGATATCCGTATCCGCAATCCGCAGGTAATACACTCACACTGAGTGATCAAAATAAAGGTTAAATAGTGAGGTTATTTATAATTTTGTTTTTTCGTAAAAATTATAAAAAAAAAAATCCTCACGTGCGGCTAAAAAAATGGGTCGTTCGTGTGATAAAATTATTTCACATAATCGCGGACTAGCGGTAATTTTAATTAATAAATATTGTGCGTTTGATACAAAAAAAATCGAGACGTGCGGATTCTTAATAACGTTATAAAGTAATAAAACATTTTTTCTTTAATGCATTGTTTGTATTGTTTGTTGCATTACCGAACAGTCGGTCCTCATGGACCATTTTCCTTAATAAAAAAATATTTTTTTGCAAAAATGTAAAAAGCATCGCCAAGTAGTTTAAAAATAGTTTTCAAATCATTTTTTGAAAATAAAAAACTTAAAAAAAAATCATGTGTCAAGTGCAATTAAATAAAAAAATCATATGAGCATAAGTAAATAAAAAAAAAAATTGGCGAGTTTTTAGAACAGAAATCAATGTAAGCTTTATCAAAAGAAAGAACTCGCCAAGTTTTTTTTTATTTTATTTGGTTCATATGATTTTTTCTTCCTCAAAAAGCTTTGAATTTTTTTTTTATTTTTATGTAAACGTGTTCAGAATTTTCCAAAACGTCGAAAAATGACATTTAGAAAAAATATCTGCGTATGTGTGTATGCTCATCGTTCAACCTCAAAATTTGAGAACGGCAAGCTGAAATATACACCACATGTTGAGGGGTCAAGTCTCCTTCTTTGGTCAAATTTTTAACAAAATCTATGCAGTCGTTCAGTTTTCACACCATTTTTATTATTTTGAAGAATAGATGATGGCGCTCTAACTGCCACATTTTTTGAGATATCAGGCTAAAATTTGGTACGAAGTTGGATTGTTATAGAACAATGATTGGTATCGAATTTAGGGAAAATCGATGCAGTCGTTCGGCTTTCACGGCATTTCGAATTAAAAAAAATATCTGGACGAGCTGTAACTCTTACATTTTTGGAGATTTTGGGTTGTACTTCGGCGGAAACATATTACCTTACATTATCAGCATACCACTGATGACAAATCGAAAATCTAACCATTAAACTAACTAATGACGAAGCAAAGTTTCTTGAGGAAGCGAAAAATGATAAACGTCCTTTCCTACAAACGGAGCTGAGTACGGAGCTTTTAGTTAATTATACAAAAGCCAAATTTTATATACCTATTTCTAATACATTTTCTTTCCATATGGACAATGAACCATCAACGGATCGATATGTGTAAGCATTGTTCGAAATGGACATGAGATGAATCTTGTTATCCGATTAATCATAATAAGACCATTTAGTTACTCATAATTGTATTACCGGGTATCATTCAAATCAAAAGCTTATTAGAATGTAATTCGAAAGCCGCAACATCCTCGTTGTACCGAGAAGCTAATTTCCTACTGGCGAAACCTTCGTCGAACGACTTATAATTTGTCATTGATCCATTAATTCTGGTGTACGTTCTCGTTCGACATAACGCCAGAAATAACGCATTATACATTGCGTCTAATGATCGACGAGAGTTTTCCATTCGTGGAAAAGCGCGTGCGGGGGACGAAGCGCGTTCTGGGTAAATTGTAGGAGGGTCGGGAGTTGCGCCGGGCACATGGCTATCGCATCTGCTGGACACAGCGTATATATGCGGAGTCTAAGCAACGAGCGAGGAAAGGCCAAGGCGAGTCTCGACCAACTACCGTCATTGTGCTCGTCTTTAGTAATCGCGTGAAATTCGACGCCTCGTAGGCACAAACAAAAACAAAGTATGCGCGAACTTCTATATAAGGAGAAGATTGACTCGGCGCCGGTTCCCAAGAAATTATGCAAATACGGTAGAAGAAGAGAAATAGATACCCGGTCTACCCACGTTAGTACTCGCATAGCGGCCCACTCGTTACAATTCCTTCTCATTTTTCACAGCATCTTCGTGGGCCTCTATTATCGCAAAATTTAGCATACCGACCTGGTGCCCTAATAATTAATCTTTGTTTTTTTTTATCAATAAAAATATATTTTTTTCTTTAGGTAAAGAAAAAAATGCATTCGAATGAAAGTGCACTATACGATATCCGTGATAATAAAATAAATAAAGTGCCCTTAAAATAAATAAAATAGGAGAAGAAAGAATGTGTTTACCTCGGTTACGAGTGTGCTGTCGTAATCCCTCCTGTCGTATTCCCATCCGTATCGGCATTTGATTGTCGGCCAACTGGTGTTACTGACGGGCGGTGACGGAAGTCGATTCGAGTAAGTGGAATAGGGGCTCGTGCCGATTGACGCTGTAGTGGCGAACGAGTTGGAAGATGCTGAGGTCCCGTGCTCGCCGTGAATTCTCGTTCCTGTTCTCCCCGAGCCGGTTACGCTATCGCTCTCGTTCGACAAGAGCGCCCGGCTGTGTAACCAGTCCTCGAGTATATCCGCGTAATTAACGTCGTACATGTGACATCTCGAATAAAGCGGCCTACCGTCGGCCTTCATTGTGTACGGCAGAGACAGTGCCTTTCTGTCCGCAAGACTCATCAGACTTGTCAGATTCTCCAGTTCCGGTATCCTGCACCAGTGTTCCGGAGTCGCGCTGACAAACACCTGTGAAAATCATCCAAAAAAACAACACCCCCGAAACATACAATACACTCTGCACAATACTCATTTTCGATGTTGAATTCATTTTAAAAAAAAATTATTCTCGAAGGAGAAAGTACTGTATGAAAAAAGTAAGTATGTCGCAAAAAATATTTGTGGTATATCCGATAAATCCGATATGTTCTAATATATACGATATATTTTCATCGAAAAACTGCATGTTACGGATATAGTTGTGAAAACACATGACGCCAAATGTATAACAGATTATACGATTAATATATTCATATAAAAACCACGAAATTTTTATAATTCTAATATTCATTTACGTATACGTTTTTTTTAATGTAGTTATCCTCATGGAAACCAAGTATATGCGAAGTATATGCGAAAAATATAATAGATAAGATATATATGATTTTCAACGTGTCTATCTAATTAATATATTAATTATATAATGTGTGATATTTCTTTTCCATGTGGATCCTCGAAACTATAACTTCGAAAATTGAATAAAATGCGTTTTTTTTTTTCGGTTTCAATGAGTATAATTTACGATAAATAACTTACTTGCGAGAAGGCGAGAAATGCAGCTGGTAGTGTGGCGGGTATGCACAGGAGGTAATACATTATGTTCTGATAGCGGCCCTTTTCTCCCACGTGTACCAGCACCTCGTCAAAGTCTATGGAGCTCATTATTGTTCAATTGCGTGAGAATCTTGGACTCTCGCGCTGAATGTTGTCGACGACTTCGGCACAGGGTCGATTTTCGACAAGTCGCTTTCACGAACCGTCTCCAAATCACCGCACGGCATTGCCGCCGTTCATCATCGCGCGTAGTGTCACACGCGCACTCACACACACTGATTTCGTTCTTTTTTTTAATCGAAATAAAAATTTAAAAAATATTATTTTCGTTGTATACTATTAATCGCAAAGACGCACTGACAACGAATGATCTTCGATAAATTCAATCGATGTAATAAAAATTAAAAAAAAAAAAAAAAACCACTTCCCCTCACCTCGTTGCGTTGTTATTCGATACTTTGAAAATAAAATCTTACGAAAGATTGAATCTGTGTCGTTCGTCTCGTCGTCGTCGATGCGCATTCATTGAATATCTCGCGACTCGAACGATGCAATAAAACTCGTGGTATCGACGAGTTTGATAATAAGATTTCGGAAAGCTTTATCATTTGTTTTTCCTTTCTTCGCGATGTCACGCGCGACTGTTTTTTGTTGTTGTTTTTTCTTTTATATTTGTTTGTTTACGCGGGTTTATAAAATACTCATAGTTTTTATATATCGAATAATAAATTTTCACAATGTGTGTAACGGCAGTAAGCACTTGTAATTGAAGAGCCTTCGTCTTCTTCTTCTTCTTCTTCTTCTTCTTCTTCTTTTGTTCTTCCGGGGGATTAAGGCACGCGTCGTACGCGCTTATATACTATACGATTTACGATTCAATTGATAAATGCACACTCGCGCTCTTCCGTCAACGAGTAGTCTCTCTATCTCTCTCTTTTTCTCTCTGTGTATCTCTTTATATCGCCCGTTCCCTCGTCCTCGCGTGCATCGAGAGAGCGTGTTACAACAATCAGCTTCGCGAGCCGAGCTTCTATTTCGCGCGCATCCGCGCGTTCGCGGCCTAAGCACGAACTCGGCTTCTCTTTGTCGTAACGCTTATATTATATTCCGACGATCTTCGATTATTTTTCCACTTCTCGCGCGGAATCCGACAATCTTCGCTGCCCCGATGCGTTAAAAAAAATTCTATTATTCTATTTTTTTTCTTCGTTTCAGTCGAAATAGCTTCGACCCCCAACTCGGTTGCCTCTGTCACGCGCGGCTCGCGTGACTTTCGTTTCTCTCTCTCTTTTTTTTTTTTCACTATTTCCCCCAATCCTTTTGTGTACCACGTGCTTTTTTCCTCAAAGCTTCACATTCGGTACGCGTAAAATCCCGAAAGTCGCACGTTCCGTAAGATTTCTGTAATCTCTGACGCTCGTAGCTCCGTCACGACGGAGGAAAGCAGGTGAACGAAGAAGTGCACGATCGCTCGCAACGAGCTTATCGCTCGGGTTTTTTTCGCTCCTTTCTTATACTCCCTTTTTAATCTCTCTAACGACTTATTCTTCGCGATTTCTCCGTTTGCGAATTTTCACGTTTTTCTCACGTTTTTCTCACGTGAGTCGCGGGGTTTTTTGAAAAACGATTTTTTTTGTGGTACGTCTTTGCGTAGCGGGTGGAGAGTCGAAAGTCGACGGAGTCACAGGCGCGGAAGCGAATAGTTGTCGTTTTTTGTTGTGGTTTTATGTACACGTGTGCAACGAGAGGCGCGTGTACCAGCACTCGCGGACAGCACAACATACGTTACAGAACCGAGTAGCGTTATATGTGATACTTTATATAGCAAACTCTGCGATATGTATCTGCAGACAGTGCAACAGCATTGACTCTGAAAGCTTATGAGTTATATGAATACGACGCTTCGCGTGGCAATTTTTAATTTTTTTATTATTATTATTGTTATTATTATTTTGATAATACTATGTCTAGCATAGGTCGTGAGCTTTGCAACGAGTTCAATATCGCCGACGTCAACGTGCACGCGATCACATGTTCCTCGCCGATTCGCCTCAACGGCCCGTCAGCCATTTCCTGCAAAGACTTCTTCTCTTACGCATGCCTCTAGCATCTTCGTATTTAGTTACGCGACGTTGTTTATTCTCTCCTTTCCTTTACCCTACCGCTGCCCACTTCTTTCACCTTCTTTTCTCTCTCTCCCTCGCTCCTCGGTTGTTGTCACGATTACGAATTTTAGTTTTGTGAAACGCACGTGCCGGAGTTATGGTTTATTTTTCTTTTTTTTTTTTTTCACCTTCGATCGGCGTCTCTAACACGGAAGCGGCCGATCTGCACTGAGATGACGAGAAGAGGCAACGCAGCTCGCGCCCGCGACACCACTGGCCCGCGGACTCACCGAAACAACTTTGTATCGTCGCTGCAACAACGATGTGCAATACACGTCACCACGGTGACGTACGCTCGCGGTGCGTCTTCGTCACTCAAGATACACGAGAAACCGTGCAGTCGTTGAATCTCCTACTCGCGACAGTTCTATCTTTACTTTTCGTAAAGATTCGCTTCTGTGAACAGAGAAAGGAAAGAAAAGGAATGATTTAATCTCCGTTTTCCCCTTCATTTTTGCGCGTGTCGGAGCGTTGTATGTTGTTTTTTGTATTTATCGCGCTTCGGGGACTTTTATGTATATCGTTTAATTAATGTATAAAACATTAGTGGAAGTTGATAAAATGCTGAAAGGAGGGATTTCCCGATATAGCCAGCGCGTGCTTAACGATACGAGGGAAATTTATCGATATCGTTCGATTTTATGGAGCATCGAAGTTTTTCAATACAGCGAAAGCTCGTGTAATCGAGTTCCGATAGGCGCGGGATGAAAATGTATCGTTCGCGGTATTCTTCCGTTTCTTTAGACGTCATGTAGAAGTAATTAGGGTACAACGATATCGAAATAATGATGCGGCATGCGGCATGCGAATAAAATCGCGAGAAAACGAGATAAATGTATAAAAATTGTAACAAGACATTTTTTTGAGAGGTAATATTAACTGCATTGTAACTTCAGCTTTTCGCATACTGAAAGAAATGATGAGTTCGAGTAACGAAGTAGGGAAAATTACCTTTAAGAAAGGTGTATCGTCACCTTTCCAGCCAAACATGAGATTCAGAGAGAATTTTAAATACTTCGCAATGGGATAAAAGTCTGAAAAAATGAATCATATATAAAGTGCTAAAAACATTCATGTTGTCATTATCAAAATCTAACTTATTTTTTTAACAGAAATTGATTCATTCGAAATTGAATTTTCGAATTTCCCCTAACTTTTCAAAAATAATTTGTTGAAAACTTTTTGGAATTATTATTATTATTATGAAAAGTCAATGTACAAGTCACATTCCGTATAGTTGTCTGTTTTCGGTTTTCATGGGAAGTATTCGAAGTATTTTCTCTGAATATCACTTTCGGGGCTTGAAACGTAACGATACATTTGAATTAATTGTTTGGCTCGCCCAATTAATCATTTTTTTCAGTCTAAAGATATTTTTGTGAAAGTAAGTCGAGACGCTACACACGAGATGTGCAAAGAAAAAAACGTTGTAAATTCGATTGACAAAGCGAAAAAAAAAGTAAAATAAATATCGCACGAGTAGAATATTTCGAACGAACACGTATGCGACCTTACCGTTTTGATTGATCTTTCGAGCCCTCGCGCTCTCTCGCGCTACACATTGCCTATTATATCTGTGAGCCGCGCGTATGTATCCCTCGATCTCTTTTCTTTCTTCGGGTCTCTCGCTTCCCGATACAACAGGCAAAAGCACGGCGTGAGAATAATTGCGAAACTCGATGAATCTCCCTCCGCGAGAGATGCGAACGCGCGAGTCGCGCGAGTCGCGCGAGTCGCGGGAGCGTCGGGAGCGTCGGGAGAAGATGCGAGCGAGGCGCGAGCCGCGAGAAGAACAGAGAGCACGCGTGACCCGGTCTATCGTCCCAACCAACCTCGGCATAAATTCAACTTCTTGTGTTTTCCGTTGCGTAGTTTTTTTCCGTACTGTAGCTTAACCGTTGCGACTACTTGAATACAAATTCATGCTAAACGAAAAAGTTTTTATTTGATGGTACTAAATCTTTTTTCATCGACGAAGTTACGAGTGAGTCACTGCAAGCCAAGTATAAATGTTATGACCAATATGTTCGACAGAGATTCGCCTCAAAAATCGTTAAATACCATTGATTTTATGAAAAAATCGCTTTTATTATGAATAAATCGAATAAACGCACAAAATAAGATTATAAGAGCTATAATCGATATGCGTTAATCGAATTTCCATCGAAACTCATTAAATACCATTAATTCGATGCGAAAAATCATTTTTATCTCAAATAAATCGAATAAATGAAACTTCGTCCGTTTTTAGAAGTTTTTTTGCACACGAAAAAAATTGAATCTAACGTTCGAAAACACCTCTCCAGAGATACAAGTCGTCTCATTTTCACGAGCGCGTGGTCCACGACACCGTGGCAAGGTAATGGAAACCCCTGAATGGGAGAGCGGAGTGTGCAAAGTGTTTCGATAGGCCGGTGTGCGTGAACACGAGTGTCCCGTGTTGTACGGAATTATTGCGTGCAGTCTCGTTATTGTTGGTTACAATTGCGAGTGACGTCACGGAGTGCAAACAATGTCATCCCGCTTCGCACGGCTTCTGATTCGGACCGCAACCGTCCTCAGCAGTGTGAAGCTATATCTCAGTGTATACGCGATGCGTGCTGCACTCGAAATTCCCCCCGCCTCCGCCCTCTTCTTCATCATAACCGCGTTGTTTACTTCAACTCTCGCGCGCACCATTTTATTACACGCGCGTTGCGAGCTCTCAACGCTCTCGGGGCTCTAAACGATCTGTTAAGCTCGTTACAAATCCGCATTGGTAAGGTAAACTAGAAGGTCCAGTGTACGTGAGAATCAAGAGATATGGTAAAGAGATGCAAATTAAAGACGACAAGGAACTAATTTGTTAAAACCGAAGAAGCATCGCGTTTACTTTGCATAATTCATAGTCCGATCAATTTCAATAATTTTTACAATAAACACAATGTATATTAAGGAAAATGAAGAAATTCAAAGGCTTACCTAGTCGAAGATTTCTTCCTTTCGTGATCGCGCCGAGATTTAAAATTTTACTTTTACCGAACACGATCGAACTTTCAATCGCGTCGACTACGCGGTCGAGAGTAGTGTATCGAATCGACGATAGTGAATGAAGCGATGTATATAGTTATGGCCACTGTGCAGCAGCTACGATTAGAAACAACGTAAAGTGTTCCGGATGCTGCTGCCGTTGACTGCTTGTGGTTGTCGAAATCACGGCAAGTACTCCGATGGTCCACAATAGCTCGGCGCAATGTAATGTGTACACGGCGTTTTTTTGTTCCTTTTCTTTTTTTCGTCTTTTTTATTTCACTGTACTCTCCCCGAGGTCTGTAGAACGAGCGTATATAAATGAGAGCCAAGGGAGCTGTACCGAGCAAAGGCCTCGTACGCGGCACTCGGAAGTTCGCTCTGCTATGGAAGCCACGCACGGACACTCTTCAACGAATCAATCGAATCACTGCACCGGCCGACATCCGGCCTCACTGGGACTATACGACGACGATACGTCACACAACATTTTTTTTTTTTAACATTTTTTCATTTTCCCCGTTTTTTTTATTATCCGGCAATACTTTTGGCGATGAACAAAGAAGCAAAGATTTATTCGTATTTAAAAAGCGCGTTTTTTTTTCATTTCCGCGTAAACACTATCTTTTCGTGAAGCTTTTAATGTCGAATGAAAAATTGACCGGTATTCGTTTTTTTTTTTTTTTTTTTCGAATTATCGTGTAGATTGTAACAAATGAAGTCTGGCAGGATTCATCGTCTCCCTAACAACCAGCGGGCGTCCCCTTTCACTCACTGCGCGTATAACAGCGATGACTCTCTTCCTACATCCGTCGTTCGGAACTTCCGTTTTCTCCGCTCTTTCACTTCTTGCGAAAGAGACACGAAAGAGGGATTTAAAAAAAAAAAAAAAACATTCCTCGACTCACTGAATTCACCTCACGTACTGAAGAATTTAGATACAATTTTAGATTCTATACTTTGCCGGTCGCGTGTTAATTTTTCTGTTATTTTAAAAAATAATCAGTCTCTGTGTTAATCTCTCCTTTTTGTGTTGTATTTTTTTTTTAATCGCTATTTATCGATGATGCCCTATTGTTCGCTCGTTTATTTTATATTTCGCGCCCGTTTCATTCTCTCTCGCACATCGAATTTCTCTCGCTCGTTCGTCTATGTCTAAAAACAACAATATATTGAAATAAACGCTATTTACTCTAAACGGAGTAAGTAGGCTCCATCGCGAACTGAAACTGAAACAACGTGCAAGGGGCCGCGCGGTCTTCTATCTCGTCCTCCTATCCTATCATTTTGAGGCCCTCCGGTTCGTGGTCCCCCTCGCCACTCGCGGTCTCACTCCTCCTCCACAGCCTCTTCCTTCTCCGCATCCCTCGGTTACCCCACTCAAATCTCTCATCACCGTCACACTCACTCGACTATTAATATAAAAGGGGGTTCCTCGACACTCTGTACGAGTAATTCGTGCAGCGCTCCAACTTTGCCGATTCATTTTCACGTACGGACAATTTCACCGGGTCTCACATCTTTTTCTTGTCACCGCGAATACCGAAGAATGAATAACAACCTCATTAAAAAGCGATAGATAAATGAGCCCACAATGCGTTTCGGAGAACGGATTTTCAAGCTTAAAATCTAATCGTCAAGTGAGCAATTTTTTCTATCCGCAATGTTGACTATTTCTCTTCGTCGTTTCCGAACTTTTTGCGGTATACGCGTTCGAGTCGATACGATTAATCTACATTAATCAACGCGCGACTAAGATTTGTCGATGTGCCGCTCAGTTTTGAAGTTGCGTCAGGTGTGTGAAAAGCTTGCACAACGCCACGCTCTTTTTTCAATCACACAAATAATAATACAACGATGTTACGATGCAGGCGATATGAAAGTCCATTTCATTTACTTGTGTTTTTCCCGAACAAACATTGATTTTATCAGCCGGCTGTAGGATAAAAACTGTAGTAGAGTTACTCGTAACTATTCCGAGGATCGGTCGCGCGTGATAATTTTTACGCCGGTCCTGCCCCCGCGGATGATGCGCCGCGCGTCGTCGTCATGGATACTCGAGTATGGCGCGGATATATGCGCACATGGCGTTTAGCAGCGTGTTTACCCGCGTTTCGTCGTCGATGGAAGAAGCGTGAGATAAATTCTCACGTTTGGGTCTCTGTTATTCCGGTGACACGATCTCCGCGGTTAATATTTTTCGATTAACCTATTTGCGAAACATACGAAACTTCTTAGCATTCGTACGATATCGGTGTGACGATCGAAAACACTGCGTAACCGTGAATAACGTAGGTCGCGCGTGCGCCCTCGCAAGCTTTTGTTGTGTGTGTGTGTGTGTACGAACGTTTTTTTTGTTTCGTTCGAATGTAACACGAAACGTTGCCAGTTAGCTGTTGGTAACGAGCTACGTGTTGTGATGATATTTGATACGAGACAATTTGACATTCTCGATGTTGACCCGCGTTACGTGAGTAATAAATATTTTTACACTCGTTAATTCGTATCGTTTAATTGCGATTCATAACCCTTCGAACAGCTGTTTCGAATTCTACGTCAGCACGGAGTTATCGTTCTATCAGATTCTATTGGATCTATTGCAATAAATAATATTTTAATTTGCATCAATCGGACATTCGCTTATATTTCGATTTTTCCACAGATTTCCGGCCCAATGACAGTGCCGTCAAAAAAAGAAAACACGGATGACAAGACGCATACCGCCATGGTGTATACTATGCCAGTAATTATTTTACGCATATTAGAGCGCCGAGTGAGTAATATTTTCACCGAACAATTATTCACGATTCAATAATTCTACAAGTTAATCGTCGATGACCCATTTTCAGATTTTCGAAATGACGCTATCGACGTTCCAAATACGGTAGAGTCGCTGTATTTCACTCCGTTTTGTACCGATATTTGAATTTTCAATGTCAGACATAGACGACTGCGCTTCGCAAGAAATAGACGCGAGCGAATCATCGATTTCTACGAAAAACTCAAGAAAGTATAGTTTTGTACAGTCGATCCTTAACGCGGATCAAAGTAAAAATCTATGCGATAACGGTAAGGAAAGTATTTTACTCCGGGATAGAGGAACGAAATTGCTACCTCCCGGCAAACAAGAATTCATTCGCAATTGGATTCTCACTCACGGAAATAGCGTGAATTTATCGCCAAGATCGTGTCCCGGATCTCCGATACTCGGTACATTAACGCGTAATTCACCCGCGAAGCGCTCCGCAAAGTCGCAAATTTTCGATTATCAACGCAAACGCGTTCGTCGCGATATCGATGCCAAAGAAAATATCGCGTTTTCTACAAGCGGACAGTCGAGAAAAGAATCGTCGAGCGACGAGACAATAGTTATAATAGAAAATGAAAAATCACAGGATCGACAACCGGCAGTATTTCTGAATATCTCGAACAACGATTCCGATGTACCGCGTGTGAATTCTCTCGTTTTAAATGGGAATAAATGTTCCGCGGCATTGAAGCGAAACAGCGAAATATCGCGCGCATCTTTCGCGTGGAAAACCAGCAGCGAACGTCGAAGTTTAATTCTCGAATCCTCGCCTCTCGGGAAAATCGGGAGCGTAGATATCAACAAGAGAAATGCGAAACAGTCACACGAAGAAAAAAATAACGGCAGACGAAGCGAAATATCGGACAGACTTTCCGGGATCGCGAAGGAAAAAAGTTTACCAATAAAAACGATAAAACTCGAAGCCGGACGGACGTCGAGTATAAACGATCGCGATAATTCAAAATTGCCGAAAAATGTATCATCGTCTTCGCCGTATAAGACGAACGAGAATACGAGTCTCGAATTAGATAGAGAACTCGAGAAACATGATATATTGGCGCGGAGACTTTCGTCGCTCAGAGGAAAAAACATTTCGATAAAACTTGAATCGAGTTTAACGTCGAATAATAGTAATCGTCAAAGTCCTGTTCGTCGATTGTCGAAACTAATCGATACGGGTCCCTCGACACTTTGCGAAAGCGATCGTATAGATGTCGAATCGAGTATTCCCGCCGAAGAGGAGATCAAAATCGAGAGCGACAGTGATGATACGCGTAGCGATTTCATCGAGAGCGTCGATACGCGGAATCTCCGAGTTCCGTTAGCGACGAAAAATATTTGTAAAATCGAGAAGGCTCTTCGTGATCTATCTTGCGACTCCGACGAGACATACTACTCGGATGCAGATTTGCTTCCCTCAGTACCATCGTCGCCGAAATATTTGCAAAGGATAACTCAGCAAAAAAGCGATATTCTCATCAGTCAGGTGCCTTCTTCGCTCGGACAAAATTGGGAGGATTCCGATTATGTTACTCCGTTAAATACATCGAGCGACAGTAACAAGAAGAAGAAAAATGCTAAAAAGTAAATATTCCAGCATCCCCCTCCCTTTCCTTAGTAGATAATTCGAAAAAAATTCGTTACAACTATTTTTTGTTCTGTTTCAGAGGAAGTTTATTGGCGAAACTGCAATCTCTGGTTCACTCGCAAGTTTCGAATTTGCATATATGGCGATATCAAATGTCACAGCTGAAATTCAAGGATTCGCACACGCAGTTCGTTACTTTGAGAGTTTTAGAACGCGAAACTCGTTGGCGGAGGCATTACATCACAGCTTCGTTGATCGCGGATTCTTATAATTTGTTGAATAGTCTATTCGTGTCTCGGAGTAATACGACGAATCGGAACGGTGTGTCGTCGCGCGAAACACGAATGATAACACTGATGATTGTTCCGGAAATAACGGGTGCGGTAAAAATTAAAGCAAAGAGCACTCTCAACATTTATCCCCCGTGGGATATAATGCATCGGGACAAAAGAATATTAAACGTTATGTACTTCGAAGTAATATCGAATGTCGCGAACGATAATGCTAGTGAAACGAAAAAAAAACATTCTCTCGAGCGAATTGTACAAAAATTCGATTGTCCGTGTATTCAATCAAATGCGATCGTTGAAAATTGCGCGGAGAAATTTAGCAATGGGAAGCCAAGCGCGATGCAAGCATTGTTCGGCACGACCAGATTCAGGTCGTTCGAGCAATGAATATTTTAGTCAATATACTTATTTCCGATTGACTTTTTCAAAATCATTATTTTGTTTTTCTTTTTTTATTAATTAATTTAACAAATTGAGTATCTTACCGAATGCGAAGCTGTGCCGCGTTCATGGCGATGATCTTTGTTTTGTTTACTAAACACTTTGACGAGAGAGAGAGAGAGAGAGAGAGAGAGAGAGAGAGAGAGAGAGAGAGTCTTTCGTTGTTCGTATATTGTATACAAAGTTACGCGATATCGACGAAGGGTGGGAACTCAATAGTCGGCAGTGATTACAGCTCACTTATTGCTCGAAACGGCGATATTGCTGCGAGTTGAACGGAGTGTCAATGAGACATCGCGCTTACGACAACAAATTGTGTTATTATTTTATTTTTTTTTTCTATCAGTCTTCCAGCGTATTCGCAGTATTGTCTCCAATAACGGAGTTTACAGCCCAACTATTCGACATCGAAAAAGAAAACGCATAATTTAGTACGAAACTGTTAATACATACGGACATAATATTATTTATAATTTATTATAACGAGTGTGCGTTATAAACTTGTAACGGCGCGCGGTAGGGACACGACGCGTTTCGATGAAAAAACAAAAAAAATTGTGATTTACCTACCGTTTTTGTGATATAGTTATTAGCGATTGTCGTACAAGATAAAATATTGTTAAAGAGAATGATGTTTTGTTCGTTTCATACGGCTTATGAGACGAACTGAAACTAACAATTGATACGAAATAATGTTTATTCCCGATATTGAAATGTTTTCTCTCGTTGCGCGCGCGTGTTTTTTCTCCCGCTGCTCGTTCGATAAACAGGCTTGCCGTCACTTGGACAAAGACTCGAACCGTCGAATGTCCTAACCGCGCGAAAACTCAAATTACCGAACGGCAGTTTTACCCGAATAACGAATTAGTCGATGCATCACAACGACGAACTATTAAAATCCCGAATGTATGATTTGTCAGAATATTCGAAACACCGAAATTTATTTTCCTCGAATATTCGTACAGTCGAATCGTCAAACCGACGACGAATAGTAGTCCCGAACGGTGCAAGATTTCGATTTGTTTTTTAGCCGATGCATCATTTTACCGACTGTACCATACTGCCGAGAGATACGCACAGCCGAAAGTCCATTCAGCCGAAGTACATTTTTCCCGAAAATCATTGTCGCCGAATTAGAGATCTTCGTTATCGATACACGGTACCAACACTGTCGATATATTGGCGTTCTTGAAGTTGACCTATAGTCGCCTCGTCGTGAGATATTAATTACCGTACCGGAATATACAGATAGAAAAACGCTATAAATTCCCCAAAAGTTTAAAGCGGTCAACTTGCAATTAAAAAAATTAAGAAATTAAAATAAAAAATGATTTTTCTTAATTGCAAGTTGTTGACCGCTTTGAACTTTTGGGGAATTTACAGCGTTTTTCTATCTGTATATTCCGGTACGGTAATTAATATCTCACGACGAGGCGACTATAGGTCAACTTCAAGAACGCCAATATATCGGCAGTGTTGGTACCGTGTATCGATAACGAAGATCTCTAATTCGGCGACAATGATTTTCGGGAAAAATGTACTTCGGCTGAATGGACTTTCGGCTGTTCGCATCTCTCGGCAGTATAGTACAGTCGGTAAAATGATGCGTCGGCTAAAAAACAAATCGGAATCTTGCACCGTTCGGGACTACTATTCGTCGTCGGTTTGACGATTCGACTGTACGAATATTCGAGGAAAATAAATTTCGGTGTTTCGAATATTCTGCCAAATCATACATTCGGGATTTTAATAGTTCGTCGTTGTGATGCATCGACTAATTCGTTATTCGGGTAAAACTGCCGTTCGGTAATTTGAGTTTTCGCGCGGTTAGGACATTCGACGGTTCGAGTCTTTGTCGAAGTGACGGCAAGCCGATAAACAAGATTTCCGACAGAACGAGCCGCCGGGACGCGGCGCCACTCCGCTACTGCGTGCGCGTCACAGTCAGCTGATCGTCTCTTGCATTTTGCGTGTGACAAGTGACGAGTGATTTATCCTCCGGAGAATTATAATTCCACAACGATAATAAAGTGTCGCAGATCGAAATTAATTGTTTTCATCTGCTGTCCGCGTGTTATCCGGTGCTTCACGAAACCGGTAAGTTTCGATTTCATGAATCCTAATTATATTACCTAAAGAAGACAACGAACAAGAGCAACGAAAAAACACAAGAACATCGATAGTCGAATAATGTTTGAGACATTTGATGTGTTATCGATAGATAATTTATTCCTCAAGAATTGCTAAAGTTTTAGCTCATTGATCGGATATTTTTTCATGAATTTTTGTCGCGTATCAACAATCTTACGAATATTCTACATCGATCGTGCAGCGAAATAACATTTACATAACCTCCGCGTGATTTGTTCGTTTAGAGAGGCGTAATGTCGATTGGTCAAGATCGGCCGGAGCTCTACGAGGAAGTGAAATTGTTCAAGAATGCGAGAGAACGCGAGAAGCACGACAATCAGGCCGATCTCTACGCCGTAGTTAACACGCTGCAACACTTGGAAAAAGCTTACATCAGGGACTGCGTTACGCCTAAAGAATATACCGCTGCTTGTAGTAAACTTTTGGTGCAGTACAGAGCGGCTTTCAAACAGGTGAGTTCCCCGACTTACCGCAACTTCCTCATTATCATTTATCTATTTGAATAATGAAAATAATATATTTTTTTTGTTCATAGAATAATAATAAGTTTAATGTATTTTCAGGTCCAGAGCGATCAGTTTCCCACTATAGATGCTTTCGCGAGAGCTTTCCGTCTCGACTGTCCCGCGGCGTTGGAGAGAATCAAGGAGGACAGACCAATAACGATAAAAGACGACAAGGGCAACACGTCTAAGTGCATAGCGGACATAGTCTCCCTTTTCATAACGCTGATGGATAAATTGAGACTCGATATAAAAGCCATGGATGAGCTTCACCCGGATCTTCGCGATCTCGTTGACACTATGAATCGTTTGAGTATTCTTCCCAGCGATTTTGACGGCAAAAAGAGAGTCGCAGAGTGGTTGACAACTCTGAGCAGTATGACGGCGTCGGATGAACTCTCCGACGCCCAAGTGAGGCAATTGCTCTTTGAACTCGACACGTCTTTCAACGAATTCAACAAGGTCCTTCACAATTCTTAAACTTCGATAATTGCATTTCAAACGTTAATTTTTCCTTGGCGAACGATTCTTCTGCATAGCAACTAAAAGTTGATGTAAAACAAAACGTCGTTTTCTCGGCGAACGACGAGTAAATAATCTTCTAAACTCCACAAGCTTCAATCTTGTTTGATGAACGAGATGAATTGATGTTTCGCACAGTTCACGGACGCGTTGATTCAATAATTTTTTTGTATCCAATACTCGATTACCATAAGTCGTACTAACGATAACAGAGCCAACTACTTGTATAATAGATTAATAAAGTTAATGATAGTTTATCTACACGAAAGAAGTCAATCTTTTCCCGTACGAAGTAATTATCGAAACGAATATTCCGAGAATTTGTAGCGACGATACGTTTTTTAAAAAATTTATCAACGGTTTAAAAAGACCGATTAATTTTTCGATAATAGATCGCATTCGACGAACGTTGGGGCTGTTTACGCGTTTTTCTGTGATGTTCGCGAAACAGACTTCCAAAATCGTATTTACGCGGCTGACGAACGAAAGCCGGCGTGATGGAAGTGCGCCGTGTGTAAATTCTGGAGGGAGACATTTTTATAGCGTTCGGACGCACACCCGCACACGCGTTGGTCTCAAAAGCTCCTTTGGCCTCTTTGCTATGGCACGGGGGCGATACCTTTCGGAGATCCGAAATGGGTGGAGACCGACTCTACACCTCCAAAGTCTACACGAAGTCAACTCTACACCAAATGTGTACACCGATCGACTCTACACGCGAGCAAGTCTACACCGAATAACTCCACACTGAAATGCTAACACTGCACAACTGTACACGCTGACGATCTGCATAAAAAGTATGCACCGATCAACTCTACACGCGAGCGAGTCTACACCGAATAACACTGCACTTAAAACTGTACACCAGCTAACTATCAAAACTGCGTGTGCAGTTTCTGCAGAAGCGGCTGTACACAACGATCAAAAACATGTCACGACAAAAAGTCGACACTAAAAACTCGACACGACAAAAAGTCGACTCGAAAAACTCGACACGACGAAAAGTCGACACAAAAAACTCAAAACGACGAAATGTCGACACTGAAAACTCGACACTGAATGGTATCAAAGAAAAAAAAATAGCGTCGAGTTTTCAGTGTCGACATTTCGTCGTGTTGAGTTTTTTGTGTCGACTTTTCGTCGTGTCGAGTTTTTCGAGTCGACTTTTTGTCGTGTCGAGTTTTTAGTGTCGACTTTTTGTCGTGCCATGTTTTTGATCGTTGTGTACAGCCGCTTCGTGTGCAGTTTTGATAGTTAGCTGGTGTACAGTTTTAAGTGCAGTGTTATTCGGTGTAGACTCGCTCGCGTGTAGAGTTGATCGGTGCATACTTTTTATGCAGATCGTCAGCGTGTACAGTTGTGCAGTATTAGCATTTCAGTGTGGAGTTATTCGGTGTAGACTTGCTCGCGTGTAGAGTCGATCGGTGTACACATTTGGTGTAGAGTTGACTTCGCGTAGACTTGGGAGGTGTAGAGTCGGTCTCCACCCCAAATATTCAAATGCTTCGCAGGGGCTTCAAAATGTATGTGCACAATGGTGATGATATGATACATCATTCCTGCGAAGAAGAAAAAAATTGCTTCGCACAGTCCAAAGTTACACTGTGATACGGACGTCTAAGAAGATAAATTCAGTAATAAAGGTATTTTTATTCAACCGCAGGGGAAAAAAAATATTTCCAGTCATTGGAGTCACTTTAAATTCACTATGCATGATGTTGGAGGTACACCGAAGTAAATGCTGAAAAATTACATTTTTTACATCGAAAGCTGTGTGAAGAGGCCTCGCTGGTCATTTTAATAGGCACTTTTTGCCTATTTTTATAGTGAGTGCCTAAAAAATAACGATATATTGGTGAAAAATTGAAATTGAATATTCAAACTTTCCGTCATATAAAAATCATTGAATTCATCATGCCGGAAATACCGAACGAGGAGCACTTCGAGGTAAAAAAAATGGGACATTTGGAAGAGGAAGAGCCGCTGCAAACTTTCGATCAACCCATTCTAAATTCGCCGATGGTATACGCCGCCTTCGAAACCGAAGGAACGTTGGAATATAGGATGCTGCATGACGGGTTCGACGACAAATTATGCGAGAAGTGAAACGATATGACGATAACGAAAGAGCATATGTCGACGGCTTCATGAGAGGTGTTGTCGATAAAATCGTTACGCAAGTATTGCAAATAGAGGGAAAAAAAATCATGGAAATGGAGGTTAATAAGCGGTAAGTAATTTTTTCTTTTTTTGTGTTTTGTCCCGTCTTTTAATGACGTAAATAATTTTAGAATTTACGAAGAAATCAGAAGAGCTGAAGCGAAAATTGGGAGTGGGAACAGAAGCGGAAATCGCGGAAAAAAAATCAAAATTTTGAAGTCCCGAAATGATTAATCGATTTTTATATTTTTTATATCTCTCTCTATATATATAAAAACATTACGCCGCTGTCGCTGTTTTTTATATTTTTTATATGGAATTTTTAATATTTTTTACATTTATTTTTTGCGAAGTGTGAAATAGAATAATAAATCAGTTGCATCGAAAGAATTTTTTTATTTTTGAACTATTTTTGACCAAATATGAAAACCAATGAAAACTAAAAGAGAAGAAGAGCGTACAAAATTAATACCGGAAATTTAATTAGAATTTGAATTTGAAAATGAGTTCGTCAACGTCAACAACAACGCCAACAGCAACAATCGTTGTTGGTCGGACGATTGTTGTTGCTGTTGGCGTTGACGTTGGGGCCACGACTGCCATCGTGGCCATCGCGGCTGCCATTGGGCCTGGAAGTGGCTTTGCGGCAATGGACGTGGTCGCCACTGTTGGGCAGGGAACCGGGGCTGCCATTGTCGTTGTTGTTGCTGTTGTTGTCGTTGCGGCGGGGGTTGATGGCGGTACGGTGGTGGTAGTGGTCGCTGTTGTTGTTGTTGTCGTTGTTGTTGTCGATCTCGCAATTCGTGCGCCAGTCGATTCAGTTGTCGCTGAAGGTTGCGGATTTCCTGAAACGGTAAAAATTCTTTTAAAATCATGAATATTATTGTGGTTTTATTTTCCGGAATAAATAAAATAAAAAAAAATAAAAAATTTCGCAATTTTTTTCGCAAATAAATGAAATAAATAAAATATTTTATTTATTTTGTTTATTCCGGAAAATAAAACCATAATAATATTCATGATTTTAAAAAATGATTTTAAAATAAATGAAATAAATAAAACTTACGCGTTTTGGATCGTCGAGTCGCTGTCCGAGTTGTTGATGTTGTTGTTGTTGTCGTTGCTGTTGCTGTTGCTGTTGAGGCTGTTGTTGCTGTTCGCCGTTCTCCTCTTCCTCTATCAAAATCATCTGAAAAAATAGTAATTTATTAATCACATTCAAATGGTGAAAAGGTTAAAAAAAGATTGAAAAAAGTTAAGATTAAACTCACTTTTATCGGGTCTGCCATGATCTCGCTGACTGACGCAATTTTCACGTGACAATCACCAATTTGAATGCAGTTCCAGAAATCGATAAAATCTAGTTTCATCGTAGTGTCGATGCATTCGCGTTTCGATAATTTCGTCGTCTGCGATACATGTTTTTTTTTGACAGATAGAAGTCGCCGTTACTTTCTTCCGGAACGAAATTTTTGGATTGAATGTTCAGAGATTTTTGTAAAAAAAAGTTTTCTTTAAAAAAATAACAAAAAAGTGTGGAAAAAAGCGAGTTAAATAAACCGGGAAATTACCGCTGCGAGATCGGCAAGAGGATTGCTGAACTAGAGGATTTTTTGCGTTATTGAGGTTTGTTTTTATTTATTTTATTCTTTTTATATGTGAGTTTTTTTTTTTTTTTAATACATCGAAAAAATATCGCTAAAACGTGAGAAATAAATATATATCATTTTTTATTTACTTCATTATACGACATTCCATATATGAGCTTCGTATGTCTAAATTTCAAGAAAGACGCTGCAGCTCGGTGCTTGCGGTTAAGATTGCCACGCCGTCGGCCGGGGTTCGATCCCCGAATATGACTTTTTTTTTTTTTTTTCATCTTCAACGCAACGACGAGACGCGGGGACGAGAATTTCTATATTTTTATTTTAAATAATTTAATTAAAATATTTTTTCATCGAGAAATCGAAAGCCGTCGGCCTGGATTCGATTCTCGAATATAATTTTTTATTTTTTTTAACGCTATGGGGATAAAACGTGAGAAATATATATTGTAACGAATATAACTGACTAGCTAACGATTATAGCCAACTATTGTAAGGGTTTCCGAAGAATCATGTTTAGTGGGTATTAAACGTCTAACTGGGCTTGGTTAGTTGTTGATAACACTTGATCGGGATCCCCCTGACTGTGGATCGAGAATATTACTTAACTGACTTAAATTACTGATCATAATCTTTGTTAGTGAAATATTTTGGATTCCCGAGGACGAATCTGTCTGATATTTTGAGATCGGCGTTCACTATGGGCAAGGTTAAGGGTCGACACTTTCTTGTCCGGTTATAGTGACCGATATATTTAAAAAAAA
The DNA here is from genome assembly GCA_934046635.1 of Buathra laborator. Lineage (NCBI taxonomy): Eukaryota > Metazoa > Arthropoda > Insecta > Hymenoptera > Ichneumonidae > Buathra > Buathra laborator. The sequence goes on along the minus strand of OW203897.1, from coordinate 56,212 downwards.
AGAAAAATATTTCCTAAAGAAACCATTGGCGTCGGATATTCCGGGTAGTTGTTTCAATGAAAAAGAAGATTCGTTATACGGCATAAGAGAGATGGACACCGTATAGGGAATGACAAGAAGTCATAATAATTTTTATTTTCAGGAAACTCTTGTATTTTCAGATTACTTCGCGTTTATAATGTGTGTCACAGGTTTTTCCGTATTCCCGAGTTTTCTACACTCCTTTCTCCTGTCCTTGTACGTGTAGTTTGGAACGAGAATTTGGAGTTACCCTACAATCTGGAGAAAATCTCGACGAACATGAAAACAGACAGACACATTGCAACTATGGATGAAGACTAAATAAAGTATTTAAGAACAAAATGAAGTATTTAAGAGTTAATTAGAAATGGACTTGACACGGACTGATAATTGATAAAATGAAATTAATTAGCAAGAACTTGACAAGAAAACCAGTATAGGACAAAATGAAACTATTTAGCATTGTGAACACTGTTCTTCCCAAGGTTTTTCGACCATGGTTTTCCTTGTGGACATGGACGAATGTCGGAACAGTGTAGGTTAACGAATATTGGACTGATTTTAGCATGATGGACCGTGGCACATCTTAGGGTGGACTAGGAGTTGCCGGGGCGGCAACTCAAAAGGAGGGGAGTAGTGTAACGAATATAGCTGACTAGCTAACGATTATAGCCAACTATTTATTAAGACACACGATATTAGTGAGATTGACAATAGACGAACGAACAGACGATCGATGTGATATCGATCGTCACGACAAAAGAGTCTGGACGGGACTTTTAAAGCGAGCAGACATGTGACATTTCGTGATCGGGATAATTAACGTTTATCATTAGTAATAATATCGGCCCCAAAACCAAATACGCGTGTTATTCATTCGCTCGGTCGTTACAATATCATTTTTTATTTACTTCGTTGTATGACACCTCATATATTAATTTTTTAGCCATACGCAACTAATATATGAAGTTAATTAAGTAAATTAAGAAAGACGCTGAAGCTCGGTGCATGCGGTTAAGATTGCCACGCCACCGGCCGGGGTTCGATCCCCGAATATAACTTTTTTTTTTTTTTTTTTCTTCAACGCAATGCAGGGGACGAGATTCCCCATGTTTTCATCGAAAAATCGAAGGCCGTCGGCCTGGGTTCGATTCCTGAAGATAATTTTTTTTTTAACTTTAAATTTTTTGGGGATGTGAATTATATCCAAATATTTTGATCGTTATATTCATTTTGTTTACCCCATTCATTGTGTGCCCTAATTCGCTATCGTGAAAATCATCGCAAAAAATCGAGAATTTTTTATATTAGCTTCGTGACTTTACTATAAGAAAAGACGCTGCAGCTCGGTGCCTGCGGTTACGATTGCCACGCAGTCGGCCGGGGTTCAATCCTCGAATATAAATTTTTTTTTCGATGCAATGTACACTGCCGTTCATTAATGCCTGTTTTGACAGTTCCCGCGGGAATTGATAGTTTTTTATTGTCTGGTGGAGTTCTGGTGGCGAGCGAGTTTCACATCGATGTGTCGCAACGCAGCGTCGTTGAAGGCTGAACGACAGAACCTAACAAACTAACGTTTGACATTGCCGCGGTGATGTGAACTAAGTTGGCTAATGGCCAAAATTGAATTAAAATAACTGTTTCTCTTAATTAGAATTTCGAAATTAGCGGTGTCCAGGTCACCCTAGATGATTCCGCGACATCGAGTGACTTTGGCTCCGCAGTTTTTAGCGTTCCGGCATATGAAACAGCTTTTCCAGTGTACCGCGTCGAAGCACGTCAATGCCCGCGATGTCCAGGTCACCCGAGATGATTCCGCGACATCGCGTGACTTTGGCTCCGTAGTTTTTAGCGTTCCGGCATATGAAACAGCTTTTCCAGTGTATCGCGTCGAAGCACGTCAATGCCCGCGATGTCCAGGTCACCCTAGATGATTCCGCGACATCGAGTGACTTTGGCTCCGTAGTTTTTAGCGGTCCGGCATATGAAACAGCTTTTCCAGTGTATCGAGTCGAAGCACGTCAATGTCCGCGATGGCCAGGTCACCCTAGATGATTCCGCGACATCGAGTGACTTTGGCTCCGTAGTTTTTAGTTGTTCGGCACATGAAAAAGCTTCTCCGGAGCATCGCGCCAAAGCACGTCATTGCCCGCGATGTCCAGGTCACCTTAAATGATTCCGCGACATCGAGTGACTTTGGCACCGTAGTTATTAGTTGTCCGGCACATGAAAAAGCTTCTCCAGAGTATCGCGTCAAAGCACATCAATGCCCGCGGTGTCCAGGTCACCCTAGTGATTCCTCGACATCGTGTGACTTCGGCTCCGTAGTTCTTCGTATTTCCGGTAGACCAGGTCGACCTTTTCGCAGATCCGGCAGTCCAGATAGAACTCTTCATTGTTTAGGTAGTCCAGGTCGAACGCTTCATAGTTCTCGAAGTCCAGGTCGACCTCTTCGTAGTTCTGAGAATCCAGGTCGATCTCTTCGTAGATTTCAAGAATCATTTTATAGCTTTGCAATGCGCGATCGACTGTCGCGAGCTTATGATGCAGGTTTTGCATAGATTCAAAGAAAAACCAGATGAAAACGATGATTCCGCTTCGACTATCGGAACGGGATGTCCGATCCGATGTCACTGAACCCTCCCTCGGAGTTGATTTCATCGGTCTAAATTTAATCGAATATTTGTCTTATAGCTTCGCATTGCGCGACCGACTGTCGCGAGCTTATGACCCGGGTTTTGCATAGATTCAAAGAAAAACCAGATGAAAACGATGATTCCGCTTCGACTATCGGAACGGGATGTCCGATCCGAATTCACTGAACCCTCCCTCGGAGTTGATTTCATCAGTCTAAATTTAATCGAATATTTCTTTTATAGCTTCACATTGCGCGATCGACTGTTGCGAGCTTATGGCACGGGTTTTGCATAGATTCAAAGAAAAACTAGATGAAAACGATGATGCCGCTTCGACTATCGGAACGGGATGTCCGATCCGATGTCAATGAACCCTCCCTCGGAGTTGATTTCATCAGTCTAAATTTAATCGAATATTTCTTTTATAGCTTCACATTGCGCGATCGACTGTTGCGAGCTTATGGCACGGGTTTTGCATAGATTCAAAGAAAAACCAGATGAAAACGATGATGCCGCTTCGACTATCGGAACGGGATGTCCGATCCGATGTCAATGAACCCTCCCTCGGAGTTGATTTCATCGGTCTAAATTTAATCGAATATTTGTTTTATAGCTTCGCATTGCGCGACTGACTGTCGCGAGCTTATGACCCGGGTTTTGCATAGATTCAAAGAAAAACCAGATGAAAACGATGATTCCGCTTCGACTATCGGAACGGGATGACTGATCCGATGTCACTGAACGCTGGCTCGGAGTTGATTTCATCGGTCTAAATTTAATCGAATATTTGTCTTATAGCTTCGCATTGCGCGACTGACTGTCGCGAGCTTGTGACACGGGTTTTGCATAGATTCAAAGAAAAACCAGATGAAAACGATGATGTCGCTTCGACTATCGGAACGGGATGTCCGATCCGATGTCAATGAACCCTCCCTCAGAGTTGATTTCATCGGTCTAAATTTAATCGAATATTTGTTTCATAGCTTTGCAATGCGCGATCGACTATCGCGAGTTTATGACACGGGTCCCTCCGTGGACTGCCACCTTGCCGTGGTGGAGGGGCTTGTGAGTCCTTGTGATCTACCAAGCTCTGCCAGCGGGGGCTTCGGCCCCTGGCAGGGTCTCCCATGCTGGACTGGTTGGTAGTGAAGGTCCAGACTAAGAGCGGTCCTGAGGAGTAAACCTCGTTCAAAGAATCCGCAATCTTTCGATGTGTTCAACCGTGTCCAGACGATGCATGGCTCTGCGTTAGTGAGTCGCAAACGGTGATCTCTGAATACCTGGCGCCCTTCAGTTATAATCAATGCCTTGCCGCAGCATGCAGGCTCTCCTGCGGTCGACCTTCTTTCCTTGCATACTCGTGGGATCCAAAATGAAAAAACGTTCTCCTCCTGAAAAACAAACCGAGACGTCTGGCTCGTCAATTCCAGACAAACCCGATCTTCCGCAAGGAAGATCTTCTCAATCCGGAAACGGATTGAATACAAGTCGTTATTTTGTTGTGAAAATGGCAAGTGGAAATTTTGATTCGGTTAGTCCTTTTTTGATTGATCGTGTGCTGTCAGAATCGGTTGGTAACGTGAAGAAGGTCAACAAAACTCGTGACGGCCTAATGGTTGAGATCGCTAATGCAAATCAAGTTCCCAAACTCATGAGTATGAAAACTTTCGGGCAATATGCGGTTACTATCGAACCACATAAGACACTAAACTATTCCAGAGGGAAAGTGACGTCAAGAGAACTTTTGAACTGCTCGAATCAAGAGATATTAGAAAACTTATCACCTCAAGGTGTCATTGATGTTAAACGGCGGACGTTTATGGAGAATGGTGTTCGTACTGATACGGCAACGATTATATTGACGTTCAACAAGCCCGAACTACCGAAATCAATAAAGGCTGGCTATCTTTCTCTACCGATCGATATTTGGGTACCGGCACCTTTACGTTGTTACAAATGCCAAAAGTTCGGTCACACTTCAGATACATATGAAAACTCGGAAACTTGTAGCTGTGGCAACCCACCTCACGGTGATCTTCCTTGTCCGTCTAATAAAACGTGCGTCAACTGCAATGGCTCTCACTCCGCGACATCTAATCAATGTCCCGTCTTTAAAACAGAAATGGCGATCCAGACTCTCAAAGCAACGGAACGTATATCGTATCCGGAAGCCAGACGGCGTATTTTTGGAAACGCTCGCTCCTTTTCAACAACCACATATGCTTCAGCAGTTGGTAACTCTAGTCCTATGCATGGTAACATAAATGTCCAAGAGTTAGTAGCGGCACTGGTTCCGGAACTCCAGCGGGCTCTCCAGTTCGATTCTAGAAACAGCGAATCTTCATGCACCAAAAAACTGCCTGAACCTACATTGATACCCTCTCAACCAAAAGTTCCAACTTTAAAAAATTCTGTCCCAACATCAGTCCTCAGACAGTCCGTGACACGAAAGCAATACGCAACGGCGAAACTCATAGCTAATGAGACAACGTTCGATCCATCGAGAGGAGCGTCCTGGTTTGGGAAAAATAAAAATCCGACTGAGAATCGAGCAAAGCCCAAATTGAAGCGTAACAACACGAATGCTACTTCCTTAGCAACATCCTCAGCAACTTCTGCTGCTGACGACCCTAATCATCAGTTAGACGGGGGCGGCTCCCCTCCTGGAGCAGCACCACCAAAGAGAAAAATCATGCGACCGGATCCACTAAGTAATTCTGACTCGGAAGAAGAAATGGAAGACTCAATTTTCGACAAAATATGAACAACTAGAGTAAGCCCAGATGATTTAGACGATAATTTTACACAGAAATGACCTATATACAATGGAATTGCAACGGCATATACCAACACCTCAATGAGTTTCAGCTCCTTGTTAACGAACAAGCACTTTCAGTGATTGCACTTCAGGAAACACACCTCAGTCCCCATCATTCTTTAGCTTTACGAAGTTACGATATTTATAGGAAAGATGTGCATTCAATAACAAGAGCAAAAGGCGGTGTCGCGCTTTTTGTCCACAAGGACATGTCAGCCCTACCGCTAACTCTCGCGACTGATCTTCAAGCGATTGCAGTGCAACTTGAAATTCCACAGCGAATTACTTTATGCAGTATATATTTCCCCGATCGAAATTGGAATCGCGACGCACTCGAAAATCTAATTGCACAACTTCCATCGCCGTTTATGGGCGACTTTAACGCGTATAATACGTTGTGGGGTTCGAAAACAACTAATCGTACTGGGCGGTTCATAGAAGGTTTATTGGACGAACATAATTTGACCATCTTAAATTCTGGGCTTGACACACATTATATATCAGCTTCGGGAACCTTTTCAGCCATTGACATATCTATATGTTCCTCCTATATTGCTCAAAAATTTCATTGGAAACCTCTAGAAGACTTGCATGGAAGCGACCATTATCCCATTGTTCTATCCACAGGTCATCAATCTCCACCAGCTTACAGACCTTCAAAATGGAGACTAGAGTCGGCAAACTGGGACTTGTTCCGAAACTCTGTTTCACTACCAGAGGAATATTCAGGAACAATCGACGAAATGGCTGAAGAAATTTCCAAGTCTATATTATCAGCAGCAAGCATTGCAGTACAAAAAACCAGCTCCACACGTAAACGCAGACACGTGCCGTGGTGGAATCACGACGTATCACAAGCCATAAAAAATAAAAGGATAGCTTTGAGAGTTTTCAAATCGAACCCAACCGTAGATAACCATATCATTTTTAAAAAGTGTAGAGCGATAGCGCATAAAACGATAAAAGAAGCAAAAATGTCTTCATGGAAACATTACGTAAACACAATCAATATATCTACCAATTTATCGGATGTATGGCGTAAAGTGCGCGCGATATCACGAAGTACTAATACTCCAACCTCGTTATCGTTACTAATTGACAACCGTGCCATAGATGATCCACTTGAAGTAGCCGAAATACTCGCTGCCCATTTCGCCTCGGTTAGTTGTAACGAAAATTACGATGAAAATTTCCGGCAAATAAAGGATAAAATCGATCCACCGTTAGATTTTTCACCGGATCAGGAGTATGCATATAATTCTGACATAACGCTTGAAGAATTAGAGTACGCTCTATCGCGGGCTAAGAACACAACTCCTGGACCTGATGACATACACGTATTGATGCTGAAAAATCTATTAGCGTTTTATAACCTAATCTGGAAAGACTCCTATTACCCAACGCAATGGCAAACAGCCACTGTTATTCCCATTCTAAAGGAGGGGAAAGACCGAAAAAACGTTTCGAGTTATCGACCTATCTCATTAACTAGTTGTCTTAGTAAAGTTTTCGAAAATATAATCAATTACAGGCTTATGTGGATTCTCGAAACGAAAAACTTAATAGTGAAAGAACAGTGCGGTTTTCGGAAATTTCATTCGACCATTGATGTATTAGTCCACTTAGAAAACTCGATACAAAACGCTTTCATTAAAAATGAACATTTTGTCGCAATATCTTTTGATATCGAAAAAGCGTTCGACATGACCTGGAGATATGGGATACTACAGCAAATGCATAAGTGGGGCCTGCGCGGAAATCTTCCAAAATTCGTACAAAGTTTCCTTCATGAAAGAAAGTCTGCCGTTCGAGTTAGAGATCAAATTTCTGCACTACGCACACAAGTCAACGGCGTACCTCAAGGATCTCCAATTAGCGTTACACTATTCATCGTCGCGATAAACAAAGTTCTAGAAATATGTCACCCACGAGTCACGAAATGCGCGTACGTTGACGACCTAATTACATATGCATCGGGAAATGATATTGTGTCAATAGAGTACAGATTACAAAAATCAATAAATGAACTCGACAAACTAGCAAATGACAGAGGATTCCGCTTTTCCACCCATAAAACGTAGTGTATTGAATTTACAAGGTCCCGTACAACACATGCTAAACCAAAACTCCTCCTTCGAGGACAAGAAATAGCTCTTGTTGATGAAGCCCGCATTTTAGGTGTTATTTTCGACGAGAAGTTGAATTGGAAATCCCACATACAAGCAACTGTTATCCGATGTCAAAGGTCGCTAAACATCATACGATGTGTGTCGAACATAAATTGGGGTTCAGATCGAGAAACGTTACTCGCATTATATAGATCACTCGTTTTATCAAGAATAGATTACGGATCAATCGTATACGGATCGGCACGGAAAACAACTCTATCAAAGCTCGACACAATGCACCATCGTGGTTTGCGAACCGCTATTGGAGCGTTTCGCACTAGTCCAGTGTCAAGCATATGCTACGACGCAGGTTTTAGTCCACTCAACTTAAGGCGTATGGAACAACAGTTAAGATATGCGGGAAATCTAAGAGCCAAAAAGAACCATCGAAACCACACAATTTTTGAGAAACCGTCACTACTAAATATGTATAAAGACAAACCTTCGGCAACCCGTCCATTAAGCGTACGTGTTCAAGAAAACCTCAAACAAGGGAACGTGGAATTATTTGAAATACATGAATATGGATTCAATAAATGTCCAACATGGTTGATACCGAATGCGGAAATCAACATAGAATTAGCCGAGAACAAAAAAGAAAACACTCCGTTAACCCTGTACTTTTCCGAATTCCAAAACCTTTTAGCGCAGTATAAAAATGCTTGCACAATCTTCACAGATGGATCTAAGAGCGATTCTGGAGTAGGAAGCGCGTTAGTAAAAAGTAATAACATAAGCAAGTGGAAGTTCCCTCTTCCTACGAGTATATATACTGCCGAACTGTCTGGAATCTACCAAGCGTTAGAACTTGTTCTGCAAAGTAAAGACGAGAATCGAACTATCCTGGTGTGTTCTGATTCGTTAAGTGCCATAAATACATTAAAACAAAAATTTTCTTATGATCCACTAGTCCAAATGATTATGGACGATCTACAGTTGTTACAAGAAAAAGAACAACGAGTGATTTTTATATGGACCCCGCGGCACGCAGGGATAAAAGAAAACTATACAGCAGATAAAGCAGCAAAAGAAGCGTCTCTAGATGAGAACGCAACATTTGAAAAAACAAGACCAGCGGATCTTCTTATGCAAATAAAAATAAAAATGAATGAAGTTTGGCAAAATACGTGGGAAAAAAGTGATACCAAACTCCGAAAAATAAAACCAAATGTTGACAAATGGTTATTGCCGCAATCCCTATCGAGAAGAGAAACGGTTGTGTTAACGAGACTAAGAATTGTCCATACGCGATTAACACAGTCTTACTTATTTGACACTAACGAGCAACCTATTTGCGAGCGATGTAACACTCACGTTACTGTCAAACATATATTGGAATCTTGTCGGAAGTATGAGCGAGAAAGAAATATGTCCAGAATAGGAAAAAATATTGAAAAAATACTTGAACCAAGTAAAACACAAATACAAAAAGTTATAAACTTCTGCAAAGAAACAAAGTTGCTAAGTGAGATATGATTGAGAAACAAGGAATGGATAAAAACGTTTAGAGATAACTTAATTTGGAATAATGAATGAGATCGAAATATAATAAATCTACAAACGGCCAATGACCTAGCAGTCGACGCCGTATATACAAAAAAAAAAAATGGTCGATTGTCGACGTTGATTCTCGAAATCTCGATATTCGAGGCTGAAATTGTGAAAAGGTCGATTGTCGTCGTTGATTCTCGAAATCTCGATATTCGAGGCTGAAATTGTGAAAAGGTCGATTGTCGTCGTTGATTCTCGAAATCTCGATATTCGAGGCTGAAATTGTGAAATGGTCGATTGTCGTCGTTGATTCTGGAAATCTCGATATTCGAGGCTGAAAATCGTGAAATGGTCGATTGTCGTTGTTGATTCTGGAAATATCGATATTCGAGGCTGAAAATCGTGATATGGTCGATTGTCGTCGTTGATTCTTGAAATCTCGATATTGGAGGGTCAAAAACGCTGATTTGAGACAAATATCAGATTGTTACGAAAAACACATTTCCGATGCGTTCACAACGACAAGTCGTCATTGTGTCCGAAACGCCACATGTCCGAGTCGTATTTTAGCGTTCACAACGACAAATCGTCATTTCATCGGAACCAAAGTAAGATTTTGGCGAAATCGTGAAATGGTCGATTGTCGTCGTTGATTCTCGAAATCTCGATATTCGAGGCTGAAAATCGTGAAATGGTCGATTGTCGTCGTTGATTCTCGAAATCTCGATATTCGAGGCTGAAAATCGTGAAATGGTCGATTGTCGTCGTTGATTCTGGAAATCTCGATATTCGAGGCTGAAAATCGTGATATGGTCGATTGTCGTCGTTGATTATTGAAATCTCGATATTGGAGGGTCAAAAACGCTGATTTGACACAAATATCAGATTGTTACGAAAAAACACATTTCCGATGCGTTCACAACGACAAATCGTCATTGTGTTCAAAACGCCACATGTCCGAGTCGTATTTTAGCGTTCACAACGACAAATCGTCATTTCATCGGAACCAAAGTCAGATTTTGGCGAAATCGTGAAATGGTCGATTGTCGTCGTTGATTCTCGAAATCTCGATATTCGAGGCTGAAATCGTGAAATGGTCGATTGTCGTCGTTGATTCTCGAAATCTCGATATTCGAGGCTGAAAATCGTGAAATGGTCGATTGTCGTCGTTGATTCTGGAAATCTCGATATTCGAGGCTGAAAATCGTGAAATGGTCGATTGTCGTCGTTGATTCTTGAAATCTCGATGATCGAGGCTGAAAATCGTGAAATGGTCGATTGTCGTCGTTGATTCTCGAAATCTCGATATTCGTGGCTGAAAATCGTGAAATGGTCGTTTGTCGTCGTTGATTCTCGAAATCTCGATATTCGAGGCTGAAAATCGTGAAATGGTCGATTGTCGTCGTTGATTCTGGAAATCTCGATATTCGAGGCTGAAAATCGTAAAATGGTCGATTGTCGTCGTTGATTCTGGAAATCTCGATATTCGAGGCTGAAAATCGTGAAATGGTCGTTTGTCGTCGTTGATTCTGGAAATCTCGATATTCGAGGCTGAAAATCGTGATATGGTCGATTGTCGTCGTTGATTCTGGAAATCTCGATATTCGAGGCTGAAAATCGTGAAATGGTCGATTGGCGTCCTTGACTCTCGAAATCTCGATGATCGAGGCTGAAATCGTGAAATGGTCGATTGTCGTTGTTACGTTCAGCGTAACGCTCTGTTTATTTTCCCTTTTACCACCAATAAAAGTTGAACCTCAGATTCTAAAAAAAAGAAGAAAAAGGGAATCGGGCTAAAACTCCTGTCTAACGATATTCCTTATTGCCTACTGCGAGATCAGAATCAAGTTAGCCTAAATTCTAACAACCTCAGAGTACTACCTTAACGAGTCGACGCCGACGAACCTAGATAAAATAGATCCGGGCCCCACAAGTAGATATGTAAGGCGGGTTCTAACCCACCCGGGGCGTATTGAACCAAGCGCTCGGTCGGCGGCGGCGGTTCGAGGCGTGTTGCGTGGGAGGAGGGGGGTATGGGGTGGTGGGTGGGTGGGTGGCAGGTGTGCGGCAGGTAATTGGTGGGTGGTGGGTGGGTGGGTGGGTGGGTGGTTGGCATTTTATTGTATTTAGGGAATCGGTGAGTGATGAGTGGGTGAGCCAGGTGGATGGTGGGTGGTGGGTCGGTGGGTGGTTGACATTTTCTTCAATGTTTCGAATCGGTGAGTGACAGGTGGGTGAGCCAGGTGGGAGGTTGGTGGGTGGGTGGGTGGGGGGGGGGGGGGCTATTGAACTGCTCAGCCTTGGAGGGTATCGCTTGGCCTGTGCTCTGAGACCCATCTGTCACTTATCGCCTATGATTGTATAAACAATTATAAATAAACACTTCGGTGTTAAAATCAAATGCTCGTTAGGTGGGTGAGTGGGTGGTTGATATGATAATGTATACAAATGCTTTAAGTAGTCTAGCCCTCTTGTCACCCTTTGAAATTTATGACCGCGATAAACATCCATATACAAATACTAATATAATAGCTGCATGTATCGAATGCTCGATGAGTCAGACCCTTGTTCTCATTCTCGGCATTCACCACAGGGGAATGTTATATAAACAAACATCGTCGCGAGGAATATCGATAGCTTTATATGCAGCGTGCATTCCTCTGGATATTGAGAGCGCAATATGCATATATATTCTAATGGGTCAACACTTATCGCTCATTCATAATATTAAAACTCAATAGGGATAAACACACAGTGGTGTTAAAATCAAATCACACTCTTTAAGCGGCTGTGAAGTCTTCACTCGATGGCTCGCTCACCGCCTTACCCATCGTCATCAAGGGCCCTGTCAAGTGTATGCGTGGTGGTGAAGTAAGCGCCTTGTTCTCAGCTCACACTCCGGCGGCATCGAATGTCTCGAAAAATATCAATCGACGCAAAATAAATAGATGCTGTAGCGTTGTTTAGGTTTAGCATCCCTTCCAAAAACACCCTTTTCTCACATTTCTTTCCGATAGCGAGCAACCTCGCGATTGGCTTTTTTAAAATTGGTGGAGACGGTGAAGTTAGAATATCTTTGACTTTGAAAATTAGCTGATCACTCTGCAATCATTCTGCAGCTTCGAGCGCATCGCGAACACTGTATAGTTGAGATTTCCGTGTAAAGTATTTACTGTTGAGATTTCCGCTCATGTGTTTAGTGTGTGTTCTCATACCTGTGCGTGATAGACAATGGATCGTGATAAGCGTAAAAAACTTGTGCACCTTATGGAGAGAGCATATTCGACTCTCAACGAGAGAACGCTACCCGGCGAGAGGCAAAAGTGGATCGACATCGGTGAAAAAAATGTGAAACTTTTGAGTTCGATTTTACGCAAGTGCGATTCACTTACGATCCATGATAAAATCCAAATTCAGGCGACGATAGTTAATTTAAAGTCGATGATCGAAAGATTTAAAACGACTGGTGCCGGTGCAGTTTTGAAAAAAGTGCAGTGGTCCGACCTCGAGACGGCATTTGCCCGACGCGTACGTACAGGTGTCGTTACAAACCTGCAGCACAAAGATTTAACGGAATTCATAGATGATTCTAAACGACTCATCATCGTGAGATTAAAACGAATGCTGAATGGAACCGCGAGGAAAAGAAGGAGACGCTCGTTAAAAGTTAACGTCATCCTCGGATGCAAATTCAGTGTCACAAAAAATGCAGAAAATCTGGAGGAGAATAAATTTTTTAATACACGAAATGAAATTATTCTTCGCACCACGAACATCGATGAGTGGTTCAGGGAGCATGTGAAGGAAAAATTATTGCATAAAGTGGAGGAGTTTCAACAAAAGAAATCGGGCAGGACTCTCGTTGAAATACTCAATCTCTAATTTAATATGAACAAATACGTTCCACTACGAGGAGGATTGTCCACATTCGTCAGCGTTCCGCGGGATTTACAACTGAAACGAGCCATTGTCAACATCGCCAACAATGATGAGTATTGCTTCCTGTGGTCCGTTACAGCAGCGCTGTCCCCGCCGGTTCAACGACATAGTGATCGCAAGAGTTCGTATCAACATTTTCGGGAAGTTCTCGAATATAAGGATTTTAGTTATCCAATGAAGCTGAAAGACATCCCCAGGTTTGAAAAAGTAAATCGTTTAGCGATCAATGTGTATGCCGTAGAAAGTAAGAAGCGAAAATCGAAAATTATATCGGAAATTGTACCAATATATTTGAGTAAAAAAAAGAGCGAGCGTCCGACAATACATTTGCTTATGCTCGAAACAACGTTAAATGTAGGTGAGAATAATCCGATACATCATTTCGCGTGGATTAAAAATCTCTCACGACTTGTTAGCTCGCAAATATCAAGACACAACGCGATGACGTGGCTTTGTGATAGATGCTTGTGCCACTTCCAAACCGAAGCTGGCTTAGCGAAACATAAAATCGATTGTTTTAATATAAACGGCTGCAAAGTGAAACTTCCCACGGAGGAAGAAAAGATTCTGAAATTTAAAAACTTTAAAAATAAAGTTGATGTTCCATTTGCCATTTACGCGGACCTGGAATGTCTTTTAGAGCCCAGTCAATCGACACCTGGTGATCAGAAGCACGTTCCACATAGTATCGCTTACTACCTCCATTGCGCGTATACCAAAGATATTTCTAAGTGCAAATCATACCGAAGCATAGATTGTATCGAATGGTTCATGCGAGAATTGCGAACGTTAGCTGATTTTATTACACCGCGCGTGCTAACCGTTGTTCCAATGAAAAAATTGACGGTTGATCAGATTCGCGAATTTCAGACAGGAACAATCTGTCATATTTGTGAGAAACCGTTTAATGATGGTGAGATAAGAGTCCGAGATCACTGTCATTTTACGGGAAACTATTAGCGCAAATACGCTGATAAGAAAACTATAGTTTTCTTATCAGCCTCCAAATATAACGCTAATTTTTCGATGCTGCTCGGCATGAAGCGAAATGAATCGATAAATCTATATTGCACGCGCGTTTTCGCTACGTCTTTCGAGAAAGAAATATATTTTTCTTTATTGACCGGTAGCAATTGTATTGAACCTTCAAATTGTGTTGCCAACGCTCTAATCAAAAAATGAGAATCGTAGCCCGATAAGTTATGAAAAATGACTGGCACAACGTGCGATTTTGTGAATTGCAAGTTGCATCCGTTATGCGCGGCCCCTCGATAGTTGCCCGTAAAATGACAGTGATCTGATAAGAAAACTATAGTTTTCTTATCAGCCTCCAAATATAACGCTAATTTTTCGATGCTGCTCGGCATGAAGCGAAATGAATCGATAAATCTATATTGCACGCGCGTTTTCGCTACGTCTTTCGAGAAAGAAATATATTTTTCTTTATTGACCGGTATAATGCGGAGTATCTATAGTAATGACGAAGAATTCGCTTTGTTGACGAGAAAAGGAGTTTTTCCCTATGACTATCTTGATAATTGGGGAAAACTTGACGAAACGGCTTTGCCATATAAAGACAATTTTTTCTCGAAACTAACAAGCGAAGCGATAAGCGACGAGGATTATACGCACGCGATGAATGTTTGGCGCGAGTTCAACATAAAAAGTTTAGGTGAATACTCGGACCTTTATTTAAAAACAGATGTACTTCTGTTGGCAGACATTTTTGAAAATTTTCGGCAGACGTGCTTGAAAACGTATAATTTGGATCCGTTGCACTATTATACTGCACCGGGCCTCGCATTCGATGCAATGCTCAAGTTCACGGGAATTGAGCTTGAGTTATTTACCGATGTAGACATGTTGCTGTTCATTGAGAAAGGCATTCGAGGAGGTATCGCGCAGTGTACAAACAGATACGCAAAAGCAAACAATCGGTACATGAGCGAAGATTTCGACTCGAGCGCAGATGAAACGTACCTTATGTACTACGACGTTAACAATTTGTATGGTGCAGCGATGAGTCAATACTTACCGTACAGCTCGTTCGAATGGTTGGAGAAATTTGACGATCTCGATATTGAAAGTACTGAAGATGATGCTTCAACGGGTTATATATTTGAGGTCGATTTAGAATACCCGCGAGAACTCCACGCCGAGCATAAAGACCTACCGCTGTGCGCTGAGCACTTCGTGCCCCCCATTCCCGGATGTACTCAGTCTAAATTGATGACAACGTTATTGCCGAAACAGAATTATGTAATACATTATCGCAATTTAAAGCAGTGCCTCAGTTTGGGTCTAAAGTTGACAAAAATCCACAGAATATTAAAATTCGAGCAAAGTCCATGGATGAAAAAATATATTGATTTGAATACAGACTATCGCAAAAAAGCAACTAATGAGTTTGAAAAAAATTTTTATAAACTCATGAACAATGCGGTCTTTGGCAAAACAATGGAAAATGTGAGAAAACACCGAGCGGTAAAACTTGTCACCAAATGGGCTGGGAGGTGGGGGGCACGAGCCCTTATAGCGAGAGCGACTTTCCATAGCTGCACCGTTTTCGACGACGATATGCTAATAATAGAGTTAAATAAAACGTCAGTCAAATTCAATAAACCGATATACACAGGCTTTACAATTTTAGATGTTTCAAAGATCTACATATACGATTTCCATTATAACTATATGAAGAACAAATTCGGTGAGAACGCAAAAGTAATGTATACCGACACCGATAGTTTGATTTATCACATAAAAACCGAGAATGTATATGAGACGATAAAACGCGATTTGTACAAATTCGACACATCGGATTACCCTGTAAATAATTTGTATGATATACCTCAAGCGAACAAAAAAGTACTTGGTTTGATGAAAGATGAGAACAACGGTAGAATTATGACAGAGTTCGTAGGCTTACGAGCAAAATTGTATGCTTACAAGGTTATGAACGATCCGAAGGATAAAAAGCGCGCAAAGGGTGTTAAAGGATCCACCTTGAGAAAAATAACATTTGCCGACTACAAGAAGTGTTTGCTGCAGCACGAGAATCTTATAAAGTCACAATGTTTGATACGCAGCCGAAAACATGTTGTTGAAACGGTTACGCGAAATAAACTAGCTTTAAGTTGGAGTGACAACAAGAGAATGTTGCAGCGCGGCTCTACGGATACGCTTGCGTGGGGATATGGTGGATAAGGGTAGAAATAATTGTACACATATCTCTCTATATATATAAAGTTACCGCCGCTGTCGCCGCCGCCGCCGCCGTGTCAGGAATCGAGGGAAGGGCAAAAATATTCTAAGTCCCTCAAAGGGGATTCCCCCTTGGGCACCCCATCGAGCAAAAATATTCTTAGAATATTTTCGGTCGACGGGGGGAGGAGGAAAATATTCTAAGTCCCTCTGAGGGGGACTTAGAATATTTTTCGGGGGGAGGGGGGGTGCGGAGGAGCGTGGGAGAGGAAGGCCAAAATATTCTAAGTTCCTCTAAGGGGATTTCGAAGGAGGCAGCAGCGGTGGTCGGCGGCGGAGAAAGAAGCAAAAATATTCCCCAAATGGGTCTTAACTCAAAATAGTTTACAAGTGACGAGCGAGCGCGCGTAGCGCGCGAGCCCTGGGAAACGCTAGTATATATATATTGTAAAAAATTCGTATATTGTATATAGTATATTATAATATTATGTGTGCGTGTGTATGTGTATTGTATTGTATTGTAATTTTTTAAAAAATGTATGAAAATATATGGAAAATTATAATAAAAAAAAAAAAAAAAATGTGCAAAATTATAAAATTATCTATCGATTTCTTCTTCTTCTTCTTCTTCTTCTTCTTCTTTTTCTTCTTCTTCATCGTGTCTCTCTTCATCATCGTCTTCGTCTTCGTCGTGTCTCTCTTCTTCCGCATCGTCATCGTCTTCATATTTTTCTTCTTCTTCTTCTTCTTCTTCATCCTCATCCCCCTCCTCTTCTTGAAGCGCTCTGCGAGCGCTCGCTTCCCGTCTCTCGAGCTCATCGACCGTCGTTGATGCAAAACTCGATATCGAGCTTGAATCATCGAGCATCGCCAAACGCGCTCGCTCGTTTTCCCGACGCATTTCCTTCGCGCTCCAATACGTTGCATCCGAATCGATGTCATCGGCATCGGATGGAGATGGAGTTCGCGGTTGGGGCCGTCGCGCTGCCAAACGCGCTGCCACTCGCTCCCTATACCAATTAATCCACGCGGATTCGTTTTCTTCGTCATCATCGTCATCATGCTGATTATCCGTAGCAGCGGTGGCGGCAACAGCGGTAGCGGCAACAGTGGTAGAGGCAAGGGTATCGGTAGGAGGCGACCTTTCCTCTTGGCGCATTGTACCGTCATTTTCACAATTTACCCGCGGTCGTTTTACCTGGGGTTCGCCTGTAGATGGATAAATCCACCCTGCCGTACCGGCAGTGGCAGCAGCAGCGGAAGAAGATGATGATGATGATGATGATGATGATTGTGTACCCGATGGACCCGGGACAGCACCGTCAATTTGAGCGAATTCATCATTGACATTGACATTGTTGCGGCTTTCCCATCGAGTCATTGTTTCATCCTCCAGAAATACTCCGTTGTTCCAGATTTGATATTCATCGGTCTCGCTATCATCCTCATCATCGCCATGAGTATTTGGTCCTCCCGATATTGTCAACTGGCGTGCTTTAAGCACACGCACCATTGCGTTACAGAGATCCCGATTAGAAAAATAACCGCTGTAATATGCAGCGAGAATATCACTTTTCCTCGCGGCGAATAAGACACTCCGAAGTTTTCGCAGAACCACATCTCGCGACATAAATCGCAACATACTCAATTTCTCGCGCGGCCATCGGCGGTTAAGGGAAGAATTTCTCGTAAGGAGAAACACCAAAAGCACGTACACACTCGAATACGTAAACGATCCAATGGTCATCGTGAACGAATTGTTTTCTCTAACACGGGTGAAAAAGAACTAAGCTCTGTCGCGTCTTGAAAAACTAATGCCATCCACCAAAAACGTTTCAAAGAGTGGGAAGGGGGGGGGGAAAAGAGTGAAACTATGGACTTTTTTACACACCTGCACGGAAAGTTCGTACTTTGCTCCCTGATGATAGGGGAGAAAGTGAGCACTTTTCTCCCTTGGGAGTTACTTTCCGCCCTTGGGACGGATTGTTATGAAATTTGACGTCTGGAATTTATTATTTAATTACTGATATTTACTTCGAAAAAATTCAAAATTAATTGTGTTTTCGCGCGTCGACGCTCGCGCCACATGGTTCCCGATGCTGGTAAATCACTCTAGCGTGACGCGCCGTTGTGACAACTGCTCGCCTCCTCAAGTGCTCTTGTGTTGCATTAACCGGTGTGAATATTAGAGTGAAAAAGACAATTAGTGAAAATCAAAATGATTTCTGCGGAGAGTTCCTCATCAAGTGATGAGAGTGAGGAATCGATGGAAAATGTAGTAGCCGCGGAATTCCGTGCACAAGCGGACGAAATTGAACAGGAGTTATTACCTGATAAATCAGCTAAAAAGTACGAAGACTGCTATACACAGTTTAATAGCTGGAGAAAAGAGAAAAACACAAAATCATTCTCGGAAGATGTGTTTCTCGTTTATTTCAAAAAATTATCAAACGTTTTGATGCCATCAACTCTCTGGTCACGTTGGTCTATGCTGAAGAAAATGATGGACTTGAGACATCACATCGACTTGAATAAGTACGAGCGGCTAAAGGCTTTCGTAAAGAAAAAGAACAATGGATACAAGGTCAAGAAATCCAATGTTTTCACCCGAAGTGAATTCGACGCGTTCTTATCCCAGGCTGATGAAAACGAATATCTGGATATGAAGGTAAACAAACCGAACGAAGATACGAAAACATTGGTTACTCTATTCTCAATTATTTTTCCATTGTAAAATAAAATTCTATTTCGTATATTTATTTCCTCTGACAGTGAAATTGCCATTGAATAATCAACGCGCGTATTACCAAAGAGTACGATTCACGTGTAATTCAGAAAAAATTTCGACAACTTCCCAATGGAATAAAAATCTGAAAAATTCAACGTTAACATGCTAAGAAAATTAATTTTGCATAATAAAAGTTCCAAAAAGTTATTAACAAATTAGTAAAAAAAATTGTCCAACGAATTATCCGGTAATTAATCTTTTTCTTTAGCCGAAATTTATTCAATAATTTTTTTGAATATGTATGAATTTTTCGCGATTTTTTTCTAATCTTCGAAAAAATAAATCATTTTTTTGGTTTTTTTATGAGTAAAAAAATGATGAATTTGGAAACTTAGAAGAAATTCTCAAAAATTCATAAGTATTTAAAAAAATGATTGAATAAATTTCGGCTAAAGAAAAAGTTGGATTACCGGATAATGCGTTAAACAATTATTTTTTTACTAATTTGTTAATAACTTCTTATAATTATTATTATGGAAGATTAATCTTCTTAGCACCTTCTATATGGTTAAATTTTTTCAAATTTTTAGTTCATTGGGAAGTTGTCGAAATTCTCTTTGAATTTGACGTGAACCGGACGCCTTGGTAATACGCAGTGATAGTACCTCCTTAAAGAAACTTGAAATATACGGGACGAGTGATTTTTTACATTCTCATGTTTTTTGTTTACAAATTATCAAATAATTAATTATCACATATATAATTATCACATATGTACATAAATTATAAATACCGAAAAAAAAACGAACGAAAATACGAAAACATTGATTATTCTACTCTACGATACTTATGTTCTACATTCTTCCTTTTCTTTACAGGTTGTTCTGATTCTCGGAGTTTTTGGAGGGCTACGAACTTGTGAATTCACTAATCTTCAAATAGAAGACATCCACGATACTGGATCTCGTCTCTCCATTGACGTAATGAGGTCGAAAACTACAGTGGATCGAGACTTTGTTGTTGCGAATCAGTATTACGTTACTGTAAAGAAGTACATAGCTCTAAGACCTCCGGATTGTCCCACGAGCAGATTTTTTCTGAATTACAAGAACGGTAAATGCACCCGTCAAGTAATCGGAAAAAATAAATTCTCGAAGATACCGAGCGTGATAGCTACTTTCTTGCATTTGCCAAATGCTAAGAAGTACACGGGTCACTGCTTTCGCAGAACCTCCGCGACTTTCCTATCAAACGCTGGAGCAAATATAACAACGATTAAACAGCACGGGGGCTGGAAAAGCGACAAAGTTGCGGAGGGGTATCTAGCAAATTCTACAGAAAAAAGAGGAAAAATCTTTGAAGCCATCGCTGGTGAACCGATTGCTTCGACATCAAGAATGGAAACGAACCTATGCGGACATCGAGGTAAACGTCGGAAGCGTAAGGATGATTCGGAAGTGTCGAGTTCATCGGAAGCAACAACATCAGACTCAACATCGGACGAGATGCCGCGCAAAAAACAGAAAAAGCAAAATGCTCCCATCGTTAAACGTGGACCAACAGTCGTTTCAGAGGACTCTGGTTTCATGGACGATCATCTCAATGAAGTGCCGTCTTCTAACTCGCGGACACTCAACTTAGAGCAGTTTGACGTGCAAAAAATCAAGATTACGTATACGTCAAAGGGAAAAAAAAGCCGAAAATAACACTACGATAAGAAAATAAAAGCGATCTTTATTTTTTATATTTGTTATAACAGTAACCGAGATTACCAGAAGAAATAGTTATTCTTGGATAAAATTAAATTTTTTTCATCACGTGTTTGACTAATGATTTTTTGTTTATTAACTATGAAGGTAACAAATTGACAAAATTCATATTTTTTAATTGTTTCGATGAGAATTTTTTGTTTTGATTTGTTTTCTTTTCTACTTTTTGTTAAAAATAATTCGAATTGTTATAAAAAAATAAACTCAATATTCAACGAAATATTCCAAATTTTCTTACTCGGCACAACCATAAATTCTTCGACATTGGTAACTCAACCCCCCACCGGTCATATTTTTTAGAGTATACTTTTTTTTTCTTTTTAAAATTTTGGGTGTTTACAGTGGGGGGGCTTCGCCCCCCCAACCCCCCACCGGGGGGCTCCGCCCCCCTGGACCCCCCCTAGCATAGTGTACTATTCATCTGGTAGCCGAAGCCGTTACCGAACTTTCCGTAACAGGTTTGTAAAAAAAAAGTATTTGCCCCGCGGGCGGAGTTGGCATTCCAACTCGTGTGTTTGGTTCTGCCCTCGGTGGGCAAAGAAGCCCGGAGGGCCCTCGGGCCTTCGGCCCTCGGGCCCCCGACCCTCTTTTCCCACCTCTGGCATCCCCCAACACACTCGTCAGGAATGTCCAACTTTCCGCCCTTGGTGCAAAATATACTATTTTTTATGAAGTACAATTTGCACTCTCTCAGGGTACCACATATTCGAAGGCAAGAGAGAGAGAGAGAGAGAGAAATAGCGAAATATGCGGGGGGTCATACAAACCTTCGCCGGCGTAGAGGAAAACAAGTGCTTCCAGAAACGGTGCATAGGCCATGTGCTCGAAAAGAAAGGAGCTCGAAAAGAAGATGATTCTCGCTCCTTCACTTTCACTCTTTTTTCTTCTTTCTTTCTTTCATTCTATTCTATTCATCATGTTGACTTATTGGAGGATACGCAGAGAGGCAAAATATGTGCCACAATATAATTATTATACACACAATTGTTTTCACAAGTCTGACTTATCAATCCAACTATTGTGTGAGTTATCAAATCCGAGCCATTTTACATAAAGTTTGTCGAGTCGTTTTTTCAACTAGATAAATATCGGGGTGTTTGACCGCGAGTAGCTCTTGCTCATAGAAACCACCGGCAATCGGTTTATTCTCATAGTCTCTTAGTCTGTACGTCACAGGCAAAGTATTCAGTATTCGAGATATCGTAAATATTTCCGTCGTCCAGTTGGGTGTATAGCCTTTCGCAAAAATATTTTTATATTTACTAATTCGAACTTTTTCGCCAACTTGAAACTTTGGCTTTCTGGTATATTTAATTTGTGGTTGATCGTACACGGTATGCAAAAGATTTTTCTCATGTTTAGCGCGTACGTCTTTTGGCTTCATTCTAATAGTACGATGTATTGTGGCGTTGTATTCGAAAAGCAACTTCTCTATAATATCAATCCACTTATAACTTCTGCGAAGACTAAACTGTTTCCACATTTTATTTTTTATTGTTCGATTGAAACGTTCGCAAATCGATGCTTTCAAGTTGCTAAATGTCGAATACAAATGAATTTTATATTGTTCCATGAGAGATTGAAAATTTGAATTGTAAAACTCTCCACCATTATCCACCTGCAATTTTGATGGTGTTCGCCCCTGAATAAGTACAGACTTCATTGCAGCTGTTGTATCTTTTCCCGTCTTGCTCTTCATCGGTACAGCCCAAGCGAATTTCGAGAATATATCAATGACGGTGAGTAGATACTTGTATCGATTGTTTTGACTGGCGTAAGCTGACATATCGACGAGATCAGCTTGCCAAGTCTCATCGAGGCCTCGAATATCCACATGGCGACGAGGATAGTTCCGTCTAGCTGATTTATGTAGCTCCTCCACTAGCGCTTCTTTGTGCGCGCTCATTTTCAATAATGTTTAGTCTAACGTCCACGTTGGCAATGGCCTTTGAGTTTCGAGTTGCTAAGTCTTGTACTGTTTCGAGGTTGATATTTACGGTTCTTATGATATCTTGCATTGTCGTTTCAAGCCCCTGAACCAATAGTAGATTACTGTCATTCTTTTCTTTTCGTAAAATCTTCACTGTAGTATGTACTTTGCGATGTAAGACGTTTAAGGTTGCAGCATCGTCTTGTTGTTCAGGGGCGGCAACGTTGCGGAGTCTTTTGTTCTCCAAATCATAATGACCGTCTTCGGTTAATTTAAATCCAATACCCGGATTACCGGGAACGCCGGGGCGGCCGGGAAGGCCGCGATTTTTTACACCTGCGCTCTTATCGAGCTGTCGTCCAAACACATCGACACTCATCTTGCAAATGTTTAGAATCTCGATAGGTAACGAGTTAATATATTATCTGAGCCTCCCGTAGTTCCTCTATAATTGACATAATTTCGTTTCTATGAGAGGAGTTGCCAGCTGTTTGTGATGCCAAGAGTAGACGAAGCCGATTCACTAGCTCGTTTGGATCATCCCAATAAACATAATCCACCTTAACATCTTTTTGCGTAACTTTATATTGAGATATACCTTTTCCGGTGTATTCAACATCGTTTAAAATTTTTGCAATATAATTGATGAATTTGAAAGTTTTATTCACACGGATCGCTTCCCTATTCTTGTAATACTTCTTATGCGCATTTGTTCTGATAATTATATCCTTATAATTTTTCATATCATCGACGCTAATATGAGCAACATTGGGTTTTTTTTTAAACAACAGTTCGATAAGTCCGATAGTTTTTCCATAGCTTACATCTCCTATTTGAATAGAAGTAGCGTTAAAATTTATCGGTGAGTCTCCAATCATTAGCCTATCATTAGCAAGATTTCTCACCCCATACGAAATGTCTAAATCGGTCGTTCTATTTGATCGTAACAATGCGAGATATTCATTTATTAATTTATCTACTTCAGCGTTTGTTTGTACGATTCCATTATCATCATCATCGTCGCTATTAATGGGTTCAGTATCGCCGCCATATGCCGACTTAAAAGAAATATCCTGCTCACTGTCATCGTCGTCGTCGTCGTTGCTATATTCACGTTTCACTATTCCACTCGTCCCAGCTCTTTCAACAATGTTGTCATAATTTATTTCATCCTTAATTTTATCTTTACTTTCATCCTTAATTTCATTCTTAATTTCCTCCTCCTTAATTTCTTTCTTCACTAGTGCCGTATCGTGATTTTTACTTGTGTGGGACGCATTCACTAATTTTTCCAATGGATTCACCAGTGGTTTGAAGACTTCTTGCATCGCCTGTTCATTGACCTCGCGGCCAGTTTTCAACATTTTATGTTTTCGTCGAATTGCATCGCTGGCTTTGACGATTTTACGCAAAAGGTCTTGTTCTTTAGAAATATTTTCACTCTTCATGTTGCCGCAGCTGAGTCGCGGATACTACTGTTTCAGCATTGGCTAGTGATATAATATTTATTACTTATCGATGCACGCGAAACAGTCAAACCCTTTCCTATATCTGCCCCGATCGACACCACTATCCTTGTCAATCATAATAAATCCATACTTATCGACCCAGCATGCCGAGCATAAATTTTTGAATTCAGCGTAGGGCATATCAGTGTTTACGTGATCATTGTATATATGCTTGAGATTCATTTCATCTTGCTTAAATAGTACTAGGAGGTTAGCGTTATCACGCACGAGATGTTTCGGGAAACGTGCATATGTCTGACAGAGATAGAATGAATCAACGTGCTCATGTCTACCCATTGAAAAATATGCTCGAATATTATCCTGTTTCTCACATGCTACATCATCGAAAATAAATATTGAGTTCGGTCGAGCCTCGCTTGGTGGCACCACTTGTTCATTCTCGTTGAAGGCAAAATATTCAACACCGTCTACAGACTCAAGCAGTTTTTCTAATAACTTATACTTTGGCTGCTTAAGAGATTTCGAGTATATATAAATATTTTCGAATCGCAATCCATTGGGATGAGTGATGAGTGTAAGCAACGCATTAGTTTTGCCGCAGTTTGATGGTCCGCAGAACACTGCACGAACGGTATTTGGTAATAAATTACCATGACGTTTCACGATCTTTTCATTCTGCGCAAACTGATCGAAATTGATCACAGGTAAATTGGTGGATTGTGTCTTGAACTTCATCCCGATGCAGACTAACGAGAAACCTTATAAATAATTGTTTATATATAAAAATTTCCTCAGTGACTCATGAGTCTTCCGATGGATAAGATCGTGAAGAAACGTGCTAAAAAGCGTGGTAAAGGCTTGGTTAACAGTCTTATCAATAATCTCCCCGTTGAATTACATCTGCCTGGTTATCAGTACTGTGGACCAGGAACAAAGCTATCGAAACGTCTTGCACGGGGCGATCCGGGAATTAATCCGCTCGACGCAGCCTGTAAGGAGCACGATATCGCTTATTCGAAAAATCGCGAAAATCTCGCTGCTCGAAGCGCTGCGGACGGGGTATTGGCTGAGCGCGCTTGGAAACGCGTCCGCGCCGCTGACGCTAGTGTAGGTGAGAAAGCAGCCGCGTGGGCCGTTACCAACATAATGAAAGCTAAAAGAAAATTTGGTATGGGCTCGAAGAAAATTAACAACGTTGGACTTGGAAAGATAATTGGAGCTGCCAAGAAAGCGATGATTCATAGTAATGATTCACGCGTTGTCATTAAAACAGCTCTTAAGGGTGCGCGCAAAGCTCTGAAAAAAGCAGGCGGTAAATGTAAAGTACTCACACCCCGAGTACTACTTGTGCCAAATAAAATAGGTGGTTTTCTACCATTTCTCGTGCCCATTTTCGCGGGACTTAGTGCCGCTGGGGCATTGACCGGTGGTGCGGCTAGTATAGCTAAAGCTGTTACCGCTACTCAAGCGGCAAAACGAGAATTGGAGGAGAATAAGCGACATAGTCAAACGAAGGAGGCTATCGCGTTGGGTAAAGGCTTGCATTTAAAGCCCTACAAAAAAGGTTTCGGACTTCATATTGCATCAAAAAACGGAAAGTGACGCTACCACACCGAGCACTAACTGCCACCGACCTATTAAAGTATGCAAAAATTATGGAAATTCCGCACTTTCGTGGAGTTTTTATGAGAAATGGTTTACCGGCGAGTGGTCCATTCAAACGGAAGTCTGCAATTATCAATCTGGACGATAAGAATGGAGCTGGTACACACTGGGTTGCATACAAAAAGTTTGATAATAACGTTATATACTTTGATAGTTTCGGTGATCTTCAACAACCTGTAGAATTTGTCAGTTATGTACGTGTCGGTAGCGTGAAATATAACTATAAACAATATCAGGCATATGATACAGTAGAATGTGGTCATTTATGCCTTAAATTTCTTTGTAATCAACTGAATAGTAAGGAGAAATATTGTCTATATAAACACTAACCATGATGCTTCACACTCAGTTCTACATCAGTCGGCATCATGAATGATACTCTTACATTGACCATATCTGGAACTTCTTCCATTCTCGAAGCTCAATATTTCCCTCCTATTGAACTTTCCGCGGATAAAAACTATGCTCTAGGACTGGTTGAATTGCTAAGCTTCAACTCAATTCCCAATATAGACGTTGATAATAATAAACTTCACATTGGCGGCGAAATAATAAGTATTCCGACTGGTAGCTATGAAATTGAGGATATTGAGAATTATGTGAAGCCTATCCTGATCGGTAAGAATATTACTATCGATATTAAACCAAATAATAATACTCTACGCGGCGAAATTAGATGTGATCATGATATAGATTTCACACCTAGAGATTCTATTGGTCGGTTACTAGAATTCGCACAACGCATCTTGACGGCTAATAAAAACCATGAGTCTGATCTTCCCGTAGCCATTCTCAAAGTGAACGCTTTAAGAGTTGAATGTAGTCTCACAACCGGTGCTTATATCAACGAGCGAAAAGTACATACTATTCACGAATTCTTCCCATATGTCCCGCCGGGATATAAAATTATCGAAGTACCATCACAAGTCATTTATCTCCCTATCCTCCACAAGATTATTGATTATATTCAACTGCGAATAGTAGATCCGGACGGGAATTTAGTTAATTTCCGCGGGGAAGAGATAACGATTCGGTTGCATATTAAATCTCAATAATAATAATAATAATAATGGCTATCGTTTTTAACCGGAAGCCTAGCAATTATAATAAGCCATCATGCGCACGGCAGATCAGTCATCGACTAGCCCCCAAGGTGCTAACACATCAGAACGTGCAACTTCTGAAAAATCTCGCCCTCAAGGTCAAGCAACGCGGAAAAAAATTGTAAAGCGATTGTAACGTTCACCTTTTTGGCCGTTGCCACGCACACGGTTTGAAGGCTCACGTTAGGGGTTCGGGGCGAGCAAATAATCGTTAGACGTTGTCATTTCGGTGAAAATAATAGTTTTTATTAAAATAACATGAAAAATGCAATACATGGTTTGAATTCCAATATTGTCGACGTTTAACTTAAATTATCGTGAACACAAATTTCCCTTGAAATGGAATCAAAGTTTGAATCCTATGCTGAAAGAGCGAAAGATCTAAATTTTACCGACAGTTTGTCGGTCATTTGTGAATTAGAAAGTTTTTCTTCATAACTTTCGAATATCACCAAAAGAACATTTATAAACCAAGATTTCTGATCCATCGATGAAAAAAAGCAATTTTATAATTTTATGATTTCGTAGACTGAATTACCGACAGAGCTTCGCTTCTCGGCATTACTTTATAATATAACGCGTTAATTGAATTTAGAGGTTATTAATTGCAAAAGACATTATTTATAAACGTGATTTTAATAACGAAACTATTCTGCCGTGCCCACATGGTGGTGCAGGGCCCTCTTCAGAGAGTTCGGCTTCCACGAGATCGTGAACCAACCGTGTCGCCACTTGGTCGATCCGCGACTCGCTTCCGGCTTACTCTCGTCCGGGTTACCTCCCCTATCGCGGTTCCCTAATAGCGTTGACTGGTAACAGGAATGCGAACTACTTCGTCACCAAAGATGTTTGCACCCTGGTTCGGGAAATTGAGTACACCTGGAGCCAACGTCACCGAAGGCTCTGGGGACCCGGAGGTATTGAGGGAGGGACTACATGTTCCCCGTCGCCGGTGGAACTGCGGTACCGATTCGGTTCGCGCTCGCCCTTTTACGGGCGCGCTGGTGCTTATCCATTCGCGAGAAAATGCGGGATCTAGCGGCCACGTCGCGAATTACTCGCGGATACTTCGTTCACGAGAAAATAATCGAGATGCGAAATTCTCGCGATAGTTGCGAGAACGAGCGGTGTCCTCGAAAGCTGAGACACCGTCTCAACGCCCCCCCGGACCCGAAAACATCCTTACAGGATGATTTTGGGGCCTTCATTCTGCTGGTTCTCTGATTTTTTCTCGTGTCCACTTAGATTGATTGATTGATTGTTGTCCTCTGTTTCGTGTTGTCAGGTTGACCATCCACCCAGTCGGATTGACTGACAAACAGTCGCATTGACTGTTGTCCTCCTTCTCGTGTCCAGTCGGATTGACTGGCTCACAGTCGGATTGACTGTTCTCCTCCTTCTCGTGTCCAGTCCGATTGACTGACACCCAGTCGGATTGACTGTTCTCCTCCTTTTCTCGTCCAGTCCGATTGACTGACACCCAGTCGGATTGACTGTTCTCCTCCTTCTCTACCTGTTTTTCTCAAATTAATCGATCTACTATTGAAGTTAACGCCTAAACAAAGATATTTCCGCCCCTCCAACTATTACTGTTTGAATAATCAATTTTATTTTCGAAAACTTATGGGACCAGCTTCTTCTGCGGGCATGACTTAGTTTGGCCTAATTCGCTTGTTCTCCCATGGCTTCCTCCCGTGTGATTGCTTCTAGATCGAATGTGCTGGTGGGATCGGTGGTTGCCACTTTTGGGTCAACACACACTTTAATCACGACCGCGACTATTCGTCCATCACTTTGGTGAGAAACGTGCCCCTATCAAGATCGAATTTTTAATGGCACAAACGGTCTCCCGACAGAATACTCTCCCTGTAAGTTCTCTAGAATTATTAAATATTCGCACCCCTTTTATTCTCCCATTTTTATTTTATTAATTTAGGACGTAATTTCTCCAGTGGACGATATTTGATTTTTATTTGATGTTTGGATTTTACTCGTAAGAGTGACCCGATAGTTATTTATCGCTCGTAACTTACAACTCGTGCTATAGGAGCTTATTTTTCCCGAAGAATTATGAAAAAATTTACGGTACTTCCATAAGACCAAGTTACGATGCCAAAATTTCTCCGAAAGACGCTGTTATTTTCCTCCTGAGATTCCTTTTTACTTTTGATTTACTTTATTCCGCGGTTGTACTGTTTTTGTGATCTACCGCCATTGTTTTTGCGATTTACGCAAATTTATTGATTTACATTGATTTACACCCGAGTATTATTTTTTTTATGCTCTGTCGGTAAGTTCCACCAAAATGACCCCTTCGCTCGCCCCACGTTGGGCGCCAGTTGTAACGTTCACCTTTTTGGCCGTTGCCACGCACACGGTTTGAAGGCTCACGTTAGGGGTTCGGGGCGAGCAAATAATCGTTAGACGTTGTCATTTCGGTGAAAATAATAGTTTTTATTAAAATAACATGAAAAATGCAATACATGGTTTGAATTCCAATATTGTCGACGTTTAACTTAAATTATCGTGAACACAAATTTCCCTTGAAATGGAATCAAAGTTTGAATCCTATGCTGAAAGAGCGAAAGATCTAAATTTTACCGACAGTTTGTCGGTCATTTGTGAATTAGAAAGTTTTTCTTCATAACTTTCGAATATCACCAAAAGAACATTTATAAACCAAGATTTCTGATCCATCGATGAAAAAAAGCAATTTTATAATTTTATGATTTCGTAGACTGAATTACCGACAGAGCTTCGCTTCTCGGCATTACTTTATAATATAACGCGTTAATTGAATTTAGAGGTTATTAATTGCAAAAGACATTATTTATAAACGTGATTTTAATAACGAAACTATTCTGCCGTGCCCACATGGTGGTGCAGGGCCCTCTTCAGAGAGTTCGGCTTCCACGAGATCGTGAACCAACCGTGTCGCCACTTGGTCGATCCGCGACTCGCTTCCGGCTTACTCTCGTCCGGGTTACCTCCCCTATCGCGGTTCCCTAATAGCGTTGACTGGTAACAGGAATGCGAACTACTTCGTCACCAAAGATGTTCGCACCCTGGTTCGGGAAATTGAGTACACCTGGAGCCAACGTCACCGAAGGCTCTGGGGACCCGGAGGTATTGAGGGAGGGACTACATGTTCCCCGTCGCCGGTGGAACTGCGGTACCGATTCGGTTCGCGCTCGCCCTTTTACGGGCGCGCTGGTGCTTATCCATTCGCGAGAAAATGCGGGATCTAGCGGCCACGTCGCGAATTACTCGCGGATACTTCGTTCACGAGAAAATAATCGAGATGCGAAATTCTCGCGATAGTTGCGAGAACGAGCGGTGTCCTCGAAAGCTGAGACACCGTCTCACGATATTTACTCCGCGTATTTTGTATCTGCTGCTGGCGAACGCGATGGACGAGGAAATAGTCAATATTCAGACACCCATCGTCTTTGATGAATCCATAACACACTGTGAGATTCATGCTCATCAGCCTTACGCGTCATCATCTTTTAACAACAGTGATGAGATACGTATTGCAGTTCAACATCAAGATCTCAGCTTGCTCCCTAGCAAGAGTTCGCTTCACATATGTGGAAAGCTCATCAAAGCTGACGGATCCGCAGCTGCCGCTTCTACAACTCTCGTGAACAATGCAATTTGTCATTTGTTTGAGGAAGCTCGATATGAACTGAATGGTATCGAGATCGATCGAAACAAAAATGTCGGCCTTACGAGTCTCATGAAAGGATTTGCATCTCTACGTCGCAGTCAACCTTCAGTAATGGAAAATACTGGCTGGCTTGATGTTGAAGAAAGGAAATCACTAACTAATTCAGGTTACTTCGATGTGTGCATACCGCTCAGCTTGATATTTGGCTTCGCTGAAGATTATCATAAGATTGTCGTCAATGCCAAACACGAGTTGATTCTCGCGCGATCAAAAAATGATCTCAATGCAGTTATTCAAACAGCAGCGGAAGAATTTAAAATTGCACTGCATAAAGTCGAATGGCTTATACCATATGTCTCAATTTCCGACCAGCGGAAAATACGACTAATCAATTTTATAGCTAAAGATGCCCCGATCCCCATGAGTTTTCGTACATGGGAATTATACGAGTATCCCCTACTCCCCACCACCACGAAGCATGTATGGACCGTTAAGACATCTTCTTAGTTGGAAAAGCCTCGATATGTAATTCTAGGCTTTCAAACGAAGAGAAAAAATAGTACCAACAAAAATGTTAGTAATTTCGATCATTGTAATATCAGCGACGTGAAATTATACTTGAATTCACAATGTTATCCCTATTGCAACCTGAATCTCGATATTAATCAAAATCAGTATGCTTTGCTATATGGGATGTATGCGAATTTCCAAACTAGTTATTACGGTAAAGAAGCTGAACCATTGCTAAACAAGGAAGAGTTTTTGAATTATGCTCCACTCATTGTGATTGATTGTTCAAAGCAGAACGATACTCTCAAGTCCGGACCTGTTGATATTCGTCTCGAATTTGAAGCTAAGAATAATTTTCCCGCCGGAACATCAGCACACTGTCTAATATTGCACGATCGAATAGTCGAGTACAATCCAATCAGCGGCGGGGTAAAAAAATTGGTATAAAAGGCACTTCCATATGGGAAATCTAGTTAGTATTAATCAAGATGGACTTCGTCGTCGATGTTCAGGGCTTCAAGAAACCGATTGACGAGTTCGTGCTGAAAGAAATATCAATTCTTGAACTTGCCCGCGACATAGCAGCTGATCCCATAACGTTGCTCGTTAAACCACCATGCTCATGGGCCGATCTACCAGCGAAATACAAGTGTATGAATTCGTGGCTACAACGCAATTTCCATGGAATGTCCTGGGAGTCTGGAGAAATGTCTTACGAGGGGGCTATAAGTTTCGTTCGCGCTATCTTGACGCTTGGAACAACCGTTTTCGTAAAGGGCTTGGAGAAAAAAAGGTGGCTGGATCGCATAATGATTGGTACATCGGTGTCCGTTGTCGATTTGGAAACGCTGGAGTGCCCATCGTTGCGTAAACTATCAACCGCAATACCCGCCATAAGATGTCCGCATCATCCTAATCTCTTACTAAAATATAACTGTTCCGATGGGAATGTGAAATCCCTGAAGACTTGGATAATGCATATAAGGCGCAATATAGACGAATGAAGGTGTTTTGTAAAGAAATAAAACAGATGTACATATATGAGTTTTTATTTTTTACGTAGAAAACCTTTTACAATCCAAATCAAAACTTATGTTATTAATACTGTATTATACAATGATATATGAAAACTCTTATTCTACATAAAGTTCGATTTGGCTGTCACACAAACACGACTGGAATTTTCACACGACTTGGAATGTGACACTGTTGTATTTTCCGCCGTGATACGTCATGCGGAGATGATTCTTCTGCGATGATTCAACCATCTGCGTGAACAGCGCCGGGTCGTCCTCGAAAACTCTTGCAAGTCGCGCCGGTAGGAAGACAGCGAATTCTCCGTTGAGCTCAGCGACGACTCTTTTCCCGTATTTCGTCACCACGAATTTTAGATGGCTGACCGGATGTTCTTGCTGAATTTCCAGCTCGATCAGCTTCTTCGTTGGAAGGAATTCTGGCATCTTGCCCACCTTGTTGACAGCTGATAGATCCATTTTCGAGGACTTGAATGTTGTCGAATGTCTTCAATATAAAGCGCAAGTCTGATCTCGTACGAATCAGATTTTGTACTTCTTTGATATTCTTCAAGAGTAGTTCGATGCGTAGTTTTAGCTCACGACGATTGCTTTGCGTACAGTCTTTGCTCTGCATCACGTCTTTGAATGGTACAATTTAAGCTGCAGCATCAGATTTTGTATCGTCGCACTGCATCAGCCCCACCAAGAAATATCATCTATCAACTCCGCCTTCTGCTTCTCTAACCCTATCAGCAACGAACATTCGATACTAACGAATCACAAGTTTTGTTATTGTTTCTTCATGACTCACTGGACGTATGAATCACCGCTTTAGAACGACACTTTTCACAATGCAATCGGCGAGGCGCTGGTCCATCAACGTGAGTTCTCATATCTGGAGTATTCCAATGCTCCATGCATGGTAGGTATAATGCTACTTCGGGATCAGCACGGAGATGTGCGGGTAATCGATCCCACAGGAGATGAATTTGTGTTCCCCAATACTTGAGAAGTTTAGACTTCGAAATAGTCTTCAGCTCAGCCTTTGATAACTCCCATGGATTTTTAACATAACGAATGACGGGTGTTGCATTGGCTGCATTCATCTTGCCGGTAAATTATGGACTGAGCAATACGAATTCAATATTCCACGCGACGATGTTTGTTTATTTTAAAATACCCCTCCCCTCCTATACAAAATTCCGAGAACAAGGGTCTGACTCATGGTGCATTCTTTGGATATGAATGCTCTATTCATTCTTTGTTTATCGATGTTTATCGCGGTCATACATTTCAAAGGGTGACAAGAGGGCTAGACTACTTAAAGCATTTGTATACATTATCATATCAACTACCCACTCACCCACCTAACGAGCATTTAATTTTAACACCGAAGTGTTTATTTATAATTGTTTATACAATCATAGGCGATAAGTGATAGATGGGTCTCAGAGCACAGGCCAAGCGATACCCTCCAAGGCTGAGCAGTTCAATAGCCGCCCCCCCCCCCCCCAACCCACCCACTCACCACCCACCAATTACCTGCCGCACACCTGCCACCCACCCACCCACCACCCCATACCCCCCTCCTCCCACGCAACACGCCTCGAACCGCCGCCGCCGACCGAGCGCTTGGTTCAATACGCCCCGGGTGGGTTAGAACCCGCCTTACATATCTACTCCCACAGGCGGAGGCCGAGAAAGGCCGTCTCTGACCTCTCTTCCGAGCGCTCCCCGACAGATCCAAAAAAAAGAAACTAAAAGGAACAAGGCCCACTTACCGTAGGGATCTACTACTATCAATATCGACTACCGCCTCATAGATCTTTAACTCGGTATAAACTACCTTACCGTGGCCAAAAACCATTTAAAGAGGAACCTACGGTCAGTCGTTTAGAGCCTTCGGGCCCTAGATACATAGAGTCGGGTCGACAAATTATTTTCGTTAAAGGAAACGCCTTAAAACGTTGTTCAAGTTGGGCTTAATTCCACAGGCTAAACGAAAGGAGAAGGGCTTTTGATCATGATCTTAGCAGGGGGAAGAAGGGATTATTGTTGGATAAAAAGCACAGACCTCCCGACTATTCGCAATAAAGAATTTAAAGAAATAACAATGGCAGTTCTTTAACAAGGAATTAGAATAGAGATAATGGCAGATAGAGAAATGAAGCTGAGAATATACTTCGTTAAGGGGGCTGAGTCACCTAAAAATGATTTTTTTATTTATTTTTTTTAAATTTTTTTTCTGAATGTATATACGGTGTACTACATACACACCAAATTTTAGATCGAAATTAAAAAAATTACCGAAGTTAGAAGCATTTTAGTAATATTATAAATATTAGAAATAAATAATGTGTGAAAAAAAAAAAATGCCGAAATGCAATACAAACAATGCCGGAATACCGCATCTCCGCACGTTTCTTTTTCTTCTAATAAGAAGAACAAGGAACATCGAGAAAGGAACAGAAAAAACAATCGATGCCGAAACTGCGTTCGGTAGGTAACGATTTACCGACCAAAGGGTCGTTACGTCTAATCGATGCGACTCAGATTATCGCCGCTACCGCGCTTTGTTTTGAGTCTGCGATACACCGGCGTAATGTAGCAGCGATGATTTTTACTTGATTGTGTCAATCGGCTAAAAAACTGCGCTTGTAAACTCCGTGTAATTAGTTAATCGTCAGTGTTTACAGTTTTTCCGAATGAACGGAATATATTCTGTATTTTTGCCCGCAATGGTGCAAAAATGATTTTCACAGTGACAGTGTCGCAACGCGAAAAGTCTCGCAGAATTAACCTCATTTTTAAACGTCACATTTGACGTAAGAGTATTTTTAAAAATTTTTTAAACATTTTTTTTGCATTTACGAGATTTGTAAAATAAAAAAAAGAAAAAAAAAATTCTAAGTTTTATGTGATAGAAAAAAAAGTGTACATTTTTGTGACAAAAAAAATATAAAAATAATTTTTTTTTATTGTGAATCACCCAAGTTGGTTATTTTCATTAATCTGTGAAATTCATTTTTTGACACTTATATTTTTCTTCGCTTGCCGCAGGTTTCAGGGAGAATGGGCCCACCAATTTTGGATTGCGACGGCTCATTTTCTTCGTAACAGTCAGTGTTACGGAACGAGTGCGGGGATTTTTCATGCGATCAAAAATGGATTTATCGCAAGCCATTATGTGAGTGGTTACGAGACAAAAAGTGGAAAAAGTGAATTTTTTGGTAGTTTTTAACTCATATCTTCGCCAGCGAAGCTTAAAAAAAAAATCCCCGCACTCGTTCCGCAATAAACTCTCCAACGAAGAAAATAAGAGGTCGCAAGCAAAGATTGATGCTTTCGTTCAGTCCGAAAGCTGCGGCAAAGGAAAAATGTTTGACCATTGCCCATAACACTGGAATACACCGTAGGTCTCCAAAAAAATTTACAGCGGTAGTCTAACATATATATATTATGGAGGTAAAATTAAATTTTTCATTAAACTTATATATACTGGAAAAAAAATTTTTTACTTTTCGATTTTTTAGGTGACTCAGTCCCCTTAAGAAAAGTAACAAAGGACACAATTTATATACAGGATTTGCTCTCTCGAACGCCTGTGTTTATTCTTATAGTAGTAATTAAATATACATCGTTAAGTAACGATAAAGAGAGTGACGCCACCAGAAAGGCAAAAAGGGCTTCACCTCAATGAATCTGTACAAACGATACACATTCGATGATTTCAGGCGTAAAGAACCAGGTAGAAGAAATGGCCATGCACTCTCTGACTATAAGCGTAATACTACAAATACAATACTCGACTAATTTACTTCAGCCCTCGAAAAATTCTCAACAGTAACCAACTTGAACATCAGTTTTGTTTAAACAAAATAACTAAACGAATAAACTGTAAGGAATTTGCCGAGAAATTTCTTTTCCATGGCACGCCACTAGATAAATTAATGTGGAAAAGAAATAAAAGTAAAATTCAATATTTTCTGTTTCACATTCATACACGCCACGACCAATTCACGTTAAATTACGTCTCATTTTAAGAATAATTACATTCATTTATTTTTATAGAATTAACGATGCCCGGTTCGGAAATCCTTATAAGGAGATACAATTTTATATTTCACGCAATACGTATAAAATTCAGAGAACATAGGAGAGCGTATTTCTATTCGACGATACCGGTTTTCTTTGTTTAGACACCGATGAGATTCGTTTAATAGTCGGATTGGAACACCACTCTTGTGATTTCTTGCATATAAAGTATTTACCTATAAAGCGGCAATGAGACACCAAAAGGCTCTCTGGTAATGACTTCCAGGAAACCGGAAACAAGAAGAGAGGGGACCGATGCCTACGTGATCTCGTCCGCGCCCTTTTTCTTTTCGATACCCCACCCCGTCACTTACGGCGCGGGCCTGATAAACGAAATTATGCCTGAAAGAAGGACTTAAGATCACGGGCCAATCACGGAAGAGATCCGAAGCATCACCTCATCTTCTCGTTACTGTACCAAAATTCTATACGGAATAGATATAAAAAGACACTCCTATAACAAAATCCCCTCTACATGTCACCAAGAAAAATGGTATAAAAACCCCGGAAATTGTGCGCTCAGGAGCCACTTTAGAAAGAACAGATAGACAGACCACTTACCACTTAGAAATATCATTTAGAAGCACCCGTTTTGGAAGTACCCACATCGAAGTATCATTCAAAGAAACTGTATAGACCATACACCCTATAACCAGATACCAGTTACTTAGATACTCTCCGTAATACCATTTAAAATCACCGACGTTAGAAATATTCATTTCAAAGTATCATTTTAAAGAAACCGATTTAGACTATATAAAACGACGAGAAAAACCACCGAGGTTAATTTTTGAAGTTTCGATAAAAATCAAGAATTTCGTACAGTACAATTTTCATTGAACTTTTTACCAATTGTATCACCCAAATAATTTTTTTTTGCATTAAAAACCAGTGTTAATTTTCCTCGTTTTTTCGTGAAACATTTTATTCACCTTTTCTACTCATTTACGAACTCAAACCTCGAGAACAAAGTCAACGAGCACCTGCAACTCATCGTTTACAACCGTAAGTACATTTCTACCAAATTATTAATCACGCATGATTTTATTTCCGTTCTCGTGACTCAGTAATTTATAAAGTTTCTTCGAGATTTTCCTTTTACTGTACCCCGCGTTCCGACACCTGGCCAGAAGCCGGCAGGTAGCCGCCGTGCCACTGAAGATCTCCGCTCTATCTCTCTCTTTGTCACAAAGACGCCGAAACCACTACCAATTAGTTGACACCCTAAGGCACAGATACGACAAGCATTCTTAAGGGCTCCATCCCAAGCAATTTTCCGCAAGGTTAGGCTTTAAAAAGGAGCAACGTTGTTCTCTTTATCGACACCGGGAGTGGTAAAGGTCGGTTCAACACCCACCTGACCAGCGCGTGCGATAGTAACAAGAGGCAACTGTTACAACGCAAACTAGGATAATTAAAAGAACGCTAGTTTGGACGTAACATCGTCGTTGATTCTGGAAATCTCGATATTCGAGGCTGAAAATCGTGAAATGGTCGATTGTCGTCGTTGATTCTCGAAATCTCGATGATCGAGGCTGAAATTGTGAAATGTTCAATTGTCGTCGTTGATTCTGGAAATCTCGATGCTCGATGAAATGGTCGATTGTCGTCGTTGATTCTCGAAATCTCGATATTCGAGGCTGAAATTGTGAAATGGTCGATTGTCGTCGTTGATTCTCAAAATCTCGATGATCGAGGCTGAAAATCGTGAAATGGTCGATTGTCGTTGTTGATTCTCGAAATCTCGATATTCGAGGCTGAAATTGTGAAATGG
Organism: Buathra laborator; assembly: GCA_934046635.1. Classification (NCBI taxonomy): domain Eukaryota; kingdom Metazoa; phylum Arthropoda; class Insecta; order Hymenoptera; family Ichneumonidae; genus Buathra; species Buathra laborator. The sequence continues at coordinate 18,206 of OW203897.1, read as the reverse complement.
TCGATTGTCGTCGTTGATTCTCGAAATCTCGATATTCGAGGCTGAAATTGTGAAATGGTCGATTGTCGTCGTTGATTCTCGAAATCTCGATATTCGAGGCTGAAAATCGTGAAATGGTCGATTGTCGTCGTTAATTCTCGAAATCTCGATGATCGAGGCTGAAATCGTGAAATGGTCGATTGTCGTCGTTGATTCTGGAAATCTCGATATTCGAGGCTGAAAATCGTGAAATGGTCGATTGTCGTCGTTGATTCTTGAAATCTCGATGTTCGAGGCTGAAAATCGTGAAATGGTCGATTGTCGTCGTTGATTCTCGAAATCTCGATATTCGAGGCTGAAATTGTGAAATGGTCGATTGTCGTCGTTGATTCTGGAAATCTCGATATTCGAGGGTCAAAAACGCTGATTTGACACAAATATCATATTGTTACGAAAAAACACATTTCCGATGCGTTCACAACGACAAGTCGTCATTGTGTCCGAAACGCCACATGTCTGAGTCGTATTTTAGCGTTCACAACGACAAATCGTCATTTCATCGGAACCAAAGTAAGATTTTGGCGAAATCGTGAAATGGTCGATTGTCGTTGTTGATTCTCGAAATCTCGATATTCGAGGCTGAAATCGTGAAATGGTCGATTGTCGTCGTTGATTCTGGAAATCTCGATGATCGAGGCTGAAAATCGTGAAATGGTCGATTGTCGTCGTTGATTCTCGAAATCTCGATATTCGAGGCTGAAATCGTGAAATGGTCGATTGTCGTCGTTGATTCTGGAAATCTCGATGATCGAGGCTGAAAATCGTGAAATGATCGATTGTCGTCGTTGATTCTCGAAATCTCGATATTCGAGGCTGAAATCGTGAAATGGTCGATTGCCGTCGTTGATTCTCGAAATCTCGATATTCGTGGCTGAAAATCGTGAAATGGTCGTTTGTCGTCGTTGATTCTGGAAATCTCGATGATCGAGGCTGAAAATCGTGAAATGGTCGATTGTCGTCGTTGATTCTCGAAATCTCGATATTCGAGGCTGAAATTGTGAAATGGTCGATTGTCGTCGTTGATTCTGGAAATCTCGATATTCGAGGCTGAAAATCGTGAAATGGTCGATTGTCGTCGTTGATTCTTGAAATCTCGATGTTCGAGGCTGAAAATCGTGAAATGGTCGATTGTCGTCGTTGATTCTGGAAATCTCGATATTCGAGGCTGAAAATCGTGATATGGTCGATTGTCGTCGTTGATTCTTGAAATCTCAATACTCGAGGGTCAAAAACGCTGATTTGACACAAATATCATATTGTTACGAAAAAACACATTTCCGATGCGTTCACAACGACAAGTCGTCATTGTGTCCGAAACGCCACATGTCTGAGTCGTATTTTAGCGTTCACAACGACAAATCGTCATTTCATCGGAACCAAAGTAAGATTTTGGCGAAATCGTGAAATGGTCGATTGTCGTTGTTGATTCTCGAAATCTCGATATTCGAGGCTGAAATCGTGAAATGGTCGATTGTCGTCGTTGATTCTGGAAATCTCGATGATCGAGGCTGAAAATCGTGAAATGGTCGATTGTCGTCGTTGATTCTCGAAATCTCGATGATCGAGGCTGAAAATCGTGAAATGGTCGATTGTCGTCGTTGATTCTCGAAATCTCGATATTCGAGGCTGAAATCGTGAAATGGTCGATTGCCGTCGTTGATTCTCGAAATCTCGATATTCGTGGCTGAAAATCGTGAAATGGTCGTTTGTCGTCGTTGATTCTGGAAATCTCGATATTCGAGGCTGAAATTGTGAAATGGTCGATTGTCGTCGTTGATTCTCGAAATCTCGATGATCGAGGCTGAAAATCGTGAAATGGTCGATTGTCGTCGTTGATTGTGGAAATCTCGATATTCGAGGCTGAAAATCGTGAAATGGTCGATTGTCGTCGTTGATTCTCGAAATCTCGATATTCGAGGCTGAAATCGTGAAATGGTCGATTGCCGTCGTTGATTCTGGAAATCTCGATATTCGAGGCTGAAAATCGTGAAATGGTCGATTGTCGTCGTTGATTCTCGAAATCTCGATATTCGTGGCTGAAAATCGTGAAATGGTCGTTTGTCGTCGTTGATTCTGGAAATCTCGATATTCGAGGCTGAAATTGTGAAATGGTCGATTGTCGTCGTTGATTCTGGAAATCTCGATATTCGAGGCTGAAATTGTGAAATGGTCGATTGTCGTCGTTGATTCTCGAAATCTCGATATTCGAGGCTGAAATTGTGAAATGGTCGATTGTCGTCGTTGATTCTCGAAATCTCGATATTCGAGGCTGAAATTGTGAAATGGTCGATTGTCGTCGTTGATTCTGGAAATCTCGATGCGCGATGAAATGGTCGATTGTCGTCGTTGATTCTCGAAATCTCGATATTCGAGGCTGAAATTGTGAAATGGTCGATTGTCGTCGTTGATTCTCAAAATCTCGATGATCGAGGCTGAAAATCGTGAAATGGTCGATTGTCGTTGTTGATTCTCGAAATCTCGATATTCGAGGCTGAAATTGTGAAATGGTCGATTGTCGTCGTTGATTCTCGAAATCTCGATATTCGAGGCTGAAATTGTGAAATGGTCGATTGTCGTCGTTGATTCTCGAAATCTCGATATTCGAGGCTGAAAATCGTGAAATGGTCGATTGTCGTCGTTGATTCTCGAAATCTCGATGATCGAGGCTGAAATCGTGAAATGGTCGATTGTCGTCGTTGATTCTGGAAATCTCGATATTCGAGGCTGAAAATCGTGAAATGGTCGATTGTCGTCGTTGATTCTTGAAATCTCGATGTTCGAGGCTGAAAATCGTGAAATGGTCGATTGTCGTCGTTGATTCTCGAAATCTCGATATTCGAGGCTGAAATTGTGAAATGGTCGATTGTCGTCGTTGATTCTGGAAATCTCGATATTCGAGGGTCAAAAACGCTGATTTGACACAAATATCATATTGTTACGAAAAAACACATTTCCGATGCGTTCACAACGACAAGTCGTCATTGTGTCCGAAACGCCACATGTCTGAGTCGTATTTTAGCGTTCACAACGACAAATCGTCATTTCATCGGAACCAAAGTAAGATTTTGGCGAAATCGTGAAATGGTCGATTGTCGTTGTTGATTCTCGAAATCTCGATATTCGAGGCTGAAATCGTGAAATGGTCGATTGTCGTCGTTGATTCTGGAAATCTCGATGATCGAGGCTGAAAATCGTGAAATGGTCGATTGTCGTCGTTGATTCTCGAAATCTCGATATTCGAGGCTGAAATCGTGAAATGGTCGATTGTCGTCGTTGATTCTGGAAATCTCGATGATCGAGGCTGAAAATCGTGAAATGATCGATTGTCGTCGTTGATTCTCGATATCTCGATATTCGAGGCTGAAATCGTGAAATGGTCGATTGCCGTCGTTGATTCTCGAAATCTCGATATTCGTGGCTGAAAATCGTGAAATGGTCGTTTGTCGTCGTTGATTCTGGAAATCTCGATGATCGAGGCTGAAAATCGTGAAATGGTCGATTGTCGTCGTTGATTCTCGAAATCTCGATATTCGAGGCTGAAATTGTGAAATGGTCGATTGTCGTCGTTGATTCTGGAAATCTCGATATTCGAGGCTGAAAATCGTGAAATGGTCGATTGTCGTCGTTGATTCTTGAAATCTCGATGTTCGAGGCTGAAAATCGTGAAATGGTCGATTGTCGTCGTTGATTCTGGAAATCTCGATATTCGAGGCTGAAAATCGTGATATGGTCGATTGTCGTCGTTGATTCTTCAAATCTCAATACTCGAGGGTCAAAAACGCTGATTTGACACAAATATCATATTGTTACGAAAAAAACACATTTCCGATGCGTTCACAACGACAAGTCGTCATTGTGTCCGAAACGCCACATGTCTGAGTCGTATTTTAGCGTTCACAACGACAAATCGTCATTTCATCGGAACCAAAGTAAGATTTTGGCGAAATCGTGAAATGGTCGATTGTCGTTGTTGATTCTCGAAATCTCGATATTCGAGGCTGAAATCGTGAAATGGTCGATTGTCGTCGTTGATTCTGGAAATCTCGATGATCGAGGCTGAAAATCGTGAAATGGTCGATTGTCGTCGTTGATTCTCGAAATCTCGATGATCGAGGCTGAAAATCGTGAAATGGTCGATTGTCGTCGTTGATTCTCGAAATCTCGATATTCGAGGCTGAAATCGTGAAATGGTCGATTGCCGTCGTTGATTCTCGAAATCTCGATATTCGTGGCTGAAAATCGTGAAATGGTCGTTTGTCGTCGTTGATTCTGGAAATCTCGATATTCGAGGCTGAAATTGTGAAATGGTCGATTGTCGTCGTTGATTCTCGAAATCTCGATGTTCGAGGCTGAAAATCGTGAAATGGTCGATTGTCGTCGTTGATTGTGGAAATCTCGATATTCGAGGCTGAAAATCGTGAAATGGTCGATTGTCGTCGTTGATTCTCGAAATCTCGATATTCGAGGCTGAAATCGTGAAATGGTCGATTGCCGTCGTTGATTCTGGAAATCTCGATATTCGAGGCTGAAAATCGTGAAATGGTCGATTGTCGTCGTTGATTCTCGAAATCTCGATATTCGTGGCTGAAAATCGTGAAATGGTCGTTTGTCGTCGTTGATTCTGGAAATCTCGATATTCGAGGCTGAAATTGTGAAATGGTCGATTGTCGTCGTTGATTCTGGAAATCTCGATATTCGAGGCTGAAATTGTGAAATGGTCGATTGTCATCGTTGATTCTCGAAATCTCGATATTCGAGGCTGAAATTGTGAAATGGTCGATTGTCGTCGTTGATTCTCGAAATCTCGATATTCGAGGCTGAAATTGTGAAATGGTCGATTGTCGTCGTTGATTCTGGAAATCTCGATATTCGAGGCTGAAAATCGTGAAATGGTCGATTGTCGTCGTTGATTCTTGAAATCTCGATGTTCGAGGCTAAATCGTGAAATGGTCGATTGTCGTCGTTGATTCTGGAAATCTCGATATTCGAGGCTGAAAATCGTGATATGGTCGATTGTCGTCGTTGATTCTCGAAATCTCGATATTCGAGGCTGAAATCGTGAAATGGTCGATTGCCGTCGTTGATTCTGGATATCTCGATATTCGAGGCTGAAATTGTGAAATGGTCGATTGTCGTCGTTGATTCTGGAAATCTCGATATTCGAGGCTGAAAATCGTGAAATGGTCGATTGTCGTCGTTGATTCTTGAAATCTCAATACTCGAGGGTCAAAAACGCTGATTTGACACAAATATCATATTGTTACGAAAAAACACATTTCCGATGCGTTCACAACGACAAGTCGTCATTGTGTCCGAAACGCCACATGTCCGAGTCGTATTTTAGCGTTCACAACGACAAATCGTCATTTCATCGGAACCAAAGTAAGATTTTGGCGAAATCGTGAAATGGTCGATTGTCGTTGTTGATTCTCGAAATCTCGATATTCGAGGCTGAAATCGTGAAATGGTCGATTGCCGTCGTTGATTCTGGAAATCTCGATATTCGAGGCTGAAAATCGCGATATGGTCGATTGTCGTCGTTGATTCTCGAAATCTCGATATTCGAGGCTGAAATCGTGAAATGGTCGATTGTCGTCGTTGATTCTGGAAATCTCGATGATCGAGGCTGAAAATCGTGAAATGGTCGATTGTCGTCGTTGATTCTCGAAATCTCGATATTCGAGGCTGAAATCGTGAAATGGTCGACTGCCGTCGTTGATTCTGGAAATCTCGATATTCGAGGCTGAAAATCGTGAAATGGTCGATTGTCGTCGTTGATTCCTGAAATCTCGATATTCGTGGCTGAAAATCGTGAAATGGTCGTTTGTCGTCGTTGATTCTGGAAATCTCGATATTCGAGGCTGAAATTGTGAAATGGTCGATTGTCGTCGTTGATTCTCGAAATCTCGATGATCGAGGCTGAAATTGTGAAATGTTCAATTGTCGTCGTTGATTCTGGAAATCTCGATGCTCGATGAAATGGTCGATTGTCGTCGTTGATTCTCGAAATCTCGATATTCGAGGCTGAAATTGTGAAATGGTCGATTGTCGTCGTTGATTCTCAAAATCTCGATGATCGAGGCTGAAAATCGTGAAATGGTCGATTGTCGTTGTTGATTCTCGAAATCTCGATATTCGAGGCTGAAATTGTGAAATGGTCGATTGTCGTCGTTGATTCTCGAAATCTCGATATTCGAGGCTGAAATTGTGAAATGATCGATTGTCGTCGTTGATTCTCGAAATCTCGATATTCGAGGCTGAAAATCGTGAAATGGTCGATTGTCGTCGTTGATTCTCGAAATCTCGATGATCGAGGCTGAAATCGTGAAATGGTCGATTGTCGTCGTTGATTCTGGAAATCTCGATATTCGAGGCTGAAAATCGTGAAATGGTCGATTGTCGTCGTTGATTCTTGAAATCTCGATGCTCGAGACTGAAAATCGTGAAATGGTCGATTGTCGTCGTTGATTCTCGAAATCTCGATATTCGAGGCTGAAATTGTGAAATGGTCGATTGTCGTCGTTGATTCTGGAAATCTCGATATTCGAGGGTCAAAAACGCTGATTTGACACAAATATCATATTGTTACGAAAAAACACATTTCCGATGCGTTCACAACGACAAGTCGTCATTGTGTCCGAAACGCCACATGTCTGAGTCGTATTTTAGCGTTCACAACGACAAATCGTCATTTCATCGGAACCAAAGTAAGATTTTGGCGAAATCGTGAAATGGTCGATTGTCGTTGTTGATTCTCGAAATCTCGATATTCGAGGCTGAAATCGTGAAATGGTCGATTGTCGTCGTTGATTCTGGAAATCTCGATGATCGAGGCTGAAAATCGTGAAATGGTCGATTGTCGTCGTTGATTCTCGAAATCTCGATATTCGAGGCTGAAATCGTGAAATGGTCGATTGTCGTCGTTGATTCTGGAAATCTCGATGATCGAGGCTGAAAATCGTGAAATGATCGATTGTCGTCGTTGATTCTCGAAATCTCGATATTCGAGGCTGAAATCGTGAAATGGTCGATTGCCGTCGTTGATTCTCGAAATCTCGATATTCGTGGCTGAAAATCGTGAAATGGTCGTTTGTCGTCGTTGATTCTGGAAATCTCGATGATCGAGGCTGAAAATCGTGAAATGGTCGATTGTCGTCGTTGATTCTCGAAATCTCGATATTCGAGGCTGAAATTGTGAAATGGTCGATTGTCGTCGTTGATTCTGGAAATCTCGATATTCGAGGCTGAAAATCGTGAAATGGTCGATTGTCGTCGTTGATTCTTGAAATCTCGATGTTCGAGGCTGAAAATCGTGAAATGGTCGATTGTCGTCGTTGATTCTGGAAATCTCGATATTCGAGGCTGAAAATCGTGATATGGTCGATTGTCGTCGTTGATTCTTGAAATCTCAATACTCGAGGGTCAAAAACGCTGATTTGACACAAATATCATATTGTTACGAAAAAACACATTTCCGATGCGTTCACAACGACAAGTCGTCATTGTGTCCGAAACGCCACATGTCTGAGTCGTATTTTAGCGTTCACAACGACAAATCGTCATTTCATCGGAACCAAAGTAAGATTTTGGCGAAATCGTGAAATGGTCGATTGTCGTTGTTGATTCTCGAAATCTCGATATTCGAGGCTGAAATCGTGAAATGGTCGATTGTCGTCGTTGATTCTGGAAATCTCGATGATCGAGGCTGAAAATCGTGAAATGGTCGATTGTCGTCGTTGATTCTCGAAATCTCGATGATCGAGGCTGAAAATCGTGAAATGGTCGATTGTCGTCGTTGATTCTCGAAATCTCGATTTTCGAGGCTGAAATCGTGAAATGGTCGATTGCCGTCGTTGATTCTCGAAATCTCGATATTCGTGGCTGAAAATCGTGAAATGGTCGTTTGTCGTCGTTGATTCTGGAAATCTCGATATTCGAGGCTGAAATTGTGAAATGGTCGATTGTCGTCGTTGATTCTCGAAATCTCGATGATCGAGGCTGAAAATCGTGAAATGGTCGATTGTCGTCGTTGATTGTGGAAATCTCGATATTCGAGGCTGAAAATCGTGAAATGGTCGATTGTCGTCGTTGATTCTCGAAATCTCGATATTCGAGGCTGAAATCGTGAAATGGTCGATTGCCGTCGTTGATTCTGGAAATCTCGATATTCGAGGCTGAAAATCGTGAAATGGTCGATTGTCGTCGTTGATTCTCGAAATCTCGATATTCGTGGCTGAAAATCGTGAAATGGTCGTTTGTCGTCGTTGATTCTGGAAATCTCGATATTCGAGGCTGAAATTGTGAAATGGTCGATTGTCGTCGTTGATTCTGGAAATCTCGATATTCGAGGCTGAAATTGTGAAATGGTCGATTGTCATCGTTGATTCTCGAAATCTCGATATTCGAGGCTGAAATTGTGAAATGGTCGATTGCCGTCGTTGATTCTGGAAATCTCGATATTCGAGGCTGAAATTGTGAAATGGTCGATTGTCGTCGTTGATTCTGGAAATCTCGATATTCGAGGCTGAAAATCGTGATATGGTCGATTGTCGTCGTTGATTCTTGAAATCTCAATACTCGAGGGTCAAAAACGCTGATTTGACACAAATATCATATTGTTACGAAAAAACACATTTCCGATGCGTTCACAACGACAAGTCGTCATTGTGTCCGAAACGCCACATGTCTGCGTCGTATTTTAGCGTTCACAACGACAAATCGTCATTTCATCGGAACCAAAGTAAGATTTTGGCGAAATCGTGAAATGGTCGATTGTCGTTGTTGATTCTCGAAATCTCGATATTCGAGGCTGAAATCGTGAAATGGTCGATTGTCGTCGTTGATTCTGGAAATCTCGATGATCGAGGCTGAAAATCGTGAAATGGTCGATTGTCGTCGTTGATTCTCGAAATCTCGATATTCGAGGCTGAAATCGTGAAATGGTCGATTGTCGTCGTTGATTCTGGAAATCTCGATGATCGAGGCTGAAAATCGTGAAATGGTCGATTGTCGTCCTTGATTCTCGAAATCTCGATATTCGAGGCTGAAATCGTGAAATGGTCGACTGCCGTCGTTGATTCTGGAAATCTCGATATTCGAGGCTGAAAATCGTGAAATGGTCGATTGTCGTCGTTGATTCCTGAAATCTCGATATTCGTGGCTGAAAATCGTGAAATGGTCGTTTGTCGTCGTTGATTCTGGAAATCTCGATATTCGAGGCTGAAATTGTGAAATGGTCGATTGTCGTCGTTGATTCTCGAAATCTCGATGATCGAGGCTGAAATTGTGAAATGTTCAATTGTCGTCGTTGATTCTGGAAATCTCGATGCTCGATGAAATGGTCGATTGTCGTCGTTGATTCTCAAAATCTCGATGATCGAGGCTGAAAATCGTGAAATGGTCGATTGTCGTTGTTGATTCTCGAAATCTCGATATTCGAGGCTGAAATTGTGAAATGGTCGATTGTCGTCGTTGATTCTCGAAATCTCGATATTCGAGGCTGAAATTGTGAAATGGTCGATTGTCGTCGTTGATTCTCGAAATCTCGATATTCGAGGCTGAAAATCGTGAAATGATCGATTGTCGTCGTTGATTCTCGAAATCTCGATATTCGAGGCTGAAATCGTGAAATGGTCGATTGCCGTCGTTGATTCTCGAAATCTCGATATTCGTGGCTGAAAATCGTGAAATGGTCGTTTGTCGTCGTTGATTCTGGAAATCTCGATGATCGAGGCTGAAAATCGTGAAATGGTCGATTGTCGTCGTTGATTCTCGAAATCTCGATATTCGAGGCTGAAATTGTGAAATGGTCGATTGTCATCGTTGATTCTGGAAATCTCGATATTCGAGGCTGAAAATCGTGAAATGGTCGATTGTCGTCGTTGATTCTTGAAATCTCGATGTTCGAGGCTGAAAATCGTGAAATGGTCGATTGTCGTCGTTGATTCTGGAAATCTCGATATTCGAGGCTGAAAATCGTGATATGGTCGATTGTCGTCGTTGATTCTTGAAATCTCAATACTCGAGGGTCAAAAACGCTGATTTGACACAAATATCATATTGTTACGAAAAAACACATTTCCGATGCGTTCACAACGACAAGTCGTCATTGTGTCCGAAACGCCACATGTCTGAGTCGTATTTTAGCGTTCACAACGACAAATCGTCATTTCATCGGAACCAAAGTAAGATTTTGGCGAAATCGTGAAATGGTCGATTGTCGTTGTTGATTCTCGAAATCTCGATATTCGAGGCTGAAATCGTGAAATGGTCGATTGTCGTCGTTGATTCTGGAAATCTCGATGATCGAGGCTGAAAATCGTGAAATGGTCGATTGTCGTCGTTGATTCTCGAAATCTCGATGATCGAGGCTGAAAATCGTGAAATGGTCGATTGTCGTCGTTGATTCTCGAAATCTCGATTTTCGAGGCTGAAATCGTGAAATGGTCGATTGCCGTCGTTGATTCTCGAAATCTCGATATTCGAGGCTGAAATTGTGAAATGGTCGATTGTCGTCGTTGATTCTCGAAATCTCGATATTCGAGGCTGAAATTGTGAAATGGTCGATTGTCGTCGTTGATTCTGGAAATCTCGATGCTCGATGAAATGGTCGATTGTCGTCGTTGATTCTCGAAATCTCGATATTCGAGGCTGAAATTGTGAAATGGTCGATTGTCGTCGTTGATTCTCAAAATCTCGATGATCGAGGCTGAAAATCGTGAAATGGTCGATTGTCGTTGTTGATTCTCGAAATCTCGATATTCGAGGCTGAAATTGTGAAATGGTCGATTGTCGTCGTTGATTCTCGAAATCTCGATATTCGAGGCTGAAATTGTGAAATGGTCGATTGTCGTCGTTGATTCTCGAAATCTCGATATTCGAGGCTGAAAATCGTGAAATGGTCGATTGTCGTCGTTGATTCTCGAAATCTCGATGATCGAGGCTGAAATCGTGAAATGGTCGATTGTCGTCGTTGATTCTGGAAATCTCGATATTCGAGGCTGAAAATCGTGAAATGGTCGATTGTCGTCGTTGATTCTTGAAATCTCGATGCTCGAGACTGAAAATCGTGAAATGGTCGATTGTCGTCGTTGATTCTCGAAATCTCGATATTCGAGGCTGAAATTGTGAAATGGTCGATTGTCGTCGTTGATTCTGGAAATCTCGATATTCGAGGGTCAAAAACGCTGATTTGACACAAATATCATATTGTTACGAAAAAACACATTTCCGATGCGTTCACAACGACAAGTCGTCATTGTGTCCGAAACGCCACATGTCTGAGTCGTATTTTAGCGTTCACAACGACAAATCGTCATTTCATCGGAACCAAAGTAAGATTTTGGCGAAATCGTGAAATGGTCGATTGTCGTTGTTGATTCTCGAAATCTCGATATTCGAGGCTGAAATCGTGAAATGGTCGATTGCCGTCGTTGATTCTGGAAATCTCGATATTCGAGGCTGAAAATCGCGATATGGTCGATTGTCGTCGTTGATTCTCGAAATCTCGATATTCGAGGCTGAAATCGTGAAATGGTCGATTGTCGTCGTTGATTCTGGAAATCTCGATGATCGAGGCTGAAAATCGTGAAATGGTCGATTGTCGTCGTTGATTCTCGAAATCTCGATATTCGAGGCTGAAATCGTGAAATGGTCGACTGCCGTCGTTGATTCTGGAAATCTCGATATTCGAGGCTGAAAATCGTGAAATGGTCGATTGTCGTCGTTGATTCCTGAAATCTCGATATTCGTGGCTGAAAATCGTGAAATGGTCGTTTGTCGTCGTTGATTCTGGAAATCTCGATATTCGAGGCTGAAATTGTGAAATGGTCGATTGTCGTCGTTGATTCTCGAAATCTCGATGATCGAGGCTGAAATTGTGAAATGTTCAATTGTCGTCGTTGATTCTGGAAATCTCGATGCTCGATGAAATGGTCGATTGTCGTCGTTGATTCTCGAAATCTCGATATTCGAGGCTGAAATTGTGAAATGGTCGATTGTCGTCGTTGATTCTCGAAATCTCGATGATCGAGGCTGAAAATCGTGAAATGGTCGATTGTCGTTGTTGATTCTCGAAATCTCGATATTCGAGGCTGAAATTGTGAAATGGTCGATTGTCGTCGTTGATTCTCGAAATCTCGATATTCGAGGTTGAAATTGTGAAATGGTCGATTGTAGTCGTTGATTCTCGAAATCTCGATATTCGAGGCTGAAAATCGTGAAATGGTCGATTGTCGTCGTTGATTCTCGAAATCTCGATGATCGAGGCTGAAATCGTGAAATGGTCGATTGTCGTCGTTGATTCTGGAAATCTCGATATTCGAGGCTGAAAATCGTGAAATGGTCGATTGTCGTCGTTGATTCTTGAAATCTCGATGCTCGAGACTGAAAATCGTGAAATGGTCGATTGTCGTCGTTGATTCTCGAAATCTCGATATTCGAGGCTGAAATTGTGAAATGGTCGATTGTCGTCGTTGATTCTGGAAATCTCGATATTCGAGGGTCAAAAACGCTGATTTGACACAAATATCATATTGTTACGAAAAAACACATTTCCGATGCGTTCACAACGACAAGTCGTCATTGTGTCCGAAACGCCACATGTCTGAGTCGTATTTTATCGTTCACAACGACAAATCGTCATTTCATCGGAACCAAAGTAAGATTTTGGCGAAATCGTGAAATGGTCGATTGTCGTCGTTGATTCTGGAAATCTCGATATTCGAGGCTGAAATTGTGAAATGGTCGATTGTCGTCGTTGATTCTCGAAATCTCGATGATCGAGGCTGAAAATCGTGAAATGGTCGATTGTCGTCGTTGATTCTCGAAATCTCGATATTCGAGGCTGAAAATCGTGAAATGGTCGATTGTCGTCGTTGATTCTCGAAATCTCGATATTCGAGGCTGAAATCGTGAAATGGTCGATTGCCGTCGTTGATTCTGGAAATCTCGATATTCGAGGCTGAAAATCGTGAAATGGTCGATTGTCGTCGTTGATTCTCGAAATCTCGATATTCGTGGCTGAAAATCGTGAAATGGTCGTTTGTCGTCGTTGATTCTGGAAATCTCGATATTCGAGGCTGAAATTGTGAAATGGTCGATTGTCGTCGTTGATTCTGGAAATCTCGATATTCGAGGCTGAAATTGTGAAATGGTCGATTGTCGTCGTTGATTCTCGAAATCTCGATATTCGAGGCTGAAATTGTGAAATGGTCGATTGTCGTCGTTGATTCTCGAAATCTCGATATTCGAGGCTGAAATTGTGAAATGGTCGATTGTCGTCGTTGATTCTGGAAATCTCGATATTCGAGGCTGAAAATCGTGAAATGGTCGATTGTCGTCGTTGATTCTTGAAATCTCGATGTTCGAGGCTAAATCGTGAAATGGTCGATTGTCGTCGTTGATTCTGGAAATCTCGATATTCGAGGCTGAAAATCGTGATATGGTCGATTGTCGTCGTTGATTCTCGAAATCTCGATATTCGAGGCTGAAATCGTGAAATGGTCGATTGCCGTCGTTGATTCTGGAAATCTCGATATTCGAGGCTGAAATTGTGAAATGGTCGATTGTCGTCGTTGATTCTGGAAATCTCGATATTCGAGGCTGAAAATCGTGAAATGGTCGATTGTCGTCGTTGATTCTTGAAATCTCAATACTCGAGGGTCAAAACGCTGATTTGACACAAATATCATATTGTTACGAAAAAACACATTTCGATGCGTTCACAACGACAAGTCGTCATTGTGTCCGAAACGCCACATGTCCGAGTCGTATTTTAGCGTTCACAACGACAAATCGTCATTTCATCGGAACCAAAGTAAGATTTTGGCGAAATCGTGAAATGGTCGATTGTCGTTGTTGATTCTCGAAATCTCGATATTCGAGGCTGAAATCGTGAAATGGTCGATTGCCGTCGTTGATTCTGGAAATCTCGATATTCGAGGCTGAAAATCGTGAAATGGTCGATTGTCGTCGTTGATTCTCGAAATCTCGATATTCGAGGCTGAAATCGTGAAATGGTCGATTGTCGTCGTTGATTCTGGAAATCTCGATGATCGAGGCTGAAAATCGTGAAATGGTCGATTGTCGTCGTTGATTCTCGAAATCTCGATATTCGAGGCTGAAATCGTGAAATGGTCGACTGCCGTCGTTGATTCTGGAAATCTCGATATTCGAGGCTGAAAATCGTGAAATGGTCGATTGTCGTCGTTGATTCCTGAAATCTCGATATTCGTGGCTGAAAATCGTGAAATGGTCGTTTGTCGTCGTTGATTCTGGAAATCTCGATATTCGAGGCTGAAATTGTGAAATGGTCGATTGTCGTCGTTGATTCTCGAAATCTCGATGATCGAGGCTGAAATTGTGAAATGTTCAATTGTCGTCGTTGATTCTGGAAATCTCGATGCTCGATGAAATGGTCGATTGTCGTCGTTGATTCTCGAAATCTCGATATTCGAGGCTGAAATTGTGAAATGGTCGATTGTCGTCGTTGATTCTCGAAATCTCGATGATCGAGGCTGAAAATCGTGAAATGGTCGATTGTCGTTGTTGATTCTCGAAATCTCGATATTCGAGGCTGAAATTGTGAAATGGTCGATTGTCGTCGTTGATTCTCGAAATCTCGATATTCGAGGTTGAAATTGTGAAATGGTCGATTGTCGTCGTTGATTCTCGAAATCTCGATATTCGAGGCTGAAAATCGTGAAATGGTCGATTGTCGTCGTTGATTCTCGAAATCTCGATGATCGAGGCTGAAATCGTGAAATGGTCGATTGTCGTCGTTGATTCTGGAAATCTCGATATTCGAGGCTGAAAATCGTGAAATGGTCGATTGTCGTCGTTGATTCTTGAAATCTCGATGCTCGAGACTGAAAATCGTGAAATGGTCGATTGTCGTCGTTGATTCTCGAAATCTCGATATTCGAGGCTGAAATTGTGAAATGGTCGATTGTCGTCGTTGATTCTGGAAATCTCGATATTCGAGGGTCAAAAACGCTGATTTGACACAAATATCATATTGTTACGAAAAAACACATTTCCGATGCGTTCACAACGACAAGTCGTCATTGTGTCCGAAACGCCACATGTCTGAGTCGTATTTTAGCGTTCACAACGACAAATCGTCATTTCATCGGAACCAAAGTAAGATTTTGGCGAAATCGTGAAATGGTCGATTGTCGTTGTTGATTCTCGAAATCTCGATATTCGAGGCTGAAATCGTGAAATGGTCGATTGTCGTCGTTGATTCTGGAAATCTCGATGATCGAGGCTGAAAATCGTGAAATGGTCGATTGTCGTCGTTGATTCTCGAAATCTCGATATTCGAGGCTGAAATCGTGAAATGGTCGATTGTCGTCGTTGATTCTGGAAATCTCGATGATCGAGGCTGAAATCGTGAAATGGTCGATTGCCGTCGTTGATTCTGGAAATCTCGATATTCGAGGCTGAAAATCGCGATATGGTCGATTGTCGTCGTTGATTCTCGAAATCTCGATATTCGAGGCTGAAATCGTGAAATGGTCGATTGCCGTCGTTGATTCTGGAAATCTCGATATTCGAGGCTGAAATTGTGAAATGGTCGATTGTCGTCGTTGATTCTGGAAATCTCGATATTCGAGGCTGAAAATCGTGAAATGGTCGATTGTCGTCGTTGATTCTTGAAATCTCGATGATCGAGGCTGAAAATCGTGAAATGGTCGATTGTCGTCGTTGATTCTCGAAATCTCGATATTCGAGGCTGAAATCGTGAAATGGTCGATTGCCGTCGTTGATTCTGGAAATCTCGATATTCGAGGCTGAAATTGTGAAATGGTCGATTGTCGTCGTTGATTCTGGAAATCTCGATATTCGAGGCTGAAAATCGTGATATGGTCGATTGTCGTCGTTGATTCTTGAAATCTCAATACTTGAGGGTCAAAAACGCTGATTTGACACAAATATCATATTGTTACGAAAAAACACATTTCCGATGCGTTCACAACGACAAGTCGTCATTGTGTCCGAAACGCCACATGTCTGAGTCGTATTTTAGCGTTCACAACGACAAATCGTCATTCATCGGAACCAAAGTAAGATTTTGGCGAAATCGTGAAATGGTCGATTGTCGTTGTTGATTCTCGAAATCTCGATATTCGAGGCTGAAATCGTGAAATGGTCGATTGTCGTCGTTGATTCTGGAAATCTCGATGATCGAGGCTGAAAATCGTGAAATGGTCGATTGTCGTCGTTGATTCTCGAAATCTCGATATTCGAGGCTGAAATCGTGAAATGGTCGATTGTCGTCGTTGATTCTGGAAATCTCGATGATCGAGGCTGAAAATCGTGAAATGGTCGATTGTCGTCGTTGATTCTCGAAATCTCGATATTCGAGGCTGAAATCGTGAAATGGTCGACTGCCGTCGTTGATTCTGGAAATCTCGATATTCGAGGCTGAAAATCGTGAAATGGTCGATTGTCGTCGTTGATTCCTGAAATCTCGATATTCGTGGCTGAAAATCGTGAAATGGTCGTTTGTCGTCGTTGATTCTGGAAATCTCGATATTCGAGGCTGAAATTGTGAAATGGTCGATTGTCGTCGTTGATTCTCGAAATCTCGATGATCGAGGCTGAAATTGTGAAATGTTCAATTGTCGTCGTTGATTCTGGAAATCTCGATGCTCGATGAAATGGTCGATTGTCGTCGTTGATTCTCGAAATCTCGATATTCGAGGCTGAAATTGTGAAATGGTCGATTGTCGTCGTTGATTCTCAAAATCTCGATGATCGAGGCTGAAAATCGTGAAATGGTCGATTGTCGTTGTTGATTCTCGAAATCTCGATATTCGAGGCTGAAATTGTGAAATGGTCGATTGTCGTCGTTGATTCTCGAAATCTCGATATTCGAGGCTGAAATTGTGAAATGGTCGATTGTCGTCGTTGATTCTGGAAATCTCGATGATCGAGGCTGAAAATCGTGAAATGATCGATTGTCGTCGTTGATTCTCGAAATCTCGATATTCGAGGCTGAAATCGTGAAATGGTCGATTGCCGTCGTTGATTCTCGAAATCTCGATATTCGTGGCTGAAAATCGTGAAATGGTCGTTTGTCGTCGTTGATTCTGGAAATCTCGATGATCGAGGCTGAAAATCGTGAAATGGTCGATTGTCGTCGTTGATTCTCGAAATCTCGATATTCGAGGCTGAAATTGTGAAATGGTCGATTGTCATCGTTGATTCTGGAAATCTCGATATTCGAGGCTGAAATCGTGAAATGGTCGATTGTCGTCGTTGATTCTTGAAATCTCGATGTTCGAGGCTGAAAATCGTGAAATGGTCGATTGTCGTCGTTGATTCTGGAAATCTCGATATTCGAGGCTGAAAATCGTGATATGGTCGATTGTCGTCGTTGATTCTTGAAATCTCAATACTCGAGGGTCAAAAACGCTGATTTGACACAAATATCATATTGTTACGAAAAAACACATTTCCGATGCGTTCACAACGACAAGTCGTCATTGTGTCCGAAACGGCACATGTCCGAGACGTATTTTAGCGTTCACAACGACAAATCGTCATTTCATCGGAACCAAAGTAAGATTTTGGCGAAATCGTGAAATGGTCGATTGTCGTTGTTGATTCTCGAAATCTCGATATTCGAGGCTGAAATTGTGAAATGGTCGATTGTCGTCGTTGATTCTGGAAATCTCGATATTCGAGGCTGAAATAGTGAAATGGTCGATTGTCGTCGGTGATTCTCGAAATCTCGATATTCGTGGCTGAAAATCGTGAAATGGTCGATTGTCGTTGTTGATTCTCGAAATCTCGATATTCGAGGCTGAAATCGTGAAATGGTCGATTGCCGTCGTTGATTCTGGAAATCTCGATATTCGAGGCTGAAAATCGTGAAATGGTCGATTGTCGTCGTTGATTCTCGAAATCTCGATATTCGTGGCTGAAAATCGTGAAATGGTCGTTTGTCGTCGTTGATTCTGGAAATCTCGATATTCGAGGCTGAAATTGTGAAATGGTCGATTGTCGTCGTTGATTCTCGAAATCTCGATATTCGAGGCTGAAATCGTGAAATGGTCGATTGTCGTCGTTGATTCTCGAAATCTCGATATTCGAGGCTGAAATCGTGAAATGGTCGATTGCCGTCGTTGATTCTCGAAATCTCGATATTCGAGGCTGAA